>JAWZYU010000005.1:12200000-17200000 GCA_038380435.1 Ryuthela nishihirai | reverse complement strand
GAAAAAAGGTTAGCCATTGATGGTGTAGTGGTCTAGCATAACAGGCATTTTTCTTGGAGACTGTGGGTTCGAATCCCACTCATGGCAAAACCAAATTTTTTTCAGCTCATTTCATGAGTTCCATGTCTACAGGACTTATCCTGTGATTATTTACTACTGAAGTAACTGAATGTTTAGCAGCTTTTCTACTCAATACTTGACAAAGTTATGATCTTTAGCAAAGTAGGGTGAATTTTTATATGCTTACATTGTCAGCTACAATTAAAATGTTCTTACCAGGTCAGCCACAATTAATATATTATTTATTGTTTACTAGCTGAACGTATCTGGCGCTGCCCGGGTGTCACTTTTAACCTGTATATTCTTATTTTCGCTGCATTAAAGGTAAATTTTGTAAGATCCCCCCCCCCCGATACTTTAGAACAGATTTTCAACAGGAAAAAATTTGCCAGTGTTGTCTTGGACCGTTGTTGACGTCAGCGAGCTCTCTCATAGCTCGTGGCTTAGTTTCAGCCTAAGCTATCGAGATTTTTATTTCCGTTACCACAGATTTTGCTGCCTTATGGCTCCCATAATACTCGTCCGCACGGTCCAAATTTCCTGCATAGCGTCCCCCGTGTGCCCCGATGATTGGTTTAATAATCAGGTTCCCACTTGGCCAGTGGCTTCGTTTCTATACAGATTGTGACAGCTCGTGTCTCACTTTTAATATGCATATTTCGTTATTTCCCGGTGGTGCAGACCGTTAGTACCTTTCAAAAGAGATACTCTCCTGTGGAAGTGAACGGAAGGGAAGGGCTGCCAGATTAGTGTGGCCTACTGATCTGGACAACTATGGCTATTTTTCTTTTTTTTTCTACCCTGCTGAGGAGTGGACAACCACACAGGGTCCTGGTGCTGACCATATAAACCCACTGGACTGGACAGATATATGGCTCTGAGCTTGATTATGGATCCTGATTTTGCTGCACTGGTGGGCTTCTGTGGAGGGAACATCTTCCGCTTGTTTTCTGTTTGTTTGTGAGTTGACAGCCCCAAGTGTATAGATTCGCAGGATATGTTTATCAGCTGGTGGATAATCCTGAACAGAGGTCATCGCAGGCACCTGAACTCTTTGCTTCTATTGGCAAATTCTACATTGGAGGAAGTCTCCCAGTGTAGATGGCTTCAGCCTTTAGTGGTGGGGGAACGGGTCTTTGCCCCATGTCTGCGATTAGGGGGCTGTTTGATATTATCGGCATTCCCTTTCTCAATAAATATAGTTTCTTTAAACATCCCACTAATCATTTTCTCTCCATAAGTAGTTGGAATGTGAGGACTCTGCACACAGCTTTTTCTCTTGATCTCCTCACACAAGAATTCCACCATTATGATTTAGATATTCTCGGCTTGCAAGAGACCAGATGCACTGATAAAGGTCAGATTCTTAAAAATAATCTTAAATTTCTCTTTTCAGGGAGGGACGACAATAAGCATCACCAAGGCGTGGGTCTGCTTCTCAGCAGACACGCTAGTGATGATCTTCTAGGATATGAGTGCATTAATGAAAGGTTTCTCACAGCCAAATTTGAGACGAGCATTAAAGACTTGAATGTTATCTGCTGTTATTATCCCACTGAGGATGCCGATGAGGATGAGAAGAATAAGTTTTGTGGACAACTTCAGTATATTTTGAATTCTGTCAAGGAAGGAGATATCACCCTTGTTCTAGGTGACTTCAATGGCAAAGTTGGTACTGACTCTCTCCTTTTGGGGAGGAGTGATAGGCCCTTTTGGTATTGGTAGCTGCAATGGCAATGGGCAACGTCTCCTACAGGTAGGTAAACACAATGGATTCAAAATAACTAACACTTATTACAAACACCGCGACATACATAAGTACACATGGGTTTCACCCGATGGGCTGCATAGGAATATGATTCATTATATATTAATTAACAGCAAATGGGCTAGTTCTGTTAGGAATACCAGGTCATATAGAGTAGCTGAAATTGGAACTGACCATTACCTTGTTAAAAGTGTCTTGCAACTTAAACTTAAAAAGTGTTGTGCTAAATTTAAAAAATTTACCTTTAATACTGAAGCTCTGAAAGACCCAGTTACAGCCAAAGCTTACCATAATAGGTTACGTAGTCATTATGACAGTCATGGTATGCTTACTACTGAAGTTGAGGAAGAATGGGATCATTTTAAACAGGCTTTTTTGGACACTAACAGTACTCTTTTAGGAAAAAAGGAGCAGAAGAGACAGAATTATCTGAGTGATAAGGCACTTGAGCTTATTTCGGAAAGAAAGAATTGTAGGAATGTTCTTAATCAATACCCTACTAGTCGTAATAGAAAGCATTACAGAGAACTTAATAAACATGTAAAAGATCAGTTAGCTGCTAATAAGAATCTTTGGCTTGATGGTTTGGCTGACAAAGCCGAGGAAGCAGTTAGACAGCACAACAGCAGAGAGCTGTCATCATCATCATCATCCTCAAGCAGCCATGGGATACGGAGGTCCAACAAGACCGCGCAATTTAATTCTCCAAGCATATCTGTCCTGAGCTACATCTGCTGCATCCGGCCACTGCACACCAATTCTAACAAGGTCCTGTTTGACACTGTCTGCCCACCGAATCCTAGGTCTCCCCCTCCTTCTGAGGCCTCTAGGCACACTGTTCATAACCCTATTCGCCAATCTATAATTATCCATACGGGCAAAATGGCCAAACCAGCGGAGTCTCTCTCTGCACAAAATGCCGCTTAAAGGAGGTTGCAGACTCCTTTGCCTAACCTCATCATTAGTTACAAAGTTAAACCACCTAATACCCAAGACACTGCGTAAGCACCTAGAATCAAAAGCATCTGGTTTCCTGTTACCTTGTTTACACAGTGTCCAAGTTTCACTACCATAACTAACCCTAGAAAGAATCAAACTATTATAAAGTCTAATTTTAGTCTTTAGGTGTATACGCCTATTTCTCCACAATCTCCATAGATTCTTAAAAGTCCCGGCAGCAATACCTATTCGTCCGTTAATCTCATGCCGCACATCACCAGTAACAGTTACATAGCTCCCAAGGTAATTAAACTGTGACACCTGCTCAAGACTGCAACCATTCAGATTAACTGAATCACAATCTGCCTGACCAATTTTCATCACTTTAGTTTTCTCTCTGTTTATAACCAAACCTACTCTACTACCAGTCTCATCAACACTCGAATGAAAGAGTTCATCTCATTCACATCATTTGCCAAAAGGGCTAAATCATCAGCGTTAATCTAAATCAGAAATTTTCGTATCTCCAGCCCATTTAAGGCCAAAACCTTTCCCTTGAAGTGAATTTCTCATAACATAATCAACAACCAAACTAAAGAGAAAAGGAGACAAAATGCACCCTTGTCGAACACCAAACGTAATGCTAAACCAATTGCTAGAAGACTTACCAACTCTCACACATGACGCAGAGTTATAATAGAGAGCTTTCATTATGTTAACTAACTTGTCAGGTATACCATATGATCTCACAATCAACCACAAATTATGACGATCAACAGAGTCGAAAGCCTTTTTGAAATCAACAAAGCTGGAAACCAAAGGTTTCTGAAACTCTAAACATTTCTCAAGAATCTGCCTGAGTGAAAATATCTGATCTACACGTCCCCTACCACTTCTGAATCCACATTGCTCATCACGCAATTGCCTGTCAACCAGATTCTTCATTCTATTAAGCATAATCATGGAAAGAACTTTACTTGGAACAGAGAGTAGACAGATACCCCTGTAGTTACCACAAGAACTGCGATCACCTTTTTTGAAAATAGGGATAACAATAGCTCTGGTAAAATCTTTAGGAACCATGCCTTTATCATAAAAGTTATTCAAAATTTCAGTCATCCAAGTAGTAACCGAAACATTCCCAGGTCTGAGCATTTCTGTAGTAATTTCATCTACCCCTGGGGATTTATGAAGTTTAAGTTTAGAGATAGCCAAAATAACTTCAGATTGTGTTATAGGGCCAACATTAAAGCTGCCAATGCATCTATCATCATTACAAACAATGGGAGTAGAACTAACCACATTGTTTAGAACATCACTGAAATGCTCAGCCCACCTAGCCATGACAGAATCCTCACCTTCTATAACCTTACTTTGTTTATCCTTCAATCCTTGTATGCCTGTCCGTTTTCTACCACATAAAACATTAACTATCTGGTACAGCTCTCTGCTGTTGTGCTGCCTAACTGCTTCCTCAGCTTTGTCAGCCAAACCATCAAGCCAAAGATTCTTTTCACTAGCTAACTGATCCTTTACACGTTTATTAAGTTCTCTGTAATCCTTTCTATTAGGACTAGTAGGGTACTGATTAAGGATATTCCTGCAGTTCCTTCTTTCTGAAATAAGCTCAAGTGCCTTATCGCTTAAATAATTCTGTCTCCTCTGCTCCTTTTTTCCTAAAAGAGTACTGTTAGTTTCCAAAAAAGTTGTCTAAATTGGCCCCATTCTTCCTCAACTTCAGTATTAAGCAAACCATGACTGTCATAATGACTAAGTAACCTTATCATGGTAAGCTTTAGCTATAACTGGGTCTTTCAGAGCTTCAGTATTAAAGGTAAATTTTTTAACCCTAGCACAACACTTTTTAAGTTTAAGTTGCAAGACACTTTTAACAAGATAATGATCAGATCAAATTTTAGCTCCCCTATATGCCCTGGTATTCCTAACAGAACTAGCCCATTTGCTGTTAATTAATATATAATCAATCATATTCTTATGCAGCCCATCAGGTGAAACCCATGTGTATTTATGTATGTCGCGGTGTTTGTAATATGTGTTAGTTATTCTGAAACCATTGAGTTTACTTACCTGTAGGAGACGTTGCCCATTGCCATTGCAGCTAACAATACCAAAAGGGCCTATTACTCCTCCCCAAAGGTCAGAGTCAGTACCAACTTTGGCATTGAAGTCACCTAGAACAAGGGTAATATCTCCTTCTTGACAGAATTCAAAATATCCTGAAGTTGTCCGTAAAACCTATCCTTCTCATCCTCATCAGCATCCTCAGTGGGAGCATAACAGCAGATAATATTCAAGTCTTTAATGCTTGTCTGAAATTTTGCTGTAAGAAACCTTTCATTAATGCATTCATATCCTAGAAGAGCATCACTAGCATGTCTGCTGAGCAGCAGACCCACGCCTTGGTGATGCTTTCCATCCTCCCTCCCTGTAAAGAGAAATTTAAAGTTATTTTTAAGTAGCTCACCTTTACCTGTTCATCTGGTCTCTTGCAAGCCTAGAATATCTAGGATATAGCGCTGGAATTCCTGCATGAGGACATCAAGAGAATAATCTCTATGTAATGTCCTCACGTTCCACGTTCCTGCAGAGAGAAAATGATTAGTAGGATTTTAAAAAAAATTAGGTTTATTGAGATTGGTAGGGCCAACAATATCAAACAGCCCCGTGATCGCAGACATGGGGCAAAGACCTCTTCCTCCTCTGCTAAAGGCTGAAGTCACCGATGTTGGTAGGAACTTCAGGCACCACCTTTTCAAGTGGACTTTTTCAAGAGCCACATGGCCTGCCTGAGACACATTACTCCAGTTTAGGCTTGACGATGCCCAACTAGCTAAGTAAGGTTCAGGTACCTGCAATGGCCTCTGATTAGGATTATCCACCAGCTGATATAAGGTATCCCATGCCTCTGTTCACTTAGAGCTGGCAACCAGAAGCAAACAGAAAACACAGCGGCAGACTCTTCCTGAACAGAGGCCCACCAGTGCAGCAAGTCCAGGATCAATAATCAAGCTCAAATTCATAAACAAGTCCAGTCTAGTAGGTATAAATGGTCAGCACCAGGACCCTGTGAAGTTGAACACTCCTCAGCAGGGTTGAAAAAAAAGAAAAAAGTGGCCATAGATGACCAGATCAGCAGGCCATACTGAACTGGCAGCCCTCCCCTTCCGTTCACTTCCAAAAGAGAATATCTCTTTTGAAAGGTACTAACGGCCTGCACCACGAGAAGGCGGGGTCGGACATTAGGTGCTAGACCTGGCCTGTTCTGTGCATCATCACTAGAGACTGGTGCACAGCTCTCCTTCCAGTTTACGCCTAGCTACCATTTACAGGTAATTAATGTTTTGTGTGGTAGAAAACGGACAGGTATACAGGGATTGAAGGATAAACAAGGTAAGGTTATAGAAGAGGAGGATTCTGTCTTGGCTAGGTGGGCTGAGCATTTCAGTGATATTCTAAACAATGCGGTTAGTTCTTTTCCCATTGTTTGCAATGATGATAGATGCATTGATGACTTTAATGTTGGCCCTATAACACAATCTGAAGTTATTTTGGCTGTTTCTAAACTTAAACTTTATAAATCCCCAGTGGTAGATGAAATTACTACAGAAATGCTCAGAGCTGGGAATGTTTCGGTTACCATTTGGATGACTGAAATTCTGAATATCTTTTATGATAAAGGCATGGTTCCTAAGGATTTTACCAGAGCTATTGTTATCCCTATTTTCACAAAAGTGATCGCAGTTCCTGTGATAACTATAGGGGTATCAGCCTACTCTCTGTTCCAGGTAATGTTCTTTCCATGATTGTGTTTAATAGAATTAAGAATCTGGTTGACAGTCAATTGCGTGATGAGCAATGTGGATTCAGAAGTGGTAGGGATGTGTAGATCAGATATTTTCACTTAGGCAGATTCTTGAGAAATGTTTAGAGTTTCAGAAACCTTTGGTTGCTAGCTTTGTTGATTTCAAAAAGGCTTTCGACTCTGTTGATCGCCATAATTTGTGGTTGATTTTGAAATCATATGGTGTACCAGACAAGTTAGTTAACATAATGAAAGTTCTCTATAATAACACTGAGTCGTGTGTGAGAGTTGGTAAGGCTTGTAGCAATTTGTTTAGCATTACTTCTGGTGTTCGACAAGGGTGCATTTTGTCTCCTTTTCTCTTCAGTTTGGTTGTTGATTATGTTATGCGAAATTCACTTCAAGGGAAAGATTTTGGCCTTAAATGGACTGGAGATACAAAAATTTCTGATTTAGATTATGCTGATGATTTAGCACTTTTGGCAAATGATGTTGATGAGATGAACCCTTTCATTCGAGCTGTTGATGAGACTGGTAGTAGAGTAGGTTTGGTTATAAACAGAGAGGAAACTAAAGTAATGAAAATTGGTCAGGCAGGCTGTGATTCAGTTAATCTGAATGGTTGTAATCTTGAACAGGTGTCACAGTTTAATTATCCTGGGAGCAGTGTAACAGATACTGGTGATGTGCGGCATGAGATTAACAGACGAATAGAGATTGCTACAGGGACTTTTAAGAATCTATTGAGAGTGGGGAGAAATAGGCCTATCCATGTAAAGACTAAAATTAGACTGTATAACAGTTTGGTTTCTTTCTAGGGTTAGTTTTGATAGTGAGACCTGGAAGCTTTGTAAACTAGATAACAGGAAACTTGATGCTTTTGATTCTAGATGCTTAGCAGTATCTTGGGCATTAGGTGGTTCAACTTTGTAACTAATGATGAGGTTAGGCAAAGGAGTCAGCAACCTCCTTTAAGCAGCATATTGTGCAGAGAGAGACTCCGTTGGTTTGGCCATGTTGCCCGTATGAAAAATAGATTGGCGAATAGGGTTATGAACAGTGTGCCTAAAGGCCTCAGAAAGAAGGGATGCGGTGGGCAGACAATGTCAAACAGGACTTTGTTAGAATTGGTGTGCAGTGGCCAGATGGAGTAGATGTAGCTCAGGAGAGACTTTGCTTGGAGAACTAGATTGCACGGTCTGGTTGGACCTCCGTAGCCCATGGCTGCTTGAGGATGATGATGATGATGATGAATTCCCGACGTACTTCACCGAAAGGTCCCAGATATCGTTGGCGGGTTCCCCGTACCGGACCCCATGTTTGGTTAGAAAATAAAGTTCTTAGCTGCAATGGCGGGGTCGGACATAAATGATTTTGAATAATGCTCTAAATAATGCTTTTGAAAATGTGGGGAATCTGGTAACGGCAACAGATTTGCAGCAGAAGATTTAAATGCTTTTTAACTCTTTACTTTCACAGTTATGGAGCAATAAATGGCAACAATAAATTTAACAGCGATTCTCGTTTCCCGTAGGAATAGAATGGTAAATATTTTTGCTTCTAGCAAGCCTCCTTTTGGACTTTCGACGTGAAATTTGATACTACTATCCGGACCACAGCTAGAAACATTCTCCAAAAATTCAGAATGTGTACGTAGATTTCCCGATGAGTTATGGCTGCCACAGTTAGACACACACACAGAGACAGACACCTTCTGTTATTATTAGATCAATGCTGTCTAACTTCTCTAAGACGGCGGGCCATTTTTTCTTTTGCCAATTTTCAATTTTTTCGGGCCCAAAAAAAAGAATAGGATAGGATAAGTAATTGAAAAGTCATGTCACCTCATAAAAATTATTTTATATATACGAAAAATAATAAGTAATAATAAACCACTATAAATTTTCTAAATCTTATGAAACATTTAATAAATTTAATGGGAGCATTTTGGCCGTAGTTGTTGGGCAATAATTTTTTTACGTCCATATCGATATTTGTTGCATGAGCCGAAGTATATGTTCAAGTGTAGAGTCTTTCAAGCAGTTTCTGTATCTTGATTTTATATATTTAATATCAGAAAATGCGCGCTCGCAGATATATGTTCTTCCGAACATAGAAATTATTTGGAGTCCAAAATCTTTCATTTTTGGATATTTTTTTAGACAAAAGTTTGAACAATTCTATTCCAGTTCCTCTATTATATGCAATAATTGGATCGGCCTGAAGGTCACGTAACTCCATTTGATATTTAGGATCTACGGTGCTAATATCAATATTTAATGGATTACTGAATAAATTTAAACTTTGCTTAAGGTCATCAAATTGAGAAAATCTTCTATTAAAATCTTCAATTAGGAAATCAAATTCAGGAACAATTTTTTCAAAATTAACTGTTTTACTAAGTTGCTTCATTTCTCCGTAGAACTCTTTACTAGTTTCAAAATGAATTAAATTGTTTTCCTGCAAATTTGACTTCAATAATTGTAGTTTGTTTCTAAACTCAGTAATATGATTATAAAGACAGCAGACGTTTTCCTTGTAAGGATTTATTCAAGACATTTAAATAATCTGTAATGTCTGTTAGGAAAGCAAGTGAACATAGAAAATTTTCATCAACAAAACTTGATATTAAATCTTCATCCGTGCCCCTTCTGTGAGAAAAAGATTAATTTCTTTTCGAAGTGTAAAAAATCTCTTGAAGCATTTTCTGGCACTTAACCAGCGAATATTACTAGGTAAGAACAGATCGCCGTACTCAGCATGCAGTTCCTCCAAAAAACTTTAAATTTTTTGTATGTAAGAGGATAATTTTCCGCCACGAATTAAATTGGTAATTTTGACAACCATTTCCATTACGTCGTTTAGTCTCAGCGAAATGCCACACAATGTCTCCTGGTGCACAATACAGTGCAACATTGGACAATGCATGCGCAGTGAGAGCGATTGGTGCTGTCGTTAGATGCTTCTTATTACTGCAGCTTCATAAAAACATTTGCTTGAAGACGCCGCATCGCTCTTAAAAGGTTTCAGAAGTTTGTCGATCGGCTTAAGAATAAAACAAGATAGATCAGATAGGTGAGATAAAGAAAGAATCCAAAGTGTAATTTTTGTAAACCAAAGTACAATAATATAAACGATTGTAAAGAACGTAGTGGAGATATCGTGTTAAATCGAACAACCAATCATGTTAGTCGAAAGCTAGTTCTATTTAAAAAGCGTGTTAAACCGAAATCGTGTTAGTAGAATTCGTATTAGTCGGGGACTTGGTATATATTTATATATATTTCTTTTTTGAAGGATTGTGTGATTATACAGTGTATTTACAGCAGTTGCAGAACAAAGCAGATTTGGAGTCAAATATATCAATCCTTCTACACCATTGGGAATTCCTGAGTACATCACTTATAACATTGCTTTTAAGAAGATTGCATTTTAAGAATAATTTACGCTTTTGTTTTGGTATACATAATATTATATTTTGAATACTGGGACCTGAAGAGAAGCCTATGATTGAATAGTGTCTGGATAACAGCTCGCTTGGTGGACCAATACCGTGAGAGGGCAACCATAAGCGTTATGGACTGCCCTTCTCGATCACCTCACCTAAATCCAATAGAACATGTTTGAGACGCTCTAGGACGAAGCAACACCGGTCGCAATCCACCTCCCAGGACCCTCCAGGAGATCCGATCTGCATTCATGCATGAAAGGCAATTACTCCTTCAAACCTTCATTGGCACCTTGTTTTGCAGCATGATGAATCGTTTTGCAGCTTGTATCGGTGTCCGAGGTGATACCACACCATATTTAAGGTATGTGTATCATTAAACTTTTATACGCCATTTTGAGATAATGATTTTCCTACTTTCAATATCTCATTAAATATTCACGGGAATTCCTTTATTTTTCAGATACTAGTGGAATATTTGATCATGGACTTCACCTGTACGTTTTAATGAAATCCAAAAAAGGACTTGTTTGTAATTTATGTTTTAGTATTTGTTGCTTAACGTTTGAGCATCACTGTATTTAGTACCAAATTGCAGAAATCTAAATGTATCTGATAATCTCCTGGGATCAAATCTTGGTTAGTACTGTATGGTACCGGTGTGTCCTATGCTCATGCAGGAATTGCCACACACGAGGCTGCGGTTAAGCCACAGGTATCAATGCCTGCTGTGGTACTGATGCGTGGATGTGTGAAGACATCCCTGGATGTCGGCTGGATGCATTCGAATACCCTTTCCTGTTGGTCTCCCTGATCGTGAACTGCTAGTCTCTTTGAGCCATTAAACAACATAGAAATTATCAGAAAACTGAATGTGAACCAGACAGAAAATACACGGCATATCGCAGTACATCTTCTCGGCAATTTATTGATATTCGCCATACAGCAGCACCATCTCATAATAGTATCTTCGGAATATCCTGCCATTTGGGTCTTCGTCTGGTACACCTACTTACCTACAAGTGCTACATCACGTACAGCCGTGATTTTATCTCACTGGACAGCTGCTATGTCATCATCATCATGTGCATACGTATGTGAATCATTCTGTAGCACTGCACAGCATTTTGTGGTGGCTAAGCATCGAGCATCCGATTTCGAATGAACACTCGATGGTTTTTCGTCAAATTTCGAATGTACTCTTTCGAAACGGCGTTTTCAGCCTTCTATCCGCTTATTTCATGCTTACTATAGGTGGTTTCCTACTAATTAGAAGATGCTCTACAACTTTGTAATTTACATATTTTCTCTATCTCTCTTTGTTGCCTTGTGAGGTACATTTTCCTCTAGGTGAGCTACAGTCATTGTCATTTGATCTGACATTCTCACATTCTTTTAGATAAACCTAACATTTGCAACTCTGGGGTATCTTCGTTAAAAAGTTACTTGGGTGTTTTAGGACTTTCCTTTGAACCCTGCATGCTTGCGAGTAAAAGTAACCAATCTAATGGTTTATTAATCACTAATGACACTGAAAAACAAATTTTCTCCTTTGGTGTGTTTCGGAAGTGTAAACAGTCGTTTCTTATGCAAATCGAGCGCTGAACACGAAAATGACAACAAAAATATTTGATTGGCTACGGAATTAGAGATACAGTCACTTACCTGTATTTATGTCAATCAATGAAGGTCTACAGCAACTACCGCCTCTTCGCATGCCATTTATATATCAAATCTTCAGAATCTTGCATCATATTCCAGTAGTAATCTGTTAACATTGATGCGATCCATTTTCCTCGATATCCCTATTCCATTGTAGCAATTTCCTGATGAAATTGTTCCCCGTGCTCATCACTCACAGCGTCACACTTTTTCAGAAAGGAATCCAAATGAGAACTTAAGATATTTACATCCCAAGTCTCCCCGTCCCATCTTCAAAAACATATTACATCCCAGTTTGTGATACGGGGACAACCTTCTTCCACAAGATCGTTGTAATTTCCTGCTTTTTATTTACTAAGAAGCCCATCGCCACCTGTCGGAAGGCATGCCATGCTCTCCGTTCATCACCAATAATCATGCGATCAAATACCTCATCATGTAGCTGGGTACGATTATCTGGACCGGTAACGATTATCCGGCCGGTAAAAACATCCTCTTTTATCTTTACATCACTAAATTCTAGAAATTTCTGTCGAAGATACAGAACGGCAGTTTACCTCTGATTCATAGCCTTGCCAAAATCTTCATTAGGCCCAATTTTATGTGTAAAGGTGGCAACAAAATATTCCTGAATTGTACCAGCGGATGATGCTGTATGGATAGGTACAGTCGCTCAAAAAAGTATTCGAACACTATGGTTGATTACAAATTCAGAAAAAATATCTGGCAACGATTTTTTTAGAAATTAGTGATCTGGCAACCTTCGTGTCACGTGACTTTTTTGAGCGACTGTACAGTCAGCGGATATGCTCCCTGGCTCCAGTGATTGCCGAGAAGGCCGAATCCTTTTCAGGTTATGAGATGCTTTATATATGCTATTTCATTTGCAAAGGGAGCAACAGAACATTTTTATACCCTAGCTGTAGTCCAACAAGCACAAATATGTCACTTGTGTTTGTCATAATTTATTTACTGAAACAATTGTTTCATATTGTCATAAGCTTCCTTCATATTAACATCAAGGCCTACTGGAACAGAAGGCAACACGTTTCCATTGTGTAGAAGAATGTAGAAATCATACTTAATTTCGAGAATCGATAAATAACCTCCATTCTTCTGGAGTATGTGTCATGTGGAGGGATGTGAATAAACCGTCAACGTCTTTGCAAGCAACCAGGTTACCTACCATGGTAAAGAACAATGCCAGATCTTTTTGGCGTCTACGATATGCACTTATTTTCACATTTAGATCAAGGAGATTCTATTGCTGCAGTCTGGATCATAGGAGTGCCACTCTGAGATTTACAGCTCTAAATCTCTAACAAGATTATTCAATTTGTTCTGTGTGATCGTGTGTGATGAAAACGATGTTGTGGGTGTGAAGTTGGAATTTATAGTTACTATTTTCTGTGTTCCTGTTTCTTTCTTTTCTTCCTCTTCCTCCTCTAAATCCACATCATAATGTTCTGGTGGCTCCGGAATGGGCTGGTTTTCCCCATGTGGCACTGGGCGGATGGCAGACTGAATGTTCGGAGTAGTTTATTGTCTGCTTTTTCATTTTAGTTATACCACTTCCCAGCGGAGGTGTCATACAAAAGTAACAGTCATTCACGTGGTTAGGCGGTTCCTGCCATAGCATAGGAATGACAATGGCATTTAATCAGTCTGCGAAAAAGACGTGCTATACTACCCAGCTCCTCTGTTGATCTCCAATCTTATACCCACCCGAAGTAAAGGTGTTATACCTTTTAGATGACAAGCGTTATTTCACGCTTCTGTGATGTAAAAGAAACTTCGCCAAAAATGTAATAAAAATGGTTTTCATTGTTCACAAAAGAACGAGGCATATCGCTCACATACAGCACCCGCATATAATCATGAACGGACGATAATTAAGGAAGGGTAACTCCCGAATGATGCTATAGCTCCCTGGTATCCTGTTACCTTGGCGCTTCATACAGCACACGAAAGACTCAAATCAGTATACACTGTATATGGACACAACCTCCTGTATTTTCAAACCAAGAGTAATCACTAATTTTTAATGTCGTAATTGTGTTTAGCACCCCGAAATTAGTAAAAAAAAAAGTCTGTGTTCATTTCCGAAACATTTTTAGTATTGCACAGTGTAATTAACTTAAAAAATATATTGTGTTAAAAAACCTACTTTTACGAAAACTATGCCTTATTAAACACTAACAATGAAATATAGCGAATTCTTATGATTTAATTTTGCTGTTTTAAATACAGTTTATCCGCAATTACGGGAAAACTCCTTTTTATTAATCAACATCTGTCCTCTACATTTCAATATATATAAACTTCGTGACATCAACGGCAGAAATTTTCAAAGAATTCATTCTAATTTTCTACGCAACACTCGAGTAATTTTTTAACTTATATTTGTTCTATCAGCAAAAATATTTAGTTCACATCAAATATATTGTTCTAAATTTGTGAATTTATTCCAAAGTACTTTTTTAAATAAGTATCATCACTGAATTTTCAAATCAGCTTTCTTTCATTATCTAAAATGGTTTCTTTCACTCATGTCAGCCATCAGTAATGCAGTAATATTCTCCCACGTTCCTACAGATTTTATCAGTTATTGTCATATGGTGTGAAGACTACTTCATGATAGGGGGGGGGGGCTGTATGCTAGGAGACAGATGGGTTGTCTCCCCCTAACCCCACCCCCTCCTCCCACAAAAAAGAGTTTTAAGGATCTGATGCAGGTAGTATCACACTTGAACTGAAGATCAATGCGTGTTCATGCTCTTCACGGATGAGGCCCGATCAGTTTGACCGTTGTGTACTCATATGGAAAGAGCGTGGAATATGCAACATCCTGAAACGAGCTCACTATGGAGGAGGAGTTCATCTGGTGTGTGGAGACAATGTTGAATGGCTTACTCCTCTCCATATGTTTAAGGGTGGCCCTGTGCATGCTCAAAGGTACATAGGGAAGATCATTGAGCCTTCATGTAAGGCCGTTCAGAGGTGCTGTTAACTCCAAGTTCATCTTTATGGTGATAATGCTCTTCCTCATAGGGCTCAGCTGGTCGACAATTTCCTCAAGAGTGACGATATCCACAGGATGGAGTGGTCAGCCAGTTATCTAGATCTTAATCCTGTTGAGCATATCTGGGATGCTATGTGACTCATCCGACCTCATCCATCAACATGTCACCAGAATTCAAGATGGTTGTGCAATTTGCCTGGAGGTCAGGGGCGATCATACTCCCCAGAGCTACTCATTTTTGCTACCACCAGTAAAGAACTTTTTATGGGGCATGGGCATTATTCCTGGCCATCCATTCCAATGCATCTCATGTTTTGATATGTCCTTTATCAGGCTCTGATGTACCTATTCACCTGAATTTCACAAAAGTCTCTGAAGTCGTTATGTTGCTGTCAACTTTAATGATGATAACTTTTGTCCACCAGTGTATATTGCCATCTTTTCAGTTGTGTATGTCATGTAAAGGGTGAGAATGTCTTTGTTTGGCCATATTGCCTACATGCATAACTGCAGATTAGCGAATGGGGTTATGAACTACGAACATTTCGAAATTTAGGGCTTCAATCGGGAATAGGGCCCTAAATTTTTAAATATCGTATTTCTCTTTATAAAAAAATTGGACTGTCAACCCACAAAGAAATAGAAAAACAATGGGTTAGATTTTTCCTCGGATAGAAACCTGCCAGTGCAACAAGTTTAGGATTCATAATCAAGCTCAAAAGCCATTTCCCATTTTAGTGTTATATATGGTCAGCATCAAGAACCCTTTTTGCTTGACACTTTTCAACAGGGTAGAAAAAAATGAAAAGTAGCCACATTAGGGCAGATCTATAGTAGACACTGATCTGGCAGCCGTACTCCTTATATTCTCTTCGACAAGAAATTATCTCTTTTCAAAGGTACTAACAGCCTGGCACCACGAGAAGACGGAGTTGCGCTTTTAGGCGCTAGGCCTGGCATTTCTCCGTAGCAGCACAGGGGAGTGATATATACCTTCTTTCCAGTGTATACATTGCTATTATTTATGAAGGAATTTTATTATTAATTTGTGCGATCAGTTTATGTCTGCTGATTGTGACAATTTTTCTTTCTGATTCTTTCGTTGAACAATTCAGAATTTTCAGCTTTTTCTAAGCTGATGTCAATTGGGTTGTTTTACCTCTGAGCGGCACTTTTTTTGCACACCATGGGCTAAATGGCCAGGTCACATGGACCCCGAAGGCTCAGAGAAGGTTGGGGGAGAGGACCCACTGGAACAGCTGTTGGGAGACAGATGGTAGCCTCCCGTCAAAGCCATCCAGCGTGTTCTTTAACGTGCACAGGGTATGGCTCTCCCACACACGGAGCCACGGCTTAACGTCCCATACGACGGACGGCGGCCTTTCCAAGCCCATCGGTGTCCGCTACTGACTGTGGGCAGGGCGGGGATTTTTGCGGAGATAAATCTCAACGCTGACCCAGCTGGGACTCGAACCTGGGAACTACAGATTACGAGCCTGGCGCGCTAAACAGTGTATGTAAAGGCATTAGAAAAACGGGTGACCAGAATGAGGCTGGCAGACAATGTCAAAGAGAACCTTGTAAATATTGGACTGCTGTGCCAAAATGCTCCACCAGTAGCTCAGGCTAGACGTATTCGGCGAAACAATTATATAGTCTGGTTGGATCTCTGTAGCCCATGGTTATTGGAAGTAATACATGATACGTGTCAACACAGCGACTCTTCCAGGATATGGAACAGCATGTGCAAATTGGAACACAAATAATGGGATAAGGTTGGAAATAAAGCCGAATGGAATAAGGTCGCAAATAAAAGCAGAACAATACACAGTCAGTCTTAGAAATTTTCTAGCATTGAAAAGGTGTTTGTTTCTGTGTGTGATTTTTTGCAAGTATGGGTGATCTGCAAACTGAGCAGCAGCATGTGATTTGTTCGATGAGGCTTAAGTGGTGCACAGGTACTTGCAGAAATGGCTAAAGTGCATGAAGAACAGTGTTTGAAATGAAGCGCGATTTTCAAGTGTCAAATCACTTCACTGACCGGCACAATTCCCTGGAAGATGATGTAGCCAAGTTCTTCCGTCAATGCGCAACAAATCGCTCAAGTCCAGGATATTCTCACTGAAAACCACAGAAACAGAAAGGTTATATGAAGTTATAAGCAGCACATAAGCAGCAAGGTCGGGCACCTTCTTCTGGATGTGTTCATGAATTAGAACTTTCCAAAGCGAGTAACTGACAGAGATTGACTGCATACGTGTACTGTTCTGCTGTTATTTGCCACGGTATTGCAATGTGTTTCAACTTGTACACACTGCTCAATCCTTTGAAGGTCGCTGTGCTGTCATATGTATATATACTAGCAGATTTACCCGGCGTTTCTCGGGTTTGAAACTCTAGAATACAGAGTAGTAGCACTCCCCACGTCGCAAGCATTCATTTGGCATAAATATCACTACGATCGATCTCCTCATTCTCCGGTTAAAATTTTCTCCATCTCCTTTTGGAAAGGAAAGAAATGGACATAGTTCGAGGAACCTATAATCCTTCCCACGTCAGAAGTTTCTAAACCAAAAACCAAATTTCCTCGCTCAGATAATCGAACTTTTCAAATCACTTCTTACCCAACAGAGTTCCTCGGATACAATTTTCCATGCATGTGTAACCTTATAGCAAAAGAAAATTAATTATGGTCTGAGGTGCATAAAAAATGCAAAGGTACTGAAAAATAATTATCATTAAAATTATACGTCCCTTAACATAATATTTAAAACACTTATTAATTATCGTATCTTATGAGATATTGTTTTATTAACTTTTTCATATTTTATATTAATGATTTCAACTTTAGATGCGAATTTAGTTTTTGAAACTTTCATTTCAACAAAGAATGTCGTATTCCGCTCGTGCTTAATTAGAACGACTTCAATACCTACTGACTCTCGCGCTCGTGACCCAACAACTGAACAATGAGTTTATCACGTGAAATCAGAAAGAAATTAGCTTGATGCATTCATTATTTCAAATTTATTAGTGGCAACAGTTATTTTGAATAACTTTCAACCTTTAATGTTACGTATACGGGGATTTTGAAAAATTCGAACCTGCACATCCCAATTTTGGATGATCCCAGCGAGTTCGCACATATCCTATATTTTTCCCCTGGGTGAAGGGAACGCTCATGTAAAGTTCGAAACTCTAGCTCTTCTTGGAACTGAGTGCATAAGCGGACAGACACAGAAAAGAACAAACTTCCTTCTTTATATATTAGATTAATTCGTGAGAAAATTTGCTAATTGTTGACGACGGCATTCCATTATTAAATTATCCCCTTGTATGTATGTATGTGTGGGTACATGTAGATGAATGTATTGTGTGTATGTAGGTAGATAAGTAGGCAATGTGTTACGTGTATGTGTAATTGTCTATGTATATATGTCTATGTATATATGTGGGCATGTAGGAATTATGTGTAATGTATACATATGTGTGAATGTGTCCATGTGTGTGTGTATGTGTGTGTGAATGTATGCGTGTATTATGCGATTGTTTGTATGTGTGAAGGTATGCGTGTATGCATGCGATTGTTTGTATGTGTGAATGTATGCATGTATGTATGTGATTGTTTATATGTGTGAATGTATGCGTGTATGTATGTGTTAATAAGTATATGTATGAATGTATGCGTATATGTATTGTCCGTATGTTAGTAATTACTTCCTCCACTGATAACGTCATATTACGTCACTGGGTGAAATAAAAGCATAAACGTATTCATCAGATTACCATCAGTAAAAATAAAACAATCGATTGTTTCCCAGATGGGGTACGTTCAGAATATTACCGATAAAATCATCGAGAATGAAGAAAAGAACTGCAAAATAAATGCTACATATCCTTGAAGTGAACACTAATCCTTTGCTTCTGTTTGACTTAAAATTGTTCTTCTCCTTCCTGTTACCCCGTTACGAAACAGGAAGCATCTTTGTTTGAAAAGATCTCTTCCATCTGCGGGGATTAATAGACAGAGATACCGTGTGTCCTTCGTATATTAAAGAACCTACTTTATGGAGATAATCTTGAATGTCTCTAAAAGCCGTCCAGTTTTCTCCTCTTCTTTCTCATATCTGGAGGATCCTTCAGCTGTGGTGATTTAACGTATTATGCAAGAAGCTAAAAGTACTTGTCAGGGTTGAAACAACCGAGTCGAACATAAAAGTTTTAGCTTCCTTAAAGGAGGTAAAAACAAATTTTAAAGAACGGAAAGAACATCTATGTCATTTGATTAAACAGGAAAAAGAGATACATTTATAAATACAAGAAAAAATCTAGCAAATGCAACATTCAAGATTGATGATCTGTTAATAGCGAAATCTTAAAACAAAGGGAACAAATACTTTAAATGTGCTCAAATATTCATGCGAAATGAAACACGTGGGAAAATCTAATGGACGTGCCTAGTCTTCAGTCACTCTAACTGATAGTTTGCTCTTTTCTTGAAACTCTCCTCATGATATTTGCACAAAATGTAGTTTTCTGTGTAATCTTCTTTCCCTCATTATCCCGTTATCGTCTAATGCTCAGGTCGTGGGGAGAATGCCAGATGTTACTACTGTTCATAAATCATGAAATGAAAACGTGTTTCACCGCAGAGCGTTCAAAACATCAATAATGTAACACTAATACTGCTTTGTATTAATAACTATTTTTGTCGTTTATATTCGCTAGAAATTCCCCTAGACAGTATCGTGGTGTTTTACTTTCAGTTGTTGCCCTTTGTGACGATATGTCTAGACCACTCTATTACTTTGATGACAGAGGCATGCAGCTAGTCCCATTCGGGATCTGTAATATGAAAGAAACCTAATGAAATAATCTACGGAAAGGAGGAACCAGACAAACAACAACAAAATTTCGTAGAAATGAATAAACCGAAAACAAGCAAAACACACAATGCTTAATGACTCTCTTTACGGTTTCCCAGTCATCATTTTTCTATTTACCAAAATTAAAAAAATTAATAAAAAACTTGAGTCAAATTGATCAATAAAATTTGGTGATGGTTTTCAATGAATATACTTATGCATTTTTTTAAAAGTAAGAACCAGAACTTTTATTGATAATATTACACAAATTGTTTACAAAAAAAAACATCTTCCGTGCTATTTTTTTTTTCATTTTTGCATGACGCAAAATGGCACCCAATTTCGGAAGAGGCTGTTTGGATTCATACTCTTTCAAAAACTTAGGAGATAGAGATAATTACAAATGATTGTTCCACAGTAGCGTAATGTCAGGGGAATCTATGAACTAAGACTCCCCAATGGAAATGATTAGATTGATTTAGTTACTAACGTTTATTTTTAAAAATAGCAGTAAATTTCAATATTTAGAAAATTCGTCATACATAAATTATATTGTTATTCTTTTCCTAAATTTCTTTTTGATCCCTGCAATATGATTACACTCGCAACACTTTAATAAAATAAAAACGGGTTAGGAATTCCACAATTTTTATGATATAAAAATTTTGGACAGCGTCAACTGCTCAACTCATCTTGCCTATTACAGCCATTCCCTTGCAGAAATGGAATCTCTCATTGCTATAGATACAATTTAGCCTGTCATGATGATCCTGTCATGAATGCTCTTGTCATGGATAAAAAAAGAAAATCTGGAATTTTCGAAATTTACGAATTTTTGGCAAACCTTACACAGTAATATTTCATCTATGTACATAGAAATTAAAAGTATTACCACTGCAATAATAGAAATGCTTTTAATTTCAGCTTCTATTTTATTCCTTACGAAGTGTTGAGAATTATCTTATGTATCATATAGGGTGAGCCAAAAGTCCGTAAACAATTTTAAAATTGAATAAAAAAATTACTTAGTGCAAAGACACAGTCAGCTGTATTTAAAAGTCCAACACATGAAGTCTTTTTCCGTAATGCTGATAAACTTCAATGTGAGCACAATTTGTAGCCCGAAGCGCATCTCAATGAAGTTCAGGTTTAAGCCATGTCCATTCCAAAATGCCTTCATTAACTGATGCAGCTGTATCAATGATACAAGCTTTCAGGTCATCGTGCCTTTGCCCCTTGGACGTGTATACTTTGTCTTTGACATATCCTTACAAGAAAAATTCAAGGGTGTATTGTCCGGGATACTCTCGACATCATCGTCAGATGTTCTGGGTCTGCACGTTTTTTTTTCGTTCAAGTATGCTGCCAGTTTCCAGGAATTTATTGTACCATGCTCTGACGCTGCTGCAAGATAATGGATTCTTGTTGAACTGTGATTAAAGTTATCTGTACTTGAATACCCTATTTAATTTAAAAACTACAACCTATAAAGATTAAATTCTTCTGTGGAATTTCCATTTTAAATTCTGACCAGTTTTCAGATCACCATCGCTAGCTATAGAGGTGCACTCAAAACAGTTCTTGAGTTGGACTATCAAATGCAACATATCACTATCGCTAAGGAAAGCATTCTTTTTTTAAATTTACTAGGCGGCTGTTTGTTTTGTTCAGTTTTTATTTCCATAAACTGTTAAAAAAGAGTTCAAATTAGGAAGGATAAATATTACGTTCAAAGGAAGTTTTATGCCATATTTTTGCGAAATATTTAAGTCTAATGACTAACTGGATCACCTTGGATTCTTTATTTATCATTGTGAAGCAGCTGCTCACATTACCCTTACCTTTATTGGCATATAGTGTGATGTAATGAAGGTTTCAGAAATATTTTATTATACTATTCATATTAATAATAATGGATCTAATGCTGAATCCATGTCTCTTAAGGAAATCAAGGCCTAATATGCATTCTTCGTAGATGTCAGCGATGTAAACAGGATGGTGTACCAGACACCTCTCAACTCGAATGTTAAGTTCTATCTTTCCATGGACTTTAGCACGATCTCCAGAGGCTGTTTGGAGGGTTATTTTAGATTGTGTAGTATTCCAGTTTGGATAAGGTATTATTTTCTTTATTATATCTATTCTGAATAAAGTTACATTTGCATCAGTGTCGACTACCATACGGCAAGGTATTCCATTTATGACTCCATCAGCTATTAATCCATTATTATCACCGTGTAGTGTTGAAATGTGGGCGACTTCCCCTGGCGCCAACCAATCAACAGCCAGCCTTTGCTCCGCAAGACTGACTAATTTCTGTTTCACTGATCCTGTTGTCTCGTAGATGGACTTGGACTCTTCGTTCGTTTCTTATTACAGTTGGTACGAATGTGTCCGGTCTTGCCACAATTACAACACTGAAGGTCTGTGGTAGTTTTTAAAGAAGAACCTTTAATGTCTTTCAAAACGGTATGGCTTTGGTTAACTCTTTCATTTCATTATCCTTTTCTACAGTTTCTTCTGCACTCACAAATCTCACTGTGCGTTTGTTCGTTCGGGAGGAAAACCTGGAGAATCGTACTTCATAGCATGTACCACAGCTGACTTTAAGGATTCACTTTCCAACAGCCTCAGAGATTGTTGAGTGTCAGGGTCAGCAATAACATTAATAAATTGTAATTGAGCTAAGTTATCTCGGATTTCTGGTGGACAGTTACTAACCAATCTAGCTAGACGTTCGATATCACTAGCAAGTTCTTGCAAAGTTTCACCACTCTTCTGCATGCGATGCTTAAATTGAGTCACATAGTATTATTTTAAATAATTATCTCCAAACCTGAGTTCTAATGTAGGAACCAGACTTTGATAATCAAGTCGTTTTTCTTCTGGAACAGACTGCAAAACTTCCGCAGCAGAGTTTTTTTAAGGAAACTGCAAGAAAACTTGTCTTTTGGAATTCATTCCACTCATTGGCTCTAGTGATAACTTCAAACTGTGTTTTAAATACTGTCCAAGATGATTGACCATCATATGTAGAAGGTTTAGTTGCATTTCTAGCGATATGTGTAATAACATTATTTTCACTAAAATTACTATTATCACAAGAAGAAGGTAACATTTCATTACTTAATATCTGAAACTGGTTTTCACAATCAGTTTTTACAGTTTCGATTTGATGTTTATAACTAACTTAGCACTATCAAGATCATCTTTTAGATATCAATTTCAACCTTTAAACTATTACATTGTGTATTAAGTTCGGTTTTAATGTCCTTACACTGATCAGTAATCTTACCAATTAGAGAAGCCATTTCGCTTTCAAGTCATCACCTTTCTTTAGCAAGGTCACCAATTTTGTTGTTTATGTCACTATTTTGACTAGCAAATTCTCCAATTTTGCTGCTTTGGGCAGTTATATCACCTTTAATGTCATTATTTTGTGTATACATTTCACTTCTTTGAGCAGCTATTTCACCTTTAATGTCAGTTATTAATTTCACTAACTCATCCATACTTCTAGTTAAAGGCATTCACAATAATAATAATATCCCACTCCTGACACCAACTGATATGAATTCAAAGAGATGAAAGCTTAGCATGAGTTCATACATACATAGCATTTATGTATACCACTAAAGTATGAATGATGTAATTTATTACAATGACACAAAATTATTACAAATTAATCAATTTTTATCTCAACACAAGTATTTCTTTTCCTCTTAGCATAAAGACAAACCACTTTGTATAGAATCTCATTTGCGACATTAAATAACCTTAAGAATACTTTATACCTTATACATTTGAAACGTTTAACATTGATCTCTCCTGATAGAGGACCCAATAACAAACTTTACTGTTAATTCCGTTTCTACACTGGAACTAGGCTTCATCTTAAATCAAATAAGAACAGTCTTTTTACATAGCATTACACAACACTAATTTAATACACTATCTCCTTCTTCCTTTTACTACTTCACTATATCTTTTTGCTTTCTTTCGCAATTCTGTCTATTTCAAAGCATCCTCGTTCTAAACAGTTAATAACGTAAATCATCACGCTAAGTATAGGCGAGCGTTCATAATACACCTGTCACAAGCCATTGTCGCACGTTCATCTGTCGTAACAATATTAATATACAGTATAATAGCTATATAAATCACAGTAAGGTGCAGAAGTGTTTCCATCATTGGCTGCCATACTTCTCAACAGAAATGATAATGCAAGTTTAAAATGAATATTATCACTCCTTTAACAAACAATAGGAAAAGTCTAATTTATATATATAGAAAACAATTTAGCTAATTGTGAAAGTTCTTCAAAAACTCTGTGATCATTTGAAATTAATGTTAAAAAAAATGCATTCAAGAACTTTTTTCTGAGGCAATTCTTGGCCATCTCGCAATTTGTCGAGTCCCTGAACTACGATACTAATAAATAGACCAATATATAAGAAATGCAGCCAGTACCGGCGTTAAGAATTTTCTCCATTTATTCTCGTTCTACCTTTGTGACAAAGGAACACCATAGGGAATGAAACGGCCCCGTCCTTCGAATGGTGTCCGTCCCCCGTGTGCAGTAGACCCATACCCTGTGCATTTTAAAGAGCATGCTAGATGGGCTTCACGGAAGGCTTCCGTCTGTCTCCTAACAGCTGTCCAGTGGACACCATTCTCCAACCTTCTCTGACTTCTTGGAGTCTTTGTGACCTGGCCATTTAGTCCATTGTGTGCAAAAAGTGACGTTCAGAGGTTAGACAAGCCAACCCAAATAACATATGAGAAATACAAACTACATGAGCTCTTAAAAGATGCTAAATTGTTTCTTAAGTTTTACCACCTTATCATGCATCCATTGTCTTAAATCTAAATAGCGGGAATTGTAAATGTTTGGCAAACGTGTCAAAGTAGTAAATTATTTTAGCTTTGTATTTCAGGGTTTGCTTTCGCTAGTTGTGCATTACATACAAAGCTTTCCTACATCTCGTTATGATTTTATCTTGCAAGTGAAACCATGGGAGTCTTTTGAACTTACTCTTTAGCTGATTCTGCAGTAGATACCAATGCTCAGAAATGAAATAACCATCACACACTTATTTCTTTCTTTTGCTTTAAGTGATCGTAGAAATTATTAGAAGGAATCTAACGGCCTCATCTTAAATGCAATAGAAGAATCCAGTGCAGCAGAAATGTAACTGAGTGCATCTCCTATGGGAATAATATAAATGGGAAAAACTAGAGATAACATTCTCAACACGAAGCGCGATTTCTGAAACAGTAGATACTCTTATAGAAATACAAGCAAAGAGAAAACGCATGATACAGAGACTTCCTTTACAGATCAGAGCTGAGGTAAAATATCTAGCCACCAGACGACTCCTTTTTTGTGGACATGAAAAAAATGTAGGTTTGTTTTCACAATGGAAATGCATAATACTATAAGATTATAATTGGACTCTAGAATTGATTACCGAATTTGATCATTTCTTATTAAATGACTTTATATGTTTCAGTAATCTTGGCAAAACTTATTATCGTCGGTAACCAGGTAAATCTTATCGATCTTGAACCATGTGGGAAGAAATAATGAACTTCTGGTGTGAAAAGTAAGAGCTGAAATTATTAACTAGCTCAAAATGTCCAAATGTTTTTTCTATTAGCTTCGTCTCAGCCCTTGACTTCTCTCTTATTGACCAATTTGGTTTTCATTGTTAAGAGTGAGAGAAATCGGATCTCTTGCTGAACAATTTGTACTTTTTAAGCAAAATCCAAGCAAATTAATTTTAAACTTTTTTAAGCAAATCCAACCAAATTAAGCAAAAATACAAACAACTAGCCGTCCTCATTTATGATATCGATTTTCAAAACTGTCATGGACGATACGAAGCTTACAATGAATTCAAGATTGGATAAAAAATCTTGAAATCAAAAGTTCTATGTGAAATATTCATCATCATCATCATCCTCAAGCAGCCATGGGCTACGGAGGTCCAACCAGACCGTGCAATTTAGTTCTCCAAGCAAGTCTATCCTGAAATATTACCAACTGTTAATTTAAAAGATTGACTAAAAAAAACTGAACAAATAAGGGGAATAAAATAAAAAAAAACCATTGATATCGATCTGCTATTATAAAGTGCATAAATTTAATATTTGGTAAACGATGGCGTTATGAAAATTAATTATAAATGTAACTTTGCATTTGAAAATGTAAAGTTTACACCGAGAAAATATTTAAAAAAAGTGCTGAGTAGTGCCGTTTAATGATACGTTTTTAGTTATTATATTTTACTTATTTAATAAACAAATAGGCAAAGGTTTAAGAGGCGTTATAAAGAATACCCACTGGTAAATATATTCAACAAATTTAGTCAGGGTACGGTAAATTTTTTTGTGTTAAAAATTTCTTCCTTAAAGGAAGAAATTCTGAAAATTTATACGTAATTTCAAAGATATCATTGCAAAAAAAAGAAACTGAAAACGAGGGGAGGACCTTTGATTTCCATTTTGAATTATTTCCAGTGGTGTATTAGAATCAGCACGTTACTCTAGGATGGGGAGAGGGGGGGAGATTGTTCAGTCGATACGCGTCAGGCTCGTAATTTACAATTCCCAGGTTCGAGTTCCAGCATTAAGATCTATGTCCGCTTAACCTATCGAAAAGCGTATACCGATGGTTTTTAAGAGGCGTCATCAACCGTTTGGGTCGCAAAGCCGTGGTCACGTGTACAGGAGAGTCATACAGTGTACACGTCAAAAAACATACTGGATGGCCTTAACGGGAAGCTTCAATCTGTTCCCTAAGAGCTAGTTAGTGGATTACGTTCTCCTGATCAACTCTGAATTCGTAGGGATCTTGTGACCTGTCCCTTTATAACCCATTGTGTGCACAAAAGCGACGCTCAGAGGTAAAACAACTCAACCCACTCTGGTACTTTCATATCAGTCACAGAGTCACCCTGGATAGTTATCAGTGTAATATTTGCGCTCACCTTTGTATTTTTCTGACAATTTAATGCGAATATAAATAGTTTAAGCCGTCCCATGGCCGAGTGGTTAGCGCGCTTGGCTACTGATCTAAGGGACACTGGGTTCGAGCCCCGGGTAAGGCATGGATGTATGTATCGTTTTTCTGCTGAGGTCCTGCCATCCTCACAGCCCTTCTACTTTGGCATATAAACTGACAGGCTCCTGTCAGATCTCTGTGGCAAGCAGCTGCTTGAGGGGGTATTTATTTATTTTTAAATAGTTTATTTTATGATTAAGTCTTTCTAGTGAGTAAACCATTATACATTTTCAGTGTGTTACGATCGAAATGGGGGCGAGGGTGGCTCAGTAGGTGGCGCGCCAGGCTCGTAAGCTGTAGTTCCCAGGTTCGAGTCCCAGCTGTGTCAACGTTGGGATTTATCTCCGCAAAATTGCCCGCCCTGCCTACGGTCAGTAGGGGACACCGATGAACTTTGTAAAGGCCGCCATCCGTCAGATGGGACGTTAAGTCGTGGCCCCGTGTGCGGGAGAGCCATACCCTGTTCACGTTAAAGAACACGCTGGATGGCCTTGACGGGAGGCTACCATCTGTCTCCCAACAGCTGTTCCAATGGGTCCCCTCTCCCAACCTTCTCTGAGCCTTCAGGGTCCATGTGACCTGGCCATTTAGTCCATGGTGTGCAAAAAAGTGCCGCTCAGAGGTAAAACAACCCAACCTTGCAATCGAAATGTCCATGAATAAATTCGTTCCTAGACTTCACAACAAGAAATATACATTCACCGGCCACTAAAATGAGAAACATTTATTCAATATCGAGTTGGAGCTCCTTTAGCCGGAATTACAGCATGTATGCGGTTTGGCACAGATTCCCCAAGGTGTTGGAGTGCCTTTACATCTCCAGCATACCAGACGTTCACCACACTGTCCTTTAACTGGCTCAGATTTGATGGAAGAGGACTTTGCTCCCAGATCTGTTTTTCTAACATGTCCCATACATTCTCAATGGGGTTCAAATCTGGACTTTGTGGTGGCCAGGGAAGATGCTGGAAGTCGCTGTCATGCTCGCTGATCCATTGCTGAACACATCTTGAGCGATTGGCAATAGCATTGTTGTCCATGAAACGACCGTCATCTCCTGGATAAAAAGTGAACATTGCAGAATGCACTTGATCGGCAACAATGTTCAGATAATCCTTGGAGGACACCCGACCTTCCAGCAATATCAGAAGTCCCGTTCCATACCAACAGAACGTGCTCCACACCATGACACCTCCTCCAGAACCTTGAGTTGTGTTTACAAGACAAGCTAGGTTCATTGCTTCATGGGGCTCCCGCCAAACTCTCTGCCTACCGTCGGTACAGAACAAGGTGTACCGCAAACCATCGGACCATATGACTTTTTCCAGTTCTCTTGTGTCCAGTCACGGTGTTCCTGACACCACTGTAAACGAATTTTCCGGTTCTTTGCAGAAATCAGTGGTTTTCGTATAGGCATGCGACTGCTAATACCGATCCTCTTCAATTCCCTGTGCATAGTTCGCTGAGATATGGAGTTAGGAATAGCCTTCATTGAATGCTTCGGTCAATTTCTTCACACAGGAAATCCTGTTTCCCCGTAAAAGCCTTCTCAGACGACGGCGATCTCGTTCTTGACCGATTGTCATCGCTCCACGCTTACGCCTCTTAGACAAGCAATGTGGGTTATTTTTCCACTGATTAAAAATCCGAGATATCTCACCTTTTGAGAAACCAGTCAGCTCTGCTGTTTTTAAAATCGTCGCTTCAGCCAGACGGGCACCCACAATAAGCCAACCCCGAAAGATCCTTCATTTTTCCTTTTGTGATCAAAACATAGCAACTTAGATAGGCTTTGAAATTTCTGTCTAAAATTGCTGTTTCATATCGGCCATGGCTAACGAATTGTTGAATCCAATGGCCTTCTTCGACGATGCAAACGATCTTGGTGCTGACTGGAATAACCAGAATCATTATGAACTGCACAATATTGCTGAAGTTAAAAACTGGTTCCAAGAAAATAAAAACGTAATATATGATACAATAGAACAGTTATCAGTTATACATGTTAATGTCAGAAGTTTAAAAAAAACTGGGATCTCTTATATTGCTAGAAACGAATGTTAATGAATATGAAAAATTCTTATACAATATATGTAATTTTAACGAAATTTCTTTAAATAGTACCGGTAAGAAAACAAGAGGTATTATTGTTTTCTATAGAGAAACCCTGGTAATTGAAAATGCTAGCGTATGTATCTCACCAGCAGAATCTATGCACTTAAGAATTATCAATCATAAAACAATATATAACTTGGTTTCTGTTTATCGATCTCCGGGCACCGATATTAATGCATTTCTTTCTTCTCTGACTAGATGGATGGGGGAGAGCCACAAATTTAAGAATATAATACTCATTGGAGATTTCAATATTGATATTTATAGTCATAGAAAGAATGGAGTTCAAAAATATATAAACGCTCTTTCTGAGTTTGGCTTGGTCCCTACAATAAGAGAGAACTACTTACTAGAGAAGAGATTTTGGGAAGCTCCACTACTCACTCGTGCATTGATCACATTAATGTAAAATTGGATAGAAATTTTAATTATAAATCCTTAATCTCACGAATCAAAGTTGCAGACCACTATTATTATTAAATTATATTATTTAATTATTTATATAAATATATATTATTACTGAGCTCGAATAAATCAGTGTGCGAATATACAACAGGTGATGAAAAATATTTCAAATGTGATCATAACAATATTATTAACTCAATAATTAGGACAAATTGGAATACTGAGCAAGTCACCACGTCTGCTGAAGAAATGTACAATAGTTTTAAAAATAAATACAACATGATTCTGGATGAAAATATCTCAACAAACCAACACAACATCAAATTTCGGAAAAACAGCAAAGGATAGATCACTTCCGAAATCATGAATATGATTGAACAAAGAGAACAATGCTAACAAAAAACTTTATCAACAACTACGAAATTCAGAAACCGATTTTATAAGAAAAGAAAAATCTAAATTTTACAAAAAACGCTTCAAATCCATTGCTGGAAATATAAAACAATCCTGGGATATGATAAATACTTTACTAGATGGAAAGAAGAAAAAGTCTAGATAATATAATAATTAATCATATGCCCAAAAATCTGACAAATTCTCAAATTGCTACGAATTTTAATAATTATTTTGCAGACATGGTTGATAAATTACGGGAGAGCAATCCAACCCAAAATGACAATTATAAGCCGGCGCTTAATATCCCATTGAGCTCATCCGTTTACTTCACACTTATTTCGGACATTTCTTTTTTTTTCATCACACTTATTTCGGACATTCAGTTAAAAAATACAATTATCTCTTCGGATGAACGCAAATCATGTGGCATCGATAACATACACGCCAAACATATAAAGGCGTGCATGATTCAATTAACAGAATATCTTGCTAAACTAATTAACTTAAGTAATACGCCTGGAAATATACCTTCCACTTTAAAAATTGCAATACTGAGACCTATCTACAAAAGTGGTGTTAAAAGTAAGTATACTGACAGGCTCCTGTCAGACCTCTGTGGCAAGCAGCTGCTTGAGGGGGTATTTTTTTTTATACGAATTATAGGCCTATTGCTATCTTGTCTACCGTACACAAAATTTTAGAGAGGTACATCGATGACACTCTCCGTAGCTTTCTCTTAAAACACCACATTATTTCTAATAGGCAATATGGCTTCCAGAAGGGAAAAAGTACTACAACTCTACTGTCGAATTTTGCAGAATGTGTTAATAAAGCCTTGAACTATGGAGAAAAGGTTGCTGCTCTCTTTCTCGACTTTAGTAAAGCATTCCACACATTGGATCACAATATATTTCTTTAAAACTTGAAAACTATGGAATTAGAGGGACAGCTCTTATGTGGTTCAAAAATTACCTAAGTAACATGACTATTATAACCAAAACTGGAAATTCATTAAGTAGCGAAAGAAAATTAAATGTTGGAGTTCCACAAGGATCTGGACCCTTGTTGTTCCTCCTGTATATTAATGATTATGACTAATTTAAAATTAAAAAGGAAATTATTTCTTTATGATGATGATACTGTTATTTTAAACAGCAATCGCGACGTGGACGCGGCTATAAAAGAATTGCAGGATGACTATAATTGCTTGGTGAGATGGCTGAATATTAATTTAATACATATAAATAACGATAAAACTAAATGGATGATATTCCACTCACCAGGTACTTTGAAAACATCAAACCAGGTAATTAAGACCCACAATATAAATTGCATGTATAAATCCGAAACTTATAAAAATATTTGTGATTGCCATAGCATTGAATTGGTGGATATTTTTAAGTACCTGGGTTTATATTTGGATTCAACCTTTCGATGGAACACTCACGTCTTGAAGCTATGTGAAAGTCTCAGATATCGCGCCGCTAAAATTTACAAATTGCAATTCATAGTCGATACCGACGTTTGCCTTATGGTCTACAAGGCAATTTATGAATCCTTAATTAGGTATGGAATTAATAAAAATTAAAAAAATTGAAAAAAAAAATTCCTAAAAAAAATTGAAAAATTGCAAACATCTATAGCAAAAAATATAATTCCATACAAGCTTAGAGATAATTTTTCAAACGCAAGTGAAAGATTTTCTATTGTAAATATTCTATCAGTTCAAAAAATCTATAGATATGGCATTATTCTGGAAAACCTTTTCAATGACACAAATAAAGTACATATTATACATGATAAGAATATCAGACTTCAGACCAATAATTATTTTCAAATCCCGAATTTTGTTAATAATTACGGTAAAAATCTTAAAGAGTATAAAGTGCCGGAGATCTTTAACCAGTTACCAAGAGAAATCATATATCTAACTAATTTTAGTGAGATTAAGTTAAAGGTTAAAAACTATTTAAAGAATGTCTGTTAATCTGTAATCCTGAGAAAACCTGTATCTATATGACTTTTGTGTTCTTTTTTACTATGTTCACTTATGTATGTACGCTGCGCAAATGACGTTTACGTACGTGTGGATAAAGATTTCTAATTTTAAGGATATTACATTATTTCATTCGGAAGCGGCAAATTAAACCTGTATCTAAGTAGTTACAAAGATACAGTTTTAAGATTAATGCAGGAAAACCCTCTGGACAAACTTTTAAGACACAAAGACTCCAGAAAACCACCTTCAGTTTTTTCTTTATCGTTAACATCGTATGATTCATAAGAACAGTGAATCGCTCTTTAAAGCAATAAAGAACGAAAAGTGACATTTATGTCGCATTTCCTTGTCTCTTCTTTTCAAAGATGTCAGGGTCCCTATCACACCTTATTAGATGATTTAATTGCGTTTGTATGCGTGTAGGCAATCCAGAAAGGAACAATGACCACAGCACTGTATCGGTAAGCTTCGAACACCAATTAACGCGCACGAAGCAAATATCACGATGTTACTTTCTTTTATTTCACTTTTGACCTATTTCCAGCTGCAACGGCGGCAGCAGATATTAGCCAGGGCAACTTGGAAGAGAAAAACTTCCGACTCTGCAGGAGATGAATTGAACTCGATTGCAACAAAATCTGGAACAGTCAGGAGAGAGATAGTTCCAAGAATCCTCCGAACTCTTTTGTCTGCGTTTCAGTTTTTCGTCTTTTCCCTGACCCCGCGCACAAAGAAAAATGAAGTGGTCAAACCAATTCTAACGTTGGCGAAGCTAAGAAGGACATTATAAGCGATCGCTTTCGTGTCTTGCACGGGGTCAGGTTGAAAAATTTGAAATGTGGCAGTGGTATGGAAAAAATTTAAAGAACATCAAAGAAAAATATTCATATTTTACATCCTGTGATTAATCACGAAATCTACCAAATACATTTTGTTCTGTGATTCCGAAACTGATTTGTGGCTTTTGCTCCATTTTTATTTTTGGACTACTGCCAAGTAAAAGCAAAAGTATCAGCAACTTCTGTTGCTTTATACAAATATTTTTTTTCAGGTTAGTATCTGCGACTACGATTATTGATTTTCTAAGTGTTTTATATTTTCGTACTGCAATAGGGTATATGTATATATAGGTATATCGTACACTGCAATAAAAATATTTGGTATTAATGAAATCCAGCTTCTCTTAAAAGAATATATGTGAAGGTAATTAAAATTAAAATATTTCAAACTTTAACAAACGTTCGAAATATTACGAGAAGGATGCAGTACGTTCATTTATTTTCGAAATACTAGAAAGTAAATTTCATTTACTCTGAAAATAGTATGAAAGGAACTTATTTAGTCTGAAAATAGCACAAAATAAATTTCATTTATTCTAAAAATGGTTATAAGCGAATATAAACGTAGAAATTTCATTAAACATTTTTCTTCAAAATTTTCAGAGGAAAAATGAATCAGTTAATTTGACCCTCACCAATGTAAAAAGTCGGGATATTTTCGTAATCGAAAAAAAAAAGAGGTAAAAACAATTTTCGTAATCGAACACGGAATTCGTATAATTTACTCCATAAAGCCAGGAATGTGCAATGAATTATACAGAATGCTTCACTCCATGCGAAAGTATAACGACCATATATTACTTATTGCTTGATCGTTTCAGTTCCCTCATGGGCCCATACTGGAACATTCAGAGAAAAAGGGTTTTTCATTCAATATAAAACTATTAAATGAAGTACATTTTCGAATATTGTTCTTCTTATGAGAAATTATATTTACAATTAATAACGGATTTTTTTCCTTTTAATTTCAATATTGTTTCATGATATTTTTTCATCATTTTTACTTCTTTGGTAATTAAACCCAAGCCAAAACTCCGGCGCGAAACTTAAGTCCATTCATAACTCTTACTTCATTGGGGGATTCCACATGTACTACTCACAACGTATGACACGAAGGTTGCCAGATCACTAATTTCTAAAAATATCGTTGCCAGATATTTTTTCTGAATTCTGTAATCAACTATAGTGTTCGGATATTTTTTTAGCGACTGTAGTACTCTATTCACAAGGTAGGCACGGCAGTTCCCTGAAAATTGGACACTTTTCGGGGGATAACTTTTGATACATGGCAGCTATGAACCCAAAATGCTACCCTAACAGGGCCAGAACTAAGTGGAACCCCTCCCCACCAAATTGAGGACCGATCGCTCAAATACTCCAGGAACCATAGGGAAACCGTCAATTTCTGCCACCAATGACTGCCCGCCAGTTCATTCTTTCGCCAGGAATTACAACTATTATACATGTGTAATACTAGTAATATATACGCCAAACGTTTGGCACGAAATTATTCGTTAAGTTCATTTACATCGAATGTACGTCGATGGATTCGATGTACATTTGATGTGAATTGCATTCACAAAGCTACCGATGGCAGCGTCCCAGAATCTCGACGATTTTCGAGGGATCACTCCCGACCTACAGCAGCTAGGATCCCCATCTGTCACACCAGATTGTGACCAGATAGCCAGAATTAGTGGGCCCACCCTACCAAATTAGGAATCGATCACTCAAGTAACCGCGGAACCACGGTGAAACTGATAATTTCTGACCCGATGATGTTACAGGTATCCGCTGCGCGGAATTCCGGTTGTTAAATAATATGACGATTTTTTTTTTTCGAACGATGCTCATTTGGATCGAATAAAAATAAAACCATGTTCAAAATATTGTGAGAATAACCAAATTGCACTGAATGGACAATTTATTATCCACATTCACCTTTCACCGTCGCAACGGCAGCAGCATGTCGTGGCATGGACTCTACCAGGTGTTGGAAACTTTCGTGGAATTGCAGCCCATGGTTCCAAGGCAGCTGTCTGTAAAGCACTGAGAGTTGCAAATGGTCGGTTTTGACTCGAATGCACCATTTCACTTCGTTCCATAGATGATCAATAGGTTCAAATCCGGAGAGTGAGAGGGCCATTCGAGGGATGTGAACTCACTGGAATGCTCCTACAACCAGTCCTTCGTCAAAAGGGAGCGATGAGACAGGACATTGTCTTGTTGAAAGAAAGCGTCTGGCTATGGGAAATGGATAGCAATGAATGGGTTTAGATGGTCAGCGAGTGCATCAATATAGCTTTGTATCGTTATGTTGATCTCAATAGGTAAAAAGGGCTCCCAGGTGGCTGCATAAACACGCTCCAGAACATTACACCACATCCGCTGACCTGTAACACTCCAGCTGCACAGTTTGGGTCGATGGCCTCATGTGGTCTGCATCACACAGGCAATCTCCCATCAGCATTTTGTAGTTAGAACTCGATTTGTTGTACCAACTACCCATTTACAGCCTTACATTGTCCATTTGTGATGTTCCTTCACTTACTGCAGCCTCATAGTTGGGTGATGTGCCGTTAACAAGGATACATGATGTGGTCATCAGCTGCCATAGCCAAGTTGTGCCATCTTTCGTTTAATGGTTTTTGCACAAACCTATATTTGTTGCCCCGTTGTTGAATGCCAAGATTATCATCTGCACTCTGGCCCTCCGATCCGATATTGCAGAAACAGCGCTCAACTTGAACATTTATAACCACGTTATGGCTACATTTTTTCAGGTGGCTGCAGATTTTGACGGTTTTTATGTAGTTCTGGCACATATGCGACGGTCACATGCGAAAATCCCAGATGTTCTGCGCTGTGGATATGGAGCACACCATCTTCTGCACCCAACTATCTGCCCACAATCGAACTTGCTCTTGTCACCGTGTTGAGCATGATGGGTAATCATAACAGTCGAAAGAACGCTATATAGAGTAGGTATCTGAACTATTTATAGCTTGAAAGGTATTACGGCCGGCCACATTATTGTAGGAGTAGGAAAGGTTTATGGATGTCTATAATTAACTGTGCTTTCAGGGTAATTCAGGATTAAAAGTGTCCATTTATGCTACAAAATTGATACTAGAAAAATCTTATTTTAATCATTCAATTGTAAACAAAGTTTCTAATATTAACCCTTATTTTTCAAATGTAACATTTTTAAGTGTTTACACTTGAAAAAAAAAGTTTCTTCTCTAGTATGGTTCCACGCCATTTATATTAACTCTTCTTTTTTGCAAATGTAACATTTTTAAGGTTTTTTTTTCATCCACATGTGTTCAGATACGGGTTTAATTATTATTCTCTGATAAAAACTTTACTAAATAAAGCTCTAAGTGGCAAAAAAGAAAAGTATTACCCTTGCAAAAAAAAGTGTGCAAAGAATTTGGCTGTTCGATTCAAGTTTCACTACACAGACCAAACAATCATGTTCTTCCTTAACCTGAAACTTGAATCGAACAGCCAAATTCGTTCCACGCCTTTTTTTTTCAAGTGCAATATTTTTTTTTTGCTATTTTCAGCCTTATTTAGTTAAGGTTTTATTAGAGAATAATAATAAAACAGATATCTGAACATATATGAATGAAAAAAACCCTTAAAAATGATATATTTGCAAAAAGAAGAGTTAATGTAAGAACAACGTTAAAAATGATATATTTGGAAACAGAAGAGTTAATATTCGAAATTTTGTTCACAACTGAATGACTAAAGTAAGATTTCTCTATTATCCTATTTTGTAGCATTAATGAACCTTTTAAATCCCGAATTATCCCGATACACATCCACAACTCGGCTCTATTCTGCTACATACAGTCGGAAGGAACACCTTGTAGGTTATAAATAGGTCATAAGACAAGTGATCTCTTGTTTTTAGGGTATTTTTACGGCATCCATTGCGATGCTTATCAATAACACTTCTAGTATGGTTAAATTTTTCTGGCAGTTCGAAGGTACTCGAATCATCATTCGCTGCCCACTCTTCACAAATCATTTTATAATTTTCAAACTTATACCACTACTGAACTATTGTTTATTCTCTGAATTAACGACAGAGAATGTTCTAGATCTTCCTTTGTGTTTCAGTGTGATAGTCTCGGTCCTTTTCAACAATTCATCATCATCATCATCCTCAAGCAGCCATGGGCTACGGAGGTCCAACCAGACCGTGCAATTTAGTTATCCAAGCAAGTCTATCCTGAGCTACATCTACTGCATCTGGCCACTGCACACCAATTCTAACAAGGTCCTGTTTGACATTGTCTGCCCACCGCATCCTAGGTCTCCCCTTCTTTCTGAGGCCTTTAGGCACACTGTTCATAACCCTATTCGCCAATCTATAATTATTCATACGGGCAACATGGCCAAACCAACGGAGTCTTTCTCTGCACAATATGCTGCTTAAAGGGGGTTGCAAACTCCTTTGCCTAATCTCATCATTAGTTACAAAGTTGAACCACCTAATGCCCAAAATACTGCGTAAGCATCTGGAATCAAAAGCATCTAGTTTCCTGTTATCCAGTTTACAAAGTGTCCAAGTTTCACTACCACGTTCACCTTAGAAAGAACCAAACTATTATACAGTGTAATTTTAGTCTTTAGGTGTATACGCCTATTTCTCCACACTCTCCATAGATTCTTAAAAGTCCCGGCAGCAATCCCTATTCGTCTGATAATCTCATGCCGCACATCACCATTATCTGTTACATAGCTCCCAATATAATTAAACTGTGATACCTGCTCAAGACTGCAACCATTCAGATTAACTGAATCACAGCCTGCCTGACCAATTTTCATCACTTTAGTTTTCTGTCTTTTTATAACCAAACCTACTCTACTACCAGTCTCATCAACAGCTCGAATGAAAGATTTCATTTCATCAACATCATTTGCCAAAAGGGCTAAATCATCAGCATAATCTAAATCAGAAATTTTCGTATCTCCAGTCCATTTAAGGCCAAAATCTTTCCCTTGAAGTGAATTTCGCATAACATAGTCAATAACCAAGCTAAAGAGAATAGGCGACAAAATGCACCCTTGTCGAACACCAGAAGTAATGCTAAACCTGTTGCTACAAGCCTTACCAACTCTCACACACGACTCAGTGTTATTACAGAGAGCTTTCATTATGTTAACTAACTTGTCAGGTATACCACATGATTTCACAATCAACCACATATTATGACGATCAACAGAGTCGAAAGCCTTTTTGAAGCTAGCAACCAAAGGTTTCTGAAACTCTAAACTTTCTCAAGAATCTGCCTAAGTGAAAATATCTGATCTACACATCCCCTACCACTTCTGAATCCACATTGCTCATCACGCAATTGACTGTCAACCAGATTCTTAATTCTATTAAGCACAATCATGGAAAGAACTTTACCTGGAACAGAGATTAGGCTGATACCCCTATAGTTATCACAAGAACTGCGATCACCTTTTTTGAAAATAGGGATAACAATAGCTCTGGTAAAATCCTTAGGAACCATGCCTTTATCATAAAAGTTATTCAGAATTTCAGTCATCCAAGTGGGAACCGAAACATTCCCAGCTCTAAGCATTTCAGTAGTAATTTCATCTACCCCTGGGGATTTATATAGTTTAAGTTTAGAAACAGCCAAAATAACTTCAGATTGTGCTATAGGGCCAACATTAAAGCCACCAATGCATCTATCATCATTGCAAACAATGGGAGTAGAACTAACTACATTGTTTAGAACATCATTGAAATGCTCAGCCCACCTAGCCATGACAGAATCCTCCCCTTCTATAACCTTTCCTTGTTTATCCTTCAATCCTTGTATACCGGTCCGTTTTCTACCACACAAAACATTAACTATCTGGTACATCTCTCTGCTGTTGTGCTGTCTAACTGCTTCCTCCGCTTTGTCAGCCAAACCATCAAGCCAAAGATTCTTATTAGCAGCTAACTGATCTTTTACACGTTTATTAAGTTCTCTGTAATGCTTTCTATTAGGACTAGTAGGGTATTGATTAAGGACATTCCTGCAGTTCTTTCTTTCCAAAATAAGCTCAAGTGCCTTATCACTCAGATAATTCTGTCTGTTCTGCTCCTTTTTTCCTAAAAGAGTACTGCTAGCGTCCAAAAAACCTGTTTAAAATGATCCCATTCTTCCTCAACTTCAGTAGTAAGCAAATCATGACTGTCATAATGACTAAATAACCTATCATGGTAAGCTTTGGCACAAACTCAAAATAAAAACAAGTGCAAGCAGTAGAAACTTCATATTTAAGAGTTAATATATGCAATACATAAGAAACGAACTAGGGTATAAATGTACAGATATGATTTTCTTGAAAAGAATACGAACCGGTGACCTTCTGCGGTTGGTAGCAAATTGTCAGCTGTCAGGATATCAGAAACTCGTTAACCTGTATCCCCCCACAAAAAAAACGAAGACATTGTTTCGCTACAGTTATAATTACACTTAATTGTGGATAAATAACAATTAAATCCTCACTTTCTCTTCTTTTCCTGACTATTGCCAGCGGCTTTTCGTTTTCAAATGCAAATGGCAATTAAAATATAATCCGACATTAGATGCATTCGTTTTCAGATTGCCCAATTTATATTCTAATTTCTTTGTCGCATTATTATATTTGCCAAAACAGCACTATACATTGAGATTTCATATTTTTACTCTTGTACGGTATTGTTTCTTTTGATTGGTCAGTTTTGATTCAGAGATTTCAAAAATATTATTACCTTTTTTTATCTTCAAACATTTGCCTTTCAATTTCGCAATATTTTGTGAACTCCTAAAACAATAGTTTTCATTCTCCTAAAAAGTATAAGATGAAACTTTTATTTGTTTCTCTTCTTACAGCTACTCTTAAACGTATATATTTCAGATTAATAAATATAAATTTTATTTTTCAACAGGACTTAGAAGCAGACAGACTTTCTAACTTGCCAGATTAATCACGGAATATGATACATATACAGATTCCCTAACCAAAATAATAATGGGCCAAAGAACATTCATCTCATTTAAATCATGAGTGGAACTTCTTCCTCAGACAACACATTTCTTGTATTATGTATCTACATATATATACAACACTTTTCTTACAAGCAGATGATATAAATTGTTTCATTTACCACTCGATCCATCTCGCCGTTGGCTAAAAAGCTGACAAATCACTCTTTAAGTCACAAAATTGCTTCTTCTTTCGTGACAGAAGAAAACGAAGAGAAATATGAATTTTTCCACTTCACTGTGCAAAATTATCTCAGCAACCATCACGACCAGAGCGAGAAGCAATCAACGAAAACATAACGCTCTGGAAGGAATTTCCAGACTTTGAAATCGAAATGTGCATTTCTTTTGAATAAAATATTGTCTCAATTTCAGGAAAGAAGATAATGTGAAAATCAAAATAAATACCTGCCTGAAGAAAAAAAAGAATCCCGACAGATTTGAAAAATGTACACAAGTGATGTAAATAAAGTTCTCATATATTAAATTATCACAAATAATGAAAATAACTAATTTGGCCATAATAAATACACAGATTACCTGTAGAAATAGACATGAACAATTATTAAATATATAATTATCTGGGGGGGGGGAAATTATCGCTTACGCGGCGTGAATCGCAAAGTCACTTCAAATTTTTCAAACTCCCCAAGATTTGGTCAAATTGTCTCGATTTGGCCAAAACTCTCGAATTTCACAAAAATAACCCCAAATTTTCATAACTCGCCTGTATTTCACCTAGTGGATTCGAATTTTCCAACTCCCCTAGATTTTGCCAAGAGTTCTCCATTCTGCGAACTCTCCTTGATTTTATAAAACCAATCCCAATTTTCACAACTCATCTGCATTTTGCCAAGTGATTTCCAATTTTGCCAACTCCCCTAGATTTTCCAAAGTTGCCTCGATTTTGCCACATTTCCTTAATTTTACAAAAACAAATTTTTACATCTCTCCTGAATTTGCCAAGTCACTGCAAATTTTTCAAACTCCCCAAAATTTTGGCAAGTTTTCTCCGTATTGTCAACACTCCTTAATTTCACAAACCCAATCCCAATTGCAAAAACTCGCCCGTATTTTATCAGGTAGATTCGAATTTTGCCAACTGCCCTAGATTTTGCTAAGTTTCCTCGATTTGTCCAATTGTCCTTAATTACACAAAACTAATCCCAATTTTCACAACTGGCCTATATTTTGCCAAGTGGATTCGAATTTTGCCAATTACCAAAGATTTTGCGAAGTTGACTCGACTTTCCCAACTCGCCGTAATTTTACAGAAAAAATCGCAATTTTTACATCTTCCTTGAATTTTCCAAGTCACTTCGAAATTTATCAACTCTACTTAATTGCACAAGCAAGGCACAATTTTCACACTCCCCTGTATTTTACCAAGTGGTTTCGAATTTTGCCAAATCCCCTAGATTTTGCCAAGCTTTTTCGATTTTGTCAACTCTCCCAAATTTCACAAAAACAATCCCAATTTTCACAACTCGTCCGTATTTTACCAAGTGGTTTCGAATTTTGCCAACAGCCCTAGATTTTTCCAAGTTACCTGGATTTTGCCAACTCGCTACAATTTTACAGAAAAATATTCCAATTTTTACATCTCACCTGATTTTTGCAGACACTCCGAATTTTGCCAACTCCCCAAGATCTGCCAACACGCCATAATTTTACAGAAAAAGATTCCAATTTCTACTTCTCACCTTAATTTTGCCAACTCTCCACGATTTTCCTGTCACTCCGAATTTTGTCAAATTCCCACGATTTTGCCAAGTCACTCCGAATTTTGCCAACCCCTCAAGATTTTGCCAAGTCACTCCGAATTTTGCCAACTCCCCAAGATTTTGTCAAGTCACTCCGAATTTTGTCAACTTCCCAAGATTTTGCCAAGTTTTCTCAATTTTGCCAACTCGCCATAATTAAAGAAAAAAAAAAGCAATTTTCATATCTCACCTGAATTTTGCCAACTCGCCATAATTATAGAAAAAAAAAACAACAATTTTTACATCTCACCTGAATTTTGCCAACTCCCCACGATTTTGTCAAGTTAGTCCAAATTTTGCCAATTCCCCAAAATTTTTGCCAACTCACTCCGAATTTTGCCAACTCACTCCGAATTTTGCCAACTGCCCCTAGATTTTCCCAAATTCTCTCTATTTTGCCAACTCGCCATAATTAAAAAAAAATTATAACTCACCTGAATTTAGCCAACTCGCCATAATTATAGAAAAAAACAACAACTTTTACATCTCATCTGAATTTTGCCAACTTCCCACGATTTTGCCAAGTCACTCTGAAATTTGCCAACTCCCCAAGATTTTGCCAAGCTATCCCGATTTTGCCAACTCACCTGTATTTTACTAAGCGGCTTCGAATTTTGCCAACTGCTCTAGATTTTGTCAACTGCTTTAGATTTTGCCCCCTTCATTTTTCCAACTGCCCTAGGTTTTGCTAACTCCCTTTAATTTTACAAGAAAAAAGATTACAAATTTTCACAACTCACCTAGATTTTACGACGTCGTTCGAATTTTTCGAACTCCGAGTTACTTTGGGTCGGACTCTCACCCCCCCCCCCCATCCTCCCCATAGCTACGCCCCTTCCTAATCTATATACACCAAATTCTGTTTTACACGGATTGTTTTACACGATTTTGATTTAACACGGTTTAGAAAAAATTTCAAATTCTCTTTTTACATGATTTTTGATCTAACACGATTCAAACGGCTCGTTTTTAAAAATCTCCATTTGAATTTAATTCTGAAAAAATATTCCTATTCAAGAAAAAAATCCTAGAATTTACATTTATAACAAAGATGCCGGTTTTATGGTAGCATTTTTCGAAGTAGTTTTAACTTTGAAAATGCACTATAGATACATATTTTGTGCACTAAAATCCCCAAAATAAAAACTGCACTAACATAAATACACAGGTTTTCTCTATTTTATTCTCTATTTCTTGGAAAAATTATACAAAACCTACTTCATTCGAAATAAATTGGCAACATTGAGTTCCGGGAATTCCCTTCAATTTTATCTTCAATGCATGCGTTAGTCTTGGTCTCTCATTTCGTGTTTAAAGTTAGAAGTGTTTAGATGTTTAACAGAAGAAACCGATTTTTTTTGTTTTTGAAGTTTTGTATGCGTAATATAAATTTTATTGAATTTTGCTGATAGGCAATTTACAAGTTTTCATCATCTGATTTATTAACTACAATACAAATATTTTTCGCAAGCCTTACCACGATGTCGGGAAAATTCAACTGTACAAAAGCAGAAAAGGAAAGATAACATTTCGGATACTAAGATCCAAATTTTGGATCGTCTTGCAACTGGAGAAGGTTCAACATCCATAGGTAAGTACTTTGGTTTCAACGAAGCTACCGTAAGAACCACCAAAAAAAATGAAGATGCTATTAGAAAAATCTGGGTCTTCTGGAAGAAAATTGAGCGCTAAGTCGTCATCGTACACGACAGATATTGTGAAAGTGAAGATGGAAAAGGCAATAGTAATACGGATAGAAGATAACCCGCAAAAAAGAACACCTCTAGACGGTAATACCATCAAACAGATGGCATTACGAATATATAAGCAGATACAAGAAATGAAACCAACCACACCAGCTCAGTTAAACAAAAATTATGAATTTTCAGCAACTACAGGTTGGCTTGCAGGATTTCTTCAATGACACGCGTTTAATAATGTAAAGATAAAAGATGAAGTTGCATTTGCAGATGAGCCGGTTGCTAAAGAATTTTGTTCAAAATTGGCCAAAATCATTGAAAATGGTGGATACCCACCTGATCAAGTTGGAATGCAGATGAAACTGGTCTTTTTTGGAAAAAAATGCCGAGTAGAACCTATGTAGCAAAACCACAAAAAACTGTTGGTGGCTTTAAAGAAGCTAAAGGTCGTGTTACCTTTTTATTCTTCAGGAGATCGTATGTTAAAATAGCTGCTCATCAGTCGATCCCTAAGACCACGGTCAATGAAAGGTGTAGATTTGAAAAAATTGCCAGTATAATGGATGGCAAAAAAAAGCCTGGGCTAAAAGAAATTTTTAATGAATGGTTCCATAACTGTTTTGTTTCAGATTGTTAAACGTTATTTAAAGGAAAAAAATCTCGAATTTGAAGTTCTATTGATTATAGACAATGCGCCTGGCCATTCTGTTTTGGAACACCAAAATGTGCAACTTTGTTTTCTGCCGCCTAATACGACATCCTTAATCACACCACTAGACCAGGGTATAATTGTCACATTTAAAATTTACTACGTAAGACGAACATTCCAATACATTTTGGATAAACTAGATAAGGATAAATCACTAACAGTTATTGATGTGTGGAAGAAATTTTCTCTTTTTGATTGTATCAGACATGCTGGATTGACTTTATCAGAATTAAAACCATCAACTTTCAACGCATGCTGGAAAGCTATTTGGCCAGAATGTGTAAAAAGCAAAGATCCTGTACCCCCAAATGCGACTGAATATCCTAATATCATCACTTTAGCAGATGCAGGTGGTGGAGAAGGTTTCGATGATTTATCTTTTGCAGATATTGATGAATTGCTGGTCGACAAAGCTCTTAGCGAAGATGAAATACCTAATAGAAGTTGTCCTTGAGACTCCTAAGAAAAAGGAAAAGTGATGGTGATGGAGGTTCCACTCATTGCAGGTGTAATTAAAGAAGGACTTCAAATGGCTAGTAAATTGGAAATTCATTTTCTTACACATGATCCCATTGTCGAACTAGCTGAGCAGTTTAAACGTGAACTGAAGTCATGTATGACGCGTTATCAAGAATTATACAAAGATCTAGTCGAAGCAGGATCTCAATGATTGATTACAGAGTTCGTTGTCAAAACTAATCAAACTTCAGAATCATTGGAAACAAGTAATAATTTGGTTCCCTATGCCACGGAGAGCATGTCAACATTGGAGTATTACCACGACGCCAAAAGGTTTCAAGCGATTAAAGTTATTTAATTCCAAACTTACGCAAACAATTGCGTCTATTGTCAGAAAGTGACAACGAATAAAATCTAGTTAATAAGCTTATGTAAGTCATTATTTTTTGCACTTTTGTATTCTTGAATTAGTGACATATTATTTTCTTTACGAAGGATGATTTACTTTATATATGTACATATAATTATCTTTATAAATTTATAAAATAAAAAGCGTGTTTAAATGAATAAAAATTATATAAATATTTAATTAAACATTTTGATATGTTTTTTTGATACAACTTATTATTTGTACTGGGTTTTCAGGTGTGGAACCAATCTCCTATTTTTTCATATGAACTGTATTTTTTATTTACACGGTTTTTTTTGCACGGTTTTTTCGGGAACCTATCTACCGTGTAAAAACATAATTGGGTGTATTTATTCACAGACACCTTATGTTCAAGCAGAACAAAATACAGAAAATTGATGCTTTTTCCATTTAAATGTATGATATTGTAACAACATTTTGCAAATATGCAACATTTGCATATTTGTTGAATCATCATATTAGATAATAGGCATATTCCGTACAAAAGGACAAGTGCAGGGACATGTGTTTCTTGTACGTCCGTGGTGACGTCATTGGTAGCGAAAGTTTTCGACCTCTTGGTTCCAAAATTTTTATGGTCCTCTTGTGTCACTCTGTGTTAAGAAATCGGGTTCCTAGTTTCCGCGGATCATGACTAATTTTTTGGGAATGTCCGTAATCTCTGGGAACACTGCCGTCTCCACATCTGCCATGAAAGTTCCGAATAGAGTAGTGCGTTATCGATGGAGAACGGGAGAAGTTATTGATGGATATGCATTTCGCGACAAACTCTGTTCAGTTAAACTCTGTTCAAAATTGTTAGTACATAATTATTAATACAAAATGAATTCTTCTTATGGTATGTGCTGGCTTCTTGCACTTTCTACACACAATTCGTTATTCTAAATGAAGACATTGGTGCATGTCAGCAGAAAAAATTCCATTAACTAACAGGACGGATTGTTTTACCTCTGAGCAGCATTTTTTGCACACACTGTGCAAAATGGCTAGGTCACAAGGGCTCAGAGCAGGTTGGGGGAAGGAGACCCACTGGACTTCGATTAAGAGATCGAAGCCTCTCGTCAAGGCCATTCAGCGTGTTCTTTAACATGCACAGGGTTTGACTCTCCTGCATACAGAGCCACAGCTTTACATCCCATCCGACAGATAGCGGTGTTTCCAAGCCCATTGGTGTCCCTTTTCTGACCGAGGACAGGGTGGGGATTTTGCGGAGATAATTCTCAAAGCTGGCCCAGGTGGGACTCGAACTTGGGAGCTACAGATTCCGAGCCTGGCGCGCTACCGAATGAGAAGACATTTCACGGCTAACTTTGAAGGGGAGGGCTTAATTTTATGGGTCGAAAATCTTGCAGTGCACTATATTACAGTGCGGTGAAGCTATAGGCGAAGTTTGGTGGTCCTAGCCCTTATCACCTAGGAGTAGTTGTCGAACACGCAGACAGACAGACAGACAGACAGACAGACAGACAGACAGAGCTAGAGAGGCTCTGTTAAAGTTATATTAGTGTTACGACAGGTGAACGTGCTACAATGAATTTGTGATGTGATGTATCATTTTGATGCTCGCATGTGCTTCAGCGTGAGAATTACTTCACTAACCACTTCCAGCGTTGAATCAACTTAAAAATAAAGAATAAGAAAGTTGTAATTAAGGAGAATTAGTGTGTGAAGGAAAGGTAGTTTGTGTTAGTCTGTACACTATTAGTATAAAGAAGAAATGTTTTTATTTTGTGTGTGTGCGGGAGGGTAAATAAGTTTATTAGTGTGTTAGGGGGCTGTTTGATATTGTCGGCATTCCCTCTCTCAATAAACATGGTTTCTTTAAACATCCCACTAACCATTTTCTCTCCATAGGCAGTTGGAATGTGAGGATTCTGCACAGAGCTTTTTCTCTTGATATCCTCACACAAGAATTCCACCGTTATAATTTAGATATTCTCGGCTTGCAAGAGACCAGATGGACAGATAAAGGTCAGATTCTTAAAAATAACCTTAAATTTCTCTTTTCAAGGAGGAACGATAATCAACATCACCAAGGAGTGGGTCTCCTTCTCAGCAGACACGCTAGTGATGCTCTTCTAGGATATGGGTGCATTAATCAAAGGTTTCTTACAGCAAAATTTCAGACAAGCATTAAAGACTTGAATGTTATCTGCTGTTATGCCCCCACTTAGGATGCCGATGAGGATGAGAAGGATTGATTTTACAGGCAACTTCGGGATATTACGAATTCTGTCAAGAAAGGAGATATTACCCTTGCTCTAGGTGACTTCAGTGCCAAAGTTGGTACTGACTCTGATCTTTGGGGAGGGGTAATATGCCCTTTTGGTATTGGTAACTGCAATGGCAATGGGCAACGTCTCCTACAGGTAAGTAAACTCAATGGTTTCAGAATAACTAACACATAATACAAACACCGTGACATACATAAGTACACATAGGTTTCACCTGATGGGCTGAATAAGAATATGATTGATTACATATTAGTTAACATCAAATGGGCTAGTTCTGTTACGAAAATCAGAGCTTATAGGGGAGCTGAAATTGGATCTGACTATTACCTTGTTAAAAGTGTCTTGCAACTTAAACTTAAAAAGTGCTGTGCTAAGGTTTAAAAATTTACCTTTAATACTGAAGCTCTGAAAGACCTAGTTAAAGCTATAGCTTACCATGATAGGTAACTTAGTCATTATGACAGTCATGGTTTGCTTACTACTGAAGTTGAGGAACAATGGGATCATTTTAAATAGGCTTTTTTGGAAACTAACAGTATTCTTTTAGGGAAAAAGGAGCAGAGGAGGCAGAATTATCTGAGTGATAAGGCACTTGAGCTTATTTCTAAAAGAAAGAACTGCAGGAATGTCCTTAATCAATACCCTACTAGTCCTAATAGAAAGCATTACAGAGAGTTTAATAAACGTGTAAAGGATCAGTTAGCTGCTGATAAGAATCTTTGGCTTCATGGCTGGACTGACAAAGCCGAGGAAGCAGACAGCACAACAGCAGAGAGCTGTACCAGATAGTTAGTGCTTTGTGTGGTAGAAAACGGACAGGTATACAGGGATTGAAGGATAAACAAGGTAAGGTTGTAGAAGGTGAAGATTCTGTCATGGCTAGGTGGGCTGAGCATTTCAGTGATGCTCTAAACAATGGGGTTAGTTCTACTTCCATTGTTTGCAATGATGATAGATGCATTGGTGGCTTTAATGTTGGCCCTATTACACAATCTGAAGTTATTTTGGCTGTTTCTAAACTTAAACATTCATAAATCCCCAGGTGTAGATGAAATTACTACGGAAATGCTTAGAGCTAGGAATGTTTCTGTTATCACTTGGATGACTGAAATTTTGAATATCTTTTATGATAAAAGCATGGTTCCTAAGGATTTTACCAGAGCTATTATTATCCCTATTTTCAAAAAAGGTGATAGCAGTTCTTGTGATAACTATAGGGGTATCAGCCTACTCTCTGTTCCAGTAAAGTTCTTTCCATGATTGTGCTTAATAGAATTAAGAATCTGGTTGACAGTCAATTGCGTGATGAGCAATGTGGATTCAGAAGTGGTAGGGGATGTGTGGATCAGATATTTTCACTTAGGCAGATTCTTGAGAAAGTTTAGAGTTTCAGAAACCTTTGGTTGCTAGCTTCAAAAAGGCTTTCGACTCTGTTGATCGTCATAATATGTGGTTGATTGTGAAATCATGTGGTATACCTGACAAGTTAGTTAACATAATGAAAGCTCTCTGTAATAACACTGAGTCGTGTGTGAGAGTTGGTAAGGCTTGTAGCAACAGGTTTAGCATTACTTCTGGTGTTCGACAAGGGTGCATTTTGTCGCCTATTCTCTTTAGCTTGGTTATTGACTATGTTATGCGAAATTCACTTCAAGGGAAAGATTTTGGCCTTAAATGGACTGGAGATACGAAAATTTCTGATTTAGATTATGCTGATGATTTAGCCCTTTTGGCAAATGATGTTGATGAAATGAAATCTTTCATTCGAGCTGTTGATGAGACTGGTAGTAGAGTAGGTTTGGTTATAGAAAGAGAGAAAACTAAAGTAATGAAAATTGGTCAGGCAAGCGGTGATTCAGTTAATCTGAATGGCTGCAGTCTTGAATAGGTGTCACAGTTTAATTATCTTGGGAGCTATGTAACAGATACTGGTGATGTGCGGCATGATATTAACAGACGAATAGGGATTGCTGCCGGGACTTTTAAGAATGTGTGGAGAGTGTGGAGAAATAGGTGTATACACCTAGAGACTAAAATTAGACTGTATAATTGTTTGGTTCTTTCTAGGGTTAATTATGGTAGTGAAACGTGGACACTATGTAAACAAGATAAACAGGAAAGTAGATACTTTTGATTCTAGATACTTACGCAGTATCTTGGGCATTAGGTGGTTCAACTTTGTAACTAATGATGAGGTTAGGCAAAGGAGTCGGCAACCTCCTTTAAGCAGCATATTATGCAGAGAGATACTCCGTTGGTTTGGCCATGTTGCCCGTATGGATAATTATAGATTGGGGAATAGAGTTATGAACAGTGTGCCTAAAGGCTTCAGAAAGAGGGGAGACCAAGGATACGGTGGGCAGACAATGTCAAACAGGACCTTACTAGAATTGGAGTTCAGTGGCCTGATGCAGCAGATGTAGCTCAGGTTGGACCTTCGTAGCCCATGGCTACTTGATGATGATGATGGTGGTGGTGGTGGTGGTGGTGGTGGTGATGATGATGGTGATGACGGTGGTGATGATGACGATATGACGACGACGACGACGACGACGACGACGACGACGACGACGATGATGATGATGATGATGATGATGATGATGATGATGATGATGATGATGATGATGATGATGATGATGATGATGATGAGTGTGGATCTTGTTAGTGAACGAGTATGAAAAAGGAAGAAATTCATCGTCTTATTCGTGATGATCAACGTCTGAAAAGAATTGTTCTGAGAAACCAGTAACTTCGCCACAGTTTTGGAGTGCATAATTACTAAAATCGTAGAAGGAAGTCATTTGGTGTATACTTATTTAGTTTGTTTAAGAATTGGTAACATTATTCTTGACAGATTGCAGGTTTGTTCACAAATATGATTGTACCAATTATCGAGTGTTGTAAAAAGCCTTATTTTATGCTTTGAATGGAGATAGTAAGAATTAAAAATGAAACAACTCTTTTTAGGGATAGTAATAAGGTGCTATATTTATTGAAGATTTATTTTCATACTGATGAAGATTTGTGATAGTTGAAATTAGTTTATATAAATGTTTTCATTCATACTTTTATAATGAATTACTTTATTTTAGAATTATTGTTGCTAAATATTAGTTTTGTACTCAAGCTCAATTTCCATCCGTTAAATTCATAACCATTGATTAATAATATTATAAATTCTGTCAACGTAACAGACAAATAATTATGATGAATGTGTGAATGAAATTTATCCAAGAGATATTCAACATTACTGAATTCTGGAAGACCTCTCTAACCATGGAAGAAAAAGTCCTTATCGACTTATTAAACATTCCTAGAACCATCTAAGCAGGCTGATAATCACCCTATCTTGTTGAAAACACCCGTCACAATTATGGCATAAGAAGGAATATAGTCGAGTCAAGGAGGCATCCTTGCTCTTTCTTACAATTAATCAATTGTGTTCAATAATTAAAGGATTAATGCACTAAAAAAAACAACGATATTTCAAATAAGTAAAAATAAATCGTGTTTAATGTAATTTTATTTTTGTCAAGTTAAATTAATCTTAATATAACGCAGTCGCAATAATTGCGGAAATGTTTCTTTAGTTAGCTTTTGGGATGAAAACTGGGCTTGAAGCTAGGGTAATTAAACTAGTCAGAAGTTAAGGTAATTACACTTGTCAGAAGCTAAGGTAATTAAACTAGTCAGAAGCTACTGCAATTTTACAAGCAAAGTTTTCATCCTAAGAACTAACTGAAGAAAAATTTGCACGATATTACGAATGCTTTGTGTCAAGTTTCATTTACCAGATAAAAGATATTAAAACCAGATAAAGCAGAACACAACATATATGAGGACCAGACCAAAACATATTTGTAATTAGATTTTGTAACTAGACAAACTCTAAAAAGTGGTCAAAATCTTTCGTAACTAGAAGAAACACATTTGGAATACTCAACTGCAGTAATTTACTTTAAAAAAAACGCCGCAATATTCTCCTGGACCATTCCTCCATTCTAAATACGATTTTAGTTTTTTATTTTTACTGTTTCGAAAACTCCCAGATTAGTGTTTAAGTGCAATATCTAATATAATTGTTTACTTGCAAGAAAGAGCAAGGATGTACCAGAGTGTGCCTGCAATAACTATATCCTTTCCTGTATCTTGTAATTTTGGGAATTATAAAATGCCTTTGTTTGAAGAGTATTTCGATTGTTAAACATAATTTTCAACGGGAAATTTATTCTAAAGTTATTTTGAAAAATATACACATTGAAGATTTTTTGTGAAATTAATCATTTCAATTTTTGATAAACCCATTTATTCACCATTAAAATGTCTCGAAGCCACTTAGTTTCAGTTATTACTCAACTGACTGTCTCAACTGAATCTAAATTCAGGTTTAAAAATTACTCAAATCTTAATCTAATCGGTGTTTTAAATTATACTAATATTACACATTTTAGGAGTGTTTTGTAGCAATTTCAATTATGAACATAGGCGGATATTTAATTTCTCTAGAAATTTAGTAACCGATGAAAGCGAAAAAATTGAAAATCTTTAAAACCGGTTGGGTTGTTTTACGTCTGAGCAGCACATTTTTTACACACAATGGCCAGGTCACAAGAACCCGAGGGCTCAGAGAAGGTTGGGCGAGGGAACCCACTGGGCAGCTGTTAGGAGACAGATGTTAGCTTCTCGTCAAGGCCATCCAGAATGTTCTTTAATATGTACAGGGTACAGCTCTTCCGTACACGGGATCACGGCTTAACGTCCCATCCGACGGACGGCAGCTTTTTCAAGCCCATCGGTGTTCCATCTGACCGAGGGTAGAGCGGGGAGTTTTGCGGAGAAAAATCTCAACGCCGGTTCAGCTGGGACTCGTACCTGAGAACTACAGATTACGAGCCTGGCTCGCTACCGACTAATCCATCCGCATGATCTGCATTATTCAACTACAGTAATTTCCGGGGGGAAAAAGGTATGGCAAGGTTTTTTTGCACCATTCCTTCGTTTTAATTCAGTTCAGTCTTCAAGTATTTTTTTGCCTTTCAAGTGTTTTTTATACACTGGTGTCCAAAAAATTTAAGCATCAACTACAAATTCCGGAAGGTCTAAAAAACTCGATAATGAAATGCTATGAGATTTTGAGGCACAATGCATTGATATATGATACAATGAGCAGTGAGACATACCGATCGCATGATTTTCATGGGTTATGCAAATGTGTCCGTAGATAGAGGATCTGTCAGCAGAACTTAGAGGTTAATAAGGAGAATAATGACACCTATTACACAAGTCCTATATAATGCAATCCTGGCCAACACAGATTCGCTACAGGGAGGGGGTGGTTCAGTCGGTAGCGCGCCAGGCTCGTAATCTGTAGTTCCCAGGTTCGAGTCCCAGCTGGGTCAGCGTTGAGATTTATCTCCGCAAAATTTCCCCGCCTTGCCCACGATCAGTAGGGGGACACCGATGGGCTTGGAAAGGCCGCCGTCCATCGGATGGGACGTGAAGCCGTGGCCCCGTGTGCGGGAGAGCCATACCCTGTGCACATTAAAGAACACACTGGATGGCCTTGACGGGAGTCTACCATCTGTCTCCCAACAGCTGTTCCAGTGGGTCCCCTCCCCCAACCTTCTCTGAGCCTTCGGGGTCCTTGTGGCCTGGCCATTTAGCCCATGGTGTGCAAAAAAGTGCCGCTCAGAGGTACAACAACCCAACCCAGATTCGCTACAACGGAGTGTTAAAATATCCAAAACCCCATCAAGTTGTTAAAAGATGAAAGCAAACTTTTTTTTCTGAAGATTTCTTACGCGCAGCGTAAACCACACGTAGCAACTAAAGCAATCTATTTCTAGTACATTGTTGCCTTCAGTGAGAGTTTTCATAAAAGCGTTGAGTATCGAATTGTTATTGAAGAGACACTTTCTTTTCATAATAAGTACATCGTTTTTTCGGAGGGTCATATAACTATGACTAAATACTGACTGTTATAAACAAATACTTCCCACGAGAGGAAAAAAAAGTCAAGTAGTCGATTCTGGACTGCATTTTTAGGTGAGAGTCATATAGGGGACGTTAATTTTCGTTAAGCACAACTCTCAGAGATATTTAATGATGCTATTTTTTTGCGTTAAAATTTTTTTATTTATAAATAAAATGTGAACTAATCAGTAGTAAAGAATCACATGATATGTCCTGTAGACATGGGACTCATGAAAAAATAACTAATCGTTATATTTCAAAGTATTGTTTCAGGTTTGTCTCGGTGTTTACATTTTATGAATTATAATTATTCTCCTTGATGCCTTTGTGGTTGTGGCCGGTGCTTTATCTCATTTAAATGCTTGTGTGTGGGGGGGAGGGCATCTCTGTATAATCGTGACTTCTTTTCACGATAATTCTTATGATATTGTTTATACTATATATATATATACTTTTACTGAAAAACATTTCTCTCTTCGTTGAGATTTTGTATTGCCATGGGTAAAAGATAATCTTTCCTAATTGCCTCTTACTTGTGATTGTCACTAGGATTTACGTAAGTCCTTGGCAGAAAAATCATTTTTGCTTTTTTTCTTGATGCATTCTAACGTCTTAATCTTCTTGGAGCAGATGACCACTAAGTCAGCTTAATCATCGTTACACTTCCTTGAGCTGCATCGATTATGCAGGAATGAGCTTTTTATGTCTCTTTCGAAAGCCACGAATTTTTTGTTGTTTGGTCGTTGTCTGTTGTGTTCATCTTGCTGCAGTATAGCGCCACAGATATCTGAGCATCACATCACCAAATCTTCGTATTTCTGACGTGTAGCTCTGCGGTGACCCAAGTCTCAAACGGTAACATTAATCTTAATAAAGTGTTTAGTCGCTCTATTATGAGTCGTCTTAATCGGCAACAAACATCTTAGATTAACGATATTGCTGCAATCAATCACTACAATCTCCATTACTATAAATGAGCTACAAGAGATGACTGTTCAGCAATGATAAATGCATTGCAAGGGAAGAGTGCCATCGACACTGTGACTGAATGGATATATCTCTTTTCGAATCAAAAGGTTACGTTAGGAGGTGCTTTTCTTCTGCAAACGTATTGTTTTCTGTACACTTTGTAATGTTATAGCAGTCACCTTGTTATAGCAAGGCACCTTGTTGTTTAATCTTTGTAGGGCAGCGAATTATTGCTGCTCTTTAGATTTAAACCTGAAACTAGATGTAACATCTTTTTCCTTCATATTTTCGATAAAAAATGGTGAGATGGTAAAATTCTGGTAATATAATGATTTCAAAGACCAAAAGTATCTTTAGTGTTTTTAGATATATCCTCTATATTTTGCATTTTTATTATTGTTATTTTATATTTTAGACATAGGTTATATATATATAGCCTTCTATATTTTGCACTTTTACTATTTATTCGACTATCGTATATATATATCAATTAATTCTATGGTAAATCTTTAAAGAGAAATAATTATCCTAACATTTTTCATGATATATGTAATAATACTACTAAACCATAGTATATTATGACATCTCTAAACATATTAAATATAAGAGATATACATTTTTGCCAAACATTTTAGCAACAGAACTTTGCCAATGTACATGTACTGGACAAGAAAATGGGAACAGTTTCATTTTATCTGAACGGAAAACTACACTTAAAGCACAATAACTTCTTGAATATGATTTTTAATGAAAAATATGCGTAAAGATAAATTAAAAATCTCAATCAAATCTACTTAAATCGCGATTTTGAACGATATGTTTTCAGTATCCAAAGAATTATGAACGATAGAATATTTAACAGGCTGCAAAAAATTAACCCTAAAATCTAATTTAAACAGGTTAAGAGATCAGAGATCATGGCTAACCCTAGTAGAGTACTGGACCCGGTACTCTACTAGCTTGTTTGTTTAATTAATAAGTTATTGCTGCAATTATTAAGTTTATGATTTTCTATTGAGATGACATTGAACTGTTTCCATTTTTCTGTCCCTTACCTGTACTGTAGCTCTACTGTAAGTATAATAGCTGGAATCGTTTCATCTTAATAGCCAAAGCACCTTCTTTATATGCCATTCTCGTAACTGTAAAGAAACAACAAAGATTTGTGATCTAATGATTTGTCATGTAAGTTGCTCCTCAAGTATGGCACCTCATTCTCAATAGTTTTAGCTTCCACTTTTTCTTTCATCTGAAAAGCTAGTTCAAGAAAAGATTTGATGGGAGAAAATTGTTTTAACCAATATTTATAAATAAATTATCATAGTAATTCCTTGATTAGCTGCCGTCATTGTTCTGATACAGACAGCATTCCTTTACTTTTCTTTCAAATGAATCAAGTTGCCGAAATTTTGTATCAGTCTTGTCGGTCAGCCTTCTGCAACCAGTGAGTTGCGAAATTATCCAACAAATAAATTAATGCCAGCTTTTTGCATTTTTTACCCTGAATTACAATCAGTTTAAAAAATCATTACTCTTGTCGCAAAAAACAAAAATGTAACATTCAACTCTAGCTTGTTGCTTAGATAAAGGATTTCCGCTCATAATTTCCCCTACTTTAACCCACACTCTTAGCCTTACTTAAATGCCAAATGTTCTTCAGTTCCGAAAAGTTTAGCAAAACAAAGCTATAACAAACGCTGTCTTTGATAGATGAGACATGTCATATACAATGTAGAGCGTAATTTATAAAGTGGAAAGATAAAGAAAGATAGAATATTTTTATTTGAGGGGGAGCAATTTCTGATTTTGATCACAATATGGGTGTTAACACTACTTATTAAATTTCCCCTCGCTCGCGCGTTTCAACAAAAAAAAAACAAGCCAATGTTTTTACTTTGTCGTCTGTCTGTCTGTGCGTTCTGTAAACATTCATCTTCTTTGCTTTTAGATATAAATTAAAAATTCCTTTTTTGGATTAGATAGTTATTGATAAAATAATACGATTTCGGAATCTCTCAATAGCTATAATTTCGCCCTCTAAAGTTAGAAACATTTTAAAATTGAGAAATTTTAAATAAATATTCCAAGAGATATAATTTGTATAAAAATGTGAAATTTTCATGATGAAATATAAAGCTTGCAAATTTAACATTGACAACATTGATTTTCCCCCTTTCCCCCTAGGGTGGTAAGAAAAAGCAAATTGTTTTGGGGGCTAAATTACAAATTCTTTTTGGATTGTATAAGTATAGATAAACTATTGCAATTCACACTTCGATTCTCCCAAAGGTTTCAATTGCGCCCCTTGATGGTGGAAAGTTTTTTAAATTTAAACAAATACTTCACTGAGGCTAGAAGTTTGATATTTCAGTGATGAGTGTGATGATCAAGGGGTTTACATTGGCAGCAAAATATTTGTCCCTTAATCCGTTGGGAAGGGAGAAGACGGAGCTTTTTCTTTTAAGAGATTAATAAAATTTTCTCTCTGAGTTGAATAGGTAGTAAGGAAATATGATGATTCATAATTTCTGAATCCTCGAAAAGTCTTAAAATTACTTCGTTAGAGATTTATTTCTGGTGAATAATTCTGGTGGTTAAATCTATTAACCAAGAATGGATACCTATATTAACTATATAATTACTATATAATTTACTACATAATTATTATTTACATACATACGTATTTTAATTAAATTATCATCAGTTAAAATTCAACTGGTTGCTCTTTATTATTAAAAAGCCAGTACTTAGCTTTAAAATTCTGAACATCATTTCAATAGAGTATTGAAAAATAAATTATTTATATACACTGACTGATTTATCTCTTAACCCCAGAGTATGAAAAACTCCAACTTTTTATTTCAAGGGATAAATTAGAAATTATTTTTTGCTTCATATTGGATAAATAGCATATTATTATTTACGTTTACTGATAACCAATTAATCATAATTACTGATTACTTAAAAAATGCAAATTTCCGAAAATGATGATTTATGAAATTTCAGCATTCCGTTATAAAGCATTCCGTTTTCAGCATTCCGTAATATGAAATTTCAGACAATGTGTTATTATTCTAATTATTTTTGTAAGTTGTAGTCATCCTCTTTCCTTCCTATGCATTTCGATCACTAGGCTCTTCACTTCAAAAATGTATATCGTTTGACCACTATACCAGATAGCGCCACCAACGACTACCTCTGTACCTAACCTACCTAACACCAGTTTGGCAAATTTTTCCCTTTGTTACACTGTACCTCGCTGATTTTTTATGTCCATGTAAGCCTGTAAACAAAGAGGAGCAGGGGGCATCAGCTCACCCTGGAAAGTCCATGAGCCCCTCTAGCAAGCTTCAACTCTTGCTACTTTACAATACAAGGATTCCTTTACATTTGGAATGCTGACGCAAAAATTTGCAACGGCTTACATTTTGTCATCGTCTACCATTTTCTCTTCTCTTTCTATAGGAAGTCCTTGGTCCTTGGTCAGCTCTTCCCGCCCCCCAGCAGCTAAACATGCTAAAACCACCCCTATATTGCTTTTAGGTGGTTGCGGGCTTGTGTTCACGTCAGATTGCGTTGGCGACGATTATCTAACCACATTTTTGTTAATTTCTAAATAGTTAAAAGGTCACTCTGATTAACAATTAAATTCTCTCCCTTTAACCCTTGCCAACAGAAAATGCGCTCTTCTAACAAACAAAAATGCGGAAAGTTTTCTAGTATTAAAGACATGAATATTTGTCTGTTAATAATTTCTATTAATGAAATAATATCCTCAAATAACTATTAAAAGTTTATATTAGCATATTGTAACAAATATCACTGAATAACAATAATCTTTTGATTATTTGATGAAAGTAGATGATTCTTATTGGTTTTATGCATATTAAAAAAAAAATCCGCAATGTCACTGCGTTATTTTTGAACCAAAAAATAAATACAAGTATAATTTTATATAATATTCTAAACTAGAGCTTAAACCTTTCAAGTCCACTAGCAGGATGGATCACTTTTACTAATCCTACCTAAACTATCCTGCCTTCAATTCCCATTAACAGGAGCAATCCTGTTTTCCCATTCCATCTAGATGGTCTTTAAATTCCACTAGTAGGAAGCATCCCGTTTTCGGTCCTACTGCTGTTACTTCCAGGAATCGGATAAAATGACAAGTTACTGCCCATTTTTTTAAATTATAAATAACAATAATCCTATATTTTTCAATTATGTTTTTTTTAATTTGAATGAATATTGAATGAATATTATACATATATTTCAAACGAATGTATATTGGTAACTTCATTCACAGCTTTCCTCCGTAGTATACACAACTCCATTCACAACGTAGGCAACGCCCCCAGAATTTTAGGACGCTTTTTGAGGGATGTCTCCCGCGAGGGATAGAACTAAGTGGTACCACCCCATTAAATTTGTGAGCGATCGTTCTGGTAGCTGCGGAACCACGGAGAAACTGCTATCTGCCACCGATGACGTCGATGAAATCATCATCATCATCCTCAAGCAGCCATGGGCTACGGAAGTCCAACCAGACCGTGCAGTTTAATTATCCAGGCATATCTGTCTTGAGCTACATCTGCTGCATCCAGCCACTGCACACCAATTTTAACAAGGTCCTGTTTGACATTGTCTGCCCACCGCATCCTAGGTCTCCCCCTCTTTCTGAGGCCTTAGACACACTTTTCATAACCCTATTCACCAATCTATAATTATTCATACGGGCAACATGGCCAAACTAACGGAGTCTCTCTCTGAACAATATGCTACTTAAAGGAGGTTGCAAACTCCTTTGCCTAACCTCATCATTAGTTACAAAGTTGAACCACCTACTGCCCAAGATCATATAATATAAGCATCTAGAATCAAAAGCATCTAGTTTCCTGTTATCTTGTTTACAAAGTGTCCACGTTTCACTACCATAACTAACCCTAGAAAGAACCAAACTATTATACAGTCTAATTCTAGTCTTTAGGTGAATACGCCTATTTCTCCACACTCTCCATAGATTCTTAAAAGTCCCGGCAGCAATCCCTATTCGTCTGATAATCTCATGCCGCACATCACCATTATCTTTTGCATAGCTCCCAAGATAATTAAACTGTGACACCTGCTCAAGACTGCAACCATTCAGATTAACTGAATCACAGCCTGCCTGACCAATTTTCATCACTTTAGTTTTCTCTCTTTTTATAACCAAACCTACTCTACTACCAGTTTTGTCAATAGCTCGAATGAAAGATTTCATCTCATTAACATCATTTGCCAAAAGGACTAAATCATCAGCATAATTTAATCCGAAATTTTAGTATCTCCAGACCACTTAAGGCCAAATTTTTCCAGTGTAGTGAATTTCGCATAACATAATCAATAAACAAACTAAACAGAAAAGAGACAAAACGCACCCTTGTCGAACACCAGGAGTAATGCTAAACCAATTGCTACAAGCCTTACCAACTCTCACACACGACTCAGTATTATTATAGAGAGCTTTCATTATGTTAACTAACTTGTCTGGTATACCATATGATCTCACAATGAACCACAAATTATGACGAACAACAGAGTCGAAAACCTTTTTGAAATCAACAAAGCTAGCAAACTTTGGCCAAAGGTTTCTGAAACTCTGGATATTTCTCAAGAATCTGCCTAAGTGAAAATATCTGATCCACACATCCCCTACTACTTCTGAATCCACATTGCTCATCACGTAGTTGACTGTCAACTAGATTCTTAATTCTATTAAGCACAATCATGGAAAGAACTATACCTGGAACAGAGAGTAGGCTGATACCTCTATAGTTATCACAAGAACTGCTATCACCTTTTATGAAAATAGGGATAATAATAGCCTTGGTAAAATCCTTAGGAATCATGCCTTTATCATAAAAGATATTCAAAATTTCAGTCATCCAAGTGGTAACAGAAACATTCCCAGCTCTATGCATTTCCGTAACAATTTCATCTACCCTTGGGGATTTATGTAGTTCAAGTTTAGAAATAGCCAATATAAATTCAGATTTTGTTATAGGGCCAACATTAAAGCCACCAATGCATCTATCATCATTAGAAACAATGGGAGTAGAACTAGCCACTTTGTTTAAAACATCACTGAAATGCTCAGCCCACCTAGCCATGACAGAATCTTCACCTTCTATAACCTTACCTTGTTTATTCTTCAATCCCTTTATGCCTGTCCGTTTTCTACCACATAAAACGTTAACTATCTGGCGCAGCTCTCTGCTGTTGTGCTGCCTAGCTGCTTCCTCGGCTTTGTCAGCCAAGCCATGAAGCCAAAGATTCTTATCAGCAGCTAACTGATCCTTTACACGTTTATTAAGTTCTCTGTAATCCTTTCTATTAGGACTAGTAGGGTACTGATTAAGGACATTCCTGCAGTTCCTTCTTTCTGAAATATGCTCAAGTGCCTTATCACTTAAATAATTCTGCCTTCTCTGCCCTTTTTTTCCTAAAAGAGTACTGTTAGTTTCCAAAAAAGCCTGTTTAAAATGGTCCCATTCTTCCTCAACTTCAGTAGTAAGCAAACTATGACTGTCATAATGACGAAGTAACATATCATGGTAAGCTTTAGCTATAACTGGGTCTTTCAGAGCTTCAGTATTAAAGGTAAATTTTTTAACTTTAGCACAACATTTTTTAAGTTTAAGTTGCAAGACAATTTTAACAAGGTAATGGTCAGATCCAATTTCAGCTCCCCTATATGCCCTGGCATTCCTAACAGAACTAGCCCATTTGCTATTAATTAATATACATATAATCAATCATATTCTTATGCAGCCCATCAGGTTAAACCCATGTGTACTTATGTATGTCGTGGTGTTTGAAATATGTGTTAGTTATTCTGAAACCATTGAGTTTAGTTACCTGTAGGAGACGTTGTCCATTGCTATTGCAGCTCCAATACCAAAAGGGCCTATCACCCCTTCCCAAAGGTCAGAGACAGTACCACCTTTGGCATTGAAGTCACCTGGAACAAGGGTAATATCTCCTTTCTTGACAGAATTCAAAATATCCTGAAGTTGTCCGTAAAACCTATTCTTCTCATCGGCATCCTCAGTGGGGCATAACAGCAGATAACATTCAAGTGTTTAACGCTTGTCTGAAATTTTGCTGTAAGAAACGTTTCATTAAACATATCCTAGAAGAGCATCACTAGCATATCTGCTGAGAAACAGACCCACACATTGGTGATGCTTTCCATCTTCCCTCCCTGTAAAGAGAAATATAAAGTTATTTTTAAGTATCTCACTTATTCCTGTCCGTCTGGTCTCTTGCAAGCCGAGAATATCTAGGTTATAGCGCTGGATTTCCTTCGTGAGGACATCAAGAGAATAAATTCTATGCAATGTCCTCACCACCCGTCCTGAATTTCGCCTGGTACCTAATATGATGATCATTATATATATATTAGTAAAAAAAATGGGCTTATTTTATTTGTAGTGGGACACGTTTCCTTTGTGTGTGTGGGGAAATAGTCCGTGTATGATGTAAAATACTGTGAACCTCTGGTCGACAATATGCTAATAGTTTTACTGTAATAATAGCTCCTCAAGCAGCTGCTTGTGATATTAGTACCAAAACTTGTGTTGAATCCAAGCCATTCTTGCCGTTAAGTTTATAAGGTTGCAATTGAAAGTCTCCTTATTAATGGCGAGCAAGAATGGAATCCATCTCATATCCTTTTACCATATTGGGAATGTCATAGTGGAACTTTTCCATGCTCATCGCTAATGCTCCCTGGTTCGGTGGGAGAAAATGAAACTGATATCGTATGTTTAGGGCCATCTTGCATGCGATTCCTTTATTAATTTTTCTGATTTTATCATTTCTTTGCTGAGGAGCCTGTGATTTCAGCACTAATAGTGTTGCTGATTGCTACTTTCAAATATTTTGACGCAGTCTCTTCAACTGAATCCGAAATGAAATTGAAACCTTTATATTTCGTCATTATCTAGACTGAATTTTCATTCTTAATCACATATTCTTAGAACTTTCTGCTTTAAAGGTACTTCACCATCTTTTACCATAGAATCACAAAAGGCTTCATGAAATCTAATTTGATATAGAACGTCAGCTGTTGGTGAGAAAATAGTTTCACTCTTTTGCCTTAGAACTGAAACTTGCCGAACTGGTCCTTCCTCACCATTTAGCGACTCTACTTCTCAGGACTACCCTACTCACAGAGAAAGTAACAGTACTCTATATATCCTATCTGCATGCCAAAATAAACGTTATAATTTTAAGTCACCACCAATATTCCACGAGTGTTTAACACATTCAATGTGTCTTAAAAGTACGTCCTTGTCTTTGTATGACTTTTTCATGTGAAATGCAAGTGTAATAAGAATAGGCACAAAAACATTTATATTTTAATAGATTATGGGTCTAGACAAACAAATCCAATGGCCTATAGTTCAGTGGTCAGAGAATTTGACATGTCAAGGAGGTCGTGGGTTCAGATCCTACTCAGCTCAAGTTGATGGTCGTGAGTTCAGATCCCACTCAGCTCAAGTTGATGGTCGTGAGTTCAGATCCCACTCAGCTCAAGTTGATGGTCGTGAGTTCAGATCCCACTCAGCTCAAGTTGATGGTCGTGAGTTCAGATCCCACTCAGCTCAAGACTTGATTGAAATCTTGTCTAGTTTGTCATTACATGTTAAAAACAAAGGTAGTATCTTCATCTCTCTCTTCGCTGGCGGCGCGTAAAGTTCGGTCTGCGAAATATGTACGTTGTTGTTATGGAGCCTACTAAAGACTGGAAAAGATTTTACATTGTCACAAGGATGCAGCTTGGGGACACCGATTATCACAAGTATATGAGAATCATGCCTGTTCATATGGATACGCAAATTCAGAGAAGGACAGCAGAGCTTCAAAGACCTTCCTGGGCAGAAGACCGAAGGAGGCCATGAAGGAGAGAACCATTGCTGTTGTTCGTGAACTCCTTAAGGTAAACTCATACATCACCGTTCAGGCAATAAGTTAGATGTCAGCGTATCGATTGCAGTGTAGAAACAATTATTCAACAACGTTGAAAATTTCAAGAGATCTGTGTCAAATGTGTACACACAAATTGACAGAACAGCAAAAAAGGGCTAGAATCGACTCTGCAAGGAGATACTGGTAATGTTTGACCCCAGTGGCCCCAAATGGTTAACAAGACATAGTCACAGGTGATGAGACGAGGTTTTATTACTATACAACTCCAAGAAAGATCGGCAACTATGTTCGGGTTGCGGAAAATGAACCATGTACCAAATCTTCCAATAAAACTCGCTCTAAGAAGAGGATGTTCACAATATTTTTAAATTTCGAAGGTGTGGTAGCCATGGTCACTTTACCTGAAAAATGATTATAGATGGATAATACTACACCAACATTATTTTGCCCAAAATGGTTAAGGAGATTAAGGAGCAACGCCAGCAACAGGCGTGCCAATGGTTTTTCATAAAAATGACAGTGCTGACAAAACACGGTAAGTTAGGGTCTATCTGGAGCAGGAAAAAATGCCTATTCACCTGAACTTGCACTATGCAATTTTTGGTTGCTTCCAAAAATTAAAAAGGAACTTGATGGGAAGCCTTTTTCAAGGTTGCAAGATCTTGAAAAATGTGTTCATTCAGAGATGCGGAATTCTCCCAATAGGAATACCACCAAGCGTTCCAGAATTGCCGCAGACGTCTATAACTTTCATTAGATGCCGAAGGGGAGTACTTCGAAAAACTGTAAAAGTTTTGTTGAGGTAAGTGCAATGGTTTTTGCTTTTCATATGCATGTCAAGAACTTTTTGAACGCCCCTCGTATTGTCGGTCACTTTAGTTCGACAAATCCCATTCCAAATGAAAGCATTGGTACTTTGAATACATTAGATTTCTCACACTCCTATCCTCCACACTTTTGTGTACATTTTGCGAAAGTAATTAGACATAAATATTTTTTACTGTAAAGTAGTGACTATACTTATTATACTTTTGCCATTTTTAAATGCTTAAGGGAGAGACCTAGGTTGCGGTGGGTAGGTAATATTAAACGAGATTTTATTAAAATTGGCTTACAGTGGCAAAAGCCACGGCTATAGCTAAGGATAGAAATGCTTGGAGGGCTACATTACAGTCTTGTTGGATCCATGGGGATCCTTGTTTGAACCCCATGGCTACTTGAGTATTAGTTATGCATGCATTTTTTTGCCATTTATTTCCCTTTCAGTGCCTTATCTTTATACATCATTTTGGTCAATCTGAATTGTCCGGAGTAGAGAAAATAGTTTTGGTTAAGCGAAAAGAAGAAGCAATAGTCTAACACTTGTTGCGGGAAACAGCCATAGACACGACTACACCTATATAGTACTGCCCTAACAAGGATATTTTGTCTGATGATATGGAGCATGGCAGTGAAGGGGTGAATATACATGTAGAAGAGCAGTAAACGCGATAGAGTTTGAAATAGGTCTTCCAGTCAGGGCAGAAAGAACAGATGAAATCAATCCTGTGAAGATCATAGATACCTTCTGATTATAAAATCGTGAACTCGACCTAATGGAAAAGTAACTAGGGTTAAAGGAGGCAGGAAATAATAGACTCCTGGATGTGAGAATGTCTGTTTGACCTGCTCAATAGCATATAAATTTTAATTTAGGTGCATAAATAGAAATAGAAAAGTAGCTCTTCTGAGTCACAATTGAAGTTTAAATGCAATCTCATTAAATACGGTTGCATTTCTAAAGAACTATGCGAATTTACTGATTTTTTTCTGTTAAACTGGAAAGTAAGGACTTTTGCTTCTAACCACTAGCAAGGACTTAACAACCCACGTCCCGTGGCCGAGTGGTTAGCGCGCTTGGCTACTGATCTACGGGACCTGGGTTCGAGCCCCGGGTAAGGCATGGATATTCGTGTTGTTTTCTGCTGAGGTCCTGCCATCCTCACAGACCTTCTACTGTGGCATATAAAATGACAGGCTCCTGTCAGACCTCTGTGGCAAGCAGCTGCTTGAGGGGGTATTTATTTTTTTTTTATTTTTATTTAAACCTTAAAAACGTTATACAACTCTGCAACTTATATGAAAGGACATGAGAACGACTTAAGAGCAGAATCTGATATTAAATTTTGCAGCTCCTATAACTTTACAATACTAAACAAATATTGCTGAAAATTAATAGAGTTGATATGTGATCTTTACTTTATCATCACTGTGATTCTTTATTAATATTTATCTTAGAAAATGCAAAGCTTCAAATTTAGCGTCCGATAGTAACTTTAAATCGTGAACCTTATCGCAATACAGTTGGAAAGCTTTGCTCTCTCGAAAGTCATTTACAATCAGTATCTGCTGCTTAGCACCGATACACGTTAATATTGGAACCAGTTCATGATGACATTCTTGCGTCCATTGAATTTATAGCATGCGTAGAGGCAGGCGCAGACTGGTACGGGAATGTGTGTGTGTGTGGGGCGGGGGGGCTCAGTCAGTAGCGGGCCAAACTCGTAATCTGCAGTTCGCAGCTTCGTGTCCAACCAGAACCAGAGTTGAGATTCATCTCCAGTCTCCGTTCGCGGATAGATCAACTATATATATCAGCCCTATATATCCTCTATATATCAAATATATATATATATATAACTGCTATACAGTATATTTGTTATAAGTTTTAATAGGAAATTCTTGAGCGTGAGTTCAAAAGAATATTTAGTGACAAAACTGTATAAATGAACAAATTTATTACAAAAATATGAATAAATACACAAATATAAAATAAATTCAACTAACATAAATCTTTATCTTCATCATTATGAAAATAAACCATCAGAAAGATATTTCACATTATCACTATTACTACAAAATAGTCGTTTCTATGGAATTCTTACAGTCTCTACTCAAAGCATAAAATAAGACTTTTTGCAATACTCAATAAGTGGCACAATCATATTTGCGAATAAACCTGTAAACTACCAAGATAATCTTACCAATTCTTTAAACAAACCTGTAAACTACCAAGAGTAACCGTACCAATTCTTTAAACAAACCGAAAATAACCACGTATCAAATGATTTTCTTACAGAATTTCAGCATCAAGTACTCCAAAACAGCAGTGAAGTATACTGGGCTTTCAGAACCAATTCTTTTCAGAAGTTGATCACTACACATCAGACGATGAACTCTTCCTAAAGAGAAGTTGAGGTCAGCTCTACTTGCTCGATTAACATTTATCATCCTTGACCAAATCTCCAATTAATTTGAGAAACTTTCATAACGATAATTTGATGCTAATACACTTAGTGCGAAAGAAATATACACTTTCAAACAGTACCAATTTTTTTATTCCTCTTTAATACTCGTTAAAGTTCGAGTTATTTTTGTTCTAATCCATTAGTGACGTAATTCAAATGCTAAAACACAAGTTAACATCAAAATGATGCAACACATCACGGTTTCATTGTTGCTCGTTCATCTGTCGTAACAATATATATATATAGCACTTAACGTATAGTGCCTAGATGCTGAAACTATATACAGTATATACCCTCATTAATAATATCGACAGAGGTCAGGGGAACAATAATCCCCTGCCCTCGGTCAGAAAGGGGACACCGATAGCTTGGAAGTGCCACAATACTTCGGATGGGATGTTAAGCCATGCGTCATTTACAGGACACTCATCCCTGTACACGTTAAAGAACAGCCTGGATGGTCGTGATGGGAGACTTCCATCTGTCTCGTAACAGCTGTTCAGTGAATTCCCTTCGCTAATCTTCTCTGAGCCCTTGGGGTCTTTATGATTTGGATTCAAATAATATTTAATCCTAGAAGAACTATCATATTAAAAAAAGTACTTATATTACTCTCAGAGGCTCTACAAAATTTGAATCTTAGCTATACCACTGCAATTCGGATCTTTATTATCCACATTTAAACAAACGCTGATCATTTATTTCTAATAACAAAAATGACACAAGATTATTTCATGAGAATGAAACACGATTTACAGTCAAAATACGTTTGGTGATATGCGTTTATGGTTAATAGTAAAATATCATTGGAAATTTATAATCTGTAGAGTGGTACGTCAAATTTGGACATCGACGAAAATGTCCCCCGGGTTGAAAAAGATTGAGAATTACTGATTTGCGTTAATCGTTTCAGGCATCGTCAGAGATGAGTAATATGATACTCTATGGAGCAGCTAATCACTCTCAGTGGAGATGCTTACGTTATCTGAGTTTTCCAGCTTGTTTTACGTCTGTTCTATAAATTAGTGTTAAGTACTTTTAAGTTTGTTCCTAATGCATTTACTGTTTAAATCACAAAAGCTTCTAAAGTTATCATTGGATGGCAGAATAAAAATCACTGACAATCAACTGTAAAATTCTAATATTTGGAATATTTAGAAGATACGTTTTTAATTGTTATTTCATTGCATAATTAACTGACCGGCATTTGTAGCCTAATTAAGTCTTTGAAAAATAAACACGAAACAATATTACCCCGCCCCCCTTCAAAAAAAAGAATAATATTATGCATACTGACGCACAGAACATTGGCCATATGTTTACGCTAAAAACTGTAAACGAATCTCATTTAATGTATGAAGAAAACTAACTTTGGTTTATTTTAGTTAGGCGTTTACTCTAGTTACTAATTGCGTTTTAATTTTTTATAGAATGCATTTTATACGTTGCATTCTGCGCCCTAGAAGAATTCCTGGTATCCAAAGACTCATACATTAGTGGAAAAAGGCTGTATACAAGTAGAAGTAAATCCCCATGTACAGATTTTATTTACATTTTATGTCTTTCAGCTGGATGCTTTAGTGTCTAAATGATCGTAAGAAAGCATAGTCACAATTTAGGGAAAATAACGCTTTTATGGCTGTTTATTAATAACACATTTGTATGATCAGTTACATTAATCATTAAAATTTTATTTTCTCCCTGTGCTTCTGTAAATCAAGAATCTTCAATCTTATAAGGACCCCGAGCCACTAATAAAAACGGAAAGTTTCTGAGAATCTTTTCCGTTGTAAACTTTAATTTCGCATTTCTGAGTCGTAACTGATCACTCTCTTTCGAAAAACGTACATGCTTGCTTTTTATATTACATGCTTAATCAAGTAATGGACCTAATTGGTAGTTTTTAAATTTATTTACTTAATTTGATTTCTTCAGGACGTTGGTAGTATCGTTCAAAAAAACTTCGCTAGATGCGCGTTGAATATCATTCTTGGATGATGCATTTTCTTTTCTCCTTCTTCGGAAACGAGAATTTTTTGTGGAAGTAAGAGAACATCCAGAGTATTTAATAAATCAAATGGATTTCGGGTAAGATTTTCAGAGGTTTAATTCAAAGGATTTCGGGTAAGATTTCGGGTAAGATTTTCAGAGGTTAATTTCGAATAACACTGAAAACTACTTTAGAATATGATAATATAAGGGCCTGATATTTCCATAAGAGTAGTAAGTTGAAATTTTCATTAACCTAAGTTGCTGAATTTGTTATTTCTTCAGAATAAAGCTTTTTCTGAGAGGAATAGTCAAGGGAGTAGGGATTTACAACGTCAACTATCAGGGGCTACTCCACTGGTTAAACAGTAGTGAAAAAATGTGAAAAATACTGAATTTCTATACCGGAATTTGTTTTACATCATACTGTAGAGCGTATTCTACATCAAAATAACAAAAAAGGAATCGTATTAAATTGAATAATGCAGTAAAAATCAAGGGATAATTTATTTTTACTTCTAAATTATGTTCTGAAAACTACAGACCAATCTTGAATGAAAGGGGAAAAACCTTTCCTATAAAAAATTATTTATTGAATTATAGATATCTACAGATAATCTGTGCATTTACTGTGGATTGAACATTTTCCATACTTCATTTTTATGGACTTTAAGAACATGACCAAAATTTTTTTTACTGACAATTGGAAATTTTATAAGAGACCAACCCGAGATCCAGCCTATTAATAGTGGAAAAAAAAAAGATTTCCAAATTTGGTAGGTTCGAGATAGTTTAAGTGTGATGTGTGAACAATTCTATATTAACAGATCTTAATTTGAATAGAGGCTAATGAACGTTGTTTCCCTTCAGGGAAATGCTTTTGTATTTGAGAAAATAGGACGAGATGCAAAACTTGAAAGTTACCTTCATCTGTTATTGTGAGAACATCAATTATTTTCAAAGGAAAATTTTTCAAAAATCAATTCTTTAATATTTCTTTTTTCATTGCTGTGAGTTTTAATGTAAAGGAGAAATATTTCGCCATATCACTATTGGCGGGGGCGGGGGTGACTCAGTCGGTAGCGCGCCAGGCTCGTAATCTGTAGTTCCCAGGTTCGAGTCCCAGCTGGGTCAGCGTTGAGATTTATCTCCGCAAAATTCCCCGCCCTTCCCATGGTCAGTAGGGGACACCGATGGGCTTGGAAAGGCCGCTGTCCGTCGAATGGGACGTTAAGCCGTGGCCCCGTGTGGGGGAGACGTTGGCCATGGCTAAATGGCCAGGTCACCTGGCCACTTAGCCCATGGTGTGCAAAAAAATGCCGCTCAGAGGTAAAAACAATCCAACCCACTATTGGCGAATATAATGAGTTCAATAGGTAGAGTGAATGAGATGGATGGATGCCGATGTAACGCTTACAGAAGTGTAATTTAGAGGTTTGGGTTGGGTTGTTTTACCTCTGAACGGCACTTTTTTGCACACCATGGGCTAAATGGCCAAGTCAGAAGGACCCCGAAGGCTCAGAGAAGGTTGGGGGAGGAGACCCACTGGAACGGCTGTAGGGAGACAGATGGTAGCCTCCCGTCAAGGCCATCCAGTGTGTTCTTTAACGTGCACAGGGTATGGCTCTCCCGCATACTGGGTCACGGCTTTACGTCCCATCCAACGGACGACGGCCTTTCCAAGCCCATCGGTGGTAATTTAGAGGGGAAGATTTGCAATGGAAATAATTAGGTTCTGAATAGTTCTGTTAAACATTCGATGAAGAGAACAAATCCGATATTTCGTGAATTAGATTTCAATTAGAGATGGTTCAGACTTGTTCCGAATGCTACCAGAACAAAGGGGTGAGGAACACAGGGTTCCAATCAGTAGCGTAACTACAATTTTGAGGCCCCTAAGCAAAAATGATAACGGGTCCCTTCTCAAACATTACTACTTATACTAAAATTAGAACTGCTTAGAACAAGTTCACAACCTACGAAAAATGTTCGTCGAAAAACTCTCAAAAAATTCGTTGTTTTGTGTTGCGATATTTTCGGCATCTCTAAACGTTTGGGGCCCCAACCCGAAGCTTGTTGACCTCCACAGTTCGGCCCCTGGTCCTCGTTCCCTTGCTATTTGCCTTAATGTGAAGAATTCAAAGTACTACGAGAAGTAAAACAATAGAAAACAAATATAAACAAATGCGTCATACTCAGTGTTAAATTTACCCATATTTTCAACAAAATTATCCCGTATGGTAAATATCCAAAAGTATCCCATGGGACTGGATTGGCTTATGTCGGCATTGCACCAGTCTCGTAATACGCAGTTCCCAGTTTCAACTATGAACTATTGAGAATTATTCCCTAATCTCTCATCCTCATCTTGGTGCGAATGAGGGCACCCATTGTTTTGGAAAGGCCCCAGTCCGCTGGATGGGATGTTACGCTGTGTCTCCGTGTGCAGAAGAGCTGTACAGGTTAAATAATACCTGAATGGCCTTGACGTCTATTTCATAACAGCTGTCCTTTTCCCACCCTGGGGTATTTTTTGACCTGGCTATTTATCCCATAATGTGCAAAGGCAAAACAAAGTGCTGCTGAAAGGTAAAACAATCCAACAAACTAATCACATCCTTGTGATAAACCATGTAAATAACAATAATTATTAATATAGACTGAAAGTCAACCTAGATTTTTATTAACTGCATTTCGTGATTTTTCAAAATACTGTAACTTTTTAGAGCTGTGTTTACAAAACACATTTGCTTATTAACTTGTTCTGATATCACAGCGATAGTGAGTGAAGAGAAATTTAAAAAATTTATTCTCTCATTTCTACTTATATTGAAAAAGAAAAAAAATTCTTTCTCTCTGCATAAATCAAGAAGCTAACCGATGCACTTGTCACAGCAGAGAGTGCGTTTCTCGATCGCATGAATTATTCAGCCCCACAAAGCGCATCATCACTCTCCTCCTGTCCACAGTTTGCAGAGACAGAGAATCACAAGCAATGCGAAAGCTAAATCAAAAGAACTAGACACTACTTCAAGAAAAATATGATGTGCATGTATAAATACAATACCACAGCATATTATTACTTTTCTTCTGTATTTCTGTTGTAAATGTTTCATACACTGCAGAAATAATCGAACTTTATGCTTGCGGATTAAATTTAAATGCATTATTAACACAAACCTTATGTTAATATTACATGTGCATTAATACTAAGATTATTGTATGTAGGAAAACAGATTAACGGAACTTTTCTTTTCTAATCGCTGTTTTCTGTTACAATTTGGGTAGAGAAAATGATCGGTAATATTTTCTACTGAAACGTATCGAATTGCAACAAATACAATCTCTAGGAATAACCTATGATATCGCTAACGTATACGATATCCTTCAAGGATGATAGGTTACACATATGGGAACACATATACTGAAAAAATAGCTTTTGTTATAATTGGAAGAGATAAATAAGAAGAATAGTAGAGAGTTTTGTATTGAAAAAAATTCATGTTTTTATAATTTGATTGGTATGTTAAGAACAATCCAATATTATATGCATAAGAGATTTAGTAAAGGAGTCGATGTTGAAAGAAAAGATACGTTGATATATGCTAATTGGCAACCATATGTTCCACAGGTGGGTAGCGAATAATTATGGTTGGCGGGGGGGAATCAAAAATTTTGCAACTCGAAAATCAAATTTTGCCAACTGAGCAAATAATATCTGTCACGTTTTTAACAAAATTTTCGCTCCGTTGAGAGTGGGGGGTGAGAGTTGAGGCAATTTTCACAACTCTTCTGCATTTTGCCATTTGACTTCAAATTTCGCCAACTATACATAATTTCACAGACATAATCCCAATAGTTACATTTCGTCTGAATTGTAACAAGTCAGTGTGGATTTTCTCTTGATTTGGCCAACTCTCCTTCATTTCACAAAACCAATCCAAATCTTTACATATCTCCTAAATTTGCCAAGTCACTTCAAAATTTTCAAACTCCCCAAGATTTTGCCAAGTTTTCTCGATTTTGTCAACTCTCCTTCACAAACCCAATCCCAATTATCACAACTAGCCCGTATTTTCCAAGTGCATTCGAATTTTGCCAACTAACCTAAATTTTGTTAAGTTTCCTCAATTTGTCCAACATTCCTACATTTTGCAAACAAATCGCAATTTTCACAAATCGCCTGTATTTTACCAAGTAGATTCGAATTTTGCCAACTACCCTAAATTTTGCCAAATCGCATTAATTTTACAGAAAAATTCGCAATTTTTACGTCTTCCCTGAATTTGCCAAGTCACTTCGAATTTTATCAACTCTCCTTAATTGCACAAGAAAGACACAATTTTCACACCTCCCCTGTATTTTACCAAGTGGCTTCGAATTTTCCCAATTCCCCTAGATTTTGCCAAGAGTTCTTGGTTTTTCCATCTCTCCTTAATTTCACAAAACCAATCACAATTTTTACAACTCACCTGTACTTTATCAAGTGGTTTCCAGTTTTGCCAACTTCCCTAGGTTTTTCCAACTTGCCTCGATTTTACCATCTCACCTTAATTTCGCAAAACAATCCCAATTTTTACATCTCTCCTAAATTTGCCAAGTCAGTTCAAAATTTTCAAAATTTTCACAAATCGCCCGTATTTTACCACATGGATTCGAATTTTGCCAAACTGCCCTATATTTTGCCATCTCGCCATAATTTTACAGAAAACAAATCCCAATTTTTACATATTATCTGATTTTTGCAAAGTCACTCTGAATTTTGCCAGCTCCCCCAAGATATTGCGAAGTTGCCTGGATTTTGCCAACACGCCATAATTTCACAGAAAAAAGATTGTAATTTTTACATCTCACCTGAATTTTGTCCACTCTCTACGATTTTACCAAGTCACTACGAATTTTGCCAACTGCCCCTAGGTTTTGACAACTCGCCATAATTTTACAGAAAAAAATCCCAATCACTCCAAATTTTGCCAACTCCCCAAGATTTTGATAAGTTGTCCCGATTTTTGCCAACTCACCTGTATTTTACTAAATGGCTTCGAATTTTGCCAAATGCTCTAAATTTTGCCCTCTCTCCATTTTCCAAACTGCCCTAGATTTGCCAAGTTACCTCGATTCTGAAGACTCCCCTTAATTTTACAAAAGAAAAGATAAAAAAATTCACATCTCAGCTAGATTTCACGAAGTCGCTTCGAATTTTGCCAACTCCGAGTTACTTTGGGGAGGAGCCTCTCCCCCATACCCCCAATAGCTACTCTCCTATATGTCCAATGCATGGACTTACGGTTGCCAATCATCAACCATAATAATATCATCTACTAGCAGATTCAACCGTCGTTGCTCGGGTCTGAAACTATTTAAAAAATAGAATATATAACTCCCCCCCCCCACGTCGCAAGTTTTCATTTGGCAATAAAAAATCATTACGATCGATCCCCTCAGGTTTAATTTTTCTCCCTCTCCTTTAGCGAAGGAAAGAAATGGAAATATTTCGATGCACTATATGATACTCCCCACGTCAAAAGTTTCTAAACCGAAAATTGGAATTGCCTCGCTCAGATAATCCAACTTTTCAAGTCAATTTGTACCTTCCAGAGTCTCTCGGACACAATTTGCCATACAAATGTAACATTATAGGAAATAAAAATTAAATATGGTCTGAGATGCCCAAAAAATTGCATAGATACTACGAAAAATTATTATTATTATGGAAAAACATTATTTATTACTTAACATATTTAAACTTTTATTAATAAACATATGAATGGTACGCTTATTAACATTTATATAATTTTCAAATTCAGTTAATGATTTCAATTTCCGATACGAATTCATAGTTTTTGAAGTTTTCATTTCAAAAAAAGAATCTCCTGTTCCTCTCGTGCTTAATTAGAACGACTTCAATATCCACAGACACTCGCGCTCTTGAGCCAACAAATTGAACAATGACTTTCTCACGCGAAATCAGAAAGAAATCAGTTTGATGCATTCCTTATTTCAAATTTATTGGTGGCAACAGTTAATTTGAATAATTTTCAACTGCTGATGTTAAGTCTATGGTGATTTTGGGAAATTCAACCCCCCCCCCCCCCCAATTTGCGCTGACCGCAGCCGGTTCGCAAACAGCCTATATTCTTCCCCTGGGTGAAGGGAAAGTTCTAACTTTGTTTAGAAGTTTGTTTGAAGCATCTAGCTCTTTTGGGGACCGAGTGCATAAGCGGACAAATACACAAACAAACTTTCTTCTTTATATATTAGATAATAATAATAATATATGTATGGGTCAGGAGCTAATGTAGGTAAATAGTTAACAGTGGAGATTCTTTGAGGTTGAAAAAATGATGTTTTTGTATATGTGGATTGGATAAGTCCAGTTCCATCTTACAAAAAGCATAAAGTAATGGTTTTAGGAAAGTTAGCTAAGAGAGCTATGGTAGTGGAGATTTTGGGTATCTGTACCTATTGACTGCTTAACAACACTACGTCTAAAGATCCATGTGCATAAGAGATATACAGACCATAATCTACCGTGAATTCACGTTCGCTTAACTTAGGAAAGTTGTGTACATCTCTATGTGTCTCTGTAATTGCCATCTCTCTATCTGTCTTGGATAACAAATCTCTCGCCGTCCCCGTCGACAGTCATTGAAACTATCTGTTCCTTACATTTTCTGGCTCAACTGTGGTTCTTACCTACACCCCCTCGATTTTTTTCTAGATCCGGACTTGCTGTTCTCCATACAATTCAGTAATTTATATTCATCACTTAAGCCTAGCCAAACAGAGTGACGTATCACATACCCAGTGGGGGGCGGTGGTGGCTCAGTCGGTAGCGCGCCAGGCTCGTAATCTGTAGTTCCCAGGTTCGAGTCCCAGCTGGGTCAGCGTTGAGATTTATCTCCGCAAAATTCCCCGCCCTGCCCACGGTCAGTAGGGGACACCGATTGACTTGGAAAGGCCGCCGTCCGTCGGATGGGACGTTAAGCCGTGGCCCGTGTGCGGGAGAGCCATACCCTGTGCACGTTAAAGAACACGCTGGATGGCCTTGACGGGAGACTACCATCTGTCTCCCAACAGCTGTTCCAGTGGGTCCCCTCCCCCAACCTTCTCTGAGCCTTCGGGGTCCATGTGACCTGGACATTTAGCCCTTGGTGTGCAAAAATGTGCCGCTCAGAGGTAAAACAACCCAACCCAACCCACATACCCAGTGGCGGATCGAGATTAAAATATTTGATGGGGCACTTTTACTACTACATGCAGAGTCCGGATGTAAGAAAAGGAATTGAAGAGATGCCTGGCATTGAAATAAATAGGACAAAAAAGCATTTCCTAATGCCAGCGGCGTAGCGAACGATTGAACGATTATGGGTGGTGTGGGGGGGGGGGAATCGAAAATTTTCCAACTAGAAAATTAAATTTTGCCAAGTGACAAAACAATATCTCTGTCAGGTTCATACCTAGATTTCGCTCCGTTGGGGGGGGGGGGGTTGAGAGAATTTTCAGGATTTTCATGCACCATGCCATAATTTCGCAAAATAATCCCAATATTTGCATCTCGCCTGACTGGCCATAATCGTTCCAATATCCACAGCCGACCAGTTCACGTGAATTCCTTACTACCCTTGATTTTGCCAACTCTCCATAATTTCACAAAACCAACCCTAACCTTTACATCTCTCCTAAAATTGCCAAGTCACTTCAAATTTTTCAAACTCCCCAAGATTTTGCCAAATTGTCTCGATTTCGCCAACTCTCTTGAATTTCACAAAAATAATCCCAAATTTTCACAACTCGCCTGCATTTCACCTAGTGGATTCGAATTTTCCAACTCCCCTAGATTTTGCCAAGAGTTCTCTATTCTGCCAACTCTCCTAGATTTTGCCAAGAGTTCTCTATTCTGCCAACTCTCCTTGATTTCATAAAACCAATCCCAATTTTCACAACTCATCTGCATTTTGCCAAGTGGTTTCCAATTTTGCCAACCCCCTTAGACTTTCAAAGTTGCCTCGATTTCACAAAAACAATATCAATTTTTTCATCATCTCTCCTGAAATTCAAAGTCACTGCAAATTTTTCAAACTCCCCAAAATTTTGGTTTCCAAAATCCCCAATATTGTCAACTCTTTAATTTCACAAACTCAATCCCAATTATCAAAATTCGCCGGTATTTTCCCAAGTGGATTCGAATTTTGCCAACTGATCTAGATTTTGACAAGTTTCCTCGATTTTGCCAACTAGCTACAATTTTACAGAAAAAAATCCAAATTTTTACATCTCACCTGATTTATGCAAAGTCATTCCGAATTTTGCCAAGTCTCCAATATTTGCCAACTCTTATAGATTTTGCCAACACGCCATAGTTTTACAGAAAAAGATTCCAATTTTTACTTCTTACCTTAATTTTGCCAACTCTTCACGATTTTCCCAAGTCGTCTTTCTTTTTTCTCTTGATTTTCCCAAGTCTCCGAATTTTGCCAACTCCCCACGATTTTGCCAAGCCACTCCGAATTTTGCCAACTCCCCAAGATTTTGCCAAGTCACTCCGAATTTTGTCAACTCCCCAAGATTTTGTCAAGTCACTCCGAATTTTACCAACTGCCCCCAGAATTTGGCAAGTTTTCTCAATTTTGCCAACTCGCCATAATTATAGAAAAAGAAGCAATTTTCATATCTCACCTGAATTTTGCCAACTCCCCATGATTTTGTCAAGTTAGTCCGAATTTTGCCAACTCCCCAAAATTTTGCCAAGTCACTCAGAATTTTGCCAACTCTCCAAGGTTTTACCAAGTCACTCCGAATTTTGTCAACTGCCCCTAGATTTTTAGAAGCTTTTTCAATTTTGCCAACTCGCCATAATTATAGAAAAAAACAACAACTTTTACATCTCATCTTAATTTTGCCAACTCCCAAAGATTTTACCAAGCTATCCCGATTTTGCCAACTCACCTGTATTTTACTAAGCGGTTTCGAATTTTGCCAACTGCTCTAGATTTTGTCAACTGCTTTAGATTTTGCCCCCTCCATTTTCCCAACTGCCCTAGATTCTGCTAACTCCCTTTAATTTTACAAGAAAAAAAATTACAAATTTTCACAACTCACCTAGATTTTACGAGTTCGCTTCGAATTTTTCGAACTCCGAGTTACTTTGGGTCGGACTGTCCCCCCCCCCCCATCCTCCCCATAGCTACGCCCCTTCCTAATGCATATACACCCAATTCTGTTTTACACGATTTGGATTTAACACGATTTAGAAAAAAATTCAAATTCTCTTTTTACATGATTTATTTTGATCTAACACGATTCAAACGGTTCGTTTTTAAAAATCTCCATTTGAATTTAATTCTGAAAAAATATTCCTATTCAAGAAAAAAAATCCTAGAATTTACATTTATAACAAAGATGCCGCTTTTATGGTAGCATTTTTCGAAGTAGTTTTAACTTTGAAAATGTACTATAGGTACACATTTTGTGCACTAAAATCCCCAAATAAAATCTACACTAACATAACTACACACGTTTTCACTATTTTATTCTCTATTTTATGGAAAAATTATACAAAACCTACTTCATTCGAAATAAAGTGACAACATTGAGTTCCGGGAATTCCCTTCAATTTTATCTTCAATGCATGCGTTAGTCTTGGTCTCTCATTTCGTGTTTAAAGTTAGAAGTGTTTAGATGTTTAACAGAAGAAACCGATTTTTTTTGTTTTTGAAGTTTTGTATGCGTAATATAAATTTTATTGAATTTTGCTGATAGGCAATTTACAAGTTTTCATCATCTGATTTATTAACTACAATACAAATATTTTTCGCAAGCCTTACCACGATGTCGGGAAAATTCAACTGTACAAAAGCAGAAAAGGAAAGATAACATTTTGGATACTAAGATCCAAATTTTGGATCGTCTTGCAACTGGAGAAATTTCAACATCCATAGGTAAATATTCTGGTTTCAACGAAGCTACCGTAAGAACCACCAAGAAAAATGAAGATGCTATTAGAAAAATCTGGGCCTTCTGGAAGAAAATTGAGCGCTAAGTCGTCATCGTACACGACAGATATTGTGAAAGTGAAGATGGAAAAGGCAATAGTAATACGGATAGAAGATAACCCGCAAAAAAGAACACCTCTAGACGGTAATACCATCAAACAGATGGCATTACGAATATATAAGCAGATACAAGAAATGAAACCAACCACATCAGCTCAGTTAAACAAAAATTATGAATTTTCAGCAAGTACAGGTTGGCTGTCAGGATTTCTTCAAAGACACCGCGTTTAATAATGTAAAGATAAAAGATGAAGTTGCATCTGCAGATGAGCCGGTTGCTAAAGAATTTTGTTCAAAATTGGCCCAAATCATTGAAAATGGTGGATACCCTCCTGATCAAGTTGGAATGCAGATGAAACTGGTCTTTTTTGGAAAAAAATGCCGAGTAGAACCTATGTAGCAAAATCACAAAAAAACTGTTGGTGGCTTTAAAGCAGTTAAAGGTCTTGTGACCTTTCTATTCTTCAGGAGATCATATGTTAAAACAGCTGCTCATCAGTCGATCCCTAAGACCACGGTCAATGAAAGGTGTAGATTTGAAAAAATTGCCAGTATAATGGATGGCAAACAAAAAAGCCTGGGCTACAAAAGAAATTTTTAATGAATGGTTCCATAACTGTTTTGTTTCAGATTGTTAAACGTTATTTAAAGGAAAAAAATCTAGATTTTGAAGTTCTATTGATTATAGACAATGCCCCTGGCCATTCTGTTTTGGAACACCAAAATGTGCAATTTTGTCTTCTGCCGCCTAATACGACATCTTTAATACAACCACTAGACCAGGGTATAATTGCCACATTTAAAACTTACTGCGTAAGACGAACATTCCCATACATTTTGGATAAACTAGATAAGGATAAAACACTAACAGTTATTGATGTGTGGAAGAAAGTTTCTCTTTTAGATTGTATCAGACATGCTGGATTGACTTTATCAGAATTAAAACCATCAACTTTCAACGCATGCTGGAAAGCTATTTGGCCAGAATGTGTAAAAAGCAAAGATCCTGTATCCCCAAATGCGACTGAATATCCTAATATCATCATTTTAGCAGATGCAGGTGGTGGAGAAGGTTTCGATGATTTATCTTTTGCAGATATTGATGAATTGCTGGTCGACAAAGCTCTTAGCGAAGATGAAATACCTAATAGAAGTTGTCCTTGAGACTCCTAAGAAAAAGGAAAAAGTGATGGTGATGGAAGTTCCACTCATTGCAGGTGTAATTAAAGAAGGACTAAAAATGGCTAGTAAATTGGAAATTCATTTTCTTACACATGATCCCATTGTCGAACTAGCTGAGCAGTTTAAACGTGAACTGAAGTCATGTATGACGCGTTATCAAGAATCATACAAAGATCTAGTCAAAGCAGGATCTCAATGATTGATTACAGAGTTCGTTGTCAAAACTAATCAAACTTCAGAATCACTGGAAACAAGTAATAATTTGGTTCCCTATGCCACGGAGAGCATGTCAACATTGGAGTATTACCACGACGCCAAAAAATTTCAAGCGATTAAAGTTATTTAATTCCAAACTTACGCAAACGAATTATATATTCAGAAAGTGACAACGAATTAAAATCTAGTTAATAAGGATATGCAAGTCATTTTTTTTGCACTTTTGTGTTCTTGAATTAGTGATATATTATTTTCTTTAGGAAGAACAATTTACTTTATATATGTATATATAATTATCTTTATAAATTTAAAAAAATAAAAAAAGTGTTTAAATGAATAAAAATCAAACAAAGATTTAATCAAAGATTTTGATATGATTTGTTTGAAAACAACTTATTATTTGTACTGGGTTTTCACGTCTGAAACCAATCTTCTACTTTTTCATATGCACTGTATTTTTTTTTCTACACGGTTTTTTCGGGAACCAATCTACCGTTTAAAAACAGAATTGGGTGTTTCTTCTTTTTTCCAGCTATTCTCAACACGCATTGTTCAACCAAAAAGTTTCGAAAACAAAACAAAAACAACAAAAAAAATGGAAAAGATGTTCCGCTCTTACTATGTTAATTCAGCATTTTGCCCCTCCACTCTAATAATTACCTATATATATATATAAGTACTTTTCCTCTCCATTCTAGCTATATTATAAAAAACATTTTGTGAAAACTATGTCGAATGAACTGAATGGACAAATTATTATATACACCTACCCAGGGCCCCCACATCCTGATGCGAGTCCCCAGGCCAGGACCTTTGGCGGGTCCCACTACCTACCGCTAAGGTTAAGGGCAGTGTGCTGCTCTACAGGATTTAGGATAAAAAAAGTCAGTTTAAATGATGACATCATCATCATCATCATCATCCTCAAGCAGCCATGGGCTACGGAGGTCCAACCAGACCGCGCAGTTTAATTCTCCAAGCATATCTGTCCTGAGCTACATCTGCTGCATCCGGCCACTGTACACCAATTCTAACAAGGTCCTGTTTGACATTGTCTGCCCACCGCATCCTAGGTCTCCCCCTCCTTCTGAGGCCTCTAGGCACACTGTTCATAACCTTATTCGCCAATCTATAACTATCCATACAGGCAACATGGCCAAACCAGCGGAGTCTCTCTCTGCACAATATGCTGCTTAAAGGAGGTTGCAGACTCCTTTGCCTAACCTCATCATTAGTTACAAAGTTAAACCACCTAATACCCAAGATACTGCGTAAGCATCTAGAATCAAAAGCATCTAGTTTCCTGTTATCTTGCTTACACAGCGTCCAAGTTTCACTACCATAACTAACCCTAGAAAGAACAAAACTATTATACAGTCTAATTTTAGTCTTAAGGTGTATACACCTATTTCTCCACAATCTCCACAGATTCTTAAAAGTCCCGGCAGAAATACCTATTCGTCTGTTAATCTCATGCCGCACATCACCAGTATCAGTTACGCAGCTCCCAAGGTAATTAAACTGTGACACCTGCTCAAGACTGCAACCATTCAGATTAACTGAATCACAACCTGCCTGACCAATTTTCATCACTTCAGTTTTCTCTCTGTTTATAACCAAACCTACTGTACTACCAGTCTCATCAACAGTTCCAATGAAAGAGTTCATCTCATCAACATCATTTGCCAAAAGGGCTAAATCATCAGCATAATCTAAATCAGAAATTTTTGTATCTCCAGCCCATTTAAGGCCAAAATCTTTCCCTTGAAGTGAATTTCGCATAACATAATCAACAACCAAACTAAAGAGAAAAGGAGACAAAATGCACCCTTGTCGAACACCAGAAGTAATGCTAAACCAATTGCTACAAGACTTACCAACTCTCACACATGACTCAGTGTTATTATAGAGAGCTTTCATTATGTTAACTAACTTGTCTGGTATACCATATGATCTCCCAATCAACCACAAATTATGACGATCAACAGAGTCGAAAGCCTTTTTGAAATCAACAAAGCTAGCAACCAAAGGTTTCTGAAACTCTAAATATTTCTCAAGAATCTGTCTAAGGGAAAATATCTGATCTACACATCCCCTACCACTTCTGAATCCACATTGCTCATCACGCAATTGCCTGTCAACCAGATTCTTAATTCTATTAAGCACAATCATGGAAAGAACTTTACCTGGAACAGAGAGTAGGCTGATACCCCTATAGTTATCACAAGAACTGCGATCACCTTTTTTGAAAATAGGGATAATAATAGTTCTGGTAAAATCTTTAGGAACCATGCCTTTATCATAAAAGTTATTCAAAATTTCAGTCATCCAAATGGTAACTGAAACATTCCCAGCTCTAAGCATTTCCGTAGTAATTTCATCAACCCCTGGGGATTTATGAAGTTTAAGTTTAGAAATAGCCAAACTAACTTCAGATTGTGTTATAGGGCCAACATTAAAGCCAACAATGCATCTATCATCATTGCAAACAATGGGAGTAGAACTAACCACATTGTTTAGAACATCACTGAAATGCTCAGCCCACCTAGCCATGACAGAATCCTCACCTTGTATAACCTTACCTTATTTATCCTTCAATCCCTGTATACCTGTTCGTTTTCTACCACACAAAACATTAACTATCTTGTACAGCTCTCTGCTGTTGTGCTGTCTAACTGCTTCCTCAGCTTTGTCAGCAAGGCCATCAAGCCAAAGATTTTTATCAGTAGCTAACTGACCCTTTACACGTTTATTAAGTTCTTTGTAATGCTTTCTATTAGGACTAGTAGGGTACTGATTAAGGACATTCCTGCAGTTCCTTCTTTCTGAAATAAGCTCAAGTGCCTGATCTCTCAAATAATTCTGCCTCCTCTGCTCCTTTTTCCCTAAAAGAGTACTGTTAGTTTCCAAAAAAGCCTGTTTAAAATGGTCCCATTCTTCCTCAACTTCAGTATTAAGCAAACCATGACTGTCATAATGACTAAGTAATCTATCTTGGTAAGCTTTAGCTATAACTGGGTCTTTCAGAGCTTCAGTATTAAAGGTAAATTTTTTAACCCTAGCACAACACTTTTTAAGTTTAAGTTGCAAGACACTTTTAACAAAGTAATGGTCAGATCCAACTTCAGCTCCCCTATATGCCCTGGTATTTCTAACAGAACTAGCCCATTTGCTGTTAATTAATATATAATCAATCATATTCTTATGCAGCCCATCAGGTGAAACCCATGTGTGTTTATGTATGTCGCGGTGTTTGTAATATGTGTTAGTTATTCTGAAACCATTTAGTTTACTTACCTGTAGGAGACGGTGCCCATTGCCATTGCAGCTACTAATACCAAAAGGGCCTATTACTCCTCCCCAAAGGTCAGAGTCGGTACCAACTTTATCATTGAAGTCACCAAGAACAAGGGTAATATCTCCTTTCTTGACAGAATTCAAAATATCCTGAAGTTGTCTGTAAAACCTATCCTTCTCATCCTCATCAGAATCCTCAGTGGGGGCATAACAGCAGATAACATTCAAGTCTTTAATGCTTGTCTGAAATTTTGCTGTAAGAAACCTTTCATTAATGCACTCAAATCCTAGAAGAGCATCACTAGCATGTCTGCTGAGCAGCAGACCCACGCCTTTGTGATGCTTTCCATCCTCCCTCCCTGTAAAGAGAAATTTAAAGTTATTTTTAAGTATCTCACCTTTACCTGTCCATCTGGTCTCTATTCTGAAACCTTTTAAGTGATAAGGCAAAGGACCCTGTGAAGTTGACCACTCCTCAGCAGGGTTGAAAAAAAAGAAAAAAGTGGCCATAGATGACCAGATCAGTAGGCCATACTGAACTGGCAGCCCTCCCCTTCCGTTCCCTTCCAAAAGAGAATATCTCTTTTGAAAGGTACTAACGGCTGCACCACGAGAAGGCGGGGTCGGACATTCGGTGCTAGACCTGGCCGGTTCTGTGCATCATCACTGGGGATTGGTACACCGTTCTCCTGACAAAAAAGTAATATTTATATTTATTAAAAAAATATATGGATTTACATAATAAAAACTTATAATAATATAAAAAATTTTCTCAAAGTATATTTTCTAGCTTTGGCCGTCGCATATTTTTCAATAACTTCAGTAAAATCAACTTAAATCATTTTCGAAGTCGGCAAGCATCATCCGAAAAGCGGTCAAATTATAAAAACAAACAAACATTGAAAATCAATAGTAGTATGGAATAGGATTCTCTATAAATAAAATAAAACTTTTTTTTACAAATCAAACTATTACTTCTTTGCATGCATTTCATGATGAATAATCAATAACACTAAGCGATGCTGAAAATATTTTGTGTATTAAACTTTTAACTTACAGTTGCAATCCTTTGGAAATTCATAAAGTTATATTACGTAACTTAGAGTAATAAGGTACCTAATAAATTTCTCATCAGTACCATGTTTCTACATACGTTACACAGACACACACACTTTACTGAACTCTAACTCATCACAATAAACCACCCAAGTCTTGTAGAATAAGTCTATTCCATATATTCGAGCGTGGCAATGAAATGCGTTTCCAAAAGAAGCCGCTAGCCACCTGTGTCACAGTCCAAATAAATTGTGTGTCCGGTGTAGAGAGTTCATTTTGCCTTGTCCACCTGTGCATGCCTGTGCCGACGAAGTTCAAAGACACCGCCCGCCCGGTAATCGCTTTCTGTCGCGTGCCGCGTTTTTAATTGTGTTTGCAAATTTGGGCTTCAAATTAAAAAGCGATTGATTTTCTTTTTAAATGTATCAAATCAGGCACGTGTTGTTCATCGGCATATATAAGAGTATGAATGGCGATAAATCACAAAGACGAAACAAAAAGTCGTTATGATGAGAGGATAATGTAATATGCCTAATAAAATAATTAATTTTAGTTGGATGGACAAAACAAAAGTCAATATTTTATAAAGTCGCTTTTTGTCTTTTGTTCATCTCACTTAGCTAACCCACCACGCCGGACACCCCTCTAATCCCTTTCTCCCAGGCTAGAGCCCTGTCAGCCCCCACCCCCCTTGTGAGGGCTATGCACCTATCAAAATAACCTGTTGCTCCACCTTTTGCCCTCACAACAGCAGCCAGACGTCTTGGTAATGAGGTGTTGAAAATACGGAAGTGGTATTTCCGCCCATGAAACGAGGATCGCCTGTCGTAGAGCATCCATAGTTGCCAGTGAGGGTTGGTGGACTCGAACAGATTTTTCCAATTCGTCCAGCAAATTTTCAATGGGGTTGAAATTCGGCGATCGAAGAGGCCATTCGAGTCTACTAAATTCACTTGAATACTCCTGAAGACAATTGGCCGTCACTCGGGAAAAATGTGATATGGTGTTGACCTGTTGAAAGATGGCGTCATCTTGTGGAAAGAGAATCGTTACGAACGAGTGTAGATGGGTGGCGAGGATGTTCACATACCACAACAATACCCTAACTCAGGAAGCTGTTCATCGCTTTGTGCGGTTTACGTCACACACGCACCCTCTCATCGGAGTGATAAAGTTGAAACCCTGATTCGTCAGACAAGACGACGCTTTCCAAGTCCTCCGCATTCCAACTGCAATATGCCTTTGCACAATGCAGCCTGATCTTTCGGTGCCTTGCAGTCAATAAGGGGACACAATGTGGACGTCGACTGCCATAGCCTTGTGGACGCGCCCTCATTCAGTTCCGACATTATGTGCTCCACCGTAGCCATGCGATTCCATGCATTGATGCGGGACAAAATGTGCTCACCTCGAGGGTCAATTGTACGTTTACGTCCACATTTCTCCCGCTGGTTGAAGTTTTGCAATATTTGACATAGTCTTATTATACACATGTTACGGTTTGATGTGGAAATCCCAAGAGTTCAGTAGTTGCGGTGATTGAACAACCGGCATTCCTCACACCTCCTATCTGGCCGCGGTAGAACTCACTTACGTCGCTGTCTTTATCCATGATTACTTCTCTGTGGCTGCTTTCCAATGCGTAGAGACCTGCTCTATTTATAGGCATTGCCAGTTTCAGCATCCCAAGTGACTGGATGCGATGCTTCTGATTTGCATATTGTTATCGGGTGTATGTAATAATTTGCCTATTCAGTGTATAAGAGCCTATTCGTCATTCCTTTCACCGTGGCTCTAAACAATGTAAGTGTTGACTTCCTCCACGCCCTGAAAAATAAGTGGATTTACGTAAATTATTATTGAGTCTAAAGAATCTCTTAAAAGAAAAGGTTTCATTTCCTTCACCCCTCCCTGTGGTAAAGGAGGGAGGAAATCATTGCTGTTGGTTATAAAATGTTTGACCATCAATTTCGAATTTCTAGCGTTGATGAATCGTTTAAAATATTCGTTTAAAGTTTCGAAATTTTAGAACTTCAACCGTTAGAGGGCATTATTGATGTTTTTTTTATTTTCTGCCTTATCATTTTCTACCAATGAAAATTCGAGCTAGTGGATAGTTAAAGAAATGCAAATAGTAATATTTTACTAGTACCTACATAGCACACAATGAATTTTTCATTCATCTCTTAGAGAGAAAAGTTGCATTTTGCCACCCTCACCGAGGTAAGGGAGCAAACTTATGCTGTCAATATAAATCTATGGACCACCATACTGTACCATGAAAGTTTCAAATATCTGGCACAAATAGATCGTTTGCAATATTTGTTTCGAAGTTTTAGTTTTTCCACCGTTAGAGGGTGCTATTAAGCTATTAGAGATTCGAAAAATGCGAAAGGTATCATCTATACAACGCGCAATATTTTTTTTATTTATCTCGAAAAACAAAATAAATTGACACTAGATGTCCTTTAAACGAGTGTCGGATAAATGATGTTCTTAAATATTATTCCATTCGATTCATCAGATCTTTATTTTTTTACTCAAAAAAATTCAGTAAGTGTTGTAATAATAATCAAAATTTTTTAATTCTTAACCGATTATAACTCGAAACGAAACAAATTTTATGCATTCAGATTCTCACTGCTAATTATCTAATGAGCGTTACTAATGCTGATATCATGTGTTCAGTGTTAAAGTAAAAAAAGGTTGAATTCATTTTTATAAATTCTTTATTGTTTTTGTATATCTTTTTCTTCTTTATGTAAAGTTGAATATCAATGTTGTCAAAATTATGTACTTAAATAATTTGTATGTTAACCTACATGAGCTTAAATGCTCTTGGATTAATAAGATTATTGCATATATATGTTGTTTGTAACATTATTATTATAATTAACTTATGATGATGAAATGGGAAATATTAAAATGTGTCTGACATCCCCGAATAGTTACACGGATGGTCGCGCTGGGTCTGTGAGATTTATTCGCTACAATTATGTGTCCTGTCAAGTAACTAATGGGCGAATCTAAGAGAAATTGTACCAAGTATAGTCAAGGAATGGACTGAAAGGTATTGAGAAGGGACGGATTCTGGCTAGCGTCGTTTAAAAGTGATTCAAGATATAAATCGCCTGGGTCAGTGATACCCAACGCTACCGACGAAGGTTTAAGTAAGGTGATGGAGGAAGGTGGTGTTGGGTTGTTTTACCTCTGAGCGGCACTGTTTTGAATACAATGGTCTAAACAGCCAGGTCACAAGGACCCGAGGACTCAGAGAAGATGGGGGGAGGAGCCCCACTGGACAGCTATTGAGAGACAGATTGTAGTCTCCCGTCAAAGCAATCTAGCGTGTTCATTAAAGTGCATAGGGTTTGATTCGCTTGCACACGGGACCACGGCTTAAGACGTATGTGTCCCATCAGTTGGACGGCAGTTTTTCCTAGTTCAACGGAGAAGGTGGTGGTATCATGTCCACTTTATAAGAAAGTGCCGAAGTATGATATAAGTAAAGCTATAAAGGAAATGGTGGAAGCTTTCTCTTATAGGTAATTCATATATAGTTGGGGTAGTACCATGACCCGTTTTCTTAAATCAACAAGGAACTTGGTAATTTTCATGCAACAAGCATTTATACTTACCAGATGTTATCCATAGCCAGACATTCTATTCCAAAACATATGACTCTATATATCGTAAAAATGAAACAATTCTAAACCCATGATGTTATTTAGAAACATATAAGTGTCAAAACCCTGTGTAAAGAAATTTGAGGGAGTAACTGGCTCGTAAGTTAGGAGGTCCGAGTTCCGTCCTGGAGACGAATGGTGTGGATTTTTCTCACTTCTCCATTTCTGACTTATAAAATACTTTTAATTTTATGAAAATACCATTCATTTCTTTAATGATTTCTGGAATGGAACTATGAGAAATTGGATAAAATGGGAAAGCATTCACAGGCGAATTTTTGTATTATTCTTCACATATCATTAATTACTGAAAAAGGAAAACAAACTATTCTGAGTCCGCTGCGTATCCATTTCGTTACGCGTGCATACAGAAACAGACAACTTCTTCTTCACTTTATAATAAGCTACATAAACCTTAACTAGGACTTTTCGTCGTCGGCGAATATTTTAAGCTCTTTTTCAAAAACAAAAGAATCCAAAATTTTTCTCTTGTTCGTGTGTAGACCAGACATTCAAAAACTTTGTTTCTAAGAATAAAGAATTTTTGTTGTATGTCGAATATTGATGAAATATTACTTTTCGCAGTTTTCAAACGGTTATTTGCAGAACAACATTAAAATTTATTCTAAAGATGTAAATTTTACTTCTTTATGCCTTTCTTTTGAAATAAATTTTTGAAACTGCTCAGTTTACTAATTTCTTTCCATATGCATACATTAACAAGTAGCTGCAGTCTAACTTTAAAATAAGTTTAATAATAATTTAATTCATTTGATAAATAATAATGAAAAATAATAAACTTTTAAGAGGACCTTTTATTTTTTCGATGCTTTTAAGAACGGAACACTGAGAAATTGGGCAAAAAAGAGGAAGCATTCACTCTCCTTTACTATAACATTAATTTTGTAGACTTAAAACACATTACACTGAATCATATACATTACATTTTTACAGCATGCAGACAGAAACCTGTAACTGTTTCTTAACTTTACAATAGGCTCCATGAACTTTAAAAAGGACCTTTCGTTTCGATAATTTCAAGAATGGAACACTGACAAATAGAAGGTAGTATTCACAGCTGAATAATAGTATTATTCTTCAGTATAACTTCCATTACGTAAAATGTGAGAAACAGTTACTTAAAAATAATAAATTTCTTTACACTTGTATACAGAAACAGGCAATGGCAGTTTACCTTCATAACAAATTGCATTAACTTTATTTTGATGGTTTCAAGAAAGGAACACAGCATTTGGAAAAAAAAGAGAAAGCATTCACAGACGAATATTCCTATTACTCTTTACTATGATGTTAATTATATAGAAGCACAATAAATTGTGTTGAATCTTATGCATATCACACTTCTTTACACAAGCGTACAGAACAAGCTCACAGTGAGTGGAATTTAAAATGAACTACATAAACTCTGGAAAGGACCTTTCCTTCTTTCGATGATTTCAAGAACGGGACACTGAGAATTGGCCACTGAGAAAGGCAACCATTTCCCTTTCTGTTCAGTTCTCAGTGTTCCGTTCTTATTATATTATTCTTTAAAGAATATTAATTTCGTAGATTAATAAAAATAGTTACACCGAAGCGTATTGCGTAACCTGGTTTTTTACACATGCATATAGAAACAGGTTTTTAACTTTAAAAGAGACCTTTCGTTCCTTTAATAATTTCACCAATGGAGTAGTGAGAAATTGAGTAAAAAAATAAGTATTTACAGTCGAATATTTGCATTATTCATTAAAATATCATTTATTATGAAAAAATAAAGTTGTTTTGAACTTTTTACATTACATTTTTTTACACATGCATGCAGAAACAGGTAACTATTTCCAAACAGTATAACAAATTGCATAAACTTTAAAAAGACCTTTCTTTCTGATGATGAATTCAAGAATATAACATTGAGAAACTGTTGAAAAGATGGAAGCATTCATAGACAAATATTTTTATTATTCTTTACTATACCTCTATTACGCGAAATGAAAAAAAAAACCTTCTGAGCTTCATTCACATCAAACTTCTTTATATTCATGTATGTGCATACAGAAATACATAACTGGTTCTTGACATTATAATAAGCTACATAAACCGGGAAAAAAGTATCTTTCCCACTTTTGATGATTTTAACAATGGAACATTGAAAAATTGGGTATAAAGAGGAAGCATTCACAGGCGTAAAAATTGAATTATTCTTTACTATATCATTAATTACGTAAAATGAAAAACATTTATCCTCTTATATATCAAACGTCTTTACACATGCATGCAGAAACAGCTAACTGCTTCCTACCTTTATGCGAAGCTACATAAACGTGATCTTTTGATTACTTCAACAATGGAACACCGAAAAAACTATAATTATTTTTTTCAAGCATTCGTGTTATTCTTTACTATATCCAGACTAATGACCTTTTGTTTACTCGCCAGTTGCTCGACAAATTTAGTTTAGGCAGTGACGCGTTCTCGCTTCATTAAGTAAGGTTGTGGAGGAAGTGCTGTTATCATGTCCGCTTAATAAGTAAGGTCATGAAATATAAGTGAATTATAAAGAACGTAATTGAAGCTTTTTCCTCTATGTAGTTCATTTTGTAGGGGAGCTTATCATGCACTTTTTTATTCGCCAAGGAACTAGGTAATTTTCATGCAAAAACAATTTATACTTACAGGATTTTACTCATAACCAAGATACTCTATCCGAGTGCAAAAGAAGCTATGTTCGCAAAAAGAAAACAATGGTATCAGCCATGATATTAATCAGAAATAGATAAGTGTGAAAAGAACCTGAAATAGCAACTAGCGACTAACTAGGAACTCTTACTTCGGGTCCTGAAGGCGAATATTGTGAGTTTTTTCATACATGTCTATTTCTGATTAATGAGATGGTTTAAATTATATGAAAGCTCCTTTAATGATTTGTGAAATGAACTCTGAGAAACTCGATAAAAAAAGGAAACATTCATAAGCAAAATTTTCATTTATTGTTTACTATATCATTAATTCCATAAAACACACACACACACACGTTGGATTCACTGCTTATCAATTTCGTTATATATGCATATAGAAAGAGCTAATTGCTTCTTAAATTTATAATAAGTTACATAAACTTTAAAAAAATATTTCGTTCATTTGATGATTTATAGAATGGAAATGTGAAAACCTCAGGTAAAATAAGATTTTTAACTCTTTTTCAAAAATAGATTAAACTAATTGTTTTACTTGATCGTGCTTAGACCAAACATTCAACAGTGCTGATTTTAAAGATTAATTAAGTTTTTGTGTATCGGATGTGTGTTGATAAAATATTACGATTTTCCAAATCATTTACTAGTTTTAATATAGCTCTGTAACGGCGGAAAATTTTAAAAATTCCTAAATTTAAATCGAATATTGCAAACGATACTAATAGCTGAAGCTTGAAATTATAGGTGCAATTTGTGGTGGTCAAAGACTTTTTCCCTAATAGCAACCATTTATCTTCCTTAAGATTATGACATTAACCTTGGTTTTAAGGGGAAAATGAAATTCTTTTTACCCTTTATAGGTACTAATAGAATATTTGTTTTTATTGGTACTAATAGAAATATATATATATTAATTATAGGTATTAATATAATAGAATATATCTAATGTAATACACTATTTACATTTCCAAATTATCCGTTAGGACGAATTTCTATTGTTAGAAGGTGCTAAAGGTGTTAAATAAAAAATTTCATTCCCTTTGAAACCACCATCCCATATTCTCCCTAAGTGATATGTTATTAATGTAGTTTTAATTAATCCGGGCGAAGAAAACATACACATTGTTTCAGAAGGATACAAAACATACACATTGTTTCAAGAAAGAAACATATACATTGTTTCAAAATTTAGACATACACATTGTTTCAAAATTTAGACATACACATTGTTTCAAAATTTAAACATACACATTGTTTCAAAATTTAAACATACACATTGTTTCAGAAGGATGCAAAAATTTGTGGAGATAATATGCATCAGAAAGAAATTAATGTCGCTCTAGTTTTAATAGGATGTATTTCAAGTCAGGAAATATAGCAATTTTATTTGGCAAGCAGCTGCTTGAGGGGGTATTTATTTATTTATTTTTATTAACTCATGTTCTTTTGCAAAACATATTCCGTTTGTTCTCCCGCCTTTGAGATACATTTGTCTACCCTCATATATAAACCATTTTGAACTCTTTCCAAGAAGTGTGGGCAGATTTTTCTACATTCCTAGGCAATTTTCCGCTTCATGTGATCTATACCAGTTATCTTCACTGAGTAAACCATAGCTCTTTTAAGTGACCTTAAAAGCAAAATTCTAAAGGAGTTAGGAGACAGTATAGGAACTCACTGAGGAAGACTCACTGAGGAAGGCATCACTTGAGTAGATCAAACCTAAATGAAAATTTAATTAGATACACAATTGCTATATTTTTCCTGACTTAAAACTCACGCTGCATTTTATTGTTTAAACTCTGAGGGAAAAGTAAATCAGAGTTCCTATATTTCCCCTCCTCTCTACGCAATGAAATACCAAATGAAATTCAGAACTTGAAATTATTTATCGTTGATATATTCGGATAATAATATTTCGCGTATCAAGTTGACTTATTTAAATTTTAATACAATTACTTTGAATTGAATGATACACTCCTTTCGTTTTTTGATGATATGAGTTCTTTGATGAATTATGGAACGAAACTATTAGAAAATCTGGTAAATAGGAGGCATTCATAGGTGAATGTTGTTATTATTTTTTACTCTGTGATTATTCGAATAAAGAGTAATACATGGATGAAATTTCGATGAAAAATGAAATTTACCAGATGCTTCCACCAAATAAAGCTTCAACTCTAAAGTAATTTATTGTTGTCATAGCTTAATATTTTGCATTTAATATGTGCAGATATTAATATGTGAATATTTTTCGTAGTAGCAGTTTTTAAGAGTTGACTGCTTTAATTGAATCAAATTGCTTAAATTTAGTGATATGGACATTTCATCCTTTGATAACGGTTAGAAAAACTATCACTACGAGAAACATTAACTTATTATTATATTAATTTTCTTATCTACCTTCTTATTGATCTTCGCTCCTGGTTGTCTACTCTTTTATCAATTTATCGAGTTGTGTTTTGTCAAAGGAATATTCCAATAATCTTCCCAGCCCGGCAATGCGCATTCTAACGATTTAAGTCAATTTTTTTTCAATCAATGAATTGCTTGAGGCGTGAGGAGTGTCCCGTACACTTTTTTTTCTCATGAAAGAAATATGCTGCGGTGTGTGTGTGAGGGGGGGGGGGGGGCAGTCTGTTCTAGCTTCCCATCTTAAATTTGATTATTCCTTTCGAGCACGTTACGCCAGTCGTAATGCGTTACGTGGAAAATGAAAGCTTGTGACATAGAAAATGTTTTAAATTATAAAACATTTGCTTCCCATGCATTCTACTCATCAAAATGTTAAGTTCAGTACACGATTTTTATCCTATACCTTTCCCAACACGAAGATAGAACTTTCCGAATTCTGTGTCAAATAGATGATTTTACATGGTTTATATTTTAAGCTATCGGAAGTTATACCCTTTTTTATTTTATCTTGAAGTGAGGAAATAAAGTTCATGGGGTCGACAGGAGCGAGGACTTGTGACGTACGTATTGTCATGAGCTATCTCAAATCATCACGTTTCCTCTTTCTTCCTTCCCCCATCCATTTTAAAGAAAGAAATTTAATGGAGGTCGATCATTATTGTTACAAGTGACCTGAGCGGAATGAAAAATTCATTTTCAAAAAACTAAAAAACATAAGAGAATGGAACTTCATCTTCGGAATAAACTTCCATGTTGTTTTGCAAATACTAATAACCTTTGGAAATTGCGAATCGTCATATTTCACCAAAAACTATTCCAACACAGAACAAAAATTATTTATTTATAAAAACAAAATTGTTGAATATCTGGCCTATAAACGACAAACAGAAATTTTAGGCTCTTTTGGTTTTGAAAATGAGCTAAAAATATTCGCCGACGAATATTTCTTTTATTTTTACCCGAGTTCTTCACACTTCCATTCGAGAAATCAACAAAAGGACGAAAAGTCCTAGTTAAATTTATGTAGCTATTCTAAAGCGAAAAAGCAGTTAACTATTTCTATATGCATGCGTAACAAATTGGATGCGTAACGAAGAAAAAGGCGTGATACTACCCGATCATATGAACTGCCTATAAGAGAAAGCTTCCACCACTTTCTTTATAACTTTATTCCTACTTCATCTTCATCATCCTCAAGCAGCCAAGGGCTACGGAGGTCCAACCAGACTGTGCAATCTAGTTCTCCAAGCAAAGTCTCTCCTGAGCTACATCTACTGCATCTGGCCACTGTACACCAATTCTAAAAAGGTCCTCTTTGACATTGTCTGCCTACCGCATCCTTGGTCTCCCTCTCTTTCTGAAGCCTTTAGGCACATTGTTAATCACCCTATTCGACAATCTATAATTATTCATACGGGCAACATGGCCAAACCAACGGAGTCTCTCTCTGCACAATATGCTTCTTAAAGGAGGTTGCAAACTCCTTTGCCTAACCTCATCATTAGTTACAAAGTTCAACCACCTAATAGCCAAGATACTGCGTAAGCATCTGGAATCAAAAGTATCTAGTTTCCTGTTATCTTGTTTACAAAGTGTCCACGTTTCACTATCATAACTAACCCTAGAAAGAACCAAACTATTATACAGTCTAATTTAATATTTAGGTGTATACGCCTATTTCTCCACACTCTCCATAGATTCTTAAAAGTCCCGGCAGCAATCCCTATTCATCTGTTAATCTCATGCCGCACATCACCAGTATCTGTTACATAGCTCCCAAGGTAATTAAACTGTGACACCTGCTCAAGACTTCATTCATATTTAACTGAATCACAGCCTGCCTGACCAATTTTCATCACTTTAGTTTTCTCTCTGTTTATAACCAAACATACTCTACTACCAGTCTCATCAACAGCTCGAATGAAAGAGTTCGTCTCATCAACATCATTTGCCAAAAGGGCTAAATCATCAGCATAACCTAAATCAGAAATTTTCGTATCTCCAGTCCATTTAAGGCCAAAATATTTCCCTTGAAGTGAATTTCACATAACATAATCAAAAACCAAACTAAAGTGAAAAGGAGGCAAAAAATGCACCCTTGTCGAACATCAGAAGTAATGCTAAACCAATTGCTATAAGCTTACCAACTCTCACACACGACTCAGTGTTATTATAGAGAGCTCTCATTGTGTTAACTAACTTGTCTGGTATACCATATGATCTCACAATCAACCATAAATTATGACGATCAACACAGTCGAAAGCCTTTTTGAAATCAACAAAGCTGTATAACCAAACAAACTCTACTACCAGTCTCATGAACAGCTCGAATGAAAGAGTTCATCTCATCAACATCATTTGCCTAAAGGGCTAAATCATCAGCATAATCTAAATCAGAACTTTTCGTATCTCGAGTCCATTAAAGGGCAAAATCTTTCCCTTGAAGTGAATTTCGCATAACAAAATCAAAATGGTTTCTGAAACTCTAAACATTTCTCAAGATTCTGCCTAAGTGAAAATATTTGAACTACATAACCCTACCACTTCTGAATCCACATTGCTCATCACGCAATTGACTGTCAACAAGATTCTTAATTCTATTAAGCACAATCATGGAAAGAACTTTACCTGGAACAGAGAGTAGGCTGATACCCCTATAGTTATCACAAGAACTGCGATCACCTTTTTCAAAATAGGGATAATAAAAGCTCTGCTAAAATCCTTAGGAACCATGCTTTTAGCATAAAAGATATTCGAAATTTCAGTCATCCAAGTGGTAACTCAAACATTCCCAGCTCTAAGCATTTCAGTAATAATTTCATCTAGCCCTGGGAATTTATGAAGTTTAAGTTTAGAAATAGCCAAAATAACTTCAGACTGTGTTATAGGGCCAACATTAAAACCACCAATCTATCATCATTGCAAACAATGGGAGTAGAACTAATTACATTGTTTAGAACATCACTGAAATGCTCAGCCATGACAGAATCCTCACCTTGTATAACCTTACCTTTTTATCCTTCAATCCCTGTACACCTGTTCGTTTTCTACCATACAAAACATTAACTATCTGATACAGCTCTCTGCTGTTGTGCGGTCTAACTGCTTCCTCGGCTTTGTCAGCCAAGCCATCAAGCCAAAGTTTCTGTCAGCAGCTAACTGATCCTTTACACGTTTATTATTCCTACTTCAGAACCTTTCTTATAAAGTGGTCGTTAATCAACCGTGAAAGCGTCACCGCACGAACTAAACTGGTAGAGTAACCAGGAGGTCAATAGTCTGAAACATGAATGATTTGTGTTTTTTTTCCCACTTTCCCATTTAATTCATGTTTAAACTAGCTTATGTTTAACTTTCATCATGGCTTCAAAACTACAAATGTTTTCTCTGTTATTATATTAGATATGAATGCACTAAGTTCAAATGCGAAATGTTGATATTCAGGTATATTGCAAACTTTAAATCGTTTGAAATTTCATCTGATGTCCGCATTAATATAAACAGGGTGCCTACTCTATACGAGAGGGTTCAAAATGTTCTTGACATGTATCTTCAGAAGAAAAACCATTGCACTTACCTCAACAAAACTTTTACTATCTTTCAAAACTTTTACTTTCTTTGTTTTTCCGGCGTCTAACTTGGTGTTATTGCAGTTGGAGAATGCTCTTCAATTCTAAATGAACGTATTTCGCAAGATCTTGCACGTTTCCAAGCACGTTTTTTTCCAGATCGAGTGAATATGTAAGCTAGGGTAGCTGTTTGATTTTTCCTGCTCCAAAGAGGCTGTAACTTGTCGGGTTTCGTGAACATTGTCATTGTCAAGAAGGAGGAGAACCCTTGACATGCCTGTTGTTGGATGCTGCTCTTTCATCTCCTTAATGATTTTGGGCAAAACAATGTTCATGTAGTATTGGTCATTTATAATCATTTTTTCAGGTTAGGTGTCCATGATTCCTGTGGAATTTAAAATTCCTGCGAAATTAAAAAAAAATTGGGAACATTTTCTCTCTTGAACGAAAATCTTGTAGAAGAAAATCTCGTAGAAGGAAGGAACCGAAGGCGCTGTTCACCTTCCGCAACCCAAATATAGTTGTCGATCTTTCTTCTAATTGATAGTAATAAAATCACGTCTCTCTCTTTACCTGTGACAAGATCTGTTAACCGTTTAGGGCCACTAGGTTCAAAAATTGCCAGCATCTCCTTTGCACACGAGTCGACTCTATCCCTTTTTTGATGTTCTCTCAGTTTGTGGGATACCCATTTCGCACAGATATTTCGGAACTTTAAACGTTGATGAATAATTGTTTCCACAGTGTCAATCAATGTACTGACATCTAAACTTATTATCCGAATTGTGATGCATGGGTTATCTTTAATGAGTTCACGAACAGCAGCGATGATTCTCTCTTTCACGGCCTCCTTCGGTCTACCTGCACGAGGGAGGTCTTCGAAGCTCTGCCGTCCTTCTATGAATTTGCCCATCCATCCGATAACAATGTCATATGAAAAGGCATGATCCCCATATACTACTTATGATAAATTTGCATGTTTTTTTTCGCGTCGTCTCCAAGCTGCATTCTTGTGAAAATGTAAAATCTCTCGCCTCTCTAGTAGGCTCCATAGCAACAACGCACCGATTTCGTAGACTGAACTTTACGCGTCGCGAGCAAAGAGAGAAATGATGATACGGCCTTTGTTTTTACACTTAATGACAGGTTTAGAAAAGCTTTCAAATAAGTCATAGCTCGTTAACTTCGGAGGAATGAGTGCTAATCTACAGAAAGTGTCAAGAACTTTTTGAACGCCCTCCGTTACTATTGTTTCTTAAAGTTAAGCAAAACTATATATGTTTAAATAATAGTTACCTCTGGAAAAATGAGTTGAAAACAATTAGTTGCCCTAACTGGGATTCGAACACAGGTCTCCCAGAAGCATGCCGGGCGTCTTTAACCACCAGACCACCGTGTGCCTTTGTCTCAAGTGTGCCTTTGTCTCCAGGACTTTTCCTGTGATATTTATTACTGAATAGTTTATATAATGCTATGAGCGTGAATGACAAATATTACTACCATCAAATATGTGGCGGCTTGTCTGCCCAGCTCCTGATATTAGATGGTGCCACTGGTGAATCAAACAGGAAAGTTTGTATGTCATTTAGTTGGAGAGCTGGTCAGCTACTCGGTGGTCTAGTGGTTAAGATGACCGACATGCGTCTGGGTTCGAATCCCAAACAATTTTTCAAATGTTCCTTGTCTATAGGACTTTTCCTGTGATAATTTATTATTCTGTTTTCAATCGTCCCTTGGCTGAGTGGTTAGGGTGCTTGAGTACTGATTGAAAGGGACCTGGGTTCTCACAGATTTCCCCCATTCCTCACAGATTTTTTTCTATGGTGTTTTAAACTGGCATGCTCCTATCAGGCCTCTGTGGCAAGCAGCTGCTTGAGGGGGTATTTATCTTTTTTATATCTGCTCCCATGCGTATCGTAAAAGATGTTTTAATTTATGGTGCTCATTATATAACTCTTTCCGTATACTCTATCATGAAATGCAAATATTTTTGAGGTTGTCTTGGCTCAGTCGGTAACGTGCTAAACCCCTAATATGTAGTTCCCAAATTCGAGTCACGCCTGTATTGATATTTATCTTTCTTGGTAAACAGCTGTAGCTGAGGACAGACATTTTTGCAGAACTAAATTGCACAATCTAGTTGAACCTCCATAGGCTGCTTCAGGATTATGTATGCACATTTTCCCTGTGATTAAAAATTGGCTTATAATTTTCCTTATTAATGTTGATATCATCTCCTGCAAATTGTTTGATCTGTATATTACAAAACGATGAATATTTATTTTTGTACATTGTGTTAATGAATTCGCTAGTTTCTGCTGATGATGGTTTAAGAATTCTTACTTAAATTCGTAATTACATATGCAGCACCATAATTAAATACCATAATGTAATGAAGCCTTGTCGTGCTCCAGTAGTAATGCAAAATCATCCATTGCAAGTTTTATTACGAATTTGATGCAATAAAATCTTGGGTTAGGTTGGGTTGTTTTACTTCTGAGCGGCACTTTTTACACACCATGGGCTAAATGGCCAGGTCACAAGGACCCCGAAGGCTCAGAGAATGTTGGGGGAGGAGACCCACTGAAACAGCTGTTGGGTGACAGATGGTAGCCTCTCCTCAAGACCATCCAATATGTTCTTTAACGTGCACAGGGTATGGCTCTCTCGCACACGGGGCCACGGCTTAACGACCAATCAGACAGACGGCGGCCTTTCCAAGCCCATCGGTGACAATAAAATCTTGATGCTGATTTTCAGCATCATTCGGTTTTTTGGAAGTTCGTTTAATTTTTTTCGGAAGGACAAAATTCATTGCAAAATTTATTACCTTTACCTGAGAAAATAATACCCAGTCTTTTTTAATGCTGGTCGAACTGTTATTATGTTCATCTATTGATTAAATGGACTCGAACTCCGGATAAGTCATGGATCCCTTTCTTGTGTTGTCCTTCTGCTGAAATATCGCCTTCCTCACAGATCTTTCCTTTGGGGTATTATATTTACAAGCTCTTGTCCAGACCTCTGTGACAAACGGATGATTGAGGACTAATTTATTATTTTATTATTTCAAATATCACCACAGAGTATTTTCTTAGAGGCGTTCGCATTAGTATTGCTTCTAATATCGACTAGAGAAATAATTTCATCAGTAGATGTTTGCGTCCAAAGTCACCTGATACCAAGTTACGTGGATGGAAAGCACCATTGAGAGTTCTCTAGTTTTGGCGTTTCTCCTTTTAGGAAAAAATGTTCCTGTAAATAAATGATAATCTCATTCAACCTGTTAAAACCTTGTTTTTATTCTATTTTGGTATTTAAATAATTATTGAAGATATTGAAGATTTAAGAGCAGAAGCTATAATTAGGCGTTTCTTTGAAAAGTTTTCAAAATTGGGAAAACAGAAACATTACACAAACATTTACATTTCATTTATTATGATATATTTCTATCATTTTTAATTATTTACTTTCAATTTTAATTAACTTTTGAGGTAAATTCTTGGATTTAGCAACACTAATTTTGAAATGTTTGTTCTCATAAAGCTTTATGCATTGAACGAATATTATTCAACAATAGAGATTTAGATAGTTTGTAAATTGTAGCTGGACATAAACTGAAAGGAGAGCTGTGTACCAATCCTCAGTGATGAAACGCAGAATCGTCCTGGTCTAGCAAGTACTGTTCGCATCTGTCTCCTTGTGGTGCAGGCCTTAGTGCCTTTCAAAAAAGCTATTCTCTATTGGAAAGGAATAGGAGGGCTGCTAGATCGGTGTGGCCTACTGATCTGGTCATTTATGGCCACTTTTTATTCTTTTTTTTTCCTGCCCTGCTGAGAAGTGGAAAACTTCACAGGATCCTAGTGCTGACCTTTTATACCCACTAGACTGGACTGGTTTACGGCTTTGAACTTGATTATGGTTCCTCGACTTGCTTCACTGCTGGGCATCTTTTGGGGGAGAATATGTCGCTGGGTTTTCTGTTTACTTGTGAGTTACCAGCCTTAAGTGAAGAGAGGCACGAGATACCTTTTAACATCATCATCATTATCATCATCCTCAAGCAGCCATGGGCCCTTTGGCATTAGTAATTCCAATGTCAAATCCTCCTATAGGTAAGTAAACTAACAAAAACTACAGATTTGCTAATACCTAATACATACAACAATCACCGGAACATTTATAAATACACATGGGTATATCTGATGGGTTGGGCAGGAATATGATAGGTTACATTTTAATTAATGGCAAATTGGCTAGTATGGTTAGAAATACCAGATTATACAGGGGAACCGAAATTGGGTCTGTTCATTACTGGTCAAAAGTGTCTTGCAACCGAAGTTTAAGAAATATGGGCTAAGGTCAAGAAAATTACCTTTAACCCTGAAGGTCTGAAAGATCCAGATATGGCCAAAGCATACCGTGATAGGCTACGTAGTCATTATGACAATCGTGCTGAAGTTGAGACTGAAAAGTACTCTTGAAACCAACAAGTACTCTTTTGAATAAAACTGAACACAAGGAACACAATTATTTGAGTGATAAGGCTATGGAACGTATTTCTAAAAAGAAAAAACTGACGGATTAATATGAATTCAAAACCCTACTAGTCGCAACAGACTTAATAAACGGGTGGCCTCTGTTGAGGGAGAATTTGCTGCTGTGTTTTCTGTTTGCATCTGGGTTGCCAGCCCTAAGTGAACAGTGGCATGGGATACCTTATATCAGCTGGTGAATAATTGTAATCAGAGGCCATCGCAGGTACCTGAACCTCACTTAGCTGGTTGGGAATCGTCAAGCCTAAACTGGAGAAATGTGTCTCAGTCAGGCCATAGGCTCTTGAAAAAGTCCATTTGAAAAGGTGATGCCTGAAGTTCCTACCAGCATCGGTAGCTTCAGCCGTTAGCGGAGGAGGAATAGGTCTTTGCCCCATGCCTGCGATCAGGGGGCTGTTTGATATTGTTGGCCCTACCAATCTCAATAAACCTAATTTCTTTAAAATTCCTACTAATCATTTTCTCTCTGTAGGAACGTGGAATGTGAGGACATTACATATAAAGATTATTCTCTTGATGTCCTCACGCAGGAATTCCAGCGCTATAAACTAGATATTCTAGACTTGCAAGAGACCAGATGGACAGGTAAAGGTGAGATATTTAAAAATAACTTTAAATTTCTCTTTACAGGGAGGGAGGATGGAAAGCATCACCAAGGCGTGGGTCTGCTTCTCAGCAGACATGCTAGTGATGCTCTTCTAGGATATGAGTGCATTAATGAAAGGTTTCTTACAGCAAAATTTCAGACAAGCATTAAATACTTGAATGTTATCTGCTGTTATGCCCCTACTGAGGATGCAGATGAGGATGAAAAGGATACGTTTTATGGACAACTTCAGGATATTTTGAATTCTATCAAGAAAGGAGATATTATCCTTGTTCTAGGTGACTTCAATGCCAAAGTTGGTACTGACTCTGACCTTTGGGGAGGGGTGATAGGCCCTTTGGATATTGGGAGCTGCAATGGGCAACGTCTCTTACAGGTAAGTAAACTCAATGGTTTCAGAATAACTAACACTTATTACAAACACCGCGACATACATAAGTACACATGGGTTTCACCTGATGGGCTGCATAAGAATATGATTGATTACATATTAATTAACAGCAAATGGCTAGTTCTGTTAGGAATACCAGGACATATAGGGGAGCTGAAATTGGATCTGACCATTACCTTGTTAAAGTGCCTTGCAACTTAAACTTAAAAAGTGTTTTGCTAGGGTTAAAAAATTTACTTTTAATAGAATGTGCAGAAGGAGGGGGAGACCTAGGATGCGGTGGGCAGACAATGTCAAACAGGACCTTATTAGAATTGGTTTGCAGTGGCCGGATGCAGCAGATGTAGCTCAGGACAGATATGCTTGGAGAATTAAACTGCGCGGTCTGGTTGGGCCTCCGTAGCCCATGGCTGCTTGAGGATGATGATGATGATGATGATGATGAAAATATCAGTTAACAGCCGATAAGAATCTTTGGCTTCATAGTTTGGCTGATGAAGCAGAGGAAGCAGTTAGTGAGAGCATAACAGCAGGGGATTGTATACACTAGTTAATGTTTATGTGGGAAGAAACAGACAGGTACGAAAATATTGGGGTATAAACATGGTTAGGTGGTAGAAGATGATTATTCTGTGATAAGTAAGTGGGCTGAGTATTTCAGAGATATTCTGAACAATGTGATTACACTGGTTTACAAGGTTTTTATAACATGAACAATTGTAACTGCCTTTAACTATTTTTCAAGTGCTGATTTCAGATCTGGGTGATGGCTAGCATGTCACGAACTTGAAAAATGGCTAGCATGTCACGTTTTTATGTTATTAGTCGTTTTGACTTCTATTAAGATCTTCCTATACCAACACCTCCAATCAACTGGGAGGATACTAGATATTTTATTTTTTGCGACTAACAACACTGATTGCCAAGTGGGAGAAAACATGTAACAGTAACCTAACCTCAGACCGACATTCTTGTTGTTTTCATTGTAGGAGCAACACGTACTGTACGTTGAAGAGTGATTTTTGGCTGTTAAATGGCATAAAAGCAGCATCGCGGATATGTTAATGTTCCAGATAGGTTAGTTATGTATGTGTAAATTATATTTTAAAATCCCAGGGCTGTTCTTTGACAAATATTGTGAAGAAAGCCCATAACTTATATTTTGGATGTCATTTTGGAGATCAGGACAAGACATGTGTGCTGCATTTCGTGCTTTGTTAGCCTGCGTGAATGGTTGAAAGATAAGTTAACTCCATGCCCTTTGCAGTTTCAATGGTTTGGCGTCAGCCAACTACTCACTTGCATGATTGCTATTTTTGTTTAACTAAAGTGTCGGGCTTTTCAGAAAAGAACAAAAGCAAAATACAATATACAAATATGCCTTCAGCCATAAAATCAGTTCCTCATGGAGAAGATCTTCCTATACCATCATCTCCATCCAACTGGGAGGAGATGGATTCACATTCATCATAGGAAGATTTTGAGGCACATATTGATCCTGATCCCACATACACCACTAAAAAGTTAGACGGACCTTATCTGATTCAACAAAATAAACTAAATGATCTTGTTCGAGACCTAGGACTTTCCAAACAATAAGCTGAGGTTTTAGGTTCAAGACTTCAAAAGTGGAATCTTCTGGCCAAGGGTACCAGAGTTTCTGTGTTCAGAAAGAAAACTTTAACTTTATCTGCTTATTACGATATGCAAGATTGTTGAAATATCTGCACAGATATTTCAGGGCTCATGGAAGAAATCGGAACAACTCACGACCTTAAGGAATGGCATCTATTTTTAGATTCGTCAAACTTCAGTTTAAAAGCTGTCCTTTAGCATAAAAGAAACCAAAAATCTTCCATTAGCAGTGACACACGCTGTGGGAATGAAGGAAACTTATGAAAGCATGGAAAAAATACTCACTGTTATAAAATATGACCAGTTTAAGAGGACAATATATGGTGACCTAAGAGCATATCTGTCTTACTCTGGCTTCAAGGAGGCTTCAGAAAACGTTGCTGTTTCCTGTGTTTGTGGGGCAGTAGGGCGAGAAATGAACACTTCAAAACAAAAGACTGGCCCAAACGAGATGTTTGTATTCCTGGAAAGAGTAATGTGAGGCCTCTAGTTGACCCCTCTGATGTTCTTCTCTCACCACTACACATCAAACTGCAGCTTATGAAAAACATTGCAGAGACTATGGAGAAAATTATAGTAAGAAGTTTTGTACTTGAAGGAAAATTTTCCAAAACTAAGTGATGCCAAACTCAAAGAAAGGATCTTTGTTGGTCCTCAGATCAGAAAGCTACTGAATGATACTGTCTTCAAAGGAAAACTAAATATGACGGAACGCGTTGCATGGAAATCTTTCACGTCCGTGGTCCAGGGTTTTCTGGGGAACCACTAAGAGGAAAAATACCATCAGTTCATTCAGGATCTTCTCAAAAACTATGAAATTCTTTGCTGCCGAATTTCTTTGTAGATCAATTTCTTGCACTCGCATTTCGACTTCTTTCCTAAAAACTTAGGAGCTGTCAGTGATGAGCAAGGGGAAAGATTTCACCAGGATAACCGAACCATGGAGGAGAGATACCAAGGCAGGAGGTACCCAGCAATGATGGGTGATTACTGCCTGTTGTTGCAGAAGAAAGATACCTCAGCACATAAAAGGCAAAAATGAACTTCTTTGTATGCCAAAGAGATCCTTACCCATATTTTCTTATTTTGCGGATCAATATTATTTCATTTATTACTTTATATTCAGTGGTTTATAACTATAATATTTCTGTTTTTTTCACTGAAATCATATATAAAATTGATGAGTTTAAAGCTACAATTTAATAAAATAATCACATTTATTTTCATTTCCTAGGTATGCGTATTCATTGAAATTTAAAATACATCAATCCGTATATTAAAAAACCTGTACCTGCTGCAGATTTTTCACAGCCATATTTAAATTCAACACCCCGAAATTAGTTATAACCATTCTATTTGACCAATGTTATAAAAAAAAAGTTTTCAATTTGTTATCTAGCGTTATTTGTATTCCAGTCGTTTGTAATGACGATAGATGCATTATTGGCTTTAATGATGGCCCTATATCACATTTGGAAGTCACTTTGACTATCTGTACATTGCAGCTGCATATTTTCTCAGGGGTGGATGAAATCACCACTGAAATGCTTAGAGCTGTAACACTTGTGTTGTCATATGACTGACTGAAATTTTGAATTCTTTTTATAGTAAAGCTGTTGTTCCTTGGAATTTTACTAGAGCTATTGTTATCCTGATTTTTAAAAAAGTTGATCTCAGTTCTTGTGATAATTAAAGGGGAATTAATTTACTTTCTATTCTAAGTAAAGTTCTTTGCATGATTATACTTAATATAATTAAGAATTTGGGTGATTTGCAACTGCGTGATGAACAGCGCAGATTCAGAAGTGGTAGGGGTTGCATTAATCAAATATTTTTAATTAGGCAGATTCTTGAGAAATGTTTAGAGTTTCAGAAACTTGTGGTTATCAGAAATTTAATAAAAAAATTAAAAAAGCTCTTGATTCTACTTATCGACATAATTTGTGATCAATTGTTATATTATATGGGATACCTTACCAGTTACTTAGTGTAATGAAAGCTCTCTATAATAACATTGAGTCATGTGTGAGAATTGGTAAGGCTTGTAGCATTGCTAATGGTATTAGACAAGGACGCATTTTATCTCCTTTTCTTTTTAGTTTAATTATTATTTATGTTATGCGGAATTCTTTGCAAGGGAACGATTTTGGACTTTAATTGCGTGGAGAATTCAAAATTTCCAATTTAGATTATTCGGATCATTTGACCCCGTCGGCTAATGATGTTCATGAGATGAATTCGCTCATTGGAGTTGTTGATAATAAGTAGTACAGTAGGTTTTGTAATTAACAGAGAGAAAACTAATGAACTGAAAATTGGCAAGCAGATTGCACTTCAGTTAGTTTGAAGGGCTGCGCTATTGAGGAAGTGTCTCAGTTCAATTATCTCGAGAACTATACGACAGTTACTGGTGATTTGCAGCATGAGATAAACTGAAGAATAGGGGTTGCTGCTGGAACTTTTAAGAATCTATGGCGAGTGCGGAAAAATAGGCGTGTACACTTAAACACTAAAATTAGGCTGTATAATAGTTTGGTTTTTTGTAAGGTTAGTTATGATAGCGAAACATGGACACTTTGTAAGCAGGATAACATGAAACTTGATGCCTTTGATTCTAGATGCTTTAGCTGTATCTTGGACATTAGGTTGAATGGCTTTGTAAGCAAAGATGAGGTTAGAAGGAGTCATCAACCTCCTTTCAGCAACATTTTGTGCAGAGACAGACTCCGTTGGTTCGGCCATGTTACCTGTATGCATAGCATGCAGATTGACAAACAGGATTATGAATAGTGTGCCTAAAAGCTTCAAGAAAAGGGGGAGACCTAGGATGCGATCGGAATAAAATGTCAAGCAGGATCTTGCTAGAATTGGCTAAGAGGCCAATTCCAATTAACCCCAATTCTAAATATAGTTAATAATGCGAATTTTCATCTACTTATGCCATTTAATTCAATATTTCTAAAAGTTTCATCCTAGTAATCATCAAAGGAACATGGCGTTAAATTTGAAGCAAGTCTAATAAAACCTAAGGCAATCAAGTTAAAATAAAATATAGTCATATCATCAATAAATGATTTGGAATTTGATGTGGGATTCTATACTAATAAAAGTACGAAAATTAGCTCTTATACTTCTTTATTAAAGTTTAAGATACTGATACAATTAAAGTTTAAGATACTGATATTAAAGTTTATGATAATGAACAAATAGAAAGATGTTCTATTTATTTATTTGCAGAGTATATACATTCCTTATAGCCATTTCTTTTCTCGAATAATTATTCAAAATAAAGGGAAGAAAATATGCCAGTTTTCATCTACTTGTGAATTATTAGTATTATTCCATTTTTTTTTGGTTTCTGTCAGTTCCAATTTAGAAATCAACAAAGAAACGAAAGGTCCATGGTAGTGAATATGAAGGAATTCTATTAAAATTGAATGGAGTCAAATTAAAAAATGAACTATTAGTATATGCAGACACATAAACGATAATTTTTTTGGTTTTGAATTTCAGTTTGCTTCTTTTTTTTATTTTAAGCGCAAATTTTAAAGATAAATGAAATTTTTCATCGTGTTCTAATGAATACTGCATGAGCTTGGTATATTTCTAACCCAGTGAAATTGTTATCGTTTCAAAGAGTCAATAATGTAATAAATAGAAATACGAATATCCATCTAATTTTGCTTCCCCCCCGACTTTCTGACAGTTCTTTGTAAAGAAAAATTTCTGCCAGTCCTCGTCAAGGGAATGCAAGTTGGATGGCATTAAATTTGAATCAATCGCGTTAAGCATTTCAAAACTCTAAATGTTCATTGACACAATATGAATCAATCGTTTTATCAATTTTTTTATTTTATGTATCCATTCAAGCTATATTTAAGATCCCATATCCTAATGCAGACTGAAATAGATATAAAAAATTCGAAAAATTTAATCTTTATGTCATTTATTCCACTAGGTACCAACAAAGGTACGTGAAACAACTATGTTAATGATCTTTTTTGCATTCACAGTGATCATTAGGTTTATTTGAATATCTTCACTTCTCTCTCTCGTATGCTGCTAAAACTGAGTATAGGAGAAGAATTGCCTCGTGCCGGGTGGGATCCGAAATCACATCCTCCTGATAACATGTCAGGTGCTCTGGGTTCGGATCCCACGAGACAATTTTTCCCCTATGCCCAGTATCAGCAGAATACAACAGCGAAGAGAGTGGGTTCAAATAAACCTGCTGATGGCTGTGAATGCAAAAGAGGATGACTCTGGGTTACTGACATATACCAGCATACATAATGCATAGAAAGACGTCAAAAAAGCATCTGTTCGATAGCATTGGTGGTCATCTAGTAATGTGCGACTTTATGTGCAATCATAACATCTACACGAGACTTAACAACTAGGGACCTTGATCAGTGGCCGGTATTTCAGCAGTCAGAGTACCTGATGTAACATCAGGAGGTCGTCGTTTCGGATCCCAGGAGGAACGACACAATTTTTTTCTATACCGAGAAATATAATTAAATGCTAACAGAATACATCAGCGAAGATAGTGGCTTCATATTAAAGTACGTTAATATCTGAATGAGAAATGAAGAAGCCAAGATGATTTTAATACAAGTTAAACTTAAATATTTCATTAAAAAACTTTCCTTCGAAAGTAATATTTATCTTTCGTAATTTCCAACTTCTTTGGACGGTTTGTGCTCCTAAATTTCAGACAAGCATTAAAGACTTGAATGTTATCTGCTGTTATGCCCCCACTGAGGATGCTGATGACGATGAGAAGGATTGGTTTTATGGACAACTTCAGAATATTTTTAATTTGGTCAAGAAAGGAAATATTACCCTTGTTCTAAGTGACTTCAATGTCAAATTTGGTACTGACTCTGACCTTTGGGGAGGAATGATAGACCCTTTTGGTATTGGTAGCTGCAATGGCAATGGACAATGTCTACTACAGCTAAATAAACTTAATGATTTGAGAATAACTAACACTCTTTACAAACACCGCGACATAAATAAGAACACGTGGGTTTCGCTTGATGGGCTGCATAAGAATATGATTGATTATATATTAATTAACAGCAAATGGGCTAGTTCTATTAGGAATACCAGGTCATATAAGGGAGCTGAAATTGGATCTGACCATTACTTTGTTAAAAGCGTCTTGCAAATTAAACTTAAAAAGTGTTGTGCAAAGGTTAAAAATTTACCTTTAATACTGAAGCTCGGAAAGACCCAGTTAGAGCTAAAGCTTACCATGTAAGCTTTAGATTTCTTATTTGTCATGATAGGTTTCTTAGTCATTATGACAGTTATGCTTCGTACTTCTGAAGTCGAGGAAGAATGGGACCGTTTCACACAGGATTTTCTTGAAACCAACAACACTCTTTTAGGAAAAAAGGAGCAGAGAAGACAGAATTATTTGAGTGATAAGGCACTTAAGCTTATTTCAGAAAGAAAGAACTGCAGAAATGTCCTTAATCAATGCCCTACTAGTCCTAATAGAAAGCATTACATAGAGTTTAATAAACGTGTAAAGGATCAGTTAGATGCTGATAAGAATCTTTGGCTTGATGGCGTGGCTGACAAAGTCAAGGTAGTAGTTAGACAGCACAACAACAGAGAGCTGTACCAGAGAGTTAATGTTTTGTGTGGTAGAAAACGGATAGGTATACAGGGATTGAGGCATAAACAAAGTAAGGTTATAGAAAATGAGGATTCTGTCATGGCTAGGTGAGCTGAGCATTTCAGTGATGTTCTAAACAATGTGGTTAATGTTTAGAATTTTTTTCTCCCATTGTTTGTAATGATGATAGATGCATTGGTGGCTTTAATGTGGGCCTTATAACACAATCTGAAGTTATTTTGGCTATTTCTAAACTTGAACTACATAAATCCCCAAGGGTAGATGAATTTGCTATTGAAATGCTTACAGCTGGGAATGTTTCGGTTACCTGAATGACTGAAATTTTGAATATCTTTTATGATAAAGGCATTGTTCCTAAGGATTTTAGCAGCGCTATTGTTATCCCTATTTTCAAAAAAGGTGATCGCAGTTCTTGTGATAACTATAGGGGTATCAGCCTACTCTCTGTTCCACGTAAAGTTCTTTCCATGATTGTGTTTAATAGAATTAAGAATAGGGTTAACGGGCAATTGTGTGATGAGCAGTGTGGATTCAGAAGTGGTAGGTGATGTGTAGATCAGATTTTTTCACTTAGGCAGATTCTTGAGAAATGTTTAGAGTTTCAGAAACCTTTGGTTGCTAGCTTTGTTGATTTCAAAAACGTTTTCGACACTGTTGATCGTCATAATTTGAGGTTGATTGTGAGATCGTATGGCACACCTGACAAGTTAGTTAACATAATGAAAGCTCTCTATAATGACACTGAGTCGTATGTGAGAGTTGGTAAGGCTTATAAACCGAGAGAAAACTAAAGTGATGAAAATGTAAATTAAAAAATTTAAAAAATACATATCTTCCTAAAGCCTCTAAAATGTAGGAAATAAACCTAAAGTCATATCGATGGTGCAATCAGTCACTGAGCTGGTATTCCCTTCAAAAGAAAATAGAGCGCCGGCCATCTTGTTGAGTAGGGAAATCTGAGCCCTATCTCCCTTTGAAGGGAATACGAACTCAGGTGACTGATTGCACCATCGATATGCTTTAGGTTTATTTTCCATTTTTAGGGGCTTTAGGAAGACAAGTATCTTTTAGATTTTTAAATTTATGTATTCTTTTTGCATTTCACTAAAAAACCTTTTAGAACTTTGATATATGACTCCTAAACATCGACCGCATTTACCCACCTTTTGGAGTCACGTTTTAAGTAGCCCATGACATTGGAGACGTCACAAGCTTTAATTTGAGTCAAACTGCCTCGAAAATACGCCCCCCATATCTTATAAGGGTGGAAAAGTGGGGACAAAATTCGAAATAGTTTACGACCTTCATTATACGAGTTTCCATTTGACACCTAACTCGTAACTGTAGGCCGTCGAGTTTGGATGATATAGTAGAACGAATTTCATATTTCCCGTTTTACGGGGGATGAGAGCATGGGGGATCATTCTCGTATAGCCTACGACGTTCCTCGCCTCACAAGCTTCCATTCGACACATAGCTGGATAATTTCAGCCCTCGCATTCAAGAGATATATGGGAGCAACCATTTTTATTTGTCCTCCTTTTTTAAAGGGAGAGAAAGCATGGAGGGTCAAGTTTTCGTAGCCTACGACATTTCTCGCGTCTGAAGCCTTCATTCGACGTACAGCTTGTTACTTTCGACCTTCGCGTTCTGGAGATATAGCTTAAGAGTAGTTTTCTTATATCCCCTTTTTTAAAGATGAAGAATGTACGGGGGTCAATTTTTGTATAGCCTATGACACTCCCCGCATCACAAGTTTTCATTTGGCACAAAAATCATTAAGTTTCACCATCGCGTTCGAAAGATATGGTGGAACAACCTTTTATCATATCCACAAACCGACAAACTGTCAAATGTCAAAGCCAAAAGCAATAGGAAGATAGGTAAAAATAGGTCAGGCAGGCGTAATTCAGTTAATCTGAAAGGTCGAAGTCTTGAGAAGGTGTCTTAGTTTAATTATATTAGGAGATATGTAACTGATACAAGTGATGTGCGTCATGAGATTAACAGACGAATAGGGATTGTTCCGGAACTTTTAAGAATCTATGGAGGATTTGGAGAAATAGGCATATATACCTAAAGACTAAATTAGACTATATAATAGTTTGGTTCTTCCAAGGATTAGTTTTGGTAGTAAAACATGGACGCTTTGTAATCAAGATAACAGGAAACTTGATGCTTTTAATTCTAGATATTTACGCAGTATCTTGGGCATTAGATGGTTCAACTTTGTAACTAATGATGAAGTTAGGCAAAGGAGTCGGCAACCTCCTTTAAGCAGCATATTGTGCAGAGAGAGACTTTGTTAGTTTGGCCATGTTGCCCGTATGGATAATTATAGATTGGCGAATAGGATTATGAAGAGTATGCCTAAAGACCTCAGAAAGAGGGGGAGACCTAGGATGCGGTGGGATGACAATTCAAACAGGACCTTGTTAGAATTGGTGTACAGTGGCCAGATGCAGCAGATGTAGCTCAGGATAGATATGCTTGGGGAACTAAATTGCACGGTCTGGTTGGACCTCCGTAGTCCATGACTGCCTGAGAATAATGATGATGGCGTTCCCCATATATCAAGCTTTAATTTCATACATTAATTTTTGTTCGCAATCGTCGACTGTGTTGAAGAGAGAAGGCGGAACGTAAAAAGTAGATTGTTTTACCTGTGAGCGGTACATTTTTGCACCCAATAAGCAGACCACAAGGACTCTGAAGGCTCAGAGAAGGTTGGGGGAAAGGACCCACTGGACAGATGGTAGTCTTTCGCGAAGGCCATTCAGAGTATGGCTCTCCCTCAGAAGGGGCCATCACTAAACGTTCCATCCAATGGACGGCGGCCTTTCAAAGTCCATCGGTGTTCCCTACTGACCAAAGGGGATGGGGAGTTTTGCGGAGATAAATCTCCTTGCTAGCCCAGCTGGGGCTCGAACCTGGAAACTGCAGATTACGACTCTGGCGCGCTACCGGCTGAGTCATCTCCGCTCCCGTAAAGAGTGGAGCAGTAAAGAGTGAAATATTTTGTTTTTCACAGTCTATGTTATTCTCCATATCACAAGCTTTCATTTCATACAATATTTATTTACAATCGGCGACTGAGTTAAGAAGATACTGGTGAAAGAACTGCTTTGAAAAACATAAAAAAAACGAAATTACAGACAAACCGATAAATGAGAAGCGAAGAAATAGAAAGGTATTTAAATAGGATTATCCTGCTCCTCCTCTATTGTAAATATAAACGAGATCTATTAGTAATAAAAAAAAAACTTGAAATATATGTTGTAACCAAATTTCGCTTTATTGCCTTACTATACAAAACATTTGGAAAAAAAAATAGAGTAGTCGCCTTAGAGATTGTCAATATTATTTTTGAGTTGAATAAAAATATTCAAATTCTCGACTTTTTCTTTTGTTACTGCATTTATCCCTATTCTATAAGTTTCTTTCTGCCTTCTTTCACACTTTCATCTAAAACTCCACTCTAACAGTCCACTCTGACGTCACGTTTTGTTTTATTTTAGAAATCAAAACCATTTTTCTCCTATGAAGAATGGTTACGATTTCTGTCACGTCAGCTCAGTTTAGGAAACTGACTGTCGATATATATATAAGATTCTCACTTTTCCATCACATACATTCCTTCTTAGTTATGAAATAAAAAAATTCCTTTCGCAAGCATTTATTTCCTTTTGCTATTTTTATTTGACCTTATTTGTTGGAGGAAGTTTCTAACTGTATGATGCATATTGATCGTGATAGCTTTTTTTTCGCAATACTGAAAGCAAATTTCTTTTTTCTCTAATGCTACTCAAAGCTCAGTAAACGCTATATCCCCAGAATAAATTAAAAACCGCCGTTTATTACAAGTTGGACTGTATCTAGAAGAGACAAGGGGAATATCTCCCCCACCGAAATGGTAGTAGGAAAATTATTAAACTTTTTATATTTCATAAATTTTCAATAATGTTTTAAAAACCTGTGAAACGGAAATCAAATGCTATACTGCATTGGAAATTTAAATTAGTGTTTTTTAACAACTTTCTTGAAAAATAAAGCAATGTATATTAAAAGGATAATTTATTATACATACCCACCTAACAACTTGTGAAACTACCTTTCACCCTTACAACAGCAGCAACACGTGACATGGGTTGAGTTGAGTTGTTTTACCTTTGAGCGGCACTTTTTTGCCCACATGGGCTAAATGGCCAGGTCGCAAGGACCCCGAAGGCTCAGAGAAGGTTGGGGGAGGAGATCCACTGAAACAGCAGTTGGGAGACAGATGGTAGTTTCCCGTCAGGGCTATCCAGTCTGCTCTTTAACGTGCGCAGGGTTATGACTCTATCGCTCACGGGACCACGGCTTAACGTCTATTCGACGGACGGTGGTCTTTCCAAGTCCATCGGTGTCCCCTAGTGACCATGGGCATGGCGGGTAATCGTGACATGAACTCTACCAGATGTTGGAAACGTTTGGGTGATATCGCGGACCTTGATTCCAGGACAGCCCCTTACATTTTTCCAGCTCGATTATTTTCTTGGCTCCCCTTAGATTTTTTTTCTCATTACAAGTAATATTACCTTTTCACAATTCTTAACGGAACTGATGACAATTATGCATACATATACATCGAAGAGTCAAAACATTATGACCAGCGTGTCTTTATGCAAATAGAAGCAATTGCAGATAAATGATGGCGCGTGTAAAGGTCATGAAACGGTATAAATAACACCTGATACTGAACTCTGTTAATAAGTTTTATTCTTATTCTTCAAATGGTAAAGGAAGCTGACTTAAGTGAGTTTAACAAAGGCCAAATTGTAATGGCTAGACGACTATGTTAGAGCATTTCCGAGACGGCAAGGCTTGTGGGGTGCTTACGGTCAGCCGTGGTTAGTACCTTCAAAATGTGGTCCAAAGAGTGAAAAACCACGAACCATCGCATGGTGTGGGCCAACCACAATTCATCGATGCTAGAGGTGAGCGAAGGCTATCCCGTACGGTACAAGCGAACAGAAGGGATACTGTGGCGCAACTCGCCCATAATTTGAATACTGGTAACGGGAGTAATGCCTCACAATACACAGTGCATCGAACTCTGCTGAAAATGAGACAGCATAGCTGCAGACCGCTGTGAGTGCCCATGCTAACCTCGATTCACCATGAAAAGCGCCTACAATGGGAATGCGAGCATTAAAACTGGACCTTGAATGTTTGAAAGAAGGTGGTCTGGTCTGACGAATCTCATTTCCTGTTGCATCATGTGGACAGCCTGGTACGTGTGCATCATTTACCTGGGGAAGTGTTGTCACCAGGATGCACTGTGGGATGAAAACAAGCTGGTGGAGAAGTGTAATGCTTTGGGAATGTTCTGCTGGGAAACTCTGGGCCCATTCATTTATGTGCAGGAAACTATGACGTCTACCATTTACCTAAACATAATTGCAAACCAGGTACATCCTTTCGCGGCAACTCATTCCACTCTGGTAGTGCCTTATTTCAGCAGGATAATGAGCCATGCCACACTGCCGGATTGTTCGAGAATGGTTCGAGGAACATGAGGAAGACTTCCAGGAATTGTCCTGCCCTCCAAATTCCCTAGACACCAATCCAATCGAGCATCAGTGGTTGATTTGTGCATACCCGATCTGCGGCTGCTCAACCACGTAACTTACAAGAGTTAAAGGATCTGCTGGTGACGTGTTGGTGGTACCAGATACCACAAGACCCCTTTAGAAATATTGTAGCGTCCATGCCTCGCCGTGTAAGTGTTATTTTAGTGCACATGGAGGACCAACATCATATTAGGCAGGTGGTCATAATGTTACGGCTTTTCAGTGTAATATAGGATCATTCTTTAGAAAAGCGCTTCGATATTTTATTTGTGTTGGAATACTTTCGTTTAACTATTACCTTTTTTCCTTTAAGAATAAAAAATAACGCAAAAGTCATCAGAAAACTAAAAGTGAACATCGCATTTAATTATTCCTAACGTTACATTTAATTTATGTTTACATGTTTCAAAATCGAAGGTTGGGAATATAATAAAAAAGAAACGTGGAAGGAAAGCAAGATAAAAAAAGTAATGAAAGCGAATTTTTAGCAAAGTTGATAACACGAGAGGGGGAAAAAAGTTGAGGCATTTATCAAACGTCATTTTTTTTGAAACAGGGAATTTTTCGCAACAACAAAAGACAGGACAGCTGCGTCCCTCTTTTCAATCCACGTTTCAGTGGGCTTTGTGGGCTTTCGCTGCGCAACTGCTTCATACATATTCTCTCTATTTTTTCGGACGCAGAATATTCTTTATATATATATTACATGCTCTAATCTATATTTATGCGATGTCTCCACTTTTTTTGTCTTTTCTTTCACTACCTCCTGCCGTAGACGCATTAGTGCTGGTAAACTTTCAAAGCACATTTAGCATCTTTGTATCACATTACACATTCGCCTTCCTTCATTTTTCACATAATTTTGCTTTACGAAGGAAGCACTGTTGGAGGAATGAAAGGCACCTTTTCCATTTAAAATGCTTATTCACCAGTAACCAAGTTTCACTGTTCTAGAGAAATCATCATGGTATACTATGCAGTTTCAGAAACCGATATTCCTTGTAGAAGACATTAAGCAAGTCAAAGAGAAACACATGTAATGATCAACACGTTTTTATTTCAGCGTGTTCTAGAGCAGAAAGGAAAGAAATAGATGCACTCTTTATTAGAAAAAATGGACACAGCCATTATCCATTAAAAAACTCGAATACGCTGATGTGTTATTTTTAGCTCGTCTCCAAAAGAAAACGAGTTGTTGTTTTCACTTTGTCCGTCTACACACTCAGCTCTTTTTTTTTAAATGAATAAATGTAAAATTACTTTTTGTGGTTGGATAAGTACTAATAGGATATCAAGATTCACATTTTACGAATCTTCCAATGGTTTTAATTTCCAACGTTACACAATCATAAAATTCGAAAATAGAAATTATTAAAATAACTATTGTTAGCATTCTGTATATTTATTCTAGAAATATAAAATTTAGATGGTAAGTGTAGTGATTAAAAAGGTATAACTCATTCTTTCCTATTATAAGAGATTAAAAAATTTCTTTGTCGTTGTATTAATGAAATATTACTCTGTATAGTTTGAATCATCCATTAGAGAGTAATAAAGTCGAATAGTAAACTTAATTATACTTTGATGGTAAACGAAATTTCCATAATTGCAAGAGGTAAATGTTGTTTTTCAAGTTGTTAAACCGAATGAAGCGCTTTTTCTGTGAATTTCTACCTCAGGGAGCGAGTAACTTTCGTGTTCAGATGATTTTTGAAAGAGTCATCGTTTCAGATAAATAAGAAATATTTTGTGCAGAAGTTTTCGTAAGGATACATCTCCCTCAGAATTATTCGCGTTGTGATTTATTTTGTATCATAATTGTATATTGTACATTTTTCAACAAGAAATTATATATCAATACATGATATTGTTCCTCTGATTACGATTATCCACCTGCTGATATAAGGTATCCCATGCCCTTTGAAACAAATGAAATTCTGAGGGTTGAGTTTATTACATATTAATTCATTATTACACATATTAACATAAATGGGAAATATCATGGAAAATTCGTATATTTAAATAAAATGTTTTAAAATTAGCAAATGCAATAGCGAAGATATATTCCATTCGAAAATTTTGTGGTCAAGGTTTTTACTAAAGAACTTTTACTTTGCATGGGCACTACAAAAATTAAGTATATCCATCCCTCGATTTAAACGGTATATATGTTCCGGGAAATCACCGTATAAATCGAAACCCTGCAAATGGAGAATAAAAAGTAATGGGAACTAGAAGAATGAAAATAGCCTTTGGGGCATATAAGAATCTCGTTTTCAAAGAGATGAAGTTTTTCCTTTACCTACTATTTACTCCTTAAAAGTTTAATTTGAGCTAGAGGATGATGAGGAAAATGCAAATAGTATTTTATTAATAATTTATACAACATAAAAAGTATTCGTCTTTTAAATTGAAGAGATTTTTCAACGTATTTGTTTAATTATGAAGGAATATATCACTCCAAAAACGTCGATCAGTTTTAGAGGAAAAAATTGTCTTTAGTTGGGTGGGATACGAACCCACGACCTCCTGATAACATGTCAGGTGCTCTGGACGTCGGTAGCACAGTTGCCCAGAGCACCTGACATGTTACCAGGAGGTCGTGGGTTCGTATCCCACCCAACTAAAGACAATTTTTCCTCTAAAACTGGTCGACGTTTTCAGAGTGATATCTTCCTTCATTCTTCTTTTAATTCTTAAATTTAAAAAGTTGCATTTCCCACACCTCTCTTAGAAAAGTGGGTAGATTATTACTGTCAGTAGAATATCCCTTGAAAAGCTAATACCTAAATTTCAAATTTCTATCGTATTCTACTTTCAAAAGTCGTTAATAGCTTTACCGTTTCCATATTTAGTGATCTATAACGATATATGTTAAAACTACTAAGTATTTGAAAAATGCAAATTATAGCATTTCATTAGTATCAATCCAACTAAAAAAGAGTTTTCTAATAATCACTTTCATTGTTTCTAATGGAAGCTTCATTACATTCACATTCCACCAACAAAATTTCAAATTTCTGGCATAAATTACATTGTTTGCAATATTCGTTGAAATTTTGGAATTTGAAAATTTTTCCACTGTTAGCGGTAAAATGTTATACTGGTCACAATTATAGTTTCGAAAGATTCCGAAAGAGCGAATCACAATATTTCATCAATTCCTATATAAACAAAAAAAGAATTTTCATTTATCTCAAAAAACAAACAATTAGCTGCTAAAACAAAAAAAAGTTGTGTTTTTCCATCCCCTGATACCAAAGTACCAACTTGTTGTTGGCAATGGAAATTTCCTGACCTTCACATTCCACCATCAAAATTTCAAATTTCTAGCATAAATACATCATTTGTAATATTCGTTTGAAATTTTGGAATTTTCAACTTTCCACCGGTAGAGGGCGTAATTATGGCTTTAGAGAGATTCAGAAAATGCAGATCATAATATATTTCGTTAATACCTATCCAACACTAAAAGCATTTTTAACTTATCTCTATAAACAAAAAACTTCGATGTCTACAGACGGACAGACAGACAGACGACAAAGCGAAACTATTATCTCCATTTCAAAGAAAACGAGATAAAAAGGGGGACATGTTCTGAAAAAAATCCTTGTTGTTATGAATGAAATGTACATTGAAAGTTTCATTTATACCTATTTATCTCAAATTTAAGTTCAGTAATAATAATAAGTTAAGGTAACATTATTTTTGTACTTTATTTGCACTAATTCAGATATGTTTATATTAATTTCTCAGATTTCTTTTTAGACGCGAAAAATACTCATCGATAACGTAGACGTACACTAACGAATTTCAAAAAAGGAGATTTATAAACGGAACAGAAGATAGAAATTAATCATTTGTACCAACACATAGCGATTTATTTCGTAAAATTAGCATTTACTAACGAAGTCTTTATTAGATTCAAGTTACATTGTTGAGTGTATTATTAGACCAAATGTTGTCATATTTAGTAATAAACTATCACAAGAAAACGTCCTGTAGCCAAGAAACACTTGAAATAATTTGTTGAAAACAAATTGGTTTTCCTGACTGGGATTCGAATCCAGGTCTCTCAGAAGCATGCTCTCTTAACTGTTGAACCATCAAGAGCTCTTGATGGTCCAGAGGTTAAGATGAAGTAATAAGTGGTAAGCGAATCCCAGTCAGGACAACCTATTTAAATTTTTCAACTAATTATTTCAAATGTCATATTTTTGTTACAAATAATATGTAGATAAGTTTATATCCACGACACGACTTATCATATGTGGATAGTTAATTTCCAATCGATATATGTATTAATCTGTGTTCAAATAAAAGAAATAAATCTGACTTGATAAAATGATTTCAGAAATAAAGAATAAAAAGATGAAAGAAATCTTCCCTGTCACTTTCCATTTTATTCTGAGCACACATATCATAATTTGCACTCTGTGTTCACATAAAGAATGAAGCGGCAAGTCTTCCTAGAAAGAGTTTTTTCTCCAATCGTAGTTTATTAAGCTTAATAAACGTGTAACCATGGAAGCTATTGAAAAGCAAGATTCTACTCCTGAAAATGCATAAATCCTCAACTCGTTAGGGAGCTTCTACGGAAAATGGTTAGCACCTATAATAATAAAAGATATCTGTAGTCCCCAAAACCATTCATATAAGGGACTAGGAACCTGAAAGTTTCGCAGAAAATTAAGAGTAGCATTAGAATGTGTAATGTAAAATATAAACTCGATAGGTAGTCAGATATCAGTATTTGACTGAATTATCTTTCTGTTACGCACCCCCTCGATTGGAGGTACAATAACTTATAGACAAATGTGATCGCGTTGTGTTCTCTTCACCAACTGATAATGATCATATATCTGTTAGGGAAGAGAAGCCGCATTAACCCAAGGCCCTTCCCTTGGAGGAGGAGGTATAGCAAATTTGTGAATAAATGTGATATTCACTCTGTTTTTTATCATAATAATAACATTTAATACTCAATTTCACGATGGGATAATTTGCCATAATTTTAGTTATTTTAAAGCACACTAATTCGCTATTTCGAAACACTGCCAAAATTTATATTCGCATCCTCTAATTTAGACGTCTGTAAATGGTAGCTAGGCATAAACTGAAAGGAGAGCTGTGTACCAATCCCCAGTGAAGATGAACAGAACCAGCCAGGGCTAACACCTAATGTCCGACACCGCCTTCTCGTGGTGCAGGCCGTTAGTACCTTTCAAAAGAGATATTCTGTTTTGGAAGGGAACGGAAGATGAGGGCTGCCAGTTCAGTATGGCCTACTGATCTGGTCATCTATGGCCACATTTGTCTTTTTTTTTTCAGTCCTGCTGAGGAGTGGTCAACTTCACAGGGTCCTGCTGCTGACAATTTATGCCTACTAGACTGGACTTGTTTATGGATTTGAGCTTCATTATGGATCCTGGACTTGCTGCACTGGTGGGTCTCTGTTGAGGGGGAATCCGCCGCTGTGTTTTCTGTTTGCTTCTGGGTTGCCAGCCCTAAGTGAACAGAGGCATGGGATACCTTATATCAGCTGGTGAATAATAGTAATCAGAGGCCATCGCAGGTACCTGAACCTCACTTAGCTGGTTGGGAATCGTCAAGCCTAAACCGGAGTAATGTGTGTCGGTCAGGCCATAGGCTCTTGAAAACGTCCACTTGAAAAGGTGATCCCTGAAGTTCCTACCAGCATCGGTAGCTTCAGCCGTTAGCGGAGGAGGAACAGGTCTTTACCCCATGCCTGCGATCAGGGGGCTGTTTGATATTGTTGGCCCTACCAATCTCAATGAACCTAATTTCTTTAAAATTCCTACTAATCATTTTCTCTCTATAGGAACGTGGAATGTGAGGACATTAAATAGAGATTATTCTCTTGATGTCCTCACGCAGGAATTCCAGCGCTATAACCTAGATATTCTAGACTTGCAAGAGACCAGATGGACAAGTAAAGGTGAGATACTTAAAAATAACTTTAAATTTCTCTTTACAGGGAAGAAGGATGGAAAGCATCATCAAGACGTGGGTTTGCTGCTCACCAGACATGCTAGTGATACTCTTCTAGGTTAAGAGTGTATTAATGAAAGGTTTCTTACAGCAACTTTTTATGCAAGCATTAAATACTTGAATGTTATCTGCTGTTATGACCCCACTGAGGAAGCTGATGAGGATGAAAAGGATAGGTTTGCCGAACAACTTCAGGATATTTTGAATTCTGTCAAGAAAGGAGATATTACCCTTGTCCAAGGTGGCTTCAATTACAAAGTTGGTACTGACTCTGACCTTTGGAGAGGGGTGATAGGCCCTTTTGGTATTGGTAGCGGCAATAGCAATGGGCAACGTCTCCTACAGGTAAGTAAACTCAATGGTTTCAGAATAACTAACACTTATTACAAACACCGCGACATTCATAAGTACACATGGGTTTCACCTGATAGGCTGCATAAGAATATGATTGATTATATATTAATTAACAGCAAATGGGCTAGTTCTGTTAGGAATACCAGGTCATATAGGGGAGCTGAAATTGGATCTGACCATTACCTTGTTACAAGTGACTTGCAACTTAAACTTAAAAAGTGTTGTGCTAAAGTTAAAAAATTTACCTTTAATACTGAAGCTCTGAAAGACCCAGTTATAGCTAAAGCTTACCATGATAGGTTACTTAGTCATTATGACAGTCATGGTTTGCTTAATACTGAAGTTGAGGAAGAATGGGACCATTTTAAATAGGCTTTTTTAGAAACTAACAGTATTCTTTTAGGGAAAAAGGAGCAGAGGAGGCAGAATTATCTGAGTGATAAGGCACTTGAGCTTATTTCGAAAGAAAGAACTGCAAGAATGTTCTTAATCAGTATCCTACTAGTCCTAATAGAAATGATTACAGAGAGCTTAAGAAACGTGTAAAGAATCAGTTAGATGCTGATAAGAATTTTGGCTTCATGGCTTGGCTGACAAAGCTGAGGAAGCAGTTAAACATCACAACACCAGATAGCTGTACCAGATAGTTGACGTTTTATGTGGTAGAAAACGGACAGGTATACAGGGATTGAAGGAAAAACAAGGTAAGGTTATAGAAGGTGAGGATTCTGTCATGGCTAGGTGGGCTGAGCATTTCAGTGATGTTCTAAACAATGTACTTAGTTCTACTCCCATTGTTTGCAATCATGATAGATGCATTTGTTGCTTTATAATTGGCTCTATAACACAATCTGAAGTTGGTTTGGCAATTTCTAAATTTAGACTACATAAATCCCCAGGGGTAGATGAAATTACTACGGAAATGCTTAGAACTGGGTATGTTTCGGTTACCACTTGGATGACAGAAATTTTGAATATCTTTTATGTTTAAAGGCATGGTTCCTAAGGATTTTACCAGAGCTATTATTATCCTTATTTTCAAAAAAGTTGATCGCAGTTCTTGTGAAAACTATAGGGGTATCAGCTTACTTTTTGTTCCAGGTAAAGTTCTTTCCATGATTGTGCTTAATATAATTAAGAATCTGGTTGACAATCAAATGCGTGATGAGCAATGGGGATTCAGAAGTGGTAGGGGATGTGTGGATCAGATATTTTCACTTAGGCAGATTCTTGAGAAATGTTTAGAATTTCAGAAACCTCTGGTTGCTAGCTTTGTTGATTTCAAAAAGGCTTTCGACTCTGTTGATCGGCATAATTTGTGGTTGATTGTGAGATCATATGGTATACCTGACAAGTTAGTTAACATAATGAAAGCTCTCTATAATAACACTGAGTCGTGTGTGAGAGTTGGTAAGGCTTGTAGCAATTGGTTTAGCATTACTTCTGGTGTTCGACAAGGGTGCATTTTGTCTCCTTTTCTCTTTAGTTTGGTAATTGATTATGCTATTGCGAAATTCACTCCAAGGAATGATTTTTGGCTTCAATGGTCTAGAGATCTGAAAATTTGTGATTTAGAGTATACTGATGATTTAACTTTTTTGGCAAATGATGTTGATGAGACGAACTCTTTCATTCGAGCTGTTGATGAAACTGTTAGTAGAGTAGGTTTGGTTATAAACAGAGAGAAAACTAAAGCGATGAAAATTGGTCAGACAGGCTGTGATTCAGTTAATCTGAATTGTCAGTCTTGAGCAGGTGTCACAGTTTAATTACCTTGGGAGCTACGTAACAGATACTGGTGATGTGCGGCGTGAGATTAACAGATGAATAGGGATTGCTGCCGGGACTTTTAAGAATCTATGGAGAGTGTGGAGAAATAGGCGTATACACCTAAAGACTAAAATTAGACTGTATAATAGTTTGGTTCTTTCTAGGGTTAGTAATCGCAATGAAACCTGGACTCTGTGTAAACAAGAAAACGGGAAACTAGATGCTTTTGATTCCAGATGCTTACGTAGTATCTTGGGTATTAAGTGGTTTAACTTTGTAACTAATGATGAGGTTAGGCAAAAGAGTCTGCAACCTCCTTTAAACAGCATATTGTGCAGAGAGAGACTCCGTTGGTTTGGCCATGTTGCCCGTATGGATAATAGATTGGCAAATAGGGTTATGAACAGTGTGCCTAAAAGTCTCAGAAAGAGAGGGAGACCTAGGATTCGATGGGCAGACAATGTCAAACAGGACCTTATTAGAATTGGTGTGTAGTGGCCGGATGCAGCAAATGTAGCTCAGAACAGATATGCTTGGAGAATTAAACTGCACGGTCTGGTTGGACCTCTGTAGCCCATGGCTGCTTGAGGATGATGATGATGAATTTAGACGTGCTACGCTTTTAACCAGAGGAAAAGAGTAGTACTACGTACTTCCTATTAAGAGAGATCTTTCAGGTGACCCACTGCTGATGTTCGACCGTGTATTAAATAATAAATAAAATATGAATACCCCCTCTAGCAGCTGCTTGCCACAGAGGTCTAACAGGAGCCTGTCAGTGTTTATGCCATAGTAAGAGTCTCTAATATAAGTGAATGCCTGCCCCGCCAAAAACTGCACTACAGGCTAATAGGAACTATTCTAAGATTTTGGCTCTTCGCGCCCCCAACCCCATGGATCCGCTCGAAGGAAACCATCATTTTTATTTTACATATTTTTCTTTATTTAAACAAATAACCTATATACAAGTATATACAGGTAGGATACCCTCTGATACCCTTTACAAAAATAAAACAATTACATAATAGGTTTTCAATTAAATACAACATAACAATTGGCTACAAAGTCGTCTGTCTTCTGATTCCTTCTTCTTGAAGTTTAGACCGCCACCTATATTTTAATCTTCTCATCACCGTAGGAGGAGAGCCTTATCTCCTCCCTTTAGTCTATTATAGCTACAAAGTCTTCTATCTTCTGATTCCTTCTTCATGCCTCATATATTATAATCTTCTCATTACCGTAGGAGGAGAACCTTATCTCCTCGCTTTAGTCTATTATAAAAAGATTATGACTATTGTCATAGACAAACTTCATAAGGTCTCTAGTTTGAGACCTTAAAGCCTCCATCTCCCACAGTAGATTTAATCTGTCAGGACCAACTCTAGTTAAGTTATTTCCTCTTATTTTCACTAGCTGTGGACAATCAAAAATATAATGTAGGGCTCCCGCTTCACGGGAACCACAAGCACCTGAATAGCTTTTGATATTGAAATGATTAAAATATTTCGGAAAATTTCCATGATCCGTGAAAATCTGATTTGAATAAAAGTCTGTAGAGGTTCTTTTAATAGACACCTTCCTTATGATTTTAAACGTGTGTCTCCCTGTGGAGTCCTCTTGTTCCCATCTTGATTGCCATATTCTTAAGCTTTTCTGTCTTAGTCTTGTTTTAAAACTGTCCTTTGAAGTAAGCACTTCAATATTAACTTGTGATCTTTTACTTGCCTTCTTAGCATGTTCATCAGCTAACTCGTTTCCTAGATAACCTTGATTACTCTTAACCCAATGCAAGTATATCTTCCTATCTTCTTCAAGTTCTGTTGCTATTCTCTTAATTTTATCTACAGTTGGGTTTTTGTGGTTTATCCTTTGCAATGCATATAATGATGATTGACTATCCGAGTACAAGTCCGCTTCTTTATCTGTACTAGTGGTTGCAAACCACTCTACTGCCTTTAAGATCGCTAGTACTTCGGCTTGAAACACCATAGGCGAGTCTGTTAATCTATATTCTTTTTGAACTATAGGCCTCGCACCCTTATATATGCACATGGATGCTCCAGTGTGTTCTTCCATTCTGGAGCCGTCTGTATATATTTTTATTTCATTATCTGAATCCTCTGGTGGGATCTTGTCCCACTGGATTTGAGTTTGTTTGGCTGGGTGTATTTCCCATTTATTTATTTGCTTTTCAATAAGAGCATTTTCTGTTGTCTCCTCTCAAAGTTCCACATTCTGCCCCAATGTCAAATTTTTGTAAATCGCTGCTTCTTGGTCTATTACTAGTTCTAATGGAAGTTTTCCTGCTAGAACTTGAAGAGCAGATGTACATGTTGTTTTGAAACATCTTGTAATCCCCAGAAGAGCTCATCTCTGGATTTGTTGTAGTTTCTGCACTATTCTTACCGATCCACCTGGTGGCCACCATGCCCCACAGGCATATGATACTATTCTTTCAATGCCCCTCTTATAGAGGGGCGGGGGTGGCTCAGTCGGTAGCGCGCCAGGCTCGTAATCTGTAGTTCCCAGGTTCGAGTCCCAGCTGGGTCAGCGTTGAGATTTATCTCCGCAAAATTCCCCGTCCTGCCCACGGTCAGTAGGGGACACCGATGGGCTTGGAAAGGTCGCCGTCCGTCGGATGGGATGTTAAGCCGTGGCCCCGTGTGCGGGAGAGCCATACCCTGTGCACGTTAAAGAACACGCTGGATGGCCTTGACGGGAGGCTACCATCTGTCTCTCAACAGCTGTTCCAGTGGGTCCCCTCCCCCAACCTTCTCTGAGCCTTCGGGGTCCATGTGACCTGGTCATTTAGCCCATGGTGTGCAAAAATGTGCCGCTCAGAGGTAAAACAACCCAAACAACCCCTCTTATAGAGCTCTTTCTTAACTGTTCCTTTTAAGCCCCATGTCCTAGTTGATATCCTATGCAGGGCATTTAGTATTCTTACACATCTAACTTTGACATTATTTAGATGGGCTAGCCAATTCATTTTATCATCTAGCCACACTCCTAAATACTTTAATACCTTGACCACTTTCACTGGCTTTTCTTTAAACCTTAAGCTTGGAAGTCTTTCATTTTCCCTTCTTTGGAAAATACTATTATATTAGTCTTTTCTGGACTAAATTCAAGTCTCGTTTTCCAGCCCATTCTTCTAAATCAGCTAAAACGTTTTGGCAATCTTGTTCCAATGTATGTCTTCCTGTTGCCGAGACAATAACTATTATGTCATCGGCATATGCTTGTATCTGCTTTCCCTCTTTTGTTTTAATATTCAAAGCATAATCAGCCACTATGTTCCATAACAGGGGTCCTGAGTTGGACCCCTGCGGGCAACCTCTGTAATATTGTATAGAAATTTCAATTTCTTCATCATTCACCAATATTCTTCTGTTTGTCAGATAACTACTAAAAACCTTAAACAGGTTCTTTGGGCATTTATGTCTCCTCAGTTTATCTAATAGGAATGGCCACCAAACGTTATTGAACGCCCCTTTCACATCTAAAGATATGTGTGAATCTTTTGCTCCTTATTTCTGTCTATAGTAGCCATCAGCTTCGAGATAGCCATCGTGGTACTTTTACCAGGTATGAATCCAAACTGGTTTGGTTTAGTTTTCCATTGCTACGGAGGAAGAAGCTTAATCTATTTGTCAATAACTTGTCGAGCACTTTGCTCCATGCCGACAGTAGATATAGGTCTATAGGCCGAGGGATTTTTCTTATCTTTTCCTTCCTTGTTAAAGTGGATAAGTTCTTCTTCTTTCCAGCTATCTAGCAATATTCCTCTTTTAAGACACTCGTTTAAGATACTTACAAACCATATTTTATTCACCTCAAAAAATTCTTTTATGATTTAAAATTTCTCTAATTTTTTTATAATGTATAATTTAAAATTTTTATATATCTGTTTTGCGAAAGACGAAGTCATGTCCTACAAGATTAATTTTATAATTTAAAATTTCTCTAATCGAGAAAGCCTCCATATTCCTTCCACTCCCAAATATATTATTATATTAAAGCGTCTCATTGTAAGTAGGAACCTGATTTTTTCATCCAGCAAAAGGGGAAACACGTGTATAAATTTCGGACCATTCGATCAAGTATCTTGGGAATTACAGGACCAAAATCTGTCGAAACTGAAATAACTCTTTCGATAATTTGTGATAGCTACCTATTGATTTTTTTTCTTTTCATTTTTGACACACTTTTCTTGTGCAAACACTTGTGTTGGACAGAGAGGTCTCGGGTGGCGGATGGTAACCAGACCCCGTTTGTAAATATCATTTTGGGATTCGGTTTCATCCATTTGTGTTGATGCTCTTTGTGAAATCGCTTCGTTGGGGTTAAAACAACAGGTGCTCTATCTCTTGTAGGACATGACTTCATCTTTCGCAAAACAGATATTAATCTTCGGATGGAGTGCCGTTTCCTGGCAATAAGACTCAGTTCCAATCATCAAATATGGCAGTGGACATTGTGCTTTTTACCTGGGGATCGCATCTGATTGGCCCATTGGGTTGGATGATTCCGGGGGTTGCCAGAAGATATTGTCACGCTTCAACCGGAGGAGAAATTCGGTGTGGGGTTCAAGGTTTGGTCTTACTACCTATCTTTTACTTGGTTTCTTCGCTTAAGTCGAGTTTTTGGGGTGACCCAGTGGACTAATTTTAGGACGTATTTAAGGGGGAAAATTTATAATAGATATATCTGAATTAGAGAGATGGTAAACATATGTTTAAATGAAGTTAGGCTAAATTTAGCAAAATTTTACATTGCTTGGGAAACACCACGACCAGAGAAATCTCAAGTGAGTACTTCCTATATTTGATTCCTTGTGCACTTATCAGTATCCTAGCAGAATCCAGTTCTAGCAGAATTCGTTCCTGGGAAGAGTCTTCATTTACGTTATAGTTACTTTATTCGAATCTTAACTAATTGTTGTCACTTTAACTTTTAACAGTCACTATAAATTTAAATTGTTTAAGTGGAGCTGATATATTAAAATATGATTGTAGTGTGAAAATCATCCACCTCTTTAAGCTTACGGTGGAATTCTGTTGAGTTTGAAATTTTATAGATTTTAATTTTTTTTGTTATTGTTTTTAAACAAAACTTTCATCTTGGTCAATGATTTAAATTCTCTACTCGTCGCAACTACAGTTAGGAAATACGGGCTTGTGGGTTGTTCCTGGTATGAGTCTAAATCTTCTTTTTGCCACTCTTTCAAAATCATTTGTTAGAACGCATTTTTTTAAGTTAGATCAACAATAAGTACTAATAAGTAGTACTGAATATTGTAATTATGAACAGTTAATTATTTCAGTTAACGCGGATCACACTTAGTTTATGCCGCATGTCTCAAAGAGAAAAAGTTACGGGTGACATTTGCGTAGAGACGAAGCCAGTGGCTATGAGAGCTCGCGCTGAAGGCAGCAACACCAGGCAAATTCTAGTTATGTGGCTTACCAGAAAACTCGCCCCCCCCCCGTAAGAAATGCCTCGACGTAAACCGTGACGGACCACGGTTTTACGTCCCATCCGATGGACGGCGACCTTTCCAAGCCCATAGGTATCCATTACTGATCGCAGGCAGGGAAGGAAGTTTTGCGGAGATAAATGCTGATCATTCAGGATAATCAATGCTAGCCCAGATGGGACTCGAACCAGGGAATTACAGATTATGAGTCTGGTGCGCTACCAACTGAGCTACACCTACCCCAGCCACACAAATATACATTTATTAGTGTTATTAATATTAATGACATCTATGCTTGTTGTATGTATTTGTGAATATATTCTTTTCATTACAGTACATAAGGTGACAGAAGAAAAAATATTTTAAAAAAATTTCCAAATCAGAATTTCACATTAAAAATGATACATTCGAGGCAGAAGCTCATTCTGCTTCCCATCTCCTTTGATTTATAACTAAAGCGTAAACGTCTCTCTTTCTTCCTCCATTATTTAAAAGCAAATTCAGCAGTAGAGTTTTTTTTTTGCATCGAATTACAATTTTAAAGTCATCCTGAGTCCAGATTGAATGAATTGCATTATTTCTTTCTCTGCAGTACCTATTTGTTATTTAATATGAAAGCCGTTTCTTTCTCCGACCTCATAACAATTTTTAATTCGTTGTTGAGAGTTGAATAAGCAAACTTATTCTGCTCACTACAACACGAGTTGAGGAATGAAAAATAAAAATTCTTTCAAATACGAATCAAAAGAATTGCAGGAGAAAATATTATGGTTGCGATTTCTGAAATTTAAAACTGAGTTTTTATCAAATGTATCTGATTTGTGTAGGTGGCTACATTGATTTGTGTTGTAACATACCTAATTTTGCCCGAATTAATAAATTACTTATATATAATTTGAAATTTTATAACTCGATATCCGAACGTATAGGAATTTAGTTCAATTACAGGGAAATATAATTTATGGACTCTAGGTGCTGCGGTTGGTTGGTTGTTTACCCCTGAGGGGCACATTTTTGCACTATGCCAGTTTCATATTTGTGCTAATGGCCAGGTCACAAGGACCCCGAAGGCTCAGAGAAGGTTGGGGGAGGGGACCCACTGGAAGGGCTTTTGGGAGACAGATGGTAGCCTCCCGTCAAGGCCATCCAGAGTGTTCATTAACGTGCACAGGGTATTATCTCCCGCACACGGGGTCACGGCTTAACGTCCCATCCGACGGACGGCGGCCTTTCCAGCCCATCGGTGTCCCCTACTTACCGTGGGCAGGGCGAGGAATTTTGCGGAGATAAATCTCAACGCTGACCCAGCTGTGACTCGAACCTTGGAACTGCATATTACGAGCCTGGCGCGCTACCGACTGAGCCACCCCGCCCCTGGTGCCGCGGTGTAGTTTGATGATTAAAACACATTTAGGTTCACAGATATGTTCGTTAAGCTTGGCCATCGTTAAATTATTAGTCTTGTCAAATTGCATTCTTTCTGGGAAACAGTGAATGAAAAAGACGAACTAAATTTTTATATGTATTCGCACTGAAACTTTCACTATCTTTTTTTATATGTTTAAAGGGAAATGAGTAGTATTTATTAAACCCCTGCTAACAATTTTTACGTTATTTAATTTCTTACAAATTTACTATTCTTATAAAGAAGAGCAACTTGCATAATACAGGTTTTCCGACAAATGATGGTAAGGTTTTCGGGACTCACTGTCCCGAAATCCACAAAAGGAATCGTATTGAATGTTGTACTTCCCCCACTCAAACAGTTTCATAGGCGGCCATCAGAGAGACTGCGCATTGCCACATTTCTCAAGTGATGTTACGAAAATTCTTAGCGCAATATTTCCTGAGAAATGAATTGGCAGGGGTAGTCCAATTCTGTGGACACCATCAAGGAGCGTTAATTTGAGATTTTGGAACTTTGTAAATGGGTTTTCTTTGGGGCTGTGTAAAGAATTATGTTAACATGGGACAAAATACGAGATCTGAATCATTTGAGAGCCAGAATAAGAGAAGCAAGTAACGAGAGATATGCTGCAACCTGAATGGAAAGAAGCGGAATACCGGTTGGATAAATCACTAAATATATTCAAATATTTGAGGTATGCTTTCACTTAATATGTTACGTTCTTGAATATGTATTATTATGTTCTTACATATTGGATTGAGAAATTCCACCATTATTGTCAGTTCACCATTTTATACTGTGAAAATGAAAAATAACAATAGATGACCAATGCTGGATATCCACAAAGAATATTCCTGATAAACAACGTTGATAAAGCACCTAGACGACAGCAGGCAAACATATGAGAAAGTCAGCGACCAAGTGAGATTGGTACAGTGTGATTGGACCACGCAGATCAGTGTTTCCAAAGCTCAGTCATCTCGTTGGGTGACAAGTTCGCCAAAATTATTTTCGCTTCCAGGCAAGAACTCTGTTCTTTCTTTCTATAAGCAAATGACTCTGAAGTAGGTAGGAAAAAAAACGTCCATTTCTTTTCGAAATTTTTAGAATGAAATTGAAAAACATTCTTGTCAAACAATACTTTTAATTTTTTCGCCATCATTTCTAGATGCTGATTCAGTGTCGTATCGTAGTCTGGCAACTGGGAAACACTGAATATCTTATTCACTTGTCATAGATGACAAGATGAAGAGTGGACTTTCCAAACGAGCTGTTCCCCTTCGTTTCGATTAGCGTGTGAGAGAAAAGCATCAAGCTATGCTCAGTAAAGTTGTAAGACTTGCAAGGTTATCCAGCCAAAGTCAGTTTATGCCCAAGTGCGATACTGTTTTTACTTGCGAACGCGGTGTAAGCAGCTAGGTCAAGTTGTCTGTTATTAGATGCGAGATCCAATGAACGATCGATCTATTGTATATACTGTATATTTAGTTTCCTGTAAATAGACTTCTGATTCACGTACAGAGTCACTTTTGCGAATCACAGCGACAAAAACTTACTGACATTTGAATAGATATCTCATAACGTTCTCTGACCGAAAAGAAATGATTTCCATAAGGAAATCATTTCTTTCTTTCCGCAAATCTGTTCTTTTCGGTTCAGTTCAAAAGAATTCTACTGTAATTTATTTAATTATTTGTACCCATTCAATTCCAGGATGGTAAACTAGGGGCGGGGGTGGCTCAGTCGGTAGCGCACCAGACTCGTAATCTGTAGTTACCAGGTTCGAGTCCCAGCTGGGTCAGCGTTGAGATTTATCTCCGCAAAATTCCCCGCCCTGCCCACGGTCAGTAGTGGACACCGATGGGCTTGGAAAGGCCGCCGTCCGTCGGATGGGACGTTAAGCCGTGGCCTCGTGTGCGGGAGAGCCGTAGCCTGTGCACGTTAAAGAACACGCTGGATGGCCTTGACGGGAGGCTACCATCTGTCTCCCAACAGCTCTTCCAGTGGGTCCCCTCCCCCAACCTTCTCTGAGCCTTCGGGGTCCACGTGACCTGTCCATTTAGCCCATGGTGTGCAAAAAAGTGCCGCTCAGAGGTAAAACAACCCAACCCAGGATGTTAAACTAGTAATGTGAAGTTACAAATTGTATATCTACCTATAATTGCAACCAAAAGGGAACAAAGTAATTTAAATTCAATTTTTATAGTGTAATGCACTTTAGTTTTCCTTAATAAGTAGATTTTGTCTTTATAAGTATCGTTCGAGACCTTTCAGTATTTAGGTACAGTATCTCATTAAAAAGTATTTGCCTGGTTAAGAAATTGAAAACAGGATTGAGAGTATATGATTAAAGTTTCTGTGGAAATGTGTGAGTTAAAAGCAGAACAATAAAAGTTTCGAAAAGAGATGTTAATTTTTTAACGAAATTCAGGAATAAGTGACTCCGAAAATGGAATCTGTGGCGAAAGAATTCGACGGAAATAATCAGGTGTTTAAATGTTGAATATATTTTCCATCTCAAAATTTTAGCACTTTGATCAATCACTTTATACCAGAGATTCTTAAACATTTCAGTTGCTGATTCTCGCTTTACGGATCTCAAACTCGGAGAAAGGATATTCATTGTCTGCAACTGGTTCGCTCAGTTCACTCATTACTGTATCTCAAGTCAAACAGAACTGAATCCTGGTTCACACAGAACCGAGTCTTGTTTCTCACATAGAACCGAACCCTCTCCTTACGGGTTTTGCTTGAGTAAGAGCAAGTAAGAGCAGTAAGAGTGCCCCTTGATGCGTGTTCAAACGTCCTTCCTGTTTGACAGCGACGCCAGACTGTATTATTGCTTGGCCTGTCTCCAGCGCTCGCACTCGCACCCGAGGCTAGTTCTAAATAAACTTAAAAGAGCTTTTCGACTGGTCAGCATGTGCAGGCAGCCAGCTCAGACCCGAAAACAACAGCTCGTGAGTCACATCCTCACAACAGCATTTCCAAAAACACAATACATACACATTTACAACAGCAAAAATACAATAAAAATGCAATAATATATAAAAATAAATAAATTAGAGAAACATGACATGTCTCTTCCCAAAGTGTTTTATCAGTTATTACCATACTTATAAAACTGATGCCTTTTGTCACTTTAATGTCAATGACACCCAGCTTCGCTGGTCAACAATGTCCTCACCCGAAGACTGTCGAGTTAATTTGCTTGTAGTACACCAAATGTCACTGTCACTCAGAAGTAGTTAACTGTAGTTCACTTATCTGAGTGTCCATAGACTTGATGATCTTCATGGTTCGAACAGAGCATCTCCCTACTGGAGTCGGATGGATTCCATCCCTTCTCATTTTCACACCCTTTCTGAGTTGCCATCTCATCCCATTCCATTGCAACCCCTAATCTAATCAGCAACAACCCCAGGAATTTTCTTAATGACAGAGTGCTGTTGGTTAGATTGAACTCCGATCGGTTAGAGCTTCTGCAGGCATTTGACCTTCGCTTGATGTCATGCATCGATGACGATGATGCATCGAGAATCCTCCCTTTTCAGTTTTATGGGCAGCTCTAAATCGCTTACTCCCGGAATAATTATATGCCATGTCTCGCACTTTATCTTTCATCTTGCAATTTCTTTTTATTATGAATTCAAAATTCCTATTCTTATTAACTTTCCTTAGCGCCTGTTTTTCTCTGGACTTGTTTCTCGTGTCTTCCGATATTTTCCTAATACACCTTCTTCCCCTTTATTGCACTTTCGTGTTAAAAAGAGTGAAAACACCTTCACTCCCTTTTATTGCACTTTCGTGTTAAATCTAAATGAAACAGTATATTTGAACAAGACACCATGCTTTACTCCAGAAATAAATTTTTTGCCTCATCATTATTAACATCGAAATTATGACTACCATCGCTACATTCTTCATTAATAGCTAACGACCACTTAGGTCTACTTCTGTATTCTCCTCTGCCTGTAACAAATTTTTCTCTAATGACTGTACGAATAGCAGAACCTTTTTCTGCTAGATCAGCCCCTCGGCTAAATCTTCCTCTAATCATAGCGTCACTATCTCGGTCATTAAGACCAAATCGCCTCTTCCCTCTTTCCATATCTCCAACAGCACTTAACTGAACTTTTAACACCTTCCTCTCTATCATTAATTGTAGAATCTATTTCCTTAAGATCGTTTATGCCTTAAAATCTCACATCCATCACCTTTAACATTATCATCTCATCACTATTATTTACATAATCCTCCATATTACTGTCATCCTTATATTTAAAACCTAATTCCTGGATATTTACATTTCCGATCCTACATAAGTTCTCAGTTAGATTCTCACTTTTCATGAATTTTCTAACTTCCTCTGATTTATATTTATCCAATATCTGTACGCTATCTGTTACCTCAGAATTATATCTACTACCTATCGCATTCTTGTCTTGAATTACGTGACTAATTTCTTCCGCCATTATAATATAGACATTAATCTTTATTTCAGCATTAGGGTTCTGATCTGCAGGATAATTATTTTTGACATGCCATCCGTAAAAACTTTATTCAACCCAATTCTATCTTTACTTTCGAAAATACATTACTTTTCTATCGAAAGATTACACTTTACATCAGGATCATTTATTCCAACTACTTGACCATGATTCTTTACCACAGAATCAGCCAACTTATCAGATTCTATTCTGGTTTTAACCTCAGATTGACCCAATGCTTCTAACCTAAAATTATCGAGGTCCTCAGATTTGCCCAAATCTTCTACTAGATAGTCAACCGCAATTGAAAAACTATCCTTATTCCTTGCAAGCATCATTCCTTGCAAGCATGTGATGCTTGCAAAGAATAAACTGACATTTAGTCATCATTTCGGCTTCATTATGACTACTGTTTTCTCAACAAATATTAACTTTATTACATTTGGCTCTACTTGCTATTGCATCAATGGTGCTCTCTTCACAATTAATTTTATCATACTTGTTAATTTGGGGACCATAATTATCAACAATTCTACTAGGTAACTCTTTTTTCAAATCTATTTTATCCTCAACTATCTACATTATTATTTACTTTGCCCTCAAGTAAATTACTATACTCTATTTCTCGTTTTCTAATATTAATATTTTTACTATCATCTTCTCCTTATCAGGCAAATTATACAATATTTTACACTTATCATCTATAGAAATATTTCATTCACTAAATTTGCCACATTCTCTTCCACCTTAAATTTAAATGACTACGTGCCTCACTGCTACTCATGTTCCCATTCTGTACCTCAAATTTAGCCTTCTTCTTAGCCTTTCCAGCCAATCTCTCTAGGGCAGCGAAATTCGGAGTGATTAAAATATCAGCACTCAATTCATCCATCATCGCACACAAAATTTCACACTTTCCTCCATATAATCCCGCCTGACTTCCATCATTAGCCCGTTTGGGAGGGATAGTGATTAATGGAGCCTCCAATCGGCCTCCGAAAGCATTAATTAGTAAAATCTTCGTCTCCAACTCCTTATATTTATTTGGGACTAAAGAACCTTTTATGACCGAAACTTGAGCCTCTGAATCCACAATAGCATTAAACATTTTATTTTCACACCAAATGTAAATAATTGTTAAAGGCTCTATGCCTTGGCATGTCATAAAATGGCAACCAACTTTTACAATAATGACCCCGCTCACCTCCGCGGTCTCCGACTCGTGAGTGTTTACATTAAACGCTCTGGCCACTTTCGTGTTCTTGCTACATTCCTTAGCCAAATGTCCCTTCTGGTTACAGATAAAGCATGCTCTGGAAGAAAACCTCTGATTCTGTTTCCCTTTAAAATCACTGCTTTTGTTTTCTACCAGTCTGTTTTGCGGGTTTGAAGTTTTCCCAAACTTCCTTCGACTAAATTTAATTTCGTAATCGATGGGCCATATTCTGTTTTCTTTTCTTCCGATTAAAATTTTTCATGAGAATAAATCCTGCAGGTTCTTTGTGCCTGCAGAACGTTTTTTGCAATTTCTTGGCAATTTTTCCACGAGCCATTCTCTTGTAACATGATATGATTTCTCGCATCTGATGGCAATAGATCTTTAATTTTGTCTGTTAATATCAAATTTTTTAGTTTTTGGAAATCATCTGTGTCCTGACTCTTCAGATAATAATTCAAGTGACTTGTCATTCGAGATGAAAGTTGAGTCAAGGTTTCCGTAGAGAACTCAAATACAGAATCGAATTTCCTTTTGTACTCCAACGGAGTACAAAAGGAAATTAGGCTGTTTGTAACACGGCACATTTAATATTTTCATACTTTTGAATTTCCTCTTCACTCAGCAGAGTAAAAATGTTTCACCCACTCTCCCCTAGCAAAGAATGCACTAGCATTCCTTGAAAGCCACCCGATATTTCGTACTGTTTGAACAATTTCTCTATTGTCTCGAAATAAGTTAGTAATTCTTCTGCTTTTTTCGGTAAGGGATAGTTAGTAAGGTTTAGAATTTTCTGAAGCATTTTTAATTTTAGATCTCCTGAATCCACTGAACTTTGACTTCCTCGGCTACTATTATTTTCTCTTCCTATACATAATCTTCCTTCTTCTATATCTAATCCTTTAAGTTCTATTTCCCTGTCTAATTTTCTTTCCTTCTTTCTTCCCTATCTCTTTTCTTCTTTCTCTCTTTTGTATTCCATTTCCAATCTTCTTTCTTCCCTATTCTTTTCCTCCTTCTATCTTCCCATTTCATCATCTCAAATTCCATCTCTGAGACTGAATTCGGACTTGAATCACTCATTTCGACCGGATTCGAACTATATCTAATAACACCTGTTCTATCCCAACATCGCTATTCATCATGTCCATTTGGCTAACTTCCCCACTTTCCCCAGCCTCAATGTGTCTTGTTTAATCAATGCTCCTGTCCTGCTCAGTTCCACCCTTAGTTTTGTCATGACTCCTAAGTATCATTGGCAACTCAAACTAGTTTAAAAATAAAAAAAAACCACAGACCTTTCCTTTCTGCAAAGATTGCCTCTGCTCACCAGGACCTTTTAAAGACCTTTTTAGGCCCTAGGCACTTTTGTTTCAAGATGCTCTGTGTGTCGGATATTTTTACTCATTTTTATGCTAAATTCATCGTTTGCGCGCCCAAAAAACAATTTAGGTATTTTGAAATACTCGCAAATTGTAATGCACTGTGAACGCCTCTGAACCTCTGTTGACACCAAATCCTGGGTCCGCCAATGGTTCACAACTACGCATAAGGTTGTATGCAATTGTCGTCACTTTCACTAGTTGTCGTCACTTTTAATTGAAAATGATGTTATGCGACAAATGACATTCGACGAGATAATTTCTTAATTTGCACATATAAAATGTTGCAAAGTGAACATTTAAACATTAAACTAAAAGTATCTACTAGAGCTATACTAATGGGTTTGTGATTGTATCAGTGAGGCTGTTGAGAAACGCGACGACTTAAATTATTTTTTTTGTCATTCAAATATTTAAATAAATATTTTAAATTAAAGTTTGCTGTTTTTTCTTATTTTGGAATTTTTTATGTATTTTTTTCAAGTGAAATATTGTAGGTCTTAGAAAGTTCGTAGGCCCTAGGCATTGTGCCTAGTTGGCCTAATGGATAAAGCGGCCCTGCTGCTCACTCGCTTGTTGACCTGGAGTCTCCTTCCAAAACTAGGAACCTCTTTCACAGTGACGGATCTTGGCACACGGAACCTCAGCAAAGATATTCGATTACATAGTACTCGGGGGGGAAAATTGCACTCTGTAGAACACTAAACTGGATGCAGCTTAGCCCACTGAACTGCATGCAGCTTCCTCACTTTCACGGAATCATTGACACAGAATCACAAATTCTTCTAAATTTCTCGCACTTTTTCTTCTTTCTCTCAGCGGAAATTTTCTTCCTCTATTTCTTTTAGAACAATAGACATCTTCGACATATGAACAGTAATGCTGTCGCGACTGCACCAAATGTGGTGGTTGTGGTAAGGGAACGATGCAGATTTTTATTTACTCATGTGAAATTAGATATCCTGCTTCAACTGTAGCAAATTTGGTGGTCTTGGGAGATGCAGGTTCTTCTTCAGATACAATCACGTATGCTGCTGAACTGAACTGTGCCGAATGTTGTGTTGCGACACCAACGACATAAATATCACTCTTTAGCAGAGGAGATCGCTAAGTCCTTTAATTAAATTCATCATTGCTTAGGTGAAATAACAGGTTTGCAGGTGGTTACATCCGTACCAACATATGCCTCGACTAGCTGTGCCAAATGATGTATAGAAATATGTCCAACAATTGAAGCACAAGAGTTGTATAGAGACGACACATTTATTCACCTTTATATACAACAATGAACTGCGCCGAATGTCGTGTTGCGACGCCTAGACTGTTGGGGATGCGCTTGATTCCGTAGGATTTTGCTGCTTTGCTGCTGCACATAATTGTACTATGAGGTGGAGATCTGCACTTTGAGGGATTCTTGCTTTACCGACCTTAAACTAGGCGATAGATTATTCAATCCTTGCCTATAACCTGGTTCTCCCAGAACCGTTTCTCAGTTCACTCAGAACTGCATTCTGGTTCACACAGAATCGAATCTTGGTTCTCACATGGAACCGAACTCTCTCTTTAAGGGTTTTGTTTGAGTAAGAGTGGCGTTCCTTGACACGTGTTCAAACGTACTTCCTATTTGACAGCGACCCCCCCTAGACTGTTGTTTACTATTGCCTGACTTGTCTCTAGTGCTCGCACTCGCGCCCGAGGCCAGTTGTAAATGGTTGTAAAACTGATTTTTGACTCGTCAGCATGTGCAGGCAGCCAGATCAGACCCGAAAACAACAGCTCGTGAGTCACATCCCCAAAACAGCACTTCCAAAACACATTTAATACATATATATTTACAACAACAAAATACAATAATATATAATAATAAATAATTTAGACAGACATGACAGAACTCAGGAACTCAATTACTTTATTCTTAATATCATAAGAAATTTTGCTGTTTCAATGCTAGCATTTTCCCAATTAATTATCGTTCCCTGTGCCATCTAAGTCTCATATTGTACGCCTGCGTCCTATACAAAGAAAACAGACATTTTAAAGTCATTCTTTATATTACGTAAGGAAAATTTGTGTCAGTTGCTTGAGCTCAGATATTTTCTTCTCTTTTATTGCGGAGAAGACAAAAGCGGGGAACAGACTGAACAATTAATCAGTGAGCAAGGGCCATTATCTTCCACTGAGTAAATGAGCCACCGACCATCTTAGCTCGACCATCCCATTAAAAATATAAATGAACTCAAAAACAAAAAAAAAGGAAATACTCTTTTGGATCTTTTATTAAATTGAATGCGCTTAACTTACTGAAAAGTGGGATATTTGTGAAACAATGAAGCAGCACGTTGCAGATAAAGGAAGGAGTTTTTGAAACGGAAACACTTGATTTATTCTTTTCCCAACACCAACGGATGCTTTTAGAAACATTTCTGTAAATTCTGCCACGTCATCAGTCTGTTGGATAACAACAACCTTTAAAAAAAACTGCTGCACAAAATGTTGAACTAACGGCCGAAGTTTTATGATTTTAGTATATGACAAGAAGAGGTTTTAGAAGAAGAATATTTTTCACAGTCATGGCAGCTGATGTTTTACGGCTACTATGAACGAAGACACTGATAGATGCGTTGTTCACTGATGATCTCCTACAAAAAATAAAAGTCTACAAGTAGGAAAGAAAGTCAACTGCATCTATCCATTCTCTTTCATTTAAAGACTCCGAGAAGCTTTACAGGAAAGATGTGTTTGCAGTTTTCAAAGTCAAAGAAGCCGATCGAGAAATGTAAAAGCTTTTTCGTAGGTGAGAGCTTTCGTTTTCTAACATTGTAATTTCTCTGTCACAAATCGGAATACTTAAGAAATACGTTTGGTTATTGAGAAAGAGCTATATAGAGGATGGTTAATTTTTACGAAAATGATGAACAATGAATAAATGCATTAACATAGATATCGTACTAAAATATGCACATGAATATGCGAAATTGATAAAATAAGTTTAATAATATATATATATTGGTATGGGTATCGGTAGCATAATAAATGTTCTATCGATATTAACGTAAGATACAAACGCAACGTTATCGATATGCATTTTGAACGGCAAAAGAAAGTTTTAGCTCTAAGTTAGCAGGACAATTCGTAATTCTCAATCCTTTTTCTCAACAAACACAAATATTACATTCAGTCGTTTTAAACATAAGTTCAAGCCATGGAATATTTTTCTAATATTAAAGATGTTTTTACTCGCCAAAGTGAAACAAACGACTTCTAAAAGTGGTTCAAACCCGAGAGTAATGTAAAAAAACTTCTGACATGAAATTAAGCTGAAAGCTATATAAATTAATATTATATGCTTAAATAACTCTTCCCTTTCCCATGTTGGAAGCAATTAATAGAAAAATCGAATATCTTCCTAAGTTCGATTGCAGTTAATTATTATCAATCACGTATCAGTTACAGCAGCGGTTGTCTCCCGTTTTGACCACAAAGCCCCTTTTACCACGCATTATTTTTTAACATCCTCTATTATCAAGAATTCATTTCTAAAGCTCCTTCATGGATAAAAAAAACTAATTTATCCTGTATATAAAACTTCCGCCAAGGAAGGTATCCCCTCCTGTATCTGGCGGAGTGAGAGAACCTTCCAGATGGCTCCCAGCTCTGGTGCAAGGGCCGAATTGAGAGAGGAGGGTTCCAGGATCCAACCTACGCCCTGGAGCAGGGGCTGCTGAGTCATAAGGCTCTTGTTACTTTCTTCCAGTAGCGCTTTCTCCAGTGTCCCTTCAAAGGTTTTCCGGTTATGAGTTTCCCTTCTCCAGTTGGACTCTCCCGAAGAACTTGTACATCAGGTTCCTCAGCCTCGCCACGTATTCCCTCACTCTCTCCCCCAATTTCTGCTGGCATATAGAGAACTGGTGGAGCCGTGTGGCTAGTGGTTCCTCTATCTCGAACTGTTCCAGCACTGCCCTTTTAAAGTACGAAATAAATTTAATCGCATGAAATAAATATAATAAATAACACTCCTCTGTGAGTAGCTCTGGGGACACGTTTACGAATTCCACTGCCACACCTCTCAACTTGGAGCAGGTAATGACCGTCATCTCCTTCGGCTGCCACCTAGCCAAACAGGACACGCTCTACAATTCTTCAAAGAACGTGGCAGCAGTCCAGCTATCATCTCCATAAAATTTGTTAAGCAGGCTCACATATCCTACAAGCACCGGATCTCCCTGGCCAATATTTCTCTTCTAGCTATCACCTTCCCTGGGGGTTCGATTCCTCCACTGGAGCCTCTACCTCAAATGTGTCTTCCATGTTTTGGCCATCCAACCCTAGTGTGCTGAGTGTTGGTATAATGTTCGTTTTCCTTGTATCCTCCGAAAGTGCAGGGAGGTGTGCCACAGAAATGCAATGGACATAAATAAAAATCACTCCTAGGTAGAAGAAAAATATTGCAGTGTTCCTTAGTTGATTCTCTAATTCCCCCTCGTACAATCTACACCTGGGCCTAGTTATTCCTTAAGACTATTTTCACAAAATACACAATAATTCATAATTCATATCACTTCACTGTACTCAAAATAAAAGATTTATTTCAGGCAGATGCCCTGAAAATCGTTTTCTAAATACATATATGTCACAAACCTCACTAAATAGAACTTTACCAACATTCAACATATACTTTTTCGCCTATCATAATACTTTACTCTTATTTCTAAAACTCCTAGCTTTTCCGCCACTGCCTTATATATATATATACAGTAATTGTAGCATATATATTTTAAAAAATCATCAGATTTATCTATTCTATCCAAATTTTTTTAACATGTTATTCTTCTCTCTTGGCCGTAATAAACCAGGTTCGAAAAAATCGCGTTCACGGAAACCAATTTGTTGCAACCACTCCTCAGTATTTTGGAGGTGGCACAACTTTAGGGACGAACTGACCACAACATAGGAGATATCATACAGCTGCGTTGTGTCTTCATCAGACCCAGCCTTCACTCGAGATTGAGCTCAGTGCCGCAATAAGATTTGAAGGAAGGGCGTCAGTGGCCGACTTCCTCTCCTGCAGTTTGCCGATGGCTGGCTTTCGGAGCAAACACAATAATGGCACACATAAATATACTTTTAAACAAAAATCATTTCCACGTAAAAAAAAATACATGTATTAACACCCTTCTACTCGAGGGAAAAGTTCACTATCGGGCTACAGCACCAGTTTTAGCTCGTAATTATGAGAAAGGGAAAATGTCTCACACAGACTACTCAAAGTCAATCAGTCTGTGGCATCAACGGAGGGCAGCATTACGGTTACGAATTACACTACACTTCACTATGGAATGCCAGATCTCAGTAACTGACCCTTACTTTGTCCTTTCTATGTGGGCTGGATAACGCTGATCCCTTCTTCCAAAAGATGGGCTGCAGGTAGGCGCACGCTCGTGCGTTTCTATTCATATGCCACGGTGTTAGTCAAGGTAGGAAGCCACTAGGCTCCTAGTTGAGCAGCTGACAGTCTCTCTCCATCAATCGACAGTTTTTGATAGGACTCTATAACTCGCAGGAAGGACTCGAAAAACACCTCTTCCTACTTCGCTGTCCTGCTCTCGAGGTGAAGTCTTTTTCGCGCTTCTTTGCGCTCTTCTGGGTGAGCTCCACCGAATTGTTTGCCATCTGGGTGTGCATATGCGTTTCTCATTGATCCACACGGGTAGAGGTGCGATTTTCCAATCCATGTGGCTGTTGTTGTTGATGCTCGCCGGTCATGTAGGCCCAGACTATCTGGGCCTACTGGACGGGGTTGCTGAAATTCAGAGTCTGCGGGGTACATCGTCCTTGTCACTGGACGGGCGTTCCAAAATGGAAGAAAAATGGACAACACAGCAGCAATGGAGTGGGCAAACCCATTGTGTCCACATTTTGAAATAAATGTGGGCACGACAATAGTATTGGAATCATTTCTAGTCTTAAGTTTAAACAGGAGGTTTCATTGATTGCGAGAAATCGATAGTCGGTTGGAAAAACATGATGTTACCCACGACCGTCATGGTCTTAACGAAGTTCATGGTCAAGCTCAGACTTTGAGACAATGAGTCTCTCCTTGACCTATCATTGGTCAAGGAGAGAAATTTCTAATAGGGAAAACGAAGCTGACTGTTCACAGTCTCTTATTTATTCAAACCTACAGAAAAAAAATTCCTGGCTGTTCGTTTACATAGTGGTATATCACGTTTCACCATATATATTTCATTTTTAAGGGACCTCCTGACAGTGGCATCCCTACATCGCGGGGATTGCGGGTCTATCAGTACGCCTCTAACTTAATACTACTAGACCTAACAGTCGGCATTACAGAGCTTAATAAAGTTGTAAAGGATCAGTTAACTGATAAGAATATTTGTCTTGAAAAGCTTGCTGAAAAAACAGAGAAAGCAGCTAGACAGCACAACAGCAAACAGCTGTACTAGATAGTTAATGCTTTGTGTGGTAGGAAACGGACAGGTATGCAGGGATTGAGGGATAAACAAGGTAATGTTATAGAAGGAGGATTCTGTCATGGCTAGGTAGGCTGAATCTTTCAGAGATGTTCTAAACAATGTGGTTATTTCTACTCCCATTGATTGTAATGAGGATAGATGCATTACTGGCTTTAACGTTGGCCGTAATTCACATTCTGAAGTCATTTTGGCAATCTCTCCTGCTTAAATTAAAACTGCATTAAATTAACATTGAGAATTTAATTGATTTTTTTATTTTGATTTTTGACTATTTGAATTAATTTTTGAACTCACTCTAAGTAATTAAATAATAACTGCAATTAAATTAAAATGCATAAATCCCCAGGGGTGGATGAATTCATTACTGAAATGCTTAGAAAGTTTGTGTTGTCACATGGATGACTGAAATATTGAATATTTTTACGATAAAGGTATTGTTCCTAAAGATTTTACCAGAGTTATTTTTATGCCTATTTTTAGAAAAGGTGATCGCAGGTCTTGTAATAACTATAGAAGTATCAGCCTACTTTCTTTCCAGGTAAAGTTCTTTGCGTGATTATACTTAATAGAATTAAGAATTTGATTGATGGACAACTGCATGATGAACAGTGTGGATTCAGAAGTGGTATGACATGTATTGATCTAATATTTTCACTTATGCAGGTTCTTGAGAAATGTTTAGATTTTCAGAAACCTGTGGTTACCAGCTTCGAAGATTTCAAAAAGTCTCTTCACTCTGCTAATCGACATAGTTTGTGGTTGATTGTTATGTCATATGGGATACCTTGCAGTTACTTATTGTAATGAAAGCTCTCTATAACAACATCGAGTCATGTGTGAGAGTTGATAAAACTTGTAGCGAATGGTTTAGCATTGCTAGTAGTGTTAGACAAGAATGCATTTTGTCTCCTTTTCTCTTTAGTTTGCTTATTGATTATGTTATGCGTAATTCTTTGCAAGGGAACTGTTTTGGTCTTTAGGGTCTACAGAAATCAAAATTTCTATTTCTGATTTAGATTATGAGAATTATTTGGCCCTATTGGCTAATGATGTTGATGAGATGAATTCATTCATTGGTGCTGTTGATAATAAGTAGTACAGTAGGTTTAGTAATTAACAGAGATGAAACGAATGTGTTGAAAATTGGTCAAACAGGTGGCGCTTCAGTTGGTTTGAAGGGCTGCACTATTGAGGAAGGTTTCAGTTTAATTTTCTCGGGAACTATGCAACAGATACTGGTGATTTGCAGTATGAGATAAACAGAAGAATAGGAATTGTTGCTGGAACTTTTAAGAATCTATGAAGAGTGCGGAAAAATAGGCGTGTTCACCTAAACACTAAATTAGGCTGTATAATAGTTTGGTTCTTTCTAAGGTTAGTTATAAGAGGGAAACACGGACCCTTTGTAAGCAGAACAGGAAATTTAATGCCTTTGAGTCTAGATGCTTACGCAGTATCTTCGGCATTAAATTGTTTGACTTGTAAGTAATGATGAGTTTAAAAGAAGGAGTCAGCAACCTCCTTTGAGCAGCATATTGTTCAAAGATAGACTGCGTTTATTTGAGCATGCTGCTCGTATGCATAGCTGCAGATTGATGAATAGGGTATGAACTGTATTCCTAAACCCAACAGGAAAAGTGGAAAGACCTAAGATGCGATGGCAGACAATGTCAAACAGGACTTTGCTCAAATTTCCTTACAATGTCCAAATGCAGTAGTTGTAGCTCAGGACAGACATGTCTGGAGAACAAAATTACACAGTCTGGTACAACCTTCATAGCCCATGGCTGGTTGAGAATTTTGTACGTATAGTCGCTCAAAAAATTATCGGAACGCTATGGTTGATTACAGAATTGAGGAAAAATATCTGGCAGCGATTTTTTTAGAAATTAGTGATCTGGAAACCTTCGTTTAATGTAACGTTGCTAGATATTTTTTCTGAGTTCTGTAATCAACCATAGTGTTCGGATAATTTTTTGAGCGACTGTATGTATGTCAATTGACAGTAGAACCGAAATAGACCTGTCTGGTCCATTTCTATGAAGGTACCTGTCTGGTGTTTGATCTGACTTCATCTAAAAATTTTTCTGGTACTGGGCATCATCAATAAGAGCATTTTATGATGACAGTTCTGAGCATGCATCACTGTGACCTTCTTCGTCAGCCTGTACATCGTCTCCGTCACAGCTTCTGATAACAAGGCGGATGAGGGAAAGCAGAGCATTATTCACTAATACGTGTCAATCTGCTAGCTAAGGAACGCTGCACTCAAGGTCAAACGTCAAGGATCAATCAACTTTGAGTCACTGTAACATTCGTTTACTCAGGTGAACATTTCGTCTGTAAATATAGGACAACTCAACACTGCAAGAAACATTATTTTTAGATTGTCCATATTAATTATATTTTGTATTTTGTGTCCTCTAATTTCAAACCAGAAGACTGTATACTCATTGGACTGCCTATATGGGGGGTAGGGGGAGACGCACATTGTGAAGAACTGGGCCGAATGCGGCATGTCGGCAGCCGATTGCCCATCCCTGATTCTAAAACATAACTTTAAGAGAGAAGGTGTCTAAAGCGTAAGTCCAAACCAGGTTAACGCTTAAGTGGTCTACCTCCTTTTTCCAACTGGAGATGAGAGGGAGTAAGTAGTAAATTTAAAGGAATAAGACGACACAAGGATTAATAGTGCAAAATGAATTTTATTTAAGAAAGAATGAAAATTATAACACATCTCTCTAGACACCATGTCACATTTACACACTCTGTGGCAGCATAATTATAACACATTCATTTGCTGTCATTGTACGGTATTGGGATATTTTCACAAATAATACAACCTAACTAAAGTAACAATTACTAGATAATCAATATGTATTGTTACGACAGATGAACGTGCTACATTGGGCTTAGGGTAGATGTGTCATGAACGCTCGCGTATGCTTCAGCGTAACAATTACGTTATCAACTGTTTAAAACAGAGATGCTTTGAATAATAAGATTTCTGAAAAAAAAAAACAAGAAGGTGGAGTAGTGAATAAATAAGGATATATTGTATGAAATTAGTGTTGTGTGATAAATTACTACGCAAGAAGACTCCTATTATTTGAGTCAAGGTGAGTCTGGTTCCGGTGGTGAAAGGGAATCAACAGTAAAATTTTTGGGTCCTCTATCTGGAGAGATCAACATTAGATGTTTCGCATCTGTAAGGTATAAAGCATTATTAAGGTAGTCCTCTAACACACATAAAATTCAATATAAATTGATTTCTTTGTTGGATGTTACAAAGTAATAGGTTCTATTCTGTCACAGGAACTGAATATTGACAGCATTGTGGTTTAAACATTGAAAATTGGTTAAACATAGTAAATCGTCCTTTTTATGGTTTGTTTTTATACTAAGAGGAATAGAAATACTTGTGTTTAGATTGTTTAATTTGTATAATATCTGTGTCTTTGTAATAAATTACTTCATTCATACTTTAGTTTGGTATACATATACAGGGTGATTCAAAACTCTTGGGCTAAACTTTAATGGGTGATAGAACACACCCGAACAAGCACTTTTCTCATACAATGCATGGTCGGAACTCAAGCGGTGAAGCGCTAGGGGTTAGCAGTTACTGTATCAGGAAATGAAGAAGCACAAGAATGACAGAAGAGGTTTGAAACAATTGCAGAAATTACAGAACAGAAAGTAAGAATTTTATTGAACAAATTACAGAAACTGCTCAAAAGAGCGACCACCAACATTAATGCAGGCTTCACACCTTCGACATGGTGATCGGCGTACATGGGCGAAAACACCAGGCATTTCTCGTACAGCGGCAGCGGCAATAGAAATCCTGCAACAAGGTCCTCATTGGAATCGATGGGGTTACTGTAGATGAGGCTTTTCATATGGCCCCATAGGAAAAAGTACAGACATGAGAGATCGGGTGATCGTGGCGGCCAAACGATGGCACCACCCTGACCAATCCATCGTCCTGAAAATGTTGCATCCAAGGCGTTCCGCACATCCACGCTGAAATGGGGTGGTGCTCCGTCGTGTTGGAACCATATACGTGTTTGAATGTTTGCTGGAACATGGTTCAGTAATTCTGGCAAGACTTCTTGTGAAAATACGAGGTACATTCTCCCTTTCAGTCGGACTGGCAGAAGGTATGGGCCAATCAAATGGTCATGGAGGATTCCAGCCCAAACATTTACGGAGAAACGCCGCTGGTACGAATGTGGACTTATGGCGTGCAGATTACTGGTGGCCCACACATGTGAATTGTGGCTATTAAAAATGCCCTCACGTGTAAAGGTGCATTTGTTAGTGAATCAAGACATGTGCATCAAAGTTTGTTGATGCACATGTCTTGGCAATTGCAGGAACCACTGTGCAAAATCCACCCGAGGCTGATAATCTGCAGGTGTCAAGATGTGTACCCTCTGTGTATGATAGGGGTGTAATCGTTCGTCTTGTAGAACTCGCCACACCGTCGATTGGGGCACACTTACGGCATGGGAAATTGCTTGTGTGCTACATTCGGGACAATCGCCAACCCTACATAGAATTTCCTCTGTAACACGTGACATCCTCACACTCCTTGCACGCCATGTATCCTGCAAGCCACTGACAAATGAGCCCATTTCGCACAGATACCGGTGCAATTGCTGAAAGGTTTTACGATCAGGTAGGCATCTGGTCGGAAAGCGCTCCTGGTATAGTCTTTGGGCTTCCCTCGCATTCCTGTCCGCAGCTCCATACGTGAAATGCATGTCCACCTTCTCCTGATTCGTGAAACAATACATCCGTTCTGCAATCCACGGTAGAAAATACGACGAGTGCGAAAACAGCGCTTATAAGTGTTTACTTGAAAGCGCCCTCTAGCGCTTCACAGCTTGAGTTCCAATCACGCATTGTATGACGAAAAGTGCTTTAGGTGTGTTCTATCATCCCTTAAAGTTTGGCCCAAAAGTTTTGAATCACCCTGTATACGATTTTTAAACTCATTCTAAGTTTTCATCTGTTTGAATTCATAAGAAAAATTTTTACACACTTGGAATTCTCCTAGTCCTGGATCATCTGGGCAACAGCTGCTGACCATCACAATATCACACAAATAAAACTTGTTGAAGAAATAGAGATCACGCCAAGCAAACCTGATAAGTATTTTAGCGTTGCAAGATTTTTATAGAGCAGTTTTAGCTAACATAAGAATTTACATTTAATTCCTATATCTTCATAACTATTGAGACATGAATTTATACATATCATGTTCTGTAATTGTGGGTGGGTTGTTTTACGACTGAATGGCACTTTTTTGCACGCAATTGGCTAAATGACCAGATAAAAACAAGGATCCCGAGTACTCAGAGAAGTGTACTGGCAGAGGGCCCACTGGACAGCTATTAAGAGACAGATGATATCTTCCCTTCAAGGCCATCTGGCGTGTTTTTTAACGTGCACAGGGTATAGCTCTCTGCATACGGGCCACGAAAGGTCATCCGATGGATGTGGCCTTTCGAAAAGTATCGGTGTCCCCTACTGACCGAATACAAGGTGGGGATTTTGCGGAGATGAATTTCAAAGCTGGCTTAGGTGGGACTCGAACCTGGGATCTGCAAATTAGAGCCAACTCTTACCACCCACTCCCTTACATAATAATTGTGTCATTTATTTCATAACTATGGATATATGAACTATTCTATAATTATGGAGATAGGGTTTATATTCCCGCCAAAGAATATAGATCTATATTAATGCCGCTCGACTAGTAAGGCTGAATAGGACGTAAAATAAAAAAGTAGAAAAAGGTAGATATATTTTGTTCAAAATTATCCCGAATTAAGACTAATCATGAGCATTTGTGGCGAAGGCACATCATTTTCCCTAAATATGGACTCAAATGGAGGAAACTGGTTCTCTCTGGTATTATCTGGCTTGAATAAAATATCTCTGTTAGCTGTTCATGGAATGAAGCGTTCCTTCACCTCGAAAATCAAAGTCTAGACGAAAGAGAAATAACTGATGAAATTACACCGTCGAGCAAAGGTTGCAAGAGGACACTTCAAGTGGGCTGAAAAGTAAGCTATCGAGTTGATCTAGATATGATAAATTTACCTATCGTGATCAAATAATACAAGGTCATTATAAAAGAATATCCATATTTGTAAGTGCTGTATGTTAACCGAACTTGTGGCATTCGATAAATGCCGATTCGACACCATTGGACTTATTTTTTTTGGGGGGGGGAAGGGGGGGGTATATTAAATATAGGTTATTTTAAAAAAATATCGCAATTTCCATCGTTTAAAGCAGTGGTTCTCAAACATTTTCGACCATATTAGGCCGAACAAAAGACCTCGCAGTTCACTTACCTCATTCATTCCTACTTTCTAATGGGAAAATAACTGCGTGAATTTTGGAGAGGAACAAAATATGATGAAAATGGTAGCAAAAGAAAATCACATACTTAGACGTATTACTTAGGAAAGGGGAAGGACGTATTACTTAGGAATTAAAGGAATTTGATTTCCAATAGAATAAAAATTTGAGTCTGATTGAATCTGTTGAACATAAAACGAAACTTGGAGGATTTTAACAATTTGTACACAAATTATATTTGTTGTTTAATTATATAATAAACTAGAGCAATTTTGAAATATTGGTCTCTTTTTATAACGATCATGTGCTAAACGAGGGTAACGTGTATAGATTTTTTTTTTCATTTTCCGTCTTTACGCCCTTTAACAGTGGCATTTGGAATTAACACATCATTGAAAGAAATACAAATAGTAATATTATATTAGTACCAGTCCGCCCTAGTGGTTAGCGTACCTGACTACTCTTCCAACGTGCATGTTCTAGTGTTTGCATGTTGTATTCCTCGTTTAAGTGTTTGTATAATAAATACCTCCTAAGCAGATGTCTGCCACAGAGGTCTGAATAGGAGCCTGCCAGTTAATACGCCATAGTGGAAGGTCTGTGAGGACGGCCGCACCTCAGCAGAAAAACAACACAAACATCCATGCCTTATCCGGGGCTCGAACCCAGGTCCCTTTGATCAGTAGCCAAGCACGCTAACCACTCATTCACGGACCAGAAACTGACACAAGCCAAAAGCTTACAAGTTATCTCCGTCCTTTGTGTTTTTTTCCAAACACTAAAATATTTTGTCTGTCAATGTAAATCTTTTGATCATGACATTCTTTTACCATCAAAATTATTTTTACCTCCAAAATTGTAAAATGAGTAGACCGTTTGCAATATTTGTTTGAAGTTTGGGCATTTATATATTTTTCCATAATAAGTGAGATTCATAATATCTCATCAATATTTATCGAACCCTAAAAGAACATTTTTCTCTTAAAAAATAGTTAAATGTCTTCAAACGGACAAACGACAAACTGAAAACATTAGCTTCAAAAGCGTTTCAATATCGTTTTCAATTAGCGTTTTCGAAAAACAAAGTTAAAAATATTTGTCAACATTGTACTACCCATCTACATATATTCGCAATGCCTTTATAAGTAATGACAGCGTTAAATACAAATGCTAATCCTCTTCAATGCTTCAACTATTTTGTCTTTAATACTTTCCGTAACGAACTTCGTCGTTATAAGCTGGTGATTGCATTAAGATTAGACTGCAGATCACATTAGGCATATAGCAAAGGCCCAACGCCTTCTCTACATGCTTAAACGTTATGTATGTAAGTAGCTGAAATGATGTTAAATCTTTTCTCAGAGATACACATGAATATTTAAATCTTCCTGACTTATTTTGAACAGCTCTGGATGTTCTTGTCTTTACTCTTAAAAGTCAGATTTATTCTAGTTTATTTTTTTTTGTCAAAAAATTAAGAAAAATGTGCAATTAGCAAACACAGTAGAATTTCTCCAAACCAGCATTTTGTAAGTAGATAACTTGTTTGGCAGAATAGTTTATAACTTAATTATCGCGCAGAGTTTTCATCACTATATTGCAAATACATAGGTACATTTACCTTTTAGAATTGAGAGAGCTAACTAGGTAGTTGGATTTTTTTACCTCTTAGCTATTTTGCACACATTGGGCTAAATGGCCAGGTCACAAAGACCCTGAGAGTTCAGAGAGGGTTGGGAGAGGAGACCCACTGGACAGCTGTTAGGAGACAGGAGTATAATTCCGTAACACTCCCCAAACGTTCCACTATTCAAGACAGTAGTACATTATACAGAGGGTGCCACTTTTGACCCATCTACTTTCCAGCATGCCTTACTTTAAAAATAACATAACTGTAGAGAAAGGACCTGTTATAATGAGCAAGACATATAGGCGGATATAATCAGAATCGTCTGGTTTTCTAATCATTGAGGTGTAGCGTGAGACTTCTGAAATTTGTGCGTTGCCAAAACATATGAGCCAAATACTTCATTAATCCATCCAATACAATTCCCAAACATATATACAACCTTACTTATTGATTAATTTTGAATTTTGAGTGCCATTCATTATATTCAATCCTAACTTTTTGATCAGGTGGGAGCTATCATGGTGGGGACACCCACTAGCTTTTCCATCGAGAAGTCCGTCGACCGGGGATCCCATTCCCAGTAGCGAGCCTACAACTTCGTCCTCTCCATAGAACCAACCCGCCACCCCACAGAGTGCTGACCCCACCCACTTCGGGGCTTGCAACGAACCTTTCTCAGATGCCAGGATAGGTCTACCTAATCGGAGTGACCAGTCCCTTTCAGCAGACCCTCCACATCACGACATCTCCAGCCAGGTTGCCGGTAGAGTGCACGCCAAGAGGACCTCACGGCTCCCCAACGCACAGACCCCACCCACTTCGGGGCTGCAACGAACCTTTCTCAGATGCCTGGATAAGTCTTCCTAATTGGGGTTCCCAATCCCTTTCAGCAGACCCTCCCCTTCACGACATCTCCAGCCAGATTGTTGGTAGCGTGCACGCCAAGAGGACCTCATGGCCCCCCTGTGAACAGACCCCACCCACGTCGGGGCTGCAACGAACCCTTCTCAGATGCCAGGACACCTCCAGCCAGGTTGCCGGTAGCGGACACTCTAGAGGACCGCGAAGTGATCCTACATCACAGAGGCACCGTAGGCCCCTGCACCACTATCTTTATTCATTGCCTTCAGATCTAGGGTGCGTAAAAAATTCTCGTGTGGGGACTCTTAGTTTGGCTTTTCCATCGATAAGCCTGTCGACCGGGGATCCCACTCCCAGTCGCAGAGCCCTCGACTTCATCCTCTCCATCAGGGCCGACTCGCGGCTCCCCAGCGTACAGACCCCACCCACTTCGGGGTTTGCAACGAACCTTTCTGTGATGCCATGATGAGTCCCCTTTTTGGGTGCACCAAGCCCTATTAACGGACTCTCACTTCGCGGCATCTTCAGCCAGGTTGCTGGTAACGTGCACGCCAAGAGGACCGCCAGTCGGCCCTACTTCTCAGAGGCACCATAGCCCCCCCCCCCCCACCACCACCTCGACAAGGTGGTCTCCACTTCGTGGGGGGGGAGCTGTTAGGAGACAGACGGCTTTTTTGTCATGGCTTTCAGACATGGGACCACGGTCTCAGTCAAAACAAAGAATTTTGCGGAGATAAATCTCAAAGCTGGCCCAGGTGGGACTCTAGCCTGTGAACTGCAGATTAAAAGCCTGGCGTTCTACCTACTGAGCCACCCCAGTCCCACTAATTAGAACTAGTTAGTGAAATAAGTTTAGTTTGTCATTTTCCGAATGGAAAGTTTCGTTTATCTGTTAATTTATATTTATATGTTTAAATTGCTGTCTAACATATAAATTTTCGAAATTAAAGTATCTCTGGGTTTTTCTAGGAGTTTCTAGGAGTTTTTCTTTTCCAAAGTCCTGGATATCCAACAATCTGGCAACACTCAAGTCCCACCTTCTCTGAGCGTTCGGGGTCCTTGTGACCTGACCATTTAGTTCATTGTGTGCAAAAAAGTGCCGCTCAGATGTAAAGCAACCCAAGCACCAATTCGTGCAAGATTTTTGGAATTTTATTGAAATTGTTGGTTATGCACGGTTCTTGATTCAGAGGACAATAAGGGAGATTGTTAATTAGGCATACACTGGAAGGAGAGCTATGCACCAAACCCCTGCAATGATGCATAGAACCTCCCAGACCTAGCAGTTAAAGTGGTACCTTGCCTTCTCGTGGTGCAGGCCGTTAGTACCTTTCAAAAAAATATTCATTTCTAGAAGTTAACGAAGAGGGATGGGTACCAGAACAGTATAGCCTACTGATCTAGTCACCTATGGCCACGTTTTCTTTTTTCTGCACTTCTGAGGGGTGGTCAACTTCACATGGTCTAGGTGCTGGCCGTCGGACTTTAAGCCAATCCAGAGGGACTGGATTAAGGCTTCGAGCATTATTACAAATCCTGAACTTGCTGTACTGGTGGACCTCTGTTGAAAGAAAATATATCCTCTGCTTTCTGGCTGTCTGTGGCTTGCCAGCCCTAAGTGAGCAGATGCACAGGATTCCTTATATCAGCTGGTGGATAATCCTGATCAGAGGCCACCTTAGGTAGATGACCCTTATTTTCTATACGGCATCACCAACCTACCCTGGAATAATATGTTTCAGATAGGTCAGTTTCTATTTGGATTCTGGTTCTTGAAAAGGTTCAATTGTAAAGGTGGTGCCTGAAGTTCCTACCAGAATTGGTGGCGTCAGTCTTTAGTGGTGGTGGAATGCGTGTTACATGCGATTATACATGCGATTAGGGGGGAGGTGCTCTTTGATATTTTCGGCTGCACCTCTCTTTATAAACCTAGTTTCTTTAAAAATTATACTAATCATTTTCCCTCCACAGGTATATGAATGTAGAACGATGCATAGAGATTATTCTCTTAACGTTCTCACACAAGAATTCCAACGCTATAACTTGATATTTTGGGCTTGCAAGAAACCCGATGGATAGGTAAATGTCAGATACTTAAACATAGTTCAAATTCTGTACATATACATGAGTAAACATATACTCAAATAGTTTCAAATTTCTGTTTTCAAAGAAGGGTGATGGGGAAAAGCATCTCCAAGGTATAGGCTTGATTCTCGGCAGATACGCCAGTGATCTTCTAGGGCAGTGGTTCTCAACCTTTTATGCTTCGCGTTCCCCCTGGAAGTGTGTATGTAACTGGCGTACCTCTTGTATAGATAGATAAAACTATAATTATAGTATAACAATGGGAATAAAATAAAACATATATATATAAATACACATTAAATTTTGTATTCATAAATTACATATATCGATAAACACAAAAAATGGCATAAACAATTTAACAAATCTTATAAAATTATTAACATTTTAGTGGGTAATCGACCTAGTCCCAAAAATTTTACCGCGTACCCCACGTTGAGAATATTCTAGGGTACGATTGCATTAACAGATGATTGCATTAATAGAAGATTTCTTATATCTAAATTTAAAACTAAGATTAAAGATGTGAATGCTATCTGTTGTTATGCTCCCACAGAGGACTCTGAGGAGAATGAGAAAAATAGGTTTTACAGATATCTTATGCTATTTTGAAATAGGTGACTTCAAAGCTAAAGTTGGTACTGACTCTCACCGCTGGGTAGGAGTGATAAGTCCTTTTGGCTTTGGTAGCTGCAATGGCAATGGGGAACCTTTCTTACAGGAAAGTAAACTAAATGGTTTCAGAATAAATAACACAATGCAACAAACATCCGGATATTTATAAATACACATCAGTTTCTTCTGATGTATTTCGTAAGAATATGATCGATTGCAAATTAATTAAGAGCAAATGGGCTAGTTCAGTTAGGAATAGATCATACAAGGGAACTGAATTTAGGTTTGATCAAAGTATGATAAAACTAAAGCTTTAAAAAATGTTTTGCTAAGCCTTTAACATGGAAGCTCTTAAACATACAGATATAGCTAAAGCATACCATGATAGGCTTTATTATGATAGCATTATGACAATCTTGGATTGCTTGCTACTGAAGCTGAGAAAGAATGGGATCAGTTTAAACAGGTTCTTCTTGAAATTAATAGTAGTGTTTTGGGTGAAAAGAAGCAGATGAGACAAAGTCATATAAGTGCTAAAACTATGGAGGTTATTTCTGAAAGTAGGATTTCATAGGAATAATTTAAATTAATAACATGGAAGCTCTTAAACATTAGAAAAGTATTTCTTAGTCTTAAGAATGTAATTATAAGGAGTTTAATCAACGTGCAAAAGATAAGTTAACAGCTGATAAGAATATTTGATAGGACAAGGATCCGTTGGTCTTTAAGAAAAAATTGAGTGATACTTAAAATCATGGAAATAATATATTGTTTTTCACAACAAGGTAGAAGAAATTTAATTATGCCAAGGAAATCCTGAAACAGGTAGCAGATAGTCTAAGATGGTGAAACGTGAAAAAAACCTGTGAAGAAGACATGTTCCTGAAAATGATTAAATAAAGTTTGCACTAGATTCGCAAGATTTGGAGTCATTGTGTTGCTTTATGTAACAGTTACTTGATTCAGAATTCTGTATAAAGAACCTTATGGGAACAGGGAAAACAGGAAAGTTACAAATCGGCGCAGCAAAGATAAAGACTTAAGAATACCTTTACAGAAAATGGCGCTATTATTTTATAATTAGAAAGTATCCTTTACAAGCATAGCTCAGTAATCTCAGGATTAGGAAAAATCTGTTACAGTATTGAGCAATTATATTAGGATAATGAAGGATCTGTTACAAAAAGATAATATTACATCATACCACAGAGTCCGTTTTACAGCTAATACTACATTTTTAACTCTTTATTACAGGTGTTTTGTTGTAATATCGGAATTTACACTTACACTGAAAAAATATTATTACCTAAATTGAGCTCGATCAGTTTATTTTGCGGAGCTTAGTCACCACTTAGATTACAGGACTAATAATTAGCGTTTATTAGATAGTGGCAAGGAAAATTATTAAGGAGATAATGAACATGCTAGAAATATATACTTTTACGATTAAGTTAGGAGGGTGAAAGGAAAAACGGAAATAATATATGTAAATTAATTAACAATGAAACATTTTAAATGTATAGTTTCTTTGCGTGCAAAACATATATGATTTAAAAAAAACTAGATGCTAGTTTTAGTTTATGCAGGCTTTTCCTTACAGGAACATGCTCCATGAGAGAAGTCAAATTGAAGGACCACTCTATCGGTAAGAGCCATGGGAATCAGTTAATATCACCGCTTCATCAGTTATTTTGGAGCTATAGGAATCAGATAATATGATCACTTCATCAATTAGAGCTATATAAATCAGGTAATATCACTACATCTTCAGTTATGTTATAGCTATAGATACCAGGTGATGTGACCAATTCTTTAAGTTAGAACTGTAGATATCAGGTAATATCACTACATCTTCAGTTACGTTAGAGCAAAAGAAATCAGGTAATATCTAGAGCCCTGCGTGGATGCGTATATCCGCAGTTTTATCCGCGAAATATCCGTATTTAACAGCTCTCGGCGAATAAAAGATTAAACTTACCCGGATAGTGGATAAAAAATATTGAGGTTAACGCGAATTGCTGATAAAGTCTCGTATTTAATAAGACATGCAGAAACATGAGCAAACATTATTGCATTATTGATGGCTGACATGAGTGAAAAAACTACTTCTGATAACGTTGAAAGAAACCTGATTTGAATAATGTAATATTATAACATGATGATAAATGATGATATTCACTCTAAAGAAGAAGAAAAAAAGTCCACTGGGAGAGAGCCACAAGTTAAAAAACTTTACCCTATGTGAAGAAGCGATATTTTTGTTGAAAAAGCAGAATATAAATTCACAAATTTACTGATGTGCTACGAAGGAAACGAGAGTTAAACATCAGTCGTATGAAAATTTCAGTCGGGAGATCACGAGGATTTAGAGGAGATTGAGTTGGTAATAAAAAGGAGTGTCTTCTCATAATCGTTAATAACTGCAGTTAAAAGAGAAAAATTAACTCAAAAGAATTTGTAAAACTAGAATTGAGAAAATTTTCACGGTACATTTCTTCAATTAATTAGTCAACCATTAGATTGATTTCTTTTTCTCGCAAACATACATCGGACTTCAAGCATTTCCAAAATTTAAACGGTTATTAAGTAGCCAATATATGCGGATGTTAAAAAAGTTTTGCAGTTTTTTTTTTAAAGTTTTTTTTTTTTAAAGTGCGGGTGCGGACTTCATTAGTCAGATCTACAGGGTGTCTCAAAAATATAGGTACAAACTTTTAGGGGAGGTAAATAACATCTAAAGGAATGAGAATTGCATAGGAACCCATAACCGGAAACGTCACCGTAACTCAATAGGCGGCGCTGTTCATCATTGCACTAGAGGGGAAATTTCGGATTTCCTCATTCGAGCGGTAGTCGGCTTACGAGGAGCATGCAAAGGTATTCAAACAGGGAGCTCTCAGACAGGCACTTAGTGTATGGAATAGCTGAGGGCAACGGACGAGCCGCTCAACGAATGTATCAAGAACGCTTCCCACACAGACATGTACCGGATCACCGTTTGTTTGCGCGTGCGCAATCAATTTGCGCGTGCGTATCATCAAAATCAAATAACAAGTATTCTTAAGTCTTTATCTTTGCGATTATGGGTCATTAAGAGGTAGCAGAAGTGAGAGCAGGCCACGATCGACGCGTACTCCCGCCATGAAAGAAAGTGTGTTGGATGCTGTGGAGACTAATCCTAGTACCAGCACACGTGCCATTGCCTCTGCCTTAGGAGTGTCTCGTTGCAGTGTACAGCGTGTTTTGCACGGTGAGTCCTTACACCCCTTTCATCTCCAAAGGGTTCAGTTACTTCTCCCCGCAGATCATCCTGCATGTGTGTGTTTTGCGCAGTGGTATCTCCAAGAAAGCGTCAAGATGTTAATTTCCCAGCTTATGTTTTGTTTACTGATGAGGTCAGTTTCACTCAGGATGGCGTATTCAATCAGCACAATGCGCATTTGTGACCACAAATGCGCATTGTCAATCACGAGAACCCCCACGATATGCGCACCCATGCGGCACAACATCGTTTCGCCATAAATATGTGGGCAGGTTTGGTCGGCGACTGCTTAGTCGGACCATACCTTTTACCATCCGCACAACCTCCGCGAAGTATCTGATCTTTCTGGAACAGGTTCTACCAGGCTTACTTGCCCATGTTCCAGAAAATGTGAGACGCAACATGTGGTTTCAACATGATGGGGTGCCTCCCCATTATGGAAGGTGTATTCGTGCGCATTTGAACATGTCTTTTGGGCAACGATGGATTGGGCGTGCTGGACCAGTTGCCTGGCCCCCACGCTCTCACCTGATTTAACGAGCGTTGATTTCTTTCTGTGGGCGGCCCTCAAAGCGACCGTGTATGAATCGCCTGTGGAGTCTGACATGTATCTCGTGGCAAGGCTCGTCTGCGCTGCTGCTACTATCAAAGAAACTCCAGGTGTGTTCTACCGTATTCGGCAATCAATGCTCCGTCGGTGTCAGCATGCATCGCGTCTCATGGTGGAAACTTCGAGCATCTACTGTAACATTATGAAATGTATCATCTAGTACGCCATTTGTAATAATTATGTCCAATAAATGTTTTCCCATTAATCACTGTCTTGTGTCCTGTCAGATCTTGTACCTCTGCTACCACTTTCCCATGACGTTTCCGGTTATGGGTTCCTATGCAATTCTTATTCCTTTAGATGTTATCTACCTCCCCTAAAAGTTTGTACCTATATTTTTGAGACACCCTGTATAGAAGAAAGGAATGTGACCACATCATCCGTTATGTTAGAGCTATAGAAATCAGGTAATATGACCAATTCATCAGTTAGTTAGATAAATTGAAATCAGATAATATCACTTCTTTATCAGTCAGGCTGTAGAAATCAGGTAATGTCCCCCCTCCCAACTTTATCAAAGCTACAAAAATCAGGTAAGCTCGCCACTTCATCAATTAGAGCTAGAGAAATCATATGTGCTGATTACTCTATCAATATATCTACATAAATCAGGCCCTCTAAGCTTTAACAGGCCTTCTAAGCCAATCAGGCCCTCTAAGCTTTACAGCTGCATAAGTCAGGCTCTCCGACACTCCATCAGTTAGAGATACAGAAGTTAGATTCTCTGACCAGAGGTGGACTGGCAATAACGTTTCACCCGTAAGAGGCGATTAGACAACTGATTGAAGGGAAGAAACTTAATTAAATTTTCTGATAGGTATATTTTGAACATACTAACGTACCTTCCGTGCAACTTTTTCTCTTGCATACAGTTTTCACATTTATATTAATGCTTTATTCCAAGTGCAATGTTGCAATGCAGTTCTGCTTTACTTTTCAACGCAGCTTTACAAAGTAACAAAAAGTATTTGGAACATATTGTTACTTTGTCAGTCATTCTCATTACAGCTTATGTCATTTTAGAAACATTTGTATATACTGGCACACTGAACTCCAAAATTTAATGGATGGAAACGAAACGAACTGGCAGTCTTAAACTCGAAATTAGGTTCTATTATAGCTGGAGTCAATATATTTATTTAAATGTTATTTCTGGCAAAATAGTTTTTCTTAATGAATTTGGCAAAAAATAATTGAAGGATATGAAATAGTAGAATGGAGCATGGGAGCTAGGTAATGGCGAGAGGGGGAGATGATCGGCGTTTATTTGGTAACGGAGATGTGTGGAGCCGGTTGCTTTAGAGCCCGGTAGGAAAACAATTTTCCACTCTTTCCGTCTCTGACCACTCCATGCAGTAAAGTTGTAGAAATCATATTGTCTCACCACTCCATCAGTCTGAGCTACAGAATTCAGTGTGTCTCACCACACCATCAGCTAGAGAAGTAAAATTCTCTGCCACTGTATCAGTTTAACACTCAGAAATCATATACCTTCACCACTCCATCAGTCTGAGGTACAGAAGTAAGATTCTTTGATAACTACATCACTTAGTACTAAAACGTTTGGTTAAAATTTCATAAGTCAAGCTCTCTGGCCGGATCACCACTTAGAGCTATAAAAGTCAGACTTTGTAGCCACTTCATCAGTTACAGCTCTCCACTCCATCCGCAAAACTAAAAATTCGGGTTTTATTTCCAATCCATCAAGCAGAATCAGAAGTCACGTTCCTGTGATCACTTTATCTGTTAGCGCTACAAATGTCAGGCTCTCTGACCACCCTACCATTTAGAACTACGAAAGTTACTTTCTGTCTCCACACCATCACTTAAAGCTACATAAGTTGCGTTCTGTGACCACTCCATCAATCACGAGATAAAGAAGCACAGTTTCCTTATCACTCATCAGTTAGACGCTAACACATCATCGCCCTGTGAGCACCACGTTCAGAAACTCATTCAACAGTGGGCCATGATAGTCAAATTAAAAAGTCAGCATACCTCACATTGTTCAACTTTGTATGCTTCCACGAGGAGTTGGTTTGGAATCCTCACAACGTTTATAACGTTAAAGCCGATATGTGAAACTTATTCTAGTGTTAATGTGTTCCTTCTAGACAAAGCCGGATCTAGGGAGAAGTATTAGCGAAGGGACAAGCCCCCCCCCCCCCCATATACTCTTGAGAATGTCAGTAAGGGTAGTGATCAAATATTATTAACTTTGTGCATATTTCACGCATTTTTCAATAATGTTTTTAAAATCTCTAAAATGAAGGGTCAAATGTTATACTGTAATGAAATGGCTCTTGACTTTACCTTTTCCTGGCCGATTGAATGGCGTGCCCCGAACCTTTAATTTATTTCTAGATCGGGGCCTGTCTTATAGGTATACCCATTTCTTTGCTTGATGGCGCGACGATCACTCAGTTACCTAGATATAGGGCTTGTTCACTTTTCATTTGAACGACCCTTAATGTATATTTTGGTTAATTGCAAACTGCGACTTTTTTATTCTATTATATTAAGGGAAAATATTTCATTGTTCATTTAGAATATAGTTTTAACTTTCCTTTAGCATAATTTTGTGCTGTTCGCTTTTTAATGGCACATGGCTGTATTTTCTTGTTATGTGACAACAGAGTCAAATGTATGATTATCTTTTCATCAAAACAAGTCATATTTCTCGAAATCCGAACAGATTTGAATTTTTTAGAGATAATGATGCGACTAAGCAATTGTTACCTTCAGAACTGCTAACGTGTTTACCTTTTCAAACTTGCTTACTTTTTTCTACTGAACAATCCTTTTTTTTTTCTGCTTTTCAAACTTGCTTACTTTTTCTACTGAACAATGTTCTTTTTTCTGCTTTTCAAACTTGCTTACTTTTTTCTGCATTTCAAACTTGCTGTTTTTTCCTTTCTGAACACTGCAGATAAATGATTCTCTCACAGTAATACGGCAAATGGGCTGTTGAGTAGATATTAAGGCTTAATATGCGGTTGACCATCAGTCCCGTGAGTGTTAACAGATTGTATTTAAAGAAAATATGTACAGTCGCTCAAAAATATATCCGAACGCTATGGTTGATTACAGAATTCAGAAAAAATAGCTGGCAACGATTTTTTTAGCAATTAGTGATCTGGCAACCTTCGTGTCACGTGACATGAAGGTTGCCAGATCACTAGTTTCTAAAAAAATCGTTGCCATATATTTTTTCTGAATTCTGAAATCAACCATAGTGTTCGGATACTTTTTTGAGTGACTGTACTCAAAGACCTTAGGAACATACTATAGGCTGGATTGGTTCTTTTACCTTTGATTTTGTGCACACGTTTGGGTTAAATGACAAAATCACAAAGGCCCAAAGGGATCAGAGAATTAAGTCCACTTGACAATAGCTACGATGGAAGCCACCCGTCATAACCATCAAGGGTGCTTTTTAGCTTATACAAGGTATGTTTCCTACACAAGGGGCCAATGCTTAAAGTCCCATTCTACGGAATGCGGCTTGTCCAAATCCATCGTTGTCCCCATTCTCACCGAGGACAGAACAATGGTTAGCGGAGGTTAACCTCAACGCAGGTACCAGAACCTGGGAACATCAGATTACGAGTCTGGATCGATCTACTGAATCAATCGCTGCCTCCGATTCATATTATGCCAGTGGCAAGTCAGATTCAGAGCTCAATAACTTTTTTTAATGGAAAATGGTAACTGAAGATAAATAAAAAATCTCTGATCTAACCAAATTTCGAATTTCAATAGAATTCGCTCTGTTTAAAATGTTACGGAAACTGAAACAGTTAGAAAGAGTTTATTTCATTCCAGAAAGAAAAATCAGTCAAAATTAGCGTATAAATTATCATTGCGCAAATTGATAAACTGTTTTTATATGCTAAAATATGCTTATACTTTTATAAAGTTTAATTAATGATATTAGCGTTAAAGTTTAGGTTATTAAAGCTATATTATTAAAAGTGGTTATTGTTCCCATTTTTGAACTAATCTTTTAGATCAATCATTTTAAGTAGCATTGCTATTGATAAAAATTTCAGTTTCCTAAAGTACCGCTTTATAATAGCTTACTAAAATTTCAGCTCTTCAGATACTGGGAGAAATTGTTTAACATCCGATAACTAAGTAGATGTGATAGACACCTTTAATTTTCCTGTCACTTTTTTACTTCACAAAGAGTTAATTTAAAATTTTCAGCGCTTTCAATTCGATTAACCACTGATAAAACGTCTGATTATTTCTATTTCAATAGACTTTGAATATAGATTCTTTACTGGTTTCCATAAATTAAGTAACAAATGTAAAAATCGCGTTGTCTTAAGACTCTAACGATAGAAATGTACGGATATCATATATAGTATATAAAATACGACTCAGGATTGAGGTCTGGTGTGTAAAGGGGTGGAGAGGGCAGGGCTGAATGCGTTAAGCCTAAGTCGTCGTTCTCCAGTTCTCCTGCGAAGCAGATTTTTTGGGTATGTCTACTGGGCACTTTTGGAAGAAGTGCGGTAGTGAGTTATAGGTCGGCTCCAGATAGACCAAAGTGAAACAACATTAGAAGAATGCTTAATCAGTCGTTCAGTGGTGCATAGATTTTGACAGAAATTCCAGTAAGAACAGAATGCAACCAGACGATTTAGTAGTAGACGATTATGGGACCAAGAAATGACAGCTCTCTGGTGTTATGCGCTCAGAGAAGAAGGATGTAAACTGCACATCAACTGTAATGGGACCCGTAGCAGCGAGTGGTACGGCAATATCCACTACCAAGCTATGCCAAAATCTCCATGAAGTATGCCTATAGGCTAGGCTGCCTGTCCCGATGCCAAAGGAAAAATCATCTAAACTGGTGACGACATCATGTCAACTGGACCGGGATAAATGGCGATACATGTTATCCACTGATGAATCTAGTTTTCCCTCCTCGGCGATTTCTGGCATCGATTGATATCGAAGGAACCAGGAAACAAGCTGTCATGCCACAAATATTCATCAACAAGTATTCTTCACCATAGATAGACTTTTTGCAGGATTTTTGCATTCATTTAGCAATTTAGTTGCTATTATATCCATCTTGCATAATTGCAAGAAACTATGTTTTTTTCTGGAACATCCACAATAATGCTAATCACATGAATATCTTTAGGTAGTCTCAAATAAAGCGTATTGTGCAGCGTATAATTCTGCTTTCATCAAGCCTCATCATCGGTCGTAGCTATAGGGATGAAATCTTGGATCTATTCGTGCAACGTTTTGGGGACGCAATAAATGTTACCTCTCTCCCACGGAAAGCTAACACCCACCAGTTGTCGTCTCATTAAGGACATAAATTTCAAACTTGTCGAGGCTATCTATCACTATTAACTGTATATAGTGGCCAGCCCGATCTCTCGACCTAAATCCGGTAGAATATGCTTAGATTGTTATAGGGAGACGAGTTACTTCCCTGAATTCCGCTCCTGCAAGCCTCCTTGATGTTCGATGTGCTTTGGAAGAACAGTAGAGATTACCCCAACAGTGTTACTGGACTAGCTAACCAACAGCATGAGACAGCATATTAAATCACTTGGGGCTATCTCAGTTGATCTTCACTTTTTTTACCATGTATCCGTATTTGTATCATCATCATCATCAAGCAGCCATGGGCTACGGAGGTCCAACCAGACCGTGCAATTTAGTTCTCCAAGCAAGTCTGTCCTGAGCTACATCTGCTGCATCTGGCCACTGTGTGGAGGGGAGGGGGTGGCTCAGTCGGTAGCGCGCCAGGCTCGTAATCTGTAGTTCTCAGGTTCGAGTCCCAGCTGGGTCAGCGTTGAGATTTATCTCCGCAAAACTCCCCGCCCTGCCCACGGTCAGTAGGGGACACCGATGGGCTTGGAAAGGCCGCCGTCCATCGGATGGGACGTTAAGCCGTGGCCCCGTGTGCGGGAGAGCCATACCCTGTGCACGTTAAAGAACACGCTGGATGGCCTTGACGGGAGGCTACCATCTGTCTCCCAACAGCTGTTCCAGTGGGTCCCCTCCCCTAACCTTCTCTGAGCCTTCGGGGTCCTTGTGACCTGGCCATTTAGCCCATGGTGTGCAAAAAAAGTGCCCCTCAGAGGTAAAACAACCCAACCCAACCCAACCCTCTGGCCACTGTACACCAATTCTAAAAAGGTCCTCTTTGACATTGTCTGCCTACCGCATCCTTGGTCTCCCTCTCTTTCTGAAGCCTTTAGGCACATTGTTAATCACCCTATTCGACAATCTATAATTATCCATACGGGCAACATCGCCAAACCAACGGAGTCTCTCTCTGCACAATATGCTGCTTAAAGGAGGTTACAGACCCCCCCCTCACCTCAGCACCCTTCCCTAACCTCATCATTAGTTACAAAGCTGGATTACCTAATGCCCAAGATACTGCGTAAGCATCTAGAATCAAAAGCATCTGGTTTCCTGTTATCTTCCTTACAAAGTGTCCACATTTCACTATCAAAACTAACCCTAGAAAGAACCAAACTATTATACAGCCTACTTTTAGTCTTTACATGGATAGGCCTATTTCTCCACACTCTCCATAGATTCTTAAAAGCCCCTGTAGCAATCTCTATTCGTCTGTTAATCCCATGTCATATATCACCAGTATCTGTTACATAGCTCCCAAGATAATTAAACTGTGACACCTGCTCAAGACTGCAACTATTCAGATTAACTGAATCACAGCCTGCCTGACCAATTTTCATGACTTTAGTTTACCCTCTGTTTATAACCAAACCTACTCTACTACCAGTTTCATCAACAACTCGAATGAAAGAGTTCATCTCATCAACATAATTCATCAACATTATCTAAATCAGAAATTTTCCTATTTTCCGCCCATTTAAGGCCAAAATCTTTCCTTTGAAGTGAATTTGGCATAACATAATCAATAACCAAACTAGAGAAAAGGAGACAAAATGCACCCTTGTCGAACACCAGAAGTAAAGCTAAACCAATTGCTACAAGCCTTACCAACTCTCACACATGACTCAGTGTTATTATAGAGAGCTTTCATTATGTTAACTAATTTGTCAGGTATACCATATGATCTCACAATCAACCACAGATTATGACGATCAACAGAGTCAGTAGCCTTTTTGAAATCAACAAAGCTAGCAACCAAAGGTTTCTGAAACTCTAAACATTTCTCAAGAATCTGCCTAAGTGGAAATATCTGATCCACACATCCCCTACCACTTCTGAATCCACATTGCTCATCACGCAATTGACTGTCAACCAGATTCTTAATTCTATTAAGCACAATCATGGAAAGAACTTTACCTGGAACAGAGAGTAGGCTGATACCCCTATAGTTATCACAAGAACTGCGATCACCTTTTTTGAAAATAGGGATAACAATAGCTTAATATGTAATCAATCATATTCTTATGCAGCCCATCAGGTTAAATCCATGTGTACTTATGTATGTCGTGGTGTTTGAAATATGTGTTAGTTATTCTGAAACCATTGAGTTTACTTACCTGTAGGAGACGTTACCCATTGCATTGCAACTACCAATACCAAAAAGGCCTATCACCCCTCCCCAAAGATAAGAGTCAGTACCAACTTTGGCATTGAAGTCACCTAGAACAAGGGTAATGTCTCCTTTCTTGACAGATTTCTAAATATCCTGAAGTTGTCTATAAAACCTATCCTTCTCATCCTCATCAGCATCCTCAGTGGGGGCATAACAGCAGATAACATTCAAGACTTTAATGCTTGTCTGAAATTTTGCTGTAAGAAACCTTTCATTAATGCACTCATATCCTAGAAGAACATCACTACCATGTGATAGTGATGATGCCTTGATGATGCTTTCCATCCTCCTACCTTATAAAGAGAAATTTAAAGTTATTTTTAAGTATCTCACCTTTACCTGTCCATCTGGTCTCTTTCAAACCTAGAATATCTAGGTTATAGCGCTGGAATTCCTGCGTGAGGACATCAAGAGAATAATCTGTATTTAATGTCCTCACATTCCACGTTCCTACAGAGAGAAAATGATTAGTAGGAATTTTAAAGAAATTAGGTATATTGAGATTGGTAGGGCCAACAATATCAAACAGCCCCCTGATCGCAGGCATGGGGTAAAGACCTATTCCTCCCTCCGCTAAAGGCTGAAGTCACCGATTCTGGTAGGAACTTCAGGCACCACCTTTTCAAGTGGACTTTTCAAGAGCCACATGGCCTGCCTGAGACACATTACTCCAGTTTAGGCTTGACGATGCCCAACTAACCAAGTAAGGTTCAGGTACCTGCGATGGCCTCTGATTAGGATTATCCACCAGCTTATACTGTATAAGGTATCCCATGCCTCTGTTCACTTAGGGCTGGCAACCCAGAAGCAAACAGAAAACACAGCGGCAGACTCTCCCTTAACAGAGGCCCACCAGTGCAGCAAGTCCAGGATCCATAATCAAGCTCAAATCCATAAACAAGTCCAGTCTAATAGGGATAAATGGTCAGCACCAGGACCCTGTGAAGTTGACCACTCCTCAGCAGGGTTGATAAAAAAGAAAAAGGTGGCCATATATGACCAGATCAGTAGGCCATACTGAACTGGCAGCCCTCCCCTTCCGTTCCCTTCCAAAGGAGAATATCTCTTTTGAAAGGTACTAAAGGCCTGCACCACGAGAAGGCGGGGTCGGACATTAGGTGCTAGACCTGGCCGGTTCTGTGCATCATCACTAGGGATTGGTACGCAGCTCTCCTTCCAGTTTATGCCTAGCTACCATTTACAGAATCATTACTCAGCAGGGTAGAAAAAAAAAAGAAAAGTAGCCAGAATTGTCCAGATCAGTTGGCCACACTAATCTGACAGTCCTCCCATTCCGCTCACTTCTACAAGAGAGTATCTCTTCTGAAAGGTACTAACGGTCTACACCACGAGAAGGCGGGATCGGACATTAGGTGCTCGGCCTGGCCGGAGTCCTCTGTACAGAGTCCTCACATTCCAACTACCTATGGAGAGAAAATGGTTAATGAGATGTTTAAAGAAACTATGTTTATTGAGAGAGCAAATGCCAACAATATCAAACAGCCCCCTAATCGCAGACATGGGGCAAAGACCCGTTCCCCCACTACTAAAGGCTGAAGCCATCTACAATGGAAGACTTCCTCCAATGTAGAATTTGACGATACCAATAGAAGCAAAGAGTTCAGGTGCTTGCGATGACTTCTGCTCAGGATTATCCACCAGCTGATAAACATATCCTGTGAATCTATTCACTTGGGGCTGTCAACCCACAAACAAACAGAAAACACAGCGGAAGATTTTCCCTCCAAAGAAGCCCACCAGTGCAACAAAATCAGGATCCATAATCAAGCTCAGAGCCATATATCTGTCCAGTCCAGTGGGTTTATATGGTCAGCACCAGGACCCTGTGTGGTTGACCACTCCTCAGTAGGGTAGAAAAAAAAGAAAAGTAGCCATAGTTGTCCAGATCAGTAGGCCACACTAATCTGGCAGCCCTCTCCTTCCGTTCACTTCCACAAGAGAGTATCACTTTTGAAAGGTACTAACGGTCTGCACCACGAGAAGGCGGGGTCGGACATTAGGTGCTAGGCCTGGCCGGTTCTATGCATCATCACAGGGGATTGGTGCATAGCTCTCCTTCCAGTGACTACCTAGCTACCATTTACACATGCTACATTTGCTACATGCTGCATTGTATATAATTTATTAATTTGGGGAATAAAAATGTTATTACTTTTTTTTTATTTTTCAACTGTTTTTCTTACGCATATCGTTTATATACACCTGTATTCCGATTCACATCGGGTCCAACGGGTTTTCAGGTTGATCCTTTATTTACGGGAACCAGTGAATTTAACACATTTATACTAATAATTACATTACAAATGATTATTAAACCTTTAATTATAAACCAAATGATTATTAAAAAAATTTAGTAATTTTTTTAGTTTACGGTAACATTAACAATTTTAGGGGTTAATTCGGATGATCGGATTCTCAAGCTGAATGCAGCAAAATCTTCAGAAATATCAGAGAAATGACAGTAATGGTAAAATCACATTTTACCAGACTCTAAACGGAGTAGAAGTCGGCAACAGGAAACGAGGAACAGGTGATCCAGTGAGAGAAAAATTTTATCAAATTTGTTATTATATTTTTCATTGTGAAAGAGATTCCATAGATCTAATTCTATTTGGAAATGTGGAAATCACCTACCTTTTGTTCATAAATCTTCTTCTTTTACGAGTTACTTCTCTGAATTCCACTCCTGCAAGCCTCCTCTGTTCAGGTACTAAGTACTAAGTACGTTCATTATTTACAACACAAATCGTTTCTGTCAATGAACTGGAGAGTTCGCTAAGACGATTAAGAAATGCAAATCGTCAGTTACTAGTAGTTAGTACCAATCTTCAGTTATTAATAGTTAGGAGAAGAGGAACGATCTCTGAGCAACCCATGAAGAATTTGCATATATTTTGAAAGTTTGCTTCTCTTTTGAGACCATTTGAACAAAAAAATAGATGAAAACAAAACTGAGGTTGTATTACGATTCTTTCTATTTGAGATTTGCATCCTCGGGCACTTAAACATTTCCGTAGATCCAGGCCTCGATTTTTCTAGATATTTTTCTACATACTAAATTTTTTGTAGGTTTTTGCATTCATTTAGCATTTTAGTTAGTTGTCATTATAGCTATCTTGCAAACTATGCTTTTTTTTTGAATATCCACAATAATGCTAATCACAGAAGTAATGCATTTAATCTTTTTAATTGTCTTCAGTTTATTTTATTCATATTATTAGTTTATAACATGTATTTTAACGAAACTACACTTTCTCCGCATAGCTCCAGCTAATCGTTTCCGCTGAAATGTAGTTGCCTCATAGCGACAACTGCCTACATGATTGATCTTTTCCTTTATTATCAGTCTCTCGGAACCGTCAATGACTGTTTCAAGGTTTCGGGCAAATTTGCTTCGCTCTTATCTTCAGGACTCCTTTTTCGCCTGCATTGTCCTCTCAGCTTACAATTAGCTGCTCTCTGCCCTCAGGCAAAGGATTCCTTCTAATAGCAGCAAACACTTCAAAGGATTGTTTTCCTCCCTTCTATAACCTGCTTCCAGGCACTATGCCCTGGCAGATAAGACCGTTTAAGTAGCGAAAGGACTTAAACTTACTCTAATAAAGTGTGTTTCATTAGTTTTATTGCTTCTCCGACTTTTCCAGCCATCGTTTGATATACGACATGCCACGAGAAAGATAAGCCGCTGTACACATCGAGTTCAGCTGTGACAGTCTCTCCCTATTCTGTGTCGTAGAGCAAATGGGCAATATGGGGAAGACCCCCGAGACGACCGACAAAGCCCGCAATTAGTGCAGGTACTAAGTGGCAGTAACAGGTCAGGCGGGGACAGAGGCTTGCCTTCGAAATCCCCAATCAAGCCTTTCTTTCGGCCCTGCTGAGAATATTAATTAAGATGAATGGCAAGGGGCGACGTCTGCTGAATCAATTCGGAGCCGCCAGTGCGGACGTCTGCACGAGATCCGTAGGATTACGTGAACATCGCGAGCGACCGAGTTGCGACATCTGGAGAGGAGACGCGAGAACGGTGCACGCACATACGCACTCACACTAGCGACAACCTGCGTGCCGGACGAGCCACTTGGTGCACGCAGGTCGCGTTAGGCCATCGCTGACACAACTAGCGCTTTTCGGAAAAAGGTTCACTGGCAGTATTCGCTGAGCGAGGATTCTGTTCCCAGTGTAGATGTTGTGCAGTGGAGCACTATGTACAGGAAGGGAGCGAAAAAAAATTCCGGAGAAAACAACAGGCTCTGTGGCAATCAGAAAAGGAAAGGTGTTTTATGCCGTAACAAACACATAATGGGAAAGGTGAAATAACAAAATTAAATGCGCAGATGAACACGCTAAGCTATTTGGAATTTCTCTAAGTCCGTAGAGACAAAAAAATGTAGCATAATTAACAAAATAAAGTCATTAGACAGCATGCAAATGCAATTTCTTCCTTTACCCCCATATGTTGCATCTGTTCGTTTCTTGAATAGTCTGAAATATTTCATGTTGCTGATCATTTTACTGCCACTCATTGTTTTAAGGTTTTAATCTCGGTATTTACTACCTTTATGTGTTTCTATTTTTTTATCTCTTTGCTTGCCCTCGTCTGTATACTCTGAAATGCAAATAATGTAAAACACGAAAATAGCTAAAACGCATTCCATATTTTACAATATTTGCAATTCATCTTGATCGTGGTTATATTTTATGTTACTGAATTTTTCTTACTGTATGTACCGGAATGCCGTTCCGATATATACCTTTCCCCTTCCCTTTAGTGGCCTTCAACAAATTGATTGAAAAATACGTGTTATATATTCAGAAATACCTCGCTATAACACGGTTCGCTTAGCACCAATTCGTCATAACACTGTTATAACCTTCCTGCGACGTATTAATAAAATAACCGCAGCTATGGATCTGCAACTGAAGCCTTCTAGTTTCATACAAAACAGATCATGCATGCATTGCTTCGAATTTAACTTTTTTTAGCGCTTTTTTTTTCGAACATTAGTACGCTTTAAAGTTGTGACAATGGTTGATAAGAGTACAAGAGCATCAACTTCAAGAGTGGGTGAGAAGGAAAGGAAAACTCAGTTTAGACACTAAATTAGGCATTTTGAAAATAGTTGAATCTTATAAACTGCAAGTCGATGTGGACAATAATTTAGGACTAGTAGGTTCAACAATGAATCTCTTGTTGCGATCTTATGCAACCACGGCAATTCCCGGTTCCGCTTGTACAGCACTACCTGGTTATGAAGAGCCGTGCTTATCTAGAGCCGGGGGCAAGGAATACGCCCTATAGGCGCACCTCAACCCCAGCCTCACATGGCAGCAGTCTTATAAAAAGGAAAGCTGACCACCGGAAGAAACCATACTTTAATCTATTCCCCGGTTAGCCATGAACAAGGATATATAGATCCAAGTTCGATCGGCGTCCGTGGTGTAGTAGGTTCAACAGTAAGAACAATTATCAAAATATAAAGGATCAATTTTAGCAGCGAGAAAATTAGCTGTGCCGCTGCAGGCAACAAAATTAATTACGGCCAGGTCATCTGTTGCGATTGAAATATTGAGAATTATCAATATTATTTTTTGGGTGATAATACCCAATATAAAATTTCGTTGCATTCAACCATTTACTCACGAAAAGGCTTATACGAAGAATAAGCCTATATGAAGATCTAATAAAAAAAAAGTTCAGTCTGAAAAGCATGTGGAATGATTTACCGCTGCTAAGGAGTAGTTCGATATATTTAAAAGGGGCTCTAATTGCCACAATATAATAGGGTCCTATTCAGGTCTAATTGTTTATTTTAAGACAAAAACATTAGTTCAGAAAATTTACATATAAATTTTTTTACTGCAGATGTTTTACAAATTAAAGTTATGTTTAATAGGGTTAAATTATGTTTGTTAGCTGTCTATAGAATGCACGAGTATTCAATTAAGGAGTTTACTGAAGAATTGGAAAATAAATTGATTAATATTGATGGTATATATGTGGTAATGTTATGAGATTTCGGTATTGATATGATAAACAGTGGTTACAACACGCCGAAATATGTTAATGTATAAACAGCATGTGGTTTTAAATCAAGCCACGAAGATATTACTAGGTACTTGTCTGGACTTGTCTGGATCAGGTACTTGTCTGGATCATGTTCTTATTAAAAATACTGAATACAAAAGTTGTAAAACGTATGTAATAAAATTGTGTTCAACTGATCATTTTATATAGGTTTGTCGCTAAACCTAGGTTGTGACATTGATGAAGGTTCTAAAAACAACTTGTGAAGTACAGAAATTACATTTCTCTAGTTTGAAAGACTGTTTAAAAAATATAAATTGGAGTCAAATTAGTGATCTGAATATGGATGATGGGTTTTACAGCTTCATATCAATAATTCAGAATGCAATAGAAACTTCAAAACCAATGGAGACGCATAGATATACCGAAAAACTAAAACCATAAGTTACAAATGGTATTGTTAATTCTATAAAGGAAAGAAATAAATTGGGAAAGCGTTATAAACTAAATTTGATGTCTGAACAGGATATTATGTACTATAAGATTTATTGAAATTTACTCACATCATTAGTTAGGGAAGCAAAAAAAAATCTGTATTACAGAAATAGGTTTATAAGAAATAAATAAAACTGAAAGAAAAACTGGGATACTCTAAATGAATTATGTGGGAATGGCATAAAGAGAAATAATTTAAATCTAGAAATTAATTATGAGGGGAGGTATACTCTGTGAATAGGAATCTACTTTTGCTAGCAAATCGATTTAATAAGCATTTTAAAGACATTGAAACTTTAGTTAGTTCTGAAAGTAGTTGGTTGGTTAGTTGGGGTTTTTTGGCGCAAGAGCAACTATGTTGCGCCAAACAAAAATACATAAAGGGATAAAAGTCAAGTAACCCACAACCAAAGTTAAAATTGAGAGAAACAAAACAGCACAATAAAGATGAGTATAAAAAGAGAAAAAAAGAAGCAACAAGTGTATAACTCAACAATAAAAATGGGTGTATAGGACCAAATTAAAATAAGAAACAAGTGTAAAATCTAGTTAACAAAGTAAAAAAGTTCATAAATGTGTAAAATATCCAGTAAAAGGTAAAAATTCAAAGACATGTGTTAAAAGCGATTCATCGGATAAAAGCTGTCCGAGTGTAAGTGGCTCGGACGTAAAATCGTGAAAGTTAAAATGCAGTCGACATTCAAATGTAAAAGCGGGACATGAGATTAAAACGTGCTTAATGGTTAAAATGGTGTCACAACCGAAAGTAATGATACCTTTATCTGTGCTATACAGGGACACATAAAAAAATGCATTTTTTTGTGGACTACATTGTGGAACCGTAAATTAACAACAACACAAATTTCTTATATAAAAATAGCTTTATTCCTCCAAATCAATTTGTATTCAAGAAACGTAGAGGAACAGAAAATGCTGTATTAGAATTGACTTCCATGATATATAATACTCTAAGAAAAAAACCAAAAATCAGTATAATTCTATTTCTAGATTAAAAAAACCTTCGATACTGTTTCACGTGAAAATTTATTGTGCAAATTACAAGCAACTGGGTTTAGGGGAGTTATGTTGAAATGTTTTCAAATCTATTTAATTGATAGAAAGCAAAGGGTAAGAATTAAAAAAAATGAGTGATGAAGTTATATTGCAATTTGGAGTGTCCCAGGGATCTGTATTGGGTCCATTGCTATTTTTAATTTATACTAATGACTCTTTACGGTTAAAGGGTAAAATAATTACTCTTGCAGATGACACAACAATGTTTTTTCTGGTAGAGAGGACATATTAGTCAACCTAATAAACGATGATTTATATAAAATAGCAGACTGGTTCCATAAGAATAGATTGATTTTAAACCTTCATGAAAACAAAGTATATGAACATTAGAATTAGGAAAATGAAACAGATTATTTTACAAAGAAATAAAATTATCATCAAAGATCCTATATCATGATATATGTGTTGATTTGAAAGTATTGAAGGAGTAGAGAGTTATTGCTATTTATAAATAATTATAGATAGAAAATTAACTTGAAATTTTCAAATAAAAAAATCTGTAAAAATGAAGGCAGTAATCCCTAAAATATACTATATCAGGAATTTTGCAGACTTATCTTTATAAAAAATTATTTATAATGCTTGGATAAAATCCTATCTCAACTACGGTATTTTGTCATGAGAGGGAGTTTATGATACATATGTTAAACCGCTAGAGGGAGTCACAAAACCATGTAATTAGGTGCATGTTAAGAAAGAGAAAGTATAATTCAGGATTATCAAGTATTGGGCATTTTGCAAGTGAGAAAACTATATATTTTAATGTAATCAAACATGTAAAGACAGCTTGGAATGAACAAAATATCAGTAGTAACACTGATTAGCATATTTTCAATGTCAATAGTAACACTGATTAGCATATTTTTAACCACGCTACTAATAACTTTACTATCGAAACAGCGGGCGAGGTTAGCGCGTTAGTCGGTAGCGCGCCAGGCTCGTAATCTGCATTCCCAGGTTCGAGTTCCACCTGCGCCGTGTGTGAGGTCGAACCCGCCCTATCCTCAGTCAATAGGATCCTCTGGACCGATGAGCTTGGAAAAGGGATGGGAATAAGGAAAGGGAAAGGAAAGGGATGGGCACCGATGGGCTTGGAAATGCAGTCGTCTCTCTAATGGGACGTTAAGCCGTGGCCGTGTGTGCGGATGAGCCATACCCAGTGCACGTTAAAGAACATCCTGGACGGCCTTGACGGGACACTACCATCTGTCTCCCAACAGTTATCCAGTAAGTCCCCTCCCCCAAATCTTCTCTGATTCGGGGTCCTTGTAAGTTGACCATTTAGCCCATTGTTTGCCAAAAAGTGCCGCTCAGAGGTAAAATACCCGAACAACCCAAATCGAAACAGCCTATTGCCAATGATCGAAACTTATCTAATTAACATGTATTTTGATGCAAATAAGGCGCTAGCTTAACAGTCTGTTTAGTTGGAACTATTAACAACTTTAAGCAAAGAATTTCTGCATACTTATTTCATAACTTTTCATTTCGTTCCGGTTATTGGAGGGGACGAGGCCATGGACACAGGGGGTACCCAGGAGTTAGTTTTTAGTTTCGGGAAATCAGAAAATTCAAGTTTGTTTTGTTTTTGTTTTTTTCTTGGAGGAATTCAGTTTCGGTTTTCGAGATTTCGAGAATTTAGTTTCGGGGGAGTGGTCTGAGAATTAGGCTTCGGCTTGCAAGAGACTAGATGGAGAGATATAGCCAAGATACTTTAAAATAACTTTAAATTTCTCTTTTCATGAAGGGGAAGAATGGAATCATCTTCATGGGGTAGTTTGCTTCTAGGGTAGCAGACATGCCAGTGATGCTATTCTACAGTATGACTGCATTAATGAATGATTTCTTACAACACTTGTGACCCACAGAGGATGTTACTTCAGTGCTAAAGTTGTTACTGACTCTGAACTTTGGGGAAGGACTGATAGGTCCCTTTGGCACTGGTAATTGCAATGGCAATGAGCAAAGTCTCCTACAGGTAAGTAAACTTAATTGTTTGAGAATAACTAACCGTGACATATATAAATACAAATGAGTTTCATCAGATGGGCTGCATAAGAATATGATTGATTATATATTGAGTAATAGCAAATGGGCTAGTTGTGTCAGGAATACCAGGTCATATAGGGGAGCTGAAATTGGATCTGACCATTACCCTGTTAAATGTGTCTTGCAACTTAATTTTAAAAAGTGTTGTCCTAAGTTCGAAAAAGTTACCTTCAACACTGAAGCTCTGAAAGAGCTCAGTTATAATCAAAATATACCATAATAGGCTCCTTAATCATTATGACAATCGTGGTTTGCTTAATGCTGAAGTTGCGAAGAAATGGGGTAAATTTAAACAGGCTTTTATTTTTAACCAACAGTATTCATTTGGGTAAAAGGGAACAAAGCAAACTTTTTGAGTGAAAAGGCTATGGAACTTATTTCTGAAAGAAGTAATGAAGAATTAATATGAATCAACATCCTATTAGTCTTAACAGACAACATTAAAACGAGTTTAATAAACGTGTAAAGGATCAGTTAGCAGCTGATGAGAATCTTTGGATACATGGGTTGGCTTGACAAAGTAGAGGAAACACCCAGACAGCGTAAGAGCAGAAAGAAGTACCGGACAGTTAATGTTTTATGTGGGTAGAAACCAACAGTTAATGTTTTATGTGGGTAGAAACGGAGAGTTAATGTTTTATGTGGGTAGAAACGGACAGTTAATGATTTGTATCGGAAGAAACGAACAGTTAATATTTTGTGTGGGAAGAAACCGACAGTAGATGTTTCGTATGGGAAGAAACGGACAGTTGATGTTTCGTGTGCTAGAAAAAGGGCAGTTATACAGGATTGAAATATAAACAAGGTAAGGTTATTGAAGGTGAGGATTCTGCCATGGCTAAATGTGCTGAGAATTTCAGTGATGTTCTAAACAATGTGGTTAGTTCTACACCCATTGTTTGTAATGATGATAGATATATTACTGGCTTTAATATTGGCTCTATAGCACAGTCTGAAGTTATTATGGCTGTTTCTAAACTTAAACTATATATATATATATAAATCCTCAGGGGCAGATGAAATTACTACGAAAACGATTAGAGCTGGGAATGTTTCGGTTACCACATGGATGACGAAAATTTTGAATGACTTTTATGATGGTTTCGCATGGTTCCTAAGGATTTATCAGAGCTATCATTATCCCCATTTAAAAAAAGTGATTGCAGGTCTTGTGATAATTAAGGGGTATCAGCCTACTTTCTGTTTCAGGTAACGTTCTTTAACGTTCAGGTTCAGGTAACGTTCAGGTAAAACCTGGTTTTTAATCTATTCCACGGTTAGACACAAACAAGGATATGTTGATCCAAGTTTACTCGGCTGCCGTGGTTGGAACTTTTTGTCGGACCCCATTTTCGGGGCCCTGTCAGACCTAACGGACCAAGTCAGTCAGCAGGGCCCCTAACTTCTCCCCTGAGATTGAGGTCTTAGCCTGTCCAACCGGGGCCCAAACTGATCAGCAGAGCCTTCGACCTCAGTGGGCCCCCTCAAGCCCCTCCCCCGCCACCACCACCACCACGTCAAGGGGGGGGGGAGGTACAAGCCAACATACTTTCTTTGTTGCTGCACAACACAGCAACCACAAGACCCGGTTCCGCCTTTCGACACTACCAGTGAGGAATTGCCGTGTACTATCTACTTGTCAGGGGCAAGGCTACACCATATAGATACATCTCATCGCCAACAATCTTATGGCGAACAGTCATATAGAAGGAAAGCTCATCCATCGGTCAAAACCTAAATTTACTATCTTCCCCGGTTAGCCATGAACAAAGATATATTGATCCAAGTTCGCTCGGCTCCCGGGGTGGAGACTCTTAGTGGGACCCAGACTTTGAAAAGGGCCCTTGCCTACTAGGGCACCACTCTGTTCTGCAGGGCCCCGAACTTGCTCTACTGAGCACCTGATTTTGAGGTCTTGGCATTGTTCAACCGGGCCGCTAAACCGGTCAGCAATGCCTTCAACCTCGGGTTGGTCTTAGCTCTGTCCAACCGGGACCCAAACCAGTCAGCAGAGCCTTCGACCGGTGCTGGGCCAAGCCCCCCCCCCCCCCACGTCAAGGTGGTCCCCTGTTGGGTGGGGGGGGGTTACAAGCCAACAGAAGGAATACTGTGACGCAATTAGCCCATAATTTGAATGTTGGTGACGGGAGTAATGTGTCACAACACACAGTACATCGAACCCTGCTGAAAAGGGGGCTGCCTAGCCGCAGGCCGCTCCGAGTGCCCATTTTAACCTCGGTTCACCGTCGAACGTGCCTACAATGGGCACTCAAACATCAACACTCAACCTTGAATGATTAGAAAGGTCGTCTGGGCCGAAGAATCGCGTTTCCTGTTGCACCCCCTTACAGGACGTTGTTATGTGGGTTAGGTTTTAGGGCCGTGTGAATTTTTTTGTGTGTATTCTCCCTTCCCTCCTTCTACAGGAAGGGGTTATGTGGATTGAGTGCCGGCACCGTGTGAATATTTTTTGTGTATTCTCCCCCCCTCCTCCCTCTGCAGGAGGGGTTGTGGGTTGGGTGTCGGCACCAGTGAAATATTTTGATGTACCCCCCATCCCTCTACAGGAAGGTATTATGTGGGTTGGGTTTCGGTTCCATATGAAATTTTTTGATGTATGCCAGGTACGTGTGCTTCGTTTACCTGGGGAAATATTGGCGCTAGAATGTACCGTGAGATGAGAAAAAGCCGGTGGAGGAAGTGTAATGTTTTGGGTAATGTTCTACTAGGAAACCCTGGGTCCAGTCATTCATGTGCAGGAAACAATGACGTCTGCAATCTACCTAAATATCATTCCAGACCAGGTATATCCTTTCATGGCAACACATTCCCCTCTAGTAGTGCCTTCTTTCAGCAGGATAATGCGCCATGCCATACTGCCGGATTGTTCGAGAATGGTTTGCGGAACATGAGGAAAACTTCCAGGTATTGCTCTGGCCTCCAAATTCCCCAGACATCAACCCAATCGAACATCTGTGGTTTGTGTTCGAACAGCATATCCGATCTGTGGCGACTCAACCATGTAACTTACAAGAGTTAAAGGATCTGCTGGTAATGTGTTGGTAATAGGTATCATAAAACACCTTTAGAAATCTTGTAGCGTTCATGACTCACCGGGTAAGAGCTGTTTTGGTAGCATGTGGAGGACTAACATCATATTAGACAGATGGTCATAATGTTTTGGCTCTTTGGTGTAGATTGATAAGATGAACTCTTTCATTAGAGGTGGCGATGAGGCCGGTAGTAGAGTAGGTTCGGTGATAAACAGAGAGAAAACTAAATTGCTGAAAATTGTTCAGGCAGGCTGTGGTTCAGTTAATCTGAATAGTTTTACTCTTGAGCAGGTGTCTCAGTTTAATTATCTTAGGAGTTACGTAATAGATACTGATGACATGCGGCATGAAATAAACAAACTAATATGGATTGCTTCTGGGACTTTTAAGATTATGTAGGGAGTTTGGGAAATTAGGAGTATATACATCTAAAGACTAAAATTAGACTGTATAATTGTTTGGTTCTTTTTATGGTTAATTATAGTACTGGAACTTGGACCTTTGTACACAAGATAACAAGAACCTTGATGCCTTTGTTTCTAGATGCTTATTCAGTACCTTAGGTATTAGGTGGTTTGACTTTGTAAGTAATGACGAAGTTAGGCACAGGAGTCGGCAACTTCCTTTGAGCAATATGTGAAGAGAGACCCCACTGGTTTGTCCTTGTTACCATATGTAAAACTGTAGATTAACGAGTAGGATTATGAACAATGTGTCTAAAGGCCTCAGAAAGAGATCTAGGATGAGGTGGGTGGACAATTCAAAAAATACCTTTTTAGAATTGTTCTAAAGTGGCCAGATGCAGCAAATGTAGCTCAACGGAGATGTGTTTGTGGAACTAAATTGCACAATCAGCATGACCTGGGCTCCCATGGCTGCTTGATGATGATGATGAAGAGGACGAGTAATCCCAGTTACTAAAATATTTCCCGAAACAGGACAGGCTAAAATGGTATTTTATATGGAATAAGAGTATATATTTTTTAATCTCTTTTTAGTGTTGGACATAAAATACAGGGCTAAAGTAAAACTTATACAATGACAACTGTTTTGGATTTCAAAGTAATTGAAATCAAACAAAGCGTGATCCCGGTCGTCGGGATCAACGTTTTGTTCATTTAAAACAGTGATGTCTTTTGAAGTCCTTAGACATTTTCTTTTAAATTCCTTTTATACGATTGGGTGGGATCTCTTTCCATGTCTTATTAATGTTGTTGATGCCTGCCACAAGGTTTAGAATTTCCAGAAATCTCCCATCGACTATTATCGTATCCGTTACTAACCTCTATCTTCTAACGAAATTGGGGCGGGGGTGGCTCAGTCGGTAGCGCGCCAGGCTCGTAATCTGTAGTTCCCAGGTTCGAGTCCCAGCTGGGTCAGTGTTGAGATTTATCTCCGCAAAATTCCCCGCCCTGCCCACGGTCAGTAGGGGACACCGATGGGCTTGGAAAGACCGCCGTCCGTCGGATGGGACGTTAAGCCGTGGCCCCGTGTGCGGGATAGCCATACCCTGTGCACGTTAAAGAACACGCTGGATGGCCTTGACGGGAGGCTACCATCTGTCTCCCAACAGCTGTTCCAGTGGGTCCCCTCCCCCAACCTTCTCTGAGCCTTCGGGGTCCTTGTGACCTGTCCATTTAGCCCATGGTGTGCAAAAAAGTGCCGCTCAGAGGTAAAACAACCCAACCCAACTCTAACGAAATCACTTCTATCATTCTATCACATCAGATAATCTGCTTTAAACGTGTTAATTAAGCCCTGTACTATGGGTGAAAAAATGTAGGTGAAATTTAATGGAAGAAATGTGTCTCCAATAGCCAGTAAAGTACGGAAGTTCATTAAGTTCTGTGGGTGACTTAGTTGCTTGTCAAAAGCAACAAAGCCTTTCAATTCCAATCCGTTCACATATGCAGCAATTTCAACTCTGGATAAAAGTTATTCAGAAACTAAAGAATTTTTGTTACCCATGCAGTACAACTGAACTTCCAGACAACAGATAAATAAGCCTTAGAAAATTCCTTTATCGCTTTTGTTGCTTCAGTGATGAACGAGCAGTATTTTCAAATCAACATATTCCAAAGTATTTCCAACCAGTAGTAACATTATAAGCAGTCTTTAGAAGCCTTGAACTTCGAAGCATATTACCTCTCACAGAAAATGAAATGATTTTTGTATGCGCATCCAAGAGAATCATCTTAATCTCTTCTACATTAAAAACAAACCATGAAGAGAAATTATCTATTTTAATTGCAGCCCGAAGCTAACAGGTAAATATATATAACCTGTCGTCTGAAAGTCAGCCATCGTAGATTTGTGAATGATGCGAACAATATGTAAATTTTATAGACGCCTGAAAGTGTCTTGACCAATCTGGATTGCCACAGTCGTCTCAGCGACAGATCCCTCGCCTTCTGGTTGTCGTAAGTGATATATTTCATTTGATTTCCGAATTATGAACAACTGGCTAATAGATATGTGAAATGTGTTAAAATTTGTTAAATATGTGTTAAATTTTGATCATCGATCTAGTGCACCGATACATTTTCATTTTATCCAGTAAATTGCTGCAGGGAATGGGTTAATTTCCAATTGGTTAATAACATAATGTATTTATTTATTTATTTATTTATTTATTGACCAGATGCTTTCCTCGACTTTTGTTGCAACTGTTCAAATAGTTGATTTAAACTCATATGCAATAACACTCTTCAAATCACCTGTGCCGAATGGTATATCACTTTTATGTTTTTCTTCAATTTTTTTTTTGCTTTTTTAGCAAATTCAGTAGCAAGATTACCCACTGTTTAATTGACGTAAAGAACTTATATCCAGTAATCCCCTAAAAATTTTGTTTGAAAGAAAAAAATGAAACAAAATGCTAAACACAAGATACACATAGCCGATCAAAAATGTTACTGATGTCACATCAAGTGTGAAAGGAAAAATAACTATACGTCTATTAGTACGTGGGTTGAATGAATATCAAAGCAAATTTTATTAACTGAAGAATGTTAACTTTCTAACTTCAGGATGATTCTAATCACATGCCACATATTACTGCGTAAGGACCATATGCACAGTGCCAAGGGGAAAATATTTTAGGTTTTTTTTTTCCTCTCTGTGATAAAACTATAACAAAAATTACTTCTTGAATAACTAGTGAGTAGTAACTGTCCACATTGAGGCATAGTTACAAAGCATTGCAGGGCTCTTAGCCCCCGTAAACAACAAGCTGCACTAAACTTGGTGGCTCTGATCCATCACACAAAGGGAAAAGGCTAAATAAAAAGTCCAACGATCCGACATGGTATCTAGATTGTCTCGTAGACAAACCTTGACTATTTTTTAGAACTCTCTCCCCAGCTCGGAGGACAGCCAGACACGGTAGGATGATGTTTTTGGACGTGTAGAGCTCTCTCGGTCGATCATGTTCTGCTGGCGGTTGCATCTATCTATCGAAACTTCTCGTAGGTATATTTGGGGATTAGGAGCTGTAATTAAATGCATGCGTTTCCACTTTGCCCGACCTCCAAAAACATGGATACTTGGTTTGCAGTTTTCCAGGAGAGCTGAAATTGGTGATTCCAGTTGCCTCTCCGTCACTGCCCAGACGAGTCCTACAGCATTCCCTGTAGCTGCCTTGGTAGCACAGTGATATCGGGTTGGCCCGCGGTGACATTGAGCTGCTGAGTTCGAGTCCCAGAGTGGCATGGTTTTGTACTAGTGTATGTTTATTATATGAGAAAATTGGACGAGCCTAATAGAACTTCTAGTTTATCTACGTCCTTTGTGTAGGGGCAGTACCTAGAATACTAATGAGATATTTTTGATTTATTGCAATAAACAAATGTACAGATTATGTATTAATCGATTTGATCTTCCAATTACTTCTAAACAGTCAACAGATGTATGAATTGTTATTTTAATTTTTATCAAAAAATATGCTTCAGGAAGAATTTGAATTTTTATCGATATTGCATTAGGAAGAACATGCTTTAATCGAATTGCTGTATTTACGAATTACGAGACCTTTATGTCCAAATAAAAAAAAGAAATAAAAAAGTCTGCTTTTTACGAAACATTTAGATGTAGTCTTTGAATATACATTAATTTGAAAATATTTCATATACAATCTACTCTCCGCTATTAAATTTATTTTACCTAAACATTCAGCACTCAAATAGTCTCGAACATTAGCTTCTTATGAAACGTTAGCATTTTTTATTTTTCAAAATTCGATATGCAAATATCAGTTGCATGTGAGAACATCGAAAATTTGAATGTAGAACCTCGGAACCCAAATTGGACACTAACTCTGACGTATAATGCCTAAATATAAAGCTAATATTTGTTGAACTGTTAATCATAAACGAATTCACACATTCATCAACACATTGTACGAAACTGATGTTGCGTTATTAGCAAATGTCAGAAAGGTCTTTCTCGCCATTCCTTAATTCCACTCCTATTTCTGCTCGGAAAGCTTCACTTCAGCTTCGTGTCGCTTCAAGGAATAAACGGAATATGCAACGCCTGCAACCGAGAAAGGATTTATGCCGTTGTGGCGGAAAACTCAGATGCTTGGGAAACATGACGCGTTCCTGCGTAGCATTAAGCGTTCAACGAAAACGGAAATGACGTTCAGTGCCCTAAGGTAATCGCATTTTGGTTTTGAAATTTTCAGTGGATGGGAAGACGTCTTGCATAGTGACAAGGGAACGAACATTAAACCGTCTCTTGAGATCTTATATCAATCAAATGGGGTGTGAAGAGACCGCAAGAGCCCCACGTGCTGAACATTTACGGCTACGGTTGTCTGGCAGTGAAGTGGATATTTACATACATTACTTGCTGCAATAACTTGAACTTCAAGCGGCAAATTACGGCCGAGGTAATATTAATATAATAAAGAGGTGCCATTTAAAATTAGTTTCATGCTATAACAAATGCTATGTTATCTCGAGTCTTTGGTAAACATCTAGAGAATAGCCAATTGTGAAACAACGCAACTGGCATCAGCATTGATACAAGATGATCTTAAGATCGTGAGCTTATTATGGGACCTTAGAGAATATGTCTTAGAATATATTTACTAAACGCATATTTAATATTTATGTAAATTCAAAATATTTATTATCATTTCATTTGCATTTCTTCTTTTTTATTACTATCACATTTTGGTTTTCATCCCTAATATATTCCATTCGTGTGGTTAAAATAGTTTCCTTTACTAATTTACTGGATGAAATTCTTTTGAAGGACTTAATTTATTCTGCAACCTGAAACGCATTATTATGCTATTCCTTTTCCTGCTTTTTGAATAACCACCAACTGATGTTGGACGATTTCTAGCGCTCTTACAACAAATTCACTGTTGAAATTACGAATCCTTTTTTCCCTTTATGTGACCCAATGATCAAAACCCTAACACTCTAAAGAAGACCGAAGTGGCTACAGATTACGCAACTAAAGGAAGTAGTTTGTCACGAAAAATTAAAGGAGGATATTTAAACGTTTGGAGTGAATAAAAAAATTAAAATAAAGTATATTCTAGATTATCTCACTATTTACGGTTTCTACACTTCTTTTACCATCGAAAATTAAAATGCATTTTAGTATTTATCATTTATTTCTTAAAATAATTCATTGAAAAATAAAAACGTCTTAAACGGAAAATTACTACTCTTGCTGGAATTTGAGATGACATACCACTCTAATTCATTAACCACTAATTAATATTCCAAAACATTCGATACGTAATTTTGCATAAATTATTGATTAACTTCCGCAATTTTTTTATCGTTAATCAACATAAAGTGCAGTTTCATAATTAAAATTATCGCTAAGCCTTCAAACTAGAGGTTCTGTGATGGATCATCGCTAAACTAGAAGTTCTTCAAAAAAGGTGCACTTTATTTTAATAGACGTGTACAGATTTTTCTTTGAACCACATAGCCTATGTAGTGGTATTTGCTACTGAACTTCTGTTAGTAGTTGACTATAAAGAGGTAAGTAAACCTCCCTGTAAGTAGACGACTAAAAGAGTTGCAAAAATCAGCATTTTTATAAAGTTACTCTAGGGCAAGCAATATACCTAACGCGTCACAAGTCAAAGTTGAGGAAAGGGCCATTAGTCGACATAGAAATGTGTCTAAACAAAAACCATTATCGACTTCAATGAACAAATTATCGAATTCAATGAACAAATTATCGAATTCAATGAGAAATGTAATCTTAATCGGAAATAGAGAGAGCGATTTATTTTTTTCACGATCACAATGCTTTTGAGATGTATGAAGAAATTAAAAGTCGATATATTTACTTAAAACCGCAGACCATCTGGTTAGTTCATTGTGCTCTTCCCCTGAGTGACGTTTTTGGTGCCAAATGTGTTAATATTCAAAATTCTCACAATCCCCAAGAGTCAGAGCAAGGTTGGGAAAACTGGATTGACATTTTTTAAGGACAGATAACCTTTTTCTGAAAAAGTTGCCTACTGTGCATTTTAACCTAAGCGGACTCTCCTGACATGGAGTCACTGCTTAACGTTCCATCAAACTTTTCTGCATTAAGTGTCTGCTGTTGTAGGAGCTCCCGACACCAAATGCAGGAAATATGTTCTTCATCGGACTGTGTGTAGATTTTTATGCTGTAAAAAAATTATAAACTATCCCCTCAAGCAGCTGCTTGCCACAGATGTCTGACAGGAACCTATCAGTTTATATGCCAGAGTAGAAGGTCTGAGAAGATGGCAGACCAGATCAATAAAATCCATTCTTTACCCGGGGAATCTATCGAACCCAGGTCCCTTAGATTAGTAGCCAAGCGTGCTAACCACTGGGCGATGGGACAGCTCTTGTATGCTGAAGGGTACTTATTTCTGTCTTGTCAGGATATCACTGACTAGATAATCGCAAGCGTATGTGAATAATTTATTTAACTTTCATTTATATCAATGGTTACGGTGAACAATTAAGAATGTATACTACTAAACGGTGGCTTCCACCAGGTAGAGTCTTGCAGTTCACAAATTCGAGTTCCAACTGGACCAGCGTTGACATTTATATCCTGAAATCTTTCCACCCTACCCTCGATCGAATAGGGGTACACCGATGGGCTTGGAAAGGTCGCCATCATTCGGATGGGATGTTAAGCCGTGACCCCATGTGCGCGAGAGCTTACCCTGTGCACGTTAAAGAATATGCTGGATGGTCTTGACGGGAGGCTTCCATCTGTCTTCTAACAGCTGTCCAGTGGGTCCCTACCCTAATCTTCTCTGAGCCCTCGGAGTCTTTTTGACGGTCATTTAGTTCATTGAATGCAAAAAGTACAATTCAAAGGTAAAACAACCCAATACAACCCAGTACAGTCACTCAATATGATTAAGAAACAGGCTGCAAAATGCAGGAAAATATGCACGTTTAATAATTTTCTGCCTTGTTACACAAAGGATGGAAAAAACCTAAACGTTTTAGTGGACTTGTCTTCTCTTATTACAAACACTTATCCGCTTGTTTAGTAGTCAGGTATGGCAACCATTAGACCACGTGCGGGCTTCTGATGGGCCAGGTATGATTCAAATTCATTTCTATGGATCACGTCATGATATTCATTAATCTCAAACTAGCGGCTTAAAATTTTAGTACACATGTTTTTATTGGTTTTTCTAGAAAAGTGTACACAGCTTTTTTGAGTTTTCTATCGCAATGATCAATGATCGTCGTTCATGCAGACCACGGGCTCTGACAAGGAACATGGGTTCCTCCTCTCTCCGTATAAGGATTCTCTCCCGAGAATCCTTATACCAAATCTCAAACTTGTCTACCTGCTTTGAAATCCAAAACATTTGTCATGATGCAATTTCATTTTAGCCTATATTTTATGTCCGACAATAAATATATACAAAAATGTAACAACTGTAAAATCTAACTCCAGATAGAATATCATTTTAACCTTCCTTGTTCGGTGGAATATTTTAGTAATTGGGAAACCCTACTGAAATCTTGTTCTCAGCCACCACCACCCGGAAACGAAATCCTGCGAAACGAAATCCTAGTATGTGCGTGGGATCTGATATAAAATAATTGAGTACAGGCAGTGGTAGCAAAGACAGAGGGTAAAAACTAGTGAATGACTAGTATGAGTTCGTAAATGATAAAGTCCAGCAGCGTGAAATGGATAAATCGGTCATCTGATCGTGAATAGAAATGAAAGGAAGAAAAAACGCCAGCTAGTACCGTTATCGATCAATTCTCTGAACAAAATTCAGCAAATGGTGAAAATGATGATGTTACATTAAATAATTCCGAAAATTTGTAAAACATTACGAGCTACTTTATAAGAATAAGAAACAATTAAAATAGACGATTTTAGACATTTAAAATCAGCACCACTAATACACCAACTGAGTCTATTGCTTTTACGCCAATGAGAAGATTTGCCTTTCTATGATTGAAATATCAAACTTAATATGTATATATAAATGTCACTGGCGACAGCAATTACTAAGGAAAATGGAATGTTTAATCTCTTCTATTAATATCGCTTAACATAAATGCATTTCGAATCACTGCTACAGATAATTAATAACGGATTCTTAATCTCTGTAGGAAACTCTGGAGCAGTTTTAGTGTTGTAAATCGGCCTGTCTCATTTATTCCAAGACGTGCTAGATGAATGCGATGTCTCTTCGCTGTGATGTTCTCTTTATTTCGTTCAGACGCATAAAGCATCAAATGGATTTCATTCATGCAGAGGTTTAATATCGTGCCTTGACTCTTTGACAGATGCGTTTACTCATGAAGAGATTCGCACACAAAGGCACTCCTCTAGCAACTTCATTTTAAATTGATATCTAATATTTAGGCAAAATGAGTTATTTCGGAAATTAACTCTTCAACACTTCCATGCTCTAACGTTGCATCGGCGTTGAAGCTTACGTAATCAATGCTCAAACTGCTGTTATGATCAAAACTAGTTGTCAGATTGGATGGTTTCACTCTCTGAGCAACAAAACTTTTCACATCCTATGGAATAAATGGATAAGGTGACTAGGGAAGAAAAGCATTGAACAGCTTAGAAGCAGTTGGGATTTTCATTCCGTACGGCGCCGTCGTTATTTTGCGGCTTCGGTATTAAAGAATATTTATTTTGAAAATGAGAGAATTATCAGCGATAATATCTTCGTAAACTTCAACAATTTTTACCAAAGAAATCATTACTTATTTGTTTTAAAATAATACTAAAAATTGATTAAACCCTAAATATTCAGCTTTGATTCATCTTATTTTGCAATTAATTAGGGTTAATTCAAATTATGCTTCTATGCTTTTAGGTTCGTCTGGTATGTCTTTCTTGTTTTCCATATTGATAGCTAAATTTTCTCAGGTGCCTCTCGGCATCGACTGATTCATAAAAGTTTGACTTGCTTATCTCATGAACAAAATCTTTCGTTCTGAGGGCAACGTAAGTGTCCCAGTTTTCCCCAGAAGATAAGGATACGAAGAGAAAGTTATTCACAGTTCATTAGAGAGCAAACATAGTCAAATCATATTTGGATCAACATTGCATAATACTTTGATTCGATTAGAGAAAGAAATAACATTCAAGTTTGTACTTTTCCATTAATGTTGCTAAATATTTCAGTTCACTATTAGCCCAGAGTACCTCCGTCTATGTTTTCTCCAATAACTCTTTTTCTGTCTTCGATGATAGAGAAATCCATCGGATGGGACGTTAAGCAGCTGTTCATGTTTAGGAGAATCATACCCATTGCACGTTAATTGATATCCTGAAATTCTTTGACAGCAAGCTACCATCTGTCTCCTAATAGCTGTCCATTGGATCTCTTTCCCACTCTGACTGAATCCTTGTGATAAGGCCATTTAGCTCACTGTGTGCAAAATTGTCCCGCTCAGAGGTAAATCAACCAAATGACCAAACCCGAAGTTTCCCCCTTTCATGCTGTTTCTATTCACGTTTGCATTTCCTCGAGGGAATGAAAATTCTGTGTGCAATGCAAAAAACTTTTCGGTACGGAACTGTACGACTGAAAAATGCCAATAATATTCCACTAAATCGACCCTATCATTTCCAATCTGAAATCCGAATGTAAACTCAATCTTTGTCATCTCCTTCATTCGTAAATCTGAAAGACATTTGACAATGTCTTCAGCACGACAAAAACCAATCGCACCAGATGGCTGACAACTAGCAGATAGAGTTTTTAAACTCTATCTGCTAGTTGAAGCAAAAAAGTGGCTCTAGAGTGCTAGCAGTAACGAATTTAATACACACAATACCATACTCACATGATAGACACGTTCTTCAAAAATTTCGTGTAAGATAAAATCGTTTAGCTGGACAAGAACTTCTCGCGAAAAATAGCGCATACAAGGGGAAATGCGTTCCAGAATCCTAACCAAATTGGCAATTTTTTTTTACAATATACAATAATACAATACAATGCAAAATCCTCATGCAGCTATGTGCTACGCAGGTCCTACCAGACTGAATAATTTTGCTCTCCACATCTGTCTGTCCTGAGCTGTAGCTGCTGCATTTGCCACTGTAGACCAATTCCGGCAACGTCCTGTTTTCCATTGTCTGCCCATCGCATCCTAGGTCTTTCCCTTGTCCTGAAACCTTTGGGAACAGGTTTTGTTCATAATCCTCTTTATCAATCTACACTTATGCATACGGTGACATGAGAACAACTATCGCAGTCGCTCTCTGCACAAAATCTGCTAAAGGGAGGTTGCTGACTCCTTCTAACCTCATCATTACTTGCAAAACCAAACCACCTAATGCCCAAGACACTGCTCAAGCATAATAACAGGCACCAAATTTCCTGTTATTATGATTGCAAAGGGTCCATGTTTCACTACCATATCTAACCTTAGAAAGAATGAAATTTTTATACAGCCTAATTTTAGTCTTTAGGTATACACTCCTATTTCTCCACACTCTCCATAGATTCTTAAACATCCCAGCGGTAATCTCTATTCTTCTATTATCTCATGACGCACATCACCGGTATCTATTACATAGCTCCCAAGATAATTAAATGAGCACTTGCTCAAGGGGACAGCCATTCAAAGCAACTGAAGCACCATCTGCCTGACCAATTTTTACCACTTTAGTTTACGGGATACCTTATATTAGCTGATAGATAATCCTGATCAGAATCCATCGCAGACACCTGAACCCTCACTTAGTTAGTTGGACATCGCCAATCCTAAACTGGAGTATTGTGTCTCAGTCAGCCATATGGCTCCTAATAAGACCCACTTGAAAAGGTTCTGCCTGTAGGTCTACCAGCACTGGTGGCTACAGACTTTAGCAGTGGGGAACATCAACCCTCACTTAAATAGTTGGGCATCGCCAATCCTACACAGGAGTAATGTGTTTCAGGCAGGTCAATGGCTCCTGAATAGGTGATGCCTAAAGTTCCTACCAGCATGGGTGGTTTTCGGTTTTTCCGGTTTAGCGGTGGAGGAACAGGTTTTTGTGCCATGCCTGCGATCAGAGGCTGTTTGATATTATTGGCCCTACCACTGCTCAATAAACCTATTTAAAAATTCTACTAATCATTTTTTCTCTGCAGGTATGTGGAACGTGAGGACGTTACATAGAGATTCCTCAAGCAGGAATTCCAACGTTATAACCTTGATTTTCTTGGCTTACCAGAGACTAGATGGAAAGATAAAGGTCGGATATTTAAATTTAAAAGCCAGCTTCACTAATTTAAAGTTATTTAAAAATAACTTTAAATATATCTTTTCAAAGAGGGAGGATGGGAAACATCTCTATGGTGTAGGTTTGCTTCTCAGCAGACACGCCAGTAATGCTCTTCTAAGATACGACTGCATTAATAAAAGATTTCTTACAGTAAAATTTAAAACCAAAATTACAGACTTGAATGTCATCTGTTGTTAATTCCCCACAGAGGACTATGATGAGAACGAGAAGGATATGTTTTACATACCTCTTAAGGATATTTTGAATTCTGTCAAGAAAGAAAATGCATATTTCTCTTGTGCTAAATGATTTTAGTGCTAAAGTTGGTGCTGACGCTGATCTTTGGGCAGGAGTTTTATGTTCCTTTGGCATTGGTAGTTCCAATGGCAATGGGAGACGTCTTCTACAGGTAAGCTAGTAACCACGGGTTTCTGAAAATCTAAACATTTTTCAAGAATCTGCCAAAGTGAAAATATTAGATCAATACATCCCTTCCCACTTCTGAATCCACACTGTTCATCACGCAGTTGAGGATTCGCTCGTTGGCCACCGGAAGTGGTGGACGTTGGCTTGGACTCCGTGTTGAGTGCATTGTTGATTGGAAAATAAAAGAGTGAAGTTGGCTTTTAAGTTATGTTAGTTTTCTTCTTGAGCGGTGTTAAGTGATTTTGTGCACTATTTCTCAGCGGACTTATCGAACTATTTCTTTCAAAGTGAACTGTGTACCAAAACTAATATTATGAGGACGCTCTCATCGAACTTCTAATATGGCAAATAATAAACGTAAGAAAAGAAATTCTCCAACTACAATAAATATTAAAGTTAAAAAATACTGTATAATTCAAATAGCAAAACTATGTTAACAAATAAGAACAAGGACTATTCAATCTTAGAGACGACCTGACAATGTCATCTGACTCGGATATTTCCCCCTCGAAATCAGTGGAGGAAAATGACATCATTGCCAAAACTTCCGACAACTTAGATACTAATTCTCAATCGGGTGAAGTGAAATCAAAAGGTAAAATCTTTCTCCCAGTTAAACCCAGAAGAACACGATATTGACTCTCTAAACAATGTAAATAACATGGAACAAAATAAACTTAAAACGGATTTAAAAAATTGAGATATAATTACAAAAAATTACACAGTAATTGCAACTCTTGATTCAGAAAATTTAAAATATCCGGAGCTCATTGCTGAAGCAATTAACTCTAAAGAAGACTTTTCTTTGGTTTTTAACTGGAAAAAATACAAAATATTAGTTCCCTTGAAAATAAAAAAGTTAATTCTTTCTTTTTCAAGCTACTCGGAGAACATATTATAGGGAAATTCATTTCATTAGGAAGACTTTTAATATTCACAACGAATAAAATTCAACAACAGAAAATCTTAAACTTAAAATACATATTATCTGTGCCTATTATTGTTGAATATTCGAAATTTAAAAATTCTGTCCTAGGAACTATAATAGGAGTGCCTATAAATATGGACGATGATATGATTTTAGAAATGCTTGCTGAACAAAATGTTCTCAGTTTGAGACGCATGCTAAATTATGAGCAAACAGACGATGGAAATCCTGAAACAGTGTATTTCCCAACTCAAAAAATTGTTTTAGAGTTTGAAGGGGAAACACTTCCACGGAGTGTTTTTATTGGATTTAGCAGACACAGAGTCAAGAAATATAACCTTCCACCTAAACTTTGCTTCCGATGCTGTAAGTTTGGTCACTTCATATCAAACTGTTCTGGCAAATTAACATACAAAAAGTGCGGAGGGAAACATCGTTATAAGCATTGTACATCAAAAACATTTAAGTGTTCGAATTGTACAGGGGCACATCCAGCAACATTTGCAGGCTACCCAATTAGGATCATAGCTTGCAAAGCTAGAACCACACAGCTGGAAGAAAATATCACATGGCTGCAAGAATTCATTAAGCAAAAACTGCGTGGAGGAAGAAAAGAGAAATCCTAATGCTGAATTAGTTAAAACGTACAGAGAAAAGGAAAGTGGAAGAACACAAACAAAATATGTGTCAAAGAATTCACGACAACCTGAGTGAAGACTTTCCATCTTTTCCCCCAACTTCTAATGAGATTTCCTACTCTGTAAAACAACCTTTAACTTCATCTACAATTAATGATAATTCTAGTTCTGTTAAAAAAATATTACTGGAGCAAAAACATCCAGTAACCTGAAAGACAACAAAAATCAACAACAAAACAAAAGAGAGAAGGAACAATATGAATCTGCAACATTCTTCATGTACAATAGAGACTCGAGAAGCCAAATCATCAAACACTTAATCAAACACTTATTAAATATACATAATATTCAAATTCTTTGTATACAAGAAACTCAAACACACAAACTTCAAAAATTTAATAACTTTATAACTTATCAACAAAAAGTAGTAATAAAACTAAAGGTATAGTTACATATGTCAATAAATGGCTCCCTCAAAGGAGAATTGATGCACCACATATAAATGATAGTGTAGAATATATTATAATACAGACCAAATTTAATAATATAATTACATATATAATCCAGGAATCTTAATTCAATAGAGTCAACACTTAAATGTAATAGAAACCCTTAAAGGAGAAATAATAATATGTGAGGATTTAAATATCCACAACAAAGCCTGGTACTCCTATAAAAATGATTATAAAAGTATATACTTACTTAAATTAATTGAAAATTAAAACCTAATAACATTAAACAATAATAATTTAACATGTATAAATAGATTTCATACAAATTCAGTTAGAGATCTAACATTATGTTTTAATTTATATTAATGATCTTTTAAATTTAAACTTTAAAGGAAAAAATAGTGTTATATGCTGATGATATAAAAAGAGTAGATAAAAATGTAGGTTTAAGAGAGTGACAATGAATTGAAAACAAAATCAAATGAAAATTTGAACTTTGAAAAATATGGTTTGATAAGAATAAATTATCGCTTAATGTAAAATAGACATATTTTAAAATAGACATATATTAATATGCAAAGAGGTATTAATAATGAAAGTGTGGATTTCTATTATTTTATTTTCGTCTAGTATTAACAGTACAAATTTTCGGTATGACAGTTAAAAATAAACTCTGTAGATAAATGAAATATATTTGTCGTACTTTTGATAAATATTGGATTTGGAATAGTCACATAGAAAAAATAGTTAAAAGTATTAAAATAATTATTCCTCATATGTATGTAGTATATATACATTTGATTAGATTATATATATTAGATATATTTACATTGAAAAACGTTTATTTTGATATTATTTATTCTAGACTACAAACACGGTATAACTATCTTGGGAGGAACGTTTCCTTCTGGTTGAGGTCCAGTTTCCATCATTCTTTAAATCTAGTTATTATCACTGAAAAACGAGATTTCGATAGATTTGATTGAGATCTTTAATTCATCTTTAGTCATATTTCACCATAAAATGCTTATTTCAGAAGTAGACTTGGAAGTTAGTTTCCCATTGGCATAGCATGGGTTTGTAACTTTTGTCCACCAGTATACATAAAAAATAAATGTTAATGCAACGAGAGTAAGCAGTGTTTAATGGTTAAAAATTAACAAAAAGCACCAATGTTTATATACACACGTAGTAAGAGTTCATACTGCTGTACAAGCTACAACTTGTTGACATCAGTTCGGACATCAGCCTGCCGACGATATACTAATTGCTTCGCTGCCGAGATGACGTTACAGCGAATAGACGTTGCTGAGGCTAACATTAACCGGGTAAGACTGTATCTAGATATAGTTCCCGAGTTTGTCTTTGACACGATATATTAAGGTATGTACTAGAGTAGAAAATATTCCTTAAAATACTTAGATAATACTGTCGCGAACTTGTTTTAACTATCTGAAAAAAAATTAAACGCAAAATAGTTGATATCTCGTATTAAGTTATAATGATATTATATAGTATTATTAAGTTATATGTAGTTGATATCTCGTATTAAGATATAATGATATTATATATATTATTCAGTTATAATGATAGTATAACTTAATAATACTTAACACAAGATGAACATTTAATAAACTTGGAAACATTCAAGATCTGTACAATCACTTTAACAGTTTTTGTAACGATATTCCAGTTAGAAGTGTAAAAATTAATTAAAGCAATTTAAAATTATGCAAAAAGAATGAATTAATCATACAATAAGATGGTCAGTAGCAGAGATAAAGCAGGGATCAGTTACAAAAATAAGAAGAATAATGAAGTGTTTGAAAATACCTCGAAACAACTTCGGAATTCTGTCACTATTCTTATTAAAAATATGAAAAAAAATTATTTTATAAAAATCGATTTATATCTGTTAGAAAGCCAAACTGCGAATTTAATTAATCAATAGTAAATGTTTAAAAATATATAAAAACACTAAAAATAAATATATGAATCAGGACTTGAGAAACTTACAAATAAAATATTTGAAAGAAGAAATTTTGTGTTTGTGTTTGTGTGTCTCTCCGCATATGAACTCGGCCCCCCAAAGAGCTACTTGAACCAACTTTACATGAGCCAACTTCACCCAGGGGAAGGGTGCCAGGTGTGAACCAGCTGGGGTTGACACCTGGCACCCTTCCCCTGGGTGAATCTCCCATTTGAATTTCTCGAAATCCCTACAGACTTAAAAGGTTAAATACCGGTGTCTCTCATAGACTTAGCATTAACCGTTATTCAAAAAACTGTTACCACCAAAATGCATCAATTAATTTCTTTCGGCTTTCGCATGATACAGCCATTGTCTCAGAAGATGGAAAAGAGCACGAAGGTTTCTGTGGAAATTGAAGTTTTAATTAAGCAAGAGAGGGACATGCGATTCTTTATAGAAATGAAGGCTTCGAAAGCTAAGAATTCATATCGGATGCTAAAATAATTAATTTGAAAAATGTGTAAATGTTAATAAAAGTATATCTCATAAAATCCTCACATATTTTCGAAATAATAAGTTAAGTAACAAATAAGGTTTTTCGTTTTCGTTCTACATTATATTCGTGAAATGTACACATTTTTTGCAAAAATACAAACAAACTGAAAAACTGAAATTTTCGAGACATTTTCTAAAAAACATTTAATTTTCTTTTGGCATAAAGTTAGATATGTCTGGAAAAATGCATCCAAACAACTCCACTAGCTACGAAATAATTTGAAATTTTCAATTATTTCAGTGAGGCAATATTGTCTTTAGGTTTAGAAGCTTCTGACGTAACAAGTACTCATGCGGTACCTCGAAATATGTATACTTCTTTCTCCCGTAAAAGAGGGGTGAATTTAAACGGAGGGTAAATAATGAGTTTTGTGCCAAATGTAAGCTTGCGACATGGAGAGTGCATTCTAATATATGCATTAGAGAATTTCAGCTCTCTCTTAAAAAAGAGAAATAAGAATTTACCGGGGGGTAAAGAGAGAAATAAAGAGAGAAATAAGAATTTACCGGGGTGAGAAGTACGATTTAATCTTTTTTTTTTAGAATTTCAGACCCGAGCAACGTCGGGTAAATCTGCTAATATATTTATATGCTAAATATAAAACTTGCAAAATCAACTTCGCAGAATTTTTGTCTAATTTTATTAATTTAATTATCTTTTCTAATGAAATTCCTTTCAGCTTTTTAAATAGGTATAATGATATCGAACTATAAAAATTGTTTTAAGAATAATTTCTTTAATTATAGACCTATCGTTATTCTATCAAAAATTAACCCTTAAGGTTTCTCACAATGCATACAATTGTGGCAAAGATAATTTTATGACCTTTTTCAGCAAAAAGAATTTTATTCTGCAGTGATTAACAGATATATATTTATGCAGGTCATGTTATGTACCAAATGAAGGAGCTTTCATTCTGAATAATAAAATAATAGAAATTCAAATTAAAATGAAGTCTATTAAAGCCTGATTAAAAAACAAAACAAAAATCTTTTGAACACTTTAAGGGTTAGTAAAATAATTGAAATATATATTCATTAAATATACGCATTAAATTTCTTATATAAAATAAGTTAATCTGAACACTATATACTTCAAATTTCTCATATATCATTAGTAATACTTAAAATACAGATGAAAAAGCCATAACTTTATTTTTGGATTTTATGAAGGCTTTAGGCATAATGGAGTACGAAATTATTTCATTTAAACTGAAACGCTATGTGATGAGAAGGATTGACATTAAAATAGTTTAGAAATTACTTTACACGATTTTGGTAACAAAAATTGGAAACATATTTACCAGTAAAAGAAAAATACATGTTAGGGTACATGAGGATATTCTCCTTTGATCATTTCTATTCTTCCTCTGCATTAATGATATGAAAAATAGAAAATTAAATATTATGTTATTCTGAACATACTGTAATTATAAATTACAATCATGATATTAATATAGTCATGAAATGGACAAAATGATTACAACAACATTTTAAAATGGGTGAACCATAATTCCATATATATTAATAACACTAACGTATGATTGATTTCCCACTAGTTAAGCAAATTAGAAAGAGTAAAGTTAATTATTTCTTCTGTTTCACGTCCCTTTTAGGGATAAACAAAAGAAATAGGCTCAAATAAATAAAGAACTTTCGTTAATCAGACAATATTCTTTATTAATGGCCTCTCGCTTTGATAATCGATTATAGTAGCGTGTAAAAGTGGCGGGACCTTCTGGGTTATCCAGATATAACAAGGAACGTAGAAGTCATAAAAATGTAAACATTTCATTACAATGAAGTGATAAAGTTGTGAAACTACTCTTATGGTAAAACGTTTATATCTTATGTATATGTATTATATATATATTCTTCATTTAATTTATAAGAATTTTAAGGACCCTTGTTCTCTTTAGACACTTTGCCACTGTTATTTCCTGCACCTCTAGGACAGTGATTTTCAAATTTGGTCATCTACTGTTCAAAGGAATATTTCTTACATGGTAGCTAGGCATAAACTGGAAGGAGAGCTGTGTACCAATCCCTAGTGATGATGCACAGAACCGGCCAGGTCCAACACCTAATGTCCGACCCCGCCTTCTCGTGGTGCAGGCCTTTAGTACCTTTCAAAAGAGATATTCTCCTTTGGAAGGGAACGGAAGGGGAGGGCTGCCAGTTCAGTATGGCCTACTGATCTGGTCATCTATGGCCACTTTTTTCTTTTTTTTCAACCCTGCTGAGGAGTGGTCAACTTCACAGAGTCCTGGTGCTGACCATTTATACCTACTAGACTGGACTTGTTTATGGATTTGAGCTTGATTATGGATCCTGGACTTGCTGCACTGGTGGGCCTCTGTTAAGGGAGAGTCTGCCGCTGTGTTTTCTGTTTGCTTCTGGGTTGCCAGCCCTAAGTGAACAGAGGCATGGGATACCTTATACAGTATAAGCTGGTGGATAATCCTAATCAGAGGCCATCGCAGGTACCTGAACCTTACTTAGTTAGTTGGGCATCGTCAAGCCTAAACTGGAGTAATGTGTCTCAGGCAGGCCATATGGCTCTTCAAAAAGTCCACTTGAAAAGGTGGTGCCTAAAGTTCCTACCAGAATCGGTGACTTGAGCCTTTAGCGGAGGGAGGAACAGGTCTTTACCCCATGCCTGCGATCAGGGGGCTGTTTGATATTGTTGGCCCTACCAATCTCAATATACCTAATTTCTTTAAAATTCCCACTAATCATTTTCTCTCTTTAGGAACGTGGAATGTGAGGACATTACATACAGATTATTCTCTTGATGTCCTCACGCAGGAATTCCAGCGTATAACCTAGATATTCTAGGTTTGCAAGAGACCAGATGGACAGGTAAAGGTGAGATACTTAAAAATAACTTTAAATTTCACTTTACCGGGAAGGAGGATGGAAAGCATCATCAAGGCGTGGGTCTGCTGCTTAGCAGACATTGTAGTGATGTTCTTCTAGGATATGAGTGCATTAATGAAAGGTTTCTTACAGCAAAATTTCAGACAAGCATTAAAGTCTTGAATGTTATCTGCTGTTATGCCCCCACTGAGGATGCTGATGAAGATGAGAAGGATAGGTTTTATAGACAACTTCAGGATATTTAGAAATCTGTCAAGAAAGGAGACATTACCCTTGTTCTAGGTGACTTCAATGCCAAAGTTGGTACTGACTCTTATCTTTGGGGAGGGGTGATAGGCCTTTATGGTATTGGTAGTTGCAATGCAATGGGTAACGTCTCCTACAGGTAAGTAAACTCAATGGTTTCAGAATAACTAACACTTATTACAAACACCGCGACATACATAAGTACACATGGGTTTCACCTGATGGGCTGCATAAGAATATGATTGATTACATATTTATTAACAGCAAATGGGCTAGTTCTGTTAGGAATAACAGGGCATTTAGGGAAGATGAAACTGGATCTGACCATTACCTTGTTAAAAGTGTCTTGCAACTTAAACTTAAAAGGTGTTGTGCTAAAGTTAAAAAATTTACCTTTAATAATGAAGCTCTGAAAGACTCTGTTATAGCTAAAGCTTACCATGGTAGGTTACTTAGTCATTATGACAGTCATGGGTTGCTTACTACTGAAGTTGAGGAAGAATGGGCCGTTTTAAACAGGCTTTTTTGGAAACTAACAGTACTCTTTTAGGAAAAAAGGAGCCGAGAATGTAGAATTATTTAGTGATAAGGCACTTGAGCTTATTTCAGAAAGAAGGAACTGCAGGAATGTCCTTAATCAGTACCCTACTAGTCCTAATAGAAAGGATTACAGAGAGCTTAATAAACGTGTAAAGGATCAGTTAGCTACTGATAAGAATCTTTGGCTTGATGGCTTGGTTGACAAAGCTAAGGAAGCAGTTAGGCAGCACAACAGCAGAGACCTGTACCAGATAGTTAATGTTTTATGTGGTAGAAAATGGACAGAGATACAAGGATTGAAGGATAAACAAGGTAATGTTATGGAATGGGAGGTTTCTGTCATGGCTAGGTGGGCTGAGCATTTCAGTGATGTTCTAAACAATGTAGTTAGTTCCACTCCCATTGTTTGCAATGATGATAGATGCATTGGTGGCTTTAATGTTGGCCCTATAACACAATCTGAAGTTATTTTGGCTATTTCTAAACTTGAACTTCATAAATCCCCAGAGGTAGATGAAATTACACACAAATGCTTAGAGCTGGGAATGTTTCGGTTACCACTTGGATGACTGAAACTTTGAATAGCTTTTATGATAAAGGCATGTTCCTAAAGATTTTGCCAGAGCTATTATTATCCCTATTTTCAAAAAAGGAGATCGTAGTTCTTGTGATAACTATAGGGGTATCAGCCTACTCTCTGTTCCAGGCAAAGTTCTTTGCATGATTGTGCTTAATAGAATTAAGAATCCGGTTGACAGTCAATTCCGTGATGAGCAATATGGATTCAGAAGTGGTAGGGATGTGTGGATCAGATATTTTCACTTAGGCAGATTCTTGAGAAATGTCCAGAGTTTCAGAAACCTTTGGTTGCTAGCTTTGTTGTTTTTCAAAAAGGCTTTCGACTCTGTTGATCGTCATAATTTGTGGTTGATTGTGAGATAATATGGTATACCAGACAAGTTAGTTAACATAATGAAAGCTCTCTATAATAACACTGAGTGATAATAATAAGATAATAATAATAATATAATAACACTGAGTCTCTATAATAACACTGTGTGAGAGTTGGTAAGTCTTGTAGCAATTGGTTTAGCATTACTTCTGGTGTTCGCCAAGGTTGCATTTTGTTTCCTTTTCTTTTTAGCTTGGTTATTGATTACGTTATGCAAAATTCACTTCAAGGGAAAGGTTTTGGCCTTTTAAATGGACTGAAGATACGACAATTTCTGATTTAGATTAAGCTGATGATTTAGCACTTTTGGCAAATGATGTTGATGAGATGAACTCTTTCATTCGAGCTGTTGATGAAACTGATAGTAGAGTAGGTTTGGTTATAAACAGCGAGAAAACTAAAGTGATGAAAATTGGTCAGGCAGGCTGTGATTCAATTAATCTGAATGGTTGCAATCTTGAACAGGTGTCACAGTTAAATTATCTTGGGAGCTATGTAACAGATACTGGTGATGTGCGGCATGAGATTAACAGACGAATAGGTATTGCTGCCGGGACTTTTAAGAATCTATGGAGATTGTGGAGAAATAGGCGTATACACCTAAAGACTAAAATTAGACTGTATAATAGTTTGGTTCTTTCTAAGGTTAGTTATGGTAGTGAAAATTGGACGCTGTGTAAACAAGATAACGGGAAACTAGATGCTTTTGATTCTAGATGCTTACGCAGTATATTGGGTATTAGGTGGTTTAACTTTGTAACTAATAATGAGGTTAGGCAAAGGAGTCTGCAACCTCCTTTAAGCAGCATATTGTGCAGAGAGAGACTCCGCTGGTTTGACCATGTTGCCCGTATGGATAATTATAGATTGGCGAATAGGGTTATGAACAGTGTGCCTAGAGGCCTCAGAAGGAGGGGGAGACCTAGGATGCGGTGGGCAGACAATGTCAAACAGGACCTTGTTAGAATTGGTGTGCAGTGGCTGGATGCAGCAGATGTAGCTCAGGACAAATATGCTTGGAGAATTAAACTGTACGGTCTGGTTGGACCTCCGTAGCCCATGGCAGCTTGAGGATGATGATGATGATGATGATTTTAATGTAATGATTTCACGACTATCATCATTTAAATTGAGTTGGCTTTACATCTTTCATTTACGATTAAAACTAGTTTAAGAAAATGTAACTTTTGGGGTTAAAACAATGTTAAAAAACTAAATGAATGAAAGCAACCACTTCTTGCTTTGGCACGAACTAAGGACACCAACATCACTCTGTGTCAGCACTCGCTGCCATCAACATGCCTCTTCTTCAAGATAAAGGCATTGTTTTTCAGTGAGAACCTTAGTCCCATAAGTTTTTTCCTAGCTATGTTTAAGCTATGTTTAACATAGCTAAACTACAAAAGCTAAGCTAAACATAGCTATGTTTCCTAGCTATGCTTTTGTTAAGCTATGTTTAAAACTCATTTCCCACCATTATCTAAGAACAAACTACAGGGGATAAATTAGCTATTATTAATTTTTCTTTACACTCATAACTATCCTTACAAACGTTTCGAGATTCGAATCTTTACCTCCTATTTTTAATTGTATTTTTTCAGTCTCCCAGTCTTCACTGCTCGCTCCAAAGCCACTTGTCTCCGTACACCCTCGTGCTTTCTGATCTTTTGCTTTCGACCAATCACGTTAAACGAATTGTTTATAATTCTATCTCCTCTTTTGAGTCTATCATTCTTCACTTTTGTTACATTAACAATTCATTAACAAGAGGAGACAAGCATCGTTGACTGATTAACGAAGAAGCTACTACCTAGCCTTTGAATCATTATCTCTTGCTCATCACTGAAGAGGACAGGAAACGGATGAAATAATGAACTTCATTCTTCCCTTGTTTTCTGTACACACGAAGCAGGGAATCGAAAAGCAAATAATTATTCCAAAGGTTGGTCTCATTTTTGTTATATTATAAAAAAAAGAGAAATTTTCATCTTTATTTATTTTCTGAATATTCCTGGACAATAAAATGTAAGAACGCTGATGTCGAATTTTTTCTTTTAGCTCTTATCTAATAGAGAGATGGAAGAGGAAGACGGAGCACTTTTTTTTGTTCTTTACTCTCTTCAGGGATGTCTCGCGGCGAAAACATCTAAAAGCGATATTTTATTGAGAGACTATACATTCATTCCACAATCTTCGTGAAAGCAAAAACGAAATCTCAGATTAGATTTTTATGGTTACAGTTTATTTCAAAGCTCAACCTGTTTAATGGAACTATATTTGAAAGATAAAAATATTTTCACGTTTACCCAGTTGAAGATTATTTTTGTATAAATATGCATCAACTTATTTATTGAGAGCTCAATTTTTTCTTAAATGTTTCGTGCTTATAGTGCTAAATGTACAGAGTTGCTCAGAGAAAACTCAGAGAAGGGTGGGGAGGGGACCCGCAGGACAGCTGTTGGGGACACAGATGGTAGTCTCCCGTCAAGGCCATCCAGCATGTTCTTTACGTATACAGGGTATGGCTCTTCTGCACATGGGGCCCAGCTTAACGTCCCATCCGACGGACGGACCCATTGGTGTTCCCTACTGACAGTCCGCAAAATAGTCTTGTAATTAGGGGCAGATTAAGAACTTTTGATAACAGTGGTGCTTAAGAATAGGTGCCCTCATGCTAAACAAATAAATAACGTACTGATTGATTAAAGTAGTAAATGATTTTTTTTCTGTGTTTACCCATCCTTTCATTCGTAAAACCAGAAATACACGAACGGTCTACAAATACAAAAAACGAATATAAAAACAACACACCAAGTGCAAAATTTTGGGACCTTGAGGTAAAATATTTGAAAAATTACTGTTGGGAGTGTTCAAATACGTTCAATAAGAAAAAAGGATAAAACTCCCCAACGCTGAGGGCATAAGTGCAATTCCCCTTCAAGTGCTGCCAACATGAATCGTCGAGAAAAGCAGGCAGGTAACGGTCGGAAGGCAAACGGAGGTCTGGAATCAAATATAGATATTGACAGTCACAATTGGAAAAACAAATTGTTACAGCTTATCCACTCGTGAAAATTTCTGCTAAACCAGTCTGTTAGGATTCTCCAACACTGATGCTCATTGCACCAATCTCTAAAGCATTGTTTTCTAACCTGATGTTCATTGCAAAAATCTTTAATGCATTGCACTTTAATCCTGTTGTTCACTGCGTCAATCGGTAACAGATTGCACTCTAACCCTGATATTCATTGCACAAAATTTCTAATGCACTGCCCGCTAACCTTGATACTTATTGCACCAATCTTTAATGCAGAGCTCTCTAACCCTGATGTTCATTGCACCAATCTCTAACGCACTGCTCTCTAACCCTGATTTTCATTGTGACAAATCTAAAACCATTGCTCTCTAACCCTTATGTTCATTGTGTCAATCTGTAACGGATTGCTCTCTAACCCTTATGTTCATTGTGTCAATCTGTAACGGATTGCTCTCTAACCCTTATGTTCATTGTGTCAATCTGTAACGGATTGCTCTCTAACCCTGATATTCATTCAAAATCTGTAACGGTTTTCGCTACAATCTCGATTTCATTGTACCAATCTCAAACGGATTACTCTCTAGCTCCGATGTTCATCGCGCCAATTTCTAAACGGATTGCTCTCTAACCCTGATCTTCATTGCGCCAACCTGTAAAGGATTGCTTGTCAACTATGATGTTTATTGAGCTAATCTGAAACAGACTGCTCTCTAACTCCTATGTTTTTTGCGCCGATCCGTAATGCTCTCTAATCCTGATGCTCATTGGGCCAATCTGTAACGTATTCATCTCTAATCATATTCGATGACTGACGATTCTGCAACTGTTATCTTTTCCTTTTTTACTTAGTCTTCGACGGTCTGACATTTCAATTTACTGACTTTTTCCCTACTGTTACATTGTAGAACTGGCTTATTTGATGACTGTTAGTAGGAACTGGTTTTTCCTTTCCTTCATGGGGCGGGGCGGGGGTGGCTCAGTCGGTAGCGCGCCAGGCTCGTAATCTGTAGTTCCCAGGTTCGAGTCCCAGCTGGGTCAGCGTTGAGATTTATCTCCGCAAAACTCCCCGCCCTGCCCACGATCAGTAGGGGACACCGATGGGCTTGGAAAGGCCGCCGTCCGTCGGATGGGACGTTAAGCCGTGGCCCCGTGTGCGGGAGAGCCATACCCTGTGCACGTTAAAGAACACGCTGGATGGCCTTGACGGGAGGCTACCATCTGTCTCCCAACAGCTGTTCCAGTGGGTCCCCTCCCCCAACCTTCTCTGAGCCTTCGAGGTCCATGTTACCTGGCCATTTAGCCCATGGTGTGCAAAAAAGTGCCGCTCAGAGGTAAAACAACCCAACCCAAAAAAATCCTTTCCTTTTTTCAGTTCGCTGATTGTAGATGCCGAAACTAGCAGTTGTTATATAAGAATCCACAAGAACGTCAATCCATAAAAAATCCAAAGCAGCTGTTTATCACTTTCTTCTTTAGTGAATACAGGATTCACTGTTAGATCTTATCCAACTTCTGCTTCCGAAATCCTGTCTATTATCTACCCTGAACTAATGATTTTGACCTCGAACACCTCTTTTGTTTTTCATTAACAAATTATTGAATCTTGTTGTTCCACCTTGTAACTCCAGAAGACCTTATTACTAGATGGATTTCTTTCAACTCTGTCCGTCCAGTTATACAACGGGATACACCTTCTCTAATTGTATTATGTCACTGTGAACAGTTTTCCCCCATCTGGCTCAGTTCTTCAGTCGCGTGCCCAATCGTCGCACAGGCTCCAAATTTCGACTTTTCTTGTTTGCTTAGCGTTTCGCGCCAATCTGATAGTCAACGCTTAATTGATTTCCCGTACTATTCCACCTACAGGCTTGCCTAGCTGATAGACTTAAGTGACCTCTGCCACCTGCTCGGTTTCTGGAATGTTCATTACTGGAGAGTCAGTTCTATATCTGTGAAAGGAATTAATCTAAATGCGAATTTTGATCTCAGAAACAGAATATCAGATTATACAATTCCATATATCGTAATTTTACGTATACAATCGCATAAGTCCAAACATGACACGATTAGAATTAAAATATGATAAATCATTAATATTGTTTAATAATTCATATTTGTTATATATATATATAATTTCAGTAATAATCATTTGATAGTACTGTGTGGTGGGTTCGAAATAATCAAACTGATGTTAAATGTACTTTTCTAATAGATAAAACAAGATGTTGTTTACAAGAAGTGTGACAATTTACTAAAAGATTTACACTCATAAAATCACTAACTGCAGTCATAAAATCATTAACTGATTAATCTTTGTCAACAAATGAGAAAAGAAATTGTATTTGATACCTCTGTTATGCTACACTCAAACCAACTAGTTACAAATCAATGCGTCTTACTTGACGTTCAGTATCCCAAGAAATGCTCAATAATACAATTTCATCTCAATTATTATTAATTAATAATTTACTCCGCTTAAGCATGCAAAAAGTAAGTCTTTTTAGTACAAGACACAGACCCATTACACTCTTTTTCCTTTTTCTATTCGCTTCTTAATGTTAATACCAGTAGAACTAGGCTTCATCTTAATCAAAATCCAAATACACTTAATTCTTATTCTCACTCAGCAATTAACTAAGCGGTTGATTTTCATAACTCCTACACAAATCAATATAAACCTACTTTAGGCGCACATATTAAAATTCAACACATTGAATTGAATTATAATTCAAACTCGACTGTGTCCTATTACAGACATGATATATTCTTCGCAACACATGGAGCACATCATGATATAATACGCCCATGTTATATTGGTAACATTGAAAACTATAACTATATGTTTCCAATATTTCCCAATAACTGTATGTTTCCAATATTTCATCATTTTCGATCAATATTGAAGTCTGATAGTAAATTCACGGCAGTGGATGGGACATTACAAAGATTTAATTATATGTATAGGGTGTTCAGGGGCGTAGCGAAGGAATATGGTTGGGGGGAGGAATGTCCAAAATCTTCCAACTAGAGCAAACAAAAAAAAAGAAATCTAAGCAAATTTGCCAACTGAGCAAACTTGCTTAGATTTTCGCTCCTTGGGGGGGGGTATTTTTAAGAAGTCTCTCCTACATTTTGCCATTTGACTTCTAAGTTTTCCAACTACCCATAATTTGCCATTTGACTTCCAATTTTGCCAACTAGCCATAATTTCTCAGAAATACTTCCAATATTTACATTTCGTCTGAATTGTATCAAATCAGTATGAATTTTTGCCTTGATTTGATCAAATCTCCTTAATTTCACGAAACTAATCCCAATCTTTACATTTCTCCTAAATTTGCCAAATCACTTCAAACTTTCAAACTTTCAAACTCTACGAATTTTTTTTTGGAAAATTAAGGGGAGTTGTCAAAATCGAGGCAACTTGCAAATATGAGGCAGTTTGGAAAATGAAGAGATGGAAAATTTTAGAGCAGTTGGCAAAATTCGAATTCACTTAGTAAAAACAGGTGAGTTGGTAAAATCTTAGGGAGTTGGCAAAATTCGGAGTGACTTCGTAAAATCTTGGGGAGTTGGCAAAATTCGGAGTGACTTGGTAAAATCTTGGGGAGTTGGCAAAATTCGGAGTAACTTGCCAAAATCGTGGGGAGTTGCCAAAATTCAGGTGAGATGTAAAAATTAGGATTTTTTTCTGTAAAATTATGGCGAGTTACCAAAATCTAGGGACAGTTGGTTAAATTCGGAGTGACTTAGCAATATTGTAGGGAGTTGGCAAAATTCAAGTGAGTGGTTTTTTTTCTGTAAAATTATGACGAGTTGGCGAAATCTAGGAGAGTTGGCAAAACTTAGGGAGTTGACAAAAACTAGGGGCAGTTGGCAAAATTCGGAATGACTTGGGAAAATCGTGGAGAGTTGACAAAATTCAGGTGAGATGTAAAAATTGCAATCTTTTTTCTGTAAAATTATGACGTATTGGCAAAATCGAGGCAGCTTCGCAATATCTAGGAGAGTTGGAAAACCTTGGGGAAGTTGGCAAAATTCGAATCCACTTGGTAAATACGTGAAAATTGGGATTGTTTTTGAAAAATTAAGGACAGTTGATAAAATCGAGAAAACTTTTCAAAATCTAGGGAAGTTGGCAAAACTGGAAACCACTTGGTAAAATACAGGTGAGTTGTGAAAATTGGGGTCGGTTTTGTGAAATTAAGAGAGTTGGAAAAACCAAGAACTCTTGGCAAAATCTAGGGGAGTTGGCAAAATTGGATGCCACTTGGTAAAATACAGGGGAGGTGTGAAAATTGTGTCTTTCTTGTGCCATTAAGGAGAGTTGATAAAATTCGAAGTGGCTTGGCAAATTCAGGGAAGTTGTAAAAAGCGCGATTTTTTTCTGTAAAATTACGACGAGTTGGCAAAATCTACAGTAGTTAGCAAAATGTGAATGCACTTGGTAAAATATAGGCGAGTTGTGAAAATTGAGATTTGTTTTGTGAAATGAAGGAGTGTTGGAGAAATTGAGGAAACTTAACAGAATGTAGGGCAGTTGGCAAAATTCAAATCCACTTGGAAAATACAGGCGAGTTGTGATAATTGGGATTGGGTTTGTAAAATTCAGGATAGTTGACTAAAATCGAAGAAAGAATTTCACCTCCACATCTCACCTGAATTTTGCCAACTCCCTACGATTTTGCCAAGTCACTCCGAATTTGGCCAACTGTTCCTCGATTTTGCCAACTCGCCATAATTTTACAGAAAAAATCCTTATTTTTACATCTCACCTGAATTTTGGCAACTCCCCACGATTTTGCCAAGTCACCCCGAATTTTGTCAACTCCCCAAGATTTTACCAAGTCACTCCGAATTTTGCCAACTCACCTGTTTTTACTAAGTGGCTTCTACTTTTTGCCAACTGCTCTACATTTTGACGTCTCTCCATTTTCCAAACTGCCTTAGATTTGCCAAGTTGCCTCGATTTTGACAACTCCCCTTAATTTTACAAAAAAAATTACAAATTTTCACAACTCACCTAGATTTTACGAAGTCGCTTCGAATTTTTCCAACTCCGAGTTACTTTGTGGGGGGTCTACGTCCCTGAGGGTTTTATAAAGTCCTTATTTATTTTAGTAAAATAACAAGAAAATATGTGAAATTGGTTAAAAACTACAGACGGTATACATTTATTGAATAATTAAGAGTAAGGTTCTACTTGTACACCCTCAATATCTCTACACAGTTCAAAACTTTCCGCGCCATTTCTGAACGTATCCTGGAGTTTTTGAGCGGTTATTTTGTTCACAGCTGTTGCAATGCTTGTAAGAAAGTCTCGCAGACTTTAAACCTTCGTTAACATCTGATTTAATAAAGCCCATACAAAGAAATCGAAGGGCGTTAGATCTGGCGATATAGATGGCCAGGGTCCGTTGCTTCCACGTTCGATCCACCGATTTGGAAATCGTTCATACCATAGCCCCGAACAATTGTTGCATAATAACAGGGTGCACCATCCTCTGAAAGAGGACTGTGTTCAGAACCCCATCTGGAATTAACTGAAGTTCGAAGAACTGCTTGCAGCATGTCCGGATAAATAGGCCTTGTAACTGTAGCTTAATCTTGTAACTGTAAATAAATCTTAGATTTAGTAAAACCCAATTAAACATTAGGTTTAGGTGAGGCTTTTTTCCACTGAAAGGTGAAAGCAGTCGGTCTTTCATTAGCCCATATGCGACCGTTATGGCAATTAACCTTTCACACCTATGGAAATTTGCCTCATCACTAAAAAGAATGCTACCCATTAAATTTCCATTCTAAATGAGGTCTACGAGATCGTCATGCACTGCAATTCGCAGTGGAAAATCTTCTTCATGCAAGTCATGTAAAACATGACGATGATAACTTTTCTTGTGCAAATGTGATGTCAAAATTTTGTACACAATTGATTTAGGCAGACTGTCTTCGTGATGCCTCACGAATAGAGGCTCGCGTAGTAAAACCTAATTAAACATTGAGTTTTACATACGTAGCTCCTCCATGACGACCTTCGTACCACATTCACAACATGCTCTAAGACACGTAGACGTTCAGATCTTGGTTCATCATTAACAAATCCCGTTCTTTTGAATTTATTCAACAAGTCGCTTATTGTCTTGTCTGTAGGTCCTGATTATGAAACCTTCTTCTCAACTTCTAATTTCATGGCATTTTTTCCTGAATAGCAATGATAGCACCATCATGCATTCCTGTACATTCATCTTCATGGGAGTTTCTGCAATAGAAATAAATAAATAATCATTATTTCACCAAAATAGATAGGGACTTTATAAACACCCTATACTTATTTTGACGCCTTTTGCGGAAAATCCGGAACATATTTTTCCCCACTAAGTTCTAGGTCCATAAAAAATTTCCGCTTGAACAAAATACATTATTTATCTATTCAAGCACTGTGTTATCATTTCTTTAAACACTTCCTGTTTACATTGACGTTAGTCGTTCTATGAAAAACGAAAGTATTCAAGTTTCAATCCTTAAATTCGCGCCCTTACGAAAATACGAAACCAGCCGTCAACAGAGGACTCCATGGCAATAAAACAAAATTATTTCTAATTGCTTTTCTCTCCCATTGTTTCACTTGAACAATGTGGTTCTTGTTCCGTTACTGAACGTTTGTTATCTCACTCGGGAAAAACAATGTGAATTCCGTTTCAAATATTCGAATGTTTCATTCCATGTCCCTTTCGTCTGCCATATTGAACAAAATTTATCAAACCAAATGGGAGAAAATTAATTACTTAACACATTCCTTAGACACCGATTAAGCGTTTCTGGATTGCTGGATGCAAATTGCTTGAAAAGCAATTAACTCAGTCGGATTGAGTTTGTCATGAGGCCACTGAGGACTACTTACGGAACTCCTAAGCTTGTTAGAGAATATTGAACGCAAAAGAGCATGGAATTAAATTTGTACACTGTTGTGAAATTTTTAATATAATCGTATTCGAATAAGAATCCTCATATCAACAATTCACGATATTCTGAGCAGAATTTTATTTCTAATTTTGTACAGCAATGTAATCTATCTAATGAAACTGAAAAAGGATTAGACCTAAAGAAATTACCTCTGAAATGTCGATATGAGCCATAGGAATATTGAATTCTTATATAAAAGAGACCCACGATGTAATGGCCAACCTTCATGGAGGATATTCTAGAGGTCATTTGGGCCAACAAATAAACATTCACCCAATCCCAGACTAATATGATTTCAGTTTGACAGGATATTTCCAATAGGACTGGTTTCAACTAACGCGACTAGTCATTAGGTTTATCCTCTACCACCTACGATAGTTTATATTATTGTATTACCATATCGGAAGACAACTTGAATACTTTGCTTGTCTCACTAATCTTCCGCTTAATTTTCATCCGTTTAATTTTCCGCTTAATTTTAGCACTTCGAAAAAGATTTTTCACATTTGTCCTTTTTTTTAACAACTGCATTGCATTTTTAAACAACTATATCAAGTAATGTATCAGGGGGCTTATAAGTTAAATGTTTATTTTAAAAGGATTTATTTTTTAGTTAAATGTAATTATATTTATCAAAATGTACCCTTGTCGAACCCCAGAATCAATGTTAAACCAATTGCTACAAGCCTTACCAACTCTCACACATGACTCAGTATTATTATAGAGAGCTTTCATTATGTTAACTAACTTGTCAGGTATTTCGTATAATCTAAACGTTAACCACAAATTTTAACGATCAACATAGCCAAAAGCATTTTTGAAATCTATAAAGCTAGTAAACACGTTTCTGAACCTGCGGGCAGCAGTAAGAAAAATTGTAGTAAACTTATTTGTAGTTCTCGAAATATCCGTTATAGAACCTTGCAGAACTTCCTTACAAACTTTAAAAAATTTCTCCAAAATTCGCGTTGCTGAAATATCGCCAAGTTTGGCGATATTTCAGCAACGCGAATGGTTGCTCTAATATCGCCAAGTTTGGCGATATTAGAGCAACCATATAAGATCCTAGAAATAATTTTTTACCGATTCTTATGGAAAAAACACTGTTTTACCTAATTTTAACTATATTTTAACGTATTTTAACTTTATGCGCAAATGCATTATTTCACTGGGAAAATTGCAGAAATAATTACATTATTTACAATTATGTAACAGCAATAATATATAACGTCATATATCTTTTAAATTTCTGACATTAATAAATCGTCAGGGTCCACACAAAAACAGTGTCGGTCCATACGGGCCAGGGGGACCGCTAGTTGTGCACCACTGCTCTACACATTTCTCAAGAATCTATCTGTGAAAATATTAGATCAACACATCTGTACCACTTCTGAATCCATACTTCATCACGCAGTTGTCCATTAACCAAATTATTAATTATCTTAATTATAATCATGCAAAGAACATTCTCGGGAACAAGAAGTAATCTAAATCCCCTATAATTATCACAAGAACTGCGATCACCTTTTTTTAAAAGTTATATAAATATGGCGCCAGCAAAATCCTTAGGAAAAACACTTTTACCATAAAAAATATTCAAACTCTCAGTCAGCCGTGTGACAACACAAATGTTTCAAGCTCGAAGCATTTCATAGGTGACCCCAGTGACTTCAGAATGTGATATACGGTCGACGTTAACGCCAGTAATGCATCTCTCCTTATTGCAAACAATGGGAGTAGAACTAACCATATTGTTTGGAACATCTCTGAAATGCCCAGCCCACCTTGCCATGACAGAATCCTCATCTTCAATCAAATTATATGTTTATCCTTCAATCCCTGTTTACCTGTCCGTTTCTTCCCACACAAAACATTAACTCTCTGTTTCAACACCTTGCTATTGTGCTTAGCTGCTTCCCCTCCTTTGTCAGCCAGGTTAAAGTAAGATTATTAGCAGCTGTGAATTAAGCTCTTTGTACTGTTGTCCATTAGAACCACTGGGATGTCGATTCATATTATTCCTACAATTCCTTCTTTCAGAAATAAGTTCCATAGTCTTATCCTCAAATAACTTTGTCTCCTCTGTTCCTTTTTTATACAAAAGTACTATTAGTTTGAAGAAAACATGCTTAAACTCTTCCCATTCTTTCTCAACTTCAGAAGTAAGCAAACCTCGATTGTCAAATAACTGAGTATCCTATCATGGTAAGCTTTGACTATATACGAATCTTTCAAAGCTTCAGCTCTTCATTTAAGGATAAACAAGGTAAGGTTATAGACGATGAGGATTCTGTCATGGCTAGGTGCTATGAGCATTTCAGTGATGTTCTGCACAATATGGCTAGTTCTACTCCTATTGTTCGTAAGGATGATAGATGCATTACTGACGTTAATGTTCGCCTTTTAACACAGTCTGAAGTTATTTTGGTTATTTCTAAACTTAAACTTCATAAATCCCCAGGGGTAGATGAAATTACTACGGAAATGCTTAGCGCTGGGAATGTTTCGGTTACCATTTGGATGACAGAAATTTTGAATATTTCTTATGATAGTGGCATGGTTCCTAAGGATTTTACCAGAACAATTGTTATCCCTACTTTCAAAAAAGGTGATCGCAGTTCTTGTGATAACTATAAGGGTATCAGCCTACTCTCTGTTCCAGGTAAAGTTCTTTCTATGATTTTGCTTAATAGAATTAAGAATCTGGTTGACAGTCAATTGCGTGATGAGCAATGTGGATTCAGAAGTGGTAGGGGATGTGTGGATCAGATATTTTCACTTAGGCAGATTCTTGAGAAATGTTTAGAGTTTCAGAAACCTTTGGTTGCTAGCTTTGTTGATTTCAAAAAGGCTTTCGACTCTGTTGATTGTCATAATTTGTGATTGATTGCGAGATCATATGGTATACCTGACAAGTTAGTTAACATAATGAAAGCTCTCTATATACTGAGTTGTGTGTGAGAATTGGTAAATCTTGTAGCAATTGGTTTAGCATTATTTCTGGTGTTCGACAAGGGTGCATTTTTTCTCCTTTTCTCTTTAGTTTGGTTATTGATTATGTTATGCGAAATTCACTTCAAAGGAAAGATTTTGGCCTTAAATGGGTTGGAGATACGACAATTTCTGATTTAGATTTTGTTGATGATTTAACCCTTTTGGCAATGATGTTGATGAGATGAACTGTTTTATTCGAACTGTTGATGAGACTGGTAGTAGAGTAAGTTTGATTATAAACAGAGAGAAAACTAAAGTGATGAAAATTGGTCAGGCAGGCTGTGATTCAGTTAATGAGAATGGTTGCAGTCTTGAGCAGGTGTCACAGTTTAATTATCTTCGGAGACATATAACAGATACTGGTGATATGCGACATGAGATTAACAGACGAATAGGGATTACTTCAGGGACTTTCAAGAATCTGTGAAGCGTTTGGAGAAATAGACCTATACTCCTAAAGGCTAAAATTAGACTTTATAATAATTTGGTTCTCTCTAGGTTAGATATGGTAGTGAAACGTGGACGCTTTGTAAACAAGATAACAGGAAACTAGATGCTTTTGATCTAGTTGCTTACGCAGTATCTTGGGCATTAGGTGGTTCAGCTTTGTTACTAATGATGAGGTTAGGCAAAGGAGTCGGCAACCTCCCTTAAGCAGCATATTGTGCAGAGACAGACTCCGTTTGTTTTTGCCATGTTGCACGTATGGATAATTTGAGATTGGCGAATAGGGTTATGAACAGTGTGCCTAAAGGCCTCAGAAAGAGGAAGAGACCTAAGATGCGGTGGGCAGACAATGTCAAACAGGACTTTGTTAGAATTGGTGAGCAGTGGCCATATGCAGCAAATGTAGCTCAGGACAGATATGCGTGTAGAACTAAATTGTACGGTCTGGTTGGACTTCCGTAGCCCATGGCTCCTTGAGGATGATGATGATGATGATGATTTTGTAGGAATGACCTGGAGACATTATTTGCCAAATAAACTGTGGTGGAGAGCTACTGACCGGCTTGAAGTAGACCAAAGTCAGTCAGACGTGGCACGACGACTGAATATGACTCCTTCTGTGGTCCATAGACTCTGTGATCAATTTCGCAGCATGGATTCCGCAACTCAGAGGTTTAGCCGAGGAAGGGATGGAGTTATGACCGCTGTACAAGACCGATATTTGCGATTAGCAGCATAAAGGAGCAGGACTTCTACTTCCTCTCAGCTACGATACTCTCTTGAAGAAGAAGCCACTGGGAGGGTTGTATCAGCTTCTACTGTGCATAGAAGGCTTCATGAGGGAGGTCTGTACATTAGAAAGTCAGTAATTTGTAATTTGGGCACGCACGCATATTAACTGGACAGAAGAGCAATGGAGGCCCGTACTCTTCACAGATGAGTCCAGATATTGCTTGCAGAGTGATACCGGATATTATTTGATATGAAGAGAACGAGGTACCCGATATCATTCCAGTAATAGCCGTCAAAGAGACAGTTACGGCGGAGGTAGCGTGTGTGTTTGGGATGGCATTTCCTTAGGTTGACGCACAGACCTCTATGTGTTGACGAGTGGGAATCTCAATGCTCAAAGGTATAGAGATGACATCCTGGACCCTTATGTACGCCCTTACGCTGGTGAAATATTCATTTTACAAGACGATAAAGCACGTCCACACAGAGCTAGACTAATGGAACAATACCTTCAAGAGGAGACCATTATGCGTATGGAGTGGCCAGATCTATCTACCTACCTAAATCCCATTGAGCATGTGTGGGATGCTCTACGGAGACGTCTTGCTGCCCTCAACCCGCCACCTGAAACAAAGGGGCGGGGGGCTTATTACTGCTTTAAAGGAACAATGGTCGTTACCCCCTACTGAGCTGATTCGCAACATCATAAACAGCATGGAGCATCGCTGTCGTGCCTCCATTGCTGTAAGGGGTGACCACACTCCTTAATAAAGAACTTTTCCCATTGAATTCTGATACTTCATTTTTGAACAAGTTCCTGTAAGTGTTTTTTTTTTACCAAAAAATGTTTTTAGTGTAAAATATTTATGCCATTCTGAATCCTACCACTTGTATTTCATGCTTTATTGAAATTTCATTAAAATCATTCATATAGGTTTTTGCTTATCATAATTTTTCTGAGTCTCCCTTAATTTATGTAAACCAGTTTAGTTCCACTTTTGAGCAGGTATTACAATTTAATTATCTTGGGAGCCATGTAACAGATACTGGTGATGTGAGGCATGTGATTAACAGATGAATAGGGATTGCTGTCGGGACTTTTAAGAATCTATGGAGAGTGTGGAGAAACAGGCGTATACACCTAAAGACTAAAATTAGACTGTATAATAGTTTGGTTCTTTCTAGGGTTAGTTATGGTAGTGAGACGTGGATACTTTGTAAACAAGATAACAGGAAACTAGATACTTTTGATTCTAGATGCTTAGGTGGATGCATTAGGTGGTTCAACTTTGTAGGTAATGATGAGGTTAGGCAAAGGAATCATCAACCTCCTTTCAGAAGCAAATTTTGCAGAGAGAAAACGTTGGTTTGACCTGTATGGATAATTATAGTTTAGCGATTAGGATTATGAACAATGTGCCAAAAGGCCTCAGAAAGAGAGGGAGACCTAGGATGCGGTGGGCAGACAATGTCAAACAGGACCTTGTTAGAATTGGTGTACAGTGATCAGATACAGCAGATGTAGCTAAGGACAGATATGCTTGCAGAACTAAATGTCAGTCTGGTTGGATCTCCGTAGTCTAATGTTGCTTGAGGATGATGATGATATTCCTACGAAATCCATCAGGTGATACCCGTGTGTATTTATAAAATGCCGAGGTGTTTGCAATAAGTGAAAGTTATTCTCAAATCATTAAGTTTATTCACTGCATGTAGGAGACGTTTTACAGTTTACAGAAACGAGGTTTATTGAGGAAGGTAAGGCCTACAATAGCAAACAGTCCCCTAACAGTAAGCATGGGTCAAAGACCCCTACCCCCACCGCTAAGGCTGAATCTTCTCCATCAGGAACTGGCCATAATTGCGAAAGGCAAATTTAGATATTGTATTTTGCTTTTCTTCTTTTTTGAAAAACCCGACACTTTAGTTAAACAAAAATAGCAATCATGCAAGTGAGTAGTTGGCTCACACCAAACCACTGGAACTGCAAAGGGCATGGATTTTATCTTATCTTTCACCCATTCACTCAGGTCAACAAAGCACGAAATGCAGCACAAGGTGGAGTCCATGTCTTGTCCTGACCACCAACATGACATCCAAAATACAGGTTATGTACTTTCTTCACAATTTTTGTCAAAGAACGACCCTGGGATTTTAAAATATAATTTCCACACTCATAACAAAACGTATCTGGCATATTAACACATCCGCGACGCTGCCTTTATGCTATTTAAGCGCCAAAATTCACTCTTCAACGTACAGCAAGTGTTGCTCCTACAATGAAAAACGTATCTGGCACATCTCCATGACACTTCTCCATGTTGATAGGAACTTCAGGCTCCACTTTTATAAGTGGACCTTTTTCAAGAACCAGGATCTAGATAGAAACTGGCAAGCCTGAGACAAATTACTCCAGAGTTAGATTGGCGATGCCCAACTGGTTAAAGTAAGGGCTTAGTACCTGCGATGACCTCAAGTTAGTATTATCCATCAGCTAATATAAGGTATCCTGTGCCTCTCATCTCTTAGGGCTGGCAACCCATAGACAAACATATGGAAACCCAGCGACAGATTTTCCCTCAACAGAGGCCCGCCGGTGCAGCATGTACAGCATCCATAATCGAGTCAGTCCAGTGGATATATTTTCTGTGAAGTTGACCACTCTTAAGCAGGGCAGAAAAAAGTAAGTGTGGACATTGATAACCAGATCAGGCCACACTGATCTTGCATCCCTCGCCTTCCATTCTCTTCCAGAAGAGAATATTTCTTTTGAAATGTACTAAAGACCTGTGCCACGAGAAAGCGGGGTCGAGCATTAAGTTTTAGGCCTGCCGGTTCTCTGTATCGCCACTAGGGATTACTACACCGCTCTCCTTCCAGTGTATGCCTAAAATACCATTTTGAGATCTGACCAGGTAAGTAAACTTTAAAACTAATGTGTTTATAAAACGTGTTTTAAAACTAATATGCTTTTAAAACGTGTTTTAAAACTAATGTGTTTTAAAGTGTTTTTAAAACTAATATGGTTTTAAAATATGTTTTAAAACTAATTGTTTTTAAAAAGCGTTTTAAGTATCATATGTTTGCTAAAATTCATGAGTTGTATAAAATTTCTATTTTAATTTAGAAACCAAAATAGATTCTAAGAATTTATTGTTTCCATCACCAATTACACTGGTTTGCAAGTTTTTTTTTTAACATTAACAATTGTATCTGCCTTTAACTACTTATTCAGGTGTTGATTTCAGATCTGGCCTTAAATAAATGGCTAGCACGTCACGTTTTTACGTTATTGGTTATTTTGACTCCCATTAAGATCTCCCTATATCAATACCTCCAAGCAACTGGGAGGATATTAGATATTTTACTTTTTGTGGCTTGCAACACTGATTGCCAAGTGGGTGAAAACATGTAACAGTAACCTAACCTCAGACAGCCATTCTTGTTGTTTTCATTGTAGGAACAACACGTGCTGTACGTTGAAAAGTGAATTTTGGCGCTTAAATAGCACAAAGACAGCGCCACGGATGTGTTAATGTGCCAGATACGTTTTTTTATGTGTGTGGAAATTATATTTTAAAATCCCAGGGTCGTTCTTTGACAAAATTTGTGAAGAAAGTACATAACCTCTATCTTGGATGTCATGTTGGAGGTCAGGACAAGACATGGACTCCACATGTGTGCTGCATTTTGTGCTTTGTTGGCCTGAGTGAATGGGTGAAAGATAAGATAAAAGCCATGCCCTTTGCAGTTCCAATGGTTTGGTGTGAGCCAACTACTCACTTGCATGATTGCTATTTTTGTTTAACTAAAGTGTCGGGCTTTTCAAAAAAGAACAAAACCAAAATACAATATCTAAATTTACCTTCAACCATTAGGCCAATTCCTCATTGAGAAGATCTTCCTATACCAACATCTACAACCAACTGGGAGGAGATAGATTCCCATTCATCAGAGGAAGACTTTGAGGCACATACAGATTCTGATCCCACATACACCCCTAAAACGTTAGACGAGCCTTATCTGATTCAACAAAGTGAACTAAATGATCTTGTTCGAGATCTAGTACTTTCGAACAACAAGCTGAGATTTTAGGTTCAAGACTTCAAGATTGGAATCTTCTGGCCACGGGTATCAGAGTTTCTCTGTTCAGAAATAGAAATTTGGCTTTATCTGCTTATTACGAGATGCAAAATGGTTTGTGTTTCTGCAAAGATATTTCAGGGCTGATGGATGAAACTGGAACAACTCACGACCCTAAGGAATGGCATCTATTTATAGATTCGTCAAAATTAAGCGCAAAAGCTGTCCTTTTGCATAAAAGAAGCCAAAACCTTCCATTCCAGTGACAAACACTGTGGGAATGAAGGAAGCTTATGAAAGTATGGGAAAAATACTCACTGCTATAAAATATGGCCAGTTTAAGTGGACAATATGTGGTGACCTAAAAGTCATATCTCTCTTGCTCGGGCTTCAAGGAGGCTTCACGAAATTTTGCTGTTTTCTGTGTTTGTGGGACAATAGGGCCAGAAAGAAACACTACAAAACAAAAGAGGCGCAAAAGAGATGTTTTTATTCCTGGAAAGAGTAATGTGAGGTATAAGCCTCTAGTTGACTCCTCTGATGTTCTTCTCCCACCACTATACATCAAACTGGGTCTTATGAAAATCCATATATCCATAGCATTTACAATGGACAAAACTGATAATGGGTTTTTGCACTTGAAGGAAAAATTTCCGAAATTAAGTGATGCCAAACTCAAAGAAGGGATCTTTGTTGGTTCTCAAATTAGGAAGCTACTGAATGATACTGTCTTCAAAGAAAAACTGAATATGAAGGAACCCGCTGCATGGAAATCTTTCACGTTTGTGGTCCAGGGTTTTCTGGGGAACCACAGTGAGGAAAACTACCATCAGTTCATTCAGGATCTTATCAAAAACTATGAAAATCTTGACTGCCGAATTTCTTTGAAGATCCAGTTTTTCACTCGCATCTCTACTTTTTGTCCAAGAACTTAGAGCTGTCAGTGATGGGCAAAGGGAAAGATTTCACCAGGATATCTGAACCATGGAGGAGAGATACCAAGGCAGGTGGGACCCAGCAATGATAGGTGACTACTGCTGGTGTTCTACATCCCACCAGATCTGGTTGCTGGGGTGGTGAGAACTAGGGGGAAATCGAAGGATTTAGTCCCCCAAAATAAGTATCCATTTGCGTTGTGTCTTTTGGTCATTATATCACATTTAGTCAGCCTAGTTATGTAAGCCAAAACGGTTACTGCTGATCTCTGAATTCCTAAGTATTTCACTTATGGGTAAATTAATTAAACTAAAACTTAAAAATTAATTAATGCAATGGGTAAATTAAATTAAACTCACGGTTAGCATCACAATAAAACATTTATTAACACTCACTTACTAAAACAATTACACATATCATTAAGTCCCACTTTTCGGGATGATGTCAACCTTTACGCCCTTGGCGCGGCCCTTTTCAGTAAGGGGAACACTTTGTATAACAGATCAAGAGAAAGTCTTTATCATAAAAAGTTCCGGGACCGAGTCCAAGATCCTGAGAAGGATATTTGGCGGCAGTGAGCTTAAGTTTGCAGGTGGAAAAAAGAACGCCAAATAGCACGAAGTCGCTGTTCCATTTCAACGACAGTGGTTGGTTGGGTGTTGTTGGAGCTGTCGGTCCATTATGTTCCAGACGTCTTCAATAGGTGGAAAGCCACTGAAGACGTGCTTGCATGTGAGCAGATGTGAGGGGCAAAACAGTGCCGGACTCAAATGAAAACTGTAAAAGCTTGTTGTTTATCATCTGCCTGGTAGGTATTCGATGTGTTACCTGTTGCCAGTCCCTTTGCAGTTGCGTTGTCGCGAATCTGTCACGCAATGTCATGTGTCGCAAATGGCGGTCCTGTCGCTATATGACATACGTCGTCTTCCTGCTCCTTGTCGGCGGGTTCCGGATCCTTCTTGAACCCACTGGCGCCGTATGTGTACGATGGTACCAGGATTGCGGCAAACAAGTTTGGCCACATCTTTGTACGACAAACCAGCTTCTCTAAGGAAGATGATTCTTCCACGCTCAAAGTATGTTAACTGTTGGAACGTCTATCGACCTCTGTGTAAGGGCATCTTTAGCGGTTTAGAACAATTTCCACCAAGGTTTTTGTCAACCAGGCAGTTTTGGTTGCTTTTTTCCGTGTTTGACTGCTGCGCACCTGTGACGTCAGCTCTCGCCTATTCAATCGTTTCGATCGTCCTGGAAACCTAATAACTTCCATGCATTTCCATATACTATCGCCTCCCTAAATTTCGTCACATTTGCATAATTTCTTCCAAGTGTTGCATTTTTTATTTTCGGTAGTGTATAAATAATTCACACTTTTCGAATACCCCAAAAGCTATGATTGCGCAATCTAACAGTGCAAAATTTTCAAAGTGTATTACAAACGATATTGTCAGCTGGACTTCAAAATTGTCTAAACGTTCAAAATTCTGGTGGTGGAATGCGAAGGTCATGAGCTTTACATCGGTAACAATGAGTTGTCCCCTTACCCTTAGAGTGGGTTGAAATGCATTTTTTGTTAAGTGAACAATTGCTTGCTTTTAGAGAAAAATTAAAAATATTTTTGTGTTGAGTAATTATCGATGAAATATTATGATTCGCACTCCTAAATCTCTCAAAAGTTTGAATTGCGCCGGTGGAAAAAGTTTAAAATGCAAACTTTTAAATGAATATTGCAAGCGATGTATTTATCCTAGATCAGTGTTTTTCAACCTTTTTTATCTCACGGCACACTTGAACCTATAGTTAAAACTTCCGCGGCACACTTACATTATGATATATGACTTATTATATTATGTACACGTTTATTATAACAATGATATACTCATATAATCAATTTAAAGAGGTTTTAATTTTGATATGTACACTTATTGTGCTTTGGACGTCTTTCGAAAAAAATTTAATTAATGATCTTTAAAAATTTTCGCGGCACACCTAAGATCCTCTCACTGCACACCGGTGGAAAATCACTGTCCTAGATATTTGAAATTTTGATGGTGGAATTTGAAAGTCATGAGGACTGCATTTACAACAATAAGTTGCCCCCTTAAACCAGGTGGGTGGGAAACGTAACAGTTTTGTTTTAAGAGATAATTGGAAAAATGATAGCTTGGCTGACAAAGCTGAGGAAACAGGTAGACTGCGTAACAGTACAGGGGTGTACCAGATAGTCACAGTTGTGTGGTAAGAAACAGACAGGCATAGAGGGACTGAAAGATAGACAAGGTAAGGTTTTTGGAGGTGGGATTCTGTCATGGAGGTGGGCTGAGCATTTCAGTGATGTTCTTAAACAATGTGTTTTGTTCTACCCCCATTGTTGAAATGATGATAGATGCATTACAAACTTTAATGTTGGCCCTATATCACAGTCTAAAGTTATTTTGGCTATTTCTAAACTTAAACTATATGAATCCCGAGGGATAGATGAAATTACTACTGAATGCTTAGAGCTGGGAATGTTTCTATCACTATATGGATGACTGAAATTTTGAATTTCTTTTATGATAAAGGCGTTGTTCCTAATTACCCCTCCCCCTTTCGTTAACTTTCTTGCTTACCGCTCCCTTCAAAAAGAGTGAGAACTCCTGACGGGTTAGAGTTAGGACCCCAAATTAAGTATAGAGCTTCCTCTTTTCATAATTTAGAGAAGTATAAGGTTTTACCCCTCCCTCAAAAATGTTTGCCTCCTCCTCTCCAGAAAAAAAAAGTAAAATATAAAAATAACGGAAAGACTTCTCCTACAGGTTAAGAGATTTGATCGACAAGTTCAGTATACAACTTCCTCTTATCATAACCACAAATGTAAGGGTTTGCTCTCCCATTCTTTCTTCCCTCCAAAAAGGGTAAGTTTCTCCTAAGTAGTAAGAGCTATGACTACTGAACTCTGTACAGCGCTTCTTCTTACCATAAGTTAAAGCAACCAAAGATTTTACACTCCCACCCAAAAATGAGTACAAAAATGAATCTCCCAAAAATTGAGAAATCTATCTTTATGTCCCAAAAAAGCTGAAGAATTCCTCTAAATCATAAGAGCTAGAATCACCAAAAAAAATAAATAAATGAAAATCGATACAGAGTAATGCATCTTAGAGTATGTTAGAGTATGTAGATATCTTAGAGTAATGTAAGAGTAACATAAGCATAAAGGTTTGGTGTCAGCAATAAAAGTGATTAGTATTTGCTTTTTTAGAATTTGAGTCATTCAATATGTAAAATTTCTATCCGTTTTATTTCTGGAAAGTTTTAATTTGATCTTCCATATCATATTTAGTTAATATAGACATTAAAATATTACTTCCAAATTATTTATTATCTGCAATTGCAATCGATTTGTTTAGCGAAATGTTTCTGACATTCGAAGTTTTAATTTTTAACTCTGTGAACTACAAAATAAGGTAAGCATTATTATACAGATTTTATTTTTCACGTAAAAAATCAATTGAAGTGTTTTTAAGAAAATCTTTCGCTCTTTCTTGGAGCATTATGCATGGCGAATTCTTTGGCGAAGATGACTGTATCATCTGCAAAGGAAATTAAACTCTCATTAAATATCAGACCTCATGTTATTTATGCAAATGGAAGATAATTATAAATACAGGAGAGAAAATACATTAAACACTTAAAATGGAAAATAAAACTCTCCTCCAACTGATAAGAATATTTTGAATGTGGGTAATAAATCTTCGGTATTTACGTCCGAGGAAATGTTTTTGAGTTAATAGAAAATTGGAATTCTTTAAACCCAAACGGATAATGCAAAATCAAAATTAAAACATTCGGTAAATCTTTTACAGATACGTAGATCTCAATGAACCACATATTTTAAACGAATATTTGAGTTGAAAATGAACTACTGCTAAGGTGATCATAAGTCCTAATTTTTGCGGAGCAGTCCAGAATTTTGGGTCCATGTCCCGCTTTTCTGGAAAAGGTTGATGGTACCCCAAATTGTCTCGTTTTTAAGAAATTGTTCTTATTTTTTCCCTCTTTCGAATAATAACGTCGTTTGGAGAATAAATCTCGTCTAAAAATGGGCATTGTGTTATAAAATATTAAAATTGCCAGTTCTGCTAGAGTGGGAGAAAGCAGCTAAGAAATTTTGAAAACTTATGACAGGTAAAGCATATGGCAGAAATGAGTCCTTGAAACTAGTTCTATTTATACAGGACTTAGAAACGAGGACATGTCCTATTAAGACCGAAGTCACTGCTGACAACTCCCTCCTTTAGATCTAGTCCATAAAATTAAACCTGCTGGGATAATAGCTAGCTCCCTAATCGTCTGACAGTTAACGCTAATTTTAAATACGTGCTTGGAAAGTCCGAAGTTCTCGTTTAATCAACAGGACAACACTATTTATATAAATTATGCATTAAGATATAAATATATTATCAGGTTTTTAAAATAGTATTTTTAAAAAGGTACGAATATTAAAAATAACAACTTAAAGAAATTATTAAACACGTGAATCGTGAAAAGGCGTTTTTTGCTAATCATTCAAAACTCTTGTTTTAAAACATCTGCTGTTACATTTTCTGAGGTGGGGGAGGCCAATTCATTCCTTGTTCTGTTTAACTTTTCCTATTAAATGTGTCGTAATGTGAGTAATGATTAGGGAAACTCTCAGACTCTGCAGTTGACCCGCTCTGATAGCTCTTGTATATGATAGGTTAATGCTTATTGATAACAATAATATATTTTAGCGATACAAAAGTGCAGGATTAATTGAATAAAGGAAGATATTTAACTACAGATAAACCACAGCAGATAAAGCACAGCTTTTTTTATAAGTGTGCTTCACAAAGCATTTCGAAACAAAGTCATGCAGTTAAAGCGATAGTAAATCGTATCAATTAATATTTAAAAGTCACAATTTTGAGTACTAATTAAACCTTAATCATTTTAAATAAAAACTCAATTCATATTCAGTAAGAAAAAAATACAAGAAACTGGATAATTATAAAGCTTTCAAAATATTGTTACGACAGATGAACGTGCTACAATGAACTCATGACATGATGTATCGTTTTGAATCTCGTGTGTGCTTTAGCGTGCGAATTACAGCAACAACGACTTGGAACCATGATTTGACTAAAAGTACATTCAGTTGTGAGTTCGGTGAATTTAAAAGAAGAAAAGAATTGATTTGGTATTGTGCGCGATTAGTAGGCCTGAGTGTTGTTTTATAATTAGTATTGTGTGTTTATCTTGAAGGAGATGTTTCTAGTCAGTGTTGAATAGTGAATTAAGTGTATTCAAGAATAGAAGACAAAAGTTATGTTCTTTCTTTCAAAGTTGTACTACTTAATTCTGCCATAATATATGGCAGAATTAATATGAATAAGACATAAGGTCGTAATATCATTTAAAGAAAATACTTGGTATTCTTGTAAACAAAGTAAAGTAGGTTTTACTAATAATTGATTTATGTAACCTGTTGGTGTTAAGTAGAGATTTGTTTGATAATGGCTTATTATTCAATTAAGATATTTCGACTCTTAAGACTTGTTAATTTGAATGTCGTGTTAAGGATATTGGAATGATCTGTTCTATTAACATTTGTCAATTGAAGATAGTGAATAATTAGTCATAAGAATATTTAGTTCAATATTTAAATTCCCATACTTCTTGTATAAATAACTATTAAATACTACTATATATTGTTTTGAACTCACGTTCAGTGCTCATCTGTTTAAATTCATATCAATATATTTTGGCTTCTTTTTCAAACAAAACTTTTGAGTTTTCAAAAAACAGATAATTATGTAAATTATTTTATGGCCTTCTAACAAACAAATTTTAATGAGTTCCATCCAATGGACTTTCTGTAGAATGGAATGAATAATTTATGTGTATTAAGTAAAAGATAATCCATAACATGTTCGCTACATGCAGAAAAAATAATAGTGAGAATAATATACAATCGATTCAGTTGCATCTAAAAATAATTATAATTTCTTATTCATTCCTTAAATTAATCGGGGGAATTCATTTGAAAAGGAGCATAATATTCAAGTTGCAACCATATCTCAATCAACCTATGCTTTGTGAGAATTGTCAACTGCGCAATCTTAGAAGTCGTTTTTCGTTATTGCGGATAATGAGAGCTTATAATATTAATCTTTTTACCGGACATGAATGAAACTCAGATGAGGGCATTTGCAATTGATTTTTAAGTGCAGATGTTTCAGATGTCAATCATAGAAATATAAAACATATAAAAATTTGAACTATGTAGAAATAGGGAAATGGGGGAAAAGACTGCAACTCGCCTCTCTGACTCGAACACGGGACCTTTTGGTTACACTCCAGTCGTTCTGTCAGAAGTTAATTTGCCTATTTCCATGATTAAGACTGTTTCACCAATATGAGTGAGTTTCTCTTCTGTTTAAATGCACATTACGAATTTAAACACCATATTTCTTAGCAGAATTTTAAAGTTGGAATACTATTAATCATTTGGTTATTCATTAAATCAATGATTCTCTTCAGTCTATTAAAAGTAAAATTCTTTAAAAACCTAAATGTGTATTTTTGTATTATTTTCGAAAGATACTCGTAATTAATAAAACTACCGAAAGGGAAATGTTAAAATTGATTAAAATAAGGTTTAGTTACATTTTCAGTATTTGCTACATAGCATTAAGTGTAGTGACATTAAGAATAATTTTAGTACACTCTATATTTACACCAGGCGTGTCCAACCTTTTGACTTCCCTGGGCCACATTGAGTGAAGATGAATTTTTGGGCCGCACATAAAATATAAAATATAGTTAATGTATGTGAATAATAAAACTTCATTTATTTTCTTATGTTTTCTATTATAAAATTAAAAAAGGGCAACATAAAACTAGTGGGATATCAAAAATTCGTTGAAAATCACATAATCATGTTGAAAGCTTATGTCATAAACACGTAAACTTTACGATTTTGTGAGCCGCATTACTAGCTGTCCAGGGCGGCGGGTTGGACACACCTGATTCACACAGTTATAGTTATTACCGTATATTTACGCAGATATAGCGTATTTCTCTATATTTACATAGTTACACCGCAAGACATCGTATTGATTTCATCGTATAATGATTAAATATTAAATTTCGAAATAATTATTACAACTTATTAGCTATTATATAATTTTCCTAAAGTTACAAATATTATCTTAATGCTCAATATTAGTAACAAAACCGCTTTTACGTAGGATAGTCCCAAAAAATTTTAATATCCTTAATTTCCTTCATATTCTTGACGACTTCATGGAAAATTATAAGCTGACGGGAAAAAAAACGTTGTCAAATCACTAAGAGTTTAATTGATATTCACAATTTTATAGAGATTAGCAGCACTTTTCTAATAAAGCCCTCTGACACTGCGAAAAATTTACAAAATCTCTGTCTTTTGAACACGAAGAAAGGTAAAGGCTCAATGTGTATGTATACTCTGTGTATTCCAGATTCAGAAAATAATTTTGAAAAATTGTATTGACAAAGTCACAAATGCAGAACTTCTAAAAGAAAAACGATACGATGCTAAGAAAATGTGTTAAGATACATTTGATATTGCGAGAAATATGCTAGTATTTGCAATTACACCTAAGTTATACTACGAGGAAGTCTGACAATCCACGCTTCAATATAAAACAACCTGAGGTTCATAAACCAATAATACTTAATATGCTTATTTCTTCTAATCTTTTGACCAAATATTTTAGGTGCATAACTAAACGATTTTATTAATTCATAATACTCATTTAAATGCATATATTTGTCTTAAATCAATCTATTTTCTTGATTCCAAAAAATATATTTTTTCTCAGTTTATTACTCATTACAAATGTATGTTGTTGTTTTTTAAATATTTCATGGGATCTTTAAGAATATGGTTTTTTTTCCTTGGCTCTTCCATAAGTTTGGGTTGGCCACCCCTGTACTAAAGGAATCAAATATCCATTCTTAAAAGTTTCACCAGATTCCAATTTTCACCAGATGCCATTGTGAATAATTATACAGCATTTTTAAGCTCATGTTTCTGTTTCAAATGCACATAATAAATTTAAACACCTGATCTCTTACTAGAATTTTAAAATCGGAATATTATTAAACATTTGGTTAATGATCAAATTAATAATTCTCTTCAGTCTGTTAAAAGCAAAATGCCTACAAACCGTCCCATGGCAGAGTGGTTAGCACGCTTGGCTACTGATGTAAGGGACCTGGGTTCGAGCCCCGGATAAGGCATGGCTGTTTGTGTTGTTTTTCTGCTGAGGTCCTGCCATCCTCTCAGACCTTCTACTGTGGCATATAAACTGACAGGCTCCTGTCAGACCTCTGTGGCAAGCAGCTGCTTGAGGGGGTATTTATTATTTTTATTTATTATTAATAATATATAAAGCTTATTTAATAAAATGCCAAACAAGAAAAATAATATTCAAAAAGATTTTTCCTTCATAAATTCAAATATGCCTGAAAAATCTTAAATATGATATTTTTTGTTGTAAAGAGATAAAAATGTTTAGCTATAAATTGCATTGAACTATTTCTAGACATGCAACGTCTTTTAAATGTTAGAAAGATTAATTCTCTTACTTCTTTCATTGTTCAATGTTCCTAACAAAAGGCAATCCTGATTTATACTTTCATTCGACAATTCTTAAAACAGTCTTATAAGACTCAATAGTAAAGAATCATAGAAAATGTCTTGTAATTATGAAACAATTGAAAAGGAGCTGAAAAAATTGAGTTCTGTTGTGAGTAGGATAAAAACCAGCAAATCAATGCGCTTAAAAAATAATTACTTGAACATCACGTGGATATCTAGGCAGTCCTTTCCCAATTACTAGATTACGCTATAAACGACTATTTTTGGAAATGGTATACTCTATTCTAGCTGGAAGTTGACTATGCTTGCGATAGCTAAATTGTCAAAGCACCTGAAAGTTATTTAGGAGGTCGTGAGTTCGTATAAGTTATGGGCAAATAATCAAAATGTCGAAGTATTAAGAACTGACAGCATTTCAGACAAAAATAAAAAAATATCAGCATAAAAACTGTAAAGCTTTATATTTTAAATATCCGAAAGCAATACAGAAATTTCTCTACATGCGAATGCTTAAGGCGATATAATATGGTTTTCATAAAACAATATTATTTGAACAATATGAACCTAGGATAAGAATGAGATTTGATTATTGGATTGAAATTAAGACTGGAATCATATTCTTATCGACCAAGCCTATCTCTTTAGCTATCAAGCAAAATATTTAATTTGTTTCCTTTTGCAGTCTTTGCAACTACATGTTTATTTTTGCTCTTTTCATACTAAGAATGTTTGCCTAGAGGAGACTGCCAAAAGCTTTGTGTTTTCTTTATTTTTCCATCAAAACCACTGATACAATTCTACGATAATGGTAAAGAAGTTAATCTCTTTTCTAATGTCTTCTAACGTCCACATGATTTTCAATCATAATCGAATGAACTTCCATAAGCTATCTATAGTAATATAAAAAAACATAAATGCACAAAAGGAATACCAGGAAGGTGCGTGCACAGATATTTCCATCGTCGGAGTTCTGAGTGCTTAAAACAACTTTTACCTAATGCAATTCCTTTGTTTATACCAGAGCCATACAGCCATTTCTATAAGCATTAACATGATAAATGCTCATCCGTGTTCGTGCATTCTCTTTCTTCACAAATAATAAACTATAACGTAGGACACATTAAAGAGAGGCACTTCTCTTGAGAAAAAACGAAAACACCCTAATCTACGATGTAACATTTCCGAGAAGGCGTCCATTTTTGCTTTCTGAAAAACGCGACTAATGCGAAGTAGCAGCTTGGAGTTCATGGAGAGCAGTCGCCACTAAGAGGTAAAATTTTCATTTTCCTTTAACGGAAAATCACTTATGTTGAGACTAAACGCAGACATCGATAATTTTGTCTTTTGTGTGTGCCACATTGTCGAATGTGGCGTGCGTTTGCAAAGCTAAGTTTAAGCGGAAAAATAACGCTGAGAAGAGAATTAACTAATTTTCAAAAGGCAAACTTTATACATTGTTCAATATTTATATTTTTCATATGAGGTATGCAAGCGAAGAAATATCGTATTTGCAAGTATTTCATTTCTGTATAAAATAAAAAAATATCCCCTAAAGCAGCTACTTGCCACAGAGGTATAAGAAGAGCTTGTCAGTTTATACGTCACAGAGAAAGTCTGTGAGGAAGACCTCAGCAGAAAGACAATACAAGCATCCAAGCCTTACCAAGGGCTCTAACCTTTGATCAATAGTCAAGCACGCTAACCACTCGGTGCATTTGTATATACATAGTATATGAATATGCAAAGACCCGAATCTAGAAAAGAATAGGGTGGGGATTGTAGTAGGGGCAAGAGGCTGAAACTCTATTTCACTGTAAAATTTTCCGTCCCGTTTGAGATATTTTAAAACTTTTCTTCAAAAATGTAAAAATATATACGTAAATTTAATAATTTTTTGCCTCTATTAACCTTACTAGCATTCTCAAGTACCAGATATGGGAGCAAGATCCTCTTTACCTCCTCACCATATCCAGTCCTGAGTTTAACTATATATATATATACTACTTCTTAATAAAATAGTAAAAGCAAAAAATTTAAATTTCGTGACAATTGTCATCTTTGTTTATCAAGTCCATAAGAAGGAGTAGAAAGGTGCTGAAATTAAACAGCAAAATATGCAGCTACAGTGTTTACAATAACATAAAAAAATTTCAATGAACTGAATTCACAAAAGCTTTAAAACTGGAGTGATTTCCGGTTGAACACTCGAAAGCCACTTGACCACTCTTCTGAAACTCTGAAAAGAGAAATGACTAACTTTACGAAATTCGAAGGCAGTACAGACGCATGCCTGAACTCCTTTTACTTCAAACAGATTGCTACCACTCTCCGCGAAAATGGAGTCTCCGGAAATTGTGTCTTGTCTAAGAGTCCGGCTGGGATTGATCAAATTCGAGAAATCTACAGATTTTCATCTGTTCTGGCGAAGTGTTGCAATCTCGTCGGAATTGAGACGAAGTCTGTGGAATTCGATACTATTCTCCTGTCCGTTTGTAGTAAGACTGCGAAACATCGTAACTCATGATCGTTATCTGATCATCTTTAGACATTCGTGCACCAAAGTGATAAAGGTGTGATTTTGTGTGATTTGATGACAATTTTTCAAGACATTTCATGGAGCAGGCTTTTTTTTTGTAGAAAGCGTGGATTGCATAAGATTAGATTACTTATTTTATCTTTCGTGTAGATTATGCTATCCCAGTAGCCGAGTGATTAGCGCTTGGCTACTGATCAAAAGGATCTGGGTAATGCATGGATGTTTAGGTATTTTTGCTGAGGTCTTACTTTCCCCAAATATCTTCTTTATGGTGTATTAAACTTACAGGCTACTGTCAGAACTCTATAGCAAGCAGCTGCTTGAGAGGCAATTTCTACGATAACATAAAAAAATTTCATTGAACTGAATTCACAAAAGCTTTAAAACAGGTATTTCTATCTTCGGTGACATTTTTCTATAAAAACTTATTTAACAAGTTACTGAGCTCTGAATCAGATTTAATTTGGAATTATTTCTATTTCTCTATCTAAAAATTTTAGCTGAAATTTTAATTCTTATTATTAAATATTAGCTATTATTAGTGAAATATTAAGAGTTATTTATATCTCAAGTTGCATTATAAGAATAATGCTTAGCTCATTTTTCTCTAAGAGATGCACAAACACGCAGATAATTACAAACCTTATGATAATATTCAACTTATCTCCCTAAGAAAAGCCTTGCTTTCGTTTATTGGATTAACTTTATTTTCCAAAATATGTACATTTTTTTGTTCTTCAAAGACAAAAAGGTAATTATTTCCCGCATTTCGTTGGGATTTTGTTCTTTGGCAGCTTTCTCTACTCAATCAGCGGCTTCTTTTTGTTGTTGTTTACCTCTCAGTTTCCTTCACATTTCTTATAAACTTCCCTGCTTTCTGTCTTTTAAATTTATTGAACGATGATTCTAATTCGAGATTTATCCTTCCACTTCAATACATTATATTTCTGTCAGCAGAGTAAAATTAGTGTCTGATAAGAAATAATTAGTTTTTCTGTTCCTTTGTCGTTTTTCTAATTTTCCCAGCTTTGCGATTAAGCAGGCATCAGTTTCGATCTTTTTTTTTTCTGCGCCTTCGCTCGACAGGATTAAAATAGGAAAAAAGGGAGTATATATCTTCAAATTCCTTCTCAGTGAGATATAGATGATATTAACATTATTTCCACGATCAGATTTTCAGCATGATACTCAAACAAAAATGTAAAGGTAAACAGATTTCTCTTAACAAAAAATCTAAATGTAAGAAATGGACTTTGCAAAGGTTTTTTTTTTTTCTTTTGATCACCTTGAACACCAACGATTCTATTTATCCTGAGAGTAGATTGTTTTCTTTATTTCGAGTTCTCTAATACTTTTTAGGCGATATTTGACAAATGTGCAAAAGATCTGTTTCTACTTTTGGACTCGATAAAGGGTGCAGGGGTTATGGAAGAAGGGGCTCTTATTGAACTATTAGGCGAAAATGTTTTTTTTTTTAAATATTGAAACGCTACTTTAGTCAGTTCTGTTCCCGTATAGTTAATTTTCCCCTCGCCACATCCACATACACAATAGCCTTTTCCATGATCCTGTCCTTCCTCCACATTTAAATATTTTATGTCTCTCGAGATCTATTAATAATCTTAAAGAGATTATCCAATATTCTTGGAAAGGGAGGAGAGGTTTAAAAATTCGTTAATGTTTTCCTTAATGCAATTAATAAAATAATTATTTCTTAAAAGCAAAATTTCCGGAATGGGAAATTTAAACCCGAGCCCTCGACACTTTCACTACGCTACTGCATCAGATTAATATATTCTTACTAGAAATCAAGCGGTATCTTCGGCACTTCTATATTTCTAGCCCATCATTTATTTGACCTCAAATGCAACACCGGCTCTGAAAATCCCTCTCATTTCTGATTTCTACTGTCGGAAATAGCCATATTCACAATTGTTAGCTCTCCAGCACCGGTATACAGGGATTTCATCTTCGACCTTGAAGGATCCATAACATTTAACATTTGGCATCAGTATTGAGATCTACGGCTCAATATACCACCAGGAACCAATTTTTAGCTCTCTGGCATCGATAGATTTAAATTTGACCTTTGATTTCGAAGGACTTTCCAAATCCGAAATTTCGTAACGTTTTCTAGAACTATATCCCGAAACACCCACGTGACCTCTATTTGATCTTGAAGGACACGTCGAAGGTCAAATATAGTCTTCTTCTCGAGATCTACGACCCGGATTTCCCGTAGGTGCAAATTTTCAGAGCTCTACCATTTCTGCATCATAGTTAGAATTAACATGATCTCCTGTTAGTCAGCCTTCTTCGGTTAATCACTCACAATTGTCTATATGTATATTAGTTATACTCGAAATGAAATTCTTTCTAATGCAAAATGATATTTGATAAAGACTTGATGTTGTAATGTGCAAATTTGCATGTGGCTCTTACTGCACCAAATTTCTTTCGAGGCACTCAAACAAAACTCTGCGAATGTAGTCAATGCACTTTTTTTATACACTTTAATCATTAAAATGTGGAACTTCTCCCTAGTTTATTAACATATATTGGATTGTACACAGGATGTCTTATTAATGGCAGATTATCTTCCCATAGATTTCCTGTCATCGAAAACTACAAACCAAATGTTTTGATATAATTTTTCATACTAAGGCTTAGATAATGAGAAAACTGACCAGATAGGTATAGAGCAGTAGGCTTTGGGTATCCATGCCCTGTATGCAAAACGTGAAAGAAAGGATACAGAGACATTAGACAATCCATATTTTATTGTCCAGATGATGATTATTTCAAAAGCGCATTTGCATTTTTCTGGACAATCAACACCTATCTTCAAATGCTCGGGTAGCTTTTCTTTTACAATATTCATTGTAATGGATACCCAAAGCCTTCCATTCTACACCTTTCTGGCGACATTTCTCGATATCTAAGCATCTGACGCGAAATTACTAAGAACACTTGGTATGCAGCCTTCGACGACGGATCGATTCTGTGGGGAGATTATGTGCCATTAATGGGACACCCTGTATATAAATATGAATGAAGAGCAAGTGCGGACTTTATTTCTGCTTCCGGCACGAAATGATGGCTACAGAAACTAATGCTGCGTTGGAAGGCAAAGCAAAGAAAAAAGAAATCATCCTAAGGAAAAAAACTTTCCTGTTACCATAAGACGTTCTTCTTTCATCGTGAGAGAGGGCTTCCTGTTTTTTATCTAGTCATGTTTTATTGCTTCACGAAGGAAATAAGTGATGTTTTCCAAAAGTACATCGAATGCATTGCATATCTCATTCCCATACAAGTTAGATTTATTGCTGAAAGGAACAGTAGAGAGCACAGGTGAAATATTCTTGCCTAGTATTGGGGTTCTTGTTGAATCCCGAGTAAGCTTATAATTGTCCGCTCTTCCGCACATTTTCCGACAAAGCGCACCTTACAAATTCTTTTTATTGGGACATAAATCATGTAGGGTCTAAATCTCAGCCTCACAAGTTGCAAAAAAACATTTCCTTCAACTTGAAGTATCCTTGTATCTATCTAAACTTAGAAAAACGTAGATTGTTGAATTCCCAATTCCTGTTGGTAACGCATATGATGATATTTATCAAGACCTTGCTCAAAACTTTCTTCTTCTCGTTCAAGCTTTAAATGCAATGTAAGAGCTGGGATAAAAATCTCATCTTCAAACCAAGAGGATTTTAAAAATAAACAAATTGGTTTTTAGAGTGTGAGTAAGGTTTATGGGAGAAATTTGTGAGGAAAGTGTAAAAATAATTCTTCCAATGACAGATTGGAATTCACAATTCCAATCGTGGCTGCCCCTGGGAAGGTCTTCTGAAGATCACTTCTTCTACATTGCTCTAATATTTTATTAAATAATAAGTAACAAAAAGTAATTTTGTGACAAAATGTCAAGAAACCTTACCAAAGTTAAAATGTCAAAGTTACAGTACCTTGTTATGACGGACTGGAGTTAATGTCACATGGTGTTTCTTCAGATATTGTAATGGACCACGCGCGCAACAGTCAGGAGATGACTGTTTGTTGTTAACTGATGCCTAAGAGTGTAATTGCATCTTCCTTTTTTGCTAAAATGGTAATTAACAGTCAAAGTTAAGGAAAAGAATCTCATTACAACTCTTCCAAGTATTACACCAGACGTGCTGAGCCAAGAATGGACTGAAAGTGAATATCAAATGGATACATGCCATGTCACCAAAAGGCGCTCATATTGAAGTCTGTTGCACAGAAATGAAACTTTGAGGGATTCTTGACGTTTTTTATACATAATTATTCTTTCAGTTAATTAATAAAATATCGCTTTAAAATATAGATAGTCTTTGGTAATAATGATTCATATAAAACATTAAGACTGAATGTCGCGCTTCAAATAGCTTCAATCCGATAGTAAGGTAGCAAGACTTATCCGATGTTTAATGATATCATGACTTGGGCATTGCGCTGAACATGACAATTATTTTCTTTCGTTATGTATCACCTCTTATAATTACGATAAGTAAATTTCAAGGATAATCATTTTAACTGACAGATTAGTTAGATAAGCCAGAGTTCATGCTATTGGGGAATTCTTAGATGAACGGAGAAGTCCTAAATAAGACCCTATTCATTTCAGTTTCCAAAGTACTCATTTTATTGTCGTTCTTTGCACTAAAGGGAATTTAGCACTCACTTATGACTGAAATCGGTTTAATTAATATTAAATGAAATCATGACTGACTGACTCATGATGACTGAAATCAAATTAATAATGAAAAAAGTAGAACTTCATTGTTTTAAAGTAAATACATCGTCTTTATTTGGTAGCCTTGTGAGTCCCACGAAGGAACAAGTCAGAAGAGCTTTAGGAAGAAATGAGTTACATTGGAATACCAGGAGTGTTAAGCAAAGGATAAAATCGGAATCTGGACACTCACAACAAAGCAACTAATATCAGCTGTCATTATGCATAAAGTATATCTCTATAAGTTTATTTAATAACACTAGACATCTGACACTGAATATAAGATAATCCCTTATGCTTGATACGTCTCACAATTAATCATCCTGCTCAATGACGGTTGACCTAGTCAATATTCAGAGTGTACCAGATAAATATTTTATTTATTACTTAGTAAAGCTATTGATTTCATTCAATTCAAATATGAGGAGTCATTCTTTCTACTTGAGTGTTTCTTCTACTAGTCCTAATGTTTCAATCGTCAGTCAATAGTCAATCAATTAGTCAGGAATATTGAGGGTACAGAAAGAGTTTCGTCAGTTAACTGTAGGTAGTCCAGGAACTAAACATCATAAGTATGTAATCGGATTCATCCAATGACTTGATTGAGTTTGACCCAGATTATAACACGTTCTGGCATCGTCTCCAGAGTCTTCAAAACCAGTCATCAATCGCAACCTTTCTTACTGCTCGGGGAAGCATTTTGTAATTAAACACTCACCATATTTCATTCATTCAGTTTCCAGCATTTTACTGAAATCATTTTCATTCATGCCGTGCAATAAACCCCGAAGGAATATTCACAACAACGTTTACACTTAAGAGAACATCTCCTTAATTAGCAGTTCGTTTAGAAGAAGGAACGCACCTTGCCTTCTCGAGGGTTGTCTTGTAAGTGGTCTCGGTGGTCTCGACTAGAACAAAAGTAATGATCACAAAGAAAGGGAAGAGACAGAACTGAAGTGTCGTTCTGATGCTATAAAGGAAGAGTGTGAGTGAGGAAAACAAACAATTTTAAAGCATCAAGTATTATGAATTTTGCAGGAAACTGCTGTTAGTGTTTGAGGGGGGGGGGGGGAAGAGCATTATTCAGTGCATTCAATGGAATAAACGCATTGAAATAGTAGCTTCCAACCATAGATTATAACTTTGTTTAATACTCTTGCTAGCAAAGCAAAAGAACTGAATACAGAAGTGATTTATTTAAAGTTATTTTGTTAGGCAAAGTCGGTTATTTCAAATAATCTTAAATTTCTCTTTTCAGGGAGGGACGACAAAAAGCATCACCAAGGCGTGGGTCTGCTTCTCAGCAGACACGCTAGTGATGCTCTTCTAGGATATGAGTGCATTAATGAAAGGTTTCTTACAGCAAAATTTCAGACAAGCGTTAAAGACTTGAATGTTATCTGCTGTTATGCCCCCACTGAGGATGCCGATGAGGATGAGAAGGATAGGTTTTATGAACAACTTCAGGATATTTTGAATTCTGTCAAGAAAGGAGATATTACCCTTGTTCTTGGTGACTTCAATGCCAAAGTTGGTACTGACTCTGACCTTTGGGGAGGAGTAATAGGCCCTTTTGGTATTGGTAGCTGCAATAGCAATGGGCAACGTCTCCTACAGGTAAGTAAACTCAATGGATTCAGAATAACTAACACTTATTACAAACACCGCGACATACATAAGTACACATGGGTTTCACCTGATGGGCTGCATAAGAATATGATTGATTACATATTAATTAACAGCAAATGGACTAGTTCTGTTAGGAATACCAGGGCATATAGGGGAGCTGAAATTGGATCTGACCATTACCTTGTTAAAAGTGTGTTGCAACTTAAACTTAAAAAGTGTTGTGCTAGGGTTAAAAAATTTACTTTTAATACTGAAGCTCTGAAAGATCCAGTTATAGCCAAAGCTTACCATGATAGGTTACTTAGTCATTATGACAGTCATGGTTTGCTTACTACTGAAGTTGAGGAAGAATGGGATCATTTTAAACAGGCTTTTTTGGATACTAACAGTACTCTTTTAGGAAAAAAGGAGCAGAAGAGGCAAAATTATCTGAGTGATAAGGCACTTGAGCTTATTTCGGAAAGAAAGAACTGCAGGAATGCCCTTAATCAATACCCTACTAGTCCTAATAGAAAGCATTACAGAGACCTTAATAAACTTGTAAAGGATCAGTTAGCTGCTGATAAAAATTTTTGGCTTGATGGTTTGGCTGACAAAGCCGAGGAAGCAGTTAGACAGCACAACAGCAGAGAGCTGTACCAGATAGTTAATGTTTTGTGTGGTAGAAAACGGACTGGCATACAAGGATTGAAGGATAAACAAGGTAAGGTTATAGAAGGGGAGGATTCTGTCATGGCTAGGTGGGCTGAGCATTTCAGTGATGTTCTAAACAATGTAGTTAGTTCTACTCCCATTGTTTGCAATGATGATAGATGCATTGGTGGCTTTAATGTTGGCCCTATAACACAATCTGAAGTTAGTTTGGCTGTTTCTAAACTTAAACTTCATAAATCCTCAGGGGTAGATGAAATTACTACGGAAATGCTTAGAGCTGGGAATGTTTCGGTTACCACTTGGATGACTGAAATTCTGAATCTCTTTTATGATAAAGGCATGGTTCCTAAGGATTTTACCAGAGCTATTGTTATCCCTATTTTCAAAAAAGGTGATCGCAGTTCTTGTGATAACTATAGGGGTATCAGCCTACTCTCTGTTCCAGGTAAAGTTCTTTCCATGATTGTGCTTAATAGAATTAAGAATCTGGTTGACAGGCAATTGCGTGATGAGCAATGTGGATTCAGAAGTGGTAGGGGATGTGTAGATCAGATATTTTCACTTAGGCAGATTCTTGAGAAATGTTTAGAGTTTCAGAAACCTTTGGTTGCTAGCTTTGTTGATTTCAAAAAGGCTTTCGACTCTGTTGATCGTCATAATTTGTGGTTGATTGTGAGATCATATGGTATACCAGACAAGTTAGTTAACATTATGAAAGCTCTCTATAATAACACTGAGTCGTGTGTGAGAGTTGGTAAGGCTTGTAGCAATTGGTTTAGCATTACTTCTGGTGTTCGACAAGGGTGCATTTTGTCTCCTTTTCTCTTTAGCTTGGTTATTGATTATGTTATGCGAAATTCACTTCAAGGGAAAGATTTTGGCCTTAAATGGGCTGGAGATACGAAAATTTCTGATTTAGATTATGCTGATGATTTAGCCCTTTTGGCAAATGATGTTGATGAGATGAACTCTTTCATTCGAGCTGTTGATGAGACTGGTAGTAGAGTAGGTTTGGTTATAAACAGAGAGAAAACTAAAGTGATGAAAATTGGTCAGGCAGGCTGTGATTCAGTTAATCTGAATGGTTGCAGTCTTGAGCAGGTGTCACAGTTTAATTATCTTGGGAGCTATGTAACAGATAATGGTGATGTGCGGCATGAGATTAACAGACGAATAGGGATTGCTGCTGGGACTTTTAAGAATCTATGGAGAGTGTGGAGAAATAGGCGTATACACCTAAAGACTAAAATTAGACTGTATAATAGTTTGGTTCTTTCTAGGGTTAGTTATGGTAGTGAAACTTGGACACTTTGTAAACAAGATAACAGGAAACTAGATGCTTTTGATTCCAGATGCTTACGCAGTATCTTGGGCATTAGGTGGTTCAACTTTGTAACTAATGATGAGATTAGGAAAAGGAGTTTGCAACCTCCTTTAAGCAGCATATTGTGCAGAGAGAGACTCCGTTGGTTTGGCCATGTTGCCCGTATGAATAATTATAGATTGGCGAATAGGGTTATGAACAGTGTGCCTAAAGGCCTCAGAAAGAAGGGGAGACCTAGGATGCGGTGGGCAGACAATGTCAAACAGGACCTTGTTAGAATTGGTGTGCAGTGGCCAGATGCAGTAGATGTAGCTCAGGATAGACTTGCTTGGAGAACTAAATTGCACGGTCTGGTTGGACCTCCGTAGCCCATGGCTGCTTGAGGATGATGATGATGATGATGATGACTTCAGAAATAGAGGGAGACCTAGAAGGCAATGAATAGACAATGCAGACAAGGACGCTGTTAGAATTGATTTGCACTAGCCAAGTTCAACAGAAGTAGCTTAGAAAAGATATATATATTCTAAGTTACTAGTCGAGGTCGGATCTAAGGGAGGACATGTAAAGCGGAGGGGAAAGTGCTATACTGTGGTGGAATGCTGGTCTCTTGGCCCCTCCTTTCACTTTTTTCATGATCGATCGAGTCACTTCTAACTCTGTTTTCTACATAAATACTCTTGTTTTTCTATACGTTGAAGCTTAGCACAAATAGATTCGCCTTGTTAGTAATTATCCTAATATAGACAGCCATGAAGGCAATTATTACTCTTATTTTTTACTACATTCGAATCTGTATATGGAAAACTAAATTGCACAATTTAGTTGAAGCTTTCTTATCCCAAACGGCTTGAGGATTACGTATGTTTGTAAGTATTGTAACATCACTGTTAAACTTTTCTTCGCGTTGACATAATCAAACATAATCATCGTGCGTTTGCCACGTTTTACTTTTTTTAAATTAACAGAACAGGTTAAAGAAAAATGTGAAATTGTGTGAAAACAATTTCATTAAATCTGCTAGATGATTCACGTATAGCGGTATCATGATCTTTATTAAATTAAATTTCGACTGTTTTCTGTCAGATCAATATATGGATTAAATCAAGCATATATTACAGAAGTGGCTTTACCATCCCCACTTGAGGCCATGAATACCATATATTTTACAAAAGCAGCCCCTGAAAATGAGGCCCTTTAAAATGAGGCATTTGCCCACATTAGTTTCGAACCCCTGTGCACCTCGTTGAACTTTCAGGATCTCAACTTTTATTATACGTAGAGTCTTGTGTAGCTTGTCAAAGATTAATTCTATTTTTTACATAAAATAGAGATTTTTATTCATAAAAGTAAAGAATACATTTATCATTTGACCCGCAAAGCTACATAGCTCATCTGCAGGAAAATAAATAAATAAAATTAAACATAGGTCATTCAGCCACAAAAATGGTGTACATCAAATAAATTCACAACACACAACACATAATATTCAGCTAATTTGCAATTCCCAAATATTTTTTCAATTCGGTTTTCAGTCTGCTAAAAGAATCTACATTTAGTATTACCTATGGGATAGCATTAAATATAAGTGGTATTTGATATTCGGTGATACGTTTTCCTCAATTATTTCGAAAAGTAGGCATTTTGTAATACCCTTGGTTTTGAAATTTTGTACTTTTATTATGGTGAATATTTAGTTTTCATGTTTCGTCAAAATATTTTCAAATATTAAATTATATTTATGGAAATTACTGTAGGATAAAATGCTTAAAATTTTTAATCTTTTGAAGTTTTACAATTTTTTTGCAAATGAAACGGAATACTATTTTTAGCTATTATAGATTGCAGGTTTTCTATTTTATTTATGTTAGTTAAGTTAGTTGTTCCATGCACAATTATTCCATAATTTAAAATCTATTCACATGTTGCATTATATTATTTATTAGTAATTAATAATATTGCTTTATAATTCTCCTAAATTATTTTGTGGTATTTGCAGTCTAAATGTTCATTGATCTTTTTTTTTCTTAACACTTTAAGGAAACTGTTTAGAACAAAAGAATTATGCAGCCAAAAATCAAAATACTCTATTAAGCAAATATCCGAAGAACGCCATGAATTTTACAGTTAATTAAATTCTAATTCGCAATAGACAAAAAAGTCATTGTTAGAGAAAAGCTGTGCTAAAGATATTTTCTAAATACATACTCAATTCTACACCGGGCTACTCAATTATATGTACATTTTCAAACAACGGTTCATAAAATATTTTTCCAGTCGAAATTTTTAACTATTTATAAAAGTATTTAACAATTCTCTATTTTTCCCCACTTTTATTTCTATTTATATTGAAGTAATTAGGATAAATTCACACATCGTGAGTTTTAGATGCGATGGTATTTACAGTTAAAAATATATGCTTTTGAGATGTTATGCTTATGGAAATTACAAATATCCCTATATTAAGATAAGAGAATTTCTTCTGCGCTGAAATAATTACTGAAATTCAAAGCATATTGTTATATTTCAATAAGCATTAAATAAAAATGTCGCAAGACTAGTTAGTCACTCTCACAGTCCACACAACGCAACGGACGATACATACCATATCTATTGGCTGCCAACATTGAAAATGCCGTCTTAAAATTTCCTCTGTCATTTTCCGCACACTTTATGAGCTCTTTATATCAGTGGAACTTAAAGACTTTTAAGATTAGAATTAATTTAAATTTTAGAACACAACTATTACAAACATCATCTGAAAATTCTAGTTAAATCAGCATTTAAAAATTCAACTTTTATGTAAATTTAAACTGTTGAACAACAAAAATATTCGAAAAAAAAACGTTAACTGTTTGCTCTGACTTAAATCAGCTGTTGGGGTTTTTTAAGAGAACATTGTGCTGTTTTTCTGCCTCCCAATATTTCAAAGAAATTTCGTAAGATAAAAAAATACAATGCTACCATTAATTTGCAATCAAATATTTCTCTTTTTTTCACATCTACGTTTCATTTTTAACTAAGCTGGCTTCTGTCGCAATCTTTAGTTTCACAGTTTCCTTTAAATAAGAGCTTCAAAAATTCCGACTCTAAATGAGAAACCAGAATTTCCAAAGTTCGGCGGCACTGGGTGAGCAAGTCGTCATAAATCGTTTGAGACGAAATCCTACTCAGCAGGACTCATTACCTGCAGCGGAGGCATTTCCGTGGAATTGGTTTTCTTGAATTGCAAAGTTTTTTTTTTCCTTTGGCTCTGTTGCTAATCACAGCCAGAAAGCTTTGTTACTTTATCTTGCGGTATAACTTGGGCGTGATGACTTCAGGGGGACATCTAAGCAACGAAATCGATAAATCTTTGTCTAGTGGACAAGTTACAGATAAATGAGCCGACGAAATTGCCACGGGGAAATTCTTTGCAGGCATTACATTCAGGGTAATTTCCATCCTATGCAGAAGAGGTATTTTACTGGATATTTTATATTTACCGCTACCAGTAGAATTAAAAAAAAAATTGAGATAGTTTCGCTGACAAGCGAAATGCTAAGTTTGTTTAGGAATATTGATTACTTTTTGCACATTTGATAGGAAAATTCCAATCTGCTAGAAATAAATGCAGCGATAGATTCTTCAGAAAATTGTGCTGACATACAGCATAATTAACACGTCGAATTTTTCAAATTGGCTGTTCACATTACTCACGTTAATGAATTGGGTTATACGACATAAAAATAGTCGTCAGTTAACTGTAATCAATCTCCTAAGTGGTTTTAAACTTTTTATATCTCATATGAAATAAACTCCTCGAAACCTCAAAAAATTGTCTTGTGAACGACAAAGCGCAATCGCTAACATGGTAAGGATTACAATATGAGGTTCTCAGGTTCGAATCCTACATTGGATAAAACGTTAAATGTAACAATTTTTCCTGTAGGTTATCCTTTCTGAATCTTGTTCCGAATCTTGCGAAATTTGTTTCGTGAACTCATGCTGGAAAAAGTGCTTCTCGTGGATTGCTTATTTAAGGTATTTGAAATTTATGGCAATTAAGGCTCTAGAAAGCTGAACCGGATAAATGGAAATTCTAAACGGAAGAATAAAACATATCATAACAATAAGTGTCATATCTAGAATAAAAAGTAAAAAAGAAATATAATGAGAAAGAGCAACCGAACTTTTATCTATTGATGTATTCAAATCAAAACGTCTTCTGTGATATACATTTGAGGTTCATAACATTATTTTTTGCAATTAATCGTCATTTGATAGATTCAGAAATGCGTATTACAACACGGAAACTCAATTCTGAAAAATGACAATCACAAAGGAAAATTCGATGAAAACATTGCATGTCTTGCACTGTCGCTGGAATAATCATAATAACCATACTTTATTTGCTCCTTTAAAATCGTATTACATAACAGTTATATGTGGTATTTTCGGAAACAAATATAGTTGTAAACACAAAAAAAAAATAATAATAAACCAATCACCAATAGACAAAAGAAAATAGTAATGATAAAAAAGAAAAGATAGAAATAGAAAGAAAAAGAGTTTTTTTATCTAGCCACGGCACCGCAAATAACAGCAGAGTTTAACACCAGTCGGAATGATTCCGTTTCCGTTATAACAGTTCGTCGGAAACTTCATCGTGCAGGTATTTATGGCAGTGCTTCAATCCATAAACCTCTCATTACCAAAATCAATGCAACAAAATGTGTAAGGTGGTGCAAAGCACATCAACTGGGATTCAAAAGACTGTCAACCTCTCATCTTGTCTGTTGAAACATTATTTCCCACCACTGGTAGAGTGTCCTGCTGGCGAAAACCTGCAGAAGCGTACCACCCCGACGTGTTATATGTGCCTGCAGAAGCGTACGCACCCCGACGTGTTTGGTTCCGACTGTGAAGCATGGAGATGGATCCCTGATGCTATGAGGTGCCATATCTTGGCATTCCTTAGGGCCATTAGTTATTCTGCAGGGTCGTGTCACATCCGAAACGTACGAATCCATTCTCGGGGACCACCTGCACCCAATGTTATTGGCATTGTTCCCTAATCACCGTCCTTGGTTTCAAGCAGATAATGCACCCGTGCATTATGCGAAACGTGTCGTTGTTTACAGAGTATGAGTATGAGGTACAGCAGCTACCTGGCCACCTCAGTCTCCAGACCTCAATATTATTGAACATTTGTGGGAATATCTTGAGCGCAAGAGAAGATCACACTTTCCACCTTCAGCATCACTGGCACAGTTGGGCCATATTTTATAGGAAGAATGGCCCCACATTCCATTACCGTATGGCATGACTTGTATAAGTCTATTCCACGTCGACTTGCGTCTGTTCTGAACGCCCGAGGTGGGCCTACAGCTTATTAATAAAATGTTCTCCACAAACAGTACATGTTTCCATTATTTTGATAAACCCTATGGATATAACCAGGCCGGGGTGTAGAAAATAATCGAATGCAGTATAGCATTTCCTCCTCCATTTTACAGGTTTTAAAAAATGTTGAAAAATGCATGAAATATAAATACGTTTTATAATTTTTTATTCTATTACTAGTTTTCTGATGGGTATGAATGGTTGATAGCATGGTTGATTAAGATGTTATATCCCTTGTATTATCGAGGCCTCTTAAAACCAACCAGGTCTGGGATATTTTGCATTTTTGAAGTTCTCTAATAATGATCTCAGGAAGTTTGAATTTTGACGACTCCTAATAACATGTCATTGACTTAAATTGACTAAAATATGCAATTGAATTATATAAGTATTGAACACTTGATTTGGAAAAGTTTTATATTTTGTTAAGTGAAATCTTTGATACGCCTTGATGTTTGAAAAATCTTGAATAATTTTCGAAGATTTCGAGCCTCCTATAAATTAAGGTCCATATCGTATGGCCTGTCATCTTGTAGCTGCAAGAGCTAACACTCGGTTAACTTCTACGTAATGACTTCAGTGACTTCCAAACAAGATCGATAAAGTCTCCCTCTTAGACAGGTTGAAGATAAATGAACAACAAAACTGCTTCGAGAGAAATAGAAAACACATGAATAACACAAGTTACTCTTTTATCTAACAGAACTGTTCCTTGTGAACAAATATTTATATTATGATCAAGCACTCTGTGGCCCACAGGCCACATCCACCTTGTGGCTATTGCAAAATGATTTGCGAAGCTCGAGAAGCTAACCAGTAAACTAGAAGGATAACATAAAGGATCTCTGGCGAATTTGAGATGCTCGATTTCAGAGAAAATGTAATTTTCCATATTCTGAATTTTAGTTCTTTAACAGTAGTAAGTAGTTCGTACTAATGGGTGATTGGAAAATGCAAATTTTATACGGCTATATAAAGATAGTAGCCCTATAAAACGTAAAAAGTATATCTCATTTATTCCTTAAAAGGTTTGATTTTCTTATTTCCTTGGGTTAAGAGGCAGTTATACAGTGTATATAAAGTAATATAATTTATTTATTGTTACTATATTGAAATATTATTGAGATTTTCAAAACAAAGTACTAAATTTATAATTTAAGAACTATCGGGAAATTTTTAACTACTTGTAATTTAAATAAAACACATAAATTATGAAATTTTTCATTCTCCGTCAACCATTCTATCAGCAGAATTTCTAATTTTTAATATAAATATATCGTTTGCAATATTACTTCGAATTTCATATTTTCTACATTTAGTGCCCTCTAACGATGGTAAATTAAGACTATTTGGAGAATTTCACAACTAGGAATCATCATATCTCGCAAATACCTATTCAACTCAAAAATAATTTTTCATTAATCTCTAAAAACAAATAGTTGAGTTTTCTCTAGTCTGTAAATGGTAGCTAGGTAGTCACTAGAAGGAGAGCTATGCACCAATCCCCTGTGATGATGCATAGAACCGGCCAGGCCTAGCACCTAATGTCCGACCCCGCCTTCTCGTGGTGCAGACCGTTAGTACCTTTCAAAAGTGATACTCTCTTGTGGAAGTGAACGGAAGGAGAGGGCTGCCAGATTAGTGTGGCCTACTGATCTGGACAACTATGGCTACTTTTCTTTTTTTTCTACCCTACTGAGGAGTGGTCAACCACACAGGGTCCTGGTGCTGACCATATAAACCCACTGGACTGGACAGATATATGGCTCTGAGCTTGATTATGGATCCTGATTTTGTTGCACTGGTGGGCTTCTTTGGAGGGAAAATCTTCCGTTGTGTTTTCTGTTTGTTTGTGGGTTGACAGCCCCAAGTGAATAGATTCACAGGATATGTTTATCAGCTGGTGGATAATCCTGAGCAGAAGTCATCGCAGGCACCTGAACTCTTTGCTTCTATTGGTATCGTCAAATTCTATATTGGAGGAAGTCTTCCATTGTAGATGGCTTCAGCCTTTAGTAGTGGGGGAACGGGTCTTTGCCCCATGTCTGCGATTAGGGGGCTGTTTGATATTGTCGGCATTTGCTCTCTCAATAAACATAGTTTCTTTAAACATCTCATTAACCATTTTCTCTCCATAGGTAGTTGGAATGTGAGGACTCTGTACAGAGATTTTTCTCTTGATGTCCTCACACAAGAATTCCACCATTATAATTTAGATATTCTCGGCTTGCAAGAGACCAGATGGACAGATAAAGGTCAGATTCTTAAAAATAATCTTAAATTTCTCTTTTCAGGGAGGGACGACAAAAAGCATCACCAAGGCGTGGGTCTGCTTCTCAGCAGACACGCTAGTGATGCTCTTCTAGGATATGAGTGCATTAATGAAAGGTTTCTTACAGCAAAATTTCAGACAAGTGTTAAAGACTTGAATGTTATCTGCTGTTATGCCCCCACTGAGGATGCCGATGAGGATGAGAAGGATAGGTTTTTTGGACAACTTCTGGAATTTTGAATTCTGTCAAGAAAGGAGATATTACCCTTGCTCTTGGTGACTTCAATGCCAAAGTTGGTACTGACTCTGACCTTTGGGGAGGAATAATAGGCCCTTTTGGTATTGGTAGCTGCAATGGCAATGGGCAACGTCTCCTACAGGTAAGTAAACTCAAGGGATTCAGAATAACCAACACTTATTATAAACACCGCGACATACATAAGTACACATGGGTTTCACCTGATGGGCTGCATAAGAATATGATTGATTACTTATTAATTAACAGCAAATGGGCTAGTTCTGTTAGGAATACCAGGGCATATAGGGGAGCTGAAATTGGATCTGACCATTACCTTGTTAAAAGTGTCTTGCAACTTAAACTTAAAAAGTGTTGTGCTAGGGTTAAAAAATTTACTTTTAATACTGAAGCTCTGAAAGATCCAGTTATAGCCAAAGCTTACCGTGATAGGTTACTTAGTCATTATGACAGTCATGGTTTGCTTACTACTGAAGTTGAGGAAGAATGGGATCATTTTAAACAGGCTTTTTTGGACACTAACAGTACTCTTTTAGGAAAAAAGGAGCAGAAGAGACAGAATTATTTGAGTGATAAGGCACTTGAGCTTATTTCGGAAAGAAACAACTGCAGGAATGTCCTTAATCAATACCCTACTAGTCCTAATAGAAAGCATTACAGAGAACTTAATAAACGTGTAAAAGATCAGTTAGCTGCTGATAAGAATCTTTGGCTTGATGGTTTGGCTGACAAAGCCGAGGAAGCAGTTAGACAGCACAACAGCAGAGAGCTGTACCAGATAGTTAACGTTTTGTGTGGTGGAAAACGGACAGGCATACAGGGATTGAAGGATAAACAAGGTAAGGTTATAGAAGGGGAGGATTCTGTCATGGCTAGGTGGGCTGAGCATTTCAGTGATGTTCTAAACAATGTAGTTAGCTCTACTCCCATTGTTTGCAATGATGATAGATGATTTGGTGGCTTTAATGTTGGCCCTATAACACAATCTGAAATTATTTTGGCTGTTTCTAAACTTAAACTACATAAATCCCCAAGGGTAGATGAAATTACTACGGAAATGCTTACAGCTGGGAATGTTTCGGTTACCACTTGGATGACTGAAATTCTGAATATCTTTTATGATAAAGGCATGGATCCTAAGGATTTTACCAGAGCTATTATTATCCCTATTTTCAAAAAAGGTGATCACAGTTCTTGTGATAACTATAGGGGTATTAGCCTACTCTCTGTTCCAGGTAAAGTTCTTTCCATGATTGTGCTTAATAGAATTAAGAATCTGGTTGACAATCAATTGCGTGATGAGCAATGTGGATTCAGAAGTGGTAGGGGATGTGTGGATCAGATATTTTCACTTAGGCAGATTCTTGAGAAATGTTTAGAGTTTCAGAAACCTTTGGTTGCTAGCTTTGTTGATTTCAAAAAGGCTTTTGACTCTGTTGATCGTCATAATTTGTGGTTGATTATGAGATCATATGATATACCTGACAAGTTAGTTAACATAATGAAAGCTCTCTATAATAACACTGAGTCGTGTGTGAGAGTTGGTACGGCTTGTAGCAATTGGTTTAGCATTACTTCTGGTGTTCGACAAGGGAGCATTTTGTCTCCTTTTCTCTTTTGCTTGGTTATTGATTATGTTATGCGAATTTCACTTCAAGGGAAAGATTTTGGCCTTAAATGGGCTGGGGATACGAAAATTTCTGATTTAGGTTATGCTGACGATTTAGCCCTTTTGGCAAATGATGTTGATGAGATGAACTCTTTCATTCGAGCTGTTGATGAAACTGGAAGTAGAGTATGTTTGGTTATAAACAGAGAGAAAACTAAAGTGATGAAAATTGGTCAGGCAGGCTGTGATTCAGTTAATCTGAATGGTTGAAGTCTTGAGCAGGTGTCACAGTTTAATTATCTTGGGAGCTATGTAACAGATAATGGCGATGTGCGGCATGAGATTAACAGACGAATAGGGATTGCTGCCGGGACTTTTAAGAATCTCTGAAGAGTGTGGAGAAATAGGCGTATACACCTAAAGACTAAAATTAGACTGTATAATAGTTTGGTTCTTTCTAGGGTTAGTTATGGTAGTGAAACTTGGACACTTTGTAAACAAAATAACAGGAAACTAGATGATTTTGATTCCAGATGCTTACGCAGTATCTTGGGCATTAGGTGGTTCAATTTTATAACTAATGATGAGGTTAGGTAAAGGAGCTTGCAACCTCCTTTAAGCAGCATATTGTGCAGAGAGAGACTCCGTTGGTTTGGCCATGTTTGCAACAGTTTGCCTAAAGGCCTCAGAAAGAAGCGGTGGGCAGACAATGTCAAACAAGACCTTATTAGAATTGGTGTGCAGTGGTTAGATGCAGTAGATGTAGCTCAGGATAGACTTGCTTGGAGAACTAAATTGCACGGTCTGGTTGGACCTCCGTAGCCCATGGCTGCTTGAGGATGATGATGATGATGATGATGATGAGTCTTCTCACCCACCTGGGGTGAAGGGATAAGTTGTTGCTGCCAACGTAAACCTCTTGATCATTACACTCAATCACTAAAATATCTAGCATAAATATATCGTTTACAAAAATTCGTACTGAAATTTTAAAAATTTTCCATCGTCACAGGACATAATTGTAGCTTTTGAGAGAGTCTAAAAGTGTGAATCATAATAGTTTATCAATATCTATTCCAACCGAAACAGAATTTTCAACTAATCTCTAAAAACAAACAATTTTCTTTTGAAATACCAAAATTACGTCCCCCCCCCCACAACTCTGAGGGTTTAGATGGAAATCATTATTGTCAATGCAAACTTTAAGACATTCACAGCTCACAATCGAAATTTCAAATTTCCGTCGCTATTATATTGCTTGCAAATATTAGTTTGAATTTTTGCAAATTTTCACGTTTTTCCACCTTTAGAAGGCTCCATTATAGATAGGAAGATTCAGAAAGTACGAATCGTAATATTTCATCAATCCTATCCAACCGAAAAATAATTTTTAATTCGTCTCTAAAAACAAAAAGTTCGATATCTACAAACGGACGGACAGACAGACGACAAAATGAAAGAAAACATTAGCTCCTTCTTTTTTTCTGAAAGCGAGTTAAATATTTAATAAATAAAGAATCAGATATTTACCTTATCACAGTATCCTCATTAACACTTGGAATCATAGTTATAGATTTTGTATGCTTCTATTATTACTGATGGCATATGCTGAAGGGCGGGGTGGCTCAGTTGGTAGCGCGCCAGGTTCGTAATCTGCAGTTCCCATTGTTCCAGTCTCACAAGTGTCAACGTTCAGATAATCTCCTCTCAATTCCCACCCTGCCAGCAGCAGTAGGAGACACCGAGGGTTCTTGGAAAGACTGCTATCCGCCGGATGAGATGTGAAGCCGTGTCTCCGTGTGCGAGAGAGCCATACCTTTGTGCATGTTAACAAACATGCCGGATGGCCTTGACCGGAGGCTACAATCTCCTAAACGCTGTCCAGTGGGTTCCCTTCCCTCAAACTTCTCAGAGCCCTCAGGGTCATTGTGACCTGGTATTTAGCCCAGTTTGTGTAAAAGTGCCCTCAGAGGTAAACAACACAAGCCATATGCAGAATTTCTGATACCATATCAGAAATTCTGGCAGTAGAAATCGTCTTATTTTTTCAAATTCATTAAAATGTTATGATTCTCTTTCGCAGTAACAATTTTTCAATTAATTCACTGATTGGGGAAAATTAATTTACGTCCTCGCCATTCAGAAACTTCAAGTAATACTCTCGATCACTTGCTTTTTTTGCTATATAGACTCTTTATATAAATTACGCTTTGAGTTTAATAATGAGCTAAATCTTGTCAGTTAGATAAAAAAAATAGAAGTGTTCAACATCTCAGTAATATGCAACAACAATCATAAGTTACAAGGTCGTTCAAATGAAAAGTAGAGAAATCGCAAATAAAGTATGCATGATTCATTTAGATATATATTGTCCTTGCGTATTCAAACATTTGTTCAAACGTAAAGTTAGCAAAACATGATATCCTCTTCGAAACGACTTTGACTATTGTTTGAGGAATTCTGTGACCATTGAGCTGCTTCTACTCGTCCGACTCGAACTTCTTTCCGTTCATGGTTTTTTAGAAGATGGAAAATGAAAAAAAAAAATCACATAAGAAGGGGTCAGTACTGTAGGGTGTTTCAGGTACTCCAAACGATACCTGTTCAATGTTATTAATGTTAATTGGACAGTATGAGGCAGGCTTTGTCATGTAATGAAACTTTACTGCTCAAAAATTCTGGGCGTCAAGTACTTTTGTGACTCCTGCTAATCGTGCTACTAACAGCATTAGTGAGTAATAATTGTTATATAAGTAGATGAATTCATTCGAAAGATCTAACTGAATCAGAAACTTCTCTTGCACAGTCAAATATTCGATATCCATATGGTGATGAGAACACGAGAAGCTCACTTACTGTGATGATCAGACAGTGCTGATGAGCATGAATCAGACAACTGACGCCAGACGTCTACTTACAAATGTATGGCGAAACGACTATCACTAGCACTCTTTGCCATGAGACAAATTATGGAACTGATATTCTATAAGATGGAACAGGATATAATTTTTCCTATTGCTAATCATAATGGATGGTCGAATGCGGAGGTAATTCAAATTTGGAGCGGAATTTTAATTGTAGGATATCGCTAACTCAAAGACAAGAGAAATAACACTTTAACGCCGATATCCAATTTTAGAGCAAAAATTGTCTTAAGCCGGGTGGGATATGAACCTACGACCTCCTCATAACATGTTAGGTGCTCTGGGCCAATGATCTATCGCCCACCGATCTACATTTCCCCTAATTGATGATAGGACATTTCTACCTATAGTGTCACATGAAGGCACTGTGTCACATGAAGGCACTGTTCCAAACTGATCACGCCTCAAGTGTGGTGAGTCACTCAGTGGTCCAGAGCACCTGACATGTTATTAGGAGGTCGTGGGTTTGTATCCCACCTGACTTAAGTCAATTTTTTTCTCTAAAATTCGATATCGGTGTTATAATATTATTTCCCTTGTCTGCGAACCAGGGACGTCGAGAATATTCTAATTTAACAATAGTATACTCGAAATATACTTTCCATCTTCATGGCGTTCTTATCGTCTGCCGCTTGAGGCTTGATCAGATGGAACAGTGCTTTCAGGTGACACAGCAAAAATGACAACGACTAGCCGATACTATACATGCTCAATCATGTATCGTTCAATCGTAACTTGCATAGTAAGCTAAATTTAAGGATTAATAACAGAAAGGAAACAAATTATTTCAAAATTATTCATAAGTCTTGGATTTATACAGAAACTTTTACTGGTAAAACAAGATAGTATGTAAGGGAACTTGCAACAATTTGCCAGAAGATGCATCAAAATATTTTGTTTCTACAATAATATCATTAGAAAAATGCTATCCACATACCTGAGAGAGAAATGATACATCATGATCAGATATTTTTTCTTCGAAATGTAATTTGATATTTATTACAGAGATAGTAATCACAGGATACCTTAATTTCAGTAAACAGTGTGTTCATAATTAAATTAAAATGTGATATAATTAATAATTTAAAATCAAACATATTGCAAAAGCTTTTATCATTGAGGTCGACCAAACCCCAACCCCAAGTGAATACAATAAGGTAATTAGCATATTCTATATGATATAGTTTGCGGTATGTATTACAGTTCTCATTTAGTAATAAGTAATTGAAAATGTTACTGGCATTCAGTAGAATTTCAATAATGTGTTTCTCTTGAGATCTAATATGAGAACACTTGTGCGCCTTTATATTTTGCATGTCTCCTTGATAATGCATGTTGAAGAGTTATTATTTAACTCATTTATCTAAATTATTACATGTGTCTTGGATTGTTTATTAGTGATCACAACTAATACTATTTCATTTAGCAAAAGTAAAGCAGATTCATTTATAAATGTAATAATATGTGATATGATAATTAATCATGAAGAGAATCAACTCCTCAAAGTAGCTACAATACAGTGTATTTTTCATTTCTTTGTAGCAATTAGGAATGATAGATAGACTAAGCAATTTAAATATATTAAAATTAAAAACTTCAACTTGTTAGTAGGAAATCAGGATTCTTACTGCTAAAGTAAGAATTAGAAAATTTTACGATAAATAAAATTTACTTTATTTGCACAACAGGACCCTGAAGGACTCACTGTATTATCTCATTGAGGTTTACTCTTATATTAGTATAATGATTTCAATATAAAATTTAAATTAAAATAATATATAATTTTACATCATGTCTTGTGATAATCAATCATGAGTATACCAAACTTTTCAAAGTAACTAAAATGAGTTAGTCCCATACTGTTAGGAATGAAATATACTAATATACTACATATATTAAATATATAATATTGTATATATATTTCATAAACAATATTTATGAAATATACTATATATTTTATTTCGTTCCCCACAGTGAAAAATAAATTAACATGACTTGCTCTTTATATATTTTGGAACATAAATTTTGGTTGCCAATGAGTGAACATTTATATATATATTAAAAATTGAAAACCTAAATATTTCTTCGTATTTTACAACCACATTTCCCTTACATTCAAGTTTAATATAAGAGTTTCAAGTTAATTACATGTATTAAATGCAAAACTTATCACTTTAGGTACGATGGTTTAGTAATTTCTAAATATTTTCGATTTTGAGAGCTTCAATGGATAAATTACGAAAATGAAAGGAAAAAAAACTCAACGTTTGCACATTTCCTCTGTACGGAATCATTTATAATTTACATAGCACAGCCAGAGATATCAATTTAAAAGTGCCAGCGACTTTTATTTCCGACGAAAGTTTTTTCTAATTACCATCATTCCAAGAAAAATTATACTAAATAAATTTAATTATTAAAGAAATATACAAATGCAGAAAACTTACTTTCGAATTCTTATAGGCATATTGAAGATTATACACCATTTGAAATAACACTATAATATGACTAAAACATAAAGAAATTGGAAACGTTTCATAGTACTGACTACCAAAGTTAACGTTATGTCACTTCCGGTCCTTGGTCCATTGACCTTCCGTTATAAGAGGTGTGCTCCTACTTACCTGGACAGAGCCAATAGAGCGGGGAGTTTTACGGAGAAAAATCTCAAAGCTGGCCCAGCTGGAACTCGAACCTGGGAACTGCAGATTATGAGCCTGGCGCGCTACCGACTCCCTCCCCCCTCGAAGAGACGTCTTTACTGTATGGTGTTAATCCAGAATCATCCAACAGGAGAGCTGAATATTGCGATGGTTTTATTAGCAGTTAGAGGCTTGTCATGAAGAGGATTATATTTTTCTTCTTCACCTTTTCGGGACATGGTATGAGTAAGTGATGCACGCAAAACCATTTTTTTTTTAACTTATTTTCGCAATTTATGCATTGAAGCTCTCAAAACTGAATATATTTAAAAATTACTAAACCATCGTACCTAAAGTGATAACAGTTTTGCATTTAATGCATGCAATTAACTTAAAACTCATATATTAAACTTGAATGTAAGGGAAATGTGGTTGTAAAATTATTGTTTTAAGGAGTAAAATATTCAATGAGTGCAAAAAATGACAACGACTCAACAACTTTGCCTTACGAGAGGAAATAAAGATTCCTGGTCGAGTTTGAATTACCAGCGTTGAGTTGTTAATGAGCGGATGTAGCCCACTGATATTATTTTGTCCACCCATATTGTAATAATGAATAATACACTTCTGAAGTGGTAGAGGAAATAAAACGATACTGGCAAACTAGTAAACATTTCTATTGACTATTTTTTATACTATTATATACAATATCTTGTCTATAAAATATTTTGCTATTAAATATATTTGAATAGAATGTCAATAATTTCAATTACGAATAGATTCTTGATAGCTCGATCAGTTGTTACTATATCTTCTTAGGCTGATGCTACTTTATTGTGTCTAATAGTATGTATGTTATTTCCCAATTTCGTATTCTAGTGCTAAATAAGTTAATGGTTAATTTCTAAAGAGAAACAAAGATTGCTTTCTAGTTGTAAGCCAATGACAATGTTCACAAACTTACTATATACATTGAATATGATGAAAAGTTGAAATAGATTATAAGTATATCACTGTGAATAAACATAAACTGTAATAATGCTCTGCGTAGATTTTCATATATGTGCAGAATGGTATCAAAAGTGCTTCATGGCTCGTTGTTCACCATTGTCGGCACAGGGACAAAAGACTCGCAAGCTATTTCGGCCAAATTCTGGGTGGCTGGCGCTAGTCGCTATCAAGCCAACGTTGAAAGTGGCTGGAGTGAGGGTTCCACCTGTAACCTGCTACAAAGACAGACTTCTGCTAAGAGGTGATAACGTCTCCAGAGAGTGGAAGTGAGAAACAACTCTTCCCCTGTACCTCGACATGTGCAAGGCGTTCCTACCACCACATGCATCCCCAGGGAGGCAAATCAGGACCATGGCATCAGAGTATCCCTGGGAAAGGAACGACCCACGTGGTAGAGAGCGCAACAAAGAAATATCAAGCCCCCGCTAATATTTGCTCCTTCTGATTGGTTGATACTGACAAATATAGGGAGCAGATGTGAATCAAAGCCAGACCCCCTTAACCCTTTGTGAACGGGCTGGGGGGGGGGTCTGGATGGAGAGAGAGGGGAAAGAAGAAAAAGCTTGTAACTGCGTCTCAGAAAGGTCAGAGAGAAAGTTGCGGAAAGGTTTTTTAGGTCAGGAGCTAAGAAGGGTCTCAGGGTAGTGGGAGAATCCTAGAGAGACCGAGCTTATTATTGTAGTCGCATGACATGAGATGAAATGTCATCGTATGTTAGTCTCCACGCCATCGATTGTTTAATGTAAGTGTCATGTTAATTGTAAAAATAATGTGAACATCAGTAATTGTAATGTTATTGTTAAGAGTGATTCCAAGATGCACAGTTCAAAGTAGGATTTAGATTTAGAAATAACAACGCAATGTACGATAATATTCCAGCGGGGAAGAGTGAAATATCATTGGGCTCTAGTGCCCAGGATTTTATGATACGATTTTATTAAATCGAAACGGGTAAAGGTCACGGCCAACGTAAGACGTGGAGGGGGGGGGGGTAATGTATATATCTAGACATTTCCTTTTCCTTTTTGAAACAAAAATAATCTAAAATTAGGCAACACTTACAGCATGATAACTTAACTACACCTTTCGCTGAACGAATCATGGAGCTATGCACTAAAATATGCTAAATCGTCACTCTGCGAGCTCTGAGCATAAAATTTCATGGGCCACACTTGGCTTAACACAAAATGTATAATACTCTCAAAATAATCTTATTAACATAAAATACTTCCAATCTATTCTTCACTTCACTCTGAGAAATCTTAACATTACTCATATACAAAACGGAAATCCAGGTAACTTATTCATGCTGCACACATGAATAATACTGTTGCGGATTACAAAAATGGATAGCCACTGAGCGTGAGTATTAAAAGCTATATTTCAAAACCAAATTCAATACAAGGTAAATTGTTACAAAGGAAATATGGATGAAGTATCTTATCAACAAATCAACTATTAACATGCACAAGTCATCAATCTTCCTGCGTAGAGCACACAATATCAGCTCTGTGTATTTTACTAAATACTACCTTTTACTTGATTTACCAGGTCACCCGAAGATCTTCACTCGTAAACCAATTCTCGTCCTGTGCTAATAACTTTTCACACAATAGCCGAACAAAAAGACAGTCCGTGTAGACATTCGAAGTTAGCCATAAAAGTTCCCACTTTTATACTTCCGCGTATACACAACACATCAAGTTACTTCTTGATACTTAACGATAAAAGATCCCACTTTTATCCTTCCGCGTATACACAACACATCAAGTTACTTCTTGATACTTACGCGCACTGTCTCAGAACAGCTCACCGTCCATTTTCGAACTCTCCGACCGTTACAACACACAACGACCGTTACAATACAAAACCGTTAACGCTCCACTCTTCTTCTCCAAATTCTCCCAACGTTCTTATTCGTTGGCTGAAACTTTTTGCTTTCGGTTGCCAGATTCCTTCTGTCGTAACACTGCCCCCTTCCTAGGTCTTGTTCGTCCCGAACAATTCTGGATTCCAAAGTTTCTTCAGTTCTTCGATGAAACGGAGCCAAACGATCCACGTGAACCACCTTGCACTTTGTAGCTGGACGTCGACGAATGCGATATACCACGTCTGTGTCAAAATGAAAGCGAATCTCATTATGACGTAGATTTCTTTTCTGACTGAAGCCTCGTCCACAAACATAATACGTGTAAGGCCTATAGCCCTTGTGAACACGTTTATGTCTCTGCAGGGAGAAGAATCGACTAAGAGTTTTCGTGCAAAACCTGTAAAAAGTTTTCTTCTTTGTCGAAAGTTTTCTTCTTTGGATTTTTACTTCTATCAACAGTAACAAGGAATGAAAGTCATTAGTGACATAAAATCTAGGGAGAATTTTCATCCTGCAATCTGACCCTTTTGTCAGTTGACTTTCACTTAATTCAGAACTGTCGTGATGAACCTTCAGCCATATTTCACCTGATTCAATTTGATCCCCAAGGTGCTTCACAAATATAATATCAGCTCCATAATTCTTTTTAGCGCTTCGGTCCATCTCCTCCTTCCATACTCTTGCTAGAACTGCAGCTTCTAATCCGACAACCTTACCTGTTTCTCCTGTATAAGTGAAATCAGTGATGTGTCGGGCTGCTAGCAATATTTTTTCTGTTTTACCTTCACATAGCCAGCTTGCAACATCTTCAGATACTCCTTGTTCTATTAACATGTTACGAAACTTGTTCAAAGCATTGCCGTTATGCAGAACCTTGCAGACACGTGATGCTTCATCTACCCTATTATCCACAATGTTCACCAAACGCAGAAGTTCTCCTCCTAACTCTTCGACGAGCTCTTGCAGTTCCAAGGATCCGTTACCAAGGAAACACTGAACAGCTTCCATCACTTCCAGAGAGTTGTCAACAGAGTTTTCAAGAGGTGAATCCATGTTGCTGATAACAGCTGAACTCTTCATTCCACGAGCTTGTGATGCTGCAACCATTTTCTTAACTAAATCAACAGCGTCTTCTGTACTGATGAGATCAATAGCTCCTTTTCCGAATTCAACATCGTAAACCAAAGCGCACACTCTTTCAGCCAGCTTTTTGGACACAATTGAGCATCTCATTAGAGGAACGCTATCTACGGTAGCCGTCAGATCCTTGCAGCGGTAAATCTCCTTATCTGTTGGCACCAGCTCCACTGTCTGTCCTACGATGCAGCATCCGACGTCTTCCCTCATCTGCTCGATTTTATCTTTAGTGCAGTCAACTGTGAAGCTAGGGATGGATTCCAATTTGTCCAGAGTATCTCCCGTCAATTGGCGAGCACGACCGGAGATCATAGGGACCTTGAGACCTAAAGCAGCAAGTGCAGGAGCCAAGACAAGACTCACTTTGTTGCCGACACCTCCTGTGCTGTTTTCATCTACCATCCGATGGCGCCACTCGGGTCTCCAGCAAAACACATGACCCGAGGAGGTCATATTTGCTGTTTCTTCCGAATTCACTTTCTTGGAGCTCTCATTGTAATTAGCCAGGGAAATATCAGTCATGATTGCCAAATTGTTCATTCTGGAGATCAGCGACGAGTTCTGTAACATGATATTGTCCACTTTAGAGCTCTTGTAGTCGTGATAAAACTTTTCTATATCCTTATAATCTAAATGGTTATAATGTCCAAATCTGCACATTGACTGTTCAGAAAAGAAATTCAGCATGGTTTCGTTGAGATTGTCTGAGGGCTTTACTTCTCTCTGATCGTAACTCTGAGGCTTAGTTTCATCCAGAAAGTTAGTCTTTGAAGTACTGTCTCTGCCTGAAGCTCTTTTACTAGCATCACCTGTTATGCTTCTAAGCCATCCTTCGGAATTCCTCTTCCTTAAATCCCCACTTTCTATAAACGATTCAAGTGTGGCTATATGCTTCGGAAAAATCTCTCCGACTTCCCCGGTAACGACGAAGGGCACTTTGTATCTATGATGAATGGGCGCCTCTTCTTTACTCGGACCACTCTGCGAAACGTAAACTCTGTTTCGTTCCCCCTCATTACCACTCGTTACTCTGCCTTTGCGATAATTGTCCATGACACATTTTGCTGACGGCGAGGAATAGAATACCTTTCGTGTGGATCTCTCTTCAGATCGTGCCAGACTTGTATACCTAGGTATTTTGAAGTGCAAAGCGTACTGTATAGTCTCACAGCTCTCTGATCTGTGTGATTGTTCTTCACAGTTCCTAGACATGTCACCAGCGACATAGACACTCTGCCATGCATCACCAGTAGTTGCGTGGTCAAAGGCATTATCTGTGCTATCTCTACGTTTCTTGATTTCCAGTAGCAGATCCACATTTCGAGATTCTCCTTTCTTGCGAAGATTCGATTCTTTTGTAGTCTTCCTCTCGCAGTCCTCTCGCACTTTCTCCATCTCTCTCGAGATCTCTTCAATCCATATGAAGGCTTCATCAGAACGCCGCTGCCCCAGCGAGCTTCTCCTGTCCGTCGAATTTTGTAGAAACGAATTGAATCTACATTGCTTCTTTTTCAGATAGCGAAGAATCCCGGAATGTTTTCTGGTTCCGCATCGTTTCTTAAATTGCTTCTTTTTCAGATAGCAAATGATCTTGGAATGTTTTCTGGTTCTGCATTGTTTCTTTCCCGCATCAGCATTATGTTCATCTGTACTATAGCTCCCACTGCTGGAGATATATTCACCTTCAACCAATTTCGTTGTCTTAACTGTAACTGTAACAACATCTCTACCAGCTCTCGCTTCTTGCGTAATTTTGTTCCTATAATTTTCATACTGCTCAACAATATTCTTATGGTTAGCATCTTTAAAACATTGTTCATCTGTAATGTTACCTTTCTCTTTTCCATGTTTACAATCTAACTTAACACTATCAAGATCATCTTTTTCACTGACAAATTCAACATTTAAACTATTGCATTGTCTATTGAGTTCGGTTTTATGATCCTTGAAGTGATCAATAATCTTACCAACTCGAGAAGCCACTTCAGCTCTCATCTCAGTATTTTGTGCGGCCAGGTCACCTATTTTATTTCTCAACTCATTATTTTGTGCGGCCATTTCGCTATTTTGACTTTTAATGTCATTCATCTGTGTAGCCATATCAGTCATCTGGTCACCTATTTTATCGCTTTGGGCAGCTATATCGGCTTTCATATCGGCTTTCAAGTCATTTAACAACTTTACTAATTCATCCATACTTCTAGTTAACGGCATTCAATAAATTATCCCGCTTCTGACACCAAGTGTTGCGGATTACAAAAATGGATAGCCACTGAGCGTGAGTATTAAAAGCTATATTTCAAAACCAAATTCAATACAAGGTAAATTGTTACAAAGGAAATATGGATGAAGTATCTTATCAACAAATCAACTATTAACATGCACAAGTCATCAATCTTCCTGCGTAGAGCACACAATATCAGCTCTGTGTATTTTACTAAATACTACCTTTTACTTGATTTACCAGGTCACCCGAAGATCTTCACTCGTAAACCAATTCTCGTCCTGTGCTAATAACTTTTCACACAATAGCCGAACAAAAAGACAGTCCGTGTAGACATTCGAAGTTAGCCATAAAAGTTCCCACTTTTATACTTCCGCGTATACACAACACATCAAGTTACTTCTTGATACTTAACGATAAAAGATCCCACTTTTATCCTTCCGCGTATACACAACACATCAAGTTACTTCTTGATACTTACGCGCACTGTCTCAGAACAGCTCACCGTCCATTTTCGAACTCTCCGACGGTTACAACACACAACGACCGTTACAATACAAAACCGTTAACGCTCCACTCTTCTTCTCCAAATTCTCCCAACGTTCTTATTCGTTGGCTGAAACTTTTTGCTTTCGGTTGCCAGATTCCTTCTGTCGTAACAATACTGATTCTCTTTTTCTTTCAACCTAACTGCACACATGAAAAACACTCCGAAACCAAAACAAATTTTCACAATTATTCAAAAACAAATACACCATGCCTCATGCCTGTGAAATACATACAGTAAAATGCAATATTACAATGTAGTATTATTACCAAAGGGCCAAAACTAGCTAAATTTCCTCACATTCCGAATTCTATGCAATTTCCAAATGTAATAAAGCTCTTAACTTATTCCAGGTTCGATTCACTAAAATCACAAATCCTGGTCACTAGAGTACCAGTGTTATACGGGGGGAAGGAAAAGGAAATATCTAGATATATACATTCCCACCCCGTCTTACGTTGCCGTGATCTTTACCCGTATCGTTTTAATAAAATCATATCATATAAAATCCTGGGCACTAGAGCCAAATGAAATTCCATTCTTCGCCGCTGGAATATTATCGTACATTGCGTTGTTATTTCTAAATCTAAATCCTACTTTGAACTGTGCATCTTGGAATCACTCTTAACAATAACATTAACAATTATTGATGTTCACATTATTTTTACAATTAACATGACACTTACATTAAACAATCGATGGCGTGGAGACTAACATACGATGACATTTCATCTCATGTCATGCGACTACAATAATAAGCTCGGTCTCTCTAGGATTCTCCCACTACCTTGAGACCCTTCTTAGCTCCTGACCTAAAAAAACTTTCCGCAACTTTCTCTCTGACCTTTCTGAGACGCAGTTACAAGCTTTTTCTTCTTTCCCTTCTTTCTCCTTCATCCAGACCCCCTCAGTCCGTTCACAAAGGGTCTCATCTGCTCCCTCCATTGGTCAGTATGAACCAATCAGAAGGAGCAAATATTAGCGGGGCTTGATATTTCTTTGTTGCGCTCTCAACCGCGTGGGTCGTTCCTTTTCCAGGGATACTCTGATGCCATGGTCCTGATTTGCCTCCCTGGGAATGCATCTGGTGGTAGGAGTGCCTTGCACATGTCGAGGTACAGGGGAAGAGTTATCTCTCACTTCCACTCTCTGGAGACGTTATCACCTCTTAGCAGAAGTCTGTCTTTGTAGCAGGTTACAGGTGGAACCCTCACTCCAGCCACTTTCAACGTTAGCTTGATAGCGACTAGCGCCAGCCACCCAGAATTTGGCGGAAATGGCTTGCGAGTCTTTTGTCCCTGTGTCGACAATGGTGAACACATGTAATGAAGCACTTTTGATATCGTTCTGCGTATATATGAAAATCTGCGGAGAACAGTAATAATAATGACACAATTTTATATTTCAATTTTATGTGAAACTAATTTGTTACTTCCTGAGGTTTTTTCTTGTCGAAAAAATGGAAAACATTTTTTTTTAATTATATTTTATTCCTAATGAATAGGTAAACCTTAAAACTAATATAAAAACGAGGCCCGGGTTTAGGAAAAAACTTAGGTAGGGTCGAGCCAAAAAAATGTAAAGGGGTGGGGCATGACGCTGGATTTTCAATGCATTATAACATTTCCCCCTCCATTTTATGAACTTACGGACTTACGAGAATTTTTCAAAAATTTCTTAATTAATGCATAAAATATAAATAAGTTTAATAATTTTTTACCTATAACGAATAAGGATTCGTAATTATGAAAAGGGCAGACATGCCCCATTGCTCCCCCCTCCCGAACCGGCCCTGCTAAAAACCGCACAGAAAATGCAAATTTTGAACAATAAAAGTAAAATACAGAGAAGAACCAGAAAATTAAATATCGATAACGCTTATAGAAAGTTGAAATATATGTTCAAATGAAATAAGAATATTTTCAAGAAAAAGAGGAAGTGACAGTGTATAACAGCAGAGCAAATAATGTACTACAGATATGTTCAAACTATGAAGTGAGAATTTTCTTCGCTTCCACTGCATCATAAATTCTGAAGAATGCTACATCGAACCCTGGCACCACTAAACACAAATGCGATATCTTGACTTTCTGGACATGAATTTCTGCCTTGTTGAGCATGAAATGGCACCAATGAACGCTTCGCGGATGAAATCGTGTCATTTCATCAAAATTCACCACATTGGTTTCTAAAAGCTACTGAATTCAGAAGTATCCTTAATACTTTCCGATGGTGATATAAAAAAGTAACGTAACATCAAAATACAATCAGCAATGAAATATTTTTCCAAAGTAATCACAGGAAAAGATTGCAGACTGAATTTAAGATTTGCACTTTGACATTTCACTTTAACTTTTTTTTTCTTAAACTTTAAATGTAATTTACAGGAAAATGGTGTGCAGTGGCCAGATGCAGCAGATGTAGCTCAGGAGAGATACGCTTGGAGGTATCTGTCCTGATGGTTTGTTTGTACTGTTTGGTTGGACCTCCGTAGCCCATGGCTGCTTGAGGAGGAGGATGATGAGTTGAAGTAAAGGCTCACTTTTCAGCAGCATAGAGATTCTGAATACGTTTAGTTATGATCAGTTAGATATCTCGTGATGATTAATATGTGTAATAACTAAAAGTAACCAAGAAAAAGAAAACATTATATATTGGATAATTTTATTGTCCTTTCTTGTGAGGTACTACATGAAGTCGTCGTTTTTTGTTGTTTCGTTAAATCGTCGCCTATGCAGCCGGCTTTTTAATGTATAGATATTTATATGATTTACCAGAGATTATTAATATAAATATCAAATATTAAATCTGTGATGACGATTTGACCCTTTGTCTGAAGCAAGAACATTCACAAAAGTTGATAAGTACTTACGAGCTGCAATAAAAAAATCAAATATTGTGATAAATTGCATTTAAAAATTAGTACTGAAAAAACTTTATTTATGCCATTTATCAAACCTAAAGCTATTATCCAGCATTTAATTATTATTATTGATGGAAAATCTGTTACTAATGCAAAACAAAATAAATATCTTGGAGTAACTTTCTAACTTATGTTCATTTGTATCCTGGGTATAACTTCATTGTATAATGTATACTACTAATGTTTATTTTAAATTGAAAATGTGATTCATCAAAAGAGTATTTTTTTTGCTAAATAAATAAATAAATAAATAAATAAATACAATTGCTAAATGCTAAATAAATAGAAATATATAAATGCAATTCTTAATGCTAAATAAGTAAATGTAATATGAATACATATACTTATGTGTCAGTGGCATACGCAGGATTTTTTTATAGGAAGGAGTCCAAAATTTAGAGAGTATATCAGGAAATTAAAATCAATATCAATCTAAACGGAAAATGTATCAGGAAGTAAAATTTGATCAAAACCATTATTCATTTAAATTTTTATTAAAATGATCCTTTAGTGATTCTTTATCTTATGAAACACATATAGGTGGAGTCTGGACCATATGGTCACCTCTCCCCCTGCGTACGCCACTGCTGTATATGTAGTATATACACTCCTATACTTGTGTAGTACAGGCAAGGTGAGTCACACCTGCTGTTCTTCGTTTCGTTTCGTTGTTAGTAGTGGTTTTAAGGAAACGTAACCTCGAAACAATGAGGAATATTTGAATAAAATTATGATAACCGCCATCATCATAATCATATTATTATTAATAGTAGTATTGCAAAATTATACTAATTAATAAATATACAATCAATGTATGGGATAAAACTTTAGAAACTGTGTATTCGTTGTAGAATGGAAGATAAAACAGGATTTTTGTTAAGAAATGTCTTTCGTCTTGAAATTTCCAGAGCAATACCTCAGCAGTAAGGACCGAGAACGAAACGGAACAAACAACGAATAAGCTATTGACGAATTATAAAAATAACAATAAATTTATTACATAAATGATACATAAATACATAAGTGCAAAAACGTACATAGAAACGATACCCATATATAAATAAAAATATACCATAAATGGAAAAGAAACTTAATTATATTCTCTACAATCGAGAACCAAGAGGCAACTGTCAGTCCAGGTTTTTCCGAACATTTCCAATGAAAATTTTCACATCAGTTTTACTTTCTGTACCATCTTTAATACTACACTCGGGAAAAAATGGCTTTAAATCATGAACTATTTTCTTCTAATAACACCTATTTCGTGTCAAATTACTTGAAAATTTGCGAACATTTGATTTCATTTCACCCAAAAACGAATGTTCTTATTTTTATATCGCACTATAAATTCTGTGTTATTTAGGAAAAGTTTCCTTTCTAAGCTGGTAAGCCAGGTTTTCGGAAAGACAAGTTGCAAAGGAGAATTTTACATCCCCATATTGTTATTGAGTTTTACTCCTGAATGCCACTAAGTGTTTACGCGATAAAGTCCCTAGGAGTCAGAAAAATATTGAAATCCAGTGATATCATTTCCCAGAGATACCAGGAGCTGAGGAGGGGATTTTTCTGGCTCGAGTCTCAGATTTTTATTTATCTTCTCTAAAACTAACCATGCTATTATCGCAAACTCCCCCGATGTTGGGTATCGTCCACTCTGTTGCCCAAAATTGCGATCGTTAATAGAGTTTGAAATCCTACGTGGTTTACCAAGAATTTATGACTGCCAGATAGAACCCGATGAAGAAGAATTAACTGTTGAGACTGTGGTTGAAATTCTCTTCCTTCCCGCACACAATTATATCCCACAATTAATCTGGACACCAATGAAAAACTAAAATAGTGATAAAGAAAAATGGTACTTAAGATACTCTGAGATAAAACTGTATTTACTCTACACAGCAATTAACAGTTGCAAGTGAAGGACGGTCAATTAACCACGAACGCGCCAACTGACTATGAGAGTAGCAAAAGAAGGCTATTTGACTGTCTCTCAGTACCAAATGGGAGCACCTGAGTATTTCCCTCTTTTACCTCAGGGCTCTCCTCTTAACTCTAAATACACACGAACTTCTGAAGTTCTCAGTACTAAATAGCATGGCGCTTATTCGAGTGGCCCTTCCAACCCTAATTTTGGATAAAGCTGTGAACACTTCTTCCACTGGGCAAGTATTCAAGTTACACTGGGAATGATGATGTAAGTCTGGCAATTTTATTTAAACAAAAACTGATAATTTATTAATCCTTTTGTTCGATGGGGTTAATCCTCTGACTCTACAGATAATTTCACTCTCCAACGGTTTGCATTTGACTCCCTGAGCGGTGATTGATGCTCACCTGATACAGTCGAAAAGAAAACATATAATATATACTCCTCTCTAAATATGAAACCACAGTCCTGACTAACTTATACTCTAACCTTAATGCAAATTCACTACTATTACACTAATGAACTGTACAGCTTAAAGAAACAGTGAGCAAAGTATGAGAGGACTATTTGAAAGTGAAGTCCTCTCATACCTTGCTCACTGTTTTTTTTTGAAAGATAATGCGACCCTTACCGACTAATCCGTCTCAACAGGGTTGCACACTGCAGGCTTCCAACGTTGACTGGTAAAGCTATAAATGGCTTTCCGACGGCGGCTGATCGACGAAAAATCCTTTATTTCACTGCGGGAAGCGGACGAACAAATTGATGACGAGAGAGTTCTCGTGAAGAGGTCAAAGTTCCTTTCTCTTTCCTTTTTCCTAACGTTGCTCACTGTTAGTGCTTCACAATCAAAATGCAATACGACGGGTGGGGTAACCCAGGGGAATGGAACTCATGGTCCAGAGAGCAATATTCTTCGATGGAGACTCAAATTCTGCTAACTCTCTGGACAGCTTCTCTCTCTAGACGAAGGGACTCGGAAGGGATGTAAGGAAACGAATTCCTTATCGCCTCACCTTTGCTTCTCGAGTTTTCTCAGCTTGGGGAGGAAGTTACTGAAGAGTCACTGCCTGTACTCCCCGCCGCTCTTCCCCTAAGCCCCGTTGCTCTGGTGGTGTCGAGACCAGACGACTAACTACAAGGAGGAACTCAGACAAATTACGTCCTAAACAGGAGGTCACTTCGGGTATATCTCCTGGTGACGTCACTTATTTTTCTCCCTTTGCTTGCCGCTCTGCTTGCTTGCCAGATGAGGTGGGTAATCAGTGGCCGCGTTTGACACTTTGCTTGCCGCCTGCTTACTATGCGCCCATAGGCCAACCTTCGGTGTCCCAACGACGTTGTTTGTACCCTCCTGTATTGTTCACATTCGCGCCTGCTGGATTGAGCAAGCATGCGCCATGTCATTGGTAGGGAAGTTTGACGAAAGGTTCTATTATTCCAATGTTCGCTTGCTGTACTTTTACGACATGGCAAACATTTTTATTGAGGCCCACAGGGAAAATAGATGTTTCAGCATCGCTCCGTGGATCTCTTGCTCAGCGTCACTGTTTGCTGATGAAAATGGCAAAAAAAGTAGGGGGGGGGGATTGACAGTGGCGGTGGCCGTGGCCATGGCCATGGCCATTGTTAATCCCTCCTTAGTGCACTTCCAAAAGTTCCTAAAAACATGGGCTGAGCACAACACTATCTCTGTAAGAAGAAGGCAGTGATAGGTTGAGAAGACCGCCCTTCTTCACATGGGATGTTAAGCTATGATCACGTGAGCAGGACAACCACACCCTTTGAACGTTAAAGAACTTTCTAGATGGATTTGATGGGAGGATTCCATCTGTCTCGTAAGAGCGATATGGTGGGTATACCTTTTCAGAAATCTTGGGGTGACAGACTGAGACCTTGAGACCTGAGATCTTGAAAGAGGTTATTTAGCCAATTGTGCGTAAACACTGTCGGTCAGAGGTAAAACAATCCGATACAAATTACCTACTAGCGAAAAAAAAAACTTGATATAAACATTTGTGACATGGACTTAAAAACGTCAGGTTCTACGCTTAGCTACTGCTAAGAGTGACTGCTTTTATTCGAAGAATACTTTCTCCCAAGTTTACGCAATTAAGTTTTGTGACACATGCAATATTGCAGAAGCACAAAGAGCTTTGTTCGTTTATGTATAAACGAGCAAAGCTCTTACATACTTAGGCTTTAGCATAGGTAAGAAGTTAATTAAGTCGTTGTGCCGTAAGCCACTAAATTTCCTGCAATCTAAAGATGCCGGTTTTCATTAATTCACCAAAAGGAACTCTCACATTCCCCAAGAAAAAAAGGACAACATTTCACATGGTCGAGATAAATGGATACCTACTATTTGAAAGCAAATTATGAAAATAATACCGCAGCACAGTGTAGATTGTGTAATAACTCATTGGCCAAGAAAATTAATGACACAATAATGGATAAAAATGGATAGTGCCTAAATAGTGCAATATCGCATTGTTACGCTCTTCAGGAGGAAACCAAACAAAGATTATTAAATACTCAGAAGTAATTTTTACGCTCTTGAGGATGATAAGAACATAAACACATTCTGATACCTATAAAAACAAAAACATTTTTAGATCACTGTGTGAATTAACTGATTGCTAGTGGCAGCTGGATTCAGGAGGGAAAAATGAAACAAGTTCATTTAACAAGATATAAAATAATATTGTTACAAATTATACAATTTGCTTATAGAAATAAAGGTAGTTTACGCTATACTTTTAACTATTAAATCCTGAAACACTATATGTATTTGTATATGTAGCATTACCAATTCGTATATTATATTACCAATTTGTATATATAGCATTACCAATTTTTATATATAGCATTACCAATTTTTATACAGAGCATTACCAATTTGTATATGTTTTATACATATTAGCAACTACGTAAAAGTTTTATATTAAATACGCCAGTTTATCAACATTCATATTTGCTTGTTTGAGGTGTGTCCTTAAGTCCAGATCATTCCTTCGCTCTCACCCACCACCTCCTTCCTAGCTTATAGTTTCTTGAGATATTTTCTACGGCTTTGCATTTTTGTGAGATATTTTCTAAGGCTTTGAATTTTTGTGTGAGATTTTCTAAGGAGAAAAGCTTGTACTAACAAATGAATCAATATATTATCAATCAGTCTTGTCCTGATTTCTTATACAAGATGCAAACATATACTGAGTGATCATTGAATTATGATCACTCGACCCCATGTTTTGTTAATGAAAAAGCTAACTCCGAAGTTCTATAACTTTCAAAATGAACATTTTATGGAAAAATGTGACTACAGGTAAATCAAAGAACTGAATCGTTGTTATCTAAATATCGATTTTCAACAGAATTAAAAGAGTATATCCAGTATTAAAGAGTTATAAAAATTTTGACATTTAACAAGAGTAATGCTTCACAAAAGAATTCATTTTTGATTAAAGCTGAAATAAGTAGTATTATTTCAAACCATTTCACAAATATCTGCATATTTTAAAAGTGTGTGTAAAAATTATTTCAATGTTTGCCTAATTTTTTAAATAAATTTCTTTGAACACATTGAGATGTTAAAATCTGAAATGTTAAAATCTACAACCTATTTAAATACTGAAAAAATATTGTTGAAAATTGAGATTGATTCGATTCAGATCTTTAAATTATCCTCAGTAACATTTTCACATAAAACGAATAAAGTTGGGACTCGATTTTAGGAATAATATGAAGATCTTCGAAATTAACAAAACATAGAGCGGAATGGTCATAATTCGATGAGTGTATAAACAATTATTACACGTGTCTCAAAACTTAATTTCGTAAACTTAGAAGAAAGTATTCTTGGAATAAAAGGAGCACACAAGATGACACTGTCGGCAGCACGATAAACATAGAAACTGAGGTTTTTACGTCCAGGTCACAAATGTATATATCGAGAATTTTTTCTTCTTCTCTAGTCGGGAATTTGCATTGGACTGTTTTACATCTGAGCTGCAGTTTGTGAGCACAATGGGTTAAATGACTTATTTCAAGTACCCCCAAAGTCTTAGAAAAGGTTGGGGAAGAGGACTCATTATTTAGCTTTTACGAGAGACATGGAATTCTTCCATCAAAGTCATCCAGAATGTTCTTTAACGTGCACAGGTTATAACTCTCCCGCACACGTGATCACAGCTTAACATTCCATCCGACGAACGGCGATCTTTCCCAACCCATCGATGCCTTCTTGCTCAGAGACGCAGCAGGGTTAGGTTTTGCGAAGATAAAAAAAGTCGGAACTCGAACCTGAGAAATTACGATTACGAGTCTGGCGCATTCTTAGTTCGGGAGGGGTGTATATTTTCATTTGCCGAAGGTTGTATTTACACAATATTTTACTCTCTTTTGTGTCGCAATGAGAATTGGATTGTGATCGATGACAATAAATAATATCTATGACTGAGGGATTACTATTTCAGATTTCAAAAATTAATTAAAATATAATGAAACATCATTTTTCGTATTTATCACAAAGATTACTAAATGCTCTTGACATTTCTCTGAGGAACCAAAAATTTATCATTGCTCTTAAAATCAAGCTGAAACAATATATAAATATATACCTTACTGAGCTTAAAATTTTATTATTTCCAATATAAAAAAACTTAGTTAATAATTATTAGTTAAATTATAGCAATTCTAGGTTGTTTTTTATCTTGCATTTTAGTTTATATACTACTAGCAGATTTACCCGGCGTGCTCGTCTGACACTCTTTAAAATATAGATTACATGGTATTCCCCACGATTCCATTTGATTCGCAAGATTCCCTTTGACATAAAATTCATAACAACAACTCCCTCCTTTTTAAAGAAGATCTGAAATTCTGAAAGGAGGACCGGATCTAGGGGGGGGGCATGACTCCCCTCGATTTTTTTATAGATCCGGGCCTGCTCTAAAGTATATAGTGGATGACACTATGTCGCCAGTTTCATTTAGCACAAAAATTATTACAATCGATTTCCTCCTCCTCCGTTTAAATATTTCTCCCTCTCTTTTAGGGGAGGAAAGAAGTGGACGTATTTTGAGGTACATAATAATCCTCCCCAGGTGAGAAGTTTCTAAACTGAAAAATGGTATTGCCTCTCTCAGATAATCGAACTTTTCGAATCATTCGTACCCACCAGATTTCCTCGGATACATTGTTTGCCAGGCATATGCAACTTTACGGCAAAAGAAAATTAAATAAGTTCTGAGTTGCACAAAAAATGTATAGGTATTACTAAAAATTATTATTATTAAAAAACATTATTTGTTACTTAACATAATATTTAAAATATTTATTAATTAACATATTTTTTTCGATATATGTTTATTTACTTTTGCATATTTTTCAAATTAAGTTAATGATTTTAACTTCCGATACCAATTCTTTTGAAACTTTTATTTCAAAGAAAAATCTAGTGTTTCGCTCGTGCTTAATTAGAATGACTTCAATTTCTACGGAAACGCTCGTATTCTTTACCAGAAGAAACTGAACAATAAATGATCTTATCACGCGTAAGCAGAAAGAAATTAATTGATGCATTCCTTCTTTCAAACTTACTGGTGGCAACAGTAATTTTGAGTAACTTTCAACCATTAATGTTTTTTGTCTATGGGGATTTCGAGAAATTCAAACAACTCAACACCATTTTTGGTTGACCCCAGTGATGGCCTATGGTTACCAGACGTCCGCCAAAAAGGAGGACATGTCCTCCTTTATATCATAAAATTTATGTCTTCCTGGCATTTTAAAAAAACACGAAAATGTCCTCCTTTTTATATAAAGTCATAAGAACGTATTCTAAAGGCAAATTAAAATAAGCATTTTTTGCAATTTTCTTTTTTTAACCTCTTGTACCCGTGACTATCAAGTAATTTACTGTAAATGCGAATTGTGAATGCTAAAGTCATTCCGTTAATATTATAAAAACTACTCTTTTCTGTAATACTCAGTATCAGCAATTTATAGCAGATCGAAAAAAGTATGCGCTTTAGGAAATCATAAGAAATGTTGCCACCGCCCACGGATAGAAGGCGCTTAACTGAAGTTGAGATTAATAGAACTCGTTACTATATCACAGTAAGACAAGATTGATTAGCTTATTTTCTTGTGTAGAGAGAATAAGAAAGTTTTTTCATGCAAGCAGTATGTTATATCACAAGAACAACATCCAAATATGCTAAAACATCTTTTTTGAAAATAGTAATGCAGAAATATATCTTGGTTCATTCACTCTTTAATATCCGTATTGAATCAAAATTTGCGAAGTTGGATTTCTTTCGGTATTTCCAATACCGAAAGAAATTCGGTATTGGAAATAATTAATATTATCAAATTTCTTTGAAAAATCGATTAAGGGAAAAATTCATTCCTTTTAAAGTAATAGAGTTTGTTAAACCAAATTAATGGTATGGAGGGAGAATCAGAGAAAATTTTGGATGAAATGCAGTTTGTGTATGAAGAATGCATAATTATTTGGAGATGTGGATACAACCTTTGGATGTCTTTAAGTGTTTTGAATGGATGAATTTTAGTCATGGGAAAATTTTTAAATTTGATGAGTTATTACCGTAACTTAGATATCTCCAGGAAAATGGTGTAAATATTGACGATGCAAAATTATTTGACCAATTCTGCAATCTGAAATCATTTATTAATAGCGAAGAAAGAGATAAAGTGTTTTTTTAGGAGACTCTATTACACGAACAGTGGGTGCCTTTTTTGAAACATCTTCTTACGTGGAATGTTTTTTAGAGCTGCTCAAAATTTGTGAATTTTTCTTCTGCATTTCTTGGCCTAATGAAAATGTGGAGATGGTGTTCTCATTGATAAATGCTCAGTGGACCAAAAAAAGAAACCGACTAACATTCCAGTCGCTAAAAGCATAATACTTACTCAGTACAATTTAAAACATGTGACGATTTTTATGTGTACTTGATAAGCAACGAAGATTTATTAGAAAAACTTAGCTCCTCCGATAAATAAATTATAGAGATATTTAAGAGCTACTTTCCCATATTTGTTTAAAAAAAAAATAAATATCCCCTCAAGCAGCTGCTTGCCACAGAGGTCTGACAGGAGACTGTCAGTTTATATGCCATAGTAGAAGATCTGAAAGAATGGCAGGACCTCAGGAGAAAAATAACACGAACATCCATGCCTTTCCCGGGGCTCGAACTCAGGTCTCTTAGATCGGTAGCCAAGCGCGCTAACTACTCAGCCACAGGATGGCTGAATTTGTTTACTTCTTTACTTTTACATGTTTTTCCCCAAAAAACCAGGGAAACTTTTTTTACATTATAAATTAATCTTTTGTTGCAAATTCCTTTTTTTCTGTATTGCATGTGTTGAGAAAATATATATTTTTCCAAAAAAAGAGTACTTCAAATAAACTTGGTCAAAAAAAAAGTAATTTTTTTCAACAATTACAAATATATCCTCCTTTGTCCTCCATTCCAGGTTTTTTTTGTCCTCCTCTTAGAACACTAGCATCTGGTAACCCTACCCTAGCCTATACTATAAGATGAAATCCTGACTTTCCGTCACTGCCCAACGACCAAAAATCATATACCCTCTATGACGGAGCGTCGTATGCCAATAATAGAGATAGCTTCATGCAAATTTTGGTGTATCTAGCTTTTTGGGGTGGAGTACATAAGCGGAGAGACACACAAATGAACACACACACAAAACATTCTTTTTCTTCGTTTTTTGTTAGATTTATTTATGCTGATTTCGCACGCCATAATTTAATTAGTGCTCTTCTAATGCAACACGGAAAAATGGTACTTTTATTAAATCCTGGCGGATCAAAATACTCCTTCAGTTCTACTATTTAATTTAAAATACTGCACAGTTTTTTTTTTTCCTGTAAGTCTTCGTTAATTTTTCAGATTTGTATTTTATATATTTAATTCGGTTGAGTTGTTTTACTTCTGAGCGCCAATTTTTTGCACACAATGTGATAAATAGTCAGGTCACTAGGATCCCGAAGGCTCAGAAAAGGCTTGGGGATAGGAGACCCACTGGACAGCTATTGGGAGACAGATGGTATCCCGTCAAGGCCATCCATTGTGTTCTTTAACGTGCACAGAATATACTATCCCGCATACGTACAACGGCTTAACGTCCCCTCCGATGGACGGTGGCCTTTTCAAGCGCATCGCTGTCTCCTATTGAGAGAGGGCACGGCGGGAAGTTTTGCGGAGATAAGTTCCAACGCTGGGCCAGGCGGGACTCGGACCTGGGAAATACAGATTATTGGCTTGGCGCGCTATCGACTAAGCCACTACTGCCATATATATACACTGGTTTCCATAAATTAAGGAAAATCCCTATGTTAAGTCAATGGGAGGCAATGTCAAAGCTCTCTATAACTTCTAAAATAAGTTTTTCGTTTCGAAAAATGTGATTGCAGATAAAGATCTCAATCAAATAAATCATTATCTCGATTTTCAACAATATTCGTTCAGTATTTAATGAGTTATGGAAGTCTCAATATTTAACAACAGCAATGCCAGTCTTAAGAAACTTATACAAAACTGAAGAATAGTGAAAGAATTATTTACATAAAGTTCTAAAATACAAACTTATTTTATTAAACACTTTGATATAATACTTTTACTAAGTTTTAATTAACTTCTTAAGTCAGTTTTTGTGGCTGACATTGTTATCGCTCTTTCTTTCACATGTTAGAGAGAGAAAGGTATGATAATCTTTTCAAGCTTTGTGAGAGAAAGGGTGTCATATCCCTCTAATTTATTTATTATTGCATTTTTATCGTTTTTGTATATATTTGCGTGTTAGCATATTCTAGGAAGTATTCGGAATGGGAATGTGACTCATTAGTTGCCATGCGGGCCTTTGCTCCGTGTACCCACTAAGCAGAAAGCGATTTTATTACTATACCGTCACTAGTGCGGGTGACACGGAGAGAAGCGTAAATATTTAATGTTAGACTGAGTGAGACCAAAAAACGAAAATGTGGTTCGTGTCAGCGCATCGAGGGGACGCAGCTCTTTTTCAAAAACCTTTAAGGAAAGGGTTCGGTTCTGTGTGAACCAAGGTACGGTTTTGTGTGAACCAAGGTACGGCCTGTGTGAACCAAGGTATCGTTCTGTGTGAACCCGGTGGTAGGCTAGGATTAAATATCCTCTCGCCTAATTTTGTGGTTGGTAATGAGATTTCTGTAAAGTACAGATTTTCACCTCATCATATGAATGCTTGCCATAGCAAAGCAGCATTCGGATTAAATTTAAGCCGATTGGAGGAAGTCCAAAAGAACATCTAGGAAGCCAAATCATTCTGATCGTCAGCGCATCTAAGGCCCAAGGAATCGAGAACATTCCCATATGTAAATATACATATGTGCGATTGTAAATAAACTGTGTCTCCGTCTACTACTCTTGTGCATTAGTTTGTTTATCATCTTTCTACACAACATTTAGCACAGCAAGTCTGAGGCACATCTCAGCACTGGTGTAAAAACCGCGAACCTGTGGATTCACCTCGATAAGGGTGATCCTCCCCTACAAGTGCTTCGAAAGAATCTTTATATCCCTTCCCCAGTGCGGCGCACGACAAAGAGGTCAGCGAAGTGGCAGGTAGAATCGTAAAGGATGTCAAGCAATTGAATTTCGCGCTTCTGGATGATCGGAGAATTCGATCAGATTTAGATCATTGTGAGATCTCAAAGGCAGCCCTCAAATGTGTTTCGACCTGAGTAGTCTGTGTGACTGTATCCATCAGAGGTCTGTCTTGACCAATTAGGTATATCGAAGTAGTCTGAGTGACTAATCACAATTAGTAAACGTCTGTGTGATCAACAAATTTAATTTCAATTAGTCTGTGTGAGTGTATCAACTGTAGGCTCAACACTTAAGGAGATATGTATTAACTTTGAAAGGCGTATCTCAGCAACAGAATGGTAAGGTTCACTAAATGTTAAGGAGGAATAAATTTCGTGTTAAGTTTTTCATTAACGAATGCGAAATATTCATTAGTCAAAAGAAACTGTGTAATCAATTTAATTATTGCATCGATTCTTGAGAAGGTGGATTAACAATCAGCTAGTGATTGTTCGACTCTTTACGGCACTGGAACGGATTGAATAATTCAGCGAACATGAGTTAAATGGAAATGTTAAATGTTTGAGGCCCGCTTCCGCGAGGCGGTTGCGAAATTTATGGCGCAATCTGTCAGCATTTGCTTCTGTTCAGGAGAGTATGTGAATCAGAAATCTCATCAATGAGAAGAAAAAGTGCTTATCACCAGTGAGAAAAGAAATTGCAACAATGGAGTTTTGCATCTATTGATTCTGTGGAAGGAACTCTCTCTCTTATTTGTGAAATCGACGGACATTTTGCCTCAGTGGTGGAAAAATTAATCTGCGGGAGAATTTAAATATCACCTCGGTGGCACATTTCCAGGGTGAAGGACGGCGTCGTCATCGACAGCGCATCACAGGAAGATCAGGTCAGTAACGATTTCTGTTTGTTTAGTTTTGTTGCTATTAGCTGCCAGGATGGACTGGGAGCTCAGAAGTTTGGAATGAAGTTTGGGACTCTAAGATGTACAGGGGTCTCAAACAAAAATTCTGAGGGGCAGGAGCCAGTTAGAAAATTTGTTTGAGGAATATGATAACGGGAAGAAAAGTGCACAGGTATTAGGATTGGTAAGTCAGTTTCTGGAGGAAAGGCAAACAAGTCTCCTAAAATCAACAGATGCGGATCAAAAGGTAAAATGAGACTTATGGATATAGAATGGGGAAGAGAAAGGAAAAGGATGGTTCCAAAAAAAGCTGATTCCAGACTTTTCCTGCTCTGCATAAGAAAGAATGCTATTTTCAGTTTTTCTTGTCCAAATGGAACTGATGCACATGGGATATCTTTGGGTATTGCTATTTGAAATTGTGAACAAAGAATGTTGGATATCTTGGTGAGTTGTTCCTCAATCCTCTATAGCTGCAAAAAATTCCTTAAAAAATCCATTCAATGAAAAAATTTCAATTCAAATAAATTTTTCCACCTCTCGTTTTTTTTTTTTTTTCTTTTTCCTTTTTTTTTTTGTTGACACGAACCACTTTTTCGTTTTTTTAGTCTCATAAATAGCCTGTGGAATGTCTTAAAATTCAATTTAAGCCTCCTCCATTCCAATAAATGGATATTGAGATTTTTCAGCCTTCTCCATTCCAATAAATGGATATTGAGATTTTTCAGCCTTCTCCATTCCAATAAATGGATATTGAGATTTTTCAGCCTTCTCCATTCCAATAAATGGATATTGAGATTTTTCAGCCTTCTCCATTCCAATAAATGGATATTGAGATTTTTCAGCCTTCTCCACTGCAATAAATGGATATTGAGATTTTTCAGCCTTCTCCACTGCAATAAATGGATATTGAGATTTTTCAGCCTTCGTTGGCATGTCGGTTGAAGTAACTTGGCAGTCTCTTAGTGAGCCATCTTTGCAGCCTTTCTAATGAGAGAATATCCGAGATCATTTATAGGATCCACACTGGTGAAGCATATTAAAATATGACTTCTGATATCTTCCTAAAATCATCGTGGCAATGCGAATGACCTTAATAGCAACTTTAATACAATAGGAGGGGGGGGGGATGATAAGTTGTTGGATTTGACTTCAAGGAAAAGTTTGGAAACGCTATAAAGAAGTGGTTCTCAACCTTTCCTTTTATGCTTCACGTACCTCCTGGAAATGTGTATGTAACTGACGTACCCCTTGTATAGATAGATAAAACTATAGTTAAGTACAACAAGGGAATAAAATAAAAACACACACATATATACACATTAAATTTTGTTTTCATAAATTACATATATCGATAAACACAAAAAATTACATTTTTGCACAGCAGTGTTGCTAACTTAGCGACTTTGTTACTAGATCTAGCGACTTTTGAGCTCTCATGGCGTACCTAAAATATTTTACCGCGTACCCTACGTTGAGAATCCCTGCTATAGAGGATTGAGTCCAATGTGATAGCGGTTCTTATTATATTGTCACATTGTGTGAGTATTATGCTATTTATGTTTTATTGTGTCACAAGTAAATGAGAAACATTTTTTTGTTATCAATATAAGGAAAGTGAATGAAGTATGGCTCCATTCAGAAAGTGGTCGTGATCTAGTTTTGTAGCTGTAGTCTGAAGAATTTGAAGTCGTCTCGAAAGATTCTATTCGTGATTTAGCCCAAAATATTTGAAATATCAAATAGGATAAAAAGTAATGTTCCTGAACAATTTCAACTGTAATATTTTTCACTGGTTACAATTGATCGTTGACTCAGATTTGCTGATATCGAATTTGAGTCAATGATCTGTTGGCCGAGTGGTTCGCGTGCTTGCCTACTGATCAAAGGGGCCTAGGTTCGAGCCTCGCGTAAGACATGGGTATTGTTTTTCTCTAATCACTGCTATCCTCACTGACCTTCTACTATGGCGTTTAAACTTACAAGCTCCTGTCAGATCTCTGTGATAAGTAAGCTGCTTGAGGGGCTATTTTTTTAATCTGATTTGCTGAATGTGATCCAAAAACAATGCGTGTTAACCTGAACTGAGAAATTTGTTCGGAATCCCATATTTAAGAAGCTTCTTATAGAGAATTTAAGTTAAGTTTATGGAATGCCTTTTTAAAGTCCAAGCAGATGACATCGAAGGGTTAATTTTTCTTGTTTTTAGTTTCTCGGCAGCCATAGACTGCTATTTCGAAACCATTACACAATTGCAGATATCGCAAGAAAGAATCCGAACTGCTTAGCGGCAGTGACGTTGTGGAACAAAAAAAAAACTCGGTCAAGATAATTTCATTGGATCATAAGAAACGGAAATGACATTGAATAATAGGCAATCACTTGTAATATACTTTAAATGAGTAGAGATGAAAATTGCTAAACTCTCGACAACATATCAGGTGCTTTAACCTACTGTCCACTGCTCAAGAGCTCATCGCTGGGGGTTTTAAGCTCTACACCATAGAATCAGTCACTGGAATCTACTTCACTTCAATTGAAGATTCAGGTCTAGAAGAAACTTTCGAGCTTAGTGCATACGCTCAGCAACACCACGAGGCATGATACATTTTCCTAAGCAAACCTGCTTTATCAAGCGTAGGATGCAATGTTGAATAATAGGCAATCACGGGTAAAGGCCTGAAGGTTATACGCATTAAAACTCTACATATGTAATTTAAAATATGTATATGTTACCGCTAAAGCTCGAAAGCCGTTAATGTGCACATTACCTAGCTAATCTGCAGATTAACTGATTTGCTCCGTTAACGTGCGGAATCAAGAGTTTTCCGCATTTTACCTAGGTAATGAGCACATTAACGGCTTCCGTATCGTTAAAGTTCAAAAGTTTGTTTCTCTCATAGTGGTGAATCTCTTGAATATGAATCTTCGTGTCACGTGATTCACTCGTCCGCATTATAAAAAACGCCCGGATGAGCGGAGGCCAAGTGAGAACGAATCGGTAAAGTTATTCATTCTTGATAACGAATCACTAAAATGATTCGTTCTCACTTGGCCTGCTCATTTTGGGGGCGTTTTTTATAATTCGGACGACTGATTCATGTTGACAGAGGGATGACCCTGGTTTCAACTCTACTCTCGGACACTAGATAAATAACATTATGTTAATTTAAGCGTACAGAAACGTTCCTGTTGTTCCAGCAAAGATCTTATTTTCACTTTAACGAGTGCCTTAGTAGGTAATATGCAGATTATCCAGGTAATTTGCAGATTACCAAGGTAATTTGAGAAATGAAACAATTTTCCGCACGTTAACGGATCACCCTAGTTAATCTGCACAATACCTAGATAATCTGTAGAATAACTGATTTCTGCACTTTAGCGGTAACATATATATACCATCGCTCTTGACGTTTGGTGTTGCTGTGGGTGTGCGCCAATCAGGAAAGTACATTCCAAATCTGAGTATTCAATTAAAGTCAAATAAATTCTGATGACTAATTCTATTGTATAATGTTGAAAGCTACCAATATAGATCTTACTCACCGGCTGATAGTTCAGAGGTTCGCAGCCCACTGCTTAATGATTTTTTTCCTCTATAGTCATTAAATGAAAATGACATTGAATGAATTTTTTAATGAATTTTTTTTTCTTAAAAATTTTGCGATTAAAACATTCGTGCCAAAAATGGGTACCACTCTGTCAGAAGAGCGAATATTGAACAAAAAAACATATTTAGATCCAAAACGTAACAAAATTAGTAGATTTTTTTCACATAGACTATGAATAGATAAAAATGATAATATTAAAATAGATATCTTTCGAACAACCCTCTATTATTGCGGTCAGTCAGAAGTATGTCCCTGTTTTACTCTGGATCAAGCCGGTCTTATAAATTTGGCGGCATATAAATTTCTTAAATTTTTCGTGTTTTTGTACATGATCATAACGACTACTAAGTGAAGTGTATATTCCTATTATTTGCAAGGGGGAAAATGCTTATCATTTATACTTAAGCCCTACTCTGTAACCAAACATGCTAACCACTGCATATGAAAAAAATACTTACGAAAACGAAATCAGTAAAAAAGAACTTTTACGCTAATGAGTGACTAAACGAAATATCTTATTTCTTACCACCTCTGTGTCCTATTGGCAATGGATTCGAATATCGAAATACGAAACTAGAAGCTTTTTCTCGTTGTTTTCTTATTTTAGATTGTCATTTGCTTTATTCTTCCCATTAATCATCAGTCTACGAAAGAATGCTGAGATTTCAGTGAAGTACATGGACTCGGAATGCTAACTGAGAGGTTCGAGAGAAACGCGATGTCCTCGTGAGTCAGTGCGTGCAATGCAAAGGTGAATGCGAAGGTCACACTGCAATTGTTGGTCTCGTCTCACCTCGTGTGTCCCATCGCGATAAGTCTGTCCACGTGATCGCTTCACGTGGGGATGAGTGGCAGCAGAGACACGGCGAGAGAAGTTCGCTGCGCTTCGAGTTGCCCGTGAACGCCCGCCGGCACGTGGAGCTAGCGTGTGACGTGAGACCGCAAGTAATCACTTGCGTGCGGATGCTGAGATTCTCTGGGCTAGGTAATAAATCAAATGTTTTCCCACCGCACCGGATCATGCATAACAACAGGATATGTTTCGCTTTATTTATCTAGATGAAAATAATGGAGAATTTGACAGTAGTGTTTTCTGGTAGCTGCAACTTTAGAGCTATATGTCATCGTTCCTATGCGAAAACCTAGTACTATGAAAAAGGGAAAAAAATATCTGAATATATTGTGATATATAAATGCTATATCGATTGTTTTAAGGTTATGGTTCAAATTCAGTGTCATTTGTGTTCTTTGTTTACTGAAGAATTCTCATCTTCACTTGTCTGATTTTTTCCTACATGTGTAGAAAGATAGTTGAAAAAAATTCAGAATTGTGAATTATTAAAATTCTCAACTTTTTAATATACCTGTAACTTAATTAAATATTTTTGAGGGATAATCACTGAAAAGTCATGTTTTTAATCAAATGTCATTGCATTTTTTTGCGATTACAGAAATATTTCTCCCATTTTTATTCATGACAATGCTCTTTGTGTGCTTGACTGAGTTAAACCTTTAGTTGACTGGCAACTTTGAGAAACCACTGTAGTATCGGAAACAGGGAAAATTTTAGTAGACCAATTTTTACACTTATTAGAATCTTGAGAATTTGCATAGTTTCTTAAACTTGCGGTTACATTTCGATTTCAAGAAAACTTTTGATTCTGTCGATAGATATAATTTTGATCTTATGGATAATCAAGATAATTATTGTTGGTATAATAACACTGATTCATGTGGGAGTGTTAGCAAAAACTGCAGTATTAGTCAGAGTTGGAGAAGGATGTTTATTTTTCACTTTTACCATTTCCATTTCGTGATCGATTACGTTACGATGAAAGCTTTGGATGCAGAAACTGCTTCCTTATGTGGATTCTGTTATCTCATAACGACTCGGATTATGCTAATGATTTACTCTCTTGGAAAGTGATTTTCAGATTAACTCTTTCATCAGTGTTACTGATGAGACTGGTAATAGAATGAATTTGGGGATAAGTAGAGAAAATTGAAATAATGAACTGGTTCAGGTGGGTGATACTTCTTTTTATTTTCTGGATGTTTGCGCTTGGAACTTGCTTATCGATTTAATGCTTTTCGAAATGTTTGACATGAACAAAACGGAAAAATATGCATTGCTGCTACAATAAGTGTGAAATCCTCACACATCTTAATTAACGATTACGTTGCAGTCATAAATTGGGACCAAATTCTCACAATTTAATATATATATTTTTAGATACGTCCGCGAATAAGCTAAGTGTGTATAATGAATGTGGTGAACTTTAATTTATCATTAACAGTTCTGAGATATGGTTGAATAATCACAGTATCCTTTCAAATAATCAAAGAAGTCGTTATGAAGCAAATATATCAAGCTTTAATTTTTGCACATTTAGCATGGTCTGAAAATCCACTATACGACTATTTCTACTGTCATTTGTTGTTATATATCTTATATAAAATGGAGTATTTAATTGCGTGCCTGTTTCTTAGTATAAAATCAAGTCCTACGAAGCTAAAAAGCTTGTTCTCAGGAATCCAATAACGAGTTACATAAACAAGTTACATAACCTATATAATAAACAGTTATAATATTACAGAAATAACTCAGTATTTATATTTAAATGGTAGCACAAAGTAAACAGTTTTTAAATATTTTTCAGGATCCATGTCTTGAAAAAATTTTGACATATCTAATTTTTTTAATTAAATAACTTCTCAGGGATTAACTTCAGGGAAATAACTTCTCAGGGGTTGAATACAGAAGGAATTTCCTTTAAATTTATATCTAATATTTTTATTATGAATAATCTTGAATTTATAAACATCATCAAAATAATACCTAAATATTTATTAATAGTTATATAGTTGACTGTTAAGATGTGTATTCATAAAAGCATAGCCTTTATTGATATTAAAGAATTTATTTTTGTATTGGCGGGTGCAATGTTTAACAGTTGTATTTTTAATGTTCCTTATTTTAGTCATATGTGAATAGTAAGTTTTACCATAAATAGTTAAACCAAAACTTATGACTGATTCTCCAATTGTATGGTAATTGTATGATAACCGTAGACAGATATTTAATTGTAAAACATTACGTAGTCTGGACAAAATCATCATCATCATCATCATCATCCTCAAGCAGCCATGGGCTACGGAGGTACAACCAGACCGTGCAGTTAAATTCTCCAGGCATATCTGTCCTGAGCTACATCTGCTACATCCAGCCACTGCACACCAATTTTAACAAGGTCCTGTTTGACATTGTCTGCCCACCACATCCTAGGTCTCCCCTTCCTTCTGAGGCCTCTAGGCACACTGTTCATAACCCTATTCCCCAATCTATAATTATCCATACGTGAAACGTGCCAAACCAACGGAGTCTCTCTCTGCACAATATGCTGCTTAAAGGAGGTTGCCGACTCCTTTGCCTAACCTCATCATTAGTTACAAAGTTGAACCACCTAATGCCCAAGATACTGCGTAAGCATCTGGAATCAAAAGCATCTAGTTTCCTGTTATCTAGTTTACAAAGCTTCCAGGTCTCACTATCAAAACTAACCCTAGAAAAAACCAAACTATTATACAGTCTAATTTTAGTCTTTAAATGGATAGGCCTATTTCTCCACACTCTCCATAGATTCTTAAAAGCCCCTGTAGCAATCTCTATTCGTCTGTTAATCTCATGCCGCACATCACCAGTATCAGTTACATTGTTCCCAAGATAATTAAACTGTGACACCTGTTCAAGATTACAACCTTTCAGATGAACTGAATCACAACCTGCCTGACCAATTTTCATCACTTTAGTTTTCTCTCTGTTTATAACCAAACCTACTCTTACTACCATTCTCATCAACAGCTCGAATGAAAGAGTTCATCTCATCAACATCATTTGCCAAAAGGGCTAAATCGTCAGCATAATCTAAATCAGAAATTTTCATATCTCCAGTCCATTTAGGGCCAAAATCTTTCCCTTGAAGTGAATTTCGCATAACATAATCAATAACCAAACTAAAGAGAAAATGAGAGAAAATGCACCCTTGTCGAACACCAGAAGTAATGCTAAACCAATTGCTACAAGCCTTACCAACTCTCACACACGACTCAGTGTTATTATAGAGAGCTTTCATTATGTTAACTAACTTGTCTGGTATACCATATGATCTCACAATTAACCACAAATTTTGACGATCACCATAGTCGAAAGCCTTTTTGAAATCAACAAAGCTAGCAACCAAAGGTTTTTGAAACTCTAAACATTTCTCAAGAAGCTGCCTAAGTGAAAATATCTGATCTACACATCCCTTACCACTTCTGAATCCACATTGCTCATCACGCAATTGCCTGTCAACCAGATTCTTAATTCTATTAAGCACAATCATGGAAAGAACTTTACCTGGAACAGAGAGTAGGCTGATACCCCTATAGTTATCACAAGAACTGCGATCACCTTTTTTCAAAATAGGGATAATAATAGCTCTGGTAAAATCTTTAGGAACCAAGTTTTATCATAAAAGATATTCAAAATTTCAGTCATCCAAGTGGTAACCGAAACATTCCCAGCTCTAAGCATTTCTGTAGTAATTTCATCTACCTCTGGGGATTTATGAAATTCAAGTTTGGAAAGAGCCAAAATAACTTCAGATTGGGTTATAGGTTTAATATTAAAGCCAGCAATGCATCTATCTTCATTACAAACAATGGGAGTAGAATTAACCACATTGTTTACAACATCACTGAAATGCTCAGCACACCTAGCCATGAATGAATCCTCACTTTCTATAACCTTACCTTGTTTATCCTTCAATCCTTGTATGCCTGTCCGTTTTCTACCACATAAAACATTAACTATCTGATGCAGCTCTCTGCTGTTGTGCTGCCTAACTGCTTCCTCAGCTTTGTCGGCCACGCCATCAAACCAAAGATTCTTATCAGTAGCTAACTGATCCTTTATACGTTTATTAAGCTCTCTGTAATGCTTTCTATTAGGACTAGTAGGGTATTGATTAAGGACACTCCTGCAATTATTTCTTTTTGAAATATGCTCAAGTGCCTTATCAGTCAAATAATTCTGTCTCCTCTGCTCCTTTTTTCCTAAAAGGGTACTGTTAGTTTCCAAAAAAAGCCTGTTTAAAATGGCCCCATTCTTCCTCAACTTCAGTAGTAAGCATACCATGGCTGTCATAATGACTAAGTAACCTATCATGGTAAGCTTTGGCTATAACTGGATCTTTCAGAGCTTCAGTATTAAAAGTAAATTTTTTAACCCTAGCACAACACTTTTTAAATTTAAGTTGCAACACACTTTTAACAAGGTAATGGCCAGATTCAATTTCAGCTCCCCTATATGCCCTGGTATTCCTAACAGAACTACTCCATTTGCTGTTAATAAATATGTAATCAATCATATTCTTATGCAGCCCATCAGGTGAAACCCATGTGTACTTATGTATGTCGTAATGTTTGTAATATGTGTTAGTTATTCTGAAACCACTGAGTTTACTTACCTGTAGGAGACATTGCCCATTGTCATTGCAGCTACCAATACCCAAAGGGCCTATCACCCCTCCCCAAAGGTTAGAGTCAGTACCAACTTTGGCATTGAAGTCACCTAGAACAAGGGTAATATCTCCTTTCTTGACAGAATTCAAAATATCCTGAAGTTGTTCATAAAACCTTTCCTTCTCATCCTCATCGGCATCTTCAGTGGGGACATAACAGCAGATAACATTCAAGTCTTTAACGCTTGTCTGAAATTTTGCTGTAAGAAACTTTCATTAATGCACTCATATCCTAGAAGAGCATCACTAGCATGTCTGCTGAGAATCAGACCCACGCCTTGGTGATGCTTATTGTCGTCCCTCCCTGAAAAGAGAAATTTAATATTATTTTTAAGAATCTGACCTTTATCAGTCCATCTGGTCTCTTGCAAGCCGAGAATATCTAAATTATAATGGTGGAATTCTTGTGTGAGGACATCAAGAGAAAAAGCTCTGTGCAGAGTCCTCACATTTCAACTACCTATGGAGAGAAAATGGTTAGTGGGATGTTTAAAGAAACTATGTTTATTGAGATAGGTAGGACCAGCAATATCAACAGCCCCCTGATCGCAGGCATGGGGCAAAGACCTGTTCTTCCTCCGCTAAAGGCTGAAGTTACCGATGCTGGTAGGAACTTCAGGCACCACCTTTTCAAGTGGACTTTTTCAAGAGCCATATGGCCTGCCTGAGACACATTACTCCAGTTTAGGCTTGACGATGCCCAACTAGCTAAATAAGGTTCAAGTACCTGCGGTGGCCTCTGATTAGGATTATCCACCAGCTTATATAAGGTATTCCATGCCTCTGATCACTTAGGGCTGGCAACCCAGAAGCAAACAGAAAACACAGCAGCAGACTCTCCCTCAACAGAGGCCCACCAGTGCAGCAAGTCCAGGATCAATAATCAAGCTCAAATCCATAAACAAGTGCAGTCTAGTAGGTATAAATGGTCAGTACCAGGACCTGTAAAGTTGACCACTCCTCAGCAGGGTTGAAAAAAAAAGAAAAAAGTGGCCATAGATGACCAGATCAGTAGGCCATACTGAACTGGCAACCCTCCCATTCCGTTCCCTTCCAAAAGAGAATATCTCTTTTGAAAGGTACTAATGGCCTGCACCACGAGAAGGTGGGGTCGGACATTAGGTGCTAGACCTGTCCAGTTCTGTGCATCATCACTAGGGAATGGTACACAGCTCTCCTTCCAGTTTATGCCTAGCTACCATTTACAGGCTGGACAAAATTACCGAGTAGTAAAAATATTTGCCACAAATATAATTTTTATGTTTCTTCCTCCTGAATAAATCATCAACAATGAGATCTAGATGCTTCACTGATGAAACTCTTTTAAGAACATCATTTCACTTGCAATTACCTGAAATGCTAGTGTCCACATTTGTATTAAATGAATAGTGTAACTAAATGATAGTACTATCTTGTATCATCACTAGTGAACGGTGAATGTGACTAACTAAGTGAATGGTGTAAAATTTGATTGGTATAAGGAATTGATATATTAGGTAGATGGAAGTACATGGCCTTAGACTAGTTTGTGTTTAAGTATAAACAATTGTTTTGTAACCATATTGGAAGAGTACCGATTTTTTTTTTTGTTCGACTACTCCTAGACAGTCAAAGCTAGGACCACCAAACTTCGTTATAGCTTCACTTCACCGTAACTTAGTGCACTATAAAGATTTTTACCCACAAAATTACGCCTCCCTCAAAAGTTGGCCGTGCAATGTCTTTTCATTTATAACACTGTGCATCGATTTCATTGATAACACTGTGCATTCAAAACTTTAGACTCCCTATTCATAAAGTAGGCGACGGCAGCCCCTCAGAGATTTTAGACACTTGTGACGGGTTCAAACACGACCCACCGTAGCCAGCTACAACCTCCAAACCCTATGCACCAAGACGTAAGTGTGACCACCATACCAAATTCGGGACCGATCTGTAGAGGACCTCTCAGTAGTATCGTCACACCCCACCGTACCCCCACTAGTGCTTTCCCCCCTATGACGTCACCGACCACGCCCCTTATGACGTCACCGACCACGCCCTATGACGTCACCGACCACGCCCTATGACGTCACCGACCACGCCCCCTCCCCTATGACGCAACATGTCGTAATTATTACGTAACATGCCACGCCCCTTTATTAATAATTCCTCCCCCTTTATTAAACCCCCCTTTCCCCTCAGTGGCGCCATCTGTTGACAGTGAGAAGTACTATTTTCCCAAAAAACCCCTATTTTTATTCTAATTCTTCGATTTTTGATTTCCCCCTTTATAAAAAAAATTCCTCCCCCTTATGAAAAAACCCCTGGCGCCATCTGGTGCCTGTGAGGAACACTAATTCCCAAAAAGCCCCTATTTTTATTCTAATTCTTCGATTTTTCTTTATTTTACCCCAATGGTTGACCGGGACTACCGCAGAGTGTTGTGCAGGCTCTGAGACGTAAACGACAGAGACGTCTGTAGACCCTGCCAGTGCGAAGACGTCAAGTGTTTTCATCTCCAGATACTCGAACTAGTACAACTATGCAAAACATCTGTATGGTTCTAGACCTCGACGGTTTCCGTGTAAATCGTCGTTTCCTAGTGCGTGAACTTGGATATGCAACTCTGAATGGGAAATGTGGTGTCTATCGTTTCAATCTTCGACAGCACCAACCTTTGTCAGCAAAAGACAGAAGGACAGCCAACTACGTGTCTAAATATGTGATAGGTCTACCCTTTCATCCTCTACCTCGAGAAAAGGTGTGGTCGTTAGATCACGTCCCTAACATCGTGAAATATGTTTACAAACTTGCACGTACTGAAGAAGCTGCTGTGGTGGGTTACAAAGGAGGTACTGTGGAAAGAATTCTCTTGGAACAATTAAATCTTCCCAGTGTTAATCTCGAACTTTACGGCTGCCCCAAATATTGTGATCTCCCCAAAGTTTCCAAGTTCGAATGCGGATATCACACCGGAGAGGACGTCCACTGCTCTTTAGCAGAAACAGTTGCTTTCTTTGGATGGATCGATCGTCGAGAGCATGTCTCAACAAACACCTGCTTATCAGCTCGTTCGTGATTGGTCGTCTCAGGTGGTGCGGCTCTCTAGTTAAATAGGGAGCGAGTGCTCTGTGCCGCATTGTTCACGATGCAGCCTAGCAATCCAGATGCGTGGTGTCTCGGTGAAGATGTGTACGTCGTGCCCTCACTGTTCAAAAATAAGTTTTCTGTGCACGTACGCCGCTACAAGAAATTTGAAAATGGTGAACTCATCTACCCTACACCAGCAGGAGTTAGCCTCTCCATACCTGAATGGGAGGCTTTGTGTGCCGCGGTACCCCACATAGAGGACAAAGTGAAAATCGGCCCGATCAACAGACATGGTACGTGATGCACAGTTTACGTGCCTACATGTATCGCACTGCAGGTGGTGAACGCTGTGTCGACTTCATCAAAGAATCAGCAGACCAAAGAACTCTACAGTTCCGTGTGGTGAGACGCTGTATAACATTGAACGCTTCGCAGTTGTTCACGCTGGCTATTCACTTAGACGAGGTGATGCGCATTGTGCACAATGTGTGTGGGACCCCCAAAGATCACCAACTCTGTACAGCCATTATGGAACATTCTGAATCCATTCGTCCTTTCCTACTGAGTCCTGTTTTTGACGGTCCCGATTGTGTTTACCCGCTGCTGCTGAATATTTTTCAGCAAGAACTTATTCGTGTGATACCGTTAGATGGACTGCAACCCGAAGAAAAAATACCGACCATCGGAGGGTGGTCTGGTGACTTGGACATTAATGGTCTAGCACAGGTATTTGTGGATACAGCCTGGAAGCGAGGTCTATTGAATTTTGTAGATTCTGGTTTTGTTTGCAATCTAAAATATAATGCTATTGTCGACGAGGCAAAAAATGAAATGTATAAATTAAATAAATAATTATAACCTTATATAATGTGTCTGTCTTTTCATCCTTTGTCATTTTAGTCTTGGTATGGATAGGAGAAAGAAGGTATTAGCTAGTGTGGGTAGTGTAATCGTGACATTGTTAACGATAGCCTTACTTGTATTAGAACTTGTAGCTCCTAGTAAAAATATTCAGTGTGGGGAGTCAAAAGCCTTAGACGGAGAATACAAAATTCGTGTGTGTAACTTAACAGTGGATATCAGACAGTTTATAGGTGACGTTCCTACAGTGACAGGTGTTACACTTTCACTACATCAATGGCAAACCTGGTGGGGTACGACGTCTGGGTGCAGCAGAAAACAAAACTTTGGAGTCCCATTATTTCGACCCCGAAAGAGGATTCGGTAGTGTAAAAAAGTTGGCACAGAATACGGGACTGCCACTCAAACTCGTCCGAGAATGGTTAGAAAAGCAGCCTGCCTACACGTTACATAAACCTGTTCGCAGAAAGTTCCCTCGTAACAAAGTTTACGTCACAGGGTTAGACGAACAATGGCAAGCCGATCTCATGGTCGTGAAAAATCTAACACGCTTCAATGACGGGTATCGCTACATATTAACAGTCATCGATGTGTTCTCCAGATACGGGTGGGCGCTGGCCATGAAGGCTAAAACGGGGAAAGAAATGGTCTCAGCTTTCAAAAAAATACTTTCCAAGGGTCGATCCCCAATGAATTTAAATACTGATCAGGGTACGGAATTTACCAACAGAGTGTTCCAGAAATTCCTGAAAAAGAAAGGTATTCGGTTCTTTGCTACATACTCCGACAAAAAAGCAGCTTTGGTGGAAAGATGGAATCGTACCCTACGCGAGAGACTAGGGAGATATTATACACGCAACAATACCTACCGCTACCTGGACGTGCTGCAGCGTGTTGTAAGGGGATACAATGCCACCGTTCATAGTGCACACGATATGGCCCCCAAGGACGTGACCTTACGCAACAAAGACGTCGTGTGGGTTCGACTCTATCGCAATCCGAGTGTAGTAAAAGAAAAACCAGCATTTAAAGTAGGTGACACAGTTCGACTAGCCAGTGTAAAAGCGCCCTTCAAGAAGGCAGGTACACATTTGTGGACCGAAGAAATATTTATAGTCGACAAGGTATTACAACGGCAGCCCCCTGTGTATGTCGTAAGGGATTCTGAGGGAGAAGTGTTGAAAGGCACATTCTATAAATCGGAGCTTCAAAAAGTGACAGAACCCGAACTTTACACGGTTGAGAAAATAATCGAGAGAAAAGGTCAAAAGGCACTGGTCAAATTTAGCGGATATCCCAAACCTTCCTGGATCCCTAAAAAATGGATAGTTTCTACCTGACTCTTCCCTCCACGGCTAGTCAGAATATTTATCCAAACAATTCGCAGACCGATTTCACAGTCCGTCTGGCACAACCCCTAAGACTGAGAGGAAAATGGAAAGTGGGACTAGCAGAAGTTCACTTACCGGTGAGCTGGTACAATGTGGATGGTTCTAACGACGCATATGAATATTACGCCCCTGCCACCCCTGAAGAATACAGGAAAATCAACTTAAACCGGGTAAAATAACTCGAATGGAGCTGTTGTCTCTCCTCACCACACAGCTCCCCAAAGAAATAATAGTTTCCTATAACGGTGGTTACTGGGTATTCAAACTGAGTGAGGGGTACGGACTGATGTTTCCTAAAACGAATTTCGGTAAACTTCTGTGTATCGGCGAGGGAGAAGTTGACAAACCCTTCCACCAACGATTTGCCAGCAAACTTTGCAATACACCAACTTTCGACATAGATGACGAGTGTTATTTCTACGTGATCCCACCAGGTAGTTTCCAAGAACGAAAGGTACCCCACGGACGATACGAAACTGTCGAATCGTTATTCGATGCAATGAACCAGATGTTACCCTACAGGCTGAGAAAAGCTTACCGTTTCAAGCAACAGGCAGATCACACCGTATTGATGGATACAGACAAGTCGCATTACATTAAATTTCCTCGATCGAACCCCGGATTAGGTGACATGCTAGGAATTGCTAAATTAGATATACCGCTGAATAAAGTCCTGGGTGACTATCCCATCGATATGAACAGAGGAATGTATGGTATTTATTTGTATTCAGATCTGATTGCTCCTCAGTTGTTAGGTGATACTCACGGTGAACTGTTGCGTGTCGTGAATCCCGCCGTCAGAACCAGTAATAACGAAGCCATTGTCGCAGTATATCAACAGCCTGATTACTACCCCCTTGCAAGGAACAGTTTCGAGAGTGTGAGAATCTTCCTTCGTACCGACACCGGAGAACCACTGCATTTTAAATTCGGTAAAGTTTTAGTCAAGTTACATTTCTGTCATGAGGGTTAAATTCGTTCCCCCTTCCGCAGACGCCTACGTGAGCTACTACAAGAGCCAGACAGGGAAGGGTGTGTTCCGTGGTCCTCGTTATCAGAGAGGCGACGGGCTAGGAAGCATCTTTGCTAGGATTGGACGTTTCATCAGCCCTCTCGTACGACCTGCGCTGTCTACCCTGCGTAAGGGAGGGCTACGGTTCGTTTCAGAGATGTCCCAGGGGCAAAACTTCAAATCTGCAGCCAAAGCCGGGCTCCGTGAAGCGGGTGCCGACCTCTTACAGCGTGCCAGTTCAAAGCTGCAGGGAGGGAAAGGAATAAAACGTCGTCGTCAGCATCCCAAGGTTCATAAAGTGAAGAGACACTGTACTGTGCAGGACGTGTTTTCATCATGAGCATTCAGAAAATTCACGCTGATTCTGGCGACTGTGACAATTCAGAACTGGATCTGTTTGTGGTTCCACCCACTGTCTCACAATTAGAAAGAGGCTGTTATGTCAATTATTTACCTGTGGCTTCCCTGGAAGGTAATGCACCACTCGAATTCATCGTGAAGGGGACGGACGATTACATCGATCTATCTCGATGTCACCTACGTCTCGTCTTGAAAATTGTAAAATCTGATGGTACAGCACCGTCGGAAGTGATTGCCCCCTGCAATCATTTCTTCCACGCCCTCTTCAGCCAGGTAGACGTCTTCCTCAACGATCATCTCGTGAGTGCTTCTCACACCCTGTTACCCTACAGGGCGTATCTAGAGACTCTATTGAATTACGGGGCCGATGCCACACGAAGTCAGCTAGGCACCTCGCTCTGGTACCTCGACACCCCAGGTAAAATGGAACTGACCAGCAGGGAGAATGAGGGGTGGCATCAACGCAAGGGGTACGTCAAACCAACAGGTATCGAACTCATCTCGTGGATCCACGCTGACCTGTTTAATCAAGATCGTTACCTACTCAATCAAGTCGACCTGAGACTGCGTTTGCTGAGATCCAAACCCGAATTCTGCCTCATGACAGGTGAAGCAGACCCCTCTTACAAAGTACAGATACACGAAGCTGAATTTTTCGTGCGTAAAATCAAACCCACTTCGGGTGTCATTGCACACGCTCGCCTGCTGGGTTCGGAGAGTGCCAAGTACCCTCTGCGAAGAACGGATTTACGTATGTTTTCCATCGCTTCAGGCCTGACGAGTGTGAACCGTGACAATTTATTTCTCGGCCAGCTCCCTGTATGGCTTGTACTGGGTATGCTGGAAAGTACCAGCCTGAATGGATCGTATGAAAAAAATCCCTTCAACTTCCAACATTTCGACCTAAACTACATCAGTCTTCACATAGACAGTGATCATCAGTCCTACACCTCCGACTTTGCGAATGGGCGCTATCTCCGCTGTTACCAAGGATTATTGGAAGCTGTGGACGCCTGGAAATCCGATAGCGGTATTAACTTATCGCGAAAAGCCTATGGAGAAGGTTTTACATTATTCGGATTCCAATTGACCCCCGAGCAACGTGAATGCAATCAAGTATTTTCTTTAATAAAGAGTGGGAGTGTGAGAGTCGAATTAAAGTTTGCCAAGCCGCTCCCCGCATCGGTCACTGTGATCCTGTATGCCGAGTACCAGAATTTGTTGGAAATCCCATTGGATCGTAAAGTCCTGTTTGACTACAGCTCATGAATTCCTATCAGTTAGAATCCATCCTTTCGATGTTACCCACAAGTCTAGGAGTGTTCCCCCGTGACAGACTACCTCACAGAATCAATCAGTCAGAAGCCTTGTTTATCTACAATACCGATCCGTCCTCCCTGCCTGGAACCCACTGGATAGCGGTTTACAAGAAAGGAGTGCAAGTAGATCACTTTGACCCCCTGGGTACGAGTCCCGATGCCTCCATGCAAGAATACTATAGTCGACTAGGCATACGTCACGTCTTACACCCCTCGATACCTCTACAGGACCCCCTGGGAGACACATGCGGTGCTCACTGTCTGTATTTCCTGTTTAAAAGATCGTGTGGTTCGACTCTTCCCACAGTACTGCATCGTGATTACACGTGTCGAGTAGACTTTAACGACTGCATGGTGGTGCGATGGCTCTCCGCACTCCTTCAAATATTATAATTGCAGCACCTTCACAGTGTGGGAAGACGACTTTCACTCTGAAACTCATCAAAGAAGCAGCTCAAGTATTCGAACCCCCACCCCAGCGTGTCGTTTACTGCTACGGTGAGTGGCAGCCTGCCTTTGAACCCTTCAAGAAAACGGTGGAATTTTATGAAGGACTACCTACGGATTTGGAATTTGATCCTCACAGACCTACACTTCTGGTACTGGATGACTTGATGGAACAGTCTGTAGCCAGTGAGCGCATATCACAATTGTTTATTCGTGGGGGTCATCATAAAAATATCACGATTGTCCTGATCTTACAAAATCTGTTTTTAAAGGGAAGACATTCGAGGACTATATCGCTCAATGCTCACTACATGTTTTTATTTCGCAATTGTCGGGATGCATCACAAATAACCCACCTGGCGAGACAAGTGTACCCCCATCAATCTAAACTCCTGACGGATGCCTATAGACTGGCTACACAGGTAACCTGCGGTTATTTGTGTGTTGACCTTCATCCCAGAACGTTGGACAGTGAAAGGCTCCGTGCAAAGATTCTTCCATCAGAAGAACCCGAAATACTTTACGTTCCAAATGAAAGTTAAATCTCAAGGTCCGTTCCTTCAGTGCTTACCAAAGCTAGGGGGAAAGCAGCGTACAGCTCTGATGAAGCACATCTCCGACCCCCAGATGTATGCTCTATGTGAAGTGTGTTCCAATTTCTTAAAAGGAAATATACCTGTTTCCCACAGAGTATTAAAGAATTTACGTCAGCACAAGACGGTCATAAGGAGTCTAGCGTCCAAACGTGCATCTTTACGTCACAAGAAGCATCTGCTGCAGCGTGGTTCAGGGTTCATTATACCCCTGCTGACTGCTGCCCTCCCCCTGTTGGTTTCGCTATTTAAAAAAAAATGATTTCTGTAAAAGCTGTGCAGAGAAAAAACATAAGAAAAAAAGTATGTGATTTGGACTCAGAGATGAAGAAAATATTGGAGTCTGACGATGCTGACGATAAATCCGAAAAGTATCTGACTGCTTTGAAAAATTATTTGTTATTCTCAAAACAGCTTGACACTCCACATGAACTAAAAGTCAACATCCCCAGAAGCACTATAGCTGAAGAGCGCCCGCCAAAAGACATTGCTGTACCCATCCGACGTAAGAAAAGAAAATTATCCGAGTGGTCAGCATATTGAAACCTTCTGTAAAATCCAAGCCCTGTGCGCTTGAAGATTTGTGTTAAAAAACCCATGTATTTAAAATGTGCATTACAAAATGTCCAATAAAAGAAAGTAAAACTGATATTTGCGTCTCTTGCTTCATTCACTCTTATACTCAATTCAGTTAATTAGTTTTACAAATCCGTGCAGTGTCCCCCCAAACACGGTCTGCCGCGCTCCACAGTCTCGCTGGAGTAGTTCTCTAAGCACAGATGCATCCAGGCTTCTCATTGGTCCGTCTTCGGAGCACTCTAAGCTTGGATGCACCGGTGGTTTTTATTGGTTGCCGTCAGCATGCGCTTGCACTGTGGAGCACGACATTGATAAAACTTTCCCCCCTGCCGTAGTGTGTTTCAGCTGGGTAATAAAGAGGCAGATTTTTTGAAACCTTTTTTATTGAAACAATTCACAGACAATAATTTACATGACATATCCAATGCTGGACAGTAAAACAATGACAGATCCGCTGTAGTTTTAAATACAATAAGTTAAATACAATAAGTTAAATACAGTAATTCAAAAGCTGACGACGCCTCAGTGCTGGGTCATTACGTGTGAAATACTAAGGTTCACTAGGAACATTGAAATAATAAGTTTAAAAAGGTCTGTTACGGATACAAGATCCACTACAGATACTGAAATAATAAGGTTCCTTAGGAACATTGAAATAATAAGTTTTAAAAAAAAAAAAGGTCTGCTACGGATACAAGATCCACTACAGATACTGAAATAATAAGGTTCCTTAGGAACATTGAAAAAATAAGTTTTAAAAAAAGGTCTGCTACGGATACAAGATCCACTACAGATACTGAAATAATAATAATAATAATAATAATAATAATAATAATAATAATAATAATAATAATAATAATAATAATAATAATAATAATAATAAGGTCCCCTAGGAACATTGAAATAAATAAAGTGTGCAGTGAAATAATAAGGTTCACTAGGAACATTGAAATAAATAAAGTGTGCAGTGAAATAAATAAAGCGTGTAATGAAATAATATTTACACTGGTGAGCAACGAAATAATATTTACACTGGTGAGCAACGAAATAAAGTTGTAATACTATGCACACTGAAATAATAAATGAAGATGCAATAATAAATAAATAATAAATTAGTTTATAATAATACATTAGTGTACAATAATAAATAAAAACTGTGCAATTACTCATCCATGAGTTGGATAAGGGTATCCAGGCCCAGGTCATTGTAACCATAAGGTACAGTGAGAGTCGAACCCGGGCTGAGATACCGCTTATCGAGGTTAGCCTTAAACCTTTTTACCATGGGCCTGTTCGTAAGTGACCCATCCACTTTATTACGAACCACATTGAAAGGGACATCGAAGGTCTCGCTGACTGGGGAATTCCCTAGGACCATGGATTTTAGAAGTTCAAAATTATATTTACACCTGTTTTGCTTCGTGAGAGATATGCCCTTGGCGCGAAGAATTTCATCGCCGTTGCTCAACCGAAGGGCATAACTCTTGGCCCCAGCGCTGATGTAGTCCGTGATGTGTACACCGGGGCCATACTTTGAAGAAATTTCGTCAACGAGACCTCCAAGGAAGGGATTTTTGTGATGGTGTGTAGGTGTCGCGAGGAGACGTTGTATAAATCACCGAATCCGTGTCAGAATACATTGCACGACTATCTAATTTCGATAGAAGCTCGTACAGCTTTAGTCTGGCGTGACTCGTCACCATTGCAGCGAGAATCAGGCTTCCACGGGTGTTCGCTGGAGTGGCAGACTCCGCCGGCTTGTGCGTGACAAGTACGGCCTGATCACTGATAACAGCGACGTCAGTGATGACTAGCGATGCGTCCGTCAAGAGCTCCATGTACTTGACAGGACAACTCACAATGGTCGTCTGGGTTCGACTCATGTTCTGCGCATGCTTCCCCCATGACGAATTAAGCGAGACCTTGGAAAGAGTTCGCTTAAGGTTGTTTTTCTCAACTTCCGAGGGGAGGATCCGAACCCCCTCCGCCTGGAAGAAGGCCTCACAGAAGGCTTCCTTTTGCTCCTCGGTCTTCACGTCAGGGGGAAACCCGGAGTAGCGCTGCTTCAGTCCCAGAAAAGTGTCTATGTACCCAGCATAGACACCTCCCTTTTTGTTGTAGGATCGTATTGCAGGATGGTATTAAAGTGCCACACATCGTGGAACTGGAGAAGTCTGTAGCCAGCACGCATCGCAGCATAAATTTCGAACGTAGGCCAAGATCCTGTCAATGCGCGCTGGTTCACGGTGTGCCGACAAGGGGGTGCCAGCTGTCCATCCGCACAGATCCTACAAAGGGGAAAAAGCAGCTTCCCATTACACCTATAGGGCAGTACAGGGATGAATAAACCGTCGGGGGGTAACAGTGTGGCGTGTGCAATGCCAAAATAGTGGTCGAGGTCCGTGGCGAAATCGGAGGTGATCCGAACCGGGTGACCTTTACCGAATGCAGCCTTCTTGCAAACATAAGGGTACAGGCTGTTGTAATCAACGTAGTTAAGGCTACATCCTAAGTCAACCGATGCAAAGATGGAGAACACCTCCACGCGCCCTCCGTAGAGGTAGTCATGGGCCCCTATACGCCTGATAGGCTCGACGGATTTATAAATTAATGCGACGGACTGGTTTTTGCGCATCAACTCGTCGAATTCGTGCTCCCACATAATTTTGCATGTGTACCCATTCATCAGCACTTTCAAGGTCTCAAGACGATCCATGGTCCTGGTGTTTAGCAGACCAAATGGCTTTCTCGTGCGCTGATCTATTTTTTCAGGGTTGAAACATTTCAAACAGTGATGAAAATAACACCCTAAAAATTCATAATAACAACGGGTACTGTGGCACACACCGTCCAATTTGTACTGCCCTATCTTATACTCACCTCCGGGTGATCGCGCAGTTTGAATTTCGATGTTGTCCTTGGAAGCCTCATACTCCAACCATGCGAGAGCTTTCAAGGACTGCCGGTCATTACTCGCCGAATACCCTTGGGCGGGACACACACCGAGGGTATTCTTTTGCAAAAACTTTCCACGAAATATGCGAAGGCAAGCACCGGCAATAGTCAGGTCATGCGCAAATGGGTCTACACCTGTGAGATTTAAAAATTCCTCACGGAAAGCTTGGGCACCTCGCCGCAGCAGCTCTGTATCTGCCTTGCAGTAATACAGAAGCTGCTGTTGAAAATCCCAGGGTTCAAGGCTTGCTGCGGCATACCACTCATTGAATGCTGACAGAGTTTCAGGCTCCATGTCTTCCGGCTGGAAAAAAAGCCGATCAGGGATGGGTCCTGTATATTGTAGATTTTCCTCCTTCACAAATTTAAAGGGGAAAAAGCCTTTCACCGTCTCCAAGTTGAAGGTCTTCGTGAATGATCGAAGAGGAGCCTGAATAAAGGATAATGTGTCGATAAACCTTATTTTAAGGCCAGGTAAAAATATACCTAAAATCTTGGATCCATCGAACACAAGATCCGGTTTTAAAAATTTTCTGTACAGGTAACTAATGATGAACATGCCGTCAAAGCATTTGAGATTATGCGCTAGGACTGTGGCGTCCTTGAATCGTTGAACCCCGGGACGTTCTTCGGCTAGAATCCAATCCATAAAGGCGTCCGTTTCCGGGAATGAAGCATAGACCCACTCGTCGTCCACTTGGTATGTGACCACACACAGTATCGGTTTCAGCAATCCGTCGGCACACTGCACAGTCTCTACATCAAAGTAGAGGTAAGTCTGACCGACAGGGTCAATCTTGCAGGGCTCGACGAATTTTAAAGTGTCAACCTTGCAAACGTGTTTTTTCAGGGGATCGTACAAGCTGATGCACTTAACACAGCGATGTTGTGTCTGACATGCCTTCAGCAGATGCGCCTGAAAGCATTCAGCCCCGCGCAAATACACACAACACACCGTGCAGAGCAACAACTCCCCTGCATGAACCACATCGGTTGACAGGCACCTGTTGCAGGTCCCCTTGCAAACGTGCCCATGATTAGACCCCTTTAAACATTTCGGACAGAATTGCTTGACCCCGAAAAATCCCAATGGCTTGGTAATCACATCGTAATGCCCAGCACTAAACAATAAATAGATGTTGTCCCCTCCTTCGGGACCGATGAAGATGGGGAGGAAGGCGTCATCAGCAGAATACACTACAATCCGGTATTACACCATGTGCGCTTGAAACAATTGTACTTCCGGGAGTCCACAGGGGGCAACAGGGACCCCAGCATCCAGGTGTAGATTAAGGGCCTCTGTCTGCTGAAGACAGAGACGATAATCAGCAATTTTTGAATAGCTGTTTGCCAACCCTTTATTTTTTAAACAGAGCTCTCGTGCAGTGACGAGAGCCCTTGCAAGACAGATATCGTCACAATTCACAATTCTTAAAATGCTACCCTTCTTGGCAGCGAACGACTGCACGTCAACAAGACTTCGTTTCTCCGGCCCGGCACGTCTCCCAATACCGCCGCTGCCGACCCTGTCCAGGTCCGCACAGACGAAGTCAAATTCTAGTTCACTCCCAGGACCGAGAGATTCATTTGACTGCACTACTTTGTCTAATGCAGTCATGAATCTCTCACCCGTCAGGGCATTACGCCGAATTAGGGACAGGTTGACGGGGTTTTTCAAATCCCGGGAGCGTAAGCATAGCCGTACATGGCTATATTCGCCTGTGGGAACGATATCGGCTAGCATCCGCTCGTGCAAGTCGTGCAGGACCGGAATGAAATTATGGGGCTGTACATCCTCCATTCCGCCAAGCCGCACACTTGTTGAAACAAATTGTGTGCGAAACTTGGCGGAGTTGTAGTGACGAGTTTTGGTTACAGCGTAGTACGGCACTGCAGCAGGTCTGATGGTAGTGGATGGTCCTGGACCGTTGAAGGACTCGACAGACCTAGATAGATAATTTATTCTCAGAATATGCAGTACTTTACGTGTTTTTTATCTTAGAACTGAAGTTATAATGCTGTATTGCTCAGATACATGTTTTTAAAGTATCACATTTTCCCCAGATACACACTTTTAAAGTATTACATTTTTAAAGTATCACATTTTCCCCAGATACAAACTTTTAAAGTATTACATTTTTAAAGTATCACATTTTCCCCAGATACACACTTTTAAAGTATTACATTTTTAAAGTATCACATTTTCCCCAGATACAAAGTTTTAAAGTATTACATTTTTAAAGTATCACACTTTTAAAGTATTACATTTTTAAAGTATCACATTTTCCCCAGATACACACTTTTAAAGTATTACATTTACTAATATTCTTCTTTATACATAGTTTGTCCAATAAAAATCATATATTTATTCACATATATATATAGAAATTTTTCCTACAGTACAAGTCTGTGAAAAAATGATCCACAGGAGTAAACACTCGAATGTGGAAAAATTTAACAGTTGTAATAAAGGGCAACATACATTGCTAGTATAATTTTACCTACAGTACAAGTCTGTGAAAAAATGTTCCACAGGAGTAAACACTCGAATGTGGAAAAATTTAACAGTTGTAATAAAGGACAACACACATTGCTAGTATAATTTTACCTACAGTACAAGTCTGAGAAAAAATGTTCCACGGGAGTAAACACTCGATTGTGAAGAATTTAACCGTTGCTAGCTCGAGCAAAAGGTCTAATTAAATATTTAACTAATTTATAAGTAGAATAAAGAAAGTAAAATGGCTTTACAGGCTATAAAACTATATATGCTTTAGTAAATGATTGAGCCGTTTAAGACCTGCTCTACATCAAATGAAATTTCATTTACCTGACTACAGAGCCGCTGAAGAGTCCCGAGATGACGTCATCACCGGCTACCTCGTTGGGGGGGACGGCCTGGCACACGATAGGTGCCGGAGTCTTGACAGCGGCGTCCAGCGTCTTAAAACACGCGTCATTGGTTGAGACGGCATCAGCTGCGGGGGCCGCGCGGTCCGGAGCATTGATGGGTCTAGAAAGATAATTCCGTTTCAGAATATGCAGAACATTTACATGTTTTTCATCTTAGAACAGAAAAGACAATATGCAGTACATTTACTAGCATGATCAAAATATCTAAGTAACTAAAGTTTGAAAATTATCATTTAGACTTTACTAGATAGAAACAAATATAAAACTCTATATTGAGCAGTTATGTTGTGATAAAAGACAGCATGCCTCACAGCTTGAGCAAAAGACCTAACTAAATATATTAACTAACGTTTGAGAAATAAATTTAACAGCTGTAATAAAAGACAGCACGCAGTACATTTATTAGCGTGAGCAAAAAATCTAGGTAACTAAAGTTTGAAAATGACTTTACAGGTTAGAAACAAATATAAAACTCTATATTGAACAGTTATGTTGTGATAAAAGACAGCATGCGCCACAGTTTGAGCAAAAAGACCTAACTAACTATTTAACTAACGTTTGAGAAAAAAAAAATTTTTTCTTTTTTAACAGTTGTAATAAAAGACAGCACGCGGTACATTTACTAGCGTAAGCAAAAAATCTAAGTAACTAAAGTTAGCATTTACAATAAAATGACTTTACAGGTTAGAAAACTCGATGTACGTTAATAAATAGCTGAGTTTCTTAAGGACAGCGTTAAATAAAATTTCATTTACCTAGTTGCCGTTGAAGGGAGCGCGTCAGGCCGGACGACAGCGGGTGGTCTCATCTCCACTGCTGCTTTTGCTGCGGCGGCTGCCCTACGTCTGTGGGTCAGCGACAACCTCGTAGTCCTCTGCCGTAAATCCTGCCTTGTCTTTTGTTGCATGCAGACGCGCTTCGCAGCCCTGTCCTCGGAGTGTGAAGGTCTTTTAATCGCCTCATCAAGGAGCTTCACGGATTTTAGGAGCTTTTCGAAATGCTCCATATCCGTAGTTTTCCTAGATAGATAAATACGGTCTCAGAATATGCAGCACATTTACTAGCGTGATCAAAATATCTAAGTAACTAAAGTTTGAAAATTAAGATTTACAATAAAACTCTATGTTGATCAGTTTGTTACCCCGAGCAAAAGATCTAATTAAATATTTAACTAAAGTTTGAGAAAAAATTTAACAGTTTGCTAACCTGAGCAAAAGATCTAATTAAATATTTCACTAAAGTTTGAGAAACAATTTAACAGTTTGCTAACCCGGGCAAAAGATCTAATTAAATATTTCACTAAAGTTTGAGAAACAATTTAACAGTTTGCTAACCTGGGCAAAAGATCTAATTAAATATTTCACTAAAGTTTGAGAAACAATTTAACAGTCTGCTAACCTGAGCAAAAGATCTAATTAAATATTTCACTAAAGTTTGAGAAACAATTTAACAGTTTGCTAACCTGAGCAAAAGATCTAATTAAATATTTCACTAAAGTTTGAGAAACAATTTAACAGTTTGCTAACCTGAGCAAAAGATCTAATTAAATATTTAACTAATTTATAAGTAGAATAAAGTAAGTAAAATGACTTTTACTGGATAGAAACAAATATAATATTCTATGTACGTCAGTAAATGATTGTGTCTTAAGGACAACATAGCATTAAATAAAGTTTTATTTACCTGTTAGCTGTTGATGATCCAGCAGGAACTTGCTCAGTAGACATCTTGGGATAGTCAGCAGCGTTGATAACTCAGTAGAGAAGCTAGCAATGGAATGTCCTTGGGCTGACTTGACCCCGTATATATACACCCCCAAATCCCACTATCTAATACGTGTCACAACAAGATCAGAACAACGTGGACTGTCCAGCGAGTGACACGTCACTTACCCTTAGAGAGCAACAATCACAGGACACTCAACCCTAGGGCGATTGCATCATTTGTCACGAGATGTTTCGTTGCTACCTGACACGTATGTGCATGATGAAACCTCCGAGTTTGAAATTTTTCCATTGCAGGTTGGTTCTTGTTCAAGAACAGAGTGAAGGTAGCGCGTTCGACTCTCGTTGGCCGGAGAGAAGTTTTTTTTTTCGATAAAACGCCTCTACAGAAAACTGTTTTATTTAATAAAGGTAAGGGAATTTTGATGAGTGTTTAATTACTAGGGAGTTTAATAGCAGGGAATTTTAATTATAAAGGAATCGTTTAGTCGTCCTGGCTAAATGAATAGCAAAGAGTTTTAATTACTAAGGAATAAATACAACTCTGTGAGTTGATTTACAACTTGAGATCTACATTCAAAAGAATTCAGTGCTAGTGTTGGCTTTGATGTAAGAAATACATAGAAAAAGCTAGGTTAATATTTGAAATGCCTGACCCGCATCAAGGCCACAGCAAGTATACGGTATAGTCCGGGAACCCAAGACAGTCGGACGGAATCCACAGAGCGAGGGACGATTTTTTTTTTTTTCCGGTGAAACACATCTACAGAAAAACTGATTTTTATTTCGACCTTGGAGTGATTTTAATAAAGGTGAGGAATATTTTGACGAGTGTTTAATTACTAGGGAGTTGATTAACGGAGTTTGAAATTTTTTCCACTGCAGACGTGTGTTCTAAAAGCAGATTTAACATGCCATCCCTACGAATAATTTAAACCATTATTAATTTCACCCTATGGTATTTTCTATGGAAGCAGTAAGAGTAAAATGAGTTTCAACTGTAGGATGATTTTTAATAGAAGTAAGGGAATTTTGATGAGTGTTTAATTACTAAGGAATTTTGTATCATCCTTTTCTGTACAATTATTCTAAGACCAGTCAATCGTTCCATGCAATTATTCTGAGACTTGCATCAGCCGAGTGAAGGAGTGGGGCCTTAAAATGGTCAACCAGAGGGTTTTTCATAAGGGGGAGGGCTTAAAATATAGGTCAACCATTGGGACAAAATAAAGAAAAATCGGGAATTAGAGTTAAAATAAGGAGGTTTTTCCGAAAATAGTACTCTTCATTGTCAACAGAAGGCATCAGGGTTTTTTCATAAGGGGGAAGAAATTTTTAATAGGGGGGAGTAATTTTTAATAGGAGGGGGAAATCAAAGAATTAAAATAAGGGTTTTTGGAGAATTAGTGTTCCTCACAGGCACCAGATGGCGCCAGGGGTTTTTTCATAAGGGGGAGGAATTTTTTTTATAAAGGGGGAAATCAAAAATCGAAGAATTAGAATAAAATAGGGGTTTTTTGGGAAAATAGTACTTCTCACTGTCAACAGGTGGCGCCACTGAGGGGAAAGGGGGGTTTAATAAAGGGGGAGGAATTATTAATAAAGGGGCGTGGCATGTTACGTAATGATTACGGCATGTTGCGTCATAGGGGAGGGGGCGTGGTCGGCGACGTCATAGGGCGTGGTCGGTGACGTCATAAGGGGCGTGGTCGGTGACGTCATAGGGGGAAAGCACTAGTGGGGGTACGGTGGGGTGTGACGATACTACTCCTCTCTTTATTTCTGGGTGGGGAGAGGGTCCCGAAGGATCCCCCCCCCCCATGGGGAAAGCGTGTGCTCCATCTCACGACACTACACGCGCTTGGCAAGAGAAGCCTAGAAGTAGAAGATGAAGTTTGTTTCAGAGGAGACCAGTAGGGACTTTGAGTATAGGTGGTGTTAAAGGGGGTGCGGAGTGCAGCCCGGGTGGGAAAAGAAAGATAAGTAGAAGAGCGACAGCAGCTCCTGGACTCAAAGAAGAGGGTCCCGAAGCCGGCAGACAAGCCAGCCTATTTCCCTCAAGTGTGCTCTGACATGGGCACTCTCAATGGACACCGAGACCAACTCGCCTGCTACCTCATCGATCGCCTGGGAGTCCCTGAGTTCGTTAGCGAACCCTTGCGTAATCGGATACCTAAGGATATAGTGCCCGACATCTGCCTCTGGAGCTCCACAGCCGCAGTAACTGTGGGTAGCGATCTTAAACCGCTCCAGGTATTTGGGGAAACTCCCATGTCCCGTAAGGACCTGCGTCAAGTAGTGGACAGAGGACATCAGGGATAGACTGACCCTTTTCAAGAATGTCTTTGTTTGTAGACCATTCTCAGTCGTATCCCAGAGCCTCTGCCATTCAGTCAGTACTCTTCGAGATAATATAGACTTCAGGGTAATTTTTGAAGTCTTTACCGCTAACACAGGTTGAGTGTTATTACCTGCTGAGCAGGCCAGTTCGTCTGCCCACTCGTTCCCTTCATGACCTACATGTGCCTTGATCCAGGAGAAGGATACTCTGGGCATGTTCTGATTGCCCAGGATGCACTTGAATTCATTAACTGTCTGATGCCTGTTGTTTGCATCTTCAAATGCCTGCAGAGCTGCCTGGCTGTCCGTGTACAGCCGAATGTCGCTATCCTGACCGCCATCTTTGAGGGCCCAATTAAGGGCCTCTCTGATGGCGAGCAGCTCTGCTTGGAAGGCCGAGCCATTATTTGTTACCCTCCTATTATAGTCATGCACCTTGGCTCCTTGATTGTAGACAGTGAAGGCTAAGCCCACACCATCCTCGCTCTTCGAACCATCGGTGTATATCTCTGTTCCTAATCCTGATGGTAACTCCTTTGACCAGGACACACATAGTCTTCTTGTGGGATGGAGTTCCCACTTAGCGGTATTTATTTCGTAATCCTCAGGGTCATACTGAACTCCGAGGAATGTTGCTTTCTCCTTAGCCTGCAGGACTCTAAAGATGGTCGCTTCTTTACCGATCGTCAAAAATAGCGGAGGAATCCCTGCTAACAGCAGGAGGGCATCCGCAGATGTGGTGCTATAAGCCTTGGTGATTCGCAGTAAAGCTGGTCTTTGGGGTGCAATCAGCTTTCTACACATTATGGAGTGGTCTTCCTTTTGTCGTTCCCCTAAGATAAATTTCTTTGAGGACTTTGCTTCGGAGTCCCCATGAGACGCGAGCCATTCGCCCCAGCTTACACATAACATTTGTGCATTTAGCTTTCAGGTCCTGCAAGTGTGGGATCCAGCTCATCCTCTCCTCCAGAGTGATCCCCAAGTACTTGAGAGTCATCCTATGGCAGATATTTTTGCCGTGTAATTTGAAAATAGTGTCTCTCTTTTTGAGGACACCCTCTTTAGCAATCGTCATGGCTGTTGTCTTATCAAAGCTGAACCCAAGCTTATTGTGCAGACACCATCCTTCTAGTATTGTCAATGCTACATTGCCAGCAGTCTCCAGTTTCGCTCTGGAGGGTGCTGTTATAATAAGCAGCATATCATCAGCATAGGCCTGGAGCCAGACGCCCTCTTGTAGGGTCAACTCCAGGGCAGTATTCGCGACCAAGTTCCAGAGGAATGGTCCACTGCATGAACCCTGTGGGCAGTCTCTTTCCAAGTTTCTTGAGGCCGACCCGCTGGCATGGGAGTAGCTGACCATCCTCTCACTGAGGTAATTGGTCACTAGAACATATATGTTCCTAGGACAAGAACATTCTTTTAATCTACTGAGAATTGCAGGCCACCAGACATTGTCGAAGGCGCCCGTCACGTCCAAGACTAAAAGAGAGGTATGCATCTTGTCCATTTTATTTACCCTTACAATGACCATCACTTGTTTGATAGCGGCTGTGGTGGACTGGTCTGTCCTGAACCCAAATTGCTTAGCGTTCAGGAATCCGTTTTTAGAACAGTGGAAATACATCCTATTTTTCAGGAGTTTGTCCAGCACCGGCAGCAGACATTTTGGTCTGTATGATCTTGCGTCTCCCAGGTCTCTAGCTGCCTTGTTGAAAAGGACCAGGTCGGCCTGTTTCCAGGCTTGTGGGAATACTCCCAGTTTCAAGCAAATGTTCAAGAGCTGGGTGAACAGATCTTTGTGTTCAATAAACACCTGAAATATTATTTCCATGGTCTGACCATCGTGTCCCGGGGCTTTACCCCGGGCCATATCTCTGATTACCTCTCCTACTTCCTCTTTCGTAAACGGAACATCATCTGCCGTATCCAGTGGTATCCTGCTATGTTCCCTTAGGAGTTGATGTTCTGCGTCATCAGTGCTCCTATCATCATTAGGGAATAATTTATCTAATAATACCTGGATGGTTTCGCCAAAGGAAGAGGTCTTGGACCCATCTTCTTTGCGAATATATTCAATTTCCAGGGGTTTAATGTCCTTCTCCGTTGCCGGCTTGTACTGCAGAGTAAATGGGTTCTGTGCAGAGACATTGCTGCAAAATGTTTGCGCAAATGTTGCACGTAAATGAATGTTCGCGCATCCGTTCGGGATACGCCAGCTAGTCATTATATCAGGTCCCTAGCAATGTCAGGCAATTCTGCTAGTCATATTATATAATAGCCGTAATTCTGGGAGAATGAACCGACAGACTGACACGTATGACGTCTTCGATGGCGAAATTATCAGTTACTCATGGTTCCACGGCTACTTGAGCGACCTGTCCCAAATTTAGTGGGATGGTCTCACTTAGCTGTAGTCCTGTTGGAGTCACAGATCGGGTTACCTAGCTGCTGTGGGTCGATACTGATCCCTAGAAAAATGTTTGAAATTTCTGAGGGCGCCGCCATCGCCTACCTTGTGAATGGAGTGTACGTTGTAAGTAGCACGTGTGGAAAACTGAGAATGAAGGAAGAGTTATGAATGGACATAAATTTTGCACCAAACCATATTAAAACCATAAAAACACCAATATTAGTATATAATAATATGCATATTATTTATGAGCTTTAGTTATTTTAAAGTTTAGTGTGCGCAATGATTCCATAACTCTATCCAGCTACTTTTGACAGTCGTAATATACACTATCCTTCAACTGCTACAATCTCTAAGATAAGATCAGTTCTCCGATCAAATGGAAAATTAGGGTAGGACTTTCTTTGCCTCCTAGACTCAGTTCAAGTTCAAAATGGTCAATCTATGGGATGCTTTTGTTTGTTAGACGAGTTTTGATTACACAATACAATGTGTAAATCAAAAGTGCCACTTGGAGAGAGATTTAGGAAAGAAATGAAAAAAAGAAAGTGCCACTGTTTAAGGAGGATATAAGAAAACAACCATTTTTCTGTTAGTGCCATCTTTCTTTCAGTGCAGTGCTGCAGTGATCCAGGAACATGTTCATAAGCCGACAGACAAGGGCTTGATTTAAGGTTGAAGAAAAATGTTTTTTGTTCAATGATCAAAAAAAGCTGGAAAGGTGTGATTAGAATCAAAACTACAGATCCCGCTATGAGACCTCTTGATCTCTCACTAGATCTCCTCTGATTTGTCACTGGTGAGATCTGATGCGTCTCTTTCTTTTCTGCTGTGAGAAAATTATCCTTTTCTTTTCTACAGCTACGGCATCTCTGAGGCACTGTAATTCCCATTCCTTCTTCTCCATGCTCCCGAGCCTCCGATAGCATCAGCGACTGCTTCACCTCGACCCATATTTCGATCACCTGGTCACCATCTGTTAAAATGCATAAGTGCCTCCTTTATTGACAGCTGCTCGCTTACCGCATCACAGCCTGGCAGGTCTGTACACTTCCTTTTGTCGTTTCTGCATCTCCAACAAACAACGATTACACATCTGTTTATTGTCCCTTTCACCATCACAACGGTCGAAAACGGTCGAGATTTTAAATTAGATTCTTCCAGTCAATGTTATTCCTTCCTCTTTAGTACCACCTACCTCCAATTTGGGTCGGTATGATAACGAAAATGACCTCCAAAGACAATTATCTCATAAAAGTGACATGTTATAAAGCATGCAAAAATAACCTAGAATATTGAACACCCAGGGCTCAACTATACGCTAGCTAGTTGCCCTTTACACGCTAGCTATTTTGCCTCCCGGGGTAAACCTGAATACTGCCGCCCGGAGCAAACTTCGACTCGCCCACCCTTTTCTCCAAGTCTGATATTAGATATTAACTATTCATTTTGCTAAATTTAATGTCATTTTTAAGCAGTCAAAAATAATCTGTTGAAAAATAGGTCGTATTTACTCCTGTCAACCTTACTGCAGCTATGGTCGTTAGTTTGGTTGCAAATTAGCCACTCCTAAAAAAAATACCACCCGGTAGCCCCGCCTCTGTGAACACAGTATAAGTGCAAAATAACATTTTAAAATATCACTGTTTTACCCTCATACAAAGATACGACGGATACGATAGTAAGCATATTAAAAATATCAAATTCTAGTTCATTTTTAATCACCTACGAAGGGACATAATTCATTTGAGTTCATAATGAAATTGAAAGAAGGATGAAACACATTTGATGCTTAATGACGTTGCGTTAGTTATTATAAAGCTATTGAATCCTGTTTTAACTTCCCTTGTGCAGTTTTCGACTTTATATAATTATTATTCTTTGTTTCCCTTTGTAAGTTTTAAGTTTTGTGGATGCGCAGTGTATGTTAATGTCTCCTTTCGAAAATTCAGTCGGTTCTCAATTTAAGTGGGGGTCGCGTTTTCTTTCTTTCCAAAGGTTCTTAAAAATGTCCAAGTAAATCAAAAAAGGGCAAATCGAGCATAATTTTCCCATAAAAAATAAAGCAAATGGGAAGGGAGAATGAGGAAGTGCTACTTCAAAATAATTCATACATAAATATTATAAATAATAATAATAATTATAATATATATATTATAAATAAATATAATAATTCAAAAAAAATTCATACATAAATCTAATTCTTCTAGTACTTTATTTTTCGCTATACAGTATTTATTTGTTGCAATAATAAATACATTACAGTAAGTCTAAAAACGAGAAAAAATACAACCTATCTAATATATAAAGAAGAAAGTTTGTTTGTTTTCTTCTCTGTCGGCTTATGCACTAGGCCCCCAGAAGAACTAGAGGCTTTAAACTTTGCATAAACGTTCCCTTTACTTAGGGCAGTGCTGTCCAACTTCTCTAAGACAGCGGGCCATTTTTCCTTTCGCCAATATTTCGCGGGCCATTTTTTCTTTCACCAATATTTCGCGGGCCAAAAAAAAATAGGACAGGATAGGTAATTGAAAAGTCAGTTCATGTCACCTCAAAAAATTATCTTATTTATACGAAAAATAATAAGTAATAATAAACCAATATAAATTTTCTAAACCATATCAAATATTTAATAAATTTAATGTGAGCATTGTCGCCGTAGTTGTTGCGCAATAAAAATAGAATGAGTAAGTTGAAATAATGCAATAATAATTGCAAATAGAATGAGTAAGTTGAAGATTGCATATCAAGTAAATTAATATATGTTGACAAAAAATTATAAGGTGGATTATAGATATTTATTTAAAATTTCAAGTAAAACTTGATTTTGTTCGCGGGACACAAAAATCCTTGTGCGCGCCCGGATGCGACCCGCGGGCCGCTAGTTGAACAGCGTTGACCTAAGGGAAAAATATAGGCTATGTGCGAACCCGCTGGGATCACCCAAAATTGGGATGGGCAGGTTCTAATTTTTCAAAATCCTTGTTAACATTAACGGTTGAAAGTTATTTAAAATAACTGTTGCCACCAATAGATTTAAAAAAAGTAATACATCTAACTAAACTAATATCTGATTTCGCATAATTAAACATAACAGTTGAAAATTGTTCAAAATAACTGTTGCCACTTATAAATTTAAAATAATGAATGGATAAAACAAATTACTTTGTGATTTCGCGTGATAAATTCATTGTTCAGTTTGTTGTGTCACGAGCATGAGTGTCTGTGGATATTGAAGTAGTTCTAAGTAGGGATGATCTGAAAACGAGTTTCTTGGCTGAAGTGAAAGCTTCAAAGCTAAATTCGCATCGGAAGTTAAAATTATTAACTTAAATTGACCAATATGCAAAAAGCTAATAAAAGTATATACAAATAATTAATAAATGTTTTAAATATTATGTTAAGTAATAAACAATTTTGTTTAATAGTAATAATTTTTAATATCTTTACATTTTTATGCACCTCAGAGGTAGTTAATTTTCTTTTGCTACAAAGTTGCATATGCCTGGCAAATTTTATACGAGAAACTCTGGTGGGAAAGAAGTGATTTGAAAAGTTCGATTATCTGAGCGAGGAAATTCCGGTTTTCGGTTTAGAAACTTCTAATGTGGGGAAGAGTATGGGTACCTTAAACTATATCCATTTCTTTCCTCCCCTAAAAGAGAGGGAGTAAATTTTAACCGAAGAGAGAGGAAATCGATCATAATGATTTTTTTATGCCCAATGAAGGCTTGCGACGTGGGGAGTGCCATCTACCCTATATTCTAAAGAGTTTCAGACCCGAGCAACACCGGGTAAATCTGCTAGTATGCAATAAAAAAAAGTAATAGCTGTGTATGAAAATTTTTTCTAACACAAGCTGAGGGTTGTCTTCGATGGGTCCCTGCTGCTGTTGAAACGGGGGACTGGAGTGAGGTTGAAATAGGGAGTCATCTGACTGAGTGAACGAAGGAGTAGATGCTTTTTCACCTACTGGCAATTGTCAAGCCGAAGTAGAGGGTAGAGGTTCAAGTTTTACGCTTTCTTTTTTCTTAAGGTAGGAAAACAATGACGTTTGAGAGGTTTTTACTTTCTTTTCTTTTAAAATTTCAGAATTCAAAGAGCGTTTTCTTTTTAAAAAGGTCTATGTAAATTAAAAAAGGTTTAAATACGGGGTGCTATTTCAAAAACATGATAATTAAATCCGCGTGAAACGAGAGCCGACAGTTTTTTTTAGAAAATTTCGGCATGAATTTATGTTTCGTATACTTCACTAAATAGTTTCTAATTACAACATATTTCTTTAAATGTAGTTCGCTAAAATTCTCTGACACTATCAATTTTGTTATTTCAGTGTTCGTTTTTCACTATAAACGAAATCGATTTCTCTTATTTATAAATCTCGTTTCTTTTAAATTATGTCTTCGTCAGGATTTAGTTTCCGTGAGAATGCAAAACAGATAACAGTAATGAGAAGAAATCATTTTTCAAACTATCTTTACACAGTAGAGAGAGAGAAAAACAAAACCTGACGACCAATTCAGTGACTACAAAACAGTTTTAGCATCGAATTTTGCGCCACCTTAGCATGGAAGAAACAAGCACGCATCCATGACTTATCAGGACATCGATCCTGATCTGGACGAAGCGAGCAACCTCACGCACATCACCGGGTCAGTTGACCTCTTCATACATGAGGTAACTCGTTGCTGTTGTTATTGTGACTCGCATTTTTCGATATGTTTAGAATTCATTGTTTTTTCTGTTTCTCTGAAGTCTAACTGAAACAGAAAGAAATCGAAAAACTAGAATACTTGAATTCTCACACTAGAGTGATTTCAGTGTGAAGTTGTTCCAATGAAAAGTAGAAAAGCAGAAATTGAATCTCATTTTCAATGAGACTCAGTTCTTAGTCAGGAAACTTGCAGTAATACAAAGGGAGTGTGTGGAGTGAAACAGCAGACATAGAAATGATCATACACTTTTAACGCATGAAATCACGTTCATTAATTAATCATTAACATTTCAGATGAGGCGGATGTTTCCAACGACTAACCTTCTCCATAATCTCTTTTATCTCAGCAATCTGTAGCTAAAATTCTTCACGATCAATTTGATATCCTTTGTTGTCTTATTTTCTTTCTATTTTGATTGTTTAATTGGCGACAACGATGATTTACCACTTTTAACGTCTCCCATTATCAGTCTATCTGAGGGGCAGGGAGGCTCAGCAGGTAGGCGCCAGACTCGTAATCTACAGTTCCTAGGTTCGAGTCCCACCTTGGTCAGCGTTCAGATTTATCTCCGAAAAAAAACCCTCCCTTCCCTCGGTCTGTAGGGAACACAGATGGGCTTGGAAAGACCGCGGTCCTTCGGATGGGACGTTAAGTCATGGTCCCGTGTGCGGGAGAGCCACATCCTATGCACGTTAAAGAATTTTTCTTTGGAGGGTATAATAATGATTCTGTCTCATTAACAAATTATGTTTGTTAATGAGACAACAGCTGTTCCTGTGGGTTCCCTCCCTCAACCTACTCTGAGCCTTCGAAGTCCTTGTGATCTGGCCATTTAGTCCATTGTGTGCAAAAAAAGTGCAGCACAGAGGTGAAACAATCCAACCTATCTGAACTTTTTGTTATGCAATTTCGAAATTTTAGTGGAACGACCTAAATTTAAGTGCATGATGTCAAATGATATACAGTATATTCAAGCAAATAGATTATTTTAGAAGCGAACTAAATTTATTGTGGGGCTCGAGCCCTCTCCCTAAACTCTGCGGTTTAAATCATAAGTGGAATCTTCCTGTCGTAATTAAAAGACTTCAGAAAGGTTTTTGTAGCAATGGACTTCGGAGAAAATCTCCCTTAACTTAGTGTGACTTGGACAGTAATAATTAACACACAAGTACTTTAGCACAAATATTTCACTATCTATTTAGGATACAACTTTCTTTTTTCAATAAACTACTCTTCGCGACTTGATTGATTGTTTAGAAATCTACAGAGTGCTAACGACTAAGGCTATAGTGCGTACACGAAATGAAAACAAAAATCATAAAAGACATATACATAAAAAGAGAAAATAAAACAACAAAGCTTGAAAGAGAATAAAACCTTTTCTGCCAGTAGCTTAATGGTGCTCTGCTCAGACAAGAACGACATTTATCTTCAGTGCAACTGGGTAGTTTATTCTCTAATTAACCTCACACTCAAGCTACCACTAACATTACTGCTTGCTGCTTAAGAAATAGACCTAACGTAAACTCTAGTTAATCCGGATTAGTTAAGATTAATTTTAGATGATCCTAAGAGATTAAATGTCCATAACACAAATAAATGTTAAATTTAGTGATATAGTACTGATCTTATAATTAAATGTGCATTAAATAGGTATGTAAATGTATAATCACTTTCTCCATTTATGCTATTGGGTTTCAATCTCAAACACTGCAATTTGAGACTTCATCTAAAAAATAAAACAAATATGAACAGACATTGCACTTTTAAATGATTGCATTTTTAATGAATGAAAAACAAAAAAAATCACAGTACATTTATCCATCAACAGATGACTCAAAAATGTTTAAAGGCGTTTCAAGAATGATGGCACTCAAATCCGAAAAATTGCCCAAGTTTGAACCAGTAGCGCAGCAATAGCTTGAGAGAGAAGAAACTGTGAAACTTCGCCTGAACAGACTTCTGTAAGGTGTTCTATAATTATGATCTCACTCCCAAATCTTCAGTAATTTGATGAACAGCACACATAACTGATCAGTGCATCAATGCCATCCAAGCCCTGATCTAGACAAAAATAAAGGGAAGAGGGAGGCAAACGATGCAATCTAGACGGAAAAGTGTAAAAAGGGAGGGGCAGTCAACACAATCGAGCCGGAATAAGGTAAGAAGGGGGGGGGGGGAAAGAGACTGGATTTCTATTGCAGCGTAACATTTCCCCCCTTCGTTTTAGAGGTTTTAAAAATATTCTCGAAAAATGCGTGAAATATGCACAGTCTTAATAACTTTTGGCTTCTATTACCCTTATTAGCATTTTCAAAGGGGGAGGGAATCTATAATTAAGAAGCAACTTTTCAGCATTTCAAGAGATACCACCAGGGCCGGATCTAGAGGCAAGGGCCCATGACCCCCTTCCACACACACACCACCACCACCACCCTCTAAATCCGGACCTGGAGCCATCTCTTGAAGTTGCTTCTTAATTATACATTCATAAGTTTTAAGTTCGGCTCATAAGTTTCAAGTTCGTTATTACTTGACCGTTTCCTGTACCAGAAGCCTCAGCAAAACCAGCAGCAATTTCATCTTCTATCAGCTGCTAAAATCTAGGGTCTCCTTCATCCAGTTCAAACCAATCTTGGACATTTTCTTGTGAGGTGATCCTCCAGTTGCTCTGAGTACAATGTGAATTGTATCACCCCTGTCACACTGCCCTGGGAGCGTTCTTGGTAATTGATATTGAGAAAGGATGGCACCGTTTTCAACAAGCTTCAGTATTGTATTACTAAGAATTCATTATTACATACTGTTTATACTCATTTTCATGTGAATAAATCAATAAATAACTTTGTGAAAAAAGTTGTCTCATCGATACCTGGGATTTGTACCCACATTTCTCCAGATTCGTGCCAGAGTGTTATAACCTGACACACACCCAGAATTTAGTTTCGTGGGTGGGGGGGGGGGGGGAATAAGAGTCAGTTAATTAGTTAATTTAGTTTCATGGGTGATTCGAGAATTTAGCTTCGGGGAGATGGGGAGGTTTCTGAGAATAAGACTTCAGTGGTATTTCCCAATTAATAAAATATTCCACCGAACAAGAAAGGTTAAAATGATATGCTATACGGAATAGGATTTTATAGTTTTTTTAATCTGTATTTAGTGTTGGACATAAAATATAGGGCTAAAATAAAATTATACAAAGACAATTGTTTTGGATTTCGAAGCAGGTAGACAAGTTTGTCTACCCCACAACATGAATCTCTGACATGAAGTGACATATGTTCGAGTCCCGCGAACGGTAAAGCACATTTTTTCGACAAAACTATTTACTGATTTTATTGACTTTTATGTCAACAGAACTCTATGAATTTACTATTGAGCCTAACAGATGTTTTTCGAATTTTTAGAAGGGAGTTTGAATGATTGCAAGAACTTGACTGATGATTTTAGGTACCATTATACCTGAGTCTGATGCACAGTGTTACGATAGAACAAAAGCAAACGCTTCTTACCTGTTAGTATTCTAGTTTGCATTTCTTTTTCATACCCACATTATATCTATCAATGGTTATGAATCTGCTGCCAGTTTGTGTGCATAAATTCCGGAGAGGTTTTAATTGCATCACTCATTGGTTATCAACTTTCCCACTCAATGAATCCCACTTGATGATGGTGGTGTAGCAACGTCACTCTTAGAGTAGTGACAAGCGGAATAACCTGTGTGGCTGAGAATCCCTCTGACACCTGACAACATGGAAATAACTCGAAAGGAATGGATTGAGAGGAAGCAGGCTAGCATGCACAGAAAATGTGGGTGGCTGAGCACTCTTCCAACTGAATGTATTTTCATATTATTGATTTTTTTTCCATATTTGGATATATATTGCTTATAGCAAATAACTTTTTTAATTCCCACATATCAAACGACCTTATAATCTTTCCTGGTGTAGTACATTTTATCACACATGTAGTTGAGAAAAGCGGTGGATTATGAGAACAGCTTATTCAAAAGAATATTTAGCATCTTTTGTTCAGAAAAGTCTCCAATACACCTATCCCCCCCCCCACTCCCACCAAAGATAAAACTCTTGGCAATTGATGTTTTTCACCAGTATAATAAATTCATTCAAACTGTCAACAAACGTAAATTCTTAGAAATGAACTCCGACAGCAGAATGATTTGAAACTTTCATTAATTCTAAGTTGTTTTTTCCTACTATTGACCTTAATCACAACAATCTCATTCACTGCGTTCTGATGAAACCCTCATGATGAGCGAATGATGGGCGAATGATTCGGAAATGATTACTTTTTTCAATGCTAATATACGAACAAGAATGCAGTATGGTTGTTTAGATTATTAATATTGTTACGACAGATGAACGTGCTGAAATGAGTTTGTGATGGGCGTGTCATGATGTATGCTTCTGCGTGAGAATTAATTAACCAACGAATTAGAACATAGAAACGATTTGAAATATAGGAAAGATAGAAGTGTGTTGTTGAAGTTGTGAAATCCAAAAGGAGGCATAATTAAGAGTCTGTGAACGACAGTTTAACGAAAAAATATTTTTATTTAATGTGGGCGCCGGAGATTGACTACTTTATTGGTATGAATTATATTGGCAAGCTGGTGTCTAAAAAGGAAAATATTGTCGTCTTGTGCATGGTGATCAATGTATGAAAACAATTAGTTCTGAAAAACCAGTACACTTAGTCGCAGTTTTGTGTGCAGTTAATTAGTTATTTAGGAATTTAAAAGATTCTTCTGAAAGCTTATTTTTATATTATTATTGAGTTTCGTGCCGGTTGAATTAGTTTGCTCATAAATAATTTTATCCATACTTTGTAATAAATTGCATTGAATTGTAATTTTTATTGACCAATTTTTACTTGAACTCACGTTCAGTGCTCATCCATTTAAAATTGCAACATTTGGTGCCAGGAGTGTAGATAATTTATTGAATGCCTTTTACTAGAAGTATGGATGAGTTAGTAAAGCTGATGACTGACATAAAGAGTGACATTGGTGACCTTTCTAGACAAAACGATGATTTGAAAGCCGAAATGGCTACACAAAGCAACGAATTGAGAGCTGAGTTAAGAGCTGAAGTGGCTTCTCAAATTGGTAAGATTACTGATCAGAATAATGATCTGAATAAATAAAAAAACAGTGAAATCACTGATCACTGTAAGGACATTAAAACCGAACTTAACAGACAGTGTGATAGTTTAAAGGTTGAAATTGATAGTGTAAAAATGATCTTGATAGTGTTAAGTTAGATAATAAATATCAAATTGAAACTGTAAAAACTGATTGTGAACGCCAGTTTCAGATTTTAAGAAATAAAATGTTACCTTCTTCTTGCGATAATGGTAATTTTCATCATCATCATCCTCATCCTCAAGCAGCCATGGGCTACGGAGGTCCAACAAGACCGTGCAATTTAGTTCTCCAAGCAAGTCTATCCTGAGCTACATCTGCTGCATCTGGCCACTGGACACCAAATGTAATAAGGTCCTGTTTGACATTCTCTGCCCACCACATCCTAGGTCTTTCCCTCTTTCTGAGGTCTTTAGGAACACTGTTCTTAACCCTATTCGCCAATCTACAATTATCCGTACGGGCAACATGGCCAAACCAACGGAGTCTCTCTCTGCACAATATGCTACTTAAAGGAGGTTGCCGACTCCTTTGCCTAACCTCATCATTAGTTACAAAGTTGAATTACCGAATGCCAAAGATACTGCATAAGCATCTAGAATCAAAAGCATCTAGTTTCCTGTTATCTTGTTTCACTAACATAACTAACCCTAGAAAGAACCAAACTATTATACGTTCTAATTTTAGTCTTTAGGTGTACACGCCTATTTTTTCACACTCTCCATTGATTCTTAAAAGTCCCGGCAGCAATCCCTTTTCGTCTGTTAATATCATGCTGCACATCACCAGTATAATATCTGATCCACACATCCCCTACCACTTCTACATCCACATTGCTCATCACGCAATTGACTGTCAACCAGATTCTTAATTCTATTAAGCACAATCATGCAAAGAATTTTCCCTGGAACATAAAGTAGGCTGATACCCCTATAGTTATCACAAGAACTGCCATCACTTTTTTGAAAATAGGGATTATAATAGCTCTGGTAAAATCCTTTGGAACCATGCCTTTATCATAAAAGATATTCAAAATTTCAGTCATGCAAGTGGTAACAGAAACATTCCCAGCTCTAAGCATTTCCGTAGTACTTTCATCTACACCTGGGGATTTATGAAGTGTAAGTTTAAAAACAGCCAAAATAATTTCAGATTGTGCTATAGGGCCAACATTAAAGCCACCAATGCATCTATCATCATTGCAAACAATGGGACTAGAACTAACCACATTCTTTAGAGCATCACTGAAATGCTCAGCCCACCTAGCTATGACAGAATCCTCACCTTCTATAACTTTACCTTGTTTATCCTTCAATCCCTGTATACCTGTCCGTTTTCTACCACACAAAACATTAACTATCTGGTACAGCTCTCTGCTGTTGTGCTGTCTAACTGCTTCCTCGGCTTTGTTAGCCAAGCCATCAAGCCAAAGATTCTTATCAGCAGCTAACTGATCCTTTACACGTTTATTAAGCTCTCTGTAATGCTTTCTATTAGGACTAGTAGGGTATTGATTAAGGACACTCCTGCAATTATTTCTTTCTGAAATATGCTCAAGTGCCTTAACACTCAAATAATTCTGTCTCCTCTGCTCCTTTTTCCCTAAAAGAATACTGTTATTTTCCAAAAAAGCCTGTTTAAAATGGTCCCATTCTTCCTCAACTTCAGTAGTAAGCATACCATGACTGTCATAATGACTACGTAACCTATCATGGTAAGCTTTGGCTATAACTGGGTCCTTCAGAGCTTCAGAATTAAAGGTAAAATTATTAACCCTAGCACAACACTTTTTAAGTTTAAGTTGCAAGACACTTTTAACAAGGTAATGGTCAGATCCAGTTTCATCTCCCCTAAATGTCCTGGTATTCCTAACAGAACTAGCCCATTTGCTGTTAATAAATATGTAATCAATCATATTCTTATGCAGCCCATCAGGTGAAACCCATGTACCATGTTACAAACACCGCGACATACATGTGTACTTATGTATGTCGCGGTGTTTGTAATAAGTGTTAGTTATTCTGAAAATATTATATTTAATATTAAATATTATATATTCTGAAAATATCCTGAAGTTGTCCGTAAAACCTATCCTTCTCATCCTCACCGGCATCCTCAGTGGGGACATAACAGCAGATAACATTCAAGTCTTTAATGCTTGTGTGAGGACATCAAGAGAATAAGCTCTGTGCAGAGTCCTCACATTCCAACTACCTATGGAGAGAAAATGGTTAATGGGATGTTTAAAGAAACTGTTTATTGAAAGAGGGAATACCGACAATATCAAACAGATATCGCAGAAATACAACTAAACCATCCAGATTGATAGTCAATCATCTTGGACAGTCTTCAAAACACAGTTTCATGTCAGCGCTAGAGTTAATGAGTGGAATGAATTCCAGAAGACCTGTTTTCTTGCAGCTTCCTTAAGAAATTCTGCTGCGGAAGTTTTTCAGTCTCTTACAGAACAAAAACAACTTGATTATCAAAGTCTGATTTCTGCATTAGAACTCAGGTTTGGCGATAGTTATTTAAAACAAAACTATCTGACTTAATTTAAACATCGTATACAAAAAAGTGTCAAAACTTTGCAAGAATTTGCTAGTGATATTGAGCATCTAGCTAGATTGGCTTGTAGTAACTGTCCACCAGAAATTCGAGATAACTTAGCTCAATTACAATTTATTGATGCTATTGCTGACCTCGAGACTTAACAATCTCTGAGGATGTTGGAAGGTGAATTCTTAAAGTCAGCTGTGGTACATGTTATGAAGTACGAGTGCTCCAGGATTTCCTCCCGAGTGAAGAAACACACAGTGAGATTTGTGAATGCAGAAGAAACTGTAGAAAAGGATAGTGAAATGAAAGAACTAACCAAAACAGTATTATCCATTTTAAAAGAGATTAAAGGTTCCTCTCCAAGGAGTTCTACAAACCTACAGTGTTGGAATGGTGGCAAGACTGGACACATTCGGGTCAACTGCAAAGGGTGGTGGGTACAAAGTTCAAACTCGTCTAACATACAACAGAACCAGCATAATCAACCTGAAGGTCAAAGGCTGGCTGTTGATTGGTTGGCACCAGGGGAAGTCACCCACATTTCAACACTACATGGTGAGAATAATGGATTGGTAGCTGATGGAACCATGAATTGAGTGCTTTGCCGTATGATAGTAGACACTGGTGCAAATGTAATTTACTCAGAGCAGACATAATAAAGCAGATAATACCTCACCCAAACTGGAATGCTACACAGTCTAATATAACCATACAAACAGCCACTGGTGATCGTGCTAAAGTAAAGAACATCTACGATGAATGCATATTAGGCCTTGATTTCCTAAAGAAACATGGATTCAGCATTAGACCCTGTGACAGCCTACTCATCTATAAGACAGAAGAGATCCCTTTGCTTAGCCGAATATCTGATTCTTTATCAAGCGTGACCGCAATAACAGTGACGGAAGACAGAGAGGTCCCATCACAAAGTGAAATTATAGTCTGTGGACATCGGCGGAAATTTCTGGGGCCTTCCTATTGGCAGTCACTGATGCCTCTGATAAAGGAGCTTTGGCTCATGGTATCCTGGTTGCAAGGACTTTAGTCACTGTCGATAAAGAACAGATTCCTATCAGAGTGATGAACTGTAACAAATCCAATAGAATATTAAAAAAGGGTGAAGAATTAGCAATATGTGAACCTATTACTTGGGTAACAAGTATAAACACAATAGAAGTTACTGACTCAAACCAACACCATACAGACATCCCATCTCATCTTACTGACTTATGGAGAGAAACAAGACGAATATTAACTGAAGACCAAGCTGCTAAGGCCGAGAACCTATTGAAAGAGTTTTTCGACATTTTTTCTACCACATCAAATGATTATGTCCGTACTAGTACTAGTGTGTGCACCGGAAGTTAACTAGTTTATTGGCATGGATTATATTGGTAAGCTGGTGTATAAAAAGGAAAATATTGTCGTCTTGTGCATGGTGATCAACGTATGAAAAGAATCTGTTCTGAAAAACCAGTACACTTAGTCGCAGTTTTGTGTATAGTTATTTAGAAATTTAATAAATTCTTCTGAAAGCTTATCTTTGCATTATTATAGAGTTTCGTGCCGGTTGACTTAGTTTGTTTATAAATAATTTTATCCATACTTTTGTAATAAATTGCATTGTATTGTAATTTTCATTGACCAATTTTTTACTTGAACTCACGCTCAGTGCTCATGAATTTTAAATTGAAACAATATTGTTTCTCAATCGAAGTGGCAAAAGCTTTGAAATTCCTTGTGATAAGAGAAAAACTGTCCAAAACTTGTAATAAATACAAAAGCAAACATTTCTTTAATAAAAATCGGAAAAATTCTTTATTTCGTAAATTCAACATCAGATTGGAATCTATTGCTCTAGTCATCCGGCAATCCATATATTTAATGGTGCTAATTTCCATTCACAAACTGCTAGCTTCATTAGCTATGAAAGTTACTTCTTGGTCTGCAAATATCTTCAGGGTCCTTCATACTTGACTCTTACATTACTGGGATTAATGTGAACGGAGTTACTAACTAATAATTGCATGTCATTCAGGAACTCAAACGTTAGTAGAAATTCTCAATAGTATTCTAACTTCTGTCCACGTTCCTCTCACAAATGGATCTTTGGATCTCATTATAAAAGCATCCCTGAGATTGGCATTTATTATCGAATCATGATTAAATCAGAAACTTTATAATGATAAAAGTAGAAATACTGATATTAATTGAAATTTCTAAATCTTTAGCGTGGGAAAACACGTCACCAAATGAAATGCTGATATCATCTCGGACTCTGAAGAATCTTTGAGGTGATTTTATAGATACTAGGTCTCAGCAATGAAAGTGTTATTACATCATGTCATTATATTTCAGTCATTTACATACTCAGAATTGCAAATAACATCGCTAATCATTGAAGGAACGCCAACGTATATTGGATTCCTGCACACGGCAGAATACGAGGAAAAGATTTCGTTGAGGAGGTTCCCAGAAAAGTATTGTCTTTCTCTTCCTTTCCTAATAACACCATTGATAAATATTTTCTTGATCCCCAATGCCAAAATCACCATCTGCATGTCTTTCACATTAGGTAGAAAAATGAAACCATGAAATAAACTTGTTCAGATTGAAAACTGACTCTAAAATGCTGTCTTGTTTTCTCAGTTTCCATTGAAAGAAATATAAATAATCATCCACAAAAAGATCCTCCGTAGATGGAAGAGTTCCCTTCAATGCTTACCTCAAAAGCACTTGTCCGGATCTAGAAAAAATAATGGGAATTGGGGAATCGAGTAGGACAAATGTCAAAGTCCAGGAGGGTGGCAAGAGACTGGATTTCCAATGCTATGTAAAATTTATCCCTCCGTTTTAGTGACCTTTAAAAAATTTGTTCAAAAATTTGATTTGCAATATATAGGACAGAGAAGGGTCCTAGAAACTACTGTTAGATTTTAGAGTTCTTCTCATTCAAGAACATAATCTATTAAGACTGAAGTCACTGCTGACCTTTCGTACAAGATCAGTAGCTAGCTCCCTAACCACTATGCCAGTCGAAGTGTAATATATAAATAAATTTATTATTTTTTTTGTTTCTATTACACTTATTAACATTCTCCAAGGGGAAAAAAAGCCCAAGCCCCTTCTGCCCTTCCCTGTCCACGCCAAAAAAATAATAATAAATCAGTCTCTGGCCGGATTTATAAAAAAATCACACCAAAGGTTTTCTATAATTATTTCCTTTTTACCCTGATTCAAACTGATTTTTTTTTGCATTTTGTTTGATTTTCGTTATTCCCTTTTTTCTTTTTCGATTTTTGTATTATGCTAATTTCTCTGCCACTGTTCTCATCACTTCAAATAATTTCATTTAACTGTGTTTTCTGGTAATACTTGAACGTTATTTTATCTCTCATTATTAACATTTTAACCACTCCCCTCTCGTATGCAAAGACTACTGCTAATCGATCTGGACAACTACGGCTACTTTTCTTTCTTTTCTACCCTGCTGAGGAGTGCTCAACCACACAGGGTCCTGGTGCTGACCATATATACCAACCTGAACGGAATTATGGCTCTCAGTTTGATTATGGATCCTGAATTTCCTGCACTGGTGGGCTACTGTAGAGGGAAAATCTTCCGCTGTGTTTTCTGTTTGTTCGTGGGTTGACAGCCCCAAGTGAATAGATTCACAGGACATGTTTATCAGCTGGTGGATAATCCTAAGCAGAGGTCATCGCAGGCACCTGAACTCTTTGCTTCTACTGGCGTCGTCAAATTCTACATTGGAGGAAGTCTTCCAGTGTAGATGGCTTCAGTCTTTAGTGGTGGGGGAACAGGTCTTTGCCCCATGCCTGCGATTAGGGGGCTGTTTGATATAGTTGGCCCTACCTATCTCAATAAACATAGTTTCTTTAAACATCCCAATAACCATTTTCTCTCCATAGGTAGTTGGAATGTGAGGACTTTGCACAGAGCTTATTCTCTTGATGTCCTCACAAAAGAATTCCACCGTTATAATTTAGATATTCTCGGCTTGCCAGAGACCAAATGGACATATAAAGGTCAGATTCATAAAAATAATCTTAAATTTCTCTTTTCAGGGAGGAACGATAATAAGCATCACCAAGGCGTGGGTCTGCTTCTCAGCAGACACCCTAGTGATGCTCTTCTAGGATATGAGTGCATTAATGAAAGATTTCTTACACCAAAATTTCAGACAAGCATTAAAGACTTGAATGTTATCTGCTGTTATGCCCCCACTGAGGATGCCGATGAGGATGAGAAGGATAGGTTTTACGGACAACTTCAGGATATTTTGAATTCTGTCAAGAAAGGAGACATTACCCTTCTTCTAGGTGACTTCAATGCCAAAGTTGGTATTGAAGTCACCTAGAACCTTTGGGGAGGAGTAATAGACCCTTTTGGTATTGGTAGCTGCAATGGCAATGGGCAACGTCTCCTACAGGTAAGTATATAAAATGGATTCAGAATGGGTGGGTTGTTTTACCTATGAGCGGCACTTTTTTGCACACCATGGGCTAAATGGCCAGGTCACATGGACCCCGAAGGCTCAGAGAAGGTTGGGGGAGGGGACCCACTGGAACAGCTGTTGGGTGACAGATGGTAGCCTCCCGTCAAGGCCATCCAGCGTGTTCTTTAACGTGCACAGGGTATGGCTCTCCCGCACACGGGGCCACGGCTTATCGTGCCATCCGACGGACGGCGGCATTTCCAAGCCCATCGGTGTACCCTACTGACCGTGGGCAGGGCGGGGGTATTTTGCGGAGATACATCTCAACGCTGACCCAGATGGGACTCGAACCTGGGAAATACAGATTACGAGCCTGGCGCGCTACCGACTGAACCACCCCCGCCCCTGGATTCAGAATAACTAACATTTATTACAAACACCGCGACATACATAAGTACACATGGGTTTCACCTGATGGGCTGCATAAGAATAAGATTCATTATATATATATATTAAATAACAACAAATGGGCTAGTTCTGTTATAAATACCAGGGCATATAGGGGAGCTGAAAATGGATCTCACCATTACCTATTTAAAGTGTCTTCCAACTTAAACTTAAAAAGTGTTGTGCTAAGGTTAAAAAATTTATCTTTAATACTGAAGCTCTGAAAGACCCAATTATAGCTAAAGTGTACCGTGATAGGTTACTTATCACGGTAAGCTTTAGTTATGACAATCATGGTTTGTTTACTACCGAAGTTGGGGAAGAATCGGACCATTTTAAACAGGCTTTTTTTTAAACCAACAGTACTCTTTTAGGAAACAAGGAGCAGAGGAGGCACAATTATTTGAGTGATAAGGAACTTGAGCTTATTTCAGAAATAAAGAACTGCATGAATATCCTTAATCAATACCTTACTAGTCCTAATACAAAGCATTACAGAGAGCTTAATAAACGTGTAAGGGATCGGTTATCTGCTTGATAAGAATCTTCGGCTTGATGGCTTGGCTGACAAAGCTGAGGAAGCAGTTAGGCAGCACAACAGCAGGGAGCTGTACCAGATAGTTAATGTTTTGTGTGGTAGAAAACGGACAGGTATACAGGGATTGAAGGATAAACAAGGTAAAGTTATAGAAGTTGAGGATTCTGCCATGGCTAGGTGGGCTGAGCATTTCAGTGTTGCTCTAAACAATGTGGCTAGTTCTCTTCCCATTGCTTGCAATGAAGATAGATGCATTGGTGGCTGTAATGTTGGCTCTATAACACAATCTGAAGTTATTTTGGCTGTTTCTAAACTTACACTTCATAAATCCCCAGGTGGAGATATAATTATAACGGAAATGCTTGGAGCTGGGAACGTTTCTGTTACCCCTTGGATGACTGAAATTTTGAATATCTTTTATGATAAAGGCATGGTTTCTAAGGATTTTACCAGAGCTATTATTATCCCTATTTTCAAAAAAGGTGATCGCAGTTCTTGTGATAACTATAGGGGTATCAGCCTACTCTCTGTCCCAGGTAAAGTGCTTTTCCACGATTGTGCTTCATAGAATTAAGAATCTGGTTGACAGTCAATTGCGTGATGAGCAATGTGGATTCAGAAGTGGTAGGGGATGTGTAGATCAGATATTTTCCCTTAGGCAGATTTTTGAGAAATGTTTAGAATTTCAGAAACCTTTGATTGTTAGCTTTGTTGATTTCAAAAAAGGCTTTTTACTTTGCTAATCATCATAATTTGTGATTGATTGTGAGATCATATGACATGTCAGACATGTTAGTTAACATAATGAAAGTTCTCTATAATAACACTGAGTCGTGTGCGAGAGTTGGTGAGGCTTGTAGTAATTTGTTTAGCATTGCTTCTGGTGTTCGACAAGGGTGCATTTTCTCTCATTTTCTCTTTAATTTGGTTATTGATTATGTTATGCGAAATTCACTTCAAGGGAAAGATTTTGGCCTTAAATGGGCTGGAGATACGAAAATTTCTGATTTAGATTATGCTGATGATTTAGCTCTTTTGGCAAATGATGTTGATGAGATGAACTCTTTCATTCGAGCTGTTGATGAGACTGGTAGTACAGTAGGTTTACTTATAAAGAAAGAGAAAACTAAAGTGATGAAAATTGGTCAAGCAGGCTGTGATTCAGTTGATCTGAATAGTTGCAGTCTTGATCAGGTGTCACAGGTTAATTATCTTGGGAGCTATGTAACAGATACTGCTGATGTACGACATGAGATTAACAGACGAATAGGGATTGCTACTGGGACTTTTAAGAATCTATGGATAGTGTGGAGAAATAGGCGTATATATAGATAAAGACTAAACTTAGACTGTATAATAGTTTGGTTCTTTCTAGGTTTAGTCATGGTAGTGAAACTTGGACACTTTGTAAACAAGATAACAGGAAACTAAATACCTTTGATTCTAGATGCTTACGCAGTATCTTGGGCATTAGGTGGTTCAACTTTGTAACTAATGATGAGTCTGCAACCTCCTTTAAAGCAGTACATTGTGCAGAGAGAGACTCCGTTGGTTTGGCCATGTTGCCCATATGAATAATTATAGATTGGCGAATAGGGTTATGAACAGTGTGCCTAAAGGCCTCAGAAAGAGGGGGAGACCTAGGATGCGGTGGACAGACAATGTCAAACAGGACCTTGTTAGAAATTAGCGTGCAGTGGCCAGATGCAGCAGATATAGCTGAGGACGGATATGCTTGGAGAACTAAATTGTACTGTCTGGTTGAACCTGCTTGATGGAGGTGGTGGTGGTGATGACGACGACGACACCGATGATGATGATGGAGAAAAATACTTCACCCACCGAGATTATTCTTAAAACATTCAATCCTAGTGATTATACCCATACAGTTAAACAATTTTGTGTGTGACTGCCTGCAAAAAACAAACTGGATATGACTATTTCGGACGAAAAAAATAATTTTTCTTCCGTCATAAATATTCAGTGTGCCATTCCTATGCAAGATGCAACATAAGTATGTGATTTAAAGTCAGAGACTTATTCTAGATCACAAACGAAAAAAAAACGAGTCCTATAAACATTTGTTCTGAAACGCTTTATTTGGACGTTATGTCATACAAACGATGTTACAACAATTGTTCGAAGTGGCAGCTTTGAAAGAGGATTCAGGCTGGCATCGGATCGTCGTAATAACGGTCGTCTAACAAGTTCAAAATACTTGAAATGGTCCTAATGATTTTACAGGTAAACCCTCGCAGAAAGTATCCCACTCTTTTAATGTCTAATTCAAATGATAGTTTTCTAATTTCCAGGTCCAGCTTGTTTGATTGTGTATACAACCGCAGATGAATCATAGGTTTGAGCATGTGGATGTGCACCACATGTACTGGAATCGGGGACATGTAATAACATATGCATAGATAGTCGAACGACTGTTGTAAAATTACTTGTCTGCCATAAATTGATCTAAGGGACCTGGGTTTGAGCCCCGGGTAAGGCATGGATGTACATGTCGTTTTTCTGCTGAGATTCTGCCATCCTCTCAGATCTTCTACTGTGGCATGTAAACTGACAGGCTCCTTGTCAAACCTCTGTGGCAAGCAGCTGCTTGAGGGGGTATTTATTTATTTATTTTTTTATTAAGAGCCAAAACATTATGACCACCTGCCTAATATAATGTTGGTCCTTCACGTGCCGCCAAAACAGTTATTACCCGGCGAAGCATGGATGCTACAAGATTTCTAAAGGTGTCTTGTGGTATCTGGTAGCAACACATTAGCAGCAGATCCTTTAACTCTTGTAAGTTAGGTGGTTGAGTCGCCGCAGATCGGATATGCTGTTCCAACACAAACTGCAGATGCTCGATTGGATTGATGTCTGGGGAATTTGAAGTCCAGGGTAATACCTGGCAGTCTTCCTCGTGTTCCTCGAACCCTTCTCGAACAATCCGGGCAGTATGGCATGGCGCATTATCCTGCTGAAAGAAGGCACTACTAGAGGGTAATACCATCGCCATGAAAGGATGTACGTGGTCTGAAATGATGTTTAAGTAGATGGTAGACGTCATAGTTTCCTGCATATGAATGATTGGATACAGTGTTTCCCAGCAGACCACTGCCCAAAGCAATGTTCTGCTGGGAAACAACAACTCACTTCCTTCCTGGAAACACAACTCACTTCCTCCACTGGCTTGTTTTCATTTCACGGTACATCCTAGGCAGTTTAGGGCAGTATGGCATGGCGCATTATCCTGCTGAACACCTGCAGTGGTCTGCTAGGTGTTTCCCAGCAGACCACTGCCCAAAGCAATGTTCTGCTGGGAAACAACAACTCACTTCCTTCCTGGAAACACAACTCACTTCCTCCACTGGCTTGTTTTCATTTCACGGTACATCCTGGTGCCAGCACCTCCCCAGGTAAATGATGCACACATACGCGGCTGTCCACATGGTGCAAGAGGAAAAGAGATTCTTCGGACTAGACGACCTTCTTTCAATTATTCAAGGTCCAGTTTTGATGCTCGTGCACCCATTGTAGGCACTTTCGACGGTGAACCGAGGTTAGCATGGGCACTCGGAGTGGCCTGTGGCTACGCAGCCCCGTTTTCAGAATGGTTCAATGTATTGTGTGTTGTGACACATTACTTCCATCACCAGCATTCAAATTACAGGAGAGTTACGCCACAATATTCCTTCTGTTGGCTCGTACCATACGGGTTATCCCATACCTTGACAGGGGTTTGTAGTTTTTTCCCCCTCAGATCACGTTTTTAAGGTACTAACTACGACTGACCGTGACCTCCCCACAAGCCTTGCCGTCTCAGAAATACTCTGACCCAGTCATCTGGCCATTACATTTTGGCCTACGTTAAACTCACCTAAGTCGCCTGCCTTTCCCATCTGAAGAACAAGAATAAAACTGATGAATAGAGCTCAGTATAACACTATGAACAGAGGCTCACTATTACCGTTTAATGACTTTCAGACGCGCTGTCGTTTACCTACAGTTGTTTCGATTTGCATAAAGACACGCTGGTCTTAATATTTTGGCTCTTCAGTGTATTACATCCTACATATTCTCATTAAATGATTCGAAAGCAGGCCTTTTTAATGTAAAGGTCAGTTGCGTATTGCAGACAGTTGCAAGTCAGATTGTTTAATGCTGCTTTTCATCACAGTGAGAAATGCTGGTTAATTTAAACTCGAGTTTCAAGATATATTGCACAAACTTCCTCATATGATGCAATCATTAATCAGTACAGACTATAATCTCAGTGTAAATTCTCGATAAAGTTTTACGCTGAGGATCAGTGATGAGTGAATATATCTTGCTGTTCCCAAAGTTACGGGGCAAATCTCGATGAAATTCTCAAGAACCTTATATTTATTTATTTTTAAAAATCACTTGTTTTATTAACACACTCAATAATAAACCAGAAATTTAGCCAAGGAAGCATATTAAGGAAAGACGTTAAATCTCTTGCGGGGGGGGGGGGGGGGGGCAATAAATGATTGAGATGGGAAGAAAAAAAAGTTGATATAAATGTAATTTTTGTTTTTCTTTTTGACTTCAACAAAATCTATAATTATTTAATAAAGAAACAGACGGGTTACAAACAAATTAATAAACACAAAAAAAAACACAAATGAAAACGAAATATTTCATTTACGTTCTTTTCGTTCCAAAAGAATATATTTCGCTTTCGTTTCCATGAACCAAAATTAAAAACTGATTAAAACCGTTTTTACTTTAATCAGATCTAAATCATAGAACACACTGAAACTATATTTTAATGCAAATTTAAAGTATATATATCTCATACTGATTATATAAACACAACGTACACTGAAAGCACAATTTATGTACCCACCGCACCCATCCACAAACCTGCCCTACTTCGTCACAATAACCAAACCTCTTTGGGGGATATAAAGAGGTAGGTACCAACCTTCTGTATAGCGTACCTGCAACTGTTATGATGGATAAACACAGCGACCACAACGAGTCGATCGTGGGCAGATAGTGGGTCCCAGAAAGATGGGGTACTCCATATTTGTGATTGCAGAACATGGATTTTCACCTATGACTGCTGCACATTTACCGTCCTAGTTAATGTGCAACAGTCAAAACAAAAACTGCAAAACCTTCAGCCATCAGGAAAAATGTAGCCGTAACTGTGCCATTTGATGTTCGAGATGAGCACTACTTCTCTCGTATTCTAACATTGGAACGGATGGCCACAGTGAAGATAATAACGTTGGTATTCAATGACAGGGCAGCTGCAAAGGTTTCTGCAAAGACCATTATACATACGATGGCATGACTGGCCATGGCAGCTGATACCCACACCGAGTACCCTTGTTAATAGCACATCACTGGGCTATGAGGCTGCAGTGAGCAAAGGAACCAATGGACCATGGAAGATTTGTAAAAGGTAGCTGGGTCTAATATTTGCGTGTGTAGCGTAGACCATATGAGGCCATGAGGCCCCAACTGTCACATTTTGGTGTTTGTTATAAGCTAGTGGAGGTGATGTAATCTTCTGGGGCATGTTTATATGGGTCACCTTGGAGCCCTTTGTACCTACGTATTCTTGCAACAATCACCTCACAAGGCTATGTTGATGTACTCACGAATCACCTACATCCGTTCACGGCTATCCATTTCCCACAGCAGTATGCCTTCTTTCAACAAGACAATGCCCTGTCATCTCCCCCATTTGGGGAAGGGCTGGTTGGAGGAGAATTCCAGTGAGTTCACAGCTCTCGAATGGCCCTCTCACTCTCTGTATTTGGATCCTATTTAGCATCTGTGGGACAAAGTGGAGTGATGCATTCCAGCCCGAAACTCACCACTGGCAACTCTCGGTGCTTTACAGACAGTTGTTCTGGAATCATGGGCTGCAATGTCACAGCACCTGGTAGAATCCATGACATGTCGTGTTTCTGCTGTAGTGAGGGTGAAAGGTGGATCCACACGTTATTAGGTGGGTGTTTAAAATAAATTAGCCTTTCAGTGTAAATGAATATGCTCCTAAATATAAGTAATATGTTGTAATACACAAATAATATTCTTATACGCAATTTGTATAAATATATATGTAAGTTACTGAAATATAATCATTTTATACGCAGGTGGATTATTTGCCATCAGCAAAATTAGTAGCTTTTCGCACGAATTAATACATGGTTGGCGCAGATCTTCAAGGGCACGGAGCAGTGTCTGAAAGTTGAAACCCATTGCGATACCATCGCATGTAACAACAGAGCAGTACGCATCCAGTCTCTGTCGTTTTCTCGCTTTGGAAAAATTTTCATTTTTTGTCTGTAAGTTTTTTGCGTGCTATGGCAGTTAATGGGATGTTGGAAGATATGTTACTCTGTCCAGCGAGACTTAAGGGTGCAGAGACAGTCGTAGAAATGCCTCGTGTATGGATAACAGTGCTTAAAGTTAAGGGCAATTTTCAACTGGCAAAAAGCCTTTCAGAGATGGGGCATTTTTCTGGAGGACGAGCCTAGATCTGGGAAAGGTTGGGTTGTTTAACCTCTGAGCAGCACTTTTTTTGCACATCATGGGCCAAATGGCCAGGTCACATGGACCCCGAAGGTTCACAGAATGTTGGGGGAGGGGATCCACTGGAACAGCTGTTGGGGGACAGATGGTAGCTTCCCCATGAAGGTCATCATGGATATTCTTTAACGTGCCAGGGTATGGCTCTCCCACATACGGGGCCACGGCTTAACATCCCATCCGACGGACGGCGACCTTTCAAAGCGCATTGGTATCCTCTACTGACTGTGAGCAAGGCGGGAGGAAATAAATCTCAACGCTGATCCTGCTGGGACTCGAACCTGGGAACTGCAGATTGCGAGCCTGATGCAGCCACCCCCGCCACTAGATCTGGGAAGCAAAGCACTGTTTTCCATACACTTGAGTCACTTTTGCGACTGTCTGTGCACCACTTAAGATCACTGAACACAGTAATGTATCACATGTGACATGATGCTTCTCAGTTTCCAGATCTACCGTAACCTGCAAAAAATCGCACAGAGAAATGAACACCTTTACAAAGCGAGAAAATGACAGACCTGACTGCGAACTGTTACAAACGATTATATTTCAACGTGTTTCAACTTTCACACCGTGCTCCCTGACTTTGAAGAGTCGCTGCATTGCCACATATCATGTATTAACTCACACAAAAGCTGCTAACTGTTGGTGACGTCAGTCCACGAATTGAATCCATTCAACCCTCGTAGTCCACGTTAACCCTTGTATAACTAATTGTTTAATCTGCAAAATAAAATATTTTAAAATTCGTTGATGGTTGTTCTCTGGGAACTTCGTATAAATACTGGTGCAGAAAATGTTCGTTCAACATTCATTTGCATCACTGAAAGCGAAATAATATTTCCTGTAATGTTTCGAAACTTCTACAAAGAATTTTGTTTCGCGCAATATTTTAAATGCAAGACTCATGATTTTGATTAGATTCTTTTAATAAGCATAATAAGCATTCAATAAAAAGAAAATGTTATTTGATTCTTTTAAATTATAAAAAAATACTTATTTTTTCCTCTTATTTTATATTTTAGCTTCTCAAATTCATTTTCTAAGATGTAAGAGATTTAGATTCAGGTGATATTTCTATCTGAATGTTTCATGATTCAGACGTTAGAAAGAGTATCTGACGTGTTTCTTGGGAACTTCTACTTCAGCTTCTGTTAAAACAATTTTGAATCAAGGATATTGGAATCAAGGAAACTGCCATTATTTGATATTTGAATATTGAATCAAGGAAACTGCCATTATTTTTTAGGGTAAACCTGAAGGAAAGAAAAATAACTTCTTTTCCTTTTTCATAAAAATTTTCAGTTAATATCATTATTTCGTTTTTATTTCTTTTTTATTCCCTGAATTTTATAGTCTTTAGAATTTTGAAAAGAACTATCATCCACGGTTCCTGATTACTGAATCATACATTTCATTTTTTTTTCAAGACTATTCTTTCGAATGGAAATATGCCGAATCTAAAAATACAATTCGATAGCTAGAGCAAATAAACCTACGAATTTCATTGCAAAGAACATTTTTAGTTCGCTTTCAAGATAAAATAAAAGAATTAAAATAAAGTAATATCGTCACTTTTTATTTTCCGTCTGTTCATCGTTTTGGGTTGGTTTACCTCTGAAAGGCGCCTTTTTGCACACACTGGTCTCCAGAGCCTAATAACACTGGGCCTATAATAGCCTAATAACACTGGGCAACAAATTTTAAAAAAAGGTCATGCCTCTGAGATAAAAGTAGCCATTTCTTAAAGATTTTAAGGTGCTGAACACGAATATGACAATGAAAATGCAAAATTGGCTACGATTTCCGAGAAATCCACAATAGTTTCTTATATAATAGAGTAATACGTACATATATCGGTAAATCCTACGTCGCTTTCCCCGTCTCTTGTATAGCTGCTCAGGATCATCTCTGGCGAGCATCCAACAGTAGCAACGCAACATTGAAGTGGATCACTTTCACTGGTATCGTTTTTCCATCGTTGCAATGACCTGATGAAAACGTTCACCGTGTTCATCACTAACCATGCTGCAGTTGTCGGGGAAGAAATCTAAGTGGGAATGGAGAAAGTGGATCTTTAAGGACATATTACAGGCAAGTTTGTGATACAGAGACAACATATCAACCAATTTCTTGTAGTTTCCCTGACATTCCCGAGGAATTTAGTTGACACCAGACGAAACGCGTCCCAAGCCTTTTTCTCATCACCCTGACACAGGTTATCGAACATCTGGTCTCTGAACAGCTCGCGGATCTGAGGACCCACAAAAATTCCGTCTTTAATTTTCGCTTCGCTGAGTCGAGGGAATTTGTCAGCCAAGTACTTGAAAGCTGATGCAGTCTGGTCCATGGCTTTTACGAAGTGTTTCATCACACCGAGTTTGATGTGTAGGGACAATAGTGGGATTTTGTGTGTTTCTGCCAGTGCTGGGTGTTTCAAATTCTTCTCTCCGACCTTCAGAGATTTCCTCTGATGCCAATTTCTCTTCACGTAGTGCAAAGTCTTTGCTAGGCTGTCCCATTCACATACGAAACTGCAGTACTTCGTATACCCCAGCTGCAAACCCATCGACAGAGCCACCTACCTTTTATGTCACAACATAGCTGCCAGCCATACTTGCTGTAGTGAAAACAGTTCAACAGGTGTTTTAGGTTGTCGTAGTTTTCTTTCATTTGGACAGCGTTCTGACCGGAATGGATGGAAGTCGATTTCTATTATGCAGCAACACTGCCTTGAGACTCGATTTCGAGGAGTCTATGAATAGGCGGCATTCTTGAGGGATTCTACATCGAATCAGAACACAAGGTCATCTTACTTTCTGAAGTAAGGCACAAACTGTTCATGTCGTGTTCGAAACGAAGTCACTTGTGAATTTTCCGTGAGAAGATTCCATTGTTTAAGTCTTGATCGAAGTAACTTTGCTTTCGCCTTGGGCAGCTCCAGATCGCAAACAAGATCGTTCATTTCTTCTTCGAGAGAATATGTGGCACAGATGATGCACCCTGGCAGATGTATGGATCATCATTAGACACCAAAGGCTGCAGAGAACCCGACTACGGTTCGCCTCCCTTCTCATCGTCTGAATCGATGGAAAATTCTTTGGAGGTTTGGCAAAGGGAAGGACTTTACCATGCGGAACTGGTCAGAGAGCAGATTGTATATTCGAGTACGCTACTGTCCACTTCTTTTTGCTTGTGATGCCTCTAGAAATAGGTGGAACCATGCAGAAATAGCAGTCATTTGTGTGATTGCTTGGCTGTCTTCAAACCATAGGAACAGCAAAAGGCATCACCACTTTTTCGCCTTCCAGCCACTTCGGAAGATTTCTTGCATATGTACTGCAGCATGTGTGTGGGGCCCAGGTCTTGTCCTGGGCCCAGATCTGGCATCCAAAATAAAACTCATATTCCGCTTTCACTATTGGAGTGACGTCCCCTTTTCGACTTGAAAACGTCACTTCCCGCAAATGTAACAAAATGTATCTGCACTATTAACACAGTTACGAGGCATCACTACTGCTGGATTAAAACTGCAAGGATCACTTGTGTTGTACTTATACTCAGGGGTCGCTCAAAAGACTTGCTCACCCTACGAAACGTCGCTTACAACTAACGATTGCATCATCTTTTGTCCGCGATTGTAAAGCCGCGATGTCATGACTCAACTACATTGCATCAGACAATGATGCAATACCTCTGGGGGTTGTGTGTATGGCGGGCTGATTCAATACAATGCAATATGTTGCAATCTGGAATTTAAAATACAGCATTGCGAAATGCTGTATTTTAAATTTCTATGTACTTTTACATATGTACTCAATGCAGACTGAGTCATTTATACATGCTCATCTCTGTCTCTCCTAAACAAGAGCCAATCGACAAATTTTATTGTCATTCTCGTGTTCAGCACCTCGAAAATAGTAAAGATTGGCTATTTTCATTTCAAAACCTTTTCGTGTGTTGCCCAGTTTAATTATTATTGCGCCCTCTAATGGTGGAAAAGTTTCAAAACTGAAAAAGATTGGTACTTTAAACGGTGCATTTATGCTAGAAATCTGAAATTATTTTGATGGTGGAGTGTAAGTATCAAGCTGTTTGCATACAGCTCACCTCCTGGGGAAATAGGAAAAAGCAACGTTTTTGCTATAATAGTAATTGAAAAAAAAATTGGGATTGGGATTGTCACTAATGAAATATCATAATTCGCAGTAATATTAAACTTCTATCACGGGGTTCTATAAATCTTAATTTAGACTCACTATCTCTCCGTTGAGTTGAAAGCATAATTACATAACCTAACATCACCCCCTATTACTCTCATGGAAATTCGGACAGCTTCCCTCCCATCCTTTATATTCTATTTTTGTCTTTAAGATAAAAGTCTATATTGTTTTATGTTCTACGGAACAAGTTAGAAAAACTTGCCGTGGGACACTCCTATTTACGTTTTGTCACTACTGTTACGGGTCTTCTTCCCGGTCTCTGGAACAGATGACTTGCTGATGATGCTGTCGTCTTCTGCGCTCGTTGTTATCAATAGTTCCAGGAACAACTCCACGGCATTTCGGAGTTACGATCAATTAACAACAGTCATCTTATACACCACAGACACAAGAAAGTAATCAAACGTTTACCTCATTTTAAGAAATTTTAAAAATGTGTTTCGGATCAATTTTAATCCATAGTCGCTGTGAAACTGTGAAAAGTTCTTTTACAATGATCACAGATCAAGACTGATCACTGTAATCACTGTAATCACTGTGAAAACGGTTTTCTCAGTGATAAGTGATCATAACGGGAGGTTATTGAACCTTAGATTAATATTATTATTCACATTCTTCAAATCCACCAGAAGATTTTAATTGTCATTGTCAGAAGACTCTACATGCGCAGAATTTTAAATGAATACTGCAAACGATCTACTTATGCCAGATATTTGGAATTTTAGTGATAAAGTGTGTTGGTCTGAGGCAAGGCGGCATCTACGGAAATGGGTGTCAACGGGGAAATGGGTGTCAACGGGTCCTTGAGAATGGTAATGGAGACAAAAATATTAAACTTATGCATATTTCACAAATGTTTTAAATGCCTCTAAAACGGAGAGCAAAATGTTATACTGCAATTGAATCAGTCTCTTGCTCCAACACCCTCCGCCCATTTTTTTTCCTAGATCGGGACCTACCAGTACTACCTACTAATCAAACTAGCAGTAATGATTTATTCCCTTTTTTCCACAGGAGGTGGGAAAATGCAATTTTTTTATTTTAACAGATGAATGAAAAATTATTTTTATATTTCTATCAATTTTCTTTATATCTTATGTTAATAAAATATTACTATTTGCATTTTAAAAAACACCCAATGGTTCGAACTATCACTATCAAAAGGTTCAAAAAGTGAAACATTTCAATCGTTTTGAAAACGAGCATTTTACCTTCTCCAGAGACGATATATATACTTCTAGTCCTGAATTCACTAACCTCTTAAAGGTTACTGAAATGTTCGGGATCTTTTTTTTTAATCGACCCACAATACTTGTTTCAAAACTACTTAACAGAAAATAAAAAAAAATTTAAACGTTTTCATCATAGAACCTTAAAGTTTCATTTTTTGCAGAACTGTCAGTAATATCTGAGCGATTGACGTGTTTGGCTGCCAAGCGAAAGGACTAGGTTGAATTCCTAGAGAAAGTGCGCTGACTTTCGCTCAGGCCTCGTATTTCTATGTTCTATTTAAACGACAGGATATGGCTAGTTGCGCTGCCTGAAGAGTAATTTATTGCATCTTGAGTTTTTTAATGGAATGCTAAAGTTTAGCCTAACCTCAAAAATTTATCAGCGTGAGAAGTGACTCAAAATGCTTTGATTTAAATGTGTTAAGTCTTCCAAGTTCCAAGAAGTCTTAAGTGATCCTGATAAAATCTACACAGATTCAATTTTTGATAAAGATAATGTTAGGTTTGGTAAAGCATCACGATTTACCATTATGGAAGTAAGAAGAGCGAAAAAACCTTTTTGGTTCAAAGGAGAAACATCCAAGTAGATTAACGACATCATCAATCCGTGTTTCTAAGCATAAAGGCCAAAAACGTTCTAAGAAAATAATTAGGGCTGCGAGTGCACTAGACACGACATTCAAGTTAGGAGTAGAGGATAAAGAATTAGATTGTACAACAAGCTCTCATATGAGTTAAAGAAATATAAAGGAATAAAAATGCTGAACTAATATGTCAGAGAGATGATGAACTGAAACGTAATTAAGGGAACGAGGTGAAAAAGAATTAAAATGCTATTCACTTGGAATTAATTTCAAAGAATACAAGATGGAAAGCAAGCCCCACTAGAGGACCTAATTAATGTAATTAATCAGTTTGGTAATTATGCATACGCGAGTTGGCTCTAGTTTACCATTGTTCACTCGTGTTTTTTCTTCAATTACTCTTGCATGTGATAAGTTTAAAATTCTTCTTAAAAATTTTAAACTTTGATAGATAACTATATTGCTCCTTGCAATACGAACATGTTTTTTCACACATTAGTAATTTCAGTAGTTAGCATGTTTCGCTGTGGATCAAAGGGACTTCAGTTCGAGCCTTCGATAAGATATATATATATATATTTTCCTTTTCTTGTGTTGTCTTTATGCTGAGGTCTCCCTTCCTCATAGATATTCTCTATAGTTCTGTAATTAAACAGATCTCTGTCACAGATCTCTGATCACTGTCATATCTCTGTGGCAAACAGCTGCTGGACGGGTAGTTCTTTTCTGAACGCTTGTTTAACAATTTGAATAAATCGCTGGAAATAATTTTATATAGACAGTATATATATATACCGAAGAGCCAAAATATTATGACCAGTGCGTCTTTATGCAAATCGAAGCAACTTGCAGGTAAACGACGGAGCATGTGAAGGTCGTGAAACGGTATAAATAACACCTGATCCTGAGCTCTGTTAATCAGTGTTATTCTTGTTCTTCAGATGGGGAAAGAGTGGGTATGGCTCAGTTGGTAGCGCGTTAGGTTCGTAATCTGTAGTTTTCAGGTTCGAGTCCCAGCTGGGTCAACGTTGAGATTTATCTCTGCAAAATTCTCACATATGGGCTAGGAAAGGCCACCGTCCGTCGGATGGGACGTTAAGCCGTGGCCCCATGTGCGGGAGAGTCATAACCTGTGCATGTTAAAGAACACATTGGGTTGCCTTGATGGGAAGCTACCATCTGTCTCCCAACAGCTGTTCCAGTGGGTCCCCTCCCCTAACCTTCTGTGAGCCTTCGGAGTCCATGTGACCTGGCCATTTAACACATTGTGTGCAAAAAGTTTACTCTGAGGTAAAACAACCCAAACGATCCAACTTAAGTGAGTTTGAAACAGGCCAAATTGCAATGGCCAGATAACTCGGTCAGAGCATTTCCGAGACAGCAAGGCTTGTGTCTCGGAAATGTCTCTCTCTTAACTATTTCAGTGGAACTATCTGTGAAATATACCATTTTATTATTTAAGCTCATTTCAAACAGATGATTTGGATTTTTTTTCCTACTATTTGTATTAATTACTTCATTTATAATATCCCATTTCTTCTTTGTGTTATTTCCAGCATATGCCAGTTTTTCTTGAAAATATCAATTTTTAGCTTTTAATATTATGCTATTTAAGGAGTTTCTGTAACTTTTGTAACAGTTAGCATCAGTTCTGTTTTTTTTTTCATAATCTATGTAAATGATTTCGGTACCGTATTGACTTAATAAGTTCTGTGGTTATCCACGGTTTTAAATTTTTTAATTTTTTATTCACATTTCTATTTACTGTAGCCTTTTTAACAAATTTTTAAAGTCCTCAAAGAAATGATCAAAAGCTTCATTTATGTCATAATAATTTTGTATATGATTCCAACTATAGTCCTTGAAGCCTTGTTGTAATTTCACTTTGTCTGTGTAAATAATTGACTATATTGACTCCTTAGCTTTGACTGAGACATTTGTTGTTCAAGAAAAGGTGAAATAAATCATATAATGATCTGTGATGTCCGTAGTTACAATATAGGGACAACAAGAAAAAGAACTTATTTTCCTTATGAATAAATGATCTATACAAGTTTGTGATTGCGATCTCGTAATCCCCATAATATAATTTGACAAATTGTATAGTCATAAGATCTAAATAACTATTTATATGTTCTGTAGATTTTGAGATATTGTCGTGCCCCCAGGAATTGATCCTGCGGACACGACTTGGGCTATGAAAGGTCCTTGAATGTGTTTTGCTCAAAGTATGAACAAAGACCTGGTTAGTCATCTCAGTTTCCACGAACTTGCCAGTTAAACTGGATGAAACCAGTGTCTAGCATCGCCCCAGGAGCCAAAAACTTCCGGACCCAGAGTTCGGACTCGCCGCAAAGGAGGCCGAGTAGGCGGAGCGATGTTCGTCCGACGCCCAATTACACGCGCCCGCGTCAGCTTACGACGCTGACCACCGCTAAAGGTCGCGGCGGGAAGAAGCGGCAATTCTGAACTGCGGCAGAGAAGAGCCTTCTTGTCTCCATGTTTCGACAGAGTGAAGACGTCTTCTTTTGGCCGGGAACCGGCAAGGCCTCGTGTAACTAGTTTAGAAGTTTTCGAACTGTTTTAATCTTTTTGTCTAGTTATACCTAGGCGATGGACCTTCAACGGACAGTGCTGATCTTCGCAACAAAGGCTCCTGCAGCGACCACCTCATCCAACAGGTAGAGTCACCCTCATTCATAAATCTGGTATCTTGTCCACAAATTTCTACTGTCTGCTTCCGCCACTGTGCTCTGGGGAACAGCCCCCATACTAGGACTTTAGAGCTGGTAGCTCACATTAAATGAATAGACTTTTGCCTAAACGAAGTGGCGTCTAATTGTAAAGGCGGTCATCGCCTGAGAACGAGAAAGTTGGCTGTATTCCCCGAAGGGAACTCCTGATACGGGAGAGTAGTTTTAGCAATGTACTGTAAATAAATTATGTTTGAATGGTAATATCTGACTCCTCTCTGTCTTTTAAGATTGAGTCACGTATCGGGTTATCGCAGAGAAGGTCCCCTTCTCGATAGTCTGCACAAGTCACAGCACGGCCAAAATCGACGGGAGGGAGTCAGGAACTTAATGGCGGACCGCCCTCATAAGAAAGGGGGGTTCACGTCAAATTGTTGCCGTGACCCAGGATTTTCGAACCTGAGGGTTATTGCGGTTAGAAATAAAAACACGTCAAATTGGTGCCGTGACCACGGATATTCGAACCTGAGTGTTATTGCGGCTAGAAATAAGGTCACGTCAAATTGTTGCCGTGACCCAGGATTTTCGAACCTGAGTGTTATTGCGGTTAGAAATAAAACACGTCAAATTGGTGACGTGACCACGGATTAGCTTCAAACTGAGTTTCTGTGACCCAGTATGTTCGAACCTGAGTGTTAGTGCGGCTAGAAAAAGAGTATAATTAGAGATGGCAAAATTATTGTGTTGAAATGTGGCAGTAGCAGAATGTAAAGAAAATTAAGAATGTTAAATATTGTGATCTTAGTGAGTTTAGTGATTTAAATTGTGATTTAATATTGTGATGTTAGTGAGAATTGTATACTATGTTTTGAGCGAGGAATTTCAGGAGCATCTGTTAAAACAAGTGTTATATTAAAGTATAGAAAGTGATTTGAATTAAATGTTTAGTGCTAAGAAATAAGTATAAGACTATAGCTAGGCCCAGGTGTAGAGTGTATGAAGGAAGTATTAGAGATTTCGACTAGGGACTATATCATGATATTTTAGATAGGAGTGATTTTTTTCTTGTGTTTCTGTTAAGTTGCATTTCTGTGTGCGCCTCCATTGCACTTAGGAGGTACGAAGGAACCCAACACACAGCACAACACGCAGCACACTATTTGCGTAGTGAGAAAACCCCCCCGAAGCAATGGAGAGTCAGGACGCGAGTGCGCCACCCACTAAGGAGCCGTCCCCAACGACGGGACCTCTCCTGGCGGGGTTCGTAAATTTAGTTAACCCGTACGAAGGAGATAGTAGTCGCATTGCCGCAGCGTTTTTCGAACAAATAGAGGGAGTAGGGAGGATCGCACGATGGCAGCCGAGCGAGATGGCAATCATTGCCCGCTCGAAGCTGCGAGGAGCCGCTGCGGAATTCGTTAACCAATCCCCGGAATTAAGGAACGAGGAGGATTTTGCCATTTTCAAAAGGGTGGTGTTAGAAAGGTTCGATAGCGAGGCGCCATTAGCCACCCGCCTGCATGAATTCACAAGCTGTCAGCAAGCGGCGAACGAGAGTGTCCGGGAGTATGCTGCCCGCATTAGGACCCGGGCCTATCAGTTTTTAGGAACAGCAGGGAGAAACACGGACAGCGAGGATCAGGGAATCGGCGATCAGATGCGCCTTGCCCAGTTTTTGGCGGGCCTGGCCCCGCGGCTCAAGCGTGTCGTACTATCTCATAATCCCCACACTTTCGAGGAGGCTTTAGCGAAAGATACATTAGAGGAGAGCAATGAGCGTGCCTGCGGACAAACGCCAGCCATACGAGCACTCGATGAGGAAACCCCTGTTAGGAACACAGAGTCGAATCCTCTGCCCCAGCTACAGGATCTGTTGTCAGCCTTTCCGCTGTGCCAGTTCCAGGCAGATTTAGTGCGTTTGGGGGAGCGCCTCCACCAGATCGAGGGACAGCGAGAGAGGAGCCATACCAGTCAGCCCCAGCAACAGCAGCACCCCGGGGCGGATCGCCGGGGTGTCACGCTTTGCGTGCTTTGCGTGCGGTGGAGTGGCCCGTCAGTGTGCGTCACCCCCGACCCTACGCCCACGTGACCCGCGATACCAAACAGGACGAAACCGGCAGCAAAATCGAAACCGAGCAGCCCCACGGAGGACCTGCTGGACGAGAGAGAATGGATTCCCTTTTACCCCCCTCAGCAAACTCAAGAACGGGGTAGAGAAGAGTTGCGGCAAGCCAACCACCATACGGCTCCTTTTAAACTAGAATGGGAGGGAAGCCCCGGATGCACTTCCCAGAATCTCCCCGAAGCGTCACCCGTCCGCATTGCCCCGTGTGCCATACTATGTAGTGATGAAAATTCACCCATTGTGTCCGGCTGCATGGAGGACATGGAGGTGTCGGCCCTCGTCGATACTGGCACCACTGTGTCCGTCATGAATAGCCAGTGTTTTCAGCGCTTGAGAAACCAAATCCTGCACAAAACGGTTCCCCCCCAACATAATTTGAAAACTGTAGATGGCCACCCCCTTCCAGTGATAGGCAGATACATGGTGACCCTCACATTTGATGCAATTAGTTTTGAGCACCCCATAGTAGCCCTTGACATAGACACTCCACGATACGACATGATAATGGGACACGATATCCTCAAGAAGCATCGATTCATCATAGATTGTCATTCAGGCACAGTGCAAAGGAAGAAGGACGAGAAATTGGAACATAGGAGCAACCCCCTCACATTGCCCGCTTACCCTGCCCAGGAGCAACCTTCACCCCCCTCCCCTACACCCATGTACATTGGGCGCATCATACAGAAGCTCTGCGTCCCTCCCCGAGCCGAGCGCATAGCTCTCATCGAATGTTCTGCACCCCAGCTCTGAGGATGCACGATCTTAGCACAGCCACATGAGCAGCTGAAAACGGGTTCCGTGCACGTAGCCCGCTTGGTGAACCGCGTGGACGGTAGCGGCCGACTCAACATCCGGGTCGCCAATACCTCATCGGCCCCTATCTGGCTGAATAAAAACATGTGCATCGCCACGTTGGAAGCCCTCGACGCCGAACAAATAGAACCTCCTGGCATCCCCCGGAAGACAAGAAAATCGCCCCTGTCCCTGGAAGATTTCCAATTGGACCATCTTGGGCCTCAAGAGAAGAGTAAACTGGGAAAATTGTTAATGAAAAATCGAGATGTTTTTGCGAGAGGTGTCAGCGAATTGACCGGCACAGAGGCCGTGTATCATGAAATCCACCTTACAGACGACCGCCCCGTGAGGCAGCGGGCATACAGGGTGCCATTCACGCTGCAGGGCGAACTAGACCGACAAGTGGATGAGCTGTTAGAGCAAGGGATAATAAGAGAAAGCGCCTCTCCTTTTGCGTCACCCATCGTCTTGGTGAAGAAAAAAGACTCCACCTACAGATTCTGCGTTGACTACAGGGCGCTAAATGCGAAAACAATCCCAGATTCGTACTCTCTCCCCCTCATAAACGAAATTATCGACCAACTAGCTCACGCCAAATATTTCAGCTCGCTGGATATGGTATCCGGTTATTGGCAGGTTCCCGTACACCCACGTGACGTGGAGAAGACTGCGTTCATCAGTAGGAAAGGGTTATTTGAATTTAACTACTTACCATTTGGACTGAAGAACAGTCCCGCTACTTTCCAACATTTACTGGACCACGTATTAATGGGAATGCGACAAGAGCAAGTTCTCGTCTACCTCGACGACATAATGGTGGCCTCCCAGACATTTGAACAACACACAGAACGGTTACAGAGGGTATTTGACCGCCTACGGGCCTACAATTTAAAGTTGAAGCCAGCGAAGTGCCAATTCATGAAGGAATCCCTCACGTACTTGGGACATTTGATTTCCGCAGAAGGGGTCCAGCCGGACCCGTGGAACGTCCAGGCCATTGAAGAATTTCCTCGCCCCCGTAGTGTCCGGAACGTTCGAGCCTTCCTAGGCCTAACCGGCTACTACCGCCGCTTTATCGATCGCTACGCCGATCTTACAGCCCCCTTGGTCCATTTAGTGAAGAAGAACGCCCCTTTTAGATGGTCTTCAGAAGCGGAGGAAGCATTCGAAGTACTAAAGAGGAAATTAATGACCGAGCCCCTTCTCCTGTACCCCGACTTTGGACGAAAGTTTTTCCTGTCGACCGATGTGTCGGATATTGCGGTAGCCGGTGTACTCGAGCAGGAGACGGACGACGGTTTCCGTCATCCGGTAGCTTACGCCAGTCGGAAATTGAAGCCCCCAGAAACACGCTACTCGACAATTGAGAAGGAGGCCCTCGCAATCCATTTCGCCATTACCCATTTCAAGCAGTACCTATATGGGCGACGATTTACGGTTGTGTCCGACCATGCCCCCCTCACATATTTACTGAAGCTCAAGGACCCCTCCAGTAGGTTGGCCAAGTGGAATCTGACGCTGCAGGACTACGATTTTGACATCATTTATCGGCCTGGGAAACACAATGTCCCCGCCGACACCCTGTCCCGTCACATACAGGCAGTCGAGAGAAATCCCCCTTCCCAGAGCCCCTTTGGCGATCTAGCCCGTCTGAGAGACCTACAGCTGGAGGACCCCACTTTTAGAAACACCATCGAAATTTTAGAGAGTAGGACCCACGACTCACCCGCCAGTGCTGCCGAACCCTTTTACTTGAAGGAAGGTATCCTATACCATTTGGCCCCCCCGACTAGCCACAGCCCCTGCATGGAAGCAACGGAGCAGCTAGCGATCCCCGTCAGTCTGCGAGGGCAGATATTGGAGTTGTGCCACGACAACCCCTGCTCAGGCCACTTGGGAGAGTACAAAACATTGCAAAGAGTAAGGTCTGAGTACTACTGGCCCGGCATGTACGCCGATATTCGCAATTACGTCCAGACCTGTGTATCTTGTCTGCAACGGAGAGGCTACGTCGAGAAGAAGAAAGGAAACCTAGTTCGAGCCCCACTCACGAGCCGCCCCTTTCAGCGCATAGGCATGGATATTTTAGGCCCTCTACCCATCACTCAGCGAGGAAATAAGTACATCTTAGTCATTATGGACTACTTCACCAAATGGCCAGAGGTCTACGTGCTGACCGATCAGTCAGCAGAGTCGATTGCTAGAGCGTTTGTAGAAGATTTTATTCCCAAACATGGAATTCCCGCTACTGTCATCAGTGATAATGGGCGCAACTTTACCGGTCGCGTGATGACCGAGGTATTTAACCGATTAGGCATTACCAAACAAAACACTAGTTTTTATCACCCGAGCTCCAATGGCCTAGTGGAGAAATTCAACCAGTCCATAGCATCCATTTTATCTCATTTGGTGGCCGAAAAAATTGATGTGTGGGATGAGCATCTGCCATTTGTTTTGATGGCTTATCGGAGTGCCACCCACAGTTCCACCCATGAGACCCCCTATTTTCTACTTTATGGCCGAGACGTGGCCCTACCTTACCAGATGTGTCAGACGAAGGAGCCCCCAACCTATGCAGACACTGAGAGCTATGGCGAACAGTTAGCCAACAAGTTGAATGAAGCGTATGAGCTGGTGAAGGCGAATCTTGAAACCGCAGCTACGAGTCAGGAGGAGCAGAGAAAAAAATTGGCCGTGGATAAAGGTATTCGGCCTGGTGACCTAGTGTTTTTATATAGCCCACGTTTCCCTCACAGGAATACCAGGAAGCTATCGAAAATGTCCACCGGGCCGTGGCGAGTGCTACAACGCCTCACCGAAGTGAATTATAAAATTGCCTTAGTCGCCAACCCTCACAAAGTAGAGACAGTGCATGTCGATCGCCTCACCAAACTGCGGAAGCGACGCCCGTACCTGATAGGCGAGACCTCCATCCCAGAAGATCCCATACCAAAACCCCCGACGCCCCCATCACGACCCATCGTTGAGCCGGAATCTGAGGACGACGACTGGGAATCGAACCCCCGAATCCCACGGAATCACGTTGCAGGCCGCCCGGCGCCAGACGCGCGAGCACGCCCTGCCACAGCGAGCTCCCAGCCGCCGCCACATAGGTACGACCTTCGACCACGTGCGCCAGACGGAAGAGTCGCCCCAGCCACTGCCGCTGACACACCCCCGCACACCATGGCTTGCTATGACGTCAACACATCCGGTGGATCAGCACCCCTTCCGCCTTTGCCTCAGCGGCCGCCCCGCAGCAGACGACGCTTGAAAACACGGAATGCTGGGATACAGGACGAACTCGGGGAAGTGAAGCCCGCCTCATGGGCTAATGTTGTCGCGAAGGGACGCCTTCACGATGCATCGCCCCAGGACAGCAGAAATCCCCTCCCCTGGTCCGTCACTGCTCAACAGTCTTCGTCTGTACACTAGCGCACTCACTCACCCCCCCCCCCCCCCCCAGCTATCAAGCGCAGCGAAGGAGTGGAATCTGAAGCATAGAACGCTCATGCGAGAAATCGAGAGAATTTCTTCCGTGCGCGGTGGCCCGGCCGCAAGCAGATGGTGGCGTTTTAGGCAGACTCTGGCGGGACTGTAGGTTCTACCCCCCCCGTAAGTCGGCGAAGGAAGCGTGCCGGGAGGTGACATCATATCATGGCGCTCGTCATATCCTCCCAGGGCCCAGGAGATGCTGCGAGAGCAATGACATCGACGTACCGGCGTCTCACAACCCCCCCCCCCACACACACACACCCATTCAATCAATCGGCCGGAAGAAACAAAGCCGTTATTAGCAATGGAGTAGACCTAGTGTAAAGCCACCATTGGAATAGTACAGATTTGAGATTCGATAAATAATTATAAATGAGTTTGCTATTGGAGATTTGAGTTTTCGAGAAGTAATTTTGTCACGATTAAATGAATTAATGGAGAGATAATTAGATGATCATTGTCAGAGTAACTATTAGATGATTTTGTGATTATAAGAGTAATTTTAGATGATTTTGCTATTATAGGAGTAATAGTTGGATGATTTTGCTAGTATAAAGTGAGTTTTCTTCAGAAGTGTCTTAAGTATCAACTACGAAATGACCGAGAAGTAATGTTTGTCACTATTAAATGAATGGATGGAGAAATAATTTTCGATAATCATTGTCAGAGTAACTTGGAAATAATTATGAATGATTTTGTTATTAGAGGTTTGAGTTTTCGAGAAGTAATTATGTCAAGATTAAATGAATTGAGGGAGAGATAATTAGATGATCATTGTCAGAGTAACTATTAGGTGATTTTGTGATTACAAGAGTAATTTTAGATGATTCTGTTCATTACGAGTAATTTTAGATGATTTTGTTACTGTGAGAGTAACAATTAGATGATTTTGTGATTATAAGAATAAAAGTTAGATGATTTTGTTGGTATAAAGCGAGATTTACTGAGAAAGGATTTTTATTTTTGCTTTATTGTTGGAATTGTAACTAACTTCAGGAAGTTCTTGCTAATTAGAAGTGTAATCTGTACCATAAGATTTTAAAGTTCTATGTAACAGTGAGTCACGTGGCGGTAAGCACGAAGACAGACTGTGTGTTTGTAACTTGAGTACGTGGAAAACCAGATTGGTTACCCTTTTTCCCTGTTTTCTCTATTTCATGTGCTGTGGAGCCTCCTGCAGACCGACGCCCACCCGAGCGGTCCGGGCGGACCCCAACTGTGAATCGCTGGACTTTCTTTTTGTGCGATCATGTGAACTGTATGACCTTTTAGACTGTTTGGTGCGACAGCTGGACTCATGAAGAAAAAGCCAGATTCCAGATCGTGATGGGTGACCCAGGAGATCATCTTCAACAATATAGTGCCATCTGCAGTGCGGTCAGCGACCTTTTCCCTGCCCCGCCTGTCCTCCTCTCTCCCTAAAGGGGGATAGGTGTGTCGTGCCCCCAGGAATTGATCCTGCGGACACGACTTGGGCTATGAAAGGTCCTTGAATGTGTTTTGCTCAAAGTCTGAACAAAGACCTGGTTAGTCATCTCAGTTTCCACGAACTTGCCAGTTAAACTGGATGAAACCAGTGTCTAGCATCGCCCCAGGAGCCAAAAAACTTCCGGACCCAGAGTTCGGACTCGCCGCAAAGGAGGCCGAGTAGGCGGAGCGATGTTCGTCCGACGCCCAATTGCAGGCGCCCGCGTCAGCTTACGACGCTGACCACCGCTAGAGGTCGCTGCGGGAAGAAGCGGCAATTCTGAACTGCGGCAGAGAAGAGCCTTCTTGTCTCCATGTTTCGACAGAGTGAAGACGTCTTCTTTTGGCCGGGAACCGGCAAGGCCTCGTGTAACTAGTTTAGAAGTTTTCGAACTGTTTTAATCTTTTTGTCTAGTTATACCTAGGCGATGGACCTTCAACGGACAGTGCTGATCTTCGCAACAAAGGCTCCTGCAGCGACCACCTCATCCAACAGGTAGAGTCACCCTCATTCATAAATCTGGTATCTTTTCCACAAATTTCTACTGTCTGCTTCCGCCACTGTGCTCTGGGGAACAGCCCCCATACTAGGACTTTAGAGCTGGTAGCTCACATTAAATGAATAGACTTTTGCCTAAACGAAGTGGCGTCTAATTGTAAAGGCGGTCATCGCCTGAGAATGAGAAAGTTGGCTGTATTCCCCGAAGGGAACTCCTGATACGGGAGAGTAGTTTTAGCAATGTACTGTAAATAAATTATGTTTAAATGGTAATATCTGACTCCTCTCTGTCTTTTAAGATTGAGTCACGTATCGGGTTATCGCAGAGAAGGTCCCCTTCTCGATAGTCTGCACAAGTCACAGCACGGCCAAAATCGACGGGAGGGAGTCAGGAACTTAATGGCGGACCGCCCTCATAAGAAAGGGGGGTTCACGTCAATATCCAAGTTTATATCTCCGGTAAGAATAATATTACGATTTGGAAGTTTATCGACATGTTGAAACAATTCTTCAATGAAATTCATTTCTCCACCTCCAAATAACGATAAATCGCCAATAAGAGTACCGACATTGTCGAATTCAATTGAATTTTTAATGCAATAACTTCAGCTGAGTTCATTTCGAAATCTAACTGGGAAGCACACCAATGCTGCTTGATGTAAACCACAACAACAACAAGAGTACAGATTTAGATTACTTATTAAATTTAATTTATTATTCCGTTTTGTATTTCGTGCAATTTACATTTCATACAATTTGAGCTTATAAATTTAATTTCTTTCAACTTTACAAATTTTATGAAGCATTTTTTACATTTCTTAAATTATACAAATAATGAAAAATAAAAAAATATAAATTAATAAACTATATAATAATATTAAAATATTTAATTTCAATTTTAATTAATATTTGGAATTCCCACCATCTACAAGAGTATGAAACCCTCCTGCGAATTTACAATTTTATGAAGAATAATATTATTATTAAAATATATTAGCAAATGAAAAAACGTTTATTAAAAATTAGCCACATGAAATAATACTATCCTCATTAATTTTATTAATATTTTGATTAATTTAAAAATTAGTATTATTTATTTATTTTTTCTTTAAAGTGAGATCCTGTTGACATATTTGGCACTTTAATGCTTCTCTTTTATGCAAAACGTCAGCGGACTAGGATTCATATGGTTTAAAAAAATTTTTTATGTATCCATTTCTTCCATTGACAGTCTGTGGTTGACAACGATTGAATTTCTAGCTGATAGCAAGAATTTTGTAGCTATTTTGTTAAGATTCAAAAAGTTATTATTCATTCATTATTATTATAATATTTAATTGATTCCACTATGTGCAATAATGGATAATTTAGGACATTAAAGCGAGTAAAAAGTTAAGATAAAAATAAATATAAGTACAGATGTGAACAAGTCGAGCACTATGAGCAAAATTCGCTTCACTCGCTGCTCACAAGATATTTAGGACATAGTAATGGAATAAGAATTGCAGTAAAACACGTTTATTGCAAAAAATGTATCGCAATTTGTGAATACTATTCAAAATTATGTCATGATAAAGAAATGTAATTCATATTTGTTAAAAATGAATATCAATACAAGAAACTGAATGGTTATAATAGATTTAAAAATATATTATTTTCAAATGATATATAAGCAGGTATATCATTCCAGGCCATCAAAAAACCTTACTTTAGTGAATTCAGTCTAATAGACTTTTAATATATATAAGGGAAAGCGAAAGAAAATTATGCAGAAGTTAATTAAAATACTCTTTATTAGATGCAAAAAAAATGTAATAAAATTATTTCATATAATCCAATCGAACAGGGGTGTATTCAATGGCAGGGGAGGTTATAACCCTCCTCGAGGCCTTGAATAACGTTTATTTTCAACGGAAGTCGTAGAAAATCAGAGACTCATCCATCAAACGTCTGCGGCAAAGCGTTGCTTTATCAGTTGGGTTGGGTTGTTTTACTTCTGAGCAACACTTTTTTGTCCACAATGGATTCAATGGCCAGGTCACAAGGACCCGGAAGGTTCAGAGAAGGTTGGGGGAAGAGAACCACTAGACAGTTCTTAGGAGACAGATGGTAGCATCAAGGCCATCCAACATGTTCTTAACATGAACAGGATATGGCTCACCCACACGTTGAGCCCCAGTGTAGCATCCCATCTGACAGATGGCATTCCCAAACCCATCAGTGCCCCTACTGTCCTATGGCAGGGTTGAGAATTTTGCGGCGATAAATCTCAATTCTAGCCCAGGTTGGATCTGTGCTAGTGCATCTGGGAATTGCAGATTAGGAACCTGGACCGCTACCGACAGAGGCCCACCCCCTCCCCCAACCTATTATATTGTTGTAACCACCTATGAGTGGTGTGAATATGGCGCAACTTTAAGAGCGAGCTGGCCACAACATAGGGATATGGTATCCCAAAAATTAATACATATGTGTATACTCTAGACTAGAACAATTCACATTAAATGCATTTATTTTACACCTTTCCATCATAAACTCAGAATACAAGTGCCCTTGGTGCTGTCCCTTCTACTCGATGGTAAAAGTTCACTATCAGACTACAGCACCTAGCTTTGACTCCCAATTACGAGAAAGAGAGAATGTCTCACAGAGACTACTCAAAGTCAATCAGTCTGTGGCACCTACGGTGGGCAGCATGACGGTTACGAATTAACCCTACACTTCACTATGGGATGCCAGATCAGAGTAATTGACCCCTTACCTCGTCCTTCCAATGTGGGCTGAACAATGCTGGTCTCTTCTCCCAAGGAGTGGCTGCAGGTCGGTGCACGCTCATGCATCTTTGTTCATATGCCACAGCGTTAGTCAAGGTAGCAAGAAGCTAGGTTCCTAGTTGAGTGGTCGGCAGTCACTCTCCATCAATCGACTGATTTTGAAAACACTCTATAACTCACAGGAAGGACTCAAAGACACTTCTTCCTACGTTGCTGACCAGCACTCGAAGTGAAGTGTTTTCACACTTCTTTTCACTCCTCTAGGTGACCTCCAAGGAATTGTTGCCATCTGGGTGTGCGTGTGCGTTTCTCATTGGCCCACACGAGTCGAGATGCGGTTCTCCGATCCATGTGGCTGTTGTTGACGTTCGCAGGTCATATATGCCCGGACCACCTGGTCCTATCGGACCGGGTTGCCGAAATTCAGAGCCTGCGGAGTATATCGTCCTTGTCGCTGGACGAGCGTTCCAAGATGGATGAAAATGTTGTACCAAGATGGTTCCAAGATGGATGAAAACAGAGTAGGAATGGCAAGCGGGGTCCCTCATGTGAACCTGTTTTGTCAATATTTTGGAATAAATGTGAGCACGACATACCTATCCCCCTTAAGGGAGGGTGGACAGGGGGTAATCAGTGTTTGGGAAGTCCCTTACCTGACAAGGAGATGTACGACATGGGCGCATGGTCTGAACAGCTTCCACGTCTGTTGGTTGGAATGTCGAAATCGCTAATGGTGGTTGCTGACACAGGTGAAAATGCCAGGGCGCCCTTGGCCCTGTAGCCGGGACAGATGTCCCATTCAATGGCAGAGTCTGGGAAGCAGAGTTTTGTGCCAGCCCCATGGGGCAGGCAGGTTGTGTACACACTGTCAGTCTGTTCAGTTAGTGGGTGTTGTTCTTTGCTGATCACGTAAGTTGGCCATGTTTCCCAAAGTCCAAGGATCAGGTGTGCAATACATGACGAATCACATAGGGCTAGGACCGCCTTGGTCCAGGCCTTTTTCTGGACTTCGGTTTTGTTCTCGACTCCAGCTTGAAGAGTTTTTCAGCAGCCCATGAAATAAAAAGAAACGAGGAGGGTCAATTCTGGCATTGCTATACGCTGGACACTTATGACACAATTAATCTTAGCATGTAACCATCATGTGTCCCCCTCTACAGACTACTAGGCCTCCAGGTCAGTGCGATTCATCTATTTATTACAGCACAGTCTCTAGTGATCGGCTTCTACACAACATAACAGTTCAACTCGATCCCAAAAATTTCGAGACTAACTTATCACATTTTTGTACAAAAATATTTGATATAAAAACCTGAATGAACATCAAGTCTCCATAACTATATCGATGTCCTCATACTCTATGTTTTGCATGATTTATTTCATCTTTCAGGCGTCTCAGGGGATCCTACAAGGTCATCATCATATTAAGCTACAAACACTAAGTTTTTACTGAAATTCTTCACAAAAGCTCGGATATATACAGCCTTACAAGGATCCCTACTCCGCATAATCCTATTAAGGTTCCTACAATCTGGCAATGACATAATCTATTTCGTGCTATAATCATTTCATTTGGCTAAACGCATGCCAACAAGGTCTACTGTTCACATAATCCTTCTACTGTAATATTACAATTTTCCACCAACTTGCATACCTATTTCCTCACAATGTCTCATAACTCTAAATAGTTACATCCAGTTGGTACAATGTGACATGTGTATAATCCATCTCGTATTATAATCATCTTATGTGGTTCTGTAAATCCTAAGTAATTCGCTATACAGGGTCTAATGTCTACTTATTACTTCCATACTTTAATCTCCTTCTAAGTCCCTAAGTGTGGTGTGGCATGGTGTCGTGTTCCCAGGATATGACGAAGTGTGTATGGAGGGGAGGCAGACCAATGCTGCTCAGCGACGTTCGGACCCACTAAGGCACCCTATAGGTAGCAGCATGGGGTATGCCAGGTAAAGGTGGGACTAGACAGATGATCTGCAAGAACCAGGGAGAGTCAATCAAACCAGCACTCAGAAGCCCTCTCGCGCATATCAATAGTGTTGCTCAGACTGGATCGAAGAATGTTTAGCTGACGTCATGGGGACAGGAGCATATGCTGCCCTTGATTGTTCAGCAAGCACATTACCGTGTTGTGCTGGTTGTTGCTTCACCTTGGTGTATGTCCTTGCTCACTGCCATGGCAATGCATGGGACGGGAAGTTAGTCTGCTGTACATCGCTTTGGCCACCTCCCTCTGATTGGACCTGCTGCCACCAGCATTTTCCTCAAGGAGCATACAGTGGCAGCGTAAGCAGGTTTCGGCAGGAGCTGCAACGCTGCTTAATGATCGAATGATTCATGGCATCAGCTGGCACCGGCACTCTGACCCACATAAATGTCTCATTGTCACAGTGAATATGAGTGCATGTGTGGCTCTCCAAAGGCATCCATTGGAGGGTGGCGTCTGGAGTGGCCATGGTGGGTGGTGGAGGGTGATCTACAAAACGGGTCAGGGTGACATGGGGATCGGACTCCCACTCCTTGTCTGATTCCTCCTCTAATCTTTCAATTCTTTTTGGTGAAGTTCTTCATGGTGGTACCATGGTTGTTTCCTGTTGGGAGAGGGGGGGGGGGTTCTACTAGAAGGTGAGCCTGGCTCTTTCGCAGCTTAGTTAAGTGGGCATTTGGGCAATTTGAATCTGGTGGGGGTTCATAACCAGTGTCAGCTTGTAATTGAGCGGTGTAACTTGCGGCAGTATGCACCTCTGGTTAATACGGGGTGGGGAAAGCACGTGCTCCGTCTCACGACACTACACGTGCATAGCAACTAGAGGCTTGGAAAAAAGAAGGTGAAGTTTGTCTCAGGGGAGACCAGTAGGGACATGGAGTATGGGTGGTGTTAAAGGGGGTGCTGAGTGCAGCCCGGGAAGAAGGTAGGAAAATAAGTCTAAGAGAGACAGCAGCCACGGAGCTCAAAGGAGAGAGTCCCGGAGCTGGCAGACAAGCCAGCCTATGTCCCTCAAGTCTGCCCTGACACGGGCACTCTCAATGGACACTGAGACCAGTTCGCCTGCTACCTCATTGATTGCTTGGGAGTCCCGGAATTCGTTAGCGAACCCTTCTGTGAATGGGCACCTGAGGATATAGTGCCCAACATCTGCGTCTGGAGCCCCACAGCCGCAGTAACTGTGGGTAGAGATATTAAACCTCTCCAGGTATTTGGGGAAACTCCCATGTCCTGTACCTGTGTCAGTGTGTTTCCGTGTTTCCCCAAATACCTGTACCATGTCCTGTACCAGGTATTTGGGGAAACTCCCATGTCCTCTACCTGTGTCAAATAGTGGTCAGAGGACATCAGGGATAGACTGACCCTTTTCAAGAATGTCTTTGTTTGAAGAGCATTCTCAGTCGTATCCCAGAGCCTCTGCCACTCCTGAATGGTACCTTGGCCAATTATAGACTTCAGGGTAGTTTTTGAAGTCTTTACCGCTATCACAGGTTGAGTGCTATTACCTGCGGAACGGGCCAGTTGGTCGGCCCGCTCATTTCCTTCATGCCCTACATGTGCCCTGATCCAGGAGAAGGATACCCTGGGCATGCTCTGATTACCCAGGATGCACTTGATCTCATTCACTATCTGATGCCTGTTGGTTGCATCTTCAAGTGCATGCAGAGCCGCCTGGCTGTCCGTGTACAGCCTTATGTCGTTGTTTAGACCGCCGTCATTGAGGGCCCAGTGAAGGGCCTCTCTGATAGCGAGCAGCTCTGCTTGGAAGGCTGAGCCATTATTTGAAACCTTCCTCTGAAAATCATACACTTTGGCCCCTTGATTGAAGACAGTGAAGGCTATATCCACACCCTCCTCGCACTTGGAACCGTCGGTGTATATTTCAATATCTGTACCTGATGGTAACTCCATGGACCAGGGCACACATAGTCTCCTTGTGGGATGTAGATCCCACTTAGCGGTATTTGTCTCATATTCCTCAGGGTCATACTGGACTCCGAGGAATGTTGCTTTCTCCTTAGCCTGCGTGACTCTGAATATGGTCGCTTCTTTACCGACCGTCAAAAATAGCGGAGGGATCCCTGCGAGCACCAGGAGGGCATCCGTAGATGTTGTCCTATAAGCCCTGGTGATTCGCAGTAAAGCCGGTCTTTGGGCGGCGAGCAGCTTTCTGCACATTATGGCGTGGTTCGTCGGGCGCCACCAGGCACCCGCACCATATGTCAGGATACTCTCCGTTCCCCTTAGATAGATTTCTTTGAGGACCTCACTTCTGAGTCCCCATGAGACGCGAGCCATACGCCCCAGCTTACACATAACGTTGGTGCATTTAGCTTTCAAGTCCTGCAGATGTGGGATCCAGCTCATCCTCTCATCCAGAGTGATCCCCAAGTATTTTAAAGTCGTCATATGGCGGATGTTTGCGCCATTTAATTTGAAAGTGGGATACCTCTTCTTGAGGACACCCTCTTTTGCAATTGTCATTGAAGTTGTCTTCGCAACACTGAACCCAAGCTTGTTGCGATGACACCAACCTTCTAGTGTTTTAATGGCTGCATTGCCAGCGACCTCAAGATTTGCTCGTGAGGACGTTGATATGACAAGCAGCAAGTCGTCCGCGTAAGCCTGGAGCCAGACTCCCTCAGGCATAGTCAACTCCAGAGCAGTATCAGCGACTAAGTTCCAGAGGAACAGTCTGCTGCACGACCCTTGTGGGCAGCCTCTTTCCAAGTTTCTTGAGGCTGTTCCGCTAGCATGCGAATATGTGACCACCCTCTCTTGGAGGTAATTGGCCACAAGCGTGAAGATGTTCCTAGGGCAGGAACACTCCTTCAATTTTGTCAGTATCGCAGGCCACCAGACATTGTCGAACGTGCCCGTCACATCCAAAGCAATGAGAGAGGTGTGCAACTTGTGCACTTTATTTACCTGAGCGATGTCCACCACCTGTTTGATAGCAGCGGTGGTGGACTGGTCCGTCCTGAACCCAAATTGCTTGGGATTCAGGAATCCGTTCTTGTGGCAGTGGTGATACATCCTGTTGGTCAGGAGTTTATCCAGCACCTTTCCCAACACCGGCAGCAGACATATCGGTCTGTATGATCTTGCGTCAGCCGGATCCCTACCTGCCTTGTTTAAGAGGACAAGGTCAGCCTGTTTCCAGGCGGTTGGGAAGGCTCCCAGATTCAAGCATTTGTTGAAGAGCTGGGTGAACAGTTCTTTATGTTCATTAAACACCTGAGAAACAATTTCCACTGTCAGACCATCGTTACCCAGGGCCTTGCCCGGGCCATTTCACTGATTACCTCTCTCACCTCCTCTTCCGTAAACGGAACGTCGTCCGGCGTCTCCAGCGGAATCCTGCAATTTTCCCTTAGGAGCCGATGTTCTGCATCATCAGAACTCCCGTCGTCAGTGGGAAACAAATTGTCCAAGAGCACCTGGATAGTTTCGCAAAAGGAAGAGGTCTTGGATCCATCTTCCTTACGAACATATGCAATATCCAGGGGTTTAAAATCCCTATCCGTGGCTAGCTTATACTGTAAAGTAAAAGGGTTTTGTGCAGAGACATCACTGCAGAATTTCTGCCAGGAGGTCAGCTGCACCTGACGTATTGCGAGCTTATATTTTGCCTGCTCCCTCCTGTACACCTCCTCTCTGGTACTTCTCTCCCCAGTCCTGCATCTTTGAAATCTCCTTCTAAGAGCTCTCACCCTTTTCCTTGTAATGCTTAGCTCGGGTGTCCACCAGGGCACTGATTTTCTTCCTGCTCTGGGCTGCTTCTTGTACCCGAAGGTTGCTTCGCAACCAGCACTTAAAGTCCTCGTCACCTCACTATGATGTTATTTAGTGACTCGCAATCTCCAATATTGCAGACACTCTGGCCGATCTTCGCCAGTTCCGGTGACACACAGTGTAAGAGCTTGCACCAGTCAGGAGCTCTACCCACCGCAAACCGTCGTGCATATTGTGGGGGAGATATTGTTCCACCCACCTGGAACATTATATAGTTGTGGTCGCTGTTACTGACCTTATCGCTGACACACCAATTCCGGATCATAGGATTCAACCTAGGTGTAACTAGGGTCAAGTCTATCCAGCTGCGACCTCTTGGGCCCTTAAAAGTAGCTGGCGTATCTATATCATTTAGTAATAATAGATCAGCAGAGTTGATAAAGTCCAGAGTCATATCACCTCTGACATCTTGTCGGTTTGAACCCCACAGGGGATGCTTCGCGTTGAAGTTCCCGCCTATTATAATGCTCTTAGAATTAACACGAGTTAGGACGTTTTGCAACTCGGTTAATAAGTCCTCAATGTTGTTATTTGGAGGACAGTAGATGGAGATGGCGTGTACTAATAATCGCCCATAGCCGATCTCCACTACTACAATAGTATCAGTGTGATATGCCAGAATGGCATTCACCTTGGGGTTCAGAACGACAACTCCAGCTTTAGGCTTGGTACCTTTATACAAAGTAGCCTACAGGTCAGAGGGAGCCCCTTAATGACATTCTCTGTGCAGTAAGGCTCCTGCACAAGAGCAATGTCGACTCCTTCTTCCTTTATCTCCTGGCTGAGTTGGGCCATTGCAGCCCTTGCCCCGTTTAAATTAATCTGGAAAAATTTCAGACTTGCCCACGGACCACCAGGAAACCTACTTCCCATAGTCGGTGCGTCTACGCAACAACTTTATCTCACGACAGTACGACGGACATTTCACGTCCATCGCACTGTGGCCAATATCATACTTGGCACCGTGCTCCTTATTTGCCTTATTGCATACGATGCACTTCGGTTTGGGCTTCGTGCACTCCTTGTATGAGTGCTTACCCGCACACTGTGAACACCGTTGTGTCTTTAGCTCACACTCACTCTGCTTATGCCCAAATGCATAGCATTTGTAGCACCACAGGACTCTAATATAATCTTTTACGTAGCACCGTGACCAGCCTACGTTAATCTTACCTACCTCTAGTAACTTCCTATGAGAGGCACTACTAGCCTCTAAAACCCAGTGGACCGTGTTGTCCACTCGGGCTTTCATCGAGAACATAGGTGTTATGTCTCCATCTTCATCGTTCAGCCTATTCTGGCTGCGTATGACCCTCTGGAGGTCCTCGCGAGGGATGTCCTTATCCACGCTGCAAACCATGATTTTAGGCTTCAGCCTTACGGCCGATTTAGCCTCTAAAATTCCCTTGAGTGACTCGTGGCTTTCAATTGCACTTTTTAGGCTAGCCCGGTCACTCTCTGAGCTGCACTCCACAATGACTCCGTTAGCCCTCATCGGCTTAACGGTCATGACCCCCAGGTTTAGGTCTGTGGGGTTGATATTTCCTTTGAGACTATCCCTAACCTCTAATGCTGACTTCTCTTTATCTTTTGAGACGATCAGCAGGGTATGTCTCTGCCTTTTTTCAGGGGGAGTGGGCTTTTTAGCTACCACCGAACCGCCCTTTCCCTGTCCCTGCCCACCAACAGCCTTTGCGTAGGTTGGTGGCCTCTCCTTCCTCTCTGGTGGACGTGCAGCCCGCTCTAAGATTTGTCCTCTCATGGTTGCAAGTTCTAGTTCTTGCTCACAGACTATGGCGTGTAGCTTACGAGCTACACCCATAACTGCGTCCCTCAACTCACTATCAGCTCTTTGGCGGAACATCTCCACCGCAAGCTCCTCCAGAAGGCCAGCCGCATTTGCCAGCCTTCCTGAGCCCTTCTCCTTACTACTGGGCTCTTTCCGACTATCCGGGGCTACCTCCTTGACTAGCCTCCCTTCATCCCCGCCGTGACTTGGGTCCTCTCCATCCTTTGGAGGCCCTTCTACTTCTTTAATACTGTTTGTGGTGGGAGGGGGAGTCTCAGGGACTTCCTCCACCACAACCTCAAGATCAGCAGCCTCCTTGGGCTTGCTGTCTTGTTTTCCTGTCCTCTTCTCACAATCTCCTGTCACCATCATTGCCTTTTTAGACTTCATGGTGGTTTTAAAAATTTTCAACCCAGACGGTCTCCACCCACAATGGAGTCCTACAAGGGGAGGCCTCAGAGTCATAGTAGTCTTGTAGGCCTCCCCTTGTAGGATGTTCTACAAGGGGAGGACTCAGGACTCCTACAAAGTGGTAATTATTTGTATATACCAAGAAAGTCGAGTTTATTCAATATTTAATCAATTGTATACTTGTAAAATATACATTCCATCTATAAGGCATTTATCTGCCGATTGTGGCTAAGATTGCCCGATCAGCCCCTGTATGCGACATAATAGAATATGTACTGTAGGTTAAGAATGTTCATATTATCAATTAAAGGAGATCTTTATCGGCAGCCGGTAGCTCAGTGGTCCAGGGCACTTGACATGTTATCAGGAGGTTGTGGTTTCGTATCCCACCTGGCTCAAGGCAATATTTCCTCTGAAATGAAAATCGACTAACAAAGTGGTAATTATTTGTATATATTCATGGTATTCCACTGTGGCACCAGGTGGCTGTATAAAAAAATGAGGTCCCCTTCCTTTATATCTTTATCAACAACCATCCTCTGTCCATGACGTTCTTGCTGTTCTACTGCCTTTTCTAAATTCTTCCTTATGACTTCTTATGCTCAACTCAGTTGTTGGGCCAGCTGTTCCCCGTAACTGCAGGTATTGTCATAGGTGGGTAGGTCGTTGACGTGTCATAGTTGATATGGAAGGGCCACATCCATGCCATACAGTAGATAATATGGAGTTTCCTGGGTAGAGCAGTGGGTAGTCATCAGAACATATGGCAGCTGTTCGTCCCACAGATGATTCTTTTCGGCTACGATGTGGGACAAGATGGAGGTGATTGATTTATTGAGTCATTCCGTGGCCCCTTTAATAGAGGGGTGGTAGAAGCTGGTATTTTGCTTAACTATCTGGAGTCTGTTGAATACCTCAATCATAATGCAACCGGTAAAATTCCTAGCATTGTCGCTAATTATGATGGTAGGGATGCCATGTTTTGTGATGAAATTCTCGACAAAGACTCAGGCTATGGACTCTGCCAACTGGTCAGGCATATCATATAGTTCTGGCCACTTGGTGAAATAGTCGATCATGACCCTTTGAGTTACAGGTAGGGATCCCAGTATATCCATTCCATCTCGCTGGAAGGGCTGACTCGTCAGCAGAGTCTGGCCTAGATTATCCCGCTTCTTTTCCATGTATCCCCTCCTCTGCAAACATGACACACAAGTCTGGACGTAGTTCCTCCCGTAATTATACATGCCGTGCCAGACGTATTCCACCTTCACTTGGTGCAGAGTCTTTTGTTCTTCTAAATGTCCCGAACATTAAATTAGGGATTGTCATGACATAACTCTAATACTTGTCCATTCAGACTCTTTGGGATCACCAACTCTTCATTCATGTTTGTTCAGGTGCTGTGAGGGTGTGGGATTGCGAAATGAAAAACCACCCTGTCTCGCATGTAGAACTGCTCCAGCGGCTGTGCAGTTGTTGGCTGGGTTCGATTCTCCAGGGCATCTATCAATTTTTTCAACCAGAGTGTCCTCTAGTTGCATCGTCCAAAGGGCTTGGGGAAGGTGACTGCTCATCCATTGGTTGAATTCGTAGTCCTGCAGTGTCAATCTCCACCTGGCCAACCGACTGGATGGGCTTTGAGTTTCATTAAATAGGTAATATAGTTCATTAAGTAGTCTCTGGTCATTCACATGATTGGAGACTACTGTAAACTGTCATCCATACAAGTATTGCTTGAAGTGTGTGATGGTGAAATTAGGGCTAGTGCTTCTTTCTCAATGGTCGAATATCGAGTATCAGGGGGATTCAATTTTCTGCTGGCATAAGCTACAGGGTGATGGAAACCGTCATCTGTTTCCTGTTCCAGTACGATGGCGACTTCTATGTTGGTGGCGTCTGTGGACAGGAAAAACTTCTTCCCGAAGTCGGGTTATAAAAAGACAGGTTCGGTTACGAACTTATGCTTCAACTGCTGGGATGCTGTCTTTGCCTCGGCGGTCCATGCGAATTTAGCATCTTTCCTTACCAGGGTAACAAAGGGGCGGTGAGATCGGTGTAACACACGATAAACACTTGGTAGAACCCAGTCAATCCGAGAAAAGCCCAGATGTTTCACATGGATCGGGGCTTACAGAACTTTTCGACTTCTTCCAAATTCCGGGAGTCAGGTTGTACTCTGCCATTGTCAAATGCCCTTAAAAGGTCAGGGACTGTTTCAAAAACTGACATTTTGATAGCTTCAGCTTGAAGTTCAAAGCCTGCAGACAATCAACCACCTTCTGCAACCTGTCGGTGTGTTGGTCACAGGTCTGGGAGGCGACCGTAATGTTGTTCAAATATACCAGGACCTATTCATGGTGCATGCCATGAGGACGTTGTGCAGGAGATGCCAAAACTTAGCGGGACTGTTTCGAAGGCCAAACGGTAAAAGGTAGAATTCGAACAGCCCTTACCTGCTAATAAAGACCGTTTTCTCAATGTCATGTGGGTGTATGGGGACCTGCCATATCAAGACACCATGTCTAAGGAGCTGAAATACTTTGCATGCACCAATTGGTCGATAATCTCGTTTATCAAAGGCAGAGGGTATAAATAGTATATGATTTTTGCGTTTAGCACCCAGTAGACACAAAACTGATACGTGTTGCCCTTCTTCTTTACTAACACAATAGGGTAGGAGAACAGGGAAGCGCTATCGTAGATGATTGCATTTTCAAATGATTCGTTGTTCTGCCGATCCAGCTCATTTTGTTGGGCAAAAGGTACCCTGTAGGCCCTTTGTCACACTGACTTCCTGTCGATTCTTCTGTGATCTCAATGGTAATCCGCTGTGATTCCGGTCAGTTCGTCCATGTCTATGGCAAAAACATCCTTGTTTTTCATTAGTAATTGGCCTAGTTCTTTGGTTCCCAGGGTTTGAGGTGTTCCAATTGGAAGTCCGCCAGAGATAAGGGCTGAGGGGTGTGATTCCCTCTGGTGGCAAGGGCACGGATTTGCTTGGGGTCGACTGTTCCTATCTGGGCAATAGAAATCTTATCGATCTATCTGAGTGGTGATCATCCTTTAGTTCAGCCAAATGGGGTTGTTTGAGGAGTTAGCCACCTGCACATTCAATAAACCGGAGTCGATCAAAATGGCACACACACACACACACAATGGAAGTTTCTTATTAATGAACCACACCACCCAGATGGAGTTTTCTTTCAGCCTGGTGTGCAGTTACACTAGAACGGTCTGTCCTTTCAACTGCGAGACTGGACAATCAATCAGTGCAATCCACTCCATGTGGGGGGGGGGGGGGTTGGTTCCACAATTAGTTCACCATCCATCCCATACCCACTGGCTGCGGGGTCTCTTGGGTGGGGGACAACATACTTGTGCATGTCGAAGGAGGGATGTGGGTATTACTTTCCCCCGAGTCTCCTTTCTCTTCCCGCGTTAAAATGTCAGAATGAAAATCTATCGATTTTCATTCTGACATTTTAATATAACCATGGCCCTTCAAAATGTCATAACCTAAGATCATGTCGTAATTGGCAGTGTCGATATCAAGTGCCACCACTGGGTGTCTGAAGGTTTGGCCATTTATGGTCAGGCTTACCATAAACATGCCAATAACGTGGGGCCATAACCAATTGCCTTCTAATCTTGTAACCAAGGGACCATTTTTATCTTAATATGCGGTTTCAAATGCTGGAAATAATTTCGATTTATGACGCATAGGGTTGCGCCTGTGTCTAGGACTGTGGAGAACATCATATTCTCTATACAGCTAGAAATGATGGGAGCCTTCTCATCAATCTGAAAGATGGTGCAAGTGGCAATCTGGATGCTTGGACTCTCGCTGGGTTTCTGGGAAGCGCATCCAATCTTTCTCCCCCCTATTAGTTTAAAGGATAAGTGTAGGGAGTGTTTTGGGTGCTTAACCCTGTTCCCTGCCACTGTTATTAGTTTAAAGTTAGGGGGGGGGTGTGTTTCTCTCATCCCACATACCACGGTGTTGTTGCCAGTAAGCTACCCCTGGTTTTGTGATGGTGCAGATGACATCAGCCACCACTCCCAAGCAAAATGGCCTAGCTCCAGCAAGCAAAACAGGTGACCTCCTGGAGTCGTGGGCGCTCTTGGCTAGTGCCTAGTTTACAGTAATGCCCCGGAAACTGGGGAGGTTCCTGCATGCGTAGTTCTAGCACTTTCACCTGCTCCATCAAGGTAGCTGCCCCCTTCTGCATCTGGTGGAGTGGGAGAACCTTCAAGATTGCTCCCAGCTCCGGTGAAGGAGCCTGGGGAGAGAGATGGGTTCTGGGGTCATACCCACGACCTGGAGCAGGGGCTGCTGGGTCGTAAGACCCTCATTACTTTTTTCCAGTAGTGCTTTCTCCAGTGCCCCTTCAAATGTTTTCGGGTTCTGAGATAACACAGATCTCTTCATTTTGAGAAGCAGCCCTGCCATGAACTGTGCTAAGCGTATCTAATCCTCCATACTCTTGTCCATAACATTCACCCTCTCCAGTTGGGCCCTCCCCAAGAACTTGTAAACCAGGGTCCTCAGCCTCACCACATATTACCTCATGCTCTCCCCCATTTTTTGCTCGCATGTAGAGAACTGGTGGATCCAGGTGGCTAGTGGTTCCTCTATCTCGAACCGTTCAAGCACCACCCTTTTCAAGTCCTCATATCTACTCTCTGTGCATAGATCTGGGGATGCATTTACGAATTCCTCTGCCACACCTCTCAACTTGGAAGAGACAATGACTGTCATCTCCTTCGGCTGCCAGCTAGCCAAACTGGCCACTCTCTCCATTTGTTCAAACAACGTGGCAGCCAACCAGCTATTATCTCCATAAAAGCTGTTAACCAGACTCACATAACCCGCAAGCACTGGATCTCCCTGGGGGCTCGATTCCTCCACTGGGCCTCTACTTCAACTGTGTCTTCCACATTTTGTCCCTCCAACCCTAGTGTGCTGAGTGTTGGTGTAGTGTTCGCTTTCCTTGTATCCTCCGAAAGTGCAGGGAGGTGTGTCACAGAAATGCAATTGACATAAATAAAAGTCACTCCTAGCTAGAATAGTGATATTGAGGTGTTTCCTAGTTGACTCTCTAATTCTTCCCCATACATTCTATACCTAGGTATTTTCTTAAAACTATTACTATGCACAACAATTCACATTTGATGTTATTTCACTATAATCAAAAGTATTATTTTGTTTAACAGATGTTTCTGAAAATCCTACCTAAGCATATATCACAGGCCTCGCTAGTATCAGCTTTTCCAATATTTCATACACCGTCTCACATATACATAATACTTCAATCCTAATTTCTATTAATTTCTAATTTTTCTGCCACTGCCTTGTCTCAACATAGCAATTTGCAGTATATATATATATTTGCAGTATATATCCTAGGACATCAGTCTCATCCAATCTTTGCAAAAATTCATAAATTTATACACTCCCAAATATAACAATATATTGATACATTTTATTATATGACTCTACTGTCATATTTCCGCTATTTGGCTGCAATGGAACCCAGGGTCGAATCAATCATGGTCAAAGAAACCAATGTGTTGTAACCATCTCTGAGTGTTGTGAGATCGCACAACTTTAGGGCCGAGCTGGCCACAGCATAGAGATGATATCTCAAAAATTAATACACATAAATACACTCTAGACTAGAACAATTCACACTAAATACATTTATTTTACACACTTTCCATCATAAACTCAGAATGCAAGCACCCTTGGCGCTGTCCCTTCTACTCAAGGGAAAAAGTTCACTATCAGCACCCAGTTTTGGCTCATAATTACGAGAAAGAGAGAATGTTTCACACAGACTACTAAAAGTCAAACTACTCAAAGTCAGTCTGTGGCACCTACGGTGGGCAGCATGACGGTTACGAATTAACCCTACACTTCACTATGGGATGCCAGATCAGAGTAATTGACCCCTTACCTCGTCCTTCCAATGTGGGCTGAACAATGCTGGTCTCTTCTCCCAAGGAGTGGCTGCAGGTCGGTGCACGCTCATGCATCTCTGTTCATATGCCACAGCGTTAGTCAAGGTAGCAAGAAGCTAGGCTCCTAGTTGAGTGGTCGGCAGTCACTCTCCATCAATCGACTGATTTTGAAAACACTCTATAACTCACAGGAAGGACTCAAAGACACTTCTTCCTACGTTGCTGTCCAGCACTCGAAGTGAAGTGTTTTCATACTTCTTTTCACTCCTCTAGGTGACCTCCACGGAATTGTTGCCATCTGGGTGTGCGTGTGCGTTTCTCATTGGCCCACACGAGTCGAGATGCGATTCTCCGATCCATGTGGCTGTTGTTGACGTTCGCAGGTCATATACGCCGGGACCACCTGCTCCTATTGGACCGGGTTGCGAAATTCAGAGCCTGTGGGGTACATTATCCTTGTCACTGGACAAGCGTTCCAAGATGGATGAAAATGGAAAACACAGTAGCAATGGTGGGGACGGTCCCTCACATGAACCCATCGTGTCCACATTTTGGAATAAATGTGAGCATGACAATATTCACACACACACGTTGGAAATTCCTGGGTATGCCACTGCATTACAAACGCTGTTGCATCTGGAATAATACATAACTTCATATATAATATTTGAATTAAATCATTGAAATTGATTGGAGACATGCATAGTATCGTGCTCACATTTGTTTCAAAATGTGGACACAATGCATCTTTATCGGCTAAGTCCCACCCGCCATGTTGTTGTTTAGGTCTTAGCTTCCTACCCTTCCTTCATCTTGGCTCTCAGACCGTTCTTGCTGGAAAAGAAGGCAGCCTGAGGCCTGGAACAAGGAAACTCAGCTAAAAAGTTATTCCATCTGTCAAAGGATCTCTTGGGCGAAACAAGCAAGTGCTCGGCAGAACCATATGGATGGACTAGCATTCGTTTCTGCCTAAGCGGACCAATCGCCACCTCACATGCTAACCCAGGTAGTTTTGACCACCTTGTGGCAAAGCAGGAGAGCGCAGAGAAAAGCGTGCACTTGGACACTCTTTTGCTGACTTGTGGTGCAAAAAGTCGACTTCAGTGGTGGTGTTTTTTTCCTTTCTTGATTCACGAACAAAGACTTGAGATATTCTTCTTGGCGTCGAGGTGCTCAGCTACGGACAATTGCTAGAGATAATCCTGATGATGAGCCGTAGATTCCCGAGATCGAAAAAGGATGACAGCGTGATATGAACGAGTGAGAGACAATTTCTTCCGCCCACCAACGGCAAAGGAACGAGGTAGGGTCATTCTTTCCTGATCTGGGGTCCCCCATGTTAAATGGTAGTTTGTCGCCACCATGATGACTTCGACAGTTTTTGGGCCGTAAATTGTTATGCTCCCAATAATGATGCAGTGCATGAAAGATGAAATTTTGCATTTGTGTGAAATCAATTTGAGTTGAAGTAAATTGACTGTAACTGAGAATTGTTGTAAACTTAAATATGTTCCCACAGAATGATCCCGCATCGAACTATTTATTTGTTTTGTTTGTTGGCCTAGCTCCTGCACATGTGAAATTGGCAGACAACCTATGCTTCAGGATTGGAAGATCCCACCTTTCATGATTAAAAATTGCGGCATCAGGCCCATTTTCCCCGGAATGCTGAAATTGGTGAAACATGGCACCTTATTTTCACACCCTCATTATTATTAAGTTCGCCCCTAAAGTCCGCCACCCAAAATACACAGGGGTGTTCACGACAATAATGTTCCTGGTATAAAATCTGGGTGATTACTTTTCTTTAAAAACTTAAATGCAGTTGAAATTAACTGAGCTAGTAAGATAACATCAGAAGTCAGTTTACCGTAAATTATATGAGATTGCGATATTTCCTACATATATGTAACATATATAGAAAATATATATATAATATATAATATATATGTAACGCAGATCAAATAAAATCTTTGCATTAAAAAGTTACTTAAGTATGAAAATATAATTATTATTAATATAGCTCCCTTCCTCTGCCTTTTTTTACCTTCAAATGACTTTAAGTAAGTCCCCTGACCTTGTCGTTAAACTCACTCTCACTGTTAGTGACGTCCCAAAAATGGTGAACTGATGAGAAGTGAGGTCATGGGACCTTTGATAAAATCCTTTAATCCCCACCCCTTTGCCAGAAGGGAAGTAATTAAAAAGTCCTCGACCATGGGTGGGAGCCAGTTTTCTGGAACTTCCTAGAAGTTCTTCGAATGAGACTATTCTCATTCGAAGAATGAATCACTTTCTAGAACAGTGATTCTCAACCTTTTATGCTTCACGTACCCCTTGGAAATGTGTATGTAAATGGCGTACCCGTTGTATAGATAGATAAAACTATACTTATAATATCAATAATAATACAATTATAGTATAACAATGGGAATAAAATAAAACATATATCTAGCGACTTTTCAGCTCTCACGGCGTACCCCAAAATATTTTACCGCGTACCCCACGTTGAAAACCCCTATTCTAGAAGATTGTATGACGAAATTCCCGGTCTGTTGCATCATATTCAGGGACTTTAAGCGTAAATTGTGTTCTGGAGGCTTTAATCAGTTTATATGGCATTTGATGTCACTTCCGATCGGATTTTTTGAGAGAATGAACATTTAGATTTACACTAAATTCTTTAGACACATTTCTTCTTTGGTTGGCTGGAGCTGAACTAAAAGAAAAGGATCTCAGTCAAAATATGACACGTGTGCAAAATCCAGAAGTGCTTTTGTATAAATTCGAAGCTACACAAACGCAGCGGCCACTGTTGTTCTGATTGTAGAGAAAATGCTTAGTTCATCTCATGATGTTAAGAACTTTCTTTCCTTCGCTTGTATTTGTTATTTTTTTAGGTTTGCGCTCCATTCTATTGAGAATTCTTTCATTTCCTAGAAAGAAATCCATTCGTCACAGTTCTTTATGGTCGTGTTTTCCGGAAGATAATTCTTATTTGTATCGCCATGCTATAGAAAAGCAACTTTTTTTTCCTTATTCTCCTTCCTAACACCGGTTATCTATTTTTGAACTTATACTTTCTGTTGTCAGTTATCAATAGCACAAATAAACGGCTTGCTAATAATAGTTCAAATGTCCTCAATTTCTCGCCCTTGAAAATGAGCTTTTTTGAACAAAGGATATAATAATAATATTCGCACAAAAATTTAGCTGAGAGGCGAACCAACTAAATCTTCTATAATCTCTTCACCAAACTCAACATGAAAATCGAAATGTACAGAAGAATAACATTTTCTGAAAGCTAAGCTTTAATTCATCTGCTGCCCAAGAGACATATCAAGATACAACTTCTATCTGAAAACATCAAATTTAAATCAATATGACGGTTCTAAATAATAACATTTTGCAGCAAAGGTAACACAATCACTAATCCTCTCCACTTCTCGAAGAGGTTAGGCAATGTGTGTCTAGACTTATTAAAATGAACTAAAAGAAATATATGTTATTTTCGCAACAAACAATTTCGCCAATATCGGTAACTCTTTAACTAAGACAAATAGTTAGACAATTCAAAAACCGTAACGAAGTTGAAAATATAGTCGACATATTAGGGGTCAACGTTTATTTCGCTTAACAGGTTTTTATTTTTTTATTTTTATTCTTTAATTTCTAGGGAATGAAATAATAAAATCAAAGAACTAGATATTTTTCGCAAAGTTTATTTCTACGTCAGAATTTTGGTATTATGGAATTTTGGTGGTTTAATTTCTTCTCGGTGAAACACTCACCTGAGTTGGAAAAAAATATAAAAAAGTTATTTTCATATTCAACTATTCGGCAAAAATTTGCTTATTTGCTTAACCTCTCTTAACTGCACTTAAATAGAATAAATATTGTTTAGTTTATTTTGCCCCTTTTAAAGTTAGCAATTTTTTTATTTAAAAAACTAAAGAAATACATTTCATATCTTAGTTTCACTTCTGAATTTAATAATCATAAAAATGTCACTGCTAAACATCACATTGTATTACTTCACTTGGAGCCAATAATGTTTTCTTCCCATTGGCCAGCGCGCTTTTCTAACCCATACAATCTAGTTTTTCAAATGGTAAAAATTTTAATTAAGTGAAATATTCGGGTAGAAAATGTAGAAAAATTGATTTTTCAAATTTCAGATAAATTGATTTTTTTATTTAAAAAAAAAAGAAAAAATTTGCATTTTCTTTGCTACACCTTACTCATTTTTGTAAATGTCAGAGACGAGAAGTAATTTATAAAAAAAATAAATAGCCCCTTAAGCAGTTGCTTGTCACAGAAGTCTAACAGGAGACTGTCAGTTTATATGCCATAATACACTGGTTTCCATAAATTAAGGAAAACTCAGAAAAATTATGATAAATTAAAAACTATATGATATAGTTTTTAATTTTTGATAGGAACATAAATTACAATGCTAGTTTTAGAATGGCATAAAATGTATTACACTAGAAAATTTTTCGTCAGAAAATAACACTTACAGGAACTTGTCCAAAAATGATCTGTCAGAATGGAATGGTCAAATTTCTTTAATAAGGAGTGTGGTCATCCCTTACAGCAATGTAGGCACGACAGCGATGTTCCATGCTGTTTACGATGTTGTGAATCAGCTGAGTAGGGAGTAACGACCATTGTTCCTTTAGAGCAGTAATAAGCTCACGGACGGGTGACGGGTTGAAGGTGACGGGTTGACGGGTTGAAGGCAGCAACACGTAGAGCATTCCACACATGCTCAATTAGATTTAGGTCGGGAAATCGAGCTGTCCTCTTCTTGCGCATAATGGTCTCCTCTTGAAGGTATTGTTCCACTAGTCGAGCTCTGTGTGGACCAGAGTTATCGTCTTGTAATATGAATGTTTCACCTATTGCACCAGGGTAAGAACATACATATAGGTCTAAGATGTCATCTCTATACCTTTGAGCATTGAGGTTCCACTCGTCAACACATAGAGGTCTGTGCGTCCACCTAAAGATATGTCACTCCAAACACACACGCTACCTCCGCCGTAATTGTCTCTTTGACGGATGTTACTGGGATGATAGCGGGTACCAAGTTCTCTCCATATCCAACAATGTCCGGAATTGCTTTGCAAACAATATCTGGACATCTGTGAAGAGTACGGATCTCCATTGCTCTTCTGTCAAGTTAGCATGCGAGCATACCCAATTCAACTGCTCTGTGACATGATGTGAGGGTCATGAAAATTACTGGCCTTCTAGCGTACAGACCTCCCTCATGAAATCTTCTACACACAGTAGAAGCTGATACAACGCTCCCAGTGGCTGCTGCAAGAGAGGATCATAGCTGACAGGGAATAGACGTCCTGCTACTTCGTGCTGTTAATCGCAGATATCGGTCGTAACTTTAGCCCTTTATCCGCTAAACCTCCGAGACCCGGAATCCATGCTAAGAAATTGATTCTACAGTCTATGAACCACAGAAGGATTCACATTCAGCCATCGTGTCACGTCTGACTGACTCTGGCCTGCTTCGATCTGGCCAATAGCTCTCCACCGCAGTTCATTTGCCAAATGATGTATCGAGATCATTCCTACAAAATGGCTATTTCGAATTTCTTTACTCACATTTGCAAAACAAATTAACGATCCACTCCAAAACACCCGTTTTTATACCGCTATCCGATTATGCAAATTGACGCAACCTAGATTAATTTGCATACGATATGCTCATTCGGCATTACTTTACTGATTTCATGAACAGGTTTGGTGAGAACCGCACAAATGTTTGGCGAATTATGGGGATTTTTCTCATTTTTCCTTAATTTATGGAAATCAGTGTAGACTGTCTGTGAGGATGGCAGGACCTCAGCAGAAAAACAGCACAAACATCCATGCCTTACCTGGGGCTCGAATCCAGATCCCTTCGATCAGTAGCCAAGTGCGCTAACCACTCGGCCACGGGATTTAGATTGTAAAAAAATTATGACATCCAAGGAATTCGGATTTTGCGTTCCTTTTTAATGCAGAGTAAAACTTCATTACTAAGCGAAGCATGTGTAAGTAAACACATCACATAAAAAAATGGAAGGTTAATAGGAAAAATCGCGAGAATTTTATCCTTTTTAGGTAATTTCGGATTTTTATCAGCGTATTTAGACTTTTTTCTGTAATTTAAAATTATTTAACTTTGAATCAGGCTTAACTTTAACATACTCTAACTCAAAACGCATAAACGATACTAATATTAGTTATAGCGCATAATTTTGCAGAGAAATTTTCAAATTTTCATATTTAATACATTTTACTTAGATTGGTGTCTGAAAATAACTGTTTTCAGGTTGTTGTTTTTTTTTCAACTTCGAGACTGTTTTTCTCAGAAAGAATTTATTCACCGGAAGTAAATAATAAAAAAAAAAGATCAGCGAACGAATATAATTCATAAGAAAAAATCGTGCTTTGGGTTTGTTCCTTATCTTATAGATCAAAGGGTGAAAGTCAGAAACGGCATAAAACAAGGAACGTTTTATGGTATTTATACCATTTTGTAGTTTTCATTATCTGGTTTACTGTATAATAATCGGTTCTCTGTCTTAATAAATAAAAATAAATTATTCCTCAAACAGCCATTTTAATAAACCACGTTTCACCACATATGAATACAGCTAACTTCAACAAACTTTAAGTTGTGGTCACCTTATTACACACGCCCTGTTTCCAACATCACACCCAAACACTCTCAACTCACCCCACAGCCTTTCTGTCATGGGCCATAAATAACCCTTCATTGAAAGTCGTCATCCGTATTTTTGTCATCTGCTAGGTGTTGAGAAAACGCCCCCCTGTCAGGCTATCAGTGACAGGGAGGCGTTATATAGCCAAACGAGAGTCTGATGTGGACTCCTTCGGGCAACGATCAGTGTCCCTCAAACAACATCCTGATGGCATCTTTTCATAAAACAATCTATTAAGTCCATTCTCCACACATCACACCCCACCGGAGTGAGGGACCATGTCCCTCACAGGTCTGCGTGTGTTCAAATGATTCCAGAGTAGTACTTGTAATACATCTGGATTTTAAATCCGTGAAAGCTGACCGCTCTGTTCCCACATTTCCAACTTATTGAAACTGCCTTATTTGTTCTTCTGCAGTGTTTATCGCTCCCCCCCCCCATGTTTTGTTGTTGTTTTTCCTTCTTTGCAGTTCTTTTATGGCTATCATATCTCCATATCCCCGAGCTTTAATTGCTAAGAGGGTGACTTCTGAATGCTACTCGAAGTCAAACTCTTTGGACTGCATTGTTTGTAGTTTAAAGAAAACTTAATATGCGTATCTGTTTTATGAAGAGAAAAATATAAAATGGAATTGATATTAATATATAAAAAAGATAAGTTTTTTTAAAAACAACAAACCTCTCCCAAGTTTTTTGGAGGGGGCCATTGCCCCCATGGCTCCCTCCTTATGACCGCCACTGCCACTATGTCTATTTCGACAGGTTTGTGATGCTTTACAGATTTAGATATAACTTCATGCTCGCTTTGTGGCAAAAGATTACAGTAGGCTCTTGTAATATTAACGTTATTGAAATGCAATAACAAAATAGAAACAAATTGCTTTATACGGAGAAATTAATGTTAAATGTAAATTATGGAGATAAATGTTTCAATATAAATTTAATTGAATTAATTATGGTAAATAGATATATACAGTATATTACTGAAGTAGCACAAAAATGCACATTAAATCATGACTAATGATCGTTTCTAAAAAAGATTAATGTATTGTAAAAAAGTTCTGAAATGAAAGGAAATGCTCATTTATGAAATTACGATAAATGCAGACTACTGATAACAAACATACCCAGATATTTGAATCCATTCACACATTTATCAAATAGAGAAAAAAATTATTAAACTTTGGTATATTTCATTCATTTTTCAATAAATTGTTTTCAAGATCTCTAAAATGGAGGAGGAAATATTATACTGCAATGGAAATTCAGGCCGAGCCTATGGGAACTGTATCTAATAAAGTCACCCAGGAGTGTATATAATCTACATTCAGTAAGAGAGCCTTACTGGCATTCATGCATTGGTTCTCAACCCTTTGGATACTGCAACCCCCTAAAATTGCATTAAATTTATGCGATCCCTAGAATCGTAGACAAAATTATGCGAAACCTTCCCTACAACGTAGGTTCTAAATAGTTAAATCCAATTATTTCCTTATATTTAAATAGGATAAAATGAAATAAAATTGTCTTTTGAATTTAACATATCACATTTGTCAAAAAACACTTTTTTTATATAAATACAAATAGTTTCATATAATACTGTAAAAACAATTCACTAAAATGTTTAGTAAATATAAAACTATTAAAGTTTTTGGAACCCCTTTCCATATCGCTCGCCATCCACAGTTCGTCAAACTCTGAATTAATGAACACTCATTGAACAATTATTGAAACTGAAACTATTTTAGATACATGCTTTTAGTTTTTGTCATATAATACCACTGCACGGGTCACCACACCCTACTTGTTTCTTGAGACCGTTTTAGCACAACCTCCGTTTCCCCCTTCCTTTCTTAGTTTACGTTAAAACCTATTTTTTTCAGCGGTGCTTGCCATCCCATAGATGTGTAATCTTGTCAGTGTTATCTGCACCTAGTGGTGAGGGAAAAAAATCAAGAAAATGGTTGCTGAGATTTCGCTTTTTATGTCCTCAGAAATATTGAAAACAGATTGAGATGCCTGTTATGGTATAACTTAAATTCTGGTTCTGCAAGTAAATAGTGTTGGGTTAACAGTTCTTGAGAGAAGACAGATATCGGAAATCAAAGTAGGAATTCGTAAATGTTTACAAGAGAGATAAAACTCTTAAAAAGTGATAAACGATTAACACGAAAGAGAAGGAAGGGATTAGTGTAAAATTTCGTATTATCAAAATTTCCTGTTAAGGGTATATCGATGAATACGCGCTGCATTGTTATTTTTTAATCTATTCATAACGTAATCTTTATTTTGAGATTGAATATCAAAACAAAAATTCAATGAGACCTTTCGTCATTGATTAAAAATCGGGGATCTGAGTGCATTGAGGCTTCATTTTGAATGTTATTCCCGATCAAGGTTGAATAAAGTCTACAAACTGAACGGAGCGCAGGAAACAACCGTCATAATCAACAAATAATATTTATTAATCTGCGTCCCATATGTCGAGTCTAAGATACATTAATACAGCCGTTCTTAAATAATTAGCAATTAACAAGATAATTGAAGCTGCTCAAACTTTATGAATTATTAACGTTTCTAAAATAATAAAAATAAGATATAAAAGTAATGGTTCGAATTATACCTACCAATATCTATAAATTCCATGTTATTCAACGAAGTGTAAATGGAATTTTATTCTAAAAAAAAATTAGAAATTTATCGCGTTAAGCGGTTTTATTTTTTGTGTTATCCGTTTCGCGCTAAGAGGTTGTTACATGCAAAAGTATTGTCACTAGAACGGACTAAACTTCAGTTTCACGTTAACCGAATTTCTCCTTATCCATTTTCGTGTCAAGCATTTTCGACCGTATTTAATATTAAACAAATCTTTCAGTATTTATGTCGATTGTAAGACACTGTAAAGAGGTAAAATACACTATAAATAAAAAAAAACACAAATACCCCCTCAAGTAGCTGCTTGCCACAGAGGTCTGACAGTAGCCTGTCAGTTTATATGCCGCAGTAGAAGGTCTGTGAGGATAGCAGGACCTCAGCAGAAAAACAACATATACATACACTATAGGAAATAAAAAAATGCTACACTTGCAAGAAGTTATGCAAATGTGACGAAATTTAGGGACGCTGTTGTACATGGAAATGCATGGAAATGATTAGGTTTGTAGGACGATTTCGCAACGATTGGACAGGCGCGAGCTGACCTCACAGGTGCGGAGCAGTCAAACATAGATAAAGGAAACCAAAGTTCCCTGGTTGAAAAACTGTTGTGGAAATTGTTCTAAACCGCTAAAGATGCCTTTACGCAGACGTCGACAGCCGTTCCAACAGTTAACAGACTTTGAGCATGGAAGAATCATCGGTCGTAAATAGATAGGTCCAACTTTGTTGGCCGCAATCCCAGCAGCATAATACACATATGGCACCACTGCGTTCAAGAAGGGTCCAGCACATGCATACAAGTATCAGGAAGACGATATATGACCACAGAGCGATAGGACCGCTATTTACGACGCATGGCATTGCATGACAGATTTGCTACTACAACGCAACTGCAAAGGGACTTGCAACAGATAAAACACATCGAATACCTACCAGGTGGATGGTAAACACAGGCTTTTACAGTTTTCAAGCATATCATCCAGCACCGTGTTTGCCCCTCACATCTGCCCACATGCAAGCACATCTTCAGTAGTGTTGCCTCAGAAAGAACTGAAACAAACAACAATGGAGTACTGTGGTGTTTAGTGATGAATCTCGTTTTTTTGCACGATGGTAGGCAACGTGTTCGCCTTCATCTAGGGGAAAGGAACGCCAGCCAATGCGTGCAACATCGTCACACAGCTTCAACACCTGGTGTCTTGGTGTGAGGTGCAATTAGTCGAACATCTCGGTCAGAACTGGTCATCATGAGGGAATCTCTAAGTGCTCAAAGTTATGTTACCAACATTTTTCAGCCAGTGGCTGTCCCATTTGTTCAGCACCATGGAACCTTTTACCAGCAAGGAAACGTCCGTCTCCACACAGCCCGCATTAGTCTGCACCATCTACACGAGTAAAATGTTCGGGTAGGTTCGTGTAAACGTTTCGTGCAAAACGTTTGTGTAAACGTTCATTAGAGCAAAACGTTCGCCAGATCTTTCACCTATTGAACACGTCTAGGATATAATGGGCTGACAGTTCTAACAACACCCAAGAGGTGCGCCAACCACTGTCGCTGAAATGGAGCAATGACTTCGAACTATTTGGTGTTCTATTCCTCAGGAGGACATTATAGAGCTATACGATAGCTTTCCCAACCGACTTCATGAATTCATTGCTGCACGGGTGGTTCAACATCATACTAATTATACCCCTTTACCGGGTAGGAAAAATGGTAATTTTCCATATGTTTTTTGATAATGTAATCAATCGCACAACTCAGTGTATGCTAACAGCTGCTTGTTTTTTAATAAAATGGCATTAATCCTTCCACGTATTGCAATTTTTTTCTTGTAGTGTATTATATCTGAAACTTAATTTTTACCAATATTCATAGAATGATTAAATAACACTGGGTAACACACAAAAAGGCTTTGAAATGAAAATGGGCAATCTACTAATTTCGAAGTGCTGAACACGAAAATGACAATAAAATTTGTCGATTGCCTCTTGGTCAGTCCACATTGAGTACATAAGTAACCATTTCGCAATGCTGTATTTTAAACACCAGATTGCAACATATTGCGTCATACTGCATCAGTCCACCATACCCACAACTCCTGGAGGTCATTGTCTGATCATTGTCTGATCTTTACAATCGCGAACGAAAGTTGATGAAATCGTTAGTTGTAAGCGACGTCTCATAGGGTGAGCAAGTCTTCTGAGCGACTCCCATTTACCCCTGAGTAATAAGTACAACACAAGTGATCCTTGCAGTTTTAATCCAGCAGAAGTGATGCATCGTAACTGTGTTAATAGTGCAGATATATTTTGTTACATTTGCAGGGAAGTGACTTTTACAAGCCAGGAAAGGGCCATCACTCCAATAGTGAAAACGGCATATGAGTTTTATTTTGGATGCAAGATTGGAGACCAGGACAAGGCCTAGGCCCCATACATATGCTGTACTACGTGTGCAAGAAATCTTTCCAAGTTGCTGAAAGGCGAAAAAGTGCCGATGCCATTTGCTGTTCCTATGGTTTGTAGAAAGCCAAGCAATCACACAAATGACTGCTACTTCTGCATGGTTCCACCGGTTTCTGGAGGCATCACAAGGAAAAAGAAGTGGAGAATAGCGTACTCGAATATACAATCTGCTCTTCGACCAGTTTTGCATGGTGAAGGTCTTCCTGTTCCCGAAAATCCAAAAGAATTTTTCATCGATTCAGATGATGAGGAGGGAGGCGAACTGACGTCGGGTTCTCCGCAGTCTTTGGTATCTAATAATGATCCATACGCCTCCCATGATGCGTCATCTGCGCCACACATTCTCAGTGAAAAAATAATGAACGATCTTGTTCAAGCAAGTCAGAGCTGTCCAAGGCCAAAGCAGAATTACTTGGATCAAGACTTAAACAATGGAATCTTCTCAAAGAAAATGTACGAGTGACTTCGTTTCTAACCCGTCATGAGCAGTTTGCACCTTACTTCAGAAAGAAAGATGACCTTGTGTATGGCCTGATGAATGAATGAAGTGAACCAAGCTTGAGAGTCATGTTTGATTCCCTCGGAATCAAACATGACCTCAAGAATGGCGACTATTCATAGACTCCTCGTAATTGAGTCTCAGAGTGGTGTTGCTTCATGATGGAAATCGACTTCCATCCATTCCGGTCGGACATGTTGTCTACATGATGGAAATCTATGACAACCTAAAACAGCTGTTGAACTGTTTACAATACAGCAAGTATGGCTGGCATCTCTGTTGTGACTTGAAGGTAGTGTCTCTGTTGATGGGTCTGCAGTTGAGATATAGGATGTACTGCTGTTTATGGGAATGGGACAGCTGAGAAAAGACTTTGCACTACATGATAAGAAATTGGCCTCAGAGGAAATCTCTGAAGGTCGGAGAGAAGAATGTGGAACACTCAGCACTGACAGAAACATACAAAATCCTGCTACCATCCCGACAGATCAAACTCGGTGTTATGAAAACTTCGTAAAAGCTATGGATCGGATTGCATCAGCTTTCAAGTACTTGGCTGACAAATTCCCTCGACTCAATGAAGTGAAAACTAAAGAGGGAATTTTTGTAGGTCCTCAGATCCGTCAGCTGTTCAGAAACCAGATGTTCAACAACCTGCTTCAGGGTGACGAGAAAAAGGCTTGGGATGCGTTTCAGCTGGTGTCAACTAAATTCCTCGGGAACTACAAGAAACTGGTTAAGGACATGTTGTTTCTGTATCACAAACTTGCCTGCAATTTGTCCTTAAAGTTGTACTTCTCCAATCCCACTTAAATGTTTTCCCCGACAACAGCAGCATAATTAGTGATGAGTACAGTGAACGTTTTCACCAGGACATTGCAACGATGGAGAAACGATACCAAGGAAACTGGTCCACTTCAATGTTGGACACTCGCCAGAGATGATCCTGAGCAGCTGTACAAGCGACGGGCAAAGCGACGTCGGAAGTAGTAGCGGAGTTTTACCAATATATGTCATTTATATAAGAAAGTCATTGTATAATATAATTATAGAATAATCTCTATTATATAAGAAAATATCTCTATTATATAAGAAAGTGTTGCGGATTTCTTAGAAATTGTAGCTAATTTTGCATTTCCATTGTCATATTCGGGTTCAGCACCTAGAAATCTTTAAGAAATGGCTACTTTTATCTCAGAGGCATGACTTTTATGAAAATTTGTTTTCCAGTGTAATCGGATAATTACTTTATAGCTCAGAACAGTGTTGCAAATTTTTTACCACCGCTAGTCCAAAATAATAAATTCTACATAGTGGAATAAGTGATTAATTGGAACCAATAAAACCGTCACGACCATCAGAATCCATTTTTAATGTATATCGCCTATTTGGTCTGCTGGACCATCTCACTTGGGACTGCGTTTTCAGTGCTCAGTGGTCTTAACTTCAGTCTTGATGGTACCTGGACTTCTTGCCTGTCTTCATCGATGGCTTGAAGTCTGGCACATCAGTGGGATCAGCCATGGTCTTCTGTGATACTATCATTGCAGACTAGATTCCACAACAGTGTTCCACCTTCACTGCAGAGTTGCATTGTATCAGCTATGAAACTCTGTTGTTCCATGGTATCAACTATGCACATGGCAGTTAAGCATCGTCGTTGATGTGTTCTCTACACCGACTCTCTTAGCTCACTACACACTTCGATCTCAGTGAGACATCGGCCTCACCCTGTTCTCTCTCAGATCCACAGGTAGCTCCAGCATCTGGCAGCCATTACCATCACTCTCTTCCGTTGGTTGCTTGTTCGAGTCAGGATCAGGGATAATGACTTGCCAGACTCTGCTACCAAGTTGGTCACGTCATTATCTGACTCTCCATTATCATACTTGGATTTCCGGTAGTGTTTCTACAAAGAGCTCTGGATACAGTGGCAGAAGTCTTGGTCGGAACAGATTGCGAACAAACTGCTCGGTTCACTTATGTCGTTCGTTTACTACAACACCTTGAACCAGATGGACGACTAGCCTAAATGCGAGTTTTGACACACCATTTTAACATTCAAACAAATTTTACTCGACTGTGAAGCTTTTAATTCTGAACGTCTTTTGTATTTCAGTTAATTTCACCCATTCTAGCCCCTTACACTCGGACATATTTTATCTGATGATTCAGTTTTAGCCCCAGTTTTTGAATTTCTACGCTATTGTGGATGTTTTAACCGTATATAAACACTTGATATATTTTATGGGTCCTCTAAACGCGTTGTTGATTTTTATGTTTTACACTTATTGCATCTTTTTTTACATTCCCATTTTTTTGCCTTTTGTGAAATCTTTTACACATTTGCATTTTGCTTTCAACATTGATTGTGGGTTTCCATGATTTCTATCTGTTTATACCCTTACCACTAAACTTGTTTGGCGCAATATGATCTTAGTTTCCCTTACACCATAAAAACCCAAAACATCCAACCAAAGCCTATTTGGTTCCGACAACTTTTGAAATATCAGCAAATAAAAATATAAAAGAACGTCAAAACGCATAAAGGTCAATTTTTAATAAAATTCAAACCTATTTGGGAAGAATGAAATTCCTCAAATGATTGACGGAGGGTCTTATTCAACAAAGGTGGTTGGTAGATTATGCTCACCAGAAGTATGAAGGCAATCGATTGAAGATGAAGGAATTTGAGGTGGCTTTTTGTGATGTTGAAGCAACTGCAGACGAAGCTGTTTGCAGTTTGGAGAACCTGTCTTGTTAGTTTTGACTCCAGTCTCTTTCAATTTAGTCTTCTCTGGGAGACTGGCTGATTGAATACCATTCTAGCATTTAACTCTTAGAGCGCCAAGTGTTTTTTTTTCCTCTAAAAATGTAACTTTGAGCATTATTATGAAACAACTAATAAATCAAATACTTCATGTTACATACTAAAACACAGAGCACTTAATTCAATTCTGAACAAAAAAAGTGAATTAAAAGATAAAAAGGGTAGTTAAGCATAAAAAAAACATGTTGCAAGTTCATTTGTAATTATTTGTGAAAACTGATTAATCAACTTCCTTACTTTAAGGGTTAAAGGCTCTCTATCTTGTATTGGATCCTCGTTTGTAATTGTCTTGATGGAATCATTATACGCAAATGGTTTAATCTTTTGTGGTTAAGTTCATCTGTTGATTCTTAGATTTCAGAGTCTTAAGATGGCTTCACCTGGTCTTATACCAATTCTTCTGGACCAATCACAAAAGGTTGAAACAATGGTATGAAAATGAGCGATTATTCCAAAGAAGGTCGAACTTTTCATGTTTGCTCTTCCCCTTTTCACTGATTGTTACATTGTAAAGATGTGTTGTAATGTTTTTAATATTTAAGTGAATAACCTAATCCATTCATTCAATCAACATCGTGGTTTACGAACTTCCAGATTTTGGTGTAGTTGTATGTTTGGATTTTGGTGTATCTGTATGAGCCGTGTACCATTTCATTTTCGTCGACTTTGAGCTTAAAATCTTACTAATAAAAAGGCGTTAATTCAAACATTCGAACTTACAGACCTTGTTAATTAACCGAATGAACATTATTTAAAGTCAGCAGTATTTAATATTTCGAATCACATATCTAACTTTTACATAGGAATCTTTATTTTCGAAATCGTGAACATCCGTATCATCATCATCATCATCCTCAAGCAGCCATGGGCTTCGGAGGTCCAACCGGACCGTGCAGTTTCATTTTCCAATCATAATTGTCCTGAGCTACATCTACTGCATCTGGCCACTGCACACCAGGTCCTGTTTGACATTGTCTGCTCACCACATCCTAGGTCTTCTCCTCTTTCTGAGGTCTTTAGGCACACTATTCATAACCATATTCGCCAATCTATAATAATCCATACGGGCAAATATGGCCAAACCAGCGGAGTTTCTCTCTGCACAATATGCTGCTTAAGGGAGGTTGCCTACTCCTTTGCCTAACCTCATCATTACTTACAAAGTTAAACCACCTAATACCCAAGATACTACGTAAGCATCTAGAATCAAAGACATCAAGTTTCCTGTTATCTTGTTTACACAGCGTCCAAGTTTCACTACCATGACTAAACCTAGAAAGAACCAAACTATTATACAGTCTAAGTTTAGTCTTTATCTATATATACGCCTATTTCTCCACACTATCCATAGATTCTTAAAAGTCCCAGTAGCAATCCCTATTCGTCTGTTAATCTCATGTCGTACATCAGCAGTATCTGTTACATAGCTCCCAAGATAATTAACCTGTGACACCTGATCAAGACTGCAACTATTCAGATCAACTGAATCACAGCCTGCTTGACCAATTTTCATCACTTTAGTTTTCTCTTTCTTTATAAGTAAACCTACTGTACTACCAGTCTCATCAACAGCTCGAATGAAAGAGTTCATCTCATCAACATCATTTGCCAAAAGAGCTAAATCATCAGCATAATTTAAATCAGACATTTTCGTATCTCGAGACCATTTAAGGCCAAAAACTTTCCTCTGCAGTGAATTTGACATAACATAATCAATAAACAAATTAAAGAGAAAAGTAGACAAAATGCACCCTTGTCGAACACCAGAAGTAATGCTAAACCAATTGCTACAAGCCTTACCAACTCTCACACACGACTCAGTGTTATTACAGAGAGCTTTCATTATGTTAACTAACTTCTCTGGTATACCATATGATCTCAGAATTAACCACAAATTTTGACGATCAACATAGTCGAAATCCTTTTTGAAATCAACAAAGCTAGCAACCAAAGGTTTTTGAAACTCTAAACATTTCTCAAGAATCTGCCTAAGTGAAAATAACTGATCTACACATTCCCTACCACTTCTGAATCCACATTGCTCATCACGCAATTGCCTGTCAACAAGATTCTTAATTCTATTAAGCACAATCATGCAAATAACTTTCCCGGGAACAGAGAGTGATACCCCTATAGTTATCACAAGAACTGCGATCACCTTTTTTGAAAATAGGGATAAAAATAGCTGTGGTAAAATCCTTAGGAACCATGCCCTTATCATAAAAGATATTCAAAATTTCAGTCATCCAAGTGGCAACAGAAACATTTCCAGCTCTAAGCAATTTCGTAATAATTTCATCTACACCTGAGGATTTATGAAGTTTAAGTTTAGAAATAGCCAAAATAACTTCAGATTGTGTTATAGGGCCAACATTAAAGCCACCAATGCATCCATCATCATTGCAAACAATGGGAGTAGAACTACCTACATTGTTTAGAACATCACTGAAAGGCTCAGCCCACCTAGCCATGACAGAATCCTCACCTTCTATAACCTTACCTTGTTTATCCTTCAATCCCTGTATCCCTGTCCGTTTTCTACCACACAAAACATTAACTATCTGGTACAGCTCTTTGCTGTTGTGCTGTCTAACTGCTTCCTCGGCTTTGTCAGTCAAACCATCAAGCCAAAGATTCTTATCAGCAGCTAACTGATCCTTTACACGTTTATTAAGTTCTCTGTAATGCTTTCTATTAGGACTAATAGGGTATTGATTAAGGACATTCCTGCAGTTCTTTCTTTCCGAAATAAGCTCAAGTGCCTTATCACTCAGATAATTCTGTCTCTTCTGCTACTTTTTTCCTAAAAGAGTACTGTTAGTGTCCAAAAAAGCCTGTTTAAAATGGTCCCATTCTTCCTCAACTTCAGTAGTAAGCAAGCTATGACTGTCATAATGACTAAGTAACCTATCATGGTAAGCTATAGCTATAACTGGGTCTTTCAGAACTTCAGTATTAAAGGTAAATTTTTTAACCTTAGCACAACACTTTTTACGTTTAAGTTGCAAGACACTTTTAACAAGGTAATGGTCAGATCCAATTTCAGCTCTCCTATGTGACCTGGTATTCCTAACAGAACTAGCCCATTTGCTGTTAATTAATATATAATCAATCATATTCTTATGCAGCCCATCAGGTGAAACCCATGTGTACTTATGTATGTCACGGTATTTGTAATAAGTGTTAGTTATTCTGAAACTATTGAGTTTACTTACCTGTAGGAGACGTTGCCCTTTGCCATTGCAGCTACCAATACCAAAAGGGCCTATTACTCCTCCCCAAAGGTCAGAGTCAGCAGCAACTTTGGCATTGAAGTCACCAAGAACAAGGGTAATATCTCCTTTCTTGACAGAATTCAAAATATCCTGAAGTTGTCCATAAAACCTATCCTTCTCCATCCTCATCGGCATCCTCAGTGGGGGCATAACAGCAGATAACCCTCAAGTCTTTAACGCTTGTCTGAAATTTTGCTGTAAGAAACCTTTCATTAATCATATCCTAGAAGAGCATCACTAGCATATCTGCTGAGAAGCAGACCCACGCCTTGGTGATGCTTTCCATCCTCCCTCCCTGTAAAGAGAATTTTAAAGTTATTTTTAAGTATCTCACCTTTACCTGTCCATCTGGTCTGTTGCAAGCCTAGAATATCTAGGTTATAGTGCTGGAATTCCTTCGAGAGGACATCAAGAGAATAATATCTATGTAATGTCCTCACGTTCCACGCTCCTGCAGAAAGAAAATTATTAGTAGGATTTTTAAAGAAACTAGGTTTATTAAGATAGGTAGGGTCAAACAAAATCAAACAGCCCCCTGATCGCAGGCATGGGGCAAAGACCTGTTCCCCCTCCGCTAAAGGCTGAAGTCACCGATGCTGGTAGGAACTTTAGGCACCACCTTCTCAAGTGGGACTTTTTGAAGAGCCATATGGCCTGCCTGAGACACATTACTCTAGTTTAGGCTTGACGTTGCCCAACTAACTACGTAAGGTTCAGGTACCTGCGATGGCCTCTGATTAGAATTATCCACCAGCTGATATAAGGTATCCCAAGCCTCTGCTCACTTAGGGCTCGCAACCCAGAAGCAAACAGAAAACACAGTGGCAGATTCTCCCTCAACAGAGGCCCACCAGTGCAGCAAGTCCAGGATCCTTAATGAAGCTCAAATACATAAACAAGTCTAGTCTAGTAGGTATAAATGGTCAGCACCAGGACCCTGTGAAATTGACCACTCCTCAGCAGGGTTGAAAAACAAATAGAAAAATGTGGCCGTAGATGACCAGATCAGTAGGCCATACCGAACTGATAACCCTCCACTTCCGTTCCCTTCCAAAAGACAATATCGCTTTTGAAAGGTACTAACGGCCTGCACCAAGAGAAGGCAGCGTCAGATTAGGTGGTTGTCCTGTCCAGTTCTGTGCATCATCACTGGTGATTGGTACATAGCTCTCCTTCCAGTTTATGCCGCATCTTCCTTTAAATTCACATTAACGAAAAGTAGGAAGACTTCTGCAATTTATATTTAAATACACCATAAAAGCGATTTTACATTCCCAATCACCTGAAAAATGAGCTAACAGTGATATCTCAGCGATCAGAACATCTAGCATGTTATCAGGACGTAGCCGGTTCGTATCCTACTCGTAAAAGAATATACATTTTACAGATTGGCTTCTCTACTATTAAAAGTCCTAGGCTTCTCTACTATTAAAAGTTGCAATTTTTCTTTTATACAGCAAGTACAATATATATATGTTCTAGTGATCCTACCTATGAGTGTAACAAGAGCGTGCTTGATCTTTGTATCTGTAGCATGTTATTTTAATAAAAAGTATAAAACAAGGAAACAAATGTTTATATTGAGAACCAAAATTCAAGATGGAAAATCATTTTAAAAATTAAAATATAAATATTGTAACGAAATTTATAAATGCGGACCTTACAAACGAGCCCATATTATTTTATAAGAACAGCTGAGTTAGAATAACGAAAACCCTCTGCAAGTGTATGGATAGCGAAGTGAATGATATTTTAGGTCAATGCAAACTACGGATTTTTTCTCGTCTTTATATAAACAGTAACGAGCAGGGGCCCGTGTCCCTCTCTCTCTTCAGGATTGCAATTAAGGAAAATAGAGGGGAAAAAATCATTAAACCTAGATATATCTCACTCAGTTTTCAAGAAACTTTTTAAAGACTCTAAAACGGAGGGGTAAATGTTATACTACATTAAAAATCCAGTCTGTTAGCCTCTCCTTTCATACTTTTCCGGCTCAATTAGGTTTCTTGTCCCCCTCTATTTTTTTCTAGATCGGGGCCTGGTAACGAGTGATTCAATCAGCAAACGTTTTCTACTATTTTGAATTTAGGGTCGTTCGGATAATTAGGGGCCATAAGGGAAAATAAAAAGCACGTGGGCAATAGTTGAAAAAAAGTTTTCAATGGCGTTTAGTGGCAACAGCAAGAATGGTTCAGACATAGAGATTTCTAATGTGAGTAAAAGAGTTTAATTTTGAAGTTATTTCTGTTATATAATAGGAAGTTCTAATCTATTGTTAGTGTGAATAAGCATCTGATGGACTTGGAAAGTTAGTGAATAAGTTCCAATTATTATTAGTAATTGAGAATTTCTGATTTGAAAATTTTGTAACTGACTTACGTGTACCGGAAGAAGGTAAAGAACATGACACGTGTGAGTGACGATTTCCCACGTGGGCTGGCAAGAACTATCGTCTGCTAGAATTATAGCGTAACTACTACGAGGTAAGGGAAAGTTTGTGGACAATCGTTTGTGTTCTTTTGGTCATGATCGTTTATTAGAATGGATTTGTCTCCGGACTAAACTTTCTATTTTGCAAAATCTATATGTAGTTGTGGATATCAAAGTAATTTTGACAGAAAAATGAATTGCTATTCGCGAGGAAATGAAATCCTCAGAATCTCCAGTTATGTTGAATGCTGGAATTGTTGAAATAATTTCCATTTCTAGTGTCTGAATCTAAAAGAGTCTAACTACCGAAAAATGTCACGAGATCGCAAAAAGAAACTTATATGTAAACCTTTCCCTTTCCACGTGCATCAATGGAAAGAGAAACGTTGAGACTTCAACCCAGGAAAGAGCTGGAAATGACGAGGGTGGTGACTTCAGAATCAATGCAGATACAAAGACGATTTTCGAGGATATGATGAGGGAACAATTTCGTATTTTTAGAGTTGAAATTATGGCAACAAATGAAAATATTCGCAAGGGGATCATGCAGGAAATTGAAGAATTTAATAAAAGTGTTTCCCTTTGTTTCAATAAGCTGAATGAACACATCAAAATGCTCATGGAAATTGCTAAGCAAATTTCTGAAGTACAGTGTCAGACAAAAAAATTAGGAGAGTGTACTTCGGTACTTGAAAGAGAGGTTTTTGAATTGAAATAGAAATTAAATGAAATGCAGCAATATAGCAGAAATAGGAACATAGAGATTGTTGAGAGAAGGGCAAGAAAATATTCTGAAAATTGTTGAAACATTTGCTCAGAAATTGAAAATTGAGACAAAGCATCTGGATGTGGGTGCTACTCATAGAGTGCCAGTCTCAAACCGAAGTAAAATAAAACCTATCATCATACAATTTGGATCAAAGAAGACTAAAAATCTTCGGAGAAGGTCCTGGAAAGGAAAAAAGGAACTAACACCGAAAGAAATTGATGATCGATATGAAGATGGAAGAGATATGAAGATATTAACAATTACCTGACGCAAGAAAATAAACAGCTATTAATTAAGGCAAAGGAAAAACAGCACGAATTGGGCTACAAATACGTCTGGATCAGAGATTCTAAGATTTTTGTTAGAAAAGAGGAAGGTTCTGGTTCGATTAGAATTAAGAACTCTCAGAATCTAGATAAACTGAGATAGTTACGTATTATGAGTGTAATATTTATAAATTGTGAAACATATTTACAATGGCTAATTTTTTGTCGTATGACCTGCAAAATGATATTACGCTTCTGATTTTGGTTCTGATGTTCAGAATGTTACAAATGATGATGAAGAATTATATATGATGAATGATAATTATTCCAAAGTAATGGATATTGATAAAAAAAAATGTTTATGATAAAAATGATTTTTGTTGGGGTTGCGGAATAAACATTTTACAGGGAAATATTAGAAGTCTGAGAAAAAAGTTTGATAATTTTGAGATATTGCTTAATTTAACTGAATTAAAACCAGAAATTACAGAACTTACTGAAATTTGGATAAAAGAAGGGAAAATAGCCTTATATTTATCTGATTTTAAAACTGTTGACTGTGTGGAATTGCATATAAAAGCATTTAATTGCGAAACTGACCTTGTTGCAATTTATAAGAACTCATGAATTTGGTAAATTGGAATTTATTGATGAATTGGAAAAATGGCTGAACTGCGTTGAACATTATGATAACGACAGTAAATTTTAATTTAGATTTATTATCTAATGATCAAAACAAAATAAATATTTCAAAAATGATAAATTCAAATGGTTTCCATTCCTATCATGCTTCTCTTACTAGGGAAAGTGCTAAAACCTGCCTAGATCTCCTTTACATTAGAAATTTTTGATTAGACACTGTAACTACATATATAGGGTGTCTCAAAAATATAGGTACCAATTTTTAGGGGAGGTAGATAACATCTAAAGGAATGAGAATTGCATAGGAACCCACAACAGGTAGCGTTATGACAAAGTGGTAGCAGAAGTACAAGATCTGAAAGGACACAAGACAGTGATTAATGGTAAAACATTTATTGGTCATAATTATTATAAATGGCGTACTAGATGATACATTTCATAACGTTACAGCAGATGCTCGAAGTTTCCACCATGAGACGCGATGCATGCGTGACACCGACGGAGCATTGATTGCCGGACACGGTCGATCACACCTGGAGTTTTTTTGATAGTAGCAGCAGCGCAGACGAGCCTTTCCACGAGATTCATGTCAGACTCCACAGGCGATTCATACACGGTCGCTTTGAGCCCCCCCCCCCCCCCCAGAAAGAAATCAGGTGAGCGTGGGGGCCAGGCAACTGGTCCAGCACGCCCAATCCATCGTTGCCCAAAAGACATGTTCAAATGCGCATGAACACACCTTCCATAATGGGGAGGCACCCCATCATGTTGAAATCACATGTTGCATCTCACATTTACTGGATCATGGGCTAGTATGCCTGGTAGAACCTGTTCCAGAAAGATCAGATACTTCGCAGAGGTCATGCTGGATGGTAAAAGGTATGGTCCGACTAAGCAGTCGCCGACCAAACCTGTCCACACATTTACTGCGAAACGATGTTGTGCCACATGGGTGCGCACACTGTGGGGATTCTCGTGAGCCCACAGATGCACATTGTGCTGATTGAATACGCCATCCCGAGTGAAACTGGCCTCATCAGTAAACAAAACATAAGCTGGGAAATTAACATCTTGGCGCTTTCTTGGAGATACCACTGCACAAAACGCACACGTACAGGATGATCTGCGGGGAGAAGTAACTGAACCCTTTGGAGATGAAAGGGGTGTAAGGACTCGCGGTGCAAACCACATTGTACACTGCAACGAGACACTCCTAAGGCAGAGGCAACGGCACGTGTGCTGGTACTAGGACAAGTCTCCACGGCATCCAACACACTTTCTTCCATGGTGGGAATACGCGTCGATCGTGGCCTGCCCTCATTTCTGCTACCTCTTAATGACCCATAATCGCACAAATTTTGATGAGCACGTGCAAACCAACGGTGGCCCGGTACATGTCTGTGTGGGAAGCGTTCTTGATGCATTCGTTGCCCTCAGCTATTCCATACACTAAATGCATGTCTGCCAGCTCCCTTTGCATGCTCTTCGTCAGCCGACTACCGCTCGAATGAGGAAATTCGAAATTTCCCCTCTAACGCACTGATGAACAGCGCCGCCTATTGACTTACGGTGACGTTTCCGGTTATGGGTTCCTATGCAATTCTCATTCCTTTAGATGTTATCTACCTCCCCTAAAAGTTTTCACCTATATTTTTAAGACACCTTGTATTGTTAAAACTGACATATCAGATCATTTTTTCCATAAAATGTGGTTTTTATAGAGATGTTTCTACAGAAAAGCTTTCTACAAATTTTACCAAGATTCAATTCAGTAAATTGAAAAAGTTGCTGTCAGAAAAATCGTGGGATCATATCGCGAGACAGGCAAATGCGAATTTGGCAATTAATGCTTTTCTGCGGGAATTAACTTTACTAATTAAAGATGTGCAGATTATGTACTCTAAAAAGAAAATTAAAAGACTCAAACCATGGATAACAGAAGTCATTATTAATTCAATCAATTTTAAAAGAAATTTACATAAATGATCTAAATCAAAAAAATTGGTTGAAACTGAACATGAATATTTTAAAAGATATAAAAATATGCTAACTAATGCAATCAGTGAAGCTAAAAATATTATTATAAAAATATTTTTATAACAAATGGAAATAATACTGAAAAAGTTGGGAAACTATTAATAAAATGTCTGACGGAAGAAAGGTAAAGGGCAATCCTCCTCGAATATTCACGGATAGAAACAACTTGCTTCTATTTGAATGAAAAGCCGCAGGAATTTGTCAATAGATTTAATAATTATTTTACTGGGAGAATTTCTTCATTATTTCAACAAAACCTACATGAACCCAAACAAAACATTTTTGATACTATCAAGGAGCTGAAGGAGGGAAAATCACCTGGTATGGACGAAATTAGAGTTGCTATTATTAAAAATATTTTTCCCGAATTGGATCTATATTTTGAAAAATTTGTAAACTTTGCTTTTGTAGAAGGTATTTTTCCTGAAATTTTAAAATCTGCTTTAATTATTCCGGTGTTTTAAAATGGTGACACTAAGTCAATTAAAAACTACAGACCAATTTCTATCAATTTTTTCCAAAATTCTTGAAAAAATGACAAAAACACAATGTGCAATTTTAGAAATGACCATACAAATCTACAGTAATTTAAATCATAATGTAAAAATAGATTGTTTTTTTTAGCGGGGAGGGAGATGAAAAAGCTTTTGATTCTGTGAATCATGAGATTTATTAGAAGAATTAAACTCCTGTGGAATTAGGGAAAATTAGTTTTTATGGATTAAGAGTTATTCAGTAAACAGAAAGCAAAAACTGAAAATTGAATAACATATTAGTAAAGAAACAAATGTACAGGTTGATATCCCTCAGGGTTCTGCTTTGGGACTTCTAATTTTTATTTATTTTTTTTATTTTTTTTATATAAATGACTTCTGTACATTAGATTGAATGGTAGAATAATTTCATTTGCAGATGATGCTGCACTAATAAATTTTGGGGGCGAAAATCAAATTTTAGAGAAAATGAATAGTGACTGGAAAAAAATAAGAATGTGGCAATTGTCAATAAACTCTTTTTCAATACCAAGAAGATGAATATATTTATATTACAAATAAATAATAATAAATACCCCCTCAAGCAGCTGCTTGCCACAGAGGTCTGACAGGGGCCTGTCAGTTTATATGCCAGAGTAGAAGGTCTGAGAGGATGGTAGGTCCTCAGCAGAAAAACGACACAAACAGCCATGCCTTACCCGGGGCTCGAGCCCCGGATAAGGCATGGTCCCTTAGATCAAGTAGCCAGGTCCCTTAGATCAGTAGCCAAGCGCGTTAACAACTCGGCCATGGGACGGCTACTTCTTTCCTACGGTCGCACGAGGTGATTAAAATTTATTATATCCGGAAATTTAAAAAGTTATCTGATCTGTATTAAAAATATTTACTTTTCTTGGATTAAATTTTATTTGTCTACGGTTTATTATCGTGGGGTAGAGTTTATTTGACTGCAATCAAACCATTACAGTATGTACAAAATCTCATAATTAGATACATGATGAAACTGAGAAAATTTGAAAGCATTGCAAATGTATGTAATTAGTTAGGTATATTACAAATAAGGAAATTATATGTATTTTAAGTACTGAAATATAAAAGAAAGAATTTTAATGTTCAAGCCTTACGGACATTTGAAAGGAATATCCGACTGTCAAAAAATCTTTTCATACTTGATTTAAAAACGTACCAAACTATTGTTGGAAAACATTACGTTTATTTGGCGCAAAAGATTTTTAACTGTTTACCAGAGTACATGAACGGAACAAGGAGTAATAACATTTTCTTTAAGGATTTAAGAAAATTGATTTTAAATATAGAAAATATTGAGACTATATTTTAGAAAAAAAAGAAGAGAATAAAATGTAATATATATTCATTAGACGTAAAGTTCCTATTAAAGCGCTCAATAATGGATCTGGACCATTTCTTGAGTACAAAATCAATATCGTATTGTTACGACAGATGAACGTGCAACAATGAACTTGTGATTTGATGTACCATATTGATGCTCGCATGTGCTTCTGCGTGCGATTTACATCACTAACCACTTCGAGCGTTGAATCAACTTAAAATAAAGAATAAGGAAGTTGTAATTACGAAGAATTTATGTGAAGGAAAACGTAGTTTGCTTTATTCTGTGCAGTATAGTGTAAAAAGGAAATGTTTTTATTTGATGTGTTCCCGAGAGGTTAAATAAGTTTATTAAAGCGGATCTTGTTAGTGAACGAGAAATAAAAAGAAAGAAATTCATCGTCTTTTGCATGGTAATCAACGTTTGAAAAGAATTAGTTCTGAGAAACCAGTATATTTATCTGCAGTTTTGGAGTATTTGATGACTAAAACCTTAGAAAGAAGTCATTTTCTGTATAGTTATTTAGTTGTTGAGGAATTGTTAAGGTTATTCTCGATAGATTGCAGGTTTGTTCACAAATATGATTAACTTATTAAATTATGTAAAAAGCTTTATGCTTTGAATGTAGATAGTAAGAATTAGAGAGGAAACAACTTTTTGTAGAAATAGTAATAAGATGCTAAATTCATCTGAAGATTTATTTTTATACTGATGAAGATTTCTGTTGGTTGAATTTAGTTTATATAAATGTTTTCATTCATATTTTTGTAATAAATTGTATTATTTTGGAATTATTGTTACTAATTATTATTTTTGAACTCACGCTCAATTTCCATCCTTTAAATTCATAACAACTGGTGCCAGGATCGGGATTATTTATTGAAGCCTTTCACTAGAAGTATTGATGAGTTAGTAAAGCTGATAACTAACATAAACAGTAAAATTGGTGACATGAAACTTGAAATGCCTCTCAAGCTAATAACTTGAGAGCTGAAATAGCCTCTCAAAACGATAACTAGAGAGCTGAAATAGCCAGTCAAAATGATGACATGAATAATAAAATTGGCGACATGAGAGTTGAAGTGGCTTCTCAAATTAATTAGATTACAGATCAGAATAATAATTTGAACAAAAAAAATTAGTGAAATCACTGACCAATGTTGCTTACATTAAGACCGAACTGAACAGACAATGTGATAGTCTAAAGGTTGAAATTGATAGTGTAAAAAATAGTATTGATAGTGTAAAGTGTAATGCAAATGAAATTACTTGTAATTTTAACACCAAACTTGATGCTGTTAAGGCTGATTGTGAACGCCAGTTTCAAAGTTTAAGAAATGAAATGTTACCTTCTTCTTGTGATAATGGTAATTTTACTGACAATAATTTTTTTACACATATCGTTAGAAATACAACTAAACCTTCCACATATACTGGTCAGCCATCTTGGATAGTATTTAAAACACAATCTGATTTTAAGAAATGGAATGTTACCTTCTTTTTGTGATAATGGTAATTTTAGTGACAATAATGTTTTTACACATATCGTTAGAAATACAACTAAACCTTCCACATATAATGGTCAGCCATCTTGGATAGTATTTAAAAGACAATTTGAAGTCATCGCTAGAGCTAATGAGTGGAATGAATTTCAGAAGACTAGTTTCCTTGCAGCTTCCTTAAGAAACTCTGCTGCGGAAGTTTTACAGTCTGTTCTTAAAAGAGAAATTACTTGATTATCAAAGTCTGGTATCTGCATTAGAACTCAGGTTTGGTGATAGTGTTTAAGACAATGTTATATGACTCAATTTAAACATCGTATGCAGAAGAGCGGTGATACTTTGCAAGAACTTGCCAGTGATATTCAGCGTCTAACTAGATATCTTTATAGTAACTGTCCACTAGATATACAAGATAACTTAGCTCAATTACAATTTATTGATGCTATTGCCCACCCTGAGACATCCAAAATCTCTGAGAATGTAGGAAGGATGGATGCAGGATGTTGAAAGGATCCATGCAGAATACCATGAGCCACAGGAGCTTTGGCTCATGGTATCCTGCATGGTATTGCAAGGACTTTAGTCAAAGTAGATAATGAACAGATTCCTATCAGAGTGGTGAACTGTACCAAATCTAATAGATTAGTGAAAAAGAGTGAAAAATTAACAATATATGAACCTGTTACCTGGGTAACAAGAGTAAACACAATAGAAGTTACTGACTCAAACCAACACCATACAGACATCCCCTCTCATCTTACTGACTTATGGAGAGAAACAAAAAGAATATTAACTGAAGACCAAGCTGCTAAGACCGAGAACCTACTTAAATAGTTTCCTGACAATATTTTCTGCTACATCAAATGATTATGGCCGTACTAACCTGACAGAACATAAGATTAACAATGGTGATTCTCCTCCAGTCCATCTACCAGGAAGAAGGCTTCCATTAGAAAAACGGGAGTAGACAGAACAACTCATAAGGGACATGGAAACTCAGGATATTATAGAACCGTCATCGAGTCCCTGGACATCACCAATGGCTCTTGTCGAGAAAAAGACTCGATCTACCCGATTTTGTGTGGATGTAAGAGACTGGCCTTCACCACAAGATGTTCATCAACTTCGTAGTTTTATTGGACTTTGCACCTACTATAGAAGATTTTTCAAGGATTTCTCCAACATCGCAAGTGGGTTCATGTGGACCACCGAATATTACGTAGTCTTCCGACAGTTGAAGCAAGCTCTTTCCACAGCACCAGTGTTAGCATAACCACAAACTGGAAAACACTTGACATTAAATACTGACGCAAGTAATACAGGAGTTGGTGCTGTACTTTCATAACAACAATACGAACAAAAAAGAGTTATTACATATTTGAGCAAAACGTTTTACCAAACTAGAATGGAATTATTTGTCAAACGTAAAGAACTGTTAGCAATAGTAAAAGCAATAGAACATTTTCATCACTATCTCTATGGCCAAAAATTTCTTATTCGAAATGATCATGCTGCACTCAGGTGGCTATTAAAGTTTAAAAACCCTGAAGGACAAATTGATAGGTAATACAGCGTTTACAAGAGGACAGTTTCTTCATGGAACATCGTAGTGGCAAACTAAATTGGAATGCAGATGCCCTTTCCAGATGTCCTAGTATTGACAACTGTAAACATTGCTATAATGCAGAATTGAAATATTGTACTGAAGACATAATATTGTACTAAATGCCCATAAGACAAATAATATCGACACAAGAAAACAGTGATACTTCTAACATCTGTAGACCAATGGAAATTAGAAAGGCCCAACTACACAATGAAGATATAAGGCCAATAAAACGTTTGATTGAAAAATCTGATATAAATCCTAATTAGAAGCAAATTTCGAGGTAAAGCCCAACTACCAAAAGTTACTGGGTGCAGTGGTACTCCTTAGAAGTGAAAGACGGTGTATTACAGAAGATGGAAGAATACCACTGGACTACTGATCCGTTGGCAGATAATCCTTCCTCGCTCTCGAGTGGATCCAGTGATAAAAAATATGCGTGATAGTGCTACTGGAGGACACTTCGGTGTTAATAAGACATTAGCCAAAGCCAGGGAACAATTTCATTGGCTGAAACGTAGGGCAGACGTTGAAAGATGGTGTAGGCAATGTGAAGCCTGTGCAGCAAAGAAAGACCCTAAGACTAGAAGTCAGGGTAAGCTGCAGACGTATAACGTTCGTGCCCCTTTTGAGAGAATAGCCATTGATGTAATGGTACGTTTCCTAGGATTGATGATGGAAACCGCTATTTATTTATGGTAATGGATTAATTCACGAAGTGGCCTGAGGTGTATCCCATCCAAGAAGAGGAGGCAACAATAGTTGCAGAGATGATAGTAAATAACTTGATCAGTAGGTATGGAGTACATTTGTAACTCAGAGTAAAACGGAATATTGAATCCAATGTGTTTAAAGGCATCTGTCAACTATTAGGCATTCAGAAAGCAAGAACAACTCGCATTCACCCTAAGTCGGATGGTATGGTTGAGAGATTTAATAGGACAATTGCACAACCTCTCTAGCATTGTTTGTCAACGACCATTAACGTGACTAGGATCGACATATGCCATATGCCGATTTTGTTGGCATACTGAACAGCAGTGCATGAAAGAACTGAACAGACACCTTCCATGTGATGCTCTTTGGAAGAGAATTACGTCTTCCCTGTTGTTTTTATATGGTCGGCCCGAAACAATGCCTGTGTCCACTCCACAATATGTACAAGAATTACAACAACGACTAGAAGAAATCCACCACTCCGTCAGACATAGTATCAACTTGGCAAGCGATAGAATCAAAACCAGGTACGACAGTAGAACAAATGGAACTGTTTTCAGTCAAGGAGATTTTGTCTGGCTGTATAATCCACATAGAAACAACTTTCTCCAAAACTTCAGAAACCTTGGGAAGGTCCATATACGGTAGTTAACAGGTTTAACGACGTGATGTATCGCATTCGTCGACGTCCAGCTACAAAGTGCAAGGTGATTCACGTGGGTTGTTTGACCCCGTTTCATCGAAAAACCAAAGAAGCTTCGAAATCCAGAATTGTTCGAGACGAACAAAATTTAAGGAGGGAGCAGTGTTACGACAGATGAACGTGCTACAATAAACTTGTGATTTGATGTATCATATTATACTGGCATATGCTTCAGCGTACGAATTACGTCACTAAAAACTTGGAGAGTTGAATCAACTTAAAAAAAAATAACGAATAAGGAAGTTGTAATTAGAAGGAATTTGTGTGAAGGAAAATGTAGTTTGTTTTAGTCTGTGCACTATAGTATAAAGAAGAAATGTTTTTATTTGATGTATTCGCGGAAGATTAAATAAGTTTATTAGTGTGGATCTTGTTAGTGAACGAGAAATAAAAAGAAAGAAATTCATCGTCTTCTGCATGGTGATCAACGTTTGAAAAGAATTAGTTCCGAGAAACCAGTATACTTATCTGCAGTTTTGGAGTATTTGATGACTAAAACCTTAGAAAGAAGTCATTTGGTATATAGTAGGGTTGAAGAATAATCGAAAATTTAAAAACCGTGTAATCGATCTGTTTTTTAAAAATCGGTTTTAACCGGTTTTGACCAAAAAGTTAATTTTTAAAAGCGAAAATGAAAGGTACTGACTTTAACTCTTAACAAGCATAGCTTATCTTCCGTTTTTTTGGTAAAAAATGCCAAAAAAGCAGCATATTACTCATGACAACTTTGACAATTGACATATTTTATTTTAGCCAAAATAATACATCATTCAGACAATTTAGAATTGAAATAAAATTAATAAAACATCTGTTCTTAGAAAACAAAAATTAAACTTTTTGTAAAAAAAATTATAAAGAATGAGATTAAAATTTATCTCTATTATGGAAAAAAATCATTGAAATAAAATATTTTAATAAAAAAATTTACCTAGAAAACAAAAAATAGTCCCTTCTTGTACGAAAAGATATAAAATTAAATTTAGATTTTATCGCTATGTTGAAATTGACATCTTAAGAAACAAAGGATATTATCTGTCTTCCTTAAACGAAGCTTAGATAAAATAAAGCCCGCAGCCGAAAAGCCTCTTTCTGATTCGTTGGTTTAACTCTAAGTACTGCATTATGTAAAATCTCTAAATTTTTACCCTTTTTTAATGTGGCTTCAAAGTATTTAAATTCATTGTTGACATTAAAAGCTGCACCTTGCACTTCTGACTCGGCGTTATCATTCGATGGTTTCACTTTCATTAGGAAAAAGCCTAAGAAACATGTTCTGCAATTTTCTTTACTGTTTGCCTGGATAATAAATGGAATAAATCAGACGATTCATTATTCCTTATTGTCTAGTTTCTTAAGGCAAATTTTCTTAAGTGTGTCAGCTTTAACTAAAGTTGCTTCTTCGGAGCATAGAACCTTAAAAACAAATTCAAGTGGACGAAGAGTTTCAGCAAGGTTATCTAGCAAATTCCATTTCTCCTCAAAGACATTTTCTGTCGAAACTAGTACTTGTTGAGCAGTGGTTCTCAACTTTTATGCTTCATGTACCCCCTGGAAATGTGTATGTAACTGGCGTATCCATTGTATAGGTAGGTAAAACTGTAGTTATAGTATAACAATGGGAATAAAATAATACATGTAAATATAACACATATCTAGCGACTTTTGAGCTCTCACGGCGTACCCCAAAATATTTGAACCGTGTACCCCCAAGGGGTACGTGTACCCCACGTTGAGAACCCCTATCCTAGAGCCTTAGAAATGCAGTTCGTTAGCTTTAGAAAACGTTCAGTCATAGAGAGGAGACTATTCCACCGTGTCTTGAAGTCTAAGAGAAGATTTCATTCTTTTCCATTAAATTCCTCCGTTACGAAATCTTGAAGCCTGTCATTATTCAAGGGAATTTGCGAAATATTCAGCAGATTTTTCTGAGTTTCTTAATTACTCTCAAATTATCTACACTAAGTCGCGGTGTCTCATTTGTGTCAAAATTTATCTCAAACATGGGATCCAAATTTAGGCTTTGATTCACATCATACTTATCTTCATTTAAGTCTTCATCATCATCTTCAATACCTACTAGTCCTAATGAAAAGCATTACAGAGAGCTTAATAAACGTGTAAAAAATCAGTTAGCTGCTTATAAGAATCATTGGCTTCATGGCTTGGCCGACAAACTGAGGAAGCAGTTAGACAGAACAACAGCAGAGAGTTAGTGTATCAGATAGTTAATGCCTTGTGTGGTAGAATACGGACAGATATCAGTGATTGAAGGATAAACTAGGTAAGTTTATAAAAGGTTAGGATTCTGTCATGGCTAGGTGTGTGAGCATTTCAGTGATGTTCTAAATAATGTGGTTAGTTCTACTCGAATTGCGTGTAATGATGATAGATGTATTGGTTGCTTTAATGTTGGCCCTATAACACAACTTGAAGTTGTTTTGGATATTTCTAAACTTAAACTTCATAGATCCCCAGGGGTAGATGAAATTACTGAGGAAATGCTTAGAGCTGGGAACGTTTCGGTTACCACTTGGATGACTGAAATTTTGAATATCTTTTATGATAAAGACATGGTTCCTAAGGATTTTACCAGACCTATTATTATCCCTATTTAAAAAAAGATGTTCGCAGTTCTTGTGATAACTATAGAGGTATCAGCCTACTTTCTCTTCCAGGTAAAGTTATTTGCATGATTGTGCTTAATAGAATTAAGAATCTTGTTGACAGCCATTTGCGTGATGAGCAATATGGATTCAGAAGTGGTAGGGGATGTGTAGATCAGATATTTTCACTTAGGCAGATTCTTGAGAAATGTTTGGAGTTTGAGAAACCTTTGGTTGCTAGCTTTGTTGATTTCAAAAAGATTTTCGACTCTGTTGATCGTCATAATTTGTGGTTGATTGTGAAATCATATGGGTTGGGTTGTTTTACTTCTGAGCGGCACTTTTTTGCACACCATGGGCTAAATGGCCAGGTCACATGGACCCCGAAGGCTCAGAGAAGGTTCGGGGAGGGGACCCACTGAAACAGCTATTGGGAGACAGATGGTAGCCTCCCGTCAAGGCCATCCAGCGTGTTCTTTAACGTGCACAGGGTATGGCTCTCCCGCACACGGGGCCACGGCTTAACGTCCCATCCGACGGACGGCGGCCTTTCCAAGCCCATCGGTGTACCCTACTGACCGTGGGCAGGGCGGGGAATTTTGCGGAGATAAATCTCAACGCTGACCCAGCTGGGACTCGAACCTGGGAACTACAGATTACGAGCCTGGCGCGCTACCGACTGAACCACCCCCGCCAATAAGGTCATATGGTATACCAGACAAGTTAGTTAACATAATGAAAGCTCTCTATAATAACATTGAGTCATGTGTGAGAGTTGGTAAGGCTTGTAGCAATTGGTTTAGCATTACTTCTGGTATTCGACAAGGGTGCATTTTGTCTCCTTTTCTCTTTAGTTTGGTTATTAATTATGTTATACGAAATTCACTTCAAGGGAAAGATTTTGGCCTTAAATGGGCTGGAGATACGAAAATTTCTGATTTAGATTATGCTGATGATTTAGCCCTTTTGGCAAATGATGTTGATGAGATGAACTCTTTTATTCGAGCTGTTGATGAGACTGGTAGTAGAGTAGGTTTGGTTATAAACAGAGAGAAAACTAAAGTGATGAAAATTGGTCAGGCAGGCTGTGATTCAGTTAATCTGAATGGTTGCAATCTTGAACAGGTGTCACAGTTTAATTATCTTGGGAGCTATGTAACAGATACTGGTGAAGTGCGGCATAAGATTAACAGACGGATAGGGATTGCTGCCGGGACTTTTAAGAATCTATGGAGAGTGTGGAGAAATAGGCGTATACACCTAAAGACTAAAATTAGACTATATAACAGTTTGGTTCTTTCTAGAGTTAGTTACAGTAATGAACTTGGACACTTTGTAAACATAATAACAGGAAACTAGATGCTTTTTATTCTAGATGTTCAAGATATGTAATGCCCAAGATACTGATCTTGGGAATTAGGTGGTTTAACTTTGTAAGTAATGATGAGGTTCGGGAAAGGAGTCGGCAACCTCCTTTAAACAGCAAATTGTGCACAGAGAGATTCCGTTGGTTTGGCCATGTTGCTTGTATGGATAATTATAGATTGGCGAATAGGGTTATGAACAGTGTGCCTAAAGAGCTCAGAAAGAGGGAGAGACCTAGGATGCTCAGGGCAGACAGTGTCAAACAGGACCTAGTTAGAATTGGTGTGCAGTGGCCAGATGCAACAGATGTAGCTCAGGATAGATATGCTTGGAGAACCAAATTGCACAGTCTGGTTGGACCTTCATAGCCCATGGCTTTTTGAGGATGATGATATAGAATATAAAACTATTACCATTGCAGGCTATTTCATAAAATAATGAATTCTTCACGTAGGCCTTTATTCTCTCACTTTCTCTATATATAGATAGATAGATGATAGATACCCCCTCAAGCAGCTGCTTCCCACAGAGGTCTGACAGGAGCCTGTCAGTTTATATGCCATAGTAGAAGGTCTGTGAGGATGGCAGGCCTCAGCAGAAAAACGACACAAACAGCCATGCCTTACCCGGGGTTCGAACCCAGGTCCCTTAGATATATACGGTATATATAATTGGAACGGAAAATTTTTTTATGTATGTGTTCGTTCATTATTGGAATGACCTTGAAATGTGTTCGTTCATTATTGGAATGACCTTGAAATGTGTTCATTTCTCATTTTTTTCCTTTCTCCTTCTCTCTCTTTCTATAAAAAAACTTATAAAGAATTAAACATTACTGTAGTCAAAAAAACAATTAAAAAAACAATTTTTTTTTTGTTTCCGATTTTCCGTTTTTGGGGAAATTTTAAAAACCGGTTGAAACCCGGATTTTAGAAAACGGGTTTCAACACTAGTGTATAATTATTTAGTTGTTTAAGAATTGGTAAATTTATTCTCGATAGATTACAGGTTTGTTCACATAATATGATTGTACCACTTATTAAATGATGTAAAAAGCCATATTTTATGCTTTGAATGTAGATAGCAAGAATTAGAGAGGAAATAACTTTTTGTAGAAATAGTAATAAGATGCTAAGTTCTTCCGAACATTTATTTTTATACTGATGAAGAATTAGGTTGTTTGAATTTAGTTTATATAAAGATTTTCATTCATACTTTTGTAATAAATTGTATAATTTTAGAATTATTGTTACTAATTATTATTTTTGAACTCACGCTCAATTTCCACCCGTTAAATTCATAACAATATTTTATTTTTTATTTTTGTTTTCTATTCGTTTATTCCTAACGGTAGGTTTAGAACTTTTAAATTGGTGAATATTTAGTTTATGATTTTTATGCTGAAGGTAGGAAAATGTGAAAAATTGTGAAACAAAAGCATGTTGCCTTTTCCTTAAATTTATAACTATTAATATAATATTAATTAATAAAACTTAAAATATAATTAACTAATATTAATATAACTTAAAATATAACTATTAATTTTCTTCCACAAGCGAGTTTTCACTCTCGTGGAAGATTTAGCATTTTTTCTCAGATTTCTACCGAAAAATGTACGTAAAATTATAAAACATTAACTGAATAAAATATTAAATGTTATTTATATATATTGGTATGAATGAAAATATGCTTTTTCACTAGAGAAACGACATAAAGAAGAATATATTATATATTAAAAAAGATGTAATATTTTAAAATTTTGTGTATAGGATATGCAAGATTGTACATACGCATATCTTTGTAATCCTAATTGTAAGGTAAAAACATGTAAACGTAAATGCAATAATACTACACTTTCTGAGAATAAATCTATCTATCTATCTATCTATCTATTTCTTTATGTTTCTTATCTTATTGCATTTTATTTATTTATTTTTTTTTTCGTCTACTTTTCTTAAACGCCGTCCCGTGGCCGAGTGGTTAATGTACTATTTGTTGCCTGATGTTCGGCAACCACGGCAATCCCTGGTTCCGTCTTACGACACCACCAAGTTAACGGAAAGCCTAGACTATCTAGAGTCGGGGGCAAGAATACACCATATAGATGCACCTCATCCCCGACCTCACATGGCAGCAGTCCGATAAAAGGAAAGCTAACCATCGGAAGAAACCTGAAATTTAATCTGTTCCCCGGTTAGCCATGAACAAGGATATGTAGATCCAAGTTCGCTCGGCACTCGGGGTGGAGACTCTTAGTGAGGCCCAGACTTTGAAAGGGCTCGTACCTACTAGTGGAAAAAATCCGTTCGGCCGTGCCCTTGAACTTGCCCCATGGAGCACCTGATATGAGGTCTTGACACCGTCCAACGGGAACGCCCAACCGGTCAGCGATGTCCTCGATCTCGGTTGGTCTTGGCTCTGTCCAACCGGGGACCCAATCCGGTGAGCAAAGCCTTCGACCGGTTGCTGGGCCCGAAGCCCCCCCCCACCACCACCACCACGTCAAGGTGGTCCCCTATCGGGGGGGGGGGGATAGCGCGTTTGGCTACTGATCTAAGGGATCTTGGTTCGAGCCCCGGGTAAGAATGGACGTTTGTGATGTTTTTCTGCTGAGGGCCCGCCATCCTCTCAGATCTTCTATTATGTTGGATAAACTGACAGAGAGATCAAGCAGATGTTTGCCACAGAAGTCCTGTTAGACCTCTCTGGCAAGTATCTGCTTGAGGGGGTATTTATTTTCATTATTTTTTCTAAACAAATAAATATTTTGTTTTTGTATTATTCATACATTTCGTTGGGGTCACAAAATTCCTTCGTGAGCTTCTATTTGAGTAACGCTTGCTGCTGTTAGTATATAGTGAGGAACATGAGAGCCGTTGGGAGCGGTTGTGTTATGCATCTGAGGGTCATTTCTTTTTTCGCCCATAATGGTCTGAATGGCCAGGTTCACATGGACCCAAAGGCTCAGGATTGGAGAAGGGAATCCACTGGACAACTCTTAAAACAGCCTATTTCAAGGGAATCCATCGTGTTCTCTAGCGTTCACTTGGTATGGCATTCCTTCATGCTGAGACACGACTTGACATCCCATCTGAAGAATGTAGCCTTTCCAAGTTCGTCGGTGTTCCCTTTCTGACTTCTGCGAGGGCTTAACGGAGATAAATTCAACGCTGGCAAAGGTGGGATTCGAACCTGGAAACTTCAAATTGCGAGCCTGGCGGACTACCTTCTCCCCCTCACCACCACCACTACTACCCCTGCTACCAAAAAATATAAAAACTTATAATATTTTCTCTCCAAATTCATAAATTTAAGGCTATAAATTCTGAAGTCAGTCCGGTTACTACACTAAAAAAAACCTACCAATAAAATTCAGTATTCTTGCTATAAAAATAATATTAATTTATGTTAATCCCCAAATAGACGAAATCATATCTCTGCCATGGCTTCGTCGTAAACCCAGTAACAAGGCTAATCCCATTCTTTTATCACATACAATTAAAGAAAGAAAAATAAATAAAAAAGAAGATTCGTTAAATAGTACCCCCTGTGACCCATGTATGTATCGAGTTCGTTAAAACAGAGGAACCATTTAGAGTTTAGAGAGTGAAATAATATGCCCTAAAATGTTCACTTTTATAAAAAATGTAAATCATAGTTTTTTTTTAAGAAAAAGAATCAAACTTTTAAAATCCTCCTTAGTAAAGTGCATCGATATGTACGCATAAATCCGGCAATAATTCTATCGGATTTTTATCTGCAAGTAGAGACAGATTTGTCGTTAAAACTCGCGAAAATGGAAAATATCTCGTTCTTTGTGCTCCATAGAAATGAGAGTTCTCTTTGAATAATGTTTCTCTCGTTTCACACGTCGTTTCATCCACGATGATTTCTTTTCAGACCTCTTCTGTCTCCGTTCTTCTTCCCGGCTTCTTCCAATTTGATTCAGCTGCTATTTCTTTTAGTCTTATTATCATTTTTTCATTTCCTCTCTTCTTCCTTTTCTTTATCTCTCATCACCTACAAGCTTCTTCTTCGGTTAACCCATGTCATTATCTTCTAAACGAGCTGAAACCATCTCCACATTCGTCGCAGATCTCCAAAATTGCATTCTTCTGCTCCCAATTTCCGCTTTTAATATATCTCCATTTTTTCGTTTCTTCATCTTAACTTGCCTTACATGTTTTTTCTAGAAAATTCAGCCTCTTTTCAACATTTACCCGATTTTTACGCATTATTAGGAAACTGAGGCATTCAATTTATGATAGCATGCCGTCGCTGCCCTTCTGATATTTCGCCGAGGCTTCTAAGGAAAAATAAAAAACGTATACTTTACCAGATAACTTTTCAAAGAACTACGAAAAAAATATTTTACTTCTATTTTCTACTGACTTCTGTTCCCTTCGCTGTAATGTATAGCTTTTAAGTTTTTATGTAGATGTTAAGTGAGATACATAACACACATGAAAATTAAAAAAAAAACTGTAACCGGAGGCGAAACTTTCTTTTCAAAGCCTGCATATTTTCAGTCAACACTCCGAATTCAGTATTATTTTTCATAATAAATTCTTGTTCCTTTTAATGTCTTCGTCTTTCCACTTTTCCCATCAACGTGCAAAGAAAAACGGATATTTGGTGAAAAAAATTTGTAATCATAAGTTAGCACATACTTTTTTTCTTTTCTAACTGTACTAAGTTGGTTTGAAATCATTATCATATGGCAGACATGTTCTTTTGATGAAGGATATTCCTCTTCCTGTCTACTGATATGGTAGAATTACACCAGAATTTCGTATTCCAAATATTTCAGCATTTAAGTTTTCTTTCAATATTTTTGGAGGAACGCACTTCTGCTGAAAAATACTATTCTTTTTTCCTTCGAAATAAGTTCACAATTTATTCTGCGATTTTCGAATTCAAATGCCGATAATAAAGTCTCAAAGAATTAACAAAAATCTACGGCGAAAATTGGATGTCAAAATGCTTCGTCCAAATATTTTGATTTTTTCGAAACCATTTTTTTGTACTCTGTGTTTCCGAAATCTTTATAAGTCCACTGCACATTTTTCAGATTCCGAAATTGTAGCGAAACACAAGGAGAAAAAAAAAACATGTATGGAGTTTTAAAGAAGTAATAACTTTTTATAAACTAATATAATCGACTATTATTTTAAAATGAATGAATTTTTGCATGTAATATTCATCTGAGAAGACCGGCCGGCTGATATATAAATGAATAATTCATTGATTAGAATAAAGTGATGAAAAGTTTGCTTACACCGAAATACATATTTCGCTGCACACCTGAAGCTTCTCCGCGACACACTTGACAAGGCTCAGGAGCACTTGAAGCTCTTTCACGAAGCTTTGTCGCGGCACACCTGATACTCTTTGCGCACACCTGAAACTCTTTAACGGCATATCTGAAGCTCTTTCCAGGCATACCTGAAGCTATTTCACGTAACACCAGTTGGGAGCACTGCTCTGAGGAGCGATGATCCCGTGATAGGAACAATGTGAGAAATAAATCTCTACATGAATTTTTCGTTTCTTTTCCCACATAGTTTGTACTCATGCATGCATCAAATCTCTACTCATATAATGTTAAAACCTTTTCTAAATATATCACTTGTGCATCAGCAGTGAATTTAGATATCAGGGGTTCGGGAGCAATTAATGTTTTAGTGACACTACAGTGCCAGAGCTAAAAAAATTTCCAGGGAGGGCTAGATCAAAATCTGTACCTTTTTACATTGATATATCAAAAGAGCTAAAAATGCATACTGTTAAATTTCTTTAAATTTACTAAAAAGAAGAATAATTAATTTCTATAATTTTATTGAAATATGTTCCGTTTATGATAGTTATATCAAGTTAAATTTAAAATATGTGAAATCTTTATGTTTGAAGAAATAGAGATTTCGCTCTATTCAAATTTTAGTTCATATACCTATTATCATCTGCAACTTAATGTTACAAAATTAAAAATATATAAAGCCTTGAGAAAGAAATGAAAAATGCTTTAATTTTCTTTATTGTGTTTCCTTTTAATACCTTATAAATGAAACAACTGCTTCTGAAACGTTTAAGAAAACTTTGGAGAAAAACTGTGTCCGAAAGGGTATTGAATAATAGTTTAATGGAAATTGCACATTAGATTTATTTTATAATAAAAAATAATAAATACCCCCTCAAGCAGCTGCTTGCCACAGAGGTCTGACAGGAGCCTCTCAGATTATATGCCATAGTAGAAGGTCTGTGAGTATGGCAGGACCTCAGCAGAGAAAAAACACAACCGTCCATGCCTTATCCGGGGCTCGAACCCAGGTCCCTTAGATCAGTAGCCAAGCGCGCTAACCACTTGGCCACGGGACAGATTGTTCTTATTTTTTAGCAAACTTAATTTAACAAATCGTGGAATGGAATAAATCCTTCGATTTTGTAAAGAACAATAAACATTTGCTTATAAGTTTCGATGGAAAATTTTAAATTACTTCCGTAAATAAAATACCAAATGCAATATATTTTAGTAATATTTAATAATCAGGTGTGAAATACACAGTCGTATCAGAATAATGTGACCACCTACCATACATATACCATGGTAGGTGGTCATATTATTCTGATACAACTGTGTATATATGTGACGCGAAACAAATAAAATGAAGCAACTCATTTAATAATAAAAAGGACAAGTATAATTTTTATGATCTAATAGGTACTTCCTTCGAGAAATAAGCTGCTATCCATTTCCACCGGCAACTTCGATCACAAATATTGCTAAAACGAGATCTGACACCGAAATTAGAGACAGGTGGGTAGGGAGAAAATGGGGGTTCTGGACCAGTGGCGGATCAATGTTAATCTTAAGGCCACCCATGTTTAGAGTGGTGGCGGATCAATATCAATCACATTAGTCAGAAATCTCACTGTTTTAAGACTGAAGTTGGAAAATGTCGAAAAGAATACCTTCCTCCAGTGATGTATTAATCTGAAATTATATTATTCAGTTAAATTGGAGGTAATAATTGTAATATAATAGATGGTATTGGATGAAGTAAACAACCCACTCATAATTTCCAGAGAGGACCACTTTGGTTTCTGACCTCATCACCTTCATGCCACAAACTTTACCGTTCGTCCGCCATCTTGGTTTCTGACGTCATCATCCATTCAAAACCTCGAAATAATTCAGAGACGACGGATAACGGTACTTATTAGAAGTTTTATCTTTTAAATTATTTTTCCCCAATAACATTTTTTTTTCGTTTCCTGCAGCACAGCCATTCATTTTATTTCAGTTTCTGCGGGATAGTCCTTCTTCTAGTATAAATACGACATCCATCAGTCAGAATCCTCATTCTGTCCTCATTCTGTCCTACGTTGATAGTGACAGTTCTCTGCTACTGCGTTTGAGTGATTTTTCAACTTCTTGATGTCAATAGTGATAGTTCTCGACGTCCTCGTGTAGTATAAATCTGCTATTTTACAAGTCACTGCTTTTTTTGTAATGCATTCATGCGATACATGTCAGTAGACTTTCACGCTACAGACGAATCTCATTCAGCATAAAAGATATCACGATAGAAAGTTTCTTCAAGCGCTCTCAATGTGAATCTACATTCTCAAGAAAAGATGACATCCGACGTCATGAATTATCCCACACCTCCAGGAAAACCTACAGATGTGAAGAACGTGCGATGGAGTTTGGAAGAAAAGACATATATTGCGAAATCAAAGAAAGCCGCACAATAATAAACGAAAACGTTCTGAAGATGAAAAGATTCTCCAGAAGAAACAAAAACCAGACCCTGAAGACCCCTGCCAGTTTACATAAGAAATAAAAAGGACCCTGTCAACAAAACAAACAAGCTGATGGCGACTGAAGAAACATCTGTTAATCTCAAGTTTTTCCTCGAGTACTAATTCATCTGAAAGAAGATTTGACCTCGAAAGGTAACATTAAATGGTTGTCTTTTAAGGCCTGCAATATTTCACTTGAAAAAAATACATAAACAGAAAAAAAATCCCCAAATAAGAAAAAGCATCAAATTTTTATTTAAATTATTTATTGAGATATTTGACAACACGATGCCAACAGGGTAAGTGGCAGCACGTGATTCCATTTCACGCGCTGTCTCGTACTTGTAAATACACTGTGGTATTTACTCGATTCAGAGCTCTCGCATTCGCTCTTCAATAGTCCGCATCTTTTTTACCTTGCTTTCTTCCGCATGCAACAGTGTCTTGTCCAACAAATATTACAGTATTTATAACATTGCGACAAGGTTATTATTTTATTTCACAGGAGAACGATTTCTAGAAAAGAATATTTTTAAATTATTTCCAGGGTTATGTTGTTATGCGAACAACCTTATGCGTAGTTGCATTGCACGTATCACGAACCAATGGCGGACCCAGGATTTTGCGTCAGCAGAGGTTCAGAGGCGTTCACGGTGCATTAAAATTTGCGAGTATTTCAAAATTCATAAATTGTTTTTTGTGCCTGCAAACGATGAAATTAGAATAAAAATGAGTAAAAATATCCGACACCCAGGGATCTAGAAATAAAAGTGCCTAGGGCCTACGATGGTCTTAAAACGGCCCTGCCTGCGGCACACCGTTTGCTTTTCGTGAAAATATGTCTTTGGTTGAAATTTATGTAAATTTAGAGTTGCAAATATCGTAATTTATCAACCTGAAATTAAACAAAATATTTTCATCATTTTCTTATTTCGAATATGTTTTCTTTCAAATCATCTTTCCAATAAATTAAAAACAGATTTGAAACGAAGTTAAACTTCTGTTCCTTAAAATATCATGGAAATCATTTCGCTGGGTTGGAGATGACGAATAATAAATAAACTTTCCCAACATTCTAACTCCTAATGAAAGATAGAGTAGCATTTGTTATCCATTTTATACATTGTAAGAGTAAAGGAGAAATCTTGTCATCTAGAAATGATCAATGATATGCATCGTGTGTTAAGGGAGATTATGTCGGTTCAGCCACGTGGCCAGAAAGTAAAATGATCGATTAGCAACAAGATAACGAAGAATATTCATGAAGTAATGAAGAAGAGAATGTTGGTCCCGAATCAAGCAGACTGCATTAATAATATGAAGTTGAAATTTACGGAAAGAGAATAACAATGGCATAACATTGCTGTCACGGATGAGGAAGGTAAATGCAGACTATGGATAGGTATCTGTAATTTATATTAATTTCAGATTTTTCATGCATATGGATGATATAATGAATAATACTCTAAGAGACTGTGTGTGCATTTTTGGGATGATGATAATTGATTTCCTTTCGGCGTTAAATTTAGCTTGTACAGTATTTTGATTAAGATAATATGTAAATTACGGAAAAAAGTATTCGAAATTTATCATTATTATATATATCTGAATTATTCTATTTTGTTTGCGATAGTTCAATACGTCTTTGTTTCTGAGATATAGCTTTAGTTACTAGTGTTATCAGAAGTTCACGCAGATGTAGCAAATGTGGAAAGATGTCCACAAGAGTAGGAACACAACAAGAAACTAGATGAACATCTATCGCCTCTGTCGAATATGAATCTCGTTTTCAAAGATAATGGAGTTTTTCAATTATTGACTTTTGCAGTCCTTAAAATTTTTAATTCGAACTAAAGGATGATGAGAAAGATGCAAATAGCAATAACATATCAGTACTTAACTCTGCCTGTTTATCTGTTTCTTCGACACCTCCTCCTAAACGGTCAAAGCTAGGACCGTCAAAGTTTATATACAGCTTCAACTCATTTTAACTTAATACATTGTGAGAGTTTCGACCCCAGCAATGCCGTTCAGATAGCATTGTGCACCAATAATCTGCTGCTACCTTCATAACTTTCAACTTTCTATTCATGAGGTTTCTATTCATGATGGCAGCGCCTCCAGATATTTGCAGCGGGTTTAATCCGGACCGGCAGAAGAGAGAAACCTGATTTCTACCCTATAAACGAAGATGTAAGTGCGCCCATCACACTAAATTCGGGACCGATCCGTCACAATCCAGCCGAAAAAATGTAAAAAGAAAAAGGAGAGGGGCAAGAGAGTTGAGTTGCCTTATGATTTTAGCGAAATCTTGTGGAGAGTTGATTGCATAGTCATTAGTTGGAAAGAACTGTTTAACGTAATGGAGCATGGCTCTTTCAATTTTGATGGTGGGTGCTGAGTATTTGCTTATTAGTGAACGCAGTGGTTTATCTTTCACATGGGTTTTTATCTTGGTGAACAACAATGGGATTCTCGGGTATAATGGCGGGTGGCATGCCATTTTTAGTCTTTCTGGCAGTTGTTCGTGGTTCTTGATGTCCGACAACTGTTTAATTATTGCATTAGTGTTTAGTTTGACTTCGTAATCAGTTTGGTTTATGATTACCTGTTGGCAGTTTTATCAGCGCGCAAAATTCTTATGTTTTCGATTTCTTTTATCTCTCGTACGGTCTATTTTGCCTATGTTTGAAATTTATCCCTTCGGTTATTTTTTCCGCTTTATAGTCTCTAAATATTTGGTAGCGTGGATGTCCTTTTTCTCCTCTGGTGGAGCTCTAACGACTTCTCCGACATTGGGCAGCAATTTTATTTGGCTATAAATTACCGATATCGATAAGATTTAAATTTTAGAGGAAAAATTATCTTGAGCAGGGTGAGATACGAAGCCACGACCTCTATTTATTATTAGTTTATTTATTATTAGAGAGTTTATTTATTATTTATCAACTGTATTACTTGTAAGGAAATACTTTCCATCTATATGGCATGTATCTGTCGCTTATGGTGAAATTGCCGAAACGCTCCCTACATATGATGTAGTAATGTAGGTTGAAAAGGTTCATATCATCAATTAGAGGAGATCTTGATCGGCAGCCCGTAACTCAGTTGTCCAGAGCACCTGACATGTTATCAGCAGGTCGTAGGTTCGTATCCCACCCTGCAAAAGACAATTTTTCCTCTAAAATTTAAATCGACTTCAAAGTGGTTATTTATAGGTTAATACCAAGTATGTCAAGTTTATTCATTATTTAATTTTATTTGGGTTGGTGTTGGGTTCGAATGCATATTTCGGGCCTAGTGTCAAGATTTCTCTCTGCTCAGGTGTGAACTGATGTTCTGTTAGGTTAATAATATAAAGTATTTTGATTTAAATTTGTCGTAACGTTATTTTTGTATCTTCCTGCGAAATTTGATTTAAAAATGTAAATATATTTATATATATAACATTTTATGACGAACTACTGATGTTCAAATGTATTTCGAAATATCGCATTTTATTCAACTGTTCTTAACTTTTGGCGAGCAGTGTATTTGACAAAAATATTTTCTGAATAAATTTCAAGAAGCACCTTATTTTTGTCAGCTCTGTTCTAATCCAGTCAGTTACAATCTTAGCTACCTTTTCTACATCCATTTCTAAATAATTTTACACAACATCAGTTTCGAGTAACCTAAGGGATGCCTGCACACAATCACGGGAATAATGCGAATTGTTTCCCTCGATACAATCTCCTATCCATAGTGAAGGAAGGAAACACGTTGTGAAGATTCCGCTGGTTTGGGTACCTTCACAGGGTCCTAAATGCTCGCCACGTGTTCTTCTCATGTGCGGTGACCTGTGTCCCTAGAAAGGAGGATTCTGGTAGTTGCTCGGGTGTCTTCATCTGCATTCCTCAGATCATGACTACTGGGGTTCTCCTTGCTCTGTCTTGCTGTTGGATAGCCTGTTCGTCGCTGTCTGGGCAGCGATGTTCCTCCGGTGTTCCTCTCAGGATCATTCAACTGGTGAACTGGACCTGCTAAGGCCAACAATGCAATACGGTGAGTTCCTTGCCCATCTTCCTAGTACATGTTTAAGAGTTTCCCCACATATTATTTTCCTTTGCATTTCTTTTTATTTTGTGAGAACAGTTAGATTCTCATATTTTTCTTTTATTTGATTTGATTTATTTCATTTTGTGAAGACTCTGGTTAGTCCGCACACTTCACTTTTCTTTTACCTTTCATTTATTTGTGATAGGCACGTGCAGCCCTGGCACCCAATCGGATGTCCCCCTGTTGGGATCCATGATAGGTAGGGATCATGGGCACTGAACCACATCTAAACCAACCAAAAATTTGATTAATTAATTCGCTTCTGCCTTAAACAACAAACGTGCTTGTATTCGTGTTCTTCGTCCTCTTGTTCATTGTCTGCGCCATCACTTGTGCCACATTTCTTGATCATCCATTGAAGATCTGGCGACTAACTTGTAGAGACTGCTTCCGCTTAACTTTCTGAGCTATCTGAATGTCATGTCAATTGATGGGGTAATGGGGTGCTCATTTCGGTGTCTCCTCATCATTCCCTGAATTCTTTTCATGGGGTGGTCAAGGAGTGCAGCCTCCTCAAAGTTTCTGAGGAGGACCCTGCTCCGAGTTAGCCCCACAGGGAGTAGTTGCAGTATGGCGAATTTCGGTACGTAGGGATGAAAATTTAATGCCCAGCTGGACACTATTTCTCACCTTTAACAGGTGTCAACTTCTGCTGCCATCAAGGTAGACTACATGCATTGGGAGGTATCGAATACATTCTCAATCCTCTGCATTAATTTCAATGTCAGAGATACTGCCATGCCCATTTCTAGGTGCCGTGATAAACCCGCATACATCATTGTGGCAGTGTGGATCATGCTAATCCAGACTGCATAGCTGCTCAGGGAAGCTGTATAACCTACAGCAGTAACTAGTTCGCATTCTCACGTGACTGTCCACAATGGGAGGAGGAAAAGAGGTGAATTGCATTAAGATGGTAAATAACATTACGTAACCCTCCCCACCTCCACCTGGCAAGGTTTCCTATACAGGTGCAGTCATAGGAAAGCCTATCATTGGAATGGCTTCCATGGTGATGCATACTGATATTAGTGTCCCACCATATGACTTTCTCACGCACTGCAAAATATCTTTCACAGCAATCGAAACTAAAGTCTGTGTCCATCTCGACATCGATTGGGTTTGCATTCCTGCTGTAGCACCTTCTCATCCCACCAGTCAAAGGCGCCCTACTTCATGGCCGCAGGCATCTAAACCTTCCAAACCAAAGGGGAGGTTTGTTGCCCCCCGTACCTTTCTCCTGCTCGTTTGGCAGTCTCTGACCCATGTCCCTGGGATAACTCCTACTGCATGGATACAGACCACTCAATTTTCTAAAACTGTGTGTCGAAGTTAAAAATAAACCAGAAATCGTCGTCCTCCCATTCTCCTAAGACCTGAGATGCCCACACCCTTACAGTGGAATTGTTGGGGATTCCAGAAGAATATTGATGGCACCAAGGTCCTTCTGACCATGATTCTGACCATATGGCATGAGGGCACACAAATCCATGTGCATGTGCCTACAGGACACGATGTATTTGCCTACAGGACACGATGAGAAAGATTACGACGAGGACACGATGAAGAAAGATTACGACGAGGACACGATGAAGAAAGAACGAGACGAGGATGGAGATGGACTAGCTCGTGGAGGTGTCGCCTTCCTCATGAACAGCCATTCTCCATTACAGGTCGTTCTTCTCACGAACAATCTTGGAATTTTTATTGACTGTGTAATCAGTGTCCTGTAATACCTTCCTGACTTCGTCTCACCAATGCCCTCCCCCTTCCTCATCATGGGGGATTTCAATGGCACAGTCCACTTTTAGGGAGTACTGACACCAAAGGGAGGGGTGTGGTCCTGGATCCATCATTCTCTTTGTTGAACACTGTCAGTACCTACTTTCATTCCCCGAGCTGCATTCTCACTACCATTGATCTCGCCATCTGTTCCTCCTCGATCCTTCCACTCTTTACATGGGAGGTAAACGACAACCCTTACGGAAGGTGTTCCCAAGGTGTGTACCTTTTTCCGTGGGGGGAAACTTGCAACCCTTCACATGTATCACGATGGAGGCTTGATCTGGCTGACTGGAGTGGCTTTGAACAACTGTGTGAGTTTGATGAACACTTGGTTAGCCAGGAGCCAATTAATGTTGCAGTGGCAGAGATGACAGTCTGCATGGCCAACTGGTTAGCACGCTTGGCTACTGATCTAAGGGACCTGGGTTCGAGCCCCGCGAAAGGCATGGACGTTTGTGTTTGTTTTTCTGCTGAGGTCCTGTCATCCTCTCAGACCTTCTACTCTGGCATATAAACTGACGGGCTCCTGTCAGACCTCTGTGGCAAGCAGCTGCTTGAGGGGGTATTTAATTTAATTTTTTAATTATCATTCATTAGGCTGCCTTGACTATTCTTCAGACCTCGATGCGATTTCCGCGATTTCCGAAACTGGGATGCAATCCGGACTGCATTGCAGCTCATAAGGTTAAGAACAAGGCTTTGGAGAGGAGGTTGTTTCAGAGATATCCAACATCCTCCATCCTTGAACGTTTCAAGCGCAACCAGAAGGAATCTTCAATCAAATATACGTTTTCGATTACCCACACAACCAGTTCTAAGATTATGTGGGATAACGTCCAGAAGATGGGTGGGAACTATATGTTCCACTCATTATCGATCCTAGAGCACAATGGATAGACAATTTCTGATTCTTAAGCGATTTCCATCACTCTGAGAGAATCTTTTTGCTCCGTGTCTTCCTCATTTCCTTATTCCCCCGAGTTACTGGCCTTGAAGAGCAAGACCAAACACTCTCCGCTTCCCTTCCACTCGAATGGCCTGGAGTGATATAACAAGCCATTCACAGCGAAGGATCTTCACCTTGTTCTTCGCGCATCTACTGTGGGCCAAACAATGCCCATTATCTATGCTCCAACATCTTTCACCATCAAGTAAGGACTGGCTATTCCGACCTTTTAATTGCGTTTTCCTCGAGGAGCAGTTTCTAAACTCCTGATGGGAGGCCATCCTCTTGACCTGCTGTGATACTACCATAGCAGACCAGATGCCGCAACAGTGTACGATGTTCATTGCAGAGTTGCATGCTATCAGCCTCACTGTGCATTGTTACACTGTGTAAGCATTATCATCCGTGCGTCCTCTACACCGACTCGCTTATCGTGCTACAGGCTTTGATCTCGGTGAGGCATCAGCTTCATCCTTTTTCTCCAAGACCTGGCAACTATGACCTCCATTCTCATCTGTTGGGTTCCTGATCATGTTGGTATCGGGGCAATGGCTTGGCAGATGCTTCTGCCAAGTCGGCCACGACCCTATCCGATTCTCCACTGCCAGCTGCACACTTGGACTTCTGGCAGTGTGTTTCTACCGAGCTCCGGAAGCCGTGGCAGCAATCTTGGTAGAAACATATTATTGGTAACAAGCTTTTCAAGATCAAGCTTATTGTTACACCGTGGCAGTCATGTTTTCGCAGGAATCGCAAGGAAGAAGTTGTACTCGCTCGGCTCTGCTTAGGTTATTCGTTTATCACACCTTCATTTGTTCTTGGATGAACGATGAACCGAACTGCGAGTTTTGTGACACCATTTTAAAAGTTAAACATATTTTAATTGCTTGTCCCGCTTTTAACTTTCAACGTCATGTTTATTTTAACTTCTATGATTTTACGACCAAGCCCATTATACTCTGCCATCTTTTATCTGATGACTCTTTTTTACACCGGTCTTCAACCTTTTTACGTTTTGCCGAATATTTTAACCGTCTGTGATTCTTTTACCTTTCAGCTTTGCATTTTTCACATGCGTCCTTTACACCCATTGTTATTTTACATTTTTTTTTTTTATATGGGTTTTTTTTTCTACCGCTTGTTGTTTTAGTTGTACACTTTGTATTATTTATCGCATCGTCAGTGCTTTTACTTTGGTTGCGAGTTTAATTGACTTTTAGATCTTTCTTTTTATCCTTTACACCTGGTTTGGCATATCATGGTCTTAGTTGTCTTTGCGCCACAAAACCCCCAAACAACCAACTAACAACTCGAACTGTTATTATGTAGTGCATGAAAAAGCACAATAATGATGGATGATGCGATTTCGCTACAAATGCGAGGGAAATTTCACTTATTAATAATATACAGCTAGTTTTCTTCTTCTTATCTTATGTGAGAGTATCTCCAAAAGTTTCACACTTCATATTTATCAATATAAAGATATACCATTATATTATTACATTTCCTCAAATTAATTGAAAAACACTTTAAAACCACATTTTTAAAAAGCAAACTATTATATGAGTACTAAATATATGTAGGGAAGTGATGACTCACTTTATTTCAGACACTTAAATAAATAAATAAATAATAAATACCCCCTCAAGCAGCTGCTTGCCACAGAGGTCTGACAGGAGCCTGTCAGTTTATATGCCAGAGTAGAAGGTCTGAGGGGATGGCAGGACCTCAGCAGAAAAACAACACGTACATCCATGCCTTACCCGGGGCTTGAACCCAGGTCCCGTAGATCAGTAGCCAAGCGCGCTAACCACTCGTCCACGGGACGGCTCAGACACTTAAGGCATGAAAAATTTATTTTTGATTAGGAGTCCTAATAATTTCGCCACATACTGGGACCACCCTCGCAAGTGGATGCTTAGAATTACTTGACATTGGCACTGGTATCTTTGACTTAACCCAAAGTCAATGTCATCTGTCTAGGTATCCGGAAACTTCTTTGTCAGCATTTGTTCAACGGAAATTTGTTCGAAACGGAATCAAAGTTATTTTAACAAAAGTGTCGGGATGATTGTGTCTCTGCAGTGAGAAAGATTTTAGTGGAGTTTTCAATGGAGAGCAGGGGCGTAGCGAAGGACTATGGTTGGGGGGAGGGAAGTCCAAAATTTCCCAACTCGAGCAAAATTTTGGCAAAATTTCCCAACTGAGCAAACTTGCTTAGTTAACGTCTCTCCTACATTTTGCCATTTGACTTCCAATTCTGCCAACTTCCCATAATTTGCCATTTGACTTCCAATTCTACCAACTTCCCATAATTTGCCCTTTGACTTCCAATTCTGCCAACTTCCCATAATTTGCCATTTGACTTCCAATTCTGCCAACTTCCAATAATTTGCCATTTGACTTCCAATTCTGCCAACTTCCCATAATTTGCCAGTTGATTTCCAATTTTGCCAACTAGCTATAATTTCTCAGAAATACTTCCAACATTTACATCTCGTCTAAACGTCTGAATTGTAGCAAATCAGTATGAATTTTTGCCTTGATTTGGTCAAATATCCTTAATTTCGCGAAACTAATCCCAATCTTTACATCTCTCCTAAATTTGCCAAATCACTTCAAACTTTCAAACTCCCCAATTTCTTTTTTTTTTTTGGGGGGGGGGGGGGGCTATTAATAGGAGTTGTCAAAATCGAGGCAACTTGGCAAATCTGAGGCAGTTTGGAAAATGGAGAGACGGCAAAATTTAGAGCAGTTGGCAAAATTCGAAGTCACTTAGTAAAAACAGGTGAGTTGGCAAAATCTTAGGCAGTTGGCAAAATTTGGAGTGACTTGGTAAAATCTTGGGGAGTTGGCAAAATCGGGACAACTTGGCAAAATCTTGGGGAGTTGGCAAAATTCAGAGTGACTTGACAAAATCTTGGGGAGTTGACAAAATTCGGAGTGACTTGGTTAAATCTTGAGGAGTTGGCAAAATCGGGACAACTTGGCAAAATCTTGGGGAGTTGGCAAAATTCAGAGTGACTTGACAAAATCTTGGGGAGTTGACAAAATTCGGAGTGACTTGGTTAAATCTTGAGGAGTTGGCAAAATCGGGACAACTTGGCAAAATCTTGGGGAGTTGGCAAAATTCAGAGTGACTTGACAAAATCTTGGGGAGTTGACAAAATTCGGAGTGACTTGGTTAAATCTTGAGGAGTTGGCAAAATCGGGACAACTTGGCAAAATCTTGGGGAGTTGGCAAAACTCAGGTGAGATGTAAAAATTAGGATTTTTACTGTAAAATTATGGCGAGTTCGCAAAACTTAGGGAGTTGGCAAAATCTAGGGACAGTTGGCAAAATTCGGAGTGACTTGTCAAAATCGTAGGGGGTTGGTAAAATTCAAGTGAGATGTGAAAATTTGGATTTTTTTTCTGTAAAATTATGGCGAGTTGGCAAAATCTGGGAGAGTTGGCAAAACTTAGGGAGTTGGCAAAAACTAGGGGCAGTTGGCAAAATTCGGAGTGACTTGGCAAAATCGTGGAGTGTTGACAAAATTCCGGTGAGATGTAAAAATTGCAGTCTTTTTTTCTGTAAAATTATGGCGTGTTTGCAAAAGCGAGGCAGCTTCGCAATATCTAGGAGAGTTGGAATTCAGACTGGCTTTACAAAAATCAGGTGTGATGTAAAATTGGGATTTCTTTTCTGTAAAATTGTAGCGAGATGGCAATATTCGAATCCACTTGGTAAAGTACGGGCGATTTGTCAAAATTGGGATTGTTTTTGTGAAATTAAGGAGAGTTTATAAAATCGAGAAAACTTTGCAAAATCTAGGGAAGTTGGCAAAACTGAAACCACTTAGTAAAGTACAGGTGAGTTGTAAAAAATGGGATTGGTTTTGTGAAATTAAGGAGAGTTGGAAAAACCAAGAACTCTTGGCAAAATCTAGGGGAGTTGGCAAAATTGGAAGCCACTTGGTAAAATACAGGGAAGTTGTGAAAATTGTGCCTTTCTTGCGCAATTAAGGTGAGTTGATATTAAGGAGTGTTTTGTGAGGTTTTGTGATATTAAGGAGTGTTGGATAATATTCGAAGTTACTTGGCAAATTCAGGGAAGTTGTAAAAAGTGCGATTTTTTCTGTAAAATTACGGCGAGTTGGCAAAATCTAGAGTAGTTGGCAAAATTCGAATCCACTTGGTAAAATATAGGCGATTTGTGAAAATTGGGATTCGTTTTGTGATATTAAGGAGTGTTGGATAAATCGAGGAAACTTAACAAAATGTACGGCAGTTGGCAAAATTCGAATCCACTTGGAAAATACCGGCGAGTTGTGAAAATTGGGATTGGGTTTGTGAAATTCAGTATAGTTGACCAAAATCGAGTAAACTTGGTAAAATCTTGGGGAGTTTGAAAGTTTGAAGTGATTTTAGTCAACTATCCTGAATTCCACAAACCCAATCCCAATTATCACCCGTATTTTCCAAGTGGATTCGAATTTTGCCAACTGCCGTGCATTTTAAGTTTCCTCGATTTGTCCAACACTCCTTAATTTATCAAAACAAATTCCAAATTTCACAACTCGCCTATGTTTTACCAAGTGCATTCAGATTTTGCTAACTACTCTAGATTTTGCCAACTCGCCGTAATTTTACAGAAAAAAACGCACTTTTTACAACTTCCCTGAATTTGCCAAGCCAATTCGAATTTTATCAACTCTCCTTAATTGCACAAGAAAGGCAAATTTTCACAACTCCCCTGTATTTTACCAAGTAATCCAATTTTGCCAACTCCCCTAGATTTTGCCAAGAGTTCTTGGTTTTTCCAACTCTCCTTAATTTCACAAAACCAATCCCAATTTTTACAACTCACCTGTACTTTACCAAGTGGTTTCCAGTTCTGCCAACTTCCCTAGATTTTGCAAAGTTTTCTCGATTGTATAAACTCTTCTTAATTTCACAAAAATCAATCCCAATTTTCACAAATCGCCCGTATTTTACCAAGTGGATTCGAATTTTGCCAACTGCTCTAAATTTTGCCATCTCGCAACAATTTTACATAAAAAAATCCCAATTTTACATCACACCTGAATTTTGTCAACTCTCCACGATTTTGCCAAGTCACTCGGAATTTTGCCAACTGCCCCTAGTTTTTTCAACTCTCCTAGATATTGCCAACTCGCCATGATTTACAGAAATGAAATCCAAATTTTTACATCTCACCTGAATTTTGCCAACTCCCTAAGATTTTGGCAAGTCACTCCGAATTTTGCCAACTGTCCCTAGATTTTACCAACTCCCTAAATTTTGCCAACTCGCCATAATTTTACAGAAAAAAAATCCTAATTTTTTCATCTCACCTGAATTTTGCCAACTCCCAACGATTTTGCCCAGTCACTCCGAATTTTGCCAACTCCCCAAGATTTTACCAAGTCACTCCAAATTTTGCCAACTCCCCAAGATTTTACCAAGTCACTCCGAATTTTGCCAACTCACCTGTTTTTACTAAGTGGCTTTGAATTTTTCCAACTGCTTTAAATTTTGCCGTCTCTCCATTTTCCAAACTGCCTTAGATTTGCCAAGTTGCCTCAATTTTGACAACTCCCCTTAATTTCCCAAAAAAATTACAAATAGTCACAACTCACTTAGATTTTATGAAGTCGCTTCGAATTTTGCGAACTTCGAGTTACTCTGGGGGGAGCCTCCATCCCCCCATGGCTACGCCCCTGATGGAGAGCTGAATGGAAGTGGGGTAGTTTTTACTTTCCTTTAATTCTGTCGTTATTTTTTTTTCCTATTCTGTTAAATGGTGTGTATTTGATTTAGTGTGAAAATGTGGATATCCATGGCGATAAAGCTCATAGTCGTGGAGGTTAATTCTCGGTATACAATAAGAGAATTTTTTTTAAATAATAATAATAATTTTCTTTATTCATATTCATGTTAGGTATAAAAACGTTTAAACAAATGACCCGCAAAGCATTTGCTTATATGCAGGAGAGAAGAATAATATTACATGAAAATATATAATTTAGTTTAAAGCAATGTCATCGAATACTTAATTATATGAAATATCAGTGGAAGCTCCATTGTGGTGGTTAAATTTTTATATTGATTTTTGTACCTAGAAGAAAATTTTTGGTCTTATTTTTGAATTCTTTAAATTTCTTTAATAAAATAATTTCCCTTGGTAATTAATTAAATACGTAAGATACTGTATGTTTTCGTGCTTTTACCGCAATTGTTTAATTTTTTGAAATTTGGAAATAATTATTGGATTCTAACCTTGTATTTTTCCCATGAGAGATTTTAGATTTAAATTGATTGTCAAAATAATATTTCAAAGTGATTCTGTATTTGTAAAGGCTGTAAAAGAAAAGTATGCAGATATATTTTAGTCTGTGTCTGTGTTTCGGTGTGTATATATGGTGAGGAGGGAAGCGACTCTCCCGATTTTAATTTTCTCTTCGAATTTAGAGGGCCATCATTATATTAATAACTAGAAATGTAGTCAAAAATGTTAATGATATATAGTAAATGTATTTTGGATAAAATTTTCAAAGAGCACTAAAATAGAAGAAAAAAATTATATACTGGAACTGTGTTTAAGTTTCTTCTGCTTCGATTTGACCATTTGACCCTCGCCCAAAACTCAAAATACTTATTCATGTATTCACTAGATCTCACTAGATCTAGATTATTAGAAAGGACATTCTGAGTAATCATTGAAGTCAGTGTAATTGTTCGAAATTAGCGTCCCATTGACATAACATTACCACCCCGTGTTATGCCAATGGGATGCTAACTTCGAAGTTCTATAACTTCCAAAAACATCATTTTATGATAAAATGTGGCGGAGGATAATTTAAAGGTAAGAATCAAATCCATCTAAATCCCGATTTTAACAATATTCTCATAATATTTAAGGTATTGAAGTTTAAACCTTCCAGAGCAACAATCTGTTCTAAGAAATTTATCAAAAAAATATTTAAGAAATTATTTGTACACACTTTTAAAATATATAATATCATGTGAACTGGTTTGAAATAATATTTCCTATTTCAGTTTCAATTACCTTCCAATGCAGTGTTGTTGTTATTATTATTATTATTATTATTATTATTATTATTATTATTATTATTATTATTATTATTATTATTATTATTATTATTATTATTATTATTATTATTATTATTATTATTATTATTATTATTATTATTATTATTATTATTATTTTCCATTGCTATTATTATATGTTCAAACTTCCATAAGTATTAAAATATTGAAGGAATATTGTTGAAATGGATATTTAGATAGACATAATTTCGAACTTTAATTAACCTTTATCGCATTTTCCCACAAAAGGTTTATTTTAAAAGTTATAGACTTTAAAATTAGAGTCCCATTGACATGACATGGGCTGGGGTGGTCATATTTCAATATCACTCAGCGTATAGTTGTGGTAGAAAAAATATTAAATGAAAGGGGTCAAAAAATAAAAATTGAAATAAAAGACATTAATGTTGTTTACTTCTCAACAGCTGAAGTTGGTTCAAAGAAAATTAAAAATACAACCACCAGCCTTAAAATGCACCCTCCATTCAGCCTAAATAGCCTCAGAAAATATCGATGCACCATCCCAACAAACAAAGCCCACCAACACCACTCCAACATTCCAAAGCTAACAACTATCCACGACGGACTAATCTATATTATCCATAGGATACAAAGGACATCACACTCTGCAGCTGAAACCCTCAAAACATGGATATCAGCCCAAGTCATATGAGACAAAACAATCAGCAGAGAGAACTTACCCACAAGAGAAAAAAAGCTATTACGAATAAAAAAAAAATTCCTGTTAAAATCAAATAAAAATAATCGCTGGAAATAAATATAATATATAACGATAAAGCCCTAGAAAAAAAGAAATCAAAATGAAAGGAACAAAAGTAAATTTAGCTACAAAAAAAGATAAAAAAAAAAGCAATAATGACACAAAATTACGACGCACAGAAGAATAAACAGAAAATATCACGAAGACAAGATTAACACAAAGTCCAATCACAAAATATTAAACATGAAGAAAAATAATATACGTGAAACAAAACATGAAGAAACATGTAAAACTCTGAATAAATGAGCCCTTTCCACCTCCCCTACTTCAAATCTTTTCTTCCATTTTCTAACTATCTCTAAAATAACCATCAATCTCTTAACTTATAAATGCTATAAATTCTGTCCGAGATAGAAAGTCATATCAACCTAAAATCGGCATGGAGTATGTTTACCAAAAAAAAAGAGTATACTTGTGGTAAATACTTCGGTTTTAAATTCAAACATTTTTTCTCTTCTACAAAGCTCTAATATAGCTTATAATAAAAGTAAAAAGAAAGAAGAAGTAAAATGTGTCTACATGATATGTAAAACAAGTAATATTTTATTCTGCCAAATCTAAAACTGAGTTTTCTCTTCTGTCGCCTCTCTTCCCAAACCGACCTCTCTCCCCCTCCCCACACATATTTCCAATGATTCCCCAATGACAAACCAGAAGCACAGAACCAGAGGAGGTCATATAGAAGAGAACACCCTCTAGCTGCCTCTCAATATTTCTCAATTCTCAAACTTTCAGTAAAATGCTGGTCGAACAAATTTCCGTTGGATAAAATGTTGTCGAACAAATTACACCAAACGATCTGTCTCTCTGTGCGGACCTGTAACACCGAAACTGTTGAAATTATCGAAATTTTACATTTTAACGCGCATTCACACCCTTTGAACTCGCTTTGCGTGGGAACACTTGCCATCAAAAATATGTCGTTAAATAACGACTTTTGAAAATTTTATTTGCATTTTATATTTGCCTATTTTATTGTTATGAATTTTAAATAGAAAATGAGCGTGAGTTCAAAAGAATGCCTAGCAACAAAAATTTTAAATGAACTAATTTATTACAATGGTATAAAACCAGATATATAGAACAAATTCAACTACCAGAAATACTTTTCTTCGTCAGTATGAAGCTAAACCATAAAATGAGTATCTTGCATCTCTTTACTATTCTTCAAATAGTTGTACTAAAATTATCTCAATATCTACTCAAAGCACAAATTTGTCAAATAAAACGTAAGTAACGAAACAAAACGTAAACATGAACAAAAGTAACGAAAGTTTCTCTGTTGAAATACCTAAAGTTACCAAGATTAACCTTACCAATTCTTTTTATACACTATGTTATCACTAAACTCTATTTGCTTTTCCTTTTGGCTACTTTACACCAATGGAAATAAACTTCTACGTTAAGATCATCATGCACTTCCTATGAAGAAATTTAAGCCAGCCAGCCACTTGCTCTACTAACATATTACCTCTTCGGTTTGATTACCATCTCTCTTGAATAATCTGCACTTAGGTTAACTTAATACTAACTCACGAAATGAAACACAAATGTACACTTTTAGTTAATACCGAAAACTTTTCAATAATTCTAATCACCGTCATTGTTTTTAAGTCTATCTGTTCCAAAAGCTAGTGAAGTAATTCTCACGCTGAGGTACAACACGAACATCAAAATGACACATCACATCATGGTTTTATTGTTGCACGTTCAACTTGTCGCAAACGAAATCAATCAATCATTTCAATCACTTATTTCTATAGATATGAATACATGGTATACAGTTACATATATACCCCTGAAATATTAGAATAAAAAGTTTTGAAAAATTAACTACACCAAGAGTAAAGACACTCACCCGTGGTGTTAATAAACTAGAAGTTTAAATTATACATTAGTTCAACATTAGCAACAGTAATGTAAACCTGATAATAATTGTGATACATGCTTTATTAAAAATAATAGCTTTTTAATAATTATTTCTTCATAACATGGTTTCAATATTTTCTATTTCATCAAAGAATTTTTAAAGACTTTTTGAATATTTTTGAACACTTTCTTAATTTTTAATAGTACCTGGCAATGAGTTGGAAATTTTTGGTGCCAAATAAATGTAAAGTTTTTATTGTAGTTTTTCTTGGTATTATAACATAAATATTAGGACTTTGACTTTGACTTGTATTACAGTTTGTTATCGACAATATTTGATCAGATCACTTTTTACTAATGTTCATCAAGATACTAAATACATATAATTTTCTTAGTGGAAGAATGTTAAATAATAAAAAAATAAATAAATACCCCTTCAAGCAGCGGCATGCCACAGAGGTCTGACAGGAGCCTGTCAGTTTATATGCCATAGTAGAGGGTCTGTGAGGATGGCAGGACCTCAGCAGAAAAACAACACAAACGTCCATGCCTTATCCGGGGCTCGAACCCAGGTCCCTTAGATCAGTAGCCAAGCGCGCTAACCAGTCGGCCACACTTTATAACAAATTTCGACGCTATCAAATTTTCTTTCTTTCATATTGCATCGTGTTACATGATTCAGTGTTATTTTAAGGCTTTTTATATTAGTGAAATACATCATATATAATATTTCTTCATATATTTTCCTGACATATTTGGCCTATTTATGGAAACTACTGTAAAGTTCTATTTTCTAAAGATTCTAATACGAGTTCACTAAAATTAAGCTTCCGAAAAAGTGCAAATAATTTCACTTTAAAAGATCGAACGTTAACCATTGGGATTCCTTAATCCGTAGATTTACTGATACTTTTAAGTGAGATTGCGCTTTGTGTTGTTAGAAATTTAATCTTTTTTTATATATTTATGCTGTAGCTTTAGTTTTTCTAATTGTCCTATCTCTAATCATTTTTTTCCTTAATGTGAAATGTTTCTGCTAGAAAAAACTTACTGTTTTAAACTGCTTCGTATTCAGAGCCCGATTTAGGCCCTCAAATGATAGGGGATCTGAACTTTCGCTCCTCTGGGAAGAGGGACGTCATTTTGGGATCTCTCTAAATGAATTTCACTCAGCCATATATTCAAATAACTTGATGGCGACACGGAAGCCTACCAGTGAAATACATTTCACAATACAAAGAATATAAAAGAAATCACGTTTGATGATGATATTGGAGAAGAATCTTTACTGGCATTCCATAAATATGGTTCTGTTATTAATGTGTTTTAGGTAAAACTATTTTCTTTAAATTATAAAATACTCAAACGAGTTCAGTATAACAGAAGTGTGTAGCACAAGTGAAGGGGCGCGAGGTTGAAATTTAAGGAGACTTAAGATATGTCATGTTGTTGGTTGTTGCTGCATTCCTGATTTTGAACATTTTTAATGTAATGGATTTATGCTTCAAATGTCAAAAAATTTTATACTAATTTTGTTTTCTTTAGTGTACCATTTTTTTGTTACTTCCAACAACAACAAAAAAAGAATTTTTTTCTAGCGGCAATAGTCAATCATTTCAATTCATCTCATCATGAATTCTGTAACGTTTAGTTGTGTTTTGTTGTTCTTGTTGTTGTTGTTGTTTTCTTTTTGCTTCCACTTACCCTAATTTGATAAAAGGAATAGGTCTTTATTTTCTGAATTTCATTTCGTAAGACAATGTCGAAAACAGTCATTGAAATAAAACTCATTAGATCGCTACATTCACCACCTGGAGAGTGATTCTTTATTTATTACTATTACTTTTATTTTATTTATTTTCTTATCACAACTTTTATTATTTATTACTATTACTTTTATTTTATTTATTTTTCTTATCACAACTTTTAAAGCAGAACACAAATGCCGTTCGCGAATTGAGGATGAAAATATTTTTAAAAAAATCAAACTCTGCTAAAACTCTTTGAAACTTCGCTAAAAGCAAATGAAATTCATTTTCAGAATATACGAAAGAAAGTCAAATGGTCAGAAAATTGCAGTTAACGCATCAGAAAGAGACTAACCATGTTATATAATGAGATTTGGTTGCTCTTTTGCGGCGGCGAATGCTGCATTTGGTAATGGTGATGCCGTAGCACACCATTACCAAAAAAACCAGTCTCTTTCAGATCCACAACCATTGTTACTTTACTAAATATTAACATTTGCCGTTACTATGAAAATTAAACGTTATGAATAAGGGCTGGGGATCTGTTACGAATTTAGGAGATTCCTAGTTCAAATATGCAGGCGATTTTATGGTTTTTCTCACTTTCTTGATTAATATCATTGCTTCAAAACTGAAAATTTCCGCTTTTAAATTCTTAAAAGGAAAATAGAACTTTGGGTGGATAATGGACACATTTTCCTTTGAGAACACAAAGTATCCCCCCGTCCCCAACGCTATGCTTTTGGAAAGTACAGGGTGATCAAAAAGTATCTGTGCACCTAATGAGGAATACCTGTACCATTACAATACACGTTAAAAGTGTCTCTAGTGCGTCTCGAGACATTTAGGGACACGTGATGGCGTTAGTGTGACATTAGTGGGAGAGATGCGGTAGCCTGCCTGCCAAGCAGTCAGTGAGCCACATTGAGCCAAGCAGACAGGCACTGTAGACGTGCGTTGTGACAATGGTGTTATCTGTTGAGGAGCGTACGTACCTTGTGGAACATGTATTTCGGTGTGGCGGAGAATACGCACAAGACATTCAACAACGATTCCAGGCACAGTTTCCGGAAACCAAGGTGTTCCATCGTAATGCAGTGCGGCAGTTGATTCAGAAATTCCGGGAAACCAGTTCCGTGTGTGACACGCCCCGTGTGTGTTAGGCCATCAATACTGACAGAAGAGAAAGTGTTGGATATCGCAGATCGCATGCTCCGAAGCCAGAAAAAGTCCATCAGGGGATTGTCACAGCAGGTTGGTGTTTCATACGGTACGGCTGACGAGAAACGCCCTGGCCTACTGTTATGAACAGATCCCAATCTGTTCATAACTTGATAAACATATTTCTCCAAAAACTACGAATTTCATCGGAGCGTCATATGACCTTGGCAGGTCAGTTTCTGTTCCCAAAAAGAGGGGGCTGCGAGAGCGCAACGAATTTCTTGTCCCAAGAGGGGGCTTGAAACGGCCTAGATGTGCTCCACACCCCACCAGTGTGCCGTTAAGTGCATCGTTCTCCCAAAGAAACAATGTGAACAGGCCATAAAACTGTAGATGCATCCGTACTTCAACGGAGCCCACCGCCGCTATGAGCTATGGTTCGCGTCGCAGATTCCCTGTGGGACGAAGCCCGCCGAAACGTCCCCCCATTAGTGCACGGGAGAAGCAAGACACCGACCGCCCCCTGGTGTCCAGGTAGCCCCTTAATGGCTTCCCACACTATTTCTGGGAACAATAAGCACAAGAAAGAAAACAAAATTCATGGGAAGAAGCCACGATGCTGGCACCCCAGAATCGCAAGACAACGGGACTGCGACCAATGAGAAAGAGGGAGGACCAATAAAGAACACGACGTCGAAAAGGGACCAGTTTCACTTTTGAAAGAGTCAGATAGAAGGAGAGCAAGCTCGAAGACAGTCAGATTCGGAGCGAGTGCGATTAAGGTCGATGTTTCATTTTGGGTTGGATTGTTTTACCTCTGAGCGGCACTTTTTTCGCACACCATGGGCTAAACGGCCAGGTCATAAGAACCCCGAAGGCTCAGAGAAGTTTGGGGGAGGGGACCCACTAGAACAGCTGTTGGGAGACAGATGGTAGCCTCCCGTTAAGGCCATCCAATGTGTTCTTTAACGTGCACATGGTATGGCTCTCCCGCACGCGGGGCCACGGCTTAACGTCCCATCCGACGGACGGCCTTTCCAAGCCCATCGGTGTCTCCTACTGACCGTGGGCAGGGCGGGGAATTTTGCGGAGATAAATCTCAACGCTGACCCAGCTGGGACTCGAACCAGGGAACTGCAGATTACAAGCCTGGTGCGCTACCGACTGAACCACCCCCGCCCTATTTAATTTTGGGAGAGTGAGTTAAACATTCAGGCGCGAAGCGAGTATAAAGAAGGGCGATGTTTCGTTTTGGGAAAGTGTATTCGAACTCTCTTCGAAATTACAGCTGCTAAAAATGCCGAATACTAAGTGATTGACATTTTAGTTTAAAACTCTCTCTGCTGATCGAAAAAAAAATGTTCCTCTCACTGGCGAAGTCATAGTGATCTTTCGCTCCTGCTGCCGTGTGATGTTCCACGTTATTCCTTCGTTTGCCGTCGCATGGGACCACAATGTTTCAATCAACATGAGCAAAGTTCCTAACAAAGACAATTGCGTTATGCCCTATGCTTCCTGCTCCCGTGATACTGAAAGTTGCCGTAGATAATAAGAGATATGAAATGATCGTGTTCTCTTTTATACATCAGAAAGTTTGCGTATCAGTTTTAAATCAGATCTGCACTTAGAAAAGATAGCGGCAATAACTGTTGGTCACTGACTTAATTGACGTGGGTAGAGAGAAGCCTTGAATGACTTTAATAAGTTTTTATAAAAGAGTAATTCATTTAATTGTAAGAGCAAGAATGAGCTCCAGTTCAAGAGAGAAAAATGTATCTATGTATCTATGTGATCTATCTGAGAAAAATGTCTTAATACTTCTCCTCGGTATTGTAACAATATTATATCATTAAATTGTTTCGTTTATGATATGAGAAAGAGTTGGCTTTTTTTTGCCTGTCAATGTGACCTATTTGTTCAGTATAAAAAACAAATATCCACGGCCAATAGATTCTTAGAAAGACAATGCAATGTACAATAAAATAATATATGTAAACTTCTTTAGAGAGAGAAGAACGATATTTATTCTTTCCCCCCCCCTAATATTACACCCTTCTAAAATCACATCCATGCATGAATTAAAACCTGCCAACAGTGGTAAGTGGAGTACGTACTGCAAGTCGTTTGTAGACTTTCTTGACCGTGAAGGAGAGGACATTTTGGACGTCACATTCTTCACAGATGAGTCGTACTTCCATTTGTAGAGGTATATAAACAGTCAATCCCATGAGTTCCACGAGTCGCCACTGCATGATCAGAAGATTGGTGTTTGGGTTGGAATTTCACGTAGGCGTATAGTCGGACCCAATTTTTCTCTGAGACCCAACGATACTGTGACAATGTTCTTTATCCTTTCTTTACGCAATTGTCAGAAGATGAAATGAACATTGCCTACTTTCAGCACGATGGCGCCACGACCCATAACGCATACGTCTATGGCACTCTTGCACAATGTGTTTGGGGACAGAATCATTTAAAAAAACATTTGGCATCCAAGATCCCCGGATCTCTCCCCGCCCGCTTTTTATCTCTGGGGTGCGATGAAAAACTCTGTTTATTCGAACAATCCCCACACAATTGATGATTTGAAGACGGCCGTCGCAGAATACATTCGAAATGTGGACTGTGCTGAACGATGTCTTCAAGAACACATTTTGACGTGTCACTGAATTCTGGCGACGCGCGGGACACACTTTCAATATTTATTGTAATTGTACAGGTACGAATCTCTCATTCCATATCAGGTGTACAGCGACTTTTTGATCACCCTGTACTGTTTGGGTGATCAAAATCATTGTGTTAAGAAGCTTGTTAGAACATATAGTTAGATAGCTCATCGAATGTCTTTCTGGCCAACTCAAGATATATAATCTATTAATACATGAAAAGGGCAATTATGTAAATAAAGCTTTTAATTTCTCTTACATTTAACTTACTCTTAACTTATTTTTCCTTTTCAGTGTTCCACGACTTACTAAAACTTTCCCTAATCTGAACGAGAAAAAGTTAACTGTAAATGAATCGGTTTATACAAATACGTATTTTGTTTACGGTATGCAAAGTACCGTTATAAGAGGAAACTGTGTACCCAAATAACAGTACATGTAAAGGTAGGATATAAATATACCTCACATATAAATGTAATAATAACTATATCTTGTGAAAGGAAATGAAATTATTTACTTACCATACTAAGACAACAAGTTTTGGTGATTTTTTGCATAAATTCTGATGGTTGCTTTTATTGGAGATTCAGATATATTCCTTCTATAAACAATGACTTACATCAATCTGCTAAACTTTAAAATAATTATTAATGCTAAAAATTGCCTTGGAAAGCTTAGAATTCCATGACGTCAGATGCAAAAACATTCATTAAACTGCCAGAGTACGAGGCTCAACTCCTCCACGAAACAATCAGTCAACAGCAATATTGAGAGATCTCTTTCTTCATCGTCTCGTTTCACGATTTGTAAATGTCCCATAGCTTGCCAGAAGCTAAGATTTAATAGCTCTTGACTTCGTCATAGGAGTTCCTAAAACTCAATGGTTTTTGGGGCAAGGCCAAGAATCTTTCAACATTTATTCATCACCAATATTCCAGTTGTCACTGTAAGAAATGTGATTCGAAACATACTTTCAAATGAAAATATAACGCACAAATGAGTAGATATTTTACGGCATTGTTTCTGAATTCTTAATATACAAAAACGAACACCTAGTAATGCCCATTATCAAGATATCGGTTACTAAGATTACTGTGCCACTGTAATGTACACTTGAAATATTTCTTTGATAAGTTTAAATGACGTCGCCACCACAATCCACCACGTTTTAACCTTCATATCTTCCTATTGCTTTTGGCTTTGACATTTGTCGGCTGGTCGGTTTGTGGATTTGACAAAACGTTGTTCCACCATATTTTTCGAACACGATAGATAAACTTAATCATGTATGTGCCTAATGAAAGCTTGTGACATGGGTAGTGTCAAAGACTATAAAAAAATGATTCCTCATCCTTTCTTCCCCCTTAAAGAAGGGGAAATGTAAAAACTATTTTTAAGCTATATCACGAGAACGCAAATGCCGAAAGTACTAAGCGATACGTCAAATGAATGCTTCTGATGGGGGGAATGTCATAAGTTACGAAACATTGAACCATGATTTTCTCCCTATAAAAGGGGAGAAAGGAAAATGATTGTTCCCATATATCTCCTGAATCCAAGTGCGAAAAGTAACAAGCTATGTATCAAACGAAAGTTTGTGACGCCAGGAGTGTCCTAGGTTATAAACATTTGACACCCCTCCATGCTCTCTTCCCCCCTAAAAAAGGAGAAATATGAAAACGATTGTTCCGCTATATCTCCAGAACGCGAATGCCGAAAGTAACAAGCTATACGAAAAACTGACCCACCCCCGTGCTTTCTTCTCCCTAATAAAAAATATGAAAATGATTCTCCCCTATATCTCATGAATCCGAGTGAAGAAACTAACAAGATATGTATACAGTGAAAGCTTGTGATGCAGGGAATGTCTGGACCAGGAGATCTCAACGTGGGGTACGCGGTAAATGTTTTTGGGGTACTACGTGAGAGCTCAAAAGTCGCTAGATTTAGTAACAAAGTCGCTAAGTTGGTAACAATGCTGTGCAAAAATTTCATTTTTTGTGTTTATCGATATATGTAATTTATGAGTACAAAATTTAATGTGTGTGTATATTATATATGTTTTATTTTATTCCCATTGTTATACTATAACTATAGTTTTATCTATCTATACAAAGGGTACGCCAGTTACATACACATTTCCAGGGAGTACGTGAGGCATAAAAGGTTGAGCGCCACTAGTCTAGACTATAAAATTTTGACCCCTCATGCTTTCTTCCCCCCTTAGAAACGGGAAATGTTAAAGTCGTTCTACTATATCTTGCGAACACGAGGGGCCTACAGTTACGAGTTAAGTGTCAAATGACAGCTCGTATAATGACGGTCGTAAACTGTTTCGAATATTTCACCCACTATTCCTCCCTGATAAAATGGGGGCGGACGGATTTTCGCGGGGTCCGACTTTAACGAGTCATATCTCAAATTAAAGCTTGTGAAGTCTCTAATGTCGTGGGTTATCTCAAACATGATTCCAAATAGGGGGAACGTGTTCCATATTTATTAGTCAAATATCAAATGAAAGTTTTTGAAGGTAGGTGTTTTTAGTGACAAAAAAAATAAATTAAAATATTTAAAATATTCCTATCTTCAGAAAAGATAAAAAATTTAAAATATTCCTATCTTCCTATAGGACCCTAAAAAGTGGAAAATAAATCTGAAACATATCGATGGTGCAATAAGTCACTGAATTCGTATCCACTTCAAAGGAATCTAGAGCGCCGATTCTTTCCTTTGATTCTTCCTTTGTCGATTACCTACTCGACAAGATTGCCGGCGCCATATCTTCCTTTGAAGTGAATACGAATTCAGTGACTAATTGCACCATCGATATGCTTTAGGTTCAAATTATACTTTTTAGGGCGCTATTGGAAGATAGGTAATATAAATAAACTAACTCTCACCAACATTCTTTCTTCCCTTCTGAAAAGGGGAAATACGAAAACGAATGTTCCGCTAAATTTTCGGAAGGCAGAGATTCGAATGTAATCGAAATTCTAATGTAACGTGCTATACGCCAAATGAAAGTATGTGACATGGGGAGTATCATAGGTTATAAAAATTTTCCCCTTCTTCACCTCCTAAAAAAGCGGAAATATTAAAACAATTATTCGCCTGAACGCGAGGGCCGAAAGTAACAATGTTTATGTCAAACTAAAGCATGTGACGTGGAGAATGTTGTGGGCAGTAAAATCATACCTCCCCCCCTTGATATCTACCCCCTGAAATGGGGAAACATGTGAAATTCCTTATTCTAATATATTTTCCAAATGCAAGGGCCTAATGCTACGAGTGGGTGTCAAATCAAATCTCATATGAGGATCATCGCAGACTATTTTGAATTATTCCCCCACCATTCTCCCTTCTCCCTAAAGTGAGACAGAAATTTAGGGGGAATGTCGACTTTAACGAGTTAGATCTCAAATTAAAACGTGTAACTTCTCCAATATCATGGACTACTGCAAACACGACTGCAAAAGGGAGAGAAAATGTGTTCGATGTTTTGAGTTATATATCAGTTGAAAGTTTCCAAAGGTAGGTGAATTTAGTGACTAAGAATAAATATAAATAAATAAAAATTAAAAAAAAATACCTATCTCTTCAAATGCGCCCTGAAAAGTAGAAAATATAACTGAAGCATTTCGATGATGCAATATTGCAGACGCCTTATCTTCTTTTGAAGTGAATACGAACTCAGTGACTGATTGCACCATCGATATGATTTAGCTTTATTTTCTACTTTTTAGGGCCCTATAGAAAGATAGGTATTTTTTAAAATTTTTAATTTATATTTTTCAGATTTCGAGAATTGTTCCCTTTGATATTTTGCATCTACACTCATCGGTTTTGGACACTCTTCTTCCTCTTTCTTTGGCGATAATTATCTTCCCCCCCCCCCTCGTAGTTGCCTTTGTTGGTAGTTATTAGAAGCAACTGAGCGTTAATGCACTCTTACATGTAACGCAGAGGCTATTTGGAAATTACTGGAAGGCAAGAAGGATTGATTAAGGAGAATAGCGTTAGGCAATCCTGATGATTCAATTCCTGCAGGACAAATCCGACGGTGCCATCACTCCAAGTAGTCCCTCGAGAAGCCGTCTTTATAGGGGACGGCAGAATTTGGAATTAAAAAAGCTTATGAAACAATGCAAAAAATGCCTTAAATCATTAATGTAGGATGAACGATGAACTGGGATTTCACTGTTCTCATTTCAAAATGAATTGACATGAACTTGGAGTATGGAGATCAGTTTGGTCTGCAAAAAAAAACTAAATGTGTCTGGCGTGGTAAAATTCTAAGTTCCCTTGATACTATAAAAAATGTGAATTCACTTGATAAAAATTTTATTCAGTTAGAGCTCCAAAAACATAAATTCTCTTGAGGAAAGCCAAAAAAATGCAAATTCTCTTGAGGAAAGCCAAAAAAATGCAAATTCTCTTGAAGTGTCAAACAAATAAATTAGCTCAGGGCGGCAATGAAAAAGGAAATCATGCTTTTAATTTCAAGAATAGTTGATTGACACTGAAAACTGGAAAGCTTCTTTTTCTTATAATTACACAATCAGAATTTCCCAGTGTTGCTCGGGACTCGATACAATGATATAACGGCTCGGGCTTCGATATATAACGAAATAATTAGAGTATCAGGCGTATTCTAAACGGGTGCTCGGACACTCGTCCATCTCCGGGGTGACATTCCTAGTGGCAAAAGTTTTCGCCTCCTGTAATTCCTCACGAACTCGACCGATTGGTCCCGAATTTAGTGTGGTGATTCCACTTAGTTCTTTTATGTAGGGTTTAGAGATCGGATTCCGAGCTGCGGTTGTCGGGTTTGCACCGCCTCAAGATCCGAAGTCTCTGGACTGCTGCCATCATCTACCTTATTAGTGGAGAGCTGAAAATAACGAATGGAGTAGTACGTTATCAAAGCGCAGAGTTATCAATAGATGTTTCGCGGCCAGTTTTTGGAGAAGGGCTTAAATTTTTGGGCTCAAAAACCTTATAGTGCACTTACGGTGAGAAATGTACTAGCACTTACCGTCAGACAGAAAAACAAACTTTCTATTTATTATATATAGATTATATTCATTCTATTTGCCTTTGCAATACATCGGTGAGGGCGTTTGGAAATTTTGTTTAGAACACTGTGCTTTTTCTTACTCTTACTGAGAACTTTCCCTACTCTTATTCAGGATTTTATTTCACTTCTACTCTGGATTTTATTTTTTAGTTTGGCTCGGTTCGTATTCGGGATTCGGACATTTCTCTTATTCATGATTTGGTCCTGGTCCCACTCTTACTCGGGATATTGCCCAAATATTGCTCAATACTTTGCTGACGTATAAGACGGGATTTAATCCTACTCTGTTTCGGTGTGTACCGCACTTTCCTGCGCGCTCCCAGTCAATCAATTTTTGCCACAATTATTTCCGAAATTTCCCTTTCTATGCGTTGTCACTTGCACTCAAACCCATTTCTTTACATCACAGGAACTAAGCTGATATTCAATAAATTTTGCTGCTTAGAATGCTATTTCTTTTGTTTCCGATTTTTACCCAATGCGAAAAATTCCTCAAGGATTTTAGATATTTTATGTCTACCATTGGTTAATATTTTTCCATGAAACACTGATAGGGAAAAATGGTATAGTAGATGAAATATAATTGTTTACTTAATTAATATAATTTTACAATAGATAAATTTCCACCACTCTATTCGATGAGGAATGTAGGAGTAGAGCTGCAATAGTTTCATGACTTGTAGGGGCAACTACAGTGTTCATTTACTGAGCCACTTACTCTAATGAGTTGCGTAGTTCGATGCAGGCGTTTCAAACAGAAACAGTTGGGCGGACCACGTTCTCTGCACTATTTCCGGAACTTAATGTTCCAGCTCTTTAACGAAATGAAAAGGACTGAAAGAATATCATATGACATATAATGTACTAATAATAAAAGTGAGTCTATATCGTTAGTTATATATATTATAACACTAAGAGTTCGAGTTTTTAACATAAAAAGTAAATCTACGTTAGAGCAGTGAGGCTCTAAGAAACAAATTTCAAAATAAATAAAATACAGATGAATGCAATGTATGAAACTAATGTTTCCAAATCTAACACGAAAAATGGTTTGTTATGAAAATCTGAAAATTCGATAAACTGGTTTTCTCTCTTTGCAAAAAATTGTGAATCAAATGGTTTCTGGTTAGCATGCTAATGTTAAAAAAATTTCATGCCATTTTACATGCATTATTTTATGAATTTCAAACCTTGGCGAAGAATTCTTACAAAAACATAGACAGAGTATTCTAATTAAGAATCTTTTGAAAATTAAGAATCTGATTTGGTTTTCATGCTAGCTAAAGATTTAAATGCATCATAAGAGTCCTAGGCATTTATTTTTCCAAGACGTATTACAAAGAAACTCATCCAAAGATATATTTGAAGGGGATGAAACATCATTCTTCTACTCAATATTTAATCACACAGACTCTTGAATATTTTTTGCAGGGACACGCGCAAAATCTAACTTGCAGGGATACGTGCAAATCTAAACTAGCGCGTGTCCCTGCAATGGACACGCGCAAGTTAGAATTGCAGCAGAGCGATATCTGCAAGTCTAGAATTGTCTGTTGTGCTCCTCTGCTATTATTTACACTTTCACTTTAGTCGGAATTGATATTTCATAGGCTGAGGACGTGATTATGTAAGTAGTTCACAATTTTCATTGGAAACTTTTTTTATTAAATACATCACGGACATCACGCCTCGTAAACGTGCTAAAATAATCGCTTTAGGCGAAAACACATCACTTACTGCTAGGCAGATAGCAAAAGCATTTGGCGTCGGGAAATCCAGCGTTTCACGGATCATGAAGCTGCATAAGGAGACAGGGTCCGTGAACACGTCCCGTAAAGGACACTGTGGAAGTAAAAGAAAAACCACCCCTAGAGATGATAGTCTAATTCGAAGAATTAGTATCATAGACCCGAACAAGACCAGTGGAGACATCAAAAGAGAGATTGCGCCTCATGGGGTTAATATAGATGATTCTACCGTACATTGTCGCTTACTGGAGTGTAACCACCAGGCTCGACGACCCTCCAAAAAGCAGACACCTGCTATGAACGCTTTTGACACCATCTATGAAGCAAAAAAGGTTATCCTGGGCAAAGAAACATCGAGACTGGACTGTGGAGAATTGGGAAAAAGTGATATTTTCCGACGAAACCCACTTTGAGGTGCATGGCTACAGGTCAAATTTCGTCCGCCGCTCGCCTGGAGAACCTCTTCGATCCGGCCACATCCAGCAATCCCCCAAACACCCACCCAAGGTCATGCTTTGGGGATGTTTCACAGCTTCCGGGCCACAGACGCTTCACCCCATTGGAGGAATGATGGACAGCAAAATGTACATAGGCGTTCTGGAGGCGAAAATTGTCCCAACACTGCAGAAGCTGTTTCCTAACAGCGATGGGGTATTTCAACAGGATCTGGCTCCATGCCACCATTCTAAGCTTGCTAAGAGATTCTTTACCCAGCAACATTTGAAAGTATTGGAGTGGCCAAGAAATTAACCCGATCTAAAACCCATTGAAAATTTGTGGGCCATTATTAAAGCGCGCATATCTAAGATGGATTGCACGACGAAAACCATCATCATCATCATCCTCAAGCAGCCATGGGCTACGGAGGTCCAACCAGACTGTGCAATTTATTTCTCCAAGCAAGGCTCTCCTGAGCTACATCCAAAATGATAGAAATTGTCAGGAAATTTTGGTATTATGACCCTGAAGTGAAGGAGATGTGTGGAAAGCTAGTGGCATCAATGGTTGAGAGGGTGAAAGAAGTAATTGAAGCTAAGGGGGGTTACACTCACTTTTAACTACGTACACTATTAAACAAATAAATATTTTACTTGTGTCTTTGTTACTGCATTTTCCTATTGTCCCAACTAATTTGCACAGTACTGTAGCTAATGTTTCGCTTTATTCCCCAATATGAGAACATAGATATGTTTGACTTGTAAAGAGAACATTTTTTTTTGCTGAGGGACAATCACAAATATATAACAGAACAAACGACCATTCCAAACGAATTTCGCTTTTAAGCCACACCCGTACCCGTACAGTCGCAGTGTCACTGCGAGACAACGCGATACCACTGAGCCACCAAAGCGGCTACACTCTTGGATAATATTTCTTTAATTTTTTTAAAAAAAAGGTAGATTAACCACTTATTTAGTGAGACTCAAAAGGGGAAAACTTATCTCCTTTTATAATCTGAAAATTGAAAGAAAAAGAATGATAGTGATTCATTTATTTTTGTTTACCTAAGGGTTAATGATAGCTAGGTAGTCACTGGAAGGAGTGCTATGCATCATTCCCCTGTGATGATGCACAGAACCGGCAAGGCACCTAATGTCCGACCCCGCCTTCTCGTGGTGCAAACCGTTAGCATCTTTCAAAAGAGATACTCTCTTGTGGAAGCGAACGGAAAGGGAGATTAGTGTGGCCTACTGATCTGGATAACTGTGGCTACTTTTCTTTATTTCTACGCTGCTGAGGAATGGTCAGCCACACAGGGTCCGTATAAAGTTATCGGACCTGACTGGGATAAGGCTCTGAGCTTGATTATGGATCCTGAATTTGCTGCACTGGTGGACTTATGTGGAGGGAAAATCACCTTTGTGTTCTGTTTGTTTGTGGGCTAACAGTCCCAAGTGAATAGATTCGCAAGATATGTTTAATCAGCTGCTGTACAATCTTGAGCAAGGTCATCGTAGGCACCTGAACTCTTGCTTCTACGGGCAACATCAAATTCTACTTTGGAGGAAGTCTTCCAGTGTAGATGGCTTCAGCCTTCAGTAGTGGGGGAACGGGGCTTTGCCCCATGCCAGCGATTCGGGGGCTGTTTGATATTGTCAGAAATTCCTCTCTCAATAAACATAGTTTCTTTAATCCTCCCACTAAACATTTTCTCTCCACAAGTAGTTGGAATGTGAGGACTCTGCACAGAGATTATTCTCTTGATATTCATACACAAGAATTCCACCGTTATAACTTAGATATTATCCGATCGCAAGAGACCAGATGGACAGATAAAGGTCAAATTCTTAAAAATAATCTTAAATTTCTCTTTTCAGGGAGGAGCGATAGCAAGCATCACCAAGGTGTACGACTGCTTCTTAGCAGGCACGACAGTGATGCTCGTCTAGGCTATCATTGCATTAATGAAAGGTTTCTTACAGCTAAATTTCAGACAAGCATTAAAGATTTGAATGTAATCTACTGTTATGACTCCCACTGAGAATGCCGATGAGGATGAGAATTATAGGTTTTACGGACTAATTTTTGGAGAGTCCCATTTCGTATTGGTAATAAGGGAATGGCCATGGAAATGGGCAATGTCTCCTACATGTAAGTAAACGTAATGTTTTGAGAACAACTAACACTAATTACAACCACCGTGGCATAAATAAGTACACAGTTGTTTCACCAAATGGGCTGCATAAGAATATGATTTATTATATATTAATTAACAGTAAATTGGCTAGTTCTGTTAGGAAGTTAGGCCGTATAGAGAAGCTGAAGTTGGATCTGTCCATTACCTTGTTAAACGTGTCTTGTAACTTAAACTTAAATATTGTGTTAAGGTTAAAACTTTTACCTTTAATGCTGCAGCTCTGAAAGACCCAGTTATGGCTAATGCTTACCATGATATGTTACTTAGTTATTATGACAGTCATGGTTTGCTTACTACTGAAGTTGAGGAAGAATGGGACCATTTTAAACAGGCTTTGTTTGGAAACTAACAGTACTCTTTTAGGAAAAAAAGGAGCAGAGGAGACAGAATTATTTCAATGATAAGGCGCTTGAGATTATTTCGGAAAGAAAGAACTGCAGGAATGACCTTAAATCTACAGAATCAGTTAGCTGCTGATAAGAATCTTTGGCTTCATGGCTTGACTGACAAAGTTGAAGAAGCAGTTGGACAGCACAACAACAGAGAGCTGTACCAGATAATTAATGTTTAGTGTTCTGTCATTGCCAGGTGGGCTGGGCATTTCAGTGATGTTCTAAACGATGTGGTTAATTCTAATCCCATTGTGTGTAATGATGACAGATGCATTATTCGCTTTAATGTTGACCCTATAACACAGTATGAAGTTATTTTGGCGATTTCTAAACTTAAACTACATAAATCTCCAGGGGTAGATGAAATTATTACGAAAATGCTTAGAGCTGGAAATGTTTCGGTTACCACATGGATGACTGAAATTTTGAATGACATTTATCATAAAGGCATGATTCCTGAGTATTTTACCAGAGTTATTATTATTTCTATTTTAAAAAACGTAATCGCAGTTCTTGTAATAACTATATAGGTATCGGCCTACTCTCTGTTCCAGGTAAAGTCCTTTGCATAATTGTGCTAAATAGAATTAAGAATCTGGTTGACAGGCAATTACGTGATGAGCAACGTGGATTCAGAAGTGGTAGGGGATGTGTATATCAGATATTTTCACTCAGGCAGATTCTTGAGAAATGATAGAGTTTCAGAAACCTTTCGTTACTAGATTTGTTGATTTCAAAAGGATTTTGACTCTGTTGATTACCATAATTTGTGGTTGATTGTGAGATCGTATGGCATACCATATAAGTTACTTAACATAATGAAAGCTCCCTATAAGAACACTGAATCATCATGTGAGGGCTGGTAAGGCTTGTGGCAATTGATTTGGCATTGCTTCTGGTGTTCGACATAAGTGCATTTGTCTCCTTTTCTCTTTAGTTTGGTTATTAATTATGTTATGCCAAATTCACTGCACGGGAAAGATTTTGGCCTTAAATGATCTGGAGATATGAAAATGTCTGATTTAGATTATGCGGATGATTTAACCCTTTTGGCAAATGATGATGATGATGAGATGAACTCTTTCATTCGAGCTGTTGATGAGACTGGTAGTAGAGTAGGTTTACTTAAAAACAGAGAGAAAACTAAAATGATTAAAATTGGTGAGGCAAGCTGTGATTCAGTTAATCTGAATGGTTGCAGTCTTGATCATGTGTCACAGTTTAATTATCTTGGTAGCTGTGTAACACACTGGTGATGTGCGGCATGAGATTAACAGACGAACGGGAATTGCTGCAGGGACTTTTAAGAATCTATGGAGAGTATGGAGAAATAGGCGTGTAAAGACTAAAATTAGACTTTATAATAGTTTAGTTCTTTCTAGGGTTAGTTATGGTAGGGAGATATGGAAGCTTTGTAAACAAGATAACAGGAAACTTTATGCTTTTGAATCTAGATGCTTACGCAGTGTCTTGGGCATTTGGTGGTTCAACTTTGTAAGTACTGACGAGGTTAGGCAAAGGAGTCGGCAACCTCCTTTTAACAGCATATTATGCAGAGACTCCGTTGGCTTGCCCATATTACTCGTATGGATAATTATATATAAGTGAATAGGGTTACGAACAGTGTGCCTAAAGACCTCAGAAAGAGAAGGAGAATTAGGATACTGTGGGCAGACAATGTCAAACAAGATCTTGTTATAATTGGTGTGCAGTGGCCATATGCAGCAGATGTATCTCAAGACAGATATGCTTGAAGAACTAAATTGCATGATCTGGTTGGACCTCCGTAGCCAATGGCTGCTTGAGGATGACGATAATGAATGATAAAGAAAAATAAGGTAGTAAACTTAACAATCTTTCTGGGGAAATGCAAATGACGATTTAAATGAATTATTTGTATCTAAGAGTGAACAGAAATAAATTATTTTACCTTTGTCCAATACAAAAGTGAACAAAAAAATCTTTCAAATATGTATTGCTAAACTTTTTCAAACGTCTATGACTCACAGTCTATCTGTGCTGTAATATAGGAATCGGTATCCTTTGAAACGTTATGAAGAAAACGAAAAGCTTCCAAATGAGGTTTCATATGTTCATTTAACAGTAAATTGAAATTTCAAAGTCATGTTCCAAAGAGTTTAACCTTGAATATAGAAAAACGCGAATGATATTTTGCTTTTCGAAACACATTTTGCTGAAAAGTATAATAATAAGGGAAATTCTGTCTTGGGATATATTGGAATAATATACGACAAACATTACACTGAACAACAAAATTTAATCTTTGGTGTGTTTCGGAAGTGAAAACAATCGTTTCTTATGTAAATTGAGGTGCTGAACACTATTTAATTATGTACGGTTTTTGAGATACAGTCCCTTACCTGTATTACGTCATTCGCTGAAGGTTGCATATCGGTCTACAGCAACCGCCGCTCTGCGCCTGTCGCTTATATGCCAAATCCTCAGAATCTCGCATCACATTACAGCAGTAATCTGCTAACATTGATGGGATCCATCTTCCTCGATATCTCTTTTCCATTGTAGCAATTTCCTGATGAAAACGTTCCCCGTACTCGTCATTCACAGCGCCACATTTTTCCCGAAAAAAAATTCAGATTAGAAAGACATATACCTTCAAAGACATACTATATCCCAGTTTGTGATATGACCATAAGGTCCTTGTAATTTTCTGCTTTTTTATTTCCTAATAAATTCGTTGCGACCTGTCGAAAAGCATGTTGTGCTCTCCGTTCATCACCAGTGATGACACGATCAGTTGCCTCTTCATGTAGCAGTGAGCAAATATCTCGTCTGGTAAAAACACCCGCTTTTCTCTTTGCATCATTATGTTCTGGAAATTTATGTCGAAGGTGCAGAATGCCAGTTTGTGTCTGATCCATAGCTTTGACAAAATTCTTCCTTTGGCCCAGTTTTATGCTTAAAGGTGGCAGCAAAATCTTCGTGGATTGTATCAGCGCATGCTGTATATTCTTCTTCCCTGGCTCTGGTGATTGCCGAAAAAGCCAAATCCTCCTCACCTAATGTGATGCCTTGTCTGTGCAATTTTATTCGCAAAGGAAGCAACAGGACTTTGTATATCCGAGCTGTAGTCCAAGCAAAAGAACTGGTCTTTCTGGTAGTTTATTGTCTGCTTTTCCTTTTCAGTAATACCACTTAATCAAAAGTACCAGTCACTCGAGTTGTTGGACGGTTCCCGCCATATCATAGGAACGGCAAATGACGACCACCTCTTTACATTTAACCAGCTGCGAAGAAGTGTTATGCAATATATGCGGATCCCAGCTCCTCTGTTGATCTCCAATCTTACACCCGAAGTAAAAGTGGTATTTTCTTTTTTTGTGAAATTCTTGTCTAACAATATTTAAAATGCTTATTTTCTTATATAACCTGTTTAATTTATTTTTGCATTACTGTTAATTTAAAGCCTTCAATTCATACAGATTAAGAGGCATTCCGGCTATTTCGAGGAAATATCTTTTAAAACATATTTCTTGAAAGAAAAGAAATTATATGCTCTATATTCAATGATTATCCAACACTTTCTTAATTTGTTGCATGCTGTACCAGAATGGTCTGTAAATGGTAGCTAGGTAGTCACTGGAAGGAGAGCTATGCACCAATCCCCTGTGATGATGCATAGAACCGGCCAGGCCTAGCACCTAATGTCCGACCCCGCCTTCTCGTGGTGTGGACCGTTAGTAACTTTCAAAAGAGATACTCTCTTGTGGAAGTGAACGGAAGGGGAGGGCTGCCAGATTAGTGTGGCCTACTGATCTGGACAACTATGGCTACTTTTCTTTTTTTTCTACCCTGCTGAGGAGTGGTCAACCACACAGGGTCCTGGTGCTGACCATATAAACCTACTGGACTGGACAGATATATGGCTCTGAGCTTGATTACGGATCCTGATTTTGCTGCACTGGTGGGCTTCTGTGGAGGGAAAATCTTCCGCTGTGTTTTCTGTTTGTTTGTGGGTTGACAGCCCCAAGTGAATAGATTCACAGGATATGCTTATCAGCTGGTGGATAATCCTGAGAAGAAGTCATCGCAGGCACCTGAACTCTTTGCTTCTATTGGCATCGTCAAATTCTACATTGGAGGAAGTCTTCCAGTGTAGATGGCTTCAGCCTTTAGTAGTGGGGGAACGGGTCTTTGCCCCATGTCTGCGATTAGGGGGCTGTTTGATATTGTCGGCATTCCCTCTCTCAATAAACATAGTTTCTTTAAACATCCCACTAACCATTTTCTCTCCATAGGTAGTTGGAATGTGAGGACTCTGCACAGAGCTTTTTCTCTTGATGTCCTCACACAAGAATTCCACCGTTATAATTTAGATATTCTCGGCTTGCAAGAGACCAGATGGACAGATAAAGGTCAGATTCTTAAAAATAATCTTAAATTTCTCTTTTCAGGGAGGGACGACAATAAGCATCACCAAGGCGTGGGTCTGCTTCTCAGCAGACACGCTAGTGATGCTCTTCTAGGATATGAGTGCATTAATGAAAGGTTTCTTACAGCAAAATTTCAGACAAGCATTAAAGACTTGAATGTTATCTGCTGTTATGCCCCCACTGAGGATGCCGATGAGGATGAGAAGGATAGGTTTTATGAACAACTTCAGGAAATTTTGAATTCTGTCAAGAAAGGAGATACTACCCTTGTTCTTGGTGACTTCAATGCCAAAGTTGGTACTGACTCTGACCTTTGGGGAGGAGTAATAGGCCCTTTTGGTATTGGTAGCTGCAATGGTAATGGGCAACGTCTCCTGCAGGTAAGTAAACTCAATGGATTCAGAATAACTAACACTTATTACAAACACCGCGACATACATAAGTACACATGGGTTTCACCTGATGGGCTGCATAAGAATATGACTGATTACATATTAATTAACAGCAAATGGGCTAGTTCTGTTAGGAATACCAGGGCATATAGGGGAGCTGAAATTGGATCTGACCATTACCTTGTTAAAAGTGTGTTGCAACTTAAACTTAAAAAGTGTTGTGCTAGGGTTAAAAAATTTACTTTTAATACTGAAGCTCTGAAAGATCCAGTTATAGCCAAAGCTTACCATGATAGGTTACTTAGTCATTATGACAGTCATGGTTTGCTTACTACTGAAGTTGAGGAAGAATGGGATCATTTTAAACAGGCGTTTTTGGACACTAACAGTATTCTTTTAGGAAAAAAGGAGCAGAAGAGGCAAAATTATCTGAGTGATAAGGCACTTAAGCTTATTTCGGAAAGAAAGAACTGCAGGAATGCCCTTAATCAATACCCTACTAGTCCTAATAGAAAGCATTACAGAGACCTTAATAAACTTGTAAAGGATCAGTTAGCTGCTGATAAGAATCTTTCGCTTGATGGTTTGGCTGACAAAGCCGAGGAAGCAGTTAGACAGCACAACAGCAGAGAGCTGTACCAGATAGTTAATGTTTTGTGTGGTAGAAAACGGACAGGGATACAAGGATTGAAGGATAAACAAGGTAAGGTTATAGAAGGGGAGGATTCTGTCATGGCTAGGTGGGCTGAGCATTTCAGTGATGTTCTAAACAATGTAGTTAGTTCTACTCCCATTGTTTGCAATGATGATAGATGCATTGGTGGCTTTAATGTTGGCCCTATAACACAATCTGAAGTTCTTTTGGCTGTTTCTAAACTTAAACTTCATAAATCCCCAGGGGTAGATGAAATTACTACGGAAATGCTTAGAGCTGGGAATGTTTCGGTTACCACTTGGATGACTGAAATTCTGAATATCTTTTATGATAAAGGCATGGTTCCTAAGGATTTTACCAGAGCTATTGTTATCCCTATTTTCAAAAAAGGTGATCGCAGTTCTTGTGATAACTATAGGGGTATCAGCCTACTCTCTGTTCCAGGTAAAGTTCTTTCCATGATTGTGCTTAATAGAATTAAGAATCTAGTAGACAGTCAATTGCGTGATGAGCAATGTGGATTCAGAAGTGGTAGGGGATGTGTGGATCAGATATTTTCACTTAGGCAGATTCTTGAGAAATGTTTAGAGTTTCAGAAACCTTTGGTTGCTAGCTTTGTTGATTTCAAAAAGGCTTTCGACTCTGTTGATCGTCATAATTTGTGGTTGATTGTGAGATCATATGGTATACCAGACAAGTTAGTTAACATTATGAAAGCTCTCTATAATAACACTGAGTCGTGTGTGAGAGTTGGTAAGGCTTGTAGCAATTGGTTTAGCATTACTTCTGGTGTTCGACAAGGGTGCATTTTGTCTCCTTTTCTCTTTAGCTTGGTTATTGATTATGTTATGCGAAATTCACTTCGAGGGAAAGATTTTGGCCTTAAATGGGCTGGAGATACGAAAATTTCTGATTTAGATTATGCTGATGATTTAGCCCTTTTGGCAAATGATGTTGATGAGATGAATGCTTTCATTCGAACTGTTGATGAGACTGGTAGTAGAGTAGGTTTGGTTATAAACAGAGAGAAAACTAAAGTGATGAAAATTGGTCAGGCAGGCTGTGATTCAGTTAATCTGAATGGTTGCAGTCTTGAGCAGGTGTCACAGTTTAATTATCTTGGGAGCTATGTAACAGATAATGGTGATGTGCGGCATGAGATTAACAGACGAATAGGGATTGCTGCCGAGACTTTTAAGAACCTATGGAGAGTGTGGAGAAATAGGCGTATACACCTAAAGACTAAAATTAGATTGTATAATAGTTTGGTTCTTTCTAGGGTTAGTTACGGTAGTGAAACTTGGACACTTTGTAAACAAGATAACAGGAAACTAAATGCTTTTGATTCCAGATGCTTACGCAGTATCTTGGGCATTAGATGGTTCAACTTTGTAACTAATGATGAGATTAGGCAAAGGAGTTTGCAACCTCCTTTAAGCAGCATATTGTGCAGAGAGAGACTCCGTTGGTTTGGCCATGTTGCCCGTATGAATAATTATAGATTGGCGAATAGGGTTATGAACAGTGCGCCTAAAGGCCTCAGAAAGAAGGGGAGACCTAGGATGCGGTGGGCAGACAATGTCAAACAGGACCTTGTTAGAATTGGTGTGCAGTGGCCAGATGCAGTAGATGTAGCTCAGGATAGACTTGCTTGGAGAACTAAATTGCACGGTCTGGTTGGACCTCCGTAGCCCATGGCTGCTTGAGGATGATGATGATGATGATGATGATGTACCAGAAAGGTTGTAATATTTAAATTTAGGAAATTGAAATTGCGGAAAAATATTATGCTAAACTGTCCTCGATTATAGGTCCATGAAATGTAACCCTTTTTTACCTAAATTTTCAGCACATCGATTCCAATGGAGAGTGGTGTCTTTGTTCCGGAAAGCTTTCGTCCAATAGAAAATTTTGAAGGACTATATTTTTTGCGGTTGTTAATCTTCCTTCTAGTTTTCGCCACAATTCGTTATTTTCTTTTTACTGTAAATGTTGACTCCAGCTAGTAAAAGTTAAAAAAAATCGTCGAATTTAGCTTCCTGACATAAAAGCACCAAAAAAAGTGAAAGAAGCAGCTATGCTACAATCCCAACATAGGTCAAATATATTTTATTTGCATATTTTTCTTATCTATCCCATCTCGTTTTTTTTTGTTCCTTTGTTCTTCCACTTTCGACATGTAAGCAATTTCAACGAGTTGTATTCACATATCCAATAAACTCTGTCAGAAAATCTAGTTAGTCAGACCAAGTTGAAAATAGTTCTCTTTTATTCTGCATAGAAAAGTCAAGTCAAATTTTTTTTATTCAATGAGGAACAACGAACTGCGGCATCTTTCCAAATACTTTCAATTTCTTATTCTGCGTAGACTTACCATTTGCAAGTGGCATTTCATATGCTTCCGGAATTCTTTCCTTTCGGCGTCTCCGTTTGTTTCGTTTGCTCGGATCGGAAGGAAAGTGAAGCTCGGAAGCCTCACTTCCCCCAACTCACTTCAGAGTAGACAGAAAGCATCGAAATCCACACAATCCTCCCCTTGCTTGCACATGTAACAAAACCCGTCTAAGCTAAGGCTGCATGCATAAATGATGAGGATGGCGGAGAGGAGTCACTTGAGGTCATGACATCAAAACCTAAATTCTGAGCGTAACTGTAAGGGATGGTAAGGGAACGAGGGACTTTGTTATACCAGTTTCCTAACTTTCTGCTGGGATTAATGCTCTTTATACCTTGGTGATCTACAGAGTTTGTTACGCTTTTGCCGTGTGGAAGTGTTTGTAACCATAGCTCTTCCTTCTCATAGTCCTGCTCCTATTCTGTGCTCATTTGTTTAGGAGAATAAGACTTTCCAGCTTCAAGTTTGATGGAACTTCCCAACAAGATAATTTTCTTAAGAAGGCTTTCTGGGGTAGTGAAAAAAGATGTCATAAATATTAGCCTTTAGGGATTATTATGATATCCAAGATGACAGTTGTGTTTCGAAAGCTTTTTTTAAGTGAAAGATAGGTTTTATATAACTCGGAAGGGCATTTAAATATGAGTAAACGGATGTAGAAGGTCTCGTATGTGGGTCAAATGGAAATTTTTTGTTTAAACTTAATATGCGAAATGCTGTTTAAATAGTGACAATATGATCAAATCGATTGTTTTACTTGAAGAGTGGATTCGAAATTTAATAAGAGAGATAAGAATTTCGAGAGAGGAAAAGTAAATTGGGCATAAGATAGTTTAACCAGGATGAATAATTTGGAGGACTAACTCTTGAAAATGCTTATGAAACAGAAATGAATTGTGCTGTAAAGTACAAAGGGTAAATATTAACTGAACTAATGACTCTGTTATTAAGCTTTTTGCTTGTTTATATTTTAAATATACCATATCATATTTCTCAAAATAAAACAACGCAAAAAAACAAAATTTTATTATCTTTTGAGAGAAAGGAAATAATTATGCATAGGAATAGGGACAAAATCATGAGTTACTTATGCAATAGTTGCATAAGTTTTCGAATCATGAGAGGAAACCTTGCAAATATGGTTACAATGCCAATAAATAAGTCATCCACAAATTTCATTCTGATTTCCAAATAAGAAAAGAGTGGCGGCATTCACAAGTTTGGCCAGAGATTTAAAACAAAATTTATAATTTAGCAGTTCAGTTCCTTCTTCAGACTCCGAAGTGTATTCTCCATCTGTGCAAGGAATGCAGGGAACTCAGGCCAAATATAAAAAGATCCACAGCATAATATTCAAATACGTTGACCAACAATCGACGTTTGCCATAAATCATTGGTTCTCCTTTTCCTGCACCATAGACCACTACTCGTGATTTGGGGTAATTTATATAGAGACAGGCCTATGTAGCACTGGTGATCGGCGGACCATGCATTGAGAAATGTTAATATAAGTGATTCTGACCTTACCATCTCCAAAAGATTTTGAGGAAACCTTTTGAAATTTATCAGGCAGCCACTTATCGTATAGGTCAATAAAAGTATTCTTGGGGAAAAGACCTCTGACGGAGCCGAGACCTCGGCTTGAATTCAAGCCTTATTTGCGAGTTAAACTGAATTTTCACTGCAATTTAGTAAGTACAAAGAGTTATTATTTCAAGCACCGATTTTCTTATTTCTACGTAATATTTTAATGATGTACTATAACTACAGTGGATCATCTAGGCATCCCAGAAATAATCAATAGAAAAAAGATCGAGATATCTTGTAGGGCATCCCAGATACGAGCAATAGAATTGAGGTCCAGATATCTTGTAGAGCATCCTAAATATGATCAATAGAATTGAGATCGGGAGACCTTGGAGGCCATTCCCTCACTTTCAAGACTATTCACCAGGTCAGCTGTATGTACATTATTGGTCACATGCATTGATTGAGATCGAGAGATCTAGGGCATCCCAGATACGATAAGTAGAATTGAGATCGAGAGATCTAGGGCATCCCAGATATGATAAGTAGAATTGAGATCGAGAGATCTAGGGCATCCCAGATACGATAAGTAGAATTGAGATCGAGAGATCTAGGGCATCCCAGATACGATAAGTAGAATTGAGATCGAGAGATCTAGGGCATCCCAGATATGATAAGTAGAATTGAGATCGAGAGATCTAGGGCATCCCAGATACGATAAGTAGAATTGAGATCGAGAGATCTAGGGCATCCCAGATACGATAAGTAGAATTGAGATCGAGAGATCTATGATATCCAAACTATAATCAATCAAACTGAGATCGAGAAATCTAGAGCATCCCAGATACGATATATAGAATCAAGACGGATAGGTCTATGGCATTCCAGATGTGATATATAGAAATGTGATCGAGAGATCTAGAGCAGTGTTTTCCAACCTGTGATCCGAGACTGCGGTGCCAAAAATATAACAATTTTCATCTTTAATCTAATTCTCAACCACCGCTGCCGACTACTGAGCATAGAGAAAATAAAGTTGGGACCGAAACCGAAAGACGAACTGTTGCATGTGTGAGAGTGGGGAGACCAATCGCAACACGACAACACATCTATCAAGTGGTAATGTTTGTTAGCATCTAATCCGTCTTGCAAATCAGTAGACTTTAGTTATTGTGGATGATTTTAGTAGGGACTCTTTTTTTACATGTTTTTTTATCCCTTCCATTTAAAATGAGTAAGCAAATTAAACTGTTCGATATTTTAAAAAGAAAACATGTTGATGACAATGAAAGATGTGAAACCGAACCGAGTGGTGTGTCCGCAACTGAAATGTGATTTGGGAATATGGTCCTCTGGTGTAAAAAGGTTGGGAACCACTGATCTAGAGCATTCCAGATATGATTACGGAATTGATATCGAGAGATCTTATAAGGGCATTCGAGAAATGATCAAGATAATTGAGATCAAGAGACATTCCAGATATGATATTAGAGTTGAGATCGTCAGATCTTGTAGGTATCCCAGATACGATCAATGGAAATTGACATCGAAAGATCTTGTAGGGCTCCTATGTATGATCAATAAAATTGAGATTGAAAGATCTTGTAGGGCTCCTATGTATGATCAACAAAATTGAGATAGACAGAACTTGTAGGGCTCCTATGTATGACCAATAGAATTGAGATCGAAAGATCTTGTAGGGCTCCTATGTATGATCAATAAAATTGAGATCGAAAGATCTTGTAGGGCTCCTATGTATGATCAATAAAATTGAGATCGAAAGATCTTGTAGGGCTCCTATGTATGATCAATAGAATTGAGATCGACAGATCTTGTAGGGCTCCTATGTATGATCAATAAAATTGAGATCGAAAGATCTTGTAGGGCTCCTATGTATGATCAATAAAATTGAGATAGACATCTTACAGTCTGTTGATAATTGATGCGACCACCCAGCACACCATTTTCCTGATAAGCTTTAGTTGAACATATAGATATCTTTTAATCAAATGCTCGGGACCCACGCCAGTTTAACGAGCTTATGATCCTACAGAAAGAACAGCACTTACAGACTGGTGTCAGAAGTGGGGTGTTTTGTCACACAGGGACCAATAGTACTGGCCATCGCCGATCCCAGCTACCTGTCAAGGGAGCAGATTGATGACCCCCTATGGACTCTCCCACATCCGGTAGCACTACACCTTGGTTTTCTTGGCGTTGGAGGGGCTAATAGTCATATGCCCGTTGCAACTTTTATTTTATCATTTTATTCATTTAACTGTACAGTGTGCATATAAATCACGAGATATCATCTATCAGATTACACAAATGTAAACATGCTCATGCTTTTTGGCAAAAAGATTCCTTCGAGTTTTATTTTCGGTAAAATTTGTTATAACTACTGAAATGTCAAGTTTAATAGCACGCTTCTGAAATAAACATAAAAACAAGGAAAACTCGGGCCCTATCGAGCACCAGGCCAGTGCAACCAAGGTAGCTACGCCCCTACTGAAACATTCAACTGTAACTTTTACTACTCATGAAGATTTACCACAAAAGTTGAAAACAACTGATAAAAGAATGTTCATATATATTAACGTAATATTTAAAGTGTGTGTAAAAGTTTTTTTAAGTTTCCATTTATTTGGCGAAATGAAATACTTAGGGAGAATGTCACAGCAGCGTCTGCTCTTAAATATTTCATCTCTACACGTAAGTATATCGAAAAGTAAGTTGCACTCAGCACTTCCTGTCGTCCTAGTAAGGAAATGACATTTGCCCTTGGGAGGGATGTATGATGAAGTACAACCATTCGACCAAGACAGTTGCAACAAGCGAAAGTGCATAATGTGTTTCAATTTTGTGAACGATGGCGTGTCAGCTCAAATGTTACTCTAAATTAGAAGTCCGCGAAATAGTTCGATTTTTTGTGAGCGAAAAACTTGAATTGTACGGAAATCGATCGAGAAATATCCACCGTATACGGGGAGAATGCGATATCTCGTCAGGCTATCGTTAAATGGTGACAACAGTTTGAAAACGGCCGTATGACATGACAGACGAATACCGCAGAGACAGACTATCGATACCCATCACTCCGGATAACGTTTCGCGCGTTAATGAGATGATTGAGAGTAATTAAGGAAATGGCACGGTTTTCGTGGAAACTGTTTTGACCTGGTTGATGGACATTGGAGCAGATTTGCACTCTAAGAGAATGGACAAATTAATCACACTTTCGGATAAGTGTTTGCATAATCTAAGCGACTATGTGAAGAAGTAGATTCAAGTTGTATCTATATTTGCCGTCCTCATGTACTTTGCTGTTTGTTATGCATTCAAGAGTGCAAATTACATATTGATACGCACTCGTTTATTAAGCAAATGTTCTTGAAAATCGTCATTTGAAAAGATCAGATCTTTAATTTATGGGTAATAACATTTTTTCGTACAAAGCATATTTTCAAAGTTAGGGAGCTTTGACTGAGGCTTTTCATGGAAGTGTCCGGTTACTTTTTCTAATGCAGAGTACACTTTAATTCTGATCGACATTAGTGTTCAAATGGTTAATAATAATATTCAGCTATACTATAATAAATGACAATTCATTTTGTCAGTTCATTGACACTTGGCAGTTATTAATAATTGAGAATCTCTTAATAGAAGCATTTTTCAAATCTCCCGATAGAAAGAGGTCTGAAGAACAGGCATTTTCCCTTGAATCTTCCAAAAAGAATAGGTAAATGGAGAATAACATTTTCCGAATCTCCCAATAGCTATAATAGAGCCCTCTAACGGTCTTTTTTCAGAAAATCTATTTTATTGCTTTTCGAGTGGTTAGCGCGCTTGGCTACTGATCTAAGGGACCTGGGTTCGAGCCCCGGATTTAAGGCATGGTTGTACGTGTTGTTTTTCTGCTGAGGTCCTGCCATCCTCTCAGATCTTCTACTTTGGTATATAAACTGATCAGGCTCCTGTCAGACCTCTGTGGCAAGCAGCTGCTTGAGGGGGGTATTTATTATTTATAGAGATAAGTAAAAAAAATCTGTTTTGGTTGGATTCGACAAAATTTCACGTTTCGCATTTGCTCAATCTTCCAATAGCTACACTAGCGCCCTCTAAGATTGGAAAATGTCGAAATTGCCAATATTTTTAATGAATATTGGAAATGAATTATTTATAATAGAAATTCAAAATTTTGGTGGTAAGTATGGTGATCAATAAATAGGTTTAGATTGGGAACAATGATTTGACCTCTTACCTCAAAAGGGTGCAAAAACGTAACTTTTTTTCCTTTAAAAGATGAATAAAAAAATTCCTTTTCTGTCGTTTTTCTTTTGCACGTTTAAGTACCACTAAAATATTACTCTTTGCATTTTTCCAATCATCTATTTGTTCGAATATTCACTGTTAGAGGATGGTAGAACGAAAAAAATACTTTATTATCGTTGAAAACCAGCATCTTATATTCGCCAGAGACGATAGATTACTTTTCGTGGTGTCTGTACGATGGAGTCACAAAGTCAATATGCCTCAGAGCAGGTTGTGGCAAGGAAACCGCATGGGGAAGATGTTATTCTTTCAACAAGGTCATTCAGCGTTTCTTTAAATATTCTTTCTTTTCTTGAACAAAGATATCCTATCTGATACACGAGGAAAATGCTGCCAGTGTAAACCTCTTGACTCACCATGAAAATTTCAGGTTACTAGCATAATTGACCATTTGCAATATTCGTTCAAAGTTTGGTCATTTTCCAACTTTTTTCCCCACTAGAGGACATTATTAAAAATATTGGGCTCTTCGGAAAGACTGAATCCAAAAACTTCATTAATTCCTATTCAACCCATAAAGAATTCTTCATTTATCTCTCAAAACAAAAAAACGTTTAATGTCTACAGAAGTACACACAGAAGACAAAGTGAAAACAATAATTCGTTTTTCCAGAACGAGTTAAAAATATTATGCTTAGTATCGAGAAAACGTTATCGCAATTAAATGGCATTTATGAGAAAGTGTGAATGTGATTTTTTTTTTTTTGCTCATTTCTTGATATTCTTGTTCACCTTGATTAACCAGTTATTATCTTGGGTGGCTCAGTCGGTAGTCACAATCCATAGTTCCCAGGTTCGAGTCCCAACTGGGCCAGCGTTGAGGTTTATCTCCTCAAAATTCTCCACTGGTCAGTAAGGAACACCGATGGGCTTGGAAAGGCTGCCGCCCGTCGGGTGGGACGCTAAAGTCGTATGCGGGAAAACTCCGCATACGACTTAGCGTCCATGAACACGCTGGATGGCCATGAATGGACGACCATGAACACGCTGGATGGCCTTAACGGAAGGCTTCTCTCTGTCTCTTATCAGCTGTCCAGTGAGTCCCTTCTTCTAACTTTCTCGAGGGTCCTTGTGATCTGGCAATCGAGCTCATTGTATGAAAAAAAAGTGCCGCTCAGAGGTAAAACAACCCAGTTATTGTCTTGACTTCTTTAATCAAACGTACAATTTTTTTTTGCTCACATAGGGAACTATACTTTGTTTATTTATCTAAATGATAATATTTATTCAAATGCATCTCAGCCGAAATTTACACCTATACCGTGTTTTCCTAATCCAAGATCAGAGAGAGAATGGAATGTTAACATATCTTAAACTGTTTTGCAAATGAATCAAGTTTTGCCGTCTTTGGCATTTACGTTGTAGTAATTAAAACAAACTTAAGAACTGGGCGAAACTATTGGCGGCAATCACGAATAATCTTGCAACGAAATATGTTATAGACGTTGATTCCGTAATCCACCGCCTAACTACCTTATTTCTTTCCATTCGAAAAGTTTTACCTCGGGAACTAATTAAACCATAGCACAGCAATGTTAATTTCCCTGGTCGTGTTTCAAATGCTAAAACGCATAACACGAGGCAACTGAACAGAGGTACTGAATAATGTATGAAAATTGTTTCCGTCTTTGTATTTAAGAGAAACGACGGCGAATTCTACGACTCCCTAAAGAGAGATATTTTTCGATTATTTTTGACATTACCTTGTCATGCAGTGCATTTTAGTACTTTGTTTTCTCAAACTGATTTTTTTGGCCGAAATGTTTGTATAAAATTACATTTTGGGGAAACAAGTCTCCATAAATCTGAATTATCTAATTATCTAGAAAATAATCTTATGCACCGGTGAAAAAGCCAACGATGTTTTTTTCTAAAGTCTAGATCTAACGACGATGTAAAATATAATTATTGCGGCTATATTCATTCCTTTCCTACACAATTATGAATATGCAGGCCCTTAACTAGAAGGGAAGGGGGGCCATTCCCTCTCCCCCTAACAGTTGATTCCGTACTCCATCTCTTAACTACCTCATTTCTTTCCACCTTTCTGTCCACCTTCTTCCCATCTTGTGAATGCTGATAATTGGAATGGAGTCGAAAAAGTTTAACTCATATATATTATGCATATTTTTAAAGAAATATTTATAGACCATTAAAATCAAGAGAAACATTTTTTCACTGGAATGACAATCCAGTCACTTTCCTCCCCACCCTTTTTTTTCTGGCTTGACTCATTCACTTGGCCCAGCCAGAATTAATTTTTTTTTCCGGCTCAACCCATTCTCTTGGCTTCCCAAAATTTATTTTTTTCTGGCTCGATCCATTGTCATGTCCCTCTTATTTATTTATTTTTATTTATTGTTGTATTTTATTGTATTTTTGTTATTGTAGATATTTTTATATACATTGAGTGTGTTCTTGGAAATGCTGTTGGGGTGACTCACTGATGTTGCTTTCAGGTCTAATGCTGGCTGCTTGCATTGAGATGACGGATTCCAGAAGCTTTTTATGGCCGTTTTTACGACTAGCCTGGGGCGTGAAGTCGGTGCGGGAAGCTAGAGCGGGAGATTGAAACAACAGTTTGGAGCGAAGCTGTCGAGCGAGAAGGTCGTTTTGGACATGAGTCAAAAGGACGCCGGCTTTACTCGAAGGAAACCCTTAAGGAGAGGGTACGATTCCAAGTGAGAATCGAGATTCTTGGTGAATCTGATTACAGTCTTGTGGATTCAGAGTGAACCACATTGTAGGCAAAGGTTGATTATCCTTTCGCTGAGTTTGAGGTCTGTAAAGCGAGAATCTACAAAGTGTGCGGTTCTCCACCTCGTTGGGTAAATGTTTGCAGCAGCAAAGGCCTACGGAGTTGAGCGCATCCCCGTCACGTAATTATATAGTGTTAATAAACTGTGTCGTCCCTATACATCTCTCGTGCAGTTAATTGTTGGACATATTTTTTTCATCATTCAACGCAGCAAATCTGAGGCATATGGGCGTTATGGGCGTAAAAACCCGCGAATCTGTTATTTCACTGAAGTGAGGGTGAAGATAATTAAGTAACAATTCATCGTCCTCCAGCGGCCACGACATTTGGCCCAGCCCCATCGCATTCCGAATACGGAAAAGGACATCACATCTAGCCTAGTTACACAGGATCGGGCGGGGGCATCACATTCTGGCGAGCAATGCGATCCGAAAAGGGAGGACATTACACCCATAGACTTGGCCCCCACACAATCAATTTTTATCTGACTCGACCAAGTCACTTGGCCCCACCCGTTATTTTTTTCTTGATCCGGGCCTGTGAATAACCAATGAATGATCCCCAAAAGCGAAACAAAGTTGTGATGCTTTTCCGGCATCATATCTCTGCTAATTTGCATTTTCAGAACAATGAAATAAAAAAGAAATGAAAAGACTTTTTTTCGGTTGAAGATGAGCTATGGGTAGCTTTATCAAAAATTCAACGAAACATGAAAACGTTGTGCAATCAACAACAGGCTCAGATTTCTCGTTCAAATTCTAAACATTATATTCTCCATATTTCCTTAACTTTATTTAGCTTTATGTTTATTTACTTATAGTGATTTAAAAGTGTTTCTGTTCGATGCTTTTTTTTTACTTTTTTGCACTTTAATACTTTTTTTTACTTTTTTTCACTTTAATACTTTTTTTAATTTTTCCTTCACGACCTTTTTTTAATTCAGTATTGCGTTTAATATGCATTTTTGCTTAAATAAATTCGATTTTGATTTATAATAAAAATATTTATTTTTTACACATTGAGTGTTGCAATAAATAGACCCTTTCAGAAGTGTATCGCCAAGAGAAAATGTTTTGGAAAACACTGGCCTAGGTTATCACAAACCCTTTAAGCGCCTCTGCTGATGTTGATCATAAGAATTTAACTGTTCAATGAATTGCAGCTTTTAATCCTATTACTATAAAGTTGTGAAAAAATTAAATAAATTTGAGAAAGAGAGCACATTAAAATTGGCGGTGAAAACGAGAGCAAAGATATAAATCCCTTAAATCCATTCTCGGCCCTTAACCTTTTTCATCTATGCAAGCAAGGACGTACCCAGGGGGGGGTTCCACATCTCCATCCCCTAAATTCCATCGTCTTATACGAAATGTCAAACTTGCCTACCTGCTTTGAAATCCAAAACAGGTGTATTTATATAATCTAATTTTAGCCCCATATTATACTATGTCCGACAGTAAAAACTGATTTAAATAACCATGAAATATTATCCCATACAGAATATAATTTTAGCCTTTTCCATCCAGTGTGGAGTAATTGGAAAACCGTAGCTCAGGACAGATATGCTTGGAGAATTAAACTGCACGGTCTGGTTGGATCTCCGTAGCCCATGGCTGCTTGAGGATGATGATGATGACTCAAGTCTTAGTATCGGACCGAAACTAAATCGTGGGTATGTGCCTGTAGGCAAGCTCTCATTAATATTGGAATTCTTTGTAATTTCATACTAATGAATTGGGTGTGTGTTTCGTATTTGACCTCGTATCGATATTGCATTCATTGCCGTTGATTGTAAACTGCTGTTACGTGACTCTTGTATTGATTGAGTGTTGTTAGCTGATAAACACTTTTATATGATTATTGTATTGATTGGCTTCTGTTATATTATTCTTGTGTTGATTGGCTTCTATTATGTTATTCTTGCATTTATTAATTGCTGTTATATGACTGTTGCTTTGATTGACTGCTGTGTATGACGCTTGTATAGATTGACTACTGTTACTTTTGCATTGATTGACTGCTGTTATCTAACTCTTGTATTGATTGATTGCTGTTACTTGATAAACTGATGTTACATTGCCAAACCATTATATCGCTTAAACATAAATAAGTAGACATGCAAACTTTTGAGAGAAAAAAATTTTTGAATCAGAATATGCTTTGAATGAAGTAGTCAATATCTCAGCTGACGATTTTGGTATACAGTAGTTGCGCTTATGCATTTAACTTCAAAATATCGCTATGGACTCTAAAGAAAATGGTTTTATGCTGTTTTCTGTAGGAAAAATTTCTTAAATATCAGATAATAACATCAGGCTGTTCCAACTCAAGTTGAATAAAATGCAAATTAAATTGTTTATACCCTACTCTTGTATACGGTACAGACAGCGGTTCAAATATTGTAATAACATTAAAAGCTGCAATTTATCGTAACTGCTCTGTAATGTCCTAAAAGAGAATAAGAAAAGCCGATTTACAGTCAAGTGAAAATATTCTGTTTTGCAAGGCTATATGCGCAAAAACATTCCTGGTAACCTATCAAAGCAATCCAGTTTGCAGCATAGGCCAATGATGGCATTTAATGCTTCAGTCGAAACATGCTGGAAAGTTATTATGTCTCAGTAAGTCAAGTAGGTTTTAGTTCATTCAGTTGAAGTGGATCACTTGACTGACCTGCGTTTTCAATGATGGAAATTAGTTTTTTTATTCCCGAAACAGTTTAAACATGCTTCAGACACAGCGGAAGTACACGATTATTTCATATTGGGAAAGTATTGATGAAAAGACTACAACCAACACATCAATTTTTCCAGAGTGCTCTGTGAACTTAAAGGCAAATGATTGAGCATTCTCCTACCAAAACTGTAGAACCTGAAAGTGAGAGATAATAAATCGAAAAGGACAAAAGTGTTTGCAAGAAAGTTCTTTGAGTTGGGTTTTATTTACCCTGCTTTGGGTTCAGTTGGGTTGGGTTTTGTTTACCCTACTTTGGGTTGAGTTGGGCTGGGTTTTGTTTACCCTACTTTGGGTTCAGGTGGGTTGGGTTTTGTTTACCCTACTTTGGGTTGAGTTGGGTTGAGTTTTGTTTTCCCTACTTTGGGTTGAGTTGGGTTGGGTTTTGTTTACCCTGCTTTGGGTTGAGTTGGGTTGGTTGTTTGAGTGGCACTTTAATGCACACACTGGAATAAATAACAAGGTCATAGTGATCTGGTTATTTATCCCAGTGCACTAAAACAGTCACATATGCACTAAACAGTGTATGCCAGTGTTAACACTTAAACATTTGGTGAAGGACACCCACTGAGAAGCCGTTAGGAGACAGACGGAAGCTTCCTTCAGGACCATTCCGCGTATTATTTAATGCGCAGCGGGTATAGTTCTGCACACAGCTACATGGCACAATATCCCATCTGAAGGATGGTGGCCTTTTCAAAGTCATCAGTATCCTCTTTCTGACCGAGGGCAGGGTGAGGATTCAGAGGACAAAAATCTCAACACTAACACAATCTGAACTCGAACCTGGGAACTGCATGTTGAGAGCCTGGCACACTACCTACTAAGCCAACTCCCGCAGCTCACATATAGGTATGTATATTATTAAATGAAAGAATGTAGATATCACATGCGAGCGAAACATATGTTATATGAAGGAAACGTGGGGCAAGTTTTAAAAAAATGCCACTTGTAAAGAACAGCAGTCTTCAATATTTTTCTTATTTCGAAATTGATAAATACGATGATACTTCAGAGAATGAACTTCATCATCATCATCATCATTCTCAAGCAGCCATGGGCTACGGAGGTCCAACCAGACAGTTGGACCTCCGTCACAAAGTTCTCAAAGCACTCAAGTCACTTTAGTTCTCCAAGCATATCCGTCCTGAGCTACATCTGCAGCATCTGGCCACTGCACACCAATTCTAACAAGGTCCTGTTTGACATTATCTGCCCACCGCATGCTACGTCTCCCTCTCTTTCTGAGGCCTTTAGGCACACTGTTCATAACCCTATTCGCCAATCTATAATTATCCATACGGGCAACATTGCCAAAACAACGGAGTATCTCTCTGCACAATATGCTGCTTAAAGGCGGTTGCCGACTCTTTTGCCTAACTTCTTCATTAGTAACAAAGTTGAACCACCTAATACCCAAGATACTGCGTAAGCCTCTGGAATCCAAAACAACTAGTTTCCAGTTATCTACTTTACAAAGCGTCCACGTTTCACTACCATAACTAACCCTAGAAAGAATAAAACTATTATACAGTCTAATTTTAGTCTTTAGGTGTATACGCCGATTTCTCTACACTCTCCAGAGATTCTTAAAAGTCCCGGCAGCAATCCCTATTCATCACTTTAGTTTTCTCTCTGTTTATAACCAAACCTACTCTACTACCAGTTTCATCAACAACTCGAATGAAAGAGTTCATCTCATCAACATCATTTGCCAAAAGGGCTAAATCATCAGCATAATATAAATCAGAAATTTTCGTATCTCCAGCCCATTTAAGGCCAAAATCTTTCCCTTGCAGTGAATTTCGCATAACATAATCAATAACCAAATTACAGAGAAAAGGAGACAAAATGCACTATTGTCGAACACCAGAAGCAATGCTAAACCAATTACTACAAGCCTTACCAACTCTCATACACGACTCAGTGTTATTATAGAGAGCTTTCATTATGTTAACTAACTTGTCTGGTATACCATATGATTTCACAATCAACCACAAATTATGACGATCAACAGAGTCGAAAGCCTTTTTGAAATCAACAAAGCTAGCAACCAAAGGTTTTTGAAACTCTAAACATTTCTCAAGAATCTGCCTAAGTGAAAATAACTGATCTACACATCCCCTACCACTTCTAAATCCACATTGCTCATCACGCAATTGACTGTCAACCATTTCTTAATTCTATTAAGCACAATCATGGAAAGAACTTTACCTGGAACAGAGAGTAGGCTGATACCCCTATAGTTATCACAAGAACTGCGATCACCTTTTTTGAAAATAGAGATAATAATATCTCTGGTAAAATCCTTCAGGAACCATGCCTTTATCATAAAAGATATTCAAAATTTCAGTCATCCTAGTGGTAACAGAAACATTCTCTGCTCTAAGCATTTCCGTAGTACTTTCATCTACACCTGGAATCATTACTAACAATGAGAGTAGAACTAACCACATTGTTTAAAACATCACTGAAATGCTCAGCCCACCTAGCCATAACAGAATCCTCACCTTCTATAACCTTACCTTGTTTATCCTTCAATCCTTGTATGCCTGTCCGTTTTCTACCACATAAAACATTAACTATCTGGTACAGCTCTGCTGTTGTGCTGCCTAACTGCTTCCTCAGCTTTGTCAGCCAAGCCATCAAGACAAAGATTCTTATCAGCAGCTAACTAATCCTTTACACGTTTATTAAACTCTCTGTAATGCTTTCTATTAGGAGTAGTACGGTATTGATTAAGGATATTCCTGCACTTTTTTCTTTCTGAAATGAACTCAAGTGCCTTATCACTCAAATAATTCTGTCTCCTCTGCTCCTTTTTTCCTAAAAGAGTAGTGTTAGTTTCCAAAAAACCCTATTTAAAATGGTCCTATTCTTCCTCAACTTCAGTAGTAAGCAAACCATGACTGTCATAATGACTAAGTAACCTATCATGGTAAGCTTTAGCTTTAACTGGGTCTTTCAGAGCTTCAGTATTAAATGTAAAATTATTAACCCTAACACAACACTTTTTAAGTTTAAGTTGCAAGACACTTTTAACAAGGTAATGGTCAGATCCAATTTGAGCTCCCCTATATGACCTGGTATTCCTAACAGAATTAGCCCATTTGCTGTTAATTAATATATATAATCAATCATATTCTTATGCAGCCCATCAGATGAAACCCATGTTTATGTTTGTACCCAAACTTATGTATGTCGCGGTGTTTGTAATAAGTGTTAGTTATTCTGAAACCATTGAGTTTACTTACCTGTAGGAGACGTTGCCCATTGCCATGCAACTACCAATACCAAAAGGACCTATCACCCCTCCCCAAAGGTCAGAGTCAGTACCAACTTTAGCATTGAAGTCACCAAGAACAAAGGTAATATCTCCTTTCTTGACAGAATTCAAAATATCCTGAAGTTGTCCGTAAAACCTATCCTTCTCATCCTCATCGGCATCCTCAGTGGGGGCATAACAGCAGATAACATTCAAATCTTTAACGCTTGTCTGAAATTTTGCTGTAAGAGACTTTTCATTAATTCACTTATATCCGAGAAGATCAGTAGTTATGTCGCACCATGGGAACTGTTACCCCCATGCTTTTCCTCCTATGACGTCACCGACCACGCATAATTAATATTTCGTAGATAATAAAGACCCCCTGGTTGACCCATTATAAAACCTTATGAAAAGTTCCGCCCCTTTATTAAAAATTCCTCCCCTTTATTAAAAAAACCGTGGCGACATCTAGTGTATATTTTGAGTATTATATTTAGAAAAGCCCTCTATTTTACCCGTAATTTTTCCAATTTTTACTCCTCCCCTCATTAAAATAAACCCTTATCAAAACTGCCACCTCCTTTATTAAAAAAACCCTTATTAAAAGTTCTACCCCCTTTATTAAACTGCCCCTCACCGATCACAAACTCCAGATCACTGATCTTAACTTGAATACTCATATTTCAGTAGGTGTAAGGATTTTTCTTTAACACGTTCGAATGTTTTTTTGAATACGAATGTCTTACGTTATGTCTTATGTTACGTTTTCTGTCAGATGTCTCGTAGCAAACAAAACGTGTGTGTTTTTGTTAATACAGAAGATGACATACAACCAAGAATTTTTCAAAATTAGAATAACGCAATATCCTGATGCGTTAAGAACGAGACGGAAGGATGCTAACAAGTGAACATGGTCTACGACGAGCGAAATCCTTGTTGTTTCGCGCAAGGGGCAAAGAGGTGATAAAACGTAATACCTTGAAAAAAAGACAAAAACCTTGTACCTGCAAAGGCTCGCCCGTCCCTCATTTTTGAAACAACTGGATTTCCCTTGTCAGATTATTACATGTTTTCGGTTGTATGTCATCTTCTGTATTAACAAAAACACACACGTTTTGTTCGTTACGAGACATCTGACAGAAAACGTAACATAAGACGTAACGTAAGACATTCGTGGAGGAAAAAAAAGTATCATTTAATACGAGTTTCGCAAAATAATAGAATGTGTGAAAATTTCAATCCCAGTGTGATATGATGTTGAAGTAATGTGAAAAGAAAACTGTAGCATTATCCCACAACGTCATTTGCTAGGTGGCGATAGTGTTAACATGTACTAACATCCACGAATTTTCAAACGACATTCAGGGGTGTATCATTTCCATCACTTAAGTTTCAACTTCTTTTATTTTTTCAACTTAAGACTTCCTCTTTTCTAACATCTAATTCACTAAACGTGCTCATCAAAGTCGCTATCTACACAAGTTACTTACTCATCAGACGCTAATGGCTCATCATTACACAGAAAAACTATCTAAGTGGTTCAGATATTATGTAAGCATTTAGAATGAAAGACAAACTGATTGCAAGTTTGCTTATTAAAGCTTCACTGTCATACAATCTTAGCGATAAACTAATTCATTATATAGCTTAATCTTCAGATGCATGTTTCTCCATAGAATCGTAAACTCTCAATGTCTATTCTCTGCATTTTCTCATACATCTCGCCATCACTGATTCATCTTCCATATGTGTATATTTACTTTCTAATAAACCATACTTTAACGACCAAAGTTGGTAAAATCGCAAGCATCATCTGTGTCAGATTATTATTTTTTCCATATATCTAGACTTGCTAATTCTTTACGTTGAAAATCTCACAATAGCCTGAAATGGACACTATTCAGTACTTTACCCACGATACAGATTCAGATATAAATTATGATAGCCAACAGATTAAAAGTTTTAAATCTATCTACCCCATAGACAGTAGGTTGGCACACTTGGCTTCTGATCTAAGAAAACTAGAGATTGAGATCCATGGTAAGACATAAGTGTAGTTTTTCTACTGAGCACCTTCTACTGGGTCGTATAAAACTGAAAGGATTCTGTAACCGCTATGACAAATAGTTGCATAAAGCCATATTTATTTTTAAACCAAAGATTAGGGCCGCCGACAGGGGGGGGGGCAAGGGGGACTAGTGCATAGGGGCCCGTCAGCAATAAGGGCCCGTCAGATTAAGTGACTCTTTACTTTTTCTTACAAAAATTATTCTTAGTTAGGCTATATATCGATCCTATGAAATTCCGTAAGAATATTATTTGTTATAAAATGCTTTTAAAAAGAATCACTAGTTGGATTATGATATATTATCTCATTAATAGTAGTTGAACGAACCATTTCTTAACATCTTTTGTCCGCGTTAACTTACAGCATTTGCTTGTATTTTCCCTGTTAACCACCCCATCCCTGCAGCAGTAGCAACAGTTGGACTCTCCCAAACCCAACCTGTGCGACCAGGTATATTACATTGTTCATGTTTCGAGTTCCAGTAACATCGTCTGTGGTCTGTGTGTCAGTGTTACAAATTATAACAGTTTAAAAGTCTCTTGTCGGCACATTTGTTTCACCATTTCGTTGTCATTTGTTTAGTAAAATGATATATTCATTGGTGCTATAGTCTAACTGAACAATGGACAAGTATAAGCATATCAGGAGCTGAGAAGCGCAAGGAGAGAAATAAAAAATTGGAAGTTATTAAGAAAGGGAGTAGAACTTTGTTTGAAGTTGATGTAAAAGTGAATGTGAACAGTGAAGGTGCAAAAAATGAACTAATCCCAATCTCAAGCTCGTCTGTTACCGCTCTCAAAAATAAAGAAATTTCAAGTTCAAAGTGGAATGATGATGGTTCTGGGTTTTTTTTTTAATTATGACGACAGCAGTATTGAAACGAAACAACCAAACAGCAGTGAAAATGATGCGCGTTCTATAAACTATGAAAGTGAAGCGAACTTACCCGCTCCAGTTACGAACTCTGAGTCATGGCAAGTATCGTGTGATCTTGGAAAATTAAAAAGTGGCAGCCCGAGTGTAAGTGTAATTGAAGGTATAGTTCGAAAAGGTCCCCCTTCTATGCCTAATAACCTTCCAAGTGACGGAACCAAGAGCCTTTCCGAAAACAGTTTTATTTTCGAAACTCAAGAATGGAGAATGTGTTCCTAGAGACTGGTTAGTGTGGAGTGAAACAAATCAGTCGTTATACTGTTTTCCTTGCAGATTATTTGGTCGCAACCCTGAATCCCACAAATCCGTTTTAGTTAGTGATGAAGGCTGGAAAAAAGATTATTCTTGGCGTAAACTATATAACAAATTGCCAGTTCATGAAATGAGTGCTAATCACAAAAAATGCTATATTGAATGGAGAGGATTGGAAAGAAGACTTCGTCATGGAACTGATATTTATTCTCAAATGAACTCTGAAATTGCCTCTGAAGTGAAATATTGGAGGGATTTATTTCACAGGATTCTGTCTCTTACATTATTTCTTGGTGAGAGGGGTCTCGCATTTAGAGGTTCTTCCAGCAAAATAGGGTCATCGGATAATGGTAACTTCCTCGGGATTATTGAGTTGCTCGCTCAACATGATCCGCTGTTGAGAGAACATGTGACTAAAGTTCAAGAGTCACAACAAGAAGGGAAGAGACTTCAAACTCACTACCTTTCAGCGGATTCTCAAATCGAGTTCATTAAGGCTTGCAGCAACAAGGTTCTTCAAGCTGTACTCTTAGAAAGAGAAAAATCAAAGTATTTTTCAATACCAGCTGATGCTACTCCAGATACATCTCATAATGAGCAAATGACATTAATTTTAAAATACGTTCTAGACCGTGATTCTTCTTTTAAAATAATGGAGAAGTTCATAAGTGCAATAAGAAAACTGCACAAGAAATTGCAAATGTACTCACTGAAGAATTAGAGAAGCATAAGATCCCTTTAAAAGATTGCAGGGGGCAGGGATATGAGAATGGAGCGAATATGGCTGGTGCATACAATTGCGCGCAAGCCATTATAAGTGCGCTAAATCCGTTTGCCATATTTTCTAATTGTAGTACACAGAGTCTAAATTTGTATGGTGTGAACGCTGCTGAATGCTGTGAAGATGCTATTACGTTTTTTGGTATGGTTCAAAGCGTATAACTTCTTTTTCAAGAGCCCTCAGAGATGGGAGATACTAGAGAATACAATAGGTTGTTCCTTGCATAGCCTATCAAAAACAAGATGGTCTGCTCGTGTTGACAGTGTTAAACCATTTTCCAAATATCTATCACTCATCAAACATGCATTAAATCAATGCAAAAATTTTAATCTCTCAGCTGAGTGTAAAACGGCATTGATGGGAATAAAACGATACCTTGAATCATTTAAGTGCACTTTGATGGCAACAATCTGGTTCAAAATTCTCTCGGCAATTGACATTCGCAACAAGGTTCTACAAGCTCGTGATGCAACTCTTGATGTAGAGATTGATAATATTCGCGATCTGCTCCAGGAACTGAAACAACTCCGTAATAAATGGGAGAACTTATTAAATGAAGCAAAAGTAGTGGCCACCTCATTAGCAAGTGATCTTCCTGCAGAGACAGAACTTCCGAGGACGAGAGTGAAAAGAAGGTAAACTTTCTTGGACGAAATAAATGAAGATGTTCCAGAATTTCGAGGGAATGAGGGGGAAACTTATGAAGAATGGGAGTTCAGAGTAAATGTGTTTTATAGGGTAATTGATTCTGTTGTTTGTGGACTTACTAATCGTTTCACTTTGGCGGAAAAGTTAAATGATAGATTTAAGTGCTTATGGTTATATCCAGACATTGAAGAACGTGACATTGAAAATATGGGTGTTACTTTGCATGAACAATATTATGAAGACATTAATAGAGAGATCAGTGATGAGCTGAAATATCTAAAATCAATTCATTCTTCTAATTTAGGGACAGGCCCATTCAAACCACTGGAGCTCTTAAACAGTCTGAGAGAATTGAAACTGGATAGTTTATTTCCAAATATTTATATAGCCATTAGAATATTCTGTACAATTCCTGTGACAGTTGCTGATGCTGAAAGATCCTTCAGCAAAATGAAGGAAATAAAAAATGTATTCAGATCAACAATGTGTCAAGAAAGACTGAGTAACCTTATTTTGTTTAGTCTGGAGAGCGATCTTGCTAGGTCTTTAAATTATGATGACATAATTGACGATTTTGCATCAACGAAATCAAGGAGAGTTATTTGTTGACATTGATCTACTGTGTAAGTTAGAAGTTGCAACTCTTTGGGAATAATGTGTTATATTTAGTGTTGAATCTGCTATTATGCTAATGTGAAGTTTAACAAATACTGTTGCCTATTTTTCAGTACTGACAATTAAAAATGAAGACTCGCAGAATTGCACAGTTTTTCTCCATGATATGTTATGTAGCCTATATTAAATTTACTCAAAAATCCTAAATCTTGCTGTGAGCTTTACAAAATATGTTCCTTAAAATAAATGCTGAAAAGTTTTATGTGACACAAACTGTGTAGGCCTATGTTTTTGCATGCCTGACTGCGCAACAGGCTTTTTTTCCTCTGAATGTCATCATTGTGTCCAGAATAATTGCTATTAATGATTTGTAAAGATAAAAAGTTTTCAAGGGGGGGGGGGGGGGGGGCGAGCATTATATTACATAGGGGCCCATAAATTCTCTCGGCGGCCCTGGCAAAGATACACTGATTTCGAACTTACTAAGATTCTTACATGCAATCAATAGAGATTTGTACTAAGGATGTATATATTTTCGGATTCGTTCTCATGCTCTTTTCAAGGTTCTGTGTGTATTTCTACAGTTCCCTACTACGTTTCAATAAGCGCATGAGTAAACTGCATGTATAAAGGCGAAGGTGGTTATTTTTCGCTGCAAACACACGTTTTTCGACAATGATATGTATTCATACATACGTGTTTCACTACACGAGGAAATCTAGCCCGCACATTTCATGTCTAAGTAAGAATCGGTTTAGTTATTTTTCCTTCATGAGAATATATATTTCTATACTAGTGTGGAATTCTTAGAACAAGTATGTAAGTACACTATGTTTTATAAGTGTGAAAGTGGTTGTTTTTCCGGCAAGGACACCCTTTTTTGATAATGTTATGTATTCACATATGTGTTTCACTATGTGCGTAAATCTTAACATGCATATTTCGTGTTTAGGCAAGAGTGGGTTTAGTAATTTTTCCCGCATAAAAATGCATGTTTCTTTACGTTCAAAACTTTTTTCCCTGTTTATTACAAGTATGTGCATGTACGAAGTACAGTAGAAACAATAGTTTAACCACAAGTATTCATTTTTAAGTATTAGGGTGTTAATGTCACAATTTCGTTTTTTACAACGTTCATTTCTAGTGAGATGCAAGTCACCAACGTTATTTTTCCTACAAACATTCACTTTTTGTGCAAGCATGTGAATATTACATGTAACTTTTCAGTTGTATGTGAATCAAATATTCACTTTTCTGATCAAGGGTGAAATCCACACATTGTGCATAACATTTGTAAGTATGAACTACTTTGGATAATTTTCATGCAAACGTCATACATGCGAGACGGTACTTATGTTTTTCGGAGCGTTGGAACTTGTATGTGTAAAATAATTTTTTCCACGAGTTTCGAAGAAGCATTTTTTGTTCAAAAAGTGGTTATGCAAAATATTTCATCACTGATCTTAACTTGAATACTCATATTTCAGTAGGTGTAAGGATTTTTCTTCAACGCATTTGAATCATTTTGAACACGACTGTCTTATGTTACGTCTTAAGCTACATTTTCTGTCAGATGTTTCGTAACGAACGAAACGGGTTTGTTTTTGTTAATACAGAAGATGACATAAATCCGCGAATTTTTCAACTTAGAATAATTAAAAAAGCAATAGCCTGCACAGGAAATGATGAGAGAATGGGAGACAGAACAAATTTCATGATATTTAGTGTTTCCGCCATCCATTCATGAAATAATTTTAGCTCTTGACAAAAAACGGTTTGAGATACATGAATATAACAAAAATTACTGTAATAGACAGTGATTTTTCTAATCCCTAGTACATGAATACATCATGGTAAAGAAGTATTTTTACAGCGTTACTTTTTCCCACTAGATGGCGCAAGTTAAATGTCCTAATTGAGAAACAAAAAGGTTGCCCAGTCCTCTTTTATGGTGTATGGGTACGACTTTACGGAAATCCACCCAAAAAGAAGAAAAACCAGCATTTAAAGTGGGGGACACGGTTTGACTAGCCAGTCTAAAAGTACCCTTCAAGAAGGCAGGTAGGCATTTGTGGACTGAAGAAATTTTTATAGTCGACCGGGTGTTACACTGCCAGCCCCCTGTATACATCATACGGGATTCCGAGGGGGAAGTGTTGAAGGGAACATTCTATAAATCAGAACTTAAAGAAGTGACCGAACCCGAACTTTACAGGGTCGAGAAAATAATCCAGAGAAAAGGTCAAAAGGCACTGGTCAAATTTCACGGTTATCCCAAACCTTCGTGAATTCCTAAAAAATGGATAGTTTCTACCTGACCCTACCCTCCACGGCTAGTCAGAATATTTACCCGAACAATTCGCAGAGTGATTTCATGGTTTGACTAGAACAACCTCTAAGACTAGGTGGAAAATGGAAAGTGGGGTTAGCAGAAGTTCACTTACCCGTGAGCTGGTACAATGTTGATGGTTCTAATGAGACGTATCAATATTATGCTCCTGCTCCCTTTGAAGAATACTGGAAAATCAACCTTCAACCAGGCAAAGTAACTCGAATGGAACTGTTGTCTCACCTCTCTGCTCAGCTCCCCAAAGAAATATTGGTGACATATAACGGTGGTTACTGGGTATTCAAACCAAGTGAGGGATACGGTTTGATGTTCCCTAAAACGAATTTCAGCAGGCTTCTCTGTGTTGGAGAGGGAGAAGTTGACAAACCCTTCCACCAACGATTTGCTAGCAAACTTTGCAATGCTGCAACATTCGAGATAGATGATGACTGTTATTTCAACGTGATTCCTTCAGGTGGTTTCCACGAACGAAAGGTGTCCCATGGACGATACGAAACTGCTGAATCATTATTCGATGCGATGAGCCAGGTTATGCCTTACAAGTTGAGAAAAGCTTTCCGTTTCAAGCAACAGGCCGTCACACCGTGTTGATGAATACAGACAAGTTACATTACATTAAATTTCCTCTTTCAAACCCTGGATTAGGAGATATGCTAGGAATTACTAAATTAGATATTCCATAGAATAAAGCCATTGGTGACTACACCATCGATATGAACAGAGGAATGTACGGTATTTATTTGTATTCAGACCTGATTGCACCTCATTTGTTGGGTGATACTCATGGTGAACTGTTGTGTGTTGTGAATCCTGCCATCAGAAGCAGTAATAACGAAGCCATCGTTGCAGTGTATCAACAACCTGATTACTATCCCCTGGCAAGAACAGTTTCTAGAGTGTTAAATTCGTTCCTCCTCCTGCAGACACTTATGTGCGCTACTACAAGAGCCAAACGGTGCAGGGTGTGTTCCGGGGTCCTCGTTATCAGAGAGGTGACGGGATCGGTAGCATTTTTGCCATTATTGGACGTTTCATCAGCCCTCTCATATGACCGGTGCTGGCCTCCCTACATAAGGGTGGGCAACGGTTCGTTTCAGAGATGGCCCAAGGGCAAAACTTCAAAACGGCCGCCAAAGCAGGGTTGCGTGAAGCCGGTGTAGACCTGTTGCAACGTGCCTGTTCCAAGCTGCAGGGAGGAAAAGGGATAAAACGCCGGCGTCATCACCCTAGTGTTCATAAAGTGAAAAGACTCTGTATCGTGAAGGACGTGTTTTCATCATGAGCATTCAGAAAATTCACGCTGATTCTGGCGATCGGATTGTGCCAATTCGGATTGTGCCAATTCCGAACTGGACCTGTTTCTGGTTTCCCCAACTGTCTCACAACTAGAAAGAGGCTGCTATGTCAATTATTTACCTGTGGCTTCGCTGGAAGGTAATGTCCCACTTGAATTCGTCTTGAAAGGAACAGATGATTACATTGATCTATCCCATTGCTACCTGTGCCTCATCTTGAAAATTGTGAAATCCGATGGTAAACCCCCTTCGGAAGTGATTGCCCCTACAATCATTTCTTCCACGCCCTCTTCAATCAAGTAGATGTCTTCCACAACGATCACCTAGTGAGTGCTTCTCACACCCTGTACCCCTACAGGGCGTACCTGGAGACTCTATTGAATTACGGTACCAATGCCACATGAAGTCACCTCGGTACGTCATTCTGGTACCTCGACACCCCTGGTAAAATGTAACTGACCAGTCGCGAGAACGAGGGATGGCATCAGCGCAAGTGGTACATAACGTCAACAGGTATCAAACTCATCTCGTGGATCCATGCCGACTTGTTCAATCAAGAACATTACCTACTCAATCAGGTCAATCTGATACTGCGTTTGTTAAGGTCCAAGCCCGAATTCTGTCTCACGACAGGTGAAGTGGACCCCTCTTACAAAGTACAGATTCAAAAAGCTAAATTTTTTGTGCGCAAAGTCAAACCCACTTCCAGTGTCATCCTTGCACATGCTCGCCTACTGGGTTCCAAGAGTGTCAACATGCCTAAATCCGTTCTGCAAAGGGGTACCACTTCGCAGAACGGATTTACGCATGTTGTCCATCGCAGCGGGTCTGACGAGTATGAACCATGACAATTTATTTCTCGGGCAACTACCGATACGTCTGGTACTGGGTATGGTGGAAAGTACCAGTCTGAATGGATCATACGAAAAAAATTCCTTCAACTTCCAACATTTCAACTTAAACTACATCAGCCTTCACATTGACAGCGAACAGTAGTCCTACACCCCCGACTTTACGAATGGACATTTTCTCCGATGTCACCAGGGATTATTGGAAGCTGTGAATGCCTGGAAATCCGACAATGGTTTTAACTTATCGCGAAAAGCCTATGGCGAGAATTTTACACTGTTTGGATTCCAATTGACCCCCAAACAACATGAATGTAATCAAGTGTTTTCTTTAATAAAGAGCGGTAGTGTGAGAGTTGAATTAAAGTTTGCCAGGCCGCTACCCACATCAGTCACTGTGATCCTGTATGCAGAATACTAGAATTTACTCGAAATCCCATTGGATCGTAAAATCCTATTTGACTACAGCTCATGAATACCTATCAGTTAGAATCCATCCTCCCGATGTTACCGACAAGTCTAGGTCTGTTTCCATGTGACAGACTACCTCGTAGAATCAACCAATCAGAAGCCTTGTTTATCTACAATACCGATCCGTCCACCAAGTCTGGCACACACTGGATTGCCGTTTACAAGAAAGGAACGTATGTGGATCACTTTGACCCATTGGAAACAAGTCCTGATATGTCCATGCAAGAATACTACAGCCAGCTAGGCATACGTCATGGGTTACATCCCTCGATACCTCTGCAGGACCCCATGGGAGACATTTGCGGTGCTCACTGTCTGTATTTCCTGTTTAAAAGAGAGAGCGGTTCGACTCTTCCCACAGTATTGCACTGCGATTGCACATGTTGAGCCTTTAACGACTGCATGGTGGTACGATGGCTCTTTGAACTCCTTCAAATATTTTAATTGCTATTCCTTCTCAGTGTGGAAAGACGACTTTCACCCTGAAACTCATCAAAGAAGCCGCTCAAGTGTTTGACCCCCCACCCCAACGTGTCATTTACTGCTATGGGGAGTGACATCCTGCCTTTGAGCCCTTTAAGAAAACTGTGGAATTTTATGACGGACTACCTGTAGATCTGGAATTTGACCCCCTCAGACCTACACTTGTGGTGCTGGACGACTTGATGGAACAGTCTGTAGCCAGTGAACGCATATCTCAACTGTTTATTCGAGGTGGTCATCATAAAAATATCACGATTGTCCTGATCTTCCAAAATCTCTTTTTAAAGGGAAGACATTCGAGGACTATATCGCTCAATGCACACTATATGTTTTTATTTCTCAACTGTTAGGACGCTTCACAAATAACGCATCTGGCAAGACAAGTGTCTCCATATCATTCCAAACTCCTAACTGACGCTTATAGATTAGCTACACAACCTTCCTGTGGTTATTTGTGCATGGATCTTCATCCCACAACTTTGGACAGTGAGTGACTCCGTTCAAAGATCCTCCCTTCTGAAGATCCTGAGATAGTCTATGTCCCAAATGAAAGTTAGATCCCAAGGTCCATTCCTGAAGTGTTTACCAAAATATGGGGGAAAGCAACGTGCAGCTCTGTTGAAGCACATCTCCGACCCTCAGATGTATGCTCTATGTGAAGTGTGTGCCAATTTCTTCAAAGGCAATATAGAGATTCTTGTAGAGTATTAAAGAATTTGCAAAAGCACAAGATTTTCATAAGAAGTTTAGCCTCCAAACGTGCTTCTGTCCGCTACAAGAAACACCTCTTGCAAAGGGGATCAGGATTTTTGTTCCCCCTCCTCACTGTGACTTTACCTCTGTTGGGTTCGTTATTTCGAAAATGATTTCGGTCAAGGCTGTGGAAAGATGTCACATACTTAAAAATATGAGTGATTTAGACACAGAGATGAAGAAAATACTGGAATCGGAAGTTGATGATAAAACTGAAAAGTACCTGGCTGTGTTGAAAAATTACCTGATATTTAGCAGAAAGTTGAAGCACCACACGAGATAAAAGTCGACATTCCACTCTCCAGACAGCAAATATTATCAGTACCTCTGTCCAGACAGAAAATATCAGAGACTTATGGTCACCCTTAAGATGACATTGTCAAATTTGTTCAGCCCCCATCCATCGTAAGAAAAGGAAATTAATTGACTGGACTTCTTACTGAAGATACCTGTTAAAAATATTATTTTGAAACAATGTATTTAAAAATTGTATTTCCAAGACTTATGTTCTTTGAAACCTTTTCTTAAAAATATTATTTTGAAACAATGTATTAAAAAAATTGTATTTCCAAGACTCGTATTCCCTGAAACCTTCTGTTAAAAATATTATTTTGAAACAAGTTGTTAAAAAATTGTAATATCTGTGGTATTCAATAAAAAAATTTAAACTAATATACATCTCTGCGTTAATTGTTTACGTGAATTAGTTTTTCACAACGTCACCAGATGGCACCCCTGGAACATTAGTTTTGTAGCCATATATTGTGCACACCAGCAATCCCTATTTGTGCACACCAGCAATCCCTATATTGTGCACACCAGCGAGAGTCATCCACTCTCCCGCAATGCGGCGATTCTTGTGCACAAGAACGTCACGCATCATGCTATTGATCTCACTTTCAGTGATGCGAACAGTGATTTCTAGCATGCCGCTTCCAGCTGAACAGCCATGATATCACCCTGATATCCTATTACATCTGGCCTTGCACTGCCTTTCCTGTATCCACCTTACAATATATTCTTTCGCAGTGCCCTCAGCCCTGGATTCTCTGTGGGGACCTTAATGCCCACAGCCCTTCCTGGGGTGGAGACAACAGTGATCAGTGCGGGGTGGATATCGAGAATGTCATCTTGCAGCACAATCTCTTTATTGCTAACGATGGCTTGCCCACGTTCTACAGGCCTCCGTGTACCTACAGCTCCATTGATCTGACCCTCTGTTCTTCCAGCATTGGTCAAAGCCTCAACTCTTTAGTTGACCCTGACACCTGGAGCAGTGATCACTTCCCGCTGCACATCTCCTTGCTTCCCAAGGGACGTGCAGCCCCGAGAAGAACACTGAAGCTTACCAACTGGCAGCTCTTTCAGCAGATCTCGTCTGAAGGACTCGCTGCCATCGAAGCTACAGATCTCAATGCAGTGTCAGAGGCCCTCACTGCTGCCTCTGAAGACTGCACTGCTTCGATCTCGATGCCTGGACATCTTCCTCCTCTGGATATCCACTATAAGCGGCCTCACACAATTCGCTGCCGAGTCGAAAGGCACGCCCGCCGTTCTGGTAGATTTTTTAACATTCTTCATGTTCGAAGGCTACATGCTGCAATCAGAAGGTACCTTAACCAGCGTGAAAGGTTCAGATGCGATCCTTCTCCTCCAGCATTAATGTCTTCACCCTTTCTGGGAAGGTCGGGAAGTTCATCAGGAACCTGATGGGGAAGCCACAGCCTGCCCTCCCCTTCCATAACCTTGCCCTGGCCCATGGGAAGGACTTAGCAGCCACTGCTAATGCACTTTTGCGGCACCTCACCTCTTCCCTTCCTGCTCCACCGGTGAATGTTCAGGATACGGCTCAGCAGCCCTGCTCTGATTCTGAGCCTTGCTATAATGATTCTTTCACCTTGCAGGAACTCAACTCTGCTATTGCGGCTTCGAAACGCTCGTCGGCCCCATGCCCTGACGGCGTCAACTATACCTAGTTAGCTAACCTGTCACCTGAGGCTCTGCTTGTGCTTCTCAAAGCCTTCAATCACTCCTGGACCACCTGCACAGTACCTGAGTCATGGAAGGCAACACACATCATGCCTATCTTGAAGCAAGGGAAACCCGCCATGGAGCTGTCCTCTTAGAGGCCCATTGCTCTATCATCTTGCCTCTGCAAGTTCTTCGACATCCAGAAGGCATTCGATTCCCTGTCCCACTCGGATGTTCTCTGCAGGCTCCATGATCTCGGCCTCAGAGGCAATATCAACCAGTGGATTGCAGCGTACCTCTCCAACAGGACTGTTCGCGTGAAGCTGGGCAACACGCTCAGTGTCTCCCACACCATCAATCATGGAGTACCTCAAGGGGTGTTCTCAGCCCAATGTTACTGAACATCTTGCTGTCAGGCCTACCCTCTCGACTCGAGGAGAGAGTAGGTATTTCCATTTACGCAGACGATATCTGCATCTGGTTCCCTAGCCAGGACCCCTACCATGCTCAGCTCATGATGAAACGAGCTGTGGACATGGTCATCAAGCTCTTCGATAACCTAAGCCTCACTCTTTCCACTGATAAGACTGTGGCCATGGTTTTCATGAGGAGACGCCTTCCACCCACCTTCCCTGACCTCTTGCTTGGGCCAAATCACATCAAGGCCGTCCATCAGCATAAGTTTCTTGGTGTGGTCCTGGACAACAGGCTGAGCTGGGGGCCTCACATCCAGCATCTTAACACAGCTGCCACTGCACAGAGAAATATACTGTCTTTTCTTGCTGGTACCCACAGGGGAAGTTCCTGCAAGACCCTTCTGGTCTTGTACTGGCACTTGATCCTCTCCCGCATCAACTACAGTGGTCACCTTCTGTGCAATGCCTCTGATACACTGCTCAGCAAGTTGGCAACTGTCCACACTATATCTTTGTGCCTCTGCCTCGGACTCTGCCCTAACACACCTAATGCGTCTGTCATTGCAGAGGCTGATGACATGCCTTTCCACCTGTACTGGAAGAGAGATATACTGTGTCATCTCTCGAGGCTCCATTCCCTGCACACTAACCATGAGCATCTCAGGAAGTTGCATGACAGGCCTCACTCTGCCATCGCCCTGTCTGTCAAGGACTTCTATGACCGAGTTCTTCCTGCCAGCTCCAGATGCACGAACTGACAGGGACAGATGCTGAGTGCTGGCAATACTCTCTTCCCCGACCTTCCACCCTGGAGGAACAGTGATCTAATGATCAATGTCACTATCTTTTCTCTTGGTCAGAAGAGCGACTCTGATCCATTGGCCATCAGACTTCTCTCCACCTCCTATGTCACTGCATGATATGAGAGATGTACTAAGGTCTACACTTATGGATCTGTAGACCAGGAGAGACAACGAGCAGCTTCTGCCATTGTCATCCCCGATACTGGAATTGCCAGAGGTTTCCGTCTCCCGCATTTAACCTCCTCCACCTGTGCAGAGCTTCATGCTATTCTTGAGGCTGTACTTTTCATCCTCAGCCTCGAGAGTGGCAACTTTGTCATCCTCTGTGACAGCAAGTCAGCCTTGGAAGCGAGACAGCAAGAGCTGCAACCCTTTCCTCATCCAGAAGATCACAGAGACTTGCTCGAAGGTCACTTCTGCTGGAACAATGGTCCATTTCTAGTGGATCCCTTCCCGCGTAGGGATACCTGGAAATGAGCTCGCTGATCACACCATGTAGGAGGCACTGGAGAGTCAGAGGTGTGTAACTAATTACCCCCTCTCTCTCAGCGATTGCAAAAGTTCTGTCTCACAACTGGTGAGCCAGTTCCGTCTTGCTCAGTGACAGAAGGACAGCAGGTGTTCCTCATTCAGGTACCCGGTTGAACCTTCTCTCACTTCTCCTAACCTCGGTAATCTCTTCAGGTCTGAGGAGACCCTCCTTCATCGTTTCCGAGTTGGTGTCATCTACAGCAACTCTACGCTGCACACTCTTGGCAGAGTTTACAGTCCAGACTGTGCCACTTGCGGCACACCTGAGACTGTATCCCACATTCTGCTCAACTGCTCCCGCTACAATGCCAAAAGAGATACTTTGTTCCAGGAGCTTAATGCTATAGGAACCACTGACTTCTCCATCACCTCCCTCCTTTGCAACAACCACAGTACGAAGCTGTAACATGCACGCTTCCGTATTGTCACTGACTTCTTTCAGAACATTGGCCTCCTCTGCAAGGTGTAATGTTCAGTACTTTTACATTGTCCTGAAAAGGGCCTTGTTTTGTACATTGTCCTGAAGAAGGCTTTTTTGTTCATAGAGATTGCTGAGAGGCATGTCCTTCTGCATCCGCTATCTCACTATTCCGTTGTGACTGGTGTTGGGAGCCCCTTCCCTGAAGGCTGATTTCACCATATTTACAACATATTGAACCTTGTATAGATAATTTAAATATTGTTCCTTCCAAACCTTCGCCACCATAAAAGTATTATACATCACCATGATGCCCCATGCCAATCAATATTTTTCCATCATTTAACTCACATAGTGTTTGGAAATTAAAGAGACTTATTTAAAAACACATTTTTATTGAGCTAAAATTTATGACAGTTATTTCATTGCAAAAATTATAAAACATTAGTCTGACAATTTCAAAAATTATAGTAATATAAAACCAGTACTGATATAAAAATATTTACAAACCATTACAATAATAGCAATATAAAAAATGTTTCAATGTTGAAATTATCACCATATAAGAATATTCAATCACTCGCTGATATAAAAATATTTACAAAGTACAGATAGTGATGGAGCTATTCACATTAAAAAAACAGTTAAAAATATTTCAATGTTGAAATTATTGACAATTATTGACAGTTATAGCAATATAAAAACAGTACTGATATAAAAAATATTTAAAAAGTACAGATAGTGATGGAGCTATTCACATTAAAAAAACAGTTAAAAATATTTCAATGTTGAAATTATTGACAATTATTGACAGTTATAGCAATATAAAAACAGTACTGATATAAAAAATATTTAAAAACTACAGATAGTGATGGAGTTTTTCACTCGTACCATTATAAAAATAATTACGATATAAAAATATTCAATCACTTGCTGATATCCAAAAAATTTACAAACTTCAAACAATGATGAAATTATTCACAATAATAGCAATATAAAAAAAGTTTCAATGCACACACAATAATAGCAATATAAAAAAATGTATCAATACATTTACATTAATAGCAATATAAAAAATGTTTCAATGCATTCACAATCATCATCATCATCAAGCAGCCATGGGCTACGGAGGTCCAAACAGACCATGCAATTTAGTTTTCCAAGTAAGTCTATCCTGAGCTACATCTACTGCATCTGGCCACTGCACACCAATTCTAACAAGGTCCTGTTTGATATTGTCTGCCCACCGCATCCTAGGTCTCTCCTTCTTTCTGAGGCCTTTAGGCACACTGTTCATAACCCTATTCGCCAATCTATAATTATTCATACGGGGTTTATGGCGATCAACAGAGTCGAAAGCCTTTTTGAAATCAACAAAGCTAGCAACCAAAGGTTTCTGAAACTCTAAACATTTCTCAAGAATCTGCCTAAGCGAAAATATCTAATCCACACATCCCCTACCACTTCTGAATCCACATTGCTCATCACGCAATTGACTGTCAACCAGATTCTTAATGCTATTAAGCACAATCATCGAAAGAACTTTACCTGGAACAGGGAGTAGGCTGATACCCCTATAGTTATCACAAGAACTACGATCACCTTTTTCGAAAATAGGGATAACAATAGCTCTGGTAAAATCCTTAGGAACCATGTCTTTATCAAAAAAGATATTCAGAATTTCAGTCATCCAAGTTGTAACCGAAACATTCAAAGCTGTAAGCATTTCCGCAATAATTTCATCTACCCCTGGGGATTTATGTAGTTTAAGTTTAGAAACAGCCAAAATAACTTCAGATTGTGTTATAGGGCCAACATTAAACCCACCAATGCATCTATCATCATTGCAAACAATGGGAGTAGAACTAACTACATTGTTTAGAACATCACTGAAATGCTCAGCCCACCTAGCCATGACAGAATCCTCCCCTTCTATAACCTTACCTTGTTTATCCTTCATTCCTTGTATACCTGTCCGTTTTCTACCACACAAAACATTAACTATCTGGTACAGCTCTCTGCTGTTGTGCTGTCTAATTGCGTTCTCGGCTTTGTCAGCCAAACCATCAAGTCAAAGATTCTTATCAGCAGCTAACTGATCCTTTACACGTTTATTACGTTCTCTGTAATGCTTTCTATTAGGAGTAGTAGAGTATTGATTAAGGACATTCCTGCAGTTCATTCTTTCCGAAATAAGCTCAAGTGCCTTATCACTCAGATAATTCTGTCTCTTCTGCTCTTTTTTTCCTAAAAGAGTACAGTTAGTGTCCAAAAAAGCCTGTTTAAAATGATCCCATTCTTCCTCAACTTCAGTAGTAAGCATACCATGACTGTCATAATGACTAAATAACCTATTATGGTAAGCTTTGGCTATAACTGGGTCTTTCAGAGCTTCAGTATTAAAAGCAAATTTTTTAACCCTAGCACAACACTTTTTAAGTTTAAGTTGCAAGACACTTTTAACAAGGTAATGGTCAGATCCAATTTCAGCTCTCCTATATGACCTGGTATTCCTAACAGAACTAGCCCATTTGCTGTTAATTAATATATAATCAATCATATTCTTATGCAGCCCATCAGGTGAAACCCATGTGTACTTATGTATGACGCGGTGTTTGTAATAAGTGTTAGTTATTCTGAATCCATTAAGTTTACTTACCTGTAGGAGACGTTGCCCATTGCCATTGCAGCTACCAATACCCAAAGGACTTATTACTCCTGCCCAAAGGTCGGAGTCAGTACCAAGTTTGTCATTGAAGTCACCTAGAACAAGGGTAATATCTCCTTTTTTAACAGAATTCAAAATATCCTGAATTTGTCTATAAAACCTATCCTTCTCATCCTCATCGGCATCCTCAGTGGGGCATAACAGCAGATAACATTCAAGTCTTTAACCCTTGTCTGAAATTTTGCTGTAAGAAACCTTTCATTAATGCACTCATATCCTAGAAGAGCATCACTAGCGTGTCTGCTGAGAAGCAGACCCACGCCTTGGTGATGCTTATTGTCGTCCCTCCATGAAAAGAGAAGTTTAAGATTATTTTTAAGAATCTGACCTTTATCTGTCCATCTGGTCTCTTGCAAGCCGAGAATATCGAAATTATAATGGTGCAATTCTTGTGTGAGGACATCAAGAGAAAAAGCTCTGTGCAGAGTCCTCACATTCCAAACTACCTATGGAGAGAAAATGGTTAGTGGGATGTTTAAAAAAACTATGTTTATTGAGAGAGGGAATGCCAACAATATCAAACAGCCCCCTAATCGCAGACATGGGGCAAAGACCCGTTCCCCCACCTCTAAAGGCTGAAGCCATCTACACTGGAAGACTTTCTCCAAGAATCTAGAATTTGACGTCTAGAATTTGACGATGCCAATAGAAGCAAAGAGTTCAGGTGCCTGCGATGACCTCTGCTCAGGATTATCCACCAGCTGATAAACATATCCTGTGAATCTGTTCACTTGGGGCTGTCAACCCACAAACAAACAGAAAACACAGCGGAAGATTTTCCCTCCACAGAAGCCCACCAGTGCAGCAAAATCAGGATCCATAATCAAACTCAGATCCATAATTCCGTTCAGGTTGGTATATATGATCAGGACCTTGTGTGGCTGATCACTCCTCAGCAAGAAAGAAAAAGAAAAGTAGCCATAGTTGTCCAGATTTGTAGGCCACACTAATCTGTCAGCCCTCCCCTTCATTTCACTTCCACAAAAGAGTATCTCTTTTGAAAGGTACTAACGGTCTGCACCACGAGAAGGCGAGGTCGGACATTAGGTGCTAGGCCTGGCCGGTTCTATGCATCATCACAGGGGATTGGTGCATAGCTCTCGTTCCAGTGACTGCCTAGCTACCATTTACAGACCTTCACATTAATAGCAATATGAAAAAATGTTTCAATGAATTCACAATAATAGCAATATAAAAATGTTTCATTGCATTCACAATAATAGCAATATAAAAAATGTTTCAATGCATTCACAATAATAGCAATATAAAAAATGTTTCAAAGTCATCAAATAAAAAAATAAATAATAAATACCCCCTCAAGCAGCTGCTTGCCACAGAGGTCTGACAGGAGCCTGTCAGTTTATATGCCATAGTAGAAGGTCTGAGAGGATGGCAGGACCTCAGCAGAAAAACGACACACACATCCATGCCTTACCCGGGGCTCGAACCCAGGTCTCGTAGATCACAAGCCAAGCGTGCTAACCACTCGGCCACGGGACGGCCGCATAATCAAACAGTACTGGAAATGATTCCTTACAAAATATCCCATCATTCCCCATTTGGCGAAGAACGCTCAAAGCTGCAGAAAGACGCAGCCCGATAGAGGGTGCTCCACTGTGCCAGCACTCATCCAGCACAGAGCAGAGCCAAGCTCGATCATTATTGGCTTCGCGCTCTGCTCCTCGGCTGCGTGCCTGCTGGACTTCGAAAAATTGTCATTGCTCGATAGGAAGGAATATATTTCAACAAATCATAGAAAAAAAACTTAAAACTAAAAATTACATTATATTTACAAAATTATTTACAAAATTATTTAACATTCGTCAGGTCGATAAGATTGTCTAGTGCCAGGTCGTTGGTACAGAAACAGTTTCGCCAGGGGAAAGAAACCGTTTATCTAAATTCACCTTGAATTTCTTGATCATGGGTTTGATAACTAGTGAGGCCTGCACTTTATTGCGCACGACATTAAACGGGATGACGAAACTCTCGCTGGTTGGAGAGTGTTCCAAAACCATCGATTTCAACAAGTGAAAATTGTACTTTTCAAGGTTTTTCTGCGTGAGGCTTAGCCCCTTGGCACGAAGAATCTCATCTCCATTGCTAAGCCTCAACGCATAGCATTTAGCTGCCGCTCCCATGTAGTCGGTGATTCGTACGCTGGCACCATATTTTGATTTAATTTCTGACACCCACGATCCAAGAAACTGTCCTTCTGGAGGGATGAAGGTATCAGAAGGATTTGTAGTGAAAATCACAGAGTCAGTGTCGGAATAGAGAGCACGTCGGCTGAGTTTCGATAGCAGCGCATATAATTCCAGCCGCGCATGACTCATCACCATAGCAGCCAGAATAAGGTTACCTTTTAGGTTTGAAGGAGTTGCCTCATTGATCGAACGGTGACTCACCAGAACGGCATCTGCATTGATGGATGCAATATCTGTGACGTTTTTGGAGGCGTCCGTTAAAAGTTACATATACTGAACAGGGCAGCTCACGATGGTGGTGTGTATCTGGTTAGATTCTCTGCATTCTTACCCCAAGCGGAGTTGAGGAAAATTTTTGAGACCTGCCTCGAAATGGGGTTGTTTTTGTCTTCAGATGGAAGGATTCGAATTCCCTCCGCCTGAAAAAAGCCTCGCAAAACGCCTCTTTTTCGGCGTCTGTTTTGACGTCTGGAGGGAAACCTGTGTACCTCTGTTTAACACCTAGGAGAGTATCTATGTAACCATCATAGATACCCCCTTTTTGCCAGCAGGATCGTACTGGACAACGGAATCGAAGTGCCACACATCGTATATCTTCACGAGTTTGTACCTGGCTCTCACAGCTGTGTAACGTTTTAAATGTGCACCACGATCCAGTTAGGGCTTGCTGTTTCATGGAATGGGCACAAGGGGGAGCCAGTTGTCCTTCAGCATAGGTACTGCAGAGGGGGAACAGGAGCTTGCAGTTGGCCTTGAATAGGAGTACAGGGATGAAGAGTTCGTTGGGTGGAAGGACAGTTGCGTGTATCAGATCGAAATAAAAGTCGACGTCATGGACAAAGTCCTGTGTGATCCTTCGAGGAGGACCTTTGCCATAGGGAGATTTTTTGCACACGGCTGGTATTGACGTTGACGTTATAATTGACGTTGTAGTAATCGAGGACTATGACCTGGTTCTCGGAAGCTTAGCAAGCTATACACTCCATCCTCTCACCGAACAGAAAATCCCGAGCACCAATTCTCCTGATAGGCTTAATATTTTTATATAGGGTGGCCAATGTCTGATCCGTGTGCAGTAATCGATCAAAGTCATGTTCCCACATGACCTTGATTTAATAATCCGGCATCAAAAGTTTTATCGCTCCAAGCTGATCGAGAGTTCTTTCACAGAGATATCCAATTTTTTTTTCCACAGACTGGTATACCTCGGGGCGAAAGCACTGGCTGCATCCATGATGCCAACAACCCATCGCTTCAAAGATGGTATGGGTGGTATGGCAAATACCATCTAATTTAAATTTGGAAATTTTAAATTCCCCCTGAGGCGAGCGAGCTGTTTGAATAGCGATGTCATTTTTCTCAGCCTCGTATTGCAGCCAGGCCAGCGCTTTCAGCGACTGCCTGTCATTGCTGGCTAAGTAGCCTTGTGGGGGGGGCAGACATCTAACACATTCTTTTGTAGACAGTTTCCACGAAATAACCGTTGACAGGCGCCGGCACTGGTGAGATCTTCTGCGAATGGGTCGAGTTCCGTTAGTGCAATGAAATCGAGCCGAAATTTCTCGCAACTCTTCTGAACTAAAACTGTATCGGCTTCACAATAAAAAAGTTCTCTCTAAAAGTCCCATTCTGGAGGAGGCAGAGGCATACCAGCAGTCAAATTGAGTACGTGTAGTATCTTCAAGCCGAAAGTAACTAGCATCAGGAATCGACCCCATGTACTGTAGATTATCTTCCTTGACGAACTCGAACGGGAAAAATCCTTTCACCATTTCCACATTAAAAGTTTTGGAAAATGTCGTCAACGGTGCCTGGATAAACGAAAAACTATCGATGAATCGAATTTTCAGTCCATTGAGGAAAATTCCTAGAATTTTCGACCCTTGAAACACTAGGTCTGGTTTTAGCAGATGACGACATAGGTAAACAATCATAAACATACCATAAAAGCCACGGAAATTGTGAGCAATGACGGTCGTGTTCGAAAATCGTTGTTTACCGGGCTGTGTTTCACCAAGAAGCCAGTGCATAAATTTATTAACATCGGGAAATGATACTACACGCCACTCGTCTTATGCTTCATAAGTGCCTCACGCAGGATAAGCTTTAACACGCCGTCCGTCAGTTGAACAGCTTCAACGTCAAAATAAATATAGTTTTGCTCCACTGGCTTTAATTTAAGTGGTTCAAAAAACTAAGGTTTATTTTCACGGCACATGTGTTTCTTTTTCGGATCGTAAATGTTCCTGCACTTTTCAGCGATGACGTTGCTGGTAGGATAACTGGAGATGTGCCTGAGAGCAATCAGGACCCCTCAAATACATACTACAGTGAGAACACAGAAGGGGGTCTTCACTGTGGACGACGTCCTGTGTCAGACACCAGTTGCAGATGCTTTTGCGAAACGTGACCTTCATGGTTGTAGGCCTTTAAACAGGAAATGCAAAATTTATTCATACCAAAAAGTCCTGCAGTAGTAGCAATGACGTCGAAATGATGATCACGGTAAAGTAGAAAGAGACTCTGGGGAGCCTCAGGTCCTACAAACACAAGCAGGAAGCAATCTTCAACCGAATAAACCACTAAACGAAGGTCGGGTGCCAAATGCTGCTGGAAGAGCTGAACTTCCGGTATGCCACAGAAAGCGAGGGGAACACCTGCAGCTCGATGTATCTGCAGCTCGGTGTATGAAGGGCTTCGATGCGTTGTAGATTACAGTGGCATGGGCGGATTTGGCTATAATTGTTAGGTTTTTCAAGTTCAATTCTCTAGCCACCACTAGAGCTCTAGCCAGACACATATCGTATTTGTTTTGGATCGATACTATAGATCTTTTATTTTTTTAAAACGAATCCATATTGGCGAGATTGTGAGTTTCAGGTGCACGGCGTTTACCTCCGTGACCGATACACACCAGATTGGCGCACACAAAATCAAACTTCATATGGCTATGGGGTCCGATTCCTTCGTTCGATTGAATGACTCGTTCTAGTGCCATAATTAATCGCTCCTCAGTCAGGTCATTTCTCTTACACAGAGGAAGATTAACGGCATTCTTGATAGAGTCTAATCGAAACATTAGACGCATGTGACTGTATTGGCCTTGGGGTACAAGCTCACGTAATAATTTGGCATGCAAGATCGGGAAAGTCGGCAGAAGATTATGTGCTTCGACGTCATCCATGCCACCAAGACGCACACTAGTCGACACAAATTGAGTTTTGAATTTAGCTGAATTGAAATTCCTCACATTCACTATATCATAGTGAGGAATGGGAGAGTCCAACAAAGGTCGTTCCACCCCTGGAACGATGGAGCCCTGCGATGTGGCGACGTCCTCAACAGTAGAGCATGATGAAGGCCCAGCCAATGAACCGTCCAATGGGTGAGCTGCAATGTAAACATGGCTTGCCCATCCTGCAGTAGAGGATACATGGCGTGCAGTGCGGATAGCTTTCCCGCCTCTTTGAAGGGGTGTCAAACAGATTCGTTTCGTCTTCGGACATTCGACGGTCAACGGACGTTTTGCAGCCACTTAAGCCGATTCACTTGCGAGAGCAAGCGATCAAATGCCATGGTGGAATTATCTACGGTCATCACAGTAGCGTTAAATGCAGGTACGTTGGAATTCTTGCAACGGGAGACTTCTAAAGGCAAACTAATAGCAAACTTCTGACAGACAGTAAACTTCTGACTAGCAGCAAGCAAAGATGAAATAGCTCCAACATTCTTACTATCAGCACATTATGCAGTAACAGCAAGAAATGACGTAGCAGGTTGTTGGCGAGCTTATATACTCTCAAATGTTATCTCCTAAACACCCGTGGGGGTCAAGATACATCTTCAACATGCACAAGGTCGAGCAAAACAGTGACCTTTACCGCTATCTGATAAACCCCCTCATGGGAAAGATACGTTCAAAGTAAACATTGGGAGTAAAGCGGCATCAGAATTATTTACTTAGTTTCTATTTTTAATGAAGGAAATCGTTTATCAGCAGCAAATGCAAATATTGCAATTCTGATAGCATGTATCGAGAGTTCAAATGGTGAACCTTCGTGTCAACCCCAAGACAATGTAGCGATAGGAACCGACCCCTGTCACTCGCTCTGGTGAGGTTAAAGCTCTTTACCTCACCAGAGCCTGCCGATAAGCCCTCTTGACCCTGCCGATAAGAAGAGACCCCTGTCATGTGCTCTGCACGTTTGTTGCGATATGCACATTGCAGGACTTAGAATTCACAAAATATGTGACTTTGTAATTATTTTTGAGGATTGAATCAGCCATTCTGAGGGGATCTGAACGTTGCCACCGAAAAGCACAGTTGGACTTGGTAAATTTCAGATGAGGGTAGAAACCAAGGGACTTATTCAGGAGTTTGTGATCGGTGAGGGGGATTTTGATAAAGGGTGTGCATATTAATAAGGTTTTTTTAATGAGAGGGGTTCATGTTAATAAAGGGGACGTCAGTTTTGATAAGTGTTTAATTAATAAGGAATAAAAATTAAAAATTCGCAAGTTAATAAATAGTATATTCTTATGGAAATGAAGTGATTCTATCTGTCATTTGTTCACACACGAGGAAATAAAAATTCGCTACAGGAGTTTTTTAATGAAGAGGACGCAACTTTTTGATAACGGATTAATTAACGAGTGTGTGTCAGTTTAGATAGGGTTTTTAATAAAGGGGAGGGATTTTTAATAAGGGGGTTTTTTAATGAGGGGGTACATATTAATAAAGGGGGACGTCAGTTTTGATAAGGGTGTTTTTTAATGAGGGGGAGTCAAAAATTGGGACTAATTTCAGTTAAAATAGAGGGCTTTTCTAAATATAATAAAAAAATAAATAAATACTCCCTCAAGCAGCTGCTTGCCACAGAGATCTGACAGGAGCCTGTCAGTTTATATGCCATAGTAGAAGGTCTGAGAAGATGGCAGGCCCTCAGCAGAAAAACGACACAAACAGCCATGCCTATAGTACTCATAATATACACTAGATGGCGCAACAGCTTTTTAATAATGGGGAGGAATTTTTGATAAGGGATTTTAATGGGTCAACCAGGGGGTCTTTATAAAATATTAATTCATTATTAATTATTAATTATTAATTATTATTTATGAATTATTAATTATGAATATTAATAAGGTGTGTGATTGGTGACGTCACAGGGGGGAAGTACGGGGGTTAAAGTTCCCATGGTGTGACATAATTACTGAGAGCATCACTAGCGTGTCTACTGAGAAACAGACCCACGCCTTGGTGTAGTTTATTATCGTTCCTCCCTGAAAAGAGAAACTTAAGATTATTTTTAATAATCTGACCTTTATCTGTCCATCTGGTCTCTTGCAAGCCGAGAATATCTAAATTATAACCGTGGAATTCTTGTGTGAGGACATCAAGAGAATAAGATCTGTGCAGAGTCCTCACATTTCAGCTACCTATGGAGAGAAAATGGTTAGTGGGATGTTTAAAGAAACTATGTTTATTGAGAGAGGGTATGCCCAACAATATCAAACAGCCCCTTAATCGCAGACATAGGGCAAAGACCCGTTCCCCCACCACTAAAGGCTGAAGTCATCTACACTGGAAGACTTCCTCCAATGTAGAATTTTACGATACCAGTAAAAGCAAAGAGTTGAGGTGCCTGCAATGACCTCTGCTCAGGGTTATCCACCAGCTGATAAACGTATTCTGTAAATCTATTCACTTGGGTCTGTCAACCAACAAACAAAAAAAAAACACAGCAGAAGATTTTCCTTCCACAGAATCCCACTGGTGCAACAAATTCAGGATTCAAGCTCAGAGCTATAATTCAGTACAGTCCAGTGGGTTTATACGGTCAGTACCAGGACCATATGTGGTTGACCACTCTTCAGCAGGGTAGAAAAAAGAGAAAAGTAGCAAGTGTGGTCTCTAATACCGGAATGACCCCAAAATTTGACCTCACCAAAATTATTTGTGCCCCGACTAAATTTCAATTAGATCTTGCTGAACAAAGCCAACCAAAATAAAAAATAAACCAAATAAAAATAAAAATAACATACCAAAATAGAGAAGCGTGCTGCAACGAAGAAATCTTCCACTCACCCAACCCATGGAAACTGCTCCTGGATCAGATCAGCACTGCTAAAACATCTACACCTCCACAACTACCTGACATGGGGCAGGACCACGAAACCGCAACAGTGTCACCCACTGCAAACCATACGGTGCAGCCGAACAACAACTCACACGCATAAAATCTCCGAAGTAGAACTGTTTACCCAACTTCTGAAGATGACGTTAGTAGGAGGTTAATGGGGGTTCTGGACCAGAGGAGGATTAATTTAATACTATGGGATCCGCCTCCCTGTGTTTCAAAGCGAACGCAGGCCTTTTTCGTCACCCATACATGTCACCAATACATATTTCCACTCAATATTTTTCATAATTTCAAATAATTTATTTTTAAATCAGATATTTTTCTTTTCACCGGTTTTCTTTTAAATATTTTGTTTTTTTCATTTTTTACCCAATAGCATTTTTTCTTTTCGTTTCTGCGGGACAATCTTTTATTCCAGTTTCTTCGGGATAGTCCTTCTTCTAATATAAATACGACATTCATCACTCAGAATCCTCATTTGCCATTTGGGGCCCATCATTGTGTGGTACACTTTTGTTTGTTTTTTCAAACTGATGCCAATTAGGCATATTTCCAGATGAAGAAGGTTATGGGTACTATTTTACCTGGTACTTCATTTTATGATGTAACGATCTACGATCTGCAGAATCCTCATTCTGTTGTCAGAAGTTGACAGTGACGGTTCTCTGCACCTGCGTCTCCGTGATTTTTTCATCTGCTAGAAGTCAATAGCGATAGTTCCCGACATCCGCGTGTAGTATAAAATCAGCTATTTTAAAACTCACTGTTTTATAACGTATCCATGAAATATAGGTAAGAAGGCTTTCACGCTCCAGACAAATCTCATTCGTCATATGAGAAATCATGATGGAAATAGCCTGTTTAAGTGCTCTCAATGCGAATCGACATTCACAAGGAGAGATGACGTCCGACGTCATCAGTTAACCCACACCTCCCGGAAAACCTATAATTGCAAAGAATGTGCAATGGAGTTTGGAAGAAAAGACAGTCTTTTACGACATCAAAGAAAGCCACACATTAATAAGCGAAGTGTTCTGAAGATGAAAGGATTTCCCAGAAGAAAACAAAAACCAGACCCTAAAGACACCTGCCAGTTTACAGAAGAGATGAAAAGGACCCTCTCAACACATAATCTGATGGAGACGGAAGAAACATCTGTTGACCTCACCTTATTCCTCGATTCCTCGCGGGAGTCACTCTTAACTCAACTAAAAGAAGAACTGACGTCGAAAGGTAGCATTAAATGGTACCTAGCCATGCAAGTGCGCTTTAGACAAAAAGTCTCCCCTTCTACCTTCGAACACTGAACCGCATTTTTCCGAAGTAACTGTGTCACAAGTCTTCCTACATAAACCCTAAACAAAGAACTGGATACAGCGTGCAAGAAGATCAAGACTTCATTTTAAAGAATTTGAAGGAGCACATAGTGGATGGACACTGGATGCTAGTACTCCACGCTGAAATGAACGTTGAAAAATATATCCCTCCTGCAGGGTCTAGTTATATCCCTACTCCAAGATAATTACTGTTAAAACACGCTATTGTCAATGTATGTAATTCTGACCAAAAATGTTTTGTCTGGTCTGTTTTCGCCTCTTTGTATCCTGCCACAGATCATCCACAATGCCCTAGCACCTACATTCATTTAGAAAAAAAATTAAACACATCTGGCCTAATTTTCCCTATAGCAAAAAATCAAATATCTAAATTAGAAAAAAATGAACATTTCTGTCAATGTTTGTGGATACGAGAAAGAGGTGTTCCCGCTCTATATCACGCCATTCCGATTTAAAGCGCATGCAAATCTTCTGTTATCGGATGATGAAAAGCAGCATTATAGCTCCATTAACAATATGAGTAGACTTCTCAGTCCTCTCACTAAACATAAATGCGAGGCTTTCTACTGTGATTACTGCCTTCACCGTTTCACAAATGAATCACTCTTAAAGGATCATATTCCCTATTGTCAAGAACATGGACCCCAGAGAGTAGAATTTCCAACTGAAGAGGAGAAATGACTGAAATTCACAAATTTCAAGTTTCAACAGCCCGTTCCATACGTGATTTACGCCGACTTTGAATCATTCCTAGTGAAAGTGGACACTTGTATGCCTAAATTTTTGGAATGTCTGCTTAAAGAAGAAAACTATACAAAAAATTTACTCTCGGAGATCAAACCAATGCACTTTTCAAATCACGAAGAGGAATCATTTCGCAACGCTATCAATTGTCATATTTGCAAAGATGTTCTGGGACCAGATCGCGTGAGAGATTACGATCATTTAACCGGCAACTTCCAAGGAGCCGCTCATAATGTGTGTAATCTCAATTTTAAGCTCACAAATAAGATTCCAGTTATATTTCATAACCAAAAGCGATGTGACAGTCATCTTATTATGCAAGGAATTGGTATGATCAAAAATAAGAGCATTAATTGCATTCTCAATAATATGGAAAAATACATAGCATTTTCCCTTTGAACTTTGAATTTCATAGACTCCTATATATTTTTAAGTACACCTCTTGAGAAGCTAGTCAATAACCTATCGAGAGAAGAATTCCACATTTTAAAGGAACACGTTGAAACTGAACGGCTACACTTGGTTTTGAGGAAAGGAGTTTACCCCTACGATTACATTGACAGCAGCGAAAAGTTTGAAGAATCATCTCCACGTGAAACTTTTTACAATCAACTAACAGAAGAAGCGCTAGGGGAAGAAGACTATATCCATGCAATGAAAGTATGGAACTCATTCAACATAATAAATCTAGGCCAATATCACGACTTGTACCTGAAGACCAACGTATTCCTCTTAGCTCATGTGTTTCAGAATTTCAGAAAATTATGTATCCCATACTATGAAATTGATCCCTGTCATGTTTACACAGCTCCTGGACTAGCCTGGCAAGCATACCTGAAGATGACAAATATTAATCTGGAGTTTATAACAGACCCTACAATGTACCTTTTCCTGGAAAAAAGGCATACGAGGAGGAATTTCAGTGATATACAATCGTTTTAGCACTGCAAACAATAAGTATTTAGGTACCTATAATCCTCAGTTACCTGTATGCCGATATGAAACTGTATGTATTATTACTGTATGCCGATATGAAAGTTGATATAGATCATTTCGATACGTTTGACTATTCGATACTTTCGATATCAATTTCATTTCGATACGTTCGATATAAATTCATATGATATAGATCATTTCGATACCTCGACTATAGATCATGTTTTGCATGGTACGCATAATAAAAAGTTACTAGGTAAAATGAAAAATGAAGTTTCGGGAGTACCTATCAAAGAATTTGCAGGCCTTCGTTCAAAAATGTATTCTATTCTAAGTTTACAAGAGGAGAAGAAGACGGGGAAAGGAGTCCCCAAATACATCACAAAAAGAACCCTTCGTCACAAGGATTACAGAGACTGCTTGATGAACAAATCTCCTTGTCGAGCAGATTTGACAAGGATTCAAAGTAGCAACCATCATCTTCATACAGTGAAAAGTATAAAACTCGGTCTGTCACCATTTAATGAAAAATGATATATTTTAGAAAATGGTTATGACACCCTTTCGTACAGTCACTACAAAACAATGAATAAATAATATAGCAGAAAAAAACGAATACTTTGTTAAATGTTTGATTTTTAATATGTTTCAACTATATGTTAATATGTATAAAAAATGTGATGATTTTATCTGAATGTATGTATAATTTTTATATAACCCCTGTATATGTAAAAAATATCACATGTAATACCATATGTAGACTGCTATATGTAAAACCATTTCCTCTGTTATGTTGCATTTTTGTAAGCAGACTTTTTATTATGCGTACTATGCAAAACATGATCTATGTGATATTCGGACGTATCGAAATGATCTATATCATCTTTCATATCGGCATACACGTCCTTGGTTTGAAGCTCGTAGCACGGTGAATCTATATCAGTGAACAATAATTTAGCTTTTTCTCCATATTTTGGACTAATATAGTCATAATGAAAGTCATAGATCAATATTTTACTAATATCTAGAATACTGAATCCAGCATAAATAGGCCTGTTGAGTTTCAATTCAGTTTGCTTTGATTGTACACATGCGAGTTCGTTGTCAAAAACGCAAAAAGCGCGAAAAGCAGGTGATTCTACGAGTTTACATACTCTCTTTGGGTTCTGAGTCAATTCAATTTTCACTCGATTTCTCAAATTTTCCATCATTTTTCCAAACACAGAATTATTTATCAATTTGAAAAAATTCTTCTCGAAGTCGTTTCTAGCTTTCTTCTGCTGATCCGTATTAAATTTTATATATGGTTTTAGCCAGCAAGACTGTTTAAATTCTAAAACGCGATGTATTTTCTTAAGCTGCATACCGAAGGCTAAATATTGTTTCATATTACGGTAATGAAAGACATATTTTTCCTTAGAATTTAGATTTGGGGCTAATTTCACGACTGATTGGCTTGTATTTATTCCAAGGCTTTGGGCAACCTCTTGACAATATGGTGATAGCATGCTGTTGGTAATCTTTAGTTTCTCAGGGGCTAGTGGATAATCATTATGCTTGTCGTGTAGTGAAAATGGACAATCTAAATCAACTTCCAATATATACCCTTTATTCGAATCATCAGCAACTGTGGTAATATCTAGATAATCTATTTCTTCTTTATTGAGCCATCGAAAATCGCTTTGAGGGAGACATTGTGACATTGCCCATCCATAAAGCTTGTTGGCATCATAGTACATAATGTATTTAGAGGGTAACTGAGGATTATAGGTACCTAAATACTTATTGTTTACAGTGCTAAATCGATTGCATATCAATGAAATTCCTCCTCGTATTCCTTTTTCCAGGAAAAGATAAACTGTAGGGTCTGTTATCAACTCTAGTTTAATATTTGTCATCTTCAGGCATAAAACTTGAAATTTGTGAATTTCAGCCATTTCTCCTCTTCAGTTGGAAATTCTACTCTCTGGGGTCCATTTTCTTGAGAATAGGGAACATGATCCATCAAGAGTGATTCATTTGTGAAACGATGAAGGCAGTAATCACAGTAGAAAGCCTCACATTTATGTTTAGTGAGAGGACTGAGAAGTCTACTCATATTCTTAATGGAGCAATAATGCTGCTTTTCATCATCCGATAACAGAAGAAGATTTGCATGCGCTTTAAATCGGAATGGCGTGATGTAGAGCGGGAACACCTCTTTCTCGTATTCACAAACATTGACTGAAATGTTGTTCATTTTTTCGAATTTAGATATTTGATTTATTGTTTTAAATTAGGCCAGATATGTTTAATCTTTCTTCTAAATGAATGTAGGTGGTAGGGCGTTGTGGATGATGTGTGGCAGAATACAAAGAGGCTAAAACAGACCAGACAAAACGTTTTTGGTCAAAATTACATACATTGACAATAGCATGTTTTGACAGTAATTCTCTTGGAGTAGGGATATAATTAGACCCTGCAAGAGGGATATATTTTCAAACGTTCATTTCAGCGTGGAGTACAGCATCCAGTATCCACATACTATGTACTCCTTCAAATTCTTCAAATGAAGTCTTGATCTTCTTGCACGCTGTATCCAGTTCTTTGTTTAGGGATTATGTAGGAAGACTTGTGACACAGTTACTTCGGAAAAATGGGGTTCAGTGTTCGAAGGTAGAAGGGGAGACTTTTTGTCTAAAGCGCACTTGCATGGCTAGGTACCATGTAATGCTACCTTTCGACATCAATTCTTCTTTTAGTTGAGTTAAGAGTGACTCCCGTGAGGAATCGAGGAATAAGGTGAGGTCAACAGATGTTTCTTCCGTTGCCATCAGCTTATGTGTTGAGAGGGTCCTTTTCATCTCTTCTGTAAACTGGCAGGTGTCTTCAGGGTCTGGTTTTTGTTTCTTCTGGGAAATCCTTTCATCTTCAGAACATTTCGCTTATTAATGTGTGGCTTTCTTTGATGTCGTAAAAGACTGTCTTTTCTTCCAAACTCCATTTCACACATCTTTGCAATTATAGGTTTTCCGGGAGGTGTGGGTTAACTGATGACGTCGGACGTCATCTCTCTCCTTGTGAATGTCGATTCGCATTGAGAGCACTTAAACAGGCTATTTCTATCATGATTTCTCATATGACGAATGAGATTTGTCTGGAGCGTGAAAGCCTTCTCACATATATCACATTGATACATTATAAAACAGTGAGTTGTAAAATAGCTGATTTTATACTACACGTGGACGTCAGGAACTATCGCTATTGACTTCTAGGAGTTGAAAAAATCACGGAGACGCAGCTGCAGAGAACCGTCACTGTCAACTTCTGACAACAGAATGAGGATTCTGTAGATCGTAGATTGTTACATCATAAAATGAAGTACTGGTACAATAGTACCCATAACCTTCTTCACCTGGATAATCATCAGTTTGAAAAAATAAACTAAAGTATACCACACAATGGTGGGCCCCAAAGGGCAAATGAGGATTCTGACTGATGGATGTCGTATTTATACTAGAAGAAGGACTATCCCGCAGAAACAGAAATAATAGACTGTCCTGCAGAAACGAAAAAAAAATGCTACTGGATAAAAAATGAAAAAAAAATATTTAAAAGAAAAACGGTGAAAAGAAAAAAATTATCTGATTTAAAAATAAATTTTTTGAAATTATGAAAAATATTAAGAGGAAATATGTATTGGTGACCTGTATGGGTGACGAAAATGGCCCGCATCCGCTTTGAAACACAGGGAAGCGGATCCCATAGGATTAACATTAATCCGCCTCTGGTCCAGAACCCCATTAAACTCCCACTGACATTAATAGTCGAAACAATGATCAGGTTACGGTGGTCTAAATACTATTGTGTGATCCGTGAAACAGGAAATGAATTACCGTATTTGCCGGCATATAAGACGCACTTTTTTTCTCTCAAAATACGCCTAAAATATGGGGTACGTCTTATGCGCCGGTAATCAAAATTATGAGTTGAAATATCAGTCTAAAATTTTTGGTTTATATCAATATACCTATATAAGTATTCTTTTACGTTTTGTCCTTTTGTGAAAGAGTGGTTTCAAATAAATCGTTTCCATATTTTTTTCTGTATGTAAAAACAATAAGTTGAGTGATATGTTTTATGCTTCACTACTGACAGAGGGAGCATTTCAGTAAAATAGAGTTCAGATCCACTGACATCTCAAGGTTACGATTCATCCAATGTGCACATGCGTGATCACATTTCACCGGCATATTATTTCGAAAAGCGCGAGCATGGCGGGTCGTTACCGATTACAGCGCCTCAAGGCAACAAAAACGAAAACTTTTAGTACCGAAGAAGCTTTCTCATGCTTTTGCTGCGAAACATGGCTCAAAAACAACGCAGATTCTGTTATGATATTGCATTCAAGCTACGAGTGATTGAGTATGCCAAAGAACACGGAACCAGGACAGCAGAGAGGAATTTCGGATCACCGCCAACAGAAAAGGTGATAAGAACTTGAGAAGTCAGGAAGAACACCTAAAAAGAGCTATGCGTAGTAAACATAATCTGCGACATGGAATTGCAAAATGGCCGGAACTAAAAGAAGAATTAAAAACTTGGATATTAGACCACCGACGCTCGGGATTTTAAGTTTCCACAAAAATGACTATTCAACAAGCAAGAGTGATAGCTACTAACAGAGGCATCGTTGATTTTACAGGATCAACGTCATGGTGTTTTAGATTCATGAAGAGGAATGACTTACGTATGCGGACTAAAACAAAAATAGCACAAAAGATGCCAACAGAATATGAAGACAAGATTGTCGAGTTTCATAAATTTGTCATTAATGCAAGAAAAAGAGGAAATTTTGAACTTTCACAAATAGGAAACGTGGATAAGGTCCCACTGACGTTCGATGTACCCTCAAACAAAACAGTAGATTCCAAAGGTGAAAGAAGTGTTATTGCTAAAACTTGTGGACATGAGAAAACGCATCACACAGTCGTGTTGTCTTGTTGTGCCAATGGAACAAAATTGCCGCCTCTTTTCATTTTCAAAAGGAAAATCTTGCCCAAGTAAAAGCTGCCTAAAGGTGTGTTTGTGCATGTTCATCCTAAGGGATGGATGGATGAAGGGGGGATGAAGTTGTGAATAGACAATGTGTGGTCTAGGCGTCCTGGTGGACTGTTAAAGAAATCTACCTTGCTAGTATGGGATCAGTTTCGGAGTCATAGAACAGAAGCTGTAAAAACTAAAATCAACCAACTGAAAACTCAGTTAGCTGTAATTCCAGGTGGACTAACGAGCCAGCTTCAACCTTTAGATGTCTGCATTAATAAACCATTTAAAGGATTCATGAAGGAGAAATGGAACAGTTGGATGCAGTCTACAGATTTTGAAGTGACACCATCAGGAAAAAGGAAGAGGCCTAGCATTTTGCAGATTTCTGAATGGGTCAAAACTTTAAAATTAATTCTGAATTTCTGAATGAATCAAAACTTTAGTTTTCTGAATGTTATCAAAACTTTTAATTTCTGAATGTTATCAAAACTTTTTTTAGAATGATTTCTGAATGGGTCAAAACTTTAGAATTAAGAAATGTGGTATTAGTAACTCACCTGATGGCACAGAGGATGATTTGTTATACGAAGATTCAGTTTCTGAAAAAGAGGCTTCAGGTTCATTTAACTCTGGAGATGAATTTCTGGGTTTTGAGCATGAAATTATAAGGTACCTAACTACAATGTTCCCTAGTTAAATTTTTTGTATACATAAATAACTATAAAATGAGTACAGTAAATCTTTATGGAAATTCATGAAACAATGTAGAATTTTTTTTTTCCTTAAAAATGTGTCTAAAAAAGGGTGCGTCTTATACGCCGGTGCGTCCTATACACCGTCAAATACGGTACTTCATATATTTCGACAAGGAGTGACTAACATCCCTATTCTCCTGTATTCACCGATCAAAATGCTATTTTGATCTACTGGAACAATAATAAAACAGCTTGGATAGTGATTAAGTTTTTAATTTAACTCAGCTGTGTTAAATCTGTTATAAGTTTATTACGTTTATATCCCGGAAATTGAATATATGTATATATTTCACAGCATTAGATTGGGTTTTAAATGCTTATCCCTATAGTTCGGCATGTTGGCGTGAACCAACACTTTCGGCCTAGTTTTCAGCTGCTTCTTTCTGATTTTTCCGAAAATTTTAACGACTCTATGAAAATTACCGCATATGCATCGCATATTCTACTATATATGTGAATGAAATACGTAGGTTGCGGATTATTCGTTTGCGAGTCCATCACCGAAAAAAAGACTGTGATTCTTATCTCCTGCCCTTGAAACCTTGAAAACGAATTCCTCCTCCTGCAGTACAAAAAGTAAAAATTAATGCTATCTTAAACTGCATATCTAATTCTATTATAGCTAAAAAAAAATAAATAATAAATACCCCCTCAAGCAGCTGCTTGCCACAGAGGTCTGACAGGAGCCTATCAGTTTATATGCCAGAGTAGAAGGTCTGAGAGGATGTAGAAACTTGATTTTTAATTTTTTATATATAGCTTGAAACTTTGAATTTCCCGAAGGAATACCAGATAGCACTGGGTAATCCTTCGGCAGAAATTTGGATCGGAGGGCCATTTTCAGTATTTACGATATTTATTTATTATTAATATTTCGTTACTTACGAATGGTCCCAACCAGTTTAAGAGGGGGAAAAAACGCAAAAAAAATCAAAGCTTTAAAAATAATGACTGCTGAAATTTTACCTTTGATTCCATTACAGATCAAGGCTCGAAAGAATGCAATTAGGAATGGAATGAGGAGCAGTAAAAGAATTTGTACTGATCTGACAGTTTTCTGGGGAATAACGGTATGTTAGGAGATCATGAAATCTGCTATATTGCTATATTACTATATTATTATATGATTTGTTACGCCGCGACGACCCGACGGAATGTTTCGTTCGTTATCTGAAGTTCTCGGGTTTGAACCCCAACTGTACCAGCGTTAAATTTATCCACTAAACTCCCGCACTGCTCTCGGTCAGAAAGGTGACACCGATGGGCTTGGAAAGGCAGCCGTTCATCAGATGGGACGTAAAGCGTGTTTCCGTTTGCAGGAAAACCATACCCCTGTTCACGTTAAAGAACACGCTTTATGACTTTGACGGAAGCTTCCATCTATCCCAGAAATCTCGGAAGCTTTTGGAGCATCACTCCCGAGCCACGGTAGCTAGGAATCCGATCTGTGATTCTAAGAGAGTCAGAATTAAGCGGGACCTCCACCATCAAATTCGGACCGATCGCTGAAGTAGCCGCGGAATCAGGAGGAAACTGCCAATTTCTACCACCGATGATATTCCATGTGACCGCCGCCCTCAATTACGACTATTGTATAATATAATGATGATGATATTTAGTATTTTTCACCTACGTTTCAGTTCCATGCTTAAAGATAGGAGTGAGCATGCGTTCCCATCCCACCCCTCTAGATCCGGTTCTGGAGGGGGACGTGACAACTCTGTATAAGCTACTCTACATTACTTAGTATCAATAATTAGGTACCTCAGAATTCAGTAAAGATGATTTTGCTCAAGTAAATAAAAACTCATTAATACAGGAAATGACATTGATTATAGCAATTTAAAGAAAAATAATTAACGAAATTTTGATATTTGGTAAAAAGTGAAACTGATAAACAAAGTGTTTTATTTTATTTACTGATTACACGATTGTGTGAGAAATTTTCGTTTCCATTCCTCAACCGACGAACGTTGAACACAATAATAATAGATGAATTAGTTAAAGCTAACAGTATTCTCTTTTGATAAAAACTTTAAGAAAATATTTCCAGTTTCAATTCTTTTCTATCTGTTTGAACAAACAGTCTATTTCATTGTCTTAATGTAACAAATTAGATGTGATCTGGATAGAGTTGATATTGAACGTAGGAAAAAAAAGTTGCATTTTAATGTAGCTCTCTGAAGTAATGCATTTAAACGCGAATGATTTGAAATACAGACATACGTAAGCTGTTTACATCCATCGAGGAGCTGTAAAAAAAATATCAGTGAGCATGAAGGATAAAATATTCTAATGGGGCAAATTGTGCACAGCTTTCATCTTGCAGTCCATCGCTTACAAATCAACCTGTACATTTCTGCATCATTCGTTTTCCCACCAAGATGAATTTCCACGCTAAAGCTGGAGAAGTCAGCAAAACTTTTTCCAATTTACTTTGCAAATTCTGCAGTGCTCAGACAAAAGTTCTATTACTGTTAAATCTTCCATTACCTACTGCACCATACACCTCTGAGAGTCGAGCACAAAGAAAGTTCTCTGAAGCTCTAGCTCGGGGTGAAGAAAATTAAGGCCGAACGTTTGCTAACCTCGGGCTGCGAATATCATCAGGATCGATAGGTGAGGACGTGAGGAGACAGACAATTCACGCGAAGAAATGGGAAGGCAGATAAATCAAGTTATAGAGAGAGATGGATTTCGAAACAACCAATACAGTTACATTTGAAACAGAAAGGGCACTAGAGTGGATTGTTTTTAACTTATCTACTTTCGAAAACATTGAACTACCAGACGTTGAATTAATTTATTGGTTATGAATTCTAAATAAAAACTTGTTTCAGATTTAAAAATTTATTATGGATATCACGTGGAAGGGAGAGGGATATCAAATTGCTTCACTTGATTTTTAATTAAGCGAAGTGATAAGCACGCATCTGCGGTTCTCCCATTTCACAGTAAATTTAATCTTTCTCCAAGCTTGTGAGTTATTTAATGCTTTGAATATTTTAATTTTTCCCCCTTTCGACTTGAAGAACAGCGCTTGCAGCAGACATTATTCTTCAGACGAAGCATAATTATCTCTAGTTTCAAGGAAAATTATACCTGCAAAAATTCTCGACTATGTTAGACTAACCAAGTTCAATAATTTCGTTTTAAAAAGTGGAAATTGTAACAGCATTCTGCCATTCGACACTAATTCTAATAATCTGTATAGAATTGTCTACTTATCTCATTTTCCGTGAAATCACACATCTAGGAGCAGGGGTCTAGGAGCAAGCTCTTCTCCCACCCTTTTTAGAATTCTAGTAAGGGTAAAGGAGGAGAAATATTATTAATCTTGTGCATATTTCACTCATTTTTCATGATTTTTTTAAAACTTCTGAAACGAAGTTTAAAATGTTACACTCAGCAATGAAAATCCAGCCTCTTGGCTTCCCTTTTACATTTTTCTGATCGACTGCGTCACCTCTTCCCCCCTCCACCCTCTTTAATTTTTCTATATTAGGGTCTGTTTAGGAGAACTGATTATGATTCAATTTCCTAATTAGTAGCTTTGCATATGAGAGTGATACAATTTAGTACGATTCAAGAATGCAATTTTTATATATTTCTCTAAAATACATAAAAAGGGGAATATTTTTACATGTGAGTTCTCGGAGAACACATGTTTCATTAAGGGCTCAAGAGACAAGAGATAATCACATATCGAAAACGTGTTTCTCGTTAGGTGTCGAGTACAATATCCATGAGCTTATAATGCAATAAACTAGAAATTAATTTGGTTTCGGTAATATTTCCCAATTATCATAAATATTTAGATAGTTGAATGGACGAATCACTATTGGAAGACACAACTGATATTTTTTCTGACATTTAAACCTTATTCTTGACATTTTGTTTTCATTAACCATTATCAATCATAAATGAAATGGGTGCAGAAGAAAAGTGATCAAGTCCATTATTAGACTTTTTGAGATACCTGTAACACAGTACTAAGAATCCATTCATTTCTTTCATTGTCAATATTGCATCTTTTAGATTGTGGTGACAGTAGAGGGGATGGAATGCATGACCTTTGAAAAGTTCAGTGACTGAGTTTAAAAGGGTTGATAGTTTATTAGGGTGAATTGTTTTACCACTGAACGGCACTTTTTTTCGCACAATGCGCAAAATGACTAGGTCACAAGGACTCCAGAACTCAAAGCAGATTGCAGAAAGGGTTGCTTACCGTCAAGGCCAATCCAGGTGTTTTCTTTAACATTCACAGCGTCTCCTGCACACCGTGCCTCGCCTTAACGTACCATCTGACGGACGGTGGCCTTTACAAACCCATTGGTCTTCCCTTTCTCACCGAGGAAAGAACGCAGTTTGGCGGAGATAAATCTCAACAGCTTGCACAACTGGGTGTTGCAAGCAATATACACCGAAGAGCCAAAATGTTATGGCCAGCGCATCTTTGTGCAAATCGAAGCAATTGCAGATAAACGACGGCGCGTGTGAAGGTCATGAAATCGGTGTTATTCTTATTCTTCAAATGGGAAAGGCAGCGAACTTAAGTGAGTTTGACAAAGACCAAATTGTAATGGCCAGACGACTGGGTCAGAGCATTTCCGAGACAGCAAGGCTTGTGGTGTGCTCACAGTCAACCGTGGTTAGTACCTTCAAAAAGTGGTTCGAGGAGGGAAAAACCACGAATCGACAGCAAGGTGTGGGTCGACTACGGCTAATCGATGCTAGAGGTGAGCGAAGGCTATCCCGTATGGTACTAACCAACAGAAGGGATACTGTAGTGCAACTCGCCGTAATTTGAATGCTGGTGACGGGAGTAATGTGAAGCAAATCGCAGCAAATCGAACTCTGCTGAAACTGGGGCTACGTAGCCATAGGCCACTCGGAGTGCCAATGCTAACTTTGGTTGACCGCCGAAAGCACCTACAATGGGCATGCGAGCATCAAAACTGGACCTTGAATGATTGGAAGAAGGTCGTCTGTTCTGATGAATCTCGTTTTCTGTTGCACCATGTGGATGGCCGGGTATGTGCTTGTCATTTATCTGGGGAAGTGTTGGTACCAGGATGCATTGTGGGATCAAAAGAAGCCAGTGGAAGGAGTGTAATGCTTTGTGCAAAGTTCTGCTGAGAAACCCTGGTCGAGTCATTCATGTGCAGGAAATTATGACGTCTACCACCTACCTAAACATCATTAAAGAACAGGTACATCCTTTCATGGAACGGTATATCCTCTAGTAGTGCCTTTTTTCAGCAGGATAATGCGCCATGCCACACTGCCTGGATTGTTCGAGAATGGTTCGTGGAACATGAGGAAGACTTCCAGATATTTCCCTGGCCTCCATATTCCCCAGACATCAATCCAATCGAGCATCTGTGATTTGTGTTGGAACAGCATATCCGATCTGCAGCGGCTCAACCACGTAACTTACAAAGCTTAAAGAATCTTCTGGTAACTTGTTGGTCTATATAGTTTCGTCGTAAAACCATAAGACACCTTTAAGACACCTTTAGAAATATTGTAGCGTCCATTTCTGGCAGGGTAAGAGCTGTTTTGGCGGCACGTGGAGGACCAACATCACATTAGGCCTAATGTGTTGTCATAGTCATAATGTTTTGGCTCGTCCGTGTATATATGTATGCATATAATTCGAGGTGCTATTCAGTAATAAAACATATTACTGTATATTTCTGTGAAATGATACGATGGAAATGGGAAATGGGATTGCATCTTGTTCTATAGACAGCCTGAAGGAATATGCAAAGGTCGAAAACAAAAGGAATTCTCTATTCCGATAACTAAGTTGGAGGAGGTGTTACAAAATCGAAATTTGAAGATAGTTTTCTCACTCTTAATTTATATTCATAGACTTAAAACTCGAATTCAATTTATTGAAACCATAAACTTATGCGAATGATTTTAATGTTATTCGAAATAAAGCTCATACTCAAAGGGAAATTTGTTCCTCCGGAAGACTGGATTGAAATCGTAAAAAAATACTGTGTAAAAAACACACCTTGAATTGAAAAACACATTAAAACGACGAAAAGAGAAAATTTATTTTTTTACGACGAAACTACATACATTCTCCGATCTCAAACCGTAAAGCAGGAATTAATTATTTTCCTGCAATCTGGGCACGAATACTTTGAATGCTATACGACAGAGGAGAACCATTTATGATTAAATTCCAAGAAATACACAGAATGAAGATATATAATTTTTCTCCATTAATATTACAAAAAAATAGTCTATGTGTTTGCTCTCTGACAGCAAAAGTTCAAGATTGATTAGCTCGGTAAATTCAATAAATATCCAGAAAAATGAAATATGATATCTCTCTTTTCACTTACCTCTTCTCAAAGTCGTCATAGTTTCTTCCTGTGATTGTTCAACATATCACTATCACTCCAAGGAAATAGTTGAGTGTGATGACAATAAACAAGCAGAAATTGAGGATAATCTATAATTAAGACTTACTGTATACAGAGTCTACTACACTGGTGTCCAAAACTTTTTTTCTTTAATAATAATAATTTATTCCATGCAGGGGAGTTACCGTAAACCCGAGGTACAGGTAATTTTGTATATTAATTTAAACGTTCACGTGTCTTGATGCCCCAGTGCATTTGAGAAATTAAAAATAAATATTGATGATAGTACAAAAATACATATTTACAGGAATTGCATAAATATTTGATACATATAAACAAAATGACACAGACGAAGACAAACATATAATATGAAATGTGAAAAAAAAGCATAGTAAACTTAGCGGGAAGAAAAGGAAGGTTTAATCAACAGAGAGTAATATTAAATGAATGAACAGAGGGAAGAAAAAGATTGCTGATAATCAAAACAAAGGGCAAAGATGGGGACTGGGAATAGGGGTGAGGAGATATTGTTGGTCAAACGTTTCAATATTTTAATAGGAGTGGAGTAATGTAGTTTTTGAATTTTGTTTTAGAATTTAAAGAAGTGATATCACTCGGTAGAGAGTTCCAAGTTGAGGTTGCGTGAAAGGCAAAAGAAATTTCACCATACTTAGTTTTGAAAATCTTGGGAGTAGAAAATATTTTATTATGAGAGCGAAGGATGAGGCTATGTCGTAATATATAGTTTGTAAGAATCGAATGAAGGGGATGAGACTTGTTATAAATAGTGTTGTGAATAAGGGTAATAAACCGCAGTTTTCTTTTAGATTCAAGAGTGGGAAAATGGTAGTTGGAACGAATATCAGTAAATGTTAGAGATTATATTATGGAACGAATATCAGTAAATGTTAGAGATTCTCGTTTGCTAAAAGATAATTTGTTCATGATTTTGAGAGTTTCATTTTGAACTTTTTCTAAGTTATAAGAGTTCTTTTTATTAATACCAAAAAGGGTGGAAGCACAGTATTCGAGTTTCGGTCGGATGTAAATTTTGTAGAACGTTAGGGCATAGGAGAACATATTGTTTCGAATGTACCTCAATGTATAAGTTTTTTTAGAAGTGGAAGCGACGGTTTTATTAATGTGAATTCCAAAGTGAAGATTATTGAACCTAAGTACTTCATGAAAGTGGAAACTGTAATATGGGTGTTATTAATTTTAATGTTTGTGTCAGGCTGGGAAGAATTTGAAGTTGAAAGAAAAACAATATTGGTTTTCTTGATATTAACAGTGATCCATTTTTAGTATACCAATGAAGCACATCATGAGTATTAATTTCTATTTCTTGTTTTAGAGAAGTAAGAGAACTTGAGCTAAAAGAAAGAAGACAATGGTCTGCATACATAAAAATATTGCAGCTGGTGGAGGATTCTAGAAAAGCATTAACAAAAAGTTTTGAAGAGAAGTCGGCTAAAAATAGTTCTTTGAGATACTCCCCAATTTGATTTTAAGAGGTATAGAGATCTCATTAGTGCTAAATTTAGTTCCGATAACACGGTCGTTGAGATAATTTTTAAACCAGGAAAGAGCTGAGGGCGATAGATTAAGATTATAGCAGAGTTTTTGCAAGATAAGTTTGTGTTCAACTGAATCGTCATGTCAAGGGAAACAAGTCCTACAACCGTTTCTACTTTGCTGTCTAAAGTCAATCTCCATCGATTAAAAAGAAGTGTCATAAGAATTTCAGTTTTGACCGCTTTTTCCTAAATCCGAATTGTCTGCATGAAAGTAAATTAAATGTTTCAACAAAAGTCGATAATTGTCTCTCAGCGACTTTTTCTAAAGTTTGCTTAAAGTACAACGTAACTGAAATTGGTCGATAGTCCAGAGAGTTAGAAAGATTTGAAATTTTAAGTATTGGTGAGATGATGGCTTCTTTCCATGGAACCGGTAAGTCATTAGAGTTAAATGATTACATTTAATTAGATCACAAAGGAGTGCAGAAATTAATGGGGAAAGAATTTTTAGAATAATTACAGGGATTCCATCTGGTCCGACACTGCGAGTGTTTTCTAGCGAATTTATAAGGTTAAGAACTTCGATTTCGGTAACATTTTTGAGTTTAAAGGTTTCCAAATTATTAAATGATTTATTGGAATAGGACAATGACTCATTTGCGTTTGCATGACTTTCTGTAGAAGTGCAGAATTTACAGAATACGTGATACAAAACATTAGCAATGTCTTTAGGATCATAGAGGGAATTGTCATTGTAAACGATCTTATTAATTTTAGTTTCTTTTTTTTAATTTAGCAGTAATAGAATGAAAAATTCGAAATATTTCATTACCATTTGAATTAATAACGGAAAGGCGATTGACAAAATATAAACCCTTGGCATTTTTAATACTACTGCTGACCAGATTACGGAATGTTTTATAGTTATCCCATGTGTATGGGTGATTAGGGTTAAGAGCATTCTTAAAGTGTTTATATTTTAATGAGATCATTTTAAGAAGTTCTTTTGTAATCCAAGTCTTTCTAGAAGGGCGAACTCTAAAAGTTTTATAAAGAGCATAGATATCAAGTGCAAAATTGATTAAACAGGAAATATGTTGTGCTTTTGAGGTAGGATTTGTGCATTCGGAAATACTCTTGTGGAAAGAGAGATGTTTTGCAAACTCAAAAAAATCGTCATTGTTGAAATTTTTAAAAGATTTTTTTGAAATTAAAACTTTGGGTACACGAGGTGTATAATACAACACAGATGTGCTAATAATAAAATGATCACTAATGTCTTCGAAAAGAGTAAGTGTATGCTTGTGAAGTGAAGGTTTATTGGTCAGCTTCACTGTGATCAGTAATAAGAGTGGGGCAATTTGTTTAAACTTATATACCCGAATGTTTTTATACAGATTTCAAGCTTGGAATACGAAAAATTATGTTTTATAGCACCGATATTAAAGTCTTCCATAAGAATGGAAGTAATGTTGCAAGGGAAACATAATATGCAAATTCTCGAAAATCTGAGAAACGCGACAATAAAATGCTATGGTGTTTAGAGTAACAATGCATTGTTATGACTCAACAGCCAATGAGGCCTAGAACAAACCAATCCCCTTATTTCTATGGGTTATAAAAATGAATTAAGTGGTGTGCAAAGCTAATGGACTGTTTCATCATAACGGAGAGATTAACGTGGAGTATGATGACCCCCAACAGCTAAAGCAGCATCACAACGATCTCTTATACTGTCTACCAAGATGGTGGCAGTACATCCCACTCTTCCCGAAGAGCAGATCGGTAGTCGTGGAGAGTTTTTGGAGTGGGTGGACAGCTGCAACGCACCACCCTAATGTACCCAACACAGTATGTGTAAGATTAAGGTAAGGAGAATAACGCTTGCCATTCCTTCCGTTGGATATCTTCACTATCGAGGAATTCATCAAATGAGCCTTTGGATCCTTTTCAATTGCCGTTTTGCACGCACAAAATTGATGTTCAAAAATAAAACAATTCAACTCAAGCGTGTTTTTTTCGTTGCACTTTCCTAGGATTTTCTCTATTTTATCTTGCATCTAATTAGTATTTCTACCCACTTTTGTCAATCCAATCTTCCTATTGAAAAAACCTCTCTTCGTCACCGCTTCTTCCACGTCATCTTTCCATGTCTGCCTCACCGTTTATAACACACCATCTTTCCATCTATTCCCCACCACTTCTTCTACACCATCTTTCCACCTTTTCCTCGTCGCGTCTTCCATACCATCTTTCCATCTCTTCCTCACCGTTTCTCCCACACCATCTTTCCATCTCTTCCTCACAGCATTATCTTATCTTCCTCACCACATCAGCTTTCCCTCTCTTCCTCGCCACGTCTTCCACACCATCTTTCCACCTCTTCCTCACGGCGTCTTCCGCATCATCTTTCCATCTCTTCCTCACCGAATCTTCCACGCCACCTTTCCATCTTTTCCTCGGTCTTCTGCTGTTCCATTTCCTTATACTCTTTCACCATCTTCCATTGTGAAAATATATAATTTTCTTCCATTAATATTACGAAAACAAATAGTTGCTTTAATATCTCTCTGATACAAAAACAAGTTACCCCAATAAAGCTCCAATAATTCTCCACAAAAAATGAAATGTTATGATTCTTCTACAACTTATTCATCGTATTCATATGCCCAAACTATGTATTTCGGGCTCTTTTTCTCAATGTTCAATCCAATTACACTCTCTTTACACTCAAAGTTCTCTATCTTTCTCATCAATTCTCTTTCACACTCAAAGTTCTCTGTCTTTTCTTATTTCTCTCTTTTTTTTCTTGTCTTCCATGTACATCTTCTACAAAAACTCTTTTCTCGTTGGATTGGGTTGTTTTACCTCTGAGCGGCACTTTTTGTTGTACACAACGAGATAAATGGTCAGAACACAATGACCCCATGAGCTCAGAGAAGACTCGGGAAGGGGATCTATTTGATAGCTGTTAGGAACCGATGGAAGCCTACCGTCATGCCCTTCCAGTGTATTCGTCAACATGCAGAAGGTATGGCTCTCCTGAACACCCTGCCACGACTTATAATGCTCCACCCGACAGGAGGCGTCGTTTCCAAGACCATAGCTTAAGGGTTAACGCAGATACATCTGAACTCCAATTGGGACTCGAGCTTGAATGCTTCCTTATCTTACATATTTACCTTTTTGTCAGTGTCTATGTTTCTGATCCAAATATGTTAAAATATTCTCTATGATTGCGTGATTTTTAAAATTATTTTCCGACATGTTTCTATCCCAAAAGACTGAATTTAGCATTGTTATCGCTTTCTTTGCTTGTTCTTTTTTGCGCTTACTTCCTTCGTGGATGCACCATTCTGCAGGAAAACAAATCCCGGATGTTTTCTTTTCTTAGTATTTCTTCTACCTCAAGATCTTCTCCTCTATTATCTACTGCTTGTAGATGTTTGGTTCTTTTCAAAATTAAGCTTTTCGTATCTCCAAAGCAAGATTTTGCTACTGAATGTGGTATAATTGTAGGTAGAATTGTTTCTGCATTCTAAATAAATCAATGATAAAATTGGAATGATTAATGATTATTAATTTTATTGCAAAATCCTTATAGGTAATGATAATTCGATGACTATTTGCTTAGTATTATCAAAGCATTTTGACTGTAGCGAGTTTTATTAGACAATGATTTCTCTTCAAACAATATATTTTTAAAATCTGAAATATGTCAGTTTCGATTCCAAAAACATCAATCGTTGCAGAAGTTATTTTCTACGTTTTTATGCAGGTCTAAAGCCATTTATTGTTTCGTATCCCCCTCAGATATTTTTTTCGCTAACATTCACACTGAAGACAGCATGGCTCCCACTTTCCTTCTTTTCAGAAAACAGCTGGCTCGCCAAAGACACAAATCCAGTTTACTTTAGCAAAGTGTCTCCTCTGTATCATAAGTCTTTCTTCCCTTTTTTCTTGTTTCCATTTTCTCAATATATGACGTGAGCCGCATCCGGAGCTCCTCCATTCGCTCACTCCTTATGCGTTACGGCTCATTGATGGTTCCCTGTTGGTGCGCACAAACGACTTGCAAGTCGACTGCATCGTGTCAGAATTTCCTCTTAATTGGGTTGCAGAAAAGCTGATGGGAAGGCTGAGCAGTGCCTGACATCAGCTTCCCAATCAGCCGAGACAGCCACCGCAGTGTCCTTCGCGAGGAAAAAGCGACGCCTCCGCGTGCCATTTCACGATGACGACCCTCAGTTGATGATTTCCCTCATCTGCCATCGAAAGACTCCAGACCTCCTTTGCTCCTGCCTTGCGGTTAACCGAAGATGGGAGAAGTCGTGAGTAATCGCATCAAGTGCGCAGTTTCGCCGTCACTTCTCTCATACTATGCCTAGAGAAGCAGCTTGTCTCTTAAAGATTCTCTTGCACCTTCAAGAGGAAACAACTTTTCTAATGGGTTGCATGAGTTCTCTCCTAAGAGAAACGACTTTGTTCATGACACAACTTCGAAAAAATTTAGGATTGATGCAAACATTGACATTTTATCTGAAGAAAAACGACGTTAATTGAACTACTGAAATTTAGCGATACTTTAACATATATATATAGAAAACTTTAATATTTTGCGATGACGACCCTCAGTTGATGGGTCAATTGAAAGGTTATAATTCTACTGCTTAGTTCAAAAGAGTTTAGTTACTAATAAAAGAAATCAGAACAATCTGTTAACAGTTAATAGCAATGCATACTGCCTTACCAAAATATTAGAGACCTTTCCATATTATGTCAAAGGGAATCTAATTTCGAAGCTCTATATTAGGGATTCTCAACGTAGGGTACGCGGTGAAAGTTTTTGGGGTACGCCGTGAGAGCTCAAAAGTCGCTAGATCTCAATTACCCAGTAAAATGTTTATAATTTTATAAGATTTGTTAAATTGTTTATGTCATTTTTTTGTTTATCGATATATGTAATTTATGAATACAAAATTTAATGTGTGTGTGTGTGTATATATATCTGTTTTATTTTATTCCCATTGTTATACTATAATTATAGTTTTATCTATCTATGCAAAATTATTTGTTTTGCCAGTTACATACACATTTCCAGGGAGTACGTGAAGCATAAAAGGTTGACAACCACTGCTCTATATAGCGTGCTTGGATACTGATGAAAGATACCTAAATTCGCGCCCCGGGTAAGGCTTGATTATTTGTGCTGTCTTTCTGCTGAGATCTCGCCGTCCTTCTCTATAGCGTATAAACTAACAAACTCCTGTCAAACCTAAGTGGTGAGCAGCTGCTTGAGGGGGTATTTTATCTTCTAACTTCTAAAATATGAATTTAATAGCAAAACATGACAGAAGATAAATTAAAGATAATGGTCAAATCTATTTAAATTTTGATTTTTCAACAATATTTGTTCAGTATTTAAAGATTTATGGTAGCTGGAATATTTCACCATAGTAATACGCCTTAAGAATTTGCCTTAGGAATTAATTAAAATTTAAATAGTAAGTATTGTTTCATACCATTTGATAAAATAAATATATATATATTACAGAAGTTTGACTAATGATTATTTCAATATTAGACAATTATGAATGACTTTTATTCAGCTAATTTATTATTAAATATTCTATGTTTCATAACTCTTTGATAATATATTATTTAATTATTATATTACTTTTAAAAAATTTATTATTACATATTCTATCTTTCATAACTCTTTGAATACTGGATTAATATTGTTGAAAATAGAGATTTAAATGCCTTAGTAGTTTGTTGCCATTCTACGGATCCCCCTTTGCACAGTGCTTTCCCCCCCTATGACGTCATCGACCACGCCCCCTATGACGTAACAGGCCACGCCCCCTATGACGTAACAGGCCACGCCCCTATGACGTAACATTACGTAACATGACGTAATCATTACATAATCATTACGTAACAGGCCACGCCCCCTTTATTAATAATTAATAATTCCTCCCCCTTTATTAAACCCCCCTTTCCCCCTCAGTGGCGCCATCTGTTGACAGTGAGAAGTACTATTTTCCCAAAAACCCTTTATTTTCACTCTAATTTCTCGTTTTCGGACCCCCCGGTCGACCTACCTATATTTTAAGCCCTCCCCCTTATTAAAAACCCTCCTGGCGCCATCTGTTGACAGTGAGAAGTACTATTTTCCCAAAAACCCTTTATTTTCACTCTAATTTCTCGTTTTCGGACCCCCCGGTCGACCTACCTATATTTTAAGCCCTCCCCCTTATTAAAAACCCTCCTGGCGCCATCTGTTGACAGTGAGAAGTACTATTTTCCCAAAAACCCTTTATTTTCACTCTAATTTCTCGTTTTCGGACCCCCCGGTCGACCTACCTATATTTTAAGCCCTCCCCCTTATTAAAAACCCTCCTGGCGCCATCTGTTGACAGGGAGAAGTACTATTTTCCCAAAAAAACCCCTTTATTTTCACTCTAATTTCTCGTTTTCGGACCCCACGGTCGACCTACCTATATTTTAAGCCCTCCCCCTTATGAAAAACCCTCTGGTTGACCATTTTAAGCCCCCACTCCTTCACTCGGCTGATGCAAGTCTCAGAATAATTGCATGGAACGATTGACTGGTCTTAGAATAATTGTACAGAAAGGAATGATACAAAATTCCCTTACCTCTATTAAAAATCATCCTACAGTTGAAACTCATTTTACTCTTACTGTTTCCATAGAAAATACCATAGGGTGAAATTAATAATGGTTTAAATTATTCGTAGGGATGACATGTTAAATCTGCTTTTAGAACACACGTCTGCAGCGGAAAAATTTTCAAACTCCGTTAATCAACTCCCTAGTAATTAAACACTCGTCAAAATATTCCTCACCTTTATTAAAATCACTCCATGGTCGAAATAATTTCACCGGAAAAAAAAAAAATCGTCCCTCGCTCTGTGGATTCCAGGACTATGCCGTGTACTTGCTGTGGCTTAGATGCGTGTCGAACGGGTCAGATATTAACCTAGCATTCTTTATAACTAGCTTTTTCTATGTATTTCTTACATCAAAATCAACACTACCACTGAACTCTTTTGAATGAGGATCTCAAATTGTAAATCAAACTCGCAAAGTTGTATTTATTCCACCAAGACGGTTAAACGATTTTCTTATAATTAAAATTCCCGGCTATTAAACTCCCTAGTAATTAAGCACTGGTTAAAACTCCCACATTAAAAATCGTCCTATAGTCCGGGGTGAATGGTTTAAATTATTCGTAATAGCTGTCGAATAGTGCCGTGTTATGATCGGCTCTCAGAAAATTCAAACTCCTTATCGCAAGCGGTATTCCTTTCAAGTGCTTATCGGGGCTAGCAACAAGACTTTCAAAAACATCACGCGACGTGGTCCGATCTCTGAGGGGTCGAGAGGGCAGTGTCCAGCGCTCGCTTTGTTTACATGTGATACTGATAAGAATTCAAAATAGAAGTTGTCAACATCTCTTGTTTTTCTCTAGAGCGTATGACGGCTCACCCCAGCACATGTCATGATCAAAGTCGAGTACACAAGGCACGTCAAATAGTGGGAGGAGGGTATATACACGAGGAACAGTCAAAGAGTTGATATCCTGTTCGGTCATAGTTTTGAAGTCTCTGGTAGAATGTCGAGAACGCGTCAATCGTTTTATGTGACTGCACGATGCATATTGGCGTCTGTAGGTATTCCTTCATATCAGAAGGATATAACCTACGAGGAATGCTTGCAGACATTAATGAATGTTATAACCGACAAAATCCTGCATATGCTCAGTACGATGCAAGGTGAGGCGGTCATAGAAACGTACGACATTGCCCATGAGTTTCTATGCCGTGTGTGTTTTGCGGAAGTAGCAGCATTAAACCACGTCAAAAGGATGGACTACCTATCGGTGGTCGAGGATGCCATGACCTCGATAGAGATTACTGGCATTGTGGAGGTTGTAGGATAATTAAAAACAACAACAACAAAAGGTTCTTTTCAGAACCACTTCATTTGTGTAGAAAGGATTATCGATCGTACAATTTCTGTTCACAACTCTTCTCTATCTATACATTTTTCTTCTCTATCACCCCCGTTAACAGGGTAAATTTTATAGGATGTTTAACCTTCAGTATAATTTTACACAGTGTGTTAGGATTAACAACTCTTATAGCATAGTTATTGGCAGTAAGCTCCCTCTCCACTTTTAAAATTTAGATCTTACACCGACAGTCTTTTCATGTACGTATTTTTTATAACCAACACTTATTTCTTTTAGCCCTAGCGATTACTGGTTGTTTCATTTTTTACTAGAAGAAACCCTACCCCGCAGTAACAGCTCCACAGAAAATAAAAAATGTCGATGGGTAAAAGAAAACAAAATATCTGATGTCATGATGAAAAATATTGAGGACCCCGGACAACTTTTCACTGACAAACGGTTAAGCCCTACGAAATTATTCCAAACGAGGAAGCACACACTTTTATTGACGAATGAATCTTGGATCTGTACTGCTTCAGGAGCGCTGCCTTTACATTGTGAAAACCCGCTCACACCCTTGATCCGTGTTTAAGTACTCGAAATTTTTAAAGTCCAGAGGCGGCCATCACCATTCCCAATTTACTAGTGAAAAAAATATTTTTTGTACGAGGTAGAAAGTAAGAATGTTAAAAGTACGTTGCGTAAAAACTTTAGTTCCATCGCTAATACACGTTGATGAGGGTAGGGGGACATTAGTTTTAGCAAATACTTCAACTATAAAAAAAAAATAAGTCTCACTTGAGCGCATCGCTCCCAACTTGTCTACGCTAATCCGCGGAAATTTTATTTGCAACGGGAGTGATAGACGAAAATACTTCTTCCCTATGTGCTCTGACCAGCGCCTGAAATGTTCGCCCCACCCTACTGCTTCAACCCTCGTTTCGACACTCCCGCTCTATGTGATCTGCACGATGCGCTGATAACGTACAAAGGCCACTGGAGGAGCGGTGGTCAGCCCCTGTTAAATGCTTTTTTTTTTTATTTCCAGCCGCAATAATACACCGTTTCTGTGGAACACTGGTGACTTCGCCGCAAAGGGTGATCCACACTAAAAAACAAATCCCATAGACAATAAAGAACTAAAAAAGTCATTAAAACAGTGAATGGACTTATGTACAGAGATTGACAACGGTAATATAGACAGGAACCCATCGCTCACTATCATAGCCCCCGAGAAATTATCAAATCTGTAAAGGTCTGGCCACACAATCTTCTGAGTTAATTCTGGACGGATCACAAGGACTTTTTCTCACATTCGTTAATCAAAGTGTCTACGCATCAGACTTGTCATTACCCCGACAAACTATCCATAGACTGAGTAAACATTTAGAATGAAAAATTCAGTTTGCTTCAGTGTCACAGCTTTAATTTTCAGATGCACTCCACAGATTCGTAAAACACTCATTAGGTATGCGTTCACAAGAGAGTTCATCACGGATTCATCTTCCCTATCTTTCTAATAAATCATACGCCCAAAGTAGATAATTATATTACGAAAATAAAATCGATTTTAAGTGATTCCGTATTCGTAATTTATTAATGCTAAAGAATCACGACGAAACTCTCACAATAGTCTACCCAATACTTTACCATAGCCGATACAGTCACAAGTTACGATAGTCAGCATCTGCTCCCATAGACCAGGGACGGGTGAATAGCGACCCGTGGGTCGCATTCGGCCCGCTAAGAGTTTTTGTTCCCCGCCAAGACAGAAAAATCCTCCCCGAGCGCGACCGAAGATTCGTCTCGTATTTTCCATTAGGACGGCCACGTCAATATGCATACGAAGTGTATGAAAACAATTGTCCACTCCGGCCATAGACAGTAGGTTAGTTACTTCTAACAAAGTCAAGGTTTGAGATCCATAGTAAGACACGAATGTTACCGAACGCCTATGTCGTGTGAATGATAACTGTTAAGACAGCTAGTTGCATATTTTTTTAAAGATATGTCGAATGCACTTTTACATGAACGAAGCTTCCATTTCCTAAAATGTGAGGGGGAAAGCGTGAACAGTCAATGCTGATTGCATGAAATATGACTCGAACGAAAGACAATCTGAACAGGTGCTTTTGTTTATAGTATTTCCGTGAAAAGTTGGGAAGCCAGATGCGACTTAGCTTTGCGTTCACTGACTTCACGCCTACCCCCTTTGCAATTAGGAAAAAACTCTCGAGAGCAAATTATATCTAAAACCAGTTTCACTTGAGTTTTTTCGTAACCCTCTTGTGTCGTCGAATTAAGATTCAGACACTCAGCTGTCGGGCATAAGGTTAAACTAATTTCTCACCAAGGTACGTTTGCGCACGCTGCAAACACAAGTCTTTCGACAAAAGATAAGATGTTTCGCTACAACATAACACGGAGATGTCTGTTTAATTATTTTTCCCTATTTCAACACTGTCTATGGAGCATTACGCCTCTACATACCATAACACCTCGCGATTCTAAGCGTTCCCCGAACCGATATTAATCTTATTTTTGTAGTTCAACGGAGTTTTTTGAGTTTGCTCAACCTCTGTCAAGGGTTGGACCAGTGCTTGCACCGATGTTATTGCTCGTACTAGCAGAACCGGTACAAGGCGAATGCAAATCGGTTCATATCTCTATTCTTTCGAACACAAATGTTAAAAGATTTCATGTAGCCGCTAAGAAACAGTAAAAAAGTGATTTTCCGCATTTAACCATCTATCGGGTAGAGGAATCCTCAAAACTAAGTAACAATACTAGAAAAATCACTATCCATAACATTTACATTCATGTATTTCTTGTTGCGAGGCATCTGACCGAAAACGTAAGCATTCATTACCTCAAAACAGATAAGACAGAATGCGGCGTCTTGAAAAACACCGAGAAGGCTAGTAACCACGGTTTAACCATTCATTTTTTAAGTATTAGGACGTTCATGTTACAATTTCTTGCAACAACGTTCATTTCTGGTAAAGATGCATGTCAGCACATTCACTTTACGTGTGTGATTTCAATCGTGTGTGAACCAGGCATTCAGTTGAGAAGAGTATGTGAATCAGTCACTTCAGAATACTAACACCTTTGCGCGCTCACTGAAACTACCTCCTTCTTGTGTCTCTCCATATACTATTCTTATGAGCACAAAAGATAGGATGTTTCACTACAATCTAACACGGAGATGTCTGTTTAGTTATTTTTTCCTCCTATTTCTACACCAGTGTGGAAGTCTTAGAACAAGTGGTTAGCACACGTTTTTAATATGTATCTTGTTTAGAAATCTGAAAGAACACTGTCTATGGAACATTACCCCCTCCCTTGCAAGCTAGTACTAATTACTTCACGATTCTGAGGGACGAAGGTTGAAATCGTTGGCGGATATTTTTCAGAATATGTAATCAACCATAGTGTTCGGATATTTGATCCATAGTAAGACATGAACGTTGTTTACCTCCCATCGACAATCCCTTCTACGGATCGTATGAGAGATGACTGTTACGACAATTAGCAGGGTGAAGTCGTATTTGTTTTTAAAAGCAGAGACACACTACCGACTAGCTAGAGAACGATATATTAACCTGCTAAAGTTTGATTTTAACGATCAGATATACCATCACTTTTTTAGTTCATACTAATATTCCAACTTTTAAAGGAAATATTGTCTCGTTATAAGCGATTACATGCACACTCTATACTTTAAATCTATAGAGACAGCGATCACTAAACATGGAACACATCTGTGAAATATCACAACATTTTTGTTTTTAACGCACGGTTGAATCGTTCTCTAGCTAGCTTTGGTTTCCCATCCCTTTCTTGTACACCTGATATAAAACATTCGACCCAACATAGCTTGCTAGCTGTGCGAGGTCTTGATACAGAGAACAATATTAACACTTCTAAGGCTGACCTTAAAATCCCCGTTAACTATACAAAAGAAATCACATTGACAAAAATATCAGAGACATTCATATTTATTTACATTAAGGTCACATTAATATTTAGTTCGTACATACCAGTTCACCGTGCACCTCTTTTAGTACTGTTGCAAAGTTCAATTTAGACATAAACGCGACATTAGCAGGACGATTTAGTTCGATACATGATTCTTCCACAAAACTTACGGCAATATCAGTTAGATTAACGTTTCTTACCACTTCGGGGAAATAATCGTAAGCTGATTCAGCGTTTATGGTGAGGCACGAATGGCGAAGTTGACTCGGATGATCCACTTCACACCCGAAACAGTTCTTACGTAGCAGCGTAAACAGTTCTTTTCGGAGATCTGTTTTCAAAGTCCGCTTTAAACAGTCCATAAGCTTTACGAAATCACTGCTGTCTTGTTCAAGGGGTCGATCATTAGATGGTGGGCTTCGAGGAAGATTTGCCGCTAATTCCACCTTCCGCACTGCATTCCAAAATTTACCGTTTTCAAACTTCAGAGCCATCAAACTGTAGGTGATTGGATCGCATAAATCTGTCAACCGATGCCACTGTTCGACGCTGAGCCGAACCGATGACGAAAATACAAGTCCTCCGTCACGGGGGATGCTTTTTTTAATGACCACGCCGTGTCCACCTTTGAGCACGACGAGGCAAACCATAGCGTCCAGTTCATACTCGCCGTATTCGACATCTTCGAACGCTTCGACGATTGTAGACGCATACGAAACCAGTCCATGCCACTGATCTTCAGACAGCATCACACCGTCCTTTGTAGGATATAGTTTTAAAGAGTCATCACTCTGGAACACACGTATGTGCACTTTAGGATATGACCGATATTCACAAACGCTCGCAAACAAATCCGATCCGAGTTGAAACAAATGGCTATCATCATCTCTAACAGCAAGTCGCTTCGCAGGAAGATCACCATCGGTCAGGGAACGTTTAGCACAAGCCATAGCAAGTCGATACTGGAAAAAATAATGCCTTACAGCCCGTCGAAGGGTAATACTTATACCTTAAACCTGTGACGTGTCCCTGTAACTCCATCCCATTGGTCGAGATCTGGTAGATTTGCCATCTCTTAGTAAACATGATGACGTCTACAAATATTTACGAGCCTGTATAGACGTGCTTTCGAAATATGCATGTGGTGCTCCTTTAAAACGGAAATCGTGGGAGCTTTTGATCACAAAAACCTTTCAGAATATCTCTGAAATTACAAACAGATAAGGGGGGTTGAATTCATTAACAGAGTATTTCAAAAGTATCTTAAAAAACACACTCATAATAAAACCAAACCTAGCTTAGTGATCGCTGTCTCTATAGATTTAAAGTATAGAGTGTGCATGTAATCGCTTATAACGAGACAATATTTCCTTTAAAAGTTGGAATATTAGTATGAACTAAAAAAGTGATGGTATATCTGATCGTTAAAATCAAACTTTAGCAGGTTAATATATCGTTCTCTAGCTAGTCGGTAGTGTGTCTCTGCTTTTAAAAACAAATACGACTTCACCCTGCTAATTGTCGTAACAGTCATCTCTCATACGATCCGTAGAAGGGATTGTCGATGGGAGGTAAACAACGTTCATGTCTTACTATGGATCAAATATCCGAACACTATGGTTGATTACATATTCTGAAAAATATCCGCCAACGATTTCAACCTTCGTCCCTCAGAATCGTGAAGTAATTAGTACTAGCTTGCAAGGGAGGGGGTAATGTTCCATAGACAGTGTTCTTTCAGATTTCTAAACAAGATACATATTAAAAACGTGTGCTAACCACTTGTTCTAAGACTTCCACACTGGTGTAGAAATAGGAGGAAAAAATAACTAAACAGACATCTCCGTGTTAGATTGTAGTGAAACATCCTATCTTTTGTGCTCATAAGAATAGTATATGGAGAGACACAAGAAGGAGGTAGTTTCAGTGAGCGCGCAAAGGTGTTAGTATTCTGAAGTGACTGATTCACATACTCTTCTCAACTGAATGCCTGGTTCACACACGATTGAAATCACACACGTAAAGTGAATGTGCTGACATGCATCTTTACCAGAAATGAACGTTGTTGCAAGAAATTGTAACATGAACGTCCTAATACTTAAAAAATGAATGGTTAAACCGTGGTTACTAGCCTTCTCGGTGTTTTTCAAGACGCCGCATTCTGTCTTATCTGTTTTGAGGTAATGAATGCTTACGTTTTCGGTCAGATGCCTCGCAACAAGAAATACATGAATGTAAATGTTATGGATAGTGATTTTTCTAGTATTGTTACTTAGTTTTGAGGATTCCTCTACCCGATAGATGGTTAAATGCGGAAAATCACTTTTTTACTGTTTCTTAGCGGCTACATGAAATCTTTTAACATTTGTGTTCGAAAGAATAGAGATATGAACCGATTTGCATTCGCCTTGTACCGGTTCTGCTAGTACGAGCAATAACATCGGTGCAAGCACTGGTCCAACCCTTGACAGAGGTTGAGCAAACTCAAAAAACTCCGTTGAACTACAAAAATAAGATTAATATCGGTTCGGGGAACGCTTAGAATCGCGAGGTGTTATGGTATGTAGAGGCGTAATGCTCCATAGACAGTGTTGAAATAGGGAAAAATAATTAAACAGACATCTCCGTGTTATGTTGTAGCGAAACATCTTATCTTTTGTCGAAAGACTTGTGTTTGCAGCGTGCGCAAACGTACCTTGGTGAGAAATTAGTTTAACCTTATGCCCGACAGCTGAGTGTCTGAATCTTAATTCGACGACACAAGAGGGTTACGAAAAAACTCAAGTGAAACTGGTTTTAGATATAATTTGCTCTCGAGAGTTTTTTCCTAATTGCAAAGGGGGTAGGCGTGAAGTCAGTGAACGCAAAGCTAAGTCGCATCTGGCTTCCCAACTTTTCACGGAAATACTATAAACAAAAGCACCTGTTCAGATTGTCTTTCGTTCGAGTCATATTTCATGCAATCAGCATTGACTGTTCACGCTTTCCCCCTCACATTTTAGGAAATGGAAGCTTCGTTCATGTAAAAGTGCATTCGACATATCTTTAAAAAAATATGCAACTAGCTGTCTTAACAGTTATCATTCACACGACATAGGCGTTCGGTAACATTCGTGTCTTACTATGGATCTCAAACCTTGACTTTGTTAGAAGTAACTAACCTACTGTCTATGGCCGGAGTGGACAATTGTTTTCATACACTTCGTATGCATATTGACGTGGCCGTCCTAATGGAAAATACGAGACGAATCTTCGGTCGCGCTCGGGGAGGATTTTTCTGTCTTGGCGGGGAACAAAAACTCTTAGCGGGCCGAATGCGACCCACGGGTCGCTATTCACCCGTCCCTGGTCTATGGGAGCAGATGCTGACTATCGTAACTTGTGACTGTATCGGCTATGGTAAAGTATTGGGTAGACTATTGTGAGAGTTTCGTCGTGATTCTTTAGCATTAATAAATTACGAATACGGAATCACTTAAAATCGATTTTATTTTCGTAATATAATTATCTACTTTGGGCGTATGATTTATTAGAAAGATAGGGAAGATGAATCCGTGATGAACTCTCTTGTGAACGCATACCTAATGAGTGTTTTACGAATCTGTGGAGTGCATCTGAAAATTAAAGCTGTGACACTGAAGCAAACTGAATTTTTCATTCTAAATGTTTACTCAGTCTATGGATAGTTTGTCGGGGTAATGACAAGTCTGATGCGTAGACACTTTGATTAACGAATGTGAGAAAAAGTCCTTGTGATCCGTCCAGAATTAACTCAGAAGATTGTGTGGCCAGACCTTTACAGATTTGATAATTTCTCGGGGGCTATGATAGTGAGCGATGGGTTCCTGTCTATATTACCGTTGTCAATCTCTGTACATAAGTCCATTCACTGTTTTAATGACTTTTTTAGTTCTTTATTGTCTATGGGATTTGTTTTTTAGTGTGGATCACCCTTTGCGGCGAAGTCACCAGTGTTCCACAGAAACGGTGTATTATTGCGGCTGGAAATAAAAAAAAAAAGCATTTAACAGGGGCTGACCACCGCTCCTCCAGTGGCCTTTGTACGTTATCAGCGCATCGTGCAGATCACATAGAGCGGGAGTGTCGAAACGAGGGTTGAAGCAGTAGGGTGGGGCGAACATTTCAGGCGCTGGTCAGAGCACATAGGGAAGAAGTATTTTCGTCTATCACTCCCGTTGCAAATAAAATTTCCGCGGATTAGCGTAGACAAGTTGGGAGCGATGCGCTCAAGTGAGACTTATTTTTTTTTTATAGTTGAAGTATTTGCTAAAACTAATGTCCCCCTACCCTCATCAACGTGTATTAGCGATGGAACTAAAGTTTTTACGCAACGTACTTTTAACATTCTTACTTTCTACCTCGTACAAAAAATATTTTTTTCACTAGTAAATTGGGAATGGTGATGGCCGCCTCTGGACTTTAAAAATTTCGAGTACTTAAACACGGATCAAGGGTGTGAGCGGGTTTTCACAATGTAAAGGCAGCGCTCCTGAAGCAGTACAGATCCAAGATTCATTCGTCAATAAAAGTGTGTGCTTCCTCGTTTGGAATAATTTCGTAGGGCTTAACCGTTTGTCAGTGAAAAGTTGTCCGGGGTCCTCAATATTTTTCATCATGACATCAGATATTTTGTTTTCTTTTACCCATCGACATTTTTTATTTTCTGTGGAGCTGTTACTGCGGGGTAGGGTTTCTTCTAGTAAAAAATGAAACAACCAGTAATCGCTAGGGCTAAAAGAAATAAGTGTTGGTTATAAAAAATACGTACATGAAAAGACTGTCGGTGTAAGATCTAAATTTTAAAAGTGGAGAGGGAGCTTACTGCCAATAACTATGCTATAAGAGTTGTTAATCCTAACACACTGTGTAAAATTATACTGAAGGTTAAACATCCTATAAAATTTACCCTGTTAACGGGGGTGATAGAGAAGAAAAATGTATAGATAGAGAAGAGTTGTGAACAGAAATTGTACGATCGATAATCCTTTCTACACAAATGAAGTGGTTCTGAAAAGAACCTTTTGTTGTTGTTGTTTTTAATTATCCTACAACCTCCACAATGCCAGTAATCTCTATCGAGGTCATGGCATCCTCGACCACCGATAGGTAGTCCATCCTTTTGACGTGGTTTAATGCTGCTACTTCCGCAAAACACACACGGCATAGAAACTCATGGGCAATGTCGTACGTTTCTATGACCGCCTCACCTTGCATCGTACTGAGCATATGCAGGATTTTGTCGGTTATAACATTCATTAATGTCTGCAAGCATTCCTCGTAGGTTATATCCTTCTGATATGAAGGAATACCTACAGACGCCAATATGCATCGTGCAGTCACATAAAACGATTGACGCGTTCTCGACATTCTACCAGAGACTTCAAAACTATGACCGAACAGGATATCAACTCTTTGACTGTTCCTCGTGTATATACCCTCCTCCCACTATTTGACGTGCCTTGTGTACTCGACTTTGATCATGACATGTGCTGGGGTGAGCCGTCATACGCTCTAGAGAAAAACAAGAGATGTTGACAACTTCTATTTTGAATTCTTATCAGTATCACATGTAAACAAAGCGAGCGCTGGACACTGCCCTCTCGACCCCTCAGAGATCGGACCACGTCGCGTGATGTTTTTGAAAGTCTTGTTGCTAGCCCCGATAAGCACTTGAAAGGAATACCGCTTGCGATAAGGAGTTTGAATTTTCTGAGAGCCGATCATAACACGGCACTATTCGACAGCTATTACGAATAATTTAAACCATTCACCCCGGACTATAGGACGATTTTTAATGTGGGAGTTTTAACCAGTGCTTAATTACTAGGGAGTTTAATAGCCGGGAATTTTAATTATAAGAAAATCGTTTAACCGTCTTGGTGGAATAAATACAACTTTGCGAGTTTGATTTACAATTTGAGATCCTCATTCAAAAGAGTTCAGTGGTAGTGTTGATTTTGATGTAAGAAATACATAGAAAAAGCTAGTTATAAAGAATGCTAGGTTAATATCTGACCCGTTCGACACGCATCTAAGCCACAGCAAGTACACGGCATAGTCCTGGAATCCACAGAGCGAGGGACGATTTTTTTTTTTTCCGGTGAAATTATTTCGACCATGGAGTGATTTTAATAAAGGTGAGGAATATTTTGACGAGTGTTTAATTACTAGGGAGTTGATTAACGGAGTTTGAAAATTTTTCCGCTGCAGACGTGTGTTCTAAAAGCAGATTTAACATGTCATCCCTACGAATAATTTAAACCATTATTAATTTCACCCTATGGTATTTTCTATGGAAACAGTAAGAGTAAAATGAGTTTCAACTGTAGGATGATTTTTAATAGAGGTAAGGGAATTTTGTATCATTCCTTTCTGTACAATTATTCTAAGACCAGTCAATCGTTCCATGCAATTATTCTGAGACTTGCATCAGCCGAGTGAAGGAGTGGGGGCTTAAAATGGTCAACCAGAGGGTTTTTCATAAGGGGGAGGGCTTAAAATATAGGTAGGTCGACCGTGGGGTCCGAAAACGAGAAATTAGAGTGAAAATAAAGGGGTTTTTTTTGGGAAAATAGTACTTCTCCCTGTCAACAGATGGCGCCAGGAGGGTTTTTAATAAGGGGGAGGGCTTAAAATATAGGTAGGTCGACCGGGGGGTCCGAAAACGAGAAATTAGAGTGAAAATAAAGGGTTTTTGGGAAAATAGTACTTCTCACTGTCAACAGATGGCGCCAGGAGGGTTTTTAATAAGGGGGAGGGCTTAAAATATAGGTAGGTCGACCGGGGGGTCCGAAAACGAGAAATTAGAGTGAAAATAAAGGGTTTTTGGGAAAATAGTACTTCTCACTGTCAACAGATGGCGCCAGGAGGGTTTTTAATAAGGGGGAGGGCTTAAAATATAGGTAGGTCGACCGGGGGGTCCGAAAACGAGAAATTAGAGTGAAAATAAAGGGTTTTTGGGAAAATAGTACTTCTCACTGTCAACAGATGGCGCCAGGAGGGTTTTTAATAAGGGGGAGGGCTTAAAATATAGGTAGGTCGACCGGGGGGTCCGAAAACGAGAAATTAGAGTGAAAATAAAGGGTTTTTGGGAAAATAGTACTTCTCCCTGTCAACAGATGGCGCCAGGAGGGTTTTTAATAAGGGGGAGGGCTTAAAATATAGGTAGGTCGACCGGGGGGTCCGAAAACGAGAAATTAGAGTGAAAATAAAGGGTTTTTGGGAAAATAGTACTTCTCACTGTCAACAGATGGCGCCAGGAGGGTTTTTAATAAGGGGGAGGGCTTAAAATATAGGTAGGTCGACCGGGGGGTCCGAAAACGAGAAATTAGAGTGAAAATAAAGGGTTTTTGGGAAAATAGTACTTCTCACTGTCAACAGATGGCGCCAGGAGGGTTTTTAATAAGGGGGAGGGCTTAAAATATAGGTAGGTCGACCGGGGGGTCCGAAAACGAGAAATTAGAGTGAAAATAAAGGGTTTTTGGGAAAATAGTACTTCTCACTGTCAACAGATGGCGCCACTGAGGGGGAAAGGGGGGTTTAATAAAGGGGGAGGAATTATTAATTATTAATAAAGGGGGCGTGGCCTGTTACGTAATGATTATGTAATGATTACGTCATGTTACGTAATGTTACGTCATAGGGGCGTGGCCTGTTACGTCATAGGGGGCGTGGCCTGTTACGTCATAGGGGGCGTGGTCGATGACGTCATAGGGGGGGAAAGCACTGTGCAAAGGGGGATCCGTAGAATGGCAACAAACTACTTGCCTTCGATTATGAACTTCAGTAATATTTTCGTAAGATTTTCATTGACATAACGTAGAAATTCTTTAATTATTTTGTTAGGGCAGTGTAACATGGAATGACAATAAAATTCAAATGCTAAACTATCTCATTTCTAAATCAATGTTTTATAATATAATGTCGCATTGTAATCAAGTTTGAGATCTAGAATCAAATTCGTCTAAATGTTGAATTTTAAAGAAGTTCGTTCAATATTTAAATGGATCAAGAACTCGAAATATTTAACAGCAATTTCATCTGCCTCGCATTTTTCGCTAATACTAACAATTACTGAAATAAATGGCTTGATAAAACGGATTATCGATTATACTTTCATTACCTCCGGAAAAAAATGATAATTGCCGAAGATCTGTTTAAAGCTTTAGCGTCTTCAAGCCTTGAAGCAAAGCGCAATTTATACTGCAATTTCAAATCTACATTTTACGCTGTCAGTAGTGCATCGGCTCACCCAAAGGTGTAAAAAGGTAACTCTCAAACGTTTACAACCTACTCCCATTTTTTTTTTATGGCGAATAATCTGGAAAAAAGCTTAGAACATACGAATCTGTGTTCGATAATGACATCTTGAATACAACAACTTTTTATTTGGCTTTCAAGAAATAGTTATCCCTAGTTGTTTTTTGGATTAGGGGTTTTCCATGAATTAAGTAATGCTGTTCAACAAAATTTTAACCGCGTCTCCTCCTATATGTAGTTTTGCATAACTTTTGGTGGGACCTCCCTCGTTCGGTGTTTAATTTTGTAACCCCATTTTTCTTTTCGTACGGTCTTCACTTTTTTAATTGTATATATATAAAAAATTAATTAATTATACATATATATATAATGCAAAAGTGATGAATAGTAAATAAGTTTGCTTTCTGTCCTCAAAAGACAGAAAAACGTGGAAAATGCAGAAATAAAGTATAGATTTTAGCTTCTCTTAAACACCCTCCTGATCACGAAGTGTTATGCAATTTATGGAAATTCATTATGATGCAATATCACATAAATGGATACTTTCAATGTACAGAAAAAATAGGTTTTATTAATTTGATCTCCATCCCACCACTAAAAAGCAAATTCCGAAAGTGTCACTAAAGAGAAAGACAACAATAACAAAAATAAAAATAATAATGATCACTTAGATGATGATGATGATGAGGCAAAATTAATCACCTTGATGATGGAAAAATAATCATCCAGATGATGATACGAAATTAATCATCCAGATGATGATAGTGGTGGTTATGTGGATTCTTGTTAAAGCCTGATACTTGTGTTTTATGCATAAAATTTTGTTTCAAACCAAAACTTTAAAGTTTTATTTATAGAATGAAACTGGACTAATAATAATATTCCTATTTTATTCACAATCTACTGATGGAATGAGCAGACGTTTAAAAATAGTAAACAAAATTTCCATTCTACATGAACCCATATCACTAACAAACCGTGTTCCCTTAAGTAACGTCATAATCTCGGTTGGCGACGTGTTTACATGTGTTTCAACACGAAAAGTTATTCAGATAGCACAAACTTTCTAAGGCTTCTCAAGAGTCGATCACCTGACCTTTATAGCCCTGGGAAAGGGAACTTGCAAACGAGGGGATTCAATGGCTGGCTGTCAGCAATTAAATCGATTTTCTCCAACTATACTACGTTTCGTTTCCAATGGTTCTCAAAGGCATTGTATGCAAATTCAGTTCTGTACAATTCTACGAAATGGAATTCATATAATCAACATATTGTAGAAACCAAACAGAACCTTACAGAAAAGATATTTTGCAATCAACCAGATCCAGAAATCAAGATATGCTGAAGTATCGATGTATCGAAAATTGTACAATGAAAAAGGAAATTCCCATAGCAGTGCCCTACATTATTCAAATTATTTCCCTAATTCGACCGATACTAATTGCTTTTTTTTCGTTGCGTTGATTTAGCTTTCATTGTTGCATTTTTCTAGTTAGCAGTTTTTTCTGCACTGAGAGGACCTAAGAAAGCATTTCAAAATGCGCTCACCATTTTGAGGAGTTGAAAACCATGGGCTATGGTGGTCCATGGCTAACAAGCAACCATGGGCTATGGTGGTCCATGGCTAACAAGCAATCATGGGCTATGGAGGTCCAAAAAAACCGCTCAATTTAGTTCTCCAAGCATATCTGTCCTGAGCTACATCTGCTGCATCTGGCCACTGCACAACAATTCTAATAAGGTCCTGTTTGACATTGTCTGCCCACCGCATCCTAGGTCTCCCCCTCTTTCTGAGGCCTTTAGGCACACTGTTCATAACCCTATTCGCCAATCTATAGTTATCCATACGGGCAACATTGCCAAACCAACAGAGTCTCTCTCTGCAAAATATGCTGCTTAAAGGAGGTTGCAAACTCCTTTACCTAACCTCACCATTAGTTACAAAGTTAAACCACCTAATGCCCAAGATATTACGTAAACATCTAGAATCAAAAGCATCTAGTTTCCTGTTATCTTGTTTACAAAGTGTCCACGTTTCACTACTATAACTAACCCTATAAAGAACCAAACTATTATACAGTCTAATTTTAGTCTTTAAACGCCTATTTCTCCACAGTCTCAATAGATTCCTAAAAATCCAAGAGGAAATCCCTATTCGTCTGTTAATCTCATGCCGCACATTACCAGTAATCTGTTACATAACTCCCACGATAATTAAATGAGACATTTGCTCAAGGGTGCAACCATTCAGAGTGAATTGAAGCACCAACTGCCTAACCAAATTTCCATCACTTTGGTTTTGTCTCTGTTTATAACCAAACCTACTCTATTACCAGTCTCATCAACAGTCTTAAAGAAAGAATTCATCTGATCAACATCATTAACCAACACGTTCAAGTCATCTGCATAATCCAAATCAGAAATTTTGAAATCTCTAGACCATTTAAGGCCAAAACCTTTCCCTCTCAAAGAATTTCGCATAACATAATCAATAACCAAAATAAAGAGAAAAGGAGACAAAATCACCCTTGTCGAACACCAGAAGCAAAGCTAAACCAATTGCTACAAGCCTTACCAACTCTCACACACGACTCAGTGTTATTATAGAGAGCTTTCATTATGTTAACTACCGTGTCTGGTATGCATACGATCTCACAATCAGCCACAAATTATGATGATCAACAGAGTCAAGCCTTTTGTAATCAACAAAGTTAGCAACTAAAGGTTTTTGAAACTCTAAACATTTTTCAAGAATCTGCCTGAGTGAAAATATCTGATCTACACATCCCCTACCACTTCTGAATCCACATTGCTCATCACGCAATTGCCTTTCACCCAGATTCTTAATTCTATTAAGCACACTAATTCCAAAGACTTTACCTGGAACAGAGAGTAGGTTGATACTCCTATAGTTATCACAAGAACTGCGATACCTTTTTCAAAATACGTATGATAATTGCTCTGGTAAAATCCTTAGAAAAAATGCCTTTATGGCAATATTTCTAAGATTTCTTCGATATTCAAAATTTCAGTCATTCATGTGATAACTGAAGCGTTCCGAGCTGTGAACTTTTAAGAATTAATTTCCTCTACACTTGGAGATTTATGTAGTTTAAGCTTATAAATAGCCAAAAGTAAACAAGCCAAAACCAAAACAAAAAGTAACTTCAGACTGTGATATAGGGCCAACATTAAAGGTAGTAAATGCATCTATCAGCATTACAAACAATCGGAGTAGAACTAACCATATTGTTTAGAACATCACTGAAATGCTCAGTCCACCTAGCCATGACAGAATCCTCACCTTCTATAACCTTACCTTGTTTATCCTTCAATCCCTGTATACCTGTCCATTTTCTACCACACAAAACATTAACTATCTGGTACAGCTCTCTGCTGTTGATGGCTGGCTTTGTCAGCCAAGCCATCAAGCCAAAGATTCTTATCACCAGCTAACTGATCGTTTACACGTTTATTAAGCTCGCTGCAATGCTTTCTATTAGGACTAGTAGCTATTAATTAAGAACATTCCTGCAGTTCTTTCTTTCTGAAATAAGCTCAAGTGCCTTATCACTGAAATAATTCTACTTCTTCTGCTTCTTCTCCTCTCCTTCTGAATTCTTGTGTGAGGACATCAAAAGAATAAGCTTTGTGCAGAGTCATCACATTCCAACTACCTATGGACAGAAAATGGTTAGTGGGATGTTTAAAGAAACTGTTTATTGAGAGAGGGAATGCCGACAATATCAAACATCTTCCTAATCGCAGGATTGATGCAAAGACCCGTTTCCTCAGCACTAAAGGCTGAAGCCATCTACACTGGAAGACTTCCTCCAATATAGAATTTGACGATGCCAGTAGAAGCAAAGAGTTCAAGTGCCTGCGATGACCTCTGCTCAGGATTATCCACAAGCTGATAAAACATATCCTGTGAATCTATTCACTTGAGACTGTTAACCCACAGAAAAACAGAAAACATAGCGGAAGATTTTCCTTTCACAGAAGCTCACCACTACAGCAAATTTAGGATCCATAATGAAGCTCAGAACCTATTTTTATCCGGTAGGTTTATATGGTCAGCACCAGGACCCTGTGTTGTTGACCATTCCTCAGCAGGGTAGAAAAAAGAAGAAACGTATCCATAGTTGTCCAGATCTGTAGGCTACTCTAATCTGGCAGCCCCCCCCCACCACCACCAAACTTCTGTTCGCGTCCACAAGAGAGTATCTCTTTTGAAAGGTACTAACAGCCTGCATCACGAGAAGTGGGGTGAAACATTAGGTGCTAGGCCTTGCCTGTTCTATGCATCATCACATGGGATTGGTGCATAGCTCTCCTTCCAGTGATTGACTATCTAGCTACCATTTATTACAGGCTCTTAATGCGCTAGCCCAGAGGAAATTTCTTGTCACTCGTTTTTTAATGTCACTGGTATATACAATATACACTGCTCGACATAGAAAATGTCACACAATGAAGGAATGCGCAAAATGAGACGAAACTTACCACACATGCAAACAAGGAGGTATGAAAGAAATGATTTAATTTATGAGGGATTATATGAATGCAATGGGCGAGGAGACAGTATAATGTGTCCTGAGTCACTAGATCCTATGGCCACCATGCTGAGCTATATACATTCGTCAACATGGCGTGACATCGAGTGGAAAAAACCCTGGTTCTGACGTATCGCAGATTATGTATCTTTGCCTTGTGTCCATAATTCATCGACATTGGGAGGAGGTCATTCAAAACTGTGAAGTCGTCTGCCAATGACGTCCCACACGTTTTCTACTGGGAAGAAGTCTGGGGATTGTGTTGGCTAAGGCAGCACCTGGATAACTTGAAGGCACTGTCTGCTGATGTTAGCAGTGTGTGGGCGGGCATTATCAGGTTGAAACTGGGCATCAGGGATACCACTAAGATACAGTAACAAAACTGGCTGCAACACCTCATCAACGTATCGTTGTGCTGTCATTGCACCCACTATGCATACAAGTGGTGAACAAAGAACTTTAAAACTGATAGCACCCCAAACCATGACACCAGGCTGAGGAGCTGTATGATGCTCGCGGATGGCACTAAATTCAGCCCAGTGACCACATTGTCTCCAGTCTCCCGATCGGCGTTCGTCGGCGCTAAAACAAACGCTAGACTACTAGCTGAAAATGACATGGTTCCATTCGTCCTGCCGCTCATGTCTAGTATGGCACCACTTCAACCTTGTCCAACGATGTGCTGCAGTGAATGGCAGTCATCCCAATGGCTGGTGAGAGTGCAAGCCATTGCGATAAAGCACTGTGGCTGAGGCAACCTGCCTCAGCCATTCAGCGATTCACAGTCCGTGTCGACACGTAGATATCCATAGATGCCTCTACACCGAGTCAAATGTCTGCTGTGGATTGTGGACTGCTATGACTTGCTGTTGAATGTGGTGACCACGGCATTCGAATGCCCGCCTATGTGCACCAGTGTCACTACGGCAATGCACATTATCTTCCTCCAACCATTATCGACAATTGGTGCATCTTAATGCATTTCCGCTGTGATGCAATGCAGGTACCAACCAGCCGTGCACAGCCCTATGATGAAGCCTCTGGTAAAGGTGTTCTTTTAATGGCAGGATTCCCAGTGACATTGCCCAGGCATTCTGGCTCCTTGCATGTGCTTTCACCACCGAACTTAGCTACACAGAACCGTTTTGCCTGTTATCTCTCTCACCTATTACGTGATTAGTTCGCAATTGCACTCACTTACATAACCCAACTGTCAAAACATACCCGCCTATTTGCATGGCGCTCCGGCAACTACTTCCTGGTGCGGCATTTTCTATATAGAGCAGTGTATTTAGGAAGTACACATGTACAGGAATGGCTTAGTATGGTTATGTATCGAGAAAAGTATTTTTCATAGTTCTCAAACCGACCTCGCTGTATTAGAAGGAAATCCTAAATGCTGCTATCTACTTATGACTTCAACAAATAGCAGCAGTTGATTCAGTATAATGCCCAACCACCAAATCTGCCAGTTGCTTTGGAGGACGAATGAGTTTCACTCTAGAATGATCAGAAAAGTTCTGAACATCATGCAGGGACACTATTTCGCCAAACACTTAAAAATAGTTTGTTTGATAACCTAGAAATGATGTGGCGTCCGATTATCAGTATAGGTTGAATAGAAACATTGAAGATTCATGCTGAAAAGACTCAGGGATATCACATACAACGTAGGGAAGAAGCAGTAATATGTATATACACAAGAAAATAATATGTAGTTTTCAACTCCTTTAGATTAATCTTTTATTAAATTTGTTGTATTCTAAAGTTTTGAAATCTTATCGGATTTAAATAATACATTGCATATATATATATATACAAATTCCTCAAGCAGCTATGAACTACGGAGGTCAAACCAGACTGCAATTTAGTCTTCCAAACATGTCTGTTCTGAGCTACCGCTGTTGTATTACCTCACTGTAGACCAATTCCAGCAAGGGCAAGTTTGACACTTTATCCTAGGTCCTTTTACTATGGCCATTAGCCACACTGTCCCATAACCCTACTCAATAATATTTAGTTATATATACAGGCAACACGGTCAAACCATTTCAGTTTCTTTCTGCACAATATGTTGCTCAGATGTAGTTGTCGATTACTTAGCTTAATCTCATCATTACTTGTAAAGTGAAATTATCTAATACCCAAGATAATGCGTAAGTATTTATAATCAAAGGCATCAAGTTTCCTGTTATCTTGTTTACAAAGGGTCCAAGTTTGACTATCATACCTAATTTTAAATAGGACATACTGTTGTACTGCCTAATTTTATTCAAAATCGATATTTAGCATTACATATTTAAGTCAGGTCACCATGAGAATTTAATTAATTCGCTAGTGGGTTAATAATATTATAAATATTTGCTCATCACATTTAATATATTAAGCATCTATTGATACAAAGGTTCTAAAAGAATAGTATTTGGTATGTACCAAGCATTGAATAAATTTGATGCATATAAATAGGAGGTTAATGAGAGTTCTGGACCAGAGGTGGGTCAATGTTAATCCTATGGGACCCGCCTCCCTGTGTTCTAAAGCGGACGCGGGCCTTTTTCGTCACCCATACAGGTCAACAATCCATATTCCCTCTCAATATTTTTTATAATTTCAAATGATTTATTTTTAAATCAGATATTTTTTTCTTTTATTAATTTTTTTTACGAAATAGCATTTTTTTTTTCTTTTCGTTTCTGCGGGGCAGTCTTTTATTCCAGTTTCTGCGGGATAGTCCTTCTTCCAGTATAAATACGACATCCATCAGTCAGAATCCTCATTCTGTTGTCAGACGTTGAACATGACAGTTCTCTGCTGCTGCGTCTCAGTGATTTTTCCAACTGTTAGAAGCCAATAGTGATAGTTCTCGACGTCCTCGTATAGTATAAATCAGTTATTTTACATGTCACTGCTTCATAATGTATCCATGTGATATATGAGAGAAGGCATTCCTTCATCAGACCCATCTCATTCATCATAAGAGAAATCATGATGGAAATAGCCTGTTTAACTGCTCTCAATGCGAATCGACATTCTCAAAGAGAGATGACGTCCGACGTCCGACCCACACCTCCAGGAAACCTACAAATGTGAAGAATGTGCAATGGAGTTTGGAAGAAAAGACAATCTTTTACGACATCAAAGAAAGCCACACATTAATAAGCGAGGCGTTCTGAAGATGAAAAGATTTCCCAGAAGAAACAAAAACCAGACCCTGAAGACCCCTGCCAGTTTAACGAAGAAATGAAAAGGACCCTCTCAACACATAAGCTGATGGCAACGGAAGAAACATCTGTTGACCTCACCTTTTTCCTCGATTCCTCGCTGGAGTCACTCTTAACTCAACTAAAAGAAGAATTGACCTCGAAAGGTAGCATTAAATGGTACGTTGCCGTGCAAGTGCGCTTTAGGCGAAACGTCTCCCCTTCTATCTTCGAACATTGCACCCCATTTTTCCGAAGTAACTGTGTCACAAGTCTTCCTACATCATCCCTAAACAAAGAACTAGATACAGCGTGCAAGAAGATCAAGACTTCATTTTAAAGAATTTGAAGGAGCACATAGTGGATGGACACTGGATGCTAGTACTCCACGCTGAAATGAACGTTGAAAAATATATCCCTCCTGCAGGGTCTAGTTATATCCCTACTCCAAGATAATTACTGTTAAAACATGCTATTGTCAATGTATGTAATTCTGACCAAAAATGTTTTGTCTGGTCTGTTTTCGCCTCTTTGTATCCTGCCACAGATCATCCACAACGCCCTAGCACCTACATTCATTTAGAAAAAAAATTAAACACATCTGGCCTAATTTTCCCTATAGCAATAAATCAAATATCTAAATTAGAAAAAAATGAACATTTCTGTCAATGTTTGTGGATACGAGAAAGAGGTGTTCCCGCTCTATATCACGCCATTCCGATTTAAAGCGCATGCAAATCTTCTGTTATCGGATGATGAAAAGCAGCATTATAGCTCCATTAACAATATGAGTAGACTTCTCAGTCCTCTCACTAAACATAAATGCGAGGCTTTCTACTGTGATTACTACCTTCACCGTTTCACAAATGAATCACTCTTAAAGGATCATATTCCCTATTGTCAAGAACATGGACCCCAGAGAGTAGAATTTCCAACTGAAGAGGAGAAATGACTGAAATTCACAAATTTCAAGTTTCAACAGCCCGTTCCATACGTGATTTACGCCGACTTTGAATCATTCCTAGTGAAAGTGGACACTTGTATGCCTAACCCTGCAAAATCTCACACCACTATCACGGCAAATCATGAACCCTGTGGATTTGCGTATCTTGTTGTTGGACCTGACGGCTGCAATAAACCTCCAGTAGTTTATAGAGGTCTTAATATGGTAAAAATATTTTTGGAATGTCTGCTTAAAAAAGAAACCATATAAAAAATTTACTCTCAGAGATCAAACCAATGCAACTTTTAAATCACGAAGAGGAATCATTTGGCAACGCTATCAATTGTCATGTTTGCAAAGATGTTCTGGGACCAGATCGCGTGACAGATCACGATCATTTAACCGGCGAATTCCGAGGAGCCGCTCATAATGTATGTAATCTCAATTTTAAGCTCACAAATAAGATTCCAGTTATATTTCATAACCAAAAGGGATATGACAGTCATCTTATTATGCAAGGAATTGGTATGATCAAAATAAGAGGATTAATTGCATTCCCAATAATATGGAAAAATACATAGCATTCTCCCTTGGAACTTTGAATTTCATAGACTCCTATAAATTTTTAAGTGCACCTCTTGAGAAGCTAATCAATAACCTATCGACAGAAGAATTCCACATTTTAAAGGAACACGTTGAAACTGAACGGCTACACCTGGTTTTGAGAAAAGGAGTTTACCCATCTATTACATTGACAGCAGCGAAAAGTTTGAAGAAACGTTATTACCTCCACGTGACGCTTTTTACAATCAGCTAACAGAAGAGGCGCTAGGGGAAGAAGTCTATATCCATGCAATGAAAGTATGGAACTCATTCGACGTAAAAAAACCTAGGCCAATATCCTGACTTGTACACCGACGTACTCCTCTTAGCTGATGTGTTTGAAAAAACTATGTGTCATATACTATGAAATTGATCCCTGTCATGTTTACACAGCTCCTGGGGTCATCTTCATGCCTGAAGATGACAAATATTAAACTAGAGTTGATAACAGACCCTACAATGTACCTTTTCCTGGAAAAAGGCATACGAGGAGGAATTTCAGTGATATGCAATCGTTTTAGTACTGCAAACAATAAGTATTTAGATACCTATAATCCTCAGTTACCCTCTAAATACATTATGTACTATGATGACAGCAATCGTTATGGATGGGCAATGTCACAATGTCTCCCTCAAAGCGATTTTCGATGGCTTAATAAAGAAGAAATAGAAGTCTAGATATTACACCAGTTGCTGATGATTCGAATAAAGGGTATATATTGGAAGTTGATCTAGATTATTCAATTTTTCTTCACGACAAGCATAATGATTATCCGTTAGCCCCTGAGAAACTTCAGATTACCAACAACATGCTATTACCATATTGTCAAGAGGTTGCCCGAAACCTTTGAATAAATACAAGCCAATCAGTCGTGAAATTAGCCCCAAATCTAAATTCTAAGGAAAAATATGTCCTTCATTACCGTAATATGAAACAATATTTAGCCTTCGGTATGCCGCTGGAGAAAATGCATCGCGTTTTGGAATTTAATCCGTCTTGCTGACTAAAACCACATATAGAATTTAATACGATTCAGCGGAAGATTCATATAGAAATATAGAAAGCTAGAAATGACTTCGAGAAGGACTTCTTCAAACTGATGAATAATGCTGTGTTTGGAAAAACGATGGAAAATTTTAGAAATCGAGTGAAAATTGAATTGACTCAGAACCCGAAGAAACCACGCTTTTCGGGTTTTTGACAACGACCTTGCATGTGTACAATCAAAGCAACTAAATTGAAACTCAACAGGCCTATTTATGCTGGATTCAGTATTCTAGATATTAGTAAAATATTGATGTATAACTTTCATTATGACTATATTAGTCCAAAATATGGAGAAAAAGCTAAATTATGGTTCACTGATACAGATTCACTGTGCTACGAGCTTGAAACTGAAGACGTGTATGCTGATATGAAAGTTGATATAGATCACTTCAAACGTCCGACTATCACATAGATCATGTTTTGCATAATACGCATAATAAAAAGGTACTAGGTAAAATGAAAGATGGACTTTCAGCAGTACCTATCAAAGAATTTGCAGGCCTTCGTTCAAAAATGTATTCTCTTCTAAGTTTACAAGAGGAGAAGAAGACGGGGAAAGGAGTCCCCAAATACATCATAAAAAGAACCCTTCGTCACAAGGATTACAGAGATTGCTTGATAAACAAATCACCTTGTCGAGTAGATTTGACAAGAATTCAAAGTAGCAACCTATACTACCTGTGTGAAAAATACAGTGAAAGGTATAAAACTCGGTCTGTCACCATTTCATATGGTCACTACAAAACGATGAAAAACTAATGTAAACGAAAAGGAAGATTTTGTTAAAATTTACTCACTGTGTTTTTTAATAGGTTTGAGCTATATGTTATATAAAAATAAGATGATTTTATACCAATGTATGCATAATTTTTCTTGTATAACCCATGTATATGTAAAATTATTGCATGTAATTATTATATGTAGACAGCTGTATGTAAAACCATTTCTTCTATTAACCTGCATTTTTTTTGTAAGAAAGCTGTAAAATATATCTATAATCAACGTGAAAAAAGCATCATTGTGAAATGTATAAATAAAATTGTAAGCCAATGAAAATCATTACCTGTGTAAAGTATTATGTGAAACCTATGCATTGTCATTGTATCTTCCAATACTTTAATATCAATAAAAAATTTTAAAATGAAATATATGTGTTGTCTGAATTTCTGAGTCGAGTTTTATCTTTAGCAAATGGGGGAGGTAAACAACGTTATCGCGTGACTCTCCCGTGACGCTCCCTGAGAGCAAAGGCTCATGACTCATTTCCACAGGTTGCATCGTGTTGGGTGAACCAGCTCACACACTCGGAGAAAAGTCTTAAATGCATGCATTTCTGGGATTACACTTATAATAAAAGGTCGGTAATTCTCTTAATGTTCATGGTTTATCAAATATTACTTATAATTTCACCATGTAGTGACGTTCTCAATTATTAAGTGATGAAAACATACGATTTCTTTTTGAAGTTATTGTAAGTCGCCTGGATGCTAGCTCATTACGCTACCCAGATCGAGCCACCTCGAAATCAAAGTGTTTTATTTTTAAACAATCACTTCTCAGAAGTGGAAGACTTCAATAAATGCACCGAGTGCTGTGTTTATGAGAAAATAATCAGCACGGAATGAAATTCTAATTTTTACTTTGCAGAGACGGAAACTTTCATTACGTAGATTTTTACAGAGAAATAATCGAAATTATTACATCAGCCATTTGGCGATAAAGGAATTTATCAAGTGTTTTAGAGCAGATTTTACTGAATATTAATACTTTACAATAATGACCTATAAGGAAAAGGATAATTTCTTGTATATTAAATAATACAGAGGAGTATAGACGAATTTTATACACTTTTCCTATGAATAAGTAAAAAAAAATTGGATTTTCATACTGCTATTCGAATTACTCAGTTAATAATTGTTTCACTTTGGAATGTTTCCGTGACAAAAAGTGTGATGTTTAATTAAAAATAACGTTTTTTTCCTAATTTTTTTTAAAATTAAGGGGATTTCATCATAAAATTTAAGTGATTTAAAAAAAGAGAGAAAATTCCCTCAAAATGAGATTTTTACAATTACAGAGGTGAAAATATCGTTTTTTCTCAAATGCATTGAAAATTAAGCGATTTCGCCACTTATTTCATCTGTTTAGTAAAAAATACGCTTAATTCCCTAAAAATAGATTTTTAGCGACTGAAGTAAAAATAATATGCTCTCGCACATTAAATACAATGAAATGAAAAATAACAAAATTTACCTATAATTTCAGCTGCTTAATATCAAGAAATATAGATAAATTCCTGTTTTTTTTAACATTGCATATAAGAAAGAAAAAGAACTAGCGAACATATCAACATATATTGATATACCTCTGAGACTTAAATATCGCATGTTCTGTGTTTCAACATTACGCATTTTTTTTAATATTTTACACATTAATTACTAATTAATATAATTTTCTCATTCAACAGTTAAGTACCCAATTGGAAGTAATGTGAGCAATATTTCCTGTTTAAGTTGCATCTCTACACTTTAAAATTTTTTACTCTTTAAAACGTTATTTTCTTATAATTTAAGGGGAAAATAAAGAATTTTAATTGGATTTCTTTTAACACTATACACTTAATATATTGTCATCAATGCATTCTATATACAAAACGAATTAATACAGCCTAGTTACTGGAAATTAACATAATATTGAAGTATTTTCTACCTAAAGAATCAAAGAAAAAAAACTGAATTTTTTAGTTTTAATTACATTTTCAACCACTAGACAGATATGAAATTACAAAAAATAGTCAAAATGTAAGTTTATTCTTACCACTGAATCGGCTGTTTGGATTCTGACGAGACGTGGATAAAGTGTTTCACGGTGTAAAACATACTATAGAACTAGAAAAAAGTGACGACAAAGACATTATTCAGAGAGTTGGGGCTACGTTGTATAAATTTGAAATATCTCCCCTATCTTGGTTTATTCCAAAAGTGGAACCATCACTACAAGTACTTGCAAAACTAGAATCTCAGTTAGCAAGTGGCAATCCACATGAAATCTTTTGGGAATCGTGCAAACTGTACAAATCTGATACTCTAATTGACTCTCATGTCAGTTGGCAGGTTACTACAACTCAAAATAAACCTGTCCATCTTTTTATCATCTTACAAAAGTCTAACCGATTAAATATTCAAACCAGAAACAATATGGTATTTGATCACATGTTACTAGAACGTATTCAGATCAGTGTGAATAGCAAACAGTTTCCCGAACTAGAATTCGAGCACTTTGAATGCAAATTTTGAACTCAACACTTTAGACTATGCGCGAGTTTACAACAGCTCTTTAGCTGCAAAAAATATAGATACCGACTTGGGTACACAAGTCAGTTACCAAGATTTTATGAAACTGTATCCGATATTCCACTTCGATGTCAGCAAATACTAATCACGTCTATATGAATTATCAGCAACTGCTGACATTGAAATACGATTCAAATTAAATAGACCGCCAAACGAATTATATCACATATATTGTGTAATTGTCTCAGAACGAAAATCAACTTTACAACCACTAGAGGGAAAACTTTTAGTTCTTGGCTAAACAAACTATTTTAAATACAATCATTTCAAAATCTTCATCTATTTGCAAGTTTTAAAAAAATATTTATGTTCCCCACTTCTAATTGAATCTGATGAAATGTTTTTAAGAGAAAATTTTCAATTAATCCATTCAAATGTTGTTGAAGATCCAAAAAATCTGATCATTAAGATTGTTTTAACGATCTTTTTTACTTCAGGAGACACTCTTTTTAAACTTCTATAATGAATGCTGGACTTAGAAAAATTGGGGGCCTCCTGCGCCAACAGGCGACCAGCGATTCAACTAAGCAACTTTGAAAAAACATACAAAAATAACTAAATGTCTGAAAGAAACATAAACTACTTTCTCTTCAGGAGGGGAAAGTCAAAGTGTCTTGGAATCGCTTCAGACCCTTCTTAAATACTCAACAGAACCGAAACTTTAAACCAAAACTGAATCTTGAACTTTGGTTTTGGATAAAAATTTCTGTTTCATAGCAATATTATTACTTGGACTTTGATTAGATAACAGTTTTAATATTCTTTAATGATAAGAAATTTATTCAGTTTCGATTTAAAGTTTCGGTTTTGTTGAGTATTTAAGAAGGGTCTGAAGCGATTCCAAGTCACTCTGACTTTCCCCTCCTGAAGAGTAAGTACGATTTAAATAGATTTAATTGTAAAGCTGGAACGAGAATTATTACATGGACTTTAGTTAGATAAAAGTTTTAATATTCTATTAGCAAAATTATTACTTGAAATTGATTAGATAAAAATTTTAATATTCTTCTATGATAAGAAATTTATTCAGTTTTGGTTTTAAATTTCGGTTGAGTATTTAAGAAAGGTCCCAAGCGATTCGAAGTCAGTTTTAGTTCCCCATCGGGTATAGAGCCCTAATCTAAGGTAAGTACGATTCAAATACATTTAATTGTAAAGCTTTAATTGTAAAGCTGGAACGGGAATTATTACGTGGACTTTAGTTAGATAAAAGTTTTAATATTCTTGTAGCAAAATTATTACTTCAACATTGATTAGATAAAAAATTTTAAAATTCTTTTATGTTAAATTATCATACATTTCACAAAGTTTCGGTTTGATAACAGAATTATTACTTTGGACTTTGATTAGATAAAAGTTTTAATATTATTGTAGCAAAATTATTACTTGAACGTTGCTAAGTTAAAAGTTTTAATATTCTTGTAGCAAAATAATTACTTAGACTTTGATTAAAAGTTTTAATATTCTTCTATGATAAGAAATTTATTCAATTTTGGATAAAACTTTTAATATTATTCTTTGATAACAGAATTAATACTTTGGACTTCGCTTAGATAAAAGTTTTGATTCTGCTGTATCCAGTGAAGTGTATGATAACTTAACAAAACACATCATTTTTTATCTCATACACACAAACACCTCATTTCAACCTAATTTATTTAAACCAATTCACAAATTAGTTTAAATCTCATTTCCCCAAAAAAACTTAAATTAGTTTTTCACATGCTAAAAATCACCCCCGTTTTTTCCAAGGTTCACACATATTTTCACAAAAAACCATAAGAAACATACTATTTTCACCTCACCCCCGTACCATTTCCCACAGATTTTCATATAATTCTCGAGTCCCTTTTACTGTGCCAGAACTCTCATTTATGCTACTACTACTTGCAAGTGTTTTTAATTGATATTCCCAAAACAAAAAAATTTCGTGCAAATGTTCAACTGAAATTCCAATAACAGCTTTATCATTGAAAGAAAAAAAAAACTATTATGGTTAATTTTTTGTGCAAAAAATAAAACATAATGAATTCAACGGAAGGTTAAACAAGGTAACCTTATAGAAGGTGGAGATTCCTTCCTAGCTAGGTTGACTGAGCATTTCAGTCATGTTCTAAACTAGGGGTTTTCAACGTTAGTTAGGCGGTAAAATTTTTGGGGTTACGCCATGAGAGCTCAAAAGTCGCTAGATATATATTATATATATATGTTTTACTTTATTCCCATTGTTATATTATAACCATAGTTTTATCTATCTATACAAGGGTTATATACACATTTCCATGGGGTACGTGAAGCATAAAAGGTTGAGAACCACTGTTCTAAACAATGTGGATATTAGTTCTATTCCCGTTGTTGTAATGATGATAAGATGCATTACTGGCTTTAATGTTGGCCCTATAACACAGTCTGAAGTTAGTTTGACTATTTCTAAACTGAAACTAAATAAATCCCCAGGGGTAGATGAAATTACTACGGAAATGCTTAGAGCTGGAAATGTTTCGGTTACCACCTGGACGACTGAAATTTTGAAAATCTCTTATGGTAAAGGCATGGTTCCTAAGGACTTTACAAGAGCTATTATTATACCTGTTTTTAAAAAAGATAGTTCTTGTCATACCTATAGAGGTATCAGCCTACTTTCTGTTCTAGGTAAAGTTCTTTGCATGATTGTGCTTAATAGAATTAAGAATCTGGTTGACAGGCGTTTGCGTGATGAGCAATGTGGATTCAGAAGTGGTAGGGGATGTGTGGATCAAATATTTTCACTGAGGCAGATTCTTGAGAAATGTTTAGATTTTCAGAAACTTTTGGTTGTTAACTTTGTTGATTTCAAAAAGACTTTCGACTTTGTTGAACGTCATAATTTGTGGTTGATTATGAGATCGTATGGCATACCAGAGTAGTTAGTTAACATAATGAAAGCTCTTTATAATAACACTGAGTCGTGTATGAGAGTTGGTAAGGCTTGTAGTAATTGGTTTAGCATTGCTTCTGGTGTTCGACAATAGTGCGTTTTGTCTCCTTTTCTCTTTAATTTGGTTATTGATTATGTTATGCGAAATTCACTGCAAGGGAAAGATTTTGGCCTTAAATGGGCTGGAGATTTAAAACTTTCTGATTTAGATTATGCAGATGATTTGGCCTTGTTTGCTAATGATGTTGATGAAATGAATTCTTCCATTAGAACTGTTGATGAGACTGGTAATAGAGTTGGTTTGGTGATAAACAGAGATAAAACTATTAAAAAAATATAAATAAATACCCCCTCAAGCAGCTGCTTGCCACAGAGGTCTGACAGGAGCCTGTCAGTTTATATGCCACAGTAGAAGTTCAGGGAGGATGGCAGGACCTCAGCAGAAAAACGACACATACATCCATGCCTTCCCCTGGGCTCAAACCCAGGTCCCTTCGATCAGTAGACAAGCGCGCTAACCAGTCGGCCACGGGACGGCACCTTGATGAAACTAAAGTGATGAAAATTGGTCAGGCAGTTGGTGCTTCAATCGCTCTGAATAGTTTCACTCTTGAGCAAGTGTCTGAGTTTAATTATCTTGGGAGTTGCCATATTTGCTGGCGTATAGGATGCACTGGCGTATAAGACGCACCCCCTTTTTTTAGACACATTTTTAAGGAAAAAATTTTTCCACATTGTTTCATGAATTTCCTTAAAGATTTACTGTATTCATTTTATACCCCCCCCAATAGGGAACCCCCAAATGGGGGGGGGCTTCGGGCCCAGCACCCGGTCGAAGGCTTTGCCGGCCGGATTGGTTCCCGGTTGGACAGAGACAAGACCAACCAAGGTCGAAGGCTTTGCTGGCCGGATTGGTTCCCGGTTGGACAGAAACAAGACCAACCAAGGTCGAAGACATCGCTGGCCAGTTGGATGGTGACGGTGTCTAGACCTCACTACAGGAGCTCCATGGAGCAGTTCAAGGGCACGGCTGAACGGTTTGAGCACGCCTAGTTGGCACAAGCCCTTTCAAAATCTGGGCCTCACTAAGAGTCTCCACCCCGGGTGCTGAGCGAACTTGGATCTACATATCCTTGTTCATGGCTAACCAGGGAACAGATTAAATTTCAGGTTTCTTCAAGTGGTTAGCTTTCCTTTTATAGGATTGCTGCCATGTGAGGTCGGGGATGAGGTGCGTTTATATTGCGCATTCTTGCCCCCAATTCTAGATAGTCACGGCTTTCCATTAACTTGGTAGTGTCGTCAGACGGAACCGGGGATTGCCATGGTTGCGTAACATCTGCAACAAATAGTACAATTGTACTCATTTTATAGTTATTTATGTATACAAAAAATGTAACTTGCGAACATTATAGCTAGGTACCTTTTAATGTTCGTCCTCAAAACCCAGAAATTCATCTCCAGAGCTAAATGACGAATCACTTGAAGCCTCTTTTTCAGAAATTGAGTCTTCGTATAACAAATCATCCTCTGTAACATCAAGTGGATAACTAATACCACATTTCTTAAATGACTTTACACCTGTCTCATGTTTCACAGTTTTCCATGAAGTTTTGACCCATTCACAAATCTGCAAAATGCTAGGCCTCTTCCTTTTTCCTGATGGTGTCACTTCAAAATCTGTAGACTGCATCCAACTGTTCCATTTCTCTTTCATGAATCCTTTAAATGGTTTATTAATGCAGACATCTAAAGGTTGAAGCTGGCTCGTTAGTCCACCTGGAATTACAGCTAACTGAGTTTTCAGTTGGTTGATTTTATTTTTTAAAGCTTCTGTTCTATGACTCCGAAACTGATCCCATACTAGCAAGGTAGATTTCTTTAACAGTCCACCAGGACGCCTAGACCACACATTGTCTATTCACAACTTCATCCCCCCTTCATCCATCCATCCCTTAGGATGAACATGCACAAACACACCTTTAGGCAGTTTTTACTTGGGCAAGGTTTCCTTTTGAAAATGAAAAGAGGCGGCAATTTTGTTCCATTGGCACAACAAGACAACACGACTGTGTGATGCGTTTTCTCATGTCCACAAGTTTTAACAATAACACTTCTTTCACCTTTGGAATCTACTGTTTTGTTTGAGGGTACATCGAACGTCAGTGGGACCTCATCCATGTTTCCTATTTGTGAAGTTTAAAATTTCCTCTTTTTCTTGCATTAATGACAAATTTATGAAACTCGATAATCTTGTCTTCATATTCTGTTGTCATCTTTGGTGCTATTTTTATTTTCCGCATACGTAAGCTATTTTCCGCATACGTATTATTATTATTATCTTTTGTGCTATTTTTATTTTGTCCGCATACGTAAGCTATTCCTCTTCATGAATCTAGAACACCATGACGTTGATCCTGTAAAATCAACGATGCCTCTGTTAGTAGCTATCACTCTTGCTTGTTGAATAGTCACTTTTGAGGAAACTGAAAATCCCGAACTTCGGTGGTCTAATATCCAAGTTTTTAATTCTTCTTCTAGTTCCGGCCATTTTGCAATTCCATGTCGCAGATTACGTTTACTACGCATAGCTTTTTTTAGGTCTTCTTCCTGTCGTCTCCAAATTCTTATCATCTTTTCTGTTGGCGGTGATCCGAAATTCCTCTCTGCTGCCCTGTTTCCGTGTTCTTTGGCATACTCAATCACTCGTAGCTTGAATGCAATATCATAACAGAATCTGCGTTGTTTTTGAGCCATGTTTCGCAGCAAAAGCATGAGAAAGCTTCTTCGGTACTAAAAGTTTACGTTTTTGCTGCCTTGAGGCGCTGTAATCGGTAACGACGCGCCATGTTCGCGCTTTTCGAAAAAATATGCCGGTGAAATGAGATCACGCATGCGCACATTGGATGAATCGTTACCTTGAGATGTCAGTGGATCTGAACTCTATTTTACTGGAATGCCCCCTCTCTCAGTAGTGAAGCATAAAATATATCACGCAACTTATTATTTTTGCAGAACAGAAAAAAAATATTTAAACGATTTATTTGAAACCACTCTTTCACAAAAGGACAAAATGCAAAACAATGCTTATATATGTATATTGATATAAACCAAAAGTTTTAGACTGAAATTTCAACTTATAATTTTGATTACCAGCGCATAAGACGTACCCCATATTTTAGGCGTATTTTGAGGAGAAAAAGTGCGTCCTATATGCCAGCAAATACGGTATGTAACAGATACAGGTAATGTGTAGCATGAGATTAACAGCGGATAGGGATTGCCTCTGGGACTTTTAGGAATCTATGGAGAGTGGGGATAAATAGGCGTATACACCTAAAGATTAAAATTAGGTTATACTGTATAATAGTTTGGTTCTTACTAGGGTTAGTTATGGTAGTAAAACTTGGACGCTTTGTAAACAAGGTAACAGGAAACTAGATGCTTACGCCAGTATCTTGGGCATTACGTGGTACAACTTTGTACGTAATGAAGAGGTTAGGCAAAGGAGTCGGCAATCTCCTCTGAGCAATATTTTGTGCAGAGATTCCGTTGGTTTGACCATGTTGCCCAAACAGATAATTATAGATTGGCGAATAGGATTATGAACAATGTGCCTAAATCCCTCAGAATACACAGTCAGAATCCTCAGAATAGTACAGGGGTCGGCAACTATTTAGTAGTGTTGTGCCGGCCTAAGTCATCCAAAGTCCATCATATTTTTATATACAACAACCATTGAAACAAATTAATTTTATCTTGTATTAATATGTTTCCGATACATTAAATAACTATTCTATTCTTTGTACATTATTCAATACTTTAATATAAATAGGAACAAATACAAATATTATGTTTTGCAAAATTTAAGTTCTGAACACATTATTTTGAAATTTTATTACAAAAATTGCCATATGTATGTTTTGGTAAGACAGAAAGTCCAATAGTTTGAAGAACAAAACAATTAAAAAATTCAAACATAAATCACGTTACTAAAATTTTAATATAAGTTATCATTGATTATTTTTGATCTCAGTCATTAATGAATTAATGGGGCCCTTGTCCTTACTTCTTCTTGGTTAATTGTTCAATATCAGGTGTGTATTTGGTCGCTTTCAGCTTTACACAGGCTTCTGAATACACAGGTGTTAGGCGACTTCTCTGTGGACATAAAACAGCTTTCATGTGTTAGAAAATTTGTTCACATGTATAAGTTGACCCAAAAGCCGAAAGCAGAGCAAATACAACTTTCTTCAAACAGGTGAATACTTCAAGCAGGGATGTCCAGCAGTTGAAGATTGCAGCTGAATTTTCCACTCAGTTTCCTTCAAGAGTTTCCGCAATTCTTCAAATTTTACCGTCCATAATTCTGATGCCTTGGATTCGATGTGTCGCATTTGAAAATTGTCAACATCCATCCACTCGAAAAGAGATAGGTCAAATGGGATAGTAGTAAGATCAATTAACTCGGACTTGATGAATTAGGAAAATATGGGCCCGTGAATTTGGAAGTCTTGACCTCGTTTAGCAAACTCTCCTTTGAGCGCTTCAACGTATTTCTGAAGCTCATCTCTGTTGACAGTAAATCGATTTGAATGAGCCTTTACGTTTGGAAAGTAGTTATATTTGTTAGTGGTAATATCACGGCACAATATGTCTAATTTTGACGCAAATCCTTTCCGGTGCTCCCAAGGGCAGGGTCAAACAGTACTTGATCTTTTTGAGATCAAGTACTGTTTGACCCTGCCCTTGTAAACGCAAATTCAATTCATTCAGATCTGTAGTTATGTCAGCCAGAAACATCAGCTTGCACAGCCAGTCCTCGTCATTCAATTCCGAGAAATGTTGTTCTTTTTCATCAAGAAACACCTTGATTGCTTCTAGACATGATAAATATCTGTTCGAAATGTTACCTCAACTAAGCAACGAACATTGCTGTACAGCGGGAGGTCCGCATATGCGCTCTCCATTTCTTGTAGAAGAGACTTGAATTGCTTGTGGGTCAATGAAGAGCATGAAACTATGAAGTTAACAATCTTGGCAACAGTTTCCATTACAGAGTTCAAGCACAGTGACGAAATCTTCGCACACAAACTCTCCTGGTGTATAATGCAATGGAAGCTCAATACTTGACGTCCGATATGATTCTCAAGAAGTTTAACAAATCCTTTGTTCTTTCCGACTATTGCAGGGGCGGCATCAGTAGTAACACAAAATGTTTTATTCAAATTAATGTTCTGATTTTCGAAATAGCTTACAAATGCAGTTATAATGCCCTCTCCCTTGGCTGTACCATCAAGAAGTATCAAGCAGCACAGTTCTTTATAAATAGGGCTGTTGTCGCAATATCGCGCAACTATAGCTAGGCGCGCCACGTCATTCACATCGACACTTTCGTCAAGAGCGACACTAAATACAACAGCTTGTTGTAACCTGATTGTTTGTTTTACGTTATATTTTCATCCTCTAGATTGATCTCGCAGAAGTCGGTATTTCTGGGATCCCAGACAGTATTGTTTCTTTATTTGGTAAATCACTAAACAAAATTTGAGCACTGCTCAAAAAAGTCTCCTTGATGTATTCTCCATCTATGAAAGGTTTGTCCTTCGAAGCCACACACTGAGCAGTTTTGTAACTACATTCGGTAGCTTTATTTTTGGTTCCAATTATAATAATAAAAAAAAATATCCTCTCAAGCAGCTGTTGTCACAGAGGTCTGACAGGAGCCTGTCAGTTTGACTAGAAATACTACTTTGTTTTTTGCAACCAGAAACAGCCCTTTTTATGGCTCCACTTTTCTCCTCAGAGTTTTTAAACATGGACTGATGTTTGGTTTGATGTCTCTGTACACTTGACAAAGACATTATTCAACATACGACGGCACACGACACTTTCACAACATAAAGCCCAAACAACACGATCCTTTTGTTCTATGAATCCATATTCGTTTGTCCAAAAGTCTTGAAACGAGCGTATTCAAGTTTTGCCTTTTTTTTTGAGTAATTTTAACGGCACCATATTACTTAATAACAACACCAACTTTTGTGCTACGGTCAAACGGACACTACTGGCATGAGTATGCGAGAGCCGAGAGAATTATAGAGGTGGGGGTGGTAGGGAGAGAGGGGAAGTAGAACTTCGTCAAGGTCAGTCATTGTTGCTCCGCACTCACTCAGTTTGCGTCAGATCGCACATTCTTACCTCCAATGTCTAACTTGGATTAGCCGTCATCGGTCGGATGGGACGTTAAGCCATGGATCCGTGTGAGGAGAGTCATACGCTGTACACGTTAAGGAACACGCTGGATGGCCTTGGCGGGAGACTATCATCTGTCTCCCAACAGCTGTCTAGTGGGTCCCTCCCCCTCAACCTACTCTGAACCTTCGGGGTCTTTGTCATCTGGCCATTTAGCCCATTACGTGCAAAAAAGTGCCGTTCGGAATATGATGAAATCCATATTCGTTTGTCTTATATATTTGTTGTAGTCTATGCTTTCGTTTTGAAAGGATGTAAAACAGGAATAGATTTAAAAAATTATATGCTTCTATTTAATTAAAAATTCAATTTTTTTATGAGATCGTATACTGTATTTCAATTCGCTCAGCGTGCCATTGAAAATCGTTCCACGTGCCACGCTTCGCACGCGTGTCGTAGGTTGCCGACGTCTAACCTAGTATGTGGTGAGCAGACAATGTCAAACAAGACCTTGTTAGAATTTGTTTGCAGTGGAGAGAGCCAGCAGGTGTAGCTCAGGACAGATATGGAGGAGATATGTTGGAGAACTAAACTGCGCTGTCTGATTGAACCACTGTAGCCCATGGCTGCTTGAGGATGATGATGATGATTTATTTAAAATAGTGGGAGCGAATACGTTTTTAACAGAGACGTGAGTTCTCAATGGTTAAATAGGATAAATTTTAGGAAAATTATTCAATTATTCGTTAAAGGTTCACATGAGAACTAACTTTTACAAATCTAGCAAAAAGTAAATCGCCAATTCGCAATTTGCTAGTTAACTTTTAAAAAGTTACTTTGGGGGCCGTAAAGAAATGCTGCACCAGGGCCTAAGCTGATGATGATACGCCTCTGCCTGCACATGCACTCTTTCTCTCAACCTCTGATGAAAGAGCAGAGGAGGGAAGGCAGAATATTGTTTACTGACACGTCTGACCCTACGCGCAAAGGAAGGCTACAGGCAAAGTCAAATGTCAACGATCAATCAACTTTGATCCAATGTAACATTCATTAACTCAGACAAAAGTTTCTTGCTTAAATATAGGACAACTCTTAACATTGCACGAACATAACTTTTACTTTGTCATTATTAATTATGCTGTCCCGTGGCCGAGTGGTTATTTTGCTTGGCTACTGACCAAAGGGACCTGGGTTAGAAACCCTGGTAAAGCATGAATGTTTATTGGTTTTCTGCTGAGGTCTAACCTTCCTCAAACATCTTCACTATGGCATATAAACTGGCAGGCTCCTGTCAGACCTCCATGGCAAGCAGCTGCTTGAAGGGGTATTTTTTTATTTGTTATTATTTTAAACATACTTTATGCTGTGCTAGTTTTATATCAGATGGCTGTATAAGTCGCAGGACTGTCTATGTAGCCGCAGGCCTCACATTGCAAAACAATGGGCCAAGTGAGGAAGCCTGTTTCGCAGCGAAATGGAAAGATTACTTTCTTTTGCATATTCCAGATAAAATTTCCAAGCTTTAATTTATTACATCATTAACTTACTTACTCTGGTAGCGGTTATTTAAACCCTTCACTGCGACAACTGCTCTCCTTTTAAGATTCTTTCCGCCGTGCAAACTGGAGTAAACAGGCTATCAGTTGAATTGTGTGCACATTGAAAAAGCAAGGTCATTATAAGAGTCATTCCAGCATTTGCAGAGTACTATCGATAGATTTATTATAAAATTATAGTCATTGTACATTTTATTCGGCATTTTATATTCTAACGACGATTAATTAAATAATGAATAAATGAATTACTCCTCGAGATGTTGATTTGCTTAAGAACGTCTGACAGATCCTTTGGGCCACAAAGTTTTTTTAAGATAATTATTAATAGATATACCGATATAATCCTTGGGGTAGATTGGATTTTTTTTTTTAAATAAATGTAATTGTATAACAACAAGAAAAGTTGTAAACTGAAATTAGCCTTCCTTGTATTCACCTAGCTAGGTAAACTGTAATATATAATATATATGTATTGTAGAATGAAAGCAAAAAAGTGTATGAGATCATTTCGAACCAGTACTGTACTAATCACCTTAAAACTATTTATCGGACAAGTTAAGGAGTAAAATTCAAAAACATTATTTTGTATGATGAATGCCACCGGAAATTTTGCTCCTTATGTTTACGCCGTAACGATTTTATAGTCAAATATTGAAAACACGCATTTAAATTACACTCAATGTAGGTTAGTTTTTCGTCTCTATTCCTAATACGCAGTTAATCGAGATTCCCAGGCAAATAGCGACAATTTACTTTGCTTCCAAGACTCCTGCAAATAGACACGTAATCAGCGTACGATTTACAGTTGATATCTCATAAATCCTCCTAATGGTTTTGCGGTAAAACCAAAGAGTTTAGTCAAATGTCACATTAGAAAATTATGTTACCCTCATTATGAACATTCCTTTGCATTTTTATTTCCTTTACCGATTAATCGACTCGTTGATATATAAACCTACAGGCTCCTGTCAGACCTCAATGGCAAGCAGCTGCTTGAGGGGATACTTATTAATTTATTATTATTGCATCTCACCAACATTGCGTGCAATCTTTGTGGAAAATGTTTCCGCTGTGTGAAATAATACAGGACTAGTTCCAAGCTTTTTTTTTTCTATTCCCGTGATTAATTTTTTTTTTCTATTCCCGCGATAAGGACTTTTTTTTACCCTTCATGAGCACTTATTTCTATTCCGGTAAGGAGAACCTTATTTTTTCATTGCAAAGGGAAAATTTCCCTATTATTTCAGAATATAAATATGTACCATTCGATGTTCCATTTAGCAATTCTATATGATATGGATAATGAAAATAACTTATATCTGTCAAAAAGTTAATAGGATGTAAATAGAATCTATATATACTAAGCAAAAGGAAATCACTTGCGCATAATTACAATGAAAACAGTTAATACCAAGAACACGAAGATTTATGCAAAATCTGATAATGGACTTGAAATTCTCTATTATCAGGAACATCTTTTTTTTTTTTCGAGGGCAGGAAGAATGCAGAGGACAATTTTTGTGTCGACAACTTCGCCATTGTGCAAAGATTTATAATCGACGAAGAGAGAGAGCGTCTCTCTCCTCCAACATGTAAGGAAGAGGTGTGATGCAACCTCACTGATGAAATGAGGAGGGAAGAGATTCGTCGCTTCCTGCATCTGCAAGACCCCAGGACTGAGGTCGACTTCCTTCCTATATTTAGATCTGGCTATTTCCGCTTGCAAATGAGTTCAAATGAGATGAACAAAAGGCAAGAAATGATGTGCATGCATATGACAGGGAGCAGGGGAAAAGAGCGGGGAAGAAACTAAGATGAGAGGATAGGACAAGGGCTTCAACGAAATCAGACTCTGTTAGAGTTGCAGAGTAAGAGAAACAAATCGTAAATGAAGACGACCATTTTAAATGCTGCGTGAATATATTTTCCAATCTGTGTAACTCTTAAAAAAGAGATCCTATCTGTGTAACACTTTAAGAGAGCTGAATTATGTTAACAGATTAATCAGTCTCCGAATTGTAGTATAGACGTAGTATAGACGTCCAGTATAGACGTGAAGTTGCAATGGACGTAACTGATGCTGCTATGTTAGCGGGTATAAGAATGAATGAACATGAATACTTTATGTCGGCTGAATGTTCCATATCACGTCAAAACAAGTACTTGTAGAGTTGTATAACATAGGTAGAATATATAGTTAAACATTTAGTAAAAATATTATAAATGAAGGTTTTATTTTTATTTTTTTGTAATAATATTATTTTACTAATAATAATTTTTAACTAATAATTTATTTTGTTCTATAACTAATATATTTAGTAATAATAATTTAGAAAGGCCAATGTTTTTTCTGACGACATGATGAACAAAAAACACAAGTTCAATAATTACAAAAACAGAACGAAACCTTCCAGACAAACTACGAAGTTTCACGGAATGTTGAACAAAAATACACTACTGGTGGAAGTACGTGCGCTACTTCATGCGTCACTGAAAACGGCGCCGTTCAACTGATTTGAGGCATACCGTTGCGCATGCGTCACGTGCGCAAAACGCATGCGCTGTGTCGCAGGCGTCAGAACAAACATTGGCCTTTATTGAAGATTACAGGATTAATGGATACTCGAGCAAAAGGTAGAAAATCTGTTATAGAAATTATGCCTTGCATGAATACAAGTCCGAAAATTTAGGTTATGTCTTGCATGATTATAGTATCTAAATACACATTTTGAGTCATAATGTTAACGAGTTTAATATATATCAGTGTTAAATACGTTGGCAGTGTTGTTTTACAATATTTTATGTTCTTAATCTAATATCTCCACAAACGAGCTTTTGCTCCCGTGGAGTTTTGAATTTTACACTTTCAAAATTGTCTATTTACTTTGGAAAAGAAAAAACATTTCTTCCTTTTGTTATCATAAGTTTTAAATTACATGTCTGTATGTATCAAAAGTGTGAAATAAATTTGAATTGAATTGAAATAATTCATCAGAGATATAAATTATTCATCATCATCATCATCATCATCATCATCATCATCAAGCAGCTATGGGCTACGGAGGTCCAACCAGACCGTGCAATTTAGTTCTCCAAGCAAGTCTATCCTGAGCTACATCTGCTACATCCGGCCACTGTACACCAATTCTAACAAGGTCCTGTTTGATATTGTCTTCCCACCGCATCCTAGGTCTCCTCTTCTTTCTGAGGCCTTTAGGCACACTGTTCATAACCCTATTCGCAAATCTATAATTATTCATACGGGCAACATGGCCAAACCAACGGAGTCTCTCTCTGCACAATATGCTGCTTAAAGGAGGTTGCAAACTCCTTTGCCTAACCTCATCATTAGTTACAAAGTTGAACCACCTAATGCCCAAGATACTGCATAAGCATCTGGAATCAAAGGCAACTAGTTTCCTGTTATCTTGTTTACAAAATGTCCACGTTTCACTACCATAACTAACCCTAGAAAGAACCAAACTATTATACAGCCTAATTTTAGTCTTTAGGTGTATACGCCTATTTCTCCACACTCTCCATAGATTCTTAAAAGTCCCGGCAGCAATCGCTATTCATCTGTTAATCTCATGCCGCACATCACCATTATCGGTTACATAGCTCCCAAGATAATTAAACGTGCTCAAGACTGCAACCATTCAGAGTAACTGAATCACAGCCTGACTGACCAATTTTCATCATTTTAGTTTTCTCTCTGTTTATAACCAAACCTACTCTACTGCCAGTTTCATCAACAGCTCGAATAAAAGAGTTCATCTCATCAACATCATTTGCCAAAAGGGCTAAATCATCAGCATAATCTAAATCAGAAATTTTCGTATCTCCAATCCATTTAAGGCCAAAATCTTTCCCTTGAAGGGAATTTCGTATAACATAATCAATAACCAAGCTAAAGAGAAAAGGAGACAAAATGCACCCTTGTCGAACACCAGAAGTGATGCTAAACCAATTGCTACAAGCCTTACCAACTCTCACACACGACTCAGTGTTATTATAGAGAGCTTTCATTATGTTAAATATGGGGCGGGGGTGGCTCAGTCGGTAGCGCGCCAGGCTCGTAATCTGTAGTTCCCAGGTTCGAGTCCCAGCTGGGTCAGCGTTGAGATTTATCTCCGCAAAAAATCCCCGCCCTGCCCACGGTCAGTAGGGGACACCGATGGGCTTGGAAAGGCCGCCGGCCGTCGGATGGGACGTTAAACCGTGGCCCCGTGTGCGGGAGAGCCATACCCTGTGCACGTTAAAGAACACGCTGGATGGCCTTGACGGGAGGCTACCATCCGTCTCCCAACAGCTGTTCCAGTAGGTCCCCTCCCCCAACCTTCTCTGAGCCTTCGGGGTCCATGCGACCTGGCCATTTAGCCCATGGTGTGCAAAAAAGTGCCGCTCAGAGGTAAAACAACCCATTATGTTAACTAATTTGTCTGGTATACCATATGATTTCACAATCAACCACAAATTATGGAATCAACAAAGCTAGCAACCAAAGGTTTCTGAAACTCTAAACATTTCTCAGGAATCTGCCTAAGTGAAAATATCTAATCCACACATCCCCTACCACTTCTGAATCCACATTGCTCATCACGCAATTGACTGTCAACCAGATTCTTAATGCTATTAAGCACAATCATCGAAAGAACTTTACCTGGAACAGGGAGTAGGCTGATACCCCTATAGTTATCACAAGACCTACGATCACCTTTTTCGAAAATAGGGATAACAATAGCTCTGGTAAAATCCTTAGGAACCATGCCTTTATCATAAAAGATATTCAGAATTTCAGTCATCCAAGTGGTAACCGAAACATTTCCAGCTCTAAGCATTTCCATAATAATTTCATCTACCCCTGGGGATTTATGTAGTTTAAGTTTAGAAACAGCCAAAATAACTTCAGATTGTGTTATAGGGCCAACATTAAAACCACCAATGCATCTATCATCATTGCAAACAATGGGAATAGAACTAACCGCATTGTTTAGAATATCACTGAAATGCTCAGCCCACCTAGCCATGACAGAATCCTCACCTTCTATAACCTTACCTTGTTTATCCTTCAATCCCTGTATACCTGTCCGTTTTCTACCACACAAAACATTAACTATCTGGTACATCTCTCTGCTGTTGTGCTGTCTAACTGCTTCCTCGGCTTTGTCAGCCAAACCATGAAGCCAAAGATTCTTATCAGCAGCTAACTGATCTTTTACAAGTTTATTAAGTTCTCCGTAATGCCTTCGATTAGGACTAGTAGGGTATTGATTACGGACATTCCTGCAGTTCTTTCTTTCCAAAATAAGCTCAAGTGCCTTATCACTCAGATAATTCTGTCTCTTCTGCTCCTTTTTTCCTAAAAGAGTACTGTTAGTGTCCAAAAAAGCCTGTTTAAAATGATCCCATTTTCCCTCAACTTCAGTAGTAAGCATACCATGACTGTCTCACCGTAGCCAAATATCTGAGTGGGATCGCTAATTTCACTTCAGCTGGCATTGCTTCTCTGAAATGAGTATTTTTTTTTCCGATCTTCGGCTCCACCATTCCCAAAAGCATGTAGAAGTTTGTTCTAGACTTTCGGATAAAGTTCTTAAAAAGAAAGTTTTCATTTAATTCCAATTCCCTCATTATTCCAAAATTCCGCGTTTTAAAATAATCTTTCATCCATATCGATCGCCGGTATTTTTCACGTCTTTTTCTCACTTTTTTCAGCACTGAAATTGCAGCACTTATACCCGCTAACATAGCAGCATCAGTTACGTCCATTGCAACTTCACGTCTACACTGGTGAAACATTGAAAGCTATTTGACGCACAGGTGTAGACAGTTGAAGGCATGCGTCCAACGCATTCCATCTAAGGCATGCGCTAGACTACTCGGTGTTGAAAAGCGGAATTGAAAGATGAAAGTGAAGTTGAAGATGAAAGTGCACAAGTGTGGACATAGCCATTTGCGTTTGCATGATTTTCTGTAGAAGTGCAGGATTTATGGAATACTTTATTCAAAACATTAGCTATGTCTTTAGGATTGTAGAAGGAATTGTCATTGTAAACGAGCTTATTAATTGTAAACGAGCTTATCAAATGTATATTATTTTCGTTTGGTTTTATAATTTATCAGTAATAGAATAAAAAATTCGAAATATTTCATTGCCATTTGGATTAATAACGGAAAGGCGATTAACAAAATATAAACGCTTGGCATTTTTAATACTACTGTTGACCAGATTACGGAATGTTTTATAGTTATCCCATGTGTATTGGTGATTAGGGTTAATAGCATTCTTAAGGTGTTTATATTTTAATGAGATCATTTTAAGAAGTTCTTTTGTAATCCAAGGCTTTCTAGAAGGGCGAACTCTAAAAGTTTTATAAAGAGCATAGATATAAAGTGCAAAATTGATTAAACAGGAAAGATGTTGTGCTTTTGAGGTAGGATTTGTGCATTCGGAAATACTCTTGTGGAAAGAGAGATGTTTTGCAACTCAAAAAACTCGTCATTGTTGAAATTTTTAAAGGATCTTTTTGAAATTAAAACTTTAGGTGCACGAGGTGGTGAGAAATTAGAATGAGTAATGAGAGTGGGGCAATTTGCTTAAACATATATGCCCGAATGTTTTCAGGCAGATTTCAAGCTTGGTATACGCAGAATTATGTTTTAGAGCATCGATATTAAAATCCCCCGTAAGAATGGAAGTAATATTGCAAGGGAAGCTTTCAATGACTGAGTACAATGAATTAATAAAATCTTCAATATTGCTGTTCAGAGGACGGTAAAGTGTGCCGCAAATAAGAGTAGGGTTTTGTATATTGATCGGGAGGATTTTGACTCAGAGACCTTCGAAACAAGAGTAGGAAGGAATAGGCATTAGTTCGGCATTAAATGTTTCCCTCACATATAATGAAAGTCCTCCTCCTGTCCCATTAGATCTGTCGATACGGAACAGTTTATATTCTTCGAGTTAAAAAGATCATTTGGAAGGAAGATATTGAGCCATGTCTCTATAAGAGTAATTACATCAAATTTCAAAATATCAGAACTGAGTAGATAAGAGTGTTTAAATTTAAGGGAACGAATATTGGGATGACAAAGGTTTAACCAACAGTAATCTTGGAGCAGAGATATATGTATATCTGAGAGAGTTGAGTATAAGTTAACAAGAAATTTTCTGTTAGTGGTAGATAGGAAGATGAAATTATAAAAATGTACAAATGAAAAACGAATATAGAATAATAAAAATAGATAAATAAAAGGATTAATGTGTTTCTGTTAGACTAATGGGTTTTTAAAAATCGCAAAAGTACTCGTAGCAGGAGAGATTTTACTTTAAAAACGACAAAATATGTGCAGTTAGAAACAATAGAAGTTGAGAGAGACAGATTTGTGTATAATACGTTACAGATCATAACATATATATATATATAAAGATAGGTAAAAATATATAAATATACAGGTACACAGAGAAAAAATTTTTAAACTAATTTTAAAGTTCATTTAACTTAATCACTAGGAATATTTTTGTTTAACTTAAATATTGGCACCCAGTTTAACTTGTGGGATTTAACTGTGTGCGGGAAAGGGGGAACTTCAGCCACAGTCTCCACAATTCACCTGCTCTTCAACAATATCTCGCTATACTGCAGACTAAACCTCTTTGTGAGCGCTACACAACCCACTTTCGATCACACGTTCGCCTGAAGTCCCACGTGACACATCTGGAGGTATGCGACAAAAGTATTAATCTGTTTCAGTAAAGTAATATAATATTTGTATAAGTGTTAAATAGCAAATGTTACCATACTATCCATAAACTAATGAAATATTATTGTGCATCGTAAAGTAATGAAAAATTACTGTTTCCATTACTGTACTCCACATGAGCCAAAAGCATACTCCATATAAAGTAATAAAATATTACTATGGATCCGTAAAGTAATAAAATATTACTGGTCATCCCTAAAGAAATAAAACATTACTGGGCATCGTTAACCAAATAAAATATTACTGTGCTGCGTGTAAATAATGAAATATTATACACGGATCAAAATATTATATTTTCACCATTGTTACATAATATCTTTCGACTTATAACATCATCTTTACAAGTTATAAAAGTTCTACTTTAGAGATTCTATTGATTGTACATTGCTATTTAACCTATATAGTTTGGGAAATGATTTTCTTGTTAAATAGAAAAAAATACATTCATGAAAAGCAGTGCCCTCCTTCCCTTCCTCGTTTCTCTCACCTAAAAAGAGGAGAAAATAATGTGATTGTTTTCTTTTGCTCACCAATATGTTTATCAGTAACTGATATCAAGTTTTTTTACATATTTTGAAGAAGTGAAATCGGGATCAAAATGCCTAAATTAAAACACTTCACATGCAAATAGCTAATCGCTAAGGTGAGTGGGTATTAAAATTTATAGTGAGTATAGGAAAATCTCTATTACCACTGATTTTAGAAATGAAAAGCACACATATTGATGGCTAAATCTGCAACTTTGTTCGTAAATATTTAATGCTTTCTTCAGAACAGAGACCAAGTTTAGGAATAATTCATACGGGAGAACGACACAATATCAGTAGCTTGTTAAGGCTTTTCAAACAGATCCTGTCGTCAGCCTACATATACTATAAATAATGGAATATAAATACAAATAAATACTTCAAGCAACCAAACACTATCGAAGCTTAGCTATGCTCTGCAATCTTGTATCTCCAAAGACTCCATTCTTAAGTAACAGTTGTCTTAGATCAATGATTCCCAAAGTTTACGTGGCCAAAGACGCATCCAAATGTAAAATTAGTAGTTTCTAGCATCACTTTAATACACTTCCAGACTTGTAAATCTTTAAGGTGAGGGTTGGCAAACTTAGTATTAAAAATCATTAACTACTTTATGTGTATAACTTTATTTTTGTAGTTCTAGAAATTTTATAGCCGATCTTAGTAACTAAAGAGAGAATTTTAATCATAATATCTGGAAAAAAAAGTCACATTTCTCATTTTATTTTGTTGAAATTATTATTAGTCCTTTTAACTTAAGAAGCTTCATTTATGTCGAAAAATTATTTATCGCTGAGAAGAAATGTTCTTGCACAGATGATCAGATCATCGATCCCTTTTCAATGATAAATGTATTCCAGACATGAGGACAAATGTATATTAGTCGTACACATAATGATTGCCTATTAATAAGTCCACTTTTGTTTTAAACAAAATGCTGTTCGCCTTGGCAAGTTTTCTCTTTGTTTATCACCAAATCTAATCTCTTACAAATCTCATCAACAGCACTAATGAAGACGTTCATCTAATTAACATCAGTTGCCAAAAGGACAAAACCACCAGCATAATCTAAATCAGAATTTCAAATCTCTGGACCATTTAAAGTCATCCGTACTATTGCGATGTTAATTTAAGAGCCTAATGCGGTGCCGACTGAACCAACTATCGTCTTGTTTTAAAGCAACAGACTTTTCTTGATTGCCTAATTTCCAAAAGCTGAAAATCTTTTTTTATATTTTAAAATTTGAACAATTAGTATATTAACATACCGAAATCACGAAACAAATTTGATTTTAACAATTTTTTGAGATATAAGGAGAAAAACACAAATTTCCCCCCTCTTCCCCTAAAAGAATTATAATAATACACCGTCCACATTCACCTATGGGCATAATCGTATATTTTCAATGGTCTAATTCAAATTTTTCGGAAGGTTCAGCTGGAGAATCGTAGTGAACACAATCTTACACATTTTCAATCTGTTGTGTTTCCCATATCCAGTTTCTGACTCCTCACTCACACACAAAATTCAGAAACATTTCTTTTCTCTCTCCAAAAGTTTAGATACTTCAGTTCCCTTTTCAGATAGTTCAAATAAATTGAAACGATCAAGGATAGGCCAGAATGACCGAATGAAATTCCGACGACCATTCGCATGAACCAACATATTGGACAGTTATGGCTAAAGGCATTTTGACCCCTCCTAAGTAAAATACCGTTAACCGTTCTATGTTCAAGTTTGAAACGGATAATACCCTGAATAATGAGGACAAATAAGGTATGAATGTAGAAATTACATTACTAGTCTGAAGTTAAACACCGATCAATAAAATGAGCATATCTGGAAATAAATTTGGAAAATTTCAAATTTCACAGGAAAAGATAATGTTATGATGATTAATGGAATTTTTTTCCGAAATAATTTACATGCACTCTAAAAAAATGAAGAAAATTAGGAGAAAAGGGGAGTGGTTTTGAGCAGAAAATATATATGCAATAGGAGATGAGATCTTATTGCATCTTTATCTAGCACTAATGCAGGCCTCACTACGTCGATTCATCCGTCAATAAGATAATCCAGAGAATGGAAAGGCAATAAAGTCCACTAAATAATAATAGTACTACAGAGGTCCTGGAAGATGATGAGATGTATATTAGTCGTACACATAATGATTGCCTATTAAGAAGTCCACTTTTGTGATATTACCGTTAAAGGACAGTAATATTTCTCCCCAGACCACTCCAAAGATGGCTATAGGATTTATCTTCAGGTTGAATAGTTATTAATCCGCAATTCGATATCATTTGTATAACTGACACTTGGTTGGATGACTCAACCCCTGAACTACGATTTTTTAGATTATAAAGGTTATTTTTTAAATAGAACTGATAAAAAAGTGGAGGTATTACTGTTTATTTTAAACCATATATTAGTTATGCCATTAATGCTGAATTTACGATTTCTTCCCTGCACTTGAATCAATTATTTTTTAAAATAGTAATGTACTGTGTGTAAACATTTATGACCAGTGCGTTTTATGCAAATCGAAGCAACTGTAGGTAAACGACGGCACGTGTGAAAATCATGAAACTGTGTAAGTAACACCTGATACTGAGGTCTGTTAGTCAGTGTTATTCTTGTTCTTCAGATGGGAACGGCAGCGGACGTAATGAGTTTGACAAAGGCCAAATTGTAATGGCCAGCTGACTGGTCAGAGCATTTCCGATATGGCAAGGCTTGTGGGGTGTTCATGGTCAGCCATGGTTAGTATCTTCAAAAAGTGGTCCGAGGAGGGAAAAACCACGAACCACTGGCAAGGTGTGGGCCCACCACCGATCATGGATGCTAGAGGTGAGCGAAGGCTAGCCCATATGGTACGAGCTAACAGAAGGGATACTGCATCGTAACAACAATAATTTGTAATTTGAATGCTGGTGATGGGAGTAATATGTCACAAAACACAGTACATCGAACCCTGCTGAAAATGGGGCTGCACAGCAGCAGGCTACTCCGCCCATGCTATCCTTGGTTCATCATCGAAAGCGCCTACAATGGGCACACGAGCATTAAAACTAGACCTTGAATGATTGGAAGATTGTCGTCTGGTCCGATGAATCTCGATTCCTGTTGCACTATGTGGACGGCCGGGTAGGTGTGCATCGTTTACCTGGGGAAATGTTCGCACCAGGATGAACCATGGGACGAAAACAAGCCAGCGCAGGAAGTGAAATGCTTTGGGCAATGTTCTGCTGGGAAATTCTCGGTCCAGTCATTCATGTGCAGAAAATTATGACATATGCAACCTACCTAAGCATCATTGCAGACCAGGTACATCCTTTAATGGCAACAGTATACCCCTCTAGTTGTGCCTTCTTTCAGCAGGATAATGCATCATGCCACACTGCCTGAATTGTTCGAGAATGGTTTGTGGAACGAGGAAGAATCCCAGATATTTCCCTGGCCTGCAAATTCCCCAGATATCAATCCAATCGAGCATCTGTAGTTTGTGTTGAAAGAGCATATCCGATTTGCGGCTCTCAACCACGTAACTTACAAGAGTTAAAGGATCTGCTGGTAACGTCTTGGTACCAGATACCACAAGACAGCTTTAGAAATCTTGTAGTGTCTATGCCTCGCCGGGTAAGAGCTGTTATGGTGGCACGTGGAGGACCAATATCATATTAGACAGGTTATCATAATGTTTTGGCTCTCCGGTTTATATAAACCTCCAGCCTCTGATGTACAAATGTTCTTAGATTTTTTTTTTTCGAAAATTCTAGAATACGCAACTGTTAAGAATAATAATTTTTATGTAATTGGTGACATTAATATTGATATCTTAGAACAGAATGACGATGTTATTGATTTTAATGAATTAATTGATATTTATGAATTAATTGATAGTTATGAATTAATTGATATTTATGGATCTAGAAATTTGATCCAATTACCTATGAGAGTCACATATTCTAACTTAACTGTCATAGATCTGTGCATCGTTAATGTATCATCTGCAATTGGAGGTGTTTTATCCATTGGTATAATTGACCATTTTCCTATGTTGTCCTTTATTCTAACAATAAGCTGAAAGAAAAATTAAACACTCCTGCTACTTTTCGACGTTTCTCGGAAGATAACATGAATAAATTTTATGTTGAAATTGGCAATATATGCTGGGAGGATGTCATAATATGCAATGATCCTAATGAAATATATAGTAAATTTATCAGCTTCTTAACTGTATGTTATAATGCGTTTTCCTCTGCAAAATTTTAAAAAAAGGCGAAAAAATCGAAAACCTTGGATAAATAATGATATTTTAAATAAAATAAAAATAAAGTGTAAGAAATGTAAGGAATTTTTGAATGCTAGAAGTACACATTCATTGAATTCTTTTAAAAATTACAGAAATCAACTAAATCTAGAAATCAACCGTAGCAAAAACGTGTATTATCAAAATATTCTTAGTACCGATGTTAGCCCAAAAACTGCGTGGAAATATATCAATAGTCTTTTACGAACGAGGAATATTGTTTTTCCTGATGCAATGCAAGTAGAAGGTAAGGAAATGGAAACTGATTCTGAAAAGATTAATTGTTTAAATAAGTATTTTTCAATTATTGGAAGTAATATAAGTCGATACTTTTCAAACGATGTAGATACTTTTAGAATGTTTTTAAAAGTGTTAATAGACTCTTCTTCCACAAAAGAAGTATATCATGAATTATTAAAACTAAATGTTAAAAAAGTTATGGAATTGATGGTATTCCAGCAAAACCCATTGTGTTGCTAATTTAATCGCTGCACCACTAGCTGCTACTTTAAGTGCTTCAATGACGAAAGGTGTTGTTCCAAATAAATTAAAAATTGTTCGTATAGTAGCTGTTTACAAATCTGGGGATAAAAATGACTCAACAAATTATCCACCAATATCAGTTCTTTTTGTTTTTGCTAAAGTCATGGAAAACATAATTTATAAAAGAGTACTAGATTTTGTTTTTAATTGTAACATTTTGCATAGAAACCAATTTAGTTTTTTACCTGGGAATTCAACAAAAAAAAAAGCTTTAATGAATATGACAGAGCCGCTATACAAAAACATTCAAAACAAACTATTCACTATAGGCATTTTTCTAGACTAATCAAAAGCATTTGACTCTATTTGTCACGAAATTTCTTTGTCCAAGTTATACCATTACGTTTTCGAGACATTGTGTACAAATGGTTTCAAAATTACTTATCCAACAGAAAACAAGTTGTTCTTAAAAGTTGTGTACCTCAAGGCTCTAACCTAGGACCATGACTTTTTCTCTTATATGTTAACGATATTATAACATTTCGAATAATTCTTCTCCGATATCATTTGCAGACGAAGTTAGTAAATTTTGTACATAAAACCATTGATAACTTAATTGATATCGTTAATAACGATTTAAAAATTTACGCAGAATGGTTTAGAGCTAATAAACTCCGGTTAAATATTGTCAAAACGAAATATATCTTTTTTGCCCAACTGTAAAAACTGTAAATCTTTACTTACAAGAAATATGCATTGATGGAAATGTGTCGAAACAGTTACAAAACTAAATTTTTAGGAGTATGGCTTACTGGTAACTTAGAATGGAATTTCCACCTTAAGCTTTAGATGGAATTAGTCAGTAAGTGTTAAAAGTTTCTTATTACCCGCATCCTTTAGTGAGCTTTAACAGAAAAACTCGGATGGGATTACTATCCCTCTCATGTTTAAGTTGTGAAATTTTAATGATTGTGAAACCCATATTTACAAGTTCACTTTTAATTTCCTCACAAGTGACAACAAGGGGTAAGTTTTTGATGACTACTTTGAGATTTTTATCTTCTTTCAGTTGCTATGTTTGGAAAGCAATATGATCGTTCTCAAATTTCCACGCAAAAGTACGAAAAATCTGGATTACACTTCGTATATATTCTAATCGTAACCCCAGAGGTCTTAGCTGTAAAAGCTTCGACCACTAATGCAGTTAGTTCTTTATGTAATTTAGTCAGTTAACTGGATTTCTTAAAATTATTGGAGGAATTTTTTCCCTTTTTCCCATAGCAGTCTGTGGCTGGGTTGAAATTGAAGGCGTGCAAATTTCAGCTTCAAAGTTTAATTCATGCTCAAGAACAGAAAATTTGTTCTTAAGAGCAATTTCTAAGTTTTCAGTGGGAGAAAGAATTCTCTTTTGGCCTTTTCTAATTGACCATAAACCATCGGTATCCATAGCAGCAATGTGTCTTTCAATATTACCACTGGTGGCCATTGGAGCCATGATGTTGGTTTCAATTTCCGTTACAGTATCTTCAGATACAATATCTTGATTGGGATAACTTAGTAAGAGAAGTGTAATTCATATTTATATGTGCTTTAATTAAATTACTCTTGGTTAAATTCCGACATATTGCTCTTTATTTGCAAAATGTTAGTATTTAATTTTAAAATTTTCAGTAATATTTCGATATACTAGCAATGAACAAATTACTTCATTTTATATGAACTGGCCTGTTTGCCTATTAGCGTTAAGAAATGAAAAATCGCCACTTTTTCATTTTAAGAGAAAAATGCAGTACCATTAGTACGAATTACTGCCTTAAGGGCGAAAATTTCGGAAAATGGAAACTTTAATTTCTTTGAAAACAAACATTCCATATTTGCTAGATACTTCATGGCTGCACTTCAATACTATAGCTGGACTAAAAGATAAAGAAAAGGGTTGCAAAATGGGTTGGGAAATAATGAGAAAGACAATTAATTGCTATTTGCCTGTAGCACAGCAAATAGCAGAGAATTTCGCCTCACAGCAGAGGGCGACGCGAAATTGCGGAAGATTTTGGTGACAAGTTTGTTCTTGCTGCAGCTGATAATGTAGCTCGGAATCAGCACATATCTACTAATGCCAGAGTGGTGTTCCCAAAACTCTGCATTCCATGGTCAAAATTCTTCAAAATGTTAGATCGGCAAGAAACCACTTGGTGATATGATAGCATACCACACGAACCATAGCAACTTACCTATTTTGCTCTATGGTTCCATCTACGATGGAGATGGTAGATAGTTGATCTCTGATAATTAATTGAAAATCACTGTGCAACCTTCCTTGGCATTCCAAAAAAATGTAAGGATTAATGTTTGGTGTCTGTCGTGTTTTGTAGGGGACGGGAATAAACGAATCCAACCTTAGCATAGGAGATCGATTAGTCCCTTAATTACATTCACCATTACCTAGATGAAATCACAGGTTCACGGGTTGTTAAGCCCGTACCGACATGTATCTTAGACTTGCTGCACTAAGTGACGTGTAGAAAGATGATGAACAATTCAAGCACGAGAGGAGTGAATAGACGACACAGTTTATTTACATTCACATACAATTGCGTGATGGAGATGCGCTCGATTCTGTGCGCCTTCGCTGTGTTGAAGATCAGAGTGATTCGACTACTTAGATGTTCGTTGGACTTCCTCCAATTAGCCCAAATTTAATCTGAACTGCTGCAAGCATTCATATTCGCTTTACCGACCTCAAAACTCGGCGAGAGGATATTTAATACTTGCCTATTACCTGGTTGACACAGAACCATACCTTGGTTCACACAGAACCGAACCCTGGTTCACACAGAACCTTATCTTGGTTCACACAGAACTGAAACCCTCGCCTTAAGTGTTTTGTTTTGTGAAAGAGCGGCGTCCTCTTGACAAGCATCAAATGTCCTTCCAGTTTGACAGAGATGCTGAGACTGCTCTTCATTGTTAATGCGCATCTCTCCCTCACTCGCATTAGAGCCCCAGGCTAGTCATAAAAGCGCTTTCTCGGCTATGAGCATCTGCAGTCAGCCAGCTCAGACACGAATAACAATTCGTGAGTCACGTCCCCATCTCAGCATTTCTAAAAATACACTTGTTAATACAGATATATATTTACAACAACAACAACAAAAATACAATAATAAATAAATTAGAGGGACATGACAATATCCATGGTCTTGAAATACATTGTGATGACACGAAGCTCATTTCTACCTAAGTGGCAGTATAATGGTAAAGACACTTCCACTTTTCGACAAAAAAACTTTATTTTCCACATGCCGTGGTTGCATGTGTGGTAACAGCGAATTCCATCATAGATCATTTTCCTCCTACGAGGTTAAAGTTCGCGATCCCCAGCCGTGAATAGAGACGGTTTCAGGCTAAAGTTATCTTCTCCGTCAAAGTGGGATACCTGACCTTCAAGAAAGAGATTGTTCACACTCAGTTCTCTTTATGCTGAATAACACTGATGTAACAAGCTGAAAACTCACCTTGAAACAATTACTTCGACCAAACACTTTCAGAAATAACTACATAATTTCCCTCTGTTTTCGAAATGCTTTGAAACTTCACTTTCAGGACTTAAAGCTCAGTGATAATCTCAACATACGTTGGGATTTCTGGTTACAGAGAAATCTGAAGGGCGACGTTTACCAGAGAAACATTCAATCTCTGCGAACGTTTCTTTTAACATTCTGCGTTTGACAATCGATCATGCCGTGGTCCCAGCAAGCCTTATTATCTAATAGACCGTGTTTTTTCCTTTGTATAATAAAAACTAACCGGATTCCTTTTATAATATCTAATAATCAAATCATCTGTTAAGGCCAGTTTTGCATATCATTTTGATATGCGAGGAAATATATTAAAATTATTAAAAATAATTTGAATCACCCATTTACCCACGAAATCGATACACCCATAAAAATGCATTGCCAAAGGGCATATGAAAGAGAAGTGCCTAGAACCTAAGAGGACCTTAATCTAACTCTGGTTCCCAGAACACTGTGAATAAAAATGGATATCAATTTTGTCGGTATTATGAACATATATGGGCATTTTTTCGTTAACGATTTTTATTTTACTGCTCTCGTTTCCTCATGGTCATAACACTGCCCATTCCAGATTTCATTGTACACTTAAAGGTTTAATATAAGCACCGAAATTGATGCATTGTAATTATAACCTACCTTCTACCAAAAGAGTCTTACATATACCAAACATCAAATTTTGGCCCGTTCCATATACTTTTAATTGAATTAATATTAAAAAAACAAAAATTCAAACCTCAGTAGAAGTGATTCTAGATGTATTTACAATGCTCCAAAATTTAGCCTTTCCACACACTCTTTTTAATAGAATTTATATGAAATTTGAAAGATCATTCACAGGAATCTTTTCTTAAGCAATTGAACAATGTACTAGAAAAAAATTCTTATTTTATATATGTAAAATGCCTGACAAAATATTACTATAAATCCCATTTCAATAGTGTACATGATAATAGCTTAAATCCATCGTGGATTGCTTTCTATAAATAACAAAAATATCTGAAACACAGATGATGTTGTTTTATTCCTTTGTAATAATTCATGGCTGATTTAATTCTTCAGCTGCCCTAGGCCGGTGTATGTCAGCAGCTTCAATTTTTTTAAAAAACTAAGTTTCCCCCAACTACACAGCTTTATTTCCTACCCATCTACAAATTAGAGCACATGCCTACCGTAACAAATTTGAAATTTTGCTGCTAAAAGTGAAAAAACAAAATTACATATTAATGTTCGTCAATTATCCAGAAGACAAGCTTTTACCTTTCGAGTACATTGTAATAAATAGTGTAAAATAACATGTGAGATGAACAGAGAAGTTTCCCACATCAAAACACTATAATTATCCTCAGGCGAACTAGAGGGCTTAATTTACACTGTTTTCAATAAATTAAGGAACAACCTAAAAACCCGGTTTTTCTCGAAGACCCGTTGGAGCTGCATAATATGAATGGGAATATAAGTGTATATAAACACTGTGAGTAAGAATAGCAGTTCAAAAATGGAATATCACTTTTAATTCCAAATATTAAATACGAATGCATTTACACGGTTGAAGGTCAACTGAGATAGCCCAAATGATACAATATGGACTGTGGTCTCCTCTTGCCTTTTTTTACCTGCACCGATATCTCATTTTATTGATAATAATTCTAGTGATAAGACTGTCCAGCAGTGTTGTGGGTAATAATCTCCATTACTCGTCCAATGCATGCGAAAGCTCCAGGAAGCTTGCAGGAGAGGGATTCGGGAGAGCATCCCATGCATATTCTATCTGATTTAGATAATTTAGGTTCCAAAGGCCAAATTATCAGCCTTATTCTTAAACTGCTCAACTTAATTCTTCCGAGCAGTCCACACCTAACTCTCATCAATGATATCTTGCTTTCTGCCATTGACTGTGGATCATGAATCACAACCAACATATAGTTCAGTGGAATACAAGAGGTGTCCATTCAAAATTACCTTTTTTAAAACATTTTGTAAAGTTACACAAAATCATTATTTTTAATCTCCAAGAATCCTATACTGATAAAATTCCAAATCTCCCCAATTATATCACTTATTTTCAGAAAAATACTAATAATTCCAAAGGCATTATAGCAGATGTTCATAAATCTATACCTCAAACAAGAATAAATATTCCACTACTTAACCAATCCCTTGAATGCATTCTTATAAAAATAATTTTAAATAAAAAACATCTATATGTTCTCAACTGCTACAATTCTGGAGTCTGTATCAGTGAACAAACATACTCCACATTACTCAAATTTATTCAAGGAGATGTAATTATTTGTGGTGACTTTAATTCCCACCATAAAGTATGGAATTCTTATAAAACTGACTCTAAAGGAATTCAACTATTAAATTTCATTGAGAATAATAACTTAATATTATTAAACGGAAAAAATAGATTTAATACTCACTCAATCATTGATCTCACTATAATTTCACCTAACCTTTAAACCTTTTTCATTGGACAATTTCCAGTAACTCATACAATAGTGACCACTTTCCAATCTTTATTTTAATTTCTAACTGTAAATCCTATAAGCCCCTCATTAATATGACTCACTGGCCCAACTTTAAAAATTCACTAAATAATTTTAACTTTAATGATTCTTCAATTGACTACAACAAATTTATAAACTAGTTACACATTCATGTAATCAAAACACAAAATCTATTCCTAAGAAAATTCCTTTTAATAATTCTCATATTATTTTTATTAATAAACTAATAGCTATTTTAAGAAAAGCAGAAAGAAAAGCTCAAAGAAATAACACGTTACAAGATTACCAAAACTATCATAGATTATCAGCAGCTATCACAAAGAAAATAAAAAATATACAGAAATCAAACTGGCACATTTTCTCAGAACAACTATCTCCCAATAGTTCAATTTCCAATCTATGGAGAATCTTCAAAAAACTTCATAATAATAATTCAACTCCTAATACCCCCTCACAACCTATACTCTCACTTGCTCTTCGTAACAATGATACCTTACCCACAACTGCAGACAAATTTGCCAACTTTCATCTCAACAAAGTTAAAGACTCCTCATACTTAAATAAAAAATATGACAGTGACACTTTCCTACATCAGTTTTTCAAAGTAAAAAAAATTATTTAAATTTTCCTTTCTCACTTTTTCAGCTCAAAAATGCTATAAAATACTTAAAAAATAAAACTGCTGTGGGACCTGATAAAATTTCAAACAAAATCTTAAAAAAACTTCCTCATTCTTTACTTATAAAATTACTACACATATTTAATCAAATTTGGACTTCAGGTAAAATTCCAGATCAATGGTTAGATAATCACCTAATTTTTACACATAAACAAAATTAAAATATTTATGATTTCAATTCTTACAGACCTATATGTTTATCATTAAATGTTTTAAAACTTTTTGAAAGACTAGTAAATTCCAGACTCACATGGCATATAGAACATTCTAACATCTTAAATTAACATTTTTATGGCTATAGATCAGGTCTGATTTTTCATTTTTTAACTGACATTGAACTTGCTTTTCATAAAAAAACAATTTCTTGTAGCTATTATTATCGATATTCAAATTGCATTTGATTCTGTCAACCATACAGCATTACTTCATAAAATCAAAAACATAATATTTCAGGTAACTTATACAAAACCTTATTCAATATTATTTCCAAAAAAAAATTTAAAGTCAAAATAAATAATCATCATCATCATCACCATCATCCTCAAGCAGCCATGGGCTACGGAGGTCCAACCAGACCGTGCAATTTAGTTCTCCAAGCAAGTCTATCCTGAGCTACATCTACTGCATCTGGCCACTGCACACCAATTCTAACAAGGTCCTGTTTGACATTGTCTGCCCACCGCATCCTAGGTCTCCCCTTCTTTCTGAGGCCTTTAGGCACACTGTTCATAATCCTATTCGCCAATCTATAATTATTCATACGGGCAACATGGCCAAACCAACGGAGTCTCTCTCTGCACAAAATGCTGCTTAAAGGAGGTTGCAAACTCCTTTCCCTAATCTCATCATTAGTTACAAAGTTGAACCACCTAATGCCCAAGATACTGCGTAAGCATCTGGAATCAAAAGCATCTAGTTTCCTGTTATCTTGTTTACAAAGTGTCCAAGTTTCACTACCATAACTAACGCTAGAAAGAACCAAACTATTATACAGTCTAATTTTAGTCTTTAGGTGTATACGCCTATTTCTCCACACTCTCCATAGGTTCTTAAAAGTCCCGGCAGCAATCCCTATTCGTCTGTTAATCTCATGCCGCACATCACCATTATCTGTTACATACATCCCCTGCCACTTCTGAATCCACATTGCTCATCACACAATTGACTGTCAACCAGATTCTTAATTCTATTAAGCACAATCATGGAAAGAACTTTACCTGGAACAGAGAGTAGGCTGATACCGCTATAGTTATCACAAGAACTGCGATCACCTTTTTTGAAAATAGGGATAACAATAGCTCTGGTAAAATCCTTAGGAACCATGCCTTTATCATAAAAGATATTCAGAATTACAGTCATCCAAGTGGTAACCGAAACATTCCCAGCTCTAAGCATTTCCGTAGTAATTTCATCTACCCCTGGGGATTTATGAAGTTTAAGTTTAGAAACAGCCAAAATAACTTCAGATTGCGTTATAGGGCCAACATTAAAGCCACCAATGCATCTATCATCATTGCAAACAATGGGAGTAGAACTAACTACATTGTTTAGAACATCACTGAAATGCTCAGCCCACCTAGCCATGACAGAATCCTCCCCTTCTATAACCTTACCTTGTTTATCCTTCAATCCTTGTATGCCTGTCCGTTTTCTACCACACAAAACATTAATTATCTGGTACAGCTCTCTGCTGTTGTGCTGTCTAACTGTTTCTTCGGCTTTGTCAGCCAAACCATCAAGCCAAAGATTCTTATCAGCAGCTAACTGATACTTTACAAGTTTATTAAGGTCTCTGTAATGCTTTCTATTAGGACTAGTAAGGTATTGATTAAGGGCATTCCTGCAGTTCTTTCTTTCCGAAATAAGCTCAAGTGTCTTATCACTCAGATAATTTTGCCTCTTCTGCTCCTTTTTTCCTAAAAGAGTACTGTTAGTATCCAAAAAAGCCTGTTTAAAATGATCCCATTCTTCCTCGACTTCAGTAGTAAGCAAACCATGACTGTCATAATGACTAAGTAACCTATCATGGTAAGCTTTGGCTATAACTGGATCTTTCAGAGCTTCAGTATTAAAATTAAATTTTTTAACCCTAGCACAACACTTTTTAAGTATAAGTTGCAACACACTTTTAACCTTGTTAAAAGTGTTAAAAATAAATAATACCTTTTCTGAAGAATATCCTTTTACCACAGGAATTGTACAAGGAAACATACTTTCACCTAATTTATTTAATATATTTCTCTCTGATCTTCCTAACACTCTCCCTAATAACATAAACTATGGCATATATGCAGATGACATCATACTGGAGAAAACAACATGATAACCCTTATGTTATAGAACATTTTCTTCAATTATCCCTTAATCAACTACATAATTTTTGTCAAAAATGAAAACGTCAAATAAATAAATGTAATCTAAAATTGTTAAAGATGCCAAAATTTTAGGATTACGCTTTGACAGCAAGCTATTACAGAAATTTCATTTGAGAATGCTATTAATATTGGTAACAAATTATTTAATTTTTAAAAATATTTAGGAGGAGCTAAATGGGGCTGCAATACTCAAAATATTCTACTTTTATATAAAAATATAATTGCTCCTAAATTTCAATATGGAATTGAATTTCTAAATAACTTGTTTATCTCTAGAGCAAAATCATTAGAATTACTAAAAACTAAAATTATCAGATACTCCCTAGGTTTACCCCAGGCGAAGCAAAAATATTGACCTTTATGCAGAAACATCAATACCTCCTATCTTCGTAAATAAATATTTTTTACTTTCTAACTTAATTTAGAGAATTATCTTTAAAAACACGTCACATCTTATCCAAAATCCTCTAGCAGTGAATGCACTACCATTAATAGCATAAACCAAACTAATCAATTGCAGGAAATCATCCTCAACAAATTAAGAGGTCCCATCTGGCTTAGCAGTCCACCCATTTTGTATACTGACATTCCAGGAATCCATAGCAAAAAAACCTTAGATGCCTCTTCTAAGATGATTACCATTTATACATATCAAATCACTAGAAGAATTACAAAAAAATATACACAGATGGATCCCACAGTGATGATTTACTTTCTACATCTGGTGCATTTGTATGCTCAGAACAAAACAAATCTTTCACATTTAAATTCAACAACCCAGCTCCTATAATTTTAGCAGAAATCACTGCAATTATTTTTGCTATTGACTGGTCCTTAAAATTTACCAATTCCTCAATTGTAATCTTTTCTGACTGCAAATCTGCTATTAATCTTTTATATCAAAATCCATATAAATCAAATTTTCCTATATACATCACTGATGCTCTTTCTCTAACTTTTAAACACATTTCTCAAAACAATTACATATGCATTCAGTGAATCCCTTCTCATGTAGGGATCACTGAAAATGAAAAGGTAGATTCTCTTGTTAAAAAAAGTCTGATTGATAAACCTTCTATCCCTGTACCATTCTTTATCTTTCTTCATAAAAAAACAGAACAAAAAATTATTACTAAATGAAATCCAAACTTATTTTGAAACCAATGCTGTTAATTCACATAGATACTTAATTGACACACAGATGCATCAATTTAAAAATTATGGCTTTTCTGAAAAAGAAATTAATCTCATCTCAAAACTAAAAACAAATAAAGCTCTAACTAATACTACATTATTTCAATTTAAAATGAAAAATTCTACCAATTGTCCAAATTGCTTAACTCCCCAAACTTTATCCCATATTATTTTTGACTGCAATCTCTATAACTTACAAAGACAAAATTAATACAACAAACTTAATAAATTTCATATTTTTACCTACTCTTTCCCAAATATCCTTCACCATAATAACAAAAAAATAAAACTCATCTTATATAGATTCATAATAGATTTTTTCAAAGACTGTTCATTACTGGATACCATCTAACATACCTTAACAAATTTCATTCTTTCTTTTCCTAACAACACAAACAACATGAAAACTAGACAATCAATATTTATTTCTTTTCTTTTTTTATCATATACAACATGAAGATTATATAACATTTTTACTTTCATAACACCACAACATGAAGATTTTACTACAAAATTACAATTACTTCAGTATCATATTTGTTATTTACTATCCTACTATGACCTAAATGAGTTAGAACAATCTCTTTTTGTTCTAGAACTTTCAATTTTGAGGGACGTGTGATGATGATGATGATGACCCGGGTTGTCCTCCATACAGTTAATAATGCTGTTCTCCAGATAGCAGTAGACAAGGCATCAATGCTGCTGGAGGACGTTATCGTGCTGTAGGAGGAAGTTATCACCACTTGCATCTGCTTATGGTCGCACAAAGGAGTCCAAGATTTCATTCCTGTAATTGCGATTAGTGATGCAGCCTGTTGGAAGCATGAACAGATCTGTGCCACCATCCAAAGATATTCCTCTCTAAACCATGACACTACCACCACCATAAGGTTCGGTTCACAGATATTTGTGTTATGATAGCGTGTTCCTGTTCTCTCCAAATCAACTGATGCTGCAAATCATTGTGGAGGGCAAATCTCAATTCATCCTAATGAGCACGGACTACCATTGCTCCTGAGTTCAGTTTCTGCATCAGTGTAGGAATCCCTCCTGTGGAACATCACTGGCCATCTATAAATATAGGCACACTTCATGAAGACTTTGTCTTAAGATGGTAGCGTACATCGCCGTTCCACTCACTGCTGCAAGATCCAATTGCAGTTGACTTCCGGTTCCCCCTGCCACATAACACCAGATAACGGTCCTCCCTTGGTATTATTATTGCCCGTTGTCGTCCACTGCTGAATCGTCTGGATGCATTCTGTCCTTGTTGGAATCTGTGCCAACGTCTATGCACCACTGAAAGACTCACATTAAACCATCTGGCAACATCAGGTATCTTGACTTAGGCATGCTTCGAGCCGACCTAAAGCTCGCCATGGCATTTCTTCCGATAAATGGTGTCTATTGACATATCGAACATATCTGCTATATCGAAAACTACGCCTTGTACTTTGCAGGAAAACTGGAGAAAGCTTCAAAACGCCCACTTTTAACGCTCGACGCATTTACATATACCGCTGCCAGCCCCATTCATTTGCATGCCATACCTAATCCTGAGTCGTATTTTACATACTATACGTGACTTTCGTATATTTATATCGCGGGAGTTTTAGGATATCGCGTTATTTTCATTTGTTCCTTAATTTATGGGAACCAGTTATATCTTGAAAATATTCGTCGAAGTCATTGGGTGGCAGACGTAATAGTCGGGGTGTTACATGATGTGGTGGAACTGTAAAAACAAATATTAATAACGTTAGAGAAAATATTTAGTTTAAACACCGATTCTTGACGTGTATTCATCTGGAGAAAACATGAAACTCGCCACAACTGTATAGCATCAGAGAACAGGAACAGTTTGGTGGCAAGTGTGATGTTCTGGGAATATAGTAGCATCATGACTGGCACAAAACTTCGTGTCTTTTAGATTTTCATATTCTGACTGCTCAGCGATACATAGGAAAGATTCTTGAGACCGATGCTCTCGGTCCTGATTTAACATTTATGGACGATAACACAGTTTCCATAGAACACATGCAATCGACAATTTCTTTGAAAGCAAAGGCATTCATGGAATGAAGTGGCTATCAAATCCCGGACATGAATCCAATTGATTATATATGGAACGTTCTGGGTACGAATTGCAGAACACCAATCCCCTCCCAGAACCTTCCATGAGTTCGAATCTGCTCTTCTGGAGGAATGGGCTTTATACCAGACAGTGACGAGGCATGACTTTTTGAGTACGGGAAGTAATTACTAGAAGGAGTGCTACAACTAAATCGGAACACCGTTCCGGTAATTGATGTTTCCAAATCACTGAACCGGAACACCATTCTGGTTCTCGGTGTTTGCTAATCCCTAAACCGGAACACCATTCCGGTACTCGATGCTTTCAAATTATTGAACCGGAACGCCATTCCGGCACTCGATGTTTCCGGATAATTGAACGGGATCGACGATCCGGTACTTGATGTTTCGTACGTAATCTATGAGTATAAATAGTTCTATACTTTTTTAACAAAATATTATTGGAAATTAGTATTATGCGTCTTCGTTAGGAAAAAATATGGGGATACTGTGGCCTTGCAAAATATTATTTTGAGAGTCGAGGGGGAAATGAAATAAGTTAAACATGCATTTTAATATAATTACTGGAAAGTTAGAAAGAAAGTACAAATTAATATTATAAGAAAGAATTAACAAATCACCTTCGGAAAAGTTTTATTACAAACTCCAAATTTGAGTTATGCGTTCTAAGGAATATCTCGTCTTTGCTTTTGGTGCTAACACTGGGGATTTGTAATCCAATCGAAAATGGGGTAAAGAAAAATATTACAAACTGTACATTAAAAATCTTTTCTTAACAAATTCTCATCTAAAAGATACTAATTAAATTTTATTTTTTACGGATGAAAACAGGTGGGAGCATGGGGGATACTTGAGTATCCTCAAAAAAAAAAGCCTTTATATTATATACAGGTATTGGACAGAAAAATGGAAACAGTTCCACGTTATCTCAATAGGAAATCACAATTAGATTTCAATAACATTTTCAATATAATTTTTTAAACAAAAATATGTCTAAAGATCTCAATAAATTTTGTCTAAATCTCGTTTTCAAACAATATTTTTTTCACCCTTTACTGATCTCTTAATCTCTTTTAATGTGTCAATTAAAATTTGGGATTAGTATTTTTGTAGCCTGTTAAATATTCAAGCATTTATTAATCTTTGAAAGTGAAAAAATGTTGTTTGAAAAATGGATTTAGAAGATTTGATTGAGATCTTTAATTTATCTTCAGACATATTTTTCGCTAAAAATAATATTAAAGAAGCTATTAAGCTCTGAATGTGATTATCTATTGATGTAACATGGAACTATTTCCATTTTTCACTCCAGTACTTGTATATATAAATATGAATTATCTCATAGTGACAAAGGAGGGGGCGGGGACTGAGGGTGCAATCTCCCAGTCATTCAGGAAATTTATTTTCAAGCAATCATTTATTCATCAGCGTCCCGGTGGCCGAATGGTTAGCTTGCTTGGCTATTGATCTTAGGGACCCGGGTTCAAGCCCTGCATAAAAAGACATGGATATTATTTTGACAGGCTCCTGTAAGATTTTCGTGGCCAGCATCTGCTTGAGGGGTGTTTATTTATTTGTTTATTAACTTGCATTAATAAAAATGTTAAACAAATTTTTGGTTAATGTTATAGTAACTAGAAATATTAAAATAATTAGAACCTTATAATTTGAAATATTTCGGTTAATTTTGGCTATGCCACTGATTGCATATAGAAGAATTATGTGTAATTCCTAAATTTTATTCTCCTTATTTTTCACTGAATTGATTGTGTTTGCGTTTGAGTAAAAGCATTATTACAGTATTATCTCTATAATTTCTCCTTCCAATATTGAATTCTATAAACAGACATGTGTGGATTTAAGAACATTGAACATTTTGTCACCATTCGGAAAACAGTTATGCCCATTATTGCTATGCCAGTTTTGAAACGCTCTACCTCTGAGTGCTCATTTTTAAATACAATGAACTAAATATCAGGTCACAAGGACACCCCCAGAGCTCAGAGTCAAGAAGCGAAAGGGGATCCACTGGACAACCGTTAGGAGACTGGTGGAAATCGTTTAAAAATCACCTAGCATCTCCTTCAATGTACTCAGCATAGTAGGGTTCTCATAAACACGTGGAGGGGATGGCTCACTCGGTAGCACGCCGGCTTGTAATCTTCAGTTCCCAGGTTCGTGTCTCATCTGGGCAAGCGTTGTGCTTTATCTCCGTAAAACTCCCCCCCTGCCCTCGGTCAGTAGCGGATATCCAAGGGCTTGGAAAGGCTGCCGTCCGTCGAATGGGACAATAAGCCATGGGCTTGAAAAGGCTGCAGTTAGTCGAATGGGATATTAAGCCATGAGCTGTGCACGTCAAAGAAAACGCTGGATGACCATGACAGGAGGTTACCACCTGTTTCCTAGCAGCTGTCCAGTAGGTACGTTCTCCCAACCTTCTCTGATCCTTTGGGATCCTTGTGACTCAGCCATTTACCCAATTTTGTGGGGAAAAAAATGCCACTCAGAGGTAAAGCAACTTAACCTGAAGAGGGCGTGACGATTTAACGTCTCATCCGACTGGCGGCAGTTTTTCTCAGCCTATCGGTGTCCCTTTTCTCGCCAAGAACTAAATTACATTATAACTAATTTATTTTCTATCTTTGATCCAATCTCTTCATTTAACCTCTGATGTGGGTTAACGGAAATAAATCACAATTGGGACTCGAGCCTGGGAACGTCAGAAAACTAGTTTGGCGCGCTACAAGATAACATCCCAACCACATGACTAAACGCAAAGGCTACTCTGATGACTTTTGATTGGGAAATCAGAGAAATAGATGCAAAACATCAAAGGAGAATGTTTAGTGAGAAGCGGAGATAATTTTCGGACTATTTTTCGAATCCGCACCCGCCTAAGCCAGCTTTGGGAGAAAAAAATTCAGACGCATCACAAAACATATGTACTGAAACGAATGTCGCTAATCAGTTATTTATTCTTATCATATTAATTAAAATATTTTTATGACAAAATTGAATGTTAATGCTATTTGGAACAAAAAATACCAGAAATACTGCCAGAAACTGAAATTCAATGCAAAGGGTCATTAATTTATTTAAAATAAGAGAATACGCAAAATAAAAATCTGTGATGCTCATTTTTAATTATAAAAACTGATTTAAAAGTAGAAATTATAATCAAAAATATTTTACATTTCTGCCTTTGAAAATTTAAAAAAAATATTTGAAATATAAATTACTCTGAGCTTGAAGTCGTCTGCGCTAATTGCTCCCGAGCCAGACTCCTGCTCAGCCTGATAAAGTTCGAGCCAAAACTGATCGCTAGCGAGAAGGGTAGAAATGTTTGCATTGTATAGCCTTGAGTGTGGCCGTTCCAAAATTGAGGAGAAATGACAGAGATTTAATTTGATTCTCATTTTATTTAGACTAAATTCAATCTTATAAAATATGCATTAAATAATGTGCAAAAGCATAAATATGTCGTTAACGTTGAATAAACTTGCATCATCTAGTAAACAGGAAAAAAAAAAGAGCCAAAAGATTTATGCTTGAAGACAAAATAGTAAAAAAACCAAACGAATTATGACTTGAGTGCAAAATAATAAAAAATCCAGAAAAATTATGGCCTGAATGCAAAAACAGATATTTAGGGTAAAATTGCATGCATTTAATGTTTTACGATTTCCGGCCACTTGTTTTCCATAGTTCGTTTCCAACAAGACTCTAGTTTTGTATTTTTCAGAAGTTTTCAAGGGCTAAAGAATTTATTTCTTACGCCATAAACCTACTTAGCAGCCCTGATATAAACTGTTTCAAGATTTCATATTTTCGAAAGATGTCAGTGAATGATAGGTTATTTATTTACCACTGAAATGGGTAATGAGGGCCCCTACCAGTGACTAAGGTTTTTTCGTTTATTAATACATTTAAAAAAATGAATTATACTAGTTGAATGTCGCTTGAAAACTCAATGACAAATATTAACATTTTATAATTTCACTCTAAATCACTTTTGAAATGTGGCAGAATTTTTTACATGAACTGTTTTAAACTTTTCTGCCACTGGAAACAGTGATTCTAAAGAACGATATTTCGGTTCGTTAGAATTCATATGATATTTAAACTAGTTTTAAGTTTCACCTAGATTCTGTTAAAAGTACGAATTGAACTTTTAAGACAGTACGATACAGCTTATGCCGAGTTCCTGGAAATCATCGATATAAGCAAACATTGTTTAAATAGGAAAAGTGAGTAATTCTAACCTAACATTATATCCATATGTTTTAAAGAATTTGGTTATTAAACCACTATCGCGACATACAATATGTTGGCTCGATAGTAATTTGTGAACACCGAAAAAACAGCGAAACGATGCACAATTCTGTTATAAATTAGTTACTTTACGATCAAAAGTTTCCCACACAAACGAAATATCTGGCAATTACTTCCGGTATCAGCCAGCGCGTAACACTAGAGTCCCTATATAGGTAGTGGTTGGCCATCTTAAATTTTGACGACATGTTTTGTCGTCGTTCGGATTGTTTAGCTTGCATAGCTGAATGGTATTGCACGTATACTTATAGATTCATGAAAAGGTAGGGTAATATTTGATGCAGATTTTAGTGTTCATGATTGGAAGCACTTTAGAAAACTACTAAAAAAGGAAAAGTAAATTCTACGGCTTGTTTTTTTCTTTAAAAAAAAAAGATATAATTTCGTTTTGTTGTCTTGTCTGTATACAGTTAAATAAATTTTTTTTTTTGTTAGATAGGAATTAATGATATATTACGATTTGCATTTTTCGAATCTCCCAAAAGTTATAACTGCGCCCTCTGACGGTGGAAAATTTTGAAAATTCCAAAATATCAAACGAATATTCCAAAGATGTAGTTATGTTAGAAGTTTAAAATTTTGGTGTTGAAATGTGAAGGTTACGAAGTTACCATTGACAACAATCACTTGACCCTTTAGACCCAGGGGGAGCTGAATGCAACTTTTTTTTTTTGTTTTAACAGAATAGTGTATGTTTTTAAATATAAATTAACAATTCTTTTTGGGTTCGTCAGGTATTGATGAAATATTACAATTTGCATTTTGCTAATTTCCTAAAAGATAAAACTGCCCCCTCTAACGGTGGAAATAAATCGAAAAATACCAAAAATTTAAAACGAATATTGCAAACGATGTAGTTAAGCTAGAAATTTGAAATTTTGGGCGCGGAATGTGACAGTCTTGAAATTTCCATTGACAACATTGAGTTGACCCTAAGCCCAAGGTAGGGAAGAAATGGAACGGTTTTGTTTTAAGAGATAATTGGAAATCTCTTTTTTAGTTGGTTACTAATGAAATGTAATTCGCATTTTCAAAGCTAGTTTTAATTTGTGTCATTAGAAATCACTAAATATCGAAAGCCGTCCCATGGCCAAGTGGTTAGCACGCTTGGCTACTGATCTAAGGGACCTGGGTTCGAGCCCCGGGTAAAGCATTAATGTATGTGTCGTTTTTCTGCTGAGGTCCTGCCATCCTCACAGATCTTTTACTATGGCATATAAACTGACAGGCTCCTGTCAGACCTCTGTGGCAAGCAGCTGCTTGAGTGAGAAATTTTTTTATTTTTAAATATCGAAACTTTAAAACTCTTAACGAATGTTTCAAGTGATCTCTTTACGGTAGAAATTTCGGCAGTAGAGTTCTGTTATGGTAGAATTTCCAATGACAGCAATGATATGTCCACTATTTTCAGATGAGCGAGAGAAAAGCAACTTTCTAAATTTAGGAACTAAAAGAATAATACTTTTTATGTTTTATAATTACTAATAAAATACTAATATATGCATTTCCCCCATCATATATTAAAAAAATAAATAAATAACTCCTCAAGCAACTGCTTGTACAGAGGTCTGACAGGAACCTGTCAGTTTATACGCCATAGTAAAAGGTCCATGAGGATGGCGGGACCTCAGCAGAAAAACTACACAAACATCCATAATTAAAACTTTTAAGGAGTGAAAAGTAGGCAAAGGAAGAACTTCATTCTCTTTGAAAATGAGATTCCCATATGCGCCAGAGGCGATATGCGTTCTTTTAGTTTTTCACACTTTCTATACCCTCTGACAGTGGAAATTCGGACTACTGTATAATTGAGAAAGTAAACTATTAATATTTTATTAGTACCTCTAATGTGCAAAAAAAAATTTTTTTCCATTTTTCTCTTAAAACAGAAAAGTTGCATTTTACCAATGGGACAAATCATTACTATTAGGATAAACCACTTGATCATTACACTCTATGACCAAAAACTTAAGTTTCTAGCAAAAATAGATCGTTTGCAATATTTATTTAAAATTTTGTATTTTTCAGCTTCTTCAGCCGCTAGAGGTCGCGTTTCAAGTTTTTATTTACCGCCTTTAGCACTCTCTAACACTGGAAATTGCAGCTGATGGGGATTCGAAAAACGTAAATATTAATATTTTTGTGGGAAAAAATTCGCCGACATACGGGATTCGAACCCGCAGCTCTCTAGAAATATGCCAGAACATTTAACCTGTTGAACTAAAGTTGAACTTTGTTTTCACAAAAACATTTACTGATTTATAGACGTTTAAACGTTTACACGTAATGCTGAAATTATCAAATATTGTTTAAATCATTAATATTTTGTTAGTGTCTCTAAAACAAAGAAAAAAGCATTGTTTCGTTTCCCTCTTAAAAAAAGTTTAATTTTCGCACCCCCCCCCCCCCCCACCACCACCACCTTTTAGATAAGATGTCAAAACCTTGTTGCCGCTGTAAACCTTCTGACCATAACACTCTACTACCAAAATTTCAGATTTCCAGTGTAAATAGTTTGCTTGTAATACTCGTTTGAAATTTTAGCATTTTCCATTTTTCCCACCGCTAGAGGGCTCTATTAAAGCTATTAAAATTTTTCAAAATTGCTAATCACAATATTTGTTCGACACCTATCCATTCCAAAAAGAATTATTCATTTAGCTCTAAAAGTAAAAAAAATTAGTTGTATATAGACGGAGAGACAGGTGGAAAGACAAATGGACAGACAACAGTTAACAGAGAGATGGACAGACAGACGAACAAATACTGACATAGGCAGACGACAAAGAGAAAACATTAGCTCGTTTTTCAAACGAACCTTAAAAGAAATTATTTGTTGGTTTTTCAGTTAGCTCGTTTTGCTTTTGCAGCCGATTACCGTCTTCTGCTTGAGTTTGTCGGAAAAAAATATTCATTATTTCTTTGAGTGAAATTTTTACACTCAAATACAGCGCAGTGAGGGCATTTATAAAATATGACAGCTTTTATAGACAAAAAAAGTGGTAGAAATATATAAAACTATAACAACTGAGAAATTTTAACTTAGTACATGCACTAACTCATAGGCTTTCGTCTCACGGTACGACACAACATGGCGTCCATAAACCACGTGACTCAATCAACCAATGGCAGTGAATCACCGAGATGGCCAGCCTCTATGGACCTGATGATAAGAGGGCTGAGGCCCCCTTTACGAATAGGTCCAGACAGGATGATGAATGTTTAAGAAGAAGAAGGCCAGCCTCTAACTATACAGGACCTCTATACAGAACGACACTTTAGCAACCTCTAGCGGTTAGTGAGAAAGGTGTGATGTAACGTTAATAGGCGACAAGATAAGTTGATTCCGTGAGAAAACTTTATGCTGGTTGTGTCCATAAGAAAAATTTCAGGAGGTTCTTTATACACTCCTAGCTCAACGGCCTGGCAAACAGGTGCTTCTGTTAATTATACAGTATAATATCACAGGAAAACTCGAAGAATGTTATATAAATATAAAATTTTTGTTAGAATAAACTTATTAATGTTAAAAAAATACTTTTACTTTTATGTTAAAACCTTTATATATATTTCATTTATAATTCTTTCTTTGTTTTGATGATTTTAAGGGAACCATTGCTTCCCTGGCTTCCATGACCATTCCACTGATATCAGAAAACCTCATCAACTGTAACTGTTGATCAATTGTAACTGTAAACGTTGCCTGAACTGTAAAGCTGTCAGGGGTGATCATACGCGTCACTTGCGTCTCTTATCCCCGAATTCCAGCACTTCTATTATGGTATGCTCTCTTATACAGCACTCATGCATATTACACGATTTCGTCACTTCCTTTTATTGTCATGTCATTATACTTTCCATACGACATTTAAATATATTTTATGAACACAGGTTTTTGAGCTATATACACTCGTTTTCGTTATCTTAAATTTTTCAAGGCCAGTGTAGATGCAGGCGAAGTTCAGGATAAGTTAAAAGTTTAAATTTGTCATGTTGTCCTTTTGAAATGGCCGATTCATTTTATGACAAATGAGCTGTAGCTTTTTCTTAACTTTTTTCGTCGCTTATGTGATGTAGAGGGTGTATAAGGGTCATTAAGTGATATTAAGTGTACTAAGTTTCAATAAAATAGTCTGGTATATGTTTTTATTATTAAAATTTAAGATAAAATACTCTAGTTTATGTTTAGAGATATAACAAAATGATGTCTTTTAATCAATAAATATAATTTGTTTCAATTGGAGAGAATTTAAAAAAGATACATGCTAAATAAATTTTTAATAAAGTATGTAAAAAGCAAAGCAAAAAGAAAAAGTGTTAAGCATCGTGACGTTTAAAAGTGTTAATAATCGGCTAGAAAGTGTTAATATATAAATAACCCCAAGGTGTATTAGGCAATATATTGTATTTTTCCGTTATCTTCAAATTTAATGCATGCTGTCTTTAACCTTCTTGCACGATAAAAATATTTTGCTAATAACCATCAACTCACGAAGCTCAGACCTTCCTTTAGAGGTCAAACTCGCGAAAACTTACTAGCTTCTTTGGAATTCTGCGTTACTTTTTAAAAACCACATACTAGAAGGAGATTTTCTTCCGTCATTATTAATTTACGTCATCTGTCGCTTTTACGACAGATACAAAAGAAATATTGATTTATATCTATAACGTTTCAAAGGACCCGGCTGCTATTTGAACACTGCAGTAAAACGGAGGTCACTGCACTTATTCGCTTTACAGTGGCTGCCGAAAAATAAAACTGTGCAGAATGGTGCTCTGCTTATATATCGATCACATCCCTTTTCTCTACTCTTCCACTTTTATCACCTTTTCCCTGTAAACCCACAATGACACGCATATCAGTTAAAGTACCATTTGCCGCAATCTAGAGGCGTTGTCGGAGCCATTACGGAAGCAGAGATGTCATGATGAAACACAAACTGAAAAAAGTGACTTGAAGAAACTGTTCTCGTACTTCAGAGGTGGAGTGGCTAGCCTGCAAAGTGGGCCACGTGAGGATGTGAGTGCTGCATCTGGTGGTCGTGACAGGAGGGGAGTGGAAAGGAGTCTCCCAAGGAGCAGTTACCAGGAAACAAAAACTCAACACAAGCACAGCAAGACGCATACATACTACACGGTAACACTTCAAGTTCGCGGGTGGCAGATATTGCACGTTTGTCGGTCTTTCGTGGTTTACACGTGGACCTAGCATGGACAACCAACAGGACCAGCTGGGCCACTTGCGGCCTCTCTATCATCAGATTCTTTGTAGCACTCTGCGTTCGTGACGTGACGGAGCTTCGGGACTCTATCGCATGTAAGTCTGCTTCTCTTTTGCTGAGTTCATTTTCTTTCAACTGCGTGTTGAATTTCACCTCTCTTCCTTGAAAGCCTGCAACTTACAAACTGAGGGATGGAATATTAAACTGTTTGATGCAATGCTTTTCTTAAGCGTGTACGTAAATGTCAGTTTTCTGATCACGTTAGGGTTCAAATTTTAAATCAACTATAGAATATCCAAAATATAAATTTTAGGTGTTTTCTTATCCAATAATAGAATATATTATACGTTTATATGTATACTAGCAGATTTACCCGGCGTTGCTCGGGTCGGAAACCCGAGCATTATATATAAATATATATAAGAAAATATATATATTTATATATAATGCTCGGAAGCATATATATATATGCTTCCGAGCATTATATATATAAGAAAATATATATAAATTTTAGGTGTTTTCTTATCCAACAATAGAATATATTATACGTTTTTATGTATACTAGCAGATTTACCCGGCGTTGCTCGGGTCGGAAACTTTCTAAAATGTAGAATAGAGGCACTCCCCATGTCGCAAGCTTTCATTTGGCATAAATATCATTACATTCGATCTCCTCCTCCTCCGGGGGGCGGGGATGGCTCAGTCGGTAGTGCGCCAGAATCGTAATCTGTAGTTCCCAGGTTCCAGTTCAAACTCTGTGAGCGTTGCGATTTATCTCCTAAAAACTCCCTGTCCTGCCCACGATCAGTAGAGGACACCGATGGGCTTCGTCAGGCCGCCGTCCCTCGGATGGTACGTTAAGCCGTGGCTCCGTGTGCGGAGCAGCCATGCGCTGTGCACGTCAAAGAACACACTGATGGCCTTGACGGTAGGTTGCCACCCGTCTTCCAACAGCTATTCTAGTAGGTCCCTCCCCCAAACTTCTCTGAGCTTCGGGGTCCTTGTTACCTGGCCATTTAGCCCATTGTCTGCAAAAAACTGCCGTTCGAGATAAAAACCGTTATCCGGTAAAATTTCCTTCTTCTCTTTTAGGAGAGGGATGAAATGCACATAGTTCGAGGTATCTATAATCCTCCCCACGTCAGAAGTTTCTAAACCAAAAATCGAAATTTCCTCCCTCAGATAATCGAACTTTTCAAATTGCATCTTACCCACCAGAGTTTCTCGGATACAATTTGCCGGGTATATGTAACTTTATAGTAAAATAAAATTACCATGGTCTGAGGTGCATAAAAATTTTAAAGGTACTGAAAAATTATTATTATCATTAAACAAAATTGTTTATTACTTAACATAATATTTAAGACGTTTATTAATTATTCGTATATACTTCTATTAGCTTTCGATATTTTTTCAAATTAAATTAATTTTAACTTCCGGTAGGAATTTCGGTTTTGAAGCTTTCATTTCAACAAAGTATCTCGTGTTCCGCTCGTGTTCAATTAGAACAACTTCAATATCCACGGACGTTCATGCTCTAGATTCAGCAAACTGAACAATGAGTTTATCACGCGAAATCAAAAAGGAACTTGTTTGATGCATTCATTATTTCAAATTTATTGGTGGCAACAGTTATTTTTGAATAACTTTCAACTTTTAATATTTAATTACACGAAATCAGATATTAATTTAGTTTGATGCATTCCTTTTTTCAAATTTATTAGTGGCAACATTTGTTTTGCATAAATTTCAACTGTTAATGTTAGTTCTATGGGAATTTTGAAAAACTGAAACCTTCCCACCCCAATTTCGGTTGACCGCAGCGGGTTCTCACATAACCTATATTCTTCCCCTGGGTGAAGGAAACGTTCATGCAAAGTTTGAAGCCTCTAACTCTTCTGGGGAACGAGTGCACAAGCGGACAGACAAGCAAATAAACAAACAAACGCTTTTCTTTATATATTAGATATATGATATAAATCCAACTTCAGGCGATAGAAAAAATGTTATTAATGTGCCAATTTTTTCATCAGGCAAAATGTAATCTAATCTAAAGCTGTACATTGGGAATGGCATCCTGAGCTCAGCAAAAGGAATCAATATTTCCATCCAGTATTTCGATTGAACGGAGTTTAATTTTTATCTCTGATTTAAAGCTGAAGAATTTTATTTTTTGATCAGAACAGTTTTGTTTAAATTTAGAAGAGATAAGACATATTTTCAAATCTTCTGTACTCTGCTTCTGAACACAGTTTCTAGCTGGATGGATGGCGGATTTCTCTGGGTTTGAAGTGCCTTGTGAACATAACAGTGATATCTGCTGACTGTGGGCTGAGATGACGTATGCAACAGAAGTAGCATATACTTCTCATCATCATCATCATCATCATCATCCTCAAGCAGCCATGGGCTACGGAGGTCCAAAGAGACCGTGCAATTTAGTTCTCCAAGCAAGTCTATCCTGAGCTACATCTACTGCATCTGGCCACTGCACACCAATTCTAACAAGGTCCTGTTTGACATTGTCTGCCCACCGCATCCTAGGTCTCCCCTTCTTTCTGAGGCCTTTAGGCACACTGTTCATAACCCTATTCGCCAATCTATAATTATTCATACGGGCAACATGGCCAAACCAACGGAGTCTCTCTCTGCACAATATGCTGCTTAAAGGAGGTTGCAAACTCCTTTTCCTAATCTCATCATTAGTTACAAAGTTGAACCACCTAATGCCCAAGATACTGCGTAAGCATCTGGAATCAAAAGCATCTAGTTTCCTGTTATCTTGTTTACAAAGTGTCCAAGTTTCACTACCATAACTAACCCTAGAAAGAACCAAACTATTATACAGTCTAATTTTAGTCTTTAGGTGTATACGCCTATTTCTCCACACTCTCCATAGACTCTTAAAAGTCCCAGCAGCAATCCCTATTCGTCTGTTAATCTCATGCCGCACATCACCATTATCTGTTACATAGCTCCCAAGATAATTAAACTGTGACACCTGCTCAAGACTGCAACCATTCAGATTAACTGAATCACAGCCTGACTGACCAATTTTCATCACTTTAGTTTTCTCTCTGTTTATAACCAAACCTACTCTACTACCAGTCTCATCAACGGCTCGAATGAAAGAGTTCATCTCATCAACATCATTTGCCAGAAGGGCTAAATCATCAGCATAATCTAAATCAGAAATTTTCCTATCTCCAGCCCATTTAAGGCCAAAATCTTTCCCTTGAAGTGAATTTCGCATAACATAATCAATAACCAAGCTAAAGAGAAAAGGAGACAAAATGCACCCTTGTCGAACACCAGAAGTAATGCTAAACCAATTGCAACAAGCCTTACCAACTCTCACACACGACTCAGTGTTATTATAGAGAGCTTTCATAATGTTAACTAACTTGTCTGGTATACCATATGATCTCACAATCAACCACAAATTATGACGATCAACAGAGTCGAAAGCCTTTTTGAAATCAACAAAGCTAGCAACCAAAGGTTTCTGAAACTCTAAACATTTCTCAAGAATCTGCCTAAGTGAAAATATCTGATCTACACATCCCCTACCACTTCTGAATCCACATTGCTCATCACGCAATTGCCTGTCAACCAGATTCTTAATTCTATTAAGCACAATCATGGAAAGAACTTTACCTGGAACAGAGAGTAGGCTGATACCCCTATAGTTATCACAAGAACTGCGATCACCTTTTTTTGAAAATAGGGATAACAATAGCTCTGGTAAAATCCTTAGGAACCATGCCTTTATCATAAAAGAGATTCAGAATTTCAGTCATCCAAGTGGTAACCGAAACATTCCCAGCTCTAAGCATTTCCGTAGTAATTTCATCTACCCCTGGGGATTTATGAAGTTTAAGTTTAGAAACAGCCAAACTAACTTCAGATTGTGTTATAGGGCCAACATTAAAGCCACCAATGCATCTATCATCATTGCAAACAATGGGAGTAGAACTAACTACATTGTTTAGAACATCACTGAAATGCTCAGCCCACCTAGCCATGACAGAATCCTCCCCTTCTATAACCTTACCTTGTTTATCCTTCAATCCTTGTATGCCTGTCCGTTTTCTACCACACAAAACATTAACTATCTGGTACAGCTCTCTGCTGTTGTGCTGTCTAACTGCTTCCTCGGCTTTGTCAGCCAAACCATCAAGCCAAAAATTTTTATCAGCAGCTAACTGATCCTTTACAAGTTTATTAAGGTCTCTGTAATGCTTTCTATTAGGACTAGTAGGGTATTGATTAAGGGCATTCCTGCAGTTCTTTCTTTCCGAAATAAGCTCAAGTGCCTTATCACTCAGATAATTTTGCCTCTTCTGCTCCTTTTTTCCTAAAAGAGTACTGTTAGGGTCCAAAAAAGCCTGTTTAAAATGATCCCATTCTTCCTCAACTTCAGTAGTAAGCAAACCATGACTGTCATAATGACTAAGTAACCTATCATGGTAAGCTTTGGCTATAACTGGATCTTTCAGAGCTTCAGTATTAAAAGTAAATTTTTTAACCCTAGCACAACACTTTTTAAGTTTAAGTTGCAACACACTTTTAACAAGGTAATGGTCAGATCCAATTTCAGCTCCCCTATATGCCCTGGTATTCCTAACAGAACTAGTCCATTTGCTGTTAATTAATATGTAATCAATCATATTCTTATGCAGCCCATCAGGTGAAACCCATGTGTACTTATGTATGTCGCGGTGTTTGTAATAAGTGTTAGTTATTCTGAATCCATTGAGTTTACTTACCTGTAGGAGACGTTGCCCATTGCTATTGCAGCTACCAATACCAAAAGGGCCTATTACTCCTCCCCAAAGGTCAGAGTCAGTACCAACTTTGGCATTGAAGTCACCAAGAACAAGGGTAATATCTCCTTTCTTGACAGAATTCAAAATATCCTGAAGTTGTTCATAAAACCTATCCTTCTCATCCTCATCGGCATCCTCAGTGGGGGGCATAACAGCAGATAACATTCAAGTCTTTAACGCTTGTCTGAAATTTTGCTGTAAGAAACCTTTCATTAATGCACTCATATCCTAGAAGAGCATCACTAGCGTGTCTGCTGAGAAGCAGACCCACGCCTTGGTGATGCTTTTTGTCGTCCCTCCCTGAAAAGAGAAATTTAAGATTATTTTTAAGAATCTGACCTTTATCTGTCCATCTGGTCTCTTGCAAGCCGAGAATATCTAAATTATAACGGTGGAATTCTTGTGTGAGGACATCAAGAGAAAAAGCTCTGTGCAGAGTCCTCACATTCCAACTACCTATGGAGAGGTCAATCATTGTTGGTCATTAGCTGATGATAATAAATAAATGCCATCTCCTGCTTCCCAGCACAAGAACCCCTTTACTACATCAGCAGTCGAAGTAACTTCGTTAGGGAAGATAAAACGGGGACCCTTATGATTGAATCCCACGCTCGAACAGATATAAAGGTGATAATGAAACTGCTCATTTTAGAACACATTTAAGCAAAACTGAAACATTCTTGTTTTTACAGTTTGTACAGGAAAAAATCCCCAATTGCAATGGTTGGGTTGAGTTGTTTTATTTCTGAGTGGAACTTTCGCGAACGATGGGCTAAATATCCAAGTCACAATGAATTCAAAGACTACGAGAAAACTATGTAAGGAGAATTTTCATGGAAAATTGTTAGGACCCCTGGATATATACAGTCCCTGGATGAAAAGCTCTGTCCCTAAAGAATAAATATTCACGTAAGTGTCCCTGGAAATGGTTTTTAAATATTTTTGTCAATATTGAATTAATGTGTAGCATGAGAAGATATTTTACTCATAGAATAGTAGTGAAGAAATTAAAAAAAAAATTGAAATAAATACCCCCTCAAGCAGCTGCTTGCCACAGAGTTCTGACAGGAGACTGTCAGTTTATACCTCATAGTAGAAGGTCTGTGAGAATAGCAGGACCTAAACAGAAAAACGACACATACATCCATACCTTACCCGGGACTCGAACCCAGGTCCCTTAGATCAATAGCCAAGCGCGCTAACCACTCGGCCATGGGAAGAAACTTATAAAAAATTTCGGTCGGTAATGCAGGTGACAGAAAAATTTATGCCAGAATTTTATAATGAAAATCGTCAATTGCGAACTGTCAAAATCGGGTGACCAGGAGTATCAGATATACGGGAACGTCTCGTCAAGACTGTAAATTGAATTTTCAAAAGTCCCCTGATCATTTTCTTTAGATGTGGTCACCCTAAAATAGAAGCCTCCGGTTAAGGCCATCCAGCTTGTTCTTTAATAGGCACAAGGTATGTCGTTATTGCACACGAGGATATACCCGCCATGGCTTAGCATCCATTCAAGGGACGGCTGCCTTTGCAATCCCAGAACGTACTATTGGAATTTTATCTAAAATTCTTGTGAAATTTCCTATCTCTGAAAAAGAACTTTTCTCCAGTTGGCAACAGTGCTTCACGATATGACCCTGAGCAAACGATTGGGAAAGGATAGTTCATGCACATTATGCTTTCGTTTACATTCTAATTTCAAAATAATTAACGCCTCAACCTTTTTTTTTGTATCAAATATATTACATACAGTTTCCTAAACTTTTTCGTTTACTAGTGAAACGATATAGACTGAGAGCACAATTTATTATATACCCCCACCCAACCACAAACCTGCCCTTCAGCCACAATAATGCAGCCAGTCGAAAAAACCCTTTTGGGCTATAAATAAGTCAGATACCTACCTGTTGTGTAGAGAGCACCTACAACTATTATGATCGGTAAATACGGAGATCTAAGCGAGTTCGATCGTGGGAAGATAGTTGGAAGACGAGGTACTCCATATCAGCGACTGCATAATGTCTGGGATTTTTGCATATGACAATCGCATGTATATACCAAGACTATATTAAATCTAGCAAAACTGCTGAGGAAATTGTGGCTGTAACCAGGCTGTTGATATTTGAAATGAGTGCTGCCTCTCCCGTATCACAATGTCGGAATGAGGGGTAACAGTGCAGATGATAATGCTGGCATTCAAAGATAGGGCAGCTATGAGAATTTGAACGAAGACCATTTGATGTAAGATGGTCGAGTGGACTATGACAGCTGACACCCACATCGAGTAAACAGCAAGTGACTGGGCTATGAGACATTACATTTTGCAATCTGGCGAAATGTACACTTATTGTCTGTGTTTCTAATCTTTTAATGGAATCTTTAAAAAAAACAAGCTCAAGAGGGAAGCAATATTTTATATTACAGATGTTTTGAATTTTTTTAATTTTTTCCATTATTTTTCAATTTTTTAAGTTATTTTCACTTAATTTAAAATGATAATATAACATTGTGTTCACCGACAAATACCTTCAACACTGTGTGTAGTTCTGTGCATGTGAAAAATCATCAAAAATAATATTTCTATTTCGAGTTTATTCTTTAATTTCGATTCTACCTTGGTCATTTTCCCTTTTCATTGTTTATTTAGTTGATCAAAGCTTTTCCTCGCTTCTAATTATTTCTTGCTTTTTTTCCAACATAACATTCTATTTAAACCTCAGCGTTTACTATGTAATATATGTATCTAAGGTATGACCTTTTAGGTTTAAAAAAATATCCATTCGGGGAAGGGGAGGAATGAAATTTATTCGAGAATATCTTTCTTTTTTCAAATTCTGGTTAAAATCAGATTGAAAAAATAATAATTCACTATTGTTTTAAAATTCAGATGAAATCGGATTGCAATAAAAATAATCTAAATTTTCAGATATTGCATAACAATTTTATCTGTAACATTAGAGATGAGTTCGGACTTAATTTTACGAGCCCGAACACTTTGCGCAATTGTGAAACCCGAGTCCATTTGGGAGAAAAATTTCTTACCCGTCATAGACAAACATAACGAAATGAATGTCGCTAAATCATCAATTTTATTTTTACATTATTAATTATAATAATTTTATGAGAAAATTAAAGTGTTAATGCTATTTAGAACGAAAAATATTAGAAATATTCGTAGTAACTGAAAATTTATGGGTAGCATCATTATGAACGCAAAGAATTATTCATTTTTAAAGACAAAGAACAAGTAAAAAGGCAATGAAAAGCCATGTGGTGCTTATTTTTAATTACTAAAAACTGATTAAAATGTTAAAACTATAATGAAAAATTATTTTATATTTTTTTTTATTTTTTAACACTTACAAGAGATATTTGAAATATATTATTCTGATCCCGAGTCCGGCGTTTTCTATGCTATTATGACCCCGACAAAGCCCAAACCCGAACTGATCTCTAATTGACATACAATAGCAATTGCATTGCCAATGTTTCTTCAGTGAGGTTGCTTCTGTCCAGCGGTTGCAGATGAGTAGTATAGTTCCATTATAGCGTACGCCCCCCCACAGTGCTTTCACTCTATGACGCAATCAGCCACGCCCACTTATTAATATGCATAACCGACCAAGCTCCCTTATGCACACCACTCTACTTTCCCCCTTATTCATAACTTATTAATATTCATGATTAATATTCATAGCTCATTAATTAACCCCTTAGTACTGTCCCCCTTTATTAAAAACTATTCCCTGATTAAAAAAACTCCTATGTCTGCCATTTTGACCACAAACTCCTAAATTAATTCCAAGTTCCGAATCCCCCATTTTGAATCCTTATGTCCGCTATTTTAAATTCTGACATCACCACAAACTCCGGAAATAACTCAAAGTCCCGAGCCTGCCATTTTGATTTCTGACGTCATCACACTCACCACAAACTCGCGAAATAATTCTAAGTTCCGAGTCCGCCATCTTGGTTTCCATCATAATCCAAAATTCCGAATTATTCCAGCTAATTGTGGCGCCATCTAGTGTTTAACAAGTGCACTATATTTAAAAAAAATTAAACCATTTTCCACCATGGAATTCGATCGCGCGACCTTCACGTATACCAGCGAATTACATAGTGCATTTATCCATTACACAAAGGGTAAGTATTTACACAATGCATTTATCCATTACACCAAGGATAGTATATGCTTAGAGTGTTGAAAGGTGGATGAAGTAGGAATAACTGATCATTATAAAATAACCTAGGAATGTTATATTTCCGTCATTTATTTTTATTATAATTTAACGTGCGAATTTTTATTCCTTATAAATTAACCTAAGAGTTTTATATTTCCTATATTTATTTTTTCTTGTAAATTAACAATTTTTATTTCTTATAATTTAACGTGCGAATATTTATAAATGAATTTTTTATTCCTTCTAAATTAACCTAGGTACTTTTTAGTCCTTGTAAATTAACCTACGTAATTTTTAGTCCTTGTAAATTAACCTACGTAATTTTTAGACCTTGCAAATTAACAATTTTTATTTCTTATAATTTAACGTGCGAATTTTATGTTTCCGACATTTTTTTTTATTATAATTTAACGTGCCAATATTTGTAAACGAATTTTTTTATTCCTTATTTAAGGTAAGACAGTCATGCTCAAAAAAGATTCAAACGTGTTGAAGAAAATTCCTTACACCTACCGAAGTATGAATATTCAAGTTCAAATCAGCGGTGAAATATTTTGGAATAACCACCTTTTGAGCAAAAAAAAAATGCTTCTGCGAAACTAGTGTGAACACCAATTTCATACATACAGGTTCTAACACTCCGAAAAACATAAATAGGTCCCTCATGTTCAAGTGCTTGCATGATAATTATCGAAAATGGCTCAACCTTACAAATAAAATGTTATGCTTGATATACAGAGTGTGTGGATTTCACCTTGTTCAGAAAAGTGAATATATGAATCACATACAGCTGAAATGTAACATGTAAAATTCACATGTTTACACAAAAAGTGAATATTTTCAGGAAAAATAGCGTTGCTGACTTGAATTTCACCAAAACCAACATTGTTGCAAGAAACGAAATTATGACATTCCCGCCTTAATTCTTAATAAAATAATACTTGAGGTTAAACTATCGTTACTGTCGTGTGCACTCGCGGTTGCAAGCACTATTCAATTTTTATGTAGAAATATGCAAATTTAAATCTGTTGCGTTGTGTTTCCACATTGCCCAATTACGGATTATTCACTTAATTAGACAATACGGGCCGCAAAAATCCCAGGCCGTCTCCTTAGGGGAAGACGTTTTTATTAAAATGAAATCCAATGATGAACACCACTCAGGTTTATAGAAAACATAAAACAATAACAATATTTATTGAGACAAAATACCTAACAGTACAGGCAGAACAATTAATCTTTCTAATAATCAATCATTTATCGTGGACTTAAAAAAGAAAGAACTTAAAGAACTAAATGGACTATGAAACTGTGGATCCCTTCAAATTAAAATCTAAAATTAAGGATAGCAACTTATAAGTGCAAGGAAGGATAAGCATACCGTGTTTATATCTGCTCCTTGGTCCTTCCGACCGCTGTCATCTGGCTGGGGTCAGGTGACGCTTCTACTCTAGGTAGGGGGTCATCTCCTTGTTTAGTCCTTTTGCCGGCGAAGAGGAAAACATCTCCGTCGCACTGCCGTAGATATGGAGACGGACCCTAACTAGACCGTCACATACGCAGTTGGGTAATTTAGCTGCGGTAGACAGACGGCTGCATCAACTTGATTATGTGGAAAGGGGGATTGTGTCCCTCACCGGTCAGACAATCAGCAAGCTTAAACTCAGTATCTCTGCTTCTGATTCAAAGTCCTGCAGTCCAAGCATGATCCCATCTGATACTGAATCTGGCCCGCCCAGAGCTCTGGCAGTTCCATGCTTCGTCGCTTTTCCGAGTCTTACTGCAAGACCTCTCTGTCCAAAATCTCGAATCCAACTGAAGCCCTCCCTGCTCGCTACTATACCCCACGTTCCTTTCCCCTTGTTTTCACGAAAATGGTATGTTCAAACCATCTGTAGCATCTGCAGAGGAACTTAAGATTGATAAATTCTCCCCAGGGGTTCTGTCGCTGCGCTTGATATTGACATCGCCAGCTGGGAAAACGGAATTCCTCGTTCGTTACTATAAACGTCCGACGATGTTGCCCAGTCCTCCATCTGCATTTGCTGTGGGGGACGATTTCCCGAATACTGCTTCCCGTATGAGGTCGCACTAAAGCTGTCAGCAGTCTTTGCCCCCTAGACATTGGGTTGGGTTGTTTTACCTCTGAGAGGCACTTTTTTGCACACAATGGGCTAAATAACCAGGTCACAGGGACCCCAAAGGCTCAGAGAAGGTTGGGGGAGGGGACCCACTGGAACAGCTATTAGGAGACAGATGGTGGCCTCCCGTCAAGGACATCCAGCGTGTTCTTTAACGTGCACAGGGTATGGCTCTCCCACACACGGAGCCACGGCTTAACGTTCCATGCGACGGACGGCGGCCTTTCCAGGCCCATTGATGTCCCCAACTGACCATGGGCAGGGTGGGGCAATTTTGCAGAGATAAATATCAACGCTGACCCAGCTGGGACTCGAACCTGGGAATGACAGATTACGAGCCTGGCACACTACTGACTGAGCCACCACCGCCCCACCTCCTAGACGATTCCCTGCTCGACCCCACATGAAAAGAGAATAAATTGGGATTTTCCTGTCATCCACCCATCCACCCACGGGGTTTTGTGTCATGTTGTATCGAGTGTCGTGAGATCTGGGCATTCTGTGTGTGTGTGGGCTCTCGGGGTAGCTGCAACTTCCGTCGCCTCCTAACATGTCCACCATGTTAGTCTGTTCATGTATTTTCCCTGTGTTGAAAAAAAAATCACTCAAGTGAGAAATTAATAAAAAAATAAATCGTTATGCCTGATGTAAAATCAGCGCATAACAGTTATTACTGTACTTCGCACGTGCACATGCTTGTAATAAACTGGGGAAAATGTTTCGAACGTAATGTCATGCGTGAAAAATAACTAAACCGAATTTAATGACCAATTTAGTTGAACATGAAATATGCATGATTGATTTACTCGTGTAATGAAACACATATGTGAATACATATCACTGTGGAAAAAACGTTTCCTTGCAGGAAAAATAACCACTTTTACACTTACATAATGCCCGTGTGTGGGAGAGCCATACCCTGTGCACGTTAAAGAACACGCTGGATGGCCTTGACGGGAGGCTACCATCTGTCTCCCAACAGCTGTTCCAGTGGGTCCCCTCCCCCAACCTTCTCTGAGCCTTCGGGGTCCATGTGACCTGACCATTTAGCCCATGGTGTGCAGAAAAGTGCCGCTCAGAGGTAAAACAACCCAACACTTAGATAATGCAAAAATTTACATACTCGTGCGGGAAAAATTACCTAAACCCACTCTTGGTTAAACATGAAATGTGCATGTTAGATTTACTCGTGTAGTCAAACACATGTATGAATACATATCATTATCAAAAATCGTGTCCTTGCAGGAGAAACAACCACTTTCACACCTATACAAATATAGTATACTTACACACTTATTCGAAGAATTACATCTGGTGCGGGAAAAACAACCACTTTCACACTTAAACAAACATAGTGTACTTACATACTTGTTCTAAGAATTCCACACTGGTATAGAATTATGCATTCTGATACTGGAAAAATAACTAAACCGATTCTTACTTAGACATAAAATGCACGTATTAGATTTATTCACGTAGTGAAACTCGTATGGGAATATATATATCATTGTCGAAAACTTGTGCTTGCAGAGAAAAATAACCACCGTCGCCCTCATACACACACAAACTGTTACTTACGTGCTTGTTCAAAGATAGCAGGGAAAATAACTGTAGAAATACACGCGGAAAACTGAAAAGAGTATGACAATCGGTTCGAAAATATACACATCCTTAGTGCAAATCTACCGTTTTAACACACGTTTATACTTTACATGTTCATCATCATCATCATCATCATCATCATCATCATCATCATCATCATCCTCAAGCAGCCATGGGCTACGGAGGTCCAACCAGACCGTGCAATTTAGTTCTCCAAGCAAGTCTATCCTGAGCTACATCTACTGCATCTGGCCACTGCACACCAATTCTAACAAGGTCCTGTTTGACATTGTCTGCCCACCGCATCCTAGGTCTCCCCTTCTTTCTGAGGCCTTTAAGCGCACTGTTCATAACCCTATTCGCCAATCTATAATTATTCATACGGGCAACATGGCCAAACCAACGGAGTCTCTCTCTGCACAATATGCTGCTTAAAGGAGGTTGCAAACTCCTTTGCCTAATCTCATCATTAGTTACAAAGTTGAACCATCTAATACCCAAGATACTGCATAAGCATCTGGAATCAAAAGCATCTAGTTTCCTGTTATCTTGTTTACAAAGTGTCCAAGTTTCACTACCATAACTAACCCTAGAAAGAACCAAACTATTATACAGTCTAATTTTAGTCTTTAGGTGTAAACGCCTATTTCTCCACACTCTCCATAGGTTCTTAAAAGTCCCGGCAGCAATCCCTATTCGTCTGTTAATCTCATGTCGCACATCACCATTATCTGTTACATAGCTCCCAAGATAATTAAACTGTGACACCTGCTCAAGACTGCAACCATTCAGATTAACTGAATCACAGCCTGCCTGACCAATTTTCATCACTTTAGTTTTCTCTCTGTTTATAACCAACCCTACTCTACTACCAGTCTCAACAGCTCGAATGAAAGAGTTCATCTCATCAACATCATTTGCCAAAAGGGCTAAATCATCAGCATAATCTAAATCAGAAATTTTCGTATCTCCAGCCCATTTAAGGCCAAAATCTTTCCCTTGAAGTGAATTTCGCATAACATAATCAATAACCAAGCTAAAGAGAAAAGGAGACAAAATGCACCCTTGTCGAACACCAGAAGTAATGCTAAACCAATTGCTACAAGCCTTACCAACTCTCACACACGACTCAGTGTTATTATAGAGAGCTTTCATAATGTTAACTAACTTGTCAGGTATACCATATGATCTCACAATCAACCACAAATTATGACGATCAACAGAGTCGAAAGCCTTTTTGAAATCAACAAAGCTAGCAACCAAATGTTTCTGAAACTCTAAACATTTCTCAAGAATCTGCCTAAGTGAAAATATCTGATCCACACATCCCCTACCACTTCTGAATCCACATTGCTCATCACGCAATTGACTGTCAACCAGATTCTTAATTCTATTAAGCACAATCATGGAAAGAACTTTACCTGGAACAGAGAGTAGGCTGATACCCCTATAGTTATCACAAGAACTGCGATCACCTTTTTTGAAAATAGGGTTAACAATAGCTCTGGTAAAATCCTTAGGAACATGCCTTTATCATAAAAGATATTCAGAATTTCAGTCATCCAAGTGGTAACCGAAACATTCCCAGCTCTAAGCATTTCCGTAGTAATTTCATCTACCCCTGGGGATTTATGAAGTTTAAGTTTAGAAACAGCCAAAATAACTTCAGATTGTGTTATAGGTCCAACATTAAAGCCACCAATGCATCTATCATCATTGCAAACAATGGGAGTAGAACTAACTACATTGTTTAGAACATCACTGAAATGCTCAGCCCACCTAGCCATGACAGAATCCTCCCCTTCTATAACCTTACCTTGTTTATCCTTCAATCCTTGTATCCCTGTCCGTTTTCTACCACACAAAACATTAACTATCTGGTACAGCTCTCTGCTGTTGTGCTGTCTAACTGCTTCCTGGGCTTTGTCAGCCAAACCATCAAGCCAAAGATTCTTATCAGCAGCTAACTGATCCTTTACAAGTTTATTAAGGTCTCTGTAATGCTTTCTATTAGGACTAGTAGGGTATTGATTAAGGGCATTCCTGCAATTCTTTCTTTCCGAAATAAGCTCAAGTGCCTTATCACTCAGATAATTTTGCCTCTTCTGCTCCTTTTTTCCTAAAAGAATATTGTTAATGTCCAAAAACGCCTGTTTAAAATGATCCCATTCTTCCTCAACTTCAGTAGTAAGCAAACCATGACTGTCATAATGACTAAGTAACCTATCATGGTAAGCTTTGGCTATAACTGGATCTTTCAGAGCTTCAGTATTAAAACTAAATTTTTTAACCCTAGCACAACACTTTTTAAGTTTAAGTTGCAACACACTTTTAACAAGGTAATGGTCAGATCCAATTTCAGCTCCCCTATATGTCCTGGTATTCCTCACAGAACTAGCCCATTTGCTGTTAATTAATATGTAATCAATCATATTCTTATGCAGCCCATCAGGTGAAACCCATGTGTACTTATGTATGTCGCGGTGTTTGTAATAAGTGTTAGTTTTTCTGAATCCATTGAGTTACTTACCTGTAGGAGACGTTGCCCATTGCCATTGCAGCTACCAATACCAAAAGGGCCTATTACTCCTCCCCAAAGGTCAGAGTCAGTACCAACTTTGGCATTGAAGTCACCAAGAACAAGGGTAATATCTCCTTTCTTGACAGAATTCAAAATATCCTGAAGTTGTTCATAAAACCTATCCTTCTCATCCTCATCGGCATCCTCAGTGGGGGCATAACAGCAGATAACATTCAAGTCTTTAATGCTTGTCTGAAATTTTGCTGTAAGAAACCTTTCATTAATGCACTCGTATCCTAGAAGAGCATCACTAGCGTGTCTGCTGAGAAGCAGACCCACGCCTTGGTGATGCTTATTGTCGTCCCTCCCTGAAAAGAGAAATTTAAGATTATTTTTAAGAATCTGACCTTTATCTGTCCATCTGGTCTCTTGTAAGCCGAGAAGATCTAAATTATAACGGTGGAATTCTTGTGTGAGGACATCAAGAGAAAAAGCTCTGTGCAGAGTCCTCACATTCCAACTACCTATGGAGAGAAAATGGTTAGTGGGATGTTTAAAGAAACTATGTTTATTGAGAGAGGGAATGCCGACAATATCAAACAGCCCCCTAATCGCAGACGTGGGGCAAAGACCCGTTCCCCCACCACTAAAGGCTGAAACCATCTACACTGGAAGACTTCCTCCAATGTAGAATTTGACGATGCCAATAGAAGCAAAGAGTTCAGGTGCCTGCGATGACTTCTGCTCAGGATTATCCACCAGCTGATAAACATATCCTGTGAATCTATTCACCTGGGGCTGTCAACCCACAAACAAACAGAAAACACAGCGGAAGATTTTCCCTCCACAGAAGCCCACCAGTGCAGCAAAATCAGGATCCATAATCAAGCTCAGAGCCATATATCTGTCCAGTCCAGTAGGTTTATATGGTCAGCACCAGGACCCTGTGTGGTTGACCACTCCTCAGCAGGGTAGAAAAAAAAAGAAAAGTAGCCATAGTTGTCCAGATCAGTAGGCCACACTAATCTGGCAGCCCTCCCCTTCTGTTCACTTCCACAAGAGAGTATCTCTTTTGAAAGTTACTAACGGTCCACACCACGAGAAGGCGGGGTCGGACATTAGGTGCTAGACCTGGCCGGTTCTATGCATCATCACAGGGGATTGGTGCATAGCTCTCCTTCCAGTGACTACCTAGCTACCATTTACAGACCTACATGTTCATGCATGAAAATATTCCACACACTCCTAATTTCATCCATCTCATGACTTTTTAGTTCAAATATTGATTGCACCCTGTCTATGAGAAATGCACCATTCATTGACCAGGTTTGCTTTTAGCAAAGTGCATGGTCATATCGCTAGTGTGCGGAGATCGTCCCCTGCGCCATTTTCGCATCGAGTTGACCATCGGAAAGGGAATGTTTGGAAAATTTATTGTTTGGAAAAAATAAAAGAAGATGAAACTTAAGTGATGGAAATGATACATCCCTGAACGTCATTTGAAAATTCGTGGATGTTGGTGCATGTTAACGCTATCACCACCTAACAAATGATATGAGAATTAATGCTGCAGATTTCTTTTCGCTTCTACTTCTACTTCATATCACACCAGGATTTAAAACTTTCACACATTCTATTATTCTGCAAAACTCGTATTAAATGATAATTTTTTTGTGTATTTTTCCCATTTTTACACTGAATTTTGTTTGTTACATCAGCACCGTTTTCTAAAACATGCCACATTCACACATTTCTTATGATAATAAATTGACAATTTTCTCTCTGGGCTCCTTCTAACAATGATTTTCCCTTTCTAATGTAATTTTACCATTTCCTTTTCTGGTGGGATAAAACCATATTTTCCTAGTAACTGCTACATACTTTTCAATTGTGATGAACAGTATAAGAGGACATTTTAAAATTAACTGACCGTTTGGAGCTTTTCAGGCAGTAAACTGTTGAGATGCGTCGTTAAGCTGAAAAAATCCCCAAAGATACGATACCAGCATACAGGGGAACCTCCGTTGACCTGTCAGGCAAAGTGCTTGGGCGCTGCATTTCATCATGATTGAAAGCGAATAATTATTTCACTACGCCATTAGGGTTGAAAAGATCCTTGAGGAAGATAAAATTCACCGCGTGGAAGACGAACAGCACTCCCAAATTCTTTTACTGAGGTCCAATCACAACATATATGCCAGAACAAACGATTCCGTCCCTCAGCAGTGCGAGCCATCGAGATGCCACCAAGGATGTGAAAAGGAATTATTGGGGATGACTATGAAACCTCTGTGGCAAGCAGCTGCTTGAGGGGGAATTTTTTTTTTTTTTTATGAAAATTAAGCGCAAAATTCGCCTGCCTGTGACGTAGTTGACCAGCTGCACGTCCATGCGTGTGGATGCGGTAATTCTTTGCTGATCCAAACGTTCGCGATAATAGGAAAAATTCGTCAGACTTCCATTAACATGCACTTAAGTTCACGTTCTGCTTGGATGTAGAATTAAAGATAGATCTTTTACGCAATGCAAGCGAAAACGCAAAGGTACCCTCAACATATGAATTGTTTTCTACTTTTAGCATTGCTCACTTTCTATAAAACTCAACTGTGTACAAAACCCCTTTACAGAATTATTTTTTATCCGATGAAAGACAACTAAATACCTGACCTTGCAAACAAGCGTAACGAACACGCATGTATATATGTACTAACGACGGGTCGCAACGCGAAATAAAATTTCATCAGCGTGATGAGTCATTGGTCTTGTGATCATACGTTCGCCAGTAAACGGAGGAAAAGACGTTTCTTAAAACTGTAAGAGTGTTTATAATTGAAGATTTTTTTAATGATATCTTACTTCCAAATAATTAGCTGATTTTTATTCTGATAAAGAAATAATATTTTGTTATCGATTGTTACTGTGTAGTGTTACTTCCTAGGAAAGAGTAATATTTTGCATAAGTGAATCATGTGCTGAACTGGGGATACAGCGACAATAAATATTAGGAATAAAATGTTTTAAACTTGAGACCAAGTCGTGTAACAAACATAGGAGAATTAAAAAAGTTACTTTTATTGGTTATTCTTTTGCTGATACAATCGCGATTTCTTTGAGTCGGTTTGGTAATAAATTATTGAAATAAAAAATAGGAAGGTGAGTTTAATTTTTTTATCTGTGATTTTATTGTGCTGCAATCACGATGTCTTTGAAATGGCTTAGTATTAAAAAAGGAAAATAAATTAATAAATTGAGAGGGGATTGAAATTTGCAAAGTTGAATTGTAGGGAGTTGAAATTTGTAAAGGGGGATGGCACTAAGGAATTAATTAATGAGTTATGAATATTAATTATTAATATTAATAAGTTATTAAATAAGTTGTAAAGTAGTGGGGCATATAAGGGGCGTGGTCGGTTGTGAATATTAATAAATAGCGTGGCTAATGACGTCATAGGGGGAAAGAACTCCATGGGGGATCGCTGAAATGGGACTATACTACTCAGGAGATTTAATTTGCTAAAAGATCCCTCTACATCACATCTGTTGTATTCTAAGAAACAATTGAATTAATACCAGTAGTGAAGTCCCACTATACGGTAATTGATTACTTTCGGTATGACGTCGCCGACCACGCCCCTTCCGGCCAGTGATATGACAACACTTTCGACCACGCCCCCTTATTAATGTTTATAACTGACTTGATATTGAGAGAAAAGCTCTCTGTTTTTGCCACAATTTTTCCAATTTTTGACCCCCCCTCAATAAAAATAAAAAACCTTATCAAAAGTTCCGCCCCCTTTTATTAATAACCCTTGGCACCATCTAGTGTGTATCATAAGTACTATACTTTAGAAAAGACCTCTATTTTAACTGAAAATTTTCCAATTTTGGGCTCCTCCTCATTAAAAAACCCTTTATCAAAAATCCCTCCCCCTTTATTAAAACCCTATCAAACCTGCCCCCTGGTTGAACAACCTGTATTTTTAAGCCCCCTCTTTAAAGACCCCCTGGTTTACCCACCTGTATTTTTTAAACCCCCTGAAAAGTCACCTGAAAAAAAGTCTTCGATTTTTGGTGGCGCCATCTAGTGTATACTTTAGCAAGATTTTAACCGCAAACACCAATTTTTTTGACTCTCCCTTATCAAAAGTTCCATTACCCTTTATTAAAAACCCTTGGAGCCATCTACTGTATATCATGAGTACTATACTCTTACAAACCCTCTATTTTAACCGAAAATTTTCTAATTTTTGACTCCACCTTCATTAAAAAAAACCCTTATCAAAACTTCCACCCCTCATTAAAAAACTCCCTTAACAAAAGTTCCGCCCCCCTCTATTAAACTCCCCCTCACCGATCACAAACTCCCGCATAAGTCCATTGGTTTCTACCCTCATCTGAAGTTTACCAAGTCCAACTAAACTTTCGGTGGCAACGTTCAGGTCATCCCCTCTCTGAATGGCTTATGCAATCTTCAAAAATAATTGCAAAGACCGACTAAACTTTCGGTGGCATCCCCTCTCAGAATGGTTGATGCAATCCTCAAAAATAATTACAAAGTCCAATATTTTGTGACATCGACCTTCATTAAATCCCACGACGTGTATTTCGCAGCAAGCGTTTGGTACCTCACCTGTACCAGGGACCACGATTTGAGGAAAACCCACTCACACTCTAGATCATAGTTTTCGGACACATCTCGAAATGTTTCTAAGTCAAGAGATGACACTCATTGACAGCCCTTCTGACTAAACCGCATTGAACCAATAAAACAAACTTTTTTAACTCCCGTATATCCGTTACGCGATGGGGTCACAAGTTCAAAGTTTTTATTCCTAATACTTATTACCGCTGTATCCTCAGTACATGATGCAAAATATTACTCTTTCCTAGGAGGTAACGTTACTCAGTAACAATCGATAACAAAATATTATTTCTTCCTCTGAAGAAAAATCAGCTAATTGTTTGAAAGTAAGATATCATTTTTTAAAAAAACGTGTGTGCATTACGCTTTACAAGGTCAGTTGTTTTCATCAGGTAAAAAATAATTCTGTAAAGAATTTTGCAAGCGGCCGAATGCTATAGAAAGTAAGCAATGCTAAAAGTAGCAAACAATCCATAAGTTGCGGGTACCCTTGCGTTTCTGCTTATGGTGCGTAAAACATCTAACTTTAGTTCTACATCCAAGTCCAACATGAATGTATATTAATGGAGTAGGGGATATTAGTTTTAACAAATACTATAAAATGCACTCATACACTAAGCTACTATAAAAATAATACACTTAATAAGTCTCAATCCATCGATATACTGATAACAACTCTGAACTTACCTGAGCTAATCCACCAAAATTTTATTTGCAGCTGGACTGAGAGTCAAAATTTAGCAAATACTTTAGCGATTATATCAGTATATCTATGGAACAACCTACATGAGAAAGCTTCTTCGATTCGGTAACATAAAAATCCGCCTAACTAAAAATTTTCAGGTATAATTTAAAAGTACAAACCTCAGCAATATGTTTTGGATACTTATTACTGTTCAGTGACACTGGTGAAGACAATTTTTTTCCTTTTTTTCACAGACCCAACCATGACACGAACCAGTGAATGGTGCACTTAATTAGTCACGCCCCAATAATGCGATGTTCTCACGTAGAGCTTACATTGGATATAAGCGACAGACAAAAAATAATGTCTTTACAAACTAAGAGTCACTCTGTGTGAAACATTCCAATTGCAGAAATACCCTTCTTAAAAAATAGGGAAATTCCCTCCATACACGCTCCTACTTCTTAAAATTAAACACGACCTTGTCGCTTAGTCTGAAGATATCACAAGGAGAAGCCCGGCGCGAACCGCCAACCCATCTAGTGACAACTCATAGGTCATGGGGCACTTATGCACTAACCTATGGAACAGTCCTTCGATGTGAAAACGGATATGCTACTCTTTATCTAAATCCTTTACTTGTGGGAAGAGATGCCCGCTCCGTAATTTTTATTCTTCTCAGAACCTTTCGAACTCTAATGACAAAGTGAAATAATTATTTGTTACATGTTGAAATGCCGCACTGTGCCAGAGAGGGCAGCGGAAGCATCCGTATGTTCCCGTCTTATTTTTGGGAGGATCTTTTCGGCTTAACGGCACAACAGTTCACATTCTGCAAAAACTCCAAGCGGTCAGCTAATTTTAAAATCTCCTCTTATACTGTTCATCACAATTAAAGAAAGTGTGTACCGTTATAGGGAGAATATGGTTTGATCACAAAAGGAAATATAGTACATTAGAAAGGGAAAATCACTATTAGAAGGAACCCATACAGAAAATTGTTAATGTCATAAGAAATGTGTGACGTATTTCACAAAACGGTACCGATGTCGCAAAAAATTCAGTGTAAAAAATGGAAAAACAAAAAAGTATCATTTAAATACGAGTTTTGCAAAATAATAGAATGTGTGAAAATTTTAATCACAAGTATGATACGATGCAGAAGTAATGCGAAATCTTTAGCATTATTCCCCATGTCATTTGTTAGGTGACGATAGCGTTAACATCCACGAATTTTCAAATGACATTCAGGGATGTAAGATTTCCATCACTTAAGTTTCAACTTCTTTTATTATTTTGAACCAATAACCACGATAATGTACAGTTTATGTGGGACAGTTCCGGTGGTGACTTAGAGGCAAAAAAAGTGCAGAGGGTGCGATATGACCATGCACTTTGCTAAAAAAAACCTGGTCAATGAACGATGCATTTCCCATAGACCAGTGTCTCGCAAACTTTTTTACTCTGCGGCACACTGAATCTAAATTTTTTCCCGCGGCACACTGAATCTAATTTTTTTCCGCGGCACACCTAAAAAGAATAAAAGCAAACTCTATATAATCGTCATTATATTTGCGCTTTGTTGAAGTCATCAGCCTGGTTTTACTTGAAGATTTGCTCTCGTTCTTTAATTCATAACTCTGTGTTTTTTCTAAATATTTGTCCATTCTATGGCTTGAAATAATCAAAAATTAATACCAAAATTTGGAAAAAGCTTGATAAATACTTACAAGGTCCCAGTTGATAAAATCTGAAAGATTTTTATTAAAGCACGTCGATAACACAAGTCAAGTCAAAATGAAATCCTTGGAATATCTAGTGTCAATTTGAAAATCTGTCCCGGCACACTTGGAATCTCTAACGGCACACTACTGTGCCGCGGCACACAGTTTGCGAGACACTGCCATAGACAATATGTAATTAAGATTTGAACTAAAAAGTCATGACATGGCTGAAATTAGATGTTTCAGTACACGAGGAAATCTAACACGCGCATTTCATGTCTAAGAATCGGTTTAGTTATTTTTCCTGCATGAGAATATATATTTCTCTACTAGTGTGGAATTCTTAGAACAAATAAGTACACTATGTTTGTGTAAGTGCGAAAATGGTTGTTTTTCCTGCACCGCTGTGGAATTCTTAGAACAAGTGGCACTATGTTTTATAAGTGTGAAAGTGGTTGTTTTTCCAGCAAGGACACGTTTTTTGATAATGTTATATATTCCCATATGTGTTTCACTTGTTTGGAAATTTAAAAACTGAAATAACACTACATATGGAAAGTAGCATTACTCCAGTAAATTCCATTAGTATGTACTAAATGCTTCTCGATTCTGAAGGTTAGGGCTCCCAGAATCAATCGACTACACAATACTTTGCATTCTTGTACGAACCTAACGCATAAAGCGCTAAGTTTTTCAACGGTTATTTCACATTTCAAACACTCATCAAGACAATCAATCGCCACATTACGAAAATAAGGATGATTGAAAAAGAAAAGAGAACCGATAGGAAAGTGAAAGAAAAGCACCCTACCTGAATTCTCACATTAAAAGAAAAAATATCAAAAACGTAACGTAAAAGTAAGCATTCATCGGAAAAACATTCGCCTCAAAACAGGTAAGATACACAATCCAGGTCACCCCGACAGAGGGCGCCCTGTGTCAGCTTCAGAGGTAGCAAGGAGAAACGTCGATCATACAGTTAGAATGCATGTTTCTTTATGTTCGAAACTTTTTCCCTCTTTATTACAAGTATATTCACGTGTGAAGTACAGTAGTAACAATAGTTTAACCCCAAGTATTCATTTTTTAAGTATTAGGGTGTTAATGTCACAATTTCTTACAACAACGTTCATTTCAAGTGAGATGCAAGTCAGCAACGTTATTTTTCCTGCAAACAGTCACTTTTTGTGCAAGCAAGTGAATATTACATGTAACTTTTCAGTTGTATGTGAATCAAATTTCACTTTTCTGAACAAGTGCAAAATTGCTCCAATGGAGTGAACTATAGTGAAATCGATTACTCACAGATGGCACGTATCAAATATTATGCTCCTGCTCCCTTTTAAGAATGCTGGAAAATCAACCTTAGGGCATTTAACTCGCGCAATCTAGTGGGAAATATAGTATGTTGACTCATTCACTTTAAGTCTAATTCGAGTAAACGGAAGACGATCTGAATAGCTGTTATTACTTTCAAGCAGAATAATAATCCTGTTTAATTTTACATAGTCATAAACCTATGAGTATGTAAAGATTATGTATGTATGTACGAGAATGTGAGAGTTTCTCTGATCTTATGCAAAGTACAGATACGTAAAAATGCAAAGTACAGATACGTAAAAATGCAAAGTACGTGTCATCGTGTATACACACACATACACAAGCACACACCACATACAGGTTTCACAGACTGTATGTTTGTGTGTGCATGCATACACTTGTGTATGTTTGTGTCTGTGAAACTTGGACTGAATTATTACATACAGTTATTATATATTTATATCTGTGGTTAAGAGATTCATGGTATTATACATATTCAATGGATGTCTTTCTAAGTTTCTCTATGCATACATGAATGCGATTGACTAAGTTTATGTCTCTCTTCATATATATCTATTTTGTCACATACTTCCATATATAATGCTTCATGTTCGTCTCTGTACATGTGTTAATTGTTTGTTTGTGCGTGTGTGCATGTGTATATGTGTGCACACGCGTGTGTGTGTGCGTGTGTGCGTGCGCACGCGTATGTTTGTGTGCGCTTGTGCATGTGTGTGTATGTGTGTGTGCGTGTGCGTGCTACGTGTGTGTACGTGTGTGCGCGCGTATTTTTGTGTGAATGTGTATATGTTTTCATGTTTTTTTCTGTGAATTGGATGTGTGTGTTCATTTTGTTTCTATGAATCATGTTTTCACACACAAGAATAAACATATTATCTATCTGTCAGCTGCTCTTAAAAAAGAAGCTAATACTTTACATGCTACAAACCTCAACAGATTGGCATTATAGCTCTATTAGGAATTTCGAAAATATATTTTTTATCTCATCGAAACAGAAAAGTCACCAAACAGATATTTGTGAAAAGTTTACTAAAGAGAAATATGTATTTTCCCTCTCCAATATTGTATACAGTTTTCAGATAGTCTTTTATTGTTAACTCATTATTTTACCTTTCTCGATTCAGTTAAATAGAACGAGTAGTCAATAAAATAGCTTTGCAGGAAAAATCTTTTATTCATACACTATCTTCAGGAAGGTTACAATTATCGACTACTGAATAGAGAATTTATTTTTTCGAAGCAGAGTTTCCAGGTTTCAAGATCGTAATAAAAGTTACAAGACCACGAACACATCATTTTATTCCACATAAGCCGACTCACTCTCATAATAAAGATTCTGAGAACACATCACTTTATTCTGCAAGAGACGAATCATTCATATAATTCTCATAGATGATTTTGTAACGCTCTCAGAGAGAATTTGTTAGACTCTGTGGAATTCAAAATAGATCTAAGTTTCTCATCTAACCAATCAGGAGATGTCATAGTTTCACCACTGCACGAAGTTTCTGTATGCTTTTTAATCCTAGGAACAACACCTTGCAAATCCTTGTCACAGTTCTTACACACTGAGCGGAATCCTTCCCTTTTGGTGTTTTCTGAATTATTTCCAGACTTGATCACTCTTTCTACCATTCATATTAGTCACTAGAGTAAAAAGCCACAGTATCCAGTTAACAACCTACACGCTATACCTGTCAACAACGTTATACTTAACTGACTTGAGAAAGGTAAAATAATGAGTTAACAATAAAAAACTATCTGAAAACTGTACACAATATTGGAGAGGGAAAATACATCTATCTCTTTAGTAAACTTTTCACAAGTATCTGTTAAGTGACTTTTCTGTTTCGATGAAATAAAAAATATATTTTGGAAATTCCTAGTTGAGCTATAATGCCAATCTGTGAGGTTTATAGGATGTGAAATGTTAGCTCCTTTTATAACGATCAACTGACAGATAGATAATATGTTTATTCTTGTGTGTGAACACACGGTTCATAGAAACAAAATGAACACACACATCCAATTCACAGAAACAAACATGTACATATTCGATTCGCAGAAACAAACATGAAAACACATACACGTACATACAAACATATGTGCGCACACATGTACACACACTTACACACGCATGCACACACATACTCACACACACGTGCACACGCATACACAAGCGCATGCATGCCCACACAAACACACACGCACACACACATATACAAATACACATATGCACGCACGCACGCACGCACACACAAACATACAATTAACACATGTACAGAGACAAACATGAAACATGTATATGGAAGTATGTGACAAAATAGATATATATGAAGAGAGACAAAAACTTAGTCAATCGCATTCATGTATGCATAGAGACATACACTTAGAAAGGCATCCATTGAATACATATAATACCATGCATCTCTTAACCACAGATATAAACATGCATATATCCGTACTTTGCATAAGATCAGAGAAACTCTCACATTCTCGTACATACATATATAATCTTTACATACTCATAGGTTTATGACTATATGAAATTAAACAGGAGTATTATTCTGCTTGAAAGTAATGACAACTATTCAGATTGTCTTCCATTTACTCCAATCAGACATAAAGTGAATGCAGTCAACATACTATATTTCCCACTAGATGGCGCGAGTTAAATGTCCTAAGGTTGATTTTCCATTTTTCTTAAAAGGGAGCAGGAGCATAATATTGATACGTGTCATCTGTGAGTAATCGATTTCACTGTAGTTCACTCTATTGGAGCGATTTTGCACTTGTTCAGAAAAGTGAATTTTTGATTCACATACACGTTAAACATTACATGCAATATTCACATGCCTGCACGAAAAGTGAATGTTTGCAGGAAAAATAATGTTGCTGACTTGCATCTCACTAGAAATGAACGTTGTTGTAAGAAATTGTGACATTAACACCCTAATACTTAAAAAATGAATACTTGGGGGGTTAAACTATTGTTACTACTGTACTTCACACGTGAATATACTTGTAATAAAGAGGGAAAAAGTTTCGAACGTAAAGAAACATGCATTCTAACTGTATGATCGACGTTTCTCCTTGCTACCTCTGAAGCTGACACAGGGCGCCCTCTGTCGGGGTGACCTGGATTGTGTATCTTACCTGTTTTGAGGCGAATGTTTCTCCGATGAATGCTTACTTTTACGTTACGTTTTTGATATTTTTTCTTTTAATGTGAGAATTCAGGTAGGGTGCTTTTCTTTCACTTTCCTATCGGTTCTCTTTTCTTTTTCAATCATCCTTATTTTCGTAATGTGGCGATTGATTGTCTTGATGAGTGTTTGAAATGTGAAATAACCGTTGAAAAACTTAGCGCTTTATGCGTTAGGTTCGTACAAGAATGCAAAGTATTGTGTAGTCGATTGATTCTGGGAGCCCTAACCTTCAGAATCGAGAAGCATTTAGTACATACTAATGGAATTTACTGGAGTAATGCTACTTTCTATAGGTAGTGTTATTTCAGATTTTAAATTTCCGAATAAGTGAAACACATATGGGAATACATAACATTATCAAAAAACGTGTCCTTGCTAGAAAAACAACCAGTTTCACACTTATAAAACGCTGTGCCACTTGTTCTAAGAATTCCACAGCGGTGCAGGAAAAACAACAATTTTCGCACTTACACAAACATAGTGTACTTACTTGTTCTAAGAATTCCACACTAGTATAGAAATATATATTCTCATGCAGGAAAAATAACTAAACCGATTCTTAGACATGAAATGCGCGTGTTAGATTTCTTCGTGTAGTGAAACATCTAATTTCAGCCATGTCATGACTTTTTAGTTCAAATCTTAATTACATATTGTCGATGGGAAATGCATCATTCATTGACCAGGTTTGTTTTTTAGCAAAGTGCATGATCATATCGCTACTGTGAGAAAGATCGCCCCCATGTGCCATTTCTGCATCGAAGTCGCCACCAAAACTGTCCCGCAAAAACTGTACATTTTCGTGGTTATTGCTTGGAAAGAATAAAAGAATTTGAAACTTAAGTGATGGAAATGATGCACCCCCCCTGAATGTCATTTGAAAATTCGCGGGGAAAAATGCTAAAGATTTCTTTTCGTATTTCTTCTACATCATATCACACTGGGATTAAAATTTTCTCACATTCTATAATTCTGCGTATTAAATGATATTTTTTTGTTTTTCCATTTTTTACACTGAATTTTTTGCGAATCGGTACCGTTTTGTAAAATACGTCACACATTTCTTATGACATTAACAATTTTCTGTCTGTGCTCCTTCTAACAGTGATTTTCCCTTTCTAATGTACTTTATTTCTTTTTGTGGTCAAACCATATTCTCCCTGTAATGCCTACATATTTTCTTTAATTGTTATGAACAGTATAAGAGGACATTTTAAAATTAACTGACCGCTTGGAATTTTTGCAAGCAGTAAACTGCTCTGTCTTTAAGCTGAAATGATTCCCCCGAAGATAAGATGGGAGCTTCTGTTGACAAATCCGATAAAGTGCAGCATTTCGTCATGAAACGAATTATTGAAACGAATGAAACGAATTATTTGACTTTGTCATTAGAGTGAAAAGATCCTTGAGGAGACAAAACTCATGGTGTGGGCAGCTTTTCCCATAAGTAAAGGATTTAGATAAACAATAGCATATCTGTTTTCACATCGACAGGGTGTTCCACAGGTCAGTGCATAAGTGCTCCATGATCTATGAGTTGTCACTAGATGGGTTGCCGGTTTCTGCGCACGATCATCTTCCTGCCATTTCTTCACATTAAGCGAAAAGGTAGTGTTAAATTTTAAGAAGTAGGAGCGTGTATGGAGGGAATTTTCCTGTTTTTTAAGAAGGAAATTTCTGGACTTGGTATATTTCACACAGAGTGTCTCTTAGTTTGTAAAGACATTATTTTTTGTCTGTCACTTATAGCCAATGGTGATCTAACCATTCGCAATTAATGGAAAAAATTCAACAATCTATCGTTAACCAAGTACATGTCTTTTGCATGAAAGGTATATCAGTGTCGCTTTTCTGCACAGGGAAAAAATTCGTTTTCACTGGTGTCACTGAACAGTAATAAGTATCCAAAACTTATTGTCAAGGTTTGTACTTCTAAAGTATTCCTGAAAATTTTCAGTTAGGCCGATTTTTATGTTACCGAATCGAAGAAGCTATCTCATGTAGGTTGTTCCATAGATATACTGATATAATCGCTAAAGTATTTGCAAAATTTTGACTCTCAGTCCAGCTGCAAATAAAATTTCGGTGGATTAGCTCAGGTAAGTTGAGAGTTGTTATCAGTATATCGATCAATTGAGACTTATTAAGTGTATTATTTTTTATAGTAGCTCAGTGTATGAGTGCTTTTATAGTATTTATTAAAACTAATATCCCCTACTCCATTAATATACATTCATGTTGGACTTGGATGTAGAACTAAAGTTAGATGTTTTGCGCACCGTAAGCAGAAACGCAAGGGTACCCGCAATGTACGAATTGTTTTCTACTTTTAGCATTGCCTACTTTCTATAGCATTCTGCCGCGTACAAAATTCTTTACAGAATTATTCTTCAACCGATGAAAACAACTGACCTTGTAAAGCGTAATGCACACACTTGTACTAACGAGAGGTCGCAGCACGAAATAAAATTCCATCAGTGTGATGAGTCATTGGTCTTATGATCACACATTCGCCAGTAAACGGTGGAAAAGACGATTTTTTAAAACTGTGAGAGCGTTTAAAACTGTAGATTTTTTAAAAAAATGATATCTTACTTTCAAACAATTTGCTGATTTTTCTTCGGAGGAAGAAATAATATTTTGTTATCGATTGTTACTGAGTAACGTTAATTCCTAGGAAAGAGTAATATTTTGCATCATGTACTGAGGATACAGTGGCAATAAGTATTAGGAATAAAAAGTTTAAACTTGTGACCCGATCGCATAACGGATATATTGGAATTAAAAAAGTTTGTTTTATTGGTTCAATCCGGTTTAGTCAGAAGGACTGTCAATGAATGATATCTCTGGACTTAGAAAAAATTCGAGATGTGTCCGAAAACTACAATCAAGAGTGTGGGTGGATTTAATTTAGGAGGAAATAAAAATTCGCGACAGGAGTTTTTTAATAAAGGGGGTGGAACTTTTGATAACGGATTAGTTAACGAGGGTGTGGCAGTTTTGATAGGGTTTTTAATAAAGGGGATAAATTTTTGATAAGTGGGTTTTTTAATGAGGGGGAGTCAAAAATTGGAACTTTGTAATTATTTTTCAGGATTGCATCAGACATTCTGAGAAGGGATGACCTGAACGTTGCCACCAAAAGTTTAGTTGGACTTGGTAAATTTCAGATTAGGGTACAAACCAAGGGACTTGTTCGGGAGTTTGTGATCGGTGAGGGGGAATTTAATACAGGGGGCGGAACTTTTGATAAGGGTATTTTTTAATGAGGGGATGGCAGTTTTGATAGGGGTTTTTAATGAGGGGGGAGTCAAAAATTGGAAAATTTTCGGTTAAAATAGACTGCTTTTCTAAAGTATAGTACCTATGATATACACAAGATGGCGCCACGGGTTTTTAATAAAGGGGTTGGAACTGTTGATAAGGGAGAGTCAAAAAATTGGGACTTGCAGTTAAAATCCTGCTAAAGTATACACTAGATGGCGCCACCAAAAATCGAAGACTTTTTTTCTGGTGAAATTCGAGGGAGGTTTAAAAAATACAGGTGGGTTAACCAGGGAGTCTTTAAAGAGGGAACTTAAAAATACAGGTGGGTCAACCAGGGGGTCTTTAAAAAGTGGGGCTTGAAAATACAGGTGGGTCAACCAGGGGGCAGTTTTGATAGGATTTTTAATAAAGGGGGCGGAACTTTTGATAAGGGTTTTTTTTTAATGAGGGGCGTCAAAAATTGGAAAAATTACGGCTAAAATAGAGGGCTTTTCTAAAGTATAATACTTATGATATACACTAGATGGTGCCACGGGTTTTTGATAAAGGGGGGGCAGAACGTTTGATAAGGAGTTTTCTAATGAGGGGGGATTAAAAAATACAGGTCAACCAGGAGATCTTTATTAATTATGAATTATTAATTTTGGATATTAATAAGGGGGTGTGTCTGGTGCCGTAAAAAGGGGTATGGCCGGAAGTGACTTTGTATCACGTGACCTTAAGGAGCGTGGTCGGAAATGACGTCATAGTGGGAAAGCACTGTGGCAGTAACCAATTACCGTATAGTGGGACTTCACTACTAATACCTGTCTTATAATACGTAGATTAATTTAACTCTATGAAGAGCTTAAGACCAAGAGATTCACTTATTTGTGAATAAATATCCTAATATTTCGACTGACTGACTAGGGGCATCATCCGAGGAGGTTGTTGCTCTTTTGGAACTTTCTTCTTTCTCTCTTAATACCCATTAATGGTATTAAGAGGCATTAAATGTTGGGTAAATACGAACAAAGAACCCTATTACTCAAAATTTGGTACAAATTTGGTACCACTAATAATTAGTAGCAATGTTAAGTTCACCTTATTTGAGGATATGATATTCTAGCATCAATTCAAAATTTATATTACAAATTACCCCCTCAAGCAGTTGTTTGCTGTAGAAAAGATCTGTAAGTGAGGGGAGACCTCACAGTATCTCGGTAGAAAGATACACAAACATCCATTCTTTATCTGGTGCTCAAACCAGATCCCTTTGATCAATAGACAAGCACGCTAACCGCTCGGCCACCTAACCTTACATTTTAGCAGGAGGCTCTAATAAATATACATGGGATGGGTTGTTTTACCTCTGAACGGCACTTTTTTCACATAATGGGCTAAAAGACCAGGTCACAAGAAACAAAAGATATCAGAGAAGGTTGGGGGAGGGAACCCACTGGAACAGCTGTTGGGATATTGTTGGTAGCCTCCCCTCAAGGCCATCCAGCGTGTTCTTTAACGTTGCTCGTTATTTTAACGTTACATGTTACTCTTTTACGTTACTTAGGGTATGGTTCTCCCAGGCACGGTTAACATCCAATCCGACGGACGGCGGCCTTTTCAACCCATCGGGTACCCTACTGATTGCGAGCAGGGCGGGGAATTTTTCGGAGATGTATCTCAACACTAGGTCAGCTGGGACTAATAAATAGGCAGCAAATTCTGAAGTAATCAAATCATCATGTCTACGCATGGTTCGATTAATTCTGCATAAAAGTCCATAACAGGTCTCTAAAGGTTTCTATTAATTGTAATTATTCATTTTCAAGACAGAACTTTAAAAAATTCTTTCAGGGGCGAAATGGCTGTATTAGTCCCAGCTATAGTGTTTACATAACAGCTTTACAAGTTCCTAATAACAAACTCAAACAAATCCACAGTATACAAACGCATTTTTTCTTTATTAGGAAAAAAAGACATTTATTATGAAATGCAATTTGGTTTTTCAGGTTTAACCCGAATATTTATTCCATTGTTCTGAGTGAAATCGGATGAAACCCGAAAAAGTCGTCCCTACGTATAGCTGTTTTATCAATACAGGCAGCAAAGACTGCTGAAATTGCAATCTCAAGGTTTCAACGTTTTCGTTGCAGTTTAAAGAAATATGGAATATGGAAACAGCAATGTCAGTTAAATCGGACTAAAGATAAAAAAATAGTTTAAATAACTGATCTGAGAAGTTAGTTCGAACAGCTTACGAAAATAATTAGTTATATCAGCCTTTAATAATCTTAATTTTAGCATGTTGTGTACTGATTATTTAAATGAATTATTAAAATATTCTCAATTTCGAATGGTATTTGTAAAATGATATAAAGTTTTTAAAAATTTCCTCTTCCACAACTTTTTAAATACGGAACGAATATTGGTAAAAAACGAAATTTTGGTACATTTAATTGAAATTTTTATCATTAGTAAGATTAATGCACAAACATCGTAATTGGTAAATTGAAAAGTCTAAATTTAACTCCTTATTTGCATAACATGGGATTGTTCCTAATAAGTAGAGACTTTGTCATGTTTCACCCTTTTTTATCAAATTTAACTTCTTTAACTAGAAACGTTTAATATTCGAGTTAAACCCGAAAAAACTAGGATAAAAATATGCATTTCTAATAGTTTGTTGCTTTATCTTCTGAGAACGAAAATATCAAATAAGTGTACTATCGATTTGTCAGAGGCATGTACCAAGAGAATGAATTATTATGATTAATTAATCTATGTTATGTGGCAGTGCTCACGTACTTCTAAAGCAAGATGTGGGACTCCACTTTACATTAAATTAATAGAAACAGTTCTCGTTAAATCGACTTAACTGATTCCAGAATACCGTTCGTTAAACAAAAATGATTGCATTGCCAGTTTCAGCTTCCACATGACTGGACGCGATACTTCTTATTTAACAAGTCGATTTCTAGTTTTCATATTGTTATTGGGGTGTGTATAATAATTTGTCCATTCACTGTATTTTAATATGAGGTTTTGTTAGTAACGCATTTCCCAGTTGGCTAAATGCACCGTCTCTTTTCTTGACTTCCAACTAGGTCTCCGATCAGATCCCGGCAGCGATAATTATAGTTTGTTGTTTTTGTTGTTGTTTTCAGTCATTTTTTTTTCATAATTCATTTTATAGCCATATATATTTAATTTATTGTAAAATAAATTAATATTTGAAACTAAATATAAATAGGAACGTTGCAATTTTTAAAAAATTTACAACGTTGCAAGTGAGTAATATAGTTTAAAATAATAAATATAAATTTATAATCGGAACGGAGTCAAAAAAATAGTACACCTATATATTAGATATAATTTTAACCAATAGATTTTTTAAATACCCCCCAGAACGGAGAGTAAAAAATACGTATATATGTAGATAATTATTACATGCAGGGACAAAATATTGAATTGAGGTAGAAAGGGCAAGAACACCTTTTGAAGTTTTATTGTTCTTGAATTTTTTGTAAAATAGACTCGTTTTGATAATAGAGGAAAAAGAGAAAGAATAATTGCATTGCGAAGTGCCTTTTCAGACTTATTCGGTGTCTTTCAATATCAGATATCTCCAAAATTTTTTTTCCTCGATCCGGGCCCTGTCTAAGAGATGAAATTATCCCCCAAACATTTCAGTCCCGAGTCGCCCTTGCCTGACATACTGAATGACAGCGAAATATTGAAAACATTTTAAGTAAAACTATGTTTATCAACATTAGAACATTGTAGATACATTAATATTATCATTTATAGATGAATATCTGTTATGAATTTAAAAGAATTAGACGGAAGAGTTTGTGCAGCAGTCATCTCGTTAAAGGAATATTGTCAATGCATGTTATTGTATGCAAATAACGAAAATCATTACCTAATCCCTAAAAATTTGCATTATGTTGATTTCAACCAGAATTTGAAAAAAAATTGGCCGATAATTACCCCCATTATGAAGTTTTCTTTTTAATCCGAAAAATTTCTATCCTGCTAATGAAGTGGCTACCTGATAGCAAGTATACCTTTATATTCCTAAAGAAATTACCGTCTTTTTGAATTGGATGTTTTCATAAACATATATGCTTCCTGGTTAGCGCGCTTGGCTACTGATCTAAGGGACCTGGGTTCGAGTCCCGGGTAAGGCATGGATGTATGTGTCGTTTTTCTGCTGAGGTCCTGCCATCCTCTCAGACCTTCTACTATGGCATATAAACTGACAGGCTCCTGTCAGACCTCTGTGGCAAGCAGCTGCTTGAGGGTGTATTTATTTTTTTTCATATGCGCCTAAGAGTAGTGAGAATAATAATTAGATTAATTAATATTAGACACATTCTTATTTTAAAAATATTTTTCTCTCTCTTCCTATTGCTTTTCGCTGATCATTTGTCAGTTTGTCAGTTTGTTAGTTTGTGGATTTGTCAAAACAGTTGTTCCCCATAACGTTTGAATGCGACGCATAAACTAATAATTTATGTGTCAAATGAAAGCTTGTGCCGGGGCTTCCCCCGGCACAAGCTCTCATAAGCTATATAAAAATACCCGCATACTTCCTTCCCCCTAAAAAAAGGGAAATATGAAAGCGAGTGTTCCACCATATCTCCGGAGCGCGAATTCCGAAAGTAACAAGCTCTGTGCCAAATGAAAGCTTATGGCATGTGGTATGTTACAGGTTAAACAAATTTTCACCCCCCCCCTTCCTTCTTCCCCTTGAAAAAGGAGAAACATGAAAATTATTGTTCCGTTATAGCATTGGAATGTAACAGGCTGTGTGTCAAACGAAAGCTTGTATCCTGCACAATGTCACAAGTTCTAAAATTCCACTCAAACCCTCTCCCCTCCCCTCCCCCCCAAAAAGAAAAAAATGCGAAAAAATTTTCAGTTATATCTTTCGAAAGAGAGGGCCGAACGTGGGGAGTGTTATGGAAAATAAAAATATACTCCCTTTGATTTCTACCCCCTTAAAAACTGGAAATGTAAACGTCGTTCTTCTACTATGTATATCTTCCAAACACGAGGACCTATAGTAGCAAGTTAGGTGTATAATGAATGCTCATATGATGATTATCGTAGATTATTTTGAATTTTTCTCCCACTATTTTCCTACCACCAAAAAGTTGCGTATTTTAGCGTGGGTCGACCTGAACTTGTCATATCTCAAATTACAGCTTGCAACACGAATCCAAAGGGGGAATAATGTCAGCGATATTTATGTGTTATATATTCAAAAAACGTTTTGAAGGTATGTGTTTTTAATGACAAAGAAAAAATTTAAATTAACTTAAAAATTAAAAAATACATATCTTCTTATATTCGCCCTAAAATGTAGAAAATAAACTTAAAGCACATTGACTGTGCAATCAGTCACTGTGTTCGTATTCACTTCAAAGGTAGGGTGCCGGCAATCTTGTTGAGTAGGTAAATTGGCGCCCAATCTTCCTTGGAAGTGAATACGAATTCACTGACTAATTGTACCACCGATATGCATTAAAATAATATGCTACTTTTCAGGGCGAATAGAAGATAGGTGTATTTTAAAATTTTTCCCCTTTTCAAAGAAAACAAGATTATAGTTTCGCTTTGCCTCTGTCTATTTATCCGTTTGTAGACATCGAACTTATTTGTTCACAGAGATAAATTAAAAATTCTTTTTGCGTTGCATGGGTATTGATGAAATGTTACGATACGTACTTTCAGAATCTCTCTAAAGTTATAATTACGCCCTCTAGCGGTGGAAAACGTTGAAAATTCCAAAATTTCGAACGAATATTGCAAACGATGTATTTATGTTAGAAATTTGCAATTTTGGTGGTGGAATGTGAAGGTCACGAAGTTTTCATTGCTAACAGTGAATTGACTGCTTAGACAAAGAGGAGTGGGAAAACACTCGTTTTTAATTTTAGCAGATAACTGTTTTTAGAGATAAATGAAAAATTCATTTGGGTTAGATAGGAATTGATAAAATAATACGAATCACACTTTTTGAAACTTTCAAAAACTATAATTGCGCTCTCTAACGGTGGAAAAATTTGTAAATTCTAAAATTTGAAACAAATATTGCAAACGACATATTTAAGTAGCAATTTTAAATTTTGGTGGTGGAATGTGAACACCTCAATGTTTCCTTTGACAACAATGAATTGACCTTTTAGACTCAGGGGGTGGTAAAACAGAATTTTTTTGTTTTAGAAGATAATTGTTTGCATTTAGAGATAAATAAAAACTTTTTTTCAGAGTTAGATAGGAATTTATAAAATACTACGATTCAACTTTCGGAATCTTTCGAACTTTACAATTGCGCTCTCTAACGGCGAAAAAGATTGAAAATTCCAAAATTTCAGACGAATATTGCAACGATGAAAATATGAAATTTTGGTGGTGAAATGTGAATGCCATGAAGTTTCGAGTGGAAACAATGAGAATGATAATTAGAAAACTGTTTTTTAGTTTGATTGGTACTAATGAAATATTATAATTCGCATTTTTCAAATACTTAGTAGTTTTAATATATATGTTACCGCTAAAGTGCAGAAATTAGTTATTCTATAGATTATCTAGGTATTGTGCAGATTAACTAGGGTGATCCGTTAACGTGCGGAAAATTTTTTCATTTCTCAAATTACCTAGGTAATCTGCAAATTACCAGGATAATCTGCACATTACCTACTAGGCACTCGTTAAAGTGAAAATGAGATCTTTGCTGGAACAACAGGAACGTTTCTGTACGCTTAAATTAACATAACGTTATTTATCTAGTGTCCGAGAGTAGAGTTGAAACCAGGGTCATTCCTCTGTCAACATGAATCAGTCGTCCGAATTATAAAAAACGCCCCCAAAATGAGCAGGCCAAGTGAGAACGAATCAATTTAGTGATTCGTTATCAAGAATGAATCACTTTACCGATTCGTTCTCACTTGGCCTCCGCTCATCCGGGGCGTTTTTTATAATGCGGACGAGTGAATCACGTGACACGAAGATTCATATTCAAGAGATTCACCACTATGAGAGAAACAAACTTTTGAACTTTAACGATACGGAAGCCGTTAATATGCACATTACCTAGGTAAAATGCGGAAAACTCTTGATTCCGCACGCTAACGGAGCAAATCAGTTAATCTGCAGATTAGCTAGGTAATGTGCACATTAACGGCTTTCGAGCTTTAGCGGTAACATGTATATCTTTACAGATCACTGAAATGATGAAACACAAAGCTGTTTTTGGTTTTACAAATAATATGTACTGAATAGGTACTTGAAAAATTAGTGGTAAGTTTTAAGATATATTCCGCTGACAGCAATTATCTACCCACTTTGTTGAGAGAGATGTGGGAAATCCAACTTTTTAGATTTAAGAATTAAAAGACGAATGCATTTATGTCGTATAATTAGTAATGAAATACTATTTGCATTTTTCCCATTATCTGCTAGCTCAAATTAAAACTTTTAAAGAATGAAATAGTAGGCAAAGGCAAACTTCTTTCTCCTTGAAAATGAGATTCTCATATGCGCCACAGGCGATATGTGTGTCCTTCTAGTTAGATTTATTTTTACTCTTCTTTCTGATCTCTGATTTGCTATAATTCCATGGATTGCGGATAATTCCAATGGCAAAGTAAATGAATTATTTTTTGTTTTTGAGATACTGAGCCATGTGTTTCTAACTAAATCCTACAATCTTTTCGATTAAGATGAACTCACTCATATTCTTTTTGTTGTAAATATCCATAAGTTGGTTCTAATAAGGGTTCTTCCATACATAGACAGAATTAGTCATCGTTTAAAGCTTTATACTGGAATATGAAAAGTAAACCGGAAACAAACAAATGGAATTTTTTTAATCAGTATACAAAACTATATTATGTAGGCAATTAAATATACAAGAAAAACTAAAAATCACAAACAAATCTGCTGAAAAATTGGACTAGCATGCAGTTTTTTCTTGCTGAAATAGCTCTGATCTGTGAGTGTGTTGGGGCTTGCTAACTAGAGACTGCAATTTTATTCCACGTTTAACCTTTGACCCAGGCCTCGCACCCTTTGGACCAACTTTGTGATGAATGGTGATGAGGGTAGAAATATGTGGATTAACCTACTTGAATCATACATATATCAAAATGGAGGTCGAACCTCCGATAAGAATTTATTTTTGCGTTCTTGTTTCCCACTGAAAATAATTCTGTCCCAGAAAGGATTTCTTGAAACATTCGCAAAGACTACGATTCTTTAAGAAAGGTCTGTCTACTTTGAGGAGTTGAGTGAGAGAAATAGATAATTTACGTATTCTTTCAAAGGTCCGAAGGTATCACTGAGTATATGTTATGACATTTGTCTACTTATATATGTATTATGGTATATCAAATAAAACAGCTTTTAAAAAGGATATACTTCAAAGTTTTTGTCAAAACCTGCAACTGCATTCTATTTTCAGATACTTTTCGCGAAAGCAACTCAAGAGGGCAAATGGAAATTGCAGTTCCTTTGTTGCCATAAGGGAATTTCTCTCGTGAGAGCAAGGCTCACATCAAAGGAAGACTGTCGTATTTCACCAAAAGTAAAACTAAAGTTAGAAATTTCTCTTGAAACAAATTTATTGAGCTACATGATCCACGATTCGTGCGAGAAGAAGACAAACTTAAACTAGCTTGGCATCAGTCTGAGGAAAATGAAGTTTAAAGTCAGAATGAGAGAGATAAGAGGAGAGTTGCTTTCAGAATGAACCATATTACTACGGTTAACTAGCAGAATAACACATTGCCTTTGGCGTCCCAGAATAACACATTGCCTTGCCCAGTTGGGTTGTTTTACTTCTGAGTAGCACTTTCTTGCACATGATTGGCTAAATAGCCAGATCACAAGGACCCCAAGGGCTCAGAGACGGCTGAGGAAGAGGACCCACTGGACAGCTACTAGGAGACAAACATTAATCTCTCGTCAAGACTATCCAGCATGTTCTTTAAACTTGCACAGAGTATGGCTCTCTTGAACACTGAACTACGACTTAACATCCTATCCAACAGATGGTGGTCTTTCCAATCCTATCGCCGTCCCACTTTCTGATCGAGGACAGGATGGGGGGGGGGGGGGTTAAGTGGAGATAAATTTTAATGCTGGACTAGATGACAAATATAGTTTCTAAAGAGAATGGCGTTTTGTTTCCTACATTTATACCCTTTGGTGGTAAATATGGAAGTGGAATGGAAACAAATGCAAGTGTCGAAAAACGCAAACATTAATATTTCACAGTAGCTATTAAGCAGGAAAAATAATTGCAACTTTCCGCTTAAAACACATAGGTGCATCCCTCCCACTCGAGTGTACAGAGGCAAAGGGCTGCTGGTAATATGAACCTCTTGATCACCATTCTGTACGCAAACAAATTTCAAGTGTTTTACATGGATCGTTATAACAGTCGTGACAGATCGTTTGGGTAGATCGTTTACATTAGTCGTTTAAAGTTTGCCATTTGCCTCTTTTACCGCCCATAACAGTACAAATTAAAACCATTGGTATATTCGGTAAACTCTAATCATAATATTTAATTACGACCAGTGTGACGTCACTCCCCCTGTCACGTTCCTCTAATTTATTTCTTATTATATTTATGTTATTGTACATATATATATCTGTGTTAAGTGTATTTTCGGTAGTGTTGAGATGGGAATGTGACTCATGAGTTGCTATTCGGGTCTGAGCTAGCTGGCTACAGGCGATCACAGCGGCGAAAGCGCTTTTATAATGCCGTCAATAGGCATCTAGTGAACTTAAACTCTAGTGCGAAGTGAAGGAGAGAAGTGCGTAAATAATGAAGGGAAGACTGAGTGATGGTTTACAAACAAGAAGAATGTTTGTTAAAGCGCATCAATGGACGTGGCTCTTTCTCAAAAAACCCTTAAGGAGAAGGTTCGGTTCTGTGTGAACCAAAGTATTGTTCTGTGTGAGCCAGGGTTCGATTCTGTGTGAACCAAGGTACGGTTGTGTGAATCAGGTAGTAGGCAAGGATGAAATATCCTCTCGCCGAGTTTTCTTTAGAATACAGATTTCCACTTCATCATATGAGTGTTTGCAGTAGCAAAGCAGCATTCAGAATAAATAAACCTGAGTAGAGTAAGTTTACCAGCACAACTGAAGTCCATTTCATTCTGATCCTGAGTGCAGCTAAGACTCAAGGAATCGAGCACATTCCCATATGTAAATATATGTGTGAATGTAAATAAACTGTATCGTCCATCTATTAGTTTCGTGCATTAGTGTTTGTCATCTTTCTACACGTCATTTGGAGTAGCAAGTCTGAGACATATATCGGTACGGACTTAACAATCCGCAACCCTGTGGTTTCGCCTAGGTAAAGGTAAATGTTAATTAAGAGACAAATCGATCTACTCTACTAGGGTGGATCGTTTATTCGTTTATGTCATAGTCCAACACGACACCCCCCCTCTCCCAAAATAAAGCTATAAATAAGCAAAAGAGGGGGAAAGAGACTAGATTTCCATTGAAGCCGTTTTAGAGGTCTTTGAAAAAAATTCTTCAAAAATGCATGAAATATGTTGAGTTTGATATTTTTTTGCTTTTATTACGGTTAGTACCATTTTCAAAAAGTGGGGATGATCCGGCCCTGCTTAAAATATTCAACCCAAAAAGAGTTTTTCATTTATTTCTGAAAACAAGAAAGTTGAATATGTACAGATGGACAGACGACAAAATGGAAACGAGATAAAAATATGAAATATCTTTCGATCCATTCCTAATGAGAATTGTTCAAAATTTGCTTGCTGCTTTTGTCAAGTGAAATGGACGCCGTCAGGGAGGTAACGGTTGTTACTGGACAATAAAACTTCATCGTTACATTAAGAACACGTTCATTAGAATCTACTCCAGCTTCCTTCCATCCAAGACACTTCTCCTCCCCGGGAAATATGTCTGCTGGTGCTTAAGTCAAGTGATTCGGAGTAGTAGACTGAAAAATTATTCTTTTGTCACTAACCACAATTTAACTTCTGACTTTGTTTGCCTTGAGTAGTAGTACTCTCTGGGAATTTTGACCTTGGCCTCTAGGTCGTTGGAAGTAACGCTATAGGCCACACTCCACTTTTAAAACATTGGAAACGGCGCCATTGGCCACACCCACTGCTGCGATATCAGAAATGACATATTTGCCACTTCTCTTTTACATCCTTTTTAGCAATACTTTCAGAAAGTTCTTAAAGAAGCTTTCAGAAACTCAGAAAGTTAAAGAGCAACTTTGAATAGGGATACTTTAATCATAACAACCCAGTATATGCATATCTAATTACCACCACTGCACAACATAGAGCAGCAAACATTTTATTATACGACACTTTATTTAGCCTCACGCTCGCTCTAAACAGGGGTTATCAAACTATTTTTGTACCACATCCCTTTCACCCCCAAGAAATTTTTGAGAAACCTCATGTCCTTCACATCCTCGCGCACCTTTATAGTCTCGCGCCCCCAGGATTGAGAACCTCTGCTCTAATGGCATATTTCCAATAAGCTCATTGCAAATTGCCCCCTTGTGTACGGCACATTATCGGCACCATCCGATATCTCCAAGAGCACTGCTGTAAACTTTATTGCTTACAATGTTGTGCAAATATATACAGTAAATAGTGCCATTTTAGTACAATTTTATTATTTAATAAATATAGTAAATAGTGCAATTTTAGAATAAATACAGAAAACTTTAGTTGTGCCCAAGTATGTAAGTACTGTACAAATACTATGCTAGTATTTAAATAACTAATCTACAATTTACGTTAAGCAAACAGTATTACTGCCCAAGTGCTCTTAACATACAATATTATAGTAATTTTCAGTGCTTCATTTGGTGATTACTTACATAGCTATATGCATGATCTTTATTTATTACACGTACATCAAAACTGTTTGCTCTAAGGTAGTTCTCTATCTAACGATACACCTCAATCCACGCAAGATAATCTAGTTTACTGTATACTCGTTCAGGATGTGAGATCTCTTAGGCCTGCATTCCTTGAAGAAAGGCGGTCGAAGTCGCAATCGAAGTTAACGCCACTTCCAGGCATTAAGTTGATTCAGTCATCAAGGCATAATTGAGTCAGTCATCAAGGATACAGGAAAAGGAACTTTCTTTGAGAAATGTTGTGCAAAAATATGCGTTTTCGTGCCTCTCCAAAGGCATGCCTGTTTGCCTGAAAGTGCAATGGAATTTACTAAATTACCGATAACGTTTTACTCTCTCATAAAAATTTAACATCGAGTTTCTTAGTGTGTCCTTACAGTAAAACTAACAACTACCTGTCTCCGTTGTTTTGAAATCGACATTTCAATAAAATAAAGATAGTCACTTCACAGCCAGACTTTTCTCGTGAAATCCGAGAGTGTATACAATCCTATAACTGCGTACGTCATTGGTAAACAAAAGAATAAACTCGTGCTTCAAATATTAGGATCATTCTGTCATGTGAACAAAAGTCGTTTCAAGAATATATTCTGGAGTAAGGTACTTCATACTGGAATATATATTGGAGTAATGCACTTCTCTTATTGCATTCTACGAGGAAGAAAGCCAAACTTTTGAAAATTTCGTCTTTAGAAGATTATAATTTCCTAAAAGATATGGCTTTCCTGCATGGCGTTGATCATCTAGCCAGTACAATATACTACATCTTTTAAGCTTTATAGGTAGGTAGGGAAGCAGGAGGACAATAAACACCCGTTAGTATTCCATAAGCATGTAATGCCCTCGTATGAACCAAAACAAGCCAATGGTCCCCTGGAGAGTCAGTCATCAAGAATCCCTGAAAGTAATGGAAAGTTTGCTTTTATCAAAATACAGATTGTCATACAGGAATAAGAGAATGGATTGCTCAATACAGACATTTTGTGTAACTCTATCGTCATCTTGGTGCAAAATATATTATTCCTGCGAAAAAGAAATATCTGTTATGTTCCCCTGTATCAACATTGAAAAACAAAACCTATTGATGCTTTTTAAAGAGAGTACGATAAATGTATATTCATGTTTTTCGGCGAAATAAAAAACTTCTCGTTTTTTAGGGAAGCCCAAACTTGTCGTATGTGGAAAAATTCACTTTTGGTAATTTTAAATTTGTTTTAAAAAAAACGTTTCAGGAGAATATTTAGCAGGTTAGCAATTAAATGCAATATTCCATGAATTTCACAAAAAATGCCGTTTTCAGAACTCTGATATTTAGTATATTTCCCATGTGTGCGAGAAATGTATATAAGAATCAGAAGTCTGGAGAAATTTGCCAAAATGCGTGGAAATTACAAAGCGTACCAATATTGATAAGTAGAATGAAAACTGTATTTATGAATTGAAATACATCTAAAATATAAAATGGAAAATTATGGCATGTGTGTTTTATCATTTATCCAGACTTCTGTTGATTACCTCTGAGCAGTACGTTTTGGCCCTCAATAAGCTAAATGATCTGGTCGCAAGGATCCCAAGGGTAGGAGAAGATTAGGGGAAGTATACCCACTGAACTGCTGTTAGGAGATAAGATGGGTAGCCTTCCGTAAAGAGTATCCAACATGTTTTCTAACAGAGGGTTCTGGCTCTCCAGAACACGGCTCCACAACTCAACGTCCTATCCCATGTACGGCGGCCTTTTCAAGCTCATCGGTGTCCTCTTTCTGACCGAGAGCAGGGGTTAGCGGAGAGTAATCTCAACGCTGGTACAGTTAATACTCGAACCAAGATAACTGCAAAATTGTGGGTTGGCACGCTATTGATCTAAACAACCCCTGCCCTAACTTCCATGTCAACAAATTCATAATGAAAAAAAGTACATACGCTAATTCTATATCAGATTTGTTACGTTGCAGCTTTGCATCAAACCATATTATGGCTCAATGGGCTGAAAACGACTAAAATGAAGAAAATAGTTGAGAATGATCTTTTTCGTAGTGCAAGTTGTCATAGGTAAACGCTGTAAGGATTTTCAAAAGTACGCAACTATTTGGAAATATGTCAACGTTACACAGTTACAAATAGTCAATCGCGAATTTGTGTTGAGTTCTTAGCCCACGAATTTTCCTTTGCCAAATTCGATCAATTTGGCAAAGGAAAATTAGTCACGAAATTTCCTTTGCCAAATTCGATCCACACATCCCCTACCACTTCTGAATCCACATTGCTCATCACGCAATTGACTGTCAACCAGATTCTGAATTCTATTAAGCACAAACATGGAAAGAACTGTACCTGGAACAGAGAGTAGGCTGATACCCCTATAGTTATCACAAGAACTGCGATCACCTTTTTTGAAAATAGGGATAACAATAGCTCTCGTAAAATCCTTAGGAACCATGCCTTTATCATAAAAGATATTCAGAATTTCAGTCATTTAAGTGGTAACCTTAACATTCTCAGCTCTAAGCATTTCCGCAGTAATTTCATCTACCCCTGGAGATTTATGCAGTTTAAATTTGGAAATAGCCAAAATAACTTCATATTGTGTTATATAGGGCGAACATTAAAGCCACCAATGCATCTATCATCATTGCAAACAATGGGAGTAGAACTAACCACATTGTTTAGAATATCACTGAAATGCTCAGCCCACCTAGCCATGACAGAATCCTCACCTTCTATAACGTTACCTTGTTTATCCTTCAATCCTTGTATACCTGTTTGTTTTCTACCACACAAAACATTACCTATCTGGTACAGCTCTCTGCTGTTGTGCTGCCTAGTTGCTTCCTCAGCTTTGTCAGCCAAACCATCAAACCAAAGATTCTTATCAGCAGCTCACTGATCCTTTACACGTTTATTAAGTTCTCTGTAATGCTTTCTATTAGGACTAGTAGGGTATTGGTTATTACCTGGTATTATTATCTGTAAATGGTAGCTAGGTAGTCACTGGAAGGAGAGCTATGCACCAATCCCCTGTGATGATGCATAGAACCGACCCGGCCTAGCACCTAATGTCCGACCCCGCCTTCTCGTGGTGCAGACCGTTAGTACCTTTCAAAAGAGATACTCTCAAAAGAGATACCTTTCAAAAGAGATACTCTCTTGTGGAAGTGAACGGAAGGGGAGGGCTGCCAGATTAGTGTGGCCTACTGATCTGGACAACTATGACTACTTTTCTTTTTTTCTACCCTGCTGAGGAGTGGTCAACCACAGGGTCCTAGTGCTGACCATATAAACCCACTGGACCAAACAGATATATGGCTCTGAGATTGATTATGGATCCTGATTTTGCTGCACTGGTGGGCTTCTGTGGAGGGAAAATCTTCCGCTGTGTTTTCTGTTTGTTTGTGGGTTGACAGCCCCAAGTGAATAGATTCACAGGATATGTTTATCAGCTGGTGGATAATCCTGAGCAGAGGTCATCGCAGGCACCTGAACTCTTTGTTTCTATTGGCATCGTCAAATTCTACATTGGAGGAAGTCTTCCAGTGTAGATGGCTTCAGCCTTTAGTGGTGGGGGAATGGGTCTTTGCCCCATGTCTGCGATTAGGGGGCTGTTTGATATTGTCGGCATTCCCTCTCTCAATAAACATAGTTTCTTTAAACATCCCACTAACCATTTTCTCTCCATAGGTAGTTGGAATGTGAGGACTCTGCACAGAGCTTTTTCTCTTGATGTCCTCACACAAGAATTCCACCATTACAATTTAGATATTCTCGGCTTGCAAGAGACCAGATGGACAGATAAAGGTCAGATTCTTAAAAATAATCTTAAAATTCTCTTTTCAGGGAGGGACGACAATAAGCATCACCAAGGCGTGGGTCTGCTTCTCAGCAGACACGCTAGTGATGCTCTTCTAGGATATGAGTATATTAATGAAAGGTTTCTTACAGCAAAATTTCAGACAAATGTTAAAGACCTGAATGTTATCTGCTGTTATGCCCCCACTGAGGATGCTGATGAGGATGAGAAGGATAGGTTTTATGAACAACTTCAGGATATTTTGAATTCTGTCAAGAATGGAGATATTACCCTTGTTCTTGGTGACTTCAATGCCAAAGTTAGTACTGACTCTGACCTTTGGGGAGGGGTGCTTGGCCCTTTGGTATTGGTAGCTGCAATGGCAATGGGCAACGTCTCCTACAGGTAAGTAAACTCAATAGTTTCAGAATAACTAACACATATTACAAACACCGCCACATACATAAGTACATATGGGTTTCACCTGATGGGCTGCATAGGAATATGATTGATTATATATTAATTAACAGCAAATGGGCTAGTTCTGTTAGAAATACCAGGGCATATAGGGGAGCTGAAATTGGATCTCACCATTACATTGTTAAAAGTATCTTGCAACTTAAACTTAAAAAGTGTTGTGCTAGGGTTAAAAAATTTGCTTTTAATACTGAAGCTCTGAAAGACCCAGTTATAGCCAAAGCTTACCATGATAGGTTACTTAGTCATTATGACAGTCATGGTATGCTTACTACTGAAGTTGAGGAAGAATGGGATCATTTTAAACAGGCTTTTTTGGACACTAACAGTATTCTTTTAGGAAAAAAGGAGCAGAAGAGACAGAATTATCTGAGTGATAAGGCACTTGAACTTATTTCGGAAAGAAAGAACTGCAGGAATGTCCTTAATCAATACCCTACTAGTACCAATAGAAAGCATTACAGAGAATTTAATAAACGTGTAAAAGATCAGTTAGCTGCTGATAAGAATCTTTGGCTTGATGGTTTGGCTGACAAAGCCGAGGAAGCAGTTAGACAGCACAACAGCAGAGAGCTGTACCAGATAGTTAATGTTTTGTGTGGTAGAAAATGGACAGGTATACAGGGATTGAAGGATAAACAAGGTAAGGTTATAAAAGGTGAGGATTCTGTCATGGCTAGGTGGGCTGAGCATTTCAGTAATATTCTAAACAATGCGGTTAGTTCTATTCCCATTGTTTGCAATGATGATAGATGCATTGGTGGCTTTAATGTTCGCCCTATATAACACAATATGAAGTTATTTTGGCTATTTCCAAATTTAAACTGCATAAATCTCCAGGGGTAGATGAAATTACTGCGGAAATGTTTACAGCTGGAAATGTTTCGGTTACCACTTGGATGACTGAAATTCTGAATATCTTTTATGATAAAGGCATGGTTCCTAAGGATTTTACGAGAGCTATTGTTATCCCTATTTTCAAAAAAGGTGATCGCAGTTCTTGTAATAACTATAGGGGTATTAGCCTACTCTCTGTTCCAGGTAAAGTTCTTTCCATGATTGTGCTTAATAGAATTAAGAATCTGGTTGACAGTCAATTGCGTGATGAGCAATGTGGATTCAGAAGTGGTAGGGGATGTGTGGATCACATATTTTCACTTAGGCAGATTCTTGAGAAATGTTTAGAGTTTCAGAAACCTTTGGTTGCTAGCTTTGTTGATTTCAAAAAGGCCTTCGACTCTGTTGATCGTCATAATTTGTGGTTGATTGTGAAATCATATGGTATACCAGACAAGTTAGTTAACATAATGAAAGCTCTCTATAATAACACTGAGTCGTGTGTGAGAGTTGGTAAGGCTTGTAGCAATTGGTTTAGCATTACTTCTGGTGTTCGACAAGGGTGCATTTTGTCTACTTTTCTCTTTAGTTTGGTTATTGATTATGTTATGCGAAATTCACTTCAAGGGAAAGATTTTGGCCTTAAACGGGCTGGAGATACGAAAATTTCTGATTTAGATTATGCTGATGATTTAGCCCTTTTGGCAAATGATGTTGATGAGATGAACTCTTTCATTCGAGCTGTTGATGAGACTGGTAGTAGAGTAGGTTTGGTTATAAACAGAGAGAAAACTAAAGTGATGAAAATTGGTCAGGCAGGCTGTGATTCAGTTAATCTGAATGGTTGCAGTCTTGAGCAGGTGTCACAGTTTAATTATCTTTGGAGCTATGTAACAGATAATGGTGATGTGCGGCATGAGATTAACAGACGAATAGGGATTGCTGCCGGGACTTTAAGAATCTATGGAGAGTGTGGAGAAATAGGCGTATACACCTAAAGACTAAAATTAGGCTGTATAATAGTTTGGTTCTTTCTAGGGTTAGTTATGGTAGTGAAACTTGGACACTTTGTAAACAAGATAACAGGAAACTAGATGCTTTTGATTCCAGATGCTTACGCAGTATCTTGGGCATTAGGTGGTTCAACTTTGTAGCTAATGATGAGGTTAGGCAATGGAGTTTGCAACCTCCTTTAAGCAGCATATTTTGCAGAGAGAGACTCCGTTGGTTTGGCCATGTTGCCCGTATGAATAATTATAGATTGGCGAACAGGATTATGAACAGTGTGCCTAAAGGCCTCAGAAAGAAGGGGAGACCTAGGATGCGGTGGGCAGACAATGTCAAACAGGACCTTGTTAGAATTGGCCTGCAGTGGCCAGATGCAGCAGATGTAGCTCAGGATAGACTTGCTTGGAGAACTAAATTGCACGGTCTGGTTGGACCTCCGTAGCCCATGGCTGCTTGATGATGATGATGATGATGATGATGATGATGAGGGTATTGAATAAGTTTATTTCTGCAGTTCTTTCTTTCCGAAATAAGCTCCAGTGAATCACTCAGATAATTCTGTCTCCCCTGCTCCTTTTTTCCTAAAAGAGTACGGTTAGTGTCCAAAAAAGGCTGTTTAAATTGATCCCATTCTTCCTCAACTTCAGTAGTAAGTATACCATGACTGTCATAATGACTAAGTAACCTATCATGGTAAGCTTTGGCTATAACTGAATCATTCAGAGCTTCAATATTAAAAGTAAATTTTTTAACCCTAGCACAACACTTTTTAAGTTTAAATTGCAAGACAATTTTAACAAGGTAATGGTCAGATCCAATTTCAGCTCCCCTCATATGACCTGGTATTCCTAACAGAACTAGTCCATTTGCTGTTAATTAATATATAATCAATCATATTCTTATGCAGCCCATCGGGTGAAACCCATGTGTACTTATGTATGTCGCGGTGTTTGTAATAAGTATTCGTTATTCTGAATCCATTGAGTTTACTTCCCTGTAGGAGACGTTGCCCATTGCCATTGCAGCTACCAATACCAAAACGGCTTATTACTCCTCCCCAAAGGTCAGAGTCAGTACCGACTTTGGCATTGAAGTCACCTAGAACAAGGATAATATCTCCTTTCTTGACAGAATTCAGAATATCCTGAAGTTGTCCGTAAAACCTATCATTCTCATTCTCATCGGCATCCTCAGTGGGGGCATAACAACAGATAACGTTCAGGTCTTTAACGCTTGTCTGAAATTTTGCTGTAAGAAACCTTTCATTAATATACTCATATCCTAGAAGAACATCACTAGCGTGTCTGCTGAGAAGCAGACCCACGCCTTGGTGATGCTTATTGTCGTCCCTCCCTGAAAATAGAAATTTAAGATTATTTTTAAGAAACTGACATTTATCTGTCCATCTGGTCTTTTGCAAGCCGAGAACATCTAAATTATAATGGTGGAATTCTTTTGTGAGGACATGAAGAGAAAAAGCTCTGTGCAGAGTCCTCACATTCCAACTACCTATGGAGAGAAAATGGTTAGTAGGATGTTTAAAGAAACTATGTTTATTGAGAGAGGGAATGCCGACAATATCAAACAGCCCCCTAATCGCAGACATGGGGCAAAGACCCGTTCCCCCACTACTAAAGGCTGAAGCCATCTACACTGGAAGACTTCCTCCAATGTAGAATTTGACGATGCCAATAGAAGCAAAGAGTTCAGGTGCCTGCGATGACCTCTGCTCAGGATTATCCACCAGCTGATAACATATCATGTGAATCTATTCACTTGGGGCTGCTAACCCACAAAAAAAAACAGAAAACGCAGCGGAAGATTTTTCCTCCCCAAAACCCCACCAGTGCAGCAAAATCAGGATCCATAATCAAGCTCAGAGCCATAATTCCGTTCAGGTTGGTATATATGGTCAGCACCAGGACTCTGTGTGGTTGACCACTCCTCAACAGGGTACAAAAAAAAAGAAAAGTAGCCATAGTTGTCCAGATCAGTAGGCCACACTCATCTGGCAGCACTCCCATTCTGTTCACTTCCATAAGAGAGTATCTCTTTTGAAAGGTACTAACGGTCTGCACCACGAGATGGCGGGGTCGGACATTAGGTGCTAGGCCTTGCCGGTTCTATGCATCATCACAGGGGATTGGTGCATAGCTCTCCTTCCAATGACTACCTAGCTACCATTTGCAGGCCAATACCATTACTAGGGATGTGGAAAAAGTTTTTAAAGAAAGAGGAATAATGCCTTTTCTCACTGTATCTCTCTCTTCCTTAGAACTTATTTAAATGTCTCAGTGTTCCAGTATTGGCAAGCAAAAAAAAGTGTTCAGCATCTTGAAAAGACTTTGAATTCTTAGAAAATGCTGTAAAATGTGAACTACATAGATTAAAGACTTAATTAATTATGCTTTTTAAAGTAAACTTTCTAAAAATGGAAAGGTTTTAGCTTCATTCATCATTAAGCATTGCAGCTTAATGCCAACATCTCATTATACACACTGGTTCAAAACGAGAAACGCAAGGAAATCCAAAATTTTAAACTTAAAAAAACCTTAAGCAGCTGATTGCCACAGAAATCTGACAGGAGTCTCTCAGTTTAATTCGCCATAGAACTGATCTGTGAGGGAGGCGAATCCTTAGCAGAAAACCAACAACACTGTTATGACTTAAACGGATGTAAACATAGCGTGAGTTCAAAAAAATAGTATTTAACAATTATAATTCTAAAATAATGTAATTTATTACAAAAGTATGAATGAAAACATTTATCAACTCAACTAATATAAATCTATAACAGTATGAAAATAAATCTTCAAAAGAACTTAACACCTTGTTATTATTCTTACTATCTACACACAAAGCATAATATGAGGCTTTTACATCAGTCGTTAAGTGGCACAACCATATTTGTGAACAAATCTGCAATCTATCGAGAATAACCTTACCAATTCCTAAACAAGTAAATATAATGATGAACTCTTCCTACATAAAAGTTGAGATCAACTCTGTTTGTTTTACTAATATATGACCTCCTCAGTCACATTTTTAAATATCCTAAGCTTCTTTCTTTTTCTTGCAGTCCGCTTACAGGATCAACACTAATAGACTTATTTAATCTCCCGAGAACACAACAAATGAAAACGTTTCTTCGTTTAACTGTACCAACACAGACTAAAACAAACTACGTCTTTCTTCACGCTCCAATTTTTAATTAATTAACAACTATTCTTAATTAACAACTATTCCTTACTTTTTAAGTCAAGTTCGTTCGAAGTAGTTGGTGACGTAATTCTCACGCTGTAGTTCAGGCGAGCATCAAGACGAAACAATACATTTCAAGTTCATTGTAGCACGTTCATTTGTCGTAACAACACAAACATCCATGCCTTACCGAGCCCAGGGGGCTTGAACGCAGGTCCCTTTGATCAGTGCCAAACACGCTCATCATTCGGACTCATTGTTTTCACGTTATTGAACTTCCTCGTTGTATTAGTAAAAGTAATGAGAATTATTTTCATTCGTATGCAGGTTTTTAAGATTAGTTTCAAATATCTGATTATTAACTCTCCATCTGATCTCTTGTAAGTCCGGGATATTTATGTTGTGACGCCGGAAATCTTGTATGAGGATATCAACAGAATAGTCTCTGTTTAGAGTCCAGATATTCCAGGTATGTATGAAAGGAATGTGATTAATAAATTTTGAAATAAATGAGGTTTAATAGAACAAAAGATATAAAACAGCCCTTAATTGTTTGGCACCAGTTCCCCTACAATAAAAGACTTAAGCTTTCAATGCTGGTAGGAACTTCAGATATCACCTTTACAACTGAACCTTTTTAAGAACCGGAATCAAAAGAGAATTAACCTACCTGAGACATTACTTAATTTTTGAGAGGCACTTTTGGGCACACAATGGGATAAATGGCCAGATAACAAGGCTTCAAATGGCGGGGGTGGCTCAGTCGGTAGCGCGCCAGGCTCGTAATTTGTAGTTCCCAGTTTCGAGTCCCAGCTGGGTCAGCGTTTAGATTTATCTCCGTAAACTTCCTCCCCCTGCCCACGGTCAATAGGGGACACCGATGGGCTTGGAAAGGCCGCCATCCATCGGATGGAACGTTAAGCCGTGGAGAGAGCCATACCCTGTGCACGTTAAAGAACACGCTGGATGGCCTTGACGGGAGGATACCATCTGTCTCCCAAGAACTGTTCCAGTGGGTCCCCTCCCCCAACCTTCCCTGAACCTTCGGGGCCCACGTGACCTGACCATTTAGCAAATGGTATGCAAAAAAGTGCCGATCAAAGGTAAAGCAACAAACCCAAGAAGGCCTCAAGGGCTCGGATTTGGTAAGGTTGAAATTGCACCTTGATGGTACCCACTGGAGACCTGTTGGAAGACAGATGGAAGCCTCTCGTCAAGGCCATCCAGCGTGTTCTTTAACGCGCAAAGTGTATGGCTTTCTTGCACACGGGGCCACGCTTAGAGCCTTAGAATTATAAATTACCCTGAAATGAAAAGACTGTTGTTCATCAGATGGGAAGTAGAACAGCAGTCTTTTCATTTCAGAATAATTTATAACTCTAAGGTTCAAATCCCAACTATGCCAATGTTGAGATTTACTTCCGCTAAACATTACCTTGCCTTCGTTCAGAAAGGGAAACAGCCACCTGTCAGATGCGAAGTAGGACCTGTGCACATTAAAAGACACGCTGGATGATTTTGATGGGAGGCTCTAGAATTCCCTCCCTAAACTTTTCCAAACATCTGAGTTCCTTGCGACTTAGTATCATTATATTGATGATTTTCTGGCACCCGTTGAGGCACCCGTCTCGGGGGTCACGGTGTATCAGTTTTGTCACGGTGTATTTATACATCGCTGCTGACCAAGTTCAACCCTTCATTGCCACAGTTTATCCTCACTCGGATGGACACGTTCAGCTTGATATAATGCACCTGCTCACAAGGCATATATCGTCACCAAATTTACATCACAATCGCTCACAAGATACATATCGTCACCATTTTTATCCACTAGCTGATGTAAGGTATAATACATCTATACACTTGGGACAAGTAACCCATAAACAAGCAGAAAATAGCCATATAAACCATTGTGTTCACTAAAGTACCTCTTAGAGGTAAAACAACTCAATTCAATGCAGAGTTGGTGATAGCCTAGAAGCTAGGACTGAGCTATCTTCGATGACCTCTGATCAGGATTATCCACCAGCTGATATAAGGTATAATGTACATCTATTCACTTGGGACAGGCAACCCATAACAAACAGCTAATACAGAGGCAGAATTTCCCTCAGCTGAAGTCCACCAGTGCAGCAAGTTTGCGATCCGTAATCTACTATGGCATATAAACTGACAGTCTCCTCTCAGACCCCTGTGGCAAGCAGCTGCTTGAGGGGGTATTTATTTATTTATTAATCATGCTTAAAGCCATTAAACAATCGAGTCAGGTATAATTGTCTTAGAATCTGACCACTTTTCAGCAGTGTGGAAAAACTATGAAATAATGAATGACCGTAGAAGACCAGATCAATAGGCTATACTGATCTCACTTTTCTAATTTCTTAGAAATAAAAGCAAATTAATTAAGACGTCTTTGTCCTGCTTTTGTACGTGGGGATAGTTTGCATAGTATCAGAGATAAGAATATGCTATGGACAGTTTTGAGACATTATGAATAGGAGATTGCCTTGTACTATGAGAACAATGCATTTTGACAGCTCGTTGGAAGCTTAGTTAAAAATGAAATGGCCCATGTCTTAATAGTTTAGTAACGATGCTGATTCCGTCCATACCAAGAATGATGTCGCACCACTAATTAATGCGATTATTGATTTTTTTTTTCTTCGTAAGTGACACTTTTAACAAAGCAATCCAGGCGCGCATTAAATTTTCGGTGATTCAAAACTCAGCACATTTGCCGAAATGAACGAAGCTGAATTATTATAGAGTAAACCACAACAGTTGAAGAGGCGGGAGTGGCCAGTCGGTAGCGCACCACGCTCATGATCTGAAATTCCCACATTCGAGTCCCACTTGTGCCAACGTTGAGATTTATCTCCTCTAAATCACCACCCTGCCCTCGGTTAACAGTGGACCCTGATGGGCTTGGAAAGGCTGCTATCTATCGATGAGACATAAAGCAGTGACCCCTGATGGGCTTGGAAAGGCTGCTATCTATCGATGAGACATAAAGCAGTGACCCCTGATGGGCTTGGAAAGGCTGCTATCTATCGATGAGACATAAAGCAGTGACCCCGTATGCAAGAGAGAGCCACGCCTTGTGCACATTAAAGAACACACTGATTGCCTTGATACGAGGCTACCATCTATCTCCTAACAGATGTTCACTGGGTCTCCCACCACCACCACCACATACATGCACAACTTTCTCTGAACTCTCCGAGTCCCTGTGACCTGGCCATTTTGCCCAAAATTTGTGTGCAAAAAAATGTTAAAACTAATTATCATTGGTTATTTACTTTTAATGGGAGAAAAAATTGAAGCCTTCATAGCAGAAGCATTTTTAGGCTATAGTACATCTACAGCGATACATAATCACATCAAATTTTATTGATTTCGGTTGCAATTATGCGGATTCTATATGGCAATACTGACTATCTCATATGCTGATCAAAAGTTGTGATTGGCTGTTGGCGAAATTAATTTTTTGAAGCATCATTCTCCACTCAAAGGTTTAATTCAAATTACAAAACAGCCAATAAATGAAGAGTAGATAAATAACTAAAGATAATAATTTATTATCGGGACTTTTAAGAAATTCTCGTTGAAAAGTTCTACATTTTAAGATAAACAATAAATAAGTAATCCCTCAAGATCTGCTTGCCACAAAGGTCTGAACGGTGCTTGTCAGTTTAATATGTCATAAAGGAAATCTGTGAGGAATGCGAGACACCAGCAGAAACACAACGTAGTCCAAACTTTATCTAGGGCTGAAGAATGATGATAAAAGCAAAATATGATGTCGTTTTGTTGTTTATTCAACGTTGAATTTTGTGTTATAATGAAACTCTGATGTGTGAATCACTTGCTACAAACAGGGTTGTTGCAAAAACCGTCAACCGAAGCAGTCTCCCAGGCCCCGCGGTGCAAAGGCGCTTGCCTAGGAATAGTACATAGATATACTGCATATACACTGAGATACCAGTTTATTAGATACATCTACGTAGCAGCGGTTGCTCCTCCTTTGACCTTCAGAACAGCCCGAATTCATCGGGGCATGGAACTTGCAAGATGCTGGATGGGTTTGTGTAGGAATGTTGCTGCAAATTCAACAGCAGCAGTCTCACTGCGAACAGACCTTTCCATCTCATCCCATAGATGCCCGATTGATTTAGATCTGGGGAGTATAGAAACCAATGAAGCAAGGAAAACTCATCGGCATGTTGCTGGAAGCATTTGGTGACGATATGTGCCTTGTGAGCAGGTGCATTATATCAAGCTGAACGTGTTCATCCGAGTGAGGATAAACTGTGGCAATCAAGGGTTGAACTTGGTCAGCAGCGATGTTTAAACACACCGTGGCGTTCAGATATCATTCAATGGGTGCTAGAAAAGCATTCCCTACACCATCACACCGCCAGCACTGGTCTGTACTGTTGACATCAGACAAGATGGCTCCATGGTTTCATGTTGTGCCAAATTCTGATCCTTCCTTCAGCATGATGAAAAGTAACCTTGATTTGTCTGACCAAGCTACAATTTTCCAGTTCTCGATGTTTCAATGTCGATGATCTTGCGCCCAATGGAGACGCACTTTCGTGTTCTTCGCTGGCAATATCGACACTCGACATCGTTGGCAGTTTTTGCGGCCCATTCGTGACAAGGTCCGATACATGGTGCAATTGGATGTGACCTTTTCCACACCAAAGTGTATTTCTAACGTGATATGCCTGGTTGTGGCCTGTTTCTTAACCTGCACGATTCTCGCCAGTCTCCTTTGGCCCTATTGATCCAAAAACTGTTTTCGTCCACAGGATCGCGATCACTAGTAGTTTTTTTGCCTTTCGCAATATTCTCGGTAAACCCTTGAAACATTTTTGCATGAAAAGCCCAGGAGGACGGCCGTTTGGGAAATATTAGAACCGGTACTCTTCATCATCATCATCATCATCATCATCATCATCATCCTCAAGCAGCCATGGGCTACGGAGGTCCAACCAGACCGTGCAATTTGGTTCTCCAAGCAAGTCTATCCTGAGCTACATCTACTGCATCTGGCCACTGCACACCAATTCTAACAAGGTCCTGTTTGACATTGTCTGCCCACCGCATCCTAGGTCTCCCCTTCTTTCTGAGGCCTTTAGGCACACTGTTCATAACCCTATTCGCCAATCTATAATTATTCATACGGAAAACATGGCCAAACCAACGGAGTCTCTCTCTGCACAATATGCTGCTTAAAGGAGGTTGCAAACTCCTTTGCCTAACCTCATCATTAGCTACAAAGTTGAACCACCTAATGCCCAAGATACTGCGTAAGCATCTGGAATCAAAAGCATCTAGTTTCCTGTTATCTTGTTTACAAAGTGTCCAAGTTTCACTACCATAACTAACCCTAGAAAGAACCAAACTATTATACAGTCTAATTTTAGTCTTTAGGTGTATACGCCTATTTCTCCACACTCTCCATAGGTTCTTAAAAGTCCCGGCAGCAATCCCTATTCGTCTGTTAATCTCATGCCGCACATCACCATTATCTGTTACATAGCTCCCAAGATAATTAAACTGTGACACCTGCTCAAGACTGCAACCATTCAGATTAACTGAATCACAGCCTACCTGACCAATTTTCATCACTTTAGTTTTCTCTCTGTTTATAACCAAACCTACTCTACTACCAGTCTCATCAACAGCTCGAATGAAAGAGTTCATCTCATCAACATCATTTGCCAAAAGGGCTAAATCATCAGCATAATCTAAATCAGAAATTTTCGTATCTCCAGCCCATTTAAGGCCAAAATCTTTCCCTTGAAGTGAATTTCGCATAACATAATCAATAACCAAGCTAAGGAGAAAAGTAGACAAAATGCACCCTTGTCGAACACCAGAAGTAATGCTAAACCAATTGCTACAAGACTTACCAACTCTCACACACGACTCAGTGTTATTATAGAGAGCTTTCATAATGTTAACTAACTTATCTGGTATACCATATGATTCCACAATCAACCACAAATTATGACGATCAACAGAGTCGAAAGCCATTTTACTCTTAGCCCCAATTATTATGCCATGTTCAAAGTTTCTCAAGTCGCTCGTTTTGCCCATTCTGACGCACAATCCAACAGTAAATGATGCTCGAAGAGCTAGTCTGCATGATTTATACTCACAACGCGGTCACATGACGTGAACCATTAGGAACCATTTATATGACGAGGGATGGTGTACCTAATAAACTTGCATTTCAATGTACTACTGTTCGAGATCCTGCTAACTACTTGCACAGGTCTCCGCCGGCTTTGGTGTGTCTCATACGTACAGATTGTTTGCAAAGATACAGGAACGACTTCCTTAATCAACATGTCACATCCTTTACATTTGCTGTTCATCCTTACTGACTATTCATCCATAAATATACATATATAAATACAGGGATGTAGCGAAGGGACTATGGTTGGGGAGAGAGAACAAAATTTTCAACTCTGAAATCATATTTTACAAACTGAGCAAAGTAAGTACATAAATTTAATTATGTCTCTGCTAGGGATTTCGTTCAGTGGGGGCAGGGGACTATAAGTATCTATTTTATAGCTCGCCATAATTTTACAAAAAAAGTCCCAATTTTTCACAATTCACTTAAATATTGTCAAGAGGCTACGAATTTTTCCAACTATTAAAGATTTTGGCAATAGCAACCTGTATTTTTATCAAATGGTCACGAATTTTACCAACTTCCCCAAATTTTCCCCAGTTGCCCCGATTTTTCCAACTTCCCCAAATTTTCCCCAGTTGCCCAGATTTTTCCAACTTTCCTAAATTTTGCCAACTCGCCATTTACAAAACATTCCCAATTGTTACACCACACCTGAATTTTACGAAGTCTCTTCGAATTTTGCCAACTTCCCCAGATTTTGCCAAGTTGCCTCGATTTTGTCAACTCCCCATAATTTTACAAAAAAAATCAATTATATATATATAAATTGATCATCAGACCGGTGATTCTCTATGCTTCACCCATATGGGAGAATTCTACACCCACCAATATTCGTAAGATTCAGATCTTACAGAACAAAATTTTGAGAGCTGCGGTCGATGCTCCTTGGTTTGTCGCTAACAGACAACTCCATAAAGACTTGGGCATCGATCATATATATAAACATATAAAACGCACCTCAAAAAGATTTTTTGAGGCTGTAATCAATAATCTCAGAGATTATTTCTTCTCTGATTCTTTACGATCATACTGTTTTGAACAAGTACAAGTGGCTTAAAACGGTAGCGTTCTTTGAGGAGACCTACTCGTTTCAGGTTTCTTATGCAATTATACTGCTATTTTTAGCTTTTCTTATGTTTGCCCTTAGGGGCTCACCTAAGGGTGGTTTACTTATATATTTTGTTCTTTCTCACGCCAAATAGGCATATCTTTATGATGGAGATGGCTAGGGGTAAAATTATTACCCGGTACATCGTATATGATCATACGATATACAATCTACGATATATATAAATAAAAATATATTATAAAAAAAATCAAATATACATATATAAAATATCTCACTTGAATTTTACAAAGTTACTTCCAATTTTCCAACTCTCCTAAATTTCAGAAACACAATCTCAGTTTTCGCAACTCACATGTATTTCACCATGTGGCTTCGAATTTTGACAACTTCCCTAGATTTTGCCAAGTTGCCTCAATTTTACCAACTCGGCACAAATTTACCAAAAAAATCCCAATTTTTAAATCGTCATCATCATCGTCCTCAAGCAGCAATGGGCTACGGAGACCCAACCAGATTGTGCAATTTGGTTCTTCAAACATATCTGTCCTGAACTACATCTGCTGCTCTGGACACTGCACACCAATTCTAATAAAGGCTTCTCCCCCTCTTTCCGAGGCCTTTAGGCACACTGTTTGCTAACCATATTTTCTACTATATAATTATGCATACAGACAACATGGCCAAACCAACAAAGTCTCTCCCTGCACAATATGCTGCTCAAAAGAGGTTGCCGACTCCTTTGCCTAATCTAATCATTACTTAAAACATTGAACCACCTAATGCCCAAGATACTGCGTAAGCATCTAGAATCAAAACCATAAAGTTGCTGTTATCTTGTTCAAAGGGTCTATATTTCACTACCATAATTTACTCCAGAAAACAGTCTAATTTTAGCGTTTAGGTGTATACGCCTGTTTTTCCATATTTTCTATAGAATTTTAAAGATCCCGGCAGCAATCAGTATTCATCTATTAATCTCATGCCGCATATCACCAGTAACTGTTACAAAACTCCCAAGAAAATTAAACTGTGATGCCTGCTAAAGACTGCAACCATTCAGGAAAATTGAATCACAGCGTGCCTGACCAATTTTCATCACTTTAGTTTTCTCTCTGTTTAAAACCAAACCTACTCTACTACCAGTTTCAACAACAGTTTGAATAAAAGAGTTCATCTCAACAACATCATTTGCCAAAAGGGCTAAATCATCAGCATAATCTAAATCAGAAATTTTCGTATCTCCAGTCCATTTAAGGCCAAAATCTTTCCCTTGAAGTGAATTTCGCATAACATAATCAATAACCAAACTAAAGAGAAAAGTAGACAAAATGCACCCTTGTCGAACACCAGAAGTAATGCTAAACCAATTGCTACAAGCCTTACCAACTCTCACACACGACTCAGTGTTATTATACAGAGCTTTCTTTATGTTAACTAACTTGTCTGGTATACCATATGATTTCATAATTAACCACAAATTATGACGATCAACAGAGTCGAAAGCCTTTTTGAAATCAACAAAGCTAGCAACTAAAGGTTTCTGAAACTCTAAACATTTCTCAAGAATCTGCCTAAGTGAAAATATCTGATCCACACATCCCCTACCTCTTCTGAATCCACATTGCGCATCACGCAATTGACTGTCAACCAGATTCTTAATTCTATTAAGCACAATCATGGAAAGAACTTTACCTGGAACAGAGAGTAGGCTGATACCCCTATAATTATCAGAAGAACTGCGATCACCTTTTTTGAAAATAGGGATAATAATAGCTCTGGAAAAATCTTCAGGAACCATGCCTTTATCATAAAAGATATTCAAAATTTCAGTCATTCATGTGGTAACTGAAACGTTCCCAGCTCTGAGCTTTTAAGAATCAATTTCGTCTGCACCTGGAGATTTATGTAGTTTAAGTTTAAAAATAACCAAAATAACTTCAGACTGTGATATAGGGCCAGCATTAAAGCAGAAATGCATCTGTCATCATTACTAAAAGGGAAGTAGAACGTACCACATTCTTTAGAATATCACTGAAATGCTTAACTTACTCAACCATGACAGAGTTTTCTCCTTCTATAACATAACCTTCTTTATCCTTCCATCCCTGTAAAAAGTGTCGTCGAAGGTCGGAACGGAAGTGACGTCATATTACGTGACCGGGAGTACGTCATCGCTTAAAGGTCAACGACCCCCACTTCCGTGATGTCTTTTCTTGTACGCTTTGATGGGGAGGTCTTCGAACTCCGCCCCCCCCCCCGCGTTGATGGCGTCGGGGTCAACGACACCCACTGGCGTGATAGAGAGGGCTTCCCTCAAAAATGCCCTCCCACGTTTTTGATGCTTTTGAATTTTTGAAGCCCCCTTGTGTGACGTCCGGATGCAGAGATTTTTCTCCGGTCATTGACCTCGGTAGGTTGAGGGACCGCTTTGATGACCCCCATTTCTTTCCTCCATACATATGCTTTTCCTGGTGCTAGAGGTCATCGACCTCCTTGGTCCATGATAGGGAGGGCTTCGAACTCCCCCCATGTGTTAATGACGTCGGGGTCAACGACCCCCTACTTCCGTGATGGGCTTTCTTGTACGCTTTGATGGGGAGGGCTTAATTTTTGAAGCCCCCCTGTATGACGTCCGGATTCAGAGATTTTTCTCGACTTCCATCGCGTTCATTGACCCCTGTATGTGGGAGACTCCCGCACTTGTCTGGCGTTAACCCTTGAAAAGGCCCCACCCTAATCACGAAAGTATGGTGTTCAGATCCTTAAAAATGGCCATTGACGGTAACAAGTTTGCCCACGTAGGTAGAATCGGTCACGAGGAGGGATCGAAATTTAAAAAAATGGTCACCATTGGCAGGAGGTGGGAGGTGGAAGGACTCGCGCATGTGCATTGAATGGGTTTATAAACACCCGCACAGCCTGGCAAGAGTCATTCAGTCATGGAACTCTCGTATAAGGAAAAACTTTCCGCATTAGAATGCAACCAGAGCGAACTAGATACTATTTTGAAAAGTCTGGAGCCGAAAACTTCGAGCTTTCCCTGAAGAGATGGAGAGCGGGCGTCGGAGCCACCGCTGCATCAACTCCTTGCCATCCGAGCACGCTGACGCACTGGGAGAAGGCCCATTGCTGAGGCACCAGAGGACTGCAGGAGGCATCCCGCTTCACGCTGCTGCAACATCTTCCACGCCTGCGCACAACATCACACAGGCAAGTACGTTATCCACTGGCAAGGAATCTTCTGGCTACACCGTCACACACTCTAGCAACTACAGGTCCGCCAAATACAAGGCGATTTTTACATCCCACATGGTGCGAATGACCAATTTCGACCGTGTGGTGCCACTCCGATTTATGGACGCACTTCTCACTGTCCAACGCCAGATATTCAAAGAACTGTTGCCCCAGGAAAAATATTCGCACGTGAGGCTCTGTGTGCACTCCAAATGCCTCCGGAACCCCATCAACTTGCCATTGACCACCCGTAATGAGGTCACGGCGGAAAAATTCATGGAAAGTGTGGAAAAAGTTCTAAATTTCTAATGAAGCGGTGTGCACTGATGAAGATTATTCTTCGACTTTGCCGGCGCTGATTTGTAACGTTCCGGAGGCGGCCGTATCACCCCTGGACCACGTCGCAGCCCTTCGGTGGACCTGGCTGCATTCAACGCCTCTGAAACAAGCGTGATCTCCATTGTGAATGACGACAACCTCTGCCTCGCACGGAGCCTTGTCGATGGTGGTGCACTGTGTTTGAAGAAGAAGGGCATGATAACAGAGGCAGCATTCAAACATCTCTGCAAACGTAGACAACCGCAACAGCTTCACGAGGCTAAGGCCTTGCATCGGGAGACCGGGAGCCTTGTCGATGGTGGTGCACTGTGTTTGAAGAAGAAGGGCATGATAACAGAGGCAGCATTCAAACATCTCTGCAAACGTAGACAACCGCAACAGCTTCACGAGGCTAAGGCCTTGCATCGGGAGACCGGGATCCTGGATGGCAGGCAAGTGTGGGTTGCCCGAGCTACATGTCTTCCAGCTGTTCCTGCACCCCGAATACCGAATCATCGTGTTCGGGGCACAGGATGATTTTCAAATCATCTTCGCCGGAAAGCTGGAGTCCCAAACAATATCTACCTCCTGCACAACGCCGGTCACTTCTCCGTTTTGATCAGTCCAGCTGGATACTTCCGGGCATGGGACTATTGTGTCCCATGCCTCAAGCCTGTGTACCACAAACCTCACATCTGTAAGAGTGTTTGCCGGTCGTGCATGACGATAGACTGTGGGAAAAATGGTTCTTCCATCTACTGCGACCTCTGTTGTAATTACTTCAGAGGTCAACAGTGCCTGACCTCCCACTTTCTAAATGGTACCTGTGCTAAACGACACAGGTGTCTCGACTGTGGGAGACCTACCAGACCTCCTCCGATCTGCCTCACCAGTGTGTGCAGAAAGAGAGTGTGTGAAAGTGGCTAAAGAATGTGAAGTCATAGCCCGCCGTTTCTATTTCAACATAAAACGGTGGAAGAAGAAGATGGCTCACTCACCCCCATTCTGTGTATCGTCACCTACGAAGAAGGTGATGGTGTATGGAAATATGAAGAGTTCCCTCACACAGATGACTTTATGGACTGGTTGCTGGCTGTCGACAACGGTAAGCCAAAATTTAGAGATGTAACTTTGCTTGCACATAAGGGTAGAGGTTTCAATTTCATTCCGGTTCTAAATTACCTCTATCGAAAGTGCCTGAGGCCGAAATTGATTTTTAACTGCAATAAAATTCTTCTTCTTAATTTACCCGGCCGCAAAATCAGGTTTATCGATTCTCTTTCTTTCATTCAGGCTCCTCTTCCATCTTTCCATGGGTAGGGTAAAACTTTCGGGCATCAGCGAAGTAAAAAAAAGGTTTCTTCCCACACACTTTTGGCACGCGGCAAAATTTTCATTATTCAGGACCCATCCCCGAAGCTCATTATTTTGAATCATAGCACATGACTCCTGGAGAAGCTTCAGCATTCTATCAGTAGTACGGAACAGTGCAGGGGACTCACTGGGATTTCAATTCTGAAATTATTGCGTACTGTAAATCCGATGTGCACACTTTAATGCGAGGTTGTGAGAGCTTCCGGACGGAATTTTTAGGGATGATGGGGGTAGACCTTTTTTCTAAAATTACTGTTTCTTCGGCTTGTCTGCAGGTCTACAGAAAGAAATTCATGCCCGAAGGAGTGATTGGTGTTTACCCCTTGAACCCTGATTGGTGTTTATTCCTTGAGTGACTGACAGAGCAGGAAGGACTTGCCTGGTTAGCCTACATAGCAGAGACTGAGAATCTCACCCTCCAGACCACACGCTTTGCAGAATATGAAGCCAAAGTTGGTCCTTATTTTTTGGATGGGTTTTGTAGGCAAACCAAGCAGGCTCTAGATTTTGCAGGATGTTATTTTCACTCATGCCCCGAATGCTTCAGCCCCAGCATTACTCACCCTCTCACAAGTCAACCCATGGTTCTAAATTATTTAAGGACCCTGGATAGAGAGCGGTGCATTCGCCAACTTTTACCTGATTACAGGTACAGAGTGTGCTGGGAGCACGATTTCGACCGGATACTCAAAATAGATCCCACTGCTGCGTGCATTTATCAGCAGACAGAAGAGGTAAGGAGAATTAGCAGGTGCTCCTTCCTTTACGGTGGGAGAACAGAGACATTCTCCTTGTTTTGTGACATGAAGGTAAAAAATTGTAAAGTGAGGTATTTCGACGTGAACTCATTTTATCCCGCGATTTGTAAGCGTGCAGTCTTTCCTGTTAAACACCCTAGGAGAATCACAGAAATTTTTGATAACATCCCAGAAGCTTATTTCGGCATCATTCACTGTACTGTGCATCCTCCTACTGACCTCTACATTCCCGTACTCCCCTACCATTGTCGAAAAAAACTGTTGTTTCCTCTGTGCAGCATTTGTGCAGAAGTAGCACAGGTAAACCAATGTACTCACACCGAAGCACAAAGAGCTCTCACAGCCTCTTATGTGTCGCTGGAATTATATAAAGCAGTCCGTGAAGGCTACAAAATTCTCAAAATTAACGATGATTGGCACTATTCGGAAAATATTACTTACCCTACCCAGGACCCGGTTTATTTCGAAAATACATTGACATTTCTTAGAAGCCAAACAGAAATATTCAGGTTTCCCCTCAAACATCAACACAGACGACGAAAACTCAAAATTCTGCGAAGATTTCTACCAGGCAGAGGGGGTGAGAATTAACCCACAGGAAGTTGTTTATAATAGCACTAAAAGAAGTTTGGGAAAAATCTTGCTCAACAGCCTGTGGGGTAAAGTGTCGGAAGATCTTTCTAGACCTGTGTCCCAGATCATCGACAATCCCATAAAATTATTGGATTTAGCGAACTATCGCTCCAAAATTCTCACTGACCTTCATGTGGTCAATTCGGATCATATCCTATTGACCTACAGACCCGAATTCACCCCTACGAACCCTAAAGGGAGCGTCGTCGTAGCCTCTTTTGTTACTTCTCAGGCGAGGCTCGTTCTATTAAACATGCTTTCCAAATTAAAACAGCGAGCCCTCTACGCCGACACTGATTCGTGCATATTTAAAACTTCACCTGGTGACACATTTATTCCAGAGTCCTCCGATTTTATGGGGCATTTTAAAAATGAGATAACCGATCAGTATGGCCCAAACGTCACTATAGATTGGTACATCTCAATAGCTCCTAAAAATTATATACTGGAACTTTCAAACGGTGAAACTATTACCCGTGCGAAGGATTTTAAATTGAGTGTGTGTAACAGAGAATGCTACACCACGGAGCTTCTCCATGATTTAATTCTAGGAGATCCCCCCAACCACTTTTCCCGTCCTCTTCAATGTCCAAATTGACAAACACAAGACCACCCTCACCAACCGTCCTTTCCATAAAAAAACTCTCTTTTAATTTTAACAAGAGAATCTTTAAACCTGGGCAAAGTGCCACATTCCCTTTCGGTTACAAAAGTCTAAATTCCTGTTAACCATTGTCGACATCCAGCCACCAGTTCTCGTTTTAAAAAAGTACATTTTACCCATGTTTCACATTCTTTAGCCACTTTCAAACTCTTTCTGCATATATTTTGTAAATAATGCTATTATTTTAAATATTGGTCAGGCACATATTTTTAAAATAATACTTGTCACATTATGGTTATTATTGTTCATGAACATATTGGCACAGGTACATATTTTGTAAATAATACTACATCCGATTGGTTGTACTTTGGTCACATTATGGTTATTATTGTTTAAGCTATGGTTCATGCACAGGTTTTAAATATTGTTCAAGCTATTATTTTTTATAGTGGTCATGTACGCATTATGATTTTAATATTCACTGATTTTAAATATTGTTCAAGATATTATTTTTATATTGGTCATGTATGCATTATGATTTAGTATTCATTGATTTTAAATATTTTTTAAGCTATGGTTATGAATGCTATTATTTTTATATTGGACATACTATGATTATAAATATTGTTCAAGCTATTATTTTTATATTGGTCATGTACGCATTATTATTTTAGTATTCACTGATTTTAAATATTGTTCAAACTATTATTTTTATATTGGTCACGTACGCATTATGATTTAGTATTCACTGATTTTAAATATTGTTTAAGCTATTCGTCATCTCTTACAGGTGTGTTCTGGAGGTCCACAGGTCGTTGAGGAAAAACTACCCACCATGGCAATATCACTGTAAGGACGTGATCACCGTTATTCTGACCTCAAACCCACTGCGCTGGTCGATGTGGGGATGCCACGGCAAAAACATGGTGGCAACTGCAGAGACTCTGCAGTTGCCACCATGTTTTTGCCGTGGCATCCCCACATCGCGTGGAGATGTGGGGATGCCACGGCAACTCTGCGTGGGAGGCCCCACGCAGAGTTGCCATGGCATCAGCCCCGAAAGTCAACGTGCAGTGGCGGCATTGGAAATCCCAGCGTGCCATCAGCTCTTAATCTGCAATTGGTGAGGGCTGCCTCACGCCACAACGGTTCCCATCAGGAGAGCGTGGACGCGGTTGTAAATTGCAGCTACAGACACAAGGTCCCTGCATCAGTGGGAAGTACTCCTCAGGAAAATGGGGATTCACTTTTCTGAACTCAATGGCGTACTGCACGATGAATGAGCGCGAAAACGCTTGCGCTCCAAAGTATATTGAATAATCACTGACCAAAAAGACCACGGTCGAACCAGGAGTGGCCCCCTAACAGGTTACTCGAGAATCCACAATGCAGCCGAACGGACAATGACCTCTACACCCATGCTGATCGGGCAATGAACCCATACATCCTGGACAAGCGTTCGAATGGGTATACTGAAAAACCACCTAGCAATAAGACCACGGTTCGAACCCGAAGTGGGCTCCTAACAGGTTAGTCGAGAAACCATGCTGCACCCGAATGGGTAACGACCTCTGATCTTCCAATGAACTCATACATCCGGGGCAAGTGTGAGTTTGTAACTTTTAATCCTGCGGGTATACAAGAATTGCCCACAATTTATAGATTATTAACAATAGGAAATATATATATTCTTTATCTGGTCCTCACATGATCGTTGTTATAAATTCTCTCCAAACATGCATTACAGTCTTCTCTTGCTGTAGTGTACGAGATATACAGGATATACATCTTCTGATTTTATTAAATATGTTAGAAAGTATTTCTTCATTTGCTGATGTTCTATAACCCAGTAATGGAAAAGGCAGGGAGTACAGGTAGTCTTGAATAACATTATTGTGGCTTTAATTCAGAAGCTCCTCTTTTTTTTAGATATGTAAGAAAACGAGACTAGACGCTATGAACGTTCACACATTTTTTTATTTAACCGTACACATTACATTAAAATATTTCCCAGTCGAGCATTTGACGGAAGTGTTCCTGGCAAGGGACATCAGATTTTTGTTGTTTTTTGAATGGTTCCATCAGTAAGTCGCTCATGTGGGATCCTAACACCGGTCTCCCCTGGTGTAATAAACGGCCTCTGGAATCCCATCACACTGCTTCCGGTAGAGACTTTATCCTCTCTTGAACTTTACGTTTCAACCCCTTAGGAGCCATATCAACGATATCCTTTTGCGTCAGTCCGGGTGTCAATATTATTTCGTCCGGTTTTTCAGCTTTTCGGGCATTGCCTGGGTGTTCAATATTCGCTGCATATCAGTGTCTAATTGGTCAGTCTTCGTCTTCAGATGCCGCTTTCCTACCACTTTACCTGTCAGACTCATTGTTTGAATAAATTTGTGATGAGCAGTACGACTGAAGCCAGTAGTGGTAATAAAATGACCAACCCTTTCTGATTCAAGTAGCTTCGTTTAACCCTCAAACTAATATTTTTCGACGCGAGTGTTCTGGTCACGCACTTATGTTTCGATAATTTTTTAAACACGGAGCCAGAGATGGGTAGATTGGCTCTCACTAAATTAAAACAGATCTCACACAGAGCGAGGAGTTCGCTATCACTGGCGTTTTTTAATAATGATGCGCGCTTTTCAGATGGAGCGCCTAACATGTAGTGGAGAAAGGGGCCCTGTTGTTTAATCTTCATTCCTCATGTATATAATTTCTGGATGTTCATCAGGGAGAATCCTGCTTCTGAATCTCTGATCATCTGACGTGTTCACAGTGCAGTCTAACAACAAATAACCATGGGGCCTCCGTGTCGCTAGTTTAAATACATCCAATAATATTTTATACTCTCCCGAGAACATCTGTCTAGCCAGATATCCGATTTGCGACATGTCCCTAGAACACTTGAACAGAAATAAATAATATGAGTTAAGACTGATATTTCTCGCACATTTACCTCGGAAAAATAAATTCTGCGGTAATGAGAATGACAGTCGCATTAAGGTGATGTGAGCCTTTCTTGAATAAATCAGACACTCTGGTATCACCAGCGGCTTGCACGAACATGTCATCCAGCATTAATAACGTATGCTGTTTCGCATTCAACTGTAGGTCAGGAAAACCTTCCACAAATTCCACTTTCCGTTTAAAAGGTTCAAAGGCTGGCTGCCATAACGAGTAGCAATAAATGATCCTGGTGGGGCTAGGTGTGAATACATTTTCTGTGTGACGAACGAGGTCCAAGACAAAAGCTGTTTTCCCACACTGACTTGGAACAAGAATTGAACTCAGTGACTGCATGATCGGTAAAGACGGTTTAATACTCCAACAGTTGGTTAAATAACTTCATCAGTAGTTCATTAAATCCAAGGTCGCACGAATAACGTTCCTTCAGGAATCTTTTCATGGACATTCCTTGGGAACACAGAAAGAGAAAATACAGACAGTGAATTCCGCAGGTTGTGGAAGTTGGTGCCTCTAGCGGTAACGTTTGGTGTAGTATACTTTTCGCCCCTATAGAGCTGTAATATTCTTCTATGGAGAGTTCGAATCCTAAAGGTTCGAAATGTTCTACAGTTCTCTTGTTCACGTAAACGGCTATCCACTCGAAGTGGAAACGTCCGTATTAAAGATGAAGAGACAGGGTTTCTTCGTGATTTTCGGTAACTGGTCTCTGGCATACACCCCAAAAAACAGGGGGTTTGTGAAAGGGTCATTGAGCAGTACTTGCGTCAGCTGAAACGCGTCCATCAGGGGAGAAATCGAATAGGATTTAACGTTGGTGCTCAATTTCAAGCAAGTTGTCGAATTCTGTAGACAGAATTACGCTCACGGCTTCGATTACAGGTGTACCGAATTTATTCTCTAAACGACAGTTTGCAGCCTTGATGGGGATAAAGTAGCCTTCACATTGTTTCCCATCAGCACCCAATTCAAACCCGAACAGGAACAAAACAAAACCTTTTGGATAGGGGGAGCATCCGAATTGGACCCCTTTATTATCTTTCCACACGTCAAGTGACTCTAGCAGCGACTGGTAGGTACGTATATATTGATTATTAGGGAAGTCGGGGGTCAGCGGTTGAGACGGGAATTGTTCTGAATCGGCGTGCAAGGTCATGTAATTCAAATTATAATGTTTGAAGTTGTAAGGGTTTCTAGCAAAATCACCGTTCGCGGCGGCAGAGTCCACAAGTCCTATGATACATCTTTGAGGCATCTGGGAGCTGAATACACTATCTCTCGTGCTAGAGGTAATTCCAGGACTCAGTGTGAACGACCTCACTTCCACGCGCCTTAGGGGGTACTTTGCGGGGGTTGTGTGTAGCACCTGCGCATGTGCCAGCAAAGTACTGCTACCGAGTCTGACTTTTCTAACATAGAAAGCTGCTTCCTCAAACCTCACTGTGTAACCAGGGTATTCTTCAGCAGTCATCAGGTAGAATTCGGATTTTGACCTCGTCAAGCGCATCCGAAGCCGACGTGGTTCAATAGATATCTGTCTTGAAGAAATAAATCATTGTGTATTCAACTAATTAATTCGACACAGTGGGATCCTGCGAAATTTCTGTGCGTCTTCCAGCCAAGGTTAACATCATCACATTCGTCCATTTTGCTTGCGGCTTCCAGATGCCATAGTCCACACGTTAAATGACTTTTCACAGCGTCATAACCATAATTCAGTAATGTTTCCAGGTAACATCTGTAAGGATAAAGGCTATGGCTTCCACTCACTAACTGTTTGTTCAAATACACGTCGACTTGACTAAACAGAGAGTGCATGAAATTATATGTCGGCGCGACTATTGCCGTGTCAGTGATAGGGTGGCCCGCCGTATCTGTTATTCTTGCTCTGACCCGTAAATGACATCTGGATAAATCGATATATTCGTCACCGCCCACGACATTAAATTCAAGAGGTGTATTTCCTTCTAATGATGCGAGAGGTTGGTAGGTGACGTACGTAGCTCTTTCGGTCTGCGAATTAGTAGGGAGTAGAGCAAACAGGTCGAGTTCCAACAGGGTGCAATCGCCGGACATGCTGTGGATCCTTTCACTCATTTTACAAAAACGTCCTGTATTCTACAACGTCTCTTTGACAATCTGGCGATTCAGATTTGCTTCTTGCATTTTATACCTCTGCCTCGTAAATTTTGTCCTGCTGTTCCAACAGACTCATGGCTCCATCCTTCAAGTTCGATTTTAGGGCTTCTCTAGGGTCCCGCCCACTCGCGATTTTGGATGTGAATTGCATTCCCGACCTGGCTGCTTGTTTACCGAGTGAGAACGCTAAAGGTTTCAGAATCGGTGATATGAAGCGTTCGATACTCCTGAAAAACGATCCGAGACTGCCACTCTTTGATATCTGGGGCCACTGAGCAACCCTGTCCCCGTCTGAGCCTTGTAATAACTCAGATAGCTGAGTAGTTTGTTCCCAACCCATGGATCCCCACAGTGCTTTCCCCCCTATGACGTCACACCCTATGACATCACTGACCACTCCCTTTATGATGTAACCACCCCCTATGATGTAACCGACCACGCCCTTATTGCGTAACTGACCACGCCCTTTATTAATATTCATAATTAATAATTCATAATTAAAAAAACTTTACACCCCCACTTTTTAACCTGTGGCGCCATCGGAAAAACCCCTATTTTAACTCTAATTTCCCGATTTTAGACTCCGCATTATTAAAAATTCCTCCACCTTATTAAAAAAAAACCCTGGCGCCATCTGGTGACTATGAGGAGTACTATTTTCGGAAAAACCCCTATTTTAACTCTAATTTTTCTTTATTTCAGACCCTCTGGTTCACCAACCTATATTTTAAGCCCTCCTTCTCGATTTTTCTTTATTTCAGACCCCCTGGTTGTCCCACCTATATTTCAAGCCCCTTAATCTCCGAATAAGTCCCTTACCAACTTCGGGATGGCAACGATCGGCTGATGCAAGCCTCAGAATAATTGCATGGTTGGCAACCTCACATAGAAGGGGATGATACAAGTCTCTAAATAATTGCAAAAGCAGCTCCTCACGTAAAATCAACTCCCAAAACTGTATATTCTATGCATTTATTCCTTATTAATTAAACACTTATCAAAACTGTCTCCGCCCTCTTATTAAAAATTTAATCGGTGGCGTCCAATGCGCATTTTAGTACATCTCCTGTATTTAAAAAACTCATCACAAACTCCACTGGTTTCTACTCTTTTACAAGTCCACTAAACTCTTTTTTGAATGGTGACACTCAGAATGTCTAATGCAGGTCTCTAAATAATCGCAAAACTTTTGGTAGCAGTCACTCACATAAAATCAACTCCCAAATTTGTATTCCCCATTTTTACTCCTTATTAATTAAATACTTGCTAAAACTCCTCCCTCCCCTTTATTAAAAGTTCACCAAACTCCTTTGGCATTTACATTCATCTGAAATTTTCCAAGTCCGTTAATCAATTCCCTAGTAATTAAACACTTATCAAAATCCCCCTTTATTAAAAATCAAAAGTTACCTCTATTAAACTTCACAAACTCTCTTGTTATCCACATTTATTTTGCCAATTCCGCTAATAAACCCATAGTAATTAAACACTTATCAAAATTCCCTTTTATTAAAAATCAAAAGTTACCTCCATTAAAACTCCTTTGGTGTTCACTCTCATCTGAAATCTTCCAAGTCTGTTAATCAATTCCCTAGTAATTAAACACTTATCAAAATCCCCCTTTATTAAAAATCAAAAGTTACCTCTATTAAACTTTACAAACTCTCTTGTTATCCACATTCATTTTGCCAAGGCTGCTAATCAACCCCTAGTAATTAAACACTTATCAAAATTCCCTTTTATTAAAAATCAAAAGTTACCTCTATTAAAACTCCTTCGGTATTCACTTGCATCTGAAATTTTAGAAGTCCGTTAATCAATTCCCTAGTAATTAAACACTTATCAAAAACTCTGTTCCTCATCATTCCTCACGGTCGAAATAAAACGTTGTAAATCAGTTTTCTCTAGACGCGTTTAATCGGAAAAAAAAATTCTTTCCAACACAGTAATTTGAACTGGCTACCTCGGTGTCCACGCTCATTTTGCCAAGTCCAGCTAAAAACTCCTCGCTGAATGGTTGATGCAATCCTTCAACAAGGTCCTCGTATTTTGTGAGTTCAACCTTCACTAGAGAAGGACTACCCCGCAGTAACTGTTTCACAGAAAATACCATAGGGTAAAAAAAAAGTAATAAAATCTGATTTAAATTATTTGTAATAGGGCCTGTAGAGATGGCATATAAGACCCGCTTTAGAACAGATCACGCTTTATTGACGGATTACTCTCGACAGTGAAAAAATTTTCGAAGTCTCTAATCTGTGCCAACAATCGTGCACTACGAATAGACTTTCCTTCAAATCATACGATGGGGTCGTTTATCGATGGGTGCCACTGGACTTTCAACACATCATGCGACACACGGTCATGGTGCATATCACTTATCGGTCTGGGGGTCAAGAGGACGAGTACAGAGCGCTCCACAGTGTTTGCATTTGTCGCTGATAAGGTTTTAAAATAGAAGCTATGTCAATAGCTTTTGTTGTGTTCTAACTCATGTGATGGATCACCAGATGTAAGACCACCCGACTTTGGTAATGTCGGAAGATGTATCAGATAGTGGGTGGTGTATATAAACACTGTAGCCACACTAGCTGTCATTCTGCTGTCAGAAAGTTTTGCTGCCTGTCAGAAAGTTTTGATCTCCGTTCCCCATCTACCGAGATGTCAACGATTATAGAATTTGCACATGCTACTGAGATGGCTACTGAGAGAAAGGATGTAGCCCACTGTTTTGAAGATCTTCTTGCCTCGGTACATGTTTTGGATGGTGTGGTCAAGCAACCTTTGTCACCTGAGGTTCCAGCATCGAAACTATTTGTCTGCCAGCACTCCAACAAGGAGATAAAGCATTTCATCATTGCACTACAAAGCTCTCGTTAACTGCACATCGCAGTGCTACAGCCGCTGCTGGGCAGGCATGCCCCTACGTTCCTGTGAGCCCATTAGATGGTTCACGTGCTGGGCCGTCCAGTGACATCAACTCTACAAAGTCTGCTCTTGCTGTGGCTTCTCAGACTGTTTCACCCCACTACACTGTGACGAATGTTCGCAGCTACAACTCTACAAAGTTTAAGACACAGTTCGTCTCGACAAGTGTGCGACTTGGTGGGATGGACAGTGTCGAGGCCCACGATTTCCTTCCAGCGCTTCACGACATACATGCCCGAATGCTCGCTGACGTTGTGCCCCCAGGAGACTACAGTCATGTTCGCCTGTGTTTTCGGTCGTCGGATTTAAAAAACCCTGTGAAATTGAGCCTCATCCACCGCAACATATTGACAGTGGAGCGTTTTATGACCGGGTTGGACCAGGTCGTGCAATCCAACAAATCTCTTGGAAGTCACAGCGACATCGAGTTCGACTTGATTGTGCGAATTTGGATCGTGTCGGTAGCGGCGGCGATGGAAAATGCACTGCTCCTGAGATGCGTAGCCTTCCTGACGTCACGTCGTTTGTGTGCAAGAAAGGCAGTGTGACCAAAATCGTGAATAACGATCAGATCTGTTTTGCAAGAGCTCTCGTCGTTGCACAAGAGCTCTGCTTAAAAAACAAAGGGCTGCTTAAACGGTATGTACAAATCCGGGATTACCGTCACAATCTCCAGCAGACTGAAGCCCTTAATCTCCATCTGGATGCCGGGATCCCCATTGCTCCCTGTGGTCTAGATGAAGTTAGACTGTTTCAAATCCACCTCGCCGGTCAGTTCCGGATTATTGTGTATTCTGTTGACGACGCCTTTCTCCCCATCTTCATCGGTCCCGAAGGTGAGGACAACCTTTATTTATTGTTTAATTAAGGGCATTACGATGTGATAACTAAACCATCGGAATTTTTTGGGGTTAAGCAATTCTGCCCAAAATGTTTAAAGGGTTTAAATACACGGGGTCACGTTTGCAAGGGAACCTGCAACAGGTGCCTGTCAACCGATGTGCTTCATACAGGGGAGTTGCTGCTCTGCACAGTGTGTTGCGTGTATTTGCGTGGGGCTGAATGCTTTCAGGCGCACCTGGTGAAGGCATGTCAGATGCGGCACCACTGTGTTAAGTGCATCAGCATTTACGATCCCCTGAAAAAGCACGTTTGCTTGGTTGATACTCTAAAATTCGTCGAGCCCTGCAAAATGGACTCTGTCAGTCAGACCTACCTCTACTTTGACATAGAGACAGTGCAGTGTGCCAACGGATTATTGAAACCGATACTGTGTGTGGTCACGTACCAAGTGGATGAAGAGTGGATTTACGCCTCATTCCCGGAAACGGACGCCTTTATGGACTGGCTTCTGGCCGAAGAACGTCCCGGGATTCAACGATAAAAGGACGTCACAGTACTAGCACATAATCTGAAAGGCTTTGATGGCATGTTTATCATTAGTTAACTGTACATAAAATTTTTAAAACCGGATCTCGTGTTCGATGGATCCAAGATTTTAGGTATCTTTTTACCTGGCCTGAAAATAAAGTTTATCGACACGTTATCCTATATTCAGGCTCCTCATCTCTCCTTTACAAAGACCTTCAACTCAGAGACGGTGAAAGGTTTTTTCCCCTTTAAATTCGTGAAGGAGGAAAATCTACAGTATGCAGGACCCATCCCTGATCTGCTTTTTTTCCAGCCCGAAGACATGGAGCCTGAAACTCTGTTAGCGTTTAACGAGTGGTATGCCACAGCAAGCCTTGAACCCTGGAATTTTCAACAGCAGCTTCTGTATTACTGCAAGGCAGATACAGAGCTGTTGCAGCAAGGCGCCCAAGCTTTCCGTGAAGAATTTTTAAATCTCACAGGCATAGACCCATTTGAGCGTGATCAAACCATTGCCGGCGCTTGCCTTCACATTTTCCGTGGAAAGTTTTTGCAAAAGAATACCTCGCTGTGTGCCGCCCCCAGGGGTATTCAGCAAGTAATGACCAGCAGTCCTTGAAGGCTCTCGCGTGGTTAGAGTATGAGGCTTCCAAGGACAATATTGAAATTCGAACTGTGCGATCACATGGAGACGAATGTAAAATAGGACAGTGCAAACTGGATGGCGTGTGCCACAATACTTGTTGTTTTCACGAATTTTTGTAGGGTGTTTTAATAGGGTGTTACTTTTATCATTGTTTGAAATGTTTAAACCCTGAAAAAATAAATCAGCGTATGAGAAAGCCATTTGGTTTGCTAAACACCCGAACCTTGGATCGTCTTGAGGCCTTGAAACTGCTGATGAACAGGTACACATGCAAAATCATGTGAGAGCACGAATTCGATAAGTTAATGCGCAAAAACCCACCTGTCGCATTAATTTATAAATCCATCGAGCCTATCAGGCGTATAGGCGTATAGAAGCCTATCAGGCGATAGAAGGCCTATCAGGCGTATAGAAGGCCTATCAGGCGTATAGAAGCCTATCAGGCGTATAGAAGGTGATTACCTCTACAGAGGGTGTGTGGAGGTGTTTTCTATCTTTGCATTGGCTGAATTAATTAATTAATTAGAGCCTTAATTATGTTGATTACAAACGGGTACTTAATAATGTTGATACTGTGATTACGACTTTAGTGCCAGACGACTTGTTTATCCCCGTACTGCCCTACAGGTGTAATGGGAAGCTGCTTTTCCCCCTTTGTACGACCTGTGCAGATGGTCAACTGGCACCCCCTTGCCAGCACAGTGTGAACCAACGCGCATTGACAGGTTCTTGGGCAACGTTCAAAATTTACACTGCTATGCGCGCTGGATACAAACTTCTCCAATTCCACAACGTGTGGCATTTTAAGACCATTCTGCAGTACGATACTGCAACAAAAAAGGAAGGTGTCTATATGTCGCAGGGAGATGATAAAAATAGGGATTTGATCAAATCCCTAAGGTATATGATCAATTCACGGAAGATGTTAAAATAACAACTCTGTGGGGTGATTTCCCTGAAGAAAGTAAATGATTTGATCAAATCCCTTAACTGTTTCAGTGAAAAGATGAAATAATATTGTTTAGATATTAAAAGTATTTATTTAGTAAACCATGCATTATGAAATGTAGAATAGTTAATACAACAATAATCATTGAAACACAAATTATTTCGGCTATTACGGAATTGTAATTTCGGCTATTACGGTACATTGTACTTTTTTCGTTTTTTCCGAATCGCCTTTTTCACCTCTTATTATCTCCTTTCCGAATGGGGCGGGGGTGGCTCAGTCGGTAGCGTGCCAGGCTCGTAATCTGTAGTTCCCAGTTCGAGTCCCAGCTGGGTCAGCGTTGAGATTTATCTCCGCAAAATTTTCCGCCCTGCCCACGGTCAGTAGGGGACACCGATGGGCTTGGAAAAGCCGCCGTCTGTCGCACGGGGCGTTAAGTAGTGGTTCTATGTGCAGGAGAGCCATACCCTGGGCACGTTAAAGAACACGCTAGATGGCCTTGACGGGACGCTACCATCTGTCTCCCAACAGCTGTTCCAGTGGGTCCCCTCCCCCAACCTTCTCTGAGCGTTCGGGGTCCATGTGACCTGGCCATGGTGTGCAAAAAAGTGCCACTGAGAGGTAAAACAACCCAACCCAAATCCTTTCCGAATCGCCTTTTTAAGGTATTCTTAATGTATCTCGATCTACAATAAACCGCCTGCCGAATTATTCAAAATGCCCTTCATGAGCGAAGGCTAAGTGAGAACGAATCTGTAAAGTGATGAATCTCTTGAGTATGAATCTTCGGGTCACGTGACTCCGTGGTCCGAATTATAATGAAAGGCTCCGAATGAGCGTACGCCAAGTGAGAAGGAATCCGTCAAGTGGTGAATTTCTTGAGTATGAATCTTTAGCTCACGTGACACTACTTTGGACACTAGAAAGGGTCCTTTTTTACCTTTCTGGGAAAAATGTTTAAGTAGTGGTGCTAATTTAAATTGTTCAATGATTGTAACAGCTTCTTCTATCCTTTCGCGAGTCCACAAAGGTTTTTCTTTTTCATGCCGCTTGTTCAAGAACGTCCTGATAGTTTCATTAAACTGTTCTTCAGATACAAATTCGGTCAGAGTTTGATTTTTTTCTATATCTGAACTCATTTTTCTACGGTAGGTACTTGATAAAACTCGAAATATAGAAAATAATAATAAAAATGCGTGCAACCTTCCTCGCGTAATGTTTGGGCGCTGGCTGACACGGACGCCAGAGGGGAGCGGTGAGGTAAAGGGGAGTGGTAACAAGTGAAACATAGAGCTGTGTGAGTCCTGACTTGTTTATTTCATCCTTTCACTAAAACAGTTAAGGGATTTGATCAAATCACTTACTTTCTTCAGGGAAATCACCCCACAGAGTTGCTATCCCCTATTTTCATCATCTCCCTGCGACATATATATACTTATATATGCGGGGTATATATATACTTTTCTGGGGCTGAAGCAGCGTTACTCCGGGTTTCCCCCTGACGTGCAGACCGAGGAGCAAAAGGAAGCCTTTTGTGAGGCCTTCTTCCAGGCGGAGGGGGTTCGGATCCTCCCCTCAGAGGTGGAAAAAACAGCCTTAAGCGTACTCTTTCCAAGGTCTCGCTTAATTCGTCATGGGGGAAGCTGACATGACACAGAACATGAGTCGAACCCAGACGACCATCGTGAGCTGTCCTGTCAAGAACATGGAGCTCTTGACGGACGCCTCATTAGTCGTCACTGACATTACTGTTATCAGTGATCAGGCCATTCTAGTCACGCACAAGCCTGCGGAGTCTGCCACTCCTCCAAACACCCATGGAAGCTTGATTCTCACCGCAATGGTGACGAGTCACGCCCAACTAAAACTGTACGAGCTTCTATCAAAATTAGACGCACTTGCCTTGTATTCGGACATGGATTCAGTGATTTATTCGACGTCTCCTACCGACACTTACACCCTGCCACAAAATCCCTTTCTTGGAGGTCTCGTCAACGAAATCACAACAAAGTATGGCAACAATGTACATATCACTGATTCTGTCACTGCTATGTCCTTCGTCTCAGTAAGGCAACGAAATTCTGCGCGCCAAGGGCATATCTCTAATGAAGAAAAACCGCTGTAAATATAATTTTGAACTTCTGAGATCCATGGTGTTAGAGCAGTCCCCCTCCGACGAGACCTTCGATGTTCCCTTCAACTTAGTTCGTAATAAAGTGGATGGGTGACTTACGAACACGCCCATGGTAAAAAGGATTAAGGCCAACCTTGACAAGCGCTATCTCAGCTCAAGTTCGACTGTCACTGGCTATGAGTACAACGACCTGGGATTGGATAGCCTTATTCAACTCATGGACGAGTAAATGTACATATTTCAACAGTCTTAATTTATTATACCTTTATTTATTATTTCATTGTACATAGTGAACCTTATTATTATTTCAATGTTCCTAGTGGAGCTTTATTTATTATTATTTCATTGTACATAGCGGTGCTTTATTTATTATTTCAATGTTCCTAGTGAACCTTAACTTATTATTTCAATGTCCTTAGCGGACCTTACTTATTATTTCAATGTCCTTAGCAGACCTTAACTTATTATTTCAATGTCCTTAGCGGACCTTATTATTACACTGTACATAGTGGAGCTTTATTTATTATTTCAATGTTCTTAGCGGACCTTAACTTATTATTTCACTGTTCCTAGTGGAACTTTACTTCAATGTCCTTAGCGGACCTTAACTTATTATTTCACTGTTCCTAGTGGAACTTTATTTCAATGTCCTTAGCGGACCTTATTATTTCAATGTTCCTATTGAATCTGATTATTTCAACATTCGTAATGCCCTCTTATAACACACGGCGTCATCAGCAGCTTTTGAAATCTGTATTTTTATACATTTTGAATTACCAACTTCTTTGTCTTTGAAACCTAGAGTGTTTTACTTTCCAGCATTGAAATTATCATATGAATTGTCTGTTTCATAACTGTTGTTGTGTATTAATAAAAAAGGTTTAAAAAAAATCCATCTCTTTATTTCCCAACACTGGGAAACACTATGTGGGTGGGATGAAAGCAAGAGATAACTTTGTTTCAAGTGATCTGGAGTCTTATCAGCGCAGCGACGCTCCCAATGCCACAGCAACGTTTTCATTGGTCCCCCTCTGCATGTACTAGCGCCCTCTACTGCACTTCTGGGTTTGAGCTCGGCGCACTCTCCCTATCTGTATGGTATGCACTAGTGGCAGTGTAAAAACTAATTCACTGAATGAACAAGAGAGAGGGATAAAAGCACTGAATGAACAAGAGGCGTATATCAGTTTTACTTTCTTTTATTGGATATCTTTTAATACATTTTTAATACTTGGTTTCTTAATACAGAATTTTAATACATATTTTTAACACAAGTCTTCAGGCACAGAGATCATGGTAATACATCTTCAATACGAAGTCCACTCAGATAATTTTTTTTTCTTACATCGGATGGGAACGTCAATGTCTTTTGGGGGGCGATCCTCTGATATAGGTTGTCTGGGAATGTTGACCTTTACTTCCTGTGGAGTTTCAAGCTGTTTGGTAAATAACAGGTAATTTTTCAAAGCAGTCAAATACTTTTCAGATTTATCACCAGCATCGCCAGATTCCAATATTTTCTTCATCTCCGTGTCTAAATCACAAACTTTTTTCTTATGTTTCTCCTCTGCACTGCTTTCACCGAAATCATTTTTTTCTAAATAAGGAGACCAGCAGGGGTAAGGCAGCAGTCAGCAGTGGAATGATAAACCCGGAACCACGCTGTAGGAGATGTTTCTTGTGACGAACAGATGCACGTTTGGAAGCTAAACTTCTTATGACAGTCTTGTGCTGGCGTAAATTCTTTAATACTCTAGGGGAAACAGGTATATTGCCTTTTAAGAAATTGGCACCCACTTCACATAGAGCATACCTCTGGAGATCGGAGATGTGCTTCAACAGCGCAGCACGCTGCTTTCCCCCAAGTTTTGGTAAACCCTGAAGGAATGGATCTTGAGATTTAACTTTCATTTGGAACGTAAAGTATTTCGGGTTCTTCTGATGGAAGAATCTTGGCACGGAGCCTTTCACCATCCAACTTTCTGGGATGAAGGTCAACACACAAATACCCGCAGGTAGCCTGTGTAACTAACCTATAAGCAGCTGTCAGAAGTTTAGAATGATGGGGGAACACTTGTCGCGCCAGGTGCGTTATTTGTGAAGCATCCAGACAGTTGCGAAATAAAAACATGTAGTGAGCATTGAGTGATATAGTCCTCGAATCTCCTCCCTTTAGAAAAAGATTTTTTAAGATCAGGACAATCGTGATATTTTTATGATGACCGCCGCAAATAAACAATTGTGATATGCATTCGCTGGCTACAGACTGTTCCATCAAGTCATCCACTACCAGAAGCGTCGGTCTGAGGGGATCAAATTCCAGATCTACAGGTAGTCCTTCATAAAATTCCACAGTTTTCTTGAATGGTTCAAAGGCAAGTTGCCACTCCCCGTAGCAATAAACAACATGTTGGGGTGGGGTGTCGAATACTTGAGCTGCTTCTTTGATGAGTTTCAGAGTGAAAGTCGTCTTTCTACACTGTGAAGGAGCGGCAATTATAATATTTGAAAGATTTCGGTGAGCCATCGCACCACCCTGCAGTTGTTAAAGTCTACTCGACACGTGTAATCACGATGCAGTACTGTGGGAAGAGTCGAACCACGCGCTCTTTTAAACAGGAAATACAGACAGTGAGCACCGCAAGTGTCTCCCGTGGGGTCCTGCAGAGGTATCGAAGGATGTAAGACGTGACGTATGCCTTGATTGCTATAGTATTCTTGCATGGAGACATCGGGACTCGTGCAAAGGGGGTCAAAGTGATCCACGTGCATTTCTTTCTTGTAAACCGCTATCCAGTGGGTGCCGGGTAGGGAGGACGGATTGGTATTGTAGATAAACAAAAGGCTTCTGACCTGTCGATTCTGTACCCCACAGAATCGACAGGACTTAAAGAATTACAGGTATTAAAGAATTATGCGACTTTACGATCCCATTGGATCGTAAAGTACTGTAGTCAAACAGGACTTTACGATCCAATGGTATTTCCAGCAAATTCTGGTATTCGGCATACAGGATCACGGTGACCGATGTGGGTAGTGCCTTGGCAAACTTTAATTCAACTCGCACCCTTCCGCTCTTTATTAAAAATTCAAGTAATTTTTTTTTTAAATTACTTGATTGCATTCACGTTGCTCGGGGGTCAATTGGAATCCAAACAGTGTAAAAACTTCTCCATAGGCTTTTCGCGATAGGTTAATACCACTATCGGATTTCCAGGCATCCACAGCTTCCAATAATCCTTGGTAACGTCGGAGATAACTTCCATTCGCAATGTCGGGGGTGTAGGACTGCTGATCACTGTCAATGTGAAGGCTGATGTAGTTTAAGTCGAAACGTTGGAAGTTGAAGGGATTTTTTTCGTACGACCCATTCAGGCTGGTACTTTCCACGATACCCAGTACCAGACGTACCGGGAATTGGCTGAGAAATAAATTGTCACAGTTCACACTCGTCAGGCCTGAAGCAATGGAGAACATACGTAAATCCGTTCATCGCAGAGGGTACTTGGCACTCTCTGAATTCAGTAGGCGAGTATGTGCAAGGATGACAACGGAAGTGGGTTTGACTTTACGCACGAAAAATTCAGCTTCGTGATTTTGTACTTTGTAAGAGGGGTCCGCTTCACCTGTCACGAGACAGAATTCGGGCTTGGACCTTAACAAACGCAGTCTCAGGTCGACTTGATTGAGTAGGTAATGATCTTGATTGAACAGGTCGGCATGGATCCACGAGATGAATTCGATACCTGTTGACTTGATGTACCCCCTTGCGCTGATGCCATCCCTCGTTCTCCCGACTGGTCAGTTCCATTTTACCAGGGGTGTCAAGGTACCAGAGTGATGTACCAAGCTGACTTCGCATGGCATCGGTACCGTAATTTAATAGTTGCCAGGTACGCCCTGTAGGGGTACACGGTGTGAGAAGCACTCACTAAGTGATCGTTGAGGAAAACATCTACCTGGCTGAAGAGGGCATGGAAGAAATGATTGCAGGGAGCAATCACTTCCGACGGTGCTGTACTATCGGATTTTACAATTTTCAAGACGAGGCGTAGGTGACATCGGGATAGATCAATGTAATCATCTGTTCTCTTCACGATGAATTCAAGTGGAGCATTACCTTCCAGGGACGCCACAGGTAAATAATTGACATAGCAGCCTCTTTCTAATTGTGAGACAGTGGGAGGAACCAGAAACAAGTCCAGTTTCGAACTGGCACAATCACCAGAATCAGCGTGAATTTTCTGAATGCTCATGATGAAAACACGTCCTGCACTGTACAGAGTCTCTTCACTTTATGAACTTCAGGATGCTGACGACTGCGTTTTATTCCTTTCCCTCCCTGCAGCTTGGAACTGGCACGTTGCAAGAGGTCTGCACCTGCTTCATGGAGCATGCTTTGGCTGCAGATTTGAAGTTTTGCCCCTGGGACATCTTTGAAACGAACCGTAGCCCACCCTTATGCAGGGTAGCCAGCACTGGTCGTACGAGAGGGCTGATGAAACGCCCGATAGTGGCAAAGATGCTTCCTAGCCAATCGCTTCTCTGATAACGAGGACCAAGGAACACGCCCTTCCCCGTTTGACTCTTGTAGTAGCTCACGTAGGCATCTGCAGAAGTGGGAACAAATTTAACCCTCATGACAAAAATGTAACTTGACTAAAACTTTACCGAATTTAAAATAGAGCGTTCTCCGGTGCCAGTACGAAGGAAGATTCTCACACTCTCGAAACTGTTCCTTGCAAGGGGGTAGTAATCAGGTTGCTGATACACTGCAACAATGGCTTCGTTATTACTGGTTCTGACGGCAGGGTTCACAACACGCAACAGTTCACCATGAGTATCACCTAACAACTGAGGCGCAATCAGGTCTGAATACAAATAAATATCATACATTCCTCTGTTCATATCGATGGGATAGTCACCCAGGGCTTTATGCAGTGGAATATCTAATTTAGTAATTCCTAGCATATCTCCTAATCCGCTGTTCGATCGAGGAAATTTAATGTAATGCGACTTGTCTGTATCCATCAATACGGTGTGATCTGCCTGTTGCTTGAAACAGTAAGCTTTTCTTAACTTGTAGGGTAACATCTGGTTCATTGCATCGAATAATGATTCGACAGTTTCGTATCATCCATGGGGTACCTTTCGTTCTTGGAAACTACCTGGGGGATCACGTAGAAATAACACTCTTCATCTATGCCGAATGTTGCCGTATTGCAAAGTTTGCTAGCAAATCGATGGTGAAAGGGTTTGTCAACTTCTCCCTCACCGATACACAGAAGTTTGCCGAAATTCGTTTTCGGAAACATCAAACCGTATCCCTCACTGGGTTTGAATACCCAGTAACCGCTGTTATAGGAAACTATTATTTCTTTGGGGAGTTGAGTGGTAAGGAGAGACAACAGTTCCATTCGAGTTATCTTGCCTGATTTAAGCTTGATTTCCTGTATTCTTCAGAGAGAGCAGGAGCGTAATATTCATACGTGTCATTAGAACCATCCACATTGTACCAGCTCACGGGTAAGTGAACTTCTGCTAGTCCCAATTTCCATTTCCCGCTCAGTCTTAGGGGTTGTGCCAGATGAAACGTGAAAACGGTCTGTGAATTGTTGAATCCATTTTAGGGATCCAGAAAGGCTTGGGATAACCGCGAAATTTGACCAGTGCCTTTTGACCTTTTCTCTCGATTATTTTCTCAACAGTGTAAAGTTCTGGTTCTGTCACTTTTTGAAGTTCCGATTTATAGAATGTGCCTTTCAACACTTCTCCCTCGGAATCCCGTATGACGTATACAGGGGGCTGACGTTGTAACACCCTGTCGACTATAAATATTTTTTCGGTCCACAAATGCGTACCTGCCTTCTTGAAGGGTACTTTTACACTGGCTTGTCGAACCGTGTCCCCTACTTTAAATGTCGGTTTTTCTTTTACTATGGTCGGATTGCTATAGAGTCGAACCCACACAACGTCTTCATTGTATAAGGTCACATCCTTGGGAGTCACATCGTGTGCACTGTGAACGCTGGCATTGTATCCCCGTGCAACACACTGCAACACATACAGGTATCGGTAGGTGTTATTGCGTGTATAATATCTCCCCAGTCTCTCGTGTAGGGTGCGATTCCATCTCTCCACCAAAGCTGCTTTTTTGTCGGAGTAGGTGACAAAGAACCGAATACCTTTCTTTTTCAGGAATTTCTGGAACACTCTTTTGGTAAATTCCGTACCTTGATCCGTATTTAAATTCATGGGAGATCGTCCCTTGGAAAGGATTTTTTTGAAAGTTGACACCATTTCTTTCCCTGTTTTTGCCTTCATGGCCACCACCCACCCATACCTCGAGAACACATCGATGACTGTTAATACGTAGCGATAACTGTCATTGAAGCGAGTTAGATTTTTCACGATTATGAGATCGGCTCGCCACTGTTCATCTAACCCTGTGACGTAAACTTTGTTACGGGGGAACTTTCTGTAAACAGGTTTATGTAGCGTGTAGGCGGGTTGCTTTTCTAATCATTCTCGGACGAGTTTCGGTGGCAGCCCCGTATTCTGAGCTAACTTTTTTACACTACCGAATCCTCTTTCAGGGTCGAAATAATGGGACTTCAAAGTTTTGTTTTCTGCTGCAGCCAGACGTCGTACCCCACCAAGTTTTGCCATTGATGTAACGAAAGTGTAACACCTGTCACTGTAGGGACGTCTCCTATAAATTATCTGATGTCCACTGTTAAGTTACACACGCGAATTTTGTATTCGCCGTCTAAGGTTTTTGACTCCCACTGAATATTTTTACTAGGAGCTACAAGTTCTAATACAAGCACTGCTATTGTTAACACTGTCACGATTACACTACCGACACTAGCTAACACCTTCTTTCTCCTATCCATACCAAGACTAAAATGACATAGGATGAAAAGACAGACACATTATATAAGGTTACAATTATTTATTTAATTTATACATCTCATTTTTTGCCTCGTCGACAATAGCATTATATTTTAGACCACACACAAATCCAGAATCTACAAAATTCAACAGACCTTGTTTCCAGGGCGTATCCAGAAATACCTGTGCCAAGGCGTTAATGTCCAAGTCACCAGACCACCCTACGATGGTCGGTATTTTTTCTTTGGGGTGTAGTCCATCTAACTGTATCAGGCGCATAAGTTCTTGCTGAAAAATATTCACCAGCTGCGGGTAAACATACTCGGGGTCATCGAAAACAGGTCCCAGCAGGAAAGGTCGAACGGATTCTGAATGTTCTATAATAGCTGTATGGAGATGGTGATCTTTGAGAGTTCCACACACGTTATGCACAATGCGCATCACTACTTCGTCTACGTGGGTAGCAAGCGTGAACCACTGCGAAGCGTTCAACATTATGCAGCGTCTCACAACACGGAACTGTAGAGTTCTCTGGTCAGCGGCTTCTTTAATGAAGTCGACACAGCGTTCACCACCTACATTGCGATACATGTAGACACATAAACCAGGCATCACGTACCATGTCTGCTGATCTTGGTACTCTATGTGGGGCACCGTGGTGCACAAAGCCTCCCATTCAGGTATGGAGAGGGTAACCCCCACAGGTGTAGGGTAGAGGAGTTCGTCATTTTCATATTTCTTGTAGCGACGTACATGCACAGAAAACTTATTTGTGTACAGCGAAGGTACGACGTAAACATCTTCACCGAGACACCACACATCTGGATTGTTAGGCTGCATCATGAACAATGTCGCACACGGCAGTCGTCCCCTATTTAACTAGAGAGAGCAGCACCTAGGACGACCAATCAGGAACGATAATTATGCAGATAAGCGAACATCTGGTAATGCACCACTTGTTGTGACATGTTCTCAATACTTGAGGCGACGATCAATCCATCCAAAAAAAGCAACTGTTTCAGCTAAAGAGCAGTGGACTCCCTCTCCTGTGTGATATCGATACTCGACATCAGAAACTTTTGGGAGATCACAACATTTGGGGCAACCGTAAAGTTCAAGATTAATGCTGGGAAGATTTAATTGTTCCAAGAGAATTCTTTCCACACTACCTCCTTTGTAACCTACCAGAGTAGCTTCTTCAGTACGTGCAAGTTTGTAAGCATATTTCACGATGTTAGGAACGTGATCTAACGACCACACCTTTTCACTAGGCAGAGGATGAAAGGGTAGACCTAACACATATTTAGACACATAGTTGATGGTCTTCCTGTCCTTTACCGAAAAAGGTTGGTGATGCCGAAGGTTGAACCGATAGACCCCGCATTTCCCATTCAGAGTTGCATATCCAAGTTCGCGAACTAGGAAACGACCATTTACACAGAAACCGTCGAGATCTAGAACCATACAGATATTCTGCATGTTTGCACTAGTTCTAATACTGGGAGACAAACGCTTGACGACTTCACACAGGCGCGACTACAGACATCTCTGCCGTTTATGTCTCAGAGCCTGAACGACGTTCTGCGGCAGTCCTTGGGGGGGCAGGTTTCGGGTGGTTTCATGACCAAAGGTCCTCGTAGTCTTGTAGGTGGTGGCGGGTGTCATTCTCCACAAGAACAGCCTGTAGCATAGGACCACTAGGCCCCGGACATAGTTCCATTCTAACAGTTGGCGCTGGGGGTGGAGGTGGAGGTGGAGGAGGCACAACCACAGGTCGACATAACAACCAACGAATACGCGTACAGAAGTGTTGTGGATCGCTCTCGTAGCCAAAGTCTACATCACTCGTCCAATTATAACCAAAATCCATGCTGCCAACTGTAACACGTAGCTTAGAATAAATACTAGGTCTTTTTCATCCGTTTTATACAGCCAGAACCGTGACCTTTACACATCACCCCATCGGATAAACTCGTGATACGGTCAAAGAACGCGTGACACAGAGCAAAGTACTTATTACTGCATTAGCCGATCGTTGCCATCCCGAAGTTGGTAAGGGACTTATTCGGAGATTAAGGGGGCTTAAAATATAGGTGGGGCAACAGGGGGTCTGAAATAAAGAAAAATTAGAGTCAAAATAGGTGTTTTTCCGAAAATAGTACTCCTCATAGTCACCAGATGACGCCAGGGTTTTTTTTAATAAGGGGGAGAAATTTTTAATAAGGGGGAGTCAAAAATCGTGAAATTAGAGTTAAAATAGGGGTTTTTCCGAAAATAGTACTTCTCGGTCACCAGATGGCGCCACGAGTTAAAAGGGGGGGGGTAAAGGTTTTTTTTAATTATGTATTATTAATTATGAATATTAATAAAGGGGCGTGGTCGGTTACGTCATAGGGGGATGGTTACGCCATAAGGGGCGTGGTCGGTGACGTCATAGGGGAAAAGCACTGTGGGGCTTCCGTGGGTTGGGAACAAACTACTTAGCTGGCTGTGCTAGGCTCTGTGAATTTGACTCGCATGTTGAAAGTGTAACTTGACTAACACTTTTCTGTACTTAAAAGATAATGGTTCCCCACTGTTCGTCCGCAGAAATATTCTCACGCTCTCAAACACTTTCTTGCCAGAGGGTAATAATAGGGACTCGTAAAATTTTTTACTATGGATTCGTTATTCGCCGTGGAGGGTTTAATCACACGTAACAGCTCTGCATAAGTGCCACCTAGTAAATGAGATGCGACCAGGTCGGAGTATACATAAATACCCAATATACCTGCATTAATATCAATGGCATATTTGGCTACATCGTTACTGTACAGCTGTCCAAATTTATCAAAGCCAAGAAATTCTCCCAAACCTTTGGAATGATGTGGAAACATCAGATTATTACCCTCCTGGGTGGCGATTTTCAACTGGTTATTAGAATGCTTCTTGAAGGCAAAATTTATTCCATCCTCAGGAGATGTAGCTTGCAACATGACAGAAAATATCGCTTTTGCATTTTCGTAACATCCTGTGGGAATGTGGTGTTCTTGATCTCATACGATGGGATGTGGAATCAAATAAAAATAAAATGTTGTCACATTAGGGGTGAAAAAGTCATCTCCCTCTGTCACCCGACTCGCAAAACCCCCATAATGAGGAGTCTCCATGTACATGTCATCGATGTTAAAGAAGGAGTTGAAGCTCATTGTTTCCTTTTTAAACACCATCCCATAATCGGTGTCACCTATATGGAACACCCACAAATCATCATTTTTCGTCACTTGGATATCAGTTGGTATTTGACTCTGGATGGCTTTTACAATCTTGTCTCTCTTTGTTTTCAGACCGTTGTATTGTGGGATTAGTGCAGCCTTAATAGCATGTTGAGGGATACGTAGGAACCATCTGAATTGGGTGGTGAAGGTATTATTCAAATCGTCGATATTATACCAGCTCATTGAAATGTGGATCTCGGATAGAGCGACTTCCCACTCCCCTCTAGTTCCACAGGCTGTGCCAGCTGCATAGTGTAATCAGTCTATGTATTATGCGGATAAATATCACTGCTGGCTGTAGAAAGGAGGGTTAGGTAGAAAGCCATTTTCTAGGTATCCAGCTAGGGGTGGGGGTAATCTAATCACTTCACTGACACCTTTTTTCCGGTCATTATCCAAGATTTTTTCGACGACGTAAAGTTCCGGAAGTTTTATTTTCTGCAGTTCCTGGCTATAGAAAGTTCCACATATCTTCTTACCGTCACTATCTGTCACTTCGTAAACAGGGGATGTTCTAGGTACGATTCTACTCACTCGGAATATCTCTCGAGTCCACTGTTGTGATGCTCCTTCCTTGAACGGAAGTTTCAGACTGCTGAGTCTCATGTGATCTCACTCTTTAAAACGGACAGGTTCTGTTTGCTTTGGAGCTCCATATAATCTCTCCCAGGCAATACTCTCGTTAAAGAGATCCACGTCTTTGGGTGCAAAGCCGTGAGCTCAATATTTGGAAGCATTATACCCCTTCACTATGGAGTCCAGAACGTGTAAGAATCTAAAATTTTTATGTTTAGTGAAATAACGCCATAATTTTTCTCTCAGGTTCGATTCAGTCTTTCTACCAGCGCAGCTTTCTTGTCGCTATAAGACACGAAGAAGTGAATGTTTTTATCTTTTAGGAATTTTTGGAATACACATTCTTGAATTCTGTCCCCTGATCGGTGTTCAGAGTCAAGGGTTCCCTCCTCTGAGCCAGAATTTTTTCGAATGCTTCCTTCATAGTAGTTCCCGTTTTCTTTTTCACAGGAACCGCCCATGCATAGCGAAATAAAATATCGATGACGACTAATATGTATCCATAGGCATCATTAAATCGTGCGATATTTTTCACTAACATTAAATCCGCCTGCCATTGCCGCATAACATTAAATCCGCCTGCCATTGCCGCATAACATTAAATCCGCCTGCCATTGCCGCATAACATTAAATCCGCCTGCCAAAACAAACCCCACAAAGGAAAAACCTCTAATTGTCCATGTGGACGACCGATTAACACGCGGTCCATTGCGAGTGGCGTTTCTCAATATACTCGTTCAGCCATGTGCTAAATGCAGCTGTCTCGGCTTGTGAACAATGCCCGCCACGACCCTTGTGATAACCACACTCCATTCCAGGTATTTTAGTAGGTCTTTGAAACGGGGGAAGCCGATTTTCTCTAGATCGAAAGAGAGTAACCGAGTCTGTCCAATAACCGCTTCTCGTAGAGTCCTCCCTTGTAAGCGACGACAGAAGAAAATGGTCTGCGACACGTTTCATGGATGTGACGCACTATATCGTCCAGACAGTCGTACTCCCACACCACTTCACCGGTACAAGGAAAAAAGGGAAGCCCTGTGACGTGCTTGGTCACCTGATGGATACACTTCCAGTCCTTCTGAGGAATGTACATCACGAAGGTCGAATCTGTAGACACCAGTCGGACCCCTGTAGTTCGAATAACCAAGTTCGTGGATCAGGAATTCACCTTTCATGGTGAAGCCATCTAAATCAAGCACACAACAGACATGACGTATTTCACACTGATCTGTAGAACAGCTAATTTCTAGCATACCTGGGTTCACGCTGATGAGGGGTCGTGGGCCACCTTCATTGTTTCTACCAGGTCTTCAAAGTCGACACTCTCGAGCCCATCGAGCATAGGATACCCATATTCATGGGCTTTCAGCGTGAACACAAGGGCTACTTTCTCTACAGCAGGATTGGGAAGTTGGCTGATGATGCTGTTGCACACTAACTGCTCCAGGAGACCGGGAAACACAGGCAGTAATTTATTACTAGGCTGGCCATATCAATACTTCTGCACTGATTCCGAAACAATGTCTGCGAAAGCCATGACTGTGGTTCCCGAACGACCGGAGTACCTTTGCATTCGAAACCTCCATCAATGAGCAACGCGTCCAGCCACAATACAGAAAAATGAGGTCAACCAATTAAAATTGAGGGGCGAAGGGGTTAATGACCAATCAACCAGAGAGACTAAAGGGTTAACAACCAATCAGAAAGGTTACAAGAAAAAATCAGAAGCACCCCTGTGGAGGGAAAGAAATGGGGGTCATCAAAGCGGTCCCACTACCTACCGAGGTCAATGACCTCCATGGGTCAACACTCTGTTGCGCAGGTCGTCTAAAACTCCAGCACATGTGTGGGGGGTAAGAAATGGGTGGTTCGAAGCCCACCCTATCACGGAAGTGGGGTCAGTGACCTCTAGCACCAGGAAAAGCATACGTGTGGGGGGGAAAGAAATGGGGATCATCAAAGCAGTCCCACAACCTACCAAGGTCAATGACCGGAGAAATATCTCTGAACCTGGATGTCACACAGGGGGGCTTCAAAAATGAAGCCCTCCCCATCAAAGCGTGGGTCAAGAAAACCCTCACCATCAAAAACGTGGGGGGCCTTTTGGGGGGCAGCCTTCTCTATCACGCCAGTGGGGGTCGTTGACTCCGATGCCATCATCAACGTGTGGGGGGAGTTCGAAGCCCTCCCCATCAAAGCCTACAAGAAAGCACATCACGGAAGTGGGGGTCGTTGACTTCTAAGCGATGACATACTTCCGGTCACGTGATATGACGTCACTTCGGTTCCCAGACCTTCGACGACACTACTCCTGTATTACTGTCCATTTTTTACCACACGGGACATTAACAAACCGGTACAGCTCTCTGCTGTTGTGCTATCTAACTGCTTCCTCGGCTTTTTGTCAGCCAAGACATCAAACCAAAAATTCTTATGAGCTGCCTACTGATTTTTTACTCATTTATTAAGCTCTCTATAATGCTTTCTATTAAGACTAATAGGGTATTGATTAAGGACATTCCTGCAGTACTTTATTTCCGAAATAAGCTACTCAAGTGCCATATTACTCAAATAATTCTGTCTCCTCTGCTCCCTTTTACCTAAAAGAGTACTGTTGGTTTCAAGAAAAGCCTTTTTTAAAACGGTCCCATTCTTCCTCAACTTCAGTGATAAGCAGACCATGACTGTCATAATGATTAAGTAACCTATCATGGTAAACGTTAGCTATAACTCGGCCTTTCCCAGCCTCAGTGTTAAAGGCATATAAACTTAGCACAACATTTCTTAAGTTTAAGTTGCAAGACACTTTTAGCAAGGTAATGGTCAAGTTCAATTTCAGCTCCCCTATATGACCTGGTATTCCTAACAGAACTGGTGCATTTACTATTAATATATATATATAATCAATCATATTTTTATGCAGTCCATCTGGTGAAACTCATATGTACTTATGTATGTCGTGGTGTTTGTAATAGCTGTTAGTTTTTCTCAAACCTTAAAGTTTACTTACCTGTAGGAGACGTTGCCCATTACCATTGCAGCAACCTATACCAAAAGGATCTATCACCCCTCCCCAAAGGTCAGAGTCAGTACCAACTTTGGCATTGAAGTCACCTAGAACTAGATTAATATCTCCTTTCTTGACAGAATTCAAAATAACCTGAAGATTTCCATAAAAACATTCTTTGTCATCTTTTTAGGCATCCTCAGTGAGGGTATAACAACAGATAATATTCAAGTCTTTAATGCTTGCCCGAAATTTAGCTGTAAGAAGCCTTTCGTTAATGCATTCATATTCTAGATGAGCATCACTGGCGTGTCTGCTAAAAAGCAGTCTTACACCTTGGTAATGCTTGTTATCGTTCCTCCTTGAAAAGAGAAATTCAAAATTATTTTTAAGAATCTGACCCTTTATCTGTCCATCTGGTCTTTTGCAAACCGAGAATATCTAAATTGTAATGGTTTAATTCTTGTGTGAGGACATCAAGAGAATAAGCTCTGTGCAGAGTACTCACATCTAGGGAGAGAAAATGGTTAGTGAGACGTTAAGAGAAACTATGTTTATTGTGAGAGAGAATGCCGACAATATCAAACATCCCTCTCTAGTCGTAGGCGTGGAGGGAAATCCGTTACCCACTACTAAAGGCTGAAACCATCTACACTGAAAGACTTTCCCAATATAAGATTTGATGATGTCCGTAGAAACAAGAGTTCAGGTACCTGCGATTGCTTCTGATCAGGATTATCCACCAGCTGATGAAACGTATCCTGGGAATCTATTCACTTGGGGCTGTCAACACAGAAGCAAACAGAAAACAAAGCGGAAGATTTTCCCAGCAGTGCAGCAAATTCATATTAGTAATAATAGCAATAATTTTTTTCATTCCAGGGGTTACAGTAAAGAAAACGATAATTTTGGATATTAATTTAAACGTTCAAGTGGCTTGATGCCCCAGTACATTTCAGAAATTAAAAAGAAATATTGAGGATAGTACGAAAATACAAACTTATTTACAGAAATTGCATAATTATTTGATACATATAAACAAAATGACAAGTTGCACAGACGAAGACAAACATATATTATGAAATATGATAAGAAACATACTAAATTTAGGGGAAAGAAAAATGAACTTTAAGGCAACAGAGAGTAATGTTAAATGAATGAACAAGGGGGGAAAAGAGCAAAGATGGGGAGTGGGAAAAAGGGTAAGGAGATATTGTTGGTCAAACATTTCAATATTCTAATAGAAATGGAGTAATATAGGATTTCAATTTTTTTTTTAGAATTAAAAGAAGTGATGTCGATCGGTAGAGAGTTCCAAGTTGTGGTTGCTTGAAAGGCAAAAGAAATTTCACCAAACTTAGCATTCAAAAACTTGGGAGTAGAAAATATTTTATTTTCAGAGCGGAGGACGTGGTGATGTGCTAATCGAATATAGGGTGTAAAAATCGAATGAAGCGGGTGAGACTGGTTATAAACAGTGTCGTGAATAAGGATAATAAACTTCAGCTTTCTTCTAGATTCAAGAGTGGGAATTTGATGGTTATAACGAATATCAGTAAGTGTTAGAGATTTTCGTTTGTTAAATTAGATTTTGCTGATGATTTTGAGAGCTTCGTTTTAAAATTTTCTAAGTTATAAGAATTCTTTTTATTAATACCAAAAGGAGTGGAAGCACAATATTCGAATTTCGGTGGGATGTAAAACCAATATTGGTTTTCTTGATATTGATAGTGGATCCATTTTTAGAATACCTTAAAGCACATAGAGAAGTGAAAGATCTTGAGGGAAAACAAAGAAGATAATCACTTGCATACCTAAAAATATTACAATTAGTGGAGGATTCAGGAAGATCATTTAGAAATAGTTTAAAGATAATTGGGATAAGAATGTTTCTTTGTTGTATTCCCCGATTAATTTTAATGGGTGTAGAGATCTCATTAGTGCTTAATTTAGTTCGGGTAACACGGTCATGAAATAATTTTTAAACCAGGAAAGAGCTGATGGCGATAGATTAAAATTATAGCCGAGTTTTTGCAAGATAAGTTTGTATTCAACTGAATCAAATGCTTCTGAGATGTCAAGGGAAACCAGTCCCACAACCTTTTTCACTTTGCTGTCTAAAGCCAATCTCCATTGATTAACAAGAAGTGCCATGAGAGTTTCAGTTGACGGATTTTTCCTAAACCAGAATTGTCTGCACGAAAGTAAATTAAAATTTTCAACAAAAGTCGATAATTGTCCCGACGACTTTTTCTAAACTTTTGCTTAAAGCATATATGACTGAAATTGGTTGATAGTTCAGAGGGTTAGAAGGATTGGAAATTTTAGGTATAAGGCGAGATGATGGCTTCTTTCCATGAAGCTGGGAATTCATTAGAATTAAATGAGTAATTAATTAGAGCACAAAAGAGTGCAAAAGTTAATGAGGAAAAAATATTTAGAATAAAGACAGGGATTCCATCTGGTCCGACACTATGAGTTTTTTTTCTTTTTTGAGAATTTATAAAGTTAAGAACTTCGATTTCGGTAACAATTTTGAGTTCAAGGTTTCCAGATTATTAAAATGTTTTATATATTTAATATTTTATTCCAAATATTTCGTTACCATTTGGATTAATAACGGAAAGTCGATTAAGAAAATTTAAGCGCTTGGCATTTTTAATACTACTGTTCACAAGAATAAGGAAATATTTATAGTTCTCCAATGTGTATTGATGATCAGGGTTAATAGAATTCTTAAAATGTTTATTTTAAATGAGATGATTTTCAGAAACTCGTTTAAATTCAAAGCTTTCGAGAAGGGTGAACTCTGAAAGTTTTTTAAGGAGCACAAGTATCAAGCGCAAAATTAATTAAACTGGAGAGATGAGCTTTTGAGGGAGGAGTTGTACATTCGGAAACATTTTTGTGAAAGGGAGATGTTTTGCAAACTCAAAAAACTCATCATTGTTGAATTTTTTAAATGATCTTTTGAAAGTAAACTTTAGGTGTACGAGTGTATAATACGTAAAAGATGTGCTAATAATAAAATTATCACTAATGTCTTCTAAGAGAGTAAGTGTATGCTTGTAAAGTGAAGGTCTATTGGAGAAAATCATATCAATGAGAGATTCACTGTGATCCGTGATGCGAGTGGACTCAAAGCCATTTTTCCGTTCAGGTTGGTATATATGATTAGCACCAGTATCCTGTGTTTTTTACCACTCCTCATCAGGGTAGAAAAAAAGGAGCCATAGTTGTCCAGATCACTAGGCCATACTAATCTGGCAGACTCCTTCTCCGTTCACTACCACAAAAGAATATCTCCTTTGAAAATTACTAACGGCCTCCGCCACGAGAAGGCGGGGTCGAACATTAAGTGCTAGGCGTACCAATGACTACCTAGTACCATTTACAAATCATTTTTACATCTCTTCTTAATTTTACCAACTGACTTCGAATTTCTCCAACTTTCCTAGATTTTGTCAAATTTACTCGATTTTGCCTACTCGCCAAAATTTTACAAAAAAATCCAGTTTTTACACTCACCTGAATTTTACCAAGTCACTTCGAATTTTGCTAACACTTAAAGATTTTGCCAACGCTCCTTAATTTAACATAAACAGTCCCAGTTTTCACAACTCACCTGTATTTTATCAAGTGGCTTCGAATTTTGGCAACTTCTCTAGATTTTGCAAGTTACCTCGACTTTGCCAACTCGCCATAGATTTACAAAATAATCCCGATTTTACACTTCACCTGAATTTTGCCAATTTTGCAAGCTCCTCATAGTTTTACAAAAAAAATTCCCAATTTTTACCTCATCTGAAATTTACCAAGTAGCTTCGAATTTTGCCAACTTCCCTAGATTTTGCCAACTCTTTAATTTTAAAGAAACAAAATTCCAAATTTCAGAATTCACCTGGATTTCAGGAAGTCGCTTCGGATTTTACCAACTCTGATTTACTTTGGGTCCCTCTTCCCCCCCCCCCCCCCCATAGCATACATATAAGATGTTGCGTATACCTAAGATAACTTTTCGTCTTTATTCCTCAATGGTAATTGAAATCCCTGACAGGAAAATAACTTCAGGACATTTAATATATCTTCAGAACGACTTTCAACAGACTACCAAGAAATACCGATTATTCAAATAAACAAGATTGCTAAGTATCCACTTAGATACAAAAACATTTAGTATACTCTATCAAAGGAAGTGAATCAAGAATAAAGTAAAAAATTTGGAAATCCTTAGAGCTGATTTATGCCAAAAATAATCAATATTTGCATTTCTAATTTTTTTAGGAATAAAAACAAATGAATTACGAAACGTTAATAATAAACATTATAACAAAGTATTATAAACGTGTTATAAACAACACGTTAAAAATAAACGTTAAGATAATACGTATATCTTATTATAATTAGTTTATAAAAGATGAAATATTCTTCATTGCGTTCAACGAAGTCTAAAGGGTTGAATGTCCTTTCAGCAAATATAAGTTAACAATCGTAAAAGCTACTCTTGATAAAAGAGAGAAATCGAATATAAGAGAAAAAGGACGGGAAACAGAAAATGAACTGAAGTCCAAACATTGAAGATAAACTCGGATAACAAGCAAGAAAGAAAGAAAGCTCTCGGGGGTCCGATAACGAAGTTCCACTCGTGCTTCCCGCCGCTGTTAATAACACCGTGCAAGAAGCATAAAAAGACGAAACCAAAATCTAATCTCAGGGATTGTTTCCTGATAGATGAAGACACCAGCTGGAATTTCTCCAGAATGAACTGACAACACTTCGAATTCATTTTTGGAACACGAACTGAGAATTTTGAGTAAAGCTTTTGAAAATCACTGCGCGAGCGCAGAAGGAAAATAAACAATGATAGCTAAATAAATAATACTTAGGGTTTTAGCTAACATTTTTCTTCACCGACCGTCTTCTAGTAGTAACTCGTCATGCGACAAAAGCTGCTTCTTGGGCGTTAAGAGTAAGTAAAGGCTGATTTCTTCACAGCAATATTTTCTTTAAACTCAAAAAAGGGGGAAAAAAGATGCCAAATTCCTCCATCGAAGAAAAAAAGCCACAAATCCTCTTGGAAAAGCGTAAAAATTAGTGTTAAAAGTTATGTTTTACTGAAGCACTGCGACAAAAAAAAATATTCCTTCAACATTTATTTATTTATTTATACCGTTTTTTTACGGACACCTTAAGGACTTGTCTTTAAGGTGTCCGTAAAAGACGGCAATTTTTCATCATCTGTCTTTGTTTCCTTGCGAGCGTCGACGGATTCGTTATCAAGAAGTACACAATACAATAAATGATGGTTTCCCGTAGCAATAGCATGGTATTCTTTTGTTTGTTTATTTGTTCCTAACAAGTCCTTTTTCCCAGTTTTGGAATTTCAACTTTAAATTTGCCACTGCAACTTGGAGCACAACCAAAAACATTCTCTGAAAGTTTGAAGTTACTATCACCATTTCCCGATGATTTATGGCTTCTCCAGACACATAGATATAAAGACATCTCCTTTTATATACACTGGTTTCCACAAAATAAGGAAAACTCAGAAAAATAATGATAAATAAAAAACTACATTAATGATTTTAATGAAATTTGATAGAAACATAAATTGCAATGCTAGTTTCAGAATGACATTAAGTATTTTACACTAGAAGCATTTTTAGTCAAAAAATAACACTTACAGGAACTTCTCCAAAAATGTGGTGTCAGAATGCAATGTGCAAAGTTTTTTAATAAAGAGTGTGGTCACCCCTTACAGTAATGCAGGCACGACAGCGATGTTCCATGCTGTTTATGATGCTGTGAATCAGCTCAGTAGGGAGTAATAATCATTGTTCCTTTAAAGCAGTAATAAACTCCCCCTTTGTTTCAGGTGACGGGTTGAGGGCACAACACGTCTCCCTAGAGCATCCCACACGAGCTCAATCGGTTTTAAGTCGGGAGATCGAGCTGGTCACTCCATGCGTATAATAGGAATAATTGATGATATTGTTCCACTAGTCGAGCTCTGTGTGGACGAGCGTTATCGTCTTGCAAGATATATGTTTCACCCATTGCACCAGCGTAAGGGCATACATAAGGGTCCAGGATGTCATCTCTATACCTTTGACCTTTGAGGTACACACTCGTCAACAAATAGAGGTCTGTGCGTCCACCTAAGGAAATGCCACCCCAAACACACACGCTACCTCCGCCGTAATTGTCTCTTTGACGGATGTTACTGGGATGATAGCGGGTACCACGTTCTCTCCATATCAAACAATGTCCGGAATTACTCTGCAAACAATATCTGGACTCATCTGTGAAGAGTACGGACCTCCATTGCTCTTCTGTCCAATTAACATGCATGAGTGCCCAATTCAACCGCTCTCTCCTGTGACATGACGTGAAGGGTATACAAATAATTGGCCTTCTAGCGTACAGACCTCCCTCATGAAGCCTTCTATGCACAGTAAAAGCTGATATAACCCTCCCAAAGGCTGCTGCAAGAGAGGATCGTAGCTGAGAGGAAGTAGACGTCCTGTTCCTTCGTGCTGTTAATCGCATATATCAGGCTTGTACAGCGGTTGTAACTCTAGCCCTTCGTCGGCTAAACCTCTGAGACGCGGAATCCGTGCTAAGAAATTGATTCCACAGTCTATGGACCACAGAAGGATTCACATTCAGCCATCGTGTCACGTCTGACGTGAAACGAGCTGGCCATCGTGTCACGTCTGACTGACTCTGGCCTGCTTCGAGCTGGCCAATAGGTCTCCATCGCAGTTCATTTGGCAAGTGATGTCTCGAGGTCATTCCTACAAAATGACTATTTCGAATTTCTTTACTCCCATTTGGAACACAAAATTACGATCCACTCCAAAAAACCATTTTTATGCCGCTATCCGATTACGCAAATTGACGTAACCTAGACTAATTTGCATACGATATGCTCACTCGGCATAACTTTACTGGTTAAATGAAGAAGTAGGCGAGGATCGCATAATTTTATTGGAGAATTATCGCGATTTTTCCCATTTTTCCTCAATTTATGGAAACCAATATACTATAGACTATCTGAACTGTACCCGGTGCTGTCAGGATTTCACTTTTAAGATGCAGTCTGTGTTTCTGATTTTTCACTACACTACACTAAAGTTTAGTTTTGTCAGCATCACCCCCTGCCCTCCAAAACCCTTAGCACAGATTCAACAAGATTACTATATGTTGGTGCCGTAATAAGGAAAAATTATTGAATGCGGTCTTACCTATTCCGAAAGATAAAATTATGCCTAAACATCAGAAAATGGCAAAAAAAAATGGATATGTCACCGATTATCTTTCGGTTCCCGTAGGAATAGTACGGTAAATATTTTTGTTGCTAGCAAGCCCCGACTCCCCACCTTTCCGATTTTCGACTTGAAACTTCCTTCTGTCAAATTTTGAAGCGTCTACCACGGTTTCCCGATGAGTTACGGCTGCCACAGACAGACAGACGTCTCATTTTATTACCTTCGCTATGCATGTTATTGATTTTCTGCAATGCTGTTAAATATGTTGTACCCAAAGACAAATTTTTGTCTCTCTATAAATTTTAATATCCTAACCTACTTTCGACAGAACGTTTAACCGCAGCACAAATGAATTTTGCAAGTGTATGTATAATTTATTTATATCAGTATTAAGTGCACGGTAACTATACAGTAATTAATTATATTGAAATGCTAATAATTAAATAATATTTAATAATTATGCCTCAGATCCGATCTTTGGCAGGGGAGAGATGGACGCTCGTCCCAGGTCGTGAATTGCAGAGGGAAATGCAAATTAGCGGACAAAAAAATAAGAGAGATTGCAGAAAAATGTACAGAAATAAAGAAGAACAACATAACAATGAAAATATGGCCTAATACCAAGGATCCCCCACTCTCCAAGATTTCTAGTTCAAAGGAGAAACAATGATCCTCTGCCAATATTTTTTACCTAGGGCACAGCATCATTCATCATAAAGATTTTCTTAAAAAATAGCGCAAATGATTAATCATTTCACAAAGTCCTGAAAACCAACTTATTTTTAAAAATGATTTGGGTTGTTGTGTTTTTTACCTTTGAGCGACATTTTTTTGCACACAATGGGCTAATTGGCCAGGTCACAAGGACCCCAAAGGTCAGAGAAGGTTGGAGGAAGGTACCCACTGCAACAGCTGTTGGGAGGCAGATGGTAAACTCCCGTCAAAGCCATTAAGCTTGTTCTTTAACGTGCATGGGTATGACTCTCCTGCAGACGGAGCCACGGTATAACATACCATTCGACGGACGGCGGCCGTTTCAAGCCCATCGGTGTCCCCTACTGACCGTGGAGAGGGCGAGGAGTTTTGAGGAGATATATCTCGACACTTACCCAGCTGGAACTCGAACCTGGGAACTGCAGATTATGAACCTGGCGTGCTACCGACTGAGCTAGGCCACCACAAAATAATTTGGTATACGAAATAGAATTTATATCTCATCTCTGCTATCAAGTACTTCAGCTTGCATAACACTTATATTAATGATGGGCGAATTGCGGCCCGTAATAAGCGTTCAGTCGGCGAGGTATTTGTGAATTCATGTAAAAATTAAAATAAAAGTTTTAGCATTTATATTCTAATTAATTCACATTTAGTCTGCATTAAAATTAAATATTTGTATTCTTAGTGTGATTTCAAAAATAAAAAAGCAACAAAAAATTTAATTAACCAACTTTTTTCATGTTACGGTAAATAAAATTTTGGCCCATTTAATAATATTGCCCATTACTATCTGGCCAGTAAATAAAAAAGTTCGTCCACCACTTTTTCAAATGCTAAATAAATCATCATCATCATCCTCAAGCAGCCATGGACTACGAAGGTCCAATCAGACAGTGCAATTTAGTTCTCCAAGCAAGTCTGTCCTGAGTTACATCTACTGCATCTTGTTACTGCACACCAATTCTAACATAATCCTGTTTGACATTGTCTGCCCACCGCATCCTAGGTCTCCCCCTCTTTCTGAGACCTTTAGTCACACTGTTCATCACCCTATTCACCAATGTATAATATATAATTCATACGGGCAACATTGCCAAACCAACGGAGTCTCTCTCTGCACAATATGCTGCTTAAAGGAGGTTGCAAACTCCTTTGCCTAACCTCATCATTAGTTATAAAATTAACCTAATGCCCAAGATGCAGCGTAAGCATCTGGAATCAAAAGAATCTAGTTTCCTGTTATTTTGTTTACAAAGTGTCCAAGTTTCATTGCCATAACTAACCCTAGAAAGAAACAAACTATTATATAGTCTAATTTTAGTCTTTAGGTGTATACGCCTATTTCTCCACAATCTACATAGATTCTTAAAAGTCCCGGCAGCAATCCCTATTCGTCTGTTAATCTCCTGCCGCACATCACCATTATCTGTTACATAGCTTCCAAGATAATTAAACTATGACACCTGCTCAAGATTGCAACCATTCAGATTAACTGAATCACAACCTGCCTGACCAATTTTCATCACTTTAGTTTTCTCTCTGTTTATAACCAAACCTACTCTACTACCAGTCTCATTAACAGCTCGAATGAAAGAGTTCATCTCATCAACATCATTGCCAAAAGGGCTAAATCATCAGCATAATCTAAATCAGAAATTTTCGTATCTCCAGTCCATTTAAAGCCAAACTCTTTCCCTTGAAGTGAATTTCGCATAACATAATCAATAACCAAGCTAAAGAGAAAAGGAGACAAAATGCACCCTAGTCGAACACCAGAAGTAATGCTAAATCAATTGCTACAAGCCTTACCAACTCTCACACACGACTCAGTGTTATTATACAGAGATTTCTTTATGTTAACTAACTTGCTTGGTATACCATATGATTTCACAATCAACCACAAATTATGACGATCAACAGAGATTACGACTCAGTGTTATTATACAGAGATTTCTTTATGTTAACTAACTTGCTTGGTATACCATATGATTTCACAATCAACCACAAATTATGACGATCAACAGAGTCGAAAGCCTTTTAGAAATCAACAAAGCTAGCAACCAAAGGTTTCTAAAATTCTAAACATTTCTCAAGAATCTGCCTAATTGAAAATATTTGATCCACACATCTCCTACCACTTCTGAATCCACATTGCTCATCACGCAATTGACTGTCAACCAGATTCTTAATTCCATTAAGCACAATCATGCAAAGAACTTTACCTGGAACAGAGAGTAGGCTGATACCCCTATAGTTATCACAAGAACTGCGATCACCTTTTTTGAAAATAGGGATAACAAAAGCTCTGGTAAAATCCTTAGGAGCCATACCTTTATCATAAAAGATATTCAGAATTTCAGTCATCGAAGTGATAATCGAAACATTCCCAGCTCTAAGCATTTCTACACTACAGAACACAGTACGCCACACTAATCTGGCAGCACTCCCATTCCGTAATTTCATCTACCCCTGGGGATTTATGTAATTTAAATTTAGAAATAGCCAAAATAACTTAAGATTTAGTTATAGGGCCAACATTAAAGCCACCGATACATCTATCATCATTGCAAACAATGGGAATAGAACTAACCACATTGTTTAGAACATCACTGAAATGCTCAGCCGACCTAGCCATGACAGAATTCTCCCTTCTATAACCTTACCTTGTTTATCGTTCAATCCCTTTATACCTGTTCGTTTTCTACCACACAAAACATTAACTATCTGGTACAACTCTCTGCTGTTGTGCTGTCTAACTGCTTCCTCGGCTTTGTAAGCCAAGCCATCAAGTCAAAGATTCTTATCAGCAGCTAACTGATCCTTTACACGTTTATTACGTTCTCTGTAATGCTTTCTATTAGGACTAGCAGGGTATTGAATAAGTTTATTTCTGCAGTTCTTTCGTTCCGAAATAAGCTCAAGTGAATCACTCAGATAATTCTGTCTCCTCTGCTCCTTTTTTCCTAAAAGAGTACGGTTAGTGTCAAAAAAAGCCTGTTTAAAATGATCCCATTTTTCCTCAACTTCAGTAGTAAGCATACCATGACTCTCATAATGACAAAGTAACCTATCATGGTAAGCTTTGGCTATAACTGAGTCATTCAGAGCTTCATTATTAAAAGTAAATTTTTTAAACCTAGCACAACACTTTTTATGTTTAAGTTGCAAGACACTTTTAAGAAGGTAATGGTCAGATCCAATTTCAGCTTCCCTATATGATCTAGTATTCCTAACAGTACTAGCCCATTTCCTATTAATATATATATATAATCAATCATATTCTTATGCAGCCCATCAGGTGAAACCAATGTGTACTTATGTATGTCGCGGTGTTTGTAATAAGTGTTAGTTATTCTGAATCCATTGAGTTTAGTTACCTGTAGGAGACGTTGCCCATTGCAATTGCAGCTACCAATAACAAAAGGGCCTATTACTCCTCCTCAAAGGTCAGAGTCAGTACCAACTTTGGCATTGAAGTCATCTAGAACAAGGGTAATATCTCCTTTCTTGACAGAATTCAAAAAATCCTCAAGTTATCCGTAAAACCTATCCTTCTCATCCTCATCGGCATCTTCAGTGGAGGCATAACAGCAGATAACATTCAAGTCTTTAACGCTTGTCTTAAATTTTGATGTAAGAAATCTTTCATAAATGCACTCATATCCTAGAAAAGCATCACTAGCGTGTCTGCTGAGAAGCAGACACACGCCTTGGTGATGCTTATTGTCGTCCCTCCCTGAAAAGAAATATTTAAGATTATTTTTAAGAATCTGACCTTTATCTGTCCATCTGGTCTTTTGCAAGCCAAGAATATCTAAATTATAATGGTGGAATTCTTGTGTGAGGACATCAAGAGAAAAAGCTTTGTGCAGAGTCCTCACATTCCAACTACCTATGGAGAGAAAATGGTTAGTGGGATGTTTAAAGAAACTATGTTTATTGAGAGAGGGAATGCCGACAATATCAAACAGCCCCCTAATCGCAGACATGGGGCAAAGACCCGTTCCTCCACTACTAAAGGCTGAAGCCATCTACACTGGAAGACTTCCTCCAATGTAGAATTTGACGATGCCAATAGAAGCAAAGAGTTCAGGTGCCTGCGATGACCTCTGCTCAGGATTATCCACCAGCTGATAAATATATCCTGTGAATCTATTCACTTGGGGCTATCAACCCACAAACAAACAGAAAACACAGCGGAAGATTATCCCTCCACAGAAGCCCACCAGTGCAGCAAAATCAGGATCCATAATCAAGCTCAGAGCCATATATCTGTCCAGTCCAGTGGGTTTATATGGTCAGCACCAGAACCCTGTGTGGTTGACCACTCCTCAGCAGGGTAGAAAAAAAAGAAAAGTATCCAGAGTTGTCCAGATGAGTAGGCCACACTAATTTAGCAGCCCTCATCTTCCATTCACTTCCACAAGAGAGTGTCTCTTTTGAAAGGCACTAACGGCCTGCACCACGAGAAGGCGCGGCCAGACATTAGGTGCTAGGCCTGGCCGTTTCTATACATCATCACAGGGGATTGGTTCATAGCTCTCCTTCCACATCTACCATATACAGACCATCGTATATATATATATATGACGTCAAATAATAATAAAATTTGAAATTTAACACTATTATACTGCTGGAAGTGGGAATCGCAACATCCCGCAGAAAGTGATGTTTATCCCCGAACGTGACAGGAAGGAAGCTATGAGGATAGATGCGCAAATGATAAAAAAAACAGAACGTGAGACGCAAGGTACGTGCGTTTTATTGCAGATTCATCAGTACATAGTAAGCCCACCTCAAGCGGTACACAAGCCTGTACACGTCTGAGCATTCCATCAATCAGATGGTTAATGTTGTCCTGAGGTATGGCGTTTCAAACAGCACCCAATTAGGTATGCTACTGTACTAGGTTCGCCGCTGTAGGGAACCGGGTAAAGTGGCGATCCATAAGTTCCCACACATGCTCAATGAGCGAGAAGTCCGGAATTATGGCAGCCATGGGAGAATGCCCATACCTTGGAGACACTCCATTGTTGAAGTGCAGTGTGGGGGTGGCATTGTCCTGCTGCAAAATAGTCAATGCGTGGTGGAAAGGAATGGTTATGACACAGGATTAACGATGTCATTGATGTAACATTTCGCCATTAGCATGCCAGAAACATGGAGCAGAGATGTTCGGATATCATATGTTATGCCACCTCATATCATTGTATCACTGTGAGGAGTCATATGGCGGTTAATGGAATGGGCTTCCTCATGCTGTTCACAACATCGATGGCATGTGGACAAACGGCCATCTGGCATGCCGAAAGGACTCGTCTGTGAACATCACTCTCCTCCATTTTGAATCGACACTAGTGGAGACGTGTAACCAGTGATGTCTCTGCAACAGCAGATGCCTGGCGAACTGGACGTCTCGCCATCATTCCTGTGTCATGCAAAACGTTATCTAATGGTTTGCATGGAGACTATGGTATCCATAGCTAGAAATCCAGTAGCATAAATCACTCTGCAGCACGTTTCTGTTGTGAAAGGATCACGAATGACTCTCCCACGGAGCTCATAAACTTTACATAAACTGCGCGAAATGCATTATTGCACTGTGCTCATATTGCACCCCATATTTGTGGCGATCGCTCGAAGGTTCAATACAAGTTCTCGAATATCGACGATTCGCTATCTCTCCGAAAGCATCAATTGCAAGTCAGGGTTTCGAACATTTTCGCAGCATGAACTCCAACCTCACTGATGGTCATGCTATGATACGAACTCGTGGGCGCCCTGCATTTATCTACGGCTCGGCGTCACGTATCCTTTCGTTGCGGAACTTTGATTATTTGCATATCACCGATGACAGATTGCCTCCTGCGATTTATATATCTCTACTTCCATTCTTTCTTGGCGTTACGATTTCAACTTATCAGCAAAATGAAATGATAAATTCCATAAGAAAAATATATTCTTCCGTTTTTCCAAAAATGAATATTAGATATATATAAATGTGTGTTTGCCAATTAAATTATTATCAGTTAAAATTGCACCGACTGTTCTTTACTTTTAAGAAAGTTAGTACTTAATTATGATATTTCCAATAATATTCCAATATAGTAAAAATAAATATGCTATTTTGTATAAACTGACTGATTTGTTCCTTACCCTAAGAGTATGAGAAAACGCAATTTTTTCATTTTACCCTTAAAATGAGAATTTTTTGCGTTCTATAGGGCTACTAATGTATTGCTATTTACATATTCTAATCACCCATTAGTACAAATTAATACTGTTAAAGATTGCAAAATTCAGAAAATGAAAACTTCATTTTATTTGGAAACGAGCATCTCGCATTCTCCTGAGGCGATATAATTCTTCTTCCAGTTCTGTATTCATTCTCTCATTTTCCCTAAGTAAATTTCTAACCGAATTTTTCATTCATCGCGGCAGGAAGGCGATTTTCATAGTTGTCTTGTTTCTTAATTTAAATCTTAAAGTTTCCTCTCCTTTTGCTTTGACCGTAGTTGGTTGGGCTTTAAAAGTGCACCATGCTCCTTCATCTGAAATCTGTTTTAATCGTATTAACTGGAAGCTCATTTGCGACTGAAAAAGATGTCATCTTCTCAGCCATTTTTTTTATTTACTAAGATAATACTACATAATTGTCGTCACCACATTTCTCTTCATCATATTGTCAGTCCTTTCTTTCATACTTTTTGTCTTTTAGTAAGTAGCTTACTAACATTTTCCTCTAATACTTATAAAGTCATTTGTTCAGCGTTACTCTTAATTCCAGTTTTTAATTTCGACATGAATTTTTATTAGAATTAACATCTTTTTAATCTTTCTTCAAAATTTATTCATCATTTTTCTCGTTCTTCATTGGCAATAGTTCTTTGCTTTATCTTGCTTCTTAACTCTTTTATCTCATCCACTTAAATATTCCATCTCTGTGATTTTTTTCCCTTAGAAGAATACATTGAACATTTTTTACAAAAAGGAAATTCATTTTCCTCTAAATATCTCATGTTTCATTTCTTGTCCATAACTTTCAAATCACCCAAATGCATGCCTATTTCATTAGCGATAAATTCTATCGCTAATAACGTAAGGATTTGCATATTTAATCTCTTCGCGAAAACTTTTAAATCATTTACTCTAACTTTAAACTAGTCATATGTCATGCATTTAGAGATTATTATCAGAAAACGAAAAGCAAATCATATTTTCCAGCAAAACTACGTTACATATTTTCGTTTTCTATCGCCGCAACTAAGGCTACCACCTACGGTCATTACAGTCCCACCTGATCACAATTTTTTGCTCTAAAGTGTTTTCAGCATTTATCAGACTGAAAAATTAATTATAGATCCGAAAGTTATTTAATTCCTAGACAAATGAATAATGAATCTCTCCATATTTTGGGTATGCATTATTAGTTGCCTCTAGTAAATTTAGCAAACAGTAGAAATATATTTTTCATAGTAAAAACTTTCATTGTCCAAGTGCAATATTTTAGTAATTTTAATTTCATGCCAATGTAAACACTAATAAGCAGGTAGTTCTAAAAAATTAATTAACATATAGTCCTTCGGAAATATAATATCAATTTATACATGATATGTGAATATTATGAATACTAGAATAGCCAAACTGTTTGCGGGAAATACCCAACAACAGATCTTTAGGAAAACGAAAATTTTCTGTTAGAGGCAGTCCATTTGTAGATACATACATACAAAATCTTCATGCAGCCATGGGCTACGGAGGTCCAACCAGACTGTGTAATTTTCCTCTCCAGACGTGTCTCTTTTGAGCTATAGTTTGCTGCATTTGGCCACTTTAGGCCAATTCTAGCAAGATTCTGTTTGACATTGTCTGCCCATCGCATCCTAGGTCGTCCCCTTTTCTGATACCCTTAGGTACACTGTTCATAACCCTCTTTGCCAATCTGCAGCTATGCATACGGGCAACATGACCAAACCAACGCAGTCTCTCTCTGCACAATATGCTGATTAAAAGAGGTTGATGACTCTTCCTTCTAACATCATCATTACTTAAAAAGTCAAACCACCTAATGCCCAAGATACTGCGTAAGCATCTAGAATCAAAGGCATCAAGTTTCTTGTTATCCTGCTTACAAAGAGTCCATGTTTTGCTACCATAACTAACCTTATAAAGAACCAAACTATTATACAGCATAATTTTAGTCTTCAGGTGTATACGCCGATTTTTCCCATACTGTCCATAGACTCTTAAAAGTCCCAGCGGCAATCCTATTCTTCTATTTATCTCATGCCGCACATCACCAGTATCTGTTACATAGCTCCCAAGATAATTAAACTGAGGCACTTGTTCAATAGTACAGCCATTCAAAGCAACTGAAGCACCATCTGCCTGACCAATTTTCATTACTTTAGTTTTTTCTCTGTTTATCACCAAACCTACTCTTTCAGGCATCACCAGTCTCATCAACAGCCCTAATGAACGAATTCATGTCATAAACATCAGTAGACAACAGGGTCAAATCATCTGCATAATCTAAATCAGAAATTTTGAAATCTCTTGACCATTTAAGGCCAAAATCTTTCCCTTACAAAGAATTTCGCATTACATAATCAATAAGTAAACTAAAGAGAAAAGGAGACAAAATGCATCCTTGTCTACCTCCACTAGCAATGCTGAACCAATCGCTGCAAGACGTACCAATTCTCACACACGAACCAGTGCAATTATAGAGCGCTCTCATTTCACTAACTAATTTATCAGGTATTCCATATGATCTAACAATCAACCACAAATTTAGTTTCAGCAACCACAGGTTTCTGAAACTCTAAACATTTCTCAAGAATCTGTCTAAGTGGAAAATTTTTATCAATACATCCCCTACCACTTCTGAATCCACACTGTTCATCACGCAGTTGTCCATCAACCAAATTCTTAATTCTATTAAATATAATCATGCAAAGAACTTTACCTGGAACAGAAAGTAAACTAATTCCCCTATAATTATCACAAGAATTGCGATCACCTGTTTTAAAAATTGAATTTATACGATATTGAATTTTAACGATAGCTCTAGTAAAATCCTTAGGAACAACATCTTTATCATAAAAAATATTCAAAATTTCAGTCAGCCATGTGACAACACAAATGTTTCCAGCTCTAAGCATTTCAGTAGTGACTTCGTCCACCACAGGGGCTTTATGCAGTTTTAATTTAGAGACAGCCAACGCGACTTCGCAATGTGATATAGTGCCATCATAAAAGCCAGCAATGCATCTATCCTCATTTCAAACAATGGGAGTAGAAATAATCACATTATTTAGAACATCTCTGAAATGTTCAGCCCACTTAGCTATCACAGAATCCTCGCCTTCAACTACCTTGCCATTTTTATCCCTCAATCCCTGCGTACCTGTCTGTTTCTACCCACATAAAACATTAACAATCTGGTACAACCCCCTGCTGTTGTGCTGTCTAACTGCTTCCTCTGCTTTGTCAGCAAACTATCAAGACAAAGATTCTTATCAGCTGTTAACTGATCTTTTACGGGTTTATTAAACTCATTGTAATGCCTTCTATTAGGACTAGTAGGGTGTTGATTCATATTAATTCTGTATTTCCTTCTTTCAGAAATAAGTTCCACAGGCTTATTACTCAAATAATTTTGTTTCCCCTTTTCCATTTTACCCAAAAGAGTGCTGGTGGTTTTTAAGAAAAACCTTTTAAAACTGATCCCATTCTTTCTCAACTTCAGCAGTAAGCAAACCACGATTGTCATAATGACTAAGTAGCCTAGCATGGTATGCTTCGGCTATATCTGGACCTTTCAGACCTTCGGTGCTGAAGGTAATTTTCTTAACCTTCACAACACTTCTTAAGCTTGAGCTTCAAGATACTTTTGACCCAGGTAATGGTCAAACCCAATTTCGGCTCCCCTGTATGATCTGGTATTCCTGACTGAACAAGCCCATTTGCTGTTAATTAAAATATAATCTATCATATTTCTCTCAATCCATTAGGTGAAACCCATGTATATTTATAAATGTCCCGATGTTTGTAGTATGTGTTTTACGTATAAGTAGTATTCGTAAACCATTAAGTTTACTTACCTGTAGGGTACGTTCTCCATTGCCATTTGAACTACCAATGCCAAAGAGACCTAAAAACTCCTGCCGAAAGGTCAGAGTCAGTACCAACTTTGGCATTGATGTCACCAGCACAAGAGAAATATCTCCTTTCTTCACAGAATTCGAAATATCCTGAAGCTGGCTGTAAAACGTATCCTTATCGTTCTCATGAGTCCTCTGTGGGGGCATAACAACAGATGACATTCAAGTCTTTAATTTTTGTTTTAAATTTTGCTCTATTTACCTGTCCATCTGGTCTCTTGAAAGCCTAGAATATCTAGGTTATAGCGCTGGAGATCAAGAGAATAATCTCTATAATGTCCTCACGTTCCACGTTCCTGCAGAGAGAAAATGATTAATACGATTTTTAAAGAAACTAGGTTTATTGAGATAGGTAGGACCAACAATATCCAACAGCCTCCTGATCGCAGGCATAGGGGAAAAGACCTGTTCCTCCTCCGCTAAAAGCTGAAGTCACCGATGCTGGTAGGAACTTCAGGCATCACCTTTTTTCAAGAAGACTTTTTCAAGAGCCATATGGCCTGTCTGAGACACATTACTCTAGTTTAGGATTGACGATGCCCAACTTGCTAAGTGAGGTTCAGGTATCCGTGATGGCCTCTGATCAGGATTATCCATCAGTTGATTTAAGGTATCCCATGCCTCTGTTCGCTTAGGGCTGGCAACCCAGAAGCAAACAGAAAATATAGCGGTAGATTCTCCCTTAACACAGGACAACTAGTGAAGCAAGTCCAGGATCCATAATCAAGCTCAAATCCATAAACAAATCCAGTCTAACAGGTATAAATGGTCAGACCAGGACTCTGTGAAGTTGACCACTCCTTAACAGGGTTGAAAAAAAAGGAAGAAAAAAGTGGTACTAGATGACTAGATCAGTAGGCCATACTGAATACCCTTCCGTTCCGTTTCAAAAGAGAATATCTCTTTTAAAAAGGTACTAGCGACCTGCAAGCAGGAGGGGTCGGACATTAGACGCTAGACCTGAAGTTCACTGTTAGAGTGCTAAAATCGTAAACTGACGAACTTCCATTTTCTTTGAAAACAAACGTTTATATTTGTCAAAATCAATATTTTTTTTATTTTTTTTTTTTGCCGTCGATGTATGAGCAGCGATCATTCACAACCAGAGGGATGGGTGATTAGTAAAGACAACTCGGTTCTCTTAAACTGCTAACAACGAAATTGGCCCGACAGAGAACAAAAGCATGAACAGCTAGTTAAGTTTAGAGAATAAAATCAGTTTATTTCTTCAAGCTTTATTAATCCACCGTTATGAATTACAGCAAAACTTATGATTACAATTTAAAAGTGATCACTAATTTGGGTTCATTTTGCCTAAGGATTATAGGCTCATAGAACAAAAATTTGTCAGCTCTGTAATCTGTCACTTAATACTGTGTAACACCTCCCTTTGCATGAATTACAACAGCAATCCTGTTATGTATTCCACCAGTCGTCGGCTATAGTTTACACCATTTCTAGTCCACTCCTCCAACAATAGCACTCGTCCAAGAACACCTCCAACAATAGCACTCGTAGTTCAGTTAGAGTAGGTGGATGCGTATTTCGATGTTTCATCCTCTGTTCCAGATAGTCCAAAGGGTCCAATGTTAACTCGTGGTCCTCTGGCCAGTCGCAAACAGTTTTGGCTCTGTGCCCCCTGAAGTTGTCATCCTGGAAAAGCCGAGTGTCTACGTTGTGTTTGTCCTTCACATGGAAGTACAAAATGCAACACCAGGTCGTCCAGCATCTGCAATATAATCTTCCTATTTTAAACACGTCGATAAGCATCCCAGAATATCACAGAACCACCCCCGGCTTGAAAAAACCTTTGGCACAGTCCCGATGGGATGCTTTGTTACTCCTGCAATGCGCCATCTGCCTTGCATCATTGGAATACAGACCGAAACGCAACTGATCTGACCAGGTAACCGTTTTCCAGTCGTCTGCAGTACAATGTCTTAGCCCCTACCCAATTGCAACCGGGCTGCTTTAGATGCATTTGTTGACATGGGTCTCTCCGAGGTACTCTGCCCCAAATACCTATAGAATGCAGTTCCCTTCGCAAGATTCTTTCTGAAATAGGCTGATATGGACCTTGATTGACTCTCTGTAGTAATTCCTGTCTGGTTTGAAATCGGGTTTCAGTCACTAGTCGCGATACTTATTGGAGGTCCCTGTCTGTGACCACTAACATGGACCACGTATGTTACTTGTTGCAGTAACGTCTACGATTAGTGGTCGAATTGGATGTACACCATTGTTCATAAGCTCGGATTGTCATTTCGAAACACTAGAAAATTCGGCTACTTCCTTCACAGCATGCCCTTTAGCTCTACCAAATGCAAAAACAACCCTACTCAGAAAATTTTGTTGGCCGAATTATAGTTGGCTGCTGTCTCTTTTTTGCTCTTGTCCAATAAATGTATTGCCATTTCCCTAGCTCTACCAAATACAGAAACAATCAACTTTGGTTATTTAATCACTGAAACTTTTATTCGTGTTTATGCCAAAAACAGTAAAAGATAGGTTGTTGTATTGTTAAAGAGAAAATGTAGGAATCAGAATTTGTGTTCACGTTAAAATTTTGAAATCAATATTTTAGATCAGTTCTAGAAAACCAGCCAGATCCTGGGGGATGCACAGAAATAAATTTCTTACTCTTATGGAAGAAATTAGAAAACTTTTGATAAAATTTAAACAACTATATCACAAATAAACGTTGCCTGATTAGACTACAAATGTGTGTGAATAAAAGGAATGAGTGAGAATAAAATAGGAATATGTCAATGATGATGATGCACCTAAGCCGGAAAAGTACTTTCTCCTAGATTAAATAGCAAAAGAAAAGTTCACTTTAACTATGATGAATGCATTTGAAACCTTGAAGAAAACAGCAATGTTGCAGAAAGTTTTCCATTTCTATATTGAATTAGATGCTTCAGAAAAACGTCTGTGTGATATCTTTAAAACTTTTGATAAATATCCTAAGATACTGATGTTATTAAGCTTGTATACTCAAAGGAAAGAAAGAATAATTTCTATAGGTATAAAAACAATACTGTTTATATAAAAGAAGGTTATTAAATAAAGGAGATGTAAAGTCATTATTCAAAATTAAGTTGATTTTTTTTCTATTGTAGGCGTAATAAAAAGTTTACTTTCTTGTTTAATGGTAATTTTTATAAAAAGTTTCAGCCTCACAATCCAGATTGTTTTAAAAGTTAATTTTCAATTGTCAGGAGAGGGAGTACTTTGAAAAGAAATAAAAAGAATATAATTTTGTTGTTAGTTAAATAAACATGGCATTTGAATGATGACTCCCGTAGTCTAGTGCCTAACTAAAATGAAATCCTGCCTGCTAGTCTTGTCAAGACACTTATACTGCTTTTACTCAGCAAAGTTCATAGAAAGTTGGGTTGTTTTACCTCTGAGCAGCGCACTTTTTTTCACCAAATGGGCTAAATGGCTAGGCCACAAGGACCCAGAGAAGGTTGTGGGGACGGAGACCCACTAGACAGCTGTTGAGAGACAGATGGTATCCTCCCGTCAAATTCATAGCAAGTTGTCTTTGATGGTCCATCGTAGGGGCGTAACCAGAAAAGTCTCTAGGGGTGGGGGGTGGGGGGCAAAAAATGTTGACACACAGTGTGACGTTGATAAACCGACCTTCGATAATCACATCATCGTTTTAACCGGTCAGTCTGTTGAGCTTCGAATTTTATACAGGTACCACTTAGTAATAAAATTACGTTTCCAAGCACCTCCCCCCCCCCCACCTCACACACACACACACTCCTTCAAGAATATGTTAAACTTCTTACAGGAATAACAGTAGATTATAGTCACTAAATATTCCAATTTTAGGATTAAGTTTTTTCAGTTAAATTTTAAATAACGTATTTACTTTCGTAATGATGTCCTCCTACTTTTTTCCTGATTAATGTACCAAAAATGTTTTAACTAAGAGCAAAACAATAGAAAATTTCTTTTCGGTAATCATCGACAGATTTTTTTTTTTGCATCATTTGATTTGTGCATTTCACAGTTTGCTTTAAAATTCCTCTGATTTACCATAACAGGGACAGAGATCCGCTAAAGACAGCTGTTTGTAGTCATATCATTTCAACCGGGGTACAACGTTATAAATATCAGCAGATTTGTCTCCAAAGTAATAGCGGGAGAGCCGATGAGGGTAGTTGGGCCTCGAAATAGCACTCCTCAGGTTTTGTGTTCAGCTGAACACGGTAACTCACAGTCACAAAGCGAGCATGAAAGTGCGCAGTTATGAAGAAGTGAAGTGAGGATGATGTTAGGGACGTGGACTTCCTGAGGAAAAAAATAGTTTCCGCGAAACCATAAAAATTTCTTTTTAGCTCGTTTTCTAAAGTCGGATTAATATTTACACTTTGTCGTCCTTCCGCATTGTTGTTAACCTTAGGGAAAGTTCAATAGATTTCGAGTTTTCGTGTCTACGGAAAAAGAGGAAGAATTCATTATGGGCTGAAATTTACTGAGGTAAAGCAATACTTATTGGTTTTATTGAAGTTTTAGTTAAATATACTTAAGCAATTTAGAAACTTCTGGGCAAAAGTAATAAACGAAAACTGAATTTTTTTAATTTACGTTACTTTGTACGTTGAGCTTCAAAATGATCATAGAGAGACCACTGAAGTTTGTGCGCAGTTCAGTGTTCATATATTATGTCAAAGCTTTTGCAAGAGTAATTTCGAAACGGAAACTGTTATATGTTGAGAAGGCAAAAGAAAGAAAAGCTTCCGTAATTAAGTAAATGATTTTGTTTAAGTAGTGGATATTCTCGTAATTAATGTGGCAGACGATACGAGTAACTAGACTGATATGCATACCCGTACGGGTAGCAAGACTGATATGCATGCCCATATGGATAGCAAGACGGTAACAAAACATCGGTTTTTGAAAAACGAAATTGAAGTTGTCTGTAGAAGTCCCTATGAACCAACCAAACATTCACTAATGGTAACAGCAAAGTATTTTAGACATGCACATGAAATTTTTCGTAAAGCGTTTTAGTTTGATTGAGAGTTAAAATTGTTTCTACATATGGAAAGTTCGAAAGTACCTCCTCAAAATGGGCAATCTTACATTATTACAGCGATCTAAATATAATATTAAGATTTTCTTAATTGCTGTAATTGGTACCTTGTATATATAAACCTTAAATTGTCCGAAGACTATTCTTCGTTTTTCAAAATTCTGTATTTTTTTTTTGTATTAATGTGTTTTGCGACCCATTTGAATTAATGGGTTTGCAACATGTTTTTCATGCTTACTCACTCTTGTGTTTTCCTTATGATGATTATCTCGTTTTTAAAGACAACGAGATAACAGTTTCGCTTTGTCGTCTGTCTGTCCGTCGGTAGACATCGAACTTTTTTATTTACAGAGAAAATTTTAAAATTCTTTTTGTGTTAGATTTGGAGAATTTTTTTGCGTTGAATTTGATGAAATATTACGATATGCACTTTCCGAATCTCTCTAAAGCTATGATTATGCTCTCTAGCGGTGGAAATGTTTCAAAATTCAATTTCAAAAGAGTATTGCAAACGATGTATTTATGTTAGAAATTTGAGATTTCGGTGGTGGAATGTGAAGGTTACGAAGTTTCCATTGCTGACAGTGAGTAGACCCCTTAGACCAGGGGGGTGGGAAAACACACCTTTTTAGTTTCAGCAGATAATTGTTTGTTTTTAGAGATAAATGAAAAATTCTTTTGGGTTAGATAGGAAATGATAAAATATTATGAATCACACTTTTTAAATTTTTCGAAAAATATAATTGCACCCTCTAATAGTGGAAAAAATCTGAAAATTTCAAACAAATATTGAAAACGACGTATTTAAACTAGAAATTTTTAATTTTGGTGGTGTAATGTGAACGTCATGATGTTTCCATTGGCAAAATGAATTGACCTCTTAGACCGAGGGGGAGTAGGGAAAAGACAGTTTTTTGCTTTAGCAGATTACCCTTATTACCATATTCAAAGGGTCGGGGGGAGATGACCCCTTATAACCGACCCTGGACATGAACTATTTCTATTCAGTAGTAAAGAATCACAGGATATGTTCTGTATACATGGAACTCATGAAATAATAAGCTGAAAGAAATTGGTTTTGCCATGAATGGGATTCGAACCCATGTCTCCAGGAAACATGCCTGTTATGCTACCACTACACCACCAATACGTAACCTTTTCTCAGCTTGTGTGACCGGATTGACTTGACATCCGGATTATTTTATTTGATTCGCATATTGGCGCCATCTATCCGGGAAGTGGACAACTCTGTTGCCTCTTATAGATGGAAATAATATACGTCACTCACGCTCATAGCGTAAAATCAATAAATCAGTAGTAAATAATAACGCCATGAGCGTGAGTTCAGCTTTTGGAAGTTATAGCTTTTGGAAGGTTCGATAAGGGCGAATTGTAATATTTCATCAATAATTATTTAACTCAAAAATAAATTTAATTTATCTGTAGAAATAAACAATTACCTCTTAAAACAAAAAAGTTGCGTTTGCCCATCCCCTGAGGGTAAAGGCTCAACTCATTGTAACTAATTAAAATTTCTTGACCTTCACATTCCACCATTAATATTTCAAATTTCTAGCAGAAATACATCATTTGCAATATTCATTTAAATTTTCGGAATTTCAACTTTTTCCACCGTTAGAGGGCGCAATTATATATTTTGGAGATTCGGAAAGTGCGAATCGTAAAATTTCATCAATACTTATCCAACTCAAAAATATTTTTCAATTTATCTCTGTAAACAAAAAAATTCGATGTCTACTGACGGATGACAAGACAGACGACAATTGGTTCTTTTTCCAAATCTCAAAAGCTTTAATTTCCATCGTTAGAGAGAGCATAATTTGGGAAAAGGCAAAATTTTAAACTATTTTGTTAACGAACTATTCATGCTAGAATTTTGAAACTCAGGTGGTGCTGTGTGGTAGTTGAGGGTGTACGTTAATAGCAGAGACTTGCTCCATTATCCCAGAGGTGGGTCGAAAGATACAACTTTTTTTTCTCTTTGATATATATTAGCGAAATCTTACTATTTGCTTTGCAGAATCGTCCTTTGATTCGTATTTCCACCGTAAGATGCTAACGCAGAGAACAAACTGCTATCTGTGGAAAAACGAGCATTAAATATTCCACCGAGAGTATTTGTTATTCTTCTATTTTAATTGACGTAATTTATTTTAAAGCACATTTACATGTCAACCAAAATTGTTGAGTAAATAATGTCTATGATCAGATTCTAATATTGAAATAAATATACACATTAAGGATTCCGGTTATTTTATTTTAGATTCTTTTTAAACAAAGTAGCCGTCCCATGGCCGAGTGGTTAGCGCGCTTGGCTACTGATCTAAGGGACCTGGGTTCGACCCCGGGTAAGGCATGGATGTGTGTGTTGTTTTTCTGCTGAGGTCCTGCCATCCTCACAGACCTTCTACTATGGCATAATGAACTGACAGGCTCCTGTCAGACCTCTGTGGCAAGCAGCTGCTTGAGGGGGTATTTATTTATTTATATTTATAAACAAAGTTTATCATAATCTCTGGTGGCTATCAACGCAAAAATTGGCAACCCAAAAAAAAACCTCAATCAGTTGAAATGATTTTCCTTGGAATTCATTTCAAGATTAAATTATCAAAAGCAACTACACACTGACGCAAATATACGGAAAATTCGGATATTTTTCGCCATGTTTTGCTTTGTGCTTTTTCCCTCCGTATAACAATGATGATTCTACTGTTAGCGGCAGACGTTCCAAGCACGTAATACCTTTCACCTCGAGACAGAAACGAAAGCTACGTGCGTATGAAGAGTGAAGTAGGACGCGGAGGATTCCCAGATATTTGTACGTGGTAAGATTTTATTATTTGTCTGTTGTGCTCCCTTCACATGAAAATTCTCTGCTTTCCAATGAAGGAATATAAAAGGAAAATCATGGAATTGGACTGAAAGAGCTTTGGTTTATTTTTATCTCTGAGTAGCAATTTTTTTTCAATAAAAATGGCTAGATGATAAGCACCTCAAAGGCTCAATAGTGGTAGAAGAATGCGACTCACTGGACATCTGTTAAGAGACAGATTCTTCCTCAACGACATCTATCTTGTCTTTTAACATATGTAGGGGTATGGCTGTCCTGCACATAGCGTCCCATTCAACGGACCGATGGCTTTCCATCGGTGCCTCGTTTCTCACTGAGGGTGGAGTGGAAGGTTAGCGGAGAAAATCTTGACGAAGAAGTAATTGGGAAGACATCTGAAAACATCAGATTATGATCTTACGTGCTAATGACTGAGCCAACCCACTTCCCAAACTTAAAATGCAGAACTTTTTTATTTTTCGAGTCGTTTGGTAATATTTGTGATAAGAGCATCCTCAAGCGGATCAAAAGCCACGTTTGATTCCTATTCAGTGGCGTAGCCATGTTTAGCTGGGTTTTTTGGAACGTTTTATTAATGTAAATTAATTAATTGAGGCTTTTTTCAAAATAAAAATAATTCAAAGAGAAAAGCTGAGTTAAAAACTCTCCCTTTCCTCTTGATTGCGTCACAACTGGATTTAAAAATAAAGAGAATCCTACATTATTTTATAGAAACTTGTGAAATTTAAAGTCATGAAATAGATGTCTCGTACTTTAGATTTAACTTTTAACACGAAGAAGAATATAAGCAAATGAAATATACATATAGTGTATTTCTAATTTCGTTTTCATTTCCTCTCCGTGGTGTCCCCTTGTTCGAGTAGAAAGTGTGCTTGGGTAGAAAGTGTGAAGGGGTCTCGGTTCGAGCTCTAGGTAAGGCATTGATGTTTGTGTTCTCTTTCTGCTGAGGTATCGCATTCTTCACAGACCTTTTACTACGGCATATTACCTGACAAACTCCTGTCAGACTTATTGTGTTAAGCAACTTCCTGAGGAGGTACTTATATTTTTTCAAATTTCTCTCTCCAGAATATTTCGAATGTCCCTGTTTTTAAGAGATTGACTTTACATTCATATACGGAATCGTATAACAGCTCAGTGGTGTGTAAACTGCAAGACAATAGGCTAGAGAGGGGTTTTCTGGAAATATCCAAGAATCTTTATCCAAAGAAGAATAAAAACGTAGGTTGTCTTATTTACAAAATATTGGAACGTTTCATAATTACGGTAGTCGTACTAAACCGTCAAAATTAAATCTTGATGATGCTAAAACTAATTTAATATTTGTTAATATTAAAGTAATTAAAATAAGAAATATAATAACCAAAGATAGTAAAGGAAGGGAGGAACAACATATTTTGTAAATGGCGTTGGATGAAAAGAAGTTACGCACCACTGCGGTAATTGAGCAACCTTGCACACATCCATTGACATGTGTTACCTGTCTGGCAATAACTGTTTCCGTAGTTTAAATATGAAATGACACAATTAAAATATCAATTAATTATTCACTATCTAGCTGATTTATGCCAACCCTTTTCCCCGGAGTAATAGATTTACGGCATACCTCCTGATGTTCCCGTATGGTTGGCTCTTGTAGGGTTCAAGGTAGCTATCCTGATCTTTGATCTTCTTGGCGTTAAGGTGTTTTTGTTACTTGCGGTCGGATTTCTGACCTTACAGTTTTTTGTCCTCCAGAGAACATTCAAGTATACAATGCACTAAGATTAGACTATTTAGGTAGATAACTACTAGTTGGACAAAGAGAAGGAAAGAAGTAAGAGTTAGAGTAACAAAACTACGATAGTATAAATACATAGTCTCGCAAAAGCGGTAAATACTGGAGAATACCAGCTGGATTTTTAGAATACAAAAATAGTAACAGTACCCCTTACAGAATTCCAGTTAAAAGTATCAGAACAGATACGTATTTATAAGAAAAAACAAGAAGGCATCGATGAAGAATGTTGGGATATAATTTATATAATTCCCTTGGAGATTTCTATTCAATATGTATCCCACAAAGAACGGCAGTGGCCCTTCATAGGAGAAAGAAAACCAATTTGACATAGGACATATGAGGAGACTTTCACAAAGTAGACCTCATAAGACTGATCAGAGTACGTCAGCGGACGAAATGAATTGTAGTACTGATGCCACACAGGTATATCAAGAAACACAACTCCATATGGCGAAAACCACTGAAATGTCGTAAGTAACGATGACACCATCATCGGATGCATCATCGGATCATTCCTAAAATCCTAAAAACTTCACACCAGTATGGTGTGAAGTTTTTAGTAAAATTTCAATTTCTAGTTTTTATTTTTATTTTTATTTTCAATTCTAAATAAAATTTAGATATACAGTGAAATTCTGTAGTCTTATGCAATGATTATATGGGAATGACTTATGGGAGGCAAAGGACTATAAGGTCAGAATTTCTGCAGCAAGTTACAAGGATACCGAAAAGGCACAAAAGAATAGGATAACTAACTTGAACTCAAAAAGAGGCAACCATTGGATAACTGATCAGGAGATAGGCTGCAAGTCTATTACTCCGGGAAAAAGAGTTGGCAAGAACAGCTCGATAGTGAATACCCAATAGATTATAAATAAGCAGTTGTTGATTTTTTAATAAAATACCAATTCTCATTTTAAAAGAACAATAAATAAATAAATAAAACAAGAAGAATACATCTCTCCTCGAATTTCAAAGAGAATAAAGTTTTCAATTTTCCAACTTTGGCATCCTCTAACAATGGTAATTCGAACTAATGGACGATTGAAAAAATGCAAATGCTAATTTTTAATTAGGGCCTATAAAAGACCACAAGAAATTCTCGTTTATCCCTTAAAAGGGGGGTAAATCAGTCAGTGTAAGAATAATAAAAGCATCTTCACCGTCACATTCTACCACAAAATTTCAGATTTCTAGCATAAATCAAACATTAGCAATATTCGTTAAAAGTTATAAAATTTACGACTACAGCACCCTCCAACGATAGAAATTAAAATCTTCTAGAGCAGGAATGCAAAAACCTCGGGCGAAATAGAAAAATATTACATTTTATGTAAGCCAATTGTTGGGAAGGTGCAATAAGAATAACAAAAAGATGCATTTACTGAACAAAAAGAAGCATTTTACCTGACACACTTTTATGTATATACGTAGGTAACAATAATAGGAAAAGGAAATTAAATATTAATATAAGGTTTATTTTAACATTAAAACTGATTTTTTTGTGGAAGTACCTTGTGAAGGATGGGATCCCAGAAATGGCTTTAATGGCATTGTAGCTAGTTGTATGACATTATTCAAATTTTCGGCTTAAGCACCATTCACTTTAGTGGAGAAAGTTAAGAACATTATATTTCCCATTTCTCACTCGGGCCGGATAAAATTGTTAAAAGGACCAGATTGGCCCGCGTGCCGGAGTTTGGGCACCCTGCTCTAGAGGATTTGAATAATGTAAACAAGAATATTTCCTCCATGCTACAAAAAAAATGTGATTATTATGTACCCTGTAAATCGATTCAGTTTTCTTTTTAGACAACCATGGAGTATCAGTCAAAGAAGCATTTTTATTGAATGTCTGAATCGCAAATCAAATAAGCCTAACCACCTGGCAAGCGAATCAGTAGGCGGAGTATTGATCAAATAGAAGGCGACTGCAACGCACATAGCTTAAACAAATAAGGAAGTCATGCTGGTATTTCGTCACTGAGTACTTGTTTTGTGTCTCTATGCCTTGTTTTACGATCCTACTTGCCCTAGAAATGTACAGGAAAATTTTAAAAGAAAATATCATGTACTCGTATTTCGTTAAACCGATTTTTAAAACTTAGTCTGAGGTCCTGCCATCCTCTCAGATCTCCTACTGTGGCATATAAACTGACAGGCTCCTGTCAGACCTCTGTGGCAAGCAGCTGCTTGAGGGGGTATTTATATTTTATTATTATTAATCAAAGCAGATAATTTCTTTTGATGGTTATTCATTATTATATTGTTACGAAGATAAACATGTTACAATCAATCGTGATGTGATGTTCGTCTTGATGTGCGCATGAACTATATAGCGTGAGAATTACGTCACCAACAACATCGAATGATCTTAACTGAAAGAATAAGAAAAGTTGGAATTAGAAGAATTGGAGTGAGAAGAAATACGTAAGTAGTTTAGTCGTAGAATAGCGTTCCCCCTTTGCACAATGCTTTCCCCTATGACGTCACAAGCCACGCCCCTTCCGACCCCTATTAATATTGATATTATGAATAATTCATATTTAATAATTAATTAAAAATTAATTAATCCCCCTTTATTTAAAAACCCCTTTTATTAAAAAATTCCTCCCCCTTTAATAAAAACTCTCTTTATTAAAAAATCCCCCTCCCTTTTAACCCGTGGCGCCATCTGGGGATTATGAGGAGTATTATTTTTAGAAAAAAACCCTATTTTAGGTATAATTTCCCGTTTTTTGACTCCCCCTCCATTAAAAATTCCCCCCCCCCTTTAAAACCTGGCGCCATCTAGTGTATAGGCTGACTACTATGTTTAGAAAAACCCTCTATTTTAGTCGTAATTATTCCCAGACTCCCCCTCATTAAAAAACCCCTTTATTAAAACTTCACTGATCACAAATTCCCTCGGTATCCACGTTCATTTTCCAAGTCCAACTAAACTTTGGGGTGGCAATGATCCGATGATGCAATCCTCAATTACAAAGTTCCAATTTTTTAATCCCCCTCATTAAAAAAACCCTTATCAAAACTGCCCCCTGGTTGACCGACCTGTATTTTATGCCCTCTCTCTAAAGACCCCTTGTATTTTAAGTCCTCTCTATAAAGACTCCCCTGGTTGACCCACCTGTATTTTAAGCCCCCTCTTTAAAGACCCACTGGTTGACCTAAAAGCCCTCCTCTTTAAAGAACCCCTGGTTGACCCATCGTGTGGTAAATCAGTTTTCTCTATGTGCATTTAATTTAATTGTGGTGTCATCCAACGTCCGTTTTAGTACAGTTGTATGACATTATTCATAACAACTTTCGAATGGCAACACCCGTCTCAGAATGGCTGATGCAAACCTCTAAATTTTTGCGAATTCGACCTTTACTATAATAAGGATTATCCTGCAGTAACTCTTTTTTAAAGACTGCCCCGCAGAAAATGAAAAAATGCTATTGGGTAAAAAAATTAATAAAAAAATTAATGAAAGGAAAGCGGCGAAAAAATCTGATTTTATTCGAAATTATGAAAAATATTGAAGGGTAATATTGACCTGTATGGGCGACATAAAAGACCCGTGTTCGGATCCTCACCCTGGACCACGTTTTACTGACGGATGGTTTTTAACAAAAGTCTTGCAAAATTAAAAATTGCAAACGGGGAATCACAAGGGTTTTATTGACGTTTCAATCTTTGATCTATGCTGCTTCCCTTGCTTCCATATTAGGCATGCTGTCTTACATCGTGAAAACCCACTGACACTCTTTATCGTAGTTTTTGGACTCGAAAATTTTCCAAGTCCAGAGACGATTCTCTACATTCCCAATTCTACCCTTTATGATAGGTCAGCGTTACAATGTACCCAATGTTGACAAACCATTTTGAAATTATGCGCCCTAAACCTCCAAGTGCTGAGCTTATTAGTCTCTATCGGGTTGATGCCATCAGATATCCGTGCTTCCACATCAGAACGTGTCTTGGAAAGTGGTTTGACGTTCATCTCAATTACTCTCCGCTGTTACGCGACATGGTATAAAAATACTTATTACCAGTGTAGCCTCAGTACATGATGAATTGGAAGTAACGCTACTCGAAGAAAAATCAGCTATGGGAGTAATCATTAATCTACAAATGCTTTCATAGTTTGTAAAAAATCGTCTCTTCCAGTGTTTATCGGCGAACGTGAAGACGCTGAAGAAATTCGCATTGCAGCGTCAGTTACAAGCTTTACAAGGTCAGTTGTTTTCATTGGGTAAATTCCGTATAGACTACATGACAGAATGCTAAAAGTAGAATTCACACGTTTCCGCTTGCATAAAAAACTTTAGGTCCAACATGAAGGCGTGTTAATAGGGGACAATAGTCAAATATCTACTATAAAAAATAATACATAAGTCTCACTCGAACGTACCCTTCTCATCATACCTGGACTAATCCAACGAAATGAGAAAGCTTCGGCACAACATAAAAATCCACCTAACTATGCTCTGACATAATGTTATGATTGGGCCTCTGTACTTATGCCGTTGTTCTCACGTAGAGCGTACAAGAAGCGAAATGTCTTTACAAACTAAGTGCGTGAAAATCCCTTCTCTCCCACTTCGACTCTGTTCATGTGTTCTGCTGAAATGACACATCACAGCAACAGGCAACTGGTGATGTACAAAGGTTATGGACCACTCACCCACGCCACTTGCGCTGACTAAGGGACTGCCGTGGAAACAGATAAAATAATTAGATAGGGTCGACTTACTTTGAGAAGAGCAGTCGCTCCATGCTTTTATCTTCCTCAAGCCTAATGAGAAAGTTAAATAATGACATGTCGAGAATGCTGCACTTTATCAGAACAGATCAACGGAGGGGGGGGGGGGAGTCCATGTATGCTGCCTTCGGATCTTTTGGAAGTACCCAGCGGTTTTTGAAACTCCAAGCGGTCAGCTGATTTTACAAGGTCAAGGTCGTCTTATACTGTTCATCACAATTAAAGGAAGAATGGTTAGAGGGAGAATATGATTTGACCTCGTACATTAGAAAGAGAACATACAGAAAACTGTTAACTGGCACTCTTTATCCTCATAAGAAATTGTGATGTATAATTCAGTGTAAAAACTTAATACGAGTTTCGTTCGCAAAATGTGTAAAAATCCCAGTATGATATAAAGTAATACGAAATGCATTATTCTCTGCATCCTTTGTTAGGTGATAGTCTTAACAGCCACGATTTTTCAAATGACATTCGGGGGAGTTATCACTTAAGTTTCAACTTTTATTTTTTTCAGCCACGATAATGCACCGTTTCTGTGGAATGCTGGTGACTTCGATGCAAAAAATGGGCAGGGGGCGATTTTTCTCACACTAGCGATATGACCATGCACTTCGCTAAAAACAAACCTGGTTCATGCATTTCCCATAGACAATAAAGATTTGAACAAAAAAGTCATTAAAACCGTGAATGGAGTGATCTGATTGATAAAAAATATGTGAAACGTAATGTGCTGAACTTGAGGGTTGACAACATTAATATAGACAGGGATTGACTTCCATGCTTGTTTTCTCTATACTATCATAAATTGAGAAACCTCGATGCTTGAGAAATGATTCATTTAACTATCAAAGATGAATAGACCTCTGTAAAGTTTAATTCTCCACACAATCTTCTGAGTTCATTCTGCTGTAGATGTCTAATTCTGTCAGGATCACAAGGGATGTTTTACACATTCAAGGACTTTCTCTTTTTCTGACATTCGTTAATCAAAGTGTCTATCTACAAAAGATACTACTCATCAGACGTTAATGACTCATCATTACACAGATAAACTACCTATCCACATGTTGTGTAAGCATTTAGAATGAAAAACTGATTGCAAGTTTGCTTCATTGTCATGCAATCTTAGAGATAAACTCATAGCGTAATCTTCAGATGCATGTTTCTCAATATCTATGCATTTTCTCATACATCTCGCAAGATAATTAAAGTTCAATCACTGATTCATCTTCCCTATGTGTATATTTACTTTTATAGCACCATTTGCCGAAAAAAGGTAAAATCGCAAGCATCATCAGATTATTTTTTTTCCATATATCTGCTTACGTTGAAAATCTCACAATAGCCTATTCAGTACTTTACCTCCGATACAGCTATAAGTTACGATAGCCAACATCTATTCCGTAGACAGTAGGTTAGTTGCTTCTAAGAAACCTAGAGATCCATGGTAAGACATGAGTGTTGCTAAGCACCTATGTCGTATGAAAGGTAACCGTTAAGACAGATAGTTTCATATATTCTTAAAGATAAACTGATTTCGAACTCACTAAGATTATGCAATCGATAGAGATTTGTACTAAGGATGTCTATATTTTCGCTCTCATGCTCTTTTCAGGGATCCTGATTCTACAGTTCCCTACTATGTTTCAATAAGCGCGCAAGTAAACTGCGTGTATAAGGGCGAAGGTGGTTAGTTTTAGCTGCAAGCACACGTTATTTCGACAATGATATGGTGTTTCACTACACGAGAAAATCTAACACACACACACATTTTCATGTCTAAGAATCGGTTTAGTTATTTTTCCTGCATATTTCTATACTAGTGTGAAATTCTTAGAACAAGTGGTACTATGTTCGTGTGAAAGTGGTTTGGGCAAGCACAAGTTTTTTGATAATGTTATGTATCTTGTTTGGAAATCTGAAAGAACACTACCAGTAGTGTCATCCCATTATACGGTTCCCCCTTTGCACAGTGCTTTCCCCCTACGACGTCACAAGCCACGCCCACTTCCGGTCGCGCCCCTATGACGTCACCGGCCACACCCCTATGACTTCACCGGCCACACCCTTGTGATGTAACATGACGTAATCGGGACTTAACATGCCACACCCTTTTATTAATAATTAATAATTACTTTCCCCTTATTATACACCCCCTTCCCCCCCTCAGTGGCGCCATCTGGTGCCTATGAAGCGTACTAATTCCTAAAAAATCTTATTTTAATTCTAATTCTTCGATTTTTGATTCCCCCTTTATTAAAAATTCCTCCCCCTTATTAAAAAAACCCCTGGCGCCGTCTGTTGAGAGTGAGACGTACTAATTTCGGAAAAGCCCCTTATTTTTACTCTAATTCCCCGATTTTTCTTTATTTCCCCCTGGTTGACCTATATTTTAAACCCTACCTATGTTTTAAGCCCTCCCTCCTTCCCGCAGATTGGCAGATGCAAGACTCGGAATAATTGCAAGGGGTAGCAACAATCGGTTGTTGCAGATCTCAGAATAATTGCGCAGAAAGGGATGATGCAAGCCTCAATCACAAAGTCCAACCGTCTCCTATTGGCTTATTATATTTCCTGATAAAACTATGGGTCCTGATTGGTCGTCCCAGGTGGTGCTGCTCTCTAGTTAAATAGGGAGTGAGTGCCGTGCACGTCATTGTTCACGATGCAGCCTAGCAATCCAGATGCGTGGTGTCTCGGTGAAGATGTGTACGTCGTGCCCTCGCTGTTCAAAAATAAGTTTTCTGTGCACGTACGCCGCTACAAGAAATATGAAAATGGTGAACTCATCTACCCTACACCAGCAGGAGTTAGCCTCTCCATACCTGAATGGGAGGCTTTGTGTGCTGCGGTACCCCACATAGAGGACCAAGTGAAAATCGGTCCCGATCAACAGACATGGTACGTGATGCATGGTTTACGTGCCTACATGTATCGCACTGCAGGTGGTGAACGTTGTGTCGACTTCATCAAAAAATCAGCAGACCAAAGAACCCTACAGTTCCGTGTGGTGAGACACTGTATAACATTGAATGCTTCGCAGTTGTTCACACTGGCTATCCACTTAGACGAAATGATGCGCATTGTGCATAGCATGTGCGGGACCCCCAGAGATCACCAATTCCGTACGGCTATTATGGAACATTCAGAATCTGTCCGCCCTTTACTATTGGGTCCTGTTTTCGGCGGCCCCGAGTGTGTACATCAGCTGTTGGTGTATATTTTTCAGCAAGAACTTATGCGTGTGATACCGTTAGATGGACTACAACCCGAAGAAAAAATACCGACCATCGTAGGGTGGTCTGGTGACTTGGACATTAATGCTCTAGCACAGGTATTTGTGGATACGGCCTGGAAACGAGGTCTGTTGAATTTGGTAGATTCTGGTTTTGTGTGTACTCTAAAATATAATGCTATTGTCGACGAGGCAAAAAATTAAATGTATAAATTAAATAAATAATTGTAACCTTATATAATGTGTCTGCCTTTTCATCCTATGTCATTTTAGTCTTGGTATGGATAGGAGAAAGAAGGTGTTAGCTACTGTAGGTAGTGTAATCGTGACATTGTTAACGATAGCAGTGCTTGTATTAGAACTTGTGGCCCCTAGTAAAAATATTCAGTGTGGAGAGTCAAAAGCCTTAGACGGTGAATACAAAATTCGCGTGTGTAACTTAACAGTGGACATCAGACAGTTTATAGGTGACGTCCCTACAGTGATGGGTGTTACACTTTCGCTACATCAATGGCAAAACCTGGTGGGGTACGACGTCTGGGTGCAGCAGAAAACAAAACTTTGGAGTCCAATTATTTCGACCCCGAAAGAGGATTCGGTAGTGTAAAAAAGTTAGCTCTGAATACAGGGCTACCACAGAAACTCGTCCGAGAATGGTTAGAAAAGCAACCTGCCTACACGCTACATAAACCTGTTCGCAGAAAGTTCCCCCGTAACAAAGTTTACGTCACAGGGTTAGACGAACAATGGCAAGCCGATCTCATGGTCGTGAAAAATCTAACTCGCTTCAATGACGGCTACGGCTACATATTAACAGTCATCGATGTGTTCTCGAGATACGGGTGGGCGCTGGCCATGAAGGCTAAAACGGGGAAAGAAATGGTCTCAGCTTTCAAAAAAATCCTTTCCAAGGGTTGATCCCCAATGAATTTAAATACAGATCAGGGTACGGAATTTACCAACAGAGTGTTCCAGAAATTTCTGAAAAAGAAAGGTATTCGGTTCTTTGCTACATACTCCGACAAAAAAGCGGCTTTGGTGCAGAGATGGAATCGCACCCTACGCGAGCGACTGGGGAGATATTATACACGCAATAACACCTACCGGTACCTGGACGTGCTGCCGCGTGTTGTACGTGGATACAATGCCTCAGTTCATAGTACACACGATATGGCTCCCAAGGACGTGACCTTACACAATGAGGACACTGTCTGGGTTCGACTCTACCGCAATCCTACCATAGTAAAAGAAAAACCGGCATTTAAAGTAGGGGATACGGTTCGACTAGCCAGTGTAAAAGTACCCTTCAAGAAGGCAGGTACGCATTTGTGGACAGAAGAAATATTTATAGTCGACAAGGTGTTACAACGTCAGCCCCCTGTATACATCATACGGGATTCCGAGGGAGAAGTGTTGAAGGGCACATTCTATAAATCAGAACTTCAAAAAGTGACCGAACCAGAACTTTACACTGTTGAGAAAATAATCAAGCGTAAAGGTCACAAGGCACTGGTCAAATTCCGCGGTTATCCCAAACCTTCATGGATTCCTAAAAAATGGATGGTTTTTACCTGACCCTACCCTCCATGGCTAGTCAGAATATTTACCCAAACAATTCACAGACCGATTTCACGGTTCGTCTGGCACAACCCCTAAGACTGAGCGGAAAATGGAAAGTGGGACTAGCAGAAGTTCACTTACCTGTGAGCTGGTACAATGTGGACGGATCTAATGACACGTATGAATATTACGCTCCTGCTCCCCCTGAAGAATACAGGAAAATCAAACTTAAACCGGGCAAAATAACTCGAATGGAACTGTTGTCTCTCCTCTCCACTCAGCTCCCCAAAGAAATAATAGTTTCCTATAACGGTGGTTACTGGGTATTCAAACCCAGTGAGGGATACGGGTTGATGTTTCCTAAAACGAATTTCGGCAAACATCTGTGTATCGGGGAGGGAGAAGTTGACAAACCCTTCCACCAACGATTTGCCAGCAAACTTTGCAATACGCCAACATTCGACATAGATGACGAGTGTTATTTCTACTTGATCCCTCCAGGTAGCTTCCAAGAACGAAAGGTACCCCATGGACGATCCGAAACTGCCGAATCATTATTCGATGCAATGAACCAGATGCTACCCTACAGGCTGAGAAAAGCTTACCGTTTCAAGCAACAGGCAGATCACACCGTATTGATGGATACAGACAAGTCGCATTACATTAAATTTCCTCGATCGAACCCCGGATTAGGTGACATGCTAGGAATTGCTAAATTAGATATGCCACTGAATAAAGCCCAGGGTGACTATCCCATCGATATGAACAGAGGAATGTATGGTATTTATTTGTATTCAGACCTGATTGCCCCTCAGTTGTTAGGTGATACTCACGGTGAACTGTTGCATGTTGTGAATCCTGCCGTCAGAACCAGTAATAACAAAGCCATCATTGCAGTGTATCAACAACCTGATTACTACCCCCTGGCAAGAAACAGTTTCGAGAGTGTGAGAATCTTTCTTCGTACCGATACAGGAGAACCTCTGCATTTTAAATTCGGTAAAGTTTTAGTCAAGTTACATTTCTGCCATGAGGGTTAAATTCATTCCCCCTTCCGCAGACGCCTACGTGAGCTACTACAAGAGTCAAACAGGGCAGGGTGTGTTCAGGGGCCCTCGTTATCAGAGAGGTGATGGACTCGGTAGCATCTTTGCCACTATTGGACGTTTCATCAGCCCTCTCGTACGCCCTCTCGTACGACTGGTGCTGTCTACCCTACGTAAGGGTGGGCTACGGTTCGTTTCAGAGATGGCCCAGGGGCAAAACTTCAAAACTGCCGCCAAAGCAGGGCTGCATGAAGCCGGTGTAGACCTATTGCAATGCGCCAGTTCCAAGCTGCAGGGCGGGAAAGGAATAAAACGCCGCCGTCAGCATCCCAAGGTTCATAAAGTGAAGAGACACTGTACTGTGCAGGACGTGTTTTCATCATGAGCATTCAGAAAATTCACGCTGACTCTGGCGACTGTGCCAATTCAGAACTGGACTTGTTTCTGGTCCCACCCACTGTCTCTCAACTGGAAAGAGGCTGCTATGTCAATTATTTACCTGTTGCTTCCCTGGAAGGTAATGCACCACTCGAATTCATCATGAAGGGGATTACATCGATTACATCGACGACGATTACATCGATTACATCGATCTGTCCCGATGTCACCTACGTCTCTTCTTGAAAATTGTAAAATCCGATGGTACAACACCGTCGGAAGTGATTGCTCCCTGCAACCATTTATTCCATGCCATCTTCAGCCAGGTAGACGTCTTCCTCAACGATCACCTCGTGAGTGCTTCTCATACCCTGTACCCCTACAGGGCATACCTGGAGACTCTATTGAATTAAGGTACCGATGCCATGCGAAGTCAGCTCGGCACGTCACTCTGGTACCTCGACACCCCAGGTAAAATGGAATTGACTAGTCGGGAGAACGAGGGATGGCATCAGCGCAAGGGGTACGTCAAGCCAACAGGTATTGAACTCATCTCGTGGATCCACGCCGACCTGTTTAATCAAGATCATTACCTACTCAATCAAGTCGACCTGAGACTGCGTCTGCTGAGATCCAAACCCGAATTTTGCCTCATGACAGGCGAAGCAGACCCCTCTTACAAAGTACAGATACATGAAGCTGAATTTTTCGTGCGTAAAGTCGAACCCACTTCTGGTGTCATCCTAGCACACGCTCACCTGCTGAGCTCAGAGAGTGCCAAGTACCCCCTGCGTAGAACGGATTTACGTATGTTCTCCATCGCTTCGGGCCTGACGAGTGTGAACCGTGACAATTTATTTCTGGGTCAGCTCCCCGTATGTCTGGTACTCGGTATGCTGGAAAGTACCAGCCTGAATGGATCGTACGAAAAAAATCCCTTCAACTTCCAACATTTCGACTTAAACTACATCAGTCTTCACATTGACAGTGATCATCAGTCCTACACCCCCGACTTTGCGAATGGACGTTATCTCCGGTGTTACCAAGGATTATTGGAAGCTGTGAATGCCTGGAAATCCGATAGTGGTATTAACTTATCGCGAAAAGCCTATGGCGAGGGTTTTACACTGTTTGGATTCCAATTGACCCCCGAGCAACGTGAATGTAACCAAGTGTTTTCTTTAATAAAGAGCGGTAGTGTGAGAGTCGAATTAAAGTTTGCCAGACCACTACCCACATCAGTCACTGTGATCCTGTATGCAGAATACCAGAATCTGTTGGAAATTCCACTGGATCGTAAAGTCCTGTTTGACTACAGCTCATGAATACCTATCAGTTAGAATCCATCCTTTCGATGTTACCCACAAGTCTAGGTGTGTTTCCACGTGACAGACTACCACACAGAATCGATCAGTCAGAAGCCTTATTTATCTACAATACCGATCCATCCTCCATGCCTGGAACCCACTGGATAGCAGTTTACAAGAAAGGAATGCACGTGGATCACTTTGACCCTCTGGGAACTAGTCCTGATGTCTCCATGCAAGAATACTACAGTCGACTAGGCATACGTCACGTGTTACATCCCTCGATACCTCTGCAGGACCCCCTGGGAGACACTTGCGGAGCTCACTGTCTGTATTTCCTGTTTAAAAGAGTGTGTGGTTCGACTCTTCCCACAGTACTGCATCAGGATTACACGTGTCGAGTAGACTTTAACGACTGCATGGTGGTACGATGGCTCTCCGAACTCCTTCAAATATTATAATTGCCGCTCCTTCTCAGTGTGGAAAGACGACTTTCACCCTGAAACTCATCAAAGAAGCCGATCTAGTGTTTGAACCCCCATGGGGAGTGGCAACCTGCCTTTGAACCATTCAAGAAAACTGTGGAATTTTATGAAGAACTACCTGTAGATCTGGAATTTGATCCCCTCAGACCTACGCTTCTGGTGCTGGATGACTTGATGGAACAGTCTGTAGCCAGCAAACGCATATCACAATTGTTTATTCGTGGAGGTCATCATAAAAATATCACGATTGTCCTGATCTTGCAAAATCTGTTTTTAAAGGGAAAAATTCGAAATTAAAAAAATTAAAAAAATTCGAGGACTATATCACTCAATGCTCACTACATGTTTTTATTTCGCAACTGTCGGGATGCTTCACAAATAACGCACCTGGCAAGACAAGTATTTCCACATCAATCAAACTCCTGACCGATGCTTATAGACTAGCTACACAGCCTCCCTGTGGCTATTTGTGCGTGGACCTCCATCCTAGAACATTAGATACTGAAAGGCTCCGTGCCAAGATTCTTCCATCTGAAGATCCTGAAATACTTTACGTTCCAAATGAAAGTTAAATCTCAAGGTCCGTTCCTTCAGTGCTTGCCAAAGCTAGGGGGAAAGCAGCATACAGCGCTGTTGAAACATATCTCCGATCCCCAGATGTATGCTCAATGTGAAGTGTGTTCCAATTTCTTAAAAGGAAATATACCTGTTTCCCACAGAGTATTAAAGAATTTATGCCAGCACAAGACGGTCATAAGGAGTCTAGCGTCCAAACGTACATCTGTACGCCACAAGAAGCATCTCCTGCAGCGTGGTTCAGGGTTCATTATACCCCTGCTGACTGCTGACCTCCCCCTGTTGGTTTCGCTATTTAAAAAAAAATGATTTCAGTGAAGGCAGTTCAAAGACGAAACATACGAAAAAAAGTGCATGATTTAGACTCAGAGATGAAGAAAATACTTGAATCTGAAGTTGATGATAAAACTGAAAAGTACCTGGCTGTGTTGAAAAATTACCTGTTATTTAACCGACAATTGGAAACACCCCACGAAGTAAAGGTCACCATCCCCCACGAAGTAAAGGTCACCATCCCCCACGAAGTAAAGGTCAACATCCCCCGAGAACCCATAGCAGAGACTTTTGCTCATCCTCCAATGAGCGACTTTGTTCCCGTCCGACGTAAGAAAAGGAAGTTATTTGAATGGACTTCATATTGAAGATATCTGTAAAAACTTTCCAAGACCTGTGTGCTTGAAAACTTGTATTAAAATTATGTATCAAAAATGTAAAACAATGTATTAAAAGATATCCAATAAAGGAAATTAAAACTGATATACGCCTTTTGTAGGTTTTATAAATGTTATCCATAGAAACATCATCTTGCTGACCCATCTTTTTTACTCACATAAATATAGTGTTGAAGATTGGAAAATAAAGAGACTGGTTTTTAAAAAACATTTATTAAGCTAAATGGCACAATATATTTCAATGCAGACAATAGTTTGGTAATTATACTGGAAGCTTCAATAAAAACAGTACTGATATTTACAAAAATTTCACAATATTAACAATTCTACAGCAAGTGAGCCATGAGATAGATGGCTCCAGTGCAGATGCAGTCGAGAGCAGTCCGACTTCCGCTAATGCAGACGCGAGCATCGCGCGGTCGGCTCAAAAACCGGAAGTGTGATAGGGGTCGCTAGTGTAGGCAGAGAGCGCACAGTGGTGAGCCAATGAAAATTGAGCTGCGATAGCTTCGCATACCTGGCTGCGGGTTAGACTGACAGCGCGCTAGCAGGAGACATATTTTTCTGCAATATGTCATTAACATTTTTAAAAACAGATTTTTTTTTTCTGAAGTATGTTAAATACACACAATTAAAAATACTTTTTCTGCAATATGCGCATTTTTTCTGAAGTATGCTAAATACACACAATTAAAAATACTTTTTCAGCAACACACTATTAACATTTTAAAATCACATTTAAAAACCACATTTAAAAAACCAGCAATATGGTAAATACACATTTTAAAAATACTTCTTAAATATGCTGGATTTGCACATTTTTTAAAAACACATTTAAATATACTTTTTCTGCAATATGTTAGATTCACACCTTTTTCAGAATACGCTATTAGCATTTTATACCCACATTTTAAAATACTTTTCCAGCAATACGTTATTAACATTTTATAACCACATTTAAATATACTTTTTCTGCAATATGTCATTAACATTTTATAACCACGTTTAAAAATACTTCTGCAATATGTTATTAACATTTTTTAAAAACAGATTTTAAACACTTCTTAAATATGCTGGATTTGCACCTTTTTTAAAAACACATTTAAATATACTTTTTCAGCATATGTTATTAACATTGTAAAATACTTTTACAAAATATTTACAAAATAACTTGAAACTACATTATATTTACATATCCATCAGATCTATAAGGGTGTCAAGTGACACATCATTGTACCCGTAAGGTACAGATACAGTCGAGCCGGGGGGGAGATATCGTTTATCTAAGTTCGCTTTGAATCGTTTCACCATGGGTTTATTAACAAGTGTAGCATTCACTTTACTACGAATCAGGTGGAAAGGAACATCGAAAGTCTCAGTGGATGGTGACTGTTCCAAAACCATGGACTTTAAGAGCTGGAAACTATATTTTTCACGGTTTTTCTTAGTTAAAGATATCTCCTTGGAGCGCAGAATCTCGTCACCGTTGCTGAGACGGAGGGCGTAACTTTTCGCCCCGGCACTGACGTAATCTGTGATGTGAACATCGCTTCCGTATTTAGTCGTTATCTCGTCGACAAGTCCACCGAGAAAGGGATTCTGAGCTGGAACGTAGCTATCGGAGGGTTTTGTGCTGAAGATAACCGAGTCTGTATCAGAATACAACGCACGTTGACCCAGTTTAGAAATCAACTCATAAAATTTGAGTCGGGCATGGCTAGTGACCATGGCAGCTAGAATTAAACTGCCGCGTGTTTTGCAGGTATGGCGTCCGCTACAGGTTTGTGCGTCACTAACACAGCCTGATCGTTGATGGGCACAATATCAGTTACAGTGATAGAGGCATCGTTTAAAAGCTCCATATATTTCACTGGGCAGCTCACTATGGATGTCTGTGTATGGTCCATATTCTGGGCATGTTTACCCCAGGAGGAATTAAGCGATATCTTTGAGAGAGTTCTTTTAAGACTGTTTTTAACTACCTCCGATGGTTGGATCCGTACCCCTTCTGCTTGGAAAAAAGCTTCGCAGAACTCTTCTTTTTCCCGGTCAGTTTGGACATTGGAGGGGAAGCCAGAGTATCGTTGCTTCAGACCGAGAAAAGTGTCAATATACCCGGCGTAAACACCTCCTTTTTTCGTTACTGGATCATATTGTAAAATTTCTCTGAAATGCCACACGTCATGGAATTTAATAAGCTTGTAACCAGCGCACATGGCTGCGTAAACTTCAAATGTTGACCAGGAACCGATCAGCGTGCGCTGGTTCACATTATGTTGGCAAGGGGGCGCCAGTTGTCCGTCGGCACAGGTCCTGCAGAGGGGGAAGAGGAGTTTACCGTTGCTTCGGTATGGTAGCACAGGGATAAACAAATCGTCGGGTGGGAGTAATGTGGCGTGAGCTATTCCGAAATAACTGTCCAGGTCGGGGTTGAAATCACTTGTGATCCGTATGGGATGTCCTTTCCCAAAAGGAGCCTTCTTGCACACGTAGGGATATAAACTATTATAGTCTACATAGTTAAGACTACATCCCTGCTCCACTGAGGCGAAAATGGAGAATACCTCCACACGTCCCCCGTAGAGATAATCTCGAGCGCCGATCCTCCTAATAGGTTCGATGGTTTTATACAGGGTGGCCAAGGTCTGCTCAATACGCAGTAAACAGTCAAAGTCATGCTCCCACATGACCTTGCATGTATAGCCGTCCATCAAAACTTTTAATTTTGCAAGTCGGTCCAGGGTTTGAGTGTTCATTAAATCAAAGGGTTTTCCAGTTCGAGTGTCCATTTTACTGGGGGAATAACATTTCAAGCAGTAATGGTGGAAGCATCCTAAAAATTTGTAATAAGTGCGTGTGGTATGACACACACCATCCAACTTATACTGAGCAACCTTGTACTCACCTTGGGGGGAACGTGCGGTTTGTATCTGGATGTTGTCCTTGGCGGCCTCGTAATCCAGCCAGGCAAGGGCCTTTAACGACTGTCTGTCATTACTTGCAGAGTATCCTTGTGGAGGGCACACACCTAGAGTATTTTTCTGCAGGAACTTCCCCCTGAAAATACGTAGGCAGGCACCAGCAATGGTAAGGTCCCGTGCGAAGGGATCCACACCTGTGATGTCTAGAAACTCCGCACGGAAAGCTTGCGCTCCACGGCATAGCACCTCTGTGTCGGCCTTACAGTAGAACAGGAGTTGCTGTTGAAAGTCCCAGGGCTCGAGACCAGCGGTCGCATACCACTCGTTAAACTCTATCAAGGTTGAAGCCTCCATGTCCTCAGGTTGAAAATAATGACGTTCTGGAACGTCACCCACGTAATTTAAATTCCCCTCCTTCACAAATTTGAAGGGAAAAAAGCCTTTCACTGTCTCCAGGTTGAATGTTTTACTGAAGGAGCGAAGAGGAGCTTGGATGAAGGACAAGCTGTCTATAAACCTAATTTTTAATCCAGGTAAAAAGATACCTAATATTTTTGAACCATCAAATATAAGATCAGGCTTCAGAAATCTTCTGTAAAGGTAACTGATCACAAATGATCCATCGAAACCTTTTAAATTGTGGGCGAGAATGGTAGCGTCCTTGAACCGCTGAACCCCGGGACGTTCTTCGGCTAAAAGCCAGTCCATGAAGGTATCCACATCCGGGAACGAGACGTAGACCCAGTCGTCATTCAGCATGTACGTTACAATGCACAGGATGGGTTTCAGAAGGCCGTCGTCAAGTTGTACAGTATCCACATCAAAGTATAAGTAACTTTGCTCGACAGGGGTAATTTTGCAGGGTTCCACAAATTTTGGTTTCTCACTCTTGCAGACATGACGTTTTTTCGGATCATAAATATCCAAGCATTTGGTGCAGCGATGTCGCGACTGGCAAGTTTTCAGCAAGTGTGCTTGGAAGCACTCTGCGCCACGTAAATACATGCAGCACATTGTACAGAGCAGAAGTTCCCCTGTGTGCATGATGTCATCTGAAAGGCAACGATTACAGGTGCCCTTACACACGTGACCTGGGTTGTTAATCACTTCAAACACTTTGGGCAGAATTTTTTGCCTCCAAAAAATCTGGCTGGCTTTGTTATGACATCGTAATGTCCTTGGTTGTACAGCAGGTACAGATTGTCCTCGGCTTCGGAGCCGATAAAAATAGGTAAAAATCCATCATCGGCTGAATAAACAATAATGCGAAATTGTACCAGGTGTGCCTGAAATAGACGAACTTCATGCAGACCACAGGGACCCTCAGGAACACCGGCGTCGAGATGTAGTTGTCTTGCTAATGTCGCCTGTTGTGTACAACGATAATCTCTGACTGACACATAGTGGTTAGGCAGGCCTTTGTTTTTGTAGCAGAGCTCCCGTGCAACGACGAGTGCTCTAGCGAGACAGATGGAATCTGTGTTCACAATTTTCGTGAGAGCTTTCTTGCTCTTCACGAAAGATTGAACATTGACTAGATGACGTGTCTCAGGGCCGGTGCGACCACTGCCTTGGCGCTCGATGTTCGCACAGACGAAATCGAACTCCAGCTCGCTGTGGCTTCCAAGAGATTCATTAGATTGAATCACACGGTCCAGCGCAGCCATGAATCGCTCAGCAGTTAGTTCATTACGTCTTATTAGACTTAAATTCACAGCATTTTTTAAATCTGGCGATCTGAAGCACAGACGCACGTGACTATAATCGCCTTCAGGAGCCACATCACTTAGCATTTTCTCCTGCAGGGAGTGTAGCACCGGAAGGAAATCGTGTGCTTCAATGTTTTCCATTCCACCTAGTCGAACGCTCTTTGAAATGAATTGCGTCTTGAACTTCTTTGAATTAAAACACCTCACGTTATTGATGGTGTAGTGAGGCACTGGTGAACTCACACTCGGAACAGAGAATGCAGATGTGACGTCACGAGCGCTTGAAGAACCCGGAAGTGATCCATCTAACGGGCTCGCAGGAACGTAGGGACATGCCTGCCCAGCGGTGGATGAAGCACGGCGGCATGCGGTTAATGAGAGTTTCGTAGTGCGACGACGAACACGTTTCGATGTTTGAGTCTCAGGTGACGAAGAACGTTTGGACGCACCGTCCAATATACGTACCATGGCAGGAAGATCTTCAAACTCATGGATTGTAGACATCTTGCAAAAACTAAGCAAACTAGGAGCAAAAACTTATGAGAGCTTTCTAACCAGCAAGCACGGAATGACGAAGAAAGCAGGGTGCGAGCTTATATACAGGGAAATGTTATCTCATAAACGACCTTGATACATCTCTCGACACGATCAAGGCCAACCTTCATCCGATAAGCTCCCTTCGTGAGATACGTTCTGGGGTAAACACGTGAGCTAAAGCGTCATCCGAAACATTTTCGTTTTATCATTAGCAGATGTAAACAGATAGCATACCATCGGCATTCACTCTTTGACGGTGTAGTGATAAGTGCCGTCACTCACTCAGGCGTGAATAAAGCTTGTAGATATTATTCCGATCTTATCAGGAACAGATGCAAATACAGTGCTGCAGACCTGACACATACGCTGACTTACTTATTGCTACACGCATGACTCGATAAAGGACGAATTCCAAAAATGTTGCCATTCCAAATTTTACTGGACTTGGAAAAATGAATGTGGATAACGAGGGAGTTTGTGAAGTTTTAATAAAGGAGGGTTTTTAATGAGGAGGAACAGAGTTTTTGATAAGTGTTTAATTACTAAGAAATAAAAATTCGTAATACAGGGAATATGCAACTTTGGGGTTCATTTTCTAAGTTTAGTGGACTTGTAAAGGATGGGAGTTTGTGATCAGTGAAGTTTTAATAGAGTGAACTTTTGATAAGGGGGTTTAATAAAGGGGAATTTTATTGAGTGTTTAATTAATAAGGAATAAATACATGGAACATACAACTTTGGGAGTTGATTTTCTGTGAGTGACTACTATCGAAAGTTTTGCAATTATTCTGAGGCTTGCATCATCCCTTTCTGCGCAATTATTCTGAGATCTGCAACAACCGATCGTTGCCACCCATGCAATTATTCCGAGTCTTGCATCTGCTGATCTGAGGGATGGAGGTGGGCTTAAAATATAGGTAGGACTTAAAATATAGGTCAACCAGGGGGTCTGCAAAAGGAGGAAGGGCTTAAAATATAGCTGGGACGACCGGGGGGTCCGAAAACGAGAAATTAGAGTTAAAATAAGGGACTTTTCCGAAAATAGTACGTCTCACTGACAACAGATGGCGCCAGGAGTTTTTTTAATAAGGGGGAGGAATTTTTAATAGGGGGAAATCAAAAATCGAAGAATTAGAATAAAAATATGTTTTTTTTGGGAAAATAGTACTTCTCATTTTCACCAGATGGCTCCACTGAGGGGGAAGGGGTGTTTAATAAGGGGGAAGAAATTATTAATTATTAATAAAAGGGTGTGGCATGCTAAGTCACGATTACGTCATGTTACGTCATAGGGGCATGTCCGGAAGTGGGAGTGTCTTGTGACGGCATAGGGCGTGACCGGAAGTGGGCGTGGCTTGTGACGTCATAGGGGGAAAGCACTGTGCAAAGGGGGAACCGTATAATGGGATGACACTACTACTACCTATGGAGCATTACCCCAGTAGCTAGTACTAATTACTTTTCGATTCTGAAGGCACCCATAACTGATAGACAATACTTTGCATTTCAAATGGATCTAACGCATAAAGCACCAAGTCTTTCAAAGGTTATTTCACACTTCAAACCAAGGCAATCAATATTGCAGAAGATTGAAAAGGAGAAGCGAAAGAAAAGCACCCTACCCACATTCTCACATTAAAAGAAAACGTAAACATTCATCGCCTCAAAACAGCTAAGACAGAGGGTGCCATGTGACAGCAAGGAGAATACAAGCAGTAGCATAGTTTAAACACAAGTTTTAAGTATTAGGTATTTCTTGCAACAACGTTCATTTCTAGTGAAGATGGAACATTCACTTTTTGTGCAAGCATGTGAATATTACATTTCAGTTGTATGTGAAATTCACTTTTCTGAACATGGGTGACTCTAATGGAATGAACCACAGTGAAATCCTACACAGGACAAGGCACTCACGTTGGAAATAGGTGATAAATCTTTGCGATCAATAACTGAAGGTTGGGGGGAGGAGACTGAGGTAGAAGGGTTGGACCGGTAGCAGGCAGCAATCGGTTGAACCAGTATTTCCAGCGATGGGTTTGACCAGTAGTGGGGAGCGATGCTATTTATTGGTGAATTACCAGTACTAGCAGAGATGTAAAAGCTGGTACAAGGCAAACTGGTTCATACATATGATGTCTGCTTCTTCATATACTATTCTTTTGAGCACAAGTGTTAAAAGGATACATGCAACAGTTAAATAAGTGATTTTCTTTGTTTTGGGCATTTAACAAGCACCATCTATCAGTACAGAAATCCTCAAAACTAAGAAACAAATACGTCTTTACTAGTAATGGGGAAATCTATGAACAGTACTAGAAAAATCACTGTCCATAACATTTATATTCATGCATTTCATTTTCTTGTTATGAGGCATCTGACAGAAAACGTAAGACAGGCATGCTCAATATTCAAACATGTTGAAAAATACTTACTGAAATATGAGTATTCAAAATCAAGAGATGTATGGCACTCTACATATTCAATGGATGTCTTTCTAAGTGTATGTCTCTATGCATACATGAATGCAATGATTTAGTTTTTCTTCATATCTTGTCACATACTTGTTTCGTCTCTGTATATGTGTTAATTGTATGTTTGGTGCATTGCGTTGCGTGTGTGCAGCCTTTTAAAACAGTTACTGCGGGATAGTCCTTATTCTAGTGAAGGTCGAATTCACAAAAATTTAGAGGTTTGCATCAGCCATTCTGAGACGGGTGTTGCCATTCGAAAGTTTAGTGGACTTGGCAAAATTCAGATGAACGCGGATACCAAGGGAGTTTGTGATCAATGAAGTTTTAATAAAGGGACTTTTTAATGAGGGAGAGTCTGGGAATAATTTCGGTTAAAATCTTGCTAAAGTATACACTAGATGACGCCTCCAAAAATCTTTTTTCTGGTGTTAGGAAATAAGACATAGTCGAATGCGATAATGTCCAGCTATTGACACCAAGGTACAAGGTCCAAATCACTGTGTCGGAAGAATTTTTTTTAAAATACAGGAGATGTACTAAAACGGACGTTGGATGACACCACAATTAAATTAAATGCACATAGAGAAAACTGATTTACCACACGATGGGTCAACCAGGGGTTCTTTAAAGAGGAGGGCTTTTAGGTCAACCAGTGGGTCTTTAAAGAGGGGGCTTAAAATACAGGTGGGTCAACCAGGGGAGTCTTTATAGAGAGGACTTAAAATACAGGGGGTCTTTAGAGAGAGGGCATAAAATACAGGTCGGTCAACCAGGGGGCAGTTTTGATAAGGGGTTTTTTAATGAGGGGGATTAAAAAATTGGAACTTTGTAATTGAGGATTGCATCATCGGATCATTGCAACCCCAAAGTTTAGTTGGACTTGGAAAATGAACGTTAATGCCCTTGGTGGATACCAAGGGAATTTGTGATCAGTGAAGTTTTAATAAAGGGAACTTTTGATAAGGGGAGGGGTTTAATGAGGGGGAGGGAATTTTAATAAAGGGGGACGGAACTTTTGATAGGGGGATTTTTTAATGAGGGGGAGTCTGGGAATAATTATGACTAAAATAGAGGGTTTTTCTAAAAATAGTACTCAGCATATACACTAGATGGCATCAGGGGTTAAAAGGGGGGAGTTTTTAATGGAAGGGGAGTCAAAAATCGGGAAATTATACATAAAATAGGTTTTTTTTCTAAAAATAATACTCCTCATAGTCCCCAGATGGCGCACGGGTTAAAAGGGGGAGGGGGAGGGAAGGGGGAATTTTTTAATAAAAGGGGTTTTTAATAAAGAGTGAGGAATTTTTTAATAAAAGGTTTTCTTTAAATAAATGGAGAATTAATTAATTTTTAATTAATTATTAATTATGAATTATGAATATTAATAGGGCGGAAGGGGGCGTGGCTTTTGACGTCATAGGGGAAAGCACTGTGCAAAGGGGGAAAGCTATTCTGTGACTAAACTACTTACGTAGTTTATTTAAGTTGATAGAATACAGTGAATAAGAAGCGTTTTTCTTTGATGTGTTCGCGGAAAGATAAATAAATTAATTAGTGTAATCCAGTTAGTGGACTAGCAAGAAAAATGAAAATGTTTGAAACACTTAAAGATGTGTCTGAAGAGGTTTTATGTAAGTCGAACGAGTAGATCTAATCTCAACTTTTCTGTTGGAAGAGTTCATCATTTGTTACATAGTTGGGTTTAGTTCTTTAGGTTAATCTTTATGGATTACAGGTTTGTTCACAAATATCATTGTGCCACTTATCGACTTTGAGAATTATAGAGGACACAACTTTTTGTATGATTAAAAAAAGGTGATATGCATGGTGTGCTGGGATGGTGAACGATTAACCACTCTATAGGAGAAGACGATCAATTAGTCCCTTAATTAGATTCACATTACCTAGATGAAAACAGGTTCGCGGGTTTTTACACTCGTGCCGACGTATGCCTTCAGATTTGCTGTGCCCAGTGATGTACAGAGATATGTCCAACAATTCATGCAAGAGAGTTGTATAGGGACAACACAGTTTATTCACTTCATATACAATCACGTGCTGAGGATGTGCTCGACTCCATAGGTCTTTGCTACTTTGCTGCTGCGAATATTTATACAATTAGGTGGAGAACCGTACTTTGCAGATTATCGCTTTACTGACCTCAAACTCAGCGAAAGGATATGCAACCTGTCATGTCCATCTAATTTATTCATTTTTATTTATTGTTGCATTTTATTTTATTGTTGTTATTGTAAATATTTTTATGTATTACGTGTGTTCTTGGAACTGCTGGAGATGTGACTCATTGATGTGGTTTTCGGGTCTCAGCTGGCTGCCCGTACATGTTGATGTCCGAAAAGCCCTTTTATGGCTTTTTACAACTGCCTGGGGTGCGAGTGTCAGCGCAGCAGAGGCGAGCCATGAATAAAGAAAGAACAGTTTTAATCATAGCTGTCTAGCTGAAAGAATGTTTGAACACGCATCAAAAGGACGCCGCTCTTATTCGAACGAAACCCTTAAGGAGAGGGTTCGATTCTAAATGAGAATCAAGATTCTTGGTGAATCTGATACACTTCTGTGGATTCTGTGTGAACCACATTGTAGGCAAGGATTGAATATCCTTTCACTGAGTTTGCAGTCGGTAAAGTGTGTGGTTCTCCACCTCAGTGCATAATTGTTTGTATCAGCAAAGCCCTACGGAGTTGAGAGCATCCCCAGCACGTGATTGTATATAAGTGTAAATAAACTGTGTCGTCCTTATACAACTCTTGTCAGGCAGCCAGCCAGCTCAGACCCGAAAACGACATCTATGAGTCACATTCCGACAACAGCACTTCCACACACTTAAGACATATAAATATTTACAACAACAAAAATACAATAATAAATTAAAATAAATACATTAGAGAGACATGACAATATGTTCTTCTGAAAGTATTTCTATACTAATATAGAAATGCTGTTGGTTGACTTTAGTTTACATAAATGATTTTATCCACACTTTTGTAATAAATTACATTACTTTAGAATTAGAATTGTTATGTACCATTTATTTGAACTCACGCTCGGTTCTATCAATTTAATTCTTAAAAATATATTCATTTGTTTTCTTTGAAATGCAAATTTTTAATCAATGCTTTGTTTTAAATTACTTTTACAGCCGCTCTTAACGTAAATGTTGGCTAGTGCTGTTTGGTTTTCAAAGGCATAATCAAAACAATATGTAAATAATCAATTAATTTTCAGAATGAAAAAAAAAGAAATCTTTTACCTCGAAAACATTGTAAGAAAGACGGTTATATTACTAGCCTCAGGAATCTTTTTTACCTATCTTCCTATTGGTTTTAGCTTGACATTTCTCGGTTTGGTGGCTTTTCAAAACAGTTGTTCCATCATATCTTTCGAACGCGATGGAGAAACTTAATGATTTATGTATCAAATGAAAGCTAGTGATAAATACTCCAAATGTTTGACTTTCCATCGTCAGAGGAGGATAAAAGTAGAAAAAATATTGAACCTTTTTCTCTTTGAACACCAAAAATTCATATTCAAAAAGAGGCGTTTGTACTTCCCACTCTCCAGTTAGGTTTCACAACAGGAGAAATATAGCGATCACTATTTTAGACATGTGTGTTTACTGGGGGAACAAGATGGAATTATATCCTTGAATTTTTTTATATGTCTATCCACTATTAAACGCCGGGTTCTAAACAATAACATGTGCTTCAGTTGTTTGTGGCGTAGAATTTGCAAATAGTGGCAGGGTCTGAGACCAGTCGTCTCGAATACTGTGGGACTGTCCCATAGAGCATCAGTTAGTTTCACCTCTTCCACCAATCTTCAAAGATTCCGTGAATTAATTTCTATTGAATCGGTATTAATAAATAAAATAAATACCCCCTCAAGCAGCTGCTTGCCACAGAGGTCTGACAGGAGCCTGTCAGTTTATATGCCATAGTAGAAGGTCTGAGAGGATGGCAGGCCCTCAGCAGAAAAACGACACAAACAGCCATGCCTTACCCGGGGCTCGAAGCCAGGTCCCTTAGATCAGTAGCCAAGAGTGCTAACCACTCGGCCATCATTATCTCTTGTAAAATGAGACAAAACATCTGTGTGTGTGTTGCGTGTATGACCCGTGTATGACATGCATATTAAACTCCAGGTCCAAATAGTAACCTGTGCTTCATTTGTAGCCGGATACAAGCAAGAAATTATAAACTGTATCCAAGTTTTTTTTCCGAATATTTTCGGTATATAATGAATTGATATATAATAGAGTACTTGCAAACTTTAGATGGCCCTTTTAGTGACCCCCCCCCCCCCCCCACCGTGGCAAAAATTTCATCGTTCCCCTTTCTTAACTAGGTATGTATGAAGAACACCTTTTTAAGTTTTTTCCGTTTCCACGCTCCACGAACCAACAAACATCCCTCCACTGGGTGGGGGGGTCACATTTTGTAAGTTATTGAAACAACAGTAACAATGATATGAAAATCGTCATTTGATGCCTACTCCACCAACTTCCAGATAAAATAAACTCTTAAATTGTTTTTGTCATTCTCTCCCCCTTTCCCCGGCACTGAACAAATTACTCTGGACTTTCCCGGAACTGGGAACGTCCGTAGCATTTTGCTGGGTGCCGAATAAAAATGCAGATCATCATTCACGAGTAGTTGTCGTTAATCACTGGTGTTTAGAAATGCTTCCATCACGCTAACTACAGCAATTACTGCCCAAACAGGAACTTCGGTATAGAGTGAAACAGAACACCAATCTTCATGGTTCGCGTAAAGCTATTATTAAGTCTGACGAACGCTAATGTTGTGATACCATTAGAGATATTTGGTTTAGTTGGTGGTTATAATATGAATCCTAGAACGTATCAATTTGCCAATGCCCTTTTACTGATGGATAATGCGAATATAAATTGCATTATTATGAAAAATGGCCAACTCATTGCTTTTTCTAACTTTTTAAACTCTTATTTTTCTAATGTGAAAAATATTTTGGGAAACAGGTATCTTAAGAAGTAAAAAATAGATGTATCATCAGATATATATTGTACTTCATTTGTACTACAAATTTCATTTTGTTAAACAGCTGAGCATTTAACCAAAGTGAATTCCATTCAAAAAGAATATCAGAAGTTCCGATTCGATTTTACGAATAAATTGAGATAGACGAATTCTCTTTCGGTTAATTTAATTTATTTATTTCATGCAGGGGGTTACAGCAATGGCAAGGTAGAGATAATTTTGGATATTAATTTCAACGTTCAAGTGGTTTAATGCCCCAGTACATTTGAGAAATTAAAAAGAAATACTGATGATAGTACAAAAATACATATATACAGGAATTGCACAAATATTTGATGACACAGACGAAGACAAACATATAATATGAAATGTGAAAAAAAAACAACATAGAAATCTTAGGGGGAAGAAAAAGAAGGATTAAGACAACAGAATGTAATATTAAATGAATGAACAGGGGGAAGAAAAAGATTGCGGATAATCCAGGCAAAGGGCAAAGATGGGGACTTGGAATAGGGGTGAGGAGATATTGTTGGTCAAACGTTTCAATATTCTAATAGGAGTGGAGTAATGAAGTTTTTGAATTTTGTTTTAGAATTTAAAGAAGTGATATCACTCGGTAGAGAGTTCCAAGTTGAGGTTGCCTGAAAGGCAAAAGAAATTTCACCATACTTAGTTTTGAAAATCTTGGGAATAGAAAACATTTTATTATGAGAGGGAAGGATGAGGCTATGTCGTAATTGAATATAGGGTGTAAGAATCGAACGAAGGGGATGAGACTTGTTATAAATAGTGTCGTGAATAGGGGTAATAAACTACAGCTTTCTTTTAGATAGAATTGTGGAATTTGGTAGTCGGAACGAATATCAGTAAGTGTTAGAGATTCTCGCTTGTTAAAAGAGAATCTGCTGATGATTTTGAGAGCTTCATTTTGAACTTTTTCTAAGTTATAAGAGTTCTTTTTATTAATACCAAAAAGAGTGAAAGCAGAGTATTCGAATTTCGGTCGTATGTAAATTTTGTAGAACGTTAGGGCATAGGAGAACATATTGTTTCGAATGTACCTCAATGTATAAGTTTTTTTAGAAGCTGAAGCGACGGTTATATTAAAGTGAATTCCAAAGTAAAGATTATTATCTATCGTCATACCTAAGTACTTCATGGAAGTGGAAACTGTAATATGGGTGATGTTAATTTTAATGTTTATGTCAGGCAGGGGAGAATTTAAAGTTGAAAGAAAAACAATATTGGTTTTCTTGATATTGACAGTGAATCCATTTATAGTATACCAAAACTGACAGGCTCCTGTCAGACGCTGTGGCAAGCAGCTGCTTGAGGGGGTATTTTTTTTTTTTTTTTTTTTTTAATGAAGCACATCATGAATATTATTTTCCACTTCTCCATGGCCGAGTGGTTAGCACGCTTGGCTACTGATCTAAGGGACCTGGTTCGAGCCCCGGGTAAGGCATGGCTGTTTGTGTCGTTTTTCTGCTAAGGGCCTGCCATCCTCTCAGACCTTCTACTATGGCATATAAACTGACAGGCTCCTGTCAGACCTCTGTGGCAAGCAGCTGCTTCAGGGGGGGGGGGGTTGGAAAAGTGAAAGAACTTGAGGTAAAAGATAGAAGACAATCGTCTGCATACATAAAAATATCGTAGTTGGTGGAGGATTTTAGAAGATCATTAACAAGTTTTGAAGAGAAATGGGCTAAGAATGGTTCCTTGAGATACTCCATGATCGAATTTAAGAGGTGTAGAACTCTCATTAGTTCGGATAACACGGTCGTTGAGATAACTTTTAAACCAGGAAATAGCTGAAGACGATAGATTAAGATTACAACAGAGTTTTTGGAAGATAAGTTTGTGTTCAACTGAATCAAATGCTTTTGAGCTGTCAATGGGAAACCAGTCCCACAACCGTTTTCACTTTCATGTCTTTTCATGTTGTTCTTTTTCATCAAGAAACACCTTGATTGCTTCTAGACATGATAAAAATCTGTTCAAAACGTTACCTCAACTAAGCAACGAACATTGCTGTACAGCGGGAGGTCCGCATATGCGCTCTCCATTTCTTGTAGAAGAGACTTGAATTGCCTGTGGGTCAATGAAGAGCAATTGAAATTATGAAGTTAACAATCTTGACAACAGTTTCCATTACAGAGTTCAAGCACAGTGACGAAATCTTCGCACACAACTCTCCTGGTGTATAATGCAATGGAAGCTCAATACTTGACGTCCGATATGATTCTCAAGAAGTTTAACAAATCCTTTGTTCTTTCCGACTATTGCAGGGGCGGCATCAGTAGTAACACAAAATGTTTTATTCAAATTAATGTTCTGATTTTCGAAATAGCTTACAAATGCAGTTATAATGCCCTTTCCCTTGGCTGTACCATCAAGAAATATCAAGCAGCACAGTTCTTCATAAATAGGACTGTTGTCGCAATATCGCGCAACTATAGCTAGGCGCGCCACGTCATTCACATCGACACTTTCGTCAAGAGCGACACTAAATACAACAGCTTGTTGTAACCCGGTTGTTTGTTTTACGTTATATTTTCATCCTCTCGATTGATCTCGCAGAAGTCGGTATTTCTGGGATTCCATTTTTTGATAAATCACTAAACAAAATTTGAGCACTGCTCAAAAAAGTCTCCTTGATGTATTCTCCATCTAAGAAAGGTTTGTCCTTCGAAGCCACACACTGAGCAGCTTTATTTTTGGTTCCAATTATAATAATAAAAATAAATACCCTCTCAAGCAGCTGCTTGCCACAGAGGTCTGACAGGAGTCTGTCAGTTTGACTAGAAATACTACTTTGTTTTTTGCAACCAGAAACAGCCCTTTTTATGGCTTCACTTTTCCCCTCAGAGTTTTTAAACATGGACTGATATTTGGTTTGATAATGTCTCTGTACACTTGGCAAAGACATTATTCAACATACGACGGCACACGACACTTTCACAACATAAAGCCCAAACAGCACGATCCTTTTGTTGTATGAATCCATATTCGTTTGTCCAAAAGTCTTGAAACGAGCGTATTCAAGTTTTGCCTTTTTTTTTGAGTAATTTTAACGGCACCATATTACTTAATAACAACACCAACTTTTGTGCTACGGTCAAACGGACTGTACTGGCATGAGTATGCGAGAGCCGAGAGAATTATAGAGGTGGGGGTGGTCGGGAGAGAGGGGAAGTAGAACTTCGTCAAGGTCAGTCATTGTTGCTCCGCACTCACTCAGTTTGCGTCAGATCGCACATTCTTACCTCCAATGTCTAACTTGGATTGGCCGTCATCGGTCGGATGGGACGTTAAGCCATGGATCCGTGTGAGGAGAGTCATACGCTGTACACGTTAAGGAACACGCTGGATGGCCTTGGCGGGAGACTATCATCTGTCTCCCAACAGCTGTCTAGTGGGTCCCTCCCCCTCAACCTACTCTGAACCTTCGGGGTCTTTGTCATCTGGCCATTTAACCCATTACGTGCAAAAAAAGTGCCGTTCGGAGTATGATGAAATCCATATTCGTTTGTCTTACATATTTGTTGTACTCTATACTTTCGTTTTGAAAGGATGTAAAAACAGGAATAGCTTTAAAAAATTATATGCTTCTATTTAATTAAAAATTCAATTTTTTATGGGATCATATACAGACCCTACTTGCGAACTTTCAACTTACGAACTTTCAGACTTATGAAGACCGTACGTCTGAAATTTAAATTTCGCGCGGATTCGTGGCGTTGAAGCAGATAGCGTGGTCTGATTTTCCTTTTTGTTATTTATAATACGTATTATGTAATTTATGTACAAACATATACATTAACAGTATAAGTTGTTTTATTTATAATATCGACTTTATGTTACCATATACCACAGCAGATTTTTACCGCATTTGGAAACACCTGCTAGTAAGCAGTAACGAGAGAGTAAACGAGTGTAATGCATTCTAGTAAGTACATTGAAGGATCAAACACTAACAATAAGTGGTCATTCTGTGTATAAATGTACTTTTTAGGTTAGTTTTCGACTTACAACAAATCCTCGGGAATTTAACCTGTTCGTAAGTAGGGGAGCACCTGTATTATATTTCAATTCGCTCAGCATGCCATTGAAAATCGTTCCACGTGCCACGCTTGGCACGCGTGCCGTAGGTTGCCGACGCCTGTTTAAGTATTGATTAAAATTTTAGATTCGCGTTTTTCGAATCTCCTAAAAGTTAAAACTGCGCCCCTAAAGGTGAAAAAAAGCAGAATACTGCACAAATTGATCACTTAATGCATTTGCACTTAATGCTGACAGTGGCAAGGGTTTTCCCCACAGGGGGAAAGGAAGTTTTTTTGTTTTAAGAAAAAATTGTTTGGTTTTAGAGACGAATATTTTTTAGTTGGATAGATATTGAAAATGTATTACGATTCGCATTTTACTGGTTGCAAAAAAATACAGATCGCCCTCTAATAAAGAAAAAAAATTTAAAATTGCAAACTTTTAAACAAATATTGCAAGCGATGCATTTAAGCTAGAAATTTGAAATTTTGATTGTGGAATGTGAAGGTCATGTAGTTTTCATTTGCAACTATAAGTTGACCCCTTTCACACAGGTTTGGAGAACGCAATTATTTTAAGAAATATTCGAACGTTATTTTTTTCAGTTGGATTGGTATCAATGAAATATTCGCATTTCAAAATTCGTTACGTAGTTTTAATTTGCATCGTTAGCGGGAAATAAATATGAAAAAAAAAGTGACACTTTTAGCGAATGTTACAAGTGATCTGTTTACGGTAGAAATTTCGGTTTTAAAGTGTCAAGGATTGGGTTGTTTTACCTCTGAACGGCACTTTTTTTGTACATAATGGGCTAAATTGCCAGGTGACAAAGATCCAGAAGGTTCAGAGTAGGTTGAGGGGGAGGGACCCACTAGACAGCTGTTGGGAGAGAGATGATAGTCTCCCGCCAAGGCCATCCAGCGTGTTCTTTAACGTGTACAGCGTATGACTCTCCCTCACACGAGTCCATGGCTTAATGTCCCATCCGACCGATGGCGGCCAATCCAAGTCCAACGGTGTCCCTTACTGACAGTGGGCATGGTGGGAAGTTTAGCAGCCTCCCCGCCTCAGGATATTTCTTGCTGGGAGGCCCTGAGATTTTCCTATACGCCATTGCTAGTAGCTATTCATTTAGCTTAGATTGGGTGAACTGATCTAAACGATGCTTAAAGTAGAGCGAAGGGAATTTGAGCAAATAAGTTTCCATATTTTGAAATTTAACTATTTTGCTGAAAATAAGGTTTAAAATTATTTTCCCAAGTTCTAGATGAGTCTTCTTCTAGGAGAAATTAAACCACCTAAACTAATTAGTATCAAAAATGGAAAAGATTTATTGCTTTGGATTTATTTCATTCCCAAGAAAATTTTTTAACAAAAATGGAAAATAATTTTTAACAAAAATAAAATAAAAATCTGTTGGTCAATATAAACATTGACCCCAAATAGTTCGAAATTTTTTCTTCATCCCAAATGATAGAGAATAATTTGAGCGTCGTAAGGTTTTTTTAGTGGTCTTATTATTAAATGTATCCATACTTAAACAGTTACGGATATTGACGAAAAGGTGTGTCGGAAAAAAAATACATTTCTTTTTGTTCATTTCAGTGAGACTAGGGTCTGGGTTGTTTTACCTCTGAGCTGCACTTTTTTCTTTTTGCAAACATTGAGCTAAATGGCCACCCCAAGGGCTCAGAGGAGGTTGGTTGCAAAAACGGAGTCATCTAAACCTTGACCATCTATCCTGGACGGGAGTCATCTAACAGCTATCTATTGGGTCCCCTCCCAATAGACAGCTGTTAGATGACTCCCGTCAAGGCTATCTCACGTGTTCTTTAACAGACTCTCACACACACGAAACCACGGCTTAACCTATCGCTCTACGGAAGGTGGCCTTTCGGAGCCCATCAGTGTTCCCTACTGACCGAGGCAAGGAGGGGGGGGGGGGGGGGTAAAACTTCAACCTTGGCCCAGTCGGAGCTCGAACCTGGGAACTGCAGTCGGTACGGTTATAGCAGTCCTGGGGAAAATGTTTAGCTGAATGGCCGCTGTTAAAATTGAAATGGAATTGCGGCAGCCAAAAATATATATAGTCAATAGCGCATATAGTTAATGCAAAACGAAGTAAAACATAAACAATATAAATATATTAATTATTTTAATGAAAATTCACCTCACCCGAAGTTGATTTCTTGTCCTTTATAGTTTTTTTTCCCTTCCACATATTTAATTTATTTGTCATCAGTAGCTCGCGGTTGCACAAACGAGGTGGCAAGTCACAGTTTGTCCAGGTCTTGCCTAGAGGATCGCAACATACATTGCCAAACACCACGAAAAGAGGAGAAGGTTAGTAATTGTATTACATCATGTACACGAGGAGAAATAGTATTATGCAAAGCTAACAATTTTCCCCTGCAGTTTAGTAATTTATTTTAATGTTGCGTTGAAAAAGAATACTCGCTTGCTATGCTTATTAAAGTACCAAAAATGAAGACTTATAACGAGGAAACTGTTATGTAACACGGAATCGGGGGAAAGTGTTTGACCAAGCCTAATTATTGCTATGATCTAGGGGAGAGTAGGCCTTTGAAATTCCGGTAAAACAGCGTTGCATAATTTGTAGATTGTTTTCCCCCAGTAAGAGAAAAATATGAAAAAAATATGTATAATAGTGCTATAACAAAGCCTGGTTACATTTTATGCAACGATTCTTTGGAGATATAAATAATAGAATTATCCCAGTTCAATTAAAAACTAAAATTATTGGGAGTTCAGACTTCTTCCGATCTTCGTCTTCAGATCGTAGAAATAAAGGAAATAATTTAGTAAGTTTTCTAAGCCGAGATGTTCATAAGAGCTGAACAGCTCGAGACCTTAGTAGTTTCATCTCTAATATAACGCGGTGCTATGATGCTTTTTGATTATAGATTGAAGGCATTGATGGATTTAATATTTAGACACCCAGTCACGGAGATTATTTCCAGGTTCCCCAACCGGCAGATTGGTTTTTTAAAAATGCCAACTTTTCATGATGAAATTTCTAAATTCAAATATTCTGTTTTATGTAAATGGTACGTAGAATGTAGAGAAAATGAACTAGAGACAATATATTTACTACTATGTATTCTTAACTTTCATTATAAATTTTACATAAATGAATATAAAATGCGAAAATATTGAGTAAAATTGAAGCAAAATGCAAAACATAGACTTACAAAATTCAATAGACTTTTTCTCAGTTTTTGAGTAGCAAACACATAAATTTAATGATCGAAATTTAAATTTTAAATAACGTTGTTTCTCATAAACAATAAAGATAAATGCCGCCTAAAAAATTCCGCCTAATGCAGTTGCATTGTTTGCGCAGCCCCTGCTTGTCCTACTTTAAAAAAATTTTCAATTTATTTATAAAAACTAAAAAACTGATTTTCTACATATGGATAAACAAACAGACGGGAAACAAAAAAATATTAGTGTTCTTTTTTTGTTACTTTTTTTTTTTTGGTAAACGAGGTTAAAATGATTGGCAAGCGATCTCAGGCATAAATTCAGAGTACTTCTCGCCTGGGGCAAAATTTGTTTTAAGAACGATCTTGGCCGCTGGGCCGATTTTCATGCATTTGCCCGGGCCGTTTTTTGCTCCCAATCCGCCCCTGCGCTGAAGTCTCGATTATCTTCTAATAGAACAAACCTTCTCTATAGCGTGTTATACTGAGAAGCACCTCTCGGACTTTTGTGACAAAAAACTGCTTGAAGGGTAATTTGTTTATTTAGTTTAATATATCATGGTTATTCGCAGATAAATGCCTGATTGGTATTCAATTGACATCTGATTAAGTAATAGTAGGAATGGTTCAATCAGTAACGCATCATTCCTGCAACCTGATGCTCACTAGTTGGAGTTCACGGCGCATCCGTTGATATTTTCTCCTCTAATAGCTACTCTGCCCTCAATGACAAAGGAGATACTCAGTATCGGAACTAGACATTCTTGTGACCGGGAAAAAATTCTGAATAACACCCCCCCCCCCTCTTCCCACACAGCCTCTCCTCCCACACAGTCAACCGTTATGGACTAATAAAATTGTACAATTTCATATTTATCATAAAAAATGCAACTAAGAGGTTCATAATTTTATTTTTTATTAGTTATTGTTATTTATATATTTTAATACACACTGATATCCATGTATAGAACTGAATAATATAATATACAACAACATGTAACAGAAGAGTAATTAATAAACATCAGCTTAAAAAGATATCAGTACACAATTCTGTTTTTACACGGTAGATAGGTTCCCGAAAAAACCGTGCAAAAAAAAATACAGCTCAAATGAAAAAATAGAAGATTGGTTCCAGACGTAAAAACCCATTACAAATAACAAGTTGTTTTCAAACAAATCATATCAAAATTTTTAATTAAATCTTTATTTGATTTTTATTCATTTAAACACATTTTTTTACTTTATAAACTAATAAAGATAATTATATGTACATATATAAAGTAAATTATCCTTCATAAAGAAAATAATATATCACTAATTAAAAAATACAAAAGTGCAAAAAAAATGACTTACATATGCTTATTAACTAGATTTTATTCGTTGTCACTTTCTGACAATAGACACATTCGCTTGCATAAGACTGGAATTAAATCACTTTCATTTTAATTGAATGAATTAAATCACTCATTTTGGCCGTCATGTTCATATTCCAATGGAGAAATGCTCTCTGTGGCATGGGGAACCAAATTATTAATTGTTTCCAGTGATTCTCAAGTTTGATTAGTTTTGATAACGAACTCTGTCAACAATCGGTGAGATTCTGGTTTGACTAGATCTTTTTGTAATTCTTGATAACGCGCCATACATGATTTCAGTTCACGTTTAAACTGCTCAGCTCGTTCGACAATAGGATCATGTCTAAGAAAATGACTTTCCAATTTACTAGCCATTTGAAGCCCTTCTTTAATTAAACCTTCAGTGAGTGGAACCTCTTCATCACCATCATTTTTTTCGTTTTCATCAGGAGTCTCAAGGATAACTGCTATTATTCATCTTCGCTTAGAGTTTTGTCAACCAGCAATTCATCAATATCTGCAAACGATAAATCATCGAATCCTTCTCCGCCAAATGCATGTGCTAAAGTGATAATATTAGGATATTCAGTCGTATTTGGGGGTACAGGATCTTTGCTTTTTACACATTCTGGTCAAATAGCTTTTCAGCATGCGTTTAAAGTTGATGGTTTTAATTCTGATAGCGTCAATCCAGGATGTCTGATACAATCTAAAAGAGAAATTTTCTTCCACACATCAATAACTGTTAGTGTTTTATCCTTATCTAGTTTATCCAAAATGTATTGGAATGTTCGTCTTACGTAGTAAGCTTTAAATATGGCATTATACCCTAGTTTAGTGGTTGTATTAAAGATGTCGTATTAGGCGGCAGAAAACAAAATTGGACATTTGAGTATTCCAAAACAGGATGGCCAGGCGCATTGTCTATAATCAATAGAACTTTAAATTCGAGATTATTTTCCTTCAAAAAGCGTTTAACTTCTGGAACAAACCATTTATGGAACCATTCATTAAAAATTCCTTTTGTAGCCCAGACTTTTTTGTTTGCCATCCAACACACTGGCAATTTTTTCAAATCTGCTTTCATTGACCGTGGTCTTAGGGATCGATTGATGAGCAGCGGTTATAACACACGGTCTCCTGAAGTGTTGCTGCAAAAATAGAAAGGTCACACGATCCTTAGTTGCTTTAAAGCCACCAACAGTTTTTTGTGATTTTGCTACGTAGGTTCTACTCGGCATTTTTTTCCAAAAAAAAAAACCACTTTCATCTGCATTTCAAACTTGATCAAGAATGTATCCACCATCTTCAATGATTTGGACCAATTCTGAACAAAATGCTTTAGGCCGGCTCATCTGCAGATGCAACTTCGCCTATTATCTTTATATTATGAAGCGTATGTCTTTGAAGAAATCCTGCAAGCCAACCTGTATTTGCAGAAATTTCATAATTTTTGTTTAACTGAGCTGATGTGGTTGGTTCCATTTCTTGTATCTGCTAATATATTCGTAATGACATCTGTGTGATGGTATTTCCGTCTAGAGGTATTCTTTTTTGCGAGTTATCTTCTATCCACATTAATAGTGACTTTTCTATCTTCGCTTCTACAATATCTCTCGTGTACAATAACGACGTAGCATTCAATTTTGTTCCAGAAAGCACAGATTTTCTAATAGAATCTTAATTTTTCTTAGGTACTTATACTTTAACTTATACTTATACTTTATTTCTTAGTTACCTTAATTTTTCTTAGGTTAGTTCTTTTTTATGGTAGCTTCTTTCAAACCAAAATCTTTACCTATGGATGTTGAATCTTCTCCAGTTGCAAGACGATCTAAAATTTGAATCTTAGTATCCAAAGAGATAGCTTTCCTTTTCTGCTTTTGTATAGTTGAATTATCCGATATCGTGGTAAGGTATCGTATCCGATATCGTGGTAATATTTGAATTGTAGTTAATAAATCAGATGATGAAAAATTGTAAATTGCCTATCAGCAAAATTTAATAAATTTATATTACGCACAAAAAACTTCAAAAAGCTAAACAAAATTTTTTTCTATTTCTTCTATTAAACATCTAAACACTTTTAACTTTAAACACGAAATGAGAGACCAAGACTAACGCATGTATTGAAGATAAAATTGAGGAGAATTCCCGGAACTTAATATTGCCACTTTATTCCGAATGAAGTAGGTTTTGCATAATTTTTCCATAAAATAAAGAATAAAATAGAGAAAACTTGTTGTGTAGTTATGTTAGAATAGTTTTTTTATTTTGGGGATTTTAGTGCACAAAATGTGTATCTATAGTGCATTTTCAAAGTTAAAACTACTTCGAAAATTGTGATCATAAAAGCGGCATCTTTGTTATAAATGTAAATTCTAGGAATTTTTTCTTGAATAGGAATATTTTTTCAAAATTAAATTCAAATGGAGATTTTTAAAAAGGCGCCGTTTAAACCGTGTTTGATCAAAATAAATCGTTAAAAAGAGAATTGGAATTTTTTTCTGAACCGTGTTAAATTATAATCGTGTAAAAAAATCCGCGTAGAACAGAATTGGGTGTATAATAAACGATAATAATTAAATTGTATGCAAGATACAGAAAATAATGTTTCGAAAACCATGATTTTTCATTCGCATGTGAATTCAAATTTTACATTAATATAATCGTATAGAAAGGAAAATATAACTTCCGACGTCCGTAACGTACTGTGCAAGAATCTAACGGAGAATATAAATTTCAGATTAAGCGAACAAATTTTCGATGTTAATATTTATTAACTCTGTTTAAAGTTTTCTCAAAAACTGATGATTACAAAATTGCAAGCCCAGTCCTTTGTAGTAGTATTCAAATATCTACATTATTAAGTTTTGAAATAGTATCCAAATAAATGTAATATCGCTCAGTTAATGTTCTAGAAGCCACAATAATGTGCAACAATAATTGATTTGATAATCTTTTATTAATTTCTTGTTGTTTTTATATATGTGATGATTTAACCCACCCAAATTGCGAAAGCTTCGAAACAGACATTTCAACAATATTTCTTATGTAATAATTTTTTCGATGTTAATAAATTTATTCTATTGATTACTTCATTTATATGTAAACCTCATGTTTACTTCATATCAATAATAAATAAATAAATAAAAACAAAAACCCGCCAGCATCTGCTTGCCACAAGAGGTCTGACAGGAGCCTGTCAGTTTATATGCCATAGTAGAAGGTCTGTAAGGATGGCAGGACCTGAGCAGAAAAACGACACACACATCCATGACTTACCCGGGGCTCGAACCCAGGTCCCTTAATGAATTAGCCAAGCACGCTAACCACTCGGCCACGGGATAGCTATATCAATTAAACACTCGAATTTTTTTGCTGTTAGCAGAACAGATGAGAAAGCAACTACAGGATAATGCATTGCATAATGCTTTACTAAACTTAATTTTACTTCAAAAATTAGCCTTATTTTATTTATTTATCTTCCTTTTTTATTTCTGAAATTAATATATTTAGTGTTTTAAACATTTAGCAAAAACTGATTGGATTTAAACAAATCCCTAAGAATCTGAAGATCACTCCTAACCAACTCCGAAATATCATTGCCCTTGCCTTCATAAAGTATATGGCTGAGTCATCAGCAAAGACCACTTACTTATCGACTGATTTCAGTTCATAGAAATCCTCATTTAAAATTAAAAACAACAAGGGTAGGAAAAAGAACCATGCAGAACTCTACCTATTATTTCTGTACTAATGTGTTTACCGATTATAATAACATCATTTCCATCCTCCAAACAGGGCCGGATTAACCAACTCCGGCATGGCCGGCGACTACACTGTTGAGAAGAGCCACACTTTTAATATATTTCAGTTTTTTGATAAAGAGTCCAATAAAAGAGATAAAGAAGCAGAGAGATTAAAGAATGGCAAATCTGAAGGTAATGAAAGCTTAGTTACCCCCCCCCCTCCCTTTTCTCCGCATGAATTTCTCTTCTCTCTATAAACTACCTAATATTATAGCCCTAAGTCCTGCCATCCTCACAGACCTTGTACTATGGCATATAAACTGACAAGCTCCTGTCGGACCTCTGTGGCAAGCAGCTGTTTGAGGGGGTATTTATTTTTATTATTTTTATTCCCACGACTGCATATAAGACTACCTTCAAAACATTTGCAACATTTTCTTTTATGATTTCTTTCAAACATTTACTTTTATGATCAACGAACAAAGCCCTTCATTGGCACATTCCAAAAGAATTTGGGTAGCTCCTGTCTTAGCCATCTTCGTCGCAATTGGCGCTCAGAGAAAAGGATTTGTGATAGCCAGATAAGCTGCAGTGGAAAGGAAAGGGAGCGTCTCCATTCTGGTAAAAGGTAAACAGGGCAATTACAATAGGGCGAAAATGCCACGTATATTACAATTCTCTGTGATCGGCTTAGACGTTTGGAAAAGGAATTATGTAGGTGGGATAATTTGGGTATAGGATAGAGAATTGGAGGAAGGGACCATTAATTTATTGACAACTCGAAATTTTCGGTTTTGATCTTCCCACGAAACCTTCCACTTCCCCCTTCGTCCCTAGAAATGTTTTCATTGTGTATGTTTGGAAATTCGTTAACAATAAACCTCACCTTGTTATATGTTGAGAAAAATACAGGAGGTAATTCTTATGTTTCAATCGAGCAGTGATCGTATCTTGTACTTCTCTACAGCTCTTTTAAAAAGAGACTGTGCAAAGTTAAATAGGTAACGTTTTCAATTTATTTACTTATACTTGTTGATTAAATTAGGGGTTCTCAACGTAAGGTTAGCGTAACCTCTTGAGGGTACGGGTTATAATTTTTTGGAGTTAGCCGTGAGAGCTCAATAGTCGCTTGATATATGTTATATATATATAATATGTTTTACTTTATTCCCATTGTTATACTATAACTATAGTTTTATCTATCTATACAAGGGGTACGCCAGTTACATACTCATTTCCAGGGGGTACGTGAAGCATAAAAGGTTGAGAACCACTGGATTAGATTATTTTTTATTCTATTTGAAGTCTATTTCAGAGAACAAGATTCTTCTACAGGAAAGCATCGATAAAAATAGCTCAGTGCCATCAAACAAATTAACAAATGATTTCCTGGAAATTTTTTTGATAAAACCGAAAAATTGGAAGCGAAAGAAAATAAAATTTCCATTTCATAAAACGAATTTGAGAGAGAAAACAGAATTTCTATAAAGGAAAATATTTTTTACTACTGGAAAAATCAAGACAAAGCATTGCAAAGGTTTATTCCAGTAGTACTCAGGTATCTACAGGAATAGAGTTTTTTTCTCTGCTGAAATGGATTCTCTATGACAAAACAAATAATTTGGATTCAAAATTATTAGAAGACATTTTGCTTATAATGATGAATAAATAATAAAATAACATTGATTGCGTTATAATATCAATAGTTTTTAAATGAATTTCTCTTTTTTTTTTAATTTTCGTTTACTATGACCTATAATGTTAATATAATTCTGAACAATTCTTAGAAATTTGGTGTAATTTCTTCAGTCAGGGTCGTATCTAGAGGGGTGGAGGGTTCAACCCCCCCCCCCCCCCCCCAAAAAAAAAAAAAAAAAATCCGGTCGTCCTTTGCGAATTGTCTACTTGGTTTGAAATCCAAAAAAAGATATCTTCGTATAATTTTTATTTTAGCTTTATATTTTTATGCCCGACACTAAAAGTAGATAAGAAGAAAATATCTGTAAAATTTTATTCCATATTTCATAGAATATCCTGTTAACCTTTCCTGTACGGAGGAATATTTTAATAATTAGGAAACCCTACTCAAGTCTTATTTATTCTCAGACTTACCACCCCCCCTCCTAAAAAATAAAGTCTTACACCCCCACGCCACCCCCCAAAACTAAATTTTCGGATTCCCCTCGAAACTAAACTTCGATTATTAAAATACACGCAGTGGCGTCATCCTATTTATTCATAACTGGGACTTCTAATTGAAATTTTAATTTCATTTTTATTCTTAAACCACAATTTTTAAGCATCGAGAGCAGAAAAAGTTACCGCAACAATTCTATTTACAACATATGGATTTATTTCGTTATTAGTAATTGTTATTAATATTGATGTTTCCTTTTTCCATTTTTTTACTTGTTTTTTAACAAGTGGATTAATCGAATTGATGTGAGCCGCTAGACGACGCTATTGCATACATAAATAATAAAAATGATAATATGTATTTCAATATTTTGCATTTGTTTAAAAAATATTTCGAAATAACGTTATAACGCAATTTATATTTTGCTGTAACGAAAAACGTACAAAAAACTATACTAAAGTTTTTGGCTGTAACGAAAAACGTAACGAATCATTTTTCATTTCGTTTGCCAACACTGATATTAATCCATCTTTTAATCAACGTATATTATAAAAAGCAGCAAGTAACAGACGAATAGGGATTGCTGCCGGGATCTATGGAGTTTGTGGAAAAATAGGCGTATACACCTAAAGACTAAAATTAGACTCTATAATAGTTTGGTTCTTTCTAGGGTTAGTTAAGGTACTGAAACTTGGACACTTTGCAAACAAGATAACAGAAAACTTGATGCTTTTGATTTTAGATGCTTACGAAGTATCTTGGGCATTAGGTAATAGTTGTAACTAATGATAGGGCATTAGCTGTAACTAATGATGAGGTTAAGCAAAGGAGTCGGCAACCTCCTTTGAGCAGCATATTGTGCAGAGAGAGACTCCATTGATTTGGTCATGTTGCTCGTATGGATTATTATAGATTAGCGAATAGGGTTATGAACAGTGTGCCTAAAGACTTCAGAAAGAGTGGGAGATCTAGAATGCGATGGGCAGACAGGACCTTGTTAGAATTGGTGCAGTGGCCAGCAGAAGTAGCTCAGGACAGATATGCTTGGAGAACTAAATTGCTTGGTCTGGTTGGACCTCCGTGGCTGCTTGAAGATGATGATGATTAATCTATTATTCCATCAGAATAATTATTAAATTTATTTGCATATTCCACAGGATGCAAGTCAAAAGCTAAATAGTTCTCATTGCCTTTAAAACCTTTTAGTAAATATCGCCACCCAGTGGCTTACTGGAAAATCTTGCCCACCCCCGCAAGAAATATGTCTTGGAGGTGGGGGGGGGGGGGGTTGCTTTCGGGTAAATCTATTAGCGTTCAATTCTTGAAAATTTTATGATCAGGTTTTACCTTTGCCTTCACATTTGTTTAAAGATTTTCTGTAGTTCTTAATTAATTAATAATTTTGATTTTTTAAGCCAACAGATATATTACGTAAAACCAAAATTATTATACACTGCTGCATAAAATGAAATTGTCTGCGTTTTGTTAAAACGATTATCTTAGTTTTATAGTAGGCTGGATCTGGGGGGCATGCCCCCCTGAAAATGCTACTAAGGGTAATGGAAGTAAAATGTTATTAAGCTTGTGCTTACTTCTCGCATTTTTCAATAAAAATTTTGAAGACCTCTAAAACGTAGGGGGGAAATGTTATACTGCAATGAAAATCCAGTCTCCTCCCCCCCCCCCCCCCCCCCACACACACCTTTTTACTTTTCCGGCTCGATTGAGTCACTTGCAGCCTCTCCATTTCTTTTGTAGATCAGGGACTGGTATTAGGCCTATACTAAATAGCTATAAAACACTTAAACAAAAGTTAAACCACATCGTGTAAACTTTATTTCCTTAGATAACTCCTGAAAGGCTTTGGGACAATGAGTCTGGTCCACAGGCAACAAGGAGAGGAATTTCTAGTAGGGAAAACGAAGCTGGATGGTCCCGATCAGCTATTATTCGCTTAAAGTTATGGAAAAAAAAAATCGGGCTCTGTATGATATTGCACTTTATGAAGGTTCCTCTAACAATAAATTTTTGCTACCTTTATTAACCTTATCAATATATGTATATAGTATGATATTTTGTAAATTTCTTCGTTTGCTGTAATCTATTTGCTTAGCTTGATAATACGTAAAATTACCTAATAATATACACGAGAAAAAAATTTACCTATAAAAATAAAGAGAATCACAAAAATACTAAAATTAAACAGAATCACAAAAAGAAAATTACTAGTATTAGTTTTTAAAAAGCAATGTCATACACAAAAATATAAACAAATTCTTATATAAAACACATTATTTATCTCTAAGAATTAGACATAGACACTGAATAACGCAGGCTGTAAACTGTAATAAAAAACATTGCTAATGAATTCTAAGTAAAGAAATTTTTTTTAAAAAACACGTGTATGCACAGTTCAGTTGTTTCACTCAGATTCGCATCAATGTACTCAAATTCATCATTTATCTGCCTTTTCCATGGGACATCCACTCCGTCGTCACTTCATTTTCCTCTAATATGAACCCCTTTTAACCTTTCCCAAGATCATTAAGCATTGGTATAAACTAGGGGTTCTCAACGTGGGGTACGCGATAAAATTTTTGGGGTACGCCGTGAGAGCTCAAAAGTCGCTAGATCTAGTTACAAAGTCGTTAAGTTGGCAACACTGCTACTGATTAATTTCTGAGAACTGAGTGACGAAGTGCACCGCTGTAGTTCATGTCTGTACACGTTTGTCAATCCTCCTTTCCCTACCTGAGAGCCGAACTTACCCGAACAGCTGATCGCCCAGTCAAAACATCCACTCTAAGTGTATTTGTTGTGATTTATTTCACTTGCTGTGCTTAGAGTTATTTTTAGTATTCAGTTTACTGTGAAATTAAATGAACGAGTTTCTAAAGTGCCTTGAAACATGAATAAATGGAAAATTAAGAAGAAAAGTAACGTGGAGCCAGAGCCAATTGTTTCTACATCTACGACTACGTCATCATCCAATGTGAGTAAAGTGGTGGATTCAGCAGTAACTAAAAGAACGTTAAATGTTAAATAAATAAATAAACTTAAATAAATGTAAAAAATGTTTTTAAAAAAGAAACAATCAAGTGATAAAAAAATTAAAAAACGTAAATATCATGAATCATATTTACAATTTGGCTTTATATGGACAGGAAATTTAGTAGAACGAAATCCACAGTGCGTTGTTTGCTCTAAAGTTCCTTCTCTTTTACGGCGACACTTTAAAACAAAGCATGAGCATTTAAAAAATAAGCCTTTAATCTATTTTGAACGTCTTTTGGAAGACTTGAGTAGTGGAAAACTGTAATTAAGCATTTCTCTGGTGTAGAAGAAAATGAAAGTGCACTTAAAGCGTCTTACAAAGTAAGCCTTCAAATTGCCAAAGCCGGAAAAGCTCACACAATAGACGAGTCACTCATTCTTCCAGCAGCGGAAGAAATAGCTTCTTGTATGTTTTGTCAAAAAGAGGCAAACCTTGTCAGAACCATTCCTTTGTCAAACGACACAGTTTCCATGAGAATTAAAGATATGGCCTGTAATATTAAGGACCAACTCATTCAAACTATTCAATGTAGCCGTGGTTTGCCATACAGACGTAGCTGGGCTAGCTCAATTACTTTTTTATGTGCGTGAAAAATTCCAGAATGCAATATTTCAAGATATTTTATTTTGTAAGCCTCTCAAAACGGGAATATTTTAAATATGATTGATTCATTTTTTGCTGAAAGCAACCTTGAATCAAAAAATTGTATTTCTGTATGTACTGACGAACAAAAGCAATGAGTGGTTATATCACAGGACTAGCAGGTGGTATAAAACAAGTTGCACCAGAATGTAAGTTCACTCATTGTTGTCTTCACCGTGAAGCGCTGATAACTAAATTTCTCCCTGATGATTTGAAAAGAGTTCTGGATGAAAGTGTACAAATGGTTAATTTCATCAAAACCCGACCATTGAAGTCTCGACTTTTTTTCAATTATGTGTGAAGAAATGGGTAGCCTGCATAAGAGATTGCTGCTTCACACAGAAGTACGTTGGTTGTCACGAGGAAATGTTCTTTGCCGTTTATTTGAACTGCACAATGAAGTACGGCTTTTTTTTCATGGACCACGAGTTTCGACTTTCTTTGAGACTACAAGACTTAGAATGACTTCTATGGTTAGCATATTTAGCTGATATTTTTGAAAAAATGAATATTGTGAACTTATTATTGCAAGGAAACAACGTTGATGTGTTCTATGTAGGGAAGAAAATAGAGGCCATGATAAAAAAAATATTCTCTCTAGGAAAACGGAATTAAAAAGAACAGCTGTGACCAATTTCAGCGACTAGATTCATTTCTTAAAGAGAATGAGCAAACGATTGCAGACATCAGACAGCAAATAATCGTTCACTTAAGCACTTTTAAAATTCTTTTAAGCAGTATTTTCCACCCCCTGATGAAATGCAAGAATGGATTCGAGACCCCTTCACATTTGATTTTGAAAAATGTAAGCTTCCATTGTCCAATAAAGGAGAGGTTGATTGAGATACCTTGTGACAATAGTTTAAAAAGCATTCATTCCCAAAAGCCATTGATTAGTTTTTGTATTGGAGTGGAGAAGGAATACCCGACTTTGTCAAAAATTGCAGTCAAATATTTGTTACCTTTCACAATTTATTTATGTAAAACTGGTTTTTCATCTTTAAAAAAAATATAGGAACAGGCTGGACGTTAAAGATGACTTGCGAATCTACAAGATAACCCCAACCACTGATGAACTGTGCAAGCGTAAACAAGCGCAACAAAACACTGATTTCCCAGTAAAATGCTTATAAATTTTATAAGATTTGTTAAATTGTTTATGTCATATTTTGTGTTTGTCGATATATGTAATTTATGAATACAAAATTTAATGTATATATATATATATGTGTTTTATGTTATTCCCATTGTTATACTGTAACTATAATTGTATCTATCTATACAAGGGGTACGCCAGTTACATACACATTTCCAGGGGGTACGTGAAGCATAAAAGGTTGAGAACCACTGGTATAAACAACTCAAACGATAAAAACTAATACATTGAAGCAACAACAGCGGTAGTAAAGCCAGTTTTAGAGAGCGTTGGATAAAAACTTATTGAGGCATATAGATGCGAGACTGTGACAACAACATTCAATGTCAAAGTAAATGTCATTAAGGCAAACGAGGCTTCAATTAGGACAGCACCATTAAGGCTTCAATTAGCTTCAATTAGGACAGCACCATTAAGCAAACCAAAAACTGGATTTTGCCCCAAAAATCATGATGCAACATCAAACAGAAGGGAAATGTGATCTCCCCCACCCAGCTGCATGTATAAACAAGATGACACAGTAGCTATTGTCATAGGGATCATGATATTCAGGGTTAACATGTCAATCATGAGTGTCATGTATACATATTAGTACAAGGTGCTTCGTTTGTTCAGAACCTTCAATATCCGTTTTAATGGTTTCTACCATTGAGAAGAAGGCCTTTCGTATATAGGAGAAGAAAAGGCGAGGCAGCTGGTCGTAGACATAACCTATACCAACACTTCAATATGAGATAGAAGTCAGCAAGCAACTCGAACGAGATTCGATTACCTGCCAAGCTAGCAGCTAACTCCACCTGCGATGGCAATTCGATACGTCCCACAAATGTAAGTGAAATGGAAAGCAGTCTCCAACTCTCTTCAACTGATGGTTTGTTCTCTAAAATAATTCAACTTTTGTAGCCACAGAATATAAATATTACCGTCAGCAGATTTATTAGCATACTGCGCAAGACAATGGCAGCTTCATCGTAGTTCCTCCGATTGCCCTAACTTCACACCTCATTCCAATTCCTCGCTGTATGCCTGTATGCAGCATAAAGAGTAAGAGAGGATTGCCAATATCAGAAGTGATATCAGTGCTTACACTTAAGCTTATTCTTTGGACTGCGAACTAGATTCCCTTTGCCGAAATTGTGTTTTGTTAAAGAACTTGATGAGAATATTATCAGCAACTGCTGGTAAACGATGGCGGGTGTGGAGGTATATGAATCTGTATAAATAACACCTGATATTGAGCTCTGTTAATCAGTGTTATTCTTGTTCTTCAGATGGGAAAGGCAGCGGACTTAAGTAAGCTTGACAAAGGCCAAATTGTAATGGTCATACAACTGGGTCAGAGCATGCTCAGAGCACTCACAATTAGCCATGGTTAGTACCTTCAAAACCTTTACCGCTGGCAAGGTGTGGACTGACCATGGCTCATCGATGCTAGAAGTGAGCGAAAGCTATCCCGTATGGTACGAGCCAACAGAAGGGATACTGTGGGGCAACTCGACCATAATTTGAATGCTGGTGATGGGAGTGATGTGTCACAATATACAGTATATCGATCCCTGCTAAAATGGGGCTGCATAGCAGCAAGCAGTTCTAAGTATCCATGCTAACCTCGGTTCACCGTCGAAAGCACCTACAATGGGCATGCGAACATCAAAACTGGACCTTGAATGATTGGAAGAAGGTTATCTGGTCTGAAGAATTTCTTTTCGTTTTGCACCACATGTGGGCGTCAGAGTACATGTGCGTCGTTTACCTGGGGACGTGTTGGCATCAGGATGCACTGTGGGATGAAAACAAGACGGTGGAGGAAGTGTAATACTTTGGGCAATGTTCTGCTGGAAAACCCTGGATCTAGTCATTCATGTGCGGGAATCTGTGACATCTACCATATATCTAAACATCATTGCAGACCAGGTATATCCTTTCATGGCAATAGTATACACCTCTAGTAGTGCCTTCTTTCAGCAGGATAATGCACCATGCCACACTGCAAGGATTGTTCGAGAATGGTTCACGGAACATGAGGAAGACTTCTAGGTCCTTCCCTGGTCTGCAAATTTCCCAGATATCAATCCAATCGAGCATCTGTGATTTGTCTAGGAAACAGTATATCCGATCTGGGGCGGCTCTACCACGTAACTTACAAGAATTAAAGGATCTTCTGCTAACGTGTTGGTACCAGATATCACAAGATACCTTTATAAATCTTGTAGCATCCATGCCTCGCCGGGGCAAGAGCTGTTTCGGTGGCAATGGAGGACCAACATCATATTAGGCAGGTGATCATAATATTTTGGCACTTTTGTGTATATATTAACGTTAAGTGTATTTTTGGAAATGTTGAGATGGAGATGTGACTCATGAGTTATTATTCGTGTCTGAGCTGGATGGCTGCATATGCTCACAGTAGTGAAAGCGCTTTTATGACTAGCCCGAGACTTTAGTGCGAGGGAGGAAGGGAAGCACGTTAGCAATGAAGAACAGACAGCGCCGTTTGTTAAGCGCATAAAGGCTCTTTCTCAAAATCAAAACCGTGGAGGAGAGGGTTCGGTTCTGTGTGAACCAGAATTCGGTTCTGTGTGAATCAGGATTCGGTTCTGTGTCATCCAAGCTACGGTTCTGTGTGAATCAGGCAACAGGAAGGGATTAAATATCCTCTCGCCGAGTTTTGGGATCGGTAAAGCGGTTTCTGTAAAGCGCAGATTTCCACCTCATTGTATGGATGCTTGCAGTAGCAAAGCAGCGTTCGTATTAAATTTGGGCTAATTGGAGGAAGTCCAAAGAACATCTAGGGAGCCGAATCATTCTGATCTTCAGCACAGCGAAGGCCCACGCAATCGAGGGCATCTCCGAACGTAATTGCATGTGAATATAAATAAACTGTGCCGTCCACCCACTGTTCTCGTGCTTGAATTGTTTGTCATCTTTCTATACATCATTTAGCGCAGCAAGTGAGGCATATCTGTGTAGGGGGTAATAACCCGCGAACCTGTGATTTCACCTAAGTAATGGTGAATGTAATTAAAGGACTAATCGATCTCCTCTACTATGGTAGATTCATGCCCTTCAGTCCCATTCAGTCCTATTCAGGCCCTTCAGTCCCATTCAGTCCTATTCAGGCCCATTCAGTCCCCCACAACACGACATCTAGATAGGACGTATTTTTTATATGCAATAGTGATTTTATGTGCAGTTTATTTGATGGTCTATTGGTGTGGCCCAGGGGTTCTCAACGTGGGGTACGCGATAAAATTTTTTGAGGTATGCCGTGAGAGTTCAAAAGTCACTAGATCTAGTAACAAAGCCGCTAAGTTGGCATAATTATATTATAACTAATATTATATATTATACTATATAATATATATACTATATTATATTATATCTATCTATATAAGAGGTACGCCAGTTACATACACATTTCCAGGGGGTGCATGCAACATAAAAGGTTGAGAACCACTGGTGTAGCCTATTATTCTTTCTGTTTTGTCGAGTCGTGGGAACTCAGAAGAATTGTGCGCCACATTTAATACAGCTTCTTTAAATTCGTTTTGGTAAGATTGGTAAAGTCTTACCAAAATCATAATCTACCAAATAAAGTAAGGGGATTTTAATTTAAGCGGAATAAAACACTGTCATTTGTTATCACAATCAGTTTAGTATTTATTTCTGTGTTTGATTCTTTTTGCCAAAGTAACTGAGTAGACGAAGGAAGCCTTTTTAATTCCACTAAAAAGTTCACTGAAGTGAAGAATTGAAAATTGGTTTAGTAAAATCACAGGGAAAGGGAGGTATCATATTAGCACCCCCCCCCACCTCGCAGCATAGGAACGTTCATTTAATCTGAACTTTCAGTTCAGTTTAAAATTACTTGGTCGATCTTCCTGTCAACTGACATCCCACACAGTTCACATTTTGATTTAGGCATATTATGGAAGTGCATAATACATTGGAGAAATAGTAATGTTCATTTTTAAAATTGAATATTTTAAGTGAAATTAAAATTCGAACCTCTTTTTTATCAAGCGGTTACGATATGGTTGCCATATATTCTTTGATGTGCTACACCAGATGCACAAAACAATGTCCTATTTTCACTTAGTTGGTAATTGTCGGTGCCCGAACCGAAATAAGTTTCCAAAACAAATTTCCACAAAATAAGTGGAAAAAAATTAATAATTATCCTAAAAATTTGCCGTTTGTCATATAATTTCCCCTGTATGTCTGTAGTATATTTGATAATGGTGGGATTATATTGGATATATTCGAATTAGCAATTATTTTTTTTAATGGGGAAATTTATAGAAGAATCTGTAAACGCTGTGTTTATTATGTCTTAACCTGTGTTTATAATGTCCCATGATACTGAAATTTTGAATATTAATTACTAGGGTGCAGGTCTATAAGATATTTGAAAAAGGCGGGAATAAACTGGATAGTTGCCAAATAATTGTCATATAAACTTCAGGCTGTAATCCTATTAAATGCATTAAATGGAAAAATTCAGAGAGGACTTTTCTAAACAGTAAAGCGGAAAAGAAATTACGATCACACTGAAATTTTGAATCAAAATTGCTCGTAATCAATCCGTTACACATTTGTAAATGGCCTCCTTTGCCCTGAAAAATATTTCTTGATTTATGACTCGGGTAATTAATTTCAACAGCAGGACGTCTTATTGCTGAGGATTGGATTTTATTAATTTTGAACGCCGTTCTTGGACTTCATGCCAATATTTGCTTTATGTCTCAATGTGAGAATATAGCTTTTTTTTCAACATGTCGATAAGTGAACAATTTTTATTGAGGCACAATCACAAGATATATGACACAACAAATGACCATGCGACACGAGGGACTCGAACCCTGACCCGGACAGTGTCACCGCGAGCCAACGCGATACCGCTAAGCCACCGAGGAGGCGCCTCTTTGTTACAGCACAATGTACTGTATTTACACAATGGGGAGGAAAAGTGTGACAACAAATAAGACATAAAGAAACACTTCTGAAAAGACTCTAAAAACGTTAGTATTTCCAAACATTTAGGTACTATGTTAATCAAAGATTTAATAAATTTATGGAGCGTTTGATCTAAGTATATTTTTTAAACTGTTATAAGAAGAAACTTAAGACGCACATTGTTGCAGCTACCAGATATCTTTAAATATTTTATCAATATTGCCAAATATCAAGTTTCTCATAGATTTTATTTATAATTTATATTTTAATTCATTTGTCACATTTTCAAACAAAATACTTCTTTAAGAAGTTGTGGAACAACAGTTTTGCCCAGGGACGGACTTTGAACTTCTGAGGCCATAAGCTATAGCAAATTTAAAAGGCCCTAAATTATGGCATATTTAGCTGACCCTAAGCTATGGTAAATTTAGTTGATCCTAAGCTACGGCAAATTTAATCGGCCTAAGCTTTAGTAAATTTTTGAGGCCCTAAGCTATGGCATATTTAAGGTGCTTGGCAAATTCAGCATTGCCCTAAACTATGGCATATTTAAATGCCGTAAAGACCTCTGTGGCAAGCAGCTGCTTGAGGGGGTATTTATTAAACTATGGCAAATTTAAGAGACCCTAAGTTATGTCAAATTTAGGGTGGCTGTAATCGATATCAAATTTAAGAGGCCCTAAGCTACGGCAAATTTAAAAGGCCCTACACACGTTAAGCGCCAGTTAAATTTCTTATTTTCAGTTGTTTACTACGTATATTATTATATATTACGTATATTATTATATTTATATATTATAATATACTACGTATATTATTTATATTCAAACGTAAATAAATATTTAGCAATCCTCCAAAGAAATCCTAAATTTAAAGTAGGACTCGGAGCGAAAATTTTGGGCACCCAATCTCTAAATTATATCATAAAGACCTATTTCTCTCTCCCCTGAGAGTAGCTGATTTTCTACAGATTGTAAAAGTTACAACCTGAGAAGCAGTCTGATATAAACTTAGCATGGGAAAAAGATACCAATTTTATTTTTATTTTTTTCCCCTTTACATGCGAAACTTTCAACATGCCGAAATGTTTATTTTATGCCGTCGTAAAGAGCAGAAAAATATTTTCGTAATTTTAGGACAATTTCACATAGCTAAAAATAAATGTATTAAAAATTAATATTTAAAAAATTTCATTTAGTCGGAAAAACTTCATTTCTCAAAACCTCAAATTTGGGAGTAAAAAAAAACCAGTTTATATTATTGAAAAAGGGAAAAAAAAAGAGCAGTTTCAGATACACTGGAAAATTATCTTGATACGATATATAATTCTTGCAATTAGCAAAAACTCGGTTTCCGACTTTTATCCCAATATTTTTTCCATATGCAACACTGTCCGCTCGTCAGATTAAACACTAGATTTGTGAGCAAGAAAATCATATTACCTAAACTTTAAATAAGACAGTTCATAGCCATGACTGGAGGCTACTATCAGTCTCCCAATAGTTGTTCAATTAAAATTAATTTCGCTACCCAGCGCTGAAACCTCGAGCTCCTTCTGACCTGGTAATTTAGTACATTTGGTTGTCCAAAGTGCCGCTCACTGGTAAAACATCCTAACCTTGATCTGCCTTGATTAAGTGAGCTTAAAATATATCCTCCCGGTAATAAACAAAATAATACGCTCTTAGTGTTGCCATATATTGATTAAATAAGGGGGGGGGGGTCTACATCGAGATTTCGTGCGAAATTCTATAGCACGAAGTGTTAAATGTCTTGGTAGCTCAATGGTTAGAGCAGTTCGCATGCAACCACTGAATCGTGTTCACCTGACACAAAAATGCCGTTGTGTGAAAACTTGAGGATTCACCTGAAAAATTATATTTTAGTATTAATATTGCAAGCCCTGTTAATATTAGCCTGAAATGTTTGTATTCCCAAGGTATTTTAATCGGACCATGTTTCGTGTACTTATTCCATTTACTTACTGAAATTACTCTTCCTGTACTTTAAACATTAATAGTGTTTAGTTTTCGTTATATGGTTTCTGCCGGGTAAACGTCAGGATCCCATATTTACAATGTTAATGCGCATATTTTAACGTTACTAGTAGTTATCATACCATTATTATTTGAAGAGAAATTACTAATACATGACTTAGGCGCACTCACAAAGATTACTCACATTAATAATAAATGAACTTCGTTAAGAAAATTGCGAAATACATTGGCATAATATGCGAAAAAACATCTACCAAAAAGAGGAAAAAAAACGTAAGCGAAAGTACTAAAAAGCAAGCCAGAGGAAGCAGCAATAAAAATAACTTAAAACTTGCTTGCTCAGAACGCAACTATCTGACTATGTTATGACTATCATTAAAAGAAGAAGTGGGATGATTTGAGAGTCTGATTTCTGCGCAGCAAACGGAGAAATCTGTTCTTTCATAATTCGACTCTCGACATAGGGATTATGAAAAAATTCATATAGCTAGCCTGTCCATACATAATCTGAAGTTCGTGCCTTTATTGTCATTTCAAACTTCGGGCTCCACCCAGTGCATTGTAACTTAAGCAATGCAAACCGGATATTTGGACCCCTTCCTAACCGCAGGTGTTGTGGCGGGTGGTAGTTCGGCTAAACGTGATTTGTCCTCTTTCTGTCCTCACTGAAGAAAAGAGAACCGATGTCCATGATCGGTGCCTCCATGATAAAATAAGTCATCAATATCCGTCCGATGGTAACATTAAGTTGTTTTTTTTCCTTCAGTGGCGAATTATTGCATAGGAGTTCCACACTCGTGGAAGCCTCTTCAACTGTCTCAACACAATCAGCATTTTATTTAGTAAAATATTTTACAATAAATATAATATGCTATTGGACGTATATGACTCGCATTTTCCTAAGGTTAATCCCATTATTTAATGTGGTATTTATTTGTGTATATTTTGTGTTTATTTGTAGGGGTATTATTTGTGTATGTAGTATTATGTGATGTGGTATTTATTTGTGTATATTTTTTCTTTTGCTTATATAATGCATATTTAAAAATCTGTTTCCGTATTTTTTTAAATTCAATTTACTTAGTCTGTGGGATACATTTTTTTATTTCATTCATAAGTTGTAAAACATTTTGTAGCTTGAGTACTCCCCCCCCCCCCCTCACCCATCGTACGTGAGAGGCCTCCAGCATATTTTGGGCCTGGAGCCTTCAGATATCCTAATCCGTCCTAATCGTGCGTTGTGCACCGTTAAAAATGTGTAGATGCAGTGGTGAAAGTAGGCCGGAACGCACCGGTATTAGCAGGAAATTATTGGCCGGTACAACGTATCGGTAAGACATTTTTTGGTATTGGCACAATTAAAGATTTTTTTTTTTTACACTTAAAAGGATTGGATTGGATTGTTTTACCTCTGAGCGGCACTTTTTTGCACACCATGGGCTAAATGGCCAGGCCACAAGGACCCCGAAGGCTCAGAGAAGGTTGGGGGAGGGGACCCACTGGAACAGCTGTTGGGAGACAGATGGTAGCCTCCCGTCAAGGCCATCCAGCGTGTTCTTTAACGTGCACAGGGTATGGCTCTCCCGCACACGGAGCCACGGCTTAACGTCCCATCCGACGGACGGCGGCCTTTTCAAGCCCATCGGTGTCCCCTACTGACCGTGGGCAAGGCGGGGAAATTTTGCGGAGATAAATCTCAACGCTGACCCAGCTGGGACTCGAACCTGGTAACTACAGATTACGAGCCTGGCGCGCTACCGACTGAGCCACCCCCGCCCCACACTTAAAAGAGCTTTATTATACTTCAATTAAAAAAAGCAGATCTTTTTAAAGAAATTCCTCGATTTTTAATTACATTACTTCAATTTAACCTTTAGATATCAAGCTGTATGAAAAAATGCATACTTGAGGTTTCATTCCTTCCGACAGGGAGTGCCAAGAGGGAGAGTGCTATATTATAATGAGTGGCGACGTGGTTAGCGCGCTTGGCTACTGATCTAGGGGACCTTGGTTCGAGCCCCGGGTAAGGCATGGATGTTCGTGTTGTTTTCTGCTGAGATCCTGCCATCCTCTCAGATCTTCTACTGTGGCATATAAACTGACAGACTCCTGTCAGACCTCTGTGGCAAGCAGCTGCTTGAGGGGGTATTTATTATTTATTTTTTATATTTATCAAGGAGAGGAGGTGAAGAGAACTAGGTGGACAAAGACAACTCTAACCAAAGCCGTCTCTTGGGGAGTCGTTAAGCGTTCAAGGACAATACACCTTCACATCCGCCATAACTTTATGGGTTCAGTCTTAATTACCACCGGAGGTAGAACTTGGGGAGGGAAAACGGATTTGTGAAATCTTGCACAGGACGCTAATAGGCCTGGAGCTTATTAGCGCCCTGAGCGCTAATAGGACTTAGCTTACCAGATTACTAAGTCCAGCGAACATGTCATTGTGTAAATATTTGTATGTCGTATGAGAAACCAAGTCAAGCCCAATATAGTTCTAGGTTATCCGTCCTTTGTGTAGGAAAGTACATTCTTCCTTTTTCTTTCTAAATAAATATACATTATGCTGAATTCAAAATTCTAACATTTCTGAGAATTGCGGAAGGCAATTTAATGGAGGCGATTGGACGCAGGCGTCCACAAATTTCAGTAATGAGTGTAAAGGGTGGGGGATTAAAATTTTGCAAATTTTTGTTAATATAAATTCACGAAAATAAAAAAAAAAATTAATTTACCGATCCACAGAGGTCGGGGGGAGTGCCAGCAATGGATGTCTGTTAAGACGACGCTACTTGCAGGAAGAAAAAACTTTATTTTGTGACTAGCAAATGCCGAGTGGTTATCGGGCTTGGCTACTAATCAAAGGGATCTGGTTCGAGTCCCAGGAAAGGCATGGATGTGTGTGCTGTTTTTCTGCTGAGGTCCCGTTATTCTCACAGACCTTCTACTATGGCGTATCAACTGACAGGCTCCTGCCAGATCTCTGTGGCAAGCAGTTGCTTGAGGAGATATTTATTTTATTTTTTATTTAATTTTCCTACCTCATTGTGGTTGCGGGAACGCTGCAATTTTGAGTCTCTTGTCGTGGATATTGCAGAAGCGAAATTGACGTAGGTCGTGTAATCTTTGATTACACTTGATGAATTTTAAAAGTTCTCTGAATCTCCGATTCTAAAAAAATGCTTAAATTTGGCATCTGGGTTTAAAATATGAAAATTGAGTGCTGAAATTAAAATATAACTGAAAAGTTTGTTTTTCTTTCTAAAAAAATTTGTTTTTATTTTTTAAGAACTAAAAGTAGTTAATAATGCATTTTTTTCACTATAATGTTTGTATTCTATTATAAATGTGTTTTTTATCAAATAAGACCGTAATCCACCAATACAACGGAATCTGCAATATTTGGGTATATTATTTAACGTTAAAAAAAACTTAAATCATTTGCTTTTTTCGAAAAACATAAGGAGAAATAGAAAATACCGGAGTAGTGTATTTCCGTCACCATCTGAAAAATGGGTGCTAGGTATAAACTGGAAGGAGAGCTGTGTACCAATCCCCAGTGATGATGCACAGAACCGGCCAGGTCTAACACCTAATGTCCGACCCCGTCTTCTCGTGATGCAGGCCTTTAGTACCTTTCAAAAGAGATATTCTCTTTTGGAAGGGAATCGGAAGTTCAGTATGGCCTACTAATCTGGTCATCTATGGCCACTTTTTTCAACCTTGGTGAGGAGTGGTCAACTACACAGGGTCCTGGTGCTGATCATTTATACATACTAGACTGGACTTGTTTATGGGTTTGAGCTTGATTATGGATCCTGGACTTGCTACAATGGTGGACCTCTGTTGAGGGAGAATCTGCCGCTGTGTTTTCTGTTTGCTTCTGGGTTGCCAGCCCTAAGTGAACAGGGCTGATAAAGTTTACCTTATATCAGCTGGTGGATAATCCTAATCAGAGGCCTTTACAGGTACCTGAACCTCACTTAGCTAGTTGGGCATCGTCAATCCTAAACTGGAGTAATGTGTCTCAGGCAGGCCACATGGCTCTTGAAAAAGTCTTCTTGAAAAAAGGTGATGCCTGAGGTTCCTACCAGCATCGGTGACTTCATCCTTTAGCGGGGAAGGAACAGGTCTTTGCCCCATGCCTGTGATCAAGGGGCTGTTTGATATACCTATCTCAATAAACTTATTTTCTTTAAAAATCCTACTAATCATTTTCTCTCTGCAGGAAGGTGGAACGTGAGGACATTACATAGATATATTCTCTTGAAGTCCTCACGCAGGAATTCCAGCGCTATAACCTAGATATTCTGGGCTATCAGTTCAAACAGGCTTTTCTTGGAACCAACAGCACTGTTTTGGGTTAAAAGGAATATAGGAAACAAAATTATTTGACTGATAAGGCTATGGAACTTATTTCTGAAAGAAGGAAGGTCAGGATTAATGTGAATCAGCACCCTACAAGTCCTAACAGAAGGAATTACAACGAGCTTAATAAACATGTAAAAATTAGTTAACAGCTGATAGAATCTTTGGTTTGATAAACAAAAAATAAATACCCCCTCAAGCAGCTGCTTGCCACAGAGGTCTGACAGGAGCCTGTCAGTTTATATGCCAGATTAGAAGGTCTGAGAGAATGGCAGGACCTCAGCAGAAAAACGACACATACAGCCATGCCTTACCCCGGACTCGAACCCAGGTCCCTTAGATCAGTAGCCAAGCGCGCTAGCTTGACTGAAAAAGCAGAGGAAACAGTTAGACAGCACAACAGCAGGGGGTTGTACCCGATTGCTAATATTTTATGTGGGAAGAAACAGACAGGTACACAGGGACTGAGGAATAAATATGACAAGGTGGTTGAAGGTGAGGATTCTGTGATGGCTCGGTGGGCTGAGCATTTCAGAGATGTTATAAATAATGTCATTATTTCTACTCCCATTGTTTGTAATGAGGATAGATGCATTACTGGCTTTTATGATGGCCCTATATCATATCACACTCCGAATTCGCATTGACTATCTCTAAATTAAAACTGCATAAAGCCCCAGTGTGGTCGGAATCACCACTGAAATGCTTAGAGCTGGGAACATTTGTGTTGTTATATGGCTGATTGAAATTTTGAATATTTTTTATCATAAAGATGTTGTTTCTAAGGATTTGACTAGAGCTATCGTTGTCACAATTTTTAAAACAGGTGATCGCAATTCGTGTGATAATTATAGGGGAATAAGTTTACTTTCTGTTCCAGGTAAAGTTCTTTGCGTGATTATACTTAATAGAATTAAAAATTTGGTTGATGGGCAACTGCGTGATGAACAGTGTGGATTCAGAAGTGTCAGGGGATGTATTGATCAAATATTTTCACTTAGGCAGATTCCTGAGAAATGTTTTATGGTAGCGAAACATGGACTCTTTGTAAGCAGGATAACAAGAAACTTGATGCCTTTGACTCTAGATTATTGGTTTGACTTTCTAAGTAATGATGATGTTAGAAGAGGAGATGATGTTAGGCATATGGTGGTTTGACTTTCTAGGAAATGATGATGTTAGAAGAGGAGATGATGTTAGGCATATGGTGGTTTGACTTTCTAAGTAATGATGATGTTAGAAGAAGGTGTCATCAACCGCTTTTGATCAGCATATTGTGCAGAGAGAGACTGCGTTGGTCAGGTTGCCCGTATGCATAGCTGCAGATTGGATTGGATTGTTTTACCTCTGAGTGGCACTTTTTTGCACACCATGGGCTAAATGGCCAGGCCACAAGGACCCCGAAGGCTCAGAGAAGGTTGGGGGAGGGGACCCACTGGAACAGCTGTTGGGAGACAGATGGTAGCCTCCCGTCAAGGCCATCCAGCGTGTTCTTTAACGTGCACAGGGTATGGCTCTCCCGCACACGGAGCCACGGCTTAACGTCCCATCCGACGGACGGCGGCCTTTTCAAGCCCATCGGTGTCCCCTACTGACCGTGGGCAAGGCGGGGAAATTTTGCGGAGATAAATCTCAACGCTGACCCAGCTGGGACTCGAACCTGGGAACTACAGATTACGAGCCTGACGCGCTACCACTGCAGATTGGCAAAGAGGAATATGAACAGTGTACCTAAGGGTATCAGAAAAGGGGACGACCTAGGATGCGATGGGCAGACAATGTCAAACAGGATCTTGCTAGAATTGGCCTAGAGTGGCCAAATGCAGCAAACTATAGCTCAAAAGAGACACGTCTGGAGAGGAAAATTACACAGTCTGTTTGGACCTCCGTAGCCCATGGCTGCATGAGAATTTTGTATGTATGTATACTCCACTCTAATTACTCCTGCAAGATGTGCCTGATTTTGGTACCTAGCTATGCTTTGAAGCGTACCAGTAAGAAATATAATCGATTTTCACCAATGGCTAGATATAAATGACGAGAGCTTCTATGTAACATTTTTTCCCCCATTAGACACCCTTATTCATATCTAGTTTGAACCTTCGGAAACCTATGAACTAGTCATTTAGACATTATATAGAGAAAAAAAAAACTTGAGTTTGGGTAACTGTTGAGGGTTTGACATCTTAATCAAAGGCTTTGTGGCGGAGACCAACTTTTTAAACTTTTGTGTCTTCTATGATAAGAATTCTGCCACTTATTTTAGAAGCTATTTTGATATCATTTTATTATTATTAATCTACAAAATAATAAATAAATCAGTTATTGCATGATATGTAGATTAATTATGTATGTTTATAGGGCCTTATACAAAAGTTTTTGAAATAAAATTGATATTATGATGAACTGAAGGAAAGATGAAGCAATGGCTTCTGAAGTAAAGAATTAAAAACACCATTTGGCAGAATTAACAGGATATTTTCATCTGCTACTCATAATTTTTATTACTCAATCTTTTTTTTTTCGGAAAAATTAAAATCTTTATTGACATTTTCATCTGCTACTCATCATTTTTTCATTCGATCTTTTTTTTTGGAAGAATAAATTACTTCATTGGAATTCTTTTTTTGTTAGACTAATAATAACTCGAAACTATTCTGCATGTAACTATATTTAAAGTAACCATTAAAGTTAATATTTCTCAAAAACAGCCATAAACTGTATATGAATGCAAATAAGTTAGTCCTCAGTCTTGAATATCACCATAATAAACTGAAAGCTTTAATTTAGATTTTTTACAATGTTATGAGAGTGAAGGAGTGGGAGGGAGGGAGAGTAAAATGTCGACAGACAACCTACCTGAGGGGTCGTCCATAAATTACGTAGAACATCGAGGAGGGGTTAGAGATAGTGTTACGTCGCTTGACATAGGTATCGGTTGGATTGTTTTACCTCGGAAAGGCAGTTCCTTGCATCCAATGGCTTAAATGACAAGGTAATAAAAGTCTCAAGGGTTCAGAGATGATTGGGGAAGGGGACTGGTCACCTGTTAGGAGACAAATGGAAGCCTTCCATCAAAGCCATCGAAAAGTGTTCTTTAAAGTCCATAGGATATACTTAACATCCCATTCGACGGAGGGAACTTTCGAGACTATCGGTGTTCCCCTTCTCATATAGGTCAGATAGTCTCAACTCAGGCAGAGTTGGGGATCGAACTACAGATTACGAGCGTGCAAGGCGCTATCAACTGAGCTGAAACCAGTCCCACTTTCCTTGAGGAAAATTCGGATATGGCGTAACATAAAGTGAAAATGCAATTTATTTTTTCAATTAGTAATTTTTCGCTTTTTGATGACAGAAATAAGAAATTTATTATATTATGGCTTATAAATATATAAATAATTGCTACTGCTCTAACATTCACTATATTGATTACAGCGAAAAAGCGAAGACCTTTACAAAAAGAAAAGCGATCTCACCAACTGTTATATGGCGTTACGTAGTCGGGATAAAAAAAATACACCCTCAGTAACCCTCCTACACCTGTTCTGATCTCTAGAATCTTCACCACTAAAAAGTTCATCTCTAAATTGAAATTGTCCCACGAAACCAAAACTAAAGGTGTTATGTATTTTAACCGCCTTATTACCAAAGTAATATTAATTTCTTTTCTATTTGCAAAATGCAGTGTTAATGATCAACTGAATGATCAAATCACGTGAACAGAAAACAGTTCTCAAATGTTCAGTTTAACATGATTGAATAGTAAACCTGTAACAAACCTTTCATATTATGATTAATAAATTTATTCCATCGGATATACATTAGCATTACTAGTATAAGTGATGTTATCGATAGCAAACGCGAAAAAAAAAATATTTTCGTTAAAGAATGTTCAGCCGGTCCTTGTCCCGCAGACCAGGCAAACATGTCCCTACAAGCCTGAAGCATCTATGGACCTCACAAGGCAAAGAGAGTAGGAAACTCTCACAAAAGAAGTTCTCATTCCCGTTGCCTCACCACTTTCAGAAAATATTTCAATTCGCTCATATTTTCTTTCGTAGTCAGAGTGTCCCAGAACGGGGTTTCTAAGCGGCTATCAAGAAGCGACCGTTGTTCCAACAGCTGTAGCGAATTGTGACGACGTCCGCCGCAGCAGCACGCCCTTTTGCAGCGGCAGTGGAGAGCTTCCACTCCATCCACTTCCCCTCGACCTGTCCCCCGCCCTACACCGACAGCTGGCTGCTCACGCGAGGTCAGGCCATTGTTAGTCTGCCATGCACGCGTCTTCACTCCGAGGCGACGTCATACCGGCGGAAGAATACCGTTTTACTCTCGACTTGATTAGTTTTCCCAATGTGACTGTTTTTGTAGGAGTTCTGAAAAACGCATTTAACTGACACAGCGTGAATTGAAAAAAGTGATATGTCGGCGACGCTTGCACAACTTGAATACTTGTCGTAGAGGCGGGGCTTACTTTTCACTGCGAACCATTACGAGAACACTCCGCACTTGTTGCCAAAGTTTGGGAGCGGCGGTTAGCGAGACAGTTTTCGTCCACGAGGAGTTAATGTCTACTGCGTTTGCAGTGTGAATGGTTTTACGTCATATCTCCGTGAGATAACTTTGTGGATAGCTGATTCTGTTTACGACTGCAGCGGAAACCTGTAACAGTAAGTTCCATTTCTTATCTCCATAGGAACGGTAACTGATCGTGTCTTGCCGTTGTGGGTCAGCAGCCATTGTGGTGGTATGTGGGCCGTTTCCGGAGGGGGTTCACGATGTACTTTCCCCACAGTTCGGGGGTCATGGAGGCCGCTATGGCTATCTCTTACACTACAAGAAGTTGAGTTGCTTTCAGTTAACATATATTATGAATTTCAACTTTAAAATACTTTATATATATGTATTCTAATAGATTAATTAAGATCAAAAGAGTTTCTTTCAACTTATGCTAACAAAAGGAGGGAAGTTGAAAAACTTTCTTCCCTTCATAGATACGCAAATAAGAAGAATAAATTTGTTTTATTGACAAATTCCAATTGCAGTGGCTGGTTCGAAATGAAAGTTGCTAAGCTGGTAATGTATAACGCAGCGTAAACACATTTCACACAGCAAGTGCAATGAAGCGAATCAGACTGCACAGACAATAATAACATTGTTCACGTTATCTAGAGAAGATTATCATTGTCGTACAAATAGTTGCATTGCGATTATCTGTAAAAGATTTGTTTCTGTCAGATCAACCCTCTGGACCACCGGCTTCACTGGAAGTGGGTTGGGTTCGCTTCAGTAGAGAGAGGAGGAGTAAGGAATAGTTTTTCATTTCGAAATATTTTACACTATTATGTTTTTTTGTAAAAAATTAAATATACCAGGAAGATTTTAGAAGTTTCAAAGCCGTAATTAACTTTATTAATAGAGTGACTCTCTTGAAGGGACATGCCTGAATGGTTAGCGTCCCGGGTAAGGCATTAATGTATGTGTCATTTTTCTGCTGAGGTCCTGCCATCCTCTTAGACCTTCTACTATGGCATATAAACTGACAAGCTCCTGTCAGACCTCTGTGGCAAGCAGCTGCTTGAGGGGATATTTATTATTTGTAAGGGCCATTAAGCCTATACGTTAAAAATATATATGTAATGCTTAACTGATATAACAAAGATGAGTTGAGACCGTGGATTAGTCAGAGTTAAATTTTAATTTTTCTCGTAATTGTGAAAAAAACTTGAAAATCTTCTTTCGTTTATAACTAACCTTTTAATTAGTCTTTAGTAATTAAAAAAATGAGAACCATTCAACCTTTGATTATTTTTAAATATTCTCTATATTTCATTAATGACTCGCTCTTATTTGTGTTTATAGTGATGCTACCCAAAAATTATCAGTTTTCACGAATTATTTCTTGTATTTTTCGTGCCAAATAGTATTAAGATTTTAATTTGATTTTCAAATAAACACGAAAAATTAAAAACAACGGCTGCTTTTCTGTATGCATGTTTTAGTGCGTGTCAAGGAAATTTTATATTTTCATCTAAACGGTCTCGAGCTCAATAGTTATCGATATCGTTCAGCCTCGGGAAAAGCTCAGGCTCAGTAATTTCGGGGTCAAGCTTGACAATTTTAGCTTAAACTCATCCTATTCTATATGCTTCTCCCTCTAAAGGTATAGATTATACCATATTCCATCTAAAAACGTAGTGAAGAGCCACTAGGAAAGAATTGCATTCTTAAAGAATCGCAGGAAAAAAACTAATTAAAACGGAATTATACATTTCTAATAAGTAATGAATTTAAAAAAAAATGTATTTTCAAGGAATCAAGAAAATATCTTGATTAGAAAACAAAAACATGCGAAAATTAATGAGTGCTATGAATTGGCAAAATCGTTCAGTTATGCATCTAAAAATGTTTAGTGAAAAAATTGGAAGAATCCAACCAGATTCAATACATTGATTATTTTGTTTTATGAACCGCAAATTCTTTTGTAATGAGCAGCTGGATGGGACGCGGACCTGCAAAGAGGAAAACAGGAACAAATTGATAAGAAAGGACACGCAATCCAACCAGCAAATGTAATTAGGAATTCATTTGAATTGTCCTCCAATCAAATAAAAGCTAATTTCCTTCCTTTCGGTAGGCTACCAGTGAAATGTATCTCTGATGAATTAGATCAGCAGGCAACAGGAATATCATGCAGAGTTTTTTCAGAGTGCTGATTTTCCCTTCATATATATAAAATATTAATAATTTAAGCAAAACAGTTTTTTATCTTCATTTTATCAACATATCTTTACTGCAAATTAGTATTTTTATGATTTTGGAATTCTGTAATTTTAGAAGCCACAGCAAGTAAAACTAAAACAAACGCAATCCAGAAAGAGCTCGGTTCTGTTGTTTTATCTCTGAGCAGTACTTTTTTTGCCCACAATGGGCTAAATGGCCAGGTCATTAGGACCCCTAAGAGCCTCAAGGAAGGTTGGATAAGGGAAAAAGAAGAAAGGAGTCTCTCATTAGGATCCAATCAATATGTTCTTTAATGTGCACAAGAATGACTCTCCTGCTTATGGCGTGGGGCGGCGGTGGCTAAGTCGGTAGCGCGCCAGGCTCTTAATCTGCAGTTCCCAGGTTCGAGTCCCAGCTGGGGCAGCTTTGAGATTTATCTCCGCAAAACTCCCCGACCTGCCTACGTTTAGTAGGGGATACCGTTTGGCTTGGAAATGCCGGCGTCCGTCGGGTGAGACGTTAAGCCGTGTCTCCGTGTGCGGGAGAGCCACACCTAGCGCACGTTAAAGAATATGCTGGATGGCCTTGACGGGAGGCTATCATGTCCCAACAGCTGTTGCAGTGGTCCCCTCCCCCCCAACCTTCTCTGAGCCTTCGGGGTCCTTGTGACCTGGCCATTTAGCCCATTATGCGCAAAAAGTGCCGCTCAGAGGTAAAACAACCCAACCCTGCTTATGGTGTTGGGGTGGCGCTTCGATGGATGGCGGCCTTTTCAAGTCCATCCAATCTCTTTCTTCTCAGTGATGACAGCGTGGAGAAAATTTCAACGCAGGCACAGGTGGTACTCGAGTCTATGAGCATCAAGGATTACGATCATGATGCGCTGCTGTCTGAGCCAATATCCCCCCCCTCCACCCCCCGAAGGAGAAACACAAATACAAGATGGCTTCACTACTGCGCATATCACGAGACCGAATTGAATGAAGTGAGTGGTTAGCACGCTTGGCTACTGATCTGAGGGACCTGGGTTCGAGTCCCGGGTAAGGCAAGGATGTATGTGTCGTTTTCCTGCTGAGGTCCTGCCGTCCTCACAGACCTTCTACTATGGCATATAAACTGACAGGCTCCTGTCAGACCTCTGTGGCAAGCAGCTGCTTGAGGGGGTATTTATTATTTATATATTATTTCTGAAGAATTCAAAAGAAAAAGTTTTTCGCAATTTGAATAATAACATCTTTATTTGAAGAAATTTGTAAGAAAGCAGAATTATAAATCAAACTTATCGTTTAAAGAAAACCGCAAAATTTCGTGATAATATTAATAATACCATATTTAGAAATATTCTTTGTGCAAGAATGATGTAACAGAAACTTTGAGAAATCTTGAAATTGACGGCAGTTGACATTCACCAGAAACTTTGCAGCAAGAAATTGATCTCCCTCACATAGCAATGATTTTAGCAAAGTGAATGTTAACTTTTATTTTCGATTTTTAATGTAAAAAAAAACATGGTTTAAAACCATTGCAGTGTGTTGAATGTTTTACATAAAATAGCAAAAGCTATTTAAAACAACTTATAGTTTTATGATACTAAAAGATCTGCAGTTGATCTCATTCATATAGCGCTTTGTTTATGCTGTAGCAAAATATGTCAACTTCAATCTTCTGCCAAATTTCCCGTTATTGATTGTTTAGTCACTTTAAAAGTGTAAAAAAGCACTGCTCCAAAGTATGGCCTATTAGTTTGAAGCGCCTTAATTGTTAAAAAATGTGTGCTTGGCTACTAGTCAAAGGGATCTGGGTTCGAGCCCCACTATCCTCACATATTTTTTACTATGGCACATAAACAGGGGCGATATTCAAAATATTTAACAAGCGGTAGGTATTATCAATTAATACATAAATCAAAATATCAATAGTTTTTTTCATTTTGACTTTTTGATTTGCGGCATATAGGACAGAGAAGAATCCTGGAAGCTACTCCTAGCTTAATACAGGCCTTCTCATACAAGGACACGCCCTTGTATTATGTCTTAGTAAGACCGAAGTCACTGCTGACCACTGCCTTAGTTGGAGCTAACACACACAGTTTGCCTTGCTGGAACAGTTGCTAGCTGCCTAACCACTATGCCAGTTAAGGCTAGTTAGATAGATAGTTTTATTATTTTTCAAATGTACAATCTATAATTGACATGACATTGTGATATTATTCAATTTATGTATGAATGCGTTATAATTAATAACAAAGTATTAAAAATTGCAAACTCAGTAGCATACAATTGAGAAAACAATTAATAATTCCAATAGAATAAAAAGTCGTATTTTGGAAATAATTGGCCAAATCATAACAACTTTTTTTGGCAACATAAAAAAATTATCAACATATAATGATTTAAACACAAACAGAATATTATTTGTAAAAAAAAAAGTATTTATATTCTAAAACTATTTAAATTTTATATATTTTATACTAATTTAATAAATATTGCAAGTTAATCATAAGAAACTGGTGAAATATGTTTAGAATAATATATTAATATTTACTCTGTTCAAAAGCCATATTTTTGTATTCTTAATAAATTCCCTTTCATTCTTTATCAGTTGTGTTTTTTCTGGTGGAGCATTAAAGAATCTACTTGTTAAATATAATAGTGTTTCTGTACTATTGTTTTACGTATAAGAATATTAATTAAATTAAGACCTGTAGAAAAACGAGTATCTTTCTTAAATGTCCTAATAAGATTTATAATTTTTTTTATATTTCTTAAATCAATATATAAATCAAAAATTAAAAGATTTGTATGCTAGTGTACACGAGTGTGTAAGGAATGTACATACATGAAATTTCCCCTTTATTCTCTAAATGAACTACACCATATATATTATGAAACTGTTTACCAAGCGACATAAGTTGCAGCGTCAAATCATTATAATAATTTCCAAATCACTTGTTGATTTTTAGAAATTGGTGAATATTTTGTTTACCATTATTCAAATCTACTTCTTACTACTACAAATTTATTTTACCATTATTGAGATCTTAGACTTTATTTAAGCCCTGCGAATAAATAATGTTATAGTTATTTTCCTTTAACATAAAACAGTTTTAATAATACAATACAAATTTCAAAATTGTCCCTGATTGATCTAAAGGGAATTAGGTAATGCAATGGTTGACATTTAAAAAAAATTCATACGAGAAATAATTTTGTGGTATTGCTTTTCATCTACTGTTAAGCAAAATGTATACTACCTTAGAGTAATCGTGTTTGTTATTGCTACCTGACATCATTTATACTTGTAAAATAGATAGAAGTTTGATTATAATTGCTCCAACGAAAATGTGTAATTGTTAGAGTTCTTTCAAAACAACAATTCGCAATAATTTTAATAGTTTTATCAGAGTTTGCGTCAAAATCTAGAAGTCTTTTTAAAAATTTGTCCTCAGTTGCTTTCAGTAACATAGGGGGAAAGATGTTTCCTTACTTTCTGATTGTATGTCTTTCACTGAAACATAAGATTTTACCCTTTAAATTTGTTTTAGCTTTTAAACTTTCCTTCAATAAGCTCAGGAAGCTTTATAGCATGAGACTCCTCTAGTAAAGGAGAAAGTGGTTTATTATTGTGTAGAGCTAACGATACTTCAGTCAGATACTTTGTCTTTATATATAGTTTTAGCTTCTGTCTGCTATAGGCGGTCTGTTTACTATCTAAAGCTATTGGAGACCAGATTTTTCCTTATTGATGACCAGCACATGTCTTCCTAAATGTTTTTCCATGATGGCTTCGTTTCTCATATTTCGGAAACGTGATTTATAAAACCCTCTCCTAGTTTGCCCATCCATTTTAAATTGCAATTTTTGTATTTCGGTTTTTGAACCGTTTGTTTTTAGTCTGCATTCTCGAATGTCTTCTTTGGGCCGTCCTCTTCCTCCCCAACCCTCCCATTGTTTTTGTTCGAAGTTTCTTTTGCTGTCTGTTTCTGTCGGACTCAGTTTTCCTTTTGATCATCCAGTGTTTCAATTCAATAAATACTCTTCTTCCTTCGTATGTTAGCGTTTCATTCCTTCTCCAAAAACATTTTATTTTGTAACTTGGTTGGTTTTTGTTATCAAATCAGAAATAACATTTCACCGCCCAGTAGACAGCAAATCTAGTAAAACAGAAAGTAAATAAAGTGCAAAAGTTTAACATTAATTTTCATATAACTAGGTGGGGAAAGAATTAATCCATATTCTTTCAGGTTAAAGATTTACGGTTTTAATTATTGTGAAATAATTGTTTTTCTTTGACACTATATAAAGGATAATATTTTCAAAGTTTTTTTAAGTAAATGAGCATTGTCATCAGAGCACGCATCAGTTCTTCCTTTTGTCATTTGTAGTAGGGCGGCTGACTATACTGAGCTTGACTGTATTTAGCGTTTCTAAATCTTTAAGCTATCAAAAGCTAGAGACGTACCAAGAGAAGTGGGGGGGGGGGGCGGCAAGTGATCGGATCAAACCAGAACGAACAGGAGCAATATTATTCCATCCATTTCATTGATCCTTAAAAATGTCTCATGCAAAATGCATGTAATATGTGTTATATGTTTGATATTCTTTTCGTCTCCAATCCAATTGCTAGGATTTACAAAGGGAGGAGGAAGCAAGCCCCCTTCAAATCCAACCCATCTTGAATCCAATTATTTTCACTGTTCTTTTTTTTTCATATGCTACGAGAAGCTATTTTTACTAACTTATGCAAGCCTTTTTAAAAAGGATAGAAGCATATGTTTTCTGACCACCGACTGCTGTTAGCTCAGTTAAAACTAACACAGCATATCGCAGAAATAGTAAGTAGCTTTCAAACTACTATTCTAGTAAAAGCCAAAAATATTCTCTTTAATTTTTTTTTATTTGAATAATAACCCAGCTTCCACAAAATTTCATCTTATACCCTTTCCACACGAGCACCATCAAATATTTTGCAAATGTACCTTGATTGTTTTAAATGTTCTGATTTTTTTTTTGACATTCAGCTAATCTTATGGAGAACACAGGGCTAGAGTGATTTTTGAACAGCAGGCCTTATTCAAATTATAGAAATGGGCTCTAGCAATTTCACAGGTTGTGGTTTCCACTCGGCGAAATTTCGTTTTTACGAACAAAATGTGATTATTGACCTTCGTACACGTAACTTTTGCAATATTTTATGACCATGTCATTTCACGCATGGTGATTCATGTGGAATAGACGAAAATATTTAGGTGTCTACAAAACTCTTGAACTTACAAGAATGCTCGAAGAACTCAGTAAATCATTTTATGAATCTTTTTGTTTACTTTTTCTTTTACATCGCTTCCTAATTACGAATATAACTTCAAGGAAAATAACATCGAAAGTTACAGTCAACTTTCAATTTAGCGTAAGAGTAGAAACATATATAACCGTTGGACAGAACATGAGTAAATGAAATCGTAAATAAAAACATACATATGAATTATAAATATATCTTTGCACGAAATTCATTATTATTTTTGTAATATAGAGTAAATAACGAAAAGAATAACATATCGCTCCTATTCAATATGGGATTCTCGTTTTCAAAGAGAATGTTTTCGTTTTCTGACATTTGCACCCTCTAAGGGTGGAAATTAGAACTAATGGATACATCGGAAAATGCAAATAGCGGTATTTTATTAGTACTTATAAAACACAAAAATAATTTTTCATTTAATGATTTTTCATATCTGTCAGGCTCCTGTCAGACCTCTGTGGCAAGCAGCTGCTTGAGGTTGAGGGGGTATTTATTTTTTTGCCGTCCCATGGCCGAGTGGTTAGCGCGCTTGGCTACTGATCTAAGGGACCTGGGGTCGAGCCCCGGGTAAGGCATGGCTGTTTGTATCGTTTTCCTGCTGAGGGCCTGCCATCCTCTCAGACCTACTATGGCATATAAACTGACAGGCTCCTGTCAGACCTCTGTGGCAAGCATCTTCTTGAGGGGGTATTTATTTTTATTTTTTTTATTAAAGCAAAAAAAGCTGCATTTCCTCAACTCCCCCCTTCCCCCTCCCCCGGGTTAATGGGACAAATTGTTGCTTCGGTGTAAACCTCTTGTTCTGCACTTCTACCACCAAAATTTCACTTTTATAACATATATAGATCATTGATAATATTCGTTTAACTTTTGGTCAGTTCAATGTTTCCATCTCTAGATGGCGCTATCAAAAGTATTACAAGATTGGGAAAGCGCGAATCCCAGTATTTAGTCAATACCTATCTTACTAAAAAAGAGTTGTTTTTAATTATCTCTAAAAATAAAATGCTTCCATATATAGCACAGACAATAAAGTGAAAACTATAGCTCGGTTTTTGACAACGAGTTCAAAAAACACTGTCTATTGCACTATGGAACTTCTCAGATTTGTTACCTGGACAGACCATCCAGCAACAGATTGTTTGGAAAAGTTTTTCTATTGTGGAGTTGGTAACAGAAAAAAAGAATGACTGGCGAGGCGATCCGTAACCATCGAGACTCGAAGGTTACGGGCGAGCTCGTCTGCAATGTAGAGGGTTCGAGTTTCATGAATTCTGTCATGTTGCATTCCTGCTAGTCTTTTGCCCAATTACACTTAGCAAAACCACAGCTAACTTTCGGCAGGCAAAGAGACAAAACTTGTTTTTGAAATCTTCCTGGTGCTGTTTTTCAGCTGGAACACACCGGAACCTTTTTTTTTAATTGTTTTTTATAATAAAGAAAACAGTTATTACAGTTATTACAGATAATACGTTAAAAAAATACGAGCAAGGTATTTATTTTTTATAAATTGAAGCAAAAGATTTCGGTTAAATGAAAGACACATGCCTAGTGGATTTTTTGAATATCTGGAATAAAATAAAGCTGCTGTCCCTTCAGAATATATGATATTTGGATCTTTTTTCCACAAGCAAGTGTGAAAGGGGATCTCGAAAATGAATCTGATTATCACATTGATTACGTCTTAGCTGTTGACGCCCACTACATCTGTTCTATTGTTAATTAGAATGTCACAGTTTTTAATCCAAAGAACTACTCAACTGACGGCTATTTCAAGGTCACCATTTTTGCTTCGGATAATGAAATTAAATTAAAATCCTCGGCAAAACAAATAATCGAAACATGCTATGTGTTGGAATTTATTATTAGAAATGCATTCTTTTTTTATTTTAAAAATTGCATTATTTTATAATCTTAAAACAGATTTTATTTAGTTTCTGAAAAAAATGAAAACATTTCTCCCCCCTTCTCCCCATTACCGGTCGATTATTTTTTTCCATTCAGTGCATTTTTCGAAACCTTACTTTTTAGAAAACCAGCACTGACTTTCATGCCCACATGAAACAAAATGAGAGACCCTTTTTCTATTCAAATTCAGGAGCAAATTTCCTCTCCTTTTTGTCTCCTCCTTTTTTCTCCCTAGTTGCTGCGCTGCGTATATCATCTTAACAGTGACTCAAGAAGACAAATGTTTTGGTGATTCTGTTTGATCTCTAGGCCAAGTTGACTACGTAAATATTTTTTATTTGTAAATTGCTAATCATTGGGACTGGGAAATATTGGAACTTAACTGGAAAATACTGGGAACTTAAAGGTAATTATTATTTGATATTTTGGAATAGGGACGGACAACTTCTATGTGTTTATCGAGTTCCTTCATGAAATCGATAAAGCCCATGAAGCGGTAGAGGGCCACAAATTATTAAAGCACTAACTTAACTAATTATTGATGAAATAGGATATTAGAATAATGATTGAACAAAATACGCAAAGAAAATAAGATTAAGTAAAATAACCAGATAATTTAAGAGCACAGTATTTATTATTATTAAAATTGTAAAAAATGATCATAAAATAAAAACTATTTGGAGAATACCTTGTCCACTAAATTTAATATGAACCATAAATACATTTTGAATGAAAGAATAAATGCATTTTAAGAGTTACTGATTGTTAGGCTGATAACGATATTCTCAGTGACAATTAGTAATCGGAAAGCAGAGTTTTCAACAGGTAATACGCCGTTTCAGAGAATAAATTGAAGCGTGGAAGTGCATCCTATCTTTTGTTCCTTTCAAAAGCTTCAGCTATGGAATTTACTTTTTATATTGCCTTTGTGCTGAGATCCCGCCTCCCCTCCCTAAGAACTTTTTCTGCCGAGAATTAATACCGCCAGGATCTTATCAAACTTCCGAGATAAGTGTCTGCTGAGGAGAAATTCTTTCAATTGTTTTTAAAAAAAATAAATAAATAAATACCCCCTCAAGCAGCTGCTTGCCACAGAGGTCTGACAGGAGCCTGTCAGTTTATATGCCATAGTAAAAGGTCTGAGAAGATGGCAGGACCTTAGCAGAAAACAACACAAACGCCTTACCCGGGGCTCGAACCCAGGTCCCTTTGATCAGTAGCCAAGCGCGCTAACCACACTTACTCAACGTAATTTTTTCTTCTCTGGCATTACCAAATGAATTGATTGAAAGTGATCACAGCATTTTCTTTTTTAACTTTGAACAGAAAACGAAAAAAATAATTAATATTTTCAGAATCTTATTTAGCAAAAATCAGAGTTTGGCTTTTGATGCTACTTAATGGCTAAAGCATCATTTAAGACAGATTTTTATAACTTTTTAACGACCTTACAGTTTAAGTCATCAACAGTAATTCGAAGTACCTAATTCTTAACTGATTGAAAAGGTTCGGAACAAATCCATTCGATCCTTTGTAAGAGAAAAAAAGCATATAATGCCAGAGGGCCAACTGAACATTTGCGAGAATATTTTCTTCTTTACTTTTAAGGAATGGATTTATCTTCGTCTCTTACTAATTTTGGTTCAAAATTCACCGTAGGGATCTGCGAAGAATTTTGTTTTAATCTGCTTATGAATTGAATAGCTTTCCTAGGGACATGATATTTAAATTTTATCACCTCCACCCGGTGCCAGAGTGGTTAGCGCGCTTGGTACCTGAATAAAAGGACACGAGTTCCAGTCTTTCTGCCGTGGTGTCGCCTTCCTCACAGATCTTTAGAACGTATTATACCTCTCTGACCTCTGTGGCAAGCAGCTGCTTGAGGTATAATTATTTTAAATAAAAGTGCAGTACTATAAGTAGGCCCGAATCTAGAAAGAAAAATGGGTGGGTAAGAGACTAGGTTTCAATTGCAGTGTAAATCCCCTCAGTTTCCCCCCTCAGTTTTAGAGGTGTTTGAAAAAAAAAATATTGAAAATGCATGAAATATGCACAACTAGCATTCTTAAAGGGGAGATCATAACCCTTTGCCTCCCCCCACATCCAGCCCCGACCGTTAAGTGTCTTTGAAATGCAGATAGCGTAATTCCGGAATGAATATCCGAGTGTTTGTCTTTCTTCTTAAATTGAAATTATAAAAATAAATCAAAGTTTATACAAATATATTAACATTACTGAACAAAAAACGTATACGAAGTTGAATGTTAAGCCAGCTACATGACCAAGGTTCGAAATTTACAGGCTCCTAGATTTTATGAGCTGCAAATACAAAGGTAAGTCCAAATGCTACTGAATCAGATATTTCCTTTCGATTGTTATGGTCCTGCAGGTGCAACGTAAATTTCAGCAGCGCAGTAGAATGGACAACAGACCATGTTTACTTTTTATCTGTTCCCGTACTGCCTGTCTCACTGCAAATACCTATAATGGGGGCTGTGCACAACATGCGCATTAATAAATTCAACTCCCCATGCATTAATCATTTGAGTTTATTTTGTTAGTGCAAACTAATCTGCGGACAAAGTATCTTCATCTAGTTTTACTTCATTATAATTTGACGCATTTTAAAAATCAATTAAAGTTATGATTTCAATTTTTTTCCTGTAATAAATGATTTTCTAGTTTTCTAGATGGAAAGCTAATTTTGTAATTTATTTCAGTTTTTATTTTACTATTTGTGAAACTTAAATTTGGTAAATATTGCTTTTCAATTTTTTGTGCGGCGAGAACAGACTAAAATAAGCTTCACTGCGGCCTATGTTCAGAAGAACAATACACCGATTGTTAATCAACAACATTGAATGTTCAAAACATTTTCATTATTATTGTAGATGAGTTAGAAGAACCTGAATTTTAATCCTGGATAAGACTTAGTAAAGATTACAATTATCTGTTTCTGATGCGTGTTGTCCTTCAGCTGAGTTCACGATCTTTTCTATGGCTACTTCCACGTTACTTTCTAACCTTCCTGTCAAGTGGGCTACTTGGAAAGAATTTATTTTTTATTAAGCAATATTTTCCTGCACACTGACTCGTTGGAAGGACAGTGTCATTTTCACAATTATCAATGCCCCTGTTTAGCAAAGTGGGACAAACGAATAAAATTTCAGTGCCTGCAGCGTTTGTATTATAAACTACGCACCTTGGGTGCAATATAACAAAGATTCTGAAACTTCCACTTGAACATACCATTAATGTTCGTATCCAATATCTCTAATATTACATGAAACCAAAGAATATTCTATAGTCTTAGAGATAGTTGCTCCCTATTTCAGTGGTTTCCAAAGTGTGGGGCGCGACCAGTAGGCTGGCGGATGTGGGAATTTTTAGGAAAGTTTTATGTTAGAACTGAATTAATGATAATTCTCAAAATGTCAGAGATCGATTGCTTAATTTCGTGCATTGCCTTTAGAAAAACTTTTTCAGCTGCAAGATTGATACATTCTTCAACGTTTTCTTCAGTCATTCCATCTCTTGGGCGATTTGAAGTTCAACATTCCAAAGAGTAACAGTAACTTTTTGGCATTTGGCAACACTATCATGTATGTACATTTGGAGTTGCTTCGTCTGCCCGCCACGTTTGAACAATTGGCATTTCTTGACACTGAGCATGCACTGGAGGGGGGCGGGGGATGGCGATAATACTGAAGGGAAGCGAGATGACATCTTTGCTAAGGTGATTCGGCATCATTATATAAAGTTTGGAAAGCACTGCTCTATGTGATTTCTACCTCTATTTATGTTAATCCAAATAATTTTCTATAGTCTTAGAGATTATTTTCTACTCTCCTTGTAACAACAAATACCAGCGATAGTCCCTTTGACCAAGGTGCGTGGATTTAGGAACTTCTGAGAGAATTTCGTCAGACAGAATATCATTTTACACTCTTAAAGCATACAAAAAAATTGTAAAAGCTTCCTAAAGGGTTTGGAGGAATTGAAACGAGAAAATCAAAACACCAGCAGATTGGGTATCATCATTTGGTGTAAGTCATTTCAATTAATGAAGTTGTGTTGTTGTTTTTTTGTTTTTGTGTTTTTTTTTTTGGGGGGGGGGGGGATTTGCAAAGTTTGGAAATCGGCCTAATGCGTAACTAAATCATTCAATGGCCTTTATTAGATAAATTTTTGGCCCAGTTTAAAAAAAATATTTTAACAGTCTTTTTTTTTTCAATTTATGATCACACCAGCAAGGCTATCAGTAACAAACGACCATGCTAAGCCGGGATTCGAACCCATACCCCAGTAGTTGCAGTGTTACTGCGAACGAGTGAGATACCATTGAGCTACCGATGCAGTAATCTAAACAAAATGTTTCATTTACTATAAAAATTAAATATTTTATGTTCCCCCAGACCTTTTGCCAACAACATACAAAGCTCTTTAATGTAGTCTTTTTTTTTATTGAAATTCCATCGATATGTTTTAGTTTTAGAAAGTAGATTTTATTTTTATCAGTTGATAGCAAGAGTAACCATCTAAATTGGAAAAAAAAAAAGATTTTAAATTTTGCAAGAATATTTTGTTTAGATTTAGGAATAGAATTTAGGTATAGACTTCCAACTTATTTTTCACTTTGTTGCAACAGAGTAGTACATGCCGGGATCTATAGGGAGGGGACATGGCCCATTTGACTATATCTCTTCTCCCTCCGCCACTACACACATATACCCCTTTTTTTTAAATCTGACATAGAATAGTGTATTTTTTAATTACTGTTCATTATATAATTTAATATTTATCGACAATTGATTCTTGTTATGTATGTAGGGTTCATAAAAGTTCAGCCATCCATATATCACATCGAGCATCCACCTGTCTGCTCATCCACATATTCTGAGGCAACCGCCTCTCCCAGTCAGTAAGACATAATAATATTCCCGTCTGTGAGTTTTGCCAGAGACAAAATGTGAAGTCGTCTACTTCTCGACCGGAAAGAAACACCCAAGCCTTACCAGGAATCGCATAGCACAGGCATACCACCATATAACTTGCTAACCACGATGAGTAACATCATGCGATACAGTAAAGCAAATGATCTAACCAGATAATAAGAATATTTGTCTCAAATTTTAATTGAAATAGTCTGCAATGACAGGAACTGTACTGAAAAAATAACAGCCCAAGATCACATGGCGCATGTGATTGAAACAAAGTTATGCAGAAATGCAAAATGGTTTCCTTGAAAGAGCTTTTGATACCTGACAGCCATAACACATTTGACAAAAGTGCCTCTATTTCTATGCAACGTGTTTATAATATAACAATTTAAGGGGGGGGGGAAGCAGGAAATGGTATTAATTACTAGCAATATTAATCTTGCTAGCGTACTTTGAAATACTTATTTTATAAACACTTATTACACATAATCACTCACCTGAACTAATTGCTAATGAAACTGAACTGTCAGTTTCTGTAATATTTTAATCCATTTCTTTACCTACTCTATAACACTATGCACATTTTTTCCAACCATTATTGTATCCAACATATTATTTTAAAATTTCCCAAATGTTTATGATAAGTTTGAAATATTTTTGTACAGTGATCTAAGGGACCTGGGTTCGCCGTGCATCGGGTAAGGCATGGCTATTTGTGTCGTTTTTCTGCTGAGGGCCTGCCATCCTCACAGATCTTCTATTATGGCATTAAACTGACTGGCTCCTGTCAGACCTTTGTGGCAAGCAGCTGCTTGAGGGGGTATCTATTATTTTATTTAAGCGAAACATATAAACCGAAATTTTTATACTAACTTCTATTTCGTGATGAAATATACCGTAAATATTTAAACTGTAGCCTGGGCAACAATTTACAATTTCTTGCTTGACTCAGGCTACAATTTGAGCTCAGGTTACTACAAAAGCCCAGGGCTAATATTCAATTAAAGGTAGCTGAGATCCTCATAATTATTGTGTAGAACTTCTTCAATTAATATGTGAACATATGATTACACAAAAGATGTACACAATATTGTTACAATATAAAAAAAAATTTAGAAATTTTTCCATGTCAAATAAAACACTTTTCTAAAGTAACTGTAAATTTCGTTTTCATGAAAAGGGAAGATGCATATCCAAATGTCTAACATACCTGTCCAAGACCCGGACACTATTTTCAAGTGAAATAATTAGTTGATAAAAACTGGTTGTCCTGAGTGAGATTTGAATCCACGCCTCCAGAAGCATGCCGCGCGTGAAGCGCTATTTTCAAATTCTGCGCTACTACTCGGCTATTATTTTGGTTCCTACCAAATTCTAAAAAAATGAATGTAATGAATCAATATTATACAGAGCATGAAATTTATAAAATTTAATATGTAGTAACATTTAAAAATAAAATTTTCACATTCATATTTAAACATTTTTCTTCCTCACTTCTTTTTTTTGGAATGAACAAATTACGCTAAATTATGAACGTATCGAGATTCTTCCACGTTGTGTGAATGGAGAAAGCTTCCTAAAATTCGGAATGTGTAATAAGCCTTTTGCAACAAATGTCCCAGAAAATCGAAAGTTTAAATTCTTTTTTCAAAATCGCAATTTTGAGTGATATTTGTTTGCCATTTCAATAGTTGTGTAAGTTGAAACACCAGCAGTGTTGCTAGTCATAAGAATTTCATCAAAAGTCATAACAAATCGTGTACTGAAATAACTATAAGTTCAGAAGTTTGTATTGTTTTTTCAGTTTCCATCAATTTTGAAAGAGTATTAAGGATGAGTGTAACAGCATTTTCTTTCTCATATATTTCAGCTTCAATAGCCGCTTAATTATGAAACGAACATTTAAAATTGGGAGGTAGGTATCATTGATTAAGATCTATATTTGTTTCAACATTTTTTTCCCGTAAACACTTATTTTGAAAGTCAGTGAGTTTTGAATACGGTTTTCCTAATATAGGTTTCACGGTTTCACCTAACATAGAAGTATCCTAATACGTTTGGTAATATGGCGTGTGTCTCCCAATCCATATTCTTCGTAAAGTTCACTTTAGATTGCCAGAAGAGAGGATGCTTTGCTGAGAGATTAATCTCTATTTATATCAAAGATATTTGAAACCTGTTTTTCACCCCTTCTAAAAAATGAAAGAGCATAATTTTGTTGTTATTAAATAAACAAATTGTAACCGTAAATGCTGGTACTCCTAGGCAAATGCCTGCGTGTCTTATGAAAAAATCCAGCTCTGTTCAACGTTGAAAAACCAGATCCATAGCTATGGTAAAATGAACTCCAGGAAGGCAAAATTCTTCAATGGCTAAATAATTGCAGTGATTTCTGAGTTTCTCTCATTAGCAAGTTTAGAAGCAACTCACGAATCTAAGGTTTTCGAAGATGGGGGAAAGGACATATGTATTCCCTTATATTCCGCCTTACTGATGTTTCTTTTGAAACCTCTGATTTATTTTCTCAAAATTCCTAATTCCATATGTGTATTTGCTTCCAGAAATTTTACTGAAATAGGGGTACAATTTGTTTTATGTTTGTTAAATGTAGAGTGGCCAGAACGTCTCTTTCAAATGATTTTTTTTGTGTTTTCATAGTTCAGATTAGTTTTGCTGCATTTTTATAAATGCGGCAAAACTTTATTACACTTTTTTAACTGTAAATAAATTTTTATTTTTAAAGTGTTGAGGGTAATTTATTTATTTTATACAAAATATATCAATATATTATAAGAATTAAAATATTTAACAAATAAAATTCTCAAATTCAAATGACATTTATTCCTGATTTTTCATAATTATGGTTCATTCACATGTGATTGCTTGATATTGAATATGAATCTTCCGAAGAAGACTACCTTAATTATAAACTGTAAAAGCACACTACTTTTGGGAAAATTTGCTAATTCTTTTTGATTATGATCTAATTTATACAACATTGAATAAAAAATTATCTTCAAGCAGCTGCTTGCCACAGAGATCTGACAGGAGTCTCCCAGTTTAATACGTCATAGAGAAGGTTTGTGAGAAAGGAAGACCTCAGGAGAAAGAAAAGACAAACATATATGCCTTACTGGAACTCGAACCCAGGTCCCGTCGATCAGTAAATAAGCAGGCTAACTACTCGGCCACGTCACGGTTTTTGAGAACAAAAGTTTCCTGGAAGTTTTTTGCTCTTTGAGCAAGAAAATTAAAAATGTGTTTTTTTGGTGAAAAAAAAAAAAAATTTTTTTTTCCTGTGTCCATTTAGTCAAAAGTTGCAAAGAAACAAATCTGGACTCAAACTTTTAATCTTAGTAAAACTATTCCGAATTTATTCTAACTCTGTTCTTAATATAATTAGTTTCTTACTCTTTAATATTTTAAATACTAAAATATAAAATTATCGCTTCTCGTTTTTAATCATTCATTTTAAAAATGTATCTTGCTTTTGCTAAAAACATTAAAGAGCCTTATTTGTGCTTTGAACATGTTCCTCTTAAAAAGTACCGTTCAGTGCGGCTCTATATTAAAAGGCTTTGTTCTGCGGAAGTCGCAAGATGTATAAAAACTACCCATCTTCCCTCCCCCTTCTTTAGGAGCTTACAAAGTTTTAAGAAATCAATAAAGATGCATTATTATGATAGAACAGTGGCTGACTAGTGTTGCCATTCTGTTCTACTAATGAAATAGTGGACCGGAAAAAAAATTCATCGCGATTCGTCTGCTTGCAAAACCAATGTTTATTACCGCTTTTTTCTTTTACGTGAACGTCAAAATGCACAAATAATGTTTTCTCTATCACTTTGCACTAAATGAGTTTAAAAAAGATTACGAAACTCAATTAAGTATTATTCAAAGAATTTTTATTTCAGTGTTAAATATGTTAAGGATTCATAAAAGTACTTCCTGAAATGACGGAGTAAGATAATAAAAAGTATCTAAACGAAAAATGAAAATTTTACAGCTAACAACTAGATAAGTTAGTTTTTTTTAAATTCAAAACTTTGTTTTCTCCTGTAGAGATTACGTTAGTTTCATTACCTAAAATAAATTTTAATACAGCGGACCTGCGTTTATCTTTCTTTAATTCTTTGATCATTTTTTTTTAATTAGATATAATGTAGATGCTCGAAATCGTATAATACTCAAGTCCACGAGAAGTTAGGATAGATTAATGAATTGTGTCAGCCATGGGTACTGTCGCGTCTCCTACTTCTCGAGTGGTCAGCAGATGTCGCACTTCGCTGGCCTTCAGTGGTAAGGATAGAAGATGTTAAACATATAATATTTATGTTAAGATTCCCGGATTATTTACTCCAGTGCCAGTGTCGTAAAGTGCTTATCCAGTCAATAATTCCGCCCGATCCCATGCAAACTTTGAGAGAGATGTATGTCCCAAAACGGTGCAGTCTCTTTTGATTGGTGAATAATCGGCAGACAATTATCGAAAACTTAATATGAGCTTTATTTATCTCCTTATCATCAGTGTTGCCTTTCTGTTACTGGGATCACCTTAGGAGGTTGTCTATCGTTTCTTCGTGATAATTTCACTTCTCTGCAGTCACACAGACTGATTACGATTCGTCCTTAAGATTAAAAGAATAGAAATGCTCTTGGTCACATAGACCTCTGATATATTTATGGTCACACAGACTTCTGGTTACGTATAGTCACCCAGATTATTACTCGGGTTGAACTTCATCATACCCTTCACTGAGACCTTCCTTCAGAATCTCAGTCCCCGCGAATCGCATGACTCAATCCTTTGATGTCCGATACAAGTCTGTCCGTCTCCTCACTGAACCCTATCTCTCACGCCGATACTTGCCTCAAGGTATCGGTTTGCAACAGCGCCCCCACCACCTATGTAGTAATGCCATAAAGTTTCATCTGGCAGGCCAACACATTGCTTAGCGAACAAGAGAAAGTGGGGGATGGTTGGGCCTCATCATAGCCGCCTGCAATGACAGCGGCTTCGTTTCCTCATCATCACAGGAAGTAGATCACCTCCGAAGTCTTCACACATTTCCGATGCATTTTGTGCACTAGGTGCAGTATCATCAACTCGACGTTCCCAACCAACAGAAATAGTTACAGGCAATAACATAACACAAGCACAAAATGGTCACAAATTTCATCAATATGTACCAATGATCATAGAAAATATGAACATACATTACGCAATTATTAACTTATTTAAAAAAAATCATTAATTTTGCGAGGGATACGACAGGTACTTACGAAAGACTTCGCATTTATTTATTAGAAAGCTTTATGTGCATAGGTATGGTCATAAAGCTTTCTTGCTTTAAAAATAATAGCAAACTCATCGCAAAAAAAGGACTTTCTTTGGCTGCGAATTAAGTAAGTGATTTGACCCAATTGTATAAATGTGCAGTGTTCTTATACTAGCTATTATTATGAGTATTTTGCTGGTCGTATTATAGTTAAATTTGATAATCAATCCTCTTTCAAATTTAAGGAGATCCATATGTAGTTATATTTATACAGCGTAACACCCAACCTAACTATTTTATTAGACAGATATTGCTTCGAACTGTCTACATATACCGACATTTTAATCTTTGTATTTTTTTCGATTTGCGAACATATAGGATAGAGAAGAATCTTAGAAACTAATCCTAGCTTTTACACGCCTTCTCAGATAAAGACGTCTTACTATGACCTAAATCACTGCTGACCAGATTCAGCTAGAGCTAACACAGGGCACAAAGTTTGCCTTGCTGGAACAGTGTCTAGCTCCCTAACCACTGTGGCAGTTAAAGCATATAATAAACTTTGTATTATTTTATAATGAAAGACTGCATCAATGGGAGAAAACATCGTCAGATAACAAGTGTGAGAAAAGCCTTCAGTAAATTTATGACATCAATTAGTTTCAATTTTAAACAAGGTTTCATAAATTCTGAAGAATAAATTTTCGCATACTAAATGATGAATTTGAATTCTCCTGTAATAAGTGAAGGAGTTTGTTGATAATACCCGCTGCCGTTGCTGTGGATAGCCCTCCCGCAGAGGGTCAAATTATCTCTGCGGTTAATTAGACATAACTGAAAGCATCAGGGAAGGGGGGGGGGGAGTATTTTGGGATGGTGTTTCTCTCTTCGAATTTTTAATACTGAATCTGTTGCTTCTGCCAGCGTCGGCCCAAAGTGGCCAAAGACAAAAATAAAACTTTGTGTTAGACCACTTTTGCACGATCTGAAAAATAATCAAAACTAGAGTACAAGCCCAGCACTGATTATTCGAAGCACAGAGATTTTCTTTATCGTTTTCCACTCTATCACTCGAATACTGCCAACAGCTGAGGCTGCATCAGAACTAACCAATGGGAAAATGAATAGGGATGGCAGTTGTTTCCACAGATCGATGCACATGTTAGGCATTTCGTTACGTATAATCTTTCAGGCAGAGAAAGTGTTTAACGAAAGTGAAAACTTTTCTCTGCAATAGCCTCTTAAAACATTTGAAAGCACGGAAACTCGCGACGGAATCTGGCTAAGAGTTTCAGGCCACGGAATCAATTTATTGCCAAAGATAAAATCCAATTCATTTGCCGCTGCAGCGAAGTTTGCATTGCAGTGATGATTTCGATGATAAAAGGGATAACTGAAAGTTGTTGACTATGAAACAGAATGAGTTCAGCGTCTGCAAGAGTTTCCCTTGGATCACATTTTGTTTCCTAATCATATTGGTTTCGAGTCTGTGGCGAGGATCCTTTGGCAAACTTTTAACTCTTCAGTCACTGTAAGAAAGTAAGGATTGAGCAACACTGAAGAGAAATTTTGCTTGAAATCGTGTTTTTAAGATAAAAATTAACATGCGTTTCAAGTTATCCTGAAAAGCGCTATTAACGTGCTTTTAAGTTATCATTAAAACGTGATTTTATTTGAAATTTAAATCTTAAAATCGATGAAATTGCTTGTAAGTTTAAAGTTTACAGAATTTTTTTCCTCTCTTAGAGCTGTTATACGTACAAAACTGGAACAATTTAAAAGCAACTCTTGAAATGAGAAAATACCATAACATAGCCCAAACTATATAATAATAAATATTTGTGCTGGTTGTTTTACCTCTAAGGAGGACTTTTCAACACACAATGGGCTAACGGCTAAATAAAACAAGGCCCAAAAACTAAAAGTAGGTTGAGGAAGAGGATCCACTGGACAGGAGACAGAGAAGAACCTCTCGTGAAAGTCATCCAGTGTGTTCTCTATCATGCACAGAATATCCTCTCCTGCACACGGATCACGGCTTAATGTCCTACAAGAAGGACGTCTGCATTCCCAAGCCCATCGCCGGCCTCTTTCTTGGTAAAGGCAGTGTGAGTGCTAGCGTAGATGAATGTTAACGTTAGCAGAGTTAGTATACGATAAAGGAATAATAAATATTAAATTAGATTTGAAAGATGTTTGCTCCGTAATTAATTGTGAAAAATTGTGTTCGAGGATAAGTTAAAAATCCCCGTAAAACCTTTCTTAAAACTTTTTTTTTTTTCAACAATATTCTGCCATAATTTAAAGAGTTATCGAAATTGGGACATTAAAACAATAGCGTTGGATATTATAAAAAATGTTCTTTATAATTGATAGAAACTGAATCGTTTCACGAACTTCAGAAAATTCACTTTCTTAACGGCATTGATAGTGAGTTATTATTTATTATCTATATTAAAATCTGATCGTTAGCATACCCAAGAGAAGATATCTCCTCCCTCTCCTTCTTCAACACACTTGAATAACATATAATTTATAACAAATTTCCCCAAAATCAGCGCCCCAAGACGTCACTCCAGGCCCATTAAAAAGGGCGCCCTTCATCGGAAGGGATGTTAAGCTTTGGCTCCTTATGCAAGAGAGTCATACCCTGTGTAAACAGAATACACTGGATGGACTGGACAGTAAGCTGCCATCTGTTTCCTAACAGCTGTCTAGTGGGTCTCCTTCCCACAGCTTTCTTTGAGCTCTTGGTTCCTTGTGGCCATTTAGCCCAATGCAAAAAAGTGCCGCTCAGAGGTAAAACAACCCAGCTTAACCTGATGGAAGCTCTGTATTCGCCACTGCAGACACATAGGACTGTGCTTATATCTGTCCATACATGTGCAAAAACTTAATACAAATGACCCTTCCATAAACACTTAGGTATAGATGTGATTCTTGCGTTGATCTCATCCAAATTCTTCACTGATTTGCCACGTCTTTTCGATATTATTCCGAAGCGAATATCTAATTTTAAATATTTTTCTAAAATTTGAATTTCGACTTCGAGAATGCTGGTTTCAAATTTCGATTCTTTCATTCTCTGTTGTTCGAAATCAATACTAAATGTCATAATTCTGTGGAATACAAAATAAAATAGGTCAACAGGTCGGGGATGAAGAGTGGGATGAAGAGTGGGTTTTGTGTGCATGTGTAACGGAAAGGCTCATTAATGTAGCAAAGAGATTGATTGACACAAACTAGCTTTTATGGTAACTGCACATCACGATGGATGACATTTTCTGGATATCGTGCAAATGACAAGATGAACGACTTTTGCGCTTCAGACTTCTGGAGAACAATTCGAACGCTCCGTGTGGGAGTGTGACACACATTTGCTCCCACGTGGGCAGAGTTGTGTTTGCTTTGCCTTTCTCTCGAGGTCTCACCTTTCTCAGCTGCCCTCGTTGACGATTCTCATCCTGTTAGAAGGCCCGGCAGTTGCTGAAAGAGTGATTTCGTTTTTTCGGCACAGGTGCGTCAGAATCTGGTGTTTGCACGAGATGCATTGAACATAATACCGCTCTTAAACAATCGACGTAGTCCTTGGAGGATTTAGAGCCCACAACTTAGCAACTTTATTAACAAGTCGCTTCGTTAACTTCGTTAATAAATTCATGAACATCTGTTGAACTCAAGACGTAAAATGAGATAATGAATGGTGGATCCAACCGATAAGTAGATTCTTAACCATGGAGGTCGTGACCTTCAGAGAAGAAAAAAGATCTATTGAAATGAAGCATTTCTCATGCTGAATGCAACCAGGATTGCCAAAAGTCCAATTTGTGCCGAACTGTCCCGTTTTGCATAGTAAAATCCCAAAGTACCTGATTGACAGCAAAAAATCCCGCAGACCAAGGACCAAGAATAAAATAAAATTTCGTTAGATTTAATTTCTTAGTAACAATTTTTTTTTTATCCAAGGTAGTTTTTTTTTGTATTTGGACATATGTACGTCCGAGCGCAAAATCATGAAATTTCTGCAGTAAAACGTGAACCTGGGAATCCAATTAACACTGATAAGAAAATTTTAGAGAATGCCAATCAAATCTGAAATATACATATATATATATAATTAAGATCGTTTTAATGCATTTGTTTAACTCGTGTAATATTTGTTTTTCCTTTTTTTTATATTATCTGTATTTATATCAAGAAGCGTAAGTTTTATTTAAATTTTTCATAATTTGCAGAGCAGTATAATATAAATTTGTCTTTAATTTGATTTCGTATCATGTCCAGACTTAATATTTCAAAAATGTGTAAGTGTCCCGATTTGCAATTTCAAAAATCTGACAACCGTGAATGCAATGCCAATTTTCTGCATGTAGTTATGAAATTGAAGTTAGAAAATTTTCAAAAACTGCAGTTTAGCGGACAGGAATGAAACTAATCGAGATGTATACTCTTATAAATATCTGTTATATCCGAATTTATATAAAATTTTTAGTAATAATATTAAGATTGAATGCTTTAGGTGTTTTCCAGTGTTTCGTATATGAACTCATTGTTAAGAATACTATTGTATTCCATTGTTTTAAGGATTGTTTCACAGCTGTCTTTTTAAAAAAAGACTTGAGAGCTATTTTCGTCAGAACCTCCATAACGAAATTTGCATATCCCAAGAGGACGGTGTAAGTTGCATAGAAAGCTTCACGAGCAGAATTTAAATTCAAAGAAAAGAGATAAACTAACGGACATCGTTGTGATGACGGAGAATGTGACATTGCAAGGAAATGGTTCGCAATTCTCGAGAGAGTCTGTCAGTCAAAAGTCTGCAATTCCTGTAAACGAAACAACGGAAGAGAACGAGACCTAGAGGCAAATTCCGGGAGACTAAAGAGAGCAAGTGGAGGAGGAAAAGTTTCGAAGGGAGTGGCGACATAAATCAAAATCCTAAACTTTACGAAAGCGAATCTTTTGGCCAAGAGATTTTGCAAATACAGTCAAGGAAAGGACATTTTACTTTTTAAAAAATCCGGGATAAAAAGATTGGCAAACTTCCAAATATCACTCATTAAAATGTTTTATACTTCAGTTCTTTCCTTTTATCGAAGGGTCCTACATTGGTATATTGTAGAGTAGGGAGTCTGGATTGGTAGTTTATAGATGAGTGTATTCAAAATGGGTGGTATAGGGGGTTCAATATAGTACATTCAAGATTGGTATACTTCCATTAGTGGATTAAGGATTATAGATTAGCTAATTCTGGTTTGGCAGATCGTAGAATAGCGGATTCAGGACTGGTATTGTAGAGTAGTGTATACAGGATTGATATTTATTAATATACATAAGTAAGTATTCTTTACTATGTGGGAGCCACAGGAGCATCTGCCGTAGGAGACAAATCATGTGACTTCGCGTTGTTGCAGAGTTTTGTCTCCTTTTTCTTGGTCCTTCCCTTATTTCTCCATATATTTGATTACGCAGTCCTGAATTTCGGAGACGGATTTCCTTCCTTCATTCTTCATTTGGGGACACATAGGACAGAGAAGAACCCTAGAGCTACTTCTAGCTTTTTACAGGCCTTCTTATTCAAGGACATGCATTACTAAGACCGAAGTCACTGCTGACCAGGCCAGAATCTACAAAACCTTCGAGGAAGGAGAAGAAACACAATCAAACCGGGAAAATGTAAGGGGGGGGGGGGAGAAACATAATCGATCCGAAAACATGTTAAGGTTGTGGTGGTGGTGGTGGTGGGGGGGGGGGTGTCAACAGACTGGATTTCCAATGCAGTATAACATTTCCCACTTCGTTTTACCCCCTCAAGCAGCTGTTTGCCACAGAGGTCTGACAGGAGCCTGTCAGTTTATATGCCACAGTAGGAGATCTGAGTTTACAGGTCTTTAAATAATTTCTTGAAAAAATAAATAAGCTTAATAATTTTTTTCCTCTTACCTTTATGTCTCTAATATTGAATTAATTTATATCATAAGTAAATTGTAAAACAGTCAAAAGAATTAGTGTTTAAATACGAAATAATAGAATTCCATTTTAGCTCTTTTACTGCATGAAATGTTAGGTTCTGTCCTCATTTTCTAATCTGTGATTTTACCTTGCATATGTGAGAAAGTATATTGGACTTTTGCTGCCCATTTTCAGACAACAAGCAATTGGTTGCACCTGAATTCTCTTGCAAAGTTGAAGGCAGCAGATTTATCTAAATGGGTGTATACAGCTTTGATTTGTCCACACTGGACACATTGTCAATTGGATTATGCTCTGAGGCTTCAGGGGAAAGGTCAGATTCACAGATTAGAATACCCTAATCTGTGGGTTATGGGGATTAATTATTATTAATTAATGCACAATTAATTATTACACAATTAATTATTATTAATACCCTAATCTGTGGGTTATCAATAGATAAGCGCGAGACTGATTCCCATTTCAATGGGAATCAGTCTCGCGCTTATCTATTGTTATTGGGTTGACTTATCTGCAGGTAATGCAGTTTTTTTTTCAGTAGTGTTCATTGGCTAATTTTCAGTTTGGGTTACTGTGAAAACATAGCTTCTAGTTTAGTATACTGCCTTGTTAACGGGCTTTGCTGCAATACTCCTCTGCACTGTAGCCAATTCATTGTCCATATTATAAGGGAAAAAAAAACACCATGAGGAAATAATGTATATAATTCCGGGATTTTTTTTTTTATATAATGCCATGTGCTGTATCTTAGAAATGCAAAAATCAATAAGAATATTAAAAAAGCTTTAGATGCTACCTGCAGATGGTGGCCATTATATATATTTTTCTGACAATTTATACATTTTCAAGGCTCATTGATTTCAACAATTATCTGACTGCTGCATTATAAAAAAAAACATTTGCTTTTGATTTTTTTTTTTATAATGTGACAGGTTTTTTTTTATAATGCGACTCATCTGAATCCGGTACTTTTCGTTTATCTCCGGTCACATTTTTTTTGGCAACAAAAGATGTTTTCGGGGCCCTCGTTGATTTTAACAATTGTCTGACTGCCCATTATTGGGGGGGGGGGGGGGGCCCAGAGGATGGTAAAATCATTTTTTTGTAGCGTGGTAGGCGATTTATTTGGAGGTCTGGGTCGGTCTGGGGTCCGTTGACTGGGAGGGTATGTAGCCTAAATTCATCATAGTGTAAACCATGGGTGTGATATGCGGCTCAAACTAAAAACCTAGGTGCAAAGCAAATCATTTATGTGCTGTAGTACTCTAGAACAAGTGTGGGTTATTTTGCACATTGAAAATTATAGGTTCCAGTTTAGGTTACATCCTTTCCTAGTTGGCGGACTTCGGACTGATTCGGATTTCCTGGTAAATCGCCTACCACATTGTAGAGGGAGGATTTTATTATCTTCTGGGGCTTTTTTTTATGGTGGGCAGTCGGATGGTTGTTGAAATCAATGAGGGCCTTGGGTTGGGTTGTTTTGCCTCTGAGCGGCACTTTTTTGCGCACCATGGGCTGGATGGCCGGGTCGCATGGGCCCCGGGGGCTCGGGGTGGGTGGGGGGGTACTCTCTGGGGCGGCTGTTGGGAGACGGATGGTGGCCTCCCGTCGGGGTCGGCCGGCGTGTTCTTTAATGTGCGCGGGGTGTGGCTCTCCATCGCACGGGGCGGCGGCTTGGCGTCCCGTCCGATGGATGGCGGCCTTTCCGGGCCCATCGGTGTCCCCTGCTGGATGTGGGCGGGGTGGGGAGTTTTGCGGAGATAAGTCTCAACGCTGGCCCGGCTGGGGCTCGAACCTGGGAACTGCGGATTACGAGCCTGGCGCGCTACCGACTGAGCCACCCCCGCCCTAATGAGGGCCTTGAAAACAACTTTTGTCACAAAGAAAATGTGACAGGAGATAACCGAAAAGTATCCTGAATCCTAATTGTCCACACGGCAGCACATCAGGCTCGTAATCTGCGGTTCCCGGGTTCGGGTCCCGGCTGGGTCGGCATTGGGACGTCTCCGCAGGGCTCCCCGCCCTGCTCATGATCGGTGGGGGACGCCGATGGGCTTGGAGGGGCCGCCGTCCGTCGGGTGGGATGTTGGGCCGTGGCCCCGTGTGCGGGAGAGTCATGCCCTGTGCATGTTGGACGTGCTGGATGGCCTTGGCGGGGGCTGCCGTCTGTCTCCCGGCAGCTGTTCCGGTGGGTCCCCTCCCCCAGCCTTCTCTGGGTCTTCGGGGTCCTTGTGATCTGGCCATTTGGCCCATGGTGTGCAGGGGGGTGCTGCTCAGAGGTAAAACAACCCAACCTAATGTCCACAGAGTTATGCAACACTCTAGTTTTTCATTTTGTAGCCGTCCCGTGACCGAGTGGTTAGCACGTTTGGCTGCTGATCCAGGGGACCTGGGTTCGAGCCCCGGTATTAGGCATGGATGTGTGTGTCGTTTTTCTGCTGAGGTCCTGCCATCCTCTCAGATCTCCTACTGTGGCATATAAACTGACAGGCTCCTGTAAGACCTCTGTGGCAAGCAGCTGCTTGAGGGGGTATTTATTATTATATTTATTTATCTAAAATATTGCTATAAATTTAAATGGATCAGTACTGAGCGTGGGTATAAGTAAGTATATTTTACAATACAAATTACAAAACAATGCAATATATTAAAAAAGCATGGATGAAATTACTTATAAACCAACTAAATACTATCGTACATAAAGTAATAACCTTTTTCTACAGAACAGTCAAAATTAGTTCTGTCTACTCAATTGATCAACGTTTACCTCTTAATTTTTAAAGTCAATGTCCTTTTTCATCCCTCAGTTCAAGCACAGATCATTCTAGTTATCTGTGTTAACTCATTAGATTTTATACTAATAAAACTAATCAACCTCCCGCGCACTCACCATAGAAAAATATTTCTTCTTTATTTTCACTTATCTCGTATTTACTGAGACTGACTGCGTCCTCTTTCACAAATCCACAACTCCAACATTACAATTCTATCTTTCTTAAATTTCAGATCGGTTCCATGTTCCAATTCGTTTGTTCCATAAATCTCACGCAGAAGCATAGGCGAGCATTCATGTCACGTTTTTCATAAACTCACTGCAGCAAGTTCATCTGTCGTAACAATATATTTCGTAATTTATATCTATGTTTTGGTCTTTAGTAATTCTGTTTTAAGGAAAGAAATACGCTTTTGCCGTTTTCGAAAAAAAAAAAGAAACCCGGACCACAGAATCTGTGTCGTGGCTTGCGATGATCTATTTAACTAACCCTAATATGCGAAAATGTGTCAAAATTAAGATAATGTGCGCTTCCCGTTCCTTACATGGCCGAATCTAGGAGGGCAGGGGAGGGGGGCAAAGGGGACCTTTTGAGGATGCCAGTAAAGGTAATGGAGGCAAAAAAAATAATATATATATATATGTTAAGGTATTTTTCAGAAATTTCTTTAAACACCACTAGAAAAAAGTGAAATCTTTTATACCAGAACGCGTTTCCGACTCAGTCCCCCCATTTTCATCCTACACTTGACCCCCCTCTTTTATTTCTTTATAGATCCGGGCCTGATTCCCTATATTCGAAAGTTGGCAATGAGCAATAAAAAGGTCTGAAAATTTTTCCATAAATACTGTATCAAAATCAGTATATAGTTTCCTTGACATTGCAATGGTCAACTAAGTACCCCCGTCCCCACTATATTTTGAGTTCATTAACACTAAAACATATTTTTAATTGAAATCATACCAGTTAAATAAATGTCCGTTCAGAATTGAATGAGGAACCTTGAAAGGACATAACATTGTCTAGCTTCGACCACTCCTGCTAGTTTGCTCTTGAGCTTCTAGACTTATATTTAGACTTTCTAGCCGAGTGGTTAGCACGCTTGGCTACTGATCTAAGGGACCTGGGTCCGAGCCCCGGGTAAGGCATGGTTGTGTGTGTTGTTTTTCTGCTGAGGTCCTGCCATCCTCACAGACCTTATACTATGGCATATAAACTGGCAGGCTCCTGTCAGACCTCTGTGGCAAGCAGCTGCTTGAGGGGGTATTTTTTTTTTTTATTTTTATATCACAGTTTACAGTAGTTTCAAGTTCAAACTTTGATTTTAGATTGATCAGTAGATAATCGATGATGATGTTGATGATAGGTGGATGATGGTGAGTAGACCAAAATTTCAGCTACGTATTTTATCTCTAAAACAAAAAGAATTTAATAATGCCTTGTTTAAAATAAAAATATTTGGAATCAAATATTAAACGCATCCTCCACTACCCATTATTGCTTTCCTCTGTATAAATTAAAAAAATATGTGGAAAACTGGAATTTTTTGACAGTTTCACTTGACTCAAAAATCATATTTTTTTTATTCAGACGAGGTTCTGTGAGATTCGTCAATGGGTTTAAAGTTTACTCTTTCAGAAATCGAAACTTTTCATTCAGTAAACTTTCATTCCTTTTTTCTTCCCGTTTCTTCTTCAAAATCAAATTTTCCGAAGCAGAGGAAAGTGACAGAGAGCGGAGACTGAGCTTTGGATATTGGCTGGGAGAAATAGTCACTTCCTTCACAGCCGCTAGTGAAAGGAGGAAGAAAAAATGTTTCTTTTCTCTTGCATGTGAAGTTGCGGTTAACCTATCGACTACCAGGATTTTCCATCCCAGTTATAATGCACTATGATCGGAAGTGCCAAGCATGTATTTCATGGCACAACGTTTGGATACTTCGACTTTCTTCACTCATAACAAGAATAAAGTTTGCTTTGAACTTTTATTTTTATATTGATAAACGGTAATCAGATTTTCTTACCTCGAGCTAAAAGTATCGTTTTAATCTTCTGGCAGCATCTTGATATGAGTTTAACCAATTCTTTGATCCAAAACGTTTATCTGAACTAATACCTATTGATAAAGAAAATAATGCTAGTATTCAGAAGTAATGCTTTTATGTCATCAATGATTGTTTCAGGTCTGTGACAACTTCAAATATATTGTTTTTTTTATCACACGAAATTTGGAGTTGAAATGCAAAGCAGTTAGTTACGTTCTGAATCCATCGTCATCACGTACACTGGTTTCATTTAGTTTCTTCTCTGGATAGCAGTTTTTTTTTTTAATTTGGCAAATAGAGTGAGCACTAGATACGATGCGGGTGGAAAGGAAGAGACTACGTCAGTAAAACTTTTAGTTTTGAAATTACTGAAATAAAGGTTGTCCCCTCCAGAATATGCCCTGTTGATCCAAACGCACTTCTCCATTCTCGTTTTCCATTCTTCGAAATATTTCTGAAATACATATTTGGAAACGTTTTTTAGGAGGTCTGTCGTACGTCTCTTTATGTGTTCCACGTCATCAATTTTGTCCCTTTCATAGGAATGGTTTGATTTGGTTTGTGGCCAAAAAGATGCTTAACTGATAATGTTCAATGAGAGGGAGCGTTGTCGTGATGAACACATTCCGTTCGATAACACATATTTCTGCAAGGGCGATAACAGACATCAATATGATAGACCCTATCAACATGTGAGCGGTTTTTAGAACCAGAAACAAGCAGCCTAAACAGGCGTTAATGCGTTTGATTGGTGAGGGATACTACATAAGTTATACGGGCAGTCTCATTTCTATTTGCCACACCTCGTATATCACAAAATTTTTTTTCTTCTAGCAAATAGGTTGCGAAATTTATTGCGATTGTATGTCACGTCCATATACTGTAGTTTTCCTAAATCTTATTTACTTCAGAGTAATAACTACTTTAAAAACTTTTAGTATCACTTCAACTTTGGATATCGTATTTTTTATATTTTATTTGAATATATCATATATTTTCATGAAAGGGACCCATGGGCCACCCTCATGAACACGCCACTGATTATAGATTGTTCAACGCTGCAAAAATTAGCGTAATTTACGCACTTTTTTGCTTTTTTGATGTGTTTTTCAAGTGAGGAAAACTTTTTCGCAGCAGGCAACTTAATTTTGAACAACATCCGCAAGAAATTTGGCACAATGCAAATAGTAATGCAATTGTTTCATGCTACTGATGTGATTAACATAACGCGAAATTATTAATTTTCTTATCCCGTGGATTAGCGTCGAGTAAAACACTGCTTGGAGAATGCTCACCACGTGTCAGAAGCGTACTTCATTCAAAAAACCGAGCCTTCCCTCCGGCTCGAAAACAGGTTTTCATACCTGACTTGTGCGTTTTTTATAACTGTCGGAAAGAAATAGTGGGAATCCATTGTTCCTAGGCTTTTGATTAATTCGCATCACTGTCAGGATCGGCACCGTCTTTTCCGAGAATGTCTGGGTAAGTAAAACGCCCGTTCTTCAATTATAGCATCATATATAGATAGTGGTATTAACACCATTAGTTCGTTATTAGTAGTTAGTAGTCGATTGAAGATATTTAAAAATGCAAATATGGATTTGCATCAATTATAATAGCCGCTTGTCTACTGATCAAAGGGACCTGAGTTCGAGCACCGAGTAAGCCATGGATGTTTGTGTTGTCTTTCTGCTGAGGTCCCGCCTTCCTCGCAGATCTTCTTTACGGCGTATTAAAATGATAGGCTCCTGTCAAACCTCTGTGGCAAGCAGCTGCTTGAGAGGATTTTTTTAAATCAAATAATTTGTTTGAGGGACAGCGAAAATCAAATGCTAAATGTATTAGTAATTTATAAAACCTATTACTTTTGAATATCGAATACTCGTCTTCAAAAAGAAAAAGATTTATCATCTTCCATTTTTTGAGTATAAATCAATTTGATCAAAAATTGCTTAGATTTTTTAAGAAGAGGGGTCATTTTTTCTGCGGCGGCCTGATAAATTCTTCACTCCAGCCAGTTCTGTTAACAGACGTTGTCTAATGCAATTTTACACTGGTAAATAAATGGTTATCGCTTTTAGGTATTTAATTGGAAATATAAACCGTCGAACATTTCGAAAGATTATTTTAAAGCAGGTGAAATGAGGTGGTTTTCATCATATACCCTAACCGATATTAATCATGTGGGATGCATTTTTATTTTTATTAACATTATTGCCCAACGATATATGAAAGCAGTGTATAACGTGATATACGCTTTCATGCACTGAAATCACTGGATGAATTATATACATTACGAGCTCTCGCCGATGCGATAGCTTCTCTCTATCTTATTAGCTTCAACGCCGAATTTTTTGTGATCTGCTTCACCTGTTCTCCAAATTGTCTTCCTTATAAGAAGCAGACTGAGCAGCGATTACTGTTTCCGAATAAATAAATGAAGATGAACTAGACGTGGAAGGAGAAAGAGGTTCCGTTATTAATAAGTTTTTTGTATATTTATGCAAAAGTAAATAAAGACTAGTAGATTTTGAAGGAGAAAGAGGCTCTGTTATTATACAGCTTTCGTATTTCTATACAAAACTAAATGCAGACAAGCAGACCTGGAGGGAGAGAAATGCCTTTATTAAAATAATTTTTTGTTCATCAGGGCAAAAACAAATGTTGACTAGCAGACCTAGAAGGAGACTAGAGGCTTTCGCACTTAGTCAGTTTTGCCATCTTAAAACCTTTATTATCTCACAACCGTCATGAGGACATTTTCGAGTGCGCCGTCTTTCGGTTAAAATTACTAATGAGGGCGTGATTTTATACAACATATTTTTCTGGTTTATCATTTGGCCCTCGGCAAGAAACAGCTGAAAATAGAAACCATATTTTTTTAAAATACTGAATGGTTATCGGTCCTTTGTTAGGTATGCAGCTTCCTCTGCACAGTTGAGTCTACGATAAAAATAGTGGAACTTGATTAATAGGCTTCCTGATCTGAACAGTCAGAGATAGAAGCAACACCTAAATCGATACTAAACAGGCACAAGTGCCGCCTCAATAAGAACATACTCTTATGTTTATTGCATTACTGCTGTGTCTTAAGACAGATTGTGCCCAAAATGTTGTGTTTGACGTATAGCACCAAAATTCAATTTCTTTTTGCTGTTGGTCATTGTTGAATACATTTAGCAAAAAGCAGAAAGTATTTTTCAGCTTTCATTTAGAATTTTATCAATGGATGATTTCTTTAGTGTACTACAAATGATACATTAACATAAACTAAAAAGTTGATGTCACTGGGCAACAAATTTTCAAAAAAGTCATGCCTCTGAGATAAAAGTAGTCATTTCTTACAGATTTCAAGGTGCTGAACATGATACAAACTACAACATGATTGATATGACAATGAAAATGCAAAATTGGCTACGATTTCTGAGAAATCCGCAATAGTTTCTTATATAATAGAGTAATACATACATATGACACGTATTGGTAAAACTCCGCTTCTACTTCCGACGTCGCTTTGCCCCGTCACTTGTACAGCTGCTCAGGATCATCTCTGGCAAGCATCCAACACTAGTCAGCCAACATTGAAGTGGACCGTTTCCCTGGTATCATTTCTTCATCATTGCAATGTCCTGGTGAAAATGTTCACCATGCTCTTCATTAACCATGCCGAAATATTCAGGGAAGAAATTTAAGTGGGAATGAAGAAAGTGGATCTTTAAGGACATATTGCAGCCAAGTTTGTGATACAGACAACATGTCCTTAATCAGTTTCTTGCCTCATATATATATATACCTTCTGCCAGTCTGCCCTGATATTCCCAAAGAATTTAGTTGACACCAGACGAAACGCGTCCCAAGCCTTTTCTCGTCACCCTGAAGCAGGTTGTCGAACTCTGGTTTTTGAACAGCTCGCGGATCTGAGGACCCATAAAAATTCCCTCTTTAATTTTCCCTCGCTGAGTTGAGGGAATTTGTCAGCCAAGTACTTGAAAGCTGATGCAGTCTAGTCCATGGCTTTTACGAAGTTTTTCATCACACCGAGTTTGATGTGTAGGGACGGTAGCAGGATTTTGTGCGTTTTTCCCAGTGCTGGGTGTTCCACATTCTTCTCTCTGACCTTCAGAGATTTCCTCTGAGGCTAGTTTATCTTCACGTAGTGCAAAGTCTTTGCTCAGCTGTCCCATTCACACAAGAAACAGCAGTACTTCGTATATTTCTGCTGCAGACCCATTAACAGAGCCACTACCTTCAAGTCACAACAGAGATGCCAGCCATACTTGCTGTATTGAAGAGAGTTCAACAGGTTGTCATAGGTTTCTTTCATGTAGACAGCGTGTCCTACCGAAATGGATGGAAGTCGATTTCCATTATGCAGCAACACCACCTTGAGATTCAATTTCGAGGAATTTATGAATAGTCGCCATTCTTGAGGGTCATGTTTGATTCTGAGGGCATTCATCAGGCCATCTACATCGGAGCCGAACACAAGGTCATCTTCCTTTCTGAAGTAAGGTGGAAACTGTTCATGATGAGTTCGAAACGAAGTCACTCGAACAGTTTCCTTGGGAAGATTCCATTGTTTCTCTGTCCAAGTAACTCTGCTTTGGCCTTGGACAGCTCCAGATCACGAACAAGATAGTTCATTTCTTCTTCGGTGAGAATGTATGGTGCAGATGATCCACCGTGATGGATGTATGGATCATCATTAGACACCGAAGGCTGCAGAGAACCCGATGTCGATTCGCCTCTCACCTCTTCGTCTGAATCGATGGAAAATTCTTTTGGAGGTTCAGGAACAGGAAGGCCTTCACCTTGCAGAACTGGTCAGAGAGCAGATTGTATATTCGGGTACGCTATTCTCCACTTCCTTTTCCTTGTGATGCCTCCAGAAACAGGTGGAACTGTGCAGAAGTAGCAGTCATTTGCGTGATTGCTTGGCTCTTTCCAAAATATAGGAACAGCAAACGGCATCGCCACTTTTTCGCCTTTCAGCCACTTCGGAAGATTTGTTGCATACGTACTGCAGCATATGTGTGGGGGGACATATGATCGGGGACCAGGAATATCCCAGGCCTTTTCCTGGTCCCTGATCTTGCATCCAAAATAAAACTCGTACGCCTCTTTCACTATTGGAGTGATGGCCATTTTCTGGCTTGCAAACGTCACTTCCCCGCAAATGTAACAAAATGTATCTACACTATTAACACAGTTACGAGGCATCACTACTGCTGGATTAAAACTGCAAGGATCACTTGTGTTGTACTTATGACTCAGGGGTAAATGGGAGTCGCTCAAAAGACTTGCTCACCCTACAAGACGTCGCTTACAACTAACGATTGCATCATCTTTTGTCCGCGATCGTACAGCAGTGATATCATGACTCAACTACATTGCATCAGACAATGATGACCTTCGGGGTTTGTGTGTATGACGGGCTGATGTAATACAACGCAATATGTTGCAATCTGGAGTTTAAAATACAGCATTGCGAAATGGTTACCTATGTATTTATTGCAGACTGAGTCATTTATACATGGCCATCTCTGTTTCTCCTAAACAAGAGCCAATCGACAAATTTTATTGTCATTTTCGTGTTCAGCACCTCGAAATTAGTAAAGATTGACTATTTTCATTTCAAAGCCTTTTTGTGTGTTGCCCAGTGTATTTAAGATGTGTACAGCATTGGTCGTATGTCTTTCTTTGGCAATTTGAAGTTGTTCAGGCCTCACCTTTGACACTGTTGTTGGCAATAATGTAAATTTTTAAATAGACAAGAGGGATGAAAAATAACTTGTTTTTGTAGATTTAGCCGAGCTCGTCAAAATAATTTTAGCTGATCCTAACGATATTTGCTAATAAACTTGGCAATGGTAATATCTCTGAAAATAATCGTGGAAACAATTTATTGTGTCGATTAAACAAGGATATTTAACTGCAGAGATGTGTGTAAAATTTGTAACTTTTCAAGAATTGTAAAGAATATGTAAACTGCTTGATTGCATTATCCAGGTTCCTCTTCCCATTCAAGTGATGGATATCATTTTCTTTTATGTAGTTCCAAGGATCGTCCTTAAAACTAAGGATTAGATATAGGCTTGGATTGCAACATCCATTCCTATAGTCTTCCTAAAATCTTACCTTAAAAACCTCCCACATGATAATTCCATGCCGACTAATATAGGATACAAATGTGATCTTCCCATTATGTATCCATGCTAGCTCGTTTGGTAAGACATGAAAGAGAAGAATGTCATATTTTCATTTACACTGCATTTATATTAGATTCGAGTAATGTACACTTCATGTCTCTCTATTAGAATTTAACATAAGGTGTGCACCTATAATGGACATTGCCTTGTTTAATTGTTTAACAAAAGTCCTTGGGTTTTTGAATACTACTGCTTATAGTATTTAAAACAATTTTTATACTAATTTGAAGACCAAGAAAAAAATGGTTGAATTAATGTTTAACAAAAGCCCTTGGGGTTTTTGAATACTACTGCTACAGTATTTAAAACAATTTTTATACCAATTTGAAGACCATGAATAAAATGGTTGAATCTCGCTCTGAACTGAAATTCAAATTAATAACGCTGAGAAATCCACTTTCACACTCGCCAACGCCAAGGGAACATTATGACACGGTCTTTTACTTTCAAAGGAACGAAAAATTACAAGAGTGAAATATCCCAAAGGGAAAAATATTAACTTCCAACTTTGAATGTAGTACTCCTCCCCACCCCCCGTCTTTCGCAACATGGGCTTACCCAAAATTGTTTTAGGGTGTAAAAATTTTCTAAACAAATTACATTTTTAAACTTTATAAACTAATTATAAAAATAAAAATCGCCACACTGCATTTATTCTATCTTGTGATAAAAGCTGCTGGCTGGTCAGATTTTTCCGAATTTCTCCACTCCTGTACACCAGTCTCTTCTCTTTTACTCTTGTTCTTTAGATTTTCGTAAGAGATATCAGTTATCGGTTACGATGCGCTTTACAGAGGAGTTCGTGCTGGAATTTTCGAGTCCGAACTATTTCGAAAATTACTGGCACCCCTCCGGGAGAGTACTTACGAGGAAAATAAAATGTCTAATACATCTTAAGCATACACACACAGAAATGCATGCTGATAAGCCATTTTTAAATTCTTTGCATTGACAACAACGTTAAAATCTTAATGTTATTCGGAACAAAAACTGCTTGAAGAAATGATTCGTAGAAATTGGAAATCCTCGATTAACATCCTCGTATACGCTATGAGTGGTTCATTAATGAGAGAGAATACTCAAAAATAATAAAAGTTTCAATGTAGTGTACTAAAGATTATCATTTTTATTCAATTACAAGAAAAATTAGAAATTTAAATTTTCAATGAGTCCTAAATTGTCTGTGGTATTTCTATGCTTATAGGAATTATCCCGGCCATTAACAGCCCTAACTCATTCATCTCTATCACCAATTACTGGTACAGTCTCTCAAAAAAGTATCCGAACACTATGGTTGATTACAAAATTCAGAAAAAATATCTGGCAACGTTTTTTTTTTAGAAATTAGTGATCTGGCAACCGTGTCACGTGACACGAAGGTTGCCAGATCACTAATTTGTAAAAAAAAACGTTGCCAGATGTTTTTTTCTGAATTCTGTAATCAACCATAGTGTTCGGATACTTTTTTGAGCGACTGTACAGCTCCCTTACAATCATTACTCCGAGTCGCAATCTAATTAGCGTTGAGCTACTTCTGAGCTGCAATTTCATGCTTCAACGTCATCTTCAAGCACCCATGGGCTACGGAGGTTCAACCAGATTGTGCAGATTAGTTTTCCAAACATATCTGTCCTGAGCTACATCTTCTACATCTGGCCACTGTACATCAATTCTAACAAGGTCCTGTTTGACATTGTCTACCAACGCATTCTACGTCTCTCCCTGTAGGCACACTACACATGACCCTATTCGTTAATCTACAATTATGCATACCGACAACATGGCCAAACCAACGAAGCCTCTCTCTGCATAATATGCTGCTCAAGGGAGATTGCTGACTCCTTTGCTTAACCTCATCATTACTTACAACGTTGAACCACCTAATGCTCAAGATACTGCTTAAGCATCTAGAATCACAAGCATCAAGTTTCTTGTTATCTTGTTTACAAAAGATCAAGTTTCACTACCATAACTAACTCTGGTAAGAACCAAACTATTATACAGTCTAATTTTAGTCTTTAGGTGTATACGCCTATTTCTCCACACTCCATAGATTATTAAAAATATCCTGCAGCAATCCCTATTCGTCTGTTAATCTCACATCGTATATCACCAGTATCTGTTACACAGCTCCCAAGATAATTAAACTGAGACACCTTCTCAAGAGTGCAGCCATTCAGATTAACTAAACCATAGACTTCTTGACCAATTTTCATCACTTTAGTTTTCTCTCTGTTTATAACCAAACCTAATCTACTACCAGTCTCATCAACAGCTCTAATGAAAGAGTTCATCTCATCAACATTATTTGCAAAAAAGGGCTAAATCATCAGCATAATCTAAATCAGAAATCTTAGTATCTACAGACCATTTAAGCCCAAAATCTTTACCTTGCAATGAATTTCACATAACGTAATCAATAACTAAAGAGAAAAGGAGACAAAATGCACCCTTGTCGAACACCAGAAACAATGTTAAACCAATTTCTGCAGCAAGCCTTACCAACTCTCACACACGACTCAGTCTTGTGTGAGACACACATGTGTCACACACGACTCAGTCTTGTGTGAGACACACATGTGTCACACACTACTCAGTCTTGCAGTGGTGTCAAGAACGAGTCAGTCGACTCGTTCTTGACACCACTGCAAATGTGCTCGACAGTGACGAGGTGACAGAGTAACATGCCAGCAGCAAGCGTGCCCGTAGTCCTGCTTCCAAAAGATGTTTGCGTATCGTTCTTGTAGACACCCTTAGTACGACAGAGGATCGAATTTGTGACGCCTTAGCTGTCTGCTCTGCCACCGCCGCCTTCCAGATACGCCGATTCTCTTGTGCTTCCGTAACTCTGTGTTGCCTAGAACCACATCTGCGAGTGTACGGATGCCTTTCTGACCGTCGACGCCACCATCGTACCAGTGCCGATACCTGGCGTCCAACGCGGTGTGTAATTTAACGAAATGACCAACTTGCTTCCCAGAGACCCACTATACAACTCGCTCAAAACTCCGCTGAAAAAATGTTGGGCGCCTGCGTCGTCCAGGCATGGTAGCTTCCCCAAAGAGCACTGACCAACACAACAGAAGACGAATAACTTCTTTCTTCATACCTTAGTCCTCAAATACGCGCTGCGTATATATGCATGTTGTCGTCCTCAGTGACGTCATTATTTCACAAAATGGCTTTCAATCTTAGATCACCCTTTCTGCTGCCCTTAACTATTAACATATTATAATATGACGTTACTAAAGGAATTCCTTCTGGGTAATGGTAGCTAGGCATAAACTGAAAGGAGAGCTGTGTACCAATCCCCAGTGATGATGCACAAAACCGGCCAGGTCTAGCGCCTAATGTCCGACCCCGCCTTCTCGTGGTGCAGGCCGTTAGTACCTTTCAAAAGAGATATTCTCTTTTGAAACGGAACGGAAGGGGAGAGCTGCCAGTTCAGTATGGCCTACTGATCTGGTCATCTATGGCCACTTTTTTCTTTTTTTTTTTTCAACCCTGTTGAGGAGTGGTCAATTTCACATGGTCCTGATGCTGACCATTTATACCTACTAAACTGGATTTGTTTATGGATTTGAGCTTGATTATGGATCATGGACTTGCTGCACTGGTGGGCCTCTGTTGAGGGAGAGTCTGCCGCTGTGTTTTCTGTTTGCTTCTGGGTTGCCAGCTCTAAATGAACATAGGCATGGGATACCTTATATCAGCTGGTGGATAATCCTAATCAGAGGCCATTGCAGGTACCTGAACCTTACTTAGCTAGTTGGGCATCGTCAAGCCTAAACTGGAGTAATGTGTCTCAGGCAGGCCATATGGTTCTTGAAAAAGTCCACTTGAAAAGGTGGTGCCTGAAGTTCCTACCAGCATCGGTGACTTCAGCCTTTAGCGGAGGAGGAACAGGTCTTTGCCCCATGCCTGCGATCAGGGGGCTGTTTGATATTGTTGGCCCTACCAATCTCAATAAACCTAATTTCTTTAAAAATCCTACTAATCATTTTCTCTCTGCAGGAACGTGGAACGTGAGGACATTACATAGAGATTATTCTCTTGATGTCCTCATGCAGGAATTCCAGCGCTATAACCTAGATATTCTAGGCTTGCAAGAGGGAGGGAGGATGGAAAGCATCACCAAGGCGTGGGTCTGCTGCTCAGCAGACATGCTAGTGATGCTCCTCTAGGATATGAGTGCATTAATGAAAGGTTTCTTACAGCAAAATTTCAGACAAGCATTAAAGACTTGAATGTTATCTGCTGCCCACTGAGGATGCCGATGAGAATGAGAAGGATAGGTTTTACGGAAAACTTCAGGATATTTTGAATTCTGTCAAGAAAGGAGATATTACCCTTGTTCTTGGTGACTTCAATGCCAAAGTTGGTACTGACTCTGACCTTTGGGGAGGAGGGATAGGCCCTTTTGCTATTGGTAGCTGCAATGGGCAACGTCTCCTACAGGTAAATAAAGTCGATGGTTTCAGAATAACTAACACTTATTACAAACACCGCGACATACATAAATACACATGGGTTTCACCCGATGGGCTGCATAAGAATATGATTGATTATATATTAATTAACAGCAAATGGGCTAGTTCTGTTAGGAATACCAGGGCATATAGGGGAGCTGAAATTGGATCTGACCATTATCTTGTTAAAAGTGTCTTGCAATTTAAACTTAAAAAGTGTTGTGCTAAAGTTAAAAAATTTACCTTTAATACTGAAGCTCTGAAACACCCAGTTATAGCCAAAGCTTACCATGATAGGTTACCTAGTCATTATGACAGTCATGGTTTGCTTCCTACTGAAGTTGAGGAAGGATGGGACCATTTTAAACAGGCTTTTTTGGACACTAACAGTACTCTTTTAGGGAAAAAGGAGCAGAGGAGGCAGAATTATCTGAGTGATAAGGCACTTGAGCTTATTTCAGAAAGAAGGAACTGCAGGAATGTCCTTAATCAGTACCCTACTAGTCCTAATAGAAAGGATTACAGAGAGCTTAATAAACGTGAAAAGAATCAGTTAGCTACTGATAAGAATCTTTGACTTTATGGCTTGGCTGATAAAGCTGAGGAAGCAGTTAGGCAGCACAACAGCAGAGAGCTGTACCAGATAGTTAATGTTTTATGTGTTATAAAACGGACAGGCATACAGGAATTGAAGGCTAAACAAGGTAAGGTTATAGAAGGGGAATATTCTGTCATGGCTAGGTGGGCTGAGCATTTCAGTGATGTTCTAAACAATGTGATTAGTTCTACTCCCATTGTTTGTAATGATGATGGATGCATTGGTGGCTTTAATGTTGGCTCTATAACACAATCTTAAGTTATTTTGGCAATTTGTAAACTTAAACTTCATAAATCCCAAGGGATTGATGAAATTACTACAGAAATGCTTAGAGCTGGGAATATTTTGGTTACCACTTGGATGACTGAAATTTTGAATATCTTTTATGATAAAGGCATGGATCCCATAGATTTTACCAGAGCTATTAATATCCCTATTTTCAAAAAAGGTGATCGCAGTTCTTGTGATAACTATAAGGGTATCAGCCTACTCTCTGTTCCAGGTAAAGTTCTTTTCATGATAGTGCTTAATAGAATTAAAAATCTGGTTGACAGTCAATTGCGTGATGAGCAATGTGGATTCAGAAGTGGTAGGGGATGTGTGGATCAGCTATTTTCACTTAGGCAGGTTCTTGAGAAATGTTTAGAGTTTCAGAGACCTTTGGTTGCTAGCTTTGTTGATTTCAAATTTGACTCTGTTGATTGACATAATTTGTGGTTGATTGTAAGATCATATCGTATTCCAGACAAGTTAGTTAACCTAATGAAAGCTCTCTATAATAACACTGAGTCGTGTGTGAGAGTTGGTAAGTCTTGTAGCAATTGGTATAGCATTACATCTGGTGTTCGTCAAGGGTGCATTTTTTCTCCTTTTCTCTTTAGTTTGGTTATTGATTACGTTAAGTGAAATTCATTGCAAGGTAAAGATTTTGGACGTAAATGGTCTGGAGATACTAAGATTTCTGATTTAAATTATGCTGATGATTTAGCCCTTTTGGCAAATGATTTTGATGAGATGAACTCTTTCATTCGAGCTGTTGATGAGACTGGTAGTAGAGTTATAAACAGAGAGAAAACTAAAGTGATGAAAATTGGTCAGGCAGGCTGTGATTCTGTTAATCTGAATGGTTGCAGTCTTGAGCAGGTGTCACAGTTTAATTACCTTGGGAGCTACGTAAAACAGTTACTGATGATGTGCGGCAGGAGATTAAGAGACGAATAGGGATTGCTGCCGGGACTTCTATGAATCTATGTAGAGTGTGGAGAAATAGGCGTATATACCTAAAGACTGAAATTAGACTGTATAATAGTTTCGTTTTTTCTAGGTTTAGTTATGGTAGTGAAACTTGGACGCTGTGTAAACAAGGTAACAGGAAACTAGATGCTTTTGATTCTAGATGCTTACGTAGTCTCTTGGGTATTAGGTGGTTTAACTTTGTAACTAATGATGAGGTTAGACAAAGGAGTCGGTAACCTCCTTTAAGCAGCATATTATGCAGATAGAGATTCCGCTGGTTTGGCCATGTTGCCCGTATGGATAATTATAGATTGGCGAATAGGGTTATGAACAGTGTGCCTAAAGGCCTCAGACAGAGGGGCAGACAATGTCAAACAGGACCTTGTTAGAATTGGTGTGCAGTGGCCGGATGCAGGAGATGTGGCTCAGGACAGATATGACTGGAGAATTAAACTGCACGGTCTGGTAGGACCTCCGTAGCCCATGGGGGCGGGGGTGGCTCAGTTGGTAGCGCGCCAAGCTCGTAATCTGTAGTTCCCAGGTTCGAGTCCCAGCTGGGTCAGCGTTGAGATTTATCTCCGCAAAATTCCCCGCCCTGCCCACGGTCAGTAGGGGACACCGATGGGCTTGGAAAGGCCGCCATCCGTCGGATGGGAGGTTAATCCGTGGCTCCGTGTACGGGAGAGCCATACTCTGTGCACGTTAAAGAACATGCTGGAGAGCCTTGACGGGAGGCTACCATCTGTCTCCCAACAGCTGTTCCAGTGGGTCCCCTCCCCCAACCTTCTCTGAGCCATCGGGGTCCATGTGACCTGGCCATTTAGCCCATGGTGTGCAAAAAAGTGCCTCTCAGAGGTAAAACAACCCAACCCAACCCGTAGCCCATGGCTGCTTGAGGATGATGATGATGATGATTCTTTTTTCAATTTCCGCCAGTGTATTGCTACAATTTTTTTTTTATCTAGAATGACTTGGAATCCATTACAGGGAAACAGCAATATTTCTATTGCTTATTTGTAGAATATTCAAATCTTTTCGAATTTCAAAATGGCACGTTGTAAAAGGATCCTTGCTGATAAAGTATCAGCAAGGATCCTTTTACAACTGCTTTGCTGATAAAGTATAGGCTTACAAAATAACCTTTGAATATGACTACTTTTGAAGAAGAATTGAGAATAGAGTGTTTTAAGAATAAGAAAAGCTTCTCTTAAGACTTACAGTCTTAACTACTCCAAAATGTAGAACCAAAATGTGGAATGTTAAAAATCTGACGGAGCTCTGAATACAACAATAGCGTTTAGCTTATTTTTTTTTTCTATCTTTATCCTGGACATAGGAATATTATCTTCTTTATTTTTTCTCTGGTTTCAGGTAACCACACTATAAATCCTACTACAAAAATTACCCTGCCATAAAAATACTTTTTTCAAATAATCAGTGTTATGGCTGCAATACAAATAATGATCTGATGCTATTGTTTCATTATAAATTTCATTATCCTTTTATGACAATCATGACTTACCCATCGGTGATTTTAGAAATCTGGAGATGAAACTCAAAAATCTTACTAATCTGCCCCAATCGAATTTTTTCCTTACCGCTCACAATCATCAACAAAATGAATCATTCAAGAATCAGATTTTTTCCTAACTTTAGGCTCAAAGTCAATGGGTTGTTTTGAATATGAGCGGCACATTTTTTTTTGCCATACTGGGGTAAGAGACCAGTCACAAGGACGCCGAGTGCTCAGAGAAGATTGGGAAAACTACTGGAAAGCTGTTGGGGATCAGATATAAACCTTCTGTCAAGCAAGGCCATCCAGCGTGTTGTTTAACGTCCACAGGATATGTCTCTCCAGCACATAGTGCCACGTCTAAACGTCCCTTCCGATACATGCGGCATTTCCAAACCCATTGGTGTCTCCTTTCTCACCGAGGGTGGAATATCGGTTAGCGAAGGAAATTTTCAACGCAGGTACAGAGGGGAATCGAATCTAGGATCTGCAGATTACGAGCCTGGCTAGCTTACCGACTGAGCTAATCTCTGCCCTATAGTCATCACTAAAATGAATCATTCAAAAACCTTTTTGCAAAGAGAGTTGGTTAAAAAATTATTTCTTTCCTTTTCATCCGAATTATTGCGAAAGTACCTTTAGTATTTTTTTTAAAGAAGGTGATATCTGTGGGCAGAGTAACGGGTGAAAAAGAAAACATGCAGTTGATCTCAAAGTAACAAATAACGAAAAGCAAGACTAAATCATTTTTTTTTGGCAGGAGCCACTTGGTTTTAGTGCATTACAGGATACACTAAGGTTAAACTGCTTTCATTTTGTTCTGAGCCGAAGAAATGTGCTGGTCGATTCATTAGAAGCGACATTCGATAGCCTTGCAGTGTAGAGGTGAGACGAAACTTTCGATATCTATGAAGAGAAACTAATCAAAACGCGACTCTGGGAAGTTGCCAAGTCCTTTGAGATCTGATCGATCAAGACAACACGGTCGCCTAAGCAGGTCGCCTGCTCCGAAACTCTTGGTACGCCGTCGCCTTGGAGACCGATGGACATCTTCCAACTCGGATCACGTTGGTTCTTACGGCGGTTGTCACACGGCGCCAGAATTTGGACCGAGATCGGATTCGCGAAAAACAACGGTTACGGAGATCTGTAGCATTTCTCCAAACCGTCGTTTAGAAAAAACAACTTTTCCGGGTAATCTTTGCAAAAGTAACTTGGAAATGAAAGCGAAGTTCTGGAGGCAGAGGCTTTATCCAAAGTCTTGCAAATCAAAGCTGCTTCATTCGATTTCTAATTTTCTACCAATCATAAAGACTTTTAAACAGCAATAACATGCAATATAGATGTGAAATCGTTGGTTCTGTGTTGTTTCATACATCTAGTTAAGTTGTATTCTGGATATATTTGTTGTATTCTGATTGTATTTTTGGCATTCTTTCATGCACACAGAGAGAAGGTATTTTTGGTGGGAAGAGGGAGGGAAACAAAATTTCGGAGATGGGGTGTGAATATAGAAAACTAGCGAATGAAATTGAAGTACATGCAAAAATCTGTATTTTATTGTCAGTAATGTATATAGTTACATGTAATATGCTAATAAATGGTTTAAGAAAACTATATACAAAAACATTTGCTTCTTTAGTCTAATTTTCCAATTCTTTTACCGTTTTAGATTTTTGTTTTTTGCTGGAGGAGGGGGAAATTACCCTTTTACTACGTGGTTGTCCTTTAGGTCCACATATGGAGAAATGCTATTTGCGAACTCACGACCTAGTTAACAAATTTTTGCGACCTTTATCCTATCGCGATATATGTAATAGCGAAATTAAATACATATGTAATAGCATCATGTTATATAATAGCGTTTACACCGAAGAGCCAAAACATTATGATCACCTGCCTAATATGATGCTGGTCCTCCACGTGCTGCCAAAACAGCTCTTACTTGGCGAGGCATGGACGTTACAAGATTTCTATAGGTGTCTTGTGGTATCTAGTACCAACACGTTACCAGCAGATCCTTTAACTCTTGTAAGTTACGTGGTTGAGCCGCCCCAGATCGGATATACTGTTCCAAGACAAATCACAGATGCTCGATTGGATTCATATCTGCGAATTTGAAGTTAGGGCAATACTTGGAAGTTTTCCTCGTGTTCCGCGAACCATTCTCGAAGTGTGGCGTGGTGCATTATCCTGCTAAAATAAAGCATTACTTGAGGGATATACCATTGCCATGAAAGAATGTACCTGGTCTGCAATGATATTTAGGTAGGTGGTAGACATCATAGTTTCCTGCACATGAATGAATAGACCCAGATTTTTCCAGCAGAACATTGCCCAAAACATTAAACTTCTTCCACTGTTTTGTTTTCGTCCCACAGTGTATCCTGGGGCCAACACTTCCCCAGGTAAACGACGCACACATACTCAGCTGTTCACATGGTGCAACAGAAAACGAGCTTCATTGTACCATACGACTTTCTTCTAATCATTCAAGTCCAGTTGTGATACTCACGTGCCCACTGTAGTCACTTTTGACGGGGCACTGAGGGTAACATAGGCACTCAGAGTGGGCCGTGGCTACGCGGCCAGATTTTCAACAAGGTTCGATGTACTGTGTGTTGTGACACATTACTCCCATAACCAGCATTCAAATTACGGGCTAGTTGCACCACAGTATCCCTTCTGTTGGCTCGTACCATACGGATAGCCTTCGCTCACCTTTAGCATGAATGAGCCGTGGTCGGCCCACACCTTGCCGGTGGTTCGTGGTTTTCCCCTCCTCGGACCACTTTTTGAAGGTACTAACCACAGCTGACCATTAGCACCCCACAAGCCTTGCCGTCTCGGAAATGCTCTGACCCAGTCATCTGGACATTATAATTGGTCTTTGTCAAACACACTTCCGCTTTCTTTTACATCTCAAGAACAAGAATAGCACTGATTAACAGAGCTCAGTATCAGGTGTTATTGACACCGTTTCATGACCTTCACACGCACCGTCGTTCACCTGTAGTTGATGAATAAATACGAGTTCTTGATAATGTTTTGGCTCTTCGGTGTATAATTCCGAAAGGATGAACAAGCATGCGACACGTGTGACATCATCGGTGGCAGAAACTGTCAATTTCCTTCTAATTCCGCTGCTACTTAGCAATTAGTCCCAAATTTTGTCGGGTGGCCCTACTTGGTTGTTAACCTCTTGGGTAACAGATTGGGCTCCTAGCTGCCATGGGTCGGGACTGATCATTCGAAGTGTCCGAAATTTCTGTGGCGCTGAGTCGCTTGCCCTGTGAATGTATTCACAGGGCAAACGTGTGGAAGTGTGGAAAGCTGTGGATGAAGTTAATAATGGACATACGTTTGGCGCCAAAATTTTGGCGGGATTTAATAGTGACTGGAGTAGTAGGGTGAAAAGTTGCAAATGAACTTATCGATGCGAAGAGTCATCAATTCTTTTGTCTCCAAACTTTTGGTGTAGGTTTAACTAGTATCTAAACATTTAGTGCTGAGAGCAATGCTACAATATATCACTACAAAACGATATGAGCATCTCACTATTGTTGTTTATTAAGCTGAAGGTTATTCCCGATGATCGGTTGAAATGTTCATTTCAAATTCATACAATTTGCAAGCTTCTCATGCTGACTCACAAAGCGAATCTTAAACCTTTAGGATGCAGTTCAAAATTACAAGCAACAAGTAAACATATTCAATCTTTGGCATGTCAATATGGCCGTAGTAGCTGAAAAATTTCTTTGGCGTTTGCTTTCTTCACCTAAATTGCTCTTAAATGAAAAAAAAAATTAATAAAATGAATATTCATGTTAATATAATATAGCAAAATCAAAAAGAGGGCGGTATTGTAAACCTTATACATCCCGTTACGAATATATTAATTACAATTTCTTATTTCTTCCAATTTTCAGAGAGTTTTTAATTTTATTTATTTAACTATTTAAATAACAAAAATGTAAGAAAATGCCTAAAATATTTATGAAGTAATTAAATACGTGTTTTAAGATTAAAATAAAAAATGGGATTCATAAACTAAAATGCATTTGGTTCAGAATTCACTCGCACGCCTTTCACATAAACTCAAAGTGACAGGATTCGTGTTTGAGAATTCTTAGATTTCCTTGAACTTTCCAAAAATTCGTGAATTTCTATCATAAAAAATTGTGTTCTTAACAACTAATGTAATATCTACCTTCAGTTTTTGCAAATACACTAGCAGAAATTGAAAAAAGAACACCATTCACATTTGAAGCGTAATGTATGAAATTTATTTAGTAGAAACAACTTGTTCAGAAAAGACAGTGATCACACGTGTGAAGTGAATCAATGTTTATTTTACCTTTTAATGAGTATTACATTTTACAGAAGGCACATTTTAATAAGGTGTTGAACCTCCTCCAGCAGCAATACAAGCTTCCAATATGGCATGCAATGGTCATAAAAATGCTGGATATCATGCTGGGGGATACCATTCCATGCGCTTCCAACTTGGACTGTAATTCAGCGATGGTCATTGCCTGCCGCAGTCCGTGGAAGACTCTTTGTCCGATCCAGTCTCAGACATGCTCGATTGGAGACAAGTCCGTAGAGAGTGCTGGTCAAGTGAATTGGTGCACTGCTTGAAGAGCATGTTGAGTTGCCCGGGTAGAGTGTGGGAGGGCGTTATCCTGCTGGAATATCGCATTTGGGGTTACACTCAAATATGGTAGGACGACCGGCTATACATGTCGCTGACGTACTTATTGCCATTCAGTGTACCCTATACAAACACCAGACACGTACGAGAGTGATAGCTAATCGCTCCCCACACCCTGATACCTGGAGTGGGTCCTGTGTGTCACTGGCGGATGCACAATGGAAGAAGCCGCTCACTTTATCGCCTTCGGGAGCGTAAACGACCATTAGACGCTCCTAAGCAGAATCGGCTTTAATTACTAAAGACCACAGACTGTCATTCTTCCCTTCAATGAACTAGTTCTTGATACCACTGCAAACGTGCTCGACAGTGACGAGATGACAGTGGTAACCATGCCAACGGCACTTGTGCCCGTAGTCCTGCTTCCAAAAGACGTTTTGCATATCGTTCTTGTAGACATCCTTAGTACCACAGAGGATCGAATTTGTGATGTCACAGCCATCCGCTCCTCCACCGCCGCCCTTCTTATACGCCGATCCTCTCATACGTCCTAACTATGTGTTGCCTGGTACCACATCTGCGAGTGTGCGAATGCTCTTCTGACCGCAGACGCCACCTTCGCGTACTACTGCCGATACCTCTCGCCCAACGCGGTTTGCAATTTGATGAAAAGACCAACCTGCTTCCCGAAGACCCACTATACGACCTCGCTCAAACTCCGCAAACTGAACAAATGTTGCGCGCCTGTATCGTTCATGCATGGTAGCTTCTTCAAAAAGCACTGCACAACATGACCCAAGACGAATAACTTCTTTCTTCACGCCCTAGTCCTTAAATACGCGCTGCGTACATTTGCATGTTGTCGTCAGTGACGTCACCCAATGACTTTCAATCTTGGATCAGAGATTCTGCTGCCCTTAACTATTAACATATTATAATATGACGTTCCTAAAGGAATTTCTTCTGGGTGTTCTTTTTTCAATTTCCGCCAATGTATTTAGGCTATTTCGGTGTCTTTCAAGAATTCTTTCAGGACCATCTTTCAAGAATTCACAAGGGAAGAAATCGTTTTGGTTCGTGGCCGTGGAAAACATCAGTCAGAAGAACTGGCAGAACTGTGGAAAATTTCAGACTTCTTGAATTCAGCTGAATATATTGAATATATAATCGTAAAGAAAGACTAATTAAAATTTGACGTCAAATAGCATTTAACAGTGAATTCCAAATTCACATTTATTTCCAAAATACTATATATTTACATTTTTTTACACAAATATTATCACCAATCTGGATTGTATACGATTTTAACAAATTATGAGCTAGATGACATCGTTATCTTGCCATAAAAAGAAAAAAAAAATTGAAAACCAATAAAACGATAAGCTTTTCGTATTTAAAATCTGATTCTTTCATTTACCAATCAAATAATTTTTCTTAGATCAGAAATTCTTCTTAGGTTTACAATTTTTATAAGAAACATCTCTGTAATAAAAGAAGGTGTCTGTCTGTGTGTCCATGGCAGCCATGACTCATCGGGAAATCAACGTACACTCTCCAACTTTTCAGAGAATGTTTCAGGTTGTGGTCCGAATTGAGTGCCAAATTTCAGGTCGAAAGTCCGAAGAAGGGCTTGTTAGAAGCAAAAATATTTACCTTGCTATTCTTACGGGAAACGATAATCGCTGTCAAATCCATTGTTGCCATTTACTGCTCCCTAACTCTGAAAGTAAAAAGTTAAAATAGTGTTGCGAATTACAAAATATGGATAGCACTGGGCGTGAGTATTAATAACTATATTTTAAAACCAATTGTAATACAATGCAAATCGTTACAAAAATATGGATGAAGTATCTCATAAACAAATTAACTACTAACATGCAAAAGTCATCAATCTTCCTGCACAGAGTACCCAACAACAGCTCTGTCTATTCTACTAAATACTACCTTTTCAACCTTGTTTACCATGTCACTTGAACATCTCGAGACGTAAACAAATTATCGTCCTCTGCTAGTTCACTAAACTTCTCACACTAGCCAAAACAAGAGGACCGTCCGCGCACACAACACATAAAAGATTCTTCTTGTCTTTTACTTATCGCGCACAGACTCAAACCATCTGAACAACCTTTCAGATCTCAGAACTTTAACACACTGCACTGCTATATTTTCATTCTTCTTCTTCTGAACTGTTCTAAGTTCCAAATCGTTGGCTAATTGAATCTCACGCAGAAGCACACACGAGGGCTCCAGTAACGTTAACTCGTGAAGTCACTGCAGCGCGTTCATCCGTCGCAATAATAGCATTTAGGATGATTAGATTTCCTAACCAAAAAAATGGGGTCGGACAGGGGGAACCCGCCTACGAAATTTGGGACCTTTCGGTAAAGTAGGTCGGGAATTACAGAATGTCAAAATCTGACGAAATAAATATCTCTATCGTTTGCCACGGGCTCTGAGAGCGCGCGCCGAGTCAACAATGGCCTTTGCAACACAGGGAAATTCTTCGTATTCAAACCGTGTAAAATGTCAAGGGGTGGGATACTCTACATTACAGAATGCCAAAAAATATAAATACCGTTAGCCAAATTCTGAAGAAAAAAATCTCGATCGTTTGTCACGGGCTCTGAGAGAGCGCGCCGTCAGTGATGACCTTTGCAACACTGAGAACTTCTTCGTGTTCAAACTGTGATAAAATGTCGTTGCGGGGGGAGATACTCACAAAACTAACTTTTAGTGCTGGAAACAACAGAATATGCAGGTTAAAAGTGAGACACGAGCTGTCACAATCTGTGTACAAAACGAAGCCACGGGCCAAGTGAGAACCTGATTTTTAAACCAGTCACTGGGCCACACGGGGCACGCGGTGCAGGAAATTTGGACCGGGCGAACGAATATCACGGGAGCCATAGGGTAGCAAAATCTGTGGTAACGGAAAAAAAATCTCGATAACTTATGCAGAAACTAAGCAATGGGCTATGAGGAGTGCTCGCTGACGTCAGCAACAATCCGGGCAACTTTCTTCCTGCTGAAAGTTTGTGCTAAAGTGTCGGGGGGGGGGGAGTTTCTTAGAAAATTTACCTTTAATGCAGTGAAAATAAGAATATACATGTTAAAAGTGGCACCCGAGCAGCGCCTGATACGTTCAGCTAGTATTAAATAAGTACAAATAAGTACGGTATTTGATATTCTTTGGAATAATCGGCCATAATTATTTTAGAATTTTTCTCCTTTTAAAAAATACCTTAACCTTTTTTTTTTCTAAACTTATCGTTGTAAATATTTTGCTTATAACTGTTATTAAATAAGCTCACCAAACAAAAAATTAGTCACCCCTGGCTGAATGTCACCTAATAGCACATAACGCCTTCATGCGCCCGAAGAACAGCAGAAATCTTGTCTGGTATGAATGCTACCATTGTGTGGAAGTAGTGCATATCAGTATTCATCCACTCTTCCAGCAGAAAATGTCGCAGATTGGCCAGATGGCTGGGACAGCGCTTCACTCGTTGCCCCAAAGAATCCCACAAGTTTTCTATGGGATTCAAATCCGAGGATTTGGCGGGCCAGTCGAGATGTTCGAAGGCTTCAGAATGCTTTTTGTGCCAATCTGACACACTTCGATCCCTGTGCACACGACAACTGTCGACTTGGAAGACTGGGTTATCCTTCTGGTGTTCACTGTGGAGATGCTGCACAAAAGGCAACATGTGGTCGTCCAGTTGTTCCATATAGCTCTTCTGGTTCAAGTGTGACATCACCGTAACCAAAGGACCCATTTCCTCATACGTGAAACACCCTCAGAACATTACATTACAGAGCCTCCTGCAGCTTGAACAGAACCTTGCACACAATAAGGCTTCATGTGGCTTATGATGTACCTATCCCCTCCCATCATTCGAGTACAAGCAAAAACGTGACTCATCTGACCAGCTCACGTGCTTCTAAGAGTTGACAGTCCAGTCTTTGTGGCACTGCACCCACTGTAACCATGCAGCAGAGCTGTTAACATGGGTCTCTTCCACGGTACTCTGCCCCAGATATCCATGGCATGCAGTTCCCTTCGGAGTGTTCATTCCGAAACAGCTTGTTGTAGGGTGCATTGACTGACTCGAGCAATTCCTGTCTTGTTGCAAAGCGGTTTGTCCTAACAGTGCTGACACACTGTGGCAGTCCCTATTGGTTAGCACGGTCTTTCTGCTGCAGCTCTGGTGATGAATACTGGTGGACTGCGATGTATGCCACTGCTGGAAGACCCTTTGAACAGTACGTTTCGACATACCTGCAAAGGCAGCAACTTCTTGTACACTATGCACTTTGACTCGGCCAAACGCAATAACACCTTTTTTCCACTCATTCACATCTTTGACGCGACCCATGTTCCATGGAGCGACTAACACACACGTGACACACAACCACTTCTTGTCACTGTATGAACCCCATAGCGCACGACACTGCTATTTGTATGACCGTTTATTACTAGTGCGCCCTCTGTTGCTGTCGAAAGGACACAACCCTCTTACTGCGGGAGATGACTAATTTTTTGTCCGGTGAGCTTAAGTTATTGATGACAATCACACATAAACTTTCAATATGTAAAATCTTGAACAAACCAAAAATATCATCCTTCCTTGCAAAATAATTTTTTACTTCTAGCTTACAAAATCCTTTCAGTAGACTTATAATTTTTATATTACTTAATAATAGGCAGTTCCTTAAACTATTATTCTATGTCTAATTATAGATGCAAAGATGCTTTATATATTAAAACAGTTTTTTCTATATCAACAAATTAAATTTCGAGATTTAAATGCTACAAATTGTGATCTTGAACATATCCAGTGAACATATTTAATCCATTTCATTTTTGATAAGGTTGTACCTATCTCTTTAATATGAATTATGAAAAAATGATAAGTTAAAAAATTAAAAAAATACCTGTCTTCCTCGCCCGAAAAAGTAAAAAAAAGTAAAACTGAAGCATATCGATGGTACAATCAGTCACTGAATTCGTATTCACTTCAAAGGAAGATAGGACGCCAATTTACGTACTCATCAATTATCGGCGTCCTACGTTTCTTTGAAGTGAACTCGAATTCAGACAGTGATTTCTCCATCGGTATGCGTTAGGATTTTTGTTTTTTTTTTTACTTTTCAGGGCGAAGAAAATATATATTAAAAAAAAATTACAATTTACATTTTTTTTAACTTTGTCATTAAGAATACCAATCTTGGAAAGTGCTTGCATTCATTAGGACTTGTCAAGATCGGGTCCCTCTTTCCTTTCCCTTTTTCGGAGATAGAAAAGAGGTTTGGGTTGTTTTATCTCTGAGCGGCACTTTTTTGCACACAATGGGTTAAATGACAAGGTCACAAGGACCCCGAAGGCTCAGAGAAGGTTGGGGGAGGGGATCCACTGGAACAGCTTTTGGGGGAAAGGAGGTAGCCTCCTGTCAAAGCCATCCAGCGTGTTCTTTAACGTCCCCATCCGATGGACGACGGCCTTTCCAAGCCCATCTGTGTCCCCTGCTGACCGTTTACAGGGCGGGGAGTTTTGGGGAGATAAATCTTAACGCTGACCCAGCTGAGACTCGAACCTGGCTAGGAAAAGATTGATTTGATGTAGCCCACGACTTTGTAGATGGTACAAATTTTAATTTGAGATATAACTCTTTGGGCTCGACTCCTGTGAAATTTCTTTTCCTTTTTGTACGTAAGAAGGGAAAGGCAAAATCTGGAGGTAATTTACGACAGTCCCCACACCACAAGCTTTCATTTCGCAACTTAACTCCTAACTATAGGGCTTCGAGTTTGGAAGACATAGTGGATGGAAGAACGATATTTGCATCTCTCTTTTTTTAGAGGGAAAGAAAGCACGGAGAGGGAGGGAATTTTTTTATAGACTGTAATACTACCCGTGCCGTCCCATGGCCGAGTGGTTAGCACGCTTGGCTACTGATCTAAGGACCTGGGTTCGAGCCCCGGGTAAGGCATGGATGTATGTGTCGTTTTTCTGCTGAGGTCCTGCCATCCTCTCAGATCTTCTACTGTGGTATATAAACTGACAGGCTCCTGTCAGACCTCTGTGAGAAGCAGCTGCTTGAGGGGGTATTTAATACTACCCGTCACAAACTTTTATTTCACTCATAACTCGTCGAGATTAGTCAACGAGTCGGGAAGATATGGTGGAACAGGTTTTGACAAACACTCAAGCAAACAAGCAAAAGTAAATAGTATTTTTTATTCTTTTTTTTTTGTAATTTTTACCTATTTGATCACTAAAAAGTAAAAAAAAAACTGAAAATGATGAAGTCACTCACTAAATTTGTATACACTTCAAAAGAGAATATACATAAAAAAAAAAGAAATTACTTACCTTTCAAGCGGACGCTTGCCACAGAGATCTGACAGGAGCCTGTTAGTTTAATATGCCATAGAGGAGAATCTTCTGCTGTGAGGAAGGAGAGATCTCAGCAGAAATATAACATGAGGAGAAGACCTGTGAAGAAGGCGAGACCTCAGCAGAAACAAAACACGAACATTCATATTTTAATCGGGGCTCGAACACGGGCCTTTTTGATCAGTAGCCAAGCGCGTTAACAATCGTGACGAGAACCCAGGCATTTTTGGTTAAGTCGTAAATCGGTTTTGGCACCCTCTCATCCTTCGAAGCGAATGCGAATTAAGTGAATGATTTGACCATTGGTAGGTTTTGGTTTTATTTTTTGCTTTTTAGTGTTCACGATGGCCGAGTTGTTAACGCGCTTGGTTATTGATCAACAAGTCCCGAGTTAAATCTAAACAGAACCCCGGTTAAAGTATGGATGTTTGCGTTATGTTTCTGCTGAGGTCTCGCCTTCCTCACAGATCTTCTCTCAGAGATTCTCTGAACCCTATCTTAGAGATAAAATCATTAGCGCTTGGCTACTGATCATCAAGACCCGATTAAAATCAGAGCTCCGGTTAAAGTATGGATGTTCGTGTTATGTTAGGTAATTCATTTCTTTTTATATATATTCTCCTTTGAAGTGCGTACGAATTTAGTGAGTGACTTCATCATTTTCAGTTTATTTTTAAAATTTTTAATTTTTTTTTACTTTGTCATTAAAAACATTGCCTTTAGAAGTATTAAATTGATACTTTGCACTTCTGATACTTTCATTTCCCATACGACTCATAAACATCGTCTTCCGTTAAATTTCCTTTCGCCTTTTTCGGGGAAGGAGATTCCCTGTCTTTAGATTTGTGGTATCGCAAGACATTCTAGACGTCACAAACTTTAATTTGAGATATAACTCGTTGAGTTCGATTCGGGTGAAATTTCTGCCTCTTTCTTGAGGGGAAGAAATATAAGGGGCACGACTGAGTTAGCCCGCAACGGTTCCCCATAAATAAATAAAAATAAATACCTCCTCAAGCAGCTGCTTGCCACAGAGGTCTGAGAGGAGCCTGTCAGTTTATATGCCACAGTAGGAGATCTGAGAGGATGGCAGGACCTCAGCAGAAAAACGACACACACATCCATTCCTAAATTCCGGGGCTAGAACCCAGGTCCCTTAGATCAGTAGCCAAGCGTGCTAACCACTCGGCCACGGGACGGCCGGTTCCCCATAGCATATTTGACATCAGACAATTAACTCTGAGCGTTTGGAAGATAGAGCGAAAAAAGATTTTCACATTCCCTCTTTCTAAGCGAAGAGGAAACACGGGGGGATATTAATTTAATAGCAGTCAGGCCCGTATCTAGAAAAAAATTGAAGGGGAGTTGGCAAGAAACACAATCGAGACAAAAAAAAATTAAAAGAGTGGGGGGGAGGCAAGGGACTGGATTTCTAATGTAGTTTAACATTTTCCCCTCCGTTTTACAGGTCTACAAAATTTCCTGAAAAGTGGCTGAAATATAAATAAGTTTTGTATTTTTTTTTGCCTCTATTACCCTAATTAGGATTCTGAAGTTGGGGATGGCTCCTTAGCCACCCTAGATCGGCCTTGATAGCAATAAATGGAAGGCAAATGTTGTTTACACCTACTCCATTCGGGAGAATTAAGAAACAGAACAGCATTATAAACATAAAGCGAATTGAATGATAATGTACAGCATCACATATAAGAAATAGACTACAGATAAATGAATCATTTTACAATCTAGATATGAAGACAATAAAAGATATAAAACTTATAGCATTTGAGATATTTACATGTCTATGCTTTGTAAATGCTTTTAAGAAAAAGCTACTGTGGGAAGGTAGATAACAAAGTCCTCCGAAAGAGCTCTCTATCCTATTCCTACACTGTATATGTATTTTATAGCCTATGACACTCCTTGCATGATAAGTTTTTTGACACGCAACTGGTGAGAGAGGTATGGAGGAACAAAAGTTTTGACAAACACGCAAACCAACAAACAAACAAATGACGAGGGAAAAGCAATAGGAAGATAGGTGAAAAAATATGAATTTAAAAATTGAAAAAAAAGTACCTTTCTATGTGAATCTTAAAAAAAGAAGAAGCATACTAGTAATGCAATCAGCTACTGAATTCGATTCACTTCAAGTGATAATAGGGCGCCATAAATCGTCGCCATATCTTTCTATGAAGTGAATACGAATTCGGTGAGTGATTTTACCATATATAGGTTTTATTTTCATTCTTTACTTTTTAGAGCTCAAATAGGAAGGTGGGTATTTAAAAAATTTTTGTACTGATCTAAGGGACCTGGGTTCGAGCCCCGGGTAAGGCATGGCTGTTTGTATCGTTTTTCTGCTGAGGTCCTGCCATCCTCTCAGACCTTCTACTACGGCATATAAACTGACAGGCTCCTGTCAAGACCTATGTGGCAAGCAACTGCTTGAGGAGGTTATTTATTTAAATATTTTTAGTGGCAAAATAAAAATCATATGTTCAGAAATCTCAGTTGCTGTATGACGTGTAAAGATCGACCCACTTTTTCTTCCCCCCTTTTTTGGGTGATGGAGAGAAAAATGGGACTTGATTTAAAGTTGCTCTACCCACGACATTATCGTCGTCAGAAGCTTTAATTGAAGGTGGTTTTTTTGTGGGGGTCGAACTCATTGAGATCGACCCCACAAAATTTCTGTCCTTTTTTATTCTCCTTTTGGGGGGATTGAGGACAAAATTTGAAGTCCCTTCGACAGTTTCATTTAACAGCTAACTCATAACTGGGCTCTTGCATTCGGAAGATACAGTATATTAGAATGATTGTCAAATACTCCTCTTTTAGAGTCGAAGAAAGCACAAGAGTAAATATTTATAGCCTATAACACTCTCCACATCATAAGCTTGCATTTGACACAACCTTTTTACCTTTGGCCCTCGTGTTAATAGAAGGCATAAATAGAACACTTCTTCACACATTTAGCCTCTTTTTAAAAAAAAATACCCCCTTAAGCAGCTGCTTGCCACAGAGATCTGACAGGAGCCTGTCAGTTTATATGCCATAGTAGGTATGAGGACGGCAGGACCTCAGCAGAAAAACAGCATAAACATCCATGTCTTACCCGGGGCTCGAACCCAGGTCCCTTAGATCAGTAGCCAAGCGTGCTAACCACTCGGCCACGGGACGGCCTTAGCTTCCTTTTTAAGGGGGGGGGGGAATATGGAGGTGAATTTTTTTACAATCTTTGACACTTTCCGCGTCATAAGCCTTCATTTGACACATAACTCATTTCTTTTGGCCTTTGCGGTTCCAAAGATATAATGAACGAATTATTTTCACACTTCCCCTTTTTTTAGGGGAGAAGAAAGCACGAGGCTAAATGTTTTGTAGACCTTGACACATAGCACATTAAGTTTGGCCTTCGCGTTCTAAAGATATGGTGGAACAACTGTCTTGACTAACTGACAAACCAAAGGAAAGGAAGTGGGAAGATAGAAAAAAATAAATATCGTTGAAGTTTGTGTCACTGTCACTCTTGGCTTCTGATCTAAGGGACCTGGGTTCGAGCCCCGGATAAGGCATGGACGTTTGTGTTGTTTTCCTGCTGAGGTCCTGCCATCCTCTCAGACCTTCTACTCTGGCATATATACTGACAGGCTCCTGTCAGACCTCTGTGGCAAGCAGCTGCTTGAGGGGGTATTTTTTTTTTTATTTGTGTCACTGAGTTTCAGATTTTGTCAAATGATAATAAATCACACATTTGGAGCCAACGAATTTGAATTATTACTTATAAAAGCACGCGTGACTTTAAAACGAAAACAAAAAGGGAAATTTTTTTAAATCTACTCAGCCTCTCAAATACTTTTCAAATTAGTATTCTGCGATTCATTAATGATTGCTCATAGGAAAAATAAGAAGTTTAAGCTGAAGGTAATTTGCTTATGAACGTATTATTCCTTCCTGTTCAGTGAATTGCCTCTTAATCTTTTTATTGACGACTAATTACGAAACCTTCGGATGCGACATGTTGAGGATCTGGTGTTAATGGGATCGACAGGAAAGAAAGCCGTAAAAGAGTGAAACAATTGGAAGAGCATTTGTGTTCAAGGAAGTGCAAAACTATTGAACAAACTGTTGAAAAGACAAAAGCTTTTCTCTGCATTCTCTTCATACACCTAATTAATATTCTGAGTAAGAGCAAAACGTACTAAATCATAAAGGAAAAAAGTTGTTATATAAGAATTGCTTGCAACTTTAATTACGAAAACAGCGCTTTTCTCTTATAATTATTCCTCCAGGTTGTGGTTTTCAAAGGACTCGTTCTGACTACAGATATGCCATCGATGCTTGTATATTTCTTTTACTAAGATGAATTTTTGGACTTGACCCTTTCGATTAGTCGAGGAAGCAGTTAAGAGTGTGATGCATCTGTTTAAAAGCGTATCAAGGGCCGAATTAACCATAAGACGCGTTAAGCATTTGCCTACGGACACCAGCACTCGAGTGTTACATTTTGTTCATTTAAGTAGAAACAAAATCGTCTTTTTTATTTCTTAGAACGAATAAAAAACTAGTTGCAAAGATCCGTGGTTCAAGAACAGTTGAAAGCATTTCTCTCTAGCCAACATAAATTTAGTGAAGAGCCAGCAGAAAAAAAAACTATATTTCAATGAGCCGCGGGAAAAATTCTCTACTAAAACACGAAAACATTCAATTCTAACGAGTACTGAATCCAAATGATATATGTATTAACCCGAGTTAAAATAAGGGAAATAAATTTGACTTGAGTTTTTCTTGCTGTTTCATATTAAGCCAACGATTGAATTCTGAATTTCCAATTTCTTTGAAAGTTGTCTTTGTCAATTAAGCTCACTTTACGTACTTCTTCAGTGAACTGGACGAACAAAACGCAATATTTATAATGATGGCTCTTTATAATAACACTAGATGTTGTGTGAGGGATGGTAAAGCTCGCACTGATTGTTTTAGCTGGAGTTCCACAAGGCTGCATTCTGTCTTCTTTTCAGTTTGTTATGTGAAATATATTGCAGACGCGGGATTTAGGTTTTTAGATGGTCCAGCGATTGGAAAAAGGTCAAATTTATACTATTTTAAAGATTTGATTGTTTGGCAAATGACCTTGACGAGATGAACTAATTCATTAGGACTGTTGATGAGATTGGTAATAGGGAATTTGGTAATATTACTAGAAAGGAAATGGACCTCTTTGAGGAAGAAAAGGTTCTCTGTCAGTTTGTAATTTTCTATTATTACCATTCCATCAGCCGTCCCATGGCCGAGTGGTTAGCGCGCTTGGCTTCTGATCTAAGGGACCTGGGTTCGAGCCCCGGGTAAGGCATGGCTGTTTGTGTCGTTTTTCTGCTGAGGTCCTGCCATCCTCTCAGACCTTGTACTATGGCATTATAAACTGACAGGCTCCTGTCAGACCTCTGTGGCAAGCAGCTGCTTGAGGGGGTATTTATTTATTTTTTTTACCATTCCATCAATGAGCAGTAATATGAAACAGAGTTTTCTGTATCTCTTTAGAGATGTAAGAAAATTTGTTCACGTGTTAAGTGATCAATGACCTGACGATTTGCGTTTCCTGCATGCTCACTTCGAATCGTGGGATAGTTGTTTCATTTATCGCATTGATGAACATCACCGAAATCTACAGTCATACAGTATTACAAATTAAAAATGAATAATAATTGTTTTCCCATGATTTAAAGTTAAACTTTTTTTCTTCTGCAAAACTCCCCGCCCTGTCCTCGGTCAATAGAGGACACCGATGGGCTTGGAAAGGCCGCCGTCCGTCGTATGGGACGTTAAAACGTGGGGCTGTGTGTGGGAGAGTCATACCCTATGCACATCAAAAAACACACTGGATGGCCTTGGCGGGAGGCTGCCATCTGTCTCCCAACAGCTTTCCAGTGGGTCCTTTCCGCCCTAACCTTCTCTGAGCCTTCGGGGTCCTTGTGGCCTGGCCATTTAGCCCATTGTGTGCAAAAAAAGTGCCGCTCTGTGGTAAAACAACCCAATCTTATTTTTTTCTATCAGATCAGGAAAGCTACTACGTAGCTTATCGCCATGTTATGAGAGAGCAAACAACCATACCATCCTGAGAACTCGAACTCGGACAGTGGCACTGAGCGACGAGGGTTAAAATTAATTAGGCAGTAGTTAATTTTTATTTTCGACTGGAGAATATTTTTTTTATCGAATGAAATTTGTTAAAAGTGTTTAGTTTGTATTATATGCGTTATAAGTGCTTAGTACAGTATTTCTATTTTTAATGATGATGAAACCTGATGCCGAAATACCGGTATTTATTTTTGGGTCCGATATTGCATTCCGTACACTAGACAAGTTGAGTTGTTTTAGCTCTGAGCGGCACTTCTTTGCAGATAATGGACTAAATGACCAGGTCATAAGGACCCCGAGGGCTCAGAGAGGTTGGGGGAAAGGGGACCCACTGGACGGCTGTTAGGAAGCAGATGGTAACCTCCCATCAAAGTCATCCAACGTGTCCTTTAATATGCACAGTACACTCTACCGCACACGGGTTATGGCTCATCTGTGCACTGCTAATGGGATCACAAGTTAACCTACCATCTGGCCAATGGTATTGCTCTCACAAAGTCAGGGCGCAAGGGACATGCAAAAACCATTGTCACAGTTAGATGCAAAACTAGCAAACAAAAACGTTTGTAATCATTATGATGAACAATTGAAGTCTCTTATTTTACCCAACAGCTGTTCCAGTGGGTCCCCTCACCCACCCTTCTCCGAGCTTTTGAGATCTATGTGGCCTGGTCATTTAACAAAAGCATCAAATACAACGAGGAATTGTTAAAATAATAAATTGTATTTTAGGAACTGAATCATAACAGGACTACATTTTCGTTTGAAGAACAGGTATTATATTTTGTTAACTAAAGAAAACAAGTTAGACATCCCTAAAATTCAAAAGAAGCAAAACCTGCGGAATTTACATCTAACTCGCGATGGGACGATAAGCCCGCGAGTGACTTTCACTGGCAACAACTTCTCCTTTACGGAATGAAAGGGAAACTCCGCGCACGATTAGTACGTGTCCTTCACGCCGGTAACCTGCTCATGTGACTCAACCGTGTCTCTGTAGAGAGGAGAGCCGATGGTGGCCCACAGCCGCCATTGTGGAAGAGATCGTATCAACGCTCGAGTAGGCACGTGCTAACGAGATTGGGCGTCAGGTCAAGTACACCGGTCGGACGTTATCATCGAATGCGGGGCAGAAGTCGACCTGTGGGCCGCTACAGTAGCTGCTGACGATGATTAGTGGAGCAGGTGCGCACCGGAGCATACTCGAATAGGCATCGCCACACCTGCTGGAAGTTGAAAGCAGGCAGCAGTACATCGCAACTGGAACTTAACAAAAGGGAGAACATATCAGCCATGGGACGTTTGACAAATGAATTAAGACAGTCACACAAATAATGCCACGGGAGAATCACTTGAATGTACCGAACTACACTTTGTTCTGCTCCACCTGAAAAAGCAGCGAACGAAACAAGCATCTTACTAGATATTACGAAAGAGAAATGTTTCCCTGACACATAACAGAGACGAGTCTGCAGTACTGTAGCGAAGAGCAGAATGATTAGTTTCTTAAAGCTTACGTGGTTCTACGGATAGGGCGAATGGTCTGCACCCATTAATCATATTGCTGGATCCTTAATCATTGTGGAAAAAACGATCTTCCTCTTGGCTCCAAACCCTTTCTGGAGATACAAGAGTGCAGGTGCAAGAGTTGGGTGTGGGATGTGGGGCGTGTAGTTGCCCCTACACATTCAATGATTGTCTGGTGTGGCCATGTGTTTCAAATCAGCCTTACAGTTGAGATACGCATTCTCATTTGTTAACATGTCTCACATAAAACATATATTTTTAAATAATGTTTTCTTAAGGCTTTTCTTAGTTCCCTTACTACAGGCAGTCGAAGTATCAATGAAGGGGAGCATTTATATTTATCTAGGAAGGAAATTGATACCAATTTTTAACGCCAGACTGAATTGCCAAAAGTTCTTTTACTAAACGCAATCACTTTTTAATTTTTTCAACCAAAAGCTTATTGTTTTTATTACACAATTTTTCTTTTAGAATAATTGCCAATCTTTCGCAAAACTAGTGTCTTCAGAAAATTATGTATAATATTTATACATGTTAAATAATTTTCATTTCAACCTAAGTTTTTTGTACAGTGTTTGAATACTGCTTAAAAATACCTTTATATAATAATTTTTTTACATATGGAATTTTTTTAACTTTTGAAATTCATCATAATAAATACAGTTAGAGCAAGTTTGAGAGTAGACTGATGTAAAAGTCAATTTCTATTTAGCTTTCAATTTGTTAGAGGCAGGGCCAGATCTAAGGATGGGGGAAACGAGGCTATGCACGACCATTGAGAATGGGAATAAGGGTAATAGAGGCAACAAATGATTAATTTTTGCATATTTCATGCATTTCTCAAGAATTTTTTAAACACCTAAAACGGGAAGGAGGGGGGGGGGGATGTTATACGATAATGGGAATCCAGTCTTTTGCCTCCATCTTAGAGAACGTTCTTTTTTTAAAGAAATTGGATGTTAAGGAGAACTATATATTGATCTTTTATAAATCTGGTCCCGGTTAGAGACAATGTCGTTATAAAAAATGTAACGACATTTATAGATTATTAATATATTTCTCTTTAATACACCTTAACTCTATTTTTCTTAAATTGTTTTAAATGAAAATTCATCTTTATTATACTATACAATGGGTTGCTAACTTATAAATATATAGCTTGCTATCACAGTGTTTTTTTTTTTCAAGTTTATATTACCACTTTCTTAAAGAATTATTGTAGTTCTTTCTTAAATTTGTATACTAACATTTTATGTTTTTCTCGGTAATTTCATAGATGTTTCATCATTTTTCAATTAATTTTATTTTCGGTAATTTATAATATTCTGTTTTTTATTTCAATTTAGTGTCTTTCTCTCTCATGCTTTAATTTTTTATGAATTGTCAAAAATATTAATTTGCTACTACGTTATGTTTATATAAATCTATAAGAGAAATGCCCGATACCTTAAATTTTTCTTCTTTTGTTTCTCTATGTGAATATTTCTGTTGATTTACAATTTTAATGATTTTTAGAAATGCTGATTGAACATTTTCTGTCATCTTTATGGGCGGGTGGTTGGTTCAGTTGGCAGGAAACCTGATATTCCCAAGTTCGAGTCCATTAAAATTTCTCCATTATCTCGGTGAAAAAGGAAACACCGGTGAGCTTGGACAGACGATTGTTCATCAGAGAGGATATTAAGCAGTTGCCTGAAATTGGATGTTAAGGAGAACTATATATTGCGCACGTTAAAAAATTCGCTGATCTTGACAGGAGTCTTCTATTTCAGCTAACTGCTGTCCAGTGTATTCTTCTCTTCTAACCAAACGGTCGAGGTTTCGCTCAGCGCTAGTATCGTTATCTGCAGTTCGAATGTTCGAGTCTCAACTGTGTCTGTGCTGAGAAATTTCTCCTCTAATTCCCATCCTCCACTCGGTGAGAAAAGAGACACTGATGGACTGGAAAACGCTGCCATATCCGTCAGATGGGATGTTAAACTTTGTCCATCAGCCATGCCCTATGCACAATAAAGAACATGCTGGATGGCCTTGATGGGAGGCTGCCATCTTCCTCCTAACAGCTGTCCATTTGGTCCTCTTTCCCAATGTTCTCGAGTCCTTGTAATCTGGCCATTTAGCCTATTATGTGCAAAAAAAAAACGTTCTGTAATTGTTAAAATAACCTACTCTACCTTTTTAATATTGATATATTAATTGTTCCATGGATAGTTACACTCTCTGATCAAAAGTATCCGGACACCCCTTCTGAGTAGTGGATTCGCCCACATACGCTACAACCATGGCCTAAACTGGTATAAAAGTACGCATGGCTTGACAAACCTCATAGACACGCATGAACAGGAGAATGGGCCATACGACAGAGCTCAGTGACTTTCAATGTGGCACAGTCATAGGATGCTACCTAGCAACAAGTCAGTTAGGGATATTTCAGCCCTGCTGCAGCTGCCCCGATCAACTATAAGTGATATTATTATGAATAGAAACGCCTAGGAGCAACAGCGGTGCAATCGCAACCGGGTAGGCCATGTAAAATGACAGAGCGAATCGCTGAGTGCTGAAGTGGATGGTGCAACAAAATCGCCTGTCTTCGGTTGCAACACTCACCACTGAGTTCCAAAATGCCTCTGGAAGCAACGCCAGTACCATAACAATTCATTACTGGCTGAAGGCAATGAGTTTCCACTGCCAAGCAGCTGCACACAAGCCTAAAATTAACAAGATCAATGATAAGTGTCGATTGGAGTGGTGTAAAGCATTTCGCCAGTGGACTCTTGAGCAATGGAAACACGTTCTCTGGAGTGATGAATCACGCTTCACCATCTGGTAGTCCGACGGATGAGCCTGGGTGTAGATAATGCCAAGTGAACGCTACCTGCCTGATTGTGTTATGCCAACTATCAAGTTTGGTGGAGGAGACATCATGCTCTGGAGCTGCTTTTCATAGTTAGGGATGGGTCCCCTAGTTCCAATGAATGGATTCTGAATGCCGCGGTCTATAATGACATTCTCGATAATTCTGTGTTCCCAACTTTATGGCAACAGTTCAGTGAAGACTTTTTCCTGTACCAACATGACAATGCCCCCGTCCACAAAGCGAGGACCGTGCATGAAAGTTTTGATGAGATGGATGTGGAAGAACTTGACTGGCCTGCACAGAGCTCTGGTCTCAATCCAATGGAACACCTTTGAATTGAATTGAAATGCTGACATCAGTGACTGGCTTCACTAATCAATTTTCAATTCAGTGATATACACTTTTCTACTTTCAGTTGCGACACAACTCCAATACCTATGTCACCTGAAAGCATTGTCTTCTCTGTTTACATATAACATCCTGAAGTATATGGCACGAATATGTAGTATATGGCATATAAGTATATGGCAATGAATGTCACGAATATCAAGTATAAATACGAATATGTTTATTTAAATTTACGTCATAAATTTCTCGATGTTTCGTTAGTTGAAAATCACGAATTCAGCTTATAACAATAAATAGAGATTCTGATCGGCTTCCGGTAGCCTACTGGTTAGAGCACCTGATGAATATGTCTTCTCTTGCTGATGTATCTCCCCTTCATCATCATCATCATCAAGCAGCCGTGGGCTACGGAGGTCCAACCAGACCGTGCAATTTAGTTCTCCAAGCAAATCTAGCCTGAGCTACATCTACTGCATCTGGCCACTGCACACCAATTCTAACAAGGTCCTGTTTGACATTGTCTGCCCACCGCATCCTAGGTCTCCCCTTCTTTCTGAGGCCTTTAGGCACACTGTTCATAACCCAATCTATAATTATTCATACGGGCAACATGGCCAAACCAACGGAGTCTCTCTCTGCACAACATGCTGCTTAAAGGAGGTTGCAAACTCCTTTGCCTAATCTCATCATTAGTTACAAAGTTGAACCACCTAATGCCCAAGATACTGCGTAAGCATCTGGAATCAAAAGCATCTAGTTTCCTGTTATCTTGTTTAGAAAGTGTCCAAGTTTCACTACCATAACTAACTCTAGAAAGAACCAAACTATTATACAGTCTAATTTTAGTCTTTAGGTGTATACGCCTATTTCTCCACACTCTTCATAGGTTCTTAAAAGTCCCGGCAGCAATCCCTATTCGTCTGTTAATCTCATGCCGCACATCACCATTATCTGTTACATAGCTCCCAAGATAATTAAACTGTGACACCTGCTCAAGACTGCAACCATTCAGATTAACTGAATCACAGCCTGCCTGACCAATTTTCATCACTTTAGTTTTCTCTCTGTTTATAACCAAACCTACTCTACTACCAGTCTCATCAACAGCTCAAATGAAAGAGTTCATCTCATCCACATCATTTGGCAAAAGGGCTAAATCATCAGCATAATCTAAATCAGAAATTTTCGTATCTCCAGCCCATTTAAGGCTAAAATCTTTCCCTTGAAGTGAATTTCGCATAACATAATCAATAACCAAGCTAAAGAGAAAAGGAGACAAAATGCACCCTAGTCGAACACCAGAAGTAATGCTAAACCAATTGCTACAAGCCTTACCAACTCTCACACACGACTCAGTATTATTATAGAGAGCTTTCATAATGTTAACTAACTTGTCTGGTATACCATATGATCTTACAATCAACCACAAATTATGACGATCAACAGAGTCGAAAGCCTTTTTGAAATCAACAAAGCCAGCAACCAAAGGTTTCTGAAACTCTAAACATTTCTCAAGAATCTGCCTAAGTGAAAATAGCTGATCCAAACATCCCCTACCACTTCTGAATCCACATTGCTCATCACGCAATTGACTGTCAACCAGATTCTTAATTCTATTAAGCACAATCATGGAAAGAACTTTACCTGGAACAGAGAGTAGGCTGATACCCCTATATTTATCACAAGAACTGCGATCACCTGTTTTGAAAATAGGGATAACAATAGCTCTCGTAAAATCCTTAGGAACCATGCCTTTATCATAAAAGATATTCAGAATTTCAGTCATCCAAGTGGTAACCGAAACATTCCCAGCTCTAAGCATTTCCGTAGTAATTTCATCTACCCTGGGGATTTATGAAGTTTAAGTTTAGAAACAGCCAAAAGAACTTCAGATTGTGTTATAGGGCCAACATTAAAGCCACCAATGCATCTATCATCATTGCAAACAATGGGAGTAGAACTAACTACATTGTTTAGAATATCACTGAAATGCTCAGCCCACCTAGCCATGACAGAATCCTCCCCTTCTATAACCTTACCTTGTTTATCCTTCAATCCTTGTGTGCCTATCCGTTTTCTACCACACAAAACATTAACTATCTGGTACAGCTCTCTGCTGTTGTGCTGTCTAACTGCTTCCTCAGCTTTGTCAGCCAAACCATCAAGCCAAAGATTCTTATCAGCAGCTAACTGATCCTTTACAAGTTTATTAAGGTCTCTGTAATGCTATCTATTAGGACTAGTAGGGTATTGATTAACGGCATTCCTGCAGTTCTTTCTTTCCGAAATAAGCCCAAGTGCCTTATCACTCAGATAATTTTGCCTCCTCTGCTCCTTTTTCCCTAAAAGAGTACTGTTAGTTTCCAAAAAAGCCTGTTTAAAATGGCCCCATTCTTCCTCAACTTCAGTAGTAAGCAAACCATGACTGTCATAATGACTAAGTAACGTATCATGGTAAGCTTTGGCTATAACTGGATCTTTCAGAGCTTCAGTATTAAAAGTAAATTTTTTAACCCTAGCACAACACTTGTTAAGTTTAAGTTGCAAGACACTTTTAACAAGGTAATGGTCAGATCCAATTTCAGCTCCCGTATATGCCCTGGTATTCCTAACAGAACTAGCCCATTTGCTGTTAATTAATATGTAATCAATCATATTCTTATGCAGCCCATCAGGTGAAACCCATGTGTACTTATGTATGTCGCGGTGTTTGTAATAAGTGTTAGTTATTCTGAATCCATTGAGTTTACTTACCTGTAGGAGACGTTGCCCATTGCCATTGCAGCTACCAATACCAAAAGGGCCTATTACTCCTCCCCAAAGATCAGAGTCAGTACCAACTTTGGCATTGAAGTCACCAAGAACAATGGAAATATCTCCTTTCTTGACAGAATTTAAAATATCCTGAAGTTGTTCATAAAACCTATCCTTCTCATCCTCATCGGCATCCTCAGTGGGGGCATAACAGCAGATCACATTCAAGTCTTTAATGCTTGTCTGAAATTTTGGTGTAAGAAACCTTTCATTAATGCACTCATATCCTAGAAGAGCATCGCTAGCGTGTCTGCTGAGAAGCAGACCCACGCCTTGGTGATGCTTATTGACGTCCCTCCCTGAAAAGAGAAATTTAAGATTATTTTTAAAAATCTGACCTTTATCTGTCCATCTGGCCTCTTGCAAGCCGAGAATATCTAAATTATAACGGTGGAATTCTTGTGTGAGGACATCAAGAGAAAAAGCTCTGTGCAGAGTCCTCACATTCCAACTACCTATGGAGAGAAAATGGTTAGTGGGATGTTTAAAGAAACTATGTTTATTGAGAGAGGGAATGCCGACAATATCAAACAGCCCCCTAATCGCAGACATGGGGCAAAGACCCGTTCCCCCACTACTAAAGGCTGAAGTCATCTACACTGGAAGACTTCCTCCAATGTAGAATTTGACGATGCCAATAGAAGCAAAGAGTTCAGGTGCCTGCGATGACTTCTGCTCAGGATTATCTACCAGCTGATAAACATATCCTGTGAATCTATTCACTTGGGGCTGTCAACCCACAAACAAACAGAAAACACAGCGGAAGATTTTCCCTCCACAGAAGCCCACCAGTGCAGCAAAATCAGGATCCATAATCAAGCTCAGAGCCATATATCTGTCCAGTCCAGTAGGTTTATATGGTCAGCACCAGGACCCTGTGTGGTTGACCACTCCTCAGCAGGGTAGAAAAAAAAGAAAAGTAGCCATAGTTGTCCAGATCAGTAGGCCACACTAATCTGGCAGCCCTCCCCTTCCGTTCACTTCCACAAGAGAGTATCTCTTTTGAAAGTTACTAACGGTCCTCACCACGAGAAGGCGGGGTCGGACATTAGGTGCTAGGCCTGGCCGGTTCTATGCATCATCACAGGGGATTGGTGCATAGCTCTCCTTCCAGTGACTACCTAGCTACCATTTACAGACCAATGCTCAATCTCCCCTTGCTCAAAACAATTTGATATCAATGTTAAGAGTGAATTCATGACTTTCAACTAAAGAAATATCGAAATTTTTGTTTAGATGATTATCATAGCCTGGAGATAGAAACAGATCTTTGGGCATGGACTATATTTCATGGCAATATATCGCAATTAAATTTCACTCAATTTTGTGGAATTATTTTATTAGCAATTTATACAGATAGTGAATGGGTGTGTAACACGTGGGTCCTTTACTTCGTTTCCCGTCCGTGTGTATGAGAGTTTTAATCGATAACTGCTTTGACTATGTTGTTAGGATCTATTGAAATCACTCAACTGCATATGTACTATATACATATATACATTTTATTCACTAACAATTAATATACTGTGCTGAATACCGAAGAAACCGCGACTGCCGCCCGGCCAATCACAAAACACTGCAGCTTTTTCAACTCCCCTGGAACAAGACTATTGAATGCCTTTCCAGGTTCACAAAGAAACCACTCATAAGAAACCAGATGAACGCAATCACCGCAGCACATCCCCAGAGCTCTGCTGCAACTTTCTCTTCCTTTTCCACTTTGAAACTGTTGCCAAGCACTGTCACATGATGTCCACCCGGCGTGCAAGAGTCCGTTGACCAGTGGGATATGTCCACATCTTCTACGCACGTCCGAACTTCCCGAACGCAAGCAGTCCTTAAGCACATTCCTCCCACTTGCCCCAACCCAACCGGCTCCGATGCTCTTGCCAGACGAAGTAGAGATGAAAAGTCTAGTTCACTAAGATGAACTAGTTCTTTAATTCAAGTTCACCGAAGTGAACTAGTTCGAAACGAACTAATTCGCGATACAAGGTACCGGTCTTGTGAATTGTTAGAATGTAGTTCGCGACCTATGCAAAATCCGTCAAGAGAAAACAACACTAATGCGTGGAATTTCCTATTGTTTTCCAACTGCACTTCATAATTCTTCTGGCAACTATAACGATGACATATATTTTGCATTACTTAAAAGAGTTCAGTTCAATTTCCGTTTTGGGGAAAGTATTAATATAAATAATGTTATGAACAGAAATGTTTATGTAGATGTAAAAAAAAATAATGTTTTTGTTCTTAGTAAACAAAAAATATAACCTTTTCTATTTAAAAAAATGCTTTTCAGAACATTCAACATCCTACTAACTTCTGTAATTACTCAATGGACTCGGATCTAGATAAAAATGAAAGGGAGGGGACTGAATTTGAATTACGGTTTAACATTACCCCCTCCGTTTTGGAGGTCTTGAAAAATATTCTTGAAAGATTCATGAAATGTACATAAATTTTAACAATTTTTGCATTGCTCCCCTGGCCAGCATTCTCAGCGGATGAAAAAGCTGGGGTGAAGTTGCATTTTTCAATAGAAAGCTAAGGCATTCCAATGACAGGAGTGTTTTATGAGAGAATCACTCCACCATTAAATGGCGCAATTAAAACTTTTGGAAGATTCGAAAAAGTGTGAATCGTTTCTTTCCAAAGGAAAATATCATTGGTCGCCAATGCAAAATTCGTGGCTTTCATATTACACCATCAAAATTTCAAATGTTTAATTGCATCGTTTTGAAATAGTTGCTTAAATTTTTCCAGTTTCAACTTTTTTCACCGCTACAGAAGGCAATTATAATAATATTAATTAATTATATTAATTAATTAATTAATTATAAATAATAATAATTATTAATATATTAATTTATTAATCAATTATATTAATATTTCGTCAATACCTATCCAATCAAAAAAAGAATTTTAATTTATCTCTAACAACAAGGACTTTGAATGTCTGCAGAAGGATTGACAGATGTCAAAGTGAAAATGTTAGCTCGATTCTTCTGAAAACGCCAAAAACAGCAGCAATCTAGCACAAATCCCAGTCAGCCGAAAAGTTTCCATCCTGGCAACTAATGACGGTAAACTACTTTTGATTATATCAGAAATATAAAAATAAATAAGTTTAATAAATATAAATTATACATAAATACTTACAAAATGTTTTATTTTAAATATTAATTATTATCATTCAGATCGATTGTTTTGATTCACTGTGATTGAAGCAACTTTAGTTTTTCCCTCTCTCCATTTTTAACCCTATAAATCCAATGTACTTTTCCATTCCCATTAGGTTGAATTATAAAGTTTATTTCCTTCGTTTTAAAATAAACTGCTTCGATTTCTTTTACTATAAATTATTCAGGTATTATTTTGTTGTGAAAAGGGAATATAATCGATTGTGAGATAAACCGATTTTTTCACAGAATCGATTGTTTTTCAGAAAAGAAACATTTCAACGAAAATGAATGATTCACAGAAGCCGAGAGTTTTTACTAAATAGTTCGCGAACTAAAAGCACTGCCATCTATCGATTGAAACAGAAATTAGTGAACTAATGAACCACTTCTCGAACAGACGAACTAGTTTGCGAACTAGTTCACCATAGGCAATCGTTCGCGTGAACTAGTTCGTTCGTGAACTACACATCTCTAAGACGAAGAGGTCTGCCACAATAGCGTTCATGGCTTCTTTTAATATAATATATATAAATACCCCCCTTCAAGCAGCTGCTTGCCACCGAGGTCTGACAGGAGCCTGCCAGTTTATAAATTACTACATCATTTTTAAACAATTAGATTTTCTTTTGTGTGTTCCTATACGTATAGGACAAACGAAACTTAATGGGTTCGAGTTAATAACAAATACCGATTGTGTTGGGTACCGACCCACTGGAACAGCTGTTGGGAGACAGATGGTAGACTCCCGTCAAGGCCATCTAGCGTGTTCTTTAACGTGCACAGGGTATAGCTCTCCCGCACACGGGACCACGGCTTAACGTCCCATCCGACGGACTGCGGCCTGTTTGGAAGATATTCTTATCTAGCAAACTGCTGATAGTAATAATAGTGGATAGCAATTTTTTTTTTTTTGGCGTAAATCACATTAATGGCTTGTTAAGACAGGGATGGAGCTGCTGTACCAGACGAAGAGTATAAGAAATACTCGATCAGATTCAAAAATAACATTTCGTTATCTACGGATTAGGAATGAAGTTTTGTTCTCTGTTATGTGTGTTGAGATAGCTTTCGATGGTCAGTGTACCTGGCATGTTATTAGAGGTAGTGAGTTTGGTTCTCAGTCGAGACAAAGGTCAGTTTTTTTAGCTTATTCAAGAATAAAGTTATTTGCTTCTTTTGATTACCTTTATAAAAAATATACAGGAAAATAAACCCTTCATACTTTTTAAATCATTTTCATTATAATACCAGATGTTGGGCTACAGAATTGCTAATGATGGGGAAATGAATTGATCCCTTGTTCAATTAGCTGTACATGGCTTCGTGGTTTGGCATTGCTGACTGGTTAATTGGATACAGACACACAGTGTGCTAAACTCGAGGTCCTTTAGCCTATTAAAGCGATCGTGAATCACAATGACATTTCGCTACGTGATAAAACAGTAGTCCAAGAAACAAGGTTGATATTCCCTTTTTGTTCTTAATCGCTTTCCCATATACACAGTCGTATCAGAATAATATGACCACCTACCTAATAATGGGAATAACCACCCTTAGCCCGAATGACAGCGGAGAGACGCATGGACGCAATGAGGCACTGGAAGGTTCCCAGAGGCACACGTGCCCATTCAGACTCCAGCAGAGCACGTAGGTTCCAGAGATGACGTGGTTGTGGGTCTGCATGCCGAACCTGTCGATTCAAATGGTCCCACAAGTGCTCTGTGGGATTGAGGTTGGACGATTTCACGGGCCAAGGGAGAATGGAGACATCTCTGTCATGTTCTGGAAACAATCATGCACCACCTTAGCGACATAGCAGGGCGCATTGTCCTGTTGGTAAACACCATCCACCAGGGTAAATGTCCAACATGAAAGGATGCATTTGGTCAGTGAGGATGGACAACGAAGTAATCGTGACAACCCCGGTGCACCGCAGTACGGAGACTGCATATCACCATATGGGAGAAGTCACTGAAACCACTATCGACTAAAAAGGTACCTAACATTTTAAGCTTGCCTTACATTGTACCTGCCTACAGCGGGAGAAGACCTTTGTGAAGAGAAAAGCACTGCTTGGGATTTTATAGCCTGCCTGAAGATATAATCATTGAAATGCAGTGAGAGTGGGATCTTTTGAAATTTTTGAGTGATGCCTAGGAATATGCCCAACACTCACTGAATTTTGTCCAAAAGCTTGCCAACATATAAAATAAAAGATCTTGTCTTTTGAATTTTGAGCCAGAAAAATAAACAGAAGTCCTAACTTTTTGGGTCCTCTGCAGCAGAGGCTCCTAGGTACTTCCGTCGATAAGCCACACCTAATCGAGTCCCCCATACCCTTTCGGCATGACCTCCAACTTCATCCTCTCCATCGAGCTGGGCAACCACAGCCCCGCTCGCCGTCTCGGTCTAGACCGTGCCGAGGCCACTTCGGGGCCCCGAAGTGGCATCGGCATGGTCTTTTGCAGTGGAGGAACCCAAGTTCCTCCACTGCAAAAGCTATATGGCCAAATCTAATTCCGTGGGACTCTTAGTTTGGCTCTTCCATCGATAAGTCCGCTGGCCAGGGTAGCTACGCCCGGCCATGAGCCTCCAACTTCTACCTCTCCATTGTGAACGGGCTGAAGCCCCCCCCCCCCCCCAGTGAACATCACCTCAATATCACAGGGACCGCATCGAAGAGCCGACGGACAAGTGTGCGAAGAGGTGCACAGCTCAATCCGTGGTACTCCCCGATGGGCCTACAGAAGACAGGGTTCACCAAGCCCTGTCCGAGGCCCTTAGAACGGCCCCTCAACCAAGGCTGCGACCCCCAGCTTCGCTGGGGGACAAGTCAATAAGCTGACTGGACCGGCCTACCCAGACAGTCCACCAACCCTCAACAGGCCCTCCTCCACCGGGGGCCACCAGACCATCAAGAACTCCAGAGTGCCAGCTATCTGAACCTAACTTCTCAGAGGCACCGTAAGGCCTCCCCCCCCCCCTCTTCAAGGATGTACCACTCCGGGGGGGGAGTGAGGATGGACAGGTAGCCATTGGCATTCAGAGATCCATCCAGTGGTACCATAGGTACCAGGTCATACCAGGAAAACATCCCCCAGACATGCACACTGCCACCACCAGCCTGTAGACTGACAAGCATGTCCAGGTGTTGGTTCTCATGTGTCTGACGCTGTATCCGCCACCGCCTGTCACTTCTGTGGAGTAGAAACCTCGATTCCTTGAAGAAGTCAACCTTTTTCCACTCTACCATTGTCCTGTGCGAACTGCAGGCGTCGTTGCTTGGTTAACATGGCGCCTTTATGCAGCGTCGATTCTGGAGACCCATGTGTAACAGGGTTCACTCTACTGTTATCGGGGACACGTACGTGGGTGTTCCAACGTTCATTTGAATGGTCAATTGCTTCACTGTGCGCGTTATTTACCAGTTTAATTGTATTATACCAGTTGACGGAGGTGACATTCTCTTCTGGGGTCAAAGGCCTTTGAGGCTCCACAGTTATGATGTCTGGAGGACTCGGTGTACCAGCGGTCCATTCTTGGTACACTCTTACTACAACACCTCGCAAACAGCCCACGAAGTCTGCTGTTTCCGAGATGCTTCCACTCTTGGCGCGGTAGCCGATGATAATTCCTTTTAGAACGTCCGTCAAATCAATACCTCTTCCCATTGTGCTCACGTTACGCACTATGGCTCATCTGTCCTGGCCTGCCGCTTATATCTCCGTGTCGTCGACCTTGTCATGTGCACACTGTGATTCCGTGGGTGGTCATATTATTTTGATACGATTGTGTACATATTTAGTCAATTTTAGTCGCTTTCTGATCTGAATTTCATCCTGTTTCCTATTAAAAAAAGAAGAAAAACGTATCAGGAACTTTAATCAGAAGAGAATACGAGACATGTATTAAAACTTACTTTTGGAAACTAAATCAGGCTCTCCATTTATTCGCGGGAATAGATCACCATCACACATTGAAGCAACAGCAATGTCGCTTCTGTGGATGTCGCGCCTCTCAAACCGTAAGGCCTCCCCCCCCCCTTCAAGCTGGCGGGTGACTGAACAAACAGGTGTGATAAACATGGACTCAGCGAGCGTTGCAGAGTGAAGCTGCAATCGGTCACGTGGTATGAGGGAATGCTAGAAACGAAAGTTCTGGGATGAAGAAGGAAAAGTTTTTAAAGTAAAAGAAGATGACATGTGTTTCGCTTGTCTCTTGCTATCGATATGAAATCATTTGTCGAATTCATGGATCTGAGAAACAGTTCACAAATTTAATTCATCGTAAATACTCCGTCAAGTGTTGCGGTAGGAGACTAAAGCTTAAAAATCTCTTCTCAAAATGTTATTAATATTTCTGTTGATAGATGTTTAACGGATGCCAATAAAACATCTTTGACTCAAAGTTTCGTTGGTCTCTTACTTCAGAAGGATCTCCAACATTTTTAGAGGTGATCTAAAATCGGATTACTTTAAAAATCTCGTCCACAAATAGTAACACTTACCACAGCATCAATTATCGAAAAATATGAGATACTTCAGAACAAAATATTCTAATAAAGACGATGAGCCATATACATTTCACTTATGTCGTATATACTATAATTAATCGTAATAATAATAATAATTTTTTTATTAATCATATTCTTCGAATTATTGTGTTATACATAATATTAATTATCGTATTTAATATAATTCAATTGGTGCAAAAAGTGATACTGCTTCGGAATCGGAAAAGTTGTCCTCTTTCTAATAGGAAGAGGATTAAATCATGGCGTCCTATGTATGTGACCTACAGTTTGGGCATGGTACACAAAATCATTTGACCCATCAGTATCAGTTAATAGCTCTCATCTTGCTCATAAAAGTTGTCCATGGAATTCCCTTTCTCAATTCTGCTCTAATTCTGGAGTCTTTGTGACTTTACCATGTAGCCTGTTTCACACGATGTGTCCTACACGATGTTTCCACAAGTGTAAAACAAGCAAACCCAATCAAAATAAACCAATAAAATAAACATTGATTCCACTAAACAATTCCAAAACATTTAGTATTCAAACTTTTAGACAAAAAATACTGTTTTTTTTTTTGTTCCATATGTTTATTTTTCTATATGAAATATAATAAATGAAGTATATACTATATTCATATTATTAATTTTCTATAACCAGTGTTTTCTTAACGAGCCAGTTGTTTTTAAGTGTTTTAAGTGGATATAGTTGCAGAAACCAAAACACTTAAAGTGTTTCAGCTATGAAAATATATTTGCTGTCCCCAACATTAGGTTCGCCAAGTTGATTTGTAACTGAGTTCTGTATGCACACGGTTCTAATGGCAACATTGACCTTTGATTAAAACATAGATTGATTTATTTCCAGCTGTAAAGCCATGAATTGTTTCATTTCTGATATCCTGTACAACGTAAACAAGGAATGTTTAAGTTACAGAGCACTTTGAGTGTTTCTGTTTGTCAGATACAGTTATCCGAGAACACAAACATCATGAAATTGTTTTCATTTACAGATCTGATGACGGAAAGCGAGAGTTGCGTATTCAATAGTAATCTATACATTATCTCAAGGCAGCTGCAATGCATAAAGGGCAGACGGATTACGGAGTAACCACTCAATGCAAATGATTGTACATCATCAAGTCCCAACTGCTAACTGGTCACGATACTCGAAATTTTCTTATTTGAAAATAGCATCCACTTAAATTGTTAATCACCGTTTTCGAAAGGGTAGTTAAGTTACTAATCTGATTTCGTAATGGGAGCATTAAGTATGATACTGAGGTTCATTACAGAAAAAAAAAAGTTGCCGCTGTTTTGTCTCGTACTTTAGAAACCAGTCCCGTGAAGTTAACCATTCGACCAACTGCAAATGTGGGGCGCTACCACTTTGAAGGATGCGGGATTTTCTACGGAAGTTTTATAGTAAAATTGAAGAAATGATTTTAATTTTCAAAATATCAGAAATCTGGTGTTCGTACATTGCTTTTAGAACGACAACCTTGCATCTTCAAGATCGCTTCATCCGATAAAAGGTAACTTCAGTCATTGCATGTATTCCGTGATTTTCAGTTGAGTATCACAAATAATAGCTCTCTTTTTCTTGATAATTTGTCAAGTGCATTTTGAGTTGCTTTGTCTGCCCGTAACATCTTTATAATTGGCTTTACTTTTCACTGCACTACATTGAGGAAGTGGAACGATACCGAAGGAGGTATGATGAAATCTTTGCTATGATGAAGGGGTGCTGTTGTAGAAAGTGTGGAAAACTCTGGGCTACAATGATAATAGAATGATAACTGCTAAGTGCTATTTCTTAGGAAAATCCGTTATTGTTTTGCTAATTTTAGAGGATGCTAGAGTTAACCGATTTAATTATAATTACTGATTTCGTCGTATTTCGGAAGTATTCCTTGTATTAAAAGTTTTCAAAAGTCTACTGAATTTTAAGTCAATTTTACACTGCGCAAGCTGAATCGAACAAAGAGAAAAACTGCCTGACGTATTAAAATAGGTAACTGGTCAGTTGAAAGTAAAAATCTGCTCTTCCTTGAAACTTTCCGACACAGCTCTTTTCAACGTTATGTGAACCCGTCACAGAAGAGATTATAAATCTAAATGAAACTATTAATCTGTGAATGCGTAAACTGAACGAAAAACGGAATCGGGGGAAAAAATCTCCCCTTGAGGGTAATATTCCATTTTGAATTCCTTCGGAGGATCGATTTCAGAGACTTGAAGAGCAAGAGTAAACATCTTGCGAAATCTATTAAAAAAAAAAAAGTAAATAAGTATCCCCTCAAGCAGCTGCTTTCTATAGAGGTCTGACAGGAGCTTGTGCAGAACGTAAATTCTGTATTATTTCGCTATTATCGATATCGGCTATATCCATTTTACGGCGACAGAAGTAAGTTACGCTGAGTTGCCCTTAATTGCACTCTTTGAGGAACAGATTTTTTTAAATAGTGATATCAATTAGCAATTACAATACAGAAATTAACATATGATCCATATTTCATAAAGTAATATTTGACTTGCAACTAACTCGAACACTGATTGCTTCTAGACTGTGAAAGATTAGGTAATAAATAATACTTTAAAAATCTTATTTTAATATTTGTTTAAGAGTTTTCTGAAGTTTTCACATTCGCTCTATTTATTCGATTTTCTAGCTAACTTACAAAGAGACTTTGGAAAGGAACCACGGAACATTTTAACATGTGTAATTTCCCTTCTAATTTAATGTGTCATTCTCGATTTTTCTCAGTTAAAGTAAACGAAGTTTCATAAACGATAAAAATGCTAATGTAACGACCCCTTAGTGTCCAGCCTTTCATTGCTGTCTTTTCAATTGCGACAAACTGTAAAATCATTTGGAAGTCAACGATGATTTCCCTAGAGTTCAATAAATATAAGCTCTAGTACAACAATTTCTTCGTGATAGTACGAATTCGTGAAAAACCATTAGCTGACTAAATTGCGCCCTGAATGCGAAGTCAGATGATGACATCGTGTTAGAGCAGCACCTGACGAAACGAGCTATCATCTACGATTTCTTGTGAGCAGCATGCAATCCTAAAGGACCCACTCTGAGGAAGTGAGACTAATCCTTAAAAATGTATAAAAGCAATGATTTCGAAGATGTAACTCGGAAAATTAAACCGAAATGGAATCTTAGCTTTATTTAACTTTGGGAACTAACGCTAAAATGGAATCCCACATTTCGGATAAAATATGATTGTTCAAAACCCATTAGTTGCCCTCTTTCTTTTTGCAGCTTGTGCATGAAGATCTGTTACAGCGAGACAAAAAAAATCTGATTGCAAGCAGAATATGGTTACGAGGAAACGCATTGTTTCTCACAATGTGTAAATCCCTGGATGCTTTATCTCGTGAACACTTTGGTAGTTGCACCCCAGGAAACAATAATTAATTGTGCTTTACGAATTCCTGGTTACTCGTGCGGTACAAAATCCTAGTTCCTTGTAGACCAAGTATAAATGCTAATTACTTCTACCTTATAAATATCTGGTTACTCTTACTCTAGGAATCACTCACTAAAACTCTACTTAGAAATACTGGTTTCATTTATCTTGCAAACCACTAATTTTTCGTACCTAGTTTCTCGTACTCAAGGAACCCCTAGTTACACATATCCAGAAAATCCTTGGTTGTTAATCCGCGAGAAGTCCAGTGGCTTTCTATCGTAAAGTTTCAGCAATTGGTTTCTTTTTGACATTTTTAAGTTGTAGGTTGGTGGTACTCTCAACCAAACATCTTTTAACCTATGAGGAAAGTTTATAAGACTTAACTTAAAAAACATAAGACAAAACCTATAGGAAAAAACTTCGCTCCAAATAACCTAAAACACCCCCAAGAAGGTTTAGAAATTTGGAGGGGGGGTAGTCAATTTTTTCGTTAGAAATAGATTAAATAGAGTATGGTTTAGTTCTTAGATTAACATAGATACGTATGTTTTGTTTCGATTGAAAAACCTTCAGAAATTCATGGATACAGTTCCGAAATACTCATAAATTTGGATACATCGTAAATATTATTTCAACTATGCTGAATGGACAAATTATTATATACACCTCCAAATAACCTGTTGCTCCACCTTTTGCCATTACAACAGCAGCCAGACGTCTTGGTAAGGACTGAAGAAGTACAGAAACACGGAGGTGGTATTGCCGCCCATGAAGCGAGGATAGGCCTGTCATTCACAGTTGCCAGTGGTGCCAGTTGATGAGTTCGAACAGAACTTTCCAATTCGTCCCACAAATTTTCGATGGGTTTGAGGTCTGGCAATCGAGGGGGCCATTCGAGTGTGGTAAACTCCCTTGAATGTACCTGGAGCCAATTGGTCACCATTCTATAGGTATGTGGTGGGGCGTTGTCCTTATTGAAAGATGGCGTCATGGTGCGGAAAGAGAATCGTTACGAACGGGTATAGATGGTTGGAGAGGATGTTCACATACTTTGTGCCTGTGATCGAGGTCTCGACGGGTACGAGGGGTCCCAAGGAAGCACATGTAAACGCAATCCAAACTGTTACACCGCCTCCACCTGTATGACCCCAACTTGGCAAACTAGGTCTATCACTTCGTGTGGCTTACGCCACAAACGAACCCCAAACTGTTACACCGCCTCTACCTGTATGTATGACCCCAACTTGGCAAACTAGGTCTATCACTTCATGTGGCTTACGCCACACACGCACACTCCCATCAGTGTGATTGAGTTGAAACCGTGATTCATCAGACCAAATGATGCGTTTCTAGTCCTCTGGATTGTAGTTGCTATAGGCCTTTGCAAACTGCAGTCTAATCTTTCGGTTCTTGCAGACAACAAAGGGACACGATGTGGACGTCGGTACGAGCAACAGTCTTTGTGCATAAGCTTGTGGACATGTCTTCATTCAATTCTGACGTTATTTACTCCACGATAGCCGTGCGATTCCTTGTAACAGTGCAGGACAATCTGCGCTCACCTCGAATGTCAACTGCACGTTTAAGTCCACATTTCTCCCGCTGGTTGGAAGTTTGACGTATATCATATAGTCTTGGTATGCACAGGCGATGGTCTGACATGGAAATCCCAAGAGTTCAGCCTTTGCGATATTGAACAATCGGTCTTCCTCGCACCTACTATCTGGCTACGGTCAAACTCACATCACTGCTTTTACCTATGATTACGCATTGGAAACCAGTCACAGAAAAGTAAAGACCTGCTCTGTTTATAGGCATTGCCAGTTTCAGCGTCCACGTGACTGGAGGTGATACTTCTGCTTTGCATATTGTTGTCGGGGTATATAATAATTTGTCCATTCAGTGTAGAATTCAGTACAGAAAAAAAAAATGAATTCCGTGAAGAAAATATTAGAAGCAGTAAAGGGGGGCGCTGAGCTCAAAAAGTTTGGAAAGTGTTGTTCCAAGTTCTTCTCTTTCTTGTCTCTGTCATTTTCTTCAGGGGGCATGGGGTTGCGCAGTCGGTAGCTCACCAGGCTCGTAATCTGTAGTTCCCAGGTTCGAGTCCCAGCTGGGTCAGCGGTGAGATTTATCTCTGCAAAATTCCCCGCCCTGCCCACGTCAGTAGGGAACTCCGATGGGCTTGGAAAGACCGCCGTCCGTCGGATGGGACGTTAATCCGTGGCCCCATGTGCGGGAGAGCTGTGAACGTTAAAGAATATGCTGGATGGCCTTAATGGGAGGCTTACTATCTGTCTCCCAACAGTTGTTCAGTGTGTCCCCTTCCACCCAACCTTCTCTGAGCCTTCGGGGTCCATGTGATCTGGCAATTTAGCCCATGGTGTGCAAAAAAGTGCCGCTCAGAGGTAAAACAACCAAACCAACCCATTTTTTTCAGACACTTCTGTTTTAATAAGACATATCATTGAACGGATTTTTAGGCGTGATTCAAATTAGCTAATTGTTAAGGTCTCGTTTTGGAGGAGCTATACCCAAAGTGTTTCAAAATAAGTAATTACCAATGCATTCCTGAAAACAGTTTTACGCTGTTTGTGATGTGAAATTATTTTCCAACTGCTTCCTGATTTCATTAGATGGTCTCTTTTCAGTAGATGTCACACTATCTCACTTAAAAATCAAGCCATTGGAAGCACCAGGCCGCCAGTTCTTCCGCCTTAGCTCGAAACAACTGAGGCCTAACAATTGGCGCGTAACCATGAGATCCCGCGTTCGAATGCGGGAGGCGAATCATAAAAGGTGAGTTCCATTCTTACCCGTTATTGGAAGCTATTGCAATTCTAACGTGCAGCAATTATTAGAAAGGAATTAAAATCGATGGAAGAAATTTAGAATTGTTTGCTTTTCACTTTAATCTTATTACAAAGGTATTCAAGAAGGAAAGCTAGAGTAGCTGAACTGATATAAAATCTTGATTCAATAATAGTGATTTACGTCATACGGATAATCAGCTTACTGATAATAGGGAACTTGTTTTTCAAAACGCCACTGCAGTTTTTAATTTTTGCAAGGAAGTTTATAAAAGTATTATGTATAATTTTTATACTTTCGCCTCTGATAAGTTCATTTCCTTCACCGCCAATACTATTACATGTATTCCTTTCATTTATAATATTAATTACAAATGGGTTCTGACTCCAAAGCCCGAACTTGGTCATCAAATAGCACAGATGACTTATGATATCTGGATTTAACTATAAATTTTCAGTTTCGTTTATAATTGTAGGGGGGGGGGAAGAGTAAAAAGCTTTTAAATCAACGTTTGATAATTAAAATCAATAAGAACTAATCCGCTTTTGATAAAATTTTCACGGATTCTTTTTCATTAACGATTCGCCCGTAGCGTTTATAATAATTTTGCTGAACAATATCAACTTATATAACTCTTTATATAGTAAACGGGCGAAATAATGACAAATTGGATTGGATGGAATTAATCAGACAAATTGGAGAGAGATCTCCAATTTGTAATTACGCGCTTATTATTTGTCTGATTAATCCAATTTTCCAATTTGTCTGATTACGCGCTTATTATTCGGAGAGAGATCTCTAATTTATATGATTTCTGTATATAAGTATTTGTATAATGCTATTATATTTGTAGATAAAGTAAAAAAAAAATTCCAGTGGCATTTTTCGGAAAAAAAAAAGTTTATTTTCAAATTTAAGGAGCTTTGTGTAGGGACTTCCGTTTACAACCCAGAATATAGAAGTTTCCCATTACCTTTGATAACATAATGTATGCCGTCTTAAATGCATGTAAATATGTGGAAATTCTTGAAATATATTTTTGTTTTCATAAAATAATTTACTTGAATTATTGAAAGCATATTAAAACAACAACGAAAAATTGCAGATCTGTTGTAAAGAAAATTATCAAAGCAAATGAAGATTATCGGCCAGAATTTCTATAACAGTAATCAAATTGATGTTTTTTTTTGCACTTATCTCTTATCAATGAAGGAAGTTGTTACTAGTGTCTCATGCATTACATTTAATTCACAACTTCGTACAAGCGATTACGATGTCAACGATGTTTTTTTGGGTTGTTTTACCTCTGAGCGGCACTTTTTGCACACCATGGGCTAAATGGCCAGGTCACATGGACCCCGAAGGCTCAGAGAAGGTTGGGGGAGGGGACCCACTGGAACAGCTGTTGGGAGACAGATGGTAGCCTCCCGTCAAGGCCATCCAGCGTGTTCTTTAACGTGCACAGGGTATGGCTCTCCCGCACACGGAGCCACGGCTTAACGTCCCATCCGACGGACGGCGGCCTTTCCAAGCCCATCAGTGTCCCCTACTGACCGTGGGCAGGGCGGGGAATTTTGCGGAGATAAATCTCAACGCTGACCCAGCTGGGACTCGAACCTGGGAACTACAGATTACGAGCCTGGCGCGCTACCGACTGAGCCACCCCCGCCCCATGTCAACGATGACCTGGTGTCCACAATTTCTGCTGCTCCAGTGTACTTAACGTTATAAATCTAATTTGCACATCGAATATAGAGCTTGGAAGCTGCATAGGTGTTGTAAAACTGCTCAAACACTGCGAGTCAACAGCTTGTGCATTGAGGCAAAACCGGCGATAACGTTTTCTCTATTGTTAAGGCCAAGATCTTCCCCCCATCAAAGTTTAATTACGACTAAAATCGAGGGTTTTTCCCGACATTATAGTCACTGGATGGCGTCAGGGGTTAAAAGGGGGAGGGAATTTTAATAAAAGGGGCGGAACTTTTGATAGGGGGATTTTTTTAATGAGGAGGGGGAATCAAAAATTGGGAAATTAGAGTTAAAATAGGGGTTTTTCCGAAAATATTACTCCTCATAGTCACTAGATGGCGCCAGGGATTAAAGGGGGGAGGAAGGGGGTTTTAATAAAGGAGGAGTCAAAATCGGGAAATTAGAGCTAAAATAGGTTTTTTTTAAAAATATAGTACTCCTCATAGTCACCAGATGGCGCCACGGGTTAAAAGAGGGGGAAGAAGGTTTTTTTAATAAAGGGGAGGGAATTTTAATAAAGGGGATTAATTAATCTAATTAATTATGAATTATGGATTAATAATTATGAATATTAATAAGGGGACGTGGCGGTTATGAATATTAATAAGGGGCGTGGCCTAAAGTGGGTGTGGTCAATGACGTCATAGGGGGAAAGCATAGTGCGTGGGGGGACTGGGTTGCGACGACACTACTTCCCCCCATATCTCTAGGAACACTCTTAAAGAAAAGTCTCCAGCCGACCGATTCGGTGGAAACGTTGTTGTAAACTGGACACGAAACTGCAAAAAAGAATAGGAAAACCTTTCGGAGGCACTCTCACTTCAACCCATAACTTATTTGAGATGTCTCGAATGCACTGAGGGCTTCATTTTTCTGAGTGCAGGCAAAGCAGAGAAAGAAGAAAAAGGAAGTGAAGCGAGAGGAGCAACACTTCTCAGAAAACAAATAAAATAAAGATAAGGTTCCTCCGCAGCAGATGCTATGCATTGAATGTGTCCGCATAAGGGTGCGCCAGTCATTTCTCCCGATGCAACGACGAACTGGTCATGATTTAGATAGGTGCCATATCTGCTCGTCGAACCGTATCCGAGTTCTGCATTCTTTAATATGCCGTTCTGACGCTGGATGAACAAATTCGGCTTCCTGGTGTCTGCGGAGTGACGTCTGCTGCCTCCTCCATCTGGCTGCACATCACCGGACTTGACAGATGCTCGTCGTCTTGTCCTCCTTGTCGAGAGCGGTCAGCTAAACTGTTTTGTGGCGCATGCAGAGCCTTTGCGAATCATGGCGCGGCTCTCCGCTGGATGATATAAAGGTACCGTTACAAATGGTGTTATTGTAAGCTGCAGCGATGGAAAGAAACTTTTAGTACTGAAGAAAAGTTTCAACTTGCTACAAAGAAAAAATGAAAAGATCTACATTTTGATTCTGTTTCTTCACTCCAGGAAATGGCAGGAATAAAAAGTTTTAGCTGGTCAACAGTTGACTGTTTTCAATGTTCAGTTATGGATATAAAAAAATAAATAAATACCCCCTCAAGCAGCTGCTTGCCATAGAGGTCTAACAGAAGCCTGTTAGTTTATATGCCAGAGTAGAAGATCTGAGATCAATATTCAGGATCAAACTCAGAGCATTTAAAATTTTTTTCTAATTTAATAATTTAACTGTAATATATAAAAGGACATTCAAATGGAAAGTGGATAAGCAGAGTTGTGTTGTTTTACCTCTGAGCGGCACTTTTTTGCACACATTGAGTTAAAAGGCCAGGTCACAAAGACCCTGAGGGCTCAGAGAAGATTGGGTGGGAGGGGACACACTGAACAACTGTTGGGAGATAGATGGTAGCCTCCCTTTAAGGCCATCCAGCATATTCTTTAAAGTGCACAGCTCTTCCGTACACGGAGCCATGGCATCCGACGGATGGTGGCTTTTCCAAGCCCATCGGTGTCCCCTATTGACGGCGTGCAGGGCGGAGGGTTTGGCGGAAATAAATCTTAACTATAGCCCAGGTGGTACTCGAACCTGGGAACTGCAGATTATGAGCCTGGCGCACTACCGACTGATCCACCCTCGCCCCTAGACAAATAGGGAATGAAGCATAAATCGTTTATTGATCTGTTCAAATTCACCATGCTTATCGGGACATCCGCTCAAACAGGGATTTATCAACAAGATACCCTCTTACCTAGAGCGACTTTGGTTGGTGCAGGGGGTAGTCTGATAATTCACTGCACTTCGTCGTCCGACTTAAAATTTCTTCATTCTAGGGTGCGTTTTCGATGTCCAGAAACATGAATATCTTATAAGGGAGAAGTTAGGACTAAAGAGAGTTGTTCCAGGCATTCTTAATCTACCTGTTCAATGATGTTATTGTTACTTGGGCAGCTGGAGACAGTATGGGAGTTGTCAGGTAGCACAACAATCTGCTACATGTCATAATAATTTATTGCCTGCCTCGAAATGCCCTTTGCAATATCATTGCGAAATGATGGTGTCCCCATGGTCCAGAAACTCAATCAACAGTAAAACCTGATAGTCAATTTAAAACGTCCTCATATCGCACATTGTTCAACTTTAGATGCTACCATGCGGGTTTTTTCTTGAATCCACAGAATGTCTATCATGCTCAAGGTGATACTTGCCACTGATTCTAGTGTTGATGAGTTCCTTCTATGTACTGTATATCCAGTTCTGTGTGAGGGTACAAAAAACACTCAGTCCATTACCAAGATATAGGTATTGTTCACTCATATATATATATATGCAAGGTGCTTATAAAGTAACTATCCATTTCTGTGAACAAACCTTTTAATAACTCTCTTTGTATTACAAATGAATCAAAAACATGAAAACAACAAAACTTTAATACGATTCACATGACCCCCTTGCGTGTCAACACACAAATTACAACGTTCAGTGGTAGCACGGTAAACCCTTTCCAAGATATCAGGTGTAATCTTAGCCACTGCAGCTGTGATCCGGTCCTTCAGTTGATTAATTAATTGACCTTTGGGGAATCCCTGACCCACTCTATACTTTGATGTGAATGTTCGTCATCCCAAATCCTGCAATTGTGCCTGTTGACAGGTCCACATGTGTGAAACGTCGCCTCATCACTGAACAAAATGTTATTCATGATATCTTCTCGTTCCACGGCTTCCAAAAGATCACTACACATGGCCATACGAGCTGTGTAGTCCTCCACGTGTAGCTTATTATGCATCTGTAGATAATAACACCGTTTTTTTTTTTCAATGTAAAACGTAGAGTTTTCCAAACAACCGTTTGCGTTACACGAAGTTCACTGCTTAATCTCCTTGTTGATGCACGAGGGCTACGATTGATTGCATTCTCGATGCGTTCCACAGTTTCTGGGGATACTGGAGGTCGACCCGAACGTTTCTCATCATGAGCACTCCCTGTCCTCCGAAATTTGTTCACCAGGGATCTGATTGCTGTCCTTGTTGGCGGTGGTTTATGGAATTTACGATTGAACTTTTGTCTCACCTCTTCGAAGGACACACCTCGCAGACGTGCCTCAAATACTTCTATTCTTTCTTCAGTCGACAGCATGATTCACAAAACTTGGAACAGAAAATGATCAGTCAGCGTTTTCAGGAAAATGGAAAGTTACTCTATAAACACCCTGTATACCAATAGGATGTAATTTTTCTTTTCAATTATTATTGCGTGAAACGAATTTCTCAATGCATTTGCAAAAAAACTTCAGCAAAGATCCCCCTCCCACTAACAAAGCAGGTGATGCACAATATTTTTCAGAAACTCGAATTTTTAAAATTCGCAAACTATTCATAATATTATAATATTCAGCTGCCTGTATAATAAGCAATTTTTTTTTAAGGTAAATTTCTCTCTTTTTTGGCATCAGAAATTGACAACATAAACTTCTCAAAATAGAAGAAAATTTTCGGTGTGATATTTGAACCCGAGTAGAAACATTAGACTTACAAGGCAATGTTATCAGGTAAAGATAATCAAGTAATATTAGTATGATAATGTACATAGAAGATGATCAGACTTCTATTAAGAAACATTTCTCGAAAAAAACCTTCAAATAAATTCATATATCTTTTTAGCAAAAGGAGAACTTTCAAAATAATCGGAATACAACAGAAATTATGGGAATTTTTTTTTTAAACTTGAAGTTTCAAACACATTTGCCAAATATATTTGTATTGATGAAAGATCTTTTATGAAGGAAAATTCTCTCAGTTTTTAATATTTATGAATCAAAAAACTTAGAAAAACTTTAGGGTAGATACCAAAATAAAATCAAACATTAATCGAATTTTTATTAAAAATTGCCGCAATACACATGCATATATTTGTGTTCTTAGATTATCATATTGAACGAAAAATGCTAAATCTGAAAAAAACACGTGAATAAGAAATTCTCAAACGATAATAGTTACAGATGAAGCGAGATTAAAAAAACTTTTCCCACTCATCTAAATCATGAGTCAAGATAATGCCATTTTCTCCCAATGTACTTTTTAGTACGACTTACATATCTTTGGCATAAAGTTTTCTCTTAATCATTATGAAAACGCCGTAGAAAACATCTGTAAGGAAAGCGAAAGCTCAGCAGAAAGACAACACAAGAAAAACTTACAGGAAAAACTTACAGGACTTATTAGAGGAGCTCGAATCCGGGTCTTTCTGAGATAGCTGCAGAGGACAAAAAAATCCATCACTTTGTGTTCATCAGCCGTCTCGTGGCCGAGTGATTAGCGCGCTTGGCTAATGAAGGCACCTGGGTTCGAGCCCCGGGTAAGGTATGGATGCTCCTGTTGTTTTTCTTCTGGGTCTCCGCCATCCTCACAGATCTTCTACTATGGCGTATAAACTGATAGGCTCCTGTCATACCTCTGTGGCAAGCAGCTGCTTGAGGGAATATTTATTTCTTTATTATTTGTGTTCATCTACCAGAGACGAAGTGATAAATTCATGAAACAAATTTGGAACTGATTTTTTCCAGATGGCTGAGTGGTTAGCGTGCTTATCTACTGTGCAAAGTGACATGGGTTAGAGGTACAGATAACGCTGGGCTTTCTTTGCTGAGATCTCCGTCTTTGACAGATTCTGTCTGAGGCGTAGACAGTCTCCAGTCAGATCTTTATGGCAAGCAACTACTTGAGTAGTTGTTTTTCGTCGAGATTTCATTCAGGTTTTCAAACTACTGTGCATGCTATAATGAAAGGAACGACAGCAAAACGGAGACTGATAATAATATGCTCATTAACGACCAATTACTACTGATATATCGAAAGTGGAAATACAGAAAAAGAAAATAGGGAGTAATTGGTGGGTAAATTGAATCCGACCAGAACATCTTTCCCTTATCTGTATTTTAGAAAATATTCTCTCTCACTAAGCAGCAATATATATTTTCTTTCTGTTCTTATGGTCTTTTCCAGAAAAAAAATTCTTAAATATGCATATGTTTATTGCCTTTTCCTACTTCCGTTCCGGTGGGGCGAATGTTGGCTCTGTCGGTAGCGCGCTAGTCTCGTAATCTGCAGTTTCTGTGTTCGAGTCCCACCTGGGTTACCGTTGAAATTTATCTTTGCTAATACCCCCCCTCCCCCCCACTACCGTGCCTTCGATCAGAAAGGGCAAACCGATATATGGTCGGAAAGACTGCCGTCCTTCAGATGGAACGTTAAGCCGCGAGCGAGCCATAATCTGTGGACGTTAAAAAATACTCTGGATGGCCTTGACGGGAGACTAACATCTCTCTAATAATACACTGCTCAAAGTGGAAATCGCAACTACGCAAAGGAAGTTATGTATATTCCCAAAACTAACAGGACGGAAGCTATGAGGATAGATGTGCAAACGATCAAAAAACAGATTTTGTTTCTTGCAGATTAATCTGTACTAAGTAAGCCCACCTCGAACGGTTATGCAAGCCTGTAGATGTCTCGGCAGCCCATCAATCAGATGGTTAATGGTGTCCTCAGGTATGGCGTTCCAAACAGCATCCAATTGGGCACGCAACTGTACCTGGTTCGCCACCGGAGGGAGGCGGCGACCCATAAGGTCCCACACGTACTTAATGGACGACAAGTCTGGGGAGTATGGCGGCCATGGGAGAATTCTATTAAGAAACATTTCTTGGAGACAACCTTTAGACACCTTGGAGACAGTCCATCTTTTACTGTGTCGGGTAGCGTTGTCCTGCTGTAGAATTAATCCAGGTTGGTGGTAAGGAAATGTCGGGATTAACGATGTCATCGCCATTAGCATGCCAGAAACATGGAGCAGAGGTATCCGGTCGCCATATATGATACCAACCCATAACATTGTGTCACGGTGGGGAGCCGTGTGGCGGCTAATGGAATAGGTTTCCTCATGTTGTTGATGATGCCGACGTCGTGTGGATAAACGGCCATCTTGCATGCCGAAACAGAATTGGGACTCTGCTGCATTCTATAGTCCAGTTCTATAGTCCTCTCGACACCAGTGGAGACGGCCAGTGGAGATTGCTGCAATGGCAGATGCCGGACTGGACGTTTAGCCTCAAATCGGAAGTCATTATTCATGATTTCCGCCCAAAATAAATTAGGATACAGATTCAGTTAAATAGTAGACTTTCCCGAATGTGAAAAGGAATAAAAATGACTAGAATGCAAAATACAAATATTTAACATACAGTACTGTGCAAATTAGTTGGGACAATAGGAAAATGCAGTAACAAAGACACAGCTAAAATATTTATTTGTTTAATAGTGTAGTTAATAGTGAATGTGACCCCCCAACCCCTTAGCTTTAATTACTTCTTTCACCCTCTCAACCATTGATGCCACTAGCTTTCCACACATCTCCTTCACTTCAGGGTCGTGGTACCAGACTTTCATTACACTTTCTATCATTTTGGTCTTCGTCATGCAATCCATCTTAGATATGCACGCTTTAATAATGGGCCCACAAATTTTCAATGGGGTTTAGATCGGGTGAATTTACTGGCCACTCCAATACCTTCAAAAGTTGCTGGGTTAAGAAGCTCTTAGCAAGCTTAGAATTGTGGCATGGAGCCAGATCCTGTTGAAATACCCCAAAGCTGTTAGGAAACAGCTTCTGCAGTGTTGGGACCATTTTCGCCTCCAGAACGCCTATGTACTTTTTGCTGTCCATCATTCCTTCAATGGAGTGAAACGTCTGTGGCCCGGAGACTGCACGTCCAAGTTTAGACTTGCAGCAGAAGGCTACGAACAAATTTAGACTTGTAGTAATTTAGACTCTGCAGCGGAAGGGACTTAGCGTTCCTTCGCTTGTCCCAACTAATTCGCACAGTACTGTAACATTCAAATTGAAAAAAACATTAATACTATAAATTTTATTCCACAATGGGGTTTGAAGAAGAAATTCTCCTAAAGCTTTAAAAATGATATTTTTTTATTGAAATCATTATTAAATAAAATATTTTCTGCTGTGACTTTATTATGGTTTACAATATCTGGAGTTTTGCAAAATAGACAACTTAGTGAATTAGTTTTTTTAGTTTTGTAAAGATATGAATTTAACCCTGGATATCCAATTCTTAATATGTTAATTTTTGTTGATAGTTGCCTGGGTAGATATTTTAGCATATAGTAATTAATTTTATTTGATTAGTTATATCTACATTATTATGAATGGAAATGAGCCATTAATTTTGAAAATTATTATGAATGGAAATGAGCCATTAAATATGGAAATGAGCCATTAATTTTGAAGTATTTATCTGTTAATTCAAATTCATATTTGTTAATTTGTTTTTTAAATTTAATATAGACGGTAGGGTTTTTAGTATAATTTTGTAGTTTTGAAGCATTTTTAGCTATAAAATCTACATGTTCATTTTTTTTTTAAATTCCAGTATGACTTGTTATCCATTGTAGCTTTATTAGACTTTTATTTCCGATAATATTTTTTGTGTTTAAAAATATTAATTCCTATAAAAAAATTCTATAATTTGTATAGTTTAAATCTTGTAATAATGTTTGGAGAGTTCCTTTTGAGTCTGAAAAGAATATTATTTTTTTTTTATTTTGTGCGATCCGTTTTATTGTTATAATAATTGCAAAAATTTCTGCAGAAAAAATAGATTTTTGTGGAAAATATTTGTAGATTTTTTCAATTTTTTAAGAGGGTAACAAAATGCCGCAGATGTATTGTTTATTTCCTTTTGAACTGCACCACCTGTGTAAAAATCTATATAGTTTTTATGCTTTGTATTGCAGTGGGTCTTAAAAACGTTGTCTAATGGTTTGAATGGAAACCACACAGTACCCATAGCAGTCCACAAATCACAGTACCCATAGCAGTCCACAAATCACAGTACCCATAGCAGTCCACAAATCAGTCTGCAGCACAGTCGCTGCTGTGAAAGAGTCGCGAACATCCGTCCTCTGGAGCATGCAATCTTCACGTCTCGTCAAATGACACGAAGGGCAGGTATCGGGCATGCCGGTCCGATACCCGCCCTTCGTGTCATTTGATGCTTTATGATGTTGCATCAGATGTACCGTTGCACTGTCCTCACATTGTGCACCATGCATATGGCAATCGCTTGAAGACTCAATCCGAGCTCTCGCATATCGACGATTCGCTCTCTCTCAGTAGGCGTCAATTGCGCATAGGTCCTGCCGGTGTCCCCAAGGCATGTTCCGAACATTTTTCACATAATGCACTCTCCAACGTCACTGTCGGTTGTACTATGATACGAGTTCGTGGGAGCCCGGTATTTATCCACGGCTCGGCTGGGTGTTACGCGTTCATTCGTTGCGGAACTTTGAATCATTTGCGTATCTCCGATTGCTGATTGCCTCCTGCGATTTTGCATATCTGTACTTCCATCATTCTTGGTATTGCAATATCCACTTTGAGCAGTGTAGCTGTCCAGTGGGTCCCCTTCCCCCAACTATCACAGAGCCCTTGGGGTCTTTATCACTTGGCCATTTAGCTTACGAAAATACTTTTTTATTATTAACAAAATTGGAACTTAAAAGTAACTTGACATTGCCTTATCAAGAGCGACAATCACATACAGCACCATTTCACTGTACATGTTACACAAAAGTACAATTATTGTAATTACATTATAATACTAACATAGACGTAGTTTTTCAACATTAAATATACAATAGTAATGCCTGCATACAGATGTATTTATCGAGTCTAATTTTCTTATCCAAAGAGTAACTATGACTCGCATGTGGATATTATTTAACATAACTAAATTCATGTATACACAAACAGTCTGGATATGTAAACAAACCTAAATTACAGCTCAGTAAGACGGTTTGGAGATCGAAATCAATTCATTCGCATTGTTTCAATTAACTCACGGTTGTTTGATTAGAACAATACATTAATATTCTCAGTATTTAATATCCAACTTTTAACTTCTTTAATATACACAGTGGTATCAGAATAATATGACCACCTACCATAATATATGTATGGTAGGTGGTCATATTATTCTGATACGACTGTGTATGTTTTAATATTAATTTTTTCCTTAATTTCATTTGGTAAAGCATTAAAAAATTTAGGAGCCAAAAAACATAGTGTTTGATAATTTGATTTTTACCAACCAATGTTTTTAGAGATAAATTTTTAGATTGTCGAGTGTCTCTCGCAAATATTCTAATTGTGGATTCCATTTTTGGTTGTTCTTCAGAATTTGTTTTTCAGATGTTTCTGCGCAGTAAAAATGTGTAGTTTTCTTATTTTCAAAATTTTGAAATTGTAATATATTCTTGTTACTTGCTCACACTTTAATCTACTCATACACCGAAGTATATGGTTTTGGGCGTACTGTAATGGTTTAATAGTAGACGAAAACGTTCTTCCCCATGATAGAATGCCATATGAGAGATAAGACATGACCCACGCATTGTAAATTATTGACAAGGTAGAAATGTCAACAAAATTGCTCATAAAATAAATTTTTGAAATAATCGAATTTAATTTTTTCAAATCACCTACCTGTGATTTCCAAGATAATTAATTGTCTATGATTACTCCCAGATATTTTATAGTATCCACTCCTTCATTTTTGTCACAATGGCAGACTTTTTTTATTACAATTTAACTTGTGATGTATAATTTTGTTTCGAAAAAATGTATTCTTTATTTATTCTTAATCTAAAATTTAGTCTTGGAAACGTTTAGGAACATTTTATTTCTGTTGAAACAATGTCTCAAATTTAGTAAATTAGAATTTATTTTTTGCATAATTTCGTTTTCATTTCCTGAATAAGTTAATACCATGTCTTCTGCAAATGCAATTATTTTCCCTTTAAAATCAAAGTTGCATATGTCGATAACAAGTACTAGAAATAACAGAGGGCCTAATACTGACTTGTGGAACCCCAATTTCAATAGGTAATTCATTACTGAAGATTCCTTTATCTTTACTATTTGTTTTCTATTTGATAAATAACTTTTAATCCAAGAAAATAAGCTTCCCCTAATAAGTGAATTAATTTTTTTTTAATGGCATATCATGTGGAACAAAGTCAAATGTTTTTTTTTAGATCCAAAAATAGACCTACCGTTTTCAAATTTGAATTAAAGTTACTATAAATTTATGTAGTTAATTTAACAGTTGTCTCTCTGCCCCTTTTCCATTCCGGAAATCAAACTAGTTTTCAGAGAAAAAATTATATGCAAAAAAAAATGCTGATCATAGGTAAAAAAACGGAAATCCGTCCCGGTTATTAAAATTAGCCAGTTTTAAAAAGAGCAGCCACGCCCACTACTTTTTATTCCTGAAGTAGTAGTCTTTTTGAATGGGCGTACTGTATGAAATGTTGGGAATAGCATCCAACATCATCATTTTTTCAGTGAATATTTTTAAAAGAATTTCATTTATTACGTAGTACATTGAAATTTCAGGAAAGGACATAAAAGTATTTCCATCTGTATGTTCATTTACTGGAAACAGAAAGACTACCAATGGCTATCAAAACCAAAGTAAAATTGTCTTCTCTTTTTACTTCAATTAAGGTCAATAACGAACACGATGCTCCCATTGTGCGGTAACCCATTTGTACGTAATGCAGGCTGCTTTAGAAAGTTCTATCTCCGTGCTTTCATACGTTCTTATACGTAATTCAATGAAGGTTTTGTAACTGCCATTAAACTTCACTTTACATTTCTTTTGATTGATTTACTTACCATTCACTCTTTCGTAGCACTTAGCCAAATTTGAGGCCACCAAAGAAACAGAATGTGTGTTTCATTTTTATTTCCGTTTTGCTTTCTTATATGAATTTGAAAGTATTGTGTCTTGAAAAACAAAATCGATCTCGAATTCTCCAATTAGAGTGTACATTTTCAGTTTTTGAAATGCCATCTTACCAAGCAGAGCAAATCTATAAAAAATTAGGTGTGGGGAGGGGGGTTGCTAGATCGGAACGGAATGCTGTTCTAGTATATAATTTTTCCCTACGTTTCAGCAGTCTAAAATTGTTTTTGAAAAAATATGTGGTACAGACATGTAATGGATAGAAAAAATGGAACACTAAGTTTTACAAAAAGTCTTCGATTTATATTAAACAGCGGCGTCTATACGCTGCTGTCGAAAGCATCAAACATGCAAATGATAGTCAACAAGCTTAACGTGAAGTCTATGAAGGCAAAGCCGGCGTAATTGTATTTTTTTGCGTTTTGTATTTTTTAGCTAATTTCTTGAAAAATAAGAGAAATGTAAATATATATTTAATATATTTTACGTCTCTGTTGCGTTTACAGTATTTCAAGGGCATGACATCCCCCTCGCCCCCTAGATCCGGCCCTGATTCATTATAACTACAAAATTAATTTTTTCAACAAAAAATGCAAAGATTTTGTTCTGGTTGAGTGTAAACAGTTTCATTTGAGTGTAACAGAATAATAAACAGGGCCATTTCTTACGAGTTATCTTTTACGAAACGTTTCTTTAATAACGCTGAAGTACTGGCGTATAATAATGTCTGTTTTTTAAGTTATCCTAGAACGATTTATATAGCACCGTTGACAAGAAGAATTCCTAAGATTTCTTTACGGTCAAAGTTAGCAGAGGGTGGATAGGCAACAATAATTCTTGTCCTGCGTAAAAATAAACAAATGCATCATTTGCGTCATATGAATAAAATTGCTCTACTTTCGCAAGCATTATTGCGAATTAATTATTTTTTTTATCTTAAATCCCGCATTGACCTTCTTGAAGATGGTGAAAATCCTTGGAGAGTACATGGAGCTGGTAAAATGCAACCAAAGTGGAAAAAAGGAAAGGTCGTGTTAATTATTATTAAAACACTCACACCCACCTCTTGACGACACTTCAGAATTGAAACAAAATTCTATTTCCAGTCGGATTTTATGCTATTGAAATTGATGGTAGTCACCAGTGTATTATCTCCTATTCATCTGAATAGAAAATAATCTATATGCTAGAAGATTCTGGCCAAAACTTTTCTCCCTATCTTTTCTCGGCATATATTGCTTCTTTGCAGTGTGTGCTGTCACAGTATCCCGATGACGAACACAGTCATTAGATTACTATTTTGCTCTCTGCGTAACTGCTGTGACACAAGATTGTGAGTGCGTGCGTGAACATGTCGAGAGGCCGAAGAGCATCCCTGGAGGACTCGGTCACGTGGCCCCAGTTGCAACGTTCCTCACCCCCACGCGACCCCATTGTGCTACGTTGCAAGGAGAATGACTCGGCGCCGCCCGGACCGACTCATGCAGCCATTTACCATGACAGAGATGGAGAGTCAAGGCAGCCGGTCGATGGAACGCTTCGCGATGCGGGGGAGGACACTAACACGTTGGGAATTAGTTGTTTCTCCGTTAGCTTATAGATATATCTGTGGATGTGTGTGTGTAGGATGTTGGCCAGAGGAAGCGGGGATCCATTGGACTGTTTGCCACCAGAAACGCGTACGGACCACGAGAAGGTTAGATCAGCAGTTTACAAGACTCTACCTCTCTGTACTTAGTTATCCCTCAGTTTTCTGTACACCAATGATATGTAGGATTATCTTTGTGAGACTTGGCGAAGATGTTCATAGATATCTACGATTTTTATGATACAAGTTTGACTCTCCCAAGAGGACTGGCAAGGAACACTAACTGACATCACTATTTGCTTTGGAATAGGAAAGAATGTTTCTGGTAGCGTAAAACTTCGTGAGGAAGTGGCGGAGACAAAAAATAATCCATATTGTGCATAAAGAAGAAACTTCGATTTGCCCAAAGAATCATTGGCATTGAATCATACCTACGGACCCAAAATTTTTATGGAGTAAGAGTTCCTCGTGTTTGCCAAAAAGTGCTCTTAATGGTGTGTCAATAAAGAGTTTCTTGAGTTCCTGTGTTGAATTCTCTGCTTACAACTCGGTGACGAAAGATAAAAATTCTCTTTTTTTCTCTATTTTCCTTCATTCTGTCATCTTTTGCTTTTCTTTCTCTTAAACATTCAATCTGGAAATTGTTTTAGTCCACAGAAATTTAATTGCATTGCGCTCCTTAAAGACCAATCTGATAAGAGTTTTATTTGAATTCACTGTCTTCTCTGATTTCAAAAGCTCATATTTGAAAACTACTTTGCGAAAGGCTAAAGTTTAAAAGCTAGCAATTTCTCTGTGTGGCAACTAAATTATTTTCAACTTTCACAAATAAGTGGAAATGTTTTCTTAAAAACCGATATTTAAACGCTTATTCAGCTGATGGAAATTTATGCGCAATACATCAGATAACTAGAGCTGGTAGAGCTAAATTTTGTTTTACCCAAAATGTTCCTATTAATTTAAGTTTGAGTTCAGTTTAAAGAAAATTGATTAATTTCGATCAACAACACGTAAAATGTGATTCTACAACTGAAATTTTTTTCCTTTTTTGGAAGTATTTAACACTCAATTTGAAACTTACAGGATAGAGAAATGCCAATAATCAGGGGTCGACTAATCAGACCCCTAATTACTCAATGACTAATCAGTGTAGTAGAGTATGATACGGAAAAAAACTATAATAAAAAATACCATTAGAGCCTTCTGAGAATTCATTAATTCCCCGCTACAAACGTCTTTCTTCTTTATTTAGAGTACGTTAGATACTACCAAGTAGAACAGATTTTAAGCATTAGCTAGAGGTTGGAAAAATTAAAAGTCTTATCTAAGGAAGCTTTGTGGAACATTGTGAAGATCTGACAGGTCAAGGTCCCAGTGTTCTTACAAAAATAGTAGTAATAATGAACGAAGAATGTGTTCAATGTAACGCTTTAGTGTAAGCGCAACGTCAATCAGTATCGTATATGACCAGCTGTTATAATTGATAGCTCACCAGATTGTGGCACCTGGAGTTGTTCCCGTGTGGCGTTCTTTGATACGGGATAGATGAAACCTTCTCCGAGAGCGACGACTGATGGTATCATTCATCATAGCCCCATAAACAAAAGTAGGATTCATCCCTGAATGTCAAGCTGTTCCTCTTTCTGGTCACAGGACATGACAACAACTACTGCAAGACTGGAGCCGCAAATCGTAAGAGTGGTCTCAGCGAATACTGCTCAGCTTTCGCAGACCTTCTGTTGGCGAAGCCCACTGATCTATAAAAGGTCTCGGAACATTCCAGCTGCAATTATCTCTATTGATCTCTTTATCTACCTCCTGGCATTACTCTGCAAGTGTTTTCGACGTCGATACAAAGTTCACGACGCCGAATACTGTAGAGCTAACAGACCATGCTAATGCTGTATCTTCCTTTATATTTCCTTCCCAATATTATGAGTTTCAATTAGAAACCTGCAATGTTTGTCAGGTTTCTTTTGGATTTTCTATCTCTGTCTTTTAAAAACCAATGTTTATGTATACCAATGTTTATCGCAATGTTTCCACTGGAATGCTGAAATTCACGAAAATTTACATAAGGCTACTTATTCTAGTGGACGCAAGATCTGAAACTTGAATCGTTAAGAGCAAGATTTAGATGGAAGCAAGAATAACGCATTCTGAAACTTCAGCTTCCCATTGAGCACATTGAAACTCTATTTGTTTATACGCACTGAAGTTTCGGAACAGTGCAATTGGCTCAAGGGCCCTTTAAATCAAAAACAACTGTTTGATATAATTCCAGTAATATTGATGCAATCAAAATAATTTATGCGATATTCTGCACATTTGAAATATTAATTTCAATGAAATGATTCATAACAAATTAATTAATTCATGGTTTAGTTTAATCAAATCTAACATTTGTTTGATCTGCAGTAATTATACTAGAAATTTGAAATGTCAAGAATTGTAGTTGGTTATGACATCTGTATTGAAAATTTTATCGTTAATCATCAGTATGCTTGATGATAAAATTTTCAATACAGATATGTCAGATTTAACACTGGAAATTAATGGCACTAAATTTATATAAATTAATTTGAAAGCACAAGCGTGGGAATAATAAATAATCCATCAATGATAAGCAGATTCGACAGTTGGTTCCAAGTGAGAGTTAAATCGTTAGTTTGTTTACCTCTAACTAGCACTTTTTTTTTCCACACAATAGTCTGCATAGCCATGTCACAATCACACCTGAGACTGAGAGTAGGTTGAGGGAAGGGGACCCATCGGACAGCTGTTAGGAAGCAGATGGTAGCCTCCCGTCAAAGCCATCCAGCGTGTTCTTTGACGTGTACAGAGTATGGCTCTCCTACTCAAGGCGCCACGCCTTGACGTCTCATCCGTGATCGGTAGCTTTTCCAAGCCCAACGGTGTTCCCTTACTGACCAAGGGTAGGGTAGAGGTTTAACGGAAATAAATCTCAAAGCTTGCACAGGTCGGACTCGAACCTGGGAACTGCAGATTACAAACCTGGAGCACTACCGATTAAGCCAATCCTTATCCTGAAGTAAGTCGTGATCACCACTTCCTTCCGTGATTGGAAAGATTTAATCGACATCTCTTCTTGCTGATTAACAGTAAACTGTCGATTATCATTTCACTCTCTTGTTTTTCTTATTACAGCACTCAGTAACAGTCGCTGTCCCATAACGATTGGATCACTTTTTTTGATATCACAGCAACTATATTGTCGATAATAAACGATGACTGTTAGCTTCGATGATCTACATTCAACACTACTGATTAAAAGAAGAAATAGTTTAGGCAATAGTCACCAATCTACCTTTCAAGGGGTCCATGTGACCCCCGAGATGACTGTATATAGTCCTCAGCTCTTTTCACAAAATAAGTTTTTGAAAGTTCTTCAAAAATGGTCTTTAACGAGTTTACCTTCAATTATTTCGTTAAGTAATAGCGAAACGGAGAATGAGGAAGGGGAGAGGAGGAAGAGGAGCTTGGAGAGATAGAGGGATTGGTTCCACCTTTCACCAGGGAGCACATTAAATAAAGAAGTAATATTTTGAAGTTTTCTTATTTTATCATCTGCTACAATAAAGTATTGGAATGATGTTTTTTTTAACTCCTAATACGTTGAAATAGAAAACGTTTAAAAAATTATATTTCCTGGACTCTCACTTTTAAAGTGCTGCCCTCCTCGTATATTTAATAACTCAATTCATGGACGTATTTAGAGGGGGAGGGTCAGGTGTCCGGACCCCCCGAAAATCCTGTCGTCTTATACAAATTCTCAAACTTAACTACCTATTTGAAATCCTAAACAGTTGTCTTTTTGTAATTTTGTTTTAGCCCCATATTTTATGTCCGACACTAAAAATAGTTTAAACAAATTATAAAATCCCATTCCGTATAGAATATCATTTTAACCTTTCCTATTCGGTGGAATATTTTAGTAATTGGGAAACCCCACTGAAGTCTTAATTGTCAGTCCCCTCCTCCCAAGAAGCTAAATTCTCGGAGCCTCCCCAAAACTGAATTCTCGTCCCCCCCTCCCTCCCTGAAACTAAATCCTGGGTACGTGCCTGACTGAATGTGACCTACCTATGCAGAAAGGTTGAGAACTAATAGTGTGATGGAAACGCTTTAGCTCTAGATTAATTGGGGGAATCATTTCTTTCGCCTGATCCTTCCTTGACAGACAAAGTAGTGAACTTCTGTTTAAATATCAATAAGTTTTAACGTTTAGTCTAAGCATGTAAATTATTGTTTACAATGCATACCACATAGCCAACGATTTCACACCTCCAGTAGCTGTCACCCATCTAGGACAGCTTGTTCTCCTGTTCCTTTTCTATTACTGCTCCATTTCGAAACTTAAGAGAATTTCCCTCCGGTAAGTGCAATTCTTTCTAACGTGAGGTCGGTTCTTTTTTCTCTCTCGGTATCTGAATCAATTGGCAGCGCTAGCCATTCAGCCGCTCACGAACAACTTCACACCCTAGCAAACGGTGGGAGTAACTGCCGCCGCCTGATGCAGTTACGCGAAGTAGAAAATAGTTGAAAGGATAAAAGAGCTCGCTGTTCTCCTGCACTTTTACCACTGTAGTATCACCAAGACAAGTCGTCGTTTTAACCATTTGTAATCTCTCTTTCCTCTCGATGATCACCAAACTCTGTCTATAGTATGGAGTCACAACTTATTACTCGAATTGTCTCAACAATGTAATAACTGCACCTCTGTCCTCGCTAATGATCTTATTAGCTAGGGCCATTTTTCGCTCTAGTCATCTTTGAAAAATATATAAATAGTATATATTGTATTATATATTTACCAGAACTGAGCTCACATAATATACTAAATATAATAACGTTGAATATGTCTGAGCAAGAATAGGGAATAATTCTCATTTCTACGCCAGATTTTTTAATTCTTACACTCTGCATTTAATTACATCAATGTTACCTTTATGTTTTAGATTTCTAGCAAATAAAATTGGACCTAATCTGCCTTTGTTGTGCAACTTACAGAGTAATGTATGAATACTGAACTCTTTTTTATAGAGGTGATATCCTCTGTTCATTAATTTCTCCTGAAATCTTTTAAACTTTTCAGTATTTTTTGTCCTCTTCTAAAATTCAACGAGTCTTTATAAATTACAGAAAGTCTGACACGGTAATAATTGCGAACAAGCAAAACAATGCTCTTACCATTATTTGCATCTTTAATTTTCAGGCCACAAACTTCTGCCTATTAAACGATCCTTAATTATTTTTTTTTCGCTCTATTGTTTTTTTGTCAGTGAGTTTCACAGTCATCTCGTTTTCTTCTATTTCTTTTTTCAGCCTCAGGAGTTGCAATTTGTTTAATGTGTTTCAACCCCGCAACTCCGCCCTTTTCCAGCAATACAATACTAAAGCTGCTCAAGACATCCCCATTTGACTAAATAGGGGCGCATCACCAGAGGCTTTACCAGCTTCAAGTTAGCTTAAAATCTTCATATTTTTCCTCGTCACAGAATTCTTTCCTTTGTGGGTCTTGTTAAATGGAAATAGGCTTTTGGCATTCTTGTACACCATGTAACGTTATCTCTTCATATATCTAACATTTAATAAAATGTCTTTTTGCTTATTTTATTTCAAAAGGCGGTGCTTTAAAACACACCAAATATTTTTCTATCTTTAATTGATACCAAAATTTTGTAGGACTTCTATTGTTTGACATATTCACACACAAAAAACACTATTACGTAAAATATTTTGTTACTTTTTTAATACAAAGGTTTTAAAAACAAATGGAAAGTAATCTTTTTTCCCAGGATTCCTCCTGATATAGGCACATATCTTGGTCTTTGTTCAAGATACAATGTTGGTAATCAGGCCCTGATTTAGAAAAAATCGAGGGGAGGGAGGAAAGAAACACAGTCGAGCTGAAAAAATGAAAAAAAAGTGATGGAGGCGAAAGACTAGATTTCCAATGCAGTATAATATTTTCCCCTCCGTGTCAGAGATCTTTTTAAATTCCTCGAAAAGTGCATGAAATATAAATAAGTTTAATAATTTTTTTGCCTCTGTTACTGTGCCGTTTTTTTGCTGAGGTCCTGCCATCCTCTCAGACCTTCTACTATGGCATATAAACTGACAGGCTCCTGTCAGACCTCTGTGGCAAGCAGCTGCTTGAGGGGGTATTTATTATTTTTTTTTATTACCCTTTCTAGCATTCTGAAAGGGGAGGAGGAGGGAATGGCCAGATCTGGGAGAGGTGCCCTCCCCCTTGCCCCTTGCCCCCACCACTCCGAGATCTGGCCTTGTTAGTTCTCACATTTGGGTTTCTCAACATTTGGGTTTTAACCAGATTTTATTTCCCATTAGCTGATTTTTGACGAATGATATTTATGAATACTCGAATTTTTCATCCTTGTATCGGTTATCGTTGACTTCTAAATGCAATCTATTGCTGCTATGTACAATTTTTTGTAATCTATAATTATGCCTAAAAATGTTTTTACACTATCGCTGAAAAAATGCAACGATGACAAATTTATTAATATACGAAAATTTCTTTAAAGACAAAATTCTTGTAAAGAAATAGAGCTGTTTTAGATTAAAGAACTTTTTTTCGGAATCGGTTAAGCGAGTGAAGACGAATCTTTTCCCTACTCTTAACAGTTAATAATTTCCCCCAAAAAGAAACATACACGAAAGAAAAATAACAATTACTATTTCATTTTAAATTTATTTAAATTTCCATCCACATAGAGACATGAAACTCCTAAATAAATCATGCATTAGGAAATATAGAGTGCGCGAAAAATAATGGTGGGGTTTCGATAACCAACATGTAGGAAAATATTACACATATTCAACAAGTAATATTTCAATTGAAAGCGTGCCCCAAATATTTTTGAATGTAATTAGAGAATTTCCACATGTGCATCGTTCGTGATCCTGCACACACACCCATCGGTATTCCACTTCTTATATTCAATAATGTGCAGCTTATCTTTTGTTACTTGTTGAATTGCTTCTCTCATTCTGGCTTTCAAATGATTCAGGTCTCGGATTTTGTCCATGTAGACAAAATTCTTTACAAAGCCCCACAAGAATAAAATCGAGGGGTGTCAAATCAAGGCTTCTTGGTGTCCATAGAATTGGACTCCTTGCCAATTCATCCGTCAGGAAATGTTGAAGAAGTTCCATAACATCTCTTGAAAAATGTGGCGATGCGCCGTCTTGTCTAGTGGCGGCCCGTGAAACTGTGCGAGTGGGGAAATGTGCAGGTACAACATTCAATGCGATGGCTTTTGTGTACAGTCCTCCCCGTATACACAACTGCTAAAACGCTAACTGATCGATGATAATCGAATAGAAACAATGAGATGGTAACTAAGCTGACTGCGGAAGCAGAATGACAACAGAAGAAGGACACAGGGGAAGATGACTAAAACTATTCAGCTGGACAGTTTTATATATTAATTTTAAAACTTTAGTTTTTTAATAGTAAGATGAATCTTTTTTCTGTTTAGTATATATTATGCTTAAAGAAGAGCAAGGTCGAATGAATAAAATTTTATTTTCAAAAAGCGGAAGGCGATGCAATGATATAACTATCACAATTATAAAATGGTTGTAGATATTGAATGCCATGCATGATAGTTATGGAGAGAGGGTGGCTCAGTTGGTTGCGCGCCAGGCTCGCAATCTGCAGTTCCCATGTTCGAGTTCTAGCGTTTAGATTTATCTCCGCAAAACTCCCCGCCCTGCCCACGGTCAGTAGAGGACACCGATGAGCTTGGAAAGGCCGCCGTCTGTCGGACGGGACGTTAAGCCGTGTTCCAGTGCATGGGAAAGCCATACCCTGTGAACATTAAAGAATACTCTGGATGGCCTTGAGGGAAGACTACCAACTATTCAGTGGATCCCCCAACCTTCGGAATCCTTGTGACCTGGCCATTTAGATCATTGTGTGAAAAAAAAAAAACATAGTGAAGTGACTATAATGAAAACATCTTTCAGAAATTATAACATGCTTTCACGTTTAAAAAAAGTACCTCCTCAAACAGCTGCTTGCCGCAGATGTCCGACAGGAGACTGTCACTTTAATACGCCATAGAGAATATCTGTGAGACCTTAGCAGAAAGAAAACCATGCTTTAATCCGGACTCGATCCCTTTGATCAGTAGCCAAGCGTGATAACCACTCGGCCACGAAATGTGTTTAAGTATGTGAGCAATTTTCGACTTGAAAATTATTTTCATTTCAAAGTGCCATCTTACAACTAATTAAACCGCGACTTGAAATTTTTTACTGAATGTTATTAAGAATTTAATCAAAGCAGTTATTTAAGGAAATAATATTAACTATAAAATGAGTAGTCAGCGAACATAATGGAACCAACACTTGATTCATTACATAACTAGTTCATGCCAGTTGAGTAGGCTTGAAAGCTTTAAATCAGTTATAACCAAGTATTTGTGCTAAAGTAGTGTCATAAAATCTTAATTTTATCGCTTTATAGCATCAGAATATAATTACATGTTTTTTTTGGAGAACGACATGCAGATTAGGCAAATAAAGGTAATTCATCCTCAACATCACGTTTACTGTACACGTTCCTGATATGATACATGGAAGTAAATGTAATTCGGCTGAATCATTGTGCATGAAGATTTCGATTGGGTTGTTTTACCTCTGAACAACCTTTACCTTTTAAACACGATGTGCCAAATGGATAGTTCAAAGTCTCAAAGAAGGTTGGGGAAGTTAACTAAAACTAGACAACTGTTAATAGACAGATGGAAGCTTTCCGTCAAGGCACATTCAGCGTGTTCTTTAATGTGCACAGGATATAGTTCTCCTGCACACGACACCACGACTTAACCCATCGTTCGACGGATGGCAGCCTTTCGTAGCTCAACGATGTCTTCTTTCTCATCGAGGGCTGAAGTGGTTAGAGTAGATAATCTCAACGCAGTTGGGATTCGAATCTGGGAACTGCAGATTACGAGCCTGGTGTTCTACTGACTAGGCCACATCCACCTCAGACATGCGGATATTCCTTCCAATTTCCAAACTAAAATTAAATACGTCACTAAAAAAAAACACTTCCCATTGATGAAAACAAATTTTTTTAAATTTCTTATTAAATCTGGTTACTCTATTGTAACATTATTATTATTTGATTTAAAAAGACATTAATTGCTATGAACAAAGAAAACGTTATCGCCGGCATTATCATTCACTTTTTTTCTATTCCAAATGTCTACCGCATTAATTGATAAATTTCGCCAGCTTGAAGGCCTTCCTTTCAATATCAGTGCCACGCCTTTAATAACTATCATTGCTTAATAAATCTTTGTTCCGTTTTTAATATCTCTTTCTGCTCTTTGATAATCATTTTTTCATTTCATCCGTTTCCAATTTTTGTTTCTGATCACTGCCCTTTTCTCGTCCAGGTCAGAATTTTTATTATGACTTATTATTTTATCTGTCCCTTCCCTGCTCTTTCAAAGATTCTCGTTCTTTATGGCTGTGTTCCTAATGAGGAAGTAATGATCAAGTAGAGTATTCGTAAATAAATGACATTTTAATCCATTCCCACATGTGAGCGCCATAAAGGTAAAAGTATTCTGCGAATTAAACGTAAATCGATAATAATATTGTCATCTTCATCATTTCTAGATGTCTTACCACATGTTAAAACTACAATACGTTAAAAACAGAAAAGTACTGGGTGGAGCCCATTCTTCGCGCGCTAAGCTCTTTATTGGAAATGATTAAATTAGATCTCCGACTTCACCATGTTCAGATTTTATGCTCGTTATGCTTACGTTGCAAAAAAAGATCAATGCAAGAGTCCACTTGAGAAAAATAAGCGTTGTTTTTGCTAAAGCATCATTGAGAAAAGGAATCGATGTTTTTGCAAGAATTCGTAATCAGTATGGCATACGATCAGCAGCATACGATAAGGCCTCAATGAGGTGTTGAAAACGCGGAGGTGATATTGCCGCCCATGAAGCGAGGATCGCCTGTCGTAGAACATCCAGTTGCCAGTGGAGGTTGGTGGACTCGAACAGATCTTACCGATTCCTTCCAGAAATTCTCAATGGGGTTGAGGTCCGGCGATCGAGGGCCATTCGAATGTGGTAAATTCACTGAATGCTCCTGGTCGTCACTCGAAAAGTGTGTGGTGTGGCGTTGTCCTGTTGAAAGATGGCGTCATGGTGCGGAAAGAGAATCTTACGAACTGGTGTAGATGGTCTGAGAGGATATTCACATACTTTGTGCCAGTGATGAAAGTCTCGAAAGGTACGAGGAGCCCGAAAGAAGCCCATGTCAACGCACCCCAAACTGTTACACCGCCTCCATCTGCATATATGACCCCAACTTGGCAAGCTGGGTCCATCTCTTCCTGTGGTTTACATCACACGTGCACCCTCTCATTGGCGTGATAGAATTGAAATCGTGATTCGTCACATCAGATGACGTTTCCAATCCTTCGCAGTCCAGTTGCGATAGATCTTTGCAAACTGCAGCTTAATCTTTCGGTGCTTTGCAGTCAACAAGGGAACATGATGTGGACGTCGACTGCCATGGCCTATTTTTTCCATGGTACGATGGATAGTCTTTGTGCATAAGCTTGTGGATGTGCCCTCATTCAATTCCGACATTATCTGTTCCAGGTAGCAATGCCATTCTTTGTAATGATGCGGGATAGTCTGCACTCACCTCGAGAATCAATTGCACGTTTAAGTCCACATTTCTCCCACTGGTTGGAAGTTTGGCATATTTCATGTAGTCTTGGTATACAGGTGTGATAGTCTGTTGTGGAAATCCCAAGAGTTCAACAGTTGCGTTGATTGAACAACTGGTCTTCCTCGCACCTACTATCTGTCCATGGTCAAACTTACTTACGTCGCTGCCTTTACCTATGATTACTTTTCCGTGACTGGTTTCCAATGCATAGAGACCTACTCTATTTATGGGCATTGCCAGTTTCATCATCCAAGTGACTGAAGGCGATATACTTCTGCTTCGCATATTGTGATCGGGGTGTCTATAATAATTTTCCATTCAGAGTATTTTATTTTTCTATCATTTATATTCCTATTGTAATTAACTGATAGATTCTTGCTAAGTAGTACAAAATACCCATGGGTTTCACCTGATGGGCTGCATAAGAATTTTTTTTATTACGTATTAATTAACAGCAAATGGACTAGATCTTTTAGGAATACCTAATTAAATAGGAGAGCTGAATTCGGATCTGACCATTACCATGTTAAAAGTGTCTTACAACTTAAACTTTAGAGGTGTTGTGCTAAGATTAAAAAAATTATCTTTAATTCTGAAGCTCTGAAAGACCCAGTTATAGCTAAAGCTTACCATGATAGGTTACTTAGTCATTATGACAGTCATGATAAGCATACTGAAGTTGAGGAAGAATGGGAAAGTTGAGGAAGAAAGTTCTAAGGCGTTTTTGTTACAAAAAGTTGAGGAAGAAAGTTCTAAGGCGTTTTTGGACACTAACAGTACTCTTTTAGGAAAAAAGGAGCAGAAGAGACAGAATTATCTGAGTGATAAGGCACTTGAGCTTATTTTGGAAAAAAAGAACTGCAGGAATGTCCTTAATTACTATTAGTACCCTACTAGTACTAATAGAAAGCATTACAGAGATAAAGAATCACAGGATGTGTCCTGTAGACATGGAACCCATGAAATATTGGTTTATATATAAACTGGCATGTTTTCAAGAGACGTAAGTTCAAATCCCACTCACGGCAAAACTTTTTTTGCTTCTTTTTCAGCTTTTTACTGCATTACAGAGAGCTATAAACGTGTAAAGGATCAGTTATCTGCTGATAAGAATTTTTGGCTTGGTGGCTTGGCTGACAAAGCCGATGAAGCAGTTAGACAGCACAACAACATGGGCTGTACCAAATAGTTAACGTTTTATGTGGCAGAAAACAGGCAAATATACAGGGATTGAAGGTTAAACAAAGTAAGGTTATGGAAGGGGAGGATTCTGTCATGGCTAGGTGAGCTGAGCATTTCAGTAAAGTTCTAAGCCAGTGATTCTCAACCTTTTATGCTTCACGGACCCCCTTGATATGTGTATGTAACTGGCGTACCCCTTTGTATAGATGGATAAAACTATAGTTATAGTATAACAATGGGAATAAAATAAAACACTGACTTTGTTACTAGATCAAGCGACTTTTGAGCTCTCACGGCGTACCCCAAAAAATTTTACCGCGTACCCTACATTGAGAACCCCTGTTTTAAACAATGCGGTTAGTTCTACTCCCATTGTTTGTAATGATGATAGAGGCATTACTGACTTTAATGTTGGCCCTATAACACAATCTGAAGTTATTTTGGCTATTTCTAAACGTAAACTACATAAATCCCCAAATGTAGATGAAATTACTACGGAAATGCTTAGAGCTGGGAATGTTTTGGTTACTACATGGATGACTCAAATTTTGAATATTTTTTATGATAAAGGCATGATTCCTAAGGATTTTACTAAAGTTATTATTATACTTATTTTTTAAAAAGGTGATCACAGTTCTTGTGACAACTATAGGGGTTTCAGCCTACTCTCTGTTCCAGGTAAAGTTCTTTCCATGATTGTGCTTAATAGAATTAAGAATCTGGTTGATAGTCAATTGCGTGATGAGCAATGTGGATTCAGAAGTGGTAGGGGAGGTATAGATCCGATATTTTCACTCAGGCAGATTTTGAGAAATGTCTAGAGTTTCAGAAAACTTTTACTACCAGCTTTATTGTTTTTAAAAAGGCTTTCTCTGTTGATCGCCATAATTTGTGGTTGATTGTGAGACTGTATGGCATACCAGACAAGTTAGTTAACATAATGAAAGCTCTTTATAATAACGCTGATTCGTGTGTGAGAGTTGGTAAGGTTTGTAGCAATTGGTTTAACATTGCTTCTGGTGTTCGACAAGGGTGCATTTTGTCCCCTTTTCTCATTAGTTTGGTTATTTATTATGTTATGCGAAACTCACTAGAAGGGAAAGATTTTGGCCTTAAATGGTCTGGAGATCTGAAAATTTCTGCTTTAGATTATGCTGATGATTTAGCCCTTTTGGCAAATGATGTTGATGAGATGAACTCTTTCATTCGAGCTGTTAATGAGACTGGTAGTAGAGCAGGTTTGGTTATAAACAGAGAGGAAACTAAATTGATGAAAATTGGCCAGGCAGGCTGTGGTTCAGTTAATTTGAGCGGTTGCACTCTTGAGCAGGTGTCACAGTTTGCCTTTGGAGCTATGTAACAGATATTGGTGATGTGCAGCATGAGATTAACAGACGAATAGGGATTGCTGCCGGGACTTTTAAGAATCTATGGAGAGTGTGGAGAAATAGGGTTATACACATAATGAATAAAATTAGGCTATATAATAGTTTGGTTCTTTTTAGCGTTAGGTATGGTAGTGAAAATTGGACACTTTGTAAACAAGATAACAGTAAACTTGATGCTTACGCAGTATCTTGTGCATTAGGTGGTTCAACTTTGTAAGTTATGATGAAGTTAGGCAAAGGAGTCGGCAGTCTCCTTTAAGCAGCATATTGTGCAGAGAGAGACTCCGTTGATTTGGCCATGTTGCCCGTATGGATAATTATGGATAATCGAATAGGGTTATGAACAGTGTGCCTTAAGACCCCAGAAAGAGGGGGAGGCCTAGGATACGGTGGGCAGACAATGTCAAGCAGGACCTTGTTAGAATTGGTGTGCAGTAGCCAGATGCAACAGATGTAGCTCAGGAGAATGCTTGGAGATGCTTGGTGAATTAAATTGGAGGAGCATGCTTGGAGAATTATATTGCACGGTCCGGGTTGGACCTCCAAGCTTAAGCATGAGGAGGAGAAGGATGATAAATGCAAAATAAATATCTGTTTATAATAAATAACATACGCAATATTCATTTTAAACAAGTCTCATTATTAAAATTGCTCTGCTAAATCTCAGAAGCTTTTCATAGCTGAATAAATTTATAGCGGAGATTTACATGATTCTAATTCCCCATCTAAATTTAATTAGATTCATTTTCTAATAAAAGAAAATATTTAAGAAGTAGCAATGCAATTTGTTTATGTCAAATTTCTTATAGCACAATTAGTTAAAACGTGTGTATGTATATATATATACACCGATCAGCCAATACATTAAAACCACCTATGCTTAAACATAAACCTATTCCATCATATCTGGACCACTTTATACCACATTCCAGTGGAATTAGGATCATCTGGTCCATATGCAAGGGTCGTCAGAGACAAATGAATGGAATGCAAGACAGAAGCTAGCGTAGCGTAGCACAGTGTACTTACATTTTGGCGAAGGCGTTTGGCCACAGGCCGCCTTTTGATGAGAGAGGGAAAGGCAACAATGATGGGCTGTAGTGACTCAGGTCCAATGAAAAGAGGTGGAGAGGAAAGAGTGTTCACAATCTTCCAGAAACAGGTCAAAAGAGCGTGTGTTCAGTGTGGGCATTCAGGGGAGGGAGAAAGAAAAAAACAAAAAAAAAAAAATTAAAAAATTAGCAACAACAAAAAAAAATTTTCCATCTCATAGGAGAGAAATAATTTGGGGTTGCAAAAGGGAGGGGGGAGGAGGGGGCAGGTGGAGTAAGGAGAGGGCAACAAGGAGAGAACCAAAAGGTTCAGCAATGGGGGACAAAGTTAATAAAAAAAAAATTTTTTTTTTTTTAATTGTAAAAATTTTTTTTTTTTTCCATGAAAATAATAAAAATCAAAATAAACCAAGTTTTAACCTCCTCAGGCAGGGCTTGCCCAAGGGGTAATCTTGGTGGGTAGGGGGAAGGGGGGGAGGTGGCAGTCCCAAAGTAATGAGGGAATAATCAGGAAAAAATAGGAGGAGAAGGGGAAATTAACATTTGGGAACAAAGCAAAACCACGTGCACCGTAGTGCAGAGAAAACTAAGCATAGGGGTAGGGTGAAGAAAGGCCAGACCAAGGACCTTACTAAAATCATTAGGAAAAGTAGCAAAATGAATAAGTGAGGAAATGGGGTAAAGGTGGGTATTGTGTCAGTAAAATGGAGGTGAGTGGGAGATGGGTGTTCAGCAAAATGGGAAATAAAAAGAAAGTGGGGTGGAAAGGCAAAGGGGCAGTGAGGTGTGTGAGTGGTGGAGTATGAAAAATATGTAGTATGAATAAAAAACAGGTGTAATATGTGGGTATACTGTGGAAGGAATTAGATAGCAGACAAAGGGTAACTCAGAAAGAAAAATAATATAATATCAGTAGTAAGTATAATAATTTTTTTTTTTAATATATATAATTATGAACATATATTTTTTTTATGAACATGTGTATATATTTTTTTTGAAGAGGTGAGAACCACCTATGCGTTATGCAAAGAAACGCGCGTGCAGCCAATCACGCGCGTGCAGTGTCACGTCAAGGTCGCGAATGATATATATAATACTTGGGTCGGAGCTCTCGCAGGCAGTATTTCGTTTCGTCACAACCCGGGAAAAGCAAAGGATTTATCTGATTTCGACAAAGGCCAGATCGTTACAGCAAGGAACCTTGATAAGAGCATCTCCGAAACAGCGACACTGGTAGTTAATACCTATCAGAGATGGTCCGAAATAGGTGACGCTTTGAGACGTTGACAAGGCGTTGGCCGGCCACGCCTCATTGATGCCGGAGGTCAGCGCAAGCTTATCCGCAGCAACAGTAGAGCTACTGTGGTTGACATTACGCATAATTTCAATTGTGGTAAAGGGCCCAATGTGTCCGAACACACAATTCATCGTAAGCTCTTGGATATGGGTCTCCGCAGCCGCAGGCCCATTTTTGTGCTTATGCTCACAGCAGTTCACCGTCGTCAACGCTTGCAGTGGGCACGTAATTGTTGACATTGGACCATAGAAGACTGGAAGAGGGTCGCATGGTCAGACGATTCCTGTTTTCTGTTACACCATGTGGACGGACGAGCTCGTGTGCGACATTTACCCACGGAAGCCTTCTCACCTGAATGCACTGTGGGATGGATCCAGGCGGCTGGAGGGAATGTGATGGTCTGGGCAATATTTTCTTGGGGAACACTTGGACCAATTATCCCTGTAGAGCAAACTCTGACAGCTGTCACCTACCTGAACACCGTGGCTGACCAATTAGTGGTTCCTAGAACTTGATGAGGAATTACATTTATTGCCATGGCCCCAAATTCGCCGGACATGAATCCTATCCAGCATTTGTGGTTTGAGTTGGAGAAACGGGTACGAGCAGCATCACCCCAACCATGTAATTTATGGGAACTGCGGGATCCTCTGTTGCAGTCATGGTACCAAATATGAAACGTCACCTACCAAAATCTCGTTGAATCTATGCCTCATCGGGTGAGAGCTCTTTCGGCGGCGAGAGGAGGACCTACATCATATTAGGTAGGTGGTTTTAATGGTTTGGCTGATCGGTGTATATTACAGTAATACATACACTCAGTTTCTCATGGAAAATTGTGACAATAGACAAATGTTGCCATCAAATCTATTGAAATATATTTAGAATTTAAAGAGCCGTGGAAGCTGAAACACCTGACTATTTTCAAAAGTTTTTCAAAGTTTGAAAAATTAGCAGAAAAAGCATTTACCCAAACTGTTAAAAGTTGGTCGAAATTTTTTAGCAAATTTAACATAACAGCAATAGCTTTTATTTTAACCCGTTAGAATGAACTTTTCAAATGAATCATTTAAACTGATATTTCATTTTAGAAATTGGTGGATCCAAAATATTCATCTTCAAAGAGAACGAAATTTTCCACTTTCTAACTTTTGCACCTTTTAACAGTGAAAATTCGAACTAATAGATGATTAAGATAATGAAAATATTAATATTTTATTAGTAATTATATAACGAAAAATAATTTTTCATATATTTCTTAAAAAATTCCTTTTTTCTATCTCCCGTGAGAAAAAGGGGCAAATCGTTATCTTCAGTGAAAACTCCTTGATAAACTCCTTGACCATACTCTACCACAAAAATTTCAAATTTCTACCATAAACAGATCGTTTTGCAATATTCGCTTAAAATTATGGCATTTTGCACATTTAGTGCCCTCTAACGATGGAAATTAAAACTTTCAGAAGGATTTGGAAAATCAGATTCATAATATTTCATTATTATCTATACAACTGAGAACGAAGATAAAGGTTTACAACCCCAAGGAAGGCACGGAGGTATATCTTTGCTGGTCGATGCAAACCTGATAACTGTCGCATTCCACCACCAAAATTTCCAAATTTCTAGCATAAATAAATTCTTTGCAATATTCATTAAAATATTTTCAGATTTCTACTTTTCCACCGTTAGGGTGCGCAATTGAAACATTTGGGAAATTCGGAAAATACGAATCTTAATATTTCGTAATCCAACTCAAAAATAATTTTTTTTTATTTATCACTAAAAAAGTTGAATATTTACAGAATGATATGCAAACAAACAGATAGGCGAGAAAGTGAGAACATTAGCTCTTGTTTTCAATACGAGCTAAGAATCGAGATTTGAATCGTTTTCATTGAGATGTTTAACATATATTTGGTCACATGCTTCCGTTAAAAATTCATTTAAGAAGTTATTAAGATATGAATGTGATTCCCCATTGACATAACATGGATATGTTCCGAATAAAGCCGACAATGAGTAATATACTCTAAATCCTGAAAAGAGATCACATTTATTTCTTTAATCTACTTTGCTCTACTTAGAAAAAGAGTCCATTTGCAATATCGTGTCTACAGATGCTCAACATTTAATGTGCTGCAGAGCTCATTCAATCAGTAGGACAAAAGTCGTTCACAAAAAGTACTCTAGGAATTCTGCTCCATGCCCGGAAGAGACATTACTTCATCACACCCACTGCATGCGACCAACCTCCTCGATCCTGAGTCTCCCAATTGATGGTGAGACATTGATTCAAGTCACGTGGCATCTGAACTTACAAAAGGTGAGACAGACGCTTCATCGGATTTTCGGTTTTGGAGCGTTTTCACTGCAGACAATGACAATAGAGGTTTTCCCTGGAGATGAAAGGTCTGACAACATCTTAATCACAAAATGCTTCATTGGAGAAACAGTTTAACTCTATTTTAACCTTAGTGAGGAACAAGGAAAAACTCCCGAAAATTTCAGTCGATTGAGGTTAAACCTTATTTGTCTCTTTGTCCAAAAAAACTGATTTTGTATAGGAGCTGTATTGTATCCGTTCTCCTCTTTTTTGTCACCGAAAACACAATCATCAGAAATGACCACCTCTACCCAAAGTAATTCTGCGCGTAATGGAACCGCTACGGAATGAGGTTCCGATGAAAGGACATAGGACAGCGAATAGTGGAAGAGCTGTATCGTGATCCGATCTCCTCTATTAACAATTCGTCTTTATCAACGCGATGTTAGCTGACCTTATCATCTTTCGTGTGCGGTGTGACGAACTGCAGAACGTGTGCTGCTTGTGCATTAGAGAATCAAGCGTTCCATCAACACGTGATGTTGCGACAACATCAAGTTAATATCTTTTAGATTTTTATTTTATTTTTTATTTATTTTTGTTATTACAAATGATAGGACATTAGGTCATGTGCTTTTAGAGTTGTAAAGTGCATATGTGAATATCATCAAATTGTAGGAATTGTAGAATTGTCTGGGTTAGTTGCTTTACATCTGAGAGTCATTTTTGTGCACACAATGGACTAAAGGACCAGGTCACAAGAACCCCATTGGATCAGGGTTGTGTAGGGGAAGGGGACCTACTGGACAGCTGTTAGGAGCAGATGGAATCTTCCCGTCAATACCATTCAGCGTGTTCTTTAAAGTGCGCAGAGGATAGCTCTCCTTGCACATGAAATCACGGCTTTGCGTCCCAATTCGATGGACGGCCGCCTTTCACGCACATCGGTGTCCCCTTTCTCATCGAGGGTAGTAGTTTAGTGGGGATATATACTCAACACTAGCGCAGTTAGAACTCAAACCTGGGACTACAGATTAGGAGCCTGCCACGCTATCGACTGAGCCATTCCGCCTCAGAAATATTGTCTGGTGTAATCGGATAAAACATAGACATATGACACAACTCGCATCTTAACCTCAGCAGTGATGGCTTACTCTTATGCTCTATCGCTGTACCACTGAGGTAGAAAATTGGTCTTAACTCAGAAATCTCTAATGGAAACTGCTTGAATTGTGCTGGATGTGCTTAATAACTGAATAAACAATTTTTCATTGTACATTATCCTTCCTCTCAAAAATGAATGAATAACTCACCACTTTCTTGAACAATATGAAGCATCAACATTATTTTAATTTAGTAAGAATTCTCAGTTGAGGTATTTGACCAGTTTTACTGACGTTACGATTCTCAGCTGCGAATCTGTTAAATAGCAGAGGATATCCTGAACATTCTCTCTGTGTATGACTTATCAAACTTAGAAGACACTACAGATCTATAAACTCGTTTTTAATAAGTTACGACAAGAGCTAATAAATTGATGAAATATTGAGAATCTGTCTTTAGTCGGATCGAATATATACTTTTTTTCTATTCAGTTCAACTCTAGATAGCTGAAACAGTACTAAAACAGGTAAGACATGAAATCATTCTTAGTATTGATATCAAAGTTAGAGAAAAAAAAATCTTAAGCTCCCCCCCCCCTTATTTCTCTCTAAATTTGATATCGATGTGGAAAGATATGAAGAGTGACTTCATATTTTTCAACTGAAGAAAATCTATAATTTCATTTAGTAATTAATTGAGTACACTTGTCATATACATTACCATGAACTTCAGGATGATATTTGTAAGCGGAGATGCTGCTGCCAAGTGGCAGAGATTTTTGCGTTGTGTACTACAGGTTAGAAACGTTCAGATTACTAAATAGAGGAGATCTTGATCAGCGGCTGGTACCTCAGTGGTCAGAGCACCTGATATCTTGTCATGGGTTCGTATCCACCCGGCTCAAACAATTTTCCCTCTAAATTTGATGTCATGTTAAGTCTGACTTTATACATTTCAACCGAAGAAACTTCGAGAAATTTATTAAGTAGTTAATTGCATGTGTTTGGGACTAAATATACGAAAAGCAGATATATTAGCCTTGAAACTCAATCATTCGAAAATTCGCTCCCATGCATTGCGAAATAGCTGAAGCTCAGTATCAGTGTCCGTACTAGGTATTCTCCCACAAGGGGCAAAATTTCTGAATCTCTATCCCCCTACAGTCAATTATTATGAATTTTATTGACTATAATAAAACTGTACAAAGCTGTGTACTGTACATTTAAGACAAGGAATAACGCAATCGAGAGGAATATATAAGCAAAAAATTAACTATGTAATGAAATAAGAAAACAACGAATATAAATATTTAAGAAATGATATAAAAGTTGGGGAAAACGTACATTTTAAATTTTTTTTATAAAAAAAAGCTTTACTTCTCTCTGCGAATTAAAATTGATTCTAAATAACACACGCTGCAGACTGCAATAAATAAAGAAAACTTGCTATAAATTCTTAAATTAAAAAAGTTCTATAATACATCTGTGAGCGCCTTAGAATTTGGCCCCGAGACTGGTGCCCCGCTTGCACTACCCCAGTTCCGGCACTTTCTATATATCGATCGACGGCTCCAGACTAACTCTGGTGAGAATGGAAGAGAAAAAAAAAAACGTAGAGTAATAAATCGTATGCTTAGTCAGAGCTTTCCAAACTTCATGAGAGGATTTAGATGTAAGGGGAAATTGTGTAATAGTTGATACTATCTTTATAGAAAATGTTACTTTGTAAGAAAGACTTACGATTCTTTCATCTGAAGTGTCTCAAATTTTATCTGAAGTTTTTCACCTACTCGGGCAGAGGGGACAACGTCATGACGTTGCAACGTATCCAGAAAGACGTAACTTGCCATTTTGAGAACGAACTGACTGGATTTACCGAGTCTCCTATTCACTCGTAATAGGTATCAAAAAGTCTGCTTCCCTAACCTACATTGATTCTGTAGTTTGTGAGATAAAACAATCCAAACTAATCGATTCCGAAATATTGAATTATGTGCAGTGTATTTAAGAGATTGGAGATGAAATCTTCTGATATTTTGATGCGTTAGAGAAGAGAATTGTAATCCACACATTACCGAGTCGCATGTTGCACACACCAGATGAGAGTAGTTTATCGCTTCTGATAAAAAGACACTTATGGAGAGGTGAAAAATCTTATTTCAAGTGTTTTTGCTTCTTCTCTGCAACTCATTAATTGTCTCGACGCACTGGAGCTAGGAACAAGATGTTCCTTGTTTGCTGTTCAAGTGTGGCTGGATGCCGAAGCCAAACAGGTTTCTTTCAATCTCTGAAAACAGAAGGTTTGACCTTCAGCTACGGCCTCAGCCTCTCTCTCAAGAGTAACGCCTTTCCCGGCATGTTTACATTCAGCGTCTGCCACTTGCGTGCAATGCGTGTGCAACCCATCTTTATTGTGCAGTGTTGGCCGAATTATTGAAAATTTGTAAAAAGGACTTTTTCCTATTAAGGTAGCAATAGAAAATCAATAACAAAGACGTAGATATTTAATACATTTCCTTTCCAATAAAGAAAAGACGGATTTCTCTATGAAACAGGTTTGATGTGTGTTTTTATTATATGTAATAAAAAAGTTGTTCTGTAAGCATCGTGTTACGTACAAAATGAAAACATTCGTAGTTCGCTCGGTTGCAACTTCAGGAGTATTTTTCTCTGCTTCCAGTTTACGAAATGGGCTTTTATTTATTTCTTTGGTACTGTAGGTTCAAATTTATGTCTTTTTCCTTTTAACAAACAGCAGAAGCTGTATTTTTCTGTTCTAGCCAGAATCTACTTGAATTTCAGATTCTGCTGATAGCTGAATTGATGAATCGTGTTCTTCGTTCACCAAGTACTGCATTTACTTGAAAATTGTTACAACTACGTGTACATTAACCATTAGCAAATGAGGCTAGTTACCTATATTTGGCATCTGGGAATGCCATCTTGTTATGCTGTCTATAAGGTGAATCCAGTGCAATAGTATCTGGATTCATGAGGATAATTCGATTCTCTTTGTTGAATGTTAAAGAAATATAATAATACAACTCTATCCTGAGATATGCATTTTACATTGCGATACTTATTCAATATCTGAAGTCTGATTTTACAGTTTCAGAGAGCATGGTTTAATGAGCCAGTGAGGATTCGATCTCATGAATTCATCTCTGGTCACAGTGGCCGTACTTATAGATTCTCTTTATTGTCCAAAACTTACATCTCGATACATAGATCTATAACGAGGCAAAAACAAAACTGCGTTTCTAGTGTTCTGCGTTTCTGTGTTTCAAAACTGTGTTGTAGCGAAAAGGAACTGATCTTACGCCGAATACGTTTGCTTTAAAAATCGTCCCGTTTGGGGAAAAGGAAACAAAAATTTTAAGTTGTTAGTGATATTCTGCAATACCTGAAACGATATGAGCCGTTCGGTATTTGAAAAAAATCGAAAGTGGGAAAGTAATGAAAATGATGATTCTAAAATCTGAAAGAGTCTGGAAGAAGGTGTTGCAAATGAATCTGTTTGACCAGGTTACGACTTGTGATCTTTGGTGATTCAAACTAGAACTCTACAGTTCAGCATTTAATATATAGAGGCAATGGACAGAAAGATGGAAACACCTTAATCAGATGTCAATGGAGAATCAAATTTCAGACTCCCCAATTGGTTAAATGAGTTTTTATGAAAACACTGATTGATGCCAATTAATCTGTCAAAATTTCGATTTTGAACAATATTCGTTCAGTACTTAAATAGTTGTAGAAGTTTGAATATCAAATAACAGAGATGGCGATCACATGAATTTACCCAATAAATTAATTTAAAAACGTAAAAAAAGTATCATTTCAAATTATTTAATGGGAACTACAAATAAGTGTATATTTTAAAATTTTGTGCAAATAGTTCTTTGAATAACTGTCAATTTTACACAAGTTTCTTAGACCTAATTTAACTACTGTTAAGCATTCGAGCTTTCATAGCTCTTTAAATATCCAAGAAATATTTTGAAAATCGAGATTTAGATAAATGCGATTTTAATTTATCCAATCCGCGCTTGGCTACTGATCTACAGGACCTGGGTTCGAGCCCCGGGTAAGGCATGGATGTTCGTGTTGTTTTTCTGCAGAGGTTCTGCCATCCTCTCAGATCTTCTACTGTGTCATATAAACTGACAGGCTCCTGTCAGACCTCTGTGGCAAGCAGCTGCTTGAGGGGGTATTTATTTTTTATTTTTTTATAATCTAAATAATCTGTTTCTCACTGATCCCCGCTCTATTTCAAATTTGAGACGCAAATTTGAAATAGAACTGTAGACTAAAAGCTCCAAAAATTTATCTACAGGACATTTCTGAGAGCTAAACATTCAGTGTTACTCTTATTTTTCCTCTCAAGGTTGAAAATAATACTTAACCTTTGGTCAGAAAACGTATATTATACCTTCAACCTTTTGACAAAGTCCAGACCAAATTTCGTGTTGACAAAGATAAAATTCGTAACAGCTGCACTTCTGCTCGATGTTATGAATTCCTTCCCTGTTTGCGAGTTCGGTTGTTTTACCTCTGAGCGGCACTTTTTTGCATACAATGGGCTAAATGGCCAGGTCACAAGAACCTCGAAGGCTCAGAGATGCTTAGAGGAAGGGAACTCACTGGACAGCTGTTGGAAGACAGATGGTAGCCTCCCGTCAAAGCTATACAGCGTGTTCGTTAACGTGCACAGGGTATGGCTCTCCCGTACACATGGCCCACTGCTTAACGTCCCATCCGATGGACGGTGGCCTTTCCAAGCTCACCTGTGTCACCTGCTGACCGATGGCAGCAGGTTTTGTGGAAATAATCTCAACGCTAGCCCAGCTGGGACTCGAACCTAATCTCAACGCTAGCCCAGCTGGGAACTACAGATTACGAGCCACCCCCTCGCCCCTCTCTGTTTGAGCATGTGTACTATTACTACAAAGAAAACACTTTGTTTTTTTTTATTTTCTAGCGATGCAATCGTTTGTTTTTAAATTACAGCGTCGAAATATATTCAGAAAAATGTTATTTAAATTTATCAAAATTAACAATTAAATCACTACCGAAAATATACTCCTAAACGCTAAAAATCCAAAGTGATATTTTAAGTCCCAACTAACAGAAAAAATGTATTTAAAATTTTTTTCCCAATTAACAATAAAATCGCAGGGAAAATTTCTAATTTCGATTTATTCAGGTATTCGATTTATCCACATTTTAATTCAATATGTTCTAGTATATGCATATTCAACACACAAAGATTTGCACATCCATTAGCAGAAGCAGTTGTCATAAACTAAGGTTTCACCACCACGAAATATGGGGCTATCAATTAATTCAAGAGATCAATAGCACTTTACTCTTTGTCTTCCAGACAAATATCTCTTGATAATCACTATCGAAATTGCACCGAGACTCTGGAATGAACAAGACATTGGACCAGTGTCGTTCCTTCACTTCACAACGGGCAGTTTTGGGCAGATATTTAGATTGCAGAAACCATTTGATTCTGTTTTCAAAAGATGCTGCACGAAATCTGTTTTCTCTTTTGGTCAGTAAGACTATTCTAGAGTATCTACCGTAGCAGAAGCATCCCTGTCCTAACTCTTTGGTTGATTACCTCCTGTCTCTAAACAAAATACTCGACGATATATCAACTGGCTTCTGTGGCCTTCCTTTGCTTCTTCGAATTGATCGTACATTTCATTTCATTCATCCATGAGTTTGCAGTTGAACTATGAAATCTGTAGGATCACAGTAGGATCTCAAAGTACGGGAACACGCTCATGTGCTTAAACTCAAAGTACGGGAACACGCTCATGTGCTTAAATGCTGACCCCCAAAGACAATTGTTAACGTTTCTTGTCAGTTAGGAGGCGAAAGATTCAACGACATAAAGCAGGACGATACAGAAAAATTATTTAATGGTGATGGGGACGAACTAACAAAACTGTAAGAACTTGTCCAGTGTCCCGAAGAAGTCGAAATAGAAAATAATGCTTGGCGAAAGGAGAGCGTTGTGTTCATAATAGTTGGGAACCGCTGTCCCATAAGAATATAGACGTATCTATACCGATATATGTGAATATATTCAAATTTAATTTGATGTGTATGTTTTACTTTCAGATTTTATTTTATGAGTCATTGTCCTTACTCTTTATTGCTTATGGAAAGTTTAAATTATGATATCAGAATTTCTTAAAGCTTGAAAGGGTAGCCAGAAGTAAGACACAGCACCATCTGTTGAATCATTTATTTTCCTTCTCAATGGCCTAAATAGTGGCCTTGCAAGAACTCTAGGCCCGAAGTGTTTAGTGTCTCAGAACGAACACCTTGTGTACAATCGCTCTTAATTGAATAATGCTGTAACCGAATGAATTTTTCCACTCACGTTCTCAGTGTGCGAATTGCTGTTATTTACTCTATACATTGTCATCTTTATCAATAAATTGAACTTGCTCGCCTACTTAGATGTCGTACCATGCACTGATTGACATTTCTCAAACTACCCAGTTTGTATTCGTAGCTTAAGCAGCACTGCCTACGCGAATTCTTTCCTGTCATGCACTGAATCAACATGTCAACGCAAAATTTTCTATTTTACGGTACAGGACAAGGAAGGGTAAAAAAAAATTTAATCCGAAAATTGCAAATATTTATATTTTTATATATGCAATTGCATAATTCCAACACCAGCGGACCTATTGAAATCATCCTAATTTTGAATGGAATCTAAAACCAGCGGACCTATTGAAATATCTTTCAGTAAGCGGAACAGTTTCTAGTGCTTTAAAATCTTAAAGAATTTGTATATGACCCTATAACAGTAAAATCTTTAGGAATATTAACTCCTGTCCAAGTATTCGCATTTATGTGAGCAAAATATAAGTTAAGAGTCACATGAATTGTCTGCGATTTTTTCTCTGGAAATTCCCCCCCCCCCCACCTCGCTAGAAAGTGGAATATTTCAATGCTCGTGATCGTTTCTTGTCCCAAAGTTCAACCTCGATATAAAACAATTTTAACCCAAATGGAAAGAATTTTGTGCTATGTAACTAGCATGCAGGAGAGTTAGAAAGGAATTAACTCTGTGCGTTCATGGATTTGTATCTGTCTTCTGTAATGCTTTTAAGAAGAGTGTATCCTATGATTTTGATTTATCTGGGGCGTTTGCGATCTATTGCTCTTTACAGAAGGGGCGAGGTTGGCTTAGTCTATTGGGTTTCAGGCTCGTAATCTGATGTACCCAAATTCGAGTGTCAACTTTGAGTTTCTCTCTGTGAGCTCGTACTTTTCCCTCGGTGAAAAAGAAGACACCGATGGTCATGAAAAGGCCGCCATCCGCCGAATCGGACGTGAACTCTTAGTCCCGTCTGCAGGAGTGTCCATACCCTTGGCATATTATGAAGAAAACGTTGATGGGTGGTTTCCATCTATCCAGTGCGTAAACTACCAACCAAGATTTGCAGGAGAGGTGAGGTTGCGAACCAGACATATTACAGAGAAAATGTGGTTTATGTTTTTGCGGTGCAGGGTAATTGCGACTTAGGACAAGTTTATTATTAGTTATACTTTTGAATTATCGGGATACTGCAACTTGGAATTTGTTATTGAAGGGAAGAGCTTAAGTTACCAGGAAGATAAATTAATTTTTTTCTTTATCAGAAATATCAGTAAAAAAAATTTTACGGGAAGCTACTGGAATTTTTCTTTACTTACAGTGAATATATATAAGTAATTATGAAATATCTCAAATACAGTATATATGTACATATATATATGTACAATATATATGTACATATATATTATATTACCCCTGAGAGAGGCACCTTTTCTCCTCACAATGGACTAAATCGCCAGGTACAATGGACTAAATCGCCAGGTGACAAGGACCCCGAGGGCTCAGAGAAGGTTGGGGGAATGGGACACACTGGATTGCTGTTAGGAGACAGATGACAGCCTCTCGCACGTTTCTCTCACTTACGTTTTTTAACGTGCATAGGACATGGCTCTCCCGCACACGGAACCACGACTTAACGTTCCATTCGACGGCCAGGGGCCTTTTCAAGCCCGAGGGCAGGGCTGCGAGTTTTGCGGAAACAAATCTCAACGCTGACCCAGATGGGACTCGAATCTTGTACTGCAGATTACGAATCTGGCGCCCCACCGACTGTAGGTAAATAGAGCAGAGAAGGTAAATTCCATCTCAAGCCTCATCTCTTCCAGAATTGTTCGCTTCCTACACACGTGTTCTTTTGAATACCATATACGGACAAATTTACTTGAGTTTGATTAAGAGAATGGTGCTCGTGTGTCACGGAGAGGAACTCCGTCCTCTCCCTCTTCCTGGTACATGAGCATTGAGAATCTCCCAAATTGTTGTGTGATATTGCGATGGCTGTAGGAATATTAACTCTTGCCCAAGTATGCATACACTATGTTGAAGAAAGTGTCCGGACATTTCGATGTTATGTGAATGGAAAGTCACTTTCAAAGCTCCCTAACATTGAAAACAAACCTTTTACACAAAAAGTGTTATTGGTGATAAATTGCAAATGTCACTCAAATCTCTCTAAATATATCGCAATATTCGTTTAATATTTATAGAATGAATGGAAGCTGAAGCATTTATCTTCAACTTTTGAGACTTGTGAAAAAATACTTCAATAGATAAAACACAACTCTTGTAACAATTTGTTCACTAACATAAATTAAATCTGAAGTTTGTAAGACGATTTTTTAAGATTTCATCAATTTGGAGGCAATGAGACAGTGTCAATTTTCAACAATCTTTGATCGATATTTAAAGAGTCATTGAAGCGGGACCATTTAATAGCAGACGACACTGTCACATTGCCTCCAAATTAACGAAATCTTAAAAAATCGTCATACAAACTTCAGATATTTAATTTATATTAGTGAACAAATTGTTACAAGAGTTGTGTTTTATTTATTGAAGTATTTTTTCACAAATGTCAAAAGTTGAAAGTAAATGCTTCAACATCCATTCATTCTTTAAATATACTGCTCAAAAAATTAGGGGATATTTCATCGCTTCGTATTCATTTTGAAATATCCCCTAATTTTTGTGAGCAGTATATTAAACGAATATTGAGGGAAATATATTTCGAGAGATTTGAGTGACATCTGTAATTTATCGTCAATAACAGTTTTTGTGTAAAAGTTTTATTTTCAATGTTATGGAGCCTTGAAAGTGGCTTTCCATTCACATAACATGGAAGTGTCCGGACACTTTTTTCAACATAGTGTATTATGTGAGCAAAATATAATAGTTAAAAGTAACATGAATTGCCTGAGATTTTTTCTCTGGAAATTTCACCTCTCTCTCTACCCCCCCCCCCCCCCCCCCCCCATTACAACATACACACACAAAACACACACACTACCTAGTTAGAAAGTGGCATAGTTATATTGCTATCGTTTTGCCTTTTATTCTGTAATCTATTATATATACAGTTTTACTTAAGAACATTTCATTTTTATTTACATTTAAAAGCATCATGGTTTTGATTTAATAGTTAGAATTTATTATGACCCAAGCAGCCAAATCTCAGGTATTTTTCAAAGATCCAGTCTTGATATAATGCCACAATGACGCTTAGAACTAAATTTCAAACGTGGAAACGCTCATCGCCACCAAAGACGGTGAAAAATAAAAATGGAATTTCGGCTCCGTCATACTAGTAATGATTATTTTATTTTTAATTTATTTTACTATCTTTTCTTCTATATACACTTTTGCATATAAGCTGACAGGGCTTCCATTTAACTAATAGCCAAGAGAAAAAGTGATGATTCTTAAGATAATTTATTATTGCTATTTTTTCTCAAAGCCTTTTGGTGCAATTGCTTGCAGAGAATAAAAATGCATTTTACCGAAGCTGGGAGCAGATGGTAGCTTTTAAAAGGGGAAAAAAAAATCTAGTTTCGTTACGTGTTATCACCCAATGAAAGTTATCTGAAAAAATAGAAGTTATTTTGTCATAGCTGAATGAAATCGATTTGCCTGTCAGTTTTTTTTACTGTTAGCGTTCTATTATGTTTCGAAACTTCACCCACCTAATCCCCAACCACTTAGCCTTGCTATTGCAGTTAAAGAGTCCCCCGTCGGGATTTCGTTCTTTTTAACCGCATATAAGTTGGAGCCGGCGACCGGCAGTCGAGCAACTTAAAGTGGTTTTCTCCATAAAGTATTTCACTTCGTGTAATGCTAATTAAGTATTATTTATGAGTAGTTAGTCAGGATATTTTCTAAACTTTTACTTACATTTCTTTCCCTTTCGGCAGCGAAGGAAAAACGCATATTTTAATCTTTTATTTCAACGTGAACTGGATAAAGAGTTTTTACAAATTTCACTCTCTTTGGTTGCTACTATTTTAAGCTCGTTTTGCAAAATTGCTGAAAATAGCGAAAGGGGCAAATGCAAGTTCTTGACGACTGATTTTGAATGCAAAAAAATAAAATTATTGCTGTTATTATCTAAGCATAAGAGTAGTATTTTTTTTGATCATTTAGTTAATCATGGTACAAACAAAAAGCAGCATTTCAACAGGGCTATATAACAATTAAGTAGTACTAGAACAGCGGTAGTACACACAACAATTAAGTAGTACTAGAACAGCGGTCTCCAAAGCGCCAAAAAAGAGGACCATTGCATTCGATGGGGTTTATTGAGGTTATAGTATACCTGTTAGTTATACACAATGCCCTATCAAAATATTAGAGAATTTCATGTTAGGTCGGAGCATGGGTCGCTCAGTCAGTAGAGCGCCAGGCTTATAATCTTCAATATCCATTTTCGAGTCCTACCCGGGTCAGCGTTGAGATTTATCTCCGCAAAACTCCCCACTTGTAACCGCCTCTATTGGATGGAACATTAAGCCGTGACCCCATGTGCGGGAGAGCCATATTATGTGCACGAACAAGCTAGATGACCTTGACGGGAAGCTGCTATCTGTTTCCTAACAGCAGTCCAGTGGGTCTCCTCCCCCCAAAATTCTAGGGGCCCTTGTGATCTGGTCATTTAGCCCATTGTGTGCAAAAAAGTGCCGCTCGAAGGTAAAATAACCTAACCCATCATATGCCAATGGGAATATAATTTCCAAGCTCTATAACTTCCAAAATATGCTTTTAATGGAACTGAAGATAAAGTTCAAAATAAAATCTATTTCAATTCGATTTTCAACAATATTCGTACAGTATTGAAAAGTTACGAAAGCAGGAATATTTCACAACATTCATAAGAAATTTCCACAGAAATTAATTAAAACTTAACAAGTATTGCTTCAAACCATTTAAATAAAATAAATATGCATTTTAAAAGTTTGTGTATTGATTTTAGACAAATATGTATGAATGTTTTCTATTCAACAGAATAAATTATCATTAAATATTCAATCTTCCATCATCATCATCATCCTCATCCTCAAGCAGCCATGGGCTACGGAGGTCCAACCAGACCGCGCAGTTTAATTCTCCAAGCATATCTGTCCTGAGCTACATCTGCTGCATCCGGCCACTGCACACCAATTCTAATAAGGTCCTGTTTGACATTGTCTGCCCACCGCATCCTAGGTCTCCCCCTCCTTCTGAGGCCTCTAGGCACACTGTTCATAATTATCGCCAATCTATAATTATCCATACGGGCAAACATGGCCAAACCAACGGAGTCTCTCTCTGCACAATATGCTGCTTAAAAGAGGTTGCAGACTCCTTTACAACTCTTTAAATGCTGAACGAATATTTTAGAAAATCGAGATTCAAATAAATTTGATTATGATTTTTAATTTACCTTCAGTCATATTTTTCCATTAAATGCAAATTTTAGAAGTTATAGATCCTCGAAGCAATATGTCCATTGCCATAACATGGAAATTCTATATCTTTGTAGGTAGTGTGGAAATAAGTAGCATTTCAGCAGGCTATATGTCACGTAGTAATTAAGTAGTATTAGAATAGTGGTCTCCAATGAGGCACCAAAGGAAAACATCGAAACTCGCCGAAGTTTATTTAGATTCCAGCATATTTATTAGTAGCGTACTAGGCTGTTCATAATATTAGAGCAAAGGGATCGATAATAATGCTCCTAAACTAGACCTATTGAGTTTAGTCAAATGACAGCTCTGGTTTATTCAACACTCTTTACCATTGTCAAGTTTTTAACCGTTTGAAGAAGTGCGATTTCGAAATTCATTTATTTTGTCTGCGTATTCCATGTAATGTTTAAAAGGTAAAATGCCTTTAAAAAGCCCTTTTATTTTTTCACACTTAAAATTTTATTATTTTCTATACACTCTATTGTAGACACTATAATGGGAAATTAGCTAGTGTATATATTATTTTTACCGACTTTAAGAACCCATTAAATCAGACTGTTCAAAGTGGCAAAATCCCTGTATTAATCATTTTATTCGTGTGATAGGTATGTGAATCATACTTGTCGATAGAGCGAGGGTTGGCGCAATGGCCTCGCTTTGTGGATTAGGGTTTGGAACTGAAGATTAAGTGCCACTGTGTTAACGTTCAGATATATCTCCGCAACCCGCACCCTGCCTTTGATGAAAAAGGGGATAAACCCATGGGCTTCAAGAGGCCGCTGCCCTTCATATGGGATATTTAAACGTGGCTCGTGTGCGTGAGAGTCATACCCTGTGTACATTAAAGAACACACTGGATTGCTCTTGACAGGTTGCTAACAGCTCTCCAGTGGATCTTCCCCAACTTTCCGTGAACCGTCGATATCTCGCCATTTAGTCCATTGTGTCCAAAAAAAAAAGTGCCGCTGAGAGGTAAACACAGCATTCTTCTCAATATCAGAAAAGCTTTTTTTTTTTTCTCGTTCTTTTCATTTGCCTGAGTGCGTTCTTTTCAATTGCCCGAGTGTGCTCTTTATTCTATTCGACTAATTTGCGCCCAGTCTTTTATTATATCTTCAATTTAATTTGTGATATTGATTAAAAAAATTAAACTCAGGGTTTGTTTTTTTTTCATTATTCTTATACGAAATATTCCATCAAAATCAAATAGGTAGGCAAAAAAAATGATCTCGGAGGAAACTCGATGCAATAAACATACGTAGAGAGGAAGAGAGCTGAAGTTTTAAGTGGAACAAATCATTGGGACTAAGGTTTTCCGAATTAATTTTCCTTCAGTTTTTTAAGCCCGTTTTCGAAAAATGAACTAGTGTTTTCACTACTTCCGTATGCAGATATTCAACTGTCTTCTTTTAAGATATAAATGAATTTTTGGATTGTGTAAGTACTAATAAAATATTGGGATTCGCATTTTCGAAATCTCCCGATACTTTTAATTTCCACCCTAATGAAATATTTTTCTGAAAAATCTTCATTTCCCGAATCATTCGTTGGTTTGAATTTCCTCGGTTAGAGAGGGCTAAATTTGGAAACAATGACCAACTTAATTTTCTTTGTGAAAGGAGTGCTCCATATTTCGACCGAGTTGATTTCATAACCTTCTAGTTATTTATAACCCCGAGTAATAATAATCTAGTGTACAACGACAGAATTTATCAAACTCACTCTAATACATGTAGAAACGAAACTCATTTTCAGTTGAGGAAAAGCGAGGACCGTGTCTGTCAATATTTAGAATAGGTAACATCATTTAATTATTTAGGTTTAATTGTTCATAAGTATTTCAGATGGATGACCCATATTAATAATCTATGTTAGCGGTTCTCAACGTGGGGTACGCGGTAAAATTTTTCGGGTTACGCCGTGAGAGCTCAAAAGTCGCTAGATATACAGTCGTATCAGAATAATATGACCACCTACCATACATATACTATGGTAGGTGGTCATGTTATTCTGATACGACTGTGTATGTTATATGCGTTTATTTTATTCCCATTTTTATACTATAACTATAGTTTTATCTATCTATACAAACGGTACGCCAGTTACATACACATTTCCAGGGGGTACGTAAAGCATTAAAGGTTGAGAACCACTGATCTATATGATAGGCTTAGAAGATGTGCCTATAAAATCTATAAATTGCAGAGTGCAGTTTCCACTAACGTATGTGTCTTAGTGTACAAATCTTTATAAGAATCTATTATTCGATATGGCTTATCAGTCTATGATTGTACTTATCTCACATTAACCGCACTTTTAGAACATAAAGCAGTATTTTAAAAACACTATTGATTTCTCACCCTATTATACACTCCAGCCTCAAGAAGGAAATATTTTTTATGTTAGCCGTCCTATCAGTCGACGACTTATACAAGTATATCATAATTTTAAAATATTACTCTAGTAAAGACTTCAAAACTGAAAAAAGCTCTCTGCATCCAACAACAAGGTTGATCACAAAGGGATACCATTTATTGCCTAAAATTATTAACAATTATGGTAAAAATACCCGAACATACCAAGAACCATTCATCTTTAATTCAATGCCACGATATCTATTACAGCTTCAAAGATTTCATTATCAAAAATAAAACAAAAAATTGATTATTTGGAAACATGTCAAATTAATATATCGATTTTTATATTTTACAAATGAAATGTTTGTTTTAACATTTCTCTACTTATTTTGTTTGATAATCATCTACATTCTCTGAAATAATGTGCTATTTGTGATTGTAAATTATTTCATTATCTATATAATAAAAGAAGGTGTCTATCTGTGGCAGCCATAACTCATCGGAAAATCAACGTACACGCTCCAAATTTTCAGAGAATGTTTCTGGTTCGGATTGCAGTGCCAAATTTCAGCTCGAAAGTCCAAAGCGAGGCTTGCTAGAACCAAATATATGTACCATGCTGTTCCTACGGGAAACGAGAATCGCTATCAAATTTACTGTTGCCATTTTCTGCTCCCTAACTATGAAAGAATTAAAATAGCATTTAAATCTGCTGCTGCAAATCTGATGCCGTTGCCAGATTCCCCACAATTCCAAAAGCATTATTTAGGCGTTTCATTTTAGCTAGATACTTGGTTTTCTAACCAAACATGGGGTCGGGCACGGAGAACCCGCCTACGAAATTTGGGACCTTTCGGTGAAGTACGTCGGGAATTACAGAATGCCAAAATGTAGCGAAATATGTATTTCGATCGTTTGCCACGGGCTCAGAGCGCGCGCCAAGTCAGCAGTGACCTTTGCAATACCGGGAAATTTTAGTGTTCAAACTGTAATAAAATATCGGGGGAGGGAATACTCACAAAACTAACCTTTAATGCAGGAAACAACAAAATATGCAGATTAAAAGTGATACACAAGCTGTCGCAATTTGTGTAGAAACGAAGCCACGGGCCAAGTGAGAACCTGATTTTTAAACCAATCACCGGTGCACACGGGGGACGCTGTATATGAAATTTCAACCGTGCGGACGAATATAATGGGAGCCATAGGGCGACAAAATCTATGATAACGGAAATAAAAATCTCGATAGCTTACACAAAAACTAAACCATGGGTTATGACAGAGCTCGCTGACGTCGACAACGATCCAAGTCAACACCGGGAAAATTTCTTCCTATTGAAAATCTGTGCTAAAATGTCGGGGGGCGGGGGTGCGGTACTTACAAAATTTACCTTTGGTGCAGTGAAAAGAATATACAGGTTAAAAGTGGCACCCGGGCAGCGCCGGGTAAGTTCATCTAGTCTATATAATGAAAGACGGTGTCTGTCTGCCTGTGGCAGCCATAACTCATCGGGAAATCAACGTACACACTCCAAATTTTCAGAACGAGTTTCTGATTGTGGTCCGGATCGTAGTGCCAAATTTCAAGTCAAAAATGCAAAAGGGGGGCTTGCTAGAAGCAAAAATATTTACCATGCTATTCCTGGAAACGAGAATCGCTGTCAAATATACTGTTGCCATTTTCTCCTCCCTAACTGTGAAAGTAAAAAGTTAAAATAGTATTTAAATCTACTGCAGTTGCCAGATTCCCCACATTTCCAAAGTCATTATTGAGGCGTTCAATTGCAGCTAGGAACCTAATTTCCTAACCAAACATGAGGTTAGGCGGGGGGAACCCACTTACGAAATGTGGAACTTTTCGGTGAAGTACGTCGGGAATTACAGAATGCCAAAATCTGACGAAATAAATATCTCGATCGTTTGCCACGGGCTCTGAGAGCGCGCGCCTAGTCAGCAATGGCCTTTGCAACACCGGGAAATTCTTCGTATTCAAACCGTGTAAAATGTCGGGGGGAGGGATACTCACAAAACTAACCATTAATGCAGGAAACAACAGAATATGCAGATTAAAAGTGAGATACGAGCTGTCACAATTTGTGTAGAAACGAAGCCATGCGCCAAATGGGAACTTGATTTTCAAACCAATCACTGAAGCACACGGGAGACGCTGCGCAGGAAATTTGGACCGTACGAACGAATATCACGGGAGCCATAGGGCGGCAAAATCTGTGGTAACGGCAATAGAAAACTTGGTAGTTTGCGCAGAAACTAAACCGCTGACTATGAGAGAACTCGCTGGCGTCAACAACGATCCAAGTCAACACCGGGCATATTTCTTCCTGTTGAAAATCTGTGCTAAAGTGTCGGGGCTAATGGAAAATTTCCTGCAGATAAACCCCTGGCTTCGTAGGATCATATTAATTTTGTATGTATAAATACGATGTCCAATAAAATACCATTATTCAATAAAAAAATGATTGTGAGTGATTGACGGTTGACAGGGGATAATGCTAATTGTAACTCTGGTGCAGAAATGGTGAGAGCTCTGAAAATTTGCACTAGGGATAATCCGGGTCACAGACCTCGGAAAAAATCCGAAATCTGACCTACGACCTATCCATCAAGATCAGTGGCCTGTTCTTCAAGGTCAATTGGAGGTCACGTAAACGTCAAAATTGGGGTTCTGGGGGAATTTCAGGTTATAGATGTCGAAAACATTACGAAATATCGGATCCAGAGGGTCCTTAGAGTCAAAGGTCAAATTTAGATCTACCAGTGTTATGGGGCCAAATATTGATGTCTGGGAGTTTTTAGAATTATAGATCTCGGGAATTATGGAAAATTTTGGATGCGATGGGTCCTTTGAGGTCAAAGATCAAATTCAATATTCTGGTGCTGTAGAGCTATAAATGGTGAATATGGTTATTTTAGGCAGTAGAATTTAGAAATAAGAGGAATTATCGGATCCTGTGTCGCATTCAAGGTCAAATAGGGGCCGGAGTAACGGGCTAGAAATCAAGAGGTGCCGAAGGTGACATTTAGTTACTCGTTATTCATGCGCCTGCTGTAGGCAGAAGAATTTTAGAAAAAGAATCAACAAAGAACGAACAAAGAAATTTTAATTTATAGCTGACAAGTGAATATAATGAAACGACTTTTTCGCTGAAGTTATTTGTTGCATTTAGCTGATAGCCATTCCTTCTTACTTTAAACTGATCATTGAATTAAAAAAATTGACGTCGCAGGTTTTGAGGCAAGAGGGGCATCTATCGTGAGATCTGTAAAAGTAATAAGTATTAAATAAATCAGCAGAAGCTTTAAATACGAAAATTGTGCTTTTATCGCTTTTTGGTGACTGCTTATAAAAACAGTCGAAATTCCTGATGATCCGCTAACAGACTGATACCTTTCCTTTGTACGTCAAAAATAAGATCGCCATCTCTTCTTATTAGGTAGAAACTAGCTTCGATAACAAAGTAATGAAATAAAACTTGCTTCTTAAATAAAATTTTAAAGTTTTTGAGCCATTTTTCAAACTTGTTTTTCGGCTTGAAGAATTCTTCTAACGTGCTTTAACATTTTGCGGAACATTTTGTTATTCTACACATGCAAGAAGTATAATCAAAATCAATTAGTATTTAAAACAATTTCGAAATAAAAAAATAATGCCTTATTAGAAATTATTTCTAATGTAAAGACAATTGTATAATCGGAAGTTATAACAACGAATGTTAAAGAAACGGAAGTTATAATCACATTATTTTCTCCCCAATGAATTGCTTTTACACTGTTCTTTGATTCTTGGTCTGATAAGACACTTGAAGAGCCTCTTTGCAGATAAAAGCCGTTTTCTATTCCTTATCCTGGTGTTGATAAGAACACAAAATCCAAATTCACAAAGATAAAATATTACAGTAGATTTCACAGAGAGATGATCGAAATACAGGGGACTCGTATACAGTACTTGAGAGAGGTGAGATGGGGCCCCAGCCAGTTGCAAATGTGGGGCCCCACTCCACTCAGAAATTCAAATAAATATTTAAATATGTTTAATAGATGCTTTTAAAAAATAGATTTTTCTATTGTTTATTAATAATATAATAAGTTTAAAGCGTTTTTTTTTTAAATGAAATTTAGAGTGTTTTACAATTTATGCATTATTTATATTTGTATATTTGGGTCTCTCTAGGCCAAGGAGACTACCAAAAGCCCCTGCTGTCTCCCTCTCTGCTCTCTCTGGTCAGGCTCATTAGAATACCGAGGAATACTAGCTGAAAAACACCGGTTTACCTTTAATATCAAATGCAGCTTGTATGAATGAATTTCCTTAACTTAGCAAAGATGATTTGATTTCGGCTTTCAAGCTACTTTGCTTATGATTGCTGATGTAAAAAAATGCTTAATTTGACTTTCAAAAACTTTATATAAATACAAAATCTTTATTTATTAAAGTCAACTGGAGAAATTCCGACACGAACATCTATAAACACATTCATCGCAAAGAGCAAAGAAAACTTTTAAAAATAAATGCTTATCAGTCGAACCAGAGCAAAGCTCTTCGTAGCCCTAAGCTAAGACATTATTCTTCGTTCCACTGAATTATGCTTCTTTGCCTCGTACGACGGATCATGCTGATGATTAGATCTCGTTTTTTCCCCATTGCCCAAGGCAATGGTAGTATTTTCTGCATTTGCTTTTATACCGAGATCTTTCTTATCACGGACATCGTCAATGCTTGCTTCCATTTCAACATCAGCCTTGTTCTGCATGTTTGACTTTTTATTTATTTATTTATTTATTTATTTATTTATTTATTTATTATAATTCGAACTGCATACCAAAATCCAATTACAGTGGGGCGAGGTGGCCCCCACTATAATTAATTATTAAACATAATATTTAATATATATTGATTATATCTGAAATCTTCTATTTCCTTAAAAAAATAAAACCTGAATATCAATAGCAAATATATAATCTATTTGAATTTGTGGGTCAGCTTCACTTGAGAATAGGATCTTTGGATTAAATTGAATAGATTAACCAATTAATCGTATCTTAATATATTAACATACATGTGGTATATGTAATCGTGAGAGAGATGAAAAATAAATGATGAGATAATTTCATCAACGAAAATTTGCCTTTTACAGAGCGTTAAACAAACTCAATTCGGATAATTCAATTTTTTAATCAAAACAAACATGTTTGTGAACTAGTTTTCTCCTAACTGATTCGAAAGCAAATTAGAAATACGATTCCAATTTTCATAGGGGCTTTTCCATTAAAAATATTTCCAACATGAACTTACTCTCCATTTCTTCCGCAAAGTTTTCCTTCCTACACCACCAAAAGTAATGGCCAATATTTTTTTTACAGATTAATAAATATTCTATAGCATTGTTACTTGTACAATGTATAGATGCATCCTTCAGACCTCTTTTATCATAATCTCGCCGTCTTGCCATAGGTGGGTGCTGTAGCATTCATCAAACATGGCAACCCTCATGGACATCCATCAGAAGCAATGTGCTGTTATTGAATTCTTGATGTGGGAGAAGCAGAATGTTAGAAACATCTACAAGCGACTGTACATTGTACAGTCGCTTGTAGATGTTTCTAACATTCTGCTTCTCCCACATCAAGAATTAGCTAAAGGAAGTTTTCTTAGCTAAAGGCATACAGTCTCGTGCCTCGAGGTGTTGCAAGGCCGTTGAGTGTCACGATTATTATGTTCAGAAATAGGATTATGTTCCTTGATGATGTACCTGTACAGTGTACAAGTAACAGTGCTGTAGAAAAAATAGTGATCTCTAAAAGAATTGTAGGGTATAAGTTTTGGAGTGACACTTATAGAATATCATTCAATTCTCGTAGATTTCAATTCCTCTTAGAATTCAGTTCCTTGGTTGTTCATATCTGACTTATTAACGTCTTCCTTGGTTTTTGCACTTTTATTGTTTTCTGGTCTTTTCAAGTGTTGAGTTTGATGATGTGATGACTTTGACAATGTTCTGTGTATTAGGTGTTTAATGTATTCATGTACTCTTTCACGTTTAAGTAAATTTGAATTTGAAAAAAAAAGAAATTGCATCGAAAGCGCACTTTTCTTTCAGAACATCCACACTCAATTATTCCACACACACAAAAAAAAACTTTTTTGTTTTTTCGTTTTGCTTTCAGATATGTATCCTATCTTTATAAGAAATATTTTTAAAACATATAATTTTGATATATGAATAATATCAAAAAACATTATTTGCTTCGAGTTACGTTGAAATAATAATGTTAATCTTCAAGAATAAAAAAATAACGTCAGAAACCCCCAAAAATTGAGTCGGAGTATTTCCCCTGGAGGAGAAAATATAAGCCGATATCATGTAGCGAGAAAATTTGGGCGTGCACAGCTGTAAATTGATAAAATAAGCATTGAAGAAGTAACTCTGGCACGCCAGAATTTTTGTGATCTCGTTGCCCGAGTTACTCGAGCCTACCAGGGAAGTGGTTAAAAAGATCTTACCAATTGTCCGTCTATTCGTCTTGCTTTAAAAAAAATGGATATATTCGCCCTTAGAAATATATTCATTTGGCAATGTGCATAGATTTAATTTTGGTATCTTCTCCAGTCAATAAAAACCACCAAAAAGGAATTGAAATGAAGAATTAATTATTGAATCTGAAACTTTAATAGTTTTTTTTTTCTTACGTTTAGTAAAACAAAATTTCAGAATTTATATTAAATGCAATCTGTGAAAAATATATTTATGCATATGCAGATGAGTTCGACCTGACTATGGTTCGAAATAGTTGGATTATGTTGTCTTACTTCTGAATGTCAATTTTTTGCACATAATTAATAACAATGGGCTAAATATCCAGGTTACAAGAATCTCAAGGGCTCAGAGAAAGTTGGGAAAAGAGTACCCACTGGACAGCTGTTAAGGAGTTAGATGATAGCTTCCCTTCAAGCCATCCTCATGTATCGAGCACAAGGTATGTCTCTTTTGCATACCGCACCACGGTTTAAAGTTCCATCCGACAGGCGACGGCCTTTCGAAGCTCATCAGTGTCCTTTTTTGACCAAGGACATGTTGGGGGTTAGCGGCGATTAATCTCAACGTGGCATAGAAAAAACTACAACCTTGGAACTGCAGATTACGAGCCAGGCGCTATCCCTATTGAGTCAACCCACTCCCTAGTTGAAATAGTTACATTTCTGATTTTTCTTGTGATTACGAAAAATATAGGTAAAAACAAACTTTGATGAAAGAGTTGAAATTGTAGTCTTATTAATTAAAAATAAGGCCATTCAGCTTTTGATTTTTTTTTCTTGTATTTTCTCTCCTTTATTAATGAATTACTCTTAGAGATTATAATGCTGTGATCTGAGGATTTTCAGGTTGTTGGAAATTAATTCTTTCGTTTCAAATAACATTTAGATTTTAATTTTATCTTCAAATAATTGTAATTATTTTAAAGCTTGTTATGGCATATAATACGAAGAATTAAAAAGTAGTTTAGCAGCATACACGTTTATAGATACATTTTAGGATGCATCAGAGAATATTTTTTCCCCCTACTTGGGCTCGATCGGTCTCCGGCTGGTAAATTTGAGCTCAATTTCATATGTGATAGATACAGGTACTGGACAGAAAAATGGAAACACTTCCATGTTATCTCAGTATAAAATTACATTCAGAGCTCAATAACTTCTTCAATATGAGTTTCATTGAAAATATGTCGAAAGATAAATAAAAGATCTCAATTTTTAAACAATATTTGTTCAGTATTCAAAGAGTTATGAACGCTGGGATTTTGAACAGGCTACAAAAAAATGACCACAAAATTTAAGAAAAATATTAAGAAGTTTAAGAGATCAGTACCGGGTGTACTTCTGCTAGAGTCAACTATCATCTCTGATCTCTTAACCTGTTTTAACCAAATTTTGGGGTCAATTTTTTTGCAGCCTGTTAAATATTCCAGCGTTCATAACTCTTTGAATACTGATCAAATATTGTTTAAAATCGAGATTTACATATACTTCATTGAAATATTTTACTTACCTTTAGACATATTTTTCATTAAAAATCGTATTTAAGAAGTTATTGAACTAAATCTGATTTTCTATTGAGATAACATGAAACTGTTTCCATTTTTATGTCCAGTACCTGTATGTATGATATTATTGGAACATTACCTTAACTCATATTTCTTAATCGTTTGCACTCACAGAGCTCATCTAGGCTACTTCAACTCTTTTGTCATTCCGAACAGTTTATGTTTTAAACCTGTAAAGTAATAGTTCTCAACCTCAAAGCAAACACTACTTTCTCAACAACTCTCACACCCAATTAAAAAAAATCACAAATTAACGCATTTAAAATTTTATATGAGCCTAATAATTAGTAGAGTATAATTTACTTGTAGGATGACCCTTAAAAAGAATTTTCTTCTTCATAAATTTTCTTCCAGATGATTTCTAATGAAGCCAAAAAGGAATTCCTCTTTAAATAATGTCATACCGCATGATTTGAATAGATCGTAAAGAATCTAGCTGGAAGAATTGTAGTTACTTCACCATTTTTGAACGAGAGAAAATATAATAAAATAAAAGGCTTTGTTGCACCTGTAGTTTCGAATCCGAGTTTTATTTGGCCCAACCTACATCATAGTTTTTCCTAACATTATCCTTCATGCCCGACAAATTAGAAGAACACGTTCCCTCTATTTGGTAACAGTACACTTTAGTACTCTTCTCCATCACCACTCTAGTACTCTTCCTCATCCTTCCGGTTAGCCATCGTGAATACATTGCATTTTTTTTTTATTAAAGCAAACTAAAAAAAATATCAATTCTTTTGCAATGAATTGATATTATTTTTAAAACAGCATACTAAGACATTAATATTTTGGAAATATCCTGTAGTGTATTTTCGAAAGTGTCATCGTTGTCCTGAATCAGGCTGTGTCATATTCTCTGATAACATTGGCCTAGATGGTAGTCATTACATTCCAGCGATGACTGATTCGCTTACAAGGAAAAAAAACAGTTTTCTTTTAATTTGGTGCATACAGTGTTGGAGAGAATAAGAGAAAGAAATTTGTGTGTGTCTGTGTACCACAATATATGATATATTGCTTAAGAATATTTGACCCGCGACGAGATTTGATTTTTGAACTAGTCAGCGCATCGCTATAATGCTAATGAAGTACTAGGAAAAAGTAAAACTAATGTTAGAGAAATATGAAATATCTATATTCAATACTGAATCTGCCGTGGTCATATGCAGATAAGAGGAAAAAAGCTCCCAAGCTTCCCACAAACGCTACTGAATACTCGAGTTTCTGGAAACTGCAATACTGGTATGAAAATGCGCCTATAGACAATAGCGCTCTGAAGCGGAAATTTGACGCTAACGCTGCTGGATATTTACTTCTTGTTTCTCTCAGAAATTATTAAACGGTCTTTTCTATTTGTATTAAAGATTTCAAATGTTTGAAAAATTGCAATACGAAGGTCACAGTAGCATAAAAGTAATCATGAATTAAATATTAATATCAGGGATAGTAAAATTAATAGATAACAGTAATGAGTACATAGCATGCATACATTTTGGTTGTGTTATTGTATTCGATGTTTATTTATTGCCCAAAGCCAACTAAGAAAATAAAAGTTTCCCTAACTACCTAAAGAAGCTGTTTTCATTTCCTGAATGTTAGGAAATTCTAAAAGTTATTGATGCATGGATTGATTTTATTTACTGAATTAACTGAAAACTTGGCGTATTTCCTGGTCGGAAAGTAAGTTGTTAAGGATGTTCAAAGCCAACTCAGATCTGCGTTTACACAACTCTTCGACCAGAAAATATATACGGCGTAAAGCAAAAGTGATTATATTCAGCGCTCGTCAATCGTTTACTTAGTTCTAACGAGGCCTCTACTGCATATGTTAGTTAATAAAGAGCCCGAGGACTGTAAAGGAAATGTTTTCAAGAAGTTTCAAGCTATTTGATTTCATTTTTATGCAGTCCGTGAATAAATCGGTACCAAATTATTTTAATACAATATTAAATTATGCATTCTTTGATAAACATACTTGAATATCGGGTATCATATCGCATATAATACTCGTAATTTAGTAATATCTTTAAAATGAGAAGGAATGAAATTTAAGAATGAATGATGTAATACGTAAATTAAAGCCAAGCAACAGGTTTACCCTTGTGAGTAGATTTTTATTCTAGTGTACCATAATTACAAATGAATTTTATTTTTTTGGATCTATTGGTTAGCACTAAGATACTATATTTCTTTTGTTTTCTTTCTGCTGAGATCTCGCCTTCCTCAGAGATCTTCTCCACGGAGTATTATACAGACAGGCTCATGCTAAATTTCCGGCAATCAGCTGCTTGAGAGAGAATTTTTTTAAGACAGCCTTTTTAAAATACCTAACAATAAATTACCCTTCGGACAGCTGCTTGCCACCCAAATCTGACCGGAGACTGGCAATATATTTCACTATAGACTACCTCACACATCTGCTCTATCAAGCGCTGGTTTAGACCCCGGATAAGAAATGTCCATAACTTATCCAGGGTCCAAACCAGTGTTTGAAAAATCGCCCGTCAGCGACTGATAATTTTCCTGGATGACAACTGAAAATTAAAGATTGACGTCCTCGCGGATGGGTGTATTTTTTTCATTACAAACTTTCCTCATTTACCTATTTTTCTTAAGAATAAAATTTGAATTTATGTTATATTACCATTGAAGTTAATCTGTACTTTCATAACTGGTACATGAAACCGTGAACTTAATTAAGGAAATAATTTTAAGCGGTCAATTACTGAATAACTTTGATCGCATTTCTACTGTGAATCACTGGCTTGATGCCGGAGTTGAAACTCGTCACATTGATGTATACCATACAGATGGAAAATCATTGAGTGAGGTACTGAAAAGATTCATATATTTGCATATATTTTGTATTTAGATTATTTGTATACAATTCATTGTCATTTAATGATTGAGCAGTAAAGAAATTTCAGTAGATTTGTTTTCAACTAAAACTTAAATAAATATCGTATTACAAACTCGGTATTATAGAGTCAAATTTTTTGGTTTTATGTACAGAATATAAATTTTTGAAGGATGGGTAAATTTTTTCAAGCCCTTGCTCAAACTCAGGTCACTTTAATCCGCAGTCAAGCGCGCTAACCACTCGGCCACTGGGAAGGTATACATTCCCTAAAATAATACTAATAGCAATCGTGCGTGTACGATCTTACTCTCTGAGAGACAGAGAATTGAAAACGCACCCGATACAAATGTATTCGTTTTGTCATGCCAACTTCATCGTGCAGCACGTTCATTTCATCGAAAGAGTAACAACCAACTCTTAAGGGTTGATCATTCGCATTTGTTTTCCATTCTGTTTTTTGTAAAGCATCTTTTTCCATCCTATTCTTGCAAGTCTGTAAACGAATGAAGAATGTCTAATGTTGAAAGTATGTTCTTTCACAGATAAATAACATTCATGGCTCAGAAGCAAAACCTTTTTTAATGGTGCATCACATTCTCCCCGTTCATATTGTGGCCATTGATTTTAAAGGAAATTAAAAGCAGTGAGTTTTTGTTAAGCTGTCGAGATGCGGCACTCATCTTTCTTCCTCCAATGATCCTTTGCCTCTCACGCTTCTTTTCTCTCCGGCATGAGTGATATCCTACTCGCGGCAGTCAAACGTCGTCAGTAGGTTGTTGAAGCATCGAAATTTCCTCCTTATGAAATGTATAAGGAGCGGAACAGACTTAAGACCCGTCAAGAATATTTGGCCTTGCCTGAAGACGACCATCGATCTCAGCGATAGTAAAACAGCCTCTCCTCCTCATCTCCTGGCCGCCGGGAAACTAGGAATGACCTCTCGCGCGATTTCAATCTGTGTGTGCTCCTCGCTAGAGTCGATATCGGGCAGAACGAAAGACATAATTAATCAGACTGGACGCCATTTTCTGTTCGGAGTGGTTTAATCACTATGTCGCAAGTTAATAAAATTTTAGATTTGAAGTAAATGAATCCTCAGAAGATGAAATTGCACAATGTGAAATATTACATTTACTAAATTTCATGTTTCCGGACAGAATGTATTAGCAGCAAGGCGCTTGCAGTTTGCGTAATAACAATAGGTGCTCCTCAGGAAAACGTAAATCTCTTCGCCGAGACACTTATTTTCTAATTTTCGCAGTAATGAAAAATCTGCAAACTGTAACTCAACTGGTGGAAAATATTAATCCTTATGCGTTCAAATTTTAGAAATCTTTGGTCATTATCCTAGTAATTCTTACCGGAAATAATGCTTTTGAATATTTGTCATATTATTTTTTTCTTCGATAACGTTGTTTAATAATAAATCGAAGCTTTCACTGGAAGTTAAAAAATGCTCTTTGATTAACCTTTTAATTTGTAATGGTAACAATAAATATATTTTCTTAAAATGCAAAAAGAAATATTTATGCTTTGTTTTACATTTTTCTGTTTTTTTTTTTGCATTGAAAATGTCGAGTTATTAATTAAGAAGAAAGTGTAGATTGTGTGGCTCAGTTTTCTTCCGAAAGTATCATCTTTAACGTAAGTTTCGATCATGCCTTCCGATAATAGGAACACATCAACAATTTGCTGTTAACAAAGGCACTGTTTTTATATCAATAATCCAGCTACAACGACAATAATTATCTGTTTGTCTTGCACCGGCTTCAATTTACGGTGTGTTTAGCTGGTCAATGGCGGCGATCAATAAATCCCAAGGGCAATCATTTCAACTGATTTGGTGTTTTCTTACATAAGCCATTGTTTACAACTGAACAATTTTCTTTCGCACTAACTTGTGCCCTTCGGCTTTCAACAGCTGAAAAATTGAGAATGGCACAAACTGTCAACAGAAATTGTTTACTTAGAACATCAGGAATAAAAGTAACTTAATTCATAATCGTGATTTTTCTTTATGTCATTGTTTTTTTTTTCATTTGGATCATGGTATTGTATCATAGGTAGGCTACCGACTGAGCCACCCCTCCCCCATTTTCTTCCCGAGTTGTGGAGATATGATGGAACAACACATTTCGCAAAATTAATATGAAAGTAAATTACTCTTGAAGAAACGGCTTTTGATAGAGGTCTGACAGGAGCTGGAGCTTGTAGGGAAGACGGAAATCGGGAGACAGACAACACAAGATATCTCAAATGCCTTCTTCACAAGAATCTCAACCATGGGGTCTCGAACCCAGCTCACTTTGATCACCAGCGGAGCACGTTAAACACCCCAGTCAAATAAGAGAAGCGACTCTACCGAAAGGAAAAGTAGGGTGAGGAATTTCTCAGTCGGTAATGCTTCAGGCTCTTAATCTGGTGTTATTAGACTCGAGTACCAACAGTACTTACATTGACATTTATAATCACTAACAACCACCCTACCCTCGGTGAGAAAATGGGCACAAATGGGCACACAACCAATTTTTTTTCAATTAATTATTTCAAGTGTCTTGACCGAGTGGTTAGCTCGCTTGGCTACTGATCTAAAGGACCTGGGTTCTAGCCGCGGGTAAGACATGGATGTATGTTGTCGTTTTTCTGCTGAGGTCCTGCCATCCTCTCAGACCTTCTACTATGGCATATAAACTGACAAGCTCCTGTCAGACCTCTGTCACAAGCAGCCGCTTGAGAGAGTATTTCTTGTCTACAGGACTTTTTCTGTGATACTTTATTATGCTGTGCATGTTACTCTGGATGGCCTTGATGGGAAGTTTCCATCTATCTCCTAACAGCTGTTCGGTAGGTCCCCCTATCTAACTCTAACCAACTGGAGTCCTTATGGCTCGGCATTTAACCCTTTGGGTGAACGAAGTGCTCCTCACAGGTAAAACAACCTGACAAGGAACTGCAAATAGAAAATCCTATTATGCAATAGGAGTAATTCCGAACGAAATGGCGGACACGCGTTTCTTGCATGTCCGAGGTGTGACGTCATCGAAACCACACGGAACCATAAAGGAAATTTATGGTTCCTTGTGGTTTCGCAGATACTTGATCAATAGTATACCCCGTATTTGATACCGTATTTAATAAATCGAGTTCTTAGCTGCCGTGGGTCGGAAGTAATTTCTCTGCATGTGTTCGAGATTACTTCGGTGCTTCCATGGCTTACCTAATGAATGGAATAGTAAGCTGCCGATGAAAAGTTGTGAATAGAGTAGTACATTGGCGATGGGAAAAGTTTTGAATCGACTGACACTTGGCAGGGTTTATTTAGTATATAATAAAGCGCATAGTGTGACTGCAGCTTTAACGATGGCAGTCAGATTGAAATATCAGCGAGGCGTTTGTCACTTGTTTTTGTTTCTAAAAATGATATTAATAATAATGATGAAATCTAAAATCAGCAAATAAATCAGTAATAAATAACAAGAAAACATATTTTCGTCAGGTTCAAAAGGATTCATAAATTTTCTGTTGATAGGTTTTTAATGAATGTAACATGTAATAGATGTCGTAAACTATATTATGCAAAGTCTAATTCAACTGGTACGAAAATAATAATGAGATTGGATTGTGTGTAAAAGCAAAACATACACTTCATGCTAATCACTTTCTAAGTTTTCAATGACAAGAGGAGAGACCAGAAAAAATTTTAGAAAAAGAAGAGAGAAAAACAAAGGAGTAACAAAATCAAACTTAATAAATTGCTGTTGATAAATCAACCTTCATCCACTTGCTCTTTACGAGGCAGACACGAACTTTTGCAGTGTGTTGATGACTTGTTTCCAACATGTCTGTCTTTGCGATCTCACACAGAACTTCTTCCCCTTTTCTTTCCACCATTTGCTCATAATATATGGCCTTTTAATAAATCCTGCCTTGTCCCGACTTAGAAAGAATTCGAAATAAATTTAAATCACAACTGACATGCGTTTGGGACTACACAAAGTAAAAGAATTATATTTTGCCTCTTACTTTTGCTCTTTACTTATTATATTTTGTCAACTTCTTTAGTATAATTATTTTTATTACCTATTAGCAAGGAAAAAGAATGAAGATCTAAAATTTCACTTTTAAGAGTCGCAGGTCAGCATTTCACAATTAAAAGAAAAGTATGTAAGTTTTATGCCACGAACTTAAGAAAAATATGCATTGCGAAATGGCTAAATTACATTTAAGATCAAAAATGCCTAAGTTTATGATTATATTAAATGTTTACACGATAAAGAAAAACAGAATTAAACAAGTATCGATAGACGTTGTGCAAAAATTCTGACTTAATTTTAGGAATATTGTTTCTAGACAATTAAAGAACTTTATCAAAAGCGAAAGAATGTGTTAGGTAGAAATGCTTGATTTATGACTCATGCATTTTACACTTTAATTCAATATATGTTGCTTAAATTTATTCAGCTGAAACACATTTGTTGCAAACATATACTTGACACTAAAAAACTTTTATCTAACGACGGAAATTAAAAAAATTCGTTTGAGTTCTGTTGCGGACATTTTCTTTTATTTCTACTCTTTGCTGACGTTTATGTAGTAGGTATTTTAATTCTAATATATTTAATTTTTTTTACATTCCTATATTTCAATAGTTTCTGTACTTCATATTTAAGTCACAGCATAGTATCTGTTCTCTGCCCTTCAGTAAGAGGGTTAAGGGTTTGACTCTGTTCGTAACACGACAGGCTTGTGATTTGTAGTACCCAGGTTCGAGTCCCATCTGTGCCAGCTTTGAGATTTATCTCTGCTAAACCCCCATCCTGCCCTCGGTCAGAAAGAGGAAACCGATGGGCTTGTAGAGATCGCTATCCGCTGGATAGACGTTTGGCCATAGCCCCTTGTGTAGGATAGCTGTATCATGTGTACGTTGAAGAACAGGCTGGATGGATGGCTTGGTTGGAAGTCTTACATCTGTCCAGTGGATCTCCTTTCTCAACTTCTCTGAGCCTTTGTAACCTTTTCTCCTTGTGACCTACCCATTGTTTGCAAAAAGAAATGCCGCTCAGGATTAAAACAATCGAACCACAACTGCTTTTCAGTTCACAAAATCGTGATCAACTTATTCTGCATTTTAACTGATGTTGCCAGCTTTTGTAACAGCAAAACGTTTACTAGTCGAAACCTTAATACTTATTTTTTGAAACTTGAACTCTTTGTCATACTGTAAATAAATAATTCTTTTAAATAAGTGGTCAACGCAAGATTTCTCCTTTGTTGAAAGCTACCGTGAGAATTGAGAAGACGGGACGAAAGCATCTCAGAGATCGAGAGAACACTTAGATCTCATTGTGCATGCCAGTCAATGCTGCCCCTGCACATTTGTCTTCTTAGCAGCCGGTCTGCCAGTACCAGACAGACCATGTTTCCTCACTGCAATCCTTGCGTGCTCAATGGCATTTGCAGGGCCCCAGTAAAAAAGCTACATTCCTTTAGTGACAAGTGGCCACACGCAGACGTGCCACCACTTCAGCTCTGTGCATCAAAACAGAGAAAATAACCATGTGGTGGTAGGTGCAAGGCGAAGAAAAAGCATCTGCAGTTCGAACAGAATGATAGCCTTCAAAGTAACTCGCTTTCCAAACAGAAAGGTGAAAAAAGTGGACATGTAACACGCTAATTGGCGTAATTTATGACACTGCTGAAGTTGTTGAATGTGTCTTAACTTTTTCAGATTTCTGCCTGAAAAATTTCTAGATGAGTAAAACTTAACGTTTTAAAGAAAGTGGAAACTAGATCAGATTAGTGTAAACGTTTTGTCTAAATATGAATAAAATTATTTTCTGTTTCCTTAAACAGTTATTTAGAGTTAAGAAAGAACAAATCTTGAGTCAGAGTCAAGAGTTAAACAGTGCTCAGTTCTTTTTATGTGTTGGCTGGAATCGGTAGAGTGGCCAGAGAACACACTTCTATCTCAGCTGTCACTTCTTTAGGAGAAAACCTGATCAAATAGGTTATTGTTTTTTCTGTCCTATGTGTAGCACACACGCAAAAGTTGCATTTCAAATAATCCTCATTGGAGATTTATTTACCGAAAGCGAAAATTAACAAAACTGAGATCCTTACTCTTACTATTCTAACATTTTGTCAATGGAATTAATTGAGGTAATCAAAAGAAATAATCAACCTGGGAATCTTTGTCTTGATTCTGTAAATCCATCGACCATGTTTATGGGGACAGACAGCTACATTGCTAAGGGGGCATAATGATACCTGTCTGCTGTCAAACTCTATGAAGGGACTCATTTTTAGCGTTATTTTCAGTTACCACTTCGGCCATTTCCGCTCCCGTGGCCTTGAAATAATTCCTTATAAATATTGATGACTTTCGTAAGAAAAACGTGTTTCCTGACTGTTTATTATGTGTGTCCACTCCGATAGTTTCACTTACAGAGAAATATTCCTCAGTTTTCGAGAAATATACTCTCTCCACCGTTACGGGTGTTGACACCTGATTCCATAGTGCGCGATGCTCATAAGATGATATTTGCTGTTTGAATCCCCGGCCTTTGACAACGTTCAGATTTTTTCGTATTTTCCTATTGCTTTTGGCTTTGACATTTCTCGTTTGGTCGGTTTGTGGATTTGGCAGAACGTTGTTCCACCATATCTTTCGAACGTGATGGAGAAACTTAATTACGTATGTGCCAAATGAAAGCTTGTGATGCGGGTGTGTCATAGGGTATAAAACAATGACCACCGTGCTTTCTTCCCCTCTAAAAAAGGGGAAATGTGAAAACTATTCTTAAGCTATATCTTCAGAACGCGAAGGCCGAAAGTAACAAGCTATACGTCGAATGAAAGCTTCTGATGCGGGGAATGTCGTAGGCTACGAAAAATTAACCTCCCATGTTTTCTTTCCCCTCTAAAAAAAAGGGGAAATTTTAAAATGATTGTTCCCCTGTATCTCCTGAACGCGAGTGCAGAAAGTAACAAGCTATGTACCACTCGTTACTTTCGAAAAGTAAGTTTTGCGGAAAGTAACGAGCTTGTGACGCGGGGAGTGTCGTAGGCTATAAAAAATTGACTCCATGCTTTCTTCCCCACTAAAAAACGGGAAATGTGAAAGTCATTCTACTATATTTTCCGAACACAAGGGCCTACAGTTAAGTGGGGCGGGGGTGGCTCAGTCGGTAGCGCGCCAGGCTCGTAATCTGTACTTCCCAGGTTCGAGTCCCAGCTATGTCAGCGTTGAGATTTATCTCCGCAAAATATCCCGCCCTGCCCACGGTCAGTAGGGGACACCGATGGGCTTGGAAAGGCCGCCGTCCGTCGGATGGGACGTTAAGCCGTGGCCCCGTGTGCGGGAGAGCCATACCCTGTGCACGGTAAAGAACACGCTGGATGGCCTTGACGGGAGGCTACCATCTGTCTCCCAACAGCTGTTCCAGTAGGTCCCCTCCCCCAACCTTCTCTGAGCCTTCGGGATCCATGTGACCTGGCCATTTAGCCCATGGTGTGCAAAAAAGTGCCGCTCAGAGGTAAAACAACCCAACCCAAGCCTACAGTTAAGAGTCAAATCAAATGAAAACTCGTATAATGACGGTCGTTAACTATTTCGAATTTCTTTCTCACTATTTTCCCCTGATAAAATGTGGGGGGGGAGGCAGATTTTCGCGGTGGTCGACTTTAACGAGTCTTATATCAAATTAAACTTACTGATGTCTACAATGTCGTGGTCTACCTCAAAAGTGACTCCGAAAGAGGGTAAATGTGCTCAATGTTTGTGAGTCGTATATCAAAATTTTGGAAGATAGGTGTTTTAAGTGACAACAACAAAAATATGAATTAAAAATATTTAAAAAAAATACCTATCTTCCTATAGGGCCCTAAAAACTAGAAAATAAGCCTAAAACATATCGATGGTGCAATCGGTCACTGAGTTTGTATTCTCTTTGAAGTAAGATAGGGCGCCGATTTACCTACTCGACAAGATTGCTGGCACCTATCGAATACGAACTTTGAAGTGAATACGAACTCAGTGACTGATTGTACCATCGATATACTTTAGGTTTATTTTCTACTTTTTAGGGCCCTATAAGAAGATAGGTATTTTTTAAATTTTTTCAGTTTGTATTTTTAAATTTTTTAATTTATATTTTTCACTTTCATTTGTCGTAGACTTTTCTCTATGATATGATACAATGATGGTTTTGATAATTCCCCTGTCCATTGGATGGGATGTTGGGACTTACATACGCTTACTCTTCGTTCATACTAAACGCCAAATTAGCCAGCGACAAGAAACGTTAAGGCGTTTTCCTAAACATCCAATTATCTAACCTTCAGCAGACTCCTGGTCAAGCTTATGTCAGTTCAAGTTATGCAAGTCGTACTATGTACACAACTGAAAAAACGTTTGATTTCATTGACTGCAGAATTCATTTTTTCCGCTCTTAACAGCAGCTTATTGCTTTTCATAATCTACAGTATGTATAGATTGGGTAATTGTGACCTGTATTTCACGCCATTCAGATATGAAACAACTCCGTCCAGAATTCACGCTCCAGTATTACTTTCGCCATACAAGGAAAAGAAACATTGGCAGTAAAATGTGCACGAAATCTAAAGCAAAGGGAAAATAACTTCTTCCTTCGGCAGTAATATGTCACGGAGTTTTGACAGGTTTAGGAAGAAGTCAAGTGAATATCCATAGATAAGTGATAAATCACTCCTCAAGGAGTTCTATGCTTTATTCGAGATTTAAACCCACAGTCACGAAATTTAAACCCACAGTACAGCATGCTTTTTCCGATAGCAGAGTTTCAAAAATTTTAAACATTAACCTTACTTGCACGTTTTAACAAATCTCGAGCTACGCCTGCTTCCTAAGTAAAAATAGACCAGAGTTAAGATAAAAAATGAGGCATAAATATCTGTGCTGCCTTTCTCATAAAAGTCCTGGGTGCATCACATATCTTCACTACGTCAAATATTTGTCAGAAATTTGCTGCCAGTGATTATATGAGAAAGAAAATATTGTACTTTATGTGCTAAAGCAAATGTAGTAAAAAAATAGTAACTAGAAGAATATCGCCTGTGGCGAGTATGGGATGACTTTTTTCGAAGAGAAGGAAGTTCATTTGTTTTCCTCCTTTAGCGCACTCTAACAGTGGAAATTTGATCAAGTGAATGATTTGGATAGATGCAAAGGGAAATATTTTATTAATAAATATCCCCTCAAGTAGCGCTTGCAACAGAGGTCTGACAGGAGTCTGTCAGTTTATACGCCATAGTAGAAGATCTGTGGGGATGGCGGGACCTCAGCAGAAAGACAACACAAACCCGGGGCTCGAACCCAGATCCCTTAGACCAGTACCAAGCGCGCTAACCGCTCGGCCATGGGACGGCTAATGAAAGTTGAAATTTGTTAATAACTAGTGATTTGAAATTTGTTGATACTACCGATAAAACCTAAAACTAATTTTCCGTTTATGCCTTACAATAAAAAAAACCCCTTCATTTTGCTACCTCCTCTGGGAGGTAAGATGGCAAATCTCTATCAATGTGAACCCTTTGATCATTACACTCTATCAACAAATTTCAAATTTCTAGTATAAATAGAGTTTGCAATAATCGTTATAATTTTGCCATTATAGTGCGCTATTGGCAGATTGAAAATAGAAAGCTATTGGGGGATTTCGAAAATGCGAATCCTAATATTTTATCAATACTTATTCAACCCTAAAGGTATTTTTAATTTATTTCTGACAAACAAAAGTCGAATGTCTACAACGGACAGACAGACGACAAAGTGAAAACAGTAATTTTCTTTTTTGTTGTTGCTTTGAAAACGAGCTAAAGTACTGTTTTATACATATGATTTATTTGCAATAAAAAGATCGTCCTTTTTAGAGATTTTTTTATTAATTTTGGAAGATATTGTTATTTAAGCTAATATTAAACAATTTTAAAATACGCTATTTTAATGATTATAAAAGGGTTACTTATTCTTTACTCTTGGAATTTCTTTCCTGTACTACACGTCGACGTTTCGAGACAAATATCACTGGAAAATCATCTAAAACAGCAATAATTTACGAAATATGCCTAATAGCGATTGAAAATTTATATTTATGAAACACGTTTAGCGACCCATCCATTACCTGTAGAAACAGACTTCAACATTAGTTAATATTTCTGAAAATAATTTACCGCCGACACAGCGGGAATCGAACCCGCAACTCTTCAGAATCATGCCAGAGCTGGAGAGTTGCGGGTTCGATTCCTGCCGTGTCGGCGATAAATTTTTTTCAGAAATATTAACTAATGTTTAGCGACGTTTAATGTTAATCAGTCTAATGTCAGAATTGTGTTAGCATTGTATGTTTAAAGTTGTATACAGCTAAGTGTTTGTAACGGAGTAAATAGCAACATGCAGAGAATTGTTATGTTATTTAAATGGTCTCTTCGCTGATCGTGTAACGAACAGGTTAAGCAACGTTTACCTGTGAAAAGCAACCTTCTCACAGCAGAAGAGGCAACACGAAAATTAAGTGCAAAGCAGAAAAAAGTGGAAGAATAACACATAGCCTTTAGGGAATATGGGATGATCATTTTCCAAGCAAGACAATAAGTTTTTCATTTTCCGCCATTCAGTACCCTCTTAAAATTAGAAGTAAGGACTGATGGATGATTGCGAAAATGCAAATAAAGCTATTAATTAGTACCAATAAAACACAAAAAGTTGCTACCAACATAAACCACTTGATTTTTTGTAGAGTATGAGAATCAAGTGGTTATGTTGAAGCCATTGCTACCAACATAAACCACTTGATTCTCATACTCTACAAAAAAAAATTCGAAATTTCTCCTTAGGAAATTTTTAATTAAAGATTCAAAAAATTCAAACCGTAATATTTCATCAAAATCTATCCCAACCAAAAAAGAATATCTAATTTATATCAAAATGTTGAATGATTACAAAAGGACCGACAGAAAACAAATTTAAAATTTTAGCTCGTTTATTTTTTTCCTTCTTTTTATAAACGAGCTAAAACGTGTTTTTGGTTGCTAGAGTATTTTTTTTTTGTGAATGTCAGTTTGTTCACAATCCTCCCAACAGAAGTGGGAAAGCCAAAGAGCATCCCGTTAGTGGTTTCTCTCAAGGGTCAAAACAGGCAAGATGGAGATCACCAGAGGGAAGAGAGACGTTTCCATGGCTCTCGGAGGCTGCATTTTAAATGACGTGTCGACTCCCCCCAAACATTTAAAGGGATGGCGGGACAGAGCACACTCAGGAGGTTCTCTGTTGCTATGGAAAAGAAGGCATCGATAGTCATTTGCATGGCACGAGACGAACAAGAGTGGATCTCCATTGATTAGAGTTTCAATGCCAACTTGGCCTAATTTATGTTAGATCGTCAGATGAGAACACCACTGACTCAGTAATCAGTCCGATCCACTGTGGGAAGGAGTGGAATTCGTTCGTCCAAACAAGAAGCTGACTTATGAGAGCGATGTATTGGTCAATGTCACTCAATGTTCCGACATCCACCATAAATAGTCCTCACTTGATATTTGAACTGATCCACAAAACTTGATGTTTTCATTTCTGATAAGTCTATTGAGGTAGTGAACTGAATGGACAGGCTCAGTGAAATCTGGAAGCGAATGATTTATGGCGTCTGTTTCATATTCAACAAAGCAAACTTTAATTACATGGCGACATATCCACAGAACTTCAGTTACAGATTGGCTCTTCTTCATTTCTTGTTAATCGCAATGCATCTGCATTTATTATTCTTTACGACAGAGTTAATTGCATAGTACGATCAGCAACAAGGATGTTCAAGAAGGAAGCACCAGTAAAAGAGTTCAGTTATATACTTTATCTTACTGCACTCAAAGAAGAGATGAATAATAAGCTATCATTTGTAACTGAAGAGAAGAAACGGAGAGAGAGAGCAACATCTTTTCGAGATGCATGTTTGCCGCTTTTAAATCGATGTATTGGTCTGCACTGCATGTAACTATCAATCTTAAACAAATGTTACCATGGCATCCACAAATTATTATTAGTGAAACATTCAAACCTTTAGAAAACTTATTACTGAAGTATGAATAGGAATGGTTGAAGTATGAATAGAAATGGATTAAAATGTGTTGATTACTCTTAATTGCCGGTTAGAAATAGTTGCGAAGACGTTTAGTTCAATAATGTGTGCACGAATAATAGTCAATATTTTTTCACATTTCAATAAATTTTATTTCTTAAAAATATATATACATTCAGAACAAGCCGGAATTGGACTGGATCTAACTTGTCGTAGGGACGGGGTGGGGGAAGAAAGATAGATGCTGCTAGCCAATTCCGTGGAATTTTATATTATAAAAACAATTGACAAAAATGAACACGCCTTTAACTAGAGTAGAAATTTCAAAACGAAAGTTAGCAATGAGTAGCTTTTTCTAGATGCCTACTGTCCAAAATCTTCTGTTGGTGCATAGGAATTTTTAATTTCCGTTATTTATATCTAAGCACTAAAATACCAAATTATTTCAAAACAAAGTATTATTATAGTTAAATTTTAATATAAAATAATTTAAAAAAACAAACAAAAGGGTTGCATGGCAACCTTGGTGCCATGCAACCCCCCCCCCCTTTCAGAATGCTAGTAAGGGTTGGGTTGTTTTGCCTCTGGACAGCACTTTTTTTGCACACAACGGGCTAAATGGTCAGGTTGCAAGGACCCCTAGGGTTCAGAGAAGGTTGGGGGATGGGACCCACTGGAACAGCTGGATGGCCTTGACGGGAGTCAAGGCCATCCAGCTTATTCTTTAACGTGCCCAGGGTATGGCTCTCCCGCACATAGAACCACTACTTAACGCCCCGTGCGACAGACGGCGGCTTTTCCAAGCCCATCGGTATTCCCTACTGACCGTGGGCAGGGCGGGAGTTTTGCGGAAATAATCTCAATGATGACTCAACAGGGCCTCGAACCTGGGAACTGCAGATAAGAGCCTGACGCGCTACCGACTGAGCTCTCTGTCCCCGCCCCCCAATGCTAGTAAGGGTAATAGAGGGAAAAATTGCTTAACATATTTATATTTCACACATTTTTTAAGGAATTTTTTTAAAGAATTGCAAAACGGAGATGGAAATACTCTATTGAAAATACCATTTCTTAGTATTTTCAATAGAGTATTTTCATCTCCGTCCATACTTTCTCCCCTTTAATATTTTTCCGGCTCAATTGTACTTTCTCTTTTTTTATAGTTTCGGACCAGCTTCTTCATATATTTGACTAAATCTGAGAATTGGTTATTAAACCAAAAAAACCAATGGAATCGGGCTGAAAAATAACTCCGTTTCTATTTGACCCTTACCCATCTTTGGCTAGTTAATAGTCGTGCGTTTATTTAATGGGGTTATCAAGGATTTTCAAATCATTAATTCACATCTTAATTTCGAAATTACAGAACTATAGAATTGCATGTGAAACTATTTTCGTTTTTAACTCTTTTTTGGAAAAAAACCTTGTTTTACTTTTAGAGATAATAAATAAAAAATTCTTTTTGGGTTGGTTACTATTGATGATATATTACGATTCATATTTTCAGAATCTTTAAATAGTTATTGCAGCACATTCTAACAGTGAAGAAATGTAAAAAACGCAAAAAATTAAAACAAATATTGCAAAAACATCTATTTATGGTTGAAAATTCAGATTTGGTGTTAAGAGTGTGAGCAATAATTTGTCCCCTTACCCTTAAAGGGGTGCAAAAACCCAACTTTTAAGAGAACGGTTTTTTTTTGGTTATATAAGTTGGGTTGTTTTCCTTCTGAGCGGCACTTTTTTGCACAACATGGACTAAATGGCCAGGTCACAAGGACCCCGAAGGCTCAGAGAAGGTTGGGGGAGGGGACCCACTGGAACAGCTGTTGGGAGACAGATGGTAGCCTCCCGTCAAGGCCATCCAGCGTGTTCTTTAACGAGCACAGGGTGTGGCTCTCCCGCACACGGGGCCACGGCTTAACGTCCCATCCGACGGACGGCGGCTTTTCCAAGCCCATCGGTGTCCCCTACTGACCGTGGGCAGGGCGGGATATTTTGCGGAGATAAATCTCAACGCAGACCCAGCTGGGACTCGAACCTGGGAACTACAGATTACGAGCCTGGCGCGCTACCGACTGAGCCACCCCAGCCCCTGTTACATAAGTATTAATCAAATATTACTATTTAAATATCCTAATCATCCATTAATTCGAATTTCCACTGTTAGAGGGTGCTAAAGGAGGGAAACAAAAAACTTAAATAGCGACCTCTAACGGTGAAATAATTTCGAAAAAGCAAAAGTTTCTAACGAATGTTGCAAACGACCGATTTATGATAGAAATTTTGATGGTAGAACGTGATGATCAAGAGCTTTATATTAGCGGCAATGATTTTCCCCCTTGCCGTTGGCGGTGGGGAGAAGGAAACTTTTTTTTAAGACCTAAATGAAAAACTCTTTTTGTGTTTTACAGACACTAATAAAATATTATTTTTTGCCCATATTTGCCACAAGCGATATGTTGTTATTCTTCTAGTTAGTTTTAGTTATTATCAAAAAACTTTCATCATTTAGCAGTTAAATGTTATATAATTCGTTTGCTGTATAATAATAATAATCTTTATTTCATTCCGCCAGTCAGTGCAATATACATTTACATAGCGTAATTATCTAATAACAATTGATACATACATGAGAAAAATCGAGAAGTGAAATAGCTGAGAAATATCAATTGCATCAGAAAAGGGAAATAACAAGCATAATAAATATTAGTGATTAATAGGAAAGGCGAAACAAAATAGGAGAGCATAATAAGCTGACGCTTATTTTTAGTTAATGCTCCCTATTTCCTTTAAAGTTCAATTATGACAACAGTAATATATACATACAATAGTAAAAGATCAGATGGTTATGAGACATATTACACTGATAAATAGAAGGTTTCATTGCTTTGCAAGAAGAAACGTTCTACATTTGATTTTAAATAATTTTAAAGATTTTGCATTTTTAACATCATCTGAAAGTTCAGACCAAATTTGTACTTCATTATATTTGATAGTTCTCTGCCCAATTGACAATCGACACATGTGTATACTCAGATTCTCTCTATGACGTGTTTCATGATTATGAAAATTCGAAAGACTATGAAAATAGTCTTTAAATCTATCCGATTTAATCAATCTCATTGTAATCGAATACACAAAATTTCCTGATATCAGTTTGTAATTTTTATAGGCATTCAGAATTTTAACCTAAGAAAATAAATGTGTCACAGTCTCATAATATTTTTTCCCAACAATATATCTAACAATTCTTTTCTGAAGACGATATATAGGATTCAGATTATAGTCATAGGTATTACCCCAGACTAAAATTCCATATGTTATATAAGAATAAATGAAAGAGTAGTATAAATTTATCAAAATTTGTTTGTTAACCAGATGTCGTATTTTACCAATCATACCAATATTCGTTGACAGAGCGTTTCTCAGCTGCTTTACATGAAATGACCAGTTCAGATTTTCATCGATCTATATTCCTAAGAATTTATATTCAGTGTCTCTTTAGCTTAATTTCATTAATCTTTACATCGAAACATTTCTCATCGATATTTTTGTTTTATGTTTATAAATCATGTATTTGGATTTCTTGACATTTATTAATAAATTGTTATGTCTGCATCATTCAGATATAATATTTAGAGAGTAGTTAACACTGCTAATCAGGCTTGCAGAATCTTGGTTGAAATCGATAATGCTTGTATCATCAGCACATAATAACATCTTTGAATTAATGTGTAACTTTGCTAAGTCGTTAATGTAGAGTAGGAAAAGGATCGGACCAAGAATAGAACCTTGAGGCATACCTCTGTAAATAAAATGTTCATCTGATATACTACCATTTACTTCTACAAGTGATTTCCTCTGAAATAAGTAACCTCTTAACCAGTTGTTTATTTTACCTTTCAGGCCATAAAATTCAATTTTCGTTAACAAAATTCCGTGGTAAATACTGTCAAATGCTTTCGTAAATCAAGATATACAGCTAATCCAATGTGACCTGCATCCAAATGGTTGATAATACGCTCATATAAATCTGCAATGCCTGTCTGAGTAGATTTTTTATTTTGAAAACCATATTGTTGTTGTGTACTAATTTTCGTATTATCCGAGAATTTAGTAATACGCGTATAAATTAGTTTTTCAAAAAATTTCGAGAAGATTGACAAAACTGAAATAGGTCTGTAGTTTTGTATATTTTCTTTATCACCTGATTTATGTATGGGAAAAATTCTGGAAATTTTCAGTTTATCCGGGAATATTTCGTTTATTATTGATAAATTAAATATATAGCACAGAGGTTCTTTTATTGTATGTATAACCTTTTTAATTACATTAATATTTATGTCATCTATACCTGGTGACTTATCAGCTCCTAGATCATTCACTATGTTACAGATCTCTTGAGTAACAATTGGCATGACATAAAATGTCTGGTCACTCAATTTGATATTTATAATTGCCATGAAATTTTTCAGTTTGATTCAGTTTCAATTCGTTAACGGTATCATGAAAATAGCTATTGAAGGCATTGGACTTCGCATAGTCATCAGCAATAATTGCATCATCAGAAGAAATGTCTCCTGCTATTGACTTACATTTATTTTTACCCAAAATATCGTTCAGATCCATTTCTGTTTAGATTTTTTGCTAGAATCAAATCTACTGTCATAATAGGCGTTCTTTGTTTGTCTGATTTGGACAGTAACGAAATTACGAAATTCTTTATATGCAGAGCTGTCGTCCTCTAAATGGGTATCTTTTGCTTTTTTGTATAAATTATCACTTTTAGTTATATTTTATATATTACCTGGGTTCGAGCCCCGGGTAATATGAGCCCCGGATGTTCGTGTTGTTTTTCTGCTGAGGTCCTGCCATCCTCTCAAATCTTCTACTATGTCATATAAACTGACAGGTTCCTGTCAGACCTCTGTGGCAAGCAGCTGCTTGAGGGGGTATTTATTTTTTATTATTTATTAAATTTAAGACATTTTTATCTTGGTTCATAATATCAAGAAGGTTATAGTCACTCATTAATATAAAGATCGATTTCAATTTAAGTAATGAGTTTAAAACAAATTCTAGATATGACAGAAATGATTGTACATTACCCTGAGGTGATCGATAAATACTGCCCACAATCAGATTTCCTGATTTAACAAGCAAAATCTCGTAATCATCAGTAATAACTGACAAATGGTTTAATATTTTGAAGAAGAAAAGCTTTCTCTGAAGTAAAGTACTACGACTCCACCTTTACGAGATTCTCTTCCCAAATCTACACCAGTATCAATTTAACAATAGAATTATCGAACAAAAGATCAAAATGATTTGTATATTTTGAATCTTGTACAGTCGCTCAAAAAAGTATCCGAACAGTATTCAGAAAAAATATCTGGCAGCAATTTTTTTAGAAATTAGTGATCTGGCAACCTTCGTGTCACTTGACTCGAAGGTTGCAAGGTCACTAATTTCTAAAAAAAAATCGCTGCCAGATATTTTTTCTGAATACTGTAATCAACCGTAATGTTCGGATACTTTTCTGAGCGACTGTACGAGCAGACATCCCTGCATTGGATGCTAATTTCTAAATTACATTCATCGGAATCTGTATGTTAGTTATCCCAACATGTTACATTTTGTGACATAACTTTATTTGCTCTGATTTAAGCGAAGAAAAAAAATATTAGAAAATGTGAAAAATTATGTCTAAATTGCTTTTTGAACTCGAAGAAACTGTATTTGTGCATTTAGAAAATTACTCTATCTAGACTCTGGCTAATTGAGTGATTATTATGCACAAAACATAAGATGGTTCAAGTCCACTTAATACCGGCGATAAATAATCCACCTACTACAACTCTACTGCAGTATAACTCTTCTATGCATGTGGAGTGTTGTCATCTTTCTCTGACCTTGTCGTCTCTCCATTGCTTCAGCATCTTAAGGAGGCAAATCCGGAAGAGGGTGTCGAAGCGACAATGCCAAAACGCCCATCTCTAGAAGTCTTCATGAACCAGTCCGTCATGCCACACGCTACCGCCCCTCCACATCCGCCCAAGGATATAATTAGACAATCTGTCGTTGGTCTCTGACCTCAGTTCTTCCCGGGAGGCCGAGTGGATAACCCCTCACGGGAAGGGGGATGCGTAACTCCGGGGAAGGGCACGTGACTTGTGGGCCAATTAATATCTCTGCAGCTACTGGATAAGATGCGTGCACGTGGGCCAACAACAACATAACCCCTGGAGATTCTCAAGAGTCATGTTGTTTGGTTCATGTGCTTCGTTTTGGCAGCATTTAGTCAAAAGAGCGAAACGGTCTAGTCTAAAGCAAGAGGTATAGAATATAGCATTAAAAAATGAGAAGGTACCAGAACTGTAGAAAACTTCAAAAGAAGGAATTCAAATACATCATTGCTCTTCGTCATTGTTCAGTTATAAGACGTATGTTTTCGTCTTATAACTGAACCCTAAAGTGAAATGGGTGCTTTACCCGAGGGATAAAAAAAAATTACGTTTCAATTAGTTGTATGTACATTGTATTATAAGCTATTTTACCTGCGTACTAATAAAAATACAAATTTTCATTGTATATTATTATACATTTCATTGTACATTATATATTAATTCATATTACGAGGCCGAATCTGGTAGTTCGACAGCGAATCAGCACAGTTTGCCGTTGGTCTCTGGCTGCCAGGCTCGTAATCTAATGTTCATAGGTTCAGATTTTAATTGTACAAGCGTTGTGATTTTTCTCAACATTCTCGTGCTCTTTAATCTGTACTGAGTCACCTTTGGGCTTAGTCAAGTTTCCATCTATCAGATGGGACATTAAGCAGTGCTCTCCGTGCAAGATGGAAAAAGCATATTGATTGTTTTAAAAGCAAGATGGAAAAAGATGGAAAAAGCATATTGATTGCTTTAGAAGCAAGATGAAAAAAGATGGAAAAAGCATATTGTATTGCTTTAGAAGATTTGACTGTTTAACGTATTATACAACGAAAGATAAAATGCTTTTCAGCTTTAACTATGATAATTATTGTTTTATAATTATTGAATTCCCGGCAGATCAGGAAAACTATTAAAGTAACGAAAAATTTTATTGAAATTGGGAGAATCACTTTCAAATCTTCATTAGGAATATATATTTTCGTCTGTGCAGTGGTGCGAAGCAATCAAGTCTCACTCCCAAACAACATTTGTGACTAGTTACGAAAGATACGCTTTTTGTTGCCCTATTAGAAAGCAAATAGTATAATATGTTGTTGTTTTTTTTAAGAGAATTTCGGTTACTTTTCAAATGTTGGAAGGTAATATTGTTTAAAAATAATAATGAAAAATTTTCTGCCACTGCTCTGTTTCAGATTACTTCAAGTCTTTATTGAATAGTCAGAAAATAAATTTACGAATCAGTTTATACACTGCTTTGGCCATCAACCGTTTCAGTTCCTATTATGTTTGCAGTTCAGCCCCCTACTATTGATTTTATTCTCATTCCTCCTCCTTTCCGTCCATGAACTTTTTGTCCCCCTAGCTTTATTTTTGATTTTGCGCCCAAACAACCCTGGCAGAATCATTAATGTTTTCAATATCATTATGTTTATCACAGATGCTTAATATTTGATTCTGAGGTAATGTTCCATGGGGTCAATAAAACGAATGTGCGCAATTTTTCCTTCTAATCAGTTTTATACTTTTTACTAGTTATAAAAGTTTATCTTTTGACTCGGGGTCATGCGCATTTACAGAATGATGAACTTGTCGTTCAGCGAAGCCAAAAGTCCTGTGACGTTTTCCACTATCGCCTCAGTCGTTTCAGTTGCGTTCATTAAGTTCAACTTATTAAGTGCGCTGATGTAATCACTCTTCCTCTGTTTGAAATCACTGAGATGAGTCACAGCCGTTTTCGTTTACTGAAAGATTTCTGTTCATGAATTTCAAGAGGGAAGCATTTCTTACAAGTGAAATAAGAGCAACTTACACAGTTATAAAAAGATCGAGATTTTCTAATCGAGTCGAACTCTTTATCTTTACTTGGATTAAATTTTCCGATCACCTTTAGAGTCCAAACTTCCTTTAAGATTGAACTCGACTTCTCGAACTTGAACTCTGAAATAATTATCACCATTTCTCTTAATATGGTTCAAAATTATGCAAATGAAAGCTCCACTGCTCCTGTAATCGGAATAACATATAAGAATATTTGAAACTCGTCACATTATAAAAACAATTAAAATTCAATTTTAATTTTTTATAACTGTGAACAATTACAAAAAAAATACTGTTCGATTTTAAGCCTAAAAATAAGTAAAAAAAAAAGTAGCAAGCTGCTGGCAGGTTTTTTTTTTTTAATTTGACACAACTAGTCTTGACCAGTTTCTTTTTTCTAAAAGCTTGCTTTGGCTCAAAAACAGCTAATTTATTCTACTCTCGGACACGAACCGATTGTAGGACAGTACACCACAAATCGTATAAGATTTAGTGGTTTATTTTGACAATTTCGGTGTGGCTCTTGAGGCAAATAATTTTCAAACATAGGCTTTTTAATAAAAAAATATTAATTATTCGTTTGATCTAAGGGACCTGGGTTCGAGCCCCGGGTAAGGCATGGATGTTCGTATTGTTTTTCTGCTGAGATCCTGCCAACCTCACAGACCTTTTACTATGGCATATAAACTGACAAGTTCCTATCAGATTTCTGTGGCAAGCAGCTGCTTTAAGGGGTATTTTTTTTCCTTCATTTAATAACATAAAAACCTTATTAAACACGACACTTTCTAGCTATGCAATTTAATTAGTTTTACTTTGGGTTACTAGCTTTTGAAATTCGATAAAGGACACTAACTCTCCAGCTTTTAAATCTCGTATGGAGGTCAGAGATAAGAGGAAAAAAATAACTTGTGCTATATGTATTGAAAATTTCATTTTTTTTTTTTGTATTTTTGTTTGGGAACCATGTGGTGAAAACTATTACTATTTTCTTTTCGTGACATTCGGTAGACTGAATTATAAATGTTCATTCATTTCACAGTTACAAGCATTTAAGCTTAACTAACTCAGCATTGATCGAAGAAAGCACACTGCTAGGAAGCTGGAAACAATGCACAGCTTAAATTGAAAATTAATGGAACAAACTAAGCATGACAGCAGCAGTGTTGTTGATCAATGCATGAATATTAACTTCGCTACGAAAGGGAAATTTCTTCACACGAATTCGAAATTTTCTGCCCACTACCCCTCACCGAGGATTATTGAAACAAATCAATTCTGAAACTCTTTTCTGCTGAATCGCCACTTGTGCTCATTATTTTGCATATGTTCTTTTCACTTCAAAACGTTTTTCATTTCATCATTCATTGGGAATTTAAACCTCATCATCATCATCATCATCATCCTCAAGCAGCCATGGGCTACGGAGGTCCAACTAGACCGTGCAGTTTATTAATTCTCCAAGCATATCTGTCCTGAGCTACATCTGCTGCATCCGGCCACTGCACACCAATTCTAACAAGGTCCTGTTTGACATTGTCTGCCCACCGCATCCTACGTCTCCCCTTCTTTCTGCGGCCTTTAGGCACACTGATTCATAACCCTATTCGCTAATCTATAATTATCCATACGGGCAACATGGCCAAACCAACGAGTCTCTCTCTGCACAATATGCTGCTTAAAGGAAGTTGCAGACTGCTTTGCCTAACCTCATCATTAGTTACAAATTTAAACCACCTAATACCCAAGATACTAAGCAAGCATCTAGAATCAAAAGCATCTAGTTTCATGTTATCTTGTTTATACAGAGTCCAAGTTACACTACCATAACTAACCCTAGAATGAACCAAACTGTTATACAGTCTAATTTTAGTCTTTAGATGTATACGCCTATTTCTCCACAATCTCCTTAGATTCTTAAAAGTTCCGGCAGCAATCCCTATTCGTCTGTTAATCTCATGCCGCACATCACCAGTATCTGTTACATAGCTCCCAAGGTAATTAAACTGTGACACCTGCTCAAGACTGCAACCATTCAGATTAACTGAATCACAGCCTGCTTGACCAATTTTCATCACTTAAGTTTTCTCTCTGTTTATAACCAAACCTACTCTACTACCAGTCTCATCAACAGCTCGAATGAAAGAGTTCATCTCATCAACATCATTTGCCAAAGTGGGTAAATCATCAGCATAACCTAAATCAGAAATTTTAGTATCTCCAGTCCATTTAAGGCCAAAATCTTTCCCTTGAATTTCGCATAACATATTCAATAATCAAACTAAAGAGAAAAGGAGACAAAATGCACCCTTGTCGAACACCAGAAGTAATGCTAAACCAATTGCTACAAGACTTACCAACTCTCACACACGACTCAGTGTTATTATAGAGAGCTTTCATTATCTTAACTAACTTGTCTGGTATACCATATGATCACACAATCATCCACAAATTATGACGATCAACAGAGTCAAATTTGAAATCAACCAAGCTAGCAACCAAAGGTTTCTGAAACTCTGAACATTTCTCAAGAATCTGCCTATGAAAATATCTGATCCACACATCCCCTACCACTTCTGAATCCACATTGCTCATCACGCAATTGACTGTCAACCAGATTCTTAATTCTATTAAGCACAATCATGGAAATAACTTTACCTGGAACAGAGAGTAGGCTGATACCCCTATATTTATCACAACAACTGCGATCACCTTTTTTGAAAATAGGGATAACAATAGCTCTGGTAAAATCCTTAGGATCCATGCCTTTATTATAAATGTTATTCAAAATTTCAGCCGTCCAAGTGGTAACTGAAACATTCCGAGCTCTGAGCATTTCTGTAGTAATTTCATCTACCCCTGGTGATTTATGAAGTTTAAGTTTAGAAATAGCCAAAATAACTTCAGATTGTGTTATGGAGCCAACAGTAAAGCCCCCAATACATTTATCATCATTACAAACAATGGGAGTAGAACTAACCACATTGTTTAGAACATCACTGAAATGCTCAGCCCACCTAGCCATGACAGAATCCTCCCCTTCTATAACCTTACCTTGTTTATCCTTCAATCCTTGTATGCCTGTCCGTTTTCTACCACATAAAACATTAACTATCTGGTACAGCTCTCTGCTGTTGTGCTGCCTAACTGCTTCCTCAGCTTTGTCAGCCAAGCCATCAAGCCAAAGATTCTTATCAGTAGCTAACTGATCCTTTACACGTTTATTAAGTTCTCTGTAGTGCTTTCTATTAGGACAAGTAGGGTATTGATTAAGGGCATTCCTGCAGTTCTTTCTTTTAGAAATAAATTCAAGTACCTTATCACTCAGATAATTCTGTCTCCTCTGCTCCTTTTTTCCTAAAAGAGTAATGTTAGTTTCCAAAAAAGCCTGTTAAAATCGGCCCCATTCTTCCTCAACTTCAGTAGTAAGCAAACCATGACTATCATAATGACTAAATAACCTATCATGGTAAGCTTTAGCTATAACTGGGTGTTTCAGAACTTCAGTATTAAAGGTAAATTTTTTAACTGTAGCACAACGCTTTTTAAGTTTAAGTTGCAAGACACTTTTAACAAGATAATGGTCAGATCAAATTTCAGCTCCCCTATATGCCCTGGTATTCCTAACAGAACTAGCCCATTTGCTGTTAATTAATATATAATCAATCATATTCTTATGCAGCCCATCAGGTGAAACCCATGTGTATTTATGTATGTCGCGGTGTTTCTAATATGTGTTAGTTGTTCTGAAACCATTGAGTTTACTTACCTGTAGGAGACGTTGCCCATTGCCATTGCAGCTACCAATACCAAAAGGGCCTATTACTCCTCCCCAAAGGTTAGAGTCAGTACCAACTTTGGCATTGAAGTCAACTAGAACAAAGGTTATATTTCCTTTCTTGACAGAATTCAAAATATCCTGAAGTTTTCCGTAAAACCTATCCTTCTCATCCTCATCGGCATCCTCAGTGGGGGCATAACAGAAGATAACATTCAAGTCTTTAATGCTTGTCTGAAATTTTGCTGCAAGAAACCTTTCATTAATGCACTCGTATCCTAGAAGAGCATCACTAGCATGTCTGCTGAGCAGCAAGACCCACGCCTTGGTGATGCTTTTCATCCTCCCTCCCTCTAAAGAGAAATTTAAAGTTATTTTTAAGTATCTCACCTTTCCCTGTCCATCTGGTCTCTTGCAAGCCTAGAATATCTAGGTTATAGCGGTGGAATTCCTGCGTGAGGACATCAAGAGAATAATCTCTATGTAATGTCCTCACATTCCACGTTCCTGCAGAGAGAAAATGATTAGTAGGATTTTTTAAAGAAATTAGGTTTATTGTGATTGGTAGAGCCAATAATATCAAACAGCCTCCTGATCGCAGGCATGGGGCAATTGTCTGCCCACCGCATCCTACGCCTCCCCTTCTTTCTGAGGCCTTTACGCACAGTGTTCATAACCCTATTCGCCAATCTATAATTATCCATACGGGCAACATGGCCAAACCAACGGATTCTCTCTCTGCACAATATGCTGCTTAAAGGAAGTTGCAAACTCCTTTGCCTAACCTCATCATTAGTTACAAAGTTGAACCACCTAATGCCCAAGACACTGCGTAAGCATCTGGAATCAAAAGCATCTAGTTTCCTGTTATCTTGTTTACAAAGCGTCCAAGTTTCACTACCATAACTAACCCTAGAAAGAACCAAACAGTTATACAGTCTAATTTTAGTCTTTAGATGTATACGCCTATTTCTCCACAATCTCCTTAGATTCTTAAAAGTTCCGGCAGCAATCCCTGTTCGTCTGTTAATCTCATGCCGCACATCGCCACATCGTTAATCTCATGCCGTTACATAGCTCCCAAGATAATTAAACTGTGACACCTGCTCAAGACTGCAACCATTCAGATTAACTGAATCACAGCCTGCTTGACCAATTTTCATCACTTAAGTTTTCTCTCTGTTTATAACCAAACCTACTCTACTACCAGTCTCATCAACAGCTCGAATGAAAGAGTTCATCTCATCAACATCATTTGCCAAAAGGGCTAAATTATCAGCATAATCTAAATCAGAAATTTTCGTATCTCCAATCCATTTAAGGCCAGCATCTTTCCCTTGAAGTGAATTTCGCATAACATAATCAATAACCAAGCTAAAGAGAAAAGGAGACAAAATGCACCCTTGTCGAACACCAGAAGTAATGCTAAATCAATTGCTACAAGCCTTACCAACTCTCACACACGACTCAATGTTATTATAGAGAGCTTTCATTATGTTAACTAACTTGTCAGGTATACCATATGATCACACAATCAACCACAAATTATGACGATCAACACAGTCGAAAGCCTTTTTGTAATCAACAAAGCTAGCAACCAAAGGTTTCTGAAACTCTGAACATTTCTCAAGAATCTGCCTATGAAAATATCTGATCCACACATCCCCTACCACTTCTGAATCCATATTGCTCATCACGCAATTGACTGTCAACCAGGTTCTTAATTCTATTAAGCACAATCATGGAAAGAACTTTACCTGGAACAGAGAGTAGGCTGATACCCCTATAGTTATCACAAGAACTGCGATCACCTTTTTTGAAAATAGGGATAACAATAGCTCTGGTAAAATCCTTAGGAACCATGCCTTTATCATAAAAGATATTCAGAATTTCAGTCATCCAAGTGGTAACCAAAACATTCCCAGCTCTAAGCATTTCCGTAGTAATTTCATCTACCCCTGTTGATTTATGTAGTTTAAGTTTAGAAAGAGCCAAAATAACTTCAGATTGAGTTATAGGGCTAACATTAAAGCCACCAATGAATCTATCATCATTGCAAACAATGGGAATAGAACTAACCACATTGTTTAGAATATCACTGAAATTCTCAGCCCACCTAGCCATGACAGAATCCTCACCTTCTATAACCTTACCTTGTTTATCCTTCAATACCTGTATACCTGTCTGCTTTCTACCACACAAAACATTAACTATCTGGTACACTGCTGTTGTACTGTCTGTTGTACTGTCTAACTGCTTCCTCGGCTTTGTCAGCCAAACCATCAAGCCAAAGATTCTTATCAACAGCTAACTGATCTTTTACACGTTTATTAAATTCTCTGTAATGCTTTCTATTATGACTAGTAGGGTATTGATTAAGGACATTCCTGCAGTTCTTTCTTTCCGAAATAAGCTCAAGTGCCTTATCACTCAGATAATTCTGTCTCTTCTGCTCCTTTTTTCCTAAAAGAGTACTGTTAGTGTCCAAAAAAGCCTGTTTAAAATGATCCCATTCTTCTTCAACTTCAGTAGTAAGCATACCATGACTGTCATAATGACTAAGTAACCTATCATGGTAAGCTTTGGCTATAACTGGGTCTTTCAGAGCTTCAGTATTAAAAGTAAATTTTTTAACCCTAGCACAACACTTTTTAAGTTTAAGTTGCAAGACACTTTTAACAAGGTAATGGTCAGATCGAATTTCAGCTCCCCTATATGACCTGGTATTCCTAACAGAACTAGCCCATTTGCTGTTAATTAATATATGATCAGTCATTTTCTTATGCAGCCCATCAGGTGAAATCCATGTGTACTTATGTATGTCGCAGTGTTTGTAACAAGTGTTAGTTATTCTGAAACCATTGAGTTTACTTACCTGTAGGAGACGTTGTCCATTGCCATTGCAGCTACCAATAACAAAAGGGCCTTCCCAAAAACTCCTTCCCAAAGGTCAGAGTCATTACCAACTTTGGCATTGAAGTCACCTAGAACAAGGGTAATATCTCCTGTCTTGACAGAATTTAGAAAATCCTGAAGTTGTCCGTAAAACCTATCCTGCTCATCCTCATCGGCATCCTCAGTGGGGGCATAACAGCAGATAACATTCAAGTCTTTAATGCTTGTCTGAAATTTTGCTGCAAGAAACCTTTCATTAATGCACTCATATCCTAGAAGAGCATCACTAGCGTGTCCGAAAGACCCACGCCTTGGTGATGCTTATTGTCGTCCCTCCCTGAAAAGAGAAATTTAAGATTATTTTTAAGAATCTGACCTTTATCTGTCCATCTGGTCTTTTGCAAGCCAAGAATATCTAAATTATCATAATGGTGGAATTCTTGTGTGAGGACATCAAGAGAAAAAGCTCTGTGCAGAGTCCTCACATTCCAACTACCTATGGAGGGAAAATGGTTAGTGGGATGTTTAAAGAAACTATGTTTATTGAGAGAGGGAATGCCGACAATATCAAACAGCCCCCTAATCGCAGACATGGGGCAAAGACCCGTTCCCCCACTACTAAAGGCTGAAGCCATGTACACTGGAAGACTTCCTCCAATGTAGAATTTGACGATGCCAATAGAAGCAAAGAGTTCAGGTGCCTGCGATGACCTCTGCTCAGGATTATCCACCAGCTGATAAACATCCTGTGAATCTATTCACTTGGGGCTGTCAACCCACAAACAAACAGAAAACACAGCGGAAGATTTTCCCTCCACAGAAGCCCACCAGTGCAGCACCAGGACCCTGTGTGGTTGACCACTCATCAGTAGGGTAGAAAAAAAAAAGAAAAGTAGCCATAGTTGTCCAGATCAGTAGGCCACACTAATCTGGCAGCCCTCCCATTCCGTTCACTTCCACAAGAGCGTATCTCTTTTGAAAGGTACTAACGGTCTGCACCACGAGAAGGCAGGGTCGGACAGTAGGTGCTAGGCATGGCCGGTTCTATGCATCATCACAGGGGATTGGTGCATAGTTCTCCTTCCAGTGACTACCTAGCTACCATTTAAAGACCTAGTCTGGTCTGTAAATATTCTTACCTACCGATAACCCTTGGATTTCTCTCTCCCAGGAATTGTTTTTCCTTTCAAAATCCTAAAATAGAATTTTTTTTAAAGAAAGGAGATGGTAAAATTTCATAAATTATTAGAATTGAAATTCCATAATTCGCGTTCTGATTCATTAAAGCAATAATGGTGAATTAGTTTTTAGTTCAGATTTGCGGTATGTGGAATAAGTAACCGCTTTATATACTCAAGGAAATTTTTATTGTCTATTAAACAAACCTTTCGGGAAACGTCACTTGCCACGAAAATCTTATCAGAATAATTGAGATTAAAAAACTTGTCAAAGTTTGCTTTCAGTTTGTAACAGCTCCAGTAATTTATTTTCATCTTTTTCCCGTGCAATTTCATGGATTTTTCACAATAAATGGAGTTGGGATTCCATCTATGCAATTTTATTTCTTATCTGAGTTCATTGTATCCATTTTGCTTCTTGCAGTAAATGATAGGTAACATAAGTTATAACTGCTGATTAAACACAATAATTTGCTAATAAACCCCGATTAATCATCTATAGTAGACCTGTGGCAAAAGTAAAATCTTAAAATTCTTATTGATACTCGCTGGGGAAATAGTTTTTAGGGAAGATATGCAAATTATATATTTTAATGAAGATCGTAAATTATAACAGTACACAACTGGAAGAATAATATATCGCATTTGGTGAATATGAAACGCTCTTTCAAAGAGAATGAATTCTTCAAAGAATAGATCTGGTGCTATACATGATAGGTAAAGTAAATAATGCTATACGAGTTATATTAATATGCATTTGAAATAAAATTACTTTATTAATGTCAAGTTTATCTAAAGTACTCATATGAATATATGAATAAAACACTAAAATATTTTACTATACATCCATCTAGGTAAAATAGTTGGATAATGAAAAGCATAAATTTCACATCAAGCACATGCTTGGATAGATGTCTTACAAGAGGAGTATATTATGTCATAGAGGAGATCTGTGAAGATGAGATCTCAGCAGAAAGACGGTTTAAAAACAATACCCATTCCTTATCTGTAGCTCGAAACCAGGTTCCTTTAATAAGTAGCCAAGCTCATTCAGCACTCTACTACTACTATAGGTTAGCTAACTATTACTTTATTATTGTGTAACATGTATTTACGGTAACGAAATTTGGGTAGACTGGAAGGTTCTAAAATATTGAGTTTCATATCTTCCGGAGTCACAAAATTCGAAAGTTCGGAGCGCTACCCAATCGAAGGGTGGTTTTGATAGCTACAGTCTATAGTTTGCAGATATTTTTGAGAATTCTTCTGAACCACGGGAGTTTCTGAATCATGAAATGCCGGATTAAAAAATTTAAGAATACTTTCATTATGAAGCTATTATTTTCAATTTGTTCGTAGAGTTCATTTTTTACCATCTTCGCCAAATATTTAAAAAAATTATAGTCAGAGTTACGCTTCTGTTTGAGGATTTAGGCGTGTCGTTGAATTTTATAGCTTTGCACTTTTTTTTTTCACAATAACTGCAGTCATAATAACATATTACATCACGAGATTTTTGACTTTTTATTCCCGGAAAATCTAAATGAGTCACTAACGAAAAGTTTATAAAGAATTTTTAAATCATTGTCCCCTAAATTTCACTTTTTTTCCATGTCTGTTTTCGGTTCTATGTAAGAGCGTTCAAGAACAGACAAAGCGAAAACAGCTTGGTTGCTACTGTGCATTATTTAAAAAGCAGTCACAACATTTTGCACGAACAATTGTTTCTGAGATTATTATGTGGGAAGCGAACAACACTGCGGATTTTATCCCTGTTATATACACTTTGGTTTATGCTATCCATTTTTCCACGTTTCTAATTGATTTCTTGAAAAGTATTTAAAACGTAGATAACCATTTCTTATTTTCACACTTCACTTATCACACAAAAATATCAGCAAATTTCGCTACCAAATTGCGGACCTTATGACTTTTCTTTCTGATTATATCGTTGCCCTACTTCTTCCCGACAGTTATTGATTCCAAAGAAGAATGTAATTTAATGGATTTATCCTGAAATTGATTTCTGCTTGAAAAATTCCTTAGAGCAACAACAGAATGCTTCATTTTCTTACGTGAGAAGCAAATCGCTAAAGTGTTTGCAAGAACCCTTTATGTTCTCTCGGAACAATAACAGTTTTAATTAATATTTAATCATCTTCCTTTCCCATTCTTTTTTATTTCTCTTGCTCACTTTGTTTTCCTTTTTATAGTTCTTCTTCTATCCGTTGGCGCCTCAGAAGGCCAGGCTCTTGTTCCGTGACACAGCATCTAGCTAAAGCCGGATGCTGCCCTACTTTCTTTATAAAACAACAAAACTGATAAAAAAAAATCTCGTTTTCTCTCCCGTCATATGCTGCCTCATCTCGTTCGAATGACCACCTGAAAAACAGGACAAGCCAAAGCTTTTCGTTTCCGTTATCACTATGCCCCTCAATCATATGTGATTTCTTTCAGGCAAAGGGTGTGCAAAAATCGAAGGAGCTCTTTTGTCGTGTCCACAGAGTCAAAACGATTGGCTTTAGTATCATCGTAAGTAGGAATGGAAACTGAAACTGTTCCAAGAGTTGAAAGCAAACAAATCGGAGTGGAAGTATTGCTAAATGAAAAATAAAATTCTCTTTTCATTAATGACCTACATTATGATGATAGAGACTAAATATTATCGTTTTCGATTTTTAGTTCTTTTTATATCTTATTATTCAGACGAACTGTATAAAGTGTTTTTAAATCAGTCTGGTACTTGCAAAATAAATTTATCACAGTAACTGATAAATCTTTTTAGCTCTTTTCCAAAAACAAACTATTACTTTCACTTTGTCGTCCGTCTGCATCAATTAAACTTTTTTATAGATAAATGAAAAAAATATTTTAGGATTGGATAAGTACCAATGAAGCATTAGGTTTCGCATTTTACCAATCCCACAATAGTTTCAACTTCCATCGTTAGAGGTGCAAAAGTTGGAAAATGCCAAAACTTGAAAGAGGTTGTTGTAAATGATCTATTTATGCTAGAAATTTGAAATTTATGTCGTGGTGGGTGGTGGGCAAAGGGTTTACACTGATAGAATTGTTTATTCTCCTTACCCCATGAGGGTTGTGGTGGTAAAACGCAACATCTTTTAGTGTTAAAGAGATAAAGGAAAAAAAAGTCTTCTGCATTTTCCGAATCATTCATTAGTTCGAATTTACACTGTTAAAAGATGCTTGTCAAAAAATAGTAAACTTTTTTTTCTTTGAAAAAGAGCCTGCCGTATTTGCTAGAGACTGTATTAAATGTTTTCTTGTTTGTTCATATGTTTTAGAATTCTAGTTACGTGAAAAACATATTGATTTCTCCGTCTCTTTCTTCGGAATATTTTTTTTCTTTCTAAATGGATGGCGTTGATTTTTTTCGTGATAGAAACTCTTCTTTTGTTCTTCTTTAGTGATTTATCTTAGGCAAAAAAAATGCAAATTCCGACAATTCTAAATTGTGCTTTTTAAACTGCGGCTGTAACGAAATGGAAGTAAACAATTATTACAGTAATCGATGTGAAGAACCATTTCATCAAATAATAAATATATAATTTTAACTTTTCGTTCTACCTGTTTGGGATGGGCTGAGTGCTGCCCTTCAGAAATATTTCTTTTTGGATTATATGTCTAAGACAACGGGAGCTAAAATTTCAAAACCAAATGAGAGAGATAGCCTACCATAGAACAAAATAGCGAAATTTAAACCTTTGTCTTATATTCAGTCCTAATTTCGTACAAAAGGTTTATTTGAAAAGCTACAGAGATCTTAATTTGCTTTTGGATTGCTGTAACACTGAAGTGTCACGGTACTTTGGCAATAAAGTTTTCTTGTTTGCATACTTTTATTTCCCTTTTAAGCTTTAATTTCTGGGATATTATTTTAGGTCTGTTCGTTCTACGAATAGCCATTGACTTCTGGTGATGAAACAAAAAAGAGAAGAACATCCCGAAATGTGGCAGTTGTTCTTGAATGTTTTTGCTTAAGAATCTGTGTGTAGAAAAAGAAATTCGAGTGTCTGAAGCAATGTAGCATTGGACGCTAGCTAGATAAGAAAACTGAGTCGGGGAGTATATGGAGATACCGCTGAACTAATCATCTGCGGATCATAAGTACCTCTCTGGTAGCATCATCTCTTGGACATTTCCAGAATGAAATGCTGACTTACCTCCTCATCATTACCTCGCTGCATCATTAGGGAAGAAAGAGAAAACAATGAGCACCCACAAACCGCGTGTAGCAGCACGGATTGCTGGCCCGCTGAAGTGGATCGTAATGAGGTGTGGAGCTACAGTTTTTGCGTCAGCGAGCACGTGCACCGGTTTTTCACTGCGGATGGGAGGAGAAGAGCTTTTCTGCCCACCCGAAGCGCCTACCTATTGCTTAGGCTCGTTGCGGTTATTCCGAGTGGGCAGCAGAGGCGTAGAGAGGTGTCTGGAAACTGTTGCTCGTGCTGTGTAGCACCTCCTCTTCCTCGGCCTAGACGACGCTTCTGACTTTCAGACAGCTGTTCTGACACGAATGACACGAGAGAAAGAGCGGTCCATGCGACCTAAGCGCGTCTTTTTTCTTCTCTTTCTCTTGATGTCTTGTTCAGCAGATAGCACATTTGCTTTGGGGGAACATTGTGTCTTCTTACCTTGATTAACCAGGCAGAGATGAAAAGGTTGTTTTGCTGGGTTGATGTTTTTCTTTTCTGTCCGTGTTGTGCTTTGAAAGAGATTCTGAAAGAAAACTTAATTTCCAGGCAGCTTAAAAGTTGCTGATACTAATCGTGAACTCAACCATAACTTGCTTCTTTCTTTTAAACGCCTTCAGGCACAAGCATGGTTTTCAGTCAAAAGTGTTTACTGAAAGTCTTTGCTCATCCTGGCGGGCGATTCTAGTAATAAAAGGATAGGTAGCGACTAAATAGCAAGTTGAATAAAAAAGTGCTGACAACTTGCGGAACATTGAGAAAAAATAATTCCACTTAATTTCCTATACAGTAGTTTGCGGATTTTTTTTATTAAGGCTTATGGTTAAGCCATAGAAAATGTTGGTGCCTAAATTTTACGTTTTTTAAAAACAATTTATACTTAGTTATAATTCCTTTCTTTTAATCTTTTTTAAATCTCAAAAGGGGGTTTGACAAAAGGTTTCATTTAAGAGATTGATGCTCTAAAATAAAAAAAGTGAAGATTATTCTGAAACTTTTTTTGAGAGAAAACTAAGAGACTTTTGAGTAAAAGATCAATTATTATTCTTCATCTATATATATAGTAATGGAAACATATATAAAGGAACATATATGAAGGGAAACATATATAAAGGATCATATATGAAAAGAAGCATATATGAAGGTTATTCGTAGTCCAGAATTGTTAAAAATTATATGTTTTTGCATTTAACATCATAGTTGGTGTTTTGGCCCATGGCATTTTTCAAATTGTCTTATTTAGAAAAAATTTTATTATTTTTATTTTCACGATGTTCTCAGAATTGAATGCAGTACACATTTCGTACAGCACCCAAAATCTGCATTGATAACTTTCAAGCATGTGTACAAAATTGATTCAATGATTTCCGAGATATCTATTTACTTCCAAGCTATTACTGATTGGAAATTTTCCCGATTTGCGTCCATTGTCTGGTTAATCGCTCGTTACTTTTACTCACAATTTTTTTCCGTTATAGTAAAGAATCTGGAGCGAGTTCAATTGAATTCGTGGTCCAAATCGTTTAAAAATCAAGATATCCATTGCATATCTAATGGGCAGAAAAACAAAATAGGTTCTGATATGTCCAGTAGTTTCTGAGTCTATTGTGAGGAGAGCGACGAGAGGGGAAGAGGAAAAAAAAATCCTTCTAGAAATTATTCCATACATAATGTACAATAGTTCCGAAAATGTTATTCTACTTAAACCAAGTCTGATTCTTAATGATCATATTCAGGTCACCGTCTGACTCATTCTGTCAGTTATTAACCAGGGAATAAGAATTACATTATAGAATAACAATTAATTTCATTCTATGGGAAATCTAGAGGATGAAGTTTTGAGCTGTGCAAACATCATTCACCTTCTTCGGCTTTATTACTGCATTGAAGGGGTTCGTTTCATTCCCAATCTATTAGGAGCGCGAAATTAGTTCTGTTTAATTCTGAGCTGTTGTGCGTTTTATGTAACTGCGCAATTGTAGCTTAAATGTGACGCTGGAATCTCATAACACGATTACAACCGATTTCAGGAGGATGTTTGCAGTAAGGCTTTATTAACTTTGACTTCGCAAACTATTCTTGCTATTGCCACAGTTCATGACGCAAATTTCCCATGAATAAATAAATTTTGAATCGATAACATACATACATTAAAATTCCAATAGAAGTCCCTGTTCAGTTTTGTTAAAAAGTAATTGGCTTTTATTTATGGAGGATATAAAATCCATATGTAATATTCATACTTAAGTTCCAAAGTTGATATTTGCTTTATTTAGGCAATCAATATTTTCACTGCCTTAACAGTCGTTTTCAAAATGTTTGCACTTCTCCATTGCAAACAGACTCGTATTTATGAGTCTCTCTCTCAGGCCCTAGGCGAAGATCCGATCTGTGGCTCTTTCTCAAAAGAAACAGTATTTGCTAATTTTCTCGAAGAAAATGAAGAAAATGCAAGCATTGGTGTTTGATGTAAAATCTAATTAACCAAAAACTAATTCAATTTAAACAAAGATTACAGGTATTAAATTCACAGAAAGAGTAATATTTTTTCCTTCAATAAAATAACACAAATAGAGAGAAATAGCTTTTGCCTGTGTTTTTAGAGCTAACAATGGTCAATGTCAACTCGCAATTTTTTCTGATTTGATTATTTTCATTTTGCGATTCACATCTCAAATACAGAGAAAAAAATATGTGGGAACGTTTTTTTTGTTATAAGTTTAAACTTATTTTTCAGGGTCTAGCACACGGTCCATGTCAACATTTTTTATTCATGATTTAAACATAAGTCTACAAGTAGTTTGTATTTTCTGTAGTACCACTTGACTTCATGGATGATAAATTTATAGAAGTTTGCTAAAATCTCGCAAATTCTCCGGTTGAGAATTACTGACATAGGAGGTTGAGAATTACTGACATACTCAACGCTGGCCCAGGTGGGACTCGAACTGGGAATTTCAGATTACGAGCCTGACGCTCTACCGACAGAGCCACCTCGCCCCATTTCCATATGGGGGCGGGGGTGGCTCAGTCGGTAGCGCACCAGGCTCGTAATCTGTAGTTCCCAGGTTCGAGTCTCAGCTGGGTCAGCGTTGAGATTTATCTCCGCAAAATTCCCCGCCCTGCCCACGGTCACTAGGGGACACCGATGGGCTTGGGAAAGCCGCCGTCTGTCGCACGGGGCGTTAAGTAGTGGTTCTATGTGCGGGAGAGTCATACCCTGGGCATGTTAAAGAACACGCTAGATGGCCTTGACGGGAGGCTACCATCTGTCTCCCAACAGCTGTTCCAGTGGGTCCACTCCCCCAACCTTCTCTGAGCCTTCGGGGTCCATGTGACCTGGCCATTTAGCCCATGGTGTGCAAAAAAGTGCCGCTCAGAGGTAAAACAACCAACCAACCAACATTACTGACAATAAAGTACAGATTTTGCATGTACTTCAATTTCATTCGCTAATTTTCTATATTCACACCCCATCTCCGAAATTTTGTTTCCCTCCCTCTTCCCACCAAAAATACCTTCTCTCTGTGTGCATGAAAGAATGTCAAAAATACAATCAGAATACAACAAATATATCCAGAATACAACAAATATATCCAGAATACAACTTAACTAGATGTATGAAACAACACAGAACCGAACGATTTCACATCTATATTGCATGTTATTGCTGTTTAAAAGTCTTTATGATTGGTAGAAAATTAGAACTCGAATGAAGCAGCTTTGATTTGCAAGACTTCGGATAAAGCCTCTGCCTCCAGAACTTCGCTTTCCTTTCCAAGTTACTTTTGCAAAGATTACCCGGAAAAGTTGTTTTTTCTAAACGACGGTTTAGAGAAATGCTACAGATCTCCGTAACCGTTGTTTTTCGCGAATCCGATCTCGGTCCAAATTCTGGCGTCGTGTGACAACCGCCGTAAGAACCAACGTGATCCGAGTTGAGACGTTAAGCCGTGGCCCCGTGTGCGGGAGAGCCATACCCTGTGCACGTTAAAGAACACGCTGGATGGCCTTGACGGGAGGCTACCATCTGTCTCCTAACAGTTGTTCCAGTGGGTCCCCTCACGCAACCTTCTCTGAGCCTTAGGGGTACATGGGACCTGGCCATTTAGCCCATGGTGTGCAAAAAAGTGCCGCTCAGAGGTAAAAACAACCCAACAACCCCATTTCCATAACGATCTTGTATGAATAAGCAATATAATCGACGGGTGTCTTATATGAATGAGTTCCATTTTCATTTATCTTTTCTTTGCAGCAATAGCTTGTTGCATAATTTATTGCATGTTATGGTTTTCGTAGCTTAATATTGATTGGTTGGGGTTTAATGGCACACTAGTTCATACCATAGCTGGAACCTGTTGATGTGAATATTCGTAACCAAAAAAGCTGTAATACTGAACTGCATATACATGGACCTATTTAAATTCTCACAAAAGAAATGAAATTAACGAACACAATTGAAGTATTCAATGGCTTATTACAAGAAAACAAAAAATTAAAAACATACTCATCAATAAATATATTCTTTCACAATTTCGAATTGTGTACTAGGCCTTTTGAGATTCTCATAACAAGCAGAACACTGGAAGTTTTTTCAGTTCCGTTATTAAAAAGAGTTTCTTGCGCATTGCAATTACGTTTAAACGTGATGAGCTACCAGAGAAATTTTCAGTAATATATGGTCAACTTCAACTTTGTAGATTCAAGAGTTTATGAAGCAACCTATATCATGGCAAAACCTACTAAAACATGTCTTCCAATGAACGCCTTCCAAAGTGCTCCTATTCGAAACAACTTTGGCTTCCCGCCCTAAACCTACAACTCCACAGGAAGGAGTATCTTTGACACCAATTCTTAGATTTGCACCCATTACTCTATTTTCTTACGCTCCCGGTTAATCATGAATAGGTTTTTTACTTCGTATATTAATTAATAGGGCACACTTGATTCTTTCTATAGAAAAGTATTTTGGTTGCGCTTATGGTCCACTGTGATACATTTGTAGTGACTCATTCGTTGGTTTCTTCCTCTGCTCGTACATTTGAAGCTTTTTTTGCGGAGGGGATATAGATTGTTTTATACTTTAGTTGCAATTATTTTATTTCGATGCAGCATATAGGACGGAGAAGGGTCGTAGAAACTACTCCTAGTTTGTACAGAATTTCTCATACAAGGACTTTGCCCTATTAAGACAAAATCGCTGCTAACCATTGCCTCAGAGCTAATAACAACCAACTGTGTCAGCAGAGACTCCAACCCTGATCCCGCAGTTACAGTGTCACTGCGAACTAACGCGATACCACTGTGCCATCGAGAAGGCAGATTGTTCAGCAAAGGACTCAGTGGGAGATCAAAATGACTTCAGGAATCAAAACTAAGCTCTGGAAGAAGACTTACTAGACAGCTGTTGGGGGCAGTCCATAATTTGCGGAAGGTTGTTTCAGTCAACTTTTAACCCCTCCCTTTTACGAAAAGCATGGTGGACCCTTTCATGTTGCGTGACACTTTTCATTTTTTTAGGGTCTGAACAGTTTTGCAGTTGTAATTTTGTACGCCTGTGTTATGGGATATAATTAATGACGATTACAAGTTATATAAACTGGCTGATTTTTACCATCAGAGAACAGAAGAAAAAGTACTAACTACAGAAATATGTATTCTATTTCACCTAGGCCGCCATCCCCTCTTGTATTCCTCGTTGTTGGCTCGCTTCGATAGCTGCTTCTAGAGAAGCGACACATCAGGCCCCTTTCGATTGAATGTTGCATAAAATATTATGAAAAGTTAATCTTTTGCCATTCACAGGAAATAAGTGTTTAGAATTTAACACAAAACCATTTAATTAAAAATGCAGCTATCCCCGAAAATATTTCACAGCTTACTATTACAAGTCACTCGATTAGAACTATCAAAACATAACATACGAACTGTGTGCAGTGACAGTGTTGTCAAGTTGTCATTCAATGAAAATTAATTTTCTGATAATCAACTAAGATGCATTTTTCAATTACAAATTTCGACTTATAGTCAAGTGATGCAGCTATTTCGACAAATATTACACAGCACACTTTGTTATATTTAATTATAATTCGCTATTTCGATCATTCGATGCACTTAAATTCAGAAATCATTAGGACCATGCCTTAAAATTTCAATGTTGCACAAAACATCGTCAAAACAGAACGATTAGAAGTTAACGTACGAACTGTTTACTGTGACGGTGATGTTGCCATTCAACGAAAATTAATCTCATAATCTTATAAAATACATTTCGACTTATGTTTCCTTTGACCATCTGGTAACCAGACTGCATTACTGGGTAGGGTTGTTTTACCTCTGAGCGGCACTTTTTTGCGCACCATGGGCTAAATGGCCAGGTCACATGGACCCCGAAGGCTCAGAGAAGGTTGGGGGACAGATGGTAGCCTTTCGTCAAGGCCATCCAGCGTGTTCTTTACGTGCACAGGGTATGGCTCTCCTGCACACGGGGCCACGGCTTAACGTCCCATCCGACGGACGGCGGCCTTTCCCAAGCCCATCGGTGTCCCCTACTGACCGTGGGCAGGGCCGGGACTGCATTACAGAGTTAGCTTTATAGCAGAATACATAATACCACCTCTGAATTCCCCAAGCTATGCCGTGGGTTTTGTCCTGAAAAATGCACCATAGCTTATTGTTCATCCAACTGACGACAAGCTTTTTCGTCCATTGGTGCACGATTTCTGAGCAAGGGCATGGCGTAGGAGAAAGAAAATTTCAATACTTGCGAAGTCGGCATCCAACCTACGAACCTCAAGTTGTATCCTTCATATACCGATAGGAAACTTTGTATCTGCGTACGTGACGTATAAAGCACGTTTCACGGAGATTGATATTACCTTCTCTTAACAAACAAGGCAGTGACAAAATTAGGGAGCGAATTCCAGGTTGTAATCACTCTACCGACTGGAACTTACTACACCGAGATGCCAGTTTATAACGTGTACCATCCATCGTCACATAAATGGTTCACTCTAACGTAATACGTCACGTGACCGCAGTGTGCGGTATAAGAAGGAAGACCAGCTCTTCGAGCATCAGTTAAGAGTTGGATTGAGCAACAAAATAAGGCAAACCGAATGAGCTGAGCGACTTTGAACGTGACATGATAGTTGGTGCTACGCGTGCTTGTTCTATCATCTTCCCAAACGGCTGTCCTTCTGGGAATGAATAACTGTAGCCATGAAGGGATGAACTTGGTCAGCGCGACCGTTTCAAGAATTTTCCGAGAATGGTGCGTAAAGCAAAGAACTATCAGTGATCGGCGATCCTGCGGACGAAAACAGCTTCTGGATCAGACGGGTACAAGGAAACGTGAGAATCGTGCAAGCGAACAGACGGGCCACAACCAGGCAATTCACAGCAGAATTAAAAATTGGTTTGCAGAAGGTCATCTCCAAACGTGCTATGTATCGGACCTTGTCGCGAATGGGCTACAACAGCAACTGAAGAACACAAAAGCACATCTCCAGTGGGTGCAGGATCATCGGCATTAGCCCATTGAGGATTGGAAAAAGGTTACTTGTTGGACGAATCAAGGTTCTTTTTGCATCATGCTGATGGAAGGATCAGAATTTGGTGCAAATAACATGAGGCGATGAAACCATCTTTTCTGGTGTCAACAGTACAGGCCGGTGATGGTGTGAGAAACATTAGGTTCCCTGATATCCATCCTCCTGGCACACATTAGGCTCCCTGATATCCATCCTCCTCGCACACATTAGGCTCCCTGATATCCATCCTCCTGGCACACATTAGGTTCCCTGATATCCATCCTCCTGGCATACATTAGGCTTTCTGATATCCATTGAAGGACATCTGAACGCCACAGCGTATTTGAACATCGTTGCTGACTAAGTTCACCCCTTCATGGCTACAGTTATTCTCACTCGGATGGACACGTCCAGCATCATAATGCACCTGCTTACAAGGCAGGTATCATCATCGAACGGTTCCAGGAACATGCCGACGAGTTTTCTTTGCTTCATTGGCCTGCTCAGTCCCCAGATCTAAACTCTATCGAGCATATCTGGAATGAGGTAATAAGAGCTCTTAGCAGAGAGAGACTGCTGCTGTGCAATTTGCAGCAACTGCGCGATATTTCGGCATTTCGACATGGTACAACATTCCTGCACTATACATCCAACATCTTATAAGTTCCATGTCCCCGAAGAATTCGGGCTGTTCTGAAGATCAAAGGAGACGCAACATCTTACTTGGTAGATGTACCTAATAAATTGGCATCCCAGTGTATGCCTCGAAGTCAAAATCTTTTTATCTTGTCGCGTAAGAGCTTAGAAAAGGTCTCTCCCAGCTAAATGGCGCTATCTGGTTGGAGTCTTGGGCACGATGGTAGCACGATGTTCATTCCCCAGCTGAGCAAAGTGAATGAACTAATTTCAACAGACAAAAGTGCGAATCGTTGTGTACTCAACCCATTCGTCACGCTTTCAGAGTGCGTGGTCCTTACTTTTACTTCAAGAGAGACAAATTAGATACGCCGCTTAATCATTGCGTACATCCCCGGTAAGGATTAAAAACGGTTATTATTACTTTCTGAATTAGCGGCCGCAGTGGGAGAGCGGCGAGTGCTTCTCATACATCAGGCACAAAAGAGTGAAAGGAGAGGGACTCGTAATTTGGCGTCTTGCCATACAACCCTCCGCAGTGACACGGAAGTGCCGCAGCCAACAACTTCCGAGTCTCGTGCCCTGGAGGAATACTAGTGCAGAAGCAACCAATAGAACTGTTTTATCCGGTAGTGCAATGTTTTGTTGGTACAACAGATAACCGAAACTTCGAGAAACACACATCTACCTAATATATGCGTGAGAGAAACGTTGCTATTTTCATAATGCTCCAGATGCCTCGCATAGACTAAAATGTTATACTATTCCGTTTACATATCTTAAAAATGGATGTTTTAGTTTAAACATTGAAAGTAATTAGATTTCGTATTCGTCTAATCTTTCCCAAAAAATAACTCCTACAATCAGGGCCAGACTTTGACTTTCCGAGGCCCTAAGCTACGACAAGTTTGGGGCCAGAAAAAATTAGGAAGTCGAAATACATATTTATTATTCTAATTGTAGGAAAAATTGAAAAAAATAAGCATGAAACTGATGGTGAAAATGTTACATCGGAACTGGTATGCAATGATGACTGTGTAAAGCTAAGATGAACAGTGTTTGCACAACATATTAATTTAAATGTAAATGAAAATTTTGGTCGACATAGTAAAACAGGAAATGCGTGAGGCCCTAACCAGTAGCTTAATTAGTTTTATACGTAAGTCCGGCCCTGTCTACAATGATTACTAGTTGCTAGTTGTTTTTCCTTTAAATATAATTTTGGATTTATATTAATTTAAATCCAAGGTCTAAACTAAAGCTTACACTCAGTGCCAGATTTGAGCATGCTAACAAAAAGCCCCTTAAGAAGCAAATTTACCGATATTGATTCAGGGGAAAGGCATTTTTAAACTTTGATATCTAATTTTAGAGAAAAATTGAGTTTCAGATACGAATCCACGATCTCCTTCCTGCCATTAGAATGACTGCATAGCCTTTCAAAAAGTTTCTTACTTCATGGAAACACTTGTAAAAATATAATGTTTCAAGATATAACATTCCTGTAAAAATTAATATTCATTAAACATCAATGCTGATTTTTAATGATTGTTAATTAGTACGAATTCTGATTAGTTTGGTTCTTAGCTTTAAAGCGTCATCTTTTCCTTATTTCCAGAAAATGTTATTGCCAATAGATAAAAAGAAAATTAGCAATGAATTTATGTCAACAATAATTTCTTCAATTTTAGAAATGTTTCAATATAAAAATATCCATTTCCTCTTTTACTATGTCGACCAAAATTTTCATTTACATTTAAATTAATATGTTGTGCAAACACTGTTCATCTTAGCTTTACATAAAAATATCCAATAGTATCTTAATTCAGAAAGAGCAAAGCTTTGGATTGCATTGCTCCAATTCAGTGATTCTAAAACTGTTTTTGTCCCATGGCACACTAAAAATTTAAGTTGGCAACACTACGGGAGACTCGTGCATGCGCAGTTTGCCTTGAACAATAGCCATTTTTGTGGAGTCGTTTGTAAACGTAGAACTATAAAAAAAAATAAATAATAAATAAATACCCCCTCAAGCAGCTGCTTGCCACAGAGGTCTGACAGGAGCCTGTCAGTTTATATGCCATAGTAGAATATGCTGTTTAATTCTGACGTATATTGAGGTTAGTGCATGCGCTGTGGGCATGGTTTTTGTTATTTTTCGCTTTAACATTAAGATATAATATGGATAAGTTTTTTATCTCCGTCTTTTGGCCGAGTGGTTAGCGTTGCTTGGCTCATTAAAGGGACCTGGGTTCGATGCCCGGGTAAGGCATAGATGTTTGTGTCGTCTTTCTGCTGAAGTCCCGTGATCCTCTACTATGGCATATAAACTGTCAGGCCACTGTGGTAAGCAACTGCTGAAGGGGATTTTTTTTTAAGTTTTCGATTAAATGGAAAAAGTTAAATGAAGAATCGTTGACGTAATGTAGCAACAAAATGGTTTATAAATTGCCTTTTATCTGCAATACCATCGAAATTTCTCGGCACAGCTGGTGAATCTCGCTGCACACCGTTTGAGAACCACTGCTCTAATTTATTCAAAAAAAAAACGTTTAAAATTACTATTCTCTAATTTATTCCAAAAATCAAAAATCCATGAACGTTTCAAATCGTCGTTGCTCAAATATTTCATTTAAGTTTCCAGTGTGGAAAAAAAATATTCAGGCAGCATCACCTAAGCGTCGAGTTCCCTAAGTGAGGTTTGTTCTCCTTACATCCGAGGCATTTTCTCAGGTCCTCTGTAGGGAGAGAGGCTCTTCTGCACAAAGTGGTCGTGTGTAGATAGTCGCAATCTCTCTCCTAAGCTGCAGCTGTGCAGAAGAGGAGAACATCGTTCTAAGTGATGCCCACAAGAGTCGATGGCAGACTGTGCCGCCGTTCGGACTAGGCCAGCCGTCGTCGTCGTCGGCCAGTTGCCATCCCATGATTCCTCGCGGCTCGCGTGGCTGGCAGGGGTGAGCGTCGGCGACAGGAGTAGCGCTCAGTCAGCCCAACGGCTGCCTTCAGAAAGCGTGGGCGACAGGGCTCAGTCTCCGACGGACGTACACGTGTGGGCCGGCACTGCTGCGATTGCACCTGCTAATGAGACCAGAGGTCAAATGCACTTTTTTTTTTCATCCGAGGGATAGAGAAGAATCATAAGTAAAGAAAGTTTCCTAACTTTCCGACGCTGTGACTTTTGCTGAGAAGTACAAGAGAAGTTTAAAAGTGTACCTATTACGATTCGGAATCGACTAATGTGTAAGTACTCGTTTTGTGTTTAAAGCTTAGTGGGAGAAATGTTAAATTGTTGCGAGTTTTTTTGACAGGTAGAAATGAAAAGTTAATGAGTGTCTGTTGTTAAAGAACTGTTATTCTAAACTTTGGAAAAGTTTGTTCGTATAATCCAAGTTTTTGGTTTTCTCTCTCTAAATTCCTTATTAGAGAAATCAGTTCATTTAAAATATTTAAAAGGGAGATGAATTTTAAGGAAGGAAAGTCTTGTAAACAGGTCCTGCTAAGAGTAGACGTAGAATCGGTGTTTTGCACACCATTTCTAGGATCCACGAAATCTAAGAGTCTGAAATCCAAGAGGGAGCTCGGAATGCGAGCTTTACACCTCGTCCACAGTAAAGCTGTCGTCGGCTCTATAAATCCTTATGATATGCAGATGTTGTGGATGTAAATGAGGAGAAAGTTTTTACCGTTCTCTTGCAATCGATCCAACGTTAGCAATCTAGTTTCAAAGATGTATTATCAGTAATTCATTTCACGTTTCAAGCTTTTTGTAACTCCTATCAATCTTCCTCCTATGTCTTTCAAAAAATCAATATCCGATTTTTGATTGTGCTCAGGGTCGGATTAACATCTCCACGCGTCTGTAGTCACACGAAGTGGTAGTGCGCCCTTAAGATGCGTATTTTTGTTTACGCAATAAAGAAAAAAGGAGACAAAGTAATGGAAACGGATACAAGAATTTCAATAATAAGCATCACGGTTTTATTATCAGATACTGTTATGTGTATGTAATGTTATCAGATACTGTTATGTGTAACAGGTACTGTTAAAAATCAAATTATTCATTTTTATATTTAAATATTTTTTTCATCACTTTTTTTTTGCTCTGGGAATAAAGAAATTACAATAAGTTATCAAAAGTATTGGGACCTCTGCCTTGTTTGGATGGAAAACTATATTAAAAACCTCCTAACTTTGGAAGAAGTTTTTCGTAGCTAGTAATTTGTATCAAAGCTATTTGTAACTAGTTTTTTAATTCTCCTAAGAATTTAAAGGGAAACAATTTTTCTGTTTCTTCAATAAACAGGTCATCACCCTTATTATATTGGTGCCCCTAAAAGGAAATCCAGCCTTGATCCTGATCACTAATATTTTTTAGAGATTCTAACTTAGAACATCAAATGGCAAAGTCTATTACAAAATCTCAATAAAGTATATTTAGGTAAAATTTAAATTTTAAATTAATCTGAAAAATCGTATTGCAGAAATATTATATATTTCAGTGACAGTAAGGATTTAAAAAGAAGTTTCAAAGTGATCGATTAAAATTAAATTTGATATTGATTATTGGTTTTTAATTATAATAAGTAAAATTTTGCACACGCCTGAAGTTCTGTAGATAGAATTTCTCAACCTTTATCTTGCTTGCAAACGAATATACGCATTTCAAATTTTATGTATAAAATAATGCTTCATTTAAAACTTTGAATACTTTGAATACTTTCTCCTACTTTTGTTTTACAATGAAACCTTTCCAAAAACACAGATAAAAAACTTTTATCAATTAATCTTATTTGAGTAAGGGGATAGTGAAATCTATGCATAAAATGAAAAGTTTGCAAGCCGTAGTAGTTATTGTAACTATTACAGCTGTAGCAAAATATTCATATAAATTGCGTTGTTTTCTTGTTTTAGTAACAGCAACACGGTTTAATAATTAAATTTTTTTTTAGTTAATTAATTAACATAGTTGAAATTATTACCTTCTTCCGAACTGGAGCACAGGAGGAATTCCTGGCAATGCATTAGTTGCCTTGCCACTTAAGCTAAATTAAAATCAGATGCATTATTTATTGCAAAAAAAATGCTTGTTAACGTAATAAGCGGAAGTAGAAATAAACATTTATATGCATTCAAAATTCTTAATGGTTAAATATTAAAGACAAATAACTAATCAGAGAGAAGGCATTAAAAAGAAAATTTTTTCCGCAGAAACATCTCTATTGCATGAAAGACGGCATTTCAATAGGCTCACAAAACTCTTCGAATTCGCCAATTGCATGTTTTGTGTCAGGGCCAAAGATTCAAGTGAATAGCACCAGATTTTGAACCATTAACAGGAAGGAGAGAAACTTCCTATTTAATATCTCCCTCGCCTAAGCGAGACTAATCTTTCGATGCAACAGACTCGCTCGCGTACCCCACAACTAACATCAAAAGTTTTCAAATGATATATTTTGAGCTCTCTGCTCTCAGGTTTGAAGCCCGAATGAAGTAATGTTGAGAAAAATCAGTACCGTTGGAATTAAGGTTTGCAACTCTCGAAAGCGTGTGACGGTTAGCCTAGTCTGCTGAGAAGTAAAAGAACATTGCAAGGATGCCTGTGTTGTCTTTCTGCTGAAGTCTCTTGAGGCGATTGATAGGATCCTCTGTGGCATGCAATAAGGGGCAAAACAATTTGTGTGTTTTGGTGCATGTGAAACCTGATCTGGATTCTCATCTTCGATGGCAGTTTTTTTTGCTGAATAAGTTTCAAAGTACTTTAAAATCGTTTCATCGTGGTAGTCAATTTTTTTTGTTTAGCTTGGAATGTTAACATGCCATTACTATTTAAAAGGGAACAAAATCTATTCTCCTTTAATTTCGAAAATTGATTGTGCTCATTTTTACCTGTTTTTTTAAACGAGCACTTGTCGTAGAAACCTCATCAGTATTCTTCCTACCCTGCCCTCGGGCAATAGGGGACACCGATGGACTTGAAAAGGCCGCCGTCCGTCAGATGGGACTTTAAGTCGTGGCTTCGTGTGTAGGATAGCCATAACCTGTGCACGTTAAAGAACACGCTGGATGGTCTTAGACGAGAGTCTGCATCATGTCCAAACAATGAATCCCATCCTCCAACCTTCTCTAAGCCCTCGGGGTCCTTGTCACCTGTCCATTTAACCCATTGTGTGCAAAAAAGTCCCACACAGAGATAATACAAACCAAATTGTATACTGTATATTCAAATTTTTTGTTTAGATAAATGAAAAAAGATAAATGAAAATGCAGTTTTTGGATTAGATAGATATTAATTAGATATTAAGATTCATATTTTCCGAATCTCTGAATAGGTTGAATTTCCACCACTAGAGTGCTTATAGTTGGAAAATGAAAATATATGAATTAATACTGTAAACAGACTATTCATGCATGAGCTTTGAAATTGGGTGGTAGAATGTGATGGTCAAGAGACTTGCATTGACAGCAGCGATTTGGCAACTCATTCCCAGAATAATGAAAAAACGGAGTTGTTAGTCTCATGAGATAAAGGAAAAATTCTGTTTTGATTGGATAGATACCAAAGAATCATTTGCAATCTCAGAATCATCCATTAGTTCGAGTTTTCATAGTTAGGTGGCTCTAGTTAAATTCAAAAAAATGAACTTCATTCTCTCGGAAAACAATCATCTCATATCTCATGTTCTAGTTTTATTTAGCTTTGAGTATTAACAAATCATTACTAACAAAGCCTTTTATATATTTTTAATATATTAATTATTAATCAATTTCAGGCATGCCAAAATTTGGAAATGTGCAACTGCTATAAAACCAGGTTTTATTTATAAATAAAAATAACAAATGTTTACTGCTCTACAGTGTAGAATTTTTATGCAAATAGAACTTCGGCAACAGCAATATCTGAACTTTTAAGCAAATTCATCACGACCTCATCAGTATTCCGCTCCGACGCCGAGATGATTATTTGGCTCACTGGTCTTCAACGTTTTTAGAGTGTGGGTGCTAATGTGAAACATGGTCAGACCAAAACCATGAAGGAGAATTAACAAGTATAGGAGGATTAAAAATAAAATAAAGCTTTATTTTCATGTTACATTTTTACCAGTGGCGTACTCAGAAACTTCCAGTGATGATGGTGGAAGCCCCTCCCTCCCACTTAGGCATGCCATTTATTTTTATAACAAAATTTTCCTAGAAACCAGGATAAGAGAACTTCTTTACTTTTCCTGGCTGAGGAACAAATGGACCGGTTTTAATTCGTTTTTAAAATATGCAATAAATATTTTCTTTCTGATCTATGCTTAAAGTATCGCCTCCCTCTTCTGCGTGTTATCCTGTCAGATCTTCTTGGTAAGTGGCAGCCTGAAATGAGCTTTATTTTTATGATAATAACCAGATTATATTCAGATATCTTAATGGGTTCTTGACGTTGTCTCTACTACCTAAAAATTAATTGAGATTTCACGGTGAAATGCCAGATTGCTTCCACTCGCCAAGCCATAAATTTGAAGTAAACCAAAGAACTTTTTTTAAAAAATCGGAATGTTCTGCATTTTTTTTAATCCATACTGGGATTTTATTAACTCTCTGTTGGCTTCTTTGCAATCATCGTCCATGGGGATTACTGGTGCAGACATTAAAAGCTTCTCCGAGAATATTTATGCCCTTGTGGATTTGCTTGCGTCCTTCTGAAATGATTTTCTCCAGCATTTTAAGTACTTCTTTACTGATGATCCATCTACGCTGTTTTATTATCTTGTTTAACCGTTGAAAAATTATTATTTCTTTAAACTTACATAAATAATAAATAAAATTAAATATCCCTCAAGCAGCTGTTTGCCACAGAGGTCTGATAGTAGCCTGTCAGTTTATATGCCATATAGAAATAATAAATAATAAATGATGAGAGTCACGAATATAATCAATAGCGAAGAAATCAAACTTTTGAATCTGCTGTACAAATATCTTTGCAAATTTCAAAACGTGAAATCGTCGAAAATTCAAAACTGAATGTAATAATGATTGACGTAGTCCAAATGACGAAGAAATTAGCGTATTTGACTGCTCTGAACCAAGAGATATATCTTAGATAATGTATGGCTAATCACTAATAAGTTTACTGATTACCTTTTGACCTGTTGTTATTTAAGAAATAATTTGTAGGAAAAAATAATTCGCCGATAAATGGTATTCGAACCCTGCCCTCCCAGTTACATGCCACAGTACCCGGCATGTAACTGGGAGGCGTGGGTTCGAATCCCACTCATCGGCGAATCATTTTTTTCCACAAAATTATTTCTGGAAGGTATGGTTATTTTCTTTCTGCTGAAGTCTCGCCATCCTCGCAGACATCTTTTCATACATATACATTCTTCACAGTATTTTACTGACAGATGTTGTTCCTGATATACCATTGGCGATGAGCTACTTAAGGAGGTATGATTTTTGATGTTACCAAGTGGTTAGTGTATTTGGTTGCTGATCAAAGGGACCTGGGTTCGAGCTACGGATAGAACATGGACGTTTCCTTTCTTTTGTTGTCTTTTTTGTAGAGGTCTCATCTTCCTCCAAATGCCAAAATGCATATTATAATGTCAGGCTGTGTCAGACCTCTATGGCAAGTAGGTGATCGGGATTTTTTTCCTACAAATTATTTTTTCCTACAAATTATTTCTTAAATAACAACAGGTCAAAAGGTAATCAGTTAACTTATTATCTAAAATATTTAAGGATTGTAAAATTTAACAAAAGAAAATTTTAGAAGTTTAAATGTTGACGTTTTACAGAAGCTGTTAAGGTTTAAAACATGCTTGTCTAAAGTGCGGCCCACAAGCCTTTAAAATGCGGCCCAAACGCAAATTATGAAAATATTTGAATTTACACATTTTTATTAAAAAAATAAATGTTTGCAATATTTTTCATATATAATCGATTCGTTGACATTTATTTTGAAATAAAAATTTAAATAAAAACATCTTAGTATGCCATGAGAATTTACGTTTCGAATTATGTGTGTATCCACTCGACGGCGAATTTTTTGAAGAATTACAATATTTGTATGCAGTATATTGCATTGTATTTTGATTTCCTAATCCTTTTGGCCAAGGGAGCCCTTCACAGAAAAAGGGGCCATCGAACGTTCGCGAAAGTTCGCCTAATCGATCCGACCCGTTGGCTTTCCTCTCGCTGAATTTTCAGCGAGTTTTTGATATCCCACTAGTTTTATATTGCCCTTTTTTATTTTATAATGGAAAACATAAGAAAATAAATGAAGTTTTATTATTCATATTCATTAACTATATTTTATATTTTATCTTCACTTAGTGTGGCCCAGGGAAGTCAAATATTCACTCAATGTGGCCCAGGGAAGTTAAAAGTTTGGACACGCCTGGTTTAAAACTATCGCCATCGAACACATTTGTGTATTTTTTTTTCTGTTGTGTAGAGAAAAGCTATTTACAATTGTCAAAAATTTACATCTCTCAATGGTTTTATGTCTCGTGCCTCAATTATCCACACTCTGGTTTGTCGAAAATGAAAAAGAGCTTGTATGGCAAGAGAGAAGGAGCAGGAGAAGAAGTGAATCCCGAAGCTCAGCAGAAGGGAGGAAGCTGTGAATGCCTTCGCCTCACAATGAGCAGTAACAAGAGCAGGCCTAGTAACCTTCACCAGATGGCGCTGTCTTCTGCCCCAGGGCCCTTTCGGTATGACTGCCGAGTGACCTCTTCAATGCAGGGGTGAAGTGGACCCCGGAGGCTTCCGACGACCTCCGGCATAGGGTCACACATTGCTCTTCGTTACAGAGATACGACCAAATGCGGCGGGAATTTCTTTTCGCCTAATGGTAACTAGGGTAGAATTTTCGGAATAAGAAAACTTCGTAAAATGGTAACAGTGGATGGGGCTGTCTGCTTTGGCTTTCAGAGATCAACGGAAGCCAACCAGTCGTAAACACCCAAAGGCACGCTATTTTTCATCTTCGGAATATTTTAATGTTGATGCGATTGTTTTTGATGCAAAGAAATGGTCATGCACCGACGGAGTTTGATTTCGGAGAAAGGGAAATCATAAAACGAAGAACAAATAAAGAATATTTTCGAGCTCACAATGCTTGACTAAATAGGAAAATATGAGAACAAATCCTCTACACGATCTTGATATTCTGACAAAAGAATTTAATGGATGCGCAACAAAACGAATCCTCTGAGCCATCTTCTAAGGGCAGATGCGAAAACAGATTCTGCGGAAATTCATTGTCTATCAAAAGAGAGACAATAGCATAAAGTTAATCCTCACTCTGAGATCTTCGAGAGAGACAGGTGGATGACAGAAATTTCATTTCAGAGTTTACAGCGACAGAGTCAACGTAATTTAGTAAAGTGAATGTTGTCACCAGAATGAGAAGCTTTCCCTCTTGTGGCTGTGTGGCTCTCTTTCGGTCAACAAACCGTCACGTCTAATTGGGATCTTCATTAGATTAAGAAACAGCATCTACGGAACTTGTTGGACAGTTCCTTCTCAATCGTGCAGGCTTGAACGCAATGTCTTAGACCTCTCATCAGTGTTATTATATCTTGATTAACATCACATTAATCAATTTGCACCACCTGTAAATATGTAACTAAACAATTAAACAGCGAGTAAGTTTTTTTAAAGATAAAATTAAGAAGTTTTTATATTTAATAAATATTTGAATCCTAAAGAAAATTTCCCTTTATACGAAAATTGAAAATCTAAAGATCATTCTTTTATTCTTAAGTAGATCTCTATGCACGAAAACACTAGATAAAGATTTTAAAAACATACGCCTTCCTTTTGGCACAAAATTAAAAAGTTTTTTTATACTCAATAAATTTATTAATCCTAAAAGAGACTAACGTTCGTTTTCTATAAGAATTAAAAAACTGGAGATCATTCTTTTATTCCTAAGTAAATCTCTATGCTTTATAACAATTTTAGATGAAGATTTTAAAAAGGACAAATCCGATTTTTTTTTTGGCTCATAGCCATAATCCTTTAGTGTTACTCCCGATGCTAATCACGGCCTAAAAGAATGATCCGGATTCTTCACATGCTGAGTAATAACTATTCTAAGAAATTATATTGGCCATCCCTTGATCGAGTGGTTAGCGTGCTAGGCTACTGATCAAAGGGACCTGGGTTTGAGCCCCTGGGTAAAGCATGGATGTTTGTGTTGTTTCTCTGCTGGCTTCCTCACAAGACCTGCTATGGCGTATAAACTTACAGGCTCCTGTCAGACCTCTACAACTAGCAGCTACCTGAGGAGTTGTTTATTATATTTGCTGATTTAGCGAATTTCAGTATATTCGTGTCCAAAATAGTTAATAAGGATTATACGATTGTCTTATAAATATTCGATATATCAACTTCTTTTTAAAAGTATAGCTTTCAACTCTAATTGATTCCAAGGAATAATTGCTAACGAATTATTTAACAAAGTTTTTTATAATATATATGAATGAGATATATTTTTCTTACATATTTATTTTATTTTAAATATGTTACTGCTGATATCAGGTTACATTCACAATGTTCCACAATGTTCTATTTTGATATTCACTCCGATATTATTACTTTTAAAAATGTGAAATTGTACCTTAGTCGCCTTCAATAAGGGGAATCCATAACCACCTCCATTATCAGGGATTAGTGAAGTTGGCAGTGCTCCTGTCTCGAAAACTGATGTTCCCAGGTTCGGCTCCTCGCTGTGCCTGAATCGAGATTTTTTCTGTTAACTACCACTCTGCTCTTGGTGAAAAAGATGGCGTTGGTAAGTCCACCCACTTCAGTACCTAGCCTCGTATGCAAGAGAGTCAGCCTGTACGTTTTAAAGAACACACTGGATGGCGGTGACGAAAGGCTTCCGTCTTTCCCTTAACAGCTATCCTTTGGGTCCCCATCCCTTACACGGCTGGGAGCCCTTAGGTGACCTGGTCATTTAGCCCATTGTGTGCACAAAATTTTCCCTTAAAGATAAAATAACCTACCGGCAATTATTATCTTAGGCAGTATATGGCTTACTATACCCACAGGTTTCTGTCAGACCTCTGTGTCAAGCAGTTTCTTGGGGAGTAATTTACTTATCTTTAGGCATTTTCTTTAGGCACCTACCCGCAGGTCATATATTACGTGTACCTTTATCTGAAACATATATCTGCGTCTGCAATAATCAGACTTAAGAATCTCATATCCATAATTAAGAACTGAGCAGATACGGTTCACAATCATTAGTATTCAACATTATGCTATTACATATCAAAACTAGCATGTTTGATACCAAGAAGCGTGTTGAACCAAGAAGCTACTGTAGGTCTCTATAGACTTCATAAGATATCTATAGTTTCAGCTGTCTTTGTGTCATGCAAATCTGCGATGTAATGGGAAGTATCCTCACATGCACTATCACTGAAGGTTATTTGCGTGACGCAGTTAAACCGCTAGTTAAGCTGCCAGTTGAACAGTCTGTTCTGGGCTATTGAACAGATTTCTAAAACAGAGAACTGTGTAAAGAGGAGCAACATTTATTAATTTTAAACAAAACTTCACCGCGCATGTTTTGGTTTCCGAAAATAAATCTTGATAATAGTGTTTCCTGTAGTACAAAGAAAGAAGTTCTCATCGCAGTCACGCTATCATTAAATTAAAGAGTTTCATGGAAATACTACTTAAAGGTAAGAAAAATTCCAACAGATTGAAAAGAAAAACTTCAACAAATTATTTTTACTGACTTATTAAGATAAAATAAAATAAAAAATAAATTACCCTTGAAGCAGCTCAACTTTCTCTTTGGCGTATTAAACTGATAGCCTCCTGTCAAACTTCTGTAGCAAGCAGTTACTTGAGGGGATATTTATTTATTCATTTTATTTTTTACTATGGTTTAATTTTGAAGTCGCTGACATTCTCACTGATATTCGAAGATATCAATCCTGAAAAGAATGTTTTTTCTTAAATTGATCTGACCGCCGTCGTCAGATGACAATTTTCCTTGATTGATTTGGATTTGATATCATTATAAACTTTTCTGCTCAAGACTTACAGCATAATAGAGTTCAAAACTTTGTAAAAAAAGATAGGTTTCAAAACAAATATGTGCTCTACAGTGTTCCTGTACGTTTTGATCAGGATAACTTTCTTTTAGGAAGAAACCCATGGAGGTTTCCACTTTGCTTTTCGCGGAAGGAAATCTACGGAGATTTCGCTTTCAGGGGAAAAGCATGAGATTTCGCTCTAGTTACTTTAACTATTCTCGCCAACAGCTATTTTATTGTATTCCCCGAATTCTCTAGATTCTAGATGTTCCTTTACTTGTGTGAACGTTCTATTGATCAATCTGATTGAATTGCATTCGCCATCATTTAGCAGTTCCCAGTTCGAGTCCCAGCTGGGTCAGCGTTGAGATTTATCTCCGCAAAATTTTCCGCCCTGCCCACGGTCAGTAGGGGACACCGATTGGCTTGGAAAAGCCGCCGTCTGTCGCATGGGGCGTTAAGTAGTGGTTCTATGTGCAGGAGAGCCATACCCTGGGCACGTTAAAGAACACGCTAGATGGCCTTGACGGGAGGCTACCATCTGTCTCCCAACAGCTGTTCCAGTGGGTCCCCTCCACCAACCTCCTCTGAGCCTTCGGGGACCATGTGACCTGGCCATTTAGCCCATGGTGTGCAAAAAAGTGCCGCTCAGAGGTAAAACAACCCAACCAACCCAACCCAGCCATCATTTAGAACTAAATTGTATAGTTAGATGAATATATGTACGAGGGTCGTTCAAAAAATAAGTTTCCAAGTGTTTTTAAGAAACTGATTTTATTACAACAGGATAATAATTGCAAGCATTTTAATACCATTTTATTGCTACTTTTCTAGATGTTCTCCTAATTTCCAAAATTTATGATGGCATGGTAATTTACCGATGATTTACCTCTTAAACTTACTTTTTGAATACGCATCGTGTAGGCTACATTTCGCTCCATGTCTAGAAAAGTGAAGATAGAGAGCAGTTGTGTCGTTTTTATCTCTACTGTTATTGTAATAACAGAATTTTTAAATTGTTTTACTGAAAAATAGTATGTTTTGTATTGTAAGTTTTCTAGATATGGAAACTATATTGTAGAACTGAAATGGTTAACCGAAGGATCTGCTTATGCTTGGAACATCTATTTAAAATGCGTACTGGATGGGCCAGTCATAAGGTTTCCATTTTCTCTTAACCACTGTCCAATGTAGATGTCCTTTGATACTGTTCTCAACTCTGGAGTCTTTGTGACCTGGGCATTTATTCATTTGTCAGAGAATCAAATGCTGCACAAGGCTGAAAGAGCTCAATCCAACTCAACGAGGGATATACGTTTTAAAAAAAAGAGAAATAAGGTTCGGGACATAAATGAAGACAACGTCACGAGTTAATAGTTGCTATTTAAATTCTAATTGCAGAGAGCTATTTGCTCGGCAAAGCAAAATAACTCGGCAATGACATTCTCGATAGTGAGCAATGCAGCGACACATTTTCGATTCAAAGAATTCATATTTTAATAGCGTATTTAATCATTCATGAGGAACGAATAACTTAGATAATGCAACAGCGCACTCCGACAACACATTTTCTGCAGGCTAGCAGAGCGCATTCCTAAAATAAAGCTATGCGAAAAGCTGAATTAATCGTGATGCATTAAAGTTACCAATAAGTCATCAGGATGGGATTTGTTTCAGGAGTTAAAAAGAAACATTTTGCCCAGCGGTTATTGCTTCTGAACTCAATGACTGACATCCTTTCTTCCACAATCTGCTACACTAATGAGTATCGTAGCCCTCAAATTGCAGGTTCTTCAAATTTCGAAAGAGCAACCAGTCGAAAAATGGAAGTGATCTGTATGCTCTTTCTATATGATGTGCGAAAAGGTGTGCCCCAGTTTGGTATAAATTGCAGAGCTTTAACTTTATTCTAATCGGTGTCCTCTTTGGCTAATAAGCTACATTTTGTTTCTTGGTCGCTCAAGTGATATTCCTATTGTCCAAAAACGGAGTAAACGATTGTTGGAGGCTACTGAATGCTTTATATCGCATCTCACTACTATCTGCGGAGAGGGAATGGTACAAGAGATAAAGATGAATCTTGAGAAAGGTCATTCCAAATAAGACTGCATGGGCAAGCTGTGAATCAATACTTTTTGTAGCATAATGGCCAATGGCTGGAGCCATTTATTGCCATGTATTTTTTTTCTATTTTTTTGCCATAATGCCATGTATTTATTTTTTAATTTTTTTTGACATAGTGGCCAATGCCCGGAGCTTAAAATCACAATAACACACAATTAATTTTCATATACAAGGAGAGTATTTTTGCAGCATATGTGATGCAAATGTGTACAGGGTCATTAGCTTTCAATATGTCAAGAAACCCTCAAAGTTTTTTCGCTATGACGGCGTTGAATTAGTATCACATGGTGACGTAAGTATCACCTATAATGTCAAAAATGCTAAATTTCCAAATTGGTTGATTGGTAAGGATGGATGATCATGTGGACCCCGAGAAGTCACGATTTGAGACCATTGGACTACGTCTTTTGGGGATACATTAAAAACATCGTTTATTCCGAAAAAAATCGTAATTTTCAGCATTTAAATGAAAGAATATCTGTAGATGTTAATAGTGTTGCATCAGCCATGAGCCTAGTATGAAGGGAAGTGGAAGCTCCACCATCATCATCATCGTCCTCAAGAAGCCATGGGTTACGGAGGTCCAACCAGACAGTGCAATTTAGTTCTCTAAGCATATCTGTCCTGAGCTACAGATATACTGAGCTACTGCACACCGATTCTATGCAATCTGGCCATCTGCCACTGCACACCGATTCTAACAAGGTCCTGTTTGATATTGTCTGCCCACCGCATCCTAGGTCTCTCCCTCTTTCTGGAGCCTTTAGACACATTGTTCATAACCCTATTCGCCAATCTATAATTATTCATACGGACAACATGGCAAAACCCACGGAGTCTCTCTTTGCACAATATGCTGCTTAAAGGAGGTTGCAGACTCCTTTGCCTAACCTCATCATTATTACAAAGTTGAATTATCTAATGCCCAAGATACTGCGTAAGCATCTGGAATCAAAAGCATCTAGTTTCCAGTTATCATGTTTACAAAGTGTCCAAGTTTCACTACCATAACTAACCCTAGAAAGAACCAAACTATTATACAGTCTAATTTTAGTCTTTAGGTGTGTACGCCTATTTCTCCACAATCTCCATAGAGTCTTAAAAGTCCCGGCAGCAATTTAGGAATAATAATATTATTATTATCCTTATGATATAATGCATGCGCTGTCAGAATTCTTTGAGTACTTATGTCTTCCATTGAATGGGTTCATTTCATATAGCGGAAGCCTTCACCGTGAGGTAGTATATTTGTTTTCCCAACACGAAATATTGTGCTTTCTGCATTGTTATGTGAAACTAGTACTTCTGTTCCATGGGAACATGAGGTATGACTGTAGTGATATCGCGTTGATACTGCAACTACAGAGGTCGGGGTTCGAGTCCCGGGATGGCATGATTGTTTGTTCTGTCTTAACCAGCAGAGAAGCTGGTAGCTTTGCGGGTCTGATAACAAATTAAAAAAAAAAATGAAAAGAAAAATGTGAAAAAAAAGTGAACGGACGTGGAACCGAGTGTTTAATTGATACAATATTCTAATTTTTTGCAGAACGGCAAGAAAAAACTTAATAAACTTCGTTAAATGAATGTAAAAATGTTTTGAAGGCGCAATCAATTTCAAGCCACAGATAAACGGAAATTTTGGTTCTTTACCCGCAGACAGGAACGTCTTGCGTTGTTGTAGTGTTGAAATAGCAGGAATCAAAACAATGCTATCAATTAGTTACTTTATAAAGCTTTTTCAATATACACATATAATCTGACTTACTATATTAGTAAACAAAATTAATATGAAAATATCACAGGACATTTACATTGAACACATGTCCTAGTATAAAATGAGCAATTATATTATAAATTAAATAATGTTAGGACTGTATTCGATGTTTGTCAACGAGCAGTCCATAGCGTAGTGATGTGTCTTATAACTAATTTGGCTATGGTTCGAAAACCGAGTATATTTTTTTTCTATGAATTTTGATTTTCTTTGATGTTTTTTCACCTGAAAAGCTTAAATGATTGACGTGGTATAACTTGCCAAATAAATTTTCAGAACAACTTGAGCAAAGAAAACATTTTTCCCTTTAAGAAAAGTCAAAGCCGAAGCAAACATTAAAATCAAAGTCTCATCCCGTCTCACGCAGGAGAGCGGGATGGCCTAGTCAGAAGAGCGCCACGCTCGTTATAGGTCAGTAGGGAACACCGATGGGCTTGTAAAGGTCGCCGTCCTTCGAATTAGACATAAACCATGGCTATTGTGCGGATGGGCCATATCCCGTGCACGTTGATGAAACTTTTATTTTAATGCTGGATGGCCTTGACGGGGAGGCTACCATTTGTGTCCTAGCCGCTGTCCATTGGGTCCTCTTCCTCACAACTTTCTCTGAGCTCTTGGGGTACTGGCCATTTAACCCATTGTATGAAAAAAAAGTACCAATCAGAGATAAAACACCCTCCAACATACACACACACAAACTTCACGAAAACGTGTAGCATCGCAGCTCTCGTGCTGTTTATATCTGTGGAAATGCCTTCTTTACACTTGTACATTCTTTGCTTTGCAAGACTTGTCCAGATAAGTGTGGCACATCTGACCTTTATTCCCCTGAAAAAGTTTCGGCCATTTGCCCTCATCGAGGCTTATTTCGCCGCTATCATCTCAAGTGCAGTTACCTCGCCCACTTCATTGCTTCCTCTGAAGAACAAAGACACTTCTGTTTCTGGTTACAATCGCACAAAAGAAGGCATTTGATAAACATCCACAAAGAAATGCCACAATATATTTGAACCATGAAAAAATCACCAAAAATCATTAATAAAAAATATCATTTCATATTGCAATCAAAAGTAATAGCAGTTATTAATTAAAATATAGTAGAGTAGTACAACGCTAAGCTGGTTTATAATTAAGAAATCGACTATCTTTGTCCATTGAAAAATAGTTAACATTCAGAAGATATAGATTTCTGTTATTTTACCTCTGAGCGGCACATTTTTGGACACAATAGACTAAATGGCCATGTCACAAGAACCCCAAGGGCTCATAGAAAGTTGGGGGAAGAGATGTACTAGATAGCTGTTTGGATACAGATGGCAGCCTCCTGCCAAGGATATCCGGCATGTTCTTTAACGTGCATAGGGTATGGCTCTCATGTACACAGAGCCAGGGCTTTATGTCCAATCCGAAGGACGGCAGCCTTTTCGAAACCATTGATTCCACTTTCTGATCGAAGGTAAGATTGGGGTTTAAACGAGATTAATCTCAACTCTTGCTCAGCTAGGACTCGAATCTGGAAACTACAGATTACGATCCTGGCACACTACTAACTGAGACAATCCCCCCCACATAGAGAAGACAGAGCACTTGTCTACAGGGTGATCAAAAAGTTGTGCAACCTCAACATAAGCACACAAATCATGCGAGGTTAATGATAAGCATATATAAAATTTAACAGCTACAAACATAAGTTGTGATTTGCATTTCTAACAAAATAAGAATATAAATATAAATTTCGTTACAACATATATTGAAAATGGCCTCTTTACGAATTTAGGCGCGAGCTCTCTTTTACCACCTTGATGACACCTTGTGAAGCACCTGAAGACTAATATTTGTAATCGCTGTTGTAAAGTTCGTCTTGAATTCATCCAGTGTGTGAGGTATATTTTGATACACAACTCTTTTGGATAATCCCCAGAGGATGAAATTGCCGGTGACAAATCCAGTGATCTTGGGGGCCACAAGCCTTAAGAAATGAGATGGTCACCGAAAAATTCTTGCAAAGACAGGATGGTTTCATTCTCCATGTGACACGTGGCACTGCGTTGCTGCAACAAGAAATCATGTTCATCGACCTCAAGGAGTGCAATGAACTGTATGATGATGTCTTGGTATACTGCACTATTCACCGTTATCTCAAAGAAAATGGGTCCCACTATGCAGCAACATGATATCACACGCTGATTTCTTGAGAGTGCTACACTGTTTGTAAAAAACATGGATTTTCATAGGACTAAATCCTATTGTTTTGAACCATTAGGTGGAATCAGGCTTCGTCACTGAAATAAAACCCTATCAAGCTGCATTATTCCATGTTCTTCAACAAGTAAGTGACCGAAGCCATCGACAGTATACTCTGCGTTTTCTTTTATCTAAGTTCTTCAGTTCCACGACTGAGTGCAGACGATGTGGACGAAGGTGTAAGTGTCAAAAAGTGTAACGAAAGTGTAAGTGTACTCTCTGACAGCTTTCTGAGCACCTCCTGTACGATATTCCTGCTTGCACTGCAATGCTCTCTGAACGCCATCCAATTTAGCGTCGGTCAATGCGGTAGGTCTCCCGGATTGTCTCTTGCCAGCAACAGATCCCGTTAACCAGAAACGTTACACTAATCTGGCTATAGTCGACTTCCGAGGGACTGCAGCAGCCCGATATGTCTTACGAAACTTCTCGGCAAACCATATGAATGACTACCAAAATGGGAATTCGTTGTGCCTGGGAAAACGATCTTTCACTTCCTCTATGAAGCGTCTCTATCAGCGTCTCCGATAGTTTTCAATAGTCTTATGGCGCTATCTAGTGGGAGGGAGAACGGAACTATTTCGAATCAATTTACATAAACTTCAACTTGGGTTGCGCGACTTTTCGATAACCCTGTAAAAATACTCCATATTTAAAATCAAATCGCTGATTCTAAATACTTAAACTCAGTCAGGTAACATTTAAAAGTGTGAAGATTCTGTAACGGTATGTCTGCCCAAAATAGAAACATTCCAAAAATCCGCAGTTTATTACAATTACGCCTCGTATCAGTACACAGAACTACCTGACCACGAAATAAAGAAGAAATTTTCCCCCCCCCCAAAACAACTGCTTTTAACTATAACACAGTTTCCTCAACATTAGCTGCAGGAATTCTGTTAGGTCGAAAAAAATTGCAGAATATATATGCCAAGCATTGATAGTTAATATTTAATGGTCCGCTAATCACAGTCGTAAGAGTGCTCGAACAATTTTCCTCAGTTAACGTTCAGCCAAGGCACTTAAGCCCATTTCAGAGACGTAGCGGTTTCCTGGAACGTAACGACTTAGCAAATGGCTCACGATGTCCTTCCCATCATAACGAGATGTGTCAATTAGCCCCAGTCCGATCTAATGTTAGTCGACAGTTCAGTGTGGGCACTGGCTGATGTGATACTTTGAGGGAACGTCGATGGCATCTTTTAAGCCTTTCATTACAACGATGACGCCTCCGTCATTGAGCATTAGCAAACTTTTTCTTTAATTCCTCCTCAGTTAGAATGTATTTTATACATGGAAACAGTGGTGTCCGTTACCCGATTTTTCCAATAAGTGCGAGTTGAATGGAGATTTGATTTCATTCTGTCATCACTAAGAAAAGTTGCGTTAATAGCTCTAGAACTGCAATCGTGTGGTAGCAGGAATATTACTTGTATAATTTTGCATACATTTTGATCCAAACCAGCTAGTGACTGATGTACCTGATTTTCTTGCATTGAAATTTGATTTTGTTTCATTGCTAGCTCGCTACCAGGACTCTATAATCTTAAATCTATAATCTTTAATTATCAGGGCTCCATGACGTTAACGAAGTGTGCTACCGAATTATATGGTGAGAGAGGGTGGAAAGGTGCAGTTGGTGGCGTTCCACACAATTGTTTTAAAGTTTCACAGGACCTAGTTTCAGTGGTGCATAACCTTTGCCTGTCCATGGGCTGCAGTAATATTTCCTGAGCCTGCAGGCAGTAAGAACTTGAACATAGAACACGCTGAGGCCATAACTTTATACATAAAAACACAATATTTCACTTTGAAAATTACAGAAAAAAGTACATTATTTTCAAATTTGTAAGAACAACCATAAGAAAACCAAATAAAGTCAAATATCGTTAAAATTGCTGGTATCACCACTGAACCACTGGTGATGTCTGTTCAGCATCGAGATTGTTTCCACTTGACTGCACCTTCCCCTCGGCGAAACTCAAATGTTTCTGAGCTTAGAAAATCGCCACATGTTGGATGAAACTTTAACGCATGATAAAAAAGAATGTATATTTCAGAATCACTCCTCTTCCGGAAATATTCTTGCAATATTTGATTCGTTTTCAGATGACGAACTGAAATTCGAACCGCCGCTTCTATTTGTTGCCTTTTCAGACATCCTACATATGTGCATAAGTGGAGCGAGAATGTCTGTTTGCAGCATGCCTGTCTCTTAGAACTAAGATTCGCGAGTAACAACTGTAACCTTTCTGCTCTCCCTCAAGCATTGGTGAGAAAAGGAAACATCTGTTTTTCCCCTGCGGAGAAGAACCCACCCATACTCAGCACACGTTAAAAGAACATGCTTAAATGCCCTTGACCTTAAGAAGATTCCATTTTCCCGAGCACGGTCCAATGAAAAAGTAGAATTCACTTTGTGCTAAGCATCCACGTCGGTGGCTGTTTCAGGAAGACTGCAAACAACACGTTTAGAATTTATGATTGTATTATTGAAGCTAAATAAAGCTGTTGTCTTAATTTCTAAATTTTTGATGCCAAAACTGCCTCAGCAATGAGAAGAGATATCCCCTCGATATGTTCAACGGTTGAAGACAGAGAGGGAACCTTTACCTTTATATAATTCATCGTCTTTCGTGTGCATCTAAGAGCTTTATTGGCGAAGGCTCACAAGTACTTCATAATCCATAATGTATGCCTCTGGAATATCATCAACGCACAATGCCTAGAGAAACAGACCATCCCACCGCCTCCTGTTTGCATTATTGAAGAGGTGAATTAGATCAGTAAAGGATTTCAACTTTTTTGTCGTCCACTTTTCAGTGTCTGGACCATCTCCATCTCTGAAAGAAATGGCACCACCTGGCGAGACACACACACTGCTTCTAAATCGAATTCTTTTAATATCTCATAGCAGCGTTGACGGGAAATATCCTCTCGTATCAACTTATATGTGAGAACTGCGATCAAATGTACTTTTTCCTTAGCAAGGTTGAAATTGGGTCGCCATTCCTGTCACGTCCCGATGACTAAATATTTGAAAAGGATATAAATAAAATGATATTCAATAATAGTTCTCTGGAATAAAAGTTCTGGTCCAATATTTATTTCTAGACAACAAAACACATTAATCCTGAACAATTCGTAGGAAATTGCTCCTGGTTATATTTATCAGCAGAAAGTGAAAAAACATAATATCGAATATTTTATGCAATGTTGATATGAAGTTCCCTTGCTTGCAATGTTTTTGATCAAAAATAGTATCGAATGATGGGTCGGGTTAACTTCTGAGCTACACTTTTCCGCACAGAATGGTGTCGTAAGGATACCATTCTATGCATCCCAGGTCTCAAGGACCCCCAAGATGGTTAAGGGAGGAGATCCATTGGATAGCTTGTAAGAGACGGATAGACCCTCCGTCAATGACATCAATGTCACAAATTTGTAACAGCAGCAACAATAAGAATAAGAAATAAAGTCAAATATCGTTTAAATTGTTGATATCAACATAAGCCGCGGGTTGTGCATCACTGGTCGAGATTGTTTTCGCTTGACTGACCTTCTCCTCTGCGAAACTCGAATGTTTCTGAGTTTAGAAAATCGCTTGTTCTTTAACATCCACCCACAGCGTAACGCCCCATCCGACGGATGGTGTCTCCTTTCTCACCGAGACCACACTGGATGCTAGCGAAGAAAATTCTCAATATACGCACAGTTGGGACTCGAACCTGAGAACAGTACATGAGCTTGGCGCCCTAGCGACTGAGCCAACCCGCACTCAATGGTGGATTGCTCAACATCATTGACAAAACCGCAGCTAACTGATGTCAATCCCTTCACGAAACGTAAAAGAGCTTGGTTTTGGTTTCTCACTTTATCAGATTCATTCATCTTTGGCCACATATCAGCAGCGGTCTCTGATTAAAAGTTCCTCTCGTTTTCTTACAACCATCCGGCTTTCTGTCTGCTTCAGAGAAGTGACCCTTCGGGATCAAGTGAAGGGTCACTTTAGAATGATCTGTCTCTCCTCCCCAGTTCGTGGGAGGTGGTTACCGCTTGGTGAGTGCTGATGCATCACGCGTGCTAAGTATGGCTAAAAACCTGTATTTTACAACGAGACAATGCCATTAAAGTATTTAAGAAATGCTCGAAGTGTAATGAGACAGAATGCTATCCGATATTTTTCCGGTCTTTTAAAACCTTCTTTTTTGCTACTTCGAAATTCCTATTGCTTATTTCTCGGCGTGGTTAGTCAAAATTGTAAAATGTTTTATAAAAAATAATTTCTTGTATATTTAATTATCACGTTTCTTTTTGTGATAAATAGGCATATGCAAAACTTCAATTGTTTATATTTTATAATCATAAATCAATATTTGTAATTAAAAAAGAAATTACCCCTCTAGCAGCTGGATGCCACAGAGGTCTGATATAGAGTTTGTTAACATAGTCTCCTTAGATAAGATCCGTTACCTTGATTATAAAAATATCTAGTCTAGTAAGAACATTGGACAGGAAGGGAGGGAAGATAGAGCGTTTGATGCAATAACTAAGGTTTATGGCTTGTGATACTCTAAAATCCCTCTCCGGTCCACCGAAAAGCTTGCCCATCCCTGCCGTACAGTAAAGACCAAATATTGCTTCATATATTTGATCTCCACTGATGTGAAAAAGATTGTGGCTTGCCAACAGAACACATTACCTTATACTACTCGGTATTCGTCTGCTATCTAAGTTTCTGACATCAGTGCAAATGCGTTTTTTTTTGTTGCAGCATAGATAATAAATTTCAGAATAATTTCTTAATGATAGCCGTCCCATGGCCGAGTTGTTAGCGCACTTGGCTACTGATCTAAGGGACCTGGGTTCGAGCCTCGGGTAAGGATGTATGTGTCGTTTTTCTGCTGAGGTCCTGCCATCCTCTCAGACTTTCTACTATGGCATATAAACTGACAGGCTCCTGTCAGACCTCTGTGGCAAGCAGCTGCTTGAGGGGGTATTTATTTTATTTATTTTTTTTCTTAATGCTTTCAGTCTATTACGCGAATGTTCTTATCGTATCCTTATCATAGTTAAGACACAACTTGGGAATGGTTAGATTTTACAATCCATTCTAATACGAGATCCTCCACCATTATCTGTCACTAAGTGTTTATAGTTGCTACTTTTAATTTGAGGCATTTTCTTTCCTTTTTGTCATTTCCTAGTGCGGTCTAATGACAAAGCTTTACAACAGGCCTACCAGCAAAATTATTGTTTGCTTCCTGTTCCACATGCACCGGGTATCAGTAACCTTTTCTAATTATGGTAACGTTTCTCCGGTGTCTTTTTGTATTCGTCTTAATAATTTGATATACAGCTACTCACTATTTAATCCTTGTAATGCATACCTGGTGATGGTCTTTGGAATGGGAGTGGCTCAGTCGGTAGTGCCCCAAGCTCGTAATCTGCAGTTCCTAGGTTCGAGTCCCAGCTGGACCAGCGTTGAGATTTATCTCCGTAAAATTCTTCTCCCTGCCCACGGTCATAGGGGACACCGATGGGCTTGACAAGCCCGTCGTCCGTCGGATGGGACGTTAAGCCGTGGTCATGTGTGCGGGAGAGCCCTGTGCAAGTTAAAGAACACAGTGGGTGGCCTTGACGGAAGGCTACCATCTGTCTCCCAAATAGCTGCTTCAGTGGGTCCCCTCTCCCCTACTTTCTCTGAGACCTGTGGGCCTTGTGACCTGGCATTTAGCACATGGTGTGCAAAAAAAGTGCCGCTCAGAGGTAAAACAACCCAACCCAGATTCGACTCCCGCGTTGAGATTTATCTCCGCTCAACCACCACTCTCTCCTCTGTCAGAAAAGGGACACCGATAAGCTTGGAAGAGCCGCGCTGTTTATCACTGTGCTTTAGGCTTGACGTAGAGCCGTGGCATGTATGCAAGAGAGTCACAGCTCTGCACATTAAAGAGCATGCTGGATGATCTTCTCTGCATCACCAATAAAAGAATTATTGGAAGGCTTCCATTAGTCTCCCAACAGTTGTCTAGTGGTTCCCCTTCCCCTCAACTTTCTCGGAACCTTTGTGACATGGCCATTTAGCCCATTGTTTGCAATAAAGTGCCGCTCAGACGTAAAATAACTCCTGGTGCTGGTCCAAAATTTCAATAGGTGCATATGCCCTGCATGAAACGTGCATTCAGTATATTTATATGTATAAATATATAAATGTATATATATATATAAATTATTTCTGGATATACAGCCCTAAACCATATGATGATATTTTATCATCATATTTATCATTATAATATGATATTTTATCATCTTTTTCACTTTTTGGGGTCTGAAAACATCAGATGACTCCATACAGCATCAAGGATTCCATAAAGAGATCCATAAGAGAATCCTAAACTCTTGCTGTGAATACTTATCACTGATCCATTAGACCTCCATGTTTGGCATCTCTGCCACAACATGTTGTCTAAAAACATATTCAACAGGGACATTATTGGTGATGCAGAGATGAAATTTTGTGCATGCGAAAACTTTCAGTTCTGACACTCAGTTTTTTCCCCTTTGTGTTTCTTCGAGCAAAAGCAAGGATATTCACGATATTCTTTCAACCTCGATAATCCACTTTCAATATTTCATAATACGAGATCCTTTTGTTGCTGTTCCTGCCATTGTTGTTTGTGTTCTTTTTTTATCCTCCCTCTAATCGGATTTTGGAAAACTAAAAAGCTTCTTCGAAGAATATCTCGGCTTTACATATGGCTTGATCTTGTCTAAGAGATTTCATTCGGTAGCTTACAGTTTTAAAACTGGAGCACGCGCTTTTTTTTCTCTTTTTTCCCCTGCATTCTTTAAATTCCCAAGTGAGTGTTACCTGGTAGTTAACACCACAAAAAATAGTAATAATGACCTTCAATCTAAATTCTTTTATGCAGCATCTGTGCTATGTTTTCTGTTTAGTATTATTTTGTTTACATCAAATTAACTTGATTAAAATTAATCTTGCAACATCTACAGTATGCTCGAGTTCTTATGTTATTACTCGAGTCCTTGCTTAGGTTGTTACTTGAGTCCTTTCTTGCCAGCCGCTTCCAGTCATGGGCGTCGGTATGGGGCAGTCCCCTTCCTGGAAAAGTTGGTGAAAAAATATAATTGATGTTGAAAAATATCAGATGTATCAAATATTAATGTTTTTTTTTTAATGAAATTTATTCTTGATTTTTTTTACGCTTTCTTTCATTTTCAGAAACCTATTTTTTATTTATTATTATGAAGGAACTTTTTTATGTACTTCAATAATAAGTTTTCCATTTTTTCGTTTAGTTTTCGGATATCCGTTTCGTGTACTATGTGTATATTCGTTGTATTATGGTTTAATGTATGCATGATTGCTGTATTCGCAACTGCACTCGTTAATGAACGGCTCAACCTAAATATTTTTATCTTGAAATATTTTTTTTCATCCCCCCCCGGAAAATATGTTGCCCGCCCCTGAAAAATTTCTGCTTATACGCATGCTTCTTATTGACTATGTTACTTTTCGACATTTAACTTCTTGAAATTGTCAATCGAAAGTGCTGTTTTGTTTCCTCTGAATCTAACTACAGTTTTAAAACATATTTTTGCTTCCATGTACCTCCTGTTGATATCCCGAAAGTGATGAATCATAGCAAAAGTTGCGACTGATCCCTAAGAAAATCATGCCGAAAATAATTGTAAGCTGATTTGCTTTGCTTTCGGCATTTTTCCCTTAGGATGTTGGATTTTTGGCTTCTTTATTATTTAACCAAAGTGTATTTCATACAATTCGGTACATAATCTGTTATCGCAATGTGAGTGATGTGATCTGCACTTTTGTCTTCAAAATCTTGGCTCAGAACACGGATAAAGAAGAACACACTGGACAGCTGTTGAGGACAAATGTGAAAAACCATCCAACATGCTCTCGAAGCTCATAGAGCATAAATCTCTTGTACAGTCGGTCAAAAAAGTATCCGAACGCTATGGTTGTATACAAAGTTCAGAAAAAACAACTGGCAACGATTTTTTTAGAAATTAATGATCTGGCAACCTTCGTGTACTGTACACGATTAATGCCAGATCATTAATTTCTAAAAAAAATCGTTGCCAGATTTTTTTCTGAATTTTGTATGCAACCATAGCGTTCGGATACTTTTTTGAGCGACTGTACTCAACACCACGGAATAACTTAGCACCCTCTTTCGGTACTCATGTGCGTTTAGTTCCCAAATGCACACATTGTTTCATTGGTTAAAACTAATATGCTCTTAAAGCAGCTGCTTGTCACAAAGGTTTCATAGGAACCTTTCGATTTAATATGCCATAAAAAAAAAGATCTGAGAGGAAGAGAAGGCATCAAGGTAAAAGACAACCAACAAAAGAAACTTCCATGCCTTTTCCGGGATTCGAACCCAGATCCCTTTATTCCGTAGCGAAGAGCTCTAACTACTTGCTCATGGACATGTTTCAGACATTGAAATAATAGGTAATTAAAAATAATTTTAATTTCAATCGTTGATTTAATACGATTATTCATTTTTATTAACTTTAATTATTTCCTGGTATATTCGTTAACAAACGTGACTTCATTAACCACTGTTCACTTCCTTGTTTATACATCGTTTGAGAAATCAGGACAAGCTTGGATTAAGCTTTTAAGTTATCTCCATCCTAAGTGTTAGGAAGCCTTACTTCATTTTCTTTATCAAAAATAATAATAGTATTTTTCAGTGTCAATCCTTTTGAGTTCAAAGATGTTTAATATAAGCCCTAGTTTTACATCGGATGTCTGATAGGTTTCGACTTTCATCCTACTATTGATTGCTAGGACGGAGAAGGGTTCTAGAAACTACTCCTAGTGTGTACAGGCCTTCTCTTACAAGGACATGCATGCCCTATGAAGACAAAGCTGTTGGCCACTGCCTCAATTAGAGCTAAGAGCACACAACCCCCCGGGACTCGAATGGACCTCAGTTGCAGTGTCACTGCAAACTAATGGGATAACACTGCGCCATCGAGGTGACATTTCTTTTTACAGGTCGTTAAAGGAATATTTTGCTACTAAAGAGCACTCCCCCCCCCCTTTCACGATAGGCTAATATTTGGCCACATCATCTGACAAAGAACAAGGCTCGATAAATGGCTCGATGGATAGCTTAAAACTCGCATGTGATCCTCCCATCAAGGTTTCCCACCTACAAAGGGTGAGACTCTCCTGCATACGGAGTATTAATTATTATTATATTATTATATTTATTATTAACATCCCATTAGAAAGGGCAGAAGTCTTTTCGAGAGTAAAAGATGTTGGCATTCTCACGACAACAGCAGTGGACGAACAGAGAAAAATCTCAAATTTAGCACAACTGGGACTCAAAGCGATTCTATGGTTACGCAGCTCCTCCCAAAAAAGTCCTTTTATAGGAGGATATAAATCACTGTAAAGTCATGAACTGCAAAAGAACAGACCTCAATTTTGAAGCGAACATCTAATTTTGACGCTTACAAACAACTTCCTCCCTAAGTGAAGTTGTTGGGTTGCGTTCTTGCACACGGAATTGATTTTCTCTTGAGCCATGAGCTTCACTCCTAACCTCTGGTAAACTATGCAAATTAAACTTCCTAGCGTTGTACAAAACTGCCACTCTAGCCAGAAACACCACAGGCGAACACGGAAGAGCTTTTATTAAAGTGGTTAGTGATGAAATGGAGATTTATGAACTACATATTTCACAATAACAAAATGATGGCAGAAGCCCAAGGCGACCAATTATAGATTTTTTATATTAATTTTGATGCTCCATTAAACTGTATATTAATTTTGATTTCAACCTTTGCGCAATAATGAGAAGAATCAGAGATATTAATTATAGTTAGCCTCAATAACTGGGCTTTGAAGAGATGGCAGCACTGAAGCTCCGGAAACTTTTATTCCATAATCCGTTTTTGTTGGAGTGCCTCCCAAGAGTTCAGAAAGTATGGGAAACTTGCACTTTTTTTTGTGTTTTTCTCTTTTTCTTAAAAATACATCTTGTGTGGGATTTTCTTCAACGAGCCATAGGCAAGCTTCTCTCTAAGGATCATACTTTGATGTCAGACTCTGGTGATTCCCCTTCATCTTTAACTGCGAAATGCATCTCTATTACGGGTAAAGTTGAGAGTCCAGATATTATACATTCCCTAGGAATATTTATCCTTTGGTGGATATCAAAAAAGCTTCATTATTTCGAGCATGGTCAATTAACAATAGGAGTTGCGAATTTAAAGATTCCTTATTTGTACCTTTAACTACTGGATCCAGTTATTCTTTTTATTAGGATTACCATTTTATCTCAGTTGTAAATACATTTAAGTTAGATATCGATAGAGGAAAAATTGTCATTCGCCGGATGGGATCTGAACTCAAGGCTAATGACAATTTTTCCTCTATATTTATCTAACATATTACTGCCAGGTATCTGAGAGATCCTATTATTTCAACATTTAAGTTAAATAAAACTGAATTTCTCTTTTTAATATTTTACGATTCGGCCTTTACGTTAACAAATCTCTCTCTTACAACACCATTTCTGAAGAACAACAAGAAGAAGAAAAACAGAATATTGTGAACAGTAAAAGCAGGGCCGGACTTACGCTTAAGCTAAGTAAGCTACAACTTAGGGCCTCACGATTTTGAAGGGCCTCAAAAATTAAGTTTTAAATTTACTGTGTCACGAATTTTTTTTTTTACTTTATTAAGCAAACACTGTTCATCTCAGCTCTACACAGTAATTAATGTATACTAATGCTAGTATAATGTTTTCATCATATCAGTTTCGCATTTATTTTTTTAATGTTCCTTTCAATCAGAATAATAAATGCAATATATTTCGACACACTTGTGTTTCGCCGATGAGTGGGACTCGAACTCACGCCTCCCAGTTACTTGCCAGGTTGAATTCTATGTCAACAGTTAATCTGTATTTACTATTGATTGAGTCATATATTTCTGCTACGAAATTTCTGCAGGGGCCCTTAACTTACTGTAACTTAGGGCCTCCTAAGCTTGTCGAAGTTTAGGGTCTCAGAAGGTCGAGGTAAGGCCCTGAGTAAAAGTGTAATACAATATTAAAATTCCTACAGTAGATAACATTATCTTGTTTTGGAAGTTATTGCTTTATGGAAATTTTCCGAATGTCAAAGAATCTGTGCAGCAATATACCTGCCGTTTAGCATCTACTTGTCTCTGTGAACAAACCTTTTCATCAATGAAACGAATCAAGGACAAACGGCGGTCTCGACTTATGGATTGTAACTTTAAAAACCTGTGATTCTCGCAAAAACAAAAATTCCAACTAGACTTTGACAAATTGGCTGGGATGAAGCAAAGACAAAAAAAAAACCTCGATGATACTGATAATAAAGAATTTTTAATTTCTTTGCAATTTTCTTGTTTTAATATAAAAAAAAATGTTTGATATGAAGTTGTAAAAATGTATTTAGATTTTTGATGTAGAGAAAATTGCACGTGAAAGGATGAGACTGAACGCCCATTGAACTACAGCATGGCTGTGCTACAGAGAGTTGAAGATGCTTGAGACGTTATATAAATATAACTCCATTAGCCCCTCGACAATTCTTGCTTTAATTCACAGTTGATGAAACCACGGCTGGTGAGGTCTACAACCTATGCAAAATTTGAGATTAGGGGAAGTTATACTCGAGAGACAGTAAATATCTTATAATATACACTTCATTTGATTATTATTATTGCATTTGTAATAAATACTTCATTAATATTATTCCATTTTTGCACGTTTCATTATTAAATTAGCTTATAATTTTTATCTCGTTTTCAAACAAAAATATTGTTTCCACTCTGTCGTCTATCTGTCTGTCCCTCCGTCTGTAGACATCCAACTTTTTTTTTTGAGAGAGAATTTCAAAATTCTTTTTCGGGTTGGATAGATATTAATGAAATATTAGAATTCACAGTTTTCGAAATCTGCAAAAAGTTTGAAATGCACCTTTTAATCGTGGGAAAGGTTAAAATTGTTTTAGATTAATACGATTTTTATTAATTTTACGCATAAATTTCTCTTACGAAATAAATAAAAATTGCCTGCGGGCTGGGCTGTCTTGCTTTGAAGTTAACATGAATTCGGTGCTTGAAATATTGAATTCGGTACATGTAATATTGAAGTTAATATGAACATGGTAAGCGAATTCATCATTGGTTTGTTTAAGCTGTACTAGAAACTAAATATGTCTACAGTACTAGAAATCGTTTCGCTATCCAGTAATATAATTGTTCGAACATTACCTTTGGTGCCGTAAAATTTGCCGCAACCTCATTGACAGCAGCGGATACGCGAGACTGGTTACTATGAATGGCTAAACTGTGTACCATTTACTCATCGCTGATATTCGAAATGAGATTATTTATTTTACTAAATTTATCAACTTTCATAGAATTTTTACTAAGTTTTGGACTATACAACTTTTAGTTAAAAATAAGTAATATATTTAGACAAGTTTAGCGATAGTGCACTGTTAAAACTGCCCTACAGCTTTAATAGAACATTATCGCTGAACTTCTCTGACTATTAAGTAAAACGTTGTGAAATTATTTTGCTTACACAAGTAGTTTGTTTAAATAATTATTAAAGTAGTGTGCAGTTTTTATAAATATGTGTGTGTAATGGCCGTCCCGTGGCCGAGTGGTTAGCGCGCTTGGCTACTGATCTAAGGGACCTGGGTTCGAGCCCCGGATAAGGCATGGATGTATGTGTCGTTTTTCTCCTGAGGTCCTGCCATCCTCTCAGACCTACTCTGGCATATAAACTGACAGGCTCCTGTCAGACCTCTGTGGCAAGCAGCTGCTTGAGGGGGTATTTATTTATTTATTTTATTTAACTATAAATAATGTTCATAAAAACAGAAAAAAGAAACTGGCAATATCCCCAAGTCTCCCGATGATGCCAAATTTGAGACTTTTGTAATATATTAATTTTGAAATTAATTAACGTATAAATGAAACTACATACATGCATGCATGCATATACATACAAAATCCTCATGCAGCCATGGGCTACGAAGGTCCAACCAAACTGTAATTTTTCTCTCCAGACGTGTCTATTCTGAGCTACTGCTGCTGCATTTGGCCACTCTATGCATACGAGAAACATGGCCAAACCAAATGCATTTTCTCTCTGCACAATATGATGGTCAACGGAGGTTGATGACTCCTTTCAACCTCAGCATTACCAAGTCAAATCACCTAATGCCAAAGATACTGCGTAAGCATCTAGAATCAAAGGCATCAAGTTTCTTGTTATCCTGCTTACAAAGGGTCCGTGTTTCGCTACCATAACTAACCTTAGAAAGATCCAAACTATTATACAGCTTAATTTTAATCTTTAGGTGTACACGCCTATTTCTCCACACTTTCCAGATTCTTAAACGTTCCAGCTGAAATCTCTGTTCTTCTACTTATCTCATGCCGCACATCACCAGCATCTGTTACATAGTTCCCAAGATACTGGTTTCCATAAATTAAGGAAAATCCCTATGTTAAGTCAATGGGAAGCTAAGGTCAAAGATCTATAAATACTAAAATAAGTTGGGTTTTTTTTGCTTTGAAAAATGTCATTGCAGATAAAGATCTCAATCAAATAGATATCTCTATTTTCAAAATATTCGTTCAGTATTTAATGAGTTATGGAAGTTTGAAAGTTTGACAACAGCAATGCTAGTTTTAAAAAACTTATACAAAACTGAAGAATAGTGAAAGAATTCTTTACACAAAGTTCTAAAATACAAACTTTTTTTATTAAACACTTTGATACAACCCTTATTATTAAGTTTTAATTAACTTCCTGAAGTCAATTTTTGTGGCCGGCATTATTATCACAAAACATTCAAACTTCCGTAACTCATTAAATACTGAACGAATATTATTGAAAATTGAGATATTGATTTATTTGATTGAAATCTTTATTTACAATTACATTTTTTTTAAAGAAAACTTTTTGTAGAAGTTAAATAGCTTTGACCTTAGCTTCCCATTGACTTAACAAAGTGATTTTCCTTAATTTATGGAAACCAGTGTAATTAAACTGAGACACTTGCTCAAGAGTGCAGCCATTCAAAGCAACTGAAGCACTGTCTGCCTCAACAATTTTCAGCACTAGTTTTTTCTCTGTTTACCACCAAACCTACTCTATTACCAGTCTCATCAACAGCCCTAAATGAATGAATTCATCTCATCAACATCATTAGCCAACAGGGTCAAATCATCTGCATAATCTAAATCAGAAATTTTGAAATCTCTAGACCATTTATGCCAAAATCTTTCCCTTGCAAAGAATTTTGCATAACATAATCAATAACCAAACAAAACAGAAAAGTAGACAAAATTCATCCTTGTCTAACTCCATAAAAATGTACGTCTTTCAGGTATTGGTTAATCCCTGAAAGACGTACCAACTCTCACACACGACTCAGTGTTATTACAGAGAGCTTTCATTACACTAACTAACATATCAGGTATTCCATATGATCTAACAATTAACCACAAATTATGTCGATCAACAGAGTCAAAAGCCTTTTTGAAATCTATAAAGCTAGCAACTGCAGGATTCTGAAACTCTAAACATTTCTCAAGAATCTGCCCAAGTGAAAATATTTGATCAATCCACACTGTTCATCATGAAGTTGCACATCAACCAAATTCTTAATTCTATTAAGTATATTCATGCAAAGAACTTTACCTGAAAAAGAAAGTAAACTGATTCCCCTATAATTATCACAAGAACATTTTCAAAAGTTGGGACAATAATAGCTCTAATAAAATACTTAGAAACAACACCTTTATCATGAAAAAAAATATTCAAAATTTCAGTCCGCCATATGACAACACAAATGTTCCCAGCACTAAGCATTTCAGTAGTGATTTCATCCACCCCTGGGGATTTATACAATTTTAATTTAGAGATAGCCAAAGTGACTTCGGAATGTGATGTAGGCCATAATTAAAGTCAGTAATGCATCTATCTTTATTGCAAACAATGGGAGTAGAAATAATCACATTATTTAGAAGTTCTGAAATGCTCAACCCACCTTGCCATCACAGAATTCTCACCTTCAACCACCTTGCCATGTTTATCCCATAATCCCTAAGTACCTGTCTGTTTCTTCCTGCATAAAACATTAATAATCTGGTACAATCCCCTGCTGCTATGCTGTCTAATTGCTTCCTCAGCTCTCTCAGCCAAGCTATCAAGCCAAAGATTCTTACCAGGTGTAAACTGATTCTTTACACGTTTATTAAGCTCGTTGTAATGCCTTCTTTAGGACAGGGTGTTGATTCATATTAATCCTGCACTTCCTTCTTTCATAAATAAGTTCCATAGCCTTATCACTCAAATAATTTTGTTTCCTCTGTTCCCTTTTACCCAAAAGAGTACTGTTGGTTTCAAGAAAAGCCTGTTTAAACTGATCCCATTCTTTCTCAACTTCAGCAGTAACCAAGCCACATTGTCATAATGACTAAGTAGCTTATCATGGTATGTTTTGGCTATATCTGCAGCTTTCAGGCATTCAGTGTTATAGCAATTTTTTTAACCTTAGCACATTTCTGAAGCTTCAGCTGCAAAACACTTTTGACCAGTTTTCACCCAATTTCAGCTCCCCTCTATGATCTGGTATCCCTAACTGAACTGACCCATTTGCTGTTAATCTATGATATTTTTGTGCAACCCATTAGGTGAAACCAATGTATATTTATAAATGTCCCGGTGTTTGTAGGATGTGTTAGTTATTCGCAAACCATTGAGTTTACTTACCTGTAGAAGACATTCTCCATTGCCATTGGAACAACTAATGCCAAAGGGGCCTAAAACTCCTGCCCAAAGATTAGAGTCAGTACCAACTTTGGTGACTTCAATGCCATAAGCATTGGCAAATTGAATTTCAAATAATAAAACTCCATTAAAATGATGTTCAAAATTCGCGAACAGATTTATATATTCGAAAATCTTTTAAAAAAATATCGAAATTTTTTCATAAATCAGGAACAAAAACTTGACGGCTCTGGGCCCCAATCGATATATTTTTAATATAAGTGATGAACTTAGTTTGTTTTGATTAATTACTTCCATATGCATTACAGAGGAACATTTTTATAGGACTGCGTGCAAATGCAGAGGATACAATTACCTGTCACGCGCAACACCTGCCGGGTTCTACTGCCAGGTGGAGGTGTACGTAGTCTCGGGATCTGGCATCCCCGTCACTCTTCGTTTGGAGGAGGGGAAGAGGCCTCGAGGGTCGCGTGGGCTGGGGAGGTGGGTCACGCGGCCTTGGTGAGGGCAGCATTCCTGTTATCATTTGGTGCGTCCAGCTGGTCGTCCGACATGCTCCGTTGATGTCCTTGAGCACTGCAACTTGTAAGAGGATCCCTCGCCGTATTTACATGCGCAAGAATTAAGTATTGTCTTCGAGTGGATGGCAGATACTTTGCTCAATTCAGGGATAAGTATTCTTCCGTCCATAGTGACTCATCATGTCTGCCTCTCAAATTTGGTTAGAAAAACAAAATGGCGATGCAGTTCCCTAATACACTGCAGTTTTAGATTTTTTAGGTGCAGATTGCGGAGGTAACCAACGATTTTCGTTTTTTATAGCATTTTTCTCAAATCAGGTGAGAAATGAAAAAAAGAGTAAGTTGTTTTCTTGCACACACTGAACTTAAATAAGGCCAGGTCACTAAGACCACAAAGGCTCAGAGGTTGGTAAAAGAGATTCCTGGATAGCCGTTAGGAGACAGATGGAAGCCTCCATCACAGCCATCCAGCGAGTTCTTTAGATTTCCAGATGGGTTTTTCGTCAAAATATTCCAATGTATTTCTTGTAACATAGTATGTCTCTCTTTTATACGAGCCACATTTTAAAGTCCTATCCAACGGACGGCGATATTTCCAAGCCAATCAGTGTTCACCGAAAACAGAACGGGAGTTAGAGGAGAAAATTCTCGTCACAAGTACAACTAAAACTCAAAACAGGGAACATCATATTATGAACGTGAGCACACTACCAACTGAGCAACAGCAGTCCCAAGACATTAGGTATTACTCATACTCAAGTTAAAAGAAATTAATAAACTACCTCTCAAGCAGTTGCTTCTTTCAGAGGTTTGACAGGTTCCTTATCAGCTTAAAATGCCACAGAGAAGAATCTCAACAACAAATTAGGGATGCTATGCAACAAATCTTCTTTATCTTTATAAAAATTTGGTTAAACCAAAGTTGGGGTATGGTCTTGGTTTGTTGGTAGGAATGCCAGACTATAAATATAACAAGCTAAATATCTTACAAAATAAGTTTATTAGACTTGCTTTGGGCTTACTGAGAGGTACCCCAAATCTTTCTCTTTTGGGCAGAAACAAATCTGCCAACTTTCGAAATTAAAGCAAAATTTTTGCTCATTAAGGATTATACAAGCAGTATATACATAAATTGCAGCTCAAACATAAAGAGCATTTTTTAATGAGGAGGATTACAGAAAGAATTACGAATTTTCTGCTCGTAATATAATAAAGAAAGACATATTTTTGTCAAATTTTGGAAATTAAAAATAAAGGTGATTTATATACAAAAGATCCTATTTGGACTTTGCAGTGTCCAAGTATTAAAGAAAGTATTCCTAATATAATAAAAAAAGTGATATGGATCAAAAAGTCTTAAAGATAATAACTGAATCCTTCATTGATAATGAATATGACGATTTTTTTTATAGATATTTACTGATGGGGCTTACTTCCCCAATTAAAATATTACTGCAGCTGCTTTTGACATACCAGCCAAAAATGTTTTTGAACAATTTAAATTTTCTGCAGATGCTATTATTTTTCAGGCTGAATTGTTTGCCATATATATACAAGGCAATTAATGGGTTGAAATAAATTTACTTAATGAAAATGTGGTGTTGTTAATAGATTGCAAAGCAGCTTTGTTGGCCTCGGAAAATGATATTTATAATACACTGCTCGATATAGAAAATGCCCCACCATGAAGGAATGCAAGAAATGAGGCGAAACGTATCACACAATAAGACAAGTAGGTGGAAAAGAAGTTATTTAATTTCTGAGGGATTACTTGAATGCGATGGGAGAGGAGATAGTATAATGTGGCCTGAATCAGTAGGTCGTATGACCGCCATGGTGGGCTATACATTCGGCAATATACGGCGTGGCATCGAATAGAAAAGTCTCCGGATGGTGTGCTGAGGTATTGCGGACCATGCGTTGTTGACATGTGTCCATGATTCATCGACATTGCGAGGAGGTCATGCAGAGGCGTGAAGTCGTCTGCCAATGACGTCATCGTGCTGTCATTGTACCCAATATGCATATGAGCAGTGACTGGCTCTTGAAACTGATAACGCCTCAAACCATGATATCAGGATCAGATGATATTATGATGCCATATGATACTTACGAATGACAGCAAGATCAGCCCAGTGACCACGTCATCTCCAGGCTCTCATCTCATTTCCAGACTCTGCGATCGTCGGTGCTGATCCAGAAGGGATATTCGTCACTGAATACGACATGGTTTCATTCGTTCTGCCATGCATGTCTGGTACAGCATCACTGCAACCTTGTGTGATAATTGCTACAGTGATTGGCAAGAGTGCAAACCTGCTTCAGCCAATTCATAGTCTGTATCAACACGGGGATGACCATAGCTGTCTGTACACCGTGTCCAATGTCGTCCACTTTGGATTGTGGGGCTGCTACGTCTTGCCGTCGAATGCAGCGATTGAGGCATTTGGACGTCCACCAAGTGCAACAGTCCCACTACGGTGACGCACGTTACCTTCCTCCAACCACTGTCGCCAAATTCGGCCGACAGTTGTTGCATCCCGATGCGTTTCAACCACGATACGATGCAGGAACCAGCCAGCTGTACGTAACCCTTGATGAAGCCTCTGGTAAAGTGTCCGTGTGATGGTAGGATTTCCAATGACGTCGCCGAAGCATTCTCTCTTCTTGTACGTACTTTCGTCAACGAGATCATTCCGATGCAGTGGTCCACACGCCCGTGAAGACGACCAAACTTAGTTATGCCGAGCCCTTTTGCCCTGTTATCTTCTTCACCTATCACGTGATTGGTTCGCAACTGCATTCATTTCCGACTATCGACACACACACACACACCTATTTGCATGGTGCTCCGACAAATACTTCCTGGTGTGAATTCATCATTATAAGATAATACCAGATATTTTCAAAATATTCACTAAATATGCTATAAAAGGTAATCATATTATTCTTCAATGGTTGCCTAGCCACTGTGGAGTGGCAGGCAACGAGAATGTGGATAAAAAAGCTAAGGATGTTATTAATTTACAAGCATCTACAACTTTACCTTCATTTCTCATATGTCTTAAAAGGAAAAATAAAGAAAAATTAATTCAAGAACTAAATACATATTTCGAATTTCATACTCCAATTAATAGTAACTTAAGATATTATTTTGATGAAAATACTTCATTTTGTAAACAATATAATTTCAGTAAGACAAGATATTAGTAAAATCATAAGGCTGCGTGTAGGTACTGCTGCACTTAATAACTACCTTTCTAAAATCAAGAAGAGCCAGTCTGATTTGTGTAACATCTGTCAAGTTAAAGAGAGTGCTTCCCATGTGTTGCTAAATTGGGAAAAGTATGATGAAGCCAGAAAAACCTTTTTTGAAACACTTCGTTACAAATACAATAAAAGTAAACGTACACTTACAAAATATTTTGAATCCCAATAATTCTAAATTGGTTATCTACCAACTTTTAATTGGTTTCCTTCGAGAATCAATGCTATATAATAGAGTATAAATTTGGAATGTAAAAAAGTATCATTATCTTTTTTTGTCTAAAGTAGGGGATCTCACCGTGGGGTACGCGGTAAATTTTTTTGGAGTACGCCGTGAGAGCTCAAAAGTCGCTAAGTTGGCAACACTGCTGTGCAAAAATGTCATTTTTTGTGTTTATCGACATACGTAATTTATGAATACAAAATTAAATGTGTATATTGGAAGCCGTCCCGTGGCCGAGTGGTTAACGCGCTTCGCTACTCATCTAAGGGACCTGGGTTCGAGCCCCGGGTAAGGCATGGATGTATGTGTCGTTCTTCTACTGAGGTCCCACCAACCTCAAAGACCCTTAGATATGGCGTAAGGCATGGATGTATGTGTCGTTCTTCTACTGAGGTCCCACCAACCTCAAAGACCCTTAGATATGGCGTAAAAACTGACAGGCTCCTGTCAGACCTCTGTGGCAAGCAGCTTCTTGAGGGGGTATTTATTTATATATATGTTTTATATTTTTCCCATTGTTAAACTATAACAATGTTTTATCTATCTGTACAAGGGGTACGCCAGTTACATTCACATTTCCATGGGGTACGTGAAGCATAAAATGTTGAGAACCACTTGTCTAAAGGATCTAAATATCTGATTCAGCCAAAGAACATTCTCCAATTTTCTGTCATATATATATATAAGAATTTTCTTCCTTGGTATATCTTACTCATACATACAAGATTTTTTTTTTACATTGTATACTTTTCTAAGCGTATATGTAATGTTATTATTGCATTAACATATTCTAAGTGTTTCAGATTTTTAATTGCTTTGGGGTAGAAGCGTACAACTAAACACCCCAGAGGCCTGTAATGTTAAATAAATAAATAATAAGAGTAGGATCTGTGAGGAAGGCGAGACCTCGGCAAAAGCACAAATGAATAAAAAAAAACCCGCATTCAAAGTTCAGTAATTTTTTTTTAAAAACTTTATCAGAAAATATCAAAAAACTTATCAGAAAATATCATTAAGTTTAAAAAAATTAATAAATATTGATTTTTCAAGAGATTCATTCAGAATTTAGTTTTATAGTATGGATATATTTTTCTTGTGAAGTCTTGCCTTCTTCACAGATTTCCTACTTCTACTTCCCTACTTCTGAGGTCTCGCCTTCCCCACAGATCATCTCTATGGTGTATTTAAACCGACAAGCTCCTGTCGGATCTCTGTGGCAAGAGCTGCTTGAAGGGTAATTTAATATTTTATAATGCATTTATATTAGGAATATTCACAAATCTTCCGTTTCACAACGTTAAAATGCTATTTAGCATCTTTAAAAATTTATTGGATTGCAGAAGAATTTCAAAGTTTGATGGACTTTTGAAAACTTTATGAAATGGTTGCTGGACAGTTTAGGACCGTCAGCTCCTAAACATTTCATACGTTTAAAAAATGTGAAAGAAAGATTTAAAATAATTTAACTATAGTGGTTTTAGATTAAAAGCTAATTTTTTTAAAAATAAAGCTTTGTCAAACCTCATTAATTATTAAAATATGTAAATATTATATCACTGTGCACTTATTTGTATTAACACAATTAGAACAAAAAAAAATAGAAACTTCAACAAAAGCAAATGCAGCTCTTATTTCCAGCAGTGAAATTAAATGGCTCAATTAGAGAAAGCATAAACCTGCCATTCTTTTATCGCTTTAAGATTATTGAAAGTGTTTTTTAAAGAAAAAGAAGTCTTTAAAAAATAAGAAAAGATCTCCGGCACAAAACACGTATATTAAATTAATCGGTAATTTTTCTAAATGGTTCATTTCGTGTGTTTATAGCAAGTGGTTCTTTTAGAATTCCTAAGCATCAAAACTGAAATTAATGATTGTGCTCTTTCTTTTGCACATCATCCCTTAATGTTGAACAAGGAGCCATATGTTATATGCTCATGATGGAGGAGTTTTCAGTCCATTACAATATTTGTTAGTAGATCATTATTTCCTTCAGTGTTCTTTGTCATGGAGCTCATTTATTAATCAGCATTTGCAATAATTTTCTAATCGAAGAGAGCCCACACTAAAGAAGCGAGAATTTGTTTTGATAAACTTCCTATGTGTTTCCCTCATGCAATTTTTTCAATGCTGGATTCTGCAACTTTTCTCAAGGGAGACATTAATGCAGTTACGTGACATATATTATTATTACAAGATTTCTTCTTAATCCAGAGACATCAGCAAGTAGTTTGTAATTGCAGGGTCTGGGAGCAGCACAATTATGAGATAAAATACATACGTATTGCTCAATTTCAGAAGGAGTAACGTTATCTCATTTGCCTTGAGCTCAAAAAAAGAAAGTTGGGTTGTTTATTTCTGCGCAGCACTTTTATGTACTAATGGGTTAAATGGTTAGGTCACAGTGACTTGGAATTGGGAACAAGATCAACCAGTTAGAATGATAGAAATCTCTTGACAAGGCCATCCAGCGTTTTTCTTAATGCACTCAATGTGTGGCGCTACTGCGCACGGCGAAGTGATTTATTCGTGTACGGCAGCTTTTCCAAGCTCAATGGTGTCTGTTTTTTCACTGAGGGCAGAGAGGAGGTTACCAGAGAAAATCTCAACGCAGGACCAATGGCGAATCGAACCTGGGAACATCATATTGCAAACCATGCTTTCAACCAATTGATCCAACCACCGTCCTGCACAAAAATGCAAATTGGTTGTTTACATGGAGAGCGTCATCTGTTAAACATCTTTCTTTAATTATTAATTGAGAAGTGGAAAAAGTTCTAAACTAAGGAAACATTAACTTCCCACACTGGCGGTTTTGTAGTCGTAAATTTCATTCATATGAAATGAAGAATGATAGGTCTAGAAACAAATATTCATTTCAAATTAGAAATTCCCTGATTAAGGAGTTTAATTTTTCTTAATAAAGTACAAAATAAATTTAAAGTTACTTCAATATGACACTAACGTAAGCAAATTGTTTCCTGAATATGAAGTTTGCTGACGTTTCGGAATAATGGACAACTGATATTACCATTAATTCCCCTTTCCAAGAGGAATTTAGCACAAAAGAGGATTGAATCATTGAAAAAAAAACTCATAAAATCCGTGCAATTAAACAAAGAAAAACGCGAAACAATCAAGCAAATCAAACATCTCCATTTCAAACAGCATTCGAAGAAGCTAAATAGTTCCGGTTCATGTACAGCGAAAAACTCTCACAATAAAGTATTGGCCGAGACAAAAGGAAAAAAGAACAAATTTCTAACTAATTAAATCTCTTCTCAGTCAGCCAAGGGGGTCTAACAGTATTCTCTGTCAGTCTAAATTGCCAAAGAAAAGATCAACACATGAGATTAGAATTAAACATTCCTTTTCCCTACCAGACACGATTACCACGTCGTCATTCAAAGAGCGATCGATGTAACAACTCGTGGAAGGTAAAAATATTTTAGAATTAAAAGGCCATCGATGTTTGCTAAGTTCTTCATTGGTTTTGTTGGCTTGAAAGATCAATAGCAAAATTCATTGCATAAAAATTGCAGTGACATGTATGTTTAATATCAACGTTAAACTTGTATTTCAGTAACGTGAAAATACTGGTACGCGACACACCACACGAAGATTAACCATTCGTGTGGTCCACGATAGCGAAACGTTTGATGATAAAAGTTAATTTCAGGTCGACTCAGCTGCTTTAACAAGTTTATCGAAATAATGGAACATCGAAATTTTTCTTCAAGAACCTACACGTCGCTATTAGCGTTGCTTGAGAAAGAGGAATAGCAGGATAAAAATCGATTTTTACGTGAACTTGAACTCTCTATAGTCAGTAACTAAACTCAAACCACCAAGCTACCCGATCACCAGCCTGAAGTAGTATAAATTGCTCTCCCTTATTATTAAAGAATTTCTGTATTAAGAAAAAAATTTCGTAAAATTCTCACAGAAAGCAAGATGAGGGGAGGGGGAATAATACAAACAAATATTGTCTGAAATTAATATTTCAATTTTGAATTTAAAAAGTTAATCCGGAAAAGTTCGTTTTAGAAATTGCTGCATTTCTAGTTGTGGCGTACCTTGAAAATTGTGTAATAATTTTAGAGCATTACACGGTGTATTGGGTATGGGAAACCTAAAGGGTATGGGAACCCTATAATATACCTAAAGGTATGGGAAACAATGCACACCGTTCAGAGCATTGTACGGTGTGCATTGTTTCCCATACCTTTAGGCGGAAAAAAAGAATGGTACTCTTTGCTTCCTTAATTAAAAAAATTGCTTAAACTCGAATGGAATGTTTAAGGTCAACCAAACAGTTTGCACTGGTAGAAAATTTTGTTTAATAATTTTAATTTTTATGATACGTAGTGAATGTTTTAGAAAGTTCTTATACGTTAGCTTAATTTAACGTCCTACATTCATGCATCATTTCACATTCAGTAGCATGTCATGTTAATTTGGGAAAAGATGAAAGCATTTGTATTAGAGAACATTTAATCTGTTTTACATTAATGTTTTAATATTCAAATATAGTTTTAAGTTTCTACCATTGCATTTCCGAATTAGTATGGTTAATCCAACAATAGAACATGATATTAATGGTTAAGATCCAAATAGATAAAAGAAAAATATGCCAAAAAAAACTTGTTAATTGCAATTATATTAGATGTCCTCATGCTGGAAAGTTTTCGTAAGTTTATTATATTTAACAGTTTTATTTTAATTAAAAATGATTTTACTGTTAGTGTTCCCGTATAGGGCATAGAGCTGAAAGGCATATCCAAAATACACTATCTGATCAAAAGTATCTGGATATTGAGTAGTGGATTCGTCCATATACTCCACAGCCATGGATGGCCCAAACAAAAAAAAACGAAAGGACGCAAATGGCCTGTCAAACCTCATAGACACGCATGAACAGGAGAATGGGCCGTACGGCAGAGCTCAGTGACTTTCAACGTGACACGGTCATAGGAAAAATTTCGGCCCCTTTGGGGCAGAAGTAGACTCTTTAACCACTTATATCCACTTATCCCCCCCCCCCCCCTAAAAATAAAATAGCTTGTAAAACGCATTACACTCTATCATTAAGAACAATTTTACCACCCTGCCCATGGAATACGCCTGAAAGTAATAAGCTTCGCGAAATGGGCATTTGCGAGAAACTCCATTTTTATAATTATCATTTGTGTCCAGGGCATTTCACATTCCCTGCCGGGATCCATACTACCTAGCAACAAGTCAGTTCGGGATATTTCGGCCCTGCTGCAGCTGCCCTGATTAACTGTAAGTGATATTATTGCGAAATGGAAATGCCTAAGAGCAATAAGAGCGCATTCGCGACCCGGTAGACCACGTAAAATGACAGAGCAGGACCGCTGAACGCTGAAGCGGATGGTGCGACAAAATCATCTGTCGTTGGTTGCAACACTCACCACCAAATTCCAAAATGCCTCTGGAAGCAACGCCAGCACCATAACAGCTGCAGGCAATGGGTTTCCATGGCCGAGCAGCTGCACATAAACCTAAAATCAACAAGATCAACGCCAAGTGTTGATTGGAGTAGTGTAAAGCACGACGCCAGTGGACTCTTGAACAGTGAAACCGCGTTCTTTTAGGTGATGAATCATGTTTCACCATCTAACAGTCCGGACCGGACGATTCTGGGTGTGGAGAATGCCAGGTGAACGCTACCTGCCTGATTGTGTTGTACCAACTGTGAAGTTTGGTGGAGGAGGCATCATGCTCTGGGGCTGCTTTTAATGGTTCGAGATGGGCCAGCTAGTTCCAGTGAATAGGATTCGGAACGCCGCGGCCTAAAATGACATTCTCGACAGTTCTGTGCTCCCAACTTTATGACAACAGTTCGGTGAAAATCCTTTCCTGTACCAATATAACAATGCCTCCGTCCATAAAAATGGGACCTTGCAGGAATGATTTGATGAGATAGGTATGGAAGAACTTTACTGGCCTGCATAGAACCATGATCTCAACACTATTATGGAACACATTTGGGATGAATTGGAACAAGGACCGCGAGCCAGGCCGAACCACCCTACATCAGTGACCAGCCTCACTAATGCTCTTTTGGCAGAATGGCAGGCAATTCTCGCAGCAACAAACCAAAATCTAGTGGAAAGCCTTCCCCGCAGAGTGGAGGCTGCGATAGCAGCAAAGGGTGGAGCAATGCGTTGAGCGGATGAGTCCGGATACTTTTGATGGCATAGTGTATATTGATTTGAATGAAATTGTTAACTTTGCTTCTGCTTGCTTTTCCAAAGATTTAAAAATGTGTTATAGTTTTTGTGGTTAGCACGCTTGGCTACTGATCTAAGGGACCTGGGTTCGAGCCCCGGGTAAGGCATGGATGTATGTGTCGTTTTTCTGCAGAGGTCCTGCCATCCTCTCAGACCTTCTACTATGGCATATAAACTGACAGGCTCCTGTCAGACCTCTGTGGCAAGCAGCTGCTTGAGGGGGTATTTATTTATTTATTTATAGTTTTTTATCACTTATTAAAGTGGCGGTTATTTTCATAAATTTTTAAGGTCTAAATTAAAAACAATTTTAATTAAAATGCTTGAACGTCAATGATTTTTTCTTGCTTCCAATCTGATCTCACGACTCTGGAATCTATAAAGCCAATTTCCTCAACATCGGTTCTATCTGCTCTTGTAATTTTAAGTTCCCGAAGTAGTGAGATTTAAACATCTATAGTTTTCCTTTCTTTGGTATTAGTTTACACCCTTAAAGAAGCATAAAATAGTTTCGCTTGAAACTCAAGTGAACATCTTGGATGCTGTAAATGCACTTCATCCTTCATTCATGTCTTCTCTATCTAAAATTTATAAGAAATTTGACTTTGTAATGGGAACGAAACCGGATTGGACAATGAAAGTTATTAAGTTTATCTGATTTGCCTTAGGATGGAAAGAGGTAAAATTAAAGTAAGAAATCTAAATCATTTTTTTCATCGAATTTAAAAAGAGATTTAAAACAAAATTGACGGCTTTTGGTTTTGGTATGAATTAATTTAAATGCTTTCATAAATGACAAAATAGCTTTACATGTATATCAACTCTGTGACAATAATTATTGAATTCTCACGAGAGAATAAAACCTCGTACATAGAAAAATCCGAGTTCAAACAAAAAATATTTAACACTCAAACTACTCTTAAAAGAATCGAAAAAGAAAATAATTTTCTTCTCTTGTTTTGTTGTTTTCTTTGATCAAAGAGCTGATTTTCAGCATTCAGTCGAAGCTAACTATTAAACTTAAGCAAGTAATGTATTTTGGTCGTTATTGTGCATCACAAAAAACAATAATTAGAAAGTATCAGAAAAAAGATGAATAAGATTCTTACACCTGAAAATTTTCTTTGGAAGCTGAAAGAGGAAATAAGATTCAGAGGAATCGTGATCTGCAGTCGTCTGCTATCTGTATGCAAGAGGATGGAGAGCAAAAACTTTCAAACCTAACACAACTGGATGGGAGAATGCAGCAGATGGCCTTACCACTGATAGGAGAAACCTTTTAAAAGAATTCGGTCTGTTTTGGATGCAACTGAATATACAGAAGCATTGTTTCCAAGCACTGAACGGAAGACAGCGTGAGTGTTTTTAGATGTTTGCATTATTTTTTTTCTTTTACGAAACGAATATCAAAGTGCATCAATATTTGGAGTTTTGTTTTTTTTTCTCATCAAACTGTCTGAATATCTCAGAAAACATGCATTTCTTCCTAGTATAAAGAGTTCCATTCTCCCATTCAGATCATTTTATGGTGGTTTGCTTACTTTGTCAGAGGTTTTGGTTTCCATTCCTTGGAAGAAATGTATTCGGTTGGCCTTTAGTAATGGACTGCCGATATTCACAGTAGTATCATTAATGTACATCCAAAACTGATGCGCGTTAATATGCCTCTTACATAAACAAGTTTAAAAAATTAATTCATTAAAAATAAGCAGTTCTACACCATATTACCCAAATGTCCTGCCGCTTTAATATAATGCCAATTGAAAGCCGAATTCAAAGCTCTGTAATTTGTAAATATATTTTTAATTGTAAAATGGAGAAGAAATAAATCTTGCAGAACAAAACACATTAGTTGGTCTCAGCGTTTATAGAGCTCAACACACTGGCCAGTGTGAAGACTTGCTTGAAGTCTAGGGACCCGCAAGCAGCTGTTTGCCTGGAGTAGAAGCCTGTCAGTATAATACGCCACAGAGAAGATTTATGAGGGCCTCAGAAGAAAGTCTCAGAAGAAAGAAATTGGAATTAAATTTTACCAATCTGGTGGTAAGGTATATAGTATTACTCTGTGAAGCCAAAACATCGAATTTTAAGTCTAATTTATCGCCAATATTATTTGAACCATAAATGTTAGCCGTTATATAAAACTGTTGAGTGTAATAAATGGAATTTCAGAAATGTGCGTAATGGTTATGGCAGTTTTCGCCAATATTGGATAAAAATTCTTTCCATGTGCGCCAATACATTGAAATATGTTCAATAATGAAAAAGTACCTTAAAAAAATCAACATTAAATCTTTTTTTTCTCTTAAAACATTCTGTGAAGTCAAGATTTAGATAAATTTGATTTTCAACTTTTCTAGGGTGCCATTTTTCGGTAGAAAATAAATTTGTTTTAAAGTCATGAAGATTTCAATTCAGTTTTTTCATTTAACTCTGAAAAGCACCCTTTGCATGAACAAAATACTAACATTGTAGATGACGAAGTGCTTTCCGATTACAATGAACTTTCGAAATTTCTCCTTCACGTAATTCTATTATGTGCAAGGAATTAACATCGGTTATGAAAGAACACAAGAACTGAATGTGAAAATACAAGGTTATTTTTACCGACTGAAACAGATACAACAATGTAAAACAATAGTACTCACATTTTTGAAAATATTTTTAAATGTTGTACTTGTTTTGTCCGTGAGATTAACATCTTAGAAAAAGCGCTAAGTGGTAGTTTGCTGGAAAAAAAAAAACGAGTGAACATGACCAAATCATTAGTGCAATCGTCCCGTGGCTGAGTGGTTAGCGTGCTTAGCTGCTGATCAAAGGGACCTGGGTTCGAGTTTGTGTTGTCTTTCTGCTGAGGTCCGTTGTCCTCACAGAACTTCTATTATGCCCTATTAAACTGTCAGACCTCTGTGGCAAAAACAGCCTGCTTAAGGGGATTTTTTTTAATTTTTTATCATTAGTGGTAAGAAAAGCTACTTCTGTTATAAGTGGTTTTCGGCCCCTCTGGGGCAGAAGTAGACTCTTTAACCACTTTTATCCACTTATCCCCCTCCCTCCTAAAAATAAAAAGACTTGTAAAAAGCATTACACTCTATCATTAAGAACAATTTTACCACCCTGCCTGTGGAATATGCCTGAAAGTAATAACCTTCGCGAAATGGGCATTTGAAACTCCACTTTTATAATTATCATATGTGTCCAGGGCATTTCACATTCCCTGCCGGGATCTCAATGTGACTAAAACACAGACAAACGGAGAAACCAAGCAAGGAAAGCAAAACACGTAAGTTTAAATAAAGCAAGCTGGGGAAATAAAGATGTGGAAGTAAATATAAATGGAATAAAATATAGAGCTGGGACAAGAAAAACGAAACAAATAGAAGGAAGAAGCGATGTAGACAAAGCAGCGGGAAGATGGAATATCCCAGCGCTTGATTCTCGAGACAAGGCAATCGCAATAGCTGGATGTTTGGTGGTAGCCTGGGGGTGTCTGCTCTCTTCGCACTGGACCGAATAACAAAATGAAATGTCCTACTCTTCGATTTCCGACACACGTCCTCTGTGCTCCCAAGGAGGATTCCTTCACTTGGAGAATCAAGTGAGACTACCACAAATGAAGTTCGTTTTCACCGCTCCCTTCTTCTTTTATTTATTTCTTTCCCTCTCTACAATACCTACCGACTTCTCCCGTACATTTGTCAGGTCTCAAGCTCCAATTCAGTGGCACGCTGAAAGTCTTAAAATTATTAGCAACAACAATTCATGTTTTTCTCCTCATTGGCAATATGAGAAAAGAAAGCACATAAAACGCACATCGCTCTCTAGTGGTATGTTTCGAAGTGCAATGTGCTTCTATATTCGATATTTATCAGATGTGAAAAATGCACTACCGAGTTAATCAAATTACCTGTTAGTATTGTTCTATTGAAAGATCGATTGTCGATACCTTGGATCTTGTCCAGCTGGAAAAAAAAAACGCGTTAACTCTGAACGTGAACCAATCATTGTTCACACTCCTTGCTGCTTCTCGGTTTATGGAAGCTTGGCGTCCCTAGCCAAGAGACAATTTTTAAAGATTCACATTTGTCTTAGAGGATAAAATTGAGATGGTAAATACATTTCGGTCTCATCTTCCGATTCGTTTAGGACAAACATCGGCAACTTGCGACTCGCGGGCCACATGTGACCCACGAGCATTTTTCAAGTGGCCCCCAAATATTGACGCGCAAATTATTAAATTTATCTCTTGTACTTAAAGTGCTTTTCGGAACACCAATTTTTCTTTCTTTCCCAGTTTACCTTTATATTGACTTTGCGCATAGGGGTAGAGTGGTTTTTTTAATGTACTGTTCAGCTCTCACTCAAATAGAAACTATATCAGTCAACATTTTGATTATGAAAGTTTCCAAAACCATCATATTAAGTTCCTAAAATGATTTTTTTTATGGTGCATTAGACATTCAAAAAATTTTATTTACTCAAAGGTCTCAAGGCTCCGCTGCTATTATGTGGTCAAGTTTTATTAATGAGAAAATTTCAAAACATTTAAAAAATTATTCTGATGGCGAATTTTTAAAGGAGTGAATGCAAACGGTTTTTGGTATATTTTAGTCCAGATAGAAAAAATGATAAGATTATCCCATTGAATCGTAATTAGCTGTATCGATGAACTTGCTGTCAATATGCAAAATACCTGTACAGAGCTTGCACCGAAATTTGAATATTTTTCTTTGTCTCTTGATGAGAGTACTGATGTTTGTAACGCTGATTAATTAGTGGTGTTAGATGTGGAATCGATGTTAGTTTCCATTGAAATGCGTTTCACTTTTATCTAATTATGCAGTTTATTTTCAGTTTCTTGCATATTAATCATAAATTTAATGAAAAATAAGTTTTTCATTAAAATTATAAAAGCACGTGCTCCTTTTTGAAATAAATTGGTATATGTGGAAATTTAATTGTTTACACATACTGTCTACTCAGGGCAATGAACTTGGGGAGGCGGGGTACATTTAGAGTGTTTAATGCGATAAGTAAGGATCTGTCCCGCGGCAATCTCAAAAATCCTCATCTGACCGGTCGATGAGAAAAGGTTGCTCATCCCTGGTTTAGAACAAACAATTCTTGAAAGTAATATATACGCATTGCCGTTCTTCACCAATAAGTGCATATCATCATGTATAAGCTAAAACATTTATGCTGAAGTGCAACCCGCTGATATGAGAGGCTTATGTATGGATGAAATCACGAACCAATGGTCGGAAAAGTCGTCGACTCTGTTAATCATGCTCAACGATGGCGTCAAAATAACCAACCTACCTGTGGCGCCACAGGAACAAACCTTCCTACGACGTTGCAATAACCAGCCTTCCTGCTGACACAACACAATATCCAGAAATATCTAAAAGATATCCAAGATAAAAAAAATGGACATCCATTTCTCATCTTAGACATCTTTTCGATATTTCTGGATATTGTGGTTGGAAGACGTCACAGTAACCAGATTCCATACGATATTCTGCCATCCTCACAGACCTTCTACTATGGCATATAAACTGACAGGCTCCTGTCAGACCTCTGTGGCAAGCAGCTGCTTGAGGGGGTATTTATTTTATTTTTATTTATTCTGATATATGATTGACGGAGAAATCGATTTTTAACCTTTGTAATTAGCGCGGTAGTTTTGGATTTTGTTTGATCTGAATTTAACTTTTAAACACACATTATTTGCACAGTTATAAGGTTTAGGCATTAAATAGGATATTTTACAATCGATATGTAAAAGAACAATCATCTTTATATTGAATATTTATTTCTTTATTGCTTCCTAATATCTGTTTCCGAATGTCAGTTAAATTGCGAGGAAAAACCTTTTACAGCTAATGTGCGAATGGTCTCCTAACAGATGACATAATGTATACTGTGGGCAGAATGCTAATGGGACTTCTAACGTATGATACCGTGTGAAGAATGCTAACATTGTAGAGAAATTTCCCATTTCTGCTTCATTGCAACTGTTCGTCTCAAAAATATCCAGAAAAGTCAATTCTGTTGCTGTAGCATCTCAAATATTAATTCTTTGACCCCACACACACTGCTAGTTCTAAATTCCCTCCCAATCTTGCCATCATAAATAAAAGAGTCTTGAGAGCTTTGAGATCATGCAGGTAGTGAGCAGGTGGGTTGATAGGTAACTCCCGTAGAGACGCATATTCCTCATCAGTAGTCAGAAAGCAACCGGAGGTGATGGAGACAGAGTGGAAGCCGAAGACAAAGATGCTGACAGCATTCACCGTGAATATGGAAATGAAATCACCAGCCGAGGGACGATAAGTATCTTGGGACATGCCACTGGTACCAATGTATTTTAGGGTCGCACTCTTGGTGAGCGGTGCTCTTTGTTCCTTTGGAGAGCAGATGAAGACAGGAGAAGGGAAAAAATTCTCTCTATTCAGCAGTCAGATCCAATTGAACAAAAAAAAAGATCAAAAATGAAATAGGAAAGAAGCGAACACTTAACGTACGTGATTTTTATAAGAGAAGTATGATAGGAGGACTCCAAAGACATTTAACCCCTTCGGGATTTCAAATTTATCATAAAATGTAGATCACTGTGTCAGTATAACTTATTTATATTCTTTTCAAAACGGCGGATTTTAAGAATTAGTATTTAATTCGCTATTTTTTCAACCAGTTCCAATTCCTAATTGATGATCTTTAAAGATTCTTTGTGCGCAGAGTTTTAGATTTTGGTATTTTACTTGTTTAAAGTATGAAGTGCTACGTATATAATTGTATAAATTAAGTTAGGATCGTAAAATAAATTTTAATAATGGGTGGCATTCATGCTATTATCAAATTCTCTTTTATAAAGCTTGTTTTGTATATGCTGTACCATGTAGTTAGTGGAATTTTTTCTTTTTATATTAAGCACTAGTTGCATTTTGGTAAATGCAAAAAATCTTATGAACTAAAAAATGCTCTACGCTCATCGATGGGAGAAAATATAGTTCTTCTGAGCAGAAAATTTTACCAACCGTTTCTGCCGAATTACACTAAACCAGCTGTGAGGGAGCTAAGTCGTAAACAAAGTTATCTTATTGTGATTCAAAATTAGGTCATGTTCTGCAGACAAGCACACTGGCCATTTGCCTCCTGGAATTCAGTTTAGTATTCCCGTAATCTGAAGTAAGAGATTAAACTTCCTCCCCTAATTTATTGGTACGATACGAAGCAAAAATATCCCATTGACAAGGGATCAGTGTAGTATTTCTAATAGTAAACTGACAGCAGTTGAAAAGAATTCCATCATCCGTTCTGTATACTCAACGACGTAGAAACGACGGCAGCGTGCGCACATCTCCGCTTCTAATGAAACTGTCGCTGGTCATTCTTCTGCGTCGACACACACAGAATTCGAGTGATGCTTGGTTATGGTCTCCGAGGCGAAGATTTCCGCCTCTACTTCTTCCCCCTTTTCTTTCTCCCTTCTCCAACGATAGTCGATTTTGTGGGAAGAACGATTTCTTACATTTCGCACTTTTTTTCTCTTTTACTTCTCATAGATATGAGCGAGCGAATCTCATCCACTGCATGGTTGAGTCGTTTTACTTTTGAGCTGCACTTTTTGCACACAATGGGCTAAATTCCACTGCATGAAAATGGTGTTCTGAGAAAGAGGATGTCTATTTTGTGATTTTGAAGCCAACGGCTTGACGGTTTCTTTTACTATTCGCCAAAAATGTACCTTTCGGATATTCGTTAATGAGTATATCATAAGACTAATCACAGACTGCGCTAGAAAAGGGAATCTCCGACACTGTGCTGCTAATAACGTTGTCTCATTTTAATAGTCTCTAGAAATATAAAAATTACGGATATTGAATCTTGAGAGCTTTTGAGCAATACATTTAGTAATATAAAAGGTATCGTGTAGTTACACAAGTCTGCAATCAGATAAGGGGCAAATGAGTCTATCGCTGTGTTTAAAACCTCTAAACCAAAAGATTTGAAATTGTACCTTAGCTTTCACTTGAGAGAGTCAGCTGAACTAGGCATCGTCAAGCTCTTCACTCAATTTTCTCTCTCCCCTTCACCCATCATCGAAGCATAAGACAGTTGTTGGCTGAGTCAGCGCACCATACTTGGCCCATTCCCAAGTCGAGTCCCAATTGTGGCTGCAATTATGACTGCATCCTCTAATCCCATTCTGCTCTGGGTGAAAAAATAAAAGCCACAGATGGACTTGCAAAGATTACCTACCATTAATCGGATGCGATTAAGCTGTGGTTCCATTTTCAGGAGAACCATATCATGTGCATGTTAAAAAAAATATACTGGATGACCTTGATGATTGGCTTCAGTCATCCTAATGTTGCCCACTGGATCCTATTCCCCTACTCGAATGTCTTTCCGGTTTCTCCTTTTTCATGGGTAATTGTTATTTTGCTTAGTTCATTAGTCTGCTATGATTATTTTTTTTTATTCCTGTGTTTTAATTATCTTAGTTACTAATTTTACAGCCCAGAGGATTATACACTACACTACCAAAACGTTACAGAATTTCCGTATTGTGTCAATGGGAATATAACTTCGAAAATATGTCATTTAATGGAAAAAAACGTTTGAAAATATATTAAAGATCATAAGCAAGACTATGTATTTCTCGTTTTTCAACAATATTTGTTCAGTATTTAAAAAGTTATGGAAGCTGGAATATTTCACAATAGTAATGCGTTATAAGAATTTATCTGTGAAACTAATTAAAACTTAACTAATAAATATTATTTAAAACCGTTTAATCAAATAAAATGCATTTCAATGTTTGCATAATTTTTATTTCAATATTAGACAAATTTATTTTTAAATATTCTAATTCAATAACTCTTTAAAAACTCGAACGAATATTGTTGAAAGTCCGAGATTTAAATATATTTGGTTATGATCTTTATTTATCCTCAATCACATTATTTCACTAAATGCTTACAGTACTGTGCGGATTAGTTGGGACAAGCGAAGGAACGCTAAGTCCCTTCCGCTGCTGAGTCTCAACTGCTGCAAGTCTAAATTTGTTCGTACACTCCTGCTGCAAATCTAAACTTGGGCGTGCAGCTTCCGGGTCACAGACGCTTCACCCCATTGAAGGAATGATGGACAGCAAAAAGTACATAGGCGTTCTGGAGGCGAAAATGGTCCCAACACTGCAGAAGCTGTTTCCTAACGGCGATGGGGTATTTCAACAGGATCTGGCTCCATGCCCCAATTCTAAGCTTGCTAGGAGCTTCTTTACCCAGCAACATTTGAAGGTATTGGAGTGGCCAGGAAATTCACCCGATCTAAACCCCATTGAAAATTTGCGGGCCCATTATTAAAGCGCGCATATCTAAGATGGATTGCATGACGAAGACCAAAACGATAAAAAGTGTAATGAAAGTGTGGTACCACGACCCTGAAGTGAAGGAGATGTGTGGAAAGCTAGTGGCATCAATGGTTGAGAGGGTGAAAGAAGTAATTAAAGCTAAGGGGTTGGGGGTCACATTCACTATTAACTACACTATTAAACAAATAAATATTTTAGTTGTGTCTTTGTTACTGCATTTTCCTATTGTCCCAACTAATTTGCACAGTACTGTATTTTAGAAGTTATAGAACTTCAAAGTTAGTTTCCCATTGACATAACATGGAAAAACTGAAGGCAATGTTTACTAGCTCGTTAGTTTACGTTATTATATAAATTTAGATTATAGTAATCTCCTCTTTTTTAAAGATAGCTTACCAGGCTTGGAAAAAGGTTCATAACACAAACAAAATGCCAATGATTCATTCTATATCGGGTTCGTCTCTCATTCAGTTCTAGTAATCACAACTGGGCTTGTGTAGTTCGCTACAAAAGGGGACCTTTTTTGCTCTCGTGTGGTAGTTTCAAAAGGCAACCAATTCAACAGTCAAAGATACTGAGAGAAGACAGCAACATCGACATCGATGCAGAAGATTCCGGTAGTGAGACAAAGAATAACAGTTTATGATCACACATACTGTATATATATCGGAAAATGTTATAAATGTCATTTAGAACGAGTTGAGCGGAAATTGCATTTCGAGGTGAAAAAGTAAAGTGTGCAGTTGTCGTTTTGTAAGCAGGTTATCGCGAAGGTAATACGCGCCGCAAAGCTCTTCTGCATGATGGAATACGGAAGGTCTTCTTTGTCCAAAGATCTAACACTAACGCCGTCTTGAGCTAAAAATTGGGTGCCGCTGATGGCCCTCGCCTGGATGTTGAATCAACTAATATTACTGTTAAGCAGTAACGGAAGACACTCCCGTTAAATTTGCTCATCTATTATATCTAGAGACATTATGGACGATGGAAAGCTTATTTAAGAGCCGATGATGCTTCACGGTGATGTCCTAAAATGGTTGTTTGGAAATGGATCTTTGGACTAGAGACGTGCTCTGATGTTTTTCGACAAAGCAAAGCTATACTGCCAACAACAGTTTGGCAAAATAGTTAAAAGATAACTTTAGCTAAAATAGCATTAAGAGTTCTTATTTTCATATTTAGCAAATATTTAAACAATAAAAAAAAAATCTTTCCCCGAGAACACGAAAAACAATGCTTGACTGCTCTGTGGATTATGTAACGCATTTACACAAATATAGGTAACACATGCATTAGGAATTCTTCAGAACTTTTTCATTTTTTACAAATTTTTTTGAAAGAGCAAATATAAAACTGATTTTTTTCTGATGTTCTTTGGGCTCTTGCGAACTCTACCCTCCTCATTCTCCGTGTTATAGCAACAACTTTTCCCGTCTCATGAGAAGAATTCAGAAAATTATTTCTAATACGAGAATTTTAGACATGCCCACGATTTCTAAAAGTAGAATCAAGAAAAACGTTCATTCAAGTGAATGCATATTTTTCCTGATTCACTTAAATTCATGCTATGATTCACTTGAATGCATGTTTTTCTGATCGTAAGGATTTAGAAAAAAAAGTAAGGATTAAGGAACGTACTCAAAATTAGCTTCCTGTATTCATTTGTCGCGTTGGGTTACGACATAAACGAATCCAACCTTAGCCTAGGAGATCGATTAGTCCCTTAATTACATTCACCATTACCTAGGTGAAATCACAGATCCGCGCATTACGTCCGTACCGAATTATGCCTCAGACTTGCTGCGCTAAGTGACGTGTAGAAAGATGACCAAAAACGTCCTCCCTCAGGTTCGCACAAACTCGAATTTCAATCCGAACGGCTTCAATAACCGTTACGTTGATCATAGACAAGATCTCTCTGAAAATGAACCTGATGATGAGAGATCTAGACAAGCTACTAAAAAATTCCCTGTACTTCATGGAATGGACTTATTTAGCTTATCGTATAAAAATAAACAAATAACTGAAAGAAACAAACTAGCAGAATCTGATGAAAGTGATATACAATTATCCAGCCCAAGCACATCAAAAAAACTGTCTCCTATTGAAAAACAAATTTTGCAAAGTAACATTCCTAGCAAACCTAGCTACGCAAATATTACAAAAAAAGGACTAAACTCCAAAAGCGTTCAGACGAAAAAAATCAAACATGCTTTGTCCTCCAACTCAATCGCCAGGCAATTAAAAGATGAAAATGTCACTATAAACCTACTGATAGACTTGGTGCTTCACCTCTTGAAATTCATCTGCCCTTCGGAAGAGACCTACATACTAATCATGGACATTCTTCTACAATTCAAGTCCTAATAAGTTAAACCTCCTACAGTGGAACTGCAGGGGGATAATTTCGAAAAAGGAAGAAATTGTACTAATGGCTAAATATATGAAGGTAAATATTTTTGCTTTACAAGAGATAAAAACTAAAAAGCATATTAACTTTTCTAACTTTATATCATATTATCATTTTTCTACAAACAGTAATAATGGCATAGGTTTCATTATTAACAAAAATATACACCACAAAATAATTCCAATTAATTACAATACCCCTTTATTAGAACTTTTAGCTGTAAAAATATTAATTAACAATGTGTCATACACCATATTAAATGTTTACAATCCTGGTTTGGTTATCAGAGAAGATTTCTATACTGATATTCTTAAACAATTAACAGAACCTATTATTATTCTGGGAGATTTTAACTCCCATCATGCCCTTTGGCACTCCTACACAACCAACCCAGCAGGTGTCCAATTGAGTAATTTTATAACAAAATCAAATCTGATCTTACTAAATAGTAAAGAAACTACTCACGAAAACCCAGCCTATAATCAATCAATTATTGATTTAACTTTAATCTCAACTGATTTAATTGACAAATTCAAATGGTCACTGCTCCCAGATACTAGGGGCAGTGACCACCACCCCATACTTTTGACTTCACAACTACAAGTAAAATACCAACAAAAAATTTATTTAAACGATTGGTACTCCTTCGAAAAAATCCTTAACAATACTCCTCCCTCTAACAATCTAAAATATAATGAATTCTTTGAATCAATTAAGGAACAAACTAAATCAGTATTTAAAACAATTATAAACAAAATTCCAAAATTAAAAAAAAATATATGGTATATGAATAGATTAACAGCTATCAGAAAAAAAGCAGAACAAAAAGCTAAAAGGACCAGAACCTTCCAAGACATCAACAATTTTAAAAAAATTAAAGCAGAAGTAAGAAGAAAATTAAAAACTGCCTCTCGTGATAATTGGAAAGAATTTACATCAGAATTAACAACCTCTACTCCAGGAAAAAACATCTGGAGGATTTTTAAAAGTATTGTCCAAGAAAAGCAACAAACTTTTCCAATAGCCCAATATGCCTTACAACATAACATTACCATTAGTCAAACAGCTGAAAGATTTGCCCAAAACTTAAAAATAGTTCAAACTGCACCTAGCTTAGATTCTAGACAAAAATCCTTTTATAACACACAGTTAAACAAATTAAAATCAATCGACACTACAGTTAACTTACCATTTTCCTTATTGGAACTAAATAGAGCAATAAAAAGACTTAATCTTAAATCTGCCCCTGGTGCAGACTTGATCTCTAACAAACTTTTCAAAAATCTTCCAGAAGCATGGAAAGAAAAATTATTATCTATCTTTAATCATATATGGAACACACTAGACATACCACCAGAGTGGGAAGAAATTTTAATAATTTTTATCCAAAAACCCAATAAAATCCCTACAGAAATAACCTCTTATAGACCAATCTCTCTATTATCCAACTCCTTAAAATTATTTGAAAAAATGCTTCTTATTAGACTGAATTGGCAAATTGAAGAGAAAAAATTATTACCAAAAAACTTCTTTGGCTTCAGAAAAAACAGATCTTCTAAAGAATGCATCTCACTACTCTTAAATGATATTTACTCTGCCAATAAAAAGAAAAAAACAGTACTAGCTGTGTCAATAGACCTATCACAGGCTTTTGATACAGTTTCCATAGAACATTTACTACTCAAACTGTGTAAAGCTAAATTAGACTATAAATTAATAGAATTCCTAGCAAAATTTTTGAGAAACAGAAAATTAAAGGTTAAATTAAACTCAACCTACTCTAAGTCTTATAACATTACACAAGGATTATCACAAGGATCTACCTTATCCCCTGTTCTTTTTAATTTATACTTACATGACATCAAAAAGATTTTTGATAAAAAATTTAACTTTACAAGCTATGCTGATGACCTTACCTTCTGGGTATCAGACAAAAATGAATATACTCTACAAGAAAAAACACAACAACAATTAGACAAACTAATAGATTATTGTAACAAATGGAATTTAACAATTAACACAGATAAAACTTTTTGTATTTACTTCTATAGACGTAGAAATTATAATCCAAAATTTCTCTTAAAAATTAACTCGCAACCTATTAATCAAGTCAACAAATGTAAATTATTGGGATTTAACTTAGACTCAAAATTAATATGGAACTCTCATCTGGAGAAAGCTTACAATTCTGGTTCAAAACTCCTAAACATTTTGAAATACTTTGCATTCAAAAAAGAAGGTACTGATCAAAAAACCTTAATTACACTCTACTTAAATTTAATCAGATCAAAAATGGAATATGGCTTAGACCTTATAGACAAACCTAATTTAACTAACTTAAAGAAATTAAATGTTATTCAAAACAAATGTTTAAAAATTGCTTTAGGCTTACCAAAATTTTGTCCAACATTAGCTCTTCTGGCTGAAACAGCCATTCCTCCATTTGAAATTAGGCATTCAATTTTAATCTTAAAATATTACACAAGACTCCACTATAAACTACCAGACCACCCATTTTATCTAAACTTTAAAAGACTCATATTCTATAAAAAAATCGAAGAAAATGAATTATTAAAAGAATTCTTTAATAAACTAACTAAAGATGAACTGCGAGGAGACATTACTGAATCTGTAGCAGTATGGTGTTACAAACTCCCAGTAGTTTATACAGAGATTCCACATTTAAATTCAAAAAATGAAATTTCTAATGAAGCTCTATATCAATTATTCATTAATTTTAAATCTGAAAAATTTAACAATTGTTTGGAAATCTACACAGATGGGTCCTACATAAAAGATTCTGGGTCATCCAGTGCTGCTGTATATATTCCATCACACAACATATCATTAGCATACAAATTGCCTGATTTTACTCAGATATTGCATGCTGAAATTTATGCAATATTTGCCGCACTTAACTGGACATTAGACAATTTAACAAATCAATCAATAGTTATATTCATTGATTCTAAAAGTGCTATACACACATTAATACAAGACAACACATACACCACATATCCATACTACACACATACACTCCTAAAACTTTATAATGAAAACCTAAATGAAAAAAATAACCATATTCAACTTTGTTGGATACCAGGACACTCTGGATTTAAAGAAAATGAATATGTAGATAACATAGCAAAATCAGCACATGATTATGATAACATCTCGCCAACACACAATTTTTATATACATGTTAAAAAAGAAATAAAACAATTAGAATTCAAAATTTTAGAAAAACATGTTCAATTTCACTCTATCTTCAAACCAAATTTCAGATTTGAACTTTCCAACAAAATTAATACCTTCCTACAATTACCATTTTCCAGACATGAATCCAAAATCATATTTCGGCTAAGAACAGATACAATTCTTTTAAATAAATCAAAATTCTTACTCAAATTAAGTACCTCACCCAAATGTACAAAATGCAATATTACTGAAAATTCCTCACACCTTATATTAAATTGTGCAAAATATGACTCACAACGAGAAAAATTCTTTGAAAAACTTAGAAACATAAATATTAACGAATTTACTCTGAACTTAATTTTAAATCACCCTACAATCTCAATTCAAACAAAAATATTTGCCTTCCTATTGGAATTCATCAAAGAAACAGAGATATGGAATAAATTGTAACACAGAACAACAACAAAAAAAAAACGTAATATAAAAAAAAGAAAGAAAAAAAGAAAAAAAAAATTTTTTTCATTAATAAAAATAAGAAAAAAAAATAATTAAAAAAAAATCTTAAAAAAAAATAAAAAAAAATAAAAAAATAAAAAAAAAATTAAAAAGAAAAAAAAAATAAAAAAAAAAATTTCTAAAAAACAAAAAAAAAGAAAGAAAAAAAAATTAACAAAATAACAAAAAAAATATAATAAAAAAAAGGGTTATAAAAAAAAATTAAAGAAAGCCAAAAAAAAAAATAATAATAAAAAAAATATATATTTATACCAAAAAAAAAAGACATAAATCAAAATTAAATAAACAAAAACAAAATAAACAAAAGAATTAAATCCTAAAGTTTAGGAGGAAGACGAAACAAAAAAAAAAATCTCTTAAAATCTAAGAGGAAAAAAAAATACTGAACATCAAGAATTTTCAAAAAAAAAAAAGGAAAACATAAATTCTATGGGAAAGTCTGTGCAAGGAACTCCCAATTTTTGTGAAGTGTAAACTAAACTAAACTAAACAATTCAAGCACGAGGGTAGTGGATGGACGAAACAGTTTATTTACATTCACATGCAATTACGTACTGGGGATGCGCTCGATTCCGTTGACCTTCGCTGCACTGAAGATCAGAATGATTTGGCTCCCTAGATATTCTTTAGACTTCCTCCAATTAGCCCAATTTAATCTGAACGCTGCTTTGCTACTGCAAGCATCCATACAATGAGTTGGAAATCTGAGTTTTACAGAATAGCTTTTTACTCAAAACTCGGTGACAGGATATTTAATCCTTGCCTATTACCTGGTTCACACAGAACCGAACCCTGGTTCACACAGAACCGTACCTTGGTTCACACAGAACCGAACCCTGGTTCACACAGAACCGTACCTTGGTTCACACAGAACCGAACCCTGGTTCACACAGAACCGTACCTTGGTTCACACAGAACCGAACCCTGGTTCACACAGAACCGTACCTTGGTTCACACAGAACCGAAACCTTTCCAGCATCAAACGACATTCCAGTTTGACAGTGGCGCTCAGACTGCTCTTCATGGTTAACGCGTTTCTTCTCTCACTCGCACTAGATTCTTAGGCTAGTCATGAAAGCGCTTTCGCCGCTCTGAGCATATGCAGCCAGCCAGCTCAGACCCGAATAACAACTCATGAGTCACATCCATATCTTAGCACTTCTAAAAATACACTTAACACAATTATATATACAGTATATACAACAACAATAAAAATACAGTAATAAATAAATTAGAGGAACATGACATCATTGGCATAAATTTAAACGACATTTTCATTAGGTTAATTCAGATGACTGTTTCGAAAATTACACTCAGAATAAAATTATATTTCATATCTTTAATGTAATCGTTGCTGTTGGATTTCATACCATTATCAGCCCTTTCAGAAAAGGAATTAATAAATGCCAATCGAATCTTGAAGCAATTTCTTTGCTTAGCATTAAAATTTTTTTTAGAAAAATCCTCTTACAAATATGGCATGGCAGAGGCTGTCGATTATCGCTATTTTGTTTATCCTTTTTTCGAATGAACATCAAAATTTTTCTCGGTGAAATAAAACCTGGGCAAAAGATTTGTTTTTTAAAAATATTTCTAAGTGCCCTATGCGAAATTATTTTATTAGTCGGCCATCTTTATCTGCTGGCAAATTGATTGGTACACTCACTGAGAGTGTTAGATGGAATCTGAAGCAAGAGTGTTTTTCATAAAATCGTCATCTACTGAGAAATATCAGAGAAACTACAGAGGAAAAGAAGATTGAGATTGTATTCGCGCATTACTTGGATGGATATTAGAAGATGGTAGAAAAAAAATATGAAGAAGAAGAGAAAACCCAAGAAAGAGTTGGAAAGATGGTGTAGAGGAAGCGAAGAGGAAAAGCCTTCGAGAGGATGAAGAGAAAAAGGAATTGGAGAGAGAGCTGCTGTCTAGACACAAGCAACCCTAATGCAGGAAAAAACCTAGGAGAGTATTCTTTGAACATTTCTCCAGATGTTCTTTATTAATCAAAGAATAAATATAATTTTATTAAAATGCAACACACGGTCTCTCACAGGTTATGAATAAGTCGGAAAAATCTATCCCATGAAATTAATTCGTTATAACCCATCTTTAGTTCAGCTCTCAATATTAATCAGTCATAAAAAATAAGTTGATCATCTGACCTTCCATTTTTACATCAATTCATTTAAACTGAAAATGAAAAACTCGAAGAAAAAAAAAATTTAACAATCCAGTTGATATTTTCAGACTCAATCTCCGGAAGCGAAATTTTATCCTTCAAAAATACACTGCAGGCCATTAAAAGTGCAACACCGGGAAGAACTCATCAGATTGTCCTGAAATATGCAAGATAGGTAGCCCATGGGATAACATGTAAATGATTCAAAGTGTAGCACATACGCACATCATGTGTGACAGTAACACTCTCTGGAAGTGGTTTAAGAGGGAATAGCAAAGAGCCGGTGTAAAGCACTGGGATTGTGTTTGCTCGCAGTTCTTGCACACTGAAGGATCAAGTATGCCCCGTTGAAGCAAGTGGCATCCATACGACCAGGTTTCTGACTTTGATCGAGGGAGAATTGTGGGATTACGGGAAGGCGATTATCGTACCAAGACATCAATTCTCGAGTTGGACGGAAATCCTGCCACAGTGATGAGAATATGGCGTCAGTGGGTAGAGGAGGAACGAACTCACTGAAGTGAGGGATCTCAACGGCCCTATCACACAAACGAATGAGAGGACAGACATCTCATGCGCATGGCTTTGAATGATTGTACGCTGCAACAAATACCTTAGCACAGGGGTTCTCAACGTGGAGTACGCTGTGAGAGCTCACAGCGTACTCCACGTATTAAAACGTACTCCACAAATTAAAAGTCACTAGATCTAGTAACAAAGTCAGTGTTTTATTTTATTTCCATTGTTATATTATAACTATAGTTTATCGATCTATACAAGGGGTACGCCAGTTCATACACATTTCCAGGGGGTACGTGAAGCATAAAAGGTTGAGAACCACTGCCTTAGCACAACGGTTAGGGAGTGTTGCACATCAACCAGTGTCTGCACGTATGGTTCAACATCGTCTGCAGCATCAAGGAATCTTTGCTAGATGGCCATTGTTTCGGTTACCATTGACACAGGTGTATGCAACTGCAATGGTACCAAGAATGTCACGCATGGATGTGCGAATGGCATCGCATCGTCTTTTCAGACGAATTCCACTTCAGTATGTAGCACCATGATGGACGAATCCGTATCTTGTGGTACCACAGTGGTACACTCAGTGAGACGTACATGATGCAGCGCTATACAGGTCCGGTCCCTGGTGTTATGGTATGGGGTGCTAATGGACTTCACTCACACAAGCGCCTCGTATACATTACCGGTACTTTGAATAGCCAGTGTTACATCACTGAGGTGTTGGAGCCTATGGTCGTACCTTATCTTCAGGGGCGTTCGAAGAATGCAAAAAAATATATTCAGTTAGCACTAAGTATATCGTGCAACAATTCCTGGATAGCCACCATGTGACACTTCTGCCTTGGCCTGCACGTTCACCGAATCTGTCCCCAATTGAACATGTCTGGTCCACCAGACACAAGCAGCTGCTACAGCAGATGAACTTTGGCTACGTATGGAAACTGCATGGACTGACATTCCCCAAACACATATCCGATGTCTCATCCTCTGAATGCTGGACTGTGTAGCAACGGTTATTGCCACTCATGGTGACTGCACAAGATACTGATTTCTTTGTATTCCACAAGTATAACCGAGTTGTATTTGCAATCATTTGATCCTTGTAACATAAGCTATGTATTCACTAAATATGGCTTTGATATCTCTTGTCTCTCCTTGTGTTGCACTTTTAATGGCCAGCAGTGTATTTCAACTTTTGTATTCTATCTTTGCCTGACAGAACCAAGAAGGAAAAGTAAAGCTCCGAAAATCGCTAATCCGTAATACTGAACAAAACAAAAAAAAAATCTTGGAAATAAAACACGTATCCGTATATTGTCTTCATATTGGCGTTGGAAGAATGAAAAAAAATATATTCAGTTAACACTATTAGATAACGTGGTACACTGTATCAAAGTTATCTCTTTTATAATGCATATATGCTAAATAACATTTTTCAGTTAAATATGAAGTTTAATTTTAAATTCGTGTCTCGCATAAACTGACAGGATCCTGTCAGTCCTCTGTGGCAAGCAGCTGCTTCAGGAGGTTTTTATTTTTTTCTTATAAAATCATATTTATCGAAAACAAATATAAGCAGCAGATCATTTTGTCATAATAGAGGGATCACAATTTAATTCTTTCGTATTTCAGTTAAAGAAAACCTCTTCATATTTCTACTGAAGTTTAGAACGCTTCCAGTAAAAAACTGTGGTCTCAAATGACACGTTTTCTGGTTGTTTCAGCATAGGCGAAGGAACTGAAATTTTGATCATGCGAAAGCGCTAAAGGGTTGGGCTAGACCGTATTTGAACGTGGTGGTAGGTGAAATAATTAATTGGATGCAAAAAAATGTAGAGGGAAAATTGGGCAATTTTATGAAGAAATGGTCCAGTTAATAAAACTTTTTAACAAATGCAGTATTGAACTGCACAATTAGGGACACACGCTACAGATTTGTTTAATGAATAAGATTGACTGTTTTTTCTCTGAGGGGCATATTTTGCGCCCAATAGACTAAATGGCTAGGTTACAAGGAACCCAAGAAGTTTGAAGAAGGGGATCAACTGAACGGATGTTAGGGTCGGGTTGTTTTACCTCAGAGCGGCACTTTTTTTTTGCACACAGTGAGCTAAATGGCCAGGTCACAAGGACCCTGAAGGGTCAGGGAAGGTTGGGAAACGGGACTTACTGGAACAGCTGTTGGGAGACAGATGGTGATTTTCCTATGGTAGCCTCCCGTCAAAACCATCCAGCGTGTTCTTTAACGTGCACAGGGTATGGTTTACCCGCACGCGGAGCCACGGCTTAACGTCCCATCCGACGGACAGCGACCTTTCCAAGCCCATCGGTGTCCCCTACTGACTGAGGACAGGGTGGAGATAAATCTAAACCATAACCCAGCTGGGACTCGAACCTAGGAACTGCAGATTACGAGCCTGGCGCGCTACTGACTAAGCCACCCCCGCCCCGCTGTTAGGAGATGTGTTCTTTAACGTCCGGACTATGTCTCTTCTCCACACGGTGCCACGGCTTAACATCTCACCTTAAGGCCATTCCAAATCCAACGGCGTCCCCTTTCATACCGAGGGCAAAACAGTTAACGAAAAGAATTTTCATCCCAGGCACAGTTGGCACTCGAATTAGGGAACATCAGATTACTAGCCTGGTTCGCTACCAATTGAGCCAACCATCGCCCCTTAATGAATAAGAAAAAAAAATGTCTGGGTAAAGAGGGGTTAAATTCAAAAATGTTACGTTAAAAAATGAAAACTTCTTGTAACATTTATATTTTTATGATTAAAAATCCTTTCATTTAATGGAACTGCTGAGTTGTCGTTCGTAGTATCTTATTTCTTCCACAAGTTTATTCAGATCTTGACTTTTAAGCTTATGCTTCTGAGAGTTCAAAAGAAAAAGCTCGACTCATCATTATCTTGAAGCAAATGCTCCAAAGCTGTTGGGCCAGACCCAGAAACAGAAGAAAGAATAATAAATTCGTGGAAGCGAATGAGGAAGTAAATCTACTAAGTGTCAGGTAGACAAGGATGAAGAACGTTTCAAGGTTAAAGAAGATTATTTATTGGAAACGAAAGAGATCTGCCAAACGATTTATGAACACACAAAAAAGACTAGGTCTTCATAAGGAGCAAATGGAGAGAGATACGGTTTTTAAGCTCATTTCGTTCTTATTTTTTAATATATATTTATCCCACTAAGTTTCTTCAATTTTTTTAATGATTTCTGCTTATACAGAGAAGAAAGAGATTCAAATATGATGTTGCTATCTTTTTCTATTGTAATCCTGTCCTGAGTAAGATAGAAAAATGAGAACTGAATAAATGACCTCAGTTTTTTTTTTTTTTTCAAAATAATGAGCTGCTATTTTAAATTTTTATTGTACTGGCAAACGAAAACGAGCTTAGAGCAAAGCTCCTTCATGTTGTAGATTAACTGAAATAGTTAGACAAATAAATCTCATTTAAATTGTATAAATTTGAATCTTAAAAAAAATTGGATAAGTGCAAGTAAGACTATGAAGATTGATTAACATTTGAAATAACACTTCTATCTATTACTATCGTAGAGACTGTATAATGTTTTAGGAATCCCATTACAAATACTAATTTTCACTCTTCATTTACCCGTTTTCGTCTTAGATATTTTGCTAAATATTTTCCTACTGCATAGACATATAGTGGTAAGCGTGTCAGATTCAAATACAGATGTCAGTGATTAAACCTAGAAGGCATTGGTTGTTTCTAATGCCTTCATGAAAATCGAGATCGTGTTGTCGTCTAGATTTCTAAATCCTGTGTTATCCTGAAACTCAGATAGTCAAATGTCTTCTTGGAGGCAGAGTGCATGCTTATTCTCGCACAACCAATAACGTTCAGTGAGAGCTAGTCCGGAGTCCGATTAATCAAGAGCCTGACTCTTACTCTTAACTTCACAGTTTCGAGTCAGCATTTCTCTAGGGGGGGGGGGGGGTGTCCCAGCTTGTCCAGTGGCTGTATCTTCCTCAACAATGTACTGAGTATTGGAATCCTAATGATTATTCTCAATTAGTCCATTATACAACAAGTGCAGGTGAAAGTCGTCAATTGGATTTGTTTCAGCAGTTGTTAGAAATATAATTTTTTTTTTTGCTGAGTTCAAAAGTGTATTCCTCTTGATACGATTTATAAAAGAAAAAATGCCCGAACGTGGCAATAAATTTTTCTTCATTTCGTTTTTGATTCCAACACAGGAGTCAGCTTCGATATTTCAGCAGCGCAAGATGATTTGCAACGGCTTATGAACATAAACAACGCTTATTTCACCCAGCATCTTTTCACATGACTGAAATCGTAGAAAAACAAAGAAATGCCGACCGAGCACTTCAAAGTTCCGCTCCACTAGATGAGCTTGGTGATGGAATTCAGAATCTTGTTCCCATACATCAGAGATGTTGAGGAATTCGTTATCATCGGGAACAGAGACTTACGACTGTACACTTTCTACGCGCACTTAGACAATCCTTTGAACCACTTCGCATACATCTCCATAGTCATATTTAAGACTGATAACACCACACAATACGTTTCCATAGAGAAAGCGAACTCCTCACGCAGGATTAGAAAACCCATTAAGATGGTAGCTGAAAACACGGTGTGAATTATGACTATGCCACTCTCCAATGCGAAATAATATATCACGGAAATTACTTTCTCTTTTGCATTGGCCAGTATTGACGTGGCGGTGCGCTCCCTCGCGGTAGTCTGGTGCAGGCCAACCGATAGCGACTCGCGACCAAGTTATCCCGCCGCTGATTATCAATTTACTGATGGTTCCTTTAAGAGGAGAAAAGAAATTCATTCGCATTCTTTCTCTTTTGTGTCCAGTTCGCGGAGGTTTTACAAGATGAGCATTCAGTTGCGAGGGCTTTTATTGCAAGTTCGAGAGGCCAGTTGTTTTTGTTGTCGGAGCAGAAGCATTAATCACGAACCTCGCTCGAGGAAAAGCAGTTTTAAATGAATAAGGGAGACCATTCATCAGCAATGGGGACACGAAGTGCTAGAGTAGAAGAGGAGGAGAAGAAATCGGCGAGAACCTGCGAGCAAGAGATGGTGAGGAAGAGGAGGAGGATGTAGCTTAGGGCAGAGGGGGAGAAGAGGGTGACTGTCAATGGCAATGAAGTTCTCAGGGGAAGTGGATGGTGGCAGAGACGCTCATATGCCACTGTGCTCAAGGCAAAAACTCGGCTCAAGTTTGAAAGGAAGTTAGTAATCAGTTCCAGCAAGCCTATCTACTGCGGGACTAAAATATGAGTGAAATAAGAACGATAGCAGATTCTCTTTTAACCCATGATTCGGGATTCTCAACTTTTGAAAATAAAATGAAATTTGTCTCTGATCCATTAGGGTGAAATAATTATCATTTCCTAGTTGAGTCGTCGTTTAGAGATAACGAAAAATGATTTTTTTTTTTGTAAGGAAAGATTGTCAGCTTTATTATCCGTCATTTTCTGCACCATAAACTTTACTTAAATTACGTAAGTCTGTTCAGTAATATTATTGGTGCTTCAATGGCAAGAAAGCTTAACTGTAAACAATGTAGAGAAACAAATAGATTTGAATCCCTTATTTAGAACTGGTTTTATTTTTAGTTTTCTATACAAAAAATAATTTGAGACTGGTTAGTATACCTTATCACAGCTCCGACCTAGAAAATGCATTCACACTAGGCCGGATGTATTACATCCACACCGAGAAGCAGATATATCGGAATCAAATTTGCAAAATGACAGAACACTGTACTTCTAAATATTGCAATTTCTAAATTAAAATAAAATTAACATTGTCTTCTTTTGTTTCAAATGTACAAACTGCGTGGAATAAATGTAAAGATCGAGCTTTTCCGCTTAAAATTCAAAATTATGTTAAGAGATCTAAAATTTCGAATTCTATTAAAGCGAAACTTTCGAGACGCTCTCGATTCCAATCATATATGCAAAGAAGCAGCAACTTTTGTGTCTCAACCTGAATATTCCATTTGGACGAAAGCAAAAGACCTCGCACCTCGGTCAAAATCTTTCAATAATGCTGTTGCAATCGCAACATCCTTTCGATAACTTTCTGCTCGGATAAGCATGATTCCCGCTGCCCCACGGCAAGGAGACTGATACTGCGGAAATAAGAACTGATAGCATTTTTTCTTCACAGGTAAAACAGATTGCTTATAATGCCCCTATAGCCAAATTATCCCTTCAATATTGCATAAAATTAGTTCATTTCAAAAGCAATCGTTTACTAAATAGGATAGGAAGCTATCAGACAGCTATATTCGTCAGTGAAAAGAAAATAAATGTTCTTAAGAGAAGTCGCCTCAGTTTTTCTCTCGCTTAGCTGATGCCGTTTTCGTTTTAAATATATCAGTATTTTAGTTCAAATGCCAGTATTTTAGGGAGTTCAGTATCTTCTATGTTTATGCGACTGTTTTCTTTCTGATAGATTCATTAAATATACACAAAAAATTCCCATCAAAGCAGCACTTGTTACGAAGGCCTAACAGGAGGCTCTCGGTGTAAAATGTCATGAAGTAGATTAATAAGTGAGGCGTGACCTCAGCAGAAAAAATAATTAATTATCAGTTTTAACGATTATGTTCCACTGAAAGAACGAGATAAATTCGTCAGAATAAGGAAGCCAGTTCGCGTTACTTTAATTCTATAAATTAAAATTTGAAATTTGTGCAGAAAGTAATCGGAAAATGGTCAGATTTGTGTGGTTTAAAAATTTTGACTGCTCTCCTTCCTCCTTCTCGGTTCTCTCAATTAGTCAACTTTAGTCGCTTAATTTGCTTTTTATTATTAAATCTGTATAGATAATAGAATTATTTTTTATAAAATTGGGATATTACAGGTATCGGACAGAAAAATGTAAACATTCCCCTGTTAAGCTAATGGAGAGTCGAATTCGAAAATCCGTAATTTCTACAATAAGCTTTTTACAGGAAAATAGAGTTAGAAGAAAAGAATATACTTACAGGAAATAGAGCTCCATAAATTCTTATTCAAATCTCAATTTTCAAGAATATTCATTGGATATTTAAAGAGCTATGGAAGCTTGAATATTTAACAGCAGCAAAGTCAGTCATAAGAAACATGCAAAAGCTTATTTGCTGAGAATTCTATAATAGACATTAAATGTTATTAAATAGTTTGAAATAATTCTTATGACTGACATCGCTGTCGTTCAATATTCAAACTTTTATAACTCTTTAAATACTAAACGGATATTGTTCAAAACCAACACTTAGAGAGAATTGAATGGGATTTTAATTTATCTAGTCGTATTTTCCTTTAAAAAGTTTATTGTAGAAATTACGGATCTTCGAATTTGACTGAGGAATTGACTTACCATAAGAAAGTTTCCATTTTTCTCTCCATTACCTGTATATATCTTAAAGTTGAACAAGGTAAGCAAGTGCATAAGAAGAAGCCGGGAAAAATTGTTTTAAGTTAAATAAAATAATAAAAATTTCCAGGGATTGAAAGATACGAAATCACATATGAATCCCATTCCATGGATGAGTCCAAACGAATCGATTTTCTAGCATTTTTTTGGTTTGAAAATAATCTTGGGATTTCATTGAGATCAGTATTTCCCGTGCTAGAATCCGGCACTTAATATCTGGGATTTCCGAGCTGTCTCAGCCTGAGAGGATTTCCTCGGATTTTTTTCTTTTTCTCTACGTCGCGAACTGCCTAGCAGTTGATGAGCCTGCATTCCACATTTCGTCCAATTGCAGCTGCGAGCAGCATCCGCTGCAGAGACCACTTGACATTGCCTTCAATATCCGTCTCAACAGGCTGGGCAATAGAAAATATCATCCACTTTGCACTGATGTCAATGGCCGAAAAGATTTTTCTCTTAGCCCCATTTTACACTTGATGTTTTATTAGACCTACGGGAATGCTGACCACGAACCTCAAGCGAAAGGAGTGATCAGAAAGTCTTTTCAAAGCGCGTGGGTTGGCCTTGTTGGAGTTCGTATTATTCCAAAAACACAGCCAATAACAGAAGATTAAGAAATTAAACATTATAAGGCAAAAACTATGATAACCTTTAAATTCATATATGTAATTAATGGCACTGATTATTTAGTTCCATATTTTGGTCAGATAAATTCAGCTAATATATTTCTGTTTGAGATTCTAAAAAGAAGGAAAGTCAAAGTTTGTAAAAGCTCAAAAAGTAAAGATTTTTTTTCCCACTATATTCACTATATTATATACTGTTAAACCCTACGTTATTTTGTCTACCTTACCCTCTGTCAGAAAGAGGACACCGATGGGCTTGAAAAGACCTCCGTTCATTGCATGGGAGGTAAACCCATGGCCCCGTGTGCAGGAGACAAATACCTTGTGCACATTTAAAGAACAATCTGGATAGCCTAGACGGGAATTTACGATCTGTCTCCTAACAGCTGTCCAGTGGTTCCTCTTCCACCAACTTTCTCTGAACTTTCGGAGTCTTTGTGACCCGGTCGTTTAGTCCATTGTGTGCAAAAAAGTGCCGCTCAGAGGCAGTGCAACCCAATTCAGATGAAGTTTGTCTCATGAAGTTTTCCTTTTTTATTTTTTTTTTTGCTGTCTCTTCTGGCAGCGAATTTTTCCATGTTTGGAATTTCTTCTTTAGCTTTACTGACCCAATTCTAATCCAAAATCCAAATTCAAATTTTATTTTTCTATAAACAATTACACGCATAAATATAGAGTATTATTATTATCATCATCCAATACAACTACTTTAAATTAATTTATTGAATGTAATAATATTTGATCGAAAGATTGGGGGAACGTTACTACTATAAAATATTTGATTCGTATTAAAACTTTAGAAAAGTAATAAATAGATTCAAACATTTTAAGGATTAGCCATTTCATCTGAAAATTTTAAATGATATCTAGTAGTAATAGAGATATTTTCATTCGCAAGGGCCACAACTGGTTTATCTCATTCCTCGTACACACAATTACACCACTTCAATATCAAGTGCAGTTTTTCGTTCAGGTGGAGTAGTACCACATATGAAAAGCATTGAAAACAAAGCTTTACTACCTGTTTATTAACAGATGATTTAATTGTCAATTCTACGAAGACAATCTATTTCATGGTAAGTGGATGGGGTCAATTCAGACAGCTGCCAGGATCTCCATTCCCTTAGAGGCCTCGATAGGGAATCGATGCAAGGAACATAAATGATTCATAGGAACTCAGAATATTTAACTACCCTTCGACTCCTCGATTCTTTAAAGCAACCATGTCACGAACACTTGGCTTAACTATGATTTGGGGTGAAGAAGACTCGGTTTTCGGTTGAGGAAGTTTTGTAACTTGTTTTTCGCTTCATTTCAATAGATTCAGCTTTGGACCTTGCCAGCTGGGGGATTTTTCCTGGTCGCATCTTACCATCTCAGTGAACAAGGGAAACGGAATCCATCATCTCATCCAGCAGGATGCTAGATCGTAGTACTCTCCACTATAGAATCGTTTCAGAGGATGTATTGTTGCCGGGGGGGGGGCTCTTTCGCACTTACCGTTTGTCGAAATTTTGGCTAGTTTTCTAAATCGGTTGTTAGAGAAATGATAAAAAAATTCATTCTAATATATTTTGTTTGCTTTTGCGATTTGGTAATATTTATTTCTGTAAAAGTTAGGAAAAAATGCACTTCATTGTACTACATATATTAACTTTAATTTAGAAGCTGGCCGTCTCCTGACCGAATTCTTAAGGTGCTTAGCTACTGATCAAAGAGACCTAAGTTCAAGCCTCGGCTAAGGCATGGATGTTGGCGTTGTTTTTCTGCTGAGTTCCGCCATCCTCTCAGACCTTCTACTTTGGCATATAAACTGACGGGCTCCTGTCAAACCTCTGTGGCAAGCAGCTACTTGAGGGATATTAGTTTTATTTTTTTTAATTCAGAAACATTTTTTTATTGAGTTTGGTTATTTTACTAAATAAATAAAATAAATACCCCCTCAAGCAGCTGCTTGCCACAGAGATCTGACAGGAGCCTACCGGGTGACATTTTTTAGCGCATAATAGGATAGGTGTCCATGTCACAAGGAGCCCAAGAGCGAAGAGTTGAAAAATGAAAGGGGAACCACTGTACAGCTGTTAGGAAACAGATTGAAACCTCTCGTCAGAGTCATCCAGAGTTTTTTAACAGGCACAATTTATAGCTCATTTGCATACTGACAAGCTTAACGTCCCATCCAACGGCAACAGTCTTTCCACGTTCTTCTAGTTTTTTCTAGTTGAAACATTTAGTGCCAATATATTCACGTGACCTAATAAATCAATACTTTGTAACTTTCTTTACATTTTGTGTACGATTTTGTAAAATATAATTAAAATAATGGTTATCATTATTTAAATGCCGTTAACTTTTGTCTTAAGCAGTTAAATCAGTCACATAGATCGTTTAAATTCAAAACCTCTATAATCAGTTTTTTTTAAATTTTAACCAAAAACCGGAAAAAACTTCTAGAAGACATTAAACCTTTTAGAAATTACCTTTTTTGACTCTAAGAAAAAAACAAAAATGGGGGGGGGGGTCTGTAGTTCCCAGGTTCGAGTCCCAGCTGGGTCAGCGTTGAGATTTATCTCCGCAAAATTCCCCGCCTTGCCCACGGTCAGTAGGGGACACCGATGGGCTTGGAAAGGCCGCCGTCCGTCGGATGGAACGTTAAGCCGTGGTCCCGTGTGCGGGAGAGCCATACCCTATGCACGTTAAAGAACACGCTGGATGGCCTTGACGGGAGGCTACCATCTGTCTCCCAACAGCTGTTCCAGTGGGTCCCCTCCCCCAACCTTCTCTGAGCCTTCGGGGTCCATGTGACCTGGCCATTTACCCCATGGTGTGCAAAAAAGTGCCGCTCAGAGGTAAAACAACCCAACCCTCTAAAAAAAGTGTTTTAATAGATTTTCAACAAAACGAATTCCGCATAATGAAGAGTTCCAAATACTGAATGAATGAAATGATACGTATCAAGCTTTTTGAAAACATGTTTTCTAAAGATTTGAATCTAAATAACCCATCTAAACCCCCCTCTGAGCTCCATATTACATAAAGATATATACGCCTCAAGCAGCTGCTTGCCACAGAGGTCTGACAAGAGCCTGTCAGTTTATACGCCATAGTAGATCATCTGTGAGGAACGGGAGACCTTATCAGAAAGACAACACAAGCATCCATGCCTTACCCGCGGCTCGAACAAAAGTCCCTTTGATCAGTAGCCCAAATTTAAAAATGTTCCCTGAAGCAGATCATTTCTCACGGTGTGACCGAATATATGTCATAGAGAAATTCTGCGAAATAAGCGATATCTCATCATAAAGACAATAAGAATCGGGAAGAAAACGTCCATGCTTTTATCTGGAATTCGAACCAAGACACGTTGCTCAGCAACTCTCCGAGATAAAACAACTCAATGCTAAAATTGCATCTTTAATATTTTTTACTTCAACTTTTTAACTTATAACTTGCAAAGCAAAATTATAGCTAAAAAAGTTTTGCTTACAACAAATAGGAATATTTCTTTTTCTCTTCGTTTAATATAGTTTTGGATTTAATGTTTACTGTTACTCTCTTTCTGTATTAAAAGAAATAAATTCATATAAGAAATATATTAATTCGATGCTGTTTGTGTAATGTATTTTTAATCTATTTACTTCTGTTTTTCATTAACAGGAGAATTTCCCTTGGGTAGGATCAAGTCTGCAGTTTTAATATAAAGTTCCAGAGCCAAAACTCCTCTATGGACTTATCCAAACCTTGAGATAAGGTAAACAAACTTCTATGTTTTCAGTATGTTAAGAAACTGTAATACTCAATAATTTTATTATTGATAAATGGAATATTAGCACTGATAATTTTAACACTGATAAATGGTAATATTTTAAAAGTAATGAAAACTGGATAGACCTGTCTGCACTAGAGATGATTTCAGCCTCAAATTTCTAGTCCGAGTCCGAAAATATGAAGCCCGGGTCCGAATCATTTAAATAATTATTGAGTCCGAGCCCGGTTATAAAAGGAAACTAGAAGGACTCATATCGCCTTTGGTGCATATGAGAATCTCGTTCTCAAAGAGAAAGAAGTTTTCCTTTACCTACTCTTTCATTGCTTAAATGTTTGAATCTGAGCCAACTGATGATGGGAAGAATACAAATAGTATTACATTAGTAATTATACACATAAAAGTATTCGTCTTTTAATTCTTAAATCTAAAAAGTTCATTTCCCACACCTTTCATAGAAAAGTGGATAGATTATTGCTATCAGTTGAATATGTCTTAAAAATTACCACTAATTTTTCAAATTTCTATTCTATTCATTTTATTTGTAAAATACAGTAACAGCTTTGCCGTTTCATCATTTCTGACATCTGTTAGTGTTAGATATATATATATTAAAATTACTTTGCATTTGAAAAATGCGAATTATATCTCATTAGTACCATTTAATTTAAAAAACGAGTTTCTATATCATTTTCATTGTTTCCAGTGGAAACTTCATGACGTTCACATTCCACCAAAAAATTTCCTATTTCTATCATTAATACATCGTTGCAATATTCATTTCAAATTTTGGAATTTTCATTCTTTTTCACCATTAGGAGGAGCAATTATAGAGTTCGAAAGATTCCGAAAGTGCGAATTATTTTTTATTAATTCCTATCTAACCCTAAAAATATTTTTTCATTTATCTCCAAATGCAAACAATTCTCTGCTAAAACTAAAAAGTTGTGTTTTCCCACCCACTTTGGTCTAAGAAGTCAATTCATTGTTGCCAATGGAAACATCATGGCGTTCACATTCCACTACCAAAATTTAAAATTTCTAGCTTAAATACGTCGTTTTGCAATATTTGTTTGAAATTTTGGGATTTGCAAATTTTTCCACCGTTAGAAGGTGATGTGTTAGAAGGCACAATTATAGTTTTCGGAAGATTTAAAAAGTGTGAATTATAATATTTTATCAATTCCTATCTAACTGAAAAATAATTTTCCATTTATCTCTAAAAGCCAACAGTTTTCTGGTAAAACTAAAAAGGTATGTTTTTCCACCCCCTCTGGGTATAAGGGGTCAACTCATTGTTAGCAATGGAAACTTCGTGACCGTCACATTCCACCACCAAAATATCAAATTTGTAGCATAAATACATCGTTTGCAATATTCATTTCAAATTTTGGAATTTTCAGTTTTTCCACCGCTAGAGGGAGTAATTATCGATTTAGAGAGATTCGGAAAGTGCATATCGTAATATTTCGTCAATATCCATCCACCGCAAAAAGAATCTCTGTAAACAAAGAAGTTCGATGTCTACAGACAGACACAGACGACAAAGCGAAACTGTTAGCTCGTCTTCTTTGAAAACGAGATGAAAACTATGACTCATCATAGAACACATAGACATAAATGCATACTGCTAAACCATCATTTAATTTTTTGCATTTTTTATGTATTGCAAATTAAAAAAAAAAATCATAATTTTTTTTTTGATTAGCGACATATAGGACAGAGAAGAATCCTGGAAGCTACTCCTAGCTTAATACAGGCCTTCTCATACAAGGACATGCCCTACTAGACCGTAGTCACTGCTGACCACTGCCTTAGTTAGAGCTAACACACAAAGTTTGCCTTGCTGGAACAGTCGCTAGCTGCCTAACCACTATGCCAGTTAAGGCTAATTAGAATTTTAATGCAGTTTTGGAACCAAAAATTCAGTAATAATTCGCAGAAACTGAAAATTTTTGAGTAACATCATTTTAAACGCCATGAGCGATTCATTAATGAAAGACAGAAAAGTATTTAAAACAATCAGACAGAGTGGGTCTCATTTTTAATTATTCAGGACTTATTAAAAGGTTGAAATGATATTGAAAAGACTTTTTTTTTTTATTTTTTTACTTATTTTTTTTTACAATTTCAAGAAAAAATAGAAATTTAAATTAGAACCGATTTCGAAGCCGCTCGAGCCTGAAGTTGACTGTGCTCTTTCGACGAGTTCAGATACAAAGCCTTGTCCCAATTCATCTCTAATATATATGCTCCAGTAGTTTCTACTATTATACACCCATATCTCGATTTACGTGTTACTTACGTTCCGGGAAATCGTGTAAATCGAAACCAAGAAATTAAGGATAAAAGGAGTACAGTTCCGCGAAAAAAATCCTTGTAATTACAATAAAACGTACATTGAAAGTTTTATTTATACATATTTATCTCACATTTCATTTCAGCAGCAACACTAAGCATTAATGCATTTTATCTGATTCAGATAAGCTTAATTTCTCATGCATTTCTTTTTTGGTCATGAAAAATATTTATCGTTAATGTAGACTTACACTATCGAATTTGAAGTCACAATTTGAAAGAAGGATATTTATGAACTGAATATAAATTAGAAATTAAACATTTGCACCAACAACTAGTGCTTTATTGTGTAAAATTAGTATTTATGTGGGATATTATGAAAGAGTGTACCTACGAAGAGCTAGTCTGCAAAGTTAAACTTATTGCTCAAAATGAGATAAAACACGGTTTTTTCTGGTCTGAAACATTCAGTCTAGAAAAGTCAGATCTCGCTATCGATTCATAACAGGCTTTATTTATTAAGATGTCTTGACACAGATTGCATTGCAATGGCAAGAATGTAATTTTAGCGGCTGAATAGAAATATATCTTGTTACAGATGACGATTTTATTAATATTGTAATTTACTATTGTCTATTTCTTCTTGAAAATAAATGATATTAATTAAAACCATTTAGTTGATTTTTTTCTTTGGGATGACAGTCTAATAATCTCCCTTGACCCTATGCTGTTGCTACTTCAAAATACGTATTATATGGACTTGCATTAAAAAAATTAATCCATACCTTGCATAACCGGGGTATGGATTAATTAATTTTCTTAGGTATATAATTAATTTTCTTAGCCGTTTAAAACCGAGTCTATCACCATGTAAATTGAAGTTGGTTGCATTTTTTTGACCGGGTAATACCGAAACCTGTAAATTGAGAGAGAGGTGTACTCTATGCTATATGTTTATAGTCCACATAAATATTTTGCCAGCAATCATCTGTGTGCGCACATTTTACATTAGAAGATGTTCAGAAATTAATGGAAGAAGAAAGAAAAACGAAATTATTTATAAGAATATTTTTTCCCATTTCACGGTGAAGTGCATTGTCTGTGTAACGAAGTTTAATCAACGTTATCTGTCGTTGAAAACCGTGCACAAATATTTCGCTTTATGCATTGCATTATGTTGAAATTAGGCAACGTCAAATTCAGTTTCAAAGATGTCAAATACAGAAGTTATTTCTAACAGCGAACATTCATAATTTAATTAAAACTTCCTCTAAAAGCTTCTTGCTTTTGGATATAAAAAAAGAAATCCGAATATAAGAAAGCATCAAACTGTTGCCGAGATAATTGGAACAACATTAGGGTATTAGTATGGCTTCTGAAAATGAGATTCTGCTTTGAAGTTTGCTTCTTATTTTTCCTTACTGAGGTCGCGTTAGAATTTTTACCAAATGGAATTTTGAAAGGCTGCTCCTTCTTCTTCTTGGAGTATGCCGATGATTTGCTTTTGATGAAGTCTCACCTCATCGAAACACAATTCAGTTTGATCCCTGTATCTACCTGTATCATTCGCATGCGAGTTTCAAGATAGTTCCGAAAGCAACAAAACGAATGAAAGAAAGAAAAAGGAGGTAATTGCCATTTACTGAGAACTGCATGGGATCTGTTCAACCAATGAAATTAAAATATCTAAAAACGAAGAGTTTTTAACATATTTAGGTTTGTTTTTACCATTTACTGAAACGAGGATTTGTTACGTCGTTCACTGTTGTAGTATAAGATGTGCGAACACAAAAGTATTACCGATTGTTACCTCTGAGCGGAACATTTTTGCAGCACAGAGGCCACGCCACAAGGACCCTAAGGGTATACAGAGGCAGGGCAAAGGAGGTCTACTGGATGGTTGCTAAGTAACTGATGGAAGCATTTTGCTAAAGCCCATAGCGTGTATTCCTTAAAGTGCACACCATATGGCTACTTTGTAGAATAGAGGCCACCACGACTTAAGAGTTCCATTGCGACGGACGGCTTTCATTCTAATGCTATCGGTGTTCCCTTTCTCACAGAGAATTAGATGACCATCAGCAAAGAAAATGCCAATGCAGGCATAATGAGAACTCGGAGTTGGCAACATGAGCCTATAAGCATGGCTAGCACGTTACAGACTGCCAAGCGCAGTCTCAAAAACTAAAGGTAAATATTACTAATATACTATATGTATACTGGGATTTACTTAGCTGGAATGTTAAACTCTACCTTTGAGTTAATATATCTTTCCAAATATAGACACATTTGGATATGCATGATTATAATTTATTGCATATTACATACGCTAATTTAACTAGCAAGAATGCATTATTCTATAGAATAACTAGTTAAATGTGTGAAATAAAGAAAACATTTCAGTTATTCTGTAAAATAACAGATTTTGTTCTTTTATACATAAATGTTATCGAAAGATATAGTTTCAAACGTAACACAATTTAAATAAGACTGTAGATCATGCGTCTGCAGATTAATAATGGCTGTGCTTTTAGGAATCATAATGTTCATATTGTCAATGAAACTATGAGATACTTAGTGGTACCCTGTAGCTTCAAATAGCTGATGTAGCCTTCTTCATGAATGTCCGAAGAAAGTGCTGGAGCACAGCCTCGGAAAAATAAAAGATGTAAATAAATAGCAAATCTCATTGGTCACGTGTTCGACTCTTAAGTAAGAGTAAATAGAATACATTGTTTTTTAAATTATAATTTTCTTAAATATAAGTTTCAAGGCATTAGTGAAGCGGAATAATTGTCTTAATTCTCGTTTTCACCAAGATTAAAAACTTTTGAACAGGGTAATAAAAATCTGGGGAAAAAAATGAATGTTTTCCCCCAATGAAGAAACGATGTGTCAATCATAAGGTGTTCAAAACGCGTTACACGCAGCACACTGAATATGCATACGTGTAACCAATATAATACGAATAGAACAATATCAAGCTCGTCCAACTCATTGCAAAAGAACTTGCCTCTCATAAAACGTATTATCAATATACTGAATCTGGCTCATTTCTTCCAATCGTTTGGCAAAAGCATGTTAGGAGCGTGAATGAACGATTTTGCCAATATTTATATTTTTGGGTTTCAAATCAAGATATTTTTCTGATTCCTTAAAAATATATATTGTTTTTTTTTTCTTTACGCCATTTTTTACTCATTATTTCTAATAAATAATATTTTCGTTTTTAAGTGGATAATTTCTCCTGCGTCCTTTTTGTTTTCTAGTGGCTCTTCACTATGTTTGCGTTGGACGGGTCTGAACTATATTAAAAATTTTATGGAATCTATCAACTTTTACTTAAATCTGAATTTCAGTTTAATGTCTAAAATATCCACACTAATCGTTTAAGGAAACACCATATAAAGGTACCCAATGAGCTTCTCTGTTTGCAGTTTCCCCTTTTTCATTGTTTTCCCATTTCCTGAATCAGCAAATGCGAGAATTATCTTTTGTCTCAGCACTAAAGCTGCGACCTTTTTGTACAACGGAACATTCACGTCATATGTGCGAGCATGTCTCTACCTAGTTTAGCTTCTATCCATCGCTGCAACCTGAGGTTTTTCATCTGGAAAAAGATGGTGATGTATGATGCTGAGCAGAAGGATGACGAAAGGAAGAGGGCAGAGATGCTTCTCTAAACCCATTTGTTGTTCCTTTCACCGCAAACTGAAGAGGAATATTTCACCCCGCCATGCATCTGCTCCCAAGGGCTGGGCTGACGCCGAGACGGATGGTCTGAAGCTCTCTCCTCTTCCTCCATGAATAAATATCGAGTAGATGCGTGTAGAGGGTGCTGAAGAGGGAGGAAGGAAGGAGAGGGGCGGAGGGAGTCGAGGGGCATGACTACACGAAGTACTTTGCATTTCTTTTAGCAGGCTAGCGATTTGTAAACCAAAGATTTGCAGTAGCCAGTGAGAAGTGAAGCATTCTTTCTTAGCCTCAGGTTAAGCAGTGTATAAAACATATGGATATCAGTATGCGACGTTTCTTGCTCGTCTTTAACTGAAATCATCTGAGATCAAAACAAAGGTAGTGGTGGGTAATATTAGTTTCCTTTCGCTTTTGTTTCAGGTGGAAAGTCAATGGATGCGCTATCTGCTGCACCGTCGTTTGAAAGGCCCTCCTGAGATTGCGAGAATTGGTATCTTTTGGTTCACTGAAAATGGATGAAAGTCACGAGCAAAAGTGCAGACTGATTGTTGAGAATCTTTGCTTGCTTTAAATATGCAAGGAAAAGTCGTTGGGCAATTTCTCTCCATCTTCTCTTTAGGGGAACATTTATTGAATGGGTGCTTCAATGGAATGGTGAACAGCATGAGGAATACAAAGTAATCAAGGTTTATTTTATTTTACGGTGCAGAATGTATTTGCACTAGAAGTAAATCATTCTCTCCCTTTTTATTAAGAATAAATTTACAAGACTATTAATATAAATACCTCATTCTCCTTGCAGTAGCAAGGAGAATGACTAGCATTGTAGAATCAATATGATCAGCGAAATCATATGTGAAATATTACTCTTTTTCAGTGGTGAGCTGATGTAACTTATTGACGACGCTGTTATGGTGCATATTGCAGTAAGGAATATGTTCTATACTTGTTACAATTAGGAGTGCATTCTTCGAAATTAATCTACTGATCGTAATTCTAGGATATCTCAGCCATGTTTCCAGAAATTAGAAGATTGATTCCAGAAGACACAACAGAAAATTCTACTATATTTAACTTCCATTTCCACATATTAATTATGGGGTTTTCGAAAACATGCAAAAACGTAATGTAAATAGTTTCGAAAGAATTAAACTTTGTATAATATCTTTATAGGTAGACGGCTGAATCTATTCTGTCGGGCTGCGATAGTTGAAATGGTTTTATGGTCGAGTGGTTGATTCAGATCTTGCCTACTCGCTGCAGTTGTAAAGCTCCTATTGGTTCTTATCCTGTCCTATAGACTATTGTATATTTTTTGTCTGTGGTTATCAATCACTCAAGCAGAGGCGGAGAAATAAACTTAACAATTCATTGTAAATAGCAATACAGTTATGAACAACATGAGTCCCCTGATGCACCGGAGTCAGCCGCCTCCGTCGCACCACTCAAATCACCGATGACTCTCCCAACAACATTACTGCTTCGGAGCTCCAGCCATTCTCTCTGACATCCTTTCACCCCTAGCCTCCGCTCTCTAGCCCCTTGCGCTGAAACACATTAGCTTACAATTTGAATCAATCTGTGGTTTAATCCTCCACGATTGCCCCAGACAGCCCCACTCATTATTCTGACCCCCCCCCCCCACCCCACCACCACCCCCTCCCTTGACCTTTAGCGGCGTCGCTGTTTATAGTTGACTGGAAGCTGATTATCTATGTTTCCACGTTGGGTGTCTAGTTAAGGAATTTTGGGGAGGTCACTTACATTCACATTGTGATAATACGTATCAAAATATATCAATACATATACATAGAAATATATATATATATATACATAATACAATATACATAGATAGATGACAGAAAGGAAATGCCGAATCTGACAAATTTATTTAAAATAATTTGCCAATTTTTCTGAAAATATATAAATGGAGATTTTATGGCTGGTTCGTAACAACACGTAATTTATTCTAAGTAAAATCGAAAGTAATATCTCCCAGGAAACAATCTGGGAGAAGGTCATTCAAAATCAAATTTTGGAAAACTCCTGACGAATCCACAAAAAGGTAACAGTTGTTTTCGTTACATTTTGTGAAAGGATCGCACCGTTTACATACACATCAAGAAGGAAAATGCGTTCTGCATTAAATCATAAAATAAAGATGCTAGTATAAATGTACAAAGACCAGAGTGAAAAAATGTGATATATTGACCATAAATGAAGCCGCCCGAGACAATCATAGACAATACTTTACCAGAGCCACTTTGAGAAGCCAACTACTCCTCTGTACTCATTCCGTAAGAGAATAACTAAAATTTGAATAATTTTTTGTTTCAGTCAATAGAGAAAAATATCCAAGTGTCTTGAGGATTTGAATCCTTTTTTTCACATCTCCTTTATTATTAATTTACACAGATATTAATTAACTTCTTTGGAATAATTGCTCATCTGATTGGGTGACTAATCACTTGGGTAGAACAGAAATCTAGAAAAAAAGAGAATTCCAGAAATATTTCGCATCGCACACTCCCTGTTCAGCCACTAATCAGATCTCCCCGTCAATAAATCAAGAATGAAGTCCATTAAGGCATTTCCCATCTGTGCCCCACCTGAAGTGTCTGAAACGAGGCCAGCTGCGTTCAACCGATTATCTTTGCTCTGTTTTTGCCCACGGAATTCTCTCCATTAATGTTCCAGTTCACTCTCTTTCTGCTTCTTTGTTCTTCTTTACCAAAGATCCATTTGCTAAGATGGCCAATCACATCCACCGCTAAGTGAGACTGCTCGTTTTTAGCTCACGGCGAAGTCGTATTATCTCGATTGCTGTCGTGTCTCACTGTGCTAAGTAACACTAAATAACTCGTATGGGATGCTAATCCCATTTTTTAAAACTAATTCGCTCAAGTCGGTAATTCTATTTTTTTTTAATTTTCGTCACATATTGCTGTTTTAGGGAGAAGAGTGTTAAATTTTGTTCAGCTGAAAATGGTTTTGTTGAGCTAATAAAGAACAACTTCGCTTATTAGGGGATGCACAGCTGGCCACCTTCTTGGCAAATGGTTCTTCGATAAAGAACACGAGAATTGTGAGAGAAGACGCTAATGGAAAAAGGTTCTAAGGGCAAAATCATTGCAGTGATAATCACTGGATTCTTCAAACAATATTTGCACTCAGTTCCTTACGAGCCAGTGCATTTCACGACCAACTAAATGAAGTTTTAAAGAGATAACGATCCAATGATTAACTTGTTTGGAGAATTGGCTTCTTCACCCGGTTCTGAGCTTGAGGTCCTTGCTACTTGGCCACTGCACAACAAAAAAAGTTGTTTCAGGTAATTAAAAAACCTGTTATTTTGACGGAATGTTTTCACCTACCCTTTAAGCTATGTATCATCCTTTATATAGCGTCTAAGGACAGATGGAAGCGTTGCTTCAACGTCCCCAATTTGTTTTTTAAGCGAAACCAGGACATGGGATGTCGTACAGTGAGAATAAGATATATTTTTACGACAGATGAACGTGCTACAATGAACTTACGATATGAATCATCGTCTTGATGTTCGCGTGAACTACAGCGTGTGAATTACGTCACAAACTACTTCGAACTAACTTTTATAAAAATAAAGAATAAGAGTTGTAATGAAGAAGAATTAGAGTGTGGAGGAAAACGTAGTTTGTTTTAGTCTGTGCACTATAGTATAAAGAAGAAACGTTTTATTTGATGTGTTCACGGGAAGTTAAATAAGTTTATTAGTGTTGATCCTGTTAGCGGACTGGCAAGAAAAAGGAGGATGCTTAGGACACTTAAAAATGTGGCTGAGGAGGTTTTATGTTAGTCGAACAAGCAGAGCTGATCTCAACTTTTCTATAGGAAGACTTCATCGTATGATGCATAGTTGTCTTTAGTTAGTTTACAAGAATTGGTAAGGTTATTCTCGATAGATTGCAGATTGTTCACAATATATGATTCACTTATCAACTGTTGTAAAAGTCTTAATTTTATGCTTTGAGTGTATATAGTAGGAATTATAGAGGAAACATCTCTTTGTATGAACAGTAAAAAAAAAGGTGATATGTTCCTCTGAAGGTTTATTTTTATACTGATATAAATTTATGTTAGTTGAGTTGAGTTTATATAAACGTTTTCATTCATACTTTTGTAATAAATTATATTAATTTAGAATTATAATTGTTAAATACTATTTTTGAACTCATGCTGTTTCCATTCCTTTAATTCATAATAATATGTTATCATCTTAAGATTATAAATTTCGGTAAATAATACTTGTGTAAAAATATTCTTCAAGTTTGGAGCCTCTAGCGAAATGTATCATCTAATATGCTGTATATAGATGATTGTGAATTAGCGCCAATTCGAACTATGAGGCAGAACTGGTAGAGCTCTGAAAATTAGCACCTAGATGTAATCCGGGTCCTAGACACGGGGAAAAATGTGAAATTTGACCTCTGATTTATTTCTAAAAGTCGAAGTGAGGTCACGTAGAAGTCAAACCTTGGTCTATAAATTGACCTCAGGGTGTGCTAGAAACATGAAAATTGTTATCTAGGGATGTTTCGGGTTGTAGATCTCGGTCCTGGAATTTTCGGTGCCATGGGTCCTTAAAAGTCAAATATCTATATACCGCTGCTGGAGAACTAAATCGCTGAATGGCGCTATTTAGGTTCGTAGTCAGAAATGTTAAGAAAATTCAGATCCGGCGTCAAGTTCAATTTCAAATAAGGGTTGGAGGGACCGCCGAAAAATCATTTGGCGCCGAAGCCGCCGATTCTAATTTCCTTCCACATGGGCATACTATGGCCACTAGTGTTCCGACAGTGCATGGTGAATAGGACTTGATATTTTTCACACGAGACACACCTAAAAGAGGCATGCGCCATTTACTGAGTGTTAAAAAAATTACTATTTTTTTTTAACCAATTTAAGTTCATCGCCCAAAATTTCCCAAATACTTAATATGGTCCCGAATCTCACATATGAGGTTACCGTTGCGCTGCGTTAAAAAAATACAAATCGTTACGTAAAAGAAAACACGATTTCAAACAAAGTTTTTCGAAATTTTTAGTTTCGCGTGTCAAAATTTGATGTAACACAATTAGACCCCCCATCTGAAATACTTGACAGCAGGTTCCCAAATATTTCATACAGATTTCCCCCTGCCTCCTCCCCCATATTGCGTTAAAATTCAAATTTCTGCCTATAATAGAACCCATGTTTGAGTTTGAAGCCATTTTTATTTTTCCACTTGATAGGAGAGAGGGAGATCGAGAGACTTCTTTAATTCCAAATAGGAACGTTGTAACAACTATAGGTATCGTGTAATCCACGTGTAATGCTATTCTGGATTAAAGTAGAATATATATTTTTTTAAAAATCACTGAAATGAATATATTTTCTCTTCAGGCATCCCTTTTCCCCGAAGTTTAAGGAGAGGCTGTCATCTTATACATATTTTAGCAAGTTGCCGACTCTTCTCTAAGCATTTGTAGACCTAAGATACCGCAATCATAGTTCTTATTGTTCCTGAGATCGGGTGGATTTTTTTGTCTGCGTTCCCCCCCTCCCCCCCACACACACACCATAAAGTTTTTACTTCTCCTGCATACAAATGGGAGAACTGTTTCTAAACGATAAAGCATGTAGCCACCAAATTGGTATGCAGGTTCTTCTTATCATAACGTTAAACGTTTGACTCCCTCCATAAACTTTCTTCTCTCAAAAAAACAGAACTCTCCCTAAACTGTAAGAGATCACCAAATTTTTCTCTTATTATAACTTTTAGTAATGTTCCCCAATCTATTTTACTTTTCTCCCTTTAGGGCGGGGTGACTCAGTCGGTAGCACGTCAGGCTCGTAAATCTGCAGTTCCCAGGTTCGAATCCCAGTTGCCCCAGCGTTGAGATTTATCTCCGCAAAACGTGTCGCCCTCTGTTAGTAGGGGATACCAAAGGGCTTGGAAAGGCCACCGTCCGTCGGACGGGACGGCAAGCCGTGGCCCCATGTGCGGGAGAGCTATACACTGTGCACTTTAAAGAACACGCTGGACGGCTTTGACGGGAGACTATCATGTTTCCCAATAGCTATCCAGTGGGTTCCTCCCCCCCAACTTTCTCTGAGTCCTCGAGGCCCTTGTGACCTTGCCATTTAGCCCATTGTGTGCAGAAAAAGTGCCGCTCAAAGGTAAAACATTTAACTTCCCTCCCCCAACAAAAAAAAAGGAAGAAAACATTATTTTTCGTAGCTAAAAACCAAATTCCGTATGCTGCTTCCTCTTATTCTAACTTAAAACAACATAAGCGTTTTATTCCCAAACTTAGTTCTTCCCCCCTGAAAAAAGACCACCCCAAAAAAGAGGATACGCGTAAACGATTGCTTGAATGGAATTCGGAAAGCTTCTGATATGGGAAATATCGTGAACTACCTTAAATTATATCTCCGTTTTTCTATTTCTCCCAAAAAAGAAAGGGGAAAAAAATAAATTCCACTGCACGATCGTAACCAGTTGTATGTCAAATGAGAGCTTGCGACTTTGTGTTATCTAATATAGGAGAATGTGTACTGTACATTTTGGAGAGTTTTATTCAGAGAAACCCTGAGCAACACAAAGTAAAATCGATTACTGTGTCATGAAGATCTATGAATCTGTGTCTTCGGAAGGAAAACACAAGAAATACTTTTGCCTTTTCCAGGGCTCGAGACCCTTTTCTCTGTGCTCGAGCAAGCTTTGATGTTTTACCCTTAATCGTGCAGGTTAGGTCTATCAGCTACGTCAGCACAAGATGCATTGAAGCAGCTTTTATTGGACACTAATTTTTCTTGGAACTGAACTAAGATGTTGCTAAGATTTCACCCTTCTCCTTCCTTCTTCCCTTCTCCTTCCTTCTCCCTGACATCAATAGAAAAAAAATCTGATCCACTACGAGAGGTTGATATGGGATCTCTCAACACTCACAAGCCTATAAACATTTTTCTACTAGTACAGTCTAAATACGCTGATGATAATAAATATCGACAGTCTCCAGCTTGCTCTAACTAGTCCCGAAGCGAACTTCGGTTGCAAGCAATTGCAGATGTTCCATCTCTGTACGTCAGAGCCCTGGGCATTGGGTCGATTGGTCCACGTCTGGCTCCTGGCCTGATCAGCATGAGCAAACACAGGATCATGAACAATACACGGACACTGATGCGTCTCCATCGTTAACTCTTACAACGAGATAAAAGAAATATTAGATATAAGACATTTATGAACTTTTTCATTCCTATTGAGAATATTAAGATGGTTTCTATTTGTTGGTATATCTGGATAAATATCCAAATAGTTTTAACACTGCTCCAACAAAAGGGGGGTGAAAAATGTGGTAGATGTTTATAAGTCATAAAAATGTATATTAAATAAAAGTTTTTTCAAGATAGCTATTTTTAATGACAAAGAAAAAATATATAAATTATTTTTTTTTAAATACTTCTCTTCCAACATGCGCCCTAAATATGGAAAATAAAACTAAAGCATATCGATAGTGCAGTCAGTCACCCGAGTTCATATTCACTTCAAAGTAAGGTAGAGTGCCGATTTACCTACACAAGATCTTCCTTTGAGGTGAAAACGAATTTTATGACTGATTGTCCCATCGATATGCCTTAGTCAAGTAGTGCACTAAAATTTCCTTGTATCTCCTAATTGCTATTCAGTGAGTCTCCTCCCCACAACCTTCCCTGATCTGTTAGAGTCCTTGTGACCTAACAGATCAGGGAAGCTCTTTAATCTAATCTAGCCATTTAGCCCATTATGTGAAAGTGCCTCCCATTGGTAAAACAATCCAACATTCCGATGTTAATTTTTTTTGTGACTGGCATTACTGTTGTTAAATATTCAAAATAACTCACGAAATGCTGAACGAATATTGTTGAAAATCGAGATATTCATTATATTGAGGTCTTTATTTTGTATCACATGTTTGAAAAAACAACAACCTTATTTAAGAAGTTATAGAATTTCGACGTTGGCTTCTCATATACATAACGTAGGATAGTTCCTTAATTTTTAGAAACTAATGTAATTTCATATAAAGAAAACATTTTGTATTCTATGAAGAAAAAAGTAAATAAAAAGAGATGAGAGTTGGCTTAAAAAGGTTGAGAACCACTGCTCAAGATCCTCCCTTCTCTTTAATATAGAAAAACAAAAAGTCGGAGTTATTCAAACATTGAATTTTTTTCAGTGCGTCACGCCTAAAAGGAAATTCATTCTTTAGGCCATGTTAGAGAATGACGACAGCGATCCATCTGATGCCTTGTTTCTCCCTTCATTTCACACGACAGAGACCTCTCTTTCAGATCCATCTATCGATTTAATTTCATTCTTAGTTGAGTGTACATCGTGCAGAGGAAAAACCTATGGCTGGCGATCCGTAAAATTGATGTAAAGGAGAATATATGACTCTGCACTGGCCTTGCATTCGAGGCAACATGACCTTCCAGGGGCACGTGGGGAGGATGGGAAAAAATTCCTCCTCTTACAATCCATATCTTTCATAAGCAGAGGTGAAGTCTGGGAATGACTGATGTACTTTTTGTAATCAGAGGAATAAAATTATCGGTAAACTGGAAAATCCTTTCAGATCAATATCAAAATATTGCGGTGAAAAATAGTCCACAGTTAAAAATAATATTTGTTGTCTGCTTCCACGTGCCTTAATTATTAGTCTCCTGTCGCTTAGAGAACTGATTGTACAACTTATATTGGTCTCTTCCGTCGTCATCTCTTCACAGAAATGCAGCTTTAGAATCCTAATTACTGGATGTCTTTCCATATCTTAATTAATAATAAGAATATCGTTTAACTTTTTTGCAATTTTTAAAACATTTGATGATCATAATGTAAAAACAAAATGAACAAGCTACAATATAAAGTTAAGTGTTCATACACCAATGTTTTGTGAATATCATGTGATTGCCATTTATTCCCTATCCCATCCGTAAATGATATAATTGATATAAATCTTCATATCCACTCCGATTGCATTTCCAAAAACTGAAGATGCCTGAGATGGATTTTAGTTTCTTTTGTTTTGAAATTCACTGAGTTAATGTTCTATGTAAACTGAAAGTCTCTTTCCTTTATTGGTTGTACAAAATGCTTAAATTCAATTCGTAGTACCTCGATTCTCACTCCCTTTACAGGAATCTATAAATTTGCAAACATGTAGATACAATCTTTATTTCACTGTGACCCAAATATTTGTTATTTTACCTATTCTTAGTTCAAGTATTTGCAGTAGCGAAACTTGTCGCTGACTGAAAGTTTAAAAAAACTTGCAACTGCTTCGGCAAGATCTCGAAACGCTAACATTCCAAAGCAGCCGTTTCTGTAACCATAGCGAATCATACCAGTTTTTGTCGACCAGTATTTTTCGATTCTGTAATAAAATGTTTTAATAGACGAGTGTCCAAATGTCGCCAACCACCGGTAGCTTAAAAACTGGATTATCACCCTTTCCCCGCCCCATCATGGCTGAGTCGGTAGTGCGCCAGGCTCATAATCTGTGGTTCCCAGGTTCGATCCCCATCTAGGCCCATTCAGATTTATCTCTGCTAAACACCCACCCTGTCCTCGGTCAGAAAGGGGACACCGATGGGCTTCGAAAGGCTGCCGTCCTTCGGATGGGCCGTAAAACCATGGTCCCGTGTGTAGAAAGCCATTCCTTTTGTGCACGTTAAACAGCACGATGGATGACGTCAACGGAAGGCTTCGATCTGTTTCCTAAGAGCTATCTAGCAGATCCCCTTCCCCCAACCTCCTTGAGGGCCATTAGCAGCATTGTGAGCAAAACAGTTCCCCTCAGAGGTAACCCAACCGTCCATAATAATGGCATAAATTATATTGCTTTTTAAGGCACACATAACCAAAGTGCAAGTAATTTTTTTTTTGATACAGTATTTCTTGGAGAACAAAAACTGAGGTGCTGTAAATTGGACTCGTCAGTAATTCAGGTATATCTAATTCGGCTAATAAAATTTAGAAATGAGCTATTAACTAAGCATAGAAATAATTTATAAATAAATTAAAGGTGTTTGTTGTTGATAATGCAACCACTGCTCAACTATGAAAGTCAAAATTAGATAATGATGAATTGCTCTGTGCTATTCACCAAAAACAATGAACGTAATTTGCCTTCCAGCAAAATGTTTTCCATTCGTTGCCGGTGCTGCATAGTTTAAAGCCGTTTTTTTTCATTAAAGATTCTATGCATTCTGCATCTAATCACCTTTCCAGCAACACTTGCTTCTTGCTACCATTTAGAAAGTGCTGCTACGGAATATGATCCTCTTCAATCAGGTCGCTACTTCTTTTGACTGATGTACAGAAACCAAATTAAAACGTTGCAATAAAAAAGTGCATCAGTAAACAACATCATTGTTGATGATTACAGACAATTACTAGCAGCTCTGTCAGCCGTAATAAGGAATCTCTTCATCCTCGTTACTCATTCGCGATGTTGTCTTCAATAACGATTCTGTATTATCGAATAAAAATAAAAGCGACTGCTTTATCAGTATGTCTTTACTTGGATCAGCCAACGCCTCATTACAGCAATTATGGCATTCCTTGTTATTTCCATGACAAAGTGTGAGCAAATAAAAGATTAATTCATGAAAGTTCTCAAAGTTTAATTATTATCAACGAAGAAGTAAATTTTTTAAGTCCTATTCCGATTGTTCATTATCTGCTTTATCAGTAGTCTTTGTCAACCGATAAAGATGCTGTGTAATATGTCCTCTAACAGGAACCATCTGCTTCTCTTCCAAGTCTTGTATTATTATCCAACGTCTTCTACGAGAAGGAGCCAGTTCATCCAACACAAACTCCTTGAGATTTCTCCTCCATCAATTCCTACATCCATTGATCGGCTCCGAGTGTGTGTGTGTACCACTAAGGCTCGATAGAGGCAAGCTCCTTGTCTCGCCAACTTCTTGCTTCTCCATGCCACCTTGCATTGGCGATATACAACGGATTAAGTAGGCAAGTGATGTGTAGTGGTGTGTATGCTTACGCAGCTTCTCATTCTTCTTTACGCATGCATCGGGTTGGTTAGCTGCCATCTGCTCGGCTGCTTGAATCCTCGCAGACAGCAGATACGTGAATAAAGAATTGGAGCAGAAGAGCCCTGGGTTCCAAAGGAATACTGATACTTAGAGACGAAGGGTTCGGTCGGGGGGAAAAAAAGATCATAACTAACAAAAAATATGTTTCCGAGATATGTAAACACCGAGCTCATAAGTTAAAAAGTTTAGTTTTAAACTAACTCGAGTGTTAGAGCAAAAATTCATTCTTGTTGCTGGGGAATATTCATTCTGAATGTTATTTTCTGTGTGTCTCAAAAGTATATTATATCCAATTTGCTTTAGATCTAAGATTATTAAAATTTCTTAGTTATCACCTTTCCTCACCGAACTAGGGACAGAGTTGTCGGGATCGGTAGCGGGTTAATATTCTGTTTTATCCTTCAGTGACTTTCTACAAATACCGCCACAAACTATGAAACAAAACTATTAAGAATTTCATAATAACAAGTATCTGCCTAATTTTTCAAGAAAGCAAAATTTGAGGGGGAGGAAATTTTCTACAGGAAACGTTTTTTTTTATTTAGGGATGTAATTATTCAATTTTAAAAATAAAAAACAGGGAATCTGATCATTTTCGCGGCTGGTGAAAAATTCTGTGTTGATTTCTTTTTTTTTCATTTGTACAACAGGACAGTAAAGAATTATCTAGCTTGTACAGGCCTTCTCATATAAAGACATGCTCCACTTAGACCGACATTAGGTTTGGTGGCCTCTTCCTCAGATAGAACTAGCATACAAAATATGTCCACTAGCTCCCTAATCACTGTGTCAACGTTTAAAGAGCTCAACTGGGCTTAATCCGTAGGAATCAGTGTCAGTTTAGAACCCTCACCCAGTGCCTTATAAGGCTCATAACACACAATAGCTGGGTCCCTAAATACTTTGGCAGTTGAAAGGTAACAGCACATTTTGTATTGCTAATTTATATTTCTAGACACAATTGAAGAAGCGAATTTTTTTGCTTAGATTTATCGAGTGATGTAATGCAATACTGATACATGCAATATAGATATAATATAGATGCAATATAGATACATATAGATGCAATATAGATACAGACTAACTTTTTTGTCTCGATAGACTATGCTTTTTCGCAACCAAGATGTTCCAAAATAATGTTGATTCTCCAGGAATCAGCATTACTTGAGAAGCTGGGTGTAGTGGTTAGGGGCATGGCAATTATTGCTAACAAACACAGCATACGGTTAAGGGCCTTATTAAGACAATAGTCAGTTTCCTCAGTTCAACTGATGACGTGTTCTGGCAAAAACGCGCTGGATGGCTTTCACAGTTTGTTCCTCCCTGTCCATAATCGCTGTTCACTTGGTACTCTTCCACCCACTTTTATAAATCTCAAGATCCTTGTGACTTGGCCATTTAACCTATTAGGATAAAATTCTGTTTATCTGGCACCAGACATCTAGAAAGCTCAAGCAACTAGTACACTTTCTGCGTCATTAAATTTTGGGATATCTAGCATCAGAATAGAAGGACATACTTTACGTATAAATGTTAGAGTATTTAGGCTAGAGAATTAGTATGAACATTGTTCCGCTATTGAAATATTTCATTAAGGCTTGGGTTGTTTTACCTCTGAGCGGCACTTTTTTTGCACACCATGGGCTAAAATGACCAGTTCACAAGGACACCGAAGGCTCAGAGAAGGTTGGGGGAGGAACGAGGTTGGAGACTCACTGGAACAGCTGTTGGGAGGCAGATGGTATGTGTCCGTCAAGGCCAACCAGCGTGTTCTTTCACGTGCACAGGGTATGGATCTCCTGCACACGGGGCCACGGCTTAACGTCTCATCCGATGGGCGGCGACCTTTCCAAGCCCATCGGTGTCGTCTACTGACCGCGGGCAGGGCGGAGAGTTTTGCGGAGATAAATCTCAATGCTGACCCAGCTGGGACTCGAACCTGGGAACCACAGATTACGAGCCTGTTGCACTACCGACATTGCTCGTCACGCAATTGACTGTCAACCAGATTCTTAATTCTATTAAGCACAATCATGGAAAGAACTTTACCTGGAACAGAGAGTAGGCTGATACCCCTATAGTTATCGCAAGAACTGCGATCACCTTTTTTGAAAATAGGGATAACAATAGCTCTGGTAAAATCCTTAGGAACCATGCCTTTATCATAAAAGATATTCAGAATTTCAGTCATCCAAATGGTAACCGAAACATTCCCAGCTCTAAGCATTTTTGTAGTAATTTCATCTACCCCTGGGGAATTATGAAGTTTAAGTTTAGAAACAGCCAAAATAACTTCAGATTGTGTTATAGGGCCAACATTAAAGCCACCAATGCATATATCATCATTGCAAACAATGGGAATAGAATTAACCGCATTGTTTAGAATATCACTGAAATGCTCAGCCCACATAGCCATGACAGAATCCTCACCTTCAATCACCTTACCTTGTTTATCCTTCAATCCCTGTATACCTGTCCGTTTTCTACCACACAAAACATTAACTATCTGGTACAGCTCTCTGCTGTTGTGCTGTCTAACTGCTTCCTCGGCTTTGTCAGCCAAACCATCAAGCCAAAGATTCTTATCATCAGCTAACTGATCTTTAACACGTTTATTAAGTTCTCTGTAATGCTTTCTATTAGGACTAGTAGGGTATTGATTAAGGACATTCCTGCAGTTCTTTCTTTCCGAAATAAGCTCAAGTGCCTTATCACTCAGATAATTCTGTCTCTTCTGCTCCTTTTTTCTTAATAGAGTACTGTTAGTGTCCATAAAAGCCTGTTTAAAATGATTCCATTCTTCCTCAACTTCAGTAGTAAGCAAACCATGACTGTTATAATGACTAAGTAACCTATCATGGTAAGCTTTGGCTATAACTGGGTCTTTCAGAGCTTCAGTATTAAAAGCAAATTTTTTAACCCTAGCACAAAACTTTTTAAGTTTAAGTTGCAAGACACTTTTAACAAGAAAATGCTCCGATCCAATTTCAGCTCCCCTATATGACCTGGCATTCCTAACAGAACTAGCCCATTTGCTGTTAATTAATATGTAATCAATCATATTCTTATGCATCCCATCAGGTGAAACCCATGTGTACTTATGTATGTCGCGGTGTTTGTAATAAGTGTTAGTTATTCTGAATCCATTGAGTTTACTTACCTGCACGAGACGCTGCCCATTGCCATTGCAGCTACCAATACAAAAGGGCCTATTACTCCTCCCCAAAGGGCAGAGTCGGTACCAACTTTGGCACTGAAGTCACCTAGAACAAGGGTAATATCTCCTTTCTTGACAGAATTCAAAATATCCTGAAGGTGTTCGTAAAACCTATCCTTCTCATCCTCATCGGCATCCTCAGTGGGGGCATAACAGCAGATAACATTCAGGTCTTTAACGCTTGTCTGAAATTTAGCTGTAAGAAACCTTTCATTAATGTACTCATATCCTAGAAGAGCATCACTAGCGTGTCTACTGAGAAACAGACCCACGCCTTGGTGATGCTTATTTTCGTCCCTCCCTGAAAAGACAAATTTAAGATTATTTTTAAGAATCTGACTTTGATCTGTCCATCTGGTCTTTTGCAAGCCGAGAATATCTAAATTATAATGGTGGAATTCTTGTGTGAGGACATCAAGAGAAAAGGCTCTGTGCAGAGTCCTCACATTCCAACTACCTATGGAGAGAAAATGGTTAGTGGGATGTTTAAAGAAACTATGTTTATTCAGAGAGGAAATGCCGATAATATCAAACAGCCCCCTAATCGCAGACATGGGGCAAAGACCCGTTCCCCCACCACTAAAGGCTGATGCTATCTACACTGGAAGACTTCCTCCAATGTAGAATTTGACGATGCCAATAGAAGCAAAGAGTTCAGGTGCCTGCGATGACCTCTGCTCAGGATTATCCACCAGCTGATAAACATATCCTGCGAATCTATTCACTTGGGGCTGTCAACCCACAAACAAACAGAAAACACAGCGGAAGATTTTCCCTCCACAGAAGCCCACCGGTGCAGCAAAATAAGGATCCATAATCAAGCTCAGAGCCATATATCTGTCCAGTCCAGTGGGTTTATATGGTCAGCACCAGGACCCTGTATGGTTGACCACTCAGGCAGCAGGGTAGAAAAAAAAAAGAAAAGTAGCCATAGTTGTCCAGATCAGTAGGCCACACTAATCTGGCAGCCCTCTCCTTCCGTTCACTTCCATAGGAGAGTATCTCTTTTGAAAGGTACTAACGGCCTGCACCACGAGAAGGCGGGGTCGGACATTAGGTGCTAGGTCTGGCCGGTTCTATGCATCATCACAGGGGATTGGTGCATAGCTCTCCTTCCAGTGACTATCTAGCTACCATTTTTTGCGTGATGAGCAATGTGGATTCAGAAGTGGTAGGGGATGTGTGGATCAGATATTTTCACTTAGGCAGATTCTTGAGAAATGTTTAGAGTTTCAGAAATCTTTGGTTGCTAGGCTTTGTTGATTTTAAAAAGGCTTTCGACTCTGTTGATCGTCATAATTTGTGGTTGATTGTGAAATCATATGGTATACCAGACAAGTTAGTTAACATAATGAAAGCTCTCTATAATAACACTGAGTCGTGTGTGAGAGTTGGTAAGGCTTGTAGCAATTGGTTTAGCATTACTTCTGGTGTTCGACAAGGGTGCATTTTGTCATCTTTTCTCTTTAGCTTGGTTATTGATTATGTTATGCGAAATTCACTTCAAGGGAAAGATTTTGGCCTTAAATGGACTGGAGATACGAAAATTTCTGATTTAGATTATGCTGATGATTTAGCCCTTTTGGCAAATGATGTTGATGAGATGAACTCTTTCATTCGAGCTGCTGATGAGACTGGTAGTAGAGTAGGTTTGGTTATAAACAGAGAGAAAACTAAAGTGATGAAAATTGGTCAGGCAGGCTGTGATTTTGTTAATCTGAATGGTTGCAGTCTTGAGCAGGTGTCACAGTTTAATTATCTTGGGAGCTATGTAACAGATAATGGTGATGTGCGGCATGAGATTAACAGACGAATAGGGATTGCTGCCCTGACATTTAAGAATCTAAGGAGAGTGTGGAGAAATAGGCGTATATACATAAACACTAAAATTAGACTGTATAATAGTTTGGTTCTTTCTAGGGTTAGATATGGTAGTGAAACTTGGACACTTTGCAAAGAAGATAACAGGACACTTGATGCTTTTGATTCCAGATGCTTACGCAGTATCTTGGGTATTAGGTGGTTCAACTTTGTAAGTAATGATGAGGTTAGGCAAAGGAGTCAGCAACCTTTTTTAAGCAGCATATTGTGCAGAGAGAGACTCCGTTGGTTTGGCCATGTTGCCCGTATGAATAATTATAGATTGGTGAATAGGGTTATGAACAGTGTGCCTAAAGGCCTCAGAAAGAAGGGGAGGCCTAGGATGCGGTGGGCAGACAATATCAAACAGGACCTTGTTAGAATTGGTGTGCAGTGGGCAGATGCAGTAGATGTAGCTCAGGATAGACTTGCTTGGAGAACTAAATTGCACGGTCTGGTTGGACCTCCGTAGCCCATGGCTGCTTGAGGATGATGATGATTATGCACTACCGACTGAGTCATCCCAGCCCTATTTCATTAAGGCTTATGCAAAAATTAAAATAACCGTAAGTTACTATTGCCAACCTTTGCCAGATAATGAAACTTTCACTGCACGTAAAGAAGAAAATTCCGTTTAGAATTGGGTTATTTTCACCTCTAAGCGGCACATTTTTTGCACACAACGAGCTCAATGGCCAGGTCACAAGAACCCCGAAGGCTCAGAGAAGATTGGGGGAGTGGGCTCCACTGGGCAGCTGTTAGGAGACGACCACCAGCGAGTTAAAGAAAGCGCTGGTAGCCTCTCGTGAAGGCTATCCAGCACGTGTTCTTTAACGTGCACAGGGTATGATGGCTCTCTCCCGCACAGGTAACCACGGCTTTACATCCCATACGTAGCACGGCATCTTTCCAAGCCCATCGGTGTCCGCTTTCTGACCGAGGACAGGGTAATGGGGGGGGGAAGGGAGTGTAGCGGAAATAGTATATCTCAAACGCTGGCACAGTTAGAAGTCGAACCTGTGAACTACAGACTACCGGGCCTGGCAACAACGTAAGCAGACTCAACATGCGACTAAACGTTTGCGCATAATCTAAGAAAGCAGTGTTTTTCTTTTCGTTGTTGTTATTTTCTTTTGGAGGCAGGAAGGGGGGGGGGGAAATAAGCGAAATTCGATTTTTGTTCTATCATCGCAAGCACCAACAAAAAACATCGCTTCACGCACTTTTAAAGAATGGATTGACGAAAGAAAACACGAAAAACAGATACGCATTCAAGTGATGTTATATATATCAAGTTCCTCATGTTTCAGTAACAATATCCGGGGCTGAGCCTCAGATAGAAAGAACGTTTATACTCGGAGATTTACTTTTCAAGGAAGAAGCAACAAAATCTCACATTTTTAGAAGCCACGTGGCCAGAGTCTCTCGGCGTCAGCCAGCTGTGACCAATCGTTCTGCAGGTGGCACAGTCTTTCCTTGTGTCAGTTGCTCGAATGACATTGGGAGACGACCTAAATGCTTCGAAAGTGAATGGGGAAACAGAATATAAAAAAGAAGTAATGGCGAATAGTGAGCGAATGACAGTGAAGCCACGAAAAGTAGTCATAACAGCAGAGCGGAGTGCTGATGAATCAAAAAACCTCAATCGTCAGTTTGACAGAAATCCACTTTATGCACGTTAAAAGAACATTAACTGTTGCATAGAATTTTTATGAAAGAGGAAGCTGAAGTTATGAAAGCTCTTTGTTTTTGGTTGGCTTTCATGATTCAAAGATACATTACGGTTGAAAAATTCTTCTGAAAAGTTTAGGTACATCGTATGGAGTATATTGAACGTGACACTTTTGAATGATTTTGTGGCATTCTGGTTCACTGCGTTGGGGAAATTTTTCCCTTTTTTTTTGTAAAGCATGATGGGTATTATTTCACGTGTTAAACGTTTTTTTATGTAGATTATTTTATAAAATGTTTTTTTGCTCAGAGCTGGTCGTTTTCTTTGCTGTGCAATCTACTAAATTATTAAAAGATACTAAGACAATATAATAAGATGTTGCCTGGTCTATGTTAAGTTCCTACTTTAATATATTTGGTAAAAATGAATTATACCCCGTTCCACTTAAGTTGAGACCTAATATAAATAAACCGTATGACAGAAGCAAGACTTTCCTCGTATCAGTGCACACAGAAGTAACTGCTGCGCTCGCCACGAACTGGTTACTTTTTGAGGCCCCATTTTCAAGCATGTTAAACATATTTATATGAAACACAGTATAAGAGATGTACAACCTATCTCTAGTGCTAAACAAAGTGTTCAATTATGTAAATGCTTATGATTAAATATGAAATAGCAAAAACATCATCGATGGGACCATTTGAACAAATTCATCTTTAAAATGATGGTTGTTTTGATTGAAATCAGTTGCGTTTATGGAAAACACACGAAGAATTTGACATTTTAGTTCTACCTAAATAGCAGTGTTAACTGTTCATTCTGAAACTATTGGATTTCGATTTTGAGGAAATTACCTGGTAAGAAATTATATTATATTCTTTACGATATTACTTGCCTTTTTATTGAATTCAAGCACTTTAAAAGAAATTGAAGCTAAAAATGTAGAAATAATTATTAAAATATAAGTAATGGATCAAAATGTCCTTTCTTCTCTTGGTAACACAGGACCAGCTGGAATCCAACAAAATCTCATCGAATAATATCTTAGTAATATTAAATCAGGGCAGTTCTTCGAGCTTAGATAAAATTTAGGGGAAGGTATTTAAACTTATCTAAATATTGAATCGGTGATAAAACTCCGCCAAAGTTGCGAAAGGTGTATGGATTTCTGTACCATTTGCGATAAGGAAATTTGATTACTTTGGAAAAAAAAGATTAATATTCTTAAGAATTTCAGAGGAAGGAGAAGACCAGAAAGGTTATTGAATGCATAAAATATTACTTAATACCAGCAGATAAAGATTAATATAGAAAGAATTGAATTAAATGAAGAGATTTCATTTGTGTAGCTTCAGTGATGCAGTCTTAAGCGTTAGTTTGTGGAATATCGCACAAATATCGTCAAATCGAATACGAAAGAAGACGATTGTCGAAATGAAAGGTAAATGCAGCAGAAATCACTTGAACCGTCAAATAAAATAAAAATTGAGAAAAACAATGGAATGAAAAATATTGAAAAAAATTTTAAACGATAGGGTTGGGTTGTTTTACCTCTGAGCGGCACTTTTTTGCACACCATGGACTAAATGGCCAGGTCACATGGACCCCGAAGGCTCAGAGAAGATTGGGGGAGGGGACTCACAGGAACAGCTGTTGGGAGACAGATGGTAGCCTCCCGTCAAGGCCGTCCAGCGTGTTCTTTACGTGCACATGGTATGGCTCTCCCGCACACGGGGCCACGGCTTAACGTCCCTCCGACGGACGGCTGCCTTTTCAAGCCCATCGGTGTTCCCTACTGACCGTGGGCAGGGCGAGGAATTTTGCGGAGATAAATCTCAACGCTGACCCAGCTGGGACTCGAACCTGGGAACTACAGATTACGAGCCTGGCGCGCTACCGACTGAGCCACCCCCGCCCCTTAAACGATAGGGTGAAGACTAAATATTCTTTCTGACATTTTGCAGTTAGTAGCGAATACAAAGATGCCAATTTCACTGCAGCTAACCTGGATTGGTTTTTATTTACCTCTGAGCGGCACCTTTTTTTTTTTGCACACAATAGGCTAAACTATCAGGTCATAGGATCCCGAGAGCTCAGAGAAACGGACCCATTGGATAGCTGTTAGAGGCACATGGTAGCCTTTCGTCAAGGTCATCCAAAGTGTTGTTTATCATGCACAGTATTTATGGCTCTCCCGCAAACGGCTATGGCTTAACGTCCCATCGGTGTCCCCTACTGACTTAGGGCGGGGAGTTTTGCTGAGAGAAATCTTAACGCTGGCTCAGGTGGGACTCGGACCGAGGAACTGCAGATTACGAACCTGGCGCTCTAGCTTCTAAGCCATCCCCGTCTTACAGCTCGCCTGGGGAAGTAGTTACATTTCATAATGTCAAATGTTCTCCAAAGAAATATATTTTGCACGAATAGTTTTTAACGATGGCAAGTGTCCTTGAATTAATTATATTTCGCGGAAAAAGTTTGCTTACAATGTTAAAAGATTGAAATTAAGTATTTTTTTACTGAAACCACTTAAATAAGCCAAATGTTCTAGAATGAACTATATAAGGAAAACAAATCTCAACGATATCATTTACGGTTTCCTTGACTCTGCAGAAACTCCTCCTCTCTGTCCTCGGTCAGCAGGGGACAGCGATAGGCTTGGAAAGACTCGGATGGGACTTTAAGCCATGGCGCAGTGTGAGGGTTAGCCATACCCTGTTCATGTTAAAGAACACCCTGGATGGCCTTGACAGGAGGCTACCATCTGTCTGCTAACAAGTGTACAGCGAGTTTCCTCTCCTCAACCTTATCTGAGGCCTCGGGGTCTTTGTGACCTGGCCGTTTAGCCCATTGTGGGCAAAAAAGTGCCACTCAGAAGTAAAACAATCCAAACCTAACTTGATTTTCCTAAAAAATATTATTATTATGTATACAGTAAAATAATTTCCCGTAATATTAAATACCATTCTGAAATTACTAGATACGAATCAATGCATCGAATGGTTTTAATATGTGCTTTATTTTTATAATTGAAAGATAACTTGGGCATCTAATTAACTTAGTCCATGGAAAGAAAGAAGTGGGAAAAATTTCTTTAGATATACAGCAAACAAAATGATACTTCTTTGCAACACCAATGTCTTTGGAATCACTTTAAATATATTAACAACAAATTTTCTGTTATTTTGCATCTGTTCAAATGGCAGAACTTGAACGGCGCCAACAAGAGAACTATTACTTCGGTTCTGTGATTTCGAAGTTGTATTCATTTGTCGGTTGCTGCTGACGAGATTACTGGACATGTGCCTAATGTTGCCAACTCACTGCATCTAAATTATACTTCATAAAAGACAGCTGAGAGAATGCTTTATTGTCTTTATTGTTGTATGTCACATCTGATAGCTGCTGTTGAAAAGATTAATTTATCTCACTTTCACTTCATCTGCTAAATTATTTAAAGACCTAGAACTCGGATAATGTCTTAATTTTAGGGAACTTCCAATCATTCTTTCTAGTTTCTGATTTATGCTTTGCAGAAACGTATATATAAAATTGAAGTGAATATGATTTTAAACCTCAAACTTATCTTTGTTCTATTGAACAACTTAGTAGTCCGACATAACTGGAGCCTGCAAAACAAAGTTTCAAGCAGCTGTGGATATTTATCATAATAAATCGTTCCTTGACATGCACCTCAGTTTGATATTTCACTTTTAAGACTTAATCTTGAGGTCTACAATCCGTAGTTCTTTGAGTGCATACATGCTGGTTTGTTTTGTCTCTGTAAGTTCCCAGGTTCGAGTCACAGCTGAGCCAGCGTTTAAATTTATCTCCGCAAAGCTCCCCTCCCAGTCCAAGGCAGCAGGGGATACCGATGGGCTTGGAAAGGCTGCCGTCCGACGGATGGGACGTTACGCTGTTGGTCGTGTGCGGGAGGGCCATACCCTGTGCACGTTGAGGAACACGCTGGATGGCCTTGACGGGAAGCTACCATATGTCCCTGAACAACTGTTCAGTGGGTCTACTCCTCCAACCGTTTCTGAACCTTCGGGATCCTTGTGGCTTATCCGTTTAGCCCATTGCGTGCAAAAAAGTGCCGTTCATAGGAAAATAACCCAACCTTTGAAAAATAAACTCTCCCTTATTTAAGTTGGTTCAAGGACGTATCACAGTAATGTTTGTGTTTCTTAAGTTCCATGTTATATTCTGTTATATATAAGATTTGGTGAAGAATTTCTTCACTCACTAGTTGCAAAATCCATTTTAGGACTCAGACTCCAATGATGATAACAGGTACTAAAGGTGGCAAATGCGTTAATCCACCATTGGTGGCAATAGCAGTCAATATATATAAAATAGAGCGTTTGTTCGTCTATGTGTGCATTTATGTTTGTTCGACATATCCTTCTAGACGCCAGATCTAGGACTAACAAATTTGTCTACCGCTTCATCATAGGTAATTTAGTGCACTGCCAGTGTTTCGACACCCACAAAATTAGGCCCACCCCCAAAAGCAAGCCCGAAACTATCCATTGATAACTTGGCGCATCGATAATGTTCTACTCTATTCATAACGTTCGACTCTCCATTCCTGAGAAAGTTGATGGCAGACCCCCCCCCCCCCACCCCGGAGATATCGGATGCTTGCAGTGGGTTCAGGTCCCGACACACTGTAGCTAGAAACCCTATCTCTAAACCCTAGGTAGTCAGTACTAAATGTGACCATCATATCAATTTCGGGACCTGCTGGTCAAGCAATGCATAATTACTGGGAACCGAAAACTGACGTCATCCAGAAGTGGACCCAACTACAAATGCGCCTACTACTCTGTGCTCCTCTGTAGTCGCGAGAGCGACACCCTCAATTCTGCTAGTAACGCATAAAAATAACTATTTATCATGAAATAAATAAATACCCCCTCAAGCAGCTGCTTGCCACAGAGGTCTGACAGGAGCCTGTCAGTCTATACGCCACAGTAGAAGTTCTGAGAGGATGGCGGGAAATCAGCAGAAAAACAACATGAACATCAATGCCTAACCTGGGGCTCGAACCCAGAGTCTCCCAGAAGAATGCCGGGTGTCCTCAACCAACCAGACCACGTGAGAAGCCAAGAAGCATGCCAGGTGTCTCAACCACTAGACGGCCGTCCCGTGGCCGAGTGATTAGCGAGTTTGGCTACTGATCTAAGGGACCTGGGTTTGAGCCCCGGATAAGGCATGGACTTTTGTGTTGTTTTTCTGCTGAGGTCCTGCCATCCTCACAGACTCATTCTGGCATATGAACTGACAGGCTCCTGTCAGACCTCTGTGGCAAGCAGCTGCTTGAGAGGGTATTTTTTTTGTCATGAAATAAGCAATAATTAAGTTTATGACGTAATATATGAATATTACTATCTTTTCATTTCTTTCTTACTAGTTCTACATTTTTCAACGAAACTTTTCTGCAGGCGTCATTGCAAAAAAAAAACACTGATTTAATAACCTTTCTGTGAAAAAAAATAACTACTATTTATAAAGTGGAAATAAAATTTCTAACAGTGACGATAAAAGCTGCGCAATCCTAGTTAGAAATATGTAAACTACTCTAAATGGTTTTCATCATCCATCATATCTAACATAAGTGCGTCTACGGTAATTACGTATTCGTTTAATGCTCGAAAAAGTTTCGAAATCTTTTCCACAAAACTAATGTAAACTGTAGTTATTCCTCATAGCAACTTTCTGTATTGAACTTATTGCTATTCTGTGAGCATCCTGTGGATGAAAAGAACATTTGCGCAGTGCTGTTCCCTACGTGTGATAGATGTGGCCCCAGGATGCAGTTTTTCGCCCATCATTCCCATAGCTAACCTGTGCAGAGCATCAGGGGCAAATGGATTCTCTTGTAACGCGTGTTGTCATACGGCGACCTCCAACCGCTCTGATCACCGCATATCCGCACTGAATACATGCGCCGCGTGAATGCAAATATCGTTTATTGCGAAGCGCATCTGAGCATCGGCCGCGGAGATTGTTACATTATCCGCCTTCGTCTGTGGATCAACGTGGCAGCCAATGCGCCTTGGGAGATCCACAAAAACCATTACAACAACAGAGCGTTCGGCCCGTCATCCCGACACACAGCTCGCAGAGTAGCGGTATTGCTGCGTGTTGAACTGTGCGGGGCCCCAAGGCACGCAATCGATCAGTGATAACCCGTCCGGAGTACAACGGGAGGAAGGGCACTTTTGCCTTCGTTAGTGGGGCAGAGGCTTCGGTGTTGGTAACAAGACGCGAGGTGAAACGACCCCGCCACTGAGAGGGTGGGTGGGGGAAGGCAGCACCTGCCCATTACTGGCAATGCATGCAGAAGGTGATGATCCGGGCCTATTAGAGTTCACGAATGGTTCAATGGCTGGGAGAGAGTGCTCTGAGCGATGGAGCATTATGATAGAGCTGCTGTTTTTTATGACGTTTGTCGTATCCCCCTCATTCAGCTCGTGTTTGGATAAGAAGAGAATTCGACAACATTCGACTCAGCCATCTATCCCCGCACGTGAACGGTCGAAGGAAGCCAAATGCGTTCACCGATAGCAATTTGAAACTTCCTTCTACGTTTTGCCCAGTGCTTTCAATGTTACAGGCTTCCGACTCTGCTGCAACGCTAACTTATGTCGTTTTCCATGTCATCGCATGCGATCGTTAAGCGCTATTGCTTTTTATAGACTTTAGATCTGATATGTATTTATTCAAAACCAAAAAATGTTTTTCTTATGAAATGCACGTTCACAAAAGGAAACATTTTGAGCCAACGGTTTTGAATGTGTGGAAATAGCACAGATCAATATCTAAAGTTTCTTAAGATTCTTACAGCTCTTTGAAAGAAGAACCTGATTCTTGAAGTAAAAATTTAACGTTCAATTTCATTTATAACAATTTGCACTCCTGAACACGGTAACAAATGACGTCTCAGAAGTCTGTCCATTCTTTATCGGAGGAGGAAATACACCTGCACTTCACTCTCATTCTCAGTCTAGCAAAGAGATAGAAATGGAAGTAAAAAGGATTTGCTCGATAACTGAAGCAAATAAGGCAAAGTATAAGTATCTTGGGTAAGTTGCATCGCATGTAATCTTTAACGTATCTTACCCACGTTCCTTTACACAAAGCAACAGGTTTTTTTTGTAGAATTTGAATCTCTTTTAACACTTTCACACACAAAGACTCCTTTATGAAAATATTCTGGTACATAAGATTAAAAGTTGCTCATATGGATGAAAAGAAAGGCATCCAACTAATTTACAGGTCCTACACATTTTTTCATTTCCTTACTATTCCTTTGTGTTTCACCCAGGTGTTCAACTTGTCAGCATTTTACCTCTTTGAAATTCTGATTGTAAGCTTATTTTAATAAGCACTTCCAGTCTTTGGAACTGACAATTGCAATCTTCCTTATGCAAAAATTAATTGATTTAAATTAAATAATGATGAGAAATATTTCCTAAACAGACATTGTAACATTAAGTCCTCTTAAGAAATCATTTTGACATCATGTAACTGAGAGTAATCGATAGCATCCCTTTTCAAGTTGATGCTGATTCGGATTATCTACTGAGTAGCTTGGCTACTGATCTAAGGGACCTGGGTTCGAGCCCCGGGTAAGGCATGGATGTATGTGTCGTTTTTCTGCTGAGGTCCCGCCATCCTCTGAGACTTTCTACTATGGCGTATTAAACTGTCAGATCTCTGTGGCAAGCAGCTGCTTGAGGGGGTATTTATTTATTTATTTTTATTTAGAGAATCCTATTGGGATAGTGAGGGGAATGTTCATGACGATGAGGCACCTATGGGTACAACCAGAAGTTATCACTTCTGCTGCACTTGAACCACATAGATCAGAAAGACTTGAAGGATTCTAGAAAATAAACTAGGAGAAATATCATTCCTAGCCATGGTGCAAGGTCATAATGTGGTATGCGAAAAAAAAAATACTGGTTTTTCAAGTTTATTTTGAACAATTGTTTCATCGTATAGTAAAAATAATATAGAAGAAGGTAAAATGAGTAGCTGGGCTCCCTTTGGGCTACCTTTTGAGTTTGGTAAATGTAATTTAAGAGACGAGTTGGCTTGTATCATCCTCGAGCTGTTTTATTTTGAGCACAGTGACTTTAAAGGTCAGTACAATATTCGGGAAAGAGAATTCACTGGGCATATATGAACTGATGGAAACCTCTCAATAAAGCTTTCTAGCTCAATTTTTTGACGTGGTAGGTGTTGTTCTCCTGCACAGAAGACTCTCTGAACATGCCATTTGAGGAAGAATGTCGTTGAAAGACAACGGTGTGCCTTTCTCACCGAGTCAAGCAGAGAAAAATCTAGATTCATGCAATTGAAATCCGTGCTTGTGAACCGTGGGCTACGTAGCATTCATAATACCGACTTTATGCCTCGTGCTCTTGATGAAAAAGTTTCGCCTCGAGAAAGTATCGATCAACGGAATATTATCAAATTTCAACCTCAGAATCAAATTTTTCGAAAACTTATGAATTTTCTCGTTTCGAATTGTAAGAGTTGTACTTTTGTTTCCTGTGCAAAAAGAATGGTAAATAGGAATGAGAGGATCGTAGCTTAGGATGGGCAGAGGCAGTCAAGTCATCCGTTGATCCCCTCCAAAGAAGGGAGAAACTGGAAAGATATTAATAGAAACATTAACTTTGGAGTTACAGTTATCTTTAACAGTAGAAATATGCATAATAGAAAAAGCATAAAGAAATATGCATGAACACTAGATAATATTTTTGACAATGAAAAATTCTTATTTCTTGATTAACTTCGTGAACTTGTCCATTCCCTAGAAGACTCTTGTTTTCTTTCCTTATGTAAAATCATTATCAGTCTGTCGGATTTATTGAGATCCGATGATTTGCTGTCCTTGTGCCTTGTATCAGAGCTCATCGTCGGCACGCGACAGGTCCACTCCATATCGGAATTATTTATGTCGAAAACGAGTGATGACCTCGCTTGTGTGCAGACTTCGCCGTTCTTTGTTCTGAGCCACGCCGAAGCGAGTCCCGAAAGAAACATTTGTTTTGCGGCGACGGGAATGAAGACATATCGAGCTCGAAGGTGGATTATTTCTTTCCGAAATGGAAACAGACATAAGACATTGATCCAGATTGTCCGCCGTCGTGTCGAGGGATCCCCTGGTCACACAGCAAGGATGCTCACCCTCTTGGTAACGTGGGGAGAAGGGGGGTTAAATGGACGCAATAGAGAGAGTTTCAGTTTGGTGATCGGTTATTGCAAAAACAAATTAACTTGAACCTTTGTATAGGAGAGAGTAAACTTTATAAAACACACGATCATCAATTCATTATCATACTGACCCTCATTTCAAGCAGATGTAACCGGACATTTTACTGGTGCTTTAAATGTCATTCGAATCAAGTGACAGTATTTAGTATTTCTCAGTAAAAGAAACAAAAAGCCTTTACTGTACGCATAGCTGAACTAAGAAAATAATCGCTACTTGTCTTTATTTCTTCATTCCGAGACTTTAGGCAAAATTCCTAAATCAAGGTAACGTCCTCGTTACCAAGAGGTGAACATACTAACTATATCAAGATAAGACTTCATACCAGTTTAAATGTTTTAGGAAGTTGAGACATTTCCGAGACTTTAGGCAAAATTCTTACGTCACGACAATAAACAACATGTGAAAAGAGAGTAATAAGACGCAGATTGTCCAATTGGTATTGTGCAAATATCATGTCATAGCCAGAAATTCGTTTATCCATTTATCTGAGCTATACCTTCATAGTCCTGAAGAGGGTTGTCGTTTTACCTCTGACAGCACCTTTGTTTTTCCCACAATGTCTAAATGGCCAGGCGGCAAGAGTCCCAAACACTCAGAGAAGGTGTTGGGGAAAGGAAATTGGACAGTTTTAAATAAAAAAGATGGAAGCCTCCCGTTAATTCCATCCAGTGTGTTCTTTAACGGGAACAGAGTATATTTCTCCTGAATGTGGCCCATGGCTTAATGTTCAATCAGACGGATGGCGATCATTCCAAGCCCATCGATGTTCCCTTTCTCACCAACACCAGAATGGAATTTAGCTGGAAAAATCTCAACTCAGGTACTATTGGGACTCGAACCTGAGAAAATCTAATTACGAGCGAGGCACGCTACCGATTGAATCAACCTATAGACTTGGAAAAACCTTATAGCTCTTATTAATAACGACGTAATCTCCAACAGCTGTTCATTAAAATAATCAATCAATGATAAATACACAGAGTTTATTATTGACACTGAAGTCAATAAATGATTTTGTGGATACATGAGTCCCGCGAATTGGCTAACTCAGCTGTCCATTCAGTTTCTTTCACCACAGCCGGACCTCATTAATACTCGCGCTCAAGTTAAGCAACAATAGCAAAAAAACGGCATCTCTTGTGCGATAATTTGACAATAAAAAAAAGTCATGTTTTTTACATACCATTTTGAAGAAATGATTTTCTAATCTGAATATCTCAATAAATATATACGGGAATTCCTTTGTTTTTCAATATTAGTAGGATATATGATCATGGGCTTCACCTGTAAGGTTCATTGAAATCCAACGAGGGACTTGTTTGTAATTCGTGATTTTGTATTTGCTGCCTTACGTTTGAGCACCAGTCAATAAAGGAACCTCCAACTGCTCTCCAGTTAGTTCTTCTTTCATAGACTCTGTCCTAGTGAACAAAATTTCCTCGCCCTGCCCACGGTCAGTAGGGGACACCGATGGGCTTGGAAAGGCCGCCGTCCGTCGGATGGGACGTTAAGCCGTGGTCCCGTATGCGGGAGAGCCATACCCTGTGCACGTTAAAGAACACGCTGGATGGCCTTGACGGGAGGCTACCATCTGTCTCCCAACAGCTGTTCCAGTGGGTCCCCTCCCCCAACCTTCTCTGAGCCTTCGGGGTCCTTGTGGCCTGGCCATTTAGCTATAGCCTGGCCATTTAGCCCATAGTTTAACAACAGTTTAGCAATAAATTTCTTTCATCCACCATATCTTCATTAATAACGAATAATGTCCCAAAACCTGTCCCATTAGTTTCTTCCCATCGCTTTTGTTCAGAATGGTGAAGGAATTCACAACCCTTGTTCAACCTTTTTTTTTTTCACACATCTTGCCCGTCTCATGAATGAAAAATTTCTCCAACCACTCTAGAGAGAGTTTTTCGCTCTCCTTGATCTTATTGCCGTCCCGTGGCCGAGTGGTTAGCACCCTTGGCTACTAATCTACGGGACCTGGGTTCGAGCCCCGGGTAAGGCATGGATATTCGTGTTGTTTTCTGCTGAGGTCCTGCCATCCTCTCAGATCTTCTACTGTGGCATATAAACTGACAGGCTCCTGTCAGACCTCTGTGGCAAGCAGCTGCTTGAGGGGGTATTTATTTATTTTATTTTTGATCTTATTGCGAACAAAGAAGTTTCCAAACGTTGTCCATTGAATTTCTTTAGTTTTTTCAGTCTTGGGATCAGGTTTTTCTTATTTATTTATTTCAAGATGTGCCTCATAATCACTACCGTTTATCAAGTTTCTCTCATTATCTTGATTTCCACTTTTATATCAGATGTATATATTATTGGTTCTATCTATCCCCGTTTTTTAGAACTTTACCGAATTATACTACATCAAATAAAAGTTAGCTGAGGATGATTTTCTGCCAAAGTATATATTTATCTTTCATAAGGAGCTCATTTTTGACATTTTAGTGCGGAAAAATTAAGTAGAAGTAACAATGTCAAGATAAGACTTCATACCAGTTTAAATGTTTTAGGAAGTTGAGAACGGAAGTGTACAAAAATGCATGTCTTTTAATATATTGTCTCTTAGGTAATAAAACCTGGAAATTAACTTATACACGACAAAAGGTTTCTTTAGGCCAATGGTACTTTGCAGAAGAGCTTTCGAATTCTTATTTTTATATTAAATATCCATTCATTTGATGCCGCAACATGCACAACTACATGATAAAAAAAAGGGAAGCATCTTTACATTGGGTTGTTCTACTTCTGAGAATCACTGTTGTGCACACAATGGGCTAAATGGCCAGGTCACCTGACCCTCAGATCGGCTCAGAGCTGAACCTGTAAGCAGATCTCCTTGACAGCTGTTAATCAAAAGAATCTTCTCGTCTAGCGTATTTTTTGGGTGAACAACGTATGACTATACAGCATGCAGGAGCGACTTAACGTCATATTCGACGGACGGTGTCATTTCGAAACTCATCGATGTCCGGTCATCGAGGGCAGCAGAGTCGGGTTCAGTGGAAAAAGTCTCAACGCAAGCGAAGCGAGGAGTCGAATGCTGCTTACAATCTATGTTAATACAGAGTCAAATCTAAGGCTCCGTAATTTCTTAAATGTAGTTTTTATACAAAAATGTGACTGATAATGAATTAAAGAACCTCAATCAGTTTTTTTTTCACAATATTCGTTCAGCATTTAAAAAAACATGGAAATTTGAATGTTTGAAACAAGAATGCAGTCACGAAAATATACCTTAAAAGTTAAAATTAAAGTAATTATGTATTTAAAATCATGTAATCCCGTGGCCGAGTGGTTAGCGCGCTTGACTACTGATCTACGGGACCTGGATTCGAGCCCCGGGTAAGGCATGGGTGTTCGTGTTGTCTTTCTGCTGAGGTCCTGCCATCCTCTCAGACCTTCTACTCTGGCATATAAACTGACAGGCTCTTGTCAGACCTATGTGGCAAGCAGCTGCTTGAGGGGGTATTTATTTATATTTATAATGAAATAAATATACATATAATATATATTTTAGTAGTTTGAATATGTAATTCTTTCAATGTTCGCCAATTTTGCATTGGTAAATGCTGTTGTTGAATATTATAGCTTCCTAAATTTGTAAATATCAATTGAAGTTTATCAAAAATCGATATTTAGATAAAGTGTAGAAGTAACAAGAAAAGATAACAGATTTTATACGAGCCTAAATGCTCTAAACCGGCGTTTTTCAAACTGCGGGTCGCGCAGTCGTTATTAACGACTGCGCTTTTGCCGGTCGTTATGTAAAATATATTTCTTATTGTGGATCGCTGTCAAAAACATTTGAAAAAACATTGCTGTGAACAGTTGGGAACGGAAATACACAAAAAGAGATCTCAATGTAATTTTTATCGAGTCGCATTTTTCGTAGTAAGCTTATTGAAAAAGCTAAGTAGCTTAAATTCGGATCTCCATTGACATAACATGGAGATGCTTCCGGTTTTTTTTATTTATTTCTTAATTTCTTTTTTTTTTTTCTTTTGAAAGAGAAACTTATACTTTTCCTTTTCTGTCCATTATCTGTGTTTCGTTCACTGTTTTTGACAGATTATCATACAGACATTCTAAAATTCGAAACGACTAGAAAAAAAATTTCCAACAGCGAATATCAGCAATTCTAATTGTGTTATGTAGGAGCAGCTCAAATAACAAAACTTTAAAATGACGTTGGCTATGATTATTATTTTCTGTGAATATAAATTGTAAATTCGCTCTAGATGTTGATCTCTTCGAATTACACTGGTTTCCATAAATTAAGGATAAACCCTATGTTAAGTCAATGGAAGGTAACGTCAAAACTCTATAACTTCTAAAATAAGTTTTTTTGCTTTGAAATATGTGATTGCAGATAAAGATCTCAATCAAATAAATCAATATCTCGATTTTCAACAATATTCGTTCAGTATTTAATGTTATGGAAGTTTCAATATTTAGCGATAACAATGCCAGCCACAAAATTGATTTCAGAAGTTAATTAAAACTTAATAATAAGTGTTGTATCAGAGTGTTTAATAAAAAAGTTTGTATTTTAGAACTTTGTGTAAAGAATTCTTTCACTATTCTTCACTTTTGTATAAGTTTTTTTAAGACTGGCATTTCCGTTGTTAAATATTCAAACTTCCTTAGCTCATTAAATACTAAACGAATATTATTGAAAAACGAGATATTGATTTATTTTATTGAGATCTTTATCTGCAATCACATTTTTCAAAACAAAAAAACTTATTTTAGAAATGATAGAACTTTGACGTTAGCTTCCCATTGACTTAACATAGGGATTTTCCTTAATCTATGGAAACCAGTGTACATTATTGCCGCAGTTTATGTTCTTTTTTCTTCCCGTCTATTATTTCAAAGCTTTATTATTATTCACGACCTCCGAATAGATACATTCAAGTACATATTTTACCCAAAAAACAGTCCATATGAAAAAAACACTTAACATTCTTACTGAAACGCTCAATGGAAAGAAAAACGTATATATTTTTTTTTATTTCGTTAATGATTCTAATATTTTGAAATGCTAACTTTCCTTCCATACGATGAACACCAAAGGAGATCAATTTGTGGAAAATTTTCCGTCCAGCTGAATATAAACGGAATTTTCCTAACAGAAAATTAACCCTAACGTTGAGCGGACTGAGTTTCCGAAGGATTCCTGTGCAATTCTCCTCCGTTTGGGGGAGTAATGAGTCAGAAGATCAAATGGAAATCCTCTTATTTGAGAGCAGAAACGGTTTCCATTCTTTTCCTCTACCACCTCTTAGTCCTCAGGGATTCACTTGACACGCTTTTGCCGGTATTTAAAAGTTAAGGGTTTTCTCGAATCCTGATCTGTGATAAAATAAAAAAATAATAAATACTCCCTCAAGCAGCTGCTTGCCACAGAGGTCTGACAGGAGCCTGTCAGTTTATATGCCAAAGTAGAAGGTCTGAGAGGATGGCAGGACCTCAGCAGAAAAACGACACAAACAGCCATGCGTTACCCGGGGCTCGAACCCAGGTCCCGTAGATCAATAGCCAAGCGTGCTAAGCCAAAACAAAAAAAATCAATACCTTGCAACAGAAAATTATATTCAGTGATCTATCTGGCAAGTGAATCAAATGCCTTTCACGTGATCTCATTAGTTGGTAACGTTGCATAGAGAAGACACGTGACTTCAGAATCAAATGACACTTAGTTGTGAAGGTAACGAACCTGATTAGTGATTAGCTTGTTGGACTGTTGCATCATCATATTTAGGTAATTAGTAATGACAGGCCGAACTATCGTAGTGCGTAAAAGAGAAAATGCTTATTTCTTCAGTATCTTATAAAAAGATAATGATCATTAAAAAAAGTTCAGGTGGTGGCTATTGGCCAATTAAAACTCAAGCTATCAGTTGTTGTTTTTTCATTAAAACATTTGTTGTTTTCATTTAATTTTGTCTCATTTCCACTTATCAACAGTGAAAATCGTGCTGCTGTTAACTTTGTTTCGTTCCAATAACTGGCATTTCATCTATAATTCGTCTTCGAATAGCGGCTAATATCTAATCCACGGGGGGTTAGATATTAGTTTTTCTTTTATTATATTTTAATCTGCAGTTCCCACGTTCGAGTCCCAGCTAGGTCAGCGTTGAGATTTTCTCCGCAAAACACCCCGCCCTGCTTCGGTCAGTAGGGGACAGCGATGGGCTTGAAAAGGTCGCCGTCTGTCGGATGGGATGTTAAGCCGTGGCCCTATTTGCAGGAGAGCCATAACCTGTGCACGTTAAAGAACATGCTGGATGGCAATGACGGGAGGCTAGTATCTGTTTCCCAACAGCTGTTCCAGTGGGTTCCCTCCCCCAACCTTCTCTGAGCCCTCGGGGTCCTTGTGACCTGTCCATTCAGCCGTTGTGTGCAAAAAGGTGCCGAAATATTTATTCAAGGTGGTATCTAGTGGAGGGAGGAAAAGCGCATGGCAATAATCCACCCCGACTCCTAAAACATCATCATGATAAGAATGGATTTTTAAACACCACTAGAACGTAATATTACATTTTTTTTGTAGAGAATAATTTCTTTAAAAAACTAAAAGAAATATTGAGTAACGGCTTTTTGGTCGGTGGCATGACTGTATTTATTGTTATAAATAGTTCAAATTATGGAATTGTTATGAAAGCAATTATGAGGACAGTTTTGTAACACTTCCGGTGATTTAATTAGTTTAAACTTCGTGAAAATTAAATATCGCACACTATTTATTAAAAGATGAATGAGTCAGCGTTAATGACTTTATCATCTAACTAATTATTAAAAAAACTAAGCTCTTTTATTTTGCCCCACGAATTAAGCTCGACACAAAACCTATCGGTAGTTTTTTGTTCGGCTTACATCTGCCGCATAGCTGACAATCAATAAATACCAAAGGCAATCATTTCAGCTGATTCGTGTTTGTTTGACCAGCAAGGTTTACGCGTCTGAAATTGCATTCTGCCCAGTCTACAACAGTGGCTTTTCGACTGCATTGAAAGAGGCACAGAAACAGTGTTTGTGAAAACATTCTAAAATTGAAATAACTTGAATGATGAACGTATACTAGTTCTTTAATTTTTAGTATTATTTTTCGTCCTGAAACGTTCCGTTGCATTTAACATATTAGCCCACTGTGCAGTGCAGCATGCATATATCATATGGTGGGTGGTTTCCCTTTGAGTAGCTAGACAGGGTTTGGATCAGTCGGGAGCGCATCAGGCTCATAATCCGCAAGGTCCAGTCCCATCTGAGACAACACCGAAATTTATCTCCGATAAAACCTCCACCCTGGCTCGGTCAGAAAGGGGCCACCGATGAAAAGGCCACCATCCGTCGTATGGGACGATAATCTCTGAGTAGCATTTCATTGCAATTGATGGGCTTAATGGCTAGGACCCCAATGGCTCAGAGAAGGGTTCCGATGGGGATCCACTAGACAGCGGTCAGGAGACAGGTGGAAGCCTCTCGTTAAAGCCATCCATCGTGCTCTTCAACGTGCGCAAGATATAGTTCTCCTAGAGACAGTGCCACCGCTTAACATCTCATCCGACAGATGGTCACCTTTCCAAGCCCATCCTGTCCGCTTTCTCCCCGAGAGCAGAGTGACTGCTAGTAGAGTAAATCTCAATGATGTACATGTAGGACTCGAGCTATATCAGTCGCAAAACATAAAAACGCAAAATGTTACATGTCAAATATTTTTTCCATCATCTAAGGATCCGTGAATATAGTGAAATGGTTATTTGATATTTAGAAACTTTGAAAATATGATTTTTAAACCTTATACAGAGTGATTCAAAATTAGCGCAATCCGAGAGGTAAATGCTTATTATTTCGCTCCAATTGAACGGAATTCAATACCGATTCTAAGTTTGGCAACTCTGCAGTCACTGACATATGCAACACTCTTTAGTGCTCACACTATCAGTTCTTTGTTGGTGACGTGTAGTGTACTAGTTGCCCATAATGAAATTTTCTCGGGTCTAATGTATACGGGCCGTCCCGTGGCCGAGTGGTTAGCGCGCTTGGCTACTGATCTACGGGACCTGGGTTCGAACCCCGGGTAAGGCATGGATGTATGTGTCGTTTTTCTGCTGAGGTCCTGCCATCCTCTCAGATCTTCTACTGTGGCATATAAACTGACAGGCTCCTGTCGGACCTCCGTGGCAAGCAGCTGCTTGAGGGGGTATATATATTTTTTTTTAATGTATACAACGTCGAGCGTTATTTAAAAAAATCATTTTTAACTGTTCAAACTGACTTCAATGAACAGTTTCCCTCACACATTGGAAGCATTAAAAGTCAATATGGAAGCTGAAATTTCTGATAATAAGTGGTCAAACATTGCGTAAGGTTGCGACAAACAGGATGAGAAGGGTTTGCTGTTGTATCCAAGAAGAGGGAGGACACTTTCAACATCTATTATAGCCCTTTATTAACAATTTGTATACGTAAATTGAGAATAAATGAAATTTTCTAATATGGGCTGCGTGAACTTTGAATCACTCTGTACTAACTGCAAGAACGTTGTCTACTTCACAATGTGAATTCACCTATCACCATAATTGAAGCCATTTCCTTTCTCTCAGCGTTTGACAACAGCTAGGAAAACATTCTCCATTTGGCCTTCGTTTAAAAAGTAACGAAAATTGACTTATTTTTGGCAGTTGGCATATAGCTCTTAATGTGCGGTATCAGCATGTGTTCCCACCCTGTTCAACGGGAAGCAGACATTTACAACAAGGATGATTTCTTATCGTTCGAGAAATTGTTAGGCAGCTATTCTCCATTTTGCCTCCATTAAAAGCAAGGGAATGTTGATGACTATCGGCAGTTCGCCTATCTATCAACTCCAAATTGCGCCGTCAATGTGTAAGTACTTTTTTTTTCAACTGAGAGCAGATAGTCACTTCACGGATGATTCTTGTCGGTGCAAAAATGAATGATAAATGAAAAACGCCTTTTTATTTACTTTCTTGTCTATAATATATGATGGTAATTTTTTCAGCTCTTTCTTTGTACTATTATAGGCTTGAAAATTAAAAAATATATATATTTTGATGTAAATGTAGTATTTTTAATTGTCTGCTTTTTATCACATTTTTATTTATGTTTTTTTGAATAAAAGCTATGATAAAAATTTTTTCTAACACCTAGAAGCACAATGAATTTGTCCCCTGGTATTGAATTTGTAAGCAATTACAGTTTCTTTCACCCGTCTTTCATCTTTTTCGCTTGGATTTATTTTCGAAATATTTAAGGAAGAAAAAGTGCACTTTATGAATATTTTTAGTATCTGTAATTTGCATATTTACATTTCTTTTGAGACTGTAAGAATAAATCAATTATTATTAAGAAATTTATTAATAATACTAAATTCGTGTTAAATATTCGTAATTAAGTAAGAAGATTAATAAAAAAAAGTGAAAAAAAGTAAATCATATGTCAGCCCAATATTTAAAAATGTTAGATGTCAAACGTTTTCTATTTCTTGATTAATTTTGAGATCCAACCTACGAATTTAGTGAAATGTGAATTTCACATTTAGAAACAGTAGTGTAGCAGAAATTTCTGAAATGATAGTAATGCAAAGGAAGTTTCTGAAGAGTTAGTTAAAGGGAGTGTCTGAAATGTTAGTAAAAAGAGTTTTTGAAATGTTGGTGAAAGGAGTTTCTCAAATGTTAGTAATGGAATTTCTGGAATGTTACTAGTGCAAAGAGAGTTTCTGAAATGTTCGTATCGTTAAGGGAGTTCTTGAAATATGTTTTAAATGTTTTTGAAGAACAACAATAACTAGATTGTTTTATAAATTTCCAACTATAACTCCAATTTGCACCTGGTTATAATTTAAATTTAAGTAACAAATTCCTCCCAGCCAGGGGTGGCTCAGTCGTTAGCGCGCCAGACTCGTAATCTGCAGTTTCCCAGTTCGAGTCCAAGCTGGGTCAGCGTTGAGATTTTTCTCCGCAAAATTTCCCCCCCCCCTGCCCACGGTCAGTAGGGGGCACCGATAGGCTTATAAAGACCGCCGTCCGTCGGATGGGACGTTAAGCCGTTGTCCCGTGTGCGGGACAGCCATACCCTGTGCACATTAAAGAACACGTTAGATGGCCTTGACGGGAGGCTATCATCTGTCTCCCAACAGCTGTTCCAGTGGGTTTCCTCCCACAACCTTCTCCGTGTGCGGGACAGCCATACCCTGTGCACGTTAAAGAACACGTTAGATGGCCTTGACGGGAGGCTATCATCTGTCTCCCAACAGCTGTTCCAGTGGGTTTCCTCCCACAACCTTCTCCGTGTGCGGGACAGCCATACCCTGTGCACGTTAAAGAACACGTTAGATGGCACGTTAGATTGACGGGAGGCTATCATCTGTCTCCCAACAGCTGTTCCAGTGGGTTTCCTCCCACAACCTTCGTGTGCGGGACAGCCATACCCTGTGCACGTTAAAGAACACGTTAGATGGCCTTGACGGGAGGCTATCATCTGTCTCCCAACAGCTGTTCTAGTGGGTTTCCTCCCTCAACCTTCTCCGTGTGCGGGACAGCCATACCCTGTGCACGTTAAAGAACACGTTAGATGGCCTTGACGGGAGGCTATCATCTGTCTCCCAACAGCTGTTCCAGTGGGTTTCCTCCCACAACCTTCTCTGAGCCTTCGGGGTCCTTGTTGCCATGGTGTGCAAAAAAGTGCCGCTCAGAGGTAAAACAACCCAACCCAAATCCTCCCAACCGTTTAGCAAATCGCTTATCGTTTCTGCTCATCCACCTGTAAGAGAGAGCTGCGAAACTCTGAATTAACTTGTAATATATTATTAGTGATTAGAAACGAGAACAGACTTAAGTTTTCTGTCATCGCAGGACTGCACGTCCATTATTGCCACATTTGGACGGCCGTTCATCTCGGTGTTCTCTTAACAGCCTCAGGATCTCTCTCAGCGTGACCTGGTTACAAGAGTGCAGTGATGGAGGGTGCAATTACCAGCGGAACATTGCCTTTATTGGTTCATATATCACGTGAGGGGCCACAACAGGTGAGTGACTCTGGCTCTGCTGCCAATGGATCATCAGAGTCAGAGACGGTCTCGCTCTGAACACGGAGGCCAGTCGGCCAAGAGCAAAAGCACCCAGCCGGTCACAGTGGGCGCACAAGGACTCACGTGATGCCTGACCACTCTTTCCCTGTCATTAGTCTATTGCTGAAGGGAGTTTTGACGATTCCGTAATGGATATATTCTCACCACTTTATATCTATATGAATGCACCGTGTTATCAAAGGAGATACATTACTCCAGGCACCGAGGGATTCGCCGTAATGCAACTGACTTCGATCTCTATCTCGTGGACTGTATTGACATTTCTATGATTGCAGCTAGACTAGTAATTTGAACGAAGGTGAATAATCTGCTTTGATGAGAATTATACTGTAAAAGATGAACCGGTGTCATTTCTGTCTGATCTAAAAAAGGCATTTTGAGATGTTCTTTATGATTACGATTTTTCAAAGGACGAAAAAAATCTGTTTTATCATGATAAGAAATGTAATAGATTAAACTGTTTTACTGATATCTTTAGAGTGTAGGAAAGACTTAGATATAAAAGACAATATCTGGATAGGTAATTTACATTGAAATAATTCCATATAATTTAGAATTTAAATTCTTCAATTAATAAGATTTATATCATAATTGATGTCTGATTAAACTAGTGTGCAATTCTTGTGTTCAGTCGTGAAAAAATTGCAGACTTTCTCTCATTCGGAGAGAGCGGGGGTTGGTTCAGTCGGTAGCGCGCCTGGCTCGCAATCTGCTCTTCCCAGCCAGAGTTGAGATTTATCTCCGTCGACTCCCGTTCTGCCCTAGGCAGCAAAAGGGACAACGATACGCACGGAAAGGCCGCTGCCCGTCGAAGGAGACTTCAAGCCATGTCCCCTACACAGGAGAGTCATACCCTGTGCACTTTAAAGAACACGCTAGATGATCCTGATGGGAGGCTAACATCTGTCTCCCAACAGCTATTCAGCGGGTCCCTTACTTAACCTTCTCTGAGACATGAGTACCGCTAGCAGGTAATTCAACTCGGTGGATGATATTTATTAATCATGTTTAAAACCCATGTAGCAATTTGAAAAGTGTGTATTGAAGAAAAGAAATTAAGGAAAATATGAAAAAAAAGAATTAGCGTGTTCAAATGGATTAAAAATATTTTTTAAAAATCCAATTATGTTTCTATGCATATTTTTTGGTGCGACTTGAGACCATTCGAAAGCATTATCTTCGTGTCATCAGATTATGCAAGTCGAAAAACCTGAAAATAATATCTCCTAAAACAACTAATTGGAAGCATTAATAATATTTTGACGTAAAAAATTTTAATAGATGATAGAATATTTCATTACATCATTATTATAGACAAAAAAATTGCTTTCAATACACTAATATGGAATTGGTTAGAGGAGTTTGAAAATGTTGAAAAACCTCATGATGTTAAAATTATCTCCTTTATTTGAGATTACGTTGATGAAAAAAATACTGTTGTTCAATTAATCGTAATTTTCAGTTGAATGTTCGGAATAACCTTATCCAAGTTTCGACTAAGCTGGAGAATGATTTTAGTTGTCGCATTTAAGTACTTTCTCACATTTAGTTTATTACTTTGTTGTTAATTGTTTGCAATTCTATGATTAATATAAGTTATCTATTTTTCACAATTCCATTGTTATTTTGTGATCTATTTAATATTTGCAAATGATCATACTATTTTTTTATTATTATAACGAAAATGCATTGCCCTAGCAAAACTTTGCAGAATGTCGTGTTATGTCAATGGGGATATCTATAACTTCTAAAACAGGCATTTATTGGAAATTTTTGATTGAAGATAAAGTGGGAAAAATTAAGAAAAATCTACACATATCCCTCGATTTGCACGGTAGATAGGTTCTGCGAAATCATCAGGTAAATCTGACCGTGCAAACTGGACCAACAACTTGTGGGAAAAAGGGGAATAGGTTCCGAAAAAATCATTTGGTTTAATAAAATGCACATTGAAAGTTTTATTTAGACGTATTTATCGCAAATTTCAGTTCAGCAGTAATAATAATAATCATTATTGTAACATTATTTTGCTTTTTTATTTGCACTATATTTCAGATAAGCTTAGATTAATTTCTCATAAATTTCTTTTTGGCCTCCGAAAAATACTCATACTTAATGTGGACTTACACTATATTATAACGATACACTATATTGTACTTATTTACAATATTTTGATAGGTCAGTCCTTAAGTAACAGAAGATATTTTGTTATGATAGTGTAGGTCCACATTAAGTATGAGTATTTTTCGGAGGCCAAAAAGAAATGTATGAGCTGAATATGAATTAGAAATTAATCATTTTTCTAATGCTGAATGGTTTATTTTGTAAAATTAGTATTTTATGATACAGTGTACTTCGGTATAAGCTGCATTTGCCTACATGCATATAAAAGTCTACAAACTTAAATTTGCTGATAAAAATGAGATAAAACGCTGATTTTACTAGCCCGAAAGAATTCAGTCTAGAAGGTCAAATATCGCTGCCGAACGAAAGCAGGTTTTATTTCATTAGCTGAAATGTAGTCGCGAGACAGACTACATTTCAATGGCAAGAATGCAATTTCGGAGAAAGAATATAAATGTAACTTGTTATAGACGACGATTTTATTAATATATGGAATTTACTGTTAGAATTGACTACTGACTATTTATTTTGAAAATAAATGATATCAACTAAAATGATTTAGTTCATTTTTATTTCGGGATGACAGTCTAATATTCTCGCTTGACGCTATGCTACTGCTACGTCATAATATGCAATAAATTATTACCGGAAAAGTCCTGTAGAGAAGGAACACTTGAAATAATGAGATGAAAAGAATTGGTTTTGGTTGTCCCGACTGGGATTCGAGCCCAGATTATCATATTTGCATGCATTAAAAAAAAATCTAAATCAGTACCGCGTAAAACGAAACTGGTTGCATTTGCTTGACCGTTGTACCGTGTGAATTTGTGTAATTTATTTAAATACCGATTTTTTTCAACAATATTCGCTTAGTATTTAAAGAGTTACGGAAGTTAGAATGTTTCCCATCAGGAAATGCATCGTAAGAATTTACCTCAGAAATATACTAAAGCTTAAATAATAAGTATTGTTTCAAAACTTTTAATAAAATAAATATACATTTATAAAGTTTGCGTAATGAATATTGTAGTATTATACGAATCGTTTTTATAAAACAAGATAATTTATTGTTAAAATTCCAGCTTCCATAACTTTTTAAATTCTGAACGAATATTGTTGAAAATCGAGTATTAAACAGATTTGATTGTGATCTATATTTTCAGCCATATTTTTTCTATTAAATTAGAAGTTTTAGAGGTTAGATTCCCATTGACATAACATGGAAATTCTATAATATTTTCGTAGGGCTGTCTATAGGTAACAGAAGATGTTTATGGCATATATCTATATTTAATATATAATATTTAATATATTAATGGGGAAATCAAACCGCTACTAGTTTTAGTTATGTTTAATTACATTTTAAGCAGCTACTATAAATTGCCTTTGTTTAGATGCCATCCCCCGAAAATTTGCATGGTTATATAACGAGTCTACGTATCGCCCTGCTGGATTGAAGGCAAGTTAGGTCTTTTCCATTAATATCAGCGACACAAATTATGCTGAGTTGTCCAGAATTTCATTAACCAACAGAGCATTTATTAATGATTTCATCACAATCCCTGAGCGCGTATACATAGGTAAACAACGTCCAAGCTATTTGCATTCCCCAAAGCTGTCAATATAGTCCATGAAGACTTCGTCGTAGAGGGATTTTTGGCAGGAGCGTAGGATTATAGACTGTTTACAGGTCTTTTATTGCCACAACCTATTTCTCTTAAACAAGAGTGAACTTTCATGTGAATTGCAGGAAGCATCCAATTACGAGAGATATGCTTAGATTTCGGTCGCATTACCAGTCAGTATCCTTCGTCTGCAATGAGCTGGGAAGCTGCAATTACACCCGAAACTGGCGTAAAGTGCATTTTCCGACAGTTCTGGAGAAAGAAATCCGAACTGGCCGTGTCTTGAGAACGTAATCCAAGAGACAGACATCAATGACTTTGCTTTCAAAGCGCTGGCAGCTTCGTAAAGAGAGAAAATCAAATTATGAAATCCAAGATCGCTTTTATCAGCGAAAAGTTGATTGCTTCAGTAGAAAAAGAGATTTTTCTAGAGACACAAGAAATACATTTCACTAGAGCTACTGAGGAAGTTTTCCTTTTTTCAGTTTATTCTCTAAGATCGGTTAAGCTAAATAAGTAGAATGTAACAAATCATTACAGTTTTGATTGTATAGCATCAGCATTCTACATTCTGTATCGAATGATACGAAAGTAATTCAATATTTTTCTCTAACGTTTACACTAAATTCGATCAACATTTCTCTTCCTAAGGAACATTAATGACTTCGAGATATGGATGCGCAACAAGTTCAAATAATGTGCTACCACTTATAATTGCATTTGAACCATTTGCACAAAAACAAATTGATAATGCTTTTTTTAACTGCCAGTTTTACTAGAGAAACATAAATCCAAATAATATTACATTTCCTAGTGTGATAAAGTTGTTCATTCAATTCAGATGTAAAGCTACCAGGCGCATTCAATGATCAGCTGTATGCACTTATTGAAACTGGCCAGCCGTCCCAGTCGCCGAGAATTTAAGCAGCCTTACTGCGAATATAAAAGGACCTGGGTTCGAGTCTTCGATAAGGTAGTCTCTGTTGTCTTTCTACTGAATTCTGTTCTTATTCATATGGGTGATGTTGACTCAATCTGTAGCTCGCCATGCTCGTCATCTGAAGTTCCCAGGTTCGATTCCCAACTGTGCCGACTTTGAAAAAATCTCCATTCTGTCCTCAGTGAGAAGAGGGAAGCGATGGGCTTGGCAAAACAGTCGTCCATTGAATGGGCCGTTGAGCCGTAGCACCGTGTGCAAGAGAGCCATACCCTGTACATTTTAAAGCACACACTGGATGGCCTTCCATCTATGTCCTCACCGCAACCTTCTCTGAGCCCTTGGGGTGCTTGTGATCTGGCCATTTAGGCCATTGGGTGCAAAAAAAAAATGCGGCTCAGATTTAACTACCGACCCTTTTTTATAAATCATCTTTATAGTTTATTATTCCCACAATCTCATGTCAGGCCACTGTGGCAAATGGCGTGCCTAAGAAGAAACGGAATAAAATAACAGTGATTGCCACCCTTAAGGCAACAAATGTTTCTTACACTTATTAAACGGACTAATTTAAGGTGTAGTGTGAAATACCTTCTTTAGCGTCTGTTCGTGAGGTAAAACTTTATATTAAACTGTTTTTTCAAAATTATAATACTTATCAGAAACTGGCAAAGTACAGAGTTGGTCCTCTCAAAGTAATTACTGACTTACGACAATGATTGGCACCATCATTTTGTTATTTTTTAGCAGATAGATCACAAAATGATTTTGGAAATAGGCATTATTCATTATAAATCTTTAATTCTCAAAACATTACATTTTGTTGCAGATGAAGAGAGAATATTAAAATTTTAATAAACATAAATTTCATACAGTTATTAGCACATTTCTATTAACTCTCTGATAATGAGATTAAAAACGTTATATAAATAAGTAATCAATGTGTTTTACAAATCCATTCTTTCTTTATATTTTATTCCATAGAGTGTTTACCGTCGGGGAACATTTACTGTCAAACATTTTTATCGTATAGTGTTCTACACTGCTCTTATTGCTCAGTGGAATTTTTTATTTCCTTCCCATTCTCTGGATTTTCTTATTGCGGGCATGAATCGATTGCGATCATAAATTAACTGTGCATTTGTATTCCAAAGTACCCCCACACACTTTCTTAGGCGTATAAATAAACCATTTTTGCCCTAAATTATCAAGATTAATTACAGCATTCTCTTTGTATCATCCTGTGATATTTGATTAAATTTGTCCGAATATATATCGAGATATGCGCATTTTGTGTGTCCATGCTTAACTTTTTACTTGCGTGCACATTAAATGAAAGTGTTCATCTGTTAATAAAAGAAAAAATTCCTTTTTTACAGTAATAATTTACGTAGAACTAAATTACTAGCTCATCAGACTCTCATATTTACTGAATATAAGATGAGGAACTTTAATTTTTTTTCTCTTTAATTGCTACGGAGGTCTGATAAGAGGCTATCAATATAAGAGGCCCAATAGAAAGGTTCTGTGAAGAAGGCAAGGCCTTAACAGAAAAACATCACACATCAGAAGAAAGTCGCTCATGCCTTATCCGAAACTAGAATCCGGGTTCCTTTGCTCCGCAGCAAAGCACGCTAATCACTCGCCATATCTCTTATAGTTTGCAATACAGAGGGTTCTAACACTTTTAATAAGGTAGAATTTGCTATGAAATATCTTTCATTAATCGTATGTGGAAACAGCATCCGCCATCTCATCTGCATCGAAAGGGAACTGGTTTCAAATTCCCGGATGTGGAGGTGTGTCGTTCTGCTAAGGTCTCGCGGCTCAATGGCAATTTCTATAGACATTATCCGGTCGTACCTTAATGTGAACATCCTCTATATCATTTCCTTTAAAGAAATCCACTTTACGAAAGATCTGTTGAGCGGGGGTTGGCTCAGTCGGTAGCGTGTCAAATTCATAATTTATAGTTCCCAGGTTCGAGTTCCACCTGGGCCAGCATTGCTACACCCTCCGACACTTCCCTTGGTCAGAAAAGAGATATCGATGGACTTGAAATATCACCCCCACCAACACACACACCCTTTGTAGGTTAAATAATAACCTGGATGACCATGACGGGAGGGCCTTCTGCCACCTAACAACTGTCCGGTGGGTACCCTTCCAAAACCTCTGAACCTTTGGGGTCCTTCTGACCTGGCCATTTAGCTCACTGTGAACAAAAAGTGCCGCTCAGAGATAAAACAACCGAGCCAGATTCGAGTCTTAACTGTGCCTGTGTTGATAATTTTCTTCACTAATCCTCGTTCTGGCCTTGATGAGAGATGAGAGGAGGAGATATTAATCCGGAGCCCCATGGGCAAGTTAAAAAACACGCTGGATGACTTTCACAAGTTTTCGATCAATCTTCTGAAAATTGTCCGATGGATCACCTTCAACCAGCTCCGAGCATTGGGATGCTCGATGTCTGACCATTTAGTCCTTGTATTGCAGAAAAACGTGCTGTTTAAAGATAATAGAGGGTTTTTTTTATTTGCCATTAAAAGAAATTATAATGGGATTCTGAAGGAAAAAATCTCACTGGAGTTAAAAAATTTATCATTAATATTTCATCGAAAAGGAATTTGATCTTAATGTTTCGATTTTTCCACCTACGAGACATAAATAATAAGACGAATGACGAGCATGCGTATAGAGAAGAGTGCGTTAAAATAGGGAAAAGGAGAGCTCTATTGGTTTACAGGGGGGGGGGGGGGTCATTAAAATATTGAAACTAGAAGAACATATACTGCTCACAAAAATTAGGGGATATTTTTATCGCTTCATATTCATTTTGAAATATCCCCTAATTTTTGTGAGCAGTATATATACAAACTCGTTTGCTTTAAAAGTTTTAATTCGAACTAATAGAAGACGGGGAATATGAAAATAGCAATATTTTATTAGCACTTGTACAACATAAAAAAATTTGTCTTTTATTCTTTAAAATGAAAAAGTTGCTTTTCTCGCACCTCTCTGAGAAAAGGGGAGCAGATTCTTGCCATTAGCTGAATATCTTTTCACACTCTACCACCGAAAGTTCAAATTTCTACCATAAACTGCCACTTGCAATATTCTTTAAAAATTTCGCATTTTCCGTGTTTAGTGCCCTCTAACGATGTAAATTAAAACTACGTAAGGATTATAAAAATTTGAATCAAAATCTCTTATTCGTTCTTATCCAACTATAAAAAGAAACTTCCAATTATCTCTTAAAACAAAACGTTTGCTTCCCACCCACCCTGGGTATAAGGGGGCAATTTATTGATGTCAATGCTAACATCATGATCTTCGCATTCCACCACAAAAAAATTTTAATTTCTAGCATAAAATTTTGCAATTCTCAGTTTTTTTCACCGTCAAAGAGCACTTTTTAAATTTTGGGAGATCTGGAAAGGACGAATCGTAATTTTATCAAGGCCTGTCCAACCAAAAAATAATTTTTAACTTATATCTAACAATGAAAAAGGTGAAAGGTTGTGACGTCTCCAATGTCGTGGTCTGCCTCAAGCCTGAATCCAAAATGTTGTAAATGTGATCGATGTTGTGAGTCATGTATCAAAGTTTTTGAAGGTAGGTATTTTTTTGATAGCAAAAAAAAAAGACAAATTAAAAATTAAAAAAAATACCTATCTTCCTATAATGCCCTAAAGGGCAGAAAATAATCCTAAAACATATCGATGGTGCAATCAGTCACTGAGTTCGTATGCACTTCAAAGGAAGATAGGGAGACGATTTACCTATTCGACAAGATTGCCGGCGCCCTATCTTCCTTTGAAGTGCATACGAACTCAATGACTGATTGCACCATCGATATGTTTTAGGATTATTTTCTGCCCTTTAGGGCATTATAGGAAGATAAGTTTTTTAAATTTTTTTAATTTATATTTTAGTTAAATTTGACTAAAAGCTGTTTTATAAAAAAAATACTCCCTCAAGCAGCTGCTTGCCACAGAGGTCTGACAGGAGCCTGTCAGTTTATATGCCATAGTAGAAGATCTGAGAGGATGGCAGGACCTCAGCAGAAAAACGACACATACATCCATGCCTTACCCGGGGCTCGAACCCAGGTCTCTTAGATTAGTAGCCAAGCGCGCTAACGGAATAAAAAAGCTTAAAAAGTGACTTGTTTTGACATAAAAAGCTAAAATGATTTGGCATAAGAAGCTGAGCTCTGAATATGACTAACTGTTGGGCGTTAATCTTAATAAAATGCCTACTAAGTGTATATAAAAATTAAATTAAAAATATCATTCTAAAGCAGCTGTGAATCTTAGTCATATATAGAATTAAAATAAAATTCGCTAATTTTTTTTTTCTTCACAGGGAATGATTAGTTAACCTTGTTTTAAAGAATGAAGATCCAGAAAAGGAAAATAAATCAAGGATTCAAAATATTCAATAATTTAAAATGCTTGCATTAATAACAAAATTATAAATTCGGGAGGATATGAAAAAAAATTACTTGTTCTAGAAAAACCCAAAAAAAGAACACATAAAAATAATCGAATCAATCTGGGAAGATTGGCAGTCTTTGTTTTCTATGCAGCTGACCGCGTGGTTAGCCTTCTTGGAAATTTATGAAAGGCGCCCGTGTTCGAGCTTTGGTTAAGGTAAGGATGTCTGATAAGAAAAGGGTGAAGATGTTTTTCTGCTGAGGTCTCGAATCGTCGCATATTTTTCTCGTTGGCGTATTAAACTGACAGTCTCTTGTCAGTTTAATAATTCTGTGCCAAGCGTCAGCTTAAAGAGGAATTTTTGTTTTTAATTTAGTTTATTTGAAGATTTTAAAGATGCTGTATATAAAGTAAATGCGTTTCCCCCCCTGGTGTAATATATATCATATATGCACTAATTATAAACATATATGAACTGTTTATAACTAGTACAGTAGCATTGCTTTATTATGTAGCTAAATCAAAAAACTACTCCTTAAAAGCAATACACTTTATCACCTTGTAGCCCAAGGCTAAAGCAGAGGGGGGAGGGGGAGGAAGTATACATGACTTATCAAAGGTTAATCAGCCTATTTCTGATCATTTCCATTTATCACACTTCTAGAAGCACAGTGAATTGATTTTTAGCATTTATTTTTAATCCCATATCCTTATTTAGGGCACGTGGGGAGGGGCTGAGAACTGCTGCATCCTCCTCCCCTGATCATAATCTGCCCTTGCGTGGTGAAAGAGAAAATTAAAATATGGATCTGTTGAAGTTTGTACAGCATGTTATAATAGAAAAGGACTATAATGTAAGCGAGACATCAGCAGAAAAAAAAACACAAAGAAACATCCATGCCTTATCCAGGTCTCGACCCAGTCTCCTTTGATCTGTAGTCAAGCACGCTAACTACTCGGCCATTGAGATGGCCGAGTAGTTAGCGAGCTTTAATGGTACCGCTTTAGGTTACTTTAATGGTACCGCTTTAGGTTTCAAATGCTTATTTTTTTATTGTGACTAATTTTATCATTTTCGAAGTTCAAAAAGGCAGTGTAATAATTTCTGTTTGAAATGATAATTATTGCTCACCCTCTTCATCCCAGCTTGCCAGCTTACAAGAGGAATCCACGGTGCTAACTGAAGAAGTTGTGATTTCGAGGTACACAATGAATCGTTTTCTTTTGAGTTCTGTGTGTTAATGTGATCAAGGTTAGAATCCATGTAAGTGTCACAGCTAGTCGCCCTGTGAGGTTTTAGTGGAAAAACATTTTTTTAAATGAAAATAGATTTCTCCGTCCTAGTTGCATTTATGTAAAATGTGAACTTAACTCATTATATCACCTCTACCATTTCCATTGAATGGGCGTTGCATCCTAAAATGAGTTTATGTATAGTTGTTTTTGTTTTTCTGATCCCTTCTTCTTTATTGAATTAATAATAATAACAATTATAATTAATAATAATAATATAATAATAAGCTGATACCGTGGTCAGCGGAAGAAATGTTTCCACGGGAGGGGCAAAAACACAAGTCAGTGTTTCAAGGCAAAAATAAGGTCGAACCTCCATTAATGATTGTAGATGCGAATGTAGCATTCCTTCATATGATCATTCCTTGATATGATCATTCTTTCATATGATCATGCCATAATACAACTAAGAATGCTCGAAAACAAAATGGAAAAAAAAGGCAAATTTATTATTGAAAATGCATGTATATTTTTTTCATATTACGAAATGAAAATGATACTTCCGAAAGCAAAAAAGCAAATCCCCAAGGAGTTGCTTGAAACAAATTTCTGACAGGAGCCTGTCTGTATAATACGTCAGAGAGTAGATATGTGAGGAATACGAGACCTCAACAGAAAGACAAACACAAACATCCATGCCTTACTCGAGACTCGAACCCAGGTCCCTTTGATCAGTAAAAAAAAAGAAAGAAAACAATTCCTTTTCTTAAGGAAAAATCATAAATTTTTGATATACTTGATATTAATGAACATAAATTGATTTTCCATTCCCCTCGACGCCCATGCCTGATACCATCATTAAAGATTTTTCACTTTCATACAGGAAGAAAAAACCTTTTCTCTCCCGTCGTTTTTGAGCCTCATGATCTTTTACGGAGACAGTTTCTAGAAGCAGTATGTTATATAGATTCCTTTTTACCCCAATTATTACTTTTGAATCGTAAAAGATATTTGACATTGCTTTCAGGTTATGTTGCCTTTTAGAGAAATCTCATTAATTTAAGAAATCTGATTTTATAATTCTTCAAATGTCGTGAGACTTTTGAAAATTCTACACAAAAGCTTTCTTGTTAAATAGATTCTGAGAAACATTTGGCAGGCTTTATATCGCTTGTTCACCTTTTTAACTAAATCAGCTGATTAGCGTAATGATGCGTTTTGGTTTTGATTCTTTTCTAAGTGTAACTGTTTCATTTCGACACAAAAAAGTAAAAAAATTCGTTTTTATCTTTAATCACATAAAGGTGATTTAAAACTAATTAATTAATTCACTGCCCACAACCCTCACAAACAAACTGGAATACTTAGAACACTTCAAAAGTGGTTCTTGTTATTGAACAAAAAACGTTTAAAAAACACACTTTCAATAATAGAAAGGCTAAAATCTTCTTAAACCACAATTTTTTTTTGAGTAAAGGACTACTCTGTTCTTATTAATTTTTTACTGTTTCACTGGGTATTGAATGCTTTTATCTCCCGGCATTAAAGTTTCAAAGAGAACTTTTCAAAATTGAGTAATGGATGAAGATGAGAGAGTCAGTATCATCGAAAATGCAATGAGGTTCCATTGTAACGAGTTTTTCCATTCCTATTTCTATCTGCACGCATGATCCAGAAAGTCGTTCAGTTCCTTTCATCCAGCAAACTCTCAGAGCAAGGACAAATTACTTCTCCCCACTCTTGTGACGTCACGTCAAGAGGTCGGGGTGGAGGCCCTGTAAGTGCTGCCGACGCCGGGTGGGTGTGGATGTGGGTTGATCCCGGCCAAGATGTCGCGCAGACAGACGTACTAGAGCGCATTGTTCTTTCTTTTGATTCATGTCAAAAGTGGAGCAGCTTGCCTGCGTTGAATTGCCGTCCTCGTGACCAAAGGTCAGTGTCAGCGTGCTCACAATTCATTCGTGGTGTAGTCCGAAATCTTTTTTCCTTTCCTCCGTTGGTGATGCTGGTATAGAGGACATGCAGCACGTTCCACTAACAACTTAAACATACATAGTCAATGCAGTAGTATCAGAGAGCGGTAGTTCTTATTCTTCATGAATTGGATGGCCCTTCGCGTATATTACATTCACCCAATTACTCAATATCGACGCTGCATCTGACATGGTCGGTGGTAGAGGCGTTTGCTGCGAACAAAGCAGGTTTGGTTCAAATTCATGAATGTTCTTACTGCTGAGCTCTCATCCCTTAACATATCTTTTCTTTGCCGACTATTTGACAGAATCACGTGATATATCCGCTAAGAGTTTCTCCGAAAACAGTTCCTTTATATTTACAACTTTACTTTTAAATATTTATGCATATATACACATATTTCAGTTATATTTCGTTTTTTTTTTTCTGGATAAGGTAAGGCACGGCTGTTTGTGTTGTTTTTCTGCTGAGGTCCTGCCATCCTATCAGACCTTCTACTATGGCATATAAACTGACAGGCTCCTGTCAGACCTCTGTGGCAAGCAGCTGCCTGAGGGGGTATTTATTTATTTATTTAAGCATATTGCTGAAAGCTTATGCTCAATTTCATGAGGATTGCATATTTTTGTATATAATCTCTTTGATTTTCCAAAATGTTTCTTCACAAAAGAATGTGATAGAGCATTTAATACAACCCAACACAACCAATTTTCATAATAGTGATTAATTTTTCATATGACCACAAGAAACAAAATTTGCTCAAACATTTTATAGATCCATATTTGTCTCAGTTACCTTTCGAAACACGAAATTTTTCTGTGATGAAACAGAAGCATGGCGAAGCTCTCCACTAAATTCATTTCATTGTATTCTTTTTAAATTCATCCATAATAAGCACAAAATGAAATGAAATTTCTTTTGTAAGATATCTTGGCACTTTGGTCTTAGTTTAAATTAGGTCACATATCCAAGTCACAGCTTTCAGCTTAATTCCCGAGAATGAGTGGTACGTCATTACATTGTCTCCATATGTGACATGTTATCTGGGAAATTAACTCTTTGTTACAGAACACTGGTTTTTTTGCGAACATTATCATTTGCAGTGAATGCTGAAGAATGCGAAGTTCTTTCGACACATTATCGTAGTGCTTCACGTGTAATCCATCATCTAACAGAGTCTGGTGGCGCTTTGTTCATCCAACAGGAGCATAAGACGACTTCCGCCAATGCACAAAAGATCTTTCCCTCCCCTATCCCCCCTATCCTCCACAGTAAAAGACATACTCGAACATTCTGAAGCAGATCGCAGCACTTCGGACAACCAAAGAGTCTCAAGGTTAACCAAGGGAATACTTGTTCTGCCCAACAAGGCTTTTTGCTTTTTTCTATTCATCTCTTTTGAACCTTACCACATCAGCTTCCAAGTAGCGAGACCTCCGATATATCTCATAACGTCGTCGTATAACAAGGCATTTTGCAAACTGTGTGAATCGTAGTTTGTTGGGAAGTATGCAGACCTTTATCAGCGAAGAATTTTTCAGATAAAATTGCTTTTTGCTTTTAATTGGCAAGGAAAACTGGAAATACCAAGGAAAACTCTGTCACAACATAGGCGATTTATCCAATCTTCATGCCAAACACTACAGTATTTTTTCTTTCTTTTTTTTTGGTAGTACTATCAAATTGCGAAATAGTAAGAAAAATTAATAGTTAACCCTAAGTTATTAAAATTGCATAATACAATATTTATACTGTATTAAACCTGCATAATAAAACATTGAAATCTGTAACAAACGTATCGTCTCTTGCAAATATGGAATGCTTGTTTTCAAAAGGAATGATATTCGCAATTTCAGGACCCTCTAACTATGAAAATTCGAACTATTGGATAATTCAGAAAATGCAAATATTAATATTTCATTAATATCTCCGGACACAAATAAATTGTTCATTTATTTCTAAAAACAAAAATGTTGCATTTTTTCCTCTCCCTACTTGGAGTAAGGGACAGCGAACAATTCTCAAATAAAAATGTTTTTGATGTTAAATACCCTTTTGCCCATCATATTTTGCCACGAGAAATTTCAAATCTCTAACATTAATGGACATTATTTACAATATTCGGTTAAAGTTTTGCATTTTCTAAATTTCCGTTCCTCTATTCGGAAATGAAAACTATTGGAAGTTTCGGATAATATAAATCCTACTATTTTATTAATACCTATCTAACACAAAGGGATTTTTCAATTATCTTCAAAAACAAAAAAGTCGAATGTCTACAGCTGGATAGAAAGACGACAAAGTGAAAATAATATTTCTGTTTTGTTTTTTGAGAACGAGCTCCACTGAGATTCCAATTTATTAGTTACACCTACCCTGTAGCGTGTTGCATCTCCTTTGGCCTTCAGAACAGCCCGAATTCGTCGGGACATGGAACTTACAAGATGCTGGATGCGTTGTGCAGGAATGTTATACCATGCGGACATGATTATGTTGTCCAGTTGCTGCAAATTGGACTGCGGAACAGTCTCCCTGCATACAGCCCTTACCACCTCATCCCAAAGATGGGGTTTTGATCCTAGATAGGTAGAAGATAGGGGGACTGCGCAGGCCAATTAAACAAGGAAAAACTTGTCTGCATGTTCCTGGAACCATTCGGTGACGTACATGCCTCGTAAGGAAGTGCATTATCATGCTGAACGTGTCCATCCGAGTTAGGAGGAACTGCAGCCATGAAGGGATGAACTTGGTTAGCAACCATGTTCAAATATGTCGTGGCCTTCAGATATCCTTCGATGGGTATCATTCCCCACACTACCATTACCAGCTTGTGCTGTTGATACTAGACAAGATGGCCCAATGGACTCATGTTGCTCGCACCAAATTCTTATCTTTCCATCAGCATTATGCAAAAGGAAATTTGATTAGTTCGACCAGATTACCTTTTCCCAGTCCTCAAAGTTCCAGTGTCGATGCTCCTGTACCCATCGGAGATGCGTTTTCGTATTCTTCGCTGACAACATTAGCACTCCATGCGGCGGCAGCTGTTGTAGTCCATTCGTGACAAGTTCTGATATGTAGTGTGTTTCGAGATACCTTCTGCACACCAATGTTAAATTCTGCTGTGATTTGTCTGGTTGTGGTCCTTCTGTTCGCTTGCACGATTCCGACCAGTCTCCTGTGATCCTTTTGATCCATAAGCTTTTCATCCACAGGATCGCCGATCTCGTAGTGTTTTACTTTTCGTACCATTCTCGAGTAAACCCTTGAAACGGTTGTGCGTGAAAAGCCCAGGAGGGTACTAGTTAAGGAGATAGTAGAACCGGCACGCCTAGCACTAACTATCATGTAAAACACTCAAAGTCACTCAGTCGTTTTGACCATTCTATCACTCAATCCTACTCTAACTGATGCTCGAAAAGCTGATTTTCCTGATTTATACTGCACACCGCGGTCACGTGTGACGCATTACATGTTGGAATGAACCATTTATGTGGCTAGGAGTGGTGTACCTAATAAACTGGCATCTCAGTTTATTAACTAGTGTAGTGGAGAAGTGGGGATTCCAACTGAGGGAAAATGGGTAGACTTTGAGACCGCATAATTTGACGCTTCAACGGCTATCACAGATCAACAGGTTATCAATCACCTGTCAACCAACCAGTGAGCTACGAGGACTGTAGACTCAGTCTCTAATTGCTCTCATGCTTTGCCACTGCACTTGGTGATTTTTCGTAGTACTATTTTTGTGCTTAAAGCTACTTCTTGAAGATATTTTTTGTAGTAGTAGTAGTAATTTTATATTCTCAGTAAATATTTAACAATACAGAATGAAAGTACCCAAGTGTAATCTTGTGCGTGTGTTTTCCGTACCAAAGGTTGGGCTCAGAGAAGGTTGAGGGAGGGGATCCGTGGGAACAGCTGTTGGGAGACAGATGGTATCCTCCCGTCAAGGCCATCCAACGTGTTCTGTAACGTACGCAGGGTAATACCCTTCCGCACATAGGGCCACGGACATGGGACGGCGGCCTTACCAAGCCCATCGGTTTCCCCTACTAAACGTGGGTAGGGCGGGTAGATATAAATCTCAACAATAGATATAAATCGGCGGGTAGATATAAATCTCAATCAATTTGTAGAGATAAATCTCAACGCTGACCCAGCTTGGGCTCGAACGTGGGACTGACCGACTGAGTTCCTTTGACCCCATACCAAAGGAATTTCGGAGCTAAATCTAAATAATAATAATGTGTAAATTTTCGTTTATGCATTTGAGGGATCTCATATATTTTATCACTTCTTAGATCATAATGAGTAAAAGGAATTTCGACACATTTTCTGTAGTAAAAAAGTTTTTTTTAATTTCAAAAAAAAAACTTGTCTTCAATGCAATATATTCTCTCCTAAAGGGTGGAAGTGACAGCTGCCTTCCAACAGTAATCAGTTTTTGTGCACAATATTCTAAATTGCCAGGTCACAAGAATCTCCAGAGAGAATTTTGGGAAAAGGAATCCATTGGAAAGCTGTTTGGAGACAGATGATAGTCTCCCGTCAAGTCCTCCAACGTGTTCCTTAACTTGCACGGCTCTCCTGCAGACTGAGCCACGTCTTAACGCTCCATCCGACGGACGGCAGCCTTTACAAGTCCATCGGTGTTTCCTTTCTCACAGATGGCAGGGTGGGAGTTAGAGGAATCTCAATGCTGGCACAGATAGGACTCGAACCTGGGAACTGCAGAATACAAACCTGCGTGTTACTTCCTGAGCCAACCCTGCTGTAGGGAGCGAATGATAGGATCTTCCTTGATTAAAGAAGAGAAAGGTTAACCAGTAATATGACAGATAAAGTAAAACCAGCGTGGGAGCTGGGAAAATTTTGCTTATTTTTTTTTCGCATTCAAAAACTTTACTGTCATTTAAAAGTTTTTGACAAATATATTCCAAAGTATTATTAGCAATAACTTTTCCTCTTCTGAGTTGGCTTATTTTCAATTAAATGTTTGATGTGTGTGAACGCCATTTCTTCCTTTTTTCTGAAGGTGAAATTGCTTTCTATTATTTTGGTCCACACTGTTTTTGTTTCGGTATGGCACACTTCCAATCAGGGATTTCTATTCCACTGTCCGAAAATATTCTTAACACGTAAGCCCATTTATGTGAAAAGTTTCCAAATGGAACCCCAGAAATTACTCCGTTAAAAAATAAAATCTCATGATATTTACTTTCGAAACAAACTCCTCATTTCGGTGGTTTGATTTGTAGTCATGATTTATATTAACTAACTGAGTTTTAATTTGTAAAAGTAGCCTTGGAAACTGAACAAGAAACGAACTGACATTGCTTTGTTAAAAGCAAATACGTGCGATACTATGTTAAATGGCATTGTACAAATTATGCTTTCTTCGCTGTGACGAGATGTTTTCAAATCAGTAGGAAAACTATTTATCTGAATACATAGACGATTGCGAGTGATTGACGGCTGACTGGCAGGGGATCACGCTTATTCTAACTATGATGCAGAAATCGTGGAGCTCTGAAAATTTGCACCTAAGTGTAATTCGGGTCGTAGATCTCGGCAAAGATCCGAAATTTAAAATCCGACGTGTCCTTCAAAGTCGAAGTCAGGTAGAAGTAAAACTTTGATGAGTGCTACAAACTGAAGATTGGTGTCTGGAGATGTTTCAGGCTATAGATCTCGGAAACGCTACCAAATTTCGGATGTCAAAGGGTCTTCGAGCTCAAAGATCAATTTAGATCTACAAGAGCAAGAATAGCTAAAAATGGTCCCTGAGGGTATTTTGAGTCGTAGATCTCAGAAATTATGTCAAATTTTGGATGCAATGTGCTCTTCGAGATCAAAGGTCAAATTTCTATATAACATTGCTAGAGAGCTAAAAATTGGTGAATAGGGTTATTTCGAGCAGTAGAATTCATAAGTGTTAAGGATGTTCAGATACGGTGTTGCGTTCAAGGTTAAATTAGGATCGAAGTGACGGATTGAAATGAAGAGGTGCTTAAGGCACCCATTGATTTCTAATGCTATTATTATATTACCCATAAGATTTTTTTCTATTAAGAGGTTCTCAGTAAAGCGCAAATTGAGAAATGCTGAAGAAAAATGTAATAATTCAATTATAACATACTTCACTACTATTTGTTGATAGATTTGCAAAAGTAATATTTAAAGTTTAGTGGACTCTTAATTAAAAGGTTTTTGAAAATCAAGGACGATTTAGACTTGCCTTTGCGTAATGTACTATTTAATTAGCTCGCGTTCAGAAAAAAACTATATATTTCACTTTGTCGTCCGCCCATCTGTAGACATTCAACTTTGTTGTTTTTAGAGATAATTTCAAAATTCTTTCTTCCGTCGAATAGGTATTGATGAATTATTACGATTCACATTTTCTGGATCACCCAACAGCTTTAACAGCGTCCTCTAATGGTGGAAAGCTTTGAAAATGCAAAGCTTAAAATGAATATTTCAAAACCATCTCTTCATGGTTGAAATTTTTGTCGTGGAGTAAGTCAAGAGGTTTAAACTACTGGCAGCAATGATTCTCATCCTTACCACCAGAAGGCGTGGGAAAACAATGCGTTTTTGTTGTGAAAGATAGATGAAAAATTATTTTTGTGCTGCATAGCTGCTAATAAAATAAAATATTACTCTCTACATTTTCAAAATTGCTGAATTGGTGAATTACCCCTTTTCTACTCTTTCGGAAAGTCTGTATCTCCGTATTAAAACGTTTAAGTAGGATATTTTCTTTATTTATTCGTTGGCTACTATCTATATTAATACCAAATGCTTTGGGCTTGCAAAACCCTTGCTAGGATGAGTTGATATTTTGTTTACAGTCGTAAATACTTGCATAAATAAGTCTATTCAATTTTAGAATCAACGGAAACAAATATCAGGAAACAATAATCAGTTATCTTCAAATTGTAACTTGTGGCAATATTCAATTTGAAAACTGATGATGTGGCAGTAAATATCTTCGACAACGAGCTTTTACAATTTTGAGCCACTTTAAATGTCTGAAAGGAATCTCAGTTTTCTATAGGTATTAATAAAACGAAATTGATATTCAAATCTATCTCGAAATCCTAACAAGTATTATTACAGTTTCGCATGAAATTGAAAGACGAGAGGATAAACCACATTCCAACCGTTGGGTTGTTTTACCTCTGAGCGGCGTTTACCTGAGCACCGTTCGTGGCCCTGTATATGTTCAATTGGTATTCCACTTCTTGCCATACACGCTACAAAATATCTCTTCTTAATTGCTCAGTTGCTTCTCTTATTCTAGTTTTCAAATGATTCAGGTCTCGAATTGTGTACATGTAAACCTAATTCTTTACGAAGCCCCACAAGAAACAAATCAAGAGGTGTCAAGGGTTCCTTTGGTTGCCATAGAATTGGATCGCTCTGCAAATCCATCTGGCAGAAAATGTGTATGGCAAGATTGCCGAATGATGAACATATGTAGGTACACTAATTATGTTCAAAACTATTTGAGGTACGCTTTCAATTAAAATATTACTCTCTTAAACATATATATTATTTCCCTACATGTTGGTTCTCGTAACTCCTACCATTATTTTTCAAATGCCCTGCATTTTCATTAAGGTATGTCTGCCGGTTATTGTGTGTAAGCTACATCAACATACTGGAATATAAAAACAGCCATCAAAATCATTATATCAAGATTTTTCAAAGCATGGATCGAGAAGTTTTTGAAGAGGACCACAGCACATTTAATTTTATCTTTGAATTTTCGTGCTGTAAGTAAACGAACAAAAATTCGCATTCGTGTCACAAATGCAACAGAAACAATTTTTTTTTTATTTGCCTCACTTATGAATCTTTCTTTTAAAAAGTACAAATATATATAATCCAAATGGAAGGAACTAACAGAAATCAAACCTCATCGTTCACATAAATATCGGAATCTAAATAATTTCTGTGTAATTTACAACCACAAATACTAACTAATACTAACTTTGATCTAATTTGGTTTCGTACAGGTTTATTAAAATTCCAACTCGATTCAATGAAAGCTGAAAAAAAAAACCGAAAAATTTTGTGTGAAGATTAAAATCAGTACCATATTTATTATTCACTCATTATTATGAATATTTCGTTGAGGTAAAATCTAATGATGTTAAATAGCAAAGATATACACTAAAATAAAATATTTGAGTATTGAAATTGTACTTCATATTTACTGTATCTAGGTTGTCATTCTGGATTTTTCTAGGGTCTAAGGACCGCAGCAAATGCCATTCTTGTAATTTTTTTTGCAGGGAGGGAGGAGGGCAAAAAAAGTTCGAAAAACTTTGTTTTTTGCTAAATTTTAATTCTCCTGTATTCACCGATCGATTCGTTAAAAATCAAATGATGTTTCGATCAATCTAATCTCATCCATGGTCATTGTTAGCAGATATTATAAGTACCAAAACACCACATTAAAATTCTGTGCGACGTTTTATCGTGCGAAACAGAGGGAATGGTTAAGGATATCAAAAAATTTGCAAAAACGGTTTAGCACAATATAACAGTTGGAATGTTTTCGTTTGAGTAATTTCCGTTTGAAGGTAAAAATGAACTCTTTGCTGTCGTTAAGAAGACGAGGGTCGGGGGGGGGGGGGCGAGGGGATTAAATTAAAAGCATCAGCCGCAGTCACGGTGGTATTTTCTCTTCCTTTTACCACTGGCACTTTTTAAACGCTTCTTTAGATGATGCTCTGATAGCTTCTAAAGGGGCCCTTGGGTGCGTCTGTTGGCTTGGCGTATATCAAATTGATGAATGAAAGGTAACAAAAGAACAAGGCTGCACTACCAAATCCTGACCGTTACTTTCCGCGGCATCGCTGTTTTACGGAGAACACTGACAAATGGTCGATGACACGTTTAATCCTCTCCTCTAACCTCCCCGTGTCCCAGGTGACAGGGAGAGAAGTGGTGGCAGATGGTGGACCAGTTAAAGTGGCCCGTGTCCGTGTTGTGTTGCGGCTGTTGCCTCTAACTACCAGCGTCCTCTGGGATCAATAACGCCGACATTCCTGCTGATTAGATTCTCCTGGCACCACTTTCAGCTTCAGCAGTCGAGGGGAGGATTTTTCACAGAGCATTCTGTTATGCGCACGGGCTTCTGGCTGAAAACCTTAGTCTCCGAAGAGATTTTGGTAAACAAATTCACTTCTTAAAGAGCACGCTGCTTCTTCTTGTGGGAAAGATTCTCTTTCAGCGCAAGGGATGTTCCGGTAGACAGATACACGTGCCGACCCTGTGTCACGTGATATCCTGTCCCGTGGGGGGTGGGGGACAAAGAGGAAGCCATTGGAATGTTCGTTCTTCCGGTTGTTCGGGAGTGAATGGGTAGTGGTTCAAGGACTGAGGAGGTGGAAGATTCCCCTGGAACTCCATCCGATGAGAGTTGTTGGCCACGCCTTCACCCACAGGTCGTTCCATGTGTTCAGAGGGGTGGTTGAGAGTTAAAGATGAGAAATGTTCTCTTTTGATACACTAATAGTCAAAGGCAGTTTATGGATCCAAATTTAAGTAAATTAACAAATCCGAAAGTCGACAATGTTTTGAAATTAGTTCAGAAGAAACATGGAGAGAGGGGGGAAAAGTTCCCCACCTGGTCATTGATGATGTAATTTTCAATTAATTTTCTATAAACCAATAGTCTCATAGCTCAACCAATTATATAATATAGAGCATTGGCTGATGACTCAACTGCTCAGTCTCACTGTCTCAGTTACTTCCACTCTCCGACCGCTAAAGCAAAACCGTACCTAGGCTGTCGAACCTCTCTGTTACAGCTGCGATCAATGCGATTAAAGAGTTTTTGTATCATTGTGCAGTCTGAAGCATATTTCTAAATAAACCGTGAGAACTGTTTATTTAGAAAACATGCAGACGAAAAACATTTCTTTCAGCTACAGATTTTTTTCTGCCTTTGAAAGTAAACTGAAAAGTTAATCGTTTCGAGTTCTAAAGCAGAACAAGGAATTCTGAATTTAATTCTAGCATGACTTTGACCTCCTTATAGAGAGAGAACTTCATTGAATGAAATCTATTTCCTAACATGCAATCGACATTTCATCCAGTTTGTTTGTACGGAGGGCAACTGAGTGCGCCATGCAATCGCTTTACCGTCAGATCCGACAAAAGATGAAATGCAATTCGCTATATACAAACAGTGGAGTGCAAATCCTTTTGCGCGACTACCAAGGACACGATACGGTGAGAAATGGACACGCAAATAAAACCGTGCCTGACAAGCAGGGGAGCTCGTGTCATGAGATGCGCCTTTCGATAACGGATGTGACATAAATGCCGCTTCAACCACGGCAATGGGTGCATGCTCACAGTTAATCGGACATGCGGAGGTTAATGGCCTGTATGATAAATAATTTGAATCAACGGATAAATGACGCTTTCAGACGGCGACATGTATTTTTATTATGAGAGTAGAGCACAGTCATGTGCAGCATCTGTTGCAGCTCCTTTTTAAAAGTCTGGTCGTCGCATCAGCCTTAGCTTCACCAAATCATATCATGATATTGACCTCTTTATGTGGGAACAAAGACTTAACAGAAGGGAACGAAATCACGCTAACGAGCTTTCAACAGCAAAAAGTGACTCTCATATGAAGTCATCAATCAAGGTGGATTTTTTTTTAACAAACCGTGATTATGTTTTTGCATTATAACGAATCGAAATGACTTAAAACATAATCAACTGCTGCTCTCTGAAACAAGCAGATATTCAAGAATGATATGTTCCTCAATCAGCCGATTTGCCCAGTTATCATGTAGAATCTCCAAATAAATATTCACTCAAAGTAGGTAAATAGTCATCTCCATGATCACTTCTCAACAAAATTATAATTCGAATCAAGGTGTCTGAAAGATGGCTTAGAATGAAAGGATTAGATCTGGGATCGAAAATTTAATTCTCGATAGAAGTAAGAAAAGAAAGGTTTTGGTTATTTGTCAATACAACTTTGCACAGAGGTAATGACCTCATCATTGTTTCAATTTTCAGAGAGCAATGACCTCATCATTGATTTCCTAAGGAAATAAACTATTTGGATAGTCTTTTAATTGCTATTTTTTTATATATATATTCACACCCTGTTTTCTCTATCACAAATTCACACTGTCATTTACATCTACTATTACAGATTAGTACTGAGTACTGTTTTTAATATGTGCAATATATCATTACCTGAGTAAGCAATTATTTACCTTTTACCGCAGGATAAATTTGAATTAAACGGACAATCATTTTTAATGGCCAGTCTGCACGGACACGGTTGATCACCAAAATATCTACCACAAATTATGCTTAAAAATTAAAATACTCTTTAGAACCTTAATTCTATCTGATATACCTAGGGAGTTCAAATATAAACGAGAATTTTGTTACAGTCAACTTGTGTGAACAGCCATTCATTGGCAAGTAAAGATATGTTCAAGCTTGCGAACAGCACTCGTCGTGCCCCCCAAGTCAATGTAAGTCAATTGTAATCAAGAAGTCGGACCAAGAAGTACTCAGCAGTGTTGTGCAGCGCATAATTATAAAATTTCTCACAAAGTAAGGTGTCATTCCTTCCGAAAACTTTACCAAGCTTCGAGGCCAGTTTGGGGAAGATTCTTTGTCACAGACAAGATGTACAGTTGGGCCAAATCATTTAGACAAGGATGAGACCGTGTCGAAAATGAACCACATTCTCCGAGAACAACAACTTCTGTCACTCACGATAATGTTGTCAGAACTGAGGAACTTATCCTAGACAATCGTCGGATAAGTGTTCGTGAACTGTCACAGGAAATTGGAATTAGTGTAGAGAGTGTTGAAGAAATTGTGTACAACGACCTGAAATGGAATAAAATGAGAGCAAGGTGGAGACCACGACTTCTGTTATCGGAGAGACAACGCTCGTCCCACTTACCGGAGGACAACGCTCGTCCTCACACCGTTTATTTAACGATAGAGACTACGGGCACTGAAGTGGGATGTACTGCCTCATCTACCGTATAGTTCTCACTTGGCTACATACGATTTCCATTTATTTGGACCGTTGAAGGAGTTTTTAGGGGGCAAGAGATTCCGAAACAATGATGAGGTCATTGCCTCTGTGCAAAGTTGTATTGACAAATAACCAAAACCTATCTTTGAAGCTGGAAATAAGAATCTTCCAGAACGTTGGAACAAGTGCATTGCAGTTAACGAAACTGTTTGAAACGTTAGTATGCATGATTTTGTTACAAATAAATTATTTAGAATCAAATTTTCGTTTACATTTGAACGGCCCTCGTACAAATGCAGTCTGCTCTCAATTTATGTAGGGGTTATTATGTTCTTAAAAATACTAGAGTAAATTAAGCATAATTTTCCCATGAAAAAAAAAATAAATGGTAGAGAAACGCTGCCTCAAAACATAATCATTTCCACCACTGTTTTATTTCTCATATACTGTATTTATATCTTACAATAATAAGCACACTATAATATATTACAGTAATGCTGAAAACGAAAGAATACAGCCTGTCACAAATAAGGAAATAATAACTATTTGTGAATTTCTTTTTTTCTAACGCCCACTGAGCACTTGTCTCCGATCGCTTGCTGCTGCTGGTTGTTGTGGGATTGGAGGGACGTTTGAATTACTCTTCTATTGGTCAATTGAGTCAGATGACTAAGTAAGCAAAGGTGTAGATGCTTCCACACATACGTATTAGTAGCTGTTAGGCAGAGGTAGAAAATTAAGGCTTTACGCTTCTTTTTAATGACCAAAAAAAAACGATGTTTGAAAGGTCTTTATTGTTATTTTGAAACTTCTCTGAGTTCAAACAGCGTTATCCCCGCCCCAACCCCCCAAAAAATAATAATCCACGTATTTTAAGAAAAGGTCTAAATACATCCACCGCGGTATTCCAAAAATGCACCAATTGAATTCGCATAAATTGAGAGCCGACTGTACTGGGTTTCGATGGGGATAAAATATGAAAAGAAATTCTTAGTAGACAAATTGCAAACATTAAAAAATTATAATTATGTCATAACCATGTAATTTTTATATAATGACATGTTATGAAGGCTTTTTTTTATACTTTTAGAATATTTTTACTAAAATTGGTGCAGCGATTCTTTCAAATTAAACCTTTGCCATTTGTAATGTTACTTAAACAACGGAAGAGTTTTTGTAATTCTCATATCATCCAAAAGGTTTTCAAAATTATAGCATGTAACGCACAATTTGATTACGTTACTTTTTAAAAAATAAAGAAAACGATGAATTGAAATATGCCAATCATTACAGAAACTTTTAAAAATTATATTTTAATAAGATTTCCTGTAAAATTATATGTTTTCCATAATTCTGCTTTTTCTGTTTTAATTAACTTTAGAGGCAATTCTTATGACAAGAAAGTTGCTGTGAAATGTTATAGCTTCCATAACCGATTAAATATTACACGAATATTGCTGAAAATTAAAATTTGAATAAACTTTATTCAGAATCATCAATTTATCTCTGTGACATATTCTCGTGAAAAGTTTATTTTCAAGGTTAAGGAGTTTTTAATGTATCTTTACATTCACATAACCTGGAACTTGAGAAATATTTTCGGTCACACAGTTTATATCACATGCGGCATAATTTGTGTACAAATGCTTTATAAACAAAAGAAAATTTCTATTATTTGATTATTAATTGTCTATTTGAATTTTCTCGATTCGTGTGCAAAAATATGTTGTGTTGCAATGGTAAAAAATATTTTCAATTTTAAATCAACAAACGAATTATACGAAAGTTTTTTTTTTCAACCTAACGTCACCATCTATACAGAAATATTTGCATTATTGAAAAACAAAACACCGAACCACCCATTTCAACTATTAACAGAATTTAAAGCATAGAGTGACACTGTGGATAGTACAATACAAAAGGATCGATATTTCAGGAAAATCTCGGTATATCTCACAGAAGGCTGCCTTAATCTGAGATCCATGGTTGATTGCAACAGTTCAAGTCTAGAAAAACACCAGGAAGTAATGTAAAGAAACATTTCCATGCGGAACTTTTATGTTTATGAGGAAAATAACCGAACTCCTTTTCCTGAGTTTTCTCAGAAGGTGCTTGAGGCAGAGAAAACCATTCGAAAAAGATGAAAAGAAAAATAAAAGGAACCTCGCCTGCAGATAAAGAGCAGACGTGTAGAGAGGAGGTGTGAAGAGAATCATTGAGAAGAGCATTTCTGCCCTCGACTACAATCCAAAATCAATCATCTCAGTGATTAACCCAGAAAAACAGTTTGTTTTTGCTCTTTCAGGGGTTGCTTGTTCACCGTCGAGCAGATTGTGCGCGCGTGTACCGTGATATCTGTCTTTTAAGTCCGTATTCTCTATCGATCGCAGTTGATTTAATTATCTGCTAAATTGTAGTCTCTAACGACTGTTTTATAACTCGGCAGAAACCGTCGAGTTCTCCAATAAAAATTTAATCTTGAGCTTAACTCGGTGACTTACTGGTGGCCTTGCATTTTGTTCAGCATTGCTAATACTGCTGGCTTGCTTCGAGATCGTAATAAAGTTAGTAGGAAACAAATCCGGTTGGTAAACGGTTCAGCCAACGGATGAAGGAACTCCCTTTCCCTATTGCCACTAAATCAACTGTATATTTAAATTTTGCCAAGCAACCGCCAAGTTCTTCTCTATTGGATGAATTTTTCGCATTTTATTAACCTCCTGAAAGATGGCTCGTAACATTCGACCTTAGTTTGCTTTGCGGCCAGCATATAAAGTTTTTTTTCCCACACTTTTACTTGAGTTTTTCTTTCACCCTTCGCTCCAAATCTATATATTTTTTCTTCAGTTTAGAGGGCAAAAAATCCCCAGGGGAAAAAAAATCAGACGAGTAACAAAACTTGTGAGAAATTTTTTTGTTCCAATCTGGTTCATTTTTTGTTTCTTTTCGGAACAGCAAACCTTGAAAGAAAAAGTTCAAAATTCGTCCCTAGTGTGATGTATGCACTAGATGAACTGAGTAAGAAATTGCAAGACTGAAATCACCAATCTGCATAATGTGATTTATCAATGCTGAGGTATTTTTGAAAACTGTTAATCTGTAATTTTTTTTAAATAATGCTAATGAACAATGACAGAGAGAAAATTGTATTTTGGCTTTAAAATAAGATCATACTAGCATTATATCAGTGAGTCTACACTTAAGTTATTTATTTATTCTTAGTTATTTATTTATTTATTTATTTATTTATTAAATAACTATATTTTTAAAAGGACGGAGGCTTGTCCTAGTTTCTCATGCAACATACAAGCATAACCATGTCATCCCGGAAATCGAACCCACACCCCAGCAACTGCAATGTGACCGCGAGTTAGTCGCGTGTATTTAATATACTCCAGCTTTACACTCGCAGATGAGTTAATTACATGATCAAAAACAATATATTCCCAAAGCATTAAGGTTAAGAGTTAAGTATGATGTGGCAGATAACATGGATTTAAATCTTTGAAGGAAGAAGTAAATTGGGAGATTACTGTGCGTTAACATTTAGGCCAAAACCTCCATTCATTCTTAACTTATTCTGGGGAAATTTTATAATCTAACTGTACTAGAGATGAGGGGGAAAAATGATTCTTTCCACTTTTTGTTTTCACAATCATCAGATGTGATACATCTTTTATGCTTATTAGAATACAACTAATATTAATTCCATTTAATACTTTTGTTGTCATTACATAATTTCCAGAGTGACAATTTTGAAAATGGCGGTTAGTTGTGTTGGTGAGGTTCTCGGAATGGAAGTCACAATTGACAGAATAGAACTGCATTAACTCTTTTGTACCGACACAAACTCGACTGAAGCCTTTCGTCCGATACCGTTCACACCAATTGAATTATTTGCAATGCCCTCAAATGCTGAGTGTTAAGAGATGCTGCAATTAATTTTGCTCCTTTTTACAAGAGAAAAAAGAGCTGTAGCATGGAAGGAAACTCTTTTTGTCGGTTCGCAAACAGGATATAGCAATTCTCAGAAAAGCAAATAAACTTGTCTGAAAGTGAAAGAGAATCCATCAGTGGCATAGTGCCTCTTGAGCTTCCTTTCCACTGAGAGGAAGAAACATCCAGAACACGAGCTGCAGTCCTGATGGATGGCTACTAATATCTCAGTATTTGGAAGGCTGCGCCACGTGACTTTTGTCTGCCGGTTTGATGGGCTACCACTTCCGCCGCGGCCATCACTAAAATGATATTTGATTTCTGATCGTCGCAAACCCATCCCAGCCACCGGAAGCATCCCCTTCTCTCCAGTGACCAGACTCCGAGACGCCACTGCACTAGCAGCGTCAGTTGATGTAAGCTGAAGTGTCACTAGACGTTTCTTCTTCAAAGAGTCGAGAAGGACGACTCTTGTATCCTCTCCTCTGTCTTCATAAAAAATATCCTTCTTTTAAGAGAGGGAATGTTTTTGTGTATGTCCGTTAGATAAGTATTAATATTACTATAACATTTTCAGGTGCGAAGGTTGAATTAGTCGTTTGTGGTCCAGGCTCGTAATCTGCAGTTCCTAGGTTCGAGTTCCGAATTCGCCTGAGTTGAAAATTTTCTTCGCTCCCACCCTGGCTTTCGTGAGAAAGGAGACACCAATGAGCTTGGAAAGGCCGCCGTCCGTTGAATAAAAAGTAATGTAAGCCGTGAACCGTATGCAAGAGAGCAAAAACTCTGCGCACGTTAAAGAACACGATGGATGGCTTTGACGGTAGGCTCTCTTCTGTTTCCTAACAGTTGTCCAGTGGGTCCTCGTGACCCGATCTATTCTAGCAATTGGAATTCTTATGACCTGGCCATTTATCATATTGTGCGCAAAAAACAAGCTGTCGCTCAGAAGTAAAACAACCCATTTTCGGAATCACCTTAATGTGAATTTCCACCTCTAGAAATAACTGAAGCTGTAAAATGGCAGAACTTCTAACGAATATTGTAAACACCTATTCATGCCACAGATCTGAATTTAGATTGTAGAGTGTCAAAAAAAAAATCAAGGAATTCATTGACATCACAACTTGTCCCCCCTACCACACGGATGGGTGAGGAAAGCACAACTCGTTTAAGACTTGGAAATAAATCCCATATGCTAAAGGTAATTGCATTTACTTTTTTAATATTATAATACACGTCATAATAAATACACGTTCAGAATGCATGGGAGGAGAGAGGCCGCTCACAGGAGACAAGATCACACTCGAACATTAATACTGAATGTAACTTTTGTAGTCCAAGGCAGATCTTACTCAAAATAAAAATATGTTCCTCACAATGGCCGCATATAGGGGATAGTGCTAGAATAATGAAAGCATCCCCTCCCCGAGAATTTAAATACCTTTATAAGAGCTGAAAAAGTGTTTAGTAAACATATATTATGCATAATTTAAAATATATATCTTTAGTTAATCTTGGAAAGGTGGAAAGGAATTATTTATTGGTAGATCTTGGCCTGCACATCGCTGCTCTAAAACCTGCCCCGGCTTATTTATTTCTGTGTTAAAAGTATAATTAAAACAAAAAATAAGGAAATTAAACTTCCATGTTTTTAAACATTAAAGAGAAAGAATGAAAGAAAAGTGAGTTTTTGAAGCTAATAATCAATAAATCGCTTAAGTAGAATTGAAATACTATTAAAGAATATTCAGAACGTAAATTATAGCTCTTTTATGGGCCGATGCCACAAAAGAATCAAGATATTTCCAATGACTCAACTTCAAGCTTTTAAAACTCATTAACGCCCAAATGGCAGATCTAATCCGGATTATCATTAAAAAAAATTGATTTAGCGAATTTTTCGTATTAAGAAACTTTTTTGTTACAGATATATATGGCTATAATTTCTTTCATTGTTTTCTAGATGCGCAAAAAGAAATTTACTAAAGTTCAAAACACTTTGTATGAATATAATCCAAGAAGTATTAACTTTGCCAAAAAAAATTATCTTTTGTGCTTAATTGACTTAATAATTTTTCCATTTTTGTTCATAGATTAGTGCAAGTGATGTTTCTATTCTCTTATTATCGTGGGTTCATTTCCCAACCACGAAGGGGCAGGGGTGCTCAGTCGGTTTCGCGCCAGACTCGTAATCTGCAGTTCCCATTTCTAATCCCAACTATCCCAGTGTTGATATTTATTTCCTCTAAACTCTACCCTACACTCGGCGGAAGAGGGAACACCGATGGGTATGGAAAGGAAGCCGTCCCGTTGAATGGAACGTTAACCCACGGAACAGGGTTCACGAGAGCCATACCCTGTGCACGCTAAAGGATGCTAGTTGGCTTCGACGGGAGGTACCATCTGTCTCCTAACAGTTGTATAGTGGACCCCCTTCCCCCAACCTTCCGTGTGACCTATTCGTTTCGATGATTAGGTGCAAAATGTGGCGCTCAGAGGTAAACAACCTAAGATTTTCTCTCTTTTTTTTGTTACTTTCTGCTCTTGGTAAAGAACCACTGAAAGGCTGTCAAAATCTCTCATCTAGGAATAATGACCAATAAAGATGAATTCATACATGCTCTCACCAGAGAGGACGAGAAAAAATTTCCAGGGATGATAAAGTGATGGGTGTCTAACCCTCTCATCCATGAACATAAAAATTAGGAAAAGTCACTCTTCCAGATAATAAACTGGTGGCCCAAAAGTTAAGAATAATTTCCGAAGTCTTAAATTTCTCACAAAAGACTGAAATAATTATCATTATATTTTGTGTGTCAATGGAATCGAATGTACGCACCCACCCACCCCCTCCCCATGCCAAAAAAAATCTTGAACGTATGTAATTTGCATACAGCTCGAAAACCAAAAAACTTTTCCTGATTATGCACTACGTATTGCTTGTTGTTTATTCTGAGTACTGTGTTCATGTTAAACTCAACGATTGCTTAACTTAAAGACGAACAAAAATGCAGATTCTCTAATTCTTGACCATAGATCATCAACATTTGCAAGAAAGTACATTTTATCCTTAATCCACTTAATGGGATGGGCACACCGACATTCCACCAATTATATGTGAAAGATCTTCTTCGTATCTAACATGAAAAGGGTTTGCGTTTTTCGTCTTCGAAGATTATCCTGCCTCACTCTTTTCACCTTTTCATTGCTTGCTAACATTCGGCCTCTCGATTTTCTTATCGTGGGTAACACAACACCAAGTTTGCGCAAAATTTCTCTGTTATTTGTACACAGAGAGTCTGCGAGAAGGAATTCTGTTGCAATGTATACGAAACCTTCTTGTCGATGAGAAGGTCCTTCTTGCCGCTGTGGATTGCTGGCTTAATTTTGTCGAACCAAAACTCAGACTGTTTTCTCTGCAGCTGTGGAATCCTTCATTTCTGGTTTTTCAACCACAGCGCTTCTCACCGACAACTGCAAATCATTGAAAGCCAAACATAATGTATTTGTCTACATTTTTAGGTCCTTTTTTTTCATTCGTTTGAAAAATAAAACAGTTATATATATTTTTTATTCGTAAATCCTCTTTTTTTTGTAGTTTATCTAGAATGAAAAAGGTGACAAAACATAGTCTCAGTATTAAGGATTTTAGGAATTTTTTGGTGTTTGAAAATTTTATCTATCTCTAGTTAACAGTACATATAAATTGCATACATTGAACAATCAGAACCTGAAATAATCGTAGTAATGATCAAGTTTCAACTCTTTGGCACAAACTCATAACAAATTATTTTTCATAGTTTAAATTTGATTGCTTTCTTGTTGGGATTTTTAAATTAATCTTTTATTGAATTTCTATGTGTTCTTGTACTTAATTCCTATATTTCAATAAAATATGTGACGTTTGTTAAAAAATTGTATCTTCATGTTGTAGTCAGTATTGACTCTTTTTGTCTGCTGTTGTTGTTAGTGTTTCGTTACCAAAGAGAGATTTTGTTTATTTATGGAACACAGTCATACCTATGTATGAATAAAAAATGATGCCTTTTCAGTCATCTCACTTGAAATGGTGCAAAAAAAATTTCTACACAGTGCATCTGAAAAATAATGGACAAACATCCTAAAACGAAAGCGAACGTTCAGAAAAAGAATTTACTATGAAAAATCACTCAAAATAGTAACCATGAGATTCTACACTTCTTACACCTCTCTTTTAAACATTGAAATCATTCATAAAATTCCTCCAAAGTTATCTCCTCGAGGTGATCGGTCACATTCTTTTTAATGTTTTGGATGATATGAAATCGTCTCCCTTTCATCTTCACCTTTTAACTTCGGGGAAAAAAAGGGTCAGTCGGATCCAAATCTGGATAATAGGGGTAGAGGCGGTAAGTTGATCTCAGTATCTCCTTTTTCATAAAGAAATCTTCGAACAATTAACGCTGTTAACAGAATGTGACCGACCATATCAAGGGTCTTGGGGGAATTTCAAGATTGCTTTCAAAGATTAAAAGAGATATAATAAATATATTGACTCCCATGATTTTCATAATAAAAATTCCATTTCAGAACTTTTTTTTCAGATTTTTTTGCCACATTACCTTTTAGACTTACTGTGTACATCAGAAACGATACCTTCATGCCTTAACTTGAATCTTTTTCCTCTGCAACCACATACGTTGGCATATAATAATTTGTTTATTAAAGTGAATCTGTTTATGCAACCATTTCGGAACTATTGCCAATTTAGCAAACACAAATTCTAAATGTCGAAAGATGCAGTGAAGCCAAAGACCTCTCTCTCTCTTTGCGTATCAGATAGAGTGAAATGCTATTATAGCGAAATCGAGCGGTGACCAAAATGTATTCGTTATACTGAAATTTGGTTCTACTGAAATGCAATAAAAAACTGCTCTAATTGTTACATAGTAGAAAGCAATCAATAGGAAAGAAACTTACTTGTATTAGAGTTCACTTCTTAAAAATTTCTCCGTGAATTCTTAAATGATTTCGTAACTCTTCAACACATTGTCCGGAATATATTTCCGTGTCACTACCAAACGGCGAAGACTTCCCGCCATGTTGGCTGCAAATAACGAAACTGAACTAATGCAATTAACTAACACAATAATAGTAGGGAACAAACATTACTATAACTTAAAATTAATGAATGATAATAATGAAAAGCGTGGATTGGAACTACTTTGAAAGAACTTTACACTGAAGCTACAGTTACTTCTCGTCGCTTGGCCGAATGGTTCGCATGCTTAGCTACTAATCAAAAGGACCTGGGTTCAGTTCGAGCCCCTGGCAAGTCGTTGTTCTTCTGCTGAGGTCTCGCCTTTCCCAAAGATCTTCTACTATGACGTATAAACTGATAGACTCCTGTCAGACTTCTCTGGCAAGAAGCTACTTGAGGGAGTATTAATTTATTACTTTTTACCGTTACTTGCAATACAATTAGAATAGAGTAGATCTAAGTTTGTAAATCTCCTTTTATGCTAGGAAACTGTGGCAACTCAGCTTTAAAACAGTATGCCGACAGGTTTAGAGATCGTCTATGTCACCATTATGTCATGCAGTGAGATTGGCAAAAACTGCATGCCGGGCGATATACAATTGCCAATAGCGCATGATTCATATTGCTGTGATTGTTTGGATACTTTACAGCGTTTAAATTATTGCACCGTTACCAGATGCTAAAATGTAGATTGTATATATTTTTCTTAAAAATTTCTTTGCAAAACTTTTTTATTTCGTTAAACTGATATTTTCGCTATACTAGTATTCGTTAAAATAAAACATTTTTACATAGGGATGCATAGTAAATTGGCCGGGTCTGGAAAAAATACCGGTACACTGAACATTTCGTTATTCTGGCGTTGGTTATACTGACATTTCACTGTACCTGTTTTTATCCTCATTCGTTATGTAAACGCTGGAATTGAGGCAGAAGATCGCAACTTTGTATATCTTCCTTTCAATGTTGATCAACGCCAAAAACCGTTTTCGATTTCTTTGGGACTCGAAGTCCATCCTTCATTGCCAAACAGAATCAACATTTTCGCTTTATATCGTAGCGACTTGAACACGCTGCACAAGAAGCGATGAAGGTGCAATGCGAGGAGGAAAAAATGATTCCCCGAATCTCCACAGTCGAGGCTGCTGCAGAAGCGCCGCATACTTCGCATCGTCTAATGTTATGTAAAACTGGCAGTTCGTTGGTCACAGCTGCGGGCCAGCAGCCGTCAGCCATAACCATATGCGGCAATCAATCACACACAAACTTAATTACCAGCTGTTGTTCGCACTGATCCCACAGCTCGAGGCGTGAAGTGAGGACTTCCGGAAACTGATTAACTTGAAAGGATGCTTTGTTTCAGGAGGAAAGCCACTCCGCCCCTGAATTGTGGTCGGAGCTCTTCATAGGAGAAGCCAACTCCGCCCAACGGTAGAAATTGGTCTCAAGGAAGAAGTCAGTCGACATCAGAGCGCTCACTTGCGGAAGGTAGAACTCGTTGGAAAGGAGAAAAATTCCATCAAAGTAATGAGGCGAAAAGCGCATCTCGTCTTCAAACAACAAAAGAATATTAAAAATCGCTAATGATACCACCAACAGACATGAAAGCAGCAATTTCAATAAAATTCACGCCTTGGCGAAACATCACTTCTACTCATTTGAGAGATTGATGCAATCTTAACTAGTAGCCCCAATCGATACAAAACCAGATTTTCTCCCCCCCCCCCGCATTTTGCTGGATTTATTTAAGATTTTCGACATCTTTTCATAAAATTTGTTTCGAAAATGTTTATTTTTCCTCATTGCAAACTTAATATTCATAAATATTTTATTTCAAAGCACTCAAAAATATATTCTCTTGTTGTTCCACTTAAACTGTTTTTACCTCGAATCTAAACATTTTGGCTGATTAGTATGCCAATTAACCAAACCATACGACCCCAAGACTCAGAACGAGATTGAAAAAGGGGAACTCTGGGAAACTGTTTAGATGTGAACAGCCCAGAGTATTTTTTAATGTGCAAAACATATTGCTCTTTTGTACAGTCCGCCATGTGAAGTTACAGGAACTTAACAGTAAGTAATATTAACAGTTATATCATTGGATATCCTTAAATATTAATGTACATACTCTCTCCTCTCGTTCTATTGAAAACTTGCTGAGGTACACTCTTATTTACGTCGTTGCCACTATAGTTAGGGTCCCAAGAACAATATCCGCAAGAAATCTATGCCTGATAGCCGAGAAGACCCCTAACTGTAGTGGCAGTGACTTAAGCAAGAGTGCACGCAGCTGGTTTTCATTACAACGGGAGGATAGTATTCCATACATTAATACTTGATAGTAAGCCCCAATTCTTTTCTAATAACCGTTCATAACTCTAGCTGTAATTTAATTATTAGACGCTTGAAACATCGTAGTGCATTTTAGCTATAGTTGTTCAGATATGAAATTCTAAACAGCAAACTTTCAAATGTCTTATCACGTTTTCGTCAGTGCTAAAATGATTTGTAAATCATGCATGGAACCATAAATATGGGTATATCGCTTAGACTTCATGACTCAAATTTGGAATTCAATATTTTTCCCGCTATGTATTAAACTGCATACCAAAGAAAAAAATGGCGGCATTCATAAAATTTTCTAATTAGATATGAATCATCTAGTAGTAATTATTATTGTCACCCGCAACTTTTCCTCTTCAAGGCATGCGACATGAACTACAATTAATTTCCTCATTTATCAAAAATAATTATCCATACATTGTTATAACACATCTAGAACTACATATCTATACTTGTCGATCTGACTTCAAAAAAAAATTTACTTTCTAACAGATACTTCTGAAAGAGTGGCTCAGAAGATTCGAGTTCGAACCACGAACAACCCACAAGCTAGTAATACACAGTCATGTACTCTCTAACTGTAGCTGTGATGAATAGAGGATTTAATAATAGACAAATGCAAATTTGGTTTAAACAATAACAAAAAAAAAAGATTTAAATTTATTTAAATTTTCAAAACCAACATAATTCCTCCACCAATTTATAAAGGTGGATAAATTCACATTACAGTACGTTATATTTCCAATCCACTCAAATAAATTCAATTATAAAGTGACAGTCAAAATATTAAAGAAAAGTGACAACAGTCAGATTAATATGAATTAAAATGATTATACCCTGATCGAAGATATATCCATAACGAAAACAGAGTTCCGCTGGACTATAGTTGGCACTCGGAAACAATAAACAATTTTCGAAGACAGAAGACCGAACACGGATCCTATTAGCACCACCAACCCGCACAAAATCCCTTCGCCGGCTGAAACGAGGCAATAACTCAAGCAATCCCGGGACTTCTCCGACACTAGGGACCAATCAGATGCCATCCCCGGGCAAACACAACGTCCGCAGTTATTACACAAATGGGACGGAATCTTGTTGCCAGATCCCAAAAGTTAAAAAAAATGAAATTACAAATACCGATAGGTTCGCGACCTTTCATTATGGATAAATTTTTTAATTTATTTCTAAACAAACTCGCTCATAAGAAATTACGCACTTCCTGAATACGGTATATCCAAAAAAATTACGATTATACGAAAGCACAATATTTATTTGGATGGTAAATATTTCATATGCTAGTTGAACTTCAGAAACTTCATATTGTGTTATAGGGTCAACATTAAAGCCACCAATGCATCTATCATCATTGCAAACAATGGGAATAGAACTAACCACATTGTTTAGAATATCACTGAAATGTTCAGCCCACCTAGCCATGACAGAATCCTCACCTTCTATATATTACCTTACCTTGATTATCCTTCAATCCCTGTATACCTGTCCGTTTTCTACCACACAAAACATTAACTATCTGGTAGAGGTCTCCGCTGTTGTGCTGTCTAACTGCTTCCTCGGCTTTGTCAGGAAATCAAGCCTGACATCAGCCAAATATTCTTATCAACAGCTAACTGATCCTTTACATGTTTATTAATCTCTCTGTAATGCTTTCTACTAGGACTAGTAGGGTATTGATTAAGGACATTCCTGCAGTTCTTTCGTTCTGAAATAAGCTCAAGTGCCTTATCACTCAAATAATTCTGTCTCCTCTGCTCCTTTTTTCCTAAAAGAGTACTGTTAGTGTCCAAAAAAGTCTGTTTAAAATGATCCCATTCTTCCTCAACTTCAGTAGTAAGTATACAATGACTGTCATAATGACTAAGTAACCTATCATTGTAAGCTTTAACTATAACTGGGTCTTTCAGAGCTTCAGTATTAAAGGCAAAAATTTTAACGGTAGCACAACACTTTTTAAGTTTAAGTTGTATGACACTTTTAACAAGGTAATGGTCAGATCCAATTTCAGCTTATATTAATTTTAAGTGTTAGTTATTCTGAATCCATTGAGTTTACTTACCTGTAGGAGACGTTGCCCATTGCCATTGCAGCTACCAATACCAAAAGGGCCTATTACTCCTCCCAAAAGGTCAGAGTCAGTACTAACTTTTGCATTGAAGTCACCTAGAACAAGGGTAATATCTCCTTTCCTGACAGAATTCAAAATATCCTGAAATTGTCCTTAAAACCTATCCTTCTCATCTTCATCGGCATCCTCAGTGGGGGCATAACAGCATCAAGTCTTTAAAACATCGTATTTAACGCTTGTCTGAAATTTTGCTGTAAGAAACCTTTCATTAATGCACTCATATCCTAGAGGAGCATCACTATCGTGTCTGCTGAGAAGCCTTGACCACGCCTTAATTATGCTTATTATAATTGTTCCTCCCTGAAAAGAGAAATTTTAGATTATTTTTAAGAATCTGACCTTCATCTGTCCATCTGGTCTCTTGTAAGCCGAGAATATCTAAATTATAACTATGGAGTTCTTGTGTGAGGACATCAGGAGAAAAAGCTCTGTGCAGAGTCCTCACATTCCAACTACCTATGGAGAGAAAATGGTTAGTGGGATGTTTAAAGAAACTATGTTTATTGAGAGAGGGAATGCCGACAATATCAAACAGCCCCCTAATCGCAGACATGGGGCAAAGACCCGTTCCCCCACCACTAAAGGCTGAAGCCATCTACACTGGAAGACATCCTCCAATGTAGAATTTGACGATGCCAATAGAAGCAAAGAGTTCAGGTGCCTGCGATGACCTCTGCTCAGGATTATCCACCAGCTGATAAACATATCCTGTGAATCTATTCACTTGGGGCTGTCAACCCACAAAAAAACAGGAAACACAGCGGAAGATTTTCCTTCCACAGAAGCCCACCAGTGCAGCAAATTCAGGATTCATAATCAAGCTCAGAGCCATAATTCAGTCCAGTCCAGTGGGTTTATATGGTCAGGACCAGGACCCTGTGTGGTTGACCACTCCTCAGCAGGGTAGAAAAAAAAGTAGCCATAGTTGTCCACAATAATCTGGCAGCCCCCCCCCCCCCACTTCCGTTCACTTCCACAAGAGAGTATCAGCCTACTCTCTGTTCCAGGTAAAGTTCTTTCCATGATTGTTCTTAATAGAATTAAGAATCTGGTTGACAGTCAATTGCGTGATGAGCAATGTGGATTCAGAAGTGGTAGGGGATGTGTGGATCAGATATTTTCACTTAGGCGGATTCTTGACAAATGTTTAGAGTTTCAGAAACCTTTGGTTGCTAGCTTTGTTGATTTCAAAAAGGTTTTCGACTCTGTTGATTGTCATAATTTGTGGTTCATTGTGAGATCATATGGTATCCAAACAAGTTAGTTAACATAATGAAAGCACTCTATAATAACACTGAGTCGTGTGTGAGAGTTGGTAAGGCTTGTAGCAATTGGTTTAGCATTACTTCTGGTGTTCGACAAGGGTGCATTTTGTCTCCTTTTTTCTTTAGCTTGGTTATTGACTACGTTATGCGAAATTCACTTCAAGGGAAAGATTTTGGCCTTAAATGGACTGGAGATACGAAAATTTCTGATTTAGATTATGCTGATGATTTAGCCCTTTTGGCAAATGATGTTGATGAGATGAACTCTTTCATTCGAGCTGTCGATGAGACTGGTAGTAGAGTAGGTTTGGTTATAAACAGAGAGAAAACTAAAGTGATGAAAATTGGTCAGGCAGGCTGTGATTTTGTTAATCTGAATGGTTGCAGTCTTGAGCAGGTGTCACAGTTTAATTTTCTTGGGAGCTATGTAACAGATAATGGTGATGTGCGGCATGAGATTAACAGACGAATAGGGATTGCTGCCCTGACATTTAAGAATCTAAGGAGAGTGTGGAGAAATAGGCGTATATACATAAACACTAAAATTAGACTGTATAATAGTTTGGTTCTTTCTAGGGTTAGTTATGGTAGTGAAACTTGGACACTTTGCAAAGAAGATAACAGGACACTTGATGCTTTTGATTCCAGATGCTTACGCAGTATCTTGGGCATTAGTTGGTTCAACTTTGTAACTAATGATGAGGTTAGGCAAAGGAGTCAGCAACCTTTTTTAAGCAGCATATTGTGCAGAGAGAGACTCCGTTGGTTTGGCCATGTTGCCCGTATGAATAATTATAGATTGACGAATAGGGTGATGAACAGTGTGCCTAGAGGCCTCAGAAAGAAGGGGAGACCTAGGATGCGGTGGGCAGACAATGTCAAACAGGACCTTGTTAGAATTGGTGTGCAGTGGGCAGATGCAGTAGATGTAGATCAGGATAGACTTGCTTGGAGAACTAAATTGCACGGTCTGGTTGGACCTCCGTAGCCCATGGCTGCTTGAGGATGATGATGATGAGTTGAACCTACACCAAAAGTTTAGCGCGAAACGTATTGATAACTCTTATCATCCATAAGTTCATTTACAGGTTTCCACCATACCAATCACAATTAAATCCAGCCAAACTAACTCCATTGATAACTTCATTCACCTCTTAACAACCGTAAAGTACTCACAAAATACTCAAAGTACCACTCTCCATTCATTGGGCAGGCGATCGTAGCGCCCTCAGAAATTTCGGGCGGTCTTCGAGGGACTACTCCCGATCCACGGCAGCTAGGAACCCGATTTGTTACCCCAACAGGGTTAAAATTAAGTGGGACCACCCCACCAAATTTGGGACCGATCGCTCAAGTAAACGTAGAACCACGAGGAAACTGTCAATTTCTGCCACCGATCGTTGCCAGACGTGTCCGGAAGCCCAGAATTATGCCTATTAATATAGTACGATGGCATGTAACTTTCCTGTTGAAATTTATCAGCCCTTAAATAAAGTGAGAAAAATAAAAGCGGCTTTAATGTCGAACTCAGGTTTTGTTAGAGACTCGATTGTTTAACGCAACATAGGGTGGATAACCAGGGTGAAACCCGCAGACGAAATTTGGGAACAGGTGGTAAAGTATTCGAGAAATTACGGGATGGAGAGAGGAGTCGAAACCAGTAAAAAAAAGATGAAACTCTTTTAACAATGAACGAAAACCTTTCACTGGGAGAATTTCCCTTCCCTTGGAAAAATGCCAAACCATATGCACTGCCGCCGACTTGTCGGGTGCCTGTCTACACGGAATGACGGAGCACTATTACTTGTATTGGATACTTAGCAGAGATGAGTTCGGACTCAAATTTTTTGTGCCCGAGCCGATTTGGAGAAGAAATTTCTGTAACGCATCCTAAGACATGTATACAGAAATGCATGTCACTAATCATTTATTTTATTCCTTGTATTATTAATTGCAATCATTTTATTGGAAAATTAAAAATGTTAATGCTATTAGAACCAAAAATATTAAAAATACTAGCAGTAGAAACAGAATTTCGTGAGTATTATTATAAACTCAAAGAACCATTCATATATTAAAGATAGAGAGAAGCATAAAATAATCAAAGGCAGCACATGGTGCTCGTTTTCAATCATTAAAAGCTGAATAAAAGGTTAAAATCGCACTTAAAATTTTAATATTTACTTTTTTCACAATTGCAAGAAATGTTTCAAATTTAGATTAATCTGAGCCCGACAAGTCAGAGCTTGAACTCATCTTTAATACTTATATTTTCCACTGAATGTTAAAAATGAAAAAAATTTTTTTTTTGAAATATTCAGTTGTAATCGTAGATTTCGATGGCATTAAAAAAAATTGCAAAACCGAATATCCTGCTTAAAGAGCTAATTAAGCACTGCTCAATTTGCTAAATATTACTAGAGTATTATTTAATGTTTCCAGACACTTGTCAGTAAATATTACCAGCCTAAATGTTTATTAGCTTTAAAACCTAATTTTTATATAGAATCTGTGTGTAAATAACATCGTTGACAGCTTTATTGTATATTGTTTATTTTTTTTTGTTCAGACTGAGAAAATTAAGTTGTACAAAAATTCGAAACAGGAATAAATTTCCAAGTCACCTAAAAATATTGGAAAGCTTATCGAAAAACACATAACACTATTGTACCTAATAAAAATTTCAATCCTCCTACGTGTTATAAATACAGGCCTGGATCTAGAAAAAAAAATAAACAGAAGAACCAAGGGATTAGATCATTCCGGGGAAAAACTTATCCGCTATTTTGAATAATATATATATTATTGAAATAATAGAATTTCTTAGATATGCTTGGTAGTAATTTCTTAGATAGATATAGAGGAAAAATTGTCATTAGCCGGGTGGGATCTGAACCCACGACCTCCTGAGAACATGTCAAGTGCTCTGATCACTGAGCTACCGGCCAATCATTCTCTATTAGTGGGATTATACCATAGAATTAGTCATTAGAAATGTAGTTGACTGTAATTCGTTCGTCGGCTAAAAAAAAAACCCCATGACATTTGACGTTTGATGTGGGATGCACTGAACTGGAGGATGCCATCTAATTACAGTCTACTCCATTTCCAATCACTAATTCTATGGTATAATGCTTAAAGCCACTAATAGAGGCTTTAAGCATTATACCATAGGCACCAATTGTTCTGCTGTCGGTAGCTGAGTGATCAGAGCACCTGATCAGGAGGTCGTAGGTTCAGATCCCACCCAGCTAATGACAATTTTTCTTCTATATCTATCTATATAAATCTATATAAATTACTCTTCAAGCAACTGCTTGCCACAGAGGTCTGACAGGAGCCTGCCAGCTTAATACGTCATAGAGAAAATCTGTGAGGAAAGCGAGACCTCAGCAGAAAGACAACACAAGCATCCCTGCCTTACCCGGGGACGGCATCAAAGGGATCCGTGTCCCTTTGATGCGCTGACCACACGGCCACCTGCTTAAAAATAGGTACAATACATACGTTTAATTTTTTCTCCTACGTTCCAGTTATTAGCATTCTCAAGAGCAGGAATGCTACCATCTTGATCTAGCCCTGGTTACTTATTTAACCAAAAGCAGATGTATAAAGTTTCTACCATCATGCGTTATCTTTCTGGTGAATCATAACTGTGCCATTGTAGGAATTAGACGTATCAAGGATTCTAATAGCCAATAAGTTATAGAAGCGTTCAGTCGGTTATAGAAGTATTCAGTCGGTTATAGAAGCGTTCAGTCAGAGAAAGATTCAGTCGGAGCACACTTAATCGGACATTCCTTGGATAGCTGTAGACGAGCGGCTGAACACGCCACTGATCATCAGCACTCGATGGCTCGGCATCGAGTGCTGTCCTGAGGCATTTCAAAGCTGAGCATGTTTCTCCGCTTTGGAGATAAAAGCTGGAATTTCCTTCTCTGAATCTTATAGGAGAGTCCTCGGCTCACACAGAGAGCGTAATTCGCATAAGAGTATTATTCTTGTATAATTAGTATATGAATTGAAAATGAGGCATTTCAGGAGCTTGAATTTAAGATGCAATGGTACTTATAAGCGAAGGCAACAACAAAGAGTTTGAGTGTACTTCACAGAAATCTCTCCATATTTAATTCTGAAACATTTCTCATTAGTATGATTCCACTAGAATGGTCAATAGAAATTAAATTTATCTGCAGATGAAATTTATCTTGACTTTGCCTAATGCATTGCGATGCTAATGCTTCCTTATTTTGTTACTGCGAAAAATAGTTTTTAGTAACGTAAAGTTTAAGTTATAGCATTAGGAACTCATGACTACAGAGATTGCGTTCGGTTACTCTACCCCTGAGCAGCACTTTTTTATACACAGTTGACTAAATGGCCAGGTCACAAGAACCCCCAAAATCTCAGCGAAGGTTGAAGGAAGAGGATTCACTGAACATCTGTTAAGAGACAGATGGGAAGCCATCCGCCAAACCTATCCAAAGTGCTCTTTAAAATACACATGGAACGAGGTCGATAGCGCTGCAGGCTCGAGTTCCACCATGGACCAGCTTTGAGATTTATCTCCGCCATACCACAACCCTGCCCTCGACCAGTAGGGGAACCGATGGACTTGAAACGGATGCCATCCGTTGAATGGGATGTAGAGCCGTGGCCCGTGTGTGGGAGAGCCATAACCTTTACACGTTAAAGAACACGCTGGACGGCTTTGACGGGAGGCTACCATCCGTCTCTTAACAGTTGTTCAGTGGTTCTCCTTCCCCTAATCTTCTCTAAGCCCTCAGGGTTCTTGTGACCTGTCCATTTAGCCCATTGTGTGCAAAAAGAAAAATGCCGCTCAGAAGTGAAGCAACCCAACTGTACTGCATACGGAAACACGTCTTAACATTAAATCCGATAAACTGCTGTGTTTTCTCTCTAACCGAGGGAAAGGCGAAGGTCATGTGGCGATAAATCTCAACGCCGACCGAGCTGAAACTTCGGAACCCACGAGCCTGGAGTTATCAACTGAGCCAACCCCAGCCCCATACTTCAAGGATGTCAAGGAAATTGTAAATGGAATTTTTCAAACATTGATATATAAATATATTGATGTTGTATTAGTTTACTGACTTTACTGTGTATTATAAAGCTCTATACTATAAAGATACAGTAAGTGTATATTATATAGATACCCTAAACATAGGGCGCCTATTGTTTAGTTTTTAGGAGATTTTTAGAATCTGTAGTGCATACTAGTAAGTAGAAGAGTGGCCAAAATATGTTCTCAAAATACCGTACCGTATGTAAAAGTTAACCGCCCTCGAAGTACTTAGCCTATTTAGCAAAGAGAAGGTTCGAATCAGTAATAAAATACATGGATATTTGTTTTGCATTTCTCGTGACATCTAGCAACCATCGCTCGTATTTTGTTTTTGGAAATTGATTTTGATTGGCTGTTTTCAGTCACCCTTGGCAAGAGTTTTATTGCATTTTGCTTTTTGTTTGAAAGAAACAAATGTGTGTCATAATCTTTGTAATTTGCTCGACAATGTTTACGTTACTTCAGTGAGCTACGTAATTCGCACTGGGAAAGAAATGTTTTTAGTTTATAGCTAATGAATCACGTGCAAGCTAATTTACGTAAATAATATCTGTGGCGAAAACGATCAAGAGGTAATGCAAGTTTTTGCCTTTATTATATGGGGAATAGAGTGATTCTTCTTAAATTCTTTGGTATTCATTTGTTAAATACGTGAAGCCATGAAGCACAGCCCGTTTCTATTTTGTTTTAATCTCTTCTTTAGCATTTTTCCTATCAGAGTTTAACGTTAATTCTTAAGCAACGTTACGAATGAACACATCCCCATTGGAAGTTACCTGCCGCGATACATATATATATTTAGGAGGTTAAAAAAAAAGGAGCCTCTAAGAAAAGTTCTGCAATAACGGCGAAAAACAACTTTTATTCTGTTGCCTACCGTACATTCATATTACTGGTTCGCAAGGCTTCAAAAAAAAAGCACGCTAAAAGTTTTTTTCCCCCGACCAGAACTTGACTTTTGTTAAAATGTTTTGCAGTATTTATATTTCTTTGTTTCCCAAAGAAAGAATGCAGAGTGTTAAACAACCAAGATTTTGGGAAAGAAAAAAAAAATGGTGCGAATTTAAATATGCTTATAAATAGTTTTTTTTTTTTTTTTCGAAAATGTAACTTAGGGTTTTATTTCGCTCAATGTTTTTGAAAACATATACTAAATACAAAAAAAGAAATAAAAATTTAAATTATTTATAAAATATATAATTAGATATAATAATATATATCTAGATATATTAGATATAATTAGATTTATAAAATTTATAGAATAAAATAACGTTCTGAAGTGACAAGTGAAATCATTCATTTATTGATACTGTACAGTGTTGGCTTAGATACGATTACGAAAAGATAGTGTACATGAAACAGTATTAAGTAAGTAATTACATTCACTGTAGCAAATAAATCTCCAATATTTGTAATTTAAACAATCATGATTTCACTGAATCAGTAGTCAAGTATCACAGGATAAGTCCTGTAGACAGGAAACTCATGAAATAATGAGCTGGAAAAAACAGGCATATTTTTTGGAGACGTGGGTTCGAATCCATTCGTGGCAAAACCAATAATTTCACTGGTTTAGAAAACCAGATGCTGATCGTGTCTTCAAAGCTGTCGTGAAGCACATTAACACTTTCAGGCAAGTTTAGGTTCCAGGTATGTAAAGAACTTTTGATCATAATCAAATTTTAAATTTAACTAAACGAAATAAACCAAATTAAACACGTTATGTGTATACAACAAATCTTTTATCCATGCACACTTAGAACGTGCTGGGCGGCATTGAAAGAAAGTTCCCATCTGTTCTGACAGCTATCAAGTGGCTTTCCATGCCATTCGCGTTGCAAGATAATGCCACTAAGAGAGCATGGAAATAATATTAAAGATAAGCATATATCTATACAGTTAAAGATTTTTAGCAATATTTTTATTTGACAACAGTGTGCCAAATTCTCCGACCACTCGTCGTTCAGTAGGGGACACCAATGGGGTTTGTGACCTGGCCATTCTCTGAACCTTCGGGGATCTTGTGACCTGGTCATTTAGCCAATTGTATGAAATAAAAGTCCCGCTCAGAGGTAAAATAACCCAATCCAACCCGTGCATGAATTCGAAATAACCAAACAAATGGTAAATGAACATATTTAGTAACACAATCCATTTACAAGAAATATTTAATTATATTTCATACACAATCCATTTACAAGAAATCAAAGAATACAAGTGGATTATCTAAACTTATAGCTAATTACTATTGTCGTACATCAATATAGAATAATAGAAGAATAGTATAACACTTAAAACTGAACCATAGTAATTTCTACATGCAAATCATAATACCGATTCTTACCAATGATGCCTCTGATTTAGTACACAATGTGCCCACTAAGGACAACATTTCTCATAAACGATGGAAGTCATTTAAATTCTCCACAACTAAACTAATAACTATTAACGATAATCCTGGCCGACGCATTCAAGTTGCACACAAGCTCGCTTTAATTAACTACCGACTCTCTTCTCTTTTCTTCAAGTTTAACCTTGTTCTGTCGGCAATAGAAGTATTTCCACAGTTCGTGCCATTCTCACGTATCTCGTAGTGTAATAATCACGCTTCAATCGTTGCACGTGATCAACTCGCTTCAGTGCCAATATATGCTTATCTTGAATGAATCAGATATTAAAACTAAGAACATACAATGCTCGGCATAGAAAATGCCACACCATGAAGGAATGCACGAAAGAGGCGGAACAAGTAGGTGGAAAAGAAATTATTTAATTTATGAGGGATTATATTAATGCAATGGGCGAGGAGACAATATAAAGTGGCCTGAGCCAGTAGGTCATATGACCGCCATGCTGGGCTATACATTCGGCAACACGGTGTGGCATCAAGTGGAAAAGCCCCTGGATGGTGTGCTGAGGTATCAGGACCATGCGTCATTGGCCTGTGTCGGTAATTCATTAACATTGCAAGGGGTTTGTGCAGAGGCATGAAGTCGCCTGCCAATGACGTCCCACACGTTCTCTATCTGGGAGAAGTCGATGGATCGCGCTGGCCAAGGCAGCACCTGGACACATTGTAGGCACTGTCCGCTGATGTTGGCAGTGTGCAGGTAGACATTATTGTGTTGAAACTGGGCATCAGGAATACCATGGGGATACAGTAAAAAAAAAAGGGCTGCAGTACCTCATCGACATATCATTGTCATTGTACCCATTATGCGTACAAGCGGTGAACAGCTGTTAAAATTGATAGCACCTCAAACCATGACAACAGGTTACTGTATGACGCTCACAGATGGCAGCAAGATCAGCCCAGTAACCACGTGGTCTTTGAACTCTCAATCAGTGACCATCAGCGCTGAGACAGAAGCGAGACTCGTCGCTGAATACGGCACCCTGCAGCTTTGTCTGGCGATGTGCTGCGGTGAGTGGCAGTCATCGCAATGGCTGGCAATAGCTCAAACCTGCCTCAGCCAATCTACAATTCACAGTTCGTGTCGACACTAGGATGTCCGTAGATGCCTGTACACTGCATTGAATGTCATCCACTGTAGATTGTGGGTTTGCCATTGAATGCAGTGAATGAGGCATTCGGACATCCGCCTACGTGCACAGTCCCACTACGGCGATGCACGTTACCTTCCTCCAACCACTGTCACCAAATTCGGCCGAAAGTTGTTGCATCTCAATGCGACGCAGGAACTCTGATAAAGGGGTTCGTGTGATGGTAAGATTCCTGATGACATCACCCAGGTATTCTCACTCCTTACACATGCTTTCGCCACTGAGATCACTCCGATGCAGTGGTCCAAACGCCCAGGGGAGGACGACCAAACTTAGCTACGCCGAGCGTTTTGTCTGTTATCTCCCTCACGTGATTGGTTAGCAATTGACTCATTTACATAACCCGACTGTCGACACATACCCACCTACTTGCATGGCGCTCCGACAAATACTTTCTGGTCTGGCATTTCCTGTGTCGAGCAGTGTATATTGCCTCTGGAATGAAAAAGTTGCTTTTCTCACAACCATCTGAGAAACGGGGGGAGGGGGGGGGGCAGATTGTTGTCATTTGTAGAATATCTTTTGACACTCTACAACTGTAGATGACTACAATATACTATTGATGATACTATAGATGACTTGAAATATTCATTAAAAATTTCACATTTTGCATATTTAGTGCCCTCTGACGATGTAAATTAAAACTACCTAAGGAGTTAAAAAATTTGAATCACACTATTTCATTAGTACTTATCTAACTAAAAAAGAAATTTTAAATTATCTCTTAAAAATAAACAGTTATGTTTTCCACCCACCCTGGGTAAGTGATCAACATTTCTGCAAATACAAACATCATGACCTTTCATATTGTACGATCAAAATTTCCAATTTCTAGCACAATTCATCGCTTGCAATATTCGTTTAAAAGTTCGCAGTTTTCAAACTTTTCGACAATTAGAGGACGCATTTTAAGATTGGGAGATTCGGAAAGGGCGAATTGTAATATTTCATCAATGCCTATTCAGACCAAAAGTAATTTTTAATTTATCTAAAAATAAAAAATGTTAGTTGTCTATGCAGACAAAGAGAAAATATTATCTTCTTTTTTTTTTATTTTGAAAACAAGGTAATGAATGATAAAGCATACTTTTGTATTTAATCTTAATATTTATTAATTAAAGATAAGCGTGTATATGTGTATATGTATACCAGTAATTTAATCCGAATTCGATACTGAAGTTTGTGAGATAAACTTAATTTTATCCATTTATTTTTTTACAGGGATGCCATTAGGATTCGATCTCTGACCAATGGCGGTTTCACGGCTGCGATGGGACTGGCTGGCTGCCCTGTCCTTACCTTGGTTACTGTGGGCAGTGTCAGTAGAAGGTGATCCAGAGTTCACTAAGCTTCAGTACAATGTTTCTATCCCAGAGAATTCTGTGGGAAAAACTCAGGCGGTGCCAACTGAAAAAATGGGCATGTTTGTAACTGACCCGTCTCTTAAAGTACGCTATAAAATATTTGCTGGAGACCCTGATCACTTCTTCAAAGCCGAGACTCGGCTCGTTGGCGATTTCTGGTTCCTCTTAGTGAGGGTTCGCACCGGAAATTATGCGGTTCTCAATCGGGAGTACCAGGACACGTATCGGCTAACTGTGAGGGCCACCATCACCTCTCAAGTCCGGAGGCAGTTGAAAATGAAAGCACAGACCGAAGTGGTGGTTCACGTGACCGATACCAATGATCTCAATCCTCTTTTCTATCCTGACACTTACGATGTCACAGTGCCAGAAGATACACCTCTTCATCGCAGTTTATTGCAAGTCAGTGCTTTTGATCCGGATCTTGGAGTTAATGGGGAAGTTTACTACAGCTTAGCGGATCCGACCCTGCAATTCTCAGTGCACCCAACACGAGGAACTTTAACGTTAACCCGCCCACTAGATTATCAGGTCCAACCATTCCATCAGTTGACGATCATTGCTGAAGACAGGGGTGTCAAATTCCGAGCAGGTGACGTCAGAGCTAGTTCGGCCACAATTCGAGTTAAAGTAACGCCTGTCAACTTGTATGCTCCTGAAATTTTTGTGCGTCAGTTTCCTGCTTTGCTGACTCCAACCGATCCCAATGTCTATGCTGTCGTACGCGTGCTGGATAAGGACCAAGGAATCCACGGCGAATTGGACACTCTTCAGATTGTAGATGGTGATCCATCTGGATTATTCCGCGTCACTCCTGGCACAAAGCTAAACGAGTACAACATTGAATTAGATCAACCCTTGAGCAAAGGAACTTTGATATCGGAAGGGTACACGATGACACTGCAGGCTAAAGATCGCGGCACTCCACCGAGATCATCCACTCAAGTGGTTACCGTGAAACTGACAGACACGGCAGAAGCGCCACCATCATTTACTCAAACAGACTACGATGTGGAAATCGAAGAAGTAGCTCCTCAAGGTTCTCGAGTTCTACAATTGGCCACGACTCTCCAAGATGGACGTGGAACTGTCTACAAGATCGACAACGGCAATGGAAATGGAACTTTTACGATGCATTCCAAGTCAGGATTGCTCAGTGTTGTCCTTCCCTTGGATAGAGAAGCTCAGCCCTATTATTCACTAACAGTCAGTGCTTTCGATCCAAACGTGCGTGGGGCGAAGCGAAAAGCCACAGCCATTGTGAATATAAGGATATTAGATAACAATGACAATGATCCCGCTTTTAATTCGACTATCGAGACAGTGGTTTTTGATGAAAACCGTCCGTCGGGTAGTGTGGTGTACACGGCTTTTGCCGCCGACAAAGACAATGGAGATAATGGCTACGTCACTTACAGTTTGGCTAATCTCAGCCCTGTCCCGTTTACTGTGGATCCCTTCACCGGTGAGATAAGAGCGACAGAGGTGCTAGACTACGAAACCATGCGGAGGGAGTACGTTTTAAAAGTAAGGGCATCCGATTGGGGCACACCTTATCGCCGACAAGCTGAGATGACACTCAAAGTGAAGCTTCGCGATGTCAACGATCATCGTCCCATGTTCGAGAAAGTTGGCTGTGTGGGTTATGTGTCTGACTCGGCACCAATAAACACAGAGGTTCTTACTCTGTCTGCCATTGATTTTGATACTGGAAGCGCCGTAACGTACAGAATGGTCCCGTCAAATGATGATCCGTGTTTCAGGCTCAATCCCTCCACGGGCGTGCTTTATCTCGTGTGTGATCTTACAGCTCTACAGGTGCACGAAAAAGCTCTGAATGTGTCAGCAACAGATGGTACTCATTTCGCAGACGTTATGCAGATCCAGCTGAAAGTGGTCAGCAGTGGAAGCAATCAACGCCTGGCAGGAAGGGAGGCATTAGTCGAGTGTCGAAATGTGGGGGTTACTGACCGTCTCAAGCAACAGCTGCGTCTTGCACAGGCAAATAACAGAGACGGCGACGTCACAGAACCGACGCCTACCAGTTACGGAAGCAACAAGTATGCTCCAGAATTTCCTTCAGGTCTGCCAACAGAAGTTTGGGTGAATGAAAGTCTTCCGGTGGGGTTAGAAGTTGTGGCCATGAGAGCGAGGGACAAAGATAGAGGATACAGTGGACGTATAGTGTACGTCATTTCTGGTGGCGATGACTTCTGCTATTTCAAGATGGAGATGTACTCCGGCCGTCTGCTCGTAGCATCGGCGCTAGACAGAGAAGTGAAGTCGCAATACAACCTGAACATTTCGGCCTTTGATCTTGGCCAACCACAACTCTCTTCCTCTCGCGTGCTGATGATTCACGTACACGACGTGAACGACAACAGGCCGTCGTTTGAGAAAGCTTCGTATAATTTCGTCATCCCTGAGAATGTTCTGAATGGGACAAGTATCGTCCGACTGAGAGCAACAGATGCAGACGAAGGAGTGAACGCCGAACTCTCCTTCTCGCTGGAAACGGATACCGAAGAATTCCACATCGATAGTGTCACTGGGCTGCTCACCGTTTCTGGACCTCTTGACAGGGAACGGACGGACTACTACCACGTGCGAACCCTGGTCAGCGATAGGTCCCCTGATCGCCCTTTGACTTCCACCGCAGTCGTCAACATCCGAATCCTCGACGTCAATGACAATGCACCAGCTTTCAGCCTGTCACAGTATTGGGTGAAAGTTCGTGAGGACCTACCTCTTGGGACAGTCGTCATGATCATGTCAGCCCGTGATTCTGATCTAAACGGCGGTGGCCACGTAACCTATGACTTAGAAGGCGACAGCACGTTTACTATAGACCCAGAAATGGGAGTAGTTCGATTGGCGCATCATCTGGACTTTGAAGAGCGTCAGTTGTACAACGTGACGGTCACAGCCAGAGACGGGGGAGATCCATCCCTCACTTCACAGGCTGCTCTACTCGTAGAAGTGGAAGATGTGAATGAGAACATGTATGCTCCGATGTTCGGCGACGTAGTTGTTGTCGGAGAGGTCATGGAGAATCAGCCAGCTGGCACTCATGTTACTCAAGTAACTGCAGAGGATGCAGATGGCTCAGGGATTAATGGCCAATTTACTTACTCCATCCGTGGAGGGGATGGCATGGGTTTCTTTTCCATTGACAACCAAGGTAAGTAAGCTCCAATTGTTCTTCATCTTGTTTGTGCTTATTTTAATCTATTTAAGAGTATTTGTTGCATTTTTCACCACACAAAAATTATCTTTTGAACCACCAGTTTGTGGAAGACCTTGTGAAGACTCACCAGATAGCAATTCAACATGTAATGTTATCTGTGCCCAGCTCTTGGAATAGGTTGCATTCTATAATTCTGAAGGAATATCGAAACCTTTCAAGCACTCATAACGTACAGTATTGAACAGAAAAATGAAAACATTTCCAAGTTATGCCAAAAGGGAATCAGATTCAAAGCACAATGACTATTTAAATAAGTTTTAATATAAAATGAGATTTTAACTGAAGATAAAGATCTCATTCAAATCTCAATTTTTTTAATAACAGTTGTTCGGTTTCAGATCTATTTGTTTACCCTTCTAATCTCAGTAAGCAAATGCTTAAGTAACGTTAAATTTTGCATTGTAAAATAATGCTGGCTCATGCATGATTCGTGTTGAATGGACATTTGGGAAAAGGGTTAAAAAACAGTAATTGTAAACTTTCCGTTGATAGTTTGTCCATTAGTATTTTCTGAATTCGTTTTTGAAATCTAATGAAGATTTAGTGCTTTTGCCTGACATCACTCGCTAGTCCTACTGAAATTATTTTGAAAATCGCCGAGTTAGAACTGTTGAAATCTACGAAACTAAAATATATTACAATTAAAGTTATGCAAATATTGAAGTTTTAATTTATATCCGACTTTAGATTTATAAAATCATAATGCAGCTTAAACGGAATTTAGCCCTACATTTCTTTCTTGCCTCTAAAGATAAATGTGGACGTCATGGTCATGAGCAGATGAACTTGAAGGAATGCATCCATTGAATATATAATATTAAAAGCCCTCAAAACATCTTGTCAGTGCACTATTCATATGAAAATTACGTCAGTACTAAAGAACATGCATATTTGCTTTCTACATCATTAAACTTCCCATGTTTTGCAATTACATTGGAAATTATTTACGATAGTCAGAGAATGTCACGTAATCTGTAGTTCCCGGTTTTGAGTTCTACCTGGGCCATCGTTGAGATTTATCTCTTCTAACCCTCTCTACCCTACCCTCGGTAAATAAGGGACACCGATGGGCTTAGAAAGGCCGCCATCCGCCGGATAGGACATATAGTCCGTGTGCGGGAGAGCCATACTCTGTATACGTTAAAGAACATGTTAGATGGTCTTATTGGTAAGCTACCATCTCTCTCTTAACGACTGTCTGACTAACAAATGTGTGTCCCTTCCCCCAACCTTCTCTGAGCCTTTGGTGTCCTTGTGACCTGACCATTTAGCCCATTCTATGCAAAAAAAAAAAAGTGCAGCTCAGATTTAAAGCTACCCAAGTGAGAGAATGTCATAACTTAAACTATAAACATTCACCGGGGTTTAATATCTCAATCAATAAAAAGCTCAGTTATGCATTCATAACAAATATGATTTCATATATATATATAAAGTTACCTGAACAGTTAGCCCGAGGAAAAAATTGATTTCGGCGACAGTGAAACCCGAACCCAGAACTCCTGAATGAGACATCAAATACTCCTAACATGTTTCCAGCTCCTCCCCCCCCCACCGAATCTTTTTTTTTTTAGTAACGCAACTCTTCATTTTCAAATGAATCTAAAGTTTGCAATTAAGGCACACAAGATGTGCATCCGTGAATATGTAGAAACACAAAGTCAGCTAATTAAATTGAATGATAATCGTGGTGTGAAAGTTTAAATCTCAAGGTTAGGTTTTGTATCCCTCTTGTTAAAGAACATTCATTGGGCAGCCTGTGTTACGTGGAACCTCATGAAGCAGCCACTTGATGTTTAATTTAGGGGGATCAGTAAAAGATTAAACGAGGAAATAAAAGGAGTAAAGAAAGGGGTAAAAACGTTTTTAGGTGATATTATCAAGAATTGCAACATTACACAATTTTTTTCACATATAGATTGTTAATTTACACAATATGCATTCTCATATGAAAGGTTGGTGAAGTCGATAGCGCATCAGGTTCATAATATGCAGTTCACAGTTCGAGTTCCAATACTGACAGCGCTGATGATTTTCTCCGTCAACTCCCGTTCGCCCTCTGTAGGAAAGGACACCCGATGGGCTTGAAAAGGCAGCCATCGGTCGGATGGGACGTTAAGCTGCGGTCCCGTATACATGACAGCCATACCCTGTGCTCATTAAAGAACGCGTTTTGATGGCCTTGACGGAAGGCTTCCGTCTCCTAGCATCTGTCCAGTGGGTTCCCATATTCAGCCTTCTCTGAGCCCTTGGGGTCCTTATGACCTGGTCACTTAGCCCATTATGTGAAAAAACGTCACGCTCATAGGTAAAACAACCCATTACACATTTAAACTTTTCCCTAAACCTTAGGGGATCTGGAATGTATGAATGTTAAGTACGATTTTCTAACGTATTGCACTTACTAAAGGGGTTGGGGTGGCTCAGTCGGTATCACTCCAGGCTCGTAATCTGCAATTCCTGGTGTGAGTCTCACGTATGTCAGCGTTGAGATTTATCTCCGCTGAATTTGCCCTTTGCTAGAAAGGGGACACTAGTTAGCTTGGAAAGGCCGCCATTAGTCGGATGGGACCTAAAGCCGTGGGCCATGATACAGAAGAGCCGTACCCTGTGTGTTATAGAACACCCTGGGTGACCTTGACGGAAAGCTTTCATCTGTTTCTTACAGCTGCACAGTAGGTACCATTTGCTCCAACCTTTTCGGAGCTCTTGGGGTTCTGGTGACCTGGCCATTTAACCCATTGTGTGCAAAATAGATGCCGCTAGAGAGGTAAAACAACAACTCAACTAAAATGCAATGCATTTTAATGGAAGTGTATCGCTATTTTGTGGCCAGCAGAGATATTTTAAGGACATTGCTAAAACCATTTTTTCCAGTTCACAGCTCCTAATCGAAAAACTCAAATATCGATTTTTTTTCAGGGTTTCAATCTAAGCAGAGTGTTACTTAAAACCAGAAAATATGGAACTAATTACAGGGCCCATATTTAGGTACAACGTCGCAGTTTCTACTTTCCTATATATAATTACCAATATTTCAAAGAGTTTATTTTATATTCGAACATACCGAGTGCTTTACCAGAAAAAGGCCGAAAGCGCAATAATTATCATTACCCTTATGTAAGGAGTATCCTACACCATATCATTTGAAAGGAAGTTACTCATTGCTGAACGGAATTTCCTTTGTATACATGCAAAAGTAAAAAAGAATTTCTCTGTTACTTGGTTGATCTGTGGAGTTATAGAACCACTGGGCGCCTAGTCTGTTACCATGGCAATCGCGGAAGCTGGGTCGTGCGCCATCCCGTCGCCAAGGGACTACTCCATTTGGGAGGGGGGAAATCCCAACCCTGTTCTTGGAGACCGGGGAGTCATTCGTGGAATTGGTGCATGGCCGCAATGGGTCCATCGGCTTGTTCTTGCCTGCAAGAGGCGGAGGAAAGGCCGCTAAGTAATGACGTCGGCCAAGACGTCGTACATGACCGTCGCCGCGCGTCTCCTGCTCGAGCGAGTAATGCAATCCCTAAGGACGCAGTAATGTAATCATTTTTCGTGTTCGTCCGTATGTTTGCCATCAGTAGGGCCAGAATGTAATTTTTCAGAATTTGAATGGAGAAAAGAAAAGGGAAACAGCTGCTTTTTTGTATGTGTGTGTGTGTCTAACTTTTGTTTTAATGGGTACGCTATTGCTCAAGGGAAATAATTTTCAGGCAAGCAAATTCGCTCTTATGTAAACCAGGGTCTTCATTTAAGTAAGAAATATGTTTTAATTAAACCTGGTGAACGAAGATCCGAACAATTTCAAAGACATTAAACTAATAATAAATTGCAGTTCATTTCTCTGTTGTTGCATTCTTTAAACTTTATTCTTGATCTGCTTTAAGATGTTAATTTTTTTTTTTTCCTACAAAGGGCAGTGATCACCTAGAAGCTTCATTAGACTTGTCCTGGTTTCTCATACAACACATAAACACATGCGCAGGGACATTGGCGTGGTAGTCAGATAACGCTAAACCAGGCAGGGCAATATAGGAAACCAGAAGAAATTTTGGAAAAGGAGAAATAATAATAAACGTTTAAGGAAACTATCTGCAGTCGATAAATATTAAAATTGCCCTTAAAACTATTAAAAGCATGTCATGTAATAAAAATTATGTTAATCAAAATTCAGTAATCGCTCCTCTCTAGTGCAATTCGTTTAACGCTTATTCGCCGTAACGCTGTTGTGTGGGAAAGTTCAGTGAGCTTTAATGCCACGCAGCATTCCAACAGACCACTGTTTGCAAACTCTGTTCCTCGATGGAAGTTGTTGTAATAGGGGACAAACTAATTACTGCCCGTTAACCTTTCCATGAACAAATCACTAGTTTCCTATCACTGGCTCACACGTCTGAAAGCATAATAAAAAATTCGATTCTAAATTTGCGTAACGTTCATCTTCAAAGATGGCCACCCGGAATACAAGCAGTCGTTACATATATAATGCTCTTCGACTGTCTGTTGCAATAGTACTTAAATTTATTGAACTGTATCGGGAACTACGACATCAATTGGTACGGGGCTATTGGAGAAAGAAATTCTCAAAGAAGAGAATGGAAATACGGGAATAGTTTTCTTGCCTTCAAACACTTTTGATATTCTGCAGCTCATGTACCCAAGTTCTGCTACAACATTTAACGTATACCACATCAGGAATCGACCCAAGCCATCAAAATCACAACTGCTAGAGATGATGCACGAACTGCGGAGATTTCTAAAAATCCTACATTTCAAGGATGCACATATGACATCTCTAGTACCTAAAAAGAGATGAGAGTGAAAACTAAACTAAGATCTGGAGAAAGAGGGAAGATTGTGTTCAAGTTTAAAGTAATTCTTTTGGGATTCAAAAACTAATTGAAAAACCTACAGTGATTTATATAAATATAACTTAATAATGAAAATTTTTAACAATGCATATAAAGTAAAAATTTAACAGCATAAAAATACAAGACTTGAAAACCAAGGGAATTAGTTTCCATTTTTGTTCTAAAAGATAAAAATGCTTAGCAAATACTAAATTATATGTAATAGAGTTTCAGTGTTTTAAATATGAAACAGTAGTTGAGTTATTTTATTTCTAAACGACAATTTTTGGCATACAAAAGGTTTAATTGCCAGAAGACTCCAACGGCTTAGAGCTGGAAAGGAGAAAGGATCAGCTGTATAGCAATTATGAGATAGACGTAACTTCACACCAACGCATTCCCGCTTGTTCTTTAACGTGCACAGGTACGGCTCTCTAACACACGGTCCAAGGCTTAGCGTCGCATCCTATGGACGGCAGCCTTTCCAAGATCATTGGGTTCTTTTTTCTCCATCAAGGAAAGAATGGAATAACAGAAAAATTGTTCAATGCAAGCACAGTGGAGGCTCGAACTTGGAAACACCAAATTACGAGCCATGGATAGTACCAATCGAGCCAAACCACTTCCCTTGAAAAAGTAGTAAAAGGGTATATAATGGTTTGAAATTTATAAAGTAAAAAGGTATAGATATTTTTCTTTCTTTAAATGAGGCGCATGGATTAGCATTATCGACTGAGTTCGTAATATTATGTTTCAATGGTTAGAGTCCGAATTATATCCGTTGATTCTGTCCGCTAACACTCATCCTGCCCTCAGTGGGAAAAAGAACACCGTTCTGTTCTAAAAGGTCAATGGGAAGCCATGAATCGTATGTAGAAGAGCCGTAACTTCTACACATTATTGAATGCTCTGGATGACCCGGAAGAGTGGTTTCCATCTGTGTCCTAAACGTTACCCAGTGAATCCCATTCTTCAGTTTTCCTTGAGTCCTTCAGGTCATTTATCTTATTGTGTGCAAAAAAAAAGCGCTGCTTAGAGTTTGCAAACAACCAAGTCCAATCTTCTTAATTGGACTAAGCGCTTATATAATATTACTTCTCTGTTAACTTTGTTTTATGGACCAGTATGCAATCGAATCAGATTTTTCATATTGTACTGTCATCAGTTAATTAAAAAAATATGTTTTGTTTCTAACACATTATAGATTTTACTAATTTATTCCTAAACGGTTCTCGATTTAATTTCAAATGTATTTGCATTATTTATGAGCAGTTCTCTCTGCATTTTCTTCAACATGTTAGAGAAAGGAAAATAATAACGATGTTCAAAAGATACTAAAAAATGAAGATTATTTCATAGCTTTCCCATTTCGGGCAGCTGGCATTGGCGAAAAAGAAGCCGCATTTTGCCGCCAACATCAAAAATTCCAACACTGAAACCAAATCACTGAAGATGCAGGAGGAGATAAGTGGTTCCTCTGAGAAGGCTGAGTGTTCTCTTCCCGACATCAGTCCCGCAGCATCTGACAGAAGTGGTGGTCTGCAAACTATCTCTTGTATAAAGTTTTAGCAACTGACACTCGGGATATTCGGCTATCAAAAAGAGAAGCAATTCAAAGAAGAAACATCGAAGGTCGAAACTAAGATTAGAATGTCTTCATCAATCTTAATATTATTCGTTCCCCCAAAAAAGATTTTGCTATTTCTCTTTAGCACTTGACGTCGACGATTTAAAACTTCACAAAATTTATCAAGACCACTCGGTCTAAACTAAATTTGAAAATTGAATACAAGGCCGTTATGCAGCTTTTGTTACTATTTAAATGCTTTCTCATTAAATACTTTATATCAAATTTTAGAAAAAATTAAGAATTTTTGATGTATGTTGGCAATGTATTTTACAGAAAGTAGACTCACAAAGGAAACTGCTGCTGGATTTTGGCATTTCTTTTCAATCTTCTGAATTAGCCGAGGATTTGGGAAGCTGAGAAGTGCAGTCGATACGATGGCAAAAAGTGTAGATCATAATTTAAAACGAATAAAACAAGTTGCATACTCAAGGGGAAGGGAATTACACCCCCGGTTAAAGTTTTTATGGGTGTACCACTGAATAAACATTTTATGATGCAAATAATATAAATTTAATTAATTATATATATATATAATGAAATTTAATCAAGTGAGGCGTAATGTAGGGCAGTGAGCGTAATGTCTTAAAACTTTCTTATTCACAAAAAACGGAGTGAATAAGTGCATAAATAATTAGGTATGTGTTATGTAGCAAAGACGCATTAAATATAAGTAGAAATTATCAAATCATAATTTTTTTCCATTCATTACCATTGTATAATCAGCTTCGTCTTTAATGTAACTAATTCCCATTATTATTTGTGTAATCCTCTGTCCCATAATACACAGCTACAGCCCGATTTCGATTCTCTGTTTACAAACACTATGTATTATTTAGAATTCTGTTTTATTTCTTTTCAGAACTTACTTCTCGTTCTCTTTCTCATTCCTCCTACAATTTTGCTCCTTGCCCTCGTCTTCCTTCATCCACCTTCAAATAAATGTTCCAAGTCAGAAATGCATCATCCACTACGTTGAGTTTTTTTTTTCCATCTCCATTCCGTTTTGCGCCAGATATTTTATTCATCTGCTCTTCAACGTCGTTCTCAATCACGTTTACTTTCTTTTCTGTGGGCTTCCATCTGAATTCTTTATACTCCATTTGCTGCTTCTGTAAAACGACAGCTGTGCTTGAGTCCTCTTATAATTTCGTTTTCGAAATTCTGGAAAATCCTCCTCCAACATGAATTTGCTTATACGCAAGAGAAAAAAGAAATGCGTGACACTTATTTTTTCGCCGCGCGAGTGAAATTTGATTGCATGCGATTTGGTTTGAATTTGGTGCCTATAACTTTTGTGACCCTCACTGCTACCCTGCCGCTTAGTCGTTGGTGGGCTCGGGTAGATGAACGTAGAAGCCATTTTATCCTCGATTTTCTTTTATAAAACTTTTAAAAACTTGATTTCTCTAGTAAAACAAAATTAACGGAAAAATCAACTAATGTGGTCATATATTACATGTAGGGAAACAAAAGTTTAAATATACCTAAAGCTTTATTTTTAGCTCGTTTTCAGAAAAACTAGCAAAGGTTTTGAGTTTGTCGTCTGCTTTATCTGTCATCGTGTCCTTCTGTAAACATTCAATTTTTTTTTTCATTTTAGCGATGAATTAAAAAATCTTTTGGGTGGAAATATTACCATTCGCAATTTTCGAATCTTCCAAAAATTTAAATTAACTCTCTAATGGTGGAAAAAGTTGAAAGTTGGAAAATTTTAAACAAATATTGCAAGCGATATAATTAAATGGAAATCTGAACATTTAGTGGTGGAGTGTGAAGGCCATGAGGTTTGCATCGCAATAATAAGTTGCCCCGTTACACCCAGGGTCATGGGAAACGCAACTGTTTTTGCGCCGTCTTTTTCGCAAATCTGTATGGCGTATTATACTGAGAGTCACCTGTTAGACTCTGAGACAAGCAGTTGCTTGAAAGGTTAACTGATTAGTATAATTTCAATTCATTGTTTAAATTACTTTATTGCAATATTCCATTAATAGGGATTGCCGTCGGGACTTCTCAGAATCTATGGAGATTGTGGAGAAATAGGCGTATACACCTAAAGACTAAAATTAGACTATATAATAGTTTGGTTCTTTCTAGGGTTAGTTATGGTAGTGAAACTTGGACACTTTGTAAACAAGATAACAGGAAACTAGATGCTTTTGATTCTAGATGTTTACGCAGCATCTTGGGCATTAGGTGGTTCAACTTTGTAACTAATGATGAGGTTAAGCAAAGGAGTTTGCAACCTCCTTTAAGCAGCATATTGTGCAGAGAGAGACTCCGTTGGTTTGGCCATGTTGCCCGTATGGATAATTATAGATTGGCGAATAGGGTTATGAACAGTGTGCCTAGAGGTCTCAGAAAGAAGGGGAGACCTAAGATGCGGTGGGCAGACAATGTCAAACAGGACCTTGTTAGAATTGGTGTGCAGTGGCCAGATGCAGTAGATGTAACTCAGGATAGACTTGGAGAACTAAATTGCACGGTCTGGTTGGACCTCCGTAGCCCAGGGCTGCTTGAGGATGTTGATGGTGATAATATTTCAAGAAGTCAGTTTTATTATATCAATTTTATGTTTTAAATATTAAACATGAAATTATTAATGTTCAGTTTATATGATATAAAACAAACAATATTTATCAAAGAAGAAATATTTGGGTATTTTTTATGACTCTGTAACCGAACCGTTTTCACCCTTAAGTTTAATTATTTTCCAAAAATATATCACTAGCGTTAAGCGATGCTCTATGGTAGTCTCTCTTAAGTGTACAAATGATTATTAGGACCGTTTACCAATCTCGTGCCCACAAAATAAACCAAAAATTATCCAGAACAACAAAATATTAAGCTTAGTTGATTTTCTGTTCATAAGTTCTGTTCATGAGATAGAACAAATCCAAAAAAAAAGCATTTTCTAATAAAGTGAACATGATCCTAACTGGGGGGGGGGGGGGGGGGAGGTTCAGTTTTGGTCATTAGAGTGAATACTTTTCGCAAAGTTCCAAGATGCCTTTGTATCTTACCTGTTTCCTTCAAATATCGTCCCTTAATAAAAGCCGTGTATCGAGGTGTGACAGATTAGAATGAAAACTTCCATGGCAAATGGAAAGTGAAATTCGATATTTTGCAACTTCTAAAAACATTAATTAAATTAAAGAACCCTGAATTAAAGCTTTCTAAATCTCGTTTATTAATAATATTAGTTGAGTATTTACTGTGTTATGGATGATGGAACGTTTAGCAGTATTAGCGCTCTTCTTAAAACATTTTCTTTAAAGCTAATTAAAGCATTAAACATTTTTGTATCATGCAGATTATAAATGTAGTTTTTTATGTATTCTTGTTCATATTTTTTAGGTTGTTCGACATTTAGAAGAAATTCTCTTGGGAAATGACACTGCTGTTGAATGTTCCTCTTTCCGTAACTGATAAATATTGAATTAATATTGCTAAAACAGGGAAAATATAAATTTGATTTAGTTTTCTAAAACTTTTTCTCTTATAATATTTTTTTTTACAACTTGATTCGAAATTACCAATCTTCAACTTTGCTTTCCATTAACATGATTGAAAAGTCATTTTATTCCATCGCTACCTTTATATCACAGTTAATTATTATCGTATGAGTCCTAAAGCTTTTGTACATTGTTTCGCTAATTTTTAAAACCAAAAGTTATGCTTTCCTCTGAAAGTTAATGCGGTTATCATGCTGATTCATATTTACGTAGGGATCGAGAGTTTAAAAAGACACAACATCCCATACAAAGACATATGAAGGAAAATATGCAAATTTTAAAAGGAATCCATTCTGTTTGAATATTTCAACATGATATGCTTCATAAAATTCACTCCAATGTACTTTATTGTAATTATATTTGATTTTGATATTGTAAACTATGGCATATAAACTGACAGGCTCCTGTCAGATCTCTGTGGCAAGCAGCTGCTTGAGGGGGTATTTTTTTTTAAACAAACTGAGTAAATCTGCCAGTAGGAGGGATATATATATATTGGAATGATAAAAGCGGATGGATGCTGGCTAGATTTCACACTGGAAGTTATCCATCTCCGTTAATTGGGATGGAATTTCTTTTTAAAGACCAAGAGGCACAGACTCTTTCAACAAATATTAATCAAATCAAATGCAATTTTAGGAATAAACCGGTTAAATTTAAAAAAAAATTCCTCAGAGTGGAGATGACCTGGTGGCTAGATGGTAACATGCTTGACTATGCATCAAAGGGACCTGGGTTCGAGCACCGATAAGGTATGGGTGTTTCTTGTGTTATTTTTCGTTGTGGTCTCGCCTTCCTCGTATATCTTTTGAACGGAATGTTATTCTGACAGGTTCCTGTTAGACCTCTGTGGCAAGTAGCTGCTTCAAGGATATTTTTAAGTCAATGTTCTAAAACTACCGCTAACTAATGAGTTGCTGACATTTTAGTAGATTACATTTGGTCAGAATTCCGTTTGGAAATGACAAAATATTAATGTTTCGAACTTCCCTTTTCCCTCTTGTAACATGAACGATACCTAATTATTTAATAGATCAGTCTAGATATTGAAATAAATATTAACATTGAAAAAGATAAACTTGTGTGACTCAATTTTTTTTAAGAATACGAGAACCATATTTCATTTCGATTTTGTGTGCATAATTTAAGCATACAATTAAGTTATGCACAGCTACGGAATCAAATTAAAAAAATCCTATCACCTTTTGCAATGAGCATTTATAGATACTTTGCCTTTTAATTTGCATTTCTCAAAGCATCATTAGGATTCGCACTTTTCGAATCATCTAAAAATGAATCATGAAATATTCCCAATTCATGCATATGCGTACATACTCCAGCATCTTCTGTTTTGTGATCTGTTATTGTAAAACCGAATCTCTTCTAATTATCTTTTTATCTCTTAGGTTTACGTTGAAGTCTTTCCAGGTTTATTTTTCTTCCCTTTTCTTTTGTCTCTTTTGAAATGAACCATCATCTAATCGCATGCTGCACTAACATCGCGCTTTTTGTCCAATCTTTTTACAACCTTTGTGCAACTTATGTCTTACCTTTCTATTGTTTTGTGTCTCGTTTTGCTTCCTACAAATGCAGCATGATCATTTTGCTTATCAGCCACGTTTTACAATTTCTATCTTTAGTTATTTGTATGAAGAATAAATATTGAAAACACTGAAGCAAGAATTGCTGGTGTTTTGTTTGGCCGAGTTGCAAAAAGAAAAAATCATAAAGTGAATGTTCTTTTCATTGACTTTATTTCTAAAGCATTCGTGTGGGAATGTCTTTTTTTTTTGGTTTATGTGTTTGAAAGTCTATGTATTTAATTTGTCCTGATTTCTATGACATATTGCATCTCTAGGCTTTAATTGTCGTTTCCTTTTAAGCCAATATTTCTGTTACATTTTTGTCAGAGTTTGGCGACATTCTCAAAAGATCTGTTTTTCTTCTACGATAAATGAAAAGTTTTGCTTTCAATTTCGAATTGAGCTGTTGTACAAATGTCCCCCCCCCCCACTTTTTTTTTTTGCTCTACCTGCCAGGAAAAGCTTCGGAAACAAGCAAAGAAAGCCAACTTCAGAAAATTTCTTTATCCCGTGGCTTTCAATGAGAAAAGCGAACACCCAACCTCACATGTTTCTTTGATATAAAGCCTTCCAGGAGCGTCAGAGCTTAGACCCCGGTTTCTTTTTTTTCTCTGTAGCCAAGAGTTCAACAAACCGTCCGAAACACATTGAATAAACCAAGGGAAGATGAAAAGCAGGAGCACAAGATTTATCTGATCATCTGAATTCGACATGAGATTCTTTGGCAGTGAATCCATTCGCATGTAAATGGACCGCGCTCGAATGTTCATTTTTTACTCCTCTCATTTTTTTTTTCTTCTTTGGCTCCCTCGTTTGTGTGCTGTTTGTGGAGGGGGGGGGGGCATGCAGCGTGAAAGCAGATGAGTGTGAATGACACTTGGCAGCGGGCCGACACCCATCGATTGGTTGCAGATCCAACGCTGAGCCCTCGGACATACCGCACAGCTTTAGTTAGGTCAGCCACACTGGCAACATTGTGGTCTCCTTTACACTGCATATATACACATACACAAGAGCGTCTAAAAATGGGACTATCTCTCACCTTTTTCTCAATGCGCATATTTCTTAAAATTATGAAGCATACAACGGTAGGGAACACGTTTTAATGATAATCCTCTAAGATAGACACCGATAGTAATGTAAAATCTTCGAGCTCAAAAGAAGAAATTTAAAAAAAAATAGTGTTTACTGACTGGCAGGGATTTTTTTTAGCTTTGATGCAAATTATTCCGTAGACTAGAGCATCACTTCTCGCTATCTTTTCTCTTAATAGCAAGCGAAATAAAAAATATCGTTTATTCTTTAAAATATAGGAGTTAGACTCAGTCAGTAGCGCCAGGCTCGTATTCTAATCAATCGACTCTACAATCTCAATTGTGTCTGAGCAGAAATTTTCGTTAGTCAGAAAGGGGCACCTTTGGTCAATTATTACGTTATACTGTAACACCGTGTGCAGCAGAATGATACCCTGTATGCCTAAAAGGACGAAGTGGATGGTCCTGCCAATAGACTCCTGTCTCCTTATGAGCTGTTGGATCTAAGTCCCTCTCCCCTACGCAGATCTGAGTCCTTTGGGTCCTTCTGACCTGGCCATTTAGCATATTGTATGCCCAAACGTGCCACTCAGGTAAAACAATTCAACATCCATTGCCTCAAGCTTAATCATTTAAACAGAAAATTAAAATTAACCGGGGATTAACGTATTTTAAATGATTGGAAATTTGCAGAAAATCTATTTCGCAGTTCCGTGTATCTATCTATTCATCCCATGAAACTAGGTAGTAGAGCAAAACAAACACTAACCTCAATCTGAATTTTCATCTTTCATTTGAGCTAATTAAAAATAAATATTGGGTTGTTGCAAATGAAATGGCCGTTGAATGACGTGAGGTTTCTACTGGTTGCTGAAGAAAGAAAGCGCTGAGGTTTATGCAATTTTTTTGTCATGTGGCAACGTCACACGTGGGTGATGCAATCATAGTATTTGTTTCGTTCAACGAGCATTAAACATTGAATACTACCGACATCAAGTCAATCATGGAACCCAGTCAATTAAGGTTGCTATACCTTTACGAGTTCAAGTTGGGAAATTCTGCAGCGGCTGCAGTAAAAAACATCAATAAAGCATTCGGTGGAGGATCAACTATTGAGAGATCCACTCGCCGTTGGTTTGCAAAATTTCGCTCAGGAGATTTGAGGCTACAAAACGAACCCCGTGGCCATCCTCCTTCCTCCATTGATTCGAATGAATTAAAGGATTTAATCGAATCAGATCCACGACAAACTGTACGAGAGATCGCCCAGACACTAAATGTACACTTTTCAACTGTTTCACGGCACTTAGCAATACACCTATCCCTCGATTTACACGGTACTCAGTTCACACAATTTTGGCTTTGCACGGTCAAAAAATGCAACCAGTTTCGATTTACAAGGTACTGACTGAGATGTACATAGAAAGGAAATCTCAGTCAGTACCGTGTAAATCGAAACTGGTTGAATTTTTTGACCGTGCAAAGCCAAAATTGTGTGAACTGAATACCGTGTAAATAGAGGGATAGGTGTAATAGGAAAAGTAAGGAAGCTCGACAAGTGGGTTCCTCACGCACTCACTGATGAAAACAAGCACGGCGTTTGGAAGGTGTGCTCTTCTCTCTTAAGACGTAAAGAAGAAAGGTTCCTGCAACGAATTGTGACTGTGGATGAGAAGTGGATATTCTATGACAATCGTACACGTTCGTCGCAGTGGTTGGGAGTGAAAGACGCTCCAGGAAGGGCCCCAAAGGCACCTTTGCATCCAAAGAAGATGTTTACTGGTGGTATGGTGATCTTCTGCTGGTGTTATTCACTACTCATTCCTTCCACGAGGTGAAACGATAAATGCAGCTCGATATTGAACAGATATGTACAATATCGATATTGTACAGGCTGCTTAAGGCACAATTTGTCATGCATTTACCATGACAAATTGTGCCTTAAGCAGCCAGCACTTCTGAATAGACATGGAATCCTATTGCTTCAGGATAACGCCCGACCACATACGGCAGTGTCAACCATACAGCAAATCAACAATTTGGGATTCGAAATTGTGCCTCATCTTCCATACTCTCCTGAACAGATTACCATTTTTCCGGCCCATACCCCAACAGATTATCATTTTTCCGGCACTTGAGCCATTTTTTGTCCAATAAATGTTTTGCCAACGACGCATCAATTGATCGGGCAGTGGAGGACTTCATCACTTCCAGAGACACTGATTTTTACAAACGTGGTATAAATGACCTTGCCACACATTAGCAACAATGCATTGATGCTGCTTGGAGATTATTTTGATTAAACAGGTATTCTTCTTTTTATTCTCCTCTTTTTCAATCGTCCTTAAAATTGGCCATTTCATTTGCAACAACCCGATATTTAAGATGCTGTTTTTTTCTGACTGATATGCATAATATCATCATCTTTCATATAGTATGAAATAAAGCGCATTAAACATATCACGAACAAATGCATTTATAAAAATAATACAATTAATTCAGAAGATATATAATGTAAAATATACTAAGGCCACATTTCTCCCAATAAGAGTTAATGAGAGCAATAGAATAGTAGAATTTGATGGAGTGTTAATATAGGGTTCTATTTCCAGTTTTTTCAGGGAAGCGATTGAGCACTGTAGCAGCAGACATACTTTTTCATAGTGAAGGGTCCAGAATGTCCGAACGAATAAAAGTCCAGACTCGAGAAAACATTCGTTCTCTTTCGTGGGCAAGGTTCGAACTGCCACTCGCTTTTGTTTTTTATTCGTTCACATTCGTCGAGATCAGTTTTACGATATAGTCAGGCACGAATGCTCATAACTTTCATGTAAAAAAAATCTACTAATGAAGGTATTATTTTAGTTTCGACCACTAATTTATATTGTTATTTATTCTTTATTAACAAACAATAAATTAAAAAATTAAAAAAAAATATCTAACTTCTTGTAGAGATCTAAAAAGTAGAAAATAAACCTAAAGCATATCAATGATACAATCCTTTAGTGGGTTCGTATTCAATTCAAAGGAAGATAGGGCGCCGGCAATCTTGTTGAGTTGGTAAATTGGCACCCTATCTTCCTACAAAGCGAATACGAACTCAGTGACTGATTGCACTATCGACAAGATTTAGATTTATTTTCTACTTTTTAGGGCCATATAGGAAGTTAGATATTTTTTAAACTTTTTAATTTGTTTTTGTCACTAAAAACACTTACCTACAAAAACTTTGATGTCTGACTCATAAACATCGAGCATATTTCTCTCTTCCCTTTTAGGGTCATTTTTAAGGTAACCCATGACATTAAAGACGTCACAAGCTTATTTTGAGATACGATTCGTTAAAGTTGAACTTCGCGAAAATCCGCCCCCCTCTAATTTATCAGGGAATAATAGCGGAACAAAATTCGAAATTATTTACGACCGTCATTATACGAGCTTTCATTTGACACCTAACTTGTAACTCGCGTTCGGAAGATATAGTAGAACGACTTTCACGTTTCCCGTTTTTTAGGGCGGGAAGAAAGCATGGAAGGCGTGGTCAATTTTTTATAGCCCGTGACATTCTCCGCATCACAACCTTTCATTTGACACATAGCTCATTACTTTCCACACTTGCATTCAGAGATATAGGGGAATAATCATTTTCATCCCCCCCTTTTTAGGGGGAAGAAAGCATGGGGGGTCAATATTTCGCAGCTTATGACATTCCCCGCGTCAGACGCATTGGTGTGACGTATCGCTTGTTACTTTCGGCGTTCGCATTCTGGAGATGTGGCGGAACAAGGGTTTTCGCATACCCCCTTTTTTAGTGGGGAAGAATGCATGAGAAATAAATTTTTTTTATAGCTTAAGACTCTCCCTGCATCACAAGCTTTCATTTGACACATAAATCATTAAGTTTCTCCATCGCGTTCGAACGATATGGTGTATGTACAACGTTTTGTCAAATCCACAAATCTCCCTTTGGGGCTTCCTTATTATTATTCTTTATTCTTGAAATAATTTCCATGCTTGGGGTATTAGATCCACCACTGCCTTCAACCTGTAATCAACAAGCATCATAACACCGCGTTATATTAGAGATGACACTACTACGGTCTCGAGCTGTTTAGGTTTATACATCTCGCCTTAGAAAAATAACTAAATTATTTTTTTTTCCACAATCTGAAGACGTACTTAGAAAAAATCTGAATTCGCAATAATTTTAGTTTTTAATTGAGCTTGATAATCCTACTTTATTATTTATATTTCCAAAGTGTCGTTGCATAAAATATAACCACATTTTGCTGTAGCACTATTATATATTTTCTTCATATTTTTCTCTTGCTGGGGTAAAATAATCTACAAATTATGCAACGCTGTTTTACCGGAATTTTAAAGGCCTGCTCTTCCTAGATCAAAACACCACATTAGGCTTGGTCGAACACTTTCCCCCGATTCCGTGTTACATAACACTTTCCTTTTTGTAAGTGTTCATTTTTTGGGTCGGTAATAAACATAGCAAGTGAGCATAGCAATTTAGCTACATTAGCTAATATTTTTCATCGTAACATGTAAAATAAATTACTGATTGCAGGAAAAAAAAAAAGCTAGCTTTGCATGATACCACTTTGACACTATTCTCCCTCGAGTACGTGATGAAATACAATCACTAACCTTCTCCTCTTTTCGAGGTGTTTCGCAATGTATATTGCGATTCTCTAGGCAAGACGTGGACAAACTGTGGCCCGCATCTCGTTTTGTGTTACGTGTGTTTTGTGTTTTAAACCCTATTTTCAGTAAAATAGTTAACTTTTAAAATACAGAAACTTATTTGCTCAACTTCCCTTCGCTCTACTTTAAATATTGTTTAGATCAGTTCCATCCAATCTAAGCTAAATTAATAGCTACTAGGAATGGCGTATAGGAAAATCTCAAGGCCTCCCCGCAAGAAATGTCCTGAGGGGGGGGGGGGAAGCTTACAATTCGCTATCAATTATCGAAATTTTGGAAGGATTTCATATTACATTCTTTGTTTAATATTTTCCGTAATTTTTAACAATTTAGATTTTTAGAACTTACATATATTTTACGTAAAGACCAAAATTGCTACATTTTACTGTATAAAATACAAAGGCTTGTGTTTTAATTCAAAACATTTTCTTGATTTTATAAAAAAAATAATAAATAAATAGGTCTTCAAGCAGCTGCTTGCCACAGAGATCTGAAGGAGAATACATAGTATAGTGGGTCTGTGAGGAAGACGAAACCTCAGCAGAAAGACAACACAAGCATCCATGCCTCACCCAAAGCTCGAACTCAGGTCCCTTTGATCAGTATACTTTACTAAAATACTTTTAAAACAATTTTCCGAAAGCTAATTATATTGTGTAACTATTTAACTTTTTTGCATAGCCCCCAGCGCGTATGAGTACACCTATGGCTACTAGGAAAAATAACTATATTCTTAAAGGACAGCAGAAAAAATAATTATCTTCTTAAAAGCGAAAAGTTACATTTCCAATGAATAATGAATTGCAAAAAAAAAAAGCTTTATTTTTAAGGAATAAATAAAATATCTCGATTAAAAAACAAAATTATGCATATTTAATTAGTACTGTGAATTGGCAAAAGAGTTATGCACCTAATAAATGATCCAGATTCAGTATCTCGATTATTTGTTTCATGAAATTCAGACTGGACGCTCTTCGTTTAGGTGTGTTTGTTCCTTTTAGAGCTGCAAATTTCAGAGTTTGAAGTAGAAAGTAGTCGCTTCTAGTGAATATGAGATTCTCGTTTTCAAAGAGATGAAACTTTTCATTTACCTGCTTTTGCACTATTTAAAAGATTTAGTTCGAACTAATGGATTACTGGGAAACTGCAAATAATAGTATTATGTCAGTACTTAGAAAACGATAAAAAAAGTATTTGTCTTTTATTAGTAAGTTTAAAAGTTTTTTTTTCACACTCGTCTGACGGGGGAGATTGTTGCTGTCAATGGAATCACTCTTAACATTTGTATTCTCTCTTGACACCCTACCACCGAAACTTCTACATTAACAGATTATTTGTAACATTCGTTAAAGTATCGCACTTTTCACGTTTAGTTCTCTCTAACGATGTAAATGAAAACCGAGTAACGAATTTTAAAATGCGAATATTTCATTACTGCCAATCCAACTGAAAAATAATTTTCCAATGTTTCTTAAAGCGATTGAATTTCCCACAATCCTCTGCGTGCAAGGGGCCAACTAGTGTTGCAAATAAAAACTGCATGACCTTTACATGCTACAATAAAAATTTTTCAAATTTCTAGCATAAATGCATTCCTTGCAATATCTGTTCAAAAGTTTGCCTGTTAGAGGGCGAATTTTAATTTTTTGCGATTCGTAAAATGCGAATCGTAATGTATTTTCAATACCTACCTATCCGACTCAAAAAATTTTCCAGTTCATCTCTAAAAACAGAGAATTATTGCTTGAAGCAAAAGAAATTTGCCTTTCACCCTCTGAGGGTAAGGGATCAGTGCATTGTTGCCTATATGACCTATTGCCTCATCACATTCACATTCTATCAAGAAAATTTCGAATTTCTAGCAAAGATACATTGTTTGCAATATTCAATTTTTTCCATTGTTAGGGGGCGCAATTTAAACATTTGGGAGGTTAGAAAAATGCAAAATTTAAAATTGAATAAATACCTAAATTAATAATTTTTTTTTAACTCTAAAAGTAAAAATATTGGATATCTACAGACAGAATGGAAAAACAAGAATTAAAATTTCACTGATAAAAATCTCCCTTTTAGCAAATAATGCTTTTCTTCCCGATGATCGAATTGGTAGTGCGCTTCACTACTGATTAAAAGTAAAAACCCGGGCAATAGATTGCTTTCAAACTTCAAAAATTAAAAACTTTTGTAAATTATTCCGGTTGGAAATGTAGAAAAAAAATTTTAGACTCCAATTTCAGTAAAATGGATTAAATTTAAAAAAATGTATGTCTTTGCTGTAGTTGTTGTAAATATAGTTTCCAGCTTATTTAAACAAATTATTTAAGGTTTTCTAGAAACTCGCATTTTGCATTCTTTTTTAATGCAGTGTAAAACCACATTTTAAAGTGAACCATGTGAACAAACAACGCAAGCTTTAACGAAAAAAAATCACGAGAATTCAACGCTATTCAGGGAATTTTGGTTTTATAGGGACGTGCTTAGAATTTTCTGCAATTTAAAAATGTTTAACTCTAAAACAAGACAAACTCAAAAATGAAGACAAAATGAACTCTGAAAAAGTTTTTATTTGGTATATTAAAAATGTATGAACGTACGCCAATGAGCGTATTTGGCTATTCTGGATTTTCGACCTATAGAGTGCAAGAAAGGTTCTTTATAAAAAAAAAATGCATATATATTTCCAAAGTTGGTTTACGTAAGACTGCTACGATAAAAATTAAGACAATATAAAATGGCTTGGCGTTTGTCAAAAATCTCGTGAAATCTCAGTTAATGACCAAATATAAAAATATCCAGTCTTCTATAGGTTTTGGTTCTTCATATTGATTTTTGTTTAGACATCGTTTATACAGTAAAAAATACAGCGAGATTCACAAAGGTGAAAAAATTTCATATCATAACATAAATTCGATCAGAATTTTGAAAAAAACAAACATTCATCCTGTTTTTGCAAAGACAAAACAAAAAAATTAATCTATAGAAAGAAATCGGAAAGTACAGTATTCACCTCCATGCTGTTTGTGTGTTGTCATAGTTGTCTGACTCCACCAGTATAATTACCATACAACAGTTAACAGCTACTACAACTGAAAGAGTGTTTATCCTATTTCAGATGTCTTAAGAATTAATGAGAGGTGTGGAAAACAGCGTGCGGGTTAGTACCCGCACGCTGTTTTCCACACCTCTCAAGTTGCACCACAGTTTCTCAAGTGTCAAAAATAATCATTCACTGAAAGTCATCATCATTATGTCTATCATCTGCTATCTGTTGTGCAAACGTCACCCATCAAGGAAACTAATTTCTGTAAACTGAAGTATACCACTGAATGAGATTACCTTGCCATTCAAGATTAAAAGGGAACCGCTATCGACTATCGACCACCTTCTGGCAACAATCAGTGTGTTTCACAAAACAACGTGGTTGCATCCTATCATAAAACAGTATTTTCTGTGTATCCAGCCCTTCTCCGCGTATTTAAATGATTTCCGAGGGGTAATTAAAACATCTGGGATTTGAAATTAATGAAATTTAACCGCTCAGTTCGTTCATTTTCAACCTACTTCTGGTTGCCGTATTTGTTGTTCTGTAGTTGACAGCTGCCCCCGAACTTTAATTACTAAGAGATTTCTTCGGAATGCTTCTTGAAAGGAAATTCCGGATTGCATTGTTTGTTGCTGAAGGAAAACCTAAAATATGCATGTTTCATCAAGATGAAAATGGAAAAAGAAATAGTGTCGTATTAATAAGCAAAAAGCTGACGAGAGGTAAAAAAACTGACCAGAGATGGAAATTAAGTCAGGTGAAGCGACCCAAATTTGATCGGCCCACCGGGATATTGCCCTGTGTTCCGGCGTCCCAATCCGCCACTGGTTGGACCTAAAGTTCCATCGCATGCGTTTCTATTCATGTACCGCTCTTCTGGTCGAACACATGCTTTGGATCTTTTGCGTTCGCGGCGCCGTCTACATTGCATGAGAATCTGTCCTTTCCCTTATGTTTTTCTCGCAGTTTATTCCAGTGGTTATCAAGTGCAGCCACCAGAAAAGTTTAGCAGTTGACAAGAAGAACGTATTAATGGTAATTCTTGTTTATCAGGCAAATTCGTCACAAAAGAACATTTTCTAACAAGGTCATCAATATGTAAAAGCCTTGCCTGGAAACATAGCCGTTGGATTGTGTTACCTCTGAGCTGCACTTTTTGCAGACAATTTGCTAACTACTAGACTACAAGGACATCTAGGATTCAGAGAACGTTAGGAGGAAGGACCCACTTGACAGCTTTTAGGAGACGGATGGAAGCAACCTGTCAAAGCCATCCAATGTGTTCTTTAACGGGCACAGGGTATGGCTCTCCTGCCATGGCGAGTGTTACTGGATGTGCGGCTTTTGACGGACTGCGACTTTTGCAAGCCCATCGGTGTCCCTTACTGACCGAGGTCAGGGCAGGAGGGGGGGGGGGGTTGCAAGCCAGGTACGCTACCGACTGATCCACCTACGCCCCTAAACAAAGACACATTAAGTAATGTGGATGATTTGATGATGATTGATGAATTTTGCTTTAAGGATGAAAAATAAAAGCTTTTATAATCTCAAAAAAAAATTTTTTTGTTTACCGTACAAATCTGTATTTTACATGCTTAATATTTCATTTAACTTTCATAATGCTGCCAAGGCAAACTTCTCGTGGCCGACGAGATAATATTTCCTGATTTTTATGAAAAATGATGAGCCACAATAAATCCTCCTTCCCAGATCAAAATTAACTGATAATTTTAATCCGGATATCGAAAAACTTACACACAATGTAAAAAAAAATAGATTTATCACATTAATAAGTAATTTTGTTCATAAATGAATGTGTTTCATTGAACTTCTTTACTAGTAACGCGCGGAATAATTATCAAATTTTAAATTTTGCTCTCAACAAAAAAATTGAGCATGTCTGGTCTACATTCAACATTTCGTCAGAATTAAAAATTTTCTGAGCAACTTTTATGTTTTCAAATCCAAATAATTTAAAAATTCTGACTCCACATACTAATTTGTTTATTAGGAAATATATCTCTTTTGTTAGCTTTTAATGTTATTTACAATTCATCAGATTAGTCAAAAATGTTGATTTGCTATTTTTCCAAAAAAAATTAAAGACGGGTGAAATCGTCCTCATGCTCTTCTTTCTTGTTTTTTAAGCTTCTTAAATGCCTTGAATAAATGAACTTTGAAGATCCTGAAAAGAAGAAATATTAGAGCTTCGCACTAAAGCCAGTAAACTTTGTTACCCCAATTTTCATAAATTCATTAAGTTTCACTTTTTCAAAAACGGATTCTAAGGAGGGAGAAGGGAAATTAAACACCTATTTTTTAAAAGTATTACTAATAATAGTATTTACTATTTATACTTTGTGACTAATTCAACAATCGTCGTTTGTTCCTTCATAATTTTGTTTTGGCCATGGTAATAGTTCTGCTATCTAAATATGTTAAGAAATAGTAATTGATCACTATCATTGCTTTGACTTTTAACGAGCTACTGCCAGACTACAAGGAAAAATTAGATTTCTTGCAGAATATTTCCTTGAAGATATTATATATCTCTATTCTCGATGTCTCATTTGTTTCTCTTTCTGCTAAGAAGCGGTCAGTTGGATCAATTCCCGAGTTATTCCATCCTCTTCAGAAGTTCATCTTTTCTTCTCCCCAGAAGAAAAGCGCATTTTTCCATCCACCATACGCTCCTGTCGGCACGCGGTGAACTCTAGTCACTGTGGGGGTCACGTGACTCGACTCCCGATGACTCTGTTGTTTTGGGTTGGCGCGAATCCATCTCGATCGAAAGCGTTTTTGTTTCCTAGCGCTAGGCTTTCACTGCTAACTGCCCTCGCTGTGACAGTCCGCAGGGAAAGTTAACGCAGTGCCATTACGTGCTGCAGTCTGCTTCTCCGTTTCCCACATCGCTAGAGGCTTTGTCATTCGCTCTTTCGTTTTGCGGGCAAATTGTCACTTTCACCTTGTCAATGCCACCAGCGAGACGGCTGTCTTTTTTTCTCTCCTAACTAGGATGCCTCGTCTCTGTAATACACATTTCCAGTCGATGTCTTGTGAAGCATATCAGCATCGCTTTGTGCATCTAACTAAAAAAAACTGATTGATCTGTTTGATCAGGAATTAGCTTAGAAATTTTAACTGCAATGAAAACGTGATTATTATTAAACATAATTTAAGGAACTGCCCTTATTTGCTTTAACAGCGTGCAACTTGAAACAAAGTACGAGTATATTAAACACCAATAAGCATGGGTATTTGATAGCACTGGACCGTTTGTATAGCTTGCGTGATAATCTGAATGTTGTGATTAAGATCTTAATTAGTTCAAGTAATGTCTTCAGTGGAATTGATTCCCTTTACTGTAATAGTTTGAGCTACTATAACGTTTGTCAGGATGTAAATTGCAAATATTTTACAGGAAGATGGATGGTAGTGTTGTATAACTATAATTATTACGATTAATTAATCTCCGTAAGAGAGAATACAGGACAACTGCAAAGAGATATCAAATTTACAGAGAGGAAATTACCATCATTTTCCCTCTGGTAATTCATCTAATCAATATATAGATAGATGATTGTGAGTGACTGACTGAAGGATGACAGCAGATCACTCTAAATCTAGCTATGAAAGTTTGCTCCTGGGGTTAATCCGAGTTGTAGCTCTCGAGAGAAATCCGAAATCTGACCTCCGACGAGTTCTTCAAAGGTTCAAGTCTTCCGACTAGTCACAGCTGTCGCATAGGTCAAATTGTCTTGATCTACGAGGACTGCAAATATGAAAATTGGTGTCTGGAAGTATTCCGGATTGTATATTAAGAAATTTCGGATCCTGAGGGTCCTTCGAGGTTAAAGGTCAAATTTAGATTTACCATTGCTGGAAATCCAAAAAATTGTTGCCTGGGAGTATCTCGGGTAGTAGATTTAGGAAACACTACAAAATTTCAGATGGGGGGGGGGGGGTTCTTCAAGGTCAAAGGTCATATTTAGTCCTACCGGTGCTGGAGATCTAAAAATCAGAAACGTGAAAATCTCGATGCAATTTGTCCTTCGAGGTCAAAGGTCACATTTCAACATAACATTGCTAGAGAGCTAAAAATTGATGACTAGATTGATAAATATAAAGAATATTCAGATCCTATGTTTCAATCAAGAGATGCCTGCAGGCACCGATTGATTTCTAGTTACTGATAATAATGCAAAACAGTTAAATTGCAACAACACACTGAAAGTCCAATTATCATTTCTTTGTCATTAGGGTTAAATCTAGGTTATAAATAAGAATAATTGGGGTCATTTATACCCATCCAGGTCATTTAACAATTACCTTTAAAGTTCATGACTTTGTGTAATCAATACGATAATTCTTTTAGCAATCAAAAAATCATCTTAAACTTCGCAAAGTTCAAAACGATTAGCAATTACTCCACACTTATTACATGGACATGAAACATTTATCTCATTATATGGACATAACATTAAAATAAAAAAAGAATTTGGCAAATGCCGTTTATCAAATTTCTTTTTTTAACATCTTATATTAAAATGATTTTATTTTTTCGGAAAATCTGAGGATTAAACAGAAATGTTTTACGAAAGGAAATAAATTGATCCAACATCCCATATTATTTGTTATTTGAATTGTGATCATTTTCTTTTCGGCATTGAGAAAAAATTAATGTAAAATAAAATTAAAAAACTACTTACTCTTATTCATTCAAAGTGTAGTGTTATATTTTGCCTTCCAGATTCTTTAAAGCACTAAATGAAAATTTTATTTTATCGTAACCAATGATGTCCGTGTCTGCATTATTCATATTCAGTAATCTAACTATTTTCTTACCCATTATGGGGCCATAGAAGCATACCAGCATATCAGCATATCAAATTTGGGGCCAATCGGTGAAGTAGTTGGGGATCTACAGGACCCCTAAATCTATTAATGAACGTTCTCGAAAACAACATTTTTAAGCACGCCGTAGAGGTGTTCCTGCACCCAGGTTAATAATACTATTATTATACATCATTAATCTGTTTTTTATTTGTGGAGGCGGGTCTAAATTTTGTGGATTCAAACCTTTACTTGCACCAAGTTACGATGAGAGGAATCTGTGCACCGAATTTGACTGACCTAGCTCTTAACATTTATAAAAGGATTTCTGGAACAGACAAACTCTGTCTTTATCTTCATCAGTATGAAAATAAACCATCAGAAGAATATTTCACCTTATCACTATTACTACAAAACAATTCGTTTTTATAGAATTCTTACAGTTTGTACTCAAAGCATAAAATAAGACTTTTTACAATATTCAATAAGTGGCACAATCATATTTACGAATAAACTTTTAAACTACCAAGATAACACTGGCTTACAATTTTTCTATTTTAACTATTTTGCAGGTGCTGATTTTAGATCTGGCCTTAAAAAATGGCTAGCACGTCACATTTTTATGTTATTGGTCATTTTGACTCCTATTAAGATCTTCCTACACCAACACCTCCAGGCAACTGGGAGGTACTAGATATTTTACTTTTTGTGTGGCTGGCAGCACTGATTGCCAAGTGGGAGAAAACATGTAACAGTAACCTAACCTCAGACCGACATTCTTGTTTTCATTGTAGGAGGAACACGTGCTGTACGTTGAAGAGTGAATTTTGGCATTTAAATGGCACTAATAAGCCAGATAAGTTTTGCTATGTGTGTGTAAATTATATTATAAAATCCCAGGGTCGTTCTTTGACAAAGATTGTGAAGAAAACCTATAAACTTGTATTTTGGGTGTCATGTTGGAGATCAGGACAAAACGTAGGCTCAACATGTGTGATGCATTTCGTGCTTTGTTGGCCTGAGTGAATGGTTAAAAGGTAAATATCCGTGCCCTTTGCAGTTCCAATGGTTTGGCGTAAGCCAACTATTCACTTGGATGATTGCTATTTTTGTTTAACTAAAGTGACGGGCTTTTCAAAAAAGACAAATGCAAAATACAATATCCAAATGTGCCTTCAGCCATAAGGCCAGTTCCGCATGAAGAAGATCTTTCTATAACAACACCTCCAACCAACTGGGAGGAAATGGATTCACATTCATCAGAGGAAGACTTTGAGGCACATACCGATCCTGATTCTACATACACTCCTAAAAAGTTAAACGAGCCTCATCTGATTCAGCAAAATGAACTAAATGATCTTGTTCGAGACCTAGGACTCTACAAACAACAAACTGAAGTTTTTAGGTTCAAGACTTCAAGAGTGGAATCTTCTGACCAAGAATACCAGAATTTCTCTGTTCAGAAAGAGAAATTTGACTTTATCTGATTATTACGAGATGCAAGATGGTTTGTGTTTCTGCACAGATATTTCTGGTTGATGGAAGAAATTGGAACAACTCACGACCCTAAAGAATTGCGTCTATTTATAGATTCGTCAAAATTAATCTTAAAAACTGTCCTTTTCTCAAAGGAAACCAAAAACCTTCCATTCCAGCGACACACGCTGTAAAAATGAAGGAAACTTATGAAAGCATGGAAAACATACCCACTGCTATAAAATATATAACCAGTTTAAGTGGACAATAGGGGTGACCTAAAAGTCATCTCTCTCTCGGACGTCAAGGATGCTTCACAAAATTTTGCTGCTTTCTGTGTTTGTGGGACAATAGGGCCAGAAAGGAACACTACAAAACAAAAGACTGGCATAAAAGAGATGTTTTTATTCCTGGAAAGGGTAATGTGAGGTATAAGCCTCTAGTTGACCCCTCTGATGTTCTGCTCCCACCACTACACATCAAACTGGAACTTATGAAAAAACTTTGCAGAGGCTATGGAGAAAACTAGTTAAGTAGTTTTGCACTTGAAGGAAAAATTTCCGAAACTAAGTGATGCCAAACTCAAAGAAGGGATCTTTGTTGGTCTTCAGATCAGGAAGCTACTGAATGATACTGTCTTCGAATAAAAACTGAATATGAAGGAGCGTGCTGCATGGAAATCCTTCACGTTTGTGGTCCAGGGATTTCTGGGGAATCACAAAGAGGAAAACTACCATCAGCTCATTCAAGATTTTCTCAAAAACTATGAAAATCTTGGCTACCGAATGTGTTTGAAGATCCATTTCTTGCACCCGCATTTCGACTTCTCTCCCAAGAACTTAGGCGCTGTCAATGATGAGCAAGTGGAAAGATTTCACTAGGATATCTGAACCATGCAGGAGAGATACCAAGGCAGGTGGTACCCAGCAATGATGGGTGGCTACTGCTAGTTCTTGTAGAAGGAAGATACCACAGCACATAAAAGACAAAAATGAACTTCATGTAAGTATAAAAGATCCTTACCCATGTTTTCTTATTTTGCTTTTCAATATTATTTCATTTGTTACTTTATATTCAGTGGTCTGTAACTATGATGTTTCTAATTTTTTCACTGTAATCATGTAATCAATGAGTTTTAAGTTGCAATTTAATAAAATAGTCACATTTATTTTCATTTCCCAGATCATTGAAATTTGAAATACACATCAATCCGTAATTTAAAAAAAACTGTACGTGCTGCAGATTTTTCCCAATCATATTTGAATTCAGCACACCAAAATTAGATAAAAATATCCTATTTGACCAATGTTATAAAAAATAGTTTCAATTTGTTGTCTAGTGTAATCTTATCAATTGTTTAAACAAACCAAAAATAACCACATATCAAATGATTTTCTTCCAGAATTTCAGCCATCAAGTACTCCAAAACAGCAGTTAGGTATACTGGGCTTTCAGAACCAATTCTTTTCAGACGTTGATCACCACGCATCAGACGATGAACTCTTCCTAAAGAGAAGTTGAGGTCAGCTCTACTTGCTCGGCTAACATTTATCGTTCTTGGCCTAATCTCCAAATATCTTGAGAAACTTTCCTAAATTAATTTTATACTAATTCACTTAATGCAAAAGAAATATACACATTCAAACAGTACCGATTTTTTTATTCATCGTCTTAACACCGTTATAATTCGAGTTCTTACTGTTCCAATCCACTAGTGACGTAATTCACATGCTAAAACAAGCGCGGGCATCAAAATGATACAGCACATCACGGTTTCATTGTTGCTCGTTCATCTGTCATAACAATAATACATAATAACATAATACCTAATAACATATATATATAGATAACGTTACAAAGAACGGGATCAAACTTAATACATTTTTTATACCAAAACTTTTTCTATGGATTAGAATGTAGACTCTGGTTTGGTGATGGCTTTAACAGATTACATTGTAACTAATTAAGTTTTTATGAACTAACTTTATCTTATGGTTTCTTAGCAGTATCGCTCTAATAAAGAATGACCATTCCAGTATGAAAGGGTACACATAGTTATACCCGCTCTGCTGTCGGTCAGTAGGGGATACCGGTAGGCTTGGAAAGGGCGCCGTACGTCGGATGGGACGTTCAATCGTTAGCAGTGCGCGGAAGAGCCATACCCTACGCTTGTTAAATAGCAACGTTGGATGGAAGGCTACCATCTGTCTCTTAACAGCTCTCCAACGGGTCCCTCCCTAACCTTCTCTGAGCCTTCGCGATCACTGTGACGTGGCTATTTAGCCCATTTTTATGCAAAAAAGTGCTGCTCATAGGTAATACATTCGAACAACCACATGGTTATTCTGAATAACCAAATTGGTTCAGATTACTTTCAATAAAATACTTTGCTCACAGTTGAATAGAAAGAAGACATGTTCATTCATGAAACTGGAAAAATAAAGTCTCCTTAATCTATATATCTGAAGTAGAGAGTTTGTTTATCTGTATGGGTGTATGTCTGTCTGTTCGACATCTCCTCTTACGTCAAGACTGAGTAAACTAGGGCCCGCCAACTCTCTTTGGCAGCCGGTGAGCTATTGATGACAAATAATTTAAATTTGTAAAAAGATAAATCGACGTGTTTTTTTGGGGGGTGGGGGGTTGTGTATACATACATTATTGATGATATATTTCTTTAGCGGATGAAATGAAGGGTTGGGTTGTTTTACCTCTGAACGGCACTTTTTTGCACACCATGGGCTAAATGGCCAGGTCACATGAACCCCGGAGGGTCAGAGAAGGTTGGGGGAGGGGACCCACTGGTACAGCAGTTGGGAGACAGATGGTAGCCTCCCGTCAAGGCCATCCAGTGTGTTCTTTAACGTCATCAGGGTATGGCTCTCCGGCACATGGGGCCACGACTTAACGTCCCATCCGACGGACGGTGGCCTTTCCAAGCCCAACGGTGTCCTCTACTGACCGTGGGCAAGGTGGGGAGTTTTGCGGAGATAAATCTCAACGCTGACACTCGAACCTGGGAACTACAGATAACGAACCTGGCGCGCTACCGACTGAGCCACCCCCTCCCATGAAATGAAGGGAAATGATCCCTTTCATTTGAGTTATCTATGCTGCCCTTCATCTAAAAAGCTTGCCCAGGCCTGTCAGAGCTAGGACTACCAAACTTCGCATACGGTTTCATATCACGGTAACTTCGTGTCAGATTATTTGTCATCAGAGCACAGTAAGAGTTTCGACCCCAGAAAATTAGGCCCATCCCTCAAAGCTAGCTGCAAAACATCTGACCATTGATAACATGGCGGATCGATAATGTACTACTCCATTCATAATTTTTTTTTTAATTTGGTTAATGGGACTTATAGCCAATGCTCGCTTTATGTCTTAATGTTAGAACATCGATTTTTATGACATATTTAGAAGTGAACAATTCTTTATTGAGTACAATCATAATATATACGACAGAACAACGTGTGACTCGAACCCGGACTCCGACAGTCGCAATGTCCCCGCGAGCCAACACAATACAACTTATCCACTGAATTCATAACTTTCGGTCTGCATTCATAATGTAGGCTATGGGCAGCGCCCCCACAAATGTTGGATACTTATGGCTGGTTCAAACCTGATCCAACCAGAGTTAGGAACCGGGTCTCTAAACCCTGCGTGGCCAATTAGAGGAGATCTTGATCGGTGGTCGGTAGCTTAGTGGTCCAGAGCACCTGACATGTTATCAGGTGGTCGTGGGTTCATATCCCGCCCGGTTCAAGACAATTTTTCCTCTAAAATTGATCGACGTTAACTTCAGAGTGATATCTTCTTTAATATTCATTAAATACATCGAAAAATATCCCTTCAATTAAAACTAATCTATTTATTTCTGAAAATATTTCTGACGATTGGAAATTACATCCACATGAAGAATTTCAGCAAAATTTCCTCTTACAAATATTCCTTGCTATTAAATGTACAATACGATTGCGCAAGCGTTGCAGGAAGAGGTGTAGTGTGCCAGACTTAAAATGAAGTTGAAAGGTTCGAAACGCAAATTCCAGCTTCTAGTTTGCTCCAGTTGTTCCATGGCAGACATGGGGGTTCGTCTGCCACGACCTCGATGTAGGAGAAAAAAAATTGATGGGTCGGCAGTTAAATGGCACGTTAGGCTGATCCTATGTGGAGGAAAGCTGCTCAGGTAAATTGTTTATCATTCATTCATTTCTTATTCGGGCGGACTGCGAACCTAAGTGTGAGTTTCATGGCACTCTTTTAACCTTCAAACACATTTTAAATTGAATGTATTGCCTTAAACCTTGAACAACGTTTATATTTTAGTTTTTCTGATATTGTTCTTACACTCGGACGTCTCTTATGTTCTTAATTTCAGATTTACATTTCATTTCACATTTCTTAATTTTTGCACGTCTTTTGCTTTTTACGTTTTACCTGTTATTTTACCCGTTTTTAATTTTTTCACCTTTTGTTCTTTATTCTATGGGTCCTTCTATCGCCTTTATTCTATCGCCTGCCGTAGAGCACCCACAGTTGTCGGTGGGGGTTGGAGGGCTCGAACAGATATTTCTAGTTCATTCCACAAAATCACATTGGAGTTGAGGTCCGGTGATCGAGGGGGCCATTAGAGTGTGGTAAACTCACCTGAATGTTCCTGGAGCCAATTGGTCGCCACTCGGGAAGTATGTGGTGTGGTGTTGTCCTTTTGTGAGATAGCGTCGTAGTGCAGAAAGAGAATGATTACCAACGGGTGTAGATGGTCGGTGAGCATGTTCACATCCCTTGTGCCGGTGACGGAGGTCTCGACGGGTCACAGGAAGAGGTCAAGAGGCCCCGAGGAAGTCCATATCAATGCACTCCAAACTGTTCGTCCGCCTGCCTGTATAACCCCAACTTGGCAAGCTGGTCCATCGCTTCGTCCGGTTTACGCCACACAAGCATCCTCCCATCGGTTACCTAAGCAACATGGTAATACCACTGTACAGTAAAAACCACCTGTGATGTGTAAAGCAACGCGGTCCACTCCACGGGAACTTCTCAGTTCACATACAGAAAGCAGAAACCCTAGTTTGCTATTCCTATCGGAGGTTATGTGTCACAAAGAAAAGTCTAAAAGATTAAGATCTACCTTTGTTTCCTTCCAGTGAAACATTCGTAATGACTACGGTATCTCGAAATTGGATCGTTCCTCTGTCAGACTCCACGACTTATCACTGAACTTTTGCTCATCCCTAGATTGCGAATGGGGATTTCCTTTAAGAAGTCGTTGATCTCTATTATTTTGTATTTGTAACTCGCCCTGCAGCAGGCATTAGTAACTCACAAATCTGACATCATTTTGCCCACGGACATCTGGCAGTCAGCAGCTAAAACAATTATGTGGAGAATTAAAGTAAATATCAGATAGGATTCACATTTTTGAAGTGATAAACAAAATTAATTATGCGAATGCTACGCGACAAGGTACAAAACATAAAATATTCCTCCATACTATTGTATCTTCCTTTTTTGTACAAAAAAAAGTCGCACTTGAGATAACGTAATCTTTTGTATCTTTTATTTTATGCGAATTCTTCTCTTTTTTGATACCAGATCAAATGTTACGCTGTTGTATACGGATGAGAGGATAGCTTATAAGCCAATTCGGTCCGTTACCAGGCGTATAAATGAACTTACTACTTGCATCCGAAGCGTGGCAATGAATAAGTCTGATGCGGGAGGAGGAGGGGCTGGCCGATTTCATTCTGCGCGCAAATCAGCCAGTCGTGTCGGCACCTGTCTCCCCGTGTCTGTCATTCCAGGAGCATGGAGAGTGAGAGTCATTGTATGGAAAAGCAGGGACTCGTCAATCGATATGTCGATGTATCTGGAAGCGTTGTCATGTTGGGTGACGTTGTTCTCGCACATGCCATAAGTGCCTGCAACTCGCGGACACTTCACCTGTCATCTGAGGTCAATATGCCGACCGTGCAATGACATGGCCCGGTAGTGGGCAGCCAAATACATCGTTTGCTCCCTGATATAATCGGTAAGGAGCTTGGACACACAAGTTTTAATCTACTTTAGACGAGTGTTGTAGTAAAAGTTTTTCCCCCTCCTTACTTCTGTAGCTTTTTAGCAGAGTATGCCTTCTGTTATGGAAACTGCAATAAAAGAAATTCAGCTTATAACAATTTTTTTTTTCGTTTTCTGGGGGGAATTAAAATGCAATGTTTACATGCAATATTGTTTGAAACACGGTATGCATAAGGTTACAATATATTTTTCGTAGTAAGTTCACTGTCGACTTTTGCAGTTTTTCATTTAAACTGCCGCGTTCTTCACATCGTTATAGTACGAAAATGATTAATTTTGTTTGCTCTTACGACATAATTTATAACTTTACTGTCCGATTGTAAGAAACGACCAATTTTTGATTTAGACGATATTTTGAAATAATAAACTGCCACATACCATCTACATTCCGGCGAGTTCGTAGATCTCTTCCGATTCACTGTTCTGCATATAATCTAGCAATTTGTAACAGTCATGTCAATTAGCTGCGTAAATATTGTCCAGTGCCATTTTTTGCCCTTATTTTCTACTGAATTTTCCAGCTAACCAACACATTTTTCGCCATTTTCTAGATTTTTCCAGAACTCCTCATCATCCACAATATTGCACATTTCTTAAACGTTGAACCTTGTTTACGTTATGTGACATTTTTATGGTGTAAAAAATGATTTATTTCTATAATGAAACAGAGCAGGGAACGTATAATGCAACAGAATGTTGCTTGTAACAAACGCGGTGAACTTGTTCAAAAGTTTCTAGAGTTTATCTACTATATATACGTACGCCCAGCAATCTCATACAAGATCACTCAAATCTGCAATAAAATATTTTATCAACATATGAACATTTCTATAAAATGACTATCTACCTAAATAATCATGTTGGTAGTTGTTAGTAATATTCGCAATATTATTAACAATTAAAAGTTGTTAATTTTTAGCGTATAAATGTGCTTCCCTTGTAAAATTACCATAAATTGCCATAAATAAATTTAAAAAATGTTAAATAAATATAAAATATGTGTTTAATTGTTAATTATATTGCGAATATTTAAAGAAAATTTCTTCTATGTTTTTATTTTTTTTCAAAAATGAAGTTCAGTATGGTAAACAATATCTTGATTCCCGATTTCAAAATAATGCCACCATATTTGTTTTTAAAAAATAACAAAACGAGGGTTTGAAATGAGATCACTGGGCGTTAATGAATTATGAAGTGTTATTTTCGATGTTCAGATTGCTGTATGCCAATATAAGAATGCTGCATTGCTACCCAAATAATGCACCTGCAAGTGAGTATATGTCATACGTCTTGACCATGAAGGAAATAAATGCTGCAATATTAAATTCAAGTTTTGTAATCATCCGTGTTACACAGCTCAATATTCTTAAAAGAAATTTACGAATATTGTGTTGAGAACAATTCATTTTGTGAAAATGAAGATTGTATCACTTGAGATCGCTTAGAGATGGAAGTTACCCGTCAAAGCACATCATTGTTCCCAGTTTGAAATAACATTTTGGTACACGGCATTCTCAAGAGTGGATAACCACGTAATGTGATACATGTCAAATAAATGCTCTAGATTTTATTTTATTTTATTTTTTTCGATACTCAAATCGTACTTCTGATGAGTCCGGCATCACAGAACCTTTTTTCACTTCAGAGAGAAGAACATCAAGACCAGTAATACGTATAATTAGCCATTACAGAATGCAAATACCCATGATAACATTAGTTTCAAATCTGGAGGATTTCTCATTATTATTGCAATTTTAAATCATTGGTAAAAAGTTAAAACTTGCATCATACGATGCACATAACTTGAAGAAATACAGACAGCCTGAAAAAAACCTGCACATGTGTTAGGATGATGCGCATATTATTCGAGACAGTCCGAAGAAACCGAGGACGCCTGATTATCTTAAACATGTGCCAACCTCTTCCCGCATGGTTTCCTCAGGGAAAAAGGTTGACATATATCTAAAATAAGAGGTTGACACACATATATATAATAAGAGGTTGACATATATCTAAGGTAAGAGGCTGGCACATGAGTAAGGTAATCAGGTGTCCTCGGTTTCTTTGTCAATGTCGAATAATATGCGCATCATATACATTGTCCTACCAAAATATTAGAAAGTTTCCATGTTATGTGAATGGAAATCAAACTTCAAAGCTGTGTAACTTCTAATAATGGAAAGATGTGACTGTATATAAAGATCACAATTAAATCTATTTAAATCTCGATTTTTCAACAATATTCTTTAGCACTTTTTCGATAAAACCATTCATGGTTGTCCAAATATTGAAAAAAAAAATCAATACTCAAGCTACTGAAAAAAAAAATCAATACTCAAGCTACTGAAATGTATATTTTGTTAAATGGTTTGAAACAATACTTATTATTTAAGTTTTAATCAATTTCTGGGGTAAATTGTTATGTATTACCTGTTGTAAAATATTCTAGCTTCCGTAACTCTTTAAATACTGAACGAATATTGTTGAAAATAGAAATTTAAATGGATTTGATTATGATTTTTATACTCAGTCAATTTTTTCAATTCTTTTAGAAGTTATAGAGCTTCGAAGTTAGATTCCCATTCACATAACCTGAAAAATTATTAATTATATCCACAGCTCATCAGTTTTTCTGGGTGAATTACATTATTATGTTGTATTTATTCATAGTATGACAAAGGTAGAAGAAAAATTTCTCTTTGGCTGAGTGGTATCCGAAGCGAGGACTAAGTTCAGTGGCCCGTAGCTCAGCGGTCATAGCACCTGACATGTGATGAGTACGTGGGTTTGGATCCCATCCGGCTAGAGACAATTTTTACTCTATATAGCACAATAGTGTAAATCATCCAGTAATAACCTGAAAATTCTCTAATATTTTGATAAGTCAGTGTATATCGTCCATAACTTCGTAGCCTCGTCTCCTCTCCCCAAATCTCTTGCATGATACTGCACGTTACACGTGAAGAGTCGATATGCCAAACTGAAAATCTATCTAATAATTGTCTGTATTATTAAATTAACAATAGTTTAATACACACACTCTGTCAGTTGCCCTTAAGAGAACTTAATGAGTTAGCTGCTGTTCGAGCAGGAAAGCTTTGTGTATTGTGTTAGCTCTGACTGAGGCAATGGTCAGTAGTGACTTCGGTCTTAGTAGGTCAGGCCCTTGTATGGAAAGGCCTGTACAAACTAGGAGTAGTTTCTAAGACCCTTCTCTATCCCACAGGTTGCGAATAAAAAAAAACTTCCACACAAAAAATCCCATTAGTCGTCTTCCTCTATTCATTTACAGCTTACTGTCCGCAATTTTTAGCAGTTCTCTCCGTACTATTTTCCATTTCATTTTTACTTGACTCCTATAAGAAATACATTGTATTATTAATTCAATAAGTCATCTGACTTTTATTGGCCAATTTCACTCAATATGTGGCTAATGCAACATTTAACGAAAACAGAAAAAAAAACACATGTCCAAATGTGTATGGAGTAGCAAAGATTCATTTAATATGAGCCTTTCGAAGCCAAATGGTGAACATGGAACATTTTACATTTTTCGTATGATTGAAATGTCGTGATTTTCTCAGATGCCTTAAAATAACTTGAATATTTTTTTCTTTTATAATCTCTCTAATCTTCATATTTTACTAAGAAGTTGTATTTTTTATAATAAACCTTGTTCTTTTGTGTCGAATCTCCTAGATGACGGCTTCTACTGACTAGATTCTTATTTTTTCGTAGATTTTTGATGTAAATTTTCTAATTTAAAAACTTCCAACATCGAATTTGTTTTTCAATTATAAAATAATCGCAAGCTGAAGGCTTCATCTGAGAGAATCAGCGCAAAAAGCAAGACAAGAAATTTTAGAAAATTACTAATAGAAAATACAGCTTCAAAGATGTTAATAACAATTACAGTACTTAACAATGTTAATAATAACTACAATGAGGAATAATTTCATTTCAGTAGTTATGTTACTATTTAAATGTTGACTCCCGTAATATAGTTTTAGCAAACGTTTAAAAAAATACAGTTACTAATATTTTTCTTGTTCCAAACGGAAACAATATGCTTCATTGTCTATATAAACTCCATATAAACTACTCTAAGTAAGCATCATATTATTTAAATAAGAGTGTGTATCCAAGCATTAACAGAGTTTATACCCTTCACAAGCGCTGATATTTCCTGTATAAATAAGATCCTAAGAAATCCCGACACATGAAATGCGAAAAGCTTATGCTAAAGAAATGTCAACAAACCAAAATTCTCATTTCTTATTCCACAACCAGGAAAATTCGAATGTTCTGTCAGAAGCAGACTTTCCAAACTCCACTGCTTATTATTCTTAACAGCTGTTTGAGATCGAACTCACTTTTAAAGTGTTAACGGGAAAATCCAAGAACATCGTGGAAAGTTTTAATCGATTTTTATTTGGTTTTCCGCCTTTTATATATATAGCATCCAAATGTATTACTTACTCTTTTCGTGTGTAAATAAATCTCGGGGAGATGGAAACCAGTCCACTCTGCTGCATCTTGTGACCAGGATAATCCCTTCACAAAAGTAAAAAATTAAACTGTTTTTTATTAACTTCTACTTGTTTTAAGTAATAAATATTCAATAATTGTTAAGAGAATGCGTTTCATAACATCAAATCTCAGAATAAGAAAATTAGAAAACTTTCGCTCGTTGCTGGAATATAAATGAATTTATTTAATAATTTGAAAAAGCTATGTTTCTCATTAAGGCCATCCAAAGTGTGTTTTTTTTTTATCGTGTACGGTGTACTGCTCTTTACCACACAGCACCACAGCTTACGTTCCTCCCATGGAAGGCGGCGTTTACCAAAACTTGAGGAGTTTCGGTTCCCACAAAAAGCAGGGTAAAAATTCAAGAAGAAAATTTCAACGCCAGCTTAATGGACACTTAAACCTAGGAACATCACGCTACTGATCTAATCCTTGGCTCCTGTTTTGCAGGTGTTATTACACCTTGTTCTTAGAGAAAACTTCTACCTGTTCTTAAAGCATTTATAACTCACGACGTCCCATTTCTTCTCACCAGATGTGTATTTCGTTATTATTATTGAACTGTTTTGTCGCAACTATTGCTTGTACGTAAAAGGATCAGACTTCCGCAGCTGCTCTGAATCCTTTACGAAACCCAATTGCTGATGGTGAGTGGAGGCAAATATCTGGGATGGAATCTGAAATGCAGCGATAATGACTCTTCCAATCGATTCCTATCTGAGAAGTATTTATCAGTATGCGCGGATCAAATCGCAGCGAATGTAACCGGAATATCTAAAATATTTTCCTCGTTTCCTAGTATCGGAATTTCCAAATCTTTCTTTGATGGTAAATAGCATTCTTTAACAAAATCCTAAGTTCGATATCGAACAGGCATTCGTAACCTAACTACAACTCTGCCTTTAGTGTATTTATACACTGTCTGCCAAAATAGTTGAAGTCTGTTTTGATATGAAGGTTTCAAATAGGTTGTGTGAACAGCAGCTGCCCATTCTACAACTAAGCTATTCAAAACGCAGCTGGTGTAACATATTTAGTAATATCAAAGCCTTTCTTCATTGGTTACGACAATGGATAATGTTCTTCAAGAAACCATACTATCTCGAAACCAGTTCACTCTGCTACAAAGTGTCTTCATCACCTTTCAGAATTGGTATGTTTAGAATCATAATATAATATGATGGGTCTCGTAATATATTTTTAGTAAACGCAGTCACAAGGACCGGGGGAAGGGGCTCAAAGAAAGTTGGGTGAAGGGGACCCACTTGGCGACTGTTGGGAAATAGATGGCAACCACCCGTCAGGACCATCCAGCATCTTCTTTACGTACACAGAATATGACTCTCCTGCACTCGCTGCCCCGGTTTAACGTTCCATCCGACGAACGGTGGCTTTTCGAAGCTCATCAGTGGCCCTTTTCTCGAGGAGGGCAAGGTGGAGGTTAGCGGAGATAAATCTCAACGCAGGCAGTTGGGAATATAACCTGGGAACAGCAGATTGCAAAGGCTGATGCGCTACCAACTGAGACAAACCCGCCCGTGTGTGGTTATGGAAGATTATTGAAAATGGATTCGTGTGCCTCAAAACGCTGACAGTGCAATGTGAAGTGGCGTTATCATCATAATAAACAATTTTCACTACTTAGGTTATAAATGAAGTTTTGCAAGATTTATGGGTCCAATATGATGTTGGAGAATATCAGATCATTCTCGTTTGTAGCTACCTCTGTAGGTTCATATATAAAAGCTCCTTAAAGCATTATTCTACCATCGGCAGCATGAACAGCACAGGTGATTTACATAGAATCCATCACCTTATAATGTTATACTCTGGAAATATTATGAAGATCACAATTATGTCATCATAAATCTTTACCCTCAGTAGTGTCCTGACACTTCAGTCCCCCCCACGCACAGTGCTTTCCCCCTATGGCGGCACAAGCCACGCCCACTTCCGGACACGCCCATATGACGTTACCGGCCACGCCCCTGTGATGTAACATGCCGTAATCATGACTTGACATGCCACGCCCCTTTATTAATAATTAATAATTCTTTCCCCCTGATTAAACACCCCCTTCACCCTCAGTGGCGCCATCTGGTGGCAATGAGAAGTACTGTTTTCCCAAAAACCTTAATTCTAATTCTTCGATTTTTGATTCCCCCTTTATAAAAAAATTCCTCCCCCCTTATGAAAAAACCCTGGTGCCATCTGTTGACAGTGAGACGTACTATTTTCGGAAAAGCCCCTTATTTTAACTCTAATTCCCCGATTTCTCTTTATTTCCCCAATGGTTGACCTATATTTTAAGCCCTCCCTCCTCTTGCAGACCCCCTGGTTGACCTATATTTTAAGCCCTCCATCCTCTTACAGACCCCCTGGTTGACCTATATTTTAAACCCTACCTATATTTTAAATCCCCTTCTCGAATTTTCTTGTTTTTCCCCTGTTTAACCCATATTTTAAACAATCCCCTCTTCATAGACCCCCCTGTTGATCCACCTATATCTTAAGCCCTCCCCTCTTTAAACCATATCAGTTTTTGCGCATTTAATCGGTGTCATCCAACGTCCATGCTATTTTTAGTACGTCTCCTGTATTTAAAAAAAAATTTACTTTCGTCGCCGTATTTGAACTCGCTACCTCAGTGTCGATAGCTGGATCGTTATCGCGCTGAGCTATGCCTTGTTGCTTGATGATATGGTTTAGATGTGTCTCAAACGGGTATAGCCATATAAATTACGTATCTCTTTATTACAGTTTAAAGATTTATTTCAGATATTAAACTAGGTTTTTTATTACCCTACGTTTTTTCACAACCTTCGTATTCTTTATAACTAACATTTTTCAGCGTATTTCTTTTAACTCCATTACTGTTGGTTATCGCATTTTTACTAGAAGTACTAATCTACAGTTTTAAAAGACTGTCCCACAGAAAATACCAATGGGTAAAAAATTAATAAAAGGAAAAAAAAAATCTTAAAAACTTATTCGTCATTATGTAAAAACGGCCTATAACTATAGTACGTCTCCTGTATTTAAAAAAAAATTGCTTCTTACGCCGTATTTGAAATCACTACCTCTGTGCCGAGAGCGTAATTGCGTTCAGCTATGCCTTGTACCTGATGATGTGGCTTAGATGTGTCTCAAACGGGGTATAACCGTATAAATTACGTATCTCTTTATTCCAGCTTGAGTTTTATATTTCAGATATTAAACTAGGTTTTTTCATTTTCCTACGTTTTTTTTTTCGCAACCTTCGTATTCTTTATAATTAGCTTTTCCTACGTATTTCTTATAATGAACCCCGATAGTCCTTTTATATTAATATACGTATTTTTTTAACCGTCGTATTTTAAGTCCGTTTCAATAACACTTATTTCTTTTAACTCCGTTACTGTGGGTTGTCCAATTTTTACTAGAAGGACTATTCTACAGTAAGACTGTACCTCAGAAAATGTCATTGGGTAAAAAAATTTAATAAAAAGGAAAAACTTATTCCTCATTATGTGTGATATGGTGACCTCTTTGGGTGTCATAAAAGTTCCGCTTTAGAACAAGCGTTTGGTACCGGACCACGTTTTAATGGCAACGAGGGTGTTGCAATTCTTTTACCCGTATTTTGCGAGTTCGACCTTTCATCGTACATTTCGCAACAAGTAGGATGTGACAAGGTCACTTTCTTAAGGGGTGATTGCAGACAGATCTGTTGCTATCCGCTCGACAATATTTGCTACTGATAAAACGATTTCCTTCATTTATAATAGAAACTAATTAAATAATGGGGTATCACTGGGAAAACACTGGGAAGAACACAAACTGATTTCGTGCTAAAACATCTCCAGATTTCAGCTTACTTGAAAAAGTATTGTTAGAAATGAACCAGTGACTTGAATCACTCAACTTCCATAAGAATACACAATTATGGTACAGTGTCGGGAAGAAATATGTTTCAACGAAATTCAATTGCATGTATTACGATCAGAAAAATAATTTAGTGGACAAAGTTTAAAATAGTTATTAAATGGTACCTTACAGTGCAAGAGTGCTTCAGGCGAAAAGCCTCCCCTTCGAACACTGCACCCCGTTTTTCCGAAGTAACTGTGTCACAAGTCTTCCTACATCATCCCTAAAGAGAGAATCAGATTCAATGTGCAAGAAGATCAAGACCTCATTTGAAGGAGCACATAGTGAATACTGTACTCCATAGTGAAATGAACATTGGAAAATATATATCCCTCTTGCGGGACCTAGTTATATCCCTACTCCAAGAGAATTACTATTAAAAACGTGCTATTGTTAATGTATGTAATTCCGACAAAAAATGTTTTGTCTGTTTTAGCCACTCTGTATCCTGCAATAGGAAACACTGAACACCTTAACAACTATATACATTTAGAAGAAAACACATCAGGCCTAATTTTCCCTTTAACAATAAATCAAATATCTAAATTCGAAAAAAATTAACATTTCTGTCTGGATACGAGAAAGAGATGTTCCCACTCTACATCACACCATTCAGATTTAAAGCGCACGCAAATCTCCAACTGTTATCAGACGATGAAAAGCAGCATTATTGTTCCATTAAGAATTTGTTTCTATGAAATTCAAAGGGAGAATGCTGTTTTCCATATTATAGGGAATGCAATTAATACCGATTCCTTGCAGATGGCTGTCCTTTAGGTTATGAAATAATCTTATTAGAACGCTTAAAATTGAGATGACACACATTATCTCCTCGGAGAAGCGCTAGGGGGGTAGAAGACTATACCCGTGTAATGAAAATATTCATTCGACATAAAAAAAAAACTACACCAATATAACGTACACTGACGTGCTCCTCTTAGCTGATGTGTTTGGTGGCAGATACTGACTCTGTTATATTTACATAGCTCCTGCCTTCATACCTGAAGATGACAAATACTAGAGATGATAACCTACAATGTACCTTTTTGGAAGGCATACGAGGAGGAATTTCGGTGATATGCAGACAACAAGCATTTAGAATGAAACACTGATTGCAAGTTTGCTTGACCGTCATACAAACCTGAAAAGAGATGAAATGGGTAGTACTTTACCCATGATACACCGTGTGACTAGGTCGTGAAATCAAATTTCATGCATAAACGAAAATTAGAAAAACAACGAAATGGATGATAAATTCAATAAGAATCACTAAAATGTAAAGAGTGTTGGAATATCTGTAAATGCACACACATTTCAGTGGATAGGTGAATATTTTCACAATTCTTTGGAAGTGGAAGGCACAATAACTGTAAAACATACTGTGACGAGAGAGAAAGTAGAAAAATGTAGTGGGATGGTTGCAAAAAATCGCTTCAAAACAGAAAATTACAACGCAAATACTGTAAGATAGTAAAAAACGACTATTCGACGGTTATTCCAAGACGCTATCTCACGCTCTTTTCAGACTTCCTGGTTCTATAGTTCCCTGGTACGTAGCGCATAAGTGTGGGTGTAGTTGGCTATTTTTCGTTGCAAACACAAGTTGTTTTCACTATTAGTAGTATTACTTTAGTTTTGCATAACCACTAGTCTCGTTTTAAATTGTTAGCTTCTTCTGTAGCAAGCAAGTGTCCGTAAGACAATATGTTTAGTCTTGCATGTGAACAAACACACACACACACATACGATAACGTATACACATAAAGATGAAACACATACAGACATTTTAACACACACACACACAGAGAGAGAGAGAGAAACATGAAGACGTATACACATACAGAGAAACGACTATGTGCACACAGACATCTTAACACATACGCACAAAAACATATACTTATAAAGAAACATATTAACATACATGAACATACACACACTCACATACGCACACATACACGATTCACTGAAACACACACACTTAGAGAGAAACAAACATGCAGACACAGTTACATCTTGACATATATGCACACATCTACCCGTACACACATTTCGTAGTAACATACATATTTACACATAGACACAAACACACACACACACACAGAGAGAGAGAGAGAAACAAACATACAGATAGACATACGTACAAGACAGTGTGCTTTAGTGTAATGCGGTGCCCTGTGAACTAAAGAATCTTTCTCAAACCCAAACAGTATAACTTTCATGTTGGTTCTGATATCAAAGATAATGTGTTTTCCTACAGTGCAGCACCCCCATGGGCTAAAAATATTTCTCAAACCAATCGTAGCGTGTTTTTTCACAGATGTGTTCCATGGGTAGTGATCGTTATCTCTATAGATTTAAATGTGAAGCATAGAGTGCGTATCTCTTTGTATGAAATCGCTTATAATGAGACAATATTTCCTTTAAAAGTGTGCTGCAGATATTTGGAGGTGATTCAGCCACACATTTAGGGTATTTTAATGTTTTGAAAGCAATTCTGTCTTTCCCGGTGTGTATTTATCTAATTTTTTACAGTTGTTTTTTCAGCTATTGGAACTTATTTTGAAGTTATTCTGTCATGCGTTCACTGCATTTGAAGATATTTTGTCGTTCATTCATCAAATAATTTTAGCTCTTGACAAGAAAATGGGGTGAAATACATGAATATAATAAAAAAAAATGATGTAATGGATGGTGATTTTTCTAGATCCTAGTACAGTAATATTTCATGTGAGAGGTTGTCAGAATCTTGGTAGGAAAACAACACAAACCTTCATGTCTTACTATGGATCTCAGACCTTGGCTTTGTTCGATCAGAAGTAACTAACCTGTTGTGTATGAGATAGATTAGAAATGTTCTCATGCAGGAAAAGTAACTAAACACACATGAAATGCCGTGTTAGATTGTAGTGAAACACCCTATCTTTGTCGAAAAACTTGTGTTTACAGCGGAAAATAGCCATATTCACCCATACTTATACACTTATTCATGCGGTGCCCCGTGAACTGAAGACTCTTTCTTAAACCCAAACAGTATAACTTTCATGTTGGTTCTGATATCAAATAATGTGCTTTCCTGCAGTGCAGCACCCCTATGGGCTAAAAATCTTTCTCAAACCCTATCATAGCGTGTTTTTTCACAGATGTGTTCCATGGGTAGTGATCGTTATCTCTATAGATTTAAATGTGAAGCATAGAGTGCGTATCTCTTTGTATGAAATCGCTTATAATGAGACAATATTTGCTTTAAAAGTTAGAAGTTATTAGTATGAACTAAAAAAGTGGTGATGTATACACTATCTGATCGTTAAAATCAAACTTTAGCAAGTTAATATATCGTTCTCTAGCTAGCGAGTCCGAAATTAGTGTGTCTTTGCTTTAAAAATAAATACGTCTTCACGCAGCTAATTGTCGTAACAGTTACAGGATTTTTTCATACGATCCCGTAGAAGGGGGTGAGAGGATGTCGGGATCATGGTAGGAAAACAACACAAACGTTCATGTCTTACTATGGATCTCATACCTTGGCTTTGTTAGATCAGAAGTAAGTAACCTGCTGTCTATGAGATAGATTAGAAATATTCTAATGCAGGAAAAATAACTAAACAAACATGAAATCCCGTGTTAGTTTGTAGTGAAACACCCTATCTTTGTCGAAAAACTTGTGTTTGCAGCGAAAAATAGCCATCTTCACCCACACTTATGCGCTTATTCAAACGTACCGAGGGGACCAGAAACTCTGAAAAGAGATAGCGGCTTGGGATAACAGACGAGAGAGCTTACATTACGTTTTATCGGTGGTTGAAGTCAGAGAATGCAAAGTTAGGTGTAGCGGATCGATTCTGGGACTCAACTTTTCATGGAAATACTGAAAATATTGTTGTTTTCTTATAAACGCTGAGTTTTCAGATTTTAAATTTCCAAACTTCTGTGGTTCTTTGCTGATGTTTTCTATATGCAAAGTATTTTGAATATTTGTCCATCCGTGTGTACGCAATGTAGTATAGAAATGTGTATTCTCATGCATGAAAAATAACTAATAATGAAAACAACTTGTGTTTGCAACGAAAAATAGCCAACTACACCCACACTTATGCGCTACGTACCAGGGAACTATAGAAACAGGAAGTCTGAAAAGAGCGTGAGATAGCGTCTTGGAATAACCGTCGAATAGTCGTTTTTTACTATCTTACAGTATTTGCGTTGTAATTTTCTGTTTTGAAGCGATTTTTTGCAACCATCCCACTACATTTTTCTACTTTCTCTCTCGTCACAGTATGTTTTACAGTTATTGTGCCTTCCACTTCCAAAGAATTGTGAAAATATTCACCTATCCACTGAAATGTGTGTGCATTTACAGATATTCCAACACTCTTTACATTTTAGTGATTCTTATTGAATTTACCATCCATTTCGTTGTTTTTCTAATTTTCGTTTATGCATGTAATTTGATTTCACGACCTAGTCACATGGTGTATCATGGGTAAAGTACTACCCATTTCATCTCTTTTCAGGTTTGTATGACGGTCAAGCAAACTTGCAATCAGTGTTTCATTCTAAATGCTTGTTGTCTGCATATCACCGAAATTCCTCCTCGTATGCCTTCCGAAAAGGTACATTGTAGGTTATCATCTCTAGTATTTGTCATCTTCAGGTATGAAGGCAGGAGCTATGTAAATATAACAGGGTCAGTATCTGCCACCAAACACATCAGCTAAGAGGAGCACGTCAGTGTACGTTATATTGGTGTAGTTTTTTTTTTTTATGTCGAATGAATATTTTCATTACACGGGTATAGTCTTCTACCCCCCTAGCGCTTCTCCGAGGAGCTAATGTGTGTCATCTCAATTTTAAGCGTTCTAATAAGATTATTTCATAACCTAAAGGACAGCCATCTGCAAGGAATCGGTATTAATTGCATTCCCTATAATATGGAAAACAGCATTCTCTCTTTGAATTTCATAGAAACAAATTCTTAATGGAACAATAATGCTGCTTTTCATCGTCTGATAACAGTAGGAGATTTGCGTGCGCTTTAAATCTGAATGGTGTGATGTAGAGTGGGAATATCTCTTTCTCGTATCCAGACAGAAATGTTAATTTTTTCGAATTTAGATATTTGATTTATTGTTAAAGGGAAAATTAGGCCTGATGTGTTTTCTTCTAAATGTATATAGTTGTTAAGGTGTTCAGTGTTTCCTATTGCAGGATACAGAGTGGCTAAAACAGACAAAACATTTTTTGTCGGAATTACATACATTAACAATAGCACGTTTTTAATAGTAATTCTCTTGGAGTAGGGATATAACTAGGTCCCGCAAGAGGGATATATTTTCCAATGTTCATTTCACTATGGAGTACAGTATTCACTATGTGCTCCTTCAAATGAGGTCTTGATCTTCTTGCACATTGAATCTGATTCTCTCTTTAGGGATGATGTAGGAAGACTTGTGACACAGTTACTTCGGAAAAACGGGGTGCAGTGTTCGAAGGGGAGGCTTTTCGCCTGAAGCACTCTTGCACTGTAAGGTACCATTTAATAACTATTTTAAACTTTGTCCACTAAATTATTTTTCTGATCGTAATACATGCAATTGAATTTCGTTGAAACATATTTCTTCCCGACACTGTACCATAATTGTGCATTCTTATGGAAGTTGAGTGATTCAAGTCACTGGTTCATTTCTAACAATAGTTTTTCAAGTAAGCTGAAATCTGGAGATGTTTTAGCACGAAATCAGTTTGTGTTCTTCCCAGTGTTTTCCCAGTGATACCCCATTATTTAATTAGTTTCTATTTTTAATGAAGGAAATCGTTTTATCAGTAGCAAATATTGTCGAGCGGATAGCAACAGATCTGTCTGCAATCACCCCTTAAGAAAGTGACCTTGTCACATCCTACTTGTTGCGAAATGTACGATGAAAGGTCGAACTCGCAAAATACGGGTAAAAGAATTGCAACACCCTCGTTGCCATTAAAACGTGGTCCGGTACCAAACGCTTGTTCTAAAGCGGAACTTTTATGACACCCAAAGAGGTCACCATATCACACATAATGAGGAATAAGTTTTTCCTTTTTATTAAATTTTTTTACCCAATGACATTTTCTGAGGTACAGTCTTACTGTAGAATAGTCCTTCTAGTAAAAATTGGACAACCCACAGTAACGGAGTTAAAAGAAATAAGTGTTACTGAAACGGACTTAAAATACGACGGTTAAAAAAATACGTATATTAATATAAAAGGACTATCGGGGTTCATTATAAGAAATACGTAGGAAAAGCTAATTATAAAGAATACGAAGGTTGCGAAAAAAAAAACGTAGGAAAATGAAAAAACCTAGTTTAATATCTGAAATATAAAACTCAAGCTGTAATAAAGAGATACGTAATTTATACGGTTATACCCCGTTTGAGACACATCTAAGCCACATCATCAGGTACAAGGCATAGCTGAACGCAATTACGCTCTCGGCACAGAGGTAGTGATTTCAAATACGGCGTAAGAAGCAATTTTTTTTTAAATACAGGAGACGTACTATAGTTATAGGCCGTTTTTACATAATGACGAATAAGATTTTAAGATTTTTTTTTCCTTTTATTAATTTTTTACCCATTGGTATTTTCTGTGGGACAGTCTTTTAAAACTGTAGAATAGTACTTCTAGTAAAAATGCGATAACCAACAGTAATGGAGTTAAAAGAAATACGCTGAAAAATGTTAGTTATAAAGAATACGAAGGTTGTGAAAAAACGTAGGGTAATAAAAAACCTAGTTTAATATCTGAAAAAAACTTTAAACTGTAATAAAGAGATACGTAATTTATATGGCTATACCCGTTTGAGACACATCTAAACCACATCAGCAAGCAACAAGGCATAGCCCAGCGCGATAACGCTCCAGCTATCGACACTGAGGTAGCGAGTTCAAAAACGGCGACGAAAGTAAATTTTTTTTAAATACAGGAGACGTACTAAAAATAGTATGGACGTTGGATGACACCGATTAAATGCGCAAAAACTGATATGGTTTAAAGAGGGGAGGGCTTAAGATATAGGTGGATCAACAGGGGGGTCTATGAAGAGGGGAGGGTTTAAAATATGGGTTAAACAGGGGAAAAACAAGAAAATTCGAGAAGGGGATTTAAAATATAGGTAGGGCTTAAAATATAGGTCAACCAGGGGGTCTGTAAGAGGAGGGAGGGCTTAAAATATAGGTCAACCAGGGGGTCTGCAAGAGGAGGGAGGGCTTAAAATATAGGTCAACCATTGGGGAAATAAAGAGAAATCGGGGAATTAGAGTTAAAATAAGGGGCTTTTCCGAAAATAGTACGTCTCACTGTCAACAGATGGCACCAGGGTTTTTTCATAAGGGGGGAGAAATTTTTTATAAAGGGGGAATCAAAAATCGAAGAATTAGAATTAAGGTTTTTGGGAAAACAGTACTTCTCATTGCCACCAGATGGCGCCACTGAGGGTGAACGGGGGTGTTTAATCAGGGGGAAAGAATTATTAATTATTAATAAAGGGGCGTGGCATGTCAAGTCATGATTACGGCATGTTACATCATATGGGCGTGGCCGGCGACGTCACATGGGCGTGGCCGGAAGTTGGCGTGGCTTGTGACGTCATAGGGGGAAAGCACTGTGCGTGGGGGGACTGAAGTGTCAGGACACTACTACCCTCTATGCAAAATGGTATAAAACTGGATCCATCGATTTTTTTTAATGCATAATACAGTTTCTGTTATGTTGGAGCATAGAAATGTTTATAGGCAAAATGACCAGGTCACAAGGACTCGGGGGAAGGGGCTCAAAGAAAGTTGATGACGGATAATGTCCCACATATAGAAGCGAAATCTCTCGCTTCGCAATGGTTCTCATACCTATGATATCATCGCATCTGAAGTCGTAACCATCTATCACTTAACAAACAGTTTAATGGCAATTCGAAGGCACGCCCTCTCCTCATAACAGTTGATGTCTCCGCCGGAATTTCTGCTTCTGAACTTAAATATTCTGCCTTGTCGTCATGTTCGATAAAGTTTTTTTTTACAGAAGAAATACGGAATTTATAGATCGTGATTTTTTTCAATGCGAACCTGTCATGCACTAGCAATATACTATTACTTTTTGTGCAGCCAATAATGGCAAAATGTCTTAATTGTCGTTGAATGAATGTGGACTATGCTGCCCATGTTTAAGAAGCGTGTTGTAGAGAACAGTGACACATGGATTACTTTGAGATAGTCGAAAGAAACTAAGATGATTGCTGGTATTTTGACCGGGCAATGTATATAATATCTATAAACGCACTGGGGAGGATAGGGGAAATAGGATATGAAGAAAGCGAAAAAGTAGAGTTTTCAGTGAACAAGAACACTGCTCAAGAAAGAACTTCTCACTAAGGAATCATCGTCTAATATGTAGATGATTGTGAGTGATTGACGCCTCACTGACAGGGAGGGGGGATCGAGCTAATTCTGACTATGATGCAGAAATGGCAGAGCTCTGAAGATTTGCACTCAACGGTAATCCGGGTCGTAGATTCTGGGGAAAATCCGAAATTTGACCTCCGAAGTGAACTTAAAGGTCAAATAGATGTCACGGAGAGGTAGGTGTAGGAAGTAGTAGTAGTAGATATAGGAAACGTTAAGAAAGTTCAGATTTGGAGGGTTATTCGAGGTCAAAGGTCAAACTTTATCAACAAGTGCTAGAAACTTGTAAAATGGTTTCTTAGGGTGTTTAGGATTACAGATGTAGGAAACGTTAAGAAAGTTCGGTTTCGGAGGGTCGTCTAGGGTCAAAGGTGAAATTTAGATCTATCCAATGCTAGACAGCTAAAAATTGTCCCTGGGGGTATTTTGATCATAGATCTCAGAAATATTGAATTTTGGTTGTGATGGGTCCTTCGAGGCCAAAGTTCAAATACAGATCTACCAATGGTAAAGGGCTAAAAATTGGTGCCTTGGGGGTCCTCTGAGTTGTAATCTCAGAAACTATGCAAATTTTATATGTGTGGGTCCTTCAAGTTTAAAGTAACTGAATAGTAGTCAGGTACGCTAACCACTAGGCCTACCTGGCCTAGTGTCCTATTCCAGCGGGCATGTCCTTAAGTGTTTCTAGGTTGTGTTCCTTGTGTAAGTGTTTGTATTGTGTACGAGAAACCAACACAAACCAAAAGCTTACAGGTTATCTCGGTTTCTGACAATTCGGTCTCAAATTCTGACATTCCGGTGGCTGGAGCGCTAAAAATTGGTGAATAGGGAAATTTTCGGTAGTAGAACTCAGAAATGAGAGGGATTTCTAAATCCAGTGTCGCATTCGAGGTCAAATAGAGGTCGAATGACTGGCTAGAAATCAAGAGGTGTTGAAAGCACCGTTTGATTTCTAGTACGTATTATTTTAGCCGTAATTCTGGATTGAACGAACTAGCGGACGGACAAGTGTGACGTCGTCGGTGGCAAAAAATGTTGGTTTCCCTGTGGTTCATGGGTAGTTGAGCGATCGATCCGAAATTTGGTAGAGTGGCCCCATTTAGTTCTAGCCCTGTTGGGGTAACAGATCGGGTTTCTGGCTACCTTTGTCAGGAGTGATTCCTAGAAAAGTTTCCAACATTTCAAAGGGCGTGCCGTCGCCTTCTTTCTGAATACCCCATTCAGAAAGAAGGCGACGGCACGCCCTGTGAGTAGTACGTGTGGAAAGCTGTGAATGAAGTTATCAGTGGACGTATGCCTGGCGCCAAAATTTGACGGGATTTAATTGTTATTGGAGTAGTACATTAACGGTTGACAATAATAGTATAAAATAAGATCGTATTTTGTCCATTTCACAATCATATATCTTTGCCTTTCGACTTATTTTCGAATATTCAACTAAAGTCATCAGTCTAGTCTTTATTTATTTCTCAATTAAACTTCGGAGCTCAGGTTGAATCAAGCAACCGATCAGCTTCTTCCCAAGTCACCGGCATCTCTTTTATCCACAGAATGAGGGCTAAATTTTAACCATTACTCAGTCGTATTTCAAAGCTTTGAGCTTTCAGATTCCGACACGTTACTGACTTCACTGCAAACTCACTGTTAACGACATTGCTGAAAGTCAAATGCAATTTATTCAAACGTGAAACAAAAATTTCAACTATTAAACTCTGTTAACTGCAAATTTATTTGAAAAAAAGGATAGTTTCAATGGGAGTGGGATCCGAACCCATGCATCCTAAAACATGTCAGGTAATCCATTACTTGTTAAGTGACTCCAACTAATTCAATGCTTAGCTAAGGGAAGAAGAAAACGGAGTTTTCTTCATAGGTTCGGTTCCCACTCTCGCTGAAATCCTATCCTATTTTTTCAATTAACTCCTCTAATGTTAAAAGGCAACAACAGAGGGAGTTCCTATCTTTAAATATTTCTCTTTTATTCCTCTTCCTCTCGTCCACAAAATAATGCTTTATTGGCTATAGAATAAATAATTAAGCACAAAATAAGGTTTTATTATTTATTTAGTAATGTTTAGTATCGCATCAGAATCGCAGATGTGTCCACTTGAGAGTTTTTGTGAAATGAACAAACAGAATGTGGCTTATGATCAAACAAGTAGAATCTTCAACAACTGACATACTTTTTTTTTTACCAAGGTCACGGATGAGGAAAGTGCTCTGATGACGTAACAGGCGGTGGCGTGGTTAAAAAAACTGCAGCATCCACAAAAGCAGATGCTTCCAGGAAAGAAAAAAAAACCTCTTGAATTTTCGATGCAAGCTGCGCCTTGACGTGACTAAGTGGCCGCTGTCTCGTGCACGATGAATGTTTACATTTCATTTGCACAAGTGCCCGGATCGGAAGAGGCGCGTGAGCGATGAGATGACAATGTGTGCCGGAAGCTGGATGGGACACCGTTTCAGGTGCCTTCGGTAAATAGCGTGAGCAACAAAAATATTTTTCGCTTCACTTTCCTGTAGAAGAGAGTTTTTTTAATGAGTCAGTTTGATAAGCTTCTTGTCCAACAGACACCTTTCGTTGTTCTACGTCATATTTTCCTTGTTAGATAGAAGTGCTGAGACACGGAGTTGGTTGCCATGCGTAATTCGTTAGACGGCTCTTTTTCCTTTTCGCGATGAAGCAATGTCAGTTAAGGGAGGTTGATTTTTCTTTTTTGGCAACATGGGTGGGTGGACGGAAAGAGCCATTTTATGCAAATGCCAATTTTCGCTGGAGAAGCAGGACGATTTTAATATTTGTATATAAATATGTTCTGGACCATATATAAAAAAGATGGAAAAAATATCTTTCTGTTCCGCTCTTTTCGCAGTTTTATGGTTCTTAGCTCTTTAATTTACACTCAGCGACCATTTTATTAAGTAGAGTGTCATGTAATGTCAATTGTAACTGAGATACAAAGTGCAGCAACTTCTTCAATAAACTCTTTAAGGAAAAATGTGACTGAAGAGAAAGATTTCAGTCAAATCTATTTAAATTTCTATTTCCAACAATACATACGGAAACTGAAACATTTAGCAAGTTGAGACAACTTGCTATATTCTGCAAAAAAAAAATTCAAATTGGGAAAAATTAACATAAATTATTACGCGAACTGCTGAAAATGCTCTTAAACGTGTTAGTAAAATTTAATACAGCGATCATTACTAGCGTTTTAACTATAATAAGTAACCGTACCCAATAAAGTGGCAGCTGAGTGTGTATTTAAAATAGAAATTTTTAAAATAAAAATAATATCAAATAAATCAAAATTCTCTTATAGTAAACGGGATATAAATAGCATTATAGAACTCTAGAATGTATCGTTTAGCAATTTTTTTTAATATTCTGCTGTACGTTTATAATTTAATTAACACTTAATTTTTTTAACTATAAGAGTTTTTATCTAATAAAGAGTTTATTCTGTGAAGGATTCGCTCGAGAACATTCCTCTCTTTTTGCTAAGATTTGTTTCAAAATTGCCTCGTTCAGGAGACTGCAGAAACATGAAATGCGATCATGATGACTCGAATTTCTGTTATTAAAGATATCTTGCAAATCAGAAAAAGATATATTTTTGCCAAAACTTATCGCTTAATGTCTTTCTGAAATGGCTTAAAAGCTCGAAAATATTCGGAATATTAAGATGCACGAAGGACATCTCTCGCGCAGCTCAACTTATTCCCACCACGCCCGCAGCCATGCAAGCGCACCCCGCCACGCTCTCAGTGCCAAGTTCTGCACGTGCCACAGCATTCTGCTCTCGTGTGTCATTGCTGGTCACAGGTCAGAAGGTCCCACATCCGCTGCACAGCTTCTGGTGATAATCGTGACAATTCTTCACTTAAGAACAATTCAGAAAAAAGCAATGTGGGCGTTTTGGTCAGTTTGCCCAGAGAAGTGCTGAATTGTTTGTTTGCCTCTTTTACGAAGGAAAATCTCAGCGGAGAGTTATAAACAGAGACAAGTGATTATACTGTGTCAACAGATTATTATGTGAATAGAAATGTTTAGAATTTTTATTATAACACTCGATGAGATCACTCTGTAATTACGATGAAGCTATCTAACAGATGGCATATGCATTGATCAACCTCTTCAGGATGAAGGAAAAACTTGGCTTTTGATCAAATCGTTCCCAACCACAGAGCATCTGATAACCGTGAAAGAAAGAGTCTGCTGTTGAATAATGCATTTATCGTTAATCAGCTCGACGTTTTCCTTTCCAGTAAGGCGCAAGGATTTACGGCTAATAAGTCTCTTAGGTAATGATAAAGAATATGATATCGCGTAATTTCTCTTCAATTTATGAACGAAATGCAAAATAAAGGAAGAATTAGCATTACTATGCTGTTCACTCCAACTTTATGCCGCTTTGTGTTGAAAATCTTCAGAATCCTCGTTAATAGCTAATTATAATAATGTGTAGACATGAAAAATCAGAGATGTCTCAAAATAATGAGGAATAAAGAGAAGCATGAATGGATATAAATCAAGACATAAATGTTGGATAGGAGATAAATTAATAAGAATAAATGATTTCGAAAGGGATAGCGAAATGCATTTGTTCATAGCTCAAGTTATACGCTTTCAATGATTAAGCCTTAACTGGCATAGTGGTTAGAGAGCTAGCTAGCGACTCTTCTTTTGTTAACTCTAACTGAGGCAGTGGTCAACAGTGACTTCGGTCTCAGTAGAGCATGTGCTTGTACGAGAAGACCCGAAAAAGCTAGGAGTAGTTTCTAGGATTGCTCTCTGTCATATATGTCTAAATGAAAAGAAAGAAAAGAAGTGATCATCGACAGATGAAATGGTGGAATCATGCAGCAGGACATTTCAAGAAGTAAACGTTGCTAACGAAGAACACAAAGAGACTATGAATGAGGCACAGAAAAAAATCCTAATTTGAAAAACCTAAAAAGCCCATTTTCAAAGAGAAATAATTTAAGTGCCTTTTGTGCAAGGAATGCTAATCTTATAGAATAAGGACGGAGCACGATGATTGGTTGCAAAACTATATAGTAGTAGTTAAAGCGTTTATACCGATGAACAGGCGTCATTGATGCTTAAATTAAATCATAAATTTGATTTTCATATGATGTCGAGGGATTCCCAGAGGCTTAACAGAAAAGCACAAGTGCTGTTAAACAGAGTGTTTTGCCAGTAGATCGCCATTAGTTATCTACTGCGTAGAGCAAGTTTTATTTGCTGGGAAATTTCCGAAATAAAATTTGCCCTACAACTGGCAATGACTACGGAGTATAATCCTTTAACAACCAAGGTTCTCCAGTAAAGATGTCGACATTAAATTTTTAAGAGAGTGTCCAACTTTTCCCTTTGCTTTTTATGACTCGGAAGAGACAGGACACTAACTCACATCCCTTCGTGAGGTCAAGCACGCGGGGAGGCGCCACGGACGTTTGTGACGTCGATGCCCGAGATTGTAGTGTTAAGATTTCGGTTCGTCCCTTTTCTGACTTCGAGGTTTCCCTGCAGAATGATGGACGCGCCCGTAGTCCTCGTAAACTGAGCTTTCAAGTGTTAGTCTGAAACCCGTCGGTGGTGATTTCATCGAGCCTTACATGTCGTTATGAAGTCTGTCTGTTCCATATACTCACCCTGGGAGATGATCCGCTGGCGCCGTGCAGCATCACGTTGTCATCGCAACTGTCTGCGTGACTCAATCGTTCGTTGTGAGCCCGAAGCAAGCCGAGCTGATCGTTATCTTTTCGAACATTGCGACGGCATTATTAAAGGAAAAAGACAATAAAATAATCGCTTCAGTAGAATCGTGATCAGAAGAGCCTTTCAATTCATTTGATGCACAGATTCCGTGATCCCGAGCACATGTGATATTAATCTTATTATAAAGAGCAGTAATCCGAATTTTTTTTTCTTCCTAACACAGCTCATCTGAATAATTAATCTTCTTGTGATTCGATCATTATTAATATTTAGTTTTTTATTCCTGTTTTTTTTTTTCGGGAGCTTAGAAGGTAACTCTCCAGGCTCGTAATCCGCAGTTCCGAAGTTCGAGTCCCAACTGTGCCAGTTATACCCTGTAAATATTAAGGAACACTCTTCAAGGCCTGGATGACAGGTTTTAATCTGTCTCCTAGCAGCTCTCCAGTGGATTCCCTTTCCCAACCTCTCTGAGCCCTTCCTTATGAGAAAAAGTGCTGCTCAGAGATAAAACAACTCTACCCCGTCTCTTTACAATATTTAAAATAATAGATAAAGCATTAAAAATTACTTGTTCAAATCAAGTGTCAATATAATGAATTTATAGAACTTCGCAAATTCAGCGTTAAGGTGTTACCCTATGTCATATAGACGTTTTTTTAGCGTAATAAAATAGTCTTAAGACAATTAATTGATTAGTCTTAAGATAGTATTATGTTACATCAGATGCTGATGAAGCTTTTGAAACAAGTATGAAAGGTAACCGCTAGACGAGAATCTTGGCTTCTAGCCATAATTAATCAGGCTTCAAAGATCTTTATTCTACTTACATAGTTTCGAAAAAATCAGTTATAAACTTTTTTTTTCATACTGACTATTTATTGAAGAATTCGCATCATTAAATTCTTAGACCAGTAATAAAGATAGGCCGAATATCAGTACATCGAAGCCATATATGGGAGTGAAGCTCACATTGGGTTACCTTAACTTTAGTGAGGCAAATTTGAACGGGAAGGGGAGATGCTTAGTGGTTTATCTCTCATCTCGTGACTTTATGCCCTTGCCTGCTTACTTTCGATATGAGGCTCCAGTTCTCTCTCCTATTTAAAATTCTAAAGTTAACTTCTATTCCCTATTCGGAAATTCAAACGCAAAATTATTAAAAGTGATGGGACAATATTAAAGCATTTTACAGTTTTAACTATCTTTAAAACAGCTTTCTAGTTTATGAAAAATGGTATCATCGAGAAAATGTATTTAATATTTCTGATTAAATTTAAAGCTTTTTAACTTCTTTATTGCAGTTCTGTTAAATAGAAATAAAAAACATTACCGAAATTCGATTTTCTCTAGTTTTGTGTTAAGCTTTTTTGACCAATCTTCTCTACGTGATGAGCGAAATAAGTTTCTGCTTCTGGGTCAATGAAGATCGTCAGACCACGTTAAAAATGTTTATTTTGTAAGAGAGAAATGAGACTTGATTGAGGTGCTTAACTAAGCATCAAAACTTCTAAAATATGATGCAGTTTTTTTATGAAGACAAAAGTGTGTATTTTTTTAGCATTATTGTTTTTTTTCTCTAACAATGCCAGTAGCTGCAATTCTCAAAGCAGGCAGTCATCTTTACATCACACAGCGAATAGAAATCATAAAAATGGTACAGTGATTTTATTTCTTGTATATATTGCCTTTATTTATGTGTGTGTATATATGCTACGGAAAGTTTAGAAATATTTTGCGAGATTTCAATGCTTTCCATCTTCCGATAACATTCTGAAGTGAATCTAGTGACACACGAAGTATTATCCTATTACAATGAACAGGGTATAAAAGCATCATTCATGAGAGAATCCAAACAGGAAATAAAACGGCACGTTACCTGGCATTACATATTTTTTAAAGGAAAAGAATACGCCTTCACTTTACAGTGATTACCTTTGATAAAAAGAACTCAGGATGAGGATGATATTGAATGCATTAAATGGAGCGGAAGAAAGGTTACAGGAAATGTTTACGAAAACACGAAATTGTGCTGAACACTGAAAATGTCCAAATAACCCAACAAGGAAATCTTTAAAGCTATCGAAAGCACGAAAATCTTATTAAGGTCATGCAAGCGGTAAAATCAAATACATTTCGTCATTAAATTCTGATTACATCTTTTAGAGTATCAACAGTTTAAAAAATAACTCAATATTTTACAAATTTTGTATCTTTTCTGGACGTCGGGCAGTTACACTACTGAGTGGTCATTTTTTTTGGCAGCAAAAACGTAAATGGCCAGTAACCCCCCCCCCCCCAAAAAAAAAGTGCAGGAATGAAAAAGGACACTTGTAAAACACAGGTAGGAGTCATAGCGAGAGATTCCAGACACTCATACAGATTGTTCGCTACGTTCCGAATATAATAGTCATCCTGCACATGGAAACACTCTCTGACTCCTGTGTATGACTTCCTTTCCAAAACCCAATGGTGTCTTTTTTTCCCCTTGAGTTATGGTGGGGAAAAGCGGAGAAAACCTCGACGCTGGTGCTATTGGGAACCGAACCTCAGAATCTATGACCAAAGCTTTTCGGCAGATTTCAGTATATATCTGTTAAGTACTGCAGCAATTCTACCACGTAATACTTCCAATACTCATGTTATGTCGAAATTCCATTCAAAAGCGATGTCTAAATTTTGACAATTTCATCTTTTATGGAAATGCTTGACAATAGACAAAATACAAATTGGTCGTATCCTATCAATAAGATATATTTGCAAGAAACTTTTCTCAGTCCTCGAGGTCCTAGTGACCTGGTGATTTATCCCATTGCATGCAAAAAAGTACGGCTCAGAGTTAAAACAACCCAACTGAGGAATGAATGACTCACATACGGAAACTTATTGGTTCTTTTCTAACAATAATTGTGATACGCTAACAAATTTGAAAACCTACTCTCTCAAAGAATTTCAAGAAACATTTATTATAAGAGTTATAATATTTAATTTCTAGAGTTTTCTTTGTCACTTTTTACTTTACATTCGGGGCGTGGGTTGCTCAGGTGGCAGCACTCTAGGCTCGTAATCTGCAGTTCCCAGAATCGAGTCCTATCTGTACCAGAGTTGAGATTCACCTCCGCTCCCATGCCCACCCTGCCTCGTTGAAAAAGGAGTCGCCGATGGGATCGGGAAGGCCTCCGTTGGATGGTAAGTTAAGCTGGGTGCAGGAGAACCATATCTTGTGCACGCTAACGAACACAGTGAATGGCTTTAACGGGAGGCTTCCATCTGTCTCCTAACAGCTGTCTAGTGGGTCCCCTTCCCAGAATTTTCTCTGCGATCATCGGATCCTTATAGCCAATTGTGTTAGGACCCAACAAATCCTTTATGTTCAAAAATAGCTTCCTTTTAAATTTTTAAGGATGCATAGCATTTTGGTTGGATTTCTTAATAGAAGTTTACCCAGACTACTGCCAAACGCATCAAACGAAGCAATTAATCTATTAATATAATCAATTAATCTATTAACGATAATCTATTAATAGTTGTAGCGATTTAACCCTTTATATTTTTTTCAGTTTTTTAAGTTTCAGTCACAAATGTTAGGCAATTATAACGTGATTAAATGCATCACAAAATGATCTGTAATGTTATGCCAGAGAGTCACGTTTTGGGAGATTTGAAATGAGTAAAACATCTGTCTACATAAGTTCGAGGCATTATTCTCGCTGCTTATCAAAGGGGAACGTAGTCATCTTTATTCTTTCCCTTGTAAAGAGGAAACCATCATTCTTTCCCTTTGTAATTCTCCAGAAGTTTACTGGGATACTTTGCAATTGCGTTTTTATTTCACGCAGCGTTTATTTTTCTAGGAGCGACCAAAAACAACAAGCGAAAACTAAAAGCATTCGTTATTCCGTCCCTGGTGCTGGTAATTGTCTGTTCTCCTTCGCGAGATACCTTTCACGTCACTGCTTAAAGAGCGAATGGTGGCAGTTAAAAGGCGAATTGGAATTCTATTCGGTGATTAACCGCACAAAGGCAGAGTGGCCATGTGCATTGAGTGGCTCGCTGCTTTTATACGGCACACACACACAACGGTGGTGGTTCGGGTGGATTCTGCGGGAGACGAGAGCAATGGCTTCGGCATTGAAAGGGAAATCACGTCTCCAAACAAATGGGGGATAAATAAAAGTTCGCGGACGAATAAAGGCGGACATTTAGCAAGGCATCCTACTCGTCAGATCATTCAAATCCAGAAATTTTCCGACAATGAATGCCAGCAAATGAACATAGAGTGAGAAGGTTAGCTTCAGTCAGAATGACAGGACAGGAGGTCGAAATAGTGTGAATGCCGTGGATCTGAACGATTTGAATGTCTGAAATCGGTTAACGCTAGAGAAATCTGCAGGCTTTTCTTCTCTAATTGGCTGAGTGTGCGCAGTGGCAGTGATGTATCTTTCACGTTTAAAGTCTGAAAAGAATCCGAAATCGCGTGTTACGTCGATAAAACTCTTCTCTAAGCAATGTTGATTTGATTTGGTGCAGTGCATTTGAATAGTGTGGCTGCTCGACTAGCTATTGTGGAATTCTGTCAAAATGCTAGTACAATTAAGTCGTGTGGGATTTTTTTCGACTGGAGAAAACTGAAAAATTCTAAAGGAGACTAAAGAGGATGTGGGGAAAAAAGATTCTACGTTTCGAAATCGGGTTAATAAGTTTTAATGCAATAACTTTTGTATTTAAACTTTTGTCTTTGTATAAAATCTGATATCGTGGGTCAAGCAATTCGGAAAAAAAAAAACAGGCCAAAATCTGGGTGAAAAGTTGTGATTATCACTTTTCTCCCACAAACTGTAAAAAAAGTGATAAATCACCCTCTTTTTTTTACAGTTTGTTGGGTACGGAGGGCGTTCAAAAAATTCTTGACTCTGGAGATAAACACTCGTTCCTCATAAGTTAACGAGCAACAAATTCTTTGAAATCTTGTCTAAACTTGTCATTACATATTAAAAACAAAGGCTGTATCATCATTTCTTTCCTTCGCTGGCGGCTCATAAAGTTCGATCTGCGAAATCTATGCGTTGTTGCTATGGAACTTACTCATCATCATCATCATCATCCTCAAGCAGCCATGGGCTACGGAGGTCCAACCAGACCGCGCAGTTTAATTCTCCAAGCATATCTGTCCTGAGCTACATCTGCTGCATCCGGCCACTGTACACCAATTCTAATAAGGTCCTGTTTGACATTGTCTGCCCACCGCATCCTAGGTCTCCCCCTCCTTCTGAGGCCTCTAGGCACATTGTTCATAACCCTATTCGCCAATCTATAATTATCCATACGGGCAACATGGCCAAACCAACAGAGTCTCTCTCTCCACAATATGCTTCTTAAAGGAGGTTGCAAATTACTTTGCCTAACCTCATCATTAGTTACAAAGTTGAACCACCTAATATCCAAGATACTGCGTAAGCATCTGGAATCAAAAGCATCTAGTTTCCTGTTATCTTGTTTACAAAGTGTCCAAGTTTCACTACCATAACTAACCCTGGAAAGAACCAAACTATTATACAGTCTAATTTTAGTGTTTATGTATATACGCCTATTTCTCCACACTCTCCATAGATTCTTAAATGTCAGGGCAGCAATCCCTATTCGTCTGTTAATCTCATACCGCACATCACCATTATTCTGTTAGATAGCTCCCAAGATAATTAAACTGTGACACCTGCTCAAGACTGCAACCATTCAGATTAACTGAATCACAACCTGCCTGACCAATTTTCATCACTTTAGTTTTCTCTCTGTTTATAACCAAACCTACTCTACTACCAGTCTCATCAACAGCTCGAATGAAAGAGTTCATCTCATCAACATCATTTGCCAAAAGGGCTAAATCATGAGCATAATCTAAATCAGAAATTTTCGTATCTCCAGCCCATTTAAGGCCAAAAGCTTTCCCTTGAAGTGAATTTTGCATAACATAATCAACAACCAAACTAAAGAGAAAAGGAGACAAAATGCACCCTTGTCGAACACCAGAAGTAATGCTAAACCAATTGCTACAAGACTTACCAACTCTCACACATGACTCAGTGTTATTATAGAGAGCTTTCATTATGTTAACTAACTTGTCTGGTATACCATATGATCTCACAATCAACCACATATTATGACGATCAACAGAGTCGAAAGCCTTTTTGAAATCAACAAAGCTAGCAACCAAAGGTTTCTGAAACTCTAAACATTTCTCAAGAATCTGCCTAAGTGAAAATATCTGATCAACACATCCCCTACCACTTAACTTATTAAAGACGGGAAAAGTTTTAATTTTCACAAGGATGCAGCTTTGGGGACGACGCGAAAAAAATTCATGCCGATTTATCACAAGTATTTGAGGATTATGCCTGTTCATATGGCAGCGTTATGGAACGGATGCGCAAATTCAGAGGACAATAAAGCTTCGAAGACCTCCCTCATGCAGAAAGACCGAAGGAGGTCGTAAACGAAAGAACCATCGCTGCTGTTCGTAAACACGTTAAGGAAAACTCACACATCACCGTTCAGATAATACATTTAGATTTCAGTGTATAGATTGGCTGTGTGGAAACAATTATTCATTAGCATTTTAAAGTTCCGATAGCTCTGTGCCAAATGGGCACCCCACAAACTGACAAAACAGCAAAAAGGGCTAGAATCGACTGGTACAAGGAAATGCTCGCAATGTTTGAACCTAGTGGTCTAAACGGTTAACAGACATTATCACAAGTGATGAGACGTAGTTTTATTACTATACAACTCTCAGAAAGATCGACAACAGTGTTTGGGTTGGGGAAGATGAACCGCTTCCCAAAATGCTCCAATAGTTTCTTCACCCAAGGAAGAGGATATTCACAATTTTTTTCAATTCCCAAGGAGTGATAGTCATGTACACCTTAACCGAAAAAATGACTACAAATGGTTAATACTACACCAACATTTTTTACCCAAAATGGTTAAGGAGATGAAGGAGCAGCATCCAACGATAGGTGTCTCAATGGTTCTCCTTCACGACGATGCTGTGCTCACAAAACCCGGCAAGTTACGGCGTATGTGGAGCCGGAAAAAAATCACACAGCTATACCCCATCCTGCATATTCACCCCTCTTGCACCATGCGATATTTTGGTTGTTTTCAAAAATTAGAAGGAAATTTGCTGGGAAGCCTTTTTCAAGGGTGCAAGAATTTGCAACATGTGTTCATTCAGAGTTGCGGAGTATTCAGCAACAGGAGTACCACCAGGCATTGCAGAATTGGTGCAGACATCTCCAATTTTGCATAGATGCTGGAGGGGAGTAGACAGTAAAAAAAAAATTTGGGGGTAAGCATAATGGTTTTTGTTCTGCATATACATGTCAAATAACTTCTAGAACTCCCCTCGTAAAATTAAGATGCCACCAACAATGAGCCACAGCGGCAGTTGGAGTGTTGTCAAGAGTTACGTGAGCACGCCATGGAACGTTCCGTATAGACATTGGCTTTTGTGCATATGTATAAAAAAATGCTTAAAGTCAAAAGAAATAGCAGTGCGAGTTAATTTTTAATTTTGTAATTTTATGTTGGATTAGATTTCGCTCTGCTCATAAATTCTACGTGTAATATCACAAAAGCGAAAAAAGAGAGGTAAAAATTGTCAAATTAGAAGTGTTGGAAAATATGAATTTTATATGTTGCTCTATTATTTTTAGATTGCTCGTGAATCCCTAACAGGTTGAGCATTAAATCATTTTATTTTCGGGAAATCGTAGTACTTTTTGGATTATTTTAAATCATTTTTCATTGTAATAGCTATTCTTTTTCCTCTAAAACAGAACTGCGCGTGCTAAGAATGTTACTTCAAAAAAAAATATGTGTGTTACCGGTTCTTAATCAAAGAGCCGAGGAATTTCCCACAGATGACTTGTAAGCATTACCTTCAGCTAATAAACTGACAGATAAATTTTGTTCAGTAGTTGAAGATCTCTTTTTCTGAGAGAAATTTCTTGATTAAAATCTCTTTGCAGTCAGTTGGTCCTAATCGCTTTCGCAGAATGTTATGCAAAGTGGTCATAGCAGCAAAATCTTTAGCATGAAAGGGAATGATAGCGATAACCCCTTAACTCCCCATGTGAACTCTAAGAGACTTTAATGAAATTAAATATTCGTGTAAAACAGCTTTTGTTCATGATAAACGATTTCTTGCCAACAGAACCTTTAAATGGTGCTAGCACCAGCTGATCAACGTTGGTTTTGGGATTTCGTCATCTTTCCGTTGATGCGTAGCGATTGTCAAAGTACCATCTGGGTCTATAAGACCCAAAGTGTGTGTTTACGTTAGATTTTCTGTTGATAGGAGGTTATCTCCGCAAAAGTCCCTGCCCTGCCCACGGTCAGCAGATGGATACTGATGGGCTTGGAAACGCCGCAGTCCGTCGGATGGGACATTAAGTTGTGGCTCGTTTGCGGGAGAGCCATTCCCTGTGCCCTTTAAAGAAACAGCCTTGGATGGCCTTGACGGGAAGCTACCATCTGTCTCCCAACAGCTGTTCCAGTTGGTCTCTTCCCCCAACCTTCTCTGAGCCTTCGGGGTCCTTGGGACCTGGCCGTTTAGCCCGTTGTGTGCAAAGAAGTGCAATCAACCAACCAATCTGTTAATGGGATCTACTGATATTTTTATATATAAATATCAATTGTTTTTATGTAAAAATGCATTTTTTTCATAAGTTTGAATGTATGTTTTGTTTGTAAAAAATATTTGTGGCATTTTAATTTAAAAAATAAGCGTTTCCTGTAAATTTAGAATATGAAATTTTTATTTATGTAATACATTTTTGTGAACTCATTATTGTTTTATTATATGACATTAGTAATTTTTTGTATCGGATTTTCTAGAATAAAAATACAATGTCACCCAAGTAGTACTATATACCATTCGCATTAAATTTTGATCCTTTTTCTGGCCAATAATATTTTTTTTATATTTTGGGTTCTCACCGTCCAATTTAGTACTCCAAGCAAGTTTGTCCAATCTGCTGCATCTGGCCACTGCACACCAATTCTAACAAGGTCCTGTTTGACATTGTCTGCCCACCACATCCTAGGTCTCCCCCTCTTTCTGAGGCTTTTAGGCACACTGTTCATAACCCTATTCGCGAATCTATAATAATCCATACGGGCAACATGGCCAAACCAACGGAGTCTCTCTCTGCACAATATTACTGCTCAGAGGAGGTTGCCGACTCCTTTGCCTAACCTCATCATTAGTTACAAATTGAACCACCTAATGATCAAGATACTGCATAAGAATCTAGAATCAAAAACATCAAGTTTCCTGTTATCTTGTTTACAAAGTGTCCAAGTTTCACTACCATGACTAACCCTAGAAAGAATAATAAGACCATTATATATAATAAACCGCATTTTTCCGCGGGTTAAGCTGGAACGTCTTCCCAGCCACTACTAATTTATCTCACTTTTCATCTGGACTAACGCTTTCATTTCAGCAGCACTGCAACAATGTAATTTATTATTACAGACGTTAAAGATATTGAATAAAAAAACTTGTTTTTATATTTATTGAAAAAATGTCTACGAAATAATCACACTATAAAATTTTCATTTTTGTAGCAACGGTAGATGTTTCTAATGAAAATGACTAAAAATTTTAATCTTATTTAATTAATTATTTATTCTGACTACGAAATTTCCGTTATAACCTGAATTAATCGATTTCTACATATTGCGTACTAGTGATGCTCGGGTCTTGAGCTCAATTAGTTTCACTTCTAAAATATATGTATAATTTCCCATATCGGAAGCTTTTATTGACTTATTCATTACGATGGATCCTCAGAAACCTCCTTCCACCTTTTTGGCCGGGCCGAAAGCATAGAACAGCATTTGAAGTATCCCCTAACATTCCCCACGTTAGAGGCTTTCATTTCAGATATAACTGGTTATGCAAAGCAATTGTTTACCTATTTGTTTTCCTCGAAAGGAAGGACTTTCTTTTTCCCGGGGAAAAAGAAAGGAAGGACTTTCTTTTTCCCGGGGAAAAAAAGTTGGGAGGAAAAACCCTTAAGTAGTTTTAAATTGCGAACAGGAGAACTGTATATCAAATTTGATGATCTTAGCTCTTACCATTTAGGAGGAAATCTTCCCCTCCTTTTAGAGCGCGGGAGAGAAATATTTAAGAGGTGTTAAGTTATGGAATGAGGTGTTAAGTTATGAATTAAGAGCTCTAAGTTATGAAATGAAGGAGCAGCCTACTGAATTTGGTGGTCCTAGCGTTTACCATTTAGAAGGAGTTCTCTCTCCCTTCTGATACGGTTTCGCATCTTCCAAGGAATGAGAAAGAAAGAGAACATTTTGAGGCTGATAATTGAGAGGTTGAGTTCTTTTACCTCTCAGTGACACTTTTTTGCACACAGTGGGTTAAATAGCCAAATCACAATGACCGCGAAGACTCAGCGAAGGTTGGGGGGAGGGGATTCACTGAACAGCAGTTGGGCGACAGATGGTAGTCTCCCGTCAAGACCATCCAGCATGTTCTGTAACGTGCACAGGGTATGTCTCTCCCGCACACAGACCACGGCTTAACATCTAATCCGACGGACGGCGGCCTTCCCAAGCTCATCGGTATCCCCTACTGACCATGGGGCAGGGCGGGGAATTTTGCGGAGATCAATCTCAACGCTGGCCCAGCTGGAACTCGAACCTGGGAAGTGCAATTTGCGAGCCTTAGCGCGCTACTGACTGAGCCACCCCTGCCCCCGATAATTAAGAGGAAGAGAAATCAAAGCTTTTTAAAGCGCTAATATCCAAATCAAATAATGAATTTTTTTTTATAAGAAAACATCATCCTAATTCATGACCCTAGGAAAAGTAACTTCGACAAATTCATTCTTTTTTTAGAGCCGTTTTACCCAACATTAAAATTTGCCATGAACAGCACGCATTACGGTTATATCATTGATAGTAAGACGCGGTTAAAATATTATTTCCTTTTGATACCCACTATTAATGGGGCGGGTGTTTTCTCAGTCGGTAGCGCACCAGGCTCGTAATCTAATCTGCAGTTCCCATCTGTGCCATCATTGAGACTTATCTACGATAACCCCACTACATGCCCTCGATGAGAAAGGGGACAACTTTCGGTTGGGAAAACTGTCGTCCGTCGCATGGGACGTTAAGTCACGGCCCCGTGTTTAAGGCACCATACCCTGTGCACGTTAAAGCGCACGCTAGATGACCTTGAGGGCAGAATTCTACCGTCTCCTAGTAGTTGTCCAGTGGCTCATCTTCTCCGACCTTTTCTAACCCTTTGAGGTCCTTCTGATCTGATCATTTATTCCATTGTGTACAAAAAAGTGCCGTTCAGAGGTAAAGCAACCCTCTACTGATTTACACCTTAACTCTAATCACCTGCAATATAATTGCAGAAATAAGAAATATCAGAGAATTGTTTCACCTGGAATTTGTTAGAAATACCACTAGCGCTGAGTAAAGTAATGCTTGAAAGACCATATAGAATACAAAAACGTTTACACTCTGTCAGAATCAGAATGGGAGTAGTAGCAATAAAAGAATGGAAGAAGCTGAATCAAAAGATGCAAGAGGCTGAAGGCGCATTTCCTTTTTACTGATGATACAAGAGATAAGTCCTGACTTGTCGTTTTGTGGTTTGATCGCATTGTTAAATCATAAAGCGCTTTCTTCAGATGCGAAATCCAACAGAAGACCTTTGTGCTGTTTTCCTGCTGAGGAAGAGACCGTGACAAGTGATTCAGGATGCAGTTTTTATTGGTTAGTAAATTTTATGACTTTCAACTCGCATTGCGAATTTTTTTTAAGAAAGTATTAAACTTAACGCCAATTACATCAGAGCAGTAACATGAAACAGTGAATAAACAACAATGAATCGATTAATGGCGTCACACATAAGATGTGATGTATAAACGAATGATGAATATGCATCTCCCTTTGCTGATAATCCATCCGTATATACGGATTGTAGAGGGCTATGTGCAAATGAGATGAGTGATACGGACAATGCGAGATCGCCAGAGAACTCGTGTCTCTCTCCTTCCTAGAGTCCCCTTCACTATCAGTGGGAGCTCCGCAGCAATTTGTCTTCGCTCTGGTATCGGACAGGATAAAAGAAATGTCCCTATGAGTTATCTTAAAGCGGGACAGTTAGAGCAGCATTTTCCCTCTCATTTGTGGTGATAGATGAGTTACGAAAAACCTTTTAATGACTTGTACCCGATGCCGTCGTAACTACTGTTGAAAAGGAATTTGATTAAATTCTCAAGATTTTGATGCTCTTTGATGTTTCTGCGTAAGTGAAGTTCAGTGGAAGGCCTTAATTGCAATTATGGTCCTGCACATGAAAACGATCAGCAGGCGCAAGTCACGTTTTGTGGGAATGCGTCTACTTCATGCAGGCAATTTGATTCGTAAAAACAAGATGCTTAATTTATACATGAAGTAAGAAAAGCTAATATATTGAAGCATTTTTAGAGGAATGAGATCGAAGGTAAGTTAAAGATCTAAATAAAGTTTCTCTAAATGTTTTTACTTTTAGTAATATTCGCTCAAATATTTAATATGTGTGATTAGCGCGCTTGACTATTGATCGAAGGGACTTAGGTTCGAGCTCCCGATAAGGTATGGATGTTTCTTTTCTGTGTTGTCTTTCAGCTGAGGGGTCGACTCCTTGCAGATCTTCTCTATGGCGTATTATATTAAAAGGTTCTTGTCAGAGCTCTATGGAAAGCAGCTGCTTGAGAAGGTAATTTATTTTTGCTTATAGGCTCACTGCTTAAAAGGTTGCTTCAAAATCGCCAAAAAATTAAACAATTATCAATCTTCTAAATAAGTAATTATTTTAGTAAATGGCTTGCTATAACAATTATTGCATATGTATTGATTGACGTATGAGGAGACTATAATCGGAAACTTTTGTTGTTGATTGATCCAACTTCCATAAATCCTTAAATAGTGAGTGGAGAGGGTTGGCTCAGTGGGTAGTCCACTTGACGCGTGATCTGCTGTTCCCAGATTCGAGTCTCAGCTGTGTGCATTGTGCTTTATCTCCGTTAAACTCCAACTCTGTCCGATGAGCTTGGAAAGGACGCCGTCTGTCGGATAGGACGTAAAGCCATGCATCCGTATGCAGGAGAGACAGAGTCATGCCCTATGTACGGTAACGAACACGGTGGATGGCCTTGACGGAAGGATACCATCTGTCTATTTATTATTTATACACCTAACAACCATGTTGATGTTAGGGCCAGGCCCTTCTACACCAGGTTCAGTTAAAAACAATACAAAAAGTATAAAGAAAAACAAGAGAATATTTTAAATATTATACATATCAAACATATTAGTTGTCATTATTCAATGAAGTGTCATAGTTAATTAATTTAATAGTTTTAAGCTTAATAGTAAAATAAATAATAGTTTAAAGTTTAAAAATAAAGATCTGAGTAATAATGATATATTTAATATGTGCATACATATTACACCTATTCACTACCAAAGTCAGGCTGTGAAGGAACAAATTTCCGTTACAGAACGTTAGAGTAGAAAGATTGAATTTAACTACTGTAACCATAGAAACTGAAATCTGATTGGTCTAGCTTTCCCATTGTTGAGGGTATATCCTGTTAAACAAAGAAGTCGCGCGCAGGAAGTTAATAAAGTTGTAGGTTGCATTTCTGACGTCATCTACTGGAAAATTCAACATATCATGTAAAGTAAACTGATTTATTCCTAATTGAGATAATTGCTGAAAATAAATTTTACGTTCTTTGTCATAATGTGAACAGTTCAATAAAATATGTGAAATAGTTTCTTCACAGTTACAGTAAATACAATTTGCACTATCTGATTTCTTTATCTTGTACAAGAAGCTGTTTAACTTTGCAATACCAGTTCTCAATCTTAATATTTTGCAAAAATTCTTTCTAGACACTTTAATTTTTAGCAATGAACATATATTTTGGTCAAGTTGATATCTAAAATGATGTTTAACAGAACTCTGAACTTTAAAATAATTGTTAAGCTCTATTTTTTTCTGATGACTTAAGATAATTTTTAATTTGTATATTATATATAGGAATATCAGTAGTGTCAGTTAAATTGATTGCATCTTTGGCATATGAGTCAGCTAAAACATTTCCTTCAATTCCACAGTGACTAGGTAGCCACTGAATTTTAATAATTTTTCCTTTTTTATATAAATCATTACATAAATGTAATATATCACAGATTGAACTAGGATATTTATTTTCCAAAATATTTTTTTCTATCGAATATAAAGCAGATCTGCAATCAGTCAAAATAACAGATTTATTTAAAATATACTGTTCTTGTATCCAAAAAAGAAGAATAAATTGCAAAGAGGTATACAGAAAACTTCTGTGGCAGTATATGAGTCAGGAAAAAAAGCTCCATCGGTATAAATAGTAGTAAAATTTTGATAGGAATTGTGAATATGTGAATCACTTAAAGTTTTCAAAATAGAAATATCAGTATTTTTTTGTGGATATGTGAGGAATATCCTTGAAGATGGTTGGCAAATGGGTTGGGTTGTTTCACCTCTGAACGGCACTTTTTTGCACACCATGGGCTAAATGGCCAGGTCACTTGGACCCCGAAGGCTCAGAGAAGGTTGGGGGAGGGGACCCACTGGAACAGCTGTTGGGAGACAGATGGTAGCCTCCCGTCAAGGCCATCCAACGTGTTCTTTAACGTGCACAGGGTATGGCTCTCCCGCACACGGGACCACGGCTTAACGTCCCATCCGACGGACGGCGGCCTTTTCAAGCCCATCGGTGTCCCCTACTGACCGTGGGCAGGGCAGGGAATTTTGCAGAGATAAATCTCAACGCTGACCCAGCTGGGACTCGAACCTGGGAACTACAGATTACGAGCCTGGCGCGCTACCGACTGAGCCACCCCCGCCCCTGGTTGGCAAATGATACATCCAAGTGGGTTCATTGCTAATGATGTCTCCTTTATGATTTTTATCAAGAATATAATTAAAAGCAGCCTTTTCCTTCACAAAATTAATTGCAGGGTGAAAACATTTTGCAGTTTTAAACAGATTGATTAGAAAATGATCATGGTGCTTGAGATGAAGTCTTGAAATAATATTAAGTAGCAAATATGGTGCCCTGATCTGGAAAAGTGAAATAGAGGTTTCAGCAATTAAAGCTAGATTAGGAGAGCTTTTCATCAGGCCCAAAGCGAATCTAATAATATTATTTTACGGAACTAAAGAGGGCACATGTGATATGGTTAGGAAGCATAGACTTTCTTCTATTCTTATTCGTTTACGCTTGATTCTGTGCAAGGCAAAATGTATTGTAATAATCATTTGTAATCCTGATTAGTAGGTCTACTTAGCAACATTTGAATTAGCAATATTAATAATGAACAGTAGTGGCAGCTTCTCTCATCTATGAGTCGGTGCAAATGAAAAATATCCCTTTTCCCGTCTCTCTTAGTTTTGCGTTAGATTAATAATGTAACGTAAAGAAAAAGTCTCCGAAATACATTTGTAAAGGAGGCTCAATTCTAGAGAAAAAAAGTGATGTTTGGAAACAATAAGCGAAAGAAAAGGGAAGTTTTTTCTGTATTTCTTTTGCTTCAGAAATTTTAATGGCCTGTTTACAATCTGAGAAGAGGAAACTGGTAGTTGGGAAAAGATCAAGAGAGATTTATTGAACAATTATATCGAAATGGATGGTTCGAAAGCTTCCGAACAATAGATAATAGTACAAATTATTTTCTAACGTTGCGGGAAGAGAACAAAAATGCAGGAATTGGGTAGCTAGAAGTTCTCAACTCAAATATTTGTGGAACGGTTTTTTCTTTCTTTTCTCGTTTGAAGGTGTCACAGACATCCCTTTTAATTCAGAAGAATTAAATTCGACTAGAGACGTACTCAGAGAAATGTGACATTAGGCTACGCGCTCCGTTGCTCTGGGCAACGTGTAGCTGCGACGAGAGAGGGATCTGAGGGTGGGAAACGGGGAGAGAGTCAACCCAGAAACTGTTGTTGCTTAGCAACGGCGGTATCACGTGATTCGGCCGACCAGCTTACACACAATGGCGTCCAACAGCAAGCCAAGTGTCCCAGGGCGGCTGTGCCAGGATGGGCAGCACGTAGTTCACCCCGCACGTGCTCTGGCCATTCGTTACTTGTTCTCTGGCTTCTTTTCTTCCGTCCACTTGAGCAGAGTGCAGCTGACACGCCAACAGGGATGCTCGGCTAACCACGCCGTGTAATGTTTCGGCTCTGTCCGAACGGAGCTTTTGTTCACCGACTAACTGCTCGTATTGTTATCGCTCTTGTTACGGTTATCATAGTTTGGAACACGGCCATTTCTGTTTCTTAGTGTCAGAAAGTTCCTAAGAAACTTCAGACTATGTTAATAGGCTGCACTGAAGTAGGAGCTCTGTCGGTCCCTTTCGATTGTGATGGCTTTTTTCTCTCTGTTCTCATTTTTTTTTCCCCGCATCTGCCTGTCTTTTTCTGTATTGTAATCTTTCTTGCTCGGTCTGTTCTTCTTGCAACTGAGTTCGCTTCTTCCCTGTTTTCTTTATTCTCATATTAATTTCAGTGAGGATAAATGATTTCACGAGGAAGCTGGGAAGACCTACTACTACTATCCGATTTATGGCGCCTGCCGCCTTTCAGTCTCCAATATTCAGAGTCGCTTGGCCATCCATCGTCTTTCCCTCAGATTTCTTTTTCCCCATTGCTTCTTTTTATCCCCTAATCTTTTTCTGAATCTTTTATTTCTTTTTTAAAAGAATATAATTTTTTAAAAGAATAGAGTAGAACATTCCATATTTTTTTTAAAAGTCTTTCTGACCACTTTCAATAGATATGTCAGCACCATAAAAGATTTTTCTTTTCGTTTTCACCATTATAGCATTCAGAATTTTCATTCTTTCTCTGATTTACCTCTGGAAATCTGACCGTTCTAAAAATTACAGTTAATCTTATCCAATAATCTGTTTCAGTACCTATTATTTTTTTCTCTTCGCTTTACTTCCTACATCTGGAGTTTTACGTTAGACAGTGGCGTACTCAGGTCCGGATTTCCCACAAGGCACCCTAAGGCACTCACTTGCCCATCGGCGCCGACCTAATTAAGGCTCCAGAATCCTAAATGTTATGTCTTATGTTTTCAAGTGAAGAAATTTTAAATTGTGTGATTAAGTAGTCTGCAGTAATCATATCATTACTATTAATAAACTGATTAGCTATTAAGTTACATTTTACAAAATACATTATATTCTCAGATCTATTGCACTCTCTACATTTGAAAAATAATTATTGCAAGTTATACTTTCTCGTACAGTTGGCATAATCCTAAGCCACTTGGTAAAATACTGATGAGTTTTGAAAATTACGATTTGTATTGGAAAATTAATAAAAATTAGTAAAATCAAGACAACTTGGTGAAATCTCGGGTTGCTTCCAACCCCTTCCCCCTCCCACGGAACGAAATACTGGGCAAGTTCCCCCAACCATAGTCCCTGATCGATACTAAAAACAATTGAAAAAGAAATCTCCAAGCTGCTTCTTGCCACAGAGGCCTAACAGGAGCCTCTTAGTTTAATACCCACAATAGAATGTCTGTGAGGATGGCTGGGACTTCAGCAGAAAGACAACACAAACATCCATGCCTTTCCCGGGGCTCGAACCCAGGTCCCGTTAATCAGTAGCCAAGTGCGCTAAGATAGCAGAAACATCTCGAAACGTTATTTGGAAATTGCTATCAAGACAGATGTTTTCAAAAACTTCTCATGACAATTTTTACTTAAGCGTAAACAATATTCTCTGTATTAATTTAATAACAAATAGTCACCAAAATGTTTTCTTTAACTGAAAATGGCGAAACTTAATTAGGATTTAATAGGATTTTAACATAAAGTTTCCTTCTATGAGAAAAAGAACTTGTACAGAAAACTTTTAATAGTTTTTTAGTGTAATTCAAGTAGATGATCTAATTAGGTGTATTTACCGGTGCTATTCGGAGAGGGGGGGGGGGGAGATTGGCTCAATTGATAACCTGCCAGGCTCACAATCTGCGCTTCCCCTGTTCGAGTCTCAAGTGTACAAGCTTTGCAGATTTTTAACTCCCCTTCTGTCTTCAGCGAGAAAGGAGACACCGATGAGCTTGGAAAGGCCGTCGTCCTTCGGATTGAAAGTTAAGCTATGGTGCTGTATGTAGGAGTAATGTCTTGTATATGCTAAGGAACACATTTAATATTCTTGACGAAAGGTTTACCATCTGTCTCTTAACATCTGTAAGTGGATCAGCTTTAGCAACCTTCTCTGAGTTCTTGGAGTCCTTGTGACTCGATAATTTAGTAGGCCATTATGCACAGTATACCGCTGCTCATAGGTAAAAACAACCTCAGTGTTTTTCCAAGTCAGGCCTGGGTAAACTACCGCCACCTCCTTCTGTGCGGCCCGCGAGCTACTGATGACAAATAAATTTGTAAAGGAGAAAAAGAACATATAGAGGACAAGAAATACAACTTCGGCAAAACGAATTCTCATGAAAATAATTAATTTTGATAAAATTATATTGTTTACGTTTCAACTTTTTGGACACTTATGCGGTAGGTCAACGTGGACATAGAGTAAAATTGTCTTGAGGCTGTGGGATCTAAACCCACGACCTCCTGATGACATGTTAGGTGCTCTGACCGCCGAGCTACCCGGCTACCGACCAATTATCCTCTAGTGTGGATGTTAAACCCCTCGAAGACTCGAACAGGGGACGCGCAGATTGTGAGCCTGGCAGGTTATCAATTGAGCCATCCGTTCACTGTAGAATCAGCCACTGGCGGGCTGCCTTATAGGATCTCGAGTGAAGGATCTCTTATTGCAGTTCTACCAGATTCGGACCCATGACAAATCACACTCAGTGGGGACAATTGACTGGCATTTTTGTATACTAGTTTATGTTTCACTTTTTCTTTTGATATTGATTATATATTTCTTTGGTGGCTACCTTCGCACTTCATTTTTCTAAGGGTCTCGCCGTTCGATATAACTATGCGGCCTTTCAGCTAAAAAGTTTGTCCAGGCCAGATTACGAATGTTAAAGCATTTCTGAATATCTTCAATTTGGGAGGTTTTAGCTATTGGTTTTCTTGTGCTTTAACGAGATCACTAAATAAAGCAACCGATTAAGCAAAAATAATTCATTGTTCATGAATAATGAATGTGTTTGCCGTCTCGCTTGTTACTGTCTCTATAGTCCTTTGTGGTAAGGATTTTTCGTTTCCTTTGATAGTAAAATATTCTTCCGTTTGCCGTCCATTAAAATTTATTCCTTTGAAATCAGCAGACTTTTTCTTGTTTGTGAATCTATCACTGAAACAGATTCCTTAATAGTTTTCATTTTTCTTAACCTTTACTTGGAATGATAAATATTTCCTCGAGAAAAATCGTCTCTTCAGGTAAACTTAGAACTTCAGCTTGTGTCTTCCGCTGCTTTCAAAGACCACGAATCGAATTTTCATTAAGCGAGGCAATAAAATATATTGAAAATCGAGTCCCAGTGGTAAATGAAAGAGGAGGTTAAGTTTTGACTCGTGTACTTCTCTTGCAGAATATGAAATCTCTCTCCAGGCGCAACTTCAGGTTTTGAAATTTTAAATTGCAGTTTCGAAGCGTTCGAGCCACGCCTTCCGCCTTAACGATCGATTCATTGCATCCGAGACACGATTTAAATCTCCTACGCGAAAGATAATGTCGTCGTTAGTTGGTCTGGAGCTCGATTCAATTTGTTTCTCACATTCACGAGCTTAGGCATCATCGTGAAATTTTTGAATTATTCCGGAAAGCTACTAAACGGTTGAAAAGGGAGAAAGATTTTTTAAAAATTTAATACAATTCTGATGAACACTTAGACGAAGTTTGTTTAAAGTGTGCTATCATAGATAGGAAGTAATATTTATGTGGAGAAATAGCTAAGATTGAAACCTTTTTTTTTGTACACAATGGCTTAAATGGTTAGGTCACAAGGTCGTAGAGAGACCCAAGAATCGTATTAAGTTGGAGAATGGGACCCACACCATACCACAGCTGTTAGGAGACAAATGCAAGCCTCTAGTCAGGGCTAGGCAGCACGTTCTTTAACGTGCACAGGGTATGGCTCTCTCCTACACATATGACCACGGCTTTAAAGTACCATCCGACGGACGGTGGTCTTTCGAAGCACATCGGTATCCTCTTTTTCATCAAAAAAACGGGAGTTAGGGAGACAATTTCCAATGCAGGCACATTTGGGACTCGTATCAGGCAACTGGAAATTATCACCCTGGCGACTTGCCGACTGGGCCAACCTCGCCCGCATAAGTGAAGAATTGGGAGCTTTCGAATCATTTCCATTCCGTCAGATGGGTCGAAAAGCCGTGGCACCATGTCCAAGAGAAACATACCGTGTGCACCTTAAAGAACACACTAGATGGTCTTGAAAGGAGGCTTCCATCTGTCTCCTAACAGCTATCCAGTGAGTCGCCTTTCCCCCCCCCCCCAACCTTATCTCTCCCCTTGGTGCTCTTGTTCATTTAGACCATTGTGTGTAAAAAAAAAACGACATGGAAAGGCCTTTATCCATCAGATGTAAACTGAAGCCAAGCTCCTGTACGGGGAGATACTCTTTGTACACATTCAAGAACACAGGGGATGTTTCCATTTGCCTCTTAACAGCTCTTTCTTTAATCATTCTACCCAACATCAGGGTCATCGGGAGTTAGCCATTTAGTCCATTATATGAAAAAAAGTGACGTTCATCAGTAAACAAGTCAACTCATTTCTGATTCATACATGTTCAATATATGCCCTACTTTCTACCCATACAAGTAAGGCCTTTAAAACGGATATAAATATATTTCCATCGAGAGAAAAATCAAAACTTATATATATATAGGATTTTCTTTACTGCAACCTCGTATTTCGCTTTCAGCAATGTTTCTTCTTCCTACGATGCTCTCTTGTTACTTCCCAATGATACGAATCGAAAGGATTCTGGCGGCGGCAGTTAGTCGACCGCAGTGCCATGTTTACAAAGGACAACAACCCAACAGCAGTGGAAAAGTCTCTTTGCATTGCATAGTGATGCTGATCTCGCGCTACATCCCACTCAGACGCTTTCCGTTGTTCGTTTATTTCTGCGTCTCCCTTTATTGCATCCGCAGACCGTTTAGTCAATGTTTGGCAACTGGCGGCCATTGGAAACGGAATCTCGTAAATGATGTGCGGCGGACGCGAATAGCAGGACTTAACGGCATCCTTTGCCTTAAAGGTACGCTGTAAATTCTGAAGAAAACTGTCTCTTATTTGGAGGGAATTAGAGAAACTGTAAACTAGTCTATTGAGGTCAACTGAAGAAAAACTTTTTAAATAAAGACTTTTCAAAGTTTCTTCTATGAAGACATTTTTTAAGACCAAGTTTTGTTTTAGGTAATAGCTAAAATTTGGCATTTTTCCGATAATTCCGAAAACTTTTTTATTTTGTAAAACAAGTAAGTAAAACAAGTAAGTGAAATAATGAAAAATTTTCATTTTTGCATTCTATTCATGTCCCGTGGAAAAAAAACTCGTAACGAATGTTCCATTGGACTAATTTTTCAGTTACATCTTTTTTTTTAATCGCTGTCGCACTTTCAGAACTTTGTCTTTGTAATAGACATAAGAATATGTAAGTACATAAAACAGATAAAAGCTTCCCATCAAGGTCATACAGCAGGGAGGGCCACCTCTGCCATTTAAAGCAAAAACAAGACATGTTTTGTAGCGTGTACAGGGTATGTTTGTTATAAAATGAACATCACAACAGTGCGTGTACAGGGTATGCTTGTTATGAAATGAACAGCACAACAGTGCATGTACGGGATATGCTTGTTATGAAATGAACAGCACAACAGTGCATGTACAGGGTATGCTTGTTATGAAATGAACAGCACAACAGTGCATGTACAGGTATTTGTTATGAAATGAAACCTTCACGCGGTGCCACGGCCTAACGCACCATCTTCTCTGACTGAGTGCCGGGTGGGAGTTCAGCAAAGATCATCCCAAACTGGCCCTTTTGTCATATTTTTCCATGGGAAAATTCCATTCAGTGAGTCATTTCGATGTGTCACTCCCTAATGCCTTTTTATTTAATGCATATATGGCCTGCATTTATTAATGTGTTTCAGTCAAAAGAGCCATGTCTGCCGCCCGATATCATGCGTGCCATAAAATTCCCACCATGCTCTTCATTTCTCTCGACATCTAAATGATTTTACATCGTATAGTAATAATGCATTTGCGATGTGATTTTTATTTAATTAATTTTTTTCTTAATTGATTGAGTGGCTTTGACAAACGTAAAATCTTTTGAGAGCAATACTCGAAAAATATCATTTAATTCAAGGGAGGGATAAAGCATAATACTAGTTGTAAAAAAATATATAAAATGATCTTAGCTATTAAATCATTTTTGAATCACATCTTTAAAAATTTAAGTCTAACAGAAAGATTATTTTGCCTCTGAACTTAATTTTTTTTTCACACAGTGAACTAATTCACCAGGTTCTTAGTGAACTAATTCACCAGGTTTCTAATTCTTCTATGTCCCAAGGGCTCGGAGACAGCTCTCAGGAGACAGATAAAAAGTCTCCCGTAAAGGTCATCCAGCATATTCTGCAACGTGCACAGGTTAGGTCTCTTCTGCACGTGATGCCAGGCTTAACGTCTCATCTGACGGAAAGCGGCCTTTCCAAGTCCATCGGTGCCCGCTTTCTCACCGAGGATAAGGAGGAGGTGTCGCGGAGATAAATATCAACGCTGACAAAAGTGGGAATCGAACCTGGGAACTGCAGATTGCAAGCCTGGCGCAGGTGTCGGAACAGGCTTATAGAAACACTAACACATTCCATAATAAGAAATATTGAACAGATTGCTCTTGTTTTTCTAATTTCCTTCGAAACCAAATCAGATATCTGCAGATATATTATCGACATTTTCTTTTGTTGTTTTCTCCAAATGATGTCTTCAGAGAAAAAAATAAATTGATATCAGATGCTAAGAATTTCCTATGGAGTGCAAGTATTCGGAAATAATTAATAACTTCTTCGAACGTGGTTGCATTGCACTTCGATCGAAGGTTTCCCTCCAGTTATTAAATTCTTCTTGAATCAAATGATATTTTTAAACACTGCTGAAAATTAAATCTTAATAATACTTTGATGCAGGTGTGAGTTCACCTAGACCAAGTTTCATTAACTAATGAAGCGCTGTCTTTTATTCTGTTGCTCTTAAGTATCGAGGCCTGGCATAAAGGGACACAAATTGATTCTAAAATTTTCATTGCAAAAAATAAAACTTCTTTTCCATTGAACTGAATTAATTTCATTTCACACTTCTAATTCTTTCGCTCCATCAAATAGAAACGGGCATGTATTATCTGCATAAATCCATATGATTAACTTAGCCTTTTTATCATGAAGTCATTCATTACGAAATCTTATTCTCTTATTAATTCACTCGGTTTCAACGCAAAGCCAAGAACCTTCTTTTTCATGCACTGATAAGTATTATAGCACGGACTTCACGGGGAATAAGTCTTTGATTTCAGAGGCGTTCTCTTCACCTCTCAGCTGAATTAAATTTCTCTCGCACCCGTGTTTTTCTTGCTACGCCCTCCTTTGTGCCTCTTCTGTGAGCTGTGGAAGATCTCGGTGAATGCAACTGTTTATTTCCGCAAAATCCAGATGCTGGAAGGACGACGTTTACACAACCAACGACCGGTAAGTCAGACAGGCAGCAGCAGCAAGACTCTCCTTCTAATTTATTGTTCTACTGCTGCCTTCGTTGCACCGCGGCTCCTTCTCTTCAACGTCTGGCTAGCTAATTAGGTAGGGAATTAATGCAACCCTCAATGTGATTTAGGTCGACGCCTGTTCTCCGTGCCTGTCGTTTATCTCGCGTTGTGGAGAATATTTGGGTGAAAGTGCCTATTAGAGAAGAAAAACTCGATGCTGTGAATCATCCAAAACGACAAGGCGCTTGGGACGAGTGAGGAAATACAATTGATTTCGATAAATATTCGTAACTCGAGATGTTAAATGCCGAAAAGCTCATAAAGGCAAATCTAATCACCGTTTATTCACTGGGACCTAGTTACTACTTACATTTGATAAATTCGACTATCTGTCTGTTTTTACTCTTTACCACTACAACGAAGAGAGCAATTTATTTAGAAATAAAGAGTGTAGAAAGAGACAAGAGACATGTTACTCTGATTCATAATTTTCATTTTCTTTCGTACATTCCCAGCCCATGTTCTAAAGAAAGAATTTAGTCACTTTTATTAATTTTTGATATATATATTTTAGTGACGATTTAGGAAAATTATCAGTAGCCAAAGATTTCTAATAAGATCGTGAATAATCAGTCAGAGCTTTTCCTCGTATACAATAGTTGTAAATCCTCTCAGCACGATACTGTAGTTCCCAATTTCGAGTCCCAGCTGAGTCAGAATTGAGATTTATCTCCGCAAAATTCCCTGCCCTGCCCACGGTCAGTAGGGGACACCGATGGGCTTGGAAAGGCCGCCGTCCGTCGGATGGGACGTTAAGCCGTGGCCCCATGTGCGGGAGAGCCATACCCTGTTCACGTTAAAGAACACGCTGGATAGACGGGAGGCTACCACTGTCTCCCAACAGCTGTTCCAGTGGTCCCCTCCCCCAACCATCTCTGAGCCTTCGGGGTCCATGTGACCTGGCCATTTAGCCCATTGTCTGCAAAAAAGTGCCGCTCAGAGGTAAAACAACCCAACCCAACTCAGCACGATAAGAGCAAAAGAATTAAATTCAAAAATATTTACGTTAAATTTTAAGAAGGCAATTAGATGTATTCCATCATCCCCTCATCAATAATAAGTCATCCACAGTAACCAAGGAAATATACTTGCTTCATTTCCTCCTCTTTTTCCATATTGAATTTAGAATAATAGTTGCAAATACATCAGTCGACTGAAATTAGCATCCAGCATAAGTCAAAACTTGTGTGCTGGATTCACAATGTTTGCAGTATAATATAGTAAGCAAATGTGGCATTTTGTGGCAGCAAAAAATATCTACATTAAACTGTTGCAATCCATTTATAGAATCCTCTCTTGAAGATGTTTAGAGATCGTATTGTCTTCAGTTCTTCTGGAATGTCGTTTTACAATCTTGATCCAATATAACTTAGATCAAAACATCTCCTGTATATCATCCTACAGAAATTAAATAACGAACCTCACTTTCTGACTTATCCTCGTAGTTATTGCAAAACAAACAAGATAATTAAACGGAGATACCTTCTCCAAAGCATTGGAAAGCATTGAATCAGTCGAGGCATTCATCAGTGACTCACTCGAGCAGTTTTCATCACTTTAGTCTTCTCTGTATTCGTCACCGAGTCTACTTTATTACCAATCCTATAAACAACATTAATAAAAAAAGTTCATCTCCTTAATATCCTTGGAAGAAGGGCGAATCATCAACCTAAGTCAATATATTAAAGTCTCTAGAACAGGATTCGACATCCTACAGCCCAAGAAGCAGGTTTTTCCAGTCCGCTGAGTAAATAAACTCAAATTCATATTAATGTTTTTGCTTTGCGCCGACATTTAATTTAAATAAATTTTTGTTTATTCTTAACAGAAGACTATTAAATTTTGATTGGGTTCGGAACTTTCTTATAATGTCTGTGGAAAACGATGATTTAATAATCTCTTCGGAATACATGTGGTTTCTAATAAATTTATACCACTTGATCAATGGAATGCATTTATTTCTTCATTATTGTTAAACAGTACGCCAAAGAAAGAGGCTGAACCTCGCTGCTTCGTACCATCGTTGATCTTGTCAGGCGGGGTTGGCTCAGTCGGTAGCGCTCAATTTTTAATAATGTCTGTGTAAAACGATGTTCCTAAGTTCGAGTCCCAATTGTGTCAGCTTTGAGATTTGTCGCTGCTAACGCCTCACCTTGCCCTCCGTGAGAAAGGAGACACTACCTGGCTTCGGAAGACTACTGTCCGTTTCGTGGAACATTAAGCCTTGGCTCCTTGTGCAGGAGAGCCATACATGCTGGATGGCCGTGACGGGAAGCTTCCATCTGTCTCCTAATAGTTGTTCAGTGGATCCCCTTCTTCAATCATCTCTGAGCCTTTGGAGTTTGATGGAACATTCGGTTGAACATCTGCAATGATGTTTTGGTAGGTGGTAGACTTTCATATTAAATTTACATTCAATGACGTTCTCCCTGCGTAAATAGTGTCTTTACGCTTCTCATTTGCTAAAGATATATACACCGAAGGGCCAAAACGTTATGACCACCTTCCTAATATGTTGTTGGTTCTCCACGTGCCATCAAAACAGTTCTTACTCGGCGAGGCATGGACGCTACAAGATTTCTAAAGGTGTCTTATGGTATCTAGTACCAATAAGTTAGCAGCACATCCCTTTAACTCTTGTAAGTTATGTGGTTGAGCTGCCGCAGATCGGATATGCTCTTCCAACACAAACCACAGATGCTCAATTGGATTGATGTCTGGAGAATTTGTAGGCCAAGGCAATACCTAGAAGTCGTCCTAATGTTTCGCGAACGATTCTCGAACAATCCGGGCAGTGTAGCATGGTGCATTATCCTCTGAAAGAAGGTACCACTAGAGGAAAATACCTTTGCCATGAAAGGATGTACCTGGTCTGCAATGATGTTTAGGTAGGTGGTAGACGTCATAGTTTCCTGCACATGAATGACTGGGCCCAGGGTTTTCCGGAAGAACATTACCCAAAGCACGTGTTCCAAATCGTCCCACAGTGCATCCTGGTGCCAACACTTCCCCAGGTATACGACGCACATGGTGCAACAGGAAACGAGATTCATCGGACCAGACGACCTTCTTCCAATCACTTTCGACGATGAACCGAGGTTAGCATGGGCACTCGGAGCATTCCGTGGCTACGCAGCCCCATTTTCAGTAGGATTCGATGTACTGTGTTTTGTGATACATTACTCCCGTCACCAGCATTTAAATTACGGGCGAGTTGCGCCACAGTACCCCTTCTATTGGCTCCTACAATACGGGATAGCCTTCGCTCACCTCTAGCATCGTTGAGCCGTGGTCGACCCACACCTTGCCGCCGGTTCGTGGTTTTTCTCTCTCAAAACCACTTTTTGTAGGTCCTAACCACGGCTGACCGTGAGCACTCCACAAACCTTGCCGTCTCGGAAATGCTCTGACCCAGTCATCTGGCCATTACAATTTGGCCTTTGTCAAACTCACTTACGTCTGCTACCTTTCTCATCTAAAGAACAAGAATAACACTGATTAACAGAGCTCAGTATCAGATGCTATTTATACCGTTTCATGACCTTCACAAACGCCGTCGTTTACCTGCAGTTGCTTCAATTTGCATAAAGATGCGCTGGTCATAATGTTTTGGCTCTTCGGTGTAAGTCTCGCAACAAGGGAATAAAGGCACATTTTGGAAGAACGTGATTTCTTTTTTTTGGGGGGGGGGGGCGTAGAAGGAAGGGGAAGATTATTTCAATGCCTATTCGCTCTTGAAATGCAAAACAAAAAAAAGAGAGAGAGGCATCTGGCCCTACTAAATATCAATTAAGCTCTGGTCACATTAGTTCGGTAAGCTTAGTTGTAAGTCTCGAAAAACAATTCTCTCCAAAGTGGAAAATTTTAATACTTCGAACTTATTACAGCAGAATCAGTTCGCATTCGTTAGATTTCATTATGAAATGAAAAAGAAAAACTGATCAAAAAATGATACTAACCTTCCTCATATACTAACGCGTTATTAATTTGTCGCGAAATAAATTATTGTTCTTATAATATGCTTATACTAAAACAAAATTATTTAATCCTACCATAATGCTTGAAAAATAATATGTTCTTTACTGAAACCCAGCTAGATACTCCTGATTATTGATCTCTTCGCCATTAAACTTTTCTAATTCTTCTGGTCCAATTGCTGGTAATTACCGATAAATTAAAAAGCATGAAAAAAAGACTGCAGCCCATCTTCAGACTAAATTGACAAACTAAACCCAAAGTTCACATGTTTTTAAAATTAATGCGTCTTTCGATAGGGTTCTTAAAAAAAATCAAGTTCCTTGCTAAAATTAAAGTAAAACAAATGGCAAGAAAATGACTACACTTGATTTTTTTTGCTCTCTTTGAGATACATAATTCGTCATTCAATCTTCTCTGTGTTCGTTTACATTTATTGTTTTTAATGCTGTTGATTAGGTCAAGGAATCAATTTACAATTCAGATCTCTGTTATACACCTCATCAAATTCAGGTGTAGCAAAAAAGATGTGTCAATGAGGTTGCGAAAAGAACTTGAATTACCTCATAAAAGGCTAGAAAGTTTTGACTTATAATTCGAGCTTCTATTGCTGTGTTTGTGAAATGTAATTTTGTAAAGCTATGCATCTGTTATTTTTATTCATTTCTCTGCGTTATTTAGTTGAATAATGATTGAGAAAACTGATTCTTTATTTCAGCTTTCAATCAATTCGCATTTCTTTTGCATTTTTTTTCTGGTATTAATCTTTCTCAGAATTGTTTCATTATTTCAATAATAAATTTTAAATGTGAGCAATAATTCTAAACCTTATTAACATAATTTGTAACCTTTAGCCAAACATAATTTTGAAAGTGATTTCAAGCATACAGAGGGCAGCACTAAAATTGAATGTATTTTATATCATTGTAGAAAAAAAAATCTGCTTTTTAAACATAAATTAGATTTTTTTTTAATTTATGTTTTTGTTATGAAAATTTTAAACTACAAAATTCGCAGAAAATTTTTACCGACACAGATCAAAGGTTAATAATTGAACCATTTTTGCCTTCGCAACAGATTGATATTGTTACGACAGATAAACGTGCTACAATGAACCGTGATGTGATGTTTCGTCTTGATGCTCGCGTGAACTGCAACGTGAGAATTACGTCACCAACGACATCGAACAAATAACCTAAATGAAAAATAAGGAAGAAAGAATTGTATAAATAGGAGTTGAAGTGTGAAAAGAAGCGTGTTAGTTTCAGTTTGTGCACGATAAGATGGTCTAAAGAAGAAATGTTTTATGTGGTGTGTGCGCGGGAGATTAAATAATTTATCAGTGTTGATTCTACTAATGAATGACAAAAAAAAAGGATGTTTAGGACAATTAAAAATATGACTGAGGAGATTTTATGTTAGTCGAACATACAGAGCTGATTTCGACTTTTCTGTAGGAAAAGTTCATCAATTGGTGTATAGTTACATTTAGCTTGTTTACAAGAATTGGTGAGGTTATTCTCGATAGGTTGGAGATTTGTTTTCAAATATGACTGTACTGCTCATCGACTGATATAAGCCTGATTTGAGTGTTAAGAGTAATAAGATACTAAGTTCTTTCGAAGATTAATTTTTATAGTGATATAGATTTGTGTTGGTTGACTTTATATAAATGATTTTTATCCATACTTTTGTTATAAATTATATTGTTTTAGAATTATAATTGTTATATACTATTTATTTGAATTCACACTCAGTTTTCATCCATTTAATTCGTAGCAATATATTCATTCCAATATGTCAAATAGATGACTAGCTACGTATGGAGTGCAAACAACAATAAATGTTTAAGAATGTAACTGACTTCAGAATTCTTGGCTTTGGAACTGTTTGTTCCACTCCGAACATTCGTAATCGTATTCTGATTAATGTTCACGTCCAAGGGAATCGCCGTTAGGAGAAGTAATCTGAGTCGGAGGACAACCGCCGCCGTTCATGTTATGGGAACTTCATTTTAAGACGAGTACTCTTATCATTAACTCGATTAGACGGTTGACGTAGCGGAAAGTAAAGAACAAAACAAACGGTGATCGATAAGACTGACGATGAAGAGAAGCTCATAATACACCCGAAAGAGCTTTCTCGTATTAGAATCGCATCCCAGCCGATTGAAAAGTCAGTTGTCTGTTGGAAATTATAATTTAATGGAAATAAGATTATTGAAAAGGGAAAGATCGATTGAAAAGGGGCATTTTTAAAGGGGGGGGAATGGAAGGGGAGATGGAACATTGGAGAGAAAGTGAAATAGCAAATTCTGTGTACGAGCTACTAACGGAGGAGTTGAAAAAGAATCAAAATGTGATCGATAGTAGATATTAAATTCGAGACAGAAAGGAGGAAAACAACTGATGTTCATTAGAATGGATGACTCCGGTTTAGAAAGCAACAAAAGTAGGCAAAGTTTTTTTCCCCACTATAAGGTGTAGGGTTCAAATCCAGATAATTAATTTAACGAAGATGTTCTCGATAATTGATGATCGCCACAATCGTTATTTCTCTCCTCTTATTTCTTATCGCTGAATATACATGACTTACGTAGCCATTGGTAGTTTGTAGATAATACTGTAATATAAGCTCACCGGACAAAAAATTAGTTGTCTCCCGCCGTAAGAGGGTTACGTCCGTTGGACAGCAACAGAGGGCGCACTAGTAATAAACGCGTCCTACAAATAGCTGTGCTGTGCTACGGGGTTCATACAATGACAAGAAGTGGTTGTGTGCCATGTATGTCTTAGTCGTTCCGTGAAACATGGGTCGCGCCAAAGATGAATGAAAATCGCCAAAGAAGAATGTGTGGTAAAAAGGTATTACGTTTGGCAAAGGGCATAGTGTACAAGAAGTTGCTGCCTTTGCAGGTGTGCCGAAATGTACTGTCCAAAGGGTCTACCAGTAGTAGCGTACATCGTTAATCGTCGCCAGAACTGCGGCAGAAAGACTGTGCTCACCAATAGGGGCTGCCGGAATGTGTCACGCACTATTGGAGCAAACTGCTTTCCAAAACAAGGCAGCAATTGCTCCAGTCAATCCAATTGTTTCCGAACGATCACTCCGAAGGGAACTGCATGCGATGGATATCTGGAGCAGAGTACCGCAGAAGAGAGCCATGTTAACTGCTCTGCACAAGGCTGCACAGCTACAGTGGGCGCGGCGCCACAAAGACTGAACTGTCGACTTTTGGAAGCGTGTGATCTGGTCGAATGAGTCACGTTTTTGCTTGTACACGAATGATGCGAGGCGACGGGTACATCGTAAGTCTCATGAAGCCTTCCATGCGGACTGTGTGCAAGGTTCTGTTCAAACTGGAGGAGGCTCTGTGATGTTCTGGGTGTGTTTCACGTACGAGGAAATGGGTCCTTTGGTTGTAGTGATGTCACAGTTGAACAGGAAGGACTATATGGAACAACTGAATGACCACATGTTGCCTTTTATGCAGCATCTCCACAGTGAACACCAGAAGGATACCCCAGTCTTCCAAAACGACAATTGTCGTGTGCACAGGGCTCGAAGTGTGTTGGATTGGCACGACGAGCATTCTGAAGCCTTCGAGCATCTCGACTGGCCTGCCAAATCCTTGGATTTGAATCCCATAGAAAACTTGTGGGACAATTTGGGGCAACGAGTGAAACGCCGTCCCAGCCATCCGGCCATTCTGACCGAACTGCGGCATTTGCTGCTGGAAGATCGTGTACACTACATCCACACACTGGTGGCATCCATGCCAGACAGGATTTCGGCTGTTCTTCGGTCGCACAGAGGCGTTACGCGCTATTAGATGGCATTCAGTCAGAGGTGGCTAATTTTTTTGTCCGGTGAGCTTATGAGCATGAACATTATATTTAAAAAATTTCATTCCCGGAAGTAAAGAATACATTTGCCATTTAACCCGCAAAGCTAAATAGCTTATCTGTAGGAAAGTGAATATATTCAATATACCATTCAGTCATGATATAATGATTTTACATCATAAGTAGTTCACGAATTTTTTTCACACATTTTTCCCAAGCTTTTTTAAATAAAGAATTGTAAATTTCGCGCTTAGAAGCAATCGTAATATGTCCTTGACAAAACTTTTCAACGAATTTCAATAGATAATATTTTATGCAGAATATTCGGTTTGGCGTTCATATTGTTCAAAAGTTGGATAAATTTTCAAATGTCAGCCTTGAAATAGCTTAGATAATACCGCTCTAGAAGGTGCGTCTATATTACTCCAAAGAAGGCTAGATCGTATAGCTCTTTAAATAAATCAAAAAATGCAGTTAATTTCTTTGCGAAATAATAAAACAAATTATTAAATCTATGCTATTAATTCACATATCCGCTTTTCCAAATATCCTGTGCTCTTTAATATATACTATCCTCCTAGTTGGCGCAGTTAGCTCACGGTGGCACTGCAACTGTCTAGGTCTGGGTTCGAGTCTCGGAATAGCATGGTTGTTCGTTTGTGTATGTCATGAAGAAAGGAATAAGAGGAGATTCCCTAACGAGTTTATCCAATGCAATTCCTTGAAGCCATGACAGCCATGTTGAAGCACCCATGAGTTGGGTTTGTTTGTTTTCCCTCTAAGCTGCGCATTTTGCACACAATGGGCTAAATGGCCAAGTTGCAAGGACCACAAAGCCTCAGAGGAGGTTTGGGGGAGGGGACCCATTGGACAGCTATTGGGAGACAGATGATAGCCTCCATGCGTGAGCATGTTTTTTAACATGCACAGGGTATGGCTCTCCCGCACAAGGGGCCAGGGCTTAATGTCCCATCCGACAGATGGTGGCGTTTCCAAGCCCATCAGTGTCCCCTACTGACCAAGGGCAGGTCGGGGAGTTTTGCGGTCAATGCTGGCCCAGGTGGAATTCGAACCTGGGAACTGCAGATTTATGAGCCTGGCGCACTACCGACCGAGTTATCCCCGCCCCGAAGCACCCATAAAATGATTCGCCAACTTGTAATGAACTCTGGTATTCTCTGTGCGTTGTCTTCCGGCAAGGATATTTGCTACGAAAAAAATTTTACTATGTAAAAAAAATCCATTATTAAAGTTCTAAACTTTATTCCTTCTTATTGCATGCAGTGTTATCCATAAAATTCCGAACAATTAGTAAAACATATAGTTGTTATATAAAAACACACTCACTCAGTCTGTCGCTCGATCGCACGCACACATACACACACTTATAATGTTTATCATATCAAAATAAAGATACAACTATGGAGTCTTAAGACATATATGTGCAACTTTCTTATTCTCTCTCCCCCACCTCCCCATCTTTCACTAAAACTGTTAGTTGATCAACATTATATCTCTCGTATACAGCATCAAATCATGATGACACATCAAATTACAATTTTAAGAATGTGCATCTAAATGTAGCAGATGGCAACATTTTAGAAAAATTGTCTTATTTGCAACTTCCTAGAGAGCAGGGAACAAAACGTTCTCTGAAGATGTTTTGGGTGCCTCAAAATGGATGCCCCGTCGCATTTCGTTTACGAGCTTAGGAGTCTCCTCTTATTCCTTCCTTCATGCTGTATGTGATTGCATCTTATACGAGAGAGAGAACAGGACAAGCTTGTTTGAGCTTCTAAGTTATTTCCCTCCTTTGCGCAGGGAAATATATTCTTCCTTTTTCTTCCAAAAAAATTATTTATTAATTTAAAAAAATCCAGCTAAATGGTTTTGCTTTGTTTTCAACTCTTGTTTTATTTTGTAATTTTCGCCCCTACAAAAGATAAGAACTCCAGTGTGCAAAAAAACAATGATTAAATGCATCAAAATATTTAGTTACGTAAACCAATTTTCTTTTTTCAAGCAAGAGAAAGCGATGCCATGTATATAGAGCGTGTGACATCCTTCTCCGTCTTGATTCTTTCTATGATTTTTATTTTTCTCACAGGATGATTTTCTTAAACAATTTCGTTTTATGTTGCATCCACCGAGCTTTTTTGCAGGTTTGGAGGAATTTGATGGTATTTATCTTTCTGTAGTACATTTTTCCTGCGCAATGGGCTAAATGGCCAGATCACAATGACCGTAATGCTCCTGAGGAGTTTCGTGAAGATCTTTTAGGAAGCGCTTGGAAATCTGAATCAATTCCATTCAACACGTTTCTGTGAATGGAGTGCCCAGTTTGACTTTCCTTCACCCAGAGGGGCGAGAGTTGGTCCAATCAGTAGCGCTTCGAGCTCCGTATTCTGCAGTTAGCAGATTCTAGTCCCAACTGTTCCAGCAAAGAGATTGATCTCCTCTAATTCTCGCCCTGCCTTCGAAAGGAAGGAGACATCATCTGGCATGGAATGACCTCTGTCCGTCGCACATTGAAGAGCACTCTGGGTAGCCGTAATACGTTTCTTTCTGTCCCTTAACAGCTGCCATTAGATCCCTTTCCACAATCTCCTCTGAGCCTTTAAAAGAAGAAAAGTTTCACCCGTTGTGTACAAAAAAAGTGCTGCTCAAGGGTAAAAAATCAAATCCAACCTTTAACCCCCAGCCAAATCTGAACATTTTCATCTGACGGACTGTAGTCATCTTAAGCACAATTCTATGCTCTTTGTCTCTGAAGGCAAGATATGAGCAATAGGAGAAAATTGCAACCTGCAAACGTCAAACATTACAGAATAAATGAGATAAAAATAAAATAAGACAGAACATTCTTTTTTTTTTTAAATTAAGTTTGGTGTTTAGAGTATCTGGTACGGCCTTACATTTATATTAAGTTTGGTCGAAAATTTATTTATAGTTGAGCCGAACCTGCATTCTGCAAATTTTTACTGAAGTATTGAAGAAAGTAAACCAAATTAAAAACAGTTAAAAACGAAAAGCAGATATAAATTCGATAGATATTGATCGAAGGAAAAGATAACCCTCCATCACGGGGAGAAAACGTATTGCATACAGTGTTTAGTTACCAGCAGTTTCCTTTATGTGCTTGACTGCTAGCTCAGTCTTAAACTTAAACGAAATAATGTTTTAGAAGCTGCCAACATTTGCAGTTCTCAGAAAACTCAAGCACAACTTTTAAAATGAGTTCTTTTTGTTTGCAATATTTTGGGGAAAATGAAATGTTTAAATTAGTCAACTCTGGTAAAAGTCTATTACTTCCGGTACAAAGTTCAGTTTTATATTCTGTTTTTCTAACTTAGAATTAATCGCTCAATAACTTTCAATTATTATTCTTATAAATAAATTGATTTAATTCTGAATATTAAGTGTCTTGTATTAAAATGATCTATTTTTCCGATTAGCGTCATTTCACCAATATTCTTTAAAATTCACATATTTTGTTTCGTTTTTGAAGTATTTCATTTGTTTTAAATATATATATATAAAGCATTACCACATTGGTCTACAAAATTTCACGAGTTTCATAAAATAAATTCAATTATTGAAAGTGCGACCAAAGGAGCCGAACAAGTCAATGGCCGAACTTGGTGCAGCTCTAGTGATGGTAAAACTATGCTCTCAGAGTCTCTGTGAGGTATAAAGTGCCTAAATATCGCGCTACATAATTGTATTAACAATGACCTAAAGCAGCGCTTCCCAATATTATAACAGTGGCGGGAATCTCGACATATACAAAACAAAAGACTTTTTTTTAGTCTCCTTCCCGTCCAAAAATAAGAGAGATTTATTATAATATATTTATTTAATATAATTAATCACTGCATTATAGAATTGTTAGGCGGATATTTTAATTATTAATTATTTAGTATGAGACACTGATTTAATGTACGTCTCTGACAAGAAGGATGCAAGCTCAAAAATGACTTTGTTCTCGTAAAGGTAGCACAAAGACAAGTGAATCCCAATTGGACCGAATCCGGGAAAGACAAATTACGTTATCGGATTCTAATTATTAATTTAATTATATTAATATCAAAGGGCTAATTTAAATTAGTTTATTTCGGACTATTAATTGTTTTACATATTTTGTCTTTCGTTCGGATTAGTGTCATTCCATCAATATTCTTTAGAGTTCATTTACATTTTGTTCGTTTCCAAAAGACACTTATTTGCAATCAAACATCATTTCTTTCTCGAACTTAGAAACCCTAAATCTTCGTCAAAAATCTCAAGATCATTGTTATTTACAATTGCAATATTTTCTTAATTCTCGTATGAAAAAGTCAGCACATATGTATCATTCCTCATATAGTATATATATTCAACGTTCGTAATATAATATTGTTTTTAAACCGAACCGTTAAAAACAAAAATTTTAAAGAGTTTGACATCATATAAATAATTTAATAATGAGGTGGATCTCCTGAATTCGACCTGTTTACAATATGACATTTTCATATCTCTCCAGTTTACCGTAGAATGTTTAATTAAGCATTTGCAACATCAGATTTTGGAAATTCTCTGTTATGAAGTTTACCATTTTTCCATTTAATTACCTTTTTCGGAAGAAAGAATTATGTAATGATTTTCAATCCAAATAGCAAGGGTAGAAGAGATTAATCTTTCTTAGATAATTTCTTTATATTGAAAACGAAAAATAAGTTTAATTCATTTTTGTTTAATGTACAAGTCATTTCATTTTTAATCTTTACTTTCTAATGTGTTGTGTCAAAAGAAAAAGTTTCCAGTAAAACATTATTCCACCAAGAAGAAAACGAGAAGAAAAATAACAACTGTATCGATATTATCGAGCAAACCAAAGATTTTCAATCTATAATGCCGTTTGTCATTTAATCCATTCATTTCTAAAACCAGATTAAGCGCCTATGAAGCATTTTTTTTATCGTTTTCTTTTTTTCTTCAATGTGTTATCGAATTTCAGATTTTTACATCGATCCATTTTCCTTCCGCCTTGAGCAACGCGACCGTTTGCAAATGAGCCCTTTGATGATCGACCAAACATTGGCTGGCATTCTTTTACCGCATCCCGAGTAAAGATCTGAGGAAATTTCTTCCGTCAACTCTTGTTCAAGACATCTGTCAAGTTCGTCACTAGCTCTCTCTGTTCTCCGTTTATGTCTGATGCGTGACCTGAGCTCAGCACACGACAGTTAGCTGCCCAACTTCACCCTGTATAACGGTGTTCGCCGCACGACTGCGAACTCTGCAGAGAAGTAAAACCACCTCCTCGGGGGAAACTCAACTCTCTCTCTTTTTAATACTTAAAAACCTTTTGACAGAACTTCTTTTCTTCAAAGATTGTTCCGTTACTTCGCTGCACATTCGAAAAATGTTTTAAAACAGCGATTTTTCTCTCTTCTATACTTTTTTTCTCCTATTTCAAAGAACGTCCTGTTGTGAATTATTTGTGTGCTGCTTTGATAGTTCTAAAATGTATTCCCGCGTTCCTATTTCGCAAAAGTTTATGATCAGAAGCAGAAAGGTAAGTAGTGCACAACTCACGAAAGCACTGCACTGGGTTATAAATTCAAAAGATCTAAAACATTGGTAGTTTTTGAATGATCATGTATAAGAGAAAGAAAAAGTCTCGTTGAAAACATAACGTGAGCTAGATGACGTTGTAAACTGAAATACAATTGGGTTGTTTGTTTCGAGAAAACAAAAAATAGAGACGGTAACTTAGTAACGTTTTATGCAAAAAAGAAAAGGAATAAAATGAATTCTTTGAATGATGGATTCAGTGAGGGAAAAGAAGTAATAAAATTGATATTATTTTTTTCTATCCATATAGAGAAATCTCCCAGAGCTCGATTTTTCCGCTTCCGACAACGAAAGACAATCGTCAACGTTAGAAATAACAAACAAGTTTTTCAGAAAATAATTATGTCTTGGAAAATGTTATGCAAATTTTGTAACTTAGGTTGCATTTTGGCCATTGTATTTCAATAGTAAGTTACATTGGGAAAAGTATTTAGTTCTATCATATAAAGCATTGAATATTTTATAGCAAATGTATTTCGTCTATTCGAATTTGCGCTGGAAATTTCCTAGTGAACCTCGCTGATAGGGAAATGTTCAACGATGTTCTTTATATAGGAAATATGGTAATACTCTTTTGTGCTTTCTTTAATATAACTCAATTAAAACTAATCTGTTGTTGCTTGCACATTCCTTTAAATACTAATGTAACAGTTTCACACCGTGAGTGATATCAACTCTGGTATAACACTTAAGTTACAACAAGATTATAAACAGAAAGGATAATTATTGTCATTTATCAGCAAGGGAAGTTTCTGAATGATAAGCGACTTCAGGCATCCTACCACCAGTTCTCTCCTTCCACAAGACACAGCAGAATCCACTCATCACTTAAAAGGAAGGGTAACAAAAATATTCATAATTGATAATTAATCAAAATGTTAAAGTTTATTTTTTTATTTTCATCAAATTGACGAGTTTAGAAATGAGTCAAACGGTTTTACTTCTCAAGACTTCACGAAACAGAAATTTCTTTCCATTTCACACTACAGTGTAAATCGGTTAACATGAAAGTCATGGGATCAGTTGTAATGTCCACCCACTACAGAAATTGTTTATTCTGTTGCTTTTATATTTATTACTTATCTCAATAGCATGTGATATATTTATTTGGATATGGAATTTTGTCAATGGGCAAAAATTGGCATTCGCTGCCAGAGATCCCAGATTCGCATTATGGTGAATGTCTAGCAGAAATGCTTCTGCGTCAAGCCCCTGCTTCTAAGATCGGGCTTGGACTTCGCACAGATGGCACCGAAGCGGAGGCCGTGAAATCATTAAGGGGCAGGTCGCCAATCGGGAAGCAATGGAGAAAGGAGGAAAAGGTGTGAAGAGACCTCAAGACAAAGAGAGTTCAACCAGAGATTTGGAAGTGAAAGGTTGAATGGCGCGATGCGAGAGAGCACGAGCAGGAGAGGTCACCCCTGCATGTGCCCATTTTGCTGCACGTGGAATTGCCAGGCACATCAAAGCGAAGGCGTAGGGCAGGGAGCCCTGTAAAGAGCAAAAAGACCAGAGATTTGGATTGATCAAACCAGAGATTTGGAAGTGAAAGGTTGAATGGCGCGATGCGAGAGAGCACGAGCAGGAGAGGTCACCCCTGCATGTGCCCATTTTGCTGCACGTGGAATTGCCAGGCACATCAAAGCGAAGGCGTAGGGCAGGGAGCCCTGTAAAGAGCAAAAAGTGATGGTACAAGGGTTCGTTAGTCTTCAAGGGAAGACGTAGAAAGAATATTAAGTAACGAACTGAATGATAAGAAATATCACTTTTAAGATAAAGTGGAAGTAGAGTGGTGCCCAGAACCGGGAAGCAGCTAACAGCCAGAATTTCAGGCTGTGAAACATATTTAACCTCCTGACGACAAGTTCCATATCCCCGAAGAAGCCGAAAAAAAAAGATCTTTCACTAGATTCAAAACAATTCGTTTCGTGTTTCTTTTTTTAACATCTGCTGGAATCGAAATTCTATTTAACGAATCTTGCGAGGGATTAAGGAAAGTGAGGATATAGAAAACGTTACATATTGACGTAGTGGCGTCTGGATCCTTTACACCAGTGTAAATCGCGTTAACAGTATATTGATGAACACATCTGATCAAAGTCGACAATCTGAATGCAGCGTAGGAAATTACCGACGAAATCAGGAGACAAAATTATTAACCTGCGTCCCAGGTATCGAGACTAAACACACTACAGCAGCTATAAAAAACTAATTAGTGAGAAATTTAAAGCGGTTCAAAATTTATCAAACTGTGGTTGCGATTACTTCTGTCGATAGTCTATATATTTCGTGTTATCGGAGCAAATCTGAATAGTAAAAATGAATATTTTATTCTTTGGAACAAAGAAATTTTTCGCACTAAGAAATTTATTTTGTTTTAACAGTTTCGCATTAAAAAAATATTTATGAGTTCAAAAGCACTGTCGTTGGAAAGCACCAAAATTTATATTCGCGTTAAACCGATATTCCGGCTTATCCATTTTCATGTTAATAGTTTCGTTTTAATAACATAAAATTGTTCTTTTGCGTGTGATGAAATTATCACCATGCGCAAAACCAGGAATCACCCCACCGCCACCGCCCGAACCCTGTTCACTGAAACCGGTATAAATCCTAAAAAAATATATATTTTTCAATTTTAAATGTTATTTTTGTGTTTAATTTTTATTATCTTTTTATCTTGAACTTTCATATTGATTGATAAACGTAACCATGACAAATTATACTGACCATGTGTTGCCAGACTTCCAAGGAGATTGGGACTTGTAAAACAATATATTTTATTATTAGTATTGTATGTGTCATCCCGCTGACTGAGTGGTTAACGTTCGTGGCTGTTGATTAAAGATGCCGGGGTTCGAACCCCTGATAAAGCAATTTGTTTCTGCTGAAGTCTCGTGTTTATCACAGTTCCCCTTTATGGCGTATTAAACTCACAGGCTCCTGCCACACATTTATGGCAAGCAGCTGCTTGAAGGACATTTTTTTTCCATTACTGATATGTATGAGTATATTTGAAGTGAAAATTCCACGGTATCTAATAAATAAAAGCTTTTTCTCATTCATATAATGTTTTGCTTTATAGACTTACACTAAGTCATGATGTTCATTAATCACAACTGCTACAAGCATATTGAATATTCCCCAAAACGAAGAGGGCCAGTAATTAAGTATTTGTGTCAATATTTCGAGAAAGTAAAAATTGAGGGTTTGGTCCACTTCCGTTTGGTGAGAGGAAACAAAATATGAAACTGCATCATCTTAACTCGCCATCTATTCAGTTTTTACCCAGTGGCCAATAATTCTGAAAATATTAGAGGTGGGACCCATTTATGGAGGGTGGGAGGGAGGCCATGTCAACTCCTGCACAATTTTAAACCCAGAACTGAGGCAAAAATAAAATAAAAATATATTTTGCGAGAAAGATCTCTCAAAAATACCACTAGTAAGAAGACACATATTGCAATTATTGACAAAACCATATATTTCGCTGTTTTGCATGTAGGTTTTATAAATAACAAATATTGGATCGGCGTTTCGATCAATTACAATCGGGCGAATTTGCCACATTGTATAATTGCCCCACCCACACTGCCACATTTCTTCTGTGTCATTTTTTTCTAGATCCTGTCATGGATAGTCTTCTACAAGATTTTTTTCAATTTTAGTATGCATGCTTTCTTAAATTTCTAGAAAATACCTGATTTCCTGTTTTTGCATACGAACTAAACAATTGTGTTCACAGTTGTCTTCTTTAGTCAAAGAATAGAGACAAAACTTTGCTCACTTGAATTTTTGCTTGGCGCAATTTTTGATCATTTCTGTGGCTCATCAGGAATTATTCCTTGATTGCCGCAATTTTTGATCATTTCTATGGCTCATCAGGAATTATTCCTTGCTTGGAAAAAGTGCTGCACTTCTCCTAGCCAACAAGTATTATAAATACGAACTGTTTTCGATGAACAAAAATGTTAAAATAAAAACATGAGTAAGTCAAGGCAAACGAAAATTTAATCGTCTAAATGCAGAAATGAAATTAATTTCTTTTTGATAAGCACTGAGGCATTAACGATAAATATCGAATTCTCTGTCTCAGAACAATTGAATTCTTTTTATCTCTCGTTTCATTGAGATTTAAAATAAGAAAGCAATTCCACCATTGTTATTTATTCTGAATTTTCTTTGAAGTTAGCCGAGTGGATATCAAAATTTAAAACTTTTTCCCGTTTTTTTTCATTTTCTGACTCTATCCTCACTCTCCTCACTAGCTTTCTTTTGTCTTCCTAATATTTGCTTCAGCTTAGAAAAGTCGGTATATCGCCGGATCAACAATTTTCCCCTCAAGGACAGCAATTTATTTCCGCTTAACGTTTTTGCTTTTTGTATCTGTTATTTCAGCTTCTGAGTAGCCATTCCTTAGGCTTTAGTTTTATGTCCCAGTGACATGAAATGATTGCCGTCTAACTGACCTGTCTCTTCTTTTTTGCCGTAGTTGTTGGTCTTTCGTTGTTTCTTGTGACGTAAGTCACGATTCGGTGAGCAGTTCAACAATTGTTTTTTTTTGTGTGTGTTTTTGGTTGCTAATAATACAGACGCTTACAGGCAAGCCTTCTGAGTTTTCTCTTAAGGAAGTAATAAAAGGGAAAATAAGGAATTCAACTTCATAAAAAGGAAATTCGCCCATTAGAACTTTTAAGTCGACTATTTTGCACCGAAACTGCACAGCTACAGAATTATAATGATAAGTAGAAAGTAAGTATTCGTTCTAAAATCATTTAATCTTTGATTTTGTTGAAAAGGAATAAGTAAATTTACACCTTACTATTAGGAATAAGTGACTTTGACAATCCACCTGGCACTTACACCAGTTAGTATAAAGCGCCATAGAGTATCACTCACTTAAAATACTATATTCGTTTACTGATGAAAACTAAATTAATCACCATAAACTCTTAAAAAAATAGTATTACATTAAATTCTTTTGTCACAGTTATCGTTCACGTTTCAGCTCTTGAAAAAAAATCGCAGGACAGATAGCCACTATACTGAAACCTTCTACTGTAGCTTACATATCTGTTAAATAATTATTCTTAAAAAAAATAAAGATTTACATAAGAGGCAATTTAGCTCTGCGCATAATGTCGTTTTGAAATTCTGAGAATTGTTTTTCCAAAAATCTTTTAAATCTGCGGAGGACAAATGGGACTTTTTCTATATTTTTAAACGATCGGGTGGTTGGAAATTTGACTTCCTTCTCATTTTCTTGCAGCCTGTTCTAAGCACTCCTTCAGCTCACCATCTATCTGCAGTTGGCTATGTTACATCAAGAAGTAGAAGAGCCTTGTAGCTGAATTCAATAGTGGCATTTCAGGCAAGCTATACATAACTTTCAGAAGTTATGTTTAGGACTTCTCTGTGTAATGTGTATCGATTGAGTATCTGGTAGAAGGATAATGAGACATTTGTGTAACAGGATTTTACTAATCCCGTTTCAGAATGTTATTTTAGTGGTTTCATTTTGAATGACAGCATTTCTCACGCCCTGTATACAAACTTTCATGTTAAACGAACTTTGAAATGCAAGAATATCATTTCAAGTCCAGATATGTAAGGAAACATATCTGGATACTCCCAACATTCAAGCAATTGTCACAAAGGGGTGATCAATGTTATGCTTGAAATGAATTCTTTATATGAGACTTCACAAGGTTTGGAATGCAATAATATGAGGTGAAAATTCCTTGCAAAATGGGTAAAGGACTGTTGCTTAAAAACCTTACTTCAGTGCTCGAGTTTAGAGAGTTTTCTCAGCTATTAGCAGAATGAAAACGAAATCAAGAAATACAATAGATTATTATTATTTTCAGGTTAAATCTCCATTAATATTAAACAATCCGAGGATAATAGTGTCATCGGGTTGCCGTCGGACATGATATTGATCGAAAACGTGAAACGATATTTGGTATGGATGATTAAGGGAAAAGAATGTTTCAAAAAAAAATACTAGAAAGTAAATTAATTAAACTAGACAGGTGAATATTTCAAACGTAAAAAGTTGACTCCCCCCCCCCCGCCCTTGTTTTCGAGAGGCCAGGGAGAGAGATGGAGGAAAAATTATTCACCCTCTTACCCTAAACACAGTTTCTAGCTTAGATTATTTACAGCATTAGTTTAGTTTTGTCATTTTATAATTGGAGAAATTCAAACTAAATCAGAGGCGGGGAAAGCTGAGTCGGTACGGCGCCAGGCCAACACCACCTAGAGGAGAAGGCTGTAGCAGTCATTTGTGACGTCAGCATTACTGGACCGGACTGCCGGCAGAATAGATTGAGAGATAGCTTATGCTTGTTAATAGAACTTCCCATTTAGATTTTGAATATTCACTAATAAATCATCATTAAAATAATTTGTTTTCATATAATTAAAAAAAAATTCCTTCCCACTTTTTTTTCTAATTTTTTTTTAGAGATAACGTTTTTTTTTTTCTTTTTGCTTTGATTAGTATTGATAAACCATTAATTACCGTTTCCGATTATACAGATAGCTTTAAATTATTATTTAGATAATAACACTCTTTAAACGTTCGGAAATTCCAAAACTTTTAACTGATTTTGCAAACGATCGATTAATGTATTGAACAGTTACTAAATTTTCACTCTTAAAGGATTCTAGAAGTGAAAAATATATTTAGAAAAAAAACTACTTGTTACAAAATATCACAGGTATCTATTTTTTTTTCACAAATATGTAGGTATGTATATATATATAAGAGGTCTAAAACATTATTTAATGAAAACAGTACGTTTCAATATTGCATATGTTAAGAAAAACAACCAACAAATTCCACGTTAAAAAATACTTTTATTTACAATCTGAGAAAACAAATATATATATATATAGGATACACATTACAATGAAACAAATATTTCATATCATTGTTTACTTTATTCTTAAGAAAATTGTGCAATTAAAACAGGAAAATTCACCAATCATATGGGAGAATTTTTAAGCAATATAAAGGAACTTAATATTGTGCAATACTGTTTAAATTGAAAAGGAAAATTTTAAGATATTCCATTCATCCCAGTTGAACAATTGCTGATTTTTTTAAATAGTTTAATATGAAAGCTGTTTTTAAAATGCATCACATTAATAAACACTGTTTCTAGGACAACTATGACTTTTAGATAAAAATAAAAAAAAACTGCTTTTCCACACTTTTTCACCCTAAGGTATATTAAAACTGATTTCTTCACATAACATAAAAATTTTTATCCATTTTGGTATCATAATAAACTTTAATAATAGAAAAAAAAATTCTGAAAAAACGTGAAAGCAACATCTAAATACATGTGGTCAAAAGGTTTGAACAGATTCAAAATACAATTCCCTTTGATAATAGATTTAGCCACAAAAGACATGTTAAATCAGTAAAAAAAAGGAAATAAATCTAGTAGACCCTGTACAGTAGCAGAATATAGTTAAAGGAACTGAAAATAGCTATTGCAGCTTGCATGCAATAAAATCTCCACTAAAATATTGCAAAATGTTTGACAATAAAGTTAACCAGTTTTTATGTCTAAAAAAGAATTGTTGAAACATAGCACACCATTCCAGAGTGTTTTCCACCATTGTACTTATTGGGCTATAATTATTTAAAGGTGGGTCTATGATGTTGTGGAGACTTTTCCATTACAGTGTATCATTACTTTCCAAAAGGCTTCATGCTAACTGATGAAAATGACAACCAGCTATTTTTACCTCCCTCCAAATTTTTGATATTTCTTAACCTTCTTTTTAACATTAGGTACTTTAAGGTACTTACAGACTAGCCAAGTACATGAGATGGACAATCCAAAGACTCGTGTAATATGAAAAATAATCATAGAAGATCCATGTTCAGTTACTGGCTCAAAGCCTGTGGAAATTGTTTTCCAGATATTAAAGATGAATGAAGATTAATAATTTCTTTATTTAATTATCTTTATTTAACAGTTTAAAAGAAATTATCTGCATTGGGTGAAATTAAGACATTGGATTCAGGACTAAATAAAATATTTACTTAAAAATATCAACCACTGATATCAAATTTATAATATGATTGAGACTACCAAACATAAATTTTTGAATTATATTAAATCCCATAAGAGTAATTTTTAAGGTGTGAAATTAGACAATCAGCATTTTGACTTTAACACAACATCAAATTGTATGAAAATCTGAATATAATTTTTCTCAAAGTGAAAGTAATATACGCAAATTAATTCACAGTACCTCATTGATTTACTAACATTTAATCATTATCAAACTCCTTAAGTATTATGATGATAATGAGTATAGTGGAAAAATTACCTTGAGCCAGGTGAGATCCAAACACATAACCACCAGACGTAGGGTTACTCGATGCCAGTGTTATAAAAGGAGGACAAAAGAGCTAGAAATAAAGGACATGATTTCTTTGTGAAATAAAATAAGTTTTTTCGTACTAAGTTTTTTGCCAAATACTAACTAACAGTTGAGTCAAAAAAAAAAGAAACAATACTCATTAAACAATATACTATAAAATATATGGTGCGGTGATTTTTATTCCTATTTCATAAGCAATCAAAGGTTATTTCTCCTAAAGTGTCATAATGATTAGTAACTATGCACTGTCATAAAAGGTAAACTTTCTGTTACTTCAAACTCTGACTGAGGTAGTGGTCAGCAATGATTTCAGTTTTGGCAGGGCATGCTCTTGTATGAGAAGGCTCCTACAACTAGAAGTAGTTCCTTAATTACTACAGTCTTTTATGTTGCAAAAAAAACCCCCTGCTATCAACTTTCACAGTTCAATCTATACTTGGTGGAAGTAAAAGTTTTTTCATTTTTCTAAAGCTCATACTTCTTCAATCTGACATGTAAATTGTACATATTGAGATTAGAGAGAATAGAAACTTTTACAGTGTCAGTAGAGTTAATTTAGCATTCATGATTTGCATTTACAATAAATTATTTCGTGGTTAATAATAAATGTTATTATAGTCATGAGTTCAAGAAATTTAGAAAAGTACAAAAAATGAGTGCTTTAATTTTAGTTTGAAACATATTATGAATTTACACAAAAAGGACATTTCGTGCATTTTCAAAATTCTGAGAGGACATGAGGTGAAAAAGGAGGACTGTCCTCCTTTTGGGGGATATATGGTAACCCTAACCAGGAGGTCATGAGTTTCAGATCCCACCTGATGATTCATTTTTTTTTTCTTCTGCACCAATTGTCATCATGATATTTACACAGCTTAATAGCAATGAAATGCTTAGTAAAAGTATAGCATATATGCTACCTTGAACAGTTGATTTAACTAAAGTTTCAAGTTTCCTTTTTTTGTTTCTAGCACTTGTTACAATGTTATTGTTTTGAGCACAATAATTTTTTTAAAGTGTATTTGTGGATACTTTAAAAGTAATTGAACAGTTCAGTCGAAAGTTAAAGAAGTTGGTCATATAGCAAACATTCCCTCTCCATCAGTATATGGATAATTTAGAGGTCAGAGAGCTTTCTCCCAGTTTTCATGTCAAACAAGCTGGTTACTCTTTCAACATCAGATGGTGCAAAGTGGAGTTCACACACCCATGTATGCAAAAGAAATATTGAGAATATGTACAAAAAACCTCTGATGAATGATAAACATTAAAACAAAAATCCAAACACCAAGAATACTGTTCACCATACACTAAAAAAAATTTATTCAGAACTGAAAACTTTTTTCCTTCGAAAGTATTGTATTCAAAACAATTCTATAATCAGTGTATTTTCTAAGATTTCAATAAAAATCCATGGTTGAAAGAATGAATTCTCCCAAGGAATGCACCTAGTTATTCTACCAGTAAGCTAGTTTTTCTCAATATTTCTAGCACTTCTTTTATCATATATAGTTCCCCTTGAAAGCTAATGCTAACTATCTAATAGCATTCCACTGCTAGTACTAACCATAAAGTGCTTTTGGTAATGCCAATATAAGGTGATAATATAAAATAAAATGCGAAAAATCATACTGAACTGAAAATCATTTAAAACAACACTCTTATGAATGAACGTTTAAAGGTTTGAAATATTCCAGTCCAGGAATTGAGCCTGAAAACAACTCCAGTAATAAGTTTATTGTTTCAGACAATTTCCTCTTACTGTGATTTTCAGTTTATTAGGCATAAATTTCTTTATATAGACAGCACCTGGTATTATACTAATGCTTAAAGGTATTAGGAATTGATTGGTCAGAAAGTTTACTATTGTCGACAGTTTCTACAATAAACTTTTACCATTACATATTAGTAAAATCAAAATACCTCAAATTTTTATGATAATTTTTTGACTCCTTCAGTTGTAAAATCTAAACCAGTGGTCAGTACAGAGGATAAACTTTGAAGTTAACTTGAAAACAATATTGTATGCATTTATGGTGTTTAATATATTTATATTCGCATAATAGATGAAATGACAGGTATCTCCTCAAATATTCTCTAATATGATTATAGAATACATTCTAACAAAATTAAACAAAAGCTGCAGCCACATGCAATAAAGACATGACAGTAGATTGTTATACCTTTATTATAATACACCTGACATCTCATTTTAGAATGAGTGCGATTGGAAATATATGCACTTTTAATTACTCCTTTTAATGTAGAAAAATTCTTTCTTTACTATTAAATTCTTTTTCAAAAATATCTTTTCATTTAGTAATCCATATGTACATTAGCTGTATCCCACCCATTCTTTAATATCCACTATACCTTGACTTGATTTCAGAGATATAATTATGCAGATTAATTTCTTCATAAAGCCTGTCATACCTTTATTATAATATAGCTGATGTGTGAGGATGGCAAGACTTCAGCAGGAAAACAATACATATTCACAAAGCCATCTCTAGTTTTGAACCTAGGTCCAATTTGCATCCAAGTATACAAACAACACCAAAATAATTTCTAATACTTCTGCAGAGATTTTGTATTTAAAAGTAGGTTTTCCTATGATCTTGCATTTGGCTCATATATGTAGTTCAAGTTTAACACTATCATCATATTAGCTTATACGAGAGATATAATTAAACTCTGTGGTATATAAATATAGTGATATAACATTAGACTCTGAAACTATCCCAACAAAAGTATCAATTTCTTAACCTACTACTGTAATCTATTAAATAAAAAGTCTGGTCACTGTGAAATATTCTTTTCTATTTAAGCATTTTAACATATGTACATTCGACATTTAAACTTTTACTTAATAAAATTAACGTCAAATTAATCCATACAAGATCAATGCTATTATATATGTATATTATACAAGCGTAACATACAATAATTAAAACGATAATTTTCATTTTAAAAGTTCATAAATATGACAACAGATATTAATACAGAATAAAATTCTCCTTACCTTGGATGCTTTCGTTGGATAGTTTTGTCTTGGTATGGAACGAATCCATTTCTGTCGCAAATCGATATCTTCTGGAAATTTCTTTTCCGCGTCGTAATTGCTCCAGCACGAGGAACGCAGCAGCGCGATGGCATTTCGCTAGAAGAATTATTGAATTTAATACTCTGTGCACACACCAAATCAAACGCGGCAAACTTCTTGAACACTACCTATAGCAAGATGGAGGCGACACTGCTAGAATACCACATTCTCCTGTGTCAGCCTGGGTCGGCTAGAAATGACGTCATCAGCATTGCGTCATCGACTGGTATGGCCTTCTCCTCTAGGTGGTGTTGGCCAGGCGCGTTAATCAGGTTCGTGTCCCACCTTTGACCAGCGTTGAGATTTATCTCCGCAAAACTCCCCGTCTTGTCTTCGGTCAGTGTGGTACACCGATGGGCATTGGAAATGCCGCCGTCCGTCTGAGTCACGTTAAGCCGTGGCATTGTGTGCGGGAGAGCCACACCCTGTATACGTTAAAGAACACTCTGAATGGCCTTGACGGGATGCTACCATCTCCCCCTAACAGTTGTCCAGAAGGTCCCTCCCTCTAACCCTTTTTGAGCCCTTGTGTTCTTTTTCACAGAATGGACTAAATGCTCATTTTATGCAAAAAAGAAACTGCCGGTCAGAGGTAAAACAACCCAAGCCCTATAAAATCAAAAAGGAACTTTTCATTTATATCGTAATTTTTTAAAATTGAATGTTTAGGGATAGGCAGGCGATTTGTGTGACGACAATAACATTTTTTTAAATCAACTAAAAATACAAATTTTGCAAAAAGCGACTTGCAGTAAAAATGTATTTTTTCCTCTTGATTACACTTATTTCTCCATCTTATGAATAACTACTATTTAAACCATTTTCGTTCTATGTCAGTTGTATGGGTTTTTTCCGGGTTCCTTAATTAAAATTTTTTTATAAAAAAGAATCCTTAATTGCAAATATCATTGCCTCTTTCTTAACAGCCGCATTAAGAAAGATAATCATAAACTGAAACGATTTCATTTGATCGTCAGAAACGTGAAAATGAAGCGAAAAAAAATTTAAAATATTTCACAAACGAATAAGATTTCACATAGTATTTACAATCAGCATCAGACAAAGTTCTTTTCTTTTGTATCACAGCTAATAAAGATCTCTCCAGACAACGTGATCTTCCTTTTGGTGTAAGATGCTGATGGGATCATCGACGAGGGCGTCTCCTTATCTCTTCGTGACCCATGCTGCAATGAGCAGAGACAATGGCCTCCATTCTCGCTCCTCAGCTGCCACGTGTCGGATCATAACACCGCCGAGTCTTAAAACGCTTCGTCGCTGAAACAAGTCGAAGTCGCGTGACGCGTCGTCGTGACCTCACGCTGCTGACAGAAGTCATTTGGCGCAGCTGCTAACGTCCCTCCGTCGGAGCGTTTGGTCTCGCGGGATTCAGCGCCAGGTGTGCCATAGAGTCTCGTGCGTGTCGCTGTGCGTACGAGCCCCCACAGCCCCGGCACTCCGTCTCTCTTACGGCACGTAATACACTTTCGGAGCCATTGACGACTGGTGACGGACACAAATAGAGAAATCGGGAGCGTAGTCTGGGGCTTTGTAGTAGAGAATTACTTTTAGCAGTTGGTATGTCTCACTCGTTCGGGGTAATTAATCACCGTAACAGTAAGCCGTTGTGAAGGGAGAGCAATGTCCGTGCCCAAGGACTCACTTTGGGATTCATCTCGTCACTGTGCACCCCACAATGCAGAAACAATGGTTATTCTATACTGAGTCTAGAACCTTTGCAAACTTTTTTGATCTTTGCATCCGTTTCTTTCAACTTTCATTTCCTTTTAATAAGATGTTATAAGAAAGCTTCTCTACTTAAAAAATGCATTTATTTTTACCTGCCTCTCACAGAGATCACTTGCTATGCCAAAAGGAATCTTTTTAGTATTCTCGGGAGAATTTCCTTTTTTTTCCCCGTTAGTGACGTTAATGAGACGTATAGAGTTCACTTCGTGTCACAGAAATTCTAGAGTTCGTTTAAAAAGGAGCCTGATGCGCTCGACAATTTTTCTTCCGTTGCTAAATCTGCACCAATTGCGACTCTTCAACCGAAAGTCGATCCCTAGACAGATTGTTAATGGGTATATGATGATCCAGAGTGATGAACTAAACCAAAGCAACAAGTTCGATGAGTAATTATATTAAAAGTAATATTTTACTCATCAATTTTTGTTAGAAATGGGAAATTCGACTTTCTCCACTCAACTTACATTGTGATGTATATTTAAGGCTAAAAGAAAAGCAGACCTGGAAAGTTAACGAGTTTTGAATGGTGTTAAGGATGTTCCCATCTTCCAGTTCAGGTACTGGAAGATAGTACGACAGTGATTCGGCGCGAGCCATGTGCTGCAAACGTGATGCAAACGTGACATGACTGGGATTTACCGGACTGCGGAGCTCGGACGCAGGCCGCAGGGAGTCATCACTAGAAGGGTCTCTAATGAGATCTGCAGTCGTTTTTGCAGCAAGAAGGGGAGAGTGAAGAGAGGATCACTTCTCTCCTGACCATTGAACGGGTCTATGGTAAAGCGAACGCTGTGCTCTGGGAGAATGACTTTACGAAGAAGCCTTGTGAGTCAGCACTCAGGGAGTGTGGGACTAAAATGTTGTAGCGGGGGCACTAAGACTGCACCCAATTCCAGTAGTTCTCTTTGTGATGTAAAGTGTTGAAATATTAAATATTATATATCCTAGAGATACGGAGTGCCTTGATTACATTCTTTTATGAACATTTAAGCACGGCTGAAATAAGGTCCAGCAGAGGCATTCTTCCTGCGGACAGATACTCGCTAATAAATAAGAGAGATCTTCACAAATGGGAAATAAATTAATGTCTTCATGCCAAAAAAAGAGACTGTATGAAACTGCTTAAAAAATCTGAAAACAATACAACTGAACAAGCGAAATTTTTTGTGACTTTTATTGTGTATAGGTTAGTACAAAAGCATATTTGTGTTTTTAGCGCCAGGATTGAGTAGATGACATTGATTCTGCAATATAAGGCTATATCCCAAAATGAGCACGGACAATGCTCCTCTCCATTACAACAAGGTTGTTCCTTTTACCTATGAGCGGTATGTCCCGATGAATGGTTAGATGGGATTATTCTTTCATGGCAGAAATGATCAGCTTAGCAAGTGCTAATCGTAACCATTTGCATCGGCAACAATTTACCTTTCGTAGCATCGAATGAATACGTTAGAATATATTGATGGCGTTCTGCGTTCCTTGGGCTTTTGCTATTTATTCAGAATGCGAATTATTTTTGGCGTGCCCCTCGAGAAGTTTGCTGTCTTTCAACATGCGTAGACATGGTGCCACATTTTATAGTCTCGAGAATAAAAATAACCTATGAGAAAAGCCGTAAAAATTGCGGAGAATATGACGGACAGCGCAACTGGATCTAGAGAGGAGTGAGGTAAGACAGGAAAAACTCCCTCAGTTAGGCATACCCTGTGCACACTAAAGGGGACTCGCTGGATGGATCTCTCCAGTGGATCCCCTTCCCCAACCTTCGCTGAATCCTTCGGTTCTTTGTGACCACTGTCTGCAAAAAAAAATGCCTCTCAGAGATAAAACAGCCCAACCCTCACTTACAGAACTTTAGTAACCGGAATAAAGCAGTGAATAAGGAACAGAATTGACCACATGTTTTGCAAGGATGTTTTTTAAAGGCTGCTAGAAGGAGGGAAAAAGCAGTTTTCGCTATTTCATGAGAATAATTTCGGGAAAAAAATATATACGGAAAAAGTGTGTTCTGAATAAATCCTCCTAAAGAAAAAAAAATTCTTATTTTCTGTATCCATATTCTGACAGAAAGCAATGACAATGAAATGCTTCAAAATATGCCCATTTCACAAATGGAGTCCTATGCTAACAAGTTCGCACACTCCCCAATAAATCTACGGATGCACATTTTCTTTCCTAATGAATAAATTACTAGAGATGTTTTATATGTATGCATTGGTATGTTCGTACATTATATTTTCGTGCCGTATTCAAATTATTGAATATTATATGTCACCTCACAGAATCGTCCTTATTATCGTTCTATTGAATATTTAGTCTGTGGAATAATTATTTATAATACCGTTTAGTCATTAGCGGTCACTTCATTGAATTATTTATGAAACACTTTAAGAAAGAGGTTAATAAATAAGTTTGACTTGCTTCAACAACAAGTTACCATCAAAAAATAAATTTGGCAATCGAGGAAACAAATTATTTGATTATAAAGTGTGCTTTAGAGAATTAATATATGAATAGATTCTGGTCTTTTCTTCAGTATTAGTCATTTTGGTTACAGAATCACTGCACGTTGAATAAATACTAAGAAAGGAAGAACAATTTAAATTGCATGCAGAAACAGAACTTTGAGCGTTTGAAGCATCTAATATTATATTTCTATAACAACAAGGGCGCATCCATCTCCAAGGTCATTAAATTAACAGAGTTGTAAGGGAAAGTGGAAACACGTGTTTCTTAAGTACCTTGTTATCGCTTAATGTTTCGAGCGGCTTGCTGACGCAGGGAACGTTATCGCGCATGAACCTCCCTGGAATATCACTTTAGAGTTACTCTATCCGCTTCAACAGACTAAGTGATTATAAAGACAGTGCCTTTTAGATATTTTATAGAGATAGTGGGAATTTGTGACAGGTGGTTTAAAATGAAGCTGTGCAAAAATCTTTATACACTTGAACTATATGTATTTCAATGTTTATTTCTTCAGAGAATACAATGAATCTGGAATTCGTTTTTCCCCAAGACTTTTGATTTCTTAATGGCTTTTAAAATTAATATGAGAATCGATCTTTTGAGTTGTGCATGTTTAAAGGCTTTTTCTCGATGAAATTCCCTCGTTTAGTACCCATCTGGTATTTATTAAGGTGTTAGTAAAATTGTAAACTATTGTATTATTGAAAAAGGATTGTATTTGATCGCTAAACTTCAGCAGCACTTTCTTACTGCATTATAAGCTAAAAGATCGCGAGATCCTTGAAGCAAATGATACAAAGGGCAGAGAGAATCTGAACTCTTTGACCATTCCCCTTTCTATACACACACATATTTATCCCATCTGACATTCAGTAGCTCCAGCGGTGTATATGCAGTGGTGAAATGTATAACCAGTGGTGAAAACATATGACCAATAGTGAAAATTATAACGCTAGCACATATCTTAGTAGAATTTAAAGAATTTATTCGTTATTTGCAAAAAATAAAAAAATGTTAAATTCACTGCTGCTAGTCGCTCAGTCCACGCGATTCACGATTAACAGAAAGCACTGTACATCATCAATATTAACCATACTAGGGATCTAAAAACCGTCTGTAAGTTCTTGTTAAAGAGCAACTGACGAGTAATCAGGAGATTCCGAGTTCCAGTCCAGGAGGCAGATGGGTGGATTTTTTCACACTTGCCTAATTATTCGTTTGACTGTTTGCATTGGCCAACCCTGGTGGAAATCACAAATAGTAAAGAGATATTATTTGTTGTTTTTATTTCCCCTTAATGGATTATTTGATTGAATAATTAAAAGAATTTATTTTTTCCTTAATGAAAACTGAGATTGATTTCAGACTTCATCCAAGTGTTTAGTTAATTACGCTGTTTTGATTTCTGAATGATGGTCACGTTCTAGTAATCAATCAGCAGTACTTTGCATGAAGAGGGGCTGTGCCAACCCAATCATCAGGTGGATTAGCACAACTCTCTCCATAGAATTAATTATATAATGTGATGAAGAAAAGTGTCCCTGTAAATCTCAAGGAAGATTATTCGAATGAATATGGGCGAATACCTAGACCTAGTAGTCTGAACAAGTCCAATAAAATGTCTAGGTTATCTCCGTCCTACAACTGACCATGCAGTCTGTGCCATGGAGCTGTTAGCCCTCGCATCATCACATGACCGAGTTTCGCCGTGACCTGAGCCTTGCCTCTTCGTTGATTTATTGGCAGGCTATGTGTTGACGGGCGCCCCAATGCATGCTGCTGTGAATGCCAACTGACACGACTCTCTGACGGCGAACATTGTGCGTGCAGCCTCCGATACTGAACCCCGGGAGACAGGCGGCGTCAGTAGGCCAGATGGATTTGTGGGGGAAGTGGGGGCACGATGAAAGAAAAAAAAACTTTCCCGATCTTTCCCCTCTCTTGACGTATTCTCTTTCGCTTCCCCATTCCCCGTTGTTGTTTGCTGGATGCTTAACCTTACTCTCCCCCTACTGAAGCTGAAACGCTTGGAACAAGGCTACTCATTAGGCCACGAGCAGCCATCTTGCATATGGTGAGGAAAGCAAGAGATGAAGTGTGTAACTTTATTTGATGCGAAAAAATTGTAGCCCTCTTGCATGTGGAGAGGAAAGCAAGAGATGAAGTGTGTATGTTTATTTGTTCCGAAACTTTGTAGCCCTATTGCATGTGGAGAGGAAGGAAAGAGATGAAGTGTATATAAGTTTATTTAATCAGAAAGAAATAGCCCTGTTTTCTCCATGCATATTTCTTGTCCTTTCGTATATTTTCGTGGAAAAATGACGGTGTTCGAAATAATATTGCGGCCGCTTTTCAACGACACGAAGCATACATTTCTCACTACAATTATGTTTTTTGGTCAGATGCATTTCGCAATATGCTTCTTCGTATTGAAAGGTAAACTCCATTGATGTAAAAATAAAAATATCCTACAAACTGGAGTTTTTTCTTACTTATCCAGTCCTGACTGTATTGTCGTCTAGTTCTCAGTTGAGAAATGTCATATATATGAAGTGCATCTCATTCATAGACGATAGCTCTAGTGAAATTGGATTGAAACGTTAGGTTAAAAGATATATTTATATATACGTGTGGGTATTTGCTGCTTCCACCAGTAAAGTCTTCGAGTCTGAAATTTCAATATTCGTAAGACAGCGGAAATATGAGAGCAACTTTGGCCACTAACTGACAAGCCGATATTAAAAAGCAGAAATGAAAGTAATATATCCGCCTGCATTAATCTCCAAAGTCTAAGCATTTATAGTTGTCAAGAAAGATTTGGAAATGAAAAGAAATCAATGAGCTCCCTCCGCTCTCCATGCTCTCTTTGCCCGAGCCTCGTCTTTTACCCCTGAGTGACGCGTGCATATTACTTTACTCTTTTTTTCTTCTGTTTTTTTTCTGCTAGTTTATGGCCTTGGATACTCGTGACTTGTTGATCCGCAACGAATTCATTCGCTTCTAGTTGAGCTTCTGATATTGCGATCAGGAACCGTTCATTTCGAGGCATACTGAAAGTTCAAAAAGGCAAAAGTAACTCTATGTGCTTAAAATGATACAGTGGAATGGCAATAAGAGACATGAAGTCCACTAGTTAAGTTCTGTGAATTGGCAGAATGCGAATAGCACTTGATGGTTAAATGATTTGAAAGGTTGGTTTCTTTATCTGACGACGATGTTTAACGAAATGTACTGCACATTTCATTCAATTAACATTATCAGTTGGGTTGGATTATGTTACCTATGAGCAGCACTTTTTTTGCATGCCGTAAACTAAATGGCAGATGGAAGCCTCCCTTCAATGCCATCCAGATGTTCTTTAACGTATACAGAATTTGCTCTCCTGAACACGGATTAATGTCCCATTCGACGAGAGCGACGTTTCCAAGCCCTTCGCTGTCTCTTATTTACCTAGGACAGAACGGGAGTTAGCGGAAAAAATTCTGAACGCTTGCACAGTTAGAATTCGAACCCGATAACTGCAGTTTACGAGCTTGGCGCACCATCGACTGATCCAAGCCCGCCTCAATGTTATTAGTAATCTTATGTGTTTGAAAGATATTTATTATTTCTCACCATTCCGTGGGAGCATAAATAAAAATTCAGAATAGATCATAAAAGGTTTCTCTCTCTATATCTAATCCTTCTTCTGTTGCATCTTGGTGCCTGTGCAAGAATAATAAAGAAAGCAAAGAGCAAGTGATACCAATCTTTGACTTCTTCAAGGAATTATCCTATTTTCAATGTTTATGCATGTTTTCCCTTTGATAAGAAATGCAATATTTCCTTTTCAGCTGAGATAGAAGATGCTTCTTCTCTTATCCCCGTGTTCAGGAATAAAATGCAGCTGGCTTATTACAACTCTCTCTAAAGAGAATGAATTTTTCTCCCAGCTGAGAGCAAGCATCTTTATACCTAAGTGGTGTAGTAGTTAGGCAAACTGACTACGAAGCCAACGGGCATGTTCTTGTGTAAAAGCGGTTATATGTTATATGAGGAACTAACAGAAGCTTACATTTTATTTTCGTCCATCACACATTAAAAAAAGAAATCTTAGTCGATCAGCAAACTCCTGCAACTCTAAGGATGTTTACGAATGGACTGTTAGATTAAGACAGTTTTTTTCAAAGTGTGGGGCGTGACACCTAAGGGGTCGCGAGATATTTTTACGAAAGTTTGATGGTAAAATTGAAGTGATTATAATTTTGTAAATGTCAGAGACCGATTTTTAGTTTCGTGCACTGCTTTTAGAAACAGAATTCTTGTAGCTTCAAGCTCGTACTGTTCAATTAAAAGCTTTCTTCAGTAATTGCAGCTCTTAAACGACTTGAAGCTTAACATCACAAACAGTGGATGTTGGTTATTGATGCACCAATGGTCCATTGCACCTGTCTTTTGAGATGTCTTTTGAGAAGGGGAGATGATACCGAAGAGGGACGTGATGAAATCTTTGTTGAGCTGCGAGAACATTTTTATAGAAAGTTTGGAAACCATCAACACAAGCGTAGGATATTTTACATTAGTGTGATCAAATGGCGTCCAACTGAAACAGATAAATTTTGTACTTGATGGAGGAACGAAACATTTGAGGTAAAACTCTGAGTACAGAATGGGCAGCTTTTTGTGCAACTTTAATAAGTCAGATTGTAGTTTTTGAACATAACTACAGTTAAGACATCTCACCGAAACTAGGTCTCCATTCAGAGTAATCATTTCAGTTGTTTTCTCAAGAATCGAATTTAAGCTCTGAAAAGGCTACAGAAGGAAATCGCTTATGTGTGAGTTATATGATACCGTTTTATCCATTTCGCATGTCCGAATCGATTAATTTTCCGAAACATAGTTTTAATTCGTTTTAATCCGAAACATAGTTTATTTTTAACTCACATTTTTACTCTCCGAGCTCCCTCCAATGGGACACTTTTTACCTGATTCATCCTTTTTATAACCGATATGCGACTTTCAAGTTCTCTTCCCTAATTTCATTACCTTTCTCTTTTCATTGCTGTCTTTATATTTACCCTCATTTACTCGGGTTCTTTACACTCCTTATTGTTTTCTACTCTTGCTGTTTTATATGCTTGTCGTAATATCATTCTCTTCCCAGCTTTGCTTTTTAGCTTTGGACGACTTTCAATCATTTTCCTTTTATGGAGGTTGTCGCACAAAATATCATCTGAGTTATCAGACAGCAGGAAAATCCTGAAGCGACCAAACAATCATCTTTTCAGTTGTTCTGTTCAACAGAGGTTAAACGTATAGAAAACTGAAGAGGTGAACATGTATACAGACTCCGATATTTATCGCAAAACTTTAACACCGGCGTTGTTTGACTATAAATATACAATACATATGTTGTGCAATGACATGAACAATAAATTCTTCACCTGAAACTTTTCAGTAGAATATTTCCTTCCATTTTTTCTTAATTCTTCATATAACACTTTTAAGGAGAATATTTCATTCCAGTTTTCCTCAATTCTTCATATAAAACTCTCCAGCGGAATATTTCCTTCAGTTTTTCTGCTTTGATACAATCATTCCGATTCATCGACTATCCAATACATTTTTTCCAGTTAGGTTGAAACGTATTAAAAAATTTCAATTTTTTATTCCGAGAAATGTTATTCTCTTCTCAGCCGAATTTTGCACATGATTATACACTTCCTTGATTCTATGATATTTGCATTGCATAATTCTGTTACGCATATTACTGGGTTGGGTTGATTTTTGCTCACAATGAGTTAAATGGGCAGCTCAGTGTTGGGTAGAGAAAGGGGCCCACTGGACGACTGTTAGGAGGCAGATGGTAGCCTTCCATCAAAGCCATTCTCTTCTGCTCATTGGGAAGGGGTTTCGCACCCGATGGACGTCGGCCTTTCCGAACTCATCGGTGCCCCTTTCTTGACCAAGAGCAGGTTGAGAGTTAAAGGAGATACTCAATGCTAGCACAGGTAGGATTCGAATCTAGGAACTGCAGTCTGTGAGCCGACACATTTACATATTACTGATTCTGAGTTTATGCTTATTGCTCATTATTTCAGGCCATTCTCACAGACCTTCTACTATGGTGTATAAACTCACAGCCTCCTCTCAGACCTCTGTAGCAAGCAGCTGCTTGAAGGGATATTTATTCTTTTAAGAATACGCAGCAGTGCAGAGTGAGTTTTAAGCTTCTCTACTTGTCTTCAAGTTTCTGTATCATTTTCCACAATAGTAGCACGTCTTACTGAAACTAAAACCAAACATGGAGGAAATGGGGGGGGGGGAAGCTTTCGTTACAGAATTTTTTTGAGAACATTCTGAAGTAAACGTCAGGCATAAGTTTTGTTAGTGCGAGTTTTTTCTGCATTTTATTAGCACATTTTGTTGCGAAATGTTAGGTCATAAGAACCTTAAATTTCAGAACAAGAGAAAAGAGAACTCATTGAATAGTTGTTGGTGACTACATGCAGAAGGCTCTTTTATGTCCTTGTACAATACTTAAAATGATTCTGGTCGGTCCCAGGTCTTAACATCCCATTGGATGGAGGGCCGACGTTCCAAGACTAGCAGCTTTCATCAAGGTTAGATTGCATACGAGATGACTGAAAGCATTCAGACTTAAAACTCGAAATCTCAGATTTTAAACCAGAGGAAGTACAACGAGAAGATCCCGAGTTCAAGTCCAGAAGGGAAATGTGTATTTTTTTTTTTCATACTTGCCTAATTAGTACAAATGAATATCGCTTGTAGTGACAAAATAACGTCGAACTATCGCTTGTAGTGAGCTTCATTCCTCTCAAATGAAGCGCATATTGATCTCCTGGTAGTATAAGAATATCTACAGATGTATGTTATTCTGTACATCGGAAACATAGATCACATCAAGATATATTTTGCTACCTTAAAGGTGTCGCTAGAGAACGATAACTGCAATGATCTCTATATCACAATTTTTCTATTTCCCCTTTATTTTTGCCATAACTCTTTTCATTCTGCCAATGTAATGAAGTAGAGCAGTTTGCGAGCGATGAAATGCATGTTCGAATATCAACGTCAAAAATATTGTTGTCGTTTTACTTTCAAATGTATTCCATCCCTCGTTTGCGATTCGCCATGCACGGATTTTTCTCATTATCTTCATTACGTTCCGTGATACGTTTATGCGTGACTCAAGTTCTTAACGAACACGCCACACACCAAGAACAAATACTTCTTTCAAATGGCGAAATGTATCACTCTAGCTCAACATTCAGTAGAGCTGCAGGTCATTTGCTTTGCTTGTGCCGTTAAAAAGATTACCAATTATTTATTAGCACATCTGTTTTCGTACTAATTGTCGTCATTTATCTAATATTCCGAAATGCATTAATAATTTTAAACTCAGTGGCATAATATTGCTTTTGATGTTATATTGTCTCTGATTAAGCTGTTCACTACATTCTCGCTTGTTAGGGGTCGTAAATAAATTAGGTAACGTTTAGAGGAGACATGGTGGCTTGGAGGAGACGTGGAGGCTAGTGACTTCCTTACTAACATCGTGTAAAATGCGGGAAGAGGTTAAGAATGCTAAAAAGCTCTACCTATTTTTGCAATTTAGACGTTTTGCTCCCTTTTCTGATAACAAACATAGCTACTTTGTTATCACTTCTAATTAAGTATTACAACCGCAACACACTTGATATGCTGATTACCACATAAAAAAAGTTGGTTCAGTCAGTGGCTCTCCAGGCTTATAATCTGATGTTTCCAGGTTCGAGTCCCACTTGTGCATGCGTTGAGATTAATCTCCACTAACCCTCCCATGCCCTCGTTGAGAAAAAGGATACTGATGGGCTTGGAAAGGCTGTCGTCTCTCAGAAGAGACGTTAAGCCCTGTCAGCTAGTGCAGGAGAGATCTGATACACCATGTACATTAAAGAACACTCTGGATGGCCCTGATGGGATGCTACCATCTGTCTCTCAATGCTTGCCACGTAGATTCCCTTCCTTAGCCCATATGACCTGTCTCTTTAGCCCACTAGGTGCACAAAAGTTCCACTTAGAAGATAACCTGAAAAGATTTTATTATTAGGTGCATGAAAACAAGGCATTGGTAGTATATATATATGACACTTTTACATAGGGCCATGGGTGGCTCAGTCGGTAGCACCCCAAGCTCATAATTGCGGTTTCAACTCTGAGCCCTTGGGATTCTTGTGACTTGGTCATTTAGCCATTGTGTGCCAAAAAAGTGCCACTCAGAGATAAAACAAAACAAGTCCCAAAACAAGCAGTTTATAAATATCAATTATTATCTTCTAAGTTAAGGTTATTAAATTATATATTTTAACCCCATTTCATCAGTTGGTTACTGAATAATGAATTAAGTATATTTGTATTGATAAGCTGAAAAAAATTGGTTTTGCCATGAGTGGTATTCGAACCCATGTCTCCAGGAAACATGCCTGTTATGCTACCACTACACCACCAATGGCTAACCTTTTCTCAGCTTGTGTGACCTTATAAACTTTCCGGATTTTTTTTATTTGATTCGCACAGTGGCGCCATCTATCCTGGAAGTGGACAACTCTGTTGCCTCATACAGATGGTATTAGTTTTTTTCAGCTTATTATTTCATGAGTCCCATGTCTACAGGACATATCCTGTGATTCTTTACTACTGATATTTGTATTGTTTTAGGTTGAGTAGTTTTATTATAAAGCACATTTTTCTGCACAGTGTGCTAAATGACTAGGTCGCAAATTATATATGAGGCAAATGTGAGCCTATGAGGCAAATGTGAGCCTCCCGCTGTCTTTATGAGCAAAGGGATCTACATATGACAGAGACATGAGTTAATGCCCCTGTCAGTAGAACACTGTCTCTCCAAATTCTACTGGCGTCTTCTTTCTGACCGAGCGAAAGGTGCGAAAAAAAGTGAAAAAAAATCTCATCTGTTCCAGATGGATGGCCATAAACTGTGAATCACATTTTGTGAGTTAAGCACGTTTACTCACTATGCCGCCGTTAGTTATTTAAAGATGCGACTTATTTATTAATAGTAATTGCATGGTTAAATATTAGTTTTGTTGGAAACCTTTAGGAACGACAATAGATTTGTCGCTCCTAAAGTGTTGGTGAAATGCAAGAGATGATGTCATTTCTCCCATCATTCATCTTGTCAGTTGTATTATTCTCGCCAAGAATCACTCGCCCATGAATAGTTAAACGCGTATGAGACATCCATTTATCTTGTACTGCAATCCCGCTTCAAACATTAACAAATTAATATAATCTACAATCTCTAATGCATGAATTCAGCAGAAAATTCTTTCGATCTACTTACTGATGTAAGCGCTTTTTGCTTTCGTTGTAAGCAACTTCGAGGTTAGCGTCGAATTTTAATGACGCATTATTAAGAAAAAACAACTCGAAGGGAAAGAAACAACTTTCTAATCTTCGATGGGATCGCCACGATAATAAGATAGCCAGCCCGTGGTTTAGTACAAAAATGAAGTTTACTGAATAAAGATTCAGAATCTGCTGCACTTCGAACACATGGCACTTATCCAAAAGATGAGTTTTAAGGAGCACGGAAACAAAATGAAAGTAGATTTCGGTTGTTTAACTAACATAAACAGATTTATAAAGGAAAAAATTATATTTTTATAAAAGAAAGAAATCTTGAACATTCTTCTCCTAGGAAAATTATCTTCATCATTAGATGTGATTAGCACATTATCTTTTCGCAATACTTGCATTATCCAAAGCTGGGAAAGTTAAAGTTCTCTAAACAAGAACGAAGCCATTGTTTATTTTAATTTTAAACGAATCTTCAAGTTTTAATTTCCTTCGCATGATTAATTGATTTCTAGTTTTGCCAAGAGTTTGTTATTGCTCTCTGCTATGTGATGAACTACGAATGAATATGAAAAAGATGGAGAAATGTAACGTAAGATTTCCGATAATAATGCAGCATCTGTTTGCGATCTTGGATCTCACTCGCAAATCGCTGCAGCCGATATCTCAGTCTCTAATCTATGTCAGAATAATGTCGGACATGCTGTGAGCTATTATCATAGAGGCACAAATAAATGTTGCTTCAATAACACCTGCACCAAATATGCATATTGATCTGAAACAAGAATCCTTTCAGAAACTTTGGTTTTCTACTTCCTGCTGTTTTACACGGGATGCATTTGGTCCGAATGCTCACTTATATACAGAACATGTATCAAGTCGACTTTTGCCATTTCTCCCTGCTAAAGAATTCAAGTTGTTTCGTTAAATCGATACGTGAGTTTTACTTACTATTTGTCGAAAACGAACATTGAATATTCTAAAATAAACATGATCTGAGAAAATATTACACCGAGAAATCGAGTCAAATGAATACAAGTAAGTTCTCGTTATTCGCGAGATTACATTTATGGAAAACACAGCGAATGCTAAAACGAAGAAGTAATGGGAAAAGGCCGATTCGATTTCCTGCCTCATACAGAAAATTAGTGAAAAGATTCGTGACTCACAAGGATAAACTTATTATGACAAGAGAAATGTGCGCATTTATTGCATAAATAAGCACTTATACATTTTAAACAAGTTGATTAATAAACTAATGTTAAATTTAAATCCTTTAAGAATTTAACTTTAAGGAAGATGATGATGATAGTTAGATGAGGTGTTAGAAGTTGAGAATCATCCGGGAAGAACGAAGATCCTAAAAGCAAAGTCAGACCTTGTCACGAAGGTCAGACTGTATAAATTTCCATAGAAAATTCCTGTGCTAGAGGTTAGACCTCAACAGGAAGACGATATTAATACTTATTTTTATCAGTGATCATTTGCAGATCACTTTAGTTTCGATTTATTCAAATTTCATTATTTTCCCTCCGATCACTTTGGTTTCTATCACTGCAAAAAAAAAAATTCGCATTTTTATTTCGAATCGATTTATTTCAGTTACAAAAGTAGTGTTTGTATGCTTTTGAATTTCATTATGATATTTATTAATTTGAAAGGAATCTTTTCTTGCGCAGTGCGATCCAATTGAATCAAATAACAGTCAGTTCCTATTCTTTGAGATCACAGAAGATATTCGACGCCTTTCAATAATACCTGTCTTCATTGATTTTTACTTTCCTAAATAGAGTTCTCTGTTTATAAGAAGAAAAAATTTTTGGATTCCTTATTGATAAGAGTTCAAAGTAATCTCATTAGATTGCATTGGTTAAGTTAGAAGCAGAGGATATTCTTAGTGAGCGTTAGAGGCGTATTTTCTTTCACATTTTCCAGACTGGAATTTCTTACTCCAGCAAGAGTGCTCAGCTACTGATGTTGAGCTAAGATCGTTTTAATAATTCCTTACCATTAAGGAAATGTGCTGCAGAAAAGTTGATGGCGTAGTTTGTTTTTCCTCTCTCTGAGTCATCTACAATGCACGAGAGTTGATGCCCTTCCCAACAAGTTGCAGGAAAGGAAGAGAGTTTGAAACAAAATTGATCTTACCCAAAGACGAAACAAAATAAGGAAAGTAGTTGCTTTATCTAATAAAAACTGAATAATAATATGTGGATATTCTACCAGAGACCTTTAATAACAACTCGGAATTCATGTTTCTGATATGCACATCTCGTCTTCTCTATTTAGCAAATCGTGAGTTCTTTTCTCTACGCAACCTCTCTGGAAGAGACGTGAGGATCTCATACGAGGCAATAACCTTGCAGTTATTTACTGCTCGTAACAGGAACGATGTTTTCCAAATTTGCTTGGTAGCAGCAATGCTCGGCGTTCATATAAAGGCAATAGTCACAAACACGTCACCATTGCAAGTATTGTCCTCTATAAACTGGATAATTAGAACGCATTAGGATTCGGAGGAATATCGGTAATCGTCACATTACATACTCCGAGTTTCTCTAATGTTCTGATTTGATTTTCTTCCTCTAATTTAATATCTTGTGTTGTAATTTCGCACGATGGAGAATTGCACCAATAAAGGTTACTGCTCACCTTCCTATTTTTGCAACATTTTGATGAATAATATTCGCCGTAGGTCAGTTAAGATTGATTGATTGTATAAAGATTGATTGTACAATTAATAAAATTGATTGTACATAAAAAGTAAATGGAAAGAAGTAGAAAGTTATTTTAGGAAAGATATTCTATAGTTATAACTTTAACTTGAGCTTTGTTAACAAATAGAAATTACCATTTACACTGAGGAAAAAGAACTAAAATATTTTTAGAGTAACCTCATATAAAACTCGTTATTTCCAGTGAGAAGAATGTGAATCCTATTAAAAACAATGTAACTTCCTTCTAAGTTCCAGCCATGCTAAACTTAGAAAGAGATAGGCTATTTTGCTCAAATACATCATGTGGTGTTCTGATTTTTTCCAGGCAGACCGTAGCGTTATGTTATTTTTTCCTGCATCTCTATGCAGTCTATGCTGCACTCGTCTCTTTCTTTCAAAACTGGAAAAATAACTTGTATGCTGGCAGAAGGTCAAGCTGCTGGTTGCTGGAGGGTATTCATTAAATTACAGTTCAGCAAACATAAAGCAGAAGAAGTAAAACTGACTTAGAACTGATGGTTGCATTTAAAATTAAAATTACCCTTAAAACATAGAAGCATTAAACATTAACGATGGTGAAAATCTCTAAGCAGGTGCATTGGTTTCATCGATATAAGGCATTATCAAGCTTACAACTCTGGAACAACATTTATTGCAATAATCACACATAATCACATATAAAATATACGGGAATTTAAATATCATTTATTAATGATAATGAGAGCGGTTGCTTCGACTCAGTAGTCGGCAGCATTCCAGGCTCATAATTTACAGTTCCCATGCTGTTCCTGTGGTCGAGTGGTTAGCGTGCTTGGCTAGCGATCAAAGAGACCTGGGTTCGAGCCCCCAGTAAGGTATGGATGTTTGTGTTATCATTCTTCTGATGTATCTAATTCCTCGCAAATCTCATTGTCATATAAACTGTACGGCTCCTCTCAGACATCTGTGGAAATAGCTGCTCGAGGTAGAATTTTTTTTATGTTCGAGTTCCAACTGCACCAGTGTTAAAATTTATCTTCGCTAACTCCCATCCAGGTCTCGGTGAGCAATGGTATATCATTCATAGACATCGCACTTTCTTTCTTATATCATTCATGGACATCGCACTTTCTTTCTTATATCATTCATAGACATCGCACTTGCTTTCTTATATCATTCATAGACATCGCACTTGCTTTCTTATATCATTCATAGACATCGCACTTTCTTTCTTATATCATTCATAGTCATCGCACTTGCTTTCTTATATCATTCATAGATATCGCACTTGCTTTCTCATATCATTCATAGACATCGCACTTTCTTTCTTATATCATTCATAGTCACGCACTTGCTTTCTTATATCATTCATAGATATAGCACTTGCTTTCTCATATCATTCATAGACATCGCACTTGCTTTCTCATATCATTCATAGACATCGCACTTGCTTTCTCATATCATTCATAGACATCGCACTTTCTTTCTTATGTCATTCATAGACATCGCACTTTCTTATATCATTCATAGACATCGCACTTTCTTTCTTATATCATTCATAGACATGCACTTGCTTTCTCATATCATTCATAGACATCGCACTTTCTTTCTTATATCATTCATAGACATCGCACTTTCTTTCTACGAATTCTATTTATTTTGTGCGATATCTTTTTTGTGCATTTTCTTTCACTGTCCAGTGGTTATCTTATTCTACTAATTTAATATGGTTATAACCACTTAAGTGGTTATCTTGTAATCCTTGGGACCTGGCCGTTTACCAATTGTGTATGGAAAGTGCAGCTCAAAGAAAACACAATTCAACATTGATTACTTTCTCTTTCAAACTCAAGGAAAATCTGACTCATGTTTCACTTAGTCAGTCAGAAACCAATCTCAGTAGGCCAAGTAAACTGATGAAATTATGGATATATATCCGTAAAAGAAAGAACACTCTTTATAAGATATGTCTCAATAGTATGGGTTCCAGGAATCGAATGTGTGTACTTGAAATACTTTGAGTATCTCTCTGGGAAAAACTAGGTACACTACCGATTAAAAAATGCTCAGGCCTAAGAACAGCATCTCCGAATCTGAAAGAAAGAATTCTAGTTAATTACCAAAGACTAAGCAAGTTTTATCGGAGATGTAAATTATTTTAATCTAGGAGACAATGTAAAAAAAAAAGAAAAATCCAGCTGATGGAACCAAAATTCATTGTTTCCTTTTCATTCATTTCGATTATTAAATTCCTAATTGATATTTCAAATATTTATTAATATTTCAAAATTTATTTTTAGGAAATAAAATATAATCTTTATAATGTGTCGTTTTCGTGTGGAGTCAGATATTTGTTGAACTGGCGGCGTGTGTACCGAACATTTACATCAAAAGGTACCTAATATGTTCTACTAAATCTTGTCAGTATATTTGGCGAGCTGGGTGGTTACATAAATTGTCAACAGACTGTACGATATGTACAACACATTTATTAATCCTAATATTTACAATAATACAAGATCGGCCTTTCACTATGGCCTCGCACTTGACAGTAACCGCGGCTGGCTACCTCGCCTAGCCGCAACAAAATCCTTGGCCGAAACCCACTGACCCGTGACTCAAGGCCTTTTCACTGGTGACGTCACACGTACTGACGTCAGCATTCGTCGATCGAGCATCTTGACACCCCGTAGCTGCTTGTGTGTTTGTTGGTGGGATTATTATCTTTAATTATTATCTGATGTTCACCAAATGTATTTTTAAACAATTTTTGCAAGATAAAAAATGATTGTTAGAGAATTTAGGAAATAAGAAAAAATGTCTTAGTGCCAAAAAGAGAAAGTTTTCTACCCTCAATAAATAGTATCCACAGAATTAACTGTTGTCTTTGATATTAATAGTTTTGTGACCGTTTTTCTGGCATGTGGGATTTGAACCATATCTCTCCAGGTACATGCCACAGTGTTCTAAGACCACTAAACTAATAAGTTATATTAGTGGAAAAAAGGCAGTGTCTGTTAGTTTAGTAGTCTTACACCACCGGCTTATATGTGGAAAGATGTATGCCTAAATGATTTAATCTTTCTTTACCAGGGTGCATAGAATTATTTTTTTAACAATCGAAGATTGATTAGAGACTATTTTATTTACATTTGGGAGGTTAGTTGAACGATATATTATCAAATCTTAAGTCATAGATTTAAAGGTAGCTTTGTAAACCAAAATATATGTGTGTGTGTGTGCTTGCAGTAAATTGTAGTTTCTAAAGTTTAGATGCACTTTTCCTGTTAGTTTTTGAATATGTATTGCATCGGAAGGTTGTATCCATGTCCAAATATTATTCAAATTTGATGACAGTTCAGAAAAAAATAAAACTCAATATTCCTATTAATTCAGTCTAATCACTAAGAAAAAGTATTGAAATTAAATCGTAACTAACTGAAATTGTTACAGCTAAAGCTATTACAGTATATCATTAATTTTTAGTTCACATTTGCCAATAAAATTGTTCTGAATAATTTTTGTGTTTTTTTTTTTCTTCTTTTTAATAAAACACTAATTTTCCATAACAATTTATATGTCACGATTATATTATTAATGGTACAAACAACTGGATCAGTTATTGACAGCATTTATCGCGAAAAATATGTGAAGGAAATTATTTTATTTTTGTTAATATATAACCGAGTAATTATTTGCATTTAACTTTATTATTAAGCATATTGTGTCATTGTAATTGCATGTACAACCAATTATGACGCTCCTGATAATTTATATGTCGTTCTACATGTTCAGAGAACGTTAAACGACGATTACATTTTGAGTCATCAATTTAGCACAATTACAAATCAAGATCTATTTTAGTTTCAACGTCTTCCCTATTTTAAGGTTTACCATAGAAATATTACTCTAATGTACATATATAGCATATAATAATACCATGTCCATCAGTTTTTGAGCACAGTACTACCAAAAAATGCCCTCCCGATCTTATAAAAAAAAAGTAAATGCTCGATTTGCTACGATAGAACTACGTGCGCAGGATGCACTGTGGATCCACAGGATGTGACGTCAGTTTAGACTGCAAAGGCCTGGAGTCTCGAAGGTTACGACTGACCCCGATTGGGATATCCCCCAAGCCGAATTCTTATCCTGGCCGACCTGCAGCACATTCTCCAACAGAAGGACACAGGAACAAAGTCTTTTCTTCGCTCTCTGTCTCAGGGTGGTCACGTGAGTCTTTTCCACCGTCCGTATGACGATCCCAGTGTCTGTCAGCGGATAACTGACGCTCTTGAGCACCCCTCACATCCGGTCCGAGGACCCTTCGACCTTCGCTTCGGGTGGGGGGAACGGACTCGCATCACATGACCGTTACAATCTTGTTAATAATTGCAAGTGTAATAAATCTCATTCGTGTTCAGTTTTTTTTTGTGGGGGGGTTTCTTCACACATATTACGTTTACTCCCAAATGAAATGTCACATTAGTTTCAACTATCAACCAGCTGCTCCATTGTTAGAGATTTGTTAGTGTCATCGTGTATTATTTGGCTTCATGATAAACAGTCGATTAGGTAACCATTTTGCCAGCAGGTTAGTCAAGAATAAGAATGGCCGAGTTGATGGAACGGTTTACTATGGCCTTTGTCACCACAGTAGATATAAGACTGATGAAGCAATTAACACTCTCGAGTATCGTGGCCCTATTTAAGGACGCATAGATTTTGTTGAATTTTACATAGAGGCAGGATAATATCCACAGATCTAGGGAACATCCTTTGTCCCTTAAGCTATATACATTTTCCATATTTTATTTAGAAAGCATACACATGGGTAGAGAAATTAAGAAACGACCATGAGCTTACCAAGATGTCTCCCAAGCGAACATGTTACTAATACAGAAATTAGATAGAATTATGCACAATTTGTGTAAATGTAAATTAAAAAGACTGAGGAGAAATGTTTCCACAGGATTTTAATTATTCATGAATATGAAAATTAAATTAGTCTTCTTCTTTAGGCGGTAGGTGACAAAAAGGCACTCTTAATATGTAGAATGCATACTAGCCTCAATAATCGCTTTATTAGAACCAGACTCATATTACATCATTATTGAGTCATATTCAGGGCTAAGCAATTTCGCACATAAGTTTTTTTTACGGAAAAAATTGGACTTTTTACGGAAAAAATGGGAAAAAATAAATTAAAGATCGTAATCAAATTTGTCTAAATTTCGATTTTTAAGTTTTAAGTGTTTAAGAAAAAAATAGAGAAAGAAAACCAGGAAAAAACCTCCTCCTATAGGCCAAAGAAACTGGAATTATTCATATTAACGTTAGTTCTGGAAACATACAAAATTAACGAAAATTAAAAAAAGTATTTAACCAAGCTTTTAAAATATGCAGTTATTTTATTAAATGATTTAATGAAATATTTATAATTTAAGCTTTAATTCACTTCTGAGATAAATTCTGACCACTGGTATTGTTAACTATTCAAATTCACCTAGCTCCTTCACCCTTCAATTCTACATCACAAAAGTTACCCGATCACTCTATGGGATACTAGTATACCGAAGAGGGGGGAAAAAATTAAAAAAAATTGCAAAGAGTTTTAAATTCAGTGATGAATTAGTAAACAACTGGTTTGCACTATTAACAACTTATTACTCTGGTCATAATCTGCACAAATGGGCACATTTTGTCTCGCTCTTGTAGATTCAGGGGCGGAATTGGCTCAGTCGGTAGCACGCTGGGCTCGTAACCTTAGTTCCCAAGTTCGAGTCCCAGCTGGGTCAGTGTGGAGACTTATCTCCGAAAAACTCTCCTCCCTACCCACGGTCAGTAGGGGGCACCGATGGGCTTGGAAAGGCCGCCGTCCGTCGGATAGGTCGTTAAGCCATGGCCCGTGTGCAGGAGAACCATACCCTGTGCACGTTAAAGAACATGCTGGATGGCCTTGACAGGAGGCTACAAACTGTCTCTCAAAACAGCTGCTCCAGTGTTTCCCCTCCCTCAGAGCTCTCTGAGCTTTCGGGGTCCTTGTGACCTAGCCATTTAGCCCATTGTGTGCCGCTCATAGGTAGTCCTACCCAAATCTTGTGGATCCGTGCTGGTACCATTTAATGAGAACTGGCACCACTCTCAAGTTTGATGGCTATTAAAAGTTGCAGGATTAAATGCTGAGCATATATTGTTGGAATTTAAGTTTATATAAATTCGATTTAGATAATTATCTTCAGTCATATTTTTTTTCCAAAAGAAAAACACTCTTATTTAATAAGTACTGAACTATGAATCTAACTCCTTCTTGACATAATAAGGATCTGGTAATAATAAATAGCCACTGAGTGTATGTACCAATTTCCCCAGATGTAACCACATCGAAGTTGAACTGCAAGTGGTCCGAATCATGGTGCAAAAAGTCAATGTGTAGCATGACTAATTGTCTATATTCCATAGACTTTATATTTCCTAACAATCAAATTTTGGAAACAAAAAATAATATAAACTTTTCTCAAATGTTCAATAGAAATGAGTTATGATCAATGTAGTTCGTTAAAACATTTTTCTGTAAATTCCTACTTTTCGAATAGACAGATGCAAGGAATGCAAGAATTGGGAAAGAATCTCAATCTCAATCAACCGAGGAAGAGAGCTGTGAGACTATACTTTGCACAACCTGTTCCCAGCACAAGTTAATGAATGCCCCAATTTCTTTATTGGAAGGGTAGAATAAGAGAGAGGCTGTAAGTTGAGCAAAGTCTCGTCAGCAAGCAGCGAGGCATTTGGCCTCATGGCAGACACCATCTGCGGCCGTTTTGAGTGAGTGATTTTCATTGCTGAAGTATAAGCTCAAGGAAAATGGGAATGCAGAAAACTAGGATCTAAGATTCAACTGGCATCAAAGAGTCCGAATGCATATCGATCAGTAGATGCTACTAGCCGATAATAAATTGCTCTACGGAAAAGGAAAAAGAGGAAAAGCAAAAAAAAAATGTTCCTAAGAGAGAATTTAATTAAATATGATAAGTAGACGAAAACAGATATTTTCGTAGCATTACTGCTATCATACTTCATCCTCTGATTCGTTACCTCATCCAATTTGTCTATAAAGATTCCTGTTTTCCTTTCCGCCTGTTGAAAACGCAACTCTCCATTATAAGATTTATTTTCGATCCATTTATATTGCGACTGCTCATCATTCAAGTGATGAATGGAGCGTGGAATTTAAAGCAAAAAAACTTAAAAAGATAAAAACATCTTTAAAAACCATTGAATTTTTTTCCCAAAATATTAGGCTTACTATAGCAGTGGCATACCCAGAAATAGATGGTTGAAATTAATCCAGAACAGTTAAAACAGTAATAAACCACCTATTTTATCTTTAATACCTTTCTATCATTACTAAAGGGTGATCAAAAAGTCTCTGTGCACTTGATGAGGAATACCTGTACCATTACAATAAAGTTGAAAGTGTGTCTAGTGCGTCTCGAGACATTTAGGGGCGTTAGGGTGATGTTAGTGTTTTTGGCGTTAGTGGGAGAGACGCGATCGCCTGCCTGCCAAACAGTCAGTGAGCCACATTAAGCCAAGCAGTCAGGCACTGTAGACGTGCGAAGCAGTCAGTGAGCCACATTGAGCCAAGCAGTCAGGCACTGTAGATGTGCGTTGTGGCAATGGTGTTATCTGTTGAGGAGCGTACGTACCTTGTGGAACATGTGTTTCGGTGTGGCGGAGAATACGCACAAGACATTCAACAACGATTCCAGGCACAGTTTCCGGAAACCAAGGTGTCCCATCGTAATGCAATGCGGCAGTTGATTCAGAAATTCCGTGAAACCGGTTCCGTGTGTGTGTGTGACACGCCCAGATCTGTTAGGCCATCAATACTGACAGAAGAGAAAGTGTTGGATATCGCAGATCGCATGCTCCGAAGCCAGAAAAAGTCCATCAGGAGATTGTCACAGCAGGTTGGTGTTTCATATGGCACGGCCCATACGGATGTAAAAAAACGCCTAGGCCTACACCCTTCCAAAATCACATCCATGCATGAATTAAATCCTGCCGACAGTGGTAAGCAGAGTGCGTAATGCAGGTGGTTTGTAGACTTTCTTGACCGTGAAGGAGAGGACATTTTGGACGTCACATTCTTCACAGACGAGGCGTACTTCCATTTGTCAGAGTACATAAACAGTCAAAACTCACACCCCTGGTCCTCACACAATACCCATGAATTCCACGAGTCGCCACTGCATAATCAGAAGAAGTTTAGGTTGGAATTTCGCGTAGGCCATTTTTTTCTCTGAGACTGTCAACTCCCAACAATACTGTGACAATGTTCTTTATCCTTTCTTTGCGCAATTGCCAGAAGATGAAATTAACAGGGCCCACTTTCAGCAGGATAGCGCCACGACCCACATGTCGCATATGTCTACGGCACTCTTGCATGACGTGTTTGGGGATAGAATCCGAAAAATATTTGACTTCCAAAATCCCCCGATCTCTCCCAGCCCGATTTTTATCTCTGGGTTGCGATAAAAAAAAAACTCTGTGTATTCGGACGATCCCCGCACAATTGATGATTTGAAAACAGCCATCGCAGAATACATTCGGAATGTGGACCGTGCTGTACTGAACGACGTCTTGAAGAAAACAGTTCGGCGTGTCACTAAATGTCTGTAGACACGCGGGACACACTTTCAACCTTTATTCTAATTGCACAGGTACGAATCTCTCATTCCTTATCAGGTGCATAGCGACTTTTTGATCACCCTGTATAATGTATAATACAAACCTACGTATTAGGAACGAAATTCGCATCACACTTTATTCAAATCGAAATTCATTTCAAATGAATTGGGAGACGATGTATTTATATGTTTCAAAACTTTTAAGCCTAAGCTGTTAGATCTATTTCTCTGCGTAAGAAATATTGTTCGTGTAATATTGGTGAAGCAGTAATCCATAAAAAATATAAATAAATTTTCAGCCATAAAAATATGGCTGAAAGAGCTTTTCTTTTGTGCTTATGGTGAGAGAATCACTGCCGCAAAATTACCTTTTTTCCAGCCATTGTTCCCATCATACTTCTTAGCGATGCTGAAGTGCGCAAGAAATTTAAAAAATGCTACGAAATGCGAACAAGGTTTAAAAGCAGACATAATGAATCTTAAAATTAATTATGATTAAATAAAAACCGTTTAAGCCGTAATTTGCTCTCAGTGAAATTAAGCCATCTTGTAGTTTTTAACGTGTGCTAGTTAATCTAGTCCTTTTTTCCTTCAAGGCTTTGTATGGTTGGGGATGTCTGATTACACCGCTTACATGATAACGGACGACTGGCCTCGGGAAGTGGCAACGAAGATGCCACTTGCTCTAGAGAACGAAAGCAAAATCTTCGTGAACGTCAGATCCGTTTAAGAAGACTTCGCCACTGGGATTAGTAAGGTCTCTGCAGACCAATAAATAACTCAGTTGGCGACAGGTTAGTCGGGATGTTCGCGAGTAAGTGTGGTCACCCATTAGCCGTCAGGGATGGGTGAGGGATCCGTGTTGCCTTGGCAACAGAACGAAGGAGGAAATGGAGCGGATGCAAGCTTTAGTGAGCTAGAGGGGGAGGGAGGCGAAGATGACGAGTTCACGCGGCAAGTCAGAAGTCGGAGAGATTTACAAGTTGCTTTTGCGAAGATGAGAAATTGGCTTTTTAATTAATGAAAGCTCCTCTTGGCATTTGAAGGTATCAGTCAACAAGCAGGAGGAGCATGAAAAATAAGATTAGCAAAAGGATGCATCAAATTTATTAGGAAATAATTAAATTATTAGGAAATTTATTAGGAATTAAATTTATTAGGAAATGCTCTTCGTGTAACAACTGTAGATGGATTTTACTTAGCAGCACAAAAATTGTCCAGCTACGTGCAGTCAGGTAAAAGAAAATAATTTTCCGCAGATCATTAATAAAACGTTATTTACGAGAAAAAGAAAAGGTTTACAATATGAGACTACAAAAAGATCAAAATTTTTAATCCTGCTGGATGATTTATGTGTCTCTCTTTTTTTGAAGAATGGCACTACATTAAAAAAAAGTTGACTTTTTTTTAAGTATCTTTTTAAATGGGTTTCAATGGAATAAAATAGAATGACAAAAAATATATGTATATTTTTTTTGTTTTTCATTGGATGTTTTATAAATACTTTTGATTCTGTCATATCGCATGAAAAGTATTCTGAGGAAAGGAAATTATTCTTTGGTTCAAGAATACTTATCGCGCCATCTGGGAGGAGAAAATTGATAAAGATAGAATCAAAAATAGTGATACACTTGATAATCGTAATTAAAATTCTCGCCAAGGAATGGGCTGCAAGACTTGCTTGTAGAGAGATAACAGAGCCGTTACGAGCCATGTAGAGAGATAATAGAGCCGTGACAGTGGAAGAAGCTACATTGTATTGTAACCAATCAGCAGTGCTGGAGCTATTTAGAGAGAAAACATGTAGCTGTCTTTATGCTCAACCTAACTAGTGAATGTGGTACATGAATGTGAAGTTTCTAGGCAAGTAGATTTGATCAAATTAGACTGAATCCAAGAAACAGTAATGACTTTTTGCTCACCCAGTTTCTCTTCAATATATTGCTGCAATGAATTATATAATCTGTTGCTGACTCTAAAGGGAACATTTGGTCCACTGGAAAGCAAAATAAATCAGTGTTCAAATGGAAAACAATTAATTGAAATCGTGTTCCGTTAAGTGAAAAGACCATTCCAATTCCAGTCACGAATAGTTATGTTTATCAATTACTGTTGTATTGGTCTGCCCTAAACCTTAATGCTAAATAAGGAATATTTCTTCCCAAATCAATATTTCTGTTGCTAGTTATGACTGTCAAATATGACTGAAGACTTTGCAGACTGAATTTGAAATGCGAAAATCAATTATAAGTATTATTTAAAATTTCAGAGCCAGCCTGTTTCGCAAACACGTTATACATTTTTCAAAAAAAAAAAAAACATTTGGGTAACCCAGACGGCTCTGCTGCAGTCCCTCTTGGAAATAACGATAAGAGTAATTACAGTGTAGATGGCAATATTTCGCATTATATAAAGACATTACATTTAGAAGACAAGAACGGAAGTTTCTTAAAGTGTTGACATGCAGAGTGCAATATCATTTCGAGTATTTGAGTAAACATGAACACGAGGCTCAAAGGCGAATGTTTCGTAGCATCTATGGAAATATTGCATACGTGTAACTGGCGAGCTGCTGAAAGATGCTATTAGATAGGTAATCTTATACACGTAATCAGATTTCGAAGTTGAAGAAACTTTCCGAAAATATCGAGGCCTAATGCTTTAAATAAATTTGCATTTAGAAAACTGAAATGTTCTGACTATTGCCGACAGAAAAATAACAAAACTTTCACTTAAAAGCATTCGCAAAATTGTTTTTAGAATACAATTAAACTTCTTTATGACAAATTCTTTTACAATTTCTAGAATTTTTGAATGAAAAATGCATTTAACATTATTTCTTGTGGGAAATATCAATTCAACTTACGAACATGTGTCAAAATGTGTATTACGTTGGCAAGTCGGGGACCAATTGTATTTCATTAGTACCTATCGAAACGAAAAACAATTTTCATCTCTTAAAATGTTGAATGGAGATAAAGGGTGGAAAAATACCCTAGTAGTAAAGTATCACAGGAGATGCGACTCGTGAAATAGTAAGCTAAAAAAGAATAGTTTTTCAGCTATTTCAAAAGCTAGTTTATTCGTTCTTTTGGGAGACGAAGTAAAAAGAATTTGTATTTGCTATGATTTGCTACTGCATATTTTCTGATTTGTGGTCATACCAAAAATATTTGACTTTATCAGGAACATTATTTGGAAGAATATATGCCATATTATGTCATATGCTGCATTGTTCGGCGATAGAAGCAGTTTGTTTTATTTCATATGGGTTGACTTGTTTACCATTGAACCAGGGGCGGATTTACCGATAAGCGGCCGCTTAGGGTCCCCCAAATCGTTCTGTGAATTTGTAATTATTTGTTTCATAAATATCCATAGGGCCCCTAAATGTTGCCCCGCTTAGGTTCCTTGGACCTCTAAATCCGCTACTGTCTTGAACGACTCTTTTTGTCCACACAATGGAATAAATGACCAGGTTACAAGGACCCCAGAGGCACAGAGAATGTTGGAGGAGTTTATATTTTTTAAGAAAATATTATTTTTTCTATTATTTTCAACAAAATTTCCTGCCTTTATGTTGGCAAAATCGTTAATGGCATAATTTTTATTTTCATAAAATCACTTTATTTCTTTTAAATAAAAATAAATATCCCCTCAAACAGCTGCTTGCCACAGAGGTCTGACAGGATGCTGTCAGTTTATATGACATAGTAGAAGGTCTGTGAAGATGGCGGAACCTTAGCAGAAAAACAACACCCACGACTTACCCGGGGCTGGACAGATGTTGGGAAATAGAATGAAGCCTCCCGTCAAAGCCATCCAGCATTCTTTAATGTGCACAGTGTGTGGTTCTTCAACACCATTGGCCCACGGATTAACATTTCATCCAAAGGATAGCAACCTTTCCAAACTGAACGGTGTCCATTTTTTCGCCAATGGAAAAGTGGCGGTTAGCCGAGAAAATCTCGGTGCAGAGTACGATTGGGCTCGATCTTGAGAACAAAATATTACGATACTGCGCGCTGAGCCAGCCATCTTTCTCTAATGGTATGAGTTCCATGTTTAGGTACTGGCTTTCCTTTTCGTAACGTTTCAACCGATTTATAAAGCGTAAACTAAACATGAATAGATTGATAGTTAGTTATTATTAGCCTGTTTTTATAATTCTCATCCCTACAAAAACCTACAGTTTAGTTTGGAATGGCAATGATTTATTCACATAGGAGTGAATACAATGAGTGTTGGCGGGCTGTCCAATGGGAGGGAGAAAACAATTCCAACTTCATCCCCCCCGAGACATTAGAACTAAGATTAAAATGCGTCAAATGTAATGGAGTGTGCTTTTGAAAGTAACCTAAACATAGTCATTCCCTTGAAATTTACATATATAAGCAATACGAAAATAGGCTATGTTACTGTCTATGGTTGACTCTAATTCAGTTGCCGAAGCTCATTTAAACATGCGTAAAGAATAGATTGCACCAGTCTGTCATGCTGTAAAATAAATTGCGAAAGTAAAAATTCTCTTAAAACACACCGTGCATCTCTTTCTCTCCCCCCGCCCCCACGGAATTCAGATGAGATGATTCCTTGTGACAGGTCTTCAAAATGGGCCACCGAACTTCTTCTCCTCTCTCAATCAGCTACAATAGAAGAACAGCAGCCAATAAGAATTCTGTTTTTCTTCCAACGTCAGAAATATTCCAGCACATTCGCATTATCTTTCCCACTTCCGCGATGCTCTGCGCCGTCACCTTAAGCCAATTGCATGGTAAGGCAAATAATCGATTCCCGATATAACGTTCCATCGAATTCTTCATAAATGCATGCCAACACCCGAAAACAGTTTGTTTTATATTTGTCACTTCTTTCATTCTGATCTGTGTGAACGATTCTGAAAGTCGGCTTTAAGAAGAAATTTAGGAACTTCGAAAGTGGCAAAAATTGCCTCAGCAAAGAAGAAAGATTGCAGTTTCATAAAATTCGAAATGGTTGATATCTTGGAACCACGTAAAAAGATCGAGTAAACTCAATCGAATAAAAGGCTTCTTAGGAAAAGATAAGCATGAATGTTAATGTTTTATCCAGCCAAATTTTAATTAGAAATGATTTAGGAGGTAGAAGTAATACGATAACATGCAAGAATACAATCATTTATCTGTTTCAAACCAAACATATTTGGATGTTTTAATTGGATCAATAATGTCTTTAGAATTATAGCTAACAAAGGGCAGATCGTTTGCCATTAAAGCTACAGTGAAAGAACAATGGATATCAAATTATAAGCAGCATGAGGACAGGAACTGAAACTTTGTACCATTCCTTGTATCGTCGCTTAAACAGAATTAACTTCAAGGGATCGGCATCGAATTCCATTATTTTGCTTAGTGTCCGTTACACAAGCTTAAATGAAGTGTGCTGCGAGCAATGCTTAAGTCAGCCAAGACTCTACTCTTTGCCCTGAGTCTTAACTGCAGCTGGGAAAGAATTTGAATCCCCTTGTGGGTTTTCTTCCTGATCATCGGCAATCACGCGAGGCCGATCGTCGAGGCGTATTGACGGTCGAGACGAGGTCAGAAAATGAAACAGTAGGTAGCAGTCGAGGAAAAGGCACTGCGTTTCAGTTCATTGATCACTAGCAGATCTCTCTCCGCAAGTTACCTTGAGCTTTTGCTACGCATATAAAACTAATATGCAACATTATCAACAAAGGAGATTTTATCTGATAGCATAGGGAAATTATGACGTTCCAGCAACGCTGTTTCGGATTGAAAACCCCCCTCTGAAGTGTACGAGAAATCAGAAAGTAAGATTCCCAGTTTCCCGCCAAACTAACAAAGATCTGGGTGTGTGCACTACCTCATGTTAATACCAAATAGTATCATTTAGTGGCAGTAGTCAATACTGTTCCGCATTCATGAGCCGCAGAGTCGGAGCGAACATGGGGAAGATACTGCACGTGTATACATATCTGGAGATTCGAGCAGTAATTAGGCTTCTGTGGTCACAGAAGAGCCAAAGAATGGAAATCCACAGATAGCACGTGTCTGTGCACGGCTCGTATGCCCAGACCTGGTGCCGTCTGGTTTTAACTTGTTTGTAGATCTGAAGAAGCATCTCTGAGATCGACGATTTCCATTGGATGACGCTTTCAAAGAGGAAGTCACAAAATGGCTTCAGAGCAGAACTCATCCTTCCATCGGCAGGGCTTCCATATGCTGATCGACCGTTAAAATTTGCTGAACAAGTATGGTGACTAGGTGAAAAAATAATACACATATGTGGGAACATTTCCTGTGTATTGTCTTCGGTTTAATTACCTGCCTTCCGCAGAAATTAAATGGGGAGGCCTCGTAGTATTTACCAGAAATAAAAGAAAATCTGTGAAACAAATCATTGATTTGAAAAGAGGATATTTTTTTCTATTATTTTCAACAAAATTTCCTGCCTTTTATGTTGGCAAAATCGTTAATGGCATAATTTTTATTTTCATAAAATCACTTTATTTCTTATAAATAAAAATAAATTCTCCCTCAAGCAGCTGCTTGCCACAGAGGTCTGACAGGAGCCTGTCATTTTATATACCATAGTAGAAGCTCTGCGAGGATGGCAGGACCTCGGCATAAAAATAACACCCATGATTTACCCGGGGCTCGAACCCAGATAGCGCAAATCAATAGCGCTAACCACTCGGCCACGGGAGGTTTTTTTTTTTCTTACATATGTATATGTGTTCAAAGATGGTAATCTGTGAAAATTTTACAAGTATATGTGAAAATGCTATCTGGCACTTAACTCTTACGACGCCTATGTCCGGGGCCATTGCCTAGATAAGGCGCTAATTGTTGCATCAGCCAATCAAGTGTCACGGGTCACTCTAAATCAATGTCCCACTTTGCAAGTTCATTGCTATTGCATTTCAGTGCATGCGCATTTGTGTAATCGCTCTAATATATAATGATAAGATTCCAGGTGGGGGCCGTAATGGATAAATTCTTATTGTATAAAATCCGTATAATATTTGTTAAAATTGTAACTGAAATGTCAGTCTCAGTATTTTGATGCTGTCACTAATCTTATTAATGCTGTAGCTCTTAAGTCCGAACGCTTTTCTACATTAAATTTCCAATCCTTCGCTAAATTCTGCATAATTGCCTGCACTCCCAACATCTTCAATAGCCTCGTTAGAGTTATGCACGTCACAGACGTTGAAGCCCTCTTCGTATAATAAGAGGAGATTGGTATACAAGGCGAAAAATACTCAGCAGAGTGAAAAAGCTGATAAAACAAAATGCGATAATAAAGGTTTTGGTTTATCTTTATATGTTTGCTTGTAATATACTGAAAGCAAACTTTCTCACATCTTTAACAGAAGTGCTTTTCTTCCCTCACAGGTGAAAATGCTCTCTCTATTATGCTTCGAATATCCCACCACCTGTCTAATCGACAAACTTATTTTTACAGAATTTTCTCACACAGTCGAAAAATTCCAAAGCGAACCCTCTTCTCTGGGTGTCCCGTCAATTCATCGCCCTCAATTTATCGCAGCGTCAATTCATCACGTCAGTTCATCGCAGCGTCAATTCATCACAACGTCAGTTCATCATAGCGTCAATTCATCACAGCCTCAATTCATCGCGACGTCAATTCATCGCAGCTTCAGTTCACAGCAGCGTCAGTTCATCGAGTATCAGTTCATCGCGGTATATTGACTTTCTACATATGTACTCAAATGAACTCTAGAGACAATAATTTGACTTTGAGAAGTTAAACATATGTCAGATGAATTTACCTCAGCAATTAATTAAAGCTTAAATAACAAATATTGTTTCGAACCATTCAATAAAATATGCATTTTAAAAGTTTACGTAATGATTATTTCAATATTAGATAGTTATTAATGATTTTTATGAAAAAATTTATTGTTAAACATTCCAGCTTTCATGCCTCTTTAAATACTGAACGAATATTGCTGAAGTTGATGATGAATTTTTTAAATTGATGATTGAAAATGAGTTCATTTGAGCAGAGATGTAAAAAATCAAGGAAGCCATATGTGATGAATTGTGGGCGTTGAATTAACATGCGATGAATCGACGTGGAACCCTTCTCTGCTATTCTAGAATTCAAATCCTACTGATTTTTACATGTATTTTAGACCGCCATCAAATTGAAACTGTTGAGCGAATTGATACATTTCGAAACAAACCTAAATTGCAGCATTCTGTAAGTTTGTTTTTTACAGGCAAAAATTCGCTTATTGGTTTCATTATTGGTATCCAACACTTCTCCACCTAGTCTAGTGGTTGGCTTACCTGACTACTAGACCAGCGGGCGTGTCCCTGCTTTTGCGTGTTGTATGAGAAACTAGGACAAATCAAAACAGACCTAGGTTGTCTCTGTCCTTTCTGCAAGAGAGTACCTTTTTTAAATTAAAAATTAAGTTTGCGGCGTTTTAACTGGTAACAAAGAGCTAATTATTAAACCAGAAGCTGTCAGACTAGTTAGTGCTTTTTATCATCTAAATGAAAAAAAAGCAACTGTGATAGATCTGGCTCAATAAAACTTTTTATTTTATTAAATTAGGTTTTCTCGTTCTGTATGTATCACGAAAGGAATAGGAAACCCACTTTAAAGGGTCGGCATCTTCATCTCTTTTTCTCTATAAGATTAAGCACTCTCTTTTTGATGCATTCGGATGTAACTAATTATATATTTAAATGATTTTGTATCGCACACAAAAAAGTTCCATCTTATACTTGAGAAATGTGGAGAAAAAAGGCTGAAAATCGCAGTTAGTCCCAAATAGGAAGAAAGAAACTTTCACAAGTATTTATTTATTGTTAATGAGAGTCAGACGAAACACAGAGGAAAAAAAAATGGGAAGCGGAGATAAAAAGATAACATTACAACAAAAAAACACGAGATAAAAAGATTGTTTCCTTAAGTACAAAAAAAGTGAAAAATTTGCCTTCGATTAGAGGCAGCCGGTGTCGTGCGAGGACAAAGCTCAGATTAAGCCAAAGAGATCGGCGATCTAGTTGAATGAATTAAGCGAGGAATTGAAACTAAGTGAGGAATTAGGACGCTGCTGTTAATTGAGAAGAAATGAAGGAATCATTTATCCATGGTGTGAAGAGATTTGGAAGAGAACAAAATAAGGGAAATGAAAGACATTAAACGAAGTAGACAGTCAAGTGTATCGGGTTGGGTTGGGTTGTTTTACCTCTGAGCGGCACTTTTTTGCACACAATGGGCTAAATGGCCAGGTCACATGGACCCCGAAGGCTCAGAGAAGGTTGGGGGAGGGGACCCACTGGAACAGCTGTTGGGAGACAGATGGTAGCCTCCCGTCAAGGCCATCCAGCGTGTTCTTTAACGTGCACAGGGTATGGCTCTCCCGCACACGGGGCCACGGCTTAACGTCCCATCCGACGGACGGCGGCCTTTCCAAGCCCATCGGTGTCCCCTATTGACCGTGGGCAGGGCGGGGAATTTTGCGGAGATAAATCTCAACGCTGACCCAGCTGGGACTCGAACCTGGGAACTACAGATTACGAGCCTGGCGCGCTACCGACTGAGCCACCCCCGCCCCCAAGTGTATCGGAACAACAACGTTCTCAATACAACTATCGCATATCATTGGTTGGAAACATTTTGAAATACTTGTCACTAACTTTATAGATCAAAGTTCTGAAAAAAATCGAAACATATCTGCTGCCTGTAAAGAGTTAAAAGGATCAGGCTCCACCTGACACATCATCAGCTATCAGAGGCATAAAACTGTCTTGCTAATTATTGCAAGACTCATCAGCCATAAACCACCTTCGCCTGTGGGGAGTATTATGTTTGTTCAGAGCGAGATCAGATAAAATATAGGCATAATAAATGACGTCAAAATAAATACCTATAAAAACAGCATCAAAGCACGACAAAAACGTAATCCTGTTCCGTCCCAAAACGTAAACCTAGTTCTGTGTAACAGCAAGAACTAAAACTGAAAAAAAGAAATTTAATACCCTCCGCAAGAAACCTGAATGTAAATACTTCTAAAGGACATCTTTTCTCAGTCTAAGGACCTGGCTCTTAATAAATGCTCCATAGCTTTTCTATAGAAAAATGTTAATAATATAGTTTATCGGTCTCTGCATGATATAACAAACTCTGTTCATCTGTAATTACTCTTGAATTGAGCAGTCATGTCTTTAAAAATGGTTACTAAAATGAGATACGGGTGGTAAAATGTACTGAAGGTGGTTATAAATAATGTAGGCATTTTTAACTGTGTGGTGGATGTGTTTTTAAGTGTTGGTAAAGGATGTTTCCTTAAGAATACAAGTTTTAGAAGATAAAATACACTCGGCAACAAGTGCGAGAAGAAACCGCCCAGGGTAAGGATGTACCCAGGGGAGGAGATCGAGGTTTCGCCCCCTTACAACGAAAATTCAGTCATCTTATACGAAATCTCAAACTTGTCTAACTACTTTGAAATCTAAAATAGTTGTCATTGTATAACTTTATTTTAGCCTCACAGTATACACCGAAAACAGCTCTTACCCGGCGAGACCTGGATATTTCTAAAGGTATATTGTGGTATCTGGTACCAACACGTTACCAGCAGATCCTTTAACTCTTGTAAGTTACGTGGTTGAGCCGCTGCAGATCGGATGTGTTGTTCCAACAAAAACACAGATGCTCGATTGGATTCATATCTGGGGAATTTAGAGGCCAGAGCAATACTTGGAAGTCTTCCTTATGTTCCACAAACCATTCTCGAACAATCCGAGCAGTGTGGCATGGCGGAATTCCGTTGCCATGAAAGAATGTACCTGGTCTGCAATGATGTTTAGGTAGGGGGTAGGTGCCGTGGTTTCTTGCACATGAATGACTGGACCAAGGGTTTTCAAGCAGAACATTGCCCAAAGCATTACATTTCCTCCACCGACTTGTTTTCATCCCACAGTTCATCCTGGTGCCAACATTTATCCACGTAAATGACGCACACGTACCCGGTCGTACACATGGTGCAACAGGAAACGAAGTTCATCGGATCAGACAACCTTCTTCCAATCATTCTAGGTCCAGTTTTGATGCTCGAGTGCCTATTGTAGGCACTTACGATGATGAACCGAGGTTAGCATAGGCACTCGGAGCAGCCTGTAGCTACGCAGCCCCATTTTCAGCAGGGTTCGATGTACTCTGTGTTGTGACACATTACTCCCGTCATCAGCAGTCAAATTACGGGTGAGTTGCGTCACAGTATTCCTTCTGTTGACTCGTACTGTACCATATGGGATAGCCTTCGCTCACCTCTAGCATCGATGAGTCTTGATCGGCCCACACCTTGCCGGCGGTTCGTGGTTTTTCCCTCCTCAGACCACTTTTTGAAGGTACTAACCACGGCTGACCCCACAAGCCTTGCCGTCTCAAAAATGCTCTGACCCATCGTCTGGCCATTGGAATTTGGCCTTTGTCAACCTCACCCACCTAAGTCCGCTGCCTTTCCCACCTGAAGAACAATATTAACACTGATTAACAAAGCTCAGTATCAGGTGTTGTTTATACCGTTTCATGACCTTCACACGCGCTGTCGTTTACCTGCAGTTGCTTCGATTTGCATAAAGACAAGCTGGTCATAATATTTCGGCTCTTCAGTGTACACAAACTTCGTTTAAAATTTGTTTTATAGGATTGGCTGTTTCACCTCTGAGCGGCACTTTTGTGTACAAAAAGGCTTAAAAAGGATAGGTGAAATGACGTTTGGAGCTGAAAGATGATGATCAACTGGATAATTGCTAAGAGACAAGTGGAATTCTCCCATCAAGGTCATCATTGATAACCTTTCCACATAATTATTGATGAGTCTTTCCAAGTCCATCAGTTCTCACATTCTCCCGCAGAACGGGAACTAACGGAGAAAATTCTCAACACAGGCAGAGTTGGGACTCGAACCTGGGAAAATATGAAGCTACTAGTCCATATTTTTCAATAGTAAGGGTTAAACGCTATCCTTACATTTTTTTTTTCTTTTATTAAAAACTAATTGCAAAGGACAAAAATGATTTTTAAATTTTTCTACAGGTTAGGCATCTTTTCCTGGAAATGCAAAAAAATTATTTAATTAAATCTTTTTTAAAAGCGTCGGTGACTTTTTAAATATGCAAAGCTAAAACGTGAACTTTTTTTCCATCTCTCATTCCCATACCACAGAATACTGTAACGCTAGACTAAAATTAAACTGTATATTTCCTATTACCACATGCAGAGGTAAGAATGGCTCTGAGCTGAAAAAGGAAAGTAATTTACTTCACTCGAAATTCAAATCAACAAGAAGAATTACAGTGGCTGCCGCACGACGTAACACATTATTGTATGTTACAAAGCTCCTAGAATTTTTCAAAAATAAAAAATCTGATTACTTTCTTGGGACAGTGTCACTTCTTTTATCTACGAGACGTAATTGTTCGAAATGAAGTGTTTCATGCAATATTTAAACATCCAGTGATTTGTTATATTTAAACATCTAGTGATGTTGTGATATCAAATCGTCATAAACATGTAAGTTTTCGGTTACAACACCGAAAACTTACATGTTTATGATGATTTGATTCATTCTTCAATCTCTGCCAGCATTCATTTCATTGGTGATTGAATGTATGGCTCGGCTAATGTAACATTAGTGTACATTTATAAGAAATAAACTAATTCTGGAACAGCAAATAGGTGTTCACATTATTAGTGTTAAAAAAGAGCAAATATTGTTTAAATAATAAGATACTGCTCAAGCAGCTGCTTACCACAAAGGTCTGCTAGGAAGGAGCCTGGAAGTATAATATTCCAAAAAGATGATGGGAGATGAAGGCGAGACCTCAGCAGAAAGACAACACAAGGAAAGAATCATCCATGCCTCATCCAGTGCTCGAACCAGGTTCCATTGATCCACAAACAAGCACACAAAATTTACGTTTTGATCGAGTGGTTAACTGGATTAAATGGTTGCAAATTTGGTCTCTTTCCTGTTGTTAAGAAGCACTAGATTGAAATATTTAACTACTAATTAGTATACATGTATTATCTTTTTTTTTAATTCACAATAAATCTCCCATCCAGCATATTATGTGATTTAGCGAGCGTGTTTTTGTTTGAGAGGGGAGACTAATTCCCTTTGTTATTTGTAGGAAATATTTGTCAATTTTCATTAATAAAAGAAATTCTCCCCTCCTCCCCATCTTCAGAAATTTTCGTTACGCCATTAATTGCATTTATATCTATCTTGTACCGAGAACATAACGTTATATAATTTTTTAAAATTATTATTAGAAAATAATTGTTAAAAAGATAAATAGAATAACGTCACCAAAATAAATTACCTACAGTGCAGCTTCAAAAATACATGAATCAGAAATTCAGGAAATTTTACGAGCTAAAATTTCATATCCAAAATCTTTTCCTATTTTCAGAAATTTTCTGTTTTATTCTATTACTTATGACATTCTTTAAAAGCTTAATTTGTAGAAATAATATTTGTCTTGTTAATGCAACGTGAAAATTAAATCTCCAAAGCGTATGCCACTGCTTTGGGGTGGCCTTGTCTTGTTAAGGCAACATGAAAATTATGTCTCCAAAATGTATGCCACTGCTTTGGGGTGGCCTTGTCTTGTTAATGCAACATGAAAATTAAATCTCCAAAGCGTATGCCACTGCTTTGGGGTGGCCTTGTCTTGTTAATGCAACATGAAAATTAAATCTCCAAAGCGTATGCAAAAGCGTGGCCTTACAGTCAATCTGTACCAGGGTGATGATGGTTGCGGTTCATTTTTAGTTATTTAACTCTTCAGCAATATTAAATTATTGGGTTTAATTGCTTTTTGTGCTGTTGACATTGTCTTTTTATAATAATTTTGCATTTTGTTTTTTCAGGAAAGAAACCTTTTTTCTCTCTTTGATGGGCGAAATTCATTTTTTTATATATATATGCCTTATTTCTTATTTTTTATGCCTTATTTCTTATTTTTTATACTGTATTCTTATTTTTTTATATCTTCTTGCTAGCCTTTTGTTTTTAAAAGCCGTTGCAAATGCATATATTGCGAATATAAAGGGATGATGGGTAGGGGTAGCGATGAGATGAGCTTGATAGAAATTGGCTCGAATAATATATGTTTAATTAATTTTTTGTATAAAGCATATGAAATTTAACAGCTTGAAAGTCGAATTTAGTAAAAGAATTTCCCATTAAAAAAGTTCCTTAAAGTCCGAAAAATATGGTACTCAAAAATCCGACAGAAAAAGGCAATATTGAGCTCCCAAGTTTTTCGGATTTTTGAGATTGTGTTGAATTAATATTTTCAAAATCAAACACTTTTCGAAATATTAACAGAAAATTTATTTTAATGAAATCGGTTTGTATTTTTTTTTTCTTAATTCACTGCTGATTTTAAGTACTGTTTCAGTTTTATTTGCGTTTGAGATGCTAACAACAAAATGCCATCAATGTGCTTTAAAAATATTATTGGGACAATGGTTGAATAGCAGAGAAGTCTAAAACTAATCTAATTCTAGCATATTTCAGTTTTTGAAAAAGGTACAAAAGCAATTCTGTGCGTATTAAAATCTTTGATCTTGTATCAGTCTTTTTTTTTTGTTTTGAAAAAAAAAAATATTTTATGGTTGTTGCTTAATGATTGGAAAACAGAATGCCTAACTAAAATCTCCTAAAACTTTCTTCATCATTAAATTCTTTTCGAAAAAAAAATAGAAAAAGAACTTTTGAATATTTTAAGAAAATAATTAGCCCAGTTTCAATTAGTTTTTCGAGCATATTACTAAATACCGATAACAGAAAAAGATATCCTAAACTAAAACAATTATTTCTTTCTTCATTTTCATACATTGGAACTACAGTTGAAGTTTCTTTAATTATGTTGTAAAGACTCCAGTTTCAGAAGAAATATTTGAAATGCGTACTAGTGGTTTTTTGATACAATCTTCAGATTTCTCCTTTTTTGTGTGTTAACAGCTAATTGAATCAAACCTTGGGGATTTATAAACATTCATACTAGAAATCGTATTTTTTCCTTTAATTTATGCTCCTCTTCCTGACATTTTTCAAAATATTAAAAGGTTTCATAAAAAGATATATTCCTGCATTTCCTTTATCACCGCATGCTCTCGGTTTATCTCCCTTGATGATTCTCTCCATGTGTTATCTGCTGTCTGTCCCAAAGGGATCCCTGAGCATACGAAAGCCATAAGCCTAAAAAGACCATTTCAAACATTGCTTTCAATTAACCAGACTTTCAAGAAAGAAAATTAAATCTTTCGTTAGACTACCCAGCGACTTCAGGAAAAATCTGCTAACATTCTATGGTGAAAAGAGTCCATAAGCTATGAATTTGCTAAGGAAGCTTCTTTATTTCAAAAAGTTGGTAACATCAAAAATACACTCGGTTGGAAAGGCACCCAAGAAATGTTAGTAAATCCCCATGGTTTGATACAATTAGGTTTAATATAATGAAAATATCTCAAAATTATGTGTTAAACACAACAACATATTTTCTGTTTATATATTCAATTTGGTGTCTTTCTAAGATTTTAAAAAAATTGAATTCTAATTTCAATTAAAAATAAAGTATAAATTAAAAATGAAGACAGAATTTTTTTATTCCAGGACTGTCTCTTTCGATACCACTGTTTAGTAAAATGCTTGATACACTAATTGGAATCCTGTTAGTAATTTATTCCATAAACATAAAGGCTTCATTTTCCTGGTAGGCAACTTTTTTTAGGGGTCTTAAACATGATCCACTATGGTGTCCCTCCAATTACAATATTTGTTTGTTTTCGAGCCCCGGGTAAGGCATGGATGTTTGTGTTGTTTTCCTGCTGCGATAGAGATGTGGGTGGCTCAGTCGGTAGTGCGCCTTGGCTCATAATCTACAGTTTCCCAGGTTCGATCTCCTGAACCTACGTTGAGCTTTATCTCCGTCAGTAGTATCCAGTCAGTAGGGGGATTCCGATGGGCTTGAAAAGGTCGCGGTCCGTCGGATGGACGTAAAACCGTGGCTCCATGTGCTGGAGAGCCGTACCCTGTTCATGTTCAAGAACACACTAGATGGTCTTGATGGGAGGCTACCATCGGTCTCCTAAAAGCTGTCCCTTCCACAACCTTCTCTGAACCCTTGGAGTCCTTGTGACTTGGCCATTTAGCCCACTGTGTGCCAAAAAAAACACCACTTAGAGGTAAAGCAACTCAACCTTGCTTCCGTCAGATTGATTATAATACATCCTGTTCTCCTCCGATATTTGATTTCCGTATTTAGATGATAGCAGGAATAGGTGCGGTGCCAACGCACCTATTCCTACTACTACGAAAAGAAAAGGTTATCTGTCCATAAGTTATCGTAAAAGCCCGAATAACCAACTATGTATTCGCGTCTTATTTCGGGGTTTTACGATTCACTGTTGGTAAAACCTCATATTCTGGGAGAAGACGGTAAAAGTAAAAAAAAAATGCTTTTTTACCATTGAGAAAGAGTTGAAAATGTACAGAGTACAAAAAAAAATGGGCAAAATATAGAGAAAGGTAAAAATTTAGTAAATCACGTCTTGTAATTGAATTTTTTTCTATTTTCATAAATTACAATTTTTCAAACATGCATTCGTTGTATAAGTTGTATTTCAAAAAACGTTAACAAAACCCAAAAAAATAGAGAAAAATATTGCAAAAAATACAAAAATTGGGAAATAAAAAAATAAATTTGAGAAATTTCGATCATCAAAATATCTCTTTTTGTTTTTTCAGGGCTGTTTCAAGACTTGTTTCAACAAGGTGACTTTTATGATATTTGGAAATGCATAACACACCAGAGGATTTGCACAAGCACTTTTTTGTTTAGCACTTTCTGAATCCTTGGCATTCAGTCAGAGATCGTTTTTTTTTTGACAATGTCTCGAACTCTTCCGATTTCGTCAATTGATAGGAATTTTTCTTCCGCACAATGTAAACTGATTTCTTGTGAAAAGCTTTCTCAGTTTCCCAAACTTTGTACCAAGCCGGTAGAATTCACCCTCTTGGATGTCTTTAATCATGCTAATAAATACTTAGGATAATTTTTTGTTCTATCAAAGTCAGGTATTTTTACCCTCACACTTTGACCGTTTTCAGGCTTAGGGAATTTCTCAGACGACATTTTTTTTTTTGGCTTGTTGTTCTAGTCCATTTCTAGCATTCTTCCTAAATTTTTGCACAGTTTACTTCCTCTCAGCCTTACACTTGTTTTGAATCTCCCGTTGGAACCATGTCAGCACCTTTACCTTCCTCAATTAACATCCATCGACTTCCCAGTTTCCTTCTCTCCAACTTCTAAAAGACTACTAAAAGACTACTATTTTTTTATCAACTCTTGAGGAACCAAGGAAGTAGCCAGACCCATTTTCATTGGACAACCAAACATTGCCTCATAAGATGAACACTTTATTCCTTTATGATATTCTTTGTTTCATATTATAACTTCAGACTATTTTGTGTCTGACTGGTTTCCGTCTAAATTGCTCTCATATTTTCTACATCCTGATTAGCACGTTTTACTGACCCTGTGACTGACTGTGGCGTGGTTTCCCGTGAACAATTTTTACATCGTTCCACATAGGACACAATTGTTCCATTTCCCTATAGCAAAATTCTCGCCCTTTGTCAGAATGGAGAATATTAGGAGCTCCGAAAGTGGTGAAAATGTCCAAGAATTGATATGCTACTTCTGCTTTTTAAGTCTCTAGTCACCGGAGGAGAACAAATATTGTCAAATGATCTTTGTGAGCCAATATGAATTTGTATATCCCATCGGGATTGCTCTGCATAACAATGAGATCAATTTGACAACGAGAGTTCATTTCTCTTGTGTAGTGTAGACTTCACAACAATACCTTTTTTTTTACACAATTTTTTTGGCTAGGCTCACAAGTAAGCCGTAATCGATTCAAAGGTTATGTTTTTGTACTTTTGGTTCGATTACTTCAGTATTCTTATTTTGTCTCCGTGACAAAGTAGAAGATGTGTTCATGAATTACTCTAAATAGATCTTCGTAGCAGACGTAATAACGAAGTTTTTCATCATCGGCAGAAACAATCAATTTCTCCTCACCCCTTAATTGAGAACATCAAACGTTTTCGTCATTTCACTCGCATCTCACTAAACTGCGCTGAGATGTGCACTGAAGGCTACTTCTGAGGTTGGAGGTGCCTTGAACATGTCGCGACATGCACATTCAGGACAGCCTACAATAAATAAATTTAAATCTCTTTCCTGTAGCGAATACATTGTGCCGCTCATTCTTGGAAGAATTATTTTTTCAACAATGCTAAATGACAAACAATAAATTTAAATAGAACATGATGAATAAAAATTACAAAAGCGAAATTTTATTAATATTCATTATCTGAGAAGTTCGTCCGCCATACAGATTTCATTTTAATAAACGTTACAAATGCTAAAATTTAAAAAAAAAAAAATCGACCGTTAGAAGATTATATACAACATCGAAAATTTTTGATTTTCAAAACCGGTTTCAGGGACGTTAATTTTTTTGTGATTTTAATTGTTTTTTGTGATTTTAATGAAACTTGGATTTTACCTATAAATTTAAGCGAACTTTCCATGTACCGAATTTCATTAAATTCGGTTAACTCATCCTCATCAATCATCAAGTTTTTTAATGTGAATTGACAGACGAAAAAACGAATTTAATAGGCGCTACGCAGCATTATGAAACGACCTTGAAAGTGCAAGTGAACTTCCAGCATAATACGATCACTGACATTCTGACTGAAGGCAGCTTCTGAGGTTGGAGGCGCTTTAAACATGTCCAGACATGTTCAAACCACCATCCACCATTGGTTAAATCCCGAAATAAGATGCGATATTTGATTTTTCAAGCTTTTACTAACATTGTTTGGTAAAACCTAGGCTTTACCAAAATTCGGGCCTTTAAGGTAACATGTATATGCCACCTCTACACACAAATTAAAATTCTATATTACATGAAATCCACCGCCTTCTTGTTTATATACTTAACACCAGAAAAAAACATTGTATTTGATGCTATATTTGCAACTTCTTATCTGTATTCCTTTCCCTCATCCTCTACCCTGCGGTTTGTATGCAGGGTACAGGTGGAACTCTTTGTTAAATCCTCTAACTGATGCAGTAGATTTTAACAGCGACTCAACCGTGTACATTGCAAGAAGAGTTGCAGACACATGTAGTCTTTGTTTTCCGAATACAGTTCTTTTCCGAGTCCTTTTCTTTATCACTTCGGTTTTTGTACCTTTGCTTGTTTTCCCCTCCAGGAATATTTGTTTCTTTGTTTCTTCAGCGTTTATCCATTGCTTCTCCGTCTCCATTTATTTTATCCTTCTTTCTCTTCTCTCCTTCGTTTCTTTGTTTGCAGAAGTTCCCATCTCTCCGAGCTAGTGACGTCTGTGAGTGGAGAAAGTGCTTTTTCGTTTTGTTTCTCCGAATGGAATGAAGAGCAAGGGAAACATTTCCGTCGAAAAGCTGCCATCAGCCTTGCTTACGAATTAGACAATTAAAGCTTATTGAAAGCCGCGCTGCAGACCCATGCTTTCGTCAAGGGGAATTTGGTCAAACATTCGTAGTCAATAGACAGTGGTTGAGCCGTTCAACGGGAATATTTAGATTGCGCTGCTGGCTTCAGTTCACGCCCATCTTTATTAGACCCAGATGTCCAGTAATTGGACACAAGTGTCTAATTTCTGTGTCTAATATTCGCTCAAGCACCCGTTCTGCATGTTCGTATGTGGTCAGGCAACGCTTGTCGCGCGTTTGTGAAACAATTGCTTGTCATTGTGGCTCGTTGGCACTGACACTCAACGCAAGAGATTGGTGCGTGTTGTTCAGCTGGATGGCGAGAAAGGCGCCTCCCTATGTTTCTCCTCCTCTTCTGGCTGCATGAAGCATCCCATTCCTCATGCAAGCTGCCACTGCACAGCACGCCACTAATCCAGTTTGGGGCCTGAAGATCCGGAGCTTTGCACAGCTCCTGAGCCTGGCCAAACTCCAGCGCCATTTAATTACGCCCTGCTTTTCGGAGTTGGATCAGAACGTGCCCTTCATTTGTCAATATCTTTTTACTCGTTTTCTCTCGACTTCAATAGACTTAAGAGCGTGCACAATAGGAAAAAAAACTACAAGACCTCGAAACTAAACTCGAATAGCAATCTCAACTATAAATAGCCATGTAACTGAGTTAAAAATTTTTAAGAAAACAACGTTGGTCCCTGCGAAACCTGTACTTTACATCCCATATCTTCTTTTCTTATTGAACTTTATTAACCCTACGATGAAGAGAACCGTCTTTTTATTTGCCGTGAAAGCTGCTGCAACAGCTGTTCCAGTCTCTGCCATTCTCCTTCCGATGCATCTGCGGGATGAAGTGCTTTGGCTGTCGTATAGATATCAGCGAGAACCTTGGCTTTATAGATAGCTCATCCATCTCTGACACAAAAGGACGCGAAGCTTTCCAATGATCAGATAACGGTGACAAAGAAAATAATCACAGGAAGCGATAGGACAAGCTGCTATAATAACGATTAAGTAGGAGAAAGAGAAAAAAGATCACAACCTTCCATCACAGCTTGGATCGAATAGAAAGATTGATAGCAAGCGCTGAAACTGTCGCTTACAATTCTTCAAATGAAGTTACGGATATACAGTATGTCACTCTAATACAATAACAGAAATTCTATCTTATTTACCGGTGTGAATTTAATTTTTCGATTGTTCGCAGATGTCGTATAACAAACTAATAACACCTTGTACAATATAAGGTGGTACAATACTCGTATAAGCAGGTAGAACGTGCCTTACGCAATATACGATGTGTTCTACCTGCTAAAATTTTAACTCATTTTAACTCCACCCGCAAAGAAATGTTATTTTCATTTCTGCTTTAACTCTGTAAAAAGCCGAAAATTATTAGAAACTTACGATGCAGAATTTCGGCCTCATGGATGTTATGAAAATAAATGAATAATTTTATTACCTGCAACAGTTTGAGAGCTTGCATTTCTATGCCTTTGCAGTGCAAATAATATTTGCCATGAGTCTTTGCACATGAATATTAGAACCTTTCATTCAAGTATTTATTTCTTCCCAATAATCCTGTGAAATGTTAGGCAGAATTAGGTGATGCTTCGTTGACTTTATTAAACATGACAACTGGTAACTTGTGAGGCGGAATAATTCATTCAGGATGCTATGGTATTTGCAGAATCTAGACAGACGATTGATCAGAAGGTACCCTAATTATTTACGTGATTCTGTAGCGCATTTATTCAAATAACGGATTTTTTTTCCCAAAAATATTGTGACTAAAAATAGTGGATGCCTGAAATATGGGCGGTGTTATGTTTACCGATCAGCAGCGGAAAAATTTTCGCACGGTTATCACGACTCTTCGTATTACAGAAAAACGATATCTTCTGGAAAATGGGAACCATAGAGGTCTTGGTAATTTTGTATCAGTAACACGAAATGCAGTCTAAATTTATAAAGCCGGCTTTTAGACTTTAACATTTTCATTAGATGCAATAACGCGTTTTCAAAGATAAAATGCATCTCGTTGTGGTAAAACTGAGCTATCATATTACAGAAAATTTCTTTCAGCACGAAAGTTTCGGTTGATAGTTACCTCCATATGGTGAAGAGCTCCCTACACCATGGAATATAAGGAGAGAAAATCTGAGTTAAAAAAAAAATTCTGCTCTCATCTTTCTGAAAAAAATGTTAAAAAGAATATATTTAAAAACTCTAAGTAATAATAATGTCTTCTATGAAGCCAAGGATGAATATGAAACTCTTGCGTTTGCAACATGTGAGTCTTGTGTTTCCAAAATGTTGGAGATGAAAAATAAGTGACACCTTTTGAAAAGGGAGTTCACTCTTTGGATACAATAGAAATGACACTTTAGTAAAATGTAAATTTCAGTGTCGGAATTATTGCAAGTTGTGAAATAAAGAGACGGTTGTCCCTAGAGTGAAGAGTGTGACGTGACTTGGTGTAGTCAGTGCCAACTGACGGCTGATTTCGAAATACTGTGGATGAAAATTCTGTCTTGTCTAACATTTTTGTGGTGGTTAATATCTCTAAAGATAGCATGAATCTCAGCTCTTGTCGAAGAAATGAATTGATGGAGTTTACATTCACTCATGAAACCAGCAGAGGGGATCACAAAGCTGGAAGTATCAGAGTGCTTGTCTCAGTCAGCAGACCAGTTTCAGTAAACGTGGGTTCACTACTGATAGCTCTCATTGCCTAAGACGCCAAATAAGCATTTACAAACATTTTTCAGGAAATTTCATGAAGTTTCAGGACCATATCTAACAACAGTACTAAAGGACTGGGATCGTTTTGTTAGTTGCAGATTTGGCATTTTCTCCTTTTCAAAGAAGCAACAAAATAGTTCCGAATAAAGAAAGCACATAAAAGCTTTGCTATGTGAAAATTATTTTGGAATAATTGCTTCCGTTAACAAGCATCTAAAAAACTGCTTATGTCGGTTTTTATCAAATAATATAATAACATACTTTAGAGATCAGTTGTTTACTAGTTAACAGTAAAAGTATCCATTCACCAACATAATTAAAACATAATTAAATTAAAAAAACTGCCCTGCGGTACACTGTAGCGTCCTTATTTGAAATTTCTCTAAAGAAACTAAATATTAGCCATTCTACTTTAACATACTAAATTTATCTGTTGTTTTGTTAAAAGTCTTTGTTTCTCGGATTTCAGGTAATATAAGAACCAGCGCAGTGCTCGACCGCGAGAGATCCGAGAGATATTGGCTGACCGTCCATGCCATGGACCGTGGTGCTGTTCCCCTCTCAGGCAGGATTGATGTTTACGTCGAGGTGCAGAATGAAAACGACAATACACCTCTGACCACTGATCCCGTTTATTGCCCTAATGTAGCAGAGAATGCCCCTCCGGGTACATCCGTTGCCAAATTGACAGCTTTTGATCTCGATTTAGACACGAATCTCCAGCTCCATTACAGCATCTCCAGCGGAGATCCCCAAGGTTACTTCAGCATTGACAACAGAACAGGTAAGAAAGTTATGAACATCTTAGTCAATCACTGACAAAACAACTAATATTTTAACACATTTAAGTGCACATAGCACATGCAATGTTGTTTTTCTCTTAGGAAGATAACGGGATAATTGCTCCTTAGTAAATTTTTCCTGCAAGGAGAAGATCTGAACTCTCGAATTTCACCTGCTGATTTTAAGCATTTGCATGTAGCTAGTTTTCATTTTCGTCACCCTTTGATTACTCATGCACGTTTCGTCACCTTTTGATTACTTTTGATTACCTTGATATTATCCTCAGCAATTATTGATGTTGGATCTTTCATAGTTTGCATATTTCCGAATTAAGACGAAACAAGCGTTTCTTACGTCCTGGGCAAAAATGATTCATGAGCACCTCTCACAGAATATTTGAGGTTCTTTCTTCTCAGCAAAAGTAAAGCCTTTTATCTCTCTCTGAGGGCTGGACAATATTTCCTCTTTTCATTTGTTTGCGATACTTGACTGCGATTTCTTCATTTCACCAACGTGAAACATTAAGACGTATTTAAATATCTTTCGTTTTCTTTTTCTGTGGCTTTGTATCGTATATGTGTAGCATTACCAGTGAACTTTGGCTGACAAGTTTATTTTTCCGAATATAGACTGAGCTTTCAAAAGCCCAGTTTGTCTTAAAGTTTTCTTAAAGTTTTCCATACCCACGTAAGATTCGAAATCTTCATCTGAAAAGAAAGTGTATACAGTTTCGTTTGATTACTTCGAAAACTATTGACCCATTTCTTCCCAGTGTTGCGTACACGCAACACGAAGTGTTGTAAACTTGTACACAACACTTGGGAAGAAATGGGTTAAAGAATTATTTTATTCCTTTTTCATGTTACGAAAGTTGAGAAGACGTATTTAACGTGTGTTGAACTGGTATGCAAAGTTACAGAAACGTTAATAAATTGTTTGTCTAACCTACAAAAAGAAAACCTAATTGAAAAGTGATGTATACAATGGGAACCGAAATATCTAAACAAACATTCCAGCTAAATAATCGGAGTTGTTGACAAAAAATTTAAACCGATGTCTGGTCAATGATGCGTTTACTCAAATTATTTGTTTTCGAATATTGCTCCCAGTATTTATTCAAGAAAAGCTTCATTGTATGAAAAATTATTGTATAAAAATATGGAAATTAAACCTAAATAACAAATTGATAACCAGAAAATAGAGCAAGTGGATAGATTTAATTATTTGCTTATAACTTTTATGAAAACTTCGGATAGCACAACAATCGTAGAACTAAAATTGGATAGACCGACATAAATAAAGTATCTACAGAATAGCTTAAAATAATAAATATAAATAGATTATTTAAAGCAGTAGCTCCTTTCGGCAAAACCACCGTTCCCTAAGGGACGTTTTAGAAACTGTGGGTCGTTTGGTTTATCAGACCAATCGTGTGGGAGGCTAGCGCCATCTAGTTTTCAATTAGTTCTATTCGGCAAAAAACTTAGTTTAATTTCCGATTATTAATCGTAAATAATTCGATTAATAATTAATTAAATTAGAAATTAAAGAAATTTTAAACAGAAAATAAATAGTTAGAAAATAATTCGTAGTAAAAGAAGGCGTTAGAGTATAATATTTGATAAAAATGTATGTGCCATAATGTATGTAAATGTAATGTATGTAACATTGATGTCTTCTCCCGACCCAGGTAGAGGTTGGTCTCAAAATGTTTAGGAATTGCTGAAATATGAAAGAGTAATTATAGGCCAAATGAATTGCTGAAGAATGGAAGAGTAATCGTGTGCCAAATGAATTGCTGAAGAATGGAAGAGTAATCGTGTGCCAAATGAATTGCTGAAGAATGGAAGAGTAATCGTGTACCAAATGAATTGCTGAAGTATGGAAGAGTAATCAGGTGCCAAATGAATTGCTGAAGTATGAAAGACTAATCAGGTGCCAAATGAATTGCTGAAGTATGAAAGAGTAATCGTGTTCCAAATGAATTGCTGAAGTATGAAAGAGTAAACGTGTGCCAAATGAATTGCTGAAGAATGGAAGAGTAATCGTGTACCAAATGAATTGCTGAAGTATGAAAGAGTAATCGTGTGCCAAATGAATTGCTGAAGTATGAAAGAGTAATCAGGTGCCAAATGAATTTCTGAAGTATGAAAGAGTAATCAGGTGCCAAATGAATTGCTGAAGTATGAAAGAGTAATCGTGTTCCAAATGAATTGCTGAAGTATGAAAGAGTAATCGTGTGTCAAATGAATTGCTAAAGTATGAAAGAGTAATCGTGTGCCAAGTGAATTGCTAAAATATGAAAGAGTAATCGTGTGCCAAATGAATTGCTGAAATATGAAAGAGTAATCGTGTGCCAAACGAATTGCTGAAGTATGAAAGAGTAATCGTGTGCCAAACGAATTGCTGAAGAATGAAAGTGTAATCAGGTGCCAAACGAATTACTGAAGTATGAAAGAGTAATCAGGTGCTAAACGAATTGCTGAAGTATGAAAGAGTAAAACGAATTGCTGAAGTATGAAAGAGTAAAACGAATTGCTGAAGTATGAAAGAGTAAAACGAATTGCTGAAGTATGAAAGAGTAAAACGAATTGCTGAAGTATGAAAGAGTAAAACGAATTGCTGAAGTATGAAAGAGTAAAACGAATTGCTGAAGTATGAAAGAGTAAAACGAATTGCTGAAGTATGAAAGAGTAAAATGAATTGCTGAAGTATGAAAGAGTAAAATGAATTGCTGAAGTATGAAAGAGTAAAATGAATTATTGCTTGAATCCATTAGTCGGTAATAAACTTCATGTACAGAAGTATGAAAGAGTAAAATGAATTGCTGAAGTATGAAAGAGTAAAAGGAATTGCTGAAGTATGAAAGAGTAAAATGAATTGCTGAAGTATGAAAGAATAAAATGAATTGCTGAAGTATGAAAGAGTAAAATGAATTGCTGAAGTGTGAAAGAGTAAAATGAATTGCTGAAATATGAAAGAGTAATCAGGTGCCAAACGAATTGCTGAAGTGTGAAAGAGTAATCAGGTGCCAAACGAATTGCTGAAGTGTGAAAGAGTAATCCGGTGCCAAACGAATTGCTGAAGTATGAAAGAGTAATCGTGTGCCAAATGAATTGCTAAAGTAGGAAAGAGTAATCGTGTGCCAAATGAATTGCTAAAGTATGAAAGAGTAATCGTGTGCCAAATGAATTGCTAAAGTATGAAAGAGTAATCATGTGCCAAATGAATTGCTAAAGTATGAAAGAGTAATCATGTGCCAAATGAATTGCTAAAGTATGAAAGAGTAATCATGTGCCAAATGAATTGCTAAAGTATGAAAGAGTAATCATATGCCAAATGAACTCAGACCCATCCTCACATTCTTATACAGCTCAAAAAACTGAATCTTAAAATTAAAAAAAAGACAATGAGAATATCAAAAGCTTGTCTCCCCTAGATAAATAAAACCAATTGGAGAGAAAAGGAAACAAATGGACAAGTTAAAAGAGACCTCAACTGTATAATAAAAACACTATTCTACGAAAGATCAGATATAAGCAATTACAATGGTTCACTCATGTCCAGGGAATGCATCTAGATAGATTGTCTAGCTTTGCCTTAAATGGCTTAGTTTTGAGAAAGCGAGGGAGTCCAAGAACAAAAAGGATGATCGAGAGAAATGACAACACCCAAACTCATGAAGAACTGGCAACGTTGGCAAAAAGACAAAGATACAACTGGAAATATTTCAACCAAAGAGGATTGGACTGGCAATAAGTCGATAAATCCTCCTTATAGCTGCATGTTTAAATCAGTTAATCAGTTTCGAAATATCGATTTTTTTTTCCAATTAAAAGTCATACTCTTTCCGTTTTAAGTAAAAATATGGTTTCCCAAATGTTTCCAATTTTAACTATACCAACATTGAATTTTAGAACATGAAACCTAAAGTTGGACCATGGTGATTATTTGCATGTTTTTCTCTCTCTCAGAAAAAAAAAAACAGCTTTCAGAGGCTGCCGCAAACCGTATACTTTCAGTACCGATTCCCGTTAATGACGGAGAAAGGATAAGAGTTGATTAAAAAATGCGGAACGAAGGTTCAAAAAAGAAAAATAGGAAAAGAATGCTACTGCAGAAGTGGACAAGAGACGTCGCTCGAAAGATTGATATTGCCGCAGAAAGAAAAAAAAAACTCTTTTTTTCCTTCTTCCTCTTTCAATGTTGAGCTGGCGTCGTGAACAAGAAAGAGGATGGATGGCTTTCGAGCACGAGAAGCGAGGGGAACTGAAGCGCGATCTATGTGTCGCAGACATTGACGGCTTCTCCCGACCCAGGTGGCAATTATCCTTGATTATGTCATCACCTTTGCGACCCGAGCCCTTCCTCTTTAGCAGGGAGATGGGCTAGCACGACAAATGACACGGAGACTCGAGCGCAACGGCCCATCTTCTGTCGACGGTGGCTACTTTGCCTGAGCGCAAATCAAAATCCCAGCTGCACAACAGCTGCTTGTCGCCGTAATTCCAGGTGCATGCTCAGCTGAATAAATGTGTGGAAAATTAAAGGAAGATTAACATAAGACCTTCAGTCAACGGTGGCTAGGATTAAGCTTTTAGATAAATGCGCGTGTATTTGCGTAATAATGTTAGAAGTGCGCTTTAAGATTGATAACGTATTAATTCGACAATGGAAGCTTTCACGAAATGGGTTTGAGTTTCTTGAAGTTTTAGTGTGATAGTCCCTCTATATTTTATTGGAGTGAATCGTACAGGCATACCCAACGAGGGTTTAACTGAACGTTTTTTCTCACATTTATAGTAATTGAAGCAGCAGAAATAGTTTTTTTTTTCGTAGTAACTCAATATACGAAATTAATTATACAAAAATGTTCTAAATTTATACATGAAATATAATATATGCAACATGAAGTATTCTGCCTTTTTGTTTTATCCATAGATATAATACAGGAGAACTAGATAGTGCAGAGCAGCCCTTTTCCTGCTGGTAACTTGGGGTGAAAATTTTTATAACCGTGACTTGACTCGAAATGGCGGATCTTTAGTGTCGAGATTTGATTTTGCATTTTTTTATTTTAATGTCGTTGATGAAGTGACGTTTTTTTAGGTTTTTCATCAAACATGAACAAGATAGTACAACTACGGTGAAATCTTGTACCTCTAAGAATTGTTACAATAGAGTTGTTAAAGAAAAACAATATATCTTTTTACAACAAATCGCTATATATTGCTCTGTAGAAATCCACTTTTTCTAACTGAGATGAGATTTTTATTTTAGTAGAAACGAATACGTAGTATGAAATGAAACATGCTGTAATGCTGTACAGAAGAAATAATAAATACAAAATAGAAGACAATTGCAGTCGCTATGTAATGTCCCAAAATCACTTCATACTGCACTTTTGTTTTGAGTGCATTTCGTAGTTTTACGATATGTACAATATTTTGCTTTAATTTCGCAAACTTTTCTATTTTCTGTCTTTAGCTCTGTAAACATGCCATTTAACTCTGTAACAGCTAACTTTGATTGTCTCATAAGGGTAAAAACTCGCTTTTCTTTAAAAAAATATTGCGAATTAATTGTCTTGACAATTCCCATCTTCCTGTTAAAATTCAAATAAAAAGCAATAAGAAATGCTTAAAAATTAAAAAACTTCAATTTTTGCAGTATTATCCAGATTTATCCGCCATGAGATATATTTCATTTAAATATCAACTGAATAATATTTAAACTAGGGCAATGAATAGGAATCTCTTATCAGAGTGTTTTCCACCACCAGAATGGCGGTCGCTAGGCGGGAATCTCCGTTTTGTTGTCAAGGCACCATTTAGTTCCCCTTTATTCTATCTATGATTTTATCCGTCAATTAAACTTGCTTCTTATGCAGTATGAACTAAACCTCCTTCACAAACACTCCAAAGATAGACAGGGCAAAACTCTATGAGGTGTATTACCATTAAACATTTTGTTCACTGTTACAGTTTTTCGTTTACTACTTTAGTTCTAAGTTTATCATTCCAGGATATGCCCATAATAAGAATTTGAAGTTCTAAATATCTTGGGGCGTTCTCTTGTGATATTTTGCTACTTTTAGGGTTCTGCTCTTGATCTGTAGAGCTTAGTTGCATTAGCTTGAATCCATTAGTCGGTGATAAACTTCATGTACAGCTATGGTTTTATATCTAAGTATCTAATGAATAATCTAAGTTTATCTATGGAATGATAAACTTAGATTATTGCAAGAAGCGAGGCTATCATTAAATGTATACTGAATAAAGTGCGAAAATAACGCCGATGAAAAGCCACGAAATTAGTGCTTACATTTTAACATTGTCCTGAGTTCAGGACATGCATGAGAATTGGCTAGCGGTAGTAATCAGATGGGAACTTCATGCCAAGGCAAAGCCTTTCCAAGCCCGTAGTTGCACTTTCTTGGCACTGCAAGCGGAGAAACCGAACCTGGGAAACTCGGATTACTCGATGACTGCTTTGTCTCCCGCCATAGTTATTGCAAAACACAGAAATCGTGTCCCCGTTATTGTGTTATCTTTCTCTTGACCGTATTTCGTATTAGCCTGCTGACGGAAACTATCAAAATTGCTTTTCTCTCTGGATAGACGGTGGTAAAATTGACAAATACCAATGAGCGCGATATTAGCCAAAAGCACAATAAATGAGTAAAATATAAGCAGATAAATAATGAATAATTTTTTTTACCGCCTTGTGTTCAAGGATTGCAACTGCTGAAAAATCGTTCTCTACGTATTTTTTTTTTGTAACACTGAAGGCCAGTGTCGAAAACTAGTATTCTCACTCTTGGAAGAGAGAATCTGAAATGCACCCTTTTCCCCAATTAACGATTATGGATTTATGGACTAATAAAATTTTGCAATGATACTTATATTTATCACAAAAATGAAATTAGTGCGAAGCACATAACATACATAAGGAAAAGAATTGTATATATATATGTAATGATATAGAAATAGGGAAATAATCACAAATAATACCTATACATAATTCTCTTTTCAGTAAAAATTAATCACAAATAATCATCATTGCTAATATATGATATTTATATAAATTCTGTTTATATATATATATCTGATTTGGAAAAAATTCGTAATACTTCTGGCATATTATAGATATCTTGAGAAGTTTATAAGGCATAGTTTTTTTTACATAATTAAATTTTTCATAAAAAAGGCTACCGTGGTTCGTAAGTACCTTCCAGCTTTGAACTGGAACAAGGCTGGTGCCTCACCCTTGTTGCGGCGCTGCTTAAGAGGAGAAGGAATAGAAGGAGGTAGAAGCTGTTCTTAACTTTTATGGGCCTCCTCATACAAGAGCATTTGCTCTACTAATATACGGAAGTCAAGTAGTAGGGTAACTCTGTCAACAAATTGTGCTGATTTTATCATTCGAACTGACTAATAATTGGCTAAATTTTACATGCAAATAAAAATAAAGTCAACTTTCCACAAATATTACAAGGGAAAATTTAATTAACAATTCAAACTTAACTTTATTTGTATATACAATATACAATACCTTTTCTGATGGGGGGAAATTCTTCAACAAGGGATCGGGTGTATAGTAACTCTAGTTACTAACACCCGATCGCTTGTTAATTTTTGCAAGCAAGCTCCTACATCACCTGTGTCTAACATTCAAATGACATGCTTTCTTCGTGGAAACCTCCAGGCGTATACCCTTGTTACTGAACGAGACCGACGTCTTAATTCTAAATGCATCTTTGCCAAGACATCGAATTCGGTAAACGGTGCGAATGTTTTTTATTATTTATTTCTTTCTCACTTTCCAAATTCCTGACAAAGATCAGCTGTAGCTACCAATTTTCTCCACTTATTCTTTTCATCTTATCTATCTTCTTGTTTCTTTTTTGCTTTATTCATTCCATCAATCGTGCCCTCCTTTGGCGAAGTTATTCATCATTTAACCTTTTCCTCTCACGTATCAGGCAGGTATTAGTAGTTTAGTCGGTTTTTGCTTAACTTTCTTCTTCCAACTCTTTTCATTCCAGTGAAGGCATTTTCTTCTTCATATCTCCTCGAGCCACAGCCTTTCCTCGTTACCATTCACTATCGGCTATTGCTCTGCTACGATCGCAATGTCTCGAGATAGGGTTCCATTTTGTTTGCCGTTACCATCATTTATTGTGTTGCCGCAACACAAAGCCTTAAGGCCCGAAGCTCTTAGCAAAAACGAATCCTTCAATACAAAGAAGATAAGGGCAACATCATGTCAGCTTCTTTCTTGTTGGTCGCTGAAAGCGAGTTTTTACAACAGCCATAGTAATTATGTAAGCCGCTGTCGGCCATTAAGACAAATTTAATGAAAGCATCGATTCCAGTACTGCATGGTGACGTGAGCCTCTCCCCCCCCACCTCGTACGAGAAAAAATTCCTATGGAGCCTCTCTCTTTCTCGGTCGTCTGTCTCGGTGTCTGTGCTTCGACGCACGTGCATTGCCTCCCATGGCATGAAGCCGCTTCCGGCCTGCGAAGCCCGCCCAATGTGGTTGCTACTGCAAACGTGGGTGTGGATGAAAGCACCCGGACGGAGAGATGAACTGTGGCACTCTGCACACCCGGGTGCCACGACAGACATTCTGTGGAGGGACTCTAATTAATGCTGGGGAGGAGGACGACAATGTCGAGGGGGCAGAACAGACATTGATGCGTAATGATCCTTAATTGCAACTATGTTATCTCATTAGTAAGTCCTTGAATTTGAATTGTGGTGTGTGTGAGTGTGTGCATTTTTCCTTCGGTCTTGAGATCTTGGCAGCCACGACAAATGACTATTTACACTCCGAGTTAATGAAAGCACGGCCCGTCAGATACCACCGACGCCTCGGCCAAAGCTACGAACAAAGGGATACAGGAGGCTGAAAGCATTAATAATATTTTGCTCTCTTCTCTGATGCTGCAGAAAGAATCGTTCCGTGCTTATTTGGAAAATGGAAGCAAATCAAAAGAATTCTTTTTAAATAACCTTAGTTAGTGATTCAGAAAAGCGGCGTTGATTGGAGTTTGGTTCACCAGACCTAATTTTTATTTAATCAGATTTAGTTCTGAAAAATGAAAGAAATTTTCAACAATTTCAGTTTCAGATTAGATCAGCTTTAAATATTCTTTACGAATGAGGAGCGGGGAGACAGGGCGTAAAAGTGCCTGAGAGTCTCACAGACGGAAATATCAAATTCGATTCATACTAAGTGTGCCAGCGGTAATTTTCTTCATTTACTCCAGCCTCTCAATCAAGAGATAATGATAAGATTTAATGGGACGTTAAAACTTCTCTCTCATACTGAACATCCATAACATCAACATATTTACAAAACATGATGGTATTGTAAGACCTGCCCATCGTTTACTGCGTCTTCTGGGGCCCTTGTGACTGAATTTCAATTCACTGCTCAGAAAAATAGAGTGCAATTCTAGCTGAACACCTAAGCCTGTTTAATCCTCTGTTTGCCCTCTTATTACATTGATTTCATTTTTCAATTACTAATATTAACTCCCAAAACTACTAGCTTATCTGCAGGCTATTACCGAACAAATGACCAGGTATTTTCACTTGTGAATTGAAATATTTATAGATTCGTAAAATCTTACTATAAAAAGAGCAAATTGCCAAAAATAAAAATTCTGAAAAATTTAAAAACAGCTGCAAAAAAAAGTCACTTTAGCCAAAAAATTTTAATTACTACATGTTTTAAAATTGCATTTTTACTCATTAGTGAATGAAGAATTGAATGTAGTTGGTAAAAATTTCATAATAAATAAATAAATTGGTAAAGGGTTGGATCGGATGTGCTAGTCAGATATTCGAGAAAAAGACACACAGTTAAGAAAAATTGGAAGAAACTTTGAAAATATAGTCTAATTGCGAAAAATAGAGAAGATTTTAATAAAACGTAATTATAAATATAAAATTACATGCAGAGGAATAACTCGCAGGTAAAACAATCTTCAAAGATTGTTTTATCTGCGGATAACATCATTTTCGTCCTTTTGACAAAAGACAGAAAGTTCCAACAAAGTTGCAAACTCCTCAGATGACGACCCCAGTCAGGGGTCGAAATATTAGGATATTTACTCACAAGTAAGTGAATCTATTTGTCTTAAGTTGCTACGTATATTAATTTACCTATTCTGAGACAGCCATGAATACAATTATTACTTTTTTTTAATTTCTAATAAAGTGGCAGATGTGATTATTCCATTTGCATTTAAATCAATATTTTGAAAACTGGTTTTAACAGTAACAATCGCAGTAACTGAAGCTATACCAGTTTTTAGAGAAATAAATAATGTGTGTGTGGGAAAAATTCACCACCTTTGAATGTAAGTGCTTTGAATTTAATACAATTAAATGGATGACAAAAACCTGGTCGAACTTCTTATATTTTCATCTATTCTCTACCTATTTTCTTACCCTATACCTCACCTATTTTCTTAAGTCCTATTCAAACATTCCTGTCTTACGGCCATAACAAGAGATAATGTATCAATCGAAAACTTATCCTGCTTGATTTTCGTTAATAAGCTTTTTCTGTACTATATAAAACATAATTCATGTTATTGCAGAAAAGTGTAATAATATGGGGAACACTTTTTTGTGTCATGTGTAATAATATATTGTGTCATAAATATGTATATGCGCGATATATAAATAATATCAGGGCCACCCATATGGAATAGGCAGCGAAGACACCACCTATAAAAACCACGTTTCAATGGGTGGCAAAATAAAATGAAAAAAAAATTAATAAAAATTTAAAAAGCAATACAAAAAAGTGACAGTCGGATGATCAAAGTTCTCATATACAAATATAATACTTTTATCGATTAATATTTTACCAGCTACAGCCCGCAAAAATTTGACGCATAACATATATTTCTCCCATTCTCCATTGGTAAATTCTTAATTTCCAACTGATAGCCGAGGTTAATGCCAAAGCCACCTACTGTTGCTAGATTCCATAGATTAACAAAGGTATTCGATGTCATGATACCTTTCTCGTTGTAGTTAGGTTCCGGATTTTTTAACCCTTGTCGGTGTGACACAGGAGGAACAAGTGTACGAAATTTGGAAACATTCTGTCCAAGTATATGCGGAATTACAGCGGACCAAAATCAGTCAAAAAAGAGCTGAAACTGTTCTAAAAATTTGCGCCGTATTTAAGCTAATGCACCAGCTGACGTCAGCACGCCGTAGAAGAAACTCATGTCTTCTCTATCCGTGTCTGCCAGTTCCGATACGGCTATTATTTATTACGATGATGCTTTGTACATTTCATTAAAATGTTGCACATAATCTAAGACAGCACTCACAGTAACGGCGTTGTATCGTCTTTATCCTAAAACTCGAGTGAATACGTGACAGGCACGTAACAAGCTGTCAAGGCTCTGCCTAAAATATAGAACGATAAAAAAATTGGCTAAATTTTGATTTAAGAAATAGCTTTTCTAATTGTATCAACTTCTTAACCCATTTATTATTCTATTAAGAGTAATTTTATACTCTACCAGCACGAAATAATCAATATTTAATCTATATCTATTTCCTTCCTTTATTCAACATTTCTGTCATTTTGCACAGTTCCCTCGATAATTTTCTGTTTATATACTTGCTATATTATGAATCTGTACAAAGGCAAATCTTTCAACACTCCAGATAGCAACGAAAACATTTATTTCTCTCGATTTCCATTTTAAGAATCCATATTTAATGATCTCTAACGATATATATTAAAACTGACTTTGAAAAATGCCAGTTATAATATCTCATTAGTTCCATTCCAAATAAAAAATATGTTTTCAATTATTTTTAAGTGGGCGTAGTGGTTCAGCTCATTTCTGCCAATGGAAACTTCATCAAACACTCCAGCACCAAAATTTCAAATTTTTAGCACAAATACATCATTTGCAACATTGGTTAAAATTTGGAATTTTCCGTATTTTCCCCCATATGTTAGAAGAGACAGTTATAGCTTTGGGAAGATTCGAAAAGTGCGATTCGTAATATTTCATCAATACTTATCCAAACGACAAAGAATTTTTAATTTATCCCTAAAAAAAACAACCATCTCTTAAAACACAAAACTTGCATTTTCCTTCCCATCTCCTGGGTGGTAAGGGATCAACCCACTGTTGCCAGCAAAAACTTCAGGACCTTCACAATCCACCAGGAAATTTTAAAATTTCTAGCATAGCTCACATCGTTTCAATATTCGTTTCAAATTTTGCAATTTTTAACTTTTCCACGATTATAGCGTTAAGGAGATTCTGATAATTCAAATCGTAATATATCATCAATACCTGTCCAACCTAAAAAGAATTCTTAGTTTATCTCTATAAACAAAAAAAAAAGTTCGATATCTACAGATGGATGGACAGACACAAAGTGAAGTTATTATCTCGTGTGTTTTTTTTTTGAAAACGAGATAAAAAAAAAAACGTAAGTTTCTCAGTAGAGCTTTCGAAATGAATCTCTATGATGCGTAAACCGTTGAATTTTAAAGAATTGTTTGACATTAGACTGTCAGTATACCTTGGAAACTGGTTCATAACCTGCAATTCCCGGGTTCGAGTCCCAACTGTGTCAGCGTTAAGATTTATCTCCAGTAACCCTCACAATGCCCCTCAATCAGAAAGGGGATACCAATGGGCTTAGACAGACTCCGTCCGTGGGATGGAACGGTAGCATACCCTGTGCATGTTAAAGAATGGACTTGACGGGAAGTTACCATTTTGGTACCTCACAGCTGTCCAGTGGACCCTCTCCTCCAACCTTCTCTGAGACCTTGGGAACCGGCCATTTACCCCATTGTGCGCAAAAAGAAGTGCCACTCAGAGGTAAAACGACCCAATACCTTGCAAAGTAGAGTTTGAAGTCAAATTAGTAGCATTGATTTCTGAAATGATTTAATTGTGCCTGCCTTTGAGACAATGACGCCGTAATTGTCCGAGTAGATCATCATTCATAGCTCGTTAGGAAGGAGTTTGCAAGGAAGCGAAATTAAATATGGAGAACAGATAATGCCCTATCAAATTATATGTAACTGGTTATATCGTAGGAGAAAGTAAACTATGAATCAAATCGCAATTTAATCTACGGCTCATTTTAACAAGAAGTATTAAACTTAGTTCTCTAAAAATTATCACATTTTCCTTTTCTTTGTGATGTTTTAATGCTCCTTGAATGAATTATAGCGATCTTCATCATGCAAAGTGAAAAGAAAGGAGAGCTCTGATCACAAGCCGCAATCATTAGCTGTGTGGTGCTCATTCTCTCAGGTGATTTGGTTCCTTAAACGAAACTCGAGATCCAAATGCTACATAACTAGGGATAAAGTGGTTTCCATAGTAACACCATCGGCTTTACCTTATTTCCTAATGAATTGTCAAGAGTAAATTCAGCAGAGCCCGTCTGTCGGGCTCTAGTTTTTGATAAGGATGAATCGTAGACAAAGAGAGAATCCGGAAAATATCTGCAATGTAAAACAAGTCGAGCACGAATATCGTTGCATCTATATCCGGCGGATGAAGCTGTCCCAGTGAAATGTAAAATTGCTTCTTTATAGTACAGCGGCATAAAGCATTAATTGTATACCTATGAAATGAGATGTTTTCAGAACATTATTTACGTAGAAAAGTTAGAAAAAAATATACGAAAATGTAAACTTTATATGTGATATCCTTCAACGTAATGGAGATGAATGTTTGAAAGTCTGGTATAAATACACCAACTAATAAGTAACAAAAAGACTAAGAGAATAAATGAATAAAACTATGGGCGTCAACAAGAATTTTTCCTGGGGGACAAAGTGAATTCTAGAGGGAGAAATAAATTTCACAAGGGGGCTGGCAAAAACGAATTAATATTTCAAAATAAAAATATTTAGGGCGAACCGACCATGCGCACAGTTTTGAATGTAGCAGTCATGCATCATACCATAGTAGAACTAAGGATAACTGAAAAAGAAAAAGAAAACTTATTATAAATGCATAGAAAAAATGTTTTTCATATTTACTAAATAAAAATAAACGATATCTTCTGAAAACAAAGGAAAACGTAAAAGTATAAATATTTCATATCGTTAAGGAAACAACACTAATTTTTGGTATGCCTGATATTGTTTAACATAAATTACTCTTTCGATCAGTTTTTCCAAGGGGAGCACAACTGTCCCTCATAAGAGGGGTGTTCAAAAGGGGTTCTGAAATGCATCTGCAGAACAAAAACTATTGCATTTCCCTCAACAAAACTTTTATTGTCTTTCAAAATACCCCACTCCAGCATCTATGCAAAATTGCAGACGTCTACGACAATTGTGGAACGCTTGGTGATACTCCTGTTGGGGAATACTCCAAACTCTGAATGAGCGCATTTTGCAAGGTTTTGCATCCTTAAAAAGGCTTCCCAGCAAATTCCTTTTTAATTTTTGGAAACAGCTAAAATATCGCATGGTCCAAGATCGGGTGAATATGCAGGATGGAGAAGCTATTTGATTTTTTTCCTTCTCCAAATAGGCCGTAACTTGCCGGATTTTGTCAGCACAATTCATGAAGAAGGGGAACCCTTCACACGCCTGTTGTTGGACGCTGCTCCTCCATCTCCTTATCCATTTTGGGCTAAAGAATGTTGATGTAGTATTGGCCACTTACAGTCATTTTTTCAGGTAAGGTGTCTACAACTACCAGTCCTTGGAAATTGGAAAAAAATCTTCCTCTTGTCGGAGGATTTGAGAACCCGGTTCATCTTTTATAACCCAAAATAGTTGTCGATCTTTCCGGGAGTTCTATAGTAATAAAACCATGTCTTATCACTTGTGACAATGTTTGTTCACCGTTTGGGGCCACTAGGTTTAAACATTGCCAGCATCTCCTTCCACGAGGCGACTCTAGCCTTTTGTTTGCTGTTCTGTCAGTTTGAGGGCACAGGCACATTTGGCACAGATCTTTCAGAACTTTAGATGATGATGAATAATTGTTTCCACGTTTCGAATCGATACACTGACATCTAAACTTATTACCCGAATGGTGATGTATGGGTTTTTCCTTAATGAGTTGACGAACAGCAGCGATGGTTCTCTCGTTCATAGCCTCCTTCGGGCTTCCTGCACGAGGGAGGTCTTCGAAGCTCTGCCGCCCTTTCCTGAATTTGCGCATCCATCCCGTAACAGTGCCATATGAACAGGCATGATCCCCAATATACTTGTGATAAATCGGCGTGATTTTTTTTTTGCGTCATTCCGAAGCTGCATCCTTGTGAAAATGTAAAATCTCTCTCCGTCTTTAATAGGCTCCATAGCAACAATGCACAGATTTCGCAAATCGAACTTTACTCACCACTATAGAAGAGAGAAATGATGATAACGCCTTTGTTTTTAACACGTAGTGACAAATTTAGACAAGCTTTCAAACAAGTCTAGCTCGTTAACTTTTGAGGACGAGTGAAAATCTATAGATACACGTGTCAAGAACTTTTTGAACACCCTCCACCTCATCTTCCCACCCTGCCAACGTCCATGAATGAAATGGAAATAAAGAAACAAGGAAAATTATATTCGCATAAATGGTAAATTATGCGTAAGATTGTGGTGAAGAATTGCAGATTCTTATTTTACATAGTCTATATAACATATTGTACAAACAAATAAAAAGTACGTTTTATCTTTCGTTGAAAACAGAATGGGCATAACACTGACAAACAAGATGTTTTAAAATTGAAGCACAATAAGCTAAAGATTTTGGACTACAAACTTTAGAAATAATTCAGTATAGATAGTCAAAGGGCTTTCTGTACTGAATACAAAGGGAAGGCCAATAGGGTGTAATTGCTCTTTAATAGATCAGGCGGCTATCGATCACACAACCATTGAAGCCAGAGGTGGTTAAGCCAACGATATAATTATTCTGCTCGACTATGCAAACAGAAATGAAGTTGCTTTACTCTGTTACTCGCAGTAGAGACTGTAGTTTGTCACGGATGTTATTATCGATGGATGATTGATCCATTACAGTCAATTCACACGCAAATGCAAAAATGATTCAGTTATATCTGTATTTGAACTTGCAGATAGCCATGAAAGAGTCGAAACTATCTTTTCGTTGATAGAATTAGCAGTTGCCTAATCGTATCGTTATATTCGATTATGGAGTGAAAGGAAAGCTTCTTGAGAAGGAATTTCTGCTGGCTGAAGTTACAAAAGCGGAAATGTGTTATAGTCTCAAGTGTAAAATGGTTGAATGGAATTAACCGGATCTTAACAGAGCACTGACTTCAGACAAATCATCTCATTGTAATGATGCTTTGCAATGTTCCACTCTTCTTTTGAGCATTTCAGAAGTCTAATGCTTTATTATCTCCAAAAGGAATTTAGCATCGTCACTGAGTGTGCAATTACTCTATTCAATCAATTTTGCCATGTTTTAGAATTGTTAACTGCCGACTTAAACTTTAGATGAAAGAGAAATAATCTGAAATATTTGAATACGATTGCCTTCGCTTGAATGAACAATCGCAGTAACACTCCTCTAAGAAGATCTACATTAATTTGTTCCATCTACGTTAACTCTCCGCCTTGTCCTCGGTCAATAGAGACGAAAGGTTTGGATGGTCGATGGAGGACACTAGGTCAATAGAGGACACCGATGGGTTTGGATAGTATAGATAGTCAAAGGGCTTTCTATTAAAATATCGATGAGAGTTATCGTCTTGTAATATGAATGTTTCACCTATTGCACCAGCGTAAGGACGTACATAACGGTCCAGGATGTCATCTCTAGACCTATGAGTATTGAGATTCCCATTCGTCAACACATAGAGGTCTGTGCGTTCACCTAAGAAACCGCCATCTGTCGGATGGGACGTTAAGCCGTGGTACTGTGTGCAGAAGAGCCATACCCTGTGCACGCTAAAGAACATGGCTGGATGGCCTTGACAGGAGGCTACCATCTTTCCCTCCCCCAACCTTCTCTGAACCCTTGGCATCCTTGTGACCTCGCCAATTTGCCCATTGTGTGCAAAAAAAAAATGCATCAGAGGTGAAACAATACAACAGTCGAAATGAGAGGCAGGCACCTCCGCCTGCTGTGCATGAATGGCTTCTCCAGCCATCTCTATGTGATACAATGGTGTGGCTTCAGTGTAGACTTCACCATTGCACCTTTCTTTTTCGAGGAGGCTACACCCAATGGTCCAGTGCAGTATAACCTAAAGATGCCAATTACTGTGCTGTTCTGCAGCATCATATGATTCTTGTCCTCCGGGAACATCAATGTCTGGATACCACAGTGTTCATGCAAGATGATGCATCCCAACATGTTAGTCACCACATAAAGCAGTTGCTGTCAACAACGTTCAGCGATGAGTACTTAGTTTCTCGATACTTTCCTCAGGCCTGGTCTCATGCTCACTAGACCTGAATCCTCGGGATTTCTGGTCTGAGACTATCTCAAGGACCGGGTTTATCGTGGTAGCATGCAGTCGCTTTCTGATCTCAAAGCCACCATTACATGGGAAGTAACCAACATCCACCGCAACGTGCTCCAAGCAACCGTGGCCCATACAGTCCTTCGCTTCCATCATATCGTCTGGATCGATGGAGAGCATATTGAGCAGTTTCTGTAACAGCAGTTGAGCAGTTGCATGTAACCAACAAACATTATTTTCTCGCCTGTGCATTTCTTATGTTTGCAGCGCTCATTTTCCCCCTGGTGTCGACAGTGGAACTATTTTTTTTTCTCTAAATCGTTTCCGCACGTTCTCATTAAGCTATCTACCAATTTTCGCGGTGCTATCACTGTTGATCACCGCTTCCGAGATCCAGAATAGAGAAACTTATTTAATAACCACTCTGTATATTCTTGTGATGCGAACAACTGCTGAACATATTTATTTCATTTGTCTCTGTTTTAACCATGTTTAAATTTTCAACTCGAAAACAAATCAGCTGGAACAAAAATTATAAGGCTATTAAAATATAATTATACATGATGTCGTAAATCTCTCTTTAAGAATATTAGATATATCATATTCCGTCCTTGAGAATAGGATTTTGAATAGATGACATGGTCTCTTTTTATGAATATGATTACACATAGATGCATTAATTCCTCCTTAAGAATACGATTTCACATAGATAACATAGTCATTCTCCTTCAATCAATCCTGCAAACATAAGACAGACGTAGAATTTTCGTTGTCACAAATAAGATAGACATTTATATATCAAATAAATGACAATTTGAAATGACCCAAACGAAACAGCTTTAATTTTGATTCATTGGTTCTCTAATACATTTATAAAGTGGCCATGTGTCGCTCTTCTCCAATGTATGTCGAATAAGATTGACTCTATTAATATCCAAATACACTGGTTTGCATAAATTAAGGAAAACTCAGAAAATTATGATAAATAAAAAAACTATATGAATGATATTAATGAAATTTGCTAAAAAACATGAATTGCAATGCTAGTTTCAGAATGGCATAAATATTTTACATTAGAAACATTTTTCGTCAAAAAATAACTCTTACAGAAACTTGTCCAAAAATGAAGTGTCAGAATGCATAGGGCAAAGTTCTTTTTTAAGGAGTGTGGTCACCCCTTACAGCAATGCAGGCACGACAGCGATGTGCCATGCTGTTTATGATGTTGTGAATCAGCTCAGTAGGGAGTAACGACCATTGTTCCTTTAAATCAGTAATAAGCTCTCCCTTTGTTTCAAGTGGCGGGTTGAGGGCAGCAACACGTCTCCCTAGAGCATTCCACACATGTTCAATCAGATTTAGGTCAGGAGATCGATCTGGGCACTCCATGCGCATAATGGTCTCCTCTTGAAGGTATTTTTCCACTAGTCGAGCTCTGTGTAGACGAGAGTTATCGTCTTGTAAGATGAATGTTTCACCTATTGCACCAGCGTAAAGACGTACATAAGCGTCCAGGATATCACCTCTATACCTATGAGTATTGATGTTCCCACTTGTCAACATATAGAGGTCTGTGCGTTCACCTAAGAAAATGCCACCCCAACACACATACACTCTATCTCAGCCGTAACTGTCTCTTTGACGGATGTTACTGGGATGACAGCGGGTACCTAGTTCTCTCCATATCAATGTCCGGAATCACTCTGCAAGCAATACAGATATTGCTTGCAGAGTGATTCCGGACATTGATATGGAGAGAACTAGGTACCCGCTGTCTCTATTAATTAACTCATCTGTGAAGAGTACGTACCTCCATTGCTCTTCTGTCCAGTTTCCAGTGACGTGACATGAGGTGTACCCCAAATTACTGGGCCTTCTAGCGTACAGACATCCCTTATAAAGCCTTTTATGCACAGTAGAAGCTGATACAATCCTCCCAGTGACTACTGCAAGAGACGATCGTAGCTGAGAGGGAGTAGACGTCCTGCTCCTTCGTGCTGTTAATCGCAGATATCGGTCTTGTACAACGATCGTAACTCTAGCCTTTCCTCGGCTAAACCTCCGAAACGCAGAATCCGTGCTAAGAAATTGATTCCACAACTTTGATTCCACACTTCTATGGATTAGAAGAAATTGATTCCACACTTCTATGGATTACAGTAGGACTCACATTCAGCCATCGTACCACGTCTGCCTGACTTTGGCCTGCTTCCAGCAGGCCAATAGCTCTCCACCGCAATTCATTTGGCAAATGATGTCTCGAGGTCATTCTTACAAAATGGCTATTTCAAATTTCTTTACTCACATTTACAACACAAAATAACGATCCACTCCAAAACACCCGTTTTTATGCCGCTATCCGATTATGCAAATTGACACAACTTAGATTAATTTGTATTCTGGTAAATTCGAATTCTCACTCGGCATTACTTTACTGGTTGCATAAACAAGTTTGGTGAGGGTCGCACAATTTTTTGACCAATTATCGCGATTTTTCTCATTTTTCCACAATTTATGGAAACCAGTGTATTATCTTAATTCATATTTTTGAAACATAAATTTCATAATCTGGAACCTAAACACGGAAGAAATTGAAAAAAAAAACTTTTTCAGGTTTAAATATTGAAAAATCTAGCCGTTTTGTCACCTTATCTTTGCAGTCATTGTGATTAAGCTGTGCCCATTGTCAAACAAAACTGACGCTGAACAGTAAAATAACTACTATTTTGTATCTTATGACCTGTTAAATAAATCTAAAAAAAATGTGAAATATTTTCAATACTAAAAAGTAATTTGTTATCTCGAAATATTCAACAGTCTCAAGATATCAACAAAGGTAGTCGAGGTTACCTCACCCTCTTTTCTAATTCTATTCAGCATAAAATTACTAATAATACTCAAGTCCAACTTTAGTTGAGCATGAAAAAAAGTTTTAAAAATATACTTGAAGTGAAAAAAAAAATTTTTTTTGTAGCCGTGATCCTCCTTCCCTTACTCAGTAGCTCAAGGGATAAATTGTTAAATTGCATTTATCGTTTTCGTGACAGAAAGTTTCTGTTGAGATCACCAGATTCTGAAAGCTTTATAAATGTGTTTTTACTTCTTTTTGAAAAGCATTTCTTGTCATCACTTACTACTGAAGAGAAGAAGAAAAGAGCAGAGATCAAAGTACTTTGTTCCTACTAACATGGCAGTATTCGAGGAACTCTCTTAAGCTTCAGGCACACTTTGAAACATATCGAGTGCAGCGTATGCAAAATGTATTTCTTGAAGATATATATCGGCAGAGTAACTTCTCTAGTTTTTTTCTTTTTGAGATGTGCTTTCGGAATAGCTTCACATTTCTTTGCGATATCACTAAACTTCAGTTACTGAGTGTTATTACATTTGCCAAATGCATTCTTAGAGTTATGATGTCCGTTCCTTCGTTTCCCATCCTTCTCTCGTAGGCCTTTGCAATATTATGGGCAGAATAAGCTTTCTTCTCCCGCGGAGATTCAAAGTGACAAAAAAGATTTTTTCCAAGTGAGAGATTCCGAATGGCCAACCGCTTCGTTGAGCGTCACAGCGTACTATGCATTTCTGCCAGTCCGTAGCATTTTTCGAGAAAACTTTCTCACAATTCATGCTGCCGATTTCAATCTATGCAGCCTTATCCGTCCAGCTATGCAGTCTTATCCGTCCAGCTATGCAGCCTGATTGATATCTATGCAGCCTTGTCCGTTTTAAATGCCTCTGTTATGTACCATTATTTACCAGACCAGGAAATGCTCCCGAATAAACAATCAAATGTACAGAAAATTTTTAAAAATAATTAAAAGCTATCGGTGAGAGTAAAAACAACAGATCTAATGCATCCTTATTGCTATAACTGGAATCAGGGCCAGATCTGGGAGGGGGGATGCCTCCCTTTCAGAATGTACGAATAGAGGCAAAAAATATATAACTTTTATATATATATATTTCATATATTTTTGAAGAAATTTTTATAATACCTATAAAACGGAGGAGGAAATGTTATACTACCTTTCTACATTGGAAATCCAGTCATTTTTTTTTACATTTTTCTGAGCTCGATTGTGTTTCTTTGCCCTCGCCTTGTTTTTTTCCTAGATCTGAACCTGATTGGAATATATTTATAAATTTTCACTGCACTTATTTAAGAATGTTAAGTAATCTCATGAAACGCATGCTCTTTCTTTAAGAAAAAAAAAATCATAATATTATAATTTATGAAAAACATAAAGAATCGCAGTAATATTAATGATTATTATTGTGCATTTGCTTTAGAATGGAGCCACTGAAGCTGTTTGATCAGATCAATAGCGCTGAATATTCAAATAATTCCCTGAATTACACGAATTTCGACGTTAACGTACGTAATTTCACCTGAACTCTGATATGAACAAGCCCAAGGTGGGCAAGATATCCTCTAAGGTAGAAGTTCTCAACGTGGGATACGCGGCAAAATCTAGTCTCTAGATCTAGTAACAAAGTCAATGTTTTATTTTATTCCCATTGTTATACTATAACTATAGTTTTATCTATCTATACAAGGGGTACGCCAGTTGCATACACATTTCCAGGGGGTACGTGAAGCATAAAAGGTTGAGATCTACGGTACAACCTGTTAGAATGCTATGGAATCTTAGCAGATACTTTTCAGCACATTGACAGTGATATGATCCTATTGGGCGAGAACGACCTCGGCTGGCAAAGGAGTAGCAAGGCAGTTGCAGTACGTCGTAGCACACTTATAAGAAGGTCTACAAAGATGAAGTCTGCAATCAGCTCTCCAAAGACAAATATTTCAAACGTGAAACAAAGACATCAGTTGAGGATGATTCACAACGGGAAACACTGCCAATAAAAATTGCTTCAGTTTTCTTTTCATGCAAATGTTTTTTTTAATAAAATGATTGGCATCATAGCAAATATAGATAGAAATGTATAGTCTATGATGAGAATAAATGATATACAGGCAACACTCGCTCTACGCCAAATCGATATGTACCCTTCCATTTAACGTCATCTATAATGAATGATCTTGCGATAATAGATTACCACGTATATGAGAGGCATTTCTGTCCAGGCCATAATGAATTCGATTCGCTGGAGCCTATTAGAAGCCTTTCGACGAAGGACTTAACAGAGATTTTCAAACGGCTGGACGAAATAGAAGTGATCGTCAGAGAGTGCCAAATTTATGAGAAAGACATATCATATATATAAAAGATTTTAATCTTCAGAAAAGAAGAGCATTAACTCAATCATTCCTTACACAATTCTTTGAAAAGCCTCCAGGCTGCACTTCACCCGAATCTTCAACATTAAGTGGAGAAGATGCCCAAAATAAACCAGCCTAATAAAGGTATTTCCAACACAAGTCTTGTCTTTATAAATTTTTATGAATTTTTTATTATTTGAAATGAATTGTTATATTAATTTGTTTGAAAAGTTTAAGTAAATAATCATTACTTGAAAATTTTGAGATTTAATTTTTTGGAGGAAACATTGTTTTAAACGCTTAGGCTTTTTATTTTTTCCCTTTTCACATATTGTTAAATTGTAAAGTTGTGCTAATTTGCATTCATGATTTGTCTTAGAATTTCTTTAAGTTACAAGTTTCTTGTCTGAAAATGTCTTCCGATTTACACCACAGGCCTTAGAAAGCATCTATGGCATAAGTCAAGCGTCACCTGTATACATTTAAATTTATATACATTTATTCCAAAAACTTATTTAAATGTTTAATTTTATAATTTTTAATTTTTATTCAATTGTACTGTGTGGCACTCATTATAATTCATAAGTAATATAAAGCAAATATTTGTAGCGATATTTTTAACCAAAATTATTGCTTACGTATTATTGTCAGATTATTTTTTTTCAGTTTTATTCAAATATATGCTTTCCATTTCCCTTAAAGGTTGTTAAACTCATATTTCGCTTAGACTTCTTACATGTAACATACAAGCAATGGACAGAAAAATGGAAACATCCTCATCAGATGTCAATGGAGAATTGAGTTCGAGGCTCCGTAACTGGTTAAATAAATTTTTATTGAAACATATAACTGAAGATAAATATTAGATTTCAATTAAACTGTCTAAATATCTATTTCGAACAATATCCATTCAGTAATTGAAGAATTAAAAAAGTTTGAACAGAGATGTCAATCATAAGAATTCATCTAAGAAGTTAAATCTTAAAAAATAAGTATTATTTTAAGTTGATTAATAAAATTAGCCTATATCTTAGAATTTTGTGCAAATAATTATTTCAATAATTGTCAGTTTTACATAAATTTTTTAGGCCTGCCTTTGCTGCTGTTAAGTATGCGAGCTTCCATAGTTCTTTAAACACCCAACAAATATTGTTGAAAAATCGAGATTTACGTAGATAGATATGAATATGGTTGAAATTTATCTAGTGCTATTTTCCTATAAAAAGATTATTAATTACGGAGCTTCGAATTTGACTCTGCATTGACTTAACATGAGAATTTTTCCATTTTTCTGTCCAGTATCGTAGAATTGAGTAATCAAAGGTTCAATTTGTTTTCGCTTTTAATCTCTACACAGTTATAGTTACTCCTTTTTGAAAGCCACAATCATCGAAGAATTTGGTTTCTGAAATATTAAACATTCCTCAGAAAAAATTATCGATTTAGAAATAAGTTTCTATCGGCTTTAATGCGAAATACAGACTTTACACAAGCAAAATTCTATTAAAAGCGGTCTTTGTATTTTACAGTTTAAGTTAATTAGATTATCACCTAATTGCACAGTTTTATAGCCAGTTATTTTAAGCACTTTTCAAGATTGTAATCCTTATAGTTGTTGTCAGAAATGGGTGAATCAAACGACAAAAAAAAATTATATCTTTTTATTTTCATTGCTCCGTTTGCATTTAAAAGATAGCAACTCTGATAATTTCTAGGTTGCAAATAAAGAAGTAATTGCCTCATACGAAAAAAGAAAACATAATTGATTTTTTTTTCCTGGATTGCTTTTGTCATTAGTGTGAGTAGTAGATTACAAGATTGAAAAGAAAAAGAATTCTTTTACTTTATATGTCATCAAAACCAACCGTAATCGAGATAACTGTTATTGTTTTCTTTTTCGTTTTACACAATTTGTATTAAAGCCATTTCTGGGAGTTTTCAAAATTTCCACCGAGGAGATTGCAATTTTAGTAATTATTTTAATGGTTTCGAAAGTTTGCCTCCAAATTCATTATATTTTATTCAATGTAATATTTTCTTTTTAATTTATAGAGTTCTTCATAGTATTATGTGTTTCTTATCGTGATGATTTCCATGTCTGAAAAATTATGGAAAAATTGTGCTCCAACCCTAATTACATATTTTCTTTGTTTCTTGTTCAAACTTCTCACTAAAGGAAATCAGTCGTGCTTCCAAAAAGGAGTTCTGTTCATCGTGATGATGAACAGAACAGTAAACTTAGCTCACATTTCGCTTAGATATATGTGCGTTACTAGGGAGACGATATTCATCATCATTCATCTTTCGGAGAAATCCCAAACCGCTCACATCTCATCCCGATCTTGATTAACTGCAAATGCTTCCTTATCAATGAAAATAAACTTACAAGCCGCCCACATCAAAAGCAGCAAGAGAAACCCTCTTTGCTACTTCGCCGCTATATCAACAGAGGGTTTTTCTCTGAACTGATGGACTTCCTGGATATTTAAGATGAAGGCCACATTGCGTTCACAGTTGCTAACCTCCTTAAGTTCTAATAGAAAATGGGATAAAGACGAGAAGGATCTTATGTGACGTGTTTCTTAAAAAGACTGGAGTTTTTTTTAATCGAGAACGTTCATTTATGTTTCAAGTAAAATGTAATTTACATGCACTTGTTGTCGTCGCGAATATTGCCAGGTATTAATCGATCCGACTATATTTGTAAAATGTACTGCTCGGAAATAATTTGCGGGTTGAAGGATTGACGATCGGCATTTTGTCTTCTTTTGCTCTTTGGCTGAAAATGTAAACAATCGTGTTATTTTGTGAACAACTATATTCAAAATGTGAAAATTAAAGCACCATTACAAGCAGAAATAATAAATATCCATGTTCGAATCAAAGGTCATTTGTTCTATGATAATTTGGAGAAAACTTGCTGACTTTAAGAATGTGATCAATAATGGGGAAAATATTCCGTATAGGCAAACTGTTCGTTAGAACTAAATAGTTTGGAACACTTCCTGTCGGTCCCAAATATTACTTATAGCCCCCCCTCCCCCCCAGAAAAAAAATCAAAAACATGAAATTTAATTAATGCAAACAATAGAACACCTTATATTTATTACTATATATATGTTATATGGTGTTTATTTCGCATATGTAGAGAAATAATACCGTAAAAATGTTATAAAACAGAAAAACAAAACTATAAAAAATTCAATTACATGACTTGCTGACTTAGAGAGGTTAGCTGAAAAAAAAAATGAGTGTTTGGAAAGAGTTTCTCAAACCTACAAACCCACTGCTTTCGGAAACATTTCAAGAGCCCTAACTCATTAAGCTATTCCAGTCTCATTCATTTTCAGCTAAATACTTTAACACTACTCCCACTAAAACTCAACTTTTTTTTTTCGCGCTAACTCTTCAATTGTTACAATAGAAAATTCTATGTATTGCATAGCCGAAAAATGATTTTTTTTATTGGACAATTACAATAACACACATTAACAATAAGCTCTACATAAATCTCATAAATGTAATAATTCGAACCACGAGTGTCGCTAGAGAGCAGAAGGTTTAAAAATTATGTACAGGGTGTTTTTCGATCTGCCTATCGTGCTTCGGGGATGACTCGGGTGATAATTTCGAATGCAAAAAGTTAATGTAACAATGGTCCTCTTTCCAACGTTGAGTTACACATGATTATAGGTAGTCGTAGAAGAAAATTCACGACAGTATTAATCAGATGAATTTGTTCGTAAGTGTTTCTATACAACTTATGTCTGCCACGGTTTTCAATCCATCTTACTCGTTCGAAACCAGAGTTTATTGCCCTTTGGATCATTTTAGGTTGTCCTCATACCTATACAGCAGCATCCATAATGCAATGTAAGACTTGCTCTGTCGTCTGTCCTTGGTCTTGTCGACCATCTCTTTCACAAAATCCCACAAAAAAATCGAACGGAGTTATGTCTATAGATCTCGGTAGCCAAGGTATTGGGCCAGAATGACCAATCCACCAAATCCCTTAACTTGATTCAAATAATCTGCAACTTGACCAATACAAGGAAGCGCCCCATCATCCTGGAAGAACATTCTGCACCTTTTCGCCAAAAGCATGTGCTTCGTTAAAAACAATGTTTTCAACAAGAAGTTCAGATAATTAGAAGCATTTAAAAGTTGTTCCAAAACGAATGGTGTAGTCAGAAATTTTCCAATCATTCGATGAGAATGAATGTTGAAAATTGTTTTCAAATGTCCCGTAAGGATTACCAGAGTTCCTCAAGTGGGAATTTCATGTGTGCTTAATTCCACTCGATTAATATATTTACTCTGTACCATGTAACAACATCTACTGATCAAAAGCGAACACATGGTTGAAGAGCCTACAAAGCGAGAACGAAGTTTTCTTGAATTCGAAGGAAACGAAGATAGTTCACAGTAACGTGGAATAACTGTTCTTGTATCCCTCGTATATGTAATTTAAACACTTGCCTGTTTGGAATTTGGCGTTTCGAAAAACATTACGATATTCTTCAGTTATTACCATCAGAGAGTCCATAGATGAAATGGATATCAGCATGTTCATTGGGAGTGAGCTGCTGATTCATTTTACGATAAAACAGAAGAAGAAACTTAAGATTTTGACCTTATCTAAAAACAGGGTCTCGTGTAACTCTGAGCAAGGATCTAAAGCAACTGAGGCAAGAAACAACTAAGAATCAGTGGTGGTTACTGTGCAACTCAAATCGTCTCCAATGTTACCATTACAGCGTTGCACGCCATGAAACATCCGTAGCTTCTCAGCCATTGGGAATAAGATCACCGCATTTTGACTAATAAGAAAATATCACCCAAAGGTATGGTGGACAGGCAATGAAACACCCTGAATATTTTATGCCGCATTTGGTTATTCTGGTTAGTTCGGAATAATTTGAGGCGTCAACTTGTTTCATCTCTGACGAAATTTCGGGAAAAAAGTCCAAGGAAGATTTTGATGTATTTAAAGATTTTGAAGTGCGAGTGCTAGAGAATTCTGTATTATTGATATCTGTGTTAATGAGGGGCATTCTGCATAATATTTCCAGCTCCCAAAATACATTGATGCTCAAAAGAAACAACAAACACAAAAACACGAATTACAAACAAGCACTTCGTTGGATTTCAATGGAACATACAGCTAAGTCCATGATCATATATTCCACGGCATTTCCAAAATGACGTATGATATATGATCATGGATGAATCCCGATTTGAACATGAAAGGAATTCCCATGAATATTTAATGAGATATTCAAATTAGAAAATTATTACCGCGAAATGACACGTAAAAGTTCAATAATAGCATACCTTAATATGGTGTAATCACCTCGGACAGCGATACAGGCTGCACAACGACTCGTCATGTTGCAAATCAGGGTGTCAGTGAGGGTTTGAGGGAGGAATTGCCTTTCATGTATGAGTGCAGATCGGAGCTCCTGGGAGGGGGATTGCGACGCGCGATGCGTCGTACTAGAGCATTCCAAACATGTTCTATTGGATTTAGATCAGGTGATCGGTATGGCCAGTCCATACGACTAATTGTTTCACCTTCGAAGTATTGGTCCATCAAAAGAGCTCTGTGAGGGTACGCATTATCATACATTAAAATGGAATCAGGACTCATTACTTCGAGAAATGGACGAACAAAACATAAAATTCAACGCTCTCTTATTGGCTATATTCACACTTGTGCGTTTTATGTGCGCTAGCCGCATGTGCCGCATGCACAAAGGCATGCCTCAAATCAGTTCAACGGCGCCGTTTTCAGTAACTCATGCAGTAGCGCACAAGCTTCCAACTGCAGTGGATTTTTGTTCAACCTTCCGTGCGACTTCGTAGTTTGTCTGGAAGGTTTCGTTCTGTTTTTGTAATTATTGAGCTTGTGTTTTTTTGTTCACCATGTCGTAAGAACAAACATTGGCCTTTATTGATGATTATAGGTTAAATAATTCATCAGATATATAAATTATTCAATTAATTTAAATAAATAAAAAATTAAATAATTCATCAGTTTATAGGTTTAAATATTCATTAGAGACATGAATGAATTACCGTAGCCAAATATCTAAGTGTGATCGCTAATTTCACTTCAGATGGCATTGCTTCTCTGAAACGAGTATTTTTTTTTCGATCTTTGGCTCCACCATTCCCAAAAGCATGTAGAAGTTTGTTCTAGGCTTTCGCGTAAAGTTCTTAAAAAGAACGTTTTCGTTTAATTCCAATTCCCTAATTATTCCAAAATTCCGCGTTTTGAAATAATCTTTCATCCATATCGATCGCCGGTATTTTTCACGTCTTTTTCTCACTTTTTTCAGCACTGAAATTGCAGCACTTATACCCGCTAACATCAGTTACGTCCATTGCAACTTCACGTCTACACTGGTGAAACATTGAAAACTATTTGACGCACAGGTGTAGACAGTTGAAGACATGCGTCCAACGCATTCCATCTAAGGCATGCGTCCAACACATTCCATCTAAGGCATGCGCTAGACTACTCGGTGTTGAAAAGCGGAATTGAAAGTTGAAAGTGAAGTTGAAGATGAAAGCGCACAATTGTGGACATAGCCATTGCGATACTCTACAGCTGTAACAGTCCCTCCTGGGACGACATGAATGTCTGTGCGATCATTGAGAGTGATATCTGCCCACACCAACACACCACTAGCTCCAAAACTGTATGTTTCCCGGATATTAATTATTATTATCTGGTTCCAGGCTGTCTCCAGATCAAAAGTCGTCGGGAATCGATTTGCAGACTAAATCGGGATTCATCAGTGAACAGAACAATTGCCTCCATTGACGTTGAATCCAGTTGGATGTTGTCGAAACCAATTCAGTCTGACTCTGCCCTAGTCAGATGACAAAGTGACGCACACAACTGCTCGTCTGGCATAACGATGACCTGCATTAAGCCTCGGACACGGTTTGCCGGGATACAGCCGTCCAACGGATGCAGCGAGATTGCTAGGGACCTGTATGGATTCTATGGCTCCTTGTATTTAGGAGCAGGTAACAGTCGTCCCTAGCCGATGTAGCCCCCGAACGTCCAGAACAGGTCTCCGGAACGTCCAGAACAGGCGACGGTTTGGTTGGCTTGTTTGAAATCGATTTCAAAGGCGGCTTACAACTATGATTCACATTGAGGAAAGTCTGAGGAAGCCAGGCAGGCTTCCTCAGACTGGCATTCGGCTTACAACTATGATTCCCATTGAGCTACCTGGCTGCCTCAGATTGGCATTCGGCCTCGATCCTCCCGATTGTTCCCCATCTCATTTCTTCACTCAAAAAATATCTTCCGGCCATTATCTAAGTGTTGACTATCTCGGATGTCAAGACTCTAACCACAAACTAACGCGCACGTCAAAATGAGATACTATTGTACTAACCTGTTTCGTATGCGCGACTGTGTTTAATGAAGATTACTGTGCAGATTTCAACTCGGCGTCGTTTTTTTATGTAAAAATCTGACTTTTGTTATTTATTGTCAGTTATTCCACAAGATATGCCGATTTTTGCATTTCTTTCCTAACTTTTCAGCACCAGTGTGAAATAGTTCTTGTTTTCTGTTTTACCTTCTGTCTACAGATAAACTTTTTGGTTTAAAGGAAAAAAGGAAAAATATATTTTTGATGGATACGTACAGACTAGAGGTCCTGTATAGTTAGAGGCTGGCCATATCGGTGATTCACTGCCATTGGTTGATTGAGTCACGTGGTTTATGGTCGTACCGTGAGACGAAAGCCTATAAGTTAGTGTATGTACCAAGCTAAAACTTCTCAGTTTCTATAGTTTGTTATATTTCTACCACTTTTTTTTTTGTCTATAAAAGCTGTCATATTTTATGAATGCCTTTCCGCGCTGCATTTGGGTGTAAAAATTTCACTCAAACAAATAAATTAATGAATATTTTTTTTCGAGAAACTCCATCAGAAGACGGCAATCGGCTGCAAAAGTGAAATGAGCTAACTGAAAACGAACAAAATAATTCTTTTAAGGATCGTTTGAAAAACGAGCTGATGTTTTCACTTTGTCCTCTGCCTATGCCAATATTTGTTCGCCTGTCTTTTCACCTGTATGTTTGTCTATAGACAATCACTTTTTTTTTTACTTTTAGAGCTAAATGAAAAATTCTTTTTGGTTTGGATAGGTGTGGAACAGATATTGCGATTCCCAATTTTGAAAATTTTCAATAGCTTTAATAGCGCCCTCTAGCGGTGGGAAAAGATAGAAAATGATAAAATTTTAAAAGAATATTGCAAACAAACTATTTACACTGGAAATCTGAAATTTTGATAGTAGAGTGTTATGATCAGAAGGTTCACAACGGCAACAAGGCTTTGCCGTCTTAGCCAAAAGTGCGAAAATCAAACCTTTTAAAGAGATAAACGAAACAATATAAGTATTTTTTTTTGTTTTACAGGCACTAAAAATATTAATCATTTAACAATATCTCTTTGAAAATGAGATTTCCTTATGCACCAGAGGCGATATGCATTCTTCTAGTTATTTTACACTTTCAGTACCTTCTGACAGTGGAAATTCGAACTACTATAAAATTGAGAAATTAAACTATTAATATTTTATTAGTACCTGCAAAACTCAAAAAAAGTTTTTTATTTATCTCTTAAAGCAGAAAAGTTTCATTTTACCAACAGCACAAATCATTATTATTAGGGTAAACCACTCTATCATTACATTCTATGACCAAAAATTTAATTTTCTAGCAATATTGCAATATTTATTTAAAGATTTGGTATTTTCCAGCTTTTTTTCACCGCTAGAGGTCGTTTTTATAATTTTTACCAGTGTTAGAGAGTGCTAAAGGCGGTAAGCCTTTAGCACTCTCTAACACGGCGAAAAAAATTCGCCGACATACGGGATTCGAACCCGCATCTCTCCAGAAACATGCCAGAATATTCTAACCTGTTGAACTAACGCCGGCTTTTTTCACAAAAAAATTATTGATTTGTAGACATTTAAACGTTTACAGGTAATGCTGAGATTATCAAATATTGTTTAAATCATTAATATTTTGTTAGTACCTATAAAACAAAAATAAATATATATTGTTTCTTTTATCTGTTTAAAAAAGAAGTTTCATTTTCGCCCCCACCCCTTTTGGTTAAGACGGCAAAGCCTTGTTGCCATTGTAACACTCTACTACTAAAATTTCATATTTCCAATGTAAATAGTTTGTTTCTAATATTCGTTTTAAATTTTATCGTTTTCCCATCTTTTCCCACCGCTAGAGGGCGCTATTAAAGCTATTGAAAATTTTCAAAATTGCTAATCGCAATATTTGTTCCACACCTTACCCAGCCCAAAAAGAATTTTTCATTTAGCTCTAAAAATAAAAATAAAAAATTGAATGTCTATAGACGGACAGACAGGTGAAAAGACAGATGTGCAGACTACAGTTAACAGAGAGACGGACAGACAGACAAACAAATATTGGCATAGACAGACGATAAAGTGGAAGCATTAACTCGTTTTTCAAACGATCCTTAAAAGAAATATTTTGTTCGTTTTCAGTTAGCTCATTTCACTTTTGCAGCCGATTGCGTTCTTCTGATGGAGTTTCTTGGAAAAAAATATTAATTAATTTATTTCTTTGAGTGAAATTTTTACTCCCAAATGCAGCGCAGTAAGGCATTCATAAAATATGACAGCTTTTATAGACAAAAAAAAGTGGTAGAAATATAACAAACTATAACAACTGAGAAGTTTTAGCTTGGTACACTCTCTCATAGGCTTGCGGCTCATGGTACGACAAAACATGGCGCCCATAAACCACGTGCTCAATCAACCAATCGGAGTGAATCACCGAGATGTCCATCCTCTCATATTCCACACACCACCTCTTTTACACCCCTTCCACCAAATTCTCTTATGTTATAAAATTAAATCATGCTGAAAATAGCACCTCTTCAGAGCTAGCAGCAATACATATGGCATTAGGCTGGGCCACCCACCTCAACTAACAACACATTAACATAATCACAGACTCAAGGCCTGCATTACAACTCATTAACAGACTAACAGTAGATCCATCACAGAACCATTCCCTTTTCCACATACGAAACATAGCACACAACATTATAGACAAGGGAAACACCCTATCATTTTACTGGATTCCCTCCCATTGCAACATCATCCATAATGAGACTGTTGACTCACTTGCTAAACAAGGCCTCACACTCACAACCCCAAATTACCACACTGTCACTACATGCAAACATCACATAAGAGAATACACAAAATTTTTTTATCCCACATGGACCCAGAATTGGGTACAACACACTACAGATAAAAACACATTCAGAGCCACAATAGCACCCTCTCCAAACACACTACATCTTAACTACCTATCCAGAAGGGCCCAAACAGCAATACACAGACTCCGAACTGGCAGAGCAAGCATCAACAAAGACTTATTTATGATTAGAAAAATACATTCTGCACTCTGCCCAAACTGCCAAGTGATAGAGGATATCCCCCACTACCTACTACACTGTCAAATATACAACACACAAAGACACACCCTCTATCACAAACTTGCTACACTTGGAGTCACCACATTCACCTTACAGACCATCCTAAACCCCACCCATACAAAGGCAAAATCACATTTCAGGGCCCTGGCCCATTTCATACAAAGTACTGGCAAAATCCTTTAACCTTCCAACTTCCTGCAGACTCTCCATCTCAATATGTGAAATACGACTCTCCTCCCTGCAGACACCTCCTACTCAAAAGATCCATTGGACATCAAAAGATCCAGATGCCAAAAAGATCCAAAGGGACAAAAAAGATCCAGTACAGGGACAAAAAAGAAGCATTTTGGACACATTATTGTACCACCTTATTTCCCTAGTGCAATTGTATTGATGTTTTCAAAAAAAAAATATATATATATATAATTATACTCTGTAACAATAGACTAGAACTCCCAAAGTACCCTTTTTCAAAAATAATTACTAGTGGTGGCAAACCATCTGCCTGACCAATTTTCATCACTTTAGTTTTCTCTCTGTTTATAACCAAACCTACTTACTACCAGTTTCATCAACAGCTCGAATGAAAGAGTTCATCTCATGAACATCATTTGCCAAAAGAGCTAAATCATCAGCATATTGTAAATCAGAAATTTTAAGATCTGCAGACCATTTTAGGCCAGCCTTAATTGCAAGAGATTCGGGGCGTTTTTGAATATTTTCCTTGTACCCTTCTTATCAACTCCCGGTCAACATGGGCCACACAGTGATCACACATGCTACAATTTTCACTCCCAGAAGAATTTTACTCCAAATCTCTCCCCTCTCTACTCCCTTGCCACAAAACTACGACGCAGCACTTCCTTGGCACCAAACTTCAACCACCTCCTTCATTATTAGGCGGCCTGCGGCCAAAAGCCTATCGCCAACATGTAGGGTCGCTAGCACTTCATTGTACTGGTCCCTACTTTTTGACGCATACAAAAAAAAAACTTTTTCTCGTGGACCAGATGATAAAGGTGCCAAGGTCCCTTTTACAAAATGGTCCAGTTTTTAAAGAAGGATGTTAGACTCTAACTATACAGGACCTCCAGTACAGACTAAGAAACTATTCCTATTTCCATTTTCCGATTTCTCTCATTACTTCGAATTTCTTCCTACAGATGGCGCTAAAATGACAGAATTTATTTTCTTTCAAAATGAGTATCACATATTCTCCACAAACGATTGTAGTTCCTCTGTAGGATTGTTATGTTCTGCTATTGAAATATTAATTCTCATAAAAAAGATTGTTCACTTTTTTCAAGATTTCTACAAATGAAACAGAAATAGCCATCTGCTCAGTCACATTGAGTTTTTCTTACTGTCGTTACCTTTAATGCAAACTTTATACAAAAACTTTCCTTTTCTTCCAATTCTAACTAGACCCATCATAGTTACTTTAGTTCTTTGAGCGCAGAGTTAATGTCTTCCTTAAGAGGAAGTGACATGTCGAAAATTAAAAAAAAAGGAAAAAAGAAAAAAAAAAGAACGAGTAATAGAGTGAGATGCAGCAGAGCTCGTGAAGCAGGAAGAAGAAGAAAATAGCAAAAACGTGAAACTGTCGATCGACTTTCTTGTGATGCGGGATAAAATTGAAGAAAGAAAAGGAAAGCATTTCGCTTGTCTTCTTCAGCTTCCAAGGTGATGTCTGAATCCAAAGCAAAGAGAGGAAAAAAATAACTGAATGAATTAACCGACGTGGCTAAAATGCCAAATGTAATTAGCCAGAAAAATCAAGATGAATGGCAGTTAAAGATAGTTTCAAGGCATTAAATTAATACATATTGAATAATATTAATTATTTAAGCAGTTCCATCTCAAAATAAGTTAAATTCTGCGATAAAAATTAAATAGTAGCATTTGGCTTGAATTTAGGGGCAACTTAAACTAAGGAAAGTACTAAATAACTAATGGATTGCTGAAAGATCGATATATCAATATGCAAGACTGATATACCAAGTTATCAACTTAACAAATATTGGCTATTCATATATTCTACGAATGGGTCGAAGAATTTATTGAAGAAAGCTTGCATCACACAGAAAACATATTCAAGTGATAGTCTAGATGGGCCAGATAACACCCACCAGATCAGGGAACTTTATGGCGAGAAGCGAGGCCCACGAGAAAGACAGTCCATGACACTGAGGCGATCCTCAACCGTCACGTGATCAACTTAGTCCGGTAGCTGCAAACGCCACTCGATTCGTTCGCACAGAACCTTGTATCTCGTTTTTGCAATTTTATTTCGCTTTTTTTCGTATCGACATTAAATCACATGAAAAATTCCTTGTGTAGAATAAATAATGGCTGTATTCTTTTTCCACTTTTTTTGTTTAGCCTTTTATATAAGCGAATTTAAAATTGGTAGTTAATTTAAAACTAGCTGAAATTTACAAGAAACCTAATTTTTTTTTCTTTCTTCATACCCCATTTAATCTAATTTGTGATAATTCTTAAAATACCAGCAGTTTCCTTAAAAAACATTTAAAGGCATAATATTATAGTGTTTAGAATAAAGAGCAAGATCAGAAAACCAGAGGTGTATTTAAACGGGTGGTTTGGGATATGTATATACAAATATATATAATTTTTAAATTCTTTTATGTTTCTTTTTAAAACATTTAACAACTGCAAGGCATTGATTCAGAATACACCACTGGTTTTCATTTACTTACCAGTTGCGGTATCTTTAATATTTACTTATTGAGTACATTTTTTTAATCTTTTGGAAAAGAAATCGCTCAACCCAAATATAATTTAAAAAATATACACTTTCAGTGGTCACTTATTAGATAAATTTCCATGATATGCAAGCAGTAATCGAGATTTTACAGCGCAATAACTTCTTAAAATTGTTAAAGAAAATTGTGACAGTAGCTACGTTGCACGTTTGGTATTTAATTATGGAATATTTAATAACAGTTATTCCACTTTATATAACTGCTGTCGCATAAACAGTTTGAAATGGTAGCAATAACCGTTACATTAAACTTTAGTACAATAAATACTGTGAAAAGTATGAATACATTTTAGTAGTTCACATACTAATTTCCATCAATTTTGAACGAGCTAAGTTAAATATTTCTACCTTCATAACTATTTAAATACTGAACCTAATATTTCTAAAAACCTAGATTTAATGGTTTATTTTCAATTGCATTTTCCTATGAAAAGCACAATGAAAAAATTGCTGTGCCCTATTGACAGAAGTGTACCTAATAAAGTGACTGTTTAGCACTTCTGATTGCCACATTTAATAGGGCAGTTTAATGAACAGAAACAGCATATTTCATAGGAATGAACATATTTTTCATCTTTATTTGAGGTAGTTTACAACAAATTATTTTCAGTGCAAACATGGGCATAATGTCCCTGAGGCAACATAATGCAAATACTGTGAGGAATATACAGATTTGAATAAAACTTTTACTGTATTCAGCAGTAATATTTTAGAATATGATACAGAAAATTACAAAACTCATAAAAAATTAAGATTTTTTGCATATTGATTTTAACAATATACTAGTGTATATCACAGCTTTGGAATATATTTAAGTAAATATTTCACTACACTTTTTTTGTTTCTTTCAACTCATAAAAGATGCCCAATGAAGATGTGACAAGAAATATATTAGATCATGTAATATCAGTTCATTATAGAACATTTATCTAGTAAATTGATTTTAATGAAAATTATGTATCTCTTCCTAAAAGACTCATACATAATCTAGAACATGAAAGATATCCTAAAATTCATTAATTTTGCATTCACATAACACATCACAGCTTCTGAAAGAACATAATATACCACAAAAGTAATTTTCAGACACTAAATTTTGCCAACATTCTTGGCATTCAATAAATTTGTTTAAATTTCTTACCGAATTTCTAATGATAATAATAAACAACATAAGCAACTCAAAAGCAAACACTTGACTAGGTTGACATTATTTTTAAAGTCATATTTATGAAGTCACAAAATTTTATTAACTGATCAGTCATTTAATATTGAAAATGATCAATACAACCTAATTCTCATGAAGCATCTGAAATAAGCAATATATAATATAGATAATATTTCTTCAAATTGAGAATGTCAGTAAAAGGATGATTATTTTATTTAGAGCAAATAATGGGTGTTGCAAATTGATGACTAGTCAGATTGGACACTATATCTAAGAGATAATGTTGAACCCAAAACTGGTTACAACAGTTTAAAACGGTATAAAAATTAGTGTCATTTTTCCTTCACAGAATATTGGTAAAATTCAGCTTTCATAACTCTTTAAAAAGGTATATTAAAGGTTCTAAAGGTTATGTATTTTCAGGTGAATAGGAGAAAATGAATTAAAGAGAATACGAATTTTACATCTTTCAAATACATGTATGAGCCTGAAGCATAATGGGAGAACACATTAGTTAATCATAGTTAATGATACATAATTTATTTACTGCATAGGCTCAGATAATAAATATTTTAAGACAGAGAAGATTGCTGTTTGCAAAGTCAAAATTAATAGATTATTGTAAATGGCATATTAAGTTCAAGTTACAAAAATTGCCAAATGATATAATTTTCTTTGAGTGACTTGACTAGGGAATTCAAAACCTGGGAACTGGATACCAATATGCAAAAGATAATATTGCATCCACAACCAACTTTTTTTCTTCTTTATAATTATAGAAATGTATTATGTGCTCATATATATCAACATATATTTCTTTTCAAAAATCTCTAGTTAGCAATCACAGCCAGAAAAAGCAAGCATTATATATTCATATATATATATAATACTGTTAAAATACAGTCCATAAATACTCTCAACCTCATAGAGCTGTATTGTCATGTGAAAATCCAGTAAAACTTTTGCTGGCACAGTGGCAGGGGTGGCTCAGTTGGTAGAACGCCAGATTCATAATCTGCTGTTCCCAGGTTTGAATCCCATCTGGGATCTTATCTGTCAATAGGGGACACTGATGGGTTTGGAAAAGACACCATGTAGAATGAGACATTAAGCCATGGGCCCCATACCCTGTGTATGTTAAAGAACACTCTGGATAGCCTTGATGGGAGGCTACCACCTCTCCAGTGTGCTGCCTCCCCTAAACTATCAGCCCTTGGGAACTGGCCATTTAGCCCATTGTATGAAAGGAAGTGCCATTCAGAGGTTAATAAAAAACAACTGGTAGACACAAAGCAGTATTCTAATATATACATAGTACATGGCCGAGTGCCGTCCCATGGCCGAGTGGTTAGCGCGCTTGGCTACTGATCTGAGGGACCTGGGTTCGAGCCCCGGATAAGGCATGGTTGTATGTGTTGTTTTTCTGCTGAGGTCCTGCCATCCTCTCAGACCTTCTACTATGGCATATAAACTGACAGGCTCCTGTCAGACCTCTGTGGCAAGCAGCTGCTTGAGGGGGTATTTTTATTACATGGCCGAGTGGTTAGCGCACTTGGCTACTGATCTAAGTGACCTGGGTTCGAGCCCCGGGTAAGGCATGGCTGTTTGTGTCGTTTTTCTGCTGAGGTCCTGCCATCCTCTCAGACCTTCTACTATGGCATATCAACTGACAGGCTCCTGTCAGACCTCTGTGGCAAGCAGCTGCTTGAGGGTTTTTTTTTTTTGTATTTTGTGTTGCATTAGATTTTTTTTTTAACCTTTAGAATACTTTAATTTTCATTAGGTAATGGCTATAAACTGAAAGTCCACTCTCACTACAAGTATTCAGCAATATAAATTAATATCTGATTAATTAAATTTTAATGTTTCCATACTATTTTTGAATTTAAGCTTTAATGACATTATCTGCCATTTCATGGACATAAAAACAACATGAAAATATTTTTTTTTTCCACAGAATAACCAAAAATTAAAGGGTTTTAAATTTAGAAGAAATTAATTAAATTAGAAAGAAAAATAACTGGTTTTGGGTTCAACAATATCTTTTGCATATTGGATTTCAATCTGACTAAGCCATTAATTAGTAACATCCATTATCTGACCTACATAAAATAATAAATAATCATCCTTTTATTGACATTTTCAATTTCAAAAATTGTGATCGACATGATATACTCTAAAGACTGATAAAACCTGTTCCTATGGATACATAGTTACTCTACCTAGATATATGAAATATATATATCATGAATAAGAATACAAGCACAAATTTTGCAGTTCAAACAAGTGCTGATAGCATATTTATGTCTAAACTACTTTTCCCTTCAACGTATAAAACTTATTAGCTCAAAAGCAAAAAAGATTGCCAAGAGAATTGTTTGTGCAAAGAATATCAAACATGGACTCAACAATTTTTGTGGGCAACGACAAATATCTGGTTTGCCCCTTAAAAATAAAAAATATCTCCTCAAGGAAGTACCCCCTCAAGCAACTGCTTGCCACAGAGGTCGGACAGGAGCCTGTCAGTTTACATGCCATAGTAGAAGGTCTGAGCAGATGGCAGGACCTCAGCAGAAAAACAACATGCACATCCATGCCTTACCCGGGGCTCAAACCCAGTTTATGAAATGAAAAATGCTAGCATTCAGTAATTAACCTGATCATCCACACATTTATAGCAATTTGCAAAAGTATTAAATATGAGTAGTTAAAATATCAAATAATTCATGCTCTCAACTTCAAAACTAGGCCAAACAAATTGTATCGTGTTTGTGATCAAAGGAACATGGGTTGAAGTCCCAGGTAAGGCATGGATGTTTGTATTGCGCCTTTCTGCTGAGGCCACACCTTCCTCTCAGACCTCTAAGGCATATTACACTGGCAGGCTCCTGTCAGACCTCTGTGGGAAGCAGTTGTTTGAGGAGGTATTTATATTTTTATTATAATGGAAGGAACATCAGCCTCACATCTTTAGAAATTTTTATACACGATCACTAAGTGCACAATGTTACTGAAAACTATGTTGTAAAAGAAATGATAATTGCCTTTCATGTAAAACATTTGCATCAATAAAGTCGAAAAAAAAATTCAGTTAATTAGTTTTCCAATGATGAAACCACTGTTTCATAAATGAGTAAATGGCATGAGTGGGACACAAGCTTCTTTGTGGCAAATGAGGGCATTCAAAAGACCAAGCAATGACAGGTAATCTGCTAACATTAATAAAGTTCAATACATTAGAGCAAAACATATTATTGCAACCAAACCCATTATACACATTAGGTGCTGGGTTATTTCCCCTCACAACAGCATTTGTCCACACAATGACTAAAAGCCAGGTCACAAAAACCCCTTCCCTAATTAAAATGGATCCATTGGATAGCAGTTACAAAATATGACAGAAACCAGAGATTCAGCATCTTTCATAACATATGCAGGATATGATTCTCCCTCTCACAGAGCCATGGCTTAATATCTCATAGAATAGAGAGCAGCCTTTCCAAGCCAATCAATATCTCCTTCAGAGTTCAGTGAAGAAAATCTGAATAGAGGCAGAATAAATATTCAACCTGGAATTTCAGACTGAAATTGACATGCTCTTCTATGCTACCAAATGAGCCAACCCATACATATATTCAGTAAAAATATAAAATAATGCAAAAAAAAAACAATAAGAACATGCCTGTTTTTAACCACTGAAAAGGAAGTAAATACCCCTTGTCATCATTTGCAGAAGAATTTTTCAGTTAGTGGTGAAAATTGTTTAAATTTTTTTCTCCTTCATTAACACTTCACCTATTTATCTAACAACTATAATATGTGCTTTTTACTCATGGACACAATTTCTTTATTTTTCTTTCAGAGCATTTTTTTTTATGTATTTGATCATTTCTGAAATTTGAGTAATTATTTAACATTACTTTTGATGCCAATAAACATATACTTTCTAAGCACTGTCCTAAAGTTCTACTGCAATCACAATCATCACTAAATGGCAAATCTTGTTGAAATAAAAGAATACTTGACAATTTGTGTAGTATGGAAAGCTGTCCATCAGACGATAGAAATTGTTCATGATGATGTAAAATTATCTGCTCCAAAATATACCATACAACACAAATGGCAATTAATACACTTTCTGATGGAATTATTAATTTTCCACGATCTAATTCTTTAATAAGATCATGTGGCCCATCTAAAGTATCTATTGACTTGTCTAATTGCAGCCAAAAGGAACATACATCACACTTTTTCAATCTCAGTTCTTTTCTTGCTGCATATCCACCAATATATGTTATTACAGGAATGATATTTTTGGGCACACAATCATCTACAGAGAAATAATTTTCTAAAATATCTGAATATTGCAAAATATTTACATTAACAACTTTCGCCTCTACATGTGGCAGCAAAGATTTCAGAGGGATATTCACATTGTTAACACTAATTAGAATGTTACTATTAAAACGAAGTCTACGTTCACTTTCTAGCAACTGAACATAGCTTATATAATTGTTAGCACCAGACATCTGACGATACAATCCAAAACGACCTTCTAGATCATCATTTTGAAATTTACCTAACAGAATATAATCTATACGATAATGTTCAAACATATACGGTATTAGTTTAATAAATGCATCAGTAGTAATAATAAGAATATAATCTATACGATAATGTTCAAACATATACGGTATTAGTTTAATAAATGCATCAGTAGTAATAATAAGTGACTGAAAAGTTTGGGCTGTAAGAGCAAGTGTCTAAGGGAGAAGAGAGCTAGCTTCCATAGACGTAATGTAAACTTTTCGACTGCAGCGCCCTTTAAACATGGCAAATTCGTGTATTGCAGTGAAGCCACCTAGCCAGGGAGAGGAGCCAGTTCCTTGCGTTATTTTTCCACCGCCCAGCAAGGTTTTCAATGGCTTACACCATGTCACTAATTTTACATACACTTTGACTCTGTTCAGTGTTCATTTCTTAAATTTTACCATCATGATTTTCCTTTCCCAAAGATTAGTTAAAATTATTTTCCTTAATAAAATCCCATTTTGTAAAACAAGTAGTAGCTATGCTCAACATAAAAATTTTAATATTTTGAACATTCTACTACTTTGCTCAACATAAAAATTTTAATATTTTGAACATTCTACTATATTTAATATATTATAATAAATGAAATTTATGGCTTAATGCGAGACAACATGTTTTGTTTAATTATATTTTATAGAATTTAGGATATTTTCAATTAAAGTCACATCGAGTTTCTTACTTGTATAAACTGTCAATAGATGGCAGCAGGCACTTCTCGTATCAACTATAAAAAAAATTACTATTAGAACAAACTGCAGACACCTATATATGTCGATATGCTCCAGGGAACACAAAACTGCAACATACATTGACTTACATGTTTGCTAGATGATTAAATGTATTAATTTACATATTAATTTTAAAAATTCTGCAAAATTACTCAAAATAAACATGCAACGGCTTTTCCAGGTATCGTAAAATATACTCCTGAACGGGATAAAATACTCATTGAATAACTTTAGGGTCAGCTATCACTATGCCAAACAGTCATGGGTGTTAGACAGGTTGAAACACTGATTAAATCGCAATAAATATACCAATAGGAAGACAAACCATAGCTGCAGCGGACTAAAAATGATTGCGGAGATCGCCCCTTACAGTTGTTTTTGTGCATGCAGATCAATTTGCCACGTTCAGCTTCGGTAAAATTCCGCAGAACGGCGCCACTTACGCTTGTGCGAAGCTAGCCTTCTTCTCCTTAGACCTTCTTTGGTAAGAGTTTCTGTTACAGGAAAAGACTGATGCCAGTTTTTTAACCATAAAGAAAAGTCTTGCAAATATTTAATTTTAACACCTGTAGTTTTCTAATAGGCATTCTGTCAGCATCATTAAACCTTTCTGCCTCATACACACTTTTACAATTTACCATTTTCCACCATTTTATAAAGATTGTTAAAAATGTATATGTATCTTCAACACCAATGAACAAATTTGGATGATCTTTAGCGACACACTTCAAAGCTGCAACATTATTTTCATTAATAAGTTTAATAGCTAAATTAACATTTTGTTTCTGAATGCTGGATGGATACAATACTTTACTTGAAAGCTGATGACCATATTTTAACACGGAATTTTTTTCTAAATCATACAGCATTTCTAAGTGTTTAAACTTTGCTTTTAATGTTAATGACATATTGCTAAAACCTGGGAAAGTAAATGTGCATTCTTTCTTTTTATCAATCCAATTGTTTCTCACACATTTTATTTCATGAACTGAATCAAAAACTATGAAAAGCAATCTTTTTTCATCAACAGGATGTGTAACATATGGTTGCAGTATTTTATTTGATGAAAAAAGTTCAAAAGCTTTTCGATTGACAGCATTGTTATCTGAAATTAGGGAGATTATCTTAAATCCAATTTGTTCTATTCCATGCACTACATTCAGAATCATGTCCTTTAAACTCTCTGCAGTCAATTTATGTATTGGGGTTATGCATACAACATCTTTGTAAGAAGATAAAATTGATGAAATCATAAAGACCTGAGCAGTTTTTGCCAGGTTTCCAGAAACTCCCTAGAATACTAGGACCTACTCCCAGAAATTGAGCCACCTTTAAAGGTTAATCTAGGATCAATATAAATCTCATCTAATAACAGATTAACCAATAATTCATGATCTTTCAGATATTTCATCTTTGTTTTTAAGTATTCAAAACTCCCAGAAATTGAGGACTTAGATAATGAGTAATTACTGATCATGCGTTGTAAGGTTCTTACATGAGGAAGAAACAAATAATTACATTTTTGTAAAACAATGTAAGCAGAACTGGAATGTATATATATTGATACAGCCAAAATAAGAGTTTCATTAGAATATTGTCGTCGACATTTAGGTAATTTTCTTAATTTTAACTGATCAAAAACAAATGATATTTGATCAAGTTCTACATCTGATGATTTCTCTAGGGTTTTAATTACTAAATCTAAAGCTGACACACTATCAACAGATTTGAAATTTTCCTCTACATAACCTGTTTAAGGACAAGAATACTTGTTAATTTTGAAGCTTTAGTTGGTATTTTATTTTGGCTTATTTTTATGTTTTCTATAAATACATTGAAATGTAAATCTTCACTAACAACAATGTAACCACAAATTACAGGGTGACCAGCTACACTTATGTCACACAAACACAGATATAGTTCACAATGTTTTTTAAATGATATCCACTTATCACTTTTAATTGAATTCAGGTGGGTTACTATATCCTGAAAATTCTGAATAGAATTTTCCTCAATGTGTTTACGAAAATCCTTAAGGCTGTTTATGACAGCCTGGTTCGTATTCTCTTCTTCAACATTAATTAACCTACGACTAGTTCCAGCATCTGAACTTAAATAGGCTGGTAAATTGCGAAAGATAGTTGGAACAGCTCCATCAACTAACTTTGGAATTTTTCTTTCATACACTTTCACTTCATTATTAACTATTACAATGTCTGTTCGAATAATGAACGACTCGTGAAAATGTTTTACACAAACAACAGGATTTTTTATCTTTGAAAAATCAGTGGGGATCTTCCTCAACCATTCGCTGCGCTGGGGCTCTTCTTTAGGAATAGTAAAAGTTGAGGTATGTTGTTCACCATCATAGTTGGACCGGCATCCAGCAACACTACAGCGTCTAGGCATGATTAATTTCCTCACCTATGAATTGCAAGGGACCAGTAAATTATTCTATTCACATTCCTCTTTATATCAAAAAAGTAAAAGTACTGAGCAACTTACAACATTAAATGTGGTTTTCATTCTTTGATGAATAAAATGTGAATATTACTACAAATCATTCACTAATTATCTTAATATTTAATAGTCATGGTATGTAAGAGAATTAAAAGTCTGTAGCTCTATATAATGATTGAAATTCTTGTTAATGATAAAAATTTGGGAACTAATGTAATACATAATCTTAATATTTAATAGTTATGGTATGTAAGAGAATGGAAAGTGTGCAGCTCTATATAATAAGTGAAATTTTTTTAGTGATAAAAATTGGTGAATTAATGTAATACATTGTACATTTTGCAGGTCTCATATGGTGTTATTCATAGAAACAAAAAAAAACATAGTTATCAAACAAATAAAAACAACAACACAAGCATCATTTATTAACTGCACTGCACAAGTAACATTTCTGTTTATACTGCTTTATCAGTGCTGTTAAAGTAGTCAAAATCATTTTCAATTAGAAACAGGTCAGTTATGAATTTGGTCAATATTTTTAACTCATGTACCAGGCAGGAAATTTACCAAAAAAAAAAGCTTGTCAGCAGGAATTAAAAAGCATGATTGACCAATTGTTTATTAAACAGAACATTCTATCACTCTATAGCAAAGCTTTGTTTATATGATTCGAAAAACAGGATATTTTAATTGGGTATTCCCCTAATAATCTAATGAAGGCCACAGAAAAATTCAATATTGATTTCTCAGACAATAATTAGTATGGTGACTATAAAATACCTGTAAGGTGATACAGAAAGGCAGGCAAATATAGGGCCATATCATGACTGTATCAGAAAACTCAGTGCAAAAGAGAAATGATTTACTCAAGAGATCTGGTAGCTACTCTCAAAGCAAAATCACGTAACAAAATGTTACTTAAGTTTTAAAAAGTAATTGCTCATTTCTCAACTATATAATAATTGTATAACACATTAATAATATTTATGTATAATTGCACTGCCACTTTAAAATGTCTCTTACCAGAGCATTAAAAAAACTGTAATTTGATAAACCAATGATAAGAGGCATGAGTTTAATAGCAAAATATCACTGATAAATTAAAATATGCTGTTATTAGCAATGAAAGAATAAGTTTTTGCAATTTCTGCATTTAAAATATTGTCAATTAGTACCAGTGGTAAGTGCACATTAACGGCTTTCGAGCTTTAGCCGTAACCTATATATTATATTCAGTTACCAAATGGAAAATAGATTACTCCTGAGACATATGGCTGCTCATGGAGGTGTGACAAGGGCCGTTCATAAGGAAGCTCTGAGAGGAAAGCGAGACCTCAGCAATAAAATAATAGTCTTCTAACAGTGGAATTTCAAACTAATGGAAGATTCAGAAAATGCAAATAATAATATTTTATCGCTACCTATCCAATAAAAAAATTTAATTTTTATTTTTCTTAAAACAAAAATTACGTTTTTACAAACTCATCTGGAGTTAAGGAGCAGGGCTGTCAAGGCGAACCACTTTACTACCACACTCTGTATGGTTTTATTTAAGTCTAACTTTCAAATTTCTAGCATGACTATGTTGTTCATACATTAAAAGCAGAATTTCCAAAAAGGCAATTTTCAAAAAATATTATTATTTATATAAGAAATATATATGTAATAAATATTTTTATAAGAAATAATATATGATGATGAATGATATATATATATATGAGAATTATATAGTTATATATGAGAATTATGTGAAATTATATATATATATAAAATTAATACCCCCTCAAGCAGCTGCTTGCCACAGAGGTCTGACAGGAGCCTGTCAGTTTATGTGCCATAGTAGAAGGTCTGAGAGGATGGCAGGACCTCAGCAGAAAAACGACACATACATCCATGCTCGAACCCAGGTCCGATTAGATCAGTAGCCAAGCGCGCTAACCACTCGACCACGGATGGCTATTGGTAATATATATATATGAGAATTATATGAAATTTTGGTTATTTACAAAGACAGCCCAGAAATCTGAAGTGTGAAAGATCGATATTCATAGTTGTGAAGCCAGGATACTAATCAGAAATAGGCAAGTGTGAAAAAAACTACGTCATCGGCCTACTAGACTCGAACTCGGGACCTCCTTGTTATGCTTCAGTTGCTTTACCAATTAAACCAACGCAGTGGCGCTAGCTAACCAAGTGTGAAGCCATCTCAGTGGCCGTGTGATCAGCGTGCACAGTTCTGTATCAAACAGGCACGTATTACATCATGGATGCTTCTTGTATTATCTTCTACTGAGGTATCGCCTTCTTCAAAGATCTCAGGTGTATTGAACTGACAAGGCTCTTCAGATCTCTGTGGCAAACAGTTGTTTCAGGGGTAATTTATTTTTTATATTGGTATTTTATTACTCAACATATTAGGACAAGTTCAATATTTCAGATAAATGACTTTGAAAATATTGTTTGAAGAAGAAACCGCATTAAGCCTACGAGGTTTACAGGATTTATCACAAATTGTGTCAGGATCCTTCGAAAGCAGTGGCGATGAGAGTTATGGAAATATATCTTGAGCCAAACACACAATAAACATTCCATATAACAGTATGAACGCACAGTTTGAAGTCAACATTAGAAATGTTTCCAGGCTGGTGGTCTGAAACGTGCATTGAAGTGCAGATGTGATAATATATGATGTGGGCACCCTAGTCAAAGCCGTAACTCTGTTGACTCACGCATTTGCCGACCTCCAGTCAAATAGTCGGCAACTAATAATACACGAAAGCCTCGAGATTTGCGGTTCAGTAAATCAACACAGTTGCTGGTCCAGTATTGACATTGAATCGGAGAGTGGGAAATAGCGAAGGGAGAGGAGGATACCCCCGATCTTACTGCTCACTCAACCGATAGATGGGGTGTTTCACGGCTGGAACTGTTGTAATGGGAGCCATCCACTGAACTACAGGTCAAAGAAGTAGCTGCAACCATGATGAATTCGCTTAATCCGTTGGTTAAGCAATACATTGGTCTTAGAATTCTCTTTTCAAACTAGATTTGGTTCAAACCCGATAACACATTAAACCGTAATACAGGGTGTTTCGAAAAGGACGCAACCCTAAATATAAGAGAGTAGAACTTACGCGCATGTACATTTTATGCCATAATATTAGTCAGTTGGCATTATTGTACTTAAGGTTAACAGTCTTTAGCAATTGAAATGACCTTGTCATGCGCTAGTCTCATTCAAGCATTCATACTGTTGTGTTGTGTCAGCTATGTCGTTTTCCAAAAACGAACGTGTATTTATTGTTGAGACTTATTGTGCAAACACATCTTACAAACGTGTGAGAGAACAGTTTGAGTTGAAGTTTCCTCAATCTGCAGTTCCCATCAAGTCGACAATATCTCGTTTGATTGATAAATTTCGTGACACTGGGTCTGTCCAGGATCGAAAGAGTCCAGACTGGCCAAGTTCTTGATAATGTCTCAGCGTTTAACTCGTTCATCCAGAAAATCTCTTAGAAAGTTATCTTCACAGGTTGGACTGTCACCAGCTACTGTTTTCAGGGCTACAAAGAAGTTAAAATTTCATGCCTACTGCATTGGTGTCGTTCATGAACTGAAAGAACCACACCATGAAAAACGTTTACAGTACTGTCGTTGGTTTCGTTCTTTTGTTGATGAAAATGGAACTGAGGTGTTTGCCGTGTTTATTTCAGTGATGAGGCTTGGTTTCACTTGAACGGGTACATGAACAGTCAAAACAGTCGAATATCGAGCAATGAAAATCCTCACACTTTTCATGAACGACATTACACGCTAGAAAAATTGGTGTTTGGTGTGCAATTTCCCGTCGTGTGATAGGGCCGTTATTTTTTGACTCAACTGTAACTGGTGAGTTTATCGTGACCTCATCCAACAGTTTATTGCACCATTGGATGTGAATGAACAAGAGTGTTGGTTTCAACAAGATGGCGCGACCGCCCATACTGCAAATGACACAATGGTCATGTTGCAGGAATTTTTTGGTGATCATTTGATTTAAAAAAATTTCTGTCCCCCAAGGTCCCCAGATCTTACTCCACCAGATTTTTTCCTTTGGGGATATCTCAAATGTGTAATGTTTGAAAACAATTCTCATACACTTGAAGACTTGAAGGCTAACATTGAAAGAGAGATTTTAAACTTACGAAAACAAACATTACGAAAAGTGGCTGCAAATGTCATGAAACGGGTACGAACCTGCATCCAGGTTGCAGGAAATCACTTTCAACGTATGTTGCAAAGGTAGATATTTGTCTAATTTGCATCTCTTGAATTTTGTGTCTTTTATCAAGTTTAAATAGAAAAATACAATAGAGGGTTGTGTCTTTTTTGAAACACCCTCTATTAGCCATCATTAGAAAACTACAGGTTGCTCCATATTAGTGGAAAAGAATGGTTAATAAATGTTAATATCATTGCAGAACTCAGGGGCGTAATCAGGGGATCCGCCCCCCTTACGAAAATTAGATCTGCTTTGAAATTCAAACCAGATGTCTTTGTATAAATTTATTTTAGCCTCATATTATATGTACAACACTATAAATGAATTCAAAAAACTATAAAATCGTATTCCGTGAAAAATATCATTTCAAGTTAGCACATAATCTGCCTACTTTATCGAAGAGCCCTTTAAAGATACATATGTATCGTTACAAGAATCATCAGACCTGAATTAAATTTTTAACAGCAGCCAAATCTTTGAAGTCTTCAAGTTTTCCAACAGGCACACACTTTTTTGGCAATGACAACAAACGCTTTATATTATTTTAACCTCTGCGCAGCACTTTTGTACACATCATCATCATCATCATCCTCAAGCAGCCATGGGCTACGGAGGTCCAACCAGACCATGCAATTTAGTTCTCCAAGCAAGTCTATCCTGAGCTATATCTACTGCATCTGGCCACTGCACACCAATTCTAACAAGGTCCTGTTTGACATTGTCTGCCCACCGCATCCTAGGTCTCCCCTTCTTTCTGAGGCCTTTAGGCACACTGTTCATAACCCTATTCGCCAATCTATAATTATTCATACGGGCAACATGGCCTAACCAACGGAGTCTCTCTCTGCACAATATGCTGCTTAAAGGAGGTTGCAAACTCCTTTGCCTAATCTCATCATTAGTTACAAAGTTGAACCACCTAATACCCAAGATACTGCGTAAGCATTTGGAATCAAAAGCATAGTTTCCTGTTATCTTGTTTACAAAGCGTCCAAGTTTCACTACCATAACTAACCCTAGAAAGAACCAAACTATTATACAGTCTAATTTTAGTCTTTAGGTGTATACGCCTATTTCTCCACACTCTCCATAGATTCTTAAAAGTCCCGGCAGCAATCACTATTCGTCTGTTAATCTCATGCCGCACATCACCAGTATCTGTTACATAGCTCCCAAGATAATTAAACTGTGACACCTGCTCAAGACTGCAACCATTCAGATTAACTGAATCACAGCCTGCCTGACCAATTTTCATCACTTTAGTTTTCTCTCTGTTTATAACCAAACCTACTCTACTACCAGTCTCATCAACAGCTCGAATGAAAGAGTTCATCCCATCAACATTATTTGCCAAAAGGGCTAAATCATCAGCATAATCTAAATCAGAAATTTTCGTATCTCCAGCCCATTTAAGGCCAAAATCTTTCCCTTGAAGTGAATTTCGCATAACATAATCAATAACCAAGCTAAAGAGAAAAGGAGACAAAATGCACCTTTGTCGAACACCAGAAGTAATGCTAAACCAATTGCTACAAGCCTTACCAACTCTCACACACGACTCAGTGTTATTATAGAGAACTTTCATTATGTTAACTAACTTGTCTGGTATACCATATGATTTCACAATCAACCACAAATTATGACGATCAACAGAGTCAAAAGCCTTTTTGAAATCAACAAAGCTAGCAACCAAAGGTTTCTGAAACTCTAAACATTTCTCAACAATCTGCCTAAGTGAAAATATCTGATCCACACATCCCCTACCACTTCTGAATCCACATTGCTCATCACGCAATTGACTGTCAACCGGATTCTTAATTCTATTAAGCACAATCATGGAAAGAACTTTACCTGGAACAGAGAGTAGGCTGATACCCTTATAGTTATCACAAGAACTGCGATCACCTTTTTTGAAAATAGGGATAAAAATAGCTCTGGTAAAATCCTTAGGAACCATGCCTTTATCATAAAAGATATTCAGAATTTCAGTCATCCAAGTGGTAACCGAAACATTCCCAGCTCTAAGCATTTCGGTAGTAATTTCATCTACCCCTGGGGATTTATGTAGTTTAAGTTTAGAAACAGCCACAATAACTTCAGATTGTGTTATAGGGCCAACATTAAAGCCACCAATGCATCTATCATCATTGCAAACAATGGGAGTAGAACTAACTACATTGTTTAGAACATCACTGAAATGCTCAGCCCACCTAGCCATGACAGAATCCTCCCCTTCTATAACCTTACCTTGTTTATCCTTCAATCCTTGTATGCCTGTCCGTTTTCTACCACACAAAACATTAACTATCTGGTACAGCTCTCTGCTGTTGTGCTGTCTAACTGCTTCTTCGGCTTTGTCAGCCAAACCATCAAGCCAAAGATTCTTATCTGCAGCTAACTGATCTTTTACACGTTTATTAAGTTCTCTGTAATGCTTTCTATTAGGACTAGTAGAGTATTGATTAAAGACATTCCTGCAGTTCTTTCTTTCCGAAATAACCTCAAGTGCCTTATCACTCAGATAATTCTGTCTCTTCTTCTCCTTTTTTCCTAAAATAATTAAGAATAAAGAATTTAGAATAAAGAAAGAATTAAGAATAAAGAATTTAGAATAAATAAAAGAATTAAGAATAAAGAATTTTCCATAAAAGCCTGTTTAAAATGATCCCATTCTTCCTCAACTTCAGTAGTAAGCATACCATGACTGTCATAATGACTAAGTAACCTATCGTGGTAAGCTTTGGCTATAACTGAATCTTTCAGAGCTTCAGTATTAAAAGTAAATTTTTTAACCCTAGCACAACACTTTTTAAGTTTAAGTTGCAACACACTTTTAACAAGGTAATGATCAGATCCAATTTCAGCTCCCCTATATGCCATGGTATTCCTAACAGAACTAGCCCATTTGCTGTTAATTAATATGTAATCAATCATATTCTTATGCAGCCCATCAGGTGAAACCCATGTGTACTTATGTATGTCGCGGTGTTTGCAATAAATGTTAGTTATTCTGAATCCATTGAGTTTACTTACCTGTAGGAGACGTTGCCCATTGCCATTGCAGCTACCAATACCAAAAGGGCCTATTACTCCTCCCCAAAGGTCAGAGTCAGTACCAACTTTGGCATTGAAGTCACCAAGAACAAGGGTAATATCTCCTTTTTTGACAGAATTCAAAATATCCTGAAGTTGTTCATAAAACCTATCCTTCTCATCCTCATCGGCATCCTCAGTGGGGGCATAACAGCAGATAACATTCAAGTCTTTAACGCTTGTCTGAAATTTTGCTGTAAGAAACCTTTCATTAATGCACTCATATCCTAGAAGAGCATCGCTAGCGTGTCTGCTAAGAAGCAGACCCACGCCTTGGTGATGCTTATTGTCGTCCCTCCCTGAAAAGAGAAATTTAAGAATATTTTTAAGAATCTGACCTTTATCTGTCCATCTGGTCTCTTGCAAGCCGAGAATATCTAAATTATAATGGTGGAATTCTTGTGTGAGGACATCAAGAGAAAAAGCTCTGTGCAGAGTCCTCACATTCCAACTACCTATGGAGAGAAAATGGTTAGTGGGATGTTTAAAGAAACTATGTTTATTGAGAGAGGGAATGCCGACAATATCAAACAGCCCCCTAATCGCAGACATGGGGCAAAGACCCGTTCACCCACTACTAAAGGCTGAAGCCATCTACACTGGAAGACTTCCTCCAATGTAGAATTTGACGATGCCAATAGAAGCAAAGAGTTCAGGTGCCTGCGATGACTTCTGCTCCAGGATTATCCACCAGCTGATAAACATATCCTGTGAATCCTTTCGCTTGGGGCTGTCAACCCAAAAACAAACAGAAAACACAGCGGAAGATTTTCCCTCCACAGAAGCCCACCAGTGCAGCAAAATCAGGATCCATAATCAAGCTCACTGTGGGCTAAATGGCAAAGATTCCAGGGGCTCAGAGCGGTATAAAAGAAAGGGCCCCACTGAACAACTGTTAGGAGATAGATATTCCCTCGAGACCATCCAGCTTGTTTTTTAATATATGCCGAGTCTTTAGCACCCGATGACATGGCTTAACGTTTTGCACTATTGGCAGCGATCTCTTCAATCCCAACAGTGTCCCCTTTCATACCAAGGGAGAGTGACAGTTAGTGGAGAAGATGGAACTGCTACCGTCTTAACGTAAATGCTCACCTGGTCGCCTCCTGGATCCTCACTAGTTTCTGAATCAATATAACTACCAATTTTTTTTTTCCTGGCGTTTTCTCGCCTTAACCAATTCGTTAAATTCTACTAAAAGTAGTTTTACTACTATTTTCTAGGAGTAGAAACTACTTTATCAAATGTTTTTCTTTGTCCACATTTTTACTGAGTCGAGACTATTTTAGTGGTGACTCGGATATATTATTTAGATAGGCTACGACGAAGATCGCATACTTTCGATTTTTGATGGGTTGTTGTTTTATCTCTGAGTGGCACTTTTATGCACACGCAAATTGTCTAAATCGTTAGGTCACAAGGACCCATAGGACGCAGGGTAGGTTGGGGGGACACACAGACAGCTGTTGGGAGACAGAGGGTAGCCTCCCGTCAAGGCCAACCAGTGTGTTCTTTAACGTGCACAGGGTATGACTCTTCTGCTTACTGGGCCACCGCCTGACGTTTCATCCGACGGACGGCGGTCTCCGTCGGATGTCAAAGTTCATCATATTTGCGGAAATAAATTGTTTGAAATGAGAAATGGAAGACGAAAACCATCAAAAGAAAACTTTTCCTAATCTGTTTTTGTTTAATAAGTCAAATAATAATAAACTGGAAGATATCTCGAAGCAATATGTATATTGCGAATCCAATTTACAAATTTTGTTTCTAGATTGTCTGAATCCTTTCAGTCCCCATGGATCATATGTGAACAATAAAACTAATAACCGTATGAAAACGTGTAGCATATTTACAATTAATAAAAGGAATTTTTGTATTTTTGTTTTCTTTTTATATTTTTTTTATTTTTATTAAATGTTTTTTTTTCCGCGAAAGGATGATTATTTGAGGCAAAATAACAACAGTTTCCAGGGGCTCAGAGCGGTATAAAAGAAAGGGCCCCACTGAACAACTGTTAGGAGATAGATCTTCCCTCGAGACCATCCAGCTTGTTTTTTAATATATGCCGAGTATGGCTCTTTAGCACCCGATGACATGGCTTAACGTTCTATAAACATTGCTAATATAACTAAATTAATTCGGTACCTGAAAGAGTTAAAAATAACGATGTTGTGCAAATGAAAACGTTGGAGTAGTGATGATGATGTGCATAAATTTTTTTGTACTTACACAGTATAAATTGTATTAAGATATTTGGTATAGTATATGAACATTCTTGCATTTACTGATACGTGAGAAATAAGTTATTTTATCTGTGAGCGGCACTTTTTTTTGCACATACTACGCTAAATGGTAAATTCACAAAGACCCTAAAGGCTCAGAGAAGGTTGGGGAAGGGTATATACAGGACAGCTGCTAGAAAACAGACGGAAGACTTCCGTGAAAGCCATCCAGCATGTTGCACACGAGGACAGGGCTTAACGTCCCATCCGACTGGCTCCCTTTCTCACTGAGAGAGAAACAATAATTCTAAAAATTCTCAAAGCAGGCATAGCTGGGACTAGGAATTTGAGAACATCAAATTACGAACCTGGTTTGGCCTGGCGCGCTACAGATTGAACCCCACCTCACATGGGAGGTGTAACATATTGTAGACATACATATTTAAACGAAGTTTGATTAATGAAGCAAACTGTAGAATAAGAATAACCTTTTTTATCGCTAGAAGAAGTAGGTTTCTCTCGAATATTATCTCCAATACTCTTTATCTATATTATAAGATAGATATTCAACTCGTAAAATTATAATTTTTTCCATATTATCCATCAGTCATTTCTTAGCAAGTCTTGTGTTTGCTGTAAGCAAACTGAACTGTTGCTGCAAAATTATAGAAAACTTTCATCCCATGTGGTTATCCACGTGGATAGGAAATGACAGCAGGAATAGCCTGTACTTGCCCGTATCGTCTTCCAATCTTACACGTCTGTGTACTAAAGTGCGTCTAGATGAAGGGTTAACAAATTCCCATTTTATTTTAGACGTTAATTGAAAGATAAATGAACCGTAACTCCGCAAAGACGGCGTACTCTGCCATAGCAAACATCTCAACTGCCGCAATTATCTGACTGCCCTTTGGCGAGGTCTCATGTGAGGCCTGACTCATGTCATTTGAAGTGGCGTATTATTTGTATTGTATGCCGATATGGCAGCTGCTTCTCTGAGTGTTCCGTTTTGTGCTAATTTGATGGAAGAAAGCTTCACTTCTTCTCCCAATGGTGCATTTGTTACTCTCAGTTGTAGTAAATCCCTACTGAATGAGACGGTATGATTTCACATGGATCGTAAAATAACACTGTTTTGTTATTAAATACTACGGAGCCCATATTTCAAATATTATTCATATTATTCAACCCCATATTATTCAAGTTACAGCACGGTAGACAAGATCAATTTATTTTCCACCTATTTTATTAAATTGTATTCTTTCGGACATATAATCCATTACAGCTGCAAGGGCTCAAAATATAAATTATATGTTGTACTCAAGGATTGGGATACCAACAATAGGGGAAATATGTGGCCTCCAACCACCCAAGAAATAATATGCTTATTGTAAGAAAATATTAAATATGACATATTATAGTGTTAAATTTAACTCTAATATCTTTTTTCAATTTGCTGGTAAGAAAGAGGACACCAATGCGCTTAAAAGAACCTCTGTCTGTCGGATAGATGTCAATCAAATTCTATTTCTAATGTTCACAGGGTATGACTCTCCAAGACACGGGGATATGACTTATGACTTATGACTGACTATGTGTTACAGACCCATGCCAGTATTTCTATATCGTGTTGTCAACTTTTCTTAGACCAGCTATAAAAATTTCTTAAATCTGATGAAAAATTCCCATATTATTTTTTTAGAAAGGCTTTTCGTGATTAATTCTTTGGCTTTCTTACTTTTTCATCTAATTTTTCTTACCCATCTAAATTTTATTGAAGTTCTAAATTAGAAAAATCTCAAAATAAAAACAAGTGACTAAATCAACTAAAAGAATAGGATAAGTTATATTTATTCAATGTGTGTTCAGATGACAGTTAAAAGTAACTAATGTTCTTTTCAAATTTTACGTCATATAACGTTACATAGGAAAAAAAGTTATGCGATATTTAAGTAATCTTATGATATACTATTGTTATTTTCATAAATTCATCACTTTATATTAAAATTTTATTGACAAATATTTTATAATCACAGGAAGCAAACTATTTTAGAAAATTATAAAAATTAATAAAGAAAAAATACAGAGTACGTTGAAAACGTTTAATATAATTATGTCATAAATATATTCGTGTTTCTAATATCTAAATGTACATATTTAAGATCTTGTCAAAAAGGAAAAGGCATCGACAATCTTATAAAGACAATTGGAATATTTTGACAATTAGAATAAAAAATTGGATTAAATCTTGTTGAAACTTGATTTTTCACTCTAAAAGCTTTTAATAGATATTTTAATTCAATTAATTGAAATTTCAGTTGAATTAGTTAATGATTAATTAATTATTTCCTAGGATTTAATAGTTTATCATTTGAACACATTTCACACAAAATTCCCAGAAAATTCCCCAGTATATCGAAGCCCTGAGCCATACCGTTTGCACTTTGAGGAACACACTAGACGATCTTTAGGAGGATCTCATCTGTTTCGTAAGAGCTGTTTAGTGGATCTCCTTTCTCAATTTTCTCTTAGCCCTTGTGATTGTCCGTTTAGCCGGTTGCGTGCAAAAGTGTCGCTCAGAGGTTAAATAAGCCTACCAGCCTTTTTTTTTTTGGCAATTTAAAGTTTGAGAAATAATATATTTCATGAGCGTTTCATAATAAAATTTGAATGATATCTATAAGAGGTATGATGATCTAGATTCCTGCATTTAAGGGTAATGTTGTAATTCATCAGCTTAAGCTAATGCATAAGGAAGAAAGTTTTGTTGGAAAGGAAGAAAAATTTGTTTGTCTGTTCGATTTTGCATTCTGCCCCCAGAGAGCTAGAGGCTCCAAACTTCGCATGAACATTTCCTTCACCCAGGAGAAGAATATAGGCAATGTACGAACGAACCCTCTGGGGTCAACCAAAATTGGGATGGGCGAGTTTGAATTTCTCAAAATTCCCATATACTTAACATTAACGGGTGAAAATTATTCAAAATAACTGTTGCAGCAATAAATTTGAAGGAAAGAATGCAACAAACTAATTTATTTCTGATTTCGCTTGATAAACTCATTGTTCAGTTTATTCGATCACGAGCCGAGCGTCCATGGATATTGAAGTCGTTCCAATTAAGCATTAGCGGGACACGAGATTCTCTGGTGAAAGAAAAGCTGCAAAAATAAGATTTTACATCGGAAGTTAAGATAATTAACTTAATTTGAACAATATGTAAAAGTTCATAAAGTTTTATCTCATATGTTAATTAATAAAGGTTTTAATATATTAGGTAATAAATAATGTTTTTAATAATAATAAAAATTTTTTCGTAAGACTTATACATTTTCGGGCATCTCAGACCATATTTAATATTTTTTTTTATAAAGTTACATATGCCTGGCAAATTGTATCCGAGGAACTCTGATGGGTACGAAGTGATTTGAAAAGTTCAACTATCTGAGCGAGGGAATTCCGTTTTTTGATTCAGAAACTTCTGACGTGGAGAGGATCATACGGTACCTCGAAATATGTCCATTTCTTTCCTTCCCGAAATGAGAGGGATAAAAATTAAACCGGAGGGGATTGATCGTAATGATTTTTATGACAAATGGAAGCTTGTGACGTGGAGAGTGCCATCTACTCTATATTCTAAAGAACTTCAGACCCGAGCAACGCCGGGTACATCTGCTAGTAACTAAATATATCATATTCGCTTTTCGTTTCATTGCACAACCAACTTGTGCAAAAAAAGTTAAGGGCATTGGCCTTCTACACCTGTTTACAGTTAGAAAATAAAATACAAATGATGATGGGAGAACAATCTAGTGCAGAGATGAGAAACCTTTTTTTTCCTGCAGCATTCGACATATCAAGTTTGAAATATGTCGCTTGCCATCCAAGGGCAAATCCAGAAACCGTCCTGACCTATCCGAATTGGAAGAGTGAATAAATGAGGGAAAGTGCCACTGTGATACGCGTTCCGCAGGTTGGTTGCCCATGATCTAGTGACTCTAATCCGGGATCGAGAACATTTATGGGTCAACAGCCAAAACAGCAAGAAAAGGAAAAACCAAAAAAAATTTGAGAGCCGCAAATTTTAATCATTATTTGGTCAAGAGCCATAACAGGAAAAAATAAACCATAGATTATTTTATTAACGAAAATAAAACCATATCATATAATTTTAAAATACACGGTGTATTCAAGTGTATATAAAAAATCTGACATCTACTCTATATTCTAAAGTTTTAACTCTGACTTTTAAGTTTGAGTTCAGTGCTTTCAAATTATCGTCTGCCAAACTGCTCTAGTGCTTGTTTCTTTAAAAAAAAAATTATGAAAATGTTCTCAGAGTTGAATGTAGAACCAAAAAGCTTCAAGAGCCATTTTTTAGAGTGCTCATAGCCGCCAGTTCCCGACTCCTGCTCTAATCAGTGGGCTTGCCAAAAAGTTCTAATGGGATGTTTTGACATGTTTGAATCTAACCGGGAAGAAGTGACTGGAACATTTTAGCATCTAATTTTCAGAGGCTGCCTTAGGAAATATATATATGTTATTAACAGGGGCAGCTTGTCTTTAGGGGCCAGAGGGTCCATGCTCCACCAACCTTTCTGTAAAATATAATAAAATATTAAACTCCAATTTAAATGAATTAAAAAAATAACGTTTTACGTGGACATTTGTTTCCTAAGACATCTTTCCCATTCTATTTCATTTCAATAAGCATTTAGTGAAATAATAAACTCGAAACTACTTTTCGTCGCCTTAATATAATTTTAAGCGCAAACAAACGTGTGGTAGTATGAAACAAGCTTTAAGTCTATCCAGAAATTTTCATCGTTTGCTATGAAATAATTAACTGAAAAAAATTTAGTTTCGCCCTGAGTGGGATTAAAACCCAAGTCCCCCAAAACATGCCAATACCTGGCATGTTAACCAATACACCATCAGCACCTAACCATTACTGCATATTTTTGATTCGCTCCTGGCGCCACCTATGTCGTGAATCGGGCAACCGTGCTGCCTCGTATGTGGAAATAATATTTGTCACTCACTCTCACAGCGTTATATATCATTCAGTAATAAAGTACCACAGGAAAATGCCCTGTAGACATTTTATTACTGAATTATTGTCAAATCAATTGATTTTTATGCCAATCAACTGAATTATATGTCAGATCAGAGTTTCTGAAGGTGGATATTTTTAGTGATAAAGTCACACAACCGTCTTATCATGTGGGCTTTAAAAAGTAAAAAAAAAAGAACTTAAGCATACTGAAGGTAATATCACTTGCTGAATTCGCATTTGCTTCAAATGAATATAGGGCGCCGATTTATCTAATCAACGAAAGATACTGGCACCCTATCATCTTTTGAAGCGAATACGAATTCAGTGATTGATTGCACCACCGGAATATTTTTTTTTACTTTTGCTTTTTGGGGGGGTGCACATAAGAAGATATAGTCTTTTTAAATTTTTAAACATTTCTTTTTTAAAAACTATTTTTCCAGTTTTTCTCATGGCAATTGTCGGTTTGTCAGTTTGTAAAAACTGTTATCCCAACATATCTCCCATCCCGGTGGCCAGTCGTAATAAGTTATTTTACCAGATGAAACTAGTGATACGGGGAATTAAAAAATTAGTATTACATAATATACGAAATTTAAAATCCTAATAATAATATAGGGAGGGAGGGGATTTTGAAAAAAAAAACTCCCGCTATATCTTTTCAGCGCGAGAGCTGAGAGTAGTGAGTTTTTATGTCAAATGAAAACTTGTGACTTGGAGAGTGTCATACGCAAACTCAGGTTTGCCTCTTCGTAATAGTAATCTTGGTTAAGTTCTATTGAAACCCTCTCCCATTGGAATTTCTGGGTACGGCACTGGTTAAAATAGTCTTTTTTTCCCCTTAGTTATATTTTGAGCCGTCCCATGGCCGAGTGGTTAGCACGCTTGGCTACTGATCTAAGGGACCTGGGTTCGAGCCCCGGGTAAAGCATGGTTGTGTGCGTTGTTTTTCTGCTGAGGTCCTGCCATTCTCTCAGATCTCCTACTATGGCATATAAACTGACAGGCTCCTGTCAGACCTCTGTGGCAAGCAGCTGCTTGAGGGGGTATTTATTTATTTTTATTATTATATTTTGATCATGTGTCTTTCACAAGATATGGAATGAAAATTTATATATTCGAATAAATTAAAATTCAGAGTTTAGCAAATTATAATTTCTATCTTATGACATTGACATAATTATCATCGTAGCAAATAATCGAAGCAGAGGTAAATGCAGCAAAGTTTAAATCATTATTTAAATAACCTCTCAACTTCTGTTATACTAATAAAAATTCATTTCGAAAATATTGTAAAGAAAGACAATTTTGTAATTTGTTTAGAATAGCTTACTGATGTTTACAGGGGAGTTTTAGTAAGTTTGAATTGCAGCAAATAGGTGTATTTCAGAGAGGTAAACTTGGTTAAAGATCCTGTATGGCTTATCGTTAGTTGTGGAATTAGGATAATTTTTATAACGGATTCATTATCGCGGTAAAATACCGTTAATTTGATGCTTAGTCTACTCATCTGTTTACTGTTTCGAAGCTGAGGTAGACGCATGAATACGATATAATGTTGCGCATTGATACAATTGCTAGAGTTATAATATTGTTAATGGTATTCTGTAAATTTGTGTTCGTTGTCTCTAATGACAAGAACACTTGTTCATTAAAACAGTTTATTTTAGAAAATTGTTGATAAGGCTTAGTGATTGGATTATTTAGTCTCGGTGGTTTCCTTAACTGCGAGAAGGAAGTGTGTTGTCATTAATTTTCATCTTTTGCTCTAGTTGTCTTTGATATGATGATGTCGCAAGACGATGTACGGTAAAAAAAAAACTGAGAAATTCGGGAGCAAAAGACAATATTTTGATAATTTGACCTAATGCGAAATTTGGATCCAATAGGTATGAAAAAAAATATGTAATAAATATTACAAATGAACATATTATATTACAACAAATGAACAGTTATGCCAAGTAAAAAAAATTGTGTATACAATCCTCTCCCCTTCTGAACATAGCCAAACATAAACTCTTATAACATAAGCCAAAATATATATGTGAAAATTTATATTTCATATTTAGTTCAATATAGTTGATATTATTTTTATGAACATTTTCGCAATATACAGGGTGAATCTGAAAAAGTGGGCAAAACTTTACGGGGTGGTAGAACGCAGCTATACGAGCAATATTCGTCATAGAAAGTATGGGCGGAACGCAAACGGCGAGCCGCTAGGTGGCGTTGGAAATGATATAAAAGGGTCGGTCCTCGCACCCAACGGCATTTCTACCGTGAATTGCCGAGAGGATGGCTGGTTATACTAACCACGCAATGGCGGACCACGCAATGGACGGGAATGCAAGTGAGGCACAGAGTATCTCCTCTCCTTCTTGTGTTCATTCTTTAAATGTGACAGTGGAAAACTACCTTTTAACTTCTCACCGCTTGCATTCCGACCATACATTCTATGACGAATATTGCTCGTATAGCTGCGTTGTACCACCCCGTAAAGTTTTGCCCACTTTTTCAGATTCACCCTGTATATATATACGAAAATTTTATTTCACATAATAATATCGTAACATACGATAAAAGTGATAAATCCGGCGTTTATGCATAATCGCCAATCATCTTGGTAAGTTTCATAAATTTCACTAAATTTCTCACTTTTCACGGCGATTATACATACCGTATATTTCCTCAGATAAGACGAGGTATATATTTTCGTCAAAGTTTTATAATTTTAGCATAGGGCCTATGAATTTAGTTTAGATCGGCGATCATCATCTGGATAATAATACTGTATAGCGTATACGGAATTATGTCCTATTCGCAAACATTCGCACTGATTCGGGTATTGACTATTCACCTTGACTCTTCACAAAAGCGTCGAATGGGACCCATATGACGAGCTTCTCAACAACGAAAGTGAGAATGTACTTGAGGAGCTATTTGCCTTAGATGATGAATGTGAGGATTTTGCAGGATTTTAAATACATTGATGAGTGATGTTTTATTTTATAATGGTTTCAATTTATATAAATTTCAATCTAATTTTTTTGTATCTGTCCTATAAGACGACCCGGATTTTGGGGGCCTTTTTTATGATTCAACTATCGTCTTATCTGCGGAAATATACGGTAATTCCCAAATGAATTTGGTAAATTTGATAAATATGCCAGAATTTCTCGCTTTTACCGGCGATTATGTATAGTTCCCAAATGAATTTGGAAAGTTATGGGTAAAAACCGTGAGAAACGCAATCTGACCTCTGATAAACCAAAAAAGACAGAAAAGGTGAAAAAGACACTTTCCACCCCTAAAATAGGAATCCATCGTCCAAATTATAAAAAAAAGTCCCAAAAAATTTTAAGCCCAGTGAGAACGAATTAGTAAAAACGGCCATGTTAATCGTAGTAGTCATGGTTACAGTAAATTTGATTAAGTGCGATTTATCATATTTATATATGACATTATGCATAATAGCCAGTCTAGGCTTAACATGGCCGCCTTTACCAATTCGTTCTCACTGGGCCTAAAAAGTTTTTATAATTCGGACGACGGATTCCTGTTTTAGACTTTACATGTTAGAGGTGGAAAGTGTCTTTTTCACCTTTTCTGTCTTTTTTGGTTTCTCAGAAGGCAGATTATAACTCGGGGAATATATCAAACTTACCAAATTCATTTTGGAATTATACATAATCGCCGGTAAAAGTGAGAAATTCTCGCATATTTATCAAATTTACCAACTTCATTTTGGGAATTATGTACAATCACCGGTAAAAGTGAGAAATTCTGACATATTTATCAAATTTACCAACTTCATTTGGGAATTATGTACAATCACCGGTAAAAGTGAGAAATTCTGACATATTTATCAAATTTACCAACTTCATTTGGGAATTATTTATAATCGCCGGTAAAAGTGAGAAATTCTGGCATATTTATCAAATTTACCAACTTCATTTGGGAATTATAATCGCCGGTAAAAGTGAGAAATTTAGTGAAATTTATCAAACTTACCAAGATGGATTGGCGATTATGCATTTCTCAAGCCAGTCGATGTTCTTTTACTCACCGAGGACAGAGTTAGGATTAGCGGAGAAAATCACAGTTCTGACTCATTTTGGGCCTCAAGCTCGCGAACACGGGATTGCTCACTGTCATCTGACCCATAACCGAACCCGCTTAGTTGGTTTCTCTGTATTTAAATATATACTGGTCCCACCTATATGAATCTCACTAGCCGCCACTGGTTATTACAGCTCTCAAGGAAGGGACGCGTTGTAACCTGCAACCCTCCGTTGGGTATGTACTGAATCTGATTAGTAAGTTAAAATTCCAAAATGGAATTGTTATCTTTGGAATTTAGAAAAAAAGAATTTTATCGAATCAAGTTCTCTGCTTCGTTATTTTCAATAACTGCTTGCTCCAAAGTATGCTGATAAAATAGTGATGTACGTCGGTTAAACTATATTACGGTCCTGAAATGAACATAGGGGCTTTTAAATGCAATCAAGTAAGAGTAACTAATTAAACTATAAAAAGTGGAGTTTGTCAAATATCGTTACCTTTCTCTCTTATATTAATTTAATAATTAAATAAATATTTTTAATAAAGGATGGAGATAACTTAGAAACTCAATCAGGCTTATCCTGATTTCTCACGCAACATGCACGAACAAACAACCATGCCATCCCAGACCCAGACTCAGCAACTACAGTAACACAGCGAACGAACTTGATGCCACTGCGCCACCGAGGTGGTAATCATGATTAATATTATTATTATTACAGCATTAATTATCTAGACAGATAAATTGACAAATCTCTCAAATAGATTTATATTGTTGGTTGTATTTGAATGAGGGGGAACAGGGGCGTAGCTACGTTAAAATTCCAATATGGGGGTAGGCTCTCTCCCCCAAAGTAACTCGGAGTTGGCAAAATTCGAAGCGACCTAGTTAAATCTAGGCGAGTTGTAAAAATTTGTAATATTTTTTTTTTGTAAAATTAAGGGAAGTTGTCAAAATCGTGGCAACTTGGCAAATCTAGGGCAGTTTGGAAAATGGAGAGACGGCAAAATTTAGAGCAGTTGACAAAATTCGAAGCCACTTAGTAAAATACAGGTGAGTTGGCAAAATCGGGACAACTTGGCAAAATATTGGGGAGTTGGCAAAATTCGGAGAGACTTGTTAAAATCTTAGGTAGTTGGCAAAATTCGGAGTGACTTGGCAAAATCGTGGGGAGTTGGCAAAATTCAGGTGAGAAGTAAAAATTAGGATTTTTTTTCTGTAAAATTATAGCGAGTTTGCAAAATTCGGAGTGACTTGGCAAAATCTTGAGGATTTGACAAAATTCAGGTGAGATGTAAAAATCGGGATTTTTTTCTGTAAAATTATTGCGAGTTAACAAAACTTAGGGAGTTTGCAAAATCTAGGGCCAGTTGGCAAAATTTGGCGTGGCTTGGCAAAATTGTGGGGAGTTGGCAAAATTCAGGTGAGATGTAAAAATTGCAATCTTTTTTCCGTAAAATTATGGCGTGTTGGCAAAATCGAGGCAACTTTTCAATATGTAGGAGAGTTGGCAAAATTCAGAGTGACTTAGGAAAAATCAGGTGAAATGTTAAAATTGGGATTTTTTTTCTGTAAAATTGTGGCGAGATCGAGGAAACGTGGCAAAATTCGAATCCACTTGGTAAAATACGGACGATTTGTGATAATTGGGATTATTTTTGTAAAATTAAGGAGAGGTGACAAAATCAAGAAATCTTGGCGAAATTTTGGGGAGTTTGAAAAATTTGAAGTGACTTGGCAAATTCAGGAGAGATGTAAAAATTGGGATTGTTTTGCGAAATTAAAGAGGTGGTAAAATCGAAGCAACTTGGCAAAATCTAGGGAATTTGGCAAAACTGGAAACCACTTGGTGAAGTACAGGTGAGTTGTAAAAATTGGGATTGGTTTTGTGAAATTAAGGAGAGTTGGAAGCCACTTGTTAAAATACAGGGGAGTTGTGAAAATTGTATCTTTCTTGTGCAATTAAGGAGAGTTGATAATATTCGAAGTGACTTAGCAAATTCAGGGAAGATGTAAAAATTGCGTTTTTTTTTTCTATAAAATTTCGGTGAGTTGGCAAAATCTAGGGTAGTTAGCAAAATTTGAATCCACTTGGTAAAATATAGGCGATTTGTGAAAATTGGGATTTGTTTTGTGAAATTATAGAGTGTTGGACAAATCGAGGAAACTTAACAAAATGTACGGCAGTTGGCAAAATTCGAATCCACTTGGAAAATACGGGTGAGTTGTGATAATTGGGATTGGGTTTGTGAAATTAAGGAGAGTTGACAAAATCGAGAAAACTTGGCAAAATCTTGGAGAGTTTGAAAATTCTGAAGTGACTTGGCAAATTTAGGAGAGTTGACCAAATCAAGGGAAAATTCATACTGACTTGCTACAATTCAGACGAGATGTAAATATTGAGATTTTCTCCGTGAAATTATGTCTAGTGGGTAAAATTGGAAGTCAAATGACAAAATGCAGGAGAGTTGCGAAAATTGCCTTACCCCCCTCCCCACGGAACGAAAATCTAGGGTGTAAAAACGTGACAGAGACATTATTTGTTATTATTTGTTCAGTTGGCAAAATTTTATTTTCGAGTTGGAAAATTTTTGATATCTAACCGCCCCCCCCCCCCCAACCATAGTCCTTCGCTACGCCCCTGAGGGAGAAGCTAACACTAATTTTGACTGCTTATGATGCAGAAATGGTACAGCTCTAAAAATTTCACCTAGGGTAATTCGGCTCGCAAGTTTCAGAAAAATGACCGAATTTGAAATCAGACGTGTTCATCAAGGTCAAATAGAGGTCAAGTGCACTCTTTTCATCCAGATATCCATTTTATACAAGTCGAAATACAAATTTAGTACTTCACCTTTAAAAAGATGTTGTAAATCATTTTGAATGGATTTCCTTTATTTATTTTCTTCTTGCATAGAATTTAAATGAGCTCTGTACCTTTTTTGTTAAGGATAAACATCAGTGGATTTTTAAGGAAAAGACCCTTCTTGGGACGGGAAAGCTCATGAAACTGATCGAGGAGCATACCCTTGACTAAAATTGGACTAAAATGTTTCATATAGGACTAAGTGTGTCTCACAAAGATCCACTAATATCTCGTTCAAAATTTCACATAAATTCTTGTCTCACCAACTGCAGATTAACTGAGGAAGGTAATCACCGCGGTTGGTGAGAAATTGCCAAAATATTAATTGCGCAAAACCTGGTATGTAGCTGCTACCAAATTTAGTCATTTTTGGTTTAGAGAGTTCTAAACTCATACAATTTTTCTTTTGTGAAAGACATGGTCCGATTAAGGCATAAGCGAGTTTTTCAGTAGTTCTCATACTACACAAAGGATATTCTTGCAGGACTGTCCTTAGGTATAAATTGCAGTAAGTGACCGTTAAAATCTGAGACCAGTATTGTTGAAAATTATCGTGTTCTGTCCTATTAATATTATTAATTCACTAAATGAAATTTGATCTCTAAGTAAGACTCACTGTGAGCTCACTCTTGCTTTTATCCGGCCCAGTTTCCTTCAGAAAAAATATATTTTTTTAGTATCTATAATTGGAACTCCTTGAAACAAAAATAATTCAATTTGTTAGCATCCACATTGGTTTCCCTCAGTTTAATATAAGCATGAAGGCATTAGTTAGTCTACCAACGCACACGATGCAAATCTGCTTTGGCATGCTGAAAGACGCCTTGACGAATGGCTATTCTTTTCTGTGTTTTGAAATTGTCAGTTTTGGCACGTGCGACTCTACTGCAGTAATCTAGCATCGCTAGACCTATGTCAAGCCTTAAGATGACGAGCGGCGAGCCAGATAATAAAGAATGTTTGTGGTCCAGGTTGACACGATTGCGCTGCATGAGCTAAGGCTTAGACGTGCAGCATTAAAGGAAACAAATCTTTGCTCCATTCCGTCGGGAGACTTAGAAAAAGCGCAAGAAAAAAAGTAAAATCTAACATAAAGAAAAAATTTAGCATCTATTTGGAAGTTCATAAAACAAAAAAATTCAATGAATTCTTGAGCCTTACTAAATGTTTTACTTTATATCCAGAGGTTTAATCTCAATAAGAAATAAATTTCTCCTCTTGCAGTGAACAGTCTGATGACAGAAGTCATGTTAGCATAATGAGTCGTGGAGATCTGTGACTAAGTGTGAGTAAGGTTATCATACGTTATCCAAAGAATGGACTTGTCCTCCTTTTTTATGTCATGTCCTCCCGGAATTTTGGAAAAACATGAAATGTCCTCCTTTTTGTATAAACTCATAACATGCTTGAAACTAAAATTAAAGCGTTTTTTTTTTGTACTTTCCTTTTATATAATTTCCTACAATATAATTTACTGTTAACCGTGAAATAATTCACTATAAATGCAAATCGTGAATGCTAGATTAATTCTATTAATGTTGTAAAAGTTACTATTTTCTGTAATCTTAAATATTAGCAGTATACATGTCAGATTGAAAAAAAGTAGATGCTGTAGAAAAATTGCACAAAATTTTGCTTCTGCCACGGACAGATGGAGCTATGAAAGTTTACCGCAATGTTATTTTTTTGCGACATATACGGCAGCGAAGGAATTAGGGCATTACCCTTAGTTTATACAATCCTTCTCATACTAGAGGATCACAGTTAACAGACATACACAAAGTTGCTTCCTGGAACAGCTGATAGTTACTATGCCACACAAAGCCAAATAACTCTTGATTGCTTATGAAGTATGAATAAGAATCGGTACGTCATGTTTTTTTAAAGTGTACTGAATAATTAGAATTATATCTTTTTCTAACTGATCTATTTTGAAATTAGACTTGGTAGGAAACAACTTATTCTTTTTCACAAATTGAAAACATGTCCTCCTTTTCTTCCATTTCTAGCTTTGTTGTCCTCCATTTAGAACACTGGCATCTGGTAACTAACTCTATCTGTGAGAGAAACGAGACCTCGGCAAAACAAGACAACTTGTTTTAAAATATATATATCTCTTTACTCCGCAATAAAAATAAATGACTTTCAAAAGAAAAAAACTTAACGTATATATCTTCCACTGTTCGAAAGGAATTTACCATTTTGGTTTTCGCTTGTATACATACCAAGAGTATCTCGAGATTTTCAATTTTCGGGGGTGGCTGTTCTAATTTTAAACGACGGAACGGAAGGGACTATCAGTGGACAACATAATTAACCTAGCAACACTGTAGATAACTAATTACACTGGGCAACACACAAAAAGTCTTTGAAATGAAAATAGCCAATGTTTACTAATTTCGAGGTGCTAAACACGAAAATGACAATAAAATTTGTCGATTAGCTCCTGTTTAGGAGAGACAGAGATGGTCATGTATAAATGACTCAGTCCCATTAAGTACATAGGTAACCATTTCGCAATGCTGTATTTTAAACTCCAGATTGCAACATATTGCGTTGTATTGCATCAGCCTGCCATACACACAAACCCCAGAGGTATTACATCATTGTCTGATGCAATGTAGTTGAGTCATGACAGCGCGGCTGTACGATCGCGGACAAAAGATGATGCAATCGTTAGTTGTAAGCGACGTCTTGTAGGGTGAACAAGTCTTTTGAGCCCCCCCCCCCCGATAGTGGACCACTTTGCCCTGGTGGGGGGGGCTTGTGGCCCAGCATCCAGTTGAAGACTCTGCTGACTGGTATGGGCCCCAGTTGGACAGAGCCAAGACCAACTGAGGTCGAAGGCATCGCTGACCGGTTTAGTGGCCTTTTGGATGGTGCCAAGACCTCAAAATCAGGCGCTCTGTGAAGCAGTTCAAGGACCCTGCCGAACGGATTGGTCCCCTAATAGGCAAGGGCCCTTTTCAAAACCTGGGTCCCACTAAGAGTCTCCACCCCGGGTGCCAAGCGAACTTGGATTTACATATCCTTGTTCATGGCTAATCGGGGAACAGAGTAATTTCCAGTTTTGACGGATGGATGAGCTTTCCTTCTATAGGACTACTCGCCATAGGATGTCGGGGATGAGATGCATCTATATGGTGTAGCCTTGCCCCCGACGGTAGATAGTCGCGGCTTTCCATTCAACTTGGTAGTGTTGTGAGACAGAACCAGGGATTGCCGTGGTTGCTGTGTTGTGCAGCAACAAATAGTACAATTTATCCCTGAGTCATAAGTACAACACTAGTGATCCTTGCAGTTTTAGTCCAGCAGTAGTGATGCCTAGTAACTGTATTAATAGTGCAGATGCATTTTGTTACATTTGCCGAGAAGTGACGTTTGCAAGCCAGAAAAGGACCAATAGTGAAAGCGGCGTATGAGTTTAATTTTGGATGCAAAATCGGGGACCAGGACAAGGCCTGGGCCCCACACATATGCTACAGTATGTGTGCAAGAAATCTTCCAAAGTGGCTGAAAGGCGAAAAAGGGCCGATGCCATTTGCTGTTCCTATGGTTTGGAGAGAGCCAAGCAATCACGCAAATGAATTACTACTTCTGCATGGTTCCTGTTTCTGGAGGCATCGAAAGGAAAAAGAAGTGAACAATAGCATATCGAATATACAACTGTTCTCTGACCAGTTCCACATGGCGAAGGCCTTCCCGTTCCCGAAATCTAACCTCCAAAAGATTTTTCCATCGATTCAAATGATGAGGAGGGAGGCGAACCGGCGTCGGATTCTCTGCAGCCTTCAGTGTCAAAGGATACGTCTATCACGGTGCATCATCTGCGCCATACATTCTCACCAAAGAACAAATGAATGATCTTATTTGCGATCTGGAGCTTGTTAAGCAGTCCAAGGCCAAAGCAGAGTTACTTGGATCAAGACTTAAATAATGGAATCTTCTCAAGGAAAATGTCCGAGTGACTTCGTTTCGAACTCGTCATGAAGAGTTTGTGCCTTAATTCAGAAAGGAAGATGATCCTGTGTTCTGTCCAATGTAGATGGTCTGATGAATGCCCTCGGAATCAAACATGACCCTCAAGAATGGCGACTATTTATAGACGCCTCGAAATTGAGTCTCAAGGTTGTGTTGCTACAGAATGGAAATCGACTTCCATCCATTCCGGTCAGACATGCTGTCTATATGAAAGAAACCTACGACAACCAGAAACAGATGTTGAACTGTCTTCAATACAGCAAGTATGGCTGGCATCTCTGTTGTGACTTGTAGGTAATAGCTCTGTTGATGGGTCTGCAGTTGGGATATATGAAGTACTGCTGTTTCTTATGTCAATGGAACAGCCGAACAAAGACTTTGCACTATGTGAAGAGAAACTAGCCTCAGAGGATATCTCTGAAGGTCGGAGAGAGGAATGTGGAACACCCAGCACTAGCAGAAACGCACAAAATCCTGCTACCGTCCATACACATCAAACTCGGTGTAATGAAAAACTTCATAAAAGCTATGGACCAGACTGCATCTGCTTTCAAGTACTTGGCTGACAAATTCCCTCGACTCAGCGAAGCGAAAATTAAAGAGGGAATTTATGTGGATCCTCAGATCTACGAGCTGTTCAGAGACCAGATGTTCGACAACCTGCTTCAAGGGACGAGAGAAAGTCTTGGAACGCGTTTCGTCTGGTGTCAACAAAATTCCTTGAGAATGTCAGGGCAGACAACTACAAGAAACTGATTAAGGATATATTGTCTCTGTAATACAAACTTGGCTGCAGTTTGTCCTTAAAAATCCATTTTCACCATTCCCAACAACTGTGGCATGGTTAGTGATGAACACGGTGAACGTTTTCACCAGGACATTGCAACGATGGAGAAAAGATCCCGGGAAACTAGTCAACTTCAATGTTGGCTGACTACTGTTGGACACACGCCAGAGAGATCCTGAGCAGCTGTACAAGCGACGGACAAAGCGACATCGGAAGTAGAAGCGAAGTTTTACCGACACATGCCATATGTATGTATTACTCTATTATATAAGAAACTAAATTATTTTCATTGTGATATTCGTGTTCAGCACCTTGAAATCTTTAAAAAGTGACTACTTTTATATCAGAGGCATGTCTTTTATGAAAATTTGTTGCTCAGGGTTATTGCTAGCGAGAAGATTAAGAAAAGTTCATTTCATTGAACAGTTTGGAGAAATCCACAAATCGACAGACAAAAGAAAAGCAATATGAAGATAGGTAAAACAAAAAATCAAGAATAGTAAATTCGTAAAACAAAGTTTTTAAGGGGGAAAAAAATGCAAAAAGGGGCTCGTTAATGTAAAACGTCAGTGTTCCGCAGACTTTCACGGTACAGTAAATAATTGTGACCAACTTTGGGCCAGCACCAGAATGAAAAAAAAAACAATTCATCAATAAAAACTTTTTTTCTTGCGGAACGCTTTTCCGGGAATTGTTTTCATTCATAATACATATGTAATCAAGAAACTTCTAAAAGCAAAAATTTCCAAATTTAAGATCAAAAATATTCAGTTACTACTAACACATAAATTACTTAATTATGTCTAAAGAGAATTCATTGTTTCTATAAAATTTCTACTGAACATTTAAGTTAATTGCAATTTAGGAATTTTGGCAATTAAATATATTTAAAAATTCGTATATAATACTCTTAAAACCTATATTATTAAGCCATGCCAACTTAAAAATTTTGCCTGAGGCGCAATTTCCACCCGCTTAGCCTTCTGTCGTGTGAGGTCCGGAATTTTATTTTTTGGAGAGAAAATATCACTAAATAAAAATATATTTCCATTACTGTTATATGAGTAAGCAAAAGCAAACATTATGAGTTCGATAAATGAGCTTGTTCCTCATAACAGACGCTGGCTATGACGTTACAGAGGCAAGTTAATATAATTTTTGTGAAATAGTAGTGGTGATGTATATAGGCTTTTTCGCGGGAGGCCACGGTACATTTTTTTGAGGAACACTGTAATACGCTATAAGTCAGCAAGTATACTACATTAATTAGAAAGGAAACATTCATGTTCTACATCCAGAACATGTCCTATATATATGACGAAACTATAGAAGAGGACCAGGGCTGCGATAAAATACTCGATTTTTTGCAAGATTCAATCCTTTCCAGATAAAATAGTGTCAAGAAACACTTTTACATTTACATTTGATACTTGAAAAAAAAACTACCCACAAAGTTACAAACTTGCCTTTCAATAAGAAAATACACATACTATACAAGGCATAAAAGTGTTTTCTGAAGTGCTATTACTCTATTGAGTAATCTAATTGCAATCTAAACATAAGTAATAGAATATTTATAGAATGATTTTGTTGACAGCTCGTAGTTACTGCTTTAAAATATTTTTTTCCGATTTCGTGAAACTTATATAAAATAAGCACTATTGATTTTAATAAATGTATTTCGTTTATGAGAATACGGTTAACTGCGGCGCTACAGCTCCTTGCTCCCCCCCCCCCCTTGCCAGAAAGCTCTTCAAAATAAGTATGTAAATATCGTTATAAATTGCGTTTTAGATGTACAAAATTTTTTTAATAAAACTAACCAATACTGGTGGTTGAAATCTGCCAGTCATATTCATGTCACGATATGTATATAGAAGAATATTGCCATCTATTTCAGGAGGCTGCTTAAAAGCAGCGTAAACCCTGCCTTCCAGAAACACAAAAGTTGTGTACACTATGTAAGGAAAGTTTATATAACATCAAACAGAGATCTTGATTGGCGGCCGCTAGCTCAGTAGTCAGAGCATCTGACATGTTGTCAGGAGGTCGTAGGGTTCATTCGTCGTAGTTCACCCAGCTCAAGACAGTTTTCCTTCTAAAACAAAAAGTAATAATTTTCTATTCAGTTGATATTCTATTGTTCTTAAAGAATCTATATTCAGTAAAATTCCATTACCTAGCAAATGCATTACGACGTAAATTATTATAACGTAAATTGTTAATTATGCATATCGCTTGTCGCTTATTAAGCTTGTCGTTTCTAGCATTTTTATACCATTTCAAAATATTTAATATTCTAACCAAAACCCTCCCCCCCCCCTTGAGAATGCCAATAAGGGTAATGGAAGCTAAAAACTATTAAACTTCTAAATATTTCGCGCACTTTTCGAGAAATTTTTGTAAAAAAAACCTCTAAAACGAAGAGGAAATTGAATGTAACATTGAAATGGAATTTCAGTCTCTACTCCCTTTTTTCTCTTTTACCTGTTTTCAACTTGAATGCGTCGCTAGACCCACCCAAACCACTTTATTAGTTTTTTCTATTTTTTATAAATCCATGCCTCGTTTTGACCCGTGTGTCGCCTCTGTTATCGAAAAGTGGTCTGTTGTAAAAAAAACCAATCGAACTTGCGTCAATACACTTAAAAATTGCACAGAACATAATTAGATTATTTGGGCCCATTTGCTTCGGTATTAAGCATTTAATATTCAAAACAATTATATCCAACGACTTTCACATACTGGACTGTTTTATTTATTATCACATATATATATCAAGAAATTAGCAACAAGTTATTTGCTGTGGTGAGTTATGCGCTTTGTCTATGCATTTTTATTTCTACATTTTGCTCACTAAGAACTTTAATAGCGTGTTTTATTTTATAGTTGCTTGTAGTGGTGTTGAACCTTAAAATGACTTGTTAATTTCTGCAATATTATAATTCTTTTAGGATAGCCTATGTTATAATATTTTTGTTCAATATGGCCACCACATTATGAAGAAGTGTTCCATACCTGATTATGTGTATTGTCATAGAAACAGAATTCTTAATGTCTGCTGTTGGATCTACATTATTGTAATTGAATATTGAATGAATTTAAAAGCTCATAGTAATGATGATTGTAACAAATGCAATTTGTAAAAGAAATTAAGATAGAAAATGATTCAATAAAATGTAATGGAATGTGTAACAAACATTTCCACAATTTTTGTGTTGGATTTGCAGAAAGAAACTTTCTAAGTTAAATAAGGAATGGAAATGCTTAATATGCGAAAATACTCAAAGTAATGAACAATCTTCCACTGTAGAGACGAATCGTATAGTGAGCAAAGCAAATCCACATTTTAGTTCAATTGAACATTTGATGCCGGAAGAATATTTGGATATCTTCTATGAAAATATAAGAAGAGAAATAAGTGTCACCTGAAATGTGAATTTCATGAACTTGTGAAATCTCTTGAATATAACTCGGAAAACAACACACCCTGCCTTCAGAAACACAAAAGTTGTGTACTGTATGAAATAAAAGATCTTAAGATGGAAATTTACGAATTAAGAAAACAAAACATAACTTAATTAAAGAATCTAATAACATGAAAATAACTATAGACAGAATGAAAGATCAGATTAATGAACTAAAAAACTATTCTCGTCAAATGAACATGGAAGTTAATGGAATACCTGAATCTTTGGGAGAAAATGTAATTGATATTATAGATAGCATCTCTAAAACTCTTAATGTAAAAAAAGAAGAAATTGTAATTGCACATAGAGTGCCAACTACCAAAAATCTAGTAAAACCATTAATCATCAGTTTTCTATCAAAACTAGAAAGAATGAATGGATAAAAGCATTTAAATCCAAGAAAATAATGAAAACAAATGAAATTGACTACAGATTCGGTAGTACATATGTTTATATAAATGAACATTTATCGCGATAATATAAGAAGTAGTTTTTTGATGCAAAACAATGCAAAATAAAAAATAATTATAAGTTCCTGTGAAAAAAAATGGCAAATGAACAAAAATCTTCATCAGTTTAAAAATAAACCTTCTGAAGAACAAAGCACCTTTTTACTATTTCTACAAAGAGAAAATAAGGTTTTTGCAATTGTCGATAAGTGGCAAAATGATTTCTGTGAACAAACCTGCAATCTATAAAGAATAACCATACCAATTCCAAAACAAACTAAATATAACTATGCATCAATTGATGAACTCTTCCTACAGAAAAGTTGAGATCATTTCTGCTTGTTCGACTAGCACATATCCTCCTCAGTCACATCTTTAAGTGTCCTAAATATCTTTCTTTTCTTAACAGTCCGCTAGCAGGATCAACACTAATAAACTTATTTAACCTCCCACGAACACACCAAATAAATTCATTTCTTTTTTTTATAGTTTAGTGCACAGATAAAGACAAACTACGTTTTCCTTCACACTCTAATTTCTCTTCATACAACAACTTATTCATTGTTTTTAAGTTCATTCGAAGTTGAATTCAAAGTGTGGTATATGGCGATCCCAGTCAGGTTGACGTAATTCTCACGCTGTAGTACAAGCGAGCATCAAGTATTATACATCACGGGTTCATTGTAGTACATTCATCTGTCGTAACACTGCACCTTCCTTAGGTCTTGTTTGTTCCGAACAATTCTGGATTCCGAAACTTCTTCAGCTCTTTGATGAAATGGGGCAAAACGATCCACATGAACCACCTTGCACGTTGTAGACGGACATCGATGAATGCAATACACCACGTCATTAATCCTAATAACTACCGTATGTGAACCTGCCCAAGGTTTCTGGAGATTTGGAGAAAGTTTCTTCTTTCCATGTGGATTGTACGGACAAGATCTCCTTGACTGAAAACAGTTCCATTTGTTTTACTGTTGTATCTCGTTTTGGTTCTCTCGCTTGCCAAGTTGATGTCATGTTTGATGGAGTGGTGGATTTCTTCTAGTCATTGTTGTAATTCCTGTACGTATTGTGGAGTGGACATAGGCATAGTTTCGGGCCGACCATATAAAAGGTTACAGGGAAGACGTAATTCTCTTCAAAGAACATCATGGAAGGAATTCCCTGGCTTTCGCTAATGTCTTATTAACACTGAAGTGTCCTCCAATGGCACTATAATGCACATCTTTCATCACTAGTTCCACACGGGAGTGAGGAAGGATTATCTGCCAAAGGATCAGTGGTATTATCCCTACTTCTATATAATACAGCATCTTTCACTTCTAAGGAGTCCCACTGCACTTAACAACTTTTGGTAGTTGGGCTATACTCCGAGATTTGTTCCCAATTAGGTCTTATATCAGATTTTTCAGTCAAATTTATTATTGGCATTATATTTCATCGTCTAGTTGGGCCTTTCAAATTTCTATTGGACTCCAGATGTTAGGAGTATCACTGCTTTCTTGTGTCGATGCTATTATTTTTCTCCTGGGCATTATATCTTTAATAATATTTAATAATAATAATAATATATAATATATCAATACATCACAATGCAATACAAACACAATGCAAAAAACATACATCTATATATAGTACAAATACAATAAAAACAACTGATAAAAAAAAGAAACCAGAATTTTGGTCATAAGAATTTTAAGCCAAGGAGTTTTACAACCCGTCCAGGTTCAAAAGATTTGCATAATTGAGCAGCAGTAGCAACATATAATTGGCTAGCTCTGTTTTAAAATCAACATATATGTTCTATAAATTATAGAATTCCTAGCTAATTGAATCTCAGAAAAGTTTCAATGTTAACAAAAAAAACTATGATTTTCTGCTTAAAACTTCTCAAATTAGTTTCATTTTTTATGCTATTTTCTAAAAAATTATAAAACCTTGGTGCAAGAAAAACAAAATGTTTTTTCAAAATATTTTTATGAGGTAAAGGCACTATACATTGATTATTTCTTCTCAGGTTATAGGGACACACTATCTAGCCAATCATGATTCACATGCACAAAAGGAGAGTTTTAAAAACAAATTTGTCGTTTATTATAACAGTGGATTAATTTCAGGGATTTAATACCTTTGTAACTTTTCACATTGAATATAAATTTATATATTTTCTTATAAATATTGTTTAGTTTAAATTAGGTTTGTCTAATAGTCTCCCCCCCCCCGCCCAAACAACAAATCCCATATTGTATACTTGAATAAACCCAAGAGAAATATAAAGAGCAAAGAAAAGAATTTATAACAATAGTCTTTAAATGATACAATGTATATAATGTGTATCTCAATCTATTTGTAAGAGTCTGAGCATGCATCTGCCATTTTAAGTTACTTTCTATGATTACACCTAAATATTTATATATTTTTTTACTCTTTGTATTACAGTACAGTTACAAACTTGTGTTAGGTTACAATTCAATTTATGATACTTGATTTGAAAGTCAGTGTTACCGTTATGCAACTCAAAAAAATATATATTTAGTTTTTTGAATATTTAAACATAAGCAATTGATTTACTGGAAATAAATTATTAAAATCAAACTCAATTTTATTTTTTAGCTCATTTAAGTTGTCTGCAATATATACAACTGCAGCATCATCTGCCAAACTCGTTAGTATTCCTTACAGATCAAGAATCAGAAAAATCAGAACAATCAGAAAAAGATCAATATATTTATAAATATTAAGAATAAAATTGGTCCCAGAACAGAACCCTGATGAACTCCCTCCTTAATATTTAGATAGTTACTGAGTTGAATGCTAATACATTTTCTGTTTGATAGATAGCTTTTAAACCATTGATGCAATACCTCTTATTCCAGTACTAGCTGAACGTACCCGGCGCTGCCCGGGTGTCACTTTTAACCTGTATATTCTTATTTTCACTGCTTTAAAGGAAAATTTTGTAAGAACCCCACCCCCCTTATCACAGATTTTCAACAGGAAGAAATTTGCCCTGATTGTTGTTGACGTCAGCGAGCACTCCTCATAGCCCGTGGCTTAGTTTCTGCGTAAGCTATCGAGATTTTATTTCCGTTACCACAGATTTTGCTACCCTATGGCTTCCGTGATATTCGTTCGCACGGTCCAATTTTTCTGCACAGCATCCCCCGTGTTGCCCGGTGATTCGTTTAAAAATCAGGTTCTCACTTGGCCTATGGTTTCATTTCTACACAAATTGTGACAGCTCGTATCTCACTTTTAATCTACATAACCTGTCCCCCCCCCCCCCCCCGACATTTTATTACAGTTTGAACACGAAGAATTTCCCGGTGTTGCAAAGTCATGGCTGACTCGGCGCGCGCTTTCAGAGCCCGTGGCAAACAATTGAGTTACTTATTTCGTCAGATTTTGGCATTCTGTAATTCCCGACGTACTTCACCGAAAGGTCCCAAATTTCGTAGGCGGGTTCCCGTGTCCGACCCATTGAGGTAATATTACTAGAGACAGGACTGACAACGGACGCCATGAACACATAGAGATGTTAAGCCTAGTCGATAGTGAGAAGGAAGTTGGGTGTTTTTAATAAGTCGACAGTAAAATGCCTACTTCATGCTCCGCGTACGGATGCAAAAATAAATGCTGTAAAGGAAGTAATTTGACAGTTCATAGGTTAGTACTTTACGAAAATTACGAGCTGTGTTCTTTATGATAAATTAAAAATTGAAATTGTTAAACTAAGGGATTTAAAAATAAAGGGTTGTTAACTTTTCAATATACCTTTCTGTCTAAGTCGAATGTAATTCACGAATTTTTTAATATATGAAACTAATAATATTTGCATGTGTAAAGTAGGTGATTTAAATCCTGAATTAACATGAAATTAAAAGAATGTTTTCGTACATTTTATTACAATAAGAAATATTAAGCATATGGCATTAAATTTATGAGATAATTTATGAATACTTTGCATTTTTTATTTTGCCAAAATATATTATTATTTAGGTAACATATTATATATTGTGCAAGTTTATAATATTTCAGTTTTTTTATAACATGAAATTAAGTTCTGTCATTTATTGGGAGGATATTTAATTTCCTGCCTCAGCTGAATTAAAAAAAGTTTACACTCTCTGATTATTTCTTTCAATTTTTAATAAAAATTAGGCTCAAAAGTTGTTTTTTAAAGAAAATAATTGCCTCTATAAGGGTTAATAAGTGCAGACACAGAAGACTGCATTAGGTCAGAGTCAATTTATGCTAATGTTTACATTCTACGCAAGAAATCTTTCATAATTTTTTTTTTCTCTAAAGACAGCTAATAATGACATTTTCCAATTTCAGAGAAAAGAGACACAATGACCTTCATTGCTTTATTGTGATTGCTTGATATTACTCACGTGTGAGAAACAGTTAAAATGTCAATGGACATTTCATGATTGCTGCTAATGATTTTAATTTCATTGAAAGTTAAACAATTGCGATTTTTCTTATTAATTATCAGTCGGTTAATTATTAACAGCATGTGTGCACTTTGGAACTAAAGATCATTATGTTATTATAGTTTCCCTCTTTTGCACTTATAGCTTAAAAAAAATGTTCAGTATGGTCCTGGCTGAATTTGTAAGTAAAAAGATATTTTGAGCTAGACAAACCAATTGTTTAAAAAATAACCCATGGGGATTTTCCAGCTATGTAAAACAAACAATCATAAAAATTAGAGTTTCAGAAGCTATATCTGAATTTTTGTGATTACCATTATTACCATAATAACATTTACCATTGAATAATATTTGCTTGCTAATTGACTTCTCATCAAATAATAAAGTGAATTTCATATGCTTCTGCTTACTATCAGTAAAAATTTCTATGCAGAAAACTCCAATAAATCCAGGAAGGCGATCTACACTACTAAAATTGGGGAGCTAATGGGGAAGAGTTTTTCTTTTACAAATCCATAAGCCTTTTTAAAAATAAAAAAATAGAACCTCAATTTCTAATAAGCCTTTTGGAGAATTTGCCTCTTGGCAATAAAATTTGCCATTGTTTCTTTCAGCATTTTGCTGTGAATATCTGAACAGGTTTAAAGTTATATCTAGAAACAAAGTCTCAATGTCATTTTGATGAGCTTTTGAGCCTTAAACAAATCTAATATTTCTTTTAAAGAAGAGTCTGATTGCTTGGCTCTTAGCTGGCAATGATATCACCATAGCATTTTCTTTAAGCTATGGATTTCATTTTGCACTGATATCAAATTTCTCTTAAATTTTCAAGGACTCTTCCCTCTTACACCACATGAGTGATCATTTTTATAGGTAATATATGTTCTCATTGCAATTTCTATCATATCTTCTACAAGTATCTCTCAATACAGGAGGTTTCTAATTTGACAGTGTGTCATTTGTTACAAATGTGAATAAAGTTGGCACAGCATCATTAATTAATCATACTGTGCCATTTTCTGAAGCTTTATTTTTAAAACAGTAAAATGCTGGGAACAGATAATACTAGCTACTGTTTAAAGAGAGACAGTGGAGCACCTAGCAAAATTGACATTCAACTCATAAAATTTTTTCATCAGATATTAAAAGCAAATTTTTAGCTTCATTTATCACATGTAAAGTTATAAAATCCCTATTTCAGGCATTTCTTTTGAGAAAAAAAAAAGCAATTTGTATTATTTTGGCAAAATAGAAATGCAAAGCAGAAGTCTCATAAAATTGAAGTCTAAATTTAATATTTCTTTTTGAAACAAAATTCACAAAAATATTCTATAAATTCCATGCTGTTTCAATCTGTAAATCACCTTTTCATATGTAAATATTATTAGTTTCATTTATGAAAAAAATCATGAACTACATTTGATATTATAACTAGAACAGAACGGTATTTTGAAATGCTTTATTTTTATTTAGACCTCTCTGCTTTAACAATTTCAATTTAAAAGCATTTCACAATTTTCTTAAATTGCTAACCTATGAAATATCGAATTTCTGCTTTTACAGTACTTTTCAGTAGTTAGTAAACAATCAAGCAAATCTAAGATTGTGGTGAAAGATTTGTTTACACTATCCAAACACGGCTATCTCTCTCTGCCTCTCTGAGGAATAGGCTTAAGATTTTGTACATGTTCATGGTGTCCGTTGCCAGTACTACCTCTAATAATATTACCTCGATGGATAGAATTAAAAAATAAGAGGATTTTAGGTCAATATATTTAATTAGTTTTTATCAATATATTTAAGGTCAAATAGGGATCAGACTGAAAAGGATAGAAATGAAGAGGTGCCAGAGATATGGATTGATTTCTAGTAATTGATAAATTTGATATATAAAAAATAAAGTGATAAATTTGCAACACTTTATAAATTTAGGCTTATATAAAACCATGGCACCATATTCAAGCTGAATTGACATGAATTACATTCCATCACAAAGTTATAACTGACTACTTTCATTTCATACTAAACAATTGCAAAGTTTTGACTTTATATATTAAAAGCTCTATTTAGAGCTTTTAATATATAACATGCCGTACTAACTAAATTGCAAATTATCAGTTTGTTACTTTATATATCACATTTTTCAAATATATTATACCTGCGATAAAGTAGTCCACTCCAAAAATTATTTACATTCCATAATATCATTGCAGATAAACTTACCATAGCACAACCAACAAAAACAAGCCTTTAAAAAGAATGCTCTGCCAAGCAGTACTTAAAAAGGCCCCATTAAGATAAAAACTCATTCATGGTTAACATCTAATTGTGTTCATAACTCACATGTTTTCAATATATCCATGCGCAGGTACCAACTCACAACTCCATACAGGGACGTAACCAGGTATAAGGGGAAAATAAAAATTGGTCGTCCTATACGAAATTTCAAACTTGTCTACTTCGTCGAAATCCAGAATAGTTTTCTTTATATAATTTTATTTTAGCTCCATATATTTTTTTTATGTCCGACACCAAAAACAGATTAAAAGATAAACTATAAAATCTTATTCCATATAGAATATCTTTTTAACCTTTCCTGTTTTGTGGAATATTTTAGTAATTTGGTTTTATTTTCAGACAACCCTCCCCTCCCAAAGGGGCCGGGGTGGCTCAGTCGGTAGAGTGCCAGGCTCGTAATCTGTAGTTCCCAGGTTCGAGTCCCAGCTGGGTCAGCGTTGAGATTTATCTCTGCAAAATTCCCCGCCCTGCCCACGGTCAGTAGGGGACACCGATGGGCTTGGAAAGGCCGCCGTCCGTCAAATGGGACGTTAAGCCGTGGCCCCGTGTGCGGGAGAGCCATACCCTGTGCACGTTAAAGAACACGCTGGATGGCCTTGACGGGAGGCTACCATCTGTCTCCCAACAGCTGTTCCAGTGGGTCCCCTCCCCCAACCTTCTCTAAGCCTTCGGGGTCCATGTGACCTGGCCATTTAGCCCATGGTGTGCAAAAAAGTGCCGCTCAGAGGTAAAACAACCCAACCCAACCCCTCCCAAAACTAAATCCTGGGTACATCCATGACTCCATAGATCACATTAGGGCAATGGTAATATGCCGCATTTAATTCCTTTATTATTCATAATTCAGTAATAGATCTTTACTTCTACGTTTACCTATCAGAATCATGCCTATTTATCATTTTTCTGACTCCAAATTTCGTAATGAGACTAATAAGTACTGCGAAATAATTATGAAAAAAGAGTGTTCTAAAGCTGCTCCCTTAGCAAACTGTTATTACTCATAATAATTTGATTCATTAATGTTACATCACATAGAAAATGTATTTTAAAAGCAAAACTGAAAGGAATAGATTGAAATTATTTTTATATAATGAAATTGGCTATATTGAAATAACCGTTAAAAGCAATAAATTTTGCTTTTTCTTAGGTTTAATAACAGCAACTGCACCTCGTCATTTGGATAGGGAAAGCTCAGCACAACATGCATTAGAGGTGAGTCCACAGCTTTAGTTATTTATTTTTGATAAATGTTCTTTAATTATAGGTAAATTTTAAACAGTTTCATTGTTATGCTACAAATTCTAAAAATTGAATTTCTCACTTATAACACCAAATTTATGTTTTTGATGATAAAAAAAAATATCCTATGTACAATTGATGTATGTATTTTGTAATTGATAGATGGTGCCACAGCACTGTCTAATTTTGAAAATTGAATCTCTATCTATGGTTCTTTGTGGCTCAATTTTTTGGGCTCTATACATGTTATGAAATGTTAAAATTTCCCCTTCTAAATCTCAATAAATTTTATACCATCCTCTAAAGGTGAAAACAGATGAAAATGACAACTTAAAATGAGAATTGCAATGTGATGTATGTTTGAAATTTAATTTGGTATATTTAATGCAATGAATTTACCATCCTTAAAATCAACTTTTTTTTTTCAAACAGAATGGCTATTGTGTGTGTGTTTTATTGGTACTAATGAAATAAGTAATTATCTTTTTCCAATCATCCATTAGATAAAAATTCTGTGTTAAGTAGAACTAAGTGTTTCTGTTTTCCAGATACAACTCCCAGAATGATAAGCTGTTACCAATGAATGTTGCTGGAATTTGTTTTTAGAGATCATTTAAAATATTAAATTAACTGTCCAGCATGAGCAGATCTTTTACTAATAGAATAGTAATGGCAACACAGTTATGAAAAAAAAAGTTGGTCAGTAATGATGGTGACTGAAAAATTAAGACAAGAATTTTAAAATGAAAATCAATTGTAAGCTGTCAAATAAGGGCAACCAGAAATCCAGATGCGAGTGTTCTAAAAGAAGGACAAAAAAAATGAGAAATGGAGGACATGTTTACAATTTGTGAAATAAGGTATTTCCTACTAAGTACTGACTAACAGTCCAGTTAGAAAAATGCATAATACTGATTATTCAGTACATTTCAAAATATATGACATGCTAATTTTTATTCATACTTGATAACTAATAAAGAGTATCATTTACATGCTATTTGGCATTAAATTGCTGATATTGAGTATTACAGAAATTATCAACTTTTACAACATTAACAGAATTATTTTATCATTCATGATTTTCATTTAGAGTAAATTATTTCACTGTTAATAATATGTGATAGTCATGTATTCAAGAAATTTGAAAAAGGAATATACAAAGAACTGTACTTTAATTTAAAGCAATAAATGACAATTTCAGCATTACCTATTGACTTTTTAATCAACTCATAATGTCTTTAATGTACTTTTTAATGTCTTGAAATCAATAAATATTTTCTGGGAAAAAATATTCATCGACAGGGATGCAAACCCGCATCTCTCCAGAAACATGCCAGAGTATTCTACCATTGAACTAATTATTAGGTCTTTTTTCCACTAATTTAAGACTTTAAACTCTTCACCAAGTTTTTTGGTGCCGAAAATCTCTGTGCAGAGTTTAAATTCTTAAATTAGTAGGAAAAATACATCTGGCATTAGTTCAATGGTAGAATACTCTGGCATGTTTCTGGAGAGATGCGGGTTCACGTCCCGTATGTCGGCTAAAAATTTTCCACAAAATATTTATTAATTTAAAGCAAGTTCTTATGAGTTTATACGGAAATGAAGACATTTCATGGTTTTTCAAAGTGCAGAAAGAACATGAGACAAAAAAGGAGGACGTATGGTAGTCCTATTCTCACTCCATAGTGTTAAAAATTTCTCAGAGGACAAACAGTATATTATGGTCACTAAACTTTTCAATTCTAACATTAATTTTTTCAGTAAAATGTGCAATGGTGCCTCCTCTTTATTCCTTAATTAATGTACCAAAAAATATATTTTAAAAGTTTTTACCATGGATGGAAAAATTATTCAGAATATTTACAGCAGAAATCACTGTTTTACAAAAGGTGAATATTTGATTAAAAGGCAGTAGTGCACATCATGGTCCTCGGCTGCCATATTTTTTTTGATGCAACATAACAAAACAATGCTTTTCATTGATTCCCACAACCCCCATACCCTAATCCAAACAGGGGTTCTTAGAAGAAAGATTGTTTGTTTCGTTACCATGGTTACAATAATTTGTGTTGTATACTAACGCAACGTAACAAAAAAAAAACACGATTCCATAAAAAAATTCCTTGCAACCATGAATTACTAAAAAAATTAAAATTATCAAAAAAAAAAACATAAACTATGACAACACATTTGCCTTCCCATATACTGCAAATTCCTGAAACTAAAATAAATCCAGTCACACATACAATAATTAACCTAATAAATCACCAGAATTAATGAAATCGAACACCAATCTCAAAATCAAGAACATCATCGACAATGCATTGCCAACCAGCATTATAAAAAAAACCCTAAACGAAATAATCACATTGGAGATAACACATACCAAAATGCATATAAATCAGAAACAGTACACCACCAATCCAAATTATATTAAAAAAACGAAACGAAATTATGTCATCAGAGACAACACAAACTGAAAAAACATGAAAATTGGAAACAGTGCACCGCTGACCGAATTATTAAAAAGCCCCTGAAACTAAATATCCTCGCAGACAGCACAAGACGAAAAACATGAAAATTGGAAACAGTGCACCAACGACTGAATTATAAAAAAGCCCTGAAACTAAATAATGTCTTTGCAGACAACACAAACTGAAAAACGTGAAAATCAGAAACAGTGCACCACTGACCGAATTATAAAAAGCTCCCGAAATAAAATAATCTCATCAGAGACAACAACAACAAAAAAAATACCCCCATCTTATAGCTCAAATAACCCTCCCCTAAATTATTGATCAACTTTCTTGACACCATCCAAAACTGCCATTTTTTTCCACACTGAGAATTCTACAATACCCATAATTTCTACATCAAAAAGCTGCCAAACCTTCCATGTTAAAAATGTTCCACCTACCATGTTAAAAATAAATCATATAAGTAACTTTAAAAAGTAACTCCTAAATATATAACAAAATAAATCACTATGATGATGATGATGAATACACTAATAATTACCATACTACACGTAACTACTAAAAATCACTCAATCATCCCAAACTACTATAATGAAATACATGTGCTTGTTACTACCGCTGTGTTCAGTCCCACATGGAAAAACTTCCAAACATTCTTTGCCCCAAACATACTCCCCCACTACATTAGAATCCTCTGAAAACTCATACATTTTACCAAAAACTATTCCCCTAAAACCCTAACAGCCCATAAAAACTCATTTTTGAAACTTAATTACCCCACATCATAAACTTTTGCCATTTTCTTCCACCCACAATAAAACACTTACTACTATATCATACTAAACACAATAAAAAAGATTTAAAATAATTCTATCTGGTTAACCACTCCTCCTTTCCTCTTCAAATGCCCCTCACTCCAAACAACTTACAAAAACATTCCCCCCTACACACAGCCATAAAAAGCTACTGAACTCCCACTTCCAAACGATGTGACCATAACATTACAAAATAGTTCACTAACACTTTCACTAACAACCCTCCTAATATTAAATAATTTCAATTCCAAAGTATCTTAAATAACTTGTTATTTATCATATCTTAATGAAATTTAAAAAAACAACAAAAAAACAACAAGAATATATTAATTATTCCTATTCTGGCTATCATAAAAAATACTTCATTAAATATATTATACATATGCACTTAACTCCTAGCCACATAGGCATGTTATCCCAAGGAGTTATCAAGCAATAATGGCGAAAAAAAATCAAACATAACTTCACATTCTTGTCAAATCACACACATGACATGTGACTTCACATTACTCACCCAAAAGAAACCAATCAAAGAACCATAGGCCACCAACAACCAATGGTTATATTTCTTCGTCATACTTTACACCTCGATGTCATATGCTTCTTGAGCAGTGCCAGCTGTTGGCTGAGGACCGTGAACAACAAACCGACCGATTAAAATAAGTCATAATGTGTTTCTTTGTAGTAACTTTATTACAGGTTTAAGATGAAATTAATTCTCTTGGACAACCACTGACCTGTGTGGAGTAATTATCATTATATAATTTTATATCTGTGATTATGCGTTATTAACATAGTTTTTTGTTTCCATTTCCTCATTGTTCGTAATTAAGCAATATTTTACTTTTTCACCAGCTTCTTTTATTTACGTTTCCTCTCAGATATTTTGACATATCCGAGCCATATACCGGCCAATTAATCATGTACTCAGATACCCATATTATCAATAACCACCTGAGGGATATTGTCACCCTGGCAATGGTGACAAGTAATACACTTTTCCTTTTTTTGCTTTAAAGGCAAAGAAGTTACTTCCCTACACAAAGGGCAGAGATAACCTAAAAGCTCTATTGGGCTTGCCATGATTTTTCATACAGCATGCAAACACATGCATAGGGACATGCCCATTGGTTTAATAGTCAAACATGCTAGCCATTAGCCCACTAATGAGCTAAATGTGCATTTATTGAAGAACATTTTTAAACTTTAGATTTAAGAATGCCTCAAACGCAGCTTTAACGTTTTTGTGCCTTGAGCATATTGTGCAACATTGGTTTCCCCCAAATATTTTCTTTGGAAGGATACACATTTTCATCATACTCGGTAACAAATATTATTAACAATGGATCTCATCCATGACACCTTGAAATATCATTCAAAGTAGCCCTTTTTTTTCCTTGAGAATATTTTTAGCAAAGGGTGTTTTTCATCTTTTAGAGTAAGAAATTAAGATCGAAACCAGAGCAGTTGTCATGTTCCAGGCAATTTCGAGTGACCCCACTGTAATTATCCAAAAGATTATTAAACTTCTTTACTTTGGACCTTTTGACTGAACCAAATTAAAACTCCAAATAGCACATAGAGTGTCAGGCAATATTAACTTGCCAAATAAAGTTAAATGAGGGTTCATAAGTATATGGGTGTTACTTATTGAGTAAGAAATCAAAAGATTGTCAAATTTTTAAAAGTTAAATCTTAATCAAAATCAATTATTGCTCAAGAGAAAAAAATAGCAAAGTCAAAATATTCATGTAACAAAGTTTATTTCCAAAAAATTCATGACTCCCCATATAAACTGATGAATACAAAATAGTCTGGGCAAATAAAAGCTCATTTAAACATCTTCAAAACTGACAAACTTCTCAGCTAACATCATTCTCCATATCATTCTGACTATATCCACTATCGTTTCTGAACTATTAGCCTACTATCTTCTCTCATTTTGACTATCTTCACTATCAATACTATCTTTACTGATTCTTAGTCTACTATCATTATTCCATTCCCCCCGTGACCTAACGTCACCTAGTATACATGTGGCGTACAATTGACACGTGTATGTTGCATGCTGGGAAAACATATGCATAATCTGACGCTCTCACCAGCTATGACACAAAAGGGGGACGTGTCCTAAACACACACATTAGTGTCTGTCAATCAAAAGTCAGCGTTGTGTATGCGCAACTCCTTTAGTGGTCAGGATGAGGAAAAATGATGGCCAACTAAAAGTAATTCGTAAAATGGTAAATATAACGTAAATAAAGTAAAACTGGTTAAGGAAAAGTAAAAGTGAATGGGTGAACCATCACACCACAAAGTAGATACCCAAAAACGTTTATAAAAGTTTTGAAAGAATGTAAAAATATTTAATTATTTTTAAAAACCTCACAATATGTTATTTTTATTGTGTACCAGTGCAACATTAACCAGTGTTATCACATGTGTGCTAAATTTTCCTAGTAATGGATTAAGAACTATTAACCCTTCCAGGGCCCAACCCGTATATATACATTCGGAGAATCTGAATTGCGAGAGCCGATAACTTATGCATACGGTCTTAGTATAACACACCAAACTTTATTTTTTTTTTAAACAGAAATATCGAATTTTAAAAATTTTAATATATATGCCCAAAAATTTATGTTTTAGAGGTGTTAAAAATACAATACCTTTTTGATTTAGGATAGAAACCTGTTTTTCAGGCTGTGCCCTGGAAGGGTTAACATTTGATCTGTAGTTCATCTATTAATAAATCTGATTTCAGGAAAAGCAAAACAACTCTCCAGTTTTATGTTACATTGCCATTCACAAATAAAAACATATTAGCAGAATATGACATAAAATGAAGCCAAATCTTCTTATATTTCATCAAATCCTCAGATTTAATGATTTTTCAATAGAAATTTTTTTGTCACTCTTTTAGTGAAAAGAATTAATGCAGCAAACATTGTATGGAAATTAAGCTATGTATTCTGAATTAAGCCATAGGTGTCATAAATATTTGTCAATATAATACATCACAGAGAAGGTCTGTGAAGAGAGCATGACCTACAGTACCCCAGGGTATAGTACAGGTATACCCCAGACTCTCCTTAGGCTCGAATCCAAATCCAACATATCCATTCTTACATCCAATGAATCCAAGTACACTTTGATAGTATCCCTTTGATTCACAATCAAGCATCTAGGCCACTAGGCCAGTGGTTAATTTTTTACAAATATGCAATCTAAAATCATCCACTAACGGAAATTTAGAGGAAATGGAGATGAAACCCATTAATGGTTTATACTCCTACACCTGTAAAAAATACCAGTGCAAGGTCCATCTTCTAGAGAAGACTACTACTGCTTAAGACCTACAAGGTTCTCCTGATTACTTCACTTTCTTGAGCAGGGGTGGCTCAGTCAGTAGTGTGCAAGGCTCATAATCTCAGTTCCCAGGTTTGAGTCCCAACTCGGCCAGCTTTGAGATTTATCTCTGCAAAACTTCCTGCCCATGGTAGCAGAGACGCCGATGGGCTTGAAAAGGCTGCTGTCCATCGAATGGGAGTTAAGTCATTGTCCTTTATATGGGAGATCCACACCCTGTGAATGTTAAAGAACATGCTGGATGGCTTTGATGGGAGTTACTATCTTTCTCCTAAGCTGTTCAGTGGATCCCCCTTTCCTCAACTTGCTAAGGAAAGAGGATCTTGGAAGTTTGGATATTTAACAATAAGTCATTGGGGGTCCTTGTGGCCTGGTCATTTAGTCCATTGTGTGCAAAAAAGTGTCAGAGGTAAAACAACCCAATCTTTTTTTTACCCTTTCCCTTTCCTACTAATCTTTTACTCCTAAATCTTACCAAATTTAGTTTGTGGTGCCAAAAAATTTTCAGTTTGTTTGTTTGCATAATCGTTAATTTCTGTTATGCCCTCTCACAGGCCTAATTCCTAAGGGACACTTCCTAAGGGCTCTCATTCCTAAGGGACACTTCCAAATTTTGAGACCCCTAACCAATGTAAAAACTGATTGTCATTAATACTCACCAAAGGTTTTAATTCTCATTTCACAAAATCTGTATAAAAGTTTATCCCTTAGATAAGCAGAGGTCCAATAGTAGCTTGTTAGTTTAATATGCCATAGAAGTCTGTGTGTAATGCAAGTGCTCAACAGAAAGACAACACCAGAAAAGAAACATCTATGCCTTATTCGATGCTCGTCAGTTAAAAAATTATATATTTTACTGTTGAATCTAATATCAAAGGTGCAGGGTTTGAGGCATACCTTGGCCAGAGTTGAGATTTATCTCCACGAAACCCCCATCCTACTCTTGGTCAGTAGAGGACACCAATGGGCTTGGAAAAACTGCCATCCACCAGTGGGACGTTAACCTGTGGCCCTGTGTGTTGAGAGTCGTATCCTGTATACACAGAAGAACATGCTTGATGGCTTTGAAGGGAAATTTCCATCTGTCTCCTAAAAGCTGTACAGTGGGTCACTTCCCCAATCTTCTCTGAGCTCTGGGTACCTTGTGACCTGGCCATTTAGCCCATTGTGTGCAAAAAAAGTGCCACTGAAAAGTATAACAACCCAACCCCATTCTCCAACCTTCTCTGAGCCATTGAGGTCCATGTGACTTGCCCATGTAACCTATTGTATGCAATAAAAAGGGCCCCTCAGAGGTAAAACAACCCAACCTAACTTTAATACACTGGTTTCCATAAATTAAGGAAAATCCATATGTTAAATCAATGGGAAACTAACGCCAAAGCTCTATAGCTTCTAAAATAAGTTTTTTGGTTTTTAAAAATGTGATCACGGATAAATATCTCAATCAAATAAATCAATATCTGTATTTTCAATACTATGAGTACTGTATTTTCAATACTGAGGAGTGGTCAACTTCACAGGGTCTTGGTGCTGACCATTTATACCTATTAGACTGGAATGGTTTATGGATCCTGGACTTGCTGCACTGGTGGACCTCTGTTGAGGGAGAATCTGCCACTGTGTTTTCTGTTTGCTTCTGGTTTGCCAGCCCTAAGTGAACAGAGCATGGGATACCTTATATCAGCTGGTGAATAATCCTGATCAGAGGCCATCACAGGTGCGTGAACCTCACTTAACTAGTTGGGCATCATCAATTCTAATCTGGAATAATATGTCTCAGGCAGGCCATATGGCTCTTAAAAAGGTGGTGCCTGAAGTTCCTACCAGCATCGGTGACTTCAGCTTTTAGCAGAGGAGGAACAGGTCTTTGCCCCATGTCTGCAATCAGGGGGTTGTTTGATTTTGTTGGCCCTACGTATCTCAATAAACCTAGTTTCTTTAAAAAACCTACTAACCATTTTCTCTCTGCAGGAACTTGGAATGTGAGGACATTACATAGAGATTATTCTCTTGATGTCCTTATGCAGGAATTCTAGCATTATAACCTAGATATTCTAGGCTTGCAAGAGACCAGATGGACAGGTAAAGGTGAGATACTTAAAAATAACTTTAATTTTTTTTATTTGGGGAGGGAGGATGGAAAGCATCTCCAAAGTATAGGTTTGCTTCTCAGCAGACACGCCAGTGATGCTCTTCTAGGATATGACTGCATTAATAAAAGATTTCTTAGAGCAAAAATTAAAACAAAAATTAAAAACTTGAATGTCATCTGTTGTTATGTCACCACAGAGACTCTGATGAGAACAAGAAGGAAACGTCTTACAGCCAGCTTCAGGATATTTTGAATTCTGTGAAAGTAGATATATATCTTGTGCTAGGTGACTTCAATGCTAAAGTTGGTACTGACTCTGATCTTTGGGCAGGAGTTTGAGGTCTGTTTGCATTGGTAGTTCCAATGGCAATGGGGAATGTCTCCTACAGGTAAGTAAACTTAATGGTTTACAAATAACTAACACATACTACAAACACTGGGACATTTATAAATATACATGGGGTTCACCTGATGGGTTGCACAGGAATATGATAGATTATATTTTAATTAACAGCAAATGGGTCAGTTCAGTTAAGAATACCAGATCATATAGGTTGCAAGGGAAAGATTTTGTCCTTAAAAGGTTTATAGATTTCAAAATTTCTGTTTTAAATTATGCAGCTGATTTGACCCTGTTTTCTAATGATGTTGATGAGATGAATTCGTTCATTAGGGCTGTTGATGAGACTGGTAATAGAGTAGGTTTGGTGATTAACAGAGAAAAAAATTAATGTGATGAAAATTGGTCAGGCAGATGATGCTTCAGTTGCTTTGAATGGCTGTAATCTTGAGCAAGTGTCTCAGTTTAGTTATTTTGGAAGCTATGTAACAGATACTAGTGATGTGTGGCATGAGATAAATAGAAGAATAGGAATTACCCCCCCCCCCCCCCCCCGGACTTTTAAGAATCTATGGAGAGTGTGGAAAAATAGGCATATACACCTAAAGACTAAAATTAGGCTGTATAATAGTTTGGTTCTTTCTAAGGTTAGTTATGGTAGTAAAACATGGACCCTTTGTAAACAGGATAACAATAAACTTGATGCCTTTGATTCTAAATGCTTACGCAGTATCTTGAGCATTAGGTGGTGTGACTTTGTAAGTAATGATGAGGTTAGAAGGAGTCATCAACCTCTTTGGAGCAGCATAATGTGCAGAGAGAAACTGCATTGGTTTGGCCATATTGCCCGTATGCATAGTACAGATTGGGAAACAGGATTATGAACAGTGTGCCTGAGGGTTTCAGAAAAGGGGGGGGGGGGACCTAGGATGCGATGGGCAGACAATGTGAAACAGGGCCTTGCTAGAATTGGCCTAGAGTGGCCAAATGCAGCAGCTGTAGCTCAGAAGAGAATGTCTGGAGAGGAAAATTACAGTCTGTTTGGACCTCCATAGCCCATGCTGCATGAGGATTTTGTATGTATGTATGATTGCAGCCACATTCAATAGTCCAGAGAAGAGTGCAGGAGGCCATATACTTGTTGGCTTAAGACATGGATAGGTGGAATATGGCTTATACAGATTGACTACCCCATCTTTCATGTAATAAAGGTCTCATTGTAATCTGGCTTCATTTCACTTAATTTTATTATCATGATGCAAAGATAGTATAAGAGTTAACAGTTTTACATTGTTTCCCTATACAGAACACTAATTTAATTTGATGTTAAAACTATGTAATGGGGATCCAATTATCTCATTGACAATTAGCTGTGAAAGAGGGGGTATTTCTCTTGTTTCATTTTATTTTCCTACTAATGTGATATTCTTTATTCAAGGGTGTGTGTGTCTGCTAACTTTACCAAAGTAAACAAACTATTAGAGGCAATATTTTTTCCTTTAAGTTAATCCAAAAGTGTCTAAATCGAAACCAAAATTGAGAAAGCAGCAGCTCCATTTAATAGCTAAATGTGGAAGGTTCTATACAAATTTTATTAAATATTGAAAATTCATTTCTTTAAAAGAAGTGATATGAAAGGCCACCTTCAGTCATATTTACCCAAAACAAAGTTTATTTTTTAATTAAAGATTATCTTTTTATAAAATATATTTTAGCAATGCTCAATACATTCAAAAATTAGCATATTTAAAAATATAAAATGAATTGGCCATAATGACCCCACATAGCCTTAGGAGGGTTAATTTGTATGATGTTGTCAGAACACAAAAACACACTATGTCGCTGTCATACACATTTCACCTACATTATTTAATGTACCTTACTTACTTTCTGTTATCATTCATGGCACCATCTAGTGAGCTGAGAAATTTTAACTGCAGAAATACCCCTTCATAAATAAAGAGTTTAGAAATATATTCTGAGATCTGCTCACATGTATTTGAAATTTTTTTATTTTATTATTATTTTCAGGTGAAGGTCAGTGACAATGGACAGCCATCCCTGTCATCATTAACACGTGTTATCATTACTGTCACAGACACAAATGACCATAGTCCAGAATTTTGGTTGCCATCTTACCGCTGCCCAGTTTTAGAGATGAAAGCAACCAATCAAGATGTTCTTCTTTGTCAAGTAAGATAAAATCCTTAACAAATCAGAAAGAATGTTTATTAAGTATATTAAATTAAATATTCTATATAATTGAATATAGTAGTATCAAAAAAGTATTATTTTTTAAATCTGCTCTCTATGCATGAATTAGCATATATGTATGAGGCACTATTGAGCAAATTATACAATCAGTCTGTGCTACTGATGTGTCGACGGTTAGATCATTGGTTGATTGAACTATCAGTTGCTTGCAAATTAACCAGTGATCTTTGAGATCATTATTTCAGTGACTGGTGGATCAATAAACAAAAAGTGTGAATTTACTAAGGAAGTGTGTAAATATCTTAGATTCAAATGCATCAATTTTGCTAGATTTAAATATGTCATTCAACATCCCACCACCACCACTCCTGATTGCGAGGAGGTGAGGGTGGTTCAATAGTACACCCAGTTATCTCCACAAAGTTTCCCCTTGCCCTCAGTCAGTAGGGACACTGATGGGCTTGGAAAGGCCGCTGTCCATCGGATGGGATGCTAAGCTACGGCCCAGTATGCAGGAGAGCCAAACTCTGTGCATATTTAAGAACATGCTGGATGGTTTTGATGGGAGGCTACCATCTTTCTCCTAACAGCTGTCCAGTGGATCCCCTTCCCCCAACCTTATGTGAGTCGTTGGGGGTCCTTGTGACTAAATAACATAAAGGGTAAATAAAAAAAAGCCACCAAAAACATATACTAAAATTATTCATGCCCACACCACAGCATGCATCACTATACCTAATTAAAGTTAATAATATTCTCAAGCACTACCCTAAACTACAACCATTAACATCTACAACAAAATTTTCAAACTTACCTATGTTTTACATTAGCACAGCAGTAAGCACCACAATCAAAATACCACAAAAACACAATTACATATCATTTTTCAATTTTCCCACAATACCTGTTCGAGTTCCACCTGGACCAGCATTGAGATTTATCTCTGCTAAACTCCCAACCCTGCCCTTGTTCAGAAATGAGACACTGATGAGCTTGAAAAGGCCACCATCCATTGGATGGGGCATAAACCCATAGCCCCATGTACAATAAAGTCATACACTGTGCACATTAAAGATGTGAAGTGTAATGACATCTGTCTCCTAACAGTTGTCCAGTGGGTCCTTTTCCTTAACCTTCTTTGAGCCCCAGGAGTCCTTGTGACCTGGTCATTTAGCCTATTGTGGGCAATAAAACTGCCACTCAAAGATATAAACAACTGAGGTGAACATCCAGCACAAAATACCATATCAATCGAATGAAAGCTATCACATATAAGAACTACATCTATTTGCAAAGTCAACAGAATCACACACTCCTATCTATTACCTAATTATATTCATATGCCACAATATGACATTCCATCATATCCCTACACCTCTTACCAACTCACAGCACTGACAACTCCATAGACTTAACACAATGACAACAGTAGTATCTTCTAAAAAGAAATTATATAGGCAGAACATACAGAACACTAGAAATGCAAATACAGGAACATGTAAATAACATTAAAATACATATACATACATTTAAATAAGAATCAATTAAAAACAGCTTTAACTCAAACCATGATAGAAAATCATTTACCTAAGAACTTATTGACAGCTAATATATTAATTTCTCCCCTAACTCGGTTCCAATTAAATTTTGCACAAAATTTGTGTGTCTTAATAGAGATAGAATTTGTAATACCGAAAGTACACAATTATCCCCTTTTGGAATTTACTCTTTAGAGATTACCAAATACCTTATGTAAATTAATAAGCCACTGAACATACATGGAAATTTAAAAGAGAGTACTACTAGAGGACCAACCAAAAATAAATTCAGTCACTCTCATCAACTTATTGAGAAATTACAGAAAAATGTGTTGTGTTGGAGTTTTAAGATTTTAATTTTTAGTTACATATATGTGTGACAGTCTGGAATTTGTATTATGGTGAAAGAAACTGTGATCGTAAGCATCAGCAACATAATGCTTCTAGCAAGCAACAACAACAAAAGTTCTCGTTGCAAACAACTCAGCCCTATCCCACTAAAACAGAGGACTGGTATCCATGTGTAAATTCATCGCCTCTATGATAACAATACCATTTAACAACTGGGATACTGACAAAATTCACTTCACCATCTACAATCAACATGAATGAGCAAGCAAACAACAAGGACAGCGCAGAACAACATCACTGTTAAGCAAGCTTTGGGGGCGGCCCATTCGGCCGCCCCCAAAGTCAACAAAAAAATCCTTTACATCTAACATAACTGTAGGCCATTACTTTCGGAAGATATAGTAGAATGATTTTCTTAATTCTCATTTTTTAGAGGGATAGAAAGTATTTGGGTTATTTTTAATAGCCTATGACACTTCCAGTGTCACAAGCTTTCATTTGACACATAGCTTGTTACTTTCCGCACTCACGTTCTGAAGTTATAGGGGAACAATCGTTTTCATATTTCTCTCCTTTTTTTAGGGGGAAGAAAGGGAGTCAATTTTACATAACCTATAACATTCCCTACATCAGAGACATTCATTTGATGTATAGCTTGTTATTTTCAGCACTCATTCTGGAGATATACAGAAGAATGGTTTTATGTTTTTCCCTTTTTTAGGAGGAAGAAAGCATGGGGGGTCTTTTTATATAGCCTATGACACTCCCCGCATAGCATGCTTTCATTTGTCACATAAATCATTATCACGTTCGAAAGATATGGGGGAACAACTCTTTTGACAAATCCAGAAACTGACAAACGTCATGTGAAAAGCAATTGGGAGATAAGTAAAAACGACTTTCTCAATTTTTAAAATTATATAGAACAATGCCCTAAAATATAGGACAAATGGTCATCATAATGATAGCATAAATTCCAATAACAGTTTTGTAAAAACATTCACCCTGTTTTTGCAAAGGAAAAAAGGTACAAATATAATCTATGGAAAAAAAAATTGGAAAAGTCTAAGTATTTACCTTTATGCTCCCTTTATGGTTCTCGTTGCCTGGTTGCAGGATGATCTCTCGGGTATAACTATTGACTCTTTAACTTCAAGATATGATGAATAGAGCTACCACAACTGAAAGGTTCCTATCCTATTTTACATGTGTCTTATGGGTTAATGACAACCTCTCCCCAGTCCCACGCACTCCCAACTCACATGGCCTCCCATGAGTCATGGTGTCATTGAAAGTCTTGTCATTATATTTGTCCTAGCTGTTTGAAAAATGTTCCCCACCGAGGAAACCAAATTCTGGAAACTGAAGTCTACCATTTGGTAAAATCACTTTGTTATTGAAGATTAAAGGGAAGTGCTATTGACAACCAAGGGAGAAAGTTTGCTAAGGACACCTTCGGGCAACAAGCAGTGTTCCTCAAACATCGTGGTTGTATATTCCTTCATAAAATATTCTATTAAATCATTTCTCCACGTAGCCAACAATTCTCCACATGTTTAAAAGATTCCCGAGAAGTAATTGTAACAAATTTAGGATTTTAAATCCACAAAAGTGACTGCTCTGTTCCACATTTTCAACCTATTGAAACTATTGTATTAATTCTTCTGTAGGGTTTATCGTTTCCCCTCCGATTATCTCTGCCCCCTCCTTGCAGCTCCTTTATGATCATCATGTTTTTACATCCCCGAACTTTAATTACTAATAGGGTGTTTTCTTTTTCTCTTTGCTACTCGGAGGCAAACTCTGGGGTGTATTGTTTGTTGTTGAAAGAAAATTAAAATGCGAGTATGTTTTATGAAAATAAAGACAAAAGTAGATATTAATGAAAAAAAAACTTAGAAGTAGTTTTTATAACTCATAAATTGACTGTCATAAACTATTTCGAATTCCCCCTCCTCCACACACTATTTTTCCTCCTCCCTGATAAGGGGGGGGGGGGGGCACATTTCCCTGGAATTACACTTTAACAAGTCATATCTCAAATTAAGCTTGTGACAACTCCAATGTCATGGGCTACTTTAAACAGAATTCCAAAAGGGAGAAAATATGTGGTCGATGTTTCTGAGTCACATAACAAATGAAAATTTTTGAAGGTACAAAGAAAAAATATAAATAAATTAAAAAATTTTAAAAATACCTATCTTCCTATATGGGCCCTAAAAAGTATAAAATAAACCTAAAGCATGTCCATGGTGCAATCAGTCACCAAGTTTGTATCCACTTCAAAGGAAGATAGGGTGCTGATTTGCCTACTCAACAAGATTGCAGGCGCCCAATCTTCCTTCGAAGTGAATACGAACTCAGTGACTGATTGCACTATCGATATTCTTTAGGTTTATTTTCTACTTTTTAAGGCCCAAATAAAAAGATAGGTATATTTAATTTTTTTCTCTTATATTTTTGTTCTATCCTTTAAAGCTCTTTGATACGAAACAAAAATCGTTCTGTCCTCCACTAATTTTCATATATTTATCTTATTATTGTTGATATGATTGTGGAATTATAAACTACATTATTTACAATTCAGAATTATTTAATTGCACTAAATCAGAAGTGGTATAGGATGTGTAGATCAGATATTTTCACTTAGGCAGATTCTTGAGAAATGTTTAGAGTTTCAGAAACCTTTGGTTGCTAGCTTTGTTGATTTCAAAAAGGCTTTTGACTCTGTTGATCGTCATAATTTGTGGTTGATTGTGAAATCATATGGTATACCAGACAAGTTAGTTAACATAATGAAAGTTCTCTATAATAACACTGAGTCGTGTGTGAGAGTTGGTAAGGCTTGTAGCAATTGGTTTAGCATTACTTCTGGTGTTCGACAAAGGTGCATTTTGTCTCCTTTTCTCTTTAGCTTGGTTATTGATTATGTTATGCGAAATTCACTTCAAGGGAAAGATTTTGGCCTTAAATGGGCTGGAGATACGAAAATTTCTGATTTAGATTATGCTGATGATTTAGCCCTTTTGGCAAATAATGTTGATGGGATGAACTCTTTCATTCGAGCTGTTGATGAGACTGGTAGTAGAGTAGGTTTGGTTATAAACAGAGAGAAAACTAAAGTGATGAAAATTGGTCAGGCAGGCTGTGATTCAGTTAATCTGAATGGTTGCAGTCTTGAGCAGGTGTCACAGTTTAATTATCTTGGGAGCTATGTAACAGATACTGGTGATGTGCGGCATGAGATTAACAGACGAATAGTGATTGCTGCCGGGACTTTTAAGAATCTATGGAGAGTGTGGAGAAATAGGCGTATACACCTAAAGACTAAAATTAGACTGTATAATAGTTTGGTTCTTTCTAGGGTTAGTTATGGTAGTGAAACTTGGACACTTTGTAAACAAGATAACAGGAAACTATGCTTTTGATTCCAAATTCTTACGCAGTATCTTGGGCATTAGGTGGTTCAACTTTGTAACTAATGATGAGGTTAGGCAAGGAGTTTGCAACCTCCTTTAAGCAGCATATTGTGCAGAGAGAGACTCCGTTGGTTTGGCCATGTTGCCCGTATGAATAATTATAGATTGGCGAATAGGGTTATGAACAGTGTGCCTAAAGGCCTCAGAAAGAAGGGGCGACCTAGGATGCGGTGGGCAGACAATGTCAAACAGGACCTTGTTAGAATTGGTGTGCAGTGGCCAGATGCAGTAGATGTAGCTCAGGATAGACTTGCTTGGAGAACTAAATTACACGGTCTAGTTTGACCTCCGTAGCTCATGGCTGCTTGAGGATGATGATGATGAAATTTTTTAATAATTCTTGAAATAGTGTGAATTTTTAACAAATTAAAAGTTATTTTCTTGATATATTCGTCCTTTTTTACACTTTTAAATATTTTTGCATTTTAAATAAAATTAATGTGTCATATTATTTGTTTTTATTTTAGAGATTTTTAGGATATTTATCACTTTTTGAAGATGAATTTGAAGTATAAAATTTAAAGTATCATGACAAAATTGACAAACAAATAGTTTTAAATGAAAGAAATTGCCAGAATATATGCCTAAGTAATATAAGCCTATAAGTATCATATATTTTGCCCTGAAAAAATGATCACTGTAGATGTCATAAAAAATATTTTTAATCATTATTTGTGGTTGTCCCTATTGAAGAACCCATCTATTGGAGATGGTGTTTTTTTATATTGGGTCATTTACTGAGATTTCACGAGTTTTTTGATAAATGCTATACCATTTTATACTGTCTTTCAGCTCCTCCCCCCCCCCCCCAAGCAGTGATGTAAACCAACGTTCAGAAATATTAGCATTTTTTAATGAAGAACTTTTCTTGCATTCACATGGCTGAAGTAATCCAGAATTGCCAAAAAAGTTCATTCGCCATAAATCTTGAAATATACCAGATCAAAACTCTTATTAGTGAGTTTGTTTTTCTGACTCAGGGACAATAGGAAATGGGGGCATTACTCCCACATTCAAAATGGTAGGATGGTAAGAACGAAGATTAAAATTCAGTTAAAAAAATTTCAGATTAAAGTTCAGACTTTTTGTGTGTAATTTTTTTAAAAATCTTCTATGTTATTCTATTGCACATGATTTTAAATCATACTAGAATTAAATAAAAAAAATTGCCCCTATATTTCTCACTTCCCTTATCATTTATTTTATCCTCTCCTTCCCTAAAACGTTTCTTGCTGTATGCCTGTTCTGATTTTAACCTTTTAATGTACCAGGCAAGGAATAAACCCGAAGCACAGTTTTTTTTATGAATTTGGTTTGTTCACTGAGTTTGATCTTGTTTTATCTAAATATTTTGATTCAATTCCTTGTGGATAAAGCATCGTCCCGAAGTTGATAAAAAAAAATCTGAAAATAGCTATTTCCATACTCCAATTTCTGTAAGAGGAATTAAATGTAAAAATTTTCTCGTTAAAATTGTATGCTGTACTTTAGATAAAGTAAGTATAATTATTTGCGTTTTAGCCTGTTTTAGAATTTTGAATTGGTTGAAAAAATCTGAGTATGCACATATAAATTGAAATTTCTCAAAAACAAGTTTGAATTCACACGATTTCTTCACATAATTTTCCATTGTTCTATTTCATCTGATATGTTTTCTTCAAATGGTCAGAAACACTCAGAAATGTGGTTTTATTCTGCATTTAAAACAGAATGCAAAATCAGAATTTCTTAGATGCCTTAAATAACTTAATAATAATAACAATATTCTGAAACTAGCTAAAACATAAAACTAATGTGCAACAAGTACAGCGAAGGAAAGTTAAAAGGTGTTACTGAAACTGGAGTCTAAAAATATTTTTTCAACATTTCTCACCAGAGCATTTCACATTTTTTTAAATTTGAAAACTAGACAAATTGCCTGGGTATCTTCGATCAGTAGTGAGCTTTGTTAGCCATTGGACCATAGGGAAGAAGAATTGTTTGCTCCAAATGTGAGGTTTAACAGTGAAATCTTATTGTTTTTAAATTTAATGGTTTAAAGTGAAACTGAGGTTTGAAAAAGTGATTTATTCAGCTTTTTTTTCTTAATTTAAAATTTTGTTTCTCTAAAGGGGAAGAAACATCTAAACCAGGCCCATCCAATCCACAGCTCATAAAACAAATAATCAATATACCCAATTTGTCTCTTTTTTTTTCCACTTTTCTGAGGAATATTATTAGTGCAGCTAAACACTTGCCAATTTCATGGTACTCATTAAAAATGTATATTTTTGTTTTTTAATCAAGATTGTTTCTTGATTCCTTAAGAATATAGTTTTTTATTTGAAATTTAACTCTTTTTACTGAAAATAAGTGTGAAAATTACTTTTTTATATGTATTTTTAACAAGTTTTAAATCAGATTTTCATCCAGAAGAAGTTAACCTAAATTAAATAATACCGAAGTTTCTTTAAAAAAAAGTTAATGGTTATGTCCTGAAAAATTAAGGAACAAAAATAAAAACTGTTAATCAGTATAAATGTTGATTTCTACTATTTGGAAAAGTTTTTATCCAAGCAGTGTGCCTCATCATAAAGGACAGAGAACGTTTTGAGCTTCGTAATGTTTTTTCAAATGCTCACATTATCTCTCATTGTTAAAAAGTTACAGATAATAGCAAAACAGTTTGTTGTAAAAATAAGATGTATTTCTTTTAGTAAATTACACTAAGGCTAGAGGGTTGTCCATACATTGCATTACATGAGAGCCTCAGATGGTCAAAGTCCTGCTCTGCATATATCATACCATAATACAACTAAAGATACCCGAAAACAAAACGAAAAAATTTAACATTATTGAAGATATAGGTAAAAAATGTTTTTTTTTTCATAATTAAAATAAATTAAAATGTTTCCGATAACAAAAGAAAACATGACCCACCCCCAAATTTATATTTCTTTAAAGAGAAAAAAAAAATGTGTTATTTCAAAATGTGTATTATCAGACCCTTCAATAATCTAACTGCCATGTTCTAAATGTAAAAAAAAAAGGAATACCAGGGTGTTTTTTAAAGCTAGTTATATTGCTTACATCTGTGTTTGAAGATGAATAGTTTTAGGAGTTTCTTTGTATCTCTAAAGACTGAAAATTGCTAACTGTAACCAAATAGCACAGCTCTACTGAATAACAGCCTATATAATATAAAGTGTAACTTCAGATTTTGTTTCATATAATTTCATTTATGATATGTAAGTAGAATATAAAATATCATTTAATCAACTGGCATTAAGAAATTTTATTCAGTTTTGGTTGCATCTATTAATGCTAAAGCCTGACAGTTTACATAAGCTATTTAGAATTTATTCAGTCATCCCAAACCTCTAATTTTCTGAGAAATATTTTTGGCTTTTTACTCAGCCTAGGAGCACAGAATTTTCAGGTGGTAACGGTAAGTATTGGTCCACTGTTACATTACACAAATATCAAAAGTATAGAGGAAAAATTGTCTTGAGCTGGGTGCATATGAACCCAAGACCTAATGACATATCAGGTGTTCTGCTCACTGAGCTAACAGCCACTGAACAAAATCTCCTATATTGTTAATGCTGTTCCCTTCACAGCAGCTGTCTTTTAACAGCACTTAAAGGCTCTGTTGTCAGGACATTTCTAAGTGCACAAGCCCATACACACCCCATAAGTGACACAACTGTCAGGGTGGGGGTTTTTCAGCAGCTTTCATTATAATATGCACTGTCGAGATGTATTGCAAACATATTGTATAAATTATTACTAGCTATAATTGCTTTTTACCCACAGCCCTTCATAAGTTGTTTAAGTATTGGACTTTTAGTATGCTGTACAAGTATTATAAGTGCAGTGATATCTGGCATGTCATCAGGAGATCATAGGTTTGGATCCTACAGGCTCAAGACAGATTATAAAGAAAAAATATGGCATTTGGTCTCTTTGAATCCTCATTTGCATATGGAGAAAGAAGCACACATATGTATACAACGTGTACTTAAACAAAAAAATAGAATTGACTGACTAAAAAAAATATGACTTAATATTTTGTAAACTTCTAAACAAATACATTATCTAAACAGAAGAAGGAATTTTTTCTAATGGTACTTTTTAAGTGTGAAAAAATAATTGTGAATGAAACATTTGTGTGATTGAAAATAAAAAAACGAATTCTAAACACAAATGCAACAGTTGCCGCAGCATCATTTTCAACTTTATGAAAATTACCTGAATGTTTTAATTCCTTTAGTGCTCAGTATTAATTTTCTAAATGGTAGATTTATTTAAATTTGTGATCACACATCTAAATTTTATTAGGAGATGGGGGCATTACTCCCACATTCAAAATTGTAGGATGGCTAAAAACTAAGATTGAAATTCAATGACTTTTTGTGTGTAATTTTTTATTTTAATCTTCTATGTTTTTCTGTTGCATGTGGTTTTAAATTATGCTGGAATTAAAAAATTGTCCCTATATTTCTCACTTCCCTTATTTATTTTATCCTCTCCTCCCCTAAAACATTTCTTGCTTAATGCCTGTTCTGATTTTTATCTTTTAATGTACCAGGAAAGGAATAAACCAGAAGCACTGTTATATTAAAACAACTTCAACAGCACTATGCTTCCAGTAACATTCCAATAACATCACTACATATTCAACAGCACTATTGCTTCCAGTAACATTCCAATAACAGCAATTAAAATGAAATGTCTACCAGCCACTTTATGATCTTTGAAACATAAATACTTCTGGGATTCTTTGCTATCTTTAGATATTGAACTGAAATATTTGATTTATTTTAATGCCAAATTCAACTTAAAATTACTATCATGCATATAAAATTTTCAGTTGGATACTGTAGTTCTATCTATACTGAATAATGGCATAAAATCTTTATTGATTTTTCTATTAATATGCATTTGATTGCAAGAAATGGTTGTTTCATTATGGTCTGTTATTTTAAATGTTAATTGAAATCATCCAAACATTAAGAACTATGGATTGGTTAAATTACACTTCTGCAGATATAGCAGAACAATCGTTTTCATATTTCTCCATTTTTGTAGAGGGGAAGTATGGGGGATCAATTTTTTTAACAATCTTTTTCATCCTTATTTTAGAGAGGACTTGATTAATTCAATTATTTTAGAGAGGACTTATTAATTTTCCCCTTTATTTTAGAGAGGAAGTATTAGGGATCAATTTATTTGGAACTTATATATTGAAATTAGAAAGTTAAATAACCTGATAGATAGAATTATTACTTACTAAACTACACAAAATATATTATTAATTTATCCTATAGCTCAAGAAAAGCAACTTTTTCCCATGCCCATATAGTCGGTCGGTCGGTCGGTCAGTCAGTCAGTCAACCATGGACTATGTAATTGTTAATAAAAAAATTAGTCATCTCCTGCCATAATAAGGTTACATTCGTTCACAGCAACAGAGGGTGCACCAGTAATAAACATGGCCTACGAATAGCTGTGCCATGTGCTATGGGGTTCATACAGTGACAAGAAGTAGTTGTGTGCCATGTGTGTGTTAGTCGCCCTGTGAAACATGGGTCGTGCCAAAGATGTGAAGGAGTGGCAAAAAGGTGTTATTGCATTTGGCTGAGCCAAAGAGCATAGTGTACAAGAAGTTGCTGCCTTTGCAGGTGTGTCAAAACGGAGCCTGTGCATGTGACAATTGCCATCTTGGAAGACTGGGGTATCCTTCTGGTGTTCACTGTGGAGATGCTGCACAGAAGGCAACATGTGGTCGTCCAGTAGCTCCATATATACCTTCTGGTTCAAGTATGACATCACTGCAACCAAAGGGCCCATTTCCTCGTATGTGAAACACCCCCAGAATATCACAGAGCTTCCTCTAGCTTGAACAGAACCTTGCACACAGTCCACATGGAAGGCTTCTTGCAGCTTACGATGTACCTGTTGTCTAGCATCATTTGAGTACAAGCAAAAATGTGACTCATCCGACCAGATCACATGCTTCCAAGAGTCGACAGTCCATTCTTTGTGGTGCCACACCCACTGTAGCCATGCAGCCTTGTGCAGAGCTGTTAACATGGGTCTCTTCCACGGTACTCTGCTCCAGATATCCATGACATACAGTTCCCTTCAGAGTGTTCGTTCAGAAACAGCTTGTTGTAGCACTGCATCGACTGACTGAAGCGAAATTCCTACCTCATTGCAAAGCGGTTTGCTCCAACAGTGCGTGACACATTGCGGCAGTCTTTCTGCCACAGTTCTGGTGATGATTAGGACTGTGATGTACATCACTGCTGGGAAATTTAAACCCATGCTTTCTTTGCCCCTAAAAAATGTGAAATGTGAAAGTTGTTCTACTATATCTTCTGAAGGCTAGGACTACAGTTACAAGTTAGATGTCAAATGAAAGCTCATATAATGACAGTCATAAACTGTTTAGAATTTTACTCCACCATTCTCCAAAATAAAGAGATAGATTTTGTGGGGTTCAACTTTAACAAGTCATATATGAAATTAGAGAATGTGACACCTCCAACGTCATGGACTACCTCAAACAAGACTCCAAAATGAGGTAAAATGTCGATGTTACGAGTCAAATATTAAATGAAAGTTTTTAAAGATCAGTGTTTTTAGTAACAACAAAAAAAAATATAAATTAAAAAATTTCAAAAATACCTATCTTCATATGTGGCCCTAAAAAGTAGAAAATAAATTTAAACATATGGATGGGTGCACTGAGTTTGTATTCACTTCAAAGGAAGAGAGGGAGCCAATTTACCTACTCGACAAGATTGCCAGTGCCCTATCTCCCTCTGAAGTGAATACGAACTCAGTCACTAATTGCATCATCGATAAGTTTTAAGTTTATTTTCTACTTTTTAGAGGACATATAGGAAGATAGGTATTTTTAATTTTTTTTATTTATATTTTTGAGAAACTCATTGTAACATGTATTGTTGAACTATATTAGTTACATGGTATAAAATTATTAGTAACTAGGGGTGACTCTCCCATTAGGCCACATTACTTCACCAAAAACAAACAAGAAAAAATAAACAAATTTGAAATTTAGTACTTATCTTATTTAAAAAACCATAATAGTATTTTTATATTCGTTTCATAATCATTATTTGTTGTTTTGTGTGCAGCATTCATTCTGAGAATCTGTGCTATGTTTTCTGCTTTAGCATGGGGTCAATTTTTTTTTATAGTTTATGACACTCACCTTGTCAGAAGCTTTCATTTGATGCATAGTTTGTTACTTTCCACACTCGCATTCAGGAAATATAGGGGAACAATCATTTTCATATTTTCCCCTTTTTTAGAAGGGAAGAAAGTGTGGTGGATTAAATTTTTGTATCATATGACACTCCCAGCATCAGAAACTTTCATTTGATAGATAACTTGTTACTTTTGGCACTTGTGTTACACTCCCACCATTACAAGCTATCATTTGATACCTAAATCATTAAGTTTCTCCATCATGTTTGAAAGATATGGTGGTACAACTGTTTTGATAAATCCACAAACTGACAAATGTCAAGCGAAAAGCAATAGGAAGATACACACACCGGCCAATGAATTAAAAACCTTCATGCAGATGTATGTAAATGTCGCTTGTGCAGCATATATGCAAAATACATGGTCATGTGCATCACCACATGATCCAGGCAACTATTTAAGACTTGCTCATCAGTAATCATCAATAGTGTTGATCACAATGGGAAAAACAAAGGATCTTTTGGAGTTTGATAAAGGGCTTATTGTTAGTGTCCGTCTGGCTGGAGTGATGATTTTGAAAACAGCAGAGCTGACTGGTTACTCAAAAGGTGATATATCTTGGGTCTTTAATCAGTGGAAAAATAACCCACATTGTTTGTCAAAGAGGTGTAAGTGTGGCAGGATGACAATCTGTCAGGAACGAGATCGCTGTCATCTGAGAAGGCTTGTACGGAGAAACAGGACTTCCTGTGTGCAGCAATTAACTGAAGCATTCAATGAAGGCTGTTTGCAACCCATATCTCAGTGAACTATGCACAGGGAATTGAAGAATATCGGTATTAGCAGTCACATGCTGTGGTGCACTGGGATGGCAACTCTATAGTAGAGGACGATCAACTAGTCCCTTATTAAATTCACCGTTACTTAAGTGAAATAACAAGTTTGCGGGTTGTTGCACTCATACCGATGTATGCCTCAGACTTGCTGCGCCAAGTGATGTATAGAGATATGTCAAACAATTCATGCATGAGAGTTGTATTGGGACAACACAGTTTATTCACATTTATATACAATCACATGCTGGGAATGCGCTTGACTCCGTAGGCTTTTGCTGTTTTGCTGCTGCAAACAATTATGCATTGAGGTGAAGAACAGCACTTTACAGATTCTCCTTTACTGACCTCAAACTTGGCAAAAGGATATCAAATCCAATGTGGTTCACATAGAACTCACCTTAGTTCCACAGAACTGTACTTGGTTCAACAAGAACCAAACCTTGATTCTCACATAGAACTGAACCCTCTCCTTAAGGGTTTTGTTTGAGTAAGAGCGATGTCCCTTGATGCATGTTCAAACATCCTTCCTGTTTGACAGCGATGCTAAGATTGCTGTTTATTATTGCCCAGCTTGTCTCCAGACTCCGCTCATGCCCAGTCAACTCAGACCCGAAAACAACATCTATGAGTCACATCCCACAATAGCACTTCCAAAAACACACTTAATACATAAAAATATATACAAAAACAAAAATACAATAAAAATGCAACAATAAATAAAAATAAATAAATTAGAGGGACATGACTATATGGAAACCACTGATTTCTACAAAGAACCTGTTTGTCTACAGTGGTATCAGGAACATCATGACTAGAAGACTGGAAAAAAGTCATGGTCCGACGATTCACAGTACACCTTGTTCTGTAATGATGGTAGGCAGAGAGTTTGATGGGAGCCCCATGAAACAATGAAACCAGCTTACCTTGTAAACACAACTCAAGACTCTGCAGGCAGTGTCATGGTGTTGGGCATGTTCTGTTGATAAATCTGGGAATGTTTGTAATTTAGAATTGACAGAAGCTTCCCTAGATATGAGAGGATGATGATGATGATGATGTTCTGTTGGTACGGAACAGGGGGGGGGGGGGCTCAGTAGCATGCCAGGCTCGTAATCTGCATTTCCCAGGTTTGAGTCCCAGCTGGGTCAGCATTGAGATTTGTCTCCGTAAAACTCTCCGCCCTGCCCACAGTCAATAGGGGACACCGATGGGCTTGGAAAGTCCACCATCCGTCGGATGGGACTTTAAGCAAATGGCCTCGTGTGTGGGAGAGCCACACCCTGTGCACTTTGAAGAACACACTGGATGGCCTTGATGGAAGACTACCATCTGTCTCCCAACAGCTGTTCCAGTGGGTCCCCTCCCCCAACCTTCTCTGAGCTTTCAGGATCCTTGTGACCTGGCCATTTAGACCATGGTGTGCAAACAAGTACCACTCAGAGATAAAACAACCCAACCCAGGTACGAAATGGGTCCTCTGATATTGCACGAAGGTCGGGTGTCCTCCAAGGATTATCTGAATATTGTTGCTGATCAAGTCCATCCTGCAAAGTTGGACTTTTCATTCAGCAGGTGATGGCTGTTTCATGAATGACAATTAGTGTTTAGCAGTGGTTGAGTGATCTTGACAGCAACTTCCACCATCTTCCATGGCCACCACAAAGCCCGAATCTGAATCCCATTGAAAATGTATGGGACATGTTAGAAAAACAGATCCGGGAGCAAAGTCCTCTTCCATCAAATCTGAGCATGACGAATGTCTGGTATGGTGAATACCTGGTATGCTGTAGATGTAAAGGCACTCCAACACCTTGTGGAATTTATGCCAACCACATATGTGCTGTAATTCAGGGTGCGGTCCAACTCAGTATTGAATAAAGGTTTCTAATTCAGTGGCTGGTATGTGTAGGTAAAAATAAACCTGACAGTTGTGTTGCCCTTGAGATATGGCAAGTGTTGTGGACATACCTAGAAGTGCCTTGACAATAGAGTTTTGAAATGCCATTAAAAGACAGCTGCTAAAGGCAGACTCTGGTGAAAGGCACAACATCAACAATAGAGATCTTGTTCAGTAGCTAAGTGGCAAAGCACCTGACATGTCATCACAATGTCATAGGTTCAGATCCTACCTATCTCAAGACAAAAGCATAATACTTACGGTGTTTCCTTTTTAGTTATGATGCTTCTGCAGCATAATAGTGGTCCAATAATTAGTCAATTTGTGCTGGGATAAAAAGTAAAGTTTTTTTTTTTTAATGGTTTGCTCTTTTGTGACTTAATGAACTTTTGTCTTTACATTAAGGACTGATAAAACTACTTTTGGGCTTTACATTAAGTACTGATCATTCAATCTAAAGCTCATAAGGGTAAACTCCTTTGTCAGTTAAAAAGATCCTGATAAAAAAGGCAGTAAATGGGCCTTTTGATTTTGGCTGCAATATTTCTGTTGATCTAGGGGACCTGGGTTCGAGCCCCAAGTAAGGCATTGTTGTTGTTTGTGTTATTTTTCTGCTGAGGTCTCGCCATCCTCACAGACCTACTATGGCATATAAACTGACAGTCTCCTGGCAGACCTCTGTGACAAGCAGCTCCTTGAAGGGGTATTTATTATTATAACCTTTAACTCATTGTCAATTCTTATATCACTTCAGAATAGTGGACCCATGAGCCTTTCACATGAATACAATAATTCCTAAATATTTTCTTGAGCCTGAAAACCTATTTTCATAACTATTTCAGAGAAATTACTATAAATATTAATATTACAAAAATCTGTTACAGTGATTGGTACATGTTATGCATTTACTATAAAAGCATTGGAAAGCATATTGTTGCTGCTTTATTTTTTACCTGTAAGTATTGAAAAGTGTTTTAATCATTAGGTTGTTGCATCAGATGCTGATATTGGTCCAAATGGTGAAGTCAATTACACTTTAGTGGAAGGAAAGGGAACTGACTATTTTAAGGTTCATCCTAAAACTGGAGCTATTTTATCTCATGAAAAACTAGTTGCAGGAGAAACTTATGATTTTTTAGTAAGTGTGACATTTCATTGATCTTCTAATTAGCTGGATGAGTAAATATGTATATGTTTCAGCTGAATGTGTACAGTTAGGAAATTGTATAAAGTTATTGACTATTGTTCGCATTAACAAGTATTTGGTAAGTATAGCTCTTTTAGCTTAAGGATGTACTATTTGTTGCCAGATGTTCAGCGACCACGGCAATCCCCGGTTCCGTCTCACGATACTACCAAGTTAACGGAAAGCAGTGACTAACTAGAGTCGGGGGCAAGAATACACCATATAGATGCATCTCATCCCCAACCTCACATGGCAGCAGTCCTATAGAAGGAAAGCTAACCACCGGTAGAAACCTGAAATTTAATCTGTTCCCCGGTTAGCTATGAACAAGGATATGTAGATCCAAGTTCGCTCGGCACCCGGGGTGGAGACTCTTAGTGGGGCCCAGACTTTGAAAAGGGCTCGTGCCTACTAGGTGACCAAATCCATTCAGCCGTGCCCTTGAACTGCTCCACGGAGTACCTGATGTTGAGGTCTTGACACCATCCAACCGGGCCACTAAACTGGTCAGCGATGTTTTCGACCTCAGTTGGTCTTGGCTCTGTCCAACTGGGGACAAGTCAGCAAAGTCTTCGACCGGTTGCTGGGCCCGAAGGCCCCCCCCCCCCCCATGACAAGGTGGTCCCCTATTGGGGGGGGGGGAGCTTAAGGATGTGCAATATATGGCATGTGAAGTGGCTTGTTCAGTCTGCTGCATACATGCAAATGGGAATTAATATTTTAAGGTGAAACTGTCAGTAGCTAAAGTAAATATGCTATTAAAATTTATAAAGATTCAAGAATATTTATATATATACAGGCAATGGACATAAAAATGGAAACATCTTCATCTTATACCAATGGAGAATTAAGTTCAAAGCTATGTAACTGGTTAAATAAATTTTTATGGAAACATAACTGAATATATATGTAAGATGTCAAATTGTCTAAATTGCAATTTTGAACAATATCCATTCAGTACTTCTATAACTTTTAAGTACTGAATGGATATTTATTTATATGCATTTGATTATAAAATAACAGAAATGTCGATCAAAAATTAACCTAAGAAGTTAATTAAAATTTTAAAATATTATTTCAAATCATTTAATTAAGTAGTCATTTAATCAGTAATTAAGTATATGTTTCAGAATTTTGTGCAAATAGTTGTTTACATAAATGCTGGTTTTACCCAATTTTCTTAGGCCTGACCTTTGCTGCTGTTAACCAAACATCATTGCCATATTTATTGGCAGATTTTTTTAACCTTCAAGTTTAGATGCATTTTTATATAAGGATTGAGTTGAGAATAATGATATCTCTTAATTTACAAGAGTTATTTCAGAATGTGCATGTAATAAAGAAATATTTTCAACTTGTGTATTTATATGCATTTTGATGAGACAATTTAGTGAGTTTAAAATATAAACTGAATGTACCTATATTTCTGTTTATTTTTTGCTTATAATTAATGTGTTTATAATTTTGTGAAAAGTTCAAATTATTTTTCGTGTTCTACATTTCATAATTTCATTTGCATATGTATCAGCTCAACTTTGTAAAAGATGTTATGTGGTTGATTTGTTTCTCAATGTAGAATACTGCTAAAATTTGGTTTCAGAGAGTTTGACATTCTGAATTTAACCATTTGGACTAAACCATACAGTTAAATTTAGCATTTTATTCCATGTTTAGTATATTAAATTCTGTTCTTTTTAGATGTCATGATCAGAAGTTATTCTTTTTTCATATTTTAACCAATTATCCCTAAATCTTATGTATTAGCTACCATGATATATATATTCCAGGAAGAATTGATGCAGATCAAGCAAAATCAGAAATTTTGCAGCCTTTTTATTCCTCATATAAATTATTTCAGTTAGCTTATTTTTGCCTTTATATAATCAAAATGTAGCTAGGTAATCACTGGAAGGAGAGCTATGCACCAATCTCATGTGACAATGCATAGAACCAACCAGGCCTAACACCTGATATCCGACCCCACTTTCTTGTGGTGTAGGCCTTTAGTACCTTTCAAAAGAGATACTTTCTTGTGGAAGTCAATGGAAGGGGAGGGCTGCCAGATTAGTGTGGCCTACTGATCTGGACAACTATGGCTACTTTTCTTTTTTTTTTCTACCCTGCTGGGGAGTGGCCAACCACACAGGTTCCTGATGCTAAGCATATAAACATACTGGACTTAAAATAGGCTCTGAGCTTGATTATGGATTCTGAATTAGCTGCACTGGTGGGCTTCTGTGAAGGAAAAAACTTCTACTGTGTTTTCTGTTTGTGTGGGGGTTGACAGCCCCAAGTGAATATATTCACAGGATATGTTTTATCAGCTGGTGGATAATCCTGAGCAGAGGTCATCGCAGGCACCTGAACTCTTGCTCCTATGGGCATCATCAAATTCTACATTTGAGGAAGTGAAGTGTTCCAGTGTAGATGGCTTCAGCCTTTAGTGGTGGGGGAATGGGCCATCATACCTGTGATTAGAGGGCTGTTTATATCATTGCCATTCCTTCTCTCAATGAACATAGTATATTTAAATATCCCACTAACCATTTTCTAGTTTCTTTAAACATCTCATTAACCATTTTCTCTCAATAGGTAGTTGGAAGGTGAGGACTCTGCACAGAGCTTATTCTCTTGATGTTCTCACACAAGAATTCCATCGTTATAATTTAGATTTTCTCAGCTTGCAAGACACCAGATGGACAGATAGTGAGATTCTTAAAAATAATCTTAAATTTATCTTATCAGGGAGGGAAGATAAAAAGCATCTCCAAAGCTTAGGTTTGCTCCTCAGCAGACATGCTAGTGATGCTCTTCTGGGATATGAGTGCATTAATGAAAGGTTTCTTACAGAAAAATTTCAGACAAGCATTAAAGATTTGAATATTATCTGCTATTATGCCTCCACTGAGGATGCTGATGAGGATGACAAGTATAGGTTTTATAGACAACTTCACGAAATTTTGAATTCTATCAAGAAAGGTAGATATTACCGTTGTTCTAGATTACTTCAATGCCAGAGTTGGCACTGATGCTGACCTTTAAGAGAGGTGATAGGCCCTTTTGGTATTGGTTGCTGCAGTGGCAATGGTCAGTGTCTCCTACAGGTTGTTGTGTTGGGTTGTTTTACCTCTGAGCGGCACTTTTTTGCACACCATGGGCTAAATGGCCAGGCCACAAGGACCCCGAAGGCTCAGAGAAGGTTGGGGGAGGGGACCCACTGGAACAGCTGTTGGGAGACAGATGGTAGCCTCCCGTCAAGGCCATCCAGCGTGTTCTTTAACGTGCACAGGGTATGGCTCTCCTGCACACGGGGCCACGGCTTAACGTCCCATCCGACGGACGACGGCCTTTTCAAGCCCATCGGTGTCCCCTACTGACCGTGGGCAAGGCGGGGAAATTTTGCGGAGATAAATCTCAACGCTGACCCAGCTGGGACTCGAACCTGGGAACTACAGATTACGAGCCTGGCGCGCTACCGACTGAGCCACCCCCGCCCCATCTCCTACAGGTAAGTAAACTTAATTCTTTCAGAATAACTAACACTTATTGCAAAATTGCAACATACATAAGTACACATGGGTTTCACCAGATGTGCTGCATAAGAATATCATTGATTATATATTAATTAACAGCAAATGGGCTAGTTCTGTTAGGAATATCAGATCATGTAGGGGAGCTGAAATTGGATTTGACCATTACCTTGTTAAAAGTGTATTGCAACTTAAACTTATGATGGGCATAAGGTGTCCCTTGGTTCATGATATCGCTAAGGCAAAATTTTTTTTGGGCGGGGGTGGCTCAGTCGGTAGCACGCCAGGCTCATAATCTGTAATTCCCAGGTTCGAGTCCCAGCTGGGTCAGCATTGAGATTTATCTCCGCAAAATTCCCCGCCCTTACCACAGCCAGTAGGGGACACCGATGGGCTTGGAAAGGCTGCCGTCCATCGTATGGGATGTTAAGCCATGGCCTGTGTGCGGGAGAGCCATACCCTGTGCAGGTAAAAGAACACGCTGGATGGCCTTGACGGCATGCTACCATCTGTCTCTCAACAGCTGTTCCAGTGGGTCCCCTCCCTCAACCTGCTCTGAGCCTTCGGGGTCCATCCACTGGCCAGTGGTGTGCAAAAAAGTGCCACTCAGAGGTAAAATAACTTAAATTTGAGAAATGTTGTGCTAAGTTTAAAAAATTTACCTTTAATTCTGAAGCTCTGAAAGACCCAGTTATGTTTACTGTTTATCATGATGGGTTGCTTCGTCATTCTGATAGTCATGGTTTCCTTACTGCTGAAGTTAAAAAAGAATGGGACCATTTTAAACAGACTTTTTTGGAAACTAACAGTACTCTTTTAGGAATAAAGGAGCAGAGGAGGCAAAATTATTTGAGTGATGAGGCACTTGAGCTTATTTTGAAAAGAAAGAACTGTAGGAATGTCATTAATCAATTCCGTACTAGTCCTAATAGGAAGCAATACAGAAAGCTTAATAAATGCAATAATGTTTATGCAAATAATGTTTATTAAAATTTACCTTTAATTCTGAAGCTCTGAAAGACCCAGTTATATTTACTGTTTATCATGATGGGTTGCTTCGTCATTCTGACAGTCATGGTTTGCTTACTGCTGAAGTTAAAAAAGAATGGGACCATTTTAAGCAGACGTTTTTGGAAACTAACAGTACTCTTTTAGGAATAAAGGAGCAGAGGAGGCAAAATTATTTGAGTGATGAGGCACTTGAGCTTATTTTGAAAAGGAAGAACTGTAGGAATGTCATTAATCAATTCCGTACTAGTCCTAATAGGAAGCAATACAGAAAGCTTAATAAATGCAATAATGTTTATGCAAATAATGTTTATTAAAATTTACCTTTAATTCTGAAGCTCTGAAAGACCCAGTTATATTTACTGTTTATCATGATGGGTTGCTTCGTCATTCTGACAGTCATGGTTTGCTTACTGCTGAAGTTAAAAAAGAATGGGACCATTTTAAACAGACTTTTTTGGAAACTAACAGTACTCTTTTAGGAATAAAGGAGCAGAGGAGGCAAAATTATTTCAGTGATAAGGCACTTGAGCTTATTTTAGAAAGAAAGAACTGTAGGAATGTCATTAATCAATTCCGTACTAGTCCTAATAGGAAGCAATACAGAAAGCTTAATAAATGCATAAAGGATCAGTTAGCTGCTGATAAGAATCTTTGGTTTGATGGCTTGGCTGACAAAGCCGAGGAAGCACTTAGGCAGCACAACAGTAGAGAGCTGTACCAGATAGTTAATGTTTTATACGGTAGAAAATGGACAGGTATACAGGGATTGAAGGATAAACAAGGTAAAGTTATAGAAGGTGAGTATTCTGTCATGGCTAGGTGGGTTGAGCATTTCAGTGATGTTCTAAACAATGTGGTTAGTTTATAATGATGATAGATGCATTACTGGCTTTAATACTAGCCCTCTAACACATTTTGAAGTTATTTTGGCTGTTTCTAAACTAAAACTACATAAATCCCCAGGGGTAGATGAAATTACCACAGAAATGCTTACAGCTGGAATGTTTCGATTACCACATGGATGATTGAAATTTTGAATATCTTTTATGATAAAGACATGGTTCCTAAGGATTTTACCAGAGCTATTATTATCATCACTATTTTTAAAAAAGGGGATTGTAGCTCTTGTGATAACTATAGAGGTATCAACCTACTTTCTATTCAAGGTAAAGTTCTTTGCATGATTGTGCTTAATAATCTGGTTGACAGGCAATTGCATGATGAGCAATGTGGATTCAGAAGTTGGTTGGTTTGTTGTTTTACCTCTGAGCAGCACTATTTTGCATACCATGGGCTAAATGGCCAGATCACAAGGACCTAGAAGGCTCAGAGAAGGTTGGGGGAAGGGACCCACTGGAACAGCTGTTGGGAGACAGATGGTAGCCTCCCATTAAGGCCATCCAGCATGTTCTTTAACGTGCACAGTGTACGGCTATCCCGGTCATGGGGCCGCCGCTTAACTTCCCATCCAACGGACAGCGGCCTTTCCAAGCCCATCGATGTCCCCTACTGACAGTGGGCAGGGCGGGGAGTTTTGCAGAGGATTCAGAAGTGGTAGGGGATGTGTAGATCAGATATTTTCATTCAGGCAGATTCTTGAGAAATGTTTAGTGATTCAGAAACCTTTGGTTGATAGCTTTGTTGATTTTAAAAAAAGCTTTCGACTCTGTTGATCGTCATAATTTATGGTTGATTGTGAGATCATATGATATGCCAGACACATTAGGTAACATAATGAAAGTTCTCTATAATAACACTGAGTCATGTGTGAGATGTTGGTAAGGCTTGTAGCAATTTGTTTAGCATTGCTTCTGGTGTTTGACAAGGGTGCATTTTGTCTCCTTTTCTATTTAGTTTGGTTATTGATTATGTCATGCGAAATTCACTTCTAGGGAAAGATTTTGGCCTTAAATGGGCTGGAGATACGAAAATTTCTGATTTAGATTTTGCTGATGATTTAGCCCTTTTGGCAAATGATGTTGATGAGATGAACTCTTTCATTCGTGCTGTTGATGAGACTGGTAGTAGAGTAGGTTTGGTTATAAACAGAGAGAAAACTAAAGTGATGAAAATTGGTCAGGCAGGTTGTGATTCAGTTAATCTGAATGGTTACAGTGTTGAGCAGGTGTCACAGTTTAATTATCTTGGGAGCTATGTAACAGATAATGGTGATGTGCGGCATGAGATTAACAGACGAATAGGAATTACTGCCAGGACTTTTAAGAATCTATGGAGAGTGTGGAGAAATAAGCGTATACACCTAAAGACTAAAATTAGACTGTATAATAGTTTGGTTCTTTCTAGGGTTAGTTATGGTAGTGAAACTTGGACACTTTGTAAACATGATAACAGGAAGCTAGATGCTTACGCAGTATCTTGGGCATTAGGTGGTTCAACTTTGTAACTAATGATGAGATGAGGCAAAAGAGTCTCAACCTCCTTTAAACAGCATATTGTGCAGAGAGAGACTCCATTGGTTTGGCCATGTTGCCCGTATGGATAATTATAGATTGCCGAATAGGGTTATGAACAGTGTGCTTAAAGGCCTCAGAAAGAGGGGAGACCTAGGATGCAGTGGACAATGTCAAACATGACCTTTTTAGAATTGACGTGCAGTGGCCAGATGCAGTGGATGTGCAGTCAAATAGTGGCAAGTATGAATTGTAAAATAAGCTTAAAGATTTATATAAGATATTGATTGTGGATAAAAGCTTAGATTGCAGTTACATGGCAATTTTAGTCTAATTTTGATAGCCTATTGTAATAATAACTGAAAATTTTTATTTTATAACAAACAGGTAAACCTGATTTGTGTTTCTATCTTATTTACAAAGACTACCTTAAACTAAGGTCTTACATAGTAATCAGAAGTTAATATCTGACTCCACTATCAAGACAAACCTTGGTTGAACCTAGCCTTAGCAGGACACAATTTTGCTGAATAGAGTTAAAAATCCAAGTGGTGCCCCACACACCTACTCTGTATGAAGTGATTGAGTTTTTTTTACCTCAATCACTCCTCAAACAGCCTGCTCTCCTGAACATTCTGCTGTTTACTCAGATTCCATTTCTGCATGGAGCACAATAGGCTCCCTATGCCTGGTGAACAAAGTTAGTTCCAGTAGCATTACAGAGTGGTAAAAAATGTTAAGATTTCAAACAATAACTGTAAAATGGGAGGAAAATGGTTTGAAGTTATAAATCAAGTTCTCTTAAGTAGAGACTTGAATTTTTATTACAACACAGAGTGGCATGGGAGGAACCTGTTTATTATATAAACTGTTCATAGTGAAGTTATTTCAATCAATGATGCACTAAAAACAAATTTTTCATTTGATGATGCAGCTCTATGAATGCTAAAACATAAAATTGGAGATTAATAGGGCCAGATCTAGGGGAATGCCCTTTCAGAATGCTAATAGTGGTAATAGAGGCAAAAATTATTAAACTTATTTATATTTCATGCATTTTTCAAGAAATTTTTCAGATATCCGTAGTTTCAAATATAATCCAGTCTCCCCCCCCCTACTTTTTTTTTGTTTCACTTGTGTTTCCTGCCCCCCCCCCCTCAATTTTTTTCTAGATCCAGGCTTGGATTTTAAATAATAGAAACTTCAATATTTTTTAAGTTTCTAATGCAGATAGCATGTGCTATTTTCAGCAACATTGCAAATGATTGATTCAACAATAGCATTGATGAAGCAAAAGGTAGTTTATTTGAAATTGTCTACCTAAAATTAGCCACAACTTTCAATATAAATTTGCAATATCTGTGCTGAATGAAGCAATATTGGCAATAATGACCATGGGAACATACACAGTCATATCAAAATAATATGACCACCTACCTAATAATGGGAATAACTACCCTTGGTCCGGATGACAGCAGTGAGATGGCATAGCTTGGATGCAATTAGGCCCTGGAAGTTGCCAGAGGCACATGTGCCCATTTGGACTCTAGCAGAGCACAGAGGTTCCAGAGATGACGTGGTTGTGGGTCCGCACACCAAACCTGTCAATCCAAATGACCCCACAAGTGCTCTATGGGATTGAGGTCGGGCGATTTCGCTGGCCAAGGGAGAATGGAGACATTGCTGTCATGTTCCTGGAACCACTCACACACCACCTTAGCAACATGGCAGGGTGCATTGTCCTGTTGGTAAACACCATCACCACCAGGGTAAACGTTCAACATGAAGGGATGCATGTGGTCAGCGAGGATGGACAGGTAGCCATTTGCATTCAGGGACCCATCCAGTGGTATCAGTGGTCCCAAGTCATACCAGGAAAACATCCCCAAGACATGCACACCACCACCGCTGGCCTGTACTTGACCAACAAGTGTCAGGGTGTTGGTTCTCATGTGTCTGATGTCGTATCCGCCACCGTCTGTCACTTCTGTGGAATAGAAACCTCGATTCATCGGAGAAGGCAACCTTTTTCCACTGTCCAATGATGGTAGTCCCATGTGAACTGCAGGCATCGTTGCCGATGGATCTTGGTTAACATGGGCACCTTTATGCAGCATCAACTCCAGAGACCCATGTATAACAGAGTTCGCTCTACTGTTATTGGGGACGTACTGGATGCCCCAGCATTCATATGAGTGGTCGATTGCCCTTTGCCAGTCGACGGAGGCAACATTCTCCTCTGGGGTCGATGGCCTTTGGGATCGACCCCAGAAATGGATCCATTCTTGGTGTACACCCTTACTACAGCACCTCATGAACAACCCACAAAGTCTGCTATTTTCGAGATGCTTCCACCCTTGATGCGGTAGCCGATGATCATTCCTTTTTGAATGTCCCTCAAATCACTACCTCTGCCCATTGTGCTCACGTTACGCATTATGGCTCATCTGTCCTGGTTGGCCTTATATCTCCATGTGGTTGACCTTGTCATGTGCACTCTGTGACACGCCTGGGCAGGTACACTGTGATTATATGGGTGGTAATATTATTCTGATACAACTGTGTATTGTGTAATGTTAATTTGTAGACTTTTTCAAGTAACTACATCAGTAGTAAATTATTAAGATTTTATGTGATTGTAATGAAACTTTTATTCCTAACAATTTTATTTTAAAAAATTTTAGGTAAGGGCAACAGATAATGGTAATCCTCAACATTCTGCAACCATCAGAGTCTTTATGGAGGTATTAACACGTCAAGCCAGCTCTCCTAATGTTCCACTGGTAAAAGAAATGGACTGGCATGCTGCTGTAGCAGAAAATGACAGAGTTGGACATCTTGTTGCTTTAGTAGAAGCGGAAGATCCAGATGGTGATCGTCTCTGGTATTCAATTATTGGTATGAATAATTTTATGATGTTTTTTAATAAAACATGCAAAAAATAAAACTTGGGAATTTAGAATGTTATGAATACCAAAAATTCAGATCAGAGATGCAAAAAAAAATTGTTACAGGCAGTTGTACTTTTTAAACATAGGGAGTCATGTGCCTATTCTCTTGTATAAAATGTGTAACAGTTATATAACATACAAACAAGATTATATAAAGTAAGCTGACATTTAGATTTTGACACTTGTTAAGCATTTCCCAAATATTTATGCTGATTGTTTTAGAATTCCTCATTACTGTTTTCTCCAATGATTGCAAGTTTACTTTTCAATTAATATTTGCATAGAACTAATTTTACTTAGTGGTTGTTGAGCAATATTTACAAGTCTGCATGGCTTACCCATGAAATTATACACTGCTTGTGGAATAATACATCTGCTTTGGAAGGGATGAATTATTTAAAAAAACCTTGCAAATATTTACTTACTGATTTAATTATGTCTTATTTGCAATGAAACTACATATTGTTATGACAAATGAACATGCTACAATGAACCCATGATGTGATGTATCATCTTGATGCTTGCATGTACTACAGTGTGAAAAAATTATTACATCACCAATCACTTTGAATGAACTTAAAAAAAATAAGAGAGTTGTATTAAGAAGAATCAGAGTGTGAAGGAAAATGTAGTTCGCTACATTTTCCTTCACACTCATTTTATGAAAAAAAAGATTTTATTTGGTGTGTGTGCAGGAGGTTAAATAAGTTTATTAATATGGATCCTGTTAGTGGACTACTAAGAAAAAGAAGGATGCTTAGTACACTTAAAGATATGGCTGAGGAGGTTATATGTTAGTCACACAAGCAGAGCTAATCTCAACTTTTTTGTAAGAAGAGTTCATCATTTGATGCATAGTTATCTTTAATTGTTTACAAGAATTGGTAAGGTTATTCTTGGTAGATTACAGGTTTGTTCACAAAAATGATGTATAATTTATTGAGTGTTGTACAAGCCTTATTTTATGCTTTGAGTAGAGATAGTAAGAATTTATAGAGAAACAACTCTTTGTAGGAATAGTGATATAGTGCTATGTTCTTCTGAAGATTTATTTTCATACTGATATAGATTTATGTTAGTTGAGTTGAGTTTATATAAATGTTTTCATTCATACATTTGTAATAAATTACATTATTTTAGAATTATAATTGTTAATTATTATTTTTGAATTCACGCTCAGTTTCCATCTGTTTAAATTCTTAATATTTTTTTTAACTCAAAAGATTAGAGTTTATTCAGTGATATTAATTAGAAGTAAAATTTAATCAACAGTTTTCATGTTAAATGACTAGTACAATAAACTATTTATCTGTTAAAATGAAGATGAAAGAAACCTACATATTATATAAGGTTACTTATTGCCATCTTCCATTATACTATATAGTGGAGGCATCTTAACTAACATAAAGTAATTTAATTCTCTATGATACTGTTAAATGTTTTTAAGCACTTCGACACATGGACTATGCTATCAAGTATCAATAATTATTAAAGAGAGATTTACATACCAATGCCATAGAGGACGGGAAGTAACGGGAGCTTCTTGGAATGCTTTTGGTGAGAAATTAAAAATTCGACGTTCGTGCCGGCAAGTGACGTCTCAGTGGATTTTAAAATAATGATGACGGCTGCCAATGGTCTATCCGCATTGGCGAATGAAATAATTATTTATACTTTTTGATAGCATAGAGTGCTTAAAAAGTTTTAGATCCACGATGCGCGTTTCGCGCCGTTCCAATCAGCGCTTCATCAGGTGGGAAGTGAGGAACTTAATGCAGGAGAGGCAGTTGGTTGGTGAGCGTGGGGGAGGGGTGGGGTGTCATAAATTGACATGTTCACTAACAGGATCGGTTTCAGCTCCAAGGATTGGTTCAGCTCCAAGGGGCGGAGTGGTCAGCGGAAGTGAGAGTGGTGGTAATGCGATCTGCATGTAACAGAGGTTGGGAGAGGGTGTGGGATTATGGGAAATCGCCAAGATCTGCGTATGTTGAGGGAAGCATTATTTGTGGGTAATAATTCGTATTTATAATGCGTGGGGTACTTTTAGTGAATTAATAAATTTCGTAAACTGAAAATTGGGGGTTAAGGTAATTATGTTATTGAGGGTCTGAATAATGGTTTGCGTATTGGTATTACTATTGGGAGTTTTTGTGTGTGTATAGTTTAGTGGAGGTACAGTGTAAGTTGATGTCTAAGAATGGTAGGTGTCCATTTTGTTCCTCTTCGTGTGTAAATTTAATGGTTGTGATACGACTTGCTTGGGAGGACTGCGTTAAATTCAGAGAGTAATCCTCCCAACCATTAAATTACACACGAAGAGGAACAAAACGGACACCTATCGTTCTTAGACATCAACTTACACCATAAATCCACTAAACTATACACATCTGTATACAGAAAACCTACATTCATACCTAACATAACTAGCACCTGAGCCTACCCAAACAACTACAAATTATCAGACTTTTACTCACACTTTACCAGAGCCTATAAATACTGCAATATGAAAGGAGCACTCAACAACGAAATGAAATACATTTTTGAACTTGCTGAACAGGGTGTATATACCTCAGACACCATCAACAAAATTCATAAACAGATCAAATGCAAACAATCCCAAACCCTCCAACACCTGTAAATAAAGAAACGCAAAAATACACAATAGCCCTACCATACATAAATAATAATTTCACATGCTCTATTAAAAATAACCTAAAACCTTTCCATTATAAAGTCCCAATTAAAATGCCTCACACTATATCCAAACTCATTCAAAACGATCGAGACCATATACCCAGCTCTGGAGGAGTTTATTACATCCAACTCAATGACCCCACAGATAAAATCTTCCCCAAAGACAAATATATAGGTAAAACTTCATGCCCATTTAACGCCCGCCTTAAAGAGCACAAATATGACATATTAAATAAACTACAAAAAAACCACACTATCTCAAGCAATCACCGAAAACAATCTGCCCACTGATTTTCACTCCGCTAAAATTATAGTATCCCCACCTACCAAATTCTAACTAGCAGTCACAGAAAATATCCTCATCAGCGTAAAACTGACCAAACTCTGCAACACAGATATTGTCCCCCTCCCCCCAACATGGTGTCTGATACTTAGGGGATATAACATACACCTCGGAAATTCCATGCCCCCCTAAACACTCTCCTCTCTCATCGCTGATCCCCATTTGCCACCTGCAATAATACACACCCACCTAACCCTTTAGAACACCTCCATAATACCTCCTAAAATCGGCGATTAATGCACCTCCCCCCCCCACACAAAAACTCCCAATAGTAATACCAATAAGCAAACCATTATTCAGACCCTCAATAACATAATTATCTTAACCTCCAATTTTCAGTTTGCGAAATTTAATAATTCACTAAAAATACCCCACTCATTATAAATACGAATTACTACCCACGAATAATGATGCTTCCCTCAACATACGCAGATCTTGTCGATTCCCCATAATCCCACACCCTCTCCTAACCTCTGTTACATGCAGATCGCATTACCCCCACCCGCACTTCCGCTGACCACTCCGATCCTCAGAGCTGAATCACTGGCATGTCAATTTATGGCACCCACCGCTCCCCCGCGCTCACTAACCACCTCTCCTGCATTAAGTTCCTCGCTTCCCACCTGATGAAGCGCTGATAGGAACGGCGCGAAACATGCATCGTGGATCTAAAACTTTTTAAGCACTCTATGCTATCAAAAAGTATAAATAATTATTTCATTCGCCAATGTGGGTAGACCATTGGCAGCCATCAATTATTTTAAAATCCACTGAGACGTCACTTGTCGGCACAAACGTTGAATTTTTAATTTCTCACCAAAAGCATTCCAAGAAGCTCCTGTTACTTCCCATTCTCTATGGCTCTCTATTTTAGGTATGTAAAATAAAATAAAAAAAACTCCTCAAGCAGCTGCTTGCCACAGAGGTCTGACAGGAGCCTGTCAGTTTATATGCCATAGTAGAAGGTCTGAGAGGATGTCAGGACCTCAGCAGAAAAACGTCACAAACATCCATGCCTTACCCAGGGCTTAACCCAGGTCCCTTAGATCAGTAGCCAAGCACGCTAACCACTCAGATCTCTCTTTAATAATTATTGATACTTGATAGCATAGTCCATGTGTCAAAGTGCTTAAAAACATTTAACAGTGTCATAGAGAATTAAAATATTTTAATTACTGCACTGTGTACCTCTACTGTGATTTTTATCTTAACTAGCTGATGGTATAACACAATTGTCGAGTAGGAAACTTTAGTACCAAAAGGTCATAACTGTATGTTTGCAATGGTTCACCATTACGATTGAGAATATGCATTTAATCATAACATTACTCTTTGGGACTAACCTCTTGGTTATGGATTAAGTCATCACCTCTCAGCAGCTCTTGCCAACTTCCCTTGGGGTCCCAAGTTTGATTCCAGCTGTGGGAAACCTCATCATGGCATGATGAGTTCTCTTCTGCAAGTGGAGCTGCCTAAGTCTGATTTGGCTAATAAGCAGTGATGTTCAGAGATTCATTAGGAGTTCTCTCTTATGGAGCTAGAATTAATTGGAGAAAATGAATGAGTTGAATTCAGATGTTAGTCCTTTGTTCTGTGTCTAGATGGCAGGCACATATCAAGATGGTATAAGAAGAACTCACCTTGTATATGAAGAGGATGAAAGTTACAAGCATGTGACTGGAATAGAATTAGTATGGTTACTCATTTCAAATGGCTCCCTTCCACTTCACAATGAAATAATATGATCTCGCTAGTGATGATGTACCCCAATATTTATCTGTTCCATAGAGGCCCATGTAGATGATTTGCTGGATATTTGGAGAAATTAGTAGGAATTTATATGGATGATTTATGGAGAGTTTATATGAAGATTGTAAATGAGTATTTGCAGAAATTTATGAGAGATTTATGAGGTATTTGAGAGATTTAAGGAAAAGAATGTCACAAGTGGAGCCCAATCATGGACGATATAAGATGAGTTGTCACATATTGTCAGCTGCAATGGGGAAAGATGGTCTTAGTTGCAGAATCCATTAAGCAGTGCTATTAATGGAACAGCTGGCAAAACAAATTCTATATAATTGTCATTGGACTATGGTGGACTGCAATGGAGTTGATCTTTTGAAATGGCTAGATCATGGACAGAGTTGCTCCTGATATTTTTCTGTATAGATATGAGTACTGCTGTTAGTCCAATGATACTGATTATTTTAGGTATGGTTGTGGATACCAGACCAACATCATCAATAGTAGAATGACTCTATAATGTGGACTCGCAACAAATGGAAACCTGATGATATAGTATACAATAACAAAACATGTTTTGATGATGTAAATGACTTTTAAATTATTTTAGAAGTTATTTAATTTGTTGGATGCTGTAGTGGAAACGTTTTAACTAGTATTTTTTCATTTGCTGCCACTCCATTTATTATGAGTCTGTATTGTATAGTCATCCTATTGTTGATAATTGCTTGGTGTTGGACTGGTATCTTTAACTATATCTAACATCATTACTACCACTGCACTAACATCATCATCATCCTCAAGCAACAATGGGTTACAGAGATACAACCAGACCATGCAATTTAGTTCTCCAATCATGTCTGTCCTAAGCTGCATCTGCTGCATCTGGCCACTGCACACCAGTTCTAGCAAGGTCCTGTTTGACATTGTCTGCCCCCCTCATCCTAGGTTTCCCCCTCTTTCTGAGGCCTTTAGGCACACTGTTCATAACCCTATTCGGCAATCTATAATTATCCATACGGGCAACATGGCCAAACCAATGGAGTCTCTCTCTGCACAATATGCTGTTTAAAGGAGGTTGAGACTCTTTTGCCTCATCTCATCATTAGTTACAAAGTTGAACCACCTAATGCCCAAGATACTGCGTAAGCATCTAGCTTCCTGTTATCATGTTTACAAAGTGTCCAAGTTTCACTACCATAACTAACCCTAGAAAGAACCAAACTATTATACAGTCTAATTTTAGTCTTTAGGTGTATACGCTTATTTCTCCACACTCTCCATAGATTCTTAAAAGTCCTGGCAGCAATTCCTATTCGTCTGTTAATCTCATGCCGCACATCACCATTATCTGTTACATAGCTCCCAAGATAATTAAACTGTGACACCTGCTCAACACTGTAACCATTCAGATTAACTGAATCACAACCTGCATGACCAATTTTCATCACTTTAGTTTTCTCTCTGTTTATAACCAAACCTACTGTACTACCAGTCTCATCAACAGTTCGAATGAAAGCATTCATCTCATCAACATCATTTGCCAAAAGGACTAAACCATCAGCATAACCTAAATCAGAAATTTTTGTATCTCCAGACCATTTAAGGCCAAAATCTTTCCCTTGAAGTGAATTTCGCATAACATAATCAATAACCAAACTAAAGAGAAAAGGAGACAAAATGCACCCTGTTGAACACAAGAAGTAATGCTAAACCAATTGCTACAAGCTGTACCAACTCTCACACACACAACTCAATGTTATTATAGAGAGCTTTAATTATGTTAACTAACTTGTCTGGTATACCATTTGATTTCACAATCAACTACAAATTTGACGATCAACAGAGTCGAAAGCCTTTTTGAAATCAACAAAGCTAGCAACCAAAGGTTTCTGAAACTCTAAACATTTCTTAAGAATCTGCCTGAGTGAAAATATCTGATCTACACATCCCCTACCACTTCTGAATCCACATTGCTCATCATGCAATTGCCTGTCAACCAGATTCTTAATTTTATTAAGCACAATCATGGAAAGAACTTTACCTGGAACAGAGAGTAGGCTGATACCCCTATAGTTATCACAAGAACTGCGACCACCATTTTTGAAAATAGGGATAATAATTGCTCTGGTAAAATTCTTAGGGATCATGCCTTTATCATAAAAGATATTCAAAATTTTAGTCATCCAAGTGGTAACTGAAATGTTCCCAGCTCTAAGCATTTCCATAGTAATTTCATCTACCTCTGGTAATTTATGAAGTTTTAAGTTTAGAAATAGCCAAAATAATTTCAGATTGTGTTATAGGGCCACAATAAAGCCACCAATGCATCTATCATCATTACAAACAATGGGAGTAGAACTAACCACATTGTTTAGAACATCACTGAAATGCTCAGCCTACCTAGCCATGACAGAATACTCCCCTTCTATAACCTTACCTTGTTTATCCTTCAATCCCTGTATGTCCATTTTCTACCACATAAAACATTAACTATCTGGTAGAGCTCTCTGCTGTTGTGCTCCTTAACTGCTTCCTCAGCTTTGTCAGCCAAGCCATCAAGCCAAAGATTCTTATTAGTAGCTAACTGATCCTTCACTCATTTATTAAGCTCTCTGTAATCATTTCTATTAGGACTAATAGGCTACTGATTAAGGATATTCCTGCAGTTCCTTCTTTCTGAAATAAGCTCATATGCCTTATCATTTAAATAATTCTGCCTCCTCTGCTTCTTTTTTCCTAAAAGAGTACTGTTAGTTTCCAAAAAGGCCTGTTTAAAATGGCCCCATTCATCCTCAACTTCAGTATTAAGCAAACCATGACTGTCATAATGACTAAGTAACCTATCAGGGTAAGCTTTAGTTATAACTGGGTCTTTCAGAGCTTCAGTATTAAAAGCAAATTTTTTAACCCTAGCACAACACTTTTTAAGTTTAAGTTGCAAGACACTTTTAACAAGGTAATGGTCAGATCCAATTTCAGCTCCCCTATATGCCCTGGTATTCCTAACAGAACTAGCCCATTTGATGTTAATTAATATATGATCAATCATTTTCTTACGTAGCCCATCAGGTGAAACCCATGTGTACTTATGTATGCCGTGGTGTTTGTAATAAGTGCTAGTTATTCTGAAACCATTGAGTTTACTTACCTGTAACACATTGCCCATTGCCATTGCAGCTACCAATACCAAAAGGGCCTATCATCCTTCCCAAAGGTCCACTTTGGCATTCCCAAAGGTCCACTTACACCAAAGGTCAGTACCAACTTTGGCATTGAAGTCACCTAGAACAAGGGTAATATCTCCTTTTTTGACAGAATTCAAAATATCCTGAATATCCTGCACTAACAGAAGTGCTGAAATATATCCTGTGAAATAGCAGGATCAACTATGTATGTGATCCAACCATTTCATAAGATCAATCACATCACAGTCCACTATAGTCCAATGCCTATTATAACAGAACTTATCTTGTGAACTGTTCCAGTAACAACATTGCATAATTGATTCTACAAATTTGGTTATCTTCACTAATGTATTGCAGTTGACAACATTCTGCTATTTAGGACTTTTGGGTATTAAAGTTTTCTGCTCTGCAATTGTGTTTACCAACTAGTAAAGATGCTCTATTGTGCAGTATAATGGCAGATGATAATTAGTAGCCTTATATGGTATGTATGCTTCCTTCAGTAACATTTTAACAGTTAAATAGTTTATATGCTAGTTTTCCCCTATCCTGCTCTCAATGGGTGATACCAATGGGCTTGGAAAGGCTGCCCTTTGCTATGTCCCCCTATGTACAGTAAAGAACACACTGGATGGCCTTCATAGCAGGCTACCATCTGTCTCCTAACAGCTGTCCAGTGGGTCCCCTTCCAACCCTCCCTTAGCCCTCAGGGTCCTTGTGACCTTGCCATTTAGCCCATTGTTAGCAAAAAAAGTTTCACTCAGAAATAAAACAACTCAACCCTGTATGCTAGTTATTTTTAGTAATGAAATTCTTGATTAAATTCTAGTTTTTGAAAATGGAACACCAAACAGAATGCATGCAAGTATTTCAGTTCATTCTGGCTTTTGAAAATTCTGTAATAGAAATGAGCTGGCAGTAACATCCAGCATGTATACTTGATGGCCACTTTACCATTGTAGTATGTACACTTATTTTGGCCATTTTGGTGTGAATATTAGGTCTTTTCCATGACACAGACTGAATATTAATGCTCTTTAAAATTTATTATTGTAAATAATAAGTTTTTTAGCCTGATTTCTTTCATAATTCTATGCCTATTTTTTTTGAAAGAATACACAAATAAAATATTATGTTTTATATTTCAAGAAAAGTATTTAAAAGAGAAAAAAATAAGACTTGTTTCGTTTTTCATTTTGTACACTTTTGAAATAATAATATAGTTTGTGACTCTAATGTACCAAATTGTACTTTGAGTTCTCATATGCAAAAAATGTGTATATGGTGGAATGGAGATTAAAGTTAATAGGTGTGTTATAAAAAAATTGGATTTTTTTGTTATTATTTTATATTTGAATAAAAATAAATATTTCATTTGGAATAATAACTTTTTACTAGGTGGAAATGTTGGAGATGTCTTTCTTGTTCAGCCAGATAAAGGAGCTGTGCTTGTTGCTCAGCCCTTAGATTGGGAGAAGAAATCTGACTATGGATTGAACATCAGTATAACAGATGGAGTGCATACAGTTTATCAGCAGGCTAGTTTCACTTTTTAGTTTAATTAGCACTTAAAATTGTTGATATGCTGCAAACAATGTTATGTGAACCACATATGCTCTTTCAGCTATAATATAAAACTGCACATACACTGAAGAACCAAAACATTATGACCAGCATGTCCTTATGCAAATTGAAGCAACTGCAGGTAAACGACAACACGTGTGAAGGTCATGAAATGGTATAAATAACACCTGATACTGAGCTCTGTGAATCAGTGTTATTCTTGTTCTTCAGATAGGAAATCAGCAGACTTAAGTGAGTTTGACAAAGGCCAAATTGTAATGGCCAGATGACTGGGTCAGAGCATTGCTGAGATGGCAAGGCTTGTGGGGTGCTCACGGTTAGCCATGGTTAGTACCTTCAAAAAATGGTCTGAGGAGGAAAACCCACAAACTGCAGGCAAGTGTGGGCCAACCACGGCTCATCAATGCTAGAGGTGAGCAAAGTCTATCCCATATGGTACGAGCCAACAGAAGGGATACTGTGGTGCAACTCACCCGTAATTTGAATGCTGGTAACAGGAGTAATGTGTCACAACAAACAATATATGAACCCTGCTGAAAATGGGGCTGCATAGCCGCAGGTTGCTCTGAGTGCCCATGCTAATCTTGGTTCACCATCGAAAGGGCCTACAATGAGCACACAAGCATCAAAACTGGACCTTGAATGATTGGAAGAAGGTTGTCTGATCCAATGAATGCCCTTCTATTGCACCATGTGGACATCCTGGTACGAGTGTGTCATTTACTTGGGGAAGTGTTGGCACCAGGATGCACCATGGGACGAAAACAAGCTGGTGAAGGAAGTGTAATGCTTTGTGCAATGTTCTGCTGGAAACCCTGTGTCCAGTCGTTCATGTGCAGGAAACTATGACATCTACCACCTACCTAAACATCATTGCAGACCAGGTACATCCTTTCGTGACAATGATATTCCCCTCTAGTAGTGCCCTCTTTCAGCAGGATAATGCATCATGCACACTGCTCAGATTGTTCAAGAATGGTTTGCAGAACATGAGAAAGACTTCCAGGTATTGCCCTGGCCTCCATATTCCCCAGATATCAATCCAATCTAGCATCTGTGGTTTGTGTTGGAACAGCATATCTGATCTGTGGCAGCTCAACCACATAATTTAGAAGAGTTAAAGGATCTGCTGGTAATGTGTTGATACCAGATACCAGAAGACACCTTTAGAAATCTTGTAGTGTCCATGCCTTGCCGGGTAAGAGCTGTTTTGGCAGCACATGGAGGACCAACGTCATATTAGGCAGGTGGTCATAACATTTTGGTTCTTAGGTGTATGTGCACATGTGACATATGTGACCAGAGAACTTCAATATCTATCAGAAATCTGGTGAGCTCTTGAAAAAATATAAAGACAGTAATTTTGATAAGAGTGTAGATCATTTATTCAATATAATCTACAAATTACATTAAAAATAACTTATCTGTCATTGAGCAATAAAATAAAAGTTAAAAAAGAATGATAAAGTTTTATTGCTCAATAACAGATAATTTTAAGTTATTTTTAATTAATTTCTGAGCAAGAAGGTCCTTTTAATTGTGTACTAATTACATAATCAGGTTAACAATGTGTTAAATTTCTACATACAAAGTAGTGTATAATCAATAATTATTCTCTTGTGACCAGCCAAGGTCATAACGTTATTAAATTACTTGATTTATTCTATTCAGTTTTATTCAAAATGATCTTTTAGCAAAATTCATAAAATGGTGGTAATATAACTAAAGGTTTGTATTTAGTTGTAGTAAATTTTAGGAGATGAAAAAGTTTAGAGATGTGTTCAATATTTTTTAGCATATGGCTCTGGCCTATGAATTAAAGTTTAAAATGATAGACAATAAAATTTTTAAAAAATTACTCTTAAAGCAGCTACTTCCCATAGAGGTCTGACAGGAAGACAATAAAATTAAAAAAAAATTGCCCTTAAAGCAGCTACTTTCCATAGAGGTCTGACAGGAGCCTTCAGTTTAATATGACATAAAGAAGATCTGTGAGGAAGGCTAGACCTTAGCAGAAAAATGGCACAAACATCCATGCCTTACCTGGGGATCAAACCCTGGTCTCTTTGATAAATAGCCAAGTGCATTAACCATTTGGTAACTACTTATTTTACTATGGCCTCTGTATCTTTTGTGGTTTGACCGGCACATTTCATGCACAATCACATAATGGACTCTTCTAATCCTGTATAGTAAAAAGAAAATAGCAGTGAGACAAACATAACTGACAACAATAATGATGTATAAAAGTCAAAGATCAGAGAATTTAATGAAGACAGAGATGTTGAGCAAGTGTTACATTACCTACAGCAGTTTTAATGTCAAAAAGAGATGATAAATGCTAACTAGCGAAGGGGGTGATACATGAGTGGTTCTTTGCTTTTTTTTTTATTACTATTGAAGGACACAAAATAACAACCATATAAAATATTTAAACTATTCATGCATTTGTAAAGAAATATTTCATGATATGTTTCTGGATAATTTATCAATAAATGTGTTATAAAAGCATACCCTTTTCCACTTTCTTCAAATTGAAACATACCTTATTCTCATAGTTATAAATGCTATCAAAATTAAATGGACAGATATTTTTCTTGACACTTTCTGGTACCTTATGGATTGTGTACCTTATTGCACTGTTTCCCAACTCTTTTCTCTTGGTAGCATGCTTCTGAAATAGTTCCTTCACAGTGACACACCCAAAGTAAAAGTTCTATTTTGTTTTACAGTAATAAATATGTCAAAATACAATTTATTTAAATAAAAATACACATTAAACTCAATATTTGACATAAAAAACTATGAGTGTTATATAATTTGTACTTAGTATGTTTTATTATTTTTATATAAATTTTTATTTTTATAAAAAAAATCATAAAACATGCTAAATACAAATTATTATACAGTGTTATTTTTTTCTTAGATTTTCCCAACACACTTTGGTCATGGCACACTGGTCGGGTTGTTGGATTGGGTTGTTTTACCTCTGAACAGCACTTTTTTGCACACCATGGGCTAAATGGCCAGGTCACATTTTCCCAACACACTTTGGTCATGGCACACTGGTCGGGTTGTTGGATTGGGTTGTTTTACCTCTGAGCAGCACTTTTTTTGCACACCATGGGCTAAATGGCCAGGTCACATAGACTTCGTATGCTCAGAGAAGGTTGGGGGAGGGGACCCACTGGAAGAGCTGTTGGGAGACAGATGGTAACCTCCCATCAAGGCCACCCAGCATGTTCTTTAATGTGCACAGGGTATGGCTCTCCCACACACGGGGCCACTGCTTAACGTCCCATCCGACGGACGGCAGCCTTTCCAAGCCCATCGGTGTCCCCTACTGACTGTGGGCAGGGCGGGGAATTTTGCAGAGATAAATCTCAACACTGACCCAGCTGGGACTTGAACCTGGGAACTACAGATTACGAGCCTGGCGCGCTACCGACTGAGCCACCCCCTCCCCACACACTGGTCGGGAATCACTGTCTCATTGTGTCATAACTCTAATTTGTACAAAAAAATTGCCCAACCAATTTATTAAGTTTAAATTTTTAATATAATTTCTAATCAGGATAAATGCATTGTTTCCTATATTATTTCATAAACCCCCATTTTTTTAATTTTATCACTACATAACATTCCCAGATCAATGTGGTCAGATAATATTTAATAAATATTAATTAATTATTATTATAGCCTTTTTCATGAAATAAAAGCAGCGTAGCAGGAAATACAAGAGTTCATACAAAATTCACCATAATGCTGTATGTAAGAATATGTTCATACAGTAGCTGTAATAGATGCTACAGTGTCAAAAGGATTTTGCCAAAAGATAAGTGTTTCTCTTAATCCCTCACCAAAAACATTTTGACACTGTAGCATCACTTACAGCTGCCATGTGTACATATTCTTATATGCAGCATTATAATGAACTTTTATGAAGTTTATTACTCTTTCTTTACACCAATCATTAATTGTTTATTAGCAATTATTTGGTTTTATTAATGAAATTCTCTTTTCAAATTATTGTTGTTAAATCTAATTCTTTTAAGTTACATATTAGATTTAGCAGAGCTGCCAACAACTCAGATTTTATCTTTGAAAATCCGATTTTTAGGATTTTTTTTTTCAGTTTTACACTGAAGAAAATCTGCCTTTAAATTGTACAGTATTTTTGTCCTTTTCCTAATAGGTGAATGTTAATGAAAGGGAAGAACTGTTTCTGATTTAGCTCTTTTACTGTACTAAAGGTGCAGCTGTGTATTCACTTCTTAATATGTAAATCTGTGCTTACTTGTGGCCACACCTGCATACCAACTAGAGAAAATCTATATGACTGAAGATAATCATTTCCAGACAGAAATATGACAAAGTCCATACCTAAATTCTTTTACAGAGTTGAAAGCATAGAATGCATCTAAATGTGTGTTTATTGAACCTGTACTCAACTCTACTGGCTCTGGCCAACTAAAAAAAAAACCCCTCAAGCAGCTGCTTGCCACAGAGGTCTGACAGGAGCCTGTCAATTTATATGCCATAGTAGAAGATCTGAGAGGATGTCAAGATCTCAGCAGAAAAACGACACACACATCCATGCTTTACCCGGGGCTTGAAACCAGGTCCCTTAGTTCGGTAGCCAAGCGTGCTAACCACTCGGCCACGCAACAGCTAGGCCAACTAAACACTAATTGAATTATTTAAAATCAGAAACTTCAGTGTTAAATAAATAATATATTGGAGAACTTCACTATCTGTGGAACACAATGGACATTGCAACTTGAATGGGTCTTGTGCATGTCTGTTTTAGCAGTAACCCTGCAGTTTACTGCACTCAGCTCACTGGATGATGCTATGAATGGCTAACCTTTTTAAGGTGTGTAAAGTAAGGATAAGAGCCATAACATTTGCTTAGTAGGATTAAAAAATATGTAAGTGAATTTATTCAGTCTGATAGCTTTTCATTGTATCAAACAATTTATTCGATTCTCTGTTGTCTCTGCATGTTTTGTGCTGCCTCTAGTTCTTGACTTTTTTTTTGCATGTCTAACCTTCTAAAGTGAATAAAAGATTATTTGTCATCTTTATTTTTAAGATTATTTAAGAATCATCTTTATTTTAAGATGGTTGTACAGATCCATCTTCTTTATTTTAAGATTTATTAGGAAAGTTTAAGTCAAAACTTAAACTTTCCTAATAAATGGAGATGTAACTAACATGTAATTGTATTTTTTAAATGCAATTTGGAATTAATTCATATATATGTAACAAAGGTATAAATTTTGCCTCAGATAAGTACTGAAAGTAGCAGACAATTTATGATATTTAATTAAACTTCAGCAATGTTTAAAATTCTCCGTTTAAAAGCTCCATTTAAAATAGTGTGTTAAAAAACTCCTTTTAATATGGTTGCCTCTGATGCGTTTATCTTGTTCTAGGTATTTTTTAATAATACGAATGGCTGTGCATTGTTTACGATCATGTTTTCTCTGATGGGATTATTTAATTCTGGGGACTTTTTTATACTGTGGAGGCGGTGAATTGTTTAGTTTTTTTTAGGCTTTGGTCAGTAAAAAGGGCAGAATGGTTGTTCGTTGTTTAGCAGTATGTTTAGGTTGAAATAGTTATCTCTGATAATCTTGTACTGGGGGTTCAGCAGTATTGTGGAACAGCAATTTTTTGTTTAACAGTATACGATGGTTTGAATAGTTGTCTCCAATGAAATTATTGATTTACAAACTTTTTTTGTTTTAAACTACTGAATGAACATTCATGTGTTAGTGATAATAGGCTGTTGAAATAAGTAGCCTCAGATGATACTGATTGATTGGTGCCTATGTGACCAATATTCACCTATTCACCATATAACAATATCCACAGTTAGGAAAATATGTCTAGCTACTATTACTTCTAGTGGAAACAAAATTTTATGCTTAGGAATAAACATTTATGATTATATTCATTACTCAGTGTATTCTCGTTGTACAGCCTCTTTAACTGCTAGTAATACGATTGTTTATATTATTATTTGTAGAATTTTCTAAGAAGTTGAATATTGAGCAAAAGTGCCACAAAATGCCAATGCGAAGACTGCTCAGTTTAAAAAAATAAAGATGACGAATAATTATATAAATTTAATTATAAAATATTATAATAATAAATAAATTTTGCCGAATATTCTTTCTAATGTGATATTGAAATGCTTTTGCAATTAGTTTAGATCACATATTTAATGTTTTTTTTTTACAGAAGTATTATTAAGAAACTATGTATAATTCTGGAGAAATTAAATTTTTTTGTCACAGATAGAAGTCCAGAAGTTAGCTTTCCATCAGACAATGCATTATTGCATTGCGTTAAAAAAGGGTGCCTAAGTACCATAAACTACAGAACTGCCCTGCTCTCCTCCGATTTTTCACTCTTTCAAATCGTAATTTTCATCATGCAAGGTTGGCAGCTCTGGATTTAGGATTGCAGGATGAAACAAGAATGATGGAATATATTATATGTAGGATATAAACACACCAGACAAAAAAATTAGTCACCCCCACCATAAATAGCAACATTAATTTTTATAACTGGTAGATATCATGCCTGTAGTAATACAGCACTATATAGAGGCATGTGACCTTTCATGTGCTCTGTAGTATCATCAGTCCCAGTGGAATACCATTGTTCTTGTCATGAATCATGGGTTGGAAGAAAGATGTGACCAAGTGGCAAAAGGGTGCTATTGCATTTGATAGGGCTAAAGGACATGCTGTGAAGGAAGTAGCTGAATTTGCTAGTGTTTCAAAATGAACAGTCCAACAAGTGTGTAAACCGTGGTGTACATCCAATTTCACTGTTAATTGTAGATGTTACTGCATCTGCAAAGTCGGTGCTCACCAACAGAGAAAAATCAACAAATATCATGACATTGTAAACTGGTTTCAAACCAGATAGGAATTGCTACAGACAGTCAATGAAGGACCCAATCAGCCTGTTTCAGAAAGAGCATTGTAAAGGGAACTGTCTTCCATGAGTATTTGAAGCAGAGTACCTCAGAAGAGACTAATGCTAAACAGCTGCACCTAAAACAGCTGTTTGCAGTGGGCTAGGTACTATAAACATTGGATGGTAGATGACTAGAAAACCATTATCTGGTCAGATGAATCGCATTTCTGTATGCATTACAATAATGCAAGTTGGAGAGTGCACTGCAGAGTAATGAAGTCTTCAATCCGGACTGTATCTAAGGTCTCAATCCTTACTGTATCTAAAGTGTTATTCAACCTGTCCAATCCTGTCTGTATCTAAGGTGTTATTCAAACTGGAGGTGGTTCTGCAATGTTCTGGGGATGCTTTACCTACAATGAGATGGGGCCCATTAGTTGAGGTATCAACCTGTTAAAATCAGGAAGGCTATATACAGTTTCTGGATTACTAGAGTTGCTTTTTGTGCTTCATGCAAAGAACAAACACAATATAGACACTCCAGTGTCCCAGGATGACAACTGCAGGGTGCACAGGGTCAAAACGTTTGTGACTGGTATGAGGAGCATGAGGTAGCACTGGAACACTTCAACTGGCCCACAAAATCACCACATGTAAATCCCATTGAAAACCTTTGCGACTATTGGGAACAGAGGTAAAACACTGAAATAGGCTTCTAGCTGAACTACAAGTGCTATTGTTAGAGGAGTGAACTAGAACTGATGTAAACTATATCTGATAACTGGTGGAGTCCATACGTAACAGGATTGCTGCTGCAATTCATGCGAAGGGAGGCGTTACACAGTATTAGGTGAGAAATTTCAGAGGTAATTAATTTTTTGTCTGGTAAGCTTACAACAAGAAGTGTATAAGATTAAATAAAGATGATAAAAAGAATAAACAAATAAATAATATTTTAAAATATTTTATTTTGCTGTTCTACAATAATTCAGCAAAACAAAGTGTACAAAATGCACTTTCTATATTGAATTTTGATTTGGAAAATTTTTATGTTCAGCTGATTTTTTTGCTAAAGTATCATAATGAGAAAATTTTAAGCTCTTCAAGGTCATTGCAACAATTGTAACCATAAAATGTGTTGCTGTATTATTTACATATAAATCCCCACATTGGAACAGCTATTTTGTTTAAACTATAGCAAAAAAAAAATTTTTTTTTAAAGAGGTCAATTCATAATCACGATCAATAACCTGTGTAGCTTGTAACATATAAATACTCTTAGTAAATAATATTATCATTTCTACTCTTCTTTTAGCTTCAAATACAAGTAATTGATGTTAATGACCATCGACCACAGTTCTCAAAAGATGTTTACACAGTAGATATACCTGAAAATATTCTTGTTGGTGAGGATATTCTGCAACTAAAAGCAACAGATGATGATCAGGACAAGCGTCTTTTTTATTCCATATATAACAGGTTAGATCATGTAGATCAAATCTTTGCTGCATCAAGTATTTTCATAAGATAAGCCTTAAATTTTGTTACATACTAATATTGAAAGTGTGTAAAATTGCAGCATACATTGTTCCAGAAATGTTCTGAGTTATTATTGAACACTGTTTTAAAATTAATAAAAGTATTGCATTATTCATCAAATTATTAATTGTTTTGTAAAAGCCATGAAAACAATCTTTGACCTTAGAAATCCTTTTTTTTAGTTCAAGTATGAACTATTGTTAAAAACATTTAGAATTTCAAATATTCTATCTCTTTCTATTATTGTTTTTGAAACGAAGAAGTTTATAACATTCTTTTGATTAATGGTATTTTTATTATCATCTTGATTTTATATATATTATCAAATAATACTTATTTAAACATTAATTTAAACATACAAATTTAATTGATAAGTAATTTTTTTATTATAATCTCATGAAATAGTAAGGTAAAAAAATTGTTTTTGCCATAAGTGGCACCCATCCACGGCAAAACCAAGTTTTTTCATGTTACTATTTCATGAGTTTTATGTGTACAGGACATTTCATATGATACTTTACTACTGATTTATTATAGTCATTAATAATTTAAAGTGTTTCATTTTGTGGTGATTATGCAGTGTTGAACAGTTGTGTTTTAGAATGCAGTAGTTCTCACTTAATGTTATTAATTCATTCTTGAAAATTTTTAAGTAAAGCAACATTAAATGAAGCATAATTTCCAATATACAATATTATAAGTTCTAGAGCATCTAGTTTGAAAACTCAGCTATTTTAACTGCATAAATATGCTCCCCAATGATATTACTCATTTCTAAGCATAAGAATGTTAATTAAAACCAAAATAATACCATTGGTCCAATAATAAAAATATATATTTAAGCAATAAAAAATACATAAAAGTTATTTACGTTAAAAGCACTCATTAAATCCACTTCACAACAGTTACAAAGTAACAGAGTTTTTATTGGTATTCAGAAAGGCTTGAGGATTTGGTAGGGCTCTTGAAAAATTATCAAGGAATTACTAGCTGTTTCAGATCAACTGTTCCTAAATTTGACATACATGTTTATCCCAGTGCAATCTATATTACATTAAAAAATGAAGTCTGATACTAAAATAGAACCCAGCTCAAGTCTAAAAACAACTTTTATTTACTATACTAACACTAACTGGAGAGCTGTTGTATACCAAGAAGCTTTACTTGTATTTTTTACATTTGTAACTAAAAGTAAATTAAAAATTTTAATTCATTGTTATTATACACCTCATTTACAAATAGAATAAATTCAACTCTTGGTGATCCATCTACTTTGTGTGCAGGACATATTCCTACTACTGAAAAGTAAAGCACTGATAAATCAATCCAGAGCTTTACAAAATTGTTGAACTGACACTGACTGACTGAGATTCATGCAGAGGAGATATGAGTGTCAGTTTGTGTTGTGTTGTTTTACCTCTGAACAGCACTTTTTTGTACACAATGGGCTTAATGGCCAAGATGCAAGGATCCCAAGGGCTCAGAGAAGGTTGGGGGAAGTGGACCCACTGGAGAGCTGTTGGGAGACAGATGCAACCCCCCTTAAAGGTCATCTAGCATGTTCTTTAACATGCACAAGGTATGGCTCTCCTTTACAAGGGGCCATGGCTTAATGTCCCATCTGATAGATGGTGGCCTTTCTAAGTACATCAATGTCCCCCTACTACACGAGGGCAGAGCAGGGAGTTTTGCACAGATTAATCTCAATAAATTCCAGGTTCGAGTCCCCAGCTGGGACTTGAACCTGGGAACTGCAAACCTGGGAACCTGGCACTCTACCAACTGAGCCACCCCCTCCCAAATGTGTCAGTACTTTTCATTTTAACACCAAACCAAATGACAATGTGAATTTGATATCATATTAAAATTAATAATGGAACAGTTTGTAATCTCAACATAATCACTAAACAGTAGCATAATTTGTCTCAAACGTAATTTTTTTTTTCATCTGTTTAAGTTGACAATGATACCAAATTGTTTAACTGATAAAACTCTTTATTATTATTATTAAAGCATTTACAGTTATCTGAAATGTTGGCATCAGCATTTTTAGGTACTTAAGTGAATGATATGAAATGTGATAGGACTCTAAAACTGAGATATTTGACAAGCCTAAATTCTTATTGCTTTTCTCTCATGATTTGTTGGTTTATCAGTTTGTGGATATGACAAAATAGTTGTTCCACCATATCTTTCAAATGCAATGGACAAACTTAGTGAATTATGTGTCAAATGAAAGCTTGTGAAGTGAGGAGTGTCATAGGATATAAAAATTCCCCACATACTTCCACCCCCCAAAAAAGGGAAAAGTATGTGAAGGATTATTGCACTATATGTTTCAATGCAAGGGCTTGTGATATGGGAAATGTTGTGGCAATAAAAAATATACCCCCTTGCATTCTTCCCCCTAAAAAAGAGGAAATTGGAAAGTCATTCTTTTACTATATTGTTAGGTTTCAAATGAAAATTCATTCAGGACTGTCATCAACTACTTCAAATTGTGTCCTCACCATTCTTTTCCTCCTCCCCCCAAAAAAGGGGGACGAAAATTTCATAGGAATTGAGCTTAATGAGTTATATCAAAATTAAAGCTTGTGACATCTCCAATGTCACGGGCTACCTCAAACATGACTCCAAAATATAGGATAGGAGAAATGTGGTCGATAAGTAAAAGTCATTTCAAGTGAAATTTGTTTTTAATGACAAAAAAATTAAAATTTAAAAATGCACTGTAAAAGGTGGAAACTAAATCTAAAACATATTGATGGTGCTATCAAACTTTGTTCAATAGGTAAATTGGTGCCTTATCTTTCTGTAAAGTGAATACGAATTCAGTGACTAATTGCACCATTGATATGCTTTAAATTTATTTTTAATTTTTTAGGGTGCATATGAAAAATGGGTATTTTTTAATTTTTTTTTATTTATTAATATTTTAATTTTAATTTATACAATTATTTGAACTATAGGAATTGAAAAAAGTTTAATAGTAACCTAAAAAAGTTTGATGCAATATTTTCATCACTACACAGAATCAGTGTCATAAGGCACACATAAGGAAAAATTCACACATAAGGAAAAATTCATCTTTAAGTTGTTTATATTGTTAATATAGATAAGTAACTGTGATGGTTCCAAAATTTATCCCTGAAGGTCTCCACAATTTGGTTGTTTACATTCACTAATGAAGTTATTAATTTTTATCAATATATCTTTTAAGCAATTTTTAATTAAGTGATAGAATATTCAGTACTTTTTGGAAGTCAGAGAATAATGCTCCAGCAATGTTTCAGTCTGCATTAATTTTATGGGAAAAATATTCCATTAAAGCAGTTTGACACTGTAACGCTCCAAACAAATGCAAAATACTTTAAGTTTTATGCTCCGGATAGCTTAGACGGGCGCCAGGCAATAATTAACAAATTGCCAAAAGTAGAATAAGTTGATTTAGGGTTCAAATACCAGCGAGCGTTCATAAGTAAGAATCAAAAATGATTGTCAACTAATAAGAATTAATGTAAAAAAGATCCTTAATTAGCGTTGCTCAAGATAAAAAAACTACAGACTCAAAAGTTTTATAACAAAACAAAATAGATTTATTTCCAAAATAATTAACTCACCAAGACATCAATGAAAAAACATAACTCTTGTGCTACGCACCTTACTACATCTCTCTCCTTCTCTCTCTCTGTCTCGCAGGTCACGGTTTTTGACAATGAGCCGGCGCATGCCGGGAAAGACATTTGCATACTATGACGAACGATGCAAGCTATGACGCAAGAGGGGGCGTGTCCTTGGCACGCGCTTTAACGGTACAGTCGGAAGATCGGAGTTGCGGCGCACGCAACTCCTAGAAACTTGAAAACGAGTGCTGTGATGCCGAAAAGGAAATAAAAAATCCCCAAAATGATAAATATAACGTAAATTAAACAAAACTGGTTAAGGTAAAGCAAAAGTGAACGGTGGGGCATCACAACTCCCCCTTCCAAAGGGAGTCAAAAGATTTGACCTAACAAATTTTGACGAGCAATTTTGAATAAAGGACACATCTTACGTCATTTACACATGGCTGAACATAAATAAGTAAAAGTATGCTAGCGCAAATTTTGATATGATGAACTATTCTTACTTTGACACAATTTTCCAGCACAACCAAAGGTACCTCCTCCCTTTTCCTCCTGACAAAAATATGTAATTAACAGCTAACCTAGTGTCAATACATACCAGTGGCTGTGACAGTTAACTGTATACTAGCATCATCGGTCTAACTAGTATCACATTCTGATACAAACTCGAAATTGGCATATCTTGAACTGTACAGAAAAAATAGAAAGATTAGGAGTTGATTAACCTAAGTCTAATAAATGTTAAAAAGATGAAAAGAAAAAGTGATTACATTGTTGCTAGCGGGGTGATAACTTCCGCTTCTCCCCTAACCACAATAAAAAATATGTGAAAGCTAATTCTTCTCCTAAATCACATAAAAAAACGGGTATTCGAACACCGTTATCTCCTCCTAATTACATTCAAATACGCAAAGCTAAGAAAATTCAAAATTTACAAACAAGCGGGATTGTAATCATCCGCTAATTCTTCTCCTATTCACAGAAATCGCGATCTAGCTGAAATCAAAAATCATTAATTACCTCCCCTTTCAGAGCCAACGTCTCCCTCCCAAAGGAGTTATGCTGGTAACAACTCGGTTATCAGACTAGGCCATTTGGGGACAGCTCCAAAAAGGTACACAAAAAAAACAAAATTCTGCAGTCATCATCATGGTCATCATCTATATATACCAATAAATACTGCCAATGTCATCCAAAAATTACGTATCATTGACACATAAATATCACTGATGACACTGAACAGATTTAAACACATATACATAAATCGTATCTAAGAATAAAGAAAAAAGAGGGTAAATAATTTATAATATACGATGATAACATTTCATCCAATAACTTTTACATGAATCTCCTTTTTTTTTTTACATAAATTCACTTTGGAATGCACGTTATTTTACAATACAAATTCTTAAATCACTAATTCTCTTTCACTCTTCTCATTCATACCCAGAAACATTTTACAATTTCTAAACTTTCCAATATCGACTTACAAAATTTTCAGCTATCAGTCAGCTGAAAAAAATCTACAAAAATACATTTTAACTCACGTAAATACAATAACTAGAACCTCGATGAACAAGAATGCAAAAAAAAAATTCTATTCACACAAGTATAAACTCGAACTACAAAAATTTCACTTTTCAAAAATAAATATCGAACTCTAAAGTTTCAACAAGAAATTAAACATCGCTAACTATATAATTCACAATAAGGCTTCTTCTTCGTCTTGATCTATTCCAGAAAAAAAACATTTTATAACTCAATCAAGTGCCAAGTGAAAGAAAAATATTCTTAAATTTCATTGTTGGCACTCCGTGGCAATAAATCATCTAGTCCGTTTCCGATAACATCCTTCCGTCGTCGTTGGGTGGCTTCACGTAAAGTTGTTACTGAAGATCTCGTTCAAGTCAAGTCGTCGCTGTAGATCTCTCTCGTGACGTCATCTTCCCGATGTTCGCTGCTTTGCTGCCGGTTGTCGCTCTGCAGGGTCTGGTCGTTTCGTCGGCTTTTCGTTGCTCCGTGCGGATTTTTGAAGAACCTTTTCTCGTACTTTCTAGGCTTATTGGTGTCCGCCTCCAAATGACGCTTTAATAGTTGAGGACCTCCAGACTTGTCAGGAATACTTGCGGTCGGCACAACTTCTTGGTTGGTTTTTTCTTCACTTAAATCAGACTCAAAATTATTTTCATTGTTATTACTTTCTTTTAAAACTTCTACTTTAAAAACCTTTTCAAAAACGGCTTTCTCATACGGTTGTTCTACTTCACAAACTTCGTTATTTAAACATTCATTATTTGCACTAACGGGACATTTTATAGGTGCTTCTGAAATAATCTATTCTGGACCACAAGGTAAGTCAAAAAGTCCACGGGACCGCGGCTGCACTGTCAATTGACATACGTCATTAGTACCATCGAAAACTTGTTCCTTAGCAAACGGAAGATCGACTTCTATATCGTTTCGATCTGTTACTTTAGTTACTTCGTGGCAATCAGTAAAAAAAGGTAAAGCCATAGTGGCAAGGCATAACTCCTGAGAGGGCTTTTCTTGAGGAACCTTGGCCTCTCGCTTCAAAGATCCCGATGAAAGTTTCACGAATTTTAATTCCTTTTATAGCAATAATTCTCAGTATGTCCCAGTCGGCCACAAAAATTACAAGTGAAAGATTGAGGTTGTTTAAACAAAGTTTTAGGTCTAGTGGTATGGTTTGAAGCTTGACGTGGCAAAAAGTCTCTACTTCGTTCATATTCTATAGTTCTAGGCGCGTTCGGCGCAAATTGTCGGGACCGTGTAAATTCCGGTCGTGCGGGAGTCATTCTACGTGACTCAACCTGATATCGCTGCTTTGGCGGGAATGGCATCCATTGTTGGTTATGTGTATTTGCTGCAGATTCTCTTCTTGCAGTGTATTGCCGAGCCAATTTGACTAACTCTGTAACTGAATTGATGTTTCGTACTTCTAGGAATTCTCGGATGGGCAAAAGTAATTGAGACAAAATGCAATTTACAATATCAATTTCAGCGGCATCAGCATCGTACAGCTGGTATAATTCTACTGTACCCCATATGAATTTTTCTATGTCATCTCTTTCCTTTGTCTTCGTGAAAACAACTCTGTAGCTAGTTCTGTAAAATCATTATAAGCCGGATATATGTCCATGATTTCGTTTTTAAATTCTTCCCAAAGTTCTATGCCATGACGACATCCTACGTTATTCCACCATTGCTTAGCGCATCCAATTAGGCAAGATACTGCTAAAACAACTTTTTTGTTGCTTGGCACTTCATGTAAACGGAAGTGCTCCTCCATGGACTTGACAAATGTCCACGATGACGGACGTTTCGAACCGTCGAACCTTATCTCAGGTAAAGGCCAATTAACATAAGGTCTATAGTTAATGGATGGGTTGGCAAATCGTCGTTGTGGCGGTTGAAAATACTCTGTTCTATCTCTTGCTTCTGGTGGAACAGAAAATGGAACCTTACGTTCAAAGTTTCTTCGTTGGTGAACTGACGTAGCATTGTCAGCAAATTTAGGGGTTGTTGTCGTTCCCCTTTTCTCCCGATTATCATCAAGCAGATTCATTAGCACTTCTGCTTCCATCATTACATCTTTCAATCTACCCTTTACTCTTTCTATGTCGGGAGTCATTATGGCGGAATCGGTCATATTGTTAGCAGACATGTTTAGCGGTCTGCCGAAATTTTGAATTTTGGAAATTTTGAAAACCTTTTTTTATCTTGAACAGCGCTCAAAGGTACTGCTATACAACAATACTAAAGCTATAACTAAGCTTTACAAAAATATAAAAATGCTTATAAAAAAAATTTTCTTATCGTCCTACGTACTTGTGTGTCCGGACACTTCTAATCATTACATACGACAATTATCTTAAATATTCAGCAATATCTACGCTGAAACTTCAGTACCTTTGAATAATACACAAAAAATGTTAAGCTACTTGCTCAACAAAAATTTTCGGCTTAAGCTGCCGTTAAATCTACAACTAGTACATACAACTATTGAGCTCAAAAAATTACTATCTTTGACAATCATACAAAATTTATCCACAAATATATATACTATCTTTAAATACTGGCGAGTCCCTGTTCGCTGCGCCACTTCTTTTATGTGACTCTGTAACGCTCCAAACAAATGCAAAATACTTGAAGTTTTTATGCTCCGGATAGCTTAGACGGTCGCCAGGCAATAATTAACAAATTGCCAAAAGTAGAATAAGTTGATTTAGGGTTCAAATACCAGCGAGCGTTCATAAGTAAGAATCAAAAATGATTGTCAACTAATAAGAATTAATGTAAAAAAGATCCTTAATTAGCGTTGCTCAAGATAAAAAAAACTACAGACTCAAAAGTTTTATAACAAAACAAAATAGATTTATTTCCAAAATAATTAACTCACCAAGACATCAATGAAAAAACATAACTCTTGTGCTACACGCTTGGTGCTACGCACCTTACTACATCTCTCTCCTTCTCTCTCTCTCTGTCTCGCAGGTCACGGTTTTTGACAATGAGCCGGCGCATGCCGGGAAAGACATTTGTATACTATGACGAATGACGCAAGCTATGACGCAAGCTTTAACGGTACAGTCGGAAGATCGGAGTTGCGGCGCACGCAACTCCTAGAAACTTGAAAACGAGTGCTGTGATGCCGAAAAGGAAATAAAAAATCCCCAAAATGATAAATATAACGTAAATTAAACAAAACTGGTTAAGGTAAAGCAAAAGTGAACGGTGGGGCATCACAACACTTTCTTTCTTTGGAAGTCATTATTTTTAGAAAAGAACTTTCTCATGTATACTTGTGAAATATTCAGTTTTCTCAATGGAGGTAATTTGTATTAATTTAGTTTCATACCACATCATTAGATATATCAACCAATAAATCAGCACTTTAGTGTCGATTTAAATTTTAGAGGAAAAATTGTCGAGCCAGGTAGGATACGAACCCATGACCTCCTGATAACATGTCAGGTGCTTGGACCACTGAGCTACCGGCTGCCGATCAAGATCTCCTCTAATTAGCGCTATGAACATTCCTTTTATGTTACATATAGGCACTATTCAGGCAATTTTAGCCCAAGCGGCTTTCTATTTGCCATATAGCTGGAAGCATGTGATTACAAGTATGCAGATAATAAATAATGAAATAAACTCGACTTATTCCATATCAACCAATAAATCAGCACTTTAGTGTTGATTTAAATTTTAGAGGAAAAATTGTCTTGAGCCGGGTGGGATACGAACCCACGATCTCCTGATAACATGTCAGGTGCTCTGGACCACTGAGCTACCAGCCGCCGATCAAGATCTCCTCTAATTAGTGCTCCTCATATCCCACCCGGCTCAAGACAATTTTTCCTCTAAAATTTAAATCGATGCTAAAGTGCTGATTTATTAGTTGAGATGGAATACGTCGAGTTTATTTCCTTATTTATTATCTGCATACTTGTAATCATATGCTTCCATCTATATGGCAAATAAAAAGCCACTTGGGGTAAAATTGCCTGAATAGCACCTATATGTAACATAACAGGAATGTTCATAGTGCTAATTAGAGGAGATCTTGATCAGCGGCCGGTAGCTTAGTGGTCCAGAGAACCTGACTTGTTATCAGGAGGTCGTGGGTTCGTATCCACCAACCCGGCTCAAGACAATTTTTCCTCTAAAATTTAAATCGACACTAAAGTGCTGATTTATTGGTTGATAGGGAATACATCGAGTTTATTTCATTATTTATCATTAGATGTGTTACCAGTAATATCACATTGCAAAACTAGCTTTTGCTCTCTCCCTCAAGCAACTAAAGACTATGGAAGTCCAACTAGATTGTGCAAGTGTGTTTTATAATCATTATCATTATCCATTCACTTCATTGCTGGCCCCTTCAAGCCTTTAGGAACACTGTCTACAACTACATTTGTTAATTGAAAATTTTGGATCCTGGCAACATTGGCAAGCAAAATGTTAATAAAAAAAGGGAATGTAGTTGATGACTACTGCAACTCAGCTCATTATTATTTGTGTAATCACCCAAGATGCTGTATAATATCTAAACTCCAATTCATTAAATTATTATTTTTTGCAAAATCTCCAACTTTCACTACCATGGTAAACATTGAAAATGATCAGTCATGAACCCTAAGTTTAATTTTTGATACACATGCCTATTTTTTCATACTCTCCAGAGATTCTTAAAAGTTTCAGAAGCAACTTCTAATTTAACTATTTTTCTCATATTATTTATTTTCTGTAACACAATTTTTAAGGTAAACTGAGAAACTTTCTCCAAAGTACAACCATTCAAAAATAAAGCATTATTTACCTGACCAGATTTCTTGTATTCAGTTTCTTCATATTGATCATCACCCAATTGTACTCTGAGTTACATCAATAGCAAGGATTAAGAAGTTCATCACCTGAATATCATCTGCTATGAAGTTTAAATCATCAGCAAAATCTAAATAAGATGTTTTCAAATCTAGAAAATCTAAGATCCCTTCAAAACATTTCCTCATAACAATATCAGTTACTGAACTAAATAGGAAAGGTGACGAAATGTAGTCAGACACTGGTGGGCTTGGAAAAGCCACTCTCTGTTGGATGGGACATTAAGCTGTGGCCTCCATGTGTAGGAAAGCCATATCCTGTGCATGTTAAAGAATACACTGGATGGTCTTGATGGCTACCATCTGTCTTTAACAGCTGTCCAGTGGGAACCCTCCCTCAACTCTTCTCTGACCCTTTGGGTTCCTTGTGACCTGGTCATTTAGCTATTGCATGCAAAAAAGTGCCACTCAGAGGTACAACAAACCAAACCCTTTTTGAGGAAAAATATGTAGCCATTTTTGAAAGCTGCTAGTTGCTGCAAAATGCAATTAGTTATAGGATATTTCTTTAAGAAATGAATTAGTATTTTTATGACTTTTTCTAACATGATACATTTAATAATCTCTTTATTTTTTATGTAACCTATGTTGACTACCAGTATCATACCCAGGAACTTATTTGGGTGTAAGGGGGATAGATGATGTATTTGAATCACATGTAACATAATTTAATCTGATTTTCAGAAATTTTACATACACCTAGAAAATAACTACCATACTAAAATATTAGAATAATTATGTCATTTGGAATCCAACTTCTAGACTCTGTACTTTCTAATATATACATTTAATGGAAAAATATGACTGAAGATAAGTTTAACACTTTAAGTGCCAGAACCCATTAATCTGTTTTCAAAAATCACCACAAATTAACTTGCAATGTATGTTTTTATCCTTACAGTTTTTTCCTTTTAAATTTTTTTTAATTTATGTTTAGGATTAAATGCTTTTTTTTCTTAGTATGTATGTAATGTAAACTATTTCATTCATTAGCTGCTTTATAATAAGGCTTAAAATTTGAGTTGCGTTTTTAGATAAAAAAAAAACTTGACATGTAAGGGTTAAGATCATGTAATAAAATTTATTTAAATCTAAATATTTCAACATTATTCATTCAGTATTTAAAGAACTATGGAAACTGAAATATTTCACAACAGTAATTGTCATAAAAATTTACCACAAAAATTATTAAAGCTTGAATAGTAAGCATTGTTTCAAACCACCGAATGAAATGAATACACGTTTTAGAAGTATGCATATTGATTTTTTCAATATTAGGCAATTGGGAATTTTTGTTTAAAACATGACAATTTATTGTTAAAATACAATCTTTCTTAACTTTTTAAATACTGAAAGAATATTGCTGAAGATCAAGATTTAAATAGATTTGATTATGATCCTTAATTTGTCTTAAGCTACATTTTTCCATTAAATGCATACTTTAGAAATTATTATGGAGCTTCAAAGTTAGATTCCCATTGAATAGCAGAAATTTCTCATAATATTTTGGTAGGGCAGTGTATATTATGTTGAAATCCTCAAGGGAGGAAGACTTCAATATCATATATTTTTCAATAGTTTCTCCCTCCCCAGGTATGCCACTGTTGAGTGCTCTCTGTTGTGCTAAAAAAAAATAGTGTCTTAATATGGGTTTAATTTATTACATCAATAACTTGAGTAACCCTAATTCTTTAATTTTTGTTCAAATATATGTAAACTTTATTTTTCACTTATGTGATATTTTGGGTTAAATAATTCAATATCCTTTTTGTAAATTTGCAACCTCTCTAACTATAGTTATCTTTATCATTACAGTGCAAGTCCTCAAACCTTAAAATTATTCCAAATTGATTCTATAAAAGGAACAATATCAGTGTCTCACTCAGTAGACCATGAATCAATGGCAAAACATATATTAACAGTTATGGTGAGAGATCATGGCACACCATCAAAACGTAATTTTGCCAGAGTTATAATAAATATCCATGATCAAAATGATCATCATCCTGAGTTCCTTTCTTCAATATTTGAAGGTCAAGTTTATGAGACAGCAGCAATAGGAGCATCAGTAATTCAAGTTTTAGCTGTAGATAAAGACAAAGGCCAAAATTCTCAGTTGCATTTTAGTATAGTCTCAGGTATGTAAAACATTTCTAATCATCCATTTATCTAATACATAGATATATTAATAACATTTCTAATATATATTTTTAATACAGGGGACTCTCACATAACAAAGTCATCAGATAATGAATTTTCACTTAATGAATTACCTCACACGTGCTACCTTTGAATCACATAACAAATTGCTTATGAAGCCATATGGTCTCCAATCAGAGTGCTCCTATACAAACTCAATCAATTACCAACACCCATTTATGTATATTTGGAGCTCGAATGTCTTGGTTTACATTGTTTGCTGTGTTTTATTTGTCAAAAGAGCCCTCCTAGATCTATCATTGGCCAGCAACTCTAAATGCCCATATCTGCACCAGCTCTGATAGAAGATTCTCTTTCAAGACAAATTTTTCCTACCACAACTTCTCTGTAATAAGTTTTAAAGCAATGATATTTAACTATACATCATGATAATATGTATATTCTGTAAAATCTTTTTTAAAGTATATTGTTCAAATATATACTTATGATATATTGATTGCGATGCATTTACTTTATGTAGTAGGTTGTAATGTAGCGTAGGGCCCTCAGCTGCCATCTTGGACTTTTTGCTCAGAAAACAGGAAACTTGTAAAACTGAGTTGCAATATGATATCCATCTGCATGTTTAAATATTTATGGCTGTTTAAAATACACTGAGAGGCCAAAAGTCATGGCATATGTGCCTAATAACAGGGTGGTCCTCTTTGAGCCCTCAACAGTGCAGCCACATGTCAAGGCATGGAATTAACGAGTTGCCAGTACTGTTCTACAGGGATGGCTGCTCACACATCCTGCAGTGTAGACCATTATTGTGTTGCATTGGATGATGCTGGATTCATGGATCATAAGTTTGTTTCCATTGTGTCCCACAGATGCTCCAAGGGGTTCATGGTGGTAAAGTCCATGGAGTGTTCCTTGATCCATCTCCTAGCAACCAAAGATTGGTGACATGTTGCATTATCTTGTTGGAATACCCCTTCAACATCAGGGTGCTCAAGAGTCATGAAAGGGTGCAGATGATCTGCAAGAAACTCCACATATCTCATACCTGTCAGCGATTGCTCCAAATGGATGAGAGAGCCCAATGTAGACCACATAAACACATCCCAACACCATCACAGAGCTGCCTCCATCATCTGCACTCCATCGGCTACCAAATCCGATGGAGTGCAGGTGATGATGGATAGTCCTTTCAGAAACGTTTTGTGTTTGGCCCGCATTCAAATTGGCAGTGATTTCATGCACTGTAGCCCAATCTGTTGGTCGTTACAATTCATGACAGCTGGCGCGAGTTCTGTTCGTCAATTGGACATGGCCATCCCATTTGCTGGTTTATGTTTGTGGAAATGCCATCAATAGAATACTGACGATAAACGCTTGACACCATAGACCTGGGAAAACCAAATTCCTGCACAGTCTCCAATATTGCATGACCCATCCTTCTGGCACCGATGATCAAGCCATGTTCAAAGTCAGACATTTCACTACATGCAGCCATGCTGAATTAACAACTACTTCGAAATGAATGTTGGGTTTGTAGGCTACTGCAGTGCCATTTTGCGGTTGATGTCCAATGCATCAGTTACATGTACAGTGTAATAGTTCTGCTTTAATTGCTATTCTCATGACCTCTCAGTGTAGTTGTCTTCAATGAGATTATTTGTTTGGGGGAATTTTCCTAAGTTCATTCCTTAGCAATAACTGTTATTAATGAAATAAAGTTTTGACAACATTATTTATTTTTGTGGCTTTTTTTAAATGCGGAATGAGGTTTCACTGTTTAGTGATAAGCTTTGTTAATGAAATCTTTTGATAAGATTATTTATATTTGGAGCTTTTTTTAAGTGAGAAACAAGGATTCCTTCTTTAATGATAAGAAATGTTAATGAAATTTACTTTGATGAGAGTATTTGCATAGAACTGGCCAGACCTAGCACCTAATGTCCAACCCCACCTTCTCATGGTGCAGGTCATTAGTACCTTTCAAAAGAGATACTCTCTGTATAATACAAATATATCTCAGTGAAAAATCAATCAAATAAATATGATAGTCCCTTTGTTTATTTCACTATATTTGAATGATTTATCGATGTTGCACAGTCCCTTGTTGAGTAGTGTAGTAGATGGAATAATAGGAAGGCTAAACAGCTTTTCAGAAGTTTATACTTTATACAGGGTGATTCAGAATTCATCATCAATATTTGGTGGGGAGGTAGGTAATAAGAAACGAAGGAGATTTCACATAGGAAAGCATGGGCGCATATGCCATGTAGTAGGGCAAAATGACCCCAGTTCAATGATGAAAAGAACACATAAGAAGGAAGTGGTAAGGAAAAAACATTTATTATCTTACATGTAACATTTCTTTGCATTGGTTGTACAGACTTACAAGAGGTGCTCGAACTGCCGACCATGTGCTAGAATGCATGACTCACAACGGCGTTGCATGGACAGCCGGACCCTGTGGAAGATGCCTGGCATTTCCCGGATGTTTGAGGCAGCAACTGATATGCGTGCTACAAGATCCATAGCACTATCAACAGGGGTCTCGTACACCATGTTTTTCATAGCACCCCATACAAAGAAATCGATTGGAGATAAATCCGGTGAACGTGGTGGCCAAGAAACCGGTCCACCGCGGCCAATCCATTGACCACCAAACTGTCTGCGTAGGTAAGCACGCACAGCATTTGCGAAATGTGCAGGAGCGCCGTCATGCTGGAACCACATTCGCCGGAGACTACCATCAGGAACCTCATTCAGAAGATCCGGTAACACAGTCTGAAGAAATGTTAGGTACTTGGCACCGTCCAAATGGGATGGTAGTAAATACGGGCCCAACAAACAGTCACCGACAATCCCAGTCCACACATTGACAGCAAAACGTTGTTGCTTATTTGTTTGTTATTGCATTGCGTTGTTGCACAATTGGCATGTGTGGGTTCTGATGAGCCCACACATGACAATTGTGTGTGTTGAAGACACCCTCTCGAGTGAACAATGCCTCATCGGTGAAAAGAACATACATTGGGAAATTGGGATCAACGGCTGTTCTCTGCATGAACCACTGACAAAAAATAACACGCTTGGGATGGTCGTCTGCTGCCAATAATTGCATTCTTTGCAGATGAAACGGATGTAACCCTTCATCGTGTAATATCCGCCACGCTGTTGCTTGCGAAATTCCAAACTGCCTAGCCATACCTCGTGTGCTAGCACCAGGTTGTTCCTCGATTTCCTGTAGGACAGCTTCCTCTACTGCTACTGTCCGTGCCGATCTGCGCCTCCCTCGATTAACATTACTAGCAGCAAACGATCCTGTTTCACGCAGTTGGCGATGAATACTTGAAAACATTTGATGCTGTGGCACACGGCGGTTTGGGAAGCGCGCTGCATACAATTGCCTGGCTCGAAGACATCTTTCTCCTGCCGCACCGTAAGTTACATGCATATCTGCACATTCATTCCACGTATACCGGTTCATGTTACTTCTGCAAATTCACCTTGTCGAATGACAACTGACTGCACGCGTCAAACAGCTGTGCTTCTGTATGAGAGGTGTGTACACACAGCGCCCTCTACACCACCATGCGTTCATCTGCCCCCATACTTTCCTATGTGAAATCTCTTTCTTTTCTTATTCCCTTCCTCCCCACTAAATATTGATGATGAATTCTGAATCACCCTGTATATTATTGTACACTAATCTTGAAGATACATAAAATGAAACGATGAGTTGATTGTCAAAAATTAATTATCAGTATTAATTAATTAATTAAAAATAATTTTTAATTAATAATAATTTAAATCTATTATTAATTAATTATTATTATTTAATGTTAATTAAATTAAAATTAATTAAAATGTGGTAAAAATATATAATAAAAGATGTGTAATCAACAGAATGTAAAAAAAAAAGATTCACTTCCACAAGATATACTCTCTTGTGGAAGTGAATGGAAGGGGAGGGCTGCCATATTTTTGTGGCCAACTGATCTGGATAACTATGGCTATTTTTTTTTCTACCCTGCTGAGGAGTAGTCAACCACAAGTTCCTGGTGCTAACCATATAAACATACTGGACTGAAAATAGGCTATGAGCTTGATTATGGATCCTGAATTTGCTGCACTGGTGGGTTTCTGTGGAGGGAAAATCTTCCACTGTGTGTTTGCGGGTTGAAACCCCAAATGGATACGTTTTATCAGCTGGTGGTTAATCCTGAGCAAGAGTTCAGGCACCTGAACTCTTGCTCCTACAGGTATCATCAAATACTACATTGAAGGAAGTCTTCCAGTGTAGATGGCTTCAGCCTTTAGTAGTGGAGTCTTTGCTCCATTCTCTCTCTCAATAAACATAGTTTCTTTAAACACCCCACTAATCATTTTCTCTCCATAGGTAGTTGGAATGTAAGAACTCCACACAGGGCTTATTCTCTTGATGTCCTCATACAAGAATTCCACCATTATAATTTGGATATTCTCAGCTTGCAAGAGGCCAGATGAACAGATAGTCAAATTCTTAAAAATAATCTTAAAGTTCTCTTTTCAGGGAGGGAAGATAAAAAGCATCTCCAAGATATAGGTTTGTATCTCAGCAGATACGCTAGTGATGCTCTTCTAGGATATAAGTGCATTAATGAAAGGTTTCATACAGCTAAATTTCAGACAAACATTAACAACTTGAATGTCATCTGTTTTTATTCCCCCTCTTGGGGGATGAGGATGAGAAAGACAGATTTTATGGACAACTTCCGGATATTTTGAATTCTGTCAAGAAAGGAGGTAATACCCTTGTTCTAGGTAACTTCAATGCCAAACTTGGTACTGACTCTGACCTTTGGGGAGGAGTGATAGGTCTTTTTGGTATTGGTAGGTGCAATGGCAATGGGCAATGTCTCCTACAGTGAACTTAATGGGTTGAGAATAACTAATAATTATTATGAAAACCACGGCATACATAAATACTAATGGGTTTCCCCTGATGGACTGCATAAGAATATGATTGACTATATATATTAATAAACAGCAAATGGGCTAGTTCTGTTAGGAATACCAGATCATATAGCGGAGCTGAAATTGGATCTGACCATTAACTTGTTAAAATTGTCTTGCAAATTAAACTTAAAAAGTGTTGTGTTAAGGTTAAAAAAAAGTTCCCTTTAACACTGAAGCTCTGAACGACCAATTATAATTAAAGCTTACCACAATAAGTTACTTAGTTATTATGACAGTCATGGTTTGCTTACTACTGAAGTTGAGGAAGAATGGGATCATTTTAAACAGGCTTTTTTGGAAACTAACAGTACTCTTTTAGGAATAAAGGAGCAGAAGAGGCAAAATTATTTGAGTGATAAGGCACTTGAACTTATTTCAGAAATAAAGAACTGTAGGAATGTTTTTAATCAATACCCTACTAGTCCTAATAAAAGGCATTACAGAGAGCTTAATAAACGTGTAAAGGATCAGTTAGCTACTGATAAGAATCTTTGTCTTGATGGCATGACTGACAAAGCCGAGGAAGCAGACAGCTGTACCAGATAATTAATGTTTTGTGTTTTAGAAAATGGACAGGTATAAAAGGATTGAAGAATAAACAAGATAAGGTTATAGAAGGTGAGTATTCTGTCTTGGCTAGGTGGGCTGAGCATTTCAGTGATGTTCTAAACCAGGGGTGTCAAACTCAATCTTGTAAAGTGCCAATTTTTCAGCAGGCCGGGATTCAATTAAACACTAATTTTACATAAAAGAAACTTTTATTTAAATTTAAAGTATGCATCAAAATTAAAATGGCATTAAATCATAACGGTTAAAAAACAGCACATTATTTCGAACATCCAGATACTTGAAATCTTTTTATGGTGGCGTTAGTTCGCTGCCGAGTTATGGCGAGTCTACTACATAGAAAAAACAATTGCAGGGCGAGATTCTTATGTCAAAGTATCAAAGCAGGCATACAGCATTGTAATATTATTATAGGCTTTCTCAATTTAAAAAGAATACATATTTGTGACAGAAATAAGTCCGTGTCAATAGGTATCTGTAATCTGTACCTATGTGTTCAATGTATAGAAAAACTATTCATGAAATTCGTGCATTATTAATTGAGGTCACGGGCCACATCTAAATGCCCCGTGGGCCGTATCTTTGACATGCCTGTTCTAAACAGTGTGGTTAGTTCTACTCCCATTGTTTGTAATGATGATGATGGATGCATTACTGGCTTTAATGTTGGCCCTATAACACAATCTGAAGTTATTTTGGCTGTTTCTAAAATTAAACTACATAAATCCCCAGGGGTAGATGAAATTACTACAGAAATGCTTACAGCTGGGAATGTTTCGGTTACCACATGGATGACTGAAATTTTGAATATCTTTTATGATAAAGACATGGTTCCTAAGGATTTTACCAGAGCTATTATTATCATCCCTATTTTTAAAAAAGAGGATTGTAGCTCTTGTGATAACTATAGGAGTAGTAGTGTACTGTTCTTAATAGAATTAAGAGTCTGGTTGACAGTCTTTGTTGAATCTGGTTTGTTTTAATCTGGTTGACAGTTGGTTGCTAGCTTTGTTGGTTTCAAAAAGGCTTTCGATTCTGTTGATCATCATAATTTTTGGTTTATCAGATATGATCTTATGGCTAACCAGACAAGTTAGTTAACATAGTGAAACTTCTCTATAATAACACTGAATCGTGTGTGGGAGTTGGTAAGGCTTGTAGCAATTGGTTTATCATTTCTTCTTGGGTTTGACAAGGGTGCATTTTGTTTCCTTTTGCCTTTAGTTTGGTTATTTATTATGTTATGTGAAATTCACTACAAGGGAAAGATTTGGCCTTAAATGGTCTGGAGATCTGAAAATTTCTGATTTAGGTTATGCTAATGATTTAGTCCTTTTGGCAAATGATGTTGATGAGATGAATGCTTTCATTCGAGCTGTTGATAATACTAGTAGTAGAGTAGGTTTGGTTATGAACAGAGAGAAAACTAAAGTGGTGAAAATTGGTCAGGCAGGCTGTGGTTCAGTTAATCTGAATAGCTGCACCTTTGAGAAAAAGGTGTCTTAGATGTATAATAGTTTTGTTCTCTCTAGGATTTGTTTTGATAGGGAAACTTTGATGCTTTATAAATAAGGTAACAGAATACTTGATGCTTTTGATTCTAGATGCTTACACAGTATCTTAGACATTAGGTGGTTCAACTTTGTAAGTATTGACAAGGTTAGGCAAAGAAGTTGCCAACCTCCTTTAAGCAGCATATTGTGCAGAGAGAGATTCCATTGGTTTGGCCATGTTGCCTGTATGGATAATTATAGATTAGCTAATAGGATTATGAACAGTGTGTCTAAAGGCCTCGAAAAGAGGAGGAGACCTAGGATTCGGTGGACAAACAATGTCAAACAGAACCTTGTTAGAATTGGTGTTCAGTGGCCAGATGCAGCAGATATAGCTCAGGACAGATAGGCTTGGAGAGCTAAATTGTGCAATTTGGTTGGACCTCTGTAGCTCATAGCTGCATGATGATTTTATTTTTGGATATCTTTTTAAGTGTGGAACAAGGATTCATTCTTTAATGATAAGAGTTGTTGATGAAATCTACTTGAGATAAAATTATTTTTGGAACTTTTTTTTAAGTGCAAAATGAGGGTTCATTCCTTAGTGATAAGTGCTGTTAATGAAATCTTGTTTTTGATGAGATTATTTTCAGTGTCTTGTTTTTTCAGTACAAAAATATGATTTTTTTTCTTTACAGTGTTATAAATTTTTTTATACATATCCTCTAAACACTACTCAAAATTGATGCAGAATAGACTACTTTTACCATTCAGGCTTATTTTTCCCACAGTGAAACAAAAGCAAGATGACAGCTGAGGACCCTACACTGCATTTCTGCTTATAGTTATATTGATTCCTGGTCATCATTTTAGCCAAAGGAGGATTGTTTTGTTCTAATATTTTTATGCTTTATTTTACTTTTTTCACTATGTTTTTATTAATTTCAATCTTTTGCTGTGTTTTTAAAATGTTTATTTGTCAAATTTTACAAACTGTGGGTTTGATATCAAAAAGTTTATGTTGAAATGAATTAGCCCTTTAGCATGCATTTGCCAAAGTTGAATAATATAATTTCTCTTCTAATTTTTTTTTTAAGGAACAAATTAAATTCATTTATGCAGGGGCCAGTTTTATATGAAACCCTGCTGAGAAAAGGGGGGCAGATTGTTGCTGTCAGTGGAATATATCTTTGTCAATCTACCACCAAAATATGTACTGAAACTCTAAGAAAAATCAGTTTTCTGAATCTTATCACTAAAAATTGAAATCAAATAAATTCTATTCATGATTTAGAAAAATAAGGTAGATAAGTCCAAGTCTGTTTGAAAAAATTGCCCACAATTTCTGTTTCTAAAATTTATTAAAGAGCTTAAATTATAGCCATATGTATTGTATGAATAGTTAGTGCATTTTCATAATAATTCACTAATTACACATACAAAATGTATGCATGTATTAGCAAGACTGTAGTTTATATTAACTTGTTTCTCTCCTGCATTATTATCCAGAACTTAAAAGAATGCATATCATCTTTGGTGTATATGGGATTTTCATTTTCAAAGAGAAGTTTTTTTTTCCTTCTTTTTCACTCCTTAAAAGTTTTAAATAGAGCTAATGGATTATGGATGAAATGCAAATAGCAGTATTTTATTAATAATTATACAACATAAATAGTATTTGTCTTTTATTCCTTAAATTTAAAAAGTTACTTTTCTCACACCCTTCTGAGAAAAGGAAGCAGATTATTGCTGTCAGTGGAATATCTCAATCTACCACCAAATGTATTCTTTTATATTTTTGTTCCACCTCTGAATATGGACTTTACCAGCCAAGATCGAGGACAATGTTATGACATTGCATCTTTCCATACTGTTATGAAAGCATGATGCTTTCATTCAGAGGTTACTCATTCATCTTTCATCATCACAGAGATAGAGCATTGTTGCATTCTACTGTTCTCAGTTGTGTTTGTATGTATAAAAATACCAGTAGAATGCAATTAATAAATTACTGGAATGCTGATAAAATAGTTATAATAATATAGCTAAATAGTCAGCTTCTATTAAAAAATATTTTGTTTTATCTAAATTAGTTTTTTAGTAAAACACTTCCATTATGACCCGATGTTCGTTCCCAAATGGGCACACTCAAATTTAGTGTATTAATTTGCAGTGAAAATAGTCACTAAAATTAACATATTATATATCGTTTTAAAGAGCAGACCTTTATCTTTTAATATACAGTTATTATTTTTCATTAAGCATGTTTTTGCCTAGAAAACTTTTACAAAAATTACCACCTATCAGGACAAGAAGTTCTACTTGTGGTTGACATATTTTTTTAGTTTTTTTTTTTTACTTCTCCAGTATTTGGCAGCACAAGTTCTGCAGGTCTGATGTGTAGCAGGCATATGGGAATTATTATTTAAAAAAATCCTGAAGTTAGTGGTCTCATATGGACCAACAGAGACTGAAAGGATTAAAACCTTATGTGCTTGAACCTTATGGAAAAAAAACTCAATTCAGTTTGAAAACCTACTGACATTTCAATAGGTTTCCAAACTTCCACAAGTTTTTTCACACTAGTATAAACAGCAGTTTACACAAATATAAACACACTTTAATAAATATTAATGAATTCCATGACATAATATAATTTTTTGTGGAGGGCAATCTTATGATGATAGAAATGCATGAAAGTCAAGTGTAGTATGTAAAATATGATGCAGGATTGAGGTATGGTATGCAAATGAATGGCATTGACAGCAGTATATGAAAATGTGTTGTGTGTTAAAAGCAGTGTTTCAAAGTTGTTCTCCAGTTCTGAAAAGTTTGAGGTGGAGTTGAGATAGTAGATTTGTTGGGTATGTTTACCAGACATCATTTATCAGAATTATGGCGATAAGGTGTATCCGCTATAGGTTGTGCTAAAAGTGCTGCTCAAGGCAGGCCAAAGTCAAGCAAATATTGCCAGATTGCTTATTGCAAGTCACTCAGTGGTTCCTAGCCTTTGGCAGAGTTTCCAACAAGGACAGATGTATTAAAATGTGGTAGGAAGGTTAGAAACCTTTCAACTTTGAGTTTCCTGCTATCCCAAAACAAGGACAGAGTGCATCCAGATGATTTAGTAGTGGAGTAGTGTGCATACTCGACCAAACCCACAGGTGGACACTAAATTGGTGCAGGCATTATGTAAGTTGGACCCAAAAGCAATAGCAGTCTGTCATGCTCTTCATTTATGAATTGAGATTTGACCTCCACAGCAATTAGTGATGCCAGTTGATATAGGTAACCAGGAACACACTATCATGCCACAAATATCTGTGAATGGGACACCTATGATAATACTGTCATGCTTTGGAGAAGAATATTTTTGGGAGTCATACAGATCTATATGTGCTTTCAACAGGCTATGTCACCAGTTGCAGTTATAGGAATGAAATCTTATACCTCTTTATGCAACCACATGGATATGTAAAAACGGTGATACCTTTCTCCTGTAGGATGTTAAAGTCTGCTCACATCACCTTGTCAATCGCTATCTAGAGAATAGCACTATTAGCTCTATGAAGTGGCCAACTGGTGTCCCAACCTAAATCCAATAGACCATGCATGAGAAGTTCTTGAAAGACAGCATGCAGGAGACATGCACCAAATCCCACTCCTTCAAGCCTCCCCAGTACTTTGACATATTTTGGAAGAGCAATATAGATTACTACCCACAGCACTGTTGGACAATCTTAATAGCATGAAACATTGCTGCAAGAACTGCATTATGGTAAGAGGTGACTACAATCCATATTGGACCATTTGGGCTATCTCATTTGATCATCACCTTTTTATCTTATGGGCTAAATGGCCACCAACTCATGTGGCTTGGCCATTTAACCCACTGTGTGCAAAAAAAGTGCTGCTCAGGAAAAAAACATTCCAACTTATGTAATGAACTGCAGCATGTAGTATGGTTCCTATTTATTCTGTCAGGGATATTTTGGTGCTAGTTCTAATGATTTATTGGTGCTAGTTCATCAGATCCAATGGATTTTCAGATTGTTCTTTAATTAATGAAAACCATTGTACTCTTTTTTTTTCGTATTAATAGACTGGTTATAATTTTTGTACAAAAATATTAAAGGAATAATATTTGTAAGCCTATACCACATTAAAATTAGCAGCTGTCTCTTAATCAGATGTAGAATGGAAGCAAAAAGAAGTGTTCAGGAGAGAAACTGTTGAATAGTAATGTGCAGCACAGTCATATGCTAGACCTCATCAGAAATTGTGAGTTGACTCAAAAAGGCAGAGAGTAGTGCTCAGCAGTTTCCTTGCTATGCTAAGGGAAGTAATTCGATTCTTGAATTAATGTTTTTATCGAAGTCTGGAAGTTTAGTAGCTACATCTTCCATAAATTTGACTGCAGAAGCTCTAGAAATTCTATAGTGAGTTTAGTAAAAAAATTTCAAAAATACCTATCTTTTTAATAGGGCCCTAAAAAGTACAAAATAAACCTAAAGCATATTGATGGTACAATCGGTCACTGAGCTCTTATTCACTTCAAAAGAAAATAGGGCGGCAGCAATCTTGTCAAGTAGGTAAATCGGCACCCATCTTCCTTTGAAGCGAATACGAACTCAGTGACCGTTTGCACCATCAATATGCTTTAGGTTTATTTTCTACTTTTTAGGACCCTATAGGAAGATGGGTATTTTTTAAAATTTTTAATTTATATATATATTTTTTTTTGTTGTCACTAAATACACCTACCTTCCAAAACTTTGATATATGACTCATAAACATCGAGCACATTTACCCCCCTTTTGGAGTCATGTTTTAGGTAGACCACGACATTGGAAACATCACAAGCTTTAATTTGAGATACGACTCATTAAAGTCGACCCCCGTGAAAATATGCCTCCTCCACATTTTATCAGTGTTTATGAATCGTATATCAAAGTTTTGGAAGGTAGGTGGGGGTGGCTCAGTCAGTAACGTGCCAGGCTCGTAATCTGTAGTTCCCTGGTTCGAGTCCCAGCTGGGTCAGCATTGAGATTTATCTCTGCAAAATTCCTCGCCCTGCCCACAGTCAGTAGGGGACACTGATGGGCTTGAAAAGGCTGCCGTCCATCGGATGGGATGTTAAGCCATGGCCCCATGTGTGGGAGAGCCATACCCTGTGCACGTTAAAGAACACGCTGGATGGCCTTGATGGGAGGCTATCATCTATCTCCCAACAGCTGTTCCAGTGGGTCCCTTCCACCCAACCTTCTCTGAGCCTTTGGGGTCCTTGCGACCTGGCCATTTAGCCCATGGTGTGCAAAAAAATGCTGCTCAGAAGTAAAACAATCCAATGGAAGGTAGGTGTATTTAGTGGGGCAAAATTCGAAATAGTTTACAGCCGTCATTAATCTAGCTTTCATTTGACATCTAAATCTTAACTGTAGGCCCTCGCATTCTGATGATAGTAGAATGGCATTCACATTTTCTGTTGTTTAGGGGGGAAGAAAGCATTAGGGGTGAATTTTTCATAGCTTACGACACTCCCCGCATCACAAGCTTTCATTCAACACATAGCTCGCTACTTTCCACATTCACATTCAGGAGATATATAGGAACAATCAATTTTCACATTGTCCCCCTTTTTTAGGGGGAAGAATGCATGGCGGTTAATTTTTCATATCCTGCGACATTCCCAGGGTTAGAAGCTTTCATTCGATGTATAGCTTGTTACTTTCGGCATTCATGTTCTGGAGCTATAGCGGAACGAATATGTTGCATTTTCCCTTTTTTAGGGGGGAAGAAAGTACAGAGAGTCAAATTTTTTATATCCTATGACACTTCCTGTGTAGCACTCCAAAGATTATTAACTTTTCAAGTTGGACCTTTTGTCTGATCCAAATTTATTTAATTTTTAATATTTTTTTTCCAGATAGCTTTGTCAGGCACCAGACAATTTTAACTTGCAAATTAAAGTTGAAATAGGGTTTGTTAGGTATTTGTCAAGCGTTACTTATCAAGTAAGAATTCAAAAAGGATTGTCAAGTTTAATTAAAGTTTAAATCTAATCAAAAAATCAATTTTCGTTGCTCAAGAGAAAAATAGCAAAACTTCAAAATTTCTAAAACAAACAAAATTTATTTCCATAGAATTCAAAACCTCACCAAACTCCTCTGATGAATACAAAAGTTGGAGTACTAGCAACTCGCATCTATCTAAACCTCTATTAAATTTCTCTCCACTACAATGCTACATCTCCACTGACAATTCTCATTCTCAACCAACTCTGTGTCTCATTCTCAATCTAACGTCATTTAGTTATGACATGTGATGTACAAATGAGGCATGTGTCCATTGCACACCAGGAAAACATTTGAATAATCTGATAATCACTAGCTATGATGCAAGAGGGGTCGTGTCCTACATGTGCGCATTAGCTGCTGACAATTAAAAGGTCGCAGTTGCACATGTGCAAAAAAGAAACAAGAATTATGATGTCCAAAAGTAAAATAATAATCCCGAAAATGATAAATATAACATAAATAGAGTAAAACTGGTCAAGGAAAAGCAAAAGTGAATGGGTGGACTATCACACCTGCATCACAAATCATTAAGTTTCTCCATTGCATTTGAAAGATATGGTGAAACAATTTTTTGTCAAATCCACAAACCAACCAACCGACAAATGTTAAAGCTAAAAGCAATAGGAAGATAGGTAAAAAGGGCTTTAGTAAAAAGAGGTTTGTCAGCTTCTGATAGCGTACCAGATAATTATACAGCTTTTTTGAGGTGCAGAACTCAGTCATGTCATAGTCTCCATGATAACATGTCTGCCTCTATTTGAATATGCTTATGTAATGGGGATGGCTCAGTTGGTAGGACTCCATACTCATAATCTGCATTTCCCAGGTTTTGATTCCCAACTGTGCCAGCATTGAGATTTATCTCCACTAACTCTATCCTGCTCTTGATGAGAAAGGAGACACTGATTAGCTTGGAAAGGCTGCTGTCTGTTGCTGGCCATGGTCACAAGTGCCAAAGAACCATGTTCCCTGTACATGCTAAAGACATTCTGGATGGCCTTGATAGGAAGCCTCCATCTATCTCCTAACAGATGTCCATTGGATCCCCTTCACCTAACTTCCTCTGGGGCTCTTTGGGTTCTTATGACCTGGCCACTTAGCCCAATGTATGCAAAAAAAGTGCTGCTCAGAGATAAAACAACCCAGCCTATGTAATGAACTGCAGCATTTAGTAGGTTTCCTATTTATTATGCCAGGTATATTTTGGTGCTAGTTCTTTATTTTTTTTAACATATGCTAGAAAAACTATACACTAATGCCAAAATATAAGGGAAATTGCCGGAGTGGAATAAATAAGTAATATTCCACTACTTCCGTTTCTTTTACAAAATATGACAGGAATGTAGATCATGAATGATTGTAATATTCAACTAATGTGTTGTCTGTAATAAATTTTGAGATATCATAGATTCGAATTCTTTTTTTAATTTTCTGTTTTATATTGAATACTTTGGTTTTTTTCTCAGTTTTCTTGTTTTTTATAATGAGCAAAAAGTTTCCTGATATGGCAAATTAAAGCATGAATATATTCAGTTGTGACATTTTTGTCAACTGGTTCATGTTCACTGAGTTTTATTTGTTTTTCACGTTTTGTTTTTCAATTTCTGATAATATGGAATTAAACATGGGAATGATTGCAATCTAGTCTTTTAGTTTACCTATGTGCATTGGATCCTGGATCACATGGATCCTGGACTTGCTGCACTGGTGGGCCTCTGTTGAGGGAGAATCTGCTGCTGTGTTTTCTGTTTGCTTCTGGGTTGCCAGCTCTAAGTGAACAGAGGCATGGGATACCTTATATCAGCTGGTGGATAATCCTAATCAGAGGCCATCGCAGGTACCTGAACCTTACTTTGCTAGTTGGGCATCGTCAAGCCTAAACTGGAGTAATGTGTCACAGGCTGGCCATATGGCTCTTGAAAAAGTCCACTTGAAAAGGTGGAGCCTGAAGTTCCTACCAGCATCAGTGACTTCAGCCTTTAGCGGAGGAGGAACAGGTCTTTGCCCCATGCCTGCGATCAGGGGGCTGTTTGATATTGTTGGCCCTACCAATCTCAATAAACCTAATTTCTTTAAAAAACCTACTAATCATTTTCTCTCTGCAGGAATGTGGAACGTGAGGACATTACATAGAGATTATTCTCTTGATGTCCTCATGCAGGAATTCCAGCGCTATAACCTAGATATTCTAGGCTTGCAAGAGACCAGATGGACAGGTAAAGGTGAGATACTTAAAACTAACTTTAAATTTCTCTTTACAGGGAGGGAGGATGGAAAGCATCACCAAGGCGTGGGTCTGCTGCTCAGCAGACATGCTAGTGATGCTCTTCTAGGATATGAGTGCATTAATGAAAGGTTTCTTACAGCAAAATTTCAGACAAGCATTAAAGACTTGAATGTTATATGCTGTTATGCCCCCACTGAGGATTCTGATGAGGATGAGAAGGATTGGTTTTACGGACAACTTCAGGATATTTTGAATTCTGTCAAGAAAGGAGATATTACCCTTGTTCTTGGTGACTTCAATGCCAAAGTTGGTACCGACTCTGACCTTTGGGGAGGAGTAATAGGCCCTTTTGGTATTGGTAGCTGCAATGGCAATGGGCAACGTCTCCTACAGGTAAGTAAACTCAATGGTTTCAGAATAACTAACACATATTACAAACACCGCGACATACATAAATACACATGGGTTTCACCTGATGGGCTGCATAGGAATATGATTAATTATATATTAATTAACAGCAAATGGGCTAGTTCTGTTAGAAATACCAGGGCATATAGGGGAGCTGAAATTGGATCTGACCATTACCTTGTTAAAAGTGTCTTGCAACTTAAACTTAAAAAGTGTTGTGCTAGGGTTAAAAAATTTACCTTTAATACTGAAGCTCTGAAAGACCCAGTTATAGCTAAAGCTTACCATGATAGGTTACTTAGTCATTATGACAGTCATGGTTTGCTTAATACTGAAGTTGAGGAAGAATGGGGCCATTTTAAACAGGCTTTTTTGGAAACTAACAGTACTCTTTTAGGGAAAAAGGAGCAGAGGAGGAAGAATTATTTAAGTGATAAGGCACTTGAGCTTATTTCAGAAAGAAGGAACTGCAGGAATGTCCTTAATCAATACCCTACTAGTCCTAATAGAAAGCATTACAAAGAACTTAATAAACGTATAAAGGATCAGTTAGCTACTGATAAGAATCTTTGGCTTGATGGCCTGGCTGACAAAGCTGAGGAAGCAGTTAGACAGCACAACAGCAGAGAGCTGTACCAGATAGTTAATGTTTTGTGTGGTAGGAAACGAACAGGTATACAGGGATGAAGGATAAACAAGGTAAGGTTATAGAAGGTGAGGATTCTGTCATGGCTAGGTGGGCTGAGTATTTCAGGATGTTCTAAACAATGTGGTTAATTCTACTCCCATTGTTTGCAATGATGATAGATGCATTGTTGACTTTAATGTTGGCCCTATAACACAATCTGAAGTTAGTTTGGCTATTTCTAAACTTAAACTTCATAAATCCCCAGGGCTGGATGAAATTACTACGGAAATGCTTAGAGCTGGGAATGTTTCAGTTACCATTTGGATGACTGAAATTTTGAACAACTTTTATGATAAAGGCATGGTTCCTAAAGATTTTACCAGAGCTATTATTGTCCCTATTTTCAAAAAAGGTGATCGCAGTTCTTGTGATAACTATAGGGGTATCAGCCTACTATCTGTTCCAGGTAAAGTTCTTTCCATGATTGTGCTTAATAGAATTAAGAATCTGGTTGACAGGCAATTGCGTGATGAGCAATGTGGATTCAGAAGTGGTAGGGGATGTGTAGATCAGATATTTTCACTTAGGCAGATTCTTGAGAAATGTTTAGAGTTTCAGAAGCCTTTGGTTGCTAGTTTTGTTGATTTCAAAAAGGCTTTCGACTCTGTTGATTGTCATAATTTGTGGTTGATTGTGGAATCATATGGTATACCAGACAAGTTAGTTAACATAATGAAAGCTCTCTATAATAACACTGAGTCGTGTGTGAGAGTTGGTAAGTCTTGTAGCAATTGGTTTAGCATTACTTCTGGTGTTTGACAAGGGTGCATTTTGTCTCCTTTTCTCTTTAGTTTGGTTGTTGATTATGTTATGCGAAATTCACTTCAAGGGAAAGCTTTTGGCCTTAAATGGGCTGGAGATACGAAAATTTCTGATTTAGATTATGCTGATGATTTAGCCCTTTTGGCAAATGATGTTGATGAGATGAACTCTTTCATTCGAGCTGTTGATGAGACTGGTAGTAGAGTAGGTTTGGTTATAAACAGAGAGAAAACTAAAGTGATGAAAATTGGTTAGGCAGGTTGTGATTCAGTTAATCTGAATGGTTGCAGTCTTGAGCAGGTGTCACAGTTTAATTACCTTGAGAGCTATGTAACTGATACTGGTGATGTGCAGCATGAGATTAACAGACGAATAGGTATTGCTGTCGGGACTTTTAAGAATCTATGGAGATTGTGGAGGCATAATACACCTAAAGACTAAAATTAGACTGTATAATAGTTTGGTTCTTTCTAGGGTTAGTTATGGTAGTGAAACTTGGACGCTGTGTAAACAAGATAATAGGAAACTAGATGCTTTTGATTCTAGATGCTTACGCAGTATCTTGGGTATTAGGTGGTTTAACTTTGTAACTAATGATGAGGTTAGGCAAAGGAGTCTGCAATCTCCTTTAAGCAGCATATTGTGCAGAGAGAGACTCTGCTGGTTTGGCCATGTCGTATGGATGATTATAGATGGGCGAATAGGGTTATGAACAGTGTGCCTAGAGGCCTCAGAAGGAGGGGGAGACCTAGGATGCGGTGGGCAGACAATGTCAAACAGGACCTTGTTAGAATTGGTGTACAGTGGCCGGATGCAGCTGATGTAGCTCAGGACAGATATGCTTGGAGAATTAAACTGTGCGGTCTGGTTGGACCTCCGTAGCCCATGGCTGCTTGAGGATGATGATGATGATGTGCATTTTTGAATTTTACTACATAGGAATTCTTTTGTGTTTATACTTGCCCACTCATCTAACTGAGCTCAAAGTTCCCATTCCATAGACAAAAAGATTTTACAATTGAGCAATGGACATTGTTGTGGCACCATGAAAAGATTATGCTTAATCCTTTAGACTCATATCACATATACTAATATATTGTTTACTTTTTTGCATTGTGTCCATAATATATTTTTGTGGATGAACATTAAGGTTTTTAACTGTAGATGCGTAAACCATATTAAGTATAAATGTATGAAACTGACGAAAAAAAAAAGGAAAAAGCATGAATTTTGTATTCTTCTTAATACAAATGCTGAAATATAAATCATAACTGCTTGAGGTGTAATTTTTATGTGTGCATTCTATTTCAAGAAATAAAAATATAAAAAAATCCCCTCAAGCAGCTGCTTGCTACAGAGATCTGACAGGAGTCAGTCAGTTTATATACCATAGTAGATGGTCTTTGAGGATGGCAGGACCTTGGAAGAAAAACAACAACATCCGTGCCTTACCTGTAACTCAAACTCAGATCCTTTCAATCAGTAGCCAAGCCAATGTGTTAGGCCAAGCACGCTAAACACTCAGCCACAGGAAACTTAAGAAAAATAAAGTTTAACCCTTCTAGGATCCAGTCTGAAAAATTGGTCCAGAGGCCATGCTATTTTTTTTTCACTATATTTTTTCACTTAATAAAATATTAATCAAATGCAAAAAGAATTGTGCTTCAAGTTTGAATTGTGTATTTTTATAAAATATATGTGAAAATTTTCAAACTGCAATTTTTGTTTTCAAAAAAATTGGTTGTACCAAAAACAAATATAGCTGTCTTTGGCCTCTCATTTCAGATTCTGTCAATATGTATAATTGATGTGGACTCTGGAAGAGTTAAGAAATTAAGTAACTTTTGATCAGTGCCAGCCAAAAGACCAACATGGTTGGTTACCTTACATAACCAAATTGTCACACTATCAGACAAAGTCTCCCCAACTTCAAAACCCATGTTATACCACTAATGTAGAAGTTCATTTTTCCATATATAACAGCTATATATATAACAAATTATGTTAACAACTTACTGGTTACTGATGTGTGCTATTTTTAAAAGTATTTGTAGGTGAATATATTTTATTAGTATTATTTTACACTAATATTTTGTATTGAATGTTTATTATCTAAATGCAACCCTTGATGCACTGGCAAATTTGGCATTCTTGAGCTAGAGCCATTGCAACCTAAGGCATCATTATTAGAGGGTGAGATTTTATTTCGCTTGTGCTGGGATACTAAGTTTATAGAGCCACCTCTTCTGAGACTTACAGTCTCATCTCTACACATATAACCCTTTTTTTTGGGGGGAGGCTTATTTCCTCCTCATTTTAGAGTCCTACTTGGAATTGTTATTTTCTCCCTGTGGGACTAATCTTTAAATCAAGGGATTGGGGTGGTTCATCTGGTAGCATACCAGGCTCATAATATGCATTTCTCAGGTTTGAGTCCCACCTAGGCCAGAGTTGAGATTTATTTCTACAAAACTCTCCACCCTGCCCTCAATCAATAGAGGACCTGATGGGCTCGGAAAGGCCAGTATCTGTTGGATGGGATGTTAAGCCATATGTGGGAGAGTGGGACCTTGTACATCTAAAGAACACACTAGATGGCCTTGATGGGAACCTACCATCTTCTAACAACTGTCTAGTGGTCCCCTCCCTCCAACCTTCTCTGAGTCATCACAGTCTTTGCACCTGGCCATTTAGCCCATTGTAAAGCTGCCAACCTTAAAATGTGTGCATAAAAAAGTGCCACTCAGAGGTAAAACAACCCAACCTTATGATCTTGCCATTCATTCTTTTTGTATATTGGTCCAAATTATCTTAGTCATTAACATCCTGCACACAGTATGGATGCCAGATTCTAAATATCTGCAGTCTTCTTATCATGTTTACAAAAGCATAGCTCTAAACATGTTAGAGGGCCATATTAAACTTATTGCAAGAGCTAAAGGGTAAGTGATGCTATGGACTTCTTACAAAAACTTTTAACAATATATTTATATGATATATAATTTTAGTTGTGAACTGCAATTTCTCTCTTCTTTAATACAGCAAAAAATAAAATATGGATGTGTACCGTGTAGAGTTGTTTCCTCATGCACAAGGTATGGAATGATTTTATCATTTACAGTAATGACTTATCATTACTGTAAATTGGACTTATTCATAAGTGCAATGCTTTGAGATATCAATAGCAAAAATATTATTCCAAGCAACTATTTTCAGTATACCAAAACTTTAATTTTATACAGGATGATAAAAAAGTCATGCAACCCAATTCCAGAAATATGCTCTATTTATTAAAAATAAAGTACATTAAAATCACAAAACAAAACATGCATTATTATATGTTGAAAATGTCCATCATGCTCAGCAAGCATATGTTCATTCTTTTCCCCATGTTTGATGCAATTTACTAAAGAGTTTCTTCAGTGATGCTTGAAATGGAAACAATTCATTAGATGAGATATTGTTGATTTGTGTCAAACAGGAGAATCAGGAAAGGCATCCCTAAACTCATTCTGGCAAGTCAGTAAGACTGAGATGCTAGCTAGTGTTTAACAATGAACATTCTTGGTACTTGTGAAAAATACCTGTTTGCACTTTGACTGTTGAAAGATGATTGGTGTGAGTGTTACAAAATTACATAATTTGCATAGGTTCTTCTGCACTGGTATAGTCACAAAGATATACTGTATGTATCTGTAGTATCTATCATAGGTCTTATTCTGGAAGATTTTAGCATCTGCTGCATGGTTTAACAGTAGAGCACTCTGGCATGTATCTGGTTAAGGGGTACTTGTCTTTTAGCTTCTATTTACCTCGTTTGACACATTATAGCTTCATTAGCTCATGCGCTATAAAACCCCAAACAACCAATCTGGCATGTATCTGGAGAGTTGCGGGTTTGATTCCTGTCGCATCAGTGATAATTTTTTTCAAATGTTTTTAATACTGTACTGTAAATATATGTTAATATAGTTCTGGTGTTTCTGAATCCATTGGAATGTATTCAATTTTTTGAACCAGTTGTATTCACTTACAACCATCAATACATATTTTTATATGGATTGTGTTACTTTTTTATTACTTTGTATATACAGTTTGTTAATTCTGTAAATAGTTGTTTTTTGTGCCTAATGTAAAATAAAATGCATTTTGTAAAAAATACCTTCCCAGTCCTCAATAATATTGATTTGTGTGATTATTTCTTAGTTATTCAAAATGTTTTTAAGGTTGACAGTATTTTATTGTTTATGTTAATCCACTTGTTCCAAGATAAAACAATCTTGGCTTATTTTGAAATAACAAAATTACAGTTCTAGCTTTTCCTAGAAAACTGATGATGTTAAGATGATGTATCAGTTATATGATTTAAATGATTCCACAAATGTTTCAAAATGATATGTGTAATATTTATCATTGCAAAATATATACTTATTTATATGCTTTTGAATAAGCTTTGTGCAGAATTTTTTATTACTATTATTGTTATGCAAGATTTTAATTTCTTAAATAATACCAGAAAAATATATGTTAAAATGTTGTTGTTGTTTTTAGGAAACATTGGAAATGCTTTTACCATAGATTCTACATTAGGAACCATTTTGGTTCATAAAGAACTCAACAGACAAACAATGCCAGAGTATTTTTTAGTAATTAGAGCAGCTGATCATGGAGCATCACCTTTAAATAGTACAGTGACAGTACATATAACAGTGACTGTAGCAAATAATGCCCCACCAAAGTTTGAACATCAAGAATATGCTGTGGAATTATATGAAAATGAGAAGCCAGGGCTATTAGTTACACCAGTTACAGCTACTAGTCGTTCTTCAGTATACTATGAAATAATTGCTGGTAATATTGATGATAGCTTTGTGATCAATCCAACTTCTGGTGTTTTGAGAACTAATACAGTTTTAGACTTTGAAGCTATAAAGTTCTATAATTTAACCATTCGAGCAACAAACATGGTTGGTGCTAACAGTACATCTTCTGTATTTGTTCATGTACTAGACAGAAACGATAATGTTCCAATGTTTTATCAGAAAGAATATATTGGGGAAATAATTGAATCTTCTGCAGTTGGTAGTATGGTATTAGCTAATGGTAGTAAGCCACTTGTCATAGCAGCTCATGATAATGATTCCCAACTTAATTCAGTATTAATGTACAAGATTGTAGAAAAATCAGCTCAAACCTATTTCATTGTGGATCCTAATACAGGTAAGTTTAAATTTTTATTTTGTGTTTACAGTAATTCGATTTTTTTTAAGTACATTTGGTATAAGAATGTAAACTAAAACAAATGTAATAAAAATAATGAAAAATTAAAACATTTAATTATTATAAATGCACTTATTTAATTATACAGAGGTTGATTATGTTACATTGTGCTGTTTTCAGAAGTGTTATTTCAGTAATTATTTCAGAGGTCCTAAGAATATCACACCTTTATGCCACTATCAATCATGCTTGGTATGCTGTTCCTGTTTTGTAACATTTGCTCTACAGCATATCTTCCACTGTAATAATGTTCCCTTCTGCAAAACACTGTCATATCTAATCAGTCCCATTCCTCTTTGCAAGCCTTCCATAATCCAACAGTTTTCAGTTGGTGCTTACCCAGAACCCATTTCACTAGTACAAATGTGCAAAAGTTCATAAGCAAAACATCAAGTGATTTCACAAGAATGTCCTGGAATAGTATTGCAAAGATTCCAGGTTCTGCTATCCATTGAAGATATCTGCACATAGACACTGAGGTATTACTCAAAGCTTTGTCTTGATACAATTATACAGTGTTGATGTCCATACCATACAAGGCAGGCAGTTTGTCCCATCTGAATATTGGCTCCAGGACATTTGTCTGATAGTAGAGGGAATTCACTTTGGTATTCTTTTCCACCCTATGAATTTGCAACTTCATGTCATAGTTGTACCCAGAAATGACCATAAAACTTTTGGCAATTCTTTGTACCATTTGTGATAGATTGTTTGGTTGATTGGCTGGTAAAATATTGATCAGAACTGATTGTAGTTGTTTAGGTACATATATCAGTTATCCAATATGGCCACATTTTTCCATTTCTCCTCCAAGTAATGCTCATACAGCTTGCAGTAATTGGTACACTATTCTGTTGCATGGCAAGGCAGCAATTTGTGGACACAAAACACACTGTAAATGAAGATTGTTTCAGATGATATTATAGACAATTGACTGGGACACCTGTGTGCTTTTGGTGGTAGTTCTCTGGGTCGCAGTGTTTTTCCACTGACCATTGTGTGTATCTGGTGTGCTGCTGTGCTCTATGCTTTTTTGGCATACCTGCAACTGTTTCTGTGTGTCCATCTCTTAGTGCTGCTTCACCACATAGATGCCTTTTCAAGAAATGCTAAGTTTTATGGCAAGGCCAGCTAGTAGGGCATACATGAAGTATTGGCCTTGGGTGGCAAAAAGTGTAAAAATAGATAAATACAACTAACAAAAATATTTTTGCAAATATATCTATGTTTTATTTTTGACCTCTAATATAAAAGTTCTATTTTACATTAATTTTAAATATATATGTATATTCCAGAGACAACCCACAGGGTGCCTATCCTACTTGGGCTGTACTCATTACCCAGATGACCCTCTACAATAAAGAAAAACTATAGGATTTCTAGCAACTAGTGTCTTAAAGGGATGGCAAAATTCTAATGTGCCTTGGGCATCAAAATACCTTGAGCCAGTACTTTTCTTTGGTTTTGTACATCTTTATAATTTGTGACTTAGAATATTAGTCATCTGTACCTTTCTTGAAACCTGTTGATCCTCAGCAAATTGCACAGTTTGTACTCAAAACTATACAGATATACACACTGCCACAATTTATTCATCATGGGTTTCAAGTCAGAGGTACATTCGCATATGAAATCAGCACCATGTAACGTAGTCAGTGTTTCTACAAAAAGTTGAAATGGTGATGTGTTAGTAGCATGTTAGCTTTAAAACTGAGATTTGCAATTCAAGTCCCAATTATAACGGTGATGAGATTTTCCCTGCTTGCTAAATCAAATGAGTTTTTACAGGCCACTCTCTGTCAGATGATAAATTAACCTGTTGTGACCTGGTTATTTCAAAATTCAAGAGACTGAAAAAGAATTTTTAATTATGGAAAACCTGATTAATTCAAAATTCAGGAAACCAACTATCTATTAAATTAAAATACAAATATAAAATTAAAAAAAATATATGGCTTATCTTGTAATGTGAATTTTATTTAACTAATAGACAATAAAGGCTTAATTAGAGCTGGGAATGTTTCTGTTATCACATGGCTGCAGGAAATTTTGAATATCTTTTATGATAATGGTATTGTTACTAATGATTTTGGATCAGGGTGGCTTAGTCAGTAGCATGCCAGGTTCATAATCTGCAGTTCTGAGGTTCAAGTCCTGCCTGGGCCAATCTTGAAATTTATCTCTGCAAACTTCCCACCTTGCCCTCAGTCAGTTGGGGACACTAATGAGCTTGGAAAGGCTACTGCCCATCAAATTGAATGTTAAGCCATGGCATTTGTGCAGGAGAGCCATACCCTCTGCACATCAAAGAACATGCTGGATGGCCTTGATGGAAGGCTACTATCTGTCTCCCAACAACTGTCCAGTGGATTCCCTCCCCCAGCCTCTGAGCTTTTGGGGTCTTTGTGACCTGGCCATTTAGCCCATTGTGCAAAAAAGTGCCACTCACAGGTAAAACAACCGAACCCTATTAATTTTACCATAGCTATTATTACCCTTGTTTTTTTTTAAACATTGTTATTTAAGATAACATTTTAAATTTATTTTTTTCTTTTAAATTTATTTTATATATTATAGCTATTACCATTTATAATTTCTCTTGGAATCAAATTAAAAGTGTGTGGTATTTTATAATCACTGATACATCTTCCATAATTGTTTTTAAATTTAGGTAGTTTGTAATAATTTTTAGCTTCTAAACTTGTATTTTTACTATGATCTATTTTCTTTTTAAACCTATTATCAAAATAGTGTTTTAAGATTATATTATAAATATATAAGTTGCTGTATGATAACAAGTTTAAGTAATGTAATCTGTCTCTTAAAGTTGTATAATTTGGTCTAAGTTTTATAAGTATTATTTTGGCTATTATAGATTGAAGATTTTCCATTTTCTTTATATTAGGTTTGTTGTACCATGAATGGTTATACCAAAAGATATAATTGATTCACATGCAGATTTATAGAATAAAATGCAAGTTTTAGTATTAAATATATATCTTAATTTTTGAATTTTAAAAGCAGATAATCTGAGATATTCACATATTTTAGAGATGTGCATATTCCATCTAAAATGTTTATCAATATATATATATATACCTAGATATTTTATGTAATTTACATGTTCAAGTTTATAACAATTACAACCAGAGTCATTAGTAAAATTCAGGACAATTTATTTTACGAGTTTTAATGAAAAAATCTTTAATTTTTCGTGAATAATATACTGTTACAATAAATCAATCATGTATATTAGGCCTCTCTAACCCAGTAGAGCACAATGAGTATCACAAAAGATACATAACATACATTCTTATTTGCGACCATTACTTGTCTATCCCTCTTTTAGGGTTTAAGACACCATTTAATAACAGTCACAAATACCTGAAGCCAGTATGTATTCTTATTACGATGTTACAATATTACGATTTTTTCATTACATACTATGGTATAACCTTTACTTATATCCCTAAAGGAACCTAGTATAGTAAATAACAAAAGATTTTAATTACCGCCACGTTGTAGAAGGCTGGTAAAACTGTGCTGGTTGTTGTTAACCTCCTGTTCCTAGGTCAGCTGTAATAGCTCCTAAGTGTTCTGTGCGACCAGTCCTTGTGCCGTGATGTAGTACAGCTACGTTGAATATGCACATACAATCTTTCCTCATAATCCTTACTGCAGATTATTTTTACCCAAAATTATTGGATTGGCTATGGCGTATACCTTTTATCACAGTCAGTTTGCCGTAATACATCGCCATTGCCGCCTTCAAATGGTTTCCATTTCAATGTCCATCAGAACCTTGCTGTTCACAGTAATATATTCTGCAAGTTCTTATTACTGGATTAGAAGTGATTTGTTGCATATAATTGTATAATCCCTTCATTACTCATTGCTCTGCACTGAGGTTATGGCACTCCTAAACATGATACAACTTAAAACATCCAATAATCGGCCATTATAACCTTTAAAAAACTTTAAAATAAGGCCCTTCCTCTACTCACACTGAGAATCTAAAAACTACTCCTTAGATGTCATTCGGAGCGATGCATTTTGCACGCCTCCCATTTGGTGACTTCCTCAGGCTCTAACCATTTTCCATGTTGTGTCACCTTATATGTGTCTCACTTTCTGCCTCATCTGGTACGTAAGTATGCGCATCAGGTTCTGTGACGCTCTTCTGTTGTAGCTGATGGCAGTGGGGGAATGTCAGTATTACATATTGTGTTGCTATGTTTACGTATGTACATTTTCTTGGCGTATGCTAATTGAAATTTGGTCGTTGGGACCACTAAGGGTTTATAATCGATATTATGCATTCTAATATTATTTTCAATTATGGTTTGTGCTAGGGCTGTATTTGGTAATTCTTTTTGAATATCCATTTTGTGTTCTTGCATTCTTATATCGTATTGTCTGTATGTTTTTCCAATATATCTATTTTTTCCTTTTAATTTGTCTGAAGGGTCGGGAATATCAATTTGATAGACATATGGCATTTTGCATCTGTATCATTAACAATTAAATTTTTAATTATTTTTGTTACTGTAATTGGTAATGTTATCTCATAATTTCTAAGAATGTTTTGCATAGTATCTGTTACCTTTCGGATGTATGGAAAGCTGTGTGTATATTTTATAGTGTATTGTGATTGTCTTGCATTTACTTGGGATTCATTTATTACAATGAATTTTGCATTATTTTGCCATCTATCCAATATTTCTTAGGATATCCTACTTCCTCAGCTGTTTGTGTAATATATTTTATTTCTTGTTGAAAAGTATTTTGCTCGGAGCAATATCTATGTGTAGAAAGAGGAGGAAACCTAGGATGCAGTGGGCAGACAATGTCAAACAGATCTCAGAATTGGTCAATAGTGGCTAGATACAGCAGCTGTAGCTTATGAGAGATATTTTTTGGAGAACTAAACTGCACTGTTTGGATGGACCTTTCTGGTCCATTGGTTCTTGAGGAGGATGAATAGACAATAGAGATGTTTACATTATCACTATTACTAGCTATATTATTAATGTTACATAGTATGAAATAGTCACAAAAATCATTAAATACGATCACTGAAACAACAACTAAACAAGTTCATTTAAATAGTCTCTAATTTTGCCCTGTTTCACTTTCTGAAGATTTGCTATTGCAATGTGTTACATATCACTATTTTTTTTTACATATTGTCTTAGTCAGTAGCACCAGCTAATAATCTGCAGTTTCTAATTTTAAGTCCCACATGGGCCAGTATTGAGATTTATCTCTGCTAAATCCCCACCCTGTCCTCAGTTAGAAAAGAGACACTGATGGGTTTGGAAAGGCCACCATCTGTCAGATGAGACATTAAGTTGTGGCCCCATATAGAAGGGGAGCCATACCCAGTTCAGGTTAAAGAATATGCTGAATAGCCTTGATGGGAGGAGTCTCATCTGTCTTTTAACAGTTGTCCAGTAGGTCCCTTTTCCCCAACTTTTTCTGAGCCTTTGGTATCCTTCTGATCTGGCCATTGTGTGCAAAAAAAGTGCTCCTCAGTAAAACAGTCCAAGTATCACTGGAGTGTGTTCAATACTGAAAATACGTTTTCCTTAGATAACATTGTCGTGACGTATCATTATCATCTTCTTTGTTACCAGTTGTTTAACTGGTAACAGTTTTTACTGTATAGCATTATTTTGTTGGCTGATTAAGAATTTGCATTTTATGATAAATAGTTGAACTCAAATTCCTTTTTTCCCTTTATCCCCACATTCAAATATACTCCACATTATTAAAATTTTTAAAATTTTGTTGCCTTTCATTGTAATATTCAACAGAAATTGGAGCATACAGCTTATTTCAGTAGAAACAGATTTATATACTATATAATTGTACAGCAAAAGGATTAAATTGAGTGTCCTCCTCCTCCTCCTCCTCCTCCTCCTCCTCAAGTAGCCATGGGCTACGGAGGTTCAACCAGACCGTGCAATTTAATTCTCCAAGCAAGTCTGTCCTGAGCTACATCTACTGCATCTGGCCACTGCACACCAATTCTAATAAGGTCCTGTTTGACATTGTCTGCCCACCGCATCCTAGGTCTCCCCCTCTTTCTGAGGCCTTTAGGCACACTGTTCATAACCCTATTTGCCATTCTATAATTATCCATATGGGCAACCTGGCCAAACCAACGGAGTCTCTCTCTGCACAATATGCTGCTTAAACGAGGTTGCAAATTCCTTTGCCTAACCACATCATTGCTGACAAATTTGAACCACCTAATGCCCAAGATACTGCGTAAGCATCTGGAATCAAAAGCATCTAGTTTCCTGTTATCTTGTTTACAAAGTGTCCAAGTTTCACTACCATAACTAACCCTAGAAAGAACCAAACTATTATACAGTCTAATTTTAGTCTTTAGCTGTATACACCTATTTCTCCACACTCTCCAAAGATTATTAAAAGTCCCGGCAGTAATTCCTATTCATCTGTTAATCTCATGCTACACATCACCAGTATCTGTTACTTAGCGCCCAAGATAATTAAACTGTGACACTTGCTCAAGACTGCAACCATTCAGATTAACTGAATCACAGCCTGCCTGAAAAAATTTCATCACTTTTCTTTTCTCTCTGTTTATAACCAAACTTATTCTAGTACCAGTTTCATCAACAGCTCGAATGCAAGAGTTCATCTCATCAACATCATTTGCCAAAAGGGCTAAATCATCAGCATAATCTAAATCAGAAATTTTAATATCTCCAGATCATTTAAAGCCAAAATCTTTCTCTTGCAGTGAATTTCGCATAACATAATCAATAACCAAACTAAAGAGGAAAGGAGACAAAATGCCCCTTGTCGAACACCAGAAGTAATGCTAAACCAATTGCTACAAGCCTTACCAACTCTCACACACGACTCAGTGTTATTATAGAGAGCTCTCATTATGTTAACTAACTTGTCTGGTATACCATATGATTTCACAATCAACCACAAATTATGACGATCAACAGAGTCGAAAGCCTTTTTGAAATCAACAAAGCTAGCAACCAAAGGTTTCCGAAACTCTAAACATTTCTCAAGAATCTGCCTAAGTGAAAATATCTGATCCGCACATCCCCTACCACTTCAGAATCCACATTGCCCATCCCGCAATTGACTTTGACACGCAATTGAGTCTTAATTCTGTTAAATTGACACGCAATTCTATTAAGCACAATCATGGAAAGAACTTTACCTGGAACAGAGAGTAGACTGATACCCCTATAGTTATCACAATAACTGTGATCACCTTTTTGGAAAATATGGATAACAATAGCTCTGGTAAAAATCTTAGGAACCATGCCTTTATCATAAAAAATATTCAAAATTTTAGTCATCCAAGTGGTTACAGAAACATTTTCAGTTCTAAGGATTTCCATAGTAATTTCAACTAATGAAGTTTAAATTTAGAAACAGCCAAAATAACTTCAGAATGTGTTATATGGCCAATATTAAAGCCACCAATGCATTTATCATCATTGAAAGCAATGGGAGTAGAACTAACCACATTGTTTAGAACATCACTGAAATGCTCAGCCCCCTAGCCATGACAGAATCCTCACCTTCTATAACCTTACCTTGTTTATCCTCCAATCCCTGTATAGCTGTTCGTTTTCTACCACACAAAACATTAACTTTCTGGTACAGCTCTCTGGTGTTGTGCTGTCTAATGCTTCCTCGGCTTTGTCAGCCAAGCCATCAACCCAAAGATTCTTATCAGCAGCTAACTGATCTTTTACATATTTATTAAGTTCTCTGTAATGCTTTCTATTAGGACTAGTAGGGTATTGATTAAGGACATTCCTGCAGTTCTTTCTTTCCAAAATAAGCTCAAGTGCCTTATCACTAAGTGCCTTATCTGTCTCTTCTGCTCCTTTTTTTCCAAAAGAGTACTGTTAGTGTCCAAAACAGCCTGTTTAAAATGATCCCATTCTTCCTCATCTTCAGTAGTAAGCATACCATGACTGTCATAATGACTAAGTAACCTATCATGGTAAGCTTTGGCTATAACTGGGTCTTTCAGAGCTTCTGTATTAAAAGTAAAATTTTTAACCCTAGCACAACACTTTTTACGTTTAAGTTGCGAGACACTTTTAACTAGGTAATGGTCAGATCCAATTTCAGCTCCCCTATATAACCTGGTATTCCTAACAGAACTAGCCCATTTGCTGTTAATTAATATATAATCAATCGTATTCTTATGCAGCCCATCGGGTGAAACCCATGTGTACTTATGTATGTCGCGGTGTTTGTAATCCATTGAGTTTACTTACCTGTAGAAGATGTTGCCCATTGCCATAGCAGCTACCAATACCAAAATGGCGTATTACTCTTCCCCAAAGGTCAGAGTCAGTACCAACTTTGGCATTGAAGTCACCTAGAACAAGGGTAATATCTCCTTTCTTGACAGAATTCAAAATATTCGGAAGTTGTCCATAAAATCTGTCTTTCTCATCCTCATCCCCCAAGAAGGGGAATAAAAACAGATGACATTCAAGTTGTTAATGTTTGTCTGAAATTTAGCTGTAAGAAATTTCATTAATGCACTCATATCCAAGAAGAGCATCACTAGCGTGTCTGCTGAGAAGCAGACCCACACCTTGGTGATGCTTATTAATAATATTTTTATTATTGGTGATGCTCCCTGAAAAAAGAAATTTAAGATTATTTTAAAGAATTTGACCTTTATCTGTCCATCTGGTCTCTTGCAAGCCGAGAATATATAAATTATAATGGTGGAATTCTTGTGTGAGGACATCAAGAGAAAAAGCTCTGTGCAGACTACAAATTCCAACTACCTATGGAGAGAAAATGGTTAGTGGGATGTTTAAAGAAACTATGTTTATTGAGAGAGGGAATGCCGACAATATCAAACAGCCCCCTAATCACAGACATGGGCAAAGACCCGTTCCCCCACCACTAAAGGCTGAAACCATCTACACTGGAAGACTTCCTCCAATGTAGAATTTGATTATGTCAATAGAAGCAAAGAGTTCAGGTGCCTGCAATGACCTGCTCAGGATTATCCACCAGCTGATAAACATATCCTGTGAATCTATTCACTTGGGGCTGTCAACCCACAAACAAACAGAAAACACAGCGGAAGATTTTCCCTCCACAGAAGCCCACCTGTGCAACAAAATCAGGATCCATAATCAAGCTCAGAGTCATATATCTGTCCAGTCCAGTGGGTTTATATGTTCAGCACCAGGACCCTGTGTGGTTGACCACTCAGCAGGGTAGAAAAAAAAAGAAAAGTAGCCATAGTTGTCCTGATCAGTAGGCCACACTAATCTGTCAGCCCTCTCCTTCCATTCACTTCCACAAGAGAGTATCTGTTTTGAAACTAATGGTCTGCACCACGAGATGGCAGGGTCAGACATTAGGTGCTAGTCCTGGCCGGTTCTATGCATCATCACAGGGGATTGGTGCATAGCTCTCCTTCCAGTGACTACCTAGCTACCATTTACAGAGTGGCAGATAAATGTAATTTATTGTCAGTAATACTTAAGATTTTAAGTTTACACACTGCCTAAAATACAAGATATTTAATAAGTTTATGCTCATTTTTTATTTTAATTAATGTAGGAGTTAATATGAATAATAAAAAGTAACAATGCTTAAACTTCAGAAATTATGAACAATTTAAAATTTTATTTAACTTTAATATTGAGCATATTTTTGTTTAAATTGGGTCCTTATTAATATCAGATGAAAGATAAAAAAAAAGACTTTTTATATATGTTTTAAGTTAAAACATTGTAATTATAAGTAATGCTGGGTGAAGCAGTATATTGTAATATAGTATTTAATTGAATTGAATCATAATATTTATAACTAAATTTTGATAAGGATTGCATGCAATTATTTTCTTTGTTTCATATTTGTAAAGCCTAACAATTTTAAAATTTTAAAGGTGCTGTAAGGACTGCTAATCTTTTGGATCATGAAAGACAATCCAGTTTCTTTTTCACTGTCCAAGTGTGGGATTTAGGAATGCCTCACCAGCATGCAGATACTCCAGCTCATGTATATATAAATGTAATTGATGTAAATGATTGCCCTCCACATTTTGATGAACTTCATTACACTGCCATTTTGCTGTTGCCCACATATAGAGCAGTTCATGTGATATCAGTACATGCTTCTGATCCTGATTCCTTTAGCAAAATTAAATACAGTATTATTTCAGGAAATGCAGGAAGCAAATTTTCCATAAATGAAGAAACTGGTGACATAATTGTGAGTGATCCTGAAGGACTTGGGAGAAAATACACAATTGTTGTTGGAGCAAGTGATGGAGAATTTGAAACAAGCACAAAAGTTGTGATTAAGATTCAAGACACTCAGCACACTGGGCTTCAGTTTAGCCAGGCAAAATATTTTGCCAAAATACAAGAAAATTCTACAGAAGTTCATACTGTAGCAGTTATAACAATATTAGGAACTGCACTTCATGAGCATCTTACTTTTCACATTATAAATCCATCACATATGTTTAAAATAGGAGAAACATCAGGAGTTGTGCGCACAACAGGAAGAGTATTTGACCGGGAAGTACAGAGTACATATGTATTGGTTGTAGAAGTAAGAAATGAGCCTTCTGATCACCCCAAACTTGCCCATGTTTTAGTTGAAGTTTCAGTTGTGGACATTAATGATAATGTTCCTTTTTTTGTCAATTTGCCTTATTATGCTGTAGTTCCAATAGATGCACAGCTACATTATTCAGTCTTTAGGGTAAGTGCCTTTATTTATATATATATATTTTCAGAAGTATATGTTTTACTTAACTAAAATTACTCATAATTATGATAACTGAAATGTGTTGTTAAAGATTTATAAAGAGCATATGGATTGCTCTAAGGTGAGCCTTGTCAAGTCTGGTAGAAATTTTAGATCTTTGAAACGTGAAGTAAACATTTCCTTAGATCAAAGCATTGCAATTAGTTCCATATACACCTATCCTTTGCTATACACAGTTTCAGTTTTACATGATCAAAAAAATGCAGCCAGTTTTGATTCACACAGTGATAGACTCATTTTACACAGTTAAGAAAATGCAACCAGTCTCTTTCTACTTGATTATAGACTTGGTTTTATATGGTATGGATTGAGATAATTTTTTTTATGTAGTTAGATATAGTGCATATTATGAAGTAGCAGTGGTGTAGCATCAAGGGCGATTATTAGACTCATCCCAAAGTGAAAAATCAACTAAATGATGGTTTTTATTAATATCATTGTTTTTTAGAATAAATAAATAATAGTAAATTCCCATATCAATGAAATCATCATCTGTAAAAAATTATAGTCTTTCACTAAAATTATGTTTTTGCCATTGTAATGCAATCTCTCTCACATCTTAATGAAATGAAGCCTGTTTTGAATCAGCAGCAGGATCTGAAATTTTCAGACTAATAAAAATCATGTTTTATCTCACTTTTAGCAACAAGTTCAACTTTGTAGACTATTTTATACTGCTTATTTGTAAGTACACTGATAAAATACATAAATACTAATTTTTCTAAATAAAGCACCAAGTGTTTGTACGAATGCTTAATTTCTTATATATATTCATTTCATAAAGATCCTTCTTTGAAATTTCATCTTGAAATTCAATAATGTATGCCTACATTAACAATGATTATTTTTTTTTGACCAAAAAGAAATGTATGAAAAATTAATCTAAACTTATTTGAATAGTGAAAATAAAATGCACAATAATGTTACATTAATTATTACTGCTGAACTGAAAATTTAAGATAAATGTGTATAAATAAAACTTTCAATATGCGTTTTATTCATAAAACGGTTTTTTTCAGAACCTATCCCCCTTTTTTCCATAAGCTGTTGGTCTTGGTTTGCAACAAGTTTCAATTTACATGCATAGATACTTTTCCCAGAACCTATCTGCCATGTTAATTAAGTTAATTGAGGGATAGGCATATTTGTGAACAGATCTCTAAACATAGATATGAATGTAGAACAATTTCTCAATCAAAAACTGTTGTAGATGAAAATAAAGTTTATGTTAAAAATAAAATTTATTGAGTAAAGTGCGTAGCCAAAAACTATTTAATTATATTATGTTTAAAAATATTTTTTTTATATTTTTAAACCATCCACCATCTTTCAGTGTAGTATTTATAAAATTTAATATGTGAAAATAATATAGTATTAATAAATAGACTGCTATACACAATTCTCATAAAAATTGGAATGGAATTCAATAATTAATTTTTGGTAGATTTGTGAAGGTACAATATATCAATGACATGAGAAAACATACAGATAATTCAAGTACAAAACACTAATAAGAGTCCAGGGACTTTGATCACCTGTATGCTTCTCCTTACTCTTAATGTTTTAGCTTTGCCTTCATGCTTCTTCACAAAAATCTATAAATATTATACATTTCACATACCAGCAATCAATTTGTGAATTAATTTTATTATGATAGACTGACTTTGAAGCTATTTTAATTGTTCTCTGCTATCCTGCTGTCTAATTTGCTTGCTCTTTCTACAGATTAGACCATAATTAAAAAAATTAAAAATAGTCTCAATCATAAAGAAATTGGTAATATAACAGATTGTTTATTTTTAAATAAAATCAGTTGCAAGTGCATCCTACTTTTCAAACTGACTGACTTTAATTATTATCGGAACATGAAAAGCAGAATCATTAATATCACTGCATTATAATTTTATACAAGCAGATAATAATTATGATTGACTTAGTTGGGTAAGTAGTGTCACAAATTTAGTCTTTTTCACTGCCTGCTTCTTGTCTGCCTGGGAATCTACCAACTCTCCGGGGTCAAGGTTGGTCCTTGTGTCTTCACCCTTTCTCTCCCACAGTGTGGAACACTGTTTTACTAAGTTTCAGATATCTTGCAGATGTGTACAAAGAAAGTTCACTCCTAAAAATGTTCAATGAAGTGATAATTTTATTATTTGGTTTCGAAAATTTAGCTTTTTGAAGTTGATCTTTGTTGTTTTGGTTTTTATTAACTTTTATTTGAAATTATATAAATATTTTGATTTCTCTTGGTACTACTGCATTTGCCATTTACTCTTCTCTATAATTTGAAAGAAAAAAATTAAGTAATATATTTAAATAGGAAGTAAACAATTTCAGATTAAGCTATTTTTTAACAATATAGATAAGTTTGGTAACATATATCATTTAATTGGAACCAAAGTACTTTTATTTTTCTTGAAGTTAAAGTATCTGGGATGTCGAAATCCATGGCATTTAGTATAAAATGGTATATTTATATTGGAAGCAAAATCTCAGATTTAAATTCATCATTCTCACTGCTAACCTTATTTTGTAATTGCTTATGTTTCATTTTAATATTTTGATGAAATACCAGATTAGTGTGTCCTACGTCCTACTAATCTGGACAACTATGGGTACTTTTTTTTTTCACTCTGCTGAGGAGTGGTCAACCACACAGGGTCCTAGTGCTGACCATATATACCAAACTGAGCTTGATTATGGATCCTGAATTTGCTGCACTGGTGGGTTTCTGTGGAGGGAAAATCTTCCACTGTGTTTTCTGTTTGTTTGCAGGTTGAAACCCCAAATGGATACGTTTTATCAGCTGGTGGTTAATCCTGAGCAGAGGTCATTGCAGGCACCTGACTCTTGCTCCTACAGGTATCATCAAATACTACATTGAAGGAAGTCTTCCAGTGTAGATGGCTTCAGCCTTTAATAGTGGGGTCTTTGCCCCATGCATGTGATTAGTGGGTAGTTTGATATTGTCGGCATTCTCTCTCTCAATAAACATAGTTTCTTTAAACATCCCACTAATCATTTTCTCTCCATAGGTAGTTGGAATGTAAGGACTCTGCACAGGGCTTGATGCAGGCACAGGGCTTGATGTCCTCACACAAGAATTCCATCATTATAATTTGAATATTCTCAGCTTGCAAGAGGCCAGATGAACAGATAGTCAGATTCTTAAAAATAATCTTAAAGTTCTCTTTTCAGGGAGGGAAGATAAAAAGCCTCTCCAAGATATAGGTTTGTACCTCAGCAGATACCCTAGTGATGCTCTTCTAGGGTATGAGTGCATTAAATGAAAGGTTTCTTACAGCTAAATTTCAGACAAACATTAACGACTTGAATGTCATCTGTTTTTATTCCCCCTCTTGGGGGATGAGGATGAGAAAGACAGATTTTATGGACAACTTCCGGATATTTTGAATTCTGTCAAGAAAGGAGGTAATACCCTTGTTCTAGGTAACTTCAATGCCAAAGTTGGTACTGACTCTGACCTTTGGGGAGGAGTGATAGGTCTTTTGGTATTGGTAGGTGCAATGGCAATGGGCAATGTCTCCTACAGTGAACTTAATGGGTTGAGAATAACTAACAGTTATTATGAAAACCACAGCATGCATAAATACTAATGGGTTTCCCCTGATGGACTGCATAAGAATATGATTGACTATATATATTAATAAACAGCAAATGGGCTAGTTCTGTTAGGAATACCAGATCATATAGGGGAGCTGAAATTGGATCTGACCATTAACTTGTTAAAATTGTCTTGCAAATTAAACTTAAAAAGTGTTGTGTTAAGGTTAAAAAAAAGTTCCCTTTAACACTGAAGCTCTGAACGACCAATTATAATTAAAGCTTACCACAATAGGTTACTTAGTTATTATGACAGTCATGGTTTGCTTACTACTGAAGTTGAGGAAGAATGGGATCATTTTAAACAGGCTTTTTTGGAAACTAACAGTACTCTTTTAGGAATAAAGGAGCAGAGGAGGCAAAATTATTTGAGTGATAAGGCACTTGAGCTTATTTCGGAAAGAAAGAACTGTAGGAATGTTTTTAATCAATACCCTACTAGTCCTAATAAAAAGCATTACAGAGAGCTTAATAAACGTGTAAAGGATCAGTTAGCTACTGATAAGAATCTTTGTCTTGATGGCATGACTGACAAAGCCAAGGAAGCAGACAGCAGAGAGCTGTACCAGATAATTAATGTTTTGTGTTGTAGAAAATGGACAGGTATAAAAGTATTGAAGGATAAACAAGATAAGGTTATAGAAGGTGAGTATTCTGTCTTGGCTAGGTGGGCTGAGCATTTCAGTGATGTTCTAAACCATGGGTGTCAAACTCAATCTTGTAAAGTGCCAATTTTTTAGCGGGCCGGGATTCAATTAAACACTAATTTTACATAAAAGAAACTTTTATTTAAATTTAAAGTATGCATCAAAATTAAAATGGCATTAAATCATAATGGTTAAAAAACATCTGATTATTTCGAAGATCCAGATACTTGACATCTTTTTATGGTGATGTTAGTTCGCTGCCAAGGTATGGCGAGTCTGCTACATAGAAAAAACAATTGCAGGGCGAGATTCTTATGTCAAAGTATCAAAGCAGGCATACTGCATTATAATATTATTATAGGCTTTCTCAATTTAAAAAAGAATACGTATTTGTGACAGAAATAAGTCCGTGTTAAATAGGTATCTGTAATCTGTACCTATGTGTTCAATGTATAGAAAAACTATTCATGAAATTCGTGTATTATTAATTGAGGTCACGGGCCACATCTAAATGCCCCGTGGGCCATATCTTTGACATGCCTGTTCTAAACAGTGTGGTTAGTTCTACTCCCATTGTTTGTAATGATGATGGATGCATTACTGGCTTTAATGTTGGCCCTATAACACAATCTGAAGTTATTTTGGCTTCAAAAAGGCTTTCGACTCTGGTGATCATCATAATTTGTGGTTGATTGTGAAATCAAATGGTATACAAGACAAGTTAGTTAACATAATTAAAGCTCTCTATAATAACATTGAGTTGTGTGTGTGAGAGTTGTAAGGCTTGTCGCGATTGGTTTAGCATTACTTCTGGTGTTCAACAAAGGTGCATTTTGTCTCCTTTTCTCTTTAGTTTGGTTATTGATTATGTTATGTGAAATTCACTACAAGAGAAAGATTTTGGCCTTAAATGGTCTGGAGATCTGAAAATTTCTGTTTTAGGTTATGCTAATGATTTAGTCCTTTTGGCAAATGATGTTGATGAGATGAACTCTTTCATCGAGCTGTTGATGAGACTGGTAGTAGAGTAGGTTTGGTTATAAACAGAGAGAAAACTAAAGTGATGAAAATTGGTCAGGCAGGCTGTGATTCAGTTAATCTGAATGGTTGCAGTCTTGAGCAGGTGTCACAATTTAATTATCTTGGGAGCTATGTAACAGATAATGGTGATGTGCAGCATGAGATTAACAGACAAATTGCGATTGCTGCTGTGACTTTTAAGAATCTATGGAGAGTGTAGAGAAATAGACCTACACAGTCGTATCAGAATAATATGACCACCTACCTAATAATATCAATGGTAGGTGGTCATATTATTATTATATGACTGTGTATACACCTAAAGACTAAAATTAGACTGTATAATAGTTTGGTTCTTTCTAAGGTTAATTATGGTAGTGAAACTTGGATGCTTTGTAAACAAGATAACAGGAAACTGGATGCTTTTGATTTTATTTTCTTATGCAGTATCTTGAGCTTTATGTGGTTCAACTTTGTTAGTGATGATGAGGTTAGGCAAAGGATTTGGCAACCTCCGTTGAGCATCATATTGTGCAGAGAGAGTCTCTGTTGGTTTAATCAAGTTGCCTGTATGAATAATTATAGATGTAGCGAATAAGATTATGAACAGTGTGCCTAAAGGTCTCAGAAAGAACGGGAGACCTAGGATGCAGTGGACAGACAATGTCAAACAGGACCTTGTTAGAATTGATGTGTACTGGCCAGATGCAGCAGATATAGCTCAGGATAGATAAGCTTGAAGAATTAAATTTCATGTTTTGGTTGAACCTCTGTAGCCCATGGCTGCTTGAGGATGATGATAAATGAAATATAATGCAAACAGATTGAGGTAGTAAAGCTACAGTTAATGAATTTTTTAAAAATCTTATACTGAGTTAATAAAAATGATTTGCAAGAGGTAGGGATTTAATGCATGTTGTATATCTAAAGTGTTATATGTATTTTATGTATGTGAAATATATCATGAATATTTACATTTGTCACATTTCAAGCCATAATTATGTCACAAGTACATAGATAATTGGAACATACATATGAAATTCCAGACAAATTTTCAAGACCAAATCATTTCGATAATTGCTAATCCTGGCTAGGGGGAAAACTGATGCATTATGAAACATGTTTACTAATTGTAAGGCTTCTTCTGTCATTGTGGTTAGGGAGCTACTCTGTTCCAGCAGACAAACTTTGTGTCTTGTGTTAGCTCTAACTGAGGTAGTGGTCAACACTTACTTCAGTCTTAGTAAAGCATGCCCTTGTATGAGAGGCCTGTACAAGTTAAGAGTAGTTTATAGGACCTTCCTAGCCTATATGTTGCAGAAGAAAAAATTTCATGCCACTAAACCATTTTTTATTTCTAGTGTAGATTATTAAATAAATGAATTTAACACAGCTAAGGAATATTAATTTAATACATTATATATGCTGTAATATACATAAAAGTATTTTGAACTACTCTAGCAAAGATTAAGGTATGCGTAACAAGACATGGCAACTGTGCCATACAATATTGCCCTATGGCTAGAACTATGACATAGAACCTTATCTTAAGTAGCTAATATTCAATCAGTCTTAAGCTCTAATTCATAAACCTCTGCAGTTATTCAAGGGAAATTGAGATTAAGAACAAAAGGTATTTGCCCGATGTAACAGCTGGCACAATGGTATTTGGTTGTCAATCTGTCAGTTGTAAAGTCTGCTGTACGATGTACACGGTTGCAGATTGTATTTTCACAAGCATTACCAGTCCTTGTGGTATATACTTTATGATGTTGCGAAGTAATGGTAAATGATGTAATTCCCGCATGATGAGTTCAGGTGATCCTTCATGCTTTTAACTGTCATGTCTTTCATCCAGTTGTTGTTAGCCAGTGAACCAGCATTAGCTATTAGTTATTATCACAGTCAGTTGCAATATATCCAACAGTGAAGATATTTTATCGCTGACTGCTAGTGGTTGTTGTAATACATTATAGCTTGTGTAGAAGGATCAAGATATCCATTCTGACGTCAAAAGGCTGATGTTTTAATAAATAATCAATTTGTAGATCATTGATAGTATGCAGACATTACTTCGTTATGCATATCATTTCTATAGTGCACCACTCTCAAACTTTGCAGACCAATTCTAAAACTTTAAGTAACTAAACTGCACTTTAAATATTTAAACTATAAAACAGTAAAAGTAAAAGGTCAACGTGTTTTGCCATTATACGGAACTTGGCATCATCATGGCTCAATCTAAGTGTCGATGGTAAGAGCTTTATACCTCGCTCGCTCAATCAAGTCACGTGGCGTGATGCAACTGTGTAAATGTCTACCGCATGCTAAATAAGTAAGTTACATGCAGCGGGCAGGGATGGAATTTCAGTATTACAAATTTGGTTACGGTTTTTACGGTTTTTGTGGATCAATAATTTTTCCGCATATAATAACTGAAATATTGTTTTTGGTGCGGTTATTGGTTTGTATTCAACACTATTTAATTCCAGATTGTTGCTTATTACTGTTTACGCCAGTGCAGTATTTTGACTTCCTGTCTTTATATCCTCTTGCATTCATGTTTTATATTGCCTGAATGTCTTGCCGATATATCTGTCTTTACCTCGTAGTATCTGTTTTGGGTCTGGAATTGTGATTTCATAAACCCCTCCTGTTGGGGGTTGACTATCTCTATCATTTATAATTAAATCTTTGATTGTGTGGGTTATATTGGTGGACACAGTAATATTATATTTTTTAAGAATGTTTTGTATTGTTTGGGTATCATTTGTTATATATGGGAAGCTTTTTGTATATGTTTTATTGTCTAACTTGATTTGGAGGAGGTTGTGAATTTTTTAATTCATTCAATTTTGCATTTTTTCCCCATCCATTCAAATTTTGATCTGAATAGCCTGCTTCTTTAGCTTTAATTTTGATATAATTTATTTCACTTTGTAAAGATATCATTTCGGAACAATAGTGATAAGCTCTAAGAAAATGTGGATAGATGCTTGCCTGTTTATATTTCCATGGATGAGCTGATTCTTTAGGTATAAAATTGGGGATATTTGTTGGTTTTCGATATACTGCAGTTTCACAAAATTTATTTTTCCTTGTTATGAGAATATCTAAATAAAGTAATAATGAGTTTTTTTCCGATTCATACCTAAAGTTTGTGGAAGGCATAACATTATTAAATGTATTAATTAGTTCCAGAAGTAAGTCGATTGAATGCGGCCAAAAAATTAAAATGTCGTTGAAGTAATGCATGCAGAGTGGCGGTTTAAGTGTTGCTGTCAACAGAGCAACATTTTCCACGTGACGCATGACAATATTCAACATGAGTGCAGACAGAGGGGACCCCATTGGGATGCCATCTGTCTGCAGCCATGTCTAGTGGTTAACAGTGAAAAAATTAGATGAGGTGGCCAGCTCCATTGCCCAGTGCACACTAAAGTACTGAGGGGCTATGGGCCTGGCCATGTAAAGCCATTCAGCTTTAAGTTGCATCGCTGCATCCAGCACCGGTGTGCTGGGATACAGCGATACAACATCCAATGAGTGTAAAGTGGTATGTTCAGTGACTGTTGCATATTGTATAAATTTTATTGCTTGGTGGCATGATGTTAATGTATACTGAGTAGGTGGGAAATATGGTTTGAAAAAGTTATATAAGGCTAATTCTAAATTATATGTAGGGGATTTATATTTACTTACTAATGGTCTAAATGGTTTGTTTTCTTTATGAAGTTTAATTTTGACGAATAATTGCGGTACATCTGGGTACATGGGTGGTATACATTTACTAGCTATTTCTTCTGGTAAAAAAGGGTCATTTTTTAGTTTGCTTAATTTATTTAATGTAACTGTTAAGGGATCTTTTGTTATTATTTTACATTTTAATTGCTGTAGTGTATCATTTATTTTTTGGTTATAATCTATTTTGTCCATTATAACTATTTGATTTATTTCATCAGCAAGAACTATCTTTAATTCTTGATTACATTTTAACTCTTTCAATATTCCTATATCATTTTTATTAATGCTATTCATATTATTCTGGGTATATTTTATTGTTCGATATAGTTTAAATCTCTCCATATCTTTATATTTATCTGGTATCTTATTTATTGTCTGTTCTATTTGTGGAATTAATTGATTTATATTTATTTTATCATTTTCATATGCATATTTAGCCCCCTGTTGCAATACACGTTTTTGTTCATCATTATTTTGTTACATCGGGTAAATACCTTTGGTTCTTAATCTTAATTACCTTTGAATAACTGCAAAGGTTTATGAATTAGAGCTTAAGACCAATTGAATATTAGCTACTTAAGATAAGGTTCTATGTTATAGTTCTAGCCATAGGGCAATATTGTATGGCATAGTTGCCATGTCTTGTTATGCATACCTCAATCTTTGCTAGAGTAAAAGTTAAAATGTCCTAGTTAAAATGCTTTTATGTATATTACAGCATATATCGTGTATGAAATTGATTAAACTATTAAAAATTTTTATTATAATTATTTTATGACATGATTAAAATATTAATGTTATCTGGAACAAATGTACTTGAAATAATTCCTAGAAAGTGAAAATTCTTGAAAAATTCATAGAAAGGATAGAATCTTTTCATTCATTAATCTATTATATATTTTAGATAGTTTGTGTGTCTGTCTGTTTTCTCAAGAACTCCTAAATGTTAAGAGCTAGAACGACCAAATTTGGTATATGGCTTCATCTCGTCATAATATATTGCATTGTAAAGGTTTAACACCATAAAATTAAGCTTCCCCCAAAAAAATATGGATTAATATGTATTGATAAGCAAACAAATGTGTTCTTGATAATAGCTATTACATGCAGCATGGTTCAACAATACACATTGACTGAACAATTAGGTCATGTTTACACAAGACTCACAGTTTAGTTGGCATATCAAAAGATAGATGTCATTTTATTGTTTTGGAACAATTCATGTTTCAACTTTTATTTTGATATTTTTAGAGTCTTCATAATTTTCAAAATGCTTGAATGCTTGGTCCCCATATTTCAATTAAGGATTTCCTCTTTGACATTCCATATTGCACTAAAAATTCAAGCTCTTATCTAATAGAAACACATATATAACCTGATGCCTTTTTTTCCTACAAATCTATGTAAATAGTTGCAAATCAATGTAAAAAATAAAAACACTAATAGTTAATGGATTCCTGTCCTACCCTCAGTCAGTAGGTAGGGGACACCAATAGGCTTGGAAAGACAACTGTCCCTCAGATGGAATGTTAAACTGTGGCCCCATGTATGGAGAAGCCATACCCTGTACACATTAATGACAAGCTGGATGGCCTTGATGGAAGGCTACCATCTGTCAGTGAGTTTCCTTACACCAATCTTGTCTGAGCCCTTGTAGTTCTTTTAACCTTGCCATTTAGCCCATTGTGTGGAAAAAAATGCTGCTCAGATAGGATGTGATATTTAGATTTTAACCCAAAAAGTTAATGGATTGCATTGTTTATGCTAATGTTTGAGTCAAACTGATTTTAGATTGTCTTAACAGTGTTACTATGCCTTTTGACTTTTAAAAAAAAAATATGTTGACAGTCAAGGAACCCCCTAAACTTTCTCACCCAAAAGCAAGGGAGAATTGCATACAAACTACTGAGCCTATCAAGATAAATCTGAAATGAAATCTGCTTTTGTGCAGAATATTATGGGCCAACACAAATTATGTCCTGTAAAAACAGGTTCTGCTGTAAGTTGTTTCTGCCCCACAAAAGAAAAGGAAAATCTTTTACAGAGTTGATCTTATTGAGTTTTCTGTAAAACAGAAGCTTGCTACTTTTGGTATATAATTTACTGTATATTAATATCTGAGCAATGCCAGGTAACTCTGCTAATGTCGTTATAGTTAAAAATTTAAATAAATTTAAAAAAATTAAAAATACTTATCTTCCTATAAGGGCAATAAAAAATGGAAAATAACCTTAAGCATATCGATGGTACAATCAGTCAGAGTTCGTATTTACTTTAAAGGAAGATAGGGTGCGAACAATCTTGTTGAGTAGGTAAATCAATGGAACAATAGTTTCATATTTCCCCTTCTTTAGGGGGGAAGAAAGCAAGGAGGTCAATTTTTTTGTATCCTAGGACACTCCCCACATCAAAAGCTTTCGTTTGGCACATAAATCATTAAGTTTCTTTATCGCATTCAAAATATATGGTGGAACAATGTTTTGTCAAATCCACAAACTGACAAACCAACTAACTGACAAATGTCAGAGCCAAGAGGTAAAAACTGAATGCTTATTTTTAATTTTTAAAGTCTGGTTAAAAATTGAAAATATAATAATAAAAAAATATAATAAATACCCCCTCAAGCAGCTGCTTGCCACAGAGGTCTGACAGGAGCCTGTCAGTTTATATGCCACAGTAGGAGATCTGAGAGGATGGCAGGACCTCAGCAGAAAAACGACACACACATCCATGCCTAATCCGGGGCTCGAACTCAGGTCCCTTAGATCAGTAGCCAAGCGTGCTAACCACTCAGCCATGGGATAACGAGGAGAAATTATTTTACTTTTTTTTTACTTCTTTTTATTCACAATTGGAAGAAAAATAAGAAATTTAAACTATGACTGAGCTCGAGCCTGAGCTCATCTCTAATTAGCCTGCTAGGCTATGTAGTAAAAGGATCTGGGTTTGACACCCAGATAAAGTGGGGATATTTTTTTCTAATGTCTTTCTGCTGAGGTCATGCTTTCTCTTTTCAGAGCTCCAGGATGAGGGTTGGCTCAATTGGTAGCACAAGGTTTGAACCCCAACTGTGCCTGCATTGAGAGTCCAATAATCCCCATTCTGTTGTTGGCGAGAGAGGATACACTGACTGGCTTGAAAATGCCAATGGGCTGTGTGCAGAAGAGCCATACCCAATGCACATTTATTAAGAACACATGGATGGCCTTGATGGAAGGATTCCATTTATCTCATAATAGCTGTCCAGTGGGTCCCCTTCCCCAATTTCTCTGAGACCTTGGGTCACTTGTAACCTGACCATTTAACTAATTCTGTGCAAAAAAGTGCCACTCAGAGACAAAAAGAACAGCCCATTCCTCACAGATCTTTTATATGTCATATTGATAGACTCTTTTCAGACCTCCAGGCAAGCAGCTGCTTGAGTACTATTTTTTAAAGATTTATATGTTTATAAATATTTCACTTTTTGAAATATTTAAATGGAATAATCATTTGAAAAAAAAAACTCAAATTAATCATGGGATTCGTGATATTTAGATTCTACATGCACCTACAGGCAATGAACAGAAAAATGGAAACACCAAGGTTTTCTGAAAGCCTTCAGTTTATGTTAAACAGTGGCATCTGTCTGCCATTGACGAAGGGTTGAAATATGCAAATAACATCCCAGTATGCTTAGCATCATGTCTATAAAGGCAAACCCAGCGTAACTGCATTCAGTTATTGGTATCATGTCACTGAGAAAAGACCATAGCGATTTTGAAAGGGGCATGATTGTTGGAGCACATTTGACAGGACCTTTAATCATTAAGACAGCTGAAAAGTACCACCAGTAATAAGTACTTCATCAGTAAAGTTTCCAAGTTCATGGCTGCAGGGGAGTCTAAAGGGAAGACATCATCTGCAAAAGTCAATAGTGAGCGAAAACATACTCCAGAATCTGGACATTAGTTAACAAGTGTTAGTGTGATGTGCGAAGCCAAAGCAGCAAGCTACAGCTGATCAGTTATGCACAGATTTCAACATAGGATGCGAGAGCCAGTTTCATCAAAAACGGTATATCAAGAACTCTATAGAGCTGTATATCACAGTCGAATTGCACTCCACAAGCTGCTCATCACACTTGTCAATGCACATCATCATGTCGAGTGGTGCAAAGAGAACAAACAGTGGAGGAATGTGATATAGTCAGACAAATCATCCTACACTTTGTTTTTGGCAAATGGATGAGTGCACATATGGTCCCAACCAAAGGAAGTTTACAACACTAATTGCTTGCTTTCCTAGTCTTAAGGGTCCAACATTTCTGTAGTGGTGTGGGGTACTTTCTCGTGACATGATTTGGATGCACTCATTCCATTGGAAGGCAAAATTAATGCCAATTGCTATTTGACAGTCCTGAGTGATCATCTTCATCCAGTGGTGCAGCATTTCTTTCATGAAGACAGAGAACTGTCTTTCAGGGTGACAATGCTCCCATCCACAGAGTACATGTGGTCACCCAGTGGTTTGAAGAGTATGAGTCTGATCTTTTTCACATACCATGGCCACCATAGTCACTAAATATCAACCCTTTGGAAAGTCTATGGAAACTTCTGAAATGACATCTCAGGCAGCATTTTCTAGCTCCATATAAGCAGGAATTGATTACATTTCTTGTGGATGAATGATGTAGTATTCCTCCTGCTGACTTTCAGACATTAGTAGACTCCGTACCATGATGTATAGAGGCTGCCCGACATCATATTAATGATTTTACGTTGCTGTTTCCATTTTTTTTTGGTCCATTATCTGTAAGTGATAAAGTAAGATTAGCATAAAAAAATTGTGTATGTGTATATATATTATTTGTATAAATAAAAAATCCAGTGCTTTTTTACTAGGTGGAAGCAGTTGATTTAGACTTTGGACTGAATGGTGATATAGTTTATGAAATTATTGAAGGTGATCAAAGGACATTCCATATTGACAGAAAGTCTGGAGTAATATCTGTTACTCAGACTCTGACAGCCAATAAATATGAACTAGTTATATTAGCAGCAGATAAAGGTAAGCCTATTATGCAGTGATATAATTTTATTTAGTGATATGCAAAAAAAATTATAAATTTCTGCATTTCTCCGACCTTTTTTCCCCCTTCCCTTATTTATTACTATGTGTACTTTTGTTAAAGTATAATAAATTCCTGCATTTCTCTGTCCTTTTTTTCTTTCTCTTATTTATTACTCCCCTTATTTTTATTATTTTATATATTTTTTTTTCTCCTTCCCCTTATTTAATATATTTTTATTCCAATCTGTCCCTTTTCTTTTAACTTCATCTACCTTTTTTTTATCTCTCTTCTCATTTCTTTTCTTATTTTTCTTACATGTTTTTTTTTATTATGGGGTAGGGGAGGCTCAGTCGGTAGCACTCCAGGCTCGTAACCTGCAATTTTCAGGTTCAGGTCCCAGCTGGGCAAGAGTAGGGATTTTCATTTCCGAACCTCCCGCCCTGCCCACAGAGAATAGAGATCACTGTTGGGCTTGTAAAGGCCACCGTTCGTCAGATGGGATGTTAAGCCCCATGTATGGGAGAGCCAAACCCCACACACGTTAAAGAACATGCTGGATGGCCTTGATGGGAGGCTGACACCCTTTTCCCAACAGCTGTTCAGTGGGTCTCCTCTCCCACCCATCCTCCAACCCATGAGAGCTTGGAACTTGGACATTAGTCCCAACTATTTGATTTTATGGTAGTGATAATCATTCTTTTTTTTTTTATATTAAACAAAAGCTCGAAACGCCTCCTTCAAAAACAGTCGACTCTCGGCACAATTCAATTACAGAGTTACAGTATAAATTCAGATCTAATCGCTACTAAATCTTATTGGCAATAATTCCTTGGCATGGTTCAAAATTCAAAAAGTCTCCACTTTCCTGATTTGAATGAACAGACAGAATTAGACAACTTTTGTGTAATGCAGATCTTTTCAACAGGCTCCTTCTTCACTGCTTCACAGCTTTAATGTCAGCTTTCTTTTTTGCAATGATCAGCACATGAAAGTGACATATGGTGCCATCCATAAGATGTAGCACTTTCCTGTATAGTGGAGCATTAGATGGATCACTCAACCATATTTCCACCCTTGTTGAGCTCCAGTAGCAATGCTAAGTCAATTGCTACAAGTCTTATCAACTTTCCCACATAACTCAGTATTATTAGAGAGAGCTTTCATTATGCTAACTCTTCTTGTATACCATATGACCTCCCAATAAGCCTGCAAATTATGATGATCAACAGAATCAAAAGAGGTTTTTGAATCTACATAGCTAGGAATCATGGGTTTCTGAAACTAAACATTTCTCGAAAATCTGCCTAAGTGGAAAAATCTGATTAATACATCCCCAAATACTTCTGAATCCAGATTGTTCATCACAAATGTCAATTAAACTAAATCTTAATTCTATTAAGCACAGTAATGCAGAGAACTTTACCTGGAACAGAAAGTAGGCTGATACCCCTATAGTTATCATAAGAACTGCACTCACCTTTAAAAAAACAAAAAAAAACAAGGATAATAATAGCTATGGTAAAATCATTAACAACAACATGAACCTAATTTAAAACACTGTTCTAAACTGTGAATCACTACAATAGTCTCAATCTGCATACTAAAAAAGCAAAGCATATAACTTATTGCTCTGCTTTAAGTACATTGTGTTGTAAAGCTTCTAATTCTGCAGCCTATGTTGTCTTATGTCTGCCTGAGACTTCTGTAGTGATACACAGTTCGGAATAGTGTTTTAAATTAGATTCATATGATTAAACACTGGGAAACATAATATTTAATATTAGGAACAATACCATTATCAAAAAAAAAATACTCAAAATTTTTGTCACACATGTGATAACAGAAACGTTGCCAGCTCTAAACATTTCAGTAGGAATTTAATCTACCCCTGGGGATTTATGTAGTTTAAGTTTATAAATAGCCATAATAACTTCAGACTGCAATATAGGATCAACATTATTATAATCAATAATATATTATTATCATTACAAATAATGGAAGTGAAACTAACCACATTGTTTAGAACATCACTGAAATGCTCAGCCCACCTAACCACAACAGAAACCTCACTTTCGATAACCTTACCATATTTATCCCTCATCCTTGTATACCTGTTTCTTCCATCATAAAACATTAACTATCCAGTACAGCTCTCTGCTATTACACTGTGTTGCTGCTTCCTCTGCTTTTTTTCCAAGCTATCAAGCCAAAAATTCTAATCAGTTGTTAACTTATCCTTTATATGTTTATTAAGCTCTCTGTAATGCTTTCTATTAGGATTAGTAAGGTATTGATTAAGGACATTCTTGCAGTTCTTTCTGAAATAAGCTCAAGTGCCTTATCACTCAAATAATTCTGCCTCCTCTGCTCCTTTTTTCCTAAAAGAGTACTGTTAGTGTCCAAAAAAGCCTGTTTAAAATGGTCCCATTCTTCCTCAACTTCAGTAATAAGCAAACCATGACTGTCATAATGATTAAGTAACCTATCATGGTAAGCTTTAGCTATAACTGGGTCTTTCAGAGCTTCAGAATTAAAGGTAAAAATTTTAACCTTAGCACAACATTTCTTAAGTTTAAGTTGCATGATACTTTTAATAAGGTAATGGTCAGATCCAATTTCAGCTCCCCTATATGATCTGGTATTCCTAACAGAACTAGCCCATTTGCTGTTATTTAAATATATAATCAATCATATTCTTATGCAGCCCATCTGGTGAAATTCATGTGCACTTGTTGCGTTGTTTGTAATAAGTGTTAGTTATTCTCAAGCCATTAAGTTTGCTTACCGGTAGGAGACATTGCCCATTGCAGCTACCAAAACCAAATTGACCCAAAGGTCAGAGTCAGTGCCAAGTATATAATTGAAGTTTCCTAGAACAAGGATAATATCTCCTTTCTTGGCAGAATTCAAAATATCCTGAAGTTGCCCTTGAAACATGTCTTTTTCATCCTTCTTGGAGTTTTTGGCAGATGATGAACCAAAGTCTGAGTTTTGTGACACTATTTTAACTGTAAAACATATTTTAATTCATTGTCCCTGTTTTAATTTTGGAAGATGTATATTTTTTTAGCTTTCATGATTCCAAGCCTCTTACACTTGGACATCTTTTTACCCCTTTTTTATTTTTACAATATACTGGGTATTTTAATTGATTTTGACTTTATATTCTTGTTTTGTATTGTATATCTTTATCCCAGTCTTTTACACCTGGGTTAATTTTACTTTATATTTTACTTTTGATATATACCTATTGCTATTTCTACATTTGCTGTTTTTTGTTTTAGATATAAATATTTTGTATTTATTCCTGTGTATTTCTATTTTAACTTTGGTTGCAAGTTTCGCATATTTTATTCTTTAGTTTATCTATTGTGTGGCATGCCACAGCCCTTAATGTATCATAAACCCCAAACAACCAACCTCTTTGGAGTCCTTGGTGGGGGCATAATAACAGATAATATTTAAGTGTTTAATTCTTGTTTTAAGTTTAGCAGTAAGAAACCTTTCATTAATACCGTCATATCCTAGAAGAGCAACACTAGTGTGTCTGCTGAGAAACAAACATACATCTTGAATATGCTTTCAATTTTGAATCCATAGTGAATAGTTTTCCATAGTTTTCCATAGTGAATCCTCCCTGAAAGGGGAAATTTCACTAATAAAATCAGCACTTTGATGTCGATTCTAATTTTAGAGGAAAAATTGTCTTGAGTTGGGTGGGATACGAACCCATGACCTCCTGATAACATGTCAGGTGCTCTGGACCACTGAGCTACCGGCCGCCAATCAAGATCTCCTCTAAGGGGAAATTTAAGATTATTTTTAAGTATCTGGCCTTAGCTATCCATTTGGTCTCTTGCATGCAGAGAATATTTAGGAACCCCAACAGAAAATGTGTGATGATTATTGCACGTGTTTTACGTGCCAAAAAAAGTGTTCCTTCACTCTCATACATAGGACAACAGAATATCCCAGCAATGAGAACAGTGCAGAGTCACCTCTGCAATTATTGCCTTTGTGTTAAAGTATTGCAGTGAAAAAATTGTAAAAAAATAAATAGTAGTTCCATTTTAGGTGAATTTGTGTGTTATATTATTATTGGTGTATTGTATTATTCAAAAAGAAATTTCCTTCCCATTCATATATAATTAATTTTATTCATCAGGTTTTCTAAAGTTAATAGTAATTTTACAAGTGAGGCGAAAAAATCCACTATCTGCCTCCCAGGCTTGAATATGGTATCAGCTACTTTAATAGTTGAGCTAATGCAGGAGCAATTCACACCTGCTTGAGACAGGTTATAATGGTTGATTATGCTCTCTTGAAGTGTGCTATTTATACCAATGTTGAACTAAGTTTTTATAACCATATATCAAGTATTACTATACCTTGTGTTATACAGATGCACAGCATTAAAATACTGGAAAATAATAACCTTATCACCATAGGCCAGCAACCAATTTGATAGCAAGGACTAAGTCTCACTAACAGTAACAGTCATTTTGAAATTATTTTTTTTTTGTATTACTACAAATGAAAAAGAACACAAACTAACTTAAAGTGAAACAAAAAGGTAATTACTACAAAATGACTGTCACTGTTAGTGAGATTTATTCCTTCTTGTTAAATTGCTTACTGGCATACAGCATATAAAGTTAATTTCCACCCAGTGCTTTGATGCTATGCATCTGTATAACCTAAGGAGTAGTAATACTTGATATATGGTTATAAAAGCTTGGTTCACTGTTAGTATAAATAATGCATGAGTGCCCTGACACTTTGAACTAAATTATAGAGCTTCAAGGGAGTATGATCAACCATCATAATTTTACTCATATGCATGTATTTATAGCCTGTGACACTCCTCATTTTTTAAGCTTTCGAGTATATAACTTGTTGAGATTGGCCTTTGGTAGGGAAGATATGGGGGAATAACTATTTGTAAATTTGCTAACTGTGATAAAATAGGGATATAAATAAAAGCTGTTCACAGTCTGTTTAGAAACATGGTCAGAACTCAGTGTATTCTCTCATTGCCATAGATATTTTATTTTTTATGTTAAAAAAATACTTTTTTTTGTGATATATTTTATCTGAATGTAGTATATTTTTAATTTGTACTAACCAATTTCATAACATTTGCACACTTTTTAGGGGATCCCTCACTTAGTAGTCATGTACGAGTTCCTGTACAGGTAATAAGCCGGGACATGCCAGTATTTCCTCAGCAATTTTACCTTTCTTCTGTTATGGAGAATCTTCCAGCTGGAGCACCATTACTTACTGTTACTGCCAACAGTCCACATGGCCGTCAGCTTATATATAGTCTTGTAGCTGGCAATAAGAAAGAAGATTTCAGACTTGATTTCAACACTGGTGAGATGAATTTTTTGCTACAACAGTGTTGAGCAGTGTAACTATTTTTAGGTACCCAATTTTCATTGCACTTAATATGTGTAAGTGCTTTTAATCTTAGTGCAAATTGCATGCTAAAAAGTAAAGTTACATATTCAGATTTATCTTTAGCATGCAGTTTAGACTAATGGATGGTGATAGATTAGTAATTAATTTGTGATTAGAAACCTACATCAAGCTGATTAATTAATTGAATTCTATTTCTGGTGTTTTAATTTTAATAATTTTTATTTTTATTAAATCCAGTTTTATCTGTTGATTTCAGGTAATGCAAAATAAATTGAGTAATGCTTACATTTTTGTTTAGTATTTTACTCTGATATAACTAATATACAACAACTTTTAGAAAAGTTATTTTACAGTGTCAGTAAAAGTAGAATTCTGGTTATCTGAACTAATAAGAGTATGATAAAATATGTGTATATTATATTTTATTGAGAATAACTGATTTGAAATTGCAATTTGACATAACCACTAACATGTAAATATGGTAGGCCACTTGAACCATCTTTTAAGCATTTGTGTTATAAATTATTTTAGGTAATACATTACAAGACAAAAAATTTCAACACCTGGAATGATTAATGCCATCTTATTGAAACACAGGCAGCTGTTAGTGTACACTGAGATGTGTGATTGATTACATTATCAGAAAAATGAGGAAAATTACCACTTTAGCTACCCGTGTTGGGTTGGGTTATTTTACCTCTGAGTGGCACTTTTTTGCACACAATGGGCTAAATGGCCAGGTCACAAGGACCCCGAAGGCTCAGAAAAGGTTGGGGGAGGGGACCCACTGGAACAGCTGTTAGGAGACAGATGGTAGCCTCCCATCAAGGCCATCCAGCGTGTTCTTTAACGTGCATAAGGTATGGCTCTCCCATACACTGGACCACGGCTTAACGTCCCATCCGACGGCCTTTTTTATAATCTGGTGGCCTTTCCACGCCCATCTGTGTCCCCTACTGACTGTGTGGAGGGTGGGGAGTTATGCGGAAAAAATCTTAATGCTAACCCAGCTGGGACTCGAACCTGGGAACTACAGATCACGAGTCTGGCGTGCTACCTGCTGAGCCACCCCCACCCCCTTTACTACCTACCTGGTAAAGTGGTATAATTAGTATAATGTTGAACCGCCCTGTGCAGCAATGCATTCATGAACACAGCAGGGGAAGGCTATCATACAGCTCTATAATGTCCTCCTGAGGAATAGAATGCCAAATAGTGCAACATCGCTATTCCATTTCAGTGATAGTGATTGGCACACTTCTTGGGTGTTGTTGGAGCTGTCGGCCCATCATGTCCCAGATGTGTCCAATAGGTGAAAGGTCCGGTAAGTATGTTGGCCATGGTAGTACCTGAGCATTTTGCTTGAGTAGATACTGCAGACTAATGTGGGTTGTGTGGGGACAGGTGTTATCTTTCTGGTAAAAGGTTTCATGCTGCTGAACAAATAGAACAGCCACTGGCTGCAAAATGTTGGTAACATATCGTTGGGCAGTTAGAGATTCCCTTCTGATGACCAGTTCTGACTCAGATGTCTGACTAATGGCATCACACACCAACACACCATTTGCTGGAGCTGTGTGACAATGTCACATGCACTGGGTGGAATTCCTTTCCCCTGGATGACGGTGAACATGTTGTATACCATCATGCTGACCAAGACAAAAACAAGATTCGTCACTGGCAGCTGAGCCCTTCTTCAGGGTTGCAATTTGGTATAAACAACAACAGGAGACATTATATATCTGCCTGTGTGGTCATGCATGGCCTTGGAGTTAGTGTTTTATGGCCATGACAACTTGCAGAAGTATTCTGATATATATGAGGGTTGAGTGTATCCATTGGGGGGGGAGGGCAGTTGACCTTGTGTGGATGAAGGTGCAGAGTGACCTGAGCCAAGCAATTACTGGGGGCAGTGGGAAATAAGGAAAAAAGACAACTGATATGGGGGAAGGTGGATGTAGCCCAAGTGCCAAGGAGCAGACAATTTTCTGTGAGTATAGCCCTGTGGTTTTCTGTGGGATGTATGCCCTGTGATTTATCTATGGGCTGACATTCTGTGAACTGAAAGTGTGCTGTGGACTGGAATGTCCTCTGAGTTTAAATTGGTACTACATAAGGCAGTAACCTGACATAGAAATAAGCTCTACATTGCGGACAAAGGTTTAAAATAAGTGCACGACTGCCCACTTGTTACCTCCCCGTAACTTGTCTTAATAAATAAATGTTGTTTTAAGATATCTGGCTGTTGAGCATTAATCTATGGTAGCAGATATCAGATATCTTTTACATGAACCAAGAAGAGAATTAATAAAGCGAGGGGCACGTAACAGGGCACGTAACAAGATTTATAACCTTTACAGCCACTAAACACCATAGTACTTCACTTTTGTTCATTTCAGTTCTGTGTGAGGTGACACCACTGAAGATGTGCTTGCATGTGGGCAGATGTGAGGAGAATGTGCCAGACAATAGGCTCGCAATGAAAACTATAAAAGCCTGTTGTTTACTGTCCACCTGGTAGGTATTTTGATGTGAGGAGAAATGCAGTGCCAGACAATAGGCTCACAATGAAAACTATAAAAGCCTGTTGTTTACTTGTCCACCTGGTAGGTATTTTGATGTGTTACCTTTGCAGTTCACATCAAATGCAACCAATTCCTTTGCAATTGTGTTGCAGTCGCGAATCTGTCATGCATGCCATGCATCACAAATGGCGGTCCTGTCACTCAGTGATCATATGTCGTCTTCCTAATCTTTGTTGACGTGCTGGATCCTTCTTAAACCCACTGGTGCCATATGTGTACTATGGTGTTGGAATTGTGGCCAACAAGGTTAGCCACATCTCTGTAAGGCAAACTAGCTGACAAGCCATAAGGCTTAGTGGAGTAATCTATGTATATAACCATACTAAGGCTTAATAAAGATATTATTATTATTAAGGCTAATGATTCTTCCATGCTCAACTGTTGTTAACTGTTGGAACGGCTGTTGATGTCTGTGTAAGGGCATCTTTAGCATTTTAGAACAATTTCCACAATGTTTTGTCAACCAGGGAGCTTTGTTTGCCTTTATCTGTGCCTGACTGCTAAGCACCTGTGACATCAGCTCGCACCTGTCCAATCATTTCAATCATCCTGCAAACCTAATAATTTCCATGCATTTCCATATACTACCAAATTCCTAAATTTCGTCACATTTGCATAATTTCTTGCAAGTGTTGCATTTTTTATTTCCTGTAATGTATTATATGATTTTTGTGTATCTGAAATAATAAAAAAGAGTGAGATTAAAAAAAAGTATATATGAACAGTGCTAGGGTGCCCCTTAATATATTTGATAAGTATGGAAAAATAATGAAGCATTCTTTATATTTCTGATGAGATTGACTGGAAAAGAAATGAAGTAAATTGTCAAGTTTTTCATTAGGGCTTCAGAAAGAGAAGTAATTTTTGTGTGTAATGTTTCAATAATAAAATTCAAGTGAAATTTTTCTAGTTAGTGGCTCACACAGGGCAAAAATTAGCTCTAAGTTCCATTACACAAGAAAGGAAAAAAAGATGATATTTCACAAAATATTTAAAGGATTAAGAATTATGATTATTTAAATACTAATCCTTTAAATAATACTTGAAGTATGGAGAAAATTTACTCACTCAATTTTGACCCCATTGGAACAGGAGATAGACAATATATACATATATGAAGGATCAGTAGTTGGGCTCCACAATATCTTTTGGCTTGGTAGATCAGTGGTTCTCAACTTTTTTTTCCTTTATGGCACACATGTGATCTTTAATATTATTCTATGGCTCAACCTTATCATTTTCAAGATTGTTTTCTGGCATTATCTATGAGGTAACAGTTAATTTATGGACATTTTCATAGAAGCATGTTACCTTACTTTGACATGTTACCATAACAGCAGAGATATATTTATAGAACTGCATGAACTTGCCTTGACTTTAGTAGCATACTAATGCACCTTTATTGTAAATAATTTTTTTTTAATTTCTTGCTCTTTTCTTTTACAATGTCTACTGTAGGTTTTGCCATAACAGAAAAAGGAAAATATCTCTGTATTATCACACCCTCAGTGCAATATTTTCATGACTAAAAAAAATTCAATTTTTGAATTTAAACCAGTGTAAGAGTTTATAAAAATAAAATACAGCAATACCTTGCTTTATGACAATCCACTCCTACAACGATTTTTAATTACAACCAATGCCAATTTTTACAATGATACATTCGCTCATACGACGGTTTTAGGGATATGATGCTGCCATGAATTAACCAAAGTTGAGTAAATGGTAAAGCAGGATGACTACATGGGAAAAATGGTGTTGCATTAGTGACTGACAGCAGCCCCACAAGCTATATTTCATCAAGCAATACTTTGCCATGCTGCTAACATGTGCCCAAAGCAGGTGGTCTGTTTTGCATAGCATTGCACACGATGACTGCACGCGACTCTTCTCATTGGACAGTGTTTTCCATTTACTCAGTTTAGGAATCAACCAATGCACAGTTTTTGTGGACTCTGTTTACATTGTCTTTGTTCACTGCATCTCACTGTGTTTTGGTGTTTTGCTGTGAATTATAAACTGTTTATAACTATTATTTTGTTTTATAGTTGTTAATAATGGCAGATAAAAATCAAAGTAAGGGTTGCTGTTGCTTCCAGTAAAAAGAAGAAGACTCGCAAACCTATTGCATTAGATACTAAAATTAAAATTATAAAATTTAGTGATGAGTGAGAGTACTTATTTTAAATGTAAATGCTTTATTTACATCAGTTATGCACGACCTCTGTGGCAAGCAGCTGCTTGAGGGGGTATTTATTTTATTTATTTTATGCACATATTATGACTGCTTAAAAATGTTATTAAACCATTAAATGCATCTACAAGGGAAAACCAGGCAATGATTTGCTATACAACAGTGGTCTGGAGCCTAATGTGTCATATGACTGGGGTATGCCTGTACCCATTATAAATGCTAATACAAATAAGAAAACAACTTAATTTTGGTAAATTTGTGTTGTATTAATGATATTTAACAAAAAAAAAAAGAATAATATGTTGTGAATTATTTTGCCTTTTACTTTGGTTATGAGATTTTTTAAAACTGCTTACTTAAAAAACTTGTTTATTTGTTCCATATACTTGTATTTTTTATTCCACCAAACTTTTCTGAACTTTTTTTGAACCTTTATGGTTCTTATGTATGGTTCTTTATGGTGATGTATGACATATGCTTCTGATACACTGGGTGGGAATGTATAGCTACAATATTTAAATTCAAATCATGATATGAGATCTAAAACATGAAACAAAAGTATGATTAGATAAAAGATTGCTATTATTATATTTTCACAAATCAAGTAACAAAACACATGTTAACCAGCATCAAAAATGTAAAGTAAGTTAAATAGGTAGGAAGCTATACATATGTAAATACTCACTAGTGTACTTCATAAACCAAACAGAATGCAATAGTAAATGACTAGTTCACTCGTTTAAGAATGGCAATTGCTAACTAAAATTAATATGTAATATTGTAGACATAACAAAGCAAGGTTAGATGGAGGATATAGGCAATATTTCTATTTTTTGAAATAATTTTTATTTTTTTAAACACAAAGGATTCAGAGAACCTGTTAGCTTTTGGCTTGTGTTGGTTTCTAATACACTATACAAACACATTCCCACTGGAATATTAGTCAGGTATGCTAAGTGCCTAGGCCTAGTGGCAGGAAAAAATAGTGTACAAAATACTCCACTGTAACTAGTTAAGTGTTCAAATATATGACACATAATAGAATACCTGTTACTAAACTAGACTAATTCTAATGCTGTATTAAAATCTGCTTTACTATGAAACCAATTCATGCTATGTTTAAGCCATGATAAGGTAGTATCTATTTAATTCTCTGTCTCTCCAATTTAAGTACTGTAGTATGCATCTCTGCTAAGTTTTCGAAAAATTCTTTTCATTCTGTTACACATACATATTCAAATGATAGGAAATGCAGACTCTTAACACTAACTCTGATCTCTACAACTATCATAAGAAAGAGTGTAAGAAAAAATTACACTTTTAGCTACAGTAATAGGATTTATGATTTGTTATGATAAATAAATCTATCACTAGTGGTAGAGATTTAATGCAAAACTTTCAAATGAATTCCTTTGCCTGTCATTTGAATTTATTGTGTTACCAGCAATTTTCTATAGTTTCTTTACTAGAGAAATGCTTAGAGCTGGGAATGTTTCTGCTACCACTTGGATGACTAAAATTTTGATTATCTTTATGATAAAGGTATGGTTCCTAAGGATTTTACCAGAGCTATTATCCCTATTTTCAAAAGAGGTGATCACAGTTCTAGTGATAACTAATAGGGGTATCAGCATACTCTCTGTTCCAGGTAAAGTTCTTTTCATGATTGTGCTTAATAGAATCAAGAATCTGGTTGACAGTCAATTGCGTGATGAGCAGTGTGGATTCAGAAGTGGTAGGGAATGTGTGGATCAGATATTTTCACATAGGCAGATTCTTGAGAAATGTTCATAGTTTCAGAAACCTTTGGTTACTAACTTTGTTGACTTCATAAAGGCTTTTGACTCAGTTGATCATCATAATTTGTGGTTGATCATGAGATTGTATGACATACTAGACAAATTAGTTAACATAATGAAAGCTCTCTTTAATAATACTGAATCATGTGTGAGAGTTGGTAAGGCTTGTAGCAAATGGTTTAGCATTTCTTCATGGGTTCAACAAGGGTGCATTTTGTTTCCTTTTGCCTTTAGTTTGGTTATTGATTATGTTATGTGAAATTCACTACAAGGGAAAGATTTTGACCTTAAATGGTCTGGAGATCTGAAAATTTCTGTTTTAGGTTATGCTAATGATTTAGTCCTTTTGGCAAATGATGTTGATGAGATGAACTCTTTCATTCGAGCTGTTGATGAGACTGGTAGTAGAGTAGGTTTGGTTATAAACAGAGAGAAAACTAAAGTGATAAAAATTGGTCAGGCAGGCTGTGATTCAGTTAATCTGAATGGTTGCAGTTTTGAGCAGGTGTCACAGTTTATCTTGGGAGCTATGTAACAGATAATGGTGATGTGCAGCATGAGATTAACAGACAAATTGCAATTGCTGCTGTGACATTTAAGAATCTATGGAGAGTGTGGAGAAATAGGTGCATACACCTAAAGACTAAAATTAGACTGTATAATAGTTTGATTCTTTGTAGGGTTAGTTATGGTAGTAAAACTTGGACACTTTGTAAACAAGATAACAGGAAACTAGATGCTTTTGATTCCAGATGCTTATGCAGTATCTTGGGCATTAGGTGGTTCAACTTTGTAACTAATGATGAGATTAGGCAAAGGAGTCGGCAACCTCCTTTAAGCAGCATATTGTGCAGAGAGAGAGACTGTTGGTTTGGCCGTGTTGCCCATATGGATAATTATAGAATGGCAAATAGGGTTATGAACAGTGTGCCTAAAGGCCTCAGAAAGAGGGGGAGACCTAGAATGCGGTGGGCAGACAATGTCAAACAGGACCTTGTTAGAACTGGTGTGCAGTGGCCAGATGCAGCAGATGTAGCTCAGGAAGACATGCTTGGAGAACTAAATTGCACGGTCTGGTTGGACCTCCGTAGCCCATGGCTGCTTGAGGATGATGATACTGCATCAGTCACCTGTCGTACAAATTCTAACATGGTCTCAATTTTCTTATTCTTATTACCTTCTTGTGGATTTTGTGATGCCCCACCATTCACTTTTGCTTTACCTTAACCAGTTTTGTTTAATTTACGTTATATTTATCATTTTGGGGATTTTTATTTCCTTTTCGGCATCACAGCACTTGTTTTCAAGTTTCTAGGAGTTGCGTACGCGCAACTCCGAACTTCCGACCGTAACCGTTAAAGCGCGTGCCAAGGACACACCCCCTCTTGCGTCATAGCTTGCGTCATTCGTCATTGTATGCAAATGTCTTTCCCGGCATGCGCCGGCTCATTGTCAAAAACCGTGAGCTGCGAGTCACTGACAGTCAGAGAGAAGTAGAGAGAGAGAGAAGGAGAGAGATGTAGTAAGGGGAGCTAAGCACAAGTGAGTGCACCGTGCGTGTAGCACAAAAGTTATGTTTCTTCATTGATGTCTTGGTGAGTTAATTATTTTGGAAATAAATCTATTTTGTTTTGTTATAAAACTTTTGAGTCTGTAGTTTTTTATCTTGAGCAACGCTAATTAAGGATCTTTTTTACATTTATTCTTATTAGTTGACAATCATTTTTGATTCTTACTTATGAACGCTCGCTGGTATTTGAACCCTAACTCAATTTTTTATCAACTTATTCTACTTTTGGCAATTTGTTAATTATTGCCTGGCGCCCGTCTAAGCTATCCGGAGCATAAAACTTAAAGTATTTTGCATTTGTTTGGAGCGTTACAATTTCTGAGTAGTTTTTTGGTACACAGGAGTACAACCTATTCTAGTATGAGATAGCCTTCTGCTGAATGGGGTCTTATAACAAGAGTGATTTTATTTTATGAAGGTGTTTTTTTTTTCAATGGTGTGCTTTGTAAATTTGCATTGCACCACTTAGTTCACATGCTATCTTCTACATATTAGTTTATTAGTAGCAAACAACTATATACTAGTTTTCATAGCAGCAAAAAAAAAATCCATCTTATTCTCCACTAACCTTGCTATAACCATTAAAATGATTTGTTTTCATTCACAAATAATTATATTCATGGATATGTACATAAATGTATCTGTGTAGATGTATAGCTATATCATTGGAACTGTGTATCATAATTGACAGTTGTGTATCCTTCATGAATGCTTACTTAGTCAATTTCTCAGTTCTAAACAAATTACCTCATCATTAAGTTGACAAATTCGTTCCCTAAATCAACTATTGAGAGTTACCTCTTTGTAACATTTTAATATTTAATACAAGAAATGATGTTCAATAAAATACACATATTTCTAGCATGGTGCTGTAAAATGATAGTTTTTATAACATTATGCATTTCCAGCAGTTTTGATAAACTATCACACTTGATTAAGTGAAATTTTCATATTTTTTTTAATTCTATAATACACTTTGCTAATTTGGATAATGTATTTTGAAATACTTCTCCAATTTAGGTAGTATTTACTCTTATATTCTATAAATGTTATCAAATGTGTTATAAAACTTTTAAAATAATCATATGGAAAGCAATGAGATTGATTTTTTTAGCTGTTTTTTTTTTAGTTTTTTTTTATCATTCTGCTACTTTATTTTACTATTACTCAAGTGTCTTTTGAAGTTTGACATGTAAGCTTGGAAAGAATTCTTATTGTTTTGTATTTCAAGTTTTACAGAGTTTAAATGATAAAATATAGTCACTGGTTTCATATTCAATGTTGGATAAAATAAACTTAATTAAGAGATTCATAAATGTATAGAAATTAAAAACAGTTAATTTGGGTGAAAGAAAACAAGTATGATATTTACATTCTTTTTAAGTAATTTGCAATGGGAAGTTTTATGAATTAAACTTTGATATTTTACATGTGTTCAACTGAAGTTAAATGAAATCATAAACAAATCTTAATATTTACTCTTATAAAAATCTTAGAAATGTATTTAAACTACATTATTTACAGTAAATTTGAAATTTGCAATTTATCCAGCCAAAAGTCATCAAATATTTCTTTTTGAGTATCATATCTTTCTGAGATTAGGCTAGCCCACAAATTGCTTTTGAATTTTTGAATGATTTAAGAAGCTGCAGAAGAAGAATTTTTCTTCCTCATTAATTGTCAGCATTTTTAGCTATATTTTATCAGTTATGGGTCAAAGACATGACTAGTATTATGAAAGAAGTTTTATGAAAAGATTTATTGAGCATCATAAAATTAAAACAAATCTAACATTTTCCATTGAATATGGTTGCAAACAAACAATTAATTTTGTATTTTTTTATCTATTGCTTTCGGCTTTGACATGTGTCAGTTGATCGGTTTGTGGATTTGACAAAATGTTCCACCATATCTTTCGAACGCAATGGTGAAACTTAATGATTTATGTGCCAAATGAAAGCTTGCGATGAAGGGAGTGTCATATGCTATAAAAAATTGACTCCCTTCCTCCCTAAAAAAGGGAAATGTAAAAACTATTCTTAAGCTATATCTCCAGAATGCAAATGCCAAAAATAACAAGCGATACATCAAATGAATGCTTCTGATGCTGGGAATGTAGTAAGCTATGAAAAATTTACTCACCATGCTTTTTACCTCCTAAAAAAGGGGGACAATGTGAAAATTGTTGTTCCTCTGTATCTCCTGAACGCGAGTGTGGAAAGTAACAAGCTGTGTGTCGAATGAAAGCTTGTCATGTGGGGAGTGTCATAAGCTAAGAAAAACTGACCCCCCCCCCATGCTTGCTTCCCGCCTAAAAAATGAGAATTATGAAAGTCGTTCTATTATATCACCAGAACCCAAGGGTCTACAGTTATGAGTTAGGTGTCAAATGTAAGCTCATATAATGACAGTCGTAAACTCTTTCGAATTTTGCCACCACTATTCCCCCCTGATAAAATGGGGGATGGATTTTTGTGGGGGGGGGGTCGACTTTAACGAGTCATATCTCATATTGAAGCTTGTGATGTCTCCAATGTTGTGGGCTACCTCAAAGGTGACTCCAAAAGGGCGGTAAATGTGCTTGATGTTTGTAAATCATATATTAAATATTTTAAAGGTAGGTGTTTTTAGTGAGAACAAAGAAAAAAAATTTAAAAAATACCTATCTTCCTATATAGTGCCCTGAAAAGTAGAAAATAAAACTAAGCATATTGTAGATGCAATTTGTCACTAAGTTTGTATTCGCTTTGAAGGAAGATAGGGCGCCGATTTACCTACTCAACAAGATTGCCGGCACCTTATTTTCCTGTAAAATGAATATGAACTCAGTGACCGATTACACCATCGATATGTTTTAGGTTCATTTCCTACTTTTTTGGGCCCTATATGAAGATGGGTACTTTTTAAAATTTTTAATTTATATTTAAATGATGAAAATAAATAGGTTTAATTTTCATTTTGCACACTGTGACCCCATAACTATGAGTTTATGCTATAATCTTAATGTGTATATTTGACAAGCAATACATTAATTTATATCCCAGAAAATGTAACACATTATGAAAAATTGCAAAACTTTCGTAATGTGTTGCATGTGAAAGTTATAGCTTTCACTACACAGTGGTAACATGCTATCACCCCATTAAATAAAAAAAATAAAAGTAAGAAATACTTTACTAGTTCAGCATATTTGAAGGTCAGAACAGTCAACATGTGGTTCCACACTTTCTGCTTGGTCATCAGTTTCAGGATTAGGTTCTCTTAGAGCTGGATCAATTTCAAGTTCCAATAGCTAAATGTGGATAGATGCAGGACTTTGTGCCTACTGAGACTAAGCATAAACAACATGTGAATCAAATGAGACTATAACACTTTTGATTTGAAAAAACTTTCCACAGACATCCTTGAAGAACTACTTCCTAATGAATAAGAAAGTTGAATATTTTATTTAAAAAAAGTGGATAAATTAGTCAATGCAGAAGTTATAAAATGTTTCTATATAATTATTACTTTGGAAGCCAAATTGCATTCTTCATAAGAAAGGATGTTGGAATTGCTTCCTAATTTTCTTATAACAAATAAATCTATGGCTGCATCGCCTTGCACTTATCCAGGATGTGCCACTGGTTATTAGTAGCCAGCTACTGAAGGTTAATTTGTATGTTGTTCTATCTAGGCAGAAAAAAGTACTTGTTATTTTTCCTGGATGTAATACATTTGTACAATGGCTCATTTCTTTTGCTTCATTATGTAAAAATATGCACTAGAATATAATAAAAACAGAAAACTTTTTTCTTTGTGTATTTTTTGATTTATTCTCTAAGCTTACTTTCTATTTTAGCATAATATAAGCAATCCATATGGTGATTGGGTTATATTTTCCCACCCAATTCTTGCTTTAATAATCTGATGTCAAATATAAAGCAAAACTGACTTATAATGCAAAACTAATGGGGAATGTGGTGTCCATGATATTTATTTTTGTATTAAAGCTATTTTAATTTACTTTATTTGCTATTTTAATTGTTCTTATCCCGCTTTTTTATTAATTTTTCACTTATTAACCTCTTATTTTTCCTGTCCTGTGGTTTTAGAGCCAGCTCATAGTGTTGGGCCATGTGAGTATGATAAGCATTTTTTGTTGCTTTAATAGTATATTATTTTTATCATTTATTATGCAATTATTTTTAATTTTTATTCATTTCTTTTATTGTGCACTGAAATTTGAAACAGTGAAAAGTGAAGCAAAATTTTCACTTCTCGAAATATAGCTTAAAATAGTTTCCTTGCAATGCCTGCTACAGGTTTTACCAAAGGGAAAGAAAGGAAAATCTACCTTTTTTTATATGTAGAGTAATTGTCTGTTATAATGAGTGAAAATTTATAAAGTCAAATTCTCATATGGTGACATTTTTATTGTAACTGATTGCTAATTTGAACAAGAGAATAAACAGAAACTCAGTGAAATTTTGCTACATACAACCTCTCTGTTTCCAATTATATCATTTTGTCAGACAACACAAATATGTGGCTCCTTTTGTATCTGATATAAGATTAATATTAAAGTGAAATGCTGAAGCTGGAAATAAAAATAAGAGCAATTTATTTTCAAAACTTATTATTATTATTTGTTAGTATTAAACGTATTAAAATTTTATTACACTTTTTGATATTTTCAAGTTTTTTTAAATAAAGCATCCATTTAATCAATAAATAATATCCACAGAGTTTCCTGTTGAAATTTAACGTCAATAAATTAATAAATGTTTTTGTGAAAAAAAGTTTCGCCCCCATGCGGGATTCAAACCCATGCATCTCCAGAAACATGCCAGAGTGTTCAAAGACCACTAAACTAATGGTTGTGGGGGTGACTTAGTTGGTAGCACCTCAAGCTCATAGTCTGCAGTTCCCAGGTTTGAGTCCCAGCTGGGCCAGCATTGAGATTTATCTCCACAAAACTCTCTGCTCTGCTCATGATAATAGGGGGACACTAATGTGGGGCTTGGAAAGACTGCTGTCCATTGGATGGGACATTAAGCCATGGCCCCATATATGGGAGAGCCACACCCTGTGCATGTTAAAGAATATTCTGGATGGTTTTAATGGGAGGCTACCCTCTTTCTCCTAAGCTATCTAGTGGATCACCTTCCCCCAACTTTCTGTGAGTCATTAGGGGTCCTTATGATCTGGTCATTTAGCCCATTGTGTGCAAAAAAGAGCCACTCAGAGGAAAAACAACCAAACTAAACTAACTTTGGCTCTCTATTTTCTCCACTAATATGACATCACTCTTCCCATGATATTTGCACCTGGGCTTGGCACCATGTATGATCCAGAATGGCAACTATTTCTTTTTTATGCTGTACAGAATAAGATGTAAATAAATAAGTCACTTCATTCTATTAGCATTATTACTGATTTAGTCAATAAATAATATCCACTTATAACAGACATGGGTTCGAATCCCGTATGATAACAAAACTTTTTTTTCCCACGAAAACATTTATTGATTTAGTGACGTTAAAAGTTCACAGGTAACTCTATGGATATTATTTATTGATGAAATCATTGATCCAAATTGCATTCTTCTAATAGCATGAAATGACCTACTTATTTATTTACATCTTACTCAGCACAACATAAAAAAGAAATAGTTGCCATCCTGGATTATAAATGACACTAAGTTCAGGTGCAAAAAACACAGGAAGAGTGATACCTTAGTTTAGTGGTCATAGAACACTCTGGCATGGTTTTGGAGAGACATAGGTTCGAATCCTGCACATCAGTGAAACTTTTTTCCACAAAAATATTTATTGATTTATAGACAATAGAGGTCAACAGGTAACTCTGTGGATATTATTTATTGATTAAATCATTAATAAAGCTAATAGCATGAAGTCACTTACTTATGTATTTACATCTTACTCAGCACAGCATAAAAAAGAAATAGTTGCCATCCCGGATCATAGATGGAGTCAAGCCCAAATGCAAAAATCACAGGAAGAATGATAAGTCACATTAGTAGAGAAAAGACACAGCCAACGGCGAAACTTTTTCCCATAAAAACATTTATTAAAGCATCAATTGTATTTTTTTTTGCTTAAGGCATGGACGTTTGTGTTGTTTTTCTGCTGAGGTCCTTCCATCCTCTCAGACCTTCTACTATGGCATATAAACTGACAGGCTCCTGTCAGACCTCTGTGGCAAGCAAGAGGGTATTTATTTATTTTTATTTATGGAATTATTTTTATAATATAACATTCCACTTTCTAATAGGTTAATGACTTTCTAGAGATGATTCACCACCTTTGTGTTAAATTAACATTTTTTTTATTAATTTGCTAACAAATTATGGACTGAATATTGATTGTATCATCCACCTCATATACACATTTCTACATAATATTTACCAAAATAAGTATGGCATTAGAGACTAAGTATTAATCATTTTAGCTTGTCAATGTTCATGACATCTTCATTTAATTCATGAACTAAATGTATTTCAGTAAATTTTCATAATATATAATTATGTTAAATCAACATCCTATATTATATACAAGGATATATATATGGTTCATATCTAGTGACATTGTCTGAGTTGTCCCTTATTTAAATATAAGACAGCATAGATACAAGGAGAGAAGATAGGGAAATTTAAATATAAGACAGCATAGATACAAGGAGAGAAGATAGGGAAAGATAGCCAACTGAAAAAAGGTAGTTTAGCTCAGCAGAGTATTGCTACCCATTGTTTTATTATTATGCAGCCATTGTGTTAAGTTGTTACTATTTTATTCCTATAATAGCAAGTATAAGTAACTGAAGATCTATGATTATTCAGTAATATATCTGTAGTTTGATTGCTCAGAAGCTTTTCTTCTTTCATTAATAGTTAAGAGCTAAGTTTCATTTTCTTGATTTGATACATTGGAGTATTGTTGATAATTTAAAGAGAGAAATTGAAATTTGTGTCAGATTTTCTCCTGGGTAAACTCTGAGTAAAATATTAACTGTTTAAATTAACACACTTTAATTGTACATAGTGCCAAAGCTATCTGAACATACTTTATAACATTTCCAAAGTTTAAGTAGAATTTAACCCATTTTTTATCCCATCCAGCTAGAAAGTTATTGTACAATCCAAAACACTTGTGGTAAGGTGGAAACTGTTTACATCTATGAAGACATACATTCAATGCAACTATGAAGAGAAAATGCAGCTTTCTTTATCTTCACCATCTGAATTGACACTTTTATTTTGTACAAAGTTCAATTAGTTCAACATCTGAAATTTTGCCAGATATTAGCACTCATTCATATATGATGATATAATCACTGATGTACCCTTAACCAGCAGTTTTTCTGTCATAACATGCCATTCATCCAACACTAGTACTTTTCTTCCTTTTTGTGTCCTTTGCTTCCCAGTTAATTCTGCTGTTATAGAAGGAATCGTGTCTTAAATATACAGTGATGTGTTGTAGTAGTATTTTTTCATGATATATTGGATTGGATTGTTTAACTCTGAGCGGCACTTTTTTGAACACAATGGGCTAAATGGCCAGGCCACAAGGATCCCGAAGGCTCAGAGAAGGTTGGGGGAGGGGACCCACTGGAACAGCTGTTGGGAGACAGATGGTAGCCTCCCATCAAGGCCATCCAGCATGTTCTTTAACGCGCACAGGGTATGGCTCTCCTGCACACGGTGCCACGGCTTAATGTCCCATCCAACGGACGGCAGCCTTTTCAAGCCCATCGGTGTCCCCTACTGACCGTGGGCAGGGGGGGGGCGAAATTTTGCGGAGATAAATCTCAACGCTGACCCAGCTGGGACTCGAACCTGGGAACTACAGATTACGAGCCTGGCGCTAACGACTGAGCCCCCCCCCCCCTTCATGATATATTGATGACTCTTAAGGGCAGATCTCCACAGATGGTTTAGATAATTATATACCAATAAGAGATTTTCAATCTATAAATTGTAACAAATAGTTATAACTTTGAGCTGCTGAACAGTGAAAAGTTTATGTATGTAATACAATTAGTTTCTTTAAAGTATTTTTAAAGGGAATTATACAAAGTACAATTTCCTTCATTTTAGCAAAGTGAGACTGGCACAACTGCTGGACTCACAGTATTAAAAGATTTTAACTTATTTCCAATGACAATTTTTCATCCATAAAACACATTTCTAAAGTTGCTGAACAGTGAGAGCTGTGTACCAATCCCCAGTGATGATGCACAGAACCGGCCAGGTCTAGCACCTAATGTCCGACCCCGCCTTCTTGTGGTGCAGGCCGTTAGTACCTTTCAAAAGAGATATTCTCTTTTGGAAGGGAACGGAAGGGGAGGGCTGCCAGTTCAGTATGGCCTACTGATCTGGTCATCTATGGCCACTTTTTTCTTTTTTTTTTTTTTTCAACCCTGCTGAGGAGTGGTCAACTTCACAGGGTCCTGGTGCTGACCATTTATACCTACTAGACTGGACTTGTTTATGGATTTGAGCTTGATTATGGATCCTGGACTTGCTGCACTGGTGGGCCTCTGTTGAGGGAGAGTCTGCCGCTGTGTTTTCTGTTTGCTTCTGGGTTGCCAGCTCTAAGTGAACAGAGGCATGGGATACCTTATATCAGCTGGTGGATAATCCTAATCAGAGGCCATCGCAGGTACCTGAACCTTACTTAGCTAGTTGGGCATCGTCAAGCCTAAACTGGAGTAATGTGTCTCAGGCAGGCCATATGGTTCTTGAAAAAGTCCACTTGAAAAGGTGGTGCCTGAAGTTCCTACCAGCATCGGTGACTTCAGCCTTTAGCGGAGGAGGAACAGGTCTTTACCCCATGCCTGCGATCAGGGGGCTGTTTGACATTGTTGGCCCTACCAATCTCAATAAACCTAATTTCTTTAAAAATCCTACTAATCATTTTCTCTCTGCAGGAACGTGGAATGTGAGGACATTACATAGAGATTATTCTCTTGATGTCCTCATGCAGGAATTCCAGCGCTATAACCTAGATATTCTAGGCTTGCAAGAGACCAGATGGACAGGTAAAGGTGAGATACTTAAAAATAACTTTAAATTTCTCTTTACAGGGAGGGAGGATGGAAAACATCTCCAAGGCGTGGGTCTGCTGCTCAGCAGACATGCTAGTGATGCTCTTCTAGGATATGAGTGCATCAATGAAAGGTTTCTTACAGCAAAATTTCAGACAAGCATTAAAGACTTGAATGTTATCTGCTGTTATGCCCCCACTGAGGATTCTGATGAGGATGAGAAGGATAGGTTTTACAGACAACTTCAGGATATTTTGAATTCTGTCAAGAAAGGAGATATTACCCTTGTTCTTGGTGACTTCAATGCCAAAGTTGGTACCGACTCTGACCTTTGGGGAGGAGTAATAGGCCCTTTTGGTATTGGTAGCTGCAATGGCAATGGGCAACGTCTCCTACAGGTAAGTAAACTCAATGGTTTCAGAATAACTAACACATATTACAAACACCGCGACATACATAAATACACATGGGTTTCACCTGATGGGCTGCATAAGAATATGATTGATTATATATTAATTAACAGCAAATGGGCTAGTTCTGTTAGAAATACCAGGGCATATAGGGGAGCTGAAATTGGATCTGACCATTACCTTGTTAAAAGTGTCTTGCAACTTAAACTTAAAAAGTGTTGTGCTAGGGTTAATAAATTTACCTTTAATACTGAAGCTCTGAAAGACCCAGTTATAGCTAAAGCTTACCATGATAGGTTACTTAGTCATTATGACAGTCATGGTTTGCTTAATACTGAAGTTGAGGAAGATTGGGGCCATTTTAAACAGGCTTTTTGGGAAACTAACAGTACTCTTTTAGGAAAAAAGGAGCAGAGGAGGCAGAATTATTTTAAGTGATAAGGCACTTGAGCTTATTTCAGAAAGAAGGAACTGCAGGAATGTCCTTAATCAGTACCCTACTAGTCCTAATAGAAATGATTACAGAGAGCTTAATAAACGTGTAAAGGATCAGTTAGCTACTGATAAGAATCTTTGGCTTGATGGCCTTGCTGACAAAGCTGAGGAAGCAGTTAGACAGCACAACAGCAGAGAGCTGTACCAGATAGTTAATGTTTTGTGTGGTAGAAAACGAACAGGTATACAGGGATTAAAGGATAAACAAGGCAAGGTTATAGAAGGTGAGGATTCTGTCATGGCTAGGTGGGCTGAGCATTTCAGTGATGTTCTAAACAATGTGGTTAGTTCTACTCCCATTGTTTGCAATGATGATAGATGCATTGGTGGCTTTAATGTTGGCCCTATAACACAATCTGAAGTTAGTTTGGCTATTTCTAAACTTAAACTTCATAAATCCCCAGGGGTGGATGAAATTACTACGGAAATGCTTAGAGCTGGGAATGTTTCAGTTACCACATGGATGACTGAAATTTTGAATAACTTTTATGATAAAGGCATGGTTCCTAAAGATTTTACCAGAGCTATTATTATCCCTATTTTCAAAAAAGGTGATCGCAGTTCTTGTGATAACTATAGGGGTATCAGCCTACTCTCCATTCCAGGTAAAGTTCTTTCCATGATTGTGCTTAATAGAATTAAGAATCTGGTTGACCGGCAATTGCGTGATGAGCAATGTGGATTCAGAAGTGGTAGGGGATGTGTAGATCAGATATTTTCACTTAGGCAGATTCTTGAGAAATGTTTCGAGTTTCAGAAACCTTTGGTTGCTAGCTTTGTTGATTTCAAAAAGGCTTTCGACTCTGTTGATCGTCATAATTTGTGGTTGATTGTGAGATCATATGGTATACCAGACAAGTTAGTTAACATAATGAAAGCTCTCTATAATAACACTGAGTCATGTGTGAGGGTTGGTAAGTCTTGTAGCAATTGGTTTAGCATTACTTCTGGTGTTCGACAAGGGTGCATTTTGTCTCCTTTTCTCTTTAGTTTGGTTGTTGATTATGTTATGCGAAATTCACTTCAAGGGAAAGCTTTTGGCCTTAAATGGGCTGGAGATACGAAAATTTCTGATTTAGATTATGCTGATGATTTAGCCCTTTTGGCAAATGATGTTGATGAGATGAACTCTTTCATTCGAACTGTTGATGAGACTGGTAGTACAGTAGGTTTGGTTATAAACAGAGAGAAAACTAAAGTGATGAAAATTGGTCAGGCAGGTTGTGATTCAGTTAATCTGAATGGTTGCAGTCTTGAGCAGGTGTCACAGTTTAATTACCTTGGGAGCTGCGTAACTGATACTGGTGATGTTCGGCATGAGATTAACAGACGAATAGGTATTGCTGCCAGGACTTTTAAGAATCTATGGAGATAGTGGAGAAATAGGCGTATACACCTAAAGACTAAAATTAGACTGTATAATAGTTTGGTTCTTTCTAGGGTTAGTTATGGTAGTGAAACTTGGACGCTGTGTAAGCAAGATAACAAGAAACTAGATGCTTTTGATTCTAGATGTTTACGCAGTATCTTGGGTATTAGGTGGTTTAACTTTGTAACTAATGATGAGGTTAGGCAAAGGAGTCTGCAACCTCCTTTAAGCAGCATATTGTGCAGAGAGAGACTCCGCTGGTTTGGCCATGTTGCCCGTATGGATAATTATAGATTGGCGAATAGGGTTTTGAACAGTGTGCCTAGAGGCCTCAGAAGGAGGGGGAGACCTAGGATGCGGTGGGCAGACAATGTCAAACAGGACCTTGTTAGAATTGGTGTGCAGTGGCCAGATGCAGCAGATGTAGCTCAGGACAGATATGCTTGGAGAATTAAACTGCGCGGTCTGGTTGGACCTCCGTAGCCCATGGCTGCTTGAGGATGATGATGATGATGATGATGATGTATGGGGGTAGACTATGCAGCCTCCTTGAGACCTTGAGAATGTTAACCAAAAAATGTTAAAATATATACCGTATATTTCTGCAGATAAGACGATAGTTGAATCATAAAAAAAGACCCCCAAAATCCGGGTCGTCTTATAGGATAGATACAAAAAAAACGTAACAATGCTAAAGGAGGCTTTTCCTTTATGCGTGCAACCACCGACTGCGACTGATCTTGAAAATTACTACAACTTATCGAAAAATCTATCATATTATTTAAATATGCTATATGATAATACATTACATTGTAATAGTAAATAATACATTACATTGTAATAGTAAAACAATACTAAAACAAAATAAATATTAAAAGTTATGTTTATTGAGCTACTGAGGAAAAAACGGACAAACCGTAATTATTTACTAGTACAGAGTAGGGTATGTCCACAAAATAGAATAGCCCATACGACGCTTTTGTGAATAGTCAAGGTCATTACCTGAATGCCCGAATCAGTGCGAATGTTTGCGAATAGGACATAATTCCGTATACGCTATACAGTATTATTATCCAGATGATGATCGCCTATCTAAACTAAATTCATAGGCCGTTGATAGTTTTGGGGGTCGTCTTATAGGACAGATATATGCTAAAACTATAAAACTTTGACGAAAATTTATACCTCGTCTTATCTGAAGGTCGTCTTATCTGTGGAAATATATGGTATATATTGCACATATTTTTCAAGAAAATTTTTAAAGACCACTAAAATAGAAGGAAAAATTTGTATATCCAAATAGCATTCTTGCTCATTCTGGCTTGACCTAGTTGCTTGCAAACCCCACCATTTTATTTTTCTGCAGTTGTGCCTAGTTTGAGCAGTATATTGGTGCTTGCTTAACCTGAAAGTAAATGCACTTTGGTATTTTCTCCAGACATGCACACTTTTAGATTTCCATAAATTAATTCTTTGACATTTATACCTATCTAAATGACCTTTTGAATGTCCTCACTAAATAAACATAAAATATTTTGCCCTTTGAATGCATTTCTCTATAGCAGTGTGCATGGGTGTACAACACCCATGCACACTGCCATTGAGAAAATTGGAAAATTAACCAATGTTGAATTTTACCAGATATACCAGAATTAATGTAACTTTTTGTTAATGAAATGCAATCTTGATATTTTTTCCAGAAGCATATTTATTTTTATTTTTTAATATAAAAAATCTCAGTTCATTGTTATTAGCAATCTAAGTATTTAAGTAATAGTAACCCTTAAAGTGCCAGAAGACACAATAGTTCCCAGAGAACTTTCCTGCAATTTTTATATTTTGTTAAATTTTTTACTTTTGCTAAACTTTTAAAAGTTTTTTCAAATTAAACATGAAAATTAACAAATCACATTGTTTACAGTAACATGACCAAGTTCTGTCAGTCAGTTACTTCATGATAAAATTGTACAGCTCTTTAAATTTTCGTTTTTGAACAGAAATGATAAATAATCTGGCACTTTAAGGGTTAATAATAATTCTATTTCACAATGGTAACTTTCTACTCCCCCTACCAAAAACATTTTTGCTGATTTCCTGTGGCAGTGTAGAAAAATTATGCACTGGGAAAGGACCATACTATATGGCTATTAACATTAATCATTTTTCACCATATTTTGCTCTACCTCCCCCCCCCCCATAGCTTTCTGTTTTTGTTTTTTTTTTGTAGATGAATGTTCAAAGTATATTTTGGTAAATTATAGCTGTAAAAATGAATATTATATATTACAAATTTGTGTATTTTTTTTTCAAATGTTGATTTTGTAATGCATTGTTTTTTATCCGTTGCTGCAACAAAGCATATAATATTATATTTGCCCATAGTTACACAGATTAAAAATAACTTAAAATTCTCTGTCATTGAGCAATAAAATTTTTAAGTTTATCCTTCAAACTATTTGCATGTTGAAAGTTTTTAGGAGAAAACTCAGAAGTTTTTCAGAGCAATGACAGCACTCCATCATCACTTCACTGAAGACAGAGCACTGTCATTTGTCCGAAAAACTTTGAGTTTTCCCCTAAAAAAAACTTCCAACATGCAAATAGTTTGAAGGATAAACTTGAAAATTTTATTTCTCAATGACAGAGAATTTTAAGTTATTTTAAATTAATTTCTGAGCAAGAAGGTCCTTTTAATTGTGTTACACAGATTATCTGTAGATATAGAATTCAATAAATTTGTATGCAGAAAAAATTACTTTTGCTGATGGTGTGGGACTTGAACCCACAACTCTCTAGATACATGCCAGAGTGCTCTAATCACTAAACCAATCATTGACTCTGTAATTTATTTCCACATTTTGATCTTTATATCTGTTACTGAACATCTATAATCAGGAAAGGCAACTTATTTTTACAATTGTTGGTAAGGAATAAGATGTAAATGAAAAAGTCATTCATGCTTAAATGTTATTAATGAAAAAACAATCCATAGTATAAATACACAGATTACATGTAGATATAGAATTTAAATAATAAGTATCTATGGGTAATCTGTGTATTTACTATGTACTGATTCTTTTTTCATTAATGGAAATAAGTTACGGAGCTGATGTTTGGTTTAGTGATTGGCATGTATCTAGAGTCAACAGTTCCTGTACCATCAACAAAAATATTTTTTCTCCATAAGTATTTATTGAATTATACTTGTATCTTTCAAAAAATAAAATGTAGAATTATGAAAAATTAAAAAAAAGTTTTAAATGATTGTTTAGCAAAATTTTTTAAAGATTGTTAGCTTTGTGTTTGTGGCAGGGAAAGTACCAGCCATACAAAATAACATGGTCAAAGTGGATATGCCTACTCCTGGGTTAATATAAATTTTGTGTGTGGTAGGGGGTGGGTCCATTGGTCTAGATTCCTCCCCCTCCTTAAAAATAGGGTACTTTTTTTTAGTAAAATGGAGAATAAGTAGAAAATTAATGTTCTTCAAAATGTAAAAGATCAATCCTTTTGATTACCTTGTATTAATCAAATCAACTCCCACCACCAATACACATAGCAAACTCTTGTGTATGCCACTGTATCAGCCATATATGTTTCAGAATCTGAACTAATTTTAGAATACAATTAAAACATATATTAAAGCCTATATCATATGTGCATTTTTTATTTTTATGACTAGGTGTAATCTGTGTAATGGAAGAACTAGATTATGAAACTACCCAGAGTTATCAACTAACATTGAGAGCTACAGATGCTATTAGTGGGATTTATTCTGATGTTCCAGTAACTATTCAAGTGGATGATATCAATGACAATCCTCCTATGTTCTCACAGCCATCATATAATACCACTGTGTCAGAGGCTGCACCTTTTGGGACTTCTATAATGCAAGTTAAAGCAACAGACAGGGATTCAGGAGCAAATCAGTTTGTACAGTATCATATTGTGGGAAATGCCACTGCACATTTCCATGTTGATAATGCAGAGGGAACAGTATATATTAAACAGTCATTGGACCATGAAACTCAGCGAGAGCATTATTTTGTAGTGATGGCAACAGATGGTGGGCATCCCATCCTTAGTTCCACAGCACATGTATGGGTAACTGTTGCTGATATGAATGACAATTCACCTAAATTTGATCATCTGTTTTATAAGTGTGTCATTAGTGAACAAGCAAAAAGAGGCCAATTTGTCACTATGGTTATTGCTTCAGATCCTGATGCCTCCGACCAATCAAAGCTTATGTATGCCATAACAGGTGGTAATGAAATGCAATCTTTTACCATCAGCAGGTTATCAGGTGAGTTTATATATATAGCATTCATAATTTCTGATTTATTGATTTTTCCTAAACAAATGGGGCAACTCATGGTGCAACTGTAATAAAGTGACACTGAATCTAATGAATATTACCCAAATGTATAGTGTTTATTCAGTCATAAATAATGTAGTAAAATTATGATGTAAGCATAAACTAAAATGTATATCTTTGAAAATCTAATCCGAAAATTTTTTATTTAAAAAAAAACAAAAAATTTTAATTTTAACATTTAAAATCAATGTACACAATAGTGTATATGTTCAAAACATTTTCTCAACCATACACCACTTTTAAAATTCAAAATATCTGTTAAGCTATCATCCTCATCATCCTCATCATCCTCAAGCAGCCATGGGCTACGGAGGTCCAACCAGACTGTGCAATTTAGTTCTCCAAGCAAGTCTATCCTGAGCTACATCTACATCTGGCCACTGCACACCAATTCTAACAAGGTCCTGTTTGACATTGTCTGCCCACCGCATCCTAGGTCTCCCTTTCTTTCTGAGGCCTTTAGGCACACTGTTCATAACCCTATTCGCCAATCTATAATTATTCATACGGGCAACATCGCCAAACCAACACAGTCTCTCTCTGCACAATATGCTGCTTAAAGGAGGTTGCAAACTCCTTTGCCTAATCTCATCATTAGTTACAAAGTTAAACCACCTAATGCTCAAGATACTGCGTAAGCATCTGGAATCAAAAGCATCTAGTTTCCTGTTATCTTGTTTACAAAGTGTCCAAGTTTCACTACCATAACTAACCCTAGAAAGAACCAAACTATTATACAGTCTAATTTTAGTCTTTAGGTGTATAAGCCTATTTCTCCACACTCCCCATAGGTTCTTAAAAGTCCCGGCAGCAATCCCTATTCCTCTGTTAATCTCATGCCGTACATCACCATTATCTGTTACATAGCTCCCAAGATAATTAAACTGTGACACCTGCTCAAAACTGCAACCATTCAGATTAACTGAATCACAACCTGCCTGACCAATTTTCATCACTTTAGTTTTCTGTTTATAACCAAACCTACTCTACTACCAGTCTCATCAACAGCTCGAATGAAAGAGTTCATTTCATCAACATCATTTGCCAAAAGGGCTAAATCATCAGCATAATCTAAATCAGAAATTTTCGTATCTCCAACCCATTTAAGGCCAAAATCTTTCCCTTGAAGTGAATTTCGCATAACATAATCAATAACCAAGCTAAAGAGAAAAGGAGACAAAATGCACCCTTGTCGAACACCAGAAGTAATGCTAAACCATTTACTACAAGCCTTACCAACTCTCACACACGACTCAGTGTTATTATAGAGAGCTTTCATAATGTTAACTAACTTGTCTGGTATACCATATGATCTCACAATCAACCACAAATTATGACGATCAACAGAGTCGAAAGCCTTTTTGAAATCAACAAAGCTAGCAACTAAAGGTTTCTGAAACTCTAAACATTTCTCAAGAATCTGCCTAAGTGAAAATATCTGATCCACACATCCCCTACCACGTCTGAATCCACATTGCTCATCACGCAATTGACTGTCAACCAGATTCTTAATTCTATTAAGCACAATCATGGAAAGAACTTTACCTGGAACAGAGAGTAAGCTGATACCCCTATAGTTATCACAAGAACTGCGATCACCTTTTTTGGAAATAGGGATAACAATAGCTCTGGTAAAATCCTTAGGTCTTTATCATAAATGATATTCAAAATTTCAGTCATCCATGTGGTAACCGAAACATTCCCAGCTCTAAGCATTTCCGTAGTAATTTCATCTACCCCTGGGGATTTATGAAGTTTAAGTTTAGAAACAGCCAAAATAACTTCAGATTGTGTTATAGGGCCAACATTAAAGCCACCAATGCATCTATCATCATTGCGAACAATGGGAGTAGAACTAACTACATTGTTTAGAACATCACTGAAATGCTCAGCCCACCTAGCCATGACAGAATCCTCCCCTTCTATTATAACCTTACCTTGTTTATCCTTCAATCCTTGTATGCCTGTCCGTTTTCTACCACACAAAACATTAACTATCTGGTACAGCTCTCTGCTGTTGTGCTGTCTAACTGCTTCCTCGGCTTTGTCAGCCAAACCATCAAGCCAAAGATTCTTATCAGCAGCTAACTGATCTTTTACACGTTTATTAAGGTCTCTGTAATGCTTTCTATTAGGACTAGTAAGGTATTGATTAAGGGCATTCCTGCAGTTCTTTCTTTCCGAAATAAGCTCAAGTGCCTTATCACTCAGATAATTTTGCCTCTTCTGCTCCTTTTTTCCTAAAAGATTACTGTTAGTGTCCAAAAAAGCCTGTTTAAAATGATCCCATTCTTCCTCAACTTCAGTAGTAAGCAAACCATGACTGTCATAATGACTAAGTAAGCTATCATGGTAAGCTTTGGCTATAACTGGATCTTTCAGAGCTTCAGTATTAAAAGTAAATTTTTTAACCCTAGCACAACACTTTTTAAGTTTAAGTTGCAACACACTTTTAACAAGGTAATGGTCAGATCCAATTTCAGCTCCCCTATATGCCCTGGTATTCCTAACAGAACTAGCCCATTTGCTGTTAATTAATATGTAATCAATCATATTCTTATGCAGCCCATCAGGTGAAACCCATGTGTACTTATGTATGTCGCGGTGTTTGTAATAAGTGTTAGTTATTCTGAATCCATTGAGCTTACTTACCTGTAGGAGACGTTGCCCATTGCCATTGCAGCTATCAATACCAAAAGGGCCTATTACTCCTCCCCAAAGGTTAGAGTCAGTACCAACTTTGGCATTGAAGTCACCAAGAACAAGGGTAATATCTCCTTTCTTAACAGAATTCAAAATATCCTGAAGTTGTTCATAAAACCTATCCTTCTCATCCTCATCGGCATCCTCAGTGGGGGCATAACAGCAGATAACATTCAAGTCTTTAACGCTTGTCTGAAATTTTGCTCTAAGAAACCTTTCATTAATGCACTCATATCCTAGAAGAGCATCGCTAGCATGTCTGCTGAGAAGCAGACCCACGCCTTGGTGATGCTTATTGTCGTCCCTCCCTGAAAATAGAAATTTAAGATTATTTTTAAGAATCTGACCTTTATCTGTCCATCTGGTCTCTTGCAAGGCGGGAATATCTAAATTTTAACGGTGGAATTCTTGTGTGAGGACATCAAGAGAAAAAGCTCTGTGCAGAGTCCTCACATTCCAACTACCTATGGAGAGAAAATGGTTAGTGGGATGTTTAAAGAAACTATGTTTATTGAGAGAGAGAATGCCGACAATATCAAACAGCCCCCTAATTGCAGACATGGGGCAAAGACCTGTTCCCCCACTACTAAAGGCTGAAGCCATCTACACTGGAAGACTTCCTCCAATGTAGAATTTGACGATGCCAATAGAAGCAAAGAGTTCAGGTGCCTGCGATGACTTCTGCTCAGGATTATCCACCAGCTGATAAACATATCCTGTGAATCTATTCACTTGGGGCTGTCAACCCACAAACAAACAGAAAACACAGCAGAAGATTTTCCCTCCACAGAAGCCCACCAGTGCAGCAAAATCAGGATCCATAATCAAGCTCAGAGCCATATATCTGTCCAGTCCAGTAGGTTTATTTGGTCAGCACCAGGACCCTGTGTGGTTGACCACTCCTCAGCAGGGTAGAAAAAAAAGAAAAGTAGCCATAGTTGTCCAGATCAGTAGGCCACACTAATCTGGCAGCCCTCCCCTTCCTCCTTCTTCTGTTAAGCAATATGCATGATAAAATAGTTTTAAAGATATGTTCATTTCAGAAAATTTTCCTTAGAAAGAAATCAAGCATTTTTATTTCCAATTGACTTCTTAAAAGATTTCATGTAGTATGATTTTAATTCAAAATATGTTAGCATTAGTGAAAAAAAAAAATTGAGAACAGAAAGGTGTTTCACTGACAATTGCAATGGCAAGGAAACTAAATGCTAACTGGTGCAGTATTCATGCAGAATATTCAGACCTCTTTACTGTTCAGTCTGATATTACTGGCATAGAGAATGGAAGGTTCATATTATCTTAATTTTGAAACATTATCTTATGTCACTGTTACTCAAATAGCTTCCTGCAGCCCATAAACAAGTTTGGGTGACCACAGGTTGCTTTGAAAAAATGCACAGACAAAGAAATATATTTGTTCTTTTTTAAAACTTGAGAAATAATAGTTCAAAAGTCGCTGTAGGTGAAATGTATAATACAAGAATAAATAACACCTTTAAAAACATTGGAAAAAATTGATGTACATTGTGAAAGCTTCTTGTCAATAGAAATGTGCAGATACGATAGGCTGAAGATAAGTCATTAAAGTTTGTTTTAATGAAGTAGTATTCACACTTACAGTTCAAATAGAAGGATCTAGATTTTGTAACATACAATATGTTCTTTTTCAGCAAAAATGGTGATAGTTTCTATGTTAAATTATGTTGTGAGAAGGTATATTTGAAAAAAATGTTGATGTAAGAGATAATATTATTGAGATGTGGATGCGTGAGATGTAGTATCAGATGATATGCATGATGGCATGTTTTTTAATGTTGTATCTTATTAGAAAATTAGTGATTTTTTTGTTGTTAATGAAGATGTTTGAATTAGGATGATCTTTTAGTAGGAGTTTCCAAGCTGTTGGTAAAATTGGTAGTTCATCATTACAGCAGAAATCTTTGTTGATATGGATTATTTTTCACTACATGAAAGCTTAAATTTAGTATTAGGATTTGAAATAATTATGGCTTCTTTGAAGATTACAGTAGCATTGTGGTTGATATTGGTGCTAAATAAAGCTGTTGTTAATTTTTTCTTGAATTCTTTTTGGTAAGTTTCTTGTAGTCATACTGATGTATCCAAGGGTGATTTGACATTATTATTAAAAGTGGTATCTTCTTTGAAAAGAATCAGGTAAACACCTCCTGTTGGAATATAGTAGTCTCTGTCATTAAATACGGATCTTAATAGAGTGGTGGAAGATTTGATAGGTATTATATAAGGGTAAATGCGATATTAGATTATATAGGTAAATTCGATATAGAGTTGGTATAATCAGATTAGCATTAAAGACTTGAATATTATCTGCTGTTATGCCCCCACTGAGGATGCCAATGAGAAGGATAAGTGTTTACGGACAACTTCACAATATTTTGAATTCTGTCAAGAAAGGAGATATTACCATTGTTAATAACTAAGTGACTTTAATGCCAAAGTTGGTACTGACTCTGACCTTTGGGGAGGGCTGATAGGCCCTTTTGGTATTGGTAACTGCAATGGCCAACATCTCCTACAGGTAAGTAAACTCAGTGGTTTCAGAATAACTGACACTTATTACAAACACCACATCATAACACACATAAGGTACACATGGATTTCACCAGATGGGCTGCATAAAAATATAGTACATTATATGTTAATTAACAGCAAATGGGCTAGTTCTGTTAGAAATAACAGATCTTACAGGGGAGCTGAAATTGAATTTGACCATTGCCTAGTTAAAAGTGTCTTGCAACTTAACTTAAGAAGTGTTGTGTTAAGGTTAAAAGTTTTACCTTTAATTCTGAAGCTCTGAAAGACCCAGTTATAGCTAAAGCTTACCGTGATAGGTTACTTAATCATTATGACAGTCATAGTTTGCTTACTACTGAAGTTGAGGAAGAATGGGACTATTTTAAACATGATTTTTTGGAAACTAACAGTACTCTTTTAGGAAAAAAGGAGCAGAGGTAGCAGAATTATTTGAGTGATAAGGTGAGCTAGTTTCAGAAAGAAAGAACTGCGGGAATGTCCTTAATCAATTTCCTACTAATCCTAATAGAAAGGATTACAGAGAGCTTAATAAATGCGTAAAGGATCAATTAGCTGCTGATAAGAATCTTTGGCTGTCTTAGCTTACAAAGCTGAGGAAGCAGTTTAAATAAATTAATAGACTCAACCTATTTTGGTATCTACGTATAAATAATGATTCTTTTAGTTGATTCTAATATTTAGAGGAAAAATAAGTCGAGCTGGGTGAGATACAAACCCACAACCTCCTGATGATCCCACAGGTCCTCTGAACCACTGAGCTACCAGCCGCCAATCAAGATCTCCTCTAACTGATGATATGAACTTTCTCTACCTACTTTTCCTAATATGTAGGGAGTGTTCAGGCAATTTCATCACCAGTGGCTTATGAATGCCTATTTAGATGGAAAGCATGTGTTTACGAGTATGCAATTATGAATAAATTAATAGACTCGACCTATTTTGGTATCTACCTATAAATAACCACTTTCTTACTTGATTCAAATATTTAGAAGAAAAATTGTCTTGAGCCAGGTGGGATGCGAACCTACGAACACTCCCTACACATTAGGAAAAGTAGGTAGAGAAAGTTCATATCATCAGTTAGAGGAGATCTTGATCGGCAGTTGGTAGCTCAGTGGTCCAGAGCCCCTGACATGTTGGTCGTGGGTCATTGACAGGAGGTCGTGGGTTCATATCCCACCCAGCTCAAGACAATTTTTCCTCTAAATATGAATCAACTAAGAGAGTGGTTATCTATAGGTAGATACCAAAATAGTTGAATCTATTAATTTATTTATAATTGCATACTCGTAAACACATGCTTAAGGCACGGTTCCTAAGCATTTTACCAGAGTTATTATTATCCCTATTTTTGAAAAGGAAGATCGCAGGTCTTCTGATAACTATAAGGGCATCAGCCTACTTTCTGTTCCAGGTAAAGTTCTTGCATGATTGTGCTTAATAGAATTAAGAATCTAGTTGACAGGCAATAATTGCATGATGAGCAGTGTGTATTCAGAAGTGGTAGGGGATGTGTAGATAAAATATTTTTACTCAGGCAGATTCTTGAGAAGTGTTTAGAATTTCAGAAACCTTTGGTTACTAGCTTTGTTGATTTCAAAAACGCTTTTGACTCTGTTGATTGTCATAATTTGTGGTTGATTGTGAGATCACATGGCATACGAGACAAGTTAGTTAACATAATGAAAGCTCTCTGTAATAACACTGTGCCGTGTGTGAGAGTTGGTAAGGCTTGTAGCAATTGGTTTAGCATTACTTCTGATGTTCGACAACATTACTTCTGATGTTCGACAACAATTTTCTAATGTTTCACTTTAGTTTGGTTATTGATTATGTTATGCGAAATTCACTGCAAGGGGAAGATTTTGGACTTAAATGGTCTGGAGATACGAAAATTTCTTATTTAGATTATGCTGATGATTTAGCCCTTTTGGCAAATGATGTTGATAAGATGAACTCTCTCATTTGAGCTGTTGATGAGACTGGTAGTAGAGTAGGTTTGGTTATAAACAGAGAGAAAACTAAAGTGATGAAAATTGGTCAGGCAGGCTGTGATTCAGTTAATCTGAATGGTTGCAGTTTTGAGCAGGTGTCACAGTTTAATTACCTTGGGAGCTATGTAACAGATAATGGTGATGTGCAGCATGAGATTAACGGACGAGTAGGGATTGCTGCTGGGACTTTTAAGAATCTAAGGAAAGTGTGGGGAAATAGGCATATACACCTAAAGACTAAAATTAGACTGTATAATAGTTTGGTTCTTTCTAGGGTTAATTATGGTAGTGAAACTTGTACACTTTATAAATAAGATAACAGAATACTTGATGCTTTTGATTCTAGATGCTTGCACAGTATCTTGGGCATTAGGTGGGTCAACTTTGTAAGTATTGATGATGCTAGGCAAAGACATTGGCAACCTTCTTTAAGCAGTATATTGTGCAGAGAGAGACTGTTGGTTTGGCCATGTTGCCCTTATGGATAATTATAGATTGGCGAATAGGGTTATGAACAGTATGCCTAAAGGCCTCAGAAAGAGGGGGACTTAGGATGTGGTGGACAAGCAATGCCAAACAGGACCTTAATAGAATTGGTGTGCGTTGGCCAGATTCAGCAGATACAGCTCAGGATAAATATGCATGTAGAACTAAATTGCACTATGTAGTTGGACCTCCTTAGCCTATGGCTGCTTCAGGATGATGATGATGTTGGTATATTTAAAGATCTTATCTGTTGACTTGTTGTTGGTATGTTGCTTATTTAATCCAAATGTAGATGAATGACATTTTTGAATAAAATTTAGTGGATACCCAGCATCTCTTCCTAATGAATATATTATTTTGATTTCAGTTTGTAGATGATAGTTTGTTTTACATAATTTTTCAGCTCTAGTAAATAAATTTTTAAGAGATGAAGAAAGATATTGATGTGGATGTGATGAATTATAAAGCATTAAGTTATTTATAAAGGTAGGCTTATGGTATACAGAAAAAAAAAAGTAAAAGAATAAAAAATATAGAACTGCAAAATTATGTAAAACAAACTATCATCTACAAACTGAAATCAAAATCATATATTCATTGGAAAGAAGTGCTTGTTATCCACTAAATTTTATTCAAAAATGTCATTCATTTCAAAAATGTCATTCATGTTTGGATTAAATATTCAGACCTCTTTACTGTTCAGTCTGATCTTACTAACATAGAAAATGGAAGGTGTGTTATTATAACAACAAGTCAACAGACAAGATCTTTAAATATACCAACTCTATATCGCATTTACCTGCTTTGAATAATACCATAAAAAATATCATGAAAACCTACAATTTTATAGTACCTATCAAACCTTCCACCACTCTATTTAGATCCATGTCGAATGACAAAGACTACTACATTCCAACAGGATGTTTACCTGATTCCTTTCAAAGAAGATACCACTCCTAATAATAATGTCAAATCACCACAGTGTGACTACAAGAAACTTACCAGAAAAAATTGAAGAACATCAATATGGTATCAAGAAAAAAATAACAACAACAACTTTATCTAACACAGTTATCAACCTCAATGCTATTCCAATCTTCAAAGAAGACAGAATTATTTCAAATTCTAATATTAAATTTAAGCTTTCATGTAGTGAAAAAATAATAATCCATATCAACAAAGATTTCTGCTGTAATGATGAACTACTGATTTTACCAACAGCTTGGAAACTCCTACTAAAAGATCACCTAATTCAAACATCCTCGTTAACAACAAAAAATGCCGCTAATTTTTTAATAAGATACAGCATTAAAAAACATGCCATCATGCATATCATCTGATACTACATCTTACGCATCCGCATCTCAATAATAATATCTCTTACATCAACATTTTTTTCAAATATTCCTTCCCACAACATAATTTAATACAGAAACTACCACCATTTTTGCTGAAGAAGAACATATTGTACGATTTGAAATCTATATCCTTCTAGTTACGTTATATGATGTATTTCAAAAAATGGTTGTTAATATTGTGTGCGTTTCTACAACGATGTTAATCTGCAATGTTGTTGAATTATTACTATCAAATTCGTTGATCATGAAGCCACTTTTTATTTACATCTATTTGAATTATAAGTGAATACTACTTTGTTAAAACTAATTTTTACTGACTTATCTTCAGCTTATCCCATCTGTGCACTTCTATTGACAAGAAGCTTTCTCAATGTACAGAAATTTTTTATCAGTGTTTTTAAAGATGTTATTATTCTTGTATTATAAACTTGAGAAAACCAATATGAGTAAAAAATATGAAACATATACATGTACTTCTATTTTCAATTCTGTTTTTTGTATTTAAACCATAACTTTTTTTTTTACCCTTTTACAATTTCCTTTCAAAATAAATTTATTCAACTTTAGGGACATGATACTGCTCTTGCATTATAGTTCAATATTTAAATTCAAACAATTTGTCAGATGTTTGGTTTTGAAGTGGCCATACTCAAAGCAATACCTTATAAGAACCACATTTCCCACTTCTTCCATTACCTATCGACCAAAAGTTATCAGAATAGTCTTTGTAATTGTCCACCTTTCTATCAACCTTTCAATGAGAATTGTCTTTGTAATTGTCTGCAAGGGGGGAAACCTTTTTCCCTCCTCCCTCTTTAAGAATATTAATAACTGTAATAAATAAAAATAAATACCTCTTCAAGCAACTGCTTGCCACAGAGGTCTGACAGGAATAGGAGAAAAAAATTTAATATGTATATATTACACATGTTTTGAAAGAAATTTTTTTAAAACTAGCAAAATAAGGGGAAAAATATGTACTTGAACATTGTTCCAACTAGATCCAATCCCCCCTCCCCCCCACTCCAACCATGATTCACCATGACAACCATTGACGCCATAGCCCACATGAATTAATGTGCGACTCATTGTCCCTGTGGATATTGATCTTGTCATTCTAATGTTGCACTTGGTGGTTAGCTGGGGCACTGTGCTGTGTCACTGCTATGTTACAAGACAGCGACATGCATCATTCATCACAGTCATAGAGCACACATGGCTGCTTCATGTGTGAACTTTGGTTGGTTCGACCACTCTTGTGTCAGTCACAGTAGATTCCTGCACCACAGAATGGGAGCAGTTCACCATGGCAGTTGTTGTTGAGGTACTGACACCTGAATGTCATGTTCCCACAGTCCTACCAGGTTCAAAATCAGAAAGATCATGAAACTGACTCATTTTTCCTCAAAGTAATGTGAAAATTGATTGCCATGTGTGTGCGCTACGATTGTATATCAGCCATTCCTCAAAGTAATGTGAAAACTGATTGCTATGTGTGTGCGCTACGATTGTATATCAGAGCATCACCAGCACTTGTCCAATCGTACACAGGGGGTTTAGCTAATGCAAAGCCAATTCAGTGTTTATGTATATAGTGAACAAATAAAACTAACTATTGCTCTATGGTTTTTTTTTTATCTCATTTTCTGAGTAATATATTAAAATAACATGTTTCATTTTCATTTAAATCATGGTTTGGTTGTTTGGGGTTTTATGGTTTAAATGATGGAGTCGGTCATATTTGAATTATGGGTAATTGAGAAGTTGTAGGCTACAACATAACACACTGAACTGTATGATTGATGGTTATACCCAAATGTTTTTCAGGGAAATCGCTATAAACTCAGGGGGATCTGCTAGATTGAAAAAGTTGATGGGTTAGGAGATTTCAGATTATGGAGGTTTGACTTTGTTTTTTAATACTAAATATCACAATAATATTTTATTTAAAATATAGAACTACTGGAATTTATAAATGATAGCAGAATTGAATTCCAGTTTAATTTTAATAAAACTTTTGGTAATTGTTTCCCCTATTAAAAGCACACTTCACCACTTTTCTGCAACTTGTGACTTATTTGCTATATGTCATCATTAGATAGCCTCTCTAACTTTTGAAATACTTCATTAACCCTTTCCCTACCATATCGGCCCAAAATGAGTGAGATTTTAAGTGAACTCATTCAATCAATGCCATTCCTTCCTCTTCACTACCTCTTACCTTTAGTATGGTAGGGAAAGTTAACAGTGCTGTCATTAAGTCAGTAGTATTTACTACTATTGATTTGATAGTAGCATCAACCATTGTTTTATTGCTCTCCTTATCCATTCTTGAATTGTTGGCTTGTATAAGGACTTTAAAAATCCCCCTTTATTTGGGTTCGGTTATTTTACCTCTAAGTGGCATGTTTTTGTACACAATTGGCTAAGTGGCCAAGTCAAAAGGGCTTAGAGTTGGATAGGAAACCACTGGACAGCTTTAGGAGAAGACCTTCCATTAAGCCCATTCAGCATGTTCGTTAGTATGCATAAGGTATAGCTTTCCTGCACTCGGAGCAATGGCTTAACATCACATCCAAGGGATGACAACTTTTTCAATGGCCTTTCTCACCAAGGGCAGTGTGTGTGGGGGGGGGGGGGGAGTAAAAAAGATTAATCTCAATGCTGAGACAGTTGGTACTCAAGCTTGGGAACATGCAGGTACTGGACAGAAAAATGGAAACAGTTCCATGTTATTTCAATAGAAAATCAAGTTCAGAGCTCAATAACTTCTTCACTATGATTTTTAATGAAAACTGTGTCTGATGATAAATTTAAGATCTCAATCAATTCTATCTAAATTTCCATTTCCGCTTGTTAAATATTCTAGTATTCGTAACTCTTAATCGAGATTTAGATAGATTTGACTGAAATCTTTAATTTATCTTTAGGCATATTTTTTCATTAAAAATTTTATTGATGAAGTTGTTGAGTTTTGAATGTGATTTTCTATTTAGTGAGATAACATGGAACTTTTTCCATTTTTCTGTCCAAGACCTGTATATTACAAACCTGTATAATGAAATGAATATTTATGTACCTACAAAAGCATTTTCATGCAATTAATCATAATATATTACTCCTCTTGCTGTGTAAAATAAGACTGCTACCTTCATGAGACAGAGAAAATTGTGTACTGAGGTAGAAAGTTCATAGCATCAATTAGAGGAGATCTTGATCGGCGACCAGTAGCTCAGTGGCCAGAGCACCTGACATGTTATTAGGTGGCCATGGGTTCATATCCCACCCTGCTCAAGACACTTTTTCCTCTAAAACTGATTTAAATTCAGAGTGATATCTTCATCATATGAATAAATATGTCAAAAAAAATCTTTTCAATTTAAATAAATTTTGTTAGTCAAAATAATCCCCATTACTCTTCTCTTTTTCTCAATGAGAAGCAAGCATATACATCCCTCATCAATAAAAATTCTTATCTGTTGAGGTGAAAAAAGTTGTAACTACTCTTGTAAGCCCCCTCAGTATTACACTGCCTATTACACATATGATTATTAGTGACAAAAAAGATGTAAATTTGTTGGCAAAATATCTGAGAAATAGAGTGGATGAGGCAGGATTTCCTAATTTAGGCTTCATCGTATGTGGATATGCATTAACCTGTAACAAAAATATACTCTTTTAATTGACCCATGATGACTGCTTTTCCAGTAATTCATTGTGAACCCTCTGAATTTGCTCTGAATAGATTTCTGTTGTAATGGTTTTGTGGCTATTCTAGTATATCAAAATGGATGATTCCAGCAGTTGTCTACTAAACACAAAGCATTTCCTTGGTGTATGAGGATCTGGCTACAAATTGTGTTTTGCCAGATTGTTAGGCAACATTACATTTTGCAGTACATAACCCATTTCTCTTTGCAAGTTAAAATTCGATCCAAAAATGATGTGCAGTTAGGTCAAGAAATGAACAATGAATGAATCGGGAGCTGCTGCTGTTTCTTATCAGCAAACAATTTTATTATTAGCAAACAATTCATGTAGTGTACCTACTTGCTTAGTTTCTGCACTTTTTCAATGTCATGTAAGTGAGATCTTGCTGTTTCTTCACTACCTTCCAATCTTTGAAAATTTTTGAGATAAGCTTGACTTTAATCAAACTTCATTAAGATTTTTAATCATCATTAATGACAAATAGGCTTCCTTACTGGAGTTCAACTTACAGTCTCATGACTGGACTTCAGAAACCAATTTCGTATTGTGTTCACTTATTTTGTTTTCCCCAAATGAACTAGAAGTATTTCGAGCAGTTTTTCTGTTTCCATTAAGCTGTGCTGCTTTTCTGTTTGCTTTATGAATTTAAATTCATAAAAACAAACACATACATATAACACTAGTTGTAGCTAGCATTGTTTTGCTGGTGTAAAATTATTTCAAATGCTACTATGATTAGCCAATGTGTTGCAGCTGACATCCATTGTAAGAACTTTAAGAATGACATATATAAATACAAATACCATTGTCTTTGTAAATTTATGACACCAAAATGACAAAAGTGATATTTCAGGGGATCAGTTACAATATTTCAACCTTTTTTTATCTGTATTTTTATTATACATGTGTTTTCTGTATTTTTAATTATAGCTTGTGCATTTGCTCAAATTTATTATTTTATTACCAAATTATATTTTAAATGTAAATATTATTGACAGTATTAATAAAGATTATTACTAAGATTTTAAAATAATATTAATTTCTTTGTTTAAAATTTTCTCAAACTTCAAAAAATTTTTTGCAGGTATCATTACTCTCACCAATTTGCATCAGTTTAATTATCAGAACAGTTATGCTTTAAATATTTCTGTTTCTGATGGTGTGCATTCCACATACACCAATGTGCACGTGGATATTCAAGGCACCAATGATCATTCACCACATTTCACTCGAACAGTATATGAAGTAGCTTTGCAAGAGAATTTCCCAGCTGGAACTGCAGTTGTTATGGTAACAGCTGATGACAAAGACTTTGGAGAGTATGGTCAAGTTAGTTATATTATTCAAAGTAAAGAATGTCTGAAGACTTTCCACATTAACTCTGAAACAGGTAACTTAGCTAAGTTGTTTTTTAATGTGAATAGTTTATTCATTACTGATATGTATTAAAGTTAAACATAAGCATTTAACAACAACCCCTATCCACCCAAAAATAATTCATAAAATACTATTTATTACATCCAGTAAATAACACTTTATTTACTGGATATGTTTCCACCAATGAATAATTATTTTTCCCACAACTGTTTAGAAATAGTCTTTGGTCATGATTACACATTATTTTTTTTAAACCTTTGCTGGTTTCGTAAGCATCTTGGGACTGAGAATTAAATTTATTAAGTTTTTTTATACAAAATTGAGCTTACTTTGTATTAGTTTGCTGCTGCAATGGAGAATGTGTGTGTGTGTGTATATATATATAGCTGAACTAAGAATGCCCTAATGGGCCACCCTTTTGCTCAGTGGGTAAGTGCATTGCTCTCTCAGAAAAGTTTGCTAACATTCTTGGATCACCTGTTCAATCTCAGGAAGGGGGAGCTTCATCTCAGCAAAGTGCAGTTTCTCTTCAGTCAAAGCTGTCTAAATCTGATGTCAGGGATGGTGATATATGGAGATTCAGGTGGATTTCTCTCATCCAGCCCAGTAAATTGAAAAGCAATTAATGTCCTTTCAAATTCAGAAGTTTGTTTTTGCTCTATACTTAGATTGTAATACGATGCAGGAGATGGAATGTGAAAAGTGGTTATCATTTCAAAATGGTGCCCCACATTGGGCAGCACTAATAAAATAGAATTTCTTCAGCTAAGAGAAGTAAAATTTTAATAGTTATGATGTTTGAGAGCTGTTCCAATTTGTTTATTAACTATTATATTTATATATTTTGTTTGTGTTCAACTATTTTTCTCTAATTCTTCATCCCATTTTGCCATTTTATCCAGTATCTTTTAGTAGATGTGCATTACACTCTTCACATACTGTATATTGAAACAGAAGTCAGATTCTCTGACCACTACATCTTTTAGAGCTAACACAGAAGTTATACCCACTGGAACAGAGCCAGGGTCACTAACTTTCATGCCAGTTAGGGCTAATTTGTTTTAGTCATAACTCCAGGGTTACTGGGGTTAATATCTCAATTTAAATGTTGTCTAGCTCAGTTCAGTAGTAGAACTCTAAGCCACTGACTGTACTATGACAAATTTGAACCACTATCTCTAGGTTTGATCTAAATCTCCTTTACCGACTCGTCAAATACTAGTTTATTTTCCTGTCCAATTTTATTTTTTCTCAGACATCCTGGATTTTGTTTAGCTATATACTTATAAGGTTTTTTTCTCTTTTTATTTAGGGTGAGTTAATTTTTTTTAATTTATTTTTCTCTCATTTTTCATGCAGCATACTGTTTTTAATTGAGCAACAAATTATGCTACTCTGTAAACATAACTAGTGGACTGACACCTGAATTTCTTTTCATTCATGAATTATTTTGAATAAACTTGGTAGTCCAAGAGATAGCTACTCTCAATTTCTGAGCTTCACTTGTTCTGCCAAATCAGACAGGCAGCTCTGCTCAAAGAGGAGAATACATTTTCCAAAGATGAAGCTTCCCCTTCCTGGGAATGAACCAGCGAAAAGAAAAATCAGGGTTAGATATTCAGATTCAACCTTAACCCTTCCAAGGTCACTGACAATCACACACTTTGACAGGTTGGGTTGGGTTGGGTTGTTTTACCTCTGAGCGGCACTTTTTTGCACACCATGGGCTAAATGGCCATGGTCATATGGACCCCGAAGGCTCAGAGAAGGTTGGGGGAGGGGACCCACTGGAATAGCTGTTGGAAGACAGATGGTAGCCTCCCGTCAAGGCCATCCAGCGTGTTCTTTAACGTGCACAGGGTATGGCTCTCCCGCACACGGGGCCACGGCTTAACGTCCCATCCGACGGACGGCGGCCTTTCCAAGCCCATCGGTGTCCCCTACTGACCGTGGGAAGGGCGGGGAATTTTGCGGAGATAAATCTTAACACTGACCCAGCTGGAACTCGAACCTGGGAACTACAGATTACGAGCCTGGCGCGCTACCGACTGAGCCACCCCCGCCCCCACTTTGACAGAATCTGAAATGAGAGGCCAAGATGAACACTTTTGTAAAACACGTGAAGCTCCAATTTAAAAAAATAGAAATTGCCATCTGAAAATTTTCTTACATATATTAAATGAATTACAAACCACAGCTAGTTATTACTAATTTAATATTCCATGATATTCAGTTGTACATTAAAAATTCAAATCACTATTTTCTCAGCCCGGATATTACAAGTCACCTTTTACTCTATTCACAGGTGTATTGTGTCTTAACACAATATCCCAGAAAGTAAGTTTTAAGTTCTTATTTCTACTAAAGTCTATCTTTTAGTGTAAAGGAGACATAGTATATTACCAGTTCTGTTGACTTTAACGCTGGTTCACTCTGTTAATTCTTGGCACTGATGATGTTACTATTTGGCAATGATTATATCTTATAAAAATACGAAATTCAAGTTTGAAAAATAATATTTTTTCTTTCATTTGATGTGTATTTTATTAAATTGCAATATAACTAATTTTTTGGGGTCTGTAAATGGTAGCTAGGTAGTCACTGGAAGGAGAGCTATGCACCAATCCCCTGTGATGATGCATAGAACCGGCCAGACCTAGCACCTAATGTCCGACCCTGCCTTCTCGTGGTGCAGGCCATTAGTACCTTTCAAAAGAGATTCTTGTGGAAGTGAATGGAAGGAGAGAGCTACCAGATTAGTGTGGCCTACTGATCTGACAACTATGGCTACTTTTCTTTTTTTTCTACCCTGCTGAGGAGTGGTCAACCACACAGGGTCCTGGTGCTGACCATATAAACCCACTGGACTGGACAGATATATGACTCTGAGCTTGATTATGGATCCTGATTTTGTTTTACTGGTGGGCTTCTGTGGAGGGAAAATCTTTCGCTATGTTTTCTGTTTGTTTGTGGGTTGACAGCCCCAAGTGCATAGATTCACAGGATATGTTTTATCAGCTGGTGGATAATCCTGAGCAGAGGTCATTGCAGGCACCTGAACTCTTGCTTCTACTGGCATTGTCAAATAATTTTACATTGGAGAAAGTCTTCCAGTGTAGATGGCTTCAGCCTTTACTGGTGGGAGAATGGATCTTTGCCCGTGCCTGTGATTAGCGGACTGTTTGATATTGTTAGCATTCCCTCTCTCAATAAGCATAGTTTCTTTAAACATCCCACTAACCATTTTCTCTCCATAGGTAGTTGGAATGTGAGGACTCTGCACAAAGTTTATTCTCTTGATGTCCTCACACAAGAATTCCAATGTTATAATTTAGATATTCTCGGCTTGCAAGAGACCAGATGGGCAGATAAATGTCAACTTCTTGAAAATAATCGTAAATTTCTCTTTTCAGGTAGGGACGATAATAAGCTTCACCAAGGCATAGGTCTGCTTCTCAGCAGATATACTAGTCATGCTCTTCTAGGATATGAGTGCATTAATGAAAGGTTTCTTACAGCAAAATTTCAGACGAGCATTAAAGACTTGAATGTTTTCTGCTGTTATGTCCCCACTAAGCATGAGAAAGATAGGTTTTATGGACAACTTTAGTATATTTTGAATTCTGTCAAGAAAGGAGATATTACCCTTGTTCTAGGTGACTTCAATGCCAAAGTTGATACTAACTCTGACCTTTGGGAATAGGTGATAGGCCCTTTCGGCATTGATAGTTGCAATGGGTAACATCTTCTACAGGTAAGTAAACTTAATGGTTTGAGAATAACTAACACTTATTACAAGCACTGGAATAGATAAGTACACATGGGTTTCACCAGATGGGCTGCATAAGAATATGATTGATTATATATTATTAACAGCAATGGGCTAGTTCTGTCAGGAATACCAGGTCATATAGCGGAGCTTAACAACAATGGGCTAGTTCTGTCAGGAATACCAGGTTATATAGCGGAGCTTAACAACAATGGGCTAGTTCTGTCTGGAATACCAGGTCATATAGCGGAGCTGAAATTGGATCTGACCATTGCCTTGTTAAAACTGTCATGCAACGTAAAGTTGAGACACGTTGTGCTAAGGTTAAAAAAAGTTGCCTTTAACACTGAAGCTCTGAACGACCAAGTTATAATTAAAGCTTACCACGATAGGTTACTTAGTCATTATGACAGTCATGGTTTGTTTACTACTGAAGTTGAGGAAGAATGGGACCATTTTAAACAGGCTTTTTTTGGAAACTAACAGTACTCTTTTAGGAATAAAGGAGCAGAGGAGGTAAAATTATTTGAGTGAATAAGGCACTTGAGCTTATTTCAGAAAGAAAGAACTGTAGGAATGTCTTTAATCAATACCCTACTAGTCCTAATAGAAAGCATTACAGAGAGCTTAATAAACATGTAAAGGATCAGTTAGCTGCTGATAAGAATCTTTGGCTTTATGGCTTGGCTGACAAAGCTGAGGAAGCAGTTAGACAGCACAACAGCAGAGAGCTGTACTGGATAGTTAATGTTTTGTGTTGTAGAAAATCGACAGTTATAAAAGGATTGAATGATAAACAAGGTAAAGTTATAGAAGGTGAGGCTTCTGTCATGGCTAGGGGGGCTGAGCATTTCAGTGATGTTCTAAACAATGTGGTTAGTTCTACTCCCATTGTTTGTAATGATGATAGATGCATTACTGGCTTTAACGTTGGCCATATAACACAGTCTGAAGTTATTTTGGCTGTTTCTAAACTTAAACTACATAAATCCCCAGGGGTAGATGAAATTACTACAGAAATGCTTAGAGCTGGGAATGTTTCGGTTACCACATGGATGACTGAAATTTTGAATATCATTTATGATAAAGACCTAAGGATTTTACCAGAGCTATTATTATTATCTCTATTTTTAAAAAAAGGTGATCACAGTTCTTTTGATAGCTTTAGAGGTATCAGCCTACTTTCTGTTCCAGGTAAAGTTCTTTGAATGATTGTGCTTAATAGAATTAAGAATCTGGTTGAAAATCAATTGCGTGATGAACAATGGGGATTGAGAAGTGGTAGGGGATGTGTAGATTAGATATTTTCACTCACACAGATTCTTGAGAAATGTTTAGATTTTCAGAAAGCTTTGTTGATTTCAAAAAGACTTTTGACTTTGCTGATCATCATAATTTGTGTTTGATAATGAGATCGTGTGGCCTACCAGACAAGTTAGTTAACATAATGAAAGCTTTCTATAATAACACTGAGTCACATTGTGAGAGTTGGTAAGGCTTGTAGCAATTAGTTTAGCATTGCTTCTGGTAACAAAAATTAGAGTAGAGATACAGAGTGCGGTAATTAAAATTAAAGTTTCTAATTCTCATTGACGCTGTTAAATGTTTTTAAGCATTTCAAGACATGGACTATGCTATCAAGTATCAAAAGTTATTAAGGAGAGATTTACCTACCGTACCATAGAGGATGGGTAGTAACAGGAACTTCCGGGATGCTTTTGGTGACAAATTTAATAATCAACGTTCTTGCCAGCAAATGATGTCTCAGTGGAGATAAAAAGAAGGATAAGCACGGAGGAATTAATTTTAATTGCTTCTGGTTGTCAACAAGGATGCACTTTGTCTCCTTTTCTCTTTAGTTTGGTTATTAATTATGTTATGCAAAATTATTTTCAAGGGATAGATTTTGGCCTTAAATGGTCTAGAGATTTCAAAATTTCTGATTTAGATTATACAGATGTTTTGGCCTTGTTGGCTAATGATGTTGATGTGATGAATTCTTTCACTAGTGCTGTTGATGAGACTGATAATAGAGTTGGTTTGGTGATAAACAGAGATAATTGATAAAAATTGGTCAGGCAGTTGGTGCTTCTGTCATTCTGAATGGTTGTGCCCTTGAGCAAGTGTCTCAGTTTAATTTGCTTCGGAGTTATATAACAAATACTGGTGATGTGCAGCATGAGATTAACAGATGAATCTGGGACTTTTAGCAATCTGTGAAGAGTGTGGTGAAATAGGTGTATACACATAAAGACTAAAATTATATTTTATAATAGTAAATTTATTTGAATTATTTTGGAAATAAATCTATTTTGTTATATTTTAAAACCTTTTGAGTCTGTACAGTTTTTTTCTCTTGAGCAACGCGAATTAAGGATTTTTTTATATTTCATATTATTTGACAATCATTTTGATTCTTACTCAAAACGCTCGCTGGTATTTGAACCCTAAATCAACTTATTATCAACTTATTCTACTTTTGGCAATTTGTTAATTATTGCCTGGCGCCCGTCAAAGCTATCCGGAGCATAAAAACTTCAAGTATTTTGCATTTGTTTGGAGCGTTACAGAGTACAATAAAAGAAGTGGCGCAGCGAACAGGGACTCGCCAGTATTTAAAGATAGTATATATATTTGTGGATAAATTTTGTATGATTGTCAAAGATAGTAATTTTTTGAGCTCAGTAGTTGTATATACTAGTTGTAGATTTAACGGCAGCTTAAACCGAGAATTTTTGTTGAGCAAGTAGCTTAACATTTTTTGTGTATTATTCAAAGGTACTGAAGTTTCAGCGTAGATATTGCTGAATATTTAAGATATTTGTTGTATGTAATGATTAGAAGTGTCCGGGCACACACGTACGTAGGCACGATAAGAGAAATCTTTTTTTTTATAAGCAAATTTATATTTTTGTAAGCTTAGTTATAGCTTTAGTATTGTTGTATAGCAGTACCTTTGAGCGCTGCTCAAGATTAAAAAAAGGTTTTCAAAATTTCCAAATTTCGGCGCTAAACATGTCTGCTAACAATATGGCCGATTCCGCCATAATGACTCCCGACATAGAAAGAGTAAAGGGTAGATTGCAAGATGTAATGATGGAAGCAGAAGTGCTAATGAATCTGCTTGATGATAATCGGGAGAAAAGGGGAACGACAACAACCCCTAAAATTGCTGACAATGCTACGTCAGTTCACCAACGAATAAACTTTAAACGTAAGGTTCCATTTTCTGTTCCGCCAGAAGCAAGCGATAGAACAGAGTATTTTCAACCGCCACAACGACGATTTGCCAACCCATCCATTAACTATAGTCCTATGTTAATGGCCTTTACCTGAGATAAGGTTCGACGGTTCGAAACGTCCGTCATCGTGGACATTTGTCAAGTCCATGGAGGAGCACTTCCGTTTACATGAAGTGCCAAGCAACAAAAAAGTTGGTTTAGCAGTATCTTGCCTAATTGGATGTGCTAAGCAATGGTGGAATAACGTAGGATGTCGTCATGGCATAGAACTTTGGGAAGAATTTAAAAACGAAATCATGGACATATGTCCGGCTTATAATGATTTTACAGAACTAGCTACAGAGTTGTTTTCACGAAGACAAAGGGAAAGAGATGACATAGAAAAATTCATATGGGGGTACAGTAGAATTATACCAGCTGTACGATGCTGATGCCGCTGAAATTGATATTGTAAATTGCATTTTGTCTCAATTACTTTTGCCCATCCGAGAATTCCTAGAAGTACGAAACGTAAATTCAGTTTCAGAGTTAGTCAAATTGACTCGGCAATACACTGCAAGAAGAGAATCTGCAGCAAGTACACATAACCAACAATGGATGCCATTCCCGCCAAAGCAGCGATATCAGGTTGAGTCGCGTAGAATGACTCCCGCACGACCGGAAGTTACACGGTCCCGACAATTTGCGCCGAACGCGCCTAGAACTATAGAATATGAACGAAATAGAGACTTTTTGCCACGTCAAGCTTCGAACCATAACACTAGACCTAAAACTTTGGTTAAACAACCTCAATCTTTCACTTGTAATTTTTGTGGCCAGTCGGCCACAAAAATTACAAGTGAGTGAAAGATTGGGACATACTGAGAATTATTGCTATAAAAGGAATGAAAATTCGGGAAACTTTCATCGGGATCTTTGAAGCGAGAGGCCAAAGTTCCTCAAGAAAAGCCCTCTCATGAGTTATGCCTTGCCACTATGGCTTTTCCTTTTGTTACTGATTGTCACGAAGTAACTAAAGTAACAGATCAAAACGATACAGAAGTCGATCTTCAGTTTGCTAAGGAACAAGTTTTCGATGGTACTAATGACGAATGTCAATTGACAGTGCAGCCGCGGTCCCGTGGACTTTTTGACTTACCTTGTGGTCCAGAACAGATTATTTCAGAAGCACCTATAAAATGTCCCGTTAGTGCAAATAATAAAAGTTTAAATAACGAAGTTTGTGAAGTAGAAGAATCGTATGAGGAAGCCGTTTTTGAAAAGGTTTTTAAAGTAGAAGTTTTAAAAGAAAGTAATAACAATGAAAATAATTTTGAGTCTGATTTAAGTGAAGAAAAAACCAACCAAGAAGTTGTGCCGACCGCAAGTATTCCTGACAAGTCTGGAGGTCCTCAACTATTAAAGCGTCATTTGGAGGCGGACACCAATAAGCCTAGAAAGTACGAGAAAAGGTTCTTCAAAAATCCGCACGTAGCAACGAAAAGCCGACGAAACGACCAGACCCTGCAGAGCGACAACCGGCAGCAAAGCAGCGAACATCGGGAAGATGACGTCACGAGAGAGATCTACAGCGACGACTTGAACGAGATCTTCAGTAACAACTTTACGTGAAGCCACCCAACGACGACGGAAGGATGTTATCGGAAACGGACTAGATGATTTATCGCCACGGAGTGCCAACAATGAAATTTAAGTATATTTTTCTTTCACTTGGCACTTGATTGAGTTATAAAATGTTTTTTTTTTCTGGAATAGATGAAGACGAAGAAGAAGCCTTATTGTGAATTATATAGTTAGCGATGTTTAATTTCTTGTTGAAACTTTAGAGTTCGATATTTATTTTTGAAAAGTGAAATTTTTGTAGTTCGAGTTTATACTTGTGTGAATAGAATTTTTTTTTGCATTCTTGTTCATCGAGGTTCTAGTTATTGTATTTACGTGAGTTAAAATGTATTTTTGTAGATTTTTTTCAGCAGACTGATAGCTGAAAATTTTGTAAGTCGATGTTGGAAAGTTTAGAGATTGTAAAATGTTTCTGGATATGAATGAGAAGAGTGAAAGAGAATTAGTGATTTAAGAATTTGTATTGTAAATAACGTGCATTCCAAAGTGAATTTGTGTAAAAAAAAAGGAGATTCATGTAAAAGTTATTGGATGAAATGTTATCATCGTATATTATAAATTATTTACACTCTTTTTTTTCTTTATTCTTAGATACGATTTATATATATGTGTTTAAATCTGTTCAGTGTCATCAGTGATATTTATGTGTCAATGATACGTAATTTTTGGGATGACATTGGCAGTATTTATTGGTATATATAGATGATGACCATGATGATGACTGCAGAATTTTGTTTTTTTGTGTACCTTTTTGGAGCTGTCCCCAAATGGCCTAGTCTGATAACCGAGTTGTTACCAGCATAACTCCTTTGGGAGGGGGACGTTAGCTCTGAAGGGGGAGGTAACTAATGATTTTTTTATTTCAGCTAGATCGCGATTTCTGTGAATAGAAGAAGAATTAGCGGATGATTACAATCCCGCTTGTTTGTAAATTTTGAATTTTCTTAGCTTTGCGTATTTGAATGTAATTAGGAGGAGATAACGGTGTTCGAATACCCGTTTTTTATGTGATTTAGGTGAAGATTTAGCTGTCACATACTTTTTTGTGGTTAGGGGAAAAGCGGAAGTTATCACCCCGCTAGCATATGTAAAATCACTTTTTCTTTTCATTTTTTTAACATTTATTAGACTTAGTAAGATTAGGAGTTTATTAACCTATTTTTTCTGTACAGTTCAAGATATGCCAATTTCGAGTTTGTATCAGAATGTGATACTAGTTAGACCGATGATGCTAGTATACAGTTAACTGTCACAGTCACTGGTATGGAAGTACACTAGGTTAGCTGTTAATTACATATTTTTGTCAGGAGGAAAAGGGAGGAGGTACCTTTGGTTGTGCTGGAAAATTGTGTCAAAGTAAGAATAGTTCATCATATCAAAATTTGCGCTAGCATACTTTTACTTATTTACGTTCAGCCATGTGTAAATGACGTAAGATGTGTCCTTTATTCAAAATTGCTCGTCAAAATTTGTTAGGTCAAATCTTTTGACTCCCTTTGGAAGGGGGAGTTGTGATGCCCCATCGTTCACTTTTGCTTTACCTTAACCAGTTTTGTTTAATTTACGTTATATTTATCATTTTGGGGACTTTTTATTTCCTTTTGGCATCACAGCGCTCACATCCAAGAGTTTCTAGGAGTTGCGCATGCGCCGCAACTCCGATCTTCCGATGTACCGTTAAAGCGCGTGCCAAGGACACGCCCCCTCTTGCGTCATAGCTTGCGTCGTTCGTCATAGTATGCAAATGTCTTTCCCGTCATGCGCTGGCTACTGACTTTTAAACCGTGACCTGCGAGTCACAAAAAAGGGAGTAGAAGGGTGTTAGTGCAGTAGCACCAAGCACAGTGCGTGTAGCACAGGAGTTATGTTTCTTCATTGATGTCTTGGTGAGTTGAATTATTTTGGAAATAAATCTATTTTGTTATATTTTAAAACCTTTTGAGTCTGTACAGTTGTTTTCTCTTGAGCAACGCGAATTAAGGATTTTTTTTATATTTCATATTATTTGACAATCATTTTGATTCTTACTCAAACCGCTCACTGGTATTTGAACCCTAAATCGACTTATTCTACTTTTGGCAATTTGTTAATTATTGCCTGACGCCCATCTAAGCTATCCGGAGCATAAAAACTTCAAGTATTTAGCATTTGTTTGGAGCGTTACACGGTCTAACTGCTTCTTCGGCTTTGTCAGCCAAACCATCAAGCCAAAGATTCTTATCAGCAGCTAACTGATCTTTTACACGTTTATTAAGGTCTCTGTAATGCTTTCTATTAGGACTAGTAGGGTATTGATTAAGGACATTCCTGCAGTTCTTTCTTTCCGAAATAAGCTCAAGTGCCTTATCACTCAGATAATTCTGTCTCTTCTGCTCCTTTTTTCCTAAAAGAGTACTGTTAGTGTCCAAAAAAGCCTGTTTAAAATGATCCCATTCTTCCTCAACTTCAGTAGTAAGCATACCATGACTGTCATAATGACTAAGTAACCTATCGTGGTAAGCTTTGGCTATAACTGGGTCTTTCAGAGCTTCAGTATTAAAAGCAAATTTTTTAACCCTAGCACAACACTTTTTAAGTTTAAGTTGCAACACACTTTTAACAAGATAATGGTCAGATCCAATTTCAGCTCCCCTATATGACCTGGTATTCCTAACAGAACTAGCCCATTTGCTGTTAATTAATATATAAACAATCGTATTCCTATGCAGCCCATCAGGTGAAATCCATGTGTACTTATGTATGTCGTGGTGTTTGTAATATGTATTAGTTATTCTGAAACCATTGAGTTTACTTACCTGTAGGAGACGTTTCCCTTTGCCATTACAGCTACCAATACCAAAAGGGCCAATAACCTCTCCCCAAAGGTCAGAGTCAGTACCAACTTTGGCATTGAAGTCACCAAGAACAAGGGTAATATCTCCTTTCTTGACAGATTTCAAAATATCCTGAAGTTGTTCATAAAACCTATCCTTCTCATCCTCATCGGCATCCTCAGTGGGGGCATAACAGCAGATAACATTCAGGTCTTTAACGCTTGTCTGAAATTTTGCTGTAAGAAACCTTTCATTAATGCACTCATATTCTAGAAGAGCATCGCTAGCGTGTCTGCTGAGAAGCAGACCCACGCCTTGGTGATGCTTATTGTCGTCCCTCCCTGAAAAGAGAAATTTAAGATTATTTTTAAGAATCTGACCCTTATCTGTCCATCTGGTCTCTTGCAAGCCGAGAATATCTAAATTATAATGGTGGAATTCTTGTGTGAGGACATCAAGAAAAAAAGCTCTGTGTAGAGTCCTCACATTCCAACTACCTATGGAGAGAAAATAGTTAGTGGGATGTTTAAAGAAACTATGTATATTGAGAGAGGGAATGCTGACAATATCAAACAGCCCCCTAATCGCAGACATGGGGCAAAGACCCGTTCCCCCACCACTAAAGGCTGAAGCCATCTACACTGGAAGACTTCCTCCAATGTAGAATTTGACGATGCCAATAGAAGCAAAGGGTTCAGGTGCCTCCGATGACCTCTGCTCAGGATTATCCACCAGCTGATAAACATATCCTGTGAATCTATTCACTTGGGGCTGTCAACCCACAAACAAACAGAAAACACAGCGGAAGATTTTCCCTCCACAGAAGCCCACCAGTGCAGCAAAATCAGGATCCATAATCAAGCTCAGAGCCATATATCTGTCCAATCCACTGGGTTTATATGGTCAGCACCAGGACCCTGTGTGGTTGACCACTCCTCAGCAGGGTAGAAAAAAAAGAAAAGTAGCCATAGTTGTCCAGATCAGTAGGCCACACTAATCTGGCAGCCCTCCCCTTCCGTTCACTTCCACAAGAAAGTATCTCTTTTGAAAGGTACTAACGGTCTGCACCACGAGAAGGCGGGGTCGGACATTAGGGGCTAGGCCTTTATCATGTCTTTTCCTATATCATGTAAAATATGTTTATAAATTTGTTTGAATTTTTTACTTACATAAAATTTGAAATTTAATTCTGTTTAATTTGGTATATAGCATGACTCATTTCAGTTGATTGGTTAATTTAACAAAAATTCTAAAGTTGATGTGTTTATATGAATGAGCACAGTTGGCTAAAAGCCTGTACTTTTCTCAAAGTATGGTACCAAGAAAAAAATTATAAATAGGGAGTAATTTTCTTGCTTCATGTAAGTATTTATTATTTTGTTAGATGTCTTTCTATTGATGTGCATTACAATTATTTCTGTGTATTAGTTTTTTTTTTAATAAATTTTTATTTGCGTTGCCAGATGCATTTTTTCACACGTGACTCTAAAAATGCTCTGTTAAAATAAAATATCTTTTTCGTAAAATATTTTATTTTCAGGAAAATCCACAGTTAAATGCTGATTAATTTGGCATATGCCATAATTCCTTTCATTAGTTATTTGGCAAAGAAATTCTAAAGTTAATATTTTTGTTTTGGCTGATCATATTGAAAAAAATCGCTGGGCCTCTGGAGGTAAACAAGTTTTCCAGGAGGACCTGGAAGAGTTAAATACCAGCAGTTCAAATAACCCCTAAGACATTCTAGATAGTGAATGTAGTGTAATTTTTCAAGTGTTTATGGCTTGGATGATGAAATATTTTACACAAATAACAAAAGACTTTTTTCTGTGATACTTTATTAACAAAATGCACCTTGAATTCAAATAACTTTGAAAGCATACATTGTTTTCTATAAATCAAGGAGCAAATGAAAAAAAAATGAAATATCGTGAAACTCTGACTACAGAAATGCACTAAGTCATTATATATGATTTCAACACAGCTAACTAGAATAAAGGTTTAGTAAAACACAATAAAGCTGTTACATTTGCATAGTTCAGAGTATCGAATCTTAAACATGTGAAGTGCATAGTATATTATACGTGGGTTGGAACCATAATAACTAAGATACATTATTAATCGAATAATTTATAAAGTCATAAATGTAATCTTAAAACACATGTTAAAATACATTAGACCTTATAGTATAACAAAGATAATTACCACATCCTAGTTGCTAGTACATCCGCTTTAACAAAGGTTTTCACTCGTGATATGAGGGAATTATCACTGCTTAAACACTTCAAAGCTACCAGTCCTTAGGGGATGAACAGGTAATGCAACTTTGGTGTAAATAGAGCAGATGATGCTGATGACTTCCATGATATTAATTATTTTCAAAGTCACACAACTATTATTACATCAGCACATAAGTTCCAAGTAAAATGGCATGATATTAGATGCTATTTTGTCAATGTTCTGTTAGTAGTCCTTGGAAGCGATGAGCATAATGTAGGCACTGCTATATATAAAAGTCCAGGTATTCATTAATTGCGTACGGACACCAGGTAGTGCAAGCTGATCATGTTGTTAAACTTAAGACTAGATGCTTCTGGTAATATCCTTTGTTATATACACTCATATGTTATAACTAACAGTGGATGAAATTGAATAACCAGAGTTCAAAATCTTAAGTTGTTAGGGACACCCTCCATCTGGAGCTACGTCCAACTGCCTACTTCACAGAAGTTGGATGATGTAGCCAAGTCCAAGGCCTTGTGTACAGGAAATATTGTGCCATATTAGGTTCAACGGTTTTTAACCACTCCGCTTTTAGCCGCATTGCTCCATCGAGACTGGTGTATTAGAATAGAGCGATATGACGTCCAGGGAATGCATAGTGGTGTGGTCATCTATTATGGCATTTTGTATTCATTTAATTGCATCATGATGTTAATATATTAACTGTGGAAGGAAAATATATTTTTTTTAAGTTTTTGGGTCCCATGATATCGATGAATATATACAGATAATTAATGGAATTTTATCCAGTATAACATTCACCCTGGAATCTGAAATAAAACAATTACCATATTTGGATATTATGATAACATGACACACAGTAAACATTGTGAAATAACTGTTTGCCAAAAAACAACCCACATATATCCCTGCTAACTCTTGTCATCCCCTAAAATATAAACAGGCTTGTGTTTTACCCCATTACATTAGGGCATACCTGTACTGCTCTAAACAGAATAATCTTCAGGAGGAATTAAATTATATAAACTCAACAGCTTCTAATGCTGGTTATACACAAAATCAATTAAAGAGATGGAATAATAACGCCAAATACATAGTTAATCGTGATTCTCAATCCGTGCCTAACCAGCAAACCATTCCAGATAATTTTGCTCATAGTTTTCCATACATGGAAAACATTTCAAAAACTTTAGATCATGCATTACATAAATATAATATAAAATTACCCATTACCATAACACATTCAATAAAAAACTTGATAATAAACGATAGGGATAGAAAACAGCCCACTGGTGGTGTATATCAAATTATAATACCTGATCTTTTAAATATACTTAATGGAAAAAACAAATACATAGGAAAAACATTTCGACAATATATCGATGGAATGCACAAACATCAGGATGATATACGGAAAAATAACTCTAATACGGCCTTGACTCAAACTGTCTTAAATAACAACTTACAAATTAATCACATTAATTACAAACCATTATTGGCCCCTGAAACAAAATACCAACTGCAATACGCAGAAAAATTACTTATATGTGCGCAACGCGATAATGTATGCAACATGGAGATTCCCCCGCTACCATCAGCATGGAATCTCCTGTTGCATCATAACACAGGTGCAATCACGCATACGTAGCAGTGATTGTTGCTAGTGAGACGAGCTTAAATAGCGAAATCTGAAGGACTTTCACACTGTGTAACGCTCCAAACAATGCAAAATATTTAAAGTTTTATGCTCCGGATAGCTTAGACGGGCGCCAGGCAATCATTAACAAATTGCCAAAATGTAGAATAAGTTGATTTAGGGTTCAAGTGCCAGCGAGCGTTCATAAGTAAGAGTCAAAAACGATTCTTAACAAAATAAGAGTTAATATAAAAAAGATCCTAAATTAGCGTTGCTCAAGATAAAAACTATAGACTCAAAAGGTTATAACAAAACAAAATAGATTTATTTCCAAAATAACTAACTCACCAAGACATCAATAAAAAAACATCTCTTGTGCTACACGCACGGTGCTGCGCACCTTACTACATCTCTCTGCTCTCTCTACAACTCTCAGTGCTTAGTGCTCTACAACTCTCAAGTGCTCAAAGTGCTTCTCTCAAGTGCTCAAAGTGCTTCTCTCAAGTGCTCAAAGTGCTTCTCTCAAGTGCTCAAAGTGACTCGCAGGTCACGGTTTTGACAATGGGCCGGCGCATGCCGGGAAAGACATTTGCATACAATGACGAAGGACGCAAGCTATGACGCAAGAGGGGGCGTGTCCTTGGCACGCGCTTTAACGGTTACGGTCGGAAGTTCGGAGTTGCGCGTACGCAACTCCTAGAAACTTGAAAACGAGTGCTGTGATGCCGAAAAGGAAATAAAAATCCCCAAAATGATAAATATAACGTAAATTAAACAAAAACTGGTTAAGGTAAAGCAAAAGTGAACGATGGGGCATCACAACTCCCCCTTCCAAAGGGAGTCAAAATGATTGACCTAACAACTTTTGACGAGCAAATTTTGAATAAAGGACACATCTTACGTCATTTACACATGGCTGAACATAAATAAGTAAAAGTATGCTAGCGCAAATTTGGATATGATGAACTATTCTTACTTTGACACAATTTTCCAGCACAACCAAAGGTACCTCCTCCCTTTTCCTCCTAACAAAAATATGTATTTAACAGCTAACCTAGTGTACTTACGTACCAGTGGCTGTGACAGTTAACTGTATACTAGCATCATCGGTCTAACTAGTATCACATTCTGATACAAACTCGAAATTGGCATATCTTGAACTGTACAGAAAATAAGGTTAATGAACTCCTAATCTTTTTAAGTCTAATAAATGTTAAAAAGATGAAAAGAAAAAGTGATTCATTACATTTGTTGTTAGCGGGGTAATAACTTCCGCTTTTCCCCTAACCACAATAAAAAATTCGTGAAAGCTAATTCTTCACCTAAATCACATAAAAAAACGGGTATTCGAACACCGTTATCTCCTCCTAATTACATTCAAATACGCAAAGCTAAGAAAATTCAAAATTTACAAACAAGCGGGATTGTAATCATCCGCTAATTCTTCTTCTATTCACAGAAATCGCGATCTAGCTGAAATAAAAAAATCATTAGTTACCTCCCCCTTCAGAGCTAACGTCCCCCTCCCAAAGGAGTTATGCTGATAACAACTCTGTTATCAGACTATGCCATTTGGGGACAGCTCCAAAAAGGTACACACAAAAAAAACAAAATTCTGCAGTCATCATCATGGTCATCATCTATATATACCAATAAATACTGTCAATGTCATCCCCAAAAATTACGTATCATTGACACATAAATATCACTGATGACACTGAACAGATTTAAACACATATACATAAATCGTATCTAAGAATAAAGAAAAAAAGAGTGTAAATAATTTATAATATACGATGATAACATTTCATCCAATAACTTTTACATGAATCTCCTTTTTTTTTTACATAAATTCACTTTGGAATGCACGTTATTTTACAATACAAATTCTTAAATCACTAACTCTCTTTCACTCTTCTCATTCATATCCAGAAACATTTTACAATTTCTAAACTTTCCAATATCGACTTACAAAATTTTCAGCTATCAGTCAGCTGAAAAAAAATCTACAAAAATACATTTTAACTCACGTAAATACAATAACTAGAACCTCGATGAACAAGAATGCAAAAAAAAATTCTATTCACACAAGTATAAACTCGAACTACAAAAATTTCACTTTTCAAAAATAAATATCGAACTCTAAAGTTTCAACAAGAAATTAAACATCGCTAACTGTATAATTCACAATAAGGCTTCTTCTTCGTCTTCATCTATTCCAGAAAAAAAAAACATTTTATAACTCAATCAAGTGCCAAGTGAAAGAAAAATATACTTAAATTTCATTGTTGGCACTCCGTGGCGATAAATCATCTAGTCCGTTTCCGATAACATCCTTCCGTCGTCGTTGGGTGGCTTCACGTAAAGTTGTTACTAAAGATCTCGTTCAAGTCAAGTCGTCGCTGTAGATCTCTCTCGTGACGTCATCTTCCCGATGTTCGCTGCTTCGCTGCCGGTTGTCGCTCTGCAGGCTCTGGTCGTTTCGTCGGCTTTTCGTTGCTCCGTGCGGATTTTTGAAGAACCTTTTCTCGTACTTTCTAGGCTTATTGGGTCCGCCTCCAAATGACGCTTTAATAGTTGAGGACCTCCAGACTTGTCAGGAATACTTGCGGTCGGCACAACTTCTTGGTTGGTTTTTTCTTCACTTAAATCAGACTCAAAATTATTTTCATTGTTATTACTTTCTTTTAAAACTTCTACTTTAAAAACCTTTTCAAAAACGGCTTCCTCATACGATTCTTCTACTTCACAAACTTCGTTATTTAAACTTTTATTATTTGCACTAACGGGACATTTTATAGGTGCTTCTGAAATAATCTGTTCTGGACCACAAGGTAAGTCAAAAAGTCCACGGGACCGCGGCTGCACTGTCAATTGACATTCGTCATTATTATCGTCGAAAACTTGTTCCGTAGCAAACTGAAGATCGACTTCTGTATCGTTTCGATCTGTTATTTTAGTTACTTCGTGGCAATCAGTAACAAAAGGTAAAGCCATAGTGGCAAGGCATAACTCATGAGAGGGCTTTTCTTGAGGAACTTTGGCCTCTCGCTTCAAAGATCCCGATGAAAGTTTCCCGAATTTTCATTCCTTCGGTAGCAAAAATTTTCAGTATGTCCCAGTCGGCCACAAAAGTTACAAGTGAAAGATTGAGGTTGTTTAACCAAAGTTTTAGGTCTAGTGTTATGGTTCGAAGCTTGACGTGGCAAAAAGTCTCTACTTCGTTCAAATTCTATAGTTCTAGGCGCGTTCGGCGCAAATTGTCGGGACCGTGTAAATTGCGGTCGTGCGGGAGTCATTCTACGCGACTCAACCTGATATCGCTGCTTTGGCGGGAATGGCATCCATTGTTGGTTATGTGTATTTGCTGCAGATTCTCTTCTTGCAGTGTATTGCCGAGCCAATTTGACTAACTCGGGAACGGAATTCACGTTTCGTATTTCTAGGAATTCTCGGATGGGCAAAAGTAATTGAGACAATATGCAATTTACAATATCAATTTCAGCGGCATCAGCATCGTACAGCTGGTATAATTCTACTGTACCCCATATGAATTTTTCTATGTCATCTCTTTCCCTTTGTCTTCGTGAAAACAACTCTGTAGCTAGTTCTGTAAAATCATTACAAGCCGGATATATGTCCATGATTTCGTTTTTAAATTCTTCCCAAAGTTCTATGCCATGACGACATCCTACGTTATTCCACCATTGCTTAGCACATCCAATTAGGCAAGATACTGCTAAAACAACTTTTTTGTTGCTTGGCACTTCATGTAAACGGAAGTGCTCCTCCATGGACTTGACAAATGTCCACGATGACGGACGTTTCGAACCGTCAAACCTTATCTCAGGTAAAGGCCAATTTACATAAGGACTATAGTTAATGGATGGGTTGGCAAATCGTCGTTGTGGCGGTTGAAAATACTCTGTTCTATCGCTTGTTTCTGACGAAACAGAAAATGGAACCTTACGTTCAAAGTTTCTTCGTTGGTGAACTGACGTAGCATTGTCAGCAATTTTAGGGGTTGTTGTCGTTCCCCTTTTCTCCCGATTATCATCAAGCAGATTCATTAGCACTTTTGCTTCCATCATTACCTCTTGCAATCTACCCTTTACTCTTTCTATGTCGGGAGTCATTATGGCGGAATCGGCCATATTGTTAGCAGACATGTTTAGCGGTCTGCCGAAATTTGGAATTTTGGAAATTTTGAAAACTTTTTTATCTTGAGCAGCGCTCAAAGGTACTGCTATACAACAATAATAAAGCTATAACTAAGCTTTACAAAAATATAAATTTGCTTATAAAAAAAAATTCTTATTGTCCTACGTACTTGTGTGTCCGGACACTTCTAATCATTACATACGACAATTATCTTAAATATTCAGCAATATCTACGCTGAAACTTCAGTACCTTTGAATAATACACAAAAATGTTAAGCTACGTGCTCAACAAAAATTTTCGGCTTAAGCTGCCGTTAAATCTACAACTAGTACATACAACTATTGAGCTCAAAAAATTACTATCTTTAAATACTGGCGAGTCCCTGTTCGGGCGCCACTTCTTTTATGTGACTCTGTAACGCTCCAAACAATGCAAAATATTTAAAGTTTTATGCTCCGGATAGCTTAGACGGGCGCCAGGCAATCATTAACAAATTGCCAAAATGTAGAATAAGTTGATTTAGGGTTCAAGTGCCAGCGAGCGTTCGTAAGTAAGAGTCAAAAACGATTCTTAACAAAATAAGAGTTAATATAAAAAAGATCCTAAATTAGCGTTGCTCAAGATAAAAACTATAGACTCAAAAGGTTATAACAAAACAAAATAGATTTATTTCCAAAATAACTAACTCACCAAGACATCGATAAAAAAACATCTCTTGTGCTACACGCACGGTGCTACGCACCTTACTACATCTCTCTGCTCTCCCTACAACTCTCAGTGCTTAGTGCTCTACAACTCTCAAGTGCTCAAAGTGCTTCTCTCAAGTGCTCAAAGTGACTCGCAGGTCACGGTTTTGACAATGGGCCGGCGCATGCCGGGAAAGACATTTGCATACAATGACGAAGGACGCAAGCTATGACGCAAGAGGGGGCGTGTCCTTGGCACGCGCTTTAACGGTTACGGTCGGAAGTTCGGAGTTGCGGAAGTTCGGAGTTGCGCGTACGCAACTCCTAGAAACTTGAAAACGAGTGCTGTGATGCCGAAAAGGAAATAAAAATCCCCAAAATGATAAATATAACGTAAATTAAACAAAAACTGGTTAAGGTAAAGCAAAAGTGAACGATGGGGCATCACAACTGAACCTGATGATGCCATAGATAGTTGGAACGGTGAAACGCATTTCTCAATGTCACCAGAATGCAGGCTAGACAACTTTTTAATGAAATTTTAATCGTAAATCAGCCACTTTTGTTGACTTTTTAGAATGTTCAGTAGTAATAATATTTTAATCTTAATATGTAAAATGTGCAATGTTGGACAAAAGAAGATATTGACCAGTAACCATCTACGATTTGAACTGTGTAATGACGCTAAAAGCACATTAGCTACACCGTTTGGAATAACTTTCTAACTAACTCAGATTCACAATTTGATGCTTCATTTCCATCAACGTGATATAGAATCAGTATTCTATGGCTAAAACAATGTTTCACTTCCTAGAATTTCCAAAAAATTGAATTAATCACTGAAATGAGAGTTTTAGCATTGTTTTGATCGCCTAAAACACAGAGTCCATTATTGTGTATGTTGCCGCTGTTTTGAAGACATTGCTAATGTGTTTGATGCTAACTTACGATCTTGAACTCTGGTTATTCAATTTCATCCACTGTTAGTTATAACTTATGAGTGTATATAACAAAGGATGTTATCAGAAGCATCTATTCTTTTAAGTTTAACATCATGATCAGCTTGCACTACCTGGTGTCCGTAAGCAATTAATGAATACCTGGACTTTTATATATATATAGAAGTGCCTACACCATGCTCATCGCTTCCAAGGACTACTAACAGAACATTGACAAAATAGCATCTAATATCATGCCATTTTACTTGGAACTTATGTGCTAATGTAATAATAGTTGTGTGACTTTGAAAATAATTAATATCATGGAAGTCATCAGCATCATCTGCTCTATTTACACCAAAGTTGCATTACCTGTTCATCCCCTAAGCACTGGTAGCTTTGAAGTGTTCAAGCAGTGATAATTCCCTCATATCACGAGTGAAATCCTTTGTTAAAGCGGATGTACCAGCAACTAGGATGTGGTAATTATCTTTGTTATGTTAAAATACACTAGACCTTATAGTATGTGTTTTAAGATTACATTTATGACTTTATAAGTTATTCAATTAATAGCCTGTCTTAGTTATTATGGTTCCAACCCACATATAATATACTATGCACTTCACATGTTTAAGATTCGATACTCTGAACTATCTACATGTAACAACACTAAGTCATGTATAGTATGTAAAATATAACACTGGATTTAAGCATAGGTGATAATCACAGTATTACCTGGGTGACATTATAACATCAATATAATGCCCTGTATGTCTGCGAAATTTTTTCTACAAAATATTTACAGGATTGAAGTATGGTGCTAGCAGCAGTATATACAAATGCATCAAGAGTTAAAAGTGAGCATGTAGTAGCTGTTCTCTAGTTCTGTGAATTGTCCCCCTCGGTGTGAGCGCCTGTACGTGGTGAGGGGGACCACCCTGTGAAGGTTCCCGCTGGCTCGGTTACCTTCGCAGGGTCCTAAACGCTCGCCCGCGTGTTTGCCGTGCGCGGAGACCCGTGTCCCGGGAAAGGAGGATCCTGGTAGTTGCTCGGGGGTCCCCGTCTTCTCTCCTCAGCTCATGACTGGCGTGGTCCCCATTGGCCGTCTTGCCATTGGGGAGCCTGTCCGTCGCGGGGCTGGGCAGCGGATTCCGGGGCCTCTGCTATACACTGCTTTGGCCTCTGCTTCCGGTAAACGGGAGCTCCTGGGGTGGCCCCCCCAGGAGCAATCGGCTGGTGGGCAGGTCCTGCTAGGGTCAACCGTGCAGAGCGGTGAGTAACCTTGCCCACGGTCCGGGTACAGGTTTACAAGTTTCCTCACAATTTCTTTTCCTTTTGTAGTTATCCTTTCTTTGTGAGGCCAGTTTGGCCATTCACAATTTTGTTATTTTACGCTTTGTTTCATTTGTGTAGAACGTTTTTGTTCTGCACATTTCTCTTTTTATTTTCCTTCTATTTATTTGTGAGGGCTTGGCTCACTGTCTGTGTGGGTATAGTGCCTGCGTAGCCCTGGCGCCCGACTGGGCGTCCCCTTGTTGGGCTCCATGGAGGGTGGGGACAGCGGGCACTGAACCACACAAAAATAAACATGAGAGAGAGTGAGGAAAATTCGATCACTGCCAACAAGAGGGCTCGTCATGAACCCCCGTCTTCTTCGTCTACATTATCACTGCCGTCGTCTTCTGTGTCTGTGTCTTCGTTCCCAAAGTTCCTGATCATCCACTCCACGGGTGATCAGGTACTTGGGGACATGTCCCCATTTTTTGTAAATAAAGGTTTGAAAGGTCTTGCGGGAGAACCGAAATCCGTCAAGCGCTTACGATCTGGCGACTTGCAGGTTGAGACCGCTTGTTCTAAACACTCTGAACTGCTCCTGAAAGTCAAAGAAATTGGTGGGGTGGCTGTCGAAGTCACTCCCCATAAAACTTTGAATTCCTCTCGGGGTGTGATCACTGAATGGGGCCTCCTCAAAGTCACTGAGGAGGAAATCCTCTCGGAGCTCACACCTCAAGGAGTAACAGCGGTCCACCGGGTTTCAACATGCCGTGATGGGAAATTAACACCCACCCGGGTGTTAATTGTTACATTCAACACGCCACGCCTGCCTACTTCCATCAAGGCAGGTTATTTACATTGTGAGGTTCGGCCGTATATCCCAAACCCTCTGCGCTGTTTTCAGTGTCAGATATACGGTCATGCCCGCACAGCATGCAGGGGCAAGCCCACCTGTGCCCGCTGTGGCAGTAAGGATCATCTCGATCCTGACTGCACAGCAGAAAAGGCATGCTGTGTGAACTGCAGTGGCAAACATCCGGCGTACTCCCGCGACTGTCCGAAGTGGAAAGAGGAAAAGGAGGTACAACGCCTCAAAGTCATAAATAACATCTCTTATGCAGAGGCGAGAAAGCTTGCTGCACCGCCTGCCCCGCCTGGCAAGGTTTCCTATGCCAGTGCAGTCATTGGAAAGCCCATCGTTCCAATGACTTCGGTTGCTGTGCAGACTGACATCAGTGTACCACCTACTGAGTCTTTCTCGCCAGCTGCGAAATACCTCCTCACGCAGGCGAGACCGAGGGTGGTGTCGACTTCGACATCAACCCCAGTTTCCATTCCTGCAGCTCAGCCTTCCACCTCCACCGGAAGGCCTCCTCCTTCCCGTCCTCAGACAGCAAGACCTTCCAAACCGAAGGGGCCCCCACCTGGGCCTAAAAAGAAAATCATCACTCCTCCTCAAAGGGCGGTCACCGATCCATGCCCCTCGGACGATTCTGAGGACATGGATACCGACCGCCCCCTATTCACTAAACCGTCCTCTGCGGCGGTGAAGTTGAATAGGAATTCGTCGTCCGCCCACTCTTCTAAGTCCTGAGATGGCCACACTCCTACAATGGAATTGTCGTGGATTCCAGAGGAATCTTGACGACATCAAGGCCCTCCTTCAGGCACACCAGCCCATCTGTGTGTGCCTGCAGGAGACATACTTGCAGCCAGTCACAGATCCCACGATCCGGCACTTGTCACTAGTTCGCCGGGACCGGGATGGAGATGGTCCAGCTCGCGGGGGTGTCGCCATCCTCGTGAGCAACCATTCTCCATTCCAGGTCGTACCCCTCACTACCAACTTAGAGGCGGTAGCCATCCGTCTCTTCGTGGGGTTCTCGCTGACTGTCTGCTCTGTATATCTTCCACCTGGGAGCATCGTCTTCCAGGAAGACCTTGATGATCTCGTCTCGCAGCTGCCGTCCCCCTTCCTCATTATGGGGGACCTCAACGGACACAGTCCACTTTGGGGCAGTGCTGACACCAACGGGAGGGGCGGGGTCCTGGAGCAGTGGCTCCTGGATCCTTCTCTCTCCCTGTTGAACACCGGTGTCAGTACTTACTTTCACTCCCCAACCCGCACTTTCACTGCCATTGACCTCACCATCTGCTCCTCCTCGATCCTTCCACTCTTTACATGGGAGGTCGAGGACAACCCATATGGAAGTGATCACCTCCCCGTGGTGTGCACCATCTCCCGTGGGGGGCCTTGCAGCCCTTCACGCGTCTCACGGTGGAGGCTCGATCGGGCTGACTGGGGTGGTTTCGAGCTGCTCTCTGAGCTCGGCGACCACACTGTCAGCCAGGAGCCCATCAATGTGGCAGTAGCGGAGATAACAGACTGTATCGTAGATGCAGCTGCATCAACGATTCCTCAAACTTCTACACGGTTTCCTCGCTTTCCGAAACCGTGGTGGAATCCAGAATGCACCGCAGCTCGTAAGGCTCAGAACAAGGCTTGGGGGGTGTTTCGGAGATATCCGACGTCCCCCAACCTTGAAAATTTCAAACGCGCCAGGGCGAAAGCTCGTTTCGTCCGACGCCAGAGCCAGAAGGAATCTTGGATCAAGTATACGTCTTCCATCACCCGCACGACTAGTTCTAAGGTCGTGTGGGATAAAGTCCGGAAGATGAGTGGGAACTACACCTCCCACTCGTTATCGATCCTGAAGCAAAATGGACAGGCAATTGCTGATCCCAAAGCAATTGCCGACACTCTGGGGGAGTCATTCTCTTCCATCTCTTCGTCTTCCTCTTACTCCCCCGAGTTTCTGGCCCAGAAAGGCAGGGCGGAGCGCTCTCCGCTGTCTTTCCACTCGAATGGCCTGGAGCCTTACAACAGGCCATTCACAGCGGAGGAGCTTCGCCTTGCTCTGCACTCTTCTCGTGCCTCTGCTGTCGGGCCGGACAATGTCCATTATGCCATGCTCCAACATCTTTCACCATCGAGTAAGGATCGGCTGCTCCATCTCTTCAATCGCATTTTTCTCGAGGAGCAGTTTCCGGACTCCTGGCGGGAGGCCATCGTCTTGGCCTTCCCCAAGCCAGGCAAAGATCCCAAGATTCCTTCCAATTATCGTCCCATCGCATTGACGAGCTGCGTGTGCAAGGTGTTGGAAAGAATGGTAAATGCCAGACTCATCTGGTATTTAGAACATCACAACCTTCTTTCCAACACCCAGTGTGGCTTTCGCAGGCAACGGTCAACTCTTGACCATCTGATACGCCTCGAATCGGCTATCAGAAATTCTTTTTTACGTAGAGAGCACCTGGTGTCAATTTTCTTCGACATCGAAAAAGCGTACGACACGGCTTGGAGATTCGGCATTCTTCGTGACCTCCACAGTTTCGGCTTGAGAGGTCACATGCCGATCTTCATCTCCAACTTCTTATCGACACGCTCTTTTCGTGTCCGTGTCGGTAACACTCTGTCGCAGCCGTACCCCCAAGAACAGGGGGTGCCACAAGGCTGCGTTCTGAGTGTTACGCTTTTCGCTGTCAAGATTAATTCTATAACTAGACAACTTCCTCCATCAGTAGGCAATGCCCTCTATGTTGATGACTTTAGCATCTTTTGCTCTTCGTCCAGCATGAGGGTCATTGAAAGACAACTGCAAATTGCCCTGAACAATCTTTCGGTTTGGGCGACGGCAAACGGGTTTCGGTTCTCCCCACAGAAGACCGCTTGTGTGCACTTTTGCCACAAGCGTAATCTTCATCTGGATCCTGAGCTGCGGCTCGGGGGTAACATCATTCCAGTTGTGGCGGAGACCAAGTTTCTCGGTCTCATATTCGATCGGAAATTGACCTTTTTACCACACATACGTCATCTCAGGTCCAAGTGCACGCGGGCATTGAACATCGTCAAGGTCCTCTCCTCCCTCTCTTGGGGGCGGACCGATGTTCTTTGCTCCGCCTGTACCGTGCACTTGTCCGATCAAAACTGGACTACGGATCCCAGGTGTACGACTCGGCCCGGGATTCGGTGGTGAAGGTGCTGGATCCCCTCCATCATCAGGCTCTCCGTGTTTGTACGGGAGCCTTCCGCACCTCACCGGTCCAGAGTCTTTACGTTGAGACCGACGAACCTTCTTTATCTCTTCGCCGTCAGCAGTTGTCCCTACAATATGCGTCTAAATTGCGATCCCTGCCTGGCCATCCCACTTGGGACTGCGTTTTCAGTCCGAAGTGCGAAATGCTTTACAATAATCGGCCGACTGCCATTCGTCCTTTTGGTTTGCGTGTCCGAGGCTACCTCAGAGACATCAACACCAGTCTCGATAGCGTTGCACAGTCGACAGCTGAGCCACTTCCACCTTGGCTCGCTGTTTCCCCTTCCTGCGATTTTTCCCTGTGCAGGACCGGGAAGGCCTTTACACCCGACTGTGTGTACCGGCAACTCTTTGCCAGCCATCGTGCTGAGCACCCGGACTTCTTGCCTGTCTTTACAGATGGCTCGAAGTCCGGCACTTCAGTGGGATCAGCCATGGTCTGCTGTGATGTAATCATTGCAGACCAGATCCCACTGCAGTGTTCCATCTTCACTGCAGAGTTGCACGCTATCAGTCTCGCCTTGGACCACGTAGCAACTAAGCATCATCGTCGGTGTGTGCTTTACACCGACTCGCTTAGCTCGCTACAGGCTTTGATCTCGGTGAGGCGTCGGCCTCACCCTGTTCTCTCCAAGATCCGCCAGCAGCTCCATCGTCTGGCAGCCACCACCACGATTCTCTTCTGTTGGGTGCCCGGTCATGTCGGGATCAGGGGCAATGACTTGGCAGATGCTGCTGCCAAGTCAGCCACGCCCCTATCCCGCTCTCCGTTGCCGGTTCCATATCTGGATTTCCGGCAGCGTTTTACCACCGAGCTCCGGGCACAGTGGCAGAGATCTTGGTCAGAACAGCTTACAAACAAGCTCTTTGAGATCAAACCTATCGTCAAACCATGGCAGTCTTGTTACCGCAGGAATCGCAAGTAGGAAGTTGTACTTGCTCGGCTCCGCTTAGGTCATTCGTTTATTACTCATTCGTTTCTCTTACGGGCGGACGACGTACCTAAGTGTGAGTTTTGTGACACCATTTTAACCATCAAACACATTTTAATATCGTGTCTATGTTTTAACTTTGAACGGCGTTTGTTTTTTAATTTTCATGATTTTACGTCCGAGCCCCTTACACTCGGACATTTGTTAGCTGATCATTGTTGTTTTAACGCTGTCTTTAAATTTTTACAATTTACAGGTTATTTTACTCGTCTATAATTTTACTCTACTGATTGTTTACACCTGATTACTTTTATTTTTACAAAATATTTCTACATTTGTTTATTGTTATTCACTGCTTGTTATTTTATTATTCTACATTTGTCTCCTTCAATTCCTAGTTTATTTTTAATAATTGGTTGAGGGTTCCATGACTTTTATCTTTTTACATCTTGGACATTCGTTTGGCGCATCATAGCCGTAGCTGCTAATGCGCCATTAAACCCTAAACAACCAACCAAATCTGTGAATTGTGAAGTGCAGTTGTTAAGATAGCAGATTTATTGGGTTTGTCTATCATGATTTATCAGAAGTGATGCAGCAGGCTATAGATCAATTCAAGGCAGGCTAAAGTCAAGGAGATTGTCAGAAATCTGGCTGTCATGGTCAGTAGCATGGGTGAGACATATGCACTATCACTAATGTTGCTCAATAACTCAGGTACACCTTCATTCCTATTTACACGTTTAATACTATCGGGTCAAAGAAATAGTTCATTCAATTTTTAGGCAAAAATTCAAACTCAAATATTAAATAGTAAAAATACCTTTAATCAATAATGTATCCACTATTTTGTTCGATTATTTTAAGCCATCTGTTGGGCAGCTTCATTATTCCTTTGTGTACAACTTGGTTGGTTTTTCATTGAAGAACTGATTGAGGTGGTTTTTTATTATCTCCAAATATTGGAACTCGTTACCATTCAAACAGTGTTGCAGTGACCGGAATAAATGGTAATCCGAGGTTGCAAAATCAGTTGAATATGGTGGGTGGCACAAACATCTCAAACTTACTGCAATAATTTTTGCTAGAAGGTTAAAGACACATGTGGTCACGCACTGTCATGGTGGAACACAACTCCTATGCAATTTGCCCCATTCCCAATGCTTTTCATCGATCGCTGCCTTCAGCCAATCCAATTACAAGCAATGCTGATCTGAATTAATTGTTTTATTGCTTGGCAACAGGCTCATAGTGAAGGATTCCCTTCCAATCTCACAACACACAGGGATGCAGGCCGGCCTTGGATGCAACACCTTTGCATTGGATTGCTTGGCTGTCAATTGCTTGGCCTTGGATTGCAACACCTTTGGATGCAGGCCGGCCTTGGATTGCAGTAATGGAGGCTCACCTCTTTTGCACCAGGATCTCTTTCTTTGGACATTGTTATAAGGAATCTAATTTTCATCACCAGTCATTAGCAACTTCGAAAATGGGTGTTTTCGTTGCCTTGCAGGTGTCCATCATAAGTGGAAAAGCAGTCCATTAAATGTTTTTCACTCAATTAATACAGTATCCACACATCATACTGATAAAACTTACTATATTCACGATAAAAGCTATACAACAAGTTTGTCTGAAATTACTTATTCTCAAACATAAGGAGTGCAGATGCTCTTACAAGTTATTATTGTAATTACTATATTACAATCATGTATGATCCAAACAATTATCAATCAGTCTAAATGCTACCTTATAATCACATAAAGTAAACTAGGTTAATTGACAAGATATTAATATTTACCAACGATTGTTGCTTGTACATCTACTTGTTTAGGTGTTTTAGCTGTTTAGAGTGACACGTCATTGTCTTTAACCATTTTTGTGGACAATCTTTTGATGTTCAGGAGTACGGTCAGGATGCCTTTTACAAGAAACCAGTCCGTTTCACAAGTGCATGCATTTGTAGATGTCATTTCTTCACAATATCTTATAGGTATCAGGAAGATAGTATTTTACTCCATATGGGAAATAATAAAGAATTGCTGGTTTAGTTCCAGTTATATCAAGCATCATTACTTGCTGTTATAGAGTACTTATTGCTTTAGTAGTACTATTATACAGACTGTATTGATGTAAAATCTATTGTGTTTATTTTCAGCACTTGCTCCAATTTCATTGGCAGATATCAAAGAAGGATCAATAATTGCACTTTTCTTAATATTTGAGATATAATTGTGTACTTTTAAACGTTAAAAAACCCGATAAACTTTGATATAAAAACAAGTTTAAAAAATGCTCTCGTACCGATGCTTTAGATGTTGAAAAAGCATAAACCGTATTGGCTCTCGGAATCATCCCATGAGCTACATGCGTTTCTCCGTAGTCTCGTATTATGGCATCATCAGGCTCTAACGGTGTCAGGAGAAGAGTCATTCTTATATGTATCTCACTTATTACGTCGCTGGTTGGGTGATGTTACGTAGTGTTTGGTGATTGGGTATGTAAGAGAAGGTTCCATACAGATGGGATAGGGGCTATGTCATTGTTGCATATATTATGTCGTTGTGAATAAATTAGCATTTTTTCAGCGTAATTTGGTTGGAACTTAATCTTTGGGGCTATTAAAGGTTTATATGCTACTTTATTTATTTGAATTTTATTTTCTATTATTGCTTGAGCGTAAGCTGTATTTGGATTTTGTTTTTTTAGGTCTGATTGGTGTTCTTTTATGCGGTCAGCATATTGTGTATGAGTTTTACCAATGTATTTATTTTCTTTAAGTAAGTTTAAGGGGTCAGGTATGTCAAGTTGATAAACTCCTCCAGTGGGTGATTTCTTATCTCGATCATTAATTAATAAGATTTTAATTGTGTTACTAACTGTTGTAGGTAATGTAATATTATATTTTTTTAAAGTGGTTTGTAATGTTTTTGAAATGCCTTTCGTGTAAGGAAAGCTATGTGCATACGTTTGTTGTTTTAATTCCTGATTCAGATTTGGCTGAGAGTTTTTTAAAACTATGAATTTTGCATTATGTTGCCACCTTTTTAATTGTTGCATGGTGTAACCTGCTTCTTGTGCAGATTTAATTATATGATCAATTAAGTGTTGATTTTTCGGAGCAATATCTATATGCCCTAATATAGAGTGGAATGATGCTGGCTTTTTTATTTCTGTAAGGATGCGCAAAGTTAGCTGGTATGTATGTGGGGGTATAAGTTTTTTTGCAAAATACAGTGGTTTCACAATAATTATCTTTATGTTTTATAAGTATATCTAGACAGGGTAATTGTTGTTGTTGTTCAGATTCTAATGTAAATTTAATAATGGGTAATATATTATTAATGATGTTTATAAAATCTGTAAGTTTATCTAGATTGTGGGATTAAGTGCAGTTTCCTCGACGTGATGCATAACGAAGTCAGACATGAGTCCAGACAGAGGTGATCCAAATTGGGACCCCCCCCCCCCCATCTGGAGCCATGTACGCTTGTTCACACCGAAGAAATTGGAAGAGGTGGCCAGGTCCAGCACCTCATGCATATTGAAGTATTTGGGGGTGGTGGGCCTGGCAACCCATAACCATTCTGCTCATAGACAATATGCTGACCACATAAAAGAACACCAATCAGACCTAAAAAAACAAAATCCAAATGCAGCTTATGCTCAAGCAATAATAGAAAATAAAATTCAAATAAATAAAGTAGCATATAAACCCTTAATAGCCCCAAAGATTAAGTTCCAACTGAATTACGCTGAAAAAATGCTAATTTATTCACAACAACATAATATATGCAACAATGACATAGCCCCTATCCCATCTGTATGGAACCTTCTCTTACATACCCAATCACCAAACACTACGTAACATCACCCAACCAGCGACGTAATAAGTGAGATACATATAAGAACGACGCTTCTCCTGACACCGTTAGAGCCTGATGATGCCATAATACGAGACTACGGAGAAACGCATGTAGCTCATGGGATGATTCCGAGCGCCAATACGGTTATGCTTTTTCAACATCTAAAGCATCGGTATGAGAGCATTTTTTAAACTTGTTTTTATATCAAAGTTTATCGGGTTTTTTAATGTTTAAAAGTACGCAATTATATCTCAAATATTAAGGAAAGTGCAATTGTTGATCCTTCTTTGATATCTGCCAATGAAATTGGAGCAAGTGCTGAAAATAAGCACAATAGATTTTACATCAATACAGTCTGTATAATAGTACTACTAAAGCAATAAGTACTCTATAACAGCAAGTAATGATGCTTGATATAACTGGAACTAAACCAGCAATTCTTTATTACTTCCCATATGGAGTAAAATACTATCTTCCTGATACCTATATGATATTGTGAAGAAATGACATCTACAAATGCATGCACTTGTGAAACGGACTGGTTTCTTGTAAAAGGCATCCTGACCGTACTCCTGAACATCAAAAGATTGTCCACAAAAATGGTTAAAGACAATGACGTGTCACTCTAAACAGCTAAAACACCTAAACAAGTAGATGTACTAGCAACAATCATTGGTAAATATTAATATCTTGTCAATTAACCTAGTTTACTTTATGTGATTATAAGGTAGCATTTAGACTGATTGATAATTGTTTGGATCATACGTGATTGTAATATAGTAATTACAATAATAACTTGTAAGAGCATCTGCACTCCTTATGTTTCAGAATAAGTAATTTTAGACAAACTTGTTGTACAGCTTTTATCGTGAATATACTAAGTTTTATCTTATAAGCTCTGTTGAACATTATTTTTAAGACATCATACTGATTCATGTATCACAGCTGCTCCAAATCCCTTACAAGATGTTTACAATATTTTTAGTATGTCAACAATTTTTCTTGTGGTGCTGCATTGGTTAGTTTGGATTAATGTAGTGATATGTTCGTTGTCAACGATGTAAGATCTTCCTGAATATGGGACATCTTCCAGAGAGAAATTTCCAGTTCAGAACTTCATGAACCACTTCTGACATATTTGGTCATTTACAGCATTGTCTTTATAAAATAATAGAAAAATAATTAATAGATTCTGAAAAAAAAATCATCGCCGCCACGGTGGGTTCGATTCCCGCCGTGGCGGCGATGAATTTTTTTCAGAATCTATTAATTATTGTTTCTTAACAGGGAATACTGTGCATTCACTTTGAATTTCAATAGAAAAATAAATACCCCCTCAAGCAGCTGCTTGCCACAGAGATCTGGCAGGAGCCTGTCAGTTTATATGCCACAGTAGAAGGTCTGAGAGGTTGGCAGGACCTCGGCAGAAAAACGACACATACATCCATGCCTTACCCGGGACTCGAACCCAGGTCCCTTAGATCAGTAGCCAAGCACGCTAACCACTCGGCCATGGGACGGCAATTACACTGCACAAATCTTTTTTCGGGTTTGTTTCATGTTGTTACCTGTCCAAAGAAAAAGAGCATAAGATAGCGAAAATGCACCTTCGTATCTTCTATTTTCAAATTGACCCTACACTAATTTTTCACTCAATCTGCATGATTTGTTTCAGAACACGCTAGCAACTGTTCCTTGTCAAAAGCATGCACTATTTATAGCTGCTAATGCACATTGTTGTGCAAATCATGTCCTGTGACATCTTTTGGGAAAAATCTGAATGAACTTTTGATTCAACCCAATAATCTATTTACATCTAATGCACTCTAAGGGTCACAATAACATCCTTTAATCAACAGCTACACACTGCTCCAAACAGTGCTAACTGGCATTATATCATGGGGCCAAGGTAGGATGCAGCTCACATTTAGCCAGCTCTCTTGAGCTCTCTGCCCCAAAATGCTCAGACTCTACTTTTCCTGCTCTTTTTACCCACCCCTTGCTGTAATGATGCTGTGTATGATTCTACAGTTCATGCAGACACTAGCCACCTTCCTTTGAAGGGGAATACTCAAGAACACAAGAAGCTGACCACTGTCCATTTCCCATAAAACTATCAGTGTCATCTTCCTCCTTGTGAATTGAAATACATGCCTTGTGCTGAAATGTACATGAGCTGGGGAGAAGACCTTCACAAATTGGCACTCTGTAAAATGAGAAGAGGTGGGAGTCGCATCAGTTGCTTTTGACCATGATACCTCCCTTCCCAAGTTTTTGTCACAAGTATGGCACAAGAACTCAAATGCTTAAATGGGAGAATGAAACTGTCCTTCACTAATTATCATAACCTTGTCCATAGAATGGCACACCTTTCATGATGCTCATGCTTTTACATTTCATGAATTCACTCCATAAACAATTCAGTCCTTTTATTTGGAAAGCTTCTCATTTCAGGAGCACAGTCAACACTATCACAGTCTTCTGTGATTGGTTGTTACCACCTAATCATACACTCACTGATATAAAAAGTTTATATGATTCTTCATTTGGATTTGTCACAGACTATTGTCAGGCTTCTTTGCAAGGCAAAGTGAGCCTAATGCTTCCCCCATGAATTCCCTGCCTCTTCATTACCTTAATGAAGCTAGTCAGGTTGCTGTTCCCCCAATCCTATTTTCTCCAAGCTACTGAAGTGCTGGGAGAAGACTTAAGATATCTACAGTAGCTTAAACCCTAGTATTTCAGCTACCTTGCATCTGAAAAAAACTTTGTCTTCTTTCACTTTTTTTCTGGTCACTTTCATGTCAATCCTTCATGCTACTGACACAGTAATCCATCTTGTTGCATAAAGACACAATCACAGAAATGTTAACAATTTTAGCACAATAATATCTTTACAGATGAGGCTTCTGTATGCCAGCTACCTTCTCTAGCTTATCTGCTTTTAGCACTTTCCTTCTGCAATGCACATTGCAAAGAGCTGCTGCTTTTTCCTTTCTTGTCGTCTGCCACCCAATCTGCAGCTGAGACTCTGCACTCGTGATTTTGCCTTCTTCTCACACTCAGCATGTGTGATCATCACTGACACCTGTCAACTTGCTAGTTATATCCTCTTTACACTCAGCAAAATCCTAACTTGCTCTCATTCTCATTGGTAATTAATACTTCAGATAGTAATTTGTTTGCAATTCTGCAAGTGACTATATCTTGAGATAGATATGGCTACCTTCCTTTCCTTCCATTTGCATCCTCATGGGAATTGTAACTAATGGGACTAAATGATTATCCTCGAAAGCAGATCAGAGTGGTATCCTACCACAAGGTCTCTTCCATTTGCAGGGCATATTCAGACCTAATTAAATTCACTTCTTTGACACTATCTAGGATACATTCCAAAATTTTAAATCCTCGTAATATAGGAATTTTTGCCACCTTAGCAGGTTTCAGGTTTCATCCCCTACCTTGCACTTTCAAATTGTCTTCAGTTAATGTGACACATGCTGCTGTTTCTTGGGGGAAAAAAGGTAACTGAAGTCTTTTGCCTTCAGATTCCTTAGTCTCTACTCTGTGAACCTGTGCTGACTTATTGTACCTGCCTGCCCTTGGCTGAGGACATATTTTCCAGATACTGGAATCGGACCTGCATTTGAAACAGTGGCATTTGTATACATTAGCAAATGACTGGGTTTCTCTTCTCACACTCCTCCACATTCCTCAGTGTACTTTTCTCACCTCATTTAGGAACATATTTTTCAACTTCCCATCTTTTTGGCATGTCTCATTTGCATTGCAGCAACTCAGATAAATATCAATGTAATTGGCTAATTCCATAGTTTTGAGCCACTCCTTATCCTCTCTCTCACTGATGAAATTTAAAGTTGAGGGAGACAATTCCTGCTTTACCCTGTCAGCCACAATTAATTCTTGCAGATCTTTCAACCTTTTCACCCCTGTACTATTCTAGTAGTACTCCACAGTGATCTGATATGATCTGCAAACTGATGATAAATTTCATCTGGCCTTCTCTTTTCCAAATCAAACCTATGGTAATATTCCATTGAGGATAAATGTCAATGTCTCAGCATGACAGCTTTAATATACTCATAGTTCTGTGCTAGCCATTTAATATGCTTATAGTTTGATCCTTTGCCATTGCACCAATCATGCACCTCAAGTGCTCTCCCAGTCATCAACATCAGGCATCAGGCATCAACCCCAGAAATATTATTTGCATTGGAATATTATTTGCCCTAAACACTATCTCCACCTATTGGAATAAAAGAAGCATTTCACTAGCATCATCAGGAGATTTACTAATAATCGAATACAAAAATTGTGCATAGTGATGGACAGTTTCCATTCTCTTTGACATCATCTGTTTCTTCAGATGGAGTGTGCCTCGAAGAGTTGTCTCCATTTATGCAACTTCTTGATTCATCCCCAACTGCACCATTTCCATTTCATGTGCTTTCTGTTCGCACTACACTTCTGTTTGCATTGCTAAGCGTTTCTCTTCTGCTGCTAACTTTTCATGCTGTAAATCACATTGCACCCTTTGCTCCTCCAATGCTAATCTCTTTAGCTCAATCTGCATATGCAAATTAGCTTGTAATGCATCTTTGCCTGTAGTGCTCTCAAGTTCAGAAACCTCAGTCACTGTGAAGTGGTCTCCCTCTTACCCTACTTCAAACTCTGACCCTTCCATTATACTACCTCTATCATATGGGGTACATTGTATCAAATGTTGTTATGTCCTCCTCCACTGTTCTTCTCGTAATGCACTTCATGTTAAGATAATAAACAGCACAAGAAAATATACAACAGGATTCTTAACTAGAGCTCAGCAGCCATTGATCTGACTGGAGCCAGCATCATCCGAGATGTAGACTGCTTCTGTATTCAACATTGACTGGGCTGTACACTTCACTGATCCCAGCGTCGATCTAATTTTTGGCAAACAGCTTCTCCTGAAGTTAGGCACTTCAGGACTTACTTCACTGATACACTCACAAATATAAATCAATGGAATCACTTCAAGTTGCATGTGCCTGTCTCTTCGACTGCCTCTGACAAAATTTTACCACATGCTCTGACATCAGTATGTCAGGGGTCTGAGCATTATGGTCATTAGAGTGAGAGACATATGCACTATCACTAACAGTGCTCAATAACTCAAGTACACCTGCATTCCTAATTACATGTTTATTGCTATATACATCTATTTACACCTAATGCACTCTCAGGTTCACAATATACCCTTTAATCAGCAGCTACACACTGCTCCAAACAATCTAACTTGCCGTATATCAGTGCCCAGCTAGGATGCAGCTCGCATTCAACCATCTCTCTCTCTTGAGCTGTGACATAAATATCTCTCCCTCAAGACATTCAGAGAGGGACTCTACTTTTTCCGCTGTTTTTGCCAGTCCGAAAACACATCACATGGAGGGTTCAGCCCTCACTTCTTGCCACAATGATGCTATGTGTGGTCCAACAGTTCACGCAGACACTAACCACATTCCTTTGAAGGGAAATACTTAAGAACATGAGAAGCTGACCACCTTCTGTTTCCCATAAAGCTGTCAGCTCTCTCCTTGTGAATTGAAATACATGCCTTGTGCTGAAATGTGCATGCTGTTGCAGCTGGGGAGGAGATCTCCAACACCACATCAACATCATTGGAACTTTGCAGCAGTCAGTCATATAGCAATATGTGCTACCACCATATATCAAAGACTGTATGAAGCATGCTGGGCAGCCAGAAGTATGTATTCCTCTGACCTGACAACACAGGAGGGACCATCTGAAATGGTGCAAACATCATGTCAACTGGATCCAAGAGCAATGAATATCCATGCTCTTCACAGTTGAATCGAGATTTTCGCTCTACAGCAATTTGCATGGCCAATTAATATGGAGTGAATCAAGGACATGCCATCATGCCACAAATATTCATGAATGGTACACCTGTGGTGTGATAGTGTCATGATTTGGAGAGGGATATTTTGACAGCTGCACAGATCTGTGGGTTTCCAATAAGCTGTATCACTTGTTGCAGGTACAGGGATAAAATCTTGGACCCCTTCTTGCAATCATATGTAGTTGAAATAGGTAATATCTCCCTCCTACAGGATAACTCCTGCTCACCATTGTTGCCAAGCTGATCACTGCCTGGGGAATAGCACTATGAACTGTATGAAGTAGCCAGACTAGTCTCCCAACCTAAATCCAATAGAACATACATGGGATGCTCTGAGGAGATTGATTGCACCTCTGAAACCTGCACCTGCAAGCCTCCCTGAGATTCAAAATGTTTTGGAGGAGAAATGCAAATTACTACCCAACTATTGATAAGACATTGCTACAAGCAGGTTGAGATCTAGAGGGGTGCCATGGCCCATGTCTTTGAGAATTGTAATAAGGGTAATGTAGGTACAAAAAAAAATTTATTAAATTGTGTCTATTTCAAGCTCTTTTAAAATTAAAAAATTTCAAGAAAATTTTTAAGGTCCACTAAAATGGAACAGGAAACGTTTTTACTGCAATGGAAATCCAATATCTTTCTCTCTCCCCCTCTCTTTATTTCTTTCTAGGTCTGGGCCTGACTGCAAGGCCTGCATAGATGGTGAGAGGTGACCACACTCCATATTGAACCAACCAAAGTGTATATCATTTCACTTTCAACTTTTTATCATGTGTCTGTATTTATATTAGGGGACACCGATGGGCTTGGAAAGGCCGCCGTCCGTCGGATGGGACGTTAAACCGTGGCCCCGTGTGCGGGAGAGCCATACCCTGTGCACGTTAAAGAACACGCTGGATGGCCTTGACGGGAGGCTACCATCTGTCTCCCAACAGCCGTTCCAGTGGGACCCCTCCCCCAACCTTCTCTGAGCCTTCGGGGTCCATGTGACCTGGCCATTTAGCCCATGGTGTGCAAAAAAGTGCCGCTCAGAGGTAAAACAAACCAAAATCTGTATTTATATGTAACTTTTGGAATAAAGTGTTATTCCATTTTTCAGCTGTTATATTTATGCAATGTTTATATACACCTATCTTCCAATTTACATAGGGTGGGGGTGGCTCAGTCGGTAGCGCGCCAGGCTCGTAATCTGTAGTTCCCAGGTTCGAGTCCCAGCTGGGTCAGCGTTGAGATTTATCTCCGCAAAAATACCCGCCCTGCCCACGGTCAGCGGGGGACACCGATGGGCTTGGAAAGGCCGCCGTCTGCCGGATGGGACGTTAAGCCATGGTCCCGTGTGCGGGAGAACCATACCCTGTGCACGTTAAAGAACACGCTGGATGGCCTTGATGGGAGGCTACCATCTGTCTCCCAACAGCTGTTCCAGTGGGTCCCCTCCCCCAACCATCTCTGAGCCTTCAGGGTCCATGTGACCTGGCCATTTAGCCCATGGTGTGCAAAAAAGTACCGCTCAGAGGTAAAACAACCCAATCCAATTTACATGCAGCAGATTCATAGAGTTTTCAGCTTGTTCCTTAAGTTATGGAAAACAGTGTCTTTTGTGATTCAAAGCTGCAAAATATTTCTTACACAATTTTTTAATATTTAGATTTTTTGAAGATTACTATTTGTTAGTAACATACGGAGGGTGTTCAAAAAGGTCTTGATACATGTCTGTAGATTTGCACTCATTCCTCTGGAAGTTAATGAGCTACACTTGGTTGAAAGCTTGTCTAAACTTCATTACATGTTAAAAGCAAATGCCATATGATAATTTCTCTCTTTGCTAGGGACTGGTAAAGCTGTTAAATTTGTGCATTGTTGCTATGGAGTCTGTTATAGATGGGGAAAGATTTTACATTTTTCACAAGCAGCTTTGGGACAACGTGAAAATAATTCATGCTGATTTATCACAAGTATATTGGGATTATGCTTGTTAATATGGCCTGTTGCAGAATGAATGAACAAATTAAGAGGAGAACAGCAGAGTTTTGAAGATCTCCATCTTGCAGGAGGACCAAAGGAGGCTGTGAATGAGAGAACCATCACTGCTTTTCGTGAATTCATTAAGGAAAACCCACACATCATCATTCAGGCAATAAGTTTAAATGTCAATGTATCGATTGACAGTGTAGAAACATACACTGCTCACAAAAATTAGGGAATATTTCTTCGCTTCATATTCATTTTGAAATATCCCCTAATTTTTGTGAGCAGTGTATTTTCATCAAAATTTAAAGCTCCAAAAGATCTGTGCCAAATCGGTACCTCATAAACTGACAGAACAGCAAAATAGAGCTGCAGTCAACTTGTGCAAGGAGATGCTGGAAATGTTTTAACTTAGTGACCCCAATATTGTCACCGGTGATGAGATGTAGTTTTATTATTATACAGCTCTCAGAAAGATCAACAACTATGTTTGGGTTTTGTAAGATGAACCACACCCCCAATCCTCCAATAAGACTTTCGCTTAAAAAGCAATTTATTTGAATTCTCAAGGACCACTCCTTGACACAGATATCTTGCGTGAAAAAATGACTAAACGGCCAATACTACACCAACATTGCTTGCTCAAAATGGTTAAGGAGATGAAGGAACAGCATCCAATAATAGGCATGTTAAGGGTTCTCCTTTTCATGACAATGCCAGTACTCACAAAACCCATCAAGTTATAGCCTATCTGGAGCAAAAAAAATCAAACATTTACCCCATCCTGCATATTCCTCCAATCTTGCACCATACAATTTTTGGTTGTTTCCAAAAATTGAAAACGAACCTGCTGGGAAGTCTTTTTCAAGGATGCAAGGCTTTGCAAAATGTGTTCATTAAGAGTTGCTGAGTATTCCCCAACAGGAATACCATCGAGCATTCCAGAACTGGTGTAGACATCTGCAACTTTGCCTAGATGCTGGAGTGGAGTACTTTGAAGGACAGTAAAAGTTTTGTTGAGGTGAGTGCAATGGTTTTTGTTCTGCAGATAGATGCATGCCAAGATCTTTTTGAATACACAACTTACAGTTTTGTAGTTAATTACCTCTTACTACACAACTATAATGGTTATACTTTACTAATGAGTTTTTTTGCGTTTCAGAGCTATGTGAGTTATAGAAAAAAATTATAACAGACAGACATGCACGCACTCACACATGCACACACACATGCACACACACACACACAATGTATGATCAGTATGAAGTAACATTAAATATCAAATTATATACTTTCCAATTTAAAGTTTTCTCCCTTACTTTTTTTGCTCTGAGAATGAATAAATTACATTGGAATATTATATTTTGACCTTTAAAAAGGGTGATAGGTTCTTTTGGCATTGATTGTTGCAATGGGGAATGTCTCCAACAGGTAACTGAGCTTAATAAGCTGAGAATAACTAAACACTAATATTTATTAATAAATGTGTTTCACTTGATGGGATGTATCAAAATATGATCAATTATAATATTAATTAATGGTAAATGGACTAGTTCTATTAGGAATACCAGGGTATATATAGGAGTAATGAAATTGGGTCTGGCCATTACCTTGTTAGAAGTGTTTTGCAACTGAAGCTTAAGAAATATATTAAGATATAAAGAATTACTTTTAACATTGAAGCTCTGAAAGACACAAAGCTTGTCATGATACATTTCAATCATTATGACAATTGTCATAATATCATTCCTTACTACTGAAGTTGAAGAAGAATGGAGGAAGATTTTAAACTGGCTTTTCTTTAAACAAACAGTATCCTTTTGCATAAAAAGGTGCAAAGGAAGAGGCTATTTGATTGATAAGGCTATAGAACTATTTCTGAAAGAAAGAACTTCAGGGTTTCTTGTTGGTTAGTTGTTTGGGATTTTATGGAGAATTGTAGGAATGAATTGAGTCAACACCCTACTAGTCAACACATTACAGATACCATTATGGAGTTCTCGGGTCAGTTCTTCTCAAATCATTAAATTTATTTATCAGTAGATGCTATAAGAACCAAACAGATTAGTGTTAAAAGGACCTATTATTCCTGTACAAAGGGTGGTAAACAGCAAAAGAATATATTCTTTCTTCACAGAATTCAAAATAACCTGAACTTGTCCATAAAACCTTTTTTACATTCTCATTAGAGTCCTTGGCAGGAACATAACAACTGATAACATTCAAGTCTTTAAGCCCTGATTTAAATTTAGTTCTAATAAATCTTTCAATAACATCTTAGAAGAATAACAGCAAACCTACAATCTGCTGATATTAACTATCCTGTCATCCTGAAAAGAGAAATTTAAAATTGTTTTTAAATAGACAATCTTCACCTTCCCATCTGATGTCTTGAAAATCCAGAATATCAAACTGATAACCAGGAGAAAATTTATAGGTATGCACAGTATGCAAAGAAGTAGGGCCTAGAAGGGAAGTATGCATGTCTGATCATTTACATATTCATTAAGCTCTCTGTAAATTATCCAGCATTGCTTTTATTTAATTTTATTCCTGCAATTCTCCATAAAACCTCAAACAACTAACCAACTAACCCTGAAAGGCTTAATAGTCTTTGTCTGACAAAGTAGAGGAAGCACTAGACAGCACAATAACAGAGTTGTACCAAATAGTTAACATTGTGTGTGGGTAGAAACAGACTGGCACACAGGGATTGAGGGATAAATGTGGTAAGTTATTGAAACTGAGGATTATTTCATGACTAAGGTAGGCTGAGCATTTCAGAGATGTTCTAAACAATGTATTAATTCTACTCTCTTTATAAAAGTAGATGCTTTTATTGGCTTTAATGTTGGGCCTATATCACATTTAAAGTTGCTTTGTTTGCCTCTAAAACTACATAACTCCCAGGATTATATGAAATTACTGCTGAAATGCTTAGAGCTGGGAATGTTTGTATTGTCATATGGCTGACTGAAATTTCGAATATTTTTCATGTTTAAAGGTTCCTAAGGATTTAACTAGAGCTATTATTATTCCTATTATTATGAAAAGTAATCCTAGTTCTTGTGATAATTATAGGGGCATCAGTCCACTTTTTATCCCAGGTCTAGTCTTTGCATGATTGTGCTTAGTAGAATTAAGAATTTGGTTAATACACAGCTGCATGATGAGCAGTGTGGATTCAGAAGTGGTAGGAGGCAGGTCCAGATTTTGACCTTCTGAGACCCTTAGCTATGACAAATTTGAAGCTTTAAGCTGTGACAAATTTGAAGCTTAAGCTATAATAAGTTCGAGGCCCTAAGCTTTGATAAGGTTAAAAGGCCCCAAAAATTCGAAAGCCGAAATATATATTTATTATACTGATTGAAGGGAACATTTAAAAGATAAACACGGATTTGATGAGGTGAAAATATTATGCTAGAATTGGTATACAGTGATGAACAGTATTTGCACAATAGATTAATTTTTTTTTTAAATTACCAGAAGTAAACTTCAAACTCACTTTTTGGAGGCCCCTCATAATTGTGAGGCTCTAAGCTTAGTTAGCTTATGTCTAAGTCTGGCCCTGGGTAGGGGATGCAGGTAAGTATACATCCTGTGGGTAAGGCAGGGAATTTTACAGAGATAAATATCAATGCAGAGCCTGGTGTGCTACTGACTGAACCACCCTCACCCACAAAGGACAGAAGTATTGTTCAGCAGCAACCTTTGATAAGCATAATATGCAGAGAGAGACTGCTCTCTACACATGTTGCCCATATGCATAACTACAGATTAGTGAATAGAATTATGAACATGTGGCTGAAGGCCTCAGAGAAAGTGGGAGACATACGTTGTGGTGGACATATAATGGTAAACAGGATCTTGACCTTCAGTGGCCAAATGTAGCAGCTGTAGCTCAGAACAGATGTGTTTGGAGGACTAAATTGCACAGTCTGGTTGGGTCTTTAGCCTATAGCTGCTCGAGGATGGATGTAGGTGGATAGGTATTGTGACACTCTTAGAAAGTGCCTATGTATCATGGAAAATTCGGCTCTGGTTAAATGTGGCTATGACCTTTCTTTTTGTTGCATTCAGTTGTTTTGGACATATTCAGCTATTTATCTTTTGACCTAATCAAGTAATTTGAAACAGTATTATCTCTATTTTTAAAACAGGTGATCACAATTCTTATGATAATTATAGAGGTATCAGCCTACTTTCTATTCCAGGCAAAGTTCTTTGTATGATTATGCTTAATAAAATTAAGAATCTGGTTGGTGAACCAATTGCGTGAACAATTGTATGATGAAAAATTGTGTAGTGAACAATTGCATGATGAACAGTGTGGATTCAGAAGTAGGGGTGTATAGATAAGTTTTTTTCACTTTCTTTTTGTTGCATTCAGTTGTTTTGAACATATTCAAATATGTATCTTTTGAACTAATCGAGTAATTTGAAACAGTTTTCAGTTTTAAATTCCTTAGAAAATTTTCATTCAAACAGTCTTCGTCTCTATCACATCACAAAATATCACTTCTGTTTAGTAACTCTTGCAATATTATAGTAGGTGCTGAAAGTCTACACACAGTTGAAAAATTTATTTTATTCAGGTCTTTCTTTCATTAATGCTTCCAAGTGAGAAAAAAATAAATGTTCCAAGTATCTTGGGCTACCTAAAGTTTAGCTCCCCCCACCCCAAATAAAGGAAGGGAAATTTTATGGGAGTTGATCACAATAAGTCTGTATCAAATGAAAGCTTAAGACATACAGAGTAGCATAAGAAATGCAGGTTTTCTCCTCTGAAGCAGGAGGAAAAAAGCTTTTAGTGACCCCTTGGTGCGAACTCCTGTACTCAGTGAGGGGACCACTCTGTGAAGGTTCCGCTGGCTCGATTACCTTCACAGAGTCCTAAACACTCGCCCGCGTGTTTGCCATGCACGGAGACCTATGTTCTGGGAAAGGAGGATCCTGGTAGTTGCTCAGGAGTCTCCGTCTTCTCTCCTCGGCTCATGACTGGCAGGGTCCCCTTTGTCCCAATGGCAAATTGGGGAGTCTGTCTGTTGTGGGGTTGGGCAGCGGATTCCAGGGCCTCTGCTATACACTGCTTTGCCCAGGAGCAATCAGCTGGTGGACAGGTCCTGCTAGGATCAACTATGCAGAGCGGTGAGTAACCTTGTCCACGGTCCGGGTACAGGTTTGCAAGTTTCCTCACAGATTATTTTCGTTATGCAGTTATAATTTCTTTGTGAGGCCAGTTTGGTCATTCACAATTTTATTCTTTTACGCTTTGTTCCTTTTGTGTAGAAAGTTTCTTTCTGCACATTTCTTTTTTCATTTTCCTTCTATTTATCTGTGTGGGTATAGTGCCTGCATATACCCACACAGACAGTGAGCCAAGCCCTCTGGGCATCCACTTGTTGGAGCCCGACTGGGCATCTGCTTGTTGGGCTCCATGTAGGGTGGGGGCAGCAGGCACTGAACCACACAAACACAAACATGCGAGTTGATAATGATATTAATGTGATCAATGCCGCAAAGAGCCCATCTTCCTCATCTCTATTATCAATGCCATCGTCTTCTTTGTCTGTGTCGTTCCCCAGATTCCTGATCATCCACTCCACAGGTGATCAGGTACTTGGGGACATGTCTCCTTTTTTCGTCAACAAAGGTTTGATAGGTCTTGTGGGAGAGCCAAAATCTGTCAAGCGCTTACGATCTGGCAACTTGCAGGTTGAGACTGCTTGTTCCAAACACTTGGAACTGCTCCTAAAAGTCAAAGACATTGGTGGGGTGGCTGTCGAAGTCATTCCCCATAAAACTTTGAATTCTTCTTGAGGTGTGATCACTGAGTGAGGCCTCCCAAATTCACTGAGGTGGAAATCCTCTCAGAGCTCACACCTCAGGGAGTAACAGCAGTCCACCTGGTTTTGACACACCGTGATGTGAAATTGGTACTCTCCCGGGTACTGATTGTCACATTTAACATGCCATGCCTGCCTTCTTCCATCAAGGCAGGCTATTTGCATTGTGAGGTACGGCCATATATACCGAACTCTCTGCGCTGTTTTCAGTGTCAGATATATGGTTATGTCCGCACAGCTTGCCGGGGAAAGCCCACCTGTGCTCGCTGTGGCAGTAAGGATCATCTGAATCCTAACTGCACAGCAGAAAAGGCAAGCTGTGTGAACTGCAGTGGTGAACATCTGGCATACTCCCACGACTGTCCGAAGTGGAAGGAGGAAAAGGAGTTAATTACTTTCAACGTTTGAAAGTAATTAACAACATCTCTTATGCTGAGGCGAGAGAGCTTGTTTCACCGCCCTCACTGCCTGGAAAGCTATCCTATGCCAGTGCAGTCATTGGGAAGCCCATCATTCCAATGACTTCGGTTGCGGTGCAGACTGACATCAGTGTACCACCTACTGAATCTTTCTTACCTGCAGCAAAGTACCTCCTTACGCAGGCAAAACCGAGGGTGGTGTCGACTTCAACATCAACCCCAGTTTCCATTCCTGCAACTCAGCCTTCCACCTCCACCGGAAGGCCTCGTCCTCAGATAGCAAGACCTTCCCACCGGGGCCAAAAAAGAAAATCACTGTAACACAAAGGGCAGTCACCGATCCATGCCCCTCGGACGACTCAGAGGGCTTGGGTACCGACCACCCCTATTCACTAAACCATCCTCTTTGACTGTTAAGCTGAATAGGAATTCGTCATCTGCCCACTCTTCTAAGTCCTGAGATGGCCGCACTCCTACAATGAAATTGTTGTGAATTCCAGAAGAATCTTGATGACATCAAGGCACTCCTTCAGGCATACCAGCCCATCTGTGTGTGTCTGCAGGAGACATACTTGCAGCCAGTCACAGATCCCACGATCTGGCACTTGACACTAGTTCACTGGAACCAGGATAGAGATGGTCCAGCTTGCGGGGGTGTCGCCATCCTTGTGAGCAACCATTCTCCATTCCAGGTTGTACCCCTCACCACTAACTTAGAGGCGGTAGCTATCTGCCTCTTTGTGGGGTTCTCGCTGACTGTCTGCTCTGTATATTTTCCACCTGGGAGCATCATCTTCCAGGAAGACCTTGATGATCTCGTCTCGCATCTGCCGTCCCCCTTCCTCATCATGGGGGACTTCAACGGACACAGTGGGGCAGGGATGGCTCAGTCGGTAGCGCACCAGATTCGTAATCTGTAGTTCCCAGGTTCGAGTCCCAGCTGGGTCAGCGTTGAGATTTATCTCCGCAAAATTCCCCGCCCTGCCCACGGTCAGTAGGGGACACCGATGGGCTTGGAAAGGCTGCCGTCCGTCGTGGGATGTTGAGCCGTGGCCCCGTGTACGGGAGAACCATACCCTGTGCACATTAAAGAACACGCTGGATGGCCTTGACGGGAGGCTACCATCTGTCTCCCAACAGCTGTTCCAGTGGGTCCCCTCCCCCAACTTCTCTGAGCCTTCGGGGTCCATGCGACCTGGCCATTTAGCCCATGGTGTGCAAAAAAGTGCCGGTCAGAGGTAAAACAACCCAACTCAACGGACACAGTCCACTCTGGGGTATTGCTGACACCAACAGGAGGGACAGAGTCCTGGAGCAGTGGCTCCTGGATCCATCGCTCTCCCTGTTGAACACCGATGTCAGTACGTATTTTCACTCCCCAACCCACACTTTCACTGCCATTGACCTTACCATCTGCTCCTCCTCGATCCTTCCACTCTTCACATGGGAGGTCGAGGACAACCCTTATGGAAGCGATCACCTCCCCATGGTGTGCACCATCTCCCATGGGGGGCTGTGCAGCCCTTCACGCATCTCACGATGGAGGCTTTATCGGGCTGACGGGTGGTTTTGAGCTGCTCTTAGAGCTCAATGACCACTCTGTCAGCCAGGAGCCCATCAATGTTGCAGTGGCAGAGGTTACAGACTACATCGTCCATGCAGCTGCCTCTACTATTCCTCAGACCTCGACTTGGTTTCCACAGTTCCCAAAACCATGGTGGAATCCAGATTGCACTGCAGCTCGTAAGGCTCAGAACAAGGCTGGGGGTGTTTTGAAGATATCTGACATCCCCCAACCTCAAAAAGTTCAAACACGCCAGGGCGAAATCTCGTTTCATCCGATGCCAGAGCCAGAAGGAATCTTGGATCAAATATACATCTTCTATCATCCGCATGACCAGTTCTAAGGTAGTGTGGGATAAAGTCCGGAAGATGGGTGGGAACTACACATCCCACTCGTTATCAATCCTGGAGCACAATGGACAGGCAATTGCTGATCCCAAAGCAATTGCCGAGACTCTGGGGAGTCTTTCTCCTCCATCTCGTCAATGTCTTCATACTCCCCCGAGTTTCTGGCCCAGAAGAGCAGGGCGGAACACTCTCTGCTGTCCTTCCACTCGAATGGCCTGGAGTCTTACAATAGGCCATTCACAGTGGAGGAGCTTCGCCTTGCTTTGCACTCATCTCGTGCATTTGCTGTCGGGCCAGACAATGTCCATTATGCCATGCTCCAACATCTCACCATCGAATAAGGATCGACTGCTCCAACTCTTCAATCGCATTTTTGTTGAGGAGCAGTTTCCAGACTCCTGACAGGAGGCCATCGTCTTGACCTTCCCTAAACCAGGCAAAGATCCCAAGATTCCTTCCAATTATCATGCAATTACGTTGACGAGCTGCGTCTGCAAGGTGTTGGAAAGAATGGTAAATGCCAGGCTGGCTTGGTATTTGGAACATTTCGGCCTTCTTTCCAACACCCAGTGTAGCTTTCACAGGCACAGGTCTACTTTAGACCACCTGATCCGCCTCGAATTGACGATCAGGAATTCGTTTTTGCGTCGAGAGCACCTGGTGTCAATTTTCTTCGACATCAAAAAAGTGCAAGACATGGCATGGAGATTCGGTATTCTTCATGACCTCCATAGCTTCGGCTTGCGAGGTCACATGCCGATCTTCATTACAAACTTTTTATCTTCTCATAGTTTTCGAGTTCATGTTGGCAACATTCTGTCGCAGCCTTTCCCCCAAGAACAGGGGGTGCCACAAGGCTGCACCCTGAGTGTTACGCTTTTCGCTGTCAAGATAAATTCCCATTACGTGACAACTTCCTCCCACTGTAGACAATGCCCTCTATGTTGATGACTTTAGTATCTTTTGCTCATCATCCAGCATGACGGTCATTGAATGACAACTGCAAACTGCCCTGAACTATCTCTCAGTTTGGGTGACGGCCAATATGGGTTTCGGTTTTCCCCACAGAAGACTGCTTGCGTGCACTTTTGCCGCAAGCATAATCTTCACCTGGACCCCGAGCTGCAGCTCAGGGGTAACATCATTCCAGTTGTGGCGTAGACCAAGTTTCTCGATCTCATCTTCGGCCGTAAATTGACCTTTTTACCACACATACGTCATCTCAGGTCCAAGTGCACGCATGCATTGAATGTCCTCAAGGTCCTCTCTTCCCTTTCTTGGGGGGCGGACTGATGTTCTTTGCTCCGCCTCTACCATGCACTTGTCCGGTCGAAACTGAACTATGGATCCCAGGTGTATGACTCTGCCTGGGATTCGGTGGTGAAGGTGCTGGACCCTCTACACCATCAGGCTCTCTGTGTTTGCACAGGGGCCTTCCGCACTTCACCAGTCCAGAGTCTCTCTGTAGAGACCGACAAACCATCATTATCTCTTCGCCGTCAGCAATTGTTCCTACAGTATGCAACAAAATTGTGATCCCTGCCAGGCCATCCCACTTGGGACTGCGTGTTCGGTCCCCAGTGGGAAATGTTATACGAGAATTGGCCAACTGCCATTCGTCCTTTCAGTTTGCGTGTCCAAGGTTACCTGCAAAACATCAACACCAGTCTTGATAGCATCGCACAGTCGACAACTGAGCCACTTCCACCTTGGCTTGCTGTTTCCCCTTCCCTTGATTTTTCCTTGTGCAGGATGGGGAAGGCCTTTACGCCCGATTGTGTATATCAGCAACTCTTTGCCAGCCATCATGCTGTGCACCCAGACTTCTTGCCTGTCTTCACAGATGGCTCGAAGTCCGGTACTTAAAAAATCAATCCAAAGTGAATGCGCGCTCTGGCATGAATCTGGAGAGATGCAGGTTCGATTCCCGCCATGGTGGCGATTAATTTTTTTTTCAGAATCTATTAATTAATGTTTGAAGTCTGGTACATCTGTAGGATCTGCCATGGTCTGCTGTGATGTAATCGTTGCAGACAAGATCCCACAGCAGTGTTCCATCTTCACTGCAGAGTTGCATGCTATCAGCCTTGCCTTGGACCACATAGCAGCTAAGCATCATCGTCGGTGTGTGCTTTACACCAACTCGCTTAGCTCGCTACAGGCTTTGATCTCAGTGAGGCATCAGTCTCATCCTGTTCTCTCCAAGATCCACCAGTAGCTCCATCATCTGAAAGCCACCACCACGATTCTCTCCTGTTTAGTGCACGGTCATGTCGGGATCAGGGGCAATGACTTGGCAGATGCTGCTGCCAAGTCAGCCACTCCCTTGTCCGACTCTCACTGCTGGTTCCATACTTGGACTTCCACCAATTTTTTTTCCATTGAGCTCCAGGCACAGTGGCAGAGATCTTGGTCTGAACAGGTTACTAACAAGCTTTTCGAGATCAAGCCCATTGTCAAACTGTGGCAGTCTTGTTTTCGCAAGAATCGCAAGGAGGAAGTTGTACTTGCTTGGCTCAGCTTATGTCACTCGTTTTAAACACACTCTTTTCTTCTTAAGGCGGACAACGAACCTAAGTGCGAGTTTTGTGACATCATTTTAACTATTAAAGTTATTTTAGTCGAATGTCCGTGTTTTAACTTCGAACGTCAGTTTTATTTTAGCTTTCATAATTTTATGTTTGAGCCTCTTATACTCGGACATCTTTTATCTGATCATTGTGTTTTACCACCTGTTTTAACCTTTTTGAAACGTGGTTATTTCAAACGACTTTGATTTTACCTTGTATTTTTTATGTCTAACCCAGGCTTTACACCTGGGTTGTTTTTGTACTATATACATCCTGTTGTTTTTTTTATATTTACATCTTGTTGTTTTGTTATATTTACATCTTGCTTTTATTGTTTTTCTGTTATATATCTATACATTTTGTTGGTTTTATCTTTTGCCCTTTACAGCACTTGGTTTTAACCTTAGTTCAGGGGTACTTGACTTTTAGCTTCTATTTATCTTGCTTGGCACATTATAGCCTCAATAGCTGATGTGCCATAAAACCCCAAACAATCAACAGCTTTTAGTGACAAGGTACCATGTGAAGTTACCAATTAAAAGCAAAAAATAAAATATATAAATTGAAAAAAATACTTATATTTCTAAATGTGCCCTAAAAGAAAACATTGTATGCAAAGAAAACATTGTATGGTGAGGGGGGGGGGGGGGGAGGAATCGAAAATTTTCCAAATCAAAAATCAAATTTTGCCAACTGAGAGAATAATATCTCTGTCTGGTTCGTACCTAGATTTTCACTCCTTGGGGGTGAGGGGGCTTGAGGCGATTTTCACAACTCTCCTGCATTTTGCCATTTGACTTCCAATTTTGCCAACTAGCCATAATTTCACAGAAATAATCCCAATATTTACATCTCACCTGAATTGTAGCAATTTCCCAACTCCTTGATTTGGCCAACTCTCCTTAATTTCACAAAGCAAATCCCAATTTTCACAACTTGCCTATATTTTACCAAGTGGATTCGAATTTTGCCAACTCATCATAATTTTACAGAAAAAATTGCAATTTTTATATCTTCCCTGAATTTGCCAATCACTTCGAATTTTATCAACTCTCCTTAATTGCACAAGAAAGGCACAATTTTCACAACTCCCCTGTATTTTACCAAGTGGCTTTGAATTTTACCAACTCCCCTAGATTTTGCCAAAAGTTCTCGATTTTTCCAACTCTCCTTAATTTCACAGAACCAATCCCTATTTTTACAACTCACCTGTACTTTACCAAGTGGTTTCCAGTTTTGTCAAGTTGCCGCAATTTTTCCAACTCCTTAATTTCACAAAAACAATCCCAATTTACACAACTCGCTCATATTTTACCAAGTGGATTCGAATTTTGCCAACTGCCCTAGATTTTGCCAACCACCACAATTTCAAAGAAAAAATCCCATTTTTACATCTCACCTGATTTTTGCAGAGTCACTCTGGATTTTGCCAACTCTTCTAGAAATTGCAAATTTGCCTCAATTTTACCAACATTCCATAATTTTACAGAAAAAAGATTGCAATTTTTACAATCTCACCTGAATTTTGCCAAGTCACTCCGAATTTTGCAAACTCCCCTTAAATTTTGCCAACTGGTCATACTTTTACAGAAAAAAATCCACATTTTTACATCTCACCTGAATATTGCCAACTCCCCACGATTTTGCCAAGTCACTCCGAATTTTGCCAACTCCTCAAGATTTTACCAAATCACTCCAAATTTTGCCAACTCCCCAAAATTTTGCCCAGTTGTCCCGTTTTTGCGAACTCACCTGTATTTTACTAAGTGGCTTTGAATTTTGCCAACTATTCTAGATTTTGCTGTCTCTCCATTTTCCAAACTGCCCTAGATTTCCCAATTGCCTCGATTTTTGACAACTCCCCTTAATTTTGCAAAAAAAAAATTACAAATTTTCACAACTTTTATGAAGTTGCTTCAATTTTGCCAATTCCGAGTTACTTTGGGGGGAGTCTCCCCCTCCCCATCCCCCATAACTATACCCCTGTATGCAATGATGAAATTGCTGAGTTTATATTAGCTTCAAAAGAATCATAACTGATTTCTCTTACTAATTAAATGAACACTGCAGTGCCCTATTTTCCTTTGAAGTTGATGTGAATTCAGTAAGTGATTTCATCATTGGTATATTTTTTTCCCTTTTAGAGTTCATATAGAATCATATTTTTTTTATTTATATGTTTTATTAAATAGCATACTATATTGCAAAGCATAACAAGCAGTTTTCTAATATTGATGGCTTGTTGATGCTAACAGATAAACTAGGTGTTGGCTGTAGTGTGAAATGAATATAACTGTAATGTAAGATTTGCTAAATTTGTGTCACATATTGCAGGAGTATTAAGGAAAGATAAATTTGTGATTTAAACAACAAAAGTATTGAGTGAAGTAATTTTGTGGCTTCTGATTTTTGAAGGTGACTTCTAAGTGTTCAGAAATTTGTGATGCCCTGTATATTAGAATGGCCTCTTTATAATTCGCACAGCTCTGAAACACAGAAACAACACATTTATAAGGTTTTGCAAGACTTTGCAAGTAACTGTATTACATTTTACTTTTGTTTACAGTCAAAATTATTATTTTCTTATTTGAAATGTATATTATTAGTATATAATTTGCTACTTATTATGTACTATTCCTAAAATATATAACTATTTAATGCAAATAATTTAGGAATGGCATTCATGTAGGAATTCAAGTGATTATTTAGAATTCTTAATGAATGCAAGCATATTTATATACAGGTGAAATTTATACAAAGATTCGTCTAGACAGAGAAGAAAATCACTTATATGAAATCACAGTTGCAGCCATCGATGCTGGAGGTAGATGCAGTTATGCAGTTGTTAGAGTCACTGTTACTGATGATAATGATAATGCTCCACAATTTGCTGTTGCTGAGTACCGAACAACAATACCTGCAAATATGACTATTGGGACCACTATACTTAAGGTAATTATATCCACCTTTTTTTGAAAAAAAAAATACACATTAATATAACTTTGATAATATTTATTTTTAACTCATCTTTAAAACATGACTTGTAATTTTTCATTTTATCATCCATTTGTAAACATTCAATTTTTTTATTTTAGAGATAAATGAAAAAAAAAATAGTTTTGGGTTAGATAGATATTAATGAAGTAGTAGGAATATGTTTTCTGAATATCCCAATATTTTTATTCCACCATTAGAAAGGTGTTAAATTGCATGCTTGCATACAAGCAAGCAAGCAGGCAGACTGACCTCAAGCAGCCATAGACTATGGAGATCCAACTATATTGGTGGCCAGACAAATGAATCCATGGCTCATCATTGATTTACTAAGTATTTAATACTATTAAGCTATTTAAGTAATGGGATGAAGGTGGGTGTAGAGGGAAAATTGTCTTGAGCCGGGTGGGATCTGAATATATAACCACCTGATGACATGTCCTGACTTGAGCATCAGGAGAGGAATCTGGGTAGATCATCAAGAGAGTGGATTCTATCCATCTCAAGACAGTTTTTCCTCTACAGCCATCTTCATTCTATTACTTAAACAACTAGTGGACAAAATTTACAAAGATAAAAGATGAACATATCAACATAATGACTTTAGAGACTTCTATGAAATTCTGTAGAGAGGTACACTATATGAGCAAAAATCTGGACACTTGCTCATCCACAATCTCCTGGTAATAGGAAGGAATTAATATTATATTGGTCCACCCTTTGCTGCTATCACAGCCTTCATTCTGCAGGGAAGGCTTTCCACTTGATTTTGATACATTGCTGCAAGAATTGCATGCCATTCTGCCACAAGAGCATTAATGAGGCCAGTCACTGATGTCGGGCGGTTCGGTCTGGCTTGCAGTCGGCATTGCATTTCATCCCAAAGGTGTTCCATGGGGTTGAGATCAGGTCTCTGTGCAGGTGAGTCAAGTTCTTCCACACTCATCACATCAAACCATTCCTGCACCATCCTCACTTTGTGGATGGGGGCATTGTCATATCGCTACAGGAAAGGGTCTTCACTGAACTGTTGCCATAATGTTGGGAGTACAGAATTGTCAAAAATGTCATTATAGGCCATGGCATTCAATGTTCCTTTTACTGGAACTAGGGATCCCAGCCTGAACCATGAGAAAAACAGCCCCAGAGCATGATGCCTCCTCCACCACTTCACAATTGGCACAACACAGTCAGGCAAGGTAGTGTTCACCTGGCATCCTCAACACCCAGACTTGTCTGTCGGACTGCCAAATGGTGGTGTGATTCATCACTCCAGAGAATGCAATTCCACTGCTCAAGAGCCTACTGGCACTGTGCTTTACATCATTCCAACCAACACTTGGCATTAATCTTGTTGATGTTAGGCTTGTGTGTGACTGCTCAGCCATGGGAACCCATTTCCTGCAGTTCATGATGACCTGTTATGGTTCTAATATTGTTTCTAGAGTAATTTAGGAACTTGGTGGTAACCAAGAATAAGTTTCAACTGAGGACAGGCAATTTCGTCATACCACCACTTCAGCACTCGGTGGTAATTTTACATGGCCTATCGGGTGGCGATTGCTCTATTGTTGCTCCTAGGCATTTCCACTTCACAATAACATCACTTACAGTTGATTGAGGCAGCTGCAGAAGAGCAAAATGTCCCGAATTGACTTGTTGCTAAGGTGACAACCTATGACCATGCCACATTGAGCTCTGCTGTAAGGCCCATTCTCCTGATCATGCATGTCTATGAGGTTTGCCAGGCCACATGCATCTTTTTATATCTGTTTGGGCCATGACTGTGGCATATGTCCCCACTGCTGTTTGGTCCAGGTGTGATGCTGTCTGCACTAAGTCCTTCAAGTTCTTCTTTGAGAGGGAATAAGGGGAAGATAAACCTTCAGTCTCCTAGCATATGAACCCCTCTCATGAAGTCATCTGTACACAGTTCTTGACACTACGATGCCTGAAGCACAGGTGAGCTCAACAGTGAGTTGTCTGGTTCTCATCTCCCTATGCCTTCTTGCTGTTAAGGCCAGATATTGGTCCTCCTGGGATGTTGTGACCCTTAGCCAAGAACCCAGAATTGGTCATCAAGACATTCTCAGATTTCTGATTGTTGCCATAGCCTGGAGATGACCATCCAAGAGACATTTTGCACTCTGGCTACTACAGCTTGTCTGTCCTGTCAACAACCTAGAGAGCTTTAGAGTGTGTGAGGTCCAATATGAGAAGTGCCATATTTGCACTCTCTTATGTGCTTAGTGTTTTGCATATCTGTACAAGCTGTTCATGTGGCATTTTTTATAAGGTTTGCCAACATCCTACCAATGGCTATTTACCTCTCCAAATTCTCCAAGTGACTCTGGATGTTCATCTGCATGTTCTCCAACAGCTCTTGCAACCTGAAAAGCTTTGGAGTGAGTGAGGTCCGATATGATAAGCGCCATATCTGCACTCTCTTATGTGCTTAGTGTTTTGCATGTGTCTGTGCAAACTGTTCATGTGGCATTTTATAAAGGTTTGCCATTACGACCGAGAATGCATATGTACTTAATCGTAATGAAACCCTTTGGGGCTAGCCTCTTGACATTGTGGATTAAGTCATTGCCTCTTCAGGTCCCACATTCAATCCCAGCTGTGGGAAGCCTCATCTCAGCATTCTCTGAGTGGAGCTGTTTAAGTCGGATTTGTCTGATAAGCAGTAATGTTCAGAGATTCAGAACGATTTCTCTCATATAGAGCAAGAATTAATTAGAAAAAAATTAATAAGTTAATTCAGATGTTGCTTCCCTGCTCTGTGCCTAGATGGCAGCACAAATCAAGATGGTATAAGAAGAACTCACCTTGTAGGTTAAGAGGAGGACAGTCACAAGCATGTGACTGGAATAGAATTAATTCAGTCATGTAATTCAAATGTCTCCCACTTCATGACGAAATAATGTGGCCCTTACCAGTGATGATGTTGTACCCAAAGATTTATTTGGGCCATAAAGACCCATGTAGGTGATTAGCCAGATATTGTAGAATTTGTAGGAATTTATATGGAGGATTTATGAAGAGTATTTATGGAGATTTATTAGGAGTTTATGAGGATTTATATGAGGTATTCGAGAGATTAAAGAAGCAGTTGTCAAAGTTGTAGCCCAAACATGGGATAATATAAGGCGAGTTGTCACAGCTTCTTATTGCATATGTTCTTTATCGCAGTCTGATGTACATCTCGACTGAATTTCATTTAATTCAAGCCACTAGTTATGTTGGTATATCAACTTTTATGTTTGTAACTTAGCTTTTGTACACCTGTGTATACTGTAATTTAGTCCTTCATATAGACCTTTTTTTATATTTTTTTATGTAATCTTCCATTTTATTGATTTTTAGGCAGCATGATAATGCATAGGAAATGTTTTCTTAACAACCTATTATTCTATAACTTGGGGGGTACTCTTCCAACTGTTCTATCCAGGATATTCAGTCTTCATCCAACAGGAGATTATGAAGATATTTTCATGATCAGGAGGAGCTTGTAGTACTTCAAGAATGATATTTTTATTGGCAAGCAGATATTTATATAATACTTTTATTGTTAAACATGCAAACACAATGTTATCAGTGAGAAATTGAATAAATCACAAACCAATATTCTGTTAACTTGGAACAAGTTAGCTGAAAAGGTTGACAAAAATTACAGTAGAGGTACACAGTGCAATAATTAAAGTAAAGTAATTGAATTTTCTATGACACTGTTAAATGTTTTTAAGCACTTCAACACATGGACTATGCTATCAAGTATCAATAATTATTATAGAGAGATTTACGTACCATGCTGTAGAGGATGGGAAGTAACAGGAGCTTCTTGGAATTTCTCACCAAAAGCATTCCAAGAAGCTCCTGTTACTTCCCATCCTCTACGGCATGGTACGTAAATCTCTCTATAATAATTATTGATACTTGATAGCATAGTCCATGTGTCGAAGTGCTTAAAAACATTTAACAGTGTCATAGAGAATTAAATTACTTTGAAAAAGTTGAGTTTTGGTGTGAGTGGAACCTGAAAACACACTACTTATCACACCATGGCTTCAGATTTCACTCACCAACTGTGCTAACTTGACTATTGAGACTTTAGCTAACAGGATACTATGGAGACATACAGTCATATCAGAATGATATGACCACCCCCGGAATCACAGTGTACCCACCCAAGCATGTCACAGAGTGCACATGACAAGGTCGACCACACAGAGATATAAGCTGCTGGCCAGGAGAGATGAGTCATAGTGCATAACATGAGCACAATGGGCAGAGGTGATTTGAGGGACTTTCAAAGAAGAATAATCATCGGTACCACACCAAGGGTGGAAGCATCTTGAAAACAGCAGACTTAGTGGGCTGTTCGCGAGATGCTGTAGTAAGGGTGTACCAAGAATGGACTGCTGGCACACCGAGTACCTCCAGACGTCATAACTGGGGAATCCCAAAGGTCATTGATCCCAGAGGAGAACATCGCCTCTGTTGACTGGTAAAGGGCAATTGACGTGCAACAGTGCAGCAATTAATCACTCATATGAATGCTGGGGCACCCAGGTACATGTCCCCAATAACAGTAGAGTGAACCCTGTTACACATGGGTCTCTGGAGTCAACACTGCGTAAAGGTGCCCATGTTAACCAAGGTCCATCGGCAATGACGCCTGCAGTTCGCACGGGACTACCATCATTGGACAGTGGAAGAGTGGAAAAAGGTTGCCTTCTCCGATGAATTGAGGTTTCTACTCCACAGAAGTGACAGGCAGTGGCGGATATGGCATAGACACACAAGAACCAACACTGGACACATTTGTCGGTCAGGTACAGGCAGGCGGTGGCAGTGTGCATGTCTTGGGGATGTTTGCCTGGTATGACCTGGGACTGCTAGTACCACTGGATGAGTCCCTGAATGCCAGTGATTACCTGTCCATCTTCACTGACCACATGCATCCCTTCATGTTGGACATTTACCCTGGTGGTGATGGTATCTACCAACAGAACACTGCGCCCTGCCATGTCGCTCAGGTGGTGCGTGACCGATTCCAGGAATAATACAGCGATGTCGCCATCCTCCTTTGGCCAGCAAATCACCCGACCTCAATCCCATAGAGCACTTGTGGGGCCATTTGGATTGACAGATTTGGTGTGCGGACCCACAACCACATCATCTCTGGAACCTCTGTGCTCTGCTGGAGTCCGAATGGGCACATGTGCCTCTGGCAACTTCCAGGGCCTCATTGTGCCCATGCCACGCCGTCTCACCGCTGTCATCCAGATCAAGGGTGGTTATTCCCATTATTAGGTAGGTGGTCATATTATTCTGATGCGACTGTCTATATGCACTTAAAGGTGTTTGCAGTGCCATCTATTGATTGGGAATCAGATGCATCTAATGTCTAATGAAAGATGCTATTTTTATGGTCAAATGCACTGATTCAGTACTTCAATTTAGAAATTCAATAATAGTAATTCAAAAGGAAATAGCCTGTTTACTCAGAACAAATGAAGTGTTCGCCAAAAAAAAGCACACACACTTATGATATAAGGAGGTCATGAGTTTTAGGCTCCCTTCATTAAAACTCTTTTTTTTTTGCTAACAGTTACTTGCTCTAATTACAAATTAAACTGAATACTCAGAGTGAAATTAAATATTCAAAATTTACTGTCACATAATTACTGTATGAATTGAGGAAAATGCTCAGCATTCTACGTCATCCTCATCATCCTCAAGCAGCCATGGGCTACGGAGATCCAACTAGACTGTGCAATTTAGTTCTCCAAGCAAATCTGTCCTGAGTTACATCTGCTGCATCTGGCCACTGCACACCAATTCTAACAAGGTCCTGTTTGACATTGTCTGCCCACCGCATCCTAGGTCTCCTCCTCTTTCTGAGAGGCCTTTAGGCACACTGTTTATAACCCTATTCACCAATCTATAATTATCCATACGGCAACATGATCAAACCAGCAGAGTCTCTTTCTGCACAATATGCTGCTTAAAGGAGGTTGACAACTCCTTTGCCTAACCTCATCATTAGTTACAAAGTTGAACCACCTAATGCCCAAGATACTGCATAAGCATCTAGAATCAAAAGCATCTAGTTTCCTGTTATCTTGTTTACAAAGTGTCCAAGTTTCACTAACACTTGCGAATTAGTTGGGACAAGCAAAGTCTGGAGAACCTCTTCAATCCGGCTACATCCAGCAAATCCCCAAACACCCACCCAAGGTCATGTTTTGAGGATGTTTCACAGCTTCCGGGCCACAGACGCTTCACCCCATTGAAGGAATGATGGACAGCAAAAAGTACATAGGTGTTCTGTAGGTGAAAATGGTCCCAACACCGCAGAAGCTGTCTCCTAACGGCAATGTGGTATTTCAACAGGATCTGGCTCCATGCCATAATTCTAAGCTTCCTAAGAGCTTCTTTACCCAGCAACATTTGAAGGTATTGGAGTGGCCATGAAATTCACCCTATCTAAACCCCATTGAAAATTTGTGGATGATGGATTGCATGATGAAAACCAAAATGACAGAAAGTGTCATGAAAGTGTGGTACAACAACCCTGAAGTGAAGGAGATATGTGGAAAGCTATTGGCATCAGTGGTTAAGAGGGTGAAAGAAGTAATTAAAGCTAAGGGGAGTCACATTCACTATTAACTACACTATTAAACAAATAAATATTTTAGTTGTCTTTGTTACTGCATTTTCCTATTGTCCCAACTAATTTACACAGTACTGTAACTAACCCTAGAAAGAACCAAATTATTATACAGTCTAATTTTAGTCTTTAGGTGTATACACCTATTTCTTCACAATCTCCATAGATTCTTTAAAGTCCTGGCAGCAATCCCTATTTGTCTGTTAATCTCATGCTGCAGATCACCAGTATCTGTTACATAGCTCCCAAGGTAATTAAACTGTGACATCTGCTCAAGACTGCAACCATTCAGATGAACTGAATCACAACCTGCCTGACCAATTTTCATCACTTTAGTTTTCTCTCTGTTTATAACCAAACCTACTCTACTACCAGTCTCATCAACAGCTCGAATGAAAGAGTTCATCTCATCAACATCATTTGCCAAAAGGGCTAAATCATCAGCATAATCTAAATCAGAAATTTTCGAATCTGCACACTATTTAAGGCAAAATCTTTTCCTTGCAATGAATTTCGTATGACGTAATCAATAACCAAACAAAAGAGAAAAGGAGACAGAATGCACCCTTGTCAAACATCAGAAGTAATGCTAAACTAATTCCTGCAAGCCTTACCAACTCTCACACACGACTCAGTGTTATTATAGAGAGCTTTCATTATGTTAACTAACTTGTCTGGTATACCATATGATTTCACAATAAACCACAAATTATGACGATCAACAGAGTCCAAAACCTTTTTGAAATCAACACAGCTAGCTACCGAAGGTTTCTGAAACTCTAAACATTTCTCAAGAATCATCCTAAGTGAAAATATCTGATCCACACATCCCCTAGCACTTCTGAATCCACATTGCTCATCACACAATTGCCTGTCAACCAGATTCTTAATTCTATTAAGCACAATCATGCAAAGAACTTTCCCTGGAACAGAGAGTAGGCTGATACCCCTAAAGTTATCACAAGAACTGCGATCACCTTTTTTGAAAATAGGAATAATAATAGCTCTGGTAAAATCTTTAGGAACCATGCCTTTATCATAAAAGTTATTCAAAATTTCAGTCATCCAAGTGGTAACCGAAACATTCCCAGCTCTGAGCATTTCTGTAGTAATTCCATCTACCCCTGGGGATTTATGAAGTTTAAGTTTAGAAATAGCCAAAATAACTTCAGATTGTGTTATAGAGCCAACATTAAAGACCCCAATACATTTATCATCATTACAAACAATGGGAGTAGAACTAACCACATTGTTTAGAACATCACTGAAATGCTCAGCCCACCTAGCCATGACAGAATCCTCACCTTCTATAACCTTACCTTGTTTATCCTTCAATCCCTGTATACCTGTCCGTTTTCTACCACACAAAACATTAACTATCTGGTACAGCTCTCGGCTGTTGTGCTGTCTAACTGCTTCCTCAGCTTTGTCAGCCAAACCATCAAGCCAAAGAGTCTTATTAGCAGCTAACTGATCTCTACACGTTTATTAAGTTCTCCGTAATGCTTTCTATTAGGACTAGTAGGGTATTGATTAAGGACATTCCTGCAGTTCTTTCTTTCCAAAATAAGCTCAAGTGCCTTATCACTCAGATAATTCTGTCTCTTCTGCTCCTTTTTTCCTACAAGAGTACTGTTAGTGTCCAAAAAAGCCTGTTTAAAATGAGCCCATTCTTCCTCAACTTCAGTAGTAAGCATACCATGACTGTCATAATGAGTAAGTAACCTATCATGGTAAGCTTTGGCTATAACTGGGTCTTTCAGAGCTTCAGTATTAAAAGCAAATTTTTTAACCCTAGCCACAACACTTTTTAAGTTTAAATTGCAAGATACTTTTAACAAGGTAATGGTCAGATCCAATTTCAACTTCCCTATATGACCTGGTATTTCTAACAGAACTAGCCCATTTGCTGTTAATTAATATATGATCAGTCATTTTCTTATGCAGCCCATCAGGTGAAATCCATGTGTACTTATGTATGTCGCAGTGTTTGTAACAAGTGTTAGTTATTCTGAATCCATTGAGTTTACTTACCTATAGGAGACATTGCCCATTGCCATTGCAGCTACCAATACCAAAAGGGCCTATCATTCCTACACAAAGGTCAGAGTCAGTACCAACTTTGGCATTAAAGTCACCTAAAACAAGGATAATATCTCCTCTTTTGACAGAATTCAAAATATCCTGAAGTTGTCCGTAAAACCTATCCTTCTCATTCTCATCAACATCCTCAGTGGGGGCATAACAGCAGATAACATTCAAGTCTTTAACGCTTGTGTGAAATTTTGCTGTAAGAAACCTTTCATTAATGCACTCGTGTCCTAGAAGAGCATCACTAGCATGTCTGCTGAGAAGCAGACCCATGCCTTGGTGATGTTTATTATCTTCCCTTCCTGAAAAGAGAAATTTAAGATTATTTTTGTGAATCTGACCTTTATCTGTACATCTGGTCTCTTGCAAGCCAAGAATATCTAAATTATAACGGTGGAATTCTTGTGTGAGGACATCAAGAGATAAAGATCTTTGCAGAGTCCTCACATTCCAACTACCTATGGAGAGAAAATGGTTAGTGGGATGTTTAAAAAAACTATGTTTACATCTGAGTTAAAATATTCAACTTTAAATCTTCATTGCTCTACCCCCCGCCCTGCCCACGGTCAGTAGGGGACACCGATGGGCTTGGAAAGGTCGCCGTCCGTCGGATGGGACGTTAAGCCGTGGCCCCGTGTACGGGAGAACCATACCCTGTGCACGTTAAAGAACACGCTGGATGGCCTTGACGGGAGGCTACCATCTGTCTCCCAACAGCTGTTCCAGTGGGTCCCCTCCCCCAACCTTCTCTGAGCCTTCGGGGTCCATGTGACCTGGCCATTTCGCCCATGGTGTGCAAAAAAGTGCCGGTCAGAGGTAAAACAACCCAACAACTCATTGCTCTACCTTATACTAAATAAGGGGAATGGCAAATGTTTTGGTCATTTTTGGCCTGTAACTTCAATCAATCAATCATTCATTTATTTCTATAAATATGAATGCATGGTATATACAGTTACATATTCCTTGAAATAGTAGCACACACAAATTGTTTTGGAAAAACAATTGCATCACAAGAGTGAGACACTCACCTGTGATGTTAGTAAACAAAAAGTTTATACATCAAGTAAACATTAGAAACAGTGATGTGAACCCAATAATAACTGTGATACAATGATTTGCTTAAAAATAATCGCTTTTATAATGATTATTTCTTCATAACATGGTTTCAATATTTTCTATTTCGTCAACATATTTGTATAGATATTTAGAATATTTGTAAATACATTTTTCATTTTTAATAGTAACTGGCAATGAGTTGAAGATTTTTGGCGCCAAATGTAAATTTTTTTATTATACTTTTTCTAAGTATGATAACGTAAATATTAGGACTTTCACTTTGTCTCTTGTTATAGTTTGCTATTGACAATATTTGATCAGACCACTTTTTACTAACAAGCAAATAAAATACTTTAAATATTAAAGTTGCAATTGCTTAGTGCATTGACAATATGTTTTAATAAAATTATTACCAGTTCTTGTGTAGTTCTTGCACACACACACACACACACACTTGTGATCTTAATTGACTCACTCATTATAAAGCTCTTGCTGCAGTTGATTTGATGCTGATTATATGATATCAGCATCATATATATATATAGCTTTGTGATATTGTAACGATTTGTACTGGTGGTAGTTCCTTAGTTTAATTAGCATTGATGAGATGTCAGTCCAATTAATCTTGATGGTGTAGTTGGTTGGATGGTCAGTGAAGTGTCCTGGCAACGTTTTTTTCTTCAATGCACATTTTAACTAATAAATTAATGATGAGTCACCAAATTATATCACTTTAACTTAATATATCAAAAGTTAAAAGACATAACAGCCATTATGTTACATTTTTTAATTTTTGATATATTAAATTAGAGCAATATTTTAGGCAGTACTTTCTTAAAACATCTTGTCAATGCACTAAGCAATTACAACTTTAATATTTAAAGATTTTATTTGCCAGATAAATATCAACTTGCAGTCAAATGACCAAAAAGAGAGAAATGAAGATTTTGAGTTGAATATTTTAATTTGGATATAGACTGCTCAATCTATAAGTGAGTTTCTGACATTAAATTTTAAACATTTGTTCTAAGTTAAAATAATATTTACCTGTCAGTTGCTATTGCCAAAATTCTGAACATTCATTTCATCTATGTCATCTGAACCTATTGTACCTCATGTTATTATTATTATAATCCATTTATCGAGAGATTGCAACAATAACATCATCACTGCTGTAAGCCAGCAATTGGTAGTTACCATTGTAACCAAATTACTCCACAAAATACTTTCTAAAATAAACTCTTCTCATAATCAGTTATACACATATATTTCAGTGATAGTGTGTAAATTAGTTAAGAATCTCCATTATGTTAAATATAAACTGAAAATCTGAAATGTTGGTTGGTTGGTTGTTTGGGGTTTATTGGCGCAACAGCAACTAAGGCTATATTGCGCCAAACAAACGATAAAAAGGGATAAAAGTCTCATAACCCACAATCAAAGTTAAAACGAACACAAACAAAACGGCACAAAACGATAAGTAAAAAAGACTAAAAAGTAAAAACTAGTGTAGAAGTTAACAATAAAAATGGGTGTATAGGACCTATTTAAAACCACAAACAAGAGTAAAAACTAGGAAACAGAGTAAAAATCAAATACGTGTAAAATAACCAGTAAAACGTAAAAAGTCGAAAACAGGAGTTAAAACGATTCATCAGATAAAAGATGGCCGAGTGTAAGAGGCTCAGCCATAAAATTGTGGAAGGTAAAATACATTTTGCGTTCAAGATTAAAAGTGGGACAATGAATTAAAATATGTTTAACAGTTAAAATAATCTGAAATGTAATCATTGTAAATTAGATTCTGATTTCAGGTGTTTTACTGAAATTCAGCTTCTAGTTCAGTGCATGCCTTCATCATGGTAAAATAATATGTGTTGCTTATTAATTTCAAGGAAGAATTAAATATCATTAAGCATGAAATGAAATTTAAAATTTTATTTAAAAAAAAATAAATATCCCCTGAAGCAGCTGCTTGCCACAGAGGTCTGACAGGAGCCTGTCAGTTTATATGCCATGGTAGAAGATCTGAGAGGATGGCAGGACCTCAGCAGAAAACATACTGAAAAATACATTTGCATTTACATAGACTCAAATTTTAAGTCATTAACAGATTCAGTATCCCACTCGAGTTAATATTCATCTGTGGGAATATACTGTGGAATTCATAAGGTACTATTTTAAAATATGTTGATAGCAGACTTTTCAGTTTTCAATCAGAAAAGTACAAATATTTCAGTTTTGCATAGTTTTTAAAAAATAAGCCACCAGTTGTATGATATTTAATAACATAATACTTTCACATAGCAAAGCATTAATGCTTACTTGTTTCATAAAAATTGGGAAACTTAATTTAAGTTAGCATTATGAAATGCATAATGCAATTCTAAACTTATCAAAAATATTTTGTTGTTCTTTGTCTAAGGTAGCATAATGTATGCTTAGAGTTAATTTGGCTGAGTACTTCCATCCATAATTTCATTGAGGCAAGCCAATTGTTTTGAAACTTGTATATTCAGACTTTTTAATAATTTTATATCACGATAATGCTGTGGTACAAAAGTTAAAAACATTCTTCCAGGGAGTAGTTTTCAAGCCAAGGGAAGTGCTGTACATTACCATTAATAATTATGGAATATACTTAAATAACACCTTAAAATTACCCCAATTTCACATATTGACTCAAAGTTAACTCTTCCAATCAGAGACCAACTACAGTTACATATAAAATGAACATATTTACGAATTTTGCTGGTACAATTGCATTTTCAGCGACAATGTCATGCTGCAGATGGTGATTATAAATGCTACCAGTCCTAAAAAATAGATGTTCTTCTTGTAGTTTTACAATGTATGCATAGAGGTTATGAACTGACGAATTTCTTTAGTGTCCACATCCAGGTCTGAAGCTTCATTCAACATTGATGCTTGAAATGTGGTTTATGATGCCAGTTGTTCGTGGTTTTATCAGTTCAATCTCTTCAGTACAAGATGTTATTTACTGCAACGTATTTTGCCACATAATTGCACATTGAAAACATCAAGGAATGGTATCTTCCGTAAGGTAATAAATGAATAGTTCACATACAGTGAAGAGCACTTTTTTCCCTGCTTGAAAATGTTTTTAGTAACTCAACTACTGGAAGTTAGCTAATGTCTTAATGACCCATTGTTTAACATAGGTCAAAAGCCATTGCTTTCTCAATGCTAAGAACTTTAAAACATCTAAAAACAAGAACCTTCCTGGTTCATAGGCTACGCATTTCACCACGAACTCATAACACATGGCATCCTCAGGCAAGAGAGATTGTAACAGGTGAGTTTTGAAGTAGCCACCTTCAGTCTGGCCCAGCCCACTGCGTGCTCAGTGTTGCATGCGCAATTCATGACTAAGGCTGCAGCAGGAGATGCCACACCTATGGGAGGGGTGGAATCTCTGTATTGCAGATCTCATCACGATGTTTATGAATATGTAAAGTCTCAGCATATTGTAATTGAAATTTTGTTTTTGGGGCTATTCTGGGTTTAAAAGTAATTTTATCAATTATAATTATTATAATAATTTTTATTTTAACAATATTATATATTAATTATTTTAACAATATTATATATATATAATTATTATATATATATATAATATTGTTTTTAACTATTGTTTTTGATAATGCTGTTGTAAGGTTCTTTTTACTTATGTCTGTGAAATGTTCATGCATCCGTGTCTCATATTGTCTATATGTTTTTCTTATGTATTTATTTTTGCCCCCCAGTAAGTTATCAGGATCAGGGATTTCGACTTCATATACTCCCCCCGTGGGGGGTTTCGGATCTCTATCATTTAAAACTAAATTTTTAATAGAGTGGGTAATGGTACTGGGTAATTTAATATTATGTTTACTTAAAGAGTTTTCAAGTGATTTAGTTATAGTTTTCATATAAGGAAAACTAATAGCATATTGATTTTTATTTTGTATTTGCTGCGGATTTGGCTAGATATCCCTATTTACTGTGTATTTCGCAGCTATTTCCCATTTTTGCACTAAATCACCCTGGTACCTCACCTCTTCGGTGGTTTTCTGAATGTACTGTAGTTCTTCTTGTAGTGTTTTTCGTTGAGAGCAATATCTGTAAGCTCTGACATAATGGGGGATAATACTTGCTTTTTTATATTTCATCAGATGTGAGGAATCTATTGGTTTATAATTAGGGACATAAGTTGGTTTTCGGTATATATGGTAGTCTTACAGAATTGTGATTTGTGGGTTATTTTAATATCTAAATAAGGTAATTGACATTTTTTCTCCGATTCTGTGGTAAATTTAATTGTAGGCATTATATTATTAAATGTATTAATAAAATCAGTTAATTTTTCTGCAGGGTGAGACCAGAAGATTAAAATGTCATCTACATACCAGATGTATAGGTCAGGTTTTAACTTACATGTGGAAAGAGCTGTTTCCTCGACATGCCTCATGACCACTTCGGACATGAGTCCAGACAGAGGGGAACCCATCGGGACGCCCTCGGTCTGGAGCCATGTTCAACCACTGATGTCAAAGAAATTAGATTTTATGGCAAGATCCAATGCTTCATGCATAGCGAAGTATTGTGCGTATGAAGGTTTTGCTACTCGTAGCCATTCAGCCTTTAGTCGCATCGCTGCATTCAATACCGGGGTATTAGGATACAGCGATACAACATCTAGTGAGTGCATTGTTACATATGGTGTGATGGATGTGTTCTGGATTCTTCCTAGGGCTTCGTGACATGATGTTACGATATTTTTTGTTGGTGGGAAATACTTTTTGAAAAAGTTAAATAAAGCTGTTTCTAGGTTATACGTTGGTGATTTTCGTTTATTAACTAAGGGTCGGAATGGTTTTTCTATTTCATGCATTTTAATTTTAACAAACATTTGTGGTATATCTGGGTACATTGGCATTATACATTGCTTTGTTATTTCTTCCGGTACAAATGGATCATTTTTCATAATACCCATTTTAGTTATTATATTTGGAATGGGGTTGTTTTTTACAGGTTGACATTTTAAATCCTTTATGGTTTCCATTACTTTTTTATCATATTGCTCTTTATCCATGATCACTATTTGGTTTGTTTTATCAGCCAGAACGATTGTAACTTCTTTATTATTTTTGAGGTCCTGTAATACTTTAATATTATTATTCTTATTTTTAATATTCCATGTTTGTTGAATAGCCCTATACATTTTATATCGTTCTTTATCCTTTAAATTATGTGGTATTTTGTTTAGTGATTGTTCTATTTGTGGGATCAGTTGTTCAATATTAATATTATTGTTTTCAAAAGCATATTTAGCTCCCTTTTGTAAGTTCATATCTTTTTCCCTGTTTAATTCATGCTTTGATAAATTTATATAATTCTTAATTTGTTGTAGTTGAATTCATTTTGGTTTTTTCTGATTTTGTATTATTTATTTTATTTTCATGCTTTTTCTGAATTTTTAAAATTTCCTGCTCTATTCTATATTCTACTCTACCCATAAATTGATTTAAATTATTGGTTTTTAACTTTAAATAACTCCTATATATATATATTCTTCTTGCTGCCGAAAATCTTTTCGTGTCTCTCTAATTACTTTTTTTAACATTATTGTTTCTGCCCATTGTAGTGTGTAATGTAATTTACTATTAAACTGTGATTTATCAATAACCAATGATTTTGGAATAACTCCTTATTTTTTACACATAACCAAAATATTCAAATGCAGCAATACGCTGTTTAGAGTGAGGCGACCTTTCATAAATTTCTGTGAATCCATTTTTGCACTTTAAACAACTCGACTCGTGTGCTTCTTATACTAATAAGGTTAAACACAGCTAAAATTCTATAATAATTTTATATCACGATAATGCTGTGGTACAAAAGTTAAAAACATTCTTCCAGGGAGTAGTTTTCAAGCCTAGGGAAGTGCTGTACATTACCATTAATAATTATGGAATATACTTAAATAACACCTTAAAATTACCCCAATTTTACATATTGACTCAAAGTTAACTCTTCCAATCAGAGACCAACGAGAGTTACATATGAAATGAACATATTTACCAATTTTACTGCTACAGTTGCATTTTGAGCAACGATGTCATGCTGCAGATGGTGATTATAAATGCTACCAATCCTAAAAAATAGATGTTCTTCTTGTAGTTTTACAATGTATGCATAGAGGTTATGAACTGACGAATTTCTTTAGTGTCCACATCCAGGTCTGAAGCTTCATTCAACATTGATGCTTGAAATGTGGTTTATGATGCCAGTTGTTCGTGGTTTTATCAGTTCAATCCCTTCAGTACAAGATGTTATTTACAACAACATATTTTGCACAATTGCAAATCTCATCACGATGTTTATGAATATGTAAAGTCTCGGCATATTGTAATTGAAATTTTGTTTTTGGGGCTATTCCACGTTTAAAATTAATTTTGCCAATTTTAATATTGTTTTCAACTATTGTTTTTGATAATACTGTTGTAAGGTTCTTTTTATTTATATCTGTGAAATGTTCATGCACATTGAAAACATCAAGGAATGGTATCTTCCGTAAGGTAATAAATGAACAGTTCACATACGGTGAAGAGCACTTTTTTCCCTGCTTGAAAATGTTTTTAGTAACTCAACTACTGGAAGTTAGCTAATGTCTTAATGACCCATTGTTTAACATAGGTCAAAAGCCATTGCTTTCTCAATGCTAAGAACTTTAAAACATCTAAAAACAAGAACCTTCCTGGTTCATAGGCTACGCATTTCACCACGAACTCATAACACATGGCATCCTCAGGCAAGAGAGATTGTAACAGGTGAGTGTTGAAGTAGCCGCCTTCAGTCTGGCCCAGCCCACTGCGTGCTCAGTGTTGCATGCGCAATTTATGACTAAGGCTGCAGCAGGAGATGCCACACCGATGGGAGGGGTGGAATCTCTGTATTGCAGATCTCATCACGATGTTTATGAATATGTAAAGTCTCAGCATATTGTAATTGAAATTTTGTTTTTGGGGCTATTCCACGTTTAAAATTAATTTTGCCAATTTTAATATTGTTTTCAACTATTGTTTTTGATAATACTGTTGTAAGGTTCTTTTTACTTATATCTGTGAAATGTTCATGCATCCGTTCATCTCATATTGTCTATATGTTTTTCTTATGTATTTATTTTTGCCCCCCAGTAAGTTATCAGTATGCTCCTTTTTTTCTTCATGTTTTATGTTTCATATTTCATTATCAAATGTTCAATTATTTATTATAGATGAATAAACTGTCTTATAACAAATGCACCGTTTTGAATGAAAAATCTTACCATTAATATTATTGTGCTATAATTATAATTTTAATTACTATGGTGCGGTTGTTTTATCTCTGAATATCATTTTTTGCATACAATGGGCTGAATGGCCAGGACACAAGAACCCCAAAGGTCAGGAAAAGGGATCCATTGAACATCTTTTTGGAAACAAATGCAATATTACTATGACCTTTCTACTTGTAAAATGTCACTGAATTCTGTTTTGCTTGTTTTATATTAAAATTCTGTTCATTCCCAGGTACATGCTGTAGACAAAGATGATGGACCGGCTGCCACTTTAGAGTACTCTTTATACAAAGCAAATAATAGTCTTATCCCTGAATTGTTTGGTATTACCCATGACAATGGTGAAATGTATCTTAGAAAATCAGCTTCTGGACAAGGTATGTAGAGAAGAGATATAAATATCTATTAAAAGGCAGAAATAATATTTATGTGCATCAAGTTTAAAAAAAAAGTTTTAACAATTGATATGAATGTGCCAAAATAATATTAAAATGAATTGTTTTATGTAGAAATTTAACTATTTAAGCTTTAAGTAATAATAAAATAATAATGAATAAATATCTCCTCAAGCAGCTGCTTGTTACAGAGGTCTAACAGGAGCCTGTCAGTTTATACACCAAAGTAAAAGGTCTGTGAGGATGGCAGGACCTCAGCAGAAAAATAACAAACATCCATGCCTTATCCAGGGCTCTAACCCCTGTCCCTCTGATCAGTGGCCCAGTGCACCAATCACTCGGCCACAGGATGACTTAAGTAGTAATAAGCTGCTGATCAACTAGTAAATGCATTGTTATTTTCTGATATATGATTTTTTTTCTAATACATCAAAACCAAGTTTAATTTGTTTTGAAGTTTGTAAATATTAGCTAATATCTTATTAATACTGCACCATAAGTTTTAGCTATAGACACACACACACACACACAAATTGCTCAAGTGACTATAGGTTATGGGGATCTAACTAATTTAGTTCACCAACATATATGTTATGAATGACACTACTCATTTTGTGACTTCAGGCCAATTTTAATAAGATATGTGTAGCATTGTTCATCTACCTCATTCTTGGTCTGCCCCCTTTTCTTTTAGCTTATTGGCACACTGTTTATGATTATATACTAATCTGTCACTATATATGCAAGCAATAAAGTCTCTTCTTACATAAGTATGTGCGACATAGTGTGCAAAGTTGATTGATGACTCTATCATCTAGTCTCATCATTACTCGTCGCTATGTAGTCAAACCACCTTATACCCACATGATAAGTAAGCTTCTGGAATCAAATGCATCAAGATACTTGAGGAAGATATTACTCTGAAGTTATCGTTGATCAGTTTTAGAGGAAAAATTGTCTTGAGCTGGGTGAGATATGAACCCACGACCTCCCGGGTAACATGTCAGGTGCTCTGGACCACTGAGCTACCGGCCACTGATTAAGATCTCCTCTAATTGATGCTATGAACTTTCTACCAACAATATGCAATTCTCCATGTCTTATACAGGTATTTGTCCCAGCTGCTCTCAGCCTCAAGAAACAATGACAATCATGTCATGAAAATGGTAAGTACATTCTGAGTGTACAGTTGTTTAAATTGAAGATATATTTTCCAACGTATTTAATGAATATTAAGGAAGATATTATTCTGAATTTACCGTCGATAAATTTTAGAGGAAAAATTGTCTTCAGCCAGGTGGAATATGAACCCTCGACCTCCTGATAACATGTCAGGTGCTCTAGACCACTGAGCTACCAGCCACCGATCAAGATCTCCTCTAATTGATGTTATGAACTTTCTACCAGCAATACACAATTCTCCATGTCTCATGCATGTATTTGTCCCAGCTGCTCTCAGCCTCAAGAAAAATTTAGCTGATAGTAATAAAATTCCAAGCAGGAGACATATCCCTTGAAAATGAACCTTGTGATTGTCTACCAGTAGTTGTAACAGATGAGTAGGTGAAGAATATTGTGGAAACTGATCCATGGCAGAGTGTTCGTGAGATCATAGGGAAGGTCTGTGTGCATCATTTGATGGTTGTCAGGTGCCTAGCAGTCCTGGGGAAAGTGAAACAACCTGATGTCTGGGTGCCACACTAATTAACAGCAGCCAACAGGACACGCTATCTGGAGGTGTGCATTTCCCTCATTGCCAGAACAAATTGGACAGAATCCTGCATCGGATCATAACTTGTGATGAAAAGTGGGTTCTCGGTCCTCTATGAAAATTGTCATCGATCAGTACAGTGAATGGATAGCATAGAGCTACAAAAACATTGTCTAAAGCAACCCCTATACCCACAGAAAGTGTTAGTTCTCATATGGTGGTCTGCTGCCAGCATAATCCATCATTCTTTTCTCCGACCAGGTGAAACCATCAATTCAGATTGCTATTGTGCTGAAATGCTTCTGATGCATGGAAAGCTCCATACAAAACAACCAGTTTCAGTCAGCAGGTATGGGTTCCTCCTGTTATATAACAATGCCCAACCATCTGTCTCATAAAGGACAGTCCAACAAGTCCACCAGTTGGACTATGAAATACTGCTGCACCCTGCTTATTCCTCTGACCTTGCTCACACAGATATCACCTCTTCTGGAATCTGGACCATCTACTGGCAGAGAGAAGACCTTCCCAAACGACTGAACTGTGTGTCAAGCTATTGCCACCTTCCTTGCCTCACAGACTCCTGAGTTTTATCACCACGCGATCCATAGTCTCGTAATCCTTTAGCAGAAATGTGTTGATGCCAGGGGGACTTTGACTAGGCAAGTAACTGCTTCCCATTTTTATGAGGGTCTGCAGGTGGCAGTCTCATTTTGGACATTTCATGTACACCAACCCAATACACCTAATTACTCCACAAGAAAATAGCTTAAAAAAACTCAGGCAACTAAAGTAACCCAGGTAGAAAAAATGAGCATTCTTGATTTTATTGACAATATGTCAGTGCTGTTCACAACAAAAAATATAAAATGTTAGCATTTGTGAAAAGCCATATCAACTATGAATCATAGTAGTTTGACATCCATCTTGATAGCGCTTGATTGACATCTAAGGTAAAGCGAGTTTATGTTTTATACAGTGATTCTGTTGATTTTTATTTCTAGTATTAAATATAGACCAAAGGTATAAAATGAATCATATTTTGGCATAAATATAAACAGTTAGGCTTAGATATAGTTTTTATATACATTGATATTCTGTCATATGATAGCTAATTACCATTAAACATGATATGAAACATATTTCTTATGGTTGAATTAATCAATAATAAATGCACAGATTACTTGTTGACAATAGTTAAAAAAATAATTTTGTGGAAAAAAATATATTTCTTATGGTTATTTTTTTAAAATGTGTGATGGCAAACTTGGAAGTGTAGAGATGCTTCCATTTTGCACAGTTTTAGACATATAAACTCATGGTTATGATAATAAGATATAAATATTAATAATTTCTTATTTTACAAAAGTAGGGGTAAAAACTTAGTTTAACATTATAAATTACAAATGCAATTGCAAAACTGTTGAACGACATTGATGTTGCATTTCTAAAGTAGTATGATAGAATGGTTTTGGTTTAGTATCTGTGTTTCTCATTTGTTACAGTTTTAGAACATAAAGATAAGCAAATTGTTTTATTAGAGATATTCTTGGAATATTTTCTAAATACAATTTTTTCCATATATCCCAGTTGTACCAAAGTGTGTGTGTGTGTGTGTGTTTTTTCACTCTATTAAATATTTTCTTTCAATTGTACCATGAATTTGTCAAAATTTATATTATTGCAAAGTAAACAACTTGGATATCAAATGAATTCCAAGAAATAGGTTAAAGCATTTTTAGTAATATATGCAACATACTAAATGCTGTTTAGTAACACATAGCTTAATAGTATTTCATAAAGTTGATAAAATATTAAAATTAAATTGTTATATATACGAGGAGTGATCATTTAATTCGTGGACTGACACCATAAGTACTCGTACATAGCACTTTTTCCAAAGTAACACTAGATGGCGCTGTGCGTGACTGCTGCAAAGGAGGCTCCATATTCCAAGGTAATTTGGCGTCGACTGCTGTTAAGACTATCATTCGAGTTGCATGTTGTAGGCGTTCATTCAGAATGTCAGAAATTCAGACGGAGCAGCAGTATGTCATTCGTTATTGTGTTAGGCGAGGCCTAAGTGCTGCTGCAACTGTTGAAGAGATGAGTGAAGCCTATGGTAATGACTGTCTTCGTAGGTCTGTCATTTTTAAGTGGCATAAGCAATTCAAAGAAGGACACGAATCTGTTGCTGATGACCCAAAACCCAGCCAGCCTTCTTCCTCAACAACTCCTGAGCAAATCGAAAGAGCCCTGGCAATCCTAAAGGAAGACAGACAAATAACACTTCGTGAAGTGGCTGTGAAAATGTCAGTTTCATACGGAAGCATTCATGAAATTGTGAAAACACATCTGAAAATGTCACGAATCTGTGCTCAATGGATTCCACACAGTTTGACTCCAGAACAAAAGCAAAAAAGGGTACATCTGTGAAAGGAGATGCTTAATTGATTTGGAAGCCAGGGTCCAACCTTCATGAGTCGAATTGTGATTTGCAATGAAACTTGGATCTTTCACTATGATCCCGAAACTAAACAACAGTCAAGTCAATGGAAGCATCCCCATTCACTGAGACCCAAGAAAATTCAGGTTTCTCATTCAGTTGGGAAACAAATGGCTCTTTTGTTTTTTGACATCAAAGGTGTTCTCATTACTCACTGTGTACCTCGTGGAACAACCATGAATAAGGAAGCCTATGCGAAGGTTCTCAGAACCAAACTTCAGCATGCCATTCGTGTAAAACGTCCAGAACACTCTGGTGTGACTTGGTTTCTCCATCACAACAATGCCAGGCCCCATATGGCTAATATTGTGCAGCCAGTGATCACTGCCATAGGTGCTGAGGTTCTTCACACATCCTCCATATTCCCTGGACTTAGCACCCTGTGATTTTTTCCTCTTTCTGAGACTGAAGAAAGCTTTGAAAGGGAAACATTTTGCATCCGATGACGAAGCTTGCAGAGTCACAGTGACAACACTTCGCGTGCTTTCAAAAAATGGCTTCAAAGAATCTTTTAATGCATGGAGTACAATGATGGCAAAAATGTGTGAAGTTCAAGGGAGAGTATTTTGAGAAAGACAAATGCCAGGAAGATTCAGAGGATGATATTTAATGTAACTTTTTGCTTCTGTCCACGAATTAAATGATCACACTGTGTATTTTATTGAATACTATAATTTTTATATATATTTTTCTCTGCAGTAATTGAAATATAGTGTAATATGCAGAAATTGAAGTTTCACTATCACATGTTTAGATGCATTATATTACTGTAATATTTGATTAATATTATTATTGACTGGTAAGACGAAAATGTGAAATTTGTTATTGATATAGTCTTAAATACTTCACATAAACGTTTTGTGGCAGGTGAAAGAATCATATAATTTTGGAGTTTTCATATAAACTGTATACATACTTTTCTTTATCTTGTATTAAATTTAGTTTTGTTTTTGATAGCTTGTTATCTCTTTCACCAAATGTATAAGGAGTAAATGTTTCCTCTTTCCTTGAAATTATGAATAAAATACAATTTCGGTTTTCTTACTTACTATATAATATTTTAAACAAAAAATGTTTTGCAATTAGCCAATGGAACTTTTTCTAAACAAAATTAGTGCATGGTTAATAAGTTTACATTGATTATTACTATAATTGGTGTAGTACTCAAAAATACATTTTTTTTTTCTTTTTGGAAAAGTATAGTTTATTTTATCATGTAGGACCAGGTTTTTTACCAAATGATTGATGTGATATGTGACACAAAAAGTTAAGACACTGTCTTAAACAGTCTCTTGGATGTTTATGTTATATGTCTTTATATGACAGCATGAATTTGCAACTTGCTATTGAAAACTTTATAATTCTAATATACAATAGTTCTTCAAACAAACTGATGAAAGAACTCTAGAAATTTTTCATTTTAATGTTACCTGGAAGCAGATTCAGGTACTAAACCAGATCTAGGGAATTAATTCAAAGTCTAAAGTTTTGATAAAAGCCGTATACTATAACCAAAAATATATGTATGTAAAGTTATATAATAAGGCCAAATTAAATTTTTTAGCCCTCTGCCAAATCTAAAAATAAGCTTTTGCTCTCCCCCCACCCCCAATCCGTGCCAAGTTACCTAATAAGGAGAGATTTGGTGCATGAGCAATTTAAAAATTGCATTTTTTTGCTATGAGAGGAAGAAAAATGATTCGGACAATGTACTAAATGTAATATTTTTATTATTATTTTTAATTTTTTCTAAATTATATCTACAATTTCACTCAAAAATTATAAAAACCAAGTCAATATTTTCACATGTTTACAAATATTAATTAAATTATAAGGAGTTACAAATGTTTCAAAGTTAGCTTTATGTACATTCATGTGAATCATCATCATCATCCTCAAGCTGCCAAGAGCTATGGAGGTCCAACCATATTGTGCAATTTAGTTCCCCAAGCACATCTGTCCTGAACTACATCTGCTGCATCTGAGCACTGTAAACCAATTCTAATGAGGTCCTATTTAACATTGTCTGCCCACCGCATTCTAAATCTCCCTCTCTTTCTGAGGCTTTTTGGCACATTGTTCATAACCTATTCACTAATCTATAGTTATGCATCGGGCAGCATCGTCAAAGCGCAAGTTTCTCTTTGCACAATATGCTGCTCAAAGGATTACTTACAAAGTTGAACCACCTACAATATTGCATAAATATCTAGAATCAAAAGCATCAAGTTTCCTGTTATCTTGCTTACAAAGTGTCTAGTTTCACTAACATAACCTACTCTAGAGAGAACTAAACTATTATGCAATCTAATTTTAGTCTTTAGATGTATATGCCTATTTCTCCACACTCTCCATAGATTCTTAAAAGTACAGTAACAATCCCTATTCATCTGTTAATTTCATGCCACACATTACCAATATTTGTTACATAGCTCCTAAGATAATTAAACTAAGACACCTGCTGAAGAGTGGAACTATTCAGATTAACTGAACCACAGCCAGCCTGACCAATTTTCATCACTTTAGATTTCTCCCTATTTATCACCAAACCTACTCTATACCAGTTTCATCAACAGTTCTAATGAAAGGGTTCATATCATCAACATCATAGGACAATAATATTAGGTATATGATAGAAATAAGATTCAGGGGGGGGGGGGGGGTCTAAACTTTATTATCTTCAGATTTGTCATTCTTTCATCTCTCTGCTTCATGCTCTCTTTTATTGGTATCTTTATCACAAATTTTAAATATTTCCCTACTTAAAAGTCAGGCTTTCCTTGAGGATGTGGCCCTGACCATTATGTTTAACTAGCCCTGCTGTATAATGCATTTTTTGTTTGTTCAAAGAATACATAATGAATTTGTTGTTTGTCATTCCTTCAAGCTAGTTTGTGCCACTAGGGTATGAATAATTGGAAGTTTACTGTATTGTTTTGAAATTATTTTTAAGCTTTCCGAGAATCCAATCCCACTCTAAAATAAATTATTCTCAAATAACGTTTTGGCACAGAGGTCTGACAGGAACCTATTAATTTGACATTCCTTAAAGAAGCTATGTGAGGGAAGCAGATAGCAGAAAGACGGCACAAGAAAAGAAACATCCGTGCCGTATCTGGGGCTTGAACCGAGGCCCTTTTGATATGTAGACAAGCACACTAACCACTCGGCCCTCTCAATGTGACATTAGTATTATATTTGTGAATTCTGTTATGAAATAAAGTGTAGAATTACAAAATTTAAGAAAAAATGGAAAATAAAAAATGTTTGGAGTCAATATTTTAAACAACATAGCTTTCAGTCAGTATGGGCAAAAGACCATAGCACACCTACTAACATGGTAGAAAAGGTAGTACTACTACCAGGCTAAATCTCCCCCACTTTTTTTTTTTGAACTGTCATATAACTCCCAAGATTATTTTCTTAGTATTAAAGGGATTTTTCTCAGTTTGCACATATAAAAATTAAACATTCATGTTCAATTTCACTAGTGATACCCATTATTTTTATGATAGGATGTTATATTTATTTTAAAATGTAGCAAATGCTGTTTATAGGAAATTTTTTCATAATTTTTTAATATTATAGGTAGTTAATTTAAATTTATATTTTTGGTATTTCAGAAAATTATGTGTACCAGTTTTTTGTTCAAGTTCAAGATCGAGGTTCTCCATCTCAAGAGGCTGTAGTCCCAATTAATATAAATTTCATTGACTCAAAAGAAGAATACCCACGATTTGAACATTTTAAATATGTGTTTTATTTGTCAGAAAAAGCTGGTATTGGAACTATAATTTCAACTTTAAATATTTCATGCAGTTACCCAGTTAAATATTCTTTGACCTCAGCACCTGATGGTTCTGATGCTGAACTCTACCTTTCAAAATTTAGCATTGATGAGCATGGAAGTATAATGCTAATGGCTGAAGTTGACAGAGAAAGGCAGGCCACATATTTTTTGAATGTTAGAGCAGAAACCACTAATATTCCTTCTCGAATATCTTGCACTGATGTAACAATCCACATAATGGATGATAATGACAATAGCCCTGAGTTTGAATCAGATTTATATAGTGTCTCAGTAGCAGAAAATATTGAGGAAGGAGCCACTTTACTGAAAGTTATAGCTTTTGATCCTGATGTAGGTCAGAGTAGCTTGATATCGTATAGTTTTGGCTCTGATACAGGTAATATTGCCAACATCTTCCACTTAGATTCAAAGTCTGGATGGCTCTCATTAATGGTACCTTTAGATCGAGAAGAAACTTCTTTTTATAATTTTACTGTTACAGCTTTCGACCATGGGCCCATACCACATATGGCTACTACTATAATAAACATAAAAATTCAAGATTATAATGATAATCCTCCTGAATTTTATTTGCAACATTATAATTGTGCTGTTGTTGAAGATGCAGTCCCTGGAACTTTAGTGGTTACTCTTTCCACAACAGATAAAGATGAAGAACTTAATCCTGTAGAATTTTATATTACAGATGGCAATCCTCAAGGGCAATTTCAGATTCTGCAATCTGGAAAACTGTTCATTAGAAAACCATTAGATAGGGAGGACATTGCAAGTTATCAACTGGAAGTCACAGCTACTGATGGAAAATTTGTGTCCAAAACATGGGTTTCTGTAGATGTTATAGATGTGAATGACAACCCTCCTGTATGCCTTAAGGTAAATATTTCCTGATTGTTTCATATTTAACTGTCTCTTTAAAATTGGTATATTTATTAATACTTCCTAACCACTTAACCTTAGCTGGCATAGTGGTTAGGCTAGTGGCATAGGGAGCTAGTTCCAGCAAGACAAACTGTGTGCTGTGTTAGCTCTAACTGAGGCTTTGGTCAACAGTGACTTCGGTCTTAGTAGGGCATGTCCGCAAAATTCCCCCCCTGCCCACGGTCAGTAGGGGACACCAATGGGCTTGGAAAGGCTGCCGTCCGTCGGATGGGACGTTAAGCTGTGGTCCCGTGTGTGGGAGAGCCATACCCTGTGCACGTTAAAGAACACGCTGGATGGCCTTGACGGGAGGCTACCATCTGTCTCCCAACAGCTATTCCAGTGGGTCCCCTCCCCCAACCTTCTCTGAGCCTTCGGGGTCCATGTGACCTGGCCATTTAACCCATGGTGTGCAAAAAAGTGCCGCTCAGAGGTAAAACAACCCAACTTAGTAGGGCATGCCCTTGTATGAGAAGGCATGTAAAAGCTAGGAGTGTTGTTCTCTGTCCTATATGTTGCAAATAAAAAAAAATGTGAGTAATAGCAATTTGTAGTAATCTTTACATATTCAGAGTGAGTCGGTAAAAGTACTCTTCGTCTTCCTTCATCTAGATAGAATAGAATAGATTTGTGAAATTGATAGATGCCATCTTAAACATTAGTCTTGTTTTGTACATATTTTTATTTAACCCTCAAAGTGCTGGATTTCTAAAACAACAGAATCTGTGGCTAGGTTAATTCTGATGCGTTTTCAAAAAATAACTGTAGAATTTTGTTCTGAAATATGTAAGAAGCTAAAATACAGAATGTTATGAGTGGAATTCGAACCCACGTTTCCAGGAAACATGCCTGTTATGCTACCACTACACTACCAATGGCTAACCTTTTCTCAGCTTGTATGACCTTATAAATTTTCCTGATTATTTTTTTTTATTTGATTCGCACAGTGGCACCATCTATCTGGGAAGTGGACAAATCTGTTGCCTCATATAGATGGAATTAATATTTGTCACTCATGCTCATGGCGTTAAATCAATAAATCAGAAGTAAAGAATCACAGGATATGTCCTGTAGACATGGAACTCATGAAATAAAAACCTGAAAAAAAAAGAGTTTTCCATTTCCCAGATAGATGGCACCACTATGCGAATCAAATAAAAAACATTCCCAGCTCTGAGCATTTCTGTAGTAATTTCATCTACCCCTGGGGATTTATGAAGTTTAAGTTTAGAAATAGCCAAAATAACTTCAGATTGTGTTATAGAGCCAACATTAAAGATCCCAATACATTTATCATCATTACAAACAACCACATTGTTTAGAACATCACTGAAATGCTTAGCCCACCTTGCCATGACAGAATCCTCCCAGTTTATAACTGTACCTTGTTTATCCTTTAATCCCTGTATACCTGTCTGTTTTCTACCACACAAAATATTAACTATCTGGTACAGCTCTCTGCTGTTGTGCTGTCTAACTGCCTCCTCCGCTTTGTCAGCCAAGCCATCAAGCCAAAGATTCTTATCAGTAGCTAACTGATCCTTTACACGTTTATTAAGCTCTCTGTAATCCTTTCTATTAGTACTAGTAGGGTACTGATTAAGGACATTCCTGCAGTTCCTTCTTTCTGAAATAAGCTCAAGTGCCTTATCACTTAAATAATTCTGTCTCCTCTGCTCCTTTTTTCCTAAAAGAGTACTGTTAGTGTCCAAAAAAGCCTGTTTAAAATGAGCCCATTCTTCCTCAACTTCAGTAGTAAGCAAACCATGACAGTCATAATGAGTAAGTAACCTATCATGGTAAGCTTTGGCTAAACTGGATCTTTCAGAGCTTCAGTATTAAAAGTAAATTTTTTTAACCCTAGCACAACACTTTTTAAGTTTAAGTTGCAAGACACTTTTAACAAGGTAATGGTCAGATCCAATTTCAGCTCCCCTATATACCCTGGTATTTCTAACAGAACTAGCCCATTTGCTGTTAATTAATATATAATCAATCATATTCCTGTGCAGCCCGTCAGGTGAAACCCATGTGTATTTATGTATGTCGCGGTGTTTGTAATATGTGTTAGTTATTCTGAAACCATTAAGTTATAATGTTTTATTTGAAAAGAAATAGCATTTAATTATGAGTGATTAAACAAAATTTTCAGGAGAAAATAAAAGAAATTTTTTAATGTCAGAATTTTTTTTATATTTTAACTTGTATAAAAAAATTTCAAGTAATTTTATTGTATTTCAATTTTATTTCATCACTCTAATATAAATATCACATAATAGTTTTACTGTTGCTTATATTTTACATTAATTTAATTTTTTTGCAAAATATATCAGATAATCACATTTTTATGTATATTTACCACAAAAGTAAATCTAAAAAACCAACCATAACTAAGATACCACATAAGTAAAAAGATTGGCATAAGAAATAACATTCTGTATTTTTGTTCTTCAGTCACCACAAATTGTGGACTTGGAAAATGTGTTAATTATTACCACAAATAATAACTTTAAACATCTCTTTGAAACCAATGAAAACAATTTCAATCTGTTTTTGTTGTTCAACCATTGCCAGTTTACTCTTGACTAATACAGAGTTCAAAGAAAAGTCTTAAAATATCCAAATGCTGTTTTTAACGAAGGATCATAGAAGTGCAAATGATAGGTCTATTTCTATGAAAGTGGCCATGCCCTATTAAATGACAGCTACTATAGCGCCCATAGTGGCAAATTTAGGAAGTTAAACCTAAACAGAGATAGAGAAAAATGTAAATTGCAAAGTTGTATAGCATCTTCTAATTAATAGGAAACAACATATAGTATGCACGAAATGAGCAATGCAAAGCTATAAATGCTGATCATTCAAAATCAATGCTTGATACTTAGCCACTGCAAAATGTTGTGATGACTCAAAGGCCATGGAAAACATGACATATGCAACAGAAAGGGAGAGATATAATAGTGATGAAACCATTTATTCCACAGATTAATGGTTACAGGCTGATTATTAATACTATTCACATCTATTAGGTTCTTACAAATGAAATGGCCGAATTGTTAGTGAAACATTCAACAGCTATTAGTTTGTTAAAAATAACTTTACTGAATCAAAATAGGCACCAACAGATTCAATATACACTTATGCCAGCATGAAACAAATGCATTTATGCCATTGGTAAACAAACCTGAGTTCTGGAAGCAATGAATTCTTCAAATGCATTTTGTCTCATTACTGTTATGCATTTTGTCTCATCCTCTGTCTTATTGCTGAATGTCTCAATCCTCTGTCTCATTGTTAAATGTCTCATCCTCTGTCTCATTGCTGAATGTTTTTCTCATTAAGAAGTGATCAAGATGCTTGAAGAAGTGATAGTCAGTTGGTAATAGGTGTGGTGAATATGCTAGGTGAGCAAGAGTTTCATACTGTAACTGATGGAGTTTCCAGACCATTATTTGTGAGATATGAGGTCAAGCATTATGATGAAACAGTAGGACACTGTGTCTATTGACCAATGCAGGCTGTTTCTTGCATAATTTGTCATGCATTTTTTGCAGTTCTGCAAATATATATCTGCATTTATTGTTTCACTCAATTTTAGGAATAATGGATAACACTAGTTGCAGATTACCAAATGGTCACCATAACCTTCTTTGGGTGAGAATTAGGCTTGGACATGTGTTTGGGTGCTTCTACGAAGTCTTGTCATTCAGCAGAACTTCGAAGTTTGTCGTATAGGATCCATTTTTCATCATACATTACAGCTCTATACAAAAACATTTCTTTTATTTTGTGTGAGAAGGGAAGTGCACACTTCAAGTTGACATACCTTATGAGTATCCATTAATTTATGTGGATCCCATTTATCCAGCTTCTTCACTTTCCCAGTGGCTTCCAGGTGCTGAGAAACTGATAATGCATGCCAAATTTGTATGTGATGTCTTATACAGTTTGGTATGTTTCTGACTCAAAGCCTTCAATCATTATCAATCGCTTCTTTGGGTTGACTATGTGGCTTATTTTGAAGTCTGATGTCGCTTGATCAAAAATTTTCAAACCAATGTCATGTTGTCCATTCACTAGCTGTGGCTTCCCCAAATGCTGCATTGATGTTCTGAGTTGCCTCTGCAGCATTCTGTCCCAGTTTAAATTTGTAAAGAACACGAATTTGATCCATTTTTCCCTTTAAGCTTTTATAATCCACTTACCACAAAATCTGCTGGTGAAATGACTACTGTGTTATCATAAGCTGACTTCATGATTTAATATAATGTATCACAAGCTCCATCTGCAGCATTTACAATCCTCAAAACATCAAAAACTTCTTGCATCTGCAAAATCAGCCATTTGATATGCAACAGCCTAATATTAAAAATTACAGTTTTATAGCAAATAATAAAATCCATGAAGCTAACAGTAACTTATCCACAGAACATACAAATAGAAAAGAAAAGTAGGGAGATTATAAGTAATAAAGATATTAAGTAGCTTAGTACACTTAGACAAGTGCAACATAAGTTTATATTTATATATAAAAAATAATAAATACCCCCTCAAGCAGCTGCTTGCCACAGAGGTCTGACAGGAGCCTGTCAGTTTATATACCATAGTAGAAGATCTGAGAGGATGGCAGGCCTTCAGCAGAAAAACGACACAAACATCCATGCCTTACCCAGGGCTCGAACCCAGGTCCCTTACATCAGTAGCGAAGTGCGCTAACCACTTGGCCACGGGACAGCTTATTATATTATTATTTATTATTATTTATATATATATATATTAACATGGCACAGAAAGTCACAGTTAAATGTTTGAACATAATCTAAATTTCAATCAAATATTTAGTCTTTGCCACCCAAAAAATTTCTTTGGGGTTCGAAAGATACTTTAGATGATGAGAAGAAAAGGTTAAGAACTTGGCATAATATACAATTTTCTAATAGAGGGGTTGTAAGTATTTTTTTTAATATTATTCCTGTTTTTTTTTGTGTCCAATCTTTGAAAAACAAGTTAAGCTAATATTAAACTTTTGTTTTCAAAGTATGGCACAATGGACAGTAACAGTAAGTAGGAAAGGTCTTGTAATAATTGTATTCATAGCTGTCTTAGAATAGGTAGATTAATATATGTAGCAATTTACTTACTTCTGAGTAAATATCCTTGTGTCGGGAAGTACATGACCTTGATTTCTTTGAAATAATATGTTTTGTTGTTATGAAGCCATTTAGGGTTTTTGTTAATGTCTAGTTGATTATAATTGATTTTGACAATATCAAAATCACTGAAAAGAAGAACTGTGTAAGTAAGAGCTTAAGGGGAAAAATGGATTAAAAAAAAAACAATGATCAAAAACTGTCCGTAAGGTGTATATATATATATATTTTTTATGTTCATCACTGATCCAAATTTGATCCATCCTTTTACATGGTTTAGTTTTGGAAATGAAAGAATATTTATTTTGGATATTATTAAAGGTTTCAACTAATATTGCATAAATTTCATTAGCAGCAGTTTTGCCTCTTGTGATGTTCAGCCAATTAATTTTGCTTAGACAATCTTTGTTTTTTCATTCATTGTATCTGATAATACCAAAGGATTCATAAACATTCCAGTTCACGAGTGCTATAAATAAAACTCTCAAGTGCAGGAGTCTAACATCGAGCTCCTTTGATGTGCCTACCATTGGCTACATTGCACATCTGAATGTAAGAAAGAATAACTTGTCATACAGCAACCAGTATTGAAGGTGTCACACTATCACAGGCATTGACAGTCTGACATTACAGTTCTTGCAATGCTGACATACAGTTCTTGCAGGTTCTGTGGCATACACTTATTCTTTCATTGTAATTCCAGGGAAAGAGGTCCATAAGAGTCAAGTCGGGACTGGAGGCCACTCCACAGGACCACCATATCCGGTGATCTGGTGTCCGAATGTGTCAGACAGGAAAGAATGCATGTTTGGTGGGTGGTGCAGCAATACTCCTATGTTGGTATCACATGCACTGTAAATCCCTGAGGTAAGGTCATCCAACCAGTCAGGTATTGTGTACCATAACAGTTGGAGGTACCTCCAACTTGTTAATATTTCCCCACAGAATACCAGTCCAATGAGTGTTGTTCCAAATACTGCACCAGATGTTAGTTGAACAGCATACTTGATGCCTTGCCACTCATCCAAGGAATGGTTTGTTAAGATCCCAGTAATAGGTGTTCTGCCTGTTAACAATTCTGGCCCATTTGAATTGTGTCTCATCTGTCCAAAGGATCTCAGACCAAAAGAATGAGTTATTCTCTAAAGTATTAACACCAAATTGTCCAAACTAAACATCTCTGAAGGTCTATTATCAAATCATGCATCAGTAAGGGATGGTATAGGTGTGCACCATTCTCATGCAGGATTTGTCACACACAAACTGCAAGCATCACTGAATGCTGTGGTACTGATGCATGAGTGGGCAAGGACATATCCTAGGATGTCTACTGGATGCACTTGAATACCCAATCCTGTCAATCTGCATGATTGTGGATGAGTTGTAATGCTGCCTGTCTCTCTAAGCTGTCGAACAACATGGCAAATGGTCACCAAAATTGGATGTGGACCAGGTGGAAAATGCATGGCATGCTGTTGTGCAGCTTCTTGGACATTTTCACAGCTGCACCACTCACAGTACTGATCATTGGAGTTGCCCAACATCTGGTGTGATGGTTCACCCATTCACTTTTATTTTTCCTTAATTTATTTACATTATAATTATTATTTCTTTACTTTGAATCATCATTTCTCTCCACCCATAGTGTTGCCGATCTACACAATTCTATTTCGATTGACGGCAGCTAAATGCACTGAGCAAGGTCATGGTCACTTCAATCATCATCTTCGTCACCTGATCACTATATTCGAATGTGGCTTCCAAGTGTGATGTCAGCATGTGCCAAGTTAGCTTAAGCCAGAGTGTGGCTAAGAGTTAGTATAGTGATGAGTTGACAGTTAGTAGTTGGTATTGAGGGGAGAAGTAGATATTAGTTTTTGGTGTGACATGTGGATGAAAGATTTAATTGTCCTCATTTTTGTAGAGGCTGTTTAATTGGTGAGTCTAGAATCCAATAAACTCGTTTAATGCTATGGAATTTGTATTTGAGTTTTTGAGTTTTTTTCTCTTGAGCAGAGTTTTGTTTTATAAATATTAATTTAATTACAATTTTGGGACAATTTTGTCTTATGCTTTAAAAAAAAAACTCTTGTTTAATTTCTTGGGAACAGTAATTGCCTGGCACTCGAGTTCAGCTATCTGGCAAAGAAAATAATAACATACTTGGAGTGTTACACTGGGTCTTCAAATGGCACACCTACTCATGCTATAAGTCGCCTACAAGTGCTATATCACATACTACCAGGCCTGATTTTTACCTCACTGGATAGGTGCACATCATCGTCATCATCATCATCCTCAAGCAGCCATTGGCTACGGAGGTCCAACCAGACCGTGCAATTTAGTTCTCCAAGCAAGTCTATCCTGAGCTACATCTACTGCATCTGGCCACTGCACACCAATTCTAACAAGGTTCTGTTTGACATTGTCTGCCCACCGCATCCTACGTCTCCCCTTCTTTCTGAGGCCTTTAGGCACACTGTTCATAACCCTATTTGCCAATCTATAATTACTCATACGGGCAACATGGCCAAACCAACGGAGGGAGTCTCTCTCTGCACAATATGCTGCTTAAAGGAGGTTGCAAACTTCTTTGCCTAACCTCATCATTAGTTACAAAGTTGAACCACCTAATGCCCAAGATACTGCGTAAGCATCTGGAATCAAAAGCATCTAGTTTCCTGTTATCTTGTTTACAAAGTGTCCAAGTTTCACTACCATAACTAACCCTAGAAAGAACCAAACTATTATACAGTCTAATTTTAGTCTTTAGGTGTATACGCCTATTTCTCCACACTCTCCATAGATTCTTAAAAGTCCCAGCAGCAATCCCTATTCATCTGTTAATCGCATGCCACACATCACCATTATCTGTTACATAGCTCCCAAGATAATTAAACTGTAACACCTGCTCAAGACTGCAACCATTCAGATTAACTGAATCACAGCCTGCCTGACCAATTTTCATCACTTTAGTTTTCTCTCTGTTTATAACCAAACCTACTCTACTACCAGTCTCATCAACAGCGTCATCATGTGCTATATTTGTGAATTTTTCTGTGCCATTGCAGAATATTTTGCAGTGGCTAAACATCGAGCATCTGATTTTGAATGATCAGAGTTTATAGCCTTCCATCTACTCATTTAATGCATAATATATGTCTTTACTACTGCTGATTAGAAGATTAATGAATAATACACACAGTTATATATAATTATTTAATTACTCATGAATTAATACTGTACATTAAAGTAATCTACATTAATGTACCTCATTAACCAGGAGGAGTGCAATGGATATAACAATTCATAGTACATTATCACCAATTGGTTAATAAGTTAGCGAGTATTAGTAACCAATTGGTGATAGTGTACTATGAATTGTTATACCCATTGCACTCCTCCTGGTTAATGAGGCACATTAATGTACAGTATTAATTCATGAGTAATTAAATAATTTGAAGATGATCTACAACTTTGAAATTTATATTTTTTTCCTTATCTCTCTTTGCTGTTGAGTTAAGTTTGTTAACTTCCTAAATTTTCCATAAGGGGATGTACAGTCACTGTCATTCAATCAGACATGGCCACTTTCACATACATAGATGTAATATTTGCACCACTAGGAATGTACTAGGCCTAGCCAGTTCTGTGCATCATGGGGTATTGGTGCATAGCTCTCCTTCCAGTGACTACCTAGCTACCATTTGCAGATTTTATCTTTATGGCTCCACAATCCAAGTAATATGTATTATGTAACATGGGCCATCTTTCTCTCTCTCTCTGGTTTCAGTTTTTATATTGTTTTTGATTTCTGAATTATTTTTTTCTTCAATTTTTAGGGCAGAATTTTTTTTTCTTAATTTTCAGTAACAGACTTTTTTTGAACAATTGCTGTAAAGTTTAGGAAACTGATTGAATTTTCTATAGGATCAGATTATTGAGTTGTTAACAGTAAAATTAGAATAATTACACTATATTAAAATTACAAAGTTTATGCCACATTTTCTCATATAATTTATGAAATAAAAATAAATACCCCCTTAAGGAGCTGCTTGTCACAGAGATCTGACAGGTGTCTGTCAGTTTATTTGTCACAGTAAAAGGTCGGTGAAGAAGACAATGACAGAAAGACAATGTTATTGCCTTACCTGGAGATTGAACTATGCCTTACTCGGAGCTTGAACCCAGGTCTCTTTCATCAGTAGATGACCACCAACCACTCTGCCACTGGATAATCACATATAATTCAAATTGTAATTTTTAAAGAAAATATATATCACTAAATAGGAAAATATATATATATCACTAGAATCTGTTATCAATTTTTGCACACAACAAATATTTTGAAATCAACTATGTAGCATTCTTGCTGGAAACATAAGATTCTGGAAAAAATGCTATAAGTAGGTTTGCAAATGTCTCCCTGAGCTCTCCTAGTAGCACACTATTGTCAGTAATTATAAGAATCATTGCCTGTACCTAAGCATACAAAATGATGCAGATTCAGTTTGCTAAATTTTTGATCAAGAAAATGCTTTAAAATTATTTGAATAACCACAATGGTGATTAATTTTCTCAACATAACCTCAACTGCAACTTCAGGGTGGGAGTGGTTCAGTCAGTAATGCACCAGGCTCGTAATCCACAGTGCCCAGGTTCGAGTCCCAGCTGGGTCAACATTGAGATTTATCTCCACAAACCTCTGTCCTGCCGATGGTCAGTAGGGGACACCGACGGCTTTAGAAAGGCCACCATCTGTTGGATGGGACATTAAGCTATGGCCCGTGTGCACGAGAGCCATACCCTGTGCACGTTAAAGAACATGCTGGATGGCCTCGATGGGAGGCCTCGATGAGAATCTGTCTCCCAACAACTGTTCCAATGGGTACTCTCCCCAAATCTTCTCCGAGCCTTCTGGGTCCTTGTGACCTGGCCATTTAGCCCATTGCGTGCAAAAAAGTTCTGCTCAGGGGTAAAACAATCCAACTGTAACTTCATTCACTCTAAACCAGTGTCTCACAAACTGTGCCGTGTCACAGTAGTGTGCTGCGAGAGATTTGCAAATTGACACTAGATATTCCAAAGATTTCATTTTGACTTGACTTGTGTTATCAACATGCTTTAATATCGACGTGCTTTAATAAAAATCTTTCAGATTTTATCAACTGGGATCTTGTAAGCATTTATCAAGCTTTTTCCAAATTTTGGTATTAATTTTTTATTATTTCAAGCCATAGAATGGACAATATTTAAAACAAACACCGTAAGTAAACTCAATGGATTCAGAATAACTAACACTTATTACAAACACAGCGACATACATAAGTACACTTGGGTTTCACCCGATGGGCTGTATAAGAATATGATTGATTACATATTAATTAACAGCAAATGGGCTAGTTCTGTTAGGAATACCAAGGCATATAGGGGAGCTGAAATTGGATCTAACCATTTCCTTGTTAAAAGTGTCTTGCAACTTAAACTTAAAAAGTGTTGTGCTAGGGTTAAAAAATTTACTTTTAATACTGAAGCTCTGAAAGATCCAGTTATAGCCAAAGCTTACCATGATAGGTTACTTAGTCATTATGACAGTCATGGTATGCTTACTACTGAAGTTGAGGAAGAATGGGATCATTTTAAACAGGCCTTTTTGGAAACTAACAGTACTCTTTTAGGCAAAAAGGAGCAGAAGAGCCAGAATTATCTGAGTGATAAGGCACTTGAACTTATTTCAGAAAGAAAGAACTGCAGGAATGTCCTTAATCAATACCCTACTAGTCCTATTGGAAATCATTACAGAGAACTTAATAAACGTGTAAAAGATCAGTTAGCTGCTAATAAGACTCTTTGGCTTGATGGTTTGGCTGACAAAGCCGAGGAAGCAGTTAGACAGCACAACAGCAGAGAGCTGTACCAGATAGTTAATGTTTTGTGTGGTAGAAAACGGCCAGGCATACAAGGATTGAAGGATAAACAAGGTAAGGTTATAGAAGGTGAGGATTCTGTCATGGCTAGGTGGGCTGAGCATTTCAGTGATGTTCTAAGCAATGTGGTTAGTTCTACTCCCATTGTTTGCAATGATGATAGATGAATTGGTGGCTTTAATGTTGTCATATAACACAATCTGAAGTTATTTTAGCTGTTTCTAAACTTAAACTACATAAATCCTCAGGGGTAGATGAAATTACTACCGAAATGCTTAGAGCTGGGAATGTTTCGGTTACCACTTGGATGACTGAAATTCTGAATATCTTTTATGATAAAGGCATGGTTCCTAAGGATTTTACCAGAGCTATTGTTATCCCTATTTTCAAAAAAGGTGATCGCAGTTCTTGTGATAACTATAGGGGTATCAGCCTACTCTCTGTTCCAGGTAAAGTTCTTTCCATGATTGTGCTTAATAGAATTAAGAATCTGGTTGACAGTCAATTGCGTGATGAGCAATGTGGATTCAGAAGTGGTAGGGGATGTGTGGATCAGATATTTTCACTTAGGCAGATTCTTGAGAAATGTTTAGAGTTTCAGAAACCTTTGGTTGCTAGCTTTGTTGATTTCAAAAAGGCTTTCGACCTTGTTGATCGTCATAATTTGTGGTTGATTGTGAGATCATATGATATACCTGACAAGTTAGTTAACATAATGAAAGCTCTCTATAATAACACTGAGTCATGTGTGAGAGTTGGTAAGGCTTGTAGCAATTGGTTTAGCATTACTTCTGGTGTTCGACAAGGGTGCATTTTGTCTCCTTTCCTCTTTAGCTTGGTTATTGATTATGTTATGCGGAATTCATTTCAAGGAAAGATTTTGGCCTTAAATGGACTGGAGATACAAAAATTTCTGATTTAGATTATGCTGATGATTTAGCCCTTTTGGCAAATGATGTTGATGAGATGAACTCTTTCATTCGAGCTGTTGATGAGACTGGTAGTAGAGTAAGTTTGGTTATAAACAGATGAAAATTGGTCAGGCAAGCTGTGATTCGGTTATTCTGAATGGTTGCAGTCTTGAGCAGGTGTCACAGTTTAATTATCTTGGGAGCTATGTAACAGATAATGGTGATGTGCGGCATGAGATTAACAGATGAATAGGGATTGCTGCCGGGACTTTTAAGAATCTATGGAGAGTATGGAGAAATAGGCATATACACCTAAAGACTAAAATTAGACTGTATAATAGTTTGGTTCTTTCTAGGGTTAGTTATGATAGTGAAACTTGGACACTTTGTAAACAAGATAACAGGAAACTAGATGCTTTTGATTCCAGATGCTTACACAGTATCTTGGGCATTAGGTGGTTCAACTTTGTAACTAATGATGAGGTTAGGCAAAGGAGTTTGCAACCTCCTTTAAGCAGCATATTGTGCAGAGAGAGACTCCCTCCGTTGGTTTGGCCATGGTGCCCGTATGAATAATTATAGATTGGCGAATAGGGTTATGAACAGTGTGCTTAGAGGCCTCAGAAGGAGGGGGAGACCTAGGATGCAGTGGGCAGACAATGTCAAACATGACCTTGTTAGAATTGGTGTGCTGTGGCCAGATGCAGTAGATGTAGCTCAGGATAGACTTGCTTGGAGAACTAAATTGCACTGCCTGGTTGGACCTCCGTAGCCCATGGCTGCTTGAGGATGATGATGATTATATTTATTTTAAATAAAATGCATTTAACGAAACTTCAATTTTCCTCATTTTACGTAACCATTAAAAATTCTATTTTAGGTGTGCGGCGGAAAAAAAATTAGATTCAGTGTGCCGCGGAAAAAAAAATTAGATTCAGTGTGCCGCAGAGTAAAGAAGTTTGCGAGACACTGCTCTAAACAAAGCACAGTGTGTACATAAAAGGTTGATTTCCTCTTAAAAAAGAATTTTCCACTTCCAAATTTATTTTTTCATGTATAGACTTGTAAGTGTCTATAGTGGCTGCATTCTATTTAGTGTTTTCAGATGAAACTAAAATTGTTTCTTTTACTATATTCTTAACAATCAGTTTCTTAAAAGAATCTAGTGATGCATTCAGATTACTTGGTGTTTCAGATCATAAACAATCAATCAAATTACGGACTGTATTTTATATGACTTTATTGTAGCATACAATAATATACATTTTCTTTTTCTTCTCTTTTAAGACTAAATATACAGAAATGGTGTCAGAGAGCATAGCTCCCCAGACTTATATATTGACAGTAGAAGCAAATGATGCAGACAGTTATAGTCACTCTCATCTACAGTATTCACTTTCTGGAAAAGGAGCTGAAGATTTTGCCATTGATGAAACTACAGGTAAGTGTTTTGTATTCATAAGCATTATAAGGAAAATGGATAATAGAACATTTTATTAACTATTGACACTGGTGACCTAGTAGTGGGCTTGGCGTGGTTCAAAGTTATCTATGCTCAAGTCTCCAGATAAAGCATAAATATTTTTATTTGTGTGTTGTTTTCTTCTGAGGTCTTCCCTTCCCTCACTTTTCTTTATGGCATATTATACTGACATGCTTGTGACATTCCTAACCCCTTCTTCGAAGAAATTCTTTTAGAACTATGGCATAATGTGATATATGACCAATGTTGGCGTTACCAGTCATGGCAGAGATTAGGAGGTACACTTGACATTAAACATTTATTTCAAAATCAGAATCATGGATTATTCAATCTGATGTCCATGTTGGAGAGTGTTGAACTAATCAGTGATATTTAATTGTTGAGTCTGCCTTCCAGAGAACAATCAGTTTCATAAATCTAAATCCCCACAAATTTACTTTTGACTGATGAATAATTTTGCAGACAATTAAAGAAAAACTTTTGCTGGGATATGCCTTTTGAACTTGACCTGTCCTTAGTATTGCCTTTACAGCTCATGCAGTCACACAGATTATCTAATGTACTTAGTCACACAGCCTATTTAAATCTGATGTACTTAGTCACACTGACTATCTTATAAACTTGATAAATCATACTGACTATCTAATGTATTTAGTCAAACAGACTATTGAAATAAATTTGATTGGTCACACAGACTATTTGAATAAACTTAATTGGTCACCCAAACTGTTTACTAAATTATTTTCATCAACATTCAGAATTTGTGCAGAGTAATTATTCACATTTTTCCTATCATTTTTATCTATCACTACCTGTATTAGGCACATATACAACTTGACCAGAAATTTCTTACCTGTTGGCTTACCATCAGCATCATACCAGTTTTTGATGACTTTTTTCATATTAGTTTTTTTCATATGACTTTATAATTAATTTCCCTGCTACTTTGCACATTATTGCATTTACCACTGTCTGCATTACTATTGCTAAGACTCTCAACATTATTTACAGTATTATCAAATACATTTCTCTTATTACCTTCAGATTTACTGAACTCTCTACCTATTTTAAGCATGTAGTTATTTTTACCATTATTATTTTTACCACCTTACCAAACATTTGTTTTCTATACATCTGCGGTTTACTTGATTAAATTTATTCTCATCACCAGATATTCTGTCATCACCTCCTTCATACTTTGCATTTATCTCAAGGAACTTACCAATTTTATTCGATTTTCAGAGAAATCACTTACACTGCTAATTTCTGATTCTTCCTGACAGCTACCTTTGCTAGCTTTCACATTTATTAAACTTCTTTCATATCTTATCATTCTCTATTTTGGTAATTGTGTTTCTAATGTAATGCTCCAAAGATTATAAACTTTTCAAATTGGACCTTTCGTCTGATCCAAATTTATTCAAAATTCCAGATAACTTTGTCGGGCACCAGGCAATATTTACTTGCCAATTAAAGTTGAAATAGGGTTTGTTAGTATTTATCTAGCATTACATATTGAGTAAGAATTCAAAAAGGATTGTCAAGTTTAATTAAAGTTTAAATCTAATCAAAAAAATCAATTTATGTTGCTCAAGAGAAAAATAGCAAAAATTCAAAAACTCACCAAACTCCTTTGATGAATACAAAAGTTGGAGTACTTGCAATTCTCTCCACTAACTCTGACTACGCTAATTCCTCACAATGCTCATTCTAACTACACTTTTCACAAAACTGACTCATTGACCTAACAAAATCTGGCACATGTCTGTTGCACACTGGGCAAACATTTGCCTAATCTGATGATCGCGCTAGCTATGATGCAAGAGGGGTTGTAACCTACACACGTGCAATTCCGACTTTTGATTGTCATGTACATGCGCAACTCCTACGCTTGGAAACGAGAATTATGATGTCCAAAAGTAAAATAATAATCCCCAAAATGATAAATATAACTTAAAATAAAACTGGTTAAGTAAAAGTGAATGGGTGGACCATTGCACTAATTGTTTAAGTATTCTTTCCCTATCTTTCACTCTATCTTGTTCCCACTATGCCTTCATTTTCTCTCTCCTGTTATATCTCCATGTATCTCCTTTTAAATTTTAGCTCTATATCTGCCAGCTTTAGGAGACTTATTTGACATTCCCTTAGAAGCTAATTTACCATCAAAGCTTCTGTACTCTTTATTTCCCTCATTATTACATTCCTCTTACAAAATTTGGATCCGATGGCTATCTCCATTTTCCCCAGCCCTTCATAAATTTCCAATCATACTTTCCCCTCAAATCAAGCCTTACCTTTCTTTGCCTCCTTTCCCTTAATTTTGCTGTATTCTAAACTCATACTGGCTACTCACAACAGCTTTAAAGTTGGAGAGAAAATTACTGACCTGATCTTGTGATGCTAAAGATCTCAGACATTCTACACAGCGATTATTCACAGTTCACAGTGAAAAAGTCCTTCTGCAGTTGAGAGAAAAAGGTCTTCTCACAGAAACGATTGATGTAAAAGCTTTTGCTGTACTTCAGGATGATAATCCATACTTTATTTTCTAATTGATGAGATAGCACACACTTTCCTCAATGACATATACACTACAGGAAAAAAATTGCAACACCTGGAAGGATTAATGTCATTTTATTGAAATGCAGACAGCTGTTAGCATACACTGAGATGTGAAATTGATTACATTACCCTGGGCAACATACAAAAAGGCTTTGAAATAAAAATAGCCAATCTTTACAAATTTCAAGGTGCTGAACACGAAAATGACAATAAAATTTGTTGATTGGCTTTTGTTTAGGAGAAACGAGATGGTCATGTATAAATGACTCAGTCTGCATTGAGTAAATAGGTAGCCTTTTCACAGCACTGTTTTTTAAACTCCAAATTGCACCATATTGCACCAACCTGCCATACACACAACCCCCAGAGATATTGCATTATTGTCTGATGCAATATAGTTGAGTCATGACACCGCGGCTGTACGATCACTGACAAAAGATGATGTACTCATTAGTTGTAAGCAATGTCTCATAGGGTGGGCAAGTCTTTTGAGTGACTCCCATTTACCCGTGAATCATAAGTACAACACAAGTGATCCTTGCAGTTTTAATCCAGCAGTAGTGATGCCTTGTAACTGTGTTCATAGTGCAGATACATTTTGTTACATTTGTGAGGAATGATGTTTGCAAGCCAGAAAAGTGCCATCACTCCAATAATAAAAGCGGCATATGAGATTTATTTTGGATGCAATAATTGGGGACCAGGATAAGGTCTGGACCCCACACATATGCTGCAGTAGGTGTGCAAGAAATACCGTATTTTTGCTTTTTAATAATAATGTATTTTTGCTTTTTTTGCCTTTTGGACTTTCGATCTGAAATTTGGCACTGCAATCCGAACCACAACCAGAAACATTCTCTGAAAATTTGAAGCGTGTTGGTCTGTAAATGTTAACTAGGCATAAACTGGAAGGAGAGCTGTGTACCAATCCCCAGTGATGATGCACAGAACCAGCCAGGTCTAACACCTAATGTCCAACCCTGCCTTCTCGTGGTGCAGGCCGTTAGTACCTTTCAAAAGAGATATTATCTGTTGGAAGGGAATGGAAGGGGAGGGCTGCCAGTTCAGTATGGCTTACTGATCTGGTCATCTATGGCCACTTTTTTTTTTCCAACCCTGCTGAGGAGTGATCAACTACACAGGGTCCTGGTGCTGACCATTTATACCTACTAGACTGGATTTGAGCTTGATTATGTACCCTGGACTTTGCTGCACTGGTGGGCCTCTGTTGAGGGAGAATCTGCTGCTGTGTTTTGTTTGCTTCTGGGTTGCCAGCCCTAAGTGAACAAAGGCATGGGATACCTTATATCAGCTGGTGGAAAATCGTAATCAGAGGCCATCGCAGGTACCTGAACCTCACTTAGCTAGTTGGGCATCGTCAAGCCTAAACTGGAGTCTCTTGAAAACCAAGGCTCTTGAAAAAGTCCACTTGAAAAGGTGATGTCTGAAGTTCCTACCAGCATCGGTAACTTCAGCCTTTAGTGAAGGAGGAACAGGTCTTTGCCCCATGCCTGCGATCAGGGAGTTGTTTGATATTGTTGGCCCTACCTATCTCAATAATCCTAGTTTCTTTAAAAAACCTACTAATCATTTTCTCTCTGCAAGAACGTGGAAAGTGAGGACATTATATAGAAATTATTCTCTTGATGTCCTCACCAGGAATTTCAGTGCAATATCCTAGATATTCTAGGCTTGCAAGAGACCAGATGGACAGGTAAAGGTGAGATACTTAAAAATAACTTTAAATTTCTCTTTACAGGGAGGGAGGATGGAAAGCATCACCAAGGTGTGGGTCTGCTCCTTAGCAGACATGCTAGTGATGCTGTTCTAGGATTTGAGTGCATTAATGAAAGGTTTCTTACAGCAAAATTTCAGACAAGCATTAAAGACTTGAATGTTATCTGCTGTTATGCCCCCACTGATCATGCTGATGAGGATGAGAAGGATAGGTTTTACAGACAACTTCAGGATATTTTGAATTCTGTCAAGAAAGGAGATATTACCCTTGTTCTAGGTGACTTCAATGCCAAAGTTGGTACTGATTCTGACCTATGGGGAGGAGTAATAGGCCCTTTTGGCATTGGTAGCTGCAATGGCAATGGGCAACGTCTCCTACAGGTAAGTAAACTCAATGGATTCAGAATAACTAACACTTATTACAAACACCGCGAAATACATAAGTACACATGGGTTTCACCTGATGGGCTGCATAAGAATATGATTGATTATATATTAATTAACAGCAAATGGGCTAGTTCTGTTAGGAATACCAGGTCATATAGGGGAGCTGAAATTGGATCTGACCATTACCTTGTTAAAAGTGTCATGCACCTTAAACTTAAAAAGTGTTGTGCTAGGGTTAAAATTTTTGCCTTTAATACTGAAGCTCTGAAAGACCCAGTTATAGTTAAAGCTTACCATGATAGGTTACTTAGTCATTATGACAGTCATGGTATGCTTACTACTGAAGTTGAGGAAGAATGGGATCATTTTAAACAGGCTGTTTTGGACACTAACAGTACTCTTTTAGAAAAAAGGGAGCAGAAGAGACGGATAAGGCACTTAGTGATAAGGCACTTGAGCTTATTTTGGAAAGAAAGAACTGCAGGAATGTCCTTAATCAATACCCTACTAGTCCTAATAGAAAGCATTACAGAGAACTTAATAAACGTGTAAAGGATCAATTAGCTGCTGATAAGAATCTTTGTCTTGATGGCTTGGCTGACAAAGCTGAGGAAGCAGTTAGACAGCACAACACCAGAGAGCTGTACCAGAAAGTTAATGTTTTGTGTGGTAGAAAACGAACAGCTATACAGGAATTGAAGGATAAACAAGGTAAGGTTATACAAGGTGAGGATTCTGTCATGGCTGGGTGGACTGAGCATTTCAGTGATGTTCTAAGCAATGTGGTTAGTTCTACTCCTATTGTTTGTAATGATGATAAATTGCATTGGTGGCTTTAATGTAACACATTCTGAAGTTATTTTGGCTATTTCTAAACTTAAACTTCATAAATCCCCAGGGGTAGATGAAATTACTATAGAAATGCTTAGAGCTGGGAAGTTTTGATCACCACTTGGATAACTGAAATTTTGAATATATTTTATGATAAAGACATGGTTCCTAAGGAATTTACCAGAGCTATTGTTATCCCTATTTTCAAAAAAGGTGATCACAGTTCTTGTGATAACTATAGGGGTATCGGCCTACTCTCTGTTCCTGGTAAAGTTCTTTCCATGATTGTGTTTAATAGAATTAAGAATCTGGTTGACAGGCAATTGCGTGATGAGCAATATGGATTCAGAAGTGGTAGGGAATGTGTGGATCAGATATTTGCACTTAGGCAGATTCTTGAGAAATGTTCAGAGTTTCAGAAACCTTTGGTTGCTAGTTTTGTTGATTTTCAAAAAGGCTTTAGACTCTGTTGATCATCATAATTTGTGGTTGATTGTGAGATCATATGGTGTACCTGACAAGTTAGTTAACATAATGAAAGCTCTCTACAATAACATTGAGTCGTGTGTGAGAGTTGGTAAGGCTTGTAGCAATTGGTTTAGCATTACCTCTGGTGTTCGACAAGGGTGCATTTTGTCTCCTTTTCTGTTTAGTTTGGTTATTGATTATGTATGTGAAATTCACTGCAAGGGAAAGATTTTGGCCTTCAATGGACTGGAGATACGAAAATTTCTGATTTAGATTATGCTGATGATTTAGCCCTTTTGGCAAATGATGTTGATGAGATGAACTTTTTCATTCGAGCTGTTGATGAAACTGGTAGTAGAATAGGTTTGGTTATAAACAGAGAGAAAACTAAAGTGATGAAAATTGGTCAGGCAGGCTGTGATTCAGTTAATCTGAATGGTTACAGTCTTGAGCAGGTGTCACAGTTTAATTACGTTGGGAGCTATGTAACAGATACTGGTGATGTGCGGCATGAGATTAACAGACGAATAGGGATTGCTGCCGGGACTTTTAAGAATATATGGAGATTGTGGAGAAATAGGCGTATACACCTAAAGACTAAAATTAGACTGTATAATAGTTTGGTTCTTTCTAGGGTTAGTTATGGTAGTGAAACTTGGGCACTGTGTAAACAAGATAACAGGAAACTTGATGCTTTTGATTCTAGATGCTTATGTAGTATCTTGGGTATTAGGTGGTTTAACTTTTTAACTAATGATGAGGTTAGGCAAAGGAGTTTGCAACCTCCTTTAAGTAGCATATTTTGCAGAGAGAGACTCCCCTGGTTTGGCCATGTTGCCCGTATGGATGATTATAGATTGGCGAATAGGGTTATGAACAGTGTGCCTAAGGCCTCAGAAAGAGAGGGAGACCTAGCATGTGGTGGACAGACAATGTCAAACAGGACCTTGTTAGAATTGGTGTGCAATGGTCAGATGCAGCAAATGTAGCTCAGGACAGATATGCTTGGAGAATTAAACTGCATGGTCTGGTTGAACCTCCGTAGCCCATGGCTGCTTGAGGGTGATGATGACGACAACGTTGATTTCCAGATGAGTTATGTCTGCCACAGACACAAACATCTTCTTTTATTTTATAGATTTAAATAATTTTTTACACCTTGCATATGAATATTGTTTATATCAATATTTATACCACCAATTGTTATGATATTTCTAGCTTAGAATTGGTTTTGTGCCATTCATTCAAGTTATTCAAGAATAACTCAAGTTATTCTTGAATAACTTGAATGAATGGCAAAAAATTGCCATTCATTCAATTTTTTTTTTAATTTGGCAAGTTATACATTGTGCTTTCAGATTCAGTAATGTTTATTTTTGAGACAACAATTATATCTAAGTCATTTATACTATCATTAATCACACATAGAAATTCATCCTAATGCTTTCTAACACTGCAAATGTTAGTATGCAGTGTTAGAAATTATCATTATGCAAGTTAATTTTGCTTTTTGTTGCTTAATCCGATCAATAATATCACTTATGCTGGAGTGTCCTAATCAGACAGTGGGTTGGAGTCTATTTGTTGTTTTTGTTTATTACAAGTTGTTGAGGTCTTGTTCATGATATGTTCTAATATAATGTTTTTGTTATCAGAAATCAATCCATAGTGAATGCACAGTATTCCCTGTTAAGATAGACATCAAACATTAATTAATAAATTCTGACAAAAAATTCATCGCCGGCACAGTGGGAATCGAACCCACATCTCTCCAGATTCATGCCAGAGCGCACTACCATTGCACCACGCGTTGGACAATGAAATTTTTCAGAATATGACCTTATAAATCTTCTTCATTGAGACAGCGCCATCTATACTTAAGGAGATTCAACTTTTTCAGTCGTTGCTATTTATTATCAGATGTTAATGAGAAGGTCGCTAATGCGTTAATATATAATTAAAAATCAATCCATAGTGAATGCACAGTATTCCCTGTTAAGATAGACATCAAACATTAATTAATAGATGCTGAAAAAAAAAATTCATCGCTGACACGGCGGGAATCGAACCCGCATCTCTCCAGATTCATGCCAGAGTGCACTACCATTGCACCAAGCGTTGGAGAATGGAATTTTTCAGAATACGACCTTATAAATCTTCTTCGTTGAGACATGGCTGAGACAGCACCATCTATACTCAAGGAGATGCAACTTTTTCAGTCATTGCTGGTGCAATGGTAGCGCACTTTGGCATGAATCTGGAGAGATGTGGGTTCGAATCCCGCCGTGTCGACGATGAATTTTTTTTTAAGAACAGTTTGCCATCTCTGCACCACACATATTTAAATTTATTTTGTCTAAGTTATTTTCCTAACTTAGAGGATATTTCAGTCATAACTTCCAGTACATCATTTTTTGTTTCATTGCATTGCTGCATAAGGCCATGAAACTCAATGTTGTAATTTCTACCATTTTTTTCAAGATTATTATGTTTTTTTTTTGTGGGAAATTTCATTTTTACTTTTTTTTTCTGAAATCTGTAGTTATGACTTTTTCAGTTGACTTCGTTTTTGAAAGTAAACCATCATATTTCTTGGAGAATAATTCAAGTGTCTTTTAGCTCACAGATTTTGCCCTTAATATCCGAGAGGCAGTCCAATTTGTGATAAATGTTTTCAATATTATTATTTAATTTAACAAAATCTGAAAATACAGTACCTGAGAATGAATAGTCAGCAGGGGGAGGATTTGTGATTCCATCAGGTCAGTCTGCCATTGAACCTTGCAGCTGCCCATTTCTTCTATTATCCCTGTGCCATGCTGCTCCTTGCCATTGGCCTGCACTAGCTTGCAAGCTATAGTTAGATTGCAGAGGGACAGAGGAAAGGCTTTCAGATATAAAGTTCTTGATTCAAGACAAGACCAATGCTTTTTTTTTGGTATGACATCTTATACACCTATCCCTCGATTTACACGGTACTCAGTTCACACAATGTTGGCTTTGCACGGTCAAAAAATGCAACCAGTTTCGATTTACACGGTACTGACTGAGACGTACATAGAAAGGAAATCTCAGTCAGTACCGTGTAAATCGAAACTGGTTGCATTTTTTGACCGTGCAAAGCCAAAATTCTGTGAACTGAGTACCATGTAAATCGAGGGATAGATGTATTTCCCTTTTCTTGTGTTGCTACATTCAACAGGAAACTTTCCTTTGCACTCACCATGACATTCTATAAATCTGGTATATTTGGAGAGAATGCACATACATCCACCATCTTTGAAAAAGTCATTAAAAATGTATATTTCATGTTTGTTCTTTTAATCAAGATATTTTCTTGATTCCTTAAAAATATAGTCATCTTTCCAGTTTATTATCAGTAGAAATGTATGCTTTTGTTTTTAAGTAGAGAATTTTTCTTGCAGCTCTTGAAAAATATAGGTTTTTTTCATAGTAATTCTTTGCTAAGTTTAGGTTGGATAAGCCTGCTATAGAGCATGTATGGGGATTCATTGAAGGTCATAACCCACTGCCAAAAACCCTCTGCAAGCTGTGATCTGCTCTTTGGAAAAAGAGTGGGATATACTGCCACAAGACCTCATGGCAATACTGGTAACCAGTAGTCATTGTGCTACTTGTGTAGTTGTTTGAGCTCAGCGTACTCCATATTAACCTCTCTGTTCTGCTGAAATAGGTCCATTAGCTGTGGACACTCCTGGATTCATTTGCATAACCAACCCATGGAAACCATGTGATTGGTTTGCTCTATCCTTACACTACTTTAACAAAGCTCAAGTAATAGCTTGCCCACAGAGTGCATTTCAACTAGATATGACAGAACATCTCTCTACCTGTACCATAATGCATATTACAATTATTTTAGAACTACCCCATTCATGGACATTGCTTTTAGACCAGTTACATGATTTAAAACAGATGCAATTTAAAAAATCACACTACTGGCTAAGAACGCAATTCAAACAACCAATAGTTAATCAAAGCCAAAAAATAAATTCAGATCAAACACACCAAAATATGCCAAGATGATACCTTAATATGCAACAATAATTAATGTACAATCTATCATTGCACATAAAAGCTGTGCACCTGAGAAAGTATAAATGAAATCTGCTTCCAATGAAGAAGACCAAAGATTAGTGATTTTACCTTGTCTGTTTTACTTGTGCATATGTAGCTACCAAATGTGAATGTTATCCCATATAAAATACTAACCAGAGAAGTGGATAATAACAGGACTAGAAAGGTTTCCAGTGGTATGTATGGCAACATGCCATCATAGCTTATTAAAGAGTGGACATAATACACTGTATGAAGATATTAAATAAGAAGTTTCCTTTTTATATAAACAGTCTTATAGTTATTATTTAAATTACTTTTATCAGCAGTGAAAAGTATGAAGGAAATAACTCTAAAAGAATAAGTTTCCCTTTTTTTGTTTTCCCATTTTTTATTGTTTTTTGCTATTTTATTTTTGATTTAACTATGTTTTTCTGTTTCACTTCTTTCCTTCATATATACTTTATTGGAATGTATAAAGAATTGAGTTGAAACTTTAGAAACAAAAGTAATCATGCTTTATGTACTGTTTTAACAAGAATAGTTACATTAATGTTAAAAGCAAAAGTTTAAGATGTAATTTTAAGTTCTCTTTGTGGGGATTTTTTTTTTTTTCAGGAAAGCTAGTATGTCATTTCATCTTTATCTGAAAGTATTTTAATATTTTATGTAAGGATCTGAATTTTGTTATTGAATATTTTATTTCCTCATCAAAGTGGTGCCATATTATAAATATCAAATGAACATAGTGTATCAATTTTTTGTGATTTTTTTTGTTTTTCCTTCAGTGAATTACATAAAATATTTGGTTCTTTTTCATGATAGCTCTCTCATTGTGCTCCTTTTTTTTTTTTGAAAGTTTTAACTGAGATTTTGGTGCAGCAGTACTTTAATGGCATAGAAAAAGTAATAAAAGAAATATCATTTACAAGATATTTTAATATTTAGAAAGAAAAAAATTTTATTTTTCTCTAGGGTTCTTAAAAACAGCAAAGCCAATGGATCGTGAAAAATATTCTCGTTACCTTTTAGTTGCCCATGTTCAGGATGAAGGTCATGCTGAGTGGGAATGTACTAGTTTAATAGAAGTGCTCCTTAGTGATGTGAATGATAATGCTCCAATATTTACACAAGAGATATATTCTGTTGCCCTGCCTGAAGATTCAGAAGTTGGTACACTTGTCACCAAAGTTCATGCAACTGACAATGATATGGGTATGTTATTAATCATAGGTAATTTTATTAGCATAACGGACAAAACATTGATAGAATCATTCTAGAAATATTAAGATCCATCGTAAAAATATGTTTTTTTTGCATCACTGCATAAATTTTTATCCTTTTGTTTCTAATTGATGATTAGGGCTTTAAATTTTCAGTAAATATCATAACTGCTCTGTATATCGTATAGAATTTGATAGTTTATTGAAGGATTTGATTAAAGGATGTTCAGTAAAAGCCTGGCCACAGTCAATTGTTCACAAATATTTTGCCACATCATGAGGTGACCAAAAAACAGATGATCAGCTATGAGACCTATAAGAGCTCATTAAACTATGGTGTATCATATTTCAAACAGGATCAGCACACTGTGATGAAGTTTTTAGATATAGAGGACTATTAATTATCAAGTAAAGATTTATCACAGGATGTAGGCTGAATATGGACATGTCTGTGTGTCTAAATGCAGTGTTTCTCAACTTGTGTTCTTTAATCACAACATAGGTATTTCACAAGCTTTTGGAAGAATAAAAAGTACTATACATTAGTAATCTTGGTAATTATAAAATGAGAAATTTCCATAGATAACAGTTCTAAGCAGACTACAGGACAGGCTATTACACAATCACAGCCCACAGATGAGCAAACTGTCTTCATCATCATTATAAAAAAGCTCACTCGATTACATCATCTTGGACCCTTTTAGCTGTTCTCTCCCAGACTTTCCTCTGAATGTCTCTCCCTTTTTTCAAATTTGGAATCAACAGAGGAATTATCATTTGGCATCATGTGTCACAGTCTCTTTCTCTCCCCTACACTGCTGGTTGGTCTCCTCTCCAGGCCAGTAAGTCATATCTACAAATATTTGGGCTAATAGCGATCTCCTAAATATTTGCATATAACTGTTGGCAAATTTTCAGTGATTAAACTTACTCCTAGAATAGATTAATTCTTTTGGAATATGCAGACCCAAAATATTTGTTAAACTTGATTATTAACAGTTTAAATTTTAAGTTGTGCTCATAAACATTATGTGTGCATTTTTTTGGAAAGAAGTGCATGTTATATTTGAGTAAAACTGCATTTAATCTGGTTTACTGAATCATTTTTGCAGGAGTGTATAATGTAACATTATACAAATAGGTAATATACCTGTCATTGCCTGAATCTTAAACTTTTTAAAATATATTGTAGATGATACTCTCCACGTTGCAAGTTTTTACTTGTCATACAAATCACCAGAGCTGGATCTAGTTGGGGGGGGGGGGGGGGGGGGGCAAAATGCCCTTGCCTTTGAAGATGATAGTAAGGGTAATACAGACAAAAATTGTTAACTTTTCTGTATATTTCATGCATTTTTCAAGAATTTTTTTAGACTTCCAAAACAAAACAAAAATTCAATAAGTTAAATTTAATTAATTTTTAGAATTTTAAATTTAATGAAAAAATAAAACAAATTGAAATTTAATGTAGCTGTTGGTGTTCTCCATTGTCAGAAGCTTTCATTTCAGATATAATTCATTATGCTTTGGTAATCATTAAAGCCCATCCCCTTTCTTTTAGAGCAAAGAAACGTTTGGGGTAAAGACCTTACATTTATTTAAGTTTTGATAAGAGAAACCTGTATATTGAATTTTTTTTATGATCCTAGCTGTTATTGTTTAAGAGAAATTCTTATGTGTTTTTCTTTACTTACAATATCAGAAAGCTCTGTACCATAGTTTGGTGATCCTGACTTACCATTTAATAGGAAAACATTTTTATTTTATTATTTTTTTTAGCAGGGAAGGGGGATCTGTTTTGGGAGAGAGGAAGATAGATTGATAGATCACACCCTTATATTACTCTCACTTTCAATAAGAGGAAGTTGTATACTGAATTTGGTGATCATAGTTCTTATCATTTAGAGGGAATCCTTTTATTTTGTAGCACTTCATTTAAGGGGAAGAAAGATTGGGGGGCCAAACATATATACATTTATATAGCTTCCTCTGACCATAACTTCCTCTGACCTCTGATATATAGTTTCCTCTGACCATAACTTAAATCAGTATAAGTTATGGTCAGAGGAAGCTATATATATATGTAGTATACCAAATTTTGTGGTGCTGTCTCTTGTCCTTTAAGAACAGTTCTTATTCAGTTTTTCCTTTTGTGAGGGAATAGAGAAATTTTTGGAGTCCAATCTTTTACTTGTTCAGAAGATGGGGAAACATTGGTTTAGAGAATTTAATTTCAATAAATTGCAATTGGTGAAAACATACATGTTTTAACTCTAAGTTATGATGAGAGCTGCATAGCAAATTTAGTGCCTTTAGATATTCCATGTGAACCCATTAGCTCTGGTGTTTTGAAGTCTGCTAAAGAGGGAGAAACACCTAGTCTTAACAACACTGACTCTAAATCCTAAATATGCTCACCTGAGATGGTTTTACATCATTGAAGAGCAAGTACTGAATTATGTGACTTCTGTAAAGACATTTGAAGCTTGCAATTATGCCCTGATCTAAGGGCTCAAGTCTTAATGTAGTATTGAGGGTAGGGGGGCAAATTGAGGCTTTACAGTAGTAAATGAAGGCTTAGAGTGTAATTATAAAACAATAACACCTCACTGAAATACTTTACTGTCATTTCATGATCAAACACTACAAACTATTCCCAAAAATATTCTGCATCATCATTCAGCTTTTAGTTGTTTTGATGTACAATTGGTAGGGTGGACAAATCTAGTCCCTTAAAACAACATGGCTTGGCAGATTTATTAACAAGAGGTCTTCACTTGCCACTAAATTCCATGTTCATGCAAAAAAAAAAAAACTAATTCTCTGTCTACTTGCTTTACCTAAATTGTCATGTCTTTTCACCTAAAACAGCCAAGGTTTTTTATGTTTGTAACTGATAACAGTCTTGTTTCATCAGCATTGTAAATGTCTGATGGTTGTGTCTGTTCCTACAGCTTTGCCAGAAATGGATTTGCAATATATGCTATGTTGTGTTTTGATTTTTTGTAGCCATTTAGGACCCAGATCAAAGTTTTCATAGCTATATTATTGGTAGGTTGTGGGTTTGTATCCCACCTAGCTTAAGACCATTTTTTCTCTAAAATATTTGATATCAATGATGAACTATGAGTGAATTTTTTTGTGCAATTGCAGGATATTCTTCTTAGCTTTTGCAGAATTCATGAAGACTGCTCTTGGAACTCTGATTGAGAAACATTGGTTTAGAGAATTTAATTGCAACAGATTACAATTGGTGAAAACATCACTGGATTTCTTTGAATTGAAAACATAAATGGATGTCTTCAATTTATTCATACCTAAATTCTGCCTAAATTATTAACTTTGATTTGAAATAGTGAACAGCTTATTGATAAATTTTTAGTTCTGGCAACTATGAACCACTCTAAAAGAGCTTCTCTGGCTACTGGATATAACTCTGATCTAATCTTTTTCTTTAAAGCAGAACCTATTGATTTTGCAATTTTCACTAACATTTGTTCATCATTTTTAAAACTGTAGGTAAAGAATTGGTGGAATTCTATATTTTTGGGCAACATCTGCTATCTTTTGATCTTCCTCCCTTTTTTTACGATTTCACATTTTTTGCCAAATTAAGAATATTTTTGTTTGTGGAACATTCCAATTCAAAACAGTATAACAGCTCACTGTCAGACTGTTCATTTGGTGAAGAACCAAAAACAACATTTTGCATAACACAAGTTCCAGAATTCACGACAAACAAAGCGAGCAAGAAAAATGCCTTGTGATTCATTGTTTGCTTTGTCCTTTCATCTCCCATTCCATCTGCTCTTCCCTATCCCTATTGTTACTTTGCCCTTCTACAAGTGAAATTCTTAAGTGAGTTTGTCCCTTTACACCCTAGCTAATTCATCTATCCTCCAGGAATGGCACTCTTGGTGTGTGACAAACAGCAGACTGAAAAATTTCATTGTTTACCTTGTTTATTCCTTTTCTTCCAATTTTGTGTTAATCTGGCTCCTGGAATATTACCTAGAGCTTCGGTGACTCCATTTGAAATCTTAAACCTATCTAGCAAAGGTGAAAAAACATTTTCTACTGTTTTACAGATAAATTGGAACTCCCAGAGGCTAAACAGATTGAAAAGCATATTACTGCAAAAAGATTAAGTTTCAGGGGGGAAAGCAGGGATATTGAACAATTTTACTATTCAGTATGCTTTAATTAAAGAATGGAAAAATTATTTGTAATAAAAAAATATTTATGTAACATAGTTTTAAACTCAGATTGAAGGGGAAGGGGTGTTACTTTGTTCTGACCATAATTTCATTATTATTGACTTTGTTATTAATGGATTTGATTATACAGCTTTGTTTTATTATAGACTAAAGCAATTTAAATTTTTTACCCAGCCCACCACCATCCAAAAAAAGGAAAAAATTCCTAAATGGTAAGAGCTAGTATCACCAAATTTAGTAAACAGCTACTCTTATTGTAATTTAAAGTAGCATGAGGGTTTGGTTCATCAAGAACTCTATTTCCCCCTTCCCACCCTGAAAACAGCTTACCACCAAAAAAAGGGGAACTGTGTAAACAGAGTTGCCAAAGCATAGTGTTGCACCTCAAATGATTTTTTTTTATATCTGGTAAGTATGGGCTGCCTCAAATTATTTCTCCTCCTTTCTGCCTCCTCCTCCTCCTGCAAAAGAGGGGGAAGGAAATTTCAAAGGTTTGATCATAATGAGTTCCAATAAAATTGTAAATCATGAAAATTATTGAGGTTTTTTTTTTTTCAAAAATTTGTTTCATATTTATTATAATTAATCACTGGACCACAGAATTATTAGAAGGCAGTTTAATTATTCAGTGTGAAGCATGAGTTTTTTTTTTTTGAAAGTCAGAATTTTGGATAAAGAAACTTGTAGTTTTCTTCCACTGACTACATATAATTTCTTTATTTTTAAAATTTGTGAACAATGAAAAAGCTCTTTCACATAAATTTGTGGTTGAAAATTAAACTAAATGAGGAATAGCTTTTTTTTGGCAATTGCAGGATATTCTTCTTAGCTTTTGCAAAATTCATGAAGAAGGTTGTTTGTGGAACCGTGATTGGGAAACATTGGTTTAGAGAATTTAATCTAATAGAGTTAAAGATCCAAGCAATGCTGAGTAAGTAACAAGTTGAAGTATAAATCTGATATTTGACAATTTATAACCTTGCATTTTGCATTAATTCACACTATTCATGATCATTAATGGAATATGACAGATTGTTCAACAATATTTTTTGTTTGATAGTCAGCAGCTTTATCAGTATCACATATTTTTAGATTTTTTGTATAAATTATTTTTAGTAGAATATCTGTAATTTCTGTAAAAAGGGACTGTTAAGGCAGACATCTTAAACTTAATGGGATGCTTGGTATTGCAGGGATAATCAGGGTAAATGCTGAGGGTGTAGTTTAGATTCCAAGGTTTAAATAGTACTTGCAACATTATATAATGATATTGAGGATTGTTTTTTAGGAAATTTTATTGTAGAAACGATAGCACTTATTTTGCCTTAGAGTTCTTGAATGTACTATGGGTGTTTTTTAATGTGCACTAAAATATCTACAGGGGGTACAGGAACTTACAGAGCACACATTCTTCATGAACATATTAATTTTAGCTATGAAGAAAGGAGTAGCACCCTTAGGATCCCAAAGGCTTATTGAAAGAGTTGTTGGTGGAGCTAGAAGTAATTGTTTTCAATAATGAACTTGGAGTCTACATAAGACACCTTAAATTTTCAGTCATCCATCTAACTGTCTTTAAAAAAACTTTCTTCATGATGTCAATCGTTTCATTCATTGATGTAATCTGATATTTAATTATTGTTGATAAATCAGACATTCTTTTGAATGTTTATTAAATCTCATTTATTACTTTTGTAGTGAAAATGTTTATTATATGTTTAGAATAAATTCTATCACTGTGTTTCCTTAATGTTAGTTATATTGTGTGTACTTCTAGGTTCAAACCGTAAGATCAGCTATTCTTTTGTGGATTCAGCTCATAATCATTTCAAGATTGATGCATTAACAGGAATTGTTCGTTTGAATAAAGCTGTTGACCGTGAAGAAGTAGCAATGTATAATTTGACTCTTCAAGCTAGTGACCATGGAACACCTCAAATGTCATCAGTTTCTACACTTCTTGTACTAGTGCAAGATATCAATGATAATCCTCCAGAATTTGCATCTAATCACTATTTTGCAGTAATTTCAGAAACTGCATCAGTAGGCACAGAAGTGTTGAGGGTTCTAGCTACTAGTAAAGATAGTGGCATCAATGCTGAAATTACTTACAGCATTAATTCTGGTCGTGAAGAAGCTGTATTTTCCATACATCCTAAATCGGGTAAATAACATTTTTTTTATTCATCTCTCTTATTTCTTTCTTATAACTTCCCTTGGAAAATTATGTCTAATTAATATTTGTCAGACGATTTAGTCTTTGCAATTCTCTGAATTCACAATTTGCCCTTCTTGAACCTCTATGAACATCAGTTTAAGTTCTTTCTCCACAATTGCTATTATGGACTTAAAAATTTTGAAACATTATGCTGTTACAGTATTTTCTACATTTTCTAGCTGAATTTCAGGTTACTAGTTACCCTCCTGGTGAGTGGAACACATTATCACACTACAGCTATCTAGTCCAATAGCATTACTGATGTGACAACACACCATACAATCGCTAATTACCATTTATTGTGGCACTGAAAAGATAAAATGAGGGATATAGTGTAATGTCTATATGGTTAATATGATATATATTAATAACCTTTCCAGGGTCCCACCTGAAAAACTGGTTTACATCCAAGATCCATTTATTTTTTCACCATGATCAGCCCAAAAAATTAACTTTAGAACTTTTTTGCCAAATAACTAATGAAAAGAATTATGACATATTTCATGCCAAAGTAATCAGCATTTAATTGTAGATTTTTTGAAAATAAAATATTTTACATAAATGATGACTTTTTTTTATAGGAAATGCATCAGGCAATGAAAACAAAAATTTGTTTAAAAATAATTAATAGACAGAAATAGTTATAATGCATCTGAACAGAAAGGCAATTTATTTCTGAATAAAAAAATATATACATATATTTACTTGAAGCAAGAAAATCACTCCTTTTCGTTTTTTTTTCAGTGCCATACTTTGAGAAATGTTCCGGCTTTTTGCCAACTATGCTAAGTCATATAAACCAGTCAACTTTAGAATTTTTTTTTAAAAATAACCAATCAGCTGAAATGGATCATGTTATCTACCAAATTAAATAATTTAATTCTGAATTTTATGAAAATAAAAAAATTAAACAGATTTATAAAAATATTGGTTTTAATAAGACTTTTTCATGCTCTATATTGAAAAATTAGATCGGACTATGCAATTAAGACTTAAGCTAGAAAATATGATGAATAAAAACAGTTAAATTATAATTGAAATCCAAAGTGAATGCACAGTATTCCCTGTTAAGAAACAATAACTAATGGATTCTGAAAAAAATTCATCGTCGCCACGGCGTGGCGCCGATGAATTTTTTTTAGAATCCATTAGTTAAATTATAAAATAATAAGCTGAAAAAAATTGATTTTGCTGTGAGTGAGATCCAAACCCATGTCTTATATGGGTTCAAATCCCACTCACAGCAAAACAGTTTTTTTTCAGCTTATTATTCCACGAGTTCCATGTCTACTGGACACATCCTTTGATTCTTTAGTACTGAATTATTGATTTAACACCATGAGCGTGAGTGACAAATATTAAATTCCAATTCTAAGTGACAACACAGTTGTCCACTCCCCTGATAGATGGCATTACTGTTCAAATCAAATAAAAATTTGGGAAAGTTTATGTCACACCAGCTGAAGAAAAAATGTTAACCAATGATGGTGTAGTGGTTAGCATAACTGACATGTTTCCAGGAGACGGTTCAAATCCCATTTACGGCAAAACCAATATTTTTCAGCTTATTGTTTCATGTCTACAGGGCACATCCTGTGATTCTTTATTACTGAGTTAAATTATATATATTAAATAAAATATCTTCCCAAATACTATAATATTTACCTGAAACATGATTTTTAGTTCATCTAATGATTTTTTTTCAAAATGGTATATTTTAAAACACTGGCCAGTCTTATACAAGATGACTTGGACTGCTCACATTAATGGGGTTTTCTATCCTGTTTATGAAATGGAGAACACTTTCCTGGCTGCTTTTTTTTTTATTAAACATGAATTTTTTCTTTGGGTGTTGAATTTTGGGGATCTTGGCTATGTGCTGAAAATTCTGTGGTTTGTGCACCAAAGCCAAAATAAAGTCTGTATCATCAGAGTGGCACAGCCAATATATTGAGGGGAGAGTAAATCTTTTTAAAATATTAAATATAAACATAAAAACTTTTAAATAAACAAAAAATAGCCAAATAGAGGAGTAAAACACCCTCATTGTTGAGGAGTTAAAAACATTTGTGGAAATTGTCCTTCCACATTAGGACTGATTTCTTTGTCAAGGAAGTCTTTTGCTTCCATTTCTCAGACTTCATTCATTTTTAGGAAACAGTATAAGATCAAATTGTTTACTGGAAACAGAAATATAAAAGAAACACTAGCATACAATCTAATGTAATGCTAAATAAAATGTGCACAACAACCTGTAAGCCAACCATCAAGTGTATCATAATCCAAAAGATTGATAATCTATTGATAGATCAACTGACTAAAGAGGAATAATTTATGGAAATAAATGAGCAGAAATGCAAACTAAGGTTTAATTATAAAAAAAGGAAGTAAAATACTAACTTTACAAAGGAAGATGATATCCAAAGTGTGGGGAAGAAGTATATGGATTTAATCATGTAAACAAATACCATGGAGCTACTTAGCAGGCTGCTCTCCCCTCTCTTGCATGTGTGAGTGACAGAACACCGGAGACTTCCTCTCCTTTGATGCCATGTGCTACAGCCAGTCTTGAAGAAGCTCTCGCTATGAAGTTTTTTAATTATAGTTTAATTAATTAATAGTTTAATGAATAATTAATTTTATAGTAAATAATAATTTTTTTAATTATAATTTGGGAAAAATAGTGTCGATTTGAGGAATAGGAACAATGCATAAAATGTTGGGATAAATGATAAAAATAATTCTAGGAATAGTTTAATAGGTTTAAGACAGAAAATAATGTACAATGCGCAATTTTTATTTTTAAGAAATCGAATATTTTTTATTGTACTAAACACGAACATAGGTGTCTTGGGCCTCTCATTTTGGATTCTGTCAACACCTATATTTGTCTTGGACCCTGGAAGGACCTGCAGTTATGGCTTCATATTAGGACTTCAACTTCAACATTCAGGAAATATCAGATTTTGAAGCCTATACTTATGACCTCCTAAATTATCAAAAATACAAAACTAGTAAACATCTATCTGAACTTTTAACCTGTAGTGATATTGTGAATGCCAATTGTATCCTTCTGTAAACAAGACTATCTTTTAAACTCTGTCATCAGGTAAACTCTAGCCTGTATAAACCCAGAATATTTTGTGAGATAAAAATGGTAGCTAGGTAGTCACTGGAAGGACAGCTGTGCTCCAATACACTGTGATGATACATAGAACAGGCCAGGCCTAGCACCTAATGTCCGACCCTACCTTCTCGTGGTGCAGGCCGTTAGTACCTTTCAAAAGAGATTCTTGTGGAAGTGAATGGAAGGAGAGAGCTACCAGATTAGTGTGGCCTACTGATCTGACAACTATGGCTACTTTTTTTTCTCTACCCTGCTAAGGAATGGTCAACCACACAGGGTCCTGGTGCTGACCTTATAAACTTACTGGATTAGATTAAGGCTCTGAGCTTGATTATGGATCCTGAATTTGCTACATTTGGTGGGCTTCTGTAGAGGGAGAATCTTCCACTGTGTTTTCTATTTGTTTGTGGGTTGACAGCCCCAAGTGCATAGATTCGCAGGATATGTTTTATCAGCTGGTGGATAATCCTGAGCAGAGGTCATCGCAGGCACCTGAACTCTTGCTTCTACTGGCATCATCAAATTCTACATTGGAGGAAGTCTTCCAGTGTGGATGGCTTCAGCCTTTAGTGGTGGGTGAATGGGTCTTTGCCCCATGACTGCAATTTGGGGGCTGTTTGATATTGTCAGCATTCCCTCTCTCAATAAACATTGTATGTTTAAACATCCCACTAATAATTTTCTCTCCGTAGGTAGTTGGAATGCGAGGACTCTGCACAGAGCTTATTCTCTTGATATCCTCACACAAGAATTCCAATGTTATAATTTAGATATTCTCGGCTTGCAAGAGACCAGATGGACAGATAAAGGTCAGATTCTTAAAAATAATCTTAAATTCCTCTTTTCAGGCAGGAATGATAATAAGCATCACCAAGGCATAGGTCTGCTTCTCAGCAGACATTCTTCTAGAATATGAGTACATTAATGAAAGGTTTCTTACAGCAAAATTTCAGACAAGCATTAAAGACTTGAATGTTATCTGCTGTTATGCCCCCACTGAGGATGAGGATGAGAAGGATAGGTTTTATGGACAACTTCAGGATATTTTGAATTCTGTCAAGAAAAGAGAACTTGCTCTATGTGACTTCAGTGCCAAAGTTGGTGCTTACTCTGATCTTTGTGTGTGTGTGGGGGGGGGGGGGGGGGGGGATAGGCACTTTTAGTATTGGTAGCTGCATTGGCAATATGCAACATCTCCTACAGGTAAGTAAACTTTATGGTTTGACACCTATTACAAACACCACGACATACATGTACAAATGGGCTGCATAAGAATATGATTGATTATATATTAATTAACAGCAAATGGGCCAGTTCTGTTAGGAATACCTGGATCTGACCATTACCTTGTTAAAAGTGTCTTGCAACTTAAAATTAAAAAGTGTTAAAAACTTAAAAGTGTTGTGCTAGGGTTAAAAATTTTGCCTTTAATACTGAATCTCTGAAAGACCCAGTTATAGCTAAAGCTTACCATGGTAAGTTACTTAGTCATTATGACAGTCATGGTTTGCTTACTACTGAAGTTGAGGAAGAATGGGGCCATTTTCAACAGGCTTTTTTGGAAACTAACAGTACTCTTTTAGGAAAAAAAGAGCAGAGGAGGCAGAATTATTTGAGTGATAAGGCACTTGAGCTTATTTCAGAAAGAAGGAACTGCAGGAATGTTCTTAATCAGTACCCTACTAGTCCTAATAGAAAGGATTACAGAGAGCTTAATAAATGTGTAAAGGATCAGTTAGCTACTGATAAGAATCTTTGGCTTGATGGTTTGACTGACAAAGCCGAGGAGACAGTTAGGCAGCACAACAGCAGAGAGCTGTACCAGATAGTTAATGTTTTGTGTGGTAGAAAACGGACAGGTATACAGGGATTGAAGGATAAACAAGGTAAGGTTATAAACGGGGAGGATTCTGTCATGGTTAGGTGGGCTCAGCATTTCAGTGATGTTCTAAACAATGTGGTTAGTTCTACTCCTATTGTTTGTAATGATGATAAATGTATTGGGGTTTTTAATGTTGGCTCTATAACACAATCTGAAGTTATTTTGGCTATTTCTAAACTTAAACTTCATAAATCCCCAGGGGTAGATGAAATTACTACCGAAATGCTCAGAGCTGGGAATGTTTCGGTTACCACTTGGATGACTGAAATTTTGAATAACTTTTATGATAAAGGCATGGTTCCTAAAGATTTTGCCAGAGCTATTATTATCTGTATTTGAAAAAAAGGTGATTGCAGTTCTTGTGCTAACTATAGGGGTATCAGCCTACTCTCTGTTCCAGGTAAAGTTCTTTCCATGATTGTGCTTAATAGAATTAAGAATCTGATTGACAGTCAATTGTGTGATGAGCAGTGTGGATTCAGAAGTGGTAGGGGATGTGTGAATCAAATATTTTCACTTAGGCAGATTCTTGAGAAATGTTTAGAGTTTCAGAAACCTTTGGTTGCTAGCTTTGTTGATTTCAAAAAGTCTTTCGACTCTGTTGATCATCATAATTTGTGGTTGATTATGAGATCATATGGTATACCTGACAAGTTAGTTAACATAATGAAAGCTCTCTACAATAACATTGAGTCGTGTGTGAGAGTTGGTAAGGCTTGTAGCAATTGGTTTAGCATTACCTCTGGTGTTTGACAAGGGTGCATTTTGTCTCCTTTTTTCTTTAGCTTGGTTATTGATTAAGTTATGTGAAATTCACTGCAAGGGAAAGATTTTGGCCTTAAATGGTCTGGAGATACTAAAATTTCTGATTTAGATTATGCTGATGATTTAGCCCTTTTGGCAAATGATGTTGATGAGATGAACTCTTTCATTCGAGCTGTTGATGAGACTGGTAGTAGAGTAGGTTTGGTTATAAACAGAGAGAAAACTAAAGTGATGAAAATTGGTCGGCAGGTTGTGATTCAATTCATCTGAATGGTTGCAATTTTGAACAGGTGTCAGAGTTGAATTATCTTGGGAGCTATGTAACTGATACTGGTGATGTGTGCCATGATATTAACAAATGAATAGGGATTGCTGCTGGGACTTTTAAGAATCTATGGAGATTGTGGAGAAATAGGCGTATACACCTAAAGACTAAAATTAGACTGTATAATAGTTTGGTTCTTTCTAGGGTTAGTTAGGATAGTGAAACTTGAACACTTTGTAAACAAGATAACAGGAAACTAGATGCTTACGTAGTATCTTGGGTATTAGGTGGTTTAACTTTGTAACTAATGATGAGGTTAGGCAAAATAGTCTGCAACCTCCTTTAAGCAGCATATTGTGCAGAGAGAGACTTGCTGGTTTGACCATGTTGCCCATATGGATAATTATAGATTGGCGAATAGGGTTATGAACAGTGTGCTTAGAGGCCTCAAAAGGAGGGGGAGAACTAGGATGCAGTGGGCAGACAATGTCAAACAGGACCTTGTTAGAATTGGTGTGCAGTGGCCGGATGCAGCAGATGTAGCTCAGGACAGATATACTTGGAGAATTAAACTGCACAGTCTGGTTGGACTTCCGTAGCCCATGGCTGCTTGAGATGATGATGATGATGAAGCTTTAAAATTTTTATTTCTCAATGATAATGAAATTTTTGTTACTATATCCCAAAATATATGGACACAATAAATGCAGAGTAAAAGTTAATAGTAATTTGTTTGGGAAAGTTATCATAATTTAAAATCTTCATAGAAGTAGCACTGAGTAATTAGTCCAAAAAATGCAGGCCCATGGCTTCACCAATTCAAAAAATTTAAACTTAACCATCTGTTGTTCACTGATGACCAAGTGATAATTGCTCAAGGCAATGAAGATACAAACTTTCTCTTTAGAAAGTTATTTGAAGAATAAAATAAATAGCTTTTGAATATTAATTTTAAAAAAGCAGACTTGAGCACAGACCAAGCTGCAGAAATAGTATTTTAAGTTATATTAACACAGCTAACATGATAAATAGTATAAAGTCACGATAAGTGCTGTTACATTTAGTTCTGTTTATAAGTTATCCTATCTAATGTTATGAGAAGTGAAATAGTTATTACAAATAGTTGGAATGACCCTTAGTTGTATTGTATTAACTAATTACTAAACTTACAATACAAGCCATATATATAGTTTTAAACAGGTTGTCAAAACATAATAGACCTATATATATAACAAAAGCAGTTACCACTGCTTGATGGCTGGTACATCCATATTAAGAATTTTCATCGTGTGATCAGCTGAAGGTATGTCAACTACCTTCAGCTGATCACACATAGCCAGATAATTCCGGCTACGTGTGATCAGCTGAAGTAAGCTCTCTTTTAAAGAACATATAAATGCATAAAATACTTGTAGGTCTATTATGTTTTGACAACCTGTTTAAAACTATATATATGACTTGTCTGTAAGTTTAGTAATTAGTTAATACAATATAACTAAGGGTCATTCCAACTATTTGTAATAACAATTATTGCACTTCTCATAACTTGAAATAGGATAACTTATAAACAGAACTAAATGTAACAGCACTTATCGTGACTTTATACTATTTATCATGTTAGCTGTGTTAATATAACTTAAAATACTATTTCTGCAGCTTGGTCTGTACTCAAGTATGCTTTTTTTTAATTAATATTCAAAAGCTATTTATTTTATTCAAATAACTTTCTAAAGAGAAAGTTTGTATCTTCATAGCCTTGAGCAATTATCACTTGGTCATCAGTGAACAACAGATGGTTAAGTTTAAATTTTTTGAATTGGTGAAGCCATGGACCTGCATTTTTTGGGCTGCATTTTTTTAATTTTTATGTTACTGATTTCAATCAAGATCTTAAATTTTTTGTGCTAAGAAGTTATTTTTAATATTTATAATTAAACTGCAGGTAATATAATGGGCATGCCTCATAGCTTAGTTTTTCTTGCAGGCATTATATCAGTGTCTGGCCTTCTTGATTATGAAGTTGTCCACAGTTATTACCTCACTATACAAGCTACTGATGGAGGCACACCTCCTTTAAGTACTCAAGTTGCCATCAATATTACAGTAACAGATGCCAATGATAATCACCCAGTATATAGTCAACAATCATATAATGCTGTAATAAGGGAAGATGCCATTGTAGGAGATAAAATTATTCAGGTCTGTTTGTTAAAAATTTGTTTTTCCATCTTATATAAATTTAAATGTATTGAATTATGAAATGTACTGTAATCAACTTGTAAAATATGAAATTTTTTAAGTACAGCAAGAAAAGCATTTCCATACTTTGATAATGTGTTTCTTGGGAAAAGGATGCACAATTAAAAGGATCTTCTTGCTCAGAAATAATTAAAAAATAATTTAAAATTCTCTGTCATCGAGCAATAAAATTTTAAAGTTTTTCCTTTAAACTATTTGCATGTTAAAAAAAATTTAATAGAAAACTCGGAAGCTTTTCGGAACAAGGACAGCATTCCGAATTTCAGTGAAGTGACACTATGTGGTAATGTTAGGGCTGTTTAGAGCTTTTTTCCACATGCCATGAAGGGCGAGTCCAGTGTCTCGGTTGCAGGTGGGGGACAGGCAAGGTCATTATTTCAATAGCCTCATGGACTATGGTTCTGTAGAAAGTGGATGCATGTGCAAGCAGTGTAGCATGCTCCTAGTCTATTGTTGCTGCATGTTGTACTACTACTAGCTCAGCAGCAACCGTCATTAGCTTGTTTTGGCTGGCATCTGTTTGATGCTCTGCAAACCTCTCTTGTAAAGAACATATGGTTTTTCCAATGTAGGGATAATGGAATTATCCAGCAAATGTAAGGGGAATCGGTATACGCCCGATTTTTGAAGTAAGCTAAATTTGTCTCTGTCCTTTTTGATAATTTTCTTCAGATTTGGAGCTGGACTGAAAACAATTTTTATATTTTGGGCTCTGAGTAACTTGCGGACTGATTCGCATAGGCCAGGAACATAAGATAACAAGTTTGGAGTCGGTAATTGGGAGGAGAGCCTCTTCTGTTTTCGTTTCTATATTTATTAATTAGCTTTTCTATTGTTGTTGAAGTGTAGTCATAGGATGCAGCAATGGAATGGATGTTTTGAATTTCTTTTTTAAGGAACTACTCGCTTGAAGATACGGAGAAGGTTGCAAGTTCGGAGTCGGTAATTGGGAGGAGAGCCGAATCTCTTCTGTTTTCGTTTCTATATTTATTGATTAGCTTTTCTATTGTTGTTGGAGTTTAGTCATAGGATGCAGCAATGGAATGGATGTTTTGAATTTCTTTTTTAAGGAACTACTTGCTTGAAGATATGGTGAAGGCCCTATGGGTGAGGGAATGGAAGGCTGCAATTTTGTATGCCCATGAGTTTCATGAGTTTGCGCATATGATGGAGGGGATGTAGGTGGGCTTTTGGTATACTGACATTGTCAAGGCTCCTGCATCATCTTTTTGGATGAAAACATCTAAATAGAGTATGGCACTGCTATTTTCCTCCTCCTTCATAAAACGTATCATAGGGTAGATATTGTTGGCAGAATTAATGAGGCAGTTTAATTGCTCATTGCTGCCATTCCAAATTAAAAATATATCATTGACATAGTGACACCAGAAGACAGGTAAAATTGTTGCCAAGTTGAATAATTTTGTTTCAAAATCTTGAACAATTTTGGACTGGATGCCAGAAAGGGCCATGGGTCCAAATTTGCCCATAGGGTCCCTGAGTCCTGCCTGTAGATTTGGTTGCCTTACTAGAAATGGTTGTTTTTGGTAACAAGTTTTAGAGCCTCATGAATGGCGTTGATTTCAGGAAGGGAAAATTTTTGCATTTCAATAACGTTCCCTCACCAATAGGGCCTTCACCGTATCTTCAAATGAGCAGTTGCTTAAAAAAGAAATTCAAAACATCCATTCCATTGCTACGTCCCATGGCTATAACCCAACAACAATAGAAAAGCTAATCAATAAATATAGAAACGAAAGCAGAAGAGATTCGAATCTCCTCCCAATCACTGACTCCAAATGTGCAACCTTTTTGCCAGACCTATATCTTATGTTCCTGGCCTATGCGAATCAGTTCACAAGTTATTCAGAACCCAAAGTATCAAAATTGTTTCCAGCCCAGTTCCAAATCCGAAGAAAATTATCAAAAGCTTACTTCAAAAATCAGGCATATACCGATTTCCCTTACATTTGACGAATATTTCCATTGTCCACTACATCGGAAAAATCTTACATTCTTTACAAGAGAGGTTCACAGAGCATCAAACAGATGTCAGCCAAAACAAGCTAATGATGGCTGCTGCCGAGCTAGCAATACAACATGCGACAACAATAGACTGGGAGCACACCACATTGTTTGCATGTACATTCACTTTCTATGATGAGGCTACTGAAATAATGCCCTTGCCCATCCCTACTTGCAACTGAGATATTGGTATCACCCTTCATGACATGTGGAAAGAAGCTCTAAACAACCCTAATGTCACCACATAGTGTCACTTCACTGAAATTCGGAATGCTGTCCTTTCTCCGAAAAGCTTCTGAGTTTTCTATTAAAATTTTTTAACATGCAAATAATTTGAAGGAAAAGCTTTAAAATTTTATTGCTCAACAGCATAGAATTTTAAGATATTTTAAAGAATGCTCTCTAGTATATGAGACAGAAGTTTATTATTATATTTTAATTAGTGCAGCTGCCAATATTCCATAAAAATGATTGTTTTAAAGAAATTTTAAGCTATTAAATATAGTCAAAACTTTCTTTTTACATGTTTCATATAAATGTTTCATTATATACACTATGTGAAGATGTACATATCATTAATATTATGTACAGTTAATTTGTATTGTGTTAAATTTGTTGTCATACACTGGTTTCCATAAATTAAGGAAAACTCAGAAAAATTATGATAAATAAAGAACTATAGGAATGATTTTAATTAAATGTTATGGAAACATGAATTACAATGCTAGTTTCAGAATAGCATAAAATATTTCACACTAAAAACATTTTTTGTCAAAAAATAACACTTGCAGGAACTTGTCCAAAAATGAGTTGTCATAATGCAGTAGGCAAAGTTCTTTAATAAGGAGTGTGGTCAGCAATTCAGGCATGACAGCAATGTTCCATGCTGTTTATGATGTTGTGAATCAGCTCAGTAGGGAGTAATGACCATTGATTTCTTTAAAGCAGTAATAAGCTCCTACTTTGTTGCAGGTCCTAGAGCATCCCATACATGCTCAATCGGATTTAGGTCAGGAAATCGAGCTGGCCACTCCATGCACATAATGGTCTCCTCTTTAAAGTATTGTTCCACTAGTCCAGTTCTGTGTGGACGAGTGTTATTGTCTTGTAAGATGAATGTTTCACCTATTGCACCAGCATAAGGATGTACATAAGAGTTCAGAATGTCATCTCTATACCTTTGAGTATTGAGGTTCCCACTCGTCAACACATAGAGGTCTGTGCCTAAGGAAATGCTACCTCAAACACACATGCTACCTATGCCATAACTGTCTTTTTGACAAATGTACTGGGATGATAGTGGGTAACACATGCTCTCCATATTAAACAATGTCCAGAATCATTCTGCAAGCAATATCTGGACTCATCTATGAAGAGTAAGGACCTCCATTGCTCTTCCGTCCAGTTAACATGCATGCAAGCCCAAATTACAAATTACTGACCTTCTAGTGTACAGACCTTCCTCATGAAACCTATGCACAGTAGAAGCTGATACAACCCTCCCAGTGGCTGCTTCTGCAAGAGAGGATCGTAGCTGAGAGGGAGTAGAAATCCTGCTACTTCATGCTGTTAATCGCAGATATCGGTCTTGTACAATTGTCACAACTCTACCCTTCCTCAGCTAAACCTCCAAGATGCAGAATCCGTGCTAAGAAATTGTTTCCACAATCCATGGATTACAGAAGGACTCACATTCAGCTATTGTGTCATGTCTGACTGACTTTGACCTGCTTCGAACTGGCCAATAGCTCTCCACTGCAGTTCATTTATAAATGATGTTTCGAGATCATTCCTACAAAATGGCTATTTCGAATTTCTGTAACTCACATTTACAACACAAAATAACAATCCACTCCAAAATACCCATTTTTATGCCACTATCTGATTACACAAATTGACGCAACCTAGACTAATTTGCATATGATATGCTCACTCGGCTTGTTGTTGTTTAATGTTATGTGGTATTGAGAGGTCCTTCTACAGGCTTTCTCAGAATGATAATTTTGGATGTATGTGGGTATTATGTTTTTTATTTAAAATTTAGGGTTCGTGTATATATTAATATTTTGGTTATCAAAATTATATTTGATATCATGCAAAGAAATAAGAGATAGTCGCCCAGTGAAAATTGATATTTTAGGATTTTGTGAGTGTTTATGTCTGTATATGCTTTCAGGGAAGCATTCAGAGTTTGTTTGGAGAATTAATTTTTTTAGTTTTTTTTTTTAATGCTTTTTTTAGTTATTATTCTTTTAGTTTTTTGTTTTATTTATTTTTATGCTTTTTTTTATATAATATATTTATTTTTTTATCATTTTTTAAATATTTTTTATATAATTTTTCTTTTTATTTTTTTTTGTTAATTATGTATTATTATATATATATATATTTTTATTATTTATTTTATTTTTTTATTTCATTATTTAATATATATTTTTTTAATTATTATTATTGTGCATTTTTTTAATTATTATTCTTATATTTACAATGCAATAATTTTTCTTTATTTTTCCCTGAGTGGTTTTAATTTATTCTTGGGTTATGGAGATAGGTTGAAGACGATTGATCCACTGTTTTGTGGTTATTTGGGCCAGTAAGACCTGAGTTAAAGGATTCAAGCCACTTTAGATATTTGTTCCCTTATTTCTATAGTCCCTCCATTATTTTTCTTTCTTTTTTATTTATATTTTATGGAATTTTGGTGTGAGTCTGGATAGAGAACAGAATGAGGGTCCCTTCGGGAACATGTATACGAGAGGTAAGTTGAGAATTGAAGAAAAATCTTTATGAAGGACATGAAGAGACGATAGTAGAGGGTAAAGGAAAGGTAGACTAAATTCTGTTCCAAAGCGAGGTGGAAAGAAGGAAAGAAAAGAGAGATTCATAAATTTTGGTTTTGTTTAGAGGGGGGGGGGAGGGGTCCAGAATTACATTCGTTTGAATATCCAAAATGTTTAGGTCAATGAGTGATTTGAAGAAAGTTTGTCTCTGTGAGGCAGTATTATCACAGTTAAGTAGGATGTGATGAACTGTCTCCGGAACTTTACAATGTCTACAGTTAGGAGAATGTGTGGGTTTGAATTTATGTAGAGTAGGGTTAAGAATTGTGGAGTTGGTTCTTAATCTGTGTAGTAATTTGATGTGTTTTCTAGGGAAAGGGAGGTTATCAATTGTTGATATATTATGGTTAAGATTAAATCGAAAGTTGTTTTGGACAGAGGCCTGGACCTGAAAGTATTTATTGGTGAGATGTGCTTCAAGTTGTTTTATCTCCTGAGAAGTATTGATATGAAAGTGATAGGTAGGTGATAGTATGTGGAGGTTGTGTGCCAGTTTAGCGAGATTATCAACAGTTTCATTATGGTGAATTCCAACGTGGCTGGAAATCCATTGTAAAATAATTGTATTATTTTTTGTATGGAGGTTATGTGTTGTAAGAGTGAGGATTTTATGTATGTGGTAGTTATATGAGGTGTATAGAAATTCCTGTGAGAGGGTTTGTATGGCTTCTTTGGAATCTATAAAAATGGTAATGTTTTTGTTGTGTACATATTTAAGGGTCCATTCCAAGGCCTCACCCTCGGCATTACTTTACTAGTTACATGAAAAGTCTGGTGAGGATTGAACGATATTTTGGTGAATTATCGCAATTTTTCTCATTTTTCCTTAATTTATGGAAACCAATTTATGGAAACCTTAGTGCTAAGGTTTTTTTCCAAGCACTTAGCTTTTTAAACCACATTTATTACATTTAAAACTTCTACTCAAATGCAGGCAAATTAACCTCCAAATTTTTCAAGTTATAAATGTAAATTGTAATCATTTCTTAATCCTATTTTAAAATCTGCCGAATCTAAATTATTAAAAAAGACAATCTGTAAATGAAGGTGTGGTGTTATCCAAATTGAGACCAACTTTAAGTTCTATGTTAAAAAGGCTATGAAGGAATGGAAGGGAAAATGTGAAAGCAGAAATGTACGAACTGGAGAAAGATGCATTTTCACCTTATATTTTGTAGATGATCAAGTAATAATTGCACAGGCTAAGGATGACTTAAAATATGAGAGGAAATTAAAGAAATGAAATGAAACAAGGGGATGAAAATAAATTTTTGAAAAAAAAAATATGTAAGCAGGAAATTATGAAAGAGAAGTTCTTGAGGCAGATGAGAAAATGGTGAGAAAGGTGAACACGTTTAAGAGATAGTTTAGTCTAGGATGATCTCGTATAGAATTATTATATTTTAGCTTGTTTTCATTCACATTTATATTATTTGAATGGGGGGAACTAACTTTGATATTATTAACTTTTATATTCACTTTATATCTGAAGAAATAAAGACAAACTAATAACTGAAGTATATCAGATGCCTACCTCTATCAGCAATTTAATACCATTTAATTATTTTATACCACGAAAACATATAAGCATATATTCTTCTAAAAGAACATCACTGTACAAAGCATATAGATACTGCAACAACTATTATTATCTAAAGAAAGAAATTAATGCTTTATATCAATAATTAATGCTATATATCAATTTTGTCAAAATGCTTGATATCCCATTCATATGGTCAACAAAATAAAAAATGAAATAAAGCTAAAAATCAACAATGATGTTTCCAAAAATAGAAATGTAAATGAAAACAAGCTAAAATATACTAATTCTATACGATATCATGTAAAATAAACTCACTCTTAAACAATATAATGACAAAATACCAATGTAGAGCCTATTACTATTGCCATGTGATACTTCAAATCTTGCATGCATCATGTTCTTATGCAATTTAAATGACATAATTTCTTAAATCTGATGATGGATATAAATATATATGAAATTGCAATAATTAATCAACTATTATGAATATTTGCAGTAAATTGTGTTCTGATTAATTTGTGACATCCTGAAATAAATTCATCTAATTTTGTTCCTAAGGACATTTTGACTTTTGTGATGCATTGTATTTATGTTAAGGACATCATGGATGAGGATGTGCCCTAATAGGAGATCCTATGCACATCTCCTGCATGGAAACTTCAGATTTAAGTCTACATAATAGACTTGAGTCTAAAGTTGCCATACATATCAGAAAAAAGCTGTGCTCAACCAATGCAAAAAAAGAGTATTATTCTATTAATATTAAGTCAATTATGTACTTTTGTTTTGGAATTTATAATTTTACAGAAATTGATATCTTATTATATAAAATAATTACTTTCCTCCATTAAATTCACACACAAAACTATATACCCTAAGATTATGGCCAACCAAGAACTCTAATGTAGTGCCAGAGTGCTGTATCTTCACAATAGATTCAAATAATAAAAAAATAAAAAAAAAATAATTAATGAACTCAATTTATTTTGGGTACTCCAATAAATAACCAATAAAAAATCCTGATAACATGTCAGGTCCAGAGCACCTGACATGTTATCAGGAGGTCGTGGGTTTGTATCCCACCCGGTTCAAGACAATTTTTCTTCTAAATATTTGAAGCAACTTAATAGAGTGGTTATTTATTGGAGTAATAAAAAAAAAAAGAATTAGTTTGTTGCATTGTTACCACAAGCATCCAGGTCTTCACAATAGGTACAAAAGGGGGGGGGGAATTATATTGTTGCAATGGTACCACAAAGAAATGTATAAAATGTAAAGAAACAAATGCAGACTTACATGTAAAGGAATAGCATTGTAGATAGATGTGGTGTTGATCTATGCACAGACTGCTTATGCCCTGTCACAACAAGAGAATGATGGTAAAAAAGCTGTTTTTAATTGTATTTCATCTCGAGAGGGACATATTGTTAAACAGAAAATGCTATTGTGTATACTATTTTCCACTGGCTGTTTGAAGTTTTAGTTTTACATATGTTGCATTTTCAAAAACATTGCACTCTAATAGCCTAACAACACATGTAAGTTATGTCCTGTATTACAATGAATGGCACTTATATTTTTCAAAATAAAAACATTATTATATATAAAAATATTATATACAAATTATATATTTCTTTCTAATAATTTATGCAGAAAAGAGTGATATTAATTCTCTTTACCCAATGAATTTTCCATTTCTTTATTGATAAAAATGCTTAAAATGAAAAAGATATAGTAATAATAAAATTGTTCTCATAGCTTTCTTTTTATATTTTATTAATAGGTTCTTGCTACAGATGCTGATAGTTTGCCAAATTCTCAGCTAAGTTATTCAATTTCTGGTGGAGATCGCTTTGGAGAGTTTCTTATAGATAAGGAATCTGGATATATTTCATTGGCATCCAATTTAGACCGAGAAAAGGTAAGTGAAATAATTATGATAAAAAATATTGATTTCTATACAACTTATCAGACTGTCTAATAGTTTTAAGTATGATTATGGATTCTGAACTCATTTTACTATTAGGCCTCTGTTATATCTAGTATGTAATATTCTATAATTAGATTATCTTTGATTAGAGAATGGTAGTGGAGAATGATTAGAGAATGGTAGTAGTTTGATAAAGCCTGGGCCTGAATGATTTTGGCCATTAAAAGAAATAGTTGCCAACCGAGATCATAGATGACATCAAAAGGAGGCTCTAAGACCTCAAACAGACATGGGATATAGACATCCAAACAGACTGAATAATTTAGTTTTCCAAATATATCTATCCTGCGGAACAGCTATTGTATTTGGCCACTGCATGCTAATACTAATAAGTTATTAATAAATGTTTTTGTGGAAAAAATTTCCCTGACACACGGGATTTAAACCTGCATCTCTCCAGAAACATGCCAGAGTATTTTAACCTGTTGAACTAATGCCGGTTCAGTCTTTTTTCCACTAATAATGACTACACTCTTCCCGTGAATTTTGGGTACCTCCTTTTGGCGCCATCTATGATCTCGTTTGGCAACTATTTCTTTTTATTGCTCTGAGTAAGACAGTAATAAATAATGAAGTCACATCATGCTATATAGTGTTATTAATCATTTAAACAATAATTGACAATACTGAGCCTGCATTAGTTCAACAGGTTAGAATACTCTGGCATGTTTCTGGAAAGATGTGGGTTCGAAACCCACATGTCAGTGAAATTTTTTCCACAAAAACATTTATTGATATATAGACGTTTAAATGTCTACAGGTAATGCTGAGATTGTCAATTATTGTTTAAATCATTAATAACACTATATAACATCATGTGGCTTCATTATTTATTACCATCTTACTCAGAGCACTAAAAAGAAATAGTTGCCACCCGAGATCATAGTCACCAAAAGGCCAAGATCATAGATGGCACCAAATTCACGGGAAGAGTGTCATTATTAGTGGGGAAAAGACTGAGCCGGCATTAGTTCAACAGGTTAGAATACTCTGGCATGTTTCTGGAGAGATGCAGGTTTGAATCCCGTGTGTCAGGGAAATTTTTTCCACAAAAACATTTATTAATAACTTATTAGTATTAGCATGCAGTGGCCAAATACAATAGCTGTTCCGCAGGATAGATATATTTGGAAAACTAAATTATTCAGTCTGTTTGGATGTCTATATCCCATGTCTGTTTGAGGTCTTAGAGCCTCCTTTTGATGCCATCTATGATCTCGGTTGGCAACTATTTCTTTTAATGGCCAAAATCATTCAGGCCCAGGCTTTATCAAACTCAAAATACCACATAATTTTGGTCTTGGGATCAGTCAGACTTTAAATTTCTAATTTTTCTTCAAATTAAATTTTTTTTTTGGTTTTTCAATCTTTTGTTCTGTCTTTAGCGATTAAAACTGATCACCATTAAGCCTTTGATTTTCTGTCAGGTATTTTCCCTTTTTTTTTTATTAATACCTCATTCTTAGCTTTTATATGTATTTCTCAAAAATTTCTGTTTCTACAAATTATTTCTAGTATTTTTAGTTGTAAGAAAATTTAAGACTTAAATTTGGTCTTTAAATAATTGTATTAAAGTTTATTAATAGTCTATAATATGAAGTATCAGAGAAAAGTTTTTCTCTAACCAGGCTTGGGCTCAATAATTGTGGAAAGTTATAATTCAGTCAATAATTGTGGAAGTGTTAATTAGGCTCAAATATTTGAGCCTGAACTTTTCTCTAATGGGTAGATAGGAAGGACTTATCACACAAACCTCTAAAATTACATTTATTTAGGTAGGATTCATCACATTAATTTATGAAATTGCATTTTTTGGGAAATGATTTATTATAACAATTAATTTATTAATATTTGAAGTAAATTTTTACGATTAGCAATTCTGCTGTTAAATGTTTCAGCTGTCATAACTCTCTGAGTTAAATGAATATTGTTGAAAAACAACATTCAAATTTGATTAAGATTTTCAGTTTATCTCCAATGACAATTTTCTGTGAAGTTTATTTCAAAGTTAGGGCACTTTGAATGTAGTTTTCCGTTTACTTAACATAGAAGTGGCTCAACACGTATTGGAATATGGTGTAAATATATCATTGCCCCAGTGCTATACTGCAATAACTCAAAATTCTTGAATGTAGGAAATTTAGAAGAAACACTTTTGTAACGCTCCAAAGAATATGCAAAATACTTTAAAGTTGGACCCTTTTGCTGATCCAATTAGTTTTATGCTCCGGATAGCTGAGACGGGTGCCAGGCAATAATTAACAAATTGCCAAAAAAAGTAGACTAAGTTTAAAGTAGGGTTCAAAATGCCAGCGAGCGTTAATGAGTAAATAGTTAGAATCAAAATTGATTGTCAAAAAAAAAGAGTATAAATACTATCAATCTAAATGCGTGTTGCTCAAGAGGAAAATTTGTACAGACTTAAAAGGTTTAAAATAACAAACAGATTTATTTCCAAAATAGTTCAACTCACCAAGACATCAATGAAGAAGATACATCAAACTCACTGTGCTACAACGCACTTTCCTCCTGCACACACTGTGCTCTCTACTGAGTGCCTCTGCACTCTACACTGCCTAGTGCTTCTGCACTAACTGCCTTCCGTGACTAGCAAGTCACCGGTTTAAAAAACAAGAGCCGGCGTGTCATGTTGCACGCCAGGAAAGACATTAACATAAAATGATGAACGACGCAAGCTATGATGCAAGAGGGGGCGTGTCCTTGTGCCCGCGTTTTAGCGGGTGAAGTCGGAAGATCGGAGTTGCGCATGCGCAACTCCCAACTCTTGGAAATGAGCGCTGTGATGCCAAAAAGGAAATAAAAATCCCCAAAATGATAAATATAACGTAAATTAAACAAAACTGGTTAAGGTAAAGCAAAAGTGAACGATGGGGCATCACACTTTGTATTGCTATAATCAAATATACCAATTTTTAATGTAATCAATTTCTTATACAGATATGTAATGTATTTGACTTACTTGGAGTTGGTGCTGTATAACATTTGATAGAACACCTATTTTTATTCTTTGCAATAGCATTAACTAAAATTTAATTTTTTTGTATCATTTAATTCCTCAATTAATTACTGTACAGATAATGAAACTTAAGAGGAGCGCTTTACAATTCTTTAGAGTCTACAGTGCATTGAACTGTATAGTTCTTAAATTAGGTTCCTTATACTATCCTCTAATGGCAACCTTTTCCTCATAAAAGTGCTATAGAGAGCAAAGTAGCTATATTTACCAGTTCAGATCTTGCAGTTGCAGTAACTTGCTGGCACAAGTACAGGATCACTGTATTTCCTTCTGTTGTTAATATGGGAATTATGGTTGATCTTCTTTAGTGCAGTAGTCAACATCTATATGCTGTTGCTGCACACTATCAGTCATCAGAAGTAAGTTGAGACTTTCGGAATCTAAGTTCCTCACTATCAGCTTCTGTATACCAGTCCGTAGAAAACTTAAGTTCTTTAAGGAACTTTTTTTTTCTTACTTAAGTTCTTAACTAACTGTATGAAATTAAAGGTAATACTGAAATCATTGCAAATACGCAAATGTAAATTTGATAAAAATCTACTAACGGTATTATATAAAGCAGAATCTAAATTATTAAATAAAGTAATTAGAAATCTTAGACAACAAATAAGGCAAATTGAAAAATAACTTATAAGGAATATTTAAAATTAAAAGTAAATAATTTAACACAAATAATGGGGAGAGTAATATATAAAACGGAAAAAGAAACAGTGAAGATTCAAGCTAAACATAATATTAAATTAAATAATTTAGTACAAACACAGCAGATAAATAATGTAATAATAGGAATGAAAAGCAGAGCAACAGATAATAAGAAATACTTAAATTTGTCCAAATAGAACATAACAGATGAAGAAGATAGAATTTTGCAACAAGGAGCTAAATTTGCCTATTCTAATAATAAATTAAATCTTAATAACATAATACCCCAGATAGAGCAATCCTTATATAGAATCATGAACGTATGTAAGGATAAAGAAAAATTTAAAATGTATAGAAGCATGCAACATTAGCAAAAGAATATAAACAGTAATCAGAGTAAAGAAATTAAAATATTACAAAATTTAAAGAATAACCCTAATATTAAAATAATAATGGCAGATAAAACTGACCAAATTGTCATATTAGATAAAAATGAATACGAACAAAAGATATCAAAAGTAATAACTGAATTAAAATGTAATCCATTAAAAACAATAAGGAAATTAGCAGAAATAAAAAATGATCCATTCTTACCTGAAGTAATAGCAAATAAATGTAACCCCCGATGTATCCTGATATCCCTCAATTATTTGTGAAAATTAAACTGCATAAAGCAGATAAACCATTTAGACTATTAGTCTCAAAAAGGAAAGCACCCACATATAACTTAGAAAGAGCCCTGTTTGATTTCTTTGTACCATTTTCCTCCGTACACAATACACTATTAATTCGTGTCAACAAGCATTACAAATAATTCAAAATGCTTCAATTTCTGATACTACAACACTCCATTCTCTAGATGTCGTATCACTGTATCCGAACACACCACATTTGGATGTGGTGATGCGACTGAAGGCAGAATGGTTACGAGTTACCTGCCTTATGGCCCCTGAATACTTCAGTGTTCATGAGGCTCTGGAGCTGGCAACCACGTCAACCTGGTTCTCTGTTAATCAGCAGACATGAGTCCAGACGGAGGGGGTGCCAATGGGATCACCTCTCTCTGGGCTCATGGCTGATGTAGTGATGAGACATGTTGAAAATACAGCACTATCCAAAGACAAGTATAAACCTGCCATATACATAAGGTACATCGATGACATTTTAATTTTCTGGAATTACAATCAGGCACAACTTCAAGACTTAATAGATATATTTAATAGCACAATGCCCAGTATCAAGTTCACACATGAAGCAGAAAAGCATAAGCAATTACCATATTTGGATATCTTAATAACACAAGAATGTACAAAATGTATAACGCAGGTTTACCAAAAACCCACATGCATTCCCAATATTGTACCTTTTCACTCTGCCCATCCAATGAAATATAAAAAATCCTCAGTTACCCCTTACTTTTTAAGGGGATTCCAATATTGTAAAAAACAAGATATATTAGTAAAAGAGTTACAATTCCTAAAACAAATTACTTATGAAGCAGGATACCCTAAACAATTAATAAGACAATTGGAAAAAAATGCTAAATACCGAAGTAAACAGGATGCTCAACCTGCACCCAACCAGGTTGAAAATATCCAAAGATATACACATAGTTTTCCACACACTGAAATAATCTCAAATACATTACTAATATATTAAGAAAATATGATATACACCTACCAACAATTATGAATAACTCTATTAAAAAAAATTAGTAATTAACGACAGAGATACAGTTAAGCCAACCGGGGGGAGGGGGGGGTATACGAAATAGAAATACCAGATCCAAAAAATATATTAAAAGGAAAAAAATCATTACATTGGGAAAACATATCGTACTTATGAGCAACGAATGACAGGACATTATACAGATATCAAAAATAAATGCCCATCAACTGCCTTTGCACAAACAGTTTTGGAATATAAAATTAAAATTGATAAAATTAAATATAAATCTTTGGCTACCCCCTCAAGCAGCTGCTTGTCACAGAGGTCTGACAAGAGCCTGTCAGTTTATATGCAGAGTAGAAGGTCTGAGAGGATGGCAGGACCTCAGCAGAAAAATAACACATACATCCATGCCTTACCCGGGGCTCGAACCCAGGTCCCTTATATCAGTGGCCAAGGGACGGCTTCCTTTGGTTACACTGCATACAAAATTTCAACTTAATAGTGCTGAAAATATGTTGATTCATGTTAATGAGCATCGATTCTGCAACACAGAGATTCCATCACTGCCAGCGGCATGGAATCTCCTGTTGCATGAGCACATGCACAAAGATCATGCGTAGTAACAATTTGACGTCAGTGAGAGACATGTATAAGACAGTATAAGATCACTAAGTCATTGCCTGAAGATGCCAGCATGTGAGCACTGGCAAAATGCGTAGCATGGAAGGAGGGGACCAACGGTTTTTAATGTTCTTTTAAAGTCTTTTAAAGGTTAAGATTTTAAGTCATTTAAGTTGTGAGGATGTGCCAGCCATCGCTGAGTCAAAATGTTGCAGTTGTATGAAAAGTGAGAACCTACAAGGAGGTTTCCGCAATGCTTTAATGTAAACAGACTGGTATACAGAAGCTGACAGTGAGGAAACTAGGTTCCGAAACAGTCTCAACTTACAACTGATGACTGATAGTGTGCAGCAACAGCATATAGATGTCAACTACTGCACTAAAGAAGATCAACTATAATTCCCATATTAACAACAGAAGGAAATACAGCTATCTTGTACCTGTGCCAGAGAGTTACCGCAAGATCTGAACTGGTAAATATAGTTACTTTTCTCTCTATAGCACCTTTATGAGGAAAAGGTTGACATTAGAGGATAGTATAAGGAACCTAATTTAAGAACTATACAGTTCAATGCACTGCAGACTCTAAGGAATTGTAAAGTGCTCCTCTTGACTTAAATTTCATTATCTGTACAGTAATTAATCGCAGAATTAAATGACATTCTTATTACTGTGATTTGCAATTTAATTTTAATTTTTTTGAGTTAGTGCGATATAGCACTGGGGCGACAGTATACTCTTAAAATTAATGTTATGCATTCAAAGTGTGGTTTCAAAATATGGAGAACACCATTTTAGAAGAAGAAAACAAACAAAATTACCCCTGATATACCTACAGTCTTTTAAAAAGAATATAAAATAGTATTTGTATTGTGAATTAGCAGAAAAAATTCAACACATGTACCAGGTTGCAAAAATAAAAAAAGTTAATGAAAATCTACTTCCACAGCTTTTGTTGTCACTCTAAAAACTGAAGTGGGGAAAAAATGCAACAGTATTTTAAAATTTAAATTTGCATAATTGTATTACTCACAAAATGGATGGGGCTGTGATGGCTCAGTCTGTATGTGAACCAGGTTCATAATTTGTAGTTGCCAGGTTAGAGTCCCACATTTGCTAGCATTGATATTTAGCTCCACTAACCCTGCCCTCGGTCAGTAGGAGACACCAGTGAGCTTGGAAAGGCTGCCATCTATCAGATGGGATGTAAAGTCATGGTTCCATTTATGGGAGAGCCATCTCCTTTGCATGTTAAAGAACATGCTGTATAGTCTTGATGATGGACCAACCATCTGTCTCCTAACAGCTGTCCAGTGGGCCCCTTCCCCCAATTTTCTCTGAACCCTCGGAGTCCTTGTGACTAGCCATTTAGTCCATTTTGTGCAAAAAAATGCCACTCAGAGGTAAAACAACCCAACCCACAAAATGGTTCCAAATAAATAAACAGTAATCATTTTCATTATCAGAATAAATGAACAGTATTTTTTTTTCATTTTCAGTGCTTAGAAAGGGTTAAGTGAGAATTAGAATTACCAAATTATTGCCAGTAGTATTTCTGTTGCAAAATATTTCTTGCTAACCCACAATATAAAATTAAAGTAATTGCATTATCAAGAATAGTGGCATTAATAGTGGGTGTTAAGCTTTTTACAATTGCTAACATATGTAAAGCTTTGTTGAAGCACTAAACTGACAGAGGGAGCAAAAGCTTTAGAAGCTTAATGCCATAATTATGCCTTTTCAAAAGCATAATTTTAAAGGACATTAGGAACATCTGGGTTAAAAATTGTTTTAATTCTTCAATTTCTTTGAATTCTTAAACAAAATCTAGAACTATTAAACTTTATTTGGCAATTTTAGATTGGCATTTAACATTAGAATAAGAATTAAAAGCAACAACAATTTTTGTTAAATTTGAATATCATGTTTTTTTCTCTCTCTAATTTCACATCTCTGCACCTATTTGTTTTGAAATGCAGACAGACTTGTTACATAAAGTTTTGTGTTTACCAAGCACTGAGGAATTAATTCCTGTAGCTATGTACAGTTGGTGCCTCTCTTTGCTCCACTGTGTGGGTCATTAAGGAGACAATGTGTTTTATATGAGTATGTTGGCCAAAATGCTGAATAAAAATTTGCAGAAGAATGGCAAATTATAAATGGAATTCAATTATTTGATTTCCTGAAGTACACCTGATTGCTTCTCATGACAGTTTTTTATTCCAATCTGCATTAGATTAGAACTCTTATTCTCTTCTGAATGGTCCATTGACTGAAAACTGATTACCATTCACTCTTAAACCTATCTATTTATGGTAGTGGAAAAAATGAAAGAAAAGAAATTAAAAAGAATAAAAATTCCTGGGTTATGTCATGTGACTATGTGATAGTTAGGAAGTGTGTTTACATTGGCCAGTATGATAGCCAGGGATTATGGATGGGGTTTTTGAATAATTTTGTTAATATAAATCGATGAATTAGTAAAAGAAGTAAAATTTCTCCAGCTAAACCCCAAATCCTTCCCTTCCCCATTTTTGGTTAAACCACCGGTTCTCTGGTTCAGTGTATTAGAGCCACTTAACAAGAGACATACAGCTAGGCCTTTCCAGATGAGACTACGGAAGGGAATAAAGGATGCCTGGTAACCCTACTCCACTACAATGTTATGGTTGTATTAAATGAATATTATGGGGATTCTGCAGTTTGTGATCAACATCTTTTATCTTTAATTTTCAAATAGTTGTTCATTAGTGAGCAGTGTAAATGTTATTATCACATTCTGACAATAAAATAATTATTGCTGGATAGTGCAACCTTAATTTAAATTTTTATTTGCTTGGAGTACAGTAATTAATTATTTTAATTGTGTTTTATTTTATTGCTGAAATATAAAATTAATTATTAAATAAAAGTTTTTTTTTTAAGGTTTCCAATTATGTTCTTGAAATTTATTGTGAAGATAGTGGAATGCCAACACTTTATTCCATTGCTTTAGTAAACATTGAAGTATCTGATGTCAATGATAATCCACCTCTTTTTGCTGAAGGAAATTATAGTGCTATTGTTCAGGTCAGTTAAAAGTGTGATTTTTTTCAAATTAGTTTCATTTCATATTTTAAACTGATTACAAAGTTTACACTTTTTTTTATACAATTGTTGTTCTTATTTGCAATGGATTATTTTTCCCTGATTGTTCAAAGTTCGGGTTCATGTTCTCTGTGTAATTTAAGTGGTGCAATTAGATTAGAACTCTTATTCTCTTCTGAATGATCCATTGACTGAAAACTGATTACCATTCACTCTTAAACCTATCTATTTATGGTAGTGGAAATGCAGACAGCAAATGCATATGTCATTCACACTTTTGAAAGTGTATGACACTTTTAGCAAATGTCATACACTTTCAAAAATTGTTCTAAATCCTTACTGTTAATAACATATTCTTATGTTGTCCCAGTGTGAAAAAGTTATGATCTAGCTACATAAGCTAATGTACATTATAGAGAAGGGATGCCCATTATGCCTCCCATGGGCTACTGGTCATCTTCAGCAAGGTAGGAATCACCCACAACATGGACTCGTCAATGTTTCATGTGTAGGAACAAAAAAAAAACAAATAACAATATTAAATTCAGAAGCTACCAAATTTCCATTAAAATGTAGTAGTTTCTTCACTTGTTTTCAAAAATTTCTCTGAGTAGGTACTCCATACCACCAGATCCCCATGCATAACTTTAAAATAATAAACCCCCTTTATTGCTTATATTCAAATATAAGTAAAAATTTACTAGCCCTCCAAAGAAATCCTAAATTTAAAGTAGCCCCAAGTGTGAAAAAGTTTGGACACTGCTGTTATAGAGTGTATGGAGATACTGAGAATACAGAGTTAAACAGATGAATTCAATAACCTTACCTTAAAGAAATGTTTTGCAAAAGGAATGCTATTAGTAAGAAATTAATTATTCTAATTCTCAGTTAACCCTTTATCAGGCACTGGAAATGAAAAACCTACTGTTCATTTGTTTGAACCCATTATGAAGTAATAAGATTTTGCAAAAATAAAATCCAAAATATTCAGGGATTTTTTCCACTATTTTTTAGACATTAGATTATATGGCAACAAATGCTGTGTAAATCTTCCATTCTGTAAACCCCCACCCACCCATCCCATGGGCCTGTGCTGAGATTTTTCCTACTAACCCACACTCTGGCCATTGGTGGACCTTAGAAAGGAAATCTGATGGAATGCTAAGCTTGACCCCATGTATTGAAGAGCCATACCATGTGTATGTTAAAGAACACACTGGATGATCTTGATGGTAAGAAAGGTTTCCATCTGTCTTCTTACAGATTTATGTTCACTATGTTCAATACAGCTGTACAGTGGATCCCTTTTCTGAGCTTTTGGGGTCTCTGTGACCTGGCCATTTAACCCATTGTATGCAAAAAATAGCACAGCTCAGCAGTAAAATAATCCAGCTTATACCAGGAACTAAAACTCTTCTTCAGCATATTCCAAATCTGCTGTAATTGAATTTCCTTCATTATAGTCATCCACTTCTTCATCCTCAGTTCCTGACATATCAGGAATTTCAAGAGTTTCACTTTCAGTTAGGTTTTTGCATTTTATTCAAGTCCTTTATACATACAACAAAAAATATGGAAATCATATGATATGAAAGGGTACAGGGAACTAGTGGGTTGTCACCATATTCTTAATCAGAAAGACAGTGGCATATATATATATATAGCCTGTGTAAAATAAAAACTTGTGGTTGGGTAATGTTTATATAAAAACTAACTAGAACTTATGTAAAAAGTAGAATTATCTGTTATAGAATGAGTTTATATATAATATTTACCTTCTGGAGAACAAATAGAACTGATGATGACAGATGAATCACAAACCAACTTAAACCAAATGAAAAATACAGCAGACTACATACATACAAAATCCTCAGGCATCTATAGGCTACAAAGGTTCAACCAGACCATGTGTATTTAGTCTTTCAAACATGTCAATCCTGAGTTACAGCTGACGCATTTGACCACTGCAGGCCAATTCTAACAATGTCCTGTTTTACATTGTATGCCCAAGGCATCCTACATTTCCCCCTTTTTCTGAGGCCATTAGGCACACTGTTCATAACCCAATCTATAGTTATGCATACAGGTAACATGGTCAAAACAATGTAGTCTTTCTCTGTACAATATGTTACTCAAAGAAGGTTGCTGATTACTATGTCTAACCTCATCTTTACTTAGTAAGTCAAAACCACCCACACTAGTATTAAAGTTAATGTGTGCATCTAGAATCAAAGGTATCAAGTATATCTTCATATATTATCTTGTTTACAAAGGATCCATGTTTCACTACCATAACTTACTTTAGGAAGGACCAAACTGTTGTTTAGCCTAGTTTTAGTCTTCAGGTTTATATGCTTATTTTTCCACACTCTTCATAGATTCTTAAAAGTATCAGCAGCAATCCCAGCAGCAATCCCTATTCTTCTGTTTATTTCATGATGCACATCACCAGTATCTGTTACACAGCTCCTGAGGTAATTAAATTGAGACACTTGTTGAGACAAATACAGCTGTTCAAAGCAACTGAAACACTATCTGCTTGACCAATTTTCATCTCTTTAGTTTTCTCTTTAATACCAAGTGGTTAGTGCATTTGGCTACTGATCTAAAGGACCTGGGTTTGAGCTTGGGTAAAGCATGAATGTTTGTATTGTTTTTCTGCTGAGGTCCCACCATCCTCACAGACCTTCTGCTATGGCATATAAACTGGTAGGCTCCTGTCAGACCTCTGTGGCAAGTAGCTGCTTCAGGGTGTATTTTTTTTATTACTAAACATACTCTATTACCGGTCTTATCAATAGCCTAATGAAAGTGTGGGGCGGGGGGGGGGGGGGGGGGGGGGGGCTCTGTCAGTAGCATGCCAGGCTCATAATCTGCAGTTCCCAGGTTCTCTCTCTATATATAGAGTTCCAGCTGGGCCAGTGTTAAGATTTATCTCCGCAAAACTCCCTGCCCACAGTCAGTAGGGGACACCGATGGGCTTGGAAAGGCCACCAGCTGTCAGATGGGATATTCAGCCATGGCTCTCTGTGTGGGAGAGCCATACCCTGTGCACATTAAAGAACATGCTGGATGGCCTGTACAGGAAGCTACCATCTGTTTCCCAACAGGTGACAGACTCAGAGTAGGTTAAGGGAGGGGACCCACTGGAACAGCTGTTCCAGTGGGTCCCCTCCCTTAACCTACTCTGAGTTTTTAGGGTCCTTGTGACCTGGCCATTTAGCCCATTGTGTGCAAAAAAAGTGCCACTGAGAGGTAAAACAACCCAACTCTAATGAAAGAATTCATCTCAGCATCATTAGCCAACAGGACTAAATCATCTGCATAATCTGAATTAGAAATTTTCGAATCTCTTGACCATTTAAGGCCAAAATGTTTTTCTTGTAGTAAATTCTGCATAATATAATCAATACAGCAAATACAAATCAATACAATCAATAACCAAATTAAAGAGAAAGGGAAACAAAATGCACCCTTGTCAAACTTTAGAAGCAGTAATAAACCAATTGCCAAAGCCTTACTAACTCTCACAGATGATGCAGTGTTATTATAGAGAGCTTTCATTATGTTAACTACTTGCCTGGTATGCCATACGATCACACAATCAACCTCAGATTATGATGGTCAACAGAGTCAAAAGCCATTTTAAAAACTGCAAAGCTAGTAACCAATGTTTCTGAAACTCAACATTTCTGAAAAATCTACCTAAATAAAAAAATCATACATCTTCTGAATCCATACTGATCATCACACAATTACTACCACTTCTGAATCCATACTGATCATCACACAATTATCTATCAACCAGATTATTAATTCAATTAAAGAAAATCATGGAAAGAATTTTACCTGGAACAGAAGGTAGACTGATACCTATATAGTTATCACAAGAATTGCAATCACCTTTTTTTTTTTGAAAAATAGGGATAGTAATTGCTTTGGTAATATTCTTAGGAACAACACCTTTATTATACTAGATGCCACTGCCTTAAACAAACTATTCTCTAAGGCTGCAGTATCATTGCCTTTCCTTATAAAAACTAAGATAAACCACAAGTTGGGTGGTTTTACCTCGAGTGGCACGTTTTTTCACATGGGCTAAATTTCCACATCACAAAGGCTCAGAGAATGTTGGGGAAGGGGATCTCTGGATAGCTGTTAAGAGACAGATGGACATTTCCCATAAGACCATCCAAAGTGTTCTTTAATGTGTACCAAAAGTCTTATTAAATAAGACAGGAGTATGATATTGAGATATACTGCTCATCATTGAAATTGCCCCAACTACAAGGAGTGCTTGCTTTGAGCAACGATCTTTCAGAGAAAAAACTTACATTATATAATTATACCAATAATCAAAAATCTAGAAACTTCAAATGGTATACAGAACTAAAATGTGATAACTACGAATATTGAAGAGAAAGTGACAAAGTGAATGTCAAAATGGACACTATTAATCAAAATAATATTTGCAAAGAAATTTTAGTCTTGATTGCCATAGTTTCAAACCATCAACCACAAATCAATATGAACACACTGTTTTATTTATTAAAAGAGAGTTATATAATGAGCTTTAGGTTAAAAAATATAATGCTAAAAATGATGAGTGATAAAATTAAATTGTTCCAAATTGAACTCAGAAAGTAGAATATTAAGGAATCTAAAAGATGAAACTTGAATGAACTATATCTCAAACTTCATTTTTCTGAATGAAGTGAAATATGGAATAACCATGTAACGACATAACTATGGCTTGAAATAACCATAAAGACAAGTAGTAACTATAAAAACATAAACAATTTAAAAATCTAGTCCTAGCACTTATCAGAGTTAAAAGGATAAAATGTTTTTAAAAATTAAAAAAAAAATCCCTTAATCATGTGTTTGGAAAAATTGCTTGCAAACTCTCCCCTTTTTAGGGGAAGAAAATAAGAGAAATATTTTATAACCGTTGCACTCCCTACATCACAAGATTTTATTTGACATACAGTGCTATAAGATTAATCCATGTTTGTAAGATATGGTACAATCATTTAAGCGCTTTTTTTTGTGGGGAGGTGGATTTTCTTATAGCCTATGACCTCCCCAAATACAAGCTTACATTTGGTAATAAGTTGTTATAATTACTTAATAAATTTCTCGATGTTTCTCCTGTTGAAAGGTGCGAAATCACTAAACATTGATATTAAATTTAGGGGAAAAACTGTCTTGAGCTGGGTGGTATGTGAACTCATGACCTCTGATAACACGTCAGGTGCTTTGATCACCAATCAAATTTAACATCAATGTTAAGAATGATTACATACCTTTCATCTGAAGAAACATTGAGAAATATATTAGGTACTCGAATTAATATATTCATAGAATGCATGCCATCTACTGCAGGATGTTGTTTGTAAGCAGAGAAGACACAGCCTTCAAGTGACATGGGAATTGTGTACTGCAGATAGAAAATTTTGTATTAAAGAGAGATCTTGATCAGTAGCCTATGACTTAAACTAGATTGGGGAGAGACATTGGAATAACTGTTTTGACAAATCTACACACCAAGAAATAACAAATAAAACATAATAAAAAGATAAACAATGAAAATGATTACAAGGTTTTTGAGTTTGTGTGGTTTGACTCAAAACCACCTATTTGGGGATATTGTAGAATGTACCAGAAGGCATAATTTATTCATCTTATACCAAATTATGGCACATAATATATCCATTCATAGGATGTCATGGGTATGATCCTAAAAGAAATATGTGTATTCTTTTTAAAATATTAGTCTTTAAAACAACGACTAATGAGTTAAAATGCAGCATTTGTAATAATGAACTTGTATAGTTGTTATGAGGTCAAGAAGCGATTTTTTTTAATGCACTGCACTAATTTTTCAATACTGTTTTATACAATATATTAATATATATATATTGCATGTATACACATGTTCTTTTTTGAATATGCTGCTTGTTTAAAGATAGTAAACTTGAAAATAATATCTGTTAAAGGTGTTAATTTTAAACTCAAAATCTCAATTCTTTCAAATAAATTTAACTTTGTTTATTTACTGTGTTTGGAGCTGAAGGAAATTTCCTTGTATGTTGATCCCAATGATATTGATAAGAGCTACTTCTGGAAGTTTTTCTTCTTAACCCTTTCACGACTAAGGGAAACATTTTTCCCCATTTTAAAATTGGTGATTGTCGTATTTAATTATAACCTTATCTGCATTTTTTATACAGAATGTCAAAATAGAACGTATGTTGAACGCAATTATGTAAACAGGAACATTTAGAAGAAAAAAAAGAACTGTCAGGACGCATAATATATGTACTATGTGCAATGTCCATCTTTGCCTCGCTACCAAAAGAAATTGCTTCGCAGAATATCATAATTAGCACATCATTTTGTATAGTAATTTTATTTCATAATTTTGTATTATTTTAGTTAACATTTTGTTCTAATAAACCAATAAATAAAAGACATTGCATAATAAGCCTAACTATAATTTGTGTTACCTTTATAGTCCATTGGGAAAAATATTTCCCATAAAATTCCAAAAAAACTACACATTGTTATGTATTTTTCTTATGATTTTTATTTATTTTACGTCTAAACAAACTAAAATAAACAGTTACATACTAATATTTACTCTTAGAAACCTTATGGTCCTGAAAGGGTTAATTGATGAAGTTGCAATCTAAGGAGAGAATTTCTGAAAAAAAAATAATCTGGAGATCTGGAGAGATATATAATGTTTAACTAATAATTTTATTATAACTGTTTTGACATCATTGTTTGTTACAAATTTTCTTTCCTGTTTCCAAGACTTAGTAATCTCCAAAATAGTGAATAAATATTTCATTGAATAGTTTATAATGTAATTTTATTATACAAACTTAGAATTAAACCAAACTAAGGTGTGAATTTCTTTTTTTACATGTGGGGTAGTTGAATTGAGTTAAGCATTTATTTTATTTTTATTTTTGCATTATTATTTGAATATTGCATAAATATTATATCAATGCATTGATGTCTCTGTTGCAAGGAACTCAATGCCTGTGAAAAGCATAGATATACCTTAGTATAAGGTCTATCATAACTAAGCGAAATGATAGACCTTATACTAAAAAAATTATATTTAAATAAATTCGCTCTTAATTATGCATGCATCTATATGCAGCATTTTATACTTTTGTTGTGTATGGAGAGAGAAAACATTTATCATTTTCTTTTTTTTTTTTGAGTAGTAAGAAAAAGATAAAAAATGCTTTGCTAAGTGTCTAGTAATGTTTTTGTGTTCTTGAATTCAGAAAATGCTTTAGAAACCAATTTTGAAAATTTTATGAAATATATTTTGTTGGTTTTGAATTTATATATACCGTTCAGGCTAATAAATGGTATTAATATATTTGTTTTAGGTAGCTTAAAATTATGCATATTGTTTTGTGGTTTTTGGATTGCAGATGATTATTATCTTTAACTCTTGTGAAATATATATGTTTTACAAATGAATGGCTTGTTTGAATGTTTTTATGTTTTTGTTACCAATCTGAAGCATGCATTCTGATTGTATCCTGTTTCCTTGACCTGTTTCTTCTATCATATCTCTCCTTTCCTGTCCTATCCTTAGCTGGACAAAATGGACAACTATAAACGTGTAAGTATAAGACTATCCTCTGCTTGTTTTCCTTTGGTTTCTTCATTTTCTTGATTTCTGTCAGCCCCTGCAAAATTTATTTATGTTGTGGTTGTCTGTGTAATTTGTTTTTTGATAAATCTCTAGTATGCCTCACCTGGGGACCACCATTAGTAGCTGCATAATTTATCTTTTATATATATCTGTAGTAATTTTATTACTAATAAGAAAACAAAAATTCAATTCAGTTATTTGTGATATGAATGAAATTATTGAAAATAGATTTACATTACTGTGTAACAAATTTCAGATGTTGAAATTTTCTTATGGTGTGTTGGTTAACTTCAGGTATCTTATCAGTGGTTAAATCCATAACATAGTTTATAAAGAGACAATATTTTCCTGCATCTTAAATAGTTTAGTTTCATGTACTTGTTGTAAATGCCAACAGCCCACAAACTAGATAGATTTTAAGGACTTAATCAGTCACATTTAATTATGTGTGTAATTGTTTTTATAAATATGTATTTTTGCTTCAGTTTAGTGTTTGCCTACATCTGTTGAACCAGGTTTCAAAGGATTTTTATTTTTTAATTATAATTCTTCATCTGCAGTTAACAACCTTGAGGTTTATAGAAAAATGCCTAGTTTTTAGTTTTTTGTAGGTTTTTTTTTTTTTAAAGCAAAATAGTTGAATAGAAGTATTACCTATTAAGCTAGGATTTGTAGTGATATAAAGCTGTTAACTGTCAAGAAACGAATTCTCATGATTGGATTAATGTAAGGCAGAAGATGAGCTGACTATGCAGTGTAGAAAGTGTTAATTGTTTTTTATATAAGTGTAAAACAGTAATATTTAGATTACATTTAAAAACAAAAAAATGCATATTATTCATATAGCACAACATTTAGGATCATATACTAATCACTGTTTTGTAGGTAAGAATTTTTTTCCATCATTCTTAGGATTATCTTTATAGCTAAATGCACTAAATACATAGATAATTGAAAAGAAATATAATTGAAGTAGTTATTTTATAATCAATATTATATATTTTTAGCATTAATGCATTTGCATACTTTTTAAAATTTTTTATCTTTTGTTGTTTTGAGTTTTGTATTCACTGTTTTTAGTTCCTCAACCATCATGACAAACATTGTTTCCTTGCTAATGAAGCTAAGAAAGAATAATAAATAAAATAAAATAAATACCCCCTCAAGCAGCTGCTTGCCACAGAGGTCTGACAGGAACCTGTCAGTTTATATGCCATAGTAGAAGGTCTGAGAGGATGGCAGGACCTCAGCAGAAAAACAACACGAACATCCATGCCTTACCCGGGGCTCGAACCCAGGTCCCGTAGATCAGTAGCCAAGCGCGCTACCACCACTTTAAACAGGGTATAGTTCAAACCAATAGTATTGTTCTGAGTCTAAACAAAAGTGGCAGCATTGAATGATAGAGTAATGCAGCTTATTTTTAATTGAAATTAGTACAGAAAAATTCTATTAGCTGCATACAAGTTGTACAAAACAGAAATATAAAGTGCTTAGTAAGCATTTCAAAAGTAATTTAAAAGTGATAAAATTTGTTGGCTTGATAGATGAGTAGAGAAAGCTTATAGACAGCACAACAATAAAGGATTGAGCTAGCAATAAAATTTAGGAGTAGGGTGACAGGAAAAGCATAATGTGTAGGTAGATTGTAAAGAATACAAATATAGAAAATAATCAAAAGTAGGGATTCTGATATGTCAGGATCAGCAGAGCATTTTATGAATGTTAGGAATAATGTTAGCAGTTCTGCTACTTTTTTGGCAATGATGAAAATGATATTTATATGAACTTTTTTCTACCATAATATCACTGAATGACATCATATAAGTGTTCTCAATATTAGAATATACAAATCATTAGGGTAAGATAAAATCAATGCTGAATTATTTCTGTTATTGTTATTTGGCTAACCAAAATGATAAATATTTTGTATGACAGGGTGTTGTTCTCTGGGATTATCTTAGGGGTATAATTATTCTGTTTTTGAGTAAGTTATTTGAAGATCCTGTGGCATTTACAGAAGTATCAGTTTACTTTTAATTCCAGATAAATTATATAATTGTGCTCAACAGAATTAAAAATTTAGTTGAATAACCTTAAAATAAAAAATGAGTTCAGAAACAGTAGGTTATGTAGACCAAAATTTCTGCTTACACATATTGAAAGCATAGAAAAGTTTTCAATTTCAAAAAATGATAGTTACCACTTTGTGAGTTCCAGAGTGACATTCAACTCTGCTTTGATAAAATTTGTAATGATAATGAGGCTTTTTAGAATAGTTGAAAAGTTAGTAAATATGGTGATTCTACAATAATATAAAGATTTGGCTAAGGGTTGGTAAATCTTACACTAATTGGCTAAGCATTTCAATTGGTGCAATGCAAATCACATTTAATCACCTTTCCTGTTGAATTTTTACATTGATTATGTTATAAGAAAAGCTCTGATAGGGAGAGATTCAATTCTGAAATGGTTGAAAGCTGGGTCTCTCAAACAGGGTTCAACAAGCATTTGTCATCACTACATCCCATCAAGTAACTTGAGGAAACAACCATCTCTCTCAACAACAATATTGTAACAAAGTATATTTTTGGATTGAATAGTACTATGAAAATAATACATGGGCTTGTCAAAATAATGGAAACACCGACGGAGACTGAATACATGCAATGTGCCGTATGCATACCACAGGGATGACATCACCTGCAATGTGAGGTATATAAAGGGGAGATGTGCGATGTCAGCTATCACATAGCAGTTCCACAGGTGCAGGTAAAACAGCTGTTGTGGTGTAATTGTTGACAATGTCAAATTTCAGTGACCTCCAAAAGGTTATGATCATTGGTGCATGTCTTGCAGAGCTTCAGTAACCAGAGCTGCAGAAATAGTAGGTGTAACATGAGGAACTGTATCACAGATTATGACTAGCTATCAAAAAGGACAGGGCATTGTCTCCAAACATGCAAATTGTGGATGCTATGCGAAGTTGTCAAATAGGGATAGGTGAACATTGGCACAGATTATATAACTGAAGCACAAGATCATGGCTATATTACACCTGGTATTTATGGCTGTGCTGCAATTCACAAACTTCTGATTACCAATATCAATGCAACAAAATGTGTAAGGGGGTGAAAAACACATAAAAATGGGATGCTAAAGACTGGCAATGTGTCATCTGGTCTGATGAATCGTACTACACATTGTTTCCCACCACTGGTAGAGTGGAGGTGTCTGGTGAAAACCTGCACAAGCATACCACTCTGACTGTGAAGCATGGAGGTGGATCCTTGATGCTGTGGGGTGCCATTTCATGGCATTCCTTACCCCCCCCCCCTCAAGCAGCTGCTTGCCACAGAGGTCTGACAGAGTAGAAGGTCTGTGAGGATGGCAGGACCTCAGCAGAAAAACAACACAAACGACCATGCCTTATCCGGGGCTCGAATCCAGGCCCCTTAGATCAGTCGCCAAGCCTGCTAACCACTCGGCCACTGGACGGCTGGCATTCCTTAGGGCCATTAATTATTCTTCAAGGTCGTATCACATCCACAACGTACAAATCCATTCTCAGGGACCAACTGCACCCAATGTTGCAGACATTGTTCCCTAATGACCATCTCCGGTTTCAAGTGGGGCGGGGTGGCTCAGTCGGTAGCGCGCCAGGCTCGTAATCTGTAGTTCCCAGGTTCAAGTCCCAGCTGGGTCAGCGTTGAGATTTATCTCTGCAAAATTCCCCGCCCTGCCCACGGTCAGTAGGGGACACCGATGGGCTTGGAAAGGCCGCCGTCCGTCGGATGGGACGTTAAGCCATGGCCCCATGTGCGGGAGAGCCATACCCTGTGCACGTTAAAGAACACGCTGGATTGCCTTGACGGGAGGCTACCATCTGTCTCCCAACAGCTGTTCCAGTGGGTCCCCTCCTCCAACCTTCTCTGAGCCTTCGGGGTCCATGTGACCTGGTGTGCCAAAGCCCATGGTGTGCAAAAAAGTGCCGCTCAGAGGTAAAACAACCCAACCCGGTTTCAAGTGGATAATGCACCTATGCATTGTGCAAAATGTGTCAAGTTGTGGTTTACAGAGCATGAGGATGAGGTACAGCAGCTACCCTGGCCACTTCAATCTCAATATTATTGAACATTTTTGGGAATATCTGGAGTGCAACACAAGGTCAGATCACACTTTCCATCTCCAGCAGTTACGCTGGTACAGTTGGGCCATATTTTACAAGAAGAATGGTCCCATATTCCATTACCGTATGTGTATGACTTGTATAAGTCTATTCCACATCGAATTGCATCTGTTGAATGCCTGAGGTGAGCCTACAGCTAATTGATAAAATGTTCTCCACAAACAGTACGTGCTTCCATTATTTTGATAAACCCCTGTAGATGCAAAGACAACAGGAAAACAGATTTGCATGCCATTACAGTCATTCCTTTGGATTCAGGAAAACTATTCCATTGAAAATATGTACTGTATATAAGCTGAGTTTTTATTCTGTAGGAAAACTGTATTCTACAGAAATTATGTTCTACATCTTGTAGGAACTGATTTTTATTGTATTTCAGATAAATTTTGCTTTTATTTTGTAGAAGAGCTCTGTCATGTATTCTGCAGAAAATGTTCTCATATTTTAGGGAAATTGCAGTTTTCTTCTGTGGAAAATATATATATTATATTCTTCAGAACTTCTACTAGTAGATATGCATACCTTCTTCTGAACCTAAATTTCCCTACAGTCCCACAGATACTTTTTATCTCATGGAATTTTTATACTCTGGATTTGAGAATAATTTTAGTATAATATGAAGCAGGAATTTATACTGGAAATTGCCAGTTAAAAATAATAGCGTTTAACAGAAGTAGAGTGAATTATGAAAAAAAAATCATGGAAGTGGGATATATGGAATATTTTATTGCAGTTTATAAATGATAGTCATAAATCAATAAATATTTTGCAGAAACAATTTTTGCCAACATACTGGGATATGAACCCGCATCTCTCCAGAAACATGCTAGAGTATTCTCCCAGTTGCCAGCTCATCTTTTTTCCCTAATTTTAAAACTAAACTCTATCACTGAGATTTTTGGGCCAACCATTGGTGCCATCTATGATCTCGGGTGGCAACTATTACCTTTATATTGCACAGGGTGAGATAGAAATAAATAATAGTCTCATCACACTATTTAGCATCATTAATGATTTAAACATAGATAATAATCACAGTGTTACCTGCTGCTCTTTTGGCGTTGATAAATCAATAAATATTTGACTAAACTCTATCATCGAGATTTTTAGGCCAACCACTGGCGCCATATATGATCTTGAGTGGTACTTATTACCCTTATATTGCACAGAGTCAGTATCAACGCTAAAAGAGCAGCAGGTAACGCTGTGATTATCATCTATGTTTAAATCATTAATAATGCTAAGTAGCATGATGAGACTATTATTTATTTCTATCTCTCCCTGTGCAATATAAAGGTAATAGTTGCCACCCGAGATCATAGATGGCACCAATGGTTGGCCCAAAAATCTTGGTGATAGAGTTTACGTCTTAAAATTAGTGGAAAAAAGATGAGCTGGCAACTGGGAGAATACTCTGGCATGTTTCTGGAGAGATGCGGGTTCATATCCCAGTATGTTGGCGAAAATTGTTTCCACAAAATATTTATTGATTTTATCAACACCAAAAGAGCAGCAGGTAACACTGTGATTATCATCTATGTTTAAATGATAGTCATGTATGTGATCAGCTGCCAAAAGTTATTAAAACAATATCATTTCATGAGAACATGTCATTTTTTAAATACATATTGCTTTCTGCTGTTTGGCCACCATTAAGGATAATTTTTATTTCTTTTTTCTCATTTTCAGGAAGGAAAGCCTCTTGGATTCACTGTTTTGAAATTCACAGTAACAGATCAGGATGCTCCTCCTAACACAGGACCTTTTATCTTTGAAATTTTGTCAGGAAATGAAGATAATGCTTTTCGCCTTGTGCAACAAGATGCAACTTTAAGAACTGCTAACAAATTTGATCACAAACATCGTAGTGAATATACACTTCATGTTCGTGTTACAGATGGTGGTAATCCACCATTATACAGTGATACATGGGTGACTATACTTGTAATTGAAGAGAGTAGATATGCCCCAGTTGTTACTCCACTAGATGTTTCAGTTAGCTCCTATCTGGATGAATTTCCAGGTGGAGTAATGGGCAGAGTTCATGCAACAGATCAAGATCCTTATGATAAGTTAATATATGATATTATTTCTAATCATCATGATTTGTTCACTATAGATCGTGAAGATGGCACACTTGTTGCTCTTCCAGGTTTAGATGTTGGAATGTATGAAGTGAATGTTAGTATAAGTGATGGAAAATTCACCACATGTACCACAGTAGCAGTGGATGTTACAATGGTCACAGAAGAGGCCTTGAAAAATAGTGTTGCAATTAGACTTGATGATGTCACTCCTGAAGATTTTCTGCTAACTTTTAAGAAAGGGTTTCTTCGTGGTTTGCGTAACATACTCAATGTTAGAATGAAAGATGTAGAAATCATTAGCCTGCAACCAACTCTGCAAGATACAGTCAGACCACAAAGAAGTACACGTCAAGATTTAGACATTGTATTTGCTATACATAAAGGTTCCCATGGATTTTACCCACCTCAAGTGATAAGAAATAAAGTAAAGGAGAAGAAAGAAACATTAGAAGCTAGTATTGGATTGAAAGTAGTAAAGGTACATTTATTTTGCTTATATAAGTGATAACAGGGAAATTGTAGATTAAAGCATCCCCTAAGGATTAGTAGCACCTTGTGGCCAGCTTGCCATGTTGGTATTCCCAAAATCTGGATAAAATAGACTTCAAAGAGATTACTGTCAAAATAAAGTTCATATCCCAAAGTCGTTAATGTGGGCAGCAAAGATTGCCTTATGTCTCCTGATTGTGTTTTTTTTTTTAGTTTAGTGGGCACGAATGAAAACAATCAAAGTGCAGAAGTGAAATAAAAGTTATTCTTCGTGGCTCTTATTACTCAGTTTTTTTGTAGTATGAGTGAGCTGCATCCCTTCGTTTCTTTAGAGGACAGATAATGGCAGATTATGTTCCTTCAGATCCTATTAATTATACCTCTACAATGATAATAATAGTGTTTTAAACTCCAGTCCTGTACTACTGTCACTAGTATCTGGGAAGATTTTCTTTCTAGATATCTTTCAGAATGGCAATGCCCACTCAGTCATTTATCACAGCTTTGTTTAACTTCATTACTTAATAAATTTCTTATAAAGCTGTGTAAATTACCTAACTTACTTGTTAGTTAGCATTAAATACAAGTATAATTTATGTCGCATTTTTAATCTGTTATTGAGACTTCTGTTGCATTTTGTCATCTTTCTTGATTACACCACTACCATGCAGGACAGACTCATGGCAGGCATCAGCTAACATGCTAAGTTCCCAGGTTCCACATTGCTAGTATATGTAACACAACTCCTGAGATAATTACACTGAGAAACTTCCTCAAGAGTATAGCCATTCAAAGGAACTTTAGCTCTACTCACCTAATCAAATTTTATCACTAGTGTTCTCTTTATCACCAAACCCATTCTATTGCTAGTCTCATCAATCAGGTTTCTGAAACTGAACTAACTCTGGTGACCAAATTAATTTTGAAGCGTTTTCAGAAAATAAATAATTTTACAGCCTTACCTTAAAATAACAGAAATAAGTCATGTTATATACCAAAAGACAGAGAATTTAATTCTGATTAATAAAGTGGCAAATTTTCAAGGAAAAGTGTTTTTTCTCCTCAAAATATTACAAAAATTTTAAGTTTTTTCAACTTCAGTAAAATTTTTAAAACCTAATTTTGTCATATTTTTAAATAATCTTATTTTAATAAATTATAATATTTCAATTGTTACTAAAATATTTTCTTTATTTAGTTTCTTCTAAATTTTTAGTTATTTATGCAAACAATGAATATGCTTAAATTTTTAGCAATTAGCAAATTAGGAAGTAGTGCTACAACGAAGTTAGAACAACTAAGAAAGTAGTTATACAAAGGCAAAAGTGATCCTTCCTATGATACCTATGAAAGTTTATTTTCAAGGTATCAAAGGCAAAAGTGATCCTTCCTATGATACCTATGAAAGTTTATTTTAAAAACGTATACGTGACAAGATATTTGTATATCTTGTCCCTTTGTATAACTACTAAGTATAATACCCCTTTGTATAACTACTAAGAAAGTAGTTATACAAAGGGTTTATTTTGCTTTAAAAACAAGATAATTTAAATAGGAACTGAAAAAAATACAACTGAAAACAATGTCAAAAATGTGAAAAAATTAAAATATTTCAGAGCAAATAAAATTTAAGCATTGAGACTAAATCATTTCTTAATCAAATTGCATTACTGCAATAGAAAAGTTTAATTTCAAAACAATGACAGAAATTTCATTTGAAGTGAAAGTTTCTTCATGTTAGTTATTAAATTACTTTCAATATGATTAAAATGTAGCAGAATAAGTTTTTCTTCTTAAAAATTGAATTTGTCATTGTAATCCATAATCTGATCTCATCTGAGATGATATTTAAAGCCTACAATTTTTGACATGTAATGTAGTATAGTTTTGTTTTCATTAGTTTCAAAATAATTATCATTAATTTTAATTGCAGTTATTTGTCATTATTCAAGGAATAAAAAATAATTCTAGAAGGTGAAAAGTTTTTAAAAAGATTTAAAATCCAAAGCCTACTAAAACATTGACAAAAAAATGATGTATGCAGTTGCTGGATGACACACCTTCTGCCTGTAATGGAAATTGATATCTTATTTTAAAAGTTTAGAAAGCATTGCAACTCTGCTAGATATGAAATATCATCAGCAACTTGGAGACAGGTTGATAACACTGTTCTACAAAAAAGAATTTTTTTTCTAAGTAAGAATGTGTGATTCTTAAAGGTTTTTTAGTGAAGATTTCTGATCTGTGCTTAGATGTTTTCTATCAGGGATAGTTTTTGACTTTTTTTCCTAGATTGAACCAGTTGAGACCGTTCTAGTTGAGACCGTTTTTAATTTTATTCCTAGATTTACAATGAATAATAATTGGGGAAAAAAAAGATTATTCTTAGCTTCCTTAGTGTTAAAATGACTATAGATTCATACAGAAAATTTTACAGAATATTATACAGAAATAAATTGAATACAGAATAATTAAATAACAAAAATACCAAACGTAAATCATTTTTTTCTTTTATGTTTATCTGTGCTGTCTCTTTTGAGATTCCTACAAAAATCAGTTAACATTGTAGGCATCCACTTCGCTTCATATCGCTTTTCAATTGTCGAAATATCTTTGTGAAACCTCTCACCGTGTTCATCAGAGACGTCACTGCAGCTTTCCGGAATGTAGTCCAGATGTGGATGCAGGAAGTGCACTTTCAAAGACATGTTACATCCTAAATCCCGATATGCATGTAGCATTTGGTTTACTATTTTTTTATTATCTTTAGACCTCTTTTTTCCAAGAAAATTGTCTGTAACTTTCTTAAAACATGTCCAAGCAAGTTTCTCTTTCTCTGTTAGAAATTCGTCAAATTTCACATCTTTCTTAAACTGTCTTATTTGAGGGCTAACAAACACACCCTCTTTTATTTTTGCTTCTGAAAGACAGGGGAATTTTATTGTTAGATAGACAAATCCTCTACCATATTTATCCACTGCCTTGACAAATTGCTTCATAAGTCCCAGTTTTATATGAAGGAGAGGAAGAATCATGTCCTTATAAGCTATAAGTGTCTGCTTCTGTAAATTTTTTGCTCCCACTTTCCAATTACATATTGGCCAAGTTTTCTTCCAGTAATGGGATGCTCTGTAATACTGTCCCATTCACAAAGGAAACAAGGAAATTTTGTGTTCCCTTGTTGCATTCCCAATATCATGGCAATGATTTTTAAATCCCCACATATTTTCCAATTGAAATCTGTATATTTAATGGATTTGAGCATTTTATCTAGAATCTCATGATTCTTTTGCCATACTAGCATAGGCAACTGGAACAGAAGGCATTAAATTACCATTATGTAGTAAAAACTACCTTCAAGCTAGTTTTGGATGCATCTATAAGGAGCCTCCAATTTTGTGGGTCATGAATAAAGCCTAAAGCTGTCATCAAACCGGCAATATCATCACAGAAAGTCAATCAGCTATCATGTGAGGAGAATGCAACAAAATTCCATTCTCTGTTTCTACATAAAGTTATACTTGTACTAGATTGGAGAAGATTCCATTCTTCCAACCTAAAGCCAAGCAGTTCATTCAGCATTTTGTTTACTTGCTCTAGATCCCGAACCAAATCGTTCAGATCTGCCTGCATTAAAAAATGTGGAGTTGAATTCACGATAGCCTCATAGGAAGGATCACTTCTTTCTGGAGGTTATTCACGTGCCTCACTCTCTTCACCAGTGGGGCGAGGGTGGCTCAGTCGGTAGCGCGCCAGGCTCGTAATCTGTAGTTCCCAGGTTCGAGTCCCAGCTGGGTCAGCGTTGAGATTTATCTCCGCAAAATTCCTCGTCCTGCCCACGGTCAGTAGGGGACACCGATGGGCTTGGAAAGGCCGCCGTCCGTCGGATGGGACGTTAAGCCGTGGCCCCGTGTGCGGGAGAGCCATACCCTGTGCACGTTAAAGAACACGCTGGATGGCATTGACGGGAGGCTACCATCTGTCTCCCAACAGCTGTTCCAGTGGGTCCCCTCCCCCAACTTTCTCTGAGCCTTCGGGGTCCATGTGACCTGGCCATTTAGCCCATGGTGTGCAAAAAAGTGCCGCTCAGAGGTAAAACAACCCAACACAACCCTCTTCACCAGTACTTTCTTTATCTTCTGTTTCCTGATTTGGAGTTAGTGGAACTGGCAAAGTTTTAGAATGTGGTACTGGTTGTATTGCAGAAGATAAGTTGGGATAATCGATATGTCTCTTCGATATTCTGCTGGTAAAACCCTGGATTCTAGTCATACAGAAGTAGCAATCTGTGGAATAGTCTTTTGGTTCCCTCCATTTCATGGGTACAGCAAATATCATGGTATCATGGGTACAGCAAATTAATAAACAGGTGGAAGGGTAAAGGTAGCATGGCGCTACCTTTACCCTTCCACCTGTTTATTAATTTCACATAGCAAGTTGCACAACATGTGTGAGGGCCCACTGCTTATCCTGATCTATTTTACATCCAAAGTAATGTTTGTATGCTCTCTTTATTATAGGTGACATTTTTTTCTTGTGTCTTGCAAAGGTGAACTCTCTGTGAATATAACAGAAGTTGTCTGCCCAATTTTGACATTTTCGGTGGGGTATTTTCTAGAATACAAGAGAAAAACAAATAACAAAATAGAAGTATTCACAAATATGTCATGTTAACTACACAAATATTGTCATAAAATATCTTTACATACCCTAGAATACAGTTTGAAAAAAACTGATGTTAATTCCACAAATATCTTGTCATGTATACGTTTTTAAAATAAACTTTACAGAGGCAGACTATTAGTTATCTAAACTATGAATAGAGTAACTTTGTTGCCAGCATATAAGTATAAACTATTGAGACAAGTCAGTGTTGCCAATTTTTTTGATGTAACGTTTCCTGATTTTTCTTCCCCAAGTAATTAATATATATGAAATTGATGTGTTATATCTCCATAACTCTAAAACTAGCCCTGATAGGTCAATTCTGATCTCAGATTTCAATTTCCCACACCAAAATACTTTAGGAATACATCAATTAACAAAGGAAATTTTTCCCTTGTAGAACAGTGTAATTTATGTGTTGAAGTGCAAATGAATAATGTAAATATTTGAATTGGCTGTTGGATTTTAATATTTCTAAACCAGAATTGTCAAATAACATTGCCACTCATGTGGAATGTCAATCACTTATATGTGGCAAAATCGTTCTTGTAGTCACAGAATAACATTTTGTGATTTACATAAAAATTTGCTTACCTGCATCTCGTGCAAAATTAAAGTACGCATCTGAAGTGTACTGTGTAATGTATATTCCACAAATGCAGGACAATCAGCATACTACATCTCCATTTGCTTGTTAATTTAGGTACTATTTGTTTTTTATTACATCTACTTTTGATATAAAAGTAAATATTTGTTATCAAATGATTTTAATGAGGAAAAATCACTGACCCACCTGACAGCACTTCAGCAGAAACTGTAACAAAAATAAAGAGGGATTGCAGAAAGTTATGCATAAATTTCACTTCGTTGTCATGGAAATAAGCATAAAAATTAACATGTTTGGTGTGTAAAAAATATTTAGCAAATACAAAAGGGACTATGAAGAAGCATTTTCAAACTTCTCATAATCAGTTTGATGGGATGCCTTTCTATTTGCAAACAAAATCGAATCAGTTAATCACTAAACAAAGTTGAAATTTAATGGACAGTTACAAATTTTTAACAGTTTCCTTCATCATCTGAGTTGGTGACTTTTATAATAATATTACAGACATGGTAGATAAATTCAGTTACTTTTGCTAGCTATAAAATAGCCTGCACTTTTTCTTGAAAAGAGAAATACTTTTAGATGGAGATGCAACTGGCCTTCTCCATGGTCCACTTTGACCAAAGCCTGTGCACTTGTGGTTGAACTTCGTCACAAAATGAGGCACATAGCTTGTACATCAGATATATACCAACCTTGTAACATATGCCATGTGACATTGCTGGGTGACACCAATCCACTGTAGTGGTTGAACGGTCCACCTACTGAAACCAGACATTTCATCTGCACCAACCTAATAGTATCTGTTATGGCAGGTAGCAGATATAAATGTTGTTACAACAGAAGAGCATGCTACAATGGACCCATGATTGATGTGTCATTAATGCTCATGTATGCTTCAGCATGACAATTACATCAACTGATTGGAACAGAGAACTTTGAATAATAAGAATTGAGGAGGAGAACGAGCTAATAGTAAAAACAAGGACATATTGTGTTGATGTTTTATGTAATTCTGAATAAAAAAGTTGTTTTTATTTGGTTCATGGTGAAGCCTAGTTTCTTTAGTGAAGAGAAGTCAACAGTAAAAGTTTGTTTCAAGTCCTCTTTTAGTACAGATCATTGTCAGATGCCTCACATTAATAAACTGTAAAGAATTATTAAGGTAACCATATATCGCAAATGAATTTCAACATAAATTGGTTTGTTTGTTAAATGTTATGAAATAATAGGTTCCATTTTGTACTAGGAGTAAACATTGACAACACTGTAGTGTAAACATTAGAAAATTAGTTAAGCATAGTAGATCATCCTTTTTATGATTTAACTTTATACTGATGAGAACAAAAACTTGTGTTTAGATAAGATTGTTTTATCTGTATGATTTTATACCTTTGTACTAAATTACTTCAGTCATATTTATGTTTGGTAAGCATACTTTTGAACTCATGCTCAGTTTTCATACATTAAATTTATAATAATATGTATATATAAATCTGCTCCAATAGAATAAACTTTTTTGTGGCATTATACTGCCAATAAACTTAAAAATTATGTATTTCAGGTGATGGAGGACAGATGCACAAAAGATCGTTGCATCAATGGACATTGTGTTGATCGTATAATACTGGATAAGGCCTTTTCTATCAGTATAACTACAGATGCACTGAGTTATGTATCACCACAACATTACAGAAAAATAGAATGTGCATGTGATTCTGGATTTGGAGGTAAGGTATTAGCAAGCATTTTTACACTTTTTTTCACTGCAGCTCAGTTCCTTTAACCCCAAAGTATATTTCAAATTTTTATATCCAAAATTTCTTTTAGCGTATATTAACTTGTAGCAACTCTTCCAATTGTGGCTAAATAATAAGCACATAACTAAAGTATGTCAATTATATTATTTTATAATAATAGTTTATTGAATTTTTCTTAGTTTCAGAAATGCAAGAACACAAAATTTGATAATTAAATTTCATCAGTGCATATAAGTAGACAATTGGTGTAAACTATGTACAAATCAGCTACAAAATATAGTATATACTGATATTGTATATGTATATAAAAATTGCAAAATTCAGATAATGTTTATTAAAGAAATAACAGTTCATATGTAATGTGTATTGTGTGGAGCAGAGTAGTGTTGAGAAATATGGTATATAAAAGTATGGCAGTCATTAACCCTTCCAGTGCCCAGTTTCAAACCCTGGAATGAAACCACAGACCAAGGTATTTTTTCACTATGTTAAGTCAAAAAATATAGTAAAAAAGTCACAAGGCAAATAAAAATCTTTTAAAAAGAGCATAATGCACTGAAATAATTATAATGCATTTGGATATAATGGAAATTTCGTTCTAAATAATAGGAAAATAAATTTTGACTTGAAACAGGAAAAAAAAAATTTTCCTCCCATTTTTTTTTTGTTAGTGATATACTTTGAGAAAGAACCAGGTCTTTTGTGAGCTGTGCTCAGTCATATAAAAAGTGAATAAGATTTTTTTTTACCATAATCAGTCAAGAGAAATATGTCATATTTACATACCAAATTAAACAGCATTTAATTCGAAATTTTAGGAGAATAAATTTTCAAACCAAAATGAAAAATATATTAATTTAAATAGGCCCTTTTCAGAGGGATATATTGAAAGCATAGAATCTGGCAATACAATTAAGGCTTAATTCAGAAAAATCTGCTGAATAAAAAATTGTTATATATCAAAGAAAAAGGAATTTCATTCTGAATAATATAATGAAAAATTCACCTAAAACTGGATTTTTTTTTTCTTTTCACTATAACATTTTAAAACATGTATCAGAATTTCATAAAGTGCACTCTTCATACTCATGGGATTTTCTGTCATGTTTTATGAAAATAGAACACTTTCTTGACTGATTTTATGAACACTATATATTTCTCTTTGGATGTTGCACTCTGGGAGTATTGGTAAAGCACCTAAAAGTTAATGCATTGTCTAAAAAGTATAAATATGCATAGTCATAACGTTTTGGAGGTGGGAGTAAGCTTTTTTCAATCATCCAATATATTCACTTATAATTTCTTTAAAATATAATTTTGTTGCTTATGTATCCAAGACTTCATTAATTCTCAGAAAATGATAAAAGTTCAAAGTTTCTGATTGGATTACAAGAAATGATGACAAAAAAAATACTATTAACCTAAAGTGATTCTAAAAAAGCCATCAGAAGCAAATTGTTAGACTTCCTTGTCAGACAAACTGACATAACTCAAAAGCTCAATAATGATATACAAATCTAGAGAAATAAAATGTATATTGCATTGAGTGCCAATATATATATATACTATCTGATAAAATTATCTGGACACCACTTTTGAGTAGTGGATTTGCCCATATACACCACAGCAAATGGTTCAAACAGGTATAAAAGGATGCACATGGCCTGGCAAACCTCATAGACATGCATGAACAGGAGAATGGACCATATGGCAGAACTCAGTGACTTTCAATGTGGCATGGTCATTGCTGAACTGACGTGATGCTACCTTAGCTACAATCAGTTCAGGACATTTTGGCCCTGCTGCAGCTGTTCTGATCTACTGTAGGTAATGTTATTGTGAAGTGGAAACACCTAGGAGCAACAACAGCACAGTCATGCCTTGTTAGACCATGTAAAATGACGAGCGGAAATATTGAGTGCTGAAGCAGGTGGTGCAACAAAATCGCCTGTCCTTAATTGAAACATTCACCACTGAGTTCCAAAATGTCTCTGGAACCATAACAGTTTGCCACAAGCTGCAGGAAATGGGTTTCCATGGCTGAGCAGCCACACACAAGCCTAACATCAACAAGATCAATGCCAGTGGACTCTTGAGCAATGGAACCAAGTTCTCTGGAGTGATGAATTACTCTGCACCATCTGGCAGTCCAATGGATGAGTGTGGATGTGTAGGATGCAAGATGAACACTCTCTGCCTGACTGTGTTGGGCCAACTGTGAAGTTTGGTGGAGGAGGCATCATGCTCTGGGACTGTTTTTCATGGTTTGGGCTGGGCCCCCTAGTTCCAGTGAACGAGACTATGAATGTTGCAGCCTATAATGACATTCTCGAAAATTCTGTACTCCCAACTTTATGGCAACAGTTCGGTGAAGATCCTTTGCGTATCAACATCACAAGGACTGTGCAGGAATGGTTTGGTGAGATGGATGTGGAAGAACTTGACTGGCCTGCACAGAGCCCTAATCTCATCCCCTTGGAACACCTTTGGGATGAATTGGAATGCTAGCTATGAGCCAGGCCAAACCACCTGACATCAGTGACTGGCCTCACTAATGCTCTTATGGCAAAATGGCAGGCAATTCCCAAAGCAATGTACCTAAATCTAGTAGGAAAGTCTTCCCCTCAGAGTGGAGGTTGTGATAGCAGCAAAGGGTGGGCCAACATGATATTAATTCTTTTCCTATTACCAGGAGATTGTGGATAAGCAAGTGTCCAGACACTTTTGGGTTGAGTTGTTTTACCTCTGAGCGGCACTTTTTTGCACACTATGGCCTAAATGGCCAGGTCACATGGACCCTGAAGGCCCAGAGAAGGTTGGGAAGGGGACCCACTGGAAAAGCTGTTGGGAGACATGGTAGCCTCCCGTAAAGGCCATCCAGTGTTTTCTTTAACGTGCACAGGGTATGGCTCTCCCACACACGGGACCAATGCTTAACGTCCCATCCGACGGACGGCGGCCTTTCCAAGCCCATTGGTGTCCCCTACTGACCGTGGGCAGGGCGGGGAATTTTGTGGAGATAAATCTCAATGCTGACCCAGCTGGACTCAAACCTGGGAACTAGAGATTACAAGCCTGGCATGTTACTGACTGAGCCACCCGGCCCCAGACACTTTTGATTACATACTGTATATATACAGGCAGTTCCTACTATAACAAGCTAAGTCATTCCAAAATACTGTTTGTTAAATAAAAATTCATTTAACAAGAATAGAAATCTTATACAAGTGTAAGAAAAATTAGTTTATTGATTCTCCAACATTACTAAAATATGCTTTTGTTTATGAAAAAGACAAAACCAGAGTAAGAACATTTTTATTGATATTAAAAACATTGTAGATACATTAAATTCTTTCCAATGTCATTCATATTATATTTGTTGTTTAAATTCTTTCTAAGTTTATTTTCATCGATGTCATGATGGTTGGTAGCATTTCAAATTTCCCCAAGAATTTTATCCTTTCCATTAACAATTACTGCAACTAAACTCTGAGCCAAGTTCAACGTGCTCACCATCTCCATGTTGAGAACACCATTTTCACGCATTTCTATTTATCTTTGCTTCATATCCAAGTTGATGAATTTCCTTTTACTTGCACTCACATTTTCCACAACAGCATTTTTTATGACTCATTAATTTGTATTATATTACCAAATCACAAGAGCAAATATAGTGAGCATATTTCCCCTCTGGCAAGCTCAGGTACACCAAATGACTTGAGTCATGCAGCTAAATGTACATGCATCAAAACCATACTATCTATGTAAACAGAGGTAAACTGTTGTCGAAAAGAATGTGCAGCTCTTTTTGTACTCAGAAGGAATTTTTGTTAATATGCAGGGTGGTTGTAATTAAATGATACTACTCAGAGCGATGTAGAGAAGGATCTACTCAACAGATCACAGTAAATAGTGTTGGATACCTTAATAAGAACATGGTGTAAAGAATTTGCGAATAAAAAAAGTTAATGACACCAGGTAGTGTGAGTGCACTAAAAACGTGGTAGAACATGCTAATTTCTCATGACATTGCAGCCAATCACACATGAGAGTCGCATGAGGCACACTGTAAAATGTGATGTTTTCCCTGTAATCACTAGAAGGAACCATGGGTATCTGCAAGAAGGACCGAGCTTTGCTAGTGAAACTCTTTTACCAAAACAGCAGTAAAGCTGCCGCTGTATTATGTGAATATCGTCATCTGAAAGATATAAATAAAAGACTTTTGTCACTAAATGGACTGAAGAATATGATAACAGAAATTCGAAGAAAGAGGCAAGTTGGGTGTGGCTCCAGGTAGAGGCCGGCAGCCTGTTGCAGAAAGCAATGTGGAAGATGTCACACTTACTGTTGCAGAAATCCAGTTGCAATCGTAGCTACCCATAGTTAGTGTGAGACAAGTATCATGGCAACTGCAACTTCCATGGTCAACTGTCCGTACAATTATATGGTCCATTCTGAAATGGTATCCTTATAAAATTCATAGGGTGCAGCAGCTGCAACCACGTGACCCTGAGCACTGACTCGTGACCACGTGAACAGAGCACTGACTTTGCTTTGTGATATCTGGTGAGGATGCAGCTCAACGAATGTGGCCTTCGAAAGTCTTATAGACCAATGAAGTGCATTTTTCCCTACATGGAGCAGTGAATATGCACAACTGCCGAATATGGGGACCTAACATCCACATGCTGTGCATGATGTGCCCTTACACTCTGACTGTGTAACTGTATGGTGTGTGGGTTTACACAAACTTTATAATCAGACCATTTTTCTTTGAGATCGCCTCAAGATCCTGTGCATCGATCAGTGAATGGACCTCTCTTTATTTCGGGGTGGGGGCGGGTCCTGAAGGACCCGCCCCCCATGGGGAAAGCACATATTCTGTCTCATGACACTACACGTGCTTGGCAAGAGAAGCCTAGAAGTAGAAGATGAAGTTTGTCTCAGAGGAGACCAGTAGAGACTTAGAGTATGGGTGGTGTTAAAGGGAGTGCAGGGTGCAGCCCAGGTGAAAAAGGAAGATGAGTAGTAGAGCGAAAGCAGCTCCTGGTCTGAAAGAAGAGAATCCCGTAGCCGGCAGACAAGCCAGCCTATGTCCCTCAAGTGTGCCATGACATGGGCACTCTCAATGGACACCGAGACCAGCTCGCCTGCTGCCTCATTAATCGCCTGGGGAGCCCCTGAGTTTGTTAGCGAACCCTTCCGTAATCGGACACCTGAGGATATAGTGCCCAACATCTGCATCTGGAGCCCCACAGCCGCAGTAATTGTGGGTAGCGATCTTAAACCGCTCCAGGTATTTGGGGAAACTCCCATGTCCCGTCAGGACCTTGGTCAGAACAGCTTACGAACAAGCTCTTTGAGATCAAACCTATCATCAAACCATGGCAGTCTTGTTACCGCAGGAATCGCAAGGAGGAAGTTGTACTTGCTCGGCTCCGCTTAGGTCATTCGTTTATTACTCATTCATTTCTTTTATGGGCGGACGACGAACCTAAGTGTGAGTTTTGTGACACCTTTTTAACAATCAAACATATTTTAATTGAATGTCATTGTTTTAACCTTGAAAGACGTATGTTTTTTAACTTTCATGATTTTACGTCCGAGACCCTTACACTCGGACACTTGTTATCTGATGATTGTTGTTTTAACTCTGTCTTTAAATTTTTACATTACACTGGATATTTTACTAGACTTTGATTTTACACCTTTAAGCGTTGTGTATATAAACCAGGTCGTTTACACCTGGGTTATTTTTATATTGAACATATTTATACATTTGTTTTTGTTGTCCTCAAAATTTCTTTTTATTGTTTTACATTGTTCTTGTTAACTTTTTGGTTTATTTTTAAACTTGGTTGAGGGTTAAATATTACTTTTATCTCTTTTCTTTTTGGACATTCGTTTGGTGCATTATAACCTTAGTTGCTAATGCGCCAATAAACCCCAACCAACCAACCCGTCAGGACCTGCATCAAATAGACCAGGGATCAGGGATAGACTGACCCTTATGATCAGAGGACCTCAGGAATAGACTGACCCTTATGTAAACAGATCTTCACTGCAAGATTATTTCAGCTGTGTAAGAAAGAAATTGCTTATACTCAATAACCTTCAAGCAGGATGGGCGCCATTCCGTATTGCACATACAACAATGCAATTGTTGTGTACCACATTTGGTGAGGACAGAATAATTTTTCAAATATTTTCCAATGCTTGGCCACCACGTTCCCCCCGACCTAAACCTATTCGATTTTTGGTTATGGGGTTATTTGAAAAGCTGATTTTACCAGGACAATGTTGAATCTCTTGCTGAACTCAAGGCAAGAATAACACATCATGTTGCAGCCATTCCCCGAGACATGTTTCAAGCAACTGTGGACCCACAGAATAAGGAAAGTACAGATGCGCAACTCCCATAGGGCCCATGGTAACCGCGAGTCGATGGCAGCACCATCACCGGTGGATTTCCGAACTACAATGCGGTTACAATCACCTCTCTTCCTATGTTTGCGGTTATTTTGAGTTAATATATACAAATGGGTGTGAACTAATTTGGTCTTTAGTGTATACTTTTTTAAAATATAATTTTAAGTGTTGGATATATTTCATGCTTGATTTTTTTTCAAAGTTTATACGATATAAGTTTGTTATTGCTAATCAGTGGTCTAAAGGAAATTTCATTGGTGTAAATTTTTTTTTATTGAGAATTTTTTAAATATTCGCGTATATTACCCAATTGTTGCAAACCTAACAGTTTCATATTTGTGTATTCTTCATTCATATATATATATGATATTTTAGCAAAACACTAAATTTTCCGACTTTACCCTTTTGTTGTAAAACATATTGCAAGAAAGATCAATTTTCCCTAGTTTTTAAATAAAAAGTATTTCAATATAAATCGAAAATTAATTTTCTCAGGGGTCGGACCAAAAGGGCATGACCCCCCCCCCCCCCCCCACACACACACACAAAAATGTTATTAAAAGTAATAGAGGCATATATTAAACATTTATATTTCACTTATTTTTCAAAATTTTAAGTGCAATAAAACGGGGCTGGGGGGGGGGATTTATATTGAATTGTAAGTCTAGTTTCTTGCTCCCTCTTACATTTTTATCAGCTCGACTGTTTCGTAGGCTCCTATCAACTCTTCCTCCCCCCAGATCAACGCTTGCATTTTCCTATAAACATTATAATTATGTTTTAATAAGTATTATGAAGTTATTAGATAAATTAAAATCTCAGTACTCTGAAATCGTTTTATTTAAAGCAGATGCATTTGAATTTTTTAATACTTAAATTTTGCAGACATAAAATAGGAATTGAAATGATACTCACAATTAATAGAACTTATTTCTTACTCAAAACACAAACAATATCCAATGTACAGAAATACAGGTACTGGACAAAAAGATGGAAGCAGATCCATGTTACAATAAATGCACACTCAAGCAGCTGCTTGACACAGAGGTCTAACAGGAGCTTATCAGTTTAATACGCCATAGTAGAAGGTTTATGAGTATAGCAGGACCTCAGTAGAAAAACATCACAAATATCCATGTATTACCCAGGGTTCGAACCCAGAGCTCAATAACTTCTTTAGGCATTTTTTCACTAAAAATCATAGTAAAGATAAATTAAAGATCTCAATCTCAAACAATATATGTTCAGTTTTCAAAGAGTAATTAACACAGGAATCTCAACAAGCTACAAAAAATTAACCTCAAAACTTAATTAAAACAGGGTTGGGTTGTCTTACCTCTAAATAATGGGCTAAATGACCATGTTACATGGATCCCCAGACAGCTGGGTGAAGGAGACTCACTGGACAGCATCAAGCATGTTCTTTGATGTGCACATAGTATGACTCTCCCATAGACAGGTCAATGGTTTAATGTTCCATTTGATGGATGGTGGCATTAAAGCAGATTAATTTATCATAGTTGACTACAGTACAGTGTATTACACCCTGTGTTGATGTCTTAGCCTATTTCAATGCATTACATAAATTTATTTATTAATTTTTTCAGTCTTTTAAATATTCAGCATTTATCTCCCTGAATACTAAATAAATATTGATTAAAATTGAAATATAGAAAGATTTCACTGCATCTATATCTTTAGACATATTTTTTGTTAAAAATCATATTGTAGTTATTCACTCAAAATGTGATTTTCATTGAGATAACAAGAAACTGTTTCCATTTTTCTGTCCAAAGCCTATATAATATATATTTTCTTGCAAATGTGATATTAAATTAATCAATAACAACACATATATACTTTCTTATATGAGATAATAGGATATTAAATTCATGAAAATACAGTATTCAATGTAAATACAACAAAGAAATATGGCATCCATCTATACTCCTACAAACCTTTTAGTGAATTTGCATGTTATATCAATGAGAAACTTTGAATCTGTAAAACTTAAGCTTTTTTTTTGTGGAAAAAAATGTTGCATATAATAAGTCTTTTTTATATTTCTCTATAACTTAGAAATTAAATAAGAAATCAAAGATACATTCATATAAAGAAATCAAAGATACATTCATATACATTTTCCTTTAAGAAAGAAAAAAAATATTTAAACATTGCAAAATAATGTGTTTAGTGATAAATTATCACAGAAGCACACTATATCTATTTGCATATCATGAAATAAACAACTATAACAAAAATAAAATTATTCAATGCAAAATTGCAACCACTGTAGTTTAGAAAGAATACAGTAAATAAGTCAGTTATTATGACTGATTGACATGAAGATTTGGATTGTTTTACCTATGAGCAGCACCTTTATTGGACCCAATGGACTAAATGACCAGTTCACAAGGACTCAATGGGCTAATTGACCAGGTCACAAGGACCCAATGGCTCAGAGATTGAGGGAGGACACCCACTGGACAGCTATTAGCCTCTCATCAAGGCCATCCATGTTCCTTAAGATGCACAAGGTGTCTCTCCCACACACAGGACCAAGGCCTAACATCCCATCTGATGGATGGTGTCCTTACTACGCCCATTAGTGTCCCCTGCTGACTGAGGGCAGACCAGGAAATTTTAGTGGATAAATAAAATATTACCAAAAATTTTTTAAAATCATGTGTCATTTTAAGAATAATGCCACAGAATGAACTAGATGCAACAGAAAAAGGATATATAAATATTACAGTGAGAGCTCTCCTGTATGGGAAGAGTTATTAGACACAAGAAAAAAAAAACTATTCATTGTAAAATAAAATGCAAAAATATAATATATATTTTCTTAGAAATGTGATATGATATATAAATTAATGACACTTACATTATATGCTTTCCTATACAAGATAATGGGATAGTAAATTCATGAAAAAACATTGTTTAATGCAAATATATCATCTATCTACACTCCTACCAACTTATTAGGAATTTGCATCTAATATCAATGAGAATGTTTGAAGCTCTATTACTCAGCTTTTTATGAAAAAATGCTAATAAAATAAATAATACTCCTTCAAGCAGCTGCTTGCCACCAAGGTCTGACAGGAGCCTGTCAGTTTATATATCATAGCAGAAGGTTTGTGCAGGTGGCAGGACTTCAGCAGAAAAACAACATGAACATCCATGCCTTACCCAGGGCATGGATGATGTGATCAGTAGCCAAGCATGCTAACCACTCGGACAAATTATTTTCCAACAAATCAATTACATATGCATGTACCCTTTTCTTCAGAAGCGAAGACTTATCAAAGAGAGAAAACACATTTTTGAAATCATTGCACAGAAATGCACCATATCTACCTGCAAATCATAAAATAAGCAACATAAAAATATGCTACTCAATGCAAAACTACACCCACTGAGGTTAGAAGAGTACAATAAATTTGAATAAGTTTCATGGAATTGTGAAATTATTTCTTAAACTAATTTCCTTTAGGGAAGAATAGTTGTTTAAATAAGGCAAATCACAAATCAAGTTTATTTTCAACTATATTAGGAGCAAAAAAATTAGACTGACAATAATAAACAATCATTAAAATGATCTTTTCCTGCATATTGTAGTAGCATAATTTTAACATTAATTCATTTTCTCTCTTTGGGAAATAATTTAATAGTTAATGATAGTTGCAATTTTCGTTTTTCATGAAAGGCATTGTACACAAAGCTTATGAACTCTACAATAACTTAGGGTCAGGGCCAGATCTGCCCCCCCCCCCCCCCCCTTCAGGATGCTAATGAGTAAGAGGCCAAAAATTATTAAGCAATTATTTTCATGCATTTTCCAAAATGCTATATAAAGACATATAACAAAAAGATGTGGAAATGTTATACTGCATTGAAAATCCAGTCTGTTGACCCCCTCTCCCCCCACATATTCTGTCTCAATTGTTTCTTGCTCCCATCCTTTGCTTTTTTTTCTAGATCCAGGTCTACTTAGGGTAATACTAAATTTTGATCATTGATGAGTAATGCCATCTTACATTATTACTAATAGAATGTATTAAGATATAATGGAAAACAAATTGAAAATTTCAAAAAAATTCCTCTTTGGCAAAGCATTTATTTTAAAATTGGCATTTCTTTTTCCTTAAGAGGCAGTGATATAAAACAGAAAATGGCAGATATCAAATTCAAAATCATTGTGGCTTAATTTTGTACAGGGCATCATTAACAGTACACCAATTGGAAATTATGCCTGGTTGTGTAATGATATAATGCAAAGTTCCATAATTTAAAACTTGAGTGCAAGAAACAATGATTCTATGCAACTTGTTCATAAATTTGAATCTTATCACTATTCAACATTATATTTACTTCCAAAATACTTTATATAAATATTTTACTTCTAAAATAAAGAATTATGTAAATATATTTTTCAGTTTTTTGATAAATTTCTGAGATCATTTGTACTTACCCTGTATAATACTTTGGAGAAAAAATTAGGAATAACAAACCTGTTTTCTTACCTTATCAGTATACATTGATACACAAAGGTAAGTGTCAGCTGCAGTGTCAGAAGCTACCATGATCAACCGTAAGATTTTTTTTTTTTGGAATAATAAAAATTCTTATTTTACATCAGTTTCATGGAATTGGGAAAAACTCTCTCTAAAACTGCTTTCCTTTAGAAAACAAAACAAACATTATTCAATCACTGCAAAATAAACTAAGCACAGCAATACACCACATTTACATGCAAATAATTTTCTCTGGATAGGATATTGAGAATTTCAGTTCATTACAGTTGCAGAATTTTTTTTTTTCATGTAGGGCATTCTACAGAAAGCTCATAAACTTTAGAGTATATTATGGTAATATCAGATAAATTTTAAACGATGAGTACTACTCATCAATCATATATTTCAAAAACAAATTAAAATTTTCAATGTAAAAATCCTTTTACATCATCATCCTCAAGCAGCTATGGGCTATGGAGGTCCAACCAGACCGGGCAATTTAGTTCTCCAAACATATCTGTCCTGAGCTATATCTGCTGCATCTCGCCACTGCACACCAATCCTAATAAGGTCCTGTTTGACATTGTCTGCCCACCACATCCTAGGTCTCCCCCTCTTTCTGAGGCCTTTAGGCACACTGTTCGCTAATCTATAATTATCCATATAAGCAGCAGGGCCAAACCAATGTAGTCTCTCTCTGCACAACATACTGCCTAGAGGAGGTTGCTGACTCCTTTGCCTAACCTCTATATTGCTTACAAAGTTGAACCACCTAATGCCCAAGATACTGCGTAAGCATCTAGAATCAAAAGCATCTAGTTTCTTGCTGTCTTATTTGCAAAGCATCCAAGTTTCACTACCATAACTAACCCTAGAAAGAACCAAACTATTATACAGTCTAATTTTATTCTTTAGGTGTATACACCTATTTCTCCACACTCTCCATAGATTCCCAAAAGTCCCAGAGGCAATCCCTATTTCACCTGTTAATTTCATGCCACACATCACCAAACACATTTAATTTTACTTTCAAATTTGTATATTATCCACTTCAAAATACTGGCCATAAAAGAGAAAAAGGAATATTTGAAACATAAAAAGCAATGCTTACATCATTTGATACAGGTTTCATAAACATTGTCTGCCATGGATATGTTATATTTTATGTGTATATATAAAATCCTCTCATGCAGCTGCTTACCACAGAGATCTGATCACAGTCTGCCAGTCTACACACCATAGAGGTGCGACCTCAGCAGAAAGACAACACAATATCCATGCCTTAACCAGGAAGGGGCGGGGGTGACTCAATCAGTAGCGCGCCAGGCTCCTAATCAGTAGTTCCCAGGTTGAAGCCCCAGCTTTGTCAGCATTGAGATTTATCTCTGCAAAATTCCCCACCCTGCTCACGGTCAGTAGCGGACACCAGTGGATTTGGAAAAGCCGCTGTCTGTCAGATGGGACGTTAAGCCGTGGCCCCATGTATGGGAGAGCCATACCCTGAGCATGTTAAAGAACACACTGGATGGCCTTGACAGGAGGCTGCCATCTGCCTTATAGTGGGTCCCCTTCCCCAACCTTCTCTGAGCCTTTGGGGTCCTTGTGACCTGGCTATTTAGCCCATGGTGATGCTCACTAAAAAAGTGATGCTCAGAGGTAAAACAACCCAACCCAAGCCTTACCCAGGGCTTGAAACCAGGTCTATTAGATCAGTAGCCAAGCACAATAACCACTCAGCTACAAGATTGCTTATACAAGTAAAAATGAAATTTTGAAATTTACAACTTAAATGAAGTGCCAGTAACAAACAATAATTATATGCTGTTAGTTTCTCAGCTTTAATGCTTATCAATAGCCAATAACATGTTTTCCTAAAATAAAATAATAAACCTAGAAAGGGTAGGATTTATCTTTTTCAAATGAATGGTAGTAGCAAAATTCTATTTGTGAAAACAGTGCTTAGGTCAGGGGAAATTCTCCTACTTAACCAAAAACTAAATAAAGCTAAGGTAGAAAAAATGTTAGGGCATGACATTTGCCATATAGATAGATATCATTAAACATGATGTTAAGCAATTAAGAAATTTCATTTTGCAAAAAGCAAAATGAAACTTACATCATTCAAAAGAACCACTAAAAAGAGCACCCCATTGAAGTTCAATGTATGTTCTGTTACTCTGCACACATCTAATATTCATTTTTCTGTCAAACATTTTTCAGCACATGATAATTTTTTATGATAGAACCTAGGGGTACATCATCCAAAATAGCAATCATTTCTTATTGAAATATATTGTCTAAAAATATGAAAGTTGATATATCAATTGATAAGAACATAATAAAACTGAGGTAGGCAAAAGAAAAAAAATAGTTTAACCATTCAGCATCATTTCCGTCTGAATACTCTGGACTGAAGGAACAGCAGTGTAATTTAATCTTCTTCGAAAAGTATCAAGTAGTATCATAGATTCGAGCTTAAAATGCAAGCTGCACAACTTAACTGCACATGTTTCTGCCAGAATCCTTCATTGTATTGCTGCATTCCCATAAATGTAATCTGTAATAACGCACAAATTATAGTGAAATTGTTTGGTTCCTGCAGATAAAACAAAGTCATACTTAAGGATAATTAATAACACATTATAAATTCATTTTTACTTATTCTGGATTCAACAGCTATACTAAATTAAATTTTATTGCATACCACTGGACAAAACTAGTTCATATTTTTAACTGAAGAAAATGTTACCGCAGCTGAATAAAAAAATACTATTAAATACTACCTCAAGTAGCTGCTTGCCACAGTCTGGCACGCCTATCAGTTTATACGCCATAGATAGATCTGTGAGAGAGACAAAATGCTATTTATAAACACATTACATGCCACATATTATACATATATGTCATACATATTTTTGCTCTTTCATTACCATTATAAAATGTAAAAGAAAAACTATTCAAATGGCTAACAGAGATCCATTGTATGATGCACAATGGTACCTTCACACCCAAAAGTGTAATGTAGATTTTACTAAATATACATTACCTTTGACTTTTTTCGGAAATTTATCAATTACTCGTTGCTGCAGGTTACAACAAGCAATCTTTTTCTTCATCTGAAAGCACACTACATGAGCTTTCTCAACTCATAGCTCCAGCTGCGACAACGGCTCAGGTTCAAATGGGCAGTTAGGCTTTCCCCGAGGGAGGGCGCCACTTTCACCCTTCGAGAGTCTTGCATCTGTTCTAACTAATCTGTGCTGTGGACCATGACGTATTACATTTCGAGCACATTTTGCATATGAATGGTTCACATATTGAGAATCTTGATTTGTAAAATAAAGGTTATGTTTGTTCAACTTGGTATTTTCTTTATTTTAGTGCATCCACACCACCTGGTGGCACTAACACTAATTTTTTTTATTCGTAAATTCTCTACCCTGTGTTCTTATTAAGGTATCCACCACTTTTCACTGTGATCCATTGAGTAGATCCTTCTCTACATCACTCTGAGTATTGTCAGTTTAATTATAACCACCCTATCAATTAAAATAATTCATTGTAGTAAGAATTCTTTAAGTGAGAACTGCCTATAAATATAACCTAATATATGCTTTGTACTGTAAAAATGTGAATAATAATTTTTTTTCTATTATCTGTTCTTTTTCCCTAACTCATCACCCCCTTGGCCCTAAACTTTGATGAAAAATTGAAGTTCTATTGTATCTTGATTTTAAAGCAAAATAAATTTTTGTGGCACTACTATCGTAGTCTTAGAATTTGCTGATTGGCAAAAATCTAAACTTATGCATGATGCATTTTTTGCATGAATGACTAAAATATTGTGAATTATTTATATTAAACTAATGAAATACTTCAAAAAAGGACATCAGAATTATTTTTATAGAAGTTAAAATGAAAAAACTGTAATAAAACCTGTCAACTTTTTAAATGCTTCTAAAATTTCACTTTACCTTTTTAAAAAAATTTTGCCATTTTATTAATCACAATAAGTCCTCTTTCGTTTGGTATATAGTATGACCTATTTCTATTCAGTGGTTATTTGACAAACAAAATTTCTAAAATTCACTTTTTTATTTGATTGACCTTAGTTGGCAAAAAATCTGGATCTTTCTCAAAGTATATTGCCAAGAAAAAAAATTAGAGAAAAGAGTAATTTTCCTGCTTGAAGTAAAAATTTATTTTCCTATTATTCAGAAAGAAATTTAAATTTCTATGTATTATGTTTAGTTTGGCCCATTATTTTTTTAAATAAAACTTTTCTTTGCTTAACCTTTATATATATATATATCATTCAAAAAAAATAAGTCATTAAAATTAATGTATATTCTAATTTTCTCTATTTTTACCATTTTATTTTTGTAAAATTTAGAAATAAATGCTGTTTAATTTGGTATATAACATTCTGTTTTGTTTTTTGTTTTCATTAGTTACTTGACAAAAAGTTCTAAATTTAATTTTTCTTTTTGAACTGAACATGGTTGAAAATTAAGCCATGGGTCTATGTGTAGAAAAACCATACCTTGTCCATTTTAAAGAGCACCTAGATGTCCTAGACAGAAGACTTCCATCTGTCTCCTAACAACTGGCTAGTGGAACTGTCTCCAAACCTTCTCTGAGCCCTTGTGATTTTTGTAACCCAACTGTTTAGCATGTTGTGTGCAAAAAAACAGCTGCTCATAGGTAAAACAACTCTCCTTGAGTCTTTCATCTCTCCTAACCATTGTGCTGCTACTGTGCTGTATATGCAAATGAATGTTTAACAATAATTCTGCCTGGTTTAAGTAGAAAAAAAGCTTCTAATCTATCCTGAAGTAGTTATTGAACAGATGATGCCATGTTATACCCCAAAAGAAAGAGCATTTAAATTTGAATAGTAATAAACAAAGTTTTTGTATAATATTTGTCAAAATTGCAATTTATTAATAATCTTTTATAAAGAATGCAGTAAAAAAAGGGATATTTTTCTGAGATAATTAATGAACAAAAATTGTCGTCTCAGGTATCAAAAGAAACATTACTTAATTCTGAATAAAAATATTACAGCAGGTTTACTTAAAACAATACTATCATGCTTTTGTATAATCTTTTACCTTTTTTGAATAGTATCCTCCAAGCAAGTCTATAAAGGCACAAAGGCATTTGATAATGTCTGCATTCATAGGCACTAAATATTTTTTCATTGCAAAATACACGTTTTCTGCTTGGCTGTTGCAATTTGACGATCCTCCTGACAAAGCACCTACAAGTAAAATGTACCAAGGCTAAAAAACTTACATCAGCATTTAATTGTCAGTATTGAGCAACATCAATACATAGTGTGATCCTCATTGTTGACTATATATGTAATTACGTGTCAAAGAATCATAAAATGACAGATATTGAAACACATTCTACTATGTTTCATGCAAGTGATCTTCAAGATGACAATAGTTTTTATAGGTGGCAAAATTGTGATGGTATCCTAGATATGCTTGATTGGGAAAAATTCAGAAAAATGGATGGTCAAGGCAGAATGTTGAAGTAATTTAGATATGCACAGGAGATTATCACAGTTTGCTATAAAGGCAGAATATATTTTAAAATATATAGTACACAAAAGCCCAAAAACTTGCATAAAATTATATGTTCTGTGGGATAGTCCTGTGTTCAGAATGAAATACATACAATAGTATGTATGCATTTCATTTCACTCCTAACAACTAGTGATTTTGAATATTGCATGCATAAAAGTGTTGCTATGAAATAATTCAACCCAGTTCATGTTTAACGTTTTAATTCATGCTTATGAAAGCATAAATACATAAAATTTAAATGATGAGGTAGCGCCCACCACTCTTCTATAGTCACCACTAGATGCAATGGTAGATCATGTTAAAAAAAAGTTGTTTATTTACTGCAAAAATGTAAATATACAGTTCAGTCTCCTTTTATTAGATAAAAATTTCATTAACAATCCTTTAATGGGAATGTAAAATGACTATCTACTGCTCAACTTCGATCATTTGCATGGGGACCAGGGAAGCCAATTTTGGATATGCTCATAATGGTTTCAGGCTTGCAAGGCATTGGAGGAACTGGAAAGGTGTACAGCTGGTATGCATATGCTATGATGCGATTGAAATTGAAGTAAATCATTAATAAATCATAGCTAATAATAAATCAATAGACATCAGTCATCAATTAAAAATCCATTAATCAATATTATACTGCATAAATCAGCACTAGTAATAGAGAGAGAACAGAAAGAATTGTAATTGTGCCCTTTCCTCCTATGGTTTTTGATTTTTTTGTTCATTAATCCACAGAAAGTGCTTGGACCACCAGTAATGGCAGCTCTTGTCATATAGCCTAGGAAGTAATGGCTTTCTGCAGAAACCATCAAAATCCACATCATGCATACTTTAATTAATTGCTATAATTAACAACTAATAATCAATATGTAGATATCATTAGTTGATTAATAATCAGTTAATGAATAAAAGACATGAATTTTGCATGAAAATATATATAATATAGGAAAACAGCTTCATTTATAGTCACCTCCCATTCAAGGAATGCTCCAACAAGTTCCACTGAGTCTCCAAAGTAATAGACTTCTTTAAAATGTTAACTTTCAGTTGTCAGGAGAGAAAATGCTGTGATGTGAGAGTAATCACTCTTTGTATGAAGGGTTGTAATTTGTTTTTTACTCCAAAGAAATGAAAGGATATGATTTTGTTGTTACTTAAATGAACAAATTGTAACACTTAAATTCTGGTGCCCCTAGGCAAGTACTTAACATGTCTTAAGGGAAATCAAATCTAGCCCTGACTACCCCACAGAACATATAATTTTATGCAGGTTTTTGGGCTTTGTGTACTATATATTCTAAAATATATTCTGTCATTATAGAAAACTTTTGTTTCATCAGTGCAGACTTCTCTACTAGTTGCCTAGTTTAGCTAAAGGGTCACACTAAATAACCTTTCATTAGCTTCACATTGCTGTTGTCACTCAAATGTAGGTAAGGTAGCAACAGTTCAAATCTATTTCTGGGTATAATCTTAGAAAAAAATTCAGTATGAATAAATTAAGCCCCTATCCCAGTTATTTTCACTAAAAATCTTCTATTTTCTTTTTTCAGTTTTTCATGTAATTCATTAATCCACACAGAGGGAGTTTCCTATTTGTCAATTAAGGCATGGCCTCATAGATTTGTGTGCTCTGCTATTCCTGTTTTTTAATCTAATGTTGATTTTGCTGTTACTTTTTTTTTGCCAGAGCTACCTGTAAGTTATGCTTTATTGGAGAAGCAGAGCTTTCTGTTTCAGTGACTTCAGCCCATATTTTGTACAATTTGAACTGGTGGGTGCTCTTCCTCTGAAGCATTAGAGCTTTCAATTGAAGTATCAGGAAATAACCACTACTCCCCAACCTCAGTATCTAGAACTTGTTTTTCAATATTACTTTATTTCATTTTAGCAATTGAAATTCTGAAAAAAAAAACAAATCCATATCTAAATCTGTAAAATGCTTTTTAAAAAACAGGATTTTTCTGGATCACTTTATCTAAAATATCCTTTGAAATATTTTCTGAAGCCATGAAATCATAGTTGTCAAAAACTTAGCAAATTAATTACAAGCACTAGTATGGTACTTCTTTGATAAAGAATTCCCTGAATAAGGATAGGATATGGTGAGCCTACTTTGTGACTTCTTCACTCACCAGATATTACCTCACTACACTTTTGTCTCAAAAGTTACATCAGAGACTTCTTTATGTATGAATCTCGACATTTTTCATGCACAAATCACAGAGGAAGTGAAACACATTTCGTGAACTGGAATATTGCCTTAACATTCATCTGATGCACATGTTCATATGAGTTGATGACTGGAAAAAAACTGTTATTTGCATATGCAGCAAACCATCTGGTGATAATTTGAATAATAGACAATCACAGATAGGCACCCTGTAGGGGATATACATTAGACAAATATAGAGGAAAACTTGTCATTATCCTGGTGGGATACGAACCCACAACCTCCTGATACCATGTTGGGTGCTCTGATCTGATGGCTGAGAGCTAATGGGCAGGTGGGTTTGAATCCCATCTGGCTAATGGCAATTTTTTCTCTACACTTACATAATGGTGATATTTGTTTGTATGTTTTTAATCTTTAATAAGATAAATAATTTCCAGTCACCCTGCATATCACAGACAGCAGTAAAGTTGGCTATTCATGGAAAATATGTATAGTTATTCAAAAATTATTTAATCACAAACTACACTGTTAAAATGGCTTTTCAAATGCCCTTGTTGCTCTTTAGCATATTCTAACACATCACTGTAACAGGCAACACATAGTAGTATTAGCTTACCATACTAAGTACAATAGTACTTTTGCAAAAGAAGTGCTAAGTGCTTGCATATTAATACTAATTCGAATATTAACCCTTCCAGTGTCCAGCCTGAAAACAGGTTTCCATCCCAGAGGCCAAGCTATTTTCTCCCTATGCTCAGACAAGAAAAACGTTAACTTTAGAACAGTTATGCCAAATAACTAATGAAAAGAATTATGGCATGTTGTATACCAAATTAATCAGCATTTAATTCTAGGTTTTCTGAAAGTAAAGTATTTAACAAAAAAGATATTTTTTTAATAGGACTTTTTTAGAGTCATGTAGTAAAAAAATGCACCTGGCAACGCAAATAAAATTTATTTTAAAAAAAAACTAATAGAGAGAAATGATTACAATGCACATGAAAAGAATGACTATATATTTTTGAATAACAAAAAAATTTTTTTGGGTTTTAAGTAAATATTTCTCTTGTTTGGTAAATTTTTTTCTCGGTACCATACTTTGAGAAAATTCTAAGCTTTTAGCCAATTGCTGAGTCACATAAACAGGTCAACTTTAGAATTTATGAAAGAAAATAACCAATCAACAGAAAGAGGTCATGTTGTATACCAAATTAAACAGAGTTTAATTACAAATTTTATGAAAATAAATTATGTAAACAAATTTGTAAGCATATTGATTTTAATAAGCCTTTTTCAATGTGATATGGTGAAAAAAAATTACACTATACAATTAAGGCTTCATTTTGGAAAACTTGATGAATAAAAATAAATATATATATCGAAAGGAAATCTTGTCGAATAATATTTAACCTGAAACACTATTTTTATTTCTTTTAATGATTTCTTTCAGTATCATATATTTTAAACATGGCCAGTGTTATACAACGTGACTTGTACTTCTCACATTCACGGGATTCCTGAACTGGTTATGAAATAGGAGAAAAACTTCCTTGGCTGCTTTTTTTGCTAAACAATATGAAATTTTTCTTTGGGAATTGAAGTTTGGTAATCTTGGTTAAGTGCAGAAAGATTTGTGCACCAAAGCAAAAAAAAACAGCATTATATTGTCTGTGTGGTACAGCCAGGGTACTGAGGAGGGGGGGGGGGGGGGGTTGCCTTTAAAATAATTCAATATAAACATAAAAACTCGTAAATTAAAAAAAATATATTTTTAGGGGGGGGGGTGAAACTTTCTACGTGAGTTTAGCAGAGGGGATGCCTTCCTGAAATTGCCCTCCCACATGACAGCTGATTTCCATAGTAAGGAAGTCTATTTTGTTTCTGTATCCAAGACATTTTCAGAAAACGGTACAAGCTCGGTTTTTTTTGCCAAAACAACAAGAAATAATAAAAGAAAAATTACATAATAATCTAATGGGATGTTAAATAAAATATCCACAACAACTTTTAAGCAGGCCTCCAATCTAGTGTAACTCGGAAAGATCGATAAATCAGCCGATCAAAAGATCGCTAACTAGCGGAAGTAATAAATTTGCTTCCATATCCAAGACCTGATTTATTTTCAGAAAATGATACTAAATCAAAATTTTACTGGAAAAGTAATAAATAATAAATTAAAAATTAAATAATGCAATGTTAAAATATCCACAGCAACAAGTGTGTAGGTCAGCCATACGATGTAGAATAACTATGAAAAAAATCAATACTTATCGATTGGCCAAACAATCGCTAATTTCTGAAAATAAATATACTGAAATAAAAACTAAGGTTTAAATATTAAAAAAAAGTAAATACTAACTTTACAAAGAGTATCTAATATTCAGTTCCAAAACACTATATTGCACACGGAATGGAGATAGCTTGTGTCAGCCATCTGTGTCTTGTTTGCCTCAGTGAAGTATAACTAATTAAATGAAGCTGCAACTAGAATTTCTAAAAAGGATGTGTTTACTTCCAGTTTCGATTTTAAGAGTGGGAAAGATGCATAGAATGCTGGGGAAAATGATAAAAATAATTTGGGAATACTGAAATAGGTTTATGACAGAAAAGAGTGTGAAATGGAAAAAAAATGGCAGTACATATTTTGTAATTACTTCCAAAATCCATCGTTTTTAAAAAATAGCAGTTTTTTTTTTGCTATTTTTAGGAGATTTTCAAAAATTTAAGGGAACATTTGTTGATAATAGTTTAAACCAAACTTGTGTACTTAAATCAGAAGGTTGCTTCAGCAAATAGGAACATTAACAAGCAAATCGACAATACTGTTTAGTGCTAAGAAATGGCAGTCAGATGGCTTTATAAAATTATTTATTTTGTTGTTTAATAAAATATGCATCAAATTAAAAAACAAAATATTATATTTGAAGACTGAATTATATATATTTTTATAAGATATATATATAAAATAAATTACAACTGCAATTTTTATTTTTTAAAAAATCGATTTTTTTTGGTGTTAAAAACGGATACATACGTCCTTGGCCTCTAATTGAGATTCAGTGAACGTATACGATGACATGGACACTGGAAGAGTTAAAAGTCTCAATGAGAGTTTGCACCTCACTCAGGGCTGGACTTACGCATAAGCTAACTAAACTGCAAGTTAGAGCCTTATGATATGAAGGGCCTCAAAGAAATGTGTATGTCAAGTTTTACTGCATTACAAAAAAACATTTTAATATTTAATCTATTGTGCAAACACTGTTTATCTTTGCTTACCAATGCTAGAATAATGTTTTCACCACATCAGTTTCATGTTTGTTTTTCAATGTGCTCCTCAATCAGAATAATTATATATATAAAATAAAAATAAATAAATAAATAAATAAATACCCCCTCAAGCAGCTGCTTGCCACAGAGGTCTGACAGGAGCCTGTCAGTTTATATGCCACAGTAGAAGATCTGAGAGGATGGCAGGACGTCAGCAGAAAAACGACACATACATCCATGCCTTACCCGGGGCTCGAACCCAGGTCCCTTAGGTCAGTAGCCAAGCGCGCTAACCACTCGGCCATGGGACGGCTATTATATATATATATATATTTCAAATTTCGAATTTTTTCGGGGGGCCTTAAATTTGAATAGCTAATGGCTTCTTAACCATGCTGTAGCTTAGAGCCTCAGAAGGTCAAAGTCTGGCCTTGACCTCACTGTTATCATTATTCCAAAATAAAATAAAATATTATTGATATAGCATATATATATATAAGACAGGTTTCAATGGACATTTATCTAAAGCCTGCATTTCAACATGTCTCAACTGCTTCAGGCATGAGGCCAAAGAGAGGGGATCCCCTAGTGAGTTGGATCCATGCCTGATTATTAAACTGAAACCAGTTGGATGACGTGGCAAGTTCCAGGGCCTCATGTACACTAAAATACTCTTGGGCTGTGGGCCCTAGTGACCATTTAGCCTTAAGTCTCATTGCTGCATCCAGCACTGGTGTGCTAGGATACAGCGATATCACATCTAATGACTGTAATATAGTATTTTCAGTTATAGGTGTATTTTGTATAATATGCAAAGCATCATAGCATGAATTAATGCTCTACTGATAAAGGGAGAAATAGGGTTTAAAGAATGTATAAACTGCTTTTTCTAAGTTGTATGTTGGAGATAATCTTTTTGATATTAATGGATGAAAGCGGTGTTTTTTTATGCAATTTAATTTTAATGAACATTTGAGGTATTGCAGGGTATATAGGTGCTGTACAATTTTTTCCTATGCTTTGAGGTAAAAATGGATAATTTTTTAATCCTTGAAGTTTCTGTAAAGTTTGAAGTAATGGATTCAGATTGACATTTTAATTGTTCTAAAGTTTCTTTAATTTTTGCATCATACTTCTCTTTACTTATAATGACTATCTGATCTGTTTTATCAGCTAGTACTATTTTTATGTCATCATAGACATAACTTTAATAAGATGAAAATACACCCATAACTGAGAATACTACATTACACTCATTAGACATAATATTGCTGTATCCTAGCACACCAGTGCTGGAAACAGCGAGACTTAAGGCTAAATGATTAGAGATCACCAGGCCCACAACCCAAGATTACTTTAGTGTACATGAGACCCTGGACCTGCCCACATCATTCAATTGGTTTCAGATTTATAATCAGTCATCATGGATTCAGAGAGAGGTGTCCCTATGGGATCCTGTCTCTCTGGCCTCATGGCTGAAGCAGTTACAAGACGTATTAAAACCCAGACTTTAGACAAATATCCATTGAAATCTACCTTATACATACATTATATCGATGATATATTTTTTTTTTTTGGAATCATGATAATAGTGAGGTGCAAACCCTCATTAAGAGTTTTAATAGCATAATGCCCTCTATACAATTCACTCGTGAAGTAGAAACCCTGGGTATATTAGCTTACTTAGACATAACTTTAATAAGATGAAACACAAGATGTCAAATTGCAGTCTATAGAAAGCCTACTTTTATTCCCAGTTTAATTCCAGCCAATTGTGCACACCCTAATAAATATAAAAAAAACAGTTTTTAATAGTTACTTTTTGTGTTCCAAAAATTGTGTGGTGGAGCTTATAGATACTGCTCCACCACACAACTTTTAGAAAAAGAATTAAACTTCATTCATGCTAGATATTCCAAGATATTTTTACGAAATATCCAAAAACAAAATAAATTTAAATATCATGCAGATACACAGATAAATCTAGTTCAAAATAGCAAAAGTAATATAAAAAAAACTTTAACTTTTTTTAACTTTTTTTTATAAGTTTCCCTTATATTAAAGGACTTTTCTTAAACTATTAATAATATTCTCAAACCATATAATTTAAACACCCCTATTAATTTTACCACTACTATAAAATTATTAATGATAAATGATTGGGACATAATACACCCCTCTGGCAGAATTTACTCTGTACAATTAGATGACCCTAATAATATATTAAGTAATAAAAAATCAATATATTGGCAGAACATATAGAACCATAGAAGAACAAACAGTGAACATGAATTCAACATCAAAAAGGTCACACTGCATTTATTGCAAGCTATAATACAAAATAAAGTACCTATAAATAAATTAAATTGTAAAATAATAGCCAGCTTATAAAATCCAGCTCCTAAATATCAATTAAACTTCATGGATAGTCTAATAATATATTTGCATAAAGAAATATTATGTAACCCTGATGCAACCTCCCTACTGGCAGCATGGAACATCCTTATACATAATTACCGATTATATCACGTGACTCACCACTAGAGGAATTGCCTTATATAAATTCAGATCACATCAGACAGTTCACTGCCTGACGACAACATTGACTGAGTAGTGTCAAAATGTGTTGCAACACATGGTTTTTAACTGTTAATATGTTTTACTCAGAAGTTTCATTTATTTCGTTGAAAATGTTGCTTCTAAAATTTTCAAATGCCTTTAAAGTGGTATTTAGTATAGTTTGTAAAGATGTTAAACAACAATTACATCCAGCTCTAATCCTTTGACTAGCAATACTGGTATGAAATCCTTCATGCTGATGTTGTATAATTCAACAGAAAGTTCCCTTAAGGTGGTAACAACAAAAACATCAGAGTAACGTCAAATTTAACATCTAGTGACGAACATAGTGCTTACCTACAATATGATAGCGTTCTGTAACCAAGGATGCTGTGAACAACCAGAACTTGTATGTCTCCACGAAGTATTATATTTACTGTGCTGATTGTACCAGTCAAGTTTACAGAAGTACAAACATCCTCTTCAATGAACATATGACTAAACAAGCATAGCATTCTCTTAGCATATATGTGAGTGTGAATAAGAACTTTTAATTCTCGAACTAGTATTAATAGGCAAGCACTTCTCTTGCAAAAGTACTATTGTACTTAGGATAGTAAGCTAATAGTACTATGCATTGCCTATTGCAACGTTGTATGCTGGAATATGCTAAATAGCAACAAGGGCATTTGAAAAGCCATTTTAACAGTGTGGTTTGTGGTTAAATAAACTGTGTATTTCAATTTTAGTTAATTAAAGTACTCCTAATATAATATCAAAATTTTATTGTATATGATACATGCTTTCATAAAAAATTCTTATTACATAAATGTTCAGTCCACTATAAAATATTGAGTTAGAGAGATTAGTAAGTATAATTATGAAATATAAAATTAAGCATAATTGCAGAGATTGATTATTTTACTTTTTATAATTATTTTTCTGGAATTGATTTACAATTATGGAGATTAGTTATTACTGCTTTTATGAAATTTAATCTTTATTTAGGCTCACTGTGTGATCTGGAAATAAATGAGTGTGCAAGAAGACCTTGTCCATCTTATCGTATTTGTGTTCCTGATTCCACTGTTTTGGGTTATAGTTGCCAGTGTCCTCCTGGAAAAACAGGCTCTTTATGCGATAGAGACAAAGGTTCAGTTTGTAACCATCCTAAATGCTATGATGGTAGGTTACTCCACAAAAATGTTTACACTGAATTTGAATATTGATAAAAAAAAATTATGTATGCTGCAGTTTGAAAATATTTTATACTTCAATCAATCATTTATTTCCATAGATATGAATACATGGTATATGCAGTTATGTATACCCATCTCTTTTCTTATGTGTTGTACAAATTACTTTATTTAATAAATTCATTTAATACTGATTTGCATATTCTTTAAATGAACAAAAGTTATTATAGTTATGTTAGTTGTTTTTAGCCTTTTTTTTTAGTTCTTTTGTTTCTATGTAAAATCTGTTCATATTACAGATTGTATATAAAATATAAATTTCATTTATTATTCCATTTTGCATTTTTTTAAATGATTTTATGCAATATACATTTCATTCAAATCAAGCTTATATATTTAATTTGCTTCAGTTGTACAAATTTTATAATACAGTTTAAACTATTATACAGTCTATTTTTACTCTTTAGGTACATACACCTATTTCTCCACACTCTCCATAGATTCTTAAAAGTCCCAGCAGCAATCCCTATTTATCTGTTAATACCATGCCACATATCACCAGTATCTGTTACATAGCTCCCAAAATAATTAAACTGGGGCATTTGCTCAAGAGTGGAACTATTTAGATTAACTGAATTACAGCCTGCATGACCAATTTTCATCACTTTAGTTTTCTCTCTGTTTATAATCTAATCTACTCCCAGTCTCATCGACAACTCTAATGAAAGAGTTCATCTCATCAACATTATTTGCCAAATGATCAGTATAGTCTAAATCAGAGATTTTCAGATCCTCAGAAAATTTAAGGCCAAAATCTTTCCCTTGCAGTGAATTTCATGCAACATAATCAATAGCCAAATTAAAGAGAAAAGGAGACAAAATGCACTCTTGTCTAACTCCAATGCAATGCTAAACCAATCGCTGCAAGCCTTACCAACTCTCACAGATGACTCAGTGTTATTGTAGAGAGCTTTCATTATGTTAACTTGTCTGGTATGCCATATGATATCACAATCAACCACAAATTATGATGATCAACAAAGTCAAAAGCCTTTTTGAAATCAACAAAGCTAGAAATCAAAGGTTTCTGAAACTCTAAACATTTCTCAATAATCTGCTTGAGTGAAAATATCTGATCTATGTATCCCCTATCATTTCTGAATCCATATTGTTCATTACGCAATTGCCTGTCAACCAGATTCTTAATTCTATTAAGCACAATCATACAAAGAACTTTACCTGGAACAGAAAGTAGGCTGATACCCTTAGAGTTATCACAAGAACTGTGATCACCTTTTTTAAAAAATAGGGATAATAATAGCTCTGTTAAAATCTTTAGGAACAATGCTTTTATCATAAAAGATATTAAAAATTTCAGTCAGCCATGTGGTAGCAGAAAAATTCCCAGCTCTAAGCATTTCAGTAGTAATTTCATCTACCCCTGGGGATTTATGTAGTTTAAGTTTAGAAATATCCAAAATGAGGTTGTGATATAGAAGCAACATTAAAGCCAATAATGCATCTATCATCATTTCAAAAAATGGAAGAACTAACCATATTGTTTAGAACATCATTGAAATGCTCAGCCCACCTAGTTGTGACAGAATTCTCACCTTTGGTAACCATGCCTTGTTTATCCTTCAATTGCTGTCTGTTTTTTCCTAGTCCATTTATCCCACACACAAAACATTAATTATCTGGTACAGCTCTCTCCTGTTAAGCTGTGTAGCGCTTCCTTTGCTTTATCAGCTAAGCCTTCAAGCCAAAGATTCTTATCAGCTGCTAACATCCTTTATTTATTAAGATCTTGTAATGCCATATGTTAGGACTAGTAGGGTGTTGATTCAAGTTATTCCTGCAATTCCTTCTTTCAGAAATAAGCTCCATAGCCTTATCACTCAAATATTTTTGCCTCCTCTGCTTTTTTTTTTACCCGAAAAGTATATTAGTTTAAAGAAAAGCCTGTTTATTATAATAATCTTTATTCATATTCATGTTAGTTATACAAAAGTTTAAACAAATGACCCAAAAAGTATCTTCTTATCTGCAGGAGAGAAGAAGAATAATGTTAAATGAAAATAGATATAGTTTAAAACAATGTCATCGAATACTTAATTATGTGAAATTTCAGTGGAAGCTCCATTGTGGTGGTTCAAATTTTTATATTGATTTTAGTGCCTAGAAGAAAATTTTTAGTCTTATTTTTGATTTCTTTAAATTTAACCATAAATTACCACTTTGAAGTCAATTTAAATTTTACAGGAAAAATTGTCTTCAGCCAGGTGGGTTTTTCTTTAAATTTAACTCATAAATTACCACTTTGAAGTCAATTTAAATTTTACAGGAAAAATTGTCTTCAGCCAGGTGGATTTTTCTTTAAATTTAACCTATAAATTACCACTTTGAAGTCAATTTAAATTTTACAGGAAAAATTGTCTTGAGCCAGGTGGGATATGAACCCACAACCTCCTGATAACATATCAGGTGCTTTGGACCACTGAGATACTGGCTACAGATACTGAGATACCACTGAGATACTGGCCACTGATATACTACTACTGAGAGGCTGGTTCTTGTGATCAAGATCTCCTCTAATTGATGATATGAACCATTTCAACCTACTTCCTATATAGGGAGTGTTCAGACAATTTTTGCCACAAGCGACAGACACATGCCATGTAGATGGAAAGTATTTTTTAACAGTAATACAGTTGATAAATAATAAATAAACCCGACATACTTGGTAATAATCTATAAATTACCACTTTGAAGTTGATTTAAATTTTAGAGGAAAAATTGTCTTGAGCTGGGTGGGATATGAACCCATGACCTCCTGAAAACATGTCAGGTGCTCTGGACCACTAAGCTACCAGCTGCCAATCAAGATCTCCTCTGATGATATGAACCATATTCAACCTACTTCCTATGTAGGAAGTGTTCAGGCAATTTTCGCCACAAGCAGCGACACATGCCATATAGATGGAAAGTATTTCCTTACAAGTAATACAGTTGATAAATAATAAACTCGATATACTTCGTATTAACCTATAAATTAAAACTTTGAAGTCGATTTAAATTTTAGAGGAAAAATTGTCTTGATCCAGGTGGGATATGAACCCACAACCTCCTGATAACATGTCAGGTGCTCTGAACCACTGAGCTACTGGCTGTAATTGATGATATGAACCATTTTATTTTACACTCCCTACATAGGAAGTAGTTTGAAATAGTTAATATCATCAATTAGAGGAGATCTTGATCCATGGCCGGTAGCTCAGTGGTCTAGAGCACCTGGCATGTTATCACGAGGTTGTAGGTTCATATCCCACCCAGCTCAAGACAGTTTTTCCTCTAAAATTTAAATCAACTTCAAAGTGGTAATTTATAGGTTAATACCAAGTGTGCCGAGTTTATTTATTATTTATCAACTTTATTACTTGTCTGTACTTCAATTTCAATTCAGAACTTCAATTTAAGATTTGGTAGATCATTAATATAAATAATGAATAAGAGTGGACCTAAGATTGAACCTTTTTGGACATTATTGTTAACAATCACTTGTATGTTTTTTTATGAATGCTTCATAAAGTACATCTATTGGTTCTGAATTTGGGATTTTGTTTCCAGCACCTCTGTCCAGCCAGTTTGTTAGGCTTATTTCTTTGCATATATTTCTATGATCTAAGATAAGTTTTGTGTTAAAATTTCTCTCTAGCTTTTTAGTGTGATTGGAAGAATTCCCAAGTTTTTTTCCTCTGCAGGTTGATGCAATTAAGTAGTGTCTGTGATCCTTCTACAAAAAAAAAATCATTGACTTTGTGCCGAATTTAATGTCAAATTGGACATTAATGTGATCAATGCATCTCTGAGAGAGAGAGAGAGTTAGCAACTCGACGTATTTGGCAACTCAGTGTTTTTTTCTTATTTTTGATATCTAAATTGAAGTCTCCAACTAGTATCTGATTGTGATAATTCTGATATTATCAATTGTTTGGAACCAGTTTTTCAGGATAGAAAGAAAAGTGTTAACTTCCAAACTTGGTGATCTGTTAATTGAAAGTTAAATTACCTTTGCAGATATTTATATTCAATGTTTCAGCAGGAATCACAAGCAAATGCATCTTTTTGACTAATAATATGGCACAGAACAAAAGTAGAATCCCATGTTCAAATGGGGCAGGTGTTCTGGTAAAAAGTTGATTAAAATTTTCTAGAGTGAACGATGGAGTATCCTTGCTGAGAATGTTAGCTTCTGTCAATATAATATCTAAAAATTTCAAAAATTCTAAAAAAATTTTTAAAAACCTAAAAATTTCATATTCAAAATGTCTTTAAGATAAACACAGAAAGTATCCATGTTTTTTTTTTAGACTTCAAATGTTCACAGGCAAAAAACCTAAATGTTCATCAGATTCATAATATAATTTATTAGTCAAGAACCATTTCTTAATTTCTTCATAGTCACACAAAAACTTTTTTGTTGTGATCAAATATTGGCAAATCATCAAAATGAAAAGTCACCATGGTAAAACAAATATGGTGAAGCACATAGGTAAGATATTTCCCAATAAATAAATTTAACACAGCTAAAGGAATATAAATTTAATACACGATATATGCTGTAATATACATAAAAGCATTTTAAACTATTCTAGCAAATATTGAGGTAGGCTGTATTGTATGAAAACTGTGCCATACAATACAGCCCTGTGGCTAGAACTGTGACATAGAACCTTATTATAAGTAGTTAATATTCAATCAGTCTTAAGCTCTAATTCATAAACCTTTGCAGTTATTCAAAGGAAACTGAGATTAAGAGCAAAAAGTATTCAATGTTCACGATTGCAGATTGTATTTTCACAAGCATTACCAGTGCTTGTGGTATATATGATGTTATGAAGTAATGATAAATGATGTAATTCCCTCATGATGAGTTCAGGTGATCCTTCATGCTTTTAACTGTCATGTCTTTCACCCAGTTGTTGTTAGCCAGTGAACCAGCTTTAGCTATTAGTTATTATCACAGTCAGTTGCAATATGTCCAATATTGAAGATATTTTATCGCTGATTGCCAGTGGTTGTTGTAATATATTATATCATGTGTAGAAGGATATAGATATTCATCCTGATATCAAAAGGCTGATGTTTTAACAAATAATCAATTTGTAGATCGTTGATACTATATGCAGACATTACTTCGTTATGCATAGTGCACCTCTCTCAAACTTTGCTGAGCAATTCTAAAACTTTAAATAACTAAACTGCACTTAACATTTGCAGTTTAAACATTTAAACTTTAAAACAGTAAAAGTAAAAGGCCAGTGCAGGCTCCACAATATACCTCTGGAGCAACGCGTTTCGCCATTATACAGAACTTGGCATCATTGTGGCTCAATCTAAGTGTCGATGGTAAGAGCTTTATACCTCGCTCGCTCAATCGTCATAAGTCACACAGCATGATGCAGCTGTTTAAACTCCCACCGCATGTTAAATGAATAAGTTCCATGTGGTGGGCAAGGGTGGAATATCAATATTACAGATTTGGTTACGGTTTTTGTGGATCAATAGTGTTTCTGCATATAATAACTGAAATTTTGTTTTTGGTGCAGTTATTGGTTTGTATTCAACACTATTTAATTCCAAATTGTTGCTTATTACTGTTTGCGCCAGTGCAATATTTTGAATTCCTGTCTTTATATCGTTATAATGCTCTTGCATTCGTGTTTTGTATTGCCTGAACATCTTGCTGATATATCTATCTTTACCTTGGAGTATCTGTTTTGGGTCTGGGATTGTGATTTCATAAATTCCTCCTGTTGGGGCTCAACTACCTGTATCATTTATAATTAAATCTTTCATTGCATGGGTTATATTGGTGGCCACAGTAATATTATATTTTTTAAGAATGTTTTGCATTGTTTCGGTAACATTTGTTATATATGGGAAGTATTTTGCATATGTTTTATTGTCTACTACTTGATTTGGAGGAGGTTGTGAATTTTTTAATTTGTTAAATTTTTCGTTTTTTTCTCCATCTATTCAAATTTTGATCTGAATAACCTTCTTCTTTAGTTTTGATATAATTTATTTCACTTTGTAAAGATGTCATTTCGGAGCAATAACGATAAGCTCTAAGAAAATGTGGATAGATGCTTGCCTGTTTATATTTCCATGGATTAGCTGATTCTTTAGGTTTAGGAATTGGGGATAGTCATTGGTTTTTGATATACTGCAGTTTCACAAAATTTATTTTTCCTTGTTATGAGAATATCTGAATAAGGTAATACTGATTTTTTTTTCCGATTCATACGTAAAGTTTATGGAGGGCATAACATTATTAAACATATTAATTAGTTCCGGAAGTAAGTCAACTGAATGCGGACAAAAAATTTAAATGTCATCAACATAATGCATGTAGAGTGATGGTTTAAGTGTTGCTTTTGACAGAGCAACATTTTTCACGTGACGCATGACAACATCCGACATGAGTGCAGACAGAGGGGACCTTGGGGTGCCATCTGTCTGCAACCATGTCTGGTGGTTAACAGGGAAAAAATTAGATGAGATGGCCAGCCCCATCGCCCAGTGCACACTAAAGTACTGAGGGGCTGTGGGCCTGGCCATGTGATATTCCTCGCGCAGACAAGAAGAGATATTCTGAACCATTTTCACAGATGTGTCTCTTGTTCAATTGGTTAATTCTTAAATTAAATTTTTTAGTTAACTGTAAAAAATATTCATTTATACCCAAAACATTAACTTTAAAAAAAATGTAACTTTGATATAAGCTTACAGCAAATATTAAAACAAGCCGAAACAAAAATGTTAAATAAGGTGATTCGAAATACACAGAACATAATTAGGCAAAAAGAAAAGGTAGTTTACAAAAAATATCAAGAGTTGGATACAAATAACTTAAATCAAACTGTAGGAAGAGTAATGTATACAATAGACAAAGAAAGAATTTAAATCAAAGAAGGACATAATAATAAATTAAATAAGTTATTAAATGTAAAAGTTAATTTACACAAAAATAAAAATAGTATACACACATCTGATAAAAAATATCTAAATTTATCGCAATATAAATTAAATGATGAACAAAAACGCATATTGCAACAAGGGGCTAAATATGCATGTGAAAATGATAAAATAGATATATATCAATTAATTTCTCAATAGAACAGACAATAAATAAGATATCATATAAATATATAGATATGGTGAGATTTAAACTATATTGAACAATAAAATATACCCAGAATAATATGAATAGCATTAATAAAAATGATATAGGAATATTGAAAGAGTTAAAATGTAATCAAGAATTAAAGATAGTTCTTGCTGATAAAACAAATCAAATAGTTATAACGGACAAAATAGATTATAACCAAAAAAAAAATTATACATTACAGCAATTAAAATGTAAAATAATAACAAAATATCCCTTAATAGTTACATTAAATAAATTAAGCAAACTAAATAATGACCCTTTTTTACCAGAAGAAATAGCTAATAAATGTATACCATCCATGCACCTAGATGTACCGCAATTATTCGTCAAAATCAAACTTCATAAAGAAAACAAACCATTTAGACCATTAGTAAGTAAATATAAATCCCCTACATATAATTTAGAATTAGCCTTATATAACTTTTTTAAATCATATTTCCCACCTACTCAGTACACATTAACATCGTGTCACCAAGCAATAAAATTGATACAATATGCAACAGTCACTGAACATACCACTTTACACTCATTGGATGTTGTATCGCTGTATCCCAGCACACCGGTGCAGGATGCAGCAATGCAACTTAAAGCTGAATGGCTTCACATGGCCAGGCCCATAGCCCCTCAGTACTTTAGTGTGCAGTGGGCGATGGAGCTGGCCACCTCATCTAATTTTTTTCACTGTTAACCACCAGACATGGCTGCAGACAGATGGCATCCCAATGAGGTCCCCTCTGTCTGCACTCATGTCGGATGTTGTCGTGGAAAATGTTGCTCTGTCGACAGCAACACTTAAACCATCACTCTACATGCATTACGTCGACCACATTTTAATTTTTGTCTGCATTCAGCCGACTTACTTCCAGAACTAATTAATATGTTTAATAATGTTATGACTTCCATAAACTTTACATCTGAATTGGTAAAAAACTCATTATTACCTTATTTAGATATTTTCATAACAAGAAAAAATAAATTTTGTGAAACTGCAGTATATCGAAAACCAATGACTATCCCCAATTTTATACCTAAAGAATCAGTTAATCCATGGAAATATAAATAGGCAATCCACATTTTCTTAGAGCTTATCACTATTGCTCCGAAATGACATCTGTACAAAGTGAAATAAATTTTATCAAAACTAAAGAAGAAAACTATTCAGATCAAAATTTGAATAGATGGGGAAAAAAATGAAAAATTTAACGAATTAAAAAATTCACAACCTCCTCCAAATCAAGTAGTAGACAATAAAACATATGCAAAATACTTCCCATATATAACAAATTTTACCGAAACAATGCAAAACATTCTTAAAAAAATATAATATTACTGTGCCCACCAATATAACCCATGCAATGAAAGATTTAATTATAAATGATACAGGTAGTCGACCCCCAACAGGAGGAATTTATGAAATCACAATCCCAGACCCAAAACAGATACTTCAAGGTAAAGATAGATATATCGGCAAGATGTTCAGGCAATACAAAACACGAATGCAAGAGCATTATAAGGATATAAAGACAGGAATTCAAAATACTGCACTGGCGCAAACAGTAATAAGCAACAATTTGGAATTAAATAGTGTTGAATACAAACCAATAACTGCACCAAAAACAAAATTTTAGTTATTATATGCAGAAACACTATTGATCCACAAAAACTGTAACCAAATCTGTAATACTGATATTCCATCCCTGCCCACCGCATGGAACTTACTCATTTAACATGTGGTGGGCGTTTACACAGTTACGTCACGCTGTGTGACTTATGGCAATTGAGTGAGCGAGGTATAAAGTTCTTACCATCGACACTTAGATTGAGCCGCAATGATGCCAAGTTCTGTATAATGGCGAAACACATTGCTCCAGAGGTATATTGTTGAGCCTGCACTGGCCTTTTACTTTTACTGTTTTAAAGTTTAAATGTTTAAAGTGCAGTTTAGTTATTTAAAGTTTTAGAATTGCTCAGCAAAGTTTGAGAGAGGTGCACTACGCATAACGAAGTAATGTCTGCATATAGTATCAACGATCTACAAATTGATTATTTGTTAAAACATCAGCCTTTTGATATCAGGATGAATTTCTATATCCTTCTACACATGCTATAATGTATTACAACAACCACTGGCAATCAGCGATAAAATATCTTCAATATTGGACATATTGCAACTGACTGTGATAATAACTAATAGCTAAAGCTGGGTCACTGGCTAACAACAACTGGGTGAAAGACATGACAGTTAAAAGCATGAAGGATCACCTGAACTCATCATGAGGGAATTACATCATTTACCATTACTTCATAACATCATATATACCACAAGCACTGGTAATGCTTGTGAAAATACAATCTGCAACCGTGAACATCGTATAGCAGACTTTAGCAGCTGACAGATTGATAACTAAATGCCATTGTGCCAGCGGGCGGGTAAATACCTTTTGTTCTTAATCTCAGTTTCCTTTGAATTACTGCAAAGGTTTATGAATTAAAGCTTAAGACCGATTGAATATTAGCTACTTTTGATAAGGTTCTATGTCATAGTTCTAGCCAAAGGGCTGTATTGTATGGCATAGTTGCCATGTCTTTTTATGCATACCTCAATCTTTGCTAGAGTAGTTTAAAATGCTTTTATGTATATTACAGCATATATCATTTTTTAAGATATTTCCCATTATGGAAATGGTCCCATTCTTCCTCAACTTCAGTAGTAAGTTAACTATATCTGCCATAATAACTATCATTGTAATCTTTAGCTATAACTTTGTTTTTCAGAGCTTCAGTGTTAAAAGTAATTTTTTAACTTTAGCATAACACTTCTTAAATTTAAGTTGCAGGACACTTTTAACAAGGTAATGATCAGATCCAATTTCAGCTCCCCTATATGACCTGGTATTCTTAACAGAGTTAGCCCATTTTCTGTTAATATATAATCAATCATATTCTTATGCAGCCCATCTGGTGAAACCCACCTTTACTTGTGTATGTTGCAGTGTTTGTAAGTAGTGTTACTTATTCTCGAACTATTAAGTTTACTTACCTGTAGGTGACATTGTCCACTGCCATTGGAACTAACAGTGCCAAAGGGTCCTGTCACCCTCCCCAAAAGTTAGAGTCAGTACCAACTTTAGGATTGAAGTCAAGTAGAACAAGAATAATCTCCTTTCTTGACAGAATTCGAAATATTCCTGAAGTTGTCCATAAAACCTATCTTTCTCATCCTGATTGGCATCATAAGTGGGGGGCAAACAGCAAATAACATTCAAATCTTTAATGCTTTTCTAAGATTTAGTTGTATGAAACCTTTTATTGATTCCCCTATATCCTAGAAGAACATCAGTAGTGTGTCTGCTGAGAAGCAGACCTACACCTAGGAAAGCTTATTATCTGCCCCCCCCCCCCCCTGAAAAGAGAAATTTAAGATTATTTTATAAGAATCCTGACCTTTATCTGGTCTCTGGCAAGCTGAGAATATCTAAATTATAACGGTGGAATTTTTGGTGAGAACATCGAGAGAATAAGCTCTGTGCAGAGTCCTCACATTCCAACTACCTATGGAGAGAAAATGATTATTGGGATGTTTAAAGAAACTATGTTTATTGAGAGAGGGAATGCCGACAATATCAGCAGCCCCCTAATTTTAGGCATGGGGAAAGACCCATTCCCCCACTACTAAAGGCTGAAGCCATTTCTCTAATGTAGAATTTGACAATGCCCATAGAAGGAACAGTTCAGTTACCTGCAATGACATCTGCTCAGGATTATCCACCAGCTGATAAAACATATCGCTTGTGAATGTATTCGCTTGGGGCTGTCAATCCACAAACAACCAGAAAACGCAACGGAAGATTTTCCTTCAACAGAATCCCAGCAGTGCAGCAAATTCGGTATCCATAATGAAGCTCAGAGCCATTATTCCATTCTGGTTGGTGTATATTGTCAGCACCAGTACCCTATGTGGTTAACCACCCCTTGGAAAGATAGAAAGAAAAGGAAAATAGCCATAGTAGATTAGTAGGTTACATTGATCTGGCAGCCCTTCCATTCCCTTCCACAAGAGAGTATCTCTTTTGAAAGGTACTAATTGCCTGCATCACAAGAAGACTGGTTTGGACATTAAATGCTAGGCCTGGCCAGTTCGGTGCATCATCATAGGGGATTGGTGCATAGCTCTCCTTCCAGTGACTACCTATCTACCATTTACATACAAAATCAAAGTATCCTCTAAAATTTTAGATAATGGTTTCATTTCCTGTATATGCAAAATTTGAGTTTAAAAATATTTTTTTTCTAAGTTTTCATATAATTTTTTTGAGTTGGAAAATATGCAACATTTACTTTTTCCAACCAAATACTTTTTTGCTATGTCTCTGTCTCTAGACAAATGTTTGAGTGCTGCAAAAGTATTTTAGACAGTGGCCTTAACTCTATTATAGACAGAACCAGTCTTTTTTGTTGTTGTTGTTGTTGTTGTTTTGAATTTTCTAATGATATTAAATGGTAGATGTGGAATAGGAGATGGTAGACAAATGCTTTTTAAGCTTGGTGCTGTATTTTGGCTTTGCCTTAGACAGTACTTTCTAAGGCCAAGATTAGAGAGTTAAAGGTATAATAATAAGATTTATTAATACAGTTATATCCTATAATTTATATGGGCCTTAAAAAACTACCATGGGGATCACAAGTTTTTTCTCTCTGTAACATTTTCTAGCTAATTTAAATGATATTAAACTCAATTAAATCATTAAAACACTTTTACTAAAAATTAAAAATTGCCTTTCCTATATCAACTGCATTTCATGATATTGCTAAAAGGAGGAATAAAAACTCAAATCATTAAAACAGTTTCAATAAAAATAAAAAATTGTTTTTCCTATACCAACTGCATTCCATTATCATAATTTTGTTCACTTAGTGAAAACTAATACTAACAATATCAAACTAACATTCTAGTCCTATCCCTTATTTTTATTATTATAAAAATTCTACTTGCTAATATAATAAAAAAGAACATCCTGTTCTGTCATCTTAAAAATGTACAGGGCCAGATCTAGTAGGGAGGACATGAGAATATCTCGCACACACATAATGAATTGAAATAGAAGTGAAACAGCATGTAACTTATATATACACTGCTGGCCATTAAAAGTGCAACACCAGAAGAACTCATCAGATTGTCCCAAAATATGCGAGATGGATAGCCCATGGGAGAACATATAAATGATTCTAAGTGCAGCACATACACACATCATGTGTGACAGTAATACCCCCTGGAAATGGTATAAGAGGAGATTACAAAGAGCCATTGTAAAGCACTGGAATTGTGCGTGCTCACAGTTCTTGCACACTAAAGGATCAAGTATGCCCTGTCGAAGAACACAGCTTCCATACGACCAGGTTTCCGACTTTGATCAAGGGAGAATTGTGAGATTAGGGGAAGGCGAATTATCATACCAAGACATTGGTTCTTGTGTTGGATGGAATGCTGCCACAGTGATGAGAATGTGGCTTTAGTGGGTAGAGGAGGAATGAACTCACCAATGCGAGGGATCTCAACAACCCTTCACTCAGACAAACGAGAGAATAGACATCTTGTGTGCATGGCTTTGAATGATTGTACAGCCACATCAAACACCATAGCTCAACAGTTAGGATGTGTTGCACATCAACCAGTATGGTTTGACGTCGTCTGCAGCATCGGGCATCTTTGCTAGGTGGCCATTGCTTCGGCTACCATTGACTCTACAACACAGCTGTATGTGACTGCAATGGTGCCAAGAATGTCTCGCATGGATGTGTGAATGGCATCACATCGTCTTTTCAGATGAATCCCGCTTCAGTATGCAGCACCATTATGGATGAATCCGTATCTGGCAGTACCGCGGTGACAAGCTCAGCGAGATATGCATGATGCAGTGCTATACAGGTCCGGCCCCTGGTGTTATGGTATGGGGTGTCTTTGAACTCCACTCATGCATGCGCCTTGTACTTTGAAACCTTGTACCAGTACTTTGAACAGCCAGCATTACATCACTGAGGTGTTGGAGCTTGTGGTCGTACCTTATTTTCAGGAGCTCTATGGTGCCATTTACCAACAGGATAATGCCCGACCACATGTGGCATGCATCGTCCAACAATTCCTGGATAATTCCATGTGACACTTCTGCCTTGGCCTGCGCATTCACTGGATCTGTAACCAATTGAACATGTCTGGCCCATGATCTCATGATGACTAGCACACCAGACACCAGCAGCTACTACAACAGATGAACTTTGGCTACATATCGAAACTGCATGGACTGACATTCCCCAAACACTCATCCGATGTCTCATCCTCTCAATGCCGGACTGTATAGCAGCGGTTATTGCTGCTCAGAGTGGCTATACAAGATACTGATTTCTTTGTATTCCACAAGTCTAACCGAGTTGTATTTGTAATCATTTGATCCTTGTAATATAAGCTATGTATTCACTAAATATGGCTTTGATATCTCTTTCTTTCTTGGTGCTGCACTTTTAATGGCCAACAGTGTATGTATTACATATTTTGCAAGAAAAGTTTGTAAATATCACTAAAACAGGAAGAAAAATATACTAGAATGGTGTTCTTGTCTGTTTCATCTCAATCTGATGACTTAGCCCCCACCCTCCTTTTTTTTTAGATCCAGTCTAAGAATATCTCAAGTATCTTTGGTAGGTTTAAAATGATTTGAATGTTCGATGAATTCTTGTCAATCTATACAAAAAATTTTTGTTATTATATCATGCCTTACAGTTTAAGAAGTACTAGTTGAAAGGGCATTAAAGTTGAAAATGATCATTTCATATTCACTAAAGGTAATTGTCTTTTTAGTTGTATATAGTTAAGAGAAAGGGAAAAATATATGATGAAAATTGAAATTTAAAAATATCTAGTGCTTCATTAAAAATTTATACACTTTTGAAAAACGTTTAGGAAATAATGACTCAATTGTTGAAAAGGTTCAACAATTTATAGAGTTATTCACAGAAGCTAGCCAACAACAAATGATTTGATGAGGAGAAAATGAAAAAAGTATATTCAACTTTCATTGAAAAGATCCAGAAAGTTAAAACAGCACACTTTTTCCACCATCAATCTTACATCAGCAGAAAGTCCTACAAATAACTGCTAAACTGAAAAGTTCTCCCAATTTTATTTAAAAAAAAAGCATAAAGTTTTTACCTCATAAATGTTATATGCACTGTACAGAACTATCATATGTAACCATTTTATTTTATTAAAATACATTTATATAAAAATTCATTTCAAAGTACACATTATGTTTCTAAGTTGGTTCTGCCTTTACTAGTTTTCTTTAATCCCCATGTATGATGTTTATATTATTTGTAATGGTATATTTATTTTCTTACAGAAAAGACTCCAGTATCATTTCAAGGCCATGGTTATGTATCTTATATTTTGAGTAATTCCATTGATCAGCATTTGGGTTTGATTATGCACATTAAGACAAAACAAGCTACTGGGAATCTGATGTTTGCTGCAGGAGCTAGGGATTATAGCATTTTAGAAGTATGTATAATGTAATATTGTTTCCCTTCATTGTTATCCGTTTTCATTCTTATTTATTATGGTTGATAGTTATGCCGTAACATTTTGTATAATTATCTTAAAATTTCAAACATTTATAACCGAATGCATCAAGTTTACAGATGCTTAATATGGGTGTCAGATATTCCAATAAACCAGTCTTGTCCTTTGGTTCATTGATGTATTAGAAGCAATGATGGGTGAAGAAATTCTCTTTTGTGAAACCCCATAGAAAGAGATCACATAAAGTTAGGGCTGGTGAATGAAGAAAAGAAAAAAAAAGAACTGTCATGACTGATTGAGAGGCCTAGAATTACTGATTTAAATAATCTCTCGCTTGCAGCAGGTAATAAAATGGTGTACTGGCTTGTAGAAAAATTACCCTCCTGGTTGTCATTATTGATTTGTGTAACAAATAATATTTGATCATCCAGATATATAACAGTTCATTACAAAAGAAAGCTCCATAAACTTTTGCAAATCAACACAAACTTGATGTATTCTCTTCATTATCATATCATTTGTTTTCCTTTCATGTGGCATAAAATAGTTACATGTGTTTGAAGTGGTAAAGCTGCTTTGAAATTATTCTATATATATGTGTGTAATATAGACATTGATTGTTTGAACAGTATCAGTTATCTGAAATGTTTAGTCACCAACAAGTAATGAGGTATATACTTTATGTGGTATCAAATCCATGCTGCACATAAACAGCCAGGGACAAAATGAGGTAATACTCTGGTGTAATAAGCCACACTGCATATGAATTGTCAATGGATAAAAACTACTGCACTCAGTGGTGGATTTAACCCCCTGTAGTATCAGATTTCTAATACAACTCACCCTTATGGCTGAGTTGATTTTTGAGTGTTTACAGAAAATAGCTTCAGAACCTTATCCTGAAGTAACTAGCAAACCAAAATAGGATCGTGTAACTGACAGGCTCCTGTCAGACCTCTGTGGCAAGCAGCTGCTTGGGGGGGTATTTATTTTTTTTATTTTTTTAATAAAAGAAAGAGCATTTCCCCATTCTTGGTGTACAGCAGTACTTTTGCCTTTAAAAAAAAATTAACTGTGAAAAAATTATTGAAAATTCAAAGAAAAATAAAGGTAACTGAAATTTTTATGTGTTTAAAAAAAGAAACTGGCTAAATTTGATTACATATTTTATTTTAATTTTAACTTCACCATCATTATCCTCAAGCAGCCATGGGCTACAGATGTCCAACTAGATTGTGCAACTTAGTTCTCCAAACCTATCTGTCCTGAGCTACATCTGCTGCATCTGGCCACTGTACCCCAATTCTAACAAGGTCTTGTTTGACACTGTCTGCCCACTGCATCTCTGCACAATATGATGCTCAAAAGAGGTTGCTGATGCCTTTGCCTAACCTTATCATTACTTACAAAGTTGAACCACCTAATACCCAAGATACTGTGTGAGCATCTAGAATCAAAAGCATCAAGTTTCCTGTTATCTTGTTTACAAAGGGCTTCAAACCATAACTAACTCTAGAAAGAACCAAACTATTAAAAAAAAATAATAAATACCCCCTCAAGCAGCTGCTTGCGATAGAGGTCAGACAGGAACCTGTCAGTTTATATGCCATAGCAGAAGGTCTGTGAGGATGCAAGGACCTCGGCAGAAAAATAATACAAACATCCATGCCTTACCCAGGACTCAAACTAGGTCCCTTAGATCAGTAGCTAAGCACACTAACCACTCAGCAACTATTATACAGTTTAATTTTAGTCTTTAGGTATATACACCTATTTCTTCACACTCTCCATAGATTCTTAAAAGTCCCAACAGCAATCCCTATTCGACTGTTAATTACCAAATATCTGATCTACTGATGCTGTACGTCACCAGTATCTGTTACATAGCTCCCAAGGTAATTAAATTGAGTCCTGCTTAAGAGTAGAACTATTTAGATTAACTAAACCACAGACTCCCTAACAAATTTTCATCTCTTTAGTTTTCTCTCTATCACCAAACCTACTCTGCTACCAGTCTCATCAACAGCTCTAATGAAACCAGAATTAGAGCTAAGAAATTTTAAGATCTCAAGATCATTTAAGTCTAAAATCTTTCCCTTTCAGTGAATTTCATATAGATAAGTAATAACCAATCTATCATTAAAGCCAGTAATGTATGTAAAGAGAAAAGGAGATAAAATGCAACCTTGTATAACTCCACTAGCAATGCTAAACCAATCGCTACAAGCCTTACCAACTCTCACAGATGACTCAGTGTTGTTGTAGAGAGCTTTCATTATGTTGAATAACTTCTCTGGTATGTCATACAATCTCACAATCAACCATAAATTATGATGATCAACAGAGTCAAAGGCCTTTTTGAATTAACAATGCTAGTAACCAAGGGTTTCTGAAACTCTAAACATTTCTCAAAAAGCTGCCTAAGTGAAAATATCTGATCTATGCATCCCCTATCACTTCTGAATCCATATTTTTCATTACACAATTGCCTGTCAACCAGATTCTTAATTCTATTAAGCACAATCATGCAAAGAACTTTACCTGGAACAGAAAGTAGGCTGATACCCCTATATTTATCACAAGAACTGTGATCACCGTTTTTTTTTCAATAGGAATGATAATAGATCTGGATTGTTCCTTAGGAACAATGCATTTATCATAAAAGATACTCTAAGTTTCAGTCATCCATTTGGTAACCAAAACATTCCCAGCTCTAAGCATTTCAGTAGCAATTTTATCTATCCGGGGGATTTATGTAGTTTAAGTAATGTATCTATCATCATTACAAACAATGGGAGTAGAATTAATCACATTGTTTAGAACATCACTGAAATGCTCAGCCCACCTAGCAATAACAGAATCCTCACCTTCTATAACCTTATTTCAATTCCTGTTTACCTGTCCATTTTCTACCACACAAAACATTAACTATCTGGTACAGCTCTCTGCTATTCTGTAGTTCCCAGGTTCGAGTTCCAGCTGGGTCAGCGTTGAGATTTATCTCCGCAAAATTCCCCGCCCTGCCCACGGTCAGTAGGGGACACCGATGGGCTTGGAAAGGCCGCCGTCCGTCGGATGGGGCGTTAAGCCATGGCCCCGTGTGCGGGAGAGCCATACCCTGCGCATGTTAAAGAACACGCTGGATGGCCTTGACGGGAGGCTACCATCTGTCTCCCAACAGCTGTTCCAGTGGGTCCCCTCCCCCAACCTTCTCTGAGCCTTCGGGATCCATGTGACCTGGCCATTTAGCCCATGGTGTGCAAAAAAGTGCCGCTCAGAGGTAAAACAACCCAACCCAACTCTGCTATTCTGCTGTCTAACTGCTTCCTTGGCTTTGTCAGCCAAGCCATCAAGACAAAGATTCTTAGCAGCAGCTAACTGATCCTTTACACATTTATTAAGCTCTCTGTAATGCTTTCTATTAGGACTAGTAGGGTATTGATTAAGGACATTCCTGCAGTTTCTTCCCAAAATAAGCTCAAGTGCCTTATCACTCAAATAATCCTGCCTCCTCTGCTCCTTTTTTCTTAAAAGAGTACTGTTAATTTCCAAAAAAGCATGTGTAAAATGGTCCCATTCTTCCTGAACTTCAGTAGTAAACAAACCATGACTGTCATAATGACTAAGTAGCCTATCGTTGTAAGCTTTAGCTATAACTGGGTCTTTTAGAGATTTAGAATTAAAGGTAACTCTGAAACCATTAAGTTTACTTACCTGTAGGAGATGTTGCCCATTGCCATTGCAGTTAACAATACCAAAAAGGACCTATCACCCCTCCCAAAGGTCAGAGTCAGTACCAACTTTGGCACTGAAGTCACCTAGAGCAAGTTCTCCTTTCTTGACAGAATTCAAAATATCCTGAAGTTGTCCGTAAAACCTATCTTCGCATCCTCATTGGCATCCTCAGTGGGAGCATAACAGCAGATAACATTCAAGTCTTTAATGCTTGTCTGAAATTAAGCTGTAAGAAACCTTTCATTAATGCACTCATATTCTAGAACATCACTAGCACGTCTGCTGAGGAGCAAACTTATGTCTTGGAGATGCTTTTCATCTTCCCTCCCTAAAAAGTGAAATTTAAGATTATTTTTAAGAATCTGACTATCTGTTCATCTGGTCTCTTGGAAGCTGAGAATATCGAAATTTTAATGGTGGAATTCTTGTGTGAGGACATCAAGAGAATAATCTCTGTACAGAGTCCTCACATTCCAACTACCTATTGAGAAAAAATGGTTAATGGGATGTTTGAAGAAACTATGTTTATTGAAAGAAGGAATGCCGACAATATCAATCAGGCCCCTAATTTCAGGAATGAAGCAAAGACCCATTCTCTACTATTAAAGGCTGAAGCCATCGACATTGGGAGACTTTCTCCAATGTAGGGTTTGACAATGACCTTAGAATCAAGAGTTCAGGCACCTGCAATGGCCTCTAATCAGGATTATCCACCTGCTAATAGAATGTATCCTGTGAATATATTGACTTTGGGCTGTCAAACCACAAACAAATAGAAAACACAGTGGAAAATTTTCCGGCGCAGAATCCTACCAGTGCAGCAAATTCAGAATCCATAATCAAGCTATGAGCCATTATTCCATTCAGGTTGATATATATGGTCAGGACTAGAACCTTGTATGGTTGACCATCCCTCAGCAGAGTAGAAAGAAAAGTAGCCATAGTAGTCCATATCAGTTGGCCACATGATCTGGCAGCTCTCCCCTTCCTTTTCCTTCCATAAGAGATATCTCTTTTGAAAGGTACTAACAGTCTGCTCCACGGGAAGGCGAGGTTAGTGCTAGGCTTGGCTAGTTCTGTGCATCATCATAGGGATTCATGCATAACTCTCCTTCCAGTGACTACCTCAATATCATTTACAGACCACTCCATTACAGACCACTTCAGTGGAAACTTAAAAAGAGTTATTTTGCCATATTTTCTTCATTAGTTCATTATTCAAATTATTCCAATCTATTATTCCAAATATTCTGAATAACATTTCTATTGTTATTCAGATTTTTCATGCAATTCATTTTTTTCTAAATTTTTTATTGAATTAGGCATAATGAATACATTTAGATTTTTTGTGAAGAGCAAACTTTAAGCCTAAGGAAGTAGTACAACAAAAAGTTGTTTTAAAAACAAGGTAGTTTAAATAAAAACTGAAAAATATGTAAAAAAAAAAGAGATTAAAATATGAAAAAAATTAAAAATATTTCAAAGCTTATTTAACTGAAATTATTAGTTTAACTGAACTATGAAAATTGGTATTGAATTGTTTAGGGATTAAGTGGCATTGCTATTATGGTAAAGTTTAATTTCAAAACAGTGGCAAAATTTAATTAAAGTGCAATTTCTTAATATCCTGTGGCTGAGTGGTTAGTACATTTTGCTACTGGTCAAAGGGACCTGGGTTCAAGCCTGGTAAGGCATGAATGTTTGGGTTGTTTATCTGCTTAGGTCCTGCTATCCTCTGCACAGACCTTCTATTATGGTTATAAATTGTCATGCTCCTGTTAAGCAGTTGCTTGAGAGGGATATTTATTTATTTATGTGTTTGTTTATAATTATCAAATGTAGTTAAAAATAATAAAAAATATCACTAAAATAATTCCTACCTTTTTAAGAAAATGTTTTCCATAATTCAACCTGAGGCAGTTGCAATTTGAAGGCAGTAAAATCTTTTGCACACTATAATATAGTTTCATTTTCATTAAAATTTCAAAATAATTGTCCTTCTTTTTAATCGCAATATATAATTGAAGAATACTTAAAATAATCTATATATATATAACAAAGTAAAAAAAAAATGTTTTTAACATTAAAAATCTACTGAAATATAAACTTTTACTAGTAATAAAAATCGACGTCTTCCACTAAACATTTTGACAGCATTGCAGCTTTTCTAGATAGAAAAGGGTGTCTAGAGTAGTAAAATTAAAACTGATTCACAAACTATCTATTTATGAAACATCAGAGCAAAATGTGATCATATAGATCATCAATTGGCATTACTTAAGTCAGGGATAAAGAAACTCTGACCTGAGAGATAATTTTTTTTGTTGCCCACCACCAAGTAAAGACTTAACAAAGCACTCAAATTATTGTGGATTATATTATTGTCAAGAGCGAATTGATAAAATTGAAGCCATGCAAAAATGTTTTAATAAGCAGTGTTAGCATTTTAATGGCCTGCAGAGAATAAAGTTTCTCTATCCCTGACTTAAGTGGTGCAAGCAGAATCAACAAATAAAAAAATTCTAGTTTTAAATGTAAATTTCCATGTTTAATTAGAAAACATAAAAAAGGGCCAATTTCTGTTCAAGATAAAAAAAAATTGCAACGTTATATGACAGAACCAAGATATCATTTCCATGTCGCCAGAAAAAAAAAAGAAATTTCTATAGAAAACTAGAGAAATCAGCTTCTGACATGCAGAGTATTGAGCAATTCTGAAGCTTGAAGCACTTAGAAATTTTGTAGCCTCTCATAAAAACAGTGATGAATAATAAACAATAAAATTACTGATTTACCTTAGTGGAATTTTTTCATGTGTACTGAACCTTCAAATATAGCCAATATAGCTCTTGCACTGCTAAAAACCCACCAATCAACCAGCCCATTCTTATTTGAGTATGACGTTTTTTTAAAAAAAAATGTAAGCATAACTATGTAATTCAGTAATAAATTATCACAGGAAAATGTCCTGCAGACAAAAACACTTGAAATAATTAGTTGAAAAAAATTGGTTGTCCTAACTGGGATTCGAATCCAGGTCTCCCAGAAGCATGCCAGGCATCTTAGCCACTGGATCTTCACGAGTTAACCATTTTTCCAACAAAGTGATGTATAGGCATTCCTGCAATTTTTTTTGTTAATTCGCCAATGGTGCCATTTGTTATCAGGAATGGGGCAGCCAGAGCCACCATATTTGATGGTAGTAATATTTGTCACTCACGCTCACAGCGTTATATATGAATAATTCTGTAATAAATTATAACAAAGAAACATGGTAAGAAACATTTGAAATAATTAGTTGAAGTCCTGACTGGGATTCGAACCTAGGCCTCCCAGAAACATGCTGGGCATCTTAACCCCTGGACTATCAAGAGCTAATCATTTTTCAACAAAATGATGTATAAGCATTCCTACAATCTTTGTTGATTCACCAGTGGCACCATCTGTTATCAGGAATTGGGCAGCCAAGCCACCACATTTGATGGTAGTAATATTGTCACTCATGCTCATCGCATTATACACTGCTCGACATAGAAAATGCTACACCATGAAGAAATGCATGAAATGAGATGAAACTTACCACACATGTAGATGAGTAGTGGAAAAGAAATGATTTAATTCCTAAGAGATGATATAAATGCGATGGATAAGGAGACAGTATAATGTCGTCTGAGTCAGTAGGTCATATGACCGCCATGTTGGGCCATTCAGTAACACGGCATGGCATCAAGTGGAAAAGTTCCCATATAGTGTGCTGAGGTATCGCAGAGCATGGGTCATTGACCTATGTCCATAATTTATCGACATTTTTATAATTTATCGACTTGATTGGGAGAGGGTGGTACAGAGGCATGAAGGCGTCTGCCAATGACGTCTCACACGTTCTCTATTGGGGAGAATTCTGGGAATCATGCTGGCCAAGAAAGCACCTGGACACCTTGTAGGCACTGTCTGCTGATGTTGGCAGTGTGTGGGCAAACATCAGCATGTTAAAAACTAGTTGAAACTGGGAATCAGGAATACTATGGAGCTACGGCAACAAAATGGACTACAGCACCTCATCGATATATCGTCGTGCTGTCATTGTACAGTGGTGAACTGGAGTTAAAACTGATAGTACCCTAAACCATGGCACCAGGCTGAGGAACCATATGATGTTCATGGCCAATAGTAAGATCAGCTTGGTGACCATGCCATCTCCAGACTCTCAATCAGTGATGCTGAGACAGAAGCGAGACCCATTGCTGAAACGACACGGTTCCATTTGTCCTGCCACACATCTGGTGCAGTACCACTACAACCTTTCACAAGGCTGTGCTGTGGTGAGTGACAATAGTTACAATGGCTGGTGAGAGCACAAGTCTGCCTCAGCCGATCTGCAATTCACAGTTCATTTTGACATGGGGATGTCCTAGCTGCCTGTACACCATGTCAAATATTGTCTGCTGTGAATTGTGGGGCTGCTGTGGCTTGCTGTCGGATGCAGCAATCGAGGCATTCAGACATCTGCCTACATGCACCACTCTCACTATGTCAATGCACATTACCTTTCTCCAATCACTGTTACCAAATTCGGCCAACAGTTGTAGCATCCCAATGCATTTCTGCTATGATGTGATGCAGGGACCAACCAGTCGTACATAGCCATATGATGAAGCTTCTGGTAAAGGTGTCAGTGTGATGGTAGGATTCCTGATGACATCGCCCAGGCATTCTCACTCCATACATGTACTTTCGTCACCATGATCACTCCCATGCAATGATCCACGTGCCCAGGTGAGGACTTTTTCCCTGTTATCTCTCTCACCTCTTACATGATTGGTTTGCAACTGAACTCATTTATATAACCAAAATGTTGACATATACCCACCTATTTGCATGGTGCTCCCATAAATATTTCCTTGTGTGGCATATTCTATGTCGAGCAGTGTATAAATAATTGCAGTGTAGATATTTTTAATTAATGCAATACAGTTCCATGTATTATGTAGATATTTTGACATTTTGTTTCAAACAAAAAGTGTCTGTATTCCACTGTAAGCTGCTGTTTTTATGTGGGAAAAAAATACATGATAGTACATACCTAGTTTTCATGTTGCAGCATTTCCATAATTAGCCATTGTGTTAAGTGATTTTGTCATGTAAAGTAAGAATTGCTAGTTTTCAAGTTTGAGGTAACTTATGTTGCACTTCCAAATTAGGTTGATTAATATGAGAATATAAAAGTTAAGATGTATAACTAATGAAATTTATCTTCCTATATGTGTTAAAAACTAAAAAAAAATTCAACATAAAAAAAAGATGAAACTACTTATTGAATTCATATTAACTTTTTAAAGGAAGATAGGGCACCAAAACTAATTTGTCTTACCAATTGAGCAAAAATTACCAGTGGCTGCTTTTTGCTTGAAATTAATTTGAATTCAGTAAATGAGTTTTTAAGCATTTAATAAAATTATATATATATATATTTGCTTTTTAGTGACACTTTTGTAAGTGATCTTATCATTACAAATCTTATCACTGTTCGTCCCATTCAGAGGAAAAAGTTGTTATAGCACTTATATTATTTTCTATGTCATAGCTTCATTTGACATGTAACTGATTATGATCTATCCCCCTTAAATCCCCCCATCCCCCTTTGCAGGAAAGAAAGGAAATAACTTGAGGTAGCCTATAATATTTTACAAGCTTTCAATCTTCATGTAGCTTGTTATGCTCAGTCCACATGTTCAGAAGATATATGAGGGACAATTAATTGTAATTCTAATTCAAGATGTTTCATTTCAGAATTGTTATTTATATTAGCTAGAAGGCTTTGGTGGCATCATGTTACTGGGACACCAGAAACTAAAAGAATTGCAGTATTTAAAAGTGAGAGTTGAAATGGATTAAAAGGAATAATTCCATTAGAGGGTCAAGATGCTTCAATTTCGATGGTTGGTGATAGACTTAAATGGAAAAAAACTCAAAAGAAGGAAATGAAAAATAAAACTTCTGATGTAATGAAGAGGATAATTCCTCACTAGAGACTTTTATTACTACTTTTGTATGAAGACCCTGAAACGTTCTTTCACGAATGAAATCCAATCATCATAGCACTATTATTAAAGTTATTCAAATTAAAATTATGCCTAGAGAAAATATGATAGATGACATAAAATGGAATCATGTTATTAAACCTTTGGTGAGTAGGAGTACTCTGACTGTCCCAGTGATAAGTCATGGGCTTTGATCTACATGTGAAATGGGTGGGTGTGGCTTTGCATTATTCAGTTCTGTATAAGTAGAGATAAGATAGGAAATGCAAATGCTTGAATTAAAGCAACTGCTGATTCTAGTAAGATTAGAGTAGATTGAAGACTAATGGAAATATATCTAGTTTTTATTTGGAGTGTTGGAATTCCTCTAATTAATGTAAGTAGAAGATGCCCATCAATTATATTAGCAACTAGTCACACTTCTAGGGTAATTGGGTGAATTAAGTTGCTAATTGATTTTAACAACTATTAAAAACGATAAAAACATAGGTGTTCTTTGAGGGACTAGATGGGCTATTAAAATGTCCCTCTTTTTAGTGAATTATGATTGATATAATTATACTTCATAATGTTACGAAGTATAATTATAGTTCCTCTCTTTAAAGTGAGACATGTTTCCTCTCTTTAAGGTAGAAGAAAGGATGGAGCAAAATGTTTTTTTTTTTCTTATGACACTCTGCACATTACAAATTTTCATTTGATATATATAGCTCTCTCTCTCTATATATTTTTTTGATATATATATATTTCTCCTGTTCAGAAGAAAGAGTTAATAATTTATATATTTCCCATTTTTAGGGGAGAAAAAAGGGGATATACTTTTTATTGCCTCTGATGCTCCTCAAATCAAAAGCTTAATTTCATATGCAACTTATTGTAATTGCCACTGGATTGGGAAAATAGTGGAACATCTGTTTTGACAAGCACACAAATTGACAAGAGTCCTCAACAAAACCTTTGGAAACACTAATTGAAAAATATTAAATGAAAAACGTAGTTTTATTTTTAAAATTACTGATGCATAAGTATTGGATAGAAAAATGAAAACTGTTCCATGTGACATCAATAGGGAGTCAGAGACAAAGCTCAGTAAATTCTTAAATAATTTTTTATGGAAAGTGCAACTGAAGCTTAATATTAATTTTCAATATTTGTTCAGTTTTCAAAGAGTTAGGGAGCTGCCATGATTAAGTAGATAAAATAGTTGATCTGAAAAATTAATCAAGACAGATTAAAGTAAAAACAATAATACTATATTAAACTTCACTGAAACGTATAAGCATATTTTTAGCAGTTTGTATAATTGCACTAATTTTGAAAGGTTTTTTTTTTTAAATACAAGTTCAGTTATTGTTAAATGTTACAGTTTCTGTAAGTGCTTAAATACTGAACAAATATTAAAAATTAAGATTTTGATTGATTTCATGTGATCTTCATTGTTGTTATCCTCAGTTTATATTTTGTCATATTCTTCTAAAAAAAGCTTACTTTAAAAGTTACTGAACTCTGAATCTGACTCCATATTAATGGCATGGAACTATTTCCATATTTCTATGCAGTGCCTGTTTATTATATACCTATAAGTTATATGTATATATCCTCCGTGGACCCCAGCTTAACCATATTAATTTTTTTAGTTCATAAATCAAATTCTTGTTCCCTAAGGGATAATAAAAAAAGAATAAAATATATAAAGGAATAGATAAATATTTTCAGTGCAAAAATTGATGTATTATATTGGATATATCAGGACTTGATAAATACAATTTATGCAAGAGAGAGTTCTTTTGCATGACAGAAAAGGTTTATATTAAAATTAAAAAAAACATGCATAGAAAAGAACACAGCAATAGTCATTTAAAAGTAGAAACATGCCTCATGATTATACTTAATATATTTTACATGTCTATTTCATCATCACGATCAGTGAGGAACCTGAATGTTAAGTCATAAAATTATCAAGGAAGACAACAAAAATACCATTTTATATAAAATGATGACAGAAACATCATTTTAAAAAGATGTATTAAAAAGCACTTTATTTTTTAGTAAACAAAAATCTTTTAAATTTTGTGCAACAGATATGAATCTTAGTGTTTTACACATTGAAATTATGCAATAGGATATATATTTTTTCTCTTCCCTGGAAAATATTGAGGATATGGATTTTTTTATAATTATTATTATTTTGCATATGGCGATCAGCAGCTCAGAATATATTGTAACCTCATCCTTATCAGATTCTTCTCAGTATTATGTCTCAAAATTCCTAGTAATCCAAGAGTACTTTATTTTCTGTTTGGAAAAATGCTTGAGAATAAGTCATAAAGTAAGATTCACCTTTGTTTCCTGCCAACCTAACAAAAATCTGTACCACCACTGCATGTTAGTACCAAAGAGTATCACTAAATAGCAACAGTCAGCACTGTCACGACATGCATGCTATGTCACACATGCATGCTATGAAGTGCAATGTCAGAGCTAACATGCTAAGGTACTAAACATATATGTGAAGCTGGAGATCCAAACAGTGATTTGATTTCTGTTGGCACAAAGACCCAGCTGTGGAAATCCATTGACAGCTTGTGGCTGTGTGTGGCTCATATATCCTGTCAGGGCAACATCAGGTAAAGCAGCATGAGATAAATACAAACACGTTTACTTCCTTGCACTCTTTATCACTATCCTTCTCTTCTGGGCCTGCTCTGCTTCAAAGCTATGGAAACTTGCCGACTTCAGCCTACTTTCTGCAATGAATCGTAGTGACAAAAAAAATCAAAAGAGGACATGAATTCTAAATACAAATTTCCAGCATTATTTCTTCATGGACTCTGCCAAATTGATTAAAAAAACTCACCGATTGGAAAGAAAATAATACCTTCAAAAGGAAACATCGATTCTTAAGCAGATGGCTCCACAGGCCAACCTTGCTGATTTCAAATTGATAATGATAAGAAGTTGCCATGAGTTCGAAAATGGTTGTATGACTGTAGTGGATGAGGATCTCCACACCTGGTAATGGGCAACTGTTCACCATCCACCATACAATCTTGACTTTGCACCATGAGATGTTCATTTGTTTGGGAAGTTGCAGAAGCATTTCTAAGGAACTTTCCATTAGATGAGACCATCAAAGAGGAAGTTACAAAGCAGTTTCAGGAGCAGAATGCTTCATTCTATCAGCAAGGCTTCAATAAAGTGATTGGCCATTATGTCAAGTGTCTCAACAAAACTGGTGACCATGTGGAAAAATAATACATGTGGGGACCTTTCATATATATATTGTCTTTGTCCTCCACAGAAATTAAATAGGGAACCTTTACTTTCTAATTGCACTTGTGCATGTACTTGCATTGCTGCATTGTACTTGTGCCTTTCTATATTCAGTCTTCAGAGGTTGCAGGAAAAAAATCAATAAAGTGGATGAGTACCCTTAAGAGATCACATCTTAAAAGCATTCTTGTTTTTTTTTTCTTTGGACGCTTTCTATAATAAGCAATTATTTGAACACGATCTACTCATATTCACATTATTGTTCTTCATTATCTTTGATTTGTTCACATCTTTGTATAATCTTCCTTTCTTGCAGCAACATCGTTTACAGACAATGTTTGGTTCTTTGACTATCATTTAATTTTCCAGAATTACTGCTTGGTTGTCAGACCATTTACGAAACTAGGGCAATCTGACTGTCACTTTTGACAAGTTGATCAATTGAACTTCTACATATTTAAAATAAATAGCTAAACTATTTCGGTTCGCAAGCTAAATATTGCTAAAAGTTATCTTTCATTTCCAAATAATCTTCGTAATGAAGTCTTGATTTTGGGATCGTAATATTCCAAATATTGCTCTAAGTTGTTTTCATGTGTAATCTGCATCATCACTTCTAAACAGAAATTTATTATCTTCATATTTTAACTCAAGAATATAGTTATATAAGAGTTTTACTATCTCTTGTTTAGTTATCCTCAAATAAATACATATAATATTAACACATACATAATATTAGCAGAATTACCCGGCGTTGCTCGGATCTGAATTTATCTAAAGTATAGAGTAGATGGTACTCAGCACGTCACAAGCTTTATTATTGGATAAAATTCATTACAGTTGGTCACTTGCCGACTTCAGCCTACTTTCTTAGCCTTTTCCTAATAGAATATCCCCCTAACCCTCTGCTAAAAATTTCTATTGGAGAATTCTTTTGGAGAGCTCTGAAATTATCTAAGGTATATAGTAGATTGCACTCCCCACACCAGAAGCTTTCATTCGGCATAAAACTCATTATGATTGTTCAACTACCCTCCCCTGCTACCCCTTCCCTTAATAAAAATTTTATTCTCCTCTTTTAGTGGAGGTCAGAAACTCTGAAGTACATAGCAGAGGGCACTCCCCACATTGGAAGCTTTCATTTGGCACAGAAATTATGATCATTTATCCTCCCTCCCCTCCCCACATGATAAAAATTCATTATCCTCTTTTAATTAATTTATTTCCAAAATATACTCACCAAAACTTTAATAAAGAAGATACTACATCATTTCTCAACTCTGTCCAAAAACTCTGACTACACACACTGCACTAACTGTGCTCAACTCTCTTCTGTGCTACTAACTGTCTGTGACTAACATGTCACCAGGTTATCTTCATATTTTAACGAAAGGCTACAGAGCCCGCACGTGTCATGTTGCATGCCAGGAAAGACATTTGCATAAATCGACGATCGGTGCAAGCTATGATGCAAGAGAGGGCGTATCCTTGTACACGCACTTTAGCCGGTGACAATCGGAAGTTCGGAGTTGCGCAATTCCTAACTCTTGGAAACGAGCGCTGTGATGCCAAAAATGAAATAAAAAATCCCCAAAATGATAAATATAACGTAAATTAAGCAAAACTGGTTAAGGTAAAGTAAAAGTGAATGAGGGGGCATCACAACATACTTGCCCAAATTCAGAAAGGTCTGTAAATGGTACCTAGATAGTCACAGGAAGGAGAGTTATGCCCAATTCCCTGTGATGATGCATAGAAAAAGGAAGGCCTAGCACCTAATGTCCGACCCCACTTTCTTGTGGTGCAGGCCGTTAGTACCTTTCAAAAGAGATACTCTCTTGTGGAAGTGAATGGAAGGAGAGGGTTGCCAGATTAGTGTGGCCTACTGATCTGGACAACTATAGCTACTTTTATTTTTTTTTTTTACCCTGCTGAGGAGTAGTCAACCACGCAGAGTCCTGGTGCTGACCATATAAATCGACTGGACTAAAATAGGCTCTGAGCTTGATTATGGATTCTAAATTTGTTGCACTGGTGGGCTTCTGTGGAGGGAAAATCTTCCATTGAATTATCTGTTTGTTTGTGGGTTGACAGCCCAGAATGAATAGATTCACGGGATATGTTTTATCAGCTGGTGGATAATCCTGAGCAGAGGTTATCGCAAGCACCTGAACTCTTGCTTCTACAGCCATCGTCAAATTCTACATTGGAGGAAGTCTTCCAGTGTAGATGACTTCAGCCTTTAGTCGTGGGGGCATGAGTCTTTGTCCCATGCTTGTGATTAGGGGGCTGTTTGATATTATTGGCATTCCCTCTCTCAATAAACATAGTTTCTTTAAATATCCTACTAACCATTTTTTCACCATAGGGAAGTTGGAATGTGAGGACTATGCACAGAGATTAGTCCCTTGATGTCCTCACACAATAATTCCACCATTATAATTTAGATGTTCTCGGCTTGCAAGGGATCAGATGGAGAGATAAAGGTCAGATTCTTAAAATTAATCTTAAAAATATTTTTTCAGGGAGGAATGATAATAAGCATCACCAAGGCATTGGTCTGCTTCTCAGCAGACATGCAGTAATGCTCTTCTAGGATATGAGTGCATTAATGAAAGGTTTCTTACAAAGTTTCAGACAACCATTAAAGACTTGAATGTTATCTGCTGTTATGCCCCCACTGAGGATGAGAAGGATAGGTTTTATGGACAACTTCAGGATATTTTGAATTCTGTTAAGAAAGGAAATAATACCCTTGTTCTAGGTGACTTCAATGCCAAAGTTGGTACTGACTGACTTTTGCACAGGGGTGTTAGGTCCCTTTAGCATTGATAGTTGCAATACCAATGCAGAACATCTCCTCCAGATAAGTAAAGTTAATGGTTTGAGAACAACTAACATATACTACAAACTCTGGGACATTTGTAAATACACATGGGTATCACCAGATGGGTTGCATAAGAATATGATTACTTATATATTAGTTAACAGCAAATAGGCTAGTTCTGTTAGGAATACCAGGTCATATAGGGGAGCCGAAATTGGATATGACCATTATCTTGTTAAAAGTGTCTTGCAACTTAAACCTAAAAAGTGTTGTGCTAAAAAATTTACCTTTAATTCTGAAACTGAAAGACCCAGTTATAGCTAAAACTTACCATAATAGGTTACTTAGTCATTATGACAGTCATGGTTTGCTTATAACAGTACTCTTTTAGGAAAAAAGGAGCAGAGGAGGCAGAATTATTTGAGTGATAAGGCATTTGAGCTTATTTTCGGAATAAATAACTGTAGGAATGCCCTTAATCAATACCCTACTTGTCCTAATAGAAAGCATTACAGAGCGCTTAATAAACATGCAAAGGGTCAGTTAGCTGCTGATAAGAATCTTTGACTCGATGGCTCGAGACAAATCTCTGAACAAGCTGAGGAAGCAGTTAGACAGCACAACAGCAGAGAGCTGTACTAGATAGTTATTGTTTTGTGTGGTAGAAAACAGATAGGTATACAGGGATTGAAGAATAAACAAGGCAAGGTTATAGAAGGTGAAGATTATGTCATGGCTAGGTGGAATGAGCATTTCAGTGATGTTCTAAACAATGTGGTTAGTTCAACTCTCATTGCTCATAATGATGATAGATGCATTACTGGCTTTAATGTTGGCCCTATAACACAGTCCGAAGTTATTTTGGCTGTTTCTGAACTTAAACTACATAAATCCCCAGGGGTAGTTGAAATTATTACCGAAATGCTTAGAGCAGGGAATGTTTCAGTTACCATATGGATGGCTGAAATTTTGAATATCTTTGATGATAAAGGGATGGTTCCTTAGGATTTTACCAGAGCTATTATTATCTCAATTTTTTTAAAAAGTTGATCACAGTTCTTGTGATAACTTTAAGGGTATCAGCCTACTTTCTGTTCTGGGTAAAGTTCTTTGCATGATTATGCTTAATAGAATTAAGAATCTGGTTGACAGGCCATTACGTGATGAGCAATCTGGATTCAGAGGTGGTAGGGGCATGTGTAGATCAAATATTTTCACTGAGGCAGATTCTTGAGAAATGTTTAGAGTTCAGAAACCTTTGGTTGCTAGCTTTGTTGATTTCAAAAAGACTTCTGACTCTGTTGATCGTCATAATTTGTGGTTGATTGTGAGATCATATCATTTCCCAGACAAGTTAGTTAGCATAATGAAAGTTCTCTATAACAGCACTGAGCATGTGTGAGCGTTGGTAAGGCTTGTAGCAATTGGTTTAGCATTACTTCTGGACAAGGGTGCATTTTGTCTCCTTTTCTCTTTAGTTTGGTTATTCATTATGTTTTGTGAAATTCACTTCAAGGGAAAGATTTTGGCCTTAAATGGTCTGGAGATACGAAAATTTCTGATTTAGATTATGCTGATGATTTAGCCCCTTTGGCAAATGATGTTGATGAGATGAACTCTTTCATCGAGCTGTTGATGAAACTGATAGTAGAGTAGGTTTGGTTATAAACAGATAGAAAACTAAACTGATGAAAATTGGTCAGGCAGGCTGTGATGCAGTTAATCTGAATTAAAGCTAGCATTTCCGAGATGGCAAGGATTGTGGGGTGCTCACAGTGAGCCGTGGTTAGTACCTTCAAAAAGTGGTTCAAGGAGGGAAAAACCACAAGCTGCTGGCAATCAATGAGCCATGGTGTGGTACAACCATGGCTCATTGATGCTAGAGGTGAGTGAAGGCCATCTTGTATGGCACAAGCCAACAGAAGGGATACTGTGGCACAACTAATCTGTAATTTGAATGCAGGTGACAGGAATAATGTGTCACAACACACAGTACATCGAACCCCGCTGAAAATGGGGCTGCACGTCTGCAGGCTACTCTGAGTGCCCTTGCTAACCTCAGTTCACTGTCAAAAGTGCCTACAGTGGGCACGCAAAATCAAAATTGGACCTTGAATGATTGGAAGAAGATCAGCTGGTCCAATGAATTTCATTTCCTGTTGCACCATGTGGACAGCCAGGTATGTGTGCATCGTTTACTTGGGGACATGTTGGCACTGTGGGATGAAAATAAGCAGTGGAGCAAGTGTAATACTTTGGGCAATGTTCTGCTGGGAAACCCTGGGTCCAGTCGTTCATATGCAGGAAACTATGACCTACCTAAACATCATTGCAGACCAGGTACATCCTTTCATGGCAACTGTATATCCCTCTAGTAGTGCCTTCTTTCAGTAGGATAATGCATCATGCCATACTGCCCGAATTGTTTGAGAATGGTTCGTGGAACATGAGGAAGACATCCAGGTATTGCCTGGCCTCCAAATTCTCTAGACATCAATCCAATCGAGCATCTGTGATTTGTGTTGGAACAGCATGTTTGATCTTAATTATGGTGGCTCAACTACATAACTTACAAGAGTTAAAGGATCTGCTGGTAACATATTGATATCAGATACCACAAGACACCATTAGAAATCTTGTAGCATTCATGCCTCGCTGGGCAAGAGCTGTTTTGTTGGCACATGGAGAACCAACATCGTATTAGGTAGGTGGTCATAATGTTTTGGCTCTTCAATATATAAGCTCACTGAATCAAAAATTAGTCACCTTTGGCAGAATGTCACCTAATAATGCATAACGCCTCTGTGCAACCGATGAACAGCCAAAATCCTGTCTGGCATGGATGTCACCAGTGTGCGGATGTAGTGCACATCAATATTCATCCACTCTTCCAGCAGCAAATGCCGCAGTTCGGCCAGATTGGCAGGATGATTGGGACGGCATCTCACTCATTGCCCCAAATAGTCCCACAAGTTTTCTATGGGATTCAAATCCGGGGATTTGGCATGCCAGTTGAGATGTTCAAAGGCTTCAGAATGCTCATCGTACCAATCTGACACACTTTGAGCCCTGTGCATGCGACAACTGTCGTTTTGGAAGACTGGGGTATCCTTCTGGTGTTCACTGTGGAGATGCTGCACAAAAGGCAACATGTAGTCATCCAGTAGCTCCATATAGCCCTTCTGGTTCAAGTGTGATGTCACCGTACTAAAAGACCCATTTCTTCCTATGTGAAACACCCCTAGAACATCACAGAGCCTCCTCCAGCTTGAACAGAACCTTGCACACAGTCCGCATGGAAGGCTTTTTGTGGCTTACGATGTACCCGTTGTCTTGCATAATTCAAGTTTAAGCAAAAATGTGACTCATCTGACAAGATTACACACTTCCAAGAGTCGACAATCCAGTCTTTGTGGCACCATGTCCATTATAGTCATGCAGCCTTGTGCAGAGCTGTTAACATGGATCTCTTTTGCGAAACTCTGCTCCAGATATCTATGTCATGCAGTTTCTTTCAGAGTGTTCATTCGGAAGCAACTTATTGTAGGCCTGCATTGACTGACTGGAGCAATTTCTGCCTCGTTGCAAAGTGGTTTGCCCTAACAGTGCGTGACAAACTGCGACTGTCCCTATTGTTGAGCAGTCTTTCTGCTGCAGTTCTAGTGACGATTAATGGTAGACTGCGATGTACATCACTTCTGGAAGACCTTTGGACAGTACGTTTTGACACACCTTCAAAGGCAGCAACTTTTTGTACACTGTGCCCTTTGGCTCAGCCAAACACAATAACACCTTTTTGCCACTCGTTCACATCTTTGGCATGATCAATGTTTCACAGAACAACTAACACACACGTGGCACACAACCACTTCTTGTCACTGTATGAATCCTGGAGCACACAGCACAGGTATTTGTAGGATGTGTTTATTACTGGTGCACCCTCTGTTGCTGTTGAACAGACATAACCCTCTTACAGCAGGAGATGACTAATTTTTTGTCCAGTGAGCTTATATAAGTTATATGTTAATACTTGTACTATATACTTATATATTACTAGTGAATATGTTTTTCAATGTCAATTTAATGAAATTAATTTACTTTGTTCTAGATTTCAAATGGAATAGTTCAGTACAGATTTGATTGTGGCAGTGGTGAAGGAATAATTCGTATAGATCAGGTAAAGATAAATGAAGGAAGTTGGCATGAAATAAGAGTTGAACGCAGAGGTAACACAGCCGAAGTAGTAGTGGATAATCGTTATCACAACTCTGGAAAATCTCGTGGTTCTCATGAAATACTGAATTTGGATGGAAATGATATTTTTTTTGGTGCTGAAGTTCGCACTCACAGCTCAGCTCTTGGATACGAAGATATCAGAATGGGATTCATTGGCTGCATGGATGATATAAGAATTGATGGAATATCATTGCCATTGCATAAAAGTGGTAGCAATGCTGTGGCTACTCTACATGGGTATGTATGAACTTTAATGTTATAGGTGTGTATATTACTATATACTTATAGATGTGTGTAATATTATATACAAACTTACCTATAGGTGTGCATTTGACATAAATCTCTAGCCAACCAATTTATAAGTGTGTATATGCATTTACTGAACAGCCACTTTATTAGGTACACCTACCTAATAGTGAGTAGCCAGTGCTGGAACTAGGATGGAGTAAACAGGGCTCCTGGTGCAAAATTTTTAGGAGCACACCTACATATTTTCAAATTTAAGAATACATTCATCATCATTAAAATCAATCCAAAGTGAATGCACAGTATTCCCTGTTAAGAAACAAAGCAGCCATGGGCTACAGAGGTCCAACCAGACTGTGCAATTTAGTTCTCCAAGCAAGGCTATTCTGAGCTACACCTACTGCATCTGGCCACTGCACACCAATTCTAACAAGGTCCTGTTTGATATTGTCTGCCCACTGCATCCTAGGTCTCCCCTTCTTTCTGAGAGGCCTTTAGGCACACTGTTCATAACCCTATTCGCCAATCTATAATTATTCATACGGGCAACATGGCCAAACCAACGGAGTCTCTCTCTGCACAATATGCTGCTTAAAGGAGGTTGCAAACTCCTTTGCCTAACTTCATCATTATTTAAAAAGTTGAACCACCTAATGCCCAAAATATTGTGTAGGCATCTAGAATCAAAAGCATCAAGTTTCCTGTTATCATGTTTACAAAGTGTCCAATTTCACTACCATAACTAATCTTAGAAAGAACCAAAGTATTATACAGTCTAATTTTAGTCTTTAAGTGTATACACCTATTTCTCCACACTCTCCATAGATTCTTAAAATTCCCGGCAGCAATACCTATTCGTCTGTTAATCTCCTGCCGCACATCACCATTATCTGTTACATAGCTCTCAAGATAATTAAACTGTGACACCTGCTCAAGACTGCAACCATTCAGATTAACTGAACCACAACCTGCCTGACCAATTTTCATCACTTTCGTTTTCTCTCTGTTTATAACCAAACCTACTCTACTACCAGTCTCATCAACAGCTCGAATGAAAGAGTTCATCTCATCAACATCATTTGCCAAAAGGGCTAAATCATCAGCATAATCTAAATCAGAAATTTTCGTATCTCCAGCCCATTTAAGGACAAAATCTTTCCCTTGAAGTGAATTTCGCATAACATAATCAATAACCAAGCTAAAGAGGAAAGGAGACAAAATGCACCCTTGTCGAACACCAGACGTAATGCTAAACCAATTGCTACAAGCCTTACCAACTCTCACACACGACTCAGTGCTATTATAGAGAGCTTTCATTATGTTAACTAACTTGTCTTGTATACCATATGATTTCACAAATCAACCACAAATTATGACGATCAACAGAGTCAAAAGCCTTTTTGAAATCAACAAAGCTAGCAACCAAAGGTTTCTGAAACTCTGAACATTTCTCAAGAATCTGCTTAAGTGAAAATATCTGATCCACACATCCTGTGTTGTGGATTCAGAAGTGGTAGACACTTCTGAATCCACATTGCTCATCACGCAATTGACTGTCAACCAGAATCTTAATTCTATTAAGCACAATTATGGAAAGAACTTTACCTGGAACAGAGAGTAGGCTGATACCCCTATAGTTATCACAAGAACTGCGATCACCTTTTTTGAAAATAGGGATAACAATAGCTCTGGTAAAATCCTTAGGAACCATGCCTTTATCATAAAAGATATTCAGAATTTCAGTCATTCAAGTGATAACCGAAACATTCCCAGCTCTAAGCATTTCTGTAGTAATTTTCATCTACCCTTGGGGATTTATGAAGTTTAAGTTTAGAAACAGCCAAAATAACTTCAGATTGTGTTATAGGGCCAACATTAAAGCCATCAATGCATCTATCAAAATTGCAAACAATGGGAATAGAACTAACTGCATTGTTTAGAACAGTGATTCCCAACCTTTTCTGGACCATTCTTAGAAGAGAACTTTAGAAGACTCTTTAGAAGAGAACAAAAATTTCAATGCCCCCCTGGTCCATAATAGTTAATTTTATATGAAATATTAAAATATTGTTGCATATTACTGTACCTAATTTATCTGTTTATTTATCTATTAAAAATCATAAAGCAGAAATTTATAAAATGACAACCAAATGTACAATAAAATTGTTTATTAAAATTTTAAAAATAAACACAGAATCAATAAGAAATAAAAAAATTAATGAGATGGTTGAGGCTGGTGGAGTGTTAACAATTTGTTAATGTCGGGTTCCAATTTCGTTAACATCAATCGCAGATCGCCACGTTCAGTGATGTGTAGTCTGTTCCTCTTCTTTGACAGTAATTTAGCTACTGAACTGAATCCACGCTCAGCCATATAGGACGAAGGAAATGCGATTAAAAACTTCTGTACTATTGCCCACAATCCAGGGTAGAGAACTGGTATTGATTTTTGAAGCCAGAACTCTTGGTATTCATGTTTGAATTTTACTTTGAGACCTTCGTTAGGCGTGAGTTCTAAGAGTTCCTCTTCCAAATTTGATGATTCTTCAGTATCTGTGTTTGCGAAAGGATCTAAAACCCAACTCGGTATATTCATGTTTAAAATATCTTGGAAACGCTTCATAAATTCAACATGAAGAACTTCCAAGTGTTGGCAGTAAGTAAGTAAATCTTCCGGTTTTGCAGAGACTGCTGATAATGTGGGAAAGTGGTTGTATTCACCTCTACCTAGATTTCGTTTGAATAGAAGACGTTTTCCCGCAAAAGCAGCTATGACGTTTTTTGTTTTAAATAAATTCAACTCATCACCTTGCAATTGTAAATTAACTTGATTAAATATTTTAAACAGGTCTGTCAAATAAGCGATGTCTTTTTTTTGACGTAATCAGGTTTTCGTGCAATTTTTCATCTCTGTCTTCAAGAAAGTCCAGTACTGAGTCAAATAGATTGAAAAAACGATTCAGACAAACACCTTTAGAGAGCCAACGTACTTCTGTGTGCAGCAGCAAGCGATTGTAATCTTCATCATTTTCATTACAAAGCTTACCAAATAATCAGTCATTCAATGAATTGCTTCTAATCTTATTGATTGCTTTAATAACGTAATGGAGTGACGTATGAAGACATTCATTCAAATTTTTTGCAACCAAATGCTGACGATGAATAATACAATGTACAGCGAGTACATTTGGTACTGCTTGTTTCAAATGCACTATGAAACCCTTCATTGCTGGAGCACCATCAGTAGCAGCAGACAAAATATTGCAAATAGGAATTTCTTTCTCTTGAAAAAACTTTTGCATGGTATTAAATATAGATCCTCCCTTTGTATCAGATTCCAAATTTTTAACAAATAATAACTCTTCATGAATTTTTTCTTCTTTTATAAATCGTACGTAGTTGAATGGAAAATTTGCAAGTCTTTAAGTAATCACATAATGATATTTCAACGTCTTTTGCCATTTCATCTATTCTTCTTTGCACTGAATTATTACTGAGAGGAATATTTTTGATGATATCTGACGGTGTCTTATGATGAAGAACAGTTTTTAATATCTCTTTGATTGCTGGCAAAATTAATTCCTCGCCAATTGTGTGTGGTTTTCCTGCTTTTGCGATTAACAATGAAACGTTATATGAAGCTCATAGTCCATCATCATCTTGTTTAGAAGACGACGCAAAAAGGTTTGATATAGTTGGCTGTTTTAAATATTGCTTTTCCAGTTCTTGAAAATAGGATAAATCTTTGTTCTTCTTATCAGCGTGCATTTTATTTAAATGCTCTTGTAGCCTAGAAGGTTTCATAGCTTCATTTGAAAAACCTTTTCGGCAAATTAAACACATAGGTAATGATTGGTTTGTAGGAGAGTACGTAAATCCATATTTCAAATACTCAATACTGTACTGCCGGCATTTCTTTTTAGATGTAGATTCAGACATTTTCAAATACAAATTAACTTCTCAACAGATTTATAGATAGTTATAAAAATAATGTTTATAATGACTTCTAACACTTATCACTCACGACTATTTATCACGGCGAAGGACATAAAAATAATAAAACAATCCTAAAGCTATCGCTTTTATAGATTTGATTTTGTGCACGCATTAACTTGTATGTTTGCGATGGTGGCGCACTTGCTCCGTAAACGTCATTTCAATTTTTTTTTTATATTCTTGTCGAAACATGTTAAATTGCATGAACTGCGTGTTTGCCTACCAACTTGCAAGGACTTGTCACTGTCAATCTATTCCAAACTAAAACAAATTAGGTATAGGTATACCTAATGCTAATTTAAAAATGCTTATTAATGCGATAACAATAAGATAATTTACATAGCTAGATAAAATATTTATTCGTGAAAACAGGTATTTTCAAAGTATTTTATTATATTAAAAAAAATTATTAAAAAATATTAAATATAATAAATTTATTATTATTATATTATTATTGCATCGAGGTTGATTTGCTTATCAGGATGGACACACATGTCCAACATAATAAGCCTGATATAGTAGTGCATTTAAGGTATTGAATGAGATTACAATTATTGAAGTAGGAATAACATCTCAGGATAACCTGCAGACAGTAGAGGTTGAAAAGAAGAGGAAGTATGATCTGCTGGCTAATGAGTTGAGCCTAATTCACAAGTGTAATGTTAATATTATACCTTATGTTCTGACGTGGGTGGGGCGGGGGCTCAGTCGGTAGCGCGCCAGACTCGTAATCTGTAGTTCCCAGGTTCGAGTCCCAGCTGGGTCAGCATTGAGATTTATCTCCACAAAATTCCCCGCCCTGCCCACGGTCAGTAGGGGACATCGATGGGCTTGGATAAGACCGCCGTCCATCGGATGGGACGTTAAGCCGTGGCCCCGTGTGCAGGAGAGCCATACCCTGTGCACGTTAAAAAACACGCTGGATGGCCTTGACGGGAGGCTACCATCTGTCTCCCAACAGCTGTTCCAGTGGGTCACCTCCCCCAACCTTCTCTGAGCCTTCGGGGTCCATGAGACCTGGCCATTTAGCCCATGGTGTGCAAAAAAAGTGCCACTCAGAGGTAAAACAACCCAACCCAACTCTGACGTGGGATGGTATTGTAACTACATACCATAAAGCATACTCAAAGCGACTTGGAGTAGGAAAACATATTGAAGTTTATATCCAATCTGTGATCTTGAAGAGAACTTTTGAGAGCATCTCAGTCGACTTCAGACGTACCAGTACGCTAGTAGGCGGTAGCAGGGAACTTATTGTCCAAGCTGCAGCTGAAAAGCTGTACATGACCAGAATCACCAGGAAGACACCACAGAATAGAAGAGATAAAAAGGTTGTCACAGAATATTCCATTAAATTTATTTATTTATTTGACCGCCCCTCTTGACTGCCTCAACGCCCCCCATTTGCCTCTGGATCTGCTACCGCCCCCATGGAAGGCTCCAGCGTCCACTGGGGAGCGGTATCGCCCCCGTTGGGAATCTATGGTTTAGAATATCACTGAAATGCTCAGCCCACCTAGCCATGACAGAATCCTCACCTTCTATAACCTTGCCTTGTTTATTCTTCAGTCCCTCTATACCTATCTGTTTTCTACCACACAAAACAATAACTATCTGGTACAGCTCTTTGCTGTTGTGCTGTCTAACTGCTTCCTCGGCTTTGTCAGCCAAACCATCAAGCCAAAGATTCTTATCAGCAGCTAACTGATCTTTTATACGTTTATTAAGTTCTCTGTAATGCTTTCTATTAGGACTAGTAGGGTATTGATTAAGAACATTCCTGCAGTTCTTTCTTTCCGAAATAAGCTCAAGTGCCTTATCACTCAGATAATTCTGTCTCTTCTGCACCTTTTTTCCTAAAAGAGTACTGTTAGTGTCCAAAAAAGCCTGTTTAAAATGATCCCATTCTTCCTCAACTTCAGTAATAAGCAAACCATGACTGTCATAATGACTAAGTAACATATCATGGTAAGCTTTGGCTATAACTGGGTCTTTCAGAGCTTCAGTATTAAAAGCAAATTTTTTAACCTAGCACAACACTTTTTAAGTTTAAGTTGCAAGACATTTTTAACAAGATAATGGTCAGATCCAATTTCAGCTCCCCTATATGACCTGGTATTCCTAACAGAACTAGGCCATTTGCTGTTAATTAATATATAATCAATCATATTCTTATGCAGCCCATCGGGTGAAACCCATGTGTACTTATGTATGTCGCGGTGTTTGTAATAAGTGTTAGTTATTCTGAATCCATTGAGTTTACTTACCTGTAGGAGACATTGCCCATTGCCATTGCAGCTACCAATACCAAAAGGACCTATTACTCCTCCCCAAAGGTCAGAGTCAGTACCAACTTTGGCATTGAAGTCACCAAGAACAAGGGTAATATCTCCTTTCTTGACAGAATTCAAAATATCCTGAAGTTGTTCATAAAACCTATCCTTCTCATCCTCATCGGCATCCTCAGTGGGGGCATAACAGCAGATAACATTCAAGCCTTTAATGCTTGTCTGAAATTTTGCTGTAAGAAACCTTTCATTAATGCACTCATATCCTAGAAGAGCATGACTAGCGTGTCTCCTGAGAAGCAGACCCACACCTTAGTTATGCTTATTGTCGTACCTCCCTGAAAAGAGAAATTTAAGATTATTTTTAAGAATCTGACCTTTATCTGTTCCATCTGGTCTCTTGCAAGCCGAGAATATCTAAATTATAATGGTGGACTTCTTGTGTGAGGACATCAAGAGAAAAAGCTCTGTGCAGAGTCCTCACATTCCAACTACCTATGGAGAGAAAATGGTTAGTGGGATGTTTAAAGAAACTATGTTTATTCAGAGAGGGAATGCCGATAATATCAAACAGCCCCCTAATCGCAGACATGGGGCAAAGACCCGTTCCCCCACTACTAATGGCTGAAGCCATCTACACTGGAAGACTTCCTCCAATGTAGAATTTGACGATGCCAATAGAAGCAAAGAGTTCAGGTGCCTGCGATGACTTCTGCTCAGGATTATCCACCAGCTGATAAACATATCCTGTGAATCTATTCACTTGGGGCTGTCAACCCACAAACAAACAGAAAACACAGTGGAAGATTTTCCCTCCACAGAAGCCCACCGGTGCAGCAAAATAAGGATCCATAATCAAGCTCAGAGCCATATATCTGTCCAGTCCAGTGGGTTTATATGGTCAGCACCAGGACCCTGTGTGGTTGACCACTCAGGCAGCAGGGTAGAAAAAAAAAAGAAAAGTAGCCATAGTTGTCCAGATCAGTAGGCCACACTAATCTGGCAGCCCTCCCCTTCCATTCACTTCCACAAGAGAGTATCTGTTTTTAAAGGTACTAACGGTCTGCACCACGAGAAGGCAGGGTTGGACATTAGGTGCTAGGCCTGGCCGGTTCCATGCATCATCACAGGGGATTGGTGCATAGCTCTGCTTCCAGTTACTACCTAGCTACCATTTACAGACCAAATAATACATTGCTAGTTCTTTATTAGTATACATTATATGTTACCTAAATATATATATTATATGTCTGTTTAAATCATAGAGACAATGTTATTTTTATATAAAGTTTAAAGACATTTTTTTCCATTTTGTTTATTTCATTGTTTTCTCATCAACTGATTTATGATTTTCTTTTTGCAATTTCTATTTTATTATGCAAGAAAAAGTTTCTTATGTACACTGGTGCTCAAAATTAAAGGATAATCAACAAAAACGTATGTAGCTGCCAATATATATGTAAAAGAATGCACTGAAAATTGCCGAACATGGAAAATATGCTATGCGGAAAATTATCCCACATTTACAGTTGCTGCAGGTAAACTGGAATATGCAAATTAGAAATGTGTTAAAAAGACATGGGAGTCTACTTGCAGCTTGTAACTGTTCAAAGCAACTCTTGCTTTCACTTCAGTGGCATGTTGAGCTGATTATGTCCCAAAGATATCATATGGATGATTTTCAATGGTGGAGAGCAATTGGAAGGATGGAAGCCGGTCAGTTCCAGATGGAAGTTTCCAGAACATTGAATGTTCCACAAAATGCCCTATTGAGAGTCTGGAGACAGTTTCAACAGACAGGGGATGTTTGTCATCAACCAGGACAAGCCATCCCACATAAACCAGATGTCCAGAGCCACAACTATTGCAGACAATCACTATACGAGCCTTACTGCCAGATGGAACAGAGTGATGACTGCTAGGCAACTGCCTTTGGAGCTTGCAGCAGTTACAGGAAAAGGGTTTCAATGCATACTGTTTACAGGAGGTTTCATGAGTAATGCCTTTATGCAAGAGACCAGTTATTTGTGTCCCTCTAACTCCTGCCAACTGGCAAGCTCATTTAACTTGCAGTCATCAGTATCACACTTGGAGTTCAGACCAGTAGGCTCATGTTATGTTCACAGATGAATCATGATTCAGCTGAAGTAGTGATTTGTGACGTATTTTCATCTGGAGAGGACCAGGGACCACAACAGTCCCTCAAACATTAGAGAAAGGAACTACTCTGATGGTTTGTATGCCCATCATGATGAATGGGCATACAAACCTGCACATCTTTCTGAGTGGCTCTATTACTGCCATGCAGTACAGAGACGAGTTCCTGAACCCATATGTCGGGCCATTCCAGGGAGCTATCAGTCCAGGTTTTATTCTTGTGGATGATAACACCTGTCTTCATCGAGCTCATGTGGTTGACAATCAGTGGGTGCATGTTATGTTCACAGATGAATTGTAATTCAGCTTAAGTACTGATTCTTGACATATTCACATCTGGAGAGAACCAGGGACCCGCAACAGTTCCTCGAACATAGAGAAAGGGACTACTCTGGTGGCTATGGAATATTGGTTGGGGTAGGAATCATGATGAATGGGTGTACAGACCTGCACATCTTTCTGAGTGGCTCTGTTACTGCTCTGCAGTACAGAGACAAGTTCCTGAACCCATATATGAGCCATTCCAGGGATGATCAGTCCAGATTTTATTCTTATGGATAATAATGCCCTTTCCTCATTGAGCTCATGTGGTTGATGATTTTCTTGAAGAGGAAGATATTTGCTGAATAGAGTGACTACCCAGATCTCCCGACTTCAGTCCCATTGAACATGTATGGGATGCTCTAGGGAGATACCTTGGAGCTCATTGTATGTACACTGGTGCTCAAAATTAAAGGAATCAGAACTCAGAACAGCGCTTGTCGAGGAGTGGTTATTAATTCCACGAGACCTCATCAATACCCTCATAAACAGTATGAAGAGTTGTTGCTTGAACTGTCGGGGATGATCATACTCCATATTAACATACCACATGTTGTACGTAACAGACTTTAAGTATTGTTCCATGGACTGCTCCTTCATGTCAATTGCAAAATTATGATCTTAATGAATGCACATAATATAATTAGGAATTTCTTCTGCTTGATTTACATTTATAATGTAATAATAAACCTCTTTACCAAATTTCATTGCATTCCCTTAAAAATACTTTGAGTTATGCATGAATTTATACATTATCCTTTAATTTTGACTACCAGTGTATATTATATAATTTGTGGTTACATTAGTTTAATAGTTAATATATGTATTTTCAAATTTATTAGTTCATAAAATAATTCCGTAATCATTGTATGTGTGCAGGATAGGGGGAAGCTTGATTCTGAGCTTTTGACCTGGGCATGAATATACCTAATTCCAGCACTGTAACTTCCCATTTTGCCCTCAGAATATCCTAAATTAATCAGGACATGGACTCAATGAAGTGTTGAAAGTATACCACAGGGATAGTAGTCCATGTCTACTCCACCTCTTCCATAGCTGTTGCAAACTGACTGGTGACTGGTTAATTTGGTGACTGGGGAGGCCAATGCAGTAAGCTGAAGCCACTGTCATGTTCCCAGTGCTATTTCTGGACAGTCCTAGCCTTGTGACATGGAGTATTATTCTACTGAAAGAACCTATTTGAAGATGGACACACTGGTGCCATAAATGGATGTGCCTACTTAGTAATGATGTTCAAATATTATGTGACATTTAAACATTACTACACTTTTATCAAGGGACCCAATGCTTGCCATGAAAACACTCCTCATGTCATTATACCTCTGCCACCAGTCTACAGTGTCAATTCCTGATATAATAGATCCATGGACTAATGTAGTTTTAGCCATATTCTGATCCTCCCCCCAGTATGAAACAGCAGAAACCAGAATTCATCAGACCAGGCAACATTTTTCCAATCCTCCAGTGTACACACATTCCATGGCCCACTGCAACAGCAGTTTCTTGTTTTTCCCTAACAGGAGTGAAATCCGGTTAAATTGTTGGCTGCCATACCCTGTCCATGACAAGATATGCTTAGTTGTGTATTCTGATATGCCTGAAATGTCAGATTACAAGCCTGATGCAATACCAACTGAACCAATCCCCACCTTCATAGTTGGTAATTGCATGACAGTAAAGCAATGCAAAATAACCTGTATAGTAGTAGGTCCATGGGAAACTTCCAATAATCAGCTTTTTGCAACAAATGATCTTGTCTTTCTTTTGTAGTTTCCATTCCATGTTATTCAACATCAGATAAGAATTTCCTGAATGGACTTCATTACCTATTTCATTTTAATTTCATTGCCGATATTTATTATATATTTTATTGCCAGTTTAATTAGGTAATTATTGATTGTTAAAGCATTATTCAATCTCTTTGGTGTCTGATGATATGACAAACTCTACTGTTCAACAATACATTGCCTGGTTCAGTTCATTATGTGCTTCATAGTTGGTGATATGATTGATCCATCACTGATATGAAGATGGAATTGGCTTCATTGTCTGTGTACTTGGATGATATAAAGATTGATGGAATATTGTTGTTTTTTCAGAATATTAGTAATAAACCCATGACTGCTTTAGGTGCATATTTAATTATGTTTTAGGTTTTGTATAAGTTATAATGTTTTAGATCAGAGCTTTGCAAACTTTTAATTGGTAAAAAACATGTGAGAAAAAGGAAAGACTTTAGATATAAAATCATTGCATTTCCAAATTGAATTTGGTGACACTACAAGGTGTCACAACACCCACTTTGGAAAGTACTACTTTAGATGTATAAACTATATTTTAGACAAAGATCATATGGAGAAAAAGACAAATTGAATATTCATATTTAATTTTTTTCATCAAAAGATGAAAAATATAATAATAGTTTGAAATATTAGAAGTAATTTATTTGAAGCTACCCCTGTCATTTTCTCCTATGAACCACAAGAGCATTTTAACTATAGGTTGCAATGTTATATATATATATAAATCTACAGCCTTACATTCATCATGTAAAATCTATAAACATAAATGGAAGATATCATTCTTTAATATGAATACAAGATGCTTTCATTAAGATTAACTTCCTTTCAAACATTTTTTTCACTCTTAATGCAAGTTGTATCCTACACCTGGAGCCCTTCAACTTAGTCCTCACAAGTGCTGTCAGATATTTTCTTGATAAAGAAAAAAATACTGAGACCACTGTATCTCAGCCCAGTAGATAACACAAATGTTTGGGTTTGTACAGTATCTGACCTTGGCAACTGCAGTGTAATCATAAAGCAATGTAACACCAACATTGCAGTATTCTTGACATCATCATTGTTAAAATCAACCATAAATATCAAAAGATGAAAAACTCTCATATCAGTTACATGTATCTATGAAAAGGTCATTTAGGCTTCCAAACAATACTGAATTATTTTTGTTTATCTATTGCTGGGTTATCATAATATGGAAATTTTAGTCATCAGCTATTGCTGTCCACAAAATTATTTATCAGGTATATTCTATGCTAAAATCTTTCTAATGAAGTTTTTCTAACATATAGAATAATGTTAGGAAAGTTTTAATTCTAAATTTAAAGGAGATGTAATTTGAATGTCTTTTTCTGTAAAAAAAACAACTAAATATTTAATATGTACTCAACATGTCAATGTTAACTATAACTACATGTTCTTATATTCTCCAGGTTCAGCAAAGTAGAGCTTCATTGTGGAGTCCTTTTTGATCCTGGTGTATGTGGAAGCCAACCCTGCCAAAATGGTGGAACTTGTATTTCTTCAGGTCCTAGTTATGTTTGTCATTGTTTCCCTCGTTTTTTGGGACCACTATGTGAAACTGATACTAATCCTTGTGCCTCTAGTCCCTGCCTTAATGGTGGATCTTGTCTTAATGGAAACAATAACTTCCTTTGTACTTGTCTCAGTGGATTAAGTGGTAAGCGATGTGAATATGGTCGTTACTGCAAACCTAGCCCATGTCACAATGGGGGTGTTTGTGAGGAAGGCACATTTGGACCTATATGTAAATGCCATGGTTACCATGGTGAACTCTGTCAGCATGATATAGATGAATGCCAAACAAGCCCATGTGCAAGTGGTGCTACATGTGTTAATCTTCAAGGTACTTTTCGCTGCCACTGTCCACCAAATATGACTGGGGCTTTATGTACTGATTACCTGTATACCACTTCTATTACCTCTTCCAGTTGGAATACTACTATTGAAGAAATCATAGGAATAAGTCTAGTAATAATATTTATTCTTCTATTAGCTATGGTGCTTGTTTGTTGTTGGAGATATCGTCATAAGCGACAACAACTTCGGCCAAATAATGAGGTGCTAGATACTGCTACTAATGAGTTCCTTTTGAAGAATACTGTATTAGAAAAAGACAATTTGAACAGAATAAGCAAAATAAGTAATTTAGAGGTTACCACATTCACAACTCCACCATTGCCTCCTAGACCTGCCTCATATACTCCAAGTACACAAGATTCAGTTAATGCTCTGAATAATTTTGACACTGTTCGTAGCTATGGAAGTGCAGCCGATGATCTTGAAAATTTTCCTCGTCAAGGTAGTGATTATGTCCAAAATATTAGCAAGCCTTCCATAACAAGTGTAATTCCGGCCCTGGTTCCTCCTCCACCGTCCAGTTCAGACAATGATTCTGTTAAAAAAGGAGGATGGGAACAAGAGAGTTCAAAATCCAAGGATAAACTTTATGAAAGCAAAGTTCAGAAAGGTATGTTAAGGTATATAGTATTCAGTAAAATAATCTCAGCTATTTCCCTGTTGCAAAAAACTCCATAATTATCACCCAAATCTTTCTTGAAGCATAAGTACAAAAACCTTACATTTAAAAAAAAAATTCAGCATTTATTTATTTTATGTAATTTTTCAACATCAAGAAATTCTCTGCACTACTTTTGATCTATATAACACTTTTCTAGTATCATGGAATTGTTAAATGAAGAATATAACAGAGCATGAAATTTAGCGTTTTAAAATAATAAAACAACTCTAATATAATGCCAACTTTCAAAATACATTATAACTTGTAACAACTTATTTTACATGTTTTTAATATGTTATTAAATGTGTACAATGTAGATATAATTTATAATGTCTTGAAGAAAATTACCTCCAAGATATTTGCATATATATATAAATGATATAACTGTATTAAAAGTAGATAACTCAGTAATACAATAGGTACATTGTTTTTGCCTTGATAATTATAAAAGGAAAATGTATGTGACAAATATCAAAATTATCTGTATAAAATCATGAAACGTTTTGGTTGAATACAATATGACCTTAAATGCCATGCTGTTTTATATGTGTTTATGCTGTTTATGATATAAAGTATAAGTAAAAATTTATTTATTGGAAAAATTTATAATATATAAATTATGCTTATAAGCATTTGCAATTACACGTGATAAAATTCAAGTAGAATCATGATTTTAGATTTAGTCTTAAATCCTTCATCGATTAGAATATTACAATGATGAAACTAGAAAATTATTATAAAAAGAATGTTATTGGTAAACATGGTATAATACATGACTATGAAGTATGATGGCTTTGAATTTAATATAATATTTTCATGTACATCATTGTTCTCAGGTAGATAAGATTTATTGGCAGTAATTTTTTTAATATATTATTGCCAATAATATTAGGAGAAAACTAAATATTTCATAAAAATGTATAATGCAAAGAAATTTTTTGATTCTATATTCAACTTCCAAGGGGAACATCACTCTTAGTTTAACATCAATATCACATGTTAGAGGAAAAATTGTCTAAGCTGGGTGGGATATGAACCCATGTCCTACTGATAACATGTCAGGTGCTCTGACCACTGAGCTACCAGCCACCAAGCAAGATCTCTAATTGATGTTAAGAACTACCTAGAGTACATGATTTTCTTTGTCTCATGTGTGGGCATTGTCCCAGCTGTTCACAGCCTGTAGAAACATGACAAGTATGTCATGATTTAGAGGAGATCTTGTTTGGTTGGCAGTACTCAGTGGTCAGAGCATCTGACATGTTATCAGGAGGACATGGGTTCATAACCCACCCAGCTCAGGCAATTTTTCCTCTAACATTTGATATTCACATTAAACTAATAGTGATGTTTCCCCTGGATGTTGTATAGTACACTCAAGCATCTTTATAGCCCAGTAATCAGTTATAGCCGGGGAACATCCATGGTTAAGTATTATTTAAGAAACTTTAAAAGCACTACCATATTTAAAAAAAAATGCACAAAATAAGATTACTTTAGATTTATTCACGTCTCTATATTATGTTAATGTTTTTTCCAACCACAATTTATTTTACGTAAAAAAAAAAAGCACACTGTACTGAAAAGTACTTGAAATGATCAATGATAAAAGAGGTGCAAGTATTATACTAATAGCTTTTTAATTACTTAATATATTTTTAAAATAAGGTTAGAATAAAAGGAAGAATCCATGGTTCGGCATAGACTATATCCCAGTCTGCCAATCGAAAAATGATATGTACATATTGTAACATTGGCTATAAAACTGTAACAACTCCCTCTCCGGTTAATTAGAAACACTAAAATGTTTTCAAGATAAGCATAGCTCAAATAAAAAGTGCTTCCCTGTTTCTGGCTCAACAATAGCAGTAGCTTTGTTTACAATGAACATAAAGTAGGGAGCTTGAAACATGCAAATAATATTAATAAAAAGTCTGCTTATGCTTTAATGTAACTTATTTGAATGCAGATATGGTTACTGCTGAAATTTATAATTGTTGAAACAGTTGTATGAGGGTCATACCAAAAATAATGCCAGTAGGGCTATAATATGCATAACAATAACTGTGTGTTTATGTTTGTAAGATATGTAAATTGCACCTTCATATGCCTTTTGTATGCCATCCCATGGCCGAGTGGTTAGCGCGCTTGGCTACTGATCTAAGGGACCTGGGTTCGAGCCCCGGGTAAGGCATGGATGTGTGTTGTTTTTCTGCTGAAGTCCTGCCATCCTCTCAGACCTTCTACTTTGGCATATAAACTGACAGGCTCCTTATCAGACTTCTGTGGCAAGCAGCTGCTTGAGGGGGTATTTATTTTTTTATTTATGCCTTTTGTATTATTTGAACAGATCACTGCTGATGAACCATGGATACAAAACTAAAACAAAGAGCTGTCATCCTGATGAAAGAGGGATGCAGTGCTTCCAACATTCATGTCACAACTTCTGTCAGCAATGTGTAAGGTAAATGAAGAAGTTTATTAAAGATGAAACTACCACTGAAAACAATCCATGAAGTGGAAAGCCATCATATGTGGCCACTGATGACAACCAACAATGAACACTGTTCACCACATTTTTTTCCAAACAGAATCCCAGTATTGGTTTCACCGGTGATGCAAATGCATAACATATGCCTGAGATTACTTTGAAGGGTAGTTTTGTATAGCACAATAATGGGTGCACATGCATGTATTACTGGAGTCTTCCATTCATTACAGATATTATTAGCTAACAGACATTACTTTCAACACACCCTACATACTTTATGTACTTTGGTAGATATTTATAAAATGTTGATATCACATTCAAGAAAATGTAAAATGATATGCCTGAATATTACCTGATTGAAGATCAGGTAACTCCATATTCATAAAAGTAACAAAATTTTTTTCTTTCTATATGCTTACAAGCATATTGCTTTAAGGCAATTAGAGTTATATAATGTAGATTTGATATCCAGGAGAATATAAAATTATTTGCCTCAATATTACCTGTCATTCAGTATTGGACATTTGTTATTCAACAATTTTTGTTGTTGCTGCAACACTAGTTATCAAACAGGATAATTGTTTACTCCATTGTATTTGAGGCATGCAAGTTATTTGTAAAAGTGCCATAATTTTAATAATAAAAGTGTCGCAATAGTTTTACACTAACTTACTGCTGAGTTACTGCTATTTTTAGTAAGAAAATATAATGCTTTATTCTGTCTATTTCAATAGAAATTGTATAGTCACTTGGAGTATAAATTTACCCCAAGTGACCAACCCTGCCTCTCCATTGATTAGAGTCAGACTGTTTAGAAACAGAAATAATATAACTGAAATAGAATGTTCTTGAAAAGTACTTCAGAGGAAAAATATGCACTAAGCAACATACAGAAGCTCCAATCCAAAATATAAATATGAGGCTAATAATTATCCTTGGTGACTAATAATGGTTTAACCCTTTGGTTGCTAGCTTTGTTGATTTCAAAAAGGCTTTCGACTCTGTTGATCGTCATAATTTGTGGTTGATTGTGAGATCATATGGTATACCAGACAAGTTAGTTAACGTTATGAAAGCTCTCTATAATAACACTGAGTAGTGTGTAAGAGTTGGTAAGGCTTGTAGCAATTGGTTTAGCATTACTTCTGGTGTTCGACAAGGGTGCATTTTGTCTCCTTTTCTCTTTAACTTGGTTATTGATTATGTTATGCGAAATTCACTTCAAGGGAAAGATTTTGGCCTTAAATGGGCTGGAGATACGAAAATTTCTGATTTAGATTATGCTGATGATTTAGCCCTTTTGGCAAATGATGTTGATGAGATGAACTCTTTCATTCGAGCTGTTGATGAGACTGGTAGTAGAGTAGGTTTGGTTATAAACAGAGAGAAAACTAAAGTGATGAAAATTGGTCAGGCAGGCTGTGATTCAGTAACCTGAATGGTTGCAGTCTTGAGCTGGTGTCACAGTTTAATTATCTTGGGAGCTATGTAACAGATAATGGTGATGTGCAGCAAAGATTAACAGACGAATAGGGATTGGCTGCTGGGACTTTTAAGAACCTATGGAGAGTATGGAGAAATAGGCGTATACACCTAAAGACTAAAATTAGACTGTATAATAGTTTGGTTCTTTCTAGGGTTAGTTATGGTAGTGAAACTTGGACACTTTGTAAACAAGATAACAGGAAACTAGATGCTTTTGATTCCAGATGCTTACGCAGTATCTTGGGCATTAGGTGGTTCAACTTTGTAACTAATGATGAGATTAGGCAAAGGAGTTTGCAACCTCCTTTAAGCAGCATATTGTGCAGAGAGAGACTCCATTGGTTTGGCCATGTTGCCCGTATGAATAATTATAGATTGGCGAATAGGGTTATGAACAGTGTGCCTGGAGGCCTCAGAAGGAGGGGGAGACCTAGGATGCGGTGGGCAGACAATGTTTCAAACAGGACCTTGTTAGAATTAGTGTGCAGTGGCCAGATGCAGTAGATGTAGCTCAGGATAGACTTGCTTGGAGAACTAAATTGCACGGTCTGGTTGGACCTCTGTAGCCCATGGCTGCTTGAGAATGATGATGATGATTTATAGAGTCATGTAGTAAAAAAAAAGCATCTGACAATGCATATGAATGTAAAGGTTATTTATTTGTGAATAACAGGAGAATGAATTTTTACTTAGAACAAGAAAATTGCTCTCTTTTTCTATTTTTTTTCTCGGTACTATAAGAAAAATCCAGGCTTTTTACCAACTGTGCTGAGTCAAATAAACAAGTCAACTTTAGAATTTTTTTAACAAATAATCAATCAACAGAAATTGGCCATGTTATATATCAAATTAAATAAAATTTAATTTCAAATTTTATGAAAATAATAAATTTAAACAAATTTACAAATGTATTAATTTAAGTCGGGTTTTTTTACAGTAATATAGTAATAAATAGATCTGACTATGCAGTTAAGGCTTAATTTTAGAAAACCGTATTAATAAAAACAGGTAAATTGTATATTAATGGAAAGGAAATTTGTTCCTGAATAAAATTTTTACAAGGTATTTAACCACTCTTATGCTGTTGAAGTATGATAATATCAATGGGTACAGAGGGAAAATTGTGTTGAGCTGGGTGGGATCTGAACCCATGATCTTCTGATAACAGTCAGGTCATTGACCTCTGACCACTGATCAGTCTTCCTTCACACAGAGCTACAAGGTAAAAAACACAATGTGACTTGGGCTCTCCAATCATGGGATTTTGTGTTCTGTTTATGAAGTGGAGGAATACTTCCTTGATATTTTTTTTTGTTGCTGAATATTAAGAATATTTTTCTTTGGGTGTTGCATTTTGAGGATTTTGACAAAGTGCCGAAAAGTTGGCACACTAAGGCTAAATGTCATATCCTCAGAGTGGCACAGCCAAAATATTGAGGGGGTGCAGGGTAACTATTTTAAATTATTCATGTAAACTCAAAAGCTAATAATTGTTTAAAAATATTTTTTTTTAGTGGGCAGAGTAAATCACACCCTCAATGTAGCAGTGGAGAAGGGGGGGGGGGGGGAGCACACACTAGTTGAAATTGCTATCCCAACCATGGGAGACTATTTTCCATGCCAAGGAAGTTCTTTTTTGCTTCTGTATCCAAGACCATTTTCAGAAAATCATAAATGGATGGTTTTATTTCACTGGAAAACAAAGCAGTAATAAAGAAATTAACGTATAACCTAATGTGATGTTAAAAAAATATAAATAAATAAAAAAAAAATATATCTTCCTATATACACCCTAAAATGTAGAAAATAAAACTAAAGCATATTGATGGTTCCAGTCAGTCACAGAATTTGTATTCACTTCAAAGGAAGGGTAGGGTGTTGGCAGTATTTTTAATAGGTAAATTGGCTCCCTATCTTCCTTTGAATTGAATACGAATTTAGTGGATTGCTCCATTTATATGCTTTAATATTATTTTCTACTTTTTAGGGCACATAATAGGAAGTAGATATTTTTCAATTTATTTATATTTTTTCTTTGTCATGAAAAACACTATCTTCACAAACTTTGATATATGACTCATAAACATTGAATAATTTCTCCTCCCCCCCCCCCCCTTCATTTTTTTTGGGGGAGAGTGGTCGTGTTTGAGGTAGCCCATGACATTGGAAATGCCACAAACTTTAATTTGAGATGATATTAAGTTCCATGGTTGAGTGGTTAGTGCCTTTGGCTACTGATATAAGGAACCTGGGTTTGAGCCCCGGGTAAGGCATGGACGTTTGTGTTGTTTTTCTGCTGAGGTCCTGCCATCCTCTCAGACCTTCTACTATGGCATATAAACTGACAGACTCCTGTCAGACCTCTGTGGCAAGCAGCTGCTTGAGGGAGTATTTATTTATTTTTTATTATTAAGAATATTTAGGAATATATTCTTGAATAATGCATTTCATCAGTCTGCTTTGCTGACATCCATCTGACGATTATGTCAAATGCGTAAAGCAGCAGAAGATGATCCTCTACCATAAATCGCAGTTAAAGCTGGAAGAACATCTCCACTGAAACCATGCCACGTAGCATATCATCCTGCAGCATGCTTAGAAAAATACTTCCACCATGTGCTAAGCAGATGACCATTCCGTGCATCAGTGGACAGTTACAATGACCACCCGGCAATGCTAATCGGACTGGCGAAATGATGACTAGAGCACCACAGCAACAAGCATAAGCCTCAGCAGCAACTATGACGACCATACCAGTCAAGAATTATTCCTAAGTTTTTAACTGCACACCTAAACTAAAGTGAACTATTACAATAGAATTGTTTTATCACCTCTTGCTGCAACACAGGAGACCTAAATCTCCCAACAGTGATAATTTTGAAATAAATCTGTTATTTATCATCACTCACTGTGTTCACAGGTATTCACAAAACCTGGCAAATTACAGCCTATCTGGAGCAGGAAATAATCAAACATCTACCTTATCCTGCATATTCACCAATCTTGCACCATGTGATTTTTAAGTTTAATGTGTTGTACTAAAAACAGATACAGACGTTTCCTAACTCTCATTTCGGATTCTTTCAACATGTATAATCGACAGGGACCCTGGAAGAGTTAAATGACTGGCTTCCAGTTGCAAAAATAAAATACCTGCAATGGAACTTTCAACCTATACAAGATAATGCCCCAGAAGGAGTGGGAAACATTTTATTCCTACCATGATTAATAACCTAATGACAAGTATACTAAAACATTTTAACTTTGAATAAAGCGTATATTCGTTTACAATGTGTAACATGAGAACAGTCACAAATATGTAATAGATTTAATATATTAATAGATTTTATATATAATTTTATAAATTAGAAGATTTAAAAATGCAACTCATTTTTTTTAAAGAACTCCAGCCAAGAAAACATGGTGATGTTCCTACATTGAACACCATTCCTGCTCCAGTAGTGCCCTCACGTGGTCCGTCCAGCCTTGGTGTGCCTTCTGTTCTTAGCCTTAATTCTGTTGATGACCTTCCAGGTACTCTAATTTCATTCTTATGTTTATAATCGAGATATATATATTTTTTTTATTCTGAAACATATTTTCGAAATTTTAATTCAGTATTTTGCTTTCAATTGCACATAGTTATTAGTAAAAAAAATGTGAAATCTTGAACTATCATACCTTTTTTTTTACTGATTTGTTAGTGTACTTACTCTTGGTTTATGTGAAAAAGTCAGTCAAGTTTATATATATAGGATCAATAGCACAAATTATATTTATATATGTACAAAATGAGTCTAAAAACCTTTTAGACTTTGAATGTATCTGTACTAGACAAAAAAAAGAAAGTCCTATTCGCTAGAACTGACTCATTTTATTGACAGGACTCTGCCTGAAATTTTTTTATCTTCAAAATTTGGAAATGTGAAAAGTTTTGGTGTCTGAAGAAAAGGGACTGAAAAAATATTTTATTACCTTTGAAATATGATAACATTATTTGAGAATATATTTTTGAATATGGGGAAGCAAATTTTGGCAGATTTGTTTGTCTCAGTAAATTTACAGATGGACTATAGAAATATAGATGAAAATATTCAGCAAAATTAAAACTTTGAAATTACCACTTTGAAGGCGATTCAAACTTTTAGAGGAAAAATTGTCTTGAGCCGGGTGGGATATAAACCCACAACCTCCTGATAACATGTCAGGTACTCTAGACCACTGAGCTACTGGCCGCCAATCAAGATCTCCTCTAATTGATCAGCAGCCAGTAGCTCAGTGGTCCAGAGCACCTGACATGTTATCAGGAGGTCATGGGTTCATATCCCACCTGATTCAAGACAGTTTTTCCTCTAAAAATTTGAGTCAACTTCAAAGTGGTAATTTATTAGTAGATACAAAATATGTTGAGTTTATTTCATTATTTATCAGAAAAATGAACTCTAGGCATACATACAAGTACAAATCAACTATTAAATCAGCACTCTAGTGTCGATTTAAATATTAGAGGAAAAATTGTCTTGAGCCGGGTGGGATAGGAACCCACGACCTCCTTATAACATGTCAGGTGCTCTAAACCACTGAGCTACCGGCCGCTGATCAAGACAATTTTTCCTCTAATATTTAAATTGATGCTAGAGTGCTGATTTAATGGTTGATTTGGAATACGCCGAGCTTATTTCATTGTTTATATACAAGTACAAGAAATATAAAAGCAAAACCCTTTTATTTTACTATCTTAGTCGAATAGCAACAAAATCTTTTTGTAAAAAAATAAACAAATACCCCCTCAAGCAGCTGCTTGCCACAGAGGTCTGACAGGAGCCTGTCAGTTTATATGCCATAGTAGAAGGTCTGTGAGGATGGCAGGACCAAAGCGGAAAAACAACACACACACACATATCCATGCCTTACCCGGGACTCGAACCCAGGTCCCTTAGATCAGTAGCCAAGCGCGCTAACCACTCGGCCATGGGACGGCTTTTGATGCTTTTTGGATGGCATGGGATGCTTTTTGGCAGGTTTAGAAATGCATTACACTACAGGGCATTTAAAAAGTTTTTGAAACGTCTGTAGATTTACACTATTTCCTCCGAAGTTAATGAGTTATGACTTGTTTAAAGCTTGCCTAAACTTGTCATCATGTGTTAAAAACAAAGGCCATATCATCATTTCTTTCTTCGCTGGTAGCACTTACAGTTCAGTCTGTGAAATCTTTATGTTGTTGTGTGGAACCTATTAAAGATGGGGAAATACTTCACATTTTCACAAGGATGCAGCTTGGGGACGACGCAAAAAAAATAATTCATGGCAAAAATAATTCAGGACAGCAGAATTTCGAAAACCTCCCTCATTCACAAAGTGTGAAAGAGGCTGTGAACCAGAGAACCATCACTGTCGTTTGTAAACTCGTAATGAAAACCCACACTCACCATTGAGGTAATAAGTTTAGATATCAGTGTATCGATTGGCAGGATGGTCTTTACCAAATGGGTACTCCACAAACTGACAGAACATCAAAAATGGACTAGAGTTGACTTGTGCAAGGAAATGCTGGCAATGTTTGAACCTATTGTTCCAAAACGATTAACAGACATATAGTGCAGGTGATGAGATGTGATTTTATACTATAGAACTCCCAGAAAGATCGATAGCTCTTTTTGGTTGTGTGAAATGAACCATGTCCCCAAATCTTCTGACAAGACTTTCGCTGAAGGAAGAGGATGATGGTAGCTGTGGACGCCTTACCTGAAAAAATGACTATAAGTGACCAATACTACACCAACATTGTTTTGCCCAAAATGGTTAAGAAGTGAAGGAGCAGTGTCCAACAACAAGCATATCAAGGGTTCTCCTTCTTTGTGACAATCCCAGTGCTCACAAAACCTGGCAAATTACAGCCTATCTGGAGCAGGAAATAATCAAACATCTACCTTATCCTGCATATTCACCGATCTTGCACCATGTGATTTTTGTTTCGTTTTTTTTCAAAAATTAAAAGGAAACTTGCTGGGAAGAAGTTTTCAAGGGTGCAAGTCCTTTCAAAATGCACTCATTCAGAGTTGTGGAGTATTACCCAACAGGAGTACCATCGAACATTCCAGAATTGGTGTAAATGTCTGCAACTTTGCATAGATGCTGAAGGGGAGTACTCTGAAGGATAGTAAAAGTGTTGAGCTAAGTGCAATGGTTTTTGTTCTGCAGATGCATGTCAAGAACTTTGCATGTCAAGAATGCTCCTCATATAATGCTAACTTTAACTAGTTTCCAGAATTTTGTGTCTAGATTTTATTTTATTAAATATCATAACAGGGTTTATGTTTTAGTTTTGGAAAGATTTGTACTTTTACAAGTTTGCCATCAACATATTTCAAAATAGTAATGAAATTTAAATCATCCTTAAAAATAAAAATTTGAAGCTAAATATCAGTAAAATAATTAGAACTTAAAAGGTGCTACAGATCTTACTGTGAAATGCAACTCTGATTTAAAAATTTCATACAGTCATCACAGAAAGTTTAACTTCATACCTTTCTCCCAACTCCATTTTCATTTTGACATAGACCCATATGTACAATAATTTTTTTGATTTACAACAATTACTTTTCAGATTTACAGTTTATTTCGAACATCTTAACATTTTTTGCATCATTGCCTAAATATGTGTATAGCTGATTGTGAGGAGAATTTAGGAACTGTTGTTGTGAAGTAAGTAGGTGTAATTACCGTATTTGCCGGCGTATAGGACGCACTTTTCCCCCCTCAAAGTACGCCTAAAATAGGGGTGTGTCTTATGCGCCGGTAATCAAAATTATGAGTTGAAATTTCAGTCTAAAACTTTTGGTTTATATCAATATACATATAAAGTATTCTTTTGCATTTTGTCCTTTTTGTGAAAGAGTGGTTTCAAATAAATCGTTTCCATATTTTTTTTTGTTCTGTAAAAATAATAATTTGCGTGATGTATTTTATGTTTCACTACTGACAGAGGCAGCATTCCAGTAAAATAGAGTTCAGATCCACTGACATCTCAAGGTTACGATTCATCCAATGTGTGATCACATTTCACCGGCATATTTTTTCGAAATGCACGAGCATGGCGCTTCGTTACCTATTGCAGCACCTCAAGGCAACCAAAACGTAAACTTTTAGTACCGAAGAAGCTTTCTCATGTTTTTGCTGCAAAACATGACTCAAAACATCAAAAACAGAACATCAAAAATTTGATGTTCTGTCATTGCAGATTCTGCTATGATATTGCATTCAAGCTACGAGTGATTGAGTATGCCAAAGAACACGGAAAGAGGGCAGCAGAGAGGAATTTCGGATCACTGCCAACAGAAAAGATAAGAACTTGGAGAAGACAGGAAGAAGACCTAAAAAAAGCTATGCGTAGTAAACATAATCTGCGACATGGAATTGCAAAATGGCCAGAACTAGAAGAAGAATTAAAAACTTGGTTATTAGTCCACCGAAGCTCGGGATTTTCAGTTTCCACAAAAATGACTATTCAACAAGCAAGAGTGATAGCTACTAACAGAGGCATCGCTGATTTTACAGGATCAACGTCATGGTGTTCTAGATTCATGAAGAGAAATGACTTACGTATCGGACTAAAACGAAAATAGCACAAAAGATACCAACATAATGAAGACAAGATTATCGAGTTTCATAAAATTGTCATTAATGCAAGAAAAAGTGGAAATTTTGAACTTTCACAAATAGGAAACATGGATGAGGTCCCACTGACGTTCGATGTACCCTCAAACAAAACAGTAGATTCCAAAGGTGCAAGAAGTGTTATTGTTAAAACCTGTGGACACGAGAAAACGCACTACACAGTCGTGTTGTCTTGTTGTGCCAATGGAACAAAATTGCCGCCTCTTTTGATTTTCAAAAGGAAAACCTTGCCCAAGGAAAAACTGCTTAAAGGTGTGTTTGTGCACGTTCATCCTAAGGGCTGGACGGATGAAGGGGGGATGAAGTTGTGGATAGACAATGTGTGGTCTAGGCGTCCTGGTGGACTGTTAAAGAAACCTGACTTGCTAGTATGGGATCAGTTTCGGAGTCATAGAACAGAAGCTGTAAAAAATAAAATCAACCAACTGAAAACTCAGTTAGCTGTAATTCCAGGTGGACTAACGAGCCAGCTTCAACCTTTAGATGTTTGCATTAATAAACCATTTAAAGGATTCATGAAGGAGAAATGGAACAGTTGGATGCAGTCTACAGATTTTGAAGTGACACCATCAGGAAGAAGGAAGAGACCTAGCATTTTGCAGATTTGTGAATGGGTCAAAACTTCATGGAATGCTGTGAAACATGAGACAGTTGTAAAGTCATTTAAGAAATGTGGTATTAGTAACTCACTTGATGGCACAGAGGATGATTTGTTATACGAAGACTTAGTTTCTGAAAAAGAGGTTTCAAGTGGTTTTTCATTTAGTTCTGGAGATGAATTTCTGGGTTTTGAGGATGAACATTAAAAGGTACCTAACTACAATGTTCCCTAGTTACATTTTTATAGTTATTTATGTATATAAATAACTATAAAATGAGTACAGTAAATCTTTATGGAAATTCATGAAACAATGTGGAAATTTTTTTTCCCCTTAAAAATGTGTCTAAAAAAGGGGGTGCATCTTATACACCGGTGCGTCCTATACGCCGGCAAATACGGTAGTTAGCTAACCAATTGCTGGCTAAGTTTTGCAGTAGTGATGACATCAGTGCTGCCAGCTCTTGATAATGCTCTTGATAGATGATTTAAGTTTAATGTCCTATGCATTTGCAAATTCCTTAAAATTTTTGCAATTACACTGTGGACCATTTCACCATAGTAAATAAACTATTAAAAGTATACCATGTCTAGAGAAAAACGACTTTAGCATTGTAATAGTCACTTCACTTAATAGTTCAGGTATAATACCCATTTTTACATATTTGTTGAGATAATTGATAACCATAAGAATTTTTTTTCCTTTAAAGTAAAGCAAATCCATTCCAACTACTTCCCATGGGCTATTAGGTATCTCAATGGGCATTAATGGTTCTTTCGAAATCTTCTTTTGAAAACTTAAATTATACAGTTCATCAAAATTTCTTCTATTTCTTTAGGCATTCCAGGCTAATAAATCTAAATACTGAGCTGCAACAAAATCTACCCAACACTTCCTTTTTTATACTTTTAGGAACAACTATGGAAGAATTCTTAAATATTAATCCATTCATTTAATATAATTGTTCTTTGAAAGTAAAGTATATCCTAAATATATCTCTACATGTTCTTTCATTTTTAGGCCAATAATTTATAATTAGTTTAATAATGTTTGAAGTTCATCATCTTTTGAAATTTTTCTGACTTTTCTTTTGAAATTGACTGATTTTCAATAATCATACTAATATAAGCTTCAATTTCATTGTTGTAAAGATGAGTATTATCTTCAGCACAAGATCTAGATAAAGCATCAGCTAAATATAACTCTTTACCTAGCTTATACACAATATTAAATTCATATGGCTGCATATGTAGTAATTTTGCTGAATATTTATTTAAGTTTCTTAAAAATATGTTCCAAGGGTTTATGATCATTTTCTACTGCAAATAATTTTCAAATAATGTATTTTTAGATAATGTATTGATGAAATAATAGTATTGACGAAATTTTTCACATTCAAAAACTATAGCCAACATTTCCTTTTTGATCTGAGCATAATCTGTTTGTGTTTCATTTAAAGCTTTGTAAGAATATTTCACCCAGTCCTCCCTGCAAAAATGGGAGAACATATTTCCATTGATGAAGCATTAGTCTTGTCAAAAGGGCAGTTAGGATTTTGTCAGTTTATAAAAACCAAACATGCGAGATTTGGCATAAAACTCTTTGTTATGTGCAATAGTGTATGTGGATACAATTATGACTTTCGAGTGTATTATGGAAAAGATAATGAAAATTCCCTTTCTTTGCCAGACATTGAAGGAATAAAGGAGCTTTCACAAAGTGAAAAAATAATTATGCATTTTGTAGCTCCTGTTTTAGGTCAGGAGCAGCATGTAGTAGTGGATAATTGGTATTCAAGTGCTCAGTTGGCACAATTCTGGGATTCTCAAAGTACTACAATGACCCCAACGCTTCATATCATGAGAGGAATCCCAAGGGATCTTGTTGATGAGAAACTGGAACATTATAGTGCAGCTTTCGTTCGTAAGGACAATGCTCTTAATGTGAAGTCAGAAGATCAGTTTACATAATAAGGAGCCAGTTTTAATATTCAGCCAGTTTTATTGAAATGGATAAAACTTTCTTCAGTGGGGCCAAAAAGTTTTACAAAAAGCCTATGGTCATTGAAATGTATAATGAATGCATGGGAGAGTTGACAAGGCTGATAAGCTCTTAGAGCCTGTGGATCCAAGCCAAAAATCACATGCCTAGTTCAAAAAACTAGGCCTACATCTACTGATGCATATGATGCTAAACAGTTTCATTGTTTAATAATAATAATAACTTTATCATGCCTTAGTATGGTTATATACATATATTACCCCGCTAAGTCTTATGGCTTGTCAGCAGGATTCCTTTCAATCACATGACAGGTTAATTAAAGAATAAGACATATATAATCGAAAATAAACACATAATTAAAAACATAAAATAAAACAATAACAACAACAAAAAGAAAAACATGTATTAAAACACAAACTTGAAAAATGAAATGCATTTATAAAATAACCCTATAAAATTATGAATTATAGCACACATTGCACAAAAATATAACCTATTGTGCAAGCCATCATTTCAAATTAATACTGCAGTTGTTTAAAATGATACCAGATATAGATATGACTTTTTAAACATTACTTTTCAAATATTTACATCTAATAACCATTTCGAAACTTTAGTTTTAATTTCTGAATAAGTGCTCAGGCATAACAGATCTCTCGGTAGAGAATTAAAATTTTGGGGTATTTGATAAGATACCAGTGCTTTACTATAATTATTGTGAAAAAGTGGTTCAACAAAATAATTTTCACACTTTCGTCTTGTATTGGTCACATGCAAAATTTTCTCCTTGTGTTCATTTTTAAAGTAATTTCTAATGATAGTTACCTAAATATATAACAAGTCAACTGGTTAAATGTTCAGATAATGAAAACTATTGCCAAGGTGATCTTCATTAATAATTATATACATTAATATAAAATACAATAATAATTACATTCATTGTACATTTACAATAATTTACAAAAATATTGTACAGAGGAATGCAGTTTTTAAGCAGTACATCATAATGATCGTACAGGAAATGTTAGAAAAATATAATCCAGAAGGAATTGCTACAAAAGAAAAATACATTGCCAACAACCTTTGCGCAGGTTGCAAGTGTAAGTGTGAAGAAGTTGTTGATGTGATGATTCCGATTGAACAAATGCCAGCCAGTTCAAATAAACATCTGAAAGAGCACTGTCGAGTGTGCTATCTGCAGCATAAGCACACTAAGGAAGTATTGCAGTGGATACACTGCAAAACCAGGCCTATGTAGCATAGAACATTTCAATGAATGGCACTAGTGAAATACTTCAAATTAGGTAAGTTTGTTACATATATGCACACACACTCACATACACCATACACATATAGTCACAAAGATTAATAGATTCTGAAAAAAATTCATTGCCGCCACGGCGGGAATCGAACCCGCATCTCTCCAGATTCATGCCAGAGCGCGCTAACCATTGCACCATGCGTCAGACAACGAATATTTTCAGAATATGACCTTTTAAATCTTTTTCTTCCTGAGACGTGACTGAGACAGCGCCACTATACCCAAGGAGATGCAACTTTTTCAGTCGTTGCATTTGATTATCAGATGTTAATGAGAAGGTCGCTAATGCTACCGCGTTAAATATATAATTAAAATCAATCCAAAGTGAATGCACAGTATTCCCTGTTAAGAACATTAATTAATAGATTCTGAAAAAAAATTCATTGCCGCCATGGCGGGAATCGAACCCGCATCTCTTCAGATTCATGCCAGAGCGCGCTAATCATTGCAACACGCATCGGACAACGAATATTTTCAGAATATGACCTTTTAAATCTTCTTCTTCCTGAGACGTGACTGAGACAGCGCCATCTATTCTCAAGGAGATGCAACTTTTTCAGTCGTTGCATATTTGATTATCAGATGTTAATGAGAAGGTCGCTAACGCTACTGCATTAAATATATAATTAAAATCAATCCAAAGTGAATGCATAGTATTCCCTGTTAAGAACATTAATTAATAGATTCTTAAAAAAAATTCATTGCCGCCATGGCGGGAATCGAACTTGCATCTCTCCAGATTCATGCCAGAGCGCGCTAACCATTGCACCACGCGTCGGACAACGAATATTTTCAGAATATGACCTTTTAAATCTTCTTCTTCCTGAGACGTGACTGAGACAGCACCATCTATACTCAAGGAGATGCAACTTTTCCAGTCGTTGCATTTGATTATCAGATGTTAATGAGAAGGTCGCTAACGCTACCGCATTAAATATATAATTAAAATCAATCCAAAGTGAATGCACAGTATTCCCTGTTAAGAACATTAATTAAATATAATTCCTGTTAAGAACATATAATTAATATATTCCCTGTTAAGAACATATAATTAAATATTAATTAATAGATTCTGAAAAAAATTCATTGTCGCCACGGCGGGAATCAAACCCGCATCTCTCCAGATTCATGCCAGAGCGCACTAACCATTGCACCATGCATCGGACAACGAATATTTTCAGAATATGACCTTTTAAATCTTCTTCCTGAGACGTGACTGAGACAGCACCATCTATACTCAAGGAGATGCAACTTTTTCACTCGTTGCATTTGATTCATCATCATCATCATCATTATCATCCTCAAGCAGCCATGGGCTACGGAGGTCCAACCAGACCGTGCAATTTAGTTCTCCAAGCAAGTCTATCCTGACCTACATCTACTGCATCTGGCCACTGCACACCAATTCTAACAAGGTCCTGTTTGACATTGTCTGCCCACCACATCCTAGGTCTCCTCTTCTTTCTGAGGCCTTTAGGCACACTGTTCATAACCTTATTCGCCAATCTATAATTATTCATATGGGCAACATGGCCAAACCAACGGAATCTCTCTCTGCACAATATGCTGCTTAAAGGAGGTTGCAAACTCCTTTGCCTAACCTCACCATTAGTTACAAAGTTGAACCACCTAATGCCCAAGATACAGCGTAAGCATTTGGAATCAAAAGCATCTAGTTTCCTGTTATCTTGTTTACAAAGCGTCCAAGTTTCACTACCATAACTAACCCTAGAAAGAACCAAACTATTATACAGTCTAATTTTAGTCTTTAGGTGTATACGTCTATTTCTCCACGATCTCCATAGATTCTTAAAAGTCCCGGCAGCAATCCCTATTCGTCTGTTACTCTCATGCTGCACATCACCAGTATCAGTTACATATCTCCCAAGGTAATTAAACTGTGACACCTACTCAAGACTGCAACCATTCAGATTAACTGAATCACAACCTGCCTGACCAATTTTCATCACTTTAATTTTCTCTCTGTTTATAACCAAATCTACTCTACTACCAGTCTCATCAACAGCTAATCAGAAAATTTCGTATCTCCAGCCCATTTTCTAAATAGCCTTTTTCCAGACCATAATCTAAATCAGAAATTTTCGTATCTCCAGCCCATTTAAGGCCAAAATCTTTCCCTTGAAGTGAATTTCGCATAACATAATCAACAACCAAACTGAAGAGAAAAGGAGACAAAATGCACCCTTGTCAAACACCCGACGTAATGCTAAACCAATTGCTACAAGACTTACCAACTCTCACACACGACTCAGTGTTATTATGGAGAGCTTTCATTATGTTAACTAACTTGTCTGGTATACCATATGATCTTACATTCAACCACAAATTATGACGATCAACAGAGTCGAAAGCCTTTTTGAAATCAACAAAGCTAGCAACCAAAGGTTTCTGAACCTCTAAACATTTCTCAAGAATCTGCCTAAGTGAAAATATCTGATCCACACATCCCCTACCACTTCTGAATCCACATTGCTCATCACGCAATTGACTGTCAACCAGATTCTTAATTCTATTAAGCACAATCATGGAAAGAACTTTACCTTGAACAGAGAGTAGGCGATACCCCTATAGTTATCACAAGAACTGTGATCACCTTTTTTGTAAATAGGGATAACAATAGCTCTGGTAAATTCCTTAGGAACCATGCCTTTATCATAAGAGATATTCAAAATATCAGTCATCCAAGTAGTAACCGAAACATTTCGAGCTCTAAGCATTTCTGTAGTAATTTCATCTACCCCTGGGGATTTATGAAGTTTAATTTAGAAATAGTCAAAATAACTTCAGATTGTGTTATAGGGCCAACATTAAAGCCGCCAATGCATCTATCATCATCACAAACAATGGGAGTAGAACTAACCACATTGTTTAGAACATCACTGAAATGCTCAGCCCACCTAGCCATGACAGAATCCTCACCTTCTATAACCTTGTTTATCCTTCAATCCCTGTATACCTGTCCGTTTTCTACCACACAAAACATTAACTATCTGGTACAGCTCTCTGCTGTTGTGCTGTCTAACCGCTTCCTCGGCTTTGTCAGCCAAACCATCAAGCCAAAGATTCTTATCAGCAGCTAACTGATCTTTTACACGTTTATTAAGTACTCTGTAATGCTTTCTATTAGTACTAGTAGGGTATTGATTAAGGACATTCCTGCAGTTCTTTCTTTCCGAAATAAGCTCAAGTGCCTTATCACTCAAATAATTTTGCCTCTTCTGCTCCTTTTTTCCTAAAAGAGTACTGTTAGTGTCCAAAAAAGCCTGTTTAAAATGATCCCATTCTTCCTCAACTTCAGTAGTAAGCATCCCATGACTGTCATAATGACTAAGTAACCTATCATGGTAAGCTTTGGCTATAACTGGGTCTTTCAGAGCTTCAGTATTAAAAGCAAATTTTTTAACCCTAGCACAACACTTTTTAAGTTTAAGTTGCAAGACACTTTTAACAAGGTAATGGTCAGATCCAATTTCATCTCCCCAATATGCCCTGGTATTTCTAACAGAACTAGCCCATTTGCTGTTAATTAATATATAATCAATCATATTCCTATGCAGCCCATCAGGTGAAACCCATGTGTACTTGTGTATGTCGCGGTGTTTGTAATATCTGTTAGTTATTCTGAAACCATTGAGTTTACTTACCTGTAGGAGACGTTGCCCATTGCCATTGCAGCTACTAATACCAAAAGGGCCAATCACCCCTCCCCAAAAGTCAGAGTTAGTACCAACTTTGGCATTGAAGTCACCAAGAACAAGGGTAATATCTCCTTTCTTGACAGAATTCAAAATATCCTGAAGTTGTTCATAAAACCTATCCATCTCATCCTCATCGGGGGTATAACAGCAGATAACATTCAAGTCTTTAATGCTTGTCTGAAATTTTGCTGTAAGAAACCTTTCATTAATGCACTCATATCCTAGAAGAGCATCACTAGCGTGTCTGCTGAGAAGCAGACCCACACCTTAGTGATGCTTATTGTCGTACCTCCCTGAAAAGAGAAATTTAATATTATTTTTAAGAATCTGACCTTTATCTGTCCATCTGATCTCTTGCAAGCCGAGAATATCTAAATTATAATGGTGGACTTCTTGTGTGAGGACATCAAGAGAAAAAGCTCTGTGCAGAGTCCTCACATTCCAACTACCTATGGAGAGAAAATGGTTAGTGGGATGTTTAAAGAAACTATGTTTATTGAGAGAGGGAATGCCGACAATATCAAACAGCCCCCTAATCGCAGACATGGGGCAAAGACCCGTTCCCCCACCACTAATGGCTGAAGCCATCTACACTGGAAGACTTCCTCCAATGTAGAATTTGACGATGCCAATAGAAGCAAAGAGTTCAGGTGCCTGCGATGGCCTCTGCTCAGGATTATCCACCAGCTGATAAACATATCCTGTGAATCTATTCACTTGGGGCTGTCAACCCACAAACAAACAGAAAACACAGCGGAAGATTTTCCCTCCACAGAAGCCCACCGGTGCAGCAAAATAAGGATCCATAATCAAGCTCAGACCATATATCTGTCCAGTCCAGTAGGTTTATATGGTCAGCACCAGACCCTGTGTGGTTGGCCACTCCTCAGCAGATTAGAAAAAAAAAGAAAAGTAGCTATAGTTGTCCAGATCAGTAGGCCACACTAATGTGGCAGCCCTCCCCTTCCGTTCACTTCCACAAGAGAGTATCTCTTTTGAAAGGTACTAACGGTCTGCACCACGAGAAGGTGGGGTCAGATATTAGGTGCTAGGCCTGGCCGGTTCTATGCATCATCACAGGGGATTTGTGCATAGCTCTCCTTCCAGTGACTACCTAGCTACCATTTACAGACCCTGCATTTGATTATCAGATGTTAATGAGAATTTTTCTAACGCTACCGCGTTAAATATATAATTAAAATCAATCCAAAGTGAATGCACAGTATTCCCTGTTAAGAACATTAATTAATAGGTTCTGTAAAAAAAAATTCATTGCCGCCATGGCGGGAATCGAACCCGCATCTCTCCAGATTCATGCCAGAGCGCGCTAACCATTGCACCACGCGTCGGACAACGAATATTTTCAGAATCATCATCATCATCATCGTCATCCTCAAGCAGCCATGGGCTACGGAGGTCCAACCAGACCGTGCAATTTAGTTCTCCAAGCAAGTCTATCCTGAGCTACATCTACTGCATCTGGCCACTGCACACCAATTCTAACAAGGTCCTGTTTGACATTGTCTGCCCACCGCATCCTATGTCTCCCCTTCTTTCTGAGGCCTTTAGGCACACTGTTCATAACCCTATTCGCCAATCTATAATTATTCATACGGGCAACATGGCCAAACCAACGGAGTCTCTCTCTGCACAATATGCTGCTTAAAGGAGGTTGCAAACTCCTTTTCCTAATCTCATCATTAGTTACAAAGTTCAACCACCTAATGCCCAAGATACTGCGTAAGCATCTGGAATCAAAAGCATCTAGTTTCCTGTTTTCTTGTGTACAAAGTGTCCAAGTTTCACTACCATAACTAACCCTAGAAAGAACCAAACTATTATACAGTCTAATTTTAGTCTTTAGGTGTATACGCCTATTTCTCCACACTCTCCATAGATTCTTAAAAGTCCCAGCAGCAATCCCTATTCGTCTGTTAATCTCATGCCGCACATCACCATTATCTGTTACATAGCTCCCAAGATAATTAAACTGTGACACCTGCTCAAGACTGCAACCATTCAGATTAACTGAATCACAGCCTGCCTGACCAATTTTCATCACTTTAGTTTTCTCTCTGTTTATAACCAAACCTACTCTACTACCAGTCTCATCAACGGCTCGAATGAAAGAGTTCATCTCATCAACATCATTTGCCAGAAGGGCTAAATCATCAGCATAATCTAAATCAGAAATTTTCCTATCTCCAGCCCATTTAAGGCCAAAATCTTTCCCTTGAAGTGAATTTCGCATAACATAATCAATAACCAAGCTAAAGAGAAAAGGAGACAAAATGCACCCTTGTCGAACACCAGAAGTAATGCTAAACCAATTGCTACAAGCCTTACCAACTCTCACACACGACTCAGTGTTATTATAGAGAGCTTTCATAATGTTAACTAACTTGTCTGGTATACCATATGATCTCACAATCAACCACAAATTTGATGATCAACAGAGTCGAAAGCCTTTTTGAAATCAACAAAGCTAGCAACCAAAGGTTTCTGAAACTCTAAACATTTCTCAAGAATCTGCCTAAGTGAAAATATCTGATCTATACATCCCCTACCACTTCTGAATCCACATTGCTCATCACGCAATTGCCTGTCAACCAGATTCTTAATTCTATTAAGAACAATCATGGAAAGAACTTTACCTGGAACAGAGAGTAGGCTGATACCCCTATAGTTATCACAAGAACTGCGATCACCTTTTTTGAAAATAGGGATAACAATAGCTCTGGTAAAATCCTTAGGAACCATGCCTTTATCGTAAAAGAGATTCAGAATTTCAGTCATCCAAGTGGTAACCGAAACATTCCCAGCTCTAAGCATTTCCGTAGTAATTTCATCTACCCCTGGGGATTTATGAAGTTTAAGTTTAGAAACAGCGAAACTAACTTCAGATTGTGTTATAGGGCCAACATTAAAGCCACCAATGCATCTATCATCATTGCAAACAATGGGAGTAGAACTAACTACATTGTTTAGAACATCACTGAAATGCTCAGCCCACCTAGCCATGACAGAATCCTCCCTTCTATAACCTTACCTTGTTTATCCTTCAATCCTTGTATGCCTGTCCGTTTTCTACCACACAAAACATTAACTATCTGGTACAGCTCTCTGCTGTTGTGCTGTCTAACTGCTTCCTCGGCTTTGTCAGCCAAACCATCAAGCCAAAAATTTTTATCAGCAGCTAACTGATCCTTTACAAGTTTATTAAGGTCTCTGTAATGCTTTCTATTAGGACTAGTAGGGTATTGATTAAGGGCATTCCTGCAGTTCTTTCTTTCCGAAATAAGCTCAAGTGCCTCATCACTCAGATAATTCTGCCTCTTCTGCTCCTTTTTTCCTAAAAGAGCACTGTTAGTGTCCAAAAAAGCCTGTTTAAAATGATCCCATTCTTCCTCAACTTCAGTAGTAAGCAAACCATGACTGTCATAATGACTAAGTAACCTATCATGGTAAGCTTTGGCTATAACTGGATCTTTCAGAGCTTCAGTATTAAAAGTAAATTTTTTAACCCTAGCACAACACTTTTTAAGTTTAAGTTGCAACACACTTTTAACAAGGTAATGGTCAGATCCAATTTCAGCTCCCCTATATGCCCTGGTATTCCTAACAGAACTAGTCCATTTGCTGTTAATTAATATGTAATCAATCATATTCTTATGCAGCCCATCAGGTGAAACCCATGTGTACTTATGTATGTCGCGGTGTTTGTAATAAGTGTTAGTTATTCTGAATCCATTGAGTTTACTTACCTGTAGGAGACGTTGCCCATTGCTATTGCAGCTACCAATACCAAAAGGGCCTATTACTCCTCCCCAAAGGTCAGAGTCAGTACCAACTTTGGCATTGAAGTCACCAAGAACAAGGGTAATATCTCCTTTCTTGACAGAATTCAAAATATCCTGAAGTTGTTCATAAAACCTATCCTTCTCATCCTCATCGGCATCCTCAGTGGGGGCATAACAGCAGATAACATTCAAGTCTTTAACGCTTGTCTGAAATTTTGCTGTAAGAAACCTTTCATTAATGCACTCATATCCTAGAAGAGCATCACTAGCGTGTCTGCTGAGAAGCAGACCCACGCCTTGGTGATGCTTTTTGTCGTCCCTCCCTGAAAAGAGAAATTTAAGATTATTTTTAAGAATCTGACCTTTATCTGTCCATCTGGTCTCTTGCAAGCCGAGAATATCTAAATTTTAACGGTGGAATTCTTGTGTGAGGACATCAAGAGAAAAAGCTCTGTGCAGAGTCCTCACATTCCAACTACCTATGGAGAGAAAATGGTTAGTGGGATGTTTAAAGAAACTATGTTTATTGAGAGAGGGAATGCCGACAATATCAAACAGCCCCCTAATCGCAGACATGGGGCAAAGACCCGTTCCCCCACTACTAAAGGCTGAAGCCATCTACACTGGAAGACTTCCTCCAATGTAGAATTTGACGATGCCAATAGAAGCAAAGAGTTCAGGTGCCTGCGATGACTTCTGCTCAGGATTATCCACCAGCTGATAAACATATCCTGTGGATCTATTCACTTGGGGCTGTCAACCCACAAACAAAAAGAAAACACAGCGGAAGATTTTCCTTCCACAGAAGCCCACCAGTGCAGCAAAATCAGGATCCATAATCAAGCTCAGAGCCATATATCTGTCCAGTCCGAAGAATATGACCTTTTAAATCATCTTCTTCCTGAGACGTGACTGAGACAGCGCCATCTTTACTCAAGGAGATGCAACTTTTTCAGTCGTTGCATTTGATTATCAGATGTTAATTAGAAGGTACTTATATCAAGACTTGTACTGAAGGGGTTAATGAATGATTTCATGCGGCTAAATTTAAAACTGAGATTAAAGACTTGAATGTTATATGTTGTTATGCCCCACAGAAGACACTATGAGGATAAGTTTTACAGACTACTTCAGGATATTTTTAATTCTGTCAAGAAAAGAGATATTTCTCTTGTATTAGGTGACTTAATTGCTTGTTGCAAGTTGGTACTGACCGACTTTTGCACAGGGGTGTTAGGTCCCTTTAGCATTGATAGTTGCAATAGCAATGCAGAACATCTCCTCCAGATAAGTAAAGTTAATGGTTTGAGAATAACTAACATATACTACAAATATTGGGACATTTGTAAATATACATGGGTATCACTGATGGGTTGCATAAGAATATGATTACTTATATATTAGTTAACAGCAAATAGACTAGTTCTGTCAAGAGTATAAAATCATATAGGGGAGCTGAAATTGGATCTGACCATTACCTTGTTAAAGAATCTTTCAACTTAAACTTAAGAAGTGTTGATGTTTTGAAAGATCAAGTTATAGCTGAAGCATACCCTAATAAGTTACTTAGTTGCTACAATGAACATGGTTTACTTACTACTGAAGTTCAGAAAGAATTGGATCAGCTTAAACAGATATTTCTTGAAATTAACAGTACTGTTTTGGGTAAAAAGGAGTGAAGAAGACGAAGTTATTTGAGTGATATGGCTATGGAGCATATTTCTGAAAGAAGGAATTACAGTAATAATTTGAATCAGCACCCATTAGTTCTAACAGACGACATTAGGAAGAGCTTAATAAATTTGTAAAGGATCAGTTAACAGTTGATAAGAATCACTGGCTTCATAGCTTGGTTCACAAATTAGAAGAAGCAGTTAGACAGTGTAACAGCAGAGAGCTATACCTCATAATTTTTTATGTGGGAAGAATCAGGCAGGTACATGGGGACTGAGGGATAAACAGGGTAATGAAGATTATAGAAGGTAAGTATTCTGTCGTGGTTAGACAGGCTAAGCCTTTCAGTAATGTTCTAAACAATGTAGTTAGTTGTACTCCCAATTTTTCTGAATGATTATGCATTACAGGCTATATTGGCCCTATATCACATTCTGAAGTTACCTTGGCTATCTCTAAATTAAAACTGCATAAATCCCTAGGGGTAGATGAAATTACTATAGAAATGCTTAGCACTGGGAACATTTGTGTTGTCACATGGCTGACTGAATTTTGAATATTTTTTATGATAAAGGTGTTGTTCCTAAGGATTTTACTAGAGCTATTATTTCCCCAATTTTTAAAAAAGGTGACTGCAGTTCTTGTGATAATTATAGAGGAATTAGTTTGCTTTCTGTTTCAGGTAAAGTTCTTTGCATGATTATACTTAATAGAATTAAGAATTTCATTGACGGACAACTGCGTGATGAACAGTGTGGATTCAGAAGTGGTAGGGAATATATTGATCAAATATTTTCACAGGCAGATACTTGAGAAATGTTTAGTTTCAGAAACCTGTGGTAGTAGCTGGTGTGTAGCTTTGTAGATTTCAAAAACTGCTTTTGATTCTGATGATCATCATAATTTGCAGATTGATTGTGATATCATATGCTATATCAGACAAGTTATCATAATGAAATTTCTCTATAATAACACTGAGTCATGTGTGAGAGTTGAAAAAGCTTCTACCAATTTGTTTAGCATCCAAGAGAATTCAACAAGGGTGCATTTTGTCACCTTTTCTCTTTAGTTTGGTTATTGATTATATTATGCAGAATTACCTGCAAGGGGAAATTTTTGGCCTTAAATGGTCAAGAGATTTGAAAATATCTTATTTAGATTATGCTGATAATTTAGCCCTTTTGACAAATGGTGTTGATGAGATGAACTCTTTCGTTAGAGCTGTTGACGAAACTGGTAGTATGGTAGGTTTGGTGATAAACAGATACTGGGGTATGCAGCATGAGATAAAGAGAAGAATAAAGATTGCTGCTGGGACCTTTATGGGGAAAATTTTAAACGAATATGAATATAGGCTGGAAATTTTGGTGGTGGAATATGAATGCAATGAGTTTTGCATTGATAGCAATAACTTAAAGGAGTATTGCAAGTGAACCTATTTATGTAGAAATTAGTAATTTCGGCAGTAGAGTATCAAGAGATATTGCACTAACAGAATGACTGGCAATTTCTTTTTAAGTAACCAATCCATCAGAATGTTTGGAAAAAATAATTGAAGGGTAAAGATTTAAAAAAAACAACAACATTATTTTCTATTTTCATAAAATTATTCTCTGGCACTTTCTCTTCTATATTATTTTAATTGGATTTTAAATAGGATTACTGTAATATAATATAGGTAAATTATTTCCTTTTAAAAAATTTTCTAAAGGTCCACACCAACTGCCTAATGTGTTGCATATTATTTGTTACACTAAAAATTAATGTCTTGACAGGATGGGAATCGTAGGCTTATACATGTAATGCAGTATGGCATTATTTGAACTATCTCAACTTTCCAATTGCAAAAATATGTATTAATTTATTTCAGTTTCAGATATTCAGTATAGGTAATCAGGAAAATATAACTGCTTACATTAGAGTAAGCAGTATTAGAGTAAGTACATTAGAGTAAGCAGTAATTAAGTAATGCACGAAAATACGTTAAAATCAACATACCAAAACATTACTCGTTTATGATATTATGGAATGTATTGTTTACTGTTTCGTTCCTTAATCAATCTCCTTATCTTTAAGTGGAACAGCTAAAGTTGAAAATTTCGCTTTATGCTTAGCAGCATGGTTAAAGGAGAGGAGGGAATTGTCCAAAATGTATACCTTTTAAATGTTATGTGCATTTTTGTAGTTTTACAATTTTTAGCTACTGCTGGAAAAAAATCATACTCCCAAATATATTTCCAAAACTTTATGTATGATTATAAAAGAAAAACTCACTTAACGCAAAGATTTACATATGCAGATATTCTGTTAGTGTAATATCTCCAAATGCTCACTATCTTCTTTCGCTCAACTGTTCAAACAATGTCATTTGTCAGCAGCCATTTGATTGGCTCTTGCTTGTGGTCTTTGCATACCGCATGGTGAGAATAGAAACAGAACTCATTCCAGCTGTGGTCATGTGGTGGCCAGTGGAAAGGCAGTGATGTTTCACTACCGACTCCAGATGTGCAATCTTCGAAAACTCATCCTTGTGGAGTGGCGAGCTGTAAGTGTAAGTACCCTAAAACCTTTTTTTGAGTGTAGAAAAATAGGCATATACACCTAAAGACTAAAATTAGGCTCTATAATAGTTTGGTTTTTTCAAGAATTAGTTATGGTAGTGCAACTTGGACTCTATGTAAGCAAGATAACAGGAAGCTTGATGCCTTTAATTCTAAGTGTTTATGCAGTGCCTTGGCATCAGGTAGTTTGACTTATGCTTGCAAAGTCTGGTTAGGCAAAGTAGTCAGCAATCTCCTTTGAGCAGCCTATTGTGCAAAGAGAGACTGCATCAGTTTGGCCATGTTGTCCATATGCATACTGTAGATTGGTTAATAGGGTTACGAATAGCATACTTAAAGTCCTCAGGAAAAGGGAGAGACTTAGAATGCAATGGGCAGATAATGTTAAATAGGACCTTATTAAAATTTCCCTACAGGTGCCAATTGCAGCAGCTGTAATTCAGACAAACATGTTTGAAGAACTCTCTGGCCCATAGCTGCTTGAGAATTCTGTATGTAGAGACAGGTATTTTAACTCTAAACCTACCAACGTTTCATGTATACCTATTCCTACCATGACCAGTCCTTAAAAAAAAGTTATATTTTTTACAATTGAATGCAGATAATAATCAATTTGGTACTGAATTAAATAATAAATAAAACAACTTTCACAAAATGAAAAAACATTTTTTTTTTCATTTTAATTGTAAACATGAAAAGAAAATGAAAAAGAACAGTAGTTCTATAGTTTCTTGCAGTTATAAATAAATAATGCATATCTTATTCATCTTCAATGCATTTTTTACAAATTATGGAGTTCTCAAATGTACATTTGTCGCACATGTATTTTTTGCATTTCAAACAGATTTTCGTAGTTTTGTTGTCTTTGCAATATCTTACTTGGCAAGTTTTTCGTACATGTGAAACTGAACTTATATTTGTTGTTGTTTTCGGTATATTTCATTTTTCTTTTCCCTGCAATTCTTGATATTCAGCGGCAAGTTCTTCAGCTAACTGGAATAAAAATTCCTGCCTTGTAATTTTCCCCCTGTTGTTTCTTTATATAAAACCTATGCATTTATTCCAGCTAGGTCAAGAATATTGAAAAATACTTGGAGGGGCCATCTCCAAGATTTTGATTTTACGCTGTATTTTCATGCCATTTGATATGTGACATCGACACCGAATTTTGTGCTGTTATAAAATCTAATCATTTCTGGCATACGCTTATCACTTTTTTCAGTTTCTATTGAGTTATGCTTTGAACTTAGTAGAACCACTTTTTTTTATATAGTTTACTTTTATAAATTGTTAGAGTAATATTACCTGATTTATATAGTTTTGTTGTAAAGCATGCCATATTATCTTATACAATTAAAAGACCTTCTTGCTCAAAAATTAATTTAAAATAATTTAAAAATTCTCTGTCATTGAGCAATAAAATTTCAGAGCTTATCCTTCAAACTATTTGGATGTTGAAAGTTCTTAGGAGAAAACTCTCAGAAGCTTTTCGGAGCAAAGACAGCGCTCCGTCTTCAGTGAAGTGATGTTATGTACTTTGAGCAATAAAATTTCAGAGTTTATCCTTCAAACTATTTGGATGTTGAAAGTTCTTAGGAGAAAACTCTCAGAAGCTTTTCGGAGCAAAGACAGCGCTCCGTCTTCAGTGAAGACGGAGCGCTGTCTTTGCCTTCAGTGTCTCCTTCAGTCTTGCCTTCAGTGTCTCCGTCTTCAGTGAAGACGGAGCGCTGTCTTTGCTCCGAAAAGCTTCTGAGAGTTTTCTCCTAAGAACTTTCAACATCCAAATAGTTTGAAGGATAAACTCTGAAATTTTATTGCTCAATGACAGAGAATTTTTAAATTATTTTAAACCATATTATCTTTCACTTCTTTGGCAAGTTTTGGCAATTCTCGCTTGTTTTCATGGATGGTTCCAACAGTAGTGGTTCTTTTAGCTAGCAGTTTTGTGGCTAATGATATGCTCATAAAAAAATTATCCATGGTTACGTTCCTTCCACACCCTGTGAATGGTTCTATTATCTTGAGGACAATGAACTCCCCAAGTGGAACTGAAGATTTTCTTTTGTCATCCTTTCCCAAATATGGAAATCCATTTATTACATACTTGCTATTGACGTCAGATGCTAACCAAAATTTGATTCCAAACTTATCTGGTTTGTTAAGCATATATTGTGTAAATCTACACCTAGCCTTGGATGGAGACAACTGCTCATCAAAAGTCAGATATGCACCTGGTTTGTAATAATTTTCGCTATTCTCAATGAATCGGTCCCATATTTCAGATATCAAAGCAAATTTATTGGTTTGTAAACACCTGGCTTCATTTGCTTTTCTTATCAAATCGTATAAACCTCATAATATCACACTTTTGCCATGTATCATTGTTATCAACGTATGCATGTGCGTAGCAATTGCTTGATCATGGCTCCTTCAGATCATGTATCAAAGACTCATTCCGCTTTCAGTTGAAGTCATGACACACTTTGGTAGCCTTTCATTTATACTGACTGTATAGTTTTAGAATTGAGTTTCCAGGCTAAATAACAGAAATCTTTCAACCGGTCAAATTGACTGGTCACGGTAGGTAGGACAGGCTACGTATATTTCTTGGAAACAAGACAATAAGAGAAGATGTAAATACTGAAAAAATCATTGTATGTATATTATAAGAAAAGTTGTAAAGTTAAATAGCGATGTGATAATGTTGTATGTGGGAAATTGGACACAAAAGTTTGAAAAGGTCAATTTGACTGGTCATGGTAGGTTTAGTGTTAAGGTATTTATTAAGAACATAACATGAACATAAATACAAAAACACATAGTCAAACCTTACTTCGATTTTGATGTACATCAATATTTATATGACAGTTACCAAATATCAGGATGATTTATCTTCAAGATATCCATTGTAACTTCTGTTGTTCAAGATTGCATTGACCCTTATATTGTCAGGTTTCTGAAACTGAACTCATTCTGGTTGCTGAATTAATTTTTAAGGGTTTTTAGAAAATAACAATTTCATAACTTTTCATTGTGAAATAACTATTAAGCAGAAATATGTCATATTATATACCTAAAGAATTTTATGCATTTTTGTTTTAAAAAATATAAGAATTTAATTTTTTTCATTTTAATTCAATAGATTTTTAAAAGATTAATTTTGCTGTTTTTTTTATTATTTCATTTTTTAAATATAAAGTTCATAATATTTCTATTATTATTACTTAAATTTTTACTTAATTTTTTCTGATTTTTTTAGCCATTTAATAAAAAAAAATAAATAAATAAATACCCCCTCAAGCAGCTGCTTGCCACAGAGGTCTGACAGGAGCCTGTCAGTTTATATGCCATAGTAGAAGGTCTGAGAGGATGGCAGGACCTCAGCAGAAGAACGACACATACATCCATGCCTTACCTGGGGCTCGAACCCAGGTCCCTTAGATCAGTAGCCAAGCGCGCATTTAATACAAACAATAAATAATACACTTGCTCAGATTTTTGGCAATTTGCAAGCTGTGAGACCATGGAAGGAGTGACAAAAAATTATTTTGCTTTTAAAAAAAGATAATTAAAATGAACACTAAAAACATATAAATAAAAAAAGATAAAGAACTGTGAACTAATTAAATGGTAATATTTCAATGCATATAAAGTTTTAGTATCAAAATTGAGATCAAATCACTTCTGGCTCAAGTTGTATCATACTGCTATGAAAAGTTTAAATTCAAAACAACAGTGAAAATTTCATATAAAAATGCATTTCATAATGTTAGTTATGGAATTACTCTGAATCTATTTAAAAATATTACTAAAATAAATCCTATTTTTTAAAAATTGAGTTTTCTGATATGATATCATAATCTGATGTTTCCTTGGGCAGTTGCAATTTGAATTCACATCATAATGGTTTCTTTTTTTTATTGAGTTCAAAATTAATTATTCTTTCTAATTGCAGTATATATTTGAGAAGCAACAAAATGATATGCTTAGTTCTGGATGATGCAACTTCCAATAGTAAAAAGTTTTTACTATTGTGAATAAAACCTTACGTTAAAAGTTTTGAAAGCATTGTGACTTTGCTAAAAGGAAAATAAGGCCAATGACTTTCAAACCAAAGCTAATCAATAATCTATGTACAATACTGCAGGGAAAAGTAATAAAAACGAGTCAGTATTTGATGATACTTGAGGTGACTCAAGTGTGTGAATGAGGATAAAAATGGAATATTTTTAGACTTTATCATCATTGTTTCCAGCAGAATCATCATCATCCTCAAACAGCCATGGACTACGGAGGTCCAACCAGACCGTGCAATTTAGTTCTCCAAGCAAGTCTACCCTAAGCTACATCTACTGCATCTGGCCACTGCACACCAATTCTAACAAGGTCCTGTTTGACATTGTCTGCCCACCGCATCCTAGGTCACCCCCTCTTTCTGAGGCCTTTAGGCACACTGTTCATAAACCTATTCGCCAATCTATAATTATTCATACGGGCAACATGGCCAAACCAACGGAGTCTCTCTCTGCACAATATGCTGCTTAAAGGAGATTGCAAACTCCTTTGCCTAACCTCATCATTAGTTACAAAGTTGAACCACCTAATGCCCAAGATACTACGTAAGCATCTGGAATCAAAGGCATCTAGTTTCCTGTTATCTTGTTTACAAAGTGTCCAAGTTTCACTACCATAACTAACCCTAGAAAGAACCAAACTATTATACAGTCTAATTTTAGTCTTTAGGTGTATACGCCTATTTCTCCACACTCTCCATAGATTCTTAAAAGTCCCGGCAGCAATCCCTATTCGTCTGTTAATCTCATGCCGCACATCACCATTATCTGTTACATAGCTCCCAAGATAATTAAACTGTGACACCTGCTCAAGACTGCAACCATTCAGATTAACTGAATCACAGCCTTCCTGACCAATTTTTATCACTTTAGTTTTCTCTCTGTTTATAACCAAACCTACTCTACTACCAGTCTCATCAACAGCTCGAATGAAAGAGTTCATCTCATCAACATCATTTCCCAAAAGGGCTAAATCATCAGCATAATCTAAATCAGAAATTTTCCTATCTCCAGTCCATTTAAGGCCAAAATCTTTCCCTTGAAGTGAATTTCGCATAACATAATCAATAACCAAGCTAAAGAGAAAAGGAGACAAAATGCACCCTTGTCGAACACCAGAAGTAATGCTAAACCAATTGCTACAAGCCTTACCAACTCTCACACACGACTCAGTGCTATTATAGAGAGCTTTCATTATGTTAACTAACTTGTCTGGTATACCATATGATCTCACAATCAGCCACAAATTATGACGATCAACAGAGTCGAAAGCCTTTTTGAAATCAACAAAGCTAGCAACCAAAGGTTTCTGAAACTCTAAACATTTCTCAAGAATCTGCCTAAGTGAAAATATCTGATCCACACATCCCCTACCACTTCTGAATCCACATTGCTCATCACGCAATTGACTGTCAACCAGATTCTTAATTCTATTAAGCACAATCATGGAAAGAACTTTACCTGGAACAGAGAGTAGGCTGATATCCCTATAGTTATCACAAGAACTGCGATCACCTTTTTTTGAAAATAGGGATAACAATAACTCTGGTAAAATCCTTAGGAACCATGCCTTTATCATAAAAGATATTCAGAATTTCAGTCATCCAAGTGGTAACTGAAACATTCCCAGCTCTAAGCATTTCTGTAGTAATTTCATCTACCCCTGGGGATTTATGAAGTTTAAGTTTATAAACAGCCAAACTAACTTCAGATTGTGTTATAGGGCCAACATTAAAGCCACCAATGCATCTATCATCATTGCAAACAATGGGAATAGAACTAACCGCATTGTTTAGAATATCACTGAAATGCTCAGCCCACCTAGCCATGACAGAATCCTTACCTTCTATAACCTTACCTTGTTTATCCTTCAATCCCTGTATGCCTGTCCATTTTCTACCACACAAAACATTAACTATCTGGTACAGCTCTCTGCTGTGTGCTGTCTAACTGCTTTCTCGGCTTTGTCAGCCAAACCTTCAAGCCAAAGATTCTTATCAGCAGCTAACTGATCTTTTACACATTTATTAAGTTCTCTGTAATGCTTTCTATTAGGACTAGAGGGTATTGATTAAGGACATTCCTGCAGTTCTTTCTTTCCGAAATAAGCCCAAGTGCCTTATCACTCAGATAATTCTGTCTCTTCTGCTCCTTTTTTGCTAAAGGTGTACTGTTAGTGTCCAAAAAAGCCTGTTTAAAATGATCCCATTCTTCCTCAACTTCAGTAGTAAGCATACCATGACTGTCATAATGACTAAGTAACCTATTATGGTAAGCTTTGGCTATAACTGGGTCTTTCAGAGCTTCAGTATTAAAAGCAAATTTTTTAACCCTAGCACAACACTTTTTAAGTTTAAGTTGCAAGACACTTTTAACAGGATAATGGTCAGATCCAATTTCAGCTCCCCTATATGACCTGGTATTCCTAACAGAACTAGCCCATTTGCTGTTAATTAATATATAATCAATCATATTCTTATGCAGCCCATCGGGTGAAACCCATGTGTATTTATGTATGTTGCGGTGTTTGTAATAAGTGTTAGTTATTCTGAATCCATTGAGTTTACTTACCTGTAGGAGACATGCCCATTGCCATTGCAGCTACCAATACCAAAAGGACCTATTACTCCTCCCCAAAGGTCAGAGTCAGTACCAACTTTGGCATTGAAGTCACCAAGAACAAGGGTAATATCTCCTTTCTTAACAGAATTCAAAATGTCCTGAAGTTGTCCGTAAAACCTATGCTTCTCATCCTCATCGGCATCCTCAGTGGGGGCATAACAGCAGATAACATTCCAGTCTTTAATGCTTGTCTGAAATTTTTCTGTAAGAAACCTTTCATTAATGCACTCATATCCTAGAAGAGCATCACTAGCGTGTCTGCTGAGAAGCAGACCCAGAATCAACAGTTAAAATATATATAGCATAGATTTTTTCCACATTTTATTAGATGCAGTTAAAATAAATTGGCAATTTATGTTCCAAAAACAATTTATATTACCTTATACTGCAGAACCAAGATATTGTTCCATGGTCACTAGAATTTATATCACACAGAGTATTAAGATGTAATTCTGAAAATAATAATTGTTCCCTCTCAATGTAATTCTATGTCAGATACACACACTCCATGTTACATAACACTGAAAAACAATGCTTAAATAGTATTTAATAAAAATAAATTGCATAGTAGCACACAAAAGTTTTTGTTATCATTTAAAAAAAAAATACTAACAATTCATGTGTGTAGTGAACGAAACATACTTTCTGTATCTGGGCCCTTGGGAAGACCCCAGGGCAGTAACTACTCTACCTCTCCTCCTCCTCAGTTGGGTTGGGTTCTTTTACCTCTGAGCGGCACTTTTTTGCACACCATGGGCTAAATGGCCAGGTCACATGGACCCCGAAGGCTCAGAGAAGGTTGGGGGAGGGGACCCACTGGAACAGCTGTTGGGAGACAGATGGTAGCCTCCAGTCAAGGCCATCCAGCGTGTTCTTTAACGTGCACAGGGTATGGCTCTCCCGCACACGGGGCCACGGCTTAACGTCCCATCCGACGGACGGCGGCCTTTTCAAGCCCATCGGTGTCCCCTACTGACCGCGGGCAGGGCGGGGAATTTTGCGGAGATAAATCTCAACGCTGACCCAGCTGGGACTCGAACCTGGGAACTACAGATTACGAGCCTGGCGCGCTACCGACTGAGCCACCCCCGCTCTCCTCCTCAGTGCCCATAGTAGTATCACCTCCAATTCAAATTGAGTTGTAATCATTGATGAAAACAAATGTACAGTTATGATTTATAAACAACCCAGGAAAGGTGAATTTAAATTTGGGATGGGAAGTGACTTGATTGAGCCAGAACAGATAGGAATGCATCCTCCCCCTATATCTAGCCTTGTAGCTACTCATCACACAAATGTGGAAACTTTATTACAATTTTTGCAAATGTACATGAAATAACTTTACATTTTTATAAACAATGTTCTAATCCAGTGGTGCCCAACTTTTTTGACACCACGCACACTTTGGAAAATCTAACTCTTTCTCACATAGTCCTCTGTATGGTCTGACTCTTCTTGAGAACCTGCTGTGAAGTCCACCTTTTCTATGATCCACATGTTTGACATATGTTGAGAAATGAGATCTCAAAATGCAATCAATAACAGTTACTTTTGTGTGTAATGATATTAGGAAAGGCTGCCTTATATCATACAGTTCATTTATTTAGGTGTCAACTTAGTTGAAATGGAGTATAGGCTCGTTCAATGTTACTGGAAGCCCAGTGATGATTCTGGAATATTACAATTATTCTTTGGGATATTTCCACCAAAATATGTCTTAGAATATGGTGAAAGAAAATACACTTCCAAAATTAATTTCAGTATTTCTCCAAGCCCACTTCAATGTCAATCATAAAATTTCACAAACAACTATTCTCAAACACATAATAGTACATCCTCTAAGTTTAATGTAAAAAAATATTAAAATTTAGTAAAGATGAAAGATAATATCATCATTCAAAACTAAAGTAAAGCTGTCAATGAGAGATTAAATCTAACAGTAAACAGCACATACAACCATTTCCAATAGAGGTGAAGGTGTAGGGTGAATTACCAAAAGAAAAAGTAATATTTCATTCCAAAAGGCCAGAATTTTTTTTTTACTATTATTTGGGCATCGTCAAGCCTAAACTGGAGTAATGTGTCTCAGGCAGACCATATGGCTCTTGAAAAAGTCCACTTGAAAAGGTGGTGCCTGAAGTTCCGAATCGGTGACTTCAGCCTTTAGCAGAGGAGGAACAGTTCTTTGCCCCATGCCTGTGATCAAGGAGTGGTTTGATATTGTTGGCCCTACCAATCTCAATAAACCTAATTTCTTTAAAAATCCTACTAATCATTTTCTCTCTGCAGGAACGTGAGGACATTACATAGAGATTATTCTCTTGATGTCCTCATGCAGGAATTCCAGCGCTATAACCTAGATATTCTAGGCTTGCAAGAGATGAGATGGACAGGTAAAGGTGAGATACTTAAAAATAACTTTAAATTTCTCTTTACAGGGAGGGAGGATGGAAAGCATCACCAAGGCGTGGGTCTGCTGCTCAGCAGACATGCTAGTGATGCTGTTCTAGGATATGAGTGCATTAATGAAAGGTTTCTTACAGCAAAATTTCAGACAAGCATTGAGGACTTGAATGTTATCTGCTGTTATGCCCCCACTGAGGATGCCGATGAGGATGAGAAGGATAGGTTCTACAGACAACTTCAGGATATTTTGAATTCTGTCAAGAAAGGAGATATTACCCTTGTTCTTGGTGACTTCAATGCCAAAGTTGGTACTGACTCCGACCTTTGGGGAGGAGTAATAGGCCCTTTTGGTATTGGTAGCTGCAATGACAATGGGCAACGTCTCCTACAGGTAAGTAAACTCAATGGATTCAAAATAACTAACACTTATTACAAACACCGCGACATACATAAATACACATGGGTTTCACCTGATGGGCTGCATAGGAATATGATTGATTATATATTAATTAACAGCAAATGGGCTAGTTCTGTTAGAAATACCAGGGCATATAGGGGAGCTGAAATTGGATCTGATCATTACCTTGTTAAAAGTGTCTTGCAACTTAAACTTAAAAAGTGTTGTGCTAGGGTTAAAAAATTTACCTTTAATACTGAAGCTCTGAAAGACCCAGTTATAGCTAAAGCTTACCATGATATGTTACTTAGTCATTATGACAGTCATGGTTTGCTTAATACTGAAGTTGAGGAAGATTGGGGCCATTTTAAACAGGATTTTTTGGAAACTAACAGTACTCTTTTAGGAAAAAAGGAGCAGAGGAGGCAGAATTATTTAAGTGATAAGGCACTTGAGCTTATTTCAGAAAGAAGGAACTGCAGGAATGTCCTTAATCAGTACCCTACTAGTCCTAATAGAAAAGATTACAGAGAGCTTAATAAACGTGTAAAGGATCAGTTAGCTACTGATAAGAATCTTTGGCTTGATGGCTTGGCTGACAAAGCTGAGGAAGCAGTTAGGCAGCACAACAGCAGAGAGCTGTACCAGATAGTTAATGTTTTATGTGGTAGAAAACGGACAGGCATATAGGGATTGAAGGATAAACTAGGTAAGGTTATAGAAGGTGAGGATTCTGTCATGGCTAGGTGGGCTGAGCATTTCAGTGATGTTCTAAACAATGTGGTTAGTTCTACTCCCATTGTTTGTAATGATGATGGATTCATTGGCAGCTTTAATGTTGGCCCTATAACATAATCTGAAGTTAGTTTGGCTATCTCTAAACTTAAACTTCATAAATCCCCAGGGGTAGATGAAATTACTACAGAAATGCTCAGAGCTGGGAATGTTTCGGTTACCACTTGGATGACTGAAATTTTGAATAACGTTTATGATAAAGGCATGGTTCCTAAAGATTTTACCAGAGCTATTATTATCCCTATTTTCAAAAAAGGTGATCGCAGTTCTTGTGATAACTATAGGGGTATCAGCCTACTCTCTGTTCCAGGTAAAGTTCTTTCCATGATTGTGCTTAATAGAATTAAGAATCTGGTTGACAGTCAATTGCGCGATGAGCAATGTGGATTCAGAAGTGGTAGGGGATGTGTAGATCAGATATTTTCACTTAGGCAGATCTTGAGAAATATTTAGAGTTTCAGAAACCTTTGGTTGCTAGCTTTGTTGATTTCAAAAAGGCTTTCGACTCTGTTGATCATCATAATTTGTGGTTGATTGTGAGATCATATGGTATACCAGACAAGTTAGTTAACATAATGAAAGCTCTGTATAATAACACTGAGTCATGTGTGAGAGTTGGTAAGTCTTGTAGCAATTGGTTTAGCATTATGTCTGGTGTTCGACAAGGGTGCATTTTGTCTCCTTTTCTCATTAGTTTGGTTGTTGATTAATGTTATGCGAAATTCACTTCAAGGGAAAGATTTTGGCCTTAAATGGGCTGGAGATACGAAAATTTCTGATTTAGATTTTGCTGATGATTTAGCCCTTTTGGCAAATGATGTTGATGAGATGAACTCTTTCATTCGTGCTGTTGATGAGACTGGTAGTAGAGTAAGTTTGGTTATAAACAGAGAGAAAACTAAAGTGATGAAAATTGGTCAGGCAGGTTGTGATTCAGTTAATCTGAATGGTTGCAGTCTTGAGCAGGTGTCACAGTTTAATTACCTTGGGAGCTATGTAACTGATACTGGTGATGTGCGGCATGAGATTAACAGACGAATAGGGATTGCTGCCGGGACTTTTAAGAATCTATGGAGATTGTGGAGAAATAGGCCTATACACCTAAAGACTAAAATTAGACTGTATAATAGTTTGGTTCTTTCTAGGGTTAGTTATGGTAGTGAAACTTGGACGCTGTGAAACAAGATAACAGGAAACTAGATGCTTTTGATTCTAGATGCTTACGCAGTATCTTGGGTATTAGGTGGTTTAACTTTGTAACTAATGATGAGGTTAGGCAAAGGAGTCTGCAACCTCCTTTAAGCAGCATATTGTGCACAGAGAGACTCCGCTGGTTTGGCCATGTTGCCCATATGGATAATTATAGATTGGTGAATAGGGTTATGAACAGTGTGCCTAGAGGCCTCAGAAGGAGGGGGAGACCTAGGATGCGGTGGGCAGACAATGTCAAACAGGACCTTGTTAGAATTGGTGTGCAGTGGCCGGATGCAGCAGATGTAGCTCAGGACAGATATGCTTGGAGAATTAAACTGCTTGTTCTGGTTGGACCTCCGTAGCCCATGGCTGCTTGAGGATGATGATGATGATGCACAAAGCCTTGATAAAATAAAGCCATCAACAGGATGGATTTCAGACCTCCTACAATAACTCTGTGACCCTCCAGTGGTTCGTAGCCCACAGGTTGGGAACCACTGTTCTAATCTACATTGAGATGCCAGTTTATTAGGTACACCACCCTCATCACATAAATGGTTCATTCAAGCACATAATACGTCACATGACCACAGTGTGTGGTATAAATCAGTCAGACCAGCTCTTCAAGCATCAAAGTTGGATTGAGTGTCAGAATGGTCAAAACTAACAACCTGGGCAACTTTGAACGTGGCATGATGGTGGTAGATGGACTGGTTCTAGTATCTCCTAAATAGCCATTATGAGAGGCTAATTTCACCATGAACTTACAACACCTTGAACCATGCACAACTGTTTCAATGGTTTATCAAGAATGGTGAGAAAAGCAAAAAACTCCAGTGATTGGTGATCCTGTGAACAAAAACAGCTTGTGGATCAGAAGGCTCAAAGGAGACTGACAAGAATTATGCAAGTGAACAGACAGGCCACAACTAGGTAAATCAAAGCATATTTAAACATTGGTGTGCAGAAGGTCATCTCTGAATGGGGTACAACAGCTACCGACCATGTTGAGTGCCAATGTTATCAGTGGAGAACAAGAAAGCATATATCCTGTGAATGCAGGAGCATCGACACTGGACCTTTGAGGACCAGTGTCAATGCTTCTGCGCCTACTGGAGACATGCTTTCCCGTTCTTCACTGAAAAGGTAGCCTGGTTGGATGAATCAAGGTTCCCTTTCCATCATGCTAATGGAACGTATCAGAATTTGTCACAAGCAACATGAGGCCATGGAGTCATCTTGTCAACAGTACAGGCTGGTGGTTGTGGTGTCAAGGTGTCGGGAATGTTTTCCTAGCACACATTAGGTCCACTGATACCCATCAAAGGACATCTGAATGCCACTGCATATTTGGACATCATTGCTGACCAAGTAGTTCATTCATCCCTTTATGGCTACAGTTTATCCCCACTCAGATAGGAACATTAAGCATCATAATATGCCTGCTCACAAGGCACCTATCATCACTGAATAGTTCCAGGAACGGGCCAATATGTTTTCCGATTATTCATTGGCCTTGCACAGTCCTCAGATTTAAATGCTATCAAGAATCTTTGGGATGAGGTGGTAAGAGCTGTTTGCAGCAAGATTGTACTGCTGACCAATATGCAGCAACTGCATGACACAGTCATTTCCGCATGGTACAACATTCCTGCACAGCACATCCGGCATCTTGTAGGTTCCATGCTTTGATGAATTCAGGCTGTTCTGAAGGCCACACCTACCTAGTGCAACATGCTACTAGGTAGGTGTACCTAATAAACTAGCATCTCAATGTATATCATAACCCTTTTTACCTAATTTTTATTTGGTGTTTTACTGACCTGTATTCATTGAAGATTTTTCAATGTAATCAATAGACCTTCATCAGGAACTTGCATTTTATCATTCATCTGATCTTTATATCAGGATTCAACTGCAAATTAGATGACATCTTCAGTTCATTCTTTTATTTCAATTAAAACCATTATTACTCAATTTAATAAAAGAGAGGTGGATATTTAAAACAATTTAAAATATCATTAAGAGAATTTATACTTTTTGTTTCCACATGTGAATTTGTATAAGTTTCTACTAAAAATATGAGAGTGCCTTTACTATCAAGATATTGATTAAAAACGGAATTTTTCCTGCAGTTTAATAGGAGTGGGGATGGTTCAATCATATAGCATGCCATTCTCATTATCTGCAGTTCCCAGGTTCGAGTCCCAGCTGGGTCAGCCAACATTTAGATTTATCTCCACAGAACTCTTTGCTCTGCCTTTAGTCGGTAGAGGATGCTGATGGGCTTGGAAAGGCTGCTGTTTGTCAGATGTGGCATTAAGCCATGGCCCTGTGTGCAGGAGAGCCATACACTGTGCATGTTAAAGAACATGTTGGTTGACCTTGACAGGAGGCTACCATCTGTCTCCTAGCAGCTATCCAGTGGATCCCCTCCCCCAACCTTCTCTGAGCCTTCAGGGTCCTTGTGACCTGGTCATTTAACCCATTGTGTGCAAAAAGCACTGGTCAGAGATAAAACAACTGAACCCAATTGATATAAGGATATGCTGAAATGCAAATTGTGTTGAAGGTGTATTGATTAATCAAAAGATCTACTCTGAAGAAAGATTAACAAAAGAATCAAAAACAGCTAAAAAGTGTAATTAAAGAAATTAGTATGCTTCAAAGCTGAGATATAAATCATTAATAATTTTCCATTTTGTCATCCTGGATCTAGCTAATTAAGTTTATTTTGGAAGGGTTATTTTTATTTCATATTATACATATTTAGCATATAATTAAAAGCTTTATAATAAAAATGCATAATTTAATTGAAACAATTTATAGGATATCCATCAAATTATTTCAATTAAATAAGCAAATCTTTTGGAAGCAGTATAAATAGCACAGCAAGTGAGTATTATGGTAGTAGTAGTTAGTTTTTTTATTTGCAACATATAGGACAGAGAAGAATCCTAACAGTTACTCCTAGCTTTTACAGGCCTTCTCATACAAGGACATGCTCTACTAAGACCAAAGTCACTGCTGACCACTGCCTCATTTTGAGGATTTTTATTTCCTTTTTGGCATCACAGTGCTCATTTCCAAGAGTTAGGAGTTGTGCATGCACAACTCCGAACTTTCGATTGTCACCCGCTAAAGCACGTGCACAAGGAAATGCCCACTCTTGCGTCATAGCTTGCGCCGCTCCTCAATTTATGCAAATGTCTTTCCCAGCGTGCAACATGACATGTGCGGGCTTTGTACCTCTTGTTATAACCTGGTGACATGTTGTCACAGTAGCACAGAAGATAGTAGAGTAGAGACAGTAGTAGAGCACAGCACAGTTTAGAGATCAGTTTTAGTTTGGAGTTTGTTGAAGATGTTTGTAGTAAGAAATGATGTAGTATCTTCTTTATTGAAGTTTTGATGAGTGCTTTTTGGAAATAAATTGTTTGTTATTTAAACCTTTTGAATCTTTACTAATTTTTTTCTCTTGAGCAACGTTAGTTCGTTTTGATTAGCATTAACATAAAAATTTGACAATCATTTAATATTTTTGAATTCTTACTCATTAACACCTGCTGGTATTTTGAACCCTAATTAAACTTTATTTTTGTCAATTTGTCAATTATTGCCTGGCACCCGACTCAGCTATCCGGAGCATGAAAATAATTGGATCAGACAAAGGGTCCAAACTTTAAAAGTATTTCATTTCTTTGGAGTGTTACAACCTAAGGTGGTGAATTATTATAATAATAATTTACTAAGGTCGTAAGTTATTTTATTTTAATTAGCTTTCAAGACAACTTCTCACAACTTGACAATACTGCTCTGAAATTTTCAAACTTTTATAACTCTTGAAATTTTTTTTGTCATATTGTTGAAAATAAAAATTTAAAGAACTTTGATGCATAATTTTAACTTCAATGAGATATGTCCACAAAAAAATTTACTTTCAAAGCTATGGAGCTTTAATAGGTTAAATCAATATGACTCTCGATTTATATAAACAAGCATTATTACCTATTGTTTTGAACAGTGCACTTGACTGCCTACATGTGTTTTGATGAAGAGGCCATATGGATCTTGAAATGCTAACCTCTGCTCAGAACAGCTTACTATGATAATCTTCAATTTTTATGACATCCTAAGCCTGCTTTAGTACTAATTAGTTTTAGTAGTAATTAATAAGTACTTTAATACAAATTATTTTTTTTGTCTGTGTTTGACATCTGTCTTGGAACATGATCAGTGTCTTTTTCCACATCATCTTTTGTCATGCATTACCAACTTGTGCCATCCATTATCTAGCAAGCTTCTGTCTTCTGGTGCTCATTTTCTGCTAAGATTTTTTTTCTTCCAAACTTTTTAATAATGGTTCTGAATTAAAAGGTGCCAGCTTTCTTTTTTTCCCATCTGCTGCTTGCCTATGCTCCTGTATCTTGTGTTCTTCATACATGCACATTTTCCTACTACATGCATGATTTGTATACTTTCTGCTATTGGACTTGTGATATAAAACATTTGTACAATTTTTCACCATTCCTATAGTCAGTTTGGTTATAATTACGTAAGAATCATCCAACCCCCTCCTTGTGTATTCCTTTGTGTATTCTGTGTCATCCCTAAGGGATATAAACTTTCCCCCTTTGATTAAAATGAAAGTGTAAAAATGAGATAAAATATTTTAAGTAAAGTAATAAATTTTACAAATTTTTAGTGGCAACACTGCTTTTGTGGCAAACATTTCTTTGAACACCTAGTTTTGTGCTATGATTGTGTAAAAGCAAAATGCATATCTATTTATTTTTTATGTATTTTTATATAAACCTCTTCCTCTATAAAATGAACAATTTGCTAAATTCTTTTCCCCTAATGTTAAGTCCATTTAATAAGATAAATGGTATGGAAAAGTTGATAATTTTGAACACTAGGAAGTTCATATACCATTTGTTTTTCTGGAAATGAAGGGATTGTGTTGTGACCACAAACCTTTAAATAATATTTAACTTCTTAATATAAAATATGGTCAGTGACGACTTTTTTTTCTGAACAAATTAAAAAGCATCTGGCTTTTAGATTCATTCCAGTTTTTTTAGGCTGGACACTGCAAATGTTAAAATTGCCAATTATATAAACAATTCAATGCCATAGAACCAGTATTGAAGCATGGTAACCGACCATAACAGTAAATAGATCATAGTAATATTGATTTATTGAACATAAGTAAAAAAAAAAATGCTAGAATTAATGTTGGAAATAACTAAATGTTTTGTAAGAGAAGTTCTTTAATTTCTAAATTTTTTAAGTTCTTTAATATTTGTTTGTAGAATTTCATGATTAATAGATATTTACTTGTAAGCAACACTTATCATTTTCTATGAGTATATTGTATATATATGCAATACATACAAGAGCAATAACCAATTTTTAGTAATATTTTCACTATCTGAGCTGTTCAAGAATATCTCAATATTCTTTTTTATCCCACTATCATGTAAATATAATAATGCAACTATTATTATACTTACATGATAGTGGAATAAAAAAAAAGAATATTGTAATATTCTTGAACAGCACAGATAGTAGAGGAGATCAAGCCTGGATCTAGAAAATGAATAGGGGGGGGGGGGGGAGTGCATGATTCATTTGAGCTGGGAAAAAAAAGAAAAAGAAGGGGCCAAGAGATTGGATTTCCATTGCTGAATAATATTTTCCCATCTATTTTAGAGGTATATAAACATTTCTTGAAAAATGTATGAAATATATACAATTTTAATATTTTTGTCTCCATTATCCTTACTAGCATTATTAGGGGGGACAGCCACTCTGCCTCCCCCTCCTAGATTGGGCCATACATTAATATCTATCAAAAGTGAACTAATTTCATTTATTGAAAAATAAAAATACTCTTCTATAATATAAGTCAGGGTTTCCCAAAGCGTTGATTATAGCTAAATTTTAGTCATAGAGAGATGGTATATTGGTAATGACAAAAGAGAAATCAGGAAATTATGACAGCAAATAACGTTAGACAAAATAGTAAACATTTTTTAATGTATTTAATTTGTGTAATTTGTAACATTGTTTGTTCTGTGTAATATCTTCATTTGTTCACATTAGTATATGTAATATGGATACAGTCATTTTTTTTTAATATCGAGCCTCAGTAACAACACTTGCATCACAGCAAAATTTGGAAAACCCTTACCTAACTGTATTGAATAAATAAAAAAAATAAATAAATACCCCCTCAAGCAGCTGCTTGCCACAGAGGTCTGACAGGAGCCTGTCAGTTTATATGCCACAGTAGGAGATCTGAGAGGATGGCAGGACCTCAGCAGAAAAACGACGCACACATCCATGCCTAATCTGGGATTCGAACCCAGGTCCCTTAGATCACTAGCCCAGCGTGCTAACCACTCGGCCACGGATACCATTTTTTAAAAATATTTCTTCTAATATATTTCCCACTTCTACTAAAGTAGGGGAATTAATATTCTTTGTTCTTCCTATATTTTTCTCTCTTACTTTACTTTCTTCGTGGAATATTAAAAAAAGAAGCAGAGTTTTTAAATTGCATATTGATGAAGGTTGCCTATATATGTATTTTTGATTTTTCATACTCATTTTGAACTGGTAAAGAGTAACTGCTTTGTTTACTTTCACCAGCTTGATTTTTTTTCTTATCTTAGCAAGCTTATGTAAAAACTAATTAGCTTTGATATATTTTCTTTCTATAAATTAATTCCAAAAGAAGCTTTTTAGAGATTACTTTTGTTCCTATTTTCATTTTGTCTACTACTTAACACAACTTGACACATAGTCCAATACAGATTCTATATTGTTTATCTTCTGAATTTAACTTTACAGACAATAAAAACTGCCATGATTTGGAAGTTTTGTAATATTGCTATATTTTATGAGAAAAGCAATAAATTTTCCAAAGCATCAGTTAACTATGATAGCGAAATGATACTTTTCAACACCTAATCACCTCTTCATTCCTTATACAGCAGTCCAGGGCCTGACAGGCAGGAAGGACCATCCTGAAGGTATCTTTATGTTGATTTTTTTTCTTTTGTTCTGCATGATTTATAAAGTTATCAAAGAGCATGAGATTCTGTTGCACTCTCTTTTGCTGATGATGTGCTCATGTCCCTACTTAAGCTTGCTGATGATGAGGCATACATTTTTAATAAAATCATCCTACAGTTTTATTATCCATTCTAATGAAAATTTTCAAGATTATTTTTCATACTGAACTATGCATGTTTTTTTTCACTCTCACTGTTATTAACACTATCATTTGCTGAGCATTGTGTAGAAACTAAATATTAAATTGTTAAAATCATATAATAAGCTAGAAATCTAATAATTGTAGTTGCACAAATGTAGTTCTTAAGTCACTATAAGAGTTTCATTTCTATTTATAACTTAAAAAATGCTGATGGATTTTACAGTTTCTTCAACACATTTTGCTTCTACTGAAATTGTTGAAAGCACACTGACATATTCTTATTTCTGTTGTTTTATTGATATAAAGTTGAATGGTTGAAAAATGTTCGGGAATTGTGATTTTATCATAATTACTGGGAATGTTCTTGAGCAGCAGCAATGTTTCCTCCAAAGTAAATTAAGATAATTTTAAATATTTATAAGTTGTTCTTTAGAAATTTTATTACAGCATGCAATCTTAGAAACAGTAATTTGCTAAATTGCTTGAATATAAAAACATATTTATTCTTTTGATGAAATTTTTGCATGGATATTTCATACAGAAAGTAATAGATAATTCAGACCTAATATCTGTGAATTGATATTTCATTTCTTGTAACTCTTTTGTTTTTACTACAGATTTCAAAAAAGCAAAATAAACTTGGCTTAATATTAGATCACTATTGAAATGTAATCTTTTTATGTATGCTAAAATACTATAGTGTTTTTCTGATTAGGCCAAATATATACTACCAATAAGAACTGAAATTTTCCTGTGTTTCATATAATTAATAATTGTAAAGCTAATATATTTAACACTTATGGTTATAGGTATGGTGACCATATTTTTTTGGAGAAAATAAAGGACAAATCAGAAATTGTTTCATAATTTGAAAAAAAGCAGGTTGCATTTATTTGTTTTATAACATTTATTATAAAGCTTTATAACTTTATAACTAAAAAGCTTTATAACATTTATTATAAAATATAAGCATATACATAGCATTTTAAACAATCATATTATTACTTAAAAACTTTTAATTTTGATGCTTTTCACAAGAATGAACTTTTTAAAATAAATCAGGTTTATGTTTTAAAAATTCATAAAACTGTATACAATTCATATCAAAGTTGCATTTGATATAAATGCATGCTTTCAATGTTTTGATTTTTAATTGGGTTTTTTCACTGGTCCACATATTGTTCACTAATGAAAATACTCGTTCAGTGGGGGCATTAGATCCAGGGAGACAAACAAAATTCAACAATTTTTAAAATGTTTTTAAAAGATGTGTTTATCTGTGAAATATTTAAAAATTTCAACCCATCTACGTTGGCAGGACTCGTCATTTTGTCGCCATTCTTTAATCTTTTCACTGGTGACATAACTTTAATACTTTTTAATTTTTAATCTCGAAACTTCATCAAATAGTTCACTATCATTGATATTTAAGTTCCAGTGACTGGAAATGAACAAAAAACTTTCCTCGATCTTCGCCCACAGAGGGATTTCTCATAGTAGGACCCATTCAAATACTTCCATTTCCATGAAAGGGCTGTCCCAGTTATTTAAGTAATCAATGCAGGTTTGGTAAAATTTATGAATTTGCATCTTTAAATATGTTGGCATCAACGTTTTGGGTTTTTCTAAATCTAAAATTTTTTTTTAGTATTTATAGGTAAAAACCCTTGATTTTTTTTCGTTCAATTAACTTTAGCTTCAATTCTTTTAAATGCATGGAAGCTTCACAGATTGAGATTTCTTGTGATTCAATTTTCAAAATATATTGTTGAAATGTTGAAGCTTGGCTTTGAATAAAAAATAACCATGCCTCTGCTAACACATTATTAAAAAAATTTTCAGAATCGTGGGACATTTTTCCAGTTCCAAAAAGTATGATTTTAGCAGCTTAAATAGTTTTAATATTCATTCTAAAGCTGGTAGAAGAGTTAGCCATCGGGTTTTGCTGTAACCTAGTAGTTTTTTCTATTGAACATCTACGTCATCACAAAATTCTTTCAATTTTTCCACTCTGATTGTGTAGATGTAAAAATGTGAATAAATTTTTAATAATAATATCACTTCAATATCTACTGGAAGACAATCGACACCAGTGCTTATGCAGTTATTGAATATGTGGGCAGCACAATTAACACCAATCAGTTTATTTTCACATAAATTTTGCATTTTACAGAAAGCATTATTTTCTCCTTTTCTCTAGGAACCACCAAAGTTGCAGTTGGTGTTGTCAGCACACAAAGCAAGTAATTTATCAGTAATTTCGTATCTGTTTAGCGATTGCTTGATGCAGGCTGTTAATACATTAGAATTTTCTCTGGATAGATTCTTTAAATCTAAAACTTTTACTTTGACACCGTGATTGGGCAAAAAATACCTGACCAGAATCAGGCACAATTTAATATTTCCATGATTAGAACAGTCTGAAGAAATAGTAATATAATTTGTTTTACATAAATCAGTTTTAGCTGAGGCAACAGAATATGGACCGAAAACATTACAAATGATTGCTTCTGTTTTTGTTATGGCACAAGAATACTTTTTGTCAAAATATGTCGATTTATTTTGAAGTGCAATCATTTGACCGAAATGAGTGATTATGTTGTACAGATGTTCCAAGATGCTTCTTTTAGTGCTAACTATTTTACTTTGTCATCGAAAATTTTGCTAACAAGGAACAAGTTTAACAATTTACTCAATGAAGCCCTGACTTCTTTGTGTTTTGAGGTCTGTAAATGCTGTGTAATTGCTGATCTGCCACTATTCATGATATTAAAATTTGCTGAACATTTATCACATTTCATGTCACTATCTGTTATTCCTCTTTTAATGAAAGGAAATTCTTCCACCTATGTTTTGATGAAAATACATTTTCTTTTGGGTGCCATGATAATGGGTCTACAAAATAAAAATTAATATGTAATAACAAAAACAATATTAAGCTTTAGCTGCTCTAACATACAATACATTTTGAATGAACTCCCTACATAAAGATTTAATGTTGAGCCAAAGTACACCAGTGACAATGCAACATCACAACTTCAAGATGTCCACTCACTCCTACCACAGCATCTACACTATACACACAGTCAAATACAATATGTACATATGCACATCAATGATGCAGCCATAGATGCCACGCCGCTAGTGAGTGCTGGTGAAATGACAGTTTCATGTTTCTATGGGCCGTGTGCTACGTGCCAATATTCAATTTACTATTTTAATTCACAAAATGGCCATTTTAGAAAAAAAAATCTAAAGGACAGAGCAGTGAAATAACGGACTGTCCTCTTAAATAAAGGATGTATGGTCACTGTAGTTATAGGAAAATGCCCATTACAATAAAATAATTTATTTGAGATTTCTTGTTTGGTTCATTATACCCATAGTTGCTCATGCACCGCAGCCCAAAACATGCAATTTGCATTTTAGATCTAAAAATATGTGCAGATTTTAATACCGTTAGGTTTAAACCTTTCAGGTTTAAGACTGCTCAAAGTATGTTTGTGCTCCAAGCAAAATCCCATTTCAGCACCCCTTTTCAGACATTTTGCAGGTCCCTTGCCAAAGGCACCCCAATGCAGTTCTTACCTCACTTACCATCTTCATCAAGCCCTGACTATCTTCAAAAAAAAAGTGATGGTTTTGAAAATATTAACAAAACATAGTTGTTTGGTAGCTTAACTGGAAAAAAAAGATCCCACACTACAATAAAGAATTTGCATAAAAGTAGCTAATGTATCAGGAGAAGAAACAATGCATAATCTGCTTGCCAGATTTCGGACACTAACCATTAATGGAAGTGTGGATGGCAAGTGGAAAAAACCTGTTTTACCTGACATGATCAATGACTGTGAAAATTTTTTTGGAATTAATGATGTGTATCATCAGGGTTCCAGTCAGCAATTCAGCTTTGAAGAGACTACTTATCTTACGAGTGATCTTCCTGAAACTCAGAACAAGCCAAAGACATACACTGCTGTTGAAGCAGCCTAAAGTTTATCAAAAGGCTAAGGTACTACAAGCACTTGGCATTCTAATGCTCTTTCCGTAACTGGACTTTATTTTTTTCTTCTCATATTCATTGTTAATTCTATGTCAGACAGCTACCAGTCAGTCATTTTCTCCTCTTCATATGTTTCAGGATACCACTATAATCATAGTCATGAAGCTTCCTTTCTTTGCCATTCTGCTTTTCTTATATGAGCTGTAAACAAGTAAACTAAAAAATAAATGTCGTGACTTACTGTCTGATAAGTAACTTAATATTCTATTTATTAAGCTGGTTCTTTTTGAATTTTTCTTTCTACTCTCAGTAAATTTTATTTTCTGAATACAAATATACATATAATTATTTAGCTGGAAATGCATTCAAAAACCATATGACAAGTGATGAAAACAATTTAAAATAAACTGCTAGAATTCACTAAAAAACTTATTAATTATATGCAGATGGATTTATTATTGAAAAAAATGCTGGAAACCATATTTATTTTGAGATTAAAACCTTTAACATCTGTAACAGTTTCAAAAATAACACTGTGACCCCACAGTCTGATAAATAAGTTCTAGAGCTACTCTCTTGTTGTTCTATTTAAGCCTTTCCATTAACTTTGGCAGATTCTTGAGAAATGTTTAGAGTTTCAGAAACCTGTGTTTCTGAAACTCTAAACATTTCTCAAAAATCTGCCAAAAAAAACTTTGTTGATTTCAAAATGGCTTTTAACTCTGTTCATCGACATAATTTGTGGTTGATCATGAGATCATAAGGCAAACCAGACAAGATAGTTAACTAATGAAAGCTCTCTATAATAATACTGAGTCATGTGTGAAAGTTGGTAAGGCTTGTAGCAATTGATTTAGCATTGCTTCTGGTGTTCGACAAGGGTGCATGTTGGTCTCCTTTTCTCTTTAGTTTGATTATGTTATGCGAAATTCACTGCAAGGGAAAGATTTTGGCCTTAAATGGTCTGGAGTTCTGAAGATGTCTGATATAAATTATGCTGATGATTTAGCTCTTTTGGCAAATGATGTTGATGAGATGAACTCTTTCATTCGAGCTGTTGATGAGACTGGTAATAGAGTAGGTTTGGTTATAAACAGAGAGAAAACTAAAGTGATAAAAATTGGTCATGCAGGCTGTGATTCAGTTAATCTGAATGGTTGCAGTCTTGAACAAGTGTCTCAGTTTAATTATCTTGGGAGCTACGTTACTGATACTGGTGATGTGTGGAATGAGATTAACAGACAAATAGGGATGCTTCTGGGATTTTTAAGAATATATGGAGAGTGTGGAGAAATAGACATATACACCTAAAGACTAAAATTAGACTGTATAATAGTTTGGTTCTTTCTAGAGTTAGTTATGGTAGTGAAACTTGGATCCTTCGTAAACAAGATAATAGGAAACTTGATGCTTTTGATTCTAGATGTTTATGCAGTATCTTTGGTATTTGATGGTTCAGATTTGTAAGTAATGATGAGGTTAGGGAAAGGAGTCTGCAACCTCCTTTGAGCAGCATATTGTGCAGAGAGAGACTTCGTTGGGTTGACCATATTGCTTGTATGTATAACTATAGATTAGCAAATAGGGTGCTTACAGGCCTCAGAAAGAGAGGAAGACCTAGGATGTGGTGGGCAGAGAATGTCAAGTAGGACTTTGTTAGAATTGGTGTATGGGGAGCCAGATGCAGTAGATATAGCTTAGAATAGATATGTTTGGAGAACCAAATTGCACAATCTGGTTGGATCTCCATAGCATATGGCTGCTTGACGAAGATGATGAGAAGGAACTTTGCTTTTTTTTTACTTCCTGAAATTGTTTTTATTATTTAAATTGTTTAAGGGGATATTATATTATTGAGTGTAGGAGCAGAAAAGGATTCTTTTCAGAATAGCTATACTTTAGTTCCCTTTCTCTTGACATTTCTTAGGAATATAATTTAACACACTGCCTCATAACATTGGTTCATTCATATAAGTTATTTGACATGTTATTAAATAAAAAAATAAATAAATACCTCCTCAAGCAGCTGCTTGCCACAGAGGTCTGACAGGAACCTATCAATGTATATGCCATAGTAGAAGGTCTGTGAGGATGGCAAGTCCTCAGCAGAAAAATGACACAAACATCCATGCCTTACCCAGGGCTCGAACCCAGGTCCCTTAGATCAGTAGCCAAGTGTGCTAACCACGGGATGGTTGACATGTTATTATACTTTAAAAATCTTCTCACATACTTCAGTGCACCTGAAGAGGTCATAGGTTTGTCGTCCATCTGATCAGGATGAATAATGTATTTTGTTAAGGCAGTCTGCTAATGAGCAACAGCTATATTTGGATACAGAAGGAATACCAATAAGCTCCATTTTGTGTTTTTGGCATTGTCAGTTCATCTGATTCTTATTTTACTCTTTTCTTTAATTCTTTTGGAATACTGCACATAACTTTATTTTCTAATTTGTTATTCTGCATGCAGACAGCATAATGAAATTAATGCATCCTCACTTTACATGTGGTACTCTTTAAAAATTAAGAGTTTCCAGAAATGAAAATATGTCTACAGCCATCTGCAGTAATACATCTTATTGCAGTTGAGAGCAGTTCAAAGATAACAAAGCTAAAGGTAAAGAAGAAGTAAGAAGGTTTATGATATGGAAATGGATTTTACTCTAGTAAAAATTTAATGAAAATGTTGTTAGGAATTCTGAATTAATTCATGGTGAAATTTTTGTGAACTTGACTGTAAATCATAACTATTACTAGCTTTATCATAACTATTACATGTGGTATTTGCACATTGCTAACAAACAGGGTTTCAATGGATTGTCTATAAAAATAAAAATTAAATAAATACCCCCTCAAGCAGCTGCTTGCCACAGAGGTCTGACAGGAGCCTGTCAGTTTATATGCGATAGTAGAAGGTCTGAGAGGATGGCAGGCCCTCAGCAGAAAAACGACACAAACAGCCATGCCTTACCCGGGGCTCGAACCCAGGTCCCTTAGATCAGTAGCCAAGCATGCTAACCACTCGGCCATGGGACGGCATGTATTAAAAATAATTTAAAATTCTCTGTTGTTGATCAATAAAATTTTAGAGTTTTATCCTTCAAACTATTTGTATGTTAAATGTTCTTAGGAGAACTTTTCTCCTAAGAACTTTTAACATGCAAATAGTTTGAAGGATAAACTCTAAAATTTAATTGCTCAATGACAGAGAATTTAAAATAATTTTTAATTAATTTCTGAGCAAGAAGGTCTTTTTAATTTTATAAGCATGTATATGAATAAATTTATTTTGCATGGCCGAGTGGTTAGCTCTCTTGGCTACAGATCTAAGGGACCTGTGTTCGAGCCCCGGGTAAGGCATGGTTGTGTGTGTTGTTTTCCTGCTGAAGTCCTGCCATCCTCACAGACCTTCTACTATGGCATATAAACTGACAGGCTCCTGTCAGACCTCTGTAGCAAGCAGCTGCTTGAGGGGTATTATTATTATTATTTTTATTTTATTAATAAGAAAGTATGCAAATAGGCACAACTTTTATTAATATGAGATGTCATAAGTCACAGTTTTGCAACTTTATGAATTAAGAAACAAAAATTAGGAAGTAAGTTTTTCCAGAAACATTGTTGTTTTTAAGATGATCCTTAGAAATAAAGGCAACAGTTTATTGGATATAATAAAAGAAATTAAATTACATTTTTACACAGATTGTGTCTGCATTGTGTGCATTTTATCACATGAAAAATAGCTTTATCTTTGTTAAATTACTGATCTTTGAAGTAGTAAATTCTTCTTTTGAAATAGCTTTATTTTTGTAAAATTTGCTTTTGTTACAAAACTATTAGCCAAATGGTACAATGGTACTTCTGATATTTGATGCAAGATTTAAAGATAATGATTAAAAACATATAATTTGAAACATTTGTAGTATTTTATAAATATATTAAACTAGGTTAAAACACTCAAAGTAAAAAAAAAAGTTTAGAATTTTAATGTTTTTATGCAATATTTATATTTTTTTTCATCTGTTTCTTTGTTTTATTTGTGCATAATTGTTAGCATTTATTTATTACTTGATCTTGCCTTTTTCTCTTATGTTACAATAATCTTTTCAGGTTATATCTGGGACTGTTCAGATTGGGCTGTATCACAGAAACCTTTACCCAATATTGTTGAAATATCTACAAAAGAAGTGAGAGATTCATCCAGTGTACCTAGTACAGAGTCCAACAGTCGAGCCAGTCAGATTGAGTTACCTACTTCAAAGGAAGCAGAAAGCAATATGCTTCCTCGTCATATGGTGCCAAACAATCAGATAGAGGGTGAGGACTTTGATCTCCCAGAATCTGAATATGTGGGAGATTCTGAGACTAATGATAATGACTTTGATGACAGCAACACAATACCTGCACCAAATTTTGAAAAAATTCTAGGAATGGCAGACTTAGAGTTTGTTGATGATGGTGCAGAAAGTTTGCCAACATCACCTCATAAATATCAACGTCACCCTAATTCCTATCTTCCTCCACATTCATTGAGTACAGCTGAGACCAGTCCTGATCATTCTTGGAGTGATAACCGACGCCAAATTTGTGACCTCTCTGATGATGAGGTCATAACCTATGGCTTCCCCCCTCAGGGAGGCCGGGGCTTCCACATTGACACTGAAAGTGAGGACTTTGTTCCAACATCTGGATTGGATACTATGTCTATGTCAGTAGGTGGTTATACATCTACAAATGCTTCCTACTCTGACATTTCAGGTGCTGTTTGTGAGATAGATGACAGTGAAGCTAATTTTAGTGATGTGGACTATGATACAATTGAACTGAAACCATCACCATTTCCTCAGGACAGATTCTGCTCAACCCATCTATAGCTACTAGTTTTGTGTAGTGTTCTTTTTCACATGTTGAATCATTAAATCATACAACACATTAATGGAAAAAGATTGGTATGTCTTGTAAACTAGAAAATAGGTCATGGTATACCAATCCTGCAATTTGTGATAAATTGATAATAGGCAGCTAAAAGTGCCATGTTTCCAGAAGAAACTTAGCTGTTGCTTTACATAGATCTTTCGTGCCAAATTTCCCCATCTTCCAAGTTCAAGGAATTTCCAATTTTATATGATGTTTTTATATGAGAACAGTTCTTCTTAAAATGCCATATTGCATCTGCATTACATAAGTCATTTGCCAGAAACTGTTGATGTACGGTGTCACATTGTTGATTTGTGAAGTTAAACATAAAAACTTTATATATATATACGCAAACTGTTAATCTTATTGATAGCATTCCACAGTACTTTTCACTAATTAAGAAGTCAAAGCACATTTATAAAAAATTATGTCTGTTTGCTGAAAATGTATTGCACTTAGTTTCTCTTATGTTTTCAGACTTCCCTTCTTTTCTTATAGTAATATATCTGGCTTTAAGAAGTTAAACACCCCTTTCTTTAAATATATGCAAATAAAATACATTAATTGGTCTGTACAACGTAACTTTGTACCATAAAACTAGCATTTACAACAGCATAATTGCATAAACATTTTTGTGATAATCTATTTGCCATATTGTTAGGGGCATAGTCAATAAGAATATGAACTTCAGAACTTTGTCTTTGATGAAGCTTTCATACTTTGCTAAGTTATTGTTTGTAAAAAATTTATAATGTTTTACAAACTATCAGTACTTATTTTTTGAGAACTTTTATGATGCTGAAAATATTATAAGTGAATGCAATGCTTTTGGTAATTTTAAATCACCTGTTACATTTCAAAAAGTGTGAAATAATAATATTAGTTCATGTCAGTTTGTGCCATTTCAGACTGCTTTCTTCACACTTCTAAATAAATCACCTTTAATTGGGAATATAATTTAGAAGTTACTTCCACTCTCATAACTTAGTCAAATTAATTGTATATATTTAATATATATATAGTTTAACTGTAAGTGTTATAATTGCATCTGTCATTACAAGGCTGGTCCAAAGCATGTGTCATTCCTCATAGATAAAATTTTTGAATAAATCATAAGTAATGGTTTTCTGAATTGTTAATTCATTATGGAAATTAAATATAAATGCAAATTAAATTATAAATAGCCTTATTTCGCAGAGAAATTGTCTTTTTATACCTTTTTAAATTTTACAGAAGATTTTGATTCTTTAGGTGTTTTTTTAGTTATTGGTAATTTTATCTCCACAAGAGTAGCACAAATTCATCAATCATCCTTGGCATACGAATAATTTAAAATTATTTTTATTTTTACTTAATTGGAGAAATTCAGTTCATTTGAAGTAACAGAAATTTTGATGTGGCTGTACGATCATTCATAGCCATGTGCACAAGATGTCTGTCCTCTCGTTCATTTGTGTGACACGGCTGTTGAGATCCCTTACATCAGTGAGTTCGTTCCTCCTCTACCCACTTACACCATATTCTCATCACTGTAACAGCATTCCATCCAACATGAGCACCAAAGTCTCAGTACGATAATCTGCCTTCCCATAATTCCACAATTCTCCCTCGATCAAAGTCAGAAACCTGGTCGTATGGATGCCATATTCTTTGACAGGGCATACTTGATCCTTAGTGTACATGTATAAGTAGTATTGATAAGGCAATGGTATTAATTAATATGATTGGTAAGTTTGAGAGTAGACATATTGTAAGTTTATATACAGGGTGTCCAAAAATTATTTTTACGATTTTTATCCAATATAAAAAGTCAACCAGGAGATTTTCCATTTTATTTATTTATACAACAGTGGGGTTGTTCCATTTTACAGGGAAACTCATTAAGTTTTTCTGAATACCAAATTTTGGTCATCCCTGAAACATAAATAGTCACCTCATCAGGAAAATATGATTCTTACCAGAAAATCATTGTCCAGGTTAGTTCTGTCCAGTAGTGTCATTGCAAATTCCATATGGGCGACCATATCATGCATAATTGCTTGCAAGAGTTGCAACTTCAAATGTTTTTGCAAGTCATCATACACTGTCGAACAGGGCAACTGTAACTCATGCAGTTTGTGTCAACTGTGTGAACTCCGAACAAAGGCTCTCGAATACACTCGACAGTTCCAGTTTCCATAAGTGTTTTATACCAAGCTCATATGGTTGGTCTCGATGGAGGCAATCTGTTGTAATGAGTTCTAAACCTTCATTGGACCTGTGTATCAGATTTTGTTTGAATAAACACTCAACACACTGTGCTTTCTCCTTTGTATTCATTGTGACAGGGGAAGAATGAAGATCGGAAAAAAATGAAGATGAGAAAACTTGTCAAAACTTGGTAAAAAACTTAATGAGTTTTCCTGTAAAGGAACAACTCTATTTCTACACCTCCTGGTTAGCTTTTTATATTGAATAAATTTTGTAAAAATAATTTTTGGACACTGTATTATGTATAATTTCTCCCCCATCCGTTTCTTCTGAAATATTACTTCTATCATATGAGGGAACTTAGTTGTCTGATTTCTGACATGGATGGCACCAGTGGTGAATCCACAAAATATGCAGGAATTGTTATATGTCACATTGCTGAAGAAGATGGTTAGTCTCTGATGGAATAGTGGTTATCAACCTGACATGCTTCTGGGAGACATGGGTTCAAATCCCACTTAGGAAAAAAAAATCTTTTTTTTTTCAGCTAATTATTTCAAGCATCTTCCCCTACTTGTGTTTCTTATAAGAAATTCTTATCCAACTATCATGACTTCACCTTACACAATTTTTTTTAAAATGCATTATTTCATTAGTCAGTCTTTAAATGTTTGACCTCTGAAAATAGCATCTTTCTGTGAATAATTGTTATTTTCTGTCCACAATTGAAGACTTGGCATGAGTATCTCAGGTTCTTCAGGTTTGGTTATTTTTACCTCTGAGCTGCACTTTGTGCATATAATGAGCCAAATGGCCTGTTCACAAGAACCTCCCAAGAGATCAGAGTTGGCTAGGGAAAGAAGATATACTGGACAGCTTTTAGGAGATAAAGATTTCTATTGAGGCCATCCAGCATGTTCCTTAACATGAACAGAATATGGCACTCCTTCACACAGGGACATGGCTTAATATTCCTTTGGACAAATTGCAAAACTCCTTGGTATTGCTCTTTTCACCATGGGCAGAGTGAGAACTAATGGTAAGATGAAATTAGCAGTGATAAATCTCAATGCAAGCACTGTTTAGACTCAAACCCAAGAACAACAGATTGTGAACATGACACATTACTGATTGAACCAGCCCTCAACCTCAAGATCATGGAATTAGTACAGTCTGCTGTTAATTGAGAATGAAGTAGTTGTGCTAACTCAGGTGGTAAGAGTACTTGATATGTTTTCAGGAGATTGCAGATTTAGATCGTATGCCCACCAAAACCCAGTTTTTTCAGGTAACTCTTCTGTTGTTAAAAGGGCAAAAGACTAGAATTAAATAACAGTTACAACAAAGTGATCAGTATTATTATTCCTGACATTCTTAAAAATTTCTAAACATTTAGAAGAAATCCTAAATTAGTTTGCAGAAAATATATTGAGTATCCATCATATATAATTTATCTAGGGGGAGAACATAACCTCCTAATTGCAAATTTTAATAAATTTGGATTGACTAGAATAGGCTGTAAAACATGTTTAATATATGTAAATATATATTGCACATATTTTACAGAAATGTTTTTTCAAAAAAACCAGTAAAGTGCTGGACAGCATTCTTCTCCATTCCATCTCAATCTAGTCACCTTACCAGGCCCGTAATTTTTTTTCTAGATGCTTTCATGATTAATTTATACTATTATAACTATACCTATTATTAATTTCTATTATTATAATAAAATCTGTAAATGTCTGTGATCCCTCTCCACATCCACTTGTATCCAAGTTCAATCACCAGGGGTCAATGTCCAACTTTGGTGGTGTAGATGTAGTTTCTGTTCATCTGAAGGGCACATATAATTAACTATTAAGCAGCATCACGGGTTAAAAATATTGAAATGATAAATTTTGAAGATAAATCCCTCTCTGCACATGAATTATTACGATAATTAATAATGCTTATGTATTTAAATGATAGTGCATTAACCCATAACTTATTTATTTGGCATCAACTCATCAGTGGAAAGTATTTGATTTTACCAAAGTATCCACTGATCTTCTGGATCTTGGGGATAATAGTCATCCCTTCTTGGGTCTTTAATGGAATTCAGATTATCATCAGTATTGTTTGTGTACTACCCATATTCTTTTGTGAATATTTCATTGCTAGACTCTATTATTAAGAAATATAAAATACTATATTGTCCCTCTGCTGCAGTAGTGGATTTAGAGTCCCAATGCCTACAGTGTGTAGTTGAAATGACCTCTATAATTATCAAAGTGTTTTTCATTTATCCCATTCCAATTACCAGTTTACCTTGATAATAATATTCAAAAATATTCTTATATGTAGGGGAGAGAGGTGGGGGGGGGGGCTCATTCTGTAGTGTGCCAAGCTCATAATCTGCAATTCCCAGGTTCAAGTCCAGCAACTCCAGGGACAGCATTGAGATTTATCTCTACAAAACTCCCTGCCCTGCCCATGGTCAGTAGGGGACACCAATGGGCTTGGAAAAGCCGCCATCCATCAAACAGCATGTTTGGCTGTGGCCCCATGTGTGGGAGAGTCATACCCTGTGCACGTTAAAGAACATGTTGGATGGCCTTGATGGGAGGCTGCAGTCTCTCCCAACAGTTATTCCAGTGGGTCCTCTCCTCCAACCTTTTCTGAGCCCTTGGGATCCTTGTGATCTGCCCATTTAGTCCATTGTGTGCAAAAGAAGTGCTGCTCAGAGGTAAAACAACCCGCCCAAAAATTCTTATATATTTTTTATTTACTATTACTTACTAACAATTACAAATTTTAAAGAAACAGTTATAATTTCACAGAATTTGGGGTCACCTCATTAGCCAGGGCCCTAAGTGGCTGCTTAGTCCACTTATTGGTGAATCCAACCATGCTCCAGTGGTTCATATAAAATCTTGTGGGTGTTTAGTAATGAAGCTGTTAGAGGCATTGTACCAAATTTACAAAGCTTTGCTGAGAAATATTGTTGACATGTAAATTCCCTTATTCAATACAATATATGCATTTATGAAATAAGAACTTTCATTTGACTGGCTCATGTAATTTTTTTTGTATTAACTCTTGGATTAAGTCTTTATGGTCTTTCATTGCTCATTTTCAGTTAGGCAAAAAAAGTTAGTTGTCACCAAAAGAAATACCTTGAGTTGCCACTGAATAAATTTAAATAAGTTGCCACTTAATTTGGTTAAATTACTGCTTAAGATATATTACTGTTCTATAGCAAGCAGTTGCTTGTCAGAGCTCAGTAACAAAGCAGCTTCTGCTATAGAACTGACAGGATTCTGTCAATATCTGTGAGGAAAGCGAGACCTCGGCAAAAAAGACAAGAAGTTCCTTGCCTGGAGCTGTAAACTGCAGGCATGCTTGCTAATCTCTCAGATACTCAGCAAATGCTAGGACATTGTGTTTAAGAAAAAAAGTAATGTTTGGAACTGTGAACTTTAGTTCTCACATTTATCAGTATAATTTATTTTCTTGATGTTCGAATTTTATGACTGAACTCTATATGCATTGTATTTTGTGTTTTGATCTGAATATAGGGTAAATTTTTTTAATGAAATTTTGAAGGTATAGCATGTGCATTTGTAATAAAATGATTTCATATTCATGAAGTTTTTTTTAAGTGATAATCTGGACCAAAATGATAAATAGAGGTTACACTCACAAGATTAATTTTTATAAATAAATTCCTCAGAATTAACCATTGTCAAACCTCATTCATCATGAAACTTAGTTTATCGAAACTAGTAGGCTTAGAATATTATAATAAACTTAGAATTAAAAATTTTCAGGAAATTTACCTTTTATATTTTTTTATGAACTTCATTTTTTTTTTCAAACCTCATCAAAACTGGCATCGGTATTTATGAAGATTTACAAAGTTAAGTTGTACTGGCCAAGGTTTGCAAAATATTATGTAAAAGCCTATTGCTGAATATGATAGGTTTTTAAGTAGTAAAGCTTTCAAAAAATTATTCTAAAACCTTCACTTGGAACGTTTGTGATGAGCATTTTGTTTTTAAAATGCAATTAAACCTTGCTTGTATATATATTTATATGTCAGTTTCCCTACTCATAAAAATACTGTATGTTAACGGCTTTATTGAACAACGCAACAAATGGCCTTACTTGTTTAATGCACTTAACGTAAGTTAAATGCTCTTGAATTACAAATATTGACCGTCTTGAAGTGCCTGTTGACTTGTGTTGAATATGCTCTTCTTTGTAAGAAGAATTTACAGTGAAGATTTTTAATTTCTAATGTGCTGTGGTTTTTTATACACTTTTTGTAGTAGTCTAAGTTAAATTTATTCTTTGCAACCATGAAATAATTCAATGTGTTTCTTAATCTGAGAAGTTAGTCTTTGAACTGTAGTCACCTTTGTCTGTAAGGTCTGTGGGATCTAAGAGATGAAATTTTTGGTTTAAATAACTAAAGAAGCATGATTAAATTTAGAGAAGAAGGATCACGTTTCTGTATTACCCTTGGCGTGTCCAGGTCATAGGTATACGTTGACAGAATCCGAAAAGGACTTCTGTCTTCGTTTTTAGTATAACAAAAAAAATTCAATTTAAAAAAAAATAAAAATTGCTATTTGAAAACTTTCTTTTTTATATGTATACTAATAAAATACATAATTCAAGAATGAAAAATAATATTTGCTTTTTTCATCTAATGCATATTTTATTAAACTACAATATAAATAATTCATTAAAGCCATCTAATTGTCATTTCTTAGAAGAGCTATACGATATTGCCGTTTGTTTTTTAACGTTACTCTTTGCTGAAGCAACAGCCTGACTTAAGCTCACAAGTTTGATATGAACTATTATCAATAATTTTTCCTTCAAGTTTCGAAAATCTAAAAATTTATATAAAAAAAGAAGATTTTGGAAGTAATTATCGAAGTATTTACCTCTATTTTTTTCCCCCCGTTTTACACTCTTTTCTGTCTTAAGCCTATTTTAATATTCCTAGAATTATTTTTATATCATTTATTCCAGGCATTCTATGCATTTTTTTCCGCTCTTTGAATTGAAACTATAAGTAAAAAAATAGTCTTCTTAGCCAGAGGAAGGACAGAACTCGTTATTGTGAAGACTGCCTGGATTGTTTACCGTGAGCTGTTGGATCACAGACTGGATAACGTCACCATGCATCCAGTTAGTAGTTATAATTTTATATTTAAACCTTCGTTTTTATTTCTGTAAATTATCGATCTTTCAGAGTTATGCTACATCGGATGGCCGGCTTACAAGTTGTGGCGGTTATTTTATTTCACATCGCATTAGGTTATATATTTTCTTTTATCATTTCAAAAACTTTTATTTTGTAGCGTTTCGTGAAAATGAGACATTTTCGGCAAGGTTTTTACCCCTCTCTTTACCACCACACTTTAAGCCACTCTGACGATAGACTCTTTTTTTGCTTTGATGCACTAACTTTTCGACACTTTGCTAAGATCCCCAAAATTCAACACCTAAAGAAAACTATTCATAGTGTTTAGTAAAAAAATGCAGCCAAGAAAGTGTTCTTCCACTTCATAAACAGGACAGAAAATCCCATTAATGTGGGTAATCCAAGTCACCTTGTATAACGCTGGTTCGTGTTTTAAAATATACCACACTAAAAAGAATCATTGAAAGAAAAAATCATGTTTCAGGTAAATGTTAAACCATAATTGCGTAGTCTGATCAATTTTTTTCCTTTATGTCATTGTAAAAACGTCTTATTAAAATTAATACGCTCTTAAATTTGTTTAAATTTTTTATTTTCATGAAATTTAGAGTTAAATTCTGTTTAATTTGGTATATAACACGACCTATTTGTGTTGACTGTTTTGTTTTTATTTAAGGTGGCTTGTTTATATGACTTGGTACAATTGGCGAAAAGCGTGGACTTTTCTCAGTACTGTATCAAGAAAAAAAAATGTAAAAAAAGTAATTTTTCTCTGAAAAATTTTTTGTTCTTTTCCATTCACATGCATTATAATTATTTCTATTAATTTTATTTGCATTGCCAGATGCATTTTTTTAGTGCATGACTAAAAAAAATACCATTAAAATAAAACTGGTATTTTGTTAAATATTTTATTTTTTTAAAAATCCAGATTTAAATGCTGATTAATTTGTCATATAACATGCCACGATTCCTTTTTTTATTGGCTCAGTATAGGGAGGAAATAGCTTGGCCTCTGGATGCAAACCAATTTTTCAGGTTGGATACTGGAAGGGTTAAAGAATTGTAACTTTTCACAGACTGAATTTTTTTTTTTTATTTCATATTTTAATGCTCTGTTTGCAGGTTCTGCCTGATTGTTACTTTATGTATTCGCCAGTTAAGAAATTTTGATACATGCAAAGGTTAATATTCTGATAATTGAACAAATCCATTTGTTACACTCTTTGTACAAGAATCAATTTGAAACATCGGAATGCAATTTAGGTAATATTTTATTATATCACCATTAAAGCACTTCGTTTTTTACATAATTATCCTGCAGTAGCATTCTCAACAGCTTATGTGGTTAAGTTGCAGGGCTTGGGAAATCCTATCGTCAGTGATGAGTGAATTTTCTGCCGTGACTTGTTACTTCAGAAGCTAGGAGCAATTACAACAGTTAAAATATTTCCAGGTGAGAGAACAATAATTTTCACCTTTGAACACAGTATTGTTGATTTCGTTGAATGCTCGTTTTTAAACCACATATAAAAGTAGGAATAGTTCTTTTTTTGCTCCCTCCTTTCACATTGGGGCAAATCTTTGCCCTGGCTTGTAATAAAAACTGCTAATGGTCAGATTGTTCCAAACTTCCCCACATCCGGTTATTCAGTTTATCACTTTACAAGGGATAGTGGTGCAGGTTCTTAAATACTTGAGTTGCTCAACAAAAGATTATCAGATAATCTCCAAGCTAATGGTGGTTGGTTTTCATTGATGACTTTATCTGTAATTTGGCAACTCGCCATCTATTTAGTCAAGTCCTAATAAAACAGATTATTGACGGGAGGAAGTGAAAATAAGTATTTTGTCCTTTGAAGTTAACAGTATTTTCCTCTATTGTGTTCATATGGCCAGATCTGCAATTCCAAAGCTTTTTAAGTCAGTGTTTTCTGGACTGGAATCTAATAGGTCCCAACCTCTTTTCTGAACTTGGCATACAGTCCAAGTTATTTTTTTAGCTTTGTGCAATAATGGTCACTTGTCAATGTGTCTTTTTTAATTCTATTTATGGCTCCTATTAGCCATAGACTATTTGAAATTGCTGTTGTATATAATTTTTTTGGCGTGAGTGACTACAGAATGAACTTACTGGAAGTTGTATATATGTCTCATTTTTTTATGATTATGACAGTTTATTGGGTCCACGGAATATGCAATATTTTAGATTCTACACCTTTTTATACTCTCTTCTTTGATGGTGAGTTTTATTGCCAAAAATATGTTATTTACCCTACGAGAATAGCATGCAGTGCACTTAGTCTGGTTTAGGGCCCTGGTCTATAGCAGCATTGATTGTCAAAGTAGAATGAATTTCATGATTTATTAGTAGTGTTAAGGATCCTAAATATTACCCATGCCTGGGAATCACATACCTTAATTAAATGGTTATTTAAGATTGTTTTGCAGCAGCTGAATGTGTATAGGGGTGGTGACCACATGGGCCTGCTTAAGGTTTCAGATTGCCTTAGGCTCAATGCGCTTACGGGAGCCCCCAGGAATCCCGTAAGCAATGTTCCTGATTATTCTAAACCCTTTGTAGCAAGATAACAGGAAACTCGATGCCTTTGATTCTAGATGCTTTACACAGTATCTTGATATTGAGCATTAGGTGGTTTCACTTTGTAAATAATGATGAGGTTATGCAAAGGACTGGGTAAATTCTTTTGAGCAGCTTATTGTGCAAAGAGAGAATGCTTTGGTTGCTCGTATGCATAGCTGTAGATTGGCGAATAGGGTTATGAACAGCATGCCTAAAGTCTTCAGGAAAAGGAGACCTAGGATGCAATGGGCAATCTCGAACAGGACCTTGCTAGAATTACTGATGACAGATATGTTTTTGGAGAACAAAATTGCGCAATCTGGTAGGACCTCCGTAGCCTATGGATGCATAAGGACTTTGTATGTATGTAGTGTTGGTTCGTGATGGACAAATTTGAAGCTTTTTTTTAACACTTAACATACTTTAACTCCTCAATAACGTTTTGTTTTAGCAGTAACATCAGTTTTTTTTTTTGCAATGGATACTTCAAACCTGGCGTGTGTTTTGGTAACCATCTTTTGTGCGCGAAGCCTATGCTTTTCAAAATTATGTTTCAATCTTGCGCTGAGCATTGTAAACTTTTATATAGAGCAAGTTCAATATATCAGGTGTCCTGCTATGGTTTCTAATTCTGCAATGTAACTTTTTGCTCAGCTATTTTAAGATATTATTTGTTTGGGGGAAATTTTTCTTATTAAAACGAAAACTTTGGATGCTGACAAATTTATTCTAAAATATCAATATTAGCAGTAGTCTTTTCTGTTTGCGTCCATTTCTACAAAAACATGCATTTTTGCATTCTATTAGAATAGAGTTCTATAGCTACTACTTAACAGTGATGTATTGAAATACTGCCTAAATTGTTATAGTAATATGTATTACTCTAAAAAAGATGTAAACTGTTATCTTCATTTCATACCTTTCACAAAATTTATAGCATTTCTTGCCAAAGTAAAAAATTGTGACTCTTAATTTAAGTGTTGTTAGGACTAATATAAAACAACAAAAACACATAATTACTTTATAGATATCTCCAGGGTGCAGCAAATACGGGGCTGCTTGTCCCTTGGAAACTAAATATCGTCCCTACCCTCTTCTGTCAAAATGTGTTCTCTTATTTTGCCATCACCATCCTGGCCACAATTCTTTGAGTGTCCAAGATTCTTTGGATTCTAGATATTTTTTGGTAATGAAACTGTATTTGCCTATAGCAGGCGTGTCCAACCTTTTGACTTCCCTGGACCACATTGAGTGAAGATTTGACTTCCCTGGGGCACACTGAGTGAAGATGAATTGTTTTGGACCACGCATAAAATATAGTTAATGTATATGAATAATAAAACTTCATTTATTTTCTTATTTTTTTTATTATAAAATTAAAAAAGGGAAACTTGAAACTAGTGGATATCAAAAACTCGCTGAAAATCACATAATCATGTTGAAAGCTTATACGACGTAAACTTTACGTTTTGCGGGCCTCATTACTAGCTGTCCAGGGCCGCGGGTTGGAAACGCCTGGCCTATAGTAATGCATACAAGATTTCAATGAACTAGGGTTACAACATGTATGACGTGAGCGTATCATTTAAAAGCATCTTTTTTCTAGCCAACAGTTAAAAATATTTGTTTCAATGTTCCATTTTTCTGGTGCATGATCATGTTTAAATTGAATTAAAAATAAAAAATCAAATGTTTAGATTTATAGGTAAACAAATATTTCAATTAATGTTCAGTTGTTATAGTTTTTCCAGCGAAATAGTTAAAAGATCTTCAGAAAATACTTTCATCCCGAACGACCTAAATATAACAATATTGCCATTAAGATTTGCATCAAAATTTGCTATCTTAATTTTCCCCCTGTGTGCAAATATATTTATATTTCTGCTACTTGTGTACAAGTGATTGGCATCTGTGCAAACTGATACTCTTAAATATATGTTATCAGTACGAAGAAGCAAGTCATGTTGCCCAAGCTGGTGCTATATCTGGCTGCCCTCCATTGTGTACATTACCGGACTGTACATAGTTCTTGAAACGTCTTGTAATAAAAAATGGTTTCATACAGAATATGTTTTCGTTTGTGAAATTCTTTTTCCTGAATCTGAATGTTGATGTGTTAGCTGCAAATATATTTACATACTAGACATTGAATAGGCAACGTAAGAAACCCAATTTTCGAAATGCTTTTTTTAATCGTTTTTAGAATTAACATCTGTTACTGAAGTTTTTAGTCTTTTAAATTACATTGCATTGATGTCCATAAATGGTTCTGCAGAAGCCTCCCCCTCGGTGTGAGCGCCTGTACAACGGTGAAGGGGACCACCCTGTGAAGGTTCCGCTGGCTCGGTTACCTTCACAGGGTCCTAAACTCTCGCCCGCGTGTTTGCCGTGCGCGGAGACCCGTGTCCCGGGAAAGGAGGATCCTGGTAGTTGCTCGGGGGTCCCCGTCTCTCCTCAGCTCATGACTGGCGTGGTCCCCATTGGCCGTCTTGCCATTGGGGAGCCTGTCTGTCGCGGGGCTGGGCAGCGGATTCCGGGGCCTCTGCTATACACTGCTTTGGCCTCTGCTTCCGGTAAACGGGAGCTCCTGGGGTGGCCCCCCCAGGAGCAATCGGCTGGTGGGCAGGTCCTGCTAGGGTCAACCGTGCAGAGCGGTGAGTAACCTTGCCCACGGTCCGGGTACAGGTTTACAAGTTTCCTCACAGATTTTCCTTTTGTTGTTATCCTTTCTTTGTGAGGCCAGTTTGGCCATTCACAATTTTTCTTATTTTATGCTTTGTTTGATTTGTGTAGAATGTTTTGTTCTGCACATTTCTCTTTTTATTTTTCTTATATTTATTTGTGAGGGCTTGGCTCACTGTCTGTGTGGGTATAGTGCCTGCGTAGCCCTGGCGCCCGACTGGGCGTCCTCTTGTTGGGCTCCGTGGAGGGTGGGGACAGCAGGCACTGAACCACACAAAACAAACCATGAGAGAGAATGAAGAAATAAATGCGATCACAGCCAAAAAGAGGGCTCGACATGAGCCCCCATCTTCCTCGTTGTCTACGTTATCTCTGCCATCGTCTTCTGTGTCTTCGTTCCCAAAGTTCTTGATCATCCATTCCATGGGTGATCAGGTACTTGGGGACATGTCCCCTTTTTTTGTTAACAAAGGTTTGAAAGGTCTTGCGGGAGAGCCGAAATCCGTCAAGCGCTTGCGATCTGGCGACTTGCAGGTTGAGACCGCTTGTTCTAAACACTCTGAACTACTCCTGAAAGTCAAAGAAATTGGTGAGGTGGCTGTCGAAGTCACTCCCCTTAAAACTTTGATTTCCTCTCGGGGTGTGATTACCGAGTGGGGCCTCCTCAAAGTCACTGAGGAGGAAATCCTCTCGGAGCTCAAACCTCAAGGAGTAACAGCGGTCCACCGGGTTTCGACACGCCGTGATGGGAAATTGGCACCCACCCGGGTACTGATTGTCACCTTTAACTCGCCACGCCTGCCTTCTTCCATCAAGACAGGTTACTTACATTGTGAGGTTCGGCAGTATATCCCAAACCCTCTGCGCTGTTTTCAGTGTCAGATATACGGTCATTTCCGCACAGCATGCAGGGGCAAGCCCACCTGTGCTCGCTGTGGCAGTAAGGATCATCTTGACCCTGACTGCACAGCAGAAAAGGCATGCTGTGTGGACTGTAGTGGCGAACATCCGGCGTACTCCTGCGTCAGAACAAGGCTTGGAGGGTGTTTCGGAGATATCCGACGACCCCCAACCTCGAAAAGTTCAAAAGCGCTAGGGCGAAATCTCGTTTCGTCCGACGCCAGAGCCAGAAGGAATCTTGGATCAAGTATACCTCTTCTATCACCCGCACGACTAGTTCTAAGGTCGTGTGGGATAAAGTATGGAAGATGGTGGGAACTACACGTCCCACTCGTTATCGATCCTGGAGCACAATGGACAGGCAATTGCTGATCCCAAAGCAATTGCCGACACTCTGGGGGAGTCGTTCTCCTCCATCTCTTCGTCTTCTTACTCCCCCAAGTTTCTGGCCCAGAAGGGCAGGGCGGAACGCTCTCCGCTGTCTTTCCACTCGAATGGCCTGGAGCGTTACAACAGGCCATTCACAGCGGAGGAACTTCGCCTTGTTCTGCACTCTTCTCGTGCCTCTGTTGTAGGGCCGGACAATGTCCATTATGCCATGCTTCAACATCTTTCACCATCGAGTAAGGATCGACTACTCCATGTTTTCAATCGCATTTTTCTCGAGGAGCAGTTTCCGGACTCCTGGCGGGAACTGGCATCGTCTTGGCCTTCCCCAAGCCAGACAAAGATCCCACGATTCCTTCCAATTATCGTCCCATCGCGTTGACGAGCTGCGTGTGCAAGGTGTTGGAAAGAATGGTAAATGCCAGACTCATCTGGTATTTAGAACATCACAACCTTCTTTCCAACACCCATTGTGGCTTTCGCAGGCAACAGTTAACTCTTGACCATCTGATATGCCTTGAATCGGCTATCAGAATCTCATTTTTACGTAGAGAGCACCTGGTGTCAATTTTCTTCGACATCGAAAAAGCGTACGACACGGCTTGGAGATTCGGCATTCTTCGTGACCTCCACAGCTTCGGCTTGAGAGGTCACATGCCGATCTTCATCTCCAACTTGTTATCGACACGTTCTTTTCGTGTCCGTGTCGGTAACACTCTGTCGCGGCCGTACCCCCAAGAACAGGGGGTGCCACAAGGCTGCTTTCTGAGTGTTACGCTTTTCGCTGTCAAGATTAATTCTATAACTAGACAACTTCCTCCATCAGTATGCAATGCCCTCTATGTTGATGACTTTAGCATCTTTTGCTCTTCGTCCAGCATGAGGGTCATTGAAAGACAACTGCAAATGCCAATGGTAACTTCGTAGACTTTACATTTCAACACCAAAATTTCAAACTTTTAACATAACTACATCGTTTGGAATATTCATTTGATATTTTGGAATTTTCAAATTTTTCCACCGTTAGAGGGCGTAATTATAACTTTTGGGAGATTCAAAAAACGTAAATTGTAATATTTGATTAATATCTATCCAGCACAAAAAGAATTTTTTATTTATCTGCTTAAACAAAAAAGTGCGATGCCTACAGACGGATGGACGGACAGAAAACAAAGCGAAATTATCCCTTTTTTTAAAAAAAAAAGCTCTAAAATTTTCTTTTTCCTTTTAACCGTTTTCTAAAGTGCTTCCAATCGTGAGCACTGAAATCTGTATCAAATATTAGCCTACCTTTTTCCAGAATCCATAAGTATTCGTGCAATACCATTCAGCTTTGCACGCCAAACAATCCGAAAGAAGACAAAACATGGCGTCCAAATTTGAGATGGCCAACCTCTACCTATATAGGGCCTCTATCAGGGGCGTAGCCATGGGGGGATGGGGGGGAGGATCCCCCCCAAAGTAAATCGTAGTTGGCAAAATTCGAAGCGACATCGTAAAATCTAGGTGAGTTGGGAAAATTTGTAATTTTTTTTTGGAAAATTAAGGGGAGTTGTCAAAATCGAGGCAACTTGACAAATCTAAGGCAGTTTGGAAAATGGACAGACGGCAAAATTTAGAGCAGTTGGCAAAATTCGAAGCCACTTAGTAAAATACAGGTGAGTTGGCAAAATCTTGGGGAGTTGGCAAAATTCGGAGTGACTTGGCAAAATCGTGTGGAGTTGGCAAAATTCAGGTGAGTTGTGAAAATTTTTATTTTTTTCTGTAAAATTATGGCGAGTTGGCAAAATCTAGCAGAGTTGGCGAAACTTAGGGAGTTGGCAAAACTAGGGACAGTTGGAAAATTCGTAGAGAGTTGACAAAATGCAGGTTTGATGTAAATATTGCAATTTTTCTGTAAAATTATGGCGTGTTGGCAAAATCGAGGCAGCTTTGCAATATTTAGGAGAGTTGGCAAAATTCAGAGTGGCTTTGCAAAAATCTGGTGTGATGTAAAATTGTGATATTTTTCTGTAAAATTGTGGCGAGATGGCAAAATTGAGGAAACCTGGCAAAATCTAGGGCAGTTGGCAAAATTCGAATCCACTTGGTAAAATACGGGCGATTTGTAAAAATTGGGATTGTTTTTGTGAAATTAAGGAGAGTTGACAAAATCGTGAAAACTTGGCAAAATCTAGGAAAGTTGGCAAAACTAGAAACCACTTGGTAAAGCACAGGTGAGTTGTAAAAATTGGCATTGGTTTTGTGAAATTAAGGAGATTTGGAAAAACCAAGAACTGTTGTCAAAATCTAGGGGAGTTGGCAAAATTCGAAGCCACTTGGTAAAATACAGGGGAGTTGTGAAAATTGTGCCTTTCTTGTGCAATTAAGGAGAGTTGATAAAATTCGAAGTGACTTGGCAAATTCAGGGAAGATGTAAAAATTGCAATTTTTTCTGTAAAATTACGGCGAGTTGGCAAAATTCGAATCCATTTGTTAAAATACAGGCGAGTTGTGAAAATTGAGATTTGTTTTGTAAAATTAAGGAGTGTTGGACAAATTGAGGAAACTGAACAAAATGTTGGAAAAATTCGAATACACTTGGAAAATACGGGCGAGTTGTGATAATTGGGATTGGGTTTGTGAAATTCAGGATAGTTGACTAAAATCGAGAAAACTTGGTAAAATCTTGGGGAGTTTGAAAAGTTTCAAGTGATTTGGCAAATTTAAGAGTTTCGTGAAATTAAGGAGAGTTGGCCAAATCAAGTGAAAATTCACTATGACTCGCTACAATTCAAATTCAGACGAGAAATTTATTACTGTGAAATTATGGGTAGTTGGCAAGCAAAATTGGAAGCGAAATGGGAAATTATGGTTAGTAAAAAAAAAATTGAACGGAGCGAAATCTAAGTAAATTTGCTCAGTTGGCAAAATTTGTATTTCGAGTTGGAAAATTTTTGATACTACTACTTGTTTTACTACCGCCACTGAGCTGCATATATATGCTCTGCTGTGAAATGTGCTTAAAGGGGCAATGCAGCAAAGAGGATGTTTTTAGTCTAAATCTGAATTGTCTCTGCGCATCACGAACTCTAGCTTTTTAGCACGTTGCTTCGGAAGAACAGCGGATGATAATCTCGGATTTCAGGTATGTTGAATGCTTTTTTTTCCTCCTTCAACACTTTGATATATATGACACTCCAAGAAAAAAAGTTAGTAAATGCCTGATTTGCAACAATATAGATGTAGTTTTCCAAATGCAATCTTTCTTACCAGATACACGTGGTTTACCCTAAGCCTTGCCGCCATTTTGGCAGTTACGGCAGGCGATGACTTGTAACGTGTCAAGCAGTACTTGTTATTCTCTCTGTAATTGTAGGGTTGATTCCAGAAGTATATCTAGCATCTCTAAGTGACTGATACTTATAGATTGATTATCAGTTTTTCATAATTAGCAATTATGTAAACTTTTATCATCCTATAACTACGCTTGTTGCGAACTACAATCCTGTTCGCACCGCGGACTCCGGTTCCTGCTCCTGCCGCGGAATAGTGCTTCCCGTGCGACATAATAAGCGCCGGCATGCTGTGATTCCAAGGAATCTTCCTCGCCACAATTGCAAAGCAGCAAGGAATTATGGATTATATTTTCAGCGTATTTGCAATTCACATGAAAAGTGCATGATTTTACTATCTTATTATTTATTTGAAATTACAAAATTTGAAAGAGAAGTTTGATATTTTGCAAACGTTGCAAATAAAATTTATGCTCATTGGCATAATCTGTTGTTGCCAACTTCTCATGCTGTGACCTCAGTTAAAATAAATATATCATATTAAATAAATTTTCTTAGTTTGCTTTTTAAATTTTAGGTACCTTTTTATTTTAATTACATTCATTGCACATGTAAACAATTTATAAAAACTGTGCTGTTAAAATTCTAAAAAGGAGAAAGATTTACGTATACATTTTAGAATTTTCAGCTTGTTATATGGAATGAAGATTTACTAAATAAATATAAAATAAATTCGGGAAGGATTGTATGAGACAACAAAAAATTAAACAATCATGTCAAAAAACTTTACAAATTGTTGAACACAGCAAAAGAAGTGGATTGAGGGAACTGAAGGGGTTAGTAAGGAACGCAGTGCATTTGAAAACTATACTGCTCACAAAAATTAGGGGATATTTCAAAATGAATATGAAACGATAAAAATATCCCCTAATTTTTGTGAGCAGTACATATATATTATTAAAAATTGCATCAACCAAGATTTTACTAATATTTTCTTTCAGGAACAACCCATACGTAAAAGTGCTGAAGAAGAAAAAAAACAGCGAAAGAAGAAAAGAAAGATATTTCATGCGATGTGAAAACATTCCCAAATGCTTATAATACATATTAAAAAAAACCCTAATTATTACGACAACAACAGCCTCCGAACCTAAAATTCTCAAGGAAAAAAATATGCAAGTATCTTAACGCCTGAGATTACGAATAGCAGCCTCCTTGCAGCACAACACATGTTCTTTTGTGCTGTATTTTCATTATTTCTATTATTTTTTTACATCTGCATTCTTGTGGTGCTGTAGTCAAAAGTTTCTTACATTGCGCCTATGGAAGCTTTCATTCTTCTTACATGCTTCTATGTTTGGTAATCGTCCACTGGGTAAAGCATTCCCAGAATATTACAGAACCATCTCCAGATTGAATACACCTGGATACAATCTGGATGAAAGGCTTCATTTCACATGTGATGCAGTGCATCACATGTGAAATGATGCCTTGCATCATTGGATTACAGACAGAAACGCGACTAATATGACCAGATAACGTTTTCCTGTGATCTGTAGTCCAATGTCTCTAGCGCCTAGCCCATTGCAGGATGCTTTATGTGCAGCTGTTACCATGGATCACTTCCGAGGTACTCTGCTCCAAACATCCATGGAATGTAGTTCTCTTCGCAATGTTCTTTCTGAAATAGTCTGATGTGTTTGCAGTCACTAGTCGTGATACTCGTCGACGATCCCTGTCTTTAAATAAAAATTAAATAAATACCCCCTCAAGCAGCTGCTTGCCACAAATGTCTGACAGGAGCCTGTCAGTTTATATGCCACAGTAGGAGATCTGAGAGGATGGCAGGACCTCAGCAGAAAAACGACACACACATCCATGCCTAATTCCGGGGCTCGAACCCAGGTCCCTTAGATCAGTAGCCAAGCGTGCTAACCACTCGGCCACGGGACAGAAGCACTGAATTTGCAGATGCACCAGTATCTGTTACATAGCTCCCAAGATGATTAAACTGTAACACCTGGTCAAGAGTAGAACTATTCAGATTAACTGAATCACAGTCTGCCTGACCAATTTTCATCACTTTAGTTTTCTCTCTGTTTAAAACCAAACCTACTCTACTACCAGTTTCACCAACAGCTCAAATGAAAGAGTTCATCTGATCAACATCATTTGCCAAAAGGGCTAAATCATCAGCATAATCTAAATCAGAAATTTTCCTCTCTCCAGTCCATTTAAGGCCAAAATCTTTCCCTTGAAGTAAATTTCGCATAACATAATCAATAACCAAGCGAAAGAGAAAAGGAGACAAAATGCACCGTAGTCAAACACCAGAAGTAATGCTAAACCAATTGCTACAAGCCTTACCAACTCTCACACACGACTCAATGTTATTATAGAGAGCTTTCATTATGTTAACTAACTTGTCAGGTATACCATATGATCGCACAATCGACCACAAATTATTACGATCAACAGAGTCGAAAGCCTTTTTGAAATCAACAAAGGCTAGCAACCAAAGGTTTCTGAAACTCTAAACATTTCTCAAGAATCTGCCTAAGTGAAATATCTGATCCACACATCCCCTACCACTTCTGAATTCACAGTGCTCATCACGCAATTGATTGTCAACCAGATTCTTAATTCTATTAAGAACAATCATGGAAAGAACTTTACCTGGAACAGAGAGTAGACTGATACCCCTATAGTTATCACAAGAACTGCGATCACCTTTTTTGAAAATAGGGATAACAATAGCTCTGGTAAAATCATTAGGAACCATGCCTTTATCATAAAAGTTATTCAGAATTTCCGTTATCCAAGTCGTAACCGAAACATTCCCAGCTCTAAGCATTTCTGTAGTAATTTCATCTACCCCTGGGGATTTATGAGGTTTAAGTTTAGAAACAGCCAAAATAACTTCAGATTGTGTTATAGGGCCAACATTAAAGCCACCAATGCATCTATCATCATTGCAAACAATGGGAGTAGAACTAACTACATTGTTTAGAACATCACTGAAATGCTCAGTCGACCTACCTATGACAGAATCCTCACCCTCAATAATCTTGCTTTGTTTATCCTTCGATCCCTGTATACCTGTCCGTTTTCTACCACACAAAACATTAACTATCTGGTACAGCTCTCTGCTGTTGTGCTGTCTAACTGCTTCCTCGGTTTTGTCAGCCAAACCATCAAGCCGAAGAGTCTTATTAGCAGCTAACTGATCTTTTACACGTTTATTAAGTTCTCTGCAATGATTTCTATTAGGACTAGAGGGTATTGATTAAGGACATTCCAGCAGTTCTTTCTTTCCGAAATAAGCTCAAGTGCCTTATCACTCAGATAATTCTGGCTCTTCTGCTCCTTTTTCCTAAAAGGGTACTGTTAGTGTCCAAAAACCCCTGTTTAAAATGAGCCCATTCTTCTTCAACTTCAGTAGTAAGCATACCATGATTGTCATAATGACTAAGTAACTGACAGGCTCCTCTCAGACCTCTGTGGCAAGCAGCTGCTTGAGGGGGTATTTAATTATTTTATTTTAACGTATCATGGTAAGCTTTGGCTATACCTGGGTCTTTCAGAGCTTCGGTATTAAAAGTAAATTTTTTAACCCTAGCACAACACTTTTTAAGTTTAAGTTGCAAGACACTTTTAACAAGATAATGGTCAGATCCAATTTCAGCTCCCCTATATGACCTGGTATTCCTAACAGAACTAGCCCATTTGCTGTTAATTAATATATAATCAATCATATTCTTATGCAGCCCATCGGGTGAAACCCATGTGTACTTATGTATGTCGCGATGTTTGTAATAAGTGTTAGTTATTATCTATATTATATATATATATTATATATATATTAGTTAATATATATTATGTATGTCGCGATGTATGTATAAGTATTAGTTATATCCATTGAGTTTACTTACCTGTAGGAGACGTTGCCCATTGGCCATTGCAGCTACCAATACCAAAAGGGCCTATTACTCCTCCCCAAAGGTCAGAGTCAGTACCAACTTTGGCATTGAAGTCACCAAGAACAAGGGTAATATCTCCTTTCTTGACAGAATTCAAAATATCCTGCGGTTGTTCATAAAACCTATCCTTCTCATCCTCATCAGCATGATCAGTGGGGGCATAACAGCAGATAACATTCCAGTCTTTAATGCTTGTCTGAAATTTTGCTGTAAGAAACCTTTCATTAATGTACTCATATCCTAGAAGAGCATCACTAGCGTGTCTGCTGAGAAGCAGACCCACCCCTTGGTGATGCTTATTGTCGTCCCTCCCTGAAAAGAGAAATTTAAGATTATTTTTAAGAATCTGACCTTTAACTGTCCATCTGGTCTCTTTCAAGCCGAGAATATCTAAATTATAATGGTGGAATTCTTGTGTGAGGACATCAAGAAAAAAAGCTCTGTGCAGAGTCCTCACACTCCAACTACCTATGGAGAGAAAATGGTTAGTGGGATGTTTAAAGAAACTATGTTTATTGAGAGAGGGAATGCCGGCAATATGAAACAACCCCCTAATCGCAGACATGGGCAAAGACCCGTTCCCCCACCACTAAAGGCTGAAGCCATCTGCACTGGAAGACTTCCTCCAATGTAGAATTTGACGATGCCAATAGAAGGAAAGAGTTCAGGTGCCTGCAATGACCTCTGCTCAGGATTATCCACCTGCTGATAAACATATCCTGTGAATCTATTCACTTGGGGCTGTCAACCCACAAAGAAACAGAAAACACAGTGGAAGATTTTCCCTCTACAGATCAGCCTACAGATCAGCCTACTCTAAGCCCATCAGTGCAACAAAATCAGGATCCATAATCAAGCTCAGAATCATATATCTGTCCAGTCCAGTGGGTTTATATGGTCAGCACCAGGACCCTGTATGTTTAACCACTCCTTAGCAGGGTAGAAAAAAAATAAAAGTAGCCAGAATTGTCCAGATCAGTAGGCCACACTAATCTGGAAGCCCTCCCCTTCCGTTCACTTCCACAAGAGAGTATCTCTTTTGAAAGGTACTAACGGTCTGCACCACGAGAAGGCGGGGTCGGACATTAGGTGCTAGGCCTGGCCGGTTCTATGCATCATCACAGGGGATTGATGCATAGCTCTGCTTCCAGTGACTACCTAGCTACCATTTACAGACCTATTCATATATATTTACCATATTATATATTTTATGTGCGGCCCAAAACAATTCATCTTCACTCAATGTGGCCCAGGGAAGTCAAAAGGTTGGACACGCTGCTTTACACGTTTATTAAGCTCTCTGTAATGCTTTCTATTAGGACTAGTAGGGTATTGATTAAGAACATTCGTAACATTTTTTTTCTCTCTTAAATAAGCTCAGTACCTTATCACTCAAATACAGTGGACTCCCATATAACGCACTCGCCTATAACATCAATTCGTATAACGCGACGCAAAAATTGCGACTAGTATTCATACAACACGATAAACAGTCCCGTCTTACGCATAAGATAAATTAATATTTTGACATTGTTTTTGATTTTTTTTTAGAAAAGCAAATGTATACACTTACCTGTTGTTTATATATTCATAGTGAAGCTGACAGCTTTAAAAAATGTAAAGGTTTATCAAAAAAAATATGCACATTTAAAGATATCAGAGGAAAATATTTCTATTCAACTTTTAATTAAAATAAAAATATGTACTTCACTATTTAACATTCATTCATTATCGGAAGTATCAAGAAATAGGTTCCAACGACGCCGTCTTGTTAACATTGGTTGTACAGATTCATCGCTTGAAGAGCCCATAGTTTCGTCTTTTTTGCTTTCATTATTTAAAAACAATTCTTTTTCCAGATCATTTTTAGATTAAAAATATGGGGATAGACAATTCATCTGATATTGCATGTCCCGTATAATGCGATTTCCTATAACGCGGAACGTATCCCCCGCGTTGTACGGAAGTCCATTGTAATTTTGCCTGCTCTGTTCCTTTTTTCTTAAAAGAGTACTGTTAGTTTCAAGAAAAGCCTTTTTAAAACAGCCCTATTCTTCTGGGATAATCATGAAATCTCTGAAAAACCCAGTTATAGCTAAAGCACTAAGCTTTAATTAAAAGAATTTAAAGTAAGTTTTTTAACCTTAGCATACTTCTTAAATTTAAGTTGCAAGACACTTTTAATAAGATAATTGTCAGATTAAATTTCTGCTCCCCTATACGACCTGGTGTTCCTAAGAGAACTAGCCCATTTGCTTACAACTCTTTTGGTTGCCTAAGAATATGATTAATTAACATGTAATCAATCATATTCCTATGCAACCCATCTGGTGAAACCCATGTGTATGTATGTCACGGTGCTCTTATCATTAGGGTTAGTTATTCTCAAACCATTAAGTTTAATTAGGTGTACGAGACGTTGCCCATTGTCATTGCAGCTACCAATACCAAAAAGGCCTATCACCCCTCCCCAAAGGTCAGAGTCAGTACCAACTTTGGCATTGAGGTCACCTAGAACAAGGGTAATATCTCCTTTCTCGACAGAATTCAAAATATCCTGAATTGTTGGTAAAACCTATCCTCATCATCATCAGCATCCTCAGTGGGGGAATAACAGCAGATAACATTCAAGTCTTTAATGCTTGTCCGAAATTTTGCTGTAAGAAAGCTTTCATTAATGCACTCATATCCTAGAAGAGCATCACTAGCGTGTCTGCTGAGAAGCAGACCTACGCCTTGGTGATGCTTTCCATCCTCCCTCCCTGTAAAGAGAAATTTAAGATTATTTTTCAGAATCTGACCTTTATATGTTCATCTGGTCTCTTGCAAACCGAGAATATCTAAATTATAACTGTGGAATTCTTGTGCGAGGACATCAAGAGAATATGATGGAGAGAAATGATTAGTGGGATGTTTAAAGAAACTATGGTTATTGAGACAGGGAATGCTAACAATATCACACAACCCCCCTAATCGCAGGCATGGGGCAAAGACTCATTACTCCACCACTAAAGGCTGAAACCATCTACACAGGAAGACTTCCTCCAATGTAGAATTTGACGATGCCAGTAGAAGCAAGAGTTCAGGTGCCTGCGATGACCTCTGCTCAGGATTATCCACCAGCTGATTAAACATATCCTGTTAATCTATGCGCTTGGGGCTGTCAACCCACAAACAAACAGAAAACACCGCGGAAGATTCTCCCTCCACAAAAGTCCACCAAGTGTAGCAAATTCAGGATCCATAATCAAGTAGGTTTATATGGTCAGAAGCAGGACCCTGTGTGTTTGATCATTCCTCAGCAGGGTAGAAAAAAAGAAATGTATCCATAGTTGTTCAGATCAGTAGGCTACTCTGATCTGGCAGCCCACTCCTTCCATTCCTGTCCACAAGAGAGTTTCTCTTTTGAAAGGTACTAACAGCCTGTACTACGAAAAGGCGGGGTCGGACATTAGGTGCTAGGCCTGGCCAGTTCTATGCGTCACAATAATATTTAAATGAATTTAACTTTTTGTAGGATTTAAAATCTCATATGTACATGTTATATTACTTTATTATTACCAATATCACAATTTTCATTACCAGAATACCAAACGATTTATCTTCATTACGAAACAAATTTTTAATTACTAAATTGCTACCAATTTGGTAATGAAAAATGCCAGCCTGACTGACAGTGCAGCGTGCTGACTTACTGCTCGCTGAGCCGCACGCGAACTGGGATGTTACTATGCTGCACTATCGTGCAGCTGTCAGTGTTTCCACTCGTGACCTGCTGCATTCATGGTTGCATTCGCTGCTCTACAAGAAACGGGATGTCCTTAGCTAATCATATTCGTAGTTAGAAAAAATATCATATTAAATGGGTTTGCGAGATTTTTAATGATAGAAAAAGATTAGGCAATTTTCACAATTTAATCCCTGATATTCAATTTTTCTGCATAACACATACCGAATTTAAAGAGATTTTGTTAATTGCTGATGAAATTGTGAAAATCAATTTCTACAGTTCTTAGCTCGTTTTCCAAACTACACTGCAAAATATTGAAATTATTACCAGAAAGGATAATCCAGAAGTTAATTACCCAGAAGGAATAAGGGGATAAGGGTGAAATGTAGCACACACATAGCAATACATATTCGCATAAATAAAAATAATAAAATAAATACCCCCTCAAGAAGCTGCTTGCCACAGAGGTCTGACAGGAGCCTGTCAGTTTATATGCCACAGTAGGAGATCTGAGAGGATACCGTGATTTAATTTGCACACATTTACAGCAGTTAGAAGATGAGATAATGCAGCACAATGTGACTGCCTCAGCAAGTGGTTGCACCGCTGTGAATGGCAATAGGCCAGGCATAGATTCATACAGTCAACGAATATGGTCCTGAGTTATTGCTCACTAAACAGCATTGACTTGCTCCCATAATTCATCGAGATTCTACGCTAGCCAGTGAGAGGATTGCACATGTTGTCCAATGTGGTCCCAAAGATTTTCTATTGGGGATAAATCTGCAGATTGTGCTGGCCATGGCAATACTTGCCATGGCCAGCACATGGCAAGTATTGCCATGGCCAGCACAATCTGCAGATTTATCCCCAATAGATGCATAGAACATGTTGTAAACATTGTCTGGAGACCCTAACAATGTGTACACGGGCGTTGTCATGCTAAAAAATGGGCTGCTGCATGCCTCCCAAGAACGGTAACAAAACGGGTTGCAGAACCACGCTGATGTATCGTGTAGCTGTCAGTGTTTCCGTGATGCAGACAAGAAGTGACCTGCTGTCATATCCAAATGTCATATCCATCCTCTCACCAGGTTGTCACCATACATGGAACCGTCGATCATCAGAACCCAGACAGAAATGGAATTCATCATTAAATACAACAGTGTTCCATTCGTGACCCCAGTTCACACGTCTTTGGAGCCAAGTCAGACAAGCGCTGCGATGGTTTGCAGTTAATGACAGTCAATGTAACGGTTGCCTAGAGCATAGCTTCTTAAACTATGGGTCGCGACCCCATATGGGGTCGCGAAAAATTTGGCAACAATAAAAGGTTTTGAACGCGGAACGACCAAAAATTAATTCAAAATGAAACGCGTAATGAATCCGAGGTGTTTCTGGCTGCGCGACTTCACTGCAGCCTTTTCTTAACACACATGTATACTTTGAACTGCGCATGCCGTCACGCCACAGAACGTCAACGACGCTGCCAAAAACACCTCGGTTCAGATTCGAAACTATTGTATTTTATGATTAGCATTGTTTTGTCTGTACATATAAAGTTTTCTGCTCTTATAAAAACATAATAGTTTAATTACGGAAAATAAAGACTAAATATTTTCCTACCGTCATTCCTCAGCATCTTTGGATTGTATTGGATTATGGATAAGTGGCTAAATTTAGACAGAAGAGGTAAAAATACTGATGACAATGCGGCAGAGTCTTCGCTACCAGGTTGTAGTATACCTAAATTGACAAAAAAAAATATGTGTAATAATTTTTGCAATATGGATTTCTAATAATCATGATGGTGTGGAAAAACCTCTTTGCTTAATTTGTAATGAAGATTTGGCTGCCAAGAGCATGAAACCAGTCAAACTAAAACGACATCTTAATACCAAGCATGCAGCGTACTGCAATAAACCAAAGGAATATTTTGAACGACTTCTAAAATCTTCAAATGAAGAAAAACAACGTTTTGAAAAATTTGTTGCTGTCAACGAAAAGTATTTACTTGCATCTTACGAAACATTTAATTGCAAAAATTAAAAAGCCCTAGGTAATAGGAGAGATCTCGTGTTACCTGCTGCTATTAAAGTGTCAGAAATAGTTCATGGGAAAAAGTATGGGGATGAAATTGGTAGAATTCCTTTATCGAATGATACTGTTTCCAAAAGAATTTCTGAAATTAGTAAAGACCTATTCCAGCAGCTTATTACCAGGCTTAAGGGCAGCCCAAAGTTTGCAATTCTGTTAGATGAAACAACTGATATTTCTAACATGGCACAGTTGTTACTTTATGTAAGATATGTTTATGAAGGAAGCATACATGAGGAATTATTGTTTTGTCACCCTTTGGAAGGGCACACAAGAAGAGAAGATATGTATCTCAAAGTCGATGAATTTTTCTCAAATGAAGGTTTACAGTGGAAAAATTGCGTTTGAGTCTTTACAGACGGTGCTGGAGCAATGATGGGCGAGAATGTTGGATTTGTAGCAATAGTTAAAGCTTGTGGCAATAAACATATCACTTTTACTCACTGCATGATCCATCAAGAGGCACTCGTAGCCAAAAAAATATCACCGGAGTTAGATGTGCTTCGCGATACTATCAAAATCATTAACTTCATTAAAAGCCGTGCCCTTAACAGTCGTTTGTTTTCAAACCTTTGCAATGATATCGATTCCGATTACAAAAGCTTATTACTACATGCAGAGGTAAGGTGGCTCTCAAGAGAGCGAAGTTAAACAGATTATTGAAATTGAAAGATGAAGTTGTTTTATTTTTGACAGAGCAGAAATTCGATTTTGTTAATTTTTTTCATAATCGACTTATGGCCTTCAAAACTGTGTTATTTGTCGGATATTTTCGAAAAACTCAATGATTTAAACATGTTGCTTCAAGGAAAAAATTGTAACATATTTATGTTAAAAGATAAAATTGAAAGTTTTACTAAAACATTTAGCATAAGAAGAATAGGGTGGAAAATGGTTCTTTAGAAATGTTTACAGCTACAGATGATTTTATAATTGAAAATAACCTTCCCAAAGATTTAATTGTAAGAGTTATAATTGATCATCTGAAGTGCCTGGAGACAGAGTTTCAGAAATATTTCCCTTCAAATTTTGATTCTAAAAATCTAATTTGGGTTCAAAAACCATACTCAATTGAAATCAGAAACGTCAGTCATCTGCCATTAAAAGTTTAAGAAGAATTTGCCGAGTTATCAAGTGACACAGGTTTAAAAGTTGAATTTCCAAAAAAATCGTTAAATGAATTTTGGCTTGGGATTAGGACAGAATTTTGAAACAATTTCTGAAATGGCTCTAAACATACTTCTCCATTTTTGTACTACGTATTTATGCGAAGCGGCGTTCTCCGCATTGACGATTATAAAATCAGAATATCGGTCAATTCTGAAAAAGGTTGAATATTCTCTACGTCCTGAAGTGTCAAATATTCAGCCAAGATTTAATTCTTTATGTAAAAATAACCAAGCACATCCATCTCATTAGTATGCCAATTTGCTTTCCTCTTTAATAAATGATAAAATTATATGTATACCAAAGAATTGTTTTAAAATAAATTTCTTTATAATTTATTATCAGTAAATATTTGATTTCTATACCTATTTTATATACCTATACACCCGGGTCACGTAAAAATTTCTCAGGCGAAAAGGGGTAGTGAATGGAAAAAGTTGGTGAAAATGGGTCGCGAAAATAGACCTGGCCTAGAGCACAGGTGTGCCTCATGCAACCTTCAGCTTACCATTCGGATTATTATGGGGACGTCCATGGCTACTGACACAGGCCGTCGAATATCGCCTGCAGTGCTCTGTATTGACGAATGTTGCCTATCAAGCCGTGCTGACATCTGTCGGACGGACCCACTCCCTCTGCGACACATGCTAAAACCTTCATTTCGCCACTCTTGCCAACAGTATCCAACAGTTCGTGCATTCCAATGAACATGGACAGCGACATGATCCATCCAGTTTCCCATGCCTATAATTCTTCCTCTCCCAAAAGCATCCAAATGGCGATAAATCTGCCGATGGCATGTACCAGGCTTTTTTTACCTTCGCTGAACAATTTCCAAGCAGAACAACCCAATCTCAACCGTTCATATGACGTCCACCTGCAAAAACACAATACCATCCCTGTTCTTTCTTGCACCTTTTATCTCTTCAGCCACACATGTCATTGGCTCTGGATTATCATCATTTGCATATCTCAACTGCACACACCCACTCTTCTATTTGCATGTTTATATGACATTTCCTTCTGGGTGGGGCACTTTTAATGTCGAGCACTGTAACTAATTTTTACATTCAACTTTTTTTGTTTCTAGCGGTAAATTAAAAATTCCTTTTGGGTTTGATAAGTTTGATGAATTATTACGATGATTCACATCTTTCAAATCTCCCAAAAGTTTTAATGGCGCTTTCTAGTAAACGACGAGAAATTTTGAAACGTGCAAAATTTTTAACGAAAATAAAAATAGGCTGGAAATTTTGGTGGTGGAATATGAACGCCATGAAGGTTTGCATTGATAATAATGAATTCGTTATTGATTATCTGTATTATCTTCAGTGAGCAGGGGGGGGATATTTTTTGCTTTAAGATAATTGAAACAATTGTTAGATAATTACTGATGAAATATTGTGATTCACATTTTCAAATACTTGAGCAGTTTTTCCATGTTTAGACAATGCTAAAGCTGCAAAATGTGAAACTTTAAAGGAATATTGCAAGCACCTATTTACGTAGAAATTCGAAATTTCGGCTGTAGTGTATCAAGAGATATTGCACTAACAGCAACGGCAGTAGTGATAAGACTCCCTGGCTGGTTTGGACCTTGAAAAGTTCCCCAAGGTCACGGGGTACGGCCACTCCAACTTCCCGTCACACCCACTTATGACGTCATCGCCCACACCATAAAGTTCACCGAAATTGCCTTCGTTCACCATCTCGAATTCTGACATCATCAATTTTTCACCACAAACTCCTCTAATTTCGCATTTCGTCCGCCATTTTGGATTCTGATATCATCACCCATGCGAAGTAAAACCTCCAAATTATTCTAAGTCCTAAGCCCACCATCTTGGAGTAGTAAACAACCCTCGAAATATTCTTGCGATTGCATCATCACCCAAACCCATTGGCAACTCTAATTCTGAAATTTACCAAGTCTAACTAAACTTTCTGTGGCATCATCCATTTACTACACATCATCTACAGTGTAGAAAGTCCTTAAAATATGACGCAATCATCTTGTCCAGACCTGTTCACCTCTTTTCGTAAAATAGTGCAGTGCAGCCCACTCTTTTTAGGAAAAAACCATTCTTTCACTGCTCGACCCCTCGACATCCTGCTTATCAGCGCGTGAAACTCTTATCAACTACGCCACGGGTACTATGTGGATCAAGAGCTTAAAGATAGATGATCTCTTTAAAATTGAATAAGCAAATATTTTTATTCCTGGAAAATCAGGTTTAACTCAGAAAAAAATTATTTTAATGAATTTTTATTACCTTTAAATCGCATATAGAAATTTACAACCTCTTTACACTTTTTTATTTTCTTCCTTTACATTTTATTGAAGGGATCGCATAAAGAAACGTTTTGAAACATCACATAGGGTGAAATATCACATAAGTGAGAAAAGCTATTCCAACTGAAATAATTGCAATTCCAAAATCCTCTACATCATGGGCGATATAGGTCAAACCAAATGTAACCTAGTCTTGCAAAAAAGTCTATCCTGGAACTCTTGCATTTGTCCACTACTGACTAATTCTCAGAAGACCTGAACTGTTATTAATAAAGGGTAATTAATAGTAAAAGAAGGAGGAAATCAGTGTATAAGATTAATTTAATTGATAGTTATTATCAATTAAAATTATATTTTTGCTACAGTTTCCCATAGAGATTTTTTTTTACCAAGCTGTGGACTTAACAAGAATTTAAACTTTATTAATTTTTCTCCCTAAAGGTTTCTTTTGAATGTTTTTGGCCAATAGAATTGCTTCTGTAATTTTTTTGCTAAAATTTGACAGCATTGGTCGAAGTACGTTTATACAAATTATACTACAGAATATTTTTTATGTTGTTCCCTGCAACCTTTATCAGGAATCTTACACATCAGTGCTGGACACTTCAGCATGTATGGAACAAAAAACTCTTTTATCTTTGCCAGTACATCTGGAGTACTGGATAACATGGGCAAACAGTACTTTAAAAAATCGTGCAGAGTTAAAAGGATCGAAATCAATGAATCCTTCTTATACGTAAGGCCAATTCGATCTTGGTTAAAAATTAACTGTAGTACAGGATTGCTACATCTTGGGCGTGCAATAAATCGATGCAAAATTGGCAGTCAATACTTTCATTAGCAATTTGAATTGCATAGCCACCAATATATGCTATAGATACTGTTAGCAATGTTGTAGGTACAACATGATTTGGCTGAATGTAATATTCAGCCCGTAAACATGTCCTTTCAAGTTCAGTTTGGGCCACTTGTTTTCCTAGTGTTTTTGCAGGTGGTGGTGTAGTACACATCAGATTTGTCCTTTCTCCACAAAAAAAAAGTTTCCCACAACAGTGGATTCAACTAAAACACTGCTCTCTGCTGTAGAAGCAACAATATTTTTTTCAGTGCAGCTGTAACTGCTGAAGCATGGCAGCCAGCTGATTGCCGCAAACATCAAAACAGTGCCTCAATAGGGTCACTAGAAAATTTCCGTGTAAGAACAAACTGAAATTTATGTTCTTGTATTAAAGCACGAACACACATTGCTGTCGATTGAGATGTCATTGACAGAGCGTTGGTAAGTTTCTTTAGGGAGTATTGGCAGATTTCCATCTGCTGGTGTCTGTAACGCATCAATATATGTCAAGAAATCAGTCTCTAACCAGCAGAGACGTTGATCATCTGTAGTTTCGAATGGCCAAGAGTTGGGATTGTTTTTGTGCTTTGCTTTGCTTTTAAATAGCTGCTGGTGTCATGCACTCTGAACCATTTAAATACTATCTCCATGAATTCAATAGCTGGCCCTGCTTGTACAAAGTGTGCAGGTGCTAATTTTCCAGCTTGTGCTTTAAAAAAATTTAGTGTAGCTGTTACTGGTGGGGAAAAAATTTGCACTGCAAGAAGAACATTCTTCTTTTCAAATCCAGATGGATATATATGTTTGCGTGTCAGAAATCTCACCGGTTTTACCATTGTGTTCCCCATTTTATATTGCATTTCATGCAAATCCTTTACAAATTTTCCGAAATTGTGTTGCAAGAACTGATTTCTTAGATTTTTTACTATTATGGCAGTAGTCAAAACTTAAGAAAAGTTTACGCATTTCATCCTTTGGGTGGCTTACTTCAAGAGCCATTTACTCATTTCCCAAGAGTTTAAAGAGATTGGTTGATCTTGTGGTTATCAGCAACGAGACGAACGACTGTTATACCACATTTTTCTATTTCCTCAATAACATATAGTGCTATATTATGTAAATCCTCTCCTTTCAGTCTTGCGAACAAAGAAATATGACACCGGTATTTTGTAGGACTTTTGCAAACCACAAACAACAGCAAACTCCTTACGATTTCTGTGGATTCATGTGTATTATCTTGAATAAATAATGAGCAATTAATAGTAAAAGAAGGCGGAAATCAGTGTATAAGATTAATTTTAATCGACCATAACTATCAACACCACCTGTAGCCTTCATTTTCTACCAAAAACCGACAAATCTGTTATAGAGACCAAAAACCAACAAATCTGTCTCTAACTTTGTCGTAAACCTAATGTTCTTGCATTGCCATTTTGTCTACGAATAATGAGTATAGCTTTTCACCAGGATTTGTAATTGGCTAATCTCCAGATTTAGCCGCTGCTCAATAAGTGGGCTAACACCTATTTCATTTGAATCACTTATTATTATTATAAAATTACCTACATATTTCGACAAAGTCGATTTGCATGGAAGTTTAAAGATGACATTTCTTCTTACAAACTCATATCCTTTAGTTGAGCAGTTTCTCCATAAAATGCAAATCCTTATGCCTCTCAGATGCCTCTCAGAGAATGTTGGGCGCTTCTTTTCAAAATTTGTAACCTGATCAGTCAAAATGATTGCTGCTGTTTTCCCTTCTTCAGCTCTTTGGAGAACTAACTTGTATGGCTCCAAATCTTTCAATGTGACTTTAAGCTTATTAAGCTCATTCACAGCTTTATTTTTCTGAAATTTTAACATTTTAATTTGTTTAAATGCAGTTGCATTCCTTCTCTTCCATGATTTCAGAGAAATTATTTTCTCTTTTTTTTGGCGATGTCCCCTTGAATTGCTCTGTCAGCATTTAGTGCCATTGGGATCAAATGCTCATTGCCTATCACTGAATCATTTACTTCTCTGGCAACATTTGGCCTAGACTGCGAATAAATTTTTATATTGTTTTGCCATGATAATGAATTAGCCTTTACTGCACTATGGGAAGCTTTTCACTGCCTTTAGTGGTTCTTTGTTTTTTCTGTGGTGGGTGCCATCTAAGTTATAAGAACTTGGACAGTTGGGAAACACTGATGGAACTGCATTTGGAGAACCCCTTTTGCATTTTAAGTTTTGTTTGAAATCATTTGGTAGAAAATGAAGGCTACAGACTCTTGTTGAAATTACTTTTGTCATTTGGTGACCATCCTTTTCTTGAAATGGCTTTCAACCATTTACTGCGCACTTCCATATTAGCTGGTATTTCATGAAAGGATATGCCAGCTGATTTGTAACCATTTGTTCTGCGACCACTGAGAGTACAGACGTGCGTTTTTGAGCTCCTGACTTTACCTCAGAGTACTTTTTTCGCTAACTCTTTGGTTCAGTATTGTTTAGCATAGTCTGTAGTGGTCTTTAGTCGACTCACTTCTTTCTTTGCTGACTCTTTGGTTGAGTCTTCACCTTTCTGTTGCTGCTTCCTGTTGCTGTACAAGGGTTTCTCCAGCTGCTGTTGGTAAGTGATTTTTCTATTACTACTGTAGTTTTATTTTTTCTTGTGCATCTGCTTGGACTCTGGGTATGAATCGTACACCCCCAGGATTTAAGTGAAAGAAAGGAGGGTCTGTGAGCTCTCCTGATTCTGTGCACTCAGACCCTCCTGCCAAGCGGAATGTCCAGAGAGTATCATGGTCCACTACAGCAAAGACTTCTTGCACTTTGCCTCAGAGGACCCTGTGGACATATTCCAGGCAGAGGATAACCTCCGTCTGTTCTCCTGACAAGATGTCTTGCCCCTCGTGCTCTCTCTGTGCCCAGGGGTAAGACTCTCTTAAGGTCTCCCTGTGCTCCTGCTACTGGCCCCTCAGGCGATTATTCTGAAGGGCTGGGCCTCTCCACTTCTGCTTCTGTGAGTGGAGAGACCTCCTCTACCACTGGCTCTTCCCCGGCTACTTCTACCATCAGCACGTCATCCACGGCCTCAGTTTTGTCTGATGGGGCCTCTTCGGCTGGTGCTGCTATTGCACCATCAACTGAAAATGACAGTGTTATAGCTGACCTTCCTTCAGACCCCTCAAGTGTTTCTTCTGAAGGGCCAGGCCTCTCCGCTACTGTGAGTGGACAGACCTCTTCCACCACTGGCTGTGCGCCAGCTATCTCTTCTTCAGTCACCTCAGCGTCCATGGCCTCGGTTTTATCTGATGGGGCCCCTGCGACTGGTGCTGCTATTGCACCGTCAATGTGTGTGAGTGTTTTTGCAGACCCTTCCTCTGCCAGCCCTCCCCTAGCAGAAACTCCTGATGTTGAGCAACCACTCATCGACTTCTCCAATTTGATGGACATCGATCAGAGGCTGCCTGTGGACTCTGATGATGATTTCGTCATTGTCAACTGTAAGAGGAAGAGCACCAAGACTATTCCTCTTATTGTGACCTCAGCCTCCACTCGTCTCATGAGCTCCTACAACCCGAACCCAATCTCCACAGATATTGTGAAGATTCTCGGGGCTCGGATTGTGGACGCTTATTACTTGGATATGGGAAGCCTTCTTGTCAAAGTCAGCTCTCCTGACCTTGCTGAGATGCTTCTGTGCACCACCTCCATTCTGGGTATCCCCGTAACTGTGGATTGTTCAGTCTCTTACTGCCTGCCACAGGGCCTCATAGAAGGTATTCACACCTTCCTTACTGATGAGATGATCCTTGATTCCCTCTCGGCTCAAAAATGACAGCAGTCCATCGTATGTACTGCTATTTTCCCTCGGATTCTGGGGTCAACAAGATATCCCTTAGGAAGGTACTCCTTACCTTCAATGAATTCCCCTTACCTGGTAAGTTGTCCTGAGCTTCCATCGGATCCCAGTGAAGCCTGGCACCAATGCCCCACCTCAGTGTCTGAAGTGCCAACGCTTCAGGCACATTGCAAAAATTGCAGAGGTAAGGTGTGGTGTAAGAGCTACAGTGGGCCTCACTCTCACAAGCAGTGCAAGTACACTGGGAACCTATCTGTGCTAATTGTGGTGGACCACATGCTGCCACCTTCTCTGGGTGCAGTGCCAGGAAGATTGCCTGCAGGAAGAAGAGGGATGCTTTTGGTCCTATGCACTCTTTGCACAGCACCAGGGTTGAGAAGGTCCCTCTTCCAAGCTCTGTGGTGACACCCCCACCACCCCCACCACCTAAGAAGTCCACTTGCAGCAGGCATCTCTCTTTGACCCTTCAGTGAGCTTTGCCGCTGCCACGAGGGGTCAAATGACACATGCTGCTGCCACGGAGGTATCGTCAGCAGAGATGCCTGTGCTTGAAGCACTGGCACCTTCTGCTCCTGCTGCTCCCCTGGCCCCTGTCGTTACCCTTCCTGTAGTGATGCCCTCTGTCCCTGTAGCCTCCTTCTGCTGCAGGTACCTCCATGGTGCAGGATTCCGCTGCGACCTCGGCAGCAGTCTCGTGTCCCATTCAGGCCAAGCAGTTGGCCAAGCAGGTAAAGAGGACAAGGAAGAAGAGGGCTGCTTATCGGCCTGATCTGAAAATGCACTCCTCTTCCCTGATGCATCAGGATTTTAGGAAGGACCACAGGGACACGGTCCTCTTGCCCACCATTCTCTCTCTACTCGTGGATGTCATCAAGGTCGTAACTTCTGCACTACCTGAGGAGTCTCGACCTCGAACTTTGATGATCCTCAATCAGTTGGCCTCCCTCATTTCGCACTTTGTGGACTGCTAGACACACTGTGTTGACTAGCTTTTCCTCCAAGGTTCGTTGTTACCACCCGACAATGGGCACGACCAACAGAGCGACTAACATCTCCTCCATCCTACAGTTGAACTGCAGAGGCTTCAGGAGCAAGGCTGCTGATGTCTGGAACTACATCAACATCATGCCAGTTCCCATCCTCGCTCTCTGTGAGGCCAACCTCCCTGATCACTATGTCTTCAATTCCTATATTGTGCACACGAGCAAGAGTCAACCGCTCTCCCACAATGCGGTGATTCTTGTGCACAAGAATGTCATGCATCATGCTATTGATCTCACTTTCACCGATGCGAACAGTAATTTCGTAGCATGCTGCATTCCGCTGAACAGCCATGATATCACCCTGATATCCTGTTACATCCGGCCTTGCACTGCCTTTCTTGTATCCATCTTACAGGATATTCTTTTGCAGTGCCCTCAGCCCTAGATTCTCTGTGGAGACCTTAATGCCCACAGCCCTTCCTGGGGTGGAGACATCAGTGATCAGTGCGGGGTGGATATCGAGAATGTCATCTTGCAGCAAAATCTCTTTATCGTCAACGATGGCTTACCCACGTTCTACCGACCTCCGAGTACCTACAGCTCCATTGATATCACACTCTGTTCTTCCAGTATTGGTCAAAGCCTCAGCTGGTCAGTTGACCGTGACATCTGGGGCAGTGAGCAATTCCCACTGCACATCTCCTTGCTTCCCAAAGGACATGCAGCTCTGAGAAAAACGTCGAAGTTTACTGACTGGCAGCTCTTTCAGCAGATCTCGTCTGAAGGACTCGCTGCCATCGAAAGTACAGATCTCAGCACAGTGTAAGAAGCCCTCACTGCTGCCTCTGATGCCTGCACTGTTACGAACTTGACACTCGGGCATCTTCCCCCTCTGAATATCCACTACAAGCGGCTTCGCACCATTTGCTGCCGAGCTAAAACGCTCGCCACTGCTCTGGTAAATTTCCAGACATTCTTCATGCTAGAAGGCTACATGCTGCAATCAGAAGGTACCTTAACCGGCGTGAAAGGTTCAGGTGGTGATCCTCCTGCACCAGCATCAATGTCTTCACCCCTTCCGAGAAAGTCTGGAAGTTCATCAGGAACCTGACGGGGAAGCCGCAGACATAACCTTGCGTTGTCCCATGAGGAGGACTTAGCCGCCACTACTAATGCCTTTTTCAGCACCTCACCTCTTTACTTCCTGCTCCACCAGTGAATGATCAGGATATGGCTCAGCAGCCCTGCTCTGGGACTGAGCCTTGCTATAATGATCCTTTCACCTTGCAGGGACTCACTTCTGCTATTGGGGCTTCGAAGTGCTCATCGACCCCGATGGCGTCAGCTATATTCAGTTAGTCAACCTGTCACCTGAGGCTCTGCTTGTGCTTCTTAGAACCTTCAATCACTCCTGGACCACCTGCACAGTACCTGAGTCATGGAAGACAACACACATCATGCCTATCTTGAAGCAGTGGAAACCTGCCACTGAGCTGTCCTCTTACAGGCCCATTGCTCTATCATCTTGCCTCTGCAAGATCCTAGAGAGACTGGTCCTTGGACGCCTGGAATGGTACTTAGAGTCCAATGGCCTCCTCCCTGACAGTCTCTCGTGTTTCCATAAAGGAAGGTGCATGTTGGACAATCTCATCGACTTCACCTCTGCTGCTGATCAGGCACTGTCCATGGGAAAGACTACTGCCGCTATCTTCTTCGACATCCAGAAGGCATTCGATTCCCTGTCCCACTCGGATATTCTCTGCAGGCTCCAGGATCTCGGCCTCAGAGGCAATATCATCCAGTGGATCACAACGTACCTTTCCAACAGGACTGTTTGCGTGAAGCTGGGCAACATGCTCAGCGTCTCCCACACCATCAATCATGGAGTACCTCAAGGGGGTGTCCTCAGCCCGATGTTACTGAACATTTTGCTGTCAGGCCTACCCTCTCGACTCGAGGATAGAGTGGGTATTTCCATTTACGCTGATGATATCTGCATCTGGTTCCCTAGCCAGGACCATGCTCAGCTCGTGATGAAACGAGCTGTGGACACGGTCGTCAATTTCTTCAACAACCTAAGCCTCACTCTTTCCACTGATAAGACTGTGGCCATGGTTTTCATGAGGAGACGCCTTCCACCCACCTTCTCTGACCTCTTGCTTGGGTCAGATCACATCAAGGCCGTCCATCAGCATCATTCCTTGGTGTGGTCCTGGACAGCAGACTGAGCTGGGGGCCTCACATCCAGCATCTTAAGACAGTAACCACTGCATAGAGTAATATGCAGTCTTTCCTTGCTGGTACCCACTGGGTAAGTTCCTGCAAGACTCTCCTGGTCTTGTACTGGCACTTGATCCTCTCCCGCATCAACTACAGTGGTCACCTTCCGAGCAATGCCTCTGCTACACTGCTCAGCAAGTTGGCCACTGACTACACTATATCTCTGCGCATCAGCCTCGGACTCTGCCCTAACACACCTAATGTGTCTGTCATTGCAGAGGCTGATGACATGCCTTTCCACCTGCACTGGAAGAGAGGTATACTGTGTCATCTCTCGAGGCTCCATTCCCTCCACTCTAACCATGAGCTTCTCAGAAAGTTGCATGACAGGCCTCATTGTGCCATCGCCCTGTCCGCCAAGGACTTCTAAGACAGAGTCCTTCCTGCCAGCTCCAGATGCTCGAGCTGGCAGGGACAGATGCTGGATGCTGGCAATACTCTCTTACCCAACCTTCCACCCTGGAGGAACAGTGATCTAATGATCAACGTCACTATCCCTTCTCTTGGTCAGAAGAGCGACTCTGATCCATTGGCCATCAGACTTCTCTCCACCTCCTATGTCACTGCACGATATGAGAGATGTACTGAGGTCTACACTGATGGATCTGTGGACCAGGAGAGGCAACGTGCTGCCTCTGCCATTGTCAGCCCCGATACTGGTGTTGCCAGAGGTTTTCGTTTCCCGCATCTAACCTCCTCCACCTGTGCAGAGCTTCATGCTATTTTTCAGGCTGCACTTTTCATTCTCAGCCTCGAGAGTGGCAACTTTATCATCCTCTGTGACTGCAAGTCAGCCTTGGAAGCTCTCCAGATACGAGACAGCAAGAGCTGCAACCTCTTCCTCATCCAGAAGATCATGGAGACTTGCTCCAAGATCACTTCTGCCGGAATCACAGTTCATTTCCAGTGGATCCCTTCCCATGTAGGGATACCTGGCAGCGAGCTCGCCGATCACACCACAAAGGAGGCGCTGGAGAGTCAGAGGTGTGTAACTAATTACCCTCTCTCTCTCAATGACTGCCAGAGTTCTGTCTCACATCTGATGAGCCAGTACCGTCTTGCTCAGTGGCAGAAGGACAGCAGCTGTTCTTCATTCAGGTACCTGGTTGAACCTTCTCTCACTGCTCCTAACCTCGGTAATCTCCTTACATCTGAGGAGACCCTCCTTCATCATTCTGGAATATGAATATTTCAGAATTTGTGACCAATTTTTACTCTAAAATTCTTTCCTGATATGAAGTGTGAAAGAAAGTAATAAATATTTCCACAAATTTTCAGTTTTCTGAGTTTTGCAATTAATCCTTGATATATTGAACCAAAGGCTTTTTCCATGTCTATAACAGTTAGCTACCATGTAGAGTTTGTTTCTGCCAGGTTTGAATCCGAAAACGTTATTGCTTAAAATTTTGAATTTTTCTATATGCCAAATTAATCTGTTAGAGACTAGAGCTTCAAAGAGTTTAAGAACATTTGGGTACATACTTAACTTAAACATATGGGTCTGTATGATGTAAGATTTTCAGGATTTTTGTTTTCTTTTTTTTAAAAATGTCATATAATTGTCTAGCCAATTTTGAGGGTAAATTTTTGTAGACCAAAATTTATTGAATAGTTTTAGTAATTTAATTTGCCATTCTAAAGTTAATTTTTTAAACAATTTATTGGTAATTCCGTCAGGGCCAGGAGCAGTATTATTTTTTAAATTTTTGATGGCAGATCTTTGTTCCAGAAGTGAGAAAGGGAGATTTAGATATTCTGTTTCATTATTATGGTATAATTTGTGAAATATATTTGAACTTTTTAATTTTCTAATTGTTTTATTGCCTGGTTTAAAGTGTAAGTGTATAAAATGTTGAGCTAGATCTTCTGTGGTTTCTTGTATTGTCTTATTAATTTTAAGGTATATGTGTGTATTGGGTTAGTTGGTGTTATGTCATTGTATAATGTTTTAAATATTTTCCACAGGTTTATGGTTGTGGTTTGGGGAGACAAATTTTCTGTAAATTTGTTCCAATTTAATTTTTGTAAAATTTTTATTTTTTTAGATATAACTTTGTTAAATCTTTCAAAATTTTGGACGCCTCTGAATGTTTGTTTCCTATTTATATTTCTCTCAGCTTTTCTGCGTATTGCTATGAGTTTAATTATGAATATGGTTTTATATTGTTTTTTGGTATTTTTATTATTGTTTCTGTGTTTTCATTTATTTTGTTTTTTAATATTTCTATAATTTTTATATAATCAGTTTGTTTTTGTGTTACATTTTCATTATTGATGTCGTTGTTAAATTTTTTCCAATTTATGATTTTTATGCTTGGTTTGATTAAATTTTGTTTTTTAAAATAGATTGAGATAGATCGCTCCCATAGTTGTCTGAGGATATTGACCATGTTAAGTCTTTAACAATTTTATTGGAACATATTGACAGATCAATTATAGATTTTGTGTTGAGTCTATTTATGCAGGTTGAGACGTTTTCATTTAATATGATTAAATTGTTATTTTCTATTAATTTTACCAGATGTATACTTTTATTTTCATTTTTGTGTAATACCACATTTTATTATGTATGTTGAAGTCTCCCACTACTAACAGTTCTCCATTTAAATTTTCTAAGATTTTTGAATATTCGTTATATTTAATATATATTTCAGGGTTGTATATATTAATGATATTTGTAGTTATATTATTAATCTTTATTTGTCCTATTAAAATTTCTAATTTATTATTTATTAAATCAATAATAATCCTTCTTTGAGGAATATTTTTATCTCTAAAAGTAGCTACTCCCCTAGAGTTGTCACTATTTTTTTGAACATATGATATATAATTGTTCAGTCTAAGAACCTTATTTGTTAATGTTTCCTGTAGACATAATATTTTTATATTTTTTGTTCTTGTTAAACGTTTAATGATATGAAATTTATTCATAATACATCTGCAGTTTCAATGAATTAGACTTGGCCTATTCTCAATGATTAGACTTAGCCTATTCTTCATGAATCGTTACATAGAAAAGATAAGAAAATATATTTTATGAGTGTCAAGTCAGGTCCGTTAGGTAGTAAACAATCTAGTAATTTTATCAGGAAGTTTATTACGTGACTCTTGGAGTTACCACTTAATTTCGACTTGTTTTCGTTTTCCATCATATTAAATTCATTTTCTTCTTGAATATGTTTAATGTCTAGAGATTTCTTGTTTGAATTTTTTGCTCCAGTTTTACTTTTTTTTTTCCCTACTCCGGCATAATTACTTGTTTTTAATATGATCCGAATCCTGGTAGTGAAGCACAGGAGTTTCCGTTGATGTCGATGGTAAAGCGAGATAGTTCTCTGTCAGGTTCGATGAAAGTTTGGGAAAGGAGCTTTTCCCTGGTCCGCATAAATGTGTGTTTGAATCCTTGTAGCATTTAAGCTTTCCGTTTTTCGATCTTCGAAGTCATCCCAGTGAAATCTTCGTTCTGTGAGTGCTTTCCTTTGTCTCTCAAACTCCTTTCCTGCTCTCTGGAATATTCCATTTTCGTCATGTCTTCTATAAAGGATTCAAGACTTGAGAACTCATTTCGTTTCTACCATCCTGGCGTTAATATCGGGGACATTCTAAATGAACTCCCATCTCATTTTCAAGACGACTCTCTCATCTCTGTTGCGCAGGAAATTTCTAACTCCGTGGCCATTATTACCCTTTCTTCTACTGAGGCAAGTTCTAAATTAATTCTCCTTTCTACTTTAATCATTAACGGCAAAGAAATTCTCTTCCATTACCTTGGCTCTTCGCTTAAAAAAGTGATTATTTCAAAGTTACCCTTTTTTATCTCTAATGATGAAATTCTTCAGGAGCTCTCTTCTTATGGTCAGATAAATGAAATTTATGATGAATTTTACTCAGAAGCTAAATTTAACTCCATAAAGACCGGTAATCGTATCCTGAAAATCGATCTTGAAACCCATATCCCAAATTTTATCCAAATTGCTGGCTATACTGCTACTATCTATTACCCTGGAATCACCAAGCTGTGCAGGAGATGCAAATCTCCTGGACATCTTGCTGCCTCTTGTCCTGAGCTCCCTACTTCCGCATCTACTGTTAAAAATCCTCAAAAATCTTTTGCCTCCGTAGTTGCCGAAAATCAACAACCTCCTGCAACTCCCGATAAAGAAAGCATTACAACTGTTCCTTCAGAAATTATTCAACAAGTCCACGAAATGGAGCCAACTACTCCACCTTCAGTGAAGAATCCGATAAATAAACAGATAATGATTTCTCCCGTTGACTTTAGCCAGAATCGAAAACCCACTTCGCCCTCGCAAATGAAGCTGGACATCGAAAAATTTCTAAACTTCTTGTATGATACTCAGGAAAACACAATAGAAGGAGTCCCTTTGAAGATCTGGTGGCTTAAAAAAACCATGGACAGCAACAAACAAATCCTACCGAAGTTCACTCCCTTCTACGCAACTATGTTAAAATTCTTTGCGGGCAACCAGCCGAACTATGTGTTAGAGCAATGCTCTACTTATGTGTCATACTTCGATCAAGGTGGACTACCCAAACTTCACAAACTTCTGCGTTCGGATTTCGAGGATGATGATGCTTAGTTTGTTTCCATTCGAACCTTTTTGTGAGTATTTCAGCTCTTACTTTTCCTGCTTTTTATTACATTGCTTTTCCTGCCCATCCTCCTGTTTTGGCATTTTGCCCACTATTTCCTTTTTCTATTACCTCAGATTTGTCGGCTTTTGCCCACCCAAATTCCTTTTATTTTCTAAATTCATTTATTTCAGATATTTGGCTTCGTGCCTTCCCATTGCTTTTTCGACCTTTTGTTTTCAAAATTTATCTCCATTTTAACTTTACTACTTTCGAGCGAAACCTTTCGCGTCGGTTATTCTTAACCGAAGTAGTTTTTTTACGTGGTTTTACTCACCCCATCCCCCCATTCACACGTTAAGGCAGATATGGGTCCCGCACCCGGCGCTGCAACTGTCATCTAATGGAACTAGAACTAGAACTAGATCTTCGAAGTTTGAGTAGTAATTACTGTTGGGGGGATTCCGCCTCAGGCCACCGTAGTGGGTGGACGTGTCTTGCTTTTGACGTTAATTGATTGCAAATTGTGATTGAAAGTGTTTTTAGCGAATTTTAAGTTACTTTAATTTGGTACGCTTGGAATTTTCTGGAGTTTTAGAAGTTGACTTTCCAGTTTTAGAAGAAGACTTTCCACGGAATCTTCAAGTGAATGTGATTAAAAGTGACATGTGAAAGAATCCGACAAAATGGTCGTTGGACACAGAAAGAAAGTGGCATCTCCACTACCATTGAAAATAAAGATTAAAAAGAACAAATCTGGATACACAAACCAGTCTAAGAAGAAATATGAACAGGATTTAAAGAAAGAATATTCTGTCCTGGAGGAGAATCTGAAAATATCATTAGAATCCGAAGGATCACCGGCTAAATCAAACGAAGATAATGTGGACATACAAGTGCCTACGGAAATATGTGACAGTAATTGTGACAGCAGATCAAAAAAGGATACTCAAACTGAACAGGTAACATTTGAAAATACTAATAATACGGAATGTTTTCCTGAAAATACTACGTGTAATAATGCTCAAGATATGACATCCAAAGATTTTACAAGAATAATTCTTCTCCGAATAAAAGCACTAAATGTAAAGTAAATCCTACAGATAAAAAGAGTAGAGATCATGATGGAAATTATGTAATAATGACATCCATCGACACAGACGGATTTAAGGATCCAGAACTGATCTCAGAAAAAATTGGAAATAATAAAGATTTGGCACTGGTAGTTACAGGTTTGAAGAAAAACATTCGAGCTTTGGACATCATGAAAGTAACGGCTTATTTTAAGAAATTATTAGGCGATAGAATAACTGACAGATATATCTCAATGGGTAGGTTATTGGTAGTTCCGAAAGATCAAATTCAATACGATAAGATAATGAAAATTGAGAAAGTACTTGATATTCCAGTACAAGTGGATATTCCCAAATTTTTGAAGACTACTCTTGGATCAATCATCGGAGTGCCAACTAATATAGAGGACTCAGAGATGCATGATATGCTACAAGACCAGAAAGTTTTAAGTCATCGAAGGATGATGCACTACCACAAAAAACTGGATGTTAATTCAGAAACAGATTGTTCGCCAACACATAAAGTTATTTTAGAGTTTGAGGGAACTGATTACGTATACATGGGCTTTCGACGTTATAAGGTGAAGAAATACAATACGCCCCCGAATCTATGCCTAAGATGTTATGTATTTGGCCATGCAATATCCACTTGCCGAGGTAAAATTACTTGAAAAAAAGAGGGGGGGGGGGGGGGTAGACACCATTATAAACAATGCAGAGCCTCTATTTTTAATTGTCCAAACTGTTCTGGCAGACATCCAGCAACTTGGGCTGGATGTCCGGCAAGAATCATTGCATGCAAAGCAAAAACGATACAGTTGGAAACGGGAATTTCTTGGAATCAAGCAATCATTAAGGCGAGAATTCAAATACAATCGGATAAAGTTTATGGGAATAGAAACTTAACAGAGAATTATATTGAAACCAACATGACTGAAGAAGCACCTAAAATTCGGATTCAAAGTGAAGTTCGGGCGGACCTAACAGAGGACTATGAAAGTAATCATAATGCTGATTATCCGGACCTGAGAGAGGACTATCAAACGGAAGAAGGCAATTCATATGAAGAAGACTTTGAAGCAGGGCCTTCAACATCGACAGAGATACCTAAGTTAAAAAAAAGAGACTGTATATACAAAAAAATATGGACTTTGCAAGAGTTGTAAAAAAACACATAACAGGAGCTAAGAATTCAAAGAATCCTGACTTAAATAAAATGAAACCACAAGAAGGGAAAAAGAAGTGAACAAAATAATACAGAGAGAGATAAATGGAATGATACTGCCAAAAGTCATATCATTGGACTGTTTGTGCAACTATTAGAATACATTTTGCCAGACTGCCCTGAATTGAATCTAATTAAGGATATTTTTATTTCTTTTCTTAATGGCGGTTCATGGAACAAAACCTAACCTTATGTCATTGGAACTGTCGAGGGATTGTAAGCAAAAAACATTATTTAAAACACTTATTACATATTAAAAAATTTCAAATATTATGCATACAAGAAACCCAAACAGAATCTGTGCCAATTTTAGAAATTTTATAGTTTATTCTCAAAAAAATAGCAAAAACCCAAGAGGAATTGCAACATATTGCAATAGATTTATTCCTCAAAGAAGGATTTACATAAATGATGCTACTGAAAAATTTGAATATATATTATTAGAAATTAAAATCAATAACATTAGAACATATATTATTAATTCATATAATCAAGGCAACTATATTTTATTTAAACAATATTCAATATTATTGGAAAATTTAAAGGGAGAAATAATAATTTGTGGGGATTTTAATACTCATAATAAATTATGGTATTCTTATAAAAATGACATTAAGAGTATACATTTAATTAAATTTATAGAAAATTACAATTTAATAATATTAAATGAAAAAATTGCTACGAGACAAAATCAGAATAACAATTGTTCTATAATAAATCTTACAATTTGTACTTTTGAAATCTCAAAAAATTTAAAATGGAACTGATAATGGTAGCGATCATTGGCCAATTGTAATAAAAATTCAGGGTGGAACAAGAATAAAGGAAACAATTAAACTAACAAACTGGGGACTATTTAGGAATAATATTAATTCAAAGTGCTCACTAGAAAATAAAATAGAATATATTGATGCCATCAAATTTTTAAACTCCCAAGCAAAAGAATGTACAATAACCATTAAAAAAAAATTCCAGCAAATAACATTGAAATAATTTTCATAAATAAACTGTTTGCAATAAGAAGGACAGAAAGATGCACGAAAAGAAACAATACATTTAGAGGCTGCGAAAATTTCCAAAGATTAGATACAGCCATTACAAAAAAAATAAAAAATATACAGAAATTAAATTGGAATAAATTTGCTGAGAAACTTTCTCCCAATACTTCTACATCAAATTTATGGAAGATATATAAAAAATTACGTAATGAAACAGAAATAAAAAATCCAATAGAAATTTTTGCATTAAAAAATAATATATCTATAAAAGAGACTTCAGACAGATTTGCAGAAAATTATATACAGCTACATTATAGTCCTAATAATAACTTAGATAAAAAATTTAAAAACTCAAATATCTTTCATAAAACATTTTGGGGTAAGTCGACAGAAAGTTTAAATATATCATTTACTCTTTTTGAAATTAATAAAGCTATTAAAAATCCTTAAAAAATACATCACCAGGACCTGATGACATAAGTAATAACCTATTAAGGAATTTATCACCTACTTGGATTAAAGTAATGTTAGATATGTTTAATAAAATTTGGTTAAGTAGAAATTACCCCTCAGACTGGTTAGAAAACTATATGGTATTTATTAAAAAAGGAAATAAACCTGCAGAGGATATGAATGCATACAGACCAATATGTTTAAACTCTAATATACTCAAACTTTTTGAGAAGATTATTGTCAATAGATTAAATTGGTTTCTTGAAAAACACAATATATTTCATAAGTTTTGTTATGGATTTAGATTTGGAAGAGCAGCAACAAAGGATTTATTGATGGACATTATCACAGATGCAGAAAATGCTATTATAAATAAATGTTTTATGGTTGCCACAGTCATAGATCTACAAAAAGCATTTGACTCAATAACTTTTCATGCTATGCTAGCAAAAATCAGAAATTTGAAAATATGTGGAAACTTATATTTTTTTCTCTTCCATATTTTACAAAATAAATCTTTTAAAGTAAAAATTGGAAATATCTATTCTAAAAAACATAACTTATCAAATGGATTAATCCAAGGTGATATACCGTCTCCTACATTGTTTAACATTTACTTGAATGACATAGAAAATATTTTTGAAAATAATATTAGATTTTGAACATATGCAGATGATCTAGTTTTCTGGACTACTAATCATGATATAGAAATTATTCTAAAAAGAATACAACATACTTTAAATAAATTACACAAATACTGTGAGTTTTGGAAATTAAAAATAAATATAGAAAAAACTAATATTATATATTTTCATAAATATAAAAAGCTTCCAAATGACTTTAAAATTAAATTAAAGAATGAAAATATTAAGATAGTAAATAACTTAAAGATCTTAGGAATAATTTTAGATTCAAAACTATTATGGAATAAATATCTACAGGCAGCACAAGATAAAGCAAACAAGTTTTTTAACTATATTAGATATTTGGGAAATGCAAAATGGGGATGCATAAATAAAAATTTAATTTAATTATATAATTCAGTAATTCAACCCAAATTTACATATGGGTATGAACTTATTAATAATATGGCACCTACAAAAATGAAATTAATGGAAAGAATCCAAACTAAGATTATAAAATTCTGTCTTGGACTTCTTCAATTTACACCTAACATTAACATTTATGCTGAAACTGCTATAGCTCCCCTAGAAATAAAAAAACTGTATCAACTATCTAATCTAATAGCTAGAATTATAACAAAAAATGTTTGACATCCCATTATTGACAAGATTATTCTTGATTTTCAAGACATTGTATTATCTAATTTACCAGAAAAAAATAAATTCAAAGAAATAATTAATAAGAAGATTAGTGGGGAATATGTTGGACATTTTCCATACTGGACAACAGCATTTCCCATCATGCATAACAATATACCAGGTGTATATAATAAAAAGGATATGGACAAGAGCAACTTAAAACTTTTAACAGAAATCTGCATCAATGATAGTTATAAAGAATTCAAGAAGATAATACGGATGGATCATTAAATGCAGACAGAAATATTGCAGCAGGTGCTTTCTTCTGTGAATCTGAAAAATTTCAATTCAAATTTAAATTAGATACATCAAATTCAATAGCAATCGCAGAAATTACTGCAATACTATATGCTATAGACTGGGCTCAAATATTTAATAATGAAAAAATAGTGATACTAACTGACAGGAAAACTTCAATAGAAATATTTTATAATAATCCATTAAAAAGTAACTTTTCTATATATATTAATGACCTTTTATTTTTAACAAAACAACATATCATAAAAAATAATATTATACACATTCAATGGATCCCATCGCATATAAATATAAAAAATAATGAATTGGTAGACATACATGCAAAACAAGCACATGAAATAAATAATACAATATCTGCATCTTACTTTTTACGGCTACATAAAAAACAAAATAAGACAATACTATGGGAGGTATTACAAAATTGGTACACTGTAAATGCATTAAATACACATAGATATCATATATCTCAAAAAATGATGCAATTTAAGGACTTTGGATTAAATAAAAAAGAAATTAATCTCATTATGAGAATTAAGGTAAATGTTGCACTAACAAACTCAACTTTTTATACGTTAAAAAAACTAAACTCACCAGATTGTAATACTTGTAACATGACTCAAAATATTGAGCATATTATTTTTAAATGTAAAGAATATAACTTACAAAGAAAAAAATATTTTGATAAGTTAACAAAATGTGGGATTACACAGTTTAATTTTCAAAGTATTTTGGAACCACAAAAAATTTTATGAGAGTTATGAGAAATTAATTAAATTAATTAATTTAATGTTAATTATTGATCTCTCTTTTTTTTAAAGAGATCGAATTATTTGAAAAAATTGTAAAAAAAATGATATAATTAAAAGAGAGAGAGAGAGGGAAAAAAATGCAAAAAATAATATAATTAAAAAAAAAGAATTACAACTTTATTTTTTCTTTTCAGTTGTCACTAATAATATGTCTGGATGAGGCTGTGTATGATAAACAATATACAGGAATATCCAAGATGATGAGTGATGCAAGTCAAGTCAATTACTGTTGGCTGGATTGTTTTTATTTATATCAAAATAGGTTTTGACTTTAGAGAAAGCTTGTTGCCAGTTTATTCCTTCTTCTTTTTGAGGGATTCTGCCTCGAGCTATTGGCGAGGTTGGCCGTGTATGATTGCTCTTAATTTGGATTGATTGGTGTTTTATTATTTATGCTTAATATTTGAAATGAAGTTTTGTTGTCTTTTAACTTCAACTTTTACTTCTTGTATGTGAGTTTGTGCGACATTAACATGACCAACAGCAAGAAGAAGAAAAGTTCTCCCTCTGATATTCACATAGATGTGAAACGGAACAAATTCTGCAAAAGTTCAAGGAAAAACCTGAATAACATCGATTCTAGTGACAAAACTTGCTTTGAGGATGATTTAAAACTCACCTCGGAATCTGATTCTTCGCCATCTAAGCAATCTGAAATATCTGAAACTTCACCTGTGAAAAACCTAAATGGGAACCAACATCTTGAGAAATATTCAAGAATCCTGTGATACACATTTGGATACCTCTAACATGGTAATTAATTCCATGTGATAAAATGAAACATAATCTTAGTAAAGATCTAGAAAAAAATCCTACAAAATCTGATAAAATTAGTAATGTTATTGCTACTCTACAACTCAGGTTTTCATAACGCACCAGAACTTATTAGCGAAACTATCAAGTAAAGATGACTTTTCGGTAACATTTACAGGAACTGGTGATAACTTAAGATCAGCTGACATAAAAATCTTTCAGATTTCTTTAAAAAATTGCTTGGAGAATTCATTGAAGGAAAATTTATCTCCAATGGACGACTGCTATTACACCTGAGAACGGCAGAGCAAAGAGACAAATTTTTACAACTAAAAATGATACTCAACATAAGTGTGATCGCTGAAATCCCAATATTTAACGAAACAGTTTTGGGAACCATTGCTGGTGTCCCTGCTAACATGGATGATGAGTATATAGTTGAATTATTATCTAATCAGCTAGTTATCAACGCTGGAAGAATGCTACATTTTGAACAAGACTGTAGAAACAGAAATGAGACTTATTGCTCTCCTACGAACAAAATTGTCCTTGAATTTAACTCTGATACATTTCCGCCTCATATTTACCTAGTCTTCAACCGACATAAAGTGAGAAATTATATTATCCCTCCTAACCTATGCCTAAAGTGTTGTCTTTTTGGACATTTGGTTTCGAGATGCAATGGATCTCAAACTTGCAAACGTTGCAGCGGTAAACATTACTATAAAACATATAAATCGAAGTTCTATAAATGTCCTAACTGCTCTGGCCAACATCCAGCTACATATTCTACATATTCTGAAATCACAGACATTTTAAAGTCTCAGCAAAAAAAAAATGTACTAAAGCTTCTATAAAGAAACTACCTAAAAACAACATTCACACTATTGTTATTAACAAGCTTATCTCTATTAGAAGAAAAGCTGAAAGAACAGCTTACAGAACTGGCTCTTTTAGAGACTTTCAAAATTTCTAACGTCTTTCCATTGCAATTTCTAAAAAAATTAAAAATATTCAAAAACTTAATTGGAAAGTTTTATTAAGTAACACTACTCCTTCTACTACCACAACAAATTTATGGAAACTTTATAAATCTTTGAACAATGAAATTTTATTTCAAAATCCAATTTTGGCACTTAATCTTAAATTTAAATGTAATTCTTCTGATACAGCAGAAAGACTAGCTTTAAACTTTTTACAAAACACTGAAAAAAATAATAAAAAATTAGATAATAAATTTTTCCATGATAATTTTTCTCACCTCTACTATTATTCAAAAAAGAATAATTATATTAACTTACCTTTTAAAATTTTTGAATTACAATTTGCAATAAAAAATTTAAAAAAGATAGCGCTTCTGGCCCAGATGGCTTAAAAAATAAACTTTTAAAAATCTTCCTGACAAATGGATTTATTATTTTTTAAATTTATTTAATCACTTTTGGAAATCCAATAGCTATCCCTCTACATGGTTTAAAATTATATGGTTTTTATTAAAAAAAGTAACAAATTTCCTAATGAGGAAATCACTTTATGCAGACCTATCTGTTTAAGTTCAAATTGCTTAAAACTTTTTGAACGTCTTGTTAATTATAGACTAAACTGGTTTCTTGAAAACAATAATATTTTAAACCAAAACATTTTTCGATTTAGATATGGAGGATCCACAACGGATTTATTATTAAACTTAATTTCAGATATCAATAATGCCTTTTTGCAAAAAAATTTTTAGTCGCAGTAATAATTGATAAGGAGCATTTGACTTTATTTCTCATTGTGCTTTACTTTATAAAATTAGACAACTTGGTTTAAATGGAAATATATATAGATTTCTTTACCAATTAATTAAAAAAAACATTTCAAGTTAAAATTAATGATCAATTTTCAAATATACACTATTTTAAGAATGGAATTGTTCAAGGGGACATTTTGTCACCCCTCCTTTTTAATATTTACATAAATGATGTTGGAAAACATTTTTTACAGGAAATTAATTTCGGCCTATATGCTGACGATATCATACTTTGGTGTGCACATGAAAATTATAATTATATTAAATTTTTACTTCAAAAACAATTAGATTTACTTGTTAATTATTTTCAAAATTGGAATCTTGTTATTGCAGAATCTAAAACATTTATTATCCCTTTTTTTAAAACTAGAATTTTCCTCCTTCCTTTAAACTGTTTTCAGTTCCTTTAAACTCTTCCTTAAACAAGGAAGAATTAAAAGTCGTAAATAATTTAAAGTTTTTAGGGATCTACCTTGATTCTAAATTAACATGGTCTACACAAATCAATAATGCAATCAGTTCAGCAAATAAATTATTTAATTGTTTAAAATACCTTGGCAACTCTAAATGGGGAAGTACAAGTAAACATTTATTATTATTATATAATAACTTGATTTTACCTAAATATACATATGGCATTGAATTATGGGCGAATAGTGCAAAATCTAAAATAAACAAGTTAGAGCAAATACAAACCAAAATTCTCAGACATTGTCTTGGCTTTTTGAGAGGTAGTAGAAATTGGGATCTTTACGCTGAAACAAGTTTGCCTCCCTTAAAATTAAAAAAAATTTCTTTTTTCTAATTTTTTATACAGAATTGTCCTTAAAAATCATTTACATCATAAAATTAAAAATAAATTTTTCGGCAATTTTATTCAATTATCTCCTGATATTGAACATTTAAACAGAATCTAAATACTAGCGGAGATCATTTCATTTCAATGACTCCATGGATTAAAACTTTTCTAATTTTAATTGATAATATTCCTGGAAATTCAAAGAAAAGTAACCAAGACTCTGAAACTCTCAAAACCTTATCTTTATTATACATTGAAGAATACTTTAATGACTTCATTCACATATATACAGACGGGTCTTCAAGTCCTGATAGTAAAATTTTTTCTGGAGCTATTTTATTTCCAGAACTTGATTATAGTTTTCAATTCAAATTTGATTCCCCTACTCTTATAATTATTTCGGAATTATTTGCTATTAATCGAAGCAATTAAATGGACCTTAAATTTTTACAATTCTAAAATTCTTATTCTTATTGATTGTAAATCTGCTGTTCAATGCATCTTTCATAACCCTACCAAAGCCTCTTTCCCAATTTTTGTTAATGACATTCTTTTTTATGCATTCCAACATTTACAACATCATAATCAGGTTTTCTTCAATGGATTCCATCCCATTCGGGAATTCCATTTAATGAAAAGGTTGATGCTTTGGCTAAAGAAGCCCTTCACCTTGATAATCATATTCCTACCCCGTCTTTTATTAAATTTATTAAAAACATTAATAAGACTAAATTATTGGAAATTTCCCAAAATGGGTATCATTTAAATGCTTCTTACACATACATATTTTTAATTAATCCCCAAATTCAAAAATTTAATGACTTTAATTTTTCTAAAAAGGAACTCAATGCTGTCTTGAGAATAAAACTAACTACGCACTCAACAATGTTACCCGCTTTAAATTTAAAACTTCTACAACCCCAAATTGTTCGAGATGTGATACTCTTCATACCCTACAACATATTATTTTTGAATGTCCACTATATGATAAAGCACGACAAACTTATTTCTTGAAATTAACCAAATTGAAAAATCACAAATTTTTCTTTTCCTTCTATTCTGCCTTCACAAAACAAAATATTAATTCCCGTTCTTTTTTACTTTTTGATATGTTTTTTGAAAACCTCTCATTTGTTGGATTCTTTATAATTAAATAAAAATGAAAAAGTATGAAAAAAAATGTTATGTTTTCTAATACTATACGAATTAGTTAACTTTGTCTTCTTTATGGTTCATAAGATTCTTTGAATGATTTCGCTCTCTATGAGAGCGTGAATTTTCAATGTGTTGATCTGTTTCTTTTCGTTTCTTCTTTTTGAATAAAGCGAGCTTTACAAGCAATAATACCTACTATACACCCAGCACAATTGGGCAGCTGAGTGCCCAATTTTCAGTGTTTTTGAATTACATTGGCGGTGGTGGTGATTTTCACCACATCTTTTACATACATGTTTACCAGTACATGTGGAAATACCATGTCCAAATTTATATATCGATAACATAAATTTGGAGGCAAAGTATAACTCTTTACCTTTACCGAATGTCTGTTAAATCCGATATATACATAATTTGGCAACTTCTCTCCCTCAAATTCAAGAACAACATTATGAGTGGGCGAACAAGGGGTATCCATTTTTTGTCAGTTTTTAATTCAAAGTGTAAACTTAATACTTTTTGATCAGATAGTAATTCTAATAATTCATCATCACATATATCAGGTGATACTCCAATGACTGTTCCAAGTATTATTTTAACAAATTTAGGGTATTCTACTTTAACAGGAATCTTTAGAATTTCTTTAAGATCAAATATTTTATCATATTGTAAGGAATTTCTAGGAAACATTAAGAGTAGCCAAATGATATGAATTTACCACTGCTGTGTTCTCCTAAAAGTCCGTAAAAGAATGATGTTATTTTCTGTATGTTTATTGAACTTAACTCTTCCTTTATTCCTGTTATTACTAGTGCATAATTTTCATCATAGGTTACATTTTCAGAAATTTTTAAGTTCTCAATGTCTAAGGAAGTGATGATTGTATATTGTTTATCAGTTTCCGTTTTTTCTTTATTGCTCTGCATTATGTTAGTTGTCGTTATTTTTTTACTTTTTTCAGTTTCCAATACTTCCTTCTCTATTTCTTTGTTATTTATCATAGACATATTAGGTGTGATAATTTCTTTGTTGTTTCCTGTTGCCGATGCTAAAGTCTCCATTTTTTCATTATTATTCGTTATCTTAATAGGTGTTGTTATTTTAATATCTGGTAATATGTTAATATCACTTGTCGAAATTTCTAAAATATTTTGTTTAGGAATTATATTCGTACCTGTAGGTTTTTTTTTATTGTCTGTGTTGTTTTGATTTTGGTAAGTATTCTCTTCAACTGATTTTGTTGATGACATCTCTGAATCGGAAGATAACTTTAAGTCTTCCATTAAAATTGAGAAGTCCTTTTTATTGTTTCCAGCTTTTTTATAAATTCTGTTTGAATAGTTATAAACTCTTGATTTCTTGACCTTGATTTTTATCGAAGAAGGAGATGTCTTTTTTTTTTTATTTCCGCTTTTCTGTTGCCATGATGGATGTTTATGCACGTGCACCAGTCTATTAGAATGTGTCTTCAAATGTCAAAGTCACAAAATATTAAGGAAATGAGGTTTAAAGTTAAGAAACTCAAATAAGTTAACAATTAAACTTCAAAATGTGAATCAATAACTATGATTACCTTTAAATCATTTCAAATCTTGCAAATATCGCAGAGCACAAAACACACAACTGCTACCCTCGGTGGCTAACGGTCTTGGATAGTATTTTTCTCTTCTCTATGCTTTTCTATCGACTTTACCTTTGAAAACTTCTGTTTCACATTTCGTTATTAGAAAAATGCGTTAATAATCGGCATGGTTTGGGGGCACTCATTTAGTTAGAAAGCAGGAGTAATAACAATCGCTCTTTGACGTCCTGAGTGATCATCTTCATCCATGGGTAGCATTTCTTTCATGAAGAGACAGCTGTCTTTCAGAATGACAATGCTCCATTTCACAGAGGACACGTACGAGTCACCTAATGGTTGGAGAAATATGAGACTTATCCTTTTCATATACTGTGGCCACCACAGCCACCAGATATCAATCCTCTGGAAAATCTATGGTAACTTCTGGAACGACATCTTCTTCCTTCGACGACTTCTGGAACGGAAAAATGTTCGACGACGACTTCTTCTTCGACGACTTCTGGAACGGAAAAATGTTGCCTGAGACCATTTCATGGTCTCAGGCAACATTTTTCAGCTCCATCGAAGAAGCAGGAATTGATCCCATTTCTTGTGGACGAATCGTGTCCTGTTCTGACTGAATTTGCATAATTCACTTAGAACGGTTTCTAGTTCCTGCTTTCAGCTTCCTTTCTGACACTCTGGCGCCATGAGGAGGATTATCTCGGTGCACAAGTCTGTTTGAGGCACCGCATAACAGGGCGAAGCCATTTACTTGCTGCCTGCCAGCAATAATCTGAGCAGCATATACAAAGGGAGGTGCCCTCCCATCCGTGAAAAGCCTCTGTCAGAGTGGTGCCTGCCGCCATGTCTGAGACTCAGCCTTACAACACCGGATGCCCAGGTGGACTTCCCCTGAACCACACCGCTCAACAGTTCCCACAGAGGGACAGTCATGTGGTTGCAGGACAAGACTGTCGCATCGAGAACTCTCTATTTCCATCCCTTACTCCCACACCACCATCCCCTCCCCTAGTAGAGAGAATTGCAAGGACTAATAAAAACTCTCCTGATATAGCGGTCCTTTGTGTGCTTGAGAGAGGAAAGGACTCTTCTCAATTCTTGACTTGTACTTGACACTTGGCTCTCGACTTGGACATTCGACTTGGTCCGTCAGCTTCAGTCATACACTTCGGAGAGAGTAGTCTCGGTCAGCGATGTTAACAATTCTGAGTTTGTTAGTAGCATGCAAAGTGAGAGGAGAGTAATAATGCAACCAGCTCAGCGATTGAATGTCTACACATAAAAATGTGTAAGTTGATGTAAGAATAATTAGCGTTGTAAATAAATATGTTTGTATTTTTAAGAAAAACACATTACCTGCTTTTGGTCACTTCTTTTGTATGCGGGAGGATGACTCTGTTCTCCAGTAGGATACTGGGCTACAAATTATTTCAATAAAGGAACAATGTATGACTCAAAAGATACGATCACAGCCAAAATTAAGTACGGAGCGAGCAGCAGTATTAAATAATTAATAATAATCGATCTTCTGTTTTCCAACAAGTATACTAATCTCCAATACCCCATATAGAGTTTATACAATTTCAATTTAACGAAGTGTCATTATAACGAACTCATATCATGCCATAGTTCCATGCCATAATTTTATAGAGAAAAAGTAAAAGTAAAAGCTCGGAATCGGATTTAAAAAAAATAATATGCGTAAAGTTTTGACATTGTAGCAGATGTAGCTCAGGACAGATATGCTTGGAGAATTAAACTGCATGGTCTGGTTGGACCTCCGTAGCCCATGGCTGCTTCAGGATGATGATGGTGTTTGGTGTTTGGGGAAAACGCCTTATCAGCTGAAATTGAAGAAAATGAGGCTAAAGCAGTTGCATGTTGTCAGGGTATTAAAAATGGGACATGGTCTACACGTTATTTCTTAATCTGCAATAGGGATCGATTGTTTTACCTCTGAGAGGCGCTTCTTTTTGCACAAAATGGACTAAAGGACCAGGTAACAAAGACTGAGGGCTCAGAGAAGGGACCTACTGGACAGCTGTTAGGAGACAGATGTTAGTCTCCCATCTTTTAAAATGCACAGAGTATGGCTCTCCTGCACACACACAAGCCATTGCTTTACGTACCATCCGACGGACAGCAGCCTTTCCAAGCCCATCGGTCTCCCCTACTGACTGAGGACAAGACACTGAGTTTTGTAGAGATTGACCCAGATGGGACCAGATGGGACAACTGCAGATTACCAGCCAGCTATGCTACCGACTGAGCCACTCCGCCCCTCTGTAATCAGGAAAGAATAAACAAGAAATAAGATACTAATCAGCAATATTGAAATCATCAGTCAATTTGCGAAAGTTGGCTTTTTTGAGTCACTAACACAGCCAGCGTTGTTTTCGAAGCGCAAACCACCTTTTCAGGTGAAATGAAGATGACATTTCTTTTACTGATGTTTTCTTTTAATAGCAAACTGTTTCAGTTCCTAAATTGCTTCGAATGTATGAATTTATACATAAGACCTCACTTTACCACAGGATTTTTTTTTAATGCTATTGAAAAAACTTAGCAATCCCCCACTCCCCCCAAAAAACAAAAATAAAAATCCTCAAAAATAAATACATCTAAAAGAATATAAAAATAGTAATAATAATTTAAATATAGTAATATTTTCTATTTAAATTTCACACAAAACCTCTTTTTCTTTGCAAAATTAGAAACAAGTTCGAAACAAAAAAAATTATTTGGAAATGATAACCAGTTCAAGGCAGGCTATGTAAAATTTTGCGATCAGATGTTTCTATTATTCCAATTATTATACAGGGTGATTCAAAACTTATCGTTCAAATTTCGTGGGGAGGTAGGGAATACGTCAGGAAACCGATTTCACATAGGAAAGAATGTCCGCAAATGTACGCATGCGTATGTAGAGGGCGCTGTGTGTACCCAGCCAGCGTACAGCTCGCCCGACCACTCCCGCTGTCATCAGTGTACGAGCTGACTTACTAGTGATAAGATGAATCGTTTTACGCATCAAGAGCTAGCGGATATGCATCTCGCATATGGGGCAGCTGGCGAAAGCTGCCGTCGAGCTAGGCAAGTTTATGAAGACCGATACCCCAACAGAAGAATACCGCAGCATCAAATGTTTGCACGTGTGCATCGCAATCTGCTCGAACGTGGTTCACTGCACAGCAACATGCAGGATACGGGGAGAAGATGACTGACGCGGACTGTCAACGTCGCAGAACAAGTCCTACAGTCCATCGAAGATAATCCGAATACCAGCACACGAGCTATTGCTCAGCAGCTTGGGGTCTCTCAGTCAGCACTGTGTGCATCCTTACCAAGGGAGTATACTACTTAGTCAGCAGTGTGTGTATCCTTACGAGGAACGTGTGCATCCTTACCATCTGCAAAGGGTGCAGTTACTGCATCCTGACGATTATCCAAAGCGTGTGGAAAATCATGCAGAAAGGTGCCATGGACCCCAGTTTTCCAGCTTCTGTCCTTTTTACAGATGAAGCTTCATTCACTCGTGAAGGTGTATTCAATACACACAATTCACATGTGTGGGCTTACGACAACCCGCATGGTACGAGAAGTCACGCTGCGCAACATCGTTTTGCCGTAAATGTGTGGGCTGGAATCATTGGTGACTGTTTGTTGGGACCTTACTTGCTACCACCCCGATTGGACGGCCGGAAATACCTAATATTTCTCGAGACAGTGTTACCGACTTTTCTGGGCGCTGTTCCTGCGCATATCCGCCGAGATATGTGGTATCGACATGACGGGGCTCCAGCCCATAGCACAATTGTTGCGCGTGATTACCTGAACCGAACATTCGGAGCTCGATGGATCGGTAGAGGTGGACCGATCGCTTGGCCACCCAGGTCACCTGATTATCGCCCATGGATTTCTTTTTGTGGGAGGCCATGAAAGACCATGTGTACGAGACCCCCGTCGACAGTGAAATGGACCTTGTTGCATGAATAGTGGCCGCCGCAGGCATTGTCCGTGATATGCCAGGCGTTTTTGAAAATGTTCGGCGGTCAATGCAATGGTGCTGTGAATCCTGTGTCCGTGTAAATGGTCACAATTTTGAGCACCTACTGTGAACCTGTACTTTACCTTGTTGGAATAAAAGTCACATTCGTTACCACTTAACTGTACTGTTTCCTTGTGTTCACTTTACTTGTCCATTTTGTTCATGTAGATGACGTTTGCGGACATACTTTCCTATGTGAAATCGGTTTCCTGACGTATTCCCTACCTCCCCACGAAATTTGAACGATAAGTTTTGAATCACCCTGTATATTAAGAACTTGTGTTTCTGGCCCCTTTTTCCATTGTTTCTGTTTCTTCTTTTACTTTCCTTGATATTTTGACCCTCCGTAATAATAATTTTCACCGCGGATAGCAGTCGTCAATTTTAATCCTTTGGGCTTCGGTGAATGTCAGTTCATTCTAAATTACTCTAATTCTCATTTTCTTAATTTTGATGAAGGGGGTATGGACCCATGGCCCACAACTCTATTTCGTTACTTCTGATCTTTGAACTCTGTTTAAAATGATTTTAGAACATTTGAAAACCATGATTTTCCAGTGTATAGATAATATCGTAGAGACTATTTGCGATTGCCCATAAAATGAATTCGACCACTCTTGTTGACACATACCTTCAAAATAAGAAATGCTTCCATCAGGCACGTATTTAGGGGAGGTGCTTAGGGATTCGTGCTTTTGTCACGATGCATCGCCAATCCCCCCCCCCCTTAATATTTGAAAGCTCCAAACTAAAAAGTGATAAGACTGTTTACAGGCGCTGTTTGAGGTATTGGATTCGATTGTTTTTATCTCTGAGAGGTACTTTTTTTAACACAATATGAGCTAAATGGCCTTGTCACAAGGACCCTAAAGGTTCAGAGAAGGTTGAGGAAGAACCACCACTGGATAGCTGTTAGGAGACAGATGGAAGTTTCCAGTCCAGGTAATCCAGCGTGTTCTTTAACATGCAGAGAGAGAGAAAGCAGGTTGGCAGACGATAGTTTGAAAGCACTGATGCCATTCAAATGCTACAAATATGCTCCAAATTTGATTAAGTTGGTCAAGAAAACTCAAAAGTCATCCTGATGAAGGCAAATTTTTTAAAAATTCTTTTCAATAATTTTATTGTAAACACTTGACGAAACCTTTAAAATTATAGGTTAGGGTTTTATTTTTGTTAATATAATAATCTGAAGTTTATTTTCTCCTGTTACGGATCTTGACCCAATAAAGATTATAATTTGCGGCCCTCAAAATTTGTTGGTTTGCCTTTTATTTTCCTGTTTTGGCCCTTGACTCCAAAAAAAAAAATTTCCCGGTCCCTGCTCTAGGACGACGCATCGCCGGTTGCAATTCACCTACCAGGATCGTCCAGAAGCTCTGATCTGCACTCATTCATGAATGCAATCACTTGTTCAAATCCTTACTGAATCCCTGATTTGCAACATGACGAGTCGCAACGACTCGTCATGCCTATATCGCTGTCTGAGGTTTCACACCTTATTAAAGATAATGTTATCATTGAACTTTTACATCCCATTTTGTGAAAATGATTTTAATTTTCAAATTTAAATATCTCATTAAATATTCAAGGGAATTCGTTAGTGTTTCAGTTATTGATGGGATATTTTTCATTGAAATTCAAAGAATGCCTTGCTCGTAATTCGCGTTTTTGTGTTTGCTACTTAACTTTTGTTCTTTTGTCGGATAACTGACAGTAATAAGTGTATATACTCGTACATGAAACAAAACATCAATCAGCAAGCAATGAAATTATCACTGAATTTGTGAACTTTTTGTTTTTGAGCCACCATCATGGATATCATTTGATTCAACAAGACAAATCCCATTTTATGGTTGAAAGAAAGAAACAAATTTCTTCTACCTAAACGTTTCGAATGTACATTTTTATTTATATATATACAAAATAAATGCGCGACCAAATCTTCCCATCAATACAATTGTCTTTACACGTTACAGTATGTGGGATACTAACATTTTTTTTCAAAGCCATTGAAATGATTATAGGTTCAGCAACCCCTCAAAAAAATCCTCTATATTCGCTCCTGGCTTCGATACATATGAACAATGTAGGAGAGCTTCACTGTGAAATCGAGAACGAATCTCACTTCCCGTCAACACTGTCTTCTGTAAATATGGAACAGCATTGCAACAACACGGCTGCAGGTTGGCCGTGGTTAGTGTGGTCGAAATCATTACCATATTCATCATCAGATGGCAGCACCAGGCTTTCAATCAGATTATTTATTTACTCCATAAGAAATCCATTTTAAACTCTGATCTAATTGGGTCGAATTAGGTAAATAATTAGTAAGGGCATCTTTAGCGATTTAGAGCAATTTCCAAAACATTTTGTTAACCAGGGAGCTTTGGTTGGGTCAACCAGGGGCCTTTATCTGTGTTTGGCTGCTTCGTACCTGTGACGTCAGCTCGCTCCTATACAATCGTTTCGATTTTCCTGCAAACCTTATCATTTCCATGCATTTTCCGTATACTAAAGCCTCCCTAAATTTCGTCCCATTTGCATAACTTCTTGCAAGTGTTGCATTTTTTATTTCCAGTTGTATATTTTCACTTTGGCAGATTCTTGATAAAGTTTCGAGTTTCAGAAACCTGTGGTTACTAGCTTTAGAGATTTTAAAACGGCTTTTGACTCTGTTGATCATAATTTATGGTTGATCGTTACATCATATGGAATCCCTGACAAGTTAGCATAATGAAACTCTCTATAATAACACTCAGTCGTGTTAGCATCGCTATTGCCTTCTTTTTCTCTTTTGTTTGGTTATTGATTGTGTCATCCGAAATTCTTTGCAAGGGAAAGATTTTGGCCTTGAATGGTCTAGAGTAGGAGTTCTCAACGTGGGACACGAGGTAAAAATTTTGGGGGTACGCCGTGAGAGTTCAAAAGTCGATTACCCAGTAAAATTTTTATAATTTTCTAACATTTGTTAAATTGTTTGTATCATTTTTGGTGTTTATCGACATATGTAATTTATGAATACAAAATTTAATGTGTATATACCGTATATAAATAATAAAATAAATACCCCTCAAGCAGCTGCTTGCCACAGAGGTCTGACAGGAGCCTGTCATTTTATATACCACAGTAAAAGGTCTGAGAGGATGGCAGGTATGTTTTTTTTATTCCCATTGTTAAACTATAACTATAGTTTTATCTATCTATACAAGGGGTACGCCAGTTACATATACATTTCCAGGGGGTACGTGAAGCATAAAAGGTTGAGAACCACTGGCCTAAAGATTTCAAAATTTTTGATTTAGATTATGCAGATGATTTGGCTCTGTTCGCTAATGTTGCTAATGAGATGAATTATTTCATTAGGGCTGTTAATGAGATTGGTAATAGAATAGATTTGGTGATAAACAGAGAAAAAACTTAAATGATGGAAATTGGTTAGGCAGATGGTGCTTCCAGTTGCTTTGAATGGCTGTGCTCTTGAGCAAGTGTCTGAGTTTAGTTATCTTGGGAGCTAAGTAACAGATACTGGCGATGTGCGGCATGAGATAAAGAGAAGAATAGGGATTGCACTTGTGATAAATCGACATGAACTTTTTCCCCCGTCGTCCCCATGCTGCATCCTTATGAAATATGTTAAATCTTTCCCCATCTTTAGTAGACTCCATAGCAAAAAAGCAAATTTCGCAGACCGAACTTTACCCGTTAGCAGCGAAGAGTGGAACGATGATACAACCTTCATTTTTAATAAATAATGATGAGTTTAGACACGCTTTCAAGCTAGTTAAACTTTCAAACTTTCACCATAGGTAGTTAATTCGGAGGAACGATTGCAAATCTACAGACACGTGTCAAGAACTTTTTTAACACCTTCCGTATTCAGTAACCATATGAAGCAGTTAGCTTACATTTAGAGGACATGTTGCACAAAAAATAGGCATCCTTAAACACCAGAATCACACATATTGGAGCGAAATGCTTTCACTGTGATAGGCACGTGAGAATTGAGACTGACTGAGGAACAACAGATTCACGTCTTTCATCTCACGCTCACTCCCGGTGTAACTCTTAAGTAACTTACTCACTTGCTCCCTGCTTACTTACGGCTTTTGTCAGTAAGCTCGAAATCGGCTATAGATATAGCTGACAGAAATTACTTTTTATTATAAAATGTTGCATGCCAATATTTTTTTAACTTGCAAAACCTCGTGGTAATCATCAATAGTTACAGCGATTACAGTTTTACAGAATAAATCATGCTTAAACTCCATTAAGTAAATGCTGATTTAGTTATTCTTGATCGGCTTAATATGACTGCATGATCGTACAGCGAGGCAGATGTGATTTCCTCTCTATTTGTTTCATATCACTGTGTAACAGGAATGCAAAATTCAGCTTTAACAAATAATTAATAACGCTTCTTGTAACTCGATAAGTGACACAATCATATTTGTGAACAAACCTGCAATCTATCAAGAATAGCCTTACCAATTCCTAAACAAACTAAACAACTATAGACCAAACACTTCCTTCTAAGAGTTTAGTCATCAAGCACTCCAAAACAGCTGCTAAATATACTGGTTTCTCAGAACCAATTCTTTTCAGACGTTGACCACCACGCACAAGACGATGAATTTCTTCCTTTTCCTTACTCGTTCATTAACAAGATTTACACAAATAAACTTATTTAACCTCCGCGCACACGCCAAATAAAAACATTTATTATTTATACTATAGTTCACAGACTAAGACAAACTACGTTTTCCTTCACACAAATTCTTCCTATTTACAACTCTCTTATTATTTATTTTTAAGTTAAATTCGTTCGAAGTGGTTAGTGACGTAATTCTCACTCTGAAGTAAACGTGAGCATCAAAATGGTACATCACATCACGGTTTCATTATTGCCAGTTGATCTGTCATAACATTGCCCCCTCCTTAGGTCTTGTTCGTCCCAAACAATTCTGGATTCCGAAGCCTCTTCAGTTCTTCGATGAAACGGGGCCAAACGATCCATGTAAACCACTTTGCAGATGGACGTGGACGAATGCGATACACCACCTCGTAAATCCTGATAACTACCGTATATGGACCTGCCCAAAATTTCTGTAGTTTTGGAGAAAGTTTCTTCTTTCTATGTAGATTGTACATTCCAGACAAGATCTCCTTCATTGAAAACAGTTCCATTTGTTTCACTTTCGTATCTCGTTTTGGTCTCTCGCTTGCCAAGTTGATGTTATATCCAGTGGTGCCACCTTAATTTATTAACAACCGGTTTCCATACCGAGGGGGGGGGGACGAATCGGCAATTTAGATTGTTAGACACTGGTGCCACATTCTTGGGGGGGGGTGAATCCTCCCCTTGGAAAAACGTATGTAAATATTGCATTTGAGATTGCATGATAGGTAAGTATCAATATATTATAACTAACCTTACCTACAAAAGTTGCATCTCAATTAAAACATTGCACATAATGCAGAGTCTATCTAAATATATTAAAAAGTAACCCCTACCGGGATAAACCTGCAATTAGTGGCAGTGATTCCGTAAATAAATAAATATAACTATAGATAAGAGCAATATGTTTTATTTTTCATGCAACTGTAACATACATAAGTGATTAAAGCAAACTCCAAATTTTAATAGAATAAACGTAAAATAAAATTATCAAACCATATACATTTTTGACAAGACACTGAACTTTCATCTATACAAGACACTAAACTTTCATCGTAGTCCTAGTCCATAATCTATGGGACTACTTTTCTTCTTTTTCAAACACGGATGCCACATGGTGATATAAGTATCAATTATTATGGTCCAGAGTCAAGATACTCGCACTTAAAATTCTTGGAAACAATTCGCTTATTTTTCGTGAAGTGTCATAAATCTTTCTGAGAAATTCGGGAAGATGTTTTAATGTTTATTTTGTCAGAATGATGCGCGGAGACATTTTTTAGTGCGTGGCAACGTTTCATGAGCAGCGCAGCTTCCAGTTTTCGGAAACCGGCGTAAATATTAACAACCGGTTTCCGAAAACCGGTGGAAACCGATTGGGTGACACCACTTGTTATATCTGACGGAGTGGTGGATTTTTCTAGTCTTTGTTTGTAATTCTTATACGTATTGTGAGTGGACACAGGCATTGTTTTGGACCAACTACATAAAAGGTCACGGGAAGACGTAATTCTTTTTCAAAGAGCATCATGGAAGGTGTCTGTCTAGTTCATAGATTCTCAACGGGGGCGATACCGCCCCCCAGTGGGCGCTGGAGCCTTCCATGGGGGCGGTAGCGGATCCAGAGGCAAATGGGGGCGTTGAGGCAGTCAACAGGGGCGGTCAAATAAATAAATAAATTTAATGGAATTTTCTGTGACAACCTTTTTATCTCTTCTATTCTGTGGTGCCTTCCTGGTGATTCTGGTCATCCACTACCTCATCCGTCATGTGCAGCTTTTCAACTGCAGCTTGGACAATAAGTTCCCTGCTACCGCCTACCAGCGTACTGGTACGTCTGAAGTCGACTGAGATGCTCTCAAAAGTTCTCTTCAAGATCACAGATTGGATATAAGCTTCAATATGTTTTCCCACTCCAAGTCGCTTTGAGTATGCTTTATAGTACGTAGTTACAATACCATCCCACGACAGAACATAAGGTATAATATTAACATTACACTTGTGAATTAGGCTCAACTCATTAGCCAGCAGATCATACTTCCTCTTCTTTTCAACCTCTACTGTCTGCAGGTTATCCTGAGATGTTATTCCTACTTCAATAATTGTAATCTCATTCAATACCTTTACATGGACTACTATATCAGGCTTATTGTTGGACATGTGTGTCCGTCCTGATAGGCAAATCAACCTTGATGCAATAATAATATAATAATAATAAATTTATTATATTTAATTTTTTTTAATGTAATAAAATACTTTGAAAATACCTGTTTTCATGAATAAATATTTTATCTAGCTGTGTAAATTATCTTGTTGTTAATAAGCATTTTAAATTAGCATTAGGTATACCTATACCTAATTTGTTTTAGAGTAGAATAGATTGACGGTGACAAGTCCTTGCAAGTTGGTAGGCAAACACGCGGTTCATGCAATTTAACATGTTTCGACAAGAATATGGGAGCTTGAAATGACTTGTTTACGGAGCAAGGGCGCCGGCATCGCAAACATACAAGTTAATGCGTGCACAAAATCAAATCTATAAAAGCGATAGCTCTAGGAATGTTTTATTATTTTTATGTGCTTCGCCGTGATAAATAGTCGTGAGTGATAAGTGTTAGAAGTCAATACAAACATCATTTTTATAACTATCTATAAATCTGTTGAGAAGTTAATTTGTATTTGAAAATGTCTGAATCTACATCTAAAAAGAAATGCCGGCAGTACAGTATTGAATATTTGAAATATGGATTTACGTACTCTCCTACAAACCAATCATTACCTATGTGTTTAATTTGCCGAAAAGGTTTTTCAAATGAAGCTATGAAACCTTCTAGGCTACAAGAGTATTTAAATAAAATGCATGCTGATAAGAAGAACAAAGATTTATCCTATTTTCAAGAACTGGAAAAGTAATATTTAAAACAGCCAACTAGGTCAAACCTTTTTGCGTCGTCTTCTAAACAAGATGATGATAGACTACGAGCCTCATATAACGTTTCATTGTTAATCGCAAAAGCAGGAAAACCACACACAATTGGCGAGGAATTAATTTTGCCGGCAGTCAAAGAGATATTAAAAACTGTTCTTCATCATAAGACACAGTCAGATATCATCAAAAAAAATCCTCTCAGTAATAATTCAGTGCAAAGAAGAATAGATGAAATGGCAAAAGACGTTGAAATATCATTATGTGATTACTTAAAGACTTGCAAATTTTCCATTCAACTCGATGAATCAACTCTACCAAATAACGAAGCTCTACTCTTATCATACGTACGATTTATAAAAGGAGAAAAAATTCATGAAGAGTTATTATTTGCTAAAAATTTGGAATCTGATACAAAGGGAGAATCTATATTTAATACCATGCAAAAGTTTTTTCAAGGGAAAGAAATTCCTATTTGCAATATTTCGTCTGCTGCTACTGATGGTGCTCCAGCAATGACAGGGCGTCATAAGGGTTTCATAGCGCATTTGAAACAAGCAGTACCAAATGTACTCGCTGTACATTGTATTATTCATCGTCAGCATTTGGTTGCAAAAAATTTGAATGACGTCTGCATACGTCGCTCCATTACGTTATTAAAGCAATCAATAAGATTAGAAGCAATTCATTGAATGACCGATTATTTGGTAAGCTTTGTAATGAAAATGATGAAGATTACAATCACTTGCTGCTGCACACAGAAGTACGTTGGCTCTCTAAAGGTGGTTGTCTGAATCGTTTTTTCAATCTATTTGACTAGTACTGGACTTTCTTGAAGACAGAGACGAAAAATTGCGCGAAACCCTGATTACGTCAAAAAATGACATCGCTTATTTGACAGACCTGTTTAAAATATTTAATCAAGTTAATTTACAATTGCAAGGTGATGAGTTGAATTTAATTAAAACAAAAAACGTCATAGCTGCTTTTGCGGGAAAACGTCTTCTATTCAAACGAAATCTAGGTAGAGGTGAATACAACCACTTTCCCACATTATCAGCAGTCTCTGCAAAACCGGAAGATTTACTTACTTACTGTCAACACTTGGAAGTTCTTCATGTTGATTTTACGGAGCGTTTCCAAGATATTTTAAACATGAATGAACCGAGTTGGGTTTTAGATCCTTTCGCAAACACAGATACTGAAGAATCATCAAATTTGGAAGAGGAACTCTTAGAACTCACGACTAACGAAGTACTCAAAGTAAAATTCAAACATGAATACCAAGAGTTCTGGCTTCAAAAATCAATACCAGTTCTCTACCCTGGATTGTGGGCAATAGTACAGAAGTTTGTAATCGCATCTCGTTCGTCCTACGTGGCTGAGCGTGGATTCAGTGCAGTAGCTAATTTACTGTCAAAGAAGAGGAACAGACTACACATCACTGAACGTGGCGATCTGCGATTAATGTTAACGAAATTGGAACCCGACATTAACAAATTGTTAACACTCCACCAGCCTCAACCATCTCATTAATTTTTTTATTTATTATTAATTTTGCGTTTATCTCATTATTTTTTATTTCTTATTGATTCTGTGTTTATTTTTAAAATTTTAATAAACAATTTTATTGTACATTTGGTTGTCGTTTTATTAATTTCTGCTTTATGATTTTTAATAGATAAATAAACAGATAAATTAGGTGCAGATAATATGCAACAATATTTTAATATTTCATATAAAATTAAACTATTATGGACTAGGGGGGCGTTGAAATTTTTGTTCTCTTCTAAAGGGGGCGATGGTCCAGAAAAGGTTGGGAATCACTGGTCTAGTTGTTTCATGCACTGCTGTTCTGTACGCCAACAAAAAGAGTAGTATATGGCGATCCCAGTAACGTTGAAATTGTTGACTAACAATGCTAGATGTTGTATAATTGTCCTGTTAAATCTCTCAACCATTCCGACTGAGGATGAAGGGGAGTTTTTCTTGTTTTCTGAATGCCTAATAGTTGACAGATGCTTTTAAATATATTGGATTCAAAATTCCATCCTTGGTCTGAGTGGATTTGCAAAGTACTCCATACCTACTAATCATGTAATTTACTATCATCTCTGCAACTGTTGTTGCCTCCTGATCTTGGATGGGATAGACTTCAGGCCACTTCGTGAAATAAGTCACTAATAAATAGCGATTTTCACCATCACTCTTAGGAAACGGACCCATTACATCAATGGCTGCTATCTCAAAAGGGCACCAACGTTATACATCTGCAGTTTACTCCGATTCCTAGTCTTAGGGCCTTTCTTTGCAGCACAACATTGCCTACACCATCTTTCAAAATCTGCCCTATTTTTCTGCCAATGAAATCGTTCTCTGGCTTTCACTAATGTCTTATTAACACCGAAGTGTCCTCCAGTGGCACTATCATGCACATCTTTCATCACTAGTTCCACTCGGGAGCGAGGAAGGATTACCTGCCAATGGATCAGTTTTTCAGCTTTTCTAGTAGTCTGTCAGGTTAGTAGTAGTAGCATAAACGAGAGTTCTGGCATAGCAAAAAGGGTTAGAGAATTCTATGAAAATTACTGTGCCAGAACTCTCATTTATGCTACTACTGTTAGTATGGCCATAATCATTTGTGTAGCAGAAAATAGATCATCCACGACGCCCTAACAGCTACATACATTTAGGAGAAAAATTAAACACATGGCCTAATTTTCCCTATAACAATAAATCAAATATCAAAATTTGAAAAATTGAATAACTTCTCTGTCAAATGGATACGAGAAAGAGGTGTTCCTGCTCTACATCACACCATTCAGATTTAAGGAGCACACAAACCTCCTTCTGTTATCAGATGATGAAAAACAGCACTATTGTTCTATTAAGAACATGAGAAGACTCCTCATTCCTTTTAGTAAACATAAATGTCAGACTTTCTACTGTGATTACTGCCTTCACCATTTCACGAATGAATTACTCTTGGAGGAACATATTCTCTATTCTTAAGAACTGGAGCCCCGGTAGTAGAGTTTCCAATTGAAGAGGAGAAATGGATGAAATTCACAAATTTCAAGTTCCCGTTCCTTATACGATTTACGCCGACTTTGAATCATTCCTGGTGAAAGTGGACACTTGTATGTATAACCCTGCAAAATCTCACACCACTCTCACGGTAAATCATGAACCCTGTGGATTTGCGTATCTTGTTGTTTGGACCTGATGGCTGCAGCTATAAACTCCACTAGTTTATAGAGGTCCTAATGTGTTAAAAATATTTTTTGGAGGATCTGCTTAAAGAAGAAAACGATATAAAAAATTTACTCTCGGAGAACAAACCAATGCAACTTTCAAATCACGAAGAGGAATCATTTCGCAACGCTATCAATTGTCATATTTGCAAAGATGTTCTGGGACCAGATCGCGTGAGAGATCACGATCATTTAACTGGCAAATTCCGAGAGCCTCCCATAATGCGTGTAATCTCAATTTTAAGCTCACAAATAAGATTCCAGTTATATTTCATAACCTAAAGGGATATGACAGCCATCTTATTATGCAAGAAATCGGTATGATCAAAAATAAAAAGACTAATTAATTCCTATTCGGAAAATTGCATTAATTGCATTTCCTATATGGAAAGAAATATAACATTCTCCCTTGGAACTTCGAATTTCATAGACTCCTATCAATTTTAAGTGCATCTCTTTAGAAGCTAGTACATAATTAATCAGCAGAAGAATTCCATATTTTAAAGGAACATGTTGAACCTGGACGGCAACATCTAGTTTTGAGAAAAGTTTACCCCTACGATTACATTGACTCCACGTGAAACTTTTTAAAATCAACTTACAGAAGAAGAGCTAGAGGAAGAAGACTATATCCATGCAATGAAAGTATGGAACACATTCGACATAAGAAACCTAGGCCAGTATCACGATTTGTACCTGAAGACCGATGTGCTCCTCTTAGCCGATGTGTTTGAGAATTTCAGAAAACTATGTGTCAGATACTATGAAATTGATTCCTGTCATGTTTACACAGCTCCTGGACTAGCCTGACAAGCATGCCTGAAGATGACAAATGTCAATCTAGAGTTGATAACAGACCCTACAATGTACCTTTTCCTGGAAAAAGGCATAGGGAGGAATTTCAGTGATATGCAATCGTTTTAGCACTGCAAACAACAAGTATTTAGATATCTATAATCCTCAGTTACCTTCTAAATACATTATGTACTATGATGCCAACAATCTTTATGTTACAATGTGTCCCTCAAAGCGATTTTCGATGGCTTAATAAAGAAGAAATAGGAAATCTAGATATTACTGCAGTTGCTGATGATTCGAATAAAGGGTATATATTGTAAGTTGATTTAGATTATCCAATTTCTCTACACGACAAGTATAATGATTATCCACTAGCCCCTGAGAAACTTCAGATTACCAACAACATGCTATCACCACATTGCCAATAGCTTCCTCATAACCTTGGAATAAATACCAGCAATCAGTCGTGAAACTAGTCCCAAATATGAATTTTAAGGAAATATATGTCTTTCATTACCGTAATATGAAACAATACTTAGTCTTCGGTATGCAGCTGAAGAAAATACATCGAATCTTAGAATTCAAACAATTTTACTGGCTAAAGCCATATATAGAATTTAATACGGATCAGTGGAAGAAAGCTAGAAACAATTTCGAGAAGGACTACTTCAAACTGATAAATAACGATGTGTTAGGAAAAATGATGGAAAGTTTGAGAAATCTAGTGAAAATTGAATTGATACCATTGTCGCCTGCCACGTCGTTTTGTGTGACGAACTGATGACAAATAAATTAATTAAAGTGAAAAAGAATGTAAGTAGTGTAGTCACAGAATACTGATCCCCCTTTGCACAGTGCTTCCCCCTATGACATCACAGACCACACCCCTTATTAATATTCATGACTGACCATGCCCCCTATTAATATTCATAACTCATATTTCATAATTAATGATTAATAAAGACCCATTGGTTCACCCACCTGTATTTTTTAAGCCCCCATAAAAAAAGTCACCTGAAAAAAAGCCTTCGATTTTTGGTAGCACCATCTAGTGTATACTTTAGCAAGATTTTAACTGCAAATGCCAATTTTTTGACTCCCCCTCATTAAAAAAACCCCTTATCAAAAGTTCCTGCCCCCTTTATTAAAATCCCTATCAAAACCGTCCCTTGGTTGACATGTATTTTTTAAACCCTCCTCTTTAAAGATCCCCTTGTTGACCCACCTGTAATTTTTAATCCCCTCTCATTAAAGACCCCCATCGTTGACCCACCTGCATTTTTTAATCCCCCTTACCAAAAGTTCTGCCCCCTTTATTAAAAACCCTATCAAAAGTTCCGCCCCCTCTATTAAACTCCCCCCCTCACCTGTCACAAACTCCCAAATAAGTCCCTTGGTTTCTACTCTCCTCTGAAATTTATCAAGTCCAACTGAACTTTCGGTGGCAACGTTCAGCTCACCCCCTCTCAGAATGGCTGACGCAATCCTCAAAAATAATTACAGAGTCCCATATTTTGTGAATTTGACCTTCATTAAGTCCTGCAACATGCATGTCGCAACAAACGTGCAGAACGCATGACATAGGTCTCTTCTTATTGGCGGGGTCAAGAGGGTGCAGATCGAACTGCTGATGCACGGTAACTGTTCTGCAGTATTTGCATTTGTTGCTTATAAGATCTGAATTCGTATTTTAATATCTACAAGCTTTAACCTTGCATAGTACGTGACAGGGGTCGGTTCTTATTGGCGGGGTCAAAGAGGGTGATTGCAGACTGAACTGTCGATACATGCTATCAGAATCGAAATATTTGCATTTGCTGCTGATAAACGATTTCCTTCATTAAAAATAGAAACTAAGTAAATAATTCTGGTGCCGTTTTCGACCTTTGTTTACTTCGAAAGTGTCTTTCCCAGGAGCTCGGTGCCTATCAGATAGCGGTAAAGGTCACTGTTTTGCTCGACCTTGTTCATGTCGAAAGATGTATCTTGACCCCAAGGGCTTTTATGAGATAACATTTCGGAATATATAATATATATTCAATTTATATGAGTACATATAGAAGAATTATATATATATACTCATATAAACTCGTATGCAACCCGCTATGTCATTCCTTGCTGTTACTCCGTAGTGTGTTGATAGTAAGAATTTTGAAGATATTTCATCATTGCTTGCTGCTAGTCAGAAGTTTGCTATTAGTTTGCCTTTAGAAGTTTGTCATTGAAAGATATCCAATGTACCTGCATTTAACGCTACTGAGATGTCTGTAAATGACCCCATCATTGCATTTGATCGCTTGATCTAACAAGTGAACCAGTTGGAAGAGGCCACCAGACGTCCATCGACTCTCGAATGTCCAAAGCCCAAACGCCCCTGCCTGTCACCTCTCCAGCGTGGGAGAAAAGCTCTTCGCCATGCCGTGAACGCCTCTTTGACCATGGGAGAAGCTTCTGCTAGCTGTGCCTACATCCCAGCTCACCCATTGCATGGTTCATTCGCTGGGTCTTCATCACGCTCTACTGCCAAGGACGTCGCCATGTCGCAGTACTTCATTACTCCCACTGTGAGTTCTCCTGCTGTTGTTCCGCCTCATTACACAATCACCAACGTACGGAACTTTAACTCAGTAAAGTTCAAGACACAATTCGTGTCAACGAGTGTTTGATTTGGTAGCAGGAGAACGTGGAGGCCCACAATTTTTCGATCTGTGTTCCGCTCTATGCACGAAAAAATGCTCAGTGATGTTGTGTCGGAAGGAGACTACAGTCACGTGAGACTTTGCTTCCATTCTTTGGACTTGAAAAATGCTGTAAATTTCAGCCTGATACGGCATAATGACTTGACGGCAGAACGTTTCATGACAGCCTGGACTGCGTCATTCAATCTAATGAGGGACTCGGGAGTCATAGCGACCTCGATTTCGATTTCGTCTGCACTAACCTTGAGCGCCAAGACAGTGGATATACTGGTACTGAGACACGATCGCTCGCAATGTGCAATCATTCATTAATAGCAAGAAAGCGGTCATAAGAATCGTGAACTCGGATTCAATTTGTCTCGCAAAAGCTCTCATTGTGGCACGAGAGTTGTGTTTGTAAAACAGAGGTCAACTGAACCAGTATGTGAAAATCGCTGATTATCGTTATCTGCTACAGGCGACAGAAGCATATCAATTACATCTCGATGCCCCATCGCCCCCTGCGGAATTCCGAAAGTGCAACTCTTTTAAACTCATTTAGCGTTACAATTTCGCCTTGTTGTTTATTCAGCAGATGACGGATTTCTCCCCATTTTTATTGGACACGAAAGGCCAATAAAAATGGGGAGAAATAAATTCGGCAGTAATAAATTCTGCCCGAAATGATTAAAAATAAATATAATCATGGTTATGTGTGCAAGGGCACCTGTAATCGTTGCCTTACAGCTGATGTAATGCACACTGGAGAACCTCTGCTCTGCACGCCGTGCTGTATGTATTTGCGTGGTGCAGGTTGCTTCTAAGCTCACTTACTGAAAACTTGTCAGTCAAGACATCGCTGTGCAAAATGCTTGGATATTTACGACCCCCAAAAATGCCACGTCTGCAAAAGTGAGAAACCTAAATTTGTGGAGTCCTGTAAAATTGATCCCATGAACAAAGTTACCTCTATTTTGACGTGAAAACTGTGCAGCTTGACGATGGCCGTCTGAAGCCCATTCTATGCATTGAAACGTACAAGGTGAAGGACGACTGGGTCTACACTCGTTTCCGGATGCAGACGCCTTCATGAACTGGCTTTTAGTACAAAGAACGTCCCATTGTTCAGCGGTTCAAGGACACTACCATTATAGCACACAGTTTGAAAGGTTTCGATGGAACATTTGTGATCAGCTACAATTATAGGCGTTTTCTGAAACCTGATCTTGTTTTCGACGGTTCAAAAATATTAGGCATCATTTTACCTGGACTGAAATTAAGATTCATCGACAGTTTATCCTTCATTCAAGCTCCTCTTCGTTCCTTCACTAAAACATTCGGCCTGGAGACAGTGAAAGGTTTTTTCCCCTTCAAATTTGTGAAGGAGGAAAATTTAAAATATGTAGGTGTCATTCCGGATCATAAATATTTTCAGCCCGAGAACATGGAACCTACGACACTGATGGAGTTTGACGAATGGTATGCGACCACTAGACTGTTCTATTGCAAGGCTGACACCGAATTGTTGCATCGTGGAGCTCAAGCTTTCCGAGAGGAGTTTTTAAACCTCACAGGTGTGGATCTCTTCGCATGTGACCTTATGATTGCCAGCGCTTGCTTGCGCATTTTTCGTGGGAAGTTCCTGAAGAAGAATATTCTCAGTGTGTGTCCTCCTCAAGGCTACTCAGCGAGTAACGACCAGCAGTCGCTATAGGCCCTCGCCTGGTTGGAGTACGAAACCTCCAAGGACAACATCAAAATTCAAACAGCACGATCCCCTGAAGGTAAGTACAAGGTAGCCCAGTACAAACTGGATGGTGTGTGTCACAGTACACGCACCTATTACGAATATTTAGGGTGTTTTTACCATCATTGTTTAAAATGTTTCAAACCCATTAAAATGGACAATCGATTGAAAAAAACCTTTAATCTATTGAATACCCATACCATGGATCGCTTGAAAGATTAAAAGTTCTGATGGACGGCTACACTTGTAAGATCATGTGGGAGGACGAGTTTGATGAATTAATGCGTAAAAATCAACCTCTCGCATTAATTTACAAAAATATCGAGCCCATTAGGCGAATAGGTGCTCGTGATTATCTCTTCGGGGGGAAGTGTGGAGGTGTTTTCCATTTTTTCCTCAGTGGATCAAGGATGTTCCCTTAATTATATAGACTATAACAGTCTATATCCTTATGTATGTAAGAAGGCTCCTTTCGGCAAAGGCCACCCAATACGTATCACAACTGATTTCTCCCAGGACCTGGATCATTTTTTCAGAATTGCGTATGCCACGTTACTTCCTCCAGATTTATCCCTGTGCTGCCTTACCGAAGCAATGGTAAACTCCTGTTCCCCCTTTGCACGACCTGTGCTGACGGACGCCTACCCCAACCTTGTCAGCATAATGTGAACCAGCACACGCTGACCAGTTCCTGGCCAACATTTGAAGTATACGCGGCCATGTGCCCTGGTTACAAGCTACTGAAATTTCACGACATGTGGCATTTCAAAAACATCTTACAATACGACCCTGCAACAAAAAAGGAGGTGTCTACGCAGGGTACATTGACACTTTTCTTGGTTTGAAGCAACGTTATTCTGGTTTCCCTCCCAATGTCCAAACTGACAGGGAAAAAGAAGAATTCTGTGAAGCTTTTTTCCAAGCAGAGAGGGTTCGGATCCTGCCATCAGAAGTTGTTAAAAATAGTGTCAAGTGGACTCTCTTGAAGGTCACGCTTAATTCTTCCTGGGTGAAGCATGCTCAGAACATGAATCGAACCCAGACCACCATCGTGAGCTGTCCTGTTAAATACATGGATCTTTTAACAGACACCTCCCTCATTGTGACAGATATTGTGCCTTCATTGATCAGGCTGTGTTGGTGACACACAAATCTCCTGTGGACGCTAAACCTGCTAACACACGTGGCAGCTTAATTCTGGCTGCTATGGTGACGAGTCATGAAACGTCTGAAACTTTTTTGAACTGATTTCCAACGTGCACTGTATTCGGATACAGACTCTGTGATTTTCTCAACAACGTCCGCAATAGCTACATTCCTGATCAGAATCTCTTTCTCGGCGGACGTTGATGAAATAACAAGTAAATATGGAAGTGATGTGTGCATAACGGATTATGTCAGTGCAGAGGCTAAGAGTTATGCCCTCCGTTTGAGCAACGGGGACGAGATTCTACGCTCCAAAGGTATATCATTAACCAAGAAAAACCATGCTAAATACAACTTTCAACTGTTAAAGTCCATGGTTTTGGAACAGTCTCTGTCCAGTGAGACTTTCGACGTACCATTTAATGTGATACGCAATAAAGTTGATGCGACACTCATTAACAAACCCATGGTGAAGCGGTTCAAAGCTAACCTAGATAAGCTATATCTTCCCCACGGTTCAACTGTTTCTGTACCTTATGGATGCAATGACCTGGAGCTAGACAATCTTATCGACCTATTGGATGCATAAATAATTTTGTAAATATACTGTAGTTTTTAGTTTTAAGTTTCAGTTATTTTTCTATGATTTGTTGAAAACTGTGTGCTTTGTCGTCGCCAGCCTTCCTATCGAGCGATGACAATTTTTTCTAAATCCAGCAGCCACGAGGCCGAAGCTGCCGTGGAGAGCCGAGATGCAGAGCTCTAAGCCAATGATCAGGGTTGAATCTGCTCTGTGCTTCGCCGGATGATTGACAGGTCTGTGCGTTTGCTCTTCCAGCCGGCACAGTGGGGTACCCTCTATCGGGCTGCCGTCTTTCTGCAGCTTTGAGCGTTCTTCGCCAAATGGGGAATGATGGGATATTTTGAAGGGAATCATCTCCAGTACTGTTTGATTATGCATTCTGTAATTATTTGAAATGTTTTTTTTTATATCAGTACTGTTTTTATATTGCTATAATTGTAAATAATTTCAACACTGAATTATTTTTAAGCTATTGCTATAATTTTTGAAATTGTCAGACTAATGTTTCATAATATTTACATTGAAATACTTTTAAGCTTTTGCTATCATTTGTGGAATTGTCAGACTAATGTTTTACAATTTCTGCATTGAAATATTTTTTAACTGTGTCATAAATTTTTAGCTCAATAAAAATGTTTTTTTTAAATCAGTCTCTTTATTTTACAATCTTCAACACTATGTGAGTTAAATGATGGAAAAATATTAATTGGGATGGAAAATTCAGCATCATGGTGATGTATAATACTTTTATGGTAGCGAAGGTTTGGGATGAAATACATTTAAATTATCAATTAAAAAAACCTAATATTTCAGTGGGGGCCATCTGGTGGAGTTGTGAAAAACTAATACACGGAAACAATTAACACAGAGACGTATATCACTTTTAATTTTTTTTACTCAATACCACAGATAGTACAATTTTTTAACGCATTATTTCAAAATAATATTTTTAACAGAAGGTTTCATACAATTTTTAACACAAGTCTTTGGAGTCCACTCAATTAATTTTCTTTTCTTACGACGGATGGGGGAATGAACAAATTCGACAATGTCGTCTTGAGGGTGACCAGAAGTCTGTGATATTTGCTGTCTGGATAGTGGTACTGATAATATTTGTTGTCTGGAGAGTGGAATGTCGACCTTTACCTCGTGTGGTGCTTGAAGTTGTCTGTTAAATATCAGGTATTTTTTCAACACAGCCAGGTAGTTTTCAGTTTTATCATGAACGTCCGATTCCAGTATTTTCTTCATCTCTGTGTCTAAATCGCTCACTTTTTTACGGATATGTCATCGTTGTCTGAACTTTATCTGTCCATCTGGTCTCTTGCAAGCCGAGAATATCTAAATTATAATGGTGGAATTCTTGTGTGAGGACATCAAGAGAAAAAGCTCTGTGCAGAGTCCTCACATTCCAACTACCTATGGAGAGAAAATGGTTAGTGGGATGTTTAAAGAAACTATGTTTATTCAGAGAGGGAATTCCGATAATATCAAACAGCCCCCTAATCGCATACATGGGGCAAAGACCCTTCCCCCACCACTAAAGGCTGAAGCTATCTACACTGGAAGACTTCCTCCAATGTAGAATTTGACGATGCCAATAGAAGCAAAGAGTTCAGGTGCCTGCGATGACCTCTACTCAGGATTATCCACCAGCTGATAAACATATCCTGTGATTCTATTCACTTGGGGCTGTCAACCCACAAACAGAGAACACAGCGGAAGATTTTCCCTCCACAGAAGCCCACCAGTGCAGCAAAATCAGGACCATAATCAAGCTCAGAGCCATATATCTGTCCAGTCCAGTGGGTTTATATGGTCAGCACCAGGACCCTGTGTGGTTGACCACTCCTCAGAAGGGTAGAAAAAAAAGAAAAGTAGCCATAGTTGTCCAGATCAGTAGGCCACACTAATCTGGCAGCCCTCCCCTTCCGTTCACTTCCACAAGAGAGTATCTCTTTTGAAAGGCACTAATGGTCTGCACCACGAGAAGGCGGGGTCGGACATTAGGTGCTATGCCTGGCCAGTTCTATGCATCATCATAGGGGATTGGTGCATAGCTCTCCTTCCAGTGACTACCTAAGCATCACCAAGGCGTGGGTCTGCTTCTCAGCAGACACACTAGTGATGCTCTTCTAGGATATGAGTGCATTAATGAAAGGTTTCTTACAGCAAAATTTCAGACAAGTGTTAAAGACTTGAATGTTATCTGCTGTTACGCCCCCACTCAGGATGCCGATGAGGATGAGAAGGATAGGTTTTATGGACAACTTCAGGATATTTTGAATTCTGTCAAGAAAGGAGATATTACCCTTGTTCTTGGTGACTTCAATGCCAAAGTTGGCACTGACTCTGACCTTTGGGGAGGAGTAATAGGCCCTTTTGGTATTGGTAGCTGCAATGGCAATAGGCAACGTCTCCTACAGGTAAGTAAACTCAATGGATTCAGAATAACTAATACTTATTACAATCACCGCGACATATATAAGCACACATGGGTTTCACCTGATGGGCTGCATAAGAATATGATTGATTATATATTAATAACAGCAAATGGGCTAGTTCTGTTAGGAGTACCAGGTCATATAGGGGAGCTGAAATTGGATCTGACCATTACCTTGTTAAAAGTGTCTTGCAACTTAAACTTAAAAAGTGTTGTGCTAGGGTTAAAAAATGTATTTTTAATACTGAAGCTCTGAGAGACCCAGTTATAGCCAAAGCTTACAATGATAGGTTACTTAGTCATTATGACAGTCATGGTATGCTTACTACTGAAGTTAAGGAAGAATGGGATCATTTTAAACAGGCTTTTTTGGACAATAACAGTACTCTTTTAGGAAAAAAGGAACAGAAGAGACAGAATTGTCTGAGTGATAAGGCACTTGAGCTTATTTCGGAAAGAAAGAACTGCAGGAATGTCCTTAATCTTACCCTACTAGTCCTAATAGAAAGCATTACAGAGAACTTAATAAACGTGTAAAAGATCAGTTAGCTGCTGATAAGAATCTTTGGCTTGATGGTTTGACTGACAAAGCCGAGGAAGCAGTTAAACAGCACAACAGCAGAGAGCTGCACCAGATAGTTAATGTTTTGAGTGGTAGAAAACGGACAGGTATACGGGGATTGAAGGATAAACAAAGCAAGGTTATTGAGGGTGAGGATTCTGTCATGGCTAGGTGGGCTGAACATTTCAGTGATGTTCTAAACAATGTGGTTAGTTCTACTCCAATTGTTTGGAATGATGATAGATGCATTGGTGGCTTTAATATCGACCCTATAACGCAATCTGAAGTTATTTTGGCCTATTTAAACTTAAACTACATAAATCCCCAGGGGTAGATGAAAATACTGCAGGAATGCTTAGAGCTGGGAATGTTTCGGTTACCACTTGGATGACTGAAATTCTGAATATCTTTTATGATAAAGGCATGGTTCCTAATGATTTTACCAGAGCTATTGTTATCCCTATTTTCAAAAAAGGTGATCGCAGTTATTGTGATAACGATACTGCCTACTCTCTGTTCCAGGTAAACTTCTTTCCATGATTGTGTTTAATAGAATTGATCAGTTCCCCTCAGTTCTTGTCATGATCGGATGTACTTTCTTGGAGCTCCCGCTAGCCCGTCGTGTTTGGATATCCTTCACCACCCTGACCACCATCGGTTGACCATCTGGGACTCTTCGGACCTGTAAGTGCTGTTAACTTTTATTGCTCCTGCCCCTACCCGACGTTAGTCTCCGTGTACAGTGCCTTCTGTGCTGTGTGGTGCAAACGATCAAAAGACCGAACTTTTGGACTAATTGTTGCAATCTCCCTGTTGTCACGGGTGGCTCTCGTTGTTTTTGCCAGAGGCATATCGCTTCCGCTCACAACAATGACCTCAATTTGCAACAGATGTGACGAAGCAGTACCACCCAACTCGGAATGCATAGTTTGCAGTGGATGCAAAGGCAAACTGCATTTTGTCTGTTCGGGCACAACAGAAAAAAATTACAAAAAGCTGTCCCTAGAAAAGAAGAATGCGTGGTTATGTTTCGAATGCAAGTCGAACAAAATAAGCCCAAAGACGACCTTGGACATGGGAAGCAAAGACAGTTCGACACGTGACATCAATCTATTGATAGTAGAGATCCGTTATTTAAAGACAGAAGTGAGAGAACTAAAACGAAGTGTAGAATTTTTTTCTAGCAAGTATGACGAACTAATGGAACAAGTAATAAATTACGAAAAAAATCAAAAGGATTTAACTACAAAAATCTATGAAGCCGAAAATTTAAACACAGGAATGAGAGAAGAGATTAAGGAACTGAAACAAAATCTTAATGACGTGGAACAATATGGACGCAATAAAAATATAGAAATTCATGGTGTTCCCATAATTGAAGGGGAGGATGAAACAGAGCTTAAAATAAAGCTGTATAAAATTTCCCAGTCATTAAACATAGTCAACTACACAGACAATATGATTGAAAAAGTTCACAGACTTCCAGAAAGAAATAAAAGCAAAACCCCAAAGATAATTGTCCAATTCGTTACACGGAAAGATAGAGACATTTGGATACAAAACAGGAAAAAACAAATTACAACCACTATTGCAGACCTTAATGATAAAGGAACACCAATATATATTAATGAAAACATGACTATGATTAACAGAGAACTTTTCTGCAGAGCTAGGATGTGTGCAAAAGAAAAAAAATATAAGTATTTTTGGTTAAAAAATCGAAAAGTTCTAATGAGGAAATCAAATGGTGAAAGAATTATCAATGTGGATATGTTCACCAACTTTGATGATTTTTGAACTTTTAGATATGTCCGATAAACCTTTTTTTTTTCCTTTTTTTTTTACTCTTTTCTTTTGCTTTTTTTTATGAATATTCTTGTTAGCTATGTCTGATTTGAATTTTGAAGGTCTTGATAGCAACTATGATGTTGCTTATGTAACTACAGGTTTAGAAGTGGAGGCTTGGTTCGAAAATAATTATAGTAAATTTATTCACAAAAATAAATTAGGAATTGCTCATGTTAATATAAGAAGTCAAAGAAAATATTGGGATTCATTAAAATTAAGTATTAACAATTACATGGAACACATTGATTTACTTGTTTTAACTGAAACAAATGTAAATAAATATGAAATTTTTTTTTATATAATATTGATAAATTTAATAAAATCACAAATAATAATATAAATAAAAATATTAGGGGGATTTCAGTATACTATAAAGAAAATCTAGATATTGAAATTATTTCACAACAAACACTTCCAGCGGAAACTATATATATAAAAGTAAAAAAAAATAATCTAATAAATCATGTTTTAGCACTATACAGATCGCCTAGTACAGATGTGAACTCTTTTCTGTTGAATTTCCGAAACTGGATGGAAAATACAGAAAAAGATCAAAATCAGATTTTAATAGGTGATTTTAATATCGATACAATGAATACTAAAAAACATGGCACAGAAAAATATATCACACTATTGGCTGAAATGAATTTTGAAAGATTAATAAGGGAAGCTACAAGAGAAGAAATAGTAAAAAATAAAATTACCAAAACCTGTATAGACCATATTAATATTAAACTGATTAAAAATATGTCAGCAAATTCAATAATTCAAACAAGCAAAATAGCAGATCACTATATGATTTTAACACTGATTAGCAACACCAATAACAATTTGAATAATACTAATTATAGTGAAACAGACCAGGAAAATAAGAATTGGTCATTTGACCATAACAATATAAACAAAGCTATTTCTGAAATGAATTGGACTTTAGAAAATTATGGAGACAACCCAATGGATGAATTTTTCATCCATTGGGTTGTCTATCCTAAACCTATCTAAAGTATTTAAAGACATTTATGACGGAATTTTAGGAAAAAATATAATATATATGAGGAGAGTTGGAAAGATAAAAAGAAATCATAGCAAAAATTGGATGACACCGAACTTGATAGGATTAATTGAAGAAAGAGATAAAGCTTGGATTAAATTTAAAAACAATGATAAAAGTGATGCTTATAAAAATACCTATAAAAAATTAAGGAATAGGGTTAATATTCAGATTAGAAATCAGAAACAACTTTATTATAGAAATAAACTTATAATGAAAAAAAATGATATGAAGGCTACCTGGCAATTAATATATGAAATATTAGAAGGAAAACAGAAAAAATCATCGGACGATGTAATAATTGACAATATGGCCAAAAGGAAATTATCTGTGGAAGAAATAGCAAATAATTACAATGACATTTATAATACACTAATTTTACAGATAAGAAATACAAATCACCAAGACGATATAAATTATGTTCCAACCATGATACAAAGAGTTTTGAAATCTATCTATATACATGAAATCACTGAAAAACAAACTGATGAAATAATTACTTCATTAGACACCAATAAATCACCTGGTTACGATAATGTTTGCATTAAACATATAAAATTTAATAAAGAGACACTACTAAATATTATATCAAAAATTATAAATCAGATTATATTTACTGGGAACATACCTACTGAACTCAAAACAGGTATTTTAAGACCTATTTATAAAGGTGGTATTAAGGAGGATTTTTCTAACTATCGACCAATAACAATTCTGCCTATTTTTTCGAAAATAATGGAAAAATATATTTATAATACTATTTTTAACTTTTTACTTAAACACAACATAATTAATGAAAATCAGTTTGGCTTTCAAAAAGGAAAAAACACAATTCAACTAATTTCCAAAATTACAAATAATATTAATAAATCATTGAATAATAGGAAAAAAATTGTAACTATGTTCTTAGATTTAAAGAAAGCCTTCGATACAATAGATCATAGCATTTTATTAAATAAATTGGAAAATTACGGTATTCGCGGTATATTGTTAGATTGGTTTAGAAATTATATATCAGACAGATACACAATTACTAAAATAAAACACTGCTACAGCAGAAAAGTAATTACACGATGTGGAATTCCCCAAGGCTCAATTTTAGGTCCTTTATTGTTCTTAGTATACATAAATGATTTGTTCAATACAAAATTAAATAGTGCTATTTATCTATATGCTGACGACATTGTTTTAATAAACAGTCAGAAATATTTAAATGATAGCATTTCAGAGGTTCAAACAGATTACAATAATATTATTAGATGGTTAAATCATAATAAAATCTATTTAAATGAGAAAAAAACAAAACTGATGATTATTCATTCACCAGGATTTCATATTCATCAAACCCTCTTTATCAAAACTCATAAAATAAATTGCAGAAAAAGGGATGCTTCAAATTATGAATCATTATGCAGTTGCCCACTTGTTGAGAAAGTAAATAAAATAAATTACTTAGGAATCATTTTTGATGAATATTTTAGGTGGAATGCCCATATATCCCACTATGTGAATGCTTGAGAATATCGGCGACAAAAATTCAAAAATTGAAATACGTATTAAATATGGAAACATGTGTACTATTTTATAAAGCAATATGCGAATCTATTTTAAATTATGGAATGCATGGAACAACTAACTTAACTAACATAAATAAAATAGAAAAACTGCAGTCTATAATAGCTAAAAATATTATTCCGTCTCATTTGCAAAAAATTTATAAAACTTCTACCGATAGATTAAAATTTTTAAATCTTTTATCCTACAGCAATTTATATAAATATAATGTAATAATTAAAAAATTTTTTGACGAAACTTACAAACTAAAAATTCAACATAATAAAAATACAAGACTTCAAAACCAAGGTTTTTACAAATTGCCAAATTTTTGAAATAATTACGGGAAACATACCTCCGAATATCAAGTACCACTTATATTTAATGCTATTCCAAAAGAATTACTAAATATAGATTCTTTTAGAAGACTTAAAATGGAATTAAAAAATTTTTTGGTACTTTCTAGTTAGCTGATTTTTATGTGTTGTGTTTTGTGGATTTATTTGATGTACACCATTTTTGTGGCTGAATGACCTATGTTTAATATAATTTATTCATTTTCCTGCAGATAAGCTATTTAGCTTTGCGGTCAAAGTGTAAATATATTTGTATTCTTTATTGTTATGAATAAAAATTATATTCTAAAAAAAAAAAAAAAATTAAGAATCTGGTTGACAGTCAATGTGTGATGAGCAATGTGCATTCAGAAGTGGTAGGGAATATGTGGATCAGATATTTTCACTAGGCAGGTTCTGGAGAAATGTCTAGAGTTTCAGAAACCTTTGGTTGCTAGCTCTGTTGATTTCAAAAAGGCTTTCGACTCTGTTAACGTCATAATTTGTGGTTGATTGTGAGATCATATGGTATACCTGACAAGTTAGTTATCATAATGAAAGCTCTCTATAATAACTTGCTTGCTTAAGAAATCATCCCATGAACATTCTTGTGATCTGGATAAATCAAAAACTCATTCAGTGCATCTTTCAGAGTAAAAATATCTTTTCAATGAGATTTTAATTTTGATAATATATTCTTTTTTTTTATCTTTTTTTTAACTCTTTTATTATTTCATTTTTTTTTCTTATTTCATTTTATATATATATATATTGTTTTTTTTACAATGAATCAAACAAGTTAATAGACCTTAGAAAGGTTAACAAATAGTTATAGCAAATGATTTTATCTGCATTTTTAGTAGGTTCTAGGAGGTTTTGAAGTCAAATGATGTAATGTTTAATTGTTTTAATTTTTTGTAATATAAGTTTCTTTTAAGTGTATATTTTTTGCAATGAAATAGAATGTGCTCTAAATTTTCATAGACTAAACATTTATCACAAACTGGGTTTTCTGCTTTTTTCATTCTATAGAGAATGATTTAGTGATGGCCGAGTTTGTTTTTATTTTAAGTATTAGTTTAATTTCTTTTTTTTTAGTCTATATTCATTGAATTTGTTGATTTTATTAGAGATTTTGTATCTATGAGTGTTAGTGGCATTGGAGTCGTACCAGTTTTGTATGTCAGTTATGAGTTGTGTTTTATAATGTTTTTTATAAATATCTATGAAAAAAGGTGTTTCTAGGTTTGGTGAAATTTGGTTTGCTCTTTTAGCTAATTTATCTACTATTTCATTGTGTTTTATTCCAACATGTGAGGGTATCCATTGTATATGAATGATATTTTGTTTTTTAATATGTTGATTAATTAGGATTAAAATGTCACTAATATGTAATTTGAAATTACTTTTAAGAGGATTATTGAAAATAGCATCAATAGATGCTTTACTGTCCGTCAAAATGACTATGTTTTTCTTTTCAAATTTTATAGACCAATTAATGGCCAAAATTATAGCTGTGAGTTCAGCGATGATAATTGGGTAAGTATTGATAAGTCTGAAAAGACATTCATATTTATCAGACGGACACCAAAATGCTCCAGAGAGAGTTCCCTGGTCAGCATTCAGGGACCCATCCGTGAATATATGAATAAAAATTTGATATTTGTCATGTATATAATCACTGCAAATTTTTTTAAATGAATATGCCAGTGTCTATTTTTGTTTCTATTCCAGGTATTTTTAAATTTAGGATTGGGAGTGCAGACGTCCAGTAGGAAATTTGAATAATAATGTTTCCACTTGGATTATTATTAATAATGTTTATTAATTTATTTTTTATTTATTAAAGAGTTTAAAGTAATATCTGAGAAATTTTCTTTGATTTTTTTCTATTATAGGGTGATTGATGTTTTTAGCTACTATTCTAAATTGTAGGTTTTCTAATAAATGTCTCTTTTTAATGTGTATAGGTGGTGATGCTGTTTCAGCATATACATTTAGACCATTAGTAAATTTCGGAAGTCCAAGACCAAATTTTAATATTTTTATTTGAATTTGTTAATCTTTAATTTTGTTTTTGAAATATTGTTTATTAATTCTATTCGGTATAGAAATTTTGGAAGAATAATTGAGTTATAAAATAATATTAAATTTTTTGTTGAACATCCCTATTTTGTGCTTCCAAGATATCTTAGGTAGTTAAATAATTTATTTGCTTTGTCTAACACTGAGTCGGTGTGTGAGAGTTGGTAAAAGGCTTGTAGCAATTGGTTTAGCATTACTTCTGGTGTTCGAAAAGGATGCATTTTTTCTCCTTTTCTCTTTAGTTTGGTTATTGATTATGTTATGCGAAATTCACTTCAAGGGAAAGATTTTGGCCTTAAATGGTCTGGAGATACGAAAATTTCTGATTACGATTATGCTGATGATTTAGCCCTTTTGACAAATGATCTTGGTGAGATGAACTCTTTCATTCGAGCTGTTGTGAGACTGGTAATAGAGTAGGTTTGGTTATAAACAGAGAGAAAACTAAAGTGATGAAAATTGGTCAGGCAGGCTGTGATTCAGTTAATCTGAATGGTTGCAATCTTGAACAGGTATTAGAGTTTAATTATCTTGGGAACTATGTAACAGATAATGGGGATGTGCGGCATGAGATTAGCAGACGAGTTGGGATTGCTGCCGGGAATTTTAAGAATCTATGGAGAGTGTGGAGAAATAGGCGTATGCACGTAAAGACTAAAATTAGACTGTATGATAGTTTGGTCCTTTCTAGGGTTTATTATGGTAGTGAAACGTGAATGCTTTGTAAACAAGATAACAAGAACCTAGATGTTTTTGATCTAGTATCTGGGGAATTAGGTGGTTCAGCTTTGTAACTAAAGATGAAGTTAGGCAAAGGAGTCGGCAACCTCCTTTAAGCAGCATATTGTGCACAGAGAGACTCCATTGGTTTGGCCATGTTGCCCGTATGGATAATTGGCGAATAGGGTTATTAATAGTGTGCCTAAAGACCTCAGAAAGAGGGGGAGACCTAGGATGCAGTGGGCAGACAATGTCAAACAGGACCATTTTAGAATTGGTGTGCAGTGGCCAGATGCAGCAGAGCAGCTCAGGACAGATATGCTTGGAGAACTAAATTGCACGGTCTGGTTGGACCTCCGTAGCCCATGTCTGCTTGAGGATGATGGTGATGTCATCGTTGTACCGCCTTAACAGACATCATTTTCGAAATAACGAACCCAACAGTGGTAAGGCCGCTGTAAGAAGGGGGAACAAAAACCCTGACCCCTTTTGCAAGAGTTGTTTCTTGTGATGGACGGAAGCACATTTGGAGGCTAAAACTTCTTATGAAAATCTTGTGCTTTCGCAAATACTTTAATACTCTATGAGAAACGGGTATGTTGCCTTTTAAGAAATTGGCACACACTTCACATAGAGCATACATCTGAGAGTCGGAGATATGCTTCAATAGCGCTATATGTTGCTTTCCCCCAAGTTTTCATAAACACTGTAGGAATGGACCTTGAGATCTAACTTTCATTTGGGACATAGAGTATCTCAGGATCTTCAGAAGGGAGGATCTTTGCACGGAGTCGCTCACTGTCCAATGTTCTAGGATGAAGGTCCATGCACAAAAAACAACAAGGAGGTTGTGTAGCTAGTCTACAAGTGGCGGTCAGGAGTTTGGAATGATGTGGAAACACTTGTCTTGTCAGATACGTTATTTGCAAAGTATCCTGACAGTTGCGAAATAAAAACATATAGTGTGCATTGAGCGATATAGTCTTCAAATAGTCTTCCCTTTAAAAACAGATTTTGCAAGATCAGGACAATCGTGATATTTTTATGATGACCACCACGAATAAACAGTTGAGATATGCGTTCGGTGGCTACAGACTGTTCCATCAAATCGTTCAGCACCAGAAGCGTAGGTCTGAGGGAGTCAAATTCCAGATCTACAGGTAGTCCTTCATAAAATTCCACAGTTTTCTTAAAGGGCTCAAAGGCAGGTTGCCACTCCCCGTAGCAGTAAACGATACTTTGGGGTGGGGAATCGAACACTTGAGTGGCTTCTTTGATGAGTTTCAGAGTGAAAGCTGTCTTTCCGCACTGAGAAGGAGTGGCAATTAAAATATTTGAAGGAGTTGAAAGAGCCATCGTACCACCATGCAGTCGTTAATGTCAACTCGACACGTGCAATTGCTGTGCAATACTGTGGGAAGAGTCGAACCTCTCGCTCTTTTAAACAGGAAATACAGACAGTGAGCACTGCAAGTGTCTCCCATGGGGTCCTGCAGAGATATCGAGGGAGGTAACACGTGACGTATGCCTAGCTGGCTGTAGTATTCTTGCATGGACACATCGGGACTTATCCCCAAGGGGTCAAAATGATCCACATGGGTTGCTTTCTTGTAAACAGCTATCCAGTGAGTGCCAGGCTTCATGGACGGATCGGTATTGTAGATAAACAAGGTTTCCCATTGGTCGATTCTACGAGGTAGTCTGTCACGCGGAAACACACCTAGACTTGTCGGTAACATCGAGAGGATGGATTCTAACTGATATTTCATTAACAGTTAGGGATATATTCATTACAGTTATATTCATATGATTCATGAGCTGTAGTCAAATAGGATTTTACGATCCAATGGGATTTTGAGCAAATTCTGGTATTCTGCATACAGGATCATCGTGACTGATGTGGGTAGTGGCCTGGCAAACTTTAATTCATTTCTCACACTTTTATTAAAGAAAACACTTTATTACATTCACATTCCTCGGGGGTCAATTGGAATCCAAACAGTGTAAAACCCTCGCCATAGGCTTTTCGCGATAATTTAATACCACTATCGGATTTCCAGGCGTCCACAGCTTCCAATAATCTTTGGTAACATTGGAGATAACGTCCATTCCTAAAGTCGGTTGTGTAGGACTGCTGTTCATTGTCAATGTGAAGTTGAAGGGATTTTTTTTTCTTATGATCCATTCAGACTGGTAGTTTTCACCATACCCAGTACCAGACATACCAGTAGTTGGCCAAGAAATAAATTGTCACAGTTCACACTCGTCAGACCCACTGCGATATAGAACATGCGTAAATCCGTTCTGCGTAGGAACTCTCGGAACCCAGTAGGAGAGCGTGTGCAAGGATGACACTGGAAGTGGGTTTGACTTTGCGCACGAAAAATTCGGCTTCGTGAATCTGTACTTTTTAAGAGGGGTCCACCACCTGTCACGAGACAGAATTCGGGCTGATCTCAACAAACGTAGTCTCAGATCGACTTGATTTAATAGGTAACGTTCTTGATTGAACAGGTCAGCATGGATCCACGAGATGAGTTCAATACCTGTTGACTTTACATACCCCTTGCGCTGATGTCTTCCCTCGTTCTCTCAAGTGATAAATTCCATTTTACCAATTGGTGTCGAGATACCAGAGTGACGTACCGAACTGACTTCGTGTTGCATCGGTACCATAATTCAATAGAGTCTCCAAGTACGCCATACAGGGTGTGAGAAGCACTCACTACGTGATCGTTGAGGAAGGCGTACACTTGATTGAAGTGGGCCTGGAAGAAATGATTGCAAGGGGCAATCACTTCCGACGGGGGTGTACCATCGGATTTCACAATTTTCAAGACAAGACACAGATGGCAACGGGATAGATCAATGTAATCGTCTGTTCCTTTCACGATGAATTCAAGTGGCGCATTACCTTCCAGCAAAGCCACAGGTAAATAATTGACGTAGCAGCCTCTTTCCAGTTGTGAGACAGTGGGGGGAACCAGAAACAAGTCCAGTTCAGAACTGGCACAATCGCCAGAATCAGCGCGAATTTTCTGAATGCTCAAGATGAAAACACGTCCTTCACGGTACAGAGTCTCTTCACTTTATGAACACTAGGATGATGACGGCGGCGTTTTATCCCTTTTCCTCCCTGAATCTTGGAACTGGCACGTTGCAATAGGACTATATCGGCTTCACGCAACCCTGCTTTGGCGGCCGTTTTGAAGTTTTGCTCTTGGGCCATCTCTGAATCGAACCGTAGCCCACCCTTATGTAGGGTGGCCAGCGCTGGTCATACGAGAGGTCTGATGAAACGTCCAATAGTGGCAAAGATGCTACCGGGCCCATCAGCTCTCTGATAATGAGGACCCCGGAACACAACCTGCCCCGTTTGGCTGTTGTAGTACCGCCCATAGGTGTCTGCAGAAGGGGGAACGAATTTAACCCTCATGACAGGAAAGTAGCTTGACTAAAACTTTACGAAATTTAAAATGCAGGAGTTCTCCTGTATCGCTACGAAGGAAGATTCTCACACTCTCGAAACTGTTTCTTGCCAGGGGGTAGTAATCAGATTGTTGATACCCTGCAACGATGGCTTCATTATCACTGGTTCTGACGTCAGGATTCACAACACACAACAGTTCACCATGAGTATCACCTAACAACTGAGGTGCAATCAGGTCTGAATACAAATAAATATCGTACATTCCTCTGTTCATATCGTTGGGGTAGTCTCCAACTGCTTTATTCAATGGAAAATCTAATTTAGTAATTCCTAGCATATCTCGTAATCCTGGGTTTGAATGAGGAAATTTAATAAAATGTAACTTGTCTGTATCAGTCAACACTGTGTGATTATACTGTTGCTTGAAACGGAAAGCTTTTCTCAACTTGTAGGGTATGACCTGGTTCATCACATCAATTAATGATTCAGCAATTTCGTATCATTCATGTGGCACCTTTCGTTCGTGGAAACTACCTGGAGGAATCACGTAGAAATAAGAGTCATCATCTATCTCGAATGCTGCAGCATTGCAAAGTTTGCTAGCAAATCGTTGGTAGAAGGGTTTGTCAACTTCTCCCTCGCCGATGCACAGAAGCCTGCTGAGATTCGTTTTAGGGAACATCAATCCGTATCCCTCACTTGATTTGGATACCCAGTAACCACCGTTATATGACACCAATATTTCTTTGGGCAGCTGAGCGAAGAGGTGTGACAACAGTTCCATTCGAGTTATTTTGCCTGGTTTAAGGTTGATTTTTAAGTATTCTTCAAAGGGTGCAGGAACAAAATATTGGTACGTGTCATTAAAACTATCAACATTGTACCTGCTCACGGGTAAGTGAACTTTTGCTACCCCCACTTTCCATTTTCCACCTAGTCTTAGGAGTTGTGCCAGACGAACCGTGAAATCATTCTGTGAATTGTTCGGGTAAATATTCTGACTAGCCGTGGAGGGTAGGGTCAGGTAGGAACTATACATTTTTTAGGAATCCATGAAGATTGGATAACCGCGAAATTTGACTAGTAACTTTTGACCTTTTCTCTCGATTATTTTCTTGACCCGGTAAAGTACGGGTTCGGTCACTTTTTGAAGTTCTGTTTTATAGAATGTTCCCTTCAACACTTCCCCCTCAGTATCCCGTATGATGTATACAGGGGGCTGACGGTGTAACAACCTGTCGACTATAAAAATTTCTTCAGTCCACAAATGCGTATCTGCCTTCTTGAAGGGTACTTTTAGACTGGCTAGTCGAACCGTGTCCCCCATTTTAAATGCTGGTTTTTCTTTTGCTTTGGTTGGATTACCGTAAAGTCATACCCATACAACGTTTTCATTGTGTGAGGTCAGGTCCTTGGGAGCCATATCGTGTGCACTATGAACTGTTGCATTGTAACCTCGTACAACATGTTGCAGCACATCCAAGTACCGGTATGTGTTACTGCATGTATAATATCTCCCCAGTCTCTCGCGTAGTGTACGATTCCATCTCTCCACCAATGCAACTTTTTTGTCAGAGTAAGTGATGAAGAAAAAAAACAGCATTTTTGTCAGAGTAAGTGACGAAAAACCAAATACCTTTCTTTTTCAGGAATTTCTGGAATACTCTGTTGGTAAATTCGGTACCTTGTTCCGTGTTTAAATTCATGGGAGATCGCCTCTTGGAAAGGATTTTTTTGAAAGCCGACACCATTTCTTTCCCTGTTTTTGTCTTCATAGGCACCGCCCACCCATACCTTGAGAACACATAGATGACCGTTAATATGTAACGATAACTGTCATTGAAGCGAGTTAGAATTTTCACAACTATGAGACCAGCTTGCCATTGCTCGTCTAAACCTGTGACGTAGGTACGGTTTCTGGGAAATGTCCGACACACGGGCTTGTGTAGGGTGTAGGCAGGCTGCTTTTCTAACCATTCTCGGACGAGTTTGAGTGGCAACCCTGTATTCTGAGCTAACTTTTTTACACTACCAAATCGTCTTTCAGGGTCGAAATAATGGGTTTCCAGAGTTTTGTTTTGTGCTGCACCCAGACGTCGTACCCCACTAGGTTTTGCCATTGATGTAATGAAAGAGTAACACCTGTAACTGTAGGGATATCTCCTATAAACTCTCTGATGTCCACTGTTAAGTTACACACTCGAATTTTGTATTCACTGCCTAAGGCTTTGACTCTCCACACTGAATATTTTTACTAGGGTCCACAAATTCTAATTCAAGCACCATTATCGTTAACACTGTTATAATTACGCTTCCAACATTAGCTAACACCTCTTCTTCCTTCACCTCAGCGTCCACTGCCTTGGTTTTATCTTATGGGGACCCTGCAGCTGGTGCTGCAATCGCACCATCAGATGTGTGTGACAGTGTTTTTGCTGACCCTTACTCTGCCAGCCCTCCCCCAACAGATAATCCTGAGGTCGAGCAGCCGCTCATCGACTTCTCCAATTTGATGGATGTCGATCAGAAGCTGCCTGCAGACTCTGATGATGGCTTCGTCATTGTCAACCGTAAGAGGAAGAGCACCAATCCTATTCGTCTTATTGTGACCTAGGCCTCCACTCATCTCCTGAGCTCGTACAACCCGAACCCCATCTCCACAGAGAGAGTGAAGATTCTCGGGGCTTGGATTGTTTGATGCTTATTACTTGGAGACGGGAAGTCTACTCGTCAAGGTCAGCTCTCCCAACCTTGCCGAGAAGCTTCTGTGCACCACCTCCTTTTTGGGTATCCCCATATCTGCGGATTACCCAGTCTCTTACTGCCTGCCACAGGGCCTCATAGAAGGTAAGGTACCTCCCTTTCTAAGAGGATCTTCTACCGGATCCTGGTGTCTGAAGTGCCAACGCTTCAGGCACATTGCAAAGAATTGCAGAGGTACGGTGCAGTGTAAGCGCTGCAGTGGAACTTAACAAGCAGTGCAAACACACTGGGCCTCCTATCTGTGCTAACTGTGGTGGACCTCATGCTGCCACCATCTCTGGGTGCCTCGCCGGGAAGCTTGCCTGTGAGAAGATGAGGGAAGTCCTTGGTCCTGTGCACTCTTTGCGCAGCAGCAGGGTCGGGATGGTCCCTCTTCCAAGCTCCGTGGTGGCACCCCCACCACCCTAACCACCTAACACATCCGCAGGCAGTAGGCATCTCTTTGACCCCTCAGTGAGCTTTGCGGCTGCCACGAGGGGTCAATTGACCCCTGTTGCTGCAATGGAGGTAGCATCAGCAGAGATGCCTGTGCTTGAAGCACTGGCACCTTTTGCTCCTGCTGCTCCCCTGGCCCCTGTCGTTAACCTTCCTGTGGTGATGCCCTCTGCCCCTAAGGCCCCTTGTGCTCCAGATACCTCCATGGTACAGGATTCTGCTGCAACCTTGGCAGCGGACTCCTGTCCCAATCAGGCCAAGCAGTTGGCCAAGCAGGTAAAGAGAGCTGTTCATCGGCCTAATCTGAAGATGCCCTCCTCTTCTCTGATGCATCAGGATTTCAGGAAGGATCATAGGGACAAGGTCCTCTTGCCCACCATTCTCTCTCTACTCGTGGATGTCATCAAGGTCGTAACTTCTGCACTACCTGAGGAGTCTCGACCTCGAACTTTGACGATCCTCAATCAGTTGGCCTCCCTCATTTCGCACTTTGTGGACTGCTAGACACATTGTGTTGACTATAGCAACTCCAAGGTTCGTTGTTACCACCCGACAATGGGCACGGCCAACGGAGCGCCTAACATCTCCTCCATCCTTCATTTGAACTGCAGAGGCTTCAGGAACAGGGCTGCTGATGTCTGGAACTACATCAACATTATGGCAGTTCCCATCCTTTCACTCTGTGAGGCCAACCTCCCTTATCACTATGTCTTCAATCCCTATATATCATCCGCTCTCCCGCAATACAGTGATTCTTGTGCACAAGAACGTCACGTATCATGCTATTGATCTCACTTTCAGTGATGCGAACAGTGATATTGTAGTATACTGCATCCGGCTGAACAGCCATGATATCACCGTGCTATCCTGTTACATCCGGCCTTGCACTGACATTCCTGTATCCACCTTACAGGATATTCTTTCGCAGTGCCCTCAGCCCTAGATTCTCTGTGGGGACCTTAATGCCCACAGCCCTTCCTGGGGTGGAGACATCAGTGATCAGTGCGGGGTGGATATCGAGAATGTCATCTTGCAGCACAATCTCTTTATCGTCAATGATGGCTTACCCACGTTCTACCGACCTCCGAGTACCTACTGCTCCATTGATCTCACCCTCTGTTCTTCCAGCATTGGTCAAAGCCTCAGCTGGTCAGTTGACCCTGACACCTGGGCAGTGACCACTTCCTGATGCATATCTCCTTGCTTCCCAAGGGATGTGCAGCCTCGAGAAGAACGTAGAAGCTTGCCGACTGGCAGCTCTTTCAGCAGATCTCATCTGAAGGACTCCCTGCCATCGATGCTACAGATCTCAGTGCAGTGTCAGATACTGGCATTGCCAGAGGCGCAGCTGCAATGTGCACACTTCCATATTGTCACTGACTTCTTTCAGAACATTGGCCTCCTCTGCAAGGTGTAATGTTCAGTACTTTTAGATTGTCCTGAAAAGGGCCATCCTTTTTACATTGACCTGAAAAAGGTCTTTTATTTTTCCCTCAGAGAGATAGCCGAGAGGCAGATTCTTCTGCATCCGCTATCTCACTATTCCGTTGTGACTGGTGTAGGGAGTCCCTTCTCTGGAGGCTAATTTCACCATATTTGCAACATCTTGAACCGTGGGCACCTACCGCTGCCACTGTCAGCCCCTATAGTAGCAATGCCAGTATCGGGGCTCACAATGGCAGAGGCAGTACGTTGCCTCTCCCAGTCCACAGATCCATCAGTGTAGACCTCAGTACATCTCTCATATCATGCAGTGACATAGGAGGTGGAGAGAAGTCTGATGGCCAATGGATCAGAGTCGCTCTTCCGACCAAGAGAAGGAACAGTGACATTGATCTTTAGATCACTGTTCCTCCAGGGTGGAAGGTGAGGCAAGAGAGTATTGCCAGCATCCAGCATCTGTCCCTGCCAGCTCGAGCTCTGGAGCAGGCATGAAGGTACCCGGTCATAGAAGTCCTTATCGGACAGGGCGATGGCAGAGTGATTTTCATGCAACTTCTGAGAAGCTCATGGTTAGAGTGGAGGGAATTTAGCCTCGAGAGATGACACAGTATATCTCTCTTCCAGTGCAGGTGGAAAGGCATGTCATCAGCCTCTGCAATGACAGACACATTAGGTGTGTTAGGGCAGAGTCCGAGGTAGATGCGCAGAGATATAGTGTGGACAGTGGCCAACTTGCTGAGCAGTGTAGCAGAGAGGCATTACTCAGAAGGTGACCACTGTAGTTGATGCGTGAGAGGATCATGTGCCAGTACAAGACCAGGAGAGTCTTGTAGGAACTTCCCCAGTGGGTACCAGCATGAAAAGACAGAATATTTCTTTGTGCAGTGGCAGCTGTCTTAAGATGCTGGATGTGAGGCCCCCAGCTCAGCCTGCTGTCCAGGACCACACCAAGGAACTTATGCTGATTGATGGCCTTGATGTGATCTGACCCAAGCAAGAGGTCAGGGAAAGTGGGTGGAAGGCGTCTCCTCGTGAAAACCGTGGCCACAGCCTTATCAGTGGAAAGAGTGAGGCTTAGGTTGTTGAAGAACTTGACGACTGTACCCACAGCTCGTTTCATCACGAGCTGAGCATGGTAGGGGTCCTGGCTAGGGAACCAGATGCAGATATCATCTGCATAAATGGAAATACCCACTCTCTCCTCGAATCGAGAGTGTAAACCTGACCGCAAGATGTTCAGTAACATCGGGCTGAGGACACCCCCTTGAGGTACTCAATGATTGATGGTGTGGGAGACACTGAGCGTGTTGCCCAGCTTCACGTAAACAGTCCTGTTGGAGAGGTATGCTGAGATCCACTTGTTGATATTTCCTCTGAGGCTGAGATCCTGGAGCCTGCAGAGAACATCAGAACGGGAGAGGGAATCGAATGCCTTCTGGATGTTGAAGGAGATAGCAACAGTAGAGTTTCCCATGGACCGTGCCTGATCAGCAGCAGAGATGAAATCGATGAGATTGTCCGACGTGCATCTCTCTTTGCGGAAACCCGAGAGGCTGTCAGGGAGGAGGCCATTGGACTCTAGGTACCATTCCAGGCATCCAAGGACCAGTCTCTCTAGGATCTTGTAGAGGCAAGATGACAGAGCAATGGGCCTGTAAGAGGACAGATCCGTGGTGGGTTTCCCCTGCTTCAAGATAGGCACGACGTGTGTTGCCTTCCTTGACTCAGGTACTGTGCAGGTGGTCCAGGACTGATTGAAGGCTTTGAAAAGCACAAGCAGAGCCTCAGTTGACATGTTAGCTAACTGAGTATAGCTGACGCCGTTAGGGCCTGGAGCCAACAAGCTCTTCAAAGCTGCAATAGCAGAGGTGAGTTCCTGCAAGGTGAAAGGATCATTATAGCAACGCTCAGAACCAGAGCAGGGCTGCTGAGCTGTATCCTGAAAATTCACCAGTGGAGCAGGAAGGGAAGGGGTGATGTGCCACAAAAAGGCATTAGCATTTACAGCTAAGTCCTCCCCACGGGCCAGGGCAAGGTTATGGAAGGGGAGGGCAGGCTGTGGCTTCTCCGCCATGTTCCTTATAAACTTCCAGACTTTCCCAGAAGGGGTGAAGACAATGATGCTGGAGCAGAAGGATCACCACCTGAACCTTTCACGCTGGTTAAGGTACCTTCTGATCACAGCATGTAGCCTTCAAGCATGGAGAATGTCTGGAAATCTACCAGAGCGGCTGGCGCTGCTTTCGGCTCGGCAGCGAATTGTGCGTAGCCGCTTATGGTGGATAAATGGAGGGGGAAGATGCCTGGGCGTCGAGATCATAACAGTGCAGACATCAGAGGCAGCAGTGAGGGCCTCTGACACTGCACTGAGATCTGTAACATCGATTGCAGCTAGTCCTTCAGACGAGATCTGCTGAAAGAGCTGTCAGCGGTAAGCTTCAACATTCTTCTCGGGGCTGCACGTCACTTGGGAAGCAAGGAGATATGCAGCAGGAAGTGGTCACTGCCCAGGTGTCAGGGTCCACTGACCAGCTGAGGCTTTGACCAATGCTGGAAGAACAGAGGGTGAGATCAATGGAGCTGTAGGTACTCGGAGGTAGGTAGGACGTGGGTAAGTCACCGTTGACGATAAAGAGATTGTGTTGCAAGATGACATTATCGATATCCACCCCGCACTGATCACTGATGTTTCCACCCCAGGAAGGGCTGTGGGTATTAAGGTCCCTACAGAGAATCTAGGTCTGAGGGCACTGCGAAAGAATATCCTGTAAGGTGGATACAGGAATGTCAGTGCAAGGCCGGATGTAACAGGATAGCAGGGTGATATCATGGGCTGTTCAGCCGGATGCAGTATACTATGATATCACTGTTCGCATTACTGAAAGTGAGATCAATAGCATGATGCGTGACGTTCTTGTGCACAAGAATCACTGTATTGCGGGAGAGCGGATGATATATAGGGATTGAAGATATAGTGTTAAGGGAGGTTGGTCTTACAGAATGAAAGGATGGGAACTGGCATGATGTTGATGTAGTTGCAGACATCAGCAGCCTTGCTCCTGAAGCCTCTGCAGTTCAACTGAAGGATGGAGGAGATGTTAGTCACTCTGTTGGCTGTGCCCTTTGTCGGGTGGTAACAACGAACCTTGGAGAAAAAGCTAGTCAGCACAATGTGTCTAGCAGTCCACAAAGGGTGAAATGAGGGAGGCAACTGATTGAGGATCATCAAAGTTCGAGGTCGAGACTCCTCGGGTAGTGCAGAAGTTACGACCTTGATGACATCCACGAGTAGAGAGAGAATGGTGGGAAAGAGGACCGTATCCCTATGGTCCTTCCTGAAATCCTGATGCATCAGGGAAGAGGAGGGCATCTTCAGATCAGGCCGATGAACAGCCCTCTTCTTCCTGTCCTCTTTAACTGCTTGGCCAACTGCTTGGCCTGAATGGGATAGGAGTACGTTGCCGAGGTTGCAGCGGAGTCCTGCACCATGGAGGTATCTGCAGCACAAAGGGCCTCAGGGGCCGAGGGCATCACCACAGGAAGGGTAACGACAGGGGCCAGGGGAGCAGCAGGAGCAGAATGTGCAAGTGCTTCAAGCACAGGCATCTCTGCTGATGCTACCTCCGTTGCAGCAGCAGTGGTCATTTGACCCCTCGCGGCAGCGGCAAAGCTCACTGAGTGGTCAAACAGATGCCTACTGCCTGCGGACGTGTTAGGTGGTTAGGGTGGTGGGAGTGTCACCACGGAGCTTGGAAGAGGGACCATCCCGACCCTGGTGCTGCGCAAAGAGTGCACAGGACCAAGGACTTCCCTCATCTTCTCACAGGCAAGCTTCCCGGCGAGGCACCCAGAGAAGGTGGCAGCATGAGGTCCACCACAGTTAGCACAGATAGGAGGCCCAGTGTGTTTGCACTGCTTGTTAAGTTCCACTGCAGCGCTTACACTGCACCGTACCTCTGCAATTCTTTGCAATGTGCCTGAAGCGTTGGCACTTCAGACACCGGGATCCGGTAGAAGATCCTCTTAGAAAGGGAGGTACCTTACCTTCTATGAGGCCCTGTGGCAGGCAGTAAGAGACTGGGTAATCCGCAGATATGGTAATACCCAAAAAGGAGGTGGTGCACAGAAGCTTCTCGGCAAGGTCGGGAGAGCTGACCTTGACGAGTAGACTTCCCGTCTCCAAGTAATAAGCATCAAACAATCCAAGCCCCGAGAATCTTCACTCTCTCTGTGGAGATGGGGTTCGGGTTGTACGAGCTCAGGAGATGAGTGGAGGCCTAGGTCACAATAAGACGAATAGGATTGGTGCTCTTCCTCTTACGGTTGACAATGACGAAGCCATCATCAGAGTCTGCAGGCAGCTTCTGATCGACATCCATCAAATTGGAGAAGTCGATGAGCGGCTGCTCGACCTCAGGATTATCTGTTGGGGGAGGGGTGGCAGAGTAAGGGTCAGCAAAAACACTGTCACACACATCTGATGGTGCGATTGCAGCACCAGCTGCAGGGTCCCCATAAGATAAAACCAAGGCAGTGGACGCTGAGGTGAAGGAAGAAGAGGTGTTAGCTAATGTTGGAAGCGTAATTATAACAGTGTTAACGATAATGGTGCTTGAATTAGAATTTGTGGACCCTAGTAAAAATATTCAGTGTGGAGAGTCAAAGCCTTAGGCAGTGAATACAAAATTCGAGTGTGTAACTTAACAGTAGACATCAGAGGGTTTATAGGAGATATCCCTACAGTTACAGGTGTTACTCTTTCATTACATCAATGGCAAAACCTAGTGGGGTACGACGTCTGGGTGCAGCACAAAACAAAACTCTGGAAACCCATTATTTCGACCCTGAAAGACGATTCGGTAGTGTAAAATAGTTAGCTCAGAATACAGGGTTGCCACTCAAACTCGTCCGAGAATGGTTAGAAAAGCAGCCTGCCTACACCCTACACAAGCCCGTGTGTCGGACATTTCCCAGAAACCGTACCTACGTCACAGGTTTAGACGAGCAATGGCAAGCTGGTCTCATAGTTGTGAAAAATCTAACTCGCTTCAATGACAGTTATCGTTACATATTAACGGTCATCTATGTGTTCTCAAGGTATGGGTGGGCGGTGCCTATGAAGACAAAAACAGGGAAAGAAATGGTGTCGGCTTTCAAAAAAATCCTTTCCAAGATGCGATCTCCCATGAATTTAAACACGGAACAAGGTACCGAATTTACCAACAGAGTATTCCAGAAATTCCTGAAAAAGAAAGGTATTTGGTTTTTCGTCACTTACTCTGACAAAAATGCTGTTTTTTTTCTTCATCACTTACTCTGACAAAAAAGTTGCATTGGTGGAGAGATGGAATCGTACACTACGCGAGAGACTGGGGAGATATTATACATGCAGTAACACATACCGGTACTTGGATGTGCTGCAACATGTTGTACGAGGTTACAATGCAACAGTTCATAGTGCACACGATATGGCTCCCAAGGACCTGACCTCACACAATGAAAACGTTGTATGGGTATGACTTTACGGTAATCCAACCAAAGCAAAAGAAAAACCAGCATTTAAAATGGGGGACACGGTTCGACTAGCCAGTCTAAAAGTACCCTTCAAGAAGGCAGATACGCATTTGTGGACTGAAGAAATTTTTATAGTCGACAGGTTGTTATACCGTCAGCCCCCTGTATACATCATACGGGATACTGAGGGGGAAGTGTTGAAGGGAACATTCTATAAAACAGAACTTCAAAAAGTGACCGAACCCGAACTTTACCGGGTCAAGAAAATAATCGAGAGAAAAGGTCAAAAGTTACTAGGCAAATTTCGCGGTTATCCAATCTTCATGGATTCCTAAAAAATGTATAGTTCCTACCTGACCCTACCCTCCACGGCTAGTCAGAATATTTACCCGAACAATTCACAGAATGATTTCACGGTTCGTCTGGCACAACTCCTAAGACTAGGTGGAAAATGGAAAGTGGGGGTAGCAAAAGTTCACTTACCCGTGAGCAGGTACAATGTTGATAGTTTTAATGACACGTATCAATATTATGTTCCTGCGCCCTTTGAAGAATACTGGAAAATCAACCTTAAACCAGGCAAAATAACTCGAATGGAACTGTTGTCACACCTCTTCGCTCAGCTGCCCAAAGAAATATTGGTGTCATATAACGGTGGTTACTGGGTATCCAAATCAAGTGAGGGATACGGATTGATGTTCCCTAAAACGAATCTCAGCAGGCTTCTGTGCATCGGCGAGGGAGAAGTTGACAAACCCTTCTACCAACGATTTGCTAGCAAACTTTGCAATGCTGCAGCATTCGAGATAGATGATGACTCTTATTTCTACGTGATTCCTCCAGGTAGTTTCCACGAACGAAAGGTGCCACATGAATGATACGAAATTGCTGAATCATTAATTGATACGATGAACCAGGTCATACCCTACAAGTTGAGAAAAGCTTTCCGTTTCAAGCAACAGTATAATCACACAGTGTTGACTGATACAGACAAGTTACATTTTATTAAATTTCCTCATTCAAACCCAGGATTACGAGATATGCTAGGAATTACTAAATTAGATTTTCCATTGAATAAAGCAGTTGGAGACTACCCCAACGATATGAACAGAGGAATGTACGGTATTTCTTTGTATTCAGACCTGATTGCACCTCAGTTGTTAGGTGATATTCATGGTGAACTCTTGCGTGTTGTGAATCCTGCCGTCAGAACCAGAGATAACGAAGCCATCGTTGCAGTGTATCAACAATCTGATTACTACCCCTTGGCAAGAAACAGTTTCGAGAGTGTGAGAATCTTCCTTCGTACCGATACAGGAGAACTCCTGCATTTTAAATTTGGTAAAGTTTTAGTCAAGCTACTTTCCTGCCATGAGGGTTAAATTCGTTCCCCCTTCTGCAGACACCTATGGGCGGTACTACAAGAGCCAAACGGGGCAGGTTGTGTTCCAGGGTCCTCATTATCAGAGAGCTGATGGGCCGGTAGCATCTTTGCCACTATTGGACGTTTCATCAGACCTCTCGTAAGACCAGCGCTGGCCACCCTACATAAGGGTGGGCTACGGTTCGATTCAGAGATGGCCCAAGGGCAAAACTTCAAAACGGCCGCCAAAGCAGGGTTGCGTGAAGCCGATATAGTCCTATTGCAACGTGCCAGTTCCAAGCTTCAGGGAGGAAAAGGGATAAAACGCCGCCGTCATCATCCTAGTGTTCATAAAGTGAAGAGACTCTGTACCGTGAAGGACGTGTTTTCAGCTTGAGCATTCAGAAAATTCACGCTGATTCTGGCGATTGTTCCAATTCTGAACTGGACTTGTTTCTGGTTCCCCCCACTGTCTCACAACTGGAAAGTGGCTGCTATGTCAATTATTTACCTGTGGCTTTGCTGGAAGGTAATGCGCCACTTGAATTCATCGTGAAAGGAACAGACGATTTCATTGATCTATCCCGTTGCCATCTGTGTCTTGTCTTGAAAATTGTGAAATCCGATGGTACACCCCGTCGGAAGTGATTGCACCTTGCAATCATTTCTTCCAGGCCCACTTCAATCAAGTAGACGTCTTCCTCAACGATCACGTAGTGAGTGCTTCTCACACCCTGTATGGCGTACTTGGAGACTCTATTGAATTATGGTACCGATGCAACACGAAGTCAGTTCGGTACGTCACTCTGGTGTCTCGACACCCCTGGTAAAATGGAATTTATCACTTGAGACAACGTGGGAAGACATCAGCGCAAGGGGTATGTAAAGTCAACAGGTATTGAACTCATCTCGTAGATCCATGCCGACCTGTTCAATCAAGAACGTTACCTATTCAATCAAGTCGATCTGAGACTACGTTTGTTGAGATCCAAGCCCGAATTCTGTCTCGTGACAGGTGGTGGACCCCTCTTAAAAAGTACAGATTCACGAAGCCGAATTTTTCGTGCGCAAAGTCAAACCCACTTTCAGTGTCATCCTTGCACAAGCTCGCCTACTGGGTTCCGAGAGTTCCTACGCAGAACGGATTTACGCATGTTCTCCATCGCAGTGGGTCTGACGAGTGTGAACTGTGACAATTTATTTCTTGGCCAACTACTGGTATGTCTGGTACTGGGTGTGGTGGAAACTACCAGTCTGAATGGATCATAAGAAAAAAAAATCCCTTCAACTTCACATTGACAATGAACAGCAGTCCTACACAACCGACTTTAGGAATGGACGTTATCTCCAATGTTACCAAAGATTATTGGAAGCTGTGGACGCCTGGAAATCCGATAGTGGTATTAAATTATCGCGAAAAGCCTATGGCGAGGGTTTTACACTGTTTGGATTCCAATTGACCCCCGCGGAATGTGAATGTAATAAAGTGTTTTCTTTAATAAAAGTGTGAGAATTGAATTAAAGTTTGCCAGGCCGCTACCCACATCAGTCACGGTGATCCTGTATGCAGAATACCAGAATTTGCTCAAAATCCCATTGGATCGTAAAATCCTGTTTGATTACAGCTCATGAATACCTATCAATTAGAATCCATCCTCTCGATGTTACCGACAAGTCTAGGTGTGTTTCCACATGACAGACTACCTCATAGAATCGACCACTCGGAAACCTTGTTTATCTACAATACCGATCCGTCCACGAAGCCTGGCACTTACTGGATAGCTGTTTACAAGAAAGCAACCCATGTGGATCATTTTGACCCCTTGGGGATAAGTCCCGATGTGTCCATGCAAGAATACTACAGCCAACTAGGCATACGTCACGTGTTACCTCCCTCGATATCTCTGCAGGACCCCATGGGAGACACTTGCAGTGCTCACTGTCTGTATTTCCTGTTTAAAAGAGCGAGCGGTTCGACTCTTCCCACAGTATTGCACAGTGATTGAACGTGTCGAGTCGACATTAACGACTGCATGGTGGTAGGATGGCTCTTTCAACTCCTTCAAATATTTTAATTGCCACTCCTTCTCAGTGTGGAAAGACAGCTTTCACTCTGAAATTCATCAAAGAAGCCACTCAAGTGTTCGATCCCCCACCCCAAAGTATCGTTTACTGCTACGGGGAATGGCAACCTGCCTTTGAGTCCTTTAAGAAAACTGTGGAATTTTATGAAGGACTACCTGTAGATCTGGAATTTGACTCCCTCAGACCTACGCTTCTGGTGCTGAACGATTTGATGGAACAGTCTGTAGCCAGCGAACGCATATCTCAACTGTTTATTCGTGGTGGTCATCATAAAAATATCACGATTGTCCTGATCCATCACAAGAAACAACTCTTGCAAAGTGAGTCAGGGTTTATGTTCCCCCTTCTTACAGTGGCCTTACCACTGTTGGGTTCGTTATTTCGAAAATGATGTCTGTTAAGGCGGTACAACGATGACATCATCATGCTCAAGCAGACATGGGCTACGGAGGTCCAACCAGACCGTGCAATTTAGTTCTCCAAGCATATCTGTCCTGAGCTGCATCTGCTGCATCTGGCCACTGCACACCAATTCTAAAAAGGTCCTGTTTGACATTGTCTGCCCACCGCATCCTTGGTCTCCCCCTCTTTCTGAGGTCTTTAAGCACACTATTAATAACCCTATTCGCCAATTATCCATACGGGCTACATGGCCAAACCAACGGAGTCTCTCTCTGCACAATATGCTGCTTAAAGGAGGTTGCCGACTCCTTTGCCTAACCTCATCATTAGTTACAAAGCTGAACCACCTAATGCCGGAGATACTAGATCAAAAACATCTAGGTTCTTGTTATCTTGTTTACAAAGCGTTCAAGTTTCACTACCATAATTAACCCTGGAAAGGACCAAACTATCATACAGTCTAATTTTAGTCTTTACGTGCATACGCCTATTTTTTCACACTCTCCATAGGTTCTTAAAAGTCCCGGCAGCAATCCCTACTCGTCTGCTAATCTCATGCCGCACATCACCATTATCTGTTACATAGTTCCCAAGATAATTAAATTCTAACACCTGTTCAAGATTGCAACCATTCAGATTAACTGAATCACATCCTGCCTGACCAATTTTCTTCACTTTAGTTTTCTCTCTGTTTATAACGAAACCTACTCTACTACCAGTCTCATCAACAGCTCGAATGAAAGAGTTCATGTCACCAACATCATTTGCCAAAAGGGCTAAATCATCAGCATAATCGTAATCAGAAATTTTCGTATCTCCAGACCATTTAAGGCCAAAATCTTTCCCTTGAAGTGAATTTCGCATAACATAATCAATAACCAAACTAAAGAGAAAAGGAGAAAAAATGCATCCTTGTCGAACACCAAAAGTAATGCTTAACCAATTGCTACAAGCCTTACCAACTCTCACACACGACTCAGTGTTAGACAAAGCAAATAAACTATTTAACTACCTAAGATATCTTGGAAGCACAAAATAGGGATGTTCAACAAAAAATTTAATATTATTTTATAACTCAATTATTCTTCCAAAATTTCTATACCGAATAGAATTAATAATAAGCAATATTTCAAAAACAAAATTAAAGATTAACAAATTCAAATAAAAATATTAAAATTTGGTCTTGGACTTCCGAAATTTACTAATGATCTAAATGTATATGCTGAAACAGCATCACCACCTATACACATTACAAAGAGACATTTATTAGAAAACCTACAATTTAGAATAGTAGCTAAAAACATCAATCACCCTATAATAGAAAAAAATCAAAGAAAATTTCCCAGATATTACTTTAAACTCTTTAATAAATAAAAATAAATTAATAAACATTATTAATAATAATCCAAGTGGAAACATTATTATTCAAATTTCCTACTGGACGTCTGCACTCCCAATCCTAAATTTAAAAATACCTGGAATAGAAACAAAAAAAGACACTGATATATTCATTTTAAAAAAATTTGCAGTGATTATATACATGACAAATATCAAACTTTTATTCATATATTCACGGATGGGTCCCTGAATGCTGACCAGGGAACTCTCTCTGGAGCATTTTGGTGTCCGTCTGATAAATATGAATGTCTTTTCAGGCTTACGAATACTTACCCAATTATCATCGCTGAACTCACAGCTATAATTTTGGCCATTAATTGGTCTATAAAATTTGAAAAGAAAAACATAGTCATTTTGACGGACAGTAAAGCATCTATTAATGCTATTTTCAATAACCTCTTAAAAGTAATTTCAAATTATATATTAGTGACATTTTAATCTTAATTAATCAACATATTAAAAAACAAAATATCATTCATATACAATGGATACCCTCACATGTTGGAATAAAACACAATGAAATAGTAGATAAATTAGCTAAAAGAGCAAACCAAATTTCACCAAACCTAGAAACACCTTTTTACATAGATATTTATAAAAAACAATAATAAAACACAACTCATAACTGACATACAAAACTGGTACAACTCCAATGCCACTAACACTCATAGATACAAAATCTCTAATAAAATCAACAAATTCAATGAATATAGAATAAAAAAAAAGAAATTAACCTAATACTTAAAATAAAAACAAACTCGGCCATCACTAAATCATTCTCTATAGAATGAAAAAAGCAGAAAACCCAGTTTGTGATAAATGTTTAGTCTATGAAAATTTAGAGCACATTCTATTTCATTGCAAAAAATATACACTTAAAAGAAACTTATATTACACAAAATTAAAACAATTAAACATTACATCATTTGACGTCAAAACCATCCTAGAACCTACTAAAAATGCAGATAAAATCATTTGCTATAACTATTTGTTAACCTTTCTAAGGTCTATTAACTTGTTTGATTCATTGTAAAAAAAACAATATATATATATGAAAAATGTAATAAAAAATTAAATAATAAAAGAGTTTAAAAAAAAGATTAAAAAAAAAGACATCATGGAAAGAAGTTTAACTGGAACAGAGAGTAGGCAGTATAGTTATCACAATAACTGCGATCACCTTTTTTGAAAATAGGGATAACAATTGCTCTGGTAAATTCATTAGGAACCATGCCTTTATCATAAAAGATATTCAGAATTTCAGTCATCCAAGTGGTAACCGAAACATTCCCAGCTCTAAGCATTTCTGTAGTAATTTCATCTACCCCTGGGGATTTATGTAGTTTAAGTTTAAAAACAGCCAAAATAACTTAAGATTGTGTTATAGGGCCGACATTAAAGCCACCAACGCATCTATCTTCATTGCAAACAATTGGAGTAGAACTAACCGCATTGTTTAGAACATAGATTCCCAACGGGGGCGATAACGCCCCCCAGTGGGCGCTGGAGCCTTCCATGGGGGCGGTAGCGGATCCAGAGGCAAATTGGGGGGCGTTGAGGCAGTCAAGAGGGGCTGTCAAATAAATAAATAAATTTAATTGACTTTTCTGTGACAACCTTTTTATCTCTTCTATTCTATGGTGTCTTCCTGGTGATTCTGGTCATCCACTACCTCATCCGTCATGTACAGCTTTTCAACTGCAGCTTGGACAATAAGTTCCCTGCTACCGCCTACTAGCGTACTGGTATGTCTGAAGTCGACTGAGATGCTCTCAAAAGTTTTCTTCAAGATCACAGATTGGATATAAGCTTCAATGTGTTTTCCCACTCCAAGTCGCTTTGAGTATGCTTTATGGTACGTAGTTACAATACTATCTCACGTCAGAACATAAGGTATAATATTAACATTACACTTGTGAATTAGGCTCAACTTATTAGCCAACAGATCATACTTCCTCTTCTTTTCAACCTCTACTGTCTGCAGGTCATCCTGAGATGTTATTCCTACTTCAATAATTGTAATCTCATTCAATACCTTAACATGCACTACTATATCAAGCTTATTATGTTGGACCTGTGTGTCCGTCCTGATAGGCAAATCAACCTTGATGCAATAATAATATTGTTACGACAGAAGAATCTGGCAACCGAAAGCAAAGTTTCAGCCAACGAATAAGAACTTTGGGAGAATTTGGAGAAGAAGAGTGGAGCGTTAACGGTCGTTTTGTATTGTAACGGTCGTTGTGTGTTAACGGTCGGTGAGTTCGAAAATGGACGGTGAGCTGTTCTGAGACAGTGCGCGTAAGTATCAAGAAGTAACTTGATGTGTTGTGTATACGCGGAAGGATAAAAGTGGGATCTTTTATCGTTAAGTATCAAGAAGTAACTTGATGTGTTGTGTATACACGGAAGTATAAAAGTGGGAACTTTTATGGCTAACTTCGAATGTCTACACGGACTGTCTTTTTGTTCGGCTAGTGTGTGAACAGTTATTAGCACAGGACGAGAATTGGTTTACGAGTGAAGATCTTCGGGTGACCTGGTAAATCAAGTAAAAGGTAGTATTTAGTAAAATACACAGAGCTGATATTGTGTGCTCTACGCAGGAAGATTGATGACTTGTGCATGTTAATAGTTGATTTGTTAATAAGATACTTCATCCATATTTCCTTTGTAACAATTTACCTAGTATTGAATTTGGTTTTGAAATATAGCTTTTAATACTCACGCTCAGTGGCTATCCATTTTTGTAATCCGCAACAATATAATAATAAATTTATTATATTTAATATTTTTTTAAATTATTTTCTTAATATAATAAAATACTTTGAAAATACCTGTTTTCATGAATAAATATTTTATCTAGCTGTGTAAATTATCTTGTTGTTAATAAGTATTTTTAAATTAGCATTAGGTATACCTATGCGTAATTTGTTTTAGTTTAGAATAGATTGACGGTGACAAGTCCTTGCAAGTTGGTAGGCAAACACGCGGTTCATGCAATTTAACATGTTTCGACAAGAATATGGGAGCTTGAAATGACTTGTTTACGGAGCAAGGGCGCCGGCATCGCAAACATACAAGTTAATGCGTGCACAAAATCAAATCTATAAAAGCGATAGCTCTAGGAATGTTTTATTATTTTTATGTGCTTCCCCGTGATAAATAGTCGTGAGTGATAAGTGTTAGAAGTCAATACAAACATTATTTTTATAACTATCTATAAATCTGTTGAGAAGTTAATTTGTAATTGAAAATGTCTGAATCTACATCTAAAAAGAAATGCCGGCAGTACATTATTGAGTATTTGAAATATGGATTTACGTACTCTCCTACTAACCAATCATTACCTATGTGTTTAATTTGCCGAAAAGGTTTTTCAAATGAAGCTATGAAACCTTCTAGGCTACAAGAGTATTTAAATAAAATGCATGCTGATAAGAAGAACAAAGATTTATCCTATTTTCAAGAACTGGAAAAGCAATATTTAAAACAGTCAACTAGGTCAAACCTTTTTGCGTCGTCTTCTAAACAAGATGATGATAGACTACGAGCCTCATATAACGTTTCATTGTTAATCGCAAAAGCCGGAAAACCACACAATTGGCGAGGAATTAATTTTGCCGGCAGTCAAAGAGATATTAAAAACTGTTCTTCATCATAAGACACCGTCAGATATCATCAAAAAAAATCCTCTCAGTAATAATTCAGTGCAAAGAAGAATAGATGAAATGGCAAAAGACGTTGAAATATCATTATGTGATTACTTAGACTTGCAAATTTTCCATTCAACTCGATGAATCAACTCTACCAAATATCGAAGCTGTACTCTTATCATACGTACGATTTATAAAAGAAGAAAAAATTCATGAAGAGTTATTATTTGCTAAAAATTTGGAATCTGATACAAAGGGAGAATCTATATTTAATACCATGCAAACGTTTTTTCAAGAGAAAGAAATTCCTATTTGCAATATTTCGTCTGCTGCTACTGATGGTGCTCCAGCAATGACAGGGCGTCATAAGGGTTTCATAGCGCATTTGAAACAAGCAGTACCAAATGTACTCGCTGTACATTGTATTATTCATCGTCAGCATTTGGTTGCAAAAAATTTGAATGACGTCTGCATACGTCGCTCCATTACGTTATTAAAGCAATCAATAAGATTAGAAGCAATTCATTGAATGACCGATTATTTGGTAAGCTTTGTAATGAAAATGATGAAGATTACAATCACTTGCTGCTGCACACAGAAGTACGTTGGCTCTCTAAAGGTGGTTGTCTGAATCGTTTTTTCAATCTATTTGACTAGTACTGGACTTTCTTGAAGACAGAGACGAAAAATTGCGCGAAACCCTGATTACGTCAAAAAATGACATCGCTTATTTGACAGACCTGTTTAAAATATTTAATCAAGTTAATTTACAATTGCAAGGTGATGAGTTGAATTTAATTAAAACAAAAAACGTCATAGCTGCTTTTGCGGGAAAACTTCTTCTATTCAAACGAAATCTAGGTAGAGGTGAATACAACCACTTTCCCACATTATCAGCAGTCTCTGCAAAACCGGAAGATTTACTTACTTACTGTCAACACTTGGAAGTTCTTCATGTTGATTTTACGGAGCGTTTCCAAGATATTTTAAACATGAATAAACCGAGTTGGGTTTTAGATCCTTTCGCAAACACAGATACTGAAGAATCATCAAATTTGGAAGAGGAACTCTTAGTACTCACGACTAACGAAGTACTCAAAGTAAAATTCAAACATGGATACCAAGAGTTCTGGCTTCAAAAATCAATACCAGTTCTCTACCCTGGATTGTGGGCAATAGTACAGAAGTTTGTAATCGCATTTCCTTCGTCCTATATGGCTGAGTGTGGATTCAGTGCAGTAGCTAATTTACTGTCAAAGAAGAGGAACAGGCTACACATCACTGAACGTGGCGATCTGCGATTAATGTTAACGAAATTGGAACCCGACATTAACAAATTGCTAACACTCCACCAGCCTCAACCATCTCATTAATTTTTTTTATTTATTATTAATTTTGTGTTTATCTCATTATTTTTTATTTCTTATTGATCCTGTGTTTATTTTTAAAATTTTAATAAACAATTTTATTGTACATTTGGTTGTCGTTCTATTAATTTCTGCTTTATGAATTTTAATAGATAAATAAACAGATAAATTAGGTACAGATAATATGCAACAATATTTTAATATTTCATATAAAATTAAACTATTATGGACTAGGGGGGCGTTGAAATTTTCGTTCTCTTCTAAAGGGGGCGATGGTCCAGAAAAGGTTGGGAATCACTGGTTTAGAATATCACTGATATGCTCAGCCCACCTAGCCATGACAGAATCCTCACCTTCTATAACCTTACCTTGTTTATACTTCAATCCCTGTATACCTGTCCGTTTTCTACCACACAAAACATTAACTATCTGGTACAGCTCTCTGCTGTTGTGCCGTCTAACTGCTTCCTCGGCTTTGTCAGCCAAACCATCAAGCCAAAGATTCTTATCAGCAGCAAACTGATCTTTTACACGTTTATTAAGTTCTCTGTAATGCTTTCTATTAGGACTAGTAGGGTATTGATTAAGGACATTCCTGCCGTTCATTTTTTCTGAAATAAGCTCAAGTGTCTTATCACTCAAATAATTCTGTCTCTTCTGCTCCTTTTTTCCTAAAAGAGTACTGTTAGTGTCCAAAAAAGCCTGTTTAAAATGATCCCATTCTTCCTCAACTTCTGTAGTAAGCATACCATGACTGTCATAATGACTAAGTAACCTATCATTGTAAGCTTTGGCTATAACTGGGTCTCTCAGAGCTTCAGTATTAAAAGTAAATTTTTTAACCCTAGCACAACACTTTTTAAGTTTAAGTTGCAAGACACTTTTAACAAGGTAATGGTCAGATCGAATTTCAGCTCCCCTATATGACCTGGTATTCCTAACAGAACTAGCCAATCATATTCTTATGTAGCCTATTAGGTGAAACCCATGTGTACTTATGTTTGTCGCGGTGTTTGTAATAAGTGTTAGTTATTCTGAATCCATTGAGTTTACTTATCTGTAGGAGACGTTGCCCATTGCCATTGCAGCTACCAATACCAAAAGGGCCTATTACTCCTCCCCAAAGGTCAGAGTCAGTGCCAACTTTGGCATTGAAGTTACCAAGAACAAGGGTAATATCTCCTTTCTTGACAGAATTCAAAATATCCTGAAGTTGTCTTAAAACCTATCCTTCTCATCCTCATCGGCATCCTGAGTGGAGGATAACAGCAGATAACATTCAAGTCTTTAACACTTGTCTGAAATTTTGCTGTAAGAAACCTTTCATTAATGCACTCATATCCTAGAAAAGCATCACTAGCGTGTCTGCTGAGAAGCAGACCCACGCCTTGGTGATGCTTAGGTAGTCACTGGAAGGAGAGCTAAGCACCAATCCCCTCTGATGATGCATAGAACCGGCCAGGCATAGCACCTAATGTCCGACCCCGCCTTCTCGTGGTGCGGACTGTTAGTACCTTTCGAAAGAGATACACTCTTGTGGAAGTGAACGGGAGGGGAGGGCTGCCAGATTAGTGTGGCCTACTGATCTGGACAACTATGGCTACTTTTCTTTTTTTTCTACCCTGCTGAGGAGTGGTCAACCACACAGGGTCCTGGTGCTGACCATATAAACCCACTGGACTGGACAGATATATGGCTCTGAGCTTGATTATGTATCCTGATTTTGTTGCACTGATGGGCTTCTGTAGAGTGAAAAGCTTCCACTGCGTTTTCTGTTTGTTTGTGGGTTGACAGCCCCAAGTGAATAGATTCACAGGATATGTTTATCAGCTGGTGGATAATCCTGAGCAGAGGTCATCGCAGGCACCTGAACTCTTTGCTTCTATTGGCATCATGGAATTCTACATTGGAGGAAGACTTCCAGTGTAGATGGCTTCAGCCTTTAGTGGTGAGGGAACGGTTCTTTGCCCCATGTCTGCGATTAGGGGGCTGTTTGATATTGTCGGCATTCCCTCTCTCAATAAACATAGTTTCTTTAAACATCCCACTAACCATTTTCTCTCCATAGGTAGTTGGAATGTGAGGACTCTGCACAGAGCTTTTTCTGTTGATGTCCTCACACAAGAATTCCACCATTATAATTTAGATATTCTCAGCTTGCAAGAGACCAACCAGATGGACAGATAAAGGTCAGACAACGATGACAGATCCGTAAAAAAGTGAGCGATTTATACACAGAGATGAAGAATTTAGACACAGATATGAAGAGAATGAGAGGAAAAATTGCCTTGCGCCGGGTGGGATACAAACCCACGACCTCCTGACAATATGTTATAATCTCACCTCAAATGATTAAATATTGAATAAACTCGACTTTCTTGTTATATACAAATAATTACCACTTTCTAAGTCGATTTTAGTTTTAGAAGAAAAATTGGATATTTTAGGGTAGTTATTCCCATTATTAGGTACCTACCTAATAATGGGAATAACCATGGAATGCCTTGAGCCGGGATGGATATGAACCCAGGACCTCCTGACATCATGTCAAACGCTCTGAACCACTGAGCTACCAGTCGCTGATCAAGATCTCCTCTAATTGATGATTTGAATATTCTCATCCTACAGTACATATTCTATTATGTCACATATAGGCGTTGTTCAGGCAATCTTTGCCATTTATCTACTGACTGTGGTAATCTTACAACGCCTATATGCGATATAATAGAATGTAGAAGTAGGTTGAGAATGTTCATATCATCAATTTGAGGAGATCTTGATCAGCGACTGGTACCTCAGTAGTCCAGAGCACCTGACATGATGTCGTGGGTTCGTATCCTACCCGGCTCAAGACAATTTTTCCTCTAAAATTAAAATCGATTTATAAAGTGGTAATTATTTGTATATACCAAGAAAGTCGAGTTTATTTTATGTAAAATGCCATTCTCCCAATTGGGAGTTGAAATTAATCACAGTCTAAAATGGAGAAGTCACATTAAATTATTACAGAAAAGATTGCGATATACACAGTCGTATCAGAATAATATGACCACCTATTTAATAATGGGAATAACCACCCTTGGTCTGAATGACAGCAGCGAGACGATTGGCATGGATGCAATGAGGCCCTGGAAGGTTGCCAGAGGCACACGTGCCCGTTCTGACTCCAGCAGAGCATGAAGGTTCCGGAGATGATGTGGTTGTGGGTCTGCACGCTGAACCTGTCCAGGTGTTCTACGGGATTGAGAATGGGCGATTTCGCCGGTCAAAGGAGAACGGAGACATTGTTGTCGTGTTCGTGGAACCAGTCACATGCCACTTAGCGACATGGCAGGGTGCATTGTCCTGTTGGTAGACACCATCACCATCAAGGTAAACATCCAACATGAAGGAATACATGTGGTCAGCGAGGATGGACAGGTGGCCATTGGCGTTCAGGGACCCATCCAGTGGAAGCATCAGTCCCAGATTAAACCAGGAAAACATCCTCCAGACATGCACACTGCCACCGCCAGTTTGTATTTGACCGACAAGCATGTCCGAGTGTTGGTTTTCGTGTGTCTGACGCCATATCCGCCACCTCCCGTCACATCTGTGGAGTAGAAACCTCGATTCGTCAGAGAAGGCAAACTTTTTCCACGCTTCCACTGTCCTGTGACGGTAGTCCCGTGCGAACTGCAGGGGACCATGGGCGATAAATCAGGTGACCTGGGTGGCCAAGCGATCGGTCCACCTCTACCGATCCATCGAGCTCCGAATGTTCGGTTCAGGTAATCACGCGCAACAATTGTGCTATGGGCTGGAGCCCCGTCATGTTGATACCACATATCTCGGCGGATATGCGCAGGAACAGCGCCCAGAAAAGTCGGTAACACTGTCTCGAGAAATATTAGGTATTTCCGGCCGTCCAATCGGGGTGGTAGCAAGTAAGGTCCCAACAAAGTCACCAATGATTCCAGCCCACACATTTACGGCAAAACGATGTTGCGCAGTGTGACTTCTCGTACCATGCGGGTTGTCTTAGCCCACACGTGTGAATTGTGTGTATTGAATACACCTTCACGAGTGAATGAAGCTTCATCTGTAAAAAGGACAGAAGCTGGAAAACTGGGATCCATGGCACCTTTCTGCATAATTTTCCACACGCTTCGGATAATCGTCAGGATGCAGTAACTGCACCCTTTGCAGATGGTAAGGATGCACACGTTCCTCGTAAGGATGCACACACTGCTGACTAAGTAGTACACTCCCTTGGTAAGGATGCACACAGTGCTGACTGAGAGACCCCAAGCTGCTGAGCAATAGCTCGTGTGCTGGTATTCGGATTATCTTCGATGGACTGTAGGACTTGTTCTGCGACGTTGACAGTCCGCGTCAGTCATCTTCTCCCCATATCCTGCATGTTGCTGCGCAGTGAACCACGTTCGCGCAGATTGCGATGCACACGTGCAAACATTTGATGCTGCGGTATTCTTCCGTTGGGGTATCGGTCTTCATAAACTTGCCTAGCTCGGCGGCAGCTTTCGCCAGCTGCCCCATATGCGAGATGCATATCCGCTAGCTCTTGATGCGTAAAACGATTCATCTTATCACTAGTAAGTCAGCTCGTACACTGATGACAGCGGGAGTGGTCGGGCGAGCTGTACGCTGGCTGGGTACACACAGCGCCCTCTACATACGCATGCGTACATTTGCGGACATTCTTTCCTATGTGAAATCGGTTTCCTGACGTATTCCCTACCTCCCTACGAAATTTGAACGATAAGTTTTGAATCACATTGTATATGGCTTTATTCCAGAATTCAGTATGTCATATGTAGTTGGGGAGGAGACTACAAGACTAGTCTGCTGCCATTATATAATATTCATCAAATAATAATTAAAAAAAGGTTTTTTAGTAAATTTTTTGGGACTGCTATGTAATCCTTTTTTAAACATTAGGTAACTTTATATATATTACAGGGTGTCTCAAAAATATAGGTACAAATTTTTAGGGGAGGTAGGTAACATCTAAAGGAATGAGAATTGCATAGGAACACATAACCGGAAACGTCACCGTAAGTCAATAGGCGGCGCTGTTCATCAGTGCGCTAGAGGGGAAATTTCGGATTTCCTCATTCGAGCGCTAGTCGACTTATGAAGAGCATGCAAAGGTATTCGAACAGGGAGCTGGCAGACATGCACTTAGTGTATGGAATAGCTGAGGGCAACGGACGAGCCGCTCAATGAATATATCAAGAACGCTTCCCACACAGACATGTACCGGGCCACCGTTTGTTTTCACGTGCGCATCAAAATTTGTGCGATTATGGGTCATTAAGAGGAAGCAGAAGTGAGGGCAGGCCTCGTTCGACGCGTACTCCCGCCATTGACGAAAGTGTGTTGGATGCCATGGAGACTAATCCTAGTACCAGCACATGTACCATTGCCTCTGCCTTAGGAGAGTCTCGTTGCAGTGTATAGCGTGTTTTGCACGGCAAGTCCTTACACCTCTATCATCTCCAAAGGGTTCAGTTACTTCTCCCCACAGATCATCCTGCACGTGTGTGTTTTGCGCAGTGGTATCTCCAAGAAAGTGCTCAAGATGGGAATTTCACAGCTTATGTTTTGTTTACTGATGAGGCCAGTTTCACTCGGGATGGCGTATTCAATCAGCACAATGCGCTTTTGTAGGCTCACAAGAACCCCCACGGTATGCGCACCCATGCGCCACAGCATCATTTCGTAGTAAACGTGTGGGCAGGTTTGGTCGGCTGCTGCTTAGTCGGGCCATACCTTTTACCATCCCGCATGACCTCTGCGAAGTATCTGATCTTTCTGGAACAGGTTCTACCAGGATTACTTGCCCATGTTCCAGCAAATGTGAGAAGCAACATGTGGTTTTGACATGATGGGGCGTCTCCCCATTATGGAAGGTGTGTTCGTGCGCATTTGAACATGTCTTTTGGCAACGATGGATTGGGCGTGCTCTTTCGTTGCGATCTTATGCAACCATGGCAATTCCCGATTCCGTCTTACGACACTACCAGTTATGAAAAGCCGTGCTTATCTAGAGCCGGGGGCAAGGAATACGCCATATAGACGCACCTGAACCCCAGCCTCACATGGCAGCAGTCCTATAAAAGGAAAGCTAACCACCGGAATAAACCTAACTTTAATCTGTTCCCCGGTTAGCCATGAACAAGGATATATAGATCCAAGTTCGCTTGGCATCCGGGGTGCAGACTCTTAGTAAGGCCCAGACTTTGGTGAGGGCTCGACCTACTGGGGCAGAAATATTTTCAGAAGAGCCCTCGAACTGCTCACCCAGAGCACCTGAGAGGTGAGGTCTCAGACACCGTACCATCCAACCGGACACGGAACCGGTCAGCGGCATCGTCGACCTCGGTTTTTCTTGGCTATGTCCAACTGGTGCAGCCACGCAGTCGGCACAGCCTTCGACCGGGTTGCTGGGCCCGAAGCCCCCCACCACCACCATGCCAAGGTGGTCCCCTATCGGGGGGGCGTGCTGGACCAGTTGCCTGGCCCCCACACTCACCTGATTTAACGAGCATTGATTTCTTTCTTTGGGGGGCCCCTCAAAGCTACCGTGTATGAATCGCCTGTGGAGTCTGACATGGATCTGGTGGCAAGGCTCGTCTGTGCTGCTGCTACTATCAAAGAAACTCCAGGTGTGTTCAACCGTGTCCGGCAATCAATGCTCCGTCGGTGTCACGCATGCATCGCGTCTCGTGGTGGTAACTTCGAGCATCTGCTGTAACATTATGAAATGTATCATCTAGTATGCCATTTGTAATAATTATGTCGAAAAAATGTTTTCCCATTAATCACTGTCTTGTGTCCTTTCAGATCTTGTACTTCTGCTACCACTTTCCCATGACGTTTCCGGTTATGGGTTCCTATGCAATTCTCATTCCTTTAGATGTTATCTACCTCCCCTAAAAGTTTGTACCAATATTTTTGAGACACCGTGTATATGAAATCATACTGTTTTTGTTTTCTAATCAAAATTGATTTACACCAAAAGAAATAAATTTAATTCATCTTAAATTATATAATTCTTAATTCTCTTCTTCTGATCTGAAATTAATTTAATTCATAAATTTCTGTTTTCAGGGAGGAACGATAATAAGCATCACCAAGGCTTGGATCTGCTTCTCAGCATACACGCCAGTGAGTCTTCTAGTATATGAGTCCATTAATGAAAGTTTTCTTACTGCAAAATTTTAGACAAGCATTAAAGACTTGAATGTTATCTGTTGTTATGCCCCCACTGAAGATGAGAAGGATAGGTTTTACGGACAACTTCAGGATATTTTGAATTCTGTCAAGAAAGGAGATATTACCCTTATTCTAGGTGACTTCAATGCCAAAGTTGGTACTGACTCTGACCTTTGGGGAGGAGTAATAGGCCCTTTTGGTATTGGTAGCTGCAATGGCAATGGGCAACATCTCCTACAGGTAAGTAAACTCAATGGTTTCAGAATAACTAATACATATTACAAATACCGCGACATACATAAATACACATGGGTTTCACCTGATGGGCTGCATAGGAATATGATTGATGATATATTAATTAACAGCAAATGGGCTAGTTCTGTTAGGAATACCAAGATATATAGCGGAGCTGAGATTGGATCTGACCATTACCTTGTTAAAAGTGTCTTGCAACTTAAACTTAAAAAGCGTTGTGCTAGGGTTAAAAAATTTGCTTTTAATACAGAAGCTCTGAAAGACCCAGTTATAGCCAAAGCTTACCATGATAGGTTACTTAGTCATTATGACAGTCATGGTATGCTTACTACTGAAGTTGAGGAAGAATGGGATCATTTTAAACAGGCTTTTTTGGACACTAACAGTACTCTTTTAGGAAAAAAGGAGCAGAAGAGACAGAATTATTTGAGTGATAACACACTTGAGCTTATTCCAGAAAGAATGAACGGCAGGAATGTCCTTAATCAATACTCTACTAGTCCTAATACAAAGCATTACAGAGAGCTTAATAAACATGAAAAGGATCAGTTAGGTGCTGATGGTATCTTTGGCTTGATGGTACCGAGGAAACAGTTAGACAGCGCAACAGCAGAGAGCTGTAATAGATAATTAATATTTTGTATGGTAGAAAACGGACAGGCATACAAGGATTGAAGGATAAACAAGGTAAGGTTATAGAAGTTGAGGATTCTGTCATGACTTGGTGGGCTGAGCATTTCAGTGATGTTCTAAACAATGTTGTTAGCTCTACTCTCATTGTTTGTAATGATGATAGACGCATTACTGGCTTTAATGTTGCCCTATAACAGTCTGAAGTCATTTTGGCTGTTTCTAAACTTAAACTACATAAATCCCCGGGGTAGATGAAATTACTATGGAAATGCTAGAAATTGACTGAAATTTTGAATATCTTTAATGATAAAGTCATTGTTCATAAGGATTTTACTGAAGCTATTATTATCCCAATTTTTGAAAAAGCTGATCGAAGTTCTTGTGATAACGACAGGGGTATCAGCCTACTCTCTGTTCCAAGGAAAGTTCTATGCATGATTGTGCTTAATAGAATTAAGAATCTGGTTGATAGTCAATTGCGTGATGAGCTTATTCACATCTGGACTAATTTTTTTTTTGGAAGATATGTATTATAAATTAGAAAGAAATATCTGTTGAAGTTGAACTGGATGATGAATAAAATTATTATTATTATTATATAGGGAGAATTACTCTATGCAGTGAATAACTGCATAGAATCAATAGAGTTCAATAGCTGCATAGTATGTAGTGAATATCATCAAAGAGAGTTAACGTCAACTTAACACTGTAAAGAAGCGTAATATAATAAAATTTCTTTAATAAATTATTCTTCTTTTTTGAATCCATGTAAGTATTCTGAATAGTATTTTCGTTCATAATGAAATTTTAAAAGACATTAATCAAAGAAAAAGGAATAGGGCATCATTACACAATATGTTATTTAAAATTTAATTTAAAAATTTTAATGCTAAAACTAGAAAATTTAGGGACCCTAATTTACATTTTTCTATCTAATCTAAGTTTTTCGTCTAAGATGTTTTTAACACTATTATTTGGGGGAGGGAGGTAGGAAGCGTAGCTCTATTACTGCTAGGGAATGCATAGCATTATTTTACACGCTTCGTAACATTTTTTACTTATTTAGCTTTAAATGATTATGCAGAATATGTTAATAATATTCACTTAATTTTGAAAATGTTTCTAAAAGAATCTTTTATCAGAATGATGAATTTCAAACTTAGAAGTCAAAAAATGAAAATTAAAGCTGCTCCTGATAATTGCATGGCATTTTCTTTGGGAACTTTTTCGTTTTGCTTTGAGAACTAGTAATGTTACTTTTTGACATAGCACGATAAATTTAATTTTTTTCTCTCCCTATAAAAAACGCCTTTAGTTGCAAGAAAATATTTTGCTGTAGGGAATTTTGATATAATGTTACTCAATGAAATGGATTTTTAATCCGCTAAGACGGCGTTCTTCGAACTTGCAGTCATAATCTATTAATGAGTTTTTGGAGACTTTTCACTGGATCAACGCTATGGTTAAATCTACAGTATGAAAATTCCCTTTAGAGCATAAAATTACAGTAATCCAGTTTTCCGAGTTTTTCTCTGTGAAAAGAAATCAGTGAATGCTATTTTATCAAGCTAAATAAATTGAAACTTTTCACCTTGTTTTTATGAAAACTCTATCATACCTTTTTAAGATTAGATCAAAAATCTGTTTCTTATACTGGATTAAGAGAAAAAAAATTAAAAGAAAGTTTGTCATAAAGCCCTTTTTCCCTTAGAATTTACCAGTTATCTTTTCCTCTTCCTCATTTGTATCTGTAGTTCAGGTACTTTATCTTTCCCTCTCATCTGACGTTATCAAATGATTTCAAAAACTGATTTATACACAGAAAACAAATATGCTTTTAATAAAATAGTGAAGTGTATTTACAAAGACGAGCATACAGATAAAGTATACACATCCACAGAGACGGAATGTGACGTGTGGTGACGTCATGAAGGTTCACGCTGATGTGGAAATGACGTAGGTAGACATAGAGATGACTACACGTGCGGTGTGTGGGCAGGAGAGAACACGTGACTAGATCGTCGTGGAACTGAAGAAGTAACATTCTCACTCTTCTTTTTTGCACCATTCTTTAGCCCCTTCCCTTTTTTGCAATTTTTTTCCACGTTCATGGCTTCAGATCCAATTATATATATTGATAAATATAATATCAATATCAAACAGCCGTCACTTAGTCTTGATGTATCGAAACGGTTGGAATAACAGTAAATAAATCTTCAGTTTCACTTGGGATACCTGTCCTGAGCCTTGGAGTCTTTTGACGTAGTCAGTTGGCCCATTGTGCAGACGAAACTGCCACTCAGGGGTAAAACAAGTCAACCCCAATTTTCTTGCAGCATGCGCAATCGAACTGAACAAGTGTGCGGAGTTTCGTTCTTTCTCCTCAGCTCAACGCTTGTCAGTGGATATACATACGACATTAACACAACATCCAATCATCCGAAATGTTTCTCTTTCTCGCTTGGCCCTGGATAGAAGTTCGTTGACACAATTTCGAAGGTGACCTTCTCCTCACCTGCTGAGGCGAGGCAGCTAAAAGATGGACGCCAGGGTAGGCTTGGTATCGACTGACGTCAGCGGATAAGGAATTGAACCCAATACCCCTGGAAAGGATGTAGTGGGACAGGAAGGGGCAAGTGACGTCAGAGGACTGATGGCTGCCACGGCGGGCTTCTGCTGCGGACAAGAAGACGATGTCCATTTCACAGATGGAGAAACTTTACCTGAAAATAAACAAGCACTTAGTTGCACTTTTTTTACTAGGCAATGCAATAGACAAGCAATAATGAACAATCAATGCAATGTAACATGATATCTGAGAAAGACACATTTACTTTCTTTTCTGCATGATTCAACTGATAATCAACTTAAAATAAAGTATCAGCTGTTATGCACGATCTTTGCAAATGATAGAATCGTGCAAACGGTAACTCGTGCAATTGATAAAACCCGCGCGAGAGTACTTTCAACGCTCTCTACCATTGTAATTGTTATAGTTAATAGGGGAGTGGGATATAGGATAAATACAATATAAAAATATTAAGTGGTTTTTACCTTTTTCTTATGAGAATTCAGTTAACATTTATGGCTCCTAGATTATATATATATTTCTTTAAATATAAATCGGATGAAAGGGACCTGAGAGACAAAATTTAAACGATAATTAATATTATACTTGTCGAGAATTTTTGATATTGAGTCCTTTCTCACATTTCATTAGCCTCATCTCATTTCTTTTTGTTGTTAATTTAATATCGTTGATTTTTTAGTTTTTCTTTTCTTCGCTGTATTTTATTTAGAAACAGAAAAATATATAATTTCCATTTCAACATATTTTTGTTAATGGCATGCAATTGTGTTTATTTACGCTATGAGAATGCCAAGTTATATCTCATACGCATATGAAAAATTGGACCGGTCTGATGGTTCCAACTGTAATGCCAATAATTGCATTTTTTCTGTGTTTCCTTTTAAGTATTTTTTGCATTTTAATCAAATTAAATAAATATATTATTATTATTTAAAAATACAATTAAATTTATGAACAAAAAATGTAAAATGTTGACAAATCTTTTTCATATATATGTTTAGACACTTGGCGCTCTTCGGCTGATGGCGTCCTGGACAAGTGCTCGGTCGGCCGATACCTCGAGATGGCCTAGTTATCAATGTCAGGATGGCATTACCTCGGTGGCATATCATATGTATAGCATATACCTCGGTGGCATATCATATGTATCATATGCAAATTTATATATTTATTTACAACGAGTCGAGGCAAGCTGACATACAGTGCAGTAAAACTCTGACATCAAAAGCAGTAAAACTCTGACAACGACACCAAAGTTAACGATATTAGATGCACACATAAAATTTCATCTCCAGAACACAAAAGTCTGTGGTTGCTATGCGAACTACTGCGCTTGGAAAACGACGCGACTTTAAATGAATTAATCGCCACAAGGAACTCAGTCGAGAGATTTAAATACCAATCAGTCGCCAATGCCTTAATGTCAGTCTAATGCAGGGATCGGAACATTTTTTGGGTGAAGAGCCAAAACATCAAAAAGAATGTAAACGAAAAAATTTCGAGACTTCTAAATTTTAATCTTTATTGGGTTAAGAGCCATGACAGGAAAAAATAAGCCGCAGATTATTTTCAGAAATAAAACTTTAAAGTATGATTTCAAAATAGGTGCATTCAAGTGCGTACAATAAAACTATTGAAAATAATTATTAAAAAATTTGCCATTCATTAGCGTAACTTTTGAGTTTGAGTGTTCCCGACCAACAATAAAATTTGGAGTCTATTTAGGGCATTTGAATGGCATCAGTGCTTTCATACTATCGTCTGAAAACCTGCTCTGCTTGTTTTTAATAAAAATCATTAAAAACATTTTTAGAGTTAAATGTTGGACCAAAAAACGCAAGAGCAATTTTTCAGAGTGGCCAGAGCCGCCTGTTCCCGACTCTTGGTCTGGTGCTTCCAATCGTTTCGTTCACTTCGTTAACAGAAACGATTGTTAAAAAAGCCTTGTTATTAAAAAGATATTTGCATCCAGATAATTTATCTGTACGCTGCACGTGGCCGTAATCTTGCCGCTGCACGAAATGCTGCAAAAATTCGTTTTAAAGAATTTAAAACTGCCGTCCCGTGGCCGAGTGGTTAGCACGCTTGGCTACTGATCTAAGGGACCTGGGTTTCGAGCCCCGGAATTAGGCATGGATGTGTGTGTCGTTTTTCTGCTGAGGTCCTGCCATCCTCTCAGATCTCCTACTGTGGCATATAAACTGACAGGCTCCTGTCAGACCTCTGTGGCAAGCAGCTGCTTGAGGGGGTATTTATTTATTTTATTTATTTAAACAGACCACGTTTAGCAACAGTGAAAAAAAAATTGTAAACCGCTTTGAAGAGACAAGAAGTGTAAATAATCATCAACGAACTGACCGTCCTATTTCCGCAACAGATGAGGTTACTAGCGTGTCATATCTTGATGTCATAGTAATGATCTCCAAGGGTCAACTCGGAAGCTGGCACAAAATTGTCAAATCAACCAGAAATCTATATATCGCCCTATGAAAGCATACAAATTCCATCTTTACAAGATTCAGTTTGTGCAACATCTCATCCCGACGATTATAACCGAAGTGATGTGAATGGATGTTGCCCATGAAGACAAAATAGATCAAAGAATCATTCAGTGGCGAAGCGTCCATGGAAGGCAGGGAAGCAATGGTTCCCTTAAAATCATCAAAACAAAGAAAGAATTATAAATGAAATATTTGTAAATGTTTTAACATAAAAATAAAAATATTTTCTTAACTTTAATGATTTTATTCTAACATAAATTTCATATTTATATAATATTCTTCGAGTTTTCCTGTGATATTATACTGTATAATTAACAGAAGCACCTGTTGGCCAGGCCAGTTGAGCTAGGAGTGTATGAAGAACCTCCCTTCATCGCAACTGCATTGCACACAACAAGAAGTCCCATTATCCTTATTCACCCAGCTGAAATTTTTCTTATGGACACAACCAGCATAAATTTTTCTCACGGAATCAACTTATCTTGTCGCCTTTTAACGTTACATCACACCTTTCTCACTAACCGCTAGAGGGCGCAAAAGTGTCGTTCCGTATAGAGGTCCTGTATAATTTGAGGCTGGCCATCTCGGTGATTCACTGCCATTGGTTGATTGAGTCAAGTGGTTTATGGACGCCATTATTTTGTCGTTCCGTGAGACGAAGGCCTATGAGTTAGTGTATGGGCCAAGTTAAAACTTCTCAGGTTTATATATTTCTACCCCTTTTTTTGTCTGTAAAAGCTGTCATATTTTATAAATGCCTCACTGCGCTGTATTTGGGTGTAAACATTTCACTCAAAGAAATAAATTAATGAATATTTCTCCCCGAGAAACTCCATCAGAAGAGGGCAATCGGCTGCAAAAGTGAAACGAGCTAACTGAAAACCAATAAATAATTTATTTTAAGGTTCGTTTGAAAAACGAGCTAATGTTTTTACTTTGTCGTCTGCCTATGACAGTATTTGTTCGTCTGTCTGTCCGCCTTTCTTGTTAACTGTTGTCTGTCCATCTGTCTTTCCACCTGTCTGTCCGTCTATAGACAATCAATTTTTTTACATTTAGAGATAAATGAAAAATTCTTTTTGGGTTATATAGGTGTCGACCAAATATTGTGATTAACAATCTTGAAAATTTTCCATAGCCTTAATAGCGCCATCTAGTGGTGGGAAAAGATAGAAAATGCCAAAATCCCAAACCAATATTACAAGCAAAGTATTTACACTGGATATCTGAAATTTTGGTAGTAGAGTGTTATGGTCAGAAGGTTTACAAAGGCAACAAGGCTTTGCCATCTTAGCCAAAAGGGGGGGTGCGAAAATGAAACTTTTTTAAGAGATAAACGAAACAATGTTTTTTTTTGTTGTTGTTTTACAGACACTAACAAAATATAAATGATTTAAACAATATTTGATAATTTCAGCATTACCTGTAGACGTTTAAACGTCTATAAATCAATGAATGTTTTTTGTGACAAAAGCCGGCATTAGTTCAACAAGTTAGAATGCTCTGGCATGTTTCTGGAGAGATGCGGGTTCGAATCCTGTATGTCGGCGAAATTTTTTCCACAAAAATATTAGTATTTACGTTTTTTAAATACCCATCAGTTGCAATTTCCAGTGTTAGAGAGTGCTGAAGACAGTAAATAAAAACTCGAAAGGCGACCTCTAGTGGCGGAAAAAAGCTGGAAAATACCAAATCTTTAAATAAATATTGCAAATGATCAATTTTTACTATAAACTTAAATTTTTGTTATAGAGTGTAATGATAAAGTAGTTTACATTAATAGTAATGATTTGTCCCATTGGCAAAATGCAACTTTTCTGCTTGAAGAGATAAATGAAAAACGTTTTTTGCACATTACAGGCACTATCCCCTGTGATGATGCATAGAACTGGCCAGGCCTAGCACCTAATGTCCGACCCCGCCTTCTCGTGGTGCAGACCGTTAGTACCTTTCAAAAGAGATACTCTTGTGGAAGTGAACGGAAGGGGAGGGCTGCCAGATTAGTGTGGCCTACTGATCTGGACAACTATGGCTACTTTTCTTTTTTTTCTACCCTGCTGAGGAATGGTCAACCACACAGGGTCCTGGTGCTGACCATATAAACCCACTGGACTGGACAGATATATGGCTCTGAGCTTGATTATGAATCCTGATTTTGCTGCACTGGTGGGCGTCTGTGGAGGGAAAATCTTCCGCTGTGTTTTCTGTTTTTTCGGTAAACCTCAAATTATACCGTTAGAGGGCGCAGTTATAGCTTTTGGGAAATTCGCAAAGTGCAAAGTGTAATATTTCATCAATACCTGACCAACGCAAAAAGAATTTTTAATATATCTCTAAAAACATACACTTTTCTGTTAAAGCAAAAGGAAAGTTGCATTCACCTCCACCCCCCCCGGATCTAAATGGTCAAGTGAGTGTTGCCAACGGTAACTTCGTAATCTTCACATTTCAACACCAAAATTTTAAACTTCTAACATAACTATATCGTTTGGAATATTCGTTTGATATTTTGGAATTTTCAAATTTTCCACCGTTAGAGGGCGCAGTTATAACTTTTGGGAGATTCGAAAAATGCAACTCGTAATATATCATTAACAGCTATCTAACACAAAAAGAATTTTTAATTTATCTGTATAAACGAAAAACTTCGATGTCTACAGAGGGACAAGACAACAAAACGAAATTATATTTAAAGAAAAAAAAAAGCCGTAAAATTTACTTTTCCTCTTTTTAGCTGTTCTCTAAAGTGCTTCCAATCATGATCACTGAAATCTGTATGAAACATTATCTTACCTTTTCATGAATCCGTTAGTATTCGTACAATACCATTCAGCTATGCAAGCTAAAAAATCCGAGAGATGACAAAACATGGCGTCCAATTTTGAGATGGCCAACCTCTACCTATATAGGGCCTCTAGTTCTGTAATTAAATTCCGGAATTTTCATTTTCCATCAAGTCATCAGAGTCAAGTCAAAGGTAAGTGTAATTATTTTTTAACTTTCTTTTTTAGAAAAATGCAAAGTAATCCCGCTTTAACCTTTAAGTATCGTATGCCCGGCTTTCATTCATTCCAAATTATAACAGAATTTCTTAATTTTTAATATTTTGTCGGCCAAAGTTAATCATGCTTTTCCCATTCAGATATCGTTTAAGTTTAATTTATTCAGTGCAGATTTGCTAAACAGATAAACTCAATTTCTAAGTTTTACTCTTTTCATCATTACCGTAATAACGAGATATTTTATTATACTACCATAGGTATAGAAGAAAACATAAAAAATACTGATACAATTTTTTGAAGACAAAGTAGAGTAACTAACGTTACAATTCATCAAGGTTATACTCGGTATATAGGAAAAATATAACTTATGAAACATTTCCACATCAAGGTTACAACCAATGTATTATCGTTCGCTAAGCTTAATGTTGTATCGCTGTATCCACTATATTGCACTACATTTAAATATATGCAATTAGTTGCATTAAAAAGTTTTGAAAGTGTAATAGAAGCGCGTGAAAGAAAATTTAAAACTCGACGATTATGTGCAATTAATTGATAGCAGAATTTTGCAAATAAGTAGTCGTTGAAATGTTTGAAAACCTACAGGCAGATGCTCTGATGACAAAGTATTAACAACCGGGTTCGTACAAATATACATATTTTATATTTTACTCTTAGTTTAACATAGAAAGACAGAAAACGCATCTAGTGAATCTTTTCGTGTGTAAAAATTAGTTTTCAACTTTGCCGACATACTTTTAAATGAAGTGTTACGCGCTGGCTCACACCGGAAGTAATTGCCAGATATTTCGTTTGTGTGGAAACTTTTGATCCTAAAGTAACTAATTTATAACATCGTTATAAATCGTGTGCATCGTTTCGCTTTTTTTTCGGTGTTCACAAATTACTATCGAGCCAACATATTGTATGTCGCGATAGTGGTTTAATAACCAAATTCTTTAAAACATATGGATATAATGTTAGGTTAGAATTACTCACTTTTCCTATTTGAACAATGTTTGCATATATCGATGATTTCCTGGAACTCGGCATAAGCTGTATCATACTGTCTTAAAAGTTCAATTCGTAGCTATAACAGAATCTTGGTGAACCTCGAAACTAGAGGCCCTATATAGGTAGATGTTGGCCATCTCAAAATTGGACGCCATGTTTGGTCGTCGCTCGGATTATTTAGCTTGCATAGCTGAATGAAATTGTACGAATACTTACGGATTCATGAAAAGTTAAGGTAGTATTTGATACAGATTTCAGTGATCATGATTGGAAGCACTTTAGAGAACAACAAAAAAAAGGAAAAGTAAATTTTACGGCTTTTTTTTTCTTTAAAAAAAAAAGATATAATTTCGTTTTGTTGTCTTGTCCGTCTGTAGACATCGAACTTTTTTGTTTATACAGATAAATAAAAAATTATATTTGTGTTAGATTACGAAGTTACCATTGGCAACACTCACTTGACCCTTTAGATCCGGGGTGGGTGGGGGTGAAAGCAACTTTCTTTTTGCTTTAACAGAAAAGTGTATATTTTTAGAGATAAATTAAAAATTCTTTTTGGGCTGGTCACGTATTGAGAAATATTACAACTTGCATTTTGTGAATTTCCCAAATCTAAAACTACGCCCTCTAACGGTGGAAAAGATCGAAAAATACCAAAAATTTAAAACGAATATTGCAAACGATGTAGTTATGCTAGAAATTTGAAATTTTGGTCGTGGATTGTGACAGTCTTGAAAATTCCATTGACAGCAATGAGTTGACCCTAAGCCGAAAGTAGGGAAAAAACGGAACTGTTTTGTTTTAAGAAATAATTGGAAATCTCTTTTCTAGTTGGTTACTAATGAAATGTAATCCGCATTTTCAAAGGTAGTTTTAATTTATGTTATTAGAGATCACTAAATATCTAAACTTCGAAACTCTTAACGAATGCTTCAAGTGATCTGTTTATGGTTGAAATTTCGGCGTGTAAAGTTCTGTTAGGGTGGAAATTCCACTGAGAGCTATGATATACGTACAGCTCATGATCACTATTTTCAGAGGAGCGAGAGATAAGCAACTTTTTAAATTTAAGAACTAAAAGTCAAATGCTTTTTATGTTTTATAAATCTAATAAAATACTACTATGTTCATGTCCCCTCCATCATACAATAAAAAATAAATAAATAACCCCTCAAGCAGCTGCTTGTACAGAGTTCTCGCAGGAGCCTATCAATTTAGATGCCTTAGTAGAAGGCCAATGATGATGGCTGGCCTCAGCAGAAAAACAACACGAACATCCATAATTAAAACTTTTAAGGAGTGAAAAAGTAGGCAAAGGAAGAACTTCATTCTCTTTGAAAATGAGGTTCCCATATGCGCTAGAGGCGATATGCGTTCTTCTAGTTATTTTACACCTTTAGTATCCTCTGACAGTGGAAATTCGAACTACTGTATAATTGAGAAAATAAACTATTTATATTTTATTAGTATCTGTAATGTGCAAAAAACTTTTCCATTTATCTCTTAAAGCAGAAAAGTTGCATTTTACAAACGGGACAAATCATTACTATTAGGGTAAACCACTTGATCATTGCACTCTATGACCAAAAAATTTTAAGTTTCTAGCAAAAAATTTATCGTTTGGAATATTTATTTATAGATTTGGTATTTTCAAGCTTTTTTCTGCCGCTAAAGGTCGCCTTTCGAGTTTTTATTTACCACCTTTAGCACTCTCTATCACTGGAAATTTCACTGATGGGGATTCGAAAAATGTAAATATTAATATTTTTGTGGCAAAAAATTTCGCCGACATACGGGATTCGAACCCGCATCTCTCCAGAAACATGCCAGAGTATTCTAACTTGTTGATCTAACGCCTGCATTTTTCACAAAAAACATTTATTGATTTATAGACGTTTAAATGTCTACAGGTAACGCTGAGATTATCAAATATTGTTTAAATCATTGATATTTTGCTAGTGCCTGTAAAAAAAATATATATATTGTTTCGTTTATCTCTTAAAAAAAGTTTTATTTTTCGCACCCCCTTTTGGCTAAGACGGCAAAACCTTCTTGCCGTTGTATACCTTCTGACCATAACACTCTACTATCAAAATTTCATATTTCCAATGTAAATAGTTTGTAATATTCGTTAGAAATTTTAGCATTTTCCATCTTTTTCCATCGCTAGAGGGCGCTATTAAAGCTATTGAAATTTTCAAAATTGCGAATCGGAACATTTGTTCGACACCTATCCAATCCAAAAATAATTTTTCATTTAGCTCTAAAAGTAAAGAAAATTGATTGTCTGTAGACAGACAGACAGTTGGAAAGACAGTTGGACAGATAACAGTTAACAGAGAGACGGACAGATAGACGAACAAATATTGGCATATGCAGGCGATAAAGTGAAAACTTAGTTCGTTTTTCAAATGAACCTTAAAAGAAATTATTTGTTGATTTTCAGTTAGCTCATTTTTTTTGCAGCCGATTGTCATCTTCTGATGGAGTTTCTTGGAAAAAAATATTAATTTGAGTGAATTTTTTTACACCCAAATGGCAGCGCAGTGAGGCATTCATAAAATATGACAGCTTTTGTAGATAAAAAAAGTGGTAGAAATATATAAAACTACAACAAATGAGAAGTTTTAACTTGGTACATGCACTAACTCATTGTCTTTCGTGTCACGGTATGGCAAAACATGGCGCCCATAAACCACGTGACTCAATCAACCAATGGCAGCGAATCACCGAGATGGCCAGCCTCTAATTATAACCCATTACAACATCATCCATAATGAGACTGTTGACTCACTTGCTAAACAAGGCCTCACACTCACAACCCCAAATTACCACACTGTCACTACATGCAAACATCACATAAGAGAATACACAAATTTTTTTTATCACACATGGACCCAGAATTGGGTACAACACACTACAGATAAAAACACATTCAGAGCCACAATAGCACCCTCTCCAAACACACTACATCTTAACTACCTATCCAGAAGGGCCCAAACAGCAATACACAGACTCCGAACTGGCAGAGCAAACATCAACAAAGACTTATTTATGATTAGAAAAATACATTCTGCACTCTGCCCAAACTGCCAAGTGATAGAGGATATCCCCCACTACCTACTACACTGTCAAATATACAACACACAAAGACACACCCTCTATCACAAACTTGCTACACTTGGAGACACCACATTCACCTTACAGACCATCCTAAACCCTACCCATACAAAGGCAAAATCACATTTCAGGGCCCTGGCCCATTTCATACAAAGTACTGGCAAAATCCTTTAACCTTCCAACTTCCTGCAGACTCTCCATCTCAATATGTGAAATATGACTCTCCTCCCTGCAGACACCTCCTACTCAAAAGATCCATTGGACATCAAAAGATCCAGATGCCAAAAAGATCCAAAGGGACAAAAAAGATCCAGTACAGGGACAAAAAAGATCCAGTACAGGGACAAAAAAGAAGCATTTTGGACACATTATTGCACCACCTTATTTCCCTAGTGCAATTGTATTGATGTTTTCAAAAAAAAAAATATATATATATATATAATTATACTCTGTAACAATAGACTAGAACTCCCAAAGTACCCTTTTTCAAAAATAATTACTAGTGGTGGCAAACCATCTGCCTGACCAATTTTCATCACTTTAGTTTTCTCTCTGTTTATAACCAAACCTACTATACTACCAGTTTCATCAACAGCTCGAATGAAAGAGTTCATCTCATGAACATCATTTGCCAAAAGAGCTAAATCATCAGCATATTGTAAATCAGAAATTTTAAGATCTGCAGACCATTTTAGGACAGCCTTAATTGCAAGAGATTTGGGGCGTTTTTGAATATTTTCCTTGTACCCTTCTTATCAACTCCCGGCCAACATGGGCCACACAGTGATCACACACGCTACAATTTTCACTCCCAGAAGAATTTTACTCCAAATCTCTCCCCTCTCTACCCCCTTGCCACAAAACTACGACGCAGCACTTCCTTGGCACCAAACTTCAACCACCTCCTTCATTATTAGACGGCCTGCGGCCAAAAGCCTATCGCCAACATGTAGGGTCGCTAGCACTTCATTGTACTGGTCCCTACTTTTTGACGCAAACAAAAAAAAACTTTTTCTCGTGGACCAGATGATAAAGGGGCCAAGGTCCCTTTTACAAAATGGTCCAGTTTTTAAAGAAGGATGTTAGACTCTAATTATAAGGACCTCTACTTGAAACTAGTTTAAATATCATATGAATTCTAACGAACCGAAATATCGTTCTTTAGAACCACTGTTTCCAGTGGCAGAAAAGTTTAAAACAGTTCATTTAAAAAATTCTGCCGCATTTCAAAAGTGATTTAGAGTGAAATTATAAAATGTTATTAATATTTGTCATTGAGTTTTCAAGCGACATTCAACTAGTATAATTTATTTTTTTAAATGTATTAATAAACGAAAAAACCTTAGTCACTGGTAGGGGCCCTCATTAACCATTTCAGTGGTAAATAAATAACCTATCATTCACTGACATCTTTCGAAAATATGAAATCTTGAAACAGTTTATATCAGGGCTGCTAAGTAGGTTTATGGCGTAAGAAATAAATTCTTTAGCCCTTGAAAACTTCTGAAAAATACAAAACTAGTCTTGTTGGAAACGAACTATGGAAAACAAGTGGCCGGAAATCGTAAAACATTAAATGCATGTACCATAAATATCTGTTTTTGCATTCAAGCCATAATTTTTCTGGATTTTTTATTATTTTGCACTCAAGTCATAATTCGTTTGGTTTTTTTACTGTTTTGTCTTCAAGCATAAATCTTTTGGCTCTTTTTTTTTTCCTGTTTACTAGATGATGCAAGTTTATTCAACGTTAACGACATATTTATGCTTTTGCACATTATTTAATGCATATTTTATAAGATTGAATTTAGTCTAAATAAAATGAGAATCAAATTAATTCTCTGTCATTTCTCCTCAATTTTGGAACGGCCACACTCAAGGCTATACAATGCAAACATTTCTACCCTTCTCGCTAGCGATCAGTTTTGGCTCGAACTTTATCAGGCTGAGCAGGAGTCTGGCTCGGGAGCAATTAGCGCAGACGACTTCAATATCAGAGTAATTTATATTTCAAATATTTTTTTTAATTTTCAAAGGCAGAAATGTAAAATATTTTTGATTATAATTTCTACTTTTAAATCAGTTTTTATAATTAAAAATGAGCATCACAGATTTTTATTTTGCGTATTCTCTTATTTTTAATAAATTAATGACCCTTTGCATTAAATTTCAGTTTCTGGCAGTATTTCTGGTATTTTTTGTTCTAAATAGCATTAACATTCAATTTTGTCATAAAACGATTTTAATTAATATGATAGGAATAAAATAACAGATTAGCGACATTCGTTTCAGTACATATGTTTTGTGATGCGTCTGAATTTTTTTCTCCCAAAGCTGGCTTAGGCGGGTGCGGATTCGAAAAATAGCCCGAAAATTATCTCCGCTTCTCACTAAACATTCTCCTTTGATGTTTTGCATCTATTTCTCTGATTTCCCAATCAAAAGTCATCAGAGTAGCCTTTGCGTTTAGTCATGTGGTTGGGATGTTATCTTGTAGCGCGCCAAACTAGTTTTCTGACGTTCCCAGGCTCGAGTCCCAATTGTGATTTATTTCCGTTAACCCACATCAGAGGTTAAATGAAGAGATTGGATCAAAGATAGAAAATAAATTTATAATTTTCAGCTTAGAAAAGATGAATTTAATATAGTTCTCGGCGAGAAAGGGGACACCGATAGGCTGAGAAAAACTGCCGCCTGTCGGATGAGGCGTTAAATCGTCACTCCCTCTTCAGGTTAAGTTGCTTTACCTCTGAGTGGCACTTTTTTTCCACAAAATTGGGTAAATGGCTGAATCACAAGGATCCCAAACGATCAGAGAAGGTTGGGAGAGGGTATCCACTGGATAGCTGCTAGGAAACAGGTGGTAACCTCCTGTCATGGTCATCCAGCGTTTTCTTTAACGTACACAGCCCATGGTTTAATATCCCATTCGACTAACTGTAGCCTTTCAAGCCCATGGCTTATTGTCCCATTCGATGGACGGCAGCCTTTCCAGGCCCATGGATATCCCCTACTGACCGAGTTTTGCGAAGATAAAGCACAACGCTTGCCTAGGTGGGACACGAACCTGGGAACTGAAGATTACAAGCCGGCGTGCTACCGAGTGGGCCATCCCCTCTTTGTGTTTATGAGAACCCTACTATGCTGAGTACATTGAAGGAGATGCTAGGTGATTTTTAAACGATTTCCACCAGTCTCCTAACGGTTGTCCAGTGGATCCCCTTTCGCTTCTTAACTCTGAGCTCTTGGGGTGTCCTTGTGGCCTGATATTTAGTTCATTGTATTTAAAAATGAGCCACTCAGAGGTAGAGCGTTTCAAAACTGGCATAGCAATAATGGGCATAACTGTTTTCCGAATGGTGACAAAATGTTCAATGTTCTTAAATCCACACATGTCTGTTTATAGAATTCAATATTGGAAGGAGAAATTATAGAGATAATACTGTAATAATGCTTTTACTCAAACGCAAACACAATCAATTCAATGAAAAATAAGGAGAATAAAATTTAGGAATTACACATAATTCTTCTATATGCAATCAGTGGCATAGCCAAAATTAACCGAAATATTTCAAATTATAAGGTTCTAATTATTTTAATATTTCAAGTCACTATAATATTAACCAAAAATTTGTTTAACATTTTTATTAATGCAAGTTAATGAACAAATAACTAAACACCCCTCAAGCAGATGCTGGCCACGAAAATCTTACAGGAGCCTGTCAACATAATATCCATGTCTTTTATGCAGGGCTTGAACCCGGGTCCCTAAGATCAATAGCCAAGCAAGCTAACCATTCGGCCACCGGGACGCTGATGAATAAATGATTGCTTGAAATAAATTTCCTGAATGACTGGGAGATTTCACCCTCAGTCCCCGCCCCCTCCTTTGTCACTATGAGATAATTCATATTTATATATACAAGTACTGGAGTGAAAAATGGAAATAGTTCCATGTTACATCAAAAGATAAGCACATTCAGAGCTTAATAGCTTCTTTAATATTATTTTTAACGAAAAAATATGTCTGAAGATAAATTAAAGATCTGAATCAAATCTGCCTAAATCCATTTTTCAAACAACATTTTTTCACTTTCAAAGATTAATAAATGTTTGAATATTTAATAGGCTACAAAAAAACTTACCCCAAATTTTAATTGACACATTAAAAGAGATTAAGAGATCAGTAAAGGGTGAAAAAAATATTGTTTAAAATCGAGATTTAGACAGAATTTATTGAGATCTTTGATACATTTTTCCTTAAAAAATCATATTGAAGAAGTCTGTTGATAACGTGGAACTGTTTCTATTTTTCTGTCCAATACCTGTATATAATACAAAGGCTTTTTTTTTTGAGGATACGCAAGTATCCCCCATGCTTCCACCTGTTTTAATCCGTAAAAAATAAAATTCAATTAGTATCTTTTAGTTGAGAGTTTGTTAAGAAAAGATTTTTAATGTACAGTTTCTAATATTTTTCTTTACCCCATTTTCGATTGGATTACAAATCCACAGTGGAGTTTGTAATAAAACTTTTCCGAAGGTGATTTTGTTAATTCTTTCTTATAATATTAATTTGTACTTTCTTACTAACTTTCCAGTAATTATATTAAAATACTTGTTTAACTTATTTCATTTCCCCCTCGACTCTCAAAATAATATTTTGCAAGGCCACAGTATCCCCATATTTTTTCCTAACGAAGACGCATAATACTAATTTCCAATAATATTTTGTTAAAAAAGTATAGAACTATTTATACTCATAGATTACGTACGAAACATCAAGTACCGGATCGTCGATCCCGTTCAATGATTCGGAAACATCGAGTGCCGGAATGGCGTTCCGGTTCAATAATTTGAAAGCATCGAGTACCAGAATGGTGTTCCGGTTTGGGGATTAGCAAACATTGAGAACCAGAATGGTGTTGCGGTTCAGTGATTTGGAAACATCGATTACCGGAACGGTGTTCCGATTTAGTGGTAGCACTCCTTCTAGTAATTGCTTCCCCTACTCAAAAAGTCTCGCTTCGTCACTGGGATCATGTTCCTAAATTAAGCAATTTCCTGTCTGGCCACGTTAACCTTCAAACCTTTAGGTATTGGTCTGATGCACATCTTCATTGATCGCAGGAACAACCTCTTCAAGATCCGTGAGTGATGGTTCAGAAATTTCTTCCACGAAATTTTGCTCCATGAAATTTTGTTCAACAGAAATTCGTTCGAAACGGAAATTTTTTCTACGGAATGTTCGAAATGGAAATTTATTCAGTTAATATTTTATCGAAAGTTTGAGAACTGAGTAATATTGAGAGGCCACTACGAAACGATCTACAAGATAATGTTGAGAGGCCACTAAGAAACGATCTACAAGATAATGTTGACAGGCCACTAAGAAACGAGTTAATATTGAGAGGCCACCAAGAAACGAGTAATATTGAGAGGCCACCAAGAAACGAGTAATATTGAGAGGCCACTAAGAACGATAAAGTATTCTCTTCTGGTTTGTCACTGGGAAATCATCAGAGGGTGAAGGGGTCTGGGAAGGAAAGCCTAAGTTTCAGATTTGGCAGGATAAAGCACTTGTTTTGCAGTAAAAGTAATAAGTGTTATGTCAACAGGAGTCTGACCTCGAATCTCTCTAACTTCTAAAATATGCTTTTAGTGAGGAAATGTGGCGGAGAATAATTTAAAGATATGAATCAAATGTAGGATGGGATAAATCAACAGAATAAAGGAAAAATTGCGCCTGCTGAGCCCTCTATCTATTCCCTTAATCAAATGTATCTAAATCTCGATTTTCAACAATATTCTTACAGTATTTAAGCATGTATGGAAGTTTAAACATTTCAGAGCAGCAATATGTTCTAAGAAATTTATCAATAAATATAATTGAATATAATTATCAATAATAATATTGAAGGAATTATTTGCACACTTTTAAAATATGTATTTATATATGAAATGATTTGAAATAATGCTTCCTATTTCAGTTTCAGTTAACTTAAAATGACTAGCACTGCTATTCTTATATGTTGAAACTTCCATAACTCTTTAAATATTGATGAAGTATTGTTGCGAAATCGATATTTAAATAGAAATGATTTACAGCTTTAATTTATCTTAAGTGACATTTTTCCATAAAAAGTCTATTTTAAAAGTTAGAGGACTTCGAAATTGGCGTCCCATTTACATAACATGGGGTGTTCATATTTCAATGATCTCTCAGCGTATTGCTGTGGTAAATACTCCAGTTTTAAATTTCAAACATAATCTCTCTTCTCTGACTATAGCTTATAAGATGAGTGAAAACTAAAAGGAGGTAAACGGCGTCTAGATCATCTGCAAAAATAGTGTTTAATCTGCTAATCTGAAACTGAGCATTCTCTTCTGTCACCTGTCTTCCTAGACCCCTTCCCGCTACGATGATTTCCAAGTGACAGACCAGAAGAGACTATCGAGAAGTACGTCCTCTAGCTTTCTCTCAATATTTTTTCAGTTCTCAAACTTTCGACAAAATGTTGGTCGAAAAAATTTCCGTTTGAACAAATTTCCGTCGAACAAATCACATCAAATCGTGGTTTTCACAAGGATCAAATCAACGGACCCTACGACTTCTTTGATGAAAATGTGAATTCACGGACCTACCTGGATATTTTTGATAAGGAGAAAGGATATTTTAGATAAGGAGAAAGGATATTTTAAAAAATATCCTTTCTCCTTTTCTAAATGATTTTTCTCTGTCTTCTCTTTCAAGTACTTATTTTTAACAGAATGGGTCACCTACTCATTTCTCTGCAAGTGTTCGCAAGTGGTTATATTACCTTTATTTTATATGTACCAGTTTTTTCGGTTGTTATCCAGCACTTCACTGCAGTTGGTTTTGGCATCCCTGGGGATACCGCTGCGAGTGATTTTGTGATTTCAGGGGGTGCCGGTGTGGTTCCTGGGACCCCCGTAATAATTTAGTCTAGTTTTGCCTATGATGGAGCCTGCAACAGGCATGTACGAGATTGTTATGAACATTGTGCTGCTTACTTTGATGATTACCCTTCGTAAGTCTTCAACATCACATTTTCCACCATGAGTCAATATTTGATGTTTAGTTTCGTGTATTATTTTGCATATGCTTCCCAACTTGTGTAAAATGTTACCGTTCATAGCCTTTCGATACAACTGTATATATATATATACAGTTGTATCGAATGTATATATATATATACAGTTGTGCCCCCTTGGGAAGTCGCTAAGGTTCCAACCCTGCTAAAACCAGGCTATACTAAGTATCAGCGATCCCACTCTCACACAAGGAAATGGTAAAACAAATCTGGACGAACGGTCCTTGCTACCAGCGTTCCATTCACAACTATCACCCAGTACCAGGCGCTGCCTGGTAACTATTAAGATGTAATCTATATATTCTGATTTTCACTGCACTAAAGGTTAGGTTTGAGTAGCACTCTCTGTTTTCCCAATCCCTTAACAGACTTAACACGTATTGGTTTTATAATAAGGAAAAACGATTAAATGCAGAGATGCCAACTGCGAAAGATGAAATCGTGCCTAAACTTCTGAAAAGGGCAACAATCGATTTGACAGCGATTACCATGTCCCATAAGAATACCTTGATAAATATTTTTACTTCTAGGAAGACTTTTTTGGAATTTTATAAATTGGTAAGTCTTCATCACATATTTCACCATGAGTCAATATTTGATGTTTACTTTCGTGCATTATTTTGCATATGCTTCCCAACTTGTGTAAAATTCCACCGTTCATTCCACCATTCAACCACCATTCAACCGTTCATAAACTTTCGATACAACTGTATATCCTTTTATGGCAATAATAAATTTCGACTTGAAATAGCCTACTGCCACTTGGATAATAACCAAAAACATTCTGTCAAAATTCTGTCAAATTCTGAAATGTCTACTACGATTTCCCAACAAGTTATGGTTGTCATAGACAGACATTGGCTTCCATTATTATAGATACAGCCATGTGCGACCGCACATGGTTGTATGATGATTCGGAGCATGTAAGGCTCACTCGTCCCAATGAGGTAACTCACGTTCCATCTTTCTATAACCGAATTCCGAGGTGTGGGATTTAAACACGTATGTTGTTTTATTTCACTCTCCTCCTGAGGCACTAGCCAATCGAGGGCCTACAAATACTCTCTATCAACTTACTGTAAACAGGTTTATATGGAAGTGTCTATAATTTAGCAGCAATTACTTGGCTTTAAAGGCGTTAATGGTTGGTGATTTGTTCAAGTGTCATACTTGCATTCTTCAAATGCAGGTATGCCATATTTAGAGGTTTCGACGTGAGTGCCATTTCCATTTTTGCTATCATCTCACTTACCTCTTCCTATGGATGATGGCCTCACCATCCAACAAGAATGTCGCTGCCAGTGGTTCCCTTCTTGTACATTGGAGCACCTTTTGGGAAGAATGATTTCGGAGAAAAAGACCGTTTTGCACCCATCACCTACAAGTCTTTGATGTGCACATCTTGAGATAGTCACTCAATAGTAGGGGTAGGGATGGCTCAGTCGTAGCACGCTAGGCTTGTAATCTGCAGTTCCCTGGTTCGAGTCCCAGCTGGGCTAGCGTTGAGATTTATCGCCGCAAAACTCACCGCCCTTCTCATGGTCAGTAGGGTACACCGATGGACACGCAAAGGCCGCCATCCATCAGATGGGACGTTAAGCCGTGGCCCCATGTGCGGGTAGAGCCATATCCTGGGCACCTTAAAGATCATGCTGTAACTTCTTGATGGGAGGCTGCCATCTGTCTGCCAACAGCTGTCCAGTGGGTCACAAACGTTCTCTGAGCCTTTGGTGTCCTTGGAACCTGGCCATTTAGCCCATTGTGTGCAAAAAAATGGCGCTCAGAGGTAAAACAATTCACAGTCCACCCAATAGTGAGTGCCCAAACACGAACTCATGCTCTTTCTGCATGAGTTCCAGTGGAGCAGTGCAGTCCAGTGGAGTTTCTGAAAGGCCCAGTGGAGAAATCTTGTTTGAGCCACTATCGTGTGGTGTTGTCGTCCTTGTTTCTCACTACCATAAGTAGGCTTTATAACTCAGTTTGGCGAGTGGCCATATCGTATTTGAACCTTCCATATAATTTTAGTGCGTAACTTCAGTGAATGGCCCAAATCATATCCCCCCTCCCCTTCCTTTCAGAATGCTGGTAAGGGTAATAGAGACAAAATATTATCAAACTTATTTATTTTTCATGAATGTTTCAGGAATTTTTTTAAAACCTGTAAAACGAAATGTTATACTGCATTGGCAATCCACTCTCCATTACAATCCACTCCATTTACATTTTTTCAGCTCGTTTGTATTTCTCCCCCTCCCCCGCATGATTGTTTTTGTTCTAGATACATGCCTGACATCCATTATCTGTATCTTAAGAAATGTTTGTAATCAATCCATTCAATTGTTATTAAGAATATTAACTTGAACTCTGGTTCTTTTTATGCAGTTTACTTTTATTGGTCCTCAGACACGATCTCGAAGTTAGGATAATTAGCAATTAGGTTTATAGCATTAAGTTTCACATTTGCGGTTGTGTATCTGTTGCAACTAAATAAATACAAATCTTCACCTTGGATTCTCAAACGCCTCTTATCGCCTCAACCTTCTACCTCCTGGTCATTAAATTTGGGGTACGACACAAGTTTAGCATTGTTAAATGACGGAGAGAAAAAAGATGAAACTACTTAGAAATAAATACTCGTGAGTAGGAGCAGAAAATTATACTTCACGAGAACCTAGATCAGCTAATACCTTTTTAGTGACTGCCAACCAATTTCAATAAATATTCATGCAACTGTGACGACCTCTTTTCCCAAACACTTTCAAAGCACAACTGTTTTTCTTTTTAAGCACTAAGTAATCACTGATTGACAATGAATAGTTTACGTAAAGCTACAACAGTTGAGGATACAGCCACACAACATCTGTTTGGTGGGATCACTAGAGCATATGATGTAACTGGCTATTGCATGTGCAACTGTAATGTTTTGAACTCAATATTACAGGTTTCTGAAGCAAAATTTAACGTTGACCGGTTTTTTATGGACAAGCTCGCGTGGTCTATCACAGTGAAATCCAAGAAATTGACCAGCTAGCTCTCTGACCCCTTTTATTACTTTCTGTGTGTTCTTAACAGAATTGATAATTCTTTATCACTTTTGTTGTTTTCAACATCTGTTGACATTACATACTGATTTTCTGCCCCCCTCTCCTCAATAGTCATAGTAAAGGCCAGTGCCATATCAAGAAAGTACTAATTTGGGGTGGAGGTTTGATATGCCCGCCTTTCAATACGCTCCTGTTAAGTGCCAGTGCAATCGTTTCAGGTATGTGTGCTGATGAATCGGCTAGCAATTTCAACAGTTTCTCAAGCACAGGAGAGCGAGCTAACGCCATGTTGCACATGCATGCCGTAGACAATAGGAAAATGACCTAGTGAGCTGATTAGTCTTATTTCTTTTTGCACCTTGCATGAAAGCAGCATAAGAAAATACATTCCACGATTATAAAAGGTGAACGTGAGAGCCACATCGAATACTGGGAAAATGAACAGATCTAGAATCGATATCTAATTAGATGAAGCCTGCAAGAATATTACTTAGTTGGGGGGGGGGACAGTCCAGTTTTGTTTTTGTTTTTTCGAGAGACATAAGGAAGTTCGGAATGACCTAACTAGTGGTAAACGAATGTTTATGAATATGTATGGTTATTGTAACTATTTATATTTATTTACGGTGATAGTCGAATACTTCTAATTCGACTATCTCCGTAAATAAAGGACGATCATTACTTTGGTTTTGCGCTGCACGGCTGTCAATCTCGGAGAATTGAACCAGGCTTATACCGGCAACCAGCAGGACTCAGCCAAGTTGTTCCTGCAGCCAACTTGTCCGGAGTTGTCAAATTACAAGAGGTTCCTTCTTTCGGAAGTTCCATGGTGACAGCAAACATTCACCTACCGTGTGGTCTCAACCCTGACTTGTCCAAACGCCTGTCGCGACGATTATCCTGGGCGGGGGTGGCTCAGCCGGTACCGCGTGAGGCTCGTAATCTGTAGTTCCCAGGTTCGAGTGCCAGCTGGGTCAGGGTTGAGATTTATATCTGCAAAATTCTGCGCCCTGCCCATGGTCAGTAAGGGACACCGATAGGCTTGGAAAGGCCGCCGTCTGTCGGATGGGACGTTAAAACCATGGACCTGTGTGAGGCAGAGCCATACCCTGTGCACGCTAAAGAACACGCTGGATGGCCTTGACGGGAGGCTACCATCTGTCACCCAACAGCTGTTCCAGTGGGTCCCCTCCCCCAATCTTCTCTGAGCCTTCGGGGTCCATGTGATCTGACCATTTAGCCCATGGTGTACAAAAAAGTGCCGCTCAGAGGTAAAACAACAACCCAACCGACGATTATCCAGTTTGGCGCTGAATGGCACCATTCGCCACTGGGCATACTTCTTCTTGGAAAGATCAGTTCTAAGAAGTGCAAGGAAAGGCTGTTGCAAAAAGCATACTTGTAGATATCGTCAGTTTTGTCTCTTGGGGTAGGGTTGTGGGGGAGGCACCGAAATCCACATCTTATATCTAGCCAGGGCTGTTAATCAACATAATCCATTTGCTGTTAATCAACATATAATCAATCATATTCTTATGCAGCCCATCGGGTGAAACCCATGTGTACTTATGTATGTCGCGGTGTTTGTAATAAGTGTTAGTTATTATGAATCCATTGAGTTTACTTACCTGTAGGAGACGTTGCCCATTGCCATTGCAGCTCCCAATACCAAAAGGGCCTATTACTCCTCCCCAAAGGACAGAGTCAGTACCAACTTTGGCATTGAAGTCACCAAGAACAAGGGTAATATCTCCTTTCTTGACAGATTTCAAAATATCCTGAAGTTGTTCATAAAACCTATCCTTCTCATCCTCAACGTCATCCTCAGTGGGGGCATAACAGCCTGATAACATTCAAGTCTTTAACGCTTGTCTGAAATTTTGCTGTAAGAAACCTTTCATTAATGCACTTGTATCCTAGAAGAGCATCACTAGCGTGTCTGCTGAGAAGCAGACCCACGTCTTGGTGATGCTTATTGTCGTCCCTCCCTGAAAAGAGAAATTTAAGATTATTTTTAAGAATCTGACCTTTATCTGTCCATCTGGTCTCTTGCAAGCCAAGAATATCTAAATTATAATGATGGAATTCTTGTGTGAGGACATCAAGAGAAAAAGCTGTGTGCAGAGTCCTCACATTCCAACTACCTATGGAGAGAAAAGGTTAGTGGGATGTTTAAGGAAACTATGTTTATTGAGAGAGGGAATGCCGACAACATCGCAGACATGGGGCAAAGACCCGTTCCCCCACCACTAAAGGCTGAAGCCATCTACATTGGAAGACTTCCTCCAATGTAGAATTCCATGATGCCAATAGAAGCAAAGAGTTCAGGTGCCTGCGATGACCTCTGCTCAGGATTATCCACCAGCTGATAAACATATCCTGTGAATCTATTCACTTGGGGCTGTCAACCCACAAACAAACAGAAAACACAGCGGAAGATTTTCCCTCCACAGAAGCCCACCAGTACAGCAAAATCAGGATCCATAATCAAGCTCAGATCCATATATCTATCCAGTCCAGTGGGTTTATATGGTCACCACAAGGACCATGTGTGGTTGACCGCTCCTCAGCAGGGTAGGAAAAAAAAAGAAAAGTAGCCATAGTTGTCCAGATTAGTAGGCCACACTAATCTGGCAGCCATCCCCTTCCGTTCACTTCCAGAAGGGAGTATCTCTTTCGAAAGTTACTAACGGTCTGCACCACGAGAAGGCAGGTCGGACATTCGGTGCTAGGCCTGGCCGGTTCTATACATCATCACAGGGGATTGATGCATAGCTCTCCTTCCAGTGACTTCCTAGCTACCATTTTCAACCTTACTACTGAAGTTGAGGAAGAATGGGACCATTTTAAACAGGCTTTTTTGGACACTAACAGTACTCTTTTAGGAAAAAAGGAGCAGAGGAGACAGAATTATCTGAGAGATAAGGCACTTGAGCTTATTTCAGAAAGAAAGAACTGCAGGAATGTCCTTAATCAATACCCTACTAGTTCTAATCGAAAGCATTACAGAGAACGTAATAAACGTGTAAAGGATCAGTTAGCTGCTGATAAGAATCTTTGGCTTGATGGCTTGGCTGACAAAGCCAAGGAAGCAGTTAGACAGCACAACAGCAGAGAGCTGTACCAGATAGTTAATGTTTTGTGTGGTAGAAAACGAACAGGTATACAGGAATTGAAGGATAAACAAGGTAAGGTTATAGAAGGTGAGGATTCTATCATGGCTAGGTGGGCTGAGCATTTCAATGATGTTTTAAACAATGTGGTTAGTTCTACTCCCATTGTTTGCAATGATGATAGATGCATTGGTGGCTTTAATGTTGGCCCTATAACACAATCTGAAGTTATTTTGACTATTTCTAAACTTAAACTTCATAAATCCCCAGGGGTAGATGAAATTACTACGGAAATGCTTAGAGCTGGGAATGTTTCGGTTTCCACTTGGGTGATTGAAATTTTGAATATCTTTTATGATAAAGCCATCGTTCCTAAGGGTTTTACCAGAGCTATTGTTATCCCTATTTTCAAAAAGGTGATCACAGTGATAACTACAGGGGTATCAGCCTACTCTCTGTTCCAGGGAAAGGTCTTTGCATGATTGTGCTTAATAAAATTAAGAATCTGGTTGACAGGCAATTGCGTGATGAGCAATGTGGATTCAGAAGTGGTAGGGGATGTGTGGATCAGATATTTTCACTTAGGCAGATTCTTGAGAAATGTTTAGAGTTTCAGAAACCTTTGGTTGCTAGCTTTGTTGATTTCAAACAGGCTTTCGACTCTGTTGATCGTCATAATTTGTGGTTGATTGTGAGATCATATGGTATACCAGAAAGGTTAGTTAACATAATGAAAGCTCTCTATAATAACACTTATGTCGTGTGTGAGAGTTTGTAAGGCTTGTAGCAATTGGTTTAGCTTTACTTCTGGTGTTCGACAAGGGTGCATTTTGTCCCCTTTTCTCTTTAACCTGGTTGTTGATTATGTTATGCGAAATCCACTACAAGGGAAAGATTTTGGCCTTAAATGGACTGGAGATAACGAAAATTTCTGATTTAGATTATGCTGATGATTTAGCTTTTTTGGCAAATGATTTAGTCCTTTTGGCAAATGATTTAGTCCTTTTGGCAAATGATTTAGCCCTTTTGGCAAATGATGTTGATGAGATGAACTCTTTCATTCAAGCTGTTGATGAAACTGGTATTAGAGTAGGTTTGGTTATAAACAGAGAGAAAACTAAAGTGATGAAAATTGGTCAGGCAGACTGCGATTCAGTTCATCCGAATGGTTGCAGTCTTGAGCAGGTGTCACAGTTTAATTACCTTGGGAGCTATTTAACAGATACTGGTGATGTGCAGCATGAGATTAACAGACGAATAGTGATTGCTGCCGGGACTTTTAAGAATCTATGGAGATTGCGGAGAAATAGGCGTATACACCTAAAGACTAAAATTAGACTGTATAATATTTTGATTCTTTCTAGGGTTAGTTATGGTAGTGAAACGTGGACACTTTGTAAACAAGATAACAGGAAACTAGATGCTTTTGATTCCAGATGCTTACGCAGTATCTTGGGCATTAGGTGGTTCAACTTTGTAACTAATGATGAGGTTAGGCAAAGGAGTTTGCAACCTCCTTTAAGCAGCATATTGTGCAGAGGGAGACTCCGTTGGTTTGGCTATGTTGCCCGTATGAATAATTATAGATTGGCGAATAGGGTTATGAACAGTGTGCCTAAAGGCCTCAAGAAGAGGGGGAGACCTAGGATGCGGAAGGCAGACAATGTTAGAGTGTGGTGGGCAGACCTTGTTAGAATTGGTGTGCAGCGACCAGATGCAGTAGATGTAGCTCAGGACAGACTTGCTTGGAGAACTAAATTGCACGGTGTTGGTGGACCTCCGGAGCCCATGGCTGCTTGATGATGATGATGATGATGATGATGATGATGATGATGATGATGATGATGATGATGATGATGATGATGAATGCTGGCGCCCTCGTATCATGACGCCCCTGGGCGATCGCCTAGATTCACTTAATGGTAAAACCGGCCCTATTACAAGCTATTTAGAAGTACTGAAAGTAAACAAATAAGTCACCCCTCAAGCAACTACTTGCAACAGAAGTCTGATAGGAGCCATTCATCTGCACCATAGAGAAAAATCTGTGAGGAAGCAAATACAAAAGTACAAACATCCATTACCGGGGGCTCGATTCCAGGTTCTTCTGATCTCTCCAAGCCCGTTGACCATCGAGACCAGATAGGACTCCCTATTTGTACCTAATGATATGATTTAAACTTACATGATGTAAAATCTTGCTTTGGTTTGTCCTTATGGTTAAACATTCATAGCCTTTGGTTACTTGAAAATCAACTAGTGCCTCGTCTTAATGGTACATTTACCAATTAGCTATCAGAAATAACAATTTTTTTTGTTTCATACCTATGTGATGGGGGAAGCGATACTGGGGCATCGCTTCCCCCATCACCAAACCCTTGTAATTATTGAAATATAATATACATCGAAGAGTCAAAACATTACGACCACCTGCCTAATATGATGTCGGTCCTCCACGTGCCATCAAAACATCTCTTACCCAGAGAGCCATAAATGCTACAAGATTTCTAAAGGTGTCTTGTGGTACTGGTCTGGTACTAACAGGTTGCCAGTAGATTCTTTAACTCATGTAAGTAATGTGGTTGAGCAGCCGCAAATCGGATAAGCTGTTCCAATATAAACCACAGATGATCAATTGTATTGATGTCTGGGGAATTTGGAGGCCAGGGCAATACCTGGAAGTCTTCCTCATGTTCTGTAAACCATTCTTAAAAAATCCGGGCAGTGTGGCATAGCACATTTTCCTACTGAAAGAAGGCATTACTAGAGGGATATACCTAGTCTGCAATGATGTTTAGGTAGGTGGTAGATGTCATAGTTTCCTTCACACGAATGACTAGATTCAGGGTTACCCAGCAGAACATTGCCCAAAGCATTACACATTCTCTACTGGTTTGTTTTCGTCCCCACGGTGCATCTTGGTGCCAACACTTTCTCAGGTAAATGATGCACACGTACCTGGCCGTCCATATGGTGGAACAAGGAAACGAGATTCATCGGACCAGACCATTCTTGCAATCATTCAAGGTCCAGTTTTAATGCTCACATGCTCATTGTAGGCACGTTTGACGGTGAACCAAGGTTAGCATGGGCACTCAGAGCGGCCTGTGGCTGGCAGCCCCATTTTCGGCAGGGTTCGATACACTGTGTGTTGTGACACATTACTCGTGCCACCAGCATTCAAATTACGGGCGAGTTGCGCCACAGTATCTCTTCTGTTGGCTCGTACCATAAGGGATACCCTTCGCTCATCTCTAGCATCGATGAGCCGTGGTCAGCCCACACCTTGCCGGCAGTTCGTGATTTTTCCCTCCTTGAAGCACTTTTTGAAGGTACTAACCATGGCTGACCACGCGCACTCACAAGCCTTGAGATTTCAGAAATGCTCTGACCCAGTCATCTGGCTTTACAATTTGGCCTTTTTCAAACTCACTTAAGTCCACTGCCTTTCCCATCTGAAGAACAAGAGTAACACTGATTAACAGAGCTCAGTATCAAGTATTATTAATAACGTTTCATGGCCTTCACACCGCCGTCGTTTACCTGCAGTTGGTTGATTTGCATAAAGACGCGCTAGTCATAATGTTTTGGCTCTTCGGTGAGTTATTGCTGTATGAGTTATTGCAGGCTCATCATTGTGCCATGGCATTATAGGCCGCTGGGGGAGGGCCTCAGAGAGTTATTTCAATTTCCATCGTCCCGCTGCTGTTGCAGCTCGATTCACCGTCCCTCGTCCTTGAAACCCTGAAGGGGTTGTTATGGAAAGGAGAAGGCTGCATGGGAGTATACCATGGTGTAATATTTTGGGAATGCGAGAGGAGGGGCGGGGGGGAGTGTTTGATTCAACAGACAAACCCCCACTGCCCCTCCTCTCGCATTCCAGCAAAAATGCCCTTCGTCTCATATTTTTTTTGGACAATGCAAGCGTGCGATGGAATTTGTGAATGTTGGAAAAAAGGACCTAGGCAGAGGGACGATGAGCTATGGAAATCGCCCATGAGAAGAATTAAACTCTCAGATTAATTTTTCCTTGCGAATTGAACCGGTTATGATACTATCTTTCCTTGCTTAGTGGAATGGTACAGTGATACAACAAGTATAACTAAGCTAGTCGAGCTATTTGTAAATACGTAATAAAAACTCTATATATCTCCAACAGCGAATGTTTGATTATTTTGGTGAAAGAATATCGTTGTCATCTCCAGCCTGCTAAGGGGAAAAAGTGAAGGGAAATAAAGAATAATCGGCCACAATTCATTCACAATCTTCACCCTCTGCAATGTACGATGCGATGATCGCCAAGGCGAATTTTGAAACTAAAAATCCTTACAACCTAAAAGGCATTTTTGAGTAAAGTGTTAAAATTCTTCATCACGCGAAATTGACTTATAGACAATCGGAAATACGACTTAATAAAACAAATTATCTCCTACTTCAGTAGTGAAAAATTTGCCACCTATATTTAAAAGGTGAATGGAAAGAATGGAGACCCATGAACCCAAGTTTACATCGACTAAGTCACAAGGATGGATCCATTACCAAATTTTTTCAGAGAGGAGATAGATAATTTAAGTTTACGCCACTCATCAAGACCAGGAGGAAGGAGGTGTCCCCCCCCCCCCCCACAACCTGCCTGAGAAAATTTATATCCCAAAACAATTTCGATATTGTTTAAAAAAACATATCCCTGATACGGTTGCCGCTTTTGCCCTTCGAGGTTTGTTTTCTCTGTAAAGTTGGCGGGGGGGGGGAGGCGATCAAGACACTCCCCTGCATGATGCAATGCCGTGTGAAGACTACAACGTCACTGCAGCGTCATATGCTCGCAATGCAGTGTAAGAAGTATAGATCATCTTTAAACATTAAGACAAAAACAAACATAAAACATATTTGAAAAGTGGACTCACAGAATTATGTAGTGCAACATCATTGTGGCGGCTCACATTACTGGCAAGGCTCAGCACCTCCAGAGCTACGTCTAGAGAGATATGCAACTAAGCAGGAGAAGGTCGCAGAGCCCCACTTCGTAATACTTTCTGATGAGATAAAGACACAAAAATCATTTTCTGGCCGAATATCATTTTCAGCAGATCCAGACCCATGGGTCTGTGGGTTACAACCATATTGCAGCAGTACACGTTACCGGTGCGGCTGAACCTCCCCACGCAGGAGATGTGGCTAGGGGAAGGAAACCCCACCCCGCCAGAAGTCATGCTCCCATTATCCCGCTGCCTCCTGACGCTAAGTGAAACAAATGGCCCGCTCCAGCCATTTACGGAATTGCCTGGACCCATCTGGTATCACGTGCGTCTTGGCGGCCTGTCTCCATGGCAATGTGTCTCTCGCATCATTCCTCTTCCCACGTGCTATAAGGCTCCACCTGCGTTGGAGTTTGTCACGTGACGGGCCTCTTCCCGACGGACTTCTCTAACAGCTTTGACAATTGGAAGCAAATATTCTCGTCATTAAGCTCGTTTTTATTTCCAATATTAAACAGCAGTTTTGTCGAAACTTTATTATTAGTTCATAAAATCTCACTGCTTAATTTATTTCCTCTACATCAGAAAGACGGTTCTTGTCAGCGTGAAAGATAAAAGTAACAATTCGTGCCGTCTAGTTTCTACTTAATGCGCGATACGGTATGCGGCGATCCTCGCATGGTACACTGCAGAGGGTGAAGATTGTGTATGAATTGTTGTCGATTATTAATTATTTCCCTCCACTTTTGTCTCTTGGAAGGCTGGAACAGATATTATTAGATCCTAAACAGGTAGAACAGATATTTTGTCTCTTAGCAGACTGGAATAGGTTTAGTATTTTTCACCTAATAATATCTGTTCAAGCCTTGCGAAAGTGGCTGCTAATTAACTCACGGATTTAGATAGGCATGAATTTGTAGGACGTCTCGGGAATCCACAAGGCAAGTGCGCAGGCATCTAAGATGTAGTTCAAGTTCATCTTATCAGTAGCAAAGAGCACACTCTTAAATATATGATTCTGTTCCCCGAGTTGCGTTTAAGCGACTGATATAAGAGCAGCTGCAGGTTGCAGTATTAGTCATTATTAATGCAGCATCTAACATAATTCTGTGTCAGTCTATTCATCCTCGCAATTTGAGAGATGCCTCTAATGTCACAAAGGGTACTGATAAATATCTTTCATGCACCCACTGAAAATATTAAGGCATCTACGAAGGATAAGGGTTATGTATGGCAATGATTTCCAAGCGGTGGCCGAAATATATTTTAACGTAAATTATTCACTTTATAATAAGTAAGCTTGGGTTAAACTTAAATTGTTCTTTACTTAATGAATGCTCAAGACAATACTGGATTTGGTCACAATTATGAATGAAGAATTCAAATTTAGGTAAAAATTAGAAGGCATATCGCATCTGGCAAATATGGAGTTACTGTCATGGCGAAAAAGAAAAACGTATGAGTGCTGAAGTGGAAGATATTCTGCTTGAGATTCTTTCTGATGCCGATACAACTTTTCAGGAGACTGTGAAATACAGGGTGGTTATAATTAAACTGACATTACTCAGAGCGATGTAGAGAATGATCTATTCGATGGATCACAGTAAATAGTGTTGGATACCTTAATAAGAACATGGGGTAAAGAATTTGCTAATAAAAAAAGTTAATGACACCAGGTAGTGTGGGTGCACTAAAAACATGGCAGAATATGCTCATTTCTCATGACATTGCAGCCAGTCACACGTGAGAGTCGCATGAGGCACACTGTACAATGTGATGTCGTCCCTGTAATCGCTAGTTGTAGTTAAACTTTAGTGTTCTATGCTAGAAGGAACCATGGGTATCTGCAAGAAGGACCGAGCTTTGTTATTGAAACCTCTTTTATCGAAACGGCAATAATGCCGCCGATGCATTACGCGAATATCGTCGTTGGAAAGAAATAAGGAAAGGACCTTTGTGTCTAAATGGACTGAAGAATATGATACAGAAATTCGAAGAAATAGGCGAGTTGGGTGTGGCTCTGGGTAGTGGCCGGCGGTCTGTTGCAGAAAGCAATGTGGAAGATGTAACACTTACCGTTGCAGAAATCCAGTCGCAATTCGAGCTACCCATGGTTAGTGCGAGACAGGTATCCCGGTAATTGCAACTTCCGTGGTCAACTATCCGCATAATTATGTGATCTATCCTGAAATGGTATCCTTATAAAATGCATAGGGTGCAGCAGCTGCAACCACGTGACCCTGAACAGTGCACCGACTTCGCTTTGCGATTTCTGGTGAGGATGCAGCTCGACGACATGTGCAAAAAAGTGCCGCTCAGAGGTAAAAGAACCATAATACTCCATAAATAACCATAAAGGTAACAAGTTTTTCATTTTCGGAATCTAGCTCCCTCTAACAGTGGAAACCGAATTCATGGATAACTCGGAAAATGCGAATAGTAATACTTTTTAACTAGAAATACCCACGCCAAAGAATTGGTGCGAAACTCTTCGATAAGTTCATTCACAGCAAACTTACGTCGATCGATAACTTCATTCACAAGGCAGGCTACGGCAGCGCCCCAGAAATCTCGGACACTTTTCTAGGGATCACTGCCGACCCACGCAGCTAAGGAAGCCGATCTGTTACCCTAAGATGGCCACAACTAAGTGGGACTACACCACCAAATTTAGGAGCAATCGCTAAGTGGATTGTTAAGTGGCAATCGCTAAGTGGATTGCAATCGGAACCATGGAGAAACTGCCAATTTCTGCCATCGACGTCAGACGTATCCGCTCTCCCGGAAATACGGCTATTGTATCCAAGGGTGTGTGTTCGAGCCCCGGTAAGGCATGGATATTTGTGTTGTCTTTCTGCTGAGGTCCCGCCATCCTCACAAACCTTCTGCTATGGCGTATAAACTGACAGGCTCCTATCAGACTTCTGTGGCAAGCAGCTGCTTGAGTGGAATTAATTTTTTTATACTATGATACCTAGCCAATCAAAAAAAAAGTTGTATTTTTTTCAATCCCCCCCCATGGATAAGAGTTTAGTTGTTTTACCTCTGAGCGGCACTTTTTTTTGCACACAATATACTAAATGGCAAATTACAAGGACCCCAAGGGCTCAGAGAAGGTTATGGAAGAGGACCCACTGAGCAGCTGTTGGGAGACAGATGATAGTCTCCTTCCTGTCTCATTCGGTAGCGTGACAGGCATTCTCAGGTTCATAGCAATCTGAAAATTCCCAGGCAATTCCCAGGTTCGAGTCCCAGCTGGGTCAGGGTTGAGATTTATCTGTGCAAAATTCCCCGTCCTGCCCTCGGTCAGTAGGACACCGATGAGCTTGGAAAAGCCGCCGTCCATCGGATGGGACGTTAAGCCGTTGCCCTAGTGCAGCAGAGTCCTACATACCCTATGTACGTTAAAGAACACAATAGACGGCCTTGACGAGAGGCTTCCATCTGCCTCCCAACAGCTGTTCCCCTCCCTCAACCTTCCCTGAGGCTTCGAGGTCCTTGTGACCTAGCCATTTAGCCCATTGTGTGCAAAAAAAAAGTGTTGCCCAGAGGTAAACCAACCCAACCCTTTAAAGCACACAGGATATGGCTTTTCCCGCACATTGAGCCTTCCATCCAACGGACTGCGGCCTTTCCAAGCCCATCAGCTTTCCTTATTGGCCGAGGGCATGGAGGGAGTTTAGCGGAGATAAATCTCAACACTGGCACAAGTGCGATTCGAACCTCAGAATTATGAGCCTGGGGTAAAGGTGGCAAGTCTCTGCTACTAATACACATCTCCGCATCACCATACTCTACGAATTTCAGATCTCTAGCATGAGTTATTTCATTTGAATAGTCGCTACGAGTTTTACCCTTCTCCAGCTTCAGCGCCCTCTAACAGTGGAAAAGAATAATATTGGAAGATATATTTCTTCTCCAAATCAAAAAAAAGTTTGTTTTTTTTTCATTTTGCTTAAAGCAAAAAACGCGAATATCTTTCCGACAAAGTAGAAACAATAGCTCGGTTTTTGAAAAAACAACGAGCTAAAAAGTGACGACTAGTTTTTGCTAAACTAATAGCATGACAAGATGAAGTGAGCATGTTTTGCCAACCGATTCTTGTGCAGCTGCTATTCAAAAACAACGTCTCCCAGCTACAAGAAAAGTATGCCAGTTCCAAGTTGAAGAGTTCGAGGTTCGATTATTTCGAACCATTAGCATTCGCTCTCATAGAAGGTTATTCGATAATATTATCTATTCTTTTGCGCGATGAATTGTTCAAACGAGCAATCACTCTTGTACTCTGACTTCGTGTTTTACCAGGAGAGACTTTGTTCTGATGAGGACAGTTGAAGAGCAGATGAATGTAAGTAAAACTCATAATGGAAAAACAGAATTTTATTACTTTGCCATAGAAAATTCCAATCACTTGTAATAACACTTTTTTTGCTTCAGGAAAATATTACTTAATGTCAAGTAATTTATAATAAAACAATTTCAATTATATTAAAAAACATATCTTTAAAGTAGTTGTCATGATAAATGTTTGATTTACTTTGTCTGACTATCGAACTTTTTTTTTATTAATGCACACATACAAGTAGGAGGATAATGAGAGTTCTGGACCAGAGGCGGATCAATGTTAATCCTATGGGATCCACCTCCCATGTGTTCTCTTAGTGGGGTGCAGACTTTGAAAAGGGCATATCTCATTATTTTTTATTTCTTATTGATTCTGTGTTTATTTTTAAAATTTTAATAAACAATTTTATTGTACATTTGGTTGCCGTTTTATTAATTTCTGCTTTATGATTTTTAATAGATAAATAAACAGATAAATTAGGTACAGATAATATGCAACAATATTTTAATATTTCATATAAAATTAACTATTATGGACTAGGGGGGCGTTGAAATTTTTGTTCTCTTCTAAAGGGGGCGATGGTCCAGAAAAGGTTGGGAATCACTGATATAGTCGCCACCCCGGGTGCCGAGCGAACTTGGATCTACATATCCTTGTTCATGGCTAACCGGGGAACAGATTAAATCTCAGGTTTCTACCGGTGGTCAGCTTTCCTTCTATAGGACTGCTGCCATGTGAGGTCGGGGATGAGATGCATCTCTATGGTGTATTCTCGCCCCTGACTCTAGTTAGTCACGGCTTTCCGTTAACTTGGTAGTGTCGTGAGAGGAACCGGAGATTACCGTGGTTGCTGAACATCTGGCAACAAATAGTACAATTATTGTTATAGGGAAAATTAGGCCAGATGTGTTTAATTTTTTTTCTAAATGAATGTAGGTGCTAGGGCGTTGTGGATGATCTGTGGCAGGATACAAAGAGGCTAAAACAGACTAGACAAAACATTTTTGGTCAGAATTACATACATTGACAATAGCGTGTTTTAACAGTAATTCTCTTGGAGTAGGGATATAACTAGACCCTGAAAGAGGGATATATTTTCCAACGTTCATTTCAGCGTGGAGTACAGCATCCAGTATCCATCCACTATGTGCTCCTTCAAATTCTTCAAATGAAGTCTTGATCTTCTTGCACGCTGTATCCAGTTCTTTGTTTACAGATGATGTAGGAAGACTTGTGGCACAGTTACTTCGGAAAAATGGGGTGCAGTGTTCGAAAGTAGAAGGGGAAACTTTTTGCCTGAAGCGCACTTGCACGGCAAGGTACCATTTAATGCTACCTTTTGAGATCAGTTCTTCTTTCAGATGAATTAGGATTCAAGGAAAAAGGTGAGGTCAACAGATGTTTCTTTCGTTGCCATCAGCTTATGTGTTGACAGGGTCCTTTTCATTTCTTCTGTAAACTGACAGGGGTCTTCAGGGTCTCCTTTCATCTTCAGAACGTTTTCGCTTATTAATGTGTGGCTTTCTTTGATGTCGTAAAAGATTGTCTTTTCTCCCAAACTCCATTGCACATTCTTCGCATTTGCAGGGTTTCCTGGAGGTGTGGGCTAACTCGTGACGTCAGACGTCATCTCTCATTGAGAATGTCGATTCGCATTCAGAGCACTTAAACAGGTTATTTCCATCATGATTTCTCTTATGACGAATGAGATTTGTCTGGAGCGTGAAAGTCTTCTCACATATATCACATGGATACATTATAAAGACAGCGAATTGTAAAATAGCTGATTTATACTACACGAGGACGTCGAGAACTATCACTATTGGCTTCTAACAGTTGAAAAAATCACGGAGATGCAGCTGCAGAGAACCGTCACTGTCAACGTCTGACAACAGAATGAGGAATCTGACTGATGGATGTCGTATTTATACTAGAAGAAGGACTATCCCGCAGAAACTGGAATAAAACTGTCCCACAGTAAATGAAAAGAAAAAATGCTATTGGGTAAAAATATTTTAAAAGGTAGAATTTCATTCTTTTTGACATTGCACGACTTCGGTCTTAAAACAGTGTGAGTTCTCACCAATGTGATTGATAATGATCCGTCATCGCCTTGAAACACATGGGAGGTGGATCCCATAGGATTAACATTGATCCGCCTCTGGTCCAGAACTCTCATTATCCTCCTACTGTCGGGGATCTCACGATCCCAGGTACGAGTCAACATTATGTCTTAGTCAAAAATTTCTCTGCCAATTCCTGCCCACGGTGAGTAAGGGAAACCGATGTGCCTCGAAAGGTCTCTGCTCCTCACCATTAAACATTAAGTGTGACCGTCGAGACTGGATCTCCTTTGGCCCTTGTGACTTGGCCATTTACCACCATGTGGGCACAAAAGTGCGCTCAGAGATGAAAACAACTCAACCTTTTCCAACACGTCTCTGAAAGTTGAGATCTCTATGATTTGGTCATTTAGTTCATTACAGCACACAAAGAGATGCTCACTGGTCATATAACTTAGTTGGAAGTGTATGCAAAGATTGCAAAACGATCTGATGAAAGGAAACCTATCTCTGGCTCTTACTCGTCGAACCAGGAGGCCAAATAAAGAGAGGAGTCTCGATGATCACACAATTGGGTTCGAACCTGAGATCTTTCATTTTGTGACGAAGCAAACTCAGCCTCTTCACCTCTGTATTTTTTAAGGGGGAGGGGAAGCGCAAATTAGATATTATTATTCATTTTGTGATAGTCCTAATCTTTATTGAAATGATAACGAAGGCTTGCTTGGGAGAACAGTTTTTAATTTAGCGACTAAGATTCATGCTAATCATCGTATAGATATTTAAATGGGTGCTATGTTCTTATGATACCGAACTGGCCCGGATTCGGGTAAAAATTAAGAGGGTTGAAAAGGTCATTAAGACAGAGGGAAAAATTTATATATCCTTTCGGTATAATCTCCCCCCCCCCCCGTTTTCAGTGTTTTTTTCTTTTCAGTTCTTTATTTGTGAAATATTCTATTTTTTCGTACTTTATTTGTTAAATATCTATATTTGCTAAATATTCCTCTTGCGTCCTTTGCGTTCCTTTTGCGATTATAACAATTCTGATCCAAGATTTCCTTGGCCACAGCCCTTTAGATCCGACTTTAATGTGACAATAAATTTGAAATAATATGAAACTCTTTTGCAATGAGTTCGTGCAAAAACCATGAGAGTGATAAAATAAATAAAATAAGACCGAAAATGAGCATATGAAATGTTTCTAAATATGTAACAAATTAAAATAGCAGCCCTGATTCTGTTTCTAAAATTCCTGGAATTAGGAGCATATTCCTAACTTTAACATCAATGCCCAAACTGCCTTAACTTCTCGCGTGATCGAGGCATCCATCCTGATGCACTTGGAAGATAAGAGGTTCTTGACCATCTGAAACACATCCCATCAACAAGGTTTGAAGTTAGCATCTTTAGCTAAGATAGATGAGCGCCTTCGCCTACTAGATTGCTCCTAAACTCCTCAATGAAAACCAGATGCCAGTACGTAGATGCTCTCAAACCATCTCGCTGCTCTAATTCCTCCTCTCATCATCTGCGAGGCAACGTCATTCTCAGCCTTGTCGCAAAGCGTGCTGCTTCCGCTCTCTCGGGGGACCTCTAAAGTGCGCGTCAGTCACAACAGCACAGCAGTTGCATTGTTGTCCGACAGTTGCCAGATTTAGCCGTCATCCGCGGTTGACGCCCTGTCTCGAAGGGATGCGCTAATGGGCGGGCAATAGGGGCTGTGACGTCACGACATGCAAAGTAGCGGTTTGCCTCTCGCGTGCCATCCATAATTTATGCCAAGTGGCTCCCTCTCTTACCTCGTCTGTCATCCGCCAGGTGAACTAATCCCATTAGGAGAGGCGCTCACATCCCTCCGTCTCCTCGCTCCTTGCGGCTTTCGCCGGTTGACACTCACTTGATGACGGATGATCACCGTTAGATCGGAACTTCTTGCATGGGCCTCTGGGAGATGAGCAAACACCTCAAAGATGGGAGATCATCATAAGGGAAAGTCTATCAGAAAGTGGAATTGAGGGGCCGGGGGAGGGGCGTCGAAAAAGCTGGTGGAAAAACTTCAATGGCTAAGTTACATTAAGGAGCTTATTTCTCAGTTTTTGTAAGGAGCTTCAAATTGCGTCATTGCCTGATTAACGACAAATAGACAAAAAAAACGTTACTCAGTACGAACGCCAATTCCGACACTTTCGTTTCATAAACAAAAGCTGAACGATAATGGCACTAAACGTTCCGGAGGATATTACATTGAATGTATTTAAACTCATCCACAAAATTCTAGAAAATCTAAGAAAGTCTTGCACTGTCACCATTTACATGAATTGAGCTCATATTTCGAAATTGAACTCTTTAGGATTGGCATATTTCCAGTTTGAACTCTAGGATTATCATATCTCCAAATTGAGCTCTTTAGGAATACCATTTTTTTAAATTTTTCTGGAGACTTCATGCAGTTGTTAGAAAACGAAATTTTATCTCTGAAGAATTGATCTGCTGATATCTGACGACGGACTTCCTAAACGCTATCAGTTCATCGGTTTTTGATCCGCCATCACGCATCCACTGCACTTAGTGGTAGGGTTTAACATTTCACTACGCGTAGGTTCTTTCTGCTGCCCATGTTTCGCTTTCGCTTCTGAGGAGACGAACACGGCGAAACCAATTGGGAGCTGAGCATTAAAGATTGATTCCGGTGTGAAAGTGCCTAGCCAGTCCGAGAAAGAAAAGAATCGTGAAGAATTGAAATGACACGAGAAAATCTCATCGTGTACTTTGCTCCATATTACAATGCATCACCCTGCAAGAAGAATGGCGAAAAACCTAAGGATTTAAGGAAGAAACAGGCCGTCAATGGAATAGGTTTTCAGCTGAATTGCAAACTCTGTATCCGACCCCCCCCCCCCCCCCCCAATATACACACATACACACACAAAAAGCAGCGTAGAGATTTCTACGAAAACATGATTGAAAAAGAGGATTTTATTGAGCCAGCTTAAGAGCAGTGAAGACGACACGGAAACGTTGAAGTCAGACCAAAAAAAGTGGCTGTTTGGAGACGAATTGAGAAAAGGAACAGAGTGAATGATAGAAGAAATGATTTAAAGCACATAATGAAATTGAAATAAAATTAAAGTGGGTAACAAAAGGTTTGGAAGTAAAATTTTTCACTGCTGTGGGTATTGTTGCATAGTGAAATGTAAATATTCGTCTGGATGCACTCTGTCTTTGTATGAAATCTGTGCCAAAGTCCACTGAACGACTGACACTAAACATCCGCTTGACTACGGCTGATCTCGAGCACCTATCGCTCGCCGCCACACTTCTTTTCGATAAAGATGTCTAATAGACATACTCAGCAAATCTTTCTCCAAAACTCCACCTCGCACTTAATTGGAGAACAGTTTCGAAAAAGAAACGAAAAAACAATACATACACCCTCAAGCAGCTGCTTCCCACAGAGATCTGACAGGAGCCCGTCAGCTTATATGCCATAGTAGGTCTGTGAGGATGACGGCACCTCGGCAGAAAAACGACACGGACATCCATGCCTCGAACACAGGTCCTTTAGATCAGTAGCCTAATAAACTAAATAAACATTTTACTGGATAATCAATGAAATGGTTGCGCTTGTTTACGCTTGTACAGTTCATCAATGGTTGCGGCCAACTTAGTGACTTTGTTACTAGATCTAGCGACTTTTGAGCTCTCAAGGCGTACCCCAAAAAATTTTACCGCGTACCCCACGTTGAGAACCATAGCGTGCTAACCACTCGGCTACAGGACTCTCGCTTATAACACTCGACATATATCCATATAATATATACTCCATACCATACCTCAATCCTGCTTGGTATTTTACATAATATATATATGACGCACATACAATTGTATCGTCAGAGTTTTACGATATCACTTTTCCTCATTTATTCCTCAATTCATGGAAACCAGTGAGAAGCAAACAAAAAATATTGCACCTTTATCTAAGACTCCTTTCCTTCTTTTCAATGCTTTGTCTCCTTCATGGAAAATTCTGATAAGTGAACAAATCTTAAAAATATACATTATATATATGTATATAACGTTTTTCAGTCTATTTAGATATTTTTCAAATCAAATTTAACGAATACCCTCAAAAATTTGGATACGTTGACTTTTTCAAAAACGAAAAAGAGCTTGGAAAGATGTCTAACTCTAGACAAGTAAACTTTCTAGTTTTTGGAAAATCCTACTGTATATTAAGTGCTGTAATCACTTCCTCAGGTAAATTTTTTAACTATTGCTGATATATTCCGCACGAGTTGCCAGGCTCATAATCTGTAGTTCCCATGTTCGATTCCCAGCTGGGCCAGCGTTGAGATTTATCTCCGCAAAACTCTCCGCCCTGCCCACGATCAGTAGGGGACACCGATGGGCTTGGAAAGGCCGCAGTCCGTCGAATGGGACGTTAAACCGTGACATCGTGTGAGGGCGAGCTACACCCAGTGCACGTTAAAGAACACACTGGATTGCTTTGACGGGAAGCTACCATCTGTCTCCCAACAACTCTTCCAGTGGGTCCCCTCCTCCAACCTTCTCTAAGCCTTCGGGGTCCTTGTGACCTGGCCATTTAGCCTAGGGTGTGCAAAAAAGTGCCGTTCAGAGATAAAACAACCCAACCCGCACAAGCTTTGTTATAAAGCATTCCTTCACCAGTTTTTCCAATAGCGTCTACAGTAGAGTTGCTAGACCAGATGTCAAGTATTTACGGGCACTGTACCTTATTTGACGAAAATATCCTGTGATTCGTAGAAATAATGAATGGGATAATAAATTGTCTTGTTTTAAAACATTGCATATATTGGCTTCGAAATTTCGAAAATATAGATTTAAAGAGAAATGGAAAGAATGAACTGCAAGAATTCTTTCGTAGCGAAACAATACCATTTCATGCTTATGACATAAAAAGTGCAGTTTTTTAGGATTCGACCTAAAAAATACTTCTTTCTATCCTTATTTTTAATCGCTGTACGTCCTTCTTTGTGGAAACAAACAACAGTGTTTCAAGTGGTAAGTGTGCACGTTGTTTACGCGTTCTATCGTGTCCTCATTTGTGACCTTGTAAGTCCTTCAGTGTCCTCCTTTTGGGTCTTGTATGTCCGATCATGTCCTCCTTTTCTTTTTATCTCCTTTTGGATCTTGTACGCCCTCCCGCGTCCTCATTTGCGATCCTCATTTGCGATCTTGTATGTCCTTCAGTGTCCTCCATTTGGATCTTATATGTCCGATGGTGCCCTCCGTTTTGACCATGCGCGTCCTCCTATGTCTTCCTTTTTTGTACTTATAGTCCTTCCATGTCCTTCTTTTTGATCTTGTACGTCCTCCCGTGTCCTCCTTTTTGATCTTGTACGTCCTCCCGTGTCCTCCTTTTTGACCTTTACCACTTCCCGTGTCCTCCTTTTTGATCTCCCTCTTCCCGTGTCCTTTTTTTTGTCTCTTACACGTCTGTGTCCTCCTTTCTGGTGAGACTGAGTTAGCAGCCCTGCTTCTGTCGAATAATTTCCTCTAACCCTCATCCCCATGTTATGAGAAAAGGGAACTATATTCGAAACACTTTTGTCAGTTTTTAGGGTCTTTTAGGAAATCTGCTTCTTCAGGATCTCTGTTGCGAAAAAAATGTGTTCTCAAAGTTATGAGCTTTGATTGAGGCTTTCTATCAGCATAACATAAAGACTGGGCGTAGCCAAACCCGGATCTAGAAAAAATATTGAGGGGAGAAGGGGGGGGGGAAGACTCGATTCCCAATGCAGTATAACATTCCCCCCTCCGTTTTACAAGACTCCGTTTTCAAATTTGGGCTCCAATTTCTATTGAAAAATGCATGAAATATAATAATTTTTAATATTAATAAGTTTCTTTGCCTCTATTTCCCTTACTAGTACTTTTGAGGGGGGCATCCCCCCCCTCGATCCGGCCCTGGGTGTATCATTTGCGATCCTCATTTGCGATTACCACTTGAAACACTGTTGTTTGTACAGTTGCCGGGCCCTGGGTGTAGCCCGGCAACTGTATCAGAAGAAGCTGATTCCAAATTATCAATACAATAATGCTGTTCGCTACAATTCTTAATCCTGAAGTCCTCAGACGTTTTCGTTCATAATTGCTTTTGAGTTTGAGAGAGTTCAGTTGACCCTCGATGAAATTCTTTGTCTTCCCCATGATCTTCGGGGTTGGGGGGGGGGGGGGTTGTTTTATTTCTAAGCGGCACATTTTTGCACGCAATAGATTAAATGGCCAGGTCGTAAGGACCCCGAAGGCTCAGAGAAGGTTTGAGGGAGGGGACCTACTGGACATTTGTTAGGAGACAAATGGTAGCCTCACAGGATATGGCTCTCCCGCACACAATGCCACGGCTTAACGTCCCTCCAATGGATGGCGCCTTTCCAAGTCCATCGGTGTCATCTACTGACTGAGAGCAGAGCGAAGAGTTTCGGGGGAATAAATCTCAATGCTGGCCCAGCTGGGGCTCGAACCTGGGAACTACAGATTACGAACCTGGCTCGCTACCGGCTGAACCAACCCCACGATCTATGTGTAACCAACCCCACGATCGAAGTGGAACTTTGCAAGCGAAATTCTGAACTCGGAATAAGGCGCGCAAAGAATCCGAAACATTAAGGACCCGAAAGATAACTGTATGACTTCGATACGACTTATTCTCTGATCGTCTATCTTCACCCAAAGTTCCAGGAAACAGTCCAAATTTCTTCTGAACATTTCGCACTTTCCGAATCACTTCTGGAGCTTTTAAGGTTTGGAAAGGAAGTTTTAATTAATGAACGTACAATCACTCGCGAAGTTTATTAAGTGGTAGTTCTTGAGCTCCCCACTCATTCGAAAATATAGAACATAAAAACTTTCCAATGGCTCTCGACCAAGTAGTTACTTCCTTTATTTATCAACCTTATTTTGTTTATCAACTCACCGTTCATTGTCTTCGATTCCGACGTAATGGGTGACGTCAGCACGATGGGTTTACTCTCCTTGTTGCAGATAGAAGATGCCGAGCTGCCATCCTTACCACTTGAAACACTGTTGTCGGCGGTACTCGCTGTGCTGGTGGCTGTGGTGGGGGTGCTGTTTTGAGAGTTGCTCTGCTGAGCCTGCTTCTGTTGGTTAAGTCGCTCTTGTTTGCGGAATTTGGCCCTTCTATTTTGGAACCATACCTGAAAAGGAAATCGACATGGTACTTTTTATAAATTCCCTAAAAAATGAAATTCATTTAACAATTTTTTAAAATCAGAAACGTGTAATACAATTTTACCAAAGAGGTTGCCACCATAATCAATAAACGCATACATATATTACGCATACATGAAACGCATATATGAATAACGCATACAAATATTACGCATACATGAAACTAAGTTTTGGAATTACAAAAAAACTCCGTTTTCCTTTTCGGCATATTTGGAAAGAGAAAAGTTTAGTGCAAAGGTGATGAGAAGCAGAAAACAGGAGTTTCATGTGCAGTACCAAAATTTTCTGAAGGAAGAAAACTAACCAGCGGAAAAAAGTAGAGGAAGAGGAAAGTATGGCAGCAGATATCCAAAATCTAAAGATCGTGTAGTCGATGCGCGTGCCACCTAGTTTTGCCTTTATCTTCTGCTGCGTGCTCATTGTTGTTACGTCTGGTGGTAATTTTTCTTCGTTGGTTGCTTACTTACGAACACCGAAATTGGGAACAATTACGTACGTGCGAAATGGTCTACATGATAAAAAGTTCCTATTCAATTAACGAACACAGCTGCCACACACAAGAACGTTTTTTGGGATTTTATGGTTGCCTCAGTCGGTAGCCCGACAGGTTGTAAACTTCAGTTCCAAGATTAGAGTCTCAATCGTGTAAGCGTTGAGATTTATTATATTGAGCCCATTCCCCCCCCCTCGTCCTACCCTTGGTGAGAGAGGGGAAACCGATATGCTTGGAAAGACTGCCTTTCCTTTTAATAGGACATGTGCAGGAGCCGTACCCTGTGTGTTGAAGAATGCACTGAATGGCCTTGACGAGAGACTTCCATCTTTCTAATAACAGCTATCAAGTGGGTCCCTTTCCCCCAAACATCTCTGAGTCCTGGGTCATTATGACCTGGCCATTTAGTCCATTGTGTGCACAAAAGTTCAAACAAGCTCAGCACAAAAGTGCCACCCAAACGAACGAACGTTTAACACTGACTTACGAACCACGGCTCAGAGTAAAAAGGAGTAAAAAGAAGTGGCTAAAGTAACTCAAGTAGTACTCAAGGGGTCCTTTCCAAAGTGTCGAATATATCTCTTTAAGATATATATTTATATATATTTGCTGATTTGACGATTATCTTTACACAGGGTGTCTCTAGGTCAGTGTTTCTCAACCGCCGAGCCGCGAGAGGTTCTCCTGGAATTTGTCATTATAAATATTTATAGCTCAGACACAGAAAGCCTAAACAACATCTGTGTAGGAAATGTGATCAAGCCGGGTATTTTTAAACATGTAAGTATTCATGAATGATCGGGAATTTTCAGACATCGAAATCTTTCAACATTCGGGAAAGGAAATACCGCTGTTTAAGACCGGTCATAAAAATTGCCTGCAAGCCGATTACAACAATGGGCGGCGTATCCTCTGTTCTTCAAACTGAACGAAATAACATCTGTGTTGCAAATGTCAGTGACCAATCAGCAAGGAAGTATAAAGAAAATTTTTCCACTGAAATTGAAAATCAAGGCAGTTGGTATCCGGTTCTCAAAGCTAGTAATACTGAATACTGTTTCTTCGCAAGTTCGTATTGCAGTGTGTAAGCGCTTGTTTCGAAACCCGAAGTGCCATGATTTTTTAAAGCTAATAGGCCTACAGATTTAAATTTTAATATGAATAAGAGACAGGGGACTGTTTAATTTTGGTGTTAAGAAATCTCCTATTGAAGGTGTTTGTGACGCAGTAAATAGTGATTCATTCACCTCAAGCCTACAGAGCGATCTCCAGGATGTACAAAAGGAGGGGAAAACTACCAGCACGCAGAAGAAAAAGTGTGCTTTCAGTCGTAAGTATATGAACGGTTATTTAAAATTTGGTTTCATGCAATGTCCTGACACTGACCAATTGCCACGACCTCAAAGTGTCATTTGTGCTACTGTTCTGGGAAATGAATCTATGAAGCCATCGCGACTTACCCGACATTCCAACTCGAAACATTCCGATCTAGTCAACAAACCCATTGAACTCTTTATGCGTGAAAGAGATGCACTTGAAATGGAAAAGAAAATTATTTCCCAAGCTTCAACCACTGACACTTCGCTTCTGACGGCATCTTATTTAATATCATTACAAATAGCTAAATGTAAAAAACAGTATTCCATTGGCGAAGAACTCATTAAGCCTTCTTTGATTGCTGCTTATAATAAAGTATTAGGCCAGTCGGCGGCAAGTAAAAAGACATCGCATTGTCGAATGATACAGTTGAAAGACGGATATCTGATATGGCAGAAGATACAGAAACGCAACTCATTGAAAAAATTAAAAAATCAAAATTGTTTGCATTACAACTGGACGAATCAACAGATATTAAGAACAACGGCATTTTACTTACGTATGTACGATATATTGACCATGATGAAAATGACATGAAGGAAGACATTTTAAGTGTTTCTGAATTACCTACGCACACTACCAGCAGTGAAATTTTCAGTTTTAAATGGTTTCATTGAAGAGAGAGGTGTCGAATGGAAAAATTGCGTTGGAGTTTGTACTGACGGCGCTGCCTGTCTTACAGGTAGAAATTCAGGTTTAGTCACTAAAATTAAGAATATGGCGGGCAATAACTTATTGTCAACGCATTGCTACATTCATAGGCAAAACTTGGTCTCCAAAAAATGGCACCTGACCTTAATGAAGTCCTTCTCAATCTGTTAAAATTATTAAAAATATAAAAAAACAGTGCTTTAAATACAAGACTGTTAAAAGCATTGTGCGATGAAATGGGCTCTGATCATCAAAATCTTCTTTTCCATTCGGAAGTCCAGCGGTAAAGTTCTCAAGAGATTATATGAACTCCGAAAAGAAGTTGAGCTGTTCCTAATTGATAAGAAAAGTGACCTGTACCATTATTTCCAGGATAAGAAATGGGTAGCCAGACTGCCATATCTCAGCGACATTTTTCTTATATTAACGAGTTGAATTTAAAACTTAAAGGTCCAGATACAAGAATATTTAATGCTTGTAACAAGATCGAATCATTCAAAAAGAAACTCAAACTCTAGCTTAATATGATTGCAGAAAGAAATAATGAAATATTTCAGTCGTACTCAGATTATATTATGGAAGCAGATGATTTCTATTCACAGAATTCAGTTTCAGATATTATTTCAGCCCACTTGAAGATGTTGTCGTTTGAAAAGTATTATCCCGAACATGAGGATCCCCGGAGCCAAAATATGTGGATTGTGAACCCCTTTGTTGAACACAAAGAGACAGTCCTGTCCCATGAAGAAACCCTTGAACTTATTGAATTATCATTGGACAAAGGACTGGAAAGTACTTTTAATTCTACGAGTAATTCGAAATTCTGGATAAGAATGAAAAATCAAAATATCCAAATTTACATGAAATAGCAATGAGATTTCTTCTTTGTTTTTCCACCACATATCTTTGTGAAACTGCATTTTCTGCCATGACTATGCTTAAAACGAAACACAGGAACCGCCTGCAACTTTCTGACTGTCTCCGTTTGGCTATCACTTCAATTCATTCCAGAATTAACAAACTAATGGACAGAAAACAGCAACAAAATTCTCACTAGCCTAACTGAAACCTTTAAAAACTCAGTTGTAGAAAAGAAACTAAGTTTAACTTTTTCAATAACTTATAATTGTTGTGTTAAAGTGCTGCGTTTTTAAATTAAAAATATTAATTAGTGTTGGAACCAGTGTTTAAAATTCAGAGATTCATACATTTTCATTTATTAAATTACATACTTTGCATATATAAATATTTGGCGTGTGAATGTGATAACAAGTGCTTCACCGACAAGTTGACCCCCTTCTGCTGCTTCCCCTGCTCAAACTGACTTCTATGGTGAGTTAAAATGCATAAATATTTTTCTCACTGCTGTTTTTTTTTTTCAAACCAACATCATTAAAATTAATTTAATAATACAATAATCCATTTTACATTGAATAATATTATAAATTTTTGGTGATCAGAATGGGATATGTCATTGAAAATCAGCACAAATTAACTTAATGATGTTGGCCTGACGAAACTAGAATACGCTACAAGATTTCATTAGTCCAGTTATTGATAACTAATTTAAATGTAATTTTATATTTGACAACATCCCACACCGTATACATAAGTGAACTAATACTCTTTATGATTATGCCATAATTAATTATTAATACTTATGCTAGTTTAATGTATGAACTTTAAAAAAAATTGGAAAGATATTTACGAGTAAATTTGTTGGGACCGGGCCCTCGTCTTATAAAAGAGAATTTTCCGGGCCGCGGTTTCACAAAGGTTGAGAACCACTGCTCTAGGTAATCTACCGCCCTCAGGAAAGGACTGCAATGCTGCTCTATTAATAGCACTTGTAAAGCAATGAAAATACACCCCAGTTATATTTGATATTAAACTTAATTACAGATCTGTTATCATCTGAATAAATGTGAACATTTGAACTGCAGTTAATTGCTAAAAAATGCACGAAATTGAATAGAAGCAAATTTATCAATAGATCTTATAAGTAAATTATAGTACACGATTAACAAAGATATACGTAAGAACAGTTTCATGCTGCTTAACCATTCTTACCGTTTAGAAAAAATTTATACCACAGTTGATATGAGGAGTTAAATTTTAAAATGTCTGTCAGTTAAAAGGAATTTATTCGTAACGATATCTTTCAAGTTATTGCACAGTTTTATTGATGACATTAAATTAATATTTTTAATTTCTATTCTAGAAACTGTTAGTAGGAAAAAAATACAGCCTTTTTGCCGAACTAACACTGAAGAAATCTTCTCTGAATAAATTTAGTATTTTTTTAAATTTATATCACAGAGAAAATATATGAGTAAAGAAGGAGGGTGTAAAGAAGGAGGGCCTCCTTTGTATTCGGAAGAGAGAGGGGAGAGGGGACATGCCCCTCCTGGGCATGTCCCCTCTCCCCTTCCTCTTCTCTCTTCAGACTGGCCAGTTCATAATAATTTGGCCAGGGAGCCTATTGATATATCTTTGTGCGAAATTGAATATTTATATGTCTATCTTGGGCATTAGGTGGTTCAACTTTGTAACTAATGATGAAGTTAGGTAAAGGAGTTTGCAACCTCCTTTAAGCAGCATATTGTGCAGAGAGAGACTCTGTTGGTTTGGCCATGTTGCCCGTATGGATAATTATAGATTGACTAATAGGGTTATGAACAATGTGCCTAAAGGCCTCAGAAAGAAGGGGAGACCAGATGCGGTGGGCAGACAATGTCAAACAAGACCTTGTTAGAATTGGTGTGCAGTGGCCAGATGCAGTAGATGTAGCTCAGGATAGACTTGCTTGGAGAACTAAATTGCACGGTCTGGTTGGACCTCCGTAGCCCATGGCTGCTTGAGGATGATGATGATGATATATATATATATGTATACAGTAACAACTGTAATTTAATTAAAATCCGTTTTTCAAGTAGATGAGCCAATATCACTTTGCATGTTAAGAAATTTGTCTGAACTGATATTTATATGCGTTGAATTGCATTCCATCAAGTGCAGGTTTCCCGACGTGTCACCCACTATAAGCAAACTTAATTATAAGAGTTGCTACCAGTGGCGTACCCAAAGAGGGGGGGGAGGAGGGTTATGACTCCTTTCTTCTTTGAAGACTTGACTAACATATATTTTCTAAGGAAGCCTCAGAAAATTACATACTCAAGACATCAAACATCGCTCCTCACTCCCATTAGAAATTTCTGGGTGCGCCTTTCTTCCCTGATCTATACAATATGCGTGTGCATGCATGCACCAATGTCTTATAAAGTTCCGCAATTGTATTATAAACAAATGAAAGAAGTAATGTCTAATGTGAAGACACACCATTTATTTACACTTTTTTTTAATGGGTGTACTTTGGATGAAAGAAGTAATGTCTAATGTGAAGACACACCATTTATTTACACTTTGTACGTTCACATATAATATGGAAATGCGCTTGTTTCTGTGGGCCTTAGGGTGTGCTCAACACTACGTTGGATGAAAAGCTTAACTTGATATGCTTTGGAGACCTTCTCGAATCAGCTTATCGTAGCTTGAATGCTGCTTTGTTTTTGCAGGCATTCAATTAATGAGGTGGAAATCTGTACTTTCCCGTGCAGAAATCGCTTTAGAGACCAGTAGAGGGAAAGCAGGGGTTCTGAGCCAGTGGCGGGTCAATGTTAATCCTATGGGACCCGCCACCCATGTGTTTCAAGCAGGTGGCGGGTCATTATCAAGCACATTGGTCAGAATTCTCACTGTTTTTTTTTTTTAAGACTGAAGTCGAACAATGGCGAATAAAATACCTCCCTCCAGTGATGTAATAATCTGAAATTACATTATTCAATTAAATTGCAGATAATCCATTCATAATTTCCACCGACGTCCATCTTGGTTTCCACAAAGCCCGAATTTTTTTCGAGTCCACCATTTAGAAACCTGTCGTCACCACAAACTCCCACGATTTTGCCGTTAGTCCACCATCTTGGTTTCTAACCTCATCCGAAATTTCCAAGTCCAGACTCCGCCATCTTGGTTCCTGACATATTAATTAAATGCTTATCAGAAGTTCCACCCCCCTTTATTAAACCTCCCTTATCAAAACTGTCACCCCCCTCATTATTTAACCCGCTATCAAAGTCCCTTTCCCTTTATTAAAAAAAACCCCCCTCCCCCCCCACTTTAACCTCTGGCACCATCTGGTGACATACCCTGCGGTTGCGTCATCCTCCTACAGCGTGAAGTAAGTCCTCCACTTTGAAATCTGATGTCACCAATTAGAAGTTTTATTTTCATTTACTGCAGGGACAGTCTTTTAAATCAGTTTCTGCGGGATAGTCCTTCTTCTAGTATAAATACGGCATCCATCAGTCAGATTCCTCATTCAGTTGTCAGACGTTGATAGTGACGGTTCTCTGTTGCTGCTTCTCCGTGATTTTTCCAACGGCAATAGTGATAGTTCTCAACGTCCTCGTGTAGTATCAGTTATTTTACAAGTCACTGTTCCATAATGTATCCATGCGATGTATGTGAGAAGGTTTTCCTTCATCAGACCCATCTCATTCGTCATAAGAGAAATCATGATGGAAATAACCTTTTAAGTGCTCTCAATGTGAATCAACATTCTCAAGGAGAGATGACGTTCGACGTCACGAGTTAACCCACACCTCCAGGAAAACCTACAAATGCGAAGAATGTGCCATGGAGTTTGGGAGAAAAGACAGTCTTTTGCGCCATCAAAGAAAGCCACACAATAATAAACGAAAACGTTCTGAAAATGAAAGGATTCCCCAGAAGAAACAAAAACCAGACCCTGAAGACCCCTGTCAGTTTACAGAAGAAATGAAAAGGACCCTGTCAACACATAAGCTGGTGGCAACGGATGAAGCATCTGTTGACCTCACCTTTTTCCTTGAATCCTCGCGGAAGTCACTCCTAACTCACCTGAAAGAAGAATTGACCTCGAAAGGTAGCATTAAATGGTACCTTGCAGTACAAGTGCGCTTCAGGCGAAAAGTTTCCCCTTCTACCGTCGAACACTGTACCCCGTTTTTCCGAAGTAACTGTGTCACAAGTCTTCCTACATCATCCCTAAACAGAGAATTGGATTCAGCGTATAAGAAGATTAAGACCTCATTTGAAGAATTTGAAGGAGCACATAGTGGATGGACACTGGATGCTGTACTCCACGCTGAAATGAACATTGGGAAATATATACCTCTTGCAGGGTCTAGTTATATCCCTACTCCAAGAGAATTACTGTTAAAACACGCTATTGTCAATGTATGTAATTCTGACCAAAAATGTTTTGTCTGGTCTGTTTTAGCCTCTTTGTATCCTGCCACAGATCATTCGCAGCGCCTTAATAACTATATACATTTAGAAGAAAAATTAAACACATCTGACCTAATTTTCCCTGTTACAATAAATCAAATATCTAAATTCGAAAAAATGAACAACATTTCTATCAATGTTTTTGGATATGAGAAAGAGGTGTTCCCACTCTACATCACGCCATTCAGATTTAAAGCGCACACGAATCTCCTTCTATTATCGGATGATGAAAAGCAGCATTATTGCACCATTAAGAATATGAGTCGACTTCTCAGTCCTCTCACTAAATATAAATGTCAGACTTTCTACTGTGATTACTGCCTTCACCGTTTCAAAAATGAATCACTCTTGAAGGATCATGTTCCCTATTGTCAAGAACATGGACCCCAAAGAGTACAATTCCCAACTGAAGAAGAAAAATGGTTGAAATTCACAAATTTTAAGTTTCAGCAGCCCGTTCCATACGTGATTTATGCCGACTTTGAATCATTCCTAGTGAAAGTGGACACTTGTATGCCTAACCCTGAAAAATCTCACACCACTATCACGGCAAATCATGAACCCTGTGGATTTGCATATCTTGTTGTTGGACCTGATGACTGCACCTATAAACCTCCAGTAGTTTATAGAGGTCCTAATGCAGTAGAAGAATTTTTAGAACGCCTGCTTAAAGAAGAAGAAAACATCAAAAATTTACTATCGATGATGAAGCCAATGCAACTCTCAAATTACGAAGAGGAATCATTTCACAACGCTACTGACTGTCATATTTGTAAGCGTGTCCTAGGAGCAGATCGTGTGAGAGATCACAATCATATAACAGGTAAATTCCGAGGAGCTGCCCATAATTCCTGTAATCTGAACTTTAAGTTAACCAATAGGATTCCAGTTATCTTTCACAACCTAAAGGGATATGACAGCCACCTTATTATGCAAGGAATCGGTAGAATCAAAAATAAGAAGATTAATTGCATTCCCAATAACATGGAAACATATATAGCCTTCTCCCTGGGGACATTGCATTTTATAGACTCCTATCAGTTTTTAAGCACATCTCTTGAGAAGCTAGTAAATAATTTATCAACAGATGAGTTCCATATTTTAAAGGACCACGTTGAACCCGAAAGGCTACATCTGGTTTTGAGAAAAGGAGTTTACCCCTATGATTATATCGACAACAGTGAAAAGTTTGAAGAAATAGTATTACCACCACGTGAAGCATTTTACAACCAACTCACAGAAGAAGCGCTAGGGGAAGAAGACTACACCCATGCAATAAGAGTATGGAATACATTCAACATAAAAAATCTAGGCCAGTATCATGACTTGTACCTGAAGACAGACGTGCTCCTCTTAGCTGATGTTTTCGAAAGTTTCAGAAAACTATGCATCAGATACTATGAAATCGATCTCTGCCATGTTTACACAGCTCCTGGATTAGCCTGGCAAGCATGCTTAAAAATGACAAATGTAAATCTTGAGTTGATAACTGACCCTACAATGTACCTTTTCCTGGAAAAAGGCATACGAGGGGGAATTTCTGTGATATGCAATCGTCTTAGTACAGCAAACAACAAGTATTTGGACACCTATGATTCTCAGTTACCCTCTAAATACATTATGTACTATGATGCCAACAATCTTTATGGATGGGCAATGTCACAATGCCTCCCTCAAAGCGATTTTCGATGGCTTAATAAAGAAGAAATAGCAGATCTAAATATTACGACAATTGCTGACGATGCGAATAAAGGATACATATTGGAAGTTGATTTAGATTATCCAGTTTCTCTACACGACAAGCATAATGATTATCCACTAGCCCCTGAGAAACTTCAGATTACCAGCAGCATGCTATCCCCATATTGTCAAGAGGTTGCCCAAAGCCTTGGAATAAATACAAACCAATCAGTCGTGAAATTAGCCCCAAATCTAAATTCTAAGGAAAAATATGTCCTTCATTATCGAAATCTCAAACAATATTTAACCTTCGGTATGCAGCTGAAGAACATACATCGCGTTTTAGAATTTAATCAGTCTTGCTGGCTAAAACCATATATAGAATTTAATACAGATCAGCGGAAGAAAGCTAGAAACGACTTCGAGAAGGACTTCTTCAAACTGATGAATAATGCTGTGTTTGGAAAAACGATGGAAAATTTGAGAAATCGAGTGAAAATTGAATTGACTCAGAGCCCGAAGAGAGTATGTAAGCTCGTAGCATCCCCTACTTTTCACGCTTTTCGTGTTTTTGACAACGACCTTGCATGTGTGCAATCAAAGCTAACTAAATTGAAACTCAACAGGCCTATTTATGCTGGTTTCAGTATTCTAGTTATTAGTAAACTATTGATGTATAGCTTTCATTATGACTATATTAGTCCGAAATATGGAGAAAAAGCTAAATTATTGTTCACTGATACAGATTCACTGTGCTACGAGCTTCAAACCGAGGACGTGTATGCTGATATGAAAGACGATATAGATCATTTTGACACGTCCGACTATCACATTGATCATGTTTTGCATAGTACACATAATAAAAAGGTACTAGGTAAAATGAAAGATGAACTTTCGGGAGTACCTATCAAACAATTTGCAGGGCTTCGTTCTAAAATGTATTCCCTTCAGAGTTTACATGAGGAGAAGAAGACGGGGAAAGGAGTCCCCAAATACATCGTAAAAAGAACCCTTCGTCACAAGGATTACAGAGACTGCTTAATAAACAAATCACCTTGTCGAGTAGATTTGACAAGGATTCAAAGTAGCAGCCACCATCTTCATACAGTGAAAGGTGTAAAGCTTGGTTTGTCACCATTTGACGATAAAAGATATATTTTAGAAAATGGTTATGACACCCTTTCGTACGGTCACTACAAAACATTGAAAAAATAACATAGCAGAAAAAACGAATATTTCACTGTGATTTTTAATATGCTTGAGCTATTTATGTATAAAAAATATGATAATTTTATCCAAATGTGTGCATATAACCCCCTATATATGTAAAAATAATAGATGTTATTATTATATGTAGATAGCTGTATGTAAAAACCATTTCCGCTGTTAACCTGAATTTTTTTTTTGTAAGCAGGCTGTAAAGTATAATCAATGTGAAAAAGCATCATTGTGAAATGTATAAAATTGTAAACCAATGGAAATCATTACATGTGCACGCATTGTCATTGTTTCACCTAATACTTTGAAATCAATAAAAATTTTTAAATGAAATATATGTGTCGTCTGAGTCTTATCCTTGGCAAGTGGAGCGATAAACAAGCGTTAGCCGCTTCTCACGTGACTTACTCCGCATGCACTTGTGATGTTGACTCACTTCCACCCGCTCATATCCTGTTGGAACGTCAGACCTCACTCACTGCGAGAAAGCTCTTCTAGGATCCATTTCTGGGATTACACTTATAATAAAAGGTGAGTAATTCTCTAAATTTTCATGGTTTATCAAACATTACTTATAATTTCGTGATGTAGTGACGTTCTCAAGTATTAAGAAGTGATGAAAACATAAGATTTCCTTTCAAAGTTATCATAACTTGCTTGCTAGCTCATTCATTACACGGCCCGGATCGAGCCAGCTCGAAATCAACGTTTTTTTTTTTAAAGCGATCACTTCTCAGAAGTGGAAGACTTCAATAAATGCACCGAATGCTATGTTTATGAGAAAATTATCAGCACGGAATGAAATTCTAATTTTTTTTACTTTGCAGAGATGAGAACTTTACGTAGATTTTTACAGAGAAATAATCGAAATTATTGCATCAGCCATTTAGCGATAAAGTATTTTAGAGCAGATTTTTACTGAATATTAATACTTTAGAATAAAGGATAATTTCCGGTATATAATACAGAGGTGTACAGACGAATTTTATTTCCTATGAATAAAAAGAAAATAGGATTTTCATACCGTTATTCGAATTACTCAGTTAATTCACCACTTATTACAACTGTTTAGTAAAAAAAAATACATTTAATTCCCAGATTTTTAACGACTGAGATAAAAAAAAATATGCTTACCTACATTAAAATACAATGTAAAATAGCGAAAATTCACCACTAATTTCAGCTGCTTAATATCAAGAAATACAGACGATTTCCTGTTTCTTTTTTTAGCATTGCACATACGAAAAAAAGACTAGCGAACGTATCAACATGTACCTCTGATACTTAAATATGACATGCTCTGTGTTTCAATAGTACACATTTTTTCAGTAGTTTACGCATTAATTACTAATTTTTTTTTTTTCATTCAACAGTTAAGTATCCCAATTGGAAGTAATGTGAGCAATATTTCCTGTTTAAATGCATCTCTCTACAAAAAGATTTCCTTTCAAAGTTATCGTAAATCGCTGGCTTGCTAGTTCATTACATGGCCCGAATCGAGCCACATCGAAATCAACGTTTTTTTTTTTTCTTTTGAAGCGATCACTTCTCAGAAGTAGAAGACTTTCAATAAATGCACCGAGTGCTGTGTTTATGAGAAAATTATCAACACGGAATGAAATTCTAATTTTTTTTTTACTTTGCAGAGACGTAAATTTTTACAGAGAAATAATCGAAATTATTGCATCAGCCATTTAGCGATAAAGTGTTTTACTGAATATTAATACTTTAGAATAAAGGATAATTTCCGGTGTATAATACAGAGGTGTACAGACGAATTTTATTTCCTATGAATAAAAAAAAATTGAATTTTCATACCGTTATTCGAATTACTCAGTTAATTCACCACTTATTTCAACTGTAAAAAAAAAATACATTTAATTCCCAGATTTTTTAACGACTGAGATAAAAAAATAATATGCTTACCTACATTAAATACAATGTAAAATAGCGAAAATTCACCACTAATTTCAGCTGATTAATATCAAGAAATACAGACGATTTCCTGTTTCTTTTTTTTTAGCATTGCACATAAGAAAAAAAGACTAGTGAACGTATCAACATGTACCTCTGAGACTTAAATATGACATGCTCTGTGTTTCAATATTACACATTTTTTCAGTATTTTACACATTAATTACTTACTTTTTTTCATTCAACAGTTAAGTACCCAATTGGAAGTAATGTGAGCAATATTTCCTGTTTAAATGCATCTCCAGAAATCCGCTTTAAAACATTTTCTTATAATTTAAGGGGAAAATAAAGAATTTTAATTGAATTTCTTTTAACACTATATACTTAATATATTGTAATCAACGTATTCTATATACAAAACGAATTAATACAGCCTAGTTACTGGAAATTAACATAATGTTGAAGTGCTTTCTACCTAAAGATTTAAAAAAAAACCTGAACACTTTAAATTTAATTACATTTTCAGCCACTAGATGGCGACACAGTTACTATTAGACTTTGGAACAGACGAGAGAAACTTGAAGCCTTTGCTCAGAGCGCCACCTAGCGGGATTTTCAGTAGTTTAGTCACACCCTACGGAATCCCCTTTGCACAGTGCTTTCCCCTCTGACGTCACCACCTGGAAGAAATTCAATTAAAATTCTTTATTTTCCCCTTAAATTATAAGAAAATGTTTTAAAGCGGATTTCTGGAGATGCATTTAAACAGGAAATATTGCTCACATTACTTCCAATTGGGTACTTAACTGTTGAATGAAAAAAAGTAAGTAATTAATGTGTAAAATACTGAAAAAATGTGTAATATTGAAACACAGAGCATGTCATATTTAAGTCTCAGAGGTACATGTTGATACGTTCACTAGTCTTTTTTTCTTATGTGCAATGCTAAAAAAAAAGAAACAGGAAATCGTCTGTATTTCTTGATATTAAGCAGCTGAAATTAGTGGTGAATTTTCGCTATTTTACATTGTATTTAATGTAGGTAAGCATATTATTTTTTTATCTCCGTCGTTAAAAAATCTGGGAATTAAATGTATTTTTTTTTACAGTTGAAATAAGTGGTGAATTAACTGAGTAATTCGAATAACGGTATGAAAATTCAATTTTTTTTTATTCATAGGAAATAAAATTCGTCTGTACACCTCTGTATTATACACCGGAAATTATCCTTTATTCTAAAGTATTAATATTCAGTAAAACACTTTATCGCTAAATGGCTGATGCAATAATTTCGATTATTTCTCTGTAAAAATTTACGTCTCTGCAAAGTAAAAAAAAAATTAGAATTTCATTCCGTGTTGATAATTTTCTCATAAACACAGCACTCGGTGCATTTATTGAAAGTCTTCTACTTCTGAGAAGTGATCGCTTCAAAAGAAAAAAAAAAACGTTGATTTCGATGTGGCTCGATTCGGGCCATGTAATGAACTAGCAAGCCAGCGATTTACGATAACTTTGAAAGGAAATCTTTTTGTAGAGAGATGCATTTAAACAGGAAATAATGTTCACATTACTTCCAATTGGGATACTTAACTGTTGAATGAAAAAAAAAAAATTAGTAATTAATGCGTAAACTACTGAAAAAATGTGTACTATTGAAACACAGAGCATGTCATATTTAAGTATCAGAGGTACATGTTGATACGTTCGCTAGTCTTTTTTTTCGTATGTGCAATGCTAAAAAAAGAAACAGGAAATCGTCTGTATTTCTTGATATTAAGCAGCTGAAATTAGTGGTGAATTTTCGCTATTTTACATTGTATTTTAATGTAGGTAAGCATATTTTTTTTTATCTCAGTCGTTAAAAATCTGGGAATTAAATGTATTTTTTTTTACTAAACAGTTGTAATAAGTGGTGAATTAACTGAGTAATTCGAATAACGGTATGAAAATCCTATTTTCTTTTTATTCATAGGAAATAAAATTCGTCTGTACACCTCTGTATTATATACCGGAAATTATCCTTTATTCTAAAGTATTAATATTCAGTAAAAATCTGCTCTAAAATACTTTATCGCTAAATGGCTGATGCAATAATTTCGATTATTTCTCTGTAAAAATCTACGTAAAGTTCTCATCTCTGCAAAGTAAAAAAAATTAGAATTTCATTCCGTGCTGATAATTTTCTCATAAACATAGCATTCGGTGCATTTATTGAAGTCTTCCACTTCTGAGAAGTGATCGCTTTAAAAAAAAAAACGTTGATTTCGAGCTGGCTCGATCCGGGCCATGTAATGAATGAGCTAGCAAGCAAGTTATGATAACTTTGAAAGGAAATCTTATGTTTTCATCACTTCTTAATACTTGAGAACGTCACTACATCACGAAATTATAAGTAATGTTTGATAAACCATGAAAATTTAGAGAATTACTCACCTTTTATTATAAGTGTAATCCCAGAAATGGATCCTAGAAGAGCTTTCTCGCAGTGAGTGAGGTCTGACGTTCCAACAGGATATGAGCGGGTGGAAGTGAGTCAACATCACAAGTGCATGCGGAGTAAGTCACGTGAGAAGCGGCTAACGCTTGTTTATCGCTCCACTTGCCAAGGATAAGACTCAGACGACACATATATTTCATTTAAAAATTTTTATTGATTTCAAAGTATTAGGTGAAACAATGACAATGCGTGCACATGTAATGATTTCCATTGGTTTACAATTTTATACATTTCACAATGATGCTTTTTCACATTGATTATACTTTACAGCCTGCTTACAAAAAAAAAATTCAAGTTAACAGCGGAAATGGTTTTTACATACAGCTATCTACATATAATAATAACATGTATTATTTTTACATATATAGGGGGTTATATGCACACATTTGGATAAAATTATCATATTTTTTATACATAAATAGCTCAAGCATATTAAAAATCACAGTGAAATATTCGTTTTTTCTGCTATGTTATTTTTTCAATGTTTTGTAGTGACCGTACGAAAGGGTGTCATAACCATTTTCTAAAATATATCTTTTATCGTCAAATGGTGACAAACCAAGCTTTACACCTTTCACTGTATGAAGATGGTGGCTGCTACTTTGAATCCTTGTCAAATCTACTCGACAAGGTGATTTGTTTATTAAGCAGTCTCTGTAATCCTTGTGACGAAGGGTTCTTTTTACGATGTATTTGGGGACTCCTTTCCCCGTCTTCTTCTCCTCATGTAAACTCTGAAGGGAATACATTTTAGAACGAAGCCCTGCAAATTGTTTGATAGGTACTCCCGAAAGTTCATCTTTCATTTTACCTAGTACCTTTTTATTATGTGTACTATGCAAAACATGATCAATGTGATAGTCGGACGTGTCAAAATGATCTATATCGTCTTTCATATCAGCATACACGTCCTCGGTTTGAAGCTCGTAGCACAGTGAATCTGTATCAGTGAACAATAATTTAGCTTTTTCTCCATATTTCGGACTAATATAGTCATAATGAAAGCTATACATCAATAGTTTACTAATAACTAGAATACTGAAACCAGCATAAATAGGCCTGTTGAGTTTCAATTTAGTTAGCTTTGATTGCACACATGCAAGGTCGTTGTCAAAAACACGAAAAGCGTGAAAAGTAGGGGATGCTACGAGCTTACATACTCTCTTCGGGCTCTGAGTCAATTCAATTTTCACTCGATTTCTCAAATTTTCCATCGTTTTTCCAAACACAGCATTATTCATCAGTTTGAAGAAGTCCTTCTCGAAGTCGTTTCTAGCTTTCTTCCGCTGATCTGTATTAAATTCTATATATGGTTTTAGCCAGCAAGACTGATTAAATTCTAAAACGCGATGTATGTTCTTCAGCTGCATACCGAAGGTTAAATATTGTTTGAGATTTCGATAATGAAGGACATATTTTTCCTTAGAATTTAGATTTGGGGCTAATTTCACGACTGATTGGTTTGTATTTATTCCATGGCTTTGGGTAACCTCTTGACAATATGGGGATAGCATGCTGCTGGTAATCTGAAGTTTCTCAGGGGCTAGTGGATAATCATTATGCTTGTCGTGTAGAGAAACTGGATAATCTAAATCAACTTCCAATATGTATCCTTTATTCGCATCGTCAGCAATTGTCGTAATATTTAGATCTGCTATTTCTTCTTTATTAAGCCATCGAAAATCGCTTTGAGGGAGGCATTGTGACATTGCCCATCCATAAAGATTGTTGGCATCATAGTACATAATGTATTTAGAGGGTAACTGAGGATCATAGGTGTCCAAATACTTGTTGTTTGCTGTACTAAGACGATTGCATATCACAGAAATTCCCCCTCGTATGCCTTTTTCCAGGAAAAGGTACATTGTAGGGTCAGTTATCAACTCAAGATTTACATTTGTCATTTTTAAGCATGCTTGCCAGGCTAATCCAGGAGCTGTGTAAACATGGCAGGGATCGATTTCATAGTATCTGATGCATAGTTTTCTGAAACTTTCGAAAAATCAGCTAAGAGGAGCACGTCTGTCTTCAGGTACAAGTCATGATACTGGCCTAGATTTTTTATGTTGAATGTATTCCATACTCTTATTGCATGGGTGTAGTCTTCTTCCCCTAGCGCTTCTTCTGTGAGTTGGTTGTAAAATGCTTCACGTGGTGGTAATACTATTTCTTCAAACTTTTCACTGTTGTCGATATAATCATAGGGGTAAACTTCTTTTCTCAAAACCAGATGTAGCCTTTCGGGTTCAACGTGGTCCTTTAAAATATGGAACTCATCTGTTGATAAATTATTTACTAGCTTCTCAAGAGATGTGCTTAAAAACTGATAGGAGTCTATAAAATGCAATGTCCCCAGGGAGAAGGCTATATATGTTTCCATGTTATTGGGAATGCAATTAATCTTCTTATTTTTGATTCTACCGATTCCTTGCATAATAAGGTGGCTGTCATATCCCTTTAGGTTGTGAAAGATAACTGGAATCCTATTGGTTAACTTAAAGTTCAGATTACAGGAATTATGGGCAGCTCCTCGGAATTTACCTGTTATATGATTGTGATCTCTCACACGATCTGCTCCTAGGACACGCTTACAAATATGACAGTCAGTAGCGTTGTGAAATGATTCCTCTTCGTAATTTGAGAGTTGCATTGGCTTCATCATCGATAGTAAATTTTTGATGTTTTCTTCTTCTTTAAGCAGGCGTTCTAAAAATTCTTCTACTGCATTAGGACCTCTATAAACTACTGGAGGTTTATAGGTGCAGTCATCAGGTCCAACAACAAGATATGCAAATCCACAGGGTTCATGATTTGCCGTGATAGTGGTGTGAGATTTTTCAGGGTTAGGCATACAAGTGTCCACTTTCACTAGGAATGATTCAAAGTCGGCATAAATCACGTATGGAACGGGCTGCTGAAACTTAAAATTTGTGAATTTCAACCTTTTTTCTTCTTCAGTTGGGAATTGTACTCTTTGGGGTCCATGTTCTTGACAATAGGGAACATGATCCTTCAAGAGTGATTCATTTTTGAAACGGTGAAGGCAGTAATCACAGTAGAAAGTCTGACATTTACATTTAGTGAGAGGACTGAGAAGTCGACTCATATTCTTAATGGTGCAATAATGCTGCTTTTCATCATCCGATAATAGAAGGAGATTCGTGTGCGCTTTAAATCTGAATGGCGTGATGTAGAGTGGGAACACCTCTTTCTCATATCCAAAAACATTGATAGAAATGTTGTTCATTTTTTCGAATTTAGATATTTGATTTATTGTAACAGGGAAAATTAGGTCAGATGTGTTTAATTTTTCTTCTAAATGTATACAGTTATTAAGGCGCTGCGAATGATCTGTGGCAGGATACAAAGAGGCTAAAACAGACCAGACAAAACATTTTTGGTCAGAATTACATACATTGACAATAGCGTGTTTTAACAGTAATTCTCTTGGAGTAGGGATATAACTAGACCCTGCAAGAGGTATATATTTCCCAATGTTCATTTCAGCGTGGAGTACAGCATCCAGTGTCCATCCACTATGTGCTCCTTCAAATTCTTCAAATGAGGTCTTAATCTTCTTATACGCTGAATCCAATTCTCTGTTTAGGGATGATGTAGGAAGACTTGTGACACAGTTACTTCGGAAAAACGGGGTACAGTGTTCGACGGTAGAAGGGGAAACTTTTCGCCTGAAGCGCACTTGTACTGCAAGGTACCATTTAATGCTACCTTTCGAGGTCAATTCTTCTTTCAGGTGAGTTAGGAGTGACTTCCGCGAGGATTCAAGGAAAAAGGTGAGGTCAACAGATGCTTCATCCGTTGCCACCAGCTTATGTGTTGACAGGGTCCTTTTCATTTCTTCTGTAAACTGACAGGGGTCTTCAGGGTCTGGTTTTTGTTTCTTCTGGGGAATCCTTTCATCTTCAGAACGTTTTCGTTTATTATTGTGTGGCTTTCTTTGATGGCGCAAAAGACTGTCTTTTCTCCCAAACTCCATGGCACATTCTTCGCATTTGTAGGTTTTCCTGGAGGTGTGGGTTAACTCGTGACGTCGGACGTCATCTCTCCTTGAGAATGTTGATTCACATTGAGAGCACTTAAAAGGTTATTTCCATCATGATTTCTCTTATGACGAATGAGATGGGTCTGATGAAGGAAAACCTTCTCACATACATCGCATGGATACATTATGGAACAGTGACTTGTAAAATAACTGATACTACACGAGGACGTTGAGAACTATCACTATTGCCGTTGGAAAAATCACGGAGAAGCAGCAACAGAGAACCGTCACTATCAACGTCTGACTACTGAATGAGGAATCTGACTGATGGATGCCGTATTTATACTAGAAGAAGGACTATCCCGCAGAAACTGATTTAAAAGACTGTCCCTGCAGTAAATGAAAATAAAACTTCTAATTGGTGACATCAGATTTCAAAGTGGCGGACTTACTTCACGCTGTAGGAGGATGACGCAACCGCAGGGTATGTCACCAGATGGTGCCAGAGGTTAAAGTGGGGGGGAGGGTTTTTTTTTTAATAAAGGGAAAGCGACTTTGATAGCGGGTTAAATAATGAGGGGGGTGACAGTTTTGATAAGGGAGGTTTAATAAAGGGGGGTGGAACTTCTGATAAGCATTTAATTAATATGTCAGGAACCAAGATGGCGGAGTCTGGACTTGGAAATTTCGGATGAGGTTAGAAACCAAGATGGTGGACTAACGGCAAAATCGTGGGAGTTTGTGGTGACGACAGGTTTCTAAATGGTGGACTCGAAAAAAATTCGGGCTTTGTGGAAACCAAGATGGACGTCGGTGGAAATTATGAATGGATTATCTGCAATTTAATTGAATAATGTAATTTCAGATTATTACATCACTGGAGGGAGGTATTTTATTCGCCATTGTTCGACTTCAGTCTTAAAAAAAAAACAGTGAGAATTCTGACCAATGTGCTTGATAATGACCCGCCACCTGCTTGAAACACATGGGTGGCGGGTCCCATAGGATTAACATTGACCCGCCACTGGCTCAGAACCCCTACTTTCCCTCTACTGAGACCTCAAAACTTGGCGAGAGGATATCGTAATCTCTTCCTACACAACCTGGTTAACACAGAACCGAACCCTGCACTCTTAGGATTTTTGAGAAAGAGCTCCGTCATTTTGCTTATTAAACGAACGTGACTCCTCCGTTTCTAAGTTCCCTCTTTCTACCTTGCTCATTGCCGCATTCCGTGCTCCCCTCTCTCGATGATTCACACCCTAATCCTCCGACTATACGAAGGGAGTAGAGTGATGAAGGTGCAATAAAGAAATTTGCTGCTCTCATTTTCGTGAACATCTGGAAACCTCACAGATAGGACACAAATGGCAGCTAATGAGCAGCATTCGCATTTTAAGAAGACACTTCTGACGTTACTTCCTATTGATGTAACATAGGGTTGTTCCTTAATTTATGAAAAACAGTGTATTTTGGCTCTTTCCGGTTACTAGAATTCTCAAAGAAAGGCATGTTCCCTTCCCCTCTCATGATCTGGGTTGAGGTTTCTATGATGGCTACATGATCTGAGCATTTCAGAGATGTTCCAAACAATGTGGCTAGTTATACTCCCATTGTAGCTAATGAGCATACATTATTTACTTTAATGTTGGTCCTATATCACAATGTGAATTAAATTTGGTATCTCTAAAATAAAACTGCATTCCCAGGGGTAGATGGAAATCTAATCGAAATGCTTAAAGCGAGGAATGTTTTCTGTTGGCATATGACTGAAGTTTTGAATACTTTAAATAAGGTGTTTTTCTCAAGGATATTTGACACTGCTAGTTAAGTCAATAAACATGGTGAACAGCATCAAAGCAATTTATTCCAGAAACATATTAATGACCAATTTATTCAATGTAATCACCTCTTCTCTCAATATATTTAGTCCAACGACTGCCAATCCATTTAACGCAAAGGCTGCTAATTCCATCAGAAAGGTTTTTGGTATAGAATGTAGCCAATTGTGCACCGCTATGGCATAAACTGTCCCATGGCTAACATTCAATTTAGCACAAATTTCTTCTAAAATGATGCGTCGATTCTCCTGAACAAGGTCATTAGCACTCTGCAGCGTATCAGGTGTTGCTGTTTCGATTGGTCTATGAGATCGATGTTCATCCAGTAGACTTGGGAAAACCCCTTTTGCCTATCTTTCTATTGCTTTTCGCTTGACATTTGTCGGTTTATGGATTTCTCAAAACAGTTGTTCCACCATATCTTTTCCCCGTATTAACAAGCCCCTAAAAAATGGGAAATAAGATAACGATTGTTTCCCTATATCTCCTGAACACGAGTGCGGAAAGTAACAAGCTATATGAAAGTTTGTGACGTGAAGAGTGCCATAAGCTACTAAAAATTGATCCCCATGAAAAAAATAATCCCCCCCCTAAAAAGCGGGGAATGTGAAAGTTCTTCTACTATATCTTCTGAACGCAAGGGCCTACAGTTACGAGTTAGATGTCAATGAAATGGTACGAACTTTACCCCCACCATTCTTCCCCTAGGTGAAGGGGGGATCGGATTTTCGATGGGTTCGACTTTAACGAGTCATAACTCAAATTAAAAAAACATGACATCTCCAATGTGCCCCTCAAATACGACTCTAAACGGGAGGTAAAATGTAGCCGATGTTTATGGGCAGAGGGGAGCTATTTAGATTCTCCCCAAAATAAATCGGGGCTAGCGAAATTCGAAGCGACTTTGTAAAATACAGGTGAAATGTTAAAATTTGGATTTTTTTATGATAAAATTAAGGACAGTTAGCAAAATCTAGACAACTTGGCAAAATCTAGGGTAGTTGGCAAAATTCGAAGTCACTTAGTAAAATACAGGTGAGTTGGCAAAATCTGGACAACTTGGGAAAATCTTGGGGAGTTGGCAAAATTCAGATGAGATGAAAAAATTGTTTTTTTTTCTGTAAATTATGTCTAGTTGCAAAATCGAGGTAACTTAGCAAAATCTACAGCAGTTGGCAAAATTCGAATCCACTTGGTAAAATACAGGTGAGTTGTGAAAATTGGGGTTGCTTTTGCGAAATTAAGGAAAGTTGGCAAAATCGAGGAAACTTGGCAAAATCTTGGGGAGTTTGGAAATTTTGAAGTTACTTGGCAAATTCAGGAGAGATGTAAAAATTGGAATTGCTTTTGTAAAATTAAGGAGAGTTGGCATTCGATGCGATTTGGGAAAATCTGGGAGAGTTGGCAAAATTGGAAACCACTTGGTAAATTGGCCACTTGGCCACTTGTGAAAATTAGGATTCGTTTTGTGAAATTAAGGAGAATTGGCAAAATCGGGAAAAATTGGCAAGAACTTGTGGAGTTGGCAAAATTCGAAGCCATTTGCTAAAACAGAGGTGAGTTGTGAATTAAAATTTTTAAAAATACCTATCTTCCCACATGGCCCTACTAAATGTAGAAAATAAACCTAAAGTAAACCGATGGTGAAATCAGTCACTGAATTCGTATTCACTTCATAGGAAGATAGGGCACCGTCAATCTTGTTGTGTAATTAAATCGGCGCCCTATCTTTCTTTGAGGTGAATACGAACTCAGTGACTGACTGCACCATCGATATACTTTAGGTTTATTTTCTACTTTTTAGGACCATATAGGAAGATAGCATTTTTTAAATTTTTAATTTATTTATATCTTTTGTCATTAAAAACACTTACCTTCAAAAGCTTTAATTTGATACACCGAAGAGCCAAAATATTATGACCAGCGCGTCTTTATGCAAATTGCAACAACTGCAGGTAAACGACGGCCGTGCTAAGGTCATGAAACGGTATAAATAACACCTGATACTGAGCTCTGTTAATCAGTGCTATTGTAGTTAGATAGCTAGATTTATTCTCAGAATATGCAGTAACATTACATTTACATGTTTTTACCTTAAAACTGAATTTTTTTTTAAAGAATATAATTTTTATTCATAAGGGTAAAGAAAACAAATACATTTACAATTTGACCCGCAAAGTTAAATAGCTTATCTGCAGGAAAATGAATAAATTATATTAAACATAGGTCATTCAGCCACAAAAATGGTGTACATCAAATAAATCCACAAAACACAACACATAAAAATCAGCTAACTAGAAATACCAAATAATTTTTTAATTCCATTTTAAGTCTCCTAAAAGAATCTATATTTAGTAATTCTTTTGGAATAGCATTAAATATAAGTGGTACTTGATATTCGGAGGTATGTTTCCCGTAATTATTTCGAAAATTTGGCTATTTGTAATAACCTTCGTTTTGAAGTCTTGTATTTTTGTTATGTTGAATTTTTAATTTGTAAGTTTCGTCAAAAATGTTTTTAATTATTACATTATATTTATATAAATTGCTGTAGGATAAAAGATTTAAAAATTTTAATCTATCGGTGGAAGTTTTCTAAATTTTTTGCAAATGAAACGGAATAATATTTTTAGCTATTATAGACTGCAGTTTTTCTATTTTATTTATGTTAGTTAAGTTAGTTGTTCCATGCACAATTATTCCATAATTTAAGATAGATTCGCATATTGCTTTATAAAATATTACACAGGTTTCTATATTTAATACGTATTTCAATTTTTGAATTTTTATCGCCGATATTCTCAAGCTTTCACATATGTGGGATATATGGGCATTCCACCTAAAATATTCATCAAAAATGATTCCTAAGTAATTTATTTTATTTACTTGTTCAACAAGTGGTCAACTACAAATTATTCATAATTTGAAGCATCCCTTTTTCTGCAATTTATTTTATGAGTTTTGATAAAGAGGTTTTGATGAATATGAAATCCTGGTGAATGAATAATCATCAGTTTTGTTTTTTTCTCATTTAAATAGATTTTATTATAATTTAACCATCTAATAATATTATTGTAATCTGTTTGAACCTCTGAAATGCTATCATTTAAATATTTCTGACTGTTTATTAAAACAATGTCGTCAGCATATAGATAATAGCACTATTTAATTTTGTATTGAACAAATCATTTATGTATACTAAGCCACAAAAATAAAGGACCTAAAATTGAGCCTTGGGGAATTCCATATCGTGTAATTACTTTTCTGCTGTAGCAGTTTTTTATTTTAGTAATTGTGTATCTGTCTGATAAATAATTCTAAACAAATCTAACAATATACCGCGAATACCGCAATTTTCCAATTTATTTAGTAAAATGCTATGATCTATTGTATCGAAAGCGCAATGAAATATATACAATCTTATATATCTTAGATACACAATTTTAAAGCATTACATTTTTTAATATATATTTTTCTTTATACATAGTTTCTCTAATAAAAATCATATTTTCATTCGTACCAATATATATAAAATTTTAATATTATATTTCATTAGTGTTTTATAATTTTACCTACATTTTTCAGTAAAAGTCTGAGAAAAAAATGTTGGTCTTCCACAAGAGTAAAAACTCGCTTGTGGAAGAAATTTAATAGTTATGTTTTAAGGCAGTGGTGGCGAACCTATGGCACGCGTGCCAGAGGTGGCACGTTCGAAAATTTTGCTGGCACGTGAACGATTTACCGGTGATATCATTTTATGCGCTTATAAATTATGCAATTTCTTTTAATTCTTACAATATGTACAAGTAAAAGTTTGTTTTAACGAAAGAAACAAATACGATTTTTCCTCGTGTCAGTCTACGACACCATAGAGAAAGTGATAGAAGGCGAATCTGATCACGTGACGCGTCTAAAATTGAATGTGGCCATTTTTACGCATCGTTAGCAGTGTGCGTATATGCGATTGCAAAATTTGTGATAGTGTTGGTGCGGCAGGTTGATTGTTTTGTTATATTTGCGACCGTACGTCCCGTGGCCGAGTGGTTAGTGCGCTTGGCTACTGATCTAATGGACCTGGGTTCGAGCCCCGGGTAAGGCATGGATGTATGTGTCGTTTTTCTGCTGAGGTCCTGTCATCCTCTCAGACCTTCTACTGTGGCATATAAACTGACAAGTTCCTATGAGACCTCTGTGGCAAGCAGCTGCTTGAGGGGGTATTTATTTATTTTTTTATTTTACGGAGAATCAGTGTTTACAATATTAAATACCGGTTTTCTGAAGTTCATGTATGTTCTTGTATGTTTTTGTTTTTCGATTGAGACGCCAGGTTTTATATATTGAATATTATAACAATTTTAATACATAATATGGTGGTAATATAAATAATTTAATTTACTTTTTTTGTTTGATATAGTTGGCAACATCTGCCATAATATAAAATTATCGTAATGGCAAACTTAAACGATGTGTAATCGTGCGTGCTTCAAGAAATCGTGCGCGATAAGCTGCGCAAAGCGTACTTTCGCCTTCTATCCCCTTCTCTATTTCTGTGGTTGACACATTGTAGATAACTAGCGGCGAGGGGATTCCCTCTTGGGCTATCTTTGAGGACGGTTGCTCTGATTGAGCTCTGTTGGTTAAGTTTAGTATAAAGTTAGTGAAGTTGTGTGGCAAGTAACTATAAAGAATGGCTAATGGAAAGAAAAAAAATAGCACTCCTTCTTCTCCTTTGAAGATTAGGATAAAGAAAACAAAAAATTACAACATATCTACAGCAAAGAAAAAGGGTAATGTGGACAAACAAAAAGACTTTTCGATCTTGGATGAAGACCTAAAGCTCTCATCAGAATCAGAAATTTCACCATCAAAATCCATTGAAGATAACAACGGAAAAGAAACGGAAACTACAACAGATGATAAAATTCCTCAAACAAGTATAGACAGTACAAACAAAAAGGTAAATTTTGAAAATATGGTTACAGATGAAAATAACTCTTCTAACTTAGTTAATAAATATCATAAAGAAACTAATTTAACACCAATAAAGGAACCCAATAACAAGAAATCTATAATCCTAACTTCAATTGATTCGAACAATCTTAAAGACTCTGAACTGATTTCCGAAAATACAGGAAAAAAAGATCAATTAGCACTGGTCATAACAGGAATTAAAGAAGACATGAGCGGACTAGATATTAGGAAAGTCACAACTTTTTTTAATAAATTATTAGGAGAACACATTCCTGGGAAATTTATTTCATTCGGAAGACTGCTCCTCTTTCCCAATAATCAAAAACAATATGGCATAATTATGAATCTGAAATCCCTTCTTGACATTCCAATTTCTGTGGACATTCCAGATTTCAGAAAATCTGTTTTAGGATCAATTATTGGCGTGCCCACCTCTATGCTTGATGATGAAATTCTTGAATTACTAGAAGATCAAAAAGTATTAAGCTTGAGACGCATGATATAATATGATAAGAAAATAGACGACCATACTGAAATAACATGCTCCCCAACTCATAAAATGATTCTTGAGTTCGACGGTGAGATCCTTCCTGATTACGTATATATTGGCTTCAGAAGATATCGTGTAAAAAATTACAATCTACCTCCTAACTTGTGTTTGAGGTGTTATGTGTTTGGACATGCAATTTCCTCATGTCGGGGAAAATTAACATGTAAAAAATGTGGTGGAGGACATCACTATAAAAAATGCACGGCGAAAGGCTTTAAATGCCCGAACTGCAACGGACCACATCCTGCAACATGGTCCGGTTGTCAAGCTCGGATAATAGCATGCAAGGCGAGAACCATTCAAATTAATGAAAACATCAACTGGCAACAAGCACTAATTAAAGCGAAATTAACTTTCCAGGACTTTACTACCGATCAAAATGCTGCTAGACAAATACGAACTGACGTTGAGAACTATAACACATCATTGATCAACAAACGGGTTGAAAACACAGAATATGCGGACCTGGGAGTGAGCTCTCAAGATGAAGACGATGACGTCACAAACGCATTCTTCAAAGCTGAACCGTCAACATCTAATGAATTCCCTATACTGACTAAAATAAATGAAACTAAGTCTCCGATCACTATGGACTATGCTAGAAGTGTAAAGAAGAACATAACTGGAGCAAAAAAAACCCAAGAAATCGATAAACAACAAACCGATTAGACAAGAACAAAAAGAAAAACACGATCAAGCTGAAATAAACAAAGTTCAACTATCTGACGAGACGAGAGGCATGATTCTAAACATCTTCATTAGATTATTGGAATACCTACTGCCAAATTGTCCAGAATTGAACTTAATCAAGGATATACTCCTTTCTATATCATTGGGTGGTTCATGAAAAACAACATTTTTTTATTACAATGGAACTGTAGAGGTTTGTTGTTAAGAACACCTTTTCTTAAACAGTTAATATTATCTAAAAAAATTTACAAATTATATGTTTACAAGAATCTCAGATAGATAATATCCCCAGCTTGAGTAATTTTGTTACATATAGTCAAAGAAATAGTAAAACTTTTAGAGGAATCGTAACTTATTGTAACAAAATGATCCCTCAAAGAAAAATCTATATAAATAACATTACTGATAAATTAGAATATATAATATTACAAGTAAAAATAAATAATGTAAATACATATATAATTAACTTATATAATCCATGCAATCATATAATTTATGATCAATATGCAGCTGTTCTAAAAAACTTAGAAGGAGAAATATTCTTTTGTGGAGATTTCAACACTCACAATAAAATGTGGTATTCTTATAAGAACGACAATAAGAGTACTCATCTAATTAAAATAATTGAAAACTTTAATTTAATCATCTTAAACAATAAGTCACCTACAAGGAAAAATATCACAGATAATCGATCAGTAATAGATTTAACTTTATGTACCAATGAAATTTCTAAAATTATCCAATGGAACATACTTGCAGACACATATGGTAGTGATCACTGGCCCATACTCATTACATTTAAAACATCTTTAAACACAACTAAACCACAAATTAAAATTACGAATTGGGGAGCACTGAGAAAAAACCTTGAAGAAAATTGCCCTTTTAATAAGAACACAAATTATAACACTGTTATTAAAACTTTAAATGAAAAAACCAAAGAACAGACAGAAAATATTATCAAAAAAATCCTAAAAATCATATTGAAACAATATTTATAAATAAATTAATTGCCATTAGAAGAAGAGCAGAAAGGAGGATGGAAAGAAATCGAACTTTCATAGATTGCGAAAATTTTCACAGACTAGAAAATGCAATAGAAAAAAAAAATCAAAAATATACAAAAAATAAACTGGAAAGTCTTAACTGAAAAACTATCTCCCAACACAACAACAACAAATTTATGGAGAATTTATAGAAAACTCTATACTACTACCAATCCCAAAAATCCTATAGTTTCATTTTCTCTAAAAAATAACTTAACTACACAGGAAACTACAGAAAAACTAGCAGAATTCTACACTCTTAGACATTATAAACCACACAATAAATTAGACAAAAGCTATAAAGGTTCAAATATTTTTCACAAAACATTCCATTGTAATAAAACAGAAATTCTAAATACCCCTTTTACATTATTCTCAAAAAAAAAATACAACTCCTGGCAGAGACGGGATCTCAAATTAAATTTTTAAAAACCTACCAGCCAACTAGATTCAATTCTTATTAGATTTCTTAAACAAAATTTGGACATCCAGAGAATTTCCTGAGTCATGGTCAGAGAATCATATGATTTTCATAAAAAAAGAAAAAAAATTCTGCTGAAGAACTAAACTCCTACCGCCTCATATGTCTAAGTTTCAATATTCTTAAGATCTTATGATTGTCTACAGAATGAATTGGTATCTAGAAAAAACAACATTTTTCACAAATTTTGTTATGGATTCAGATTTGGCCGTGCCACCAAAGACTTATTACTAGACATAATAACAGATGCTGAACAGGCTGTAAAAAATAAATAATTTATGGTAGGGGTAGTCATTGACTTGGAAAAGGCCTTTGACTCCATCTCACATCATGCTTTATTATTTAAAATTAGATCTTTAAAAATTTGTGGTAACTTATACTACTTTCTATTCCATTTAATACAAAATAAATTCTTCAAAGTTAAAATTGGAAATAAATTCTCTAACAAACATAAATTTGTAAATGGAATTATTCAAGGAGATATATTATCACCAATATTATTTAGTATATACTTAAACGACATAGAAAGCATCTTTAATGATGACATTGAATTCGGAACTTATGCAGATGATCTGATTTTTTGGACAAGACATTACAATATAGATATATTACAAAAAAGAATTCAAAATACAATAAACGAAGTAAACATGTATTGTGAAAAATGGAACTTACAATTAAATATAGATAAAACTAATATTATTTACTTTCACAAAAAAGAAATCTTACCAAATGACTTCATTATAAAAATAAAAGATAAGAACATAAAAATAGTGAACAACCTAAAATTTCTAGGTTTACACTTAGACTCAAAACTATTATGGAACATATATTTACAAAATGCAAAAGATAAAGCTAACAAATTATTCCAATATCTAAGATACTTAGGTAACTCAAGTTGCGGATGCACATCAAAAAACTTAATACTTTTATATAATGCAATAGTCTTACCTAAATTCACTTATGGCTTAGAATTGATCAATAACTTATCTAAAACTAAAATGAAAAGTCTAGAAACAATACAAACAAAAATTCTGAAATACTGTCTGGGACTCTTACAACCTACAACAAATATTAATATATATGCAGAAACATTATTTCCACCATTAAACATAAAAAAAGTACCTACTTTCAAATCTCATATTTAGAATAACTACAAAGAACCTACAACACCCAATTATTGACAAAATCAAAACAAACTTCATAGATACATCATTAACAGATTTACCAGAAAGAAACTTATTTTTAAATATCATTGAAAACAAATTAAGTGGGGACATTATTACACATTATCCATATTGGATATCACCTTTTCCAAAATTATACAATGAAATTCCAGGAATTTATTCTAAAAAACAATTAGACACAAATAGCTTAAAAATTCTAACTGAAACATATATAGAAAAAACTTATAAAGATTTCACTAAAATTTATACTGATGGTTCACTAAACTCAGAGAGAACCATAACATCAGGAGCATTCATGTGTAATTCATATAGATTCCAATTCAAACTTAGTAGATCATCCCCAGTGATAATAGCAGAAATTACAGCAATATTACATGCCATAAATTGGGCTCTAAAATTCTATAATAATAAAATTGTAATCTTAACAGATAGTAAAACTTCCTTAGAAATCATAACCAAAATCCTTTTAAAAGTAATTTTGCCATATACATTAATGATATTTTAGCAATTACTGAACAACATATACAACATAACAACACAATTTATATTCAATGGATACCTTCACACATTAATCATAAAGAAAATGATTTAGTAGATTCTCTAGCTAAACAAGCTAAAAATCTAAATACCTCAAATCTCATTCATAAAAATCAGAATAAAATCAAAATGACTGAAGAACTACAAAATTGGTATTACATAAATGCAACAAATACACATAGATTTAATATAACCACTAATATTAATAAATTTAAAGACTACAACTTGAAAAAGAAAGAAATAAACATTATTTTAAGAATTAAGATTAATTTAGCTCTTACTAATACTACTCTCTTCAAAATAAAGAAAACTAATAACCCAAATTGTATTACATGTAATGAACCACACACACTAGAACACATAATTTTTAAACGTAGAAAATATAACAATCAAAGAAAAACTTACTATCAAAAATTACAAAAATACAACATAAATCAATATAATTTCAAAACTATCTTAGAACCACCCAATAAACATCTAAAAGGGACTTTGTATAAATTATTAATCTCTTACTTTAGAGATATAGATCTAATTGACAAACTATAAAAAAGAAAAAGGAAGGAAAAACATGAAAATATAAAGATCACTCTTTTATTATGTCTGAATGAGTCTGAGATCAGAAAAATTTTTTCGATCTTGGGAGTATTCATTTGGGGAGATGTCAACAACAACAACAACTAGCGGCGACTAAGTCATGCGTAGAATTCCCGGACTTTTCCGTCTCTAATCCTACGTACGTTCTTTTATGCATTTAGCCTTAAGGCTGCGTGTCCTCAAGTAAGCAGAAAGCAGCTGCAAATGGTTTTTGCTGTATGTGTGAATTATATAAAGGCAATTTAATTTAGGCATTTAATAAAACGTTTGATTTTATTTTTGAATAAATTTATTACAGTTCTACTTACCATGGCTAGTGAAAATAAAAAACCAAAATTATCAGAATCAAGCAGCAGAGAATTCCAAATTTGGTGGACTGAAGAGCATGGCATGATTAACAAAAGCTATTAATTATAATCATTATAAAGCAGTATGCGTTTTATATTTCGGGACAGTTGTATGCAGAATGTCGTCAGTAAAATGGCATTATGAGACAAACCATAAATCGCTCCTTGAGAAAAGCAAGGACGAACAAAAAGAATTTATTGCTCTGGCAATTAAAAATAGAAATATTGAGTCAACATCCCTAATGATATTTATCGGCAGTCGTTCAAATATAACTGCTGCTAGTTTTTTTTGCCTCAAACGTAATTGCCAAACACGGAAAACCTTTTAGTGATAGGGAATATATGAAAGAAGCATGGTTAAAATGCGCACCAGCTCTGTTAGAAGATTTTGAAAAAAGGAAAAATTATTCAAAGAGTAAAAGATATTCCTTTGGCTAGAAACGCGGTGAAAGATAGAATCTTGAAAATGGCTAAAAATATAACTCATCAGCAAAAAATTCTGGTTTGATTTCTCTCTGCCTTGATGAGAGCACTGACGTAACTGGATCAGCTCGTTTAGCAATTTTTATTCGTTATTGTGTTGAGAATAATATCAAAGAAGAATTCATCAGTTTAACAAACGGAATAAATATTTGCAACGCAGTTGTAAATGCACTCGCTGAAAGAGAAATAGATCTTTCCAAAAATATATCAGTAACTACTGATGGTACTCGCAGTATGACTGGAAATGAAAATGGTTTTGTCAATTTATTTCCGGAACGTATTGGAATTCAGTTCTGGGTTTTCATTGTATTATACATCTGCAGGTTTTATGCGCAGAGTCGTTGGAAGATGTTTTTGAAGATTTCAAGTCGTTGGAAGATGTTATATAAACCTTGTAACAAAATTGGTCCATTTTATACTGCACGCGCTTTAAATAAACGAAAATTTCTAGAATTATTAAATGAAGTACAGTCAGTGTACAAGGTTTACTTATGTACAACAACGTCCGATGGTTAAGTCGTGGACAAGTTTTTCAAAGATTCGTTGATTAGATGAACTTAGACTTTTTTTACATAATGAGAAAAATCATTGAAAAATGTAATCAATTATTGGACGTCGAATAGCTTTCCAAATTAATGTTTTTTACTGATTTGTGCTTACATTTAAATGAATTAAATGTTAAACTGCAAGGTGTTAACAAGACAGTTATTGTCATGTTTGATTTAATCAAAGCATTCGAAGCTAAATTACAAATTTTCAATCGTGACGGAATTCATTTCAATCCAACACCTTCAAATATTTTCCAAATGCAAACATATTCTTTGCAGATCCAGAATCTCATGATAAACCAGATCAAGTTAAATTGACACAAGAGTTTTCTGCAGTTATTCAGTCGATAATCAACGAATTTTCTTCAAGATTTTCACAGTTCAGGCAATTTGCAGAAATATCAAAATTTATTTTACATCCGGACATAACATTAGCAGATAAACTCAATTTGGAGATTTTCGAGTGGCTAAATTTGGAAGATATAGAAATGCAATTAATCGATTTGCGATCCGTTCTATATGGAAACAAAAGTTTGCCGATTTTAGAAATGACTCGGAAATAATTAAAAATGATCGATTATTGGGCGTATATAAAAAGAATGCAGATGAGGAAATAGTGAGAACTTGGAATACCATTCCCGAAACCTTTAGTTGTCTGAAAAAAACTAGCAACGGCTATATTATCTATTTTCTCCTCTACATATGCTTGTGAGTCATTATTTTCCGAAATGAATTTATAAAAGACAGTTTAAGAAATAGAATGACTGATGAATATAGTTCAGCGTGTGTATTACTAAACGTGACGAAATATGAACCTGATATAAAGAATTTGGCTTCCAATGTACAACAGCAAAAATCTCATTAATAAATAATTGATTTTTATATGACAAACTTTATGACAAGTTATGAGTACATCTTTATAGAATTATATGTTAATTTTTAAACTTGTCTCAATAAAATTCTGCATAATTAATTTTTAAACTTGTCTCAATAAAATTCTGCATAATTAATTTTTATTAATATTTTCCTCTATTAAAAACTGCCCGGCATGTCAGCAACTCGATAACTATTATTTGTAAATTTTTGGCACGCTCACGTAAAACGGTTCGCCACCACTATTTTAAGGAAAATGAAAAGGCAACATGCTTCAGTTTCATATTTCCTCACATTTTGCTAGCTTGCTTATAAAAATCAAAGTAAATATTCACCAATTTATAAGTTCGAAAATTTCCGTTAAAAATAAACGAAAAAAAAACTTTACTGCGTAGAAAACAGAAATAAAATATATAATTCTATATTGAAATTGTTCGTTAATAAATGGTTCAGTTGAGCACTTTAATAGCAACTTTGCGTCTAATGAAATTATATTGCATTTAATTCTCTTTTATTTCTAAAACATAGTCTCAATATTTGCCACATTTAAAATCCATTTTCTTAATTCTTTAAAGAAAAAGCTATCATTCCTTATTCCTTTAATGTACTCTGATAAACAGTTAAAAAACTTTGGCGCCAAATAAACGTAATATTTTTCAACTATAGTTTTGTTCGTTTTTAAATCAAGTATGGGTTGGGTTGTTTAACCTCTGAGCGGCACTTTTTTGCACACCATGGGCTAAATGGCAGGTCACATGGACCCCGAAGGCTCAGAGAAGGTTGGGGGAGGGGACCCACGGGAACAGCTGTTGGGAGACAGATGGTAGCCTCCCGTCAAGGCCATCCAGCGTGTTCTTTAACGTGCACAGGGTATGACTCTCCAGCACACGGGGCCACGGCTTAACGTCCCATCCGACGGACGGCGGCCTTTCCAAGCCCATCGGTGTCCCCTACTGACCGTGGGCAGGGCGGGGAATTTTGCGGAGATAAATCTCAACGCTGACCCAGCTGGGACTCGAACTAAATCAAGTATGAAAAGATATTTCTGACAGTTGGGTATTCTTTCGAAATGCCCGTAAGGTTTAAACATTAAAATTCTTTCTTATATATTTCAGTACATGAAATACATATAATTTCCTTATTCCTAAAATACCCAATTTTCTGAAGCTAAAAATGTTAGGCTATAATAATTTATACCCCTGAAAAAAAAGGGAATCAATATTTGGAGATTTTCGAGTGGCTAAATTTGGAAGATATAGAAATGCAATTAATCGATTGTATACCTTTGCAAATTGTATTCATTGTATACCTTTGCAACGCTTTCAAACTTTCTCAGTTTCATCATGCATCTAGTTATTTGGTTCTGCACACAGAGTAATGGCTTGATTGTTGCCAAATAAACTCGATAATAAACCATATATCAAAAAAGATTCAATCCAAGAATAGTAAACAGTTTTTAATAAAGATAAATTTATAAATTTGCGGATGTAATAAATTTTAGGTATGATGCAGTTAATTTTTTTAACAACATCAAATATTTGTATTTTCTAATTTTGTCACGACTGCAATTTTCCAGCACAAAATTTAGAGTAGAAAATCACCCTATCACGAAAAAAAAATCAATCTGATTTTCTCTTGGTCTAATATAAATATATTTCGTCTTCTTTGCATTTAAAAAGAGTTTATTGACTTTTAGCCACGTTCATATTTTTATCCAGTCACTATTTATATTCTCTAAAATTTGATCTTCAACTCCAGAATATATTAGTGCAGCATCATCTGCAAATAAAATTACTTTACCATTCAAATCCAATGTACAGAAGTCATTTATATAAAGCAAAAAAGAGTAAATAAATAAAAATCCCAAAACAGAACCCTGAGGAACACCAACTGGTACATTTGTTTCTTCACCAATATATTTTCCAATTTTCACTTTTTGCTTCCTATTAATTATTATCCATGAAAACAAATTTCCCCTAATACCACAGGTTTTTAACTTTTGTAATAATATCTCATGATTCACGGAATGAAAAGCTTTTTTCAAATAAAAAAAAATAACTTTTTAACATTTTGATTTAAATTTCTGTAGATTTGCGTGGTCATTACTAAAATCGCAGTTTGAGTATTCAAACCTTTTCGAAATCCAAATTGGTTTGGGACAAATAAATTATGCATATTCCAAAAGTTAAATTTTTTTTATTTCTTCAAGAATCTTAGAAAAAGTTGATAGAAGCGAAATTGGTCTATAATTTTCAGGAAAACACTTTCTACAAAAGAAAAGTTTAAAGTTTACAAAATATGAATCTAATTTCCGGAAAAATATTTTTAATAGTGGTAATGTAATTTCGTCTGAACCAGGTGATTTTCCCTCCTTCAGTTCCTTGATAGTGTCAAAAATTTCTTGTTCTGATATTATAAGGGAAAAAAATGGAATTAGGCATTTTACATTTTAAATAACTTATTATCTCTTTTATTTCGGTTTCATTTTGTAGATTTTGTTTAAATAATGAAGAAATTACCCCAGCAAAATATTTGTTACATTTATTAACAAATTCCTGCTACTTTTCATCAAACCGAAGTAAATGATTTCTATCCGTGGTACTTTGAGGAGGATTGCCCTTTACCTTTCTTCCGTCACATATTTCATTGATAGTTTCCCAATTTTTTCTAGTATTATTTCCATTTTTTATAGAAATATTTTTATAACAATCATTTTTAATATTTCTGATTACATTAGTTAACATATTTTTATATCTTTTAAAATAAACATTTTTATTTTCATCCAATTTTTTTTATTTAGATCTTTCATGTAAATTTATTTTAAAATTTATTGAATTAACAATAGCTTCTGTTATCCATGGTTCGAAATTTCAATTTTTCTTTTTAGAGTACCTAATTTGCGCATCTTTAATTAGTAGAGTTAATTCCCTTAGAAATGCATCAAATGCTAAATTCACATTTACCTGTCTCGCGACATGATCCAATGATTTTTCTGACAATAACTTTTTCAATTTAGTATATTGAATCTTAGTAAAATTTGTAGGAAGCTTTTCTGTAGAAACGTCTGTATAAAAACCACACTTTATAATACTTCCAACAAAAAAAAGACCTGAGATGTCAATTTTAACAATATATGTAGTTACAGTGTCTAATCTAAAATTTCTAATGTAAAGATGATCTAAGCAGGTTTTAGTACTTTCCCTAGTAACAGAGAAGCATGACAGGAATGGAAACCATTTGAATTTATCATTGGTAAAAAATTTATTTTGTGTGGATCATCAGATAATAAATCCAAATTAAAATCTCCTGTCATTATCATACTATTTCGTTTAACACAGTTAAGCCATGTTGCGAATTCATCAATAAATTCTAATTTACTGAATTATATGCGCTCTATAGATTGCAACAAGGCCAATTTCGTAATTGAATGCTTTTTATATGCAATTCCACTAAGTCAGCAGTTTTAAAATCAGAAAAAATCTGGTTCACTTCCCATTCTTCTTTAATGTAAACAATTACTCCTCCTGACCTTTTTTTCTCCCTACATTTATAGTATTCTTTATATCCATCTATTTTATATAAGGCTATTTCCCCTTCTTTTACCCAAATCTCAGTAAGTACTATAATTTCTGGTTTTGATTCAATTAAATTTAGGAATACTACAAAATGACCAATTTTTTTCTCAGACTTCTATTTCCCTGTAAAATGTTTATTCCACAGCACCAACAAAAATAATTTTATCATAAATATTTTTTTATCAGTGTCAATAAAATTGAAATAATAATCATTTATCATATATAATTCTTCATCATTATCTGTAATACTACGAAAATAATCAGAATCAAAATCATAAACAGTAACATCTTGTTCTTCAGATGGGAAAGGCAACGGACTTAAGGAGTTTGACAAAGTCCAAATTGTAATGACCAGATGACTGGGTCAGAGCATTTCCGAGACTTCAAAGCTTGTGGAGTGTTCACGGTCCGCCGTGGTTAGTACCTTCCAAAACTAATCTGAGGAGGGAAAAACCACGAAACACTGGCTGACCACTGCTCATCGATGCTAGCGGTGAGCAAAGGCTATCCCATATGGTACGAGCCAACAGAAGGGATACTGTGGCACAACTCACCCGTGATTTGAATGCACGGTCACACTTAACTTACAAAAGTTAAAGGATCTGCTGGCAACGTGTTGGTACCAGATACCATAAGACAACTTTAGAAATCTTGTAGCGTCCATGCCTCGCCAGGTAAGAGCTGTTTTTACGGCACATGAAGGACCAACATCATATTAGGCAGGTGGTCATAATGTTTCGGCTATTCGGTGTACATGATTCATAAATATCGACCACATTTTTCCTTCCTTTTGGAATCATATTTGAGCTAGTCGCCGTCACAAGCTTAATTTGAGATATGACTCGTTAAAGTCGAACCCCAGGAAAATTCGCTCCCGTTTCTAACGGGTGGAAGCAAATTCGGGGGAAAAATTCGTAATAGTGTACCATGGTCATTACATAAGCTTTCATTTGACACTTAACTCGTAACTGTAGGCCCTAACATTCGCAAGATAGAGTAGAACATCTTTCACAGTACTCATTTTTAGGGGGGAAGAATGCATGGGGGGTCAATGTTTTATAGCCTATGACACTCACCGCATCACAATCTGTCATTTGACACATAGCTTGTTACTTTCTGCACTCGCGTTCAGGAGATATAGGGGAACAATCATTTTCATACCCCCCCCCCTCTTCTTAAGAGGGAATTCGCCGCGTCAAAATCTTTCATTTTACGCATAGCTTATTACTTTCAGCACTCGTATTCTGGAGATATAGGGGGATTAATTGTTTTCATATTCCCCCCACTTTTTTTTTCAGGGGTATAAATTATTTATAGCCTGACAATTTTAGCTTCAGAAGCTTTCGTTTGACTCATAGCTTGTTACTTTCCGCACTCGCGTTCAAGAGACATAGGGGACAATCATGTTTACCCCTTTTTTAGGGGGGAAGAAAGCATGAAATGTCAACCCCGCGTCCGAAGTATTCATTTGATTAATTATTTGTTACTTTCGTCACCCCATTCTGGAGATATTATGGAAGAATTGTTTTCGTATTTCTCCTGGAAAAATTTAATGTCACTTGGTAAAATACAGGGGAATGGTGAAAAATGGGAGTGCTTTTGTGAAATTGAGGGTAGATAGTACAACCGAGAAAACTTGACAAAATCTGCAAATGTCAAAGCCGAAAGCAATATGAAGAAAGGTAGAAATGGGATTGGTTTTATGAAAATAAGTATAGTTGGTGCAATCGCGAAACTTTGACAAATCTAGAAAAGTTGGTCAGTTGTCGAAATTGGGACTGGTTTTGTGAACATAAATAGAATAAGCAAAATCTTTTGTACTTTGCAAAATTTGAATCCACTTGCTAAAATACAGGTGAGTTGTGAAAAATTGTTTTGGTTTTATGAAATGAAGTACAGTTGGAGCAATCTATAAAACTTGACCAAGTGTTGTATAGTTGGTAAAATTCGAGAGTTTATAAAATGAAATAGTAACCGAGTCACTTGGCAAAATGCGAAAGGATGAAAGCTGTCATCCCCCCCCACACACACACAAAATAAATACCCCCTGAAGCAGCTGCTTACCATAGAGGTCTGACAGGAGCCTGTCAGTTTATATGCCACAGTAGAAGGTCTGAGAGGATGGCAGGACCTCAGCAGAAAATAAAACAAATAGCCATGCCTTACCCGGGGCTCGAACCCAGACTGTAAATAAAATTGTAAAAATTTTTTAAAATATCTATTTTCCTACATGCCCTAAAAAGTAGGAAAAAAAAAACATAAAGCATATCGATAGTGCATCAGTCACTGAGTTCGTATTCACTTCAAAGGAAGATAGGGCGCCGATTCACCTGCTCAACAAGATTACCAGTGCACTATCTTCCTTTGAAATGAATACTAACTCAATGACTGATTGCACTATCGATATGCTTTAGGCTTATTTTTTTTACTTTTTAGGGCCATATAGGAAGATAAGTAATATAAATAAATTGAAATTAAAAAAAAAATGCATATCTTCCTATTGCTTTTTGCGCGTCATTTGTCGATTTGTAGGTTTATCGAAACAATTGTTCCACGATATCTTTCGAACGCAACGGGCAAAGTTAATGCTTTACATGTCAAATGCAAGCTTATGATGCGGGGAGTGTCATTAGAAAAGCTTGACCCCCACCCCCCCATTCTTTCTTCTCTACCTAAAAAAGGGGGAAATATGAAAACAATTGTTCCTCTATATATCCAGAACGTGAGTGCCGAAAGCTATACGTCAAAGGAAAGTTTGTGAAGCGGGGAGTGTCATAGACTATGCAAAATTAACCCCTCCCCCACCCATGCTTTCTTCCTCCTGCCACCTAAAAGAAGAGGAAACATGAATCGGAACGGAAATGCTGTAAGTAACAAGTTAAGTACCAAATGAAAGCTTGTGACATGGGAAATGTTACAGGTTAAAAAAATTCCACCACTCTTTTTCTTCCCCTGCCCTTTTCTTTATCCGAATCCGAGGGACTGCAATTACGAGTTAGTTGTCAAATGAAATCTCCTCTGAGGACCATCGTAGATTATTTGGAATTCCCTCCCAATTCTCCTCTTCCCCTCAAAAAAGGGGCTGGTTTTTGCGGGGGTGGACGAGTCATATCACAAATTAAAGCTTGTGTCGTCTACATGTCGAACGTGTGGAAAAAAGAAGTATAAATTTGTGAAACAGGAAGGAAAATTTGTAAAAGGTGGTGACATAGTAAGCTGGATTCAAGAAAAGTTTAATCCACCCGAAATGCACATTCTAGGTTACCAGTATTGTGGACCTTTTACGAAACTGGAGAAAATGTTAATGCGAGGAGATCCTGGTATTAACCATGTGGACAAAGCCTGCAAAAAGCACGACATTTCTAACAGCAAATCTACAGAAACTAAAAAGAGACACGAAGCCGACCAAGAATTATTAAATGATTTGGATGAAATTCAGAATCCAACTTTAGGAGAAAGAATTTCAAGAACGATAATCAAACCTATCATTAAAACAAAGGAACGGTTCGGTTTAGGACACGAGAAATAAGATGCTTTCTTCCATTTACTATGACCCATTAAAGGGATTTTCCGGTATAAAAGATCTAATGCGCAAAACTGGATTGACGGAAAAAGAGGTAAAAAGATTTCTCCAACAACAAGATGTGTACACATTACACAAACCCATTTATAAAAAATTCCAAACCAGACGGGTTTATGTCTCGAATGTAGACGACCAGTGGCAGAATGATTTAATCGACATGCAAAATTTAAATTTCACAATAACCACACGAATTACATTTTAACCGTGATTGACATTTTCAGCAAATTCGCCTGGGCAATACCTATTAAAAAGAAAACGGGTAGCGAGATTACCAAAGCATTTGTAGAAATTTTTAAACAACGTAAGCCATCCAAGTTACAAACGGATAAAGGAACTGAGTTTATCAATAAAGAAACTCAAGCATTGTTTAACCAACGAGGTGTCCATTGGTTGCCACAGAAATGAGACTAAAGCTCAAATTGTGGAACGATTTAATAGGACTCTAAAGACAAAAATGTGGAAATATTTCACTGCCAATAACACTAGAAAATGGATCGATGTCCTACCAAAACTCGTTAAGAATTACAATACTTCTTATCACAGATCAATAAGAATGACCCCAAAAGAGGCAAGCTTGCAGAAAAACAAAGATATTGTGTATTTTAATCTGTTTGATAAAATAATTAAAAATATTACAGCACCAAAATTTAAAATTGGCGACAGAGTGAGAATCGCCAAGTACAAGACACCGTTTAGAAAAGGTTATCTGCCCAATTTTACAGAAGAGATTTTTGAAATTGCTCAAGTTCTTAATACAGATCCCATAACCTATAAGATCAAGGATCTGAAAGGAGAACCAATCATTGGTAGTTTTTACACCCAAGAAATGGTGAAATACGAAAAACAAGATGACATTTATAAAGTTGAAACCATTCTGAAAACTAGAGTGAAGAATAATAAAAAAGAGTATTATGTTAAATGGTGTGGTTAAATGGTTTAAATACATTTAATTCCTGGGTCAAAGAACATGATCTTTTTAAATAAAGCAAATGGAGATTCATAATTTAGACTTTGAAGAAGATGAGAAATTCTTGAACAGAAACGTATTAGCACCTCTCTGGCCTTTTAGACTTTTAATCTGCGGTCCATCGGGCTCAGAGAAGACGAACTTTTGTTGAACTTAATATTTAAACATCTCTACTATAATAAAATCTTTTTATATGTCAAAGATTTAACCGAGCAGAAATATCAGTTTATGCAAGAAATATTCGACGATTTGCACGAAATTTTAGAGAAAACATTTGGCGAAAAAATCTCAATTGCAACTTTCTCTTCCAGTAAAGAAGATATCGTCATGTTCAACGAACTGGATCCCGACATGCAAACTTTAATTGTTTTCGACGATTTCGTAACCGAAAGAATTCAAAAACTCATCGAAGAATTTTTCGTCAGAGGAAGGAAAAAGAACATGACATTGATTTACCTGACACAGAGTTATTTTTCGACTCCGAAAGGCATTCGAATCATCATCATCATCATCATCATCATCATCATCATCATCATCATCATCATCATCATCATCATCATCATCATCATCATCATCATCATCATCATCATCATCATCATCATCATCATCCTCCTCCTCATCCTCCTCCTCCTCCTCAAGCAGCCATGGGCTACGGAGGTCCAACCAGACCGTGCAATTTAGTTCTCCAAGCAAATCTATCCTGAGCTACATCTACTGCATCTGGCCACTGCACACCAATTCTAACAAGGTCCTGTTTGACATTGTCTGCCCACCGCATCCTAGGTCTCCCCTTCTTTCTGAGGCCTTTAGGCACACTGTTCATAACCCTATTCGCCAATCTATAATTATTCATACGGGCAACATGGCCAAACCAACGGAGTCTCTCCCTGCACAATATGCTGCTTAAAGGAGGTTTGCAAACTCCTTTGCCTAATCTCATCATTAGTTATAAAGTTGAACCACCTAATGCCCAAGATACTGCGTAAGCATCTGGAATCAAAAGCATCTAGTTTCCTGTTATCTTGTTTACAAAGTGTCCAAGTTTCACTACCATAACTAACCCTAGAAAGAACCAAACTATTATACAGTCTAATTTTAGTCTTTAGGTGTATATGCCTATTTCTCCACACTCTCCATAGGTTCTTAAAAGTCCCGGCAGCAATCCCTATTCGTCTGTTAATCTCATGCTGCACATCACCATTATCTGTTACATAGCTCCCAAGATAATTAAACTGTGACACCTGCTCAAGACTGCAACCATTCAGATTAACTGAATCACAGCCTGCCTGACCAATTTTCATCACTTTAGTTTTCTCTCTGTTTATAACCAAACCTACTCTACTACCAGTCTCATCAACAGCTCGAATGAAAGAGTTCATCTCATCAACATCATTTGCCAAAAGGGCTAAATCATCAGCATAATCTAAATCAGAAATTTTCGTATCTCCAGTCCATTTAAGGCCAAAATCTTTCCCTTGAAGTGAATTTCGCATAACATAATCAATAACCAAACTAAAGAGAAAAGGAGACAAAATGCACCCTTGTCGAACACCAGAAGTAATGCTAAACCAATTGCTACAAGCCTTACCAACTCTCACACACGACTCAGTGTTATTATAGAGAGCTTTCATAATGTTAACTAACTTGTCTGGTATACCATATGATCTCACAATCAACCACAAATTATGACGATCAACAGAGTCGAAAGCCTTTTTGAAATCAACAAAGCTAGCAACCAAAGGTTTCTGAAACTCTAAACATTTCTCAAGAATCTGCCTAAGTGAAAATATCTGATCCACACATCCCCTACCACTTCTGAATCCACTCTTTAATATGCAGAACAAGAGAGAAATGTTGCAGATACAAATGGATCATGCAACAGAAATCAGGAAAGATATTTTTATGCAGTTTCCAAACCACACGATTTCTTATTAATCGATGAAAAAACCAAGCTAATGCCTCTGAAGTACAGAAAAAACTTTGGTAAATAAAGATGAATTACTTAACAAAGTTTGGCGTTATCAGCTCTGAAACCGGCTCCGAAAGAGGACCAGCGGAATTCCAGGTGTCGGTTTTAAATTGACACACGATGGAGAATACGACATGAGTAATAAAAAATTGAGAAATGTCGCGAATACCGAAGAGGGTTCGAACTCTGTGACAAAACAATATCTAAAACAAGATTCTATAACACTGAATCACACGGGAAATTATGACGCAAATACTAAAAGAATATCGAACATAGGCAGACCTATAGAGGATGGAGATGCCGCTACCATTCATTACTTAATAATGCTTCTTTAATTTTTCGGAACAATCGCTACGAAGCGCGAAATAAACAAATAATCAATGTTACTGAATCAGATGCAGATTCTGGAGTAGTTACAAAACGATATTTGGGAAAAAGAGCACTTTGCAATGACAATGATAATTACGATGCAAGCAATAAACGCATTAAAAATCTTGCAGAATCGATCGATTCATCCAATGCTACTACAAAACACTACATCGCCAACTTGACCACTGTTCAAAATAGTACAATGAATACATTGGTGAGAAATAAAGATGGACTTTATGTTCCACGAAGCATTGCATTCGACGGACATAGTTTCAATGCAGAAAAAAAAAACAAATCTTTGATATTGCCGATCCCGAGTCGGATTCTGCTGCTGTAACTAAGGGTTATTTGGAAAAAGTCGCATTAACTGGCGAGGATGTCTTTAATGCGAACAATAAGAGAATAGGAAATCTCGGGGAACCGAAGCACAACAGAAATGCGACACAAAAAGTTACGTTGATGGCTTGACAAAGTTAGATCCTAACCCATCCAATACTTTATTGAGAAATGAAAATGGACTTTGTGCATCAAGTGGGAGCAGTTTCAATAGCGATGCAAATGGGAAACGAATTACGAATGTTGGCACCCCAATTCTAAACAATGATGCTGCTACGAAACTATACGTTGATAAAAATACTGTAAGTTGACTTACCTATGGTGATAAAGAAGTGAAAAAATACATATTGCAGTCTCATCCAATTATACAGATAAACACAAAATTCGACCTAATAATGCCACCTATTTTCAAAGATAATTACCATCTATGCATATCTAATGGATATATAAGCAAGGTAATCTGCTGCACAACAAATCCCTCTTTTAGTATAAATTATAGTATCAACTTGGACGATCAAAAATTCTTTGAAGTAGTAAGACCACAACTTCAGCAATTTTTTTCTGTTACTCCAGTAAACAAGAAATTTGACAGGGGTAGCAAGATTAGTGTTTCACTTGCTAGACACTATCCAGATCCAAAAGAAAGAAGAAAAGTTCTTGGAGGTCTTGTTTCAGACTTTCATCACTGGGTATATGTCTTTATTGTATATGAATAAAGATGAAGGACCTTAAGCAATTACACAGTATTATAGATCAAATTTTGAAATCGCGAGATACTACAAAATCGAAAATTGAAGACACTATTTTGGGAGAGGAACGAATTAAGGAAACCCTCGAAAATGTTCACAAGACAGTGGTCGAACGGTTAAAAGGTCTGGAAACTGTGCGTGGAGAAAACCATGAAAAACTTACAGGATGTAGTGAAAACTTTAGAGCCAGAAGAGCCCACTGAGATGTCAGAAAAACGTTCGTTTATAATCCAGATTCCAACTTGTAAGATGAAATATTAAACCAATATAAACTAAAACTTCCGAGTGATATCTTAGAGGCGAGAAACCCCATTCCTGAGCTAAAAGAAATGATTCACCAAACAATCGGGCATTTTCAGAAACTGGGGGGCAACAATAAGGCTACAGAAACCAAACGTTATGGTAGAACTACTGAGAAATATCGAATTATCGATAATCACATTGAGGCACTTAGAAAATATTTAAAGTCGATTAAAATGATGCTCACGGTAATAGAAAGTCAAAATGTTCTGGACTATACAAGAGTTTCGACGACATATACGAAAAATTATCAATTTTGGTTGCCAGTAAACGAGCTGGAAACAATAGTACAGAAGTAGTAAATGAAATTGTAGAAATTTTGGATATTTTGCTAAAAAACGATATTATTGACAAAAAGGAACATAAGATTATGTTCAATAGCATCGTATTGTTTAGAAATTTACTCTTGGACACACACTATAGTCATGTCTATATCAGCTTCGGATTATGGAAAAAAAAATCGATGTTTTGCATTATCGGACCATGATTTTTAGCTACTGTTTATAATAAAGAGGGTATAATTCCTAACTCTAAGATGAGCGCAACTATTCAATGTACCAAATGTGGGGTATTTATTCGCAAATCCAATATGAACCGTCATGTGAAAACTGCATGCACTTCTCGCACATTTGAAAAATGCGAATTTTGCAATTCCACCTTTAGCAGAAAAGACAATTACAATCATCATCTGAATCAATATCATGTAAATGAAAGCAGTGCTTTTCGTAACACGTTTCGCACATATAAAATTGATAACATAAATGTCAGAGAAGACATAAAATGTTTTCTGGAGAAAAATAACAATAAATGGAAATATATAATTAAGAATAAACTCAGTCGGCCTCTAAAAGTTAGATTCATATTACAAATAAAATTTAAAAAGCAAACGGACCCTGAAGGACAGAAAAAAATACGAGCACATTTTTCGACATGTAACGAAATAATCAGTTTGCCTACCTATCTCAATGAATTACTAAAATATGCTTATGGGAAAATTGATAACGACTTTGAAAATTTTATACAAAAGGGAAGTGGATGGGTGTTTGACAAAATAATTTCTATGGAAATTCAAATGTCTCAGTATAATGCAGTTGGAGCATCTGCTTTTGTAAATATACCACAACATTTGAAATCTACAAAAGGAATAGTGAATGTTAAAAACTACGACAACAAATGTTTCTTGTGGTCAATATTATCAGCTCTACATCCTGCTAAAGACCATCCACAACGTGTGGAAAAATATGAAATATTTGGAAAAGTCTTAAGACACATCTTCATTGACTTATCCAGTAACCCTCGATCAAATCCCGAAGTTCGAGGTTTTAAATAATATTTCTATAAATGTTTTCAATTCTAAGAAAGATGGTTTGCATACGTTTCACAGAATCCTGTTAAAGAATCCATAAAACTTTTACTTTTAAAAGACGGCAATAATTCTCACTATTGTTGGATTAAAAATATTAGTAGGGTTACAGCATACCTTTCAAGACATAATGGTAAATCCTATCCCTGCTCATACTGTCTTCATAATTTCACTCGCGACGATTTATTAAAGAACCACGTAGTTATTTGTAAATCAAACACTTTACAAACTATCAAGTTTCCCGAAGCGAATAGCACGAAATTCCATACAATTAAAAACGGTTTGAACCACCCATATGTGATTTATGCAGACTTCGAATGCTTTTCGAAATGTAGAGGAATTGAAAATAATTCAAGTAGGGTGCGAACTAAGTATTTAGTACCGTCAGGATTTGCATATATTATAGTTGGACCGGCAGGTAAACTGATAAAAACCAGAACGTACAGAGGGAAAAATGTAACAGAACAATTTTCAAATGAAATGATCGAAGCCGAAACTTTGATCAATGATTTGAAGAAAAGAAATATTAAGATGACTGATTTTGATTGGCAAATTTTTACTGGAGCAAAATATTGAAATATCTGTGGGAAAATTCTAGGAAATGATAGAGTAAGGGACCACGATCACTTAACTGGAAAATACAGAGGTGCTGTTCACAACAAATGTAATCTTTAATACAAATTCTCACTTGAAATACCAGTGTTGTTTCATAATCTCAAAGGATTTGATGGTCACTTTATAATAAAAGATTTGTGGAAATTTAAAGATAAGAAGGAAATTTCTTGTATTCCACAAACTACAGAAAAATACATATGCATTAAATTCGGTCAAATTAAATTTATTGATTCATTCATGTTCCTCAGCTCTTCACTGGATTTACTGTCGAAAAATGTGGAAAATTTCTACATCCTAAGTCAACACTGTAGACAACATAATCTGAATGACTCACAGAAAGAACTTTTGAAAAGCAAAGGAAGTTTTCCATATGAGTACTTGCAACAGAGTGCTCAGTTTTTGCAAACGTCATTTCCATCCAAAGAGAATTTCCAAAACAATGAACAATACGAAAGAGCTCAAATTTTGTGGAAAGCCTTTTCTATTGCTACCTTTGGGGAATATCACGATCTATCTGTACATGATCACTGATGTATTACTGCTAGGAGATGTATTTGAAAACTAGAGAAATTCGTGTATGAATAACTACCAACTCGATCCTTGTCATTATTTTAGCTCTCCTGGCATATCCTACGCTGCCTGTTTAAAAATAACAGAAATTGAGCTGGAACTTATAAAAGGTGATATGTATTTTTTCATAGAAAGAGCTCTGCGAGGAGGAATATCTTTAGTGTCTAAGAGATTTGCACAGGCCAACAATCTTTTGTAGATCCATATGAGAGAAGCAAACCACAAAACTATATCATGTAAAAAAAAAAAATAAATAATACCCCCTCAAGCAGCTGCTTGCCACAGAGGTCTGACAGGAGCCTGTCAGTTTATATGCCATAGTAGAAGGTCTGTGAGGTTGGCAGGACCTCAGCAGAAAACAACACGAACATCCATGCCTTACCCGGGGCTCGAACCCAGGTCCCTTAGACCAAGCGCGCTAACCACTCAGCCATGGACTTTGATGCAAACAATTTATATGGCTGGGTAATGTCTCAACCTCTTCCAACTGGTAATTTCAAATGGTAAATGATATTGACTTGTTTAATATTCCAGACGACAGAAAAAAGGGTTATTTCTTTGAAGCTGATCTAGAATATCCGGCACATCTACACGATTTACACAATGATTTCCCCTTGGCTCCCGAAAAACTGAAACTCTCTGAGAGTAATGTATCATTCTTGATTCCAAATCTGTTCGACAAACAAAATTATGTCGTTCACTATAGGTTACTTAAACTCTATGTGGAACTGGGATTGAGGGTGAAACAGGTGCATAGAATCTTGGAATTTGATCAAAAACCATGGCTGAAACCTTACATAGATTTTAATACAACGAAACGAATTAATGCCATAAATAATCTTGAAAAAGACTTTTTCAAACTGATGAACAATGCTATATATGGCAAATATTTAGAAAATAAGAGAAAGAGAATAAAATGCCACATTGTGAATACTGAAGAAAAGCTTAAAAAATTAATTGCAAATCCTAGGTAAGTTTCTTGTGTTAAACTTGCAGAAAAATTCGTAATTCTCCACATGAAAAAGAAAAAAATATTATATTAGATAAACCATATTACATTGGTGTAACGATTTTGGAGTTGAGTAAAATACACATATATAATTTCTTCTACAATTTTCTGAAACCAAAATTTAATGCTGAATTGTTATTTACCGATTCTGATTCCTTCTGTGTCGATATCCAGACAGATGACATATACGAGAAATTTAACTCAGACTACTTTGATATTTGAAATTACCCCACAAACCATGCATTATACAGTAAATCAAATAAAATGGTTCCAGGAAAATTTAAAGACGAATTAAAAGGTCTTCCAATCAAAGAGGTTGTTGCGTTACGTCCAAAATTGCATTCTATTGATGCTCCAATTCCCAAAAAGTAGCTAATGGAGTTACAAATGAATTTAGTCACGAAGATTATCGGGAATGTCTATTTGATGAAAAAATCGTATATACGCAACAAACGGAATTTCGATCGGACCAACATGATATACCAACATGATATACGTATACCAAATTAAAAAAATTGCTTTATCCCAAGAATACACAAAACGACATATCAATGGAATTCAAACTTATGCTTTTGGAAATTATAGAATCTCAGATGTGTGTATGCTAAAGCAGGCAATACCATTTACAAAACTTTGAACTGAAAACAAAAAAAAAAGTACTAAAAAAAACATTTTGAAAATTGTACCAATTTGTAATTCTTTAGCAATGCTAATAATCAGTGTTTATTATCTCTCTCAATTGGAAGAGGAACCATAGGGATTCAAATTTAAGTTGTCTCGACTCAATTTCTGTGAAATCCTATGGTCTGAAATCCTTTGTAATAAAATTAAGAGTAATAAACTGCTTAGAACAACTTTGTACAAGCGACAAAGGATTAAATATCCCAGCAGTTTATCTAGCTCAAATAATTTTTTTTCTTTTTATTGAGTCAAGATTGATTATTTTTTCTCGTCAGATTAGAGAACTTCATGAATCATAACTATCAATGTTAAAACCAAGCTTCTACTTCGATTAAAAAAAATTATTGTAACACAAAATCTAAAAGTATCGAACCTGCAAAACTTAATGGGGTCGAGACCGCTAGCAATACATTTAACGTATGGTATTTGCCGAATGAAACTCATTAGTTTGAGTTCTGTAGCTCTATTAGAAGCAGAACTATGAAGCCGCAAAGAGGGGGTTCCCCCCAATTTGTCCGATAGAAAACGGTTTCAGACCGATTTTTTTTTCCGTCAGATTATAGAACTTGGTAAACCCCAGCTATTAAAAAACAAGATCCTAGCACAAATAGAATGGACGTTTCGACAAAATCTTAAAGTGTCGAACCCAGAAAACAAAAACTAACAGGTCGAGACTGCTTCCAATACATTAAACGTATAGTGCTTTCCGAATCTAAAGACATTAGTTTGAGATGTGTGGCTCAATTAGAATCAGAGTTATAAGGATACAAATTTAAGAGGGTTCGACCCAGTTTCTAGGCTTATAAACGGGTCCAACATCGTTTCCATTTGAATTAATGAAATGAGTTCCAGTACTAGAATCTGATGTTGATGAAAAAACCGAAAATGTTTCGAAATCTTAAATGAGAATCCGTAATGTGTGGTATGCAAAAGGTTTTCAACCCAGAAGACCTTAAGTAACGGGGTCGAGAACAATGCCCACATGTTCAAAGTGTAGTACACCCCGAATGAAATCCAATAATATTAGTTTCAAATCTGTAGCTTGATTACAAGTTATGAGATCATAAAATTTAAGAGGGTCGAACCCCACTTTCTCGGCTAGGTAAGGGGTCCGAACCCGATTCTGGTCAGTTCAGAAAATAGTGTCTGCTTAATATTATTGAACAACACCAGAATGAGCTCTGTAGCATAATTAGATCAAAAGTTATTTCAACTTTTGTAAAAAGAATTAACCTGTCGAATTGGCTTTTTTAACAACCGAATAATCCAGTGTACCAATCCCCTGTGATGATGCATAGAACCGGCCAGGCCTAGCACCTAATGTCCAACCCCGCCTTCTCCTGGTGCAGACCGTTAGTACCTTTCAAAAGAAGGTACTAATTCTCTTGTGGAAGTGAACGGAAGGGGAGGGCTTTCCAGATTAATGTGGCCTACTGATCTGGACAACTATGGCTACTTTTGTTTTTTTCTACCCTGCTGAGGAGTGGTCAACCACACAGGGTCCTGGTGCTGACTATATAAACCCACTGGACTGGATAGATATATGGCTCTGAGCTTGATTATGCATCCTGATTTTGCTGCACTGGTGGGCTTCTGTGGAGGGAAAATCTTCCGCTGTGTTTTCTGTTTGTTTGTGGGTTGACAGCCCCAAGTGAATGGATTCACAGGATATGTTTATCAGCTGGTGGATTGCTCCTGAGCAGAGGTCATCGCAGGCACCTGAACTCTTTGCTTCTATTGGCATCGTCAAATTCTACATTGGAGGAAGTCTTCCAGTGTAGATGGCTTCAGGCTTTAGTGGTGGGGGAACGGGTCTTTACCCCATGTCTGCGATTAGGGGGCTGTTTGATATTGTCGGCATTCCCTCTCTCAATAAAAATAGTTTCTTTAAACATCCCACTAACCATTTTCTCTCCATAGCTGGTTGGAATGTGAGGACTTTGAACAGAGCTTATTCTCTTGATGTCCTCACACAAGAATTCCACCATTATAATTTAGATATTCTCGGCTTGCAAGAGAAAATGGACAGATAAAGGTCAGATTCTTAAAAATAATCTTAAATTTCTCTTTTCAGGGAGGGACGACAATAAGCATCACCAAGGCGTGAGTCTGCTTCTCAGCAGACACGCTAGGGATGCTCTTCTAGGATATGAGTGTATTAATGAAAGGTTTCTTACAGCAAAATTTCAGACAAGCGTTAAAGACTTGAATGTTATCTGCTGTTATGCCCCCATTGAGAATGCCGATGAGGATGAGAAGGATAGGTTTTATGAACAACTTCGGGATATTTTGAAATCTGTCAAGAAAGGAGATATTACCCTTGTTCTTGGTGACTTCAATGCCAAAGTTGGTACTGACTCTGACCTTTGGGGAGGAGAAATAGGCCCTTTTGGTATTGGTAGCTGCAATGGCAATGGGCAACGTCTCCTACAGGTAAGTAAACTCAATGGATTCAGAAAAACAAACACTTATTACAAACACCGCGACATACATAAGTACACATGGGTTTCACCTGATGGCTGATTACAGTATACAATATGATTGATTACATATTAATTAACAGCAAATGGGCTAGTTCTGTTAGGAATACCAGGTCATATAGGGGAGCTGAAATTGGATCTGACCATTACCTTGTTAAAAGTGTCTTGCAACTTAAACTTGAAAAGTGTTGTGCTAGGGTGAAAAATTTTAGTTTTAATACTGAAGCTCTGAAAGATCCAGTTATAGCCAAAGCTTACCATAATAGTTGCTTAGTCATTATGACAGTCATGGTATGCTTACTACTGAAGTTGAGGAAGAATGGGATCATTTTAAACAGGCTTTGTTGGACACTAACAGTACTCTTTTAGGAAAAAAGGAGCAGAAGAGACAGAATTATCTGAGAGATAAGGCACTTGAGCTTATCTCGGAAAGAAAGAACTGCAGGAATGTCCTTAATCAATACCCTACTAATACTAATAGAAAGTATTACAGAGAACTTAATAAACGTGTAGAATATCAGTTAGCTGCTGATAAGAATCTTTGGCTTGATGGCTTGGCTGACAAAGCTGAGGAAGCAGTTAGGCACAACAGCAGAGAGCTGTACCAGTTAGTTAATGTTTTATGTGGTAGAAAACGGAGAGGCATACAAGGATTGAAGGATAAACAAGGTAAGGTTATAGAAGGTGAGGATTGTGTCATGGCTAGGTGGCCTGAGCATTTCAGTGATGTTCTAAACAATGTGGTTAGTTTTACTCCCATTGTTTGCAATGATGATAGATGCATTGGTGGCTTTAGTGTTGGCCCTATAACACAATCTGAAGTTATTTTGGCTATTTCTAAACTTAAACTTCATAAATCCAAAAGGGTAGATGGAATTACAATGGAAATGCTTAGAGCTGGGAATGTTTCAGTTACCACTTGGATGACTGAAATTCTGAATATCTTTTATGATAAAAGCATGGTTCCTAAGGATTTTACCAGAGCTATTGTTATCCCTATTTTCACAAAAGGTGATCGCAGTTCTTCTGATAACTATAGGGGTATCAGCCTACTCTCTGTTCCAGGTAAAGTTCTTTCCATGATTGTGCTTAATATAATTAAGAATCTGGTTGACAGTCAATTGCGTGATGAGCAATGTGGATTCAGAAGTGGTAGGGGATGTGTGGATCAGATATTTTCACTTAGGCAGATTCTTGAGAAATGTTTAGAGTTTCAGAAACCTTTGGTTGCTAGCTTTGTTGATTTCAAAAAGGCTTTCGACTCTGTTGATCGTCATAATTTGTGGTTGATTGTGATATCATATGGTATACCTGACAAGTTAGTTAACATAATGAAAGCTCTCTATAATAACACTGAGTCGTGTGTGAGAGTTGGTAAGGCTTGTAGCAATTGGTTTAGCATTACTTCTGGTGTTCGACAAGGGTGCATTTTGTGTCCTTTTCTCTTTAGCTTGGTTATTGATTATGTTATGCGAAATTCACTTCAAGGGAAAGATTTTGGCCTTAAATGGACTGGAGATACGAACATTTCTGATTTAAGTTATGCTGATGATGTAGCCCTTTTGGCAAATGATATTGATGAGATGAACTCTTTCATTCGAGCTGTTGATGAGATTGGTAGTAGAGTAGGTTTGGTTATAAACAGAGAGAAAACTAAAGTGATGAAAATTGGTCAGGCAGGCTGTGATTCAGTTAATCTGAATGATTGCAGTCTTGAGCAGATGTCACAATTTAATTATCTTGGGAGCTATGTAACAGATAATGGTGATGTGCGGCATGAGATTAACAGACGAATAGGGATTGCTGCCGGGACTTTTAAGAATCTATGGAGAGAGTAGAGAAATAGGCGTATACACCTAAAGACTAAAATTGGACTGTATAATAGTTTGGTTCTTTCAATGGTTAGTTATGGTAGTGAAACTTGGACACTTTGTAAACAAGATAACAGGAAACTAGATGCTTTTGATTCCAGATGCTTACGCAGTATCTTGGGCATTAGGTGGTTCAACTTTGTAACTAATGATGAGGTTAGGCAAAGGAGTTTGCAACCTCCTTTAAACAGCATATTGTGCAGAGAGATACTCCGTTGGTTTGGCCATGTTGCCCGTATGAATAATTATAGATTGGCGAATAGATTTATGAACAGGGTGCCTAAAGGCCTCAGAAAGAAGGGAGACCTAGGATGCGGTGGGCAGACAATGTCAAACAGGACCTTGTTAGAATTGGTGTGCAATGGCCAGATGCAGTAGATGTAGCTCAGGATAGACTTGCTTGGAGAACTAAATTGCACGGTCTGGTTGGACCTCTGTAGCCCATGGCTGCTTTAGGATGATGATGATGATGACAAACCACATCATTTTTTATCTCTTTCACACACACGCCTCATTTTTCTGAAAAATTAGTTAAACAAATTAGTTCTCGTCTGCCCCAAAAAATTTTAAATTACTTTTTTTTCACATGAAGCACCCGGTTTTTATCTGATTTTCACACATATTTTCCCCAAAAAACCACAACTAACACCGATTTACGTGGCGTTTACAAACGAGTAATCCATTGAGGTGTACGATAACACAACAAACCACATCATTTTTTCTCATATACAAGCAACTCTCATTTCAACCTAATTCATTTTAAACTAATTCACAAATTAATTAAACTCATCTTAAAAAAATAAAAACTTGAATACTTTTTCACATGATATAAAAACACCCCCGTTATTCACGTCACAAAAAACCAGACAGAAATTAGTTTAAACCTTATCTTTAAAAAAGTCTCCCATAGGTTAACATGGAATTCCCTATACTTTAACATTGGCCCAGAACTCTCATTTATGCTACTACTCTGCCATTCTTCCCCCACTCATCCACTGACCCACTCTTCTCCACCACTCTTCTCCAGTCAAACCCACTCTTCTCCAGCCATCTACTGAGCCACTTTTCCCCACTAAACAACTAACCCATTCTTCTCCAGTCACCCACTGTGTCACTTCTCCAGTCTACCACTGCACACATCTCTCATAAAAAACCAGACACAAATTAATCTAAACCTCATCTTTAAAAAAGTCTCCCATAGGTTAACATGGGATTCCCTATACTTTAACATTGGCCCAGAACTCTCATTTATGCTACTACTCTGCCACTCTTTTCCACTCACCCACTGAGCCACTCTTCCCCACTCAACCACTGACCCACTCTTCTCCACCACTCTTTCCCAATCAAACCCACTCTTCTCCACCCATCTACTGATACTCTTCTCCACTCAACCAACTAACCCACTCTTGTCCAATCATCCACTGTGCCACTCTTCTCCATTCAACCATTGACCCATTCTTCTCCAATCAACCACTGTGCCACTCATCTCCCCCACTCTTCTCCAATCAAACTCACCCTTCTCTAGCCAGCTACTGAGCCACTCTTCTCAAGTCAACCACTAACCCACTCTTCTCCAATCATCCACTGACCCACTCTTCCCCACTCACCCACTGAACCACTCTTCTCCACCACTTTTCTCCATTCATCCACTCCCATTTAAACTAATTCACAAATTAGTTTAAACCTCATTTTTTAAAAAAAACTTAAATTAGTTTTTCACATGCTAAAAAATACCCCCGTTTTTTCTAATTTTCACACATATTTTCACAAAAAACCACAAGAAACATACTTTTTCCCTCATCCCCCATAACATTTCCCATGGATTTTCACAGAATTCTTTGGCCCCATTTACTGGCCTAGAACTTTCATTTATGCTACTACTTACATGTCATATGCACGTATTACTCTATTATAAGAAACTGTTGCGGATTTCTCAGAAATAATAGCCAATTTTGCATTTTCATTGTCATATTCGTGTTCAGCACCTTGAAATCTTTAAGGAATGTCTACTTTTATCTCAGAGGCATGACTTTTATGAAAATTTGTTGCCCAGTGAAATTAAGGAAAACTGATTGTATTTCTTTCGATATTTACAGGACATCAGTCTACTTTCTGCTGCATGCAGTATTGGCCAAGATATTTTAGTGCCTCGGACAAAGAAAAAAAAAATACCCCCTCAAACAGCTGCTTGCCACAGAGGTCTGACAGGAGTCTGTCAGTTTATATGCCATAGTAGAAGGTTTGTGAAGATGGCAAGACCTCAGCAAAAAAACAACACAAACACCCATACCTTATGCGGGGCTCGAAACTGATGAAGATTTCTGCTTCGATAAACTATTAATTGCTTTTTGTGGGGGTTGGGGAGGGCACTCTTTTATTAGTAACTTAGATGCGTCTCAAACGGGGTATAACCGTATAAATCACGTATCGCTTTATTACAGCTTGAGTTTTATATTTCAGATATTAACCTTTTTTTTTTCCTACGTTTTTTACAACCTTCGTATTCTTTATAACTAGCTTTTTTTCTGTGTAACCTTCGTTTATAACCTACGTATTTCTTTTAATCCGTTACTGTCAGTTGTCGCATTTTTACTAAAAGGACTATTCTACAGTAAGACTGTACCTCAGAAAATACCATTGGGTAAAAATATTTAATAAAAAAGTAAAAATTTAAAAACTTATTCCTCATTATGTGTGACATGGTGACCAATATGGATGACCTAAAAGTCCAGCTTTAGAACAAGTGTTCAGCACCGGACCATGTTTTATTGACGGATGTTTAAGTCCTGCATAATTAAAATTTTTTTAACTTCTACCCTCATCTGAAATTTTTCCACTAAAACTTTTTTTTAATGGTGACGAGGGTGTTGCAATTCTTTTACCCGTAGTTCGATCTTTCATCGTGCATTTCGCAACAACCAGGATGTGACAAGGTCACTTTAATTTCCTTCATTAAAAATAGAATTATTTACATCTGCTACTGATAAACGATTTCCTTCATTAAAAATAGAAACTTGGTAAATATTCCACAGCATTCATTAAGAACACAATCTGATTTCGTGCTAAAACATAGTCTTCGAGAACTGATGAGAAGAAACACGCGACATTATTCAAAAGATTCGTTAGGATGAAAGCTGTAAAAGATACGAGAACTAAGGTCAAGGTATGCAAATTCATTCAAAGTGACAAGCAGGGTGTGATTCTGCATAGTTCCATGAGTCGTTTGGTAGCCGTTAGGAAGGCGAGAAGTGGGAGATTAGCAGACTGAGAAAAATAACATATCGGTGGAATATGGGATGTTCGTTTCCGAAGAGAATGAAGTTTTCATTTTACATCTTCAGTGCCCTCAAAAAGTTACATATCTACGGTCTATTATTATTTTGTACCATGGGAAACCAGTTAATCAGCCAAGAAAAATCAAGATTTGATGTATATATTAATGTTTCGCTGAATTATTTATTGGAATGAATGCAGTAACACGAATATTGATGAAACAGTGCAAAGCAAATTTTTTTCAAAGAGTTACATTTAGTACACACAATTCTTGTTAGGTTTTTTTTTCTCTGCTTTACACAGGGCCGTTTTGTGTTTACTTCGACTGTCAAATGATCTCCTACCCTGAGCATGCTATTAGAAGCTTCTACGGCACCAACCGGGAAAAGCACGGGATATTTTGCTACCAATGAACTAGGAATAAACTCTTTTTTTCCATTACCACTGGGACTACTTTCCACATATATAAATCCTGTATTAACTGCGAATGAGCCTGTAATAAATTGAACGCGTTAACAACTACATACATTTGAAAGAAAAATATATCTAAAATTCGTAAAAATGAACAACATTTCTGTCAATGTTTTTGGATAATGAGAAATAGGTGTTCCCACTCTACATCACACCATTCAGATTTAAAGCGCACGCAAATCTCCTACTGTTATCAGATGATGAAAAGCAGCATTATTGTTCCATTAAAAATTGATAAGAATCTATGAAATTCAAAGTTCCAAGGGAAAATGCTGTTTTCCAAATTATTGGGAACACAATTAGTCTTCTTATTTTTGATCATTCCTTGCACAATAAGATGGCTGTCCTTTAGGTTATGAAATATAACTGGAACATTATTAGGAGCTTGAAAATTGGGATGACACGTATTATGAACGCCTCCTCGGAGAAGGGCTAAAACTATGTGTCAGATACTATGAAATTGATCCCTGTCATGTTTACACAGCTCCTGCCTTCATACCTAAAGATGACAAATATAGTTGATAGACTACAATGTACCTTTTTGGGAGGTATACGAGGGGGAATTTCAGTGAATCGTTTTAACACGGCAAGCAACAAGCATTTAGAATGAAAGACCGATTGCAAGTTTGTTTAAACTAACTCTTCAGATGCACGTTTCTCCATAGATTCGTAAAACTCATGTATTCTTTGCTTTCTCTCACACATCTCACAAGATAATTAAAGTTCAAACACTAATACATCTTCTGTCTGTGTATCTTTCTAATAAACCATACGACCAAAGTAGATAAATCGCAAGCATCATCAACGTCAGATCTGATTCCATATATCTGCTAATTCATTACGACGAAAATCTCACCTTAGTCTGAAATGGACAGTACTTTACCTACGACACAGCATGTGACTAGGTCGTTTAATCAATTTACATGCATAAACGAAAATTAGAGAAACAACGAAATGGTTGGTATTTTCAACGAGAATCACTAAAATGTAAAGGGCGTTGGAATATCTGTAAATGCACACACATTTCAGTGGATAGAGGAATATTTTCACAATTCTTCGGAAGTGGAAGACACAATAACTGTAAAACATACAGTGACGAGTGAGAAAGTATAAAAATGCACTGGGATGGTTGTAAAAATCGCTACAAAACAGCAAATTACAGCGCAAATACTGTAAGATAGAAAAAACGACTATTAACAATCGCCATCTAGTGGGTAAAATAACTGAACCTAAGGAGTAACTGATAAAAGTCACTCTTTAGCGGAAGGAGTAATACAGGAAAATCATAAAATAATAAGGTCCCACTCTAGTAAATCACGGTCCACTGCGTACACACGGATTGATGAATATCACAAAATACTTTGCATATAGAAAACATCAATAAAGAACCAGAGAAGTTCGAAAATTTAAAATCTGAAAATTCGTTGTTTATAAGAAAACATCACTATTTTCAGTATTTCCATGAAAAGTTGGGTCCCAGAATCGATCCGCTAGACCTAACTTTACATTCTCTGACTTCAACCACCGATAAAACGTAATGTAAGCTCTCTCGTCGGTTATCCCAAGCCGCTATCTCTTTTCAGAGTTCCTGGTTCCCTGCGGTACGCTTGAATAAGTGCATAAGTGTGGGTGAAGGTGGCTATTTTTCGTGGCAAACACAAGTTTTTCGACAAAGATAGGGTGTTTCACTACAATCTAACACGGGATTTCATGTTTGCTTAGTTATTTTTCCTGCATTAGAATATTTCTAATCTATCTCATAGACACAAGGTTAGTTACTTCTGATCTAACAAAGCGAAGGTTTGAGATCCAAAGTAAGACATGACGTTTGTGTTGTTTTTCTACCATGATCCCGATATCCTCTCACCCCCTTCTACTGGGTCGTATGAAAAAATCCTGTAACTGTTACGACAATTAGCGGTGTGAAGGCGTATTTATTTTTAAAGCAAAGACATACTAATTTCGGACTCGCTAGCCAGAGAACGATATATTAACTTGCTAAAGTTTGATTTTAACGATCAGATAGTGTATACATCACCACTTTTTTAGTTCATACTAATAACTTCTAACTTTTAAAGGAAATATTGTCTCATTATAAACGATTTCATACAAAGAGATACGTACTCTATGCTTCACATTTAAATCTATAGAGATCACTACCCATGGAACACATCTGTGAAAAAACACGCTATGATTGGGTTTGAGAAAGATTTTTAGCCCATGGGGGTGCTGCACTGCAGGAAAGCACATTATCTTTCATATCAGAACCTACATGAAAGTTATTCTGTTTGGGTTTGAGAAAGATTCTTTAGTTCACAAGGCACCGCATTACAGTAAAGCACACTGTCTTTTACGTATATCTGTCTGTATGTTTGTTTCTCTCTCTCTCTCTGTGTGTGTATGTGTGTGTGTTTGTGTCTATGTGTAAATATGTATGTTACTACGAAATTTGTGTACGTGTAGGTATGTGCATATATGTCAAGATGTAACTGTGTCTTCATGTTTGTTTCTCTCTAGGTGTGTGTGTGTGTTTCAGTGAATCGGCTGTGTGCGTATGTGTGTGTGTACATTCATGTATGTTAATTTGTTTCGTTATATGTATATGTTTTCGTGCGTATGTGTTAAGATGTCTGTATGCACATAGTCGTTTCTCTGTATGTGTATACGTCTACATGTCTCTCTCTCTGTGTGTGTGTTAAAGTGTCTGTATGTGTTTCATCTTTATGTGTATATGATATCGTATGTGTGTGTATGTGTTTGTTCACATGCAAGAATAAACATATTGTCTTACAGACACTTGCTTGCTACAGAAGAAGCTAACAATTTAAAACGAGACTAGTGGTTATGCAAAATATTTCATCACAGATCTTAACTTGAATACTCATATTTCAGGAGGTGTATTACGTTTTTTCACCCTTCGTCCCCTTCCGCGAAACAACAGGATTTCGATCGTTTCAGGTCATTTTAATACTACTGAAATAATACTACTGAAAAAATCCTTGTTTCAAAAAAGAGGCCTCTGTTTTGAAACAAGGGTTTTTTCAGTAGTATTGCGTTTTTTCACCCTTCGTCCCCTTGCGCGAAACAACAGGATTTCGATCGTTTCAGGTCATTTTTCAGCTGTTAGTATCCCTCCGCTTCGTTCTTAACGCATCAGGATGTTGTGTTATTCTAAGTTTGAAATATTCTCGGTTGAATGTCCTCTTCTGTATTGTAAAAAAACACACACACAAACACGCTTTGTTCGTTACAATACATCTGACAGGAAACGTAACGTAAGATAGTCGTGCACTAAAAATATTCGAACGTGCTGAAGAAAAATCCTTACACCTCCTGAAATATGAGTATTCAAGCTAAGATCTGTGATGAAATATTTTGCATAACCACTAGTCTCATTTTAAATTGTTAGCTTCTTCTGTAGCAAGCAAGTGTCCGTAAGACAATTTGTTTATTCTTGCATGTGAACAAACACATACACACACATACGATATCATATACACATAAAGATGAAACACATACAAACACTTTAACACACACACAGACACACACAGAGAGAGAGAGACATGTAGACGTATACACATACAGAGAAACGACTATGTACATACAGACATCTTAACACATACGGACGAAAACATATACATATAAAGAAACAAATTAACATACATGAATGTACACACACACACATACGCACACAGACGATTCACTGAAACACACACACACACACCTAGAGAGAAACAAACATGAAGACACAGTTACATCTTGACATATATGCACATACCTACACGTACACACATTTCGTAGTAACATACATATTTACACATAGACACAAGCACACACACATACACACACAGAGAGAGAGAGAAACAAACATACAGACAGATATACGTACAAAACAGTGTGCTTTACTGTAATGCAGTGCCCTGTAAACTAAAGAATCTTTCTCAAACCCAAACAGAATAACTTTCATGTAGGTTCTGATATGAAAGATAATGTGCTTTCCTGCAGTGCAGCAACCCCATGGACTAAAAATCTTTCTCAAACCCAATCATAGCGTGTTTTTTCACAGATGTGTTCCATGGGTAGTGATCTCTATAGATTTAAATGTGAAGCATAGAGTACGTATCTCTTTGTATGAAATCGTTTATAATGAGACAATATTTCCTTTAAAAGTTAGAAGTTATTAGTATGAACTAAAAAAGTGGTGATGTATACACTATCTGATCGTTAAAATCAAACTTTAGCAAGTTAATATATCGTTCTCTGGCTAGCGAGTCCGAAATTAGTATGTCTTTGCTTTAAAAATAAATACGTCTTCACACCGCTAATTGTCGTAACAGTTACAGGATTTTTTCATACGACCCAGTAGAAGCGGGTGAGAGGATGTCGGGATCATGGTAGAAAAACAACATAAACGTCATGTCTTACTTTGGATCTCAAACCTTCGCTTTGTTAGATCAGAAGTAACTAACCTTGTGTCTATGAGATAGATTAGAAATATTCTCATGCAGTAAAAATAACTAAGCAAACATGAAATCCCGTGTTAGATTGTAGTGAAACACCCTATCTTTGTCGAAAAACTTGTGTTTGCAGCGAAAAATAGCCACCTTCACCCACACTTATGCGCTTATTCAAACATACCGCAGGGGACCAGGAACTCTGAAAAGAGATAGCGGCTTGGGATAACCGATGAGAGAGCTTACATTACGTTTTATCGGTGGTTGAAGTCAGAGAATGTAAAGTTAGGTCTAGCGGATCGATTCTGGGACCCAACTTTTCATGGAAATACTGAAAATATTGATGTTTTCTTATAAACAACGAATTTTCAGATTTTAAATTTCCAAACTTCTCTGGTTCTTTATTGATGTTTTCTATATGCAAAGTATTTTGTGATATTCATCAATCCGTGTGTACGCAGTGGACCGTGATTTACTAGAGTGGGACCTTATTATTTTATGATTTTCCTGTATTACTCCTTCCGCTAAAGAGTGACTTTTATCAGTTACTCCTTAGGTTCAGTTATTTTACCCACTAGATGGCGATTGTTAATAGTCGTTTTTTCTATCTTACAGTATTTGCGCTGTAATTTGCTGTTTTGAAGCGATTTTTACAACCATCCCACAGCATTTTTATACTTTCTCACTCGTCACTGTATGTTTTACAGTTATTGTGTCTTCCACTTCCGAAGAATTGTGAAAATATTCACCTATCCACTGAAATATGTGTGCATTTACAGATATTTCAACGCCCTTTACATTTTAGTGATTCTCGTTGAAAATACCAACCATTTCGTTGTTTCTCTAATTTTCGTTTATGCATGTAAATTGATTAAACGACCTAGTCACATGCTGTGTCGTAGGTAAAGTACTGTCCATTTCAGACTAAGGTGAGATTTTCGTCGTAATGAATTAGCAGATATATGGAATCAGATCTGACGTTGATGATGCTTGCGATTTATCTACTTTGGTCGTATGGTTTATTAGAAAGATACACAGACAGAAGATGTATTAGTGTTTGAACTTTAATTATCTTGTGAGATGTGTGAGAGAAAGCAAAGAATACGTAATGAGTTTTACGAATCTATGGAGAAACGTGCATCTGAAGAGTTAGTTTAAACAAACTTGCAATCGGTCTTTCATTCTAAATGCTTGTTGCTTGCCGTGTTAAAACGATTCACTGAAATTCCCCCTCGTATACCTCCCAAAAAGGTACATTGTAGTCTATCAACTATATTTGTCATCTTTAGGTATGAAGGCAGGAGCTGTGTAAACATGACAGGGATCAATTTCATAGTATCTGACACATAGTTTTAGCACTTCTCCGAGGAGGCGCTCATAATACGTGTCATCCCAATTTTCAAGCTCCTAATAATGTTCCAGTTATATTTCATAACCTAAAGGACAGCCATCTTATTGTGCAAGGAATGATCAAAAATAAGAAGATTAATTGTGTTCCCAATAATATGGAAAACAGCATTTTCCCTTGGAACTTTGAATTTCATAGATTCTTATCAATTTTTAATGGAACAATAATGCTGCTTTTCATCATCTGATAACAGTAGGAGATTTGCGTGCGCTTTAAATCTGAATGGTGTGATGTAGAGAGGGAACACCTATTTCTCATGTCCAAAAACATTGACAGAAATGTTGTTCATTTTTACGAATTTAGATATATTTTTCTTTCAAATGTATGTAGTTGTTAACGCGTTCAATTTATTACAGGCTCATTCGCAGTTAATACAGGATTTATATATGTGGAAAGTAGTCCCAGTGGTAATGGAAAAAAAGAGTTTATTCCTAGTTCATTGGTAGCAAAATATCCCGTGCTTTTCCCGGTTAGTGCCGTAGAAGCTTCTAATAGCATGCTCAGGGTAGGAGATCATTTGACAGTCGAAGTAAACACAAAACGGCCCTGTGTAAAGCAGAGAAAAAAAACCTAACAAGAATTGTGTGTACTAAATGTAACTCTTTGAAAAAAATTTGTTTTGCACTGTTTCATCAATATTCATGTTACTGCATTCATTCCAATAAATAATTCAGCGAAACATTAATATATACATCAAATCTTGATTTTTCTTGGCTGATTAACTGGTTTCCCATGGTACAAAATAATAATAGACCGTAGATATGTAACTTTTTGAGGGCACTGAAGATGTAAAATGAAAACATTCATTCTCTTTGGAAACGAACATCCCATATTCCACCGATATGTTATTTTTCTCAGTCTGCTAATCTCCTGCTTCTCGCCTTCCTAACGGCTACCAAAGGACTCATGGAACTATGCAGAATCACACCCTGCTTGTCACTTTGAATGAATTTGCATACCTTGACCTTAGTTCTCGTATCTTTTACAGCTTTCATCCTAACGAATCTTTTGAATAATGTCGCGTGTTTCTTCTCATCAGTTTTCGAAGACTATGTTTTAGCACGAAATCAGATTGTGTTCTTAATGAATGCTGTGGAATTATTTACCAAGTTTCTATTTTTAATGAAGGAAATCGTTTATCAGTAGCAGATGTAAATAATTCTATTTTTAATGAAGGAAATTAAAGTGACCTTGTCACATCCTGGTTGTTGCGAAATGCACGATGAAAGGTCGAACTACGGGTAAAAGAATGTGATGGCTTCGGTTGATGGCTTCGGGTAAAATTCTGATTCAGTGAATTTGACTGCCGAGAGTTGAATGAGTTGGCTTCGCAATGTGCACGTGAGTAGTAGGGTCGCACTTATAGGCCCCGCTCCGCCCACTTCCAGTCCGTGATGGTCCACGTTGCCTTCTCATATTGAACTTTGAACCCTATGTCGCAATCGACCAGAAATTGACCCCTACTACCCTCATCACCATTAAAAAAAAGTTTTAGTGGAAAAATTTCAGATAAGGGTAGAAGTTAAAATAATTTTAATTACGCAGGACTTAAACATCCGTCAATAAAACATGGTCCGGTGCTGAACACTTGTTCTAAAGCGGGACTTTTAGGTCATCCATATTGGTCACCATATCACACATAATGAGGAATAAGTTTTTAAATTTTTACTTTTTTATTAAATTTTTACCCAATGGTATTTTCTGAGGTACAGTCTTACTGTATAATAGTCCTTCTAGTAAAAATGCGACAACCCACAGTAACGGAGTTAAAAGAAATACGTAAGTTATAAACGAAGGTTACACAGAAAAAAAGCTAGTTATAAAGAATACGAAGGTTGTAAAAAACGTAAGAAAATAAAAAAAAAACCTAGTTTAGTATCTGAAATATAAAACTCAAGCTGTAATAAAGAGATACGTGATTTATACGGTTATACCCCGTTTGAGACACATCTAAGCCGCATCATCAAGTAACAAGGCATAGCCGAGCACGATAATGCTATCGGCACCTAGGTAGCGAGTTCAAATACGGCGTTGGAAGCAAATTTTTTTTAAATACAGGAGACCCACTAAAAATAATGCGGACGTTGGATGACTCCGAGTAAATGCTCAAAAACTGATTTGCTTTAAAGATGGGAAGGCTTAAAATATAGGTGGGTTAACCATGGGTCTATGAAGAGGGCTTAAAATATGGGTTATGGGTCTATGAATTATATATTTTAATTAATTTTAATTAATTATTTTAATTAAAATATGGGTTATTTGTCTTAAAATATAGGTGGGTCAACCATGGGTCTATGAAGAGGGCTTAAAATCAGGGGAAAAACAAGAAAAATCGAGACTATTCGAGTAGGGGAGCTTAAAATATAGGTGGGGTCTGAAATCAAGAAAAACCGAGACTATTGGAGAAGGGGGCTTAAAATATAGGTCAACCAGGGGGTGTATGAAGAGGATTTAAAATATGATCAGTTGCGACATAGGGGTCAAAGTTCAATCTGAGAAGGCAACGTGTACAGTTGCAACACAGGGGTCAATTTCCGGTCATTTGCGACATAGGGGTCAAAGTTCGATCTGAGAAGGCAACGTGGACGATTGCGACATAGGGGTCAATTTCTGGTCGATTGCGACATAGGGTTCAAAGTTCAATCTGAGAAGGCAACGTGGACCATCACGGACCGGAAGTGGGCGGAGCGGGGCCTATAAGTGCGACCCTACTACTCACGTGCACATTGCGAAGCCAACTCATTCAACTCTCGGCAGTCAAATTCACTGAATCAGAATTTTACCCGAAGCCATCAACAGAAGCATTGTTTATAAAAAATCATCTTGTAGGATGAAAAATATTTCACAATGGGCTGAATTTCACTTAGAGCAATTTTTTTCCACTGGTGTACCGTCACGGAACAACTCACGGATCATAGTATTAATGCTGTATACTGATTAAGAATTATAAAATATTAGAAATGACAGCTGAACATCTTTTTTGTACAATTGTCAGCCTCTTATTTCAAGAACGAGGTGATTGAATTCAGGGTTTGATACAGTTTCAGGCTGAGTTTTCTAGTCTTTATATTTATAAAATACTATAAAGTTTCCACAATACTTATATTTATAAAAGTTATGATTATGAAAGTACGTACAGTCGACCCTCGACTTTCGCGGGTTTAACTTTCGTAGATTTGATTATTCGCGAGTTTGCCAACAATAATTAAATGGGTACTTTTGTGGAGTTTTGCGGCCAACTGCGGAAATCGTAGATGACGCGCGTAGACTAGAAAATGTAAAGAAAACTAAAAAAAAGTTCAATAAGTCATAAATACATAAAACATGTGCATTATTAATCTATTTTATTATTTACTACCATAAATATATACACAAATTCCTTATAAAAAGTTAAATTTTTAAAAATGTGTCAGTGTGCTGAAAGAACTACGATGACTATTTTTATGACATCGACCCGTCTATGATACGTTCCTTGAAGTTGAAGGAATTGGTAGAAGAGGCATTGTCTACGTACACCAACATTTGTAAAGAAATGAAGAGGCAAAAAACCAAATTGAAATCACAATGTATTTCAAGAAGATAACACTGAGTATACCTGACTCCCCTTCTGCCCCTTCCACTTCTGCGCCCCTGCTACCCCTGAGGCATCCCCTTCTCCTCCTCCTCCGCACACGGAACACGTAGAAGACGTCGAGGATGAAGACTCTGACGATCCACTTCCACTGCTCGAATAAATGACGATAATGCAACACAATTACAATAAACATTGTTTGAATGTGTGTGTGTTTGTGTTGTACTCAAGTCTCATAACTGTACAGCAAGAACTGTGTGTCAGAAGTGTTTGTATTTCATCATCATAGTCATCGTGTGAAAGACGAAGAAAATTTTAAAAGCATAAAATTATTAAAGTTTATAAAACACAATACTGTATAATACTGTACTGTATATAACTGTGTATTATAAACTTTAATAATTTTACTGCTATCTAAATACTGTACATGTATTGCATCACATACTGTACGTGTACTGTATTACCTCTCTCACTCTCTCTCTTTCTCTGTGTGTTAGCCTACATTGTTCATACTGTAATTTTAAATTTATAAAACATACTGTTGCAGTACAGTGTGTTGTTTTACTTTTTTTGCATGTTAATTATCGTCAATAGTATTAGGAATTAAGATTTGGGGGGGGGGGCAGAGATGTTCGCGGTTTTTCCACATTCGCGGCGGTCCAGCGCCCCTAACCCCTGCGAATGTTGAGGGCCGACTGTATATGTAAAAATAAACATAAATTGTTTTAAATTGAATTGCCAATTCACAACCACACGAAAATATTAATACTCTCGAGTCACTCTGCTGATCTGACAAACTTACTTCGCAAGCCTTAGAGTACCTACGTCTGAGTTAGAGAAATGACGTCGATAGAGAACAGCGATTATCCTAATATTTTTCCTTCTCGGAACTCTTACCTTTACTGTAGTTATCACTTAACATAAACTGGAAATCATAATTATATATTTTGCAAGTGTATAATTCTTACATTTTATTTGGTGCCCACTTTAATGTATGATCTCTCTAATCTTCTGATGATCCATGATCGCGAAAAGATTTCATCAATTTTTCGGTTCGGTTTGGTAGAGATTTCAGATTCTGTTGTGGTCGTCCACGTTTCGTCCTTGTAATACGTGGCCCCTACGATGTTTCGTTCAAACGAGTCTCTACCACATTAAAACACAATATTTCCTACGAATATCACAATTATCGGATATCAATTTGTAGCTAAAAGTACTGAAACGAGCTGGTTTTGACGAAATCTAATTATGATTTATTGGACATGATTTTTTATTTTTTTTTTTATTTTGGCGATCTGTTTAATGTGCCGCCAGTATGATTGCATCGTTCCCCGTCTTATGACATGTAGCTGCAAATCTATGACGACCCTTGACCTCAATTTGCAATAAATCTCACAAAAAAATTTTGTTTCTAGGGAAATAATATTTTCTCGGCTGCGAAAAAGGGGAAAAGGTTTAAAGAGGGAGACGAAGGAATGAAATCTCATATAGGGAGGATATTTTTATTCACTTCTAATGAAGCTTATAATTACTTATATTCTGATATATAATAATTATATAATGAAGTGAATAAGAATAGACAATAAAAATGGAAAAAAGCAAATTAACGCAGGAGAAATTAATTTTTTCCAATCCGAAGCACCTTAACTTTACTTCTTTTTAAATTTCTCTGTAATTTCAACTTTGCCAAGAGACCCTCGATCTTCTTCCTAGATTCATGTTTTCTAGTGAATATTTTGCATAGAATGTTTTTACATTACATATGTCATTAGTAACTGAGAAAAACGAAATTCCTTCAAGTACAAAAGTTGATAATACCGATCTGCAGCCGTAGGTAACTTTGCGGTTATTACTTGTTGACCTTCCCTTCTGGGGCGGGGTTGGCTCAGTCGGTAGCGCGCCGGGCTCGCAATCTGAAGTTCCTAGGTTCGAGTCCAAAACTTCAAGATTTATCTCCCCTAAACTCCCATCCTGTCTTCGGTCAGTAAGGGGACGCCTATGGGCGTGGAAAAGCAGCCGCCTGTCGGAACGGATGTTTAGGACCATTTAGCCCGTTATGTGCAAAAGAGGCCACTCAAAGGAAAAAACAACTCAGCTCTTTTTACAAAGAGATTGTTGCACTGTCCGAAAATATTTGCATCAGCAGAAAGAGAGTACAAGAAAGAACGAAGCCTAGATGTTCAGTAATTGTTGATCTTATTCGAAAAAAGATATGCATTCTTTATTATAAGTTCATTATCTTAGTAAACATTTCTTCCACTAAAAATGACGATTTGCTTTAAATGCTTCACGTACTGATCTTAAGCTTGATAAAACAGAAGTAATATTATTATAAATAAAAAATAAATAAATACCCTCCCAAGCAGCTGCTTGTCACAGAGGTCTGACAGGAGCCTATCAAGTTTATATGCCACAGAAGATGGTCTGCGAGGATGGCAGGACCTCAGCACAAAAGCAACACAAAAATCCATGCCTTACTCTGTGACTCGAACCCAGATCCCTTAGATCAGTAGCCAAGCGCGCAAACCACTCGGCCACGGGAGAGCTAATATTTATTAACTAAGAAATAAATTGATGAACCGATGTCTAAATTGAAATTTCGTTCCCGAAAACTGAGAGAAATTTTGCAGCTGCATTTAAAGTTACATTGCCGTAACACAAGACACATACCAAGAAACTAGGTGCCTAACATGGATGATTTTCCCCCAATTTATTTGTTTATATACAACTCTGAATGAGTATCTCAGAAATACGAAGTCCTGAAGATAGACGACCACCAACACAGACTCGCCAGCACTTGTCCACGTTGGGGCGTTCCTTGCTTCAGTGAGCAGTAGCGTACGAAGTCCTACTCTCTCCCCTCTAGCAGATGCACCCCCTACGGCCAATGTTGACTCGGGCCTTAATTGGCTCAAATGACATTACGCTAATTGAATCAGGCTGAAGCCAGGAACGGGGGAGGCCACCCTCGGGAGACGGCCAATTGGCTCTTCGTGGGGGTGGAGAACCCTGGAGGAGGGTGGAGGGAGAGATGCTGTGTGTCTGATGACTGGAGATGGTTTGTGTCAGCCCGAGACGACTGGGGAAGAGCAGCACATTGTGACACGACAGATTGTCCCCACGGAGAGACGAACAACGGGCGGAGACTGAAGAGACAACAACAGGCAGTGGACACGAGGAAGTTCTTCGAAGAGGAAGCACACAGACATATGGAGATAGAGAGAGTTGGCCAGATAAAGAAGTTAACTGAGCACGTTTCGAGAGAGTTTGCTTTTGCTCTGGAAAGAGATAATTTCCGATTATCTTTTCATTAGTATCTAACTAGCTCACGTTGCGCTTCAGACGTTAACGAAAGGATATAAAATAACTCGCGTCGTTAATCGTAATAAGGAGACACTAATTAAAAAAAGGAACCTCGCGAAACTTCAGTCACTAAGATTTATGCTATTTAATTTCACCAAGGTTAACACTCCGTTAATTAAACGCTCCCTAAAGATGCCATTAATGAAGTGAATAAGAAGTGAAGTTCGCCCTCACAGTAAGGAAAAGTTTTACCAGGGAGATGAAAGAAATTAATTCCTATTAACTAAGTCATAGAGAGGAAAATTTCCATTATTGACTGCAGCTTTTTGTTTCGCCATTAGTGTTCCTTGCTAGTCGCTAAAACATAGTTTCAATTATTCAATTTTTGAAAAAAATATGCAACTGGCTTTGAAATATTCAAGGATGGTGAAAACATCTGTGATAACTTCAACTTCTTTTCTGTGATAACTTCAACTATGCATCTCATTCATTTCATTAAAATTCTAATACTACGTAGTGTTTCAAAAGTCATTATGCTCCTGAGACACACCAATAAAATTACGAGGAATCATTAGAATTTTCGTCCAAGTCCTCTTTCACATTTTCGGTATATTCACCTGTACTCACTACGATACAGATGTTTCATCCAAAGAGCTTCAAGTGGCATGGTCATTTTAAAAATCCATCCGTCGAATTGGATCCTAAGCCGTGTCCCGTGTGCAGAAGAACCTAAGGGCCCCCTTAACCCGTGCGCGTTAATGAATACGCTTGATGTCTTTGAAGGGAGGCTTTGATTTGTTCTAAAAGTCGTCCAGTGAATCCCTTTCTCTAACCCTTTCTGAATCCTTGGGGTCTTTGTGGCTTGGCCCTTTAGCCCATTATGCGTATAAAAAGCACCACTCAGAGGTAAAACAACTCATCCCAACATTCTTGGTGTGATTATTAAGTGAATCTAATTCTACTTAATAATCACTGCGAAAAAGGGAAAGCGACATCACAATTGAAAGTTTTGCTCACCTTAAAACATATAGATTAGGTTTTAAATTTTACATCTCCAAAGCTTTTGCAAATAAAACTTAAAAGTGAAACATTTTTATGCATTAATAACTGGACTGCCCTTTATGGTTTACATTGAATTTTCAGAGATGGACATCGACTTTTGCTGTTCCTACATTTATCAGACGTTTAAATTGAAAAAAACGTAGTTCATTGAAGTTTATCATATAGATGGCATTATTTTTTGAATAAAATATGCTTACCTGATAAGTTTAAGAAATATAGCATTCGCAGAGTATGGTTCTCCTGAAAACAGGACCGCGGCTTAACGTTCCATTCGACAGACGGCAGCCTTCCCAAGCCTATCGGTGTCTCCTTTCTGGCCAAGGGTAGGGTGAGGGTTCATCATCATCATCATCCTCAAGCAGCCATGGGCTACGGAGGTCCAACCAGACCGTGCAATTTAGTTCTCCAAGCAAGTCTATCCTGAGCTACATCTACTGCATCTGGCCACTGCACACCAATTCTAACAAGGTCCTGTTTGACACTGTCCGCCCACCGCATCCTAGGTCTCCCCTTCTTTCTGAGGCCTTTAGGCACACTGTTCATAACCCTATTCGCCAATCTATAATTATTCATACGGGCAACATGGCCAAACCAACGGAGTCTCTCTCTGCACAATATGCTGCTTAAAGGAGGTTGCAAACTCCTTTGCCTAACCTCATCATTAGTTACAAAGTTGAACCACCTAATGCCCAAGATATTGCGTAAGCATCTGGAATCAAAAGCATCTAGTTTCCTGTTATCTTGTTTACAAAGTGTCCAAGTTTCACTATCATAACTAACCCTAGAAAGAACCAAACTATTATACAGCCTAATTTTAGTCTTTAGGTGTATACGCCTATTTCTCCACACTCTCCATAGATTCTTAAAAGTCCCGGCAGCAATCCCTATTCGTCTGTTAATCTCATGCTGCACATCACCATTATCTGTTACATAGCTCCCAAGATAATTAAACTGTGACACCTGCTCAAGACTGCAACCATTCAGATTAACTGAATCACAGCCTGCCTGACCAATTTTCATCACTTTAGTTTTCTCTCTGTTTATAACCAAACCTACTCTACTACCAGTCTCATCAACAGCTCGAATGAAAGAGTTAATCTCATCAACATCATTTGCCAAAAGGACTAAATCATCAGCATAATCTAAATCAGAAATTTTAGTATCTCCAGTCCATTTAAAGCCAAAATCTTTCCCTTGCAGTGAATTTCGTATAACATAATCAATAACCAAACTGAAGTGAAAAGGAGACAAAATGCACCCCTGTTGAACACCAGGAGTAATGCTAAAGCAATTGCTACAAGCCTTACTAACTCTCACACACGACTCAGTATTATTATAGAGAGCTTTCATTATGTTAACTAACTTGTCTGGTATACCATATGATATCACAATGAACCACAAATTATGACGATCAACAGAGTCGAAAGCCTTTTTGAAATCAACAAAGCTAGCAACCAAAGGTTTCTGAAACTCTAAACATTTCTCAAGAATCTGCCTAAGTGAAAATATCTGATCCACACATCCCCTACCACTTCTGAATCCACATTTCTCATCACGCAATTGACTGTCAACCAGATTCTTAATTCTATTAAGCACAATCATGGAAAGAACTTTACCAGGAACAGAGAGTAGGCTAATACCCCTATAGTTATCACAAGAACTGCGATCACCTTTTTTGAAAATAGGGATAACAATAGCTCTGGTAAAATCCTTAGGAACCATGCTTTTATCATAAAAGATATTCAGAATTTCAGTCATCCAAGTGGTAACCGAAACATTTCCAGCTCTAAGCATTTCTGTAGTAATTTCATCTACCCCTGGGGATTTATGAAGTTTAAGTTTAGAAACAGCCAAAATAACTTCAGATTGTGTTATAGGGCCAACATTAAAGCCACCAATGCATCTATCATCATTGCAAACAATGGGAATAGAACTAACCGCATTGTACAGAATATCACTGAAATGCTCAGCCCACCTAGCCATGACAGAATCCTCACCTTCTATAACCTTACCTTGTTTATCCTTCAATCCCTGTATACCTGTCCGTTTTCTACCACACAAAACATTAACTATCTGGTACAGCTCTCTGCTGTTGTGCTGTCTAACTGCTTCCTCGGCTTTGTCAGCCATACCATCAAGCCAAAGATTCTTATCAGCAGCTAACTGATCTTTTACACGTTTATTAAGCTCTCTTCAATGCTTTCTATTAGTACTAGTAGGGTATTGATTAAGGACATTCCTGCAGTTCTTTCTTTCTGAAATAAGCTCAAGTGCCTTATCTCTCAGATAAATCTGTCTCTTCTGCTCCTTTTTTCCTAAAAGAGTACTGTTAGTGTCCAAAAAAGCCTGTTTCAAATGATCCCATTCTTCCTCAACTTCTGTAGTAAGCATACCATGACTGTCATAATGACTAAGTAACCTATCACGGTAAGCTTTGGCTATAACTAGGTCTTTCAGAGCTTCGGTATTAAAAGCAAATTTTTTAACCCTAGCACAACACTTTTTAAGTTTAAGCTGTAAGACACTTTTAACAAGGTAATGGTCAGATCCAATTTCAGCTCCCCTATATTATGCCCTGGTATTTCTAACAGAACTAGCCCATTTGCTGTTAATTAATATATAATCAATCATATTCCTATGCAGTCCTATGAAACCCATGTGTATTTATGTATGTCGCGGTGTTTGTAATATGTGTTAGTTATTCTGAAACCATTGAGTTTACTTACCTGTAGGAGACGTTGCCCATTGCCATTGCAGCTACCAATACCAAAAGAGCCTGTTACTCCTGCCCAAAAGTCAGAGTCAGTACCAACTTTGGCATTGAAGTCACCAAGAACAAGGGTAATATCTCCTTTCTTGACAGAATTCAAAATATCCTGAAGTTGTTCATAAAACCTATCCTTCTCATCCTCATGGGCATCCTCAGTGGGGGCATAACAGCAGATAACATTCAGGTCTTTAACGCTTGTCTGAAATTTTGCTGTAAGAAACCTTTCATTAATGCACTCATATCCTAGAAGAGCATTACTAGCGTGTCTGCTGAGAAGCAGACCCACGCCTTGGTGATGCTTATTGTCGTCCCTCCCTGAAAAGAGAAATTTAAGATTATTTTTAAGAATCTGACCTTTATCTGTCCATCTGGTCACTTGCAAGCCGACAATATCTAAACTATAATGGTGGAATTCTTGTGTGAGGACATCAAGAGAAAAAGCTCTGTGCAGAGTCCTCACATTCCAACTACCTATGGAGAGAAAATGGTTAGTGGGATGTTTAAAGAAACTATGTTTATTGAGAGAGGGAATGCCGACAATATCAAACAGCCCCCTAATCGAAGACATGGTGCAAAGACCCGTTCCCCCTCCACTAAAGGCTGAAGCCATCTACACTGGAAGACTTCCTCCAATGTAGAATTTGACGATGCCAATAGAAGCAAAGAGTTCAGGTGCCTGCGATGACTTCTGCTCAGGATTATCCACCAGCTGATAAACATATCCTGTGAATCTATTCACTTGGGGCTGTCAACCCACAAACAAACAGAAAACACAGCGGAAGATTTTCCCTCCACAGAAGCCCACCAGTGCAGCTAAATCAGGATCCATAATCAAGCTCAGAGCCATATATCTGTCCAGTCCAGTTGGTTTATATGGTCAGCACCAGGACCCTGTGTGGTTGACCACTCCTGAGCAGGGTAGAAAAAAAAAGAAAAGTAGCCATAGTTGTCCAGATCAGTAGGCCACACTAATCTGGCAGACCTCCCCTTCCGTTCACTTCCACAAGAGAGTATCTCTTTTGAAAGGTACTAAACTGGAGATAAATCATAACGCTGACACAGTTGGGACTCGAACCAGTGAACTGCAGATTACGAGATTGCAGCTCGATTGACTGAGTTATAATTGGGATGTATTGTGATCTTTAAATTTCACGCACCGTCACCCTTTCCAAAGACTTCGTAGCGCATTGGAGGGCTACTGCAACTACTTTGAAAAACTTTTTTTTAATATCAAAAGTCTTTTGAAAGTTTAAAAACATAGGAAATGATTTTTCTCCCTGCAATATTTACCTTATCAACAAAATAGATACTAGTTATATAGAAATTTTCCCTTACTTGAAAGCCATACTGATTTTCACTTAGTATTTTATTATTTAAAGCAGAAACTGTAATATCTAACATACATGTTTTTCTTTTTTTTTTTTTTCAATAGGAAGCAGAAATGCTTAGGTCAGTTTTCTTACCACCTTTAAAAATAAGTCTTCTCATCGAATATCTGGGTGATTCACTTTGAATACATAGGAGAATGAGTCTAGAGATTCCTTTTATATGGGATAATTCACTAATAAGTAAAGATTCCCGCCGAATATATAGGAGAATGCATTGAGTGGTAAATATTCCTTTTAAATATATGGGATAATACACCAGCGGGTAGAAACTCCCATTGAACTAATGGGAGAATGCACCGAGTGGTAGAGATTTCCTTTGAGTGTATCTGGAAATGCACTGAGAGGTAGATTGTCATCAAACGCATTTGAGAATGCATCAACATATAGAGATCCTCTTGGAATATATATGAGAACGTACTGAGAGGTAAAGATTCCAGTTTGGGATTCAGTAGGATGTAACTAATAGGCAGCAGGAGCTTATTCAGTGAACCACTAGGACTTGCATAGCTTATTGCTGCTGCTAGAGGAGTGTTATGGTAACTACTATGATATGATTAAACAGGTAGTAGGCACATATTTGGACTTAGTGGGTGATGCAGATCTACCCCTTAGTCGAGGGATAGACAAAGGAGTAGACTGTTTATATTCCGAGTGGTTAGCACGCTAGGCTACTGATCTATGGGACCTGGGTTCGAGCCCTGGGTAAGGCATGAATGTGTATGTTGTTTGTTTGCTGCGGTCCGCCAACCTCACAGACCTTCTACTGTGGCGTATTAAACTGACGGGCTCCTGTCAGACCTCTGTGGCAAGCAGCTGCTTGAGGGTGTATTTATTTATTATTTTATGTGTATGTATTAAATGTTACACATTTTGCGAGACGCATGCGTCATTTTTCTGCAAGCCAGCTCTATGAAGAATGGCGTAGGTTAGAAAAATGTGAAGCTATGGTGTGGTGGGGGGACGACGACGAACTTCACCCCTCTGATTCGCCATCCTAATAACCTCATTTAAATATATATATTAAAATGTAATTAAAATATTTTACAAATATTTAGGTATAATTTTATTTTGTGATTTATAATAGTAATTTATATTATAATTATTCTAGAATTTCCCTTTGGGTATCTGATTGAAATTAGACCTTTTGCAACGACTTTGTTTTAAGAATAATTAAATAAATATCAAAGAATGTATATTCATATATTTTATGTTCGGTTTTCCAGTTCTTAATCATCCGAAAGCTCTGAGGGTCGCATGCAGCCAGCAGGCTACATTTTGCCCACTGCTTTAGGCAGAAATTTGCCATGCAATCTCAGAGGAACTTATCTTTATAAGGGAGTCAAGGTGTCAACGAAAAGATACTAGTCCGGCATCCATAGCTTAGGTGGGATTCGAACCCAGGTCTCTTTGCTCTGCACCAAGGGTTTGAGTAATTAATTTCGGATATATCCTTGGGCAACACAAAAACCATTGACGGAATTCAAAACTGATTTTTTTTTTTCGTTTCAAGCAATATGTTGTTTTTCTTTTGGTCGTAACTTTTGCTCGGGATCATTTTAAAGTTTAAACCCACATATCAGATTTAAAGAAAATTATAAGAAGTGAGATTAAAATAAAACTTGAATCATTAGTCAGCATTCCCCATTGACATATGCGAATTTGACTTGGCAGAGCTTGAAGAATGATCCAATTATGTTGTCTGATGAAAAGTTGCAAAGCTTACATTTAAGAATCGGCAAAAAAGAAAACAAAGACCTTGCAAATGTTCATTTGGTGACAGAAGCAGGTTGTAAACGTTACTTTTATTCCCCCTCCCCTTCACGTCCGTGTCTCCACCCGCAGGGATGTGGGGCGCCTTCAAATGCCATATTGTGCGACAGTTAATGAATATTTAGCGAAGCCCGAGGTGCCCTAGGCTTAAATTCCGAGGACAATAGAAGGAGAGAGCAAGCGCTCCGCCCGACTAGGTGCCAGCAGGGTATTGGGAAGCTCTGTTTGCAAACGACACGCTCAGTCGAAGCCAGGTAATTAGGCGTGTAGCGCCAAGTCATGTGACCCTATTGGGTGGCAGAGGAGGATGGGGGAAGAGGCGGTGAAGATGGAGAATGGCTTCATTGAGGGATGAAGGTTGATGGCTTCATTCTCTTGTCATCTTTCTATCAAGAGAAACGGGAAGACAATAGCCATGCTAGATACGAAATGGTGACCAAGTGGGAAAGATTTTCATCACCTATGAAAGTGAGAGGAAAAAAGACGATAGCAAAGTGAATAGATATTAATTAGATCATCTGTTCGTATTGGCCCACACATGCTTCTTCATTTGTTTTTGTTCACTTTCTTCCTCATCTTCGAAAGCAAGAAAAAAATTATTTAACACATTTACCTAACTAGAAAAAAATAAATAAATATCTCTTCAAGCAGCTATTTGCCACAGAGGTCTGACCGGAGCCTGCCACTTTCATACATCATAATAGAAGGTGCCTTACACCGCGGATCGAACCCAGGTCCTTTTAATCAGTAGCCAAGCGTGCTAACCATTCGGCCACGGAAGAAAGCAGTAGGGGAAAAAACACTACATATTTACATTTTCAGACACTTTTGCATGAAATTAAGACTCTTACGGAAATAACGAGACCTTCACTCACATTTGCCGAACAGCATGCGAGTAGTTTTAAAGCATTTTAACAGAAACAAAATATAAACTTGCAAAATATTATTTGAATGGGATACATAAAACCTATCTAAAATGAAAACTTTCACTTTCATTGCATTACGAAATAATAAGAGAATTCGAATATATTGCTTTGCTAACAAAAAAGTTTAATTGACCCAATCGTGATTAATCTAATCTCCTTCACAATGCTCTATTTAGAAAGCACAATTTGTGGGAATTTATTCATCGATATTCTAAGAAACATTTCGTATGAAATATTAGAAATGAACACCATCCATTGCTTTATTCTTTGAAAATCTCATTCAGCGTCTCTGTATTTTGCATCGTCACTTTCTAAACTTGAATTACGAAGGGTGGTAAGTTCAAAAAGTGAAAAAATGTAATATCACTCCCTCTTTTCTCCTTAAATACTCCAAGCTGCAAACTCTGCTTTTTTGCGGCTCAATATCTTTGATGAGAGAATGAGAATACATCGCGGTGTACTTCTGACATCATCTCGGCCATCCTTTGTAAGTATGCTCCCTGGCAGAAGGATGGGTGCAAGGCGCAGGTGCACCACAGCATCAGGGTCCACTGCTCCCCACCCCGCGGAGTGTTGACACAAGGGGCTTTACCAGTGAGGGACTCGCAACGGAGCAGGTGCCGCACCGCACCATTGCTGCTCACAACTGTTATACGATTGTTATTGTGGTTGTATTAGTAGATCGAGGGAAGTGGGGTAGAATGGGGAAGGGATTTAATAGAGTGTTTCTGGCTCAACAAAGCTGCTCCCCTACTGGGTTTGTGTACCCTTGGTCACCCTGGCGCTTAGCGAAGCTGCTTCGTGTGTTAAGTAGCCATACGGGGTGTCACACTTCAATATTCATAATAGTTTAGGAGCAAAGAGGGCGATCGCTGTGCTGAATGGTTCAGTAACTTGGGCTCGGAATCTATGGTATAATACGCAGCGGGTATCAGATGGCGATTTCGTAATAATGAACAGTAGAGACCTTTTTCTCTTCTTTACAGCGTGTGAGGAGGAGATTGCAGTAATCATATTAACTCCCCCCACCCACCCTTCCCTCTTTCTCGGTCCATTTCTTTCAGCCATATGTCTGCTTATACCCGTTTGTTTCATCAGAGCCTATTTTAGTTTGCTTCCAACAAATATATATGTAATTTGCTTCCAACAAATATATATGTAATTTGCAGTGGTGGAAGTAACAGGAATAGTGAAGGCAACTTTTGGATCAGAAAATTAATTCACTAAACTAATTAACGTAAAAATAGGGAAATAACAACGTTTTCAGATACAAATACCTCGAATCATAACAAATCCGCTTGTATCTTGGAAACCTGTCGTCCGTCGAATGGAACGTTAATCCGTGACGCGTGTGCAGGAGAGTCACCCTGTGCACGTTAACGAATATGGCGAATGCCTTGACGGAAGGCTTTCATCTGTCTCTCAACAGATGTCTCCTTTCCCAACATCTCTGTGGTCCTTGTGACCTCGCCCGTTTACCCCATGGTGTGCACAAAAGTGCCATTCAGAGGGAAAATAATCCACTCACTTGTGTCAGAAGTTTTCGTAGTAGTTTTTCTTAAAGTATAAACATAAAGGTTACATTCAATGTACGGAACCAAATTGCTCCGTGGACGTAGTTTGCACCTCCCAGTTTTAAAGATTTCCCGAGTCTTCATGACCAATTCATGATCATCAGTGGCTGACCTCAGCCTTCACCTAATATTCGAGCTCTTAGACAAAAACTGTAGCTCATAAAAATGGGCATGGCTAAATTGATGTTGATTATGATGGAATTACTGCTGGACAGCAATTCTTTCAGAATTGCATGCAGGTAATGAGTGTAGTAAGAAAGTCTTGTGCCGATTGATTAATAAAGAGTTCAATTCCTTCTTGCAGTTACTACTAAAGGTCTTAGGTTGTGTTTCAAAGTTTGTTTTTGCAGCATTAAAAATATGCAAAGTTATGATCTTGGCGAACCTTTCATCCGCATAAAAAGAGCAATGTCATTTCTCAGATTTAAAACTTGCTGCGAATATTATTTCTACCGTTTGCCAGCGATTTTGGGAGTTTTTTTTTTTCTCAAAAATATTATTTTTTTTCATCTTTCATAATAAATAACATTGTTGTTCGAAACTACCGATCTTCTGGTCAAACCACTTGGGGTGAAAATATCGAGGCCCTCGTATCTAATTTAAAAATGCCCGATTTCCACAACTTTCCTGCCATCCTCTCAGACCTTCTACTCTGGCATATAAACTGACAGGCTCCTGTCAGACCTCTGTGGCAAGCAGCTGCTTGAGGGGGTATTTATTTATTATTTATTATTTGAGGGGGTTTTCTCCCTACATGGTTGTGAGCAAGAATGAAAAGAAAAAAAAATCCTTTTGCGATAATTTGAAAAGGATTTCCTTTAGACAATTCCCAAAGCAAAATTTACATGAGATGAAAGAGCACACACACATCGACAAATGATTTAGATAAACAACAAAAACATTTTTCCCTCAGTTGGAGGAAGAAAAGTTATTCTCCCATTCTTCTGTCTTTTTGGGTCAGGTCACTCATGCACGTACCCAAGAATTAGTTTCGGGGGTGGAAGTCTGGGAATAACACTTGAGTAGTTTTCCAATTACTTAAGTAGTTCACCGTATAGGAAAGGCTAAAATGATACTGTATAAATAAATAAATAAATATCCCCTCAAGCAGCTGCTTGCCACAGAGGTCTAACAGGAGCCTGTCAGTTTATATGCCATAGTAGAAGGTCTGAGAGGATAGCAGGACCTCAGCAGAAAAACGACACACACATCCATGCCTTACCCGGGGCTCGAACCCAGGTCCCGTAGATCAGTAGCCAAGCGCGCTAACCACTCGGCCACGGGAATAAGGAATAAAATTTTATGGTTGTTTTCTAAATCTGTTTTAGTGTCGGACATACTGTATAATAGGGGGTTAAAATAAAATTATACAAAGACAACTGTTTTGGTTTTCAAAGTAAGTAGACAAGTTCGAGATTTCGTATAAGATTTTTCGGGAGAGGGGAGGATAGCGCATGGACTCTCTGGGTTATAGTCTCCCAATTAAATGCATTGGGCTGTTATTTTAATAGATCGGTACCTTAACCAGGAAGCCTGTTTTTTGGGTCTCTAATTATAAACAATATAGTTGCCTGCGACTCGTGATTTTCTGGTCGAACCACTTCGGGTTCAAAATAATGTCCTTGAACCTAATCGAAATAAGCATGATTCTAATCGTCAATTTGGTCAATGTGTTTGAAATCACGAAAGTGCCTTATCACTGCGAAATCAGTACTAACTTGAGAATTTTTTTTTTAAATCCCCGTCAAAATGAACTAAGTGCTCGCATCTGTTTGCTTTTGAAACGGAACAGAAGGGAAGAAAGGAAACGGAAGATGCCATTCAAGAAGAAGAGTCACGGTGAACTAAGACACCTCTTCTTGAATTTATAGCTGGGAAAAGTAAGAAACTCAGTCGAAAATATTTGTTTCTTCCATTAGACAATTCTCTGATATAGCAAACAGGACACTATGCTGACCGTTATCGGATTTCGTTTCTTTCTCAGGAGGCCGCTGAGAGAAGGAGACAGCACGAAATTTATAAGCGACAGGATGCCATTTTCTCCAAGTGGAAGAGTTAAATATTGCAAAATTCACTTAAACAGAAACTGCGAAATCAAACGTAAATACAGGTAACCTCCACAGCGCACCCTCGACCAACGCGGTATTAAAAATATGAATTTCACCCCACCCACCTCCATCAAATTGTTAAAAAAATATTTTTAATCCAAAGAATTTTTTATGCACGGCGTAAACAACACCTTAGCCAGTGAAACAGCATTTTCCATAATGCATTGTTATTTTGAGGGGGAGGTCTTGTGAAAGTGTTGATCATCGAAGTCATTGAAGAGGTGCTTGCTTCCCATAATCTTTATCGGAGAAATGCAATTTGTATGACTTCACACGAGCGTAGTAAATGAAGCATAGTTTGTGACGCGCTGCTTGAGTTCTATAAACGAATAAGATGCCAACATTAAGAAAAAGCCAAGTAGTCGATTCTGGACTACTTTTTTCAATTTTAAGCCAAGCGCAAGGTATTAATTTGGATAAGCAGCAATCCCTGTGAGATTTCACGATGCAATTAATTTATGTTTAGTTTTCATTTAATTTATAAGTAAAAATTTCTCTACACTTCAAAATTTTTTTCAATTTTTTACTGTCTCTGTGTTTCATTTGTCGGTTACTGTGGGTTGGTCGAATTTAATGCATCCACAGCACCCCATAGGTAAGGAAATATGTTCTTCAATCAGAAGAATTGATTACTCAGTTCTGCAATCCGAAGAATTAATCACAGTTTTGCAATCCGAAGAACTTTACAGTTCAAGACACAGTACGAGGAATCTCTTAGCTCAGTCACAATTTTGCGTCGAATGCACAAATTTTTCTCTTCAGCCTTCCAATGTCGAAGTAGCACTAATCCTGTCGGCTGTTCACAGTTGTCGGTTCTTGGGGGTTGTCAAATTTAATGCATCCCCAGCGCCAAACACGTAAGGAAATATGCTTTTGGTTCATTTCTCATATTGTGCTTTCGACGTCAAAGAATTGAAGAGTGATGACAAACTCAAAGTTACAGAAATAACAATGGTTTAATTCTGAAGATAGTTACAGATGTCTCCGTGAGGGCTGACGTTGGCTACTGGCTTATGACAAACAACCGTGCAAAGGTCGTTTAACAGATTGCGTCTTCTACGCACCTAACAGAGGAAAACCTCGATTCGTGAAATACATATTCACCGAGCATCAGCATTTTTTAGGTCTGCTCACGCCAGCCACTATTTCAGAACTGCCTGATATTGGCGACGGGACGTCCAGCGCTCTCGTGCAAGCGCCGTCCTCCCGTTCTCATGAGATAGTTATTTGGTCTGCGCTCCAAGATGAAAGGAGTCAGGCGGGAAAGAGACCGATCACCAACGATCAGAGGCAATAAACCTGTCTTGCTAATTGCAGCAAGACACATCAGCCATAAACAGCCTTCGCCAGAGGTGGGAGAAAGGAGACAGTTTCACATAAATAGTTACATTTCTGTACAGAGCAAGGTCAAATAAAAATACATACATAAAATGGTAAAAATATCCATCAGAATAGCATCAAAACCTGACACATTTTATGAATTATAATTATTTACTTGACGTATCCTATCTGAATGAATATCGGAATGAAATTTATAATTATTATCCAAAGTTGCCTTGCGGTTATGGCTCGTATCTTATCTGAATGAAATGCAAATCACAATAACCCGGCTAATGAGGATTTCAGTTGGATTTGCCAGAAACCAATTCACGGTTTTAAGCCAAGGTCGCCTTAATACACGAGGTCAGGACTGGTTGAGCGAAAAGGAGAGAAAATTAAATATACATAAAAATTTACGCTATTTAATTTATCTCAAATTTAACCAAAATCTGTTTATTTTTAAACCACATAAATAATTTATTCATTATTGATATCTTTATGAATATTTCAAAGTTGGTCAGCAGATTTTTAAAAATTAATAGCTATTAGTTGAATTTTAACAAATAAAAATTTAATATTGAATGCATATATATATATTGTTACGACAGATACACATGCTGCAATGAACCGTGATGTGATGATGTTCGTCTTGATGCTCGTGTGAACTACAGCGTGAGAATTACGTCACCAACGACTTCGAACAAAGAACCTAACTGAAAAATAAGGAAGAAAGAATTGTATAAATAGAAGTTGAAGTGTGAAAAGAAGCATAATTATGAAATAATAAGCTAGAAAAAAATTGGGGCAAAACCAATTTTTTTTCAGCTGATTATTTCATGAGTTCCATATTTACAGGACATATCCTGTGATTCTTTACTACGGAAGCGTAGTTAGTCTCAGTTTGTGCACGATAAGATGGTCTAAAGAAGAAATGTTTTATGTGGTGTGTGCGGGGGAGATTAAATAAATTATTAGTGTTGATTCTACTAGAGGACCTACAAGAAAAATAAGAATGTTTATTCACACTTTTAAGTGTGAATGAAGAGATTGTATGTTGGTCGAACATACAGAGCTGATTTTAACTTTTCACTCGGAAGAGTTCATCAATTGGTGTATAGTTACTTTAATTCGTTTACAAGAATTGGTAAGGTTATTTATCTATAGATTGGAGATTTGTTTTCAAATATGATTGTACTGCTCATCGACTGATATAAGCCTTATTTTATGATTTGAGTGTAAAGAGTAATAAGATATTAAGTTATTTTGAAGATTTATTGTTTTGAAGAAATGCTGTGGTTGACTTTAGTTTATATAAGTGTTTTCATTCATACTTTTGAAATAAATTGCATTATTTTAGAATTATAATTGTTATATACTATATTTTTGAACTCACGCTCAGATTTCATCCATTTAATTCATAAAAATATAAATATTCAACATTAAATATATTCATCCCCTGATTTACACGGTCGATACGTTCCGGGAAATCACCGCGTAAATCGAGCTGTCCCGTGTCCAAGTGGTTAGTACGCTTGGCTACTGATCTAAGAGACTGGGCGTTTGTGTTATTTTTCTGCTGAGGTCCTGCCATCTTCACAGACTCTCTACTATGGCGTATTAAACTGGCAGGCTCCTCTCAGACTTCTGCGGCAAACATCTTCTTGAGGGGATATTTTAAAATTTTTCTTTTTAGCTTCCGGAAAAATCCGTGTTATGAATAAGACGTACATTGAAAGTTTTATTTATTCATATTTATCTCAAATTTCAGTCAAGCAATAATAATAAGCAGTAATATAACATTATTTTGTACTTTTTTTGCATTAATTCAGATAAGTTTAGATTAATTTCTCATACATTTCTTTTTGATCACGAAAAATCTTATACTTAATGTGGAAGTATACTAGAGAACTTGAAGACGAAATTTGAAAGATGGATATTTATGAACTGAATATAAATTAGAAATTAAGCATTTGCACCAACAATTAGTGCTTTATTGTGTAAAATTAGCATTTATATCATATTTTATGAAACAGATATTAAGAGTTAGATAAAAGACGGTTTTTATTGGTCTGAAAATTCAGTCTGGAAAATTCCGACCTCACTGCCGATTCAAATCAGGCTTCATATTATTAAAATGTCGCGAGACAGACTACATTACAATGACAAATATATAATTTTAGCGAAAGAACATAACTTGTTACATATTATAGATATAGGAATTTACTATTTTCGATTATTATTGAAAATAAATGATGTCAATTGAAGCCATTTAGCTTATTTTTGCTTTGAGATGACAGTCTAATAATCTCCCTTGACCAACTGTTGCTTCGTAATAATTATTATATCTACGTACATATAAAAAACTCAATATGTACCGTGTAAAACCGAGTCTATAATCATGTAAAACGAACCTGATTGCATTTTTTTAACAGTGTAAAACCGAAACCGTGTAAATAGAGAAAAGATTTAAAACTTAATTCATCTGTCATTTCGCTGTCCAGACCTGACAAAATAAAAGAGACCGTTGTTAAGTGGGGTTGACTACTTAACAACAGTCTCTTTTATTAAAAAAGTAAACAAGTTGAAATATGTGGTGTAAGTGAAATTTATTTTCAAAATAATTATCACTCGAGATGTTAACAAAAGAAAGCAAAATATAATAGGTGATATAAAGAGCCAAAATAATTTGAGAAACGAATGACTGAAGAGAAATCGGTACAGTTAACACGAAAAGGATATTGCAAATAGGAAATCATTGAAAAATGTCCGTAATGATAATTATCCGTAATCTGAAGTTGGCAGAGCTGAAATATACAAATGAACATTTTTACGTTTAAGAGGAATACCTCTATTCAAAATTCTGAGGTACTGAAAAAGGTAAAGCAAATTCAATGCTAGGGTGGGTACGAAATACATACAAACACTATTTTTCACAAGATATCGTATTTCGTGCAAGCGCGGTCAAACAACAAAAGGAGGGTACAGTTTTAATGTGACAGTTAACAATTTTAATTGCATTGCAGACAGGATCATAAATTGAAAGGGCTTGATGGTGTCTCTTTCTATCCTCCTCAAAGCATTTCTTTTAATGATCAAAGATATGGCGATGGCTGAAATGCTTAGTAAGATTGCCCCTGGCCTTTCTAGGTACGAGGGGGGGGGGAGGGGGAGTTCTCAATCGGTAGCGCGTTAGGCTCATAATCCTCAGTTCCCAGGTTCGAGTCTCACCTGGCCCAGCTTTGAGATTTATTTCCGCTAAACCCACCACCCTGCCCTCGGTCAGTAGGATGCACCGGCTTGGAAAGGCAGCCATCCGTCGGATGGGATGTAAAGCAGTGGTCCCATGTGCGGCAGGCAGAGTCATCTGTTTCCTAACAGCTTTCCAATGGAACCCTTTCTCTCAACCTTCTCTGAGCCCTGGAGACCTTCTGACCTGAGTCTGTTGTGTCTGAAAAAAGTGCCGCTCAGAGGTGAAATAACCCAGCCTGGTTTTTATTTAAGATTGATTGTGAAATGCCTAACTTGGAAATGATGTCAGGGATGACATGAAATTCGCTGTTTATTAGTTAATATTATTGTTTGCACAATATCTTGTGTATGAAATGATATGATTTATTGGGATTCGATGGAGAATGAGAGTCTCAGTCATTACATTTTTCCCTTTCATCTTCTTCGATTTAACCGACTTTCAGAGTCCATTACCGTTCTGTAAAGAATTACAAGTGATGACTTTCCCGATTGAAAAGCTCGTATGCCATGTGTTTGCAGATAAGGATCATCAGATGGTTCTCAGAGCGGCTTTATTACAAAGATGAGAAGTGATAGATCAGCATAACATTTCAGGTGTCATTGAAGTTCCTTTCTGCACGTGAGGATGCCCTCTGACCCTTCTTCCGTCTCTTGCGTGCAGTGTGGCATCGAGGTTCGAAACGGAAACGTCAAATCCATTCTCGCAGTTGCCATAACAACAGGTAAATAATGAACGGGTAACAAGGTACAAATGGTAAGTGGTAATGATGCACTAATATGATTTGGGAGCAGCGGATGCCGTCGTGCCCCGGATTGAAGCGCGGTGATAATTATATTGAATTGTGACTGGCGGTTTGCACACCGTGTCAGCTGTTGATGATAAACGCTGCGGTGTCGGTCTAAACCAAATTTGCTCGGTCCACATAGACCAGTTATTGACGTCCACGCCATGAGCATTCCCATTGCAACAAGCCGCAGTTGCTCCAAATTCTGTTTCTCTTCTTCAGGTTCCTAACACGCTTGGTCTTTGGCAAAGCTCTCTCTCTGGCTTTTATTACCGTCAAGTTGCGGTTTGCGTCCAACAGCTGATTAAAGCGTAATATGCACCAGAGAGAATCTTAAAGTTCCGTGTTTACCTGCGCTTGTTTATTCTGTCATTCTTTGGCGATTAGCTTAATTATTTTCCTCTCTGTCTCAGGCTTCGTCCATTTGCGAATAGCGCTGCTTTCTCGACGACGAAGATTATCGAAAATGGAGCGTTTCGTTTTGCTCGCATCAGAAACTTTGAAATGGACGTTTAAGGTTCGGCTTCATTTTTGCATTTATTTCTAACAATTGATTTAAAACGATGCACAAATTGACTGTTATGAATGGCGTAAGAGAATTATCGCTTGAAATTAATTCTTAAAAAAATCGTCCTAATGGGAACACGGAATGTCGATGCATTGAAGGAGATTCCATTATTTGAAATAATGCGAGATTATGAGAGCTAAAGTTCCATTTGTCATTCTTTACAAAGTCTCTCTTAAAATAATTTTCAAAGACAAAGAGATTTAAATTTCGGTCTTCACCAAAGTAGGTATATAAAGGTGGTGCCACAAGGCTCTGTTTTACCAAGATCATTCGAGTGTCGCTGAGAGGGCGTGCCCAATGTGACGTCACAGCGGGAAGAGCTCAGCTAATGTACTTACAAAATAATATAATCGTGTCTTTCTTTGCTCTTCGCTTGGTGAATTTCTCTCTCTGCGAAGTCTTTCAGGTAATTTTTGCTTCTTTTTATCTTGCTGAACTGTGCAGTAGAAAACTACATGAGTAATCCTTCGAAGAATAAGAGAAACGATGTTTCATATACATTCGAATTAGAAGCAAAAATTAGTATGAAGTGGGTTGTGGGTTGTTTTACCACTGAGCGGCACTTTTTTGTACACCATGGGCTAAATGGCCAGATCACATTAACCCCGAAGGTTCAGAGAAGGTTGGGGGAGGGGACCCACTGGAACGGCTGTTGGGAGACAGATGGTAGTCTCCCGTCAAGGCCATCCAGCGTGTTCTTTAACGTGCACAGTGTATGGCTCTCCCGCACACGGGGCCACGGCTTAACGTCCCATCACACGGAGGGCGGCCTTTCCAAGCCCATCGGTGTCCCCTACTGACCGTGGGCAGGGCGGGGAATTTTGCGGAGATAAATCTCAACGCTGACCCAGCTGGGACTCAAACCTGGGAACTACAGATTACGAGCCTAGCGCGCTACCGACTGAGTCACCCCCGCCTATGAAGTGGGTGCTGCATTGTCAGCGTGAAAATAAATTCAATGCGCACATGCTAACATATGAGGTAAATATTTTTCAGATGCCTGTTAAGATCGATCGCATGTAAGATTTATGAAGCGAACTCTTAGAACTATTTATTAAATGTAAATGTCATTCCAGATTGAAAAGAAAAAAAAAAATCAATCTGCCACATAAATTTCAGAAACAGATCGCTCTGAAATCCACGACATTATACCCAGTAAAAAAAGTATCATTATTTCAGGTAACTGATAATTTAAATACCTTGGCTTAAACTGTACTGATTCATGGGAATAAAAACTCATGTTAGTGCGTCATAGTCTACGCATTGGAAAATTACCGCATCAGTTTTCAATTGCTATTAAAAACTAAATAAAACCGAGGGGAAAATCTCTGATTTGCAAACAAGATTACAATCAAAGCAAAAGCGGTGAAATAAACATGAATAAAAATTTATACAGCAGAATAAAAATTCCAGAATTAATCAAAGCAAGAAAAAAAAGTAGACTTCTCATTCGATAACTCTAAGAAATATTTTCTTCGTAAATTGAAAACTATATTTACGCCACGTCACATTAAATGTTTTTTGGAAGGGACAAATTTTAAAACACAACTCACGGCGGCGAAAAATGATATATTTATTATTTTCATTACGATTATTAACATAGTTGGTAAAAAGATAAGTTGAAATAAAGATCTGGTGTTTTTTAATTCGATCGAATTTAATTATAAGCGCAAGATCAGAACATTTTCTCAGAATCATCTAATAAAAATTCTATAGTAATGCAGGGCAAATATATTCAGACAGAATTATATTACTCTATATGTGATCAAACCGGAAATCTTTAAAATAGGAGCTCTACTTACAAACTGATGCACATTTATGAAACCATATAAAGTAATTAAAGAATATTAAGAAAAACCTTTCGATTATAAGCAAAGCATTCCAAAAACCTAAAGTTAACTGTACGCAGTTAAAAAATAATCTAACAGTGGAATTGTTTAATATAAATAAATTACCTATTTTTAATATGGCTTTAGAAGTTGAAAGATTTTATTTAATAACTAGTCGTTAAGGAAAAAAATATTTATTTGAATCCTTCGGAACGAATGGGTGACAAAATAATTTCTGCAGCAAAATAAAGCCCATTTTAAATTAAAAATAACATTTGCTAAACTCTTTGAAAGTTCCGTGCATTATCAGAATATATGAATATGACGAAATTTTACTTATCGGCAAATCTGAAGTTAAAAAAAAGTCTTTTATGAACATTTCCGAGATCGAACGAAAAATCAAATGTCAATACGTGAGATGATTGACGAAGGGTTCATATTTTTACTAACAGTTGATATTGAATTATTTTACACTCATCTAGTAGTCAGCGTTTATTTCATTAGCAAAACTACTTTAAAAATTCCTATCACAATCGCATGAATTCTAATAAATCTTGTATGCCCTACCGAAAGTAAACTTTACAGTCAAAACGAAAGTAGTGATACTGTTGCCATGAAAAGCTCGCATGCCATGTGTTTGCAGAGAAAGATCATCAGATGGTTCTCAGAGCGGGCTTTATTGCAAAGATGAGAAATGATCGATCAGCATAACATTTCAGGTGTCATTGAAGTTCCTTTCTGCACGTGAGGATGCCCTCTGACCCCTATTCTCACGCCACAAAGCAACAGCTGTCATGATAGTTTTATTAGTAGCTGTTATCCGAAATATTGAAACTTAATCTCCCGAACATTAAAATATCAGGGATCATTTCAACTAAACATAGTACTGTTTAATAATCACAATAGTTTTATTAATATTGTACAAGTATATAATATATACCGTATTAGACAGCTTGTGTACCAGCAATATTAGCATTACTAAACGCCTACGCTATGGCTCGCCGCCATTATTGCAAATTTCAAATTATTTAACTGCGTAATAGTAATATTTGTATAAACTAAGTAGAAATATACGCCATAATACATTATCCATCAGTATTCCAATGCAATATAATTCTGTTACGTATTAATCACTGCCTAATAAATGATTACTTACAGCAGTACCAAGCTGAAAACACCGCTTCTCGTCTGATCACCGAAGTTAAAGCAGCTTTGGGCGCGGTTTAGTACTCTGAGAGGGTGACCACCTGGTATACACCGCGTGCAGTTGGTAAAAAATCTGCTGAAGACCCGCCATCCTCCCAGATCCCTATACTATGACGTATTAAACTGACAGGCCCTTGTCAGACCTCTGTGGCAAGCAGCTGCTTGAGGAGGTATTTATTATTTTTTTTTACCAGACTCCACAGTTTAAATACAAATGGAATCCATATTGGACGTTCGCCAAGTCTAGCTTGATCAGATCAAGATTCGATGGTTTAAAATAAGCAAAATATATATTCCTAGAAAGTAAATCCCAGAAGATTCACACAGTTATCTTGTTAACTATGAGTAATGGGGTAATAAACGATGAAATAAAACTTGCAGAATAATACAATACCAAAAACGAAATAGGAGGATGACACGTGACTGCTTCGTTTCAAAATCGTCGTCGCATTACTGTTACAATTTGCCGCAATGTGCGCTCTCTCTAACAATAAATATTTCTCGGATAGCTGGATATATCTCAAACAGTTAAAAAAACTTAAATTGCAATTTTACAGTTTTTCTGCCAACAGAAATCTATTTTACCGTGCGCTTTTTCTAATCTTTGTTTATCGTCGTCTCCCCACTATGACGTCAAAATGCTTAGCCAATGACATCAAGAAACGCTTCTTCAAGGAGCGACATCACCTTTCTTTCATTCACCCTGATCTTCACAACATGCTAAAAAGTATATAAACTGTCCCTCAAGCAGCTGCTTAGCACTGTCTTGTCAGCAGGGGCTGTCCTATATCACGCAGAGGCATAGGGCAATTTCTCTTCACCCAGGTTTCGATCTAGATGTGGGGGTTGAGCGGGGGGCAGTGGCTGCTGGTAACGGTAATAGAGGCAAAAAATTATTAAGTTTATTTATATTTAATGCATTTTTGAAGAAAATTTTAGAGACCCGTAAAACAGAGAACCCTCCCCCCTTCAATTTTTTTTCTAGATCCGTGTCTGATTTCATCCAACAAAATTTTTGATTCAAGCCTGCAAAACTGTTAAATACTGAATAAATATTGCTAAAAAATCGGGAATTACATAGATTTGATCTAGTTATTTAATTTAGCATGATAGGTTAATTAGTCATTAATTAAGACAGTCATGGTTTGCTTAATACTGATGTTCAGGAAGAATGGAGACGTTTTAAACAGGCTTTTCTTGAAACTAGCAGTACTCTTTTGGTTAAAAAAGAGAAGGCAAAATTATTTGAGTGATAAGGCACTGGAGCTTATTTTTAAATTAAAAACTTCAGGAATATCCTTAATCAATACCCTACTAATCCTAATAGAAAGCGTTACAAAGAGCTTACTTAAAGGTGTAACATGGATGGATCAGTTAACAGCTGATAAGAATCTTTGACTTAATAGCTTAGCTGACAAAGCAGAGGAAACAGCTAGACGGTGTAACAGAAGAGAACTGTACCAGATAGCTAATGTTTTGTATGGGAAGAAACAGACATTTCTACAGATTTTAAAGGATAAACATGATAAGGTATAAAAAGGAGAGGATTCTGTCACGATTAGACGGGCTGAGCATTTCCCTGATGTCTAAACAACGCTGTTAGTTCTACTCCCATTATTAAAAATGAAGGTAAATGCATTACTGGCTTTAATGTTGGCCCTATATCACAGTCTGAAGTTATTTTGGCTATTTTTAAACTTAAACTACATAAATTCCCAGGGGCAGATGAACACCGAAAATGTTCATCTACCCCTGAAGATTTATGTAGATTGCCTGAAATGCTTAGAGCTGTCTGGGAATGTTTCTGTTATAACACGACTGACTGAATTTTTTTAATATCTTTTACGATAAAGACACTTTCCTATGGATTTTACCAGAGCTATTATTATCCCTATTTTTTAAAAAGAAGATTACTGATGATTGCAGTTCTTGTGATAACTATAGGAGTATCAGCATACTTTTTCTTCCAGGTAAAGTTCTTTGCATGATTGTGCTTAATAGAATTAAGATCTGGTTGATGGACAATTGCGTGATGAGCAATGTGGATTCAGCGGTGGTAGAAAATATAGTGATCAGATTTTTCCACTTAGGCAGATACTTGAGAAATGTTTAGAGTTTCAGAAACCTTTGGTTGCTAGCTTTGTTGATTTCAAAAAGGCTTTCGACTCTGTTGATCGTCATAATTTGTGGTTGATTGTGCGATCATATGGTATACCAGACAAATTAGTTAACATAATGAAGGCTCTCTATAATAACACTGAGTCGTGTGTGAGAGTTGGTAAGGCTTGTAGCAATTGGTTTAGCATTACTTCTGGTGTTCGACAAGGGTGCATTTTGTCTCCTTTTCTCTTTAGTTTTGTTATTGATTATGTTATGCGAAATTCACTGCAAGGAAAAGATTTTGGCCTTAAATTGTCTGGAGATACGAAAATGTCTGATTTAGATTATGCTGATGATTTATCAAATGATGATGAGATGAACTCTTTCATTAGAGCTGTTCATGAGACTGGTAGTTTAGTAAGGTTTAATGATAAACAGAGAAAAAATTAAAGTGATGAAAATTAAAATTGGTCAGAAGCAGGCTGTGGTTCAGCTATTTTGAATGGTTGCATTCTTGAGCAGGTTACAGTTTAATTTTCTTGGGACTATGTAATAGATACTGGTGATGTGCGACGTGAGATAAACAGAAGAATAGGCAATGTTGCTGCGACTCTTAAGAATCTATGGAGATTTTGGAGAAACAGGCGTATTCACCTAATGACTGAAATTAGACTGTCTAACAGTTTGGTTCTTCCAGTTAGTTATGGTAGTGAAACGTGGACTCTTTGTAAAAAGATAATAGGAAACTTGATATTTTTGATTCTAGATGGGGGGCATTAGGTGGTTCAACTTTGTAGGTAACGATGAAGTAACCTCCTTTGAGGCGCATATTGTTCAGAGACTCCATTGGTTTCGAAATGTTGCCCATTGCATAACTATGGATTAGCGAATAAGGTTAGAAAGTGTGCCTTAAGGCTTCAGAAAGAGGGGAAGACTTAGGATGCGATTGGTAGGCAATATCAAACATGACCTTGCTTAGAATTGGTTTATAGTGGCCAGATGAATCAGCTCTGGACAGATGTGTTTGGAGAACTAAATGGCACAATCTGGTTGAACCTCCATAGCCCATGACTACTTGAGGATGATGAGGATGACGATGAACATTTTGTCATAAAAAACTTATTTACAAGTTACGGAGCATTGCATTTGGCTTCCTACTGGCATGATATGGAAAGTTCCTAATTTTAGTTTAGACAACGTGTAACGTAATAATAAACGAAGACTGGAAAAATGCGAATATAATGCTAAGTTAATAAGTAGAAAGGAAAAGAGTCATAGAGAGTCTGTGAAAACACCTAAATGTGGCATATGGTCTCCACTGTGACAATAGAGTCTTAATATTTCTTAGTCATGCTGAGAGGTAGCAGGTGGGGGGTGGGTGTTGGCTCAACTGGGAGCGTATCAGGCTCGTAATTTAAAGTTCTTCTATTTCGAGTCCCAATTTTATCAGCGTTGTAATTTATCTTGGCTACATCCCACCTTGCCTTGGGCAGAAAGGGGATACTGGCTGGCTCGGTTAGGATGCCGTCTGTCAGAAGGGACGTTAAGCAGCGACTCCTTGTGCAGCACAACCATATCCTATGCACGTTAAAGAACACGCTGGATGGACTTGAACAGCTGTGCAGTGGGTCTCTTTTCTCAACCTTCTGTGAGCCCTTGCTCACAGTGTCCTTGTAACCTGGCCATTTAGTCCAATTATGTGCACAAAATGCCCCGAGGTAAAACAACAATAACAGCAATTCACGCTGAGAACGATGCTGTCAATTAGTGCTAAGCCCACCAATTGCTATACATACATTTAAGGGCAGATTTCAACTTTGTGAGGCTTCTGGGAGGGCAGATAAGACTGCCAGTCCACCAATGAACAATGGTTCTCAATCATACTGCCGTGGCACAGATTGCATTCAGAAGTAAAAAAATCTAAAATTAGGACAAAACGGAGGAAAAAGTCTTGAAACATAAATTAAATGGGCATGAATGATATAAGCATATAAAACAGGAACTAGTAGATAATACATTTTGCTCTTATTGTTAGGTGATATTATTGCGATTAAGTTATTTAAATTTAAAAGCATTAGTGTAGGGGTTTTCAAATGGTGTAATGTAAGACAATAATGTTTCATGAATGAGAGTGAATTATGAAATGAGGAAAAAATCAACACTGTCAATAGCAAATGATTTTTCAATCATTAAAATATATTACTTTTGGTGTGTTGCGATGAAATGAATCCGATTGGTAGGTTTGACGTGAGACGAAAAATGTTGAATTTTAGACGGTAAAAGATCATTTATTTGTGTTTTATTAATTTTCACTGTAAGACTAGAAGGATCGAGAATCTTATCCCAATAGCTTGTGCCTATCAGAGTCCTTCCTGAAAACACATGGAATTCTCTGCATCCATTGATAGTGAGGCTTAACTTCACCATCATATCATTTTCTCCCTGTCTCTTTCCCGGTTACTACGGATGGGATGGGATCTGGTTACCCATTCGCTACAGATGGATGTCGATAAACCCTTTGAAATCTTAATTCTGAGTCATCTCTGAAGTGTTCACTTTTCTATTGCCAATTACAAAGGGCTCCTCTCTGTATTGAGATTGATTGTCAATCTCAATCACAAGTCTCGCATAACAACCCCTCTCATGAAGCAATCTGTGGGCAATATGCCTGGATACAGCCCTTCCTATTGATGTAAAAACATCTGAAGCAAGTTGACCTGTATGGAGTCTTTATGGCAATAAGTAATAGGTGCCACAAAATGTTCAAATTGTATTCAGGTGTTCTTAAGACGATCTCGGACAGATTTTCGCGAAACATTGTGGATGTTTTGGAATGGGTTCCACTGCTTACAATTACACTTGGTCATCTGATCATTTACAACTGATTTGGCCTGTCACCATTCTCCCTGTTGTTTTTCCATCTCAAAGAATCATTCAGTCGGTTTTGTGACATTGTCAAAAAAAAGGCTGTTTTGGATTCGATAATTCGAGCAACAAACATAACACAATGTCCCTAAGATGATCAGTTTTTATCTAGCTACATGATTTGCATGTTTGATGCGGTTTTACGTAACTTTGTTTAGAGCATCAAACAGAATTTTTGTTTCATTTTCATACATGATTATTTTAATTGATTAAAGTGTTGTTGAAATCCTTAAGTTTCCTCAAATTTTGAACACAATTGTGATTATTATTTCGGAAAAATGCACTTTTATAAACTAAAAATCTAGAAATCGATTTTTATCTCGAACATATTGTTTTTTTCATACCTCTTGTGAAGAAAATAAAATGTTATGCCACAAAACTCTTTAAAACTAAATTGTTTGGGTGTGACAGTTTCAATGAGAAAGAGATAAGACTCCTGCAGCACATAGCCTACAGACGACTTCAAAAAAGAGGTTAATTTACGACCCACCTATTATCTTCTACTGCTTGTATGTAAGAAGGTAATCTTACCGCTACATCGTAGAATTTTCCGATACTTACGAAATACAGACAGTAGAATATACAAGCTCATATGTCATAGTTGCATCTTAATTAATCTATCATACGATGAGCAGCATATAACAAATATATGTACAAAAAATCCTAGAATTGAAACGCATTATTACGATATTTAAAATTATTATTTGTGGACTTTATGTGTTATTTTTTAGTTCTGGTCTTATTCCACATATATCTGATCATTGGAAAGGTAAATATATTTATTAAATAAATTTCTCGATATTTCTCCAGTTGAAAGGTATAAAATCGATATCAAATTTAGACCAAAATTATCTTGAGCCGAATGGGATATGAACTCATGACTTCCGATGACATGTCAGGTGCAGAGGTCACTGAGATACTGACCGCCGATCAAGGTCTCCCCTATTTAATAGTACTAAATTTCTACTGCAATACACAATTCCGATATCTGTGTCAGTTGACTCTAGCAGCGTTGGTTCATGTCCCACGTGGCTCATGACAATTTTTCCTGAAAATCTGATATCGATATTTAAAAAAAAAACCTCAAATAACTACATACTTACCACAGAGGTCTGACAGGAACCTGTCACTTTATACGCCAAAGCAGAAAGTCTATGAGGATGGCGCTGTATTGTATTTCTCAACAGAATTACAATACAAACATCCATGCCTTTCCCTGGTGGATGACTGTATACTTTTCAACTGAAGAATCATCGAGATATTAATTAACTGAGTACATCGTGACATGCATTGTCATATTCTTCAGAATGTTGTTTATAAGCAGAGAAGACACTGCCTTCAAGTGACACGGATATTGGAATTGTGTACTGCAGGTGAAATAATTGTTAGGTCGTGGGCTCAGTTTAATTCCACCCGGCGCATGATAACTTTTCCTCTAAATTTTATATCGATGTCTTTATGCTTTTCAACAGAAGTAAGGTATATATATATAATAATATATAAATAGACCAAAATAATTCTCCACTTGTGCAGTCAACTTCATAGGGTTCACTGAATAAAAGGGGTTGGTCTTGGTTCAATCAAATAGCGCACCAGCTTATATTCTGATGTTTGCACCGTGTCTGCATTGAGATTTTCTCCGCTAATCCCAACCCTGGCCACTGTCAGAAACAGGACATCGATGAGCTTGGAAAGGAAGTTCTCCGTTGGGTAAATTTTTAGTCGTGTCATATGTAAAAAGATCTTGTCTTATGCCAGAAAGCCATACACTGTGAGCACGTTAAAGACCACACGGGATGGCCTTGAAGAGTCTGTCTTCTGACAGCTGTCCAATGAATCTCCGTCCCCAAACTTCTTTCACAACTTGAAATCCTTGCGACCTGGTCACTTTACTCATTATGTTCAAAAACGTTCCTCTCAGAGGTAAAACAAATTACTCTGCATGAAACGTTAATCATCAAAGTAAAAGATGCTAAATGACATCTTTTACTTTGATGATCAAAAAAATTATAAAAAGAAATGAACAAGACTAAGTATTTTTTTTTTATTTTTTTTATTTATTAAAGAAACAGTTAAAAATGTAATACAAATATTAAAAAGCGAACTGAAAGAAAAATATAAAATTAATCATATAAAATAGTTATGGATTAAAAAACTTTATTTACGGTATTATTAATGTGGTTTTAAAATTCATTTTGACAAATTTACCCGTCGATTTGACGAAATTTAGAAGAAAAAAATTCCTTTTCAACCTAAACTTAAGCAGTCGCTCCACCAAAAGTTACTTCGGAAATTGCATATTCTGGTAAATAAAACTTTTTATGCCAACTACATAAACAAAACAGTAAGAAATTTGTCTGAGGGATTTTATCGAGTCTTCCGGTACTACTGCTAAATTTACTCTAGTTCGGAAACTTTTCCATATTCTTATTAGAAAATTCTTTTAAAAGTGTTTCACATTTATCTTCCCTTATTTCTCGACAAGAGTGCACAAGAATGCACTCTTGTCGTCTGAAACATTTCCCCTGTTAAACATTTAGTGTTGTAAGATTTGAATTTCTTTTTCCAGTGACGTTTGGGATATCATTGGCCGTCCCGTGGCCGAATAGTTAGCCGCGCTTGGCTACTGATCTACAGGACTTGGGCTCGAGCCCAGGGTAAGGCATGGATGTTAATGTCGTTTTTCTGCTGCGGTTCCGCCATCCTCTCCGATGTTCTACTATGGCGTATAAACTGACAGGCTCCTGTCAGACCTCTGTGGCAAGCAACCGCTGGAAGCGGTATATATATTATATATATTTTGGAATATCGTTACAGCGAAATAAGCTTATTATGTGATGCCAACAAAATGCTGTATTTTCTTCCGATAAAGCTATAATATAAAATGTTAGTGGAAAAATTCTGTATCTACAGCAGGGTAATTTTACTTCGTTAGGTCTCCGAAAACAAAACAAAAAACTTACGAATTTGAATTTCGTATTTTTGAATCGAGTTCCTCCTCTTCCGTGACACACACCAAATTTGTAATCGAGTTCCGAAGACGAGCAAATTTTATTCAATTGTTTCATTTGCATGTATGATTCAATTTTAAGTAAATTTGCTGCTGAGGTCCGGCCATTCTCTCAGACCTTCTACTATGGGGGGAAAAACTTAGTAACTTGAATTTCGTATTTTTGAATCGAGTTGAGCCGCTTCCGTAACTCAGGCCAAGAACCAAATTTGCAATCGAGTTCTGAAAACGAGAAAGTTTTATCCAGTTACCTGATTTGCATATATGACTCCGTTTCAAGTAAATTTGCTGCTGAGGTCCGCCATTATCTCAGTCCTTCTACTATGGCGAAAAAAAAAATCATACGAACTTCTATTTCCTATTTTTGAATCAAATTGCGCCGCTTCAGGGACTCAGACCAAGAACCAAATTCGTAATCGAGTTGCGAAAACGAGCAAGTTTTATCCAATTACCTGATTTACATATGTGACTCGGTTATAAGTAAATCTACTAAGGTCTCGCGATTCTCCCAGACCTGTTACTACGGGGGGAAAAAACTGACCAACTTGAATTTGGTATTTTTGAATCAAGTTGCGGCGCTTCCGTGACTAATACCAAAAACCAAATTTGTAATCGAGTTCCGAAAACGAGCAAGTTTTATCCTATTACATGATTTGCATATATGACTCGGTTTTCAGTAGATATGCTGCTGAGGTCCCGCCATTCTCTCCGACCTTCTACTATTGGCAAAAACACTTAGGAACTTGAATTTCGCATTTTTGAATCGAGTTGAGCCGCTTCCGCAACTCAAACCAAGAACGAAATTTGTAATCGAGTTCCAAAGACGAGAAAGTTTTATCCAATTACGTGATTTGCATACATGACTCGGTTTTAAGTAAATTTGCTACTGAGGTCCCGCCATTCTTTCAGACTTTCTGCTAAGGGGAAAAAAACTTAAGAACTTCAATTTCGTATTTTTGAATCGATTGCTCCGCTTCCATAACTCAGACAAAGAATCAAATTTTTAATCGAGTTCCGAAAAGGAGAAAGTTTTATCCAATTACTTGATTTGCATATATGACTCGGTTTTCAGTCTGTTGAGGTCCCGTCATTCTCTCAGACCTTCTACCATGGGGAAAAGAAACTTACGAACTTGAATTTCGTATTTTTGAATTGCGTTGTGCTGCTTCCGTGACTCAGACCAAGAACGAAATTTGTAATTGAGTTCTGAAAACGAGAAAGTTTTATCCATTTACCTGATTTGCATATATGACTCGGTTTTCAGAAAATTTGCTGTTGTGGTCCCGCCATTCTCTCCGACCTTCTACTATGGGGAAAAAAAACTTACGAGTTTAAATTTTGTATTCTTGAATCGAGAAGCGCCTCTTCCGTGACACAAACCAAACACCAAATTTGTAATAGAGTTCGGAAGATGAGCAAGTTTTCTCCCGTTACCTGATTTGCATATATGACTCAGTTTTAAGTAAATTTGCTGCTGAGCTACCGCCATTCTCTCAGACCTTCTACTATGAGGGAAAAAACTTCAATTTCGTATTTTTGAATCGAGTTCGTCCGCTTCCATAACTCAGACCAAGAACCAAATTTGTAATCGAGTACCGAAAAGTAGAAAGTTTTATCCAATTACCTGATTTGCATATATGACTCGGTTTTAAGTAAATTTGCTGCCGAGGTCCGGCCATTATCTCAGACCTTCTACTACAAGGAAAAATAACTTACGAGCTTTAATTTCGTATTTTTGAATAGAGTTGTGCCGCTTCCGTGACTCAGACCAAGAAAGAAATTTGTAATAGAGTTCCGAAAACGAGAAAGTTTTATAGAATTACCTGATTTGCATATATGACTCGGTTTTCAGCAAATTTACTGTTGTGGTCCCGCCATTCTGTCAGATTTTCTACTATGGGGGGAAAAAAACTTACGAACTTCAATTTCGTATTTTTGAATCGAGTTGCTCCGTTTCCATAACTCAGACCAAGAACCAAATTTGTAATTGAGTTCCGAAAAGGAGAAGGTTTTATCGAATTACTTGATTTGCATATATGACTCGGTCCCGCCATTCTCTCATATTTTCTACTATTAGGTCCTTAGGAACTTGAATTTCGTATTTTTGAATAGAGTTCCTCCTTTTCCGTGACACAAACCAAAATCTAAATTTCTAATCGAGTTTCGAAGATGAGCAAGTTTTATCCAATTACCTGATTTGCATATATGACTCGGTTTCAGCAAATTTTTTAGGGCATCAGACAGAATTTGTTTTATTTTATATGTGACGTAATTCAAAAATGTTATTGAGGTTCTGCCATTGAATATAATGACTCTCTTGGATAGCTTTAGCAACCTGACCAGAGAGGGAAGTATTTATGTTATGGTAGCTAGACATAAACTGCAAGGAGAGCTGTGTACCAATCCCCAGTGATGATGCACAGAACCGGCCAGGTCTAACACCAAATGTCCGACCCCGCCTTCTCGTGGTGCAGGCCGTTAGTACCTTTCAAAAGAGATATTCTCTTTTGGAAGGGAACGGATGTGGAGGGCTGCCAGTTCACCATAGCCTACTGATCTGGTCATCTATGGCCACTTTTTTATATTTTTTCCAACCCTGCAGTGGAGTGGTCAACTTCACAGGGTCCTGGTGCTGACCATTTATACCTACTAGACTGGACTTGTTTATGGATTTGAGCTTGATTATGGATCCTGGACTTGCTGCACTGTGGGACCTCTGTTGAGGGAGAATCTGCCGCTATGTTTTCTGTTTGCTTCTCGGTTGCCAGCCCTAAGCGAACAGAGGCATGGGGTACCTTATATCAGCTAGTTGGGCATCGTCAAGTCTAAACTGGAGTAATATGTCTCAGGTAGACCATATGGCTCTTGAAAAAGTCCACTTGAAAAGGTGGTGCATGAAGTTCCTACCAGTATCGGTGACTTCAGCCTTTTGCGGAGGAGGAACAGGTTTTGGCCCCATGCCTGCGATCAGGGGTTTGTTTGACATTGTTGGCCCTACCAATCTCAATAAACCTAGTTTCTTTAAAAATCCTACTAATCATTTTCTCTTTGCACGAACATGAAACGTGAGGACATTATATAGAGATTATTTTCTTGATGTCCTCACGCAGGAATTCCAGCGCTATAACCTAGATATTCTAGGCTTGCAAGAGACCAGATGGACAGGTAAAGGTGAGATATTTAAAAATAACTTTAAATTTCTCTTTACAGGTTTGTTTTTGTTTTACGCTTTTGTTTTTTAATTATGTAACTTCATGGTAGATAGATAAAATTTATTTAGAAAACTTACTTAGATATGTAAAGCTAATAGTTTCATGCATTTCATCCCCCGTGATTTAACCGAATTTTCCATATTCCCTGCTATCAGCCCCATTTACTCCGATAGATCGTCATTTCATTGCAATAATGCTACTCCGTCCTTTTATTCTTATTTGACAACAGAAAAGCATCAAAATTTGTGAAGAACAAATTGGTTACAATTACACACCTCCAACACCAAAAACTTATTCATTTACTTTGTATGCGTACTATACAACGGAAAACAAGTAATAAGAAATGTTAACAATCCCTTAAAATTTCTCTCGCATTTGATTTCTTTTAGTCCATCTGCTGTCCTGTCCAGCGAAGTGAAGAGCAAAAGCTGTGAGTTCCATTTCCTGACCACTCTATATGCCATTCTCTGGGAACAAATGCCAATCTCTATCAATGATGATGGTCTCAAGTAGGTCGAGACAGCCGAAGCCAAAGAAACGATTCCCAGCTGTAGCGATGGCTTCGGAAATGCAATCTGTATAAAAGCCTGACTGAAAAGAGGACAACAACAAGGAAGGCCCTTGCTGACCGTACTTGGTGGCAGGAGACGTTGCTTTGCCTACTTACGACGTCCTTTTGGTGACAGGAGAAAGGGTCATGTCGGACAGGCCATTGGGTGCGAGAGAGGAGGACATAAAGACGACGACGCCACGAGTTATTGAATTAGTGATCCATCTGATGATCAGTGGCCTTCTGGATGCTTCGCAGAGAAGGATTTCTTTTTCCTCTACAGAAGGAACTTAGAAGGGAGTTTACATCCGATCGGAAATAATTATTCAACTAGTTACGTCCTTAAGCAAGAGAGAATTGCACTCGTATTATACACATTGGGATATATATTGGGTATTATACACTATATATTGGGTATTATACACTCTATGATGTTGCTGCTTGCGCATAACTTAAAAAGTTGAAGTCAATAGAGTAAATAAGTGCCTCCTGAAGCAGACACGTGACTCAGAGGTCAGGAATGATCAAAAACTATCATTTTAAAAAAAATTAAAAAGGAGAAGTATCGCCGTTATCGAAATGTGATACATCTGAAAAGGCTGAAGAGTAAATGATGTAGTGGTTAGAGAATGTGATTACCAAGCCATGTTCTCTTGCCTCGTAATCTGCAGTTCCCAAGTTCGGGTGCCAATTGTGCTTGCGTTGAGTTATATCTCCGCTAACTCCCATTCTGCCCTCAGTGAGAAAGTGAACTTGAAAAGGCTGCCGTCCGTTGACAGGGACGTTAAACCACTGTCCATGTGTATGAGAGCCATACCATGTGGACGTTAAAAAAACATGCTGGATGGTTTTTATGAGAGGTTTCCAACTGTCTACTAACAGCTGTCCAACAGCTCAACCTTCTCTGAACCATTTGGGATCCTTGTGTCCTGGCCGTTTAGCCCATTGTGGCATAAAAGCGACGTTCAGAGAAAAACCAACCCAACTCTCATGTTCTCTAGCCACAAGTCATGGGTCTTTTCCGTTGTTTCTGTGTCCTGGAGAAAATCTTTGGCTGCTGTATGGGAAAGCAGAGCGAGCTTTATAAAGCTTCTATATTATCTCTGTCCTTTGTGTTGTGTAAGCCTGGATTGTGTTAGAAAAGAATGCTCGCCAGGATGAATTGTAATCTTAGCTTTCCTGTGGAAAAAACAAAGCCAAGATAGGTTGTTTTATCTATCAGAGCACTTATTTTTTTGCAGAGCAGTATTTCAAATAGCAAGCAAGAACAGTCTCTAGAGTGAAGACAAGCCAATGAAAAATTTTATGTGGATCTATTTTAGATCCACATAAAATTTTCTTTTAAATGCTTTGCTTTTAAATCAAAGCTTTCAAATTTTATTTTAAAAAATTGCTTTTAAATGGTAAAAAATTGTTTTTGAAACTGGGACGAAAAAAAACACATTAAAATACTTCTGAATGTTGCCAGTTTCCAAACCTCAGATCATATTTATCAGCTCAGATATATAATCAGCAGCAGATATATAATCAGCTCACGCGCAGATTTCGATCCCGACGAGGAACAATCATTTGTGTCAGTTGGTGTGCTTTTGCGACAAAGCCTTGCCTCTCTTCTTCCCGCTAAATAACCAATGGCTAGTGCTTTTATCTATTGATCGTAGGGACCTAGATTCGAACCTTTATAAGACATGGGTGGTTCCTTTATCTTGTTGTCCTTTTTCTGATGTCTCGCTTTCCTCACATGGCTTATTATACTGACATATAGGCTTATTATACTGACATATAGGCTTATTATATTGACATATACGGTTTACTATACTGCAGGCTTCTGTCCGACTTCTGTGGCAAGCATCTGCTTGAGGAGTAATTTGCTTAATTTATTTATTTCTCAGAGAACAGGAAAAAGTGCTGAAAATTACATGTTGCGTTAAATTTTCTAATATTCTACTGTTAAGGAATGGAATCAAGGCTCTCCTTGCTTCAATGCATCGCTCGACATCGGCTTTTAAATCTTATTAGAAAATCTTCCATTAATTTATTCGTCTGGCATTGCAGACTTATAGTTGGAGGCATTGTCTATTAACGTCATTTGTCCCATTTATTTGTTTTTTCCGTTGTTTCTGTGACATTCCAACGAACGAGATGTTAACAATAATAATAAATTCTATTGAAGGAAAAAGGGAATGATATCCTCCACAGAGTGAATGAAAGGGAAAGAATGAGGACTTGGGAGAGAGGAGGAGGTGAAATTCCACTAGATGCGCCTCTTCGTGAGAGTTAGCAGGAAAGAGAAAGAGGCTCTTGCGCGAGAGAGAAGAGAGACAGCCTAAAGAAATGCAGAAGAGTCATCAGAGTGACAAGCAGGTAGAGAGAATGAAGAGTAGGGATTTCAATCTCCTTCGTAGCGACGGAGAGAGAGAATGGCGAAGCGTTGTGCGCGTGCCGATGGCGACAACGAGAGACAAATTCTGCTCGTGCATAGATCTGGCAGCCGGCGGTGCGCCGCAACGCGCGCCTGGTTAGCTGTATGCAAATGAGAGTTGACGGCAACCCCGACGTCATCGATCTCAGGTCACCATGGCAACACAGACGAAGACGTTTTGCCTCGAGTGTAGAGCAGCAGGACGAAGAGCAAAGGATGCGGAGGTAAGACCCTCCTCGCGCTCAACACAATGCTCGGATGGCGGCAAATGGGCTCGCCGTGCTCGTGAGGAAGGGGGAGCAAGCATGCGACTAAATGCACGAAAACGCGCTCTGCATGAAATCATATCAACGATTTTCGAATGTCATTATGGAAAGGAGTCAGCTCACTTGAATTAGAAGAAGCAAGATTAAATATTGAAAGGAAGAAAAATATTTTTAATATGTTAAGGAATACACTTGAAGATAACAAATGTATAAAGTCTCTTTTCCCTATAGTTTTAGAACAAACGAATTATCCGTACAACTGATGTTACCAAACACGCAGCTGGGATTGTGGAGGAGGATATCAGCAGTTGATATTTTCTTTCCCATTTAAACTACTCAAACTTTGTTTCCTCAAGCGATAATGGCAACATATCATTATTGTCTTTTCAATATTATGTAGCATTTCGTTATTGCTCATCTCTTTACATCATCATTTTGGCTTATCCTTTGCAATTTTATTAGTTATTAGGACAGAAAGTGAAAGAGATGTTTTTCATGGTTTTCATATTTCCTTTTCACAATGCTCCAGTTTAATAACTGAAGTTATATTGAGGGTGTACGATTGTTTTTGTACTGTGAAAGTTAAAATATGTGGAGCTCTAAATTGCATTCTAAAGAGAAAGCAAGCCCTTGTCTCAAAACGTTCATACCTTACGGTAATAATATGCTAAAAAAAATTCTGATTGACAAGGTCTCGAAAGTCATTTCGTCATCACCAAATATCATTCCATCACCAAGTATCATTCCATCATCATCATCATCATCATCATCATCATCATCATCATCATCATCATCATCATCATCATCATCATCAACAACAACAACAACAACATCCTTCTGTCGTCATCAATATCATTCCACCACCACCACCACCACCATCATCATCATCATTCCATCATCAACATCAATTATCATTTCATTATCATCATCAAATATCATTTCATCACCACCTCAGACATCATTATCGTCACTATAAAATATCATTTCATTATCAGCATCAACAATGTTCGTGTTTGTCGATATCAACAATTTCGTCGTCATTGCCATTATTGACCTCAACAACAAGGTTCCTTATTAAAAAAATTGCCTCATTAGAGTGCTTTAAAAATATCTTTACTCAGTCTTTTAGATTTCCTGCTTTTATGTGTGACTGTTCTACTCCACCTATTTCATCTTCTGCTCCATCTAAATTCTTTTCATCTTCTCTTTCGACAGTTTGCGCTCATCTCTTTTTCATCTCCATTTTAGGACCAGAGCCGAGGACCTGAAAAACCTGACATAGGGAGCAAATATTTCGTCTCTGTATCGCTGAGCAGTCAAAGTGACTCACTGAAAGTTGTGAAGCTCTCTGCGACCGGTCATCATGATTCCAACCCAGAGCATCCCTCTACCGCCACCAAAATTGTCCCTTTCTCCGATATTGCAGCTGTTGCGGCATGTTCTTTGTCCTCTCCAGAACACGTCCAGAATCGGTGTTGAACTTGATCTGGATTCATCTGCGAAGGGAACATTTTTCCACTGGGCACCAAAGGTGAAGTTGTCTGTACCACGTCAAACGACATAAATCTGAAGGGAGGGAAAGGGACACAGACCACTGGTCTTTCTACCAATTGCACCATGATGGCTTCGTTCATGCAGCCGTGTACAGAGTATGTTTTGAAACTGCGAAGTTGTGTAGTTGTCATTTTTCGATCGTTTTGTTGTTTGATTTTGGATTTTTTTCCTTATATTTAAGTAAGATGACCAGATTTCTAAAAAGCGAAAGCAATAAATTGATGTCGTTAAAACTGCCAAAAGCAGTATATTGATGACTATTAAAAATCATTTAGTTTAATGAACTCTATAATTTAATTTTTTGATCATATATTTTTCATTTGAATGATTTTTTTTTGTTTTGTTTTGTTAATTCATCTTTTTGATTGAGTACATTTGAAAATTCTTCTCAAGTAAAGCTAAGATTTATCTTGACTGCCGTTACCACTGACAAAGTTTCAACGACATTTCATTGAACTCCAAAAATCATTTATTGTTGAGAAATCTCTTTCCACAGTTGCATTTGTGCTTTGAAAACACATCGTAGCTTCAATATGTATTCTGTAATAATGGTTTTGTTGTTGATTAAATTAAAATTAAAAATGGTATGCAAAAATCGGGCTAAAGAGAATGGAATAAAACTGTTCAAGTTAAAGATATATGTTGAATCTAATAAACTGGACAGTGCAACTCATTTTAATGTCATCCTTTTCACATATTTAAAACAGTCTATCGTTAGTTTGAAGCAAAATTATTTTGATTTTATTTCGATTTGATAGATGTTATTCGTATTTCTAATATCCTTATCAGAGATGAGTTCTGACTCAGCTTTTCGAGCTTGATTCCACTCAAACTATTTCCATAATTACTGAGTACAATCAAGTTACAGGGGGAAAAAATGACCCAATCCTTGTTACACACTGAAATGTAACTCAGATAACCGTAAACCGCGAATGGAGTTGGAACAGCCTTGGTAATATGGTTTATCAATTTTGAGTATTTATTATTAGAATTTCTTTATCATATTATAAAGGGTCAAAAATCGAAACATTTACATTTGTCACCTTTACGATGTAATGTGAAGAACCAGGAAAATAATACCCTGATTTTTGCAGCTATAAATAAAAATAAGAAGAAACTGTTCCTAGAAGTTGATGGATGCATTTAAATTTGAATGACAGAATCGATAGCGCTAATGCTGATTTTTTTAAGTGCTAAAGATAAATTTATATTAAGAAACGGAACTGTTTTCGAAGGAGTATGAAATTTTGGATTCGAACGTCAAATTCAAATTCGTAAAAGTGTCACTGCAGTATTAAAATATCTCCGACGAGTCCCAATTGTTATTACACGAAAAGTAAACGCCAACGTGCATATTCTTTAATAAAAATTAATTTAGCCTTCAAACAGCAGCTTGCCACAGAGGTCTGACAGGAGCTGTCATTTTAATGCGCCATTTGACCAACTTTAAAGGAAATTAGTGCCATATTGCTTAACAAGTCTGTTTGCTTTGTGTTTGATCTGAAAGATGGTTTCTATCAAATTAAGGTACAAAAAATTAAAGTGAGTATTGTATATTTAGCGCATTATTTGGCTGTTACAAATCGCCTTTTGATCTAATGCATCAGAAAATCTCCAAAAATTAATGAGAAACGTTTTGGAGATAAATCAGGTGTTATCATCCGCTTTGATGATTTGAAGATCGCTGCAGATTATGTGTAGAAGCATGATGGCATATTAAACTAAGTAACTAAGAAAGCAAAGCAATTAAATATTAAATTTACTTATGCTAAAATATAAGTTAAATAAAATAAAATATATGGGACATGCTTTTTCATAATACGGTATTAAGCGAGGTTCGGAAACACTGAAAGATTTTGAAAAATCTTTGAAAAAAGCTTACAAATAAAACTGCCCTGTAAAGGGTACTGGGAAGGATCAATTACTCAAGAAAGTTTATTCCAGATATATCTTCCCTAACTGCTCAGTTAAAAGAAATTCTTAAGAAAAGTACAGACTAGCATTTGCAACCAATCCATACTAAAGAAAATTTAAAACAGATAAAGCACCTATTTTAGGCCTTTTTAAAGAAAAGGAAAAATAACAATGTAGTGTGATATCTCAAAAGATAAAATTGGCTGTTGTCTATTGAGTTAACCAATTGAATTTGCTTCTAGAAATTTAACAGAAAATATTTATGATCAAATGAGAAGAATTATTAAATATATTAACTGCTGCAACTAATTCAGCATTATATTTATGCAAGAGAAGTTGAAGCATAAATGATTACAAACATTTTCATCAGAAATGTCTAAAAACGTGGCCAAGTTACCGTCAACAAGATTGCAAAAGATGAAAATTATGCTACTTAAATACAGTTCAAAAACATGGTGCTTAATAGGAAAATTTATTATACAATTAATTTATTATCAAGATCTTTTGTTAGAAATGAAAATCACGATGGTAAAGATATGACTGATATTGTTCACTTTAGCTGAAAATGTTCAAATGTCTTAAAAACTAAGCAGTTTCAAGAACGAAGTGTGATCAAATACTTTCGCAGCTGACTGAATTTAATCATAAAGGTTGGCCATTTAAATAAAAAGAATATTTCAGAAAACGTTAAATTTTACTTTAAGTTTCAAGATGTGTTGAAGACGATCAAGTATTTTTGAAGGACAAAAAAAAACATTGCTGTAAAAACAATGCTTAGCCTATTTCATGAATCAGATTTTGGTGTGGAAAAAGCTAAATCTACAGTACGAGAAGTGCTATACTGGCAAGGAATAAATAAAAGCATCGGACATATGATTGGAAAATTATGTTCGATGCTTTTTTTTATTCCTTGCCATGAATTATCACATAATTTCAATCCCTGCACAGAACTGTAAAAAACCACTGATCAATCACCACATACCAAATTTATCTTGCAAAATGTTGGCAGCTGACATTTCTAAATTTGGAGGTAAAAGCTATTTAATTGTTGCTTGTTATAAATGGCTGTAAGTCGTGAAACTAAATAATAAAATGGCTGCTGAAACAATTTCTAAACTGAGGAAATATAATATTCTCAACTCATGACATTCCTGAACCAATAAGTCAGAAAATTTGCCTTTTATTAGTTTCAGATTTAAGCACTTTGCAACAGAATGAAAATTTCATTTAATTGCAAGTAGCCCACCCTACTCAAAATCGAATGCGTTTCCTGAGAAAATGGAATAGAAAAAATATCTTAAGAAAATCGACACTCAATGACAACGAAGTTTTCTAACAGTGATGGAATATCGTAATATACCTATTGCAGGATTAAATATTTCACCTGCGCAGATAGTAACGAATCGATTTAACGGTAACTACCAGAATCAAGCAATTCATTGATGACTTTAGTACAAACATAGTAAGAACAAAAATTAGAAAAGAAATAGGAATTGAAATCTTAATGTAATATTAATATTTATTATAATAAAATTTATTTATTTTAATAAAATTATAATAATTATTATTTTTATTATAATAAAAGTGTTAAACTGAAATCAGAACATAACATAAGACGTATGGTAATGTTCATAAGAATAAAGTAGTATGGAAACATGAAAGAATTATAGAAAAGCACAAAAAGAGAAACAAGTATCACCTTAGAAAGTCTGATACGCTTTCCATTGACTAATCGGAAGTGATGAAATTAGAACGGAAATAAATATCAGATATCAAGAACTGTGACCATTGATCAAAAGACTCAATATTTGTGATAGGAAAACCACCAAATATAATGATTATGTTCTTTGCTAAGGGGACCTATCCAAATGACTCTGTTAAAAGGAATAATCAAATACAAAACCAGTTATCGCTGTAAAATCTCTGAGAAATGTTACATATAGTAATGCAAATCATAATTAATTGTAAACCGCGAGTGGAGTTGGAACAATCTCGGTAATACAGTTTGTAATTTTTTATCTGTATCTGTTTCTGATTATTTTAATATAAATACTATCAGGGGAGACTTCGCTAGAGTCATAGGGGCCAGGCCCCACCAACATTCATAAATATTTATTTTAATTTTAAATTCATCTTAATTTAAATTATTTATTTTAATTTGAATTCTAATATTATCTTACGTAAATTTAAAACTTGAGTTAAAGTAAATAATAAAAATCATAATTCACTAGAATTTTTTTTTGTATTTTTCCGGTTTTCCATTTAGTATGTACTCAGCAAAACATTACAGTCCTGCGTTGACCTCAAAGTTTTACACATTTACAGTAGTTAACAAGTTTTTTTAATAAATATTCTGAACATTAATAATTAAACCGCTGAATACGTGAGGAAAGTTAAACGGCTATTTAACTTAGGCACTCCTTAAAGCGCCTCTGGCATTTCAAATGTTACGTTGAAACGTGTAGGGTATTTTTTAATGAAAAGCCAAATTTTGAAACATTTGTAGCAGATCAATGCTGCAACATCTGCAAACACAAACTTTAAATATTTCAATGGCAACTAAATATGGTAGATTCAACATTGGGGGAAAACATCTTCCAACATTGTCTCCTAGACACCGATTTTTTGTCAGTTAGTAGGTTTTTTTTCTTTTCCTTTATTTTTCAATTGATTTAATTACGAAATAGAAACAGTCGTAATTTATGGAATGGTTCGGTTCCGTAAAACCTTACGTAAGTCGAATTTTCTATATGTCTAAAATTATTCTTTAATAGTCCTATACAAGTAGCAAATGTTGTTGTTGAAAATGTTTTTTTTTTTGGGGGGGGGGGGCACCTTTTTATAGCACCTTTGGCTTTTGATCCCATTTTTTAACAAGAGTCATGCAATGAGTTCTTCTAGAAGATCAGATAATGTCCATTATCGCTGAGAAAGCAAAACTTTTCAGGAAACAGTATGCAGTTTCTGATGAAAAGTTCAAGTCCAGGATAAAAAATCTTTAAAGATAAGGAAAAAATATCATAAATCATATAAGGTGCATTCGTATGTAGTCCATGTGATCTGAATTAATTGATCATTGAGGAACAACTTTTGTCATTTCGTTGGCACTGTGGAAGGAAATGTGAAACTGTTTCATGCTCTCCACATGCTGGACATTTATTGGAATTACTAAGCCGAAATCGAAACAGGAAATCTTGTAGCGGATAGCTTTGATATGATACATTCAGTCTTAATCTAGTGATAAGAGTCTCCATAGCCCTGGAGGAAATATTCATATCCAAAGGGTTTGGAAATCGAGAGATGTGTGGATACATATCACTTAAAGTTGAGGAATCAAATTCTCCTCTATGGCTATCAATGTAAGATTGTTTGCATATACCAATATATCTTTTGCATAAGATGGTGAATCCGGATGAACATAAGAAATGCCAAGAGCCTGTTTTGCAAGTAAATCTGCTTCTTCATTGAGAGCAATGCCTGGGTGACCCGGGACCCAAAGTATTGTGATTGACGAACTCTGAGCAGCAGAAGAGATTAATGTGTGATGTAAATTCAGTATTGCTGTAGGTGATTTGATTTTGGCATTTTGTAAAGCTATTAACGCTGATTTGCTGTCAGAGAGAATTAAATATTTATCAGGACCTTTGATTATATTTGCAACAGCCGTATGAATGGCAAATACCTCAGCTGAAAAAATAGATGTATGGTTTTGAAGACCTTCGGAAATTTGATAGTTGTAATTTTGGCAGGCGATTCCAATTCCCGTGTGGGATCCTGCTCGAGAAGCGTCTGTACCAATCCAGATGGAGACAGCCCACGTAGGAAAAATTTCGGAATTAAATGTTGATAATAGATCCTTGTCAGAAAGAGCAAGTCCAAGTTCTCGTTGAAAGTCGAAAAATTCAGTAATGATTTCATAAGGCCTTGGTAGCAGGGTGTGATATCAAAGAGTGGTTTAATGACTATTTGTTGGGAAATATTGTTTTCTTCCATCCAATGATTATAGCGTTGTGCTATAATCATTGGATGGAATATAGCGTTGGCACAACGCCCATAGCGTTGTGCCAACGCTATGGGCTATTGAGCAACGGCATGGTCTTTCTACGAATATGGATGGTCATTTTAGCTGCCACCATAAATGAACTTCCGAAGGACAATAGTGTCCTAAAATAGTGGCAAGAACAGATTGTGTTGGGATGCATGGAAGTCCTTCTCTACGATAAAAGCGACGTAATTCTACAACTGTCAGATTATCTAATATAAGCTCTTTTTGCAATTCTTCCATTGTAATAGTGTGCTCTTCATCTCTTAAGATAAACTGAGTGGTGAGTGTCTCTGTTAATAAAGTAGTTGTAACAGCAATAGAAAGTAATTCCGAGAAGCCTAAAATGTCTTGAGCATATGTCATGGAAGAAATGTTCATTACGACATTTTTGGTCTTGGTAATATGTACATCTTTAACTTCATCAGGATTGGAAATATATACTGATAAAGTTCGTTTAAGTGCTTGTGGTTTTGCAGTTGGGATAGGATGGGTCTTTCCCTTAATCATTATACTGAATTTCTGAAGGCCAATGTTATTAACTAATTCCACTATTTCATTATCTTTTAAAAATTTGGTCCCTGCTGGAGGTAGCTTTAATGGTAACGGGTCATGTTCTTTCATGCTACGTTTTCTTTTATTATCATTCTGTTCAACCATTTGCTGTTCTTGAAAGCTATTGAGAACTGAAGAATATTTTGGCTTAAAGTCGTTCAACAAAAAATCAGAAAAGTCTAAAAAAAATAACTACTCTTTAGACACTCTTGTCTAAAGGTGACAGCAACCTACACTTCACAGGTTGAGTTAGTGAAAAGTAACATTCTACATTCCGTAATGTACAGTATAACGGAACTAAAGAACAAAAGAGAAACTTATCTTCTCAAAATGGTCTTCAAAAATCTTTGTCTTCTCCTTACACTGCTTGCCTTGGCGCCTTTCCACCGCTATCGTTTGCCACTTGTAAATTTACATAAGAGCATACGCACACACCTCTGCACTGTACGACATCAAAGCGTCAACTCTCAAAGTAGCAAAGATAATTGAACATAACATGTACCTAGCATATATAATTTCTTAGTGGTAGCTTGTTAAAAAAAATTAAAGTATATAATATAATAATTTTATTTAAAAAATCTTGGAATAAACTGTTGAAAAAAATCCTGCAATAATAGGAAAAATAGTTTAGAATTCAACTTTACTTATCTTTATTGATAATGTTGGCTTGCTCATGAAAATGGGTGGTGATAGTGGTAGCATGCTGCTTTAGTTATTAGATGATAATGGACCGAGGAGGGGGTAAGAGATCTTCTATTGGAGCTAGTGGCAAACTTAAGGTTGCCGTCCTCATTGAACCTTTCTTACGAAGTTGTGGAGTGTAGAGTTGTCCACTCAAGTAATTCGCTTACATGGTAATGTAAATTTTCGTAACTTGGAATTTTTGGTTTTTTAAAATTTATTTTCGGTGTCTTTTACTAAAGTTAATTTGAGTTGTCAGTCTTACGTAACCCTGGGAGCAAACACGTACCCAGAATTTAGTTTCGGGGTGGAGGTTGGGGAGAGAACAAGGGACTTCCTTCCCCCGGGTAGGTCCTTGCCTGGTAGTGTCTGTATACAGTTTAATGCTTCCGTTAAATGTGAAATTCGTTTTTTTTTTCACAATGCTATGAAATATTAAAATCTAATTAAGAGTTATTAGGTTAAATTTTAATTGTAAGAAATAGAAAATAAATATGCATCCTTTGATCTATTAAAACGTATCTACAGGGAAGAAATGTAGGAACCAAAGGATTCCAGACGGAAATCCCCGCGTAAGCCATAGTGCCACATGAAACATATTTAGGGACACCACCCATCACCAGAAATAAAGGTGTGAAATTTAACAATAACCGTAAATACAACAATAGGCCAGACGCAAAGTTTTAAGTTGTATGAATTCGATCTGTATAGCATGATAAAGACCACAATTGACATGCTTATTTTTTACGATAATTTAGTTTTTTAACACTTTATGGGTTATACCACTGTTTCACACAAGGTGTCAGTTCTTACTGTAAAAAATAACTTAATAAAAACTCTTTTAAAACGAAAATTTTTTGGTTAGCACGAATCTACTTATAAGTGCCTGGACTCGTCTCTCCATTTATCTCAAATATCCTCTATGGATTCATAAGATTCATTCTGATTCTGAAAGTTATTCTGGTTATGAAGAAAAATTACCGAACATTGATCCGATCTTATTTTGTTGGATGTTGAACGATCGAGAACGTTTCTGAATAGCGTCGCCATTTTCCTTGACCTTTAAGTATCGCTTCCTCCTTCTCCCGATATCACATTGGATCTCATGAGAAGGTTTCTGTTTGCCTTTCTCAATGGATGCGACAGAACAAATTCTTGATCCTGTCAGAGGAGAGCAGCTCGCGAAACACTTCTCGCATAAAAGAGTTTCCTTTTTGATTTTCGCGTTGCGAAATAACCAATAGCCAGTTAAGAGGCAAATGCGCGATGCCAGCGCAAAAGCGAGCTTTAGCTCTCTGAAGAAACTGAACTTCATCTTCCGAACCCACTCTTGTGTTTTAAGCTAATGGACGAGAAGAAATAATTACAAAATGAAACCGTGATTGATGGAGTCCGTAAACAAAAACAGCGGCTTTCCTCGCTGGCCGGGGCCGCATCTGACAATTAGAGTAGACGCGGATGCAGCATCCCGTGTCCCATCAATTTGGACCGAGTGGGAGGCCCAACTTCTGCAGCTCCTAACCTGATTAAGGGAGCGCACTGGGCGATGCTGCAATCTGTCACCGTGGCATGTCGTCACAGTGACGTCATGGAACCCGACACTGCCGACATATCCCGATATGAAACACTCGCTGAAGTCGACATTGAGTGGCTTCATAGAGACGCTTTGAAAAATTGGAAAATCTAAAGGTAAGAGAAAAACTAAGAGGGGAAAATGCCGCTGCAGAAAAAGGAAAATCATCGATTTTTTTTTTATCTTTCTATTAATTCTCTGTTTACTTTTATTTTTTCTTTACTTTTGCTCCCACCTTTCAAATAGCCTTTTTTGAGAAAAAAAAAAACTTTATACATACTTTCGAAAAACATTTAATTGCTTTATTTTGCATATGCTCGTCATTCCAGTTACTTAAATTGTGATTGTTCAACTTCAAAGTAAACGTATATTTCTGAATTCCTGAATAAGGAGCGCTTTTAATTAATTTTCAATACTCAGATGATTTGTTTTGGAAAATCCTAATGATGGTATTTATGAACTTTGCTTTGATTGTCAGCGTTTCATTTTTAAAGACTGCATTCAATTGTCAAAGAAATTATTTGAATTCATGGACAGATCTAGGGGGGTGGGTCCCCTCCCACTCCTTCTTTCAGAATGCTAGTAATCGGAACGAATACGCCAAAAATTGTTAAACATTGCTAAAAAAACCCCATTAAAAACGGAGGTAAAAAATTTAGACTGCAACGGTGTTCCGATTAATTTCTTCCTTAATCTTGCCTCTCCCCCCACTTCTTTATTTGGGTTACTTGCCCTCCTCTTTTTTTTCTTTATTTTGGATTACTTGCCCTATTTCTTTATTTTCTTCTAGATCCGGGCCTGTTTGGATTCATTAATTTGCAAGAGCAGCTTACGCAAGGTATTCTACTGCACGCCGTAGGAACTTGGCATGTACAAATATAATCACTGTTCGCTTTAGGAACTCTATATTAATCAGCAGAATCACTTCCAGCCTTAGGAATAAGGAATATATGAACAGAATCACTGCTCGCCCTACGAACTTGGCATGTATGAGCAGAATCACTACCAGCCTTAGACCTTGGCATATATAAGCAGAATCTTTGCTCACCTTAGAAAGCATGTGTGAGCAGAATCACTATCAGCCTTAGAAACCTGGCATATAATGAGCAGAATAACTGCTCACCTTAGGAACTTCTCATGCATGAGCAGAATCAGTGCTCGCTTTAGAAATAAGGTATGTATGAGCGGAATCAATGGTGGCCTTAGGAACTTGGCATGTATGAGCAGAGTCGAGGTGAACTCAAGAATTTCCAGCAATGCAAGAGGTCGATTTTTAACCTTTATCGATATTTCATATAATTTTTGTCAGTATAAAAGATTGAATAAAGAACATTTTTGTAAATTATTTTTGCATCATGAATAAAATTTATTAATAAACAAATGCAAACGATGACACTGAATAATCATTATTATGATATTTTCCGTAACAGTTTAATTTAAAGATGGCATCAAAAAAGTAGACTTTCTTCTAGAGGAACGAAAAATGGTTAGTGAGGATAAAAAGAGTTTTCGACTAACCCCTTGATGATCGTGTTATAAATATAATAATAAATAAATATTCCCTCGGGCAACAGCTTGCCCAGAGGTCAATGGAGGCCTGTCAATTGATACACCATAGAGAAGGTCTGCAAGGAAGGCGAAACCTCAGATGGTGGTGGCTGAGTTGTTTTCCCTCTGAGCGGCACTTTTTTTGCACGCAATGAATTAAATGGCCAGGTCACAAGGACCCCGAGGGCTCAGAGAAGGTTGAGGGAAGGGAACCCACTTGACAATTGTTAAGAGACAAATGGTAGCCTCCCATCATGTCCAGCAGCGGCTTAACGTCCCATCCAACTGACGGCACCCTTTCCAAGCCCGTCGGTGTCCCCTATTGATCGAGGGCGGGCGGGGAGTTTTGCGGAGATAAATCTCAACCTGGCCCAGGTGAGACTTGAACCTGAGAACTACAGATTACGAGCCTTGGCGCTACCGACTGAACCACTCCCTCCTCTACCGCAGCAGAAAGACAACACAAACATCCATGCCTTACCAGGGGCTCGAAACCAGGTCCCTTTGAACTGTTTTTATTTCCTTTTCTTCTATTGCAGCGATCATCGAATTATGCTTGTCCAGCTATCTGCTCTCATCATAGACAATATCTGCGCTAAACTACAGATAGAAAATCATCAACTAGTTCCTTAGCACTCTACCTCGTGAAAAGATCATATCTGTAAATCTCTGCTCTCATCAAATTATAATATTTTTAGCTCTCTAAAAAACTCTTCAAGAAGCTGCTTGCCACAAAGGTTTGACTCTCATCAAAATTGACATATCTTTAATTTTCTAAATAAAAAAATAAAATAAATACCCCCTCAAGCAGCTGCTTGCCACAGAGGTGTGACAGGAGCCTGTCAGTTTATAATGCCATAGTAGAAGGTCTGAGAGGATGGCAGGACCTCAGCAGAAAAACGACACATACATCCATGCCTTACCCGGGGCTCATCAAATAATACTCTCATCAATATATAATCTACTCTCATCAATATCTGTAGTTCTCTACTCTAATCAGATTAGAATTTCTGTAGCTCTCTAATCTCTTCAAATTATCATAATCCAACTCTCTAGATGCATACTATTGTCAGAAGAGAAACTTCTTTTATGAGAATGACACATCCCATTCATAAAACTAGACAAATGTGAAATAAACAGGATACTCCGCCCCTCGTACTTGAACCTCCTGCCGGCGTTTGCTCTACCAGTTGAGCTAAGTTGTGAGTGAATGTCACCTGCTTAAGTAAGGATATGAAGAAAATCATATATCACTTCCTTTACTCCAAGCACTTATGAGCTCTTAAATCGAAGTAGAACTTTTGAGTATTTTTAATGCAGTAAGTATTTTTTTTTTTCATACTTAACCTATTTCCTTAAATAGGATTCTTGTCATCATCATAGAGTGAGTTTTTTTTTTTCTTTTCTATGCAAATTCCGTTCAGCAACTTAAAATGTTGAATAGATTATGAATTATAATTACCATTTAGTAAACATAATACTTACTGAATATTCCAGGTCGATTTAAAAGTGCCTGCTTGCACCCCGGCAAGTGGAGCGAACGAAAGTGCTACATGCTTTCCTTCGTAGACTTACGTAAGTGTGGGTCGCCACTGCTTTAGTTTAACTGGTAGGGCAAATGGAGCTTAACCAGGGGGTCCGCATTCGAATCTGAGGAGTTCGGATTTTTCAGACTTGCTTATTTTCATACTCTCATCTGATTCTCATCATCTAATCATCACACATATCTTTCTACCGTTGTCAGTTTGTTATCATCTAGGTCATTAGATCCATACCATTATCATATTATCATATCCACTTCTTTTCTGTTATCAGATATTTCCTGGTCTCAAATTGTAGCTAGAGAAGAAAGAGTGAATCTGTCCCCGTTATTGAAGGTACTCCTTCTTTTGCGACAGTGAAGTCCCAAAATGAGGCGAATAAATGGCCTTCCAAAAAAAGTTCCAAACGGTACTAATTCAGTCCTGTGTAAAAAAGTTCTAAAAAGTATAAATTGAGCCCTGTTTGCAACTACGTTTTTTGCAGTGGCATTTGAATGTGAGTGGATCTTCATCTCACAGCGTTAATTTAATAAATTAGATTGCTAAAATAGCTAATCGCATTTAATATTAGTCCCCAAGCTTAAATATGCAATTATTGACTAATTTAGGTGTTATGCAGAACTTGAAAAGAAATGAGTTTATGAATAAATGATAAATGATGGAACGTTTGAAACGGTTTAGGAAAAAAAAATGGAATTTCACAAATATACTTAATTACCTGATATTTAACAAGTTTACAAGACGTATAATGCCGCAAGCAAAGGATCTGTAGTTATTATGGTTATGTCGGAGGAATTTCATAATCATTATTGGTATCTCAACTTTATGATTCGCCAACTACCTACGTTTATTGTGGCCTAGAAGAGTGGTCCAACTCTCGAGTAGAAGAGTGGTCCAAACTGTCAACTAGAAGAGTGGTTCAACTTTCGACTAGAAAAGCGTTCCAACACTCAATTAGAAAGGTAGTCCAATACACGACTGGAAGAGTGGTCCAACACTCAACTAGAAGAGTGGTCCAACACTCAACTAGAAGAGTGGTCTAACACTCGACTAAAAAAGTGATCCAGAAATGAAGTCCATGCTTTTCAAATTTTGAATGTAAGAAATGTGTCGCTGGCAGAAATTCATTGCCAGCTAGCCGAAAATATTACGAGTTCTGAGTGTGTAGCGAGAAGACGTTACTGTCTTCTCCAGAAAGGTACTCTTCTGCACGACAATACACGACTGCATTCTGTCATTGGTAACCCAACTACTTTTGCAGCGTTTTCAGTGAGAGATATTGGGACATTCTGTATATAGCCCTGATCTGGCACCATCAATTACTATCTTTTTTCAGCTGTAAAAAGAAACATCTTGAAGGCCACAGGTTTCAAACTGACGATGACGTAGTAACAGAACTGAAATTTGGCTGAGTGAAAAGAACACGGACTTCTGCCGACAGGGAATTAAAGAAATTCATCCCATAAGTGCTTCAGTCTTTACATAGTCAATGTCGAAAAGTAGCGGGATGAAGGGAGAATCACCTGCATTCTTCCTGTTAGGGATCGCAATAAAAAACCTCGAACTATATGTAAGCTTACTTTATGAGTGATCTTTCTATCGTGTAACAGTTAAAAATCTCAAATTCCCCTGTACCAGTGAATTTTTGTTAGTTTAATGCAGACGATCCCAAACTTATTTAACCACGGAACTCTTTTTACTTGGAATATATTGACGGAACACAGACCACTTAAATATTATTTTATATTAGCAAATTGACGCAAAAAATGACCTTCATTTCCTCTAGTTCTTCTTTTACTTTTTAATGGATGATTTTTTTTTCCCGGAACACTTTTTAACATCTCTCGGACCATAATTTGGGATACACTGACATAAAGAGTTAACCGTTTACTTACATCATCATCCTCAAGCAGCCATGGGCTACGGAGGTCCAACCAGACCGTGCAATTTAGTTCTCCAAGCAAGTCTATCCTGAGCTACATCTATTTCATCTGGCCACTGCACACCAATTCTAACAAGGTCCTGTTTGACATTGTCTGCCCACCCCATCTTAGGTCTCCCCTTCTTTCTGAGGCCTTTAGGCACCCTGTTCATAAATCTATTCTCCAATCTATAATTATTCATACGGGCAACATGGCCAAACCAACGGAGTATCTCTCTGCACAATATGCTGTTTAAAGGAGGTTGCAAACTCCTTTGCCTAACCTCATCATTAGTTACAAAGTTGAACCACCTAATGGCCAAGATACTGCGTAAGCATCTGGAATCAAAAGCATCTAGTTTCCTGTTATCTTGTTTACAAAGTGTCCAAGTTTCACTAACCTATAGAAAATACTAACCCTAGAAAGAACCAAACTATTATACAGTCTAATTTTAGTCTTTAGGTGTATACGCCTATTTCTCCACACTCTCCATAGACTCTTAAAAGTCCCGGCAGCAATCCCTATTCGTCTGTTAATCTCATGCCGCACATCACCATTATCTGTTACATAGCTCCCAAGATAATTAAACTGTGACACCTGCTCAAGACTGCAACCATTCAGATTAAGTGAACCACAGCCTGCCTGACCAATTTTCATCACTTTAGTTTTCTCTCTGTTTATAGCCAAACCTACTCTACTACTAGTCTCATCAACAGCTCGAATGAAAGAGTTCATCTCATCAACATCCTTTGCCAAAAGGGCTAAATCATCAGTATAATCTAAATCAGAAATTTTCGTATCTCCAGTCCATTTAAGGCCAAAATCTTTCCCTTGAAGTGAATTTCGCATAACATAATCAATAACCAAGCTAAAGAGGAAAGGAGACAAAATGCACCCTTGTTGAACACCAGAAATAATGCTAAACCAATTGCTACAAGACTTACCAACTCTCACACACGACTCAGTGTTATTATAGAGAGCTTCAATTATGGTAACTAACTTGTCTGGTATACCATATGATTTCACAATCAACCACAAATTATGGCGATCAACAGAGTCGAAAGCCTTTTTGAAATCAACAAAAGCTAGCAACCAAAGGTTTCTGAAACTCTAAACATTTTTCAAGAATCTGCCTAAGTGAAAATATCTGATCCACACGTCCCCTACCACTTCTGAATCCACATTGCTCATCACGCAATTGACTGTCAACCAGATTCTTAATTCTATTAAGCACAATCATGGAAAGAACTTTACCTGGAACAGAGAGTAGGCTGATACCCCTATAGTTATCACAAGAACTGCGATCACCTTTTTTTAAACTAGGGATAACAATAGCTCTGGTAAAACCCTTAGGAACCATGGCTTTATCATAAAAGATATTCAGAATTTCAGTCATCCAAGTGGTAACCGAAACATTCCCAGCTTTAAGGATTTCTATAGTAATTTCATCAATCCCTGGGAATTTATGAAGTTTAAGTTTACAAATTGCCAAAATAACTTCAGATTGTGTTATAGAGCCATCATTAAAGCCGCCAATGCTCTATCATCATTACAAACAATGGGAGTAGAACTAATCACATTGTTTAGAACATCACTGAAATGCTCAGCCCACCTAGCCATGACAGAATACTCCCCTTCTATAACCTTACCTTGTTTAGCCTTCAATCCCTGTATACCTGTGCGCTTTCTACCACACAAAACATTAACTATCTGGTAGAGCTCTCTGCTTTTGTGCTGCTTAACTGCTTCCTCAGCTTTATCAGCCAAGCCATAAAGCCAAAGATTCTTATTAGTAGCTAACTGATCCTTTACACGTTTATTAAGCTCTCTGTAATCGTTTCTATTAGGACTAGTATGGTATTGATTAAGGACATTCCTATAGTTCCTTCTTTCTGAAATAAGCTCAAGTGCCTTATCACTCAGATAATTCTGTCTCTTCTGCTCCTTTTTTCTTAAAAGAGTGCTGTTAGTTTCCAAAAAATCCTGTTTAAAATGGCCCCATTCTTCCTCAACTTCAGTAGTAAGCATACCATGACTGTCATAATGACTAAGTATCCTATCATGGTAAGCTTTGGCTATAACTGGGTCTTTCAGAGCTTCAGTATTAAAAGTAAAGTTTTTAACCCTAGCACAACACTTTTTAAGTTTAAGTTGCAAGACACTTTTAACAAGGTAATGGTCAGATCCAATTTCAGCTCCCCTATATGCCCTGGTATTTCTAACAGAACTAGCCCATTTGCTCCTAATTAATATATAATCAATCATATTCTTATGCAGCCCATCGGGTGAAACCCATGTGTATTTATGTATGTTGCGGTGTTTGTAATAAGTGTTAGTTATTCTGAATCCATTGAGTTTACTTACCTGCAGGAGACGTTGCCCATTGCCATTGCAGCTACCAATACCAAAAGGGCCTATTACTCCTCCCCAAAGGTCAGAGTCAGTACCAACTTTGGCATTGAAGTCACCAAGAACAAGGGTAATATCTCCTTTCTTGACAGAATTCAAAATATATTGCAATTGTTCATAAAACCTATCCTTCTCATCCTCATCGGCATCCTCAGTGGGGGCATAACAGCAGACAACATTCAAGTCTTGTCTGAAATTTTGCTGTAAGAAACCTTTCATTAATACACTCATATCCTAGAAGAGCATCCCTAGCCTGTCTGCTGAGAAGCAGACCCATGCCTTGGTGATGCTTATTGTCGTCCCTCCCTGAAAAGAGAAATTTAAGATTATTTTTAAGAATCTGACCTTGATCTGTCCATCTGGTCTCTTGCAAGCCGAGAATTTCTAAATTATAATGGTGGAATTCTTGTGTGAGGACATCAAGAGAAAAAGCTCTGTGCAGAGTCCTCACATTCCAACTACCTATGGAGAGAAAATGGTTAGTGGAATGTTTAAAGAAACTATGTTTATTGAGAGAGAGAATGCCGACAATATCAAACAGCCCCTAATCGCAGACATGGGGCAAAGACCCGTTCCCCCACTGCTAAAGGCTGAAGCCATCTACACTGGAAGACTTCCTCCAATGTAGAATTTGACGATGCCAATAGAAGCAAAGAGTTCAGGTGTCTGCGATGACCTCTGCTCAGGATTATCCACCAGCTGATAAACATATCCTGTGAATCTATTCACTTGGGGCTGTCAACCCACAAACAAACAGAAAACACAGCGGAAGATTTTCCCTCCACAGAAGCCCACCAGTGCATCAAAATCAGGATCCATAATCAAGCTCAGAGCCATATATCTGTCCAGTCCAGTGGGTTTATGTGGTCAGCACCAGGACCCTGTGTGGTTGACCACTCCTCAGCAGGGTAGAAAAAAAGAAAAGTAGCCATAGTTGTCCAGATCAGTAGGCCACACTAATCTGGCAGCCCTCCTCTTCCGTTCACTTCCACAAGAGAGTATCTCTTTTGAAAGGTACTATAACGGTCTGCACCACGAGAAGGCGGTCGGACATTAGGTGCTAGGCCTAGCCGGTTCTATGCATCATCACAGGGGATTGGTGCATAGCTCTCCCTCCAGTGACTACCTAGCTACCATTTACTTACACTTTGTTTTATTTCCTACTGGGATAGAGGGCTCGAAAAGACTGGCATTCCAGCGTCGGAGACTTAATAGAACAAATTTTCTGCAATTTTCTGAATATTGTTCACAAAATTCAAAGGTGAAGTAAAATGCGATATCCCCATTAAATATATTATAGCTAAAAGCTCAATAATATTTTACATCAAGCTTAAAAAATTTAAGAAAATTTATTATCCCATTGAAAATTCTGCATGCTCACCTACGGCTCTACGTTTGAGTCCTAAATGATTTATTTATCATTAATGAACTACGGTTCTCGGGAGATATTTTCTCGTGGCTTCACTAACGGACGCGAACAGTATTACGGCCAAAGGCAATTCTCTGTGCGCACATTAAAATATTTGGTAAAATGAAATTTTAATCTTGTATGCTGTATAGCTTTGTAAGGTAAACTTAGAGAAAAACATTTTTTAATTTGGTAATATGAAATTTTTCACTTTTCATTTTTAACGCGTAGTCAATCATCATGAAATATGCACCATGCTGTATATGACCATCATATTTTATACGCATTTGGTTGAAAGAAAAGCTTTTGCAATAACGAAATCTATAAATTTGAATACCTACTGATGCCTTTGCTTGAATCATCTTGCGCAGAATCTGTGTGATAAAAAATATTATCATTAATAAATAAATAAATAACCCTCAAGCAGGTGCTTGTAACAGAGATCTGACAGGAGTCTGTCAGTTTATGCTCCATAGTAGAAGGACTGTGAGGGTGGCGGGATAATCTTTTTTAATTTCAATTATTGAAATTTTCTGGTGGCAGCACTTGAGAATCAATGAGCTAGATATTTGTAATCCCGCTGCAGAATCGGTGCGTTGGCTGTGGAGGAAAAGGACGAGAGGTCGAATATCTGATAACGGATGAATATTTTCTTCTCTGATTTGCTTCGTCTTTCTGCTCAGGCTTTGCATTTCTCTTGTCTTTTGAGAGATATTCTCTATGGATTTTGATACTCGTAGGTACCTCTCAAGCCTCTGGGAGCTTAAAGAGTTATTCTTTTACTATTGTTCTGATTTTTTCCCCCTAAACGTTCTTCATGTTTTCGAAACAAATAGAAACAATTCCTCTTCTTCGGAGTCATGCATCAATTTGCCTCGAATTAACAATGCATCAGTTCAACTCCAGAAACTGTTCATCCCACATGAATTTCATTACCCAGACAGACAGTTACAGAGAAACGATTTTCATAATGGCGAGACAGATGGACGGAGACATCTGCAGCAGGTGGAGAGAAAGGCCGAATTAATCCCCATTTGTCGAACCGATCCGGTTATAGGCATTTAAAAAGGTGGCGGTGCGGTAGGAGGGACAAAGCGGTTTGTATCAAGTGAATTGGTCGCTTTAATTGTACTTCGCACTGTTCGTGAAATAAAAAGGAAATTTTTCCTGGGGCTCCCACTTGCTACGGCGGTGGAAATGGCACTGAAGTAAGAGGCGCAGCTGCAGTTATTCGCACTTCACAATAAAGGGTAATTGATCTACAGTTGTACTTCTTCAAGCTTATAAAAGAAATTTGTTTATTTTGACAGATTTTTCGGAGAAAAAGAATAATTTCAAGAAGTTGAATCAAAATTCGGAACATAAAGGAATATATACTGCTCACAAAAATTAGGGGATATTTCAAAATGAATATGAAGCGATGAAATATCCCCTAATTTTTGTGAGAAGTATATTTGTACTAAATATGTACATCTAGTTTTTTATCGATGAAGCAATCAAGACGATTATTTTCTCTTTTTTATAAGTGTCCGTTAACCGTTCTGTTACTCTTTCTTTGGAAATCACACATAAGACGTTAAATGTAAAAACGAGTTAATTAAATATAATGATGACCCTTGTAAATTTGCAAATTTGTTCAACGATTATTTTGCCGGAATTGCACGGAATATGAACAAAGATTTGGTTCAAACAAATGCTGATTGGGAAGGAGACGAAAAATCATCAACTGCGGTAAGTTCTTTTTCCTTAACACCAGTATTAGCTAAAGATATTAGGACTGAAATTATTCTTCTACCAAAAAATAAATCTACAGGTTTTGATGGCTTAACCGCAGAAATAATTCATCTGTTGGGAGAAAATTTTATTGAAATACTTGTAAATCTATTTAATCTATCTTATAACAAAGAATTTTTCCTGATGTTTGAACTATTGTTCCTATTTTTACAGACGGTGGGCCAAGGAATTGGGAATTATAGACCTATTGCGTTACTCTCTGTAACATCTAAAATTTTTGAGAATATAGTGAAATATAAATTATATGAATATCTGGAAAAGAAATGTTTTATCAGTAGCAATCTGTTTGGGTTTAGAGAAAAAATGTTTACGGGTGATGCATTATTACAGGTAGCAAATACGATTTACAGAGCAATGAATAACAGTGATCATGCATTAACAATCTTTCTGGACATTAGAAAAGTATTCGATACGGCAAATCATCAAAAATTAATACAAAAATTACAGGCTGCTGGAGTTAGAGGAGTGGCATTGAATTGGTTTTGCAGTTATTTAGCTAACAGAATGCAAAAAACAAAAATAAAAGATGCGTATGTATAGTGCTTAGACTAAAGTTAAATACAGAGTGTCCCAGGGATCTGTTCTGGGTTTCTTATTATTTATTAATTGCATTAATAACTTAGATTCCATTAACCTAACAGGTAAATTAACTATTTTTTGTTGACGACACTTACCTAACTTTTACTGATTCTGATTCTTCGATTATTTCTAAGCAAACAAATAGTGATCTAGAATTAATTAGAAACTGGTCCAAATGTAATTTTTTAACAATAAATCTGTAAAAGACAAATGCAGTTTATTTCTACTGAAAGTAAAATAGTTCTGTTACAAATATTTTGCACCGCAATAAATTGAAATGTCATGATAGTAATTGTTCATCGAAAAGTCATTGTAATTGACCTCAAATTTCTTTTGTGCAGTCAGTGAAATATTTAGGTATTTGGATTGATGCATGCGTAACTTGGAACGTGCATGTAACATATGTTAAAAGGAAGGTCATCCGTAACCTGGCCCGCTTATAACTCCTAACACACGTAGTTACATTTAAATTTATGTGCACACTATATTATGCATTAATACGTTCTCAATTAACATATGGCATAAAATCTTGGATGGGGAGGGGCATGTATTTAAATAATTTTTTCGTTTTTTCTGTATTATATTCAATGTGATGACTGGTGTTTTCAATGTAAATTGTTTCTGTACTCCTGTGAGACCTCAAAAGCTTTAGTACACTATTAAACATTATCTGAAATGAAAATTATCTTATCTATCTATCTAAATGCGTATAAGCCTAAAGATCAAGTATGGTTTAAAGGTTCGTGACATCTTATGTATCGATTTCTCCGCCCATTCTTATTCTGTAGTTTAATTATTAATATTTATATGACCTATAAAAACTGCGAGTATAAGTATAAGCCTCTCAGTTCCATGGGCGTCGTTAGGGGAAGAGTGGAGAACAAGTGGGGAGTTTCCCCTTTCCTGGAAAAATTGACCAAAAGGTTAATTGATATTGAATAATATCAGTTATTCCAAAAATTAACGTCGCTTTTTCCTTAATGAAACCTAATCTTGATTTTTCTTTTCATTTGTTTTCAGAAGCATATTATTTATTTTTGTTTATTATTATTATTATTATGAAAAAAAAAAAACATTTTGCATGTATTTTCGATGTTTCTCTTTTTTTTCCGTTTTGTTTTCGAGCGTCCTTAGTGGTATTATGATATCATCTAAGCGTGATTGCTATATTCTGAACTGCCTTCATTAATCAATGACTCTACCTAAATATCGAAACATTGATTTGTTTTTTGCTCCCATCGTGAAAAAATTGCTGCTGACAGCCATGCTCACTTAAATACACCAATGGTGAAGTTTTGTGAGGAAACACCAGTATTAATTTTTCCTGACGTTTTGAAAAAAACTATTATTGTATGGTTTAAAGGTTCGTGACATCTTATGTATCGATTTCTCCGCCCATTCTTATTCTGTAGTTTAATTATTAATATTTATATGACCTATAAAAACTGCGAGTATAAGTATAAGCCTCTCAGTTCCATGGGCGTCGTTAGGGGAAGAGTGGAGAACAAGTGGGGAGTTTCCCCTTTCCTGGAAAAATTGACCAAAAGGTTAATTGATATTGAATAATATCAGTTATTCCAAAAATTAACGTCGCTTTTTCCTTAATGAAACCTAATCTTGATTTTTCTTTTCATTTGTTTTCAGAAGCATATTATTTATTTTTGTTTATTATTATTATTATTATGAAAAAAAAAAAGCCACTGAGCGTGAGTATTAAAAGCTATATTTCAAAACCAAATTCAATACAAGGTAAATTGTTACAAAGGAAATATGGATGAAGTATCTTATTAACAAATCAACTATTAACATGCACAAGTCATCAATCTTCCCGCGTAGAGCACACAACATCAGCTCCGTGTATTTTACTAAATACTACCTTTTACTTGATTTACCAGGTCACCCGAAGATCTTCACTCGTAAACCAATTCTCGTCCTGTGCTAATAACTTTTCACACACTAGCCGAACAAAAAGACAGTCCGTGTAGACATTCGAAGTTAGCCATAAAAGTTCCCACTTTTATACTTCCGCGTATACACAACACATCAAGTTACTTCTTGATACTTAACGATAAAAGATCCCACTTTTATCCTTCCGCGTATACACAACACATCAAGTTACTTCTTGATACTTACGCGCACTGTCTCAGAACAGCTCACCGTCCATTTTCGAACCCTTCGACCGTTACAACACAACGACCGTTACAATACAAAACGACCGTTAACGCTCCACTCTTCTTCTCCAAATTCTCCCAAAGTTCTTATTCGTTCGCTGAAACTTTGCTTTCGGTTGCCAGATTCTTCTGTCGTAACACTGCCCCCTTCCTAGGTCTTGTTCGTCCCGAACAATTCTGGATTCCAAAGCTTCTTCAGTTCTTCGATGAAACGGGGCCAAATGATCCACGTGAACCACCTTGCACTTTGTAGCTGGACATCGACGAATGCGATATACCACGTCTGTGTCAAAATGAAAGCGAATCTCATTATGACGTAGATTTCTTTTCTGACTGAAGCCTCGTCCACAAACATAATACGTGTAAGGCCTATAGCCCTTGTGAACACGTTTATGTCTCCGCAGGGAGAAGAATCGACTAAGAGTTTTCGTGCAAAACCTGTAAAAAGCTTTCTTCTTTGTCGAAAGTTTTCTTCTTTGGATTTTTACTTCTATCAACAGTAACAAGGAATGAAAGTCATTAGTGACATAAAATCTAGGGAGGAGTTTCATCCTCCAGTCTGACCCTTTTGTCAGTTGACTTTCACTTAATTCAGAACTGTCGTGATGAACCTTCAGCCATATTTCACCTGATTCCATTTGATCCCCAGGGTGCTTCACAAATATAATATCAGCTCCATAATTCTTTTTAGCTCTTCGGTCCATCTCCTCCTTCCATACTCTTACTAGAATTGCAGCTTCTAATCCGACAACCTTACCTGTTTCTCCTGTATAAGTGAAATCAGTGATGTGTCGGGCTGCTAGCAATATTTTTTCTGTTTTACCTTCACATAGCCAGCTTGCAACATCTTCAGATACTCCTTGTTCTATTAACATGTTACGAAACTTGTTCAAAGCATTGCCGTTATGCAGAACCTTACGGACACGTGATGCTTCATCTACCCTATTATCCACAATGTTCACAAAACGCAGAAGTTCTCCTAACTCTTCGACGAGCTCTTGCAGTTCTAAGGATCCGTTACCTAGGAAACACTGAACAGCTTCCATCACTTCCAGAGAGTTGTCAACAGAGTTTTCAAGAGGTGAATCCATGTTGCTGATAACAGCTGAACAACTCAAACTCTTCATTCCACGAGCTTGTGATGCTGCAACCACTTTCTTAACTAAATCAACAGCAACATCTTCTGTACTGATGAGATCAATAGCTCCTTTTCCGAATTCAACATCATAAACCAAAGCACACACTCCTTCAGCCAGCTTTTTGGACACAATTGAGCATATCATTAGAGGAACGCTATCTATGGTAGCCATCAGATCCTTGCAGCGGTAAATCTCCTTATATGTTGGCACCAGCTCCTCTGTCTGTCCTACGATGCAGCATCCGACGTCTTCCATCATCTGCTCAATTTTATCTTTAGTGCAGTCCACTGTGAAGCCAGGGATGGATTCCAATTTGTCCAGAGTATATCCCTTCAATTGGAGAGCACGACCGGAGATCATAGGGACCTTGAGACCTAAAGCAGCAAGTGCAGGAGCCAAGACAAGACTCACTTTGTTGCTGACACCTCTTGTGCTGTGTTTATCCACCATCCGATGGCGCCACTCGGGTCTCCAGCAAAACACATGACCCGAGGAGGTCATAGTTGCTGTTTCTTCGGAATTCACTTTCTTGGAGCTCTCATTGTAATTAGCCAGGGAAACATCAGTCATGATTGCCAAATTGTTCATTCTGGAGATCAGCGACGAGTTTTGTAACATGATATTGTCCACTTTAGAGCTCTTGTAGTCGTGATAAAACTTTTCTATATCCTTATAATCTAAATGGTTATAATGTCCAAATCTGCACATTGACTGTTCAGAAAAGAAATTCAGCGTGGCTACGTTGAAATTATCTGAGGGATTCACTTCTCTCTGATCGTAACTCTGAGGCTTAGTTTCATCCAGAAAGTTAGTCTTTGAAGTACTGTCTCTGCCTGAAGCTCCTTTACTAGTATCTCCTGTTACGCTTCTAAGCCATTCTTCGGAATTCCTCTTCCTTAAATCCCCACTTTCTATAAACGATTCAAGTGTGGCTATATGCTTCGGAAAAATCTCTCCGACTTCCGCGGTAAAGTCGAATGGCACTTTGTATCTATGATGAATGGACGCCTCTTCTTTACTCGGACCACTCTGCGAAACGTAAACTCTGTTTCGTTCCCCTTCATTACCACTCGTTACTCTGCCTTTGCGATAATTGTCCATGACGCATTTTGCTGAGAGCGAGGAATAGAATACCTTTCGTGTGGATCTCTCTTCAGATCGTGCCAGACTTGTATACCTAGGTATTTTGAAGTGCAAAGCGTACTGTATAGTCTCACAGCTCTCTGATCTGTGTGATTGTTCTTCACAGTTCCTAGACATGTCACCAGCGACATAGACATTCTGCCATGCATCACCAGTAGTTGCGTGGTCAAAGGCATTATCTGCGCTATCTCTACGATTCTTGATTTCCAGTAGCAGATCCACATTTTTATATGCGTTGCCTTTCTCTTTTCCATGTTTACAATCTAACTTAACACTATCAAGATCATCTTTTTCACTGACAAATTCAACATTTAAACTATTGCATTGTCTATTGAGTTCGGTTTTACTATCCTTGAACTGATCAATAATCTTACCAACTTGAGGAGCCACTTCATCTCTCATCTCAGTATTTTGTGCGGCCATTTCGGCTTTCAAGTCACCTATTTTATCGCTTTGGGCAGCTAGATCACTTTTAATATCAGTCATCTGGGTAGCCATATCGGCTTTCATATCAGTCACCAGCGTAGCAATAACGGCTTTCCTATCAGTCATCAGCGTAGTAATAATGGCTTTCCTATCAGTCATCAGCGTAGAAATAATGGCTTTCCTATCAGTCATCAGCGCAGCCATATCGGCTTTCATATTAGTCATATCGGCTTTGAAGCTATTTATCAACTTTACTAATTCATCCATACTTCTAGTTAACGGCATTCAATTAATTAATCATAATCCCACTTCTGACACCAAATGTTGCGGATTACAAAAATGGATAGCCACTGAGCGTGAGTATTAAAAGCTATATTTCAAAACCAAATTCAATACAAGGTAAATTGTTACAAAGGAAATATGGATGAAGTATCTTATTAACAAATCAACTATTAACATGCACAAGTCATCAATCTTCCCGCGTAGAGCACACAACATCAGCTCCGTGTATTTTACTAAATACTACCTTTTACTTGATTTACCAGGTCACCCGAAGATCTTCACTCGTAAACCAATTCTCGTCCTGTGCTAATAACTTTTCACACACTAGCCGAACAAAAAGACAGTCCGTGTAGACATTCGAAGTTAGCCATAAAAGTTCCCACTTTTATACTTCCGCGTATACACAACACATCAAGTTACTTCTTGATACTTAACGATAAAAGATCCCACTTTTATCCTTCCGCGTATACACAACACATCAAGTTACTTCTTGATACTTACGCGCACTGTCTCAGAACAGCTCACCGTCCATTTTCGAACCCTTCGACCGTTACAACACAACGACCGTTACAATACAAAACGACCGTTAACGCTCCACTCTTCTTCTCCAAATTCTCCCAAAGTTCTTATTCGTTCGCTGAAACTTTGCTTTCGGTTGCCAGATTCTTCTGTCGTAACAATATTTATATGACCTATAAAAACTGCGAGTATAAGTATAAGCCTCTCAGTTCCATGGGCGTCGTTAGGGGAAGAGTGGAGAACAAGTGGGGAGTTTCCCCTTTCCTGGAAAAATTGACCAAAAGGTTAATTGATATTGAATAATATCAGTTATTCCAAAAATTAACGTCGCTTTTTCCTTAATGAAACCTAATCTTGATTTTTCTTTTCATTTGTTTTCAGAAGCATATTATTTATTTTTGTTTATTATTATTATTATTATGAAAAAAAAAAAACATTTTGCATGTATTTTCGATGTTTCTCTTTTTTTTCCGTTTTGTTTTCGAGCGTCCTTAGTGGTATTATGATATCATCTAAGCGTGATTGCTATATTCTGAACTGCCTTCATTAATCAATGACTCTACCTAAATATCGAAACATTGATTTGTTTTTTGCTCCCATCGTGAAAAAATTGCTGCTGACAGCCATGCTCACTTAAATACACCAATGGTGAAGTTTTGTGAGGAAACACCAGTATTAATTTTTCCTGACGTTTTGAAAAAAACTATTATTGTTCCTATTTTTAAGGACGGTGGCTCAAGGAATTAGGGAATTATAGACCTATTCCATTACTCTCTGTAATGTCTGAAATTTTTGAAAAAATAGTGAAATATAAACTATATGAATATTTGGAAAAGAAATGTTTTCTCAGTAAGCAATCAGTTTGGGTTCAGTAGCAATCCGTTGTAGGAAGACAAAAGAAACATCCAGCGATAAATTTTCCACAGGAATCAATGTTTCCCCCTCAAAAATCTTACAATTAAAAAAATGAAGAAAACTATACGAAATATTTATATGACAATCAGGTTATGCAATAAACAACTTCAAACGTTGTTATAGCCAAGGTATTAATAAATTAATAACTAAAACGATCACTTATTGTGGTGCTTATTTTAGTCCACTTCTGAGCTGAATTGGGTTGTTATTCTTGAACGATTTTATCCTGACTCTTGGTGTCTGTGATATTCGGCACTTCCTTACCCCATCTACTTATGTATATAGGTATTTTTATATTTCGGTATGTATTCATACAATGTCAATATAAATGACCTCCCCACAATTCCTTAACTAGACACCTAGGCGCCCAGCGTGGTGGTGCGGATAATCTGCTTCCGGTCAACGAAAAGGATCACTGCCACTAAAGGTCAAATTGGGGGAAGGTATGCATGATGAGTGGGGCTATCTGAGGCAATCAGAGAGGATTAAACGGCAGGCTGATACAAAGTTAAGCTAATTAGTTTGAGCCCAGAGGGCTTGTGAGATGCTGGGAAAAAGAAGAGGAGAAAGGGGACAATGGAGAACGACAAGAGATCCGAAGCAGTGAGGTCGTGAGTGAAGTCGTGTGTGTTCGAGTGCGGCGACGAGGTCTGAGTCCGGATAACGAGGGACTCACACTGGATTTCTCCCTTGGAAACTGAAGGGGGAGATCCGTGCATATTCGCAGTATTTATTTTATTTATTTATATGTGTCCTCTACGGCTAGTAGAGTATAAGATAGTTAGTCGCCTAGATTGCCAGACAGACCGGTATTCATACTGTATTGTTATTCAATAAATTGTAAATCTTTTTTTGCGCCTCTGCTCGAGTTATTGATAGCTGCAGAGATCGCACTGTCTTCATTACAGTCTCTCTTTGCGGAGTGCTTGTTTGCTCATTAAGCAGTAAAAAAAGTCCTTCTCAAGCAAAATATATAAGAAAAATCATCATTAGTAGCCAAATGACCAAATCACAACACAAAGTGTTTGTTTTTTTATTACATATATTAAAAAAACAGTGCTTTAAAATGATTTACTCATATATTGGATAGAAATAACAAGTGGAGGAAAAGGAGCAATTCCGCCCCTATCAGTTTGAAATTTTCCCAATCCTCTTTTACAGGCCACCCCACCTAATGATAGCTTCATGAGCTCCCCCATGCAACCGCAGCCACTTCCCCCGACAAACGTCTCCTACTGAGTCCCTATTGTCCCTACAATAATCCCTCTACTCTGTTCAAGCGGACAAAGGTTACGCCATCTGCCGCTTTTGGTTCCGTGAGCTCGTCGCCTATCGCGGTAGATCGCTCGCGCAGAGGCGAAGATGACAAGAGGATGGTTCCACGGCTAGCTGACAATCGTTTACGATGCACTCTGGCCTTTGACCCTCCGTAGGTCATTATGAAATGATTAACGACCTGTATCAGCGCAGGCCTCTTCCTTTTAGTTCAGGGTTGTTCAGATCGGACAAGCATTTAGCACGGATGAGGTGAAGCAGATCTAGCTCTGACCCTCTGATCAACGATAAGACTAACCTGGGCAACCGTCGCGTCTGCTGCCACGAGATGTATCGCCACTTGTTAACTGACTACTCGTCTCTCTCGTGCTGCCGTTTGTCTGGTACGGAAATAAGCATCGTTATGGGGTATCATCAACAGAAACAAGGAGAACGTTACGTAACACAGCAATGTGATGCGAAACATTCTACCCTTTATGTACAAATCGAAGAATTGAGTTTCATCTTATATTCATCTCATCTGTCTCTGTAATACCCTGGGTATAAATAATTTATAAATTATTCATGCTCGAGATCCCAGGGGCAGAAAGTATGCTTAGATGCATATCAACGCGTTTGGGTTCGTTGTCTCGGATGAAATATCGATGGCTTCATCTGATGTATGCTATCTTTCACTTGTCTTCCTTATATACTGACTACCAAAATATTACAGAATTTCCGCGTTATGTCAACGGGAATCTTCGAAGCTCTATAACTTCTAAAATAGTCATTTAATGAGAAAACGTGACTGAAGATAAAGATCATAATCAAATCTATTTAAATCCCGACTTTCAGTATTGTTCGTTTAGTATTTAAAGAGATATGGAAGCTGGAATGTTTAAATTATGTTGTTTTATGAAAATTATTCATAACTGCCTAATATTGAAATAATAATTACACATACTTCTAAAATGTATATTTATTTTATTAAATGGTTTGGGACAAAGCTTATTATTTAAGTTATAGATTAATTTCTGAAGTAAATTCTTGTGATGTGAAATATTCTAACTTCCATAACTATTTAAATACTGAACGAATATTGTTGAAAATCGAGATTTTGATTATTATCTTTATTATACCTTCAGTCACATTTTTTCCGTTCAATGTATATTTTAGAAGTTATAGAGCTTCGAATTTAGTTTCCCATTTATATAACATGGAAATTCTCTTACTATTTTGGTAGAGCCCTGTGGATCTTCTCTGTATCATATTATACTGCCAATTTACTCTCAAAGCTTCGTGGTAAATGGGCTTGCTGGAGAGAACTTTATTTTCAAGGTTACGAATATAAGTTTTTTTTTCTTTGAAGTAAACCTTAGAAAATATCTCATGAATAAGTAAAATAATTTAAGGTGATGAAACAAGTGTAAACGAAATATTAGTTCATATGGTATGATTCTAATATAACTGCAAAATCATCGCGTTGCAGATGAATTTTTAATTTTAACTATTATTTATTCCTCTACATCCTGTTACTTAATATTGTTTAATAGTAGTTAAATACTCAGTAAATATCTCATGAATAAGTAAAATAATTTAAGGTGATGAAACAAGTGTAAACGAAATATTAGTTCATATGGTATGATTCTAATATAACTGCAAAATCATCGCGTTGCAGATGAATTTTTAATTTTAACTATTATTTATTCCTCTACATCCTGTTACTTAAAATTGCTTAATAGTAGTTAAATACTCAGTAAATCAATGATGAGCTGTGAACTCATTTGCCTTTAATGATAGGATTTGGGGCAAACGATGTCCTACTGTTTGCCGATCTCCATTTTGTGAAAAGAAAAATAAATATACAATGGTGACAAATATTGGAAGTATAAAGTGTTTGAGTTTGGAAATGAAGTAAAATAAAAATCAGAATTGCGTATTTCGAGAAATAATGGCCTAATAAACGATTAACAAATAAGGGCTTTGAAAATGGAAGGCCAAAACGGTTCGATTCTGATGCCTGAAGATAAATTTTCCTCATTCAGTTGAATGAGTATCTTTATATTATTGCTTTCTTTTATCAGCATTTCAGAAAGGAAAATCTCGCATTTAGGATCGCATTAGTTCATTTTAGCAGCACAAAAGTGACTTACAACTAAATAATTTATCAAGTATTCAAGGAGTTTCATCCTAATGAATGCTTTCATTTGCAGAGAATGAGGAACTTAGAGTCATTGTTATCCTTTGAGGAAATATTGTGCACAGCAATGTGAAAAATTTCCACAAATATTTATCTTATTACCAAAAGTAATAAGATAAATAAATTTATGGCTTTTTCATAAAACAATTATCTCAAATGTCGCATGAATTGCTTTGCAACGCTAACAAAGAACTAATTACGAAAAGAATTAACTGTCCTTATTACAGGTGAAACTATAGAACAGGTTTTAAAAAGTTTGAAATTTATCAATATTTCAAAAGTGCTGTTCCTCCTTTCCTGCATATCCTGTCTCTTTGTATATATATATCTGGGATCAGAAATATCGTACATTTTGGGCTGGTGTTTCTATATACTTTCGATTATAATAAACTGACACAAGACTACAGAATCCTAGCAACATCCCCAAATTTGGATCAACAATGCCCACAAAGCCCAATCTGTTACAAGCAGAGTGCAGTTGTGCTTACTAAAGCCACTGCATCGTCCTATTCTGCATTCTCCTTTTCGAATCCCCTCGGCGACGCCATCCAAAAGGCCGATGCTGTTACTTTCTGTGGCTATCATCTCCACGTCCTCTTCGCGCCACGTGAGTTGGCTCTCTCCCGTCACCGCCACGTTTTGGGCACGCGCCATTGGCACGTGTTTACGTGGTGCACACGTGCATGGCTGATTGGCTTTTGTCCAGCAGAGGGCGCTGTGTGCTGGTGTGCCCCGGAAGCCACGAACCGTAATGAGGCGTCGTTCCGGGCAGTGATCGCTATTGACTGAACGGACTCTTGCTGCGATAAGGGGAACGACGACGTGCTAGTTTGGGAGCTCTTCGAAGTGGAGGAGCATTCGTCATGTGGGTTAGTTCTGTCACCTGTTGGTCAATGGACAGGCAATTGTCCTTGTCTGTATTAAACGCTGGCAATGCAGCTCTAAAACAAAGAAAAAAAAATCAAATACTCTATATATCGCTATAATTTGTGTATTACTAGATTCAGGGAGGAGGGAAGAGAAAGCCTTTGAGAATGCAAGTAAGGGTAATGGAAGCCAAAATTTATTAAACTTCTGTTGGCTACTGATCTAAGAGACTTGGGTTCGAGCTCCGGGTAAGGCACGGATGTTTCTGTTGTTTTTCTGCTAAGGTCCCGCCATCCTCACAGACCTTGTACTATGGCGTGTAAAATGAAAGACTCTTGTCAGGCCTCTGTGGCTAGCAGCTGTTTGAGGGAATATTTATATTTCATTATATTTCCCGCATTTTTCATGGGGCGGGGGTGGCTCAGTCGGTAGCGCGCCAGGCTCGTAATCTGTAGTTCCCAGGTTCGAGTCCCAGCTGGGTCAGCGTTGAGATTTATCTCCGCAAAATTCCCCGCCCTGCCCACGGTCAGTAGGGGACACCGATGGGCTTGGAAAGGCTGCCGTCCGTCGGATGGGACGTTAAGCCGTGGCCCCGTGTGCGGGAGAGCCATACCCTGTGCACGTTAAAGAACACGCTGGATGGCCTTGACGGGAGGCTACCATCTGTCTCCCAACAGCTGTTCCAGTTGGTCCCCTCCCCCAACCTTCTCTGAGCCTTCGGGGTCCTTGTGACCTGGCCATGGTGTGCAAAAAAGTGCCGCTCAGAGGTAAACAAACCCAACCCAACCCGCATTTTTAAATCACTCCCAACTGGGTCAGCGTTGAGACTTGTCTCCGCAAAACTCCCCGCCCTGCCCACGGTCAATAGGGGACACCGGTGGGCTTGGAAATGCCGCCGTCTGTCGTAGGGACGTTAAGCCGTGGCCCCGTGTGTGGTAGAGAGCCATACCCTGTGCACGTTAAAGAACACACTGGATGGCTTTGACGGGAGGCACCATCTGTCTCCCAACAGCTGTTCCAGTGGGTCCCCTTCCCTGAGCCTTCGAGCTCCTTGAGACCTGGTCATTTAGCCCATGATGTGCAAAAAGTTGCCGCTCAAAGGTAAAACAACCCATTTTTCAATTAAAAAAAGAAATCCTCTAAAAATAAAAGGGAAAATGTTATAGTACAATGAAAATCCAGTCTCTAGGCTCCCATTTTATATTTTTCCGGCTCGACTGTGTCGCCCCCCCCCCTATTTTTTTTATAGATCCGGGCTTAATTTGTGCACTGTAAAAATTACGCTGGATGGAGAACTGAATATTCTCATATGCTTCTAACAATTGTCCAGTGAGTGGTATCCTTACCCTACTCTAAAGTTAGGATTCTTAAGCTCTTCCATTTAGGTTGCAGTGCAATTAAAATGATGTCGCCTTTTTTTATATCTTCTGAATTTATCAGTTGGGTGATTTTAACAATTTATGGACGTTCAGAACTTCAATAAGTAATACTGGCTCTCCTTTGAGGCGCTTTGATAACCCTTGCATTCTCAAGAGTCTGAATTCAGATTATTCAGTACTCCTACTGGTGAAGATTAGACAATTTATATTTTAAAAATCAACTAATACGCTGAAAATATCGCTAAAATTAAGATATACCATATATATATAACCAAGTACTTGCTTTTTAAATTGGCGATTTCCTAATCTTATTAATGTGTTAAAATTATTTGAAAAATTGAGTTAAAAAAAAATTCTAGCGGTTAAGACGTCAGGCATGCCTCTGGGAGACTTGGGTTCGAATCCCAGTCAGGACAACCACTTTTTTTTTCAATTCAATTTTTAAGTGTTCCTTGTCTACAAACCTTTTCTTTTGATAATTTATTACTGAAGTGTTAAAATTAATTTCACTGGCATCAAAGATGAGAAAATAAATATTACGAAGAATTTAAGCATATAAAATCTGAGCTCGGTAGCCTTCGCAGCAGTAAGAATTGCAAACACTAACCGAGTACAGGCATGAAAAATAATAAGAACCGAATCATTAAATCGAGTGCACATAAAAAAAAGAAATCGATAAGAATTGCAGTCACTGTCCAGGTGAATAGAGGAAACGCACCTAGAATAAATCGCAATCAGTGGCCGATATACTTAGGAGGGTAAAAAATAACACTCGGTAAGAGTTATCGAGTGCACTAGGAAAAGCGCATGGTGAGAATTTCATCCCTGATCGAGTATGCATAACAAAGGAATGTCTCCAGTTGACATTATTGAAAAGGACTTACTTGAACTCTCGCTTCGGTGAGATCGGTCTTCATGGCTATTTCCTCTCGAGTGTAGATGTCCGGATAGTGAGTCTCTTGGAAAGCTCGTTCCAGCTCTTTCAGCTGCGCACTGGTGAAGGTGGTCCTGATGCGCCGTTGTTTCCTTTTCTCCGTAAGGACTCCGTCGTGGCCAGGATATACCTTATAGGGCAGTCCACCTGCACCATAAGAAAAGGAAAGGCCATTTAAGAAATGCAGTCATTTTCATTTCTAATGTCTTGGTGAATCGGAATCAAAATACAAAAGAATTTATAATTTTTTATAATTAGTTATAAGGTATTACTACATTAACATATTTTTTGTTACTTTGATTATTAATAATTATATTCAGCGTGACCAGGTCCGACTGTGCGAGGAAAAGGCGTATACGGTTTGATATACACAATCAGGGGTGAAAATGGGTTTCAGAACCAAATGGACACTCTAGACTCAGTTGAAAAGCGACATTAAGCAATACATAAAAAATCTGTTTAAAAATCCAGGAAATATGGCCACAAATATTATGAAGGAGTGGCTATTGATATTGTCAATAGATCTATTTCCTGTGGTTAAATATACGGGATCAGAAAATTATCTGAAACTATGGGGGGGTGGGGGAAGACGTCTACTCACATTACCCCTCCCCCATTTCCAGCCCTGTATACAATATTCCCTGTATTGGAATACTCGCAAGCTATGTGAATGGCAAATAAATACCGCCTCAAGCATCTGCTTGACCACAGAAGTCTGACAGGAGCCTGTCAGTTTATATGCCATAGTACTGACCTCAGCAGAAATTTGACCTCAGCAGAAATTTGACCTCAGCAGAAAAACAACACAAACGTCCATGCCTTATCCGGGCTCGAACACAGGTCCTTAGATCAGTAGCCAAGCGCGCTAACCACTCGGCCACGGGACGGCTCGTGAATGGCAAGCCACGTTGAAACTCGAAAATGGATAGTGAAATCTCTAAAAATCTCGATTTTTAAAAATATTTTTGTACTTAAGGGATATTTAGCAGATGTCACTGGTGTTATACGCATTTTAATTACGGTTTTTCAAAAACTTTTTTTTTCTTTAACGAAAACTGAATAGTTGCATTAATTTCTAAAATTACATTTATTTTAATAAACGATTCATTACAAGAATCAATATTTGTGTTTAAACTTTTGTGACAAATTCCTTTGTCAAGCAATACTTCTGTTAAATGTTTGAACTTGGTATAAACATTGAGCGAATTATTCTTGAAAATTGATATTTGAATAAATTTGATTGTGGTCTTCAAATATTATCTACATTTCTTCTTCAAATCTTATCTACATTGATACTTATCACATTCTTATACTACATTTTTTATCTTCAAATATTATCTACATTGGCATATGTATGGGTATCCTTACCTAAGTAAAGGATTCCATATCAATGTTTTCGGATTAGAATTATTCCTCCTTCTTCGTCGTCTGGTTGGCCTTATTGGCTTCGGATCCAAAGCTGTTGGGAATCTGGGTGTGATTCTGACATACAGTATATTGTCAATGATTTTCGTAATTATAATGTCCCGATGTCAGTACGCTAAAACCGGGAACTTACTGAAATGTCCCAGTTTTTGTTTCTGTAAACATGGAATTTTAGGTTAATCTCACCCTAGGGAAAGTTTTTTTTTTTAGAAATCAGTGCTTCACACCAGTTGGATGGGACCAGGGCCGGATCTGGGGGGAGGGGTGGCCCCCTTTAAAATGATAATAATGATAAAAGAGGGAAAAAGATTATGATATCTATTTATATTTCATGAATTTTTCCAAGAAATATTTTGTACTGCATTCGAAATTCAGTGACTTGCCTCCCCCCCTTTACCTTTTTCATGACAGATTGTGTTTCTTGCCCCCCCCCCCTCGTTTTTATTTCTTTTTTCAGATCGGAGCCCGTGGTTCGGTGTGCGGTACAGCCATACCCTGTGTACGTTAAAAATATGCTTGACGGTCTTCACTGGAGGCTATCATCTGTCTCCTAACAGCTGTCCAGTGGGTCACCTTCCCCCAATCTTCTCTGATCCCTCGGGGTCCTTGTGAACAGGTAATTTAGCCCATTGTGTGCAAAAACAGTACCGCTCAGAGGTAAAACAACCAACGAACAACATTTGGGAAAGGAGGTAAGAAATTTCAGGAGACTTGCAAAAAAGACTGTAATATGAAAACAGTTATAAAATAAATTATTCGCTATTTTTCTCGAAAAATATCGTGTTTTGACTGTTTGAATGAATTCCAAAGAGCAAAATTTGAGTACTCAGTAGTGATTTTAGGATTCTTAGGACACTGAGCAGTGATTCTCAACGGGTGAGCCAAGTGTACCGAGGTGTTCGCATGAAGAAGTCTAAAAATAAGCTCAAAATTTTTAACTGAATGGGCATGAATGATGTCAGAAGGAACTGGTCAAGCAATTAGTTATTATTGACGTTACTATTTTGATAAAATCGTTTGAATTTTAAAAACTTGACACACCTTACGAGTACAAAGGTTTTCACTTGGTACTAATGCGACATACTGGAAATTTGCGAATGATGGTAAATAACGAAATGAAGGTGATTCGATCTATCAATGCAAGAGTTTTTTTTAATTACTAAAATATATTAACTTTGGCTTTCAGCGATAAAATGAATCCAGCACTAGGTGTGCCGCGACATGAAAAAAAGTTTGAGAACCTTAGATGCTTGAATTATATAGTAATCGGCAAAAGAATTTGAGTGTTCCTGAAATTTGGGGTCCTTGACAGTTGCCTGGTTTGCCCTGTTCTAAGACTATTGATAAATTTTACGTCAAGCATTGCAAAAATTCTGAAATTTTGTTCAATTCATTGAAATTTAAATTATTTTAAGAGAATATTCTAAACATGATAAATTTAACAGTTTATATCAATAATATGAGGTAGTAAAAAGTGTCACCCATATGAGTTATTAGTTTATTAAAATGTTAAAATCAATAAATTTATAGTTTTATTATATTTTAGTTGTATTTTCTGATCAAATGATAAGCATTTCACTTTTGTTTCTCTTCAGTTAAAATCAGGGGAAAAGTTTCTTAGCTTTCAATGTTTCAGACCTCTTATTACAACTCGTTTTTTTTTCACAACCGTTGTCAGATATCTGTATAATTCAAACCGATAATAGTTTTAAAATATATAATTTTTCTTTTATAATACGATAGAGAGCATTTTCCTGAAGAACGTTGTATCTGCTTGATTTTCCTGTAAAATTAATAGAACATTTGGGGGATACGTTTCAGGCTTCAACCTGGCAGATATTTTTTTCCAACGTTTGGATTAACAATAGCTCAACGGACAAAAAAATTTGTCATCTTCCGCCATAAGAGGGTTACATCCGTTCGACAGCAACAGAGGGGGAACCAGTAATAAACGCATCCTATAAATGCCGCTATGCCGTAAACTATGGAATTAGTACAGTGACAAAAAGTGGTTGTGTGCCACATGTGTGTTAGTCGCTCCGTGAAACATGGGTCGCGCCAAAGATGTGAATGAGTGCAAAAAAGGTGTTATTGCGTTTGTCCGAGCCAAAAAGGCACGTGTACAAGAAATTGCTGCCTTTGCAGGTATGTCAAAACGTACTGTCCAAAGGGTCTTCCAGCAGTGGCGTAAATCCAGTCCACCGCTAATAGTCGCCAGAACTGCGGCAGAAAGACTGTACTCACCAATAGGGACCGTCGCAGTGTGTCATGCACTGTTAGAGCAAACCGCTTTGCAACAAGACAGAAATTGCTCCAGTCAGTCAATGCTGGCCTACAAATGGTTGCAATTTGTAAGGTATGTGATGAAACAGCTCCTGACATTTCTGACCTTGTGCAGTGTTATGGTGACTATGGTGGATATTTACACTTCGACTGTGCTGGAACAACTGAAGCTAATTATCGTAAGATGAATTACGAGAGAAAATCCAAGTGGAAGTGCCTTATATATAGAAAAAACGATCTGAGTTCTACTTTATCGTCAATTGCTACTGAACCGTGTTTGGATTTCAGTACCTGTGTGGCTCCTGCCAGTGGTGCAGGAGATCAGGTGTGTGCCCAAGATAAAGCTGACAGCAGTGAAGTTCCTGCACAGTCGAGTGGTGCCTTTTCCAAGATAAGCGATGTGCACAGCATGCATGACTTGAAAGCGACTTTACTAGATCTGAAAAACGATATGAAAGATCTGAAAACTTTTGCTGATTTTACCTCGAGTAAGATTGATGAATTTGTTACAACAATATGTAGTCTAAAAAAGGAACTGAACGAGGTTAAAGCAAAAAACATTACGCTTGAAAGAGCCAATTCAGATATCAGAAACGAACTTGGGGATGTCAGACAGGAACTCTCGGACTTGCATCAGTACTCTAGAAATACTAATTGGAAATAGTTGGAATCCCGGAAAATACAAGGGAAAATGTGGGTATCATTCATAACAAAATAGCTGATAAGATTAGTGTTAAAATAACAGAAGGTGATATAGTTGTAGCGCACATAATTTGGCTCACATTGAAGTAGACTTTGATAAATTCTCTGACAATTAATGGCAGACAATGTTAATGTTGCTAATAGACTGGTAATCACTGAAGAATCTGATTTAACTGAATTTCTGGGAACAGTTGATTACAATAGTCTAAATGTTTTAAATATAAGTATTAGAAGGTTAAGATCCAATTTTGAACTTTTCGAACTGCTTATAAACTCTGTAGATTATAGATTTGATTGCATGATATTGACAGAAATCTGGATTAAGGAAGATGAAGTTGATCTTTATCAGATTAAAGGCTATACAAGATATTGTAACTGTAGAAATATAATAAAGCGGGTGGTGTAATAATATATGTTAAATCTCATATTAACGTTAAAACAATAGACCATAGCAAAAATACAAACAGCAGATTTACTCCATATAGAGCTTTCATTATGTGAAATATTAGTAATTGCAATCTACCGTTCCCACAGTTAGTCACCATCTGATTTTATGAATGAATTAGAGCTTATTATGCAGGGGTTATACACAAGGAATATTATTATAACTGGTGATATAAATATAGATTTGTTAGCGAATACTTCCAACCTTTTAAATGAATATCTAAATCTGACTGTTATGTATGGATATGAGTCAATGATAAATATTGTTACCAGAGAGGTCCATAATACTCAGTCTTGTTTGGACCATGTATTATTGGTTTATATTAACTTTAATAATTTATAATAACTTATTAAATATATAATAACTTAATTAATAGAAGAAGAATTTGTAATAACATAATAAATATATAATAACTTAATTAACTTAAATAATTTAATTAATTTTTTATTTTTTATTTATTTGGTTTACATTAACAACAGAATTAATGTACAAGCTGCAGTATATAAAATGCCGATTACGGATCATTACCCCATAGTAGTTAAAATTAGACATAAGGAAAATAAAACTTTTGACAAATGAAATGATAATATTAAAGATTACGTGCTCAGAATTGATTATGAACTAATAAATGATAAATTAAAAGATTATAAATGGGAGAGGATAACACTAAAAACTAACGTTAATAATGCGTACAAAAAATTTCCAGAGATTTTGTGTAAAATAATTAAGGATTCATCTTGCTATGGTAAAACTTCATGCTATAAAAAAAGAAACATTCAGAAACTGAAAAAGGCTTGGATCACAAATGAAATCTGTGATATGATTAAGCATAGAAATAGGCTATATAAAATTTAAAAAAATATCCATATAACGAAGACTATGAGAAGCAATTTTTGGAACAAAGGAATAACTTAAGATCTAAAATTAAAGGAGGTCAAAAACAATATTACATGAAAGAATTTTAAAAATGTAATGGTGATATAAAAAAAACAATGGAAGTTCGTAAATAATTTAATTGGGAATAACTCAAAAGATAAAGTTATACCGGATAAAATGAATAATATTGAGGACTATAACACTGACGAAATTAGAGATGCAGCAAATGAATTTAACATTTATTTTGTCGATTTACCTAGCAAAATACTTAATGACAAACCTACTGAATATGAATGTTATAAAAATTATTATAAAACAGATAGCTGTTTCTTTTTTACTCCTACAACCGTACATGAATTAGATAAAACCATTGCAAATCTAATAGAAGGCAAATGCCCAGGAATCGATGAAAACTGTTAATATCAGTGGCGCTGATGGCAAACCACCGCGTTCACTGTTCGACGCTGACAAATGCTGACAACGAGGGACACATTCAATGTTTTATAAAATATGGGTATTTGCTATAGCTAGCTTTACAAAAATAGTTATTATTTCCCCTTTTCTTTCTGTTCGTATGCAGGCACTTAACTTCATTTTGTTTTAAGAAATAAAACATTTTTTTTTATTTATAGATAAAATAATATATTGCGATTTGCATTATCCGATTCATCCATTGATTGAAATTATTGTTATTACTGGGTATTCAAGTCGCAAAACTGTAACCTTCATTCTCTTTGAAAGCATTCGATATCACTGAAATATTTTGTGTCCCTAATAGTTATGCAAGATGACATAATAATAGCTTTATAATAGTAAAAAACGGACTAGAATCCATACATTCAGGCAGAGTCCAACCTTGACCTTCTGAAGCTCTAAGTTAATGCATGTTTAAGAGGCCCCAAAAATTCGAAAGTCGAAATATATACTGTATATATATAATTATTCTGGTTGAGAGGAATATTGAAAAATAAACACGAAATTGATGTGATGAAAACATTATTCTAGCATTGGTAAGCAAAGATGAATAGTGTTTTTTCAACAGATTAAATTTAAAAAAAAATTAATGCAGTAAAACTTGAAGCACATTTTTTGAGGCCCCTCATATCGTGAGGCCCTAAGCTGTAGCTTAGTTAGCTCTGCGTAAGTCTGGCCCTGCATTCAGGGAAGAAGATTTCCAAATAATGCATGTCAGAGTGCAAATTGTGAAACTAATCTCCCATTTGTAAGTTTTACAGGGAATTGATTCTCTCTGCAGGAACGTGGAACGTGAGGACAATACATAGAGATTATTCTCTTGATGTCCTCATGCAGGAATTCAACCGCTATAACCTAGATATTCTAGGCTTGCAAGAGACCAGATGGACAGGTAAAGGTGAGATACTTAAAAATAACTTTAAATTTCTCTTTACAGGGAGGGAGGATGGAAAGCATCACCAAGGCGTGGGTCTGCTGCTCAGCAGACATGCTAGTTATGCTCTTCTAGGTTATGAGTGCATTAATGAAAGGTTTCTTACAGCAAAATTTCAGACAAGCATTAAAGACTTGAATGTTATCTGCTGTTATGCCCCCACAGAGGATGCTGATGAGGATGAGAAGGCTAGGTTTTATGGACAACTTCAGGATATTTTGAATTCTGTCAAGAAAGGAGATATTACCCTTGTTCTAGGTGACTTCAATGGCAAAGTTGGTACTGACTCTGACATTTGGGGAGGGGTGATAGGCCCTTTTGGTATTGGTAGCTGCAATGGCACGTGGAACGTGAGGACATTACATAGAGATTATTCTCTTGATGCCCTCATGCAGGAATTCCAGCGCTATAACCTAGATATTCTAGGCTTGCAAGAGACCAGATGGACAGGTAAAGGTGAGATACTTAAAAATAACTTTAAATTTCTCTTTACAGGGAGGGAGGATGGAAAGCATCACCAAGGCGTGGGTCTGCTGCTCAGCAAACATGCTAGTGATGCTCTTCTAGGATATGAGTGCATTAATGAAAGGTTTCTTACAGCAAAATTTCAGACAAGCATTAAAGACTTGAATGTTATCTGCTGTTATGCCCCCACTGAGGATGCTGATGAGGATGAGAAGGATTAGGTTTTACGAACAACTTCAGGATATTTAGAATTCTGTCAAGAAAGGAGATATTACCCTTGTTCTTGGTGACTTCCATGCCAAAGTTGGTACTGACTCTGACCTTTGGGGAAGAGTAATAGGCCCTTTTGGTATTGGTAGCTGCAATGGCAATGGGCAACGTCTCCTACAGGTAAGTAAACTCAATGGATTCAGAATAACTAACACTTATTACAAACACCGCGACATACATAAGTACACATGGGTTTCACCTGATGGGCTGCATAGGAATATGATTGATTATATATTAATTAACAGCAAATGGGCTAGTTCTGTTAGAAATACCAGGGCATATAGGGGAGCTGAAATTGGATCTGACCATTACCTTGTTGAAAGTGTCTTGCAACTTAAACTTAAAAAGTGTTGTGCTAAATTTAAAAAAAATTTCCTTTAATACTGAAGCTCTGAAAGACCCAGTTATAACTAAAGCTTACCACGATAGGTTACTTAGTCATTATGACAGTCATGGTTTGCTTAATACTGAAGTTGAGGAAGAATGGGGCCATTTCACACAGGCTTTTTTTGGAAACTAACAGTACTCTTTTAGGAAAAAAGGAGCAGAAGAGACAGAATTATTTTAGTGATAAGGCACTTGAGCTTATTTCAGAAAGAAGGAACTGCAGGAATGTCCTTAATCAGTACCCTACTAGTCCTAATAGAAAAGATTACAGAGAGCTTAATAAACGTGTAAAGGATCAGTTAGCTACTGATAAGAATCTTTGGCTTGATGGCTTGACTGACAAAGCTGAGGAAGCAGTTAGGCAGCACAACAGCAGAGAGCTGTACCAGTTAGTTAATGTTTTATGTGGTAGAAAACGGACAGACATACAAGGATTGAAGGATAAACAAGGTAAGGTTATAGAAACTGAGGATTCTGTCATGGCTAGGTGGGCTGAGCATTTCAGTGATGTTATAAACAATGTGGTTTGTTCTACTCCCATTGTTTGTAATGATGATAGATGCATTGGCGGCTTTAATGTTGGCCCTATAACACAATTTGAAGTTATTTTGGCTATTTCTAAACCTAAACTTCATAAATCCCCAGGGGTAGATGAAATTACTACAGAAATGCTCAGAGCTGGGAATCAGTTACCACTTGGATGACTGAAATTTTGAATAACTTTTATGATAAAGGCATGGTTCCTAAAGATTTTACCAGAGCTATTATTATCCCTATTTTCAAAAAAGGTGATCGCAGTTCTTGTGATAACTATAGGGGTATCAGCCTACTCTCTGTTCCAGGTAAAGTTCTTTCCATGATTGTGCTTAATAGAATTAAGAATCTGGTTGACAGGTAATTGCGTGATGAGCAATGTGGATTCAGAAGTCGTAGGGGATGTGTAGATCAGATATTTTCACTTAGGCAGATTCTTGAGAAATGTTTAGAGTTTCAGAAACCTTTCATTACTAGCTTTGTTGATTTGAAAAAGGCCTTCGACTCTGTGATCTTCATAATTTGTGGTTGATTGTGAAATCATATGGTATACCAGACAAGTTAGTTAACATAATGGAAGCGCTCTATAATAACACTGAGTCGTGTGTGAGAGTTGGTAAGGCTTGTAGCAATTGGTTTAGCATTACTTCTGGTGTTCGACAAGGGTACATTTTGTCTCCTTTCCTCTTTAGTTTGGTTATTGATTATGTTATGCGAAATTCTCTGCAAAGGAAAGTTTTTGGCCTTAAATGGTCTGTAGATGCGAAAATTTCTGATTTTGATTATGCTGATGATTTAGCCCTTTTGGCAAATGATGTTGATGAGATGAACTCTTTCATTCGAGCTGTTGATGAGACTGGTAGTAGAGTAGGTTTGGTTATAAACAGAGAGAAAACTAAAGTGATGAAAATTGGTCAGGCAGGTTGTGATTCAGTTAATCTGAATGGTTGCAGTCTTGAGCAGGTGTCACAGTTTAATTATCTTGGGAGCTATGTAACAGATAATGGTGATGTGCGGCATGAGATTAACAGACGAATAGGGATTGCTGCCGGGACTTTTAAGAATATATGGAGAGTGTGGAGAAATAGGCGTATACACCTAAAGACTAAAATTAGACTGTATAATAGTTTGGCTCTTTCTAGGGTTAGTTATGGTAATGAAACTTGGACAATTTGTAAACAAGATAACAGGAAACTAAATGCTTTTGATTCCAGATGCTTACGCAGTATCTTGGGCATTAGGTGGTTCAACTTTGTAACTAATGATGAGGTTAGGCGAAGGAGTCTGCAACCTCCTTTAAGCACGGGGCGGGGGTGGCTCAGTCGGTAGCGCGCCAGGCTCGTAATCTGTAGTTCCCAGGTTCGAGTCCCAGCTGGGTCAGCGTTGAGATTTATCTCCGCAAAACTCTCCGCCCTGCCCACGGTCAGTAGGGGACACCGATGGGCTTGGAAAGGCCGCCGTCCGTCGGATGGGACGTTAAGCCGTGGCCCCGTGTGCGGGAGAGCCATACCCTGTGCACGTTAAAGAACACGCTGGATGGCCTTGACGGGAGGCTACCATCTGTCTCCCAACAGCTGTTCCAGTGGGTCCCCTCCCCCAACCTTCTCTGAGCCTTCGGGGTCCTTGTGACCTGGCCATTTAGCCCATGGTGTGCAAAAAAGTGCCGCTCAGAGGTAAAACAACACAACACAAACCTTTAAGCAGCATATTGTGCAGAGAGAGACTCCGCTGGTTTGGCCATGTTGCCCGTATGGATAATAATAGATTGGCGAATAGGGTTATGAACAGTGAAGAAGATCTGCCCACCGCATCCTAGGTCTCCCCCTCCTTCTGGCTAGAGGCCTCAGAAGGAGGGGGAGACCTAGGATGCGGTGGGCAGACAATGTCAAACAGGACCTTATTAGAATTGGTGTGCAGTGGCCGGATGCAGCAGATGTAGTTTAGGACAGATATGCTTGGAGAATTAAACTGCGCGGTCTGGTTGGACCTCTGTAGCCCATGGCTGCTTGATGATGATGATGATGATTAATTTTTTACCTGCGCGCTATAAATATCCCAGAGATTTTAATGCATAAAACTTTAGTTTCTCATAAGTTAAGAATTGCATATTAATTTATAAGGTACATTTGGTGTTTGATATGTAACGCTTGCTGTAATTTTCTTTTTTCGATTTGTTATTATCATCGATAGCACAAACCATGGCAATAACAAAAATGCCAAACAAATTTTTTGTATGAATGAAAAAGCCAGCAATATTCATAAAATTATATCTATTTAAAATTTTACAATTTTCACCCCTTTGTTTTCCATAATTCGCTTTCGAAAAATAGTCCTGTTTTTGTAAATTTCGGATTTTTTCAAGAGCTGCGGAATATATTTCCTACCTCGTAGCTGAGTGGTTAAGCATGCTTTGGCTATTGATCAAAGGGACCTGGGTTCGAGCCCAGGGTAAGGCATGAATGTTTGTGTTATTTTTCTGATGAGGTCTTGCCATCCTTCTATCTGATCTCTGTGGTAAGCAGCTGCTTGAGGAGGGGGATATTTATTTTTATTTTTTTAGACAGGCCCAGATTTACATCTCATGCGGGTACACCTAATATTATTTATTATAACACAAAATCATTAATAAACTATATAATTTTACTCTCCCTAATTGACAGTGAAACACAACAATTCATCAAAGCTCGATATACCTAGAACCGTTCACCAAGCTAACTTGTGCCGATATCTTCAATCCTGAAACTTTCCGTTAGATCTAAAGGCAAGCTGACGTTTGTAGGGCCCTTAACAAATCTATAAAGCAGAATTGTGTGTCGTTCAGCTTTCTTCAGTATTCACCAATTTATGTGTTGAGTGAACATATTGCAGGTCGCTCTAGGAATTTATTTAACAGTTTTTTAAAACATACATATGAAATAGGTGAGGGGGGGGGGTCTGGATTATCCTACATTTCCTATTCAAACAAGGTTTGCTTATACCAAATATTTTCCAGTAACGCCTCCCTCAACGTAAGCCACATCGTATTGTCTTAAAAATTAAACTCTTTACCCGTAATAGAATACAGGTTCAACTTCGAAATTAATTTAAACTATGATGCAAATTCTAAATACAAACTGAGAAATAAAGAACGGAAATTTGAAATGGAGAAAAATTTAAAAAAAGTTTGTATGAAAAATTCTGGCGTGTTCCGAAATGATTGTTTAGAGTAAAATTATATAATTTTACTAACGTTTGTGAATTTTCAACAGCCATTCAACTAATATGATTCAAATTTGAAAAAAATAATGAAGAAAAAAGCTTAATCGGGTACAGAGACCATCATTGGCCATTGTGCAACGATAAATAAATATTGTGCACTCACATTTCGTGAACATAGAGAACAAAAAAAAAAATTCCCTCAAGCAGCTGCTTGCCACAGAGGTCTAAACGGAGCCTGTTAGTTTAATACGCCACAGTAGAAGGTCTGTGAGGATGACGGGACTTCAGCCGAAAGACAACACAAACATTCATTCATACCTTACCACGGACTCGAACACAGGTCTCGTTGATCAGTAGCTAAGCGCGCTAACCACTCGGCCACGGGACGGCAACAATACCACTCGGTCACGGGACGGCTGTAATATTTGGGAGCCAATACTACTGTTATATTCTTCCTAAGCACTGTTTCATTTTTTAAATGCTACAATTTGTTTATTTAAGTAACAATAAAATTGTGTCTTTTCAATTTTAACTATATACAAGTCTCCATGGATTCTCTTGATAATCGAAAAATTTTAAAAGAAATCGGATTTTGAGGCTATACACTGTTTCCAAACGTATTGGAACACTTCTGTTACGTGAAAACAAAACCATATTCAAAGCTTGAAAATTTTTGAAAAAATTTATTTCAAACTTTGAAAATAAGCTTTTTTTACTAAAAATGTTGTGGAAAATAAATTGTAAATCTCAATCAATTTTGTCAAAATTTAGATTTTAGAAAATATTAATTTATTATTTAAAACAGTTGAAGCTGTAATATTTGGGAGCCAATACTACTGTTATATTCTTCCTAAGCACTGTTTCAAAACTAATGTAAAGTGAAAAACTTTACCAAAACTTTTAAGATCACATTTATTCCAGTAAACGTTTTGTTATAATCTTAAAGTAAATTCTTACGAATAGATTTTGTTTTAGATAAACTTTAGATTTTCCATTTCTTATAACATTTTGCAACAAAAGCTTAATTCAAAGTTATGGATATTCAAATACAGTTTTCGCACAATATGAAAGTGTCTTAATATTTTTGATAATTAAGTGTAATTTAATCATTTTCAGAGAGCTAAAGTGAAGAAATATTTTTTTAAATTTAATTTGAATATTTGATTGTGTACTATTACTCCATATTGAATACAACAAGTTGTATGTTATCCATAATATTAATTTATTACATTAATTTCACTACTTATTAACAAAATTCTATTATCACCACAATTTCTACTTTCATTTATATTTTTACATTATTTCCCTTCTTCGTGGTTGTGAAAGAAAGAAAATATTTTTACGAAATTTTAAAAAGTATTATTGATAACAGCGGATCGTGGTGTTCAAAGATGCATGAGGTGTAAATTCGACCATGTCTAAAAAACAATAAAAATAAATAAATACCCCTCTCAAGCAGTTGCTTGCCACACAGAAAACAGACAGGAGGATATGGGACCTCAGCAGAAAAACAGCACAAACATCCATGCCTTAACCGGGCCTCGAACACAGGTCCCTTTCAACAATAGCCAAATACGCTAACCACTCGGCTACGAGGCAAAAAAAACAAATGGGTGAAAATTGCAAAGCATTAAATACATATAATTTTATGAATAATGCTGGCTTTTCCAATCACACAAAAATTGCTTTGGCTTTTTCCCTATTTTCATAATACAAGTTTATTCAATGTTATCGACATAATAGTCGATATATTAAATTAATGAGATTTAATTTAGGCTAAATTAAATGAGAATCAAATTAATTCTCTGTCAGTTGTATTTTTTGGAAGTATCAGGTTCTTCAAAAATTTTGTTAACATTTTTATTAATAGCAATTAATGAACAAACAAATTACAGCTTGCCCCCAGATATCTGACAGGAGCCTGTCAGTACAATTACGCTTTAGAGAAGGTTTGTGAGAAAGGCGAGAACTCAGCAGAAAGACAACATCCATGTATTATAGCCGGGCTTGAACCCAGATTCCTAAGGTTAGTAGCCAAGCACGCTAACCATCCAGCCATCGGAACGCCGATGAACAGTTCGTTAAAAATAACTATCCTCAATGACGGGAAGATTGCACTCTCAACCCCCAACCCTACCTCTCTACTAAACTGTCTGTTGCATATAGACATTGCATAACAGATATACATACTACTAACATTTGATTTAAAAGGTATAGAATTACTTTCACTCAACGATTCGGAAATATCGAATACCGAAACGCCGTTCCGGTTCAATTATTCGAAAATATCTAGTAGCGGAATGGCGTTCCGTTTCAGTGATTCGGAAACATCGAGTAGTAAAACTGGCATTCCAGTTCAATGATTCGGAATCAGAGAGTAGCAGAACCTGTCTTAGATTTAGTTGTAGTAGTGCTTTTATTATAATTGCTTCCCCTACTCCAAACGTTACGCTTCGCCAATGGTAGGTCTTTAACGCCAATGGTAGGTCTTTAACTTCGGAGGAACGAGTACAAATCTACGGACAGGTTATCAAGAACTTTTTGAACGCCCTCCGTATTTATTTTTTTAAATAACGTTCAAAATATTTTTTAAATAAAATTCAAACTAAAAAGAAACTTTTTCTTTTAATTTCTAAAGCAGCGAAGGAAGTCTGGTGATGTTACTTCTGAATGACTTTTTGTGCACATATGAACAAAATTAAAAGGTCACTAAAATTTATGTGCTCCGAGCTGAATTTGGGAAGAAGATTCACTGTGCAGCCGATAGGAGAGGGGAGATTTTCGTCAAGTCTTTCCAGCATATTCTTTAACATATACTGGATATGGCTCTCCTGCACATGGATCCAGAGCTTAACGTTCCATTTGACAGAGAGATTTGACAGGGAGAGCCCCATTTGTCTCCCCTTTCTTATCTAAGATTAAGTGGGAGTTAATGGAGAAATTCTCAGCCGCAACGGGGACTCGAACCAGGTTAGAACAGGGATGGGCAACCTTTTCTCATCGGCGGGATGGATGAGAATTTTTCAGACTGCGACGGGCCAGAACCTTAGTTATTGAATTAAACTGTCTAAACTTAACCCCCACCCCGCCCCGTCCTACGTCCAATGCACTGAGTAGATAGTATGCATTTGAAATCAAGGTAATTTTACAGGTTAAAATATGAAATGTAAATAATTAAATTTTCACAGATACCTATTTATTACAAAAAGAATAATGTACCTTTTTAATTACAACCTTATTAGTTTTTAAACAAAAAATAGGTTTAAATACACAAGAAATTTAAAGTAAACAACATATTTAGATAAAAATGAAAGGCATTTTAAAGGAAATTAACATCGACTCCACACACAAATACTACTAATTGGGAGCTGTGTCAGAAACATCATCATCATCATTACAGTTCATCAAGAACCAAAGAAAAATATTTAAATTTCTATGCAGGCTCTGTAAAGATACAGGGGTTTATCAAAATAATGGAAACACCGACGGCGACTAGAGTACATGCAATGCGTGATATATGGAGGGAAGAAGTACAATGTCGGCTACAGGGCCTAGTGAAGGACTATGGTTTGGGGGGGGGGAGAGAAAACGAAAAATTTTCAACTCGGAAACAAAATTTTAACAAGTGAGAAAATAAACACTTCCCAACTCACCTGCATTTTCCCAAGTGGCTTCAAATTTTCCAAACTAGCCATAATTCCACAAAAAAATCCAAATTTTTACATCTCACCTGATTTTAACCAAGTCACTTTGAATTTTCCCAACTCCCCAAGATTTTGCCACCACTTTTTAACTTAGCAAAAACAATCCCAATTTTACATCTCTTCTAAATTTGCCAAGTACTTCAAATTTTTAAAACTCCCCAAGATTTTGCCAACTATCCTTAATTTCAAAAACTTATACCAATTTTCACAATTCGCTTGTATGTTACCAAGTAGATTCGAATTTTGCCAACTCGCCATAATTAAAAAAAAAACTCAAATATTTACATCTTCCCTGAATTTGTCAAGTCGCTTCGAATTTTATCAACTCTCCTTAATTGCACAAAAAAGCCCAATTTTCACAACTCCCCTGTATTTTACTAAGTGGATTAGAATTTTGCCAATTCCCAGGATTTTGCCAAATTGCCATAATTTTACAGAAAAAAAAATCCCACTTTTTTACATCTCAACTGAGTTTTACCAAGTCACTTCAAATTTTGCCAAAGTTTTCTCGATTTTGTCAACTTTTTATAATTTTAAAAAATCAATCACATTTTCCACAACTCGCCCGTATTTTACCAAGTGGATTTGAATTTTGCCAACTCGCCATAATTTTACAGCAAAAAAATCCCATTTTTTACATCTCACCTGAATTTTGCTAAGTCACTCCGAATTTTGCCAACTCGCCAAGATTTTCCCAAGTCACCTCGAATTTTGCCAATACATCATAATTTTCATCATCATCATCATTCTCAAGCAGCCATGGGCTACGGAGGTCCAACCAAACCGTGCAATTTAGTTCTTCAAGCATATCTGTACTGAGCTACATCTGCTGCATCTGGCTACTGCACACCTATTCTAACAAGGTCCTGTTTGACATTGTCTGCCCACCGCATCCTAGGTTTCCCCCTCTTTCTGAGGCCTTTGGGCACACTGTTCATAACCTATTCGCCGATCAATAATTATCAATACGGGCAACTTGCCTAAACCAACGGAATCTCTCTCTGCACAATATGCTGCTTAAAAGAGGTTGCCGACCCCTTTGCCTAACCCCATCATTAGTTAAAAAGTTGAACCACCTAATGCCCAAGATACTGCATAAGCATCTAGAATAAAAAGCATCTAGTTTCCTGTTACCTTGTTTACACAGTGTCCAAGTTTCACTACCATAACTAACCCTAGAAAGAACCAAACTATTATACAATCTAATTTTAGCATTTAGGTGTATACGCCTATTTCACCACACTCTCCATAGATTCTTAAAAGTCCCGGCAACAATCCCTATTCGTCTGTTAATCTCATGCCGCATGTCACCAGTATCTATTACATAGCCCCCAAGATAATAAAACTGTGACACCTGCTCAAGACTGCAACCATTCAGATTAACAGAATCACAGTCTGCCTGACCAATTTTCATCACTTTAGTTTTCTCCCTGTTTATAACCAAACCTACTTTACTACCAGTCTCTTAAAAATGCTCGAATGAAAGAATTCATCTCATCAACATCATTTGCCAACAGGGTTAAATCATCAGCATAATCAAAATCAGAAATTTTCGCATCTCCAGACCATTTAAGGCCAAAAACTTTCCTTTCCAGTGAATTTCGCATAACATAATCAATAACCAAACTAAAGAGAAAACGAGACAAAATGCAGCCTTGTCGAACATCAGAAGTAATGCTAAACCAATTGCTATAACAAGCCTTACCAATTACTCACACACGACTCAGTGTTATTATAGGGAGCTTTCATTATGTTAACTAACTTGTCTGGTATACCATATGATTTCACAATCAACCACAAATTATGTCGATCAACAGAGTCGAAAGCCTTTTTGAAATCAACAAAGCTAGCAACCAAAGGTTTTTGAAACTCTAAACATTTCTCAAGAATCTGCCTAAGTGAAAATATCTGATCCACACGTCCCCTACCATTTCTGAATCCACATTGCTCATCACACAGTTGACTGTCAACCAGATTCTTAATTCTATTAAGCACAATCGTCGAAAGAACTTTACCTGGAACAGAGAGTAGCCTGATACCGCTATAGTTATCACAAGAACTGCGATCACCTTTTTTGAAAATAGGGATAATAATAGCTCTGGTAAAATCTTTAGGAACCATGCCTTTATCATAAAAGATATTCAAAATTTCAGTCATCCAAGTGGTAACAGAAAAATTCCCAGTTCTAAGCATTTCCATAGTAATTTCATCTACCCCTGGGGATTTATGAAGTTTAAGTTTAGAAATAGCCAAAATAACTTCAGATTGTGCTATAGGAATAACACTAAAGCCACCAATGCATCTATCATCATTGCAAACAATGGGAGTAGAACTAACCATATTGTTTAGAACATCACTGAAATGCTCAGCCCACCTAGCCATGACAGAATCCTCAGTTTTATAACCTTACCTTGTTTATCCTTCAATCCTTGTATGTCTGTCCGTTTTCTACCACATAAAACATTAACTAACTGGTACAGCTCTCTGCTGTTGTGCTGTCTAACTGCTTCCTCAGCTTTGTCAGCCAAGCCATCAAGCCAAAGATTCTTATCAGTAGCTAACTGATCCTTTACACGTTTATTAAGCTCTCTGTAATCTTTTCTATTAGGACTAGTAGGGTACTGATTAAGGACATTCCTGCAGTTCCTTCTTTCTGAAATAAGCTCAAGTGCCTTATCACTTAAATAATTCTGTCTCCTCTGCTCCTTTTTTCCTAAAAGAGTACTGTTAGTTTCCAAAAAAGCCTGTTTAAAATGGCCCCATTCATCCTCAACTTCAGTAGTAAGCATACCATGACTGTCATAATGACTAAGTAACCTATTATGGTAAGCTTTAGCTATAACTGGGTCTTTCAGAGCTTCAGTATTAAAGGTAAATTTTTTAACCCTAGCACAACACTTTTTAAATTTAAGTTGCAAGACACTTTTAACAAGGTAATGGTCAGATCCAATTTCAGCTCCCCTATGTGACCTGGTGTTCATAACATTTGCTGTTAATTAATATATAATCAATCATATTCCTATGCAGCCCATCAGGTGAACCCATGTGTATTTATGTATGTCGCGGTGTTTGTAATATATGTTAGTTATTCTGAAACCATTGAGTTTACTTACCTGTAGGAGACGTTGTCCATTGCCATTGCAGCTACCAATACCAAAAGGGCCTACCACTCCTCCCCAAAGGTCAGAGTAAGTACCAACTTTGGCATTGAAGTCACCTAGAACAAGGGTAACATCTCCTTTCTTGATAGAATTCAAAATATCCTGAAGTTGTCCGTAAAACCTATTTTTCTCATCCTCATCGGCATCCTCAGTGGGGAATAACAGCAGATAGCATTCAAGTCTTTAACGCTTGTCTGAAATTTTGCTGTAAGTAACCTTTCATTAATACACTCATATCTTAGAATAGCATCACTAGCGTGTCTGCTGAGAAGCAGACCCATGCCTTGGTGATGTTTATTATCGTTCCTCCCTGAAAACAGAAATTTAAGATTTTTTTTAAGAATCTGACCTTAATCTTTCCATCTGGTCTCTTGCACGACGGGAATATCTAAATTATAACGGTGCAATTCTTGTGTGAGGACATCAAGAAAAAATGCTCTGTGCAGAGTCCTCACATTCCAACTACCAATGGAGAGAAAATGGTTAGTGGGATGTTTAAAGAAACTATGTTTATTGAGAGAGGGAATTCCGATAATATCAAACAGCCCCCTAATCGCAGATATGGGGCAAAAACCCGTTCCCCCACCACTAAAGACTGAAGCCATCTATAGTGGAAGACTTCCACCGATGTAGAATTTGACGATGCCAGTAGAAGCAAAGAGTTCAGGTACCTGCAATGACCTCTGCTCAGGATTATCCACCAGCCGATAAAACATATCCTGTGAATCTATTCACTTGGGGCTGTCAACCCACAAACAAACAGAAAACACAGGAGAAGATTTTCAATCTACAGAAGCTCACCAGTGCAGCAAAATCAGGATCCATAATCAAGCTCAGAGCCATAATTCCGTTCAGGTTGCTATACATGGTCAGTACCAGCACCCTGCCTGGTTGACCACTCCTCAGCAGGGTAGATAGAAACGAAAAGTAGTCATAGTTGTCCAGATCAGTAGGCCACACTAATCTGGCAGCCCTCTACTTCCGTTCAGTTCCAGAAGAGAGTATCTGTTTTGAAAGGCAATAACGGCCTGCACCACGAGAAGACGAGGTCGGACATTAGGTGCTAGGTCTGGCCGGTTCTGTGCATCATCACAGAGGATTGGTGCATAACTTTCCTTTCAGTGACTAACTAACTACCTAGAAAGTAAATAATATTCTAGGTCAATATTAATTAAGTCTAACACTTAAACGTATCACAGAACAAAGACAAAAAAAAAATACATTCGATGCTTTGTTTAGTAGCTTTTAAAGCCCACAAAAAATTTTGCAGAAGAAAAAAAATGAAATTTTGCCAACTCCCCTAGGTTTTGCCAGCTCGCCATAATTTTACAGAAAAAAAAAATTTTACATTTCACCTGAATTTTGCCAACTCTTTGTCCCGATTTTGCCAACTCAGCTCTATTTTACTAAGTGGCTTCGAATTTTGCCAACTATTCTAGATTTTGCCATATCGATTTTCCCAACTGCCCTAGATTTGCCAAGTTGCCTCGATTTTACTAGCTCCCTTAATTTTACAAAAAAAAAAATCAAACTTTTCACAACTCACCTTAATTTTACAAAGACGCTTCGAATTTTGTCACCTTTGATTTACTTTTGTGGGGGAACCTCCCACCATCCCCCAATAGCTACGCCCCTAGTCGGCTATAACATAGCACACTAGTGCCACAGGCGCAGGTGAAACAGCTGTTGTGGTGTAATTGTCGGCGATGTCAGATTTCAGTGACCTCCAAAAAACATGATCAGTGGTACCCGTCTTGCAGGAGCTTCAATAACCAGAACAACGGAAATAGTAGGTATTATACGAGGAACTGTATCGAAGATTATGAGTACCTATCAAAAAGGAAAGGCATTGCCTCCAAACGTGCAAATTAGGGACGACATACGAAGTTGTGTATACAGATAGAAATAGGCGAACGTTGGCACGGATTGGACAACGGAAGCACAAGATCACGGCACCGCAAATAGCAGCAGAGTTGAACACCAGTCGGAATGATCCCGTTTCGTCATAACAGTTCGTCGGGAACTTCATCGTTACTTCATCGTTACGGTATTTATGGCTGTGCTGCAATCCACGAACTTCTAATCACCAACATCAATGCAACGAAACGTATAAGGTGGTGCAAATCACATGAAAACTGGGATGCTAAAGATTGGCAATGTGTCATCTGGTCTGATGAATCGTGCTACACATTGTTTCCCACCACTGGTAGAGTGTAAAATAAAATAAATAAATATCCCCTCAAGCAGCTGCTTGCCACAGAGGTCTGACAGGAGCCTGTCAGTTTATATGCCATAGTAGGATACGTGTGGTGAAAACTTGCAGAAGCGTACCACCCCGAATGTTTGGATTCACTTCCATCAGGGATTCACCTCCATGCTTCACAGTGGGTTCCCACTGTGGTGGGCCATATCATGGCATTCCTTAGGGCCATTAGTTATTCTGCAGGATCGTGTCACATCCGCAACGTATGAATCCATTCTCGGGGACCACCTGTATCCAATGTTGCGGGCATTGTTCCCTAATGACCATCCCTGGTTTCAAGCGGATAATGCACCCGTGCATTGTGCGAAACGTGTCAAGTTATGGTTTGCAGAGCATGATAATGAAGTACAGCAGCTATCCTGACCACTTCAATCCCAGACCTAAATATTATTGAACATTTGTGGGAATATCTGGAGTGCAGCGCAAGGTCAAATCACACTTTCCAACTCCAGCATCACTGGCACAGTTGTGTCATGTTTTACAGCAAAAATGGTCCCATATTCCATTACCGTATGTGCATAACTTGTATAAGTTTATTCCACGTCGAATTGCGTCTGTTCTGAACTCCCGAGGTTCTGTTCTCCACAAACAGTACGTATTTCCATTATTTTGATAAATCCTTGTATATTCAATATCGGCAGCAAGCTGCTGTATAAACTTATGTTATCGACATCATTTTTCTATCTCTCTGTAAACATACTGAAACTTGTTCCAGGCACTCCTTTACAAATTCGGCATCAATGATTTTTGCAATATTTTGAAATTTTCTCACTGATAACAAAACCAGCACGCAACAACAGCTTCTTAATCTTGAAACTTTTGTATAAATAAATTTTTAGGCATTATTATTTTGTATTATATAATGCAACCATAAATTTCTCAAACTTTTCTTTCTAGGTTTGTCTCGATAACGTTCATAACTATAATGTTTATTTATGTAGTGTCTATTTGAGTGACAGTCAAGGTCAGGGCTGAACATTACTGTACGTTCAGAGAACCCAATCGACTTGTGCAAAGTTATGTCAGGTGAGTCGGAGTCATCGTAAATTCGATTTAGGCTACTATATATTAAAGAACACTAGCCGTCCCGTGGCCGAGTGGTTAGCGCGCTTGGCTACTGATCTACGGGACCTGGGTTCGAGCCCCGGGTAAGGCATGGATGTTCGTGTTGTTTTCTGCTGAGGTCCTGCCATCCTCTCAGATCTTTTACTGTGGCATATAAACTGACAGGCTCCTGTCAGACCTCTGTGGCAAGCAGCTGCTTGAGGGGGTATTTATTTATTATTTTTATTATTTCAAAAACAGTGTAAAGGTAAATTGGTAAAGAAAAAATACTTCAAGAATAAGAGATAAAGAAGTTAATAATTTGCACCTCATTATTCGCACGTGCCATGGGTTGCGCATGCCATAACTGGACTGGAGTCTAGCCAACACCTCCTACAAGAGAAGGCCATACAACTAGTCACAGAAAACTGACTACTTCTAGAGCCCATATACCAGGCCGATCAGCGACGATCGGCGTTTAGCGATTACGGTAGTCGCCGATCTAGGTATGCCCGCACGGGAAGTGGAGGGTTACGGCCGTCACGATCGAATTTTGCCGCATGCATAGTTTATGACATTAACCAAACTAAACTTAATCGTAAACGATGAATGACTACTAACTTAAATGTAACTATCATTCATCTACATATTATTAATCGATATATCACATAAATTAACATCAAAATACAAAAGCAATAGTCAGAAGTATATATTATAGAACGCTGTAAGCCTAATGCACGTTCTCGGTCGAATTCTTTCAACCCACTTTTTTTTAATTTAATTGGATCAGCCTGGAATTTAAACAATGTGCAATTGTTCCTATAGCTGTTTAGACAAATCGCAGCTGAATATCTTCCGATAATAATTTTTTTTTATATACTAAGGATTCGGGAAACTGCGGCGCACACGGCGGCTGCATTGACTATAACACTAAGCCACGTCACTAGTTGGCATAAGAATGGCGTATAGGTCGGCCTGGTATATAGGGGCTCTAGACGTAGTCATTTTTCTGTGACGTAGTTGTATGGCCTTCTCTTGTAGGAGATATTGGTCTTGCTCGCTACCGCCTAATGAACTCCGTCCAATGAACAAAAGCAGCAATAAAAACGAAGCTGATATTTTATAATAGACATAAATTTTTAATTCCGATGTAAATTATTTGAAGCAAATGGTTTGATTAAATTTTTCATATGAGATCATGAAGCTGATGCTATTGCAAACAATGACTAATTAAAACTGCCAATTAAATGATAAGTTAAAACTGCGTAAGATCCTGTGCTATATGTTTGGTCAACTTACCTGTAAGGTGTATCTTAATAAAATGGACTATAAATCTCAAGCTAAATCTGACAGTGAATCACTTACTATGATTTTATCCTTAATGTAACTCCATCTCGTGGCCGAGTGGTTAGCGCGCTTGACTACTGATGAAAGGGGTCTAGTTTCGAGCCCCGGGTAAGGTATGGATGTTGGTTTTCCGCTGAGATCTCGCCACCCTCATAGACCTTCTACTATTACATATAAAGTGACACGTTCCTGCCAGACCTCTGTGGCAAGCAGCTGCTTGAGGGGGGGTATTTTTTTTACCACAGTACACGAATATCTAGACACATTTGTTGTCCTGTGAGCTACTTAGGTTTCTCTATGCAAATCGCCTTATATGTCCGGAGCTTATAGCAATTCATTCCCCAATATTCTTCAGTAGCCTTATAAGTTCATGTTCTAGCGGAACTGATTATAATTATGTACTTTATAAAAAAATTGTGAAATTATATATGAGTTGTGGGAGGAAAAGAAATACGTGAAATCCAAAGCAAATATTAATTTTGCCAAAGCTCTTCGACATATTTCGTGCGTTTAAAAGAATCAGTATTTGAAAACAGATTTGAAAAAAGATTTTTCATTTCGGTCAGTAACAATTAAATGAAATCAGTTGAAGCTTTCTCGCCTTTATTTTCATTATTATTAACTATCCTGATATTTTTCTGTCATAAAGCAAAACTTAAATATCCCAATAATCGCCGCTTTCAGTTTAAATGAAGACTTTGCAATGCAGAACGAGTGTAAAGATGTAACATTAACGTCTATCAAAAAGACGAAAGACTAAATTTATAAAAGTCTTGAATTTTTCAAACTTAAAACGTTTTATTTCTTTGCACGTCTTTACTCTAAAATCATTAAGTTTCCTTTATTGCTTCCCCCCCCCCCTCTTTATACGTGGTTCCGATCATTTTCACCCAGCGCTGCGGAATATGTTGAGACGAACTTTTTTCGATGGAGATGATCATAGCATGCATGTTCATAAATGACGTCTCTATTTCTTCCTTGTAGGAGCAATTCAGCTTCTCGCTGTGTGCAGCGAAGTTCAATGTCAATGGCAGTCTGCACTAGCACGTTTATAAGTTGTGATGCAGCTATACAAACTCGGCACGTACTCAGCAGAATATTGCATGAATTATAGACGCAAACTGCTGCCTTACAATTCACAGTTACACGAGAAGTGCCGCGAACAGCTCGCCTGATGTCGCCGTAAAATAGAAGTTTCCAGAAATACATAGCTCATCCCGAAAGCTCACATGGCGAAGTGAAATATTCATGACTGTGGTTACAACTAAGAAAATTAAACCGCGTCCAATGAGAGCGTGAGTATATTTACTGCACCGGGGCGCGAAAGGAGACGGCAGTCCCGTGGTTTGTGACGGCAAGCGGCATCTCAGTTCTTCTGTTGGGGGAGGCGTAATTAGGAGCTGCGTCAATGTCGACGCGAATCGTAATTACTCCTAATCTGATTTCTGTTAATTATTCCCGGACATTTAATTAGCTGTGATAGCTTTGACGAGCAGCGGCAAAAAATAGCAGCAACAGGTGGTTATTTTTTATCATTAAGTCGGGTGATAATGGCTGTTTGCACTCATTAACCCAACTATCTGCGGCCGATGCAGGTCATTAGTACGGGAGGAAGTTTGTTCGTGGAGACTGCGTTTAACTGTTTGCAGGCAACATCATCACCGAACAACCGACTCGATTGGTTTCTAGAACGCCAACCGCACAGTTTCGAGAACTCGTTTTGTTCCGTCTGCCGAGAAAATTAGCATAATTTTAAGAAGTTGGAAGTGTGCGGAACGGGAGTTTTGATGGCATTGCTGGCAGTTTTCAGATTGGGAATGGAGCTCTCGCCTACAAGTCATTTAGAAGGGAAAATGAGCATGCCTTTCTCGAATGTAAATCTGCGGGGATTTCAAACTTCTAAGTGTGTTTATTCTGAAGTTTTCCGTTAAATTGGCGAAAACTTCCAGGAAATCTTGAGTTGAATGACGTTGCCTTGATAATGTGCTGGAAACGGAATTGCTGTTGCCAATTCTGGAACGAAAGAGTCAAAGTGCTTCGATGATGTTTTTTTTTACTTTTCTGTTCTTTTTTTTTCTTAACTGAAAAGTAGTTAGAAACAAAATCTCGGAATAATGGGAAGGCGATCTTGAGGATAAAAGTTTACAGCTAATGATAAGAGAAATGAAACAATAAAAAAATTGAATAATGTAAATGAATTGAAAATAAAAAAAACTCATGAAAAAACAGAAGATAAACTGCACAATAATGGATATGGAATTTAACATAAATTTTAATCAAGATTTTAATTTTCATAAAGAATACTTTTAATGAAATTTTATTAGAATACTTTTAGTGAAATTTTATTTCACTAAAAGTATTTTTTTTGATGAAACTGATGAAAATGACTGATGAAAAGTTATATATTAAGTTAATTATTTAAGAGAAACATTAATATTTCAGCGTTTTTTTAAATACCTTCTGTTATATACAGTTATTGACTTTGAATCTTGATGTATAAAGTTATTTGCTTTTAATCTTGGTATATACAATTATTGAATTTGAATATTGATATATTAAGTTATTGACTTTGAATCTCGGTATATACAGTTATTGACTTTGAATCTCGGTATATACAGTTATTGATTTTGAAATAAGCGAAATTTCGGCATTAAAAACTAAAGTGCTTTTCAGATGTCATTAGTTAAATATATAGATTGTTGATATGATCAATAGATATATATATACAGTAGACTCTCTCTCTTATCCGGTCTCGGCTCAACCGGCCTCCGTTTTAACCGGTCGTTCCAAGAAGCGGAAGCAAGTCGCCGCTTGTTTTGTTTATGTGCTTCAGTTCAAAGAAGCGGAAGCTAGTCGCCGCGTGTTTTGTTTATAGTACAATACATATTTTCTTCAGTTCCTCTTTGTGAATATTACAGTGCACAGTGTACTGTGCGTATACAGGAGTGTGTGTTGTGATCTATTAATTATTGTGTGGTACAAAATGAGTGGGTGAAAAAGTAAGCGTAATGTCGTTACGATGGAGATGAAATTAAAAGCGTTAGAATGTATTGACAAAGGTGATCCAGTAAAGCATTTTTGTGATGAACTAGGTGTTGGTAAAAGCACGGTAAATGACTGGAGAACGAATAGAAAATCTTTACAAGATTTTTGCACTAAAGTCGAGTGTGAAAAAGCGCTTTTTTCTCGGTGCACCGTTAAAAAGCCGAAAATGAAATTGTCGATGATGCACTTTGGTTATGGTTCATGCAAGAGCGTCGAAAAGGAACGCCAATCAGTGGACCAATCTTGAAAGAAAAAGCACTAATCCTTCATTCTAAAATCGATAATGGTTTGGTTTTCAGCAGGCGAGGGATGGCTTTCGTTCTGGAATAAACGACATGGTGTTCATTACCTTGGTGTTTGTGATGAGAAATTTTCAACTGATCCTTCAGCAGCAAAGGGATTTTTTAGTGCTTATTGAAGAAGAAGCCCTATGCGCAGAATAAATCTGCAATGTAGATGAGACTGGGTTAAATTTTAAACTTCTTCCAGCGAAAACGTTTGTGACAGCGCAAGAAACCCTAGCATCAGGATTTAAAACAAACAAAGAAAGAATTACTGTGGCTGTGTGTACAAATGTTTCAGGTACGAACAAACTTCCTCTTTTTGTAATTGGGAAATCAGCAAACCCCGAGCATTCAAGCATTTAAATTTAGCTGCTCTGCCAGTTTACATCATCATCATCATCATCATCATCATCATCATCATCATCATCATCATCATCATCATCATCATCATCATCATCATCATCATCATCATCATCATCATCATCATCATCATCATCAAGCAGCCATGGGCTACGGAGGTCCAACCAAACCACGCAGTTTAATTCTCCAAGCATATCTGTCCTGAGCTACATCTGCTGTATCCGGCCACTGCACACCAATTCTAACAAGGTCCTGTTTGACATTGTCTGCCCACCGCATCCTAGATCTCCCCCTCCTTCTGAGTCCTCTAGGCATACTGTTCATAACCCTATTCGCCAATCTATAATTTTCCATACGGGCAACATGGCCAAACCAGCGGAGTCTATCTCTGCACAATATGCTGCTTAAAGGAGGTTACAGATTCCATTGCTAACCTGATCATTAGTTACAAAGTTAAACCACCTAATACCCAAGATACTGCGTAAGCATCTAGAATCAAAAGCATCTAGTTTCCTGTTATCTTGTTTACACAGCGTCCAAGTTTCACTACCATAACTAACCCTAGAAAGAACCAAACTATTATACAGTCTAATTTTAGTCTTTAGGTGTATACGCCTATTTTTCCACACTCTCCGTAGATTATTAAGAGTCCCGGCAGCAATCCCTATTCGTCTGTTAATCTCATGCCGCACATCACCAGTATCATTTACATAGCTCCCAAGGTAAATAAACTGTGACACCTGCTCAAGACTGCAACCATTCAGATTAACTGAATCACAACCTGCCTGACCAATTTTCATCACTTTAGTTTTCTCTAATTTTACTCTACTACGTCTCATCAACAGCTCGAATGAAAGAGTTCATCTCATCAACATCATTTGCCAAAAGGGTTAAATCATCAGCATAATCTAAATCAGAAATTTTCGAACCTCCAGTCCTTTAAGGCCAAAATCTTTCCCTTGAAGTGAATTTCGCATAACATAATCAACAACCAAACTAAAGAGAAAAGGAGACAAAATGCACCCTTGTCGAACACCAGACGTAATGCTAAACCAATAGCTATAAGACTTACCAACTCTCACACATGACTCAGTGTTATTATAGAGAGCTTTCATTACGTTAACTAACTTGTCTGGTATACCATATGATCCCACAATCAACCACAAATTATGACGATCAACAGAGTCGAAAGCCTTTTTCAAATCAACAAAGCTAGCAACTAAAGGTTTCTGAAACTCTAAACATTTCTCCAGAATCTGCCTAAGTGAAAATATCTGATCTACACATCCCCTACCACTTCTGAACCCACATTGCTCATCACGCAATTGCCTGTCAACCAGATTCTTAATTCTATTAAGCACAAATATGGAAAGAACTTTACCTGGAACAGAGAGTAGGCTGATACCCCTATATTTATCACAACAACTGCGATCACCTTTTTTGAAAATAGGGATAATAATAGCTCTGGTAAAATCTTTAGGAACTATGCCTTTATCATAAACGTTATTCAAAATTTCAGTCATCCAAGTGGTAACCGAAACATTCCCAGCTCTGAGCATTTCTGAAGTAATTTCATCTATCCCTGGGGATTTATGAAATTTAAGTTTAGAGATAGCCAAAATAACCTCAGATTGTGTTATAGGGCCAACATTAAAGCTGCCAATGCATCTATCATCATTACAAACAATGGGAGTAGAACAAACCACATTGTTTAGAACATCACTGAAATGCTCAGCCACCTAGCCATAACAGAATCCTCACCTTCTATAACCTTACCTTTGTTTATCCTGCAATCCTTGTATGCCTGTCAGTTTTCTACCACATAAAACATTAACTGTCTGGTACAGCTCTCTGCTGTTGTGCTGCCTAACTGCTTCCTCAGCTTTGTCAGCCAAACCATCAGGCCAAAGATTCTTATCAGCAGCTATCTGATCCTTTACACGTTTATTAAGCTCTCTGTAATCCTTTCTATTAGGACTAGTAGGGTACTGATTAAGGACATTCCTCCAATTCCTTCTTTCTGAAATAAGCTCAAGTGCCTCATCACTTAAATAATTCTGTCTCCTCTGCTCCTTTTTTCCTAAAACAGTACTGTTAGTTTCCAAAAAAAACCTGTTTAAAATGGCGCCATTTTCCTCAACTTCAGTATTAAGCAAACCATGACTGTCATAATGACAAAGTAACCTATCATGGTAAGCTTTAGTTATAACTGGGTCTTTCAGAGCTTCAGTATTAAAGGTACATTTTTTAAATTTAGCACAACACTTTTTAAGTTTAAGTTGCAAGACACTTTTAACAAGGTAATGGTCAGATCCAATTTCAGCTCCCCTATATGGCCTGGTATTTCTAGCAGAACTAGCCCATTTGCTGTTAATTAATATATAATCAATCACATTCCTATGCAGCCTATCAGGTGAAACCCATGTGTATTTCTGTATGTCACGGTGTTTGTAATATGTTTTAGTTATTCTGAAACCATTGAGTTTACTTACCTGTAGGAGACGTTGCCCATTGCCATTGCAGCTACCAATACCAAACGGGCCTATCACCCCTTCCCAAAGATCAGAGTCAGTACCAACTTTGGCATTGAAGTCACCTAGAACAAGGGAAATATCTCCTTTCTTGACAGAATTCTAAATATCCTGAAGTTGTTCGTAAAACCTAATCCTTCTCATCCTCATCAGCATCCTCAGTGGGGGCATAACAGCAGATAACATTCAAGTCTTTAATGCTTGTCTGAAATTTTGCTGTAAGAAACCTTCCATTAATGCACTCATATCCTAGAAGAGCATCACTAGCATGTCTGCTGAGCAGCAGACCCACGCCTTGGTGATGCTTTCCATCCTCCCTCCCTGTAAAGAGAAATTTAAAGTTATTTTTAAGTATCTCACCTTTACCTGTCCATCTGGTCTCTTGCAAGCCTAGAATATCTAGGTTATAGCGCTGGAATTCCTGCATGAGGACATCAAGAGAATCATCATCATCATCATCATCATCCTCAAGCAGCCATGGGCTACGGAGGTCCAACCAGACCGTGCAATTTAGTTCTCCAAGCAAGTCTATCCTGAGCTACATCTACTGCATCTGGCCACTGCACACCAATTCTAACAAGGTCCTGTTTGACATTGTCTGCCCACCGCATCCTTGGTCTCCCCTTCTTTCTGAGGCCTTTAGGCACACTGTCACATTCACCAATCTATAATTATTCATACGGGCAACATGGCCAAACCAACGGAGTCTCTCTCTCTGCACAATATGCTGCTTAAAGGAGGTTGCAAACTCCTTTGCCTAACCTCATCATTAGTTACAAAGTTGAACCACCTAATGCCCAAGATACTGCGTAAGCATCTGGAATCAAAAGCATCTAGTTTCCTGTTATCTTGTTTACAAAGTGTCCACGTTTCACTACCATAACTAACCCTAGAAAGAACCAAACTATTATACAGTCTAATTTTAGTCTTTAGGTGTATACGCCTATTTCTCCACACTCTCCATAGATTCTTAAAAGTCCCGGCAGCAATCCCTATTCGTCTGTTAATCTCATGCCACACATCACCATTATCTGTTATATAGCTCCCAAGATAATTAAACTGTGACACATGCTCAAGACTGCAACCATTCAGATTAACTGAATCACAGCCTGCCTGACCAATTTTCATCACTTTAGTTTTCTCTCTGTTTATAACCAAACCTACTCTACTCCCAGTCTCATCAACAGCCCGAATGAAAGAGTTCATCTCATCAACATCATTTGCCAAAAGGGCTAAATCATCAGCATAATCTAAATCAGAAATTTTCGTATCTCCAGCCCATTTAAGGCCAAAATCTTTCCCTCGAAGTGAATTTCGCATAACATAATCAATAACCAAACTAAAGAGAAAAGGAGACAAAATGCACCCTTGTCGGACACCAGAAGTAATGGTAAACCAATTGCTACAAGCCTTACCAAATCTCACACATGACTCAGTGTTATTATAGAGAGCTTTCATTACGTTAACTAACTTGTCTGGTATACCATATGATCCCACAATCAACCACAAATTATGACGATCAACAGAGTCGAAAGCCTTTTTCAAATCAACAAAGCTAGCAACTAAAGGTTTCTGAAACTCTAAACATTTCTCCAGAATCTGCCTAAGTGAAAATATCTGATCTACACATCCCCTACCACTTCTGAACCCACATTGCTCATCACGCAATTGCCTGTCAACCAGATTCTTAATTCTATTAAGCACAAACATGGAAAGAACTTTACCTGGAACAGAGAGTAGGCTGATACCCCTATATTTATCACAAAACTGCGATCACCTTTTTTGAAAATAGGGATAATAATAGCTCTGGTAAAATCTTTAGGAACTATGCCTTTATCATAAACGTTATTCAAAATTTCAGTCATCCAAGTGGTAACCGAAACATTCCCAGCTCTGAGCATTTCTGAAGTAATTTCATCTATCCCTGGGGATTTATGAAATTTAAGTTTAGAGATAGCCAAAATAACCTCAGATTGTGTTATAGGGCCAACATTAAAGCTGCCAATGCATCTATCATCATTACAAACAATGGGAGTAGAACAAACCACATTGTTTAGAACATCACTGAAATGCTCAGCCCACCTAGCCATAACAGAATCCTCACCTTCTATAACCTTACCTTTGTTTATCCTGCAATCCTTGTATTCCTGTCAGTTTTCTACCACATAAAACATTAACTATCTGGTACAGCTCTCTGCTGTTGTGCTGTCTAACTGCTTCCTCGGCTTTGTCAGCCAAAGATTCTTATCAGCAGCTAACTGATCTTTTGCACGTTTATTAAGTTCTCTGTAATGCTTTCTATTAGGACTAGTAGGGTATTGATTAAACACATTCCTGCAGTTCTTTCTTTCTGAAATAAGCTCAAGTGCCTTATCACTCAGATAATTCTGTCTCTTCTGCTCCTTTTTTCCTAAAAGAGTACTGTTAGTGTCCAAAAAAGCCTGTTTAAAATGATCCCATTCTTCCTCAACTTCAGTAGTAAGCAAACCATGACTGTCATAATGACTAAGTAACCTATCATTGTAAGCTTTGGCTATAACTGGATCTTTCAGAGCTTCAGTATTAAAAGTAAAGTTTTTAACCCTAGCACAACACTTTTTAAGTTTAAGTTGCAACACACTTTTAACAAGGTAATGGTCAGATCCAATTTCAGCTCCCCTATATGCCCTGGTATTCCTAACAGAACTAGCCCATTTGCTGTTAATTATTATGTAATCAATCATATTCTTATGCAGCCCATCAGGTGAAACCCATGTGTACTTATGAATGTCGCGGTGTTTGTAATAAGTATTAGTTATTCTGAATCCATTGAGTATACTTACCTATAGGAGACGTTGCCCATTGCCATTGCAGCTACCAATACCAAAAGGGCCTATTATCCTCCCCAAAGGTCAGCGTCAGTACCAACTTTGGCATTGAAGTCACCAAGAACAAGGGTAATATCTCCTTTCTTGACAGAATTCAAAATATCCTGAAGTTGTTTATAAAACCTATCCTTCTCATTCTCATCATTATCCTCAGTGGGGGCATAACAGCAGATAACATTCAGGTCTTTAATGCTTGTCTGAAATTTTGCTGTAAGAAACCTTTCATTAATGCACTCATATCCTAGAAGAGCATCACTAGTGTGTCTGCTGAGAAGCGGACCCACGCCTTGGTGATGCTTATTGTCGTCCCTCCTTGAAAAGAGAAATTTAAGATTATTTTTAAGAATCTGACCTTTATCTGTCCATCTGGTCTCTTGCAAGCCGAGAATATCTAAATTATAATGGTGGAATTCTTGTGTGAGGAGGTTAGTGGGATGTTTAAAGAAACTATGTTTGTTGAGAGAGGGAATGCCGACAATATCAAACAGCCCCCTAATCGCAGACATGGGGCAAAAACCCGTTCCCCCACTACTAAAGGCTGAAGCCATCTACACTGGAAGAATTCCTCCAATTTGACGATGCCAATAGAAGCAAAGAGTTCAGGTGCCTGCGATGACTTCTGCTCAGGATTATCCACCAGCTGATAAACATATCCTGTGAATCTATTCACTTGGGGCTGTCAACCCACAAACAAACAGAAAACACAGCGGAAGATTTTCCCTCCACAGAAACCCACCAGTGCAGCAAAATCAGGATCCATAATCAAGCTCAGAGCCATATATCTGTCCAGTCTAGTGGGTTTATATGGTCAGCACCAGGACCCTGTGTGGTTGACCACTCCTCAGCAGGGTAGAAAAAAAAGAAAAGTAGCCATAGTTGTCTAGATCAGTAGGCCACACTAATCTGGCAGCCCTCCCCTTCCGTTCACTTCCACAAGAGAGTATCTCTTTTGAAAGGTACTAACGGTCCGCACCACGAGAAGGCGAGGTCGGACATTAGGTGCTAGGCCTGGCCGGTTCTATGCATCATCACAGGGGATTGGTAATCTCTATGTAATATCCTCACGTTCCACGTTCCTGCAGAGAGAAAATGATTAGTAGGATTTTTAAAGAAATTAGGTTTATTGAGATTGGTAGGGTCAACAATATCAAATAGCCTCCTGATCGCAGGCATGGGGCAAAGACCTGTTCCTTCTCTGCTAAAGGCTGAAGTCACCGATGCTGGTAGGAACTTCAGGCACCACCTTTTCATGTGGACTTTTTCATGAGCCATATGGCCTGCATGAGACACATTACTCCAGTTTAGGCTGGACGATGCTCAACTAGCTAAGTAAAGTTCAGGTACCTGCGATGGCCTCTGATTAGAATTATCCACCAGCTAATATAAGGTATCCCATGCCTCTGTTCACTTAGAGCTGGCAACCCAGAAGCAAACAGAAAACACAGCGGCAGACTCTCCCTGAACAGAGTGCAACCAGTGCAGCAAGTCCAGGATCAATAATCAAGCTCAAATCCATAAACAAGTCCAGTCTAGTAGGTATAAATGGTCAGCACCAGGACCCTGTGAAGTTGACCACTCCTCAGCAGGGTTGAAAAAAAAGAAAAAAAGTGGCCGTAGATGACCATATCAGTAGGCCATAATGAACTGGTAGCCCTCCCCTTCCGTTCCCTTCCAAAAGAGAATATCTCTTTTGAAAGGTACTAACGGCCTGCACCACGAGAAGACGGGGTCGGACATTAGTTGCTAGACCTGGCCGGTTCTGTGCATCGTCACTAGGGATTGATACACAGCTCTCCTTCCAGTTTACGCCTAGCTACCATTTACAGGTCCGCCAGTTTACTACAAAGCTCAAAAGTCTGCTTCGATAGACTCGTATTTGTTTAAAGAATGGTTCTTTACAAAAACACGAAAGTATCGAATGAGCCTGCGCCTGCCGAAGATATGACGGATAATGACAATATTTCGCTGCTTAATGACTTTAAACTGCTGCCTGGATGTGACACACTTGAAGATGATGACATTGAAAAATGGTTAAAAGGTGATGAACAGTTGGAAATTGAAACACTGATTGATGACGAAATTATCAATGCAGTCTGGCAAGAAAGGAACGGAGAAGAAGCGGAGAATGAAGAGAAAAAAGCGAAAGTAAAGAAATTTAGCCATATTGAAGGAAAAGAAGCTTTTGATGTTGCTGTAAGATACATTGAACAACAACAGGCCTCATCTGCGATTGATGTGATGTTTATTAAAAAATGGAAAGACTTTGCAGGTAAAAAAGTGTTAAAGGTTCAAAGAAACAAAAGAAAAATCACTTTTTCAAGTGAGTGTGAGTAAATTGTTAATATTGTGCAACAAATTATTAATTAAAATACAGTACAGCTAGTATTTTTGTCACTTGCCGTTTTTATTTATTTTCTGACACAATTTTCGGATTAACCAGCCTTTCCTTCATCCGGCCAGGGGTCCGGTCCCATAAGGGCCGGATAAGAGGGAGTAAAAGGTGATGAACAGTTGGAAAATGAAACATGGAAAATGAAACAAACAAGAAAGATATATTGTATATATCTTTGTTGAGTGAAAATTTTAGTCTAAACATTTCTTTCACATATAACTTTTGTACTCTAATTCACGACGACTTTCATCAAAAAGACTCCCGTTTCGGAAAGCCTTTCAATGTTTTCTTAGATGACTGATTTTCCTTATCAGCATAACACATTCTTTTTGAGAAGTGTTTTACTAAAACATGAAGTCATGAAGTTACTTTAGCATTCATATGAAATTCAGAGGAAAACGTTTTTCGAACCGGGTGGAATGCGAACCTACGATTGATTTCCAAATCAGTTTCTGGTGAACGAAACAGAAAAATATGGCATTACTTTAAAATTGGTTACATTGCATTCCTTAACTTACTATAAACAAACTGCAAAGTCACAATTTACACAGAGCTGGAAAAGAACTGGAATCAGTGAAAGAATGATTGTTTTGCACCCGCAAGGGCCTGATTTACACTACACACTTCTATACGTACAAAAAGGATAATGCCCATTTTTTTTTGTCTTTTCAAAATTTTTGCACAACATTATTAATTTTTTACTTTCACAATCAGAGAAAAAAGTAATGTAATCGAAATAGATATGAGAATTTTAATCGTAATATAACTTTGTTACCAAATATTGTAAAAATTAACATAATAAATTAATATCTTACTTAAACATATAATTTACAATATTCAGTATATAGTAATATTTAAAACCAATTATTCATTTTCAACCTTTAAAAATTTTCTTCCTTGCTTTCTTTTGCTCTGGTAACGAACAATTGTATGAATAGGAAGCTATGTTCGTTGCTTCCTAACTACGAAATAAGCCTTTTGTAGGAAAATATCACAAGCATGAAATGAATTGAAGGTCTTAAAATAATTTCCCCCACATATCGTTTCTGAGCAATGCTTTTGTAATATTTAAAGAGTTCTGGAAACTGAAGCATTTCACAGCAGTGTTGCTAGTTGGGTTGTTTTACCTCTGAGCTGCACTTGCTTGGCACACAATGGACTAAATGGCCAAACCAGAAGGACCCGAGTGCTCCGAGAAGGTTGGGGGAAGGAGACTCACTGGACAGTTCTATTGGTGGTAGGTGGTAGACTCCCATCAAGACCATCCAGAGTGTTCTTTAACGTGCATAGGGTATGGCTCTTCCGCACATGAAGCCACGGTTTAATGTCCCCATCCGACGGAAGGGGGCTTTTCCAAGACCATCGGTGGCCCACGAACCTGGGAACTGCAGATCACGAGCCTGACGCGCTACCAACTGAGCCTCCACTGGTCCAGTGTGGCTAGTGAAAGAATTTACTTCAAAAGTTATTTAAAAATTTTACTAAAATAGATTTAATTTTAGAAGATTTTGCACTTGATTTCTTAGTGTCCATCAATTTTGAAAGAGTATGACAAGCGTGACAGCTGCTTCTGTTGTCAAATATTTCATCTTCAATAACGTTTTAGATACTGAACGATTATTTCTTAAGTTCGAGATTTGGAGAAATTGGATTCAGATCTATAATTTATCTCCTGTGGCATTTTCCTGTAAAAATCTTATTTTTAAAGTTATGCAGTTTTAAATTTAAATTTCCTTCCACATTGCACAGAGTGTCCCAATACATTTGATAATATAATGTGCATCCTCACAATCTGATATTCACGTATTCTTGAAAAGTTCACTTTCGATTCATAGGAGAGAGTACTTTGAACCGCTATTGACTAGTTCTTCCAAGTAACTGAAAAGGACATAATTTTGTTGCTGCTTAAACAAAACGTAACAGTTGAATGTTGGCGTCCCTTGGCAAAAGTGCCTCATGGGAAATCTGATCCTATGCATCTGATTTAAATCCTCTTTTTGTAGCGGTGCCCAAAATTCCGTTGCTTGTTCATTTGTCCATCGAAACACTTCTCAGATAATGGGAAGCGAAGAGAGAAATAAAAGCGAAAATGCTGTCTCATATTTTTTCCCCCATATTTTGTGGCCGAGTGGTTAGCGCGCTTGGCCACTGATCAGAGAGACCTGGGTTCGGGCCCTGAATGTTTGTGTCGTTTTTCTGCTGAGGTCTCTCCTAACTCACAGACCTTCTACTTTGGCGTATAAGCTGACAGGCTCCTTTCAGACCTCTGTGGTAAGCAAGCTGCTTGAGGAGGTATTTATTTTATTTTTTTATTTAAAGTGTTCCATTTATCATTTCTCTGTGATCATGTCAGTGTATTTACAAATTGCGCCAATTTTTTAAAATTTTCAGTACTCATTCTAGTGGTATTGTTTTGTATTCCTCTAGAAACTTCGGAGCCAGTGCTGATCCGAACTTAGCACAAGTTCATAAGACAAAAAAAAGAAAGAAAATTCTGACACATCGTAGATTACATATTTGACGAAATGAATTCTGCTAAATCATCTTTTTTATTCTTCCTATTATAAAAAATAAACTATCCCTCAAGCAGCCGCTTGCCATAGAGAAGATATATGAGAAGGTGAGAGAGCTCAGCAGAAAAACAATGTAGAACAGAAACATCCAGACATAATCCGGTACTTGAACCCAAGTTCCTTTTATCAGTAGCCAATCGTGCTGGGCGCTCGGACACAGGAATGGTAAACATTTGATGACAAAAATCTCAATATTATTTGAAATTTAAAGCATTAAGGATAATTCGCAGAAACTGAAAATTCTTGAGCAGCATCTTTACAAATACTAAGGGCAATATATTAATGAAATAAAAAAAAAAATCAAAGTCTGGACTGGTGTTTATTAATTTTAACTTCTCATTAATTTTAATCTTATACCTGATTAAAAGGTTTAAATCACAATTAAAAACCATTATTTTTCTTTACTCTTTTTAAATTAAATAAAAGCCGAAAAGGAAATTTAAATTGTGACTGAAATAGCGACTGAGACCTCAGACTGCCCTATCTGGAACTTAACCTTAACAGATCAAAATCTACGAATAGATTTATTAACGACAATTTTAATTCTAATGTTTTTTTTTGGCCATCACTAAAATTTGTCGAAACACAGAAAGCCGAATGTAAATATGATATGAGAGGAAATTCCAATGAACGTATCGTAATAATTACATAAGCAAATTTCACTGATGTTGAGAAATTAAAGCAACACACACGAAAATAGTATTAATATACTATATGTTACTCATATTCTGTAAAACCATAAACTTCTTTATATATGGCTTTCTACTAGTTCCCTGTATAACAGGACATTAAGACAAGTCCTACCTGACCTAAGCGTTAATCCGGTACCGATGATAAGTTATCCATAACTCAGGAACTTGTGAATACTATTTCCAGGTGCTGAAAGAAAGTGGGAGTCTGCAAAAATAACGCAGTGCCTTGTGACCTATGCATTTTCAACAGGGTTGAAGACTGAGAAACTTCAAAGGCAATCTAGTCACTCGATTACATTGTCCTAATTTAAAGTTCGAGAATCTTCGGAACAAAGTAATCTCGGTGTGTCCTAGCATTATTGCTCATTAACACGAACACTTCTCTTGTTCCACCAGGAAATAATCGAACGAGGATCTCATCCCTCTATCTTCTGGCGTTGAAGAGCCCGCCATGGTATAAATGCAGGTGAGAACGTCCATAGAGGATTTTAATTTCACCATTATCATAAACATCTTTTCCAATAAAGTTGCGATGACTCATATTTCGTGTCCTCCGTGGTCTCCAATTTTGATCATCAGTCTCAGACAAACATGGATTCAATCATGAAGAATACGGTAGACCATTGTCCCTAAGTCCAATTCACATTGCCCACAACTCACTCCAGTTGCTTCCGTTGTTGCGCGTTAATTTATATCATAAACCTTGTCGGTCACTTATTCGCTCGTCATGTAATAATTCGACATGTGACACTCGTCAGAGGGTGTTGTGGCTTAAATACTGGTAAATTCTTAACCTCCATTCAAGGGACTCCTTATGCCTGGTAATTTAAGGGAAGAAAGCAGAAGCAAAAGAGAAAACTCGTCTCTCATCTCTCTAGGACAAGAAGTAAAAGGAAGAAAAGTTTAAATCTCAAGTTACATACCTTGAGATTCAAGTTAATACTCCAAGTTACATCAAGAACGAATCCGAAAATCTTGAGTTGCAACGTGTGAATCTGTTATGTTCCCAGAATACTAGAGATGGAAAATTAGTGATAATTGTTGAATTAAGATTACTAAAATAATTCATTCTTTTGGAACCGAATAGCAATAGTACTTTAATAAAATGTGAATTGTAGTATCGGGATATTGCAAGTAGTACAATTAGAAGACTGAGTTCGTCCAAGGGTGAACAGGGTGGCCCTGGTGTAAGCAGCGCCAACACGAAAGAGATGAAGTAAGGTTTATTCAGGTCTTTCCGCGGTCCTCACACACCTACTGTGGCATATAACCTGACAGGCTCCTGTCACATCTCTGCGGCAAGCAGGTGCTTGAGGGGGTATTTATTTTTTTATATCTTTTGAAGGCAGTTTTCTGGCGAGAGTTATCTACAAGGAATCTGACAAAAAAACTGGCAGAAATCGGTTTGCCACTAGGAAATGTGACACCTGTTCATAAGCTCACTGATAAAGATTTTTGCCAGGGTCAGCCTGGGACGAGATTTAGGGGAGGGGGAGGAATTTAACATAAACGGTCCACATAGAATGGGAATTTAGGGAGAGAAAAACAGAGGCCAAAAGAAAAATCGGGTCCAATATATCTATGTCGGGGGTCTGGAACTTTTATTGGGTCAAGACCCAGAATAGGAAAAAAGAAACTAGAAATTATTTTATTACAAAAATAAAACCATAACGTATAAATTTAAAATAGATATATTCAAGTCAAAATACTGAAACAATAAAACTACTGAAAAAATTATTTTTAAAAATTGCTAAAAAACTTTGTTCATCAGTGTGACTTTTGAGTCTTCTCTCCACCATCTAAATCAAATTTGCAGTGGTTTTAAAGAAAATTAAATTACCAGTGCTTTCAAACTATCGTCTGCCAACCTTCTTTAGTGCTTGTTTCTAATGAAAAATATTAAAACTTTTTCATAGCTGAATGTGTAATCAAAAAGCGTCAAAACCACCTTTTTAGAGTGCTCAGAGCCGCTGGTTCGCGACCCCTGTTCGAGGGCAAAAAGTTAAAGGAAGAAAAGTTTAAATCTCCACGAAACTCCCCGCCCTACCTGCGGTCAGTAGGGAACCAAATCACCTTCCGCCCCCCCCCCCCAAGGAAAGGAAAACTAATATATTAGAAGCAAAATATCATTTTCTTTTGATTGATTACTATTGCCCGCGGAAAAATTCCCGGTAGCCTTTATGGCCGTTCTAAACCTGATTGTTACCCACTGAGGATCCTATCTTTGACTTTTGGTGATGATTACCGTCTGCTGTGAACTGATTCCACATCAAATACATCAGAGAGCGATTTTCATCGAACCACACAGCTACCTAATTCTAGTCTACCAAAAGCTAATTACTAGTCTACCGTAAGCTTTCGTCTTTATCCATTCCTGCACTAATGTTGATACAAAGACGTTTCCAGTACTTGGACAGAAACTTCCGATCTTTTCGACCAGCAACTATTTCCGCCTAGGCTTCAAAAGTTAGATGATTTGCATATCTGCAGAGCTTGTATCAAATATAACTTTTATTGCGCAAGTGGAATACAGCTATGCGAATTTTAGAGCTATTGATTTACTAGGAATTTTAAAGCGTATTTATTTGCCGCTTTAATTTTGAACACGAGGGAATTCACTTTATAGGTACTATTAAAATCATGATTATATTTGTGGGGCGGAATACCTGTCAGTAGCATTCCAGGCTAAGGCCACCGCCTGGTTCGTAATCTACAGTTCCCCGATTCGAGTCCCAGCTGGACCAGCGTTGAGATTTATCTCCGCGAAACTCCCCGCCCTACCTGCGGTCAGTGGGGAATACCGTGGGGCTTAGAAAGGCCGCCGTCCGTCGCATTGGAAATTAAGCCGTAGTCCGTGTACGGAAAAAGCCATACCCTGCGCACGTTAAAGAGCATCTGTCTCCTAACAGCTGTCCAGTAGGTCCCCAACCTTCTCTGAGCCCTCGGGGTCATTGCGACCTGCCCATTTAGCCCACTGTGTGCAAAAAAGTGCCATTCAGGGGTAAAACAACCCAACACTGTTATATTCGCACTTATTTTATAACATTCTATTTTTAAGAATATTCAAAATTCAAAATACTTGGTTTAGACCATTATCAATGAAATTATTCTTTTTCGCTTTGTCATCGGTCTTTTTTTTTGTCATTTATAGTTTTTGCTTTCAGAGATATGAGAAACATTTTGGGGGAATGATCGAATAGAATGACATTTTAGGATTCGGATTTTGCGAATTTCCCAGTGGCTTTAATTTCCACCGTTAGAAATCACTCAATTTGGAAAAGGGAAAACTGCCATCGACCATTTCAACGATTCATTCGTGCTAGAGATATGAAATTTGGATAGTAGAATGTAGTGCTCCAAGAGTATTCAATGACAGCAACAATTTCCTCATACCACCAAGGGAGGGGATAAAATTCGACTCTTTTGCTGATAGTTAAAAATTCCTTTTCAATTGGATAGATATTAATGAAACATTATCATTTGCATTTTGAGAATCCTTTATTGGTTGCAATTTTAACCATTATAGGGCCGTAAAGTCGGAAAATAAAAACATTCTGCTAGAGATAAATTTTTGACCTTTTAATATGCCCCTCCAAAGAAAGCAGATTATTCTTCCCTGTGATACACTGCGGAATGTTTTGATCCAAAAGGATATTGGGTGCACAGAAGGAATATAAAAAAAGGGGGACTATAAGAAGAGAAAATTAAAATAGTTGTCAAAAATTGAGAGAGAAAAACATCTGTCATGAAAAGGAGTCAACAAAATATAATACTCTATAATGGTAGCTCCCAAACTACGATCATGAGCCGCCATCGTATTATACATAGGTTGCGAAAGAAAAGCTGATGTGCAAAATATTAAAGTGAAAATAAAGAAGAGAATGCGAATAGAATTCTGGCTGTAAGTATGTGCTCAAATTTCCAGAACTACGAGCACGCATTAGAATATTTAATGGCGTTAATATGTTTTCTACCTTTTCACATTTAGGTGTTTTTTAAATAAACGCAAAAACAAATTGTGTTAAACTTAATTTAATGTTTAGAATTGGCATCATTTGATTTCAGCATTGGATTGTTTTTTTATACTTCCGAGCAGCAGTTTTTCTCCAAAATTCCGGCCTTTGTGTGGAACAATAGCCAGGTCATAAAGACCAGAGGAAGAGAATCCACTGGACAGCTATCAGAAGACATATTGAAGCCCCCATCAAAGAAATTCAGCGTGTTCTTTAACGTGGACAGGCTATGACTCTCCCGCACCACTCAACAAATGGTAGCCACATACGCCCATTGGTGCTCCTTTTCTGGTCGAGGGCAGGATGGGGTTTAGCGGAGATAAATCTCGACTCTGACACACTTGGTGCTCGAACTGAGAATTGCACTCTAAGAGCCTGGTGCGCTTGCTACTCAGCGAACTCCCGTCCTATTCCGATATTGATTCCTTATGTGCTTCAAAACAATAACATCCGTTCCATTAAAAATATTTGCAGAAAACTGAAGAAGTTTACTGAACGAAAACATTTTAAATTTATAATGTTATTCGTGTAATTAAAGATACAGTTGTTGTTTTCGTTTTTTGCGATGATAGTAAAATTATTGAAAAGCAAATTACTTTTCAGTTTTTCGACGAACAAAAAAAATAATCCAAGAGGTTGTAATTCCATTTCGTATAACATTCCCCCTCCGTTTTAGAGGTCTTTAAAAATGAATGAAATATGCATAATTTTAATAATTTTTGCTTCCATTATCTTTGTTAACATTCTCAAAGAGGGGTGAGAAGCTACCCTTGCCTTCTCCCCACCCGAATCTGGTTCCCATCCATTTTGTATCGTGTACCCTTAACACATAGCGCTATTGCTGCCTGAATAATGAACTACAACAGTGGATCAGTAAAGATATACTCGCAAAATCTAAAAGGAAAAAAAAACAAATGGCCATAAAGCATTAAGTGATAGATTGCTCCTATTTTGGGAAAATTTATCACCTCCTTCTCTCTGAAGGGGGACTTCTCTCTGATAGGGAGCGATGAATTTTCCCAACTACGAGTTGACAAAAAATAGATAGAAGAGCCGCTCTGTCAAACCAATGCTTCTACGTGTGAGTACTTTAAAAGGAAAAGATGTGTTTTCTTCAGTATAAATTAGTGATCGCAGGAAAATGTAACTGCAGCGATCGGACAAAAGAATTATTCCTAATAAGGTTTGTAAAGTTTTAAGAAATGTTCGGAAAAACTTACCAAACATATGAGAAGTAATCCAACTAAGGATTCTTGCGCAAAGTCCGATATTTATTTAACTCTTCCACTGATGGCATCAAAGAAAAGAATGACTTTTCCTACTTACTGGGAAATGCAAATAGGATTCCATTCTTTGCCACTTGCAAAGAAACTGACAGAGCAGTCGGCTGCCGCCATTTTCACAACAAATTACTTAAATTGACGAATATGAAAAAACAGATGTACTTCAACTACTTTGCACTGCAGAAATGCAGCATCTGCGACTTCCCTAACGAAACATTCCTCCCATTTTATGCATCCAACAAATAATGCTTATGCAAATCGTCAGTGTAGTCTGTATAGTATGACGATTCTTCGAAACATGAAACACATTTTTTGAAGTTTGCATATTTCAAATTGTTCTTTTAAAAGCGAAATGAATGCAAAATGCTGAGATTAAAATTCTACATAAGTGCGAAATTCTGAAATCAAATTCCAAAAGTGTTTTCTTTTTTTAAAGAAAGAAATGTATCCCTACTTATAATAAAATTTTGGCTCAGTCTTTTGATGTGATTTGAAATGGGTCCCAAATAGAATTATCAGCTGTATTTTCTTTTTGCAATAACTCTTCTGCAAAAATGTTCTACCTACTTTTTTGGGGTGAAAATGTCCTTTCTTTCATGAACACTCCTGGGCGAAATACAATTTTACAAGTTCTAAGGACTGGTCCGTACACAAAACAGTATGAGATGGGGAAATTCGCCTCTTTGCGTTTCCATGCCAGCTGACTCAAATCACGTCTGTTTCACACAACTGCTTCATGTGGGAACGTGTTTTCAGATTTGACAAAAAATGTGTTGGTTGGCAACATAAAGGTTGGTCAGAGATGAAGTAGAGTATAAACAGGTAACTCCAACAGACCCCGTGGTTATAATGAAATGATTTCGGTCAGGCTCCGAACATTCAAAAAGCCATCCACCATTTCCCGTTTAGTACAACTAAGTTTAATAAACGCAGTTTCATTTCACTTAGAACGTAGCATTAGCGTGTTAATTTTTTATTATACAATGAATTATAAAAAAAAAAGACGGTAAATAATAATATATCGAAGTTACATACATATATAATAATATATCGAAGTTACATATATTTGCGCGTTGTGAGTAAAAGAAAACAAAGAAAGCCAAGTTTTAGGGAAGAAAACTGTGGGGATTCTTGGTATCCAACCGGAGACAATACAGCAAGTGTATTTTGAGTCAAGTACATTACAATACGTCAAGCACAGCTTGCGGAGTGCGTTGTTGAAATATATTAATGTTCCACTATGGACTAAATGTTAAATACATTGTTTTATTATCATACCTTAATATTATTCTTTATAATCCGTCCATATCTAAATAATCTTCGTCGTCAAAATAAACAGTTAGCAACCCTAGTCCCAAGCCAAGTGAATTTGAGAACCAATTCCCTAGGTCAGTATATTCCAAACTTTTTTCATGGCGGCCCTCAAAAAAATAACATCATCTTCCTGAAATATCTAGAATGGCAACGCAACTACACTAAGTCTTAAATAAAAAATTTCTCTTCATTCATTTTATATAATTTAGTATATTTTGTTAATAATCAGATTTAATTTTAACGAGGTATTCATAATGACGAGTGAACAGGTCTATGAAATAAAAACGACATAGATTTCAACATTCGCACAAAAATTCTGATTCCTTTCAATTTCCATTAAATCGAGTTATTTAATTTTCTGTCCCGTGGCCGAGTGGTTAGCGTGCTTGGCTACTGATCTAAGAGACCTGGGTTCGAGCCCCGGTTAAAGCATGGATGTATGTGTCGTTTTTCTGCTGAGGTCCCTCCATCCTCTCAGACCTTTTACTATGGCGTATTAAACTGACAGGCTCTTGTCAGACCTCTGTGGCAAATAGCTGCTTGAGGAGGTATTTATTTATTTGATTTATTTTACTATAATTTATTTATTTCAGGAATAGTTTTCAAAACATAAACTTTATTTGTTTATAACGAAACTTAAGTATGAAAACTCAATATGCTGCAGCCTTTTCCAAGGACTAACAGCCAATATTTTAAAAAATCATATTCCATGACATCTAAATTGCTACCTGAAACGGGATAGCGACGAACAATTTGGTGCCTACTTGCTCTGATGCTGTTTCAATAAATCCAGTGGGGTGATTTTAGCATACAGACTTAGTCATTACTCAAAAGGTAATTAAAAGTTTTATTGCATTGTCTTCTCTTACTTTTAAGCGAACAAAATTAAGATACATGTGTACAACGAATTCTCACATAAAAGCAATATTAATGTGATTCATGATGTCATTATACGTTTATTTGAAGGGAATTAAGTGAGAACATAATAAAATCCTCTTTTAGAAAGCTAAAATAACTGTAATAATATGTATAATTCACACTAATACATTACAAATATCTTATATTTAAGAGTATACTGGAGAAGTTACTGCTTTTCTTTGTTTTTCATGTAAATGTGTTCAACGAAATTCCACAATGCAGTTACAGGGTTCCTTTGCCAAAAAGAATCTGAAACCCATTCTTCTAAGCCAGTAATGGCGAACCTATGGCACGCGTGGTCATTTTTGTTGGCACGCCACTGAGCGCTGGAAAAAATGCATGTCTGTGGCAAGTGTAAAGAACTGGAAACAATTGCACGCCCATATGTTTATGGATCTCGTCAAATAACTAATTACACATTGCAAAATATACGCTCTAAATCTATCATCTAACAAGAAATATTGAACAAGAATAATTGATTACTGTGCTATTTTATTCTCTCAGCCAACGAAAACTCACTTCATTGATCACGGCCGTGTGGTCTCAGTTATGACGTCATCATAGGTAATCCTATAATGTAGATAATTCTTATATATTTATTTCTATTATTACTATTGCTGTACTTTTATACTGATCTTTTTATTAATGTTTATTTATTGCTATTAATTGATATTAATATATCTTATTTAGGAGAAAAATTAATTGGCTTTATTAGCAATTATCATAATGCTAATAAATATGAATAATTTTTCTTCTCAATAAAGTATATTTATAAATAAATATTAGTCTAAAAGTTACAGGACCACTTATATTACATTAGAGGACCACTTATGCTGACGTCATAACTTGGTCCACAGGCCTTCTGTTATAGGAGGTTTGCCTCAGTAATGTGCTGAACATAACAAGTGCAAAATTCATTGCAAGTTTTTACGTTTGATTGAATGATTTTGTTTGTAATAAATGTTCTATTTTGTTCCATTGTATAATGCGGAATCTAAAATTTAGTATTTTCGGTCCTTACACTTAAATCCGTGATATTTTGTATCATTAAATTTGTATTGTATGATAAATGAATATGTAATCTTACCGCGAATAAATAACTTTTTAAAGTAATTTTGCAACGTTGTCACACGAGCTAGAAAAGGTTTTCTTATTTCTGTAATTTTGGCAGGCGAACTCCAAAAGGTTCGTCATTCCTGTTCTAAGCAGGCAAAACCTTAGCGACATGACGAAAGAATTCGAAACAGAGAGAATTCATCAACTTGTCCCTACTTCTGCTTGAATGTCAGTGAAATCATATTGTTTCATTCATTAAGCATTGAACATAAGAAGCTATAATTGTGAAAATTGTAAGGTTAACCACCTGTAATGTGGTCCTAAAAGGTTTGACAGAATAGCAGAACTAAGGTAGAAGGTTAAAGAGGTGGTCATCTTCGCAGGTTTCAGTACACAAGAATATGTAGTGTATCAAATGAATATGTAGATAATGAAAGAATATGCAGTAAATCAAAGGTATAATACTTATGCTAATTTCGCGTTAATATGATTTCATATGAACTTTGATATAAGCCAACATAGATGGATAAAACGTCACTCTCAAGTTTTTTCTCGTTAATTAGAACTGATAAAAAAGAAAAGTGAATATAATAAAAAAAAATAACAAAGATAGTGGTAAATAATAATAGCCAAAATTATAAATGATATAATTTCATATATATAAGTGAATTTAATCAAATGTTATAAATTCCATTTAAAACATTGCAATTTGAAAAACATTTTTCAGTTACACGACAACTCTTGGGATGGCAACTATCGCGTAAGTCGGGTTACCTGCATATAGTAAAGCAATAACAAAAATAAATAACATTTATTATACAATATGCATACTGATTCAACGGTTTCGCATATTTTTAAAATATTAAATAAAAATTTATAATCAATTAACGATATTATAATTACCTAACTCAGGCTCTGAGTAATATTCTGTTTTCACTGTATAAAACGGATATATCGTGTTATGTGGAACATCTAAATAGTAACAAAAAGACGCAAAGATTTCAGAACTAGATGTATTAATTTAAGACGTACACATGTTGCATTAAGATGTACAGATACTAAGATCTCAAAATAGAACAAAAAGTTTAAAAGTAATTCTTAAATCATACATAATAAAACTTAGCTCATGTTCAAACAGTTAATATAGATTAAACTAGAATTCAAGTAAGAAAATGGCGCTAAATATTTTTCATACGCACATTGTCATTCTCAATCTCTCATAATCTCAGCAGAGTGGTTTTCAATCTTGTTTTTTGGCTAAAGAATCCTATAATTGGAAAATTTTGCGAAATCGCACAACTTGAAAAAAAATGAAAATGAAAATGAAACACCTCTGAAGTTTAATTCATAAATAATTTCCGTTTGTCATCACGTTTTGCTGACGAATATAATTTATTTGAGGTATGCTGTACTAATTTCTACTCTATGTAATTTTACAGGAAAACTTGGAAGAATATTTTAACATTTATTACCTTTTCGAACTTTAGAGAGAAATATGAATAGAAAAACAGAAGATAAAAAACACATATTTGACACTGTATTTTATAGAAATTCCAACAGGAACACATCAACATCAGAAAATCAGGGTTCGAATACTACGGAGACGGCGAGAAAGATACGATCAGTCTGCATCATCGATCATTAGTGTAGTAATTGGTTTGCAAAGTTTCGGTAACTAGATTTCTCGCTCAAGGATGAAGGATGACTCTTAGAGCTTAATAACGGTGCATTAGAAGTAATGATTCAACAAAATCCACGTAAATCCACTTATTAATTGAAAAAGAACTGGAACTTCCCAACCGACTGTGTTTCTGTCATCTTCGTGCTATTTGAAAAGTAAGTGAACTAGAAACATGGGTTATTCACGAATTGTCGTATAAGAACGAAGCTGATAGACTATTGGTCTTTCACTACTCTCTCTGCAAATTTATTAGCCTTTTCTTGACCGTAACATGACTGGAGACAAATATGGCTATGTTACATTAACGTTGGCTGCAAAAGACAATGAGTAAATCAGGTTCAGCAATCCTCCAAACACTGTCTTCTTCAAAAGAGGATTATGCTGTGCGTTTAGTGGAATCATTGTTGAGGAGTCCGGACCGTTTAGGTGTCGTACACTTCGAGGTGCTTAAACATAATCAAAAGACATAGCGGAAGTTTACTCACAACAGTTGCTACAGATAAACAAGAAACTCATCAAAAAACGGTCAGCACTCGTCAACAGAAAGGGAGTCCCGATTGGTAATCCCGATGCTGAAAGTTCTTCACGAGAACGCTAGACCATATACAAGGAAAATCACTCAGAAAAATTTTGGAGTTTAGTTGCACTGTTCTACTGCATTATTCGCCAGATCTCGCTCCTTCTGATTTTCCCCTGTTCCACTCCTTTCAAAATCATTTCAATGAGCAGCGATAACGGAATGATGATGAGGTCTACTGTGCACTCGTGAGTTTTTCGGTAGCAAACCGCCGGAATTCTCCCGAGGAATCGCCCAGCTGCCACAAATGAGGGGAAAGGTCTTTAAAGGTGGCGGGTAATATCTCGTCGACTGAAATCTGATAGCATTTTCATTATTTTTTTAATAAAGGACAGAAAAACTTTTCAAATTATCAAACTTTATATTATCAAGCTTTATTTAGTTTCACGAATTACCAAAGGTGTTGTTGTTAGGGTTAGGGGGAGAGCCATTTTGACACCCTTTATTTTACATTGCTGTTATGTCGAGAAAAGGAAGAGAAAGAGAGAGAATATGATGAATTAATAAACAAAAGTTAAACAAAAATAATTGCATTAGCTTGAAACTGACACTTTGCCCTTTATTCCCAAGGAATCCTCTTTTATTATCTGTTACACATTCAGATTTTTTTTGGTTGCAGTTTTGGCGAGGTGATCATGATTTGGAAGAATTAGAAAAAGAGCATTTTTTCCGTAGAAACGTATTTAATGAAAAGTTTGTATCAAACTGGTAATCCCGATGCTGAAAGTTCAAAGTACATTGGAAATATACAAAGATTTCTCCAATTATTTTTTTTATCGCTTTGCAATACACGAAGCTCTTACGAAAAAAAAATTTTTTTTTTCATTTTCCTAAAACTTATGTGCATAATTATGCACAGTTTTCTGTAATATCCATTTTTTAAAAGTTTTTTGAAACTTTAAGGTTTTGAATGAAAGATTTGTGACTCATAATAACTCCTTCTTGGTAATGTGAAGGTTAATATGAGGAAAAAAAATAATCGTTAAATTTTGATGCTGTTGGAAATTTAAAAACGTTGCATTTTAAGTGCTTCAGATTTCAAATCCATTTCGACAATCACGAAAAGCAAACTTATAATGATTAAGTTATTTAAAACTAATTTCAATCATTTGAAACTGACAAAATATTTTCGGTGGCAGTTTAACTTATGATTTAAATGAAATATAAATTCTGACAGGCATTCTTCAATGAAATACACCTATCCCTCGGTTTAAAGGTATTGGGGTTATAGAGTCAAGTGAATGCTATTAATTTCGTTTTACACGGTGATTATAAAAAAAAAATTATGCATATAGATATGGTAAATTGAGATTTCAGTATAATTATCTTGGTAGCTATGTAACAGATACTTGTGATGTGCGGAATGAGATAAACAGAAGAATTGGAATTGCTGATGGGACGTTTAAGAATCTATGGAGAGTGTGGAGTCAACCAGATTCTTAATTCTATAGCACAATCATGCAAAGAACTTTACCTGGAGCAAAAAGTAGACTGATACCCCTATATTTATCACAAGAACTGCGATCACCTTTTTTAAAAATAGAGATAATAATAGATCTTATAATATCCTTAGGAATAATTACTATATATATATATTCAAAATTTCAATCATCCGTATGGTAACCGAAACATTCCCAGCGCTAGGCATTTCAGTAGTAATTTCATCTATCCCTGGGAACTTAGGCAGGTTTTGAATTGAAGCAATTTCCCCCCCCCCCTACAAAAACATTAACTATCTGGTATAACTCGGCTTTATCAGCCAAGCCACCTAGCCAAAAACTCTTATCAGCTGTGAACTGATCTTTTACACGTTTATTAAGCTCTTTGTAACGCTTTCTGTTAAGACTAAAAGGGTGTTGATTAAGGATATTCCTACAGTTCTTTCTTTCCAAAATAAGCCCCAGTGCCTTGTGACTCAAATAATTTTGCCTCCTCTGCTCTGTTTTACCTAAAAGAGTACTGTTAGTTTCAAGAAAAGCCTGTTGAAAACGGTCCCATTCTTCCTCAACTTCAGCATTAAACAAACCATGTCAGTCATAATAACTAAGTAACCTATCATGATAAGATTTAATTATAACTGGGTTTTTCAGAGCCTCAGTGTTAAAGATAACTTTTTTAAACTGAACACTGTCTAAGTTTAGGTTGCAAGACACTTTTAAGAATGGTCAGATGGTCAGACACAATTTCAGCTCCCCTATATGACCTGGTATTCCTAACAGAACTATTCCATTTGCTGTTAATTAATATATAATCAATCATATTCTTATGCAGCCCATCGGGTGAAACCCATGTGTACTTATGTATGTCGGGATGTTTTAGTGTTAGTTATCTGAAACCATTAAGTTTACTTACCTGTAGGAGACATTGTCCATTGCCATTGCAGCTAACAATACAAAAAGGGTCTATTACCCCTTTCCAAAGTCAGCACCAACTTTGGCATTGAATTCACCGAGAGCAAGGGTAATATCTTCTTTCTTGACAGAATTCAAAATATCCTGAAGTTTCCGTAAAACATATCCTTCTCATCCTCATCAGCATCCTCAGTGGGGGCATAACAGCAGAAAACATTCAAGTCTTTAATGCTTTTCTGAAATTAAGCTGTAAGAAACCTTTCATTAATGCACTCATATCCTAGAAGAGCATCACTAGTATGTCTGCTGAGAAACAGACCTACGCCTTGGAGATGCTTATTATCTTCCCTCCCTGAAAAGAGAAATTAAGATTATTTTCAAGAATCTAACCTTTATCTGTCCATCTGGTCTCTTTCAAGCCGAGAATATCTAAATTATAACGGTACAATTCTTGTGTGGAGAACATCAAGAGAATAAGAGCTGTGCAGAATCCTTACATTCCAATTACCAATGGAGAGAAAATGGTTAGTGGTATGTTTAAAGAAAGTATTTTTGTTGAGAGAGGGAATGCCGGCAATATCAAACAGCCCCTTAATCGCAGGCATGGGACAAAAAACCGTTCCGCCACTGTTAAAGGCTGAAGCCATCTACACTGGAAGATTTCCTCCAATGTAGAATTTGACGATGCCCATAGAAGCAAGAGTTCAGGTACCTGGGATGGCCTCAGATCAGAATTATCCATCAGCTGATGAAACGTATCCTGTGAATCTATTCACTTGGGACTATCAACCCACAAGCAAACAGAAAACATAGTGGAAGATTTTCGCTCCAGAGAAGCCCACTGCAGCAGATTCAGGATCCATAATCAAGTTCAGAATGATTATTCAATTCCGATTGAAATATATGGTCAGCACCAGGACCATGTGTGGTTGATCATTACTCAGCAGGGTAGAAAAAAAGAAAAGTAACCATTGCAGTTCAGATCAGTAGGCTACACTGATCTCTTTTGAAGATACAAAAGTCTACACCACGAGAAGATGGGACCGGAACACAAATTTGAAGTAAATATCTATATATAAAACTTCCAATATAGTTTTTATTCATAACAAGAATTTTTTGGAACCTATCCCTCTTTTTTCCATAAGTTGGTGATTTCGGTTTTCACGGTGATTTCCCTGAACCTAACTACTTTGTAAATCGAGAAATGACTGTAGTGACGATTACTATAAGTTGATACACCGAGGAACTAAAATATTATGATCACCCACCTAATATGATGTTGGTCCTCCACGTGCCGCCAAAACAGATCTTACCCGGGAGGCATGGACTCTACAAGATTTCTAAAGGTGTCTTGTAGTATCTGGTACCAACACGTTACCAGCACATCCTTTAACTCTTGTAAGTTACGCGGTTGAGCCAATGCAGATCGGATATGCTGCTCCAACATAAACGATAGATGTTCGACTGGATTGATGTCTGGGGAATTTGGAGGCCAGAGCAATACCTGGAAGTCTTCCTCATGTTCCGTGAACCATTCTTGAACATTCCGGGCAATGTGGCATGACGCATTATCCTACTGAAAGAAGGCACCACTAAAGGGATATACCGTTGCCATGAAAGGATGTACCTGGTCTGCAATGATGTTTAAGTAGGTGGTAGACGTCGTAGTTTCCTGCATATGAATGACTGGACCCAGATTTCCCAGTAGAACGTTGCCCAAAGCATTACACCTCCTCCACTGGCTTGTTTTCGTCCCACAGTGCATCCTGGTGCCAACACTTTTCCAGATAAATGACGCACCCGTACCCGGCCATCCACATGGTGCAACAGGAAACGAGATTCATCGGACCAGATGAACTTCTTCGAATCGTTCAAGGTCCAGTTTTGATGCTCACGTGCTCATTGTAGGTGCTTTCGACGGTGAACAGAGGTTAGCATGGGCATTCGGAGCGGTCTGCGGCTATGCAGCCCCATTTTCAGCAGGATTCGATGTACTCTGTGTTGGTTCGATATTACTCCCTCTGTGCAGGGTTCGATATTACTCCCGTCACCAGCATTCAAATTAAGGGGCGAGTTGCGACACAGTATCCCTTCTGTTGGCTCGTACCATATGGGATACCCTTCGCTCATCTCTAGCATCGATGAACCATGGTCAGCCCACACCTTGCCCGGAGGTTCATGATTTTTCCCTCCTCGGAGCACTTTTTGCAGGTACTAATCACGGCTGACTGTGAGCACCCACAAGCCTTGACATCTCGAAAATGCTCTGACCCAGTCATCTGGCCATTACAATTTGGCGTTTGTCAAACTCATTTAAGTCCGCTACCTTTCCCATCTGAAGAACAAGAATAACACTGATTAACAGAGCTCAGTATCATGTGTTATTTATACCGTTTCATGACCTTCACACACGCCGTCGCTTACCTGTAGTTACTTTGATTTGACTAAAGACGCGCTGGTCATAATGTTTTGGCTCTTCGGTGTATTTCTTTTTTATTAGTATTTGTTACTGGTTATTACTTATTTTAATATTTAATGATACTTCCATTTAGCAAAGATACTTCCCCTTTGCCTTTTGTTCCTATAAGGGAAGTGGAAGCATAGAATAAAATGAACATCAGGTAATGTAATTGGCCCTTTTTGTGAGAGGTAAACTTTAATAGAGTATGTTGTACCGATTTATAATTATTAAAGATAATCTCAGATAAGCAAAGTTCATATCCAACAGTAATTAATTAGGTTGTTCAAGATGTAGTGGTTTTAGCTCATAATTCAAGCATAACTTTAATTATGTAAACAGTTGGGTTTTGTAAAATGCGAATATATAGAGCTGTCATTTTTCAAACTCTATTTTATATAATTCTTATATACATAGCTATATACCTACGACCATACATATGGATTGTATAAGTAATATAATATAACACACCTCGTTTTCTAATACAGTTCTTCGACAAAATATTGTAAATATTTAAAGTTAAACTACAGAGAACTGGCACTTGTCCAAATAAATGTGCATCAATATTGATTTTCCTTTGTGGCTCTTAAGACTGCGAATTACTTTCTGTTTAGATGCGTCATTTGAATAAATTATGCAGTATAAAAAGTACGCTCAGTAACGATTTCTTATAGGAGCTCAAGCTTTTTTGCTGGCATCGGAGTAAGTGTCATTTAAAGATTGATGGAGTACTTCGGTAATTTTATCTATATAGCATGGCAAAACATTTCTATCGATGTTAAGGATATTTTGCTCAAAGTTTAAAAGCCTGGATTGGACACTTGGCGTTTCATTTAACGATAGCTCAGCGAAGTGCCATATTTCATCAGGCAAATAATAACACTGTTGCCATAAGCTACTCGACAAGATCAGGGGGGGGGGAAGAAATATTCTTAGAAGAAATTTATTTCAGGTCTGCAAAGAATTTCAAAGCTTATTCACGATTAATTACCATACTGATATTTATAAGAGGTATTGAACCTATTTGAGAATGTTGAATAGAGGCAGAAACGATATTTTGGTTCCCCCCCCCCCCAAGGTCTCTTTGCTTATAGCAGCACATCAACTCTTAGTGTACCGGGACCTAATACTTTAGGGACGAGGGTGGCTCGTAAACCAGTTGGACCAGCGTTGAGATTTATCTCTGCAAAATTCCCCGCCCTGCCCACGATCAGTAGGCGACACCGATGGACTTGGAAAAGCCGCCGTCCGTCGGGTAGGACGTTAAACCGTGGAGCTGTATGCGGGAGATCCATACGCTGTGCACTTTAAAGAACACTCTGGGTGGCTTTGATGGGAGATTACCAACTTTCTCCCAACAGCTGTTCCAGTGGGTTTCCTCCCCCAACCTTCTCTGAGCTCCCGTGGTCCTTGTGACCTGCCCATTTAGCCCACTGTGTGCATAAAAATGCCGTTCAGAGGTAAAACAACCCAACCGAATACTTGAAGTATGCCGAGGAATTATATTACAATATCCCGAAGAATTTATTCCATCATGTACAGGGCCGGCGCTAGCTATTTTGCCGCCCGGGGCGAACTTGGACTCAGCTGCCTCTTTTTCCAGGTCTGATTTTAGATATTAATGATTAATTTAACTAAGTTTAATGTCTTTTTTTATGAGCAGTTGAAAATCAATTTGTTGAAAAATAGGCGTACTCAATTCGGTCAACCTTCTGCAGCTATGGTATTTCGTTTTTTTTTTCAAATTTGCTGCCCCCAAACAAATGTCGCACAGGTTGCATGTGTGGTAGTGCAACCCTGGTTCTACAGGACTTCAGGTCCGACAGAGTCGGCCCGATAGTACAAACAGTCGCTTCTAGTGGCACATTTCCGTTCTCGTTTCCTACACGTTTCTTCTTTATACTGAAATTCATTTCTTGGTAAATTTCCGTTTAATTGCATCGTACAATAAAATGTTTAGCCACATTTTGTTAGTGTTACCTAAATTTTATCAAGCAATTTTGTTTGCATTAATTACTATTGTATTTATGATTTTGAGCAAAACAAAAAAAATTTCAGCACAACGATACAAAATACTAAGTTGAACACTTTCTGAAATTTACAAACTTCAGAAGTATTAATAGTAGCCGATTAAATGGTATCAATGTAGTATGAAATGTGATGTTTTTAATTTATTATTATTATTATGAATATTATTTTGTTGTTATTGTTAGATTTTGGTTTTGAATACTTAATTTTTGGTTTATTTCGTAATAATGAAAAATTTCTGTTCCGGAATGTATCCACTATTAAAACATACCGGCTCCTAAAATTTGCTGCTATAAGCAACTGCCTAGTCTGCATAAAAGAAAAGGCAACCTGACTGTAGATGTGCTAAAATCGTGGTTTGTTATTTTGAGTGTTATTTCAATGCTTTATTTCCACTTTAAATCTTACTAACTTGATCCGCCTCTTTATTACAAATAATTTCGCGAAAATCGAAAGAAATTAACTTTTTATCTTTCGTAATTATTAGAAACTAATATTAAAGAATAATTTCTTCTTCTCCGATCTCTGAGACCTTGCTGTTATTGTAACCTAACAATTCAACGCATTGTACGAACGTATACGATGTTTTTCTTTTAATTTTATTTTGCATATATTCTACAATGCGACGTCCTTCAACTTCCTAAAATCGTTTAGATTGGATGAAAAAAATGCATGAATGAAAACTGTAATAATCGGACATAAATGCCACAAGTAATAGCCATTCTTAATATTTTCCCCTAGTCTTTTCCGGGTCGGTTGGTTTCGATTTTATGGCATAAGGGCAACTAAGGCCATATTGCCTTTACCTGATCTCTTCCCGGTTCATTAGTACATTTTTTTGTCCAGTTGACCAATATATAGGATGCTAAAGGAGAAGCAATCCTTCTTGTTGCGTGAAAGACAGAGGTTTCTGCGATTTCTTTAATACCTGGAAAGGATTTGACGAAAGGCAATGTTTCTTATTTTGAATAATGGCGAACTCGGCTGATGTAAGAGCGTTGTGCTCTTCTCTCCCCACCGTGACTACAAATTATACACCGTAAATATAACTATTCTTAACAACAGATAATTTGTGAACTCAATTTGGGATTAATAATTGGTAAACCAGAAACAATTTAAAAATATACGAATATTTAGAAAAGAAAATTTTTTTAGTGAAAATCAATTTGGTTTTGAAAGAAATTAGGTACTAATGATGCATTATTGAATATAGCAAATAAACGATAATGCATCTATAAATAATGGTCATCATGCATTGACAATATTTCTAGATAGAAAGAAAGCTTTTAATACTGTAGATTATAAAAAAACTAATAGCAAATTACAGATTGCTACAGTTAGAGGATTACCTTAAAATGGTTAATTAGTTAAAATGGTTAATTAGTTACCTAAGTAACAGAGTACAGTGTATTAAAGTAGGAGATGTATTACAATTGGTGACAAATTGAATATGGTGTACCCAAGGATATGTTTTATGACCTTTACTGTTTATAATATACATAAACGATATAAATTTTATTGGATTAATAAGGTAAATTAACATTATTTGCAGATTTAACATATGCTAGCAAGAATTGTTCTGATATGTTTTCAGATGTAAATTCTGATTTAAAAATAATTCGTAACTGGTTCAATAGTAATTTATTAAATATTAATTTAAATAAGACAAAAGCTATATTTTCTAGCTCAAGGATTGATAACTTATTCTCAAGTATATTAATTAATAATTATATTCATGAATCATACTGTCAAAATAATTAAAAATATAATTGTCCTGAACTACCCATAGTATCATTTGTCAAGTACTCAGGTATTTGGTTTGATGCTTGTTTAACTTGGATTTGAGCTATATGCAACTGTAGAAACAACTGAAAGAACATGTACCATAGATTAAAAAGAAAATGTTTTATTCTTTAACTCAGTTATACTCAGTAAAAAATATAGTATTTTCTAAATTTAAGAATATATTATACTACACATTAATACATTCCTGATTAACTTATGGAATAAAATCTTAGGGAGGTACGCATATAATAAATAACCTTAAGTAATAATTCATTCTTTAGAAACGAATTATTCATTTAATTATTAATAGTTCATATATGCAGCATGCATTACCATTATTTCGACAAATGCAAATTTTACCACTAAGACAAGATTATATTTTCGAAATTGTCAAACCCTTTTATTTTCGAAATGAAAAAAATACTTGCTTCCACAAATCAGTATGAGTTAAGGTCAAATGGTAATATTAATTACAGGATACCAAAATTGCATAAAGAAATGTTTAGACGCCATTATTTGCATTTAGCTCCCAAAATTCTCTCCTCTATCCCGAATGAGATAAAAACAATTAGAAATTATCATTTATTCTGCAAAAAATTAAAATTATATATTCTAAACCTTGATGACATAGAAAATTTTTTACATTAGTAAGTTATGTTTATTATTTTAAATTGATCTAAATTCTTTCTGTGCATGTTATTCTTATTTTTCTAAATATAATTGTATTTCATGCATTTATTATCCAATATATTGTCTACATTTATAAATGTATTAATTTTCAATACTGAAGACTCACGGACGAGATTAATCTTGTGAGCTGTTCACTATATTTATATATGTAATTATGTATGTAATTATGTACGTATTTATGTATAAATAAAAAAAAATACCCCCTCAAGCAGCTGCTTGCCACAGAGGTCTGACAGGAGCCTGTCAGTTTATATGCCATAGTAGAAGGTCTGAGAGGATGGCAGGACCTCAGCAGAAAAACAACACGAACATCCATGCCTTAACTCGGGGCTCGAACCCAGGCCCCGTAGATAAGTAGCCAAGCGCGCTAACCACTCGGCCACGGGACGGTAGTATTTATGTATATAAAATAAATTTAAAAAAAATGAAAAATAAGAAAATGGCAATCATCAGAGAGATTTAGCCTCATTTCAGAGCCTAGTGACAACTCTTCTCAAAGCTGATGGTAACCAATCCTATGTAGGGCAATTTGTCATAAATATAATAGAAACTCGTTTATCCGGACCCTGATTACCCAAACTACACGGAACGTTTCAAATAATCGCTTCCAGATATTTAATTGTTAATTTTGTATGTAATTTTTCATTTCATTTGTATAATTACCCAAAATTTAATTAGCTAAATGTTTTTTTGTTGCAATACGTTCTTAAATACACAATAAAAAATTATATACTTAAGACATTTACTTATTTTATTTGGAATCGATTAGCCGGATTTCGATTATTCGAACTACCTACATCCCCATTAATTCAAATAATTTAGTTTTCACTGTATTTCAAACCTTTTTACAGGCCGCTACTTTTCAGTAATGAATGTGAACCAGAACATTAATGCATTGCACTGATTAAGGTACACAAATATTAGAAATAAATACATGATAATTATAATGAGATGTAATCATCATTTTTAGTCACTGTCCCATGGCCGAGTGGTTAGCGCGCTTGGCTACTGATCTAAGGGACCTGGGTTCGAGCCCCGGGTAAGGCATGGATGTGTGTGTCGTATTTCTGCTGAGGTCCTGCCATCCTCTCAGACCTTCTCCTAGTGGCATATAAACTGATAGGCTCCTGTCAGACTTCTGTGGCAAGCAGCTGCTTGAGGGGGTATTTTTTTTTATTAGAATTTAATTCATCTTATAGAAGCTTTCTTACAATCTTTCTCCCAAAATAAACTGTTCTAAATTGAATGTCAGTTTTTGAATTGAATGTCAGTTTGAATTGAATGTCAGTGGGAAAATATTAATCTCCATCTGTGTTCACTTGGCAAGCAAGGCAACTTCGCTGGTCGTTTGCACATCCCAGCGTTAAAATATTTAGAATTGCTTTAGAGAAAAAATATTGCACATGCTATTTTTTCTTTAATTTCGTATATATAATCTACAATATGACATCATTCAACGTTCTGAAATCATTTAGATTAGATGTAAACAAAGATTTGAATGGAAAGTGTGGCATTGCACATTCCTAATTAAAATAAAAATATCGCAAGATTATCGCGAAGGTAACAAGTTGTTTGCAAAACTTTATTAAGTTCAGAATTAAATGAATTTTAAATTGTCGGAAACATGAATTGATGACACTGGATGACCACTTGGTCTATCCAGAGCTATGTAAGGGTATGAAAAAATGATGAAATTATTCTCATTACTCCTTTTTAAAAGCTTAGTTCTAGTGTATGATGCAAATATATTATAACATGCAAAGATGTATCTAAGTGTAATACTAATATGTAAATGTGGTTTTGGTTTTGAATACTTAATTTTTGGTTTATTTCGTAATAATGAAAAATTTCTGTTCCGGAATGTATCCACTATTAAAACATACCGGCTCCTAAAATTTGCTGCTATAAGCAACTGCCTAGTCTGCATAAAAGAAAAGGCAACCTGACTGTAGATGTGCTAAAATCGTGGTTTGTTATTTTGAGTGTTATTTCAATGCTTTATTTCCACTTTAAATCTTACTAACTTGATCCGCCTCACAATGTGGTAAGAATATATAATGTCTAAATCAGGTTAATTGTGAGCATTAAATTTCTATAGTCATCAAGCGAGATATTACAAAGAAATAGCGATAAACTGAAATAAGATATAATTTAAAGATTTTATGCAAGAGCAGATGTACATGACTTTATTTAATTTTAAACTTTTAAGTAATGTAATAAATTTTGTAATAAAATGTGCTTTTTTCAAATCAGTGGTGTGTGCTTTGCTGATGTTGTAATAGTCAAGATCACTAGAGATTGTGGAAAGTAATAAAATGTACAACCTGATTATTAAAACGCAATTTACTAGACAAATAAAGTTTTATTAAAGATTGGTAGAAAAATAATCTAAAATAATCAATAAGTTGAGAAAATGAATAAGAAAATCAAATAGAGCAAGAAACCAGTTGAAATAAAAAGTTAGAAGATTAAAATAAAAGAAATTGATTTTTTTCGTGTCAGTTACACTCATTCGAGTTTTTCATCTGATCATTTCTTTCAAGTTACAGGCCCATCCAAAATTTTTTTATTCCCCTTCCCTTCTTCCCGAAGGAACGGAAATATTTTCTAGATACCTGCTTCGAATAAGATACCATAAACGACAATCATACGTGTAAGATAAATGTGGGGGCGGGGGGGGGGTCAAGGATACGAAAGTTTTATTGCATACAACGCTTGTAGAACCTAAAATAAAAAAAAGACTACAATTTTTTAGCGTGAGCTTATGCTTTATTTCACAATGAAATAAGCTCCGTATAATATTATATATTATACGAAGACAAGTTTTATACATTTCATATGAAACAATAAAATTAAAATGATATATTCTACAAACTTCCGAAAATGGGATTCGTGATATTCTCGTTATCATTACTCTTTAATTATCTTTCCTTCACAATCTAAATTACTGGGTTCAGAAAAAAATTAATTAATCATGAATGTAAATGTTTCTTTGAATGTTATTTGGAAATAATTTCGAAACAGTATGCATTAATATGTAGATTGCTAACGGAAAAAACGCAGTTCTAGATAGGAGGTATATGCAGGACAAGATACTGCCAGTTACGTTCATAAATGAAATTCCCTTTTTTAAAGGGAAGTGCGTTCTCCCTACACAAAGGCAGATTGAAAAATTCTAGAAAAATGTTTAAAACAATATCAGTAAATAAAGTTTTTAGAATAATTTAAAGTTTTAAAAATAATTACTCGCTCAATATTTGCGAAATTATGGAAGCTGAAAACAAGAGTATCTCTTATCGCAAAAATTTTGTCTGAAAACTATGAAAAAGCCGAGATGTTTTCATACATTGCTAAAACTTAATATATAAGTAATATTCCCTCAAGCAGCTGCTTGCCACAGAGATCTGAAAGGAGTCTGTCAGTTTAATACATCATAGAGAATATCTGCGAGGAAGGCACAATCTCAGCAGAAAGACAATATAAACATCCATGCTTTACCTGGGACTCGAACCCAGATCCCTTTGATCAGTAGCTAAGCTCGATAACCACTTGGCTTACATAAAATTAATCGGTTTCATAAAAGAATTTCACAGAAGAATTGTTATCAACATCAAAAAGGTATTGGAGCAGCAAATTGGCCCTGTAGAGTCATCTGCCATATTAAAAATTCAAATTCTGTTAAAGAGAGTGTATTTCGTTTTTCTAATTGTTTGGACAGTTTCGTTTGGTAGTGAAATAGATTTGCCAGTAATCACTCATAAAATAATTTGGTAGAAATGAAGTTAAGGAACGAATCATAAAAATTTATGTATTTCAGCTTCCACAACTGCAAATATAAAATAAAATCGCAATTCTGTAATTCTTGTTTTAGTATGTACTAAATGGTAGGGAGGAAGGGCAAAAATCATATTTCATTCACTTAATAGTAACCTATGCCATCACCTAAAAACGTTCCCTATATCTCTTCGCAAATTTCAGATTAGATGTTATAATTCTGTTCCTTACCTATTAACACATCCCCAATGTGTCGATGTAGTTCATTGTAGATTTATTCTATACGACGTATCCAGTATCCGAATGCTATTAATATCTCTAGACTGGTGGATATATTATTTAAGTAGTAGTTTTTTTGTCAATTAAAAATCATTATCTGTAACAACAGCACATTTATTATTGCTGCCAGTTTTAGATACTCTGCTATACTTGATACTTGTAGTACTCGTTGTAAAAGAATATTAAACTCGGGTGATCGAAAAGACATTCTGCAGAAAATTATTCATCAAAGTACACAATTTTTGTGCTAATTATTATAAGAATTATTTTATTGGCAGTAATACAGGCTCCTGTCAGACCTCTGTGGCAAGCAGCTGCTTGAGGGGGTATTTATTTATTTATTTATTAATAAAAGATTCCTTGCGAAATTTAGCTTCACAGAATTGTGTACGATATTTGGCAAGAGATGAACAGAAATTACTGCCATCGGTTTGTATGTCTTTAATAGGTCACTGTCGAAATCTTTACATTTGCTAGTCTAAGCATCAATCAAGTCTTTATTCTCTTTAAGCAATCTTTGCCTCGTGACTAATTTAATTAATTATTCAATTGCAATAATTTGATTCAAATAAAAAAGAATTATTTTGTGTTATAAAAAAAACACGAAATATTTTTTTTATTACATTAATTTTCTAACATTGAAACCATCACGATTTTTTCTGCTCTAGATAAAGTTAAGGGATTTAACATATAAAACGAAAATGATGTTAACATTGCTTCCCAATGAATTCTATAAACTTTCGGAAATGGGGTTCTTGATATTCTCGTTATGATTAGTCTTTAATTTTCTTTCATTCAGAATCTAAATTACTGAGGTTAGAAATAAATTTAATTAGCCATGGATATCACAAAAAATCAAAAAAAAAATATTAAGAGAATATATAGCCTTAATGAGGAGTCTAAAAATATTACTTTGCTAGTTTTTTTAAATGTTTAAAGTAATTTTCTTGCAAAAATCTAAAAGACAAAATAAAACCTCCAAAGGCAGCGTAACTGTGAGATTTATTTCTACTAATCCCCACCCTGCTCCCGGTGAAAAAGGGGACACTGATGGTCTTGGAAAGGCTATCTATTGGATGAGATACTAAAGCCGCGGCCACATGTATAGAAGATCCATACTTTGTGCACGTTAAACAAATATTCTAAATGATTTTGAAGATAAGCTGCCTTCTGTCTCCTAATACCTACCCAGCTGATCGATCCCCTTCCAATCTCTGAGCCCTTGGGGCACTCGCAACCTGGCTATTTAGCCCATTGCGTGTAAAAAAAAAATTGAAATCTGTAGTTCCTAGGTTCAAGTTCCACTTGTCCAGCACTAAGATTTATCTCTGTCAGAAAGGGGACATCGATGGTTTCGAAAGTCCTCAGTTCATTGGATGAGAAATTAAATCTTAGCCTTGTGTGCGGGAGAGTCATACACTGTGCCCGTTAAAGAACACGACGGATGGCCTTATGAAGAGGCATCCATCTGTCTCATAACAGCTGTCCAGTGGGTTCACTTCCCCCAATCGTCTCCGACCCTTGGAGACCTTGTGACCTGGCCATTTATCCCATTGTATGAAAAAAAAGTACTGCTAAAAGGCAAAACAACCCAACCTTTATTTTGGCAAATTTTCAGAACCTATTAAGTTTAAGCATGTAATATTTTAAGAGCAAACGTTGCGCTTTTGAAAAAGACTTTAATTTTGAGAGCGATTGCAAAAGGGAGAGGATCTAATTTTATTTAAAATATTTACACTTCAGTTGATAACGATAAACATGCAAAAGCATTTTTCTTTGAGACAGAATTGGATTTATCAGAAATAGTATACTCTATTTTCTGAAGCAGAATATAGTATTGGTAAAATTAGTAATGACCTATTAGATTTTTCTGCTGAGGACTCGACTTTCTCACAGATCATTATGGCGCATTGTATTACCAGTTTCCTGTCAGATCACTGTAACAGGCAGCTGCTTCAGAAGAAATTTTTATTATTAGATTATCTCTCACAGAGGTCTCGGTATTTGAATGCATATAATGCAAGCAATGGCCCTCTTCAGTAATATGTTCTCTAATTCTCATTCTGGTTTATTATATTAATGATCTTTGTTCTATATAGTAAGTTGTAATTTTAACGCTTACAACACTTAAAATGAAAGGGTAGAGCACATCCACTTCTGATGATATTTTATACCAATTTTTAATGACGGTCAGTGTTTGCATCGATTTGTTGACATTTGCTTAATCCACTCTAGTTTATAGTGTAAAGAAAATTCCTTGACTAAACCCATCGCTAAATAAACAACTCAAAAATGCAGTCTTAAATAAAGAAAAAAAAAAAAACCGTGGCATGAAGATGTAGTAGGTATTTGTTTGTTTTTCGTATGTTTGTTTGTTTATTTATTTATTTATTATTTTCATTTTACTAACTTTTATTTGATATTCACAGAAAGGCAAAATTTCTTCAATAGAATGGCGTAAAGATAAAAATATCATTTTTAAAATAAAAACTATGAATAAGAACTAAATTTAATTGTTTCATAAAATAAATACAGTGGGCTCTCGATTTACATGGGAGGGTGGTTTCTTAAAAATCGTCGAGAAAATCAAAAACGCGTAAATCAAGTATAAATTTCTTATAAGAAATAAAGTAAATTGTAGGAATAGGGGGAACTACCACAAACTCATAGGGAGTCTACCTCAAAACTCATACTTACCCCTATTTCCTCCACTGTTTTATTTTTTACTATACAATATTTTTTGCTACAGTAATAAAGACACTACAGTACATGTGTACCTACAAATCCTGTGTACATACAAAATGTGCCGATGATGTAACGCTAAAAGCGAAAGGATAGAAGCTTGTCTACAAAACGAAAATAATTGTTTATGAAATTTTTTTCTAACACAGGCTGAGCACTGTCTCAGATGGCTTGCTGGTGCTAGTTGTGGTGGGACTGGAGGGAGATGGGAGTACAGATTTATTGGATCAACTGGGTCGGATGACTGTGTAAGCGAAGGTATAGATGCCTCCTCACCTACTGATACCTGTTATCTAGAGGGTTCAGGTTTAAATTTTACGCTTTCCTGTTTCTTAAGGTTGAAAAGCAACGATGTTGCAGAGGCTTTAATTATCTTTTCTTTTAACATCTCTGAGTTCAAACCGTAACAGAAAAAGCCCATGTAAATTTAAAAAAAAAATAGCGTAAATACGGTAGTTGCATTATTACAAAAACACGTAAATTAAATCCGGTAAGGGACCTGGGTTCGAGCCCCGGGTAAGGCATGGATGTATGTGTCGTTTTTCTGACTCTCAGACCTTCTACTTTGGCATATAAACTGACAGGCTCCTGTCAGACCTCTGTGGCAAGCAGCTGCTTGAGGGGGGTATTTTTTTTAGACAGAGAGCCGATTCTAATATGAAAATAAACGAAAGTGTTAGGTTCATCTGCTTTTCTGTTAAAATCTCTCTTCCCTAAGGTCTTTTCTATTTCGATAGCCATTAACAGATCCTGCCAGGTAATCCAGAGGTTATTCAACATATTTCGCTGCGTTAAAGTGTAAATGAAATGCAAGGTAATTACGCTTTAAAAGAGAATCGTTAAATTAGACTGAAAGCACAGTTGATTCCAAAAATTAAATAGCACTTAGAGGTACCAGCCATAAAGAAACTGTAAATAACTACAGCAAAAATTACCAGGAAGACAAGGAACGAGAAGATAGATAACACAAATATCTAGGATTCGAACACAACTCTATTTACTCTGCAGTCAAAACGTGTTTTTTTTTACTTTTATTCTAACGCTTTCAAATATCCAAAGATATAAATGCACATTTTCAATAACCGCAGTAAAATCTCTTGATAACTCATTTTATAATAAAAATTTTAAATCAATTCAAAAATAAATTGCCTTTAGGAATATTTCACTTTTTGCAAATGTCCGTTAGCTCCATTTTCCAAAGGACTATTTCGATACAACATATTTTTAATTTTTTGATTTTTAAATATTGATTTTGAAAGTTCTGATTTAGCTTTTGCTTTGGTTATAACTTATTTCTTGATACCGAAAATTGAATCTTTTTTTTCACGAAATATGCTCAATCGCCAGACACTTTGAACAAATCTGTCAATAATGTATATCTGTGTACTGAAAGCCCTTTTCTTCGATTTCTTTTTCCCTGAGCATCGCAATGGGTTAATGGCTATTTAGATGGCTCGAAGAGGGCAGGGATAGACTGTAGTGTCATCAAGGTTACTCAACATGGTTTTTAACATATCCAAGGTATAGATGGCTTGAACACGAAATCATGTCTCAATCCCCCACTCGACGAAGGTTGTTTAAGGTGTTCCGTAGGTGTTCCGTAGGTGTTCAATTTCTCGCTAAGTGCACCGAGAAGGTAAGCGCTGAACATTCACGCAGTGGAGAACTGAAGGTTATTTCTCCACTTTTTTTCGTTTCCTGATCATAAAAGTAACCTAATTTATTATAGTATCACGTATAAATAATCGCTACTACCGTAATACTTATTCCAAACAAACAAACAAACAACCGTAACACTCACTTCGTATGCTGTTTATCCTTCCAAAGAGAAAACCCTTACGAAAATGAAAATTGTTGCGTAACCTAAAGCTGAGGTTGAGGAGAGGTTGGCTACCAATTGTTACGTGGCATCATATAAGGGGGGAGGAGGTTATGGGCCACCCCAAAATGCAATTAAATAAAACCTTGTTTTCTTTTAATTATTGCCCTCTGTAGATATAATACAAACTACATACAATGGCATTGAAGATACAGTAACTGTGCCTGACACGCAACAAGAACTCTTCTGATACAATTCAGGGGTGTCATTTATTTGATGTGTTTATCATGAGAAAGTGCACGTAAATTATGATTCTTTCATTTTACCTTTTACTGCTTCCTGAGATTTCAAAATTTTACAACATTTGGGACGGTTTCTACATTATAATGTGCATCTTGAATTTCAGTGTCGGCGTTAAAAATATTGTTCCGTGAGAACTTTACAAAAATACGATCTCGTTCAGAATTTCAAGCGTGAATTGTGATTCAGATATCTGCCAATATTTGGTTGGGTTGATTTGTTTTACCTCTGAACTGCACCATTTTGCACACAATGGGCTAAATGGTCAGGTCACAAGGGCTCAGAGAAGGTTCGGAGAGGGGACCCATCGGTATTTAACGTGCACAAGGTATGACTCTCCCGCACACCGAGCCACAGCTTTACATCCCATCCGAGGGACGGCGGCCTTTCCAAGCCCATCGGTGTCTCCTGTTAATATTTTTCGACATTCTTGACTTTGCTAATAATACATGTAACATATGTATTGGCCTATTGAATTTCTGAGATAATATGTTTTTGCGGGATTTTTGTGTGTAATGGGAACACATGTTTGTAAAAATTAAAGTTTTATATTTCTATTGATCCAATACCGCTTTTTGTACATTTTACAAATATTTATGGCACCGCTATTGTTTGAATTAATAAAGTCTTTACCAAATGTTATCATATATAAATGTGTGAAATATTCAGTACAAATTACACTAAATTTAATTGATGCACATTACCAGTTCAGGCACTTCTAGACCACTTTTTCAAACAGCCTTTTAAGCTTTCCACCTATCTTCATATTACTTTTTGCTCGGTCTTTGTCGGTTTGTCAGTTTGTAGATTTGTTAAAACAGTTGTTCCACCATATGTTTCGAACGCGACGGAAAATTTTAATGATTTACATGTCAAATGCAAGATTGTGACGCGAGGGGTGTTATAGCCTACAAGAAAATCAATTTTTTTGTAGCTCTAACACTCCTCGCGTCACCTGCTTTCTCTCCCCGCTAAAAAGGGGAAATATGAAAACCATTGTTCCGCTATATCTTCCGAACGCGAGGACCTAAAGTGATTACGAGTTAGGTGTTAAATGAAAACTCATATGAGAAATGTTAGAATTTGTGTGCAGTGGCCAGATGCAGCAGATGTAGCTCAGGACAGATAAGCTTGGAGAACTATATTGCACAATCTGGTTGGACCTCCGTAGCCCATGGATGCTTGATGATGATGATGATGATGTTGATGCTTTTGGAATCATGTATAAGGTAGCCCATGCCATTGGAGAGATCAGAAGCTCCGTAGATGCGAAGCAGACTGTTTCGCATTTTTCACTCCATCATGCTCCCACCCAAAAAAAGGGGTGGATTTCTACGGAGCTTCTGATCTCTCCAATATCGTGGGTTACTTTATACACAATTCCAAAAGCATCATCATCATCCTCAAGTAGCCATGGGCTACGGAGATCCAACCAGATTGTGCAATTTAGTTCTCCAAGCATATCTGTCCTGAGATACATTTGCTGCATATGGCCACTGCACACCAATTCTAACAAGGTCCTGTTTGACATTGTCTGCCCACAGCCTTCTAGGTCAGCCCCTCTTTCTGAGGCCTTTAGGCACACTGTTCATAACCATATTCGCCAATCTATAATTATCCATACGGGCAACAAGGTCAAACCAACGGAGTCTCTCTCTGCGCAATATACTGCTCAGAGGAGGTTGCTGACTCCTTTGCCTAACCTCTTCATTACTTACAAAGTTGAACCACCTAATACCCAAGATACTGCGTAAGAATCAAGTTTCTTGTTAACTTGTTTACAAAGTGTCCACGTTTTACTACCATAACTAACCCTAGAAATAACAAAACTATTATACAGTCTAATTTTAGTCTTCAGGTGTATACACCTATTTCTCCACACTCTCCATAGATTCTAAAAAGTCACGGCAGCAATCCCTATTCGTCTGTTAATCATCACCAGTATCTATTACATAGCTCCCAAGATAATTAAACTGAGACACCTGCTCAAGACCTCAACTATTCAGATTAACTGAATCACACAGTCTGCCTAACCAATTTTCATCATTTTAGTTTTCTCTCTGTTTTCTCTCTGAAAAGTACCAAACCTACTCTACTACCAGTCTCATCAACAGCTCGAATGAAAGAGTTCATCTCATCAACATCATTTGCCAAAAGGGTTAAATCATCAGCATAATTTATATCAGACATCTTCAGAACTCCAGACCATTTAAGGCCAAAATCTTTCCCTTGCAGTGAATTTCGCATAACATAAGCAATAACCAAACTAAAGAGAAAAGGAAACAAAATGCACCCTTGTCGAACACCAGAAGCAATGCTAAACCAAGTGCTGCAAGCCTTACCAACTTTCACACACGACTAACTTGTCTGCTATGCTATACGATTTCACAATCAACCACAAATTATGGCGATCAGCAGAGTCGAAAGCCTTTTTGAAATGAACAAAGCTAATAACCGAAGGGTTCTGAACTTTAAACATTTCTCATGAATCTGCCGGAGTAAAAATATATCATCTGCACATCCCCTACCACTTCTGAATCCACATTGCTCATCACGTAACTGCCTGTCAACCAGATTCTTAATCTTATTAAGCACATTCAATGCAAAGAATTTTACCTGGAACAGAAAGTAGGCTGATACCCCTATCGTTATCACAAGAACTGCGATCACCTTTTTTTAAAAAATGAGGATAATAATATCTCTGGTAAAATCCTTAGGAACCATGCCTTTATCATAAAAGATATTGAAAATTCCAACCACCCAACCGAAGCATTCCAACCTAAGCATTCGCAACTATAAGCATCAGGGGCGGTCATAAGTCTCAATCCTGGAGGAGGCCATTTAGTTCATACGAAGGATTTTGCAATGAAAAGTGTCATTTCTGATGTACAGAATCCTTTATATGTTCTTACATTTGCCTTCAAATGGGATTCTGAAGGATTCAGGGGTTTGCCTTCTTGGAAAGGAAATTGGCTGGCTGATTACCACTGCTAAGCATTCCGTAGTAATTTCATCTACCTCTGGGGATTTATAACGTTTAAGTTTAGAAATAGCCAAAATAACTTCATATTTTGTTATAGAGCCAACATTAAAGACAGTAATACATCTATCATCCTTACAAACAATGGGAGTAGAACTAACCATATTGTTTAGAATATCACTGAAATGTTCAGCCGACCTAGTCATGACAGAATACTTGTATAGCTTTACTTTGTTTATTCTTTAATCCCTGTATACCTGCTGTTGTGCTGTCTAACTGCTTCCTCAGCTTTGTCAGCCAAGCCATCAAGCCAAAGATTCTTATCAGCAGCTAACTGATCCTTTACACGTTTATTAAGCTCTCTGCAGATTGTAGATCGTATAATCATATTCGATGCACCGGGTAATAATTTTACCCCTAACCATTTCCATCATAAAGATATGCTTATTTGGCATGGGTAAGAACAAAATGTATAAGTAAACCACTCTTAGATGGGCCCCTAAAGGCAAACATAAGAAAAGCTAAAAATAGCAGTAAAATTGTATAAGAAACCTAAAACGGGTGTTTCTCCTCAGAGAACGCCACCGTTTTAGGCCTCTTGTACTTGTTCAAAACAGTATGATCGTAAAGAATCAGAGAAGAAATAATCTCATTGGGATTATTGATTACAGCCTCAAAAAAACTTTTTGAGGTGCGTTTTATATGTGTGTATATATATGGTCTATGCCCTGGTCTTTATGTAGTTGTCTGTTAGTGACAAACCAGGGGGCATCAACCACAGTTCTCAAAATCTTGTTCTGTAAGACCTGAATCTTACGAATATTGGTGGGTGTAGTATTCGTCCATATGGGTGAAGAATAGAGAATCACCGGTCTGATGATCATATAAGCTCTCTGTAAAAATATGGTCGATGTTTATGTGTCATATATTAAGGTTTCGGAAGGTTGGTATTTTTAGTGACAAAGAAAAAAATATAACTAAATAAAATATTTAAAAAATGCCTATCTTTCCATGTGCGCCCTAAAAAGTAGAAAATAAAACTAAAGCCTATCGATGGTACAATCAGTCACTGAGTTAGTATTCACTTCGAAGGAAGATAGAGCGCTGATTAACTTACTCTACACGATTGCCGGCGCCCTATCTTCCTTTGAAGGGAATGCAAATTCAGTGACTGATTGCACCACCGATATGCTTTAGTTTTATTTTCTCTTTTTAGGGCACATATGGGGAATATAGATTTTTTAAAATTTAGTCATATTTTTCCTATTGCTTTCTTTTACAAGCTTACGGTTCTGCTCTTCAATTTATCCTTTATATTATTATACTTTTTAGCCTGTATAAAGAATGTAAGAATCGGGATATTTGTAAACGGGGTACATAGCTTCGTTTTTCCTAAACACATACATCTTAAAGCTAAGAAGAGCTCAGGATTAAAACAAGCAAACCTGAAGCCATCGTCGATTGAATTGGGAAAGCTTATAATTAAATTGCTGAAAAATAGCTTGCTTTCGATAGCTCAGTGGGAGAGTATCTGGCAGGTTATCAGGAAGTCGTGGGTTCGTATCGCACTAGAGGAGACAGTCATTTTTCTTCACAAAACTGTCATAAGTACGATGGCTACAGGAACATTACCTGTGATTTTCTCTATTGATACTCATTATTGTACATTGTTTAAACAGCAGTTTTGTTTTTTTTACATATATATAATTCTCATTAAACAACGGTTTGGTAAATAGCAGAAGAAATATATTGGGTTTATCAGACATCGAAGTCTGCAGCAAAATCTATGAGGTTAGAACTCAACAGCATATATTCCAAAAATAGATATTTTATTAAACATAACACAGTACAAAACAACTGAGTATTAAAATAACGATGAAGATAAATGAATTATACGATTTTAAGGATGGTTTCCATCAAACTGAATAGAATTGGATCGAACAGAAACAACTAAAAGGAATGAAATTAATTTTACGTAACTGGTGTAAGCTTCATTTTAGCATGATAAAGTGATTGTTAATACTGAACAGAATGCCTCGCATGCGAGAAGAGGTGCGTATCCAGGATTTTTTTCGGGTGGTGCAGAACCTAAGGTTTTATTTGAATAACCGTGAAACAAATCTTGGTTTTGTCGCACCACATTCAGTAGAGTTCTTAAGATATTTGTATGGCCGGGGGAAGGGGAGATTTTTTGTATTTATGCGTTCGAAGCAGTTTATATAGAAGAAACCTGTTCTGTTCTTTTCACCACGAATGGTAGTTTGTATTTTTAAAAGCAACGTCATCTGCTCAGCAAACAAAAATTTCACGAATTCACTGATAATTTCATCGCTTAGTGATTAGTGTCTTACTTTATCTGTATTCTTTCCGGGTTGCAGATTAAAATAAGGAAATGCCCAATTTCTATACCCTGGCAAACTTCAAATCCTTTTGCTTAATTTCAGTTAACACGGAGCATTCCTAAAACCCGCCAGTAAATAGTTTTATCATTTTCCAATTTAGAGCTTTAAAAGATTTAAGAGGGGTGGTTTAGTATCCTAAGTAACCCTTCTGAATTTGCTCCTGTACGAGTACTTGTAGTACGAGTACAGTTTTAAGATTAGTGGGAAAACTATGCTGAGTCGGGTTAAGATAAAAGCCCATGACATGGTTTTGAAATCATTCTGCTCATGATAACTTTTCTGTTAGCATTAAACTTGATATTTGAGCAGTTAATTAGAAGTTGTCTTTTATTGTGCTCAAGCCCATCGTAATTACGATTTTTGCAATTGTGTGGTGCAGAACCATTTAATAAATAAAAAAGGAAATACTTTCTCAAGCAGCTGTCCGATTCAACAATGGATATTGTTTGAATAAATGAAATCATCCTCTTTTGATCCACGAGAAAACACACATAGTTTCCTTTCGATATCCCAACTGTGGCGGCTCTACAGTATCTTGAACTCATTTCTCACCCTCCTTATCGTTCGAGCATTGATAGAGAGCAACAAACTGTGAGTGGGAAATTCTTATGTAATCACAAATTTAACATTACTTGAGTGGTCATGCTGTAAATAACTCTGTGGTATATGATGTACAGCGATATGCAGAATTATAGAACTTTCGCCTTGTAGCAAAGAAAATCCCATAGAATGATCGTAGCTTTTGTAAATAAATATATTGGTGGCAAAAAGGCCACTGGGAATAAATTTCAGTTGTGAAGTTTTAATCAACAGCATATCTTGCCTTAAAAGATTTTCGAAAATTAAAGAAAAAACAGACAAATTGCAGAGATTTCTTAAGATATCTAATTCCAAGTAAAAAGTTCCTTACAGCACTTTATTATTTATGGTTTATTAACTTTATAAATAACTCCTTATGACTTACAATATTACTTTTAAATATTCTAGCTTTCGTAATCTTCGAGTGAATATGATAAAACATAAAATTTTACAGAGATTTAATTGTGCCATTGTTTCAGAAATGGTAAAGAGCACGAGATGACAGAGCATTTTTTTTTTGTGGAAGTGTTTGAAAACCAGAGCAACGGCGGATAAATCAGCTAGTAATTGCTATAATAAACTATCTTGGAAAAAAAAATTTCAATATAAAGCCAATATCAGTCAAGAAGCTCTAGCTGGTCAGGTAAAGTTTCAGTGAAGCCTGTCAGTTTAAAGAGAATCTGTGAAGAAGTCAGACGTCAAGCCGAGGGACAAGAAAAGAAATATCTATGCCTTATCCAGTGATCGAATCCAGGTCCCTTTGATAAGTAGTCAAACTTAAATATATAAATAATAAATACCCCCTCAAGCAGCTGCTTCCCACAGAGGTCTGACTGGAGCCTGTCAGTTTATATGCCATAGTAGGTCTGAGAGGATGGCAGGACCTCAGCAGAAACATACTAACCATTATTTCAATTGAAAAACAGAAATAGTGTAGGAAAACCTGTTAAGACAGGAGCTCCGTGTGCTGCGGGGCTCATACAATTTTTATCTCTCGGAACGAATATATCCATAATTATATGCAGTAGCATAACCAGGATGTGGGGCATGGATATTCGTGTTGTTTTCTGCTGAGGTCCTGCCATCCTCTCAGATCTTCTACTGTGGCATATAAACTGACAGGCTCCTGTCAGACCTCTGTGGCAAGCAGCTGCTTGAGGGGGTATTTATTTTATATGTGGGGGTAGAGGTGACGGGTGAAAAACATGCTTAAAATTTTTGTTAATGTAAAATAATGAAATAATGATTTGTTAAGAAAACAATTTCTCCAAAGGAGGGTTAAATAATCTCTAACTCCTTCACTTTGATCCGATGGGCTTGGAAAGGCCACCTTCCGTCGGATGGGACGTTAAGCACTGGCCCCGTGTGCAGGAGAGTCATACCCTGTGCACGTTAAAGAACACGCTGGATGGCCTTGACGGGAGGCTACCATCTGTCTCCCAACAGCTGTTCCAGTGGGTCCCCTCCCCCCAACCTTCTCTGAGGCTTCGGGGTCCATGTGACCTGGCCATTTAGCCCATTTTGTGCAAACAAGTGCAGCTCAGAGGAAAAATAACACAATTCAACCTTCACTTTGGCTAATAATTTTAAAGGTTCCAACAGATTAATAAATAGTAAACATGAAAAGTTTTTTAAAATCTTATCAAGATAAAGGTAGTTACAGCTATAGAACATTCACTAATTAAGTTGCGATTTAATGTTAGAGGAAAGATTAACATTAAGAGCAACAGTTAGTCACAGTTTGTGAAAGGTGAATGTTTTTATGAATATGAAGTCAGTTTGCTTGCTTCTTACTGCTTGGGTTCTGGATCCTCGGGTAAACCAACCGGGTGGTAATTTTTAGAGAAACAGAAGAGTATATTTTCAGATTTTACTATTATGTGATATTGATTGAATCTGACTGCATAATATCGTTTGTTAACGAATTTTTTATATGCTTTCTGATTAATTATAGAACAGAGAATAATATTTGCGTTCTATCTTGTATTTTGATCTTTTCCCTTATTAAATGGTTGGAAAGTTTATAGGCCCTCAGAGCACAGATCGTCAGCAATATCAGTGACGAATAAAGTCAGCTGTAAAGGGTCAAGAAAACTTCCCTTTAGTTGAAGAAAATCTTTATTTCAAAGAATCGATCTTGTTAAGTGGCTTCCTTTTTCCAGGATTACGACGTATTTAGTAATTTTTACGATCATGTTAGCAAAAACACGAAATTTTAATACACTATTCAGCAAGCAGATAATTTTTCAACCGCTGCTGCTGTTTAGAGCGACTTAAATTAAAAGGTGATGATTTTTGAGATTTCAAACCTTTTTTTAGGTGCTTGACATTGACTTGTTATTGCCTATAAAAATGTTTTCGTTTTTAACAACCAAAAATGTTCACAAACAAGAAATGTTTCGTTTTTAAAGTAAGGCGTAAATAGTTTCTTGTTTAGCATATAATTATATACCAGAGCTTAAACAGCAAAACTTACAGCTTTTCAAGCAGTTCATCGCGAAATTAGGATGAACTCTAAATAACAAACTAATGTCAAGCAACTAAGTGAAAACGAATGTCAGTTTATCATTTCACAGATGAAAAATATTCTACACAAGAATTCTAATACCCTAAACCTGTCTTATGCTTAATATTCATAAAGCTTGAAAGTATTTTACCTTTTAACTCTTATGTAATATTAATATTACTAATATATCAAACTAGAACATCTAACAAATGTTTTGTGCGACTGAGAATAGATAAAAAAATCATGGATTTCACTGCCAGCACTCGATTATTTGGTAATTTAATTTTAAAATAAAGAACTTCTTTCTGTTCTACGTAATACCAGATATTAAATTATGCTTTCATTGCTTTTGTATCTACTATTTTGTTTTCTTTCTAGACCTACTGTTACATTTGAAGTTTGCTTTAACTGAGACCAATATTCAATTTATCACACTCAGAGGTAATAAGTGAGCAGACTATTTACACCTTAATCAGAATGCCAAAAAGCACTGCCATCGGTGAAACCAGGAAGATGGAACATAGTGTGCTTTGATTTCTTAACTACAACAATAAAGAGCAAAGTATTTTTTAACATAACTTGGTGTAAAACCAAATCAGCAAAAAATATTCTTAACATCATCTCAATGCATAAATATATCCTCTTATAAAGGGCTTGCTCAAGCATTTCTTTGAGATACGGATATAAATGACGTTTACTCTAGAACCAACCTTGGGATGAAACTAAAGGGATTTTACCTTTTCACTTAGTTTAGAAACCATGAAAAGCTTCTAAACTAAGAATTTACAATCAATAGATTGCTTGTTAATCATCGTCATGAATGTTGTTATCTTCTATTCTGAATGAGAAGAGGGAATAAAATTTTGAACACAGAATGCGCGTTCATTCGTTGATCATTTATGCAAATGCGCTAAAATAAAAGATGCGCATGTTCTTCGGATGTAATCACGAAACAAAATCTTTTTGACAAAGAGATCTCAAATCACCACAACATCTTACATCGTCTTCATATCAATACTTCCTTAAGCATTTGACATTTTAATAGAATATCTGTTTTGCAGTACTTTTACACCTAACTTGGCTATCCAAAACAAAGTACCCATTGCATAATTTAGTCTGCATTTTTTTATTCCTAGGCAGCATATTTAGTAAATGCTATTCTTCACGTATTTAAAGTTATTCAAATTTTCATCGTTAATTTTTTCTAATATTTCATCAAACAAATTTAATGATTTAAATCTAATATTCAACATTTTCGAAACATTTGACTACATGCTAGTCATTTGAAAACATTAACTACATATTTAGATTACGGCTAAGACCATTCGATTTTTGCTGAACTGTAAAAAGTTATTCTGCAGCGAATGCTATTCTGACAAAGTCTACTTCTTCATTTCGTGCTGCATAATCATCCATAAATTTAACGTATTCCATAAAGTTGCATATAATGCAATGAATGCTTATGAAAAATGTAAGTATACTTAATTAAGTTTCTCTTGCAAGTCGCATAAATTACGTTTATTGCTAAGTGCAAAAGTTACGGATTAATTGGTATAAAATGATAGAATTACTTACATCAACTGGCACAACTGATTTCATTCTCTTACGAAATTTTCGAAACATATTCATCGATGAAACGAGATCTTCTCATGATTATTCTAGAAACTGATGCTACAAACAGCCTCACATTTTCTCTATGATTAGCATTCCATGAAACGGAGCATCTTATGTCGACGCAATTAATAAAGCAATAAGTCTATTTAAATGACGAAGCAAAGTCTAATGTGTAATGCATTAACACTGCTAAGAACACAAAGTTTTTCATACCAGCTACGAGCAAAACATATCCACATACTTTCAGCAGATGGTAAATTTCAATAAAAAATAATAGTTTATCACTTTCATTACTTAATATTTGCAAAGAAAAGTTCAAATGCAACAGAGTGCGAGAAAGAGCCCTCGCCTCAAGAACAGCTTTGCAAGTAGGAGCAGCTTTCGAAAGGCAACAGAGTCCGTTGCACAATGAACGGAATGTTAAATATACAAGACACGAAGACCAAGAACGAAAAAAAAATGCTCCTACCTGCTGCTGGCCGTGGTCACCTGGTAGACCACACACACCACGAGCATGAGCCAGTCAGGTGCACTATGTGCCTGGCCTTGCCTCTGCTGGAGATTTATGTGTGCCCGCGGTCGGTGATCAAATTTGTGGGCCAGGGCTCTCCTCGGTATGCGGCTACGCGCTAACTGGGTTACGGCTCCGGATTGAGTCTAAGGAAGAAAAATGATGCATATTGGACGCTGAAGAAATATGAAACGTTACAGAAGGAAGAGGAAGAGGCAGACCACTTGCAGTGGCCGCTGTACGCTGCACGCGGGAGACGAAATCAGGTTAGTCCCGATCTAAATAGTCGTCCGTGTGCTGGATTATTCACCATCGACCTCCGCTATCAAATTATTTAATTTTCCCCCCGCCTCGTGCCGTAACCCAGTTACGGGCCGCCATTTAAGGGCGGCGCAGGTCGCTATCTGGCGGACTTACTCTGAAGGGCCACTCCGGACGAGAAGACGGAAGGAGGAGGCTGATCGTGGCGAGGCCGGGCTGCGGCCACCATGCCGCACGGCGGAGGACCTACCGTCGGGCTGCCGAACGTGCGGGGAACGGTCGAACTGTACCTGTAGGCCGCAGAGGTCATTTGGCTACAAGAGCCCAGGTCGGCGTAGGAGCATGGTAACTGGCAACTGGGCAGCTCCATGGCACCTAAAGAGCAGCTTGGGTCAAAGGTCGGCTGGTTGAGGTACGGGTAGTCCATGGTTTCCGGGTGCCAGACAAGATTGTGTTGCCTGTCTGCCGTCGGCTCTCGCTTTTAATGCTGCTCTGGAAGAGAGGAGCTGAGGCAAGGAGGGGAAGGAAGAGTGGTGCCTCTCGACTCCCCCCTACAGTACGCGCGGTCGGAGGAAGGGAGGGTCGGACTTTCCGCCCGCCTCGCGTCACGTGACCACCCGCCAATGGTCCTCGCGACGGTTAATCGAATTAAAATTTACCGTCGCCGAGCGGCGGAGTCTCCGGTAGCTCCCGTTCGCCGTATGTGTCGTCATCACAGCCGCTCACGCCACGACAGCTCGCGGCTGGGGCCTAATGGACTGGAACGGAGCTGAGGGCAAAGGGCAGAGGTGACTGAAAAGAGAAGACATAACATACCAGACGGCTATGCACTCGATACAAATATTAATGGCTCGACTTCAAAGGATAAAAATGAGGCTCGCAATGAAATTTCGTTCCATGTCCTTCTGGAGGGAAAAAGAAAACGACAAAGACATTGGAATGGAGCTCAGATCAATAAGGAATGAAAGAATTTGGTGACAATCAATTATCAAAAGTATTATCATATATTTTATAAGGATAAAAAAGTGCTATTTATTTGCCAGTTTAACTGAGGTATCAGAAATAATCTAAGCATTATTAATTTGTATCTGAGATAAAATTATGCAAAGAGATTTCACCTGCAGCACCCAGATACTAAGTATATCTACTTAATTCATAAAAGATTCAATCTCTATAAACAGAAAAATCGAATCATTCTGAACATCCTAGAACAAGAGAGAATGCAATTGTTCAAATTTGCCTGGGATTGAAATCACAATTCCTTTTAACGATGTTTACCACCCGCGCCGAATACGACATTACAAGCTTTCTGCAAGGAAACCGAAAACTATTGATTAAGAATTCCCTAATTACAGCTCTTCAAGTGATTTCACTGATTCAGTATATCTTTTGCTAAATTGCTCTAAAGACAAGCATAGCAAAGTAAGAAGAAAATATCGTAAAACGTTTTGAATGTCAACAAGTAGTAGAACAAAAATCTTAGAGTTAAGGAAATTAGCAAGTGCGAAAAAAATCTCAACTCGATACTACAATGAACACGATACATCTCACTACTTATTCAACCAATTCAGCTGAAACAGAAACGGCACTTTTTATACTGATTAATTAAATTTCATTTATATGAATCACTTATGCTACCTGAGAATTAGGGGGCGCGGGTAGGGGAGAGGCAAGCCTGCATTTATTCTTTACAATGTCGTGAATGACAAAATTCTTAGATGGCGTGTTGATGAATGGAGAAAAGAAAACGTATTACGTTTGATTTTGATAGTTATGCTTATTAGTTTAAAGAAGTGATGAAACAAATATAAGGAACAAAAGTCAGATCTAGGGAGTGGGGGACAAAGGGTCTACCTCCCCTATTTGATATATCAGTAACCGAAAGGGAGGGAAAAAAGTATTAAAAATAAGTATTATAATATATCATGGGGATTTTTTAAAAAAATTTCAAACACCACTAAAACGGTGGAAAATATATAAATATTTATACCAGAACCCCCTTTATTTATTTTTTATTTTTTTAAAGATCTGGGCCTATAAGGGACATTTAAGGGGACATTCTCTCATCTTCGCCATTTGGAAAATTCTAGTAACCGAAACAAAGGGAGAAAAATAAAAGAATTTACACGTATTTCAAAAGTTTTTTTTTAATCACTGGAATGGAGAACATAAAACGTATATTACGCTATAAGCGATAACAATTTCTAAAAAATGCTGGAACGACGCTTTAGGTCTTTCCGTTTGAGTTCTGGTTCATGTCCTCCTCCCCTCCCACTCCTTCCCCACATTATTTTTTCTCTATCCGTGATTGGATACTTTCAAATATGGATGTAATATTTTTGATGTATTTGATGTTTTTGTGTATTTTTTGATGTCCTCCAACAAAAAATTTTAATTCTTCCATTCCAACAACCCAAAGTAAATTACTAAGCATGCCACTGCAAAAGCAGCAGGGTTGTTTTACCTCTGAGCGGCATTTTTTTATTCACACAAGAGGCTGAATGGCCAGATCACAAGGAGGACCCCAAGTACGAAAAAAAAATTCTTCACTTTTTCTTATACTGATTCGGACCTTATCAAGTTATATTAACTGAGAAAAACGTTTAAACATTTTTCATTCGTTTCAATTCGTTTTTTGGGGGTCCTTGTTCATTGCAAAAATGGTTACAGCTAGAAATATTTTTTTCCTCATTTTAATAAATAAAAAAAATGAAAATTATTCCATCAAGCAGCTTCTTGCCGTAGGGTTGCCTGTCAGTTTGTGCGCCATAGTAGAAGGTTTGTGAGAAAGGTGAGGACCTCAGTAGAAAAACAACACAAACATCGATGCCTTACTAGGGGTTCGAATCCAAGTTCCTTTGATCAATAGGTAAGAGCGTTAACCATTTGGCCACGGGTCGGCTTAAAACCAGTCCTAAAATTATTACAACCAATAACAATGAAAAGTGATAGAAAAATGAGGGGCAAATCTTACGATTTGTTTTATTATTCGTTTTACGATAGTTTTTTTACTAAAAGAAAATGCAAAAATGAATAAAGTGAAAAAATTAAAAATAAATTCAAATTGCATATAAGCAACTAAAAATGATTTACTAAAAGGAAATTAAAAAAAATTAAATAGATTTCTAACCGAAACAAGCGATGAAATATGAATATAATGAACACTTGAAAATTTAGCTGAAAATTTTTAGCTGAAAATTTTTAGCTGCGCTTGCGATAGATAGCTCAGTGGTCAGAGCACCTGACATGCTATCAGGAAGTCGTGGGTTCGGATCTTGCTGGCAGCGAAACTCGATTTTTCCTATAACTTTTCAAGTGTTCCATGATTAAAGGATATCTTCTGCACTTCTCTGCTATTGAGACCATAAGGAATTTTTCCTGTTAATGTTTGTCACTTCCGTGAATTTATTTCACCATCCGGAACATTTCTTTCTCAACGAAATGTAATGAAATTGCCATATATCTATTTGCTATATCACTCTTATCCATTACCCAATTATTCAAAAGCGGAATTTATTTAATTAAACACTCCTTTTTTCTGACTTTCTATTTTCTGACCTATCATGTCGCTTATTTCCCCTGTAGAAACAAAATGCTTTTCAGCGTAAGCATAGTAAAAAAACTTAGGTAAAGATGCGAAACAGTGTGTTATGTTATCTTTGTTGGTTCGCTGTAACACAGAATAAGTATAAGGTGTTGTTAGTTGCAAGCATATATATTTCTTTTCATACCCTGGTTTTATTATTCCCTGCAGGCGTGCATTCAGGGAGGGGGCTGCTTAGGGTACCGCATCCCCTCCCCCTGTTAAATCTTTGAAATCTGTAATTAAAAAAAAATACTAAAATTATTCACAGGCGTCGCGGTTCAAGGAATTGGGGAAAACGCCGTGTTAATTGAAAGTGAGTAAAATTGAAACAAATGCTAGCAGTTGCAGTTTGTCAGGATCTAGAAAATGGGCCATGGCCTACCCCTTATTTTTAATCTACAAAGACGAAACGTGAAATAGAACACTAATGAGCAAATGATTAAATTACCAGGCAATTTGTGAAATTTCTGAGCTTCCAGCATATATAGCGTTGTTTTCAACAAGACAAACCATCTTTTTAGGGTTAAAAAAAGAGAACACTATTCTACTTTATAAACTGCTTCGAATGCATTTATGCAAAAAAAAATTCTACAAAAAAAAGCACCTCCCTCCCAAACCTTTTTTTTCCCCATAAAATAGGAGGGAGGTGCTCCCCCCCCCCTCCTATTTTATGGGGCGTGACAAAATATTTTTTAAGGCTCTTGAAATAATTCTTTGGCTCATTACTCCCTTAAAAGTATCCTGATTCTCTGGTTCCTTGATTAAACTTTCATTTAAATTTTTGGATTTACGATCTAACTAAGCAATTAAGAAGTTTTTGAGTTGGCTTTCCTGTGACTGTTATCAAGAATATGAATTGCTGTTCTAGACCTATAATATGCATTAATTAATAATTCGTTATTCTTTCGTCTAATTGTGTTTAGATCAACAAAAGTTAGTAAAAAAAAAACTAAGAAACTACCTCTCAGGCAGCTGCTTTCCATAATTTTTCTGAGAGGAGTCTGTCGGTATAATACGTCGTAAAATCCGTGAGGAAAATGAGACAACAGCAGAAAGACAACACATGGAAAGATACATCCATACTTTACCCTGGTCTCTTTGCACCTTAATTAAGCGCGTTAACCACTAGGTCAATCTAAAATTCCTTATAGCAATAGATGAAATGTTGGTCTGAAAAGAGAACCTAGGGAAGGTGAATTGCAGGTTTCGTTTTTTTAATCTTGTAGTGTGAGCAAAGCGGATGAAATGGAGGAAATTATGGTTCGTGGGGATGTTGGTCACATTTGATGTTTTGTAAGAGTGGTAGAAAGTTATTCCTTTATCAATTGAAATTATGGGGATTGGAGCTGCAGATTTCGAAGGAAATGAGGGATAAAAAAATGTAGATTTGGCAACAGAGTATATAATTATTTGGTTACTGGGGGGGGGAGAGTAAGAGGAAAATTCAATAGGTACTATATCCCCAGAATTTCTGGGATTATGAAATATATGACGAAGTCAAACAGTCGTAGTTGGCAACAGTCAGAATTGTTCATTTAGAAAAAGATAGCGAAAGAAACTAGTAAATAAAAGGAATATCTCTTGAAGCTAATATGAGGCTCAATATAAGTATTTCAGAGAAATCTGACAAGAGCTTGTCAGCATAAGCCATGGAAAAGATGTAGACGATTACCTAAACGAGATTTCAACAGAAAGACAGCACATGAACATTGTGATGAAGTTAAAACAACAAGAAGCAATGGTGTAACTCATGGTAATGGTAGTCGAGTATAAAACACTATGTGCTAAATTATCCATGGCAAAATTGATTCAATATTCTGATTTCACACATTATAAGAACCAGAAAGAGGTTGGGAAAGAGGACTTACAGGCAGTGGCGATCTCGAGAATCATATTTCGTTGTGTGTGTGGCTGGGAATTCCAAGTTGAATTTCATATTAGATTTTGATGCAATTAGTTCTAATATGATGCAATCAAAATCAAAGCAGAAGAGGAAATAAGTAAAGACAGTAGAAGATGCCTCTGCATTATTTCACTAGGGCTTGTAAAGGGAAATGTAAGTAAATGCTGAAAGATAAAGGAGAAAAAAAGTTAGATTTGCAGAAAAGTCTCTGTACTCGTTCAGATCAGTGCGCGTTCGTTGAAGCTTCTCGTTCTGGTGAGTACCTAGAAGGGAAGTGATGAAGTAGTTAGAGTGTCCGAAAAATGTTAGTGGCATTTCAAAACTATGCAAAACAAAACGATTTGACATTTAGTCAATTTATTATACAGTAATTAATGTCAAATATTGACGTTGAGTTTCAAATCGGGAGTTCTCGGGGACTACAAAATCGGTTCACTTCTATCATCCCAGAGATATGAAAATTTGGCATTTAAGATATTAAATGGGATCAGGCCCGGATCTAGGAAATAAATAAGGGAGCGGAGCAGGGGACACAACAGGGCCGGAAAAGTAAAAGAGACCGGATTTCCGTTGCAGTATAAAATTTTTCGTTCCTTTTTAAAAGTCTTTAAAATAATTCTTGAAAAATGCATGAATTATGCACAAATTTAATCATATTTGGGAGGAAAGGGGAAATGCCCCCCCCCCCCCCCCCGATCCTGCCCTACATATAATACTAGCGCCACCATATGATACTAACTGCACGCCATCATAACGAGGAAAGTTGAGAGTTTCTTAGCATTCTGAACACAAAATTAATTTTGTTACTTAATTATTAAATATTAAAGTTTTTTTAATAGAAATTAAATTTAGTTTAAAAAACGTTTCTTTTTTTCACAATGACTCTGTATTCATATCACAAAAGAGAATGTCTGAACTCGGGTTAAAATTATTATCATTTTGATACTAGCTTCAAAACTCAGAACACACGGGCTCTTACTGTCAAAACTTTTAAACACGAAGGCTCTGTTTCGCTTCCTTTCCTTCTGTGCCATTTGGCAGCAACATCCATTGGCCATATTCGTGAACTGTTACCAGTGCTAAATGATACACATAAAAACGGGTTGCCGATTTGTTTTCCCAAAAACCGAATGAAGCTAGACAAAACTTAAAATCGTTGTTTGTAAGCAGTTTAATCTTTAGCGAACGAACAAATCAAGCTTAACCGTAAAGAGATTCTTAATATGTGCTTTCAATGAAAGCTCATCTCCAGTTGTCAGCATCGTGCTACTGCTAGTAGACTTCGCACTTCTCCCTTTCTCCACAATGAGTTACCACAAGTAGCTTAATTGGGAGTGGCTGGTTATCATGTCGATCATGCAGGATGGCGAAAAGTTATACACGTATCTCAGTATTCCTTTCCGATTTCACTTATTTATCGGTTATTATCGGTTGCCGAAAATTTATTAATTATCGACAACAAAAAAGTGAACCTCGTAAGCTGAGAGCTGCAAGTCTGCTGAAGGGTGGAAAGTCATTAACGTTCAAAGACAAACTTCATCCACATTTGATTTTCAATAGCGCGAATTTAACCTACTATGATACGCAGCGCGGAATTATTCCGCGTTTCATTCAGAAACTCGAAATGAAGTTTCATTGATTTTCGGATGCATATGAATTTTCCTGCATTTCTTTCTTTTGAATAAATGTCGTTAAATCAACGTGTTGGAATTTGCGGTAACTAGATTTCTGATTCCGTTCGCTTTCGAAAGCTTCCTTTGATTAATTTTTTGGTTAATTACAGCCTAAACTATCGATAACCCATAGCACCTAATTGACTGCTATTGAGAGAAGTTTTGCAGCCAAGAGCTTTTCTTCAGATGCTGATCAAACAGCGCTCTGTTGCTAGGCGACCTAAGTGGGGCGAGCAGCAACAGGCAGCTTCAGAATTATGAGCTGATGAAACCAGGTCTGTTACTAGCCTCCTGTAACATTTGGTCCACATCTTGGAGAACCGGGCCGTCTGTGTCAAGCTGCCTGTTCCCCGAGGTCCACTCCGATACAACACTCCCATTTGTTGCCTTGGTAACCAGTTCCATTCTCTCTCTTCTAGAGGGATACGAGGAGACGCTATCAACCAACCAGCAATCACTTCTGTCAAAGGACCCACGTACTGCACGACAACGGCCAATGAAAGGACTCACAGCGATTGAATGACTGTTCGGAAGATGCATGGCTCCGCCTCCGTCGCTATAGCAACAGAGCGTTAGAGAGAGAAGCAGTCGAGAGCAATACGGCGCAGCTCTCCGACAGGATGAAGCAAAGGGACATAAAATATTAATTTGTGCTTTAGACGGTTTATTCTGCCTTTGCTCTAATGTCGTATTTTTAAATCCTTGGAAAGATAAAAGGAGAAAAGAACTTCAAAGAGGGAATTGCGAGGCATTTGTTAAATGTGCTTGTGGCTAAAGCTACAGCAGAAGACTTTGGGTTCGGACGAAGCAGAGAATGCTTTCATTATTAAAGGCAGGTTTCATTAAGAGAGACGATCTTTATTTATTTATTTCGTAATGAGACTAGCTAATAAAAGCGCTAAAAAAGTGTAGAAATGTTTTGGATGAATACAAGATCACGAAACGGCAGCATTAAATTGGGAGAAGTAACAGCACAAAATAAGTTTTGGCATTATTTTCCTTAGGGAATATATATGTTCCTCGATCTTATATCGATATTCAATATCTATCTTAAAGAAGCTTCGCTTCGAGTTCACAACTGAATTTATTTATCGTCCAAAGGAGGATTTGTAGGACCAATGGGAATTAAAAGTCTTAATACTGCTTTACAGAAAGATCAAGGAGTTGTAATTCGGGTTCAGATCCTGCATAAAGTGTTCTTTAACGACATAGGTATATGGCTTTTCTGCACACTGATTAACGTCCCATCCGACGGACGGCGGCTTTTCACTGTCTCCTTTCTCACAGAGGGCAGGGTGGTGGTTAGCGGAGATAATCTCAACATAGGCACAGTTTAGACACGAATCTGGGAACTGCCGATTATGAGCCTCGCGCATTACCGACTGAGCAACCCTCGTCCTCGGAGAGGGTGGAGGATAAGGCTACTTAATCTCACAGATATTTTGAGATTGATTAAGGGACTCATATTTAAAATACCTTATTTTGTTTGAATATTTTAATTGTTACCTTTTCTAACTACTAATTAATTTCTGTTTGTTATTTAATTAAAATACGCATTCCGTTTTATGTTGCAAAAATGCTTGACTTCATGCCTAAAATTCAAATAAACCGGAATACATATTGCCTCTGGCGAATGTAGAATGCTCATTTTCAAAGAAAATGCTTTTCATTTTCCGAATTTTGCATCCTTTATAACAGTAGTAATTCTCAGCAAGTGCTGAGAGGAAAATGTAAATAATAATAATATATTATTAGCCCTATAAAACGCAAAAAGCACATCTCATCTATCCCTTAAGTAGCTCTGCTCCTCCCCTAATGTTAAGAGACAAATCAGTCAATGAATATGAAATGAAGTAATTTATTTATTATTAGTAAATTGAAATAATATTGAAAAATAGTTTTAAAAATAAAAAGAATCTGATCGAATTCATAATTAAAAACCTAAGTCTGGGAATATATGTTCTTCAACACAATCTGTGAGCAGATTTGCAATTTCTAGCATAAATATATCGTTTACAATACTACTTTAAGCTTTACATTTTCTATATTTGGCACTCTATAACGATGTAAATTAAGGCTTTTGAAGATTTTGAAGAGTATGAATCATCATATTTCGCTAGTATCTATTCAACTCAAAAAGAATTTTTCATTAATCCCTCAAAACAAAAAGTTGTGCCCTCCCCCCACCCCCGGGGGTGAAGGGACAAATTGTTCCTGCCAGTGTAAAAACCTAAATCATCACACTCCACCATAAAATATAAAATTTCTAGCCAAAATAAATCGTTTGTAGCATTCGCTTAAAATTTTCAAAATATTTCACGTTCAGAAGACGGCTGTTGGTAGATTCGAAAAATGAGAATCGTAATTGTTTATCAATGCTTATTCAACCCCAAAAAAAATGTTCCTGTTTTCCTCTAAAAGCAAACAACTGTCTCTTAAAACAAAACAATCCTCCTCCCCTGGGGGGAAAGGTAATAAAACTGTTGCTTTCAATGCAAACTTTGCGACCTTCACATTTCATCACCAAACTTTCAATTTTCTAACATAAATTACATCGCCTGCAAAATTCGTTTAAAATTTTACCATTTCAAAATTTTACACAGTTAGAGGGCACAGTTATAGGTATTCGGAGATTCGGAAAGTGCGAATCGTAATTATTTCATCAGTACCTATTTAAACACAAAAAAATTTTGAATTCATATCTAAAATCAAAAAAAGTTGAATACCTACAGACGGACAGACAGACGACAAAGTGAAAACATTAGCTCGTTTTTTCTGAAAACGAGCTGAAAAAAAGATCGTAATTAATGTGTCCATTTTGAATACCTACTAATACATGAAACGCCTGCTAGATGTGTGTTTGAAACATTTGCTAAATGTATCTCCATCTCCGAAACATCTCCAAAACTTCGAAAGTCAATGTTATATACCAACGTTTAGTAATCTCGCTGCCCACCAAGAACTAGGCACCTCTGACCCTTCCCCCCATTTAATGTAAATGTGTAAAAACTATTACGCACTTTCTTTAAAAAGTTTTGATTTTTAGAATGAAGTAAAACATCATTTTTTACTCTTATAATTCAATTCCATTTTCAATTAAATAAAAACAGCAATAATATGAAATTATTTTGAAAAACTTTTCTAATAATCCGCCATATAAGATAAAGAATGAATGTTTATATCGCTATATAAGGTAAAAGAATGAATGTATATATTTGGGTTCTGAGAGAGAAACAGCCAATTGCTCAAGTTCTGATGTTGAGACGTCTGTGCATTCATGTTTTTTGTTTTCATCAGAACTCGACAACTTATGCTCACTTGATCAAAGAGACAAAGTATTGTAGTAAAATGCAAATAAAATGAACACCAAAGTAACGAAATATAAGTTTAACTATTTTTTTTCCCGATCTCGATCAATTTACAATGTATCGCGATGGAAAATTATTTCCTTTTAAAGAATACCATTTTAAAGAAAATATCGTATAACTTAATATAGATTTCTTCCGATGCAAAAAAAAAATTACCAGTATAACGAAATTTGTAAAAGGAAAATCCTTACACAATGTGTGCAACGTACATTTTTCCATCTTTAAGTGCTTTGTTTATAGCATTTGGCAACGCTTTGAAAAAGGTCCGGATCTAGAAAATTCGAGGGAGGCGGAGGCAAGAAACACAATCGAGCCGAAAAATTGTAAAAGGTGGCCAAGACTGTGGATTTCCAATGCAGTGTATCATTTTCCCCTTTGTTAAAACGTTTTCCCTGTTCTTTAAAAAAAAATTCTCGAAAAATTCTTGAAATATAAAAAAAAATCATAATTTTTGCCTCTTTTACCACAATTAGCATTCTGACAAGGGGGGGGATGACTCCTTTGCCCCCTCCGTAGATCTAGCCCTGCTTTGAAATATCTAGCCAATAGCTGAGCTATTGCATATCGCCCGGCACGCATTTTTGTCAATTTCACTGCGTGCATAGATGCTCTCTACGCATGCCTGCATAATGCTTTAAAGCAGGCTTCCACATTTTCCTACCATAAAAGGGGATTTTTGAACTTGGAGATCTACGTATTCTGATTGTATTGCATTGCCAGTAAAGAGGAATTCTTTCAAAGCATTTCCTATACATACGTTTAGTTTCGTTATTAGCAGCCATTATGGCGCGAAAACCTTCGCCGTTTCGCATTGACACGGAAGATATTCCGGACATTGTATTGGAGAGTTGAGAAATCATTTAAGAATTCACGGAGAAATGCTAAATAAATTTACCGACTTTTTTAAGAAGTAAACTCTAACACACGGTAAAAATGATTATTTTGTAGATGTAACAATCATAGCACTTCTTCTTATAATGCATTCACTATACCAATATCTCAGTATAACGAAACAACTTTGGTCCCCTGCTCGGTTTCGTTATACTGGCATTTCACTGCATTCATTAAATGAATGTAGTCAAAGTTGCCTACTTTTGTTCATACAAGCGAGTCATACGTGCAACTTCGTCGTCATATTTGGGAATCTCAAATATGGGTATATGTCGGTAAGTTGCCTACTTTTGTTCATACAAGCGAGTCATACGTGCAACTTCGTCGTCATATTTGGGAATCTCAAAAATGCTTGATTTTTTCCTTTCAGAGGAATCGAAAATCATATGATCCCATTGTGTGTAATGTAATTTTACCTAATCTACTACCAGTCTCATCAACATCATTTGTCAAAAGGGCTAAATCATCAGCATAATCTAAATTAGAAATTTTCGTATCTCCAGACCATTTAAGTCCAAGTTTCCCTTGCAGTGAATTTCGCATAACATAATTAATAACCAAACTAAAGAGAAAAGAAGACAAAATGCACCCTTGTCGAACATCAGAAGTAATGCTAAACCAATTGCAACTCTTACCAACTCTCACACAAGACTCAGTGTTATTACAGAGAGCTTTCATTATGCTAACTAACTTGTCAGGTATACCACATGATCTCACAATCAACCACAAATTATGACGATCAACAGAGTCGAAAGCCTTTTTGAAATCAACAAAGCTAGCCACCAAAGGTTTCTGCAACTCTAAACATTTCTCAAGAATCTGCCTCAATGAAAATATCTGATCTACACATCCCCTACCACTTCTGAATCCACATTGCTCATCACGCAATTTACTATCAACCAGATTCTTAATTCTATTAAGCACAATCATGGAAAGAACTTTACCTGGAACAGAGAGTAGGCTGATACCCCTATAGTTATCAGAAGAACTGCGATCACTTTTTGTGAAAATAGGGATAACAATAGCTCTGGTAAAATCTTTAGGAACCATGCTTTTATCATAAAAGATATTCAGAATTTCAGTCATCCAAGTGGTAACAGAAACATTCCCAGCTCTAAGCATTTCTGTAGTAATTTCATCAATCCCTGGGGATTTATGAAGTTTAAGTTTAGGAACAGCCAAAATAACTTCAGAATGTGTTATAGGGCCAACATTAAAGCCACCAATGCATCTATTATCATTGCAAAAAATGGGTGTAGAACTAACCACATTGTTTAGAACATCATTGAAATGCTCAGCCCACCTAGCCATGAGAGAATCCTCACCTTCTATAATCTTACCTTGTTTATCCTTCAATCCCTGTATACCTGTCAGTTTTCTACCACACAAAACATTAACTATCTGGTACAGCTCCCTGCTGTTGTGCTGTCTAACTGCTTCCTCGGCTTTGTCAGCCAAGCCATCAAGCCAAAGATTCTTATAAGCAGCTAACTGATCCTTTACACATTTATTGAGCTCTCTGTAGTGCTTTCTATTAGGACTAGTAGGGTATTGATTAAGGACATTCCTATATTCTTTCTTTCTGAAATAAGCTCAAGTGCCTTATCACTCAAATAATTCTGTCTCCTCTGCTCCTTGTTTCCTAAAAGAGTAGTATTAGTTTCCAAAAAAGCCTGTTTTAAATGGTCCCATTCTTCCTCAACTTCAGTAGTAAGCAAACCATGACTGTCATAATGACTAACTAGCCTATCATGTTAAGTTTAGCTATAACTGGGTCTTTCAAAGCTTTAATATTAAAGGTAAAAATTTTAACCCTAGCACAACACTTTTTAAGTTTAAGTTGCAAGACACTTTTAACAAGGAAATGGTCATATCCAATTTCAGCTCCCCTATATGACCTGGTATTCCTAACAGAACTAGCCCATTTGCTGTTAATTAATATAAAATCAATCATATTCTTATGCAGCCCATCAGGTGAAACCCATGTTTATGTTTGTACCCAAACTTATCTATGTCACGGTGTTTGTAATAAGTGTTAATTATTCTAAAATCATTTAGTTTACTTACCTGTAGGAGACGTTGCCCATTGCAGCTACCAATACCAAAAGGGCCTATCACTCCTCCCCAAATATCAGAGTCAGTACCAACTTTGGCATTGAAGTCACCTAGAACAAGAATAATATCTCCTTTCTTGATATGATAGAATTCAAAATATCCTGAAGTTGTCCGTAAAACCTATCCTTCTCATCCTCATCGGCATCCTCATTGGGGGCATAATAGCAGATAGCATTCAAGTCTTTAACGCTTGTCTGAAATTTTGCTGTAAATTACCTTTCATTAATGCACTCATATCCTAGCGTGTCTGCTGAGGAGACCAACGCATTGGTGATGTTTATTATCTTTCATCCCTGAAAAGAAAAATTTAAGATTATTTTTAAGAATTTGACCTTTATCGTTCCATCTGGTCTCTTGTAAGCTGAGAATATCTAAATCAGGCATGTCCAACCCGCCGCCCTGGACAGCTAGTAATGCGGCCCACAAAATTGTAAAGTTTACGTGTTTACGACATAAGCTTTCAACATGATTATGTGATTTTCAGCGAGTTTTTGATATCCCATTAGTTTTATGCTGCCCTTTTTTAATTTTATAATAAAAAAACGTAAGAAAATAAATGAAGTTTTATTTTTCTTCTTCTTCATCATCATCATCATCATCATCATCATCATCATCATCATCATCATCATCATCATCGTCGTCGTCGTCGTCGTCGTCGTCGTCGTCGTCATCCTTAAGCAGTCATGGGCTACGGAGGTCCAACCAGACTGCGCAGTTTAATTCTCCAAGCATATCTGTCCTGAGCTACATCTTCTGCATCCGGCCACTGCACACCAATTCTAACAAGGTCCTGTTTGACATTGTCTGCCCACCTCATCCTAGGTCTCCCCCTCCTTCTGAGGCCTCTAGGCACACTGTTCGTAACCCTATTCGCCAATCTATAATTATCCATACGGACAACGTGGCCAAACCAGCGGAGTCTCTCTCTGCAAAATATTCTGCTTAAAGGAGGTTGCAGACTCCTTTGCCTAACCTCATCATTAGTTACAAAGTTAAACCACCTAATACCCAAGATACTGCGTAAGCATCTAGAATCAAAAGCATCTAGTTTCCTGTTATCTTGCTTACACAGCGTCCAAGTTTCACTACCATAACTAACCCTAGAAAGAACCAAACTATTATACAGTCTAATTTTAGTCTTTAGGTGTATACGCCTATTTCTCCACACTCTCCATAGATTCTTAAAAGTCCCGGCAGCAATACCTATTCGTCGGTTAATCTCATGCCATACATCACCATTATCTGTTACATAGCTCCCAAGAAAATTAAACTGTGACACCTGCTAAAGACTGCAACCATTCAGATTAACTGAATCACAGCCTGCCTGACCAATTTTCATCACTTTAGTTTTCTCTCTGTTTATAACAAAACCTACTTTACTACCAGTCTCATGAACAGTTCGAATGAAAGAGTTCATCTCATCGAAAGGGCTACATCATCAGCATAATCTAAATCAGACATTTTGGTATCTCCAGACCTTTTAAGGCCAAAATCTTTCCCTTGAAGTGAATTTTGCATAACATAATCAACAACCAAACTAAAGAGAAAAGGAGACAAAATGCACCCTTGTCGAACACCAGACGTAATGCTAAACCAATTGCTACAAGACTTACCAACTCTCACACAAGACTCAGTGTTATTTATAGAGAGCTTTCATTATGTTAACTAATTTGTCTGGTATACCATATGATTTCACAATCAACCACAAATTATGACGATCAACAGAGTCGAAAGCCTTTTTGAAATCAACAAAGCTAGCAACCAAATGTTTCTGAAACTCTAAACATTTCTCAAGAGTCTGCCTAAGTGAAAATATCTGATTTACACATCCCCTACCACTTCTGAATCCACATTGCTCATCACGCAATTGCCTGTCAGACAGATTCTTAATTCTAATAAGCACAATCATGGAAAGAACTTTACCTCGAACAGAAAGTAGGCTGATATCCCTATAGTTATAACAAGAAATGCGATCACCTTTTTTGAAAATAGGGATAATAATAGCTATGGTAAAATCTTTAGGAACCATGCCTTTATCATAAAAGTTATTCAAAATTTCAGTCATCCAAGTGGTGACCGAAACATTCCCAGCTCTGAGCATTTCTGAAGTAATTTCATCTACCCCTGGGGATTTATGAAGTTTAAGTTTAGAAATAGCCAAAATAACTTCTTCATCATCAGCATCATCCTCAGGCAGACATGGGCTACGGAGGTCCAACCAGACCGTGAAATTTAGTTCTCCAAGCAAGTCTATCCTGAGCTACATCTACTGCATCTGGCCACTGCACACCAATTCTAACAAGGTCCTATTTGACATTGTCTGCCCACCGCATCCTAGGTCTCCCCTTCTTTCTGGGGCCTTTAGGCATATTGTTCATAACCCTATTCGCCAATCTATAATTATTCATACGGGCAACATGGCCAAACCAACGGAGTCTCTCTCTGCACAATATGCTGCTTAAAGGAGGTTGCAAACTCCTTTGCCTAACCTCATCATTAGTTAAAAAGTTGAACCACCTAATGGCCAAGATACTGCGTAAGCATCTGGAATCAAAAGCATCTAGTTTCCTGTTATCTTGTTTACAAAGTGTCCAAGTTTCACTACCATAACTAACCCTAGAAACAATCAAACTATTATACAGTCTAATTTTAGTCTTTAGGTGTATACGCCTATTTCTCCACACTCTCCTTAGATTCTTAAAAGTCCCAGCAGCACTGCAATCCTTGTATGCCTGTCCGTTTTCCACCACATAAAACATTAACTATCTGGTACAGCTGTCTGCTGTTGTGCTGCCTAACTGCTTCCTCAGCTTTGTCAGCCAAGCCATCAAGCCAAAGATTCTTATCAGTAGCTAACTGATCCTTTACACGTTTATTAAGCTCTCTGTAATCCTTTCTATTAAGACTAGTAGGGTACTGATTAAGGACATTCCTGCAGTTCCTTCTTTCTGAAATAAGCTCAAGTGCCTTATCACTTAAATAAATCTGTCTCCTCTGCTCCTTTTTTCCTAAAAGAGTACTGTTAGTTTCCAAAAAAGCCTGTTTAAAATGGCCTCATTCTTCCTCAACTTCAACCATGACTGTTATAATGACTGAGTAACCTATCATGGTAAGCTTTAGCTATAACTGGGTCTTTCAGAGCTTCAGTATTAAAGGTAAATTTTTTAACCCTAGCACAACACTTTTTAAGTTTAAGTTGCAAGACACTTTTAACAAGGTAATGGTCAGATCCAATTTCAGCTCCCCTATATGCCCTGGTATTCCTAATAGAACTAGCCCATTTGCTGTTAATTAATATGTAATCAATCATATTCTTACGCAGCCCATCAGGTGAAACCCATGTGTACTTATGTATGTTGCGGTGTTTGTAATAAGTGTTAGTTATTCTGAATCCATTGAGTTTACACACTGGATGGCCTTGACGGGAGGCTACCATCTGTCTCCCAACAGCTGTTCCAGTGGGTACCCTCCCCCAACCTTCTCAGAGCCATTGGGGTCCTTGCAACCTGGCCATTTAGCCCATGGTATGCAAAAAAGTGCGGCTCAGAGGTAAAACAACCCAAACCATTGAGTTTACTTACCTGTAGGAGACGTTGCCCATTGCCATTGCAGCTACCAATACCAAAAGGGCCTATTACTCCTCTCCAAAGGTCAGAGTCAGTACCAACTTTGGCATTGAAGTCACCAAGAACAAGGGTAATATCTGCTTTCTTGACAGAATTCAAAATATCCTGAAGTTGTTCATAAAACCTATCCTTCTCATCCTCATCGGCATCCTCAGTGGGGGCATAATAGCAGATAACATTCACGTCTTTAATGCTTGTCTGAAATTTTGCTGTAAGAAACCTTTCATTAATGCCCTCATATCCTAGAAGAGCATCATTAGCATGTCTGCTGAGCAGCAGACCCACGCCTTGGTGATGCTTTCCATCCTCCCTCCCTGTAAAGAGAAATTTAAAGTTATTTTTAAGTATCTCACCTTTACCTGTCCATCTGGTCTCTTGCAAGCCTAGAATATCTAGGTTATAGCGCTGGAATTCCTGCATGAGGAGATAAAGAGAATAATCTCTATGTAATATCCTCACGTTCCACGTTCCTGCAGAGAGAAAATGATTAGTAGGATTTTTAAAGAAATTAGGTTTATTGAGATTGGTAGGGCCAACAATATCAAACAGCCCCCTGATCGCAGGCATGGGGCAAAGACCTGTTACTCCTCCGCTAAAGGCTGAAGTCACCGATGCTGGTAGGAACTTCAGGCACCACCTTTTCAAGTGGACGTTTTCAAGAGCCATATGGCCTGCCTGAGACACATTACTCCAGTTTAGGCTTGACGATGCCCAACTAGCTAAGTAAGGTGCAGGTACCTGCGATGGCCTCTGATTAGGATTATCCACCAGCTGATATAAGGTATCACATGCCTCTGTTCACTTAGAGCTGGCAACCCAGAAGCAAACAGAAAACACAGTGGCAGACTCTCCCTCAACAGAGGCACACCAGTGCAGCAAGTCCAGGATCAATAATCAAGCTCAAATCCATAAACAAGTCCAGTCTAGTAGGTATAAATGGTCAGCACCAGGACCCTGTGAAGTTGACCACTCCTCAGCAGGGTTGAAAAAAAAATAAAAAGTGGCCATAGATGACCAGATCAGTAGGCCATACTGAACTGGCAGCCCTCCCCTTCCGTTCCCTTCCAAAAGAGAATATCTCTTTTGAAAGGTACTGACGCCCTGCACCACGAGAAGGCGGGGTCAGACATTAGGTGCTAGACCTGGCCGGTTCTGTGCATCATCACTAGGGATTGGTACACAGCTCTCCTTCCAGTTTACGCCTAGCTACCATTTACAGGTCTTTCATTAACTATATTATATATTTTATATGCGGCTCAAAACAATTCATCTTCACTCAATGTGGCCCAGGGAAGTCAAATCTTCATTCAATGTGGCCCAGGGAAGTCAAATCTTCACTCAATGTGGCCCAGGAAAGTCAAAAGTTTGGACACGCCTGATCTAAATTATACCGGTTGAATTCTTGTCTGAGGACATCAAGAGAAAAAGCTCTGTGCGGAGTCCTCACATTCCAACTACCTATGGAGAGAAAATGGTTAGTGGGATGTTTAAAGAAACTATGTTTATTGAGAGAGGGAATGCCGACAATATCAAACAGCCCCCTAATAACAGACATGGGGCAAAGACCCGTTCCCCCACCACTAAAGGCTGAAGCCATCTGTACTGGAAGATTTCCTCCAGTGTAAAATTTGACAGTAGAACATTTTTGACATGATTTGACATGATTGCCAGTAGAAGCAAATGATGAAATATTAAAGGTAAACTGAGAGTGTTTGCCAGTTTCCAATATTTGTTCAAGGAACCAGCTCCTAGAATAAGGACACTGCCCATTGTCTGCTGCAATTGAAGCGAAATTGGCTACAATCGTCTATGTTAGGTTGTGTTTTACTAGGTCACAAGGACCCCAATGACTCAGAGAATGTTGGATAAGGAGACCCACTGGACAGCTGTTACAAGGCAGATGGTAGCCTCCGTCAAGGCCATCTAACCTGTTGTTTAATGAGCACAAGGCACAACTCATGCACTCAAGATCCTGATCAGTCTCAATGATTTCGAAAATGGAGGATCTATTTTAAAATTTTATGGAGGATACGAAATTAATACAATGAAATATGATCGATGGCGAAATTAATATCAATGTAATATGTCCATATGTAATATGGAAGATACGATAAAAGGATAACTTAAACACAGCTGAACACATTGAATATGAAGAGAATCATAAATCGAGAATTCAACTTTATCAATTTTTTAATAAAGTTTGCGAATAAAAATAAATTACTCCCTCAAGTAGTTGACAAGGCTGTCTGAAAGAAGCCATCAGTAATACGTTATTGAAAAGATTTGTGAGGAAGGCAAGACTTCAACAGAAAGAAATTGTCTGAATTTTACAGGAGATTCGAACCCAAGCTCCTTTCCTCCGCAGACAATATGTATATAATTCGCTAATGTGCGTGTATCACATTTCAGCTATATAATTATTTTAAGCATACAGGCAGCAAAGACTCCTGAAATGACCATTCCAAACAGCTCATCTAAATATTCCAAAGCCAATTGCTCGTTACTTGTACAAGACTTTTACTCGATAAAGTGATCTGCGTTTAACGCAGGATGTCTCTTGCATTCAAACATTTCAGATCGATTTTTTAATGAAAACGAAATAGAGACAGCAGCAAAAATCAATTATAGACAGCTTAATAATCTAAAAGGGATCGATTATCCGTGCCAAGCGGTTAGCGTGTATGGTTACTGATCGATGGGTCTTGGGATTGAGACCCGTATGGATGGTGTCTTTCCACTGAGGTCTTGATTTCCTCACAGACCTTCTCTATAGCGTATTAAACTGACAGGCTCATTCAAACCTCTGCGGCAAGCAACTGCTTGTGGATGATATTTATTTTATTATTTTAATATAACCAGACCTACTGAGATGAATTAATGCAGTCATACCCTGTTTAACATCGTTATTTGGTTCCAAGAACACAACAACGATGGGCAAAACAATGTTACCAGGAGCAGTTAGTTCCGTAGAAAAACAATGTTATAAATGGAAGATAAGTTCATGGTTGGCCAAAGTTTCGGCCATAAAAGCTTAAAATAGATCTTTAAAGAGACTTGATACCTCTACGTATACAGCATAATCTTGATTATGGCAAATTATATCGAGCATTTGAAATATAACTAAACATTTAAAAAACGTGAATTAAAGTATTTGAACTTGAAACTTAACAATGCCTTCCTTCAAGAACTTGAATTTTTGCTAATGCGGTTGAGCATTAAATTAATGTGATGAATTTCATCTCTAATTAGAGTGATTTTTAGTGCTCTTTTGGAATATTTAGATGAGCTGTTTCGAGTGGTCATTTCAGGAGTCTTTGCTGCCTGTATGCTTAAAATAGCTATATAGCTGAAATGTGATACACGCACATTAGCGAATTATACAGGGTGATTCAGAATTCATCATCAATATTTGGTGGGGAGGTAGGTAATAAGAAACGAAGGAGATTTCACATAGGAAAGCATGGGCGCATATGCCATGTAGTAGGGCAAAATGACCCCAGTTCAATGATGGAAAGAACACATAAGAAGGAAGTGGTAAGGGAAAAACATTTATTATCTTACATGTAACAGTTCTTTGCATTGGTTGTACAGATTTACAAGAGGTGCTCGAACTGCCGACCATGTGCTAGAATGCATGACTCACAACGGCGTTGCATGGACAGCCGGACCCTGTGGAAGATGCCTGGCATTTCCCGGATGTTTGAGGCAGCAACTGATATGCGTGCTACAAGATCCATAGCACTATCAACAGGGGTCTCGTACACCATGTTTTTCATAGCACCCCATACAAAGAAATCGATTGGAGATAAATCCGGTGAACGTGGTGGCCAAGAAACCAGTCCACCGCGGCCAATCCATTGACCACCAAACTGTCTGCGTAGGTAAGCACACACAGCATTTGTGAAATGTGCAGGAGCGCCGTCATGCTGGAACCACATTCGCCGGAGACTACCATCAGGAACCTCGTTCAGAAGATCCGGTAACACAGTCTGAAGAAATGTTAGGTACTTGGCACCGTCCAAACGGGATGGTAGTAAATACGGGCCCAACAAACAGTCACCGACAATCCCAGTCCACACATTGACAGCAAAACGTTGTTGCGCAGCTCCAGGTCTTGTACTGTGTGGGTTCTGATGAGCCCACACATGCCAATTGGGTGTGTTGAAGACACCCTCTCGAGTGAACAACGCCTCATCGGTGAAAAGAACATACATTGGGAAATTGGGATCAACGGCTGTTCTCTGCATGAACCACTGACAAAAAATAACACGCTTGGGATGGTCGTCTGCTGCCAATAATTGCACTCTTTGCAGATGAAACGGATGTAACCCTTCATCGTATAATATCCGCCACGCTGTTGCTTGCGAAATTCCAAACTGCCTAGCCATACCTCGTGTGCTAGCACCAGGTTATTCCTCGATTTCCTGTAGGACAGCTTCCTCTACTGCTACTGTCCATGCCGATCTGCGCCTCCCTCGATTAACATTACTAGCAGCAAACGATCCTGTTTCACGCAGTTGGCGATGAATACTTGAAAACATTTGATGCTGTGGCACACGGCGGTTTGGGAAGCGCACTGCATACAATTGCCTGGCTCGAAGACATCTTTCTCCTGCCGCACCGTAAGTTACATGCATATCTGCACATTCATTCCACGTATACCGGTTCATGTTACTTCTGCAAATTCACCTTGTCGAATGACAACTGACTGCACGCGTCAAACAGCTGTGCTTCTGTATGAGAGGTGTGTACACACAGCGCCCTCTACACCACCATGCGTTCGTCTGCCCCCATACTTTCCTATGTGAAATCTCTTTCTTTTCTTATTCCCTTCCTCCCCACTAAATATTGATGATGAATTCTGAATCACCCTGTATACATACACTGAAAGGACAATTTATTATTCACACCTACTTAATAACATGTGGGTTCACCTTTCTCCCTCACAACAGTAGCAATACATCGTGGCTTGGACTCGAACCACACGTTTGAAACGTTCGAGTAATATTTTATTTATTTATTTTTTTTTTTGATTTGCGACATATAGGATATCCTAGAAGCTACTCCTAGCTTTTACAGGCCTTCTCATGCAAGGACATGCTCTACTAAGACCAAAGTCACTGCTGACCACTGCCGTAGTTAGAGCTAAATATTGTAGCCTTTGATTTCAGGACAACCGTCTGCAAAGCACCGAGAGTTGCCGGAGGTGGATTTTGGTCTCGAATGCATCATCCCACTTCGTCCCGCAGAAGATCAATAGGGTTCAAATCCCGAGAGTGAGAGGGCCAGTCGAGAGTTGTGAACTCACTGGAATGACCAGTAGTTTACCAAACAAGAGCAATGACACGTGGCATTGTCTTGTTGAAAGAAGACCTCTTGCTGTGGGAAATGGATAGCCTGGAATGGGTATACTGTAGGTGGTCGGAGAGTGCGTCAACATAACCTTGTGTGGAGGTCTCAACAGGTACAAGAGCCCCTTGGTGCTCTTGTACCTGTTGAGATCTCCACACAAGGCATGCATAAGGCCACGTAAGCATGCCCCAGAACATTAAATAACCACCACTTTCCTGTAATACCCCTAATTGACAATTGGAATCCATGGCCTAATGTGGTCTATGCCACACAAGTAACCTCCCATTGGCGCGTTGTAGTTGGAACCTCGATTCATCAGACGAAGCTACCCATTTCCAGTCTTCTATGCAGTCATGCTATCCTAGTGGAATTGTCTTTGCACAACCTTCATAGCTACCTGGTCGTTTAAGATGTTTTTAACAATTGTTGAAGTCTATTTCTACAGGTAATCTGTGTGTTTACTATGGATTGATTCTTAATAATGAACGCTTAAGCGTGATTGACCTCCTCATTAACTTCTAAATGATCAGAAACAATTGGAAAACTTGCCTCTTCTGAAATATAGATGACGCAAGGTCCGCCACATCTCAGTGAAAGATTTATAGGTCTTTTTCTGGAAGGTTTTAACGTCTGATGCGTGGTTTAACGGTACGGAATAGCACCCTGGTATGTATCTATAGAGTTGCGGGTTCGCTTCCCGCCGCGTCAGCGATAATTTTTGTTTTTTCAGATGTTTTTAACGAAAGTTACAACTTGTTTAGCACCAGTTATCGTCGATGGCAGATGATATGGAATTGTGTCCCCGCTGGAGTATCAGTATGACTGTACTAACAATCTTCTAAAAGAACTAAAACATGTCTTTTCGAACTAATGGACTGCTTCGTTAGATATTATCCTTTCCTGTATATGTCAGTTCTGATTAATTTCCAATAGATTTATATATCCTAGGTTTGAGATATTCTTCTTCTTATAAATGAGGAGCGTGTAATCTACTGTCCATTAAATAGGATCCAGACCACAGAGCATGTTTGTCCTGATAGACTGGAAGAATCAGTATAAGTTTTTTCGAGTGGTTGGTAACTGTCATTCAGTTCAGCCATTTTAAAAACGTTTATTTGTATTAAGTAGTCTCTGTGTAGCGTACTATGCAGATTTAATTTCGTTGTAATATCAACTGATTTATCTCTAATATTTTAATACCGTTAAAGTTATATAAAAAGGTAGAGAATCCAAACGATTATTGATTCAATGCGAACGTTTTGGTTTTTGTGTGGACTCCATTATTGAAAAATGGTCTAGTAGAAAATGTTGAAAATCCTTTCTCCAGATCAATGTTAGATATTATCCTGTTAAAAAAACATTTATTTTCTGCTCAATCAACAATGGAATGTATGTCAAAAATTGTGCTTTAACTACTCAAGGAGAAACTTCTTCGAGGATCCTGCATTTTATTTTTTCAAAGCACTATTAAAGCTATTTCTTTTAATTTTAGTAATTTCGTGTTGAAAAAAGAAACAAGCTCCTGTTGACATCCAGTGAAGATCACTGATACAGAATTTTTCTTCTTCGGAAAGGTGTATTAAAGGTCCGAAATTTCCCATGCGCATTATTCGACTTTTTAGAGTTTAAATTTTTGAATACGCATAAACTTTATATGTATTCACACAAAAAAAATCCTCAGTAATAATAATAGATAATAATAATAATAATCAGTAAATCAAATCTTCAGTAATTCAGAAACTTAAAGATAAAAAAAAGATACTTCACCTATACCATTAGGTCAGCAGCATCTAAAACTAAATTTTCGAGGTGGAGGGGGGGGGGAGTAAAATGGCTATTTTTTGTTATTTCCAGGAACAAGGGGGCGAGGGTAGATAGCGCGCCAGGCTCGTAATGCAGTTCCCACTTTCGAGTCCCAACTGTGGGATAGCTCTGGAGTTAGCGGAGATCATTGAGGTAGTAATACTAGAGACCGGACTCCGTTTCCCATACCACTGGCAGCCATGATCACACGCAGATGTGACTGCAGACTGCTTAAGGAGGTAAGAATACCCATGATGCCTTGCGAATGGCAGTAAACGACGATGAATGCTATTAAATAATGCGCTCCAAATGATTAAAATGAAGCAGAACTTTGCTGTGTTTTATTTAAATGAGGTTATTCCAGTGTAGTAATTAAAACAACAAAATAGATTTAATTAATGCACAGTTATCGATTTATATCGGATGAAAAGCGAAGACACTGGAAACTGCTTCTCTTTCAAATTGAGGTTTTGTATGAAAATTTAGAAAACATTCTGTATGCTCTTAATATGTGGTTAAAGCTGAACTAAGTTTATTGTAAACTTAGCAAAGTTTACTTTGAACCCGTTTAAAACAGGGACAATGGTAAACATATTTTAAAATCTAATGCATGATCAAATCTTTCAGCTTAAGCAAAAGTCTACTAAATTTATAAATCTTAATTGTGCAAATCCGTCGTTAAGAAACAACATAGAAAAGTCAAATTTATTTTGTACTTTCATTAAAAAATATTAATTTTTTATTAATATTATAATAATATACATTTATACATTATTTATATTATTATTGCTATGTCTAATCTAAAGGAAAAGTTGGAATAAAATATGAAACTGGGATTAAAAACAAACTGCTTTATCAAATCATTGGACAATTTAGAACACAAGTATATGACATAAGTGAAATTTCGTGCTGTAAAAGAAATAACCAACAAGTGTAAACTTTTTTTTTAATTCAGCTGTGGCAGGAAATCATATCCGCCCCCCCCCCTCCAACAATGACATAATTTGATTTCATGCTATAAAATAAACACCAAAAATTGTAAGCTTATTATTTCAGCTGAGGCAGAAGGGAACCCAAGTGCTATCATATGTGTTTGTGAGGGGTGGTTACCCCTCACAAACACATATGATAGAATTGAAATTTCATGCAATGAAAAAAAAAACAACAACAAATATTGAAATCTTGTTATTTATTTCAGCTGGGGCACATGGAAATCCAAGTTGCACACACATGACATAATTGAAATTTCATGCTACAAAAATAATATTGTATACTTTTTCTCATTTCAGCTGAAGCAGAAGGAAATCCAAGTCCCCCCCCTCCCCACACACACACACACAAATGACAGGATTGAAATTTCTTGCTATGAGAAAACAAATATAAACTTTTATTTTAGCTAAACAGAAGGAAATCCAAGGACAAATACACACAAATTACATAATTGAAATTTCATGTTATGAAAAAAAGAAAAAAATTGTAAACTCTATTTATTTCAGCTGAGGCAGTAGGAAATACATTTCACACACATAAGTAGTATCATGTCATTATACTAATCCCCTTTGCACAGTGCTCTACCCCTAATTAATATCCAATTAATATCCAATTAATAACTAATTAATATCCAATTAATAAATAATTAATATCCAATTAATATCCAATAAATAACTAATTAATATCCAATTAATAAATAGTTAATATCCAATTAATACCCAATTAATAACTAATTAATATTTAATTAATAATTAATAATTCCTCCCTCTTCACCCCCTCCTTCCTCAGTGGCGCCATCTGTTGACAGTGAGAAGTACTATTTTCCCAAAAAACCCTTTACTTTCACTCTAATTTCTCGTTTTCGGACCCCCCGGTCGATCTACCTATATTTTAAGCCCTCCCCCCTTATGAGAAACCCTTCTGGCGCCATCTGTTGACAGTGAGAAGTACTATTTCCACAAAAACCCTTTATTTTGCCTAATTTCTCGGTCCCACCTATATTTTAAGGCCCCCTCCTTCACCCGGCTGATGCAAGTCTCAGAAAAATTGCATGGAACGATTTGTTGTGTACTTTGCTACGTGTCACGCGTTTGTCCGATGTGGTGATGTGTAAAGGTCACGGTTCTGGCTGTATATAACCGCTGAAAAAGGTTTGACATTTATTCTGAGCCACACGTTATGGACGACGTGTGATTTTGGTCATAATTGGACGAGTGATATAGACTCCGGCTACGAGAGCGATCCACAACACTTTCGAACGCATATTCGTCGATTGCTACGTCGACCTGTGATTGTGCCTCCTCCTCCACCGCCACCGCCGCCTCCTGCCGTCACTATTAAGATGTTGCCGCGACCTGGGATTGGTGGTCTGATGCTACAGGCCGTTCTTGTGGACAACACTACCCCGCCACCACCTCGAAAGCTGCGACGACCTATGGTGATGAAGCCGCCCGAAACCTGGACCCCGGGACTATCGCAGAGTGTTGTGCAGGCGCTGAGGCGTAAACGACAGAGACGTCTGTAGACCCTGCCTCTGTGAAGACGTCAAGTGTTTTTGTCTCCAGATACTCGAACTAGTGCAACTATGCAAAACATCTGCATGGTTCTAGACCTCGACGGTTTCCGTGTAAATGGTTCTAGACCTCGACGGTTTCCGTGTAAATGGTTCTAGACCTTGACGATTTCCGTGTAAATGGTTCTGGACCTCGACGGTTTCCGTGTAAATGGTCGTTTCCTAGTGCGTGAACTCGGATATGCAACTCTGAATGGGAAATGTGGTGTCTATCGTTTCAATCTTCGACATCACCAACCTTTGACAGTAAAAGACAGAAGGACAGCCAACTACGTGTCTAAATATGTGATAGGTCTACCCTTTCATCCTCTGCCTCGAGAAAAGGTGTGGTCATTAGATCACGTCCCTAACATCGTGAAATATGCTTACAAACTTGCACGTACTGAAGAAGCTATTGTGGTCGGTTACAAAGGAGGTACTGTGGAAAGAATTCTCTTGGAACAATTAAATCTTCCCAGTGTTAATCTCGAACTTTACGGTTGCCCCAAATATTGTGATCTCCCCAAGGTTTCCAAGTTCGAATGCGGATATCACACCAGAGAGGACGTCCACTGCTCTTTAGCAGAAACAGTTGCTTTTTTCGGATGGATCGATCGTCGAGAACATGCCTCAACAAACACTCGCTTATCAACTCGTTCCTGATTGGTCATCTCAGGTGGTGCGGCTCTCTAGTTAAATAGGGAGCGAGCGCTCTGTGCCGCATTGTTCACGATGCAGCCTAGCAATCCAGATGCACGGTGTCTCGGTGAAGATGTGTACGTCGTGCCCTCGCTGTTCAAAAATAAGTTTTCTGTGCACGTACGCCGCTACAAGAAATATGAAAATGGTGAACTCATCTACCCTACACCAACGGGAGTTAGCCTCTCCATACCTGAATGCTTTGTGTGCCGCGGTACCCCACATAGAGGACCAAGTGAAAATCGGTCCCGATCAACAGACATGGTACGTGATGCACGGTTTACGTGCCTACATGTATCGCACTGCAGGTGGTGAACGCTGTGTCAACTTCATCAAAGAATCTGCAGACCAAAGAACTCTACAGTTCCGTGTGGTGAGACACTGTATAACACTGAACGCTTCGCAGTTGTTCACGCTGGCTATTTACTTAGACGAAGTGATGCACATTGTGCACAACGTGTGCGGAACCCCGAAAGATCACAAACTCCGTACAGCCATTATGGAACATTCTGAATCCATTCGTCCTTTCCTGCTGGGTCCTGTTTTCGACGGTCCCCATTGTGTTTACCCGCTGCTGGTGAATATTTTTCAGCAAGAACTTATGCGCGTGATACCGTTAGATGGACTGCAACCCGAAGAAAAAATACCTACCATCGTAGGGTGGTCTGGTGACTTGGACATTAATGCTCTAGCACAGGTATTTGTGGATACGGCCTGGAAACGAGGTCTATTGAATTTTATAGATTCTGGTTTTGTTTGCAATCTAAAATATAATGCTATTGTCGACGAGGCAAAAAGTGAAATGTATAAATTAAATAAATAATTGTAACCTTATATAATGTGTCTGTCTTTTCATCCTATGTCATTTTAGTCTTGGTATGGATAGGAGAAAGAAGGTGTTAGCTAGTGTGGGTAGTGTAATCGTGACATTGTTAACGATAGCCGCACTTGTATTAGAAGTTGTAGCTCCTAGTAAAAATATTCAGTGTGGGGAGTCAATAGCCTTAGATGGAGAATACAAAATTCGCGTGTGTAACTTAACAGTGGATATCAGACAGTTTATAGGTGACGTTCCTACAGTGACAGGTGTTACACTTTCACTACATCAATGGCAAAACCTGGTGGGGTACGACGTCTGGGTGCAGCAGAAAACAAAACTTTGGAGTCCCATTATTTCGACCCCGAAAGAGGATTCGGTAGTGTAAAAAAGTTAGCACAGAATACGGGACTGCCAGTCAAACTCGTCCGAGAATGGTTAGAAAAGCAACCTGTCTACACGTTACATAAACCTGTTCGCAGAAAGTTCCCTCGTAACAAAGTTTACGTCACAGGGTTAGACGAACAATGGCAAGCCAATCTCATGGTCGTGAAAAACCTAACTCGCTTCAATGACGGGTATCGCTACATATTAACAGTCATCGATGTGTTCTCAAGATACGGGTGGGCGGTGACCATGAAGGCTAAAACGGGGAAAGAAATGGTCTCGGCTTTCAAAAAAATCCTTTCCAAGGGTCGATCCCCAATCAATTTAAATACGGATCAGGGTACGGAATTTACCAACAGAGTGTTCCAGAAATTCCTGAGAAAGAAAGGTATTCGGTTCTTTGCTACATACTCCGACAAAAAAGCAGCTTTGGTGGAGAGATGGTATCGTACCCTATGTGAGAGACTGGGGAGATATTATACACGCAATAATACCTACCGCGTGTTGTAAGGGGGTACATGCCACCGTTCACAGTGCACACGATATGGCCCCCAAGGACGTTACCCAACCTTACGCAACGAAGACGTCGTGTGGGTTCGACTCTATCGCAATCCGACTGTAGTAAAAGAAAAACCAGCATTTAAAGTGGGTGACACAGTTCGACTAGCCAGTGTAAAAACGCCCTTCAAGAAGGCAGGCACACATTTGTGGACCGAAGAAATATTTATAGTCGACAAGGTATTACAACGGCAGCCCCCTCTGTACGTCGTAAGGGATTCCGAGGGAGAAGTGTTGAAAGGCACATTCTATAAATCGGAGCTTCAAAAATTGAGAGAACCCGAACTTTACATGGTCGAGAAAATAATCGAGAGAAAAGGACAAAAGGTGCTGGTTAAATTTCGCGGATATCCCAAACCTTCCTGGATCCCTAAAAAATGGATAGTTTCTACCTGACTCTCCCCTCCACGGCTAGTCAGAATATTTTTCCGAACAATTCGCAGACCGATTTCACAGTCCGTCTGGCACAACCCCTAAGACTGAGCGGAAAATGGAAAGTGGGACTAGCAGAAATTCACTTACCTGTGAGCTGGTACAATGTGGACGGTTCTAATGACACGTATGAATATTACGCCCCTGCCACCCCTGAAGAATACAGGAAAATCAAACTTAAACCGGGTGAAATAACTCGAATGGAGCTGTTGTCTCTCCTCACCACACAGCTCCCCAAAGAAATAATAGTTTCCTATAACAGCGGTTACTGGGTATTCAAACCGAGTGAGGGGTACGGGGTGATGTTTCCTAAAACGAATTTCGGTAAACTTCTGTGTATCGGCGAGGGAGAAGTTGACAAACCCTTCCGCCAACGATTTGCCAGCAAACTTTGCAATACACCAACTTTCGACATAGATGACGAGTGTTATTTCTACGTGATCCCGCCAGGTAGTTTCCAAGAACGAAAGGTACCCCACGGACGATACGAAACTGCCGAATCGTTATTCGATGCAATGAACCAGATGCTACCCTACAGGCTGAGAAAAGCTTACCGTTTCAAGCAGCAGGCAGATCACACCGTATTGATGGATACAGACAAGTCGCATTACATTAAATTTCCTCGATCGAACCCCGGATTAGGTGACATGCTAGGAATTGCTAAATTAGTTATACCGCTGAATAAAGTCCTGGGTGACTATCCCATCGATATGAACAGAGGAATGTATGGTATTTATTTGTATTCAGATCTGATTGCTCCTCAGTTGTTAGGTGATACTCACAGTGAACTGTTACGTGTCGTGAATCCTGCCGTCAGAACCAGTAATAACGAAGTCATTGTTGCCATATGTCAACAGCCTGATTACTACCCCCTTGCAAGGAACAGTTTCGAGAGTGTGAGAATCTTCCTTCGTACTGAAACCGGAGAACCACTGCATTATAAATTCTGTAAAGTTTTAGTCAAGTTACATTTCTGTCATGAGGGTTAAATTCGTTCCCCCTTCCGCAGACACCTACGTGAGCTACTACAAGAGCCAGACGGGGAAGGGTGTGTTCCGTGGTCCTCGTTATCAGAGAGGCGACGGGGTAGGAAGCATCTTTGCTAGGATCGGACGTTTCATCAGCCCTCTCGTACGACCTGCGCTGTCTACCCTGCGTAAGGGCGGGCTACGCTTCATTTCAGAGATGTCCCAGGGGCAAAACTTCAAATCTGCAGCCAAAGCGGGGCTCCGTGAAGTGGGTGCCGACCTCTTACAACGTGCCAGTTCAAAGCTACAGGGAGGGAAAGGAATAAAACGCCGTCGTTAGCATCCCAAGGTTCATAAAGTGAAGAGACACTGTACTGTGCAGGACGTGTTTTCATCATGAGCATTCAGAAAATTCACGCTGATTCTGGCGACTGTGCCAATTCAGAACTGGATCTGTTTCTGGTCCCACCCACTGTCTCAAAATTAGAAAGAGGTTGTTATGTCAATTATTTACCTGTGGCTTCCCTGGAAGGTAATGCACCACTCGAATTCATCGTGAAGGGGACGGACGATTACATTGATCTATCTGGATGTCACCTACGTCTCGTCTTGAAAATTGTAAAATCCGATGGTACAGCACCGTCGGAAGTGATTGCTCCCTGCAACCATTTCTTCCATGCCCTCTTCAGTCAGGTAGACGTCTTCCTCAACGATCATCTCGTGAGTGCTTCTCACACCCTGTACCCCTACAGGGCTTATCTAGAGACTCTATTGAATTACGGGACCGATGCCACACGAAGTCAGCTAGGCACCTCGCTCTGGTACCTCGACACCCCAGGTAAAATGGAACTGACCAGCAGGGAGAATGAGGGGTGGCATCAACGCAAGGGTACGTCAAACCAACAGGTATCGAACTCATCTCGTGGATCCACGCTGACCTGTTTAATCAAGATCGTTACCTACTCAATCAAGATCGTTACCTACTCAATCAAGTCGACCTGCGACTGCGTTTGCTGAGATCCAAACCCGAATTCTGCCTCATGACAGGTGAAGCAGACCCCTCTTACAAAGTACAGATACACGAAGCTGAATTTTTCGTGCCCAAAGTCAAACCCACTTCGGGTGTCATCCTTGCACACGCTCGCCTGCTGGGTTCGGAGAGTACCAAGTACCCTCTGCGAAGAACGGATTTACGTATGTTTTCCATCGCTTCGGGCCTGACGAGTATGAACCGTGACAATTTATTTCTCTGCCAGCTCCCCGTACGTCTGGTACTGGGTATGCTGGAAAGTACCAGCCTGAATGGATCGTACGAAAAAAAATCCCTTCAATTTCCAACATTTCGACTTAAACTACATCAGTCTTCACATAGACAGTGATCATCAGTCCTACACCCCCGATTTTGCGAATGGGCGCTATCTCCGCTGTTACCAAGGATTATTGGAAGCTGTGGATGCCTGGAAATCCGATAGCGGTATTAACGTATCGCGAAAAGACTATGGAGAAGGTTTTACATTGTTCGGATTCCAATTGACCCCCGAGCAACGTGAATGCAATCAAGTATTTTCTTTAATAAAGAGTGGGAGTGGGAGAGTCGAATTAAAGTTTGCTAAGCCGCTACCTGCATCGGTCACTGTGATCCTGTATGCCGAGTACCAGAATATGTTGGAAATCCCATTGGACCGTAAAGTCCTGTTTGACTACAGCTCATGAATTCCCATCAGTTAGAATCCATCCTTTCGATGTTACCCACAAGTCTCGGAGTGTTCCCCCGTGACAGACTACCTCACAGAATCAATCAGTCAGAAGCCTTGTTTATCTACAATACCGATCCGTCCTCCCTGCCTAGAACCCACCTGGATAGCAGTTTACAAGAAAGGAATGCACGTGGATCACTTTGATCCTCTGGGTACGAGTCCCGATGCCTCCATGCAAGAATACTCTAGTCGACTAGGCATACGTTATGTCTTACACCCCTCGATACCTCTGCAGGACCCCCTGGGAGACACTTGTGGGGCTCACTGTCTGTATTTCCTGTTTAAAAGATCGTGTGGTTCGACTCTTCCCACAGTACTGCATCGTGATTACACGTGTCGAGTAGACTTTAATGACTGCATGCTGGTGCGATGGCTCTCCGCACTCCTTCAAATATTAGAATTGCTGCACCTTCACAGTGTGGAAAGACGACTTTCACTCTGAAACTCATCAAAGAAGCAGCTCAAGTATTCGAACCCCCACCCCAGCGTGTCATTTACTGCTATGGTGAGTGGCAGCCTGCCTTTGAACCCTTCAAGAAAACGGTGGAATTTTATGAAGGACTACCTACGGATCTGGAATTTGATCCTCACAGACCTACACTTCTGGTACTGGATGACTTGATGGAACAGTCTGTAGCCAGCGAGCGCATATCACAATTGTTTATTCGTGGGGGTCATCATAAAAATATCACGATTGTCCTGACCTTACAAAATCTGTTTTTAAAGGGAAGACATTCGAGGACTATATCACTCAATGCTCACTACATGTTTTTATTTCGCAACTGTCGGGATGCATCACAAATAACCCACCTGGCGAGACAAGTGTACCCCCATCAATCTAAACTCCTGACGGATGCCTATAGACTGGCTACACAGGTAACCTGCGGTTATTTGAGCGTTGACCTTCATCCCAGAACGTTGGACAGTGAAAGGTTCCATGCAAAGATTCTTCCATCAGAAGAACCCGAAATACTTTACGTTCCAAATGAAAGTTAAATCTCAAGGTCCGTTCCTTCAGTGCTTGCCAAAGCTAGGGGGAAAGCAGCGTACAGCTCTGATGAAGCACATCTCCGACCCCCAGATGTATGCTCTATGTGAAGTGTGTTTCAATTTCTTAAAAGGAAATATACCTGTTTCCCACAGAGTATTAAAGAATTTACGCCAGCACAAGATGGTCATAAGGAGTCTAGCGTCCAAACGTGCATCTTTACGCCACAAGAAGCATCTCCTGCAGCGTGGTTCAGGGTTCATTATACCCCTGCTGACTGCTGCCCTCCCCCTGTTGGTTTTGCTATTTAAAAAAAATTATTTCTGTAAAAGCTGTGCAGAGAAAAAACATAAGAAAAAAAGTATGTGATTTGGACTCAGAGATGAAGAAAATATTGGAGTCTGACGATAAATCCGAAAAGTATCTGACTGCTTTGAAAAATTATTTGTTATTCTCAAAACAGCTTGACACTCCACATGAACTAAAAGTTAACATCCCCAGAAGCACTATAGCTGAAGAGCGCCCCCCGAAAGAGATTGCCGTACCCATCCGACGTAAGAAAAGAAAATTATCTGAGTGGTCAGCATATTGAAACCTTCTGTAAAATCCAAGCCCTGTGCACTTGAAGATTTGTGTTAAAAAACCCATGTATTTAAAATGTGCATTAAAAAATAGTGCTGTCCCATGGCCGAGTGGTTAGCGCACTTGGCTACTAATCTAAGGGACCTGGGTTCGAGCCCCGGGTAAGGCATGGCTGTATGTGTCGTTTTTCTGCTGAGGTCCTGCCATCCTCTCAGACCTTCTACTTTGGCATATAAACTGACAGGCTCCTGTCAGACCTCTGTGGCAAGCAGCTGCTTGAGGGATTGATTTATTTTTTTTTATTAAAAAATATCCAATAAAAGAAAGTGAAACTGATATTTGCGTCTCTTTCCATTTTTATGTCTCTTCCCATTCAATGTTTTAACACTGATGGTTCATTCAATGTTTGACATCCAAACCCGGAAGTGATCTGCACGACTGCGCTCGGATGTATGCGCGCTGCTACACTCAGGAGTACAGCAGGGGGGCAATGAGAATGCTGTTGCAGCAGCGAGACTTGGAGGGGAGCATCGCACTGTGCAGATCACTGATAAGACTTACGGAGCACCTGAAAAACAAAGTTACCTCTTGCTTTCCCCCACCGTAGTGTGTTTCAGCTGGGTAATAAAGAGGCAGATTTTTTGAAACCTTTTTTATTGAAACAATTCACAATGACAGGTTCATGGTGGTAAAACCAATTCACAATGACAGATTCACAATGACAGATTCATGATAGTAATATCAATTCACAATGACAGTGAAAACAGATCTGCTGTAGGTTTCAAAAGCTGACGACGCCCTCGAGTGCTGGGTCATTACATGTGAAATAATAAGGTTCACTAGGAACATTGAAATAAATAAAGTGTGCAGTGAAATAATAAGGTTCACTAGGAACATTGAAATAAATAAAGTGTGTAATGAAATAATATGTACTTTGGTGAGCAACGAAATAAAGTGTGTAATACTATGCACACTGAAATAATAAATGAAGATGCAATAATAAATAAATAATAAATTAGTGTGCAATAATACATTAGTGTGCAATAATAAATAATAATAAATAAAACTGTACAATTACTCATCCATGAGTTGGATAAGGGTATCCAGGCCCAGGTCATTGTATCCATAAAGTACAGTGAGAGTCGAACCTGGGCTGAGATACCGCTTATCTAGGTTGGCTTTAAACTTTTTTACCATAAGCTTATTCGTAAGTGACCAGTCCATTTTATTACCAATTAAATTAAAAGGGACATCAAAAGTCTCGCTGACTGGGGAATTCCCTAACGCCATGGATTTGAGCAAGTCAAATTATATTTACACCTGTTTTGCTTCGTGAGAGATACGCCCTTGGTGCGAAGAATTTCATCGCCGTTGCTCAGCCGAAGGGCATAACTCTTCGCCCTGGCGCTAATGTAGTCTGTGATGTGTACACTGGGGCCACACTTAGAAGAAATTTCGTCAACGAGACCTCGAAGGAATGGGTTTTGTGGTGGTGTGTAGGTGCCGCGAGGAGACGTTGTATAAATTACTGAATCCGTGTCAGAATACATTGCAAGACAATCTAATTTCGATAGAAGCTCGTACAGTTTTAGTCGGGCATGACTCGTCACCATTGCGGCGAGAATCAGGCTTCCACGGGTGTTCGCTGGAGTGGCAGACTCCGCCGGCTTGTGCGTGACAAGCACGGCCTGATCACTGATAACAGCGATGTCAGTGATTACTAGCAATGCGTCCATTAAGAGCTCCATGTACTTGACAGGACAACTCACAATGGTCGTCTGGGTTCGACTCATGTTCTGTGCATGCTTCCCCCATGACGAATTAAGCGAGACCTTGGAAAGAGTTCGCTTAAGGTTGTTTTTCTCAAATTCCGAGGGAAGGATCCGAACCCCCTCCGCCTGGAAGAAGGCCTCACAGAAGGCTTCCTTCTGCTCCTCGGTCTGCACGTCAGGGGGAAACCCGGAGTAGCGCTGCTTCAGTCCCAGAAAAGTGTCTATGTACCCAGCATAGACACCTCCCTTTTTTGTTGTAGGGTCATATTGCAGGATGGTATTGAAATGCCATATATCATGGAACTGGAGAAGATTGTAGCCAGCACGCATCGCAGTGTAAATTTCGAACGTGGGCCAAGATCCTGTCAATGTGCACTGGTTCACAGTGTGCCGACAAGGGGGTGCCAGCTGTCCATCCGCACAGATCCTACAAAGGGGAAAAAGCAGCTTCCCATTATACCTATAGGGCAGTCCAGGGATGAATAAATCGTCGGGGAGCTAACAGTGTAGCGTGTGCAATGCCAAAATAGTGGTCGAGGTCCGTGGCGAAATCGGAGGTGATCCGAACTGGGTGACCTTTACCGAATGGAGCCTTCTTGCAAACATAAGGGTACAGGCTGTTGCAATCAACGTAGTTAAGGCTACATCCTAAGTCAACCGATGCAAAGATGGAGAACACCTCCACGCGCCCTCCGTAGAGGTAGTCACGGGCCCCTATACGCCTGATAGGCTCGACGGATTTATAAATTAATGCGACGGACTGGTTTTTGTGCATCAACTCATCGAATTCGTGCTCCCACATAATTTTGCACGTGTACCCGTTCATCAGCACTTTCAAGGTCTCAAGACGATCCATGGTCCGGGTGTTCAACAGACCAAATGGCTTTCTCGTGCGCTGATCTATTTTTTCAGGGTTGAAACATTTCAAGCAGTGATGAAAGTAACAGCCTAAAAATTCGTAATAACAACGGGTACTGTGGCACACGCCGTCCAATTTGTACTGCCCTATCTTATACTCACCTCTGGGGGATCGCGCAGTTTGAATTTCGATGTTGTCCTTGGAAGCCTCATACTCTAACCATGCGAGAGCTTTCAAGGACTGCCGGTAATTACTCGCCAAATACCCTTGGGCAGGACACACACCGAGGGTATTCTTTTGCAAAAACTTTCCACGGAATATGCGAAGGCAAGCACCGGCAATAGTCAGGTCACGCGCAAATGGTGAGATTTAAAAATTCCTCACGGAAAGCTTGGGCGCCTCGCCGCAGCAGCTCTGTATCTGCCTTGCAGTAATACAGAAGCTGCTGTTGAAAATCCCAGGGTTCAAGGCTTGCTGCGGCATACCACTCGTTGAATGCTGACAGAGTTCCAGGCTCCATGTCTTCCGGCTGGAAAAAAAGCCGATCAGGGACGGGTCCTGTATATTGTAGATTTTCCTCCTTCACAAATTTAAAGGGGAAAAAGCCTTTCACCGTCTCCAAGTTGAAGGTCTTCGTGAATGATCGAAGAGGAGCCTGAATAAAGGATAACGTGTCGATGAACCTTATTTTAAGGCCAGGTAAAAATATACCTAAAATCTTGGATCCATCGAACACGAGATCCGGTTTTAAAAATTTTCTGTACAGGTAACTTATGACGAACATGCCGTCAAAGCCTTTGAGATTATGCGCTAGGACTGTGGCATCCTTGAATTGAACCCCAGGACGTTCTTCAGCCAGAATCCAATCCATAAAGGCGTCCGTTTCCGGGAATGATGTGTAAACCCACTCGTCGTCCACTTGGTATGTGACCACACATAGTATCGGTTCCAGCAACCCGTCAGCACACTGCACAGTCTCTACGTCAAAGTAAAGATAAGTCTGACCATCAGGGTCAATCTTGCAGGACTCGACGAATTTTAAGGTGTCAACCTTGCAAACGTGTTTTTTCAGGGGATCGTACAAACTGATGCACTTAACGCAGCGATGTTGTGTCTGACATGCCTTCAGCAGATGCGCCTGAAAGCATTCAGCCCCGCGCAAATACACACAACACACTGTGCAGAGCAACAACTCCCCTGCATGAACCACATTGGTTGCAAGTCCCCTTTGCAAATGTGCTTTAGACATTTCGGACAGAATTGCCTGACCCCGAAAAATCCCGACGGCTTGGTAATCACATCGAAATGCCCAGCACTAAACAATAAATAAAGATTGTCCCCTCCTTCGGGACCAACGAAGATGGGGAGGAAGGCGTCGTCAGCAGAATATACAATGATTCGATATTGCACCATGTGCACCTGGAAAAGCTGGACTTCCGGGAGTCCGCAGGGACCCTCGGGTACGCCAGCGTCCTGATAGAGCTAACGGGCTTCTTGCCTCTGCAAAGGGCAGCGATAATCGCTGATCCGAGTATAGTTGTGCGTCAGCCCCTTATTTTTCAAGCAGAGCTGTCGTGCGACGACGAGTGCTCTTGCTAGGCACAGCGCGTCGCTGTTCACAATCCTCACGACAGCTCTCTTATTGCTAATGAACGACTGGGTATCCACAAGGCTTCGTTTCTCCGGTCCTGCACATCTCCCGTCATTGCCACTGCCGACCCTGTCCAAGTCCGCACAGACGAAGTCAAATTCTAGTTCGCTCCCAGGACCGAGAGATTCATTTGACTGCACTACTTTGTCTAATGCAATCATGAATCTCTCACCCGTCAGGGCATTGCGCCGAATTAGGGACAGGTTGACGGGGGTTTTCAAATCCCGGGAGCGTAAGCATAGCCGTACGTGGCTATATTCCCCTGTGGGGACAATGTCGGCTAGCATCCACTCGTGCAAGTCATGCAGGACCGGGATGAAATTATGGGGCTGTACGCTTTCCATACCGCCAAGCCGCACACTCGTTGAGACAAACTGTGTGCCAAACTTGGCGGAGTTGTAGTGGCGTGTGTTCACAACAGTGCAGTAAGGTGCTGCTGCAGCAGGTCTGACTGTGGATAGTCCTGGAACGTTGAAGGACTCGACAGACCTAGATAGATAATTTATTCTCAGAATATGCAGTACTTTACGTGTTTTTTATATTAGAACTGAAGTTATAATGCTGTATTGCTCAGATACATACTTTTAAAGTATTACATTTTCCTCAGATACACGCTTTTAAAGTATTACATTTTTAAAGTATCACATTTTCCCCAGATACACACTTTTAAAGTATTACATTTGCTAATATTCTTCTTTATACATAGTTTGTCCAATAAAAATCATATATTTATTCACATATATGGAAATTTTATGTACAGTACACAGTCTGTGCAAAAAAATGTTCCACAGGAGTAAACACTCGAATGTGGAAAAATTTAACAGTTGTAATAAAAGACAACACACATTGCTAGTATAATTTTGCCTACAGTACAAGTCTGAGAAAAAATGTTCCACAGGAGTAAACACTCGAATGTGAAAAAAAAAAATTTAACCGTTGCTAGCTCGAGCAAAAGACCTAATTAAATATTTAACTAATTTATAAGTAGAATAAAGAAAGTAAAATGGCTTTACAGGTTATAAAACTATATATGCTTTAGTTAAGAATCTGGTTGACAGGCAATTGCATGATGAGCAATGTGGGTTCAGAAGTGGTAGGGGATGTGTGGATCAGATATTTTCATTTAGGCAGATTCTTGAGAAATGTTTAGAGTTTCAGAAACCTTTGGTTGCTAGCTTTGTTGATTTCAAAAAGGCTTTCGACTCTGTTGATCGTCATAATTTGTGGTTGATTGTGAGATCATATGGTATACCAGACAAGTTAGTTAACATAATGAAAGCTCTCTATAATAACACTGAGTCATGTGTGAGGGTTGGTAAGTCTTGTAGCAATTGGTTTAGCATTACTTCTGGTGTTCGACAAGGGTGCATTTTGTCTCCTTTTCTCTTTAGTTTGGTTGTTGATTATGTTATGCGAAATTCACTTCAAGGGAAAGATTTTGGCCTTAAATGGACTGGAGATACGAAAATTTCTGATTTAGATTATGCTGATGATTTAGCCCTTTTGGCAAATGATGTTGATGAGATGAACTCTTTCATTCGAGCTGTTGATGAGACTGGTAGTAGAGTAGGTTTTTTTAGTAGAGAGAAAACTAAAGTGATGAAAATTGATCAGGCAGGTTGTGATTCAGTTAATCTGAATGGTTGCAATCTTGAGCAGGTGTCACAGTTTAATTACCTTGGGAGCTGTGTAACTGATACTGGTGATGTGCGGCATGAGATTAACAGACGAATAGGTATTGCTGCCGGGACTTTTAAGAATCTATGGAGATTGTGGAGAAATAGGCGTATACACCTAAAGACTAAAATTAGACTGTATAATAGTTTGGTTCTTTCTAGGGTTAGTTATGGTAGTGAAACTTGGACGCTGTGTAAGCAAGATAACAGGAAACTAGATGCTTTTGATTCTAGATGCTTACGCAGTAGCTTGGGTATTAGGTGGTTTAACTTTGCAACTAATGATGAGGTTAGGCAAAGGAGTCTGCAACCTCCTTTAAGCAGCATATTGTGCAGAGAGAGACTCCGCTGGTTTGGCCATGTTGCCCGTATGAATAATTATAGATTGGCGAATAGGGTTATGAACAGTTTGCCTAGAGGCCTCAGAAGGAGGGGGAGACCTAGGATGCGGTGGGCAGACAATGTCAAACAGGACCTTGTTAGAATTGGTGTACAGTGGCCGGATGCAGCAGATGTAGCTCAGGACAGATATGCTTGGAGAATTAAACTGCGCGGTCTGGTTGGACCTCCGTAGCCCATGGCTGCTTGAGGATGATGATGATGATGAAATGATTGAACCGTTTGAAACCCCGCTCAACATCAAATGAAATTTCATTTACCTGACTGCAGCTGAGGACCCAGCGCCTGTGAAGATTGCAGAGTGTCGTCAGCACTGGCGGGCTCGTTGAGGGACGTAGCCGGCACTGTCAATGACGAATGGGTCACGGGTGGCTGGGGCTTGGTTAACACACTCTCCGTGGGGGCCCTACATTGATAGATAATTCAGTCTCAGAATATGCAGCACATTTACATGTTTTTTCATCTTAGAACAGAAAAGGCAATATGCAGTACATTTACTAGCCTGAGCAAAAAACTACATAACTAAAATTTGAAAATTAGGTTTTAGAATAAAAGGCAGCACAGTTTGCTAGCCTGAGCAAAAAAAAAAAAATCTAAGTAACTAAAGTTTTAAAATTATCATTTAGACTTTACTAGATAGAAACAAATATAAAACTCTATATTGAGCAGTTATGTTGTGTTGTGGGTTGGGTTGTTTTACCTCTGAGCGGCACTTTTTTGCACACCATGGGCTAAATGGCCAGGTCACATGGACCCCGAAGGCTCAGAGAAGGTTGGGGGAGGGGACCCACTGGAACAGCTGTTGGGAGACAGATGGTAGCCTCCCGTCAAGGCCATCCAGCGTGTTCTTTAACGTGCACAGGGTATGTCTCTCCCGCACACGGGGCCACGGCTTAACGTCCCATCCGATGGACGGCGGCCTTTCCAAGCTCATCGGTGTCCCCTACTGACCGTGGGCAGGACGGGGAATTTTTGCGGAGATAAATCTCAACGCTGACCCAGGTGGGACTCGAACCTGGGAACTACAGATTACGAGCCTGGCGCGCTACCGACTGAGCCACCCCCGCCCCATCAGTTATGTTGTGATAAAAGACAGCATGCAATACATTTACGAGTGTGATCAAAATATCTAAGTAACTAAAGTTAGCATTTACAATAAAATGACTTTACAGGTTAGAAAACTCGATGTACGTTAATAAATAGCTGAGTTTCGTAAGGACAGCGTTAAATAAAATTTCATTTACCTAGTTGCCGTTGAAGGGGTTGCAACAACAACCGGGACGGATGGAATTCTCATCTCCACTGCTGCTTCTGCTGCGGCGGCTGCCTACGCCTGTAGGACAGCGAAAGTTTAAGTGTCCTTGCCCTCAATTCTTGTCGGGCGTTAAGTTGATGACAAGACCTTTTTGCTGGTTGCTGACCCTCAGCAGGTAACCTTCTTTTAGCTGCAGCCTTCAAATCCTGGACCATCCTTACGAAACTTTCGAAGCACTCACTATCCGTGGACACCCTAGAGAGACAGATAATACGGTCTCAGAATATGCAGTGCATTTACTAACATGATCAAAATATCTAAGTAACTAAAGTTTTAGAATAAAATGACTTTACTGGATAGAAAATGGTTGAGTGTCTTAAGGGTATCACAGCATTAAATAATTTATAAGTAGAATACAGAAAGTAAAACGTCTTAAGGACAGCATTAAATAATTTATAAGTAGAATACAGAAAGTAAACATCTAAAGGACAGCATTAAATAATTTATAAGTAGAATACAGAAAGTAAAACGTCTTAAGGACAGCATTGAATAATTTATAAGTAGAATACAGAAAGTAAAACGTCTTAAGGACAGCAATCAATAAAGTTTTAGTTACCTGTTAGCAGATGATCCAGCAGCAGGAATGTTGGAGGCTCGTTCACTAGACATCTCTGAGGAGTTTGGCAATCAGGTGTCATAGTATCTGCGTTGACAGTTGAATGACATTGGAGGGTGTTGTCCTCCCGTATTTTATACACAGCCAGCCCGACTGACACGTATTACAAGAGGTCAAACTAACATCACGCGATCGAGACAACGACAACAATTTCTATTTTGAAACCTTATCAGCATCATATGTAAACAAAGTGTGGTGCTGGACACTGCCCTCTTGACCCCTCACCAATCGGACCAGTCGCGTGATGTTTTTGAAAGTCCTGTTGCTAGCCCCGATAAGGACTTGAAAGGAATACCGCTTGTGATAAGGAATTTGAATTTTCTGAGAGCAGATCATAACACGGCACTACTCTATTCCACAGCTATTACGAATAATTTAAACCATTCGCCCCGGACTGTAGGACGATTTTTAATGTGGGAATTTTAACGAGTGCTTAATTACTAGGGAGTTTAATAGCCGGGAATTTTAATTATAAGAAAATCGTTTAACCATCTTATTGGAATAGATACAGTTTTGTGAGTTTGATTTACAATTTGAGATCCTCATTCAAAAGAGTTCAGTGGTAGTGTTGGTTTTGATGTAAGAAATACATAGAAAAAGCTAGTTATAAAGAATGCTAGGTTAATATCTGAAATATCTGACCCGTTCGACACGCATCTAAGCCACATCAAGTACACGGCATTAGTCCCGTGCGTCCGGGAGCCGAAGATAGCAGGATCAAATCTCGCTGCTGGGAAAGGATTTTTTTTTCCGGTGAAACACATCTACAGAAAACCGATTTTTATTTCGACTGTGGAGTGATTTTAATAAAGGTGAGGAATATTTTGACGAGTGTTTAATTACTAGGGAGTTGATTAACGGAGTTTGAAAATTTTTCCACTGCAGACGTGTGTTCTAAAAGCAGATTTAACATGTCATCCCTACGAATAATTTAAACCATTATTAATTTCACCCTATGGTATTTTCTATGGAAACAGTAAGAGTAAAATGAGTTTCAACTGTAGGATGATTTTTAATAGAGGTAAGGGAATTTTGATGAGTGTTTAATTACTAAGGAATTTTGTATCATTCCTTTCTGTGCAATTATTCTGAGACCAGTCAATCGTTCCATGCAATTATTCTGAGACTTGCATCAGCCGAGTGAAGGAGGGGGCCTTAAAATATAGGTGGGACCGAGAAATTAGACAAAATAAAGGGTTTTTGGGAAAATAGTACTTCTCACTGTCAACAGATGGCGCCAGGAGGGTTTTTCATAAGGGGGGAGGGCTTAAAATATAGGTAGGTCGATCGGGGGGTCCGAAAACGAGAAATTAGAGTGAAAATAAAGGGTTTTTGGGAAAATAGTACTTCTCACTGTCAACAGATGGCGCCACTGAGGAGGGAGGGGGGTGAAGGGGGAGGAATTACTAATTATTAATTAAATATTAATTAGTTAGTAATTGGATATTAATTGGATATTAATTATTTATTAATTGGATATTAATTAGTTATTAATTAGTTATTAATTAGTTATTAATTAGTTATTAATTGAATATTAATTATTCATTAATTGGATATTAATTAGGGGGAAAGCACTGTGCAAAGGGGGTCGGTATAATGACATGATACTACTCACATACACACAATAAAAGAAATAAAGTTACTGCAAAATATATTTTTATCACTGTGTTTTGTGCAAATTTAGATGTTTGCTCTGTTTTGATGCCTTTTAATTTTTCTGTCATTTGTGTCTCTAAATGGTGAAGTCTAATTTTAGCATATTCGTAGTAACGTTTCTTTTTCATATTATAAACATGATTTCCACATCCAATTCTCTATTAGTGATATGACTATCTTGTGATTTGAGCACCAACATACATTGAAGTCTATGTAGGACAATAGACTGATTTTTTTTTAATTAGGAATGAAATGGACGTTGTTGAGAATATAAATTTTTCTACAGGAAGGCACTGCTCAGTAATTTTTGCAATTGCACACACATACTGTGAGAAGGGTGAGCAAGCCTCATTTTTTTAATATTAACCTTTAAAGTGACAGAAGCTGATTAATCAGTTTTCAAAAATCACTACAAAGGAATCTGCAACATGCTTCCCTACCAATTTTTCTCTTTTATTATTTTTTCCAGAATTAAATGCTTTTATTTTTGATATATAATGTTGACTATTTCATTCATTAGTTTTTTCATAATAAGGCTCAAAAGCTCTTGTTTCTTAAAAAAAATAATGACTACTGATCTAAGAGACCTGGGTTCGACCAGACCCATTCATGGATGTTCGTGTCATTTTTGTGATGAGGGCCTGCCATCCTCACAGACCTTCTACTATGGCATATAAACTAACAGTCTTCTGTCAGACCTCTGTAGCAAGTAGCTGCTTGAGGGGGTATTTATTTTATTTATTTTATAAGGGTTAATAAGTGCAGACACAGAAGACTGCATTAGGTCAGAGTCAATTAAAGCTAATTTACATTTTATGCAAGAAATCTTTTCATAATTTTTTTTCTATAAAGACAGCCTATAAAGTATGCCATTTTCCAAATTCAGAGAAAATTTTGGTGTCACAATGACCTTCATTGCTTTACTGTGATTTCTTGATATTCCCCACAAATGAGAAACACTTAAAATGTCACTGGGCATTTCATGATTGCTGCCAATGATTTTAATATCATTGAAATTAAAAAAATTTCCATTTTTCTTATTAACTACCAGCCGGTTAGTTATTAACTGGAATATACACTTTGGAACTAAAGATCATTAGGTTATTATAATTTGCTTCTTTTGCTCTTAGAGCTGGAAAAAAAATAGGTCCTGGCTAAATTTGTAAGCGACGAAAGATATTTTGAGACAGACAAACCAATTGTTAAAAAAAATAACCTATGGGGATTTACCAGCTGAACATAACTGAAACAATTATAAAATTTAGAGTTTCAGAAGCCACCCAATGAATTTTTATCATTATTAGCATAATCCACATATCCACAATAGCATTTACCATTGAACAGCACTTGTTTCCTAATTGACTTCTCATCAAATAATAAAGTGAGTATCATATGCTTCTGCTTACTTCAGTAAAAATTTCCATGCAGAAAACGTCTTCAATAAATCCAGGAAGACCTCTACAGATCTTCACCAAGTTAAAATTCTGGAGCTATTGGGAAAGAAGATTTTCTCTTACAAATTCATAAGTCTTTGGAGAGTAAAAATATAATATCATGGCAATAAAATTTGCCATTGCTTCTCTTAGTATTTTGCTGTGAATTTCTGAACAGGTTTAAAGTTATTTCTGGAAACACAGGCTTTGGTGTTTCAATATCATCTAGATGAGCTTTTGAGCCTTAAACAAATCTAATATTTATTTTAAAGAAGAGTCTGATTGTTTGGCTCTTAGCTGACAATAATATCACCATAGCATTTTCTTTACGTTTTGGATTTCATTTTGTGGACTATCAATTTTCTCTTAAATTTTCTACGACTCTTCCTCTTACATAGCATGAGTGATTATTTTTACAGGCAATATCTGTCCTCGCTGCAATTTCAATCATATCTCCTACAAGTGTCTCTCAATACAGTAGGTTTCCAATTTGACAGTGTTTCATTTGTTACAAATGTGAATAAATTTGGCAGATCATCATTAATTAATCCTACTGTGCCATTTTCTGAAGCTTTATTTTTAAAACAGTCAAATGCTGGTAACAGACAGCACAAGCTATGGTTTAAAGAGAGACAGCGGAGCATCACCACTATATAGAAAATAAAAATGTATTCATAACCTATTTAGCCCTTATGCTGATAATGGTATGTTCAATTTACCTAAGGGTATATTATAAACAACATGTACGATATATATATATATATTCGATACTTAATATGTAACATGGTGTCTTTTCTTAATTTTATATTAGAAAATTATTTTAGAATTGCAAAATTCCTCTATGTTGCATTTTACATCACTTTGTAATTCAGAAAAATCGTCTTTGCTGGTAATATTCTAACAGACAATTGAGAAATCAACCCAAGACTAATGATGTGCCCTTGATAATCAATCATGCATAATGTATGATCATAACATCTGCTACCACAATTTTTACAGCCTTAGCATTTAAACTCATAAAATTTTTTACCAAATATTAAAGTAAATTTTTGCTTTTAATATTTGGTAAAAGTAACCAAATTTATTTAATTTCATTAATTTTTTTATTTAAAATTTATTATTTTAATTAATTAAATTAAATTTTTGTTAAAGGTAACCAAATTTATTACATGCAAAATAATTATAAATATCCCTATTTCAGGCGTTTCGTTTGAGAAAAAAAAAGCATTTTGTGTTATTTTGGTAAAATAAATATGCATAGCAGAAGTCTCATAAAATTAATGTCATAAGTTTAATATTTCTTTTTGTAACAAAATTCAGGAAAATATTCTATAAATTTCATGCTGTTTCAATCTTTAAATCACCCTCTTTTCATATGTAAATATTATTAGTTTCATATGTGAAAAAAACCGTGAACTGCATTTGATATTATATCTACGACAGAATTGTGTTTCGAAATGCTTTATTTTTTTTCAGGCCTCTCTGCTTTAACAATTTCAATTTGAAAGCATTTCCTAATTTTCGTAAATTACATCTATGAAATGTCGAACTGCTACTTTTACAGTACTTTTCAGTAGTTAGCACACAATTCAAGAGTCTAAGATTGTGGGTAAAGTTCTCTTTACGGTATCCAAACATGCCTCTCTCTGCCTCTCTGAGGAGTAGGCTTAATATTTTGTACATCTTCATGGCGTCCGCTGCCAATACTATCTCTAGTAATATTACTTCGATGGTTGAGATTGATCTCCGCTAACTCCCATCTTTCCTTCAGTGAGAAAAAAGACACAAATGGACTTGAAAAGACCGTCATCCCTCAGATATAGCAATGAACCGTGAACCCGTATGTAGAAGAACCATGCCCTGTGAGCGTTTGAAGAGTTCCCCCTCCCCCTCTCCAATTATTATAAAAATTTCCATCTAAGCCACCTTTGCCGAGTCATCTAAAAGGACAAAGCAAATATTCGAGCTTCACCAAGTTCCATTTCAGAAAATATCAATGTTCAATCTTTACACATGCCGTAAAGGAGATTCCTTTTCATGCTGACTGCTATTGCGTGAAAAGCGATTAGCCTTTTTCACGCTATCACGCGACTAGAACGTCGTGAAGCAACTAATTAGGAAAAATTAAAAGTTTGATTGGGTTGTTTTACCTTTGAGCGGCAGTTTTTTTTTTTGCAAACAATGGGTTAAATGGCCAAGTCACAAGGACTCGAAGGGCGCAGAGAAGGTTGGATGAAGAAAGGAGGCCCACTTAACATCTATTAGGAGACACATGGTAACCTCCCATCAAGATTATCTACCGTGTTCTTTAATGTGTATAGGGTACAGCTCTCAAACAGAAGCATGGCTTAGCGTCCCGTGCGACGGACGGCGACCTTTCGAAGCCCATCGGTGTTCCCTTTCTCACCGAGGGCAAGGTAGGTGTAGCCGAGATAAATCGAAATGTAGTCACAGTTGGGACTCGAACCTGGAAACTGCAGATTACGTGAGTGGCGAGCTACCAACTGAGCTGACTTAGCCCCCCCCCCCCCAAGACTTAGTAAAAAAGAAAGGTTATGAAAACAGAATATGTCTGACTAAAAGAGCGGGGGAGGAAAACTGAGGATTGAAAGCCATAGGACTTGAATTTCTGAGCCAGTCTCTGGTCTGACAATAGTCTGGACCTTGAATTCCGCTGATTTCGATCAGTTAAGCATCTCAAAAGATATCAGTGTTCTCTCAGCACATGGGCTCATTGGGTTTACTATATTAGAACTGAGAGTTGAACTGAGTTTCTGAATCAGTCAGGCAAATTTGCTCGTTTAATCCTGCTTGGATAGTGTCAGTAGATTATTTGTAATGACTTCTGATCTGTGGACACTGGCAATCTATAGAGTTCGATGGGATTCATCTGGAATATTGCATTTGTCATGCGATGTGACTGCATTGTTTGCCTCAACAGAACCATTTGCCCAGGGTTGCGTAGATTGCTTGCAATTAGTTGGGACTCAGACACTGCTAGTTAGCTCCTTTAGATTTATTTGCTAAACAGAGAAAAACGTCATACGCCACTCCTGCTTGCAAGGTAATAAAAGTTTTCGTACAGGAGTGTTACTTTGAACACTCTTTTACTATGTATAACATAGTTTTACACATTAGTTTTTACTGTGTGTAACATAGTTTTAATAAGTGTTTTACTATATATTTTTTACTAAGTGACCGTAAACCTCTTACTCCATATACACTGCCTTATATTAAAATTGCCCCACCAGGAAAGAACAGCTAGAAAAAACTGAAAAATCTGCATTCCTAACAACAATTTATACTAAATCCAGGGCGGCATCTAGGGGGGGTGGGCTTACCAAGGAGGCCACGCCCCCACCCCTTTAAGTATATTAGAAGGGTAATGGAGGTAAAATAATTATTAAGCTTAAAATAAAATTCATGCATTTTTCAAGAAATTGTTTAAAAAAAATACCCCCTCAAGCAGCTGCTTGCCACAGAAGTCTGACAGGAGCCTGTCAGTAGTAGGAGATCTGAGAGGATGGCAGGATCTCCGCAGAAGAACAACACTAACAACCATGCCTTACCCGAGGCTCGAACCCAGGTCCCTTAGATCAGTAGCCAAGCGCACTAACCACTCGAAAACGGAGAAAACGTACACTGAGTTGAAAATCCAGACTCTTACCCCCCCCCCCCCTTTTAAAAATTTTCCCGCTCGAGTGTGTTTCTTGCCCCTCCCCACTCCTCTAGATTTTTTTCTAGATTCGGAACTGCTTATATTATTGATTTGCATAGACGCCGATAGGCGCAAAAACACTGCCAGTAGCATAATTGCTAGCAAACAGAAGTGTATGGGGCAGACCTCTGTGAAGTAATCATGCCTTTACGACCAACGACCTAGAATACATAGACTGCTTATATGGCGGCCATTGCGAGACAGGTTGAACACTTCGGTGGCCATGTTCATTTAGGGCAAAACGACAGCGCCATCTAGCTTTGGAGGAAGCTGCTACCTTGGCAATATCGTATTCGAGTGGTTTTAAACGATTACTTTAAATATATTTATTACCGATTTACATTGTGAAAAACAATGATATATGTGTTAAAATAGATACACATGTTGCTAAGAATCGTACCGAGAAGTCGCAATTTTAGCATGGTATTTTCCTTACATTCAAATTTTGAAAGTCTAAATAGTACATTTGAGAATGGGCTGTAAATGAATTCAAGCTAAAACTACCCACCGGAGAATTCTAACATCTGGAATGATAGCGGGGAAAAAAAGTAAATACCACATTTGTTTTAGATCACCTGGAAGAGAAAATGAGCCATTTTGCACTCAGTCCTCCTTATCTTTTTCCCCAGGACTGACAAATTCATGTTAAATTTTTTTCTCATAATACCTACCTGACAACGACAATATAAAATAATGGGTACCCCGTCAAAATAGCCCAAGACTAAATAGCCCCGAAAAAAAAAGCCCCGACAAAATAGCCTATTCTAAAATAGCCCAAGACTAAATAGCCCCGACAAAATAGCCTATTCTAAAATAGCCCAAGACTAAATAGCCCCGAAGAAATAGCTTAGCCTATTTAAAATCCAAAGTAAAAATCCAACTTGCGCGTCGGAAAACGCGCGTAATATGTCTTCCTATACTTTGGTAAAATGAAGGTAACTTTGCAACAAGTTGCGTTGAGTGCATCTATAATTAGAAATATTATAGTAACAAATGAGTCACGTGACAGGCACATGGCTCACCGGTAGGCGGAGCCATGTGATTTAGTTTTAGTATTAAAACCAATGCTTCTAGTTTTAGTTTTTTGTTCGCACGAGGCGCACGTGTGTCTTGCGGGAGTCGTTGCAAGAGATCTCTAACGGAAATAAGTAAGTTATTTTAATATCTATTTTACCGGATGCGTTTATTTATTGATATAATATAGAACTATTTAATAGATATTAACTGATAATCCGTTATTATTTGTGTTTTGCAAGAAAAATGGAGAAAATCTCGTCGCAAAAAGGAAAAGATCTGCTGCTGAAAGATGGTCATCGATAACGCAAGGCTAGGGAAAACCAGGATGAAAGTACATCGTGGAGGTGTGTAGTTCCGACTTGTAAAGGGCGTCTAAGAACATTGGGTGCTGACTTCCGGGTCGTGACGGAACACAGCCATGCGCCAAATCCAGCTAAAAATCAGGCATTGAAATGCGTTTCTGAAATGAAACATAGAGCACAGAGTGCTGTGGAGAAGCCTAGGCAAATATATCAAGCCTGCACAAGTGGAATATCTTTGGAAGCATCGATTCAGCTTCCAAATTATATTGCCTCCCAGAGATCAATAGAACGTATACGAAAAAAAACGAATCTTCCATATCCAAATCCTGCAAGTGTTGCCAATATTGCAATTCCAGTTCATCTTCAAAGTACCACAAGATACGAAAATTTTATTCTGTGGGATTCTGGAGAAAACGATCCTGATCGAATTCTAATGTTCGGCACTGAGGAAAATTTGAGAATATTGGAACAGAATCATCATTGGTTTGTTGATGGCACGTTTAAAGTATCACCTGAACTGTTTTTTCAATTATTCACGATACACGGACTAATAGAAAAGTGTTGTATTCCACTGATATATGTATTGTTAAGAAATAAAAGTGAAGCAATATATGTTCGCGTATTTCAGAAACTATTACAGTTGAAGGAAACTTTAAATCCAACAAGTGTGTTAAGTGATTACGAGAAAGCGGTTCAAAACGCCGTGCAACAAGTTTTTAATAACACAGAAGTTGTTGGCTGTTTGTTTCATTTGGGACAGTGCTTATGGCGAAAAGTGCAAGAACTGAATTTAGCGGAACTTTATGCAAATAATGAAAATGTGCGTGCTTATATAAAAATGTTGTTTGCGTTGAGTTTTGTACCGGTACATGATGTTATAGGAGTATTTGAAGAATTAATTGAAAAATGCCCAAACGAACGATTACTGGTTACTGGGGAGATACATATATAGGACGAATAAGACGCAATCGCCGAGCACAACCACGATTTGCAATACATATATGGAATGTTCATGAGCGCGTTGTCAATGGTCTTCCGAGGACAAATAATTCGGTAGAAGGGTGGCATAGGGCATTCCAGCAAACTGTAGTTTGCCATCATCCATCCGTCTACAAACTCATCGACCATTTCCGAAAAGAGCAGGATATGGTAGAAATCCGCTTAACCCGTCTTGCTGCAGGTATTCGCAACCTAGATGCTAGCAAAACTAAATATGTGCAACTGAATCGACGCCTGGAAGCATTAGTGGAAAATTATGCAACTATGGAACATATGGACTTTCTTCGTGGCATTTCACATAACCTTGAAATGTAATTTTTGTAAAGAATGTGGCAAGGAACACAAACCTTAAAGACTTGTAAAGAATTACCAAACCATATTTAGAATTTTTATTTATATGTCTGTATACAATTTTTAAAATGCGAAATTTAGAATTTAAATAGGCTAAGCTATTTCTCCGGGGCTATTTTGTCGGGGCTATTTAGTCTTGGGCTATTTTAGAACAGGCTATTTTGTCGGGGCTGTTTTGTCGGGGCTGTTTTGTCTTGAGCTATTTTGACGGGTCACGAAAATAATGTTCCTTAGCTTTCACTACTTGAAAATTTTTGCCACTGTGAGCATTTTTATTTAAAAATATATTAATTTAAACAGTGCACAATACTTTAATGCCCAAGAATTATGGAATTGGAAGAATCAATAGACATGTTCAGAACTAGATTTCTTTTATTTCTTAAAAGTTCAATAAAGCATATTTCTTGCATGTAAAAAAATGACTTAACATTGAGGAATAATCATTGAATTATGATCATCCCACTCCATGTTATATATATATATTTATATGTATTTTTTCATATATTTTTTATATATATATATATTTCATAGGGCTTCAAAATAGCTTTTCATCAACTTCTAACATAAATTTTATATAGGAAAATATGGCTGAATATAAATTAACTTTCCCAATCAAATCAATTTAAATATCAGTTTTAACAATATTCATTCAATATTTAAATGGCTATAATATTTAAAACTTTTACCAGAAAAAGTATTTGAAGAAAATTATAAAAACAGTTATGACTATTGAAAATATCTTTTTTTTTTATTATTTCTAGTAGTTGTCCTAATACATTGTTCGCGTTGAATATTCAAGCTTCCATAACTGTCTAAATATATATTGTTGAAAAATCAAAATTTATAAGCTTTAATTAAAAAAAACTAAATCTTGTGATTATCTTCATTCACATTTTCACCTACAGTACCTATTTTAGAAGAGCTTCAGTATTATCTTCTCATTGACATAACGTGGCATCAGGTGATAAGAATTCAATGTCTACTGACTGTTATGCAATATTCAAAGTATTCCTTTTATATATGTATCCAATATACTTCTCTTATTTTTTTTAAAAAAAGCAGAAATAATTAAATCATACTTGAAACACAGTCGTATCAGAATAATATGACCAGGATGACAGAGGCAAGATGGCTCTGGTGCAATGATGGATGCAGTGAGGCTCTGGAAAGTTGCCAGAGGCATATGTGCCCATTCTGACTCCAGCAGAGCACAGAGGTTGCGGAGATGACGTGGTTGTGGGTCCGCATAGCGAACCTGTCGATCCGAATGGTCCCACAAGTGCTCTATGGGATTGAGACCGGGCGATTTCGCCTGCCAAGGGAGAACGGAGACATCGCTGTCATGTTCCTGGAACCAGTCACACACCACCTTAGCGACATGGCAGGGAGTATTGTCCTCTTGGTAGACACCATCAACACCAGAGTAAATGTCCAACATGAAGGGATGAATGTGGTCAGAGAGGATGGACAGGTAACCATTAGCGTTCAGGGACACATTCAGTGATACCAGCAGTCCCAGGTCATACCAGGAAAACATTTCCCAGACATGCACACTGCCACCGCCGTCCTGTACTTGACCTACAAGCGTGTCTGGGTGTTGGTTCTCATGTGTCTGACGCCGCATCCACCACTGCCCGTGACTTCTGTGGAGAAGAAACCTTGATTCGTCGCAGAAGGCAACCTTTTTCCACTCTTCTACTCTCCAAAAACGGTAGTCCCGTGCGAACATCAGGCGTCGTTGCCGATTGACCTTGGTTAACACGGGCGCCTTTATGTAGCTTCGACTCCAGAGACTCATGCGTAACAGGGTTCGCTCTACTGTTATTGGGGACACGTACCTAGGTGCCCCAGTGTTCATTTGAGTGGTCAGTTGCTGCACTGTTGCGCGTCGATTGCCCTTTACTAGTTGATGCTGCTTTTCTGGGGTCGATGGCCTTTGGGTTCCACAGTTATGACGTCTGGAGGTACTCGGTGTGTCAGTAGTCCATTCTTGGTACACCCTTACTACAGCCCACAAAGTCCTCTGTTCCGAGATGCTTCCACCCTTGGTGAGGTAGCCGATGATCATTCCTTTTTGACTGTCCATCAAATTAATACCTCTGCCCATTGTGCTCACGCTACGCACTCTGGCTCATCTGTCCTGGCCATCTGTATATATCTCAGTGTGGTCGACTTTGTCATGTGCACTTTGTAACGCACATGGGCGGGTACACTGTGATTCTGTGAGTGGTCATATTATTCTGATACGACTGTGTAATTGTGATTAAAATTTTTTTGAAAACATTTCACAAGATTCTATAAATTGTATTACTGTGGAATTGTATTTGTTATGAGCTGATATTACTTATCTTTATACTGAAATAAAGATTACTGATAACAATATTAGCTCATAATTAATTTCAAGGCTGAGGTATATAGTACACAGTGTAGCATTCAAATATGATCAAAATATATCATGAACATTATTGTCCTTTGAATAGAATGAGCTTTGTAAATTTCTGCCTTATTGATAAGCCCTGTTGTGCAATGCTTTACTTTTTGCACATATATTTCAGCCTCACATTAAAGAAGCAGTCCAGCAAACCTTTAGCCAGAATGTCATAATGAGTTCTGCTTCCAAATCCTGAAGAATTGAATAAATGACTAGCATAGAAAACATTTTTATCTCTTATGATGGACAAAGTTGATATCTTCAATTGAAGTAATAAATTTTTCCCATTTTTTACTTTTCCATCAGAAATATTCCTTAGAACCTTCTCTGCTGTTTGGCAAAGGATTATAACATCCCTTGAGGTATGCTGCAATCCTTCTCTTTGTTTCACATTAACCAGAGATGTTGTTAGAGGCTCTTGTTTCCTAAAAGTGTATCAATACACTCTTCACACTTTTTTTTTTTAACTTTTGACCACCCATCCTGCAATGTATTCAATGATATTTTCACAATACAATGTCAAGGGCTCATACTCTTGAACATAGCAGTAATCAAAATCAAAAATCAAATTTGAAGATGGAACTTTCATATTGTTCTTTGATTGCACATCTTTAAAATCAATCACATTACTTACAGTGTTGTTGTTTTCACAGTTGCCAAGTTTTGATGGTTCAATTGCAGCTATTAAGCATTTCCTATATGCATGTTTGAACTGCAATGCACTAGGATAATTACGATTTCTTACTCTATTTCTTATAGAGGAAAAAAAAGTTCCAAATGATCTTGACTAATTTTTTTTTCATTAGAAATTTTAAAGGGGATTATTACAGCAATAATTTTTATCAGGTGACCTGGTGGATAATCCTGAGCAGGGGTCATCGCCGGCACCTGAACTCTTTGCTTCTATTGGCATCGTCAAATTCTACATTGGAGGAAGTCTTCCAGTGTAGATGGCTTCAGCCTTTAGTAGTGGGGGAACGGGTCTTTGCCCCATGTCTGTGATTAGGGGGCTGTTTGATATTGTCGGCATTCCCTCTCTCAATAAACGTAGTTTCTTTAAACATCCCACTAACCATTTTCTCTCCATAGGTAGTTGGAATGTGAGGACTCTGCACAGAGCTTTTTCTCTTGATGTCCTCACACAAGAATTCCACCATTATAATTTAGATATTCTCGGCTTGCAAGAGAACAGATGGACAGATAAAGGTCAGATTCTTAAAATTAATCTTGAATTTCTCTTTTCAGGGAGGGACGACAACAAGCATCACCAAGGCGTGGGTCTGCTTCTCAGCAGACACGCTAGTGATGCTCTTCTAGGATATGAGTGCATTAATGAAAGGTTTCTTACAGCAAAATTTCAGACAAGCGTTAAAGACTTGAATGTTATCTGCTGTTATGCCCCCACTGAGGATGCCGATGAGGATGAGAAGGATAGGTTTTATGGACAATTTCAGGATATTTTGAATTCTGTCAAGAAAGAAGTATTACCCTTGTTCTAGGTGACGTCAATGCCAAAGTTGGTACTGACTCTGACATTTGGGGAGGAGTAATAGGCCCTTTTGGTATTGGTAGCTGCAATGGCAATGGGCAACGTCTCCTACAGGTAAGTAAACTCAATGGATTCAGAATAACTAACACTTATTACAAACACCGCGACATACATAAGTACACATGGGTTTCACCCGATGGGCTGCATAAGAATATGATTGATTATGTATTAATTAACAGCAAATGGGCTAGTTCTGTTAGGAATACCAGGTCATATAGGGGAGCTGAAATTGGATCTGACCATTATCTTGTTAAACGTGTCTTGCAACTTAAACTTAAAAAGTGTTGTGCTAGGGTTAAAAAATTTCCTTTTAATACTGAAGCCCTGAAAGACCCAGTTATATCCAAAGCTTACCATGATAGGTTACTTAGTCATTATGACAGTCATGGTATGCTTACTACTGAAGTTGAGGAAGAATGGGGCCATTTCAAACAGGCTTTTTTTGGAAACTAACAGTACTCTTTTAGGAAAAAAGGAGCAGAAGAGACAGAATTATTTTAGTGATAAGGCACTTGAGCTTATTTCAGAAAGAAGGAACTGCAGGAATGTCCTTAATCAATACCCTACTAGTCCTAATAGAAAGCATTACAGAGAACTTAATAAACGTGTAAAAGATCAGTTAGCTGCTGATAAGAATCTTTGGCTTGATGGTTTGGCTGACAAAGCCGAGGAAGCAGTTGGACAGCACAACAGCAGAGAGCTCCAGATAGTTAATGTTTTGTGTGGTAGAAAACGGACAGGTATACAGGGATTGAAGGATAAACAAGGTAACATTATAGAAGGTGAGGATTCTGTCATGGCTAGGTGGGCTGAGCATTTCAGTGATGTTCTAAACAATGTGGTTAGTTCTATTCCCATTGTTTGCAATGATGATAAATGCATTGATGGCTTTAATGTTGGCCCTATAACACAATCTGAAGTCATTTTGGCTGTTTCTAAACTTAAACTTCATAAATTCCCAGGGGTAGATGAAATTACTACTGAAATACTTAGAGCTGGGAATGTTTCGGTTACCACTTGGATGACTGAAATTCTGAATATCTTTTATGATAAAGGCATGGTTCCTAAGGATTTTACCAGAGCTATTGTTATCCCTATTTTCAAAAAAGGTGATTGCAGTTCTTGTGATAACTATAGGGGTATCAGCCTACTCTCTGTTCCAGGTAAAGTTCTTTCCATGATTGTGCTTAATAGAATTAAGAATCTGGTTGACAGTCAATTGGGGGATGAGCAATGTGGATTCAGAAGTGGTAGGGGATGTTTGGATCAGATATTTTCACTTAGGCAGATTCTTGAGAAATGTTTAGAATTTCAGAAACCTTTGGTTGCTAGCTTTGTTGATTTCAAAAAGGCTTTCGACTCTGTTGATCGTCATAATTTGTGGTTGATTGTGAAATCATATGGTATACCAGACAAGTTAGGTAACATAATGAAAGCTCTGTATAATAACACTGAGTCGTGTGTGAGAGTTGGTAAGGCTTGTAGCAAATGGTTTAGCATTACTTCTGGTGTTCGACAAGGGTGCATTTTGTCTCCTTTTCTCTTTAGCTTGGTTATTGATTATGTTATGCGAAATTCACTTCAAGGGAAAGATTTTGGCCTTAAATGGACTGGAGATACGAAAATTTCTGATTTAGATTATGCTGATGATTTAGCCCTTTTGGCAAATGATGTTGATGAGATGAACTCTTTCATTCGAGCTGTTGATGAGACTGGTAGTAGAGTAGGTTTGGTTATAAACAGAGAGAAAACTAAAGTGATGAAAATTGGTCAGGCAGGCTGTGATTCAGTTAATCTGAATGGTTGCAGCCTTTAGCAGGTGTCACAGTTTAATTATCTTGTGAGTTATGTAACAGATAATGGTGATGTGCGGCATGAGATTAAAATAGGGATTGCTGCCGGGACTTTTAAGAATCTATGGAGAGTGTGGAGAAATAGGCGTATACACCTAAAGACTAAAATTAGACTGTATAATAGTTTGGTTCTTTCTAGGGTTAGTTATGGTAGTGAAACTTGGACACTTTGTAAATAAGATAACAGGAAACTTGATGCTTTTGATTCCAGATGCTTACGTAGTATCTTGGGCATTAGGTGGTTCAACTTTGTAACTAATGATGAGGTTAGGCAAAGGAGTCGGCAACCTCCTTTAAGCAGCATATTGTGCAGAGAGAGACTCCGCTGGTTTGGCCATGTTGCCCGTATGGATAATTATAGATTGGCGAATAGGGTTATGAACAGTGTGCCTAAAGGCCTCAGAAGGAGGGGGAGACCTAGGATGCGGTGGGCAGACAATGTCGAACAGGACCTTGTTAGAATTTGTGTTCAGTGGCCTGATGCAGTAGATGTAGCTCAGGATAGACTTACTTGGAGAACCAAATTGCACGGTCTGGTTGGACCTCCGTAGCCCATGGCTGCTTGATGATGATGATGATGATGATGATGATGATGATGATGATGATGATGATGATGATGATGATGATGATGATGATGATGATGATGATGATGATGGTGATGATGATGATGATGATGATGATGATGAACTCTATATCTACCACAGGTAATCTGTGTATTTACTATGGAGCGAACATTGATTCTCACATGTATAATATTTGTAAATATAAATTGCGTTTGCATACCCATGAAAGGTAATTCCATTATCTTTTCTATACCTATTTGTGCAATTAATTACACAGCATGAATTCGGCATTTTCCTCACCGTTTAAGGTACTTTATAAACCTAAATAACTTGCAAAATTGCAGTCACAGAAACAAGTGTTATGCTACGGAGCAGAAGCATGCGAAGTTTCCCGAAGTCACGTGTTGGTGGCACTGAAAGCATCGATATGAGCAGTCTAAGTATTATAGGTCGTTGTTTGCGAAGCCAAAAGCGACATTACATGCATCTCCTGGCTTTAAAAGGGGTCGGATTATGGAATGGCAGAAGTTGGATTGCCCAATCAACAAATTGTGATACGTATGGATCATGATGCATCAGCCTGTGGACACTGTTCGTGACAATGATTAACAGAAGGTTCCGCAACATGGTGGCCAGGTTCAGGTACCTGGAGGAGAACGTCAGAGTGGGTGGACCATCGGATCCGGTGATAACCTGAACCCATGACCTCCTGATAACATGTCAGGTGCTCTGAACACTGAACTACCGGTCGCTGATCAATCTCTCCTCGACTGCTGAGTGGCAGTAGCCGAGTGGTTAAAGCACCTGACATGTCATCAGGAGGTTCGTGGGTCCACATCCCACCCTACTTAAACAATATTCAGTAAGCCATAATGCTGTCCTTGCCTGTTCCCGTGTCTTCCAGCACAATCCCACAATGACTATGAGTGGGCCTGTAATGTGTGTGTCGTCCTTCGGCTTGTCTTTCTCTGACTCCATCCCATCGTCATGCCTGTCTGCAGTGGTATATGGAGAGAAGTTCCTGGGTATCAGAGTGGCACCGCGTCGTCTTAAGTGAGGAATCCCATTTTTGTTTAGGTGCCAGTTACAGTTGTGTGCGTGTGTGGGACAGCCAAGTGACAGACTTAATACAGAGTGTATCCAGGAGCACCATATAGGACTGACACTCGGCATCAGGGTGTGGGGTGCCATTAGTTACAACAGCCAGTCGCCTCTGGTTGTTATTAATGGCAGTTTAACTGCGATGGGGTATGTTGGACCTGTGCTATGACCTGTGCTGCTGCCATATCTATATCCTACGCCTAACACCATTTTCCAATAGAATAATGCACAACCATATACTACCCTGGTCTCCCTGCAGTGTCTCTGTGATGTGGCTCTCCTTCCTTGTTCAGCACGTTCACCGGATTTGTCGCCCGCTACTTCTGATCGACAAAAGTTCCCCAAGTTGCGTTCATGATGATGATCATCATCATCATATATGGGGCACCATAAGGTGGTAGGTTACATCCATCACTCAGCTGTCTTTGACTGTCGCCGAACTGATAGTAAGGGCGCACGAAGTACAGCTTTATATCACACAGGATCATATTCACCACCTGTTTGACTCACTCCTGCGACGTCTCTTGTGTATTATTCCGGCACATGACCACGTAACTGATGTACCTCGCGTTTTGTCGTTAAATATTGGTAGATCTTTCCACCTCTCTAACCGTTGTTTCTTTATATGTATTGCTACCTACTATCTAATTTAGTTCACATGCAAGCATTCCTTCTAAGTGGTGGCAATTTCAGTGGAGAGCAGGGTATTTTTCCCGAATCCTATTTTATTGTGAAGTGAAATAATTCGTTATTCTCATTTTTCCTCTCTTTTTCACCTTAAACTACCCTCCTTATATAGATTACTGTAATAATTATTGCGTATTTTGTCTATCAGTTATGATTATAAACGATATTTTCTCCTGATATAATTTACTCTGCTCATCTACACAAATAGATAGACTACTAAGCATTTCATTGCTTTTAAGCGTCAGGAGAAGGAGTAAAGGAAAAATTTGCCTTGAGCGATACGACCTCCTGATGATATGTCAGATGCTTTGACCACTGAGCTATCGGTCACTGATCAATCTTTCCTCTACTATTGATGCTATACGATATACCATCGGGTCAATCACTGCTTTTGAGTGCATTTGAGAACTCTAATTTCTTCAGAGCCATACTCGACATGTGTACACGGCCAGCCACTCCTCAAGGTAATGTTTTTTGAAAATCTGCTTCACTTCTGGTATGATACTAGTACCTACTCTGAAGAAATAGAGTCCCCAAATGCACTCAGAGAGTGATTGACCCGATAGTGTATAGCCGGGGTGCACAATGTTTTTGCACACCGTGAACTACTTTTAATTTAGGATTTCTTTGGAGGGCTATTAAATTTTCATTTAAGTTTGAATATAAAGCAATAAAGGGGATACCATCAATAGAAAACAACTGAAAAGAAATAATTTAATTGGCGCTAAAGTGTTAAAAACACATTTATGTTTTTGCGATAAATAAATCTAAAAAAATTTAGTTGAAAAAACCTACGTCTTAAAAACTAACTCTACTGCTAACCATGTCGCGAGCGATTCCTACCTTGCTAAAGGGAGACCACAAGTTTGTGGGAGCCTAATGGCACCCCCTGGTGTATAATATAACATCAGCGGCAAAGGAGATTTTGATCAGCGACCACGTTATCAAGATGTCGTGGATTCTGATTCCACCCGGCTCCCGACAATTTTTTCCTCAACACTTATCCTTTTACTTACTCAGTTTAATACTGATGAAATGCTTAGTAAATCAATGATAAGGTTAGGATAGACTCTTAATAATTCGTAACTTGTTTAGATTTCTCCAACAAACTACACTTCCTTTTAACCATTTTTCCTGCCTTCATTTTTTTCTATCGAATATTATTGATTAAATTACACATCATATTGACAGGCTCTTAAAGACCTCTGTAGCAAGCATCAGCTTGAGGAATAATTTATTTAGATTTAAAATGATCGATCTCATCATTATGTTGTTTTGTAGTAGGGTAAAATTCTTTCTAAAAGAAATCTGGGAAATTTTTTAATTTAAACTAAACAATTACCTGTGTTTTAAAAAGAAATAAGTTATTTTCGGAATTAATGCTTTCTCTCCCTTTTTCTTTTAAAAATCAATATAAATAAAACATTTCCTTAAACTGGCTCCGAGGCAAACATCCCGAACCTTGTCTTCTTAACTGCAAAACGAAAAGAAATGAGACCAACTTGTCCCAAAGCTGTGATAGTTAAGAGAGAAAATTTTGATTTCGCTTCTCCTCTGAAGCAAAGTATTGAAAGTAGAGAAATGAGTATTCACATTCTAGATAAGGCTAGACAAAGGGAAAATGAAATCCGAATTACGAAGATTTAATGCAAACAACAAGTGTACCAATATTATTAGTTTGAAAACTAGATTTCATTATTTGGAATTACACTACGGAATATTCAAAAAAAAATTCTATTTTGCCTAAATAATCACAAACTTATTGATAATACATTTTCTTATCTTTAGTCTGAAATGTAATCTAATCTCCTTCAAGGAATATTTTACGGAACAAATGAGTTTCGACGTTGAGTGGCATTCGAACCCACGACTCCCAGTTACTTGCCAGGTACTTTAACCACTATGCTGTCGTAGAATACCTGGCATCTAACTGGGAGTCATAGGTCCGAATCCCACTAATCTGCGAAACTAATCTGCATAGCTTTGTCTAGCAACAAGAAGAGCATCTCCGGGCAGGGTGAAAAACAACATATGTGTTTAATAAAGTCCAGAGTTTGGAGTTGAATTAAACGAAGGTCGCCCACTAGCTTGGAACGTGGGTGTACCTGAATGGGTCGAGGGTCGCACTGGCGGTAGTTTCGGACAAAGGAAGAATTTCGAAGATAGATAGACTTCTAAAGTGAAATAATCCTACAAGAGTCCAGAGGCAACTGTCTCTGGACTCTTGTAGGAGACGGTGCTTGTCAGGTTTTGATGCTATTCTGATGGATATTTCTACCATTTTATGTATTATTTTTATTTGGCCTTGCTCTATACAAAAATGTAACTATTTATGTGAAACTGTCTCCTTTCTCCTAACTCTGGCGAAAGCTGTTTATGGCTGATGTGTTTTGCTGCAATTAGCAAGATAGGTTTATTGCCTCTGATCGTTGGTGATCGGTCTCTTTCCGGTCTGGCTCCTTTCATCTTGGAGCGCAGACCAAATGACCGTCCCATGGGACCGGGAGGACGGCTCTTGCACGGGAGCGCTGGACGTTCCGTCGCCAAGACCAGGCAGTTCTGAAATAGTGGCTGAAATGAGCAGACCTAAAAAATGCGGATGCTCGGTGAATATGTATTTCACGAATCGAGGTTTTCCTCTGTTAGGTGCGTAGATGACGCAATCTGTTAAACGACCTTTGCACGGTTGTTTGTCATAAGCCAGTAGCCAACGTCAGCCCTCACGGAGACATCTGTAACTATCTTCAGAATTAAACCATTGTTATTGCTGTAACTTTGAGTTTGTCATCACTCTTCAATTCTTTGACGTCGAAAGCACAATATGAGAAATGAACCAAAAGCATATTTCCTTACGTGTTTAGCGCTGGGGATGAATTAAATTTGACAACCCCCAAGAACCGACAACTGTGAACAGCCGACAGGATTAGTGCTACTTCGACATTGGAAGGCTGAAGAGAAAAATTTGTGCATTCGACGCAAAATTGTGACTGAGCTAAGAGATTCCTCGTACTGTGTCTTGAACTGTAAAGTTCTTCGGATTGCAAAACTGATAAATTCTTCGGATTGCAGAACTGTGATTAATTCTTCGGATTGCAGAACTGTGATTAATTCTTCGGATTGCAAAACTGTGATTAATTCTTCGGATCGCAGAACTGTGATTAATTCTTCGGATTGCAGAACTGTGATTAATTCTTCGGATTGCAGAACTGTGATTAATTCTTCGGATTGCAGAACTGTGATTAATTCTTCGGATTGCAGAACTGTGCTCAAGTGAACTTTGATGTTCATCGATTCTTTGCTATTTTTGAACAATCCGTAACGACTCAGTGCATCAAGATTTCTGTTCCTGATCCAGCAGTCTTGATCAACAAAAGGCATCGAAAGATATCCTCAACGAGAGAAATACACACCGGTATCGGTAAATATAATTTTAGTATATAATTTTTATTTGCCGATTGCATCTTTTCAAAATTTATTTAAATTTTACATTAGAAATTTTGTGTAATTTTACATTTCGCTATAATTTTAAGTGTGTTTGTATTATTAGTTAAGGGAATGGAGTCAAATAGAAATGTTAATTTAGATTTAGAATCAGGGTCTAGTGAGAGGACGGAACTTTAATGTTGCGATAAAATGGATGCTGTAAATTTATGATCTAATATTTAATACGATTAACATAATTAATATAATAATAATATAATTAAATAAATAAAATAGCGTGCCTATGTCAGCAGATATTGCTAGCCCTAACGTAAGGTTTGACCAGAGCATCGAAATGAAGTGAAATTGGAGGAAATGAGAAATGAACAAGAGATAAGTTTGTAAGAAATGCGATATAGAAATGAGCGATTAGAAATGGTGATAAAAGAGATATAGAGTTGGCTAAAATTAGTGCAGGAAACAGAGAGATTCCTAGGGAAGGTCGCTCAAATTCTCTTAGTAACCAGAGGAGCAGTATAAAAAATGCATTGCCAAATCCACCAAGGCCTGAGAAGGAACTCCCTCAGTTCTTTCGAAAGGCTAAGAAGATGTTTGCTGTAAATAAGGTGGCAGCAGAAAATCAAGCTCAAATAATCATGGCTTTAGTAGGAAAGTTTGCGGAAAACGCAATACCTTCTGTCAGCATAGAAGAACTAAAATCCTACGAAGTGATAAGAGAAAAGATTTTATCCGAATGTCGTTTAACCCCCATTGCGTGTAGAAAATTATTTGATAAGGATACCAAAAAAGACGACGAGAGTTGGTTTAGTTTCGCCAGAAGGTTGGAGAATTATTTTAATAATTATATTAAAAGCAGAAGAGTAGAAAACCAACCAACGGTTTTCTACATTAAAAAATAATGGTGGCAGACAAAATCATAACCCGTTTACCTGCAGAAACACTTATCTATGTGATCTATCAGGAGGGCAATTCGTGGTTCGAACCACAGAAGCTGGCTGAAACCGCTGGGCTACATACGCATGCAGCATATCAGTTCCTAGAAGAACTAGCTTTCAAACCAAACGAAATACAAACTGCCTCAAGTTCATAGGAATTTTCATTTTCCCATTTAAAGCCGCAAATTACAGATAAAACAAGATTTTTGTCTGCGCACTCAAACACAAAATGCTTTGTTTGAGGAACCACGGGACATTTTAGGAAGAATTGCCCACGAAGATGACAGACATACACTCAACAAGTTCGACTCGATTAACAAAACTGGTATCATTGCCGAGGTCTCAGAATTGTTTAATGAGGCTAGCCATCGAGATTAAATGAAAGAGAGAAGCAGAAGTTTATTTGAAAGTTGGAAGAAATTGTAGTTAGGATAGGCGATAATAAAATAAATAGCATTCTGGATACTGGGACTCAAATCTGTGTCCAGACGTAGTCCCAGCACATTAACAAAAACATTACCTTAAACCATGTAGAAACATAGATCTTGTCAGCGCGTTTGGCCGCTCAGTCACAGCTGACTTGATCAAGTTAAAATGAAAACTTGTGAAGTTGTCGGAAAAACTGTAATATCTGTCTTTCCAGTGGAAGTATTGTGTGCCCTTACGCCTAAGCTATGCAGCCCAATGCTCCTAAGTAAGGATGCTTATGAGTTATGAAGTAGTCAGGCCAATAATTTAAGTAAAGATAATGTTTGCCCAGAAAGTTCAAAAGTATCGATTAATGCCTGTGATGTTGTTCAGAAAACACCCTAACCGTATCAGAAGTTACTGAATAGAATGGCACCAGTTCCGTGAATACCGAGAATGATATTAATAAGGAAAACGTTATGAATTGACTGGAGCCATCTGATGTGGCATCAACGAAGGGAGAAAACGACAGTTTCCTTAATGCTAACTGTGATCCCATTAGTCCTGATGTCTCTAAGCCTATAGTACAGGATATGGCGCTTTTTAGACAGCAGCAGTTAACCGACCCCACCTTAAGAGAAGGTTTATGTGATGCGCATAAGAAGCGTAATAATTATTTTTTGTTTAATGGTTTGCCGTCCCGTGGCCGAGTGGTTAGCGCGCTTGGCTACTGATCTAAGGGACCTGGGTTCGAGCCCCGGGTAAGGTATGGATGTTTGTGTCGTTTTTCTGCTGAGGTCCTGCCATCCTCTCAGACCATCTACTATGGCATATAAACTGACAGGCTCCTGTCAGACCTCTGTGGCAAGCAGCTGCTTGAGGAGGTATTTTTTATTTATTTTATTTAATGGTTTATTGTACAAGAAAGACAAAATACAGGGACAACCTGTGATTACAGAAATGCATCAAAACGCTTATGTTGTCTAGTTAAAGTAGGTCCGAAATATTAAACCTGGCTAATGAATCTGTTTTTGGAGCATATATGGGGGTCCGAAAGTCTAAGGATTCGTTTTATTGGCCCACTTTAAAGAAGGACATGCGAGCGCACAGTGACTCTTGCTCCAGCTGTCAGCTGCAGAGACCTGTTACCAAGAGGGACCGTATACCTATTACTCCAGTAACTCGCCCAGAATTAGCGTTTCAGATTGTAAATGCTGATTGTATAGGTCCTATTGATCCACCGTCAGCAGAAAAACATCGATATGTACTGTGTATAATTGATCAAAATACTCGTTGGCCAGAGGCGGAGTGTTTAACCTCATTAACTTCTACTTCTCCCTGTGAAGCTCTTCTTAGAATATTTTCGCGCACAGAGATACCGGAACTTGCTACAGACAGAGGCTCTAACTTCACAGCAGCTCTAACCAAAGAATTTATTCGCAGCCTAGGAGCTTCGCCAAGATTTTCAACTCTCCTACACCACAGAGCAATGGATTGGTCGAAAGATTTAATCAGGTGCTAAAAAACATGTTATATCATGTGATAGGGAAAAATCCTGGGCAATGGCACAAACAGATCCCCTTTTTACTTTGGGCTTATAGAGAAATATCTAATGCTGCCACGGGAGTATCACCCTTAGAGCTCATGTATGGGCGAAACTCTAGAGGCCCCTTACACATCTTGAAGCAATCATGGAGAGATGAACAAATTTTACCTTTTGGTGTTCCTGAATCGACAATCGATTACCTCAATAAATTAAAAATGCGAATGCTGTTAGCAGCAGAAGATGCTAAGGTATTTACTGAAAAGCAGCAAAACGCTTATGTTGGTTATTATAACCGCAATATTCGTGAAGAATCGTTTGAGCCTGGAGATTTAGTGTTAGTTCTTGCACCTGATTCTACTCATTTTGGTATGCACGTTACCAAAGTCCTGATAAAATTTTATGGGAAGTACCTCCAAATGGATTTTGGATGGAAATCCCAGAGGGAAACAAAAGATTGTTGCATGCCAATAAAATCAGAAAATTTACTGCCAGAATACGAAAAACAGGAGTAGCCTTTGAGGATGAAAATGATTTCGGACATTTGAAACTTGGAGAATGGAATGAGATGTTGTCCGTCCTAGAATAAAACTAGAAGAAAATAGACAGTTAGATCAAGAATAAATTAAAGCACTGAAAAGCCTGTTGATTCATCATCCGTATTTTTTAAAGGAATATCTGGGCTGGCTAAAGAAGAAAAACACGAAATTCGGATTACAGAAGGAAGGTACCCGACTAAAGTGCATTGATATCGAGTGCCTGATACGTTAAAGAAGGCAGTAGATGAACAAATTGAGGAATTACTAGCAAGGGGAATGATTAGTCCTCAGGTGAGCCCATCTGCTCATCCAATTGTATGTGTGGTTAAAAAAGATGGTTACTATGAGATTATGTTGTGACTTTCGCATGATAAATGAAATGCTTATCCTATGGCAGACATGAATGAACTTTTAAGGAAAGTATTCCAAGCTCATTTCATAAGAACAATAGACTTAACGACGGGTTACTGGCAAATTCCCTTAGCAGAGGAGGCGCAAGAATACACAGCTTTCATTACTCACAAAGGACAATACAAGTGATCTGTTATGCCATTCGGATTAAAGGGAGCTGCTTCTACTTTTCGGCGATGCATGGACAAAATGCTAGCTTCACACACTGATTACACAGGTACTTACTTAGATGACGTTGCTATTTATTCCAATACTTGGGAAGAGCATTTGCAACATGTGGATGAAGTTATCTACTTTGGAAACTGGTGGTTATACCGCCATGCAGAAAAATGCAATTTTGCAAGTGCCCAGGAAATCTATTTAGGACATCAAGTAGGCTCGGGAAAACGTTCATCTGATCCTATGAAACTTGAAACGATTAGAAATTTGGAGAGGCCGAAAACAGAAAAGGGTATTAGAAGTATCTTCGGTTTATGTGGATATTATCGTGAATACGTTTCGGATTTTGCTATTATTGAAAAACCGTTAACTGATATGACAAGAAAAAAAATGCCCCTGAGACTGTGAAGTGGAGTGAAGAAGCTGAAGTGGCCTTTTAGTAATTGAAACAAAAATTTTGCATAGCATCTGTATTATGCGCTCCCAAATTGGGAGAACCGCACAAGTTATTCACTGATGCTTCTGAAAATCAGTGGGAGCTTGTCTCACTCAGTTGCATGATGGCAAATCCATGCCAGTTGTTTATACTAGCCAAAATCTCACCGACTCATAGTCGCTGGCCAGGTGTGTGTCGAGAAGCCTACACTACTATCTGGGCCTTACAAAATTTTGAGACACTGATTTACGGTACTCCGGTTGAAGTGGTGACTGATCACAATCCTCTGATATATATATGATTAAATCAAAGATCACAAATTCCAAATTAGAAAGGTGGTCTTTGGCATTACAACGTTTTGATGTTCAGTTTACCTATGTGAAAGGCAAAGAGAATGTTCTTGCTGACACTGTCAAGATTTGAGCATCCAGGGGAGGGGAGATAAAGAACACTGTGTAGAATTATTTTATCCCAGGAATAGCAAACATAAATTAATTACTTGAAAGTATTCGTCAGTGTACAGTGTGTATGTTTGAATATTTTAATGTTTTTTTTTGTTGTGGATTTTTAAACTATGTTAATGTTTGTTTCTTATGAATAGTTGTTTCATTTTCGTAAACATACGGAAATTTTCAGGAAACACCCTCTGATTGTAGCTATGTTATCGCACTGCAGTCGAGTTATCAGGCTAAGTTCAGCCTGGATAACTCTTGATGAAGGATGGCCTTGTCAGGTTTTGATGCTATTCTGATGGATATTTCTACCATTTTATGTATTATTTTTATTTGGCCTTGCTCTGTACAAAAATGTAGCTATTTATGTGAAACTGTCTCCTTTCTCCCAACTCTGGTGAAGGCTGTTTATGACTGATGTGTTTTGCTACAATTAGAAAGATAGGTTTATAGCTTCTGATCGTTGGTGATCGGTCTCTTTCCCGCCTGACTCATTTCATCTTGAAGCGCAAACCAAATGACCTTCCCATGGGACTGAGAAGACAGCGCTTGCACGAGAGCGCTGGATGTCCCGTCGCCAATATCAGGCAGTTCTGAAATAGTGGCTGGCCTGAGCAGACCTAATTATGCGAATGCTCGGTGAATATGTATTTCACGAATCGAGGTTTTCCTCCGTTAGGTGCGTAGAAGACGTAATCTGTTAAACGACCTTTGCACGGTTGTTTGTCATAAGCCAGTAGCCAACGTCAGTCCTCACTGAGACATCTGTAAATATCTTCAGAATTAAACCATTGTTATTGCTGTAACTGTGAGTTTGTCATCACTCTTCAATTCTTTGACACCGAAAGCCCAATACAAGAAATGAACCAAAAGCATATTTCCTTACCTCTTGGGCGCTGTGAATACATTAAACTGGACAACCCCGAGAAACCGCAGTGCTGACACGGTCATCCTGTAGCTATATAACCGTTTCCCTTTGTGCTGATGTTGGGAACACGAGAAGACTTGGTTAAAGCCTGTTAGTGAATGCAGTAAGTATGGATGAGTTAGTAAAACTTATAACTGATGTAAAAGCCGAAATAGCTACTCAAAGAAGTAAAATGGACACACAAAATAATGAGTTGAGAGCTGAAGTGACTTCTAAAATTAGTAAGATTACTGATCAGAATAATGGTCTGAACAAAACAAAATCAGTGAAATTACTGACCAGTGTAAAGAGATTAAAACCGAAGTCAACAGACAGTTTAAAGGTCGAAATTGATGGTGTAAAAATGATACTGATGTCAAAAATGATAATGATGGTGTAAAGTGTAATGTAAATGAAACAGTTGTGATCTTAAACAACAGATTGATTGTGTTAAGATAGTTGTAAGTATCAAATTGATAGTGTAAAAACATATTGTGAACGTCAGTTTCACATTTTAAGAAATTAAATGTTACCCTCTTTTTGTGATAATGGTAATCTTAGTGACAATGTGTTTACACATATCGCTGGAAATACAACTTTCACTTACAAGAGATTATCGTCTTGGACAGTGTTTAAAGCGCAATTTAAAGTCATCGCTAGAGCTAATGAGTGGAATGAGTTTTAGAAGGCTAGTTTTCTTGCAGCTTCCTTAAGAAATGCTGCTGCCAAAGTTTTACAGTCTGTTCCAGAGGAAAAGCGACTTGATTATCAAAGTTTAGTATCTACATTAGAACCAAAATTCGGTTATAGTTATTTGGAACAATTCTATATGACTCAATTTAAACATCGCATGCAGAAGAGTGGTGAAACTTTGCAAGAACTAGTGAGTGATATTGAGCGCCTACCTAAATTAGCTTATAGTAACTGCCACCCAGATTATCCAGGATAACTTAGATCAACTGCAATTTATCGATGCTATCACAGATGCTGAAACTTAACAATCCCTGAGGATGTTGGAAGGTGATTCCTTGAAGTCAGTTCTGGTACATGCCATGAAGTATGAGTTCTCCAGGCTTACCTCCAGAACAAACAGAGGCAAGGTGAGATTTGTGAATGCAGAAGAAACTGCGGGAAAGAATATTGAAATGCGAGAATTAACTAAAACAATACTAACTCTTTTAAAAGAAGTTAAAGGTTCCTCTCCAAGGACTGTCAAGTCCCCTGCTTCTCTCGTTGTCAATTAACCCTTTCAGGACCATAAGGTTTCTAAGAGTAAATATTAGTATGTAACTGTTTATTTTAGTTTGTTTAGACGTAAAATAAATAAAAATCATAAGAAAAATACATAACAATGTGTAGTTTTTTTGGAATTTTATGGGAAATATTTTTCCCAATGGACTATAAAGGTAACACAAATTATAGTTAGGCTTATTATGCAATGTCTTTTATTTATTGGTTTATTAGAACAAAATGTTAACTAAAATAATACAAAATTATGAAATAAAATTACTATACAAAATGATGTTCTAATTATGATATTTTGCGAAGCAATTTCTTTTGGTAGTGAGGCAAAGATGGACATTGCACATAGTACATATATTATGTGTCCTGACAGTTCTGTTTTTGTTTTCTAAACGTTCCCGTTTACATAATTGCGTTCGCATACGTTCTATTTTGACATTCCGTATAAAAAATGCAGATAAGGTTATAATTAAATACGACAATCACCAATTTTCAAATGGGAAAAATGTTTCCCTTAGTCGCGAAAGGGTTAATGTAACACTTCGCTGGCCTTCAGTGGCAAGGGTAGGGGACGTTCAACACTTAAAATTTCTACTAAGGTTCGAGGATTATTTAATCCAGTGTCAGTGCCTTTGAGTGATGATCCCATTGATAGTTCGCCCAATATTATGCTGCCTTTGATCGATGGATAAAGAGAAGACACTTATTGTAAACTTAACATTGAGCTTTATTCTATCCTTCTTTATCGTGTTGCCTTACTGTTGCTGGGATACGTCTGAGGAGGTAGCTATGGTTTCTAGTGATTCGTTATTTCTTAGTCACACGGACTGATAAATTCTACTCACACAGATTTTTAAATTCAGAAGGTCACACAGACCTTTGATATCCCCCCCGATAGGGGACCACCTTGTCGTGGTGGGGGGGCCTAGGGCCCAGCAACCCGGCTGAAGGCTGTGCCGACCGGGTTGGGCGCCGGTTGGACATGGCCAAGGCCAACCGAGGTTGAAGACGCTGCTGGCCGGCTTGATTGCCGGTCGGGTGGTGACGGCGTCGGAGACCTCACTTTCAGGGACCTTGGGTGGTCAGTTCGACGGCTCGGTCGAAAGGTTCCTCCTGCCTAGTAGGCACGAGCCGTCCAAAAAGTCTGGGTCCTACTAAGAGTCTCCACCCCGGGTGCCGATCGAGCTTGGATCTTTATATCCTTGCACATTTGCAAACCGGGGAATAGATTAAAGTTAGGTTTCTTCCGGTGGTCAGCTTTCCTTCTATAGGACTGCTGCCATGTGAGGCTGGGGTTGAGGTGCGCCTATAGGGCGTATTCCTTGCCCCCGGCTCTAGATAGTCATGGCTTTTCTTTAACTAGGTAGTGCTGTCAGGCGGAACCGGGAATTGCCGTGGTTGCACAAGATCGCAACATAGAGATCAATAGACCTTTGATATATATATTTTATATGGTCACACAGACTTCTAATTCTTCTATGTTACACAGATTATATATTAGGGTTCAATACATTTAACTCTACCCTGAGACCTACAGTATCTCAGGCTTCCGAGAAAACGCACCTCTCCATTCATCGACGTCTGATACGATTCTCCCTTTATTCACCTCGCTCCTTTCTTTACTCCACCTGCTCATGCCCCAAAGGTCTGCAGGGTCACACGGTGGCAAACCCGCACATCACCCAGCAGTGCCATAAATGTCATCCGGTGAGCCGGCACTGTGGCCAACGCCTTGCCCTGCACAAGGGAAGGTGGGGAAGGGTTCCTCATTAAGGCCGCCCGCAATGAGAGCGGCTTCCTTTCCTATCATCAAAGCAAGTAGGTCATCTCCTTAGTTCTCACAATTTCAATGCCCCTCCTGCAGTAGGTGCAAGGTCATCAACTGACGTTCCCAGCCAACAGAAATAGCTACAGGCAACAACCATATCATAATAACAAGATAGACATATACCATAAATATGTACATATAAAAAAAATAAAATTATCATTGAAATATCGATATCCTGACATCTAATTCTCTTCTTATAAATATATATATATACAAGTTTTCATTCAAATATGCGAGGGACACTACTACCCTCCCCCTAAAAGTTTCTAAGTCTTAATCTGGACTTGAAAACTCAAAGTCCCAAAGTGTTTCGAGCAGAATTAGTTCATCTTTTCTTTTCACCTAAAGTTCATTGTGAAATAGTCCTCACTTAGACTTTATAAAAATTCGATCTTCCCAAATAAATACATCACACACACTTAGGAGAGTCACTATCAGACTAGTAATTCTCTCTCTTTGAATTTCCGTTGGTAGTGAGTTGTCATCTCTTCCCCCCTTGGTGTGTACTCGTGTATCTCTAATAATTTGTTTTCCCTCCCGACCACAAACTAATCGAGAGAGCATTAACTTTAACATGATTTTCACCAGCCCTTGAAAAGTGGTCAAACCATGTTTGGTTACTCTTTTCTTCCGTTCTTCTGGAACATTCATCTCCTAGCTCATTTTCTAAATCTACAGTAATTTTGTTCCTTGATTTGCTAATTACGCCTTTAAATTCTTATCTCCTATCTCTAGTTTCGTTTTTCAGGAAAACCTCTTCCATTGAGCTCTAGTAACCTTTGCTTCTTATTACAGTTATGCAAGTCATAAGACCTGGCCTTGTCACAGATATCATTTAATTCTTTATTTCCAACTCTCTTAATTTTATTTACATTTCTATTACCCTCATTATATTTCATTTCTTCCTTTGAGCTACAAGTGTCTACATTATTTACACATTTTGTACATTTTCTTTTCCAGTTTACCGTTCTTTCTCTAACAGAATCCATTATTTTCATTTCACTATGCATTATTTCATTTCTTAACAAACCTTTTCTTGTCTTATCACTATTCTTAACATTGACTTCGCACTTATCCATATCCAGTGATATCACACTTTTCTCTACATTCTGAAGAATTACATTTTCATCTGTAGCCTTATTCACATCTCTCCTTAAACAAACAGCACTTTGACTAACTATATGTTTAACCTCGCTATTATCCCTATCATTCATATAAATTTTCTTCTCTCTTAGCGGACCTTTATCGTCTATATATGGGTTATCCTGATTGCTCTTCATAATTGCTTCCACCTTATCGTTTATAGCATTGTTAGGATCTGATTTACTAACATATATCTCATTACACCTTACGTAGTTGGTACGGGCTGCTGTTCTATACATCCATGTTTTACCCTTACTCATTCTCGGTGTTGTATTCCTCTGTAATTTTTCATACGCGCTCGGAGTCAGTAATAAATCTCCATTCAAACACTCTACTACAGCACACATCAGTGCTCTCTCGACGCATTTCGGTCTAGTAATATAACTCTACCCTGAGACCTGAAGTATCTCAGGCTCCATAGAAAACCCACCTCTCCATCCATCGACGTCTGATGTGATTCTCCCTTTATTCACCTCGCTCCTTTCTTTACTCCACCTGCTCATGCCCCAAAGGTCTGCAGGGTCACACAGTGGCAAATGACCCGCACATCACCCAGCAGTGCCATAAATGTCATCCGGTGAGCCGGCACTGTGGCCAACGCCTTGCCCTGCACAAGGGAAGGTGGGGAAGGGTTCCTCATTAAGGCCGCCCGCAATGAGAGCGGCTTCTTTTCCTATCATCAAAGCAAGTAGGTCATCTCCTTAGTTCTCACAATTTCAATGCCCCTCCTGCAGTAGGTGCAAGGTCATCAACTGACGTTCCCAACCAACAGAAATAGCTACAGGCAACAACCATATCACAATAACATGATGACATATACCATAAATATGTTCATATAAAAAGAATAGAAATTATCATTAAAATATCAATATCCTGACATCTAATTCTCTTCTGTTAAAAATACATATATACAAATTTTAATTCAATTTGCGAGGGACACTACAAGGACTTCCACAGAATTGCAGTGTTGGAATTGGGGCAAGACTGGACATATTCGAGCCAACTGCAAAAAGTGATGGTGCAAGGTTGAAGCATGGCTAACAGAGAGCAAAATCAACGTAAGCAACGTTAACGGCAAAGACTGGATGTTGATTGGTTGGCCCAGGGAAAGTCGTCCATTGTTTCAGCACTGCATGGTGGAAACAATGGATTGGCAGCTGATGAAACCATAATGGAGATACCTTGCCGAATGATAGAAGACACTGGTGCAAATTTGACTCTACTCAGATCACACTTAGTAAAGCGGATAATATCTCACCCAAAACTGAAATGCTAGACAGTCTAATATAACCCTACAAACGGTCACTAGAGATCGTGCTAAAATCCATGAAAGAATAGAACTCAATATCAGAGTTAGTAGCGGTCTTGTACACCATCCTGTTTACATCGCTGACATCTACGATGAATGACACGATGATATGCATTTATATGATTTCCTAAAGAAACGTGGATTCAGTATTAGTTTCAGTGACAGCCTTCTCATCTATAAGACAGAAGAGATATCTCTGCTTAGCCGAATATCTGATTCTTTATCAAGTGTGACTCCAATATTAGTGATGAAAGATACATAGATCCCAGCACAAAGTGAAATTATAGTCCGTGGACATCAGGTAGAGACTTCTAAGGCTTTCCGATTGGCGGTAACTGATGCCCCTGGTAAAGGAGCTTTGGCTCATGGTATCCTGGTTCCAAGGATTCTAGTCAAAGTAGATAGAGAACAGATTCCTATTAGAGTGATGAACTGTAACAAATCCAATAGATTATAGAAAAAGGGTGAATAATTAGCAATATGTGAACCTGTTACATGGGTAACGAGTGTAAACACAATAGAAGTTACTGACTCAAACCATACAGATATCCTCTCTCATCTTGCTGATTTGTGGAGACACATAAGGAAGTTATTAACTGAAGACCAAGCTGCTAAGGCCGAGAACCTACTTAAAGAGTTTTCTAACATTTTCTCTACTACATCAAATGATTATGGCCGTACTAACCTGACAATATATAAGATCAACACTAGTGATTCTCCTCTTCATCTACCAGCAAGAATGCTTCCATTAGCAAAACGGGAGGAGACATAACAACTTCTAAGGGACATGGATAGTATAGAATAGATAGTATAGACTGCTTTCCGGCAGATATTTCTTCCTCGCTCCCGAGTGGAACTAGTAATGAAAGGTGTGCATGATAGTGCCACTGGTATTAAGAAGACTTCGGTGTTAATAAGACATTAGCTAAATCCAGAGAACGATTTCATTGACTGAAAAGTAGGGCACACGTTGAAAGATGGTGTAGGCAATGTGAGGCCTGTGCAGCAAAGAAAGGACTTAAGACCAGTAGTCGGGGTAAGATGCAGACGTATAACGTTGGTGCCCCTTTTGAGAGAATAGCCATTGATGAAATGGGTCTGTTTCCTACGACTGATGATGGAAATCATTCTTTTTTTGTGGTAATGGATTATTTCACGAATTGGCCTGAAGTCTATCCCATCCAAGATCAGGAGGCAACAACAGTTGCAGCGATGATAGTGAATAACTTAATTAGTAGGTATGAGTACTTTTGCAACTCCACTCTGACTAAGGACGGAATTTTGAATCCAATATGTTTAAATGCATCTGTCAACTATTAGGTATTCAGAAAACCAGAGTTCAAGCTCCAAGTAAAGGCATGGATATTTGTGTTGTCTTTTTGCTGCGGTCTCTCCTTCCTCATAGACCTTGTCCATGGCGAAATATACCAAGGGGCTCCCGTTAAACCTCTGTGGCAAGCCGCTGTTTAAGGAGGAATTTAATCTTTTACCCTTTTTTAAGTTATCGGTATCCGTTCTTCATCAGCACATTCTACCATCAGAATTTCGAATTTCTGCCCTAAATATATCGTTTGTAATATTATTTTAGTTTTACATTTTCTACGTCTAGCACCTTGCAATTTTTGAAGTATTTTTTTAATTTTTTTTTCAAATATACATTGATGAAATTTTTAAATGAAACTCAATCTTCAGCTTACATTTGACCTTGATCCTTAGGACTATTTTACGGCTCGAAAAAAATCTGCATCGCAATCAAAAACGTCGTTCTTGTGGTCGATAGGTTAGCATGCTTGCTTACAGATATAAAAAAAACCGGGCTCGAGCTTTGAACAAGGTATGGATTTTATTTTCGTGTTCTACTGAGGTCTCACTTTCCTCACAGACCTTATCTGTGATGTATTCTACTGACAGCCTTATGTCAGTCCTCTGCTGAAAGTACCTGCCTAAGGAGTCTTTCAAATTCGTTTTTATAATCGGAAACAATTAAAAGTTAACGATAAACGCAATTTTAACTAAATTGATGTGAATGTATCAATCCATTTCCACAATTACGATTACTTAAGCGTTAAATATCATATGTTAGTAAGCTGTGCATTGAATAAAACAGAAAAGTTTAATGGAAATACATATTATTAGGCATATACGGTAATCGAGTTGTGATTTCACAGCTGGTGGAAATTTTAATTCCATTCAAATACTATCGTTTCTAAAAAGGAAGGCATTCAATAACTCTGTAGACTAACAAACTCGGTCGACTTCCCAAGTACGTTCTCCGTAAGATTCAGATCGCAAAAGATTTCGCATTTCACAGTTATGCTGGAGGCTATGTTTCGGGCAAAGTCATTTTGCTAACTAGAAAAACATCTGCAGTGTATTTAATTCGAAGAAGTAAAATGTATCCGTTTATGCTCCATTACACTTAAGACAATGTAAAAAATAATATGCAGTTGACAAATGCAATCATTTTTCAGGCAGAAAAAATCAGTAACTCATTACTCATCTGGCCAGGATTGCAATAGTAGACATAGACACATGAAAGGTTTACTCTGTTTCATTCCGGTGTTTCAAAAAATTCCGAACTTAACTTTCTTACTTGGAACGCTTTTACGTATACAAACGAATTATTTCTGCATAATGTACACAGCATGTAACATAGATGTGTGGCATAAATTCAAAGACTAATTCTAGGATCAAGAAGAAGAAATTCTTATAAAGACATGTCCAGAATCACTTTCTTTTGAAACTGGAAAATAAATGACGTCATAACAATTGTTCGAAGTGGTATCTTTGAACGCATATGCAGGCCTCAGATCGTCATAATAACATTGGAAATATTATTGCGTTTAAAGATACGTGAATGGTCCTAATGGTTTAACAGCAGCTTCAACTCGTTACCGCAGTTCTGTGAGGTCTGGAACGTCAGTTTCATATACAAAGATTTTTAAATGATCAGACAGAAAGTAAACCAATGGATTAATGTCCGGTGACCATCTATTGTCTTAGGAACGTATATACAATGTTCCAATTCCAAGTTCTAACATGTTAGATTGCGGATACAATCCAGAGACATCATAATACGTCGTGTCTGCGGGTATGCACTGCAGCGGTCAAGCAATAGACGCAGCAAGACTATGCAAATAATTGTAAAGCAGCTTCTAAGTAAAGCGTTTCTGATCATGATTATAGGACTTTTTTCTTCTTCTTTTGGACACTAGAGTTTGGTCACCAGGCCCCCAAGGGCCCGGAGGAGGTTGGGGAAGAGAATCCACTGGACGGCTCTTAGGAGGCAGATAGAAACTTCCCGTCAGGTCCATTCGGTATGTTCTTTAACGTGCACAGGATATGGTTCTCCCCCACACGTGTCCACGGTTTAACGTTCCATCTGATGGACAGCGGCCTTTCCAAGTCCATCGGTGTCCCCTATTGACTGAAGGGAGGATGGAGAGTTTTGCGGAGATAAATCTCAATGCTGAGCCAGGTGGGATTCGAATCTGGGAACTTCAAATCCGCCGGCCCCTGTTTCGAGATTTTCTACGTTAATGCACTCTGTTCTCGGTAAGAACGGAGACACTGATGAGCTTAAAAAGCCGCTGTCCGTCGGATGAGATGTCAAACCATGGGCCAAAGCACAAGAGAGTCATATTCTGTACACCTTAAAGAACACGCTGGATTTCAAGGATGGACACCTCTCGTCTATTTTTATCTTGTTCTGTTTTTTAGTGGGAAACTTAGCACTTCTTCTCAAGGCAATACAGTTTTTCAACGTGAGAATATTGTTCTTCAGTTCATAGGGGGCACTGCTCAATGTCGCCTAAGATTATAGTACAGCTGTCTTGTCTTCCAACAATCAAGGAATAAAAGTGGCAAAAGACTGTTGTTCTTTCACCATGCATATTAGCATTTCAAATTCAGTTGCAAATTTTTTCCCATTACTCCGTGAAATTCAGAAATTCAATTTATGTGACTTAGGTCTTGTGGTTTAATAATTGATAAAAGAAAGTTCCGAATTTTTTTTTTTTTGGGGGGGGGGGAAATGCAATAAAAGCTTAATTTAAAGTAATTGAGTTAATGGATTAAAATACGGAGATGAGTTCTAATTAGTATGCTGCCAAAAAAAGATAAGAATTAAAAGCAAGTAAATACAGTTTTAATGAAAGCCTGCAGGGAGATGAAATTATTAACTTACCTCCGTCGTCGGTGATAAATATAATTTCCGGTGTAATGAACCTAATTACACGAATTAGATTTCATTTTAAACATTGATTTTATTGCTTACACCGTAAACATTGTGACCTTCACACAGAACAAAAGGTATATTTAAAACACCCAAAATGAGACTTTTATTTAATTTCAACAAACGCTTTTAGTTTTTTTTTCTCTCTGAAAAACTTTTTCGAAATGCTTGGAATTTGGGTCATTTTGCTACGATATCTGTTGTCGTGTGCGCAGCTGCAAGAAGCGCTGCACGTCATTGGCTATCAATATTCATTAGTGCCACCTACGAGCTGTTCACGATGGTGACGTCATCGGGAGTGTATTGGTTGGTAATAAACAACGGTTTCACGGGTTTGGTGCTCGCTTAACTCGGCCATTCATTTGCCAGTGCCACTAATTGACTCACGATAAATGCGCAATTAGATTCACTAATTGGCTTAATTGACCTCAACATCTCTGCCACAATACTGAAGATAGCCTTACTGATAGCTTTCCCCCCAAATAGCTTTTTCCCCTGTGGGTTTTTTTCTATTTAGATAAACTGACACGCTTGTAAAATTAAAAAAGGAATCTATTAAAGAGATGATGAGGTGAATATATAATCCATTGTTTGCCACAAGAGAGGAAAGTGAGGTAAGGAATTATCAGAGGAAAAAAAAGTTTTTCCATCATGATTTGGCGTTTGCAACATGAATATTTTATATATCTGGAAAAAATTTACAACTCGGAAAATTTTTTTCATTTTTTTCATTATTAGGGGCCGAGTCTGAAAGTGCACTTGTCTTCTAATCAAAGGAACACGAGTTCGATCCCTGGATAATTTTTTTATGCTTCTTTTCTGTGTAGTCTTTATGCTGAGGTCTATAATCTTCCTTACAGATCCTTTCATTTTCCTATTAATAATATTTAAATAATAATTTGACTATATAATATTTATTTATTGGTTGCTACAGTGTTGTAAAAAATCAGTTATAGTTTAAGTTTCAAATGTAGCACAAGTTAGTAAGAGCATACAAAAATTTGCGTTATGATCATGTTCGCGAGGACGAATGTATCATCGGCGAACACTTTTAAGTACGGCGATGTATCATCGGCGAACACTTTTAAGAACCCCACGAGCGACGGGTTGTGTATACCTTTCCTAGACCATCCGTTATAAAACCTATTTCGGATATAGCTTACTCATCATCATCATCATCATCATCCTCAAGCAGCCAAGGGCTACGGAGGTTCTCCAAGCAAGTCTGTCCTGAGCTACATCTGCTGCATCTGGCCACTGCACACCAATTCTAACAAGGTTCTGTTTGATATTGCTGCCCACCGCATCCTAGGTCTTCCCCTCTTTTTGAAACCTTTAGACACAGTGTTCATAACGCTATTCACCAATCTATAATTATCCATGCGGACAACATGGCCAAACCAACGGAGTCACTCTCTGCAAAATATGCTGCTTGATTAACTGAATCACAACCTGCCTGACCAATTTTCATAACTTTAGTTTTCTCTCTGTTTATAACCAAACCTACTTTACTACCAGTCTCATCAACAGTTCGAATGAAAGAGTTCATCTCATCAACATCATTTGCCAAAAGGGCTAAATCATCAGCATAATCTAAATCAGAAATTTTCGTATCTCCAGCCCATTTAAGGCCAAAATCTTTCCCTTGCAGTGAATTTAGCATAACAAAATCAATAACCAAACTAAAGAGAAAAGGAGACAAAATGCACCCTTGTCGAACACCAGACGTAATGCTAAACCAATTGCTACAAGCCTTACCAACTCTCATACACACACAACTCAATGTCATTATAGAGAGCTTTCATTATGTTAACTAACTTGTCTGGTATACCATATGATTTCACAATCAACCACAAATTATGACGATCAACAGAATCGAAAGCTGTTTTGAAAACAACAAAGCCAGCAACCAAAGGTTTCTGAAACTCTAAACATTTCTCAAGAATCTGCCTAAGTGAAAATATCTGATTCACACATCCCCTACCACTTCTGAATCCACATTGCTCATCACGCAATTGCCTGTCAACCATATTCTTAATTCTATTAAGCACAATATGGCAAAGAATTTACCCTGGAACAGAGAGTAGGTTGATATCCCTATAGTTATCACAAGAACTGCGATCACCTTTTTTGAAAATAGGGATTATAATAGTTTTGGTAAAATCCTTAGGAACCATGCCGTTATCGTAAAAGATATTCAAAATTTCATTCATCCAAGTGGTAACCGGAACATTCCCAGCTCTAAGCATTTCGGTAGTAATTTCATCTACCCCTGGGGATTTATGAAGTTTAAATTTAGAAATAGCCAAAATAACTTCAGATTGTGTTATAGGGCCAACACTAAAACCACCAATGCATCTATAATCATTGCAAACAATGGGAGTAGAACTAACCATATTGATTGAACATCACTGAAATGTTCAGCCCACCTAGCCATGACAGAATTTTCGCCTTCTATAACCTTACCTTGTTTATCCTTCAAGCCTTGTATGCCTGTCCGTTTTCTACCACATAAAACATTAACTATCTGGTACAGCTCTCTGCTGTTGTACTGTTTAATTGCTTCCTCGGCTTTGCCAGCCAAGCCATCAAGCCAAAGATTCATATCAGCAGCTAACTGATCCTTTACACGTTTATTAAGCTCTCTGTAATGCTGTCTGTTAGGACTAGTAGGATATTGATTAAGGACATTCCTGCAGTTCTTTCTTTTTGAAATAAGCTCAAGTGCCTTATCACTCAAGTAATTCGGCCTCTGCTCCTTTTTTCCTAAAATATTACTAGTGTAGCGCTTATTAATAAAATTACGATGACGAATAAAAGTAACTAACGTGTAATTCTGATGATCAAAGCTCACTTAGGCTATGAAATGAGCGTGGAAATCTGATGCTTTTAATTCCACTTACTTTGAAAATAGCACGATTGAAACAGCAGATGGCAACTGAGTCTAGAAGTTTTCATGATAAGACAATCCTAGACTATAGATTTTATGGAACTAAAGAGAAATTTACCCTTTTTAATCAAATAAATATTAAAGAGAAAGTTCATAGTTTTTTTATTACTATTGTTTGTAATATAGAAGAGAGATAAGGTTCCTAGAAACTACTAATATGTACAGGACTTCTCTCATACCCCACTAAGAACGAAGTTACTGCTGACCGTTGTTTCAGGTGGAACCAAAACAACACAGAAGTTTGCTTGCTGGAGCAAATACTATGTCAGTTAAGGGCCAGCTTTTTGATGGAGTAAATTGAAATCCCTTTCGCATCGATCAATCATCTCTCATTACATCGATTAGTACTTTAATTTTTTTGGAACAAAAGTAATTATCTATTACTGCGTCGAGCATTTGGTCCAACATGTGCATTGCCATTTTATATTAACTGCATGTCTTCTCTACAACCGGTTTAATTCATCACGTGATCTGATGAACCTTAAAAGAAACTTTCTCGTGTACCTCCTGTTTCCTTTATAACAGAAGAAAGCAACGCAGGCACAAAGAGAAACAAAATTAGTTCTTATCCATTCTTGGAGAAAAAAGAAGCGAACGAGTTGTCCACTTGCCTCATTGATCACTGCGCAGTGCTGCTTCATTAGAGTAATGGTTTTTCCACGCTTTCAGCAAATTTTTTCGACCCTTCGTCTCTGTGAAAAAGAAATCCACGTTTGTTGTCGCGATGCACGAAGACACGAATCTTAAATTTTCCGCTCTCTTCGTTTCTCGATTTCAAAGATAAAACCAAATACTCTTGCAAGGGCATTTCTTAACTGGCTCTTCACTGGTTTGCACAAATTAAGGAAAATCCCTGTTTTAAGTCAATGGAAAGCTAACATCAAAGCTCTAACACTTCTAAAATAAGTTTTTTTGCTTTGAAATATGTTATTGCAGATAAAGATCTCAATCAAATAAATCAATATCTCGATTTTCAACAATATTCGTTCAGTATTTAATGAGTTATGAAAGTTTGAATGTTTAGCGATAACAATGCCAGCCACAAAAATTGACTTCAGAAGTTAATTAAAACTTAGTAATAAGTATTGTATCAAAGTGTTTAATAAAATAAGTTTATATTTTAGAACTTTGTGTAAAGAATTCTTCCACCATTCTTCAATTTTGTATAAGTTTCTTAAGACTGGCATTGCCGTTGTTAAATATTCAAACTTCCATAACTCATTAAACATGAACGAATATTATTGAAAATACAGATATTGATTTATTTGATTGAGATATTTATCTGTAATCACATTTTTCAAAACAGAAAAAACTTATCTTAGAAGCTATAGAGCTTTGGCGTTAGTTTCCCATTGACTTAACATATGGATTTTCCTTAATTTATGGAAACCAGTGTATTTCTCAGAAAATTTCATTTCGTTGCTACTACTGCAATGTAATTTACAATTGATTTATAATATATCAAAACGTTAAATGTAATTTAAATTAATCAGAGGGGGTCGATGCCTGAATGGTTAGAATGTATGGCTGCAGCGGATTTCGGTTCGAATGCAAAATAATTGTTTCTGTAACGTTTCTACTGAAGCTTCGATTACATAGTAGTGATGGTAAATTTTATTCCCACTTTATAAACATTTTGCGTTTTTAAAGTGGGAATAAACATTTAAAAATGTTTATTCCATTTTTTAAACATTTTTAAATGTTTAAAAAACATTTTAACATGTATGTACATTGCATTTTACATACCTTATTCTCTAAACAAATATACATCCAAATTTTTGAAACATTGAAACATCTGCGAAAGTTTAAAAAACTTGCATGAGGGTTTAAACAGTATTCAGAAGTTAATATTTTGTCCATCACCGAAATAGAGTTTAGAATTTAACAAAAATTTATTTAAAAATGCAGCTATTCCGGAAAATATTTCACAGCACACTATTATAATTCACCCGATTAGGACCTTTAGAAGGTAACATACGAACTGTACTGTAACGGTGCAGTCAAGTTGCCATTCTATAAACACCTATCTTATGAAAATCTAGTAAAATACATTTCGACTTATAGTCAATTGTTTTCCTCCGACATTCGACCTCTGTTATGCACTAACAGGTATAGTTATTTGTGGTACGGAAATGTTTTTACGTTACAAGACAGATAACAGAAATTAAAAGTAGCAGCATGGCTTATTTTGCCTTCCAAACTTCCAGTCCCATTTTACGCCACGAATAATGCTGTATTTGTGTATTCTTTCAAGAAATGAAGTGCAAAAAATTAAAATAATCGAAAATGAATGTTTAAAGAACTTAGCTCTGTCAGTGGCGGCCAAAAGCCCGACGCGCTCTTCATAACGTAACAAAAACATTCAGGTACTGACAGATTGCCTCACCAATGCTCAAAACCACTGATGACCATAGTGAAAAAACAGAATGTTCTCGTTAATTAAACTTTTCTTTTCTTTCGTTCTTTAATAATAACGGACTTTACTTTCTCTCAACAAATTCGATAGAAGGTGAAAAAAAATCATTGCTAACCCAAGTTTAAAAAATCCGCAAGTCAAACATTGCCCTGAAGAAATTCTTCCGAAAAAGTATTTTAGATACATGATACATAATATTTTGAAATTCTCGTTTTGGTATCTTTATTCTATTTCATCCCGAGAGTAGAAGAGGTAACAAAGAGCACAAGATTTGCCACAAGACGATATTTGAATGAGGAGGCAATCAAAAGCATTTCCGTTTGTTGTTATTGTTTGTACTCGTGGGCTGTGCCTCTAATTAGATTCAAAAATATTCAAGTTCTGTTATGCATGACTTTCAAATAAAAGACCGTGGAAAAAATGCTAAAAAAAAACTTCTAGTGGTCTTAAATAGATTTTACGAAAAACTTTTTTTTCTCTAACGTAAATCTAATATACCAATTTTTGAATGCCTGTTTTTTTATGTGGATTTACCTCTACAACGCATTTACTGAAAGATCAAAGAAAATCGTGTTAGTTCGATAGCATCGATGGTTTAATAAATTCTAAACGACTTAAAGCTTCTAGAACTACTAATGATATTATCTTACGAAGAGTGCTTTTTATATTTATCGCGTTCATAAGATTAGGTTTCCCTAGTTGAAAAACAAATAATCACATTCAGGTTTAACTGAGATTGAAAGAGCTGAAATGAAGAACGCTTAACTCAACTTGACGCTTTTATTCCTAAGTCACTTAATACAGATAGAGGGACTGGTACATTTAGTAGCAGACAATTTGCATATTAGAATTCTTTTGCCCCATATGTTTCTTTATATGATTTTAATATATATTTTGTGATTGAAAAGAAAACATTTTCCTTCTATGAAGTAAATCAAGAAGAAAAATAATCCCGCAGGTCAAAGAAAATAGAAATTAAAAAAATATTATTATTTGAATTTGAATTGGCAAATTTGAAATACGCATACATTTAAATGAGAGGGAAACCGAATTTTACTTTTTCAGCTCTGATTATGATAATATATATATATATCCATGTTCAGTTACAAATGAATTCGGCTTAAATAACGGTTAAATAAATACGTTTTACATTCGTATTTATTATTTTATTTCTCATTAAGGATTTGTCGCATCGAAATTTTATTATCGGGCCTCAAAATCGTTGCGAATTCCACTTTCCCATACCAGAAAAACAATACTCTTGTCAAAATGTACAGAATATCCAGATGACAAATATTAGTTTAAGCATCCTAACTCTTTGCTGCACCAAAATCTTTAACATTCCAATAAAAGAGCACATCTGTTGCTGTTAACGTATGATTTATTTAATATATGAAACTCTCATCTGAATATTTCTCCAACAGAAAGCTCGAACTACGCATGTAGATTTGGAAGTCACCTAACACATGCGATACTGCGCCAGTTAATCAGTTAGCCAACTAATGTTTTTTCATAATAAATTTTTTGTTGCATCGAGGTTCGTACAGTCGCTCAAAAAAGTATCCGAACACGGGTTGATTACAGAATTCAGAAAAGATATCTGTCAACGATTTTTTTTAGAAAACAGTTCTGGCAACCTTCATGTCACGTGACACGAAGGTTGCCAGAAATTTTTTCTAAAAAAAAATCGTTGCCAGATATTTCTTCTGAATTCTGTAATCACCCTAGTGTTCGGATACTTTTTTGAGCGACTGTACGATCGATTCGTCGATAGACAGGAGACAGGGAAATGAAACCCACTGGTCGATCGATATATATACTCACCCTTAGTATTGAGAGTCACATCCCGTTTACCAGTCAGCAGATGTGCCAAATAATAAAAACAGCTGCCTGATGTTAAATCCTTACCAATGTATTCTTTTAATTCCTCACTGTGAATATTGCAATATATCGTTTAATATTATGTATTTTATAAAGGGCAGAAACTTTATATATATACTACAGTATATAGTACTTTAATAAATTGTTATCTTAATAAGCCGTCCCGTGGTTGAGTAGTTAGTCCGCTTGGCTACTGATGTAATTTTAATTTATTAAACTCCACAAATGAATATTCCTACATAGTAAATTACAATGTAGACTCATTCAGTCACAAGTTAAATACACATATATATATTTTTTTATAAGAAATCAAACATATCTATATCTTTTTGATAAGAAATTAAAAGTTTGAAGAACTTTCTTTTCAGATTTTTTTTTCTGGTTCTAAAATAGTTTTGAAGGAAAAGATGTTATTATATTTTTTTAAATTGGAAAAGTATTTTTCTCTTTCTGTTTTATATTTTTTACAATGAGAGATTAGATGTTCAATAGTTTCTTATTGATTACATATTGTACAATTAGGAGAATTTACTTTTTTTTAAGTGAAATAAAAATGGTTTTGTTATTGCTACATTTACTTTTATTCTTAATATAATAGTACTTTCTTTTTACTCAGTCCATAGTTTTTAAATGTTGTAATTTTATGTGATATGTTATGTCTATGAGTATTCATAGCATTTAAATCATACCATTTTGTGTTTCTTCTAATAATTTTATTTTGTTATTATTTTTAGTTATGTTTATAAATGTTAATGATTCAATGGTGTTATTAAGGGATATTGCATTTTTTGCCAGTGTATCAACTCTTTCATTGTGTTCTATACCAGTGTGAGCTGGCACCCATTGTATATATAATGTATTATTATTTTCTATATGTTGTTTTGTTAGAATAAGAATATCATTTATTAGTACTTTAATATTATTATTGTTTGGATTTTGAAATATTGTATCAATAGAAGTTTTTTGAATCAGTAAAAATTACAATCTTTTCCCCTTTAAAGTAAAGTGCCTAATGAATAGCTAATATTATAGCGGTTAGTTCTTTAATGTTATTGTATTATTTTTTATTATCTTGTATTTTATTAATTAATGTAATGTAATCTAAATTTCCACAGTTAATTTTGTTTAAATCTTCCTTAAAATTTTTCCAATTAGTTAAGTTTGTTTTTGTTTTCTTAATAAAAGAATCCTTATAGTAAATAAAAATAGGTCTATGATCGCTACCGAAACAGTCTACAGAAATAGACCATTGTAATTCATTTTTTAATCTATTTGAGCATATTGTTGGGTCAATGATTGAGTTTATTTTTCATTTTTTTTAAGCAGGTGGGTGTATTGTTATTATGTATATTTAAATTTAATTCTTCAATAAACTTTAATAAATGTTCACTTTTATGATCATTTTTATGTGAAAACCAAGCTTTATTATGTGTGTTTAAATCTCCACATATTAAAATTTTTCCATTTAAATTTTCAACAATTTCTAAATATGTTTTTGTATCTATTAAGATTCCTGGGTTGTATATCTTTATAATATTAACATTCACTTTTTCCTTTTTGAGTTTGAATTATGATTATTTCTAAGTTTCTTTTAATATTATATTATATTTAATAATATTTATTTATACTAATAAATATAAAATTATGGTATATTTAATTATCTTTGTATTATATCTTTATGTACATAAGTTACTATGCCTCTATAGTTATTACTATTTTTTGTATATAAGTTATAAAATTATTAAATTGAGGTAAATTTGTTGTATTTATTTCTTGTATGTACATTATTTTTATTATTTATTATTTTTTTTTATATTCAAAAGTGTTTTAAGATATGTTTCTTACTTTCTATTCCGCGAGAGTTCCACTAAAGAATACTGAAGTTGTCTACCATGGACCACTATTCAATAAAGAAAGTAAGATGTCTTTTATCAGGTTCATCTCCGAACATTGTGGGAGGATAATATCAAACAATTTGATGATTAAGCCTATGATTTGACTCCTATTACTCGAATTGAGAGGTTCATTCGTCCCTCTATTATTTCCTTGCATTGTAGGACAATTAGTAGTTTCCGATTTCCTTTCATCATTCCTTTGTAGTTTGGAGTTTTTTTTAATTGAATTATTAGCACCAGTGATGTTTTTCTTTACTGCATTAGCATAGTTTTTTTGATTTACAGTATTCTGAGTTACGAAATTTTTGTTGTCAATGTCAGTAGATGTTGAAGGTAAGTTTGTTAGAAGTGGGAAGTTCCCTCTTACTCCCTCGCTAAATTCTTGTGTAAAGTCCTCTCTCAGGTCCTCACAATCTTTACTTTGAATCCTATTGTTAATCGAAACCGATTCGCTGGTTAAATTCTCGCTTTTATTAAGAAAGTCCTTTATTTTGAAGTGATTAATAATATCCGGGGATTGTTTGGCTTTTCTAAATGCTTGTTGCCAATTCAAACCCACGTTCAACTGGATTATTTTAGCTTTACATGCGATCAGTCTCAGTGGACATCCAGCATATGTTGCCGGGTGCTGATCCCCACAATTTGGGCACTTCAAGACATCAGCCCTACAAAATTTATGATGGTGATGTTCTCCACATCGTTTACATGTGAGCTTTCCTCTACAGGTGGATACTGCGTGACCAAATGTGCAGCATCTGAAGCACAAATTAGGTGGAGTTGTGTATGATTTGACCTTATGTCTTGAGAAACCAAGAAAAACATGGGTAGGAAGTACATCTATTTCAAATTCCAGAATTATCTTATTGATCGGATTACAACTAGTTTCCTTTTTTTTATCAAATTGATCGTAATGCATCATGCGTTTCATGCTTAAAACGTTTTGGTCATATAAAAGATCCAGAATAAAGTCATCATCAAAATGTGTGGGCACTCCAATAATTGTTCCTAGTACCGATTTCTTAAAATCAGGAAGTTCCACTTTAACAGGAATTGATAAAATTTCTTTCAAGTCAAGGATTTTATTATACTGTTCTTTTGAATTGGGAAAAATTAATAATCTTCCGCGTGAGATGAATTTCCCTGCGATTCGATCATTTAATAGTTTATAAAAAAAGGCAGAGAATTTCTGAATGTCAAGTACACTCAATTTAGTATTAATCCCACTAATGACCAAAGATAAGTCCTCTTTATCGTTTAAGACATTTTCAATGATGTCCGGAAATTTCATATTCTCTGAATCAATTTTAGTTATAATAGTAATGTTCTTAGGTGTTTCCTCATTTTTTTCATAATTGGATGTTTTATCAAGAGATGGTAATTGAGAGTTTTTCTTTGAATCATGATCGTTTTCCATATTAATAACAAAATGGATTTACCTGAGTAGTAGAATGAGTATCCAATTTGATGTTAATATCCTTTTGAGTGTTTTCTTCGATAGATTTTGCAGGCGAAGACTCTGAATCTGAAGATAACTTTAAATCTTCTGCAAGGGCACATTCTTTATTTTCTTGTGAGACTTTTTCTTCTTTTTTTATTTTATCCATAGTATAGAACTTAGATCTCGTTACTTTGAAGTTAAGTGTAGGAGAGTTCCTTTTTTTTCTTATTACCAACTGCCATCTTGAATCCGCTACTGATGTAAGGGACCTGGGTTCGAGCCCCGGGTAAGGCATGGATGTTCATGTTGTTTTTCTGCTGGGGTCCTGCCATCCTCACAGACTTTCTACTATGGCATATAAACTGACAGGCTCTTGTCAGACCTCTGTGGCAAGCAGCTGCTTGAGGAGGTATTTATTTATTATTTATTATATCTTACTACTTTGGACAGACATCTTCTTATGTTCAAAGAACATAAAAAAAATAAATGTAATTACGATTACCAAATCCAAAGGTAAAAACTACTTATTCCAACAGTCTTTTTCACTGTAAATTAAAATCAAAATAAACACATGCTAAATTAATTTCTTAAATCCCTTTAGTTACGAAAAGCAAATTATAAAGTTCTAAAAAGTCATTATTTCAAGCAAGTTTTGTTCGCTGCAAATGGTCTGCCTTAATCGGTGTAATAAGCGAACCTTATATAATCAACAATGTCAAATATAACCTTATAAAATCAACATAGAACCTTATATAATCAACAATGTTAAATATATACTTATAAAATCAACATAGAACCTTATATAATCAACAATGTCAAATATAACCTTATAAAATCAACATAGAACCTTATATAATCAATAACACATTATTATTAGCTTAATTATTAGATTTTTAGTTTTCCGTTAAGGTTTTCAGATGCTACAACAACATTGAATAACATTAGGATTTCGGTAACGATTTAATAAAATTTAAATTTAAGGAAGAATAATTTACTACATTATTTTTGTGAGTCAAAGAAACTATAAGCCACATTTTGAGCCCAGATTTTCAACATCTTGCTAATATAAAACACCAATTTTAAACATTCGTTCCCATTTGATAGAAATAAATGTTTATCATAATCCAAATGAGTTTGAGGATATTTACCTATTATTATTGTACGACTCCTACAAAGCCTTTTCTTTTGACAGTCTTTTTCTCAAAAAGTAACAGTCTTCAGAGAGTACCGCATTTCCCTCCATTACTGATGATTTGATTTTTAATTTAAAAGCACTGATAAGATCAAAGAATTTCAAAAAAAATGCTGGAAATTTCAGCTATATTTTATAATCAACCTTTACACTGTAAAAACACCGTGAATCAAAGAGAACTTCTCTTTTTAAATTCAAGTTTAATGGTTAACGTTTTCAGTATTTTTATACTTTTCTTTCATCACAGATAGGAGCATTGAACAATCGCACTCAAATTATGACTTAGAATGTCTGTTTTTTTTTTTGTACTCCATTGCATTGTTTTAGAAACCAATGGTTCGAACTCAGTGCCTTTGTCTAAAAACATCCCTTATAATGAATTGTTGTTTTGCTACTGATCGTCGATTTATTACCAGGCGAAACTCTCTCCCACGGCCATTATTATGCACGTAATCATGCTCACTCATTATAGTTGCAGCTCTTATCACGTGCAGTTTTCGTAACACGAACGCTTCGATTCTAATGCAGGCTATCAGAAAAAAAAATGTAATGGCTGCTGCTCCATTTGGCAAACTGAAATTTGCTCTAACTTTTCATTTCGGAGTTCAGCGAAACAAAACTCTTAAAAATTAGCGAATAAAACAAACTTTTAATTTTGCAAGTACTTGATATTTAAAGCAATTTAATAATCACTGAGTGACTCAGAGACAAAATTAAATTCTGAATGTTTCGTTTAAAGAACTTAAGTAAAACTTCCAACTGATATATAACTGAGCTAAAAGAGCTCAGTTAAGAGCTAAAAGTTAAGAGCTAACTGAGCTAAAAGTTTAAGAGAGAATAGAACTTCTATTTCAGTCAATTGTATTGCCAGTGACGAAACGAAATGTTTCATCACTGGTCAATCTGTGGTCAATAAGTACCACAGATAGCCAGTGGAACATTTTTTTTGAAGACGTTATTTCTCTTTTCAAATCATTATTATCAATGACCTCCCATCAATCGTTTATTATGCACGATCTGCTATCTTCTTCTGTTTCGTAAGCCGTTATTTCCTTTTGAATGAATAAACGGCCATAAATAAAGTTCAGTTTATTTATTCAGCAAACTGAAAGACAAGAAGGCCTACATCAAAAAATGATCCAATTGAAACGGACTTCTTCCAGATTCCTTCACCTTTGTGTACCTCACTTTCGTTGTGTATCCATTCTCGTTACTTTCAACGAGAAACAAGAATAATATTCGAAAGCGTTTGAATACATTTTTCAAAAACTTGGGTATACGAACACGAACGTCTATCTTTCACTGAAAAGGAACATCAGCTAAGATTACATATTGCGGTGGCAGGATGCAGTGTTGTCTTTAAGAAAATAAATAATTAATGAAAACAATGCAAGGAGTTTGTCTTATGTTAAACCAAAAGCGAAAAGCATTATTATTCTTTCTTCTCCTACACCTCTCCTTCCTTTCCGAGGTGATGCGTGGGCTTGTTGGTTGTTTAGTTCTGTGAACCGTATTCTCTCACTTCCACCGGGCCCGCTCGCCCCGAGCTAGGCAGAGCACCCTCGCGCTTGCTCGCATAATTTGATAATGGGATGCATTATCCATGAGGCTCGGCACGTGTTAAAAATGAGCAAGTGTGGCTTGCTTCAGTCCGTTGAAGTTTACGTGTGTGCCGAGGGAGGCTTCTCTGCATAGCAGCTTTATGTGCGGGGGAAAGCGACTGTACAGGAGCGATAGCTTCCTCTGCCATTGATTGTTGGAGGCAGATGGGGCTGCGGCCACGAGTGTTTCAGGCAGCAGACATTGTACAGACCACAGACAACCGAGAGCTTCAAGAGAGGTTATGAGATTAAAGAAGATGACTGATACATTCTGTAGATTGTTGAGTTATAATAGAGTCCGGTGATTAATGAAAAAGAGTTAAAAGAACCTACACTTGCTCTTTTTAGCTCTTAACTTGTTGGTATCAGCTAACAATACGAAGATGTGTAATAAGATTTTGATTTTTTTATTTTAAAAAACGTCTTTTTTTTTTACATAAAGTTACAGTTACTCTGAATAAATATTATCTAAGTTTCATTTCTTTCAAAGCACTTCCTCCAGTTTCATTTTTTCGTCCCTTTGAAGGAAAACACACCAAGGAATAAATATTGTTTGATGGAAATTTAGACTTTATGTAATTATACTGTCAAGAATAAATACTCGTTATTGTTTTTGCTTACAAAGTCTGCTATCATTCAAGTCGATTCTTTAGAAACTCTAATGGTATGATCTGCAAGAAAAGGAGAACATTTAAAATTTGAGACATTTCTCAAAATTAGTATAAGCGAGAAAGCGAATTTAAAAATAAAGCAAATTTTATTTCAAAGGCTCCTCCAATTTTCAGATGGTCTGATCAAATTAGAAGTATTGGAGATATTAAATATGACAAAAACCAAATTTCCTTGAAAGACATTTTTTTGCATCAGTAATGGTTAGTGCGCTTGGTTACTGAACAAAGGGACCTGGATTCGAGACCAGAATAAGACACAGAAGTTTGTGTTGCCTTTCTGCTGAGGTCCCGCCATCTTCACACGATATAAATATCATCTGCTATGGCGTATAAACCGACAGGCTCCTGTCAGACTTCTGTGGCAAGCAGCTGCTTGAGTGGGTTATTTAACATTTAGAGAGTATTTTTACAAAGCTGCATTGAACTAATTAGGATAGTATCTGATACGTTTTGAGGTTAAAAATATGAATATAGTGAATTATAAGAAAGAACAAATTTTTAATAATATTATAAACAAGATTTTAATAAAAAGTATTATGGCAGAATTGATAGATAAAAGCTGGTATATAATATTAAATTGTAGAAACAATTGACTGATTAGTATTAATTTGACGAATTATCATACCATTCACAACAAAAGCAAATCAGCTAAAATTAATTTATTAAACTGCTGATTTTACACCAACTTTTCATAGTTTTTGTAACAAAGTTTTCTGTTACAAGTTTTAAATTCCATTTTTGCTGCTGACCGCTGACTGAGTTTTCCTAGAGCTTGGGAATTATTACGTTCGCTTAGAATAACCAATTAAATAAGGCCAACCAAGAGACAAATTGATAAAAAAGAGTTCTAAGTTAATTGGTTAAAGTACAAAAAAAATTTAAATTTCTTGTTAAACAACAAATGCAAAGTAATTCACAGATTGAAACTTTGGTATCTCGGCATGATTTAATAAGTGACTACCAAGTTTCCGACCAAAAAGGTGAAAGTTTACCAAAAACACGAAATCTAGTCTATTTTTCTACTAGATTGATTTTGCTTTCATATACTTTAACGGTACATGAACAGTCGGCCTCTGCGATAACCTGCATGCAATTCATTTGCAAGGAACATATTTGCATATGAGCTGGACAAGCGTTGCGGATTTATTCTGCAGCAATACTAGTAATAATTATTTACTTACTAACATTATCTATAGCAAAATATGTTTCAGAAGTATTATTTTTGTCTTGAGAGCATAATGGCTTTTTTTGGGGGAAAGGAAATATCTTTTTTAAGGTGATTGACAGCGTTTATACTAAGTGTCTTAATGATATACATTATCGGAATGAGTACCACTTGGATATTTGCTCGCCAAACTATACCATTATGCATTTGGACTGCTAGTCTTGCTAAAAAAAACGGTTGTATCATAACCAATTAGATTTATTCGTTAATTTCATGGTTGTAATTGAGAAGTCCAAGGACACAGTTCAGATGAATTTTTTTTAAACTTCCGTGTACTGACAAGTAATTATCAGACGCAATCAAAGTAATTGTGTTTAAGCTTAACTGAACTAGCTTTCATGGAGTGAAACCTTCAAGTCGAAAAATAAGATTGGGTTGTAAAGTGCCCCTCTGTCAAAAGATTTTTGGGACCTCCATGTTTATGATTTTTGCTTTATGGTTACTTAAAATCCCTCCATTATCAAACACTCCGAGAGTTGTTCATCATTTTCAATCTAATCTTTCAAGTTATTTGCCTTCATACTTTTTCTATCTGTTTCATACCTCTTCCGTTATCTTCATACCTCATCCGTTTCTATCTGTTTCACATATTCAAAATGTTTAATCCCAAATTTCAGACTATTATGCGAAATAAATGCCATTTGAATTATTTCAAAAGTTTTACTTGTGAAGAAATATTAATATATTGCTTAAAATTCTAGGAAAAAATTATGCCAATATAATCTAAACAAAAAATATATAGGTGGCATCCATTTGTTCTATTTTAAACTTGGGTATCACCTCGTATTATTTATTCATTTATACTGCATGTTTTGCATTTATCCAATTATTTAGGTGCGCAATACTTTTTCTCGTCCGTAAATCAAAATTGTTTTTTCAAGTTCTTCCATAAACCAAAAAGAAAATATTCTTTATCTTCAAAATCGCGAACTATTATGAAGATTGTGGCTTGCAGATGGAACACGTGTTTCAGATACCATTATCAAGTTAGAAGTACCATGGTTTAAAAATGGAGCTTGGAAAACTGTTGTAGTATATATAAAATAGCACTTAAAAATTTACATTTAAGACAACTACTCTACTAATAAGAGTTGACATTACTCGAGAAGAGGATCTAGTTTTTCCATTCGTATTATTAAAAAGTTTAAAATTTCCATTATTTACTGAAATGTGAATCCCAGTTTGACATAAATCACTTCACATCAATTTAATTTAATCAGTTTATTAAAGGTGAAAAAGTTACAAATTCTTGCCTCCATGGAGATTTACAGGGACGTAGAAGGAAATAAATGAAAATAATGTTTAAGTGGACTTGGGTAAGACAAAAAAAAAATCCTGCAGATTTCAATAAAATCTTGCAAAGCAAGGCATTACTGTTTCATCTAATCATTGTTTAGAGTACAAAAGCAATAACATCTGTCTTGAAGTACAGACCAAAGATCTGTGAGAGAAAGAAAATTTTTTCCTATTAAGCTAAACCACCATCACCTTCAGTCTGTTTGTGAAGTGATATAGTAACGTAGGTCTGTAAGAAGTCGGGGGTCACACGTGACCGTTCGCCCAAGCGGGCCTCTCAGGCTCACGTGGCTAGGCCTCACGGAGTCATGAGAACTGCGGTGTTCCCACATCGCAGCATCCCGCGGGATAGCCATCCGCAAGTGGCACGTGACGCTCAAGAAGCGTCCCAAGGGATGTGCGGGAGGAATGCTGAGGCTGTATATGCCATCTCGTTGCCTCCAACAAGGATGCTGCACGTGAGCGAAGGTTGTGTGCGTAAAGTCCGAATTGGAAGGGCAAAGGTGCTATATTTTAGTAATTGAACAGAGCCATAAAATCTAATGGAACATCTGTCGTCATTTGATCATAATTTTCTCGATGTTTTCAATCGGATGCTAATTATTCGAAGGTAAATAGCAACTATGTTAAATAGTTATTGGACAGAAAATTAATTTTTTTTTTGCATTTTACAGGCATCATTGAACGCTCCAATAACACAAAGTATTAGTTCTATTGAATAATTTATAGGAACTCGAAACTTGACGAGAGAAACTTTAAAGAGAAAGGGTCAAAACGACTGAAAAGAAATGAGACAAATATTTGAATATTTTACATTTATTCTATTTTAGGGCGTGTGCTGGCAATAATAAATGTAATGAAAAGCTTTATACAGCGATGAAGGAAAACCGAGCAGGGTTGGAGATTTTTCATTGAGATTAATTAATTGCTTTTTTTTAGTAAATTTGATGAATAACTTCCAGAAGAGGAATTTGCTTATTTTTATTCCTGGTGAAGCTTAGCAGTATGAGAGCAGACTTCCATGCAGTACTACTCTCTTAATAGAATTGGTAATCGATGCAGTACTACTCTCTTAATAGAATTGGTAATCGATGCAGAACGCATTAAAACAGCAATAAAAATGATTCTTAATAGTATGATAACACTGGGAAACAAATTTTCATAAAAGTCATGCCTCTCAGATAAAAGTAACCATTTCTTAAAGATTTCAAGTTGTTGAACACGAATATGACAATGAAAATGCAAAATTGGCTACGATTTCTGAGAAATCAGCAATAGTTTCTTATATAATAGAGTAATACATAAATGTTTACGGATGTCAATCCGTAAAATTCCCCGCTCTGCCTATGGTCAGTAGGGGACACCGATGGTCTTGGAAAGACCACCGTCCGTTGGATGGGACGTTCAGCCGTGGCCCCGTGTGCGGGAGGATGGGACGTTAAGCCGTGGCCCCGTGTGCGTGGCCCCTTGTGCACGTTAAGGAACACGCTAGATGCTCTTGACGGGAGACTGCCATCTATCTCCTAACAGGTGTTCCAATGGGTCCCCTCCCACAACCATCTCTGAACCTTCGGAGTCCATGTGACCTGGCCATTTACCCAATTGTGTGCAAAAAAGTGCCGCTCAGAGGTAAAACATCCCAACCCACGTACATATGACACGTATCGGTAAAACTCCGCTTCCACTTCCGACGTCGCTTTGCCCGTCGCTTGTACAGCTGCTCAGGATCATCTCTGGTAAGCGTCCAACAGTAGTAAGCCAACTTTGAAGTGAACCAGTTTCCCTGGTATCGTTTCTCATTCGTTGGAATGTCCTGGTAAAAACGTTCACCGTGCTCATCACTAACCATGCCTCAGTTGTTGGGAGCAAAATCTAAGTGGGAATGGAGAAAGTGGATCTTTAAGGACATATTGCAGCAAAGTTTGTGATTCAGAGAGATGTCCTTAACCAGTTTCTTGTAGATATCTGCCCTGACATTCCCGAGGAATTTAGTTGATACCAGAAAAAACGGGTCCCAAGCCTTTTTCTCGTCACCCTGAAGCAGGTTGTCGAACATCTAGTCTCTGAACAGCTCTCGGATCTGAGGACCCACAAAAATCCCTTCTTTAATTTTCGCTTTGCTGAGTCGAGGGAATTTGTCAACCAAGTACTTAAAAGTTGATGCAGTCCGCTCCATGGCTTTTATGAAGTTTGATCACACCGAGTTTGATGTGTAGGGACGGTAGCAGAATTCTGTACGTTTCTGCCAGTGTTAGGTATTCTACATTCTTTTCTCCAGAGATTTCCTCTGAGGCCAGTTTCTCGTCACGAGTGCAAAGTCTTTGTTGGGTTGGGTTGTTTTACCTCTGAGCGGCACTTTTTGCACACCATGGGACAAGTCACATGGACCCGAAGGCTCAGAAAATGTTGGGGGAGGAGACCCACTGGAACAGCTGTTGGAAGATAGATGGTAGTCTCACATCAAGGTCATACAGGATGTTCTTTAATGTGTGTTGGCTCTCCGAATGACTCTCCCACACACGGAGCCATGCTTAACGTTCCATCCGTCGGACGGCGGCCTTTCCAAGCCAATCGGTGTCCCTTACTGACCGTGGGCAGGATGGGGAATTTTGCAGAGATAAATCTCAACATTGACCCAGCTGGGACTTGAACCTGGGAACTACAGATTACGAGTCTGGCACGCTACTGACTGAGAAACCCCCGCCCCACTTTGTCCCTTTCACATAAGAAACAGCAGTACTTCATATATCCCAGCTGCAGATCCATCAACAGAGACACCAACTATACTTGCTGTATTGAAGACGGTTCAACAGCTGTTTTAGGTTGTCGTAGGTTTCTTTCATGTAGACAGCATGTCCGACTGGAATGGATGGAAGTCGATTTCCATTATGCAGCAACACCACCTTAAGACTCAATTTCGAGGAATCTATGAATAGTCGCCCTAATTGAGGGTCATGTTTGATTACGATGGCCATCTACATCGGAACAGAACACAAGGTCATCTTCCTTCCTGAAATAATACGCAAACTACTCATGACGAGTTCGAAACGAAGTCACTCGGACATTTCCCTTGAGAAGATTCCATTGTTTTAGTCTTGATCCAAGTAACTCTGCTTTGGCCTTGGATAACTCCAGATCACGAACAAGATCGTTCATTTCTTCTTCGGTGGGAATGTGTGGCGCAGATGACGCACCATGGTAGACGTATGGATCATCAGTAGACACCGAAGGCTATGGAGAACCCAACTTCGGTTTGTCTCCCTCCTCATCGTCTGAATCGATGGAAAATTCTTTTCGAGGTTTCGGAACAGGAAGGCCTTTGCCCTGTGGAACTGGTCAGAGAGCAGATTGTATATTCGGGTATGCTATTGTCCACTTCTTTTTCGTTGTGATGCCTCCAGAAACAGGTGGAACCATGCAGAAGTAGCAGTCATTTGCGTGATTGCTTGGCTCTCTCCAAACCATAGGAATGGCAAACTGCATCGCCACTTTTTCGCCTTTCAGCTACTGCGGAAGATTTCTTGCACACCTATTGCAACATATTTGTGGGCCCCAGACCTTGTCCTAGTCCCCGATCTTGCATCCAAAATAAAACTAATAAACCACTTTCACTGTTGGAGTGATGACCCATTTCTAGCTTGCAAACGTCACTTCCCCGCAAAATGTAACAAAATGTGTCTGCACTATTAACACAGTTACAAGGGATAACTACTGCTAGATTAAAACTGCCAGGATCACTTGTGTTGCACTTATGACTCAGGGGTAAATGGGAGTCGCTCAAAAGAATTGCTCACCCTAGGAGATGTTGCTTACATCTCACGATTGCAGCATGTTTTGTCGGCGATCGTAAAGCCACGATGTCATGACTCAACTACATTTCATCAGACAATGATGCAATATTTCCGGGGTTTTTGAGTAAGGCGGCCTGATGCAATACAACGCAATATGTTGCAATCTGGAGTTTAAAATGCAGCGTTGCGAAATGGTTACCTATGTACTCAATGTGGTCTGAGTCGTTTATACATCTCTGTCTTTCCTAAACAAGAGCCAATCGACAAATTTTACTGTCATTTTCGTGTTCAGCACCTCGAAATTGACAAAGATTGGCTATTTTCATTTCAAAGCCTTTTTGTGTGTTGCCCAGTGTAATTAAGGTAAATACTTCATACTATAAGCCTGGATAATGTGTCGTCAGAATTAAAATATAAGTTGTAAAATTTTAAGTAATTTTGGAAAATACTTCCATTCTTCAACAACCATCATTCATATTCAGAATGGACATTCGTAGAATCGGTAAGATTTCAAGTTTGATTTTATGAAGAAGAATACCTGAGAAATATGCACCTCAATAAATCTTTTCTGTATAATCCTAAGATAACTGTGATGTACTGTACGTGACCCAAAATAAGATATTCGACTGGTAGAGGTAACGTACAATAAAAAAAAACTACTAACTGAAAGAGTTAAGCATAAAGATGTAAAATATCGGCAATCACAGTGGTGATTTGTAAGTAATGCTAAAGTAATGCTTCTTAAACTGTTTGATTGTGGCGGACTGGAAATTCATTTCCAGTCCGCCACATTCAAACAGTTTAAGAATTATATATTTTTATTGAAAATGCTAAAACTAGGTATTCCATTCAGTTATGAAAAAGCGTAGCTGACCATTGGTGTGTTTCAGAAGACACATTTCTTTTTTTCCTAGCAGCACGCTGCTGACCGGCAACTGATGGCTCGCGGTCCACCTCTTTGAGCAGTAGTTCCCAACGTTTTTGGCACCACAGACCTCTTACGAAGTCTCATTTTCTCTTCGGATCCACTACGAAGTCTAACTATTTCTGAAGACCCTCTTTCCGTCATTGTTTGACATATTTTAACTAAAATAATGGCCGAGTGGTTAGCGCGTTTGGCTACTGATCAAAGGGACCTGGGTTCGAGCCCTGGATAAGACATGGATGTTGTGTTGTCTTTCTGCGGAGTCTTGCCTTTCTTACAGACCTTCTACTATGACGTATTAAACTGTCAGGCTCCTGTCAGACTTCTGCGGTCTGTCGTCGCTGTTGAGAGGCATTTTTTTATATAAAAAAATGCCTCTCAACAATCATCAATTGCTCAATTTTTCATATTTATTTTATAGGACATGGCAAAAAAAAACTCCCTAAAAGTCCCCAAGAATGCATTATATTTGTAGTTATCTATCTGTTGGTCATTTATTGCTATTTTGTAATTTGAATCTAAATATCTGAGTGGAGAAATTCGAAGCTTCAAAAATCTTGTATCATCAACAGCCAGTCGCAGCTTGGGATCAGAATGAGATAGACAGTGTTGCCATACTGAATTGACATAATTTCAACCAAAAACCATAAAACTTAGAGCGGTTATGCAATCGCTACAAATGTACTATTTCCGTTAGAGCTTTTTGAAATATTAAATATGTCATAGACTTTTTAAGATTTGGGAATCACTGATCTACAGGAATGTTTGTCCACGTTTTATAGTGGTGGAACACCTGACTTTATTTAGCATTTATGCAAAAATCAAATGAAAATTCTCGAAATAGAGCACTCTCAGTTTACAAATACGAGTGCCAAAGCTTTTACTAGTTCATCCCCTACAGAAAATTTCTAGCCTCCTTGGATTATGAAAGAAAAAGAAGTATTGCTATGGACCAATCAATAATAAATTCACAGATTACCTGTTGACACATAATTCAAGAAGAAATTTTTACGCTCCTATTCGAATTGTATGTAATATCGAACATATTACACGCTCCTCTTGATGTTGTGCAAGGCAGCAACAGAAAGTAAAACTCACAAAACCAAGCGGTACATTCTATACGCACTAAATCATCCAATAAAGTTGTTTTCTTCCTACCGATTAGATTCATAAATTGCCACAGAGCGGAAAAATCTGCGGCTTTTAATCCTCTTTGCCAATTGAATGGCTCGCAATGAGTGGCTGCTGCGACAACTTCGGCTGCCAGGGATTATCTCGTCTCCTTCGTCTCCTCGACCCCACGTGACTTCGACAACCCCCAACATCCCGAAGCTCGAGAGTCGCACGTGATGTTCTAGGTGTGATTTGTCACCGGCGCGTGACTGGCTGGCAAGTCCGAAAGCCACGCGTCACTTGGTTCGGAGCACGTGCCACCTGTATCCCAGCGACGCCACCTACTCGAGCCTGCGTTTCCCCGACGTATTCCGGCACAAAACATCTGATTACAGATGTTAATGGATGTTATCGGGGAGGATAGGGCGTGGGAGTGAGATGACGTTCAAGCACGCCTGAGATCCGTGGCAAATCCCTCGTCAGTTAGGCAGCTTCATGTGGAGCCTGCTCCCCTGCTATTCCCACGGCCTGGCTTTGCAAGGGAGAAGGGCCTCGCTCTGTAGGTCACGGAGAGAGGAGAATTCGCCGATGTAATGGCATTGGTCATGCTGGCAGCGAAAGCAAACATGTCATTAACCGGATGAAGGCAACAGCTTCTGAACAGTTTAGCACGTTGGGACACAGCCAATATTTGCATTAAAAATGCCAAAGGTTTTTCTACGAGTGCTCGTAACTGAACAACGAATCCTACACTTCTCTTGCTCTATAAACACTGCACTTAAGCAGTGTATTTCATAGAATGTAATAAAAGATTTCTGATGATCTTTACGTCGAAATCTTAACAGAGAAACCCATGAGTTTGGAAAAGTCGCCATCCGTCGGATAGAATGTAAAGCCGTGGCGCTCTGTGCGGGAAAGTCATACCCTGTGCACATTAAAGAACATGCTGGATGGCCTTGATGGGAGGTTAACATCTGTCTCCTAACAGCTGTACAGTGGGTCCCTTTCCCAACTTTCTCTAAGTTCTTGGTTCTTTGTGACCTTGGCCATTTGGTCCATTGTGTACAAAATGTGCCGATCAGAGATACAATAACTGAACCCATTCTATTTCTTTAATAGCTCTATCTTCATACTTAGCAATCTGAATCGAGCACCATAGCAAGAGTTCAAAAAAGAAAGATCGAAAATTATTTCCATGGTTAGAGAATCTGACTGCTAAACCACTGGGCATATCCTTGGGCATATCCTTTGTAAGAGCAAGCTTGAAAAGCTTTCAGATTGTCTCCGTCTTTTGTGGTAGGTGTGTTTTGTTTCCTACAAAAAAATGCTTCAAAATTCCTCAGGATAATCTCTCATTTAAATCTCCTCCTTTAAAGATAAAAAGGAATGTCCAGCTTCGTAGCTTCGTCCCAACTGAAACACCGAGCAGATATTTCTCTCGAGAATAAGAATTACAACAAAAGAGAGTTGTAATTTTTGCATCTTTTAGAATCACTATTCTATACGACATACCGATAGCTACGACTGTCAGACAAACTTTAAATGTTATCCCTATAAACTAATTCTGGCAGCAAAAGGTTTTTATTACGTAAATAGGGGTCTGACTGAACAGGAGATAAAACAATGGGTAGCATGTGCGGAAACAAGTGAGACAATAAGACAGAGAGACAATTGACATATTGATGGTTCTCATAAGACATCGAAAGTTATAAATTACTTATTGTTCAGCCAGTGATCTCATAAGTCATTAAATGTGTAAGTTATAAATTACTTGCTAATCAACTAATGATCTCATTCATAATTGTTTAATATATAAATTTTAAATAACTTGTATTAATGAGCCTGTGATCTCAAAGAACATTAGCTGATTGGCAGCTGATTGATAATTCATTAAGCGATATCTATGAGAACTGTCCGTATATCAGCTACTCAGTCTCACAGTCTTAATTGTTTGCGTTGCATCCCTTCGCCACTGTAACAAAGTGATGGGAAACTAGTTAACTAGAAAGCGTTTTTATATAGAGGATTAATGAAACTTATAATCAACAAAGAATAAAAGTTAATTCTTAAGGAAATACATAGGAGGCGACTCTATGAGATTTACAATTATTACGGTGACAATTTTTTTTTGGAGAAAATAAAGGACAAATCAGAAATTGTTTCATAATGAAAAAAAAAACCAGGTTGCGTTTATTTGTTTCACTAAAACTAAAAAGCTTTATAACATTTATTTTAAAATATAAGCATATACATAGATTTTAAACAATCATATTATTGCTTAAAAATTTTAATTTTGATACTTTTCACAAGAATGAACTTTTTTAATAATAAATCAGGTTTGTGTTTTAAAAATTCATAAAACTGTATACAATTCATGTCAAAGTTGCATTTGTTATAAATGCATACTTTTAATGTTTCGATTTTTAATTGGTTTTTTAATTAAAAATTACTAATGAAAATATTCGTTCAGTAGGGACATTAGATCCAGGGAGACATAAGCAAAATTCAACCATTTTTAAAATGCTTTTTTAAAACATATGCATTTATCTGTGAAATATTTAAAAATTTCAACCCATCTACGTTGGTAGGACTCGTCATTTTGTCACCATTCTTCGATCTTTTCACTGGTGACATAACTTTTAATACACGAAACTTCATCAAATAGTTTTCGCCGCCATTGACAACAAAACTCTTTCCTCGATCTTCTCTCACAGAGGGATTTCTCGTAGTAGGACCCATTCAAATACTTCCATTTCCACGATAGAGCTGTCCCAGTTATTTAAATAATCAATGCAGGTTTGGTAAAATTTATGAATTGCATTTCAAAATATGTTGGCATCAATGTTTTGGGTTTTTTCTAAATCTAATTTTTTTTTAGTATTTATAGGTAAAAACCTATAATAGCCTATATTATCGCAAAATAAAGGACAAAATGGCCACTTTAGAAAAAAATAATTCTAAAGAAGAAAGCAGTGAAATAAAGGACTGTCCTCTTAAATAAAGGACGTATGGTCAGCGTAACAATTATCAACCTCTCAGTTAGAAATAATGCTAATGTTACTTTTATCCATTTCCTTGTTCATTCTTCTATGAGCCCTTTGAATAATGCACAACTTAAAACATTTTCCTGTTAAGTTTTCTTGACATTTCTGCTCAGATCTCTTCATTAACACATTAATTTTTTTATATGCTCAAATATTCGGGGTATTTTAATGTATATTTCTAACTTCGACCGCATCTTGCTGAAAAAAATATGTTGCAAACGTTTGAATTTTCAGTATTTCTTTGTTCTACTTCATTACAGCAAAATATTCTGCCTCTTAATACACTCTACAGTAGCACTTTGTTTTCCTCTAAGTCTGGCAAAAGATGAAGAAGAAAAGTCATGTTTTGCGTCATGTTTAATGTCAGCGCCTTTCGTAAAATCTCTTGGCGCTTCCACGGCGAAAAGAGCCTCATCTTTTAAAAATCCCTGACTCTACTGAAAGAAACTTAAACTCCGCTCATCTCTGTTTCCTTATGATTGCCGATGACGCCAAGTGGCGTCACAAGGCATTGGATTCGCAAAGGCGCAACTGCTCTCAGCTGACTGCATTAGCAGTTGTCTACTTTAGAAGATTGGATTGGTCGTCCGCCAGCAACTAATCCGGAACTAATCGAAAGCCTCTACAGAATCTTCCCAACGTGCGGCAATTAACGGCAGTGGCGCTGATTGTTTTCGCTGCTGGGAGACTCTTTTTCATTCCTTCATTCCGGCAGAGGAGGGGAGAGATCTGCAAAGAAGGGAGGAGGTATCAGTGCAAGCAGAGCGCCATTGACCTCTTGTCGTTTTGCAGTCGATCGTAAATGCCAGTTGTTGAATCCAAAGGATCATTTATCTTTTCATTTCCTCTGTTTGAATATTTCGAGACTTCGCATATTTTTCGAAGACAAGATGGTTAATCTAACATATTATTATTCTGTTCATTTATTATTCTGTTGGCTACAGAAAAATTTTCATCAGTACAATAATATATGTACTTCTTGAGGCAGAAAGGTTTAAAAATTTTCAAATTTAGAAAGGTGTATAGAGTGATTATAAAATAAGTTTCCCTATAGAGTTTCTGGATATTGACGAACGCAGATAGCGCCACGAAAATTGGTAGGTGGCTTAATGAGAAAAGGCGGAAGCGATTTAGTAAAGCAAAAATTGATCCAACTGACACCATCAGGGGGGAAAACAGGCGCTGAAAACACAAGAGAGAAAGGCCGATCCCTGAGACAACCCCAGAGCCAGAAATCACAAGGATTCAGATTCGGTGAGCATGGTAGTCATGTCTGACGAAAGTCTCAAGAAACTAAGTGCTCATCGCCGAACACTGTAAAAGAAGCAACTGATTTACCTGCCGACTAACATGTGGGACTATACCATCTTGCATGAACACTGTGTTGTCCAGACACTGCTGTTCCTGTAGGATAGGAATCACATGATGCTGTAGAAGGGCACAGTAATGGGCATCTATTACTGTACACCACACTGGTGTACAACAGCCTCCTCAAAGAAGAATGACCGATGATGAAGTCTGCACTAAAGACACACCATACTGTCACATACAGAGGAAGGAGAGGGTATTCGTGCATAGCAGACGGAGGTGATGCACCCCATATGCAAAAGTTCTGTGTGTTGATGGCACCAGAGAAGGTGAAGTGCACCTTGTTGGTCCACAGGACCATCCATGACCTCGTGTCACCCATCAGAAACTGGAGAGTGAAGTTGGTGTGAGGTTGCGAATCACGCTGTTGCAGTTCCTGCGCGATGTGGAACCTGTATAGGTACTATTGCACAACACACCATAGCACTTTGCGGACCATTGCTCACAGTTGGTTCAACTGTCATAACACCACTCTGGCACTACTGAATGATCGCATGTCACATCTGACACGAGCTGTCATAGCAACTGTCACCTCCACCGTGGTAATCTTCTGCAATGGACGGTCGTCCTCTTCCTGGTGCCACTCCCAACTCACTGGTTGCCTCAAACTTCTTCGCCATTTTCCTTAACGCCACTAACGTCATGGGTCCTCTCCATAGGCGCCGACACTATCGCAGTGTGGCATTTGCATTGCTCTGACTGTGGTAGAATAACTTGATTAACAAAGCACACTTCCTCTTCATGAGAGTTTTATGACCGTTTGCTTGTGGTGTGAGCATTCCCCTTTTTATACGACGTCTTTTGAGTAGGAAACACGTTATTATGAAACAAACGCCATTAGCATACATAAAGCGCTCGTTTTTCCCACTGGTGGCGACAGTTGGAACTAATTTTCTTTCTTCACTAAATTGCTTCCGCGTATTCTCATTAAGTTACCTACCAATTTTCGCGGTGCATCTCCATTCATCACCGTCCCCAAGAGACTCCGGAATAGGAAAACTTATTTTATAACCACTTTGTATCAAGTATTTATATAATTATTTAAAAACCTTTTTTAACCTCTGAAATAATAAGGATCTGAATAATACGGCGTTGGTATATTTTTTTTCAAGAGAGGTGGGGCAAAAAAAACTGTGTTTCACGATTTAAATATTTAGGAGGATCCATTCATTGACAAGTACAGTTGTGAATACATACAAAAAACGGGAAAAAGAAAAACTTATTATTGAAAAATATAAATAAAAAATGTTTTTCCATATTAATAAATGATATGCTTCCGAATACAAATAAAAAACCGTAAAAAACAACAACAATCAAGGTTATATTTTGCTTTAGCGAAAAGGATTAATTTTCTGGTATAATATTATTCAACATAACAGATTTTTCCTCCTTCTTCCTATATCATAGACGTTCTAATCTATTAATTTCTAATGCTCCGATTTTATTTCAAAACCATGATTTTGTGGTGCTATTGTTGCGATGTTGTGTTTGCAAATGAGGGTTTTGTAAAACTAATTAATTTACGTAAAATGAATTAATATCATATTAAATGGAGTTGCGTTATGATAATTGGCTCATCATAGCATTCGTTTGTTTCGTTATTTCTTTTCAACTGCTATTAAATTTCTCTTTAATACAACAAACAGACGACATGGGAAACCAGAACAAATCATTACAACTATAGAATGCGCGCAGTCAGGTTATTTCAGTTTATTTGCATGTTTCATAAATATAATAAACACATCAAGAGCGAAGAGTATTGTTTATGTTTCTCCTTTAGAATTCGAAAAATTAATAACGGATTATTTAAAAAGTGAGAAATTTACATCAAAGTACAACTACTAACATAGCAAATTTTAAAACAGGTTGGTTCAATTTCTGCTTTTCTTAGCAAAACAGCAGCGCAATTTTACCATTTGCTTATCATGTATCATTTATCGAAATTTCTAGATGTAGAATTATTTGTAGTTTTAGGGAACTGCCAAGTTGAGGCATAAATATCATGTGCAGTCCCTAGTTTTAAAATATAATGCAACTGGAAATAAAGAGAAAATAATCGTCTTCGTACGTATCATTTGTTATTGAAAATTAATTACACTGAGCAACACACGAAAAGGCTTTGAAATGAAAATAGCCAATCTTTGCCAATTTCGAGGTGCTGAACACGAAAATGACAGTAAAATTTGTCGATTGGCTCTTGTTTAGGAAAGACAGAGATGTATAAACGACTCAGACCACATTGAGTACATAGGTAACCATTTCGCAACGCTGTATTTTAAACTCCAGATTGCAACATATTGCGTTGTATTGCATCAGGCCGCCTTACTCACAAACCCCGGAAGTATTGCATCATTGTCTGATGAAATGTAGTTGAGTCATGACATCGTGGCTTTACGATCGCCGACAAAACATGCTGCAATCGTGAGATGTAAGCAACATCTCCTAGGGTGAGCAATTCTTTTGAGCGACTCCCATTTACCCCTGAGTCATAAGTGCAACACAAGTGATCCTGGCAGTTTTAATCTAGCAGTAGTTATCCCTTGTAACTGTGTTAATAGTGCAGATACATTTTGTTACATTTTGCGGGGAAGTGACGTTTGCAAGCTAGAAATGGGCCATCACTCCAACAGTGAAAGTGGTTTATGAGTTTTATTTTGGATGCAAGATCGGGGACCAGGACAAGGTCTGGGGCCCACAAATATGTTGCAGTAGGTGTGCAAGAAATCTTCCGCAGTAGCTGAAAGGCGAAAAAGTGGCGATGCAGTTTGCCATTCCTATGGTTTGGAGAGAGCCAAGCAATCACGCAAATGACTGCTACTTCTGCATGGTTCCACCTGTTTCTGGAGGCATCACAACGAAAAAGAAGTGGACAATAGCATACCCGAATATACAATCTGCTCTCTGACCAGTTCCACAGGGCAAAGGCCTTCCTGTTCCGAAACCTCGAAAAGAATTTTCCATCGATTCAGACGATGAGGAGGGAGACAAACCGATGTTGGGTTCTCCATAGCCTTCGGTGTCTACTGATGATTCATACGTCTACCATGGTGCGTCATCTGCGCCACACATTCCCACCGAAGAAGAAATGAACGATCTTGTTCGTGATCTGGAGCTATCCAAGGCCAAAGCAGAGTTACTTGGATCAAGACTAAAGCAATGGAATCCTATCAAGGGAAATGTCCGAGTGACTTCGTTTCGAACTCGTCATGAGCAGGTTTGCACCTTACTTCAGAAAGGAAGATGACTTTGTGTTCTACTACGATGTAGATGGCTTGATGAATGCCCTAGGAATCAAACATGATCCTCAAGAATGGCGACTATTCATAGACTCCTCGAAATTGAGTCTCAAGGCGATGTTGCTGCATAATTAAAATCGACTTCCATCCATTCCAATGGGACACGCTGTCTACATGAAAGAAATCTACGACAACCTAAAACAGCTGTTGAACTGTCTTCAATACAGCAAGTATGGTTGGTGTCTCTGTTGTGACTTGAAGGTAGTGGCTCTGTTGATGGGTCTGCAACTGGGACATATGAAGTACTGCTGTTTCTTATGTGAATGAGGCAGCCGAGCAAACGTGAAGAAGCGTTTGCATTACGTGAAGAGAAACTGGCCTCAGAGTAAATCTCTGAAGGTCAGAGAGAAGAATGTGAAACACCAAGCACTGGCAAAAAGGCATAAAATCCTGCTACCGTCCCTACACATCTAACTCGGTGTGATGAAAAACTTCGTAAAAGATATAGACCAGACTGCATCAGCTTTCAAGTACTTGGCTGACAAATTCCCTCGACTCAGCGAATATTAAACAGGGAATTTTTGTGAGTCCTCAGATCTGTTCAGAGACCAGATGTTCGACAACCTGCTTCAGGGTGACGAGAAAAAGGCTTGGGACGCATTTCGCCTGGTGTCAACTAAATTATTTGGGAATGTCAGGGAAGACATATACAAGAAACTGGTTAAGGACATGTTGTCTCTTTAGTCTCTGTATCATAAACTTGGCTGCAATATGTCCTTAAAGATCCACTTTCTCCATTACTTATTAAATATTTCTCCCGAGAACTGCAGCATGGTTAGTGATGAGCAACGGTGAACGTTTTCATCAGGACATTGCAACGATGGAGAAACGATACCAGAGAAACTGGTGCACTTCAATGTTGGCTTACTACTGTTGGACGCTCGCCAGAAATGATCCTGAGCAGCTGTACAAACGATGGGCAAAGCGACGTCGGAAATAGAAGCGGAGTTTTACTGATACGTACCATGTGTACGTATTATTCTATTATAAAAGAAACTATTGCGAATTTCTCAGAAATCGTAGCGAATTTTGCATTTTCATTGTCATACTCGTGTTCAGCACCTTGAGATCTTTAGAAATTGTTACTTTTATCTCAGAGGCATGACTTTTATGAAAATTTGTTGCGCAGTGTTAGCACATTGTTTTCGGTGATGTCTAACTGAACAATGGCAAAGAGTAGTTGACTTTCTTTTGGCATACTCTTGTAATCGGTTGGGCTGCTTTACTTCTCAGTGGCAGTTCAATGTATATTCGTGTATTTAATACAAGAATATGCAACTGCTTTTGTAAAATTGAACATAGTCTTCTTTCATAGTTATGTGCTTTCTCACAACAGCTGCTTGCCGCTCTATTTCCAGTTCATTTTCCCTAAAATGATAGTTATATACAGGACCGCAAGACAAGCGCCTCAGGGAGCCATTTTTGAGAGGTGCCAAAATTCGGGATAAAGTACAATTGAAATTGCAGTTGCATTAATGATACTATTATCAAAAATAATGTTCAGAATTTTTTTGGTTAATCCATAAATGCAACATGAATCTTTGTATTTTCTCATTATCACACAAAACAATGTTCTAACACTTATAATTAATCTGGAATGTTTTATTTATTTCTAGTGGTGCCATTGACCTGTAAATGGTAGCTGACCTGTAAATGGTAGCTGACCTGTAAATGGTAGCTAGGCGTAAACTGGAAGGAGAGCTGTGCACCAATCCCTAGTGATGATGCACAGAACCGGCCAGGTCTAGCACCTAATGTCCGACCCCGCCTTCTCGTGGTGCAGGCCGTTAGTACCTTTCAAAAGAGATATTCTCTTTTGGAAGGGAACGGAAGGGGAAGGCTGCCAGTTCAGTATGGCCTACTGATCTGGTCATCTATGGCCACTTTTTATTTTTTTTAAACCCTGCCGAGGAGTGGTCAACTTCACAGGGTCCTGGTGCTGACCATTTATACCTACTAGACTGGATATGTTTATGGATTTGAGCTTGATTATTGATCCTGGACTTGTTGAACTGGTAGGCCTCTGTTGAGGGAGAGTCTGCCGCTGTGTTTTCTATTTGCTTCTGGGTTGTCAGCTCTAAGTGAACAGAGGCATGGGATACCTTATATCAGCTGGTGGATAATCCTATTCAGAGGCCATCGCAGGTACCTGAACCTTACTTAGCTAGTTAGGCATCGTCAAGCCTAAACTGGAGTAATGTGTCTCAGGCAGGCCATGTGGCTGTTGAAAAAGTCCACTTGAAAAGGCGGTACCTGAAGTTCCTACCAGCATCGGTGACTTCAGCCTTTATCGGAGGAGGAACAGGTCTTTGCCCCATGCCAGCGATCAGGGGGCTGTTTGATATTGTTGACCCTACCAATCTCAATAAACCTAATTTCTTTAAAAATCCTACTAATCATTTTCTCTCTGCAGGATCGTGGAACGTGAGGACATTACATAGAGATTATTCTCTTGATGTCCTCATGCAGGAATTCCAGCGCTATAACCAAGATATTCTAGGCTTGCAAGAGACCAGATGGACAGGTAAAGGTGAGATACTTAAAAATAACTTTAAATTTCTCTTTACAGGGAGGGAGGATGGAAAGCATCACCAAGGGGTGAGTCTGCTGCTCAGCAGATACGCTAGTGATGCTCTTCTAGGATATGAGTGCATTAATGAAAGGTTTCTTACATCAAAATTTCAGACAAGCATTAAAGACGTGAATGTTATCTGCTATTATGCCCCCACTGAGGATGCTGATGAGGATGAGAAGGATAGGTTTTACGGACAACTTCAGGATATTTTGATTCTGTCAAGAAAGGAGATATTACCCTTGTTCTAGGTGACTTCAATGCCAAAGTTGGTACTGACTCTGATCTTTGGAGAGGGGTGATAGGCCCTTTTTGTATTTGTAGCTGCAATGGCAACGGGCAACGTCTCCTACAGGTAAGTAAACTCAATGGTTTCAGAATAACTAACACATATTACAAACACCGCGACATACATAAATACACATGGGTTTCACCTGATGGGCTGCATAGGAATATGATTGATTATATATTAATTAACAGCAAATAGGCTAGTTCTGTTAGAAATACCAGGCCATATAGGGGAGCTGAAATTGGATCTGACCATTACCTTGTTAAAAGTATCTTGCAACTTAAACTTAAAAAGTGTTGTGCTAGGGTTAAAAAATTTACCTTTAATACTGAAGCTCTGAAAGACCCAGTTATAGCTAAAGCTTACCATGATAGGTTAGGTTACTTAGTCATTATGACAGTCATGGTTTGCTTAATACTGAAGTTGAGGATGAATGGGGCCATTTTAAACAGGCTTTTTTGGAAACTAACAGTACTCTTTTAGGAAAAAAGGAGGCAGAGGAGACAGAATTGTTTAAGTGATGAGGCACTTGAGCTTATTTCAGAAAGAAGGAATTGCAGGAATGTCCTTAATCAGTACCCTACTAGTCCTAATAGAAAGGATTACAGAGAGCTTAATAAACGTGTAAAGGATCAGTTAGCTACTGATAAGAATCTTTGGCTTGATGGCTTGGCTGACAAAGCTGAGGAAGCAGTTAGGCAGCACAACAGCAGAGAGCTGTACCAGATAGTTAATGTTTTATGTGATAGAAAACGGACAGGCATACAAGGATTGCAGGATAAACAAGGTAAGGTTATAGATGGTGAGAATTCTGTCATGGCTAGGTGGGCTGAGCATTTCAGTGATGTTCTAAACAATGTGGTTAGTTCTACTCCCATTGTTTTTAATGATGATAGATGCATTGGCAGCTTTAATATTGGCCTTATAACACAATCTGAAGTTATTTTGGCTATCTCTAAACTTAAACTTCATAAATCCCCAGGGGTAGATGAAATTACTACAGAAATGCTCAAAGCTGGGAATGTTTCGGTTACCACTTGGATGACTGAAATTTTGAATATCTTTTACGATAAAGGCATGGTTCCTAAAGATTTTACCAGACCTATTATTATCCCTATTTTCAAAAAAGGTGATCGCTGTTCTTGTGATAACTATAGGGGTATCAGCCTACTCTCTGTTCCAGGTAAAGTTCTTTCCATGATTGTGTTTAATAGAATTAAGAATCTGGTTGACAGGCAATTGCGTGATGAGCAATGTGGATTCAGAAGTGGTAGGGGATGTGTAGATCAGATATTTTCACTTAGGCTGATTCTTGAGAAATGTTTAGAGTTTCAGAAACCTTTGGTTGCTAGCTTTGTTGATTTCAAAAAGGCTTTTGACTCTGTTGATCGTCATAATTTGTGGTTGACTTCAGGTAGACTTCAGGTAGACAAGATATTAAGAATAATATTATACATCCCAGAGTTTGAATAAGTTAATTTTTTAGGCAAACTATTACAGTACAAAGCAAAACTGCGTAAATTACGCTCCTATGGTTTTAGAATATTGTCTTCTTAATTATCAGTTTAGTTTTTACTACAGACAACGCCACTAAGTCTTGAGGTACGATAGTAGGGAAGATTCCAGAAAAACGTTCAAAGAAGTCAATGCACGTCCTCCACATTTACCTTTCATTGAATTATGCTAAAACCCGAAATATAAGGGGCGGCAGTGGCTCAGTCGGTAGAGTGCCAGGCTCATAATCTGTAGTTCCAAGGTTCGAGTCCCAGCTGGGTCACCGTTCAGATTTATCTCCGCAAAATTCCCTGTCATGCCCACAGTCAGTAAGGGACATCGCTGGGCTTGGAAAGACCGCCGTCCATCGGATGGGACATTAAGTCGTGGCCCCGTGTGCGGGAGAGACATACCATGTGCACATTAAAGAACATGCTGGATGGCTTTGACGGATCGCTACCATCTGTCTCCCAACACCTGTTCCAGTGAGTGCCCTCACTCAACCTTCTCTGTGCCTTCGGAGTCCATGTGACCTGGCCATTTAGCCCATGGTGTGTAGCCCAAGGTGCCGCTCAGAGGTAAAACAATCCAACCCAAGAAAGAAACTTTGCACTCGTGACGAGAAACTGGTCTCAGAGGGAATCTCTGAAGGTTGGAGAGAAGAATGTAGAATACCTAACACTGGCAGAAACGTACAGAATTCTGCTACCGTCCCTACACATCAAACTCGGTGTGATGAAAACTTCGTAAAAGCCATGGAGCGGACTGCATCAACTTCTAAGTACTTGGCTGACAAATTCCCTCGTCTCAGCAAAGCGAAAATTAAAGAAGGAATTTTTGTGGGATCACATTCTGGTGATGTACTCTCCACACCAACAGAACTGGAGCGAGAACATCACATCTGGTGCCGTCTACGACAGGATTATCATTCATATGCCGAAGATGTCCATGGTTGTAAAAAGAAAAAGAGCAAGAAAATTTCCACTGAAAGACGAAAAATTGCTAGAAGAATATGTGATTCTGTGAAAGTGTGATCTCTGGGGCAGTGATTCTGTGAAAGTGAGGAATCGGCAAGCAGTTCAGTGGGCTAAGCCGCATACAGTGCAGCATTCTACAGAGTGCAATTTCTGGAGTGCCATGTCATAGAGATCTTCATGAAGGTTCCGTGTGCCAAGGTCCGTCACTGTGAAAGAGGGTCCAGGTTTTGGAAGGAGACTCCAAGTGCAGCAGGCAGGTGAGCAGAGACAATCTTCACAGGAAGGAAAGGTCTGTGGGTTTTCTGTTGTTTCTGTTTTTAGACTTAATTTGAGTTGCCAATGATGCTGAGGAGTCACGATAAAACTAAGTGTGGAACTGAGCAGGATGGGATAGATGATTTAACCAGACACATTGAGGCTGGGGAAAGTGGGGAAGCTACTGAAATTGATAGTATTAATAGCGATTTTGGGGTAAAGAAATGGATGTGGTTCGAATCTAGTCGAAAGGAGTGATTCAGGTCCGAAATCAGTCTCAGAGAGGGAAATGGAATACCAAAGACAGAAGGTAGAAACAGATAGGGAAGAAAGAAAATTGGATAGGGTGGAAAGAAGGAATGAAATGGAATATAGAAGAGAGAAAGAAGAAAGAGATAGGGAAATGGAACTTAGGCGATTAGATATAGAAGCAAGAAGATTAGATATAGAAAGCGCAAATAATAGTAGCCATGGAAGTCAAAGTTCAGTGAATTCTGGAGATCTAAAATTAAAAAGGCTTCAGAAAATTCTAAACCCTAATAACTATCCCTTACCGAAAAAAGCGGAAAAATTACCGGCTTATTTCGAGACAATAGAGAAATTGTTTGAACAATACAAAATTACGGATGATTTGCAAGTAATGCTAGTGTATCCTTTGTTAAGGGAAAGAGCGTGAAACACTTTTACTCTGCTGAGTGACGAGGAAATTCAAAGCTACGAGAAAATTAAATCTGCTGTGTTAAAAGTCAACCAACTGGCTCTTTTGGAGTATAAAAGGAAATTCGATTCGATGTTCAAGTTCTCTATGGAGACCTGGACTCAGTTTTCATCTCGAATGAAGAGTCACTTTATTACTCTTTGAAGAGTCGGGAAGCAGACGATTTTCAAAAATTAAAAAAGTTGATATTGGCCGACAAAATCAAAGATCTGCTGTCACCGGATGCGAAAAATCATATCATGTTGCAGGAAAATGGGTCGTGGAAAAACTGCCACGAGGTCCCCGAAGTTGCAGAGAACAATCTGCAGGCACAAAGAACCTGCAAGAGTTATTCGCGTGAGAAATTTAAACCGGAAATTAGAGAGAATAGATTTGGACAATCAGCTACAAAATTGAATTTCAGTTACAGCAGTTTAGGACAAAATTCGAACCCACAAATCAAATTGGCAAAAAACAAAAATACCGATTTTAAAAGAAAAAAGAATGAGAGCTTTCCTTCCGGATCATGCTTCATCTATAACCAGAAAGGTCATTTGGCTAAGGAATGTAGCAAGAATAAGGAAGTGGCCAAAATGTTTAATTTGAACAGTCCTGATTCGGGCGAACCCAATGGCGAGAGCGGAGTTATTGTTGCAAGAGTTGGCTTCCAGTTTATGACGACATCAGAATCAGAAGCAAGATTGGCAGGCTGTGACACAGAAAATAGGAAATGCATAGGTCCGTGTTGGGGCATAGAGCCTTTAATGACAATTCGTATGAAGTGCGAGGGTAAAACGTTTGATGCTATTGTGGATTTCGGGGGCTCAGATTTCAATCATAAAGAGTTCTGTAGTCCTAGAGAAATATAAGGAGTCAGAGGCGAATATTGCATTGGTTAATGCTTTCGGAGGCCGAGTGGTGGCTCCAAATTACTGCCCCCCTCGAGTAGGCTGCCGACGGAAGTCAAGCAGGAAGATATGGGGGAAAGTGTTAAATTTTTTTGTGCGATGGTGGATGAGTTGAGTGGTAATATGTTAATCACTCCGAGTTCTCTCGCCATCCTAAAACGGTTGGTTGGAAAAGCCAAGAATAAGGTTAAATATGAGAGTAAGTTTAATGAGATTAATAAGAATAACAATAAAAGTAAAGTTTGGGTGAAAAGTGGTAATTCTTGTTTTAATGAAAGTAATTATATGCCTGAGAAGGGAAAATGGTTTTATAAATCCAAAGGTACTAAGAGAAAAGTATTAGATAATACTCTAGATATTACTGAGTCATGATGTCAGTAACTTGGAGAGTAATGAATGTGGCGATGTACAAGCCAGCAGAAAGGTTTATGATGAGGCTATGTCGAAGTTTTACAAATGCCCGAAGTTTCTTAAGTTTGATAATGTTGAGAAGCTAGTAGGTAAAAAGATTTCTGCTGAAATCAGGTTTATGTCTAATGCAGATGGCAAAACAACTAAAAAACCGAAAATTATTTGGAAAGATTGGAGTAATTTTCCGTTGAGGAAGCTCCATGTTGACACCAATGTCTTTGATAATGAGGTAAATGATACAAACGTGGTGTTCAGTAATAAGGTTAAGGACATGGTTAAATTCCAGGTGATTGACGAGAAGAGGTGTAGCAGTAATCGATTTAATGCAATTAAATTTAAGGTGGAAAAAATGTGCCTAAGTTTACTGAAGGAAAGATGTAATAAAAGTGATAAGTGTAAAATGTTATGTAAGATGCCTGATAAGGAAAAAGATGATAATAAGAACATTAATATCAGAGAAAGAGATTTAGAGCCTAGTGGTTAAATTGAAAGCAAATAAGAATGTTGAGAGTGATAAAATTAAATGTGAGAAGATTGAGGATAAGGTAGAATTAAACAAGGATTTATATAGTAGAGATGTGGCTAAATGTATTGAAGAAAATATTTATCTAGATGATAAATGTAAAATATTACGTAAGGTACCTGACGAGGAGAAAGGTAACAGTAAGAATATTGATATCAGAGAAAGAAGTTTAGAGCCTAGTAATTCGATTGAGAGCAAAGTAAAAAATAATATAGAGGGTGATTAAATGTCAGAAGGATGAGGTTAAGATGTATTTAAATAAGGATTTATCTAATAGAGTGGTTGATTATTGTACCGTATTTGACAAGAATAATAAAATTAATTGTGAAGAGAGCACGATTGATGTAAGAGCAGTCAGAGTCACAAATAATAAGATTGACGTCTATATTAAAAACATGGAAGAAATTAGCCACGTAAAGCCAGATGAGAACCGAATAGGTGATGAATATAATTCTGAGGTAAGAGATAGGATAAAAGTATCGGATAAGAATAAATCAGAAGAAATTAGACAATTAATTAAAATTGAGAATCTGACTCAGAAATTATGTAAGATCGAAAATGTAAATATCCAGGAATTAGGTTTTAAATATAAGGACAAGGGTAATATAGAGGATTATGTAAATAGTAGTGACAAAGAGAAAATGTTAAAGCAGACAAGTGAGAGATCTTTAAATAGAAATGATCTTAAGGAAGTAGATTCTATAATCAATGAGATAGAAGAAGTGTTGAAAGGTCAGTTAATTGCGGCCGATGATATGATAAGAAAAGAGAGGCAGTTTTGTCTAAATGACCAACGTAGTGACGATAAGGTTAGAAGATTTGGCCAAGGGGCAGATCTAACAGAAAAAAATTTCGATGGTCATACAATCATTGGACAAAAATTGGATGAATACAGAAGAAAATACCGAAGTAGACCTAAGTGGTAGGTAACTATTGATAAAAAGTGTATTAATAGTAAGCGTAAATTCGGTGTAAACAGGGACGAGGCCAGAGGATTTGTTTCTGGAGTAAGGCACTGTATCTCGTTCAAGAATAAGGTTCCAGTCAAACACAGAATCTCAATGAAAAGCAGTGATAGAAGAAATAGGAGATGTATTAGGAAAAGATCAGAATATATATGCACATATATATAATGAACATATATATATATATAATGATAAAGGTAATAAAGGCGTAGGAAAACAAGCACTAATGAGGTTTGAAAATAATAGTACCTTTGGATTGCTGATAAAGAAGAAGAATTGCAAAATGAAGGATAAAGTGCGAGCAATAGCCTTTAATTATGCAGGAAGTAAGGGATTGGCAGATGTCAGGAAAACTGAAAGGGAGGATCCTTGATGTGTCATAGTCTTCGATACAGGGCATTGAGCAAAGTTCTAACTAAACTCTAAACGATCAGAGTTGGGCCTATCCAACAGCACTCTGTGGGTAATTAGGGTAAGGGTTGCAATGAAAAGGGGTGAGCTGGCAACTCAAAGGAGTGTAAAAATGTGAAAGGACGGAAGTCAACCGACTCGCTTGTAGGAAGATGTTCTTTTTGGACAGTCAAGGTCACTCGATCTGCAAGTACTGGAAGAAGTGAACTCAAGTTAATTGCTTCTGAGTGACAGAGACATTTTGTGCACTAGTAAATTAACTGGACAGTCGTCGGGTGAGGACATTGCCTAGCTGAGTGTGATGGACATTAGAGTGACAAAAGACCATGAGTTTCATAAGTGTGGTAAAAACTGATAAAACTCTTTGAGGAAGGGATGTGTCATGTCCCTCTATTTATTTATTTTTATTTATTGTTACATTTTATTGTATATTTGTTATTGTAGATATTTTTATGTATTAAGTGTGTTCTTGGAAGTGTTATTGTGGGGATGTGACTCATTGATGTTGTTTTCGGGTCTAAAGTTGGCTGCCTGTATATGTCGATGTCCGAAAAGCCCTTTTATGGCTTTTTACAACTTGCCTGGGGCGAGAGTAAGAGGCGAGCCGCGAATAAAGAAACAACAGTTTTAAGTATAGCTGTCGAGCAGGAAGAACATTTGAACACGCGTCAAAAGGACGCCGCTCTTACTCAAATGAAATCCTTAAGGAGAACGTTCGATTCTAAGTGAGGATCAAGATTCTTGTTTAGTCTGATACAGTTCTGTGTATTCTGTGTAAATAACATTGCAGGCAAAGGTTAATTATTCTTTCGCTGAGTTTGAGGTCTTTAAAGAGCGAATCTGCAAAGTGTACGATTCTCCACCTCATTGTGTAATTGTTTGCAGCAGCAAAGCAGCAAAGGCCTACGGAGTCGAGAGCATCCTCTAAGCAAGTGATTGCATATAAGTGTAAATCTAATGTGTCATCCCTATAAAACTCTCATTCGTGAATTGTTGGACATATTTTTATACATCATTTGACGCAGCAAGTCTGAGGCATACGCCGGTACTGGTGTAACAATCCACGGACCTGTCAATTCACCGAAGTAAAAGTGAAAGTAATTAACGAGCAAAAACATTGTCCTCTGGTGGCCTCTACATTTGGCCCAGCCTATCGCATCTGGAGTGGAGAGTACATCACATTCTGCCGCAGTCCAATAGGACCGGAGCGAGAACATCAATATATATATATTTTTTTTTTGAAAGAGATAGCAATAAAAGTTGTTTTCGAAAATAATGGCGCAGTGAAATTTTACAAGACAAGGGAGGGGGCGACAGCAAAAGGTTTGAAAACCACTGTTTTAAGAGATCAAAAATTTTAGTCTAAAATTCACCCTGTATTTTTAACTTTTAATGAATATTACAGGCTTTAAGATTCAATGATTTTTGCTTAATGAACCGTTTTCCAGAAACGTGTCCTTTTCATAAATCTAAAAATATGTGTATTAGCTACGAATAAATTCTAAATATTTCTATCCTAAAACAAAAAGCCTTTCATTAACCGTTTTTTCAATATTAAAATTATTGCTTTATCTGCATTTTTACGAATTTCTAAAATTGTTCTTCCTTGCTATTCAAATCAATCGACTAGATTTAAAACATTTAATTTAAAAGTTTATTTAAATTAATTTCATCATCATCATCATCATCATCATCATCATCATCATCATCATCATCATCATCATCATCATCATCATCATCATCAAGCAACCATGGGCAATGGAGGTCTAACCATCCTCCTCCTCCTCCTCCTCCTCCTCCTCATCATCATCATCATCATCATCATCATCGTCGTCGTCGTCGTCGTCGTCATCATCAAGCAGCCATGGCTATGGAGGTCTAACCAGACTGTGCAATTTAGTTCTCCAAGCAAGTCTGTTCTGAGCAACATCTGCTGCATCTGGCCACTGCACACCAATTCTAACAAGGTCCTGTTTGACATTGTCAGCCCATCGCATCCTAGGTCTCCCCCTCTTTCTGTGGCCTTTGGGCACACTGTTCATAACCCTATTCGCCAATCTATAATTATCCATACGGGCAACATGGCCAAACCAGCGGAGTCTCTCTCTGCACAATATGCTGCTTAAAAGGAGGTTGCCAACTCTTTGCCTAACCTCATCATTAGTTACAAAGTTGAACCACCTAATGCCCAAGATACTGCGTAAGCATCTGGAATCAAAAGCACCTAATTTCCTGTTATCTTGTTTACAAAGTGTCCAAGTTTCACTACCATAACTAACCCTAGAAAGAACTAAACTATTATACAGTCTAATTTCAGTCTTTAGGTGTATACGCCTATTTCTCCACACTCTCCATATATTCCTAAAAGTCCCGGCAGCAATCCCTATTCGTCTGTTAATCTCATGCCGCACATCACCATTATCTGTTACATAGCTCCCAAGATAATTAAACTGTGACACCTGCTCAAGACTGCAACCATTCAGATTAACTGAATCACAGCCTGCCTGACCAATTTTCATCACTTTAGTTTTCTCTCTGTTTATAACCAAACCTACTCTACTACCAGTCTCATCAACAGCTCGAATGAAAGAGTTCATCTCATCAACATCATTTGCCAAAAGGGCTAAATCATCAGCATAATCTAAATCAGAAATTTTCATATCTCCAGTCTATTTAAGGCCAAAATCTTTCCTTTGAAGTGAATTTTGCATAACATAATCAATAACCAAGCTAAAGAGAAAAGGAGACAAAATGCACCCTTGTCGAACACCAGACGTAATGCTAAACCAATTGCTACAAGCCTTACCAACTCTCATGCACACACAACTCAATGTCATTATAGAGAGCTTTCATTATGTTAACTAACTTGTCTGGTATACCATATGATTTCACAATCAACCACAAATTATGACGATCAACAGAATCGAAAGCCTTTTTGAAAACAACAAAGCTAGCAAACAAAGGTTTTTGAAACTCTAAACATTTCTCAAGAATCTGCCTAAATGACAATATTTGAGCTACACCTAACACAACACTTCTTAAGTTTAAGTTGCAAGACACTTTTAACAAGATAATGGTCAGATCCAATTTCAGCTCCCCTGTATGATCTGGTATTCCTAAGAGAACTAGCCCATTTGCTGTTAATTAATATATAATCAATCATATTCTTATGCAGGCCATCGGATGAAACCCATGTGTACTTATGTATGTCGCGGTGTTTGTAATAAGTGTTAGCTATTCTGAATCCATTGAGTTTACTTAGCTGTAGGAGACGTTGCCCATTGCCATTGCAGCTACCAATGCCAAAAAGGGCCTATTACTCCTCCCCAAAGGTCAGAGTCAGTACCAACTTTGGTATTTAAGTCACCAAGAACAAGGGTAATATCTCCTTTCTTGACAGGAATTTAAAATATCCTGAAGTGGTCCGTAAATCCTATCCTTCTCATCCTCAGTGGGGGCAAAACAGCAGATAATATTCAAGTCTTTTACGCTTGTCTGAAATTTTGCTGTTAGAAACCTTCCATTAATGCACTCATGTCCTAGAAGAGCATCACTAGCGTGTCTGCTGAGAAACAGACATATGCCTTGGTGATGTTTATTATCATTCCTCCCTGAAAAGAGAAATTTAAGATTATTTTTACGAATCTCACCTTTATCTGTCCATCTGGTCTCTTGCAAGCCGAGAATATCTAAACTATAATGGTGGAATCCTTGTGTGAGGACATCAAAAGAATAAGCTCTGTGCAGAGTCCTCACATTCCAACTACCTATGGAGAGAAAATGGTTAGTGGGATGTTTAAAGAAACTATGTTTATTGAGAGAGGGAATGCCAACAATATCAAACAGCCCCGTAATCGCAGACATGGGGCAAAGACTCGTTCCCCCACCACTAAAGGCTGAAGACTTCCCCCATTGTAGAATTTGACGATGCCAGTAGAAGCAAAGGTTTCAGGTGCCTGCGATGACCTCTGCTCAGGATTATCCACTAGCTGATAAACACAACCTGTGAATCTATTCACTTGGGGCTGTCAACGCACAAACAAACAAGAAGCCCACCAGTGCAGCAAATTCAGCCATAATTCAGTGCAGTCCAGTGGGTTTATATGGTCAGCACCAGGACCCTGTATGGTTGACCACTCCGTAGCAGGGTAGAAAAAAAGAAAAGTAGCCAGAATTGTCCAGATCAGTAGGCCACACTAATCTGGTAGCCCTCCGTTTTCGATCACTTCCACAAGAGAGTATATCTTTTGAAAGGTACTATAACGGTCTGCACACGAGAAGGCGGGGTCGGACATTAGGTGATAGGCCTGGCCGGTTCTATACATCATCACAGGGGATTGGTGCATAACTCTCCTTCCAGTGACTACCTAGCTACCATTTACAGACCAATGGTCTAACCACACCGTGCAATTTAGTTTTTCCAAGCATATCTATCCTGAGCTACATCTGTTGCATTTCGCCACTGCACACCAATTCTAACAAGGTCTTGTTTGACATTGTGTGCCCACCGCATCTAGGTCTCCTGCTCTTTCTCAAGCGTTTAGGCAAACTGTTCATAATCAGTGGCGGATGGGGAGCTAAAAACGGTCCTGGCAAATATACGGAGATCTGCCCAAGTAGTGTAGTAAATGAGAATTCTGGGCCAATGTTAAAGTATAGAGAATCCCATGTTAACCTATGGGACATTTTTGGGGAGACGAGCTTTAAACTAATTTTGGGGTGGACGCTCTGCATGAAAGACAGGACATGAGGAGGTTTTGTTGGGGAAATGTTGTAGTTATCAACACCTTACTGAATTTTTGGGCTGTTGAGGTATAAATATCCGATTAAATCGGAGAAATCGAGAAAAGCAAGACAGTTCGGGAAATTAGTTAAAAAATATTACAGTTCAAAATTAACAGGTAACATGAGGTATTCGGGGGCTGCGAAAGAGGATAGATTTTAGAGTGCTATCTGTGAATGTATGGATTTCTTACGTTCCAGTGAGGATGAGAAGATATGAGAAAAGCCCCCCCCCCCTCCCTCCCGTTGTCAGTCAAGCCAACGAAGTCAGATCAGAATACATTAGCCTCTCTCAGAATACAGAGGGTCCATCTCATTTTTTTTGTTTTCCATCCACAGGGACCTTTGCAGCATCAGTGTAGATTGTTGCTTCAGTCACAGTGTCCATTGCAGAGGGATCACCGACTTCAGTCATGAGGTCTGCAGGAAAACGTTATTAATAACTCTGCTGATAATCTCTTTGTGGGAAGGCTTCCCAGATAATATATCTACTGCTCCATACATGTTTTGCGTTGCCTTGACACTGGTGCTGATTGAAGAAGAAGTTCTGTTAAACACCTCTTTATATTAATTAATAAAGACTTTAAAAAAAACAGGCGTTGAGGGGAAAAAAAGCTAAATTCATATGGGAAGTTTCTAAACTCTTCATGTCTTTCTCCACACCACCCCGCTTCTCTCCCGTTGTATCAAATGTCTTTCCTAGACTCTTTGTATACATTTATTTCGTGTGCAGCATTTCGTCATGAATGCATTGTGACCCTTGTAAAATATATATTGTGTTTGCGCAACTCGATTCGTGTTTAGTAATACCTATTTTGGGTCATTGCCAATTCCATCTGTATCAATTATTCTTTTGGTATATTCATGAGACAATCCAATCTTTGTAATTTCAAATATTTCCATATCATGTTGTAGAGATCGAAATTCTATTTGTTTAGTACTTAAAATTCTTTTCTGAAAAGACAATGACGATAATTTTCGTGAGTAAATTCCTTTTTAACACCATTCGCTGATTTCTTTGAAATCGGGCCATCTATTGAATGAATTTTGGACGAAGTGCAACGACCTCATTAATTGGAAAACCTTTTAATTCATCTTTAAATTTTCCTGGAACCATTTTAATTGAGGTATTGAACAATGTGGGAAAATTTCAGAAATCAAAGCAATCAGAGGTTATTTTTCCTAATATAGGCGCAAAATGAATCAGTGTCTGTAAATATTAATTCTGCATTAAACTTTGGTTTTAGAAAGTTACAGAAGTTATACATGTGTAATTTGCTCAATTCTAAAATCGTCACACCTGCAAATAAGGTTTGTCTAATGTAATATTCTTCTTTGCCGTATGAACAAATACGAAATTTTCTGATAATTTAACACAAGAAATGTATCTGGGATTTGCCATTATTTCTTTTAGCTTCTTTTCAGTAGTAACAATGCGCAAATTTATTCTCTTTCTTCTGTTTTCTATCCTTTTACCACATATTGCATTATTCATCAGTTTTAAAAAGTCCACAAAGTTACTGGTGGCGTTCATTCGTTTTGTTGTATTAAAATCTATGTAAGGTTTCAGCCATGGTGTTGATCAAATTCTAATATTTTGCGAACGTTTTTCTCCCTTAGCCCCAATTTTAAATACAGTTTAAGTAACCGGTAGTAAACTATATAATTTTGTTTATCAAACATATTTGGTATTAGGAATGAGATGTTACGATCACTGAGTTTTAATTTTTCGGGAGCCAAGGGGAAATTATTGTGCATATCGTGCAGACGTGTTGGATATTCCAAATCAACTTCGCAAAAATAACCTTTTTCATTGTCGTCTGGAACGCTAAGGACGTCAATGTCGCTTACCCGTTTGAAATTACCGATTGGGAGAGGTTGAGACATTGCCCACCCATATAAATTATTCGCATCGAAATACATGATATAGTTTTGTAGGTTGCTACTGTCGTATTCTTCTAGTAAAGGACTATTGGCTCGCGCAAACCTTTTAGACACTACAGATTTTCCTCCTCGTAATGCTCTTTCTATAAATAAAAACATGTCGTTTTTTGTAAGTTCTAGCTCTACCTCAGTCATTTTCAAGCAGCAGACTGAAGTAATGGAAAGGGTCGAATTTATAATAATTCTTGCACGAAGTCCTGAAATTTTCAAAAATATCTCCGAGCAGTAACACGTCAGTGAGCATGTATAGATCGTGATATTCACCGAAAGTTTTTATGGAAAAGTGTTCCCACAGATTTTTTGCTCTTTCGTATTGTTCGTCATTTGGGAAATTTTTTTGGAACCGCTTGTTTGCAAAAACTGAGTGCTATTTTCCAAATAGTCTAAGGGAAAACTACCTTTGTTCTTCAAAAGTAGCTTTTGGAATTTATTCAAATTATTTTCTTCACAATATTGATTTAATATGTGGAAACTTTGCATTTTTTGCCAGAAAATCCAGTGAAGTGCTGAGAAACATGTACGAATCAATAAATTTAATTAGGCCGAATTTTATGCATATGTATTTTTCAGTAGTCTGGGGTATGACCGAAATTTTCCTCGTTTTACCAAATTTCCACAATTTTTTTACTATGAAGTGGCCATTGAATCCCTTGAGGTTATGAAACAATACGGGTATATCTTCTGTAAATTTATATCCTGCGGGACGAATACTGATTACATTTGTTGCGAACAGCACCTCTGAATTTTCCCGCTAAATGATCGTGGTCTCTCACCTTATCGGTTCCCAGTGTTTTCCCATAAATGTGGCAAGACTTTGTATCATTAAAAATTCTTGCCAATCAAAATAAGTCATCTTAATATTGTTTTTCTTTAAAGTTTTTATCATGTTTTCGGAGTCGATCATTTCATTTAAAAATCGTTCTATTGCGTTTTTGCCTCTATACTTTCTGGTTGTTATTAGTTCTCCATCTGGGCCATGGGATATATGCATATATCCCATGGCCCAGATGATGTATGCTATATCATATATATGATATAGCATATATCATATATGCTATATATGATATATGCTATATCATATATATGATATAGCAACCCCGATGGTACTAAATATGATATATGCAAACCCCGATGGTACTAAATATTCAGTTCGTATCCTACATGGTTAATTTCGCATCTGGAATATTTTGAGAAACATTGAAAAACTGCATATATTACGTACGGATGTCTCAAACTATTCTTGATTGCAAGGAATTTCGTAGAATTTTGTGTGGGAAATTTAATATTTTGCAGTTTGTTCGATTTGCAATCATTGATGTGATTATCTAATAAATTTTTTCTGCAGAAATTGTGAAGACAGTATGGACAAGGGAAAGATTTACCATGGTGTTTGGAAAGATATGCTGTAGCTCTACTGAAATATTTTATCCAATAGTAGTGGGAATCGATAACTTTCTTCAAAAGTAAGAGTTGTCTAGGTTTTTCAGCACGATTCTTTGAAATATATAACGTTTCTATGCCATTTTTCTTAAAAACCATTATGTTGATAGAAAGTTTGTTTAATTCCTCGAATTTTGGAATTTAATTGATGGTTACTGGATAAGTCAGCGATGATGTGTCCAAATCATTTTCATAATGTCTATAGTTTTCCACACGGTGAGAATGATCATTAGCTGGATGTAAAGCAGATAATATTGACCACAGAAAGCATTTATTGTCAGAGTTTTGATCATTGACTACTCCTTTGGTAAATTTTAAATGATTTGGCAAACCTATGAAAGATGCTTCAACTGCATTATATTGTGACATTTGAATTTCCAGTGAAATAATATTGTAGAACACCCATCCGCTTCCCTGCTTGGACAAACTTTCTATATCTTTATCGATTTTTTCATACGAATATTTCAGAAATAAACTTAAATTATCAGCCAAAGTGATTATTTCGTTACCCGTTAAAAAATATCCTGAAACTCTTTCTTCCTACCTTTCAGGATTCGTAATATTTTCAAATTTTACGTGCAATATGATTCTAATTTTTAAAGGTTGGCTGAGTTTTTTACCGATAATATGTTTCCACATTGTTATTTTTCACCAGAAAATTTTTTATATATTGCCGCACGTCTATGTTATCTATTTTGTATATACGAAAAGTTTTTCTAAAAACATTTTCAGTTTTCCTATGACGTGCAAGGTTAGATTTACAAACGAATTTGCCTCAGTTAACGCATTGTATTTTAGTGCTCATTCTTAGAGTTCACACTTTATTATGCTAGAATTACCACCGTATTTACAGGCAAAAAGGATTTAAAACTTTACCAATAGAAACTTCGGAATCTCGTAACACTTGCTAAGTCAGTACTAAGATCTTTTGTCTATTACTATCTGTACAGGAAATAGGAAATGCTGAAACAGGATATCCTCTCTTCGAGTAGTCTCAGTGAAGTCACGAATGGAGTTTTTTTATTTCTTACAACAACGTTTTTATTTTGCTTTCTTGCAACGCTTTAATGCTTTTAATGCTTCATAGCTAAAATTTACAAAAGCAGAATTATTTGAGACACCGAATATTATGTGATATGTGGCAAAGTTTTGAGAAATCAAAGCAATCCGAATTTAATTTTTCCTACATATCTGAATATTGACCCAGAAAAGTATTGGTAAACATTTGTTATTCTGAACTTTGGCTTTAGAATTTTTAGCTGACGACTAACAGTTTTCCCTTTAATGGTTGCAAAGTTGCTTTTCGTTCTGAGACAATTACGCAATATACGTGATATAATTCATTTGGCGCCCTATTTAATTTAAATAGTATTTCGATGTCAGCAGTTTTGATAATTCATATAGTCGTGATTCGTATTTGCTGACATCGAAGTGGAATATTGGATACAGTTTCATGAAATCTTGGTAACTGACTTGTGTACCCGAGTCGATGATGATGATGATGAGCATATCACACAATGAATATTCCTGCATAGAAAAGGGTCTATGCAGACTCATTCAGTCACTGTTTTGTGTTTTTTTTTTTGTTCCATACATAATTTTTTTAAATATATATATATTTTCATATTTATATATATATATAATTTTTTTAAATATTTTATGTATTTTTTTTCATGTTTATATGTATGTTATTTTTATAATTGATCAAACATATTTATATTTTTTAAGAATTTTAAGAGGAGTTTGTATAAAGTAGGTTTTAGTGATTTTTTTGTAGATTCTAAAATAGTTTTAAAATTAAAGTTGTTAATATTAAGGTTATTTAATTTTTCAAAGTATTCTTTCCATTCATTTTTGTAATTATTACACTGAAAAATTATATGTTCAATAGATTGTATTTAATTGCAGTGTTTGCAATTAGGAGAAGTTACTTTCTTAAATTTAAATAATGTAGATTTAGTTAAAGCAAGATTGGCTTTTATCCTTAATATTATTTTTATTTCTTTTTTATTTAATCCATAATCGTTAAATTTGTTTATTAAAGGAAATATTTTATATCTATGTGTGTTTTGAGCTTTTATATCGTACCATGATTGAAGTTCATCTATTAATATTTTTTTATTTCTTTTCATATATTGAATAATTAAATGGAGATTGCATAAGTTGATTTGGTCTGTTAATGGTAGCTAGGTAGTCACTGGAAGGAGAGCTATTCACCAATCCCTGTGATGATGCATAGAACAGGCCAGACCTAGCACCTAATGTCCGACCCCGCCTTCTCGTGGTGCAGACCGTTAGGACCTTTCAAAAGAGAAGTTCTTGTGGAAGTGAACGGAAAGGAAGGGCTGCCAGATTAGTGTGGCCTACTGATCTGGACAACTATGGCTACTTTTCTTTTTTTTCTACCCTGCTGAAGAGTGGTCAACCACACAGGGTCCTGGTGCTGACCATATAAACCCACTGGACTGGAGAGATGATTATGGATCCTGATTTTGCTGCACTGGTGGGCTTCTGTAGAGCGAAAATCTTCCACTGTGTTTTCCGTTTGTTTGCGGGTTTACGGCCCCAAGTGAATAGATTCACAGGATATGTTTATCAGCTGGTGGATAATCCTGAGCAGAGGTCATCACAGGCACCTGAACACTTTGCTTCTATCGGCATCGTCAAATTCCCCATTGGAGGAAGACTTCCAGTGTAGATGGCTTCAGCCTTTAGTGGTGGGGGAACGGGTCTTTGCCCCATGTCTGCGATTACGGGGCTGTTTGATATTGCCGGCAATCCCTCTCTCAATAAACATAGTTTCTTTAAACATCCCACTAACCATTTTCTCTCCATAGGTGATTGGAATGTGAGGACTCTGCACAGAGCTTTTTCTCTTGATGTCCTCACACAAGAATTCCACCGTTATAATTTAGATATTCTCGGCTTGCAAGAGACCAGATGGACAGATCAAGGTCAGATTCTTAAAAATAATCTTAAATTTCTGTTTTCAGGGAGGGACGAAAATAAGCATCACCAAGGCGTAGGTCTGCTTCTCAGCAGACACGCTAGTGATGCTCTTCTAGGATATGAGTGCATTAATGAAAGATTTCTTACAGCAAAATTTCAGACAAGCGTTAAAGACTTGAATGTTATCTGCTGTTATGCCCCCACTGAGGATGCCGATGAGGATCAGAAGGATAGGTTTTATGGACAACTTCAGGATATTTTGAATTCTGTCAAGAAAGGAGATATTACCCTTGTTCTTGGTGACTTCAATACCAAAGTTTGTACTGACTCTGACCTTTGGGGAGGAGTAATAGGACCTTTTGGTATTGGTAGCTGCAATGGCAATGGGCAATGTCTCCTACAGCTAAGTAAACTCAATGGATTCAGAATAACTAACACTTATTACAAACACCGCGACATACATAAGTACACATGGGTTTCACTCGATGGGCTGCATAAGAATATGATTGATTATATCATCATCATCATCATCATCATCATCATCATCATCATCATCATCATCATCATCATCATCATCATCATCATCATCATCATCATCATCATCATCAAGCAGCCATGGGCTACGGAGGTCGAACCAGACCGTGCAATTTAGTTCTCCAAGCAAGTCTGTCCTGAGCTACATCTACTGCATCTGGCCACTGCACACCAATTCTAACAAGGTCCTGTTTGACATTGTCTGCCCACCGCATCCTAGGTCTCCCGTTCTTTCTGAGGCCTTTAGGCACACTGTTCATAACCCTATTCGCCAATCTATAATTATTCTTACGGGCAACATGGCCAAACCAACGGAGTCGCTCTCTGCACAATATGCTGCTTACAGGAGGTTGTAAACTCCTTTCCCTAATCTCATCATTAGTTACAAAGTTGAACCACCTAATGTCCAAGATACTGCGTAAGCATCTGGAATCAAAAGCATCTAGTTTCCTGTTATCTTGTTTACAAAGTGTCCAAGTTTCACTACCATAACTAACCCTAGAAAGAACCAAACTATTATACAGTCTAATTTTAGTCTTTAGGTGTATACGCCTATTTCTCCACACTCTCCATAGGTTCTTAAAAGTCCCGGCAGCAATCCCTATTCGTCTGTTAATCTCATGCCGCACATCACCATTATCTGTTACATAGCTCCCAAGATAATTAAACTGTGACACCTGCTCAAGACTGCAACCATTCAGATTAACTGAATCACAGCCTGCCCGACCAATTTTCATCACTTTAGTTTTCTCTCTGTTTATAACCAAACCTACCTACTACCAGTCTCATCAACAGCTCGAATGAAAGAGTTCATCTCATCAACATCATTTGCCAAAAGGGCTAAATCATCAAGACTGCAACCATTCAGATTAACTGAATCACAGCCTGCCTGACCAATTTTCATCACTTTAGTTTTCTCTCTGTTTATAACACCCAGTACTCTCTCTACTACCAGTCTCATCAACAGCTCGAATGAAAGAGTTCATCTCATCAACATCATTTGCCAAAAGGGCTAAATCATCAGCATAATCTAAATCAGAAACCTTCGTATCTCCAGCCCATTTAAGGCCAAAATCTTTCCCTTGAAGTGAATTTCGCATAACATAATCAATAACCAAGCTAAAGAGAAAAGGAGACAAAATGCACCCTTGTCGAACACCAGAAGTAATGCTAAACCAATTGCTACAAGCCTTACCAACTCTCACACACGACTCAGTGTTATTATAGAGAGCTTTCATTATGTTAACTATCTTGTCTGGTATACCATATGATCTCACAATCAACCACAAATTATGACGATCAACAGAGTCGAAAGCCATTTTGAAATCAACAAAGCTAGCAACCAAAGGTTTCTGAAATTCTAAACATTTCTCAAGAATCTGCCTAAGTGAAAATATCTGATCCACACATCCCCTACCACTTCTGAATCCATAATGCTCATCACGCAATTGACTGTCAACCAGATTCTTAATTCTATTAAGCACAATCATGGAAAGAACTTTACCTAGAACAGAGAGTAGGCTGATACCCCTATAGTTATCACAAGAACTGCGATCACCTTTTTTGAAAATAGGGATAACAATAGCTCTGGTATAATCCTTAGGAACCATGCCTTTATCATAAAAGATATTCAGAATTTCAGTCATCCAAGTGGTAACCGAAACATTCCCAGCTCTAAGCATTTCAGTAGTAATTTCAACTACCCCTGGGGATTTATGAAGTTTAAGTTTAGAAACAGCCAAAATAACTTCAGATTGTGTTATAGGGCCAACATTAAAGCCACCAATGCATCTATCATCATTGCAAACAATGGGAGTAGAACTAACTACATTGTTTAGAACATCACTGAAATGCTCAGCCCACCTAGCCATGACAGAATCCTCTCCTTCTATAACCTTACCTTGTTTATCCTTCAATCCTTGTATGCCTGTCCGTTTTCTACCACACAAAACATTAATTATCTGGTACAGCTCTCTGCTGATGTGCTGTCTAACTGCTTCCTCGGCTTTTTCAGCCAAACCATCAAGCCAAATATTCTTATCAGCAGCTAACTGATCCTTTACAAGTTTATTAAGGTCTCTGTAATGCTTTCTATTAGGACTAGTAGGGTATTGATTAAGGGCATTCCTGCATTCTTTCTTTCCGAAATAAACTCAAGTGCCTTATCACTCAGATAATTTTGCCTCTTCTGCTCCTTTTTTCCTAAAAGAGTACTGTTAGTATCCAAAAAAGCCTGTTTAAAATGATGCCATTCTTCCTCAACTTCAGTAGTAAGCAAACCATGACTGTCATAATGATCATGGTAAGCTTTGGATCTTTCAGAGCTTCAGTATTAAAAGTAAATTTTTTAACCCTAGCACAACACTTTTTAAGTTTAAGTTGCAACACGCTTTTAACAAGATAATGGTCAGATCCAATTTCAGCTCCACTATATGCCTTGGTATTCCTAACAGAACTAGCCCATTTGCTGTTAATTAATATGTAATCAATCATATTCTTATGCAGCCCATCAGGTGAAACCCATGTATACTTATGTTGTGTCGCTTTGTTTGTAATAAGTGTTAGTTATTCTGAATCCATTGAGTTTACTTACCTGTAGGAGACGTTGCCCATTGCCATTGCAGCTACCAATAACAAAAGGACCTATTACTCCTCCCCAAAGGTCAGAGTCAGTACTAACTTTGGCATTGAAGTCACCAAGAACAAGGGTAATATCTCCTTTCTTGACTGAATTCAAAATAACCTGAAGTTGTTCATAAAACCTATCCTTCTGATCCTCATCGGCATCCTCAGTGGGGGCATAACAGCAGATAACATTCAAGTCTTTAACGCTTGTCTGAAATTTTGCTGTAAGAAACCTTTCATTAATGCACTCATATCACAGAATAGCATCGCTAGCGTGTCTGCTGAGAAGCAGACCCACGCCTTGGTGATGCTTATTGTCGTCCCTCCCTGAAAAGAGAAATTTAAGATTATTTTTAAGAATCTGACCTTGATCTGTCCATCTGGTCTCTTGCAAGCCGAGAATATCTAAATTATAACGGTGGAATTCTTGTGTGAGGACATCAAGAGAAAAAGCTCTGTGCAGAGTCCTCACATTCCAACTACCTATGAGGGAGAAAATGGTTAGTGGGATGTTTAAAGAAACTATGTTTATTGAGAGAGGGAATGCCGACAATATCAAACAGCCCCCTAATCGCAGACATGGGGCAAAGACCCGTTCCCCCACTACTAAAGGCTGAAGCCATCTACACTGGAAGACTTCCTCCAATGTAGAATTTGACGATGCCAATAGAAGCAAAGAGTTCAGGTGCCTGCGATGACTTCTGCTCAGGATTATCCACCAGCTGATAAACATATCCTGTGAATCTATTCACTTGGGGCTGTCAACCCACAAACAAACAGAAAACACAGCGGAAGATTTTCCCTCCACAGAAGCCCACCAGTGCAGCAAAATCAGGATCCATAATCAAGCTCAGAGCCATATATCTGTCCAGTCCAGTAGGTTTATATGGTCAGCACCAGGACCCTGTGTGGTTGACCACTCCTCAGCAGGGTAGAAAAAAAAGAAAAGTAGCCATAGTTGTCCAGATCAGTAGGCCACACTAATCTGGCAGCCCTTCCTTTCCGTTCACTTCCACAAGAACTTCTCTTTTGAAAGGTCCTAACGGTCTGCACCACGAGAAGGCGGGGTCGGACATTAGGTGCTAGGCCTGGCCTGTTCTATGCATCATCACAGGGATTGGTGAATAGCTCTCTTTCCAGTGACTACCTAGCTACCATTTACAGACCGATTATATATTAATTAACAGCAAATCGGCTTGTTCTGTTAGGAATACCAGGTCATATAGGGGAGCTGAAATTCGATCTGAAGATTACCTTGTGGAAAGTGCCTTGCAACTTAAACTTAAAAAGTGTGGTGCTAGGGTTAAAAAAATTACTTTTAATACTGAAGCTCTGAAAGATCCAGTTATAGCCAAAGCTTATCATTATAGGTTACTTAGTCATTATGACAGTCATGGTTTGCTTAGTACTGAAGTTGAGGAAGAATGGGATCATTTTAAATAGGCTTTTTTGGACACTAACAGTACTCTTTTAGGAAAAAAGGAGCAGAAGAGCCAGAATTATCTGAGTGATAAGGCACTTGAGCTTATTTCGGAAAGAAAGAACTGCAGGAATGTCCTTAATCAATATCCTACTAATCCTTATAGAAAGCACTACCGAGAACTTAATAAACATGTAAAGGATCAGTTTGCTGCTGATAAGAATCTTTGGCTTGATGGTTTGGCTGACAAAGCCGAGGAAGCAGTTAGGCAGCACAACAGCAGAGAGCTGTACCAGATAGTTAATGTTTTGGGTGGGAGAAAATGGACAGGTATACAGGGATTGAAGGATAAACAAGGTAAAGTTATAGAAGGTGAGGATTCTGTCATGGCTAGGTGGGCTGAGCATTTCAGTGATATTCTAAATAATGTGGTTAGTTCTATTCCCATTGTTTACAATGATGATAGATGCATTGGTGGCTTTAATGTTGGCCCTATAACACAATCTGAAGTTATTTTGGCTGTTTCTAAACTTAAACTACATAAATCCCCAGGGGTAGATGAAATTACTACAGAAATGCTTAGAGCTGGGAATGTTTCGGTTACCACTTGGATGACTGAAATTCTGAATATCTTTTATGATAAAGGAATGGTTCCTAAGGATTTTACAAAAGCTATTATAATCCCTATTTTCAAAAAAGGTGATCGCAGTTCTTGTGATAACTATAGGGGTATCAGCCTACTCTCTGTTCCAGGTAAAGTTCTTTCCATGATTGTGCTTAATAGAATTAAGAATCTGGTTGACAGTCAATTGCGTGATGAGCAATGTGGATTCAGAAGTGGTAGGGATGTGTGGATCATATATTTTCACTCAGACAGATTCTTGAGAAATGTTCAGAGTTTCAGAAACCTTTGGTTGCTAGCTTTGTTGATTTCAAAAAGGCTTTCGACTCTGTTGATTGTCATAAGTTGTGGTTGATTGTGAGATCATTTGGCATACCTGACAAGTTAGTTTACATAATGAAAGCTCTCTATAATAACACTGAGTCGTGTGTGAGAGTTGGTAAGGCTTGTAGCAATTGGTTTAGCATTACTTCTGGTGTTCGAAAAGAGTGCATTTTGTCTCCTTTTCCCTTTAGCTTGGTTATTAGTAGTATAGTGCCATTCCACGGTCTCCCTTTGCACAGTGCTTACCCCCTGTGACGTCGCTGACCACGCCCCTATGACGTAACAATTACGTAACCATTACGTAACAGGCCATGCCCCTTTATTAATAATTCATAATTAATCAATCCTCCCCTTTATTAAAACCCCCCTTTTCACCCCCTGGCGCCATCTGGTGACAATGAGGAGTATTATTTTACGAAAAACCCCTATTTTAACTCTAATTTCCTGTTTTTTGATTTCTTCCCTTATTAAAAATTCCTCCTCCTTATTAAAAAAGCCCCTGGCGCCATCTGGTGCCTATGAGAAGTACTATTTTCGGAAAAAACCCTATTTTTACTCAAATACCCCATTTTTGATTTCCCCCCTTATTAGAAATTCCTCCCTCTTATTAAAAAGCCCCTGGCGCCATCTGGTGCCTATGAGGAGCACTGTTTTTGGAAAAACCCTTATTTTAACTCTAATTTGCCATCATTAAAGTCCCCTGGTTGACCTAACTATATTTTAAGCCCTCCTTCTCGATTTTTCAGACCCCCAGTCGACCTACCTATATTTTAAGCCCCTCCCTTCTCGATTTTTCAGACCCACCTATATTTTAAGACCTCCTTCCCAAAAAAGTCCCTTGGGACAGTAACGATCAGCTGATGCAACCCTCAGAATATTTGCAATTGTGGCAATGATTGGTTGTTGCAATAATAAGTACTTTGCTCTGTGTCACGCGTTCTCTAACTGTATCGCGTGTTTATCCAATGGGGTGATGTGTAAAGGTCACGGTTCTGACGGTATATAACGGTTGAAAAAGGTTTAGCATTTATTCCGAGCTACGTGTTATAGACAGCAACATGGATTTCGGTTTTTGGTCGCGTGACGAGGACTCTGGGTATGAGAGCAATCCGCCGCACTTCCGACCCCATATTCGTCGACCGTTACGTCGACCTGTGGTTGTGCCGCCACCTCCTCCTCCTCTTCCATCTCCACCTCCACCTCTGGCAATCACTATTAGGATGCTGCCACGCCCTGGACTTAGTGGTCCTGTGCTACGTGCCGTTCTTGTGGATGACGACACAACACCACCACCTAAAGGCTACGAGGACCTTTGGTCATGAAACCACCCGAAACCTGGCCCCCAGGACTGCCACAGAGCGTCGTTCAGGCTCTGAGACATAAATAGCAGAGAAGTCTGTAGCCCCAGCCTGTGTGAAGTCGTCAAGCATTTGTCTCCCGGTATTCGAACTAGTGCAAACATGCAAAAAATCTGTATGGTTCTAGATCTCGACGGTTTCCATGTAAATGGTCGTTTCCTAGTGCGTGAACTTGGATATGCAACTCTGAATGGGAAATGCGGTGTGTATCGGTTCAATCTTCGGCATCACCAACCTTTGTCGGTAAAAGACAGAAGGATAGTCAACTACGTGTCTAAATATGTGTTATGCCTACCCTTTCATCCTCTGCCTAGTGAAAAGGTGTGGTCGTTAGATCACGTTCCTAACATCGTGAAATATGCTTACAAACTTGAACGTACTGAAGAAGCTACTGTGGTAGGTTACAAAGGAGGTAGTGTGGAAAGAATTCTCTTGGAACAATTAAATCTTCCCAGCGTTAATCTTGAACTTTATGGATGTCCCAAATATTGTGATCTCCCAAAAGTTTCTAATTTCGAGTGTGGATATCACACGGGAGAGTCCACTGCTCTTTAGCCGAAACAGCTGCTTTTTTCGGATGAATTGATCGTCGCCTCAAGTATTGAGAACATGTCCAACAAACGCACGCTTATCTGCATAATTATCATTCCTGATTGGCCGTCCTAGGTGGTGCTGCTCTCTAGTTAAATAGGGAGCGACTGATGTGTGCCACATTGTTCACGATACAGTCTAGCAATCCAGATGCATGGTGTCTCGGTGAAAATGTTTACGCCGTGCCTTCACTGTTCAAAAATAAGTTTTCTGTGCATGTACCGCTACAAGAAATATGAAAATGGTGAACTCATATACCCTACGCCTGTGGGGTTTACCCTCTCCATACCTGAATGGGAGGCTTTGTGCGCTACGGTCCCTCACATAGAGGACCAAGTGAAAATCGGTCCCGATCATCAGACATGGTACGTAATGCCTGGTTTACATGCCTACATGTATCGCACTGTAGGAGGTGAACGCTGTGTCGACTTCATCAAAGAATCAGCTGACCAGAGAACTCTACAGTTCCGTGTTGTGAGACATTGTATAACACTGAACGCTTTGCAGTGGTTCACGCTGGCTATCCACTTAGACGAAGTTATGCACGTTGTACATAACGTGTGCGGAACTCCCAAAGATCACCATCTCCGTACGGCTATTATAGAACATTCAGAATCCGTTCGACCTTTCCTGTTGGGCCCTGTTTTCGACGGCCCCAAGTGTGTTTACCCGCTGCTGGTGAATATTTTTCAGCAAGAACTTATGCGCCTGATACAGTTAGATAGACTACAACCCGAAGAAAAAATACCGACCATCGTAGGATGGTCTGGTGACTTGGACATTAACACCTTTGCACAGGTATTTGTGTATACGGCCTGGAAACGGGGCCTGTTGAATTTTGTAGATTCTGGATTTCTGTGTACTCTAAAATATAATGCTATTGTCGACGAGGCAAAAAATGAAATGTATAAATTAAATAAATAATTGTAACCTTATATAATGTGTCTGTCTTTTCATCCTGTGTCATTTTAGTCTTGGTATAGATAGGAGAAAAAAGGTGTTAGCTAGTGTCGGTAGTGTAATCGTAACAATGTTAACGATAGCAGCGCTTGTATTAGAACTTGTAGGTCCTAGTAAAAATATTCAGTGTGGGGAGTCAAAAGTACAAAATTCGCGTGTGTAACTTAACAGTGGACATCAGACAGTTTATAGGAGACGTCCCTACAGTAACAGGGTTACACTTTCGTTACATCAATGGCAAATCCTGGTAGGATATGACGTTTGGGTGTAGCAGAAAGCAAAGCTTTGGAGTCCCATTTTTTCGACCCCGAAAGAGGATTCGGTAGTGTCAAAAAGTTAGCTAAGAATACGGGGCTACCACAGAAACTCGTCCGAGAATGGTTAGAAAAGCAACCTGCCTACACGCTACATAAACCTGTTTGCAGAATGTTCCCCCGTAACAAAGTGTACGTCACAGGGTTAGATGAACAATTGCAAGCCAATCTCGTAGTCGTGAAAAATCTAACTCGCCTCAATGATGGTTATCGCTACATATTAACAGTCATCGATGTGTTCTCGAGGTACGGGTGGGTGTTGGCCATGAAGGCAAAAAAAGGGAAAGAAATGGTGTCGGCTTTCAAAAAAATCCTTTCTAAGGGGCGATCTCCCATGAATTTAAATACGGATCAAGGTACGGAATTTACCAACAGAGTGTTCCAGATATTCCTGAAAAAGAAAGGTATTCGGTTCTTTGTTACCTACTCTGACAAAAAAGCAGCTTTGGTGGAGAGATGGAATCGTACCCTGCGTGACAGACTGGGGAGGTATTATACACGCAATAACACCTACCGGTACCTGGACGTGCTGCAGCGTGTTGTACGGGGATACAATGCCACCGTTCACAGTGAACAGGATATAGCTCCTGAGGACGTGACCTTACACAATGAAGACGTTGTGTGGGTTCGACTCTATCGCAATCCCGCCATAGTAAAAGAAAAACCGGCATTTAAAGTAGGGGCCACGGTTCGTCTAGCCAGTGTAAAAGCACCCTTCAAGAAGGCAGGTACGCCTTTGTGGACCGAAGAAATATTTAAATCGACAGAGTTACATCGTCAGCCCCCTGTGTGCGTCATATGGGATTCCGAGGGAGAAGTGTTGAAAAGTACATTCTATAAATCGGAACTTCAAAAAGTGACAGAACCCGAACTTTACACTGTTGAGAAAATAATCGCGAGAAAAGGTCACAAGGCACTGGCCAAATTTCGTGGTTATCCCAAACCTTCATGGATTCCTAAAAAATGGAGAGTTTCTACCTGACACTACCCTCCACGGCTAGTCAGAATATTTACCCAAACAATTCGCAGAGTGATTTCACGGTTCATTTAGCACAACCCCTAAGACTAAGTGGAAAATGGAAAGTTGGACTAGCAGAAGTTCACTTACCCGTGAGCTGGTACAATGTGGACGGTTCTAATGACACGTATGAATATTACGCCCCTGCCACCCCTGAAGAATACAGGAAAATCAAACTTAAACCGGGTGAAATAACTCGAATGGAACTATTGTCTCTCCTCACCACACAGCTCCCCAAAGAAATAATAGTGTCCTATAACAGTGGTTACTGGGTATTCAAACCAAGTGAGGGATACGGTTTGATGCTCCCTAAAACGAATTTCGGTAGGGTTCTGTGTGTTGGCGAGGGAGAAGTTGACAAACCCTTCTACCAACGATTTACTACCAAACTGCAATACTGCAACATTCCATATAGATGACGATTGTTATTTCTATGTGATTCCTACATTCGAACCCAGGATTAGGAGACATGCTAGGAATCACTAAATTAGATATTCCCCTGAATAAAGACACGGGTGACTACCCCATCGATATGAACAAAGGAATGTACGGTATTTATTTGTATTCAGACCTGATTGCACCTCAGTTGTTAGGTGATACTCACGGTGAACTGTTGCATGTTGTGAATCCTGCCGTCAGAACCAGTAATAACGAAGCCATCGTTGCAGTGTATTAACAACCTGATTACTACCCCCTGGCAAGAAACAGTTTCGAGAGTGTGAGAATCTTCCTTCGTACCGATACAGGAGAACCTCTACATTTTAAATTCGGTAAAGTTTTAGTCAAGTTACATTTCTGCAATGAGGGTTAAATTCGTTCCCCCTTCTGCAGACACTTATGTGAGCTACTACAAGAGCCAAACAAGGCAGGGTATGTTCAGGGGCCCTCGTTATCAGAGAGCTCAATCAGGTTATCAGATTACTCAATCAGGTCGATCTGAGACTGTGTTTGTTAAGGTCCAAGCCCGAATTCTGTCTCGTGACAGGCGAAGCAGACCCCTCTTGCAAAGTACAGATTCACGAAGCTGAATTTTTTGTGCGCAAAGTCAAACCCACTTTCGGTGTCATCCTTGCACATGCGCGTGTACTGGGCTCAGAGAGTGCCAAGTACCCCCTGCATAGAACGGATTTATGTATGTTCTCCATTGCTGCAGGTCTGACGAGTGTGAACCGTGACAATTTATTTCTTGGCCAACTTCCAGTACGTCTGGTACTGGGTATGGTGGAAAGTACAAGTCTGAATGGATCGTACGAAAAAAATCCCTTCAACTTCCAACATTTCGACTTAAACTACATCAGCCTTCACATTGACAGTGATCAGCAGTCCTCCACCCCAGACTTTACGAATGGACGTTATCTCCGATGTTACCAAGGAGTATTGGAAGCTGTGGATGCCTGGAAATCCGATAGTGGTATTAACTTATCGCGAAATGCCTATGGAGACGGTTTTACACTGTTTGGATTCCAATTGACCCCCGAGCAACGTAAATGCAATCAAGTGTTTTCTTTAATAAAGAGTGGTAGTGTGAGAGTCGAATTAAAGTTTGCCAAGCCGCTACCCACATCGGTCACCATGATCCTGTATGCCGAATACCAGAATTTGCTGGAAATCCCATTGGATCATAAAGTCCTGTTTGACTACAGCTCATGAATACCTATCAGCTAGAATCCATCCTCTCGATGTTACCTTCAAGTCTCGGTGTGTTCCCCCGTGAGAGACTACCCCGCAGAATCGACCAGTCAGAAGCCTTGTTTATCTACAATACCGATCCGTCCTCCCTGCCCGGAACCCACTGGATAGCGGTTTACAAGAAAGGAATGCACGTGGATCACGTTGACCCCCTGGGCATGAGTCCCGATGTCTCCATGCAAGAATATTATAGCCGGCTAGGCATACGTCACGTCTTACATCCTTTGATACTTCTGCAGGACCCCATGGGAGACACTTGTGGCACTCACTGTCTGTATTTCCGGTTTAAAAGAGCATGTGGTTCGAATCTTCCCACAGTACTGCATCGTGATTACACGTGTCGAGTAGACTTTAACGACTGCATGGTGGTGCGATGCCTCTCCGAACTCCTTCAAATATTATAATTGCAGCTCCTTCACAGTGTGGAAAGACGACTTTCACTCTGAAACTAATCAAAGAAGCCGCTCAAGTATTCGACCTCCACTCCAATGTGTCGTTTACTGCTACGAGGAGTGGCAACCTGCCTTTGAACCCTTCAAGAAAACTGTGGAATTTTATGAAGGACTACCTGTAGAACTGGAATTTGATCCCCTCAGACCTACGCTTCTGGTACTGGATGACTTGATGGAACAGTCTGTAGCCAGCGAACGCATATCACAATTGTTTATTCGTGGCAGTCATCATAAAAATATCACGATTGTCCTGATCTTACAAAATCTGTTTTTAAAGGGAAGACATTCGAGGACTATATCACTCAATGCTCACTACATGTTTTTATTTTGCAACTGTCGGGATGCTTCACAAATAATGCACCTGGCAAGACAGGTGTTCCCCCATCATTCTAAACTCCTGACCGATGCTTATAGGTTAGCTACACAGGCTACCTGTGGGTATTTGTGTGTTGACCTTCATCCCAGAACGTTGGACAGCAAAAGGCTCCGTGCCAAGATTCTTCCATCAGAAGAACCCGAAATACTTTATGTTCCAAATGAAAGTTAAATCTCAAGGTTTTCCTTCAATGCTTAACAAAACTCGGGGGGAAAGCAGCGTGCTGCACTGTTGAAGCACATCTCCGACCCCCAGATGTATGCTCTATGTGAAGTATCTCCTACAGCGCTCTACAAGAAACATCTCCTACAGCATGGTTCCGGGTTTATCATTCCACTGCTAACTGCTGCGCTACCCCTATTGGTCTCATTTAGAAAAAAATGATTTCGGTGAAAGCAGTGCAGAGAAGAAACATAAGAAAAAAAGTGTGTGATTTAGACACGGAGATGAAGAAAATATTGGAATCTGTCGATGCTGGCGATAAATCTGAAAAGTATATGACTGCTTTGAAAAATTACCTGTTATTTATCAAGCAGCTTGAAATTCCACAGGAAGTAAAGGTCAACATTCCCAGACAACCTATATCTGAGGATCGCCCCCCAAAAGACATTGCCGTTCCCATCCGACATAAGAAAAGAAAATTATCCGAGTGGGCTTCGTATTGAAGATATCTGTAAAAAACTTTCCAAGACCTGTGTGCCTGAAGACTTGTGTTAAAAATTTGTATTAGAAAACCCAGTATTAAAAAAACCAAGTATTAAAAATGTGTGATAAAAATGTATTAAAAGATATCCAATGAAAAAATTAAACTGATATATGCCACTTGCCCATTTTTATGCCTCTCTCTTGTTCATTCAGTGAATTAGTTTTACACCCCATACAGAGAGCTCTCTCTCTCTCAAACCCGGAAGTGCATGCCGACAGAGAGACCGCGCACTCGGATGCACAAGCCCGGTAGAGGGCACTAGTGCATGCAGATGGGGGACCAATGAGAAACGTTGCTGCTGCAGCGAGACTTAGGGAGCGGCGCAGATCGCTGATAAGTACCTGAAACAGAGTTATCTCTTGCTTTCCAATGCTGGAAAGTAAAACACTGTAGGTTTCAAACAGAGGATAATTAAAAAAATACACAAAATACAGATTTCAAAAGCTGCTGACGACGCCTGTGTTAGGGCATTATGAGTGTTGAATGAATTAAAGTTCCAGTAGGAACAGTGAAATAATAATAAAGTTCCACTAGGAACAGTGAAAAAATAAGTTTTAAAAAAGGTCTGCTAAGGACATTGAAATAATAAGTTTTAAAAAAGGTCCGCTAAGGACATTGAAATAAAGTTCCACTAGGAACAGTGAAATACTAAGTTTAAAAAAAGGTCTGCTACGGATACAAGATCCACTATAGATACTGAAATAATTAAAGTTCACTAGGAACATTGAAATAATAATAATAATAATAATGATGATGATGATGTCCGCAAAGGACATTGAAATAAAGTTCCACTAGGAACAGTGAAATAATAATAATAAGGTCCGCTAAGGACATTGAAATAATAAATTAAGACTGATGAAATATGTACAATGAAATAATAAATTAAGTTGAAATATGTACAATGAAATAATAAGCTAAGACTGTATGTACATTTACTCGTCCATGAGTTGAATAAAGCTATCCAATCCCAAGTCGTTGTACCCATAGGGTACAGTAACTGTCGAACCTGAGCTGAGATAGTGCTTATCGAGGTTGGCCTTAAACCATTTTACCATGGGTTTGTTCGTAAGTGACCCATCCACTTTATTACTAACCACGGTAAAGGGGACATCGAAGGTCTCGTTGGATGGGGACTGCTCTAAAACCATGGATTTAAGAAGATTAAAATTATATTTGCACCAGTTCTTCTTCGTTAGAGATATGCCCTTGGTGCGCAGAATTTCATCGCCGTTGCTCAGACAAAGGGCATAACTCTTGGCCCCAGCGCTGACATAATCTGTAATATGTACACTGGGGCCGTGCTTCGAAGTAATTTCGTCTATGAGACCTCCAAGAAAGGGATTTTGTGGTGGGGTCGTTAGAGACGTTGTTGGTAGGAGACGTTGAATAAATCACTGAATCCATGTCCGAATACAAGGCAACAAGGTACCTGCATCTAATTTTGATAGAAGCTCATACAGTTTTAGTCGGGCGTGACTCATCACCATTGTGGCGAGAATCAAGCTTCCACGGGTGTTTGGAGGAGTGGCAGACTCCGCAGACTTGTGCGTGACTAGCATGGCCTGATCACTGATAACAGCAATCTCAGTGACAACTAATGAGGCGTACGTCAAGAGCTCCATGTACTTGACAGGACAGCTCACGATGGTCGTCTGGAATCGACTCATGTTCTGCGCATGTTTTCCCCATGATGAATTAAGCGAGACCTTGGAAAGAATACGCTTAAGTCCGTTTCTTTCAAATTCCGACGGGAGGATCCGAACCCCCTCCACCTTGAAGAAGGCCTCACAAAAGGCTTCCTTTTGCTCCTCAGTCTGCACGTCAGGGGGAAGCCCGGAGTAGCGCTGCTTCAGCCCAGAAAAGTATCTATATACCCCGCATAGACACCTCCCATTTTTGTTGCAGGATCATACTGCAGAATGGTCTTAAAATGCCACACGTCGTGGAATTGAAGAAGTTTGTATCCAGCGTGCATAGCAGTGTAAATTTCGAACGTGGGCCAAGAACCTGTCAATGCGCACTGGTTCACACTGTGCCGGCAAGGGGGTGCCAGCTGACCATCCACACAGGTCCCGCAAAGGGGGAAAAACAGCTTCCCCTTACACCTGTAGGGCAGTACAGGGATAAACAAGTCATCTGAGCTAACAGTGTGGCGTCTGCAATGCCAAAATAGTGGTCGAGGTCCCTGGCGAAATCGGAGGTGATCCGAACCGGGTGACCTTTACTGAAAGTAGCCTTCTTGCAAACATAAGGATGCAAGCTGTTGTAATCAACGCAATTAAGGCTACATCCTCGGTCAGCCGATATAAAGATGGAAAACACTTCCATAGAGGTAATCACGGGCTCCTATATGCCTGATAGGCTCGATGGATTTATAAATTAATGCGGCAGGTGGGTTTTTCCGCATTAACTCATCGAATTCGTGCTCCCACATGATTTTGCATGTGTACCCATTCATCAACAGTTGCAAGGCCTCAAGGCAATCCATGGTTCGGGTGTTTAGCAAACCAAATGGCTTTCTCGTACGCTGATCTATTTTTTTCAGGTTTGAAACATTTCAAGCAATGATGAAAGTAACACCCTAAAAATTCGTAAAAACAACGGGTACTGTTGCACATGCCATCCAGTTTGTACTGCCCAATTTTATATTCGCCTCTGGGTGATCACGCAGTTTGAATTTCTATATTGTCCTTGGAAGCCTCATACTCCAACCACGCGAGAGCTTTCAAGGATTGCCGGTCGTTACTTGCTGAAAACCCCTGGGCGGGGCACACACCAAGGATATTCTTTTGCAGAAACTTTCCACGGAAGAAAGCGAAGGTAAGTGCCAGCAATGGTGAGGTCACATGCAAATGGGTCTATGCCTGTGAGATTTAAAAATTCCTCACAGAAAGCTTGGGCCCTCACCGCAACAGCTCTGTATCTGCCTTGCAGTAATACAGAAGCTGCTGTTGAAAGTCCCAGGGTTCAAGGCTTGCTGTGGCATACCACTGTTCGAACACTGACAGAGTCCCAGGCCCCATGTCTTCAGGCTGGAAAAAAAGCCGATTTGGAATGGATCCTACATACTGTAGATTTTTCTCCTTCACGAATTTAAAGGGGAAAAACCCTTTCACCATCTCCAAGTTGAAGGTCTTTGTAAACGAGCAAAGAGGAGCCTGAATAAAGGATAAGGTGTCGCTAAACCTTATTTTAAGGCCAGGTAAAAAGATACCTAAAATCTTAGATCCATCGAACACGAGATCCGGTTTAAAAAATTTTCTGTACAGGTAACTAATGATAAACATGTCATCAAAGCCTTTTAGATTGTGTTCTAGTACTGTGACGTCTTTGAATCGCTGAACCCCGGGACGTTCTTCGGCCAGAAGCCAGTCCATAAAGGCGTCCGTTTCCGGGAATGAGGTGTAAACCCACTCTTCATCCACCCGGTACGTGACCACACACAGTATCGATTTCAATGATCCGTTGGCACACTGCACTGTCTCTATGTCAAAGTCGAGGTAAGACTGACTGACAGGGTCAATTTTGCAGAGCTCGACGAATTTTAAAGCATCAACCTTGTAAACGTGCTTTTTCAGGGGATCGTAAATGCTGATGCACTTAACACAGGATGCCGCGTCTGATATGCCTTCACCAGGTGCGCCTAAAAGCATTCAGCCCTGCAAATACACACGGCACACCGTGCAGAGCAACAACTCACCCGTATGAAGCACATTGGTTGACAGGCACCTGTTGCAGGTTCCCTTGCAAACGTGACCATGGTTATAACCCTTTAAACATTTCAGGCAGAATTGCTTAGCGCCGAAAAATCCTGATGGCTTCGTTATAACATCATAATACCCTGCATTAAATAATAAATAGAGATTGTCCTCACCTTCAGGACCAATGAAGATGGGTAGAAAGGCGTCGTCAGCAGAATACACAATAATCCTGAATTGTTTTAGATGTGCTTGAAATAGTCTAACTTCATCTGGACCACAGGGACCCTCAGGAACACCAGCATCCAGATGGAGTTGATGAGCTAATTTTGACTGTTGTGTACAACGATAATCCCGGATTTGCACATACTTGTTAGGCAGACCTTTGTATTTTAAGCAGAGCTCTCGTGCGACGACGAGAGCTCTTGCAAGGCAGATGGAATCATTATTGACAATTTTGTCACACTGCCTTTCTTGCACGCAAACAACTGGACGTCGGCGAGGCTACGCTTCTCAGAACTGGCCCCATCTTCCATCACTACCCCTACCGACATGGTCCAAGTCGGCACAAACGAAGTCGAATTCAAGCTCACTGTTCGGGCCCAGAGATTCATTCGACTGTACAACAGTATGCAGCCATGAACCGTTCAGCTGTTAGCATGTTTCAACGGATGAGACTCAGGTTGAGCGGATTTTTTAAATCCGCCGACCGAAAGCACAGGCATACATGGCTGTAGTTCCCTGTGGGGACAACATCGGCGAGTATTTTTTCGTGCAGGTCGTGAAGTGCATGTAGGAAATTATGGGGCGAGACACTGTCCAACCCGCCAAGTCGCACACTTGTAGAGACGAATTGTGTCCGGAACTTTGCGGAGTTGTAGGGACGAACATTTGTTACGCTGTAGTGGGGCGTAACAGCAGGAGCAGACTTTGCAGACCTGATGTTACTGGATGCCCCGGCACGTGAGCCATCTAACAACCTCACTGGAACATAGGAGGCTGATTGCCCGGCAGTGACGGAGAATGCAGTGTTGGAGCTTGCCAGGCCAGCGGCGACGGAGAATGCCGAGTTGACGATCGGACTGGTTGATCCAGCATGGACAGGAACGTAGGGATGTGGCACCTCAGCAGTGGCTGCAGCACGACATCGTACAGTTGCAAACAGCTTCGTCTGTTGAAGAGCTTTTCCAACTCTCTGGAGAGCAGGGAGACAAATACGCTTCAGTGATTGATCCTCAGGTGAGGAAGGTATCTTGGCGGCACCATCCAAAGCACGTACTGATGCTAGAAGATCTTCGAAACAGTTGGCTGTATCCTCTCGCTCGGCAGCCATCTCTGTAGCATGTGCAACTTCTCGAATTATCGACATCTCGGGCAGAAAAGGAACGGAGAGCAAACTGACAGGTAGCAGAAGTGACAGAAGGTGAATGACGGTTGTTGACAGCTTAGTGTTTATATACACTGTCCACTATCTGATACATCTTGCGCCGCCCACAAAGTCGGATGATCTTCAGAGATTTTGTGTTTAATTACTAGGGAATTGATTAGTGGACTTGGAAAAATGAATGTGGATAACAAAAGAGTTTTAATAGAGGTAACTTTTAAAAAAGGGAAGAGACTTTTTAATGCGTGTTTCATTAATAAGGAGTTGATTAGCGGACTTGGAAAATGAATACCCAAGGAGTTTAATAGAGGTGAGTTTTAATAAAAGGGAATTTTGATGTGTTTAATTACTAAGGAGTTGATTAGTGGATATTGGAAATGAATAGCAAAGGAACCTGGCGAACGTTTTAATAAAGGTGAGGGAATTTTGAGTGTTTAATTAATAAGGAATAAATACATATACAACTTTGGGAGCTGATTTTCTGTGAGTGACTGTTAATGAAAGTTTTATTTATAGACCTGTATTAGACATTCTGAGTGTCACCATTCAAAAAGAGTTTAGTGATCTTGTAAAAGGATAGAAACTGAGGGAGTTTGTGATGAGTTTTTAAATACAGGAGATGTACTAAAATGCGCATTGGACGCCACCGATTAAATTTTTAATAGAAGGGGTGGGAGGTTTTTAATGCGTGTTTAATTTATAAGGAATAAATACAGCTTTGGGAGTTGATTTTATGTGAGGAGCTGCTTTTACAATTATTTAGAGACTTGTATCATCCCTTTCAGTGTGAGGCTACTACCCATGCAATTATTCTGAGGCTTGCATCACCCAATCATTACCGTCCCGAGGGACTTTTTCGGGAAGGAGAGCTTAAAAATATAGGTGGGTCTGAAAAATCGAGAAGGGAGGGGGCTTAAAATATAGGTGAGTCAACCAAGGGGGTCTGCAAAATCGAGACTTAGGGCTTAAAATATAGATGGGTCAACCATGGGTCTTTAATGATGGGAAATTAGAGTTAAAATAGGGGTTTTTCCGAAAATAGTGCTCCTCATTGTCGCCAGATGGAGCCAGGGGCTTTTTAATAAGGGGGGAATTTTTAATAAGGGGAGGAATTTTTTATAAAGGAGGGAATCGAAAATCGAGAAATTAGAGTTAAAATAGGGGTTTTTCGGAAAATAATACTCCTCATTGTCACCAGATGGCGCCAGGGGGTTAAAAGAGAGTGAAAGGGGGTTAAAAAACGGGGAGTAATTATTAATTATGAATTATTAATAAAGGGGCGTGGTCAGTTATGTAATAGTTAAGTAGTGGTTACGCCATAGGGGTGGTTACGTCATAGGGGGAAAGCACTGTGCAAAGGGGCACCATGGAATGGCACTATACTACTGCTATTGATTATGTTATGCGAAATTCATTACAAGGCAAAGATTTTGGCCTTAAATGGGCTGGAGATACGAAAATTTCTGATTTAGATTATGCTGATGATTTAGCCCTTTTGGCAAATGATGTTGATGAGATGAACTCTTTCATTCGAACTGTTGATGAGACTGGTAGTACAGTAGGTTTGGTTATAAACAGAGAGAAAACTAAAGTGATGAAAATTGGTCAGGCAGTTTGTGATTCAGTTAATCTGAATGGTTGCAGTCTTCAGCAGGTGTCACAGTTTAATTACCTTGGGAGCTGCGTAACTGATACCTGTGATGTGCGGCATGAGATTAACAGACGAATAGGTATTGCTGCCGGGACTTTTAAGAATCTATGGAGATTGTGGAGAAATAGGCGTATACACCTAAAGACTAAAATTAGACTGTATAATAGTTTGGTTCTTTCTAGGGTTAGGTATGGTAGTGAAACTTGGACGCTGTGTAAGCAAGATAACAGGAAACTAGATGCTTTTGATTCTAGATGCTTACGCAGTATCTTGGGTATTAGGTGGTTTAACTATGTAACTAATGATGAGGTTAGGCAAAGGAGTCTGCAACCTCCTTTAAGCAGCATATTGTGCAGAGAGAGACTCCGCTGGATTGGCCATGTTGCCCGTATGGATAATTATAGATTGGCGAATAGGGTTATGAACAGTGTGTCTGGAGGCCTCAGAAGGAGGGGGAGACCTAGGATGCGGTGGGCAGACAATGTCAAAGAGGACCTTGTTAGAATTGGTGTACAGTGGCCGGATGCAGCAGATGTAGCTCAGGACAGATATGCTTGGAGAATTAAACTGCGCGGTCTGGTTTACCACTCCGTAGGTCTGGTCACCTTACCAACTCCGTAGCCTGTGGCTGCTTGACGACGACGACGACGACGACGACGACGACGATGATGATGATGATGATGATGATGATGATGATGATGATGATGATGATGATGATGATGATTCTACATCTGATATAAAGTTTAATAACAGGTCTTTTGATGATCTGCCAGGTCTGAATCCGAAAAAGTTATTATCTAAAATTTTGAAATTTTCTATGTGCCAAATTAAGCGGTTGGAAACTAGTCTTTCAAAAAGTTTAAGAACGTTAGAACTTAAATATATGGGTCTGTATGATGTAAGGTTTTCAGGATTTTTGTTTTCTTTTTTTATGAATATCATATAATTATCTAGCCAATTTTGTGATTTTGTAGACCAAAATTTATTAAATAGTTCAAGTAATTTAATTTGCCATTCAAGAGTTAAATTTTTTTAATAATTTATTGGTAATTCCGTCAGGGCCAGGAGCAGTGTTGTTTTTTAAATTTTTAATGGCAGATCTTAGTTCCAAAAGAGAACAAGGGAGATTTAAATAGTCTGTTTTACTATTATAATATAGCTTGTGAAATATATTCGAATTTTTTAATTTTTTAATTGTTTTATTATCTGGTTTGAAGTGTAAATGTAATAAAATGTTGAGCTAAGTCTTCTGTGGTTTCTTGTATTGTCTTGTTGTTTTTTAAGGAATATGTATGTATTGGATTATTTGGTGTTATATCATTATATAATTTTTTATATATTTTCCACAGATTTTTGGTTGTAGTTTGAGGAGACAAATTTTCTGTAAATTTCTTCCAATTTAGTTTTTGTAAATTTTTTATTTTTTTAGATATGGCTTTGTTAAGTCTTTCAAAATTTTGGACATCTCTGAATGTTTTTTTCCTATTTATATTTCTCTCAGCTTTTCTACGTATTGCTATGAGTTTATTTATAAATATGGTTTGTATATTGTTTTTTGGTATTTTTCAATAATTGTTTCTGTGTTGTTATTTATTTTTTTTTTAGTTTTTCTATAATTTCGATATAATCAATTTGTTTTTGTGATATATTTTCATTATTAATGTCATTTTTAAATTTTTTCCAATTTATAGTTTTTAAGCTTGGTTTGGTTAAATTTTCATTTTTAAAATAGATTGAGATGGGATAATTATCGCTCCCATAGTTATCTGAGGATATGGACCATGTTAAGTCTTTAACAATTTTATTGGAACATATTGACAGATCAATTATCGATTTTGTATTGAATCTATTTATACAGGTTGAAACATTTTCGTTTTATACGACTAAATTGTTATTTTCTGTTAATTTTACCAAATGAATACTTTTATTTTCATTTTTGTGCGAAAACCACATTTTATTATGTGTGTTAAAGTCTCCCACTATTAATATTTATCCTTTGAAACTTTGTAAGATTTTTGAATATTCGTTATATTTAATATATATTCCAGTATTATATATGTTTATAATATTTGTAATTATATTATTAATTTTTATCTGTACTATTAGAATTTCTAATTTATTATGTATTAAATCAATATTAATCCTTCTTTGAGGAATGCTTTTATCAATAAAAGTGGCAACTCCCCTAGAATTGTCATTTTTTTTTGTACATAGGAATATAATTATTCAGTCTAAGAACCTTATCTGCATAAAATTTTTATATTTTTGTTCTTGTTCAATGTTTAACGAAATGAAATTTATTTGTAATACCTCTACAGTTCCAATGAATTAATCTTGGCCTATTCTCCATGACTCGTTATATAGAAAAGAGAAGAGAATATCCTTTATAAGTGTCAGTTCCGGTCCATTAGGTAGTAAACAATCTATCATTTTATCAGCAAGCTCTTAGAGTTTCCACCTAACGTCGACTTGTTTTCTTTTTCCATCATATTAAATTCATTTTCATTTTGTCTGTGTTTAATTTTAGAGAGTTCTTGTTTGAGTTTTTTGCTCTGTTTTTTTTTCACTATTCCAGCGTAATTAATTGTTTTATTATGATCCGAGTCTTGGTAATGAAGTACAGGCATATTCGTTGATGTCAATGGTAAAGCGAGATAGCCCTCTTCCAGGTTCGATGGAAGTATTGGAATGGAGCTCTCTCCCTGGTCCGCATAAATGTGTGTTTGAATCTTTGAAACATTTAAGCTTTCCGTTTTTCGATTTGGCAGGTTGGCACGAAAGGTGGCGGTGGTGTGTTTCTGTCTCGCTGTGATCTAATATAGCTTATCATTTTCTCTAACTTTTTCGTTTTCTTCAGCGAATTAGAGACAGTGATAAGTGCTTCATCAGCAACAATTAGGACTTTTCTCAAGTGCCTAAATTGAAAATCACCGGATGTCCAAATAAATGGCGAACGGTGGAAAAAAGAAAAAAGAACTCTCCCACAACGGGAAAAATTAGAGTTAAAAGATCCAAATATTACAATGTGAACACTAAAATCATAGATACAGATGAACCCAATATTAAGGACTTGGCTGTCCTATCGGAGGACCTGAAAATCTCTTCTGACTCGGATTCCTCACCGACTAAGTCTATTGAAGAAAATGAAAACCTGGATACATCTAAGAATAAAAATAATCTGTCAAACTCTCAGGTAATAAATAAAAACATAATTAATGAGCAAATTAATGTATCAAATGGAATCTCTCAAAATGTTACAAATAATAATGTTATTAATGAATCTCAGAATATTAACTATACACTACTAAGATAGACTCTGACCAATTTCCGTTTCCAGAAATTATAGAAAGAGCTCTGAATAACAAAGATGACTTCTCACTGGTTATTTCAGGAACTAATTCTGATATTAGTGATTTGGACATTAAAGATGTAGCATCTTTCTTTTACAAACTTCTGAATGACCAAAAAATAAAATAATGGTAAATATATATCTCAAGGTAGACTTCTTGTCTTTCCGAAGTCCAGAAATCAACATCAAAAAATTTTTAATTTGAAGGATATTTTAAATACACCTGTCAAGGTAGAACTCCCAAATTTTAAAAAATCGGTTCTTGACTCAATCATAGGAGTTCCCATTTCTACGGATGATGATTTTATTCTGGAAATGTTAGCTGATCAAAAAGTCATAAGCATGCGACGTATGGTACACTATGAACAATCTCAAGTAGATAATAATGAAACTATTTGCGTCCCTGTCAACAAAGTAGTTTTAGAATTTGAAGGAGAACTCCCGTTACATGAATATATCGGTTCTAACCGATTTAAGGTGAAATCATATAATTTGCCACTGAATTTGTGTTTTCGTTGCTATAACTTTGAACATGTCATTTCCTCTTGTAGAGGTAAAGTTACTTGCAAACGCTGTGGTGATCATCATAATCACAGACAATGCAAGTCAGGCCTGTAAATGGTAGCTAGGCGTAAACTGGAAGGAGAGCTGTGTACCAATCCCTAGTGATGATGCACAGAACCGGCCAGGTCTAGCACCTAATGTCCGACCCCGCCTTCTCGTGGTGCAGGCCGTTAGTACCTTTCAAAAGAGATATTCTATTTTGGAAGGGAACGGAAGGGGAGGGCTGACAGTTCAGTATGGCCTACTGATCTGAACACATATGGCCACTTTTTTCTTTTTTTTCAACCCTACTGAGGAGTGGTCAACTTCACAGGGTCCTGGTGCTGACCATTTATACCTACTAGACTGGACTTGATTATGGATTTGAGCTTGATTATGGATCCTGGACTTGCTGCAATGGTGGGCCTCATTTGAGGGAGAGTCTGCTGCTGTGTTTTCTGTTTGCTTCTGGGTTGCCAGCTCTAAGTGAACAGAGGCATTGGATACCTTATATCAGCTGGTGGATAATCCTAATCAGAGGCCATCGCAGGTACCTGAACCTTACTTAGCTAGTTGGGCATCGTCAAGCCCAAACTGGAGTAAAGTGTCTCAGGCAGGCCATATGGCTCTTGAAAAAGTCCACTTGAAAAGGTGGTGCCTGAAGTTCCTACCAGCATCGGTGACTTCAGCCTTTAGCGGAGGAGGAACAGGTCTTTGCCCCATGCCTGCGATCAGGGGACTGTTTGATATTGTTAGCCCTACCAATCTCAATAAACCTAAATTCTTTAAAAATCATACTAATCATTTTCTCTCTGCAGGAACGTGGAACGTGAGGACATTACAAAAAGATTATTCTCTTGATGTCCTCATGCAGGAATTCCAGCGCTATAACCTAGATATTCTAGGCTTGCAAGAGACCAGATGGACAGGTAAAGGTGAGATACTTAAAAATAACTTTAAATTTCTCTTTACAGGGAGGGAGGATGGAAAGCATCACCAAGGCGTGGGTCTGCTGCTCAGCAGACATGCTAGTGATGCTCTTCTAGGATATGAGTGCATTAATGAAAGGTTTCTTACAGCAAAATTTCAGACAAGCATTAAAGACTTGAATGTTATCTGCTGTTATGCCCCCACTGAGGATTCTGATGAGGATGAGAAGGATAGGTTTTACGGACAACTTCAGGATATTTTGAATTCTGTCAAGAAAGGAGATATTACCCTTGTTCTTGGTGACTTCAATGCCAAAGTTGGTACCGACTCTGACCTTTGGGGAGGAGTAATAGGCCCTTTTGGTATTGGTAGCTGCAATGGCAATGGGCAACGTCTCCTACAGGAAAGTAAACTCAATGGATTCAGAATAACTGACACTTATTACAAACACCGTGACATACATAAATACACATGGGTTTCACCTGATGGGCTGCATAGGAATATGATTGATTATATTGTTACGACAGAAGAATCTGGCAACCGAAAGCAAAGTTTCAGCCAACGAATAAGAACTTTGGGAGAATTTGGAGAAGAAGAGTGGAGCGTTAACGGTCGTTGTGTTGTAACGGTCGGAAGAGTTCGAAAATGGACGGTGAGCTGTTCTGAGACAGTGCGCGTAAGTATCAAGAAATAACTTGATGTGTTGTGTATACGCGGAAGGATAAAAGTGGGATCTTTTATCGTTAAGTATCAAGAAGTAACTTGATGTGTTGTGTATACACGGAAGTATAAAAGTGGGAACTTTTATGGCTAACTTCGAATGTCTACACGGACTGTCTTTTTGTTCGGCTAGTGTGTGAAAAGTTATTAGCACAGGACGAGAATTGGTTTACGAGTGAAGATCTTCGGGTGACCTGGTAAATCAAGTAAAAGGTAGTATTTAGTAAAATACACAGAGCTGATGTTGTGTGCTCACGCAGGAAGATTGATGACTTGTGCATGTTAATTTGTTAATAAGATACTTCATCCATATTTCCTTTGTAACAATTTACCTTGTATTGAATTTGGTTTTGAAATATAGCTTTTAATACTCACGCTCAGTGGCTATCCATTTTTGTGATCCGCAACATTTGGTGTCAGAAGTGGGATTAATTTAATTGAATGCCTTTCACTAGAAGTATGGATGAGTTAATAAAGCTGATGACTGATATGAAAGCCGATATGGCCGCACAATATAATGAGTTGAGAACTGAGATAGTTTCTCAAAAAGATGACTTGAAAGCCGAAATGGCCGCACAAAATACTGAGATGAGAGCTGAAGTGGCTTCTCAAGTTGGTAAGTTTATTGATCACTTCAAGGATCATAAAACCGAACTCAATAGACAATGCAATAGTTTAAATGTTGAATTTGTCAGTGAAAAAGATGATCTTGATAGTGTTAAGTTAGATTGTAAACATGGAAAAGAAAAAGAGAAAGGCAACGCTTATAAAAATGTGGATCTGCTACTGGAAATCAAGAATCGTAGAGATAGCGCAGATAATGCCTTTGACCACGCAACTACTGGTGATGCATGGCAGAGTGTCTATGTCGCTGGTGACATGTCTAGGAACTGTGAAGAACAATCACACAGATCAGAGAGCTGTGAGACTATACAGTACGCTTTGCACTTCAAAATACCTAGGTATACAAGTCTGGCACGATCTGAAGAGAGATCCACACGAAAGGTATTCTATTCCTCGCCGTCAGCAAAATGTGTCATGGACAATTATCGCAAAGGCAGAGTAACGAGTGGTAATGAGGGGGAACGAAACAGAGTTTACGTTTCGCAGAGTGGTCCGAGTAAAGAAGAGGCGTCCATTCATCATAGATACAAAGTGCCATTCGACGTTACCCGGGAAGTCGGAGAGATTTTTCCAAAGCATATAGCCACACTCGAATCGTTTATAGAAAGTGGGGATTTAAGAAAGAAGAATTCCGAAGAATGGCTTAGAAGCGTAACAGGTGATGCTAGTAAAGGAGCTTCAGGCAGAGACAGTACTTCAAAGACTAACTTTCTGGATGAAACTAAGTCTCAGAGTTACGATCAGAGAGAAGTGAATCCCTCAGATAATTTCAACGTAGCCACGCTGAATTTCTTTTCTGAACAGTCAATGTGCAGATTTGGACATTATAACCATTTAGATTATAAGGATATAGAAAAGTTTTATCACGACTACAAGAGCTCTAAAGTGGACAATATCATGTTACAAAACTCGTCGCTGATCTCCAGAATGAACAATTTGGCAATCATGACTGATATTTCCCTGGTTAATTACAATGAGAGCTCCAAGAAGGTGAATTCGGAAGAAACAGCAGCTATGACCTCTTCGGGTCATGTGTTTTGCTGGAGACCTGAGTGGCGCCATCGGATGGTGGATAAACACGGTACAGGAGGTGTCGGCGACAAAGTGAGTCTTGTCTTGGCTCCTGCACTTGCTGCTTTAGGTCTCAAGGTCCCTATGATCTCCGGTCGTGCTCTCCAATTGACGGGAGATACTCTGTACAAATTGGAATCCATCCCTGGCTTCACAGTCGACTGCACTAAAGATAAAATCGAGCAAATGATGGAAGACGTCGGATGCTGCATCGTAGGACAGACAGAGGAGCTGGTGCCAACAGATAAGGAGATTTACCGCTGCAAGGATCTGACGGCTACCGTAGATAGCGTTCCTCTAATGAGATGCTCAATTGTGTCCAAAAAGCTGGCTGAAGGAGTGTGCGCTTTGGTTTATGATGTTGAATTCGGAAAAGGAGCTATTGATCTCATCAGTACAGAAGACGCTGTTGATTTAGTTAAGAAAATGGTTGCAGCATCACAAGCTCGTGGAATGAAGAGTTCAGCTGTTATCAGCAACATGGATTCACCTCTTGAAAACTCTGTTGACAACTCTCTGGAAGTGATGGAAGCTGTTCAGTGTTTCCTTGGTAACGGATCCTTAGAACTGCAAGAGCTCGTCGAAGAGTTAGGAGAACTTCTGCGTTTTGTGAACATTGTGGATAATAGGGTAGATGAAGCATCACGTGTCCGTAAGGTTCTGCATAACGGCAATGCTTTGAACAAGTTTCGTAACATGTTAATAGAACAAGGAGTATCTGAAGATGTTGCAAGCTGGCTATGTGAAGATAAAACAGAAAAAATATTGCTAGCAGCCCGACACATCACTGATTTCACTTATACAGGAGAAACAGGTAAGGTTGTCGGATTAGAAGCTGCAGTTCTAGCAAGAGTATGGGAGGAGGAGATGGACCGAAGCGCTAAAAAGAATTATGGAGCTGATATAATTGTGAAGCACCTTGGGGATCAAATTGAATCATGTGAAATATGGCTGAAGGTTCATCACGACAGTTCTGAATTAAGTGAAAGTCAACTGACAAAAGGGTCAGACTGGAGGATGAAACTCCTCCCTAGATTTTATGTCACTAATGACTTTCATTCCTTGTTACTGTTGATAGAAGTAAAAATCCAAAGAAGAAAACTTTCGACAAAGAAGAAAACTTTTTACAGGTTTTGCACGAAAACTCTTAGTCGATTCTTCTCCCTGCGGAGACATAAACGTGTTCACAAGGGCTATAGGCCTTACACGTATTATATTTGTGGACGAGGCTTCAGTCAGAAAAGAAATCTAAGTCATAATGAGATTCGCTTTCATTTTGACACAGACGTGGAATACCGCATTCGTCGACGTCCAGCTACAAAGTGCAAGGTGGTTCACGTGGATCGTTTGGCCATGTTTCATCGAAGAACTGAAGAAGCTTTGGAATCCAGAATTGTTCGGGACGAACAAGACCTAGGAAGGGGGCAGTGTTACGACAGAAGAATCTGGCAACCGAAAGCAAAGTTTCAGCCAACGAATAAGAACTTTGGGAGAATTTGGAGAAGAAGAGTGGAGCGTTAACGGTCGTTGTGTTGTAACGGTCGGAAGAGTTCGAAAATGGACGGTGAGCTGTTCTGAGACAGTGCGCGTAAGTATCAAGAAATAACTTGATGTGTTGTGTATACGCGGAAGGATAAAAGTGGGATCTTTTATCGTTAAGTATCAAGAAGTAACTTGATGTGTTGTGTATACACGGAAGTATAAAAGTGGGAACTTTTATGGCTAACTTCGAATGTCTACACGGACTGTCTTTTTGTTCGGCTAGTGTGTGAAAAGTTATTAGCACAGGACGAGAATTGGTTTACGAATGAAGATCTTCGGGTGACCTGGTAAATCAAGTAAAAGGTAGTATTTAGTAAAATACACAGAGCTGATGTTGTGTGCTCACGCAGGAAGATTGATGACTTGTGCATGTTAATTTGTTAATAAGATACTTCATCCATATTTCCTTTGTAACAATTTACCTTGTATTGAATTTGGTTTTGAAATATAGCTTTTAATACTCACGCTCAGTGGCTATCCATTTTTGTGATCCGCAACAATATATTAATTAACAGCAAATGGGCTAGTTCTGTTAGAAATACCAGGGCATATAGGGGAGCTGAAATTGGATCTGACCATTACCTTGTTAAAAGTGTCTTGCAACTTAAACTTAAAAAGTGTTGTGCTAGGGTTAAAAAATTTACCTTTAATACTGAAGCTCTGAATGACCCAGTTATAGCTAAAGCTTACCATGATAGGTTACTTAGTCATTATGACAGTCATGGTTTGCTTAATACTGAAGTTGAGGAAGAATGGGGCCATTTTAAACAGGCTTTTTTGGAAACTAACAGTACTCTTTTAGGGAAAAAGGAGCAGAGGAGACAGAATTATTTAAGTGATAAGGCACTTGAGCTTATTTCAGAAAGTAGGAACTGCAGGAATGTCCTTAATCAGTACCCTACTAGTCCTAATAGAAAGCATTAAAAAGAACTTAATAAACGTGTAAAGGATCAGTTAGCTGCTGATAAGAATCTTTGGCTTGATGGCCTGGCTGACAAAGCTGAGGAAGCAGTTAGACAGCACAGCAGCAGAGAGCTGCATCAAATAGTTAATGTTTTGTGTGGTAGAAAACAAACAGGGATTGAAGGATAAACAAGGTAAGGTTGTAGAAGATGAAGATTCTGTCATGGCTAGGTGGGCTGAGCATTTCAGTGATGTTCTAAACAATGTGGTTAATTCTACTCCCATTGTTTGTAATGATGATAGGTGCATTGTTGGCTTTAATGTTGGCCCTACAACACAATCTGAATTAGCTCGGCTATTTCTAAACTTAAACTTCATAAACCCCCAGGGGTGGATGAAATTACTACGGAAACGCTTAGAGCTGGGAATGTTTCAGTTACCATTTGGATGACTGAAATTTTGAATAACTTTTATGATAAAGGCATGGTTCCTAAAGATTTTACCAGAGCTATTATTATCCCTATTTTCAAAAAAGGTGATCGCAGTTCTTGTGATAACTATAGGGGTATCAGCCTACTCTCTGTTCCAGGTAAAGTTCTTTCCATGATTGTGCTTACTAGAATTAAGAATCTGGTTGACAGGCAATTGCGTGATGAGCAATGTGGATTCAGAAATGGTAGGGGATGTGTAGATCAGATATTTTCACTGAGGCAGATTCTTGAGAAATGTTTAGAGTTTCAGAAACCTTTAGTTGCTAGCTTTGTTGATTTCAAAAAGGCTTTCGTCTCTGTTGATCGTCATAATTTGTGGTTCATTGTGAGATCATATGGTATACCAGACAAGTTGGTTAACATAATGAAAGCTCTCTATAATAACACTGAGTCATGTGTGAGAGTTGGTAAGTCTTGTAGCAATTGGTTTAGGATTACTTCTGGTGTTCCACAAGGGTGCATTTTATCTCCTTTTCTCTTTAGTTTGGTTATTGATTATGTTATGCGAAATTCACTTCAAGGGAAAGGTTTTGGCCTTAAATGGGCTGGAGATGCGAAAATTTCTTATTTATATTATGCTGATTATTTAGCCCTTTTGGCAAATGATGTTGATGAGATGAACTCTTTCATTCGAGCTGTTGATGAGACTGGTAGTACAGTAGGTTTGGTTATAAACAGAGAGAAAACTAAAGTGATGAAAATTGGTCAGGCAGGTTGTGATTCAGTTAATCTGAATGGTTGCAGTCTTCAGCAGGTGTCACAGTTTAATTACCTTGGGAGCTGCGTAACTGATACTGGTGATGTGCGGCATGAGATTAACAGACGAATAGGTATTGCTGCCGGGACTTTTAAGAATCTATGGAGATTGTGGAGAAATAGGCGTATACACCTAAAGACTAAGATTAGACTGTATAATAGTTTGGTTCTTTCTAGGGTTAGGTATGGTAGTGAAACTTGGACGCTGTGTAAACAAGATAACAGGAAACTAGATGCTTTTGATTCTAGATGCTTACGCAGTATCTTGGGTATAAGGTGGTTTAACTTTGTAACTAATGATGAAGTTTGGCAAAGGAGTCTGCAACCTCCTTTAAGCAGCATATTGTGCAGAGAGAGACTCCGCTGGTTTGGCCATGTTGCCCGTATGGATAATTATAGATTGGCGAATAGGGTTATGAACAGTGTGCCTGGAGGCCTCAGAAGGAGGGGGAGACCTAGGATGCGGTGGGCAGACAATGTCAAACAGAATTTGTTAGAATTTTTTGTTAGAAAAAAAATTTGTTAGAATGTTTTGTTAGAATTGGTGTACAGTGGCCGGATGCAGCAGATGTAGCTCAGGACAGATATGCTTGGAGAATTAAACTGCGCTGTCTGGTTGGTCCTCCGTAGCCCATGGCTGCTTGAGGATGATGATGATGATGACGATGCAAGTCAAAAGTGCTAAAATTTCCGAATTGTTTCGGCAATCACCATGCAACTTTTGCCGGATGTCCCGTTAGAAGTATTGCTTGCAGAGCCAAAGAATTACAAATATCAGAAGGATTAAACTGGCATCATGCCTTTCAAGAGCAAAATTTAATTATGAAAAGACTAACTATGGTATTTCCCATGATATTGCCCATTCTGACACAGTTTTGAAATCGGAAAACGAACTTTTACAAAAGAGGATTCAAAGTCCACTTTCTGCGGACCTGGGAGTGAGCTGTCTCCTTTCTACTCAGGAAGATAGCTTTCCAGCTCTCCCGTGAACTTCTTCAGATCCCAGAATTCGTGTTTCTTCTAATAAAACAAATTCAAACAGTGTGGATTACGACAGCAAGGTAAAGAAACACACTACTGGCTCAAAATTTTCAATCTTAAAAACTTCTAACGAACATTTACACTCTGAAAATATTGAGCAAACCTACTCGCAACAAGTGTTATCTGAACGACAGGAAACAAAAAAAAAATGAATCACTTGATTGGAATCAGAAAAACCAAATCATTGGACTCATTATCAAACTTTTTGACTATATTTTATCTAACTGTTCAGAGGTGAATTTAATAAAAGATATACTATTATCTTTATTAAATAGCGGCCCATGGATAAGCAACCATTAATATTTCAATGGAACTGTCGCGACATAGAGAGTAAAGCTCATTTTATCAAGCATCTTTTAAAGGCAAAAAACAAAAAAATTCCTAAATTAAATAACTTCATTTCATATGTACAAAAAAAAATAAAGAAAATTCTAGAGGAATTGTGACTTATGTTCACCAAAATATTCCTCAAAGACGTATAGATATTCAACTACAAATGACAGATTAGAAGTTTTAATAATACAAATTAAAATAAATAATGTATTAATTAATTTAACAAATATATACAGGGTGAATCTGAAAAAGTGGGCAAAACTTTACGGGGTGGTAGAACGCAGCTATACGAGCAATATTCGTCATAGAATGTATGGTCGGAAAGCAAGCGGTGAGAAGTTAAAAGGTAGTTTTCCACTGTCACATTTAAAGAATGAACACAAGAAGGAGAGGAGATACTCTGTGCCTCACTTGCATTCCCGTCCGCCGCACCGTACACAAAGTGCATATCCGCCATTTCGTGGTTAGTATAACCAGCCATCCTCTCGGCAATTCACGGTAGAAATGCCGTTAGGTGCGAGGACCGACCCTTTTATACCATTTCCAACGCCACCTAGCGGCTCGCCGTTTGCGTTCCGCCCATACTTTCTATGACGAATATTGCTCGTATAGCTGCGTTCTACCACACCGTAAAGTTTTGCCCACTTTTTTAGATTCACCCTGTATAATCCTGGTATATTAATTAACAGTCAGCAATATATTAATTTATTTGAAACCTTAAATGGAGAAATTCTTATTTGTGGAGATCTTAATTCCCACAACAGAGCATGGTTTTCACATAAAAAAGATTATAGAAGCAAACATATATTATCTTTAATTGAAGCAAAATATTTTATTATTTTAAATGAAAACTTTCCTACTTGCATCAACAATATTAAAATTAATTCAGTAATTGATTTGACTATATGCTCTAAAGAACTCGCTAAATTTATCAGTTGGTCAATCTCTGTGGATAATTTTGAAAGTTATCACTTTATTATATATATAACTTTTAAAAACTATACAAAGAAAAAAAGCAAAAATAAATATCACTAACCGGAAAAAAGTTTAAAATGATTTAAATAATTTTTCCAAAAAAAAATTCGCAATATACTGATATTATTGAAACATTAAAAATTTTAGCACTTCATCAATAATAAAAAAATACCTATTAACAACATCCATACAATTTTTGTAAACAAATTAATAGCCATCCGCAGAAAAGCCATCCGCAGAATTATGTATTTAAAACAAAGTTTTGACGCTTGTCAAAATTTTAAAACACTTGAGGTAGCAATATCTAAAAAAAATCAAAAATATTTTAAAATCAAACTGGTCCTTTTTTACAGAAAAATCTATCTACAACAACTACCACTTCCAATTTATGAAGGATTTATAAAAAAAAAACTAAGTGATGAACCTTCCCCTTTGAATATTATACATAATTTTGCATTGGAAAAAAATTTATCAATACAGGAAGCTGCTGAAACTTTCGCAATTCATTTTAATGAAATTCAGTCTAAACCCAATGACAAATTGGATAAAAAATATAATAACCCAAATATTTTTCACCAAACCTATGAAAATTCTAAAACAAAATTTCTAAATATACCTTTTTCTTTATATGAACTTAAATTTGCTTTTAAAGCACTGAAACCTAAAACTGCTCCGGGACCAGATATGATCTCAAATAAATTATTAAAAAACTTGCCTAATAACTGGATTAAATTATTGCTAAATATTTTTAATAACTTTTGGAAAGCAAATACATACCCGGAACAATGGTTAGAAAATTATATGATTTTTATTAAAAAAAACAATAAATCGTCAAAAAATATTGATTCATACAGGCCGATCTGTTTAAGTTCGAATTTACTTAAATTATTTGAAAGAATGATTTTAAATCGCCTAAATTGGTTCATAGAAAACAAAAACCTTCTCAATAAAAGCTTCTTTGGCTTTCGACCAGGAAGGTCTATCAAAGACTTGCTTCCAAATTTAATTTCGGATGCTGAATTTGTTATTAAGAAAAAAAGTTTTATGGCTCTCATAATAATTGACCTAGAAAAAGCTTTCGATTCCATTTCACATAGCGCTCTGTTATTTAAATTAAGACAACTAAAATTATGTGGCAATTTATACAAATTCCTGCTAAAATTCATTCAAAATAAAACCTACAAGACGAAAATTCGAAGTGTCTTTTCCTCAACATAAAAATTTCACAACGGAGTTATCCAAGGGGATATATTATCACCGACTCTTTTTAATATTTACATTAATGATTTACAGGATTTATTCTCTCCGGAAATTAAATTTGGCACATATGTGGATGAGTTAATTTTTTGGACTTTTAATAAAAATATTACAATTATACAAAATCGATTACAAGAAATTTTAAATAAATTATTGATTTACTGTGAAAAATGGAATTTAAAAATTTCTCAAGAAAAACAATTGTGTCCTATTTTCATAAACATAAAAAATTATGATTTTACTATTAAAATGAATAATCAAAACTTATTAATAACTGATAATTTTAAATATCTAGGTATTAATCTAGATGCAAAACTTAAATGGAATCAATTTTTAGAAAATTCAATTATTAAAGCTAATAAACTGTTTAATTTTTTAAGATACATGGGAAGCTCAAAATGTTAGAATTATATAATAGTAATGTAGTCAAAAAAATCTATTACTATTACATAATTCTATTATTTTACCGAAATATATATATGGAATTGAATTTATCAATATGTTAAAAACCAAAACTAAAAAATTAGAACAAATACAAATAAAAATTCTGAAATATTTCTTAGGCTTTTTACAAGGCACTAATAATTACAATGTATCTGTTCTCACAACTTCCACCTGCATAAACACAATACCATCCCTGTTTTTTCTTGCATGTTTTGTCTCTTGAGCCACACACATCATTGGCTCCAGATTATCATCATTTGCATATCTCAACTGTGCACACCCACCCTTTTATTTGGCTGTTTGTGTGACGTGTCCTTCTGGGTGGAGCACTTTCAATGTCGAGCAGTGTACATCCATCCCTGACAGACAGCTACCTTTTTCAGTTCATGGTTATTGTCCCCAACTTTTTGGGTGACAATACCCATTGAAACAACTAAAAATAACATATTGCTTCTGGGTAATGTGGCATAAGCATGCATACGTATAGCCATATTATTTTTTCCAGCTCATCCATAGCATCGGTGACTTCAGCCTTTAGCACAGGAGGAACAGGTCTTTGACCTCTGCAGGAACGTGGAACGTGAGGACATTACAAAAAGATTATTCTCTTGATGCCCTCATGCAGGAATTCCAGCGCTATAACCTAGATATTCTAGGCTTGCAAGAGACCAGATGGACAGGTAAAGGTGAGATACTTAAAAATAACTTTAAATTTCTCTTTACAGGGAGGGAGGATGGAAAGCATCACCAAGGCGTGGGTCTGCTACTCAGCAGACATGCTACTGATGCTCTTCTAGGATATGAGTGAATTAATGAAAGGTTTCTTACAGCAAAATTTCAGACAAGCGTTAAAGACTTGAATGTTATCTGCTGTTATGCCCCCATTGAGGATGCCGATGAGGATGAGAAGGATAGGTTTTACGGACAACTTCAGGATATTTTGAATTATGTCAAGAAAGGAGATATTACCCTTGTTCTAGGTGACTTCAATGCCAAAGTTGCTACTGACTCTGACCTTTGGGGAGGAGTAATAGGCCCTTTTGGTATTGGTAGCTGCAATGGCAATGTGCAACGTCTCCTACAGGTAAGTAAACTCAATGGTTTCAGAATAACTAACACATATTACAAACACCGCGACATACATAAATGCACATGGGTTTCACCTAATGGGCTGCATAGGAATATGATTGATTATATATTAATTAACAGCAAATGGGCTAGTTCTGTTAGAAATACCAGGGCATATAGGGGAGCTGAAATTGGATCTGACCATTACCTTGTTAAAAGTGTCTTGCAACTTAAACTCAAAAAGTGTTGTGCTAGGGTTAAAAAATTTACCTTTAATACCGAAGCTCGAAAGACCGAGTTATAGCTAAAGCTTACCATGATAGGTTACTTAGTCATTATGACAGTCATGGTTTGCTTAATACTGAAGTTGAGGAAGAATGGGCCATTTTAAACAGGCTTTTTTGGAAACTAACAGTACTCTTTTAGGAAAAAAGGAGCAGAGGAGGCAGAATTATTTAAGTCATAAGGCACTTGAGCTTATTTCAGAAAGAAGGAACTGCAGGAATGTCCTTAATCAGTACCCTACTAGTCGTAATAGAAAGGATTACAGAGAGCTTAATAAACGTGTAAAAGATCAGTTAGCTACTGATCAGAATCTTTGGCTTGATGGTTTGGCTGACAAAGCCGAGGAAGCAGTTAGACAGCACAACAGCAGAGAGCTGTACCAGATAGTTAATGTTTTGTGTGGTAGAAAACGGACAGGTATACAAGGATTGAAGGATAAAAAAGGTAAGGTTATAGAAGGGGAGGATTCTGTCATGGCTAGGTGGGCTGAGCATTTCAGTGATGTTCTAAACAATGTGGTTAGTTCTACTCCCATTGTTTGTAATGATGATAGATGCATTGGCAGCTTTAATGTTGGCCCTATAACACAATCTGAAGTTATTTTGGCTATCTCTAAACTAAAACTTCATAAATCCCCAGGGGTAGATGAAATTACTACAGAAATGCTCAGAGCTGGGAATGTTTCGGTTACCACTTGGATGACTGAAATTTTGAATAACTTTTATGATAAAGGCATGGTTCCCAAAAATTTTACCAGAGCTATTATTATTCCTATTTTCAAAAAAGGTGATCGCAGTTCTTGTGATAACTATAGGGGTATCAGCCTACTCTCTGTTCCAGGTAAAGTTCTTTCCATGATTGTGCTTAAGAGAATTAAGAATCTGGTTGACAGGCAATTGCGTGATGAGCAATGTGGATTCAGAAGTGCTAGGGGATGTGTAGATCAGATATTTTCACTTAGGCAGATTCTTGAGAAATGTTTAGAGTTTCAGAAACCTTTGGTTGCTAGCTTTGTTGATTTCAAAAAGGCTTTCGACTCTGTTGATCGTCATAATTTGTGGTTGATTGTGAGATCATATGGTATACCAGACAAGTTAGTATGTATAATAGTTTGGTTCTTTCTAGGGTTAGTTATGGTAGTGAAACGTGGACGCTATGTAAACAAGATAACAGGAAACTAGATGCTTTTGATTCTAGATGCTTACGCAGTGTCTTGGGTATTAGGTGGTTTAACTTTGTAACTAATGATGAGGTTAGGCAAAGGAGTCTGCAACCTCCTTTAAGCAGCATATTGTGCAGAGAGAGACTCCGTTGGTTTGGCCATGTTGCCCGTATGAATAATTATAGATTGGCGAATAAGGTTATGAACAGTGTGGCTAGAGGCCTCAGAAGGAGGGGGAGACCTAGGATGCGGTGGGCTGACAATGTCAAACAGGACCTTGTTAGAATTGGTGTGCAGTGGTCGGATGCAGCAGATGTAGCTCAGGACAGATATGCTTGGAGAATTAAACTGCACGGTCTGGTTGGACCTCCGTAGCCCATGGCTGCTTGAGGATGATGATGATGATATGCAGAAACTGGTATAACCCCATTAGATATGTTAAAAACATTTTATTCAGTAATTTACTATACAGAATAACACTAGAAAATAAAGATCATCCTGTTACTGACAAGATAATTTATGATTTTGAAGACAACATAATTAACAATTGTGATGAAAAAAATAACTTAAAAAATATTCAAAATAATTTAAGTGGAGAATTCCCAATCCAAATTCCATTTTGGATTTCCACTTTTATAATTATGCACAACAATATACCAGGCATTGAATCAAAAAAAGAGTTAAATAACAGTATTTTAAAAAAACTTAACAGAAATTTTAATTCAAAACAAATACAAAAATTTTATACATATCTATACTGATAGTTCTGTGAATGGAGAAAGTACTACAACAACTGGAGCCTTTTATTGTCCAAATGAAAATTTCGAGTATCAATTCAAATTTAGAACATACAACTCAATAATTTTATCAGAACTAACAGCTATCATTTTAGCCATTATTTTGGCTAGGAAATATAAAAGTAGCAAAAATAGTTCTATCATTAAAATTCATTATCTCAAAATAGTACTAAATCATCTACTGACATAATATACCAGGATCCCACAAAAAATAATTTTAAAATTATAACTTATGATATTTTAATCTTAATTAAACAACATATGAAAAATCGGAACATAATTTATATTCAATGGGTTCCGGCCCATGTTAGATTGAAATTCAATGAAAAAGTGGATACATTAGCTAAATCGGCTATCAATCTAAATACGGTTATTGAATCACCTATAATATTAGCTTTACTGAAGAAACAAAATAAAATTAAAATAATTCATGAATTACAGGAATGGTACAAAGAAAACGCTACAAATACTCATAGATATACCATTTCAGTTAAAATTAATTCATTAAATAATTTTGGCTTAAATAATTCAGAAATTAATTGAATATTACGAATTAAAGTAAATTTTTGCTATAACTAAATAATTTTTATATAAATTAAGAAAAGTAGACACACCATTATGCTTAACATGTAATTTACCAGAAATTATTGAACATCATATTTTTGTTTGCAATAATTTTAATAATGAAAGAGAGAAATATTTTCAAAATCTCAGAAAATATAATATTAACATTTTTTCATTTAAAACTATTTTGGAACCAGATAATAAATATTTAAAAAGAAAATTGTATAAAATGTTAATTGCTTATATCAAGGAAATAGGCATTTATGATACGCTTTAAAAAATAAAATGGTTTCTGAATGAGTCTGTGACCATTTGCAGGTCACAGGAAGATTCAAGTTGTAGAAACTTTGACAATTGACAATTTCGATTTGGCACAAAAAAAAAACGCCAAGAAGCTTACTGTCACGTTTTGCTTGTGCTCTAAGTTTCTTTAGTAATCTTATGATATTGGTGTAGATAGCGAAAGTAGTTTAGTGTTTATCACGTTCATTAACTTCAAGTTTTAATTTGTGTGCCCAGTTATAAACATTCTTCTATGTGACTTTTCTGTGAACTTCAATGACTAAGTCTACTCTCCTGCCGCCCGTATAAATGGCGAACGGATATAAGAAAAAAAGAACTCGCCTTCCTCATTAAATATAAGGATCAAGAAATCAAAGCTATTAAATCTAACCTTAGAAACGCTGACATGAAAAATCAAACAAACAAGGACTTCTCCATATTGGTTGAAGATCTAAAAATTTCTTCCGATTCGGAAATATCGCCCACCAAATCCATTGATGAAAATGATAAACTGATCAAAATCTTAACAAAGTTGATCAACAACCCCCTTTATGAAATAAAGACTATGGACTCGGACTTGACTTCACCACACAAGGATAAAAAGGAAAATAAGGTAAAACAAATTAATTCCTCTGTTGATCAAGACTTTTCACAAGAAAAAATTAAAAATTAATCTAACATTACTTTGAATATGGAAGATAACCCAATTAAAGATACTGTTATAACAAAAATCGATATTGAAAATTTCAAATTTCCAGAAATTTTTGATAAAGCAATGTCCTCAAAGGATGATTATCTCTAGTTCTAACGGGATTAAATGCTAAACTTAACAAACTTAACACATTGGATATTAAAAAAACTTCCTTCTTCTACGAACTTTTAGGGGACCACATTGGTGGAAAATTCATCTCCCGTCGGAGACTACTTGTTTTCCCCAAAGGTAAGGAACAGCAGCAAAAAATTCTGCAACTCACTGATATTTTAATTCACCTATCACGGTGGAATTTCCACGGTTTATGAGATCCTTCCTTGGAACTATCATCAAAGTTCCAACTTCATTGGACGATGAGTGTATTTTAGAGTTACTTGCAGACCAAAGAGTTATCAGTATGAGGAGGATGCATCATTACGAACAATCTTCAGGTGAAAAAACGGAAACAATTTGCAATCCAATCCAAAAAGTTATTTTAGAATTTGAAGGGATTTTGTGCATTTGATGCATTTGTGTATTTGGGATTAACAGACATGGGGTGACAATCTCCCACCAAATATATGTTATAGATGTTATTTGTTTGGACACACCATCTAATCCTGCCGTGGCAAAACAACCTGTAAAAAATGCGGCGGACGACATAACCACAGAAACTGCAAATCAGCCTCCTTCAGATGTCCCAATTGTGCTGGGAATCACCCAGCAACCTTCGCTGGATGCCCGACTAAAATACTAGCCTGCAAAGCAAGAGATATCCAGATTAAAGAGAACATTAACTGGCAAATGCCTTATAAAAAAGCAAAAACATCTTGATGAGATAGCTAAACAGAACATTTTTTATTTATTTATTTACAACATTACACACCTCTGGGAGCTCGGTGATCAAGCACCTCCTACCTATAATAAATTTTTAAAGAACAGTTTAGTTGATTGATATAGATACATAACATACAAAAGGGAAGAAGAAAAAAAAATGAATCCTTGAATCAAGGACCTACAATTTATTAATTGGTTTTGTCTCCAACAGAAAGGAGAAAAACCCATTTAAACGATACATTTGTAAAGTAGAAGTAGGAACTTCTAATAAGTTGGAGAAGGTAAAATCGATTAGATTAAATTCTTCAAGTTTATCAAATAAAATTTTACGTTCATTACAATAAAGAAAATAATTTAATAAAATATGAGAAATAGTTTCTGGTACTTTGCAATAAGAGCAGTTTTTAAAAGAAGATTTTTTAATCATAAATAAAAATTGATTTAGGCCGACAAAACCTATTCTTAGTTTGTAGAAAACTGAAAGAAAATGTCTGGGAAAATTTTAATTTTTTATTATTGAGAGTTTTGAGTAGAGCAAAAATAAACCATTTTAAAGGGCCATTAATTTGATAAATATTAAGCAGGGTTTGTTCAAAACATTTTGTTTCATGTTTTGAATTGGAAAAGGAATGATGTGTAGGAATTAAATTGGGAAGTAGTAATGAGTAGTTTAGTCCCAACCTACGGTCTCCTTTGCACAGTGCTTTCCCCTATGACGCCACTGACCACGCCCACTTCCGCCCACGTCCCTAATCAATTACTAATTAATAAGAAATTAATTATTAATACATAACCAATTAATTACTAATTAATAAACAATTAATTATTAATTAATAACTAATTAATATTCAAATAATAACTAATTAATAGCTAATTAATTAATCCTCTTTATTAAAAAGAACCCGATTTATTAAAAAATAATCCTCCCCCTTCCTTCCCCCTTTAACTCGTGGAGCCATCTGGTGACTATGAGGAGTATTATTTTCAGAAAAAACCCTATTTTAGCTCTAATTTCCCGATTTTTGACTCCCCCTTTATTAAACCCCTCCTTCCTCTGCCCCCCCCTTTTTAACCCCTGGCGCCATCTGGTGACTATGAGGAGTACTATTTTCAGAAAACCCCCTATTTTAGCTCTAATTTCCCGATTTTTGACTCCCCTTTATTAATCCCCTCCCTTTTTTAATCCCTGGCGCCATCTGGTGACTATTAGGAGCACTAATTTCGGAAAAACCCCTATTTTAGCTCTAATTTCATGATTTTTGACTCTCCTTTATTAAACATTTCTCCCCCTTATTAAAAAAACACCTTCCGTCCCCTCCTTTTAATCCCTGGTGCCATCTAGTGACTATGAGGAGTACTATTTTCGAAAAAACCCCTATTTTAACTCTAATTTCCCAATTTTTGATTCCCCCTCCTCATTAAAAAAATCCCCCTATCAAAAGTTCCGCCCCTTTATTAAAATTCCCTCCCCCTTTTAACCCCTGGCGCCATGTAGTGACTATAATGTCGGGAAAAACCCTCGATTTTAGTCGTAATTAAACTTTGATGGGTGGCAACGATCGGATGATGCAAGCCTCAGAATAATTGCAAGGATGGCAACCTCCTGCAGAAAGGGATGATGCAATCCTCATAAATAATTACAAAGTCCAATCGTCTCCTATTGGCTTATTATATTTCCTGATAAAACTACGGGTCCTGATTGGTTGTCCTAGGTGGCTGCTTTCCCTCGTTAAATAGGGGCCAGCCCTCGGGTGCGTCATTATTCACGATGCAGGCTAGCAATCCAGATGCGTGGTGTCTCGGTGAAGATGTTTACGTCATGTCTTCGCTGCTCAAAAATAAGTTTTCTGTGCACGTATGTTGCTACAAGAAATATGAAAATGGCGAACTCATCTACCCTACACCTGTGGGGGTTACCCCCTCCATACCTGAATGGGAGGCTTTGTGCACCACTGTGCCCCACATAGAGGACCAAGTGAAAATCGGTCCCGATCAGCAGACATGGCACGTGATGCCTGGTATACGTGCCTACATGTATCGCAATGTAGGTGGTGAAAGCTGTGTCGACTTCATAAAAGAATCAGCTGACCAAAGAACTCTACAGTTCCGTGTTGTGAGACGCTGTATAACGCTGAACGCTTCGCAGTGGTTCGCGCTGGCTATCCACGCAGACGAAGTGATGCACGTTGTGCATAACATGTGTGGAACTCTCAAAGATCACCATCTCCGTACGGCTATTATAGAACATTAAGAATCCGTTCGACCTTTCCTGTTGGGTCCTGTTTTCGGCGGCCCCGAGTGTGTTTACCCGCTACTGGTGGACATTTTCTGACAAGAGCTAACACGTCTGATTCCGTTAGATGGACTTCAACCCGAAGAAAAAATAGTGACCATCATAGGGTGGATGGGTGACTTGGACATTAACGCCTTGGCACAGCGTTAATGTGCCAAGGAAAGGTATTTGTGGATACGGCCTGGTAACAATGTCTGTTGAATTTTGTAGATTCTGGATTTGTGTGTACTCTGAAATATAATGCTATTGTCGACAATGCAAAAAATGAAATGTATAAATTAAATAATAATTGTAACCCTTAATATGTCTGTCTTTTCATTCAGTGTCATTTTTGACTTGGTATGGATTGGAGAAAGAAGGTGTTAGCTAGTGCTGGAAGTGTAATCATAACAGTGTTAACGATAGTGGTGATTGTATTAGAACTTGTAGCCCCTAGTAAAAATATTCAGTGTGGGGAGTCAAAAGCCTTCGGCAGTGAATACAAAATTCGAGTGTGCAACTTAACAGTAGACATCAGACCGTTTATAGGAGACATTCCTACAGTTACAGGTGTTACACTTTCCCTACAACAATGGCAAAAGCTGGTGGGATACGATGTCTGGGTGCAGCAGAAAACAAAACTTTGGAGTTCCATTATTTCGACCCTGAAAGAGGATTCGGTAGTGTAAATAAGTTAGCTCAGAACACGGGGCTGCCGCTCAAACTCGTTCGAGAATGTTTAGAAAAGCAACCCGCCTACATGCTACATAAACCTGTTTGCAGAAAGTTTCCCCGTAACAAAGTTTACATCACAGGGTTTGACGAACAATGGCAAGGCGATCTCATAGTTGTGAAAAATCTAACTCACTTCAATGACGGTTATTGCAACATATTAACAGTCATCGATGTGTTCTTGAGGTACGGGTGGGCGGTAGCCATGAAGGCAAAAACAGGGAAAGAAATGGTGTCGGCTTTCAATAAAATCCTTCCCAAGGGGCGATCTCCCATGAATTTAAATACGGATCAAGGTACGGAATTTACGAACAGAGTGTTCCAGAAATTCCTGAAAAAGAAAGGTATTCAGTTCTTCGTCACCTACTCTGACAAAAAAGCAGCTTTGGTGGAGAGATGGAATCGTACCCTACGCGAGAGACTGGGGAGATATTATACATGCAACAACACCTACCGGTACCTGGACATGCTTCAACGTGTTTTACGGGATACAATGCCAGCGTTCACAGTGCACACGACATGGCTCCCAAGGACGTGACCTTACACAATGACGACGCTGTGTGGGTTCGACTCTATCACAATCCGGCAATAGTAAAAGAAAAACCAGCATTTAAAGTTGGGGACACGGTTCGACTAGTCATCTAAAAGTACCCTTCAAGAAGGCAGGTACGCATTTGTGGACCGAAGAAATTTTTATAGTCGACAAGGTGTTACAAAGTCAGCTCCCTGTATATGTCATACGGGATTCCGAGGGAGAAGTGTTGAAGGGCACATTCTATAAATCGGAACTTCATAAAGTAACCGAACCCGAACTTTACACTGTTGAGAAAATAATTGAAAGAAAAGGTCACAAGGCACTGGTCAAATTTCGCGGTTATCCCAAACCTTCGTGGATTCGTAAAAATGGATAGTTTCTACCTGACCCTACTCTCCACGGCTAGTCAGAATATTTACCAAAATAATTCGCAGAGTTATTTCACGGTTCGTCTAGCACAACCCCTAAGACTAAGTGGGAAATGGAAAGTGGGACTAGCAGAAGTTCACTTACCCGTGAGCTGGTACAATGTGGACGGTTCTAATGACACATTTCAATATTATGCTCCTCCCTCTGAAAAATACTGGAGAATCAAACTTAAACCAGGCAAAATAACTCGAATGGAACTGTTGTCTCTCCTCTCCACTCAGCTCCTCAAAGAAATAATAGTGTCCTATAACAGTGGTTACTGGGTATTCAAACCAAGTGAGGGATATGGTTTGATGTTCCCTAAAGCGAATTTCGGCAAGCTTCTGTGTATTGGCGAGGGAGAAGTTGACAAACCCTTCCACCAGCGATTTGCTAGCAAACTGTGCAATTCTCCAACATTCGATATAGATGACGACTGTTATTTCTATGTGGTTCCTCCAGGTAGTTTCCAAGAACAAAAGGTACCCCACGGACGATACAAAACTGCTGAATCATTATTCGATGCAATGAACCACGTCATGCCCTACAAGTTGAGAAAAGCTTACCGTTTCAAGAAACAGGCCGATCAGACCGTGTTGATGGACGCTGACAAGTCGCAGTTCATTAAATTTCCTCAATCGAACCCCGGATTAGGATACATGCTAGGAATTACTAAATTAGATATTCCACTGAATAAAGACATGGGTGACTACTCCATCGATATGAACAGAGGAATGTACAGTATTTATTTGTATTCAGACTTGATTCACCTCAGTTGTTAGCTGATACTCACAGTGAACTGTTGCGTGTTGTGAATCCTGCCGTCAGAACCAGTAATAACGAAGCCATCGTTGCAGTGTATCAACAACCTGATTACTACCCCCTGGCAAGAAACAGTTTCGAGAGTGTGAGAATCTTCCTTCGTACCGATACAGGAGAACCTCTGCATTTTAAATTAGGCAAAGTTTTAGTCAAGTTACATTTCTGCCATGAGGGTTCAATTCGTTCCCCCTTCTGCAGACACCTATGTGAGCTACTACAAGAGCCAAACGGGTCAGGGTGTGTTCAGGGGCCCTCGTTATCAGAGAGGTGATGGGCTCGGTAGCATCTTTGCCACTATTGGACGTTTCATCAGCCCTCTCGTACGACCGGCACTGTCCACTCCACGTAAAGGTGGGCTACGGTTCGTTTCAGAGATGGCCCAGGGGCAAAACTTCAAAACGGCCGCCAAAGCAGGACTGCGTGAAGCCGGTGTAGACCTATTGCAACATGCCAGTTCCAAGTTGCAGGGTGGAAAAGGGTTAAAACGCCGCCGTTATCATCTTAATGTTCATAAAGTGAGGAGACCCAGTAATGTGAAGGACATGTTTTCATCATGAGCATTCAGAAAATTCACGCTGATTCTGGCGACTGTACCAATTCCGAACTGGACCTGTTTCTGGTTCCTCCCACTGTCTCACAATTAGAAAGAGACTGCTAAGTCAATTATCTACCTGTGACTTCCCTAGAAGGTAATGCTCCACTTGAATTCATCGTGAAGGGGACAGACGATTACATTGATCTGTCCCGCTGTCACCTGCACCTCGTCTTGAAAATTGTGAAATCCGACGGTACACCCCCATCGGAAGTGATCGCCCCCTGCAATCATTTCTTCCACGCCCTCTTCAATCAAGTAGACGTCTTCCTCAACGATCACCAAGTGAGTGTTTCTCACACCCTGTACCCCTACAGGGCATACCTGGAGACTCTATTGAATTACGGTACCGATGCCATGCGAAGTCAGCTCAGTACGTCACTCTACCTCGACACCTCCGGTAAAATGGAACTGACCAGTCGGGAGAATGGGGGATGGCATCAGCGCAAGGGGTACGTCAAGTCAACAGGTATCGAACTCATCTTGTGAATCCATGCCGACCTGTTCAATCAAGAATATTACCTACTCAATCAGGTCGATCTGAGACTGCGTTTGTTAAGGTCCAAGTCCGAATTCTGTCTCGTGACAAGTGAAGCGGACCCCTCTTACAAAGTACAGATTCAAGAAACTGAATTTTTCGTGCGCAAAGTCAAACCCGCTTCTGGTGTCATCCTTGCACACGCTCGCCTACTGGGTTCATGGAGTGCCAAGTACCCTCTGTGAAGAACGTATGTTCTCCATCGCTTCAGGCCTGACGAGTGTGAACCATGACAATTTATTGCTTGGCCAACTCCCGGTGTGTCTGGTACTGGGTATGGGGAAAGTACCAGCCTGAATGGGTGGTACGAAAAAAATCCCTTCAACTTCCAACATTTCTACTTAAACTACATCAGCCTTCACATTGACAGTGATCAGCTGACTTTGACAATTTGAAAATTGACAGTGACAGTACACCCCAGACTTTATGAATGGACGTTATCTCAGATGTTACCAAGGATTATTGCAAGTTGTGGACGCATGGAAATCCTATAGTGATATTAACGTATCGCAAAAAGCCTATGGCGAGGGTTTTACACTGTTTGGATTCCAATTGACCCCCGAGCAAAGTGAATGTAATCAAGTGTTTTCTTTCATAAAGAGTGGTAGTGTGAGAGTCGAATTAAAGTTTGCCAGACCACTACCCACATCAGTCACTGTGATTCTGTATGCAGAATACCAGAATCTGCTCGAAATCCCACTGGATCGTAAAATCCTGTTTGACTACAGCTCATGAATTATATCAGTTAGAATCCATCCTCTCGATGTTACCTACAAGTCTAGGTGTGTTCCCAGGTGACAGACTACCTCGCAGAATCGACCAGTCAGAAGCCTTGTTTATCTACAATACCGATTCATCCTCCCTGCCCGGAACCCACTGGATAGCTGTTCACAAGAAAGGAATGCACGTGGATCACTTTGACCACCTGGGGACGAGTCCCGATGACTCCATGCAAGAATACTATAGCCAGCTAAGCATACGTCACGTGTTACATCTCTCGATACCTCTGCAGGACTCCATGGGAGACACTTGCGGTGCTCACTGTCTGTATTTCCTGTTTAAAAGAGCGTGTGGTTCGACTCTTCCCACAGTACTGCATTGCGATTACGCGTGTCGAGTAGACTTTAACGATTGCATGGTGGTACGATGGCTCTCCGAACTCCTTCAAATATTATAATTGCCACTCCTTCTCAGTGTGGAAAGACAACTTTCACTCTGAAACTCATCAAAGAAGCCGTTCAAGTGTTCGAACAACCCTCCCCAATGTGTCGTTTACTGCTATGGTGAGTGGCAACCTGCCTTTGAACCCTATAAGAAAACTGTGGAATTTTATGAAGGATTACTTGTAGATCTGGAATTTGACCCCCTCAGGCCTACGCTTCTGGTGTTGGACGACTTGATGGAACAGTCTGTGGCCAGCGAACGCATCACTATTGTCCTTATCTTGCAAAATCTGTTTTTAAAGGGAAGACATTCGAGGACTATATCACTCAATGCTCACTATATGTTTTTATTTCGCAACTGTTGGGACGCTTCACAAATAACGCATTTGGCAAGACAAGTATTTCCACATCAATCCAAACTCCTGACTGATGCTTATAGACTAGCTACACAACCTCCCTGTGGCTATTTGTGCTTGGATCTTCATCCCAGAACGTTAGATACTGAAAGTCTCCGTGCCAAGATCCTCCCTTCTGAAGAACCCGAGATACTCTACATCTCAAATGAAAGTTAGATCTCAAGGCCTGTTCCTGCAGTGTTTACCAAAACTTGGGGGAAAGCAACGTGCAGCTCTGTTGAAGCACATCTCTGACCCTCAGATGTACGCTCTATGTGAAGTGTGTACTAATTTCTTAAAAGGGAATATACCTGTCTCCCATCGAGTATTAAAGAATTTACGAAGTCACAAGATGGTCATAAGAAGTCTAGCGTCCAAACGTGCATCTGTCCGTCACAAGAAATGTCTCCTGCAAAAGGGATCAGGACTTTTACTTCCTCTCCTTACGGCGGTCTTACCACTGCTGGGGTCCCTATTTCGAAAATGATTTCAGTGAAGGCTGTTCAAAGACGAAACATATGAAAAAAAGTGCGTGATTTGGACACGGAGATGAAGAAAATACTTGAATCTGACGTTGATGATAAAACTGAAAAGTACTTGGCTGCGTTGAAACATTACCTGTTATTTAACCAACAATTGGAGTTGACCTTTACTCCCACGAAGTAAAGGTCAGCATCCCCCACGAAGTAAAGGTCAACATCCCCAGACAACCCTTATCAGAGACTTTTGCTCACCCTCCAATGAGCGACTTTGTTCCCGTCTGACTTAAGAAAAGGAAGTTATTTGAATGGAAATTCCCAGTATTAAAATTCTGATTTAAAAAACTAAGTATTAAAAATATGTGATAAAAAATCAAGTATTAAAAATGTGTGATAAAAACAATGTATTAAAAAATTGTGATATCCAATAAAAGAAATTAAAACTGATATATGTGTCTCTCTTGTTCATTCAGTGAATTAGTTTTTACGCCTCTCTCTTGTTCATTCAGTGAATTAGTTTTTACATTCGCATACCTCCCGGCATACAGAGACCCCTAGCTCACGCTGACACTCAAACCCGGAAGTGCAGTAGAGGGCACTAGTGCATACAGCGGAGCCAATGAAACCGTTGCTGCGGCATGGGAGCGTCACGCTGTGCTGCTGTAGATCGCAGAGCTGATAAGACTCCAGATCACCTGAAACAAAGTGATCTCTTGCTTTAATCCCACATAGTGTTTTCCAGTGTTGGGAATTAAAGAGACGGATTTTTTGAAACCTTTTTTATTAAAACACAACAACAATTATAAAACAGTGGTGACAATTTCAAATCCATTGCTGAAAAGCAGTATAAAAACACTGTAGGTTTCAAAGACAATGATGTTGCTAATTCAAAAAGTATAAAAATAAACACATAAGATCCATATAAAAAAGCTGCTGACGCCGCCGTGAAGAGGGCATTACGAAACTATTTAAAAGTATAAAAAAAGATCTGCTACGGATACAAGATCCACTACAGATACTGAAATAAATAAGGTTCACTAGGAACATTGGAAATAATAAATTAAGGACATTAAAATTCGTGTGATCCAATATGTACATTGAAATAATAATAAATTAAGGTGTAATAAATAATAAATAAATAAAATGAAGGATGTTGAAATGTGTATATTGAAATTACTAAAAACATTTACTCGTCCATGAGCTGAATAAGGCTATCCAATCCCAGGTCGTGGTACCCATAGGGTACAGTAACTGTCGAACCCGAGCTGAGATAGCACTTATCAAGGTTGGCCTTAAACCTTTATACCAAGGGCTTGTTCGTGAGTGACCCATTCACTTTGTTGTGAACTAAGTTAAAGGGGACATCGAAGGTCTCGTTGGATGGGGACTGCTCTAACACCATAGATTTCAGAAGATCAAAATTGTATTTACAGCGGATTTTCTTCGTTAGAGATATGCCCTTGGCATGCAGAATTTCGTCACCGTTGCTGAGATGGAGGGCCCCAGCACTGACATAATCAGTGATATGTACATTGGGACCATGCTTTGACGTAATTTCGTCAACGAGACTTTCGAGAAAGAGATTTTATGCCGGGGTATAACTGTCGCAGGGAGACATAGAATAAATCACCGAATACAGGGCACGAGCTCCTAATTTTGACGGAAGCTCATACAGTTTTAGTCAGGCGTGACTCGTCACCATTGTGGCGAGAACAAGCTTCCACAGGTGTTCGTAGGAGTGGCAGACTCCACAGCTTGTGTGTGACTAACACGGCCTGATCACTGATAACAGCAATGTCAGTCACAACTAATGAGGCATCCCGTCAAGAGCTCCATGTACTTTACAGGACAGCTCACGATGGTCGTCTGGGTTCGACTCATGTTCTGCGCATATTTTCCCCATGAAGAATTAAGCGAGACCTTGGAAAGAATACGCTTAAGTCTGTTTCTTTCAACTTCCGAGGGGAAGATCCGAACCCCCTCTGCCTGGAAGAAGGCCTCACAAAAGGCTTCCTTTTACTCCTCGGTCTGCACATCAGGGAGAAGCCCGCAGTAGCGCTGCTTCAGCCCCAGAAAAGTATCTATATACCCCGCATAGACACCTCCCTTTTTTGTTGCAGGATCGTACTGCAGAATGGTCTTAAAATGTCACACATCGTGGAATTGGAGAAGTTTGTATCCAGCGTGCATAGCAGTGTAAATTTCGAACGTTGGCCAAGAACCAGTCAACGCACGCTGGTTCACACTGTGCTGGCAAGGGAATGCCAATTGACCATCTGCACAGCTCCTGCAAAGGGGGAAAAGCAGCTTCCCACGGGACCTGGGCTCGAGCCCTGGGTAAGGCATGGATGTGTGTGTTGTTTTTCTGCTGAGGTCCCGCCATCCTCACAGACCTTCTACTATGGCGTATTAAACTGACAGGCTCCTATCAGACCTCTGTGACAAGCAGCTGCTTGAGGGGGTATTTATTTAATTATTTATTACACCTGTAAGGCACGGCCTACTACGGTCGCAGGGATAAACAAGTCATCTGGTACTAACTATGTGGCATGTGCAATGCCAAAATAGTGGTCGAGGTCCGTGGCGAAATCGGAGGTGATCCGAACCGGGTGACCTTTACCGAAAGGAGCCTTCGTGCATATATAAGGGTACAAGCTGTTGTAATCAACATAATTAACGCTACATCCTTGGTCAGCCGATGCAACGATAGAAAACACCTTCACATGCCCTCCGTAGAGGTAATCACGGGCTCCTCTATTCCTGATAGGCTCGATGGATTTATAAATTAATGCGGTGGGTGGGTTTTTGCCTATTAACTCATCGAATTCGGGCTCCCACATGATTTTGCACGTGTACCCCGTTCATCAGCAGTTTCATGGTCTCAAGGCGATCCATGGTTCGGGTGTTTAGCAAACCAAATGGCTTTCTCGTACGCTGATCTATTTTTTTCAGGTTTGAAACATTTCAAGCAATGATGAAAGTAACACCCTAAAAATTCGTAAAAACAACGGGTACTGTGGCACATGCCGTCCAGTTTGTACTGCCCAATTTTATATTCGCCTCTGGGTGATCACGCAGTTTGAATTTCTATATTGTCCTTGGACTCATACTCCAACCATGCAAGAGCTTTCAAAGATTGCCGGTCCTTACTTGCTGAATACCCCTGGGCGGGGCACACACCAAGGGTATTCTTTTGCAGAAACTTTCCACGGAAAATGCGAAGGGAAGCGTCGGCAATGGTGAGGTCACATGCAAATAGGTCTATGCCTGTGAGATTTAAAAATTCCTCACAGAAAGCTTAGGCACCTCGCCGCAACAGCTCTGTATCTGCCTTGCAGTAATACAGAGGCTGCTGTTGAAAGTCCCAGGGTTCAAGGCTTGCTGTCGCATATCACTGTTCGAACACTGACAGAGTCCCAGGTCCCATGTCTTCGGGCTGGAAAAAAAGTCGATCTGGGAAGGATCCTACATATTGTAGATTTTCCTCCTTCACGAATTTAAAGGGGAAAAAACATTTCACCATCTCCAAGTTGAAGGACTTTGTAAACGAGCAAAGAGAAGCCTGATTAAAGGATAACGTGTCGATAAACCTTATTTTAAGGCCAGGTAAAAAGATACCTATAATCTTAGATCCATCGAACACGAGATCCGGTTTTAAAAATTTTCTGTACAGGTAACTAATGATAAACATGCCATCAAAGACTTTTAGATTGTGTGCTAGTACTGTGACGTCCTTGAATCGCTGAACCCCGGGACGTTCTTCGGCCAGAAACCAGTCCATAAAGGCGTCCGTTTCCGGGAATGAAGCGTAAACCCACTCTTCATCCACCAGGTGCGCGACCACATACAGTATCGGTTTCAATGATCCGTTGGTACACTGCACTGTCTCTACGTCAAAGTTGAGGTAGGACTAACCGACAAGGTCAATTTTGCAGGGCTCGACGAATTTTAAAGCATCAACCTTGTAAACGTGCTTTTTCAGGGGATCGTAAATGCTGATGCACTTAACACAGAATGCCACGTCTGATATGCCTTCACCAGGTGTGCCTGAAAGCATTCAACCCTGCAAATACACACGGCACACCGTGCAGAGCAACAACTCCCCCGTATGAAGTACGTCGGTTGACAGGCACCTGTTGCAGGTTCCCTTGCAAACGTGACCATGGTTATAACCCTTTAAACATTTCAGGCAGAATTGCTTAGCGCCGAAAAACCCTGATGGCTTCGTTATAACATCATAATGCCCTGCAATAAATAATAAATAGAGATTGTCCTCACCTTCAGGACTGATGAAAATGGGGAGAAAGGCGTCGTCAGCAGAATACACAATAATCCTGAATTGCTTTAGATGTGCTTGAAATAGTCTAACTTCATCTAGCCCACAGGGACCCTCAGGAACAAAAGCATCCAGATGGAGTTGATGAGCTAATTTTGACTGTTGTGTACAACGATAATCCCGCATTTGCACATACTATTTTGGCAGACCTTTGTTTTTTAAGCAGAGCTCTCGTTCGACCATGAGAGCTCTTGCAAGACAGATCTGATCGTTGTTCACGATTTTTGTTACACTACACCTCTGGTTAATACGGGGTGGGGAGTGGGTCCCGAAGGACCCACTCCCCATGGGGAAAGCACGTGCTCCATCTCACAACACTACACGTGCACAGCAACTAGAGGCTTGGGAAAAAGAAGGTGAAGTTTGTCTCAGGGGAGACCAGTAGGGACATGGAGTATGGGTGGTGTTAAAGGGGGTGGTGAGTGCAGCCCGGGAAGAAGGTAGGAAAATAAGTCTAAGAGAGACAGCAGCCACGGGGCTCAAAGGAGAGAGTCCCGGAGCTGGCAGACAAGCCAGCCTATGTCCCTCAAGTGTGCCCTGACACGGGCACTCTCAATGGACACTGAGACCAGTTCGCCTGCTACCTCATTGATCGCTTGGGAGTCCCGGAGTTCGTTAGCGAACCCTTCTGTGAATGGGCACCTGAGGATATAGTGCCCAACATCTGCGTCTGGAGCCCCACAGCCGCAGTAACTGTGGGTAGAGATATTAAACCTCTCCAGGTATTTGGGGAAACTCCCATGTCCTGTTAAGACCTGCGTGAAATAGTGGTCAGAGGACATCAGGGATAGACTGACCCTTTTCAAGAATGTCTTTGTTTGAAGACCATTCTCAGTCGTATCCCAGAGCCTCTGCCACTCCTGAATGGTACCTTGGCCAATTATAGACTTCAGGGTAGTTTTTGAAGTCTTTACCGCTATCACAGGTTGAGTGTTATTACCTGCGGAACCGGCCAGTTGGTTGGCCCGCTCATATCCTTCATGCCCTACATGTGCCCTGATCCAGGAGAAGGATACCCTGGGCATGCTCTGATTACCCAGGATGCACTTGATCTCATTCACTATCTGATGCCTGTTGGTTGCATCTTCAAGTGCATGCAGAGCCGCCTGGCTGTCCGTGTACAGCCTTATGTCGTTGTTTAGACCACCGTCATTGAGGGCCCAGTGAAGGGCCTCTCTGATAGCGAGCAGCTCTGCTTGGAAGGCTGAGCCATTATTTGAAACCTTCCTCTGAAAATCATACACTTTGGCCCCTTGATTGAAGACAGTGAAGGCTATACCCACACCCTTCTCGCTCTTGGAACCGTCGGTGTATATTTCAATATCTGTACCTGATGGTAACTCCATGGACCAGGGCACACATAGTCTCCTTGTGGGATGTAGATCCCACTTAGCGGTATTTGTCTCATATTCCTCAGGGTCATACTGGACTCCGAGGAATGTTGCTTTCTCCTTAGCCTGCGTGACTCTGAATATGGTCGCTTCTTTACCGACCGTCAAAAATAGCGGAGGGATCCCTGCGAGCACCAGGAGGGCATCCGTAGATGTTGTCCTATAAGCCCTGGTGATTCGCAGTAAAGCCGGTCTTTGGGCGACGAGCAGCTTTCTGCACATTATGGCGTGGTTCGTCGGGCGCCACCAGGCACCCGCACCATATGTCAGGATCCTCTCCGTTCCCCTTAGATAGATTTCTTTGAAGACCTCACTTCTGAGTCCCCATGAGACGCGAGCCATACGCCCCAGCTTACACATAACTTTGGTGCATTTAGCTTTAAAGTCCTGCAGGTGTGGGATGCAGCTCATCCTCTCATCCAGAGTGATCCCCAAGTATTTTAAAGTCGTCATGTGGCGGATGTTTGCGCCATTTAATTTGAAAATGGGTACCTCTTCTTGAGGACACCCTCTTTTGCAATTGTCATTGAAGTTGTCTTCGCAACGCTGAACCCAAGCTTGTTGCGATGACACCAACCTTCTAGTGTTTTAATGGCTGCATTGCCAGCGACCTCAAGATTTGCTCGTGAGGACGCTGATATGACAAGCAGCAAGTCGTCCGCGTAAGCCTGGAGCCAGACTCCCTCGGGCATAGTCAACTCCAGAGCAGTATCAGCGACTAAGTTCCAGAGGAACGGTCCGCTGCACGACCCTTGTGGGCAACCTCTTTCCAAGTTTCTTGAGGCTGTTCCGCTAGCATGCGAGTAAGTGACCACCCTCTCTTGGAGGTAATTGGCCACAAGCGTGAAGATGTTCCTAGGGCAGGAACACTCCTTCAATTTTGTCAGAATCGCAAGCCACCAGACATTGTCGAACGCGCCCGTCACATCCAAAGCAATGAGAGAGGTGTGCAACTTGTGCACTTTATTTACCTGAGCGATGTCCACCACCTGTTTGATAGCAGCAGTGGTGGACTGGTCCGTCCTGAACCCAAATTGCTTGGGATTCAGGAATCCATTCTTGTGGCAGTGGTGGTACATCCTGTTGGTCAGGAGTTTATCCAGCACCTTTCCCAACACCGGCAGCAGACATATCGGTCTGTATGATCTCGCGTCAGCCGGATCCCTACCTGCCTTGTTTAAGAGGACAAGGTCAGCCTGTTTCCAGGTGGTTGGGAAGGCTCCCAGATTCAAGCATTTGTTGAAGAGCTGGGTGAACAGTTCTTTATGTTCATTAAACACCTGAGAAACAATTTCCACTGTCAGACCATCGTTACCCGGGGCCTTGCCCCGGGCCATTTCTCTGATTACCTCTCTCACCTCCTCTTCCGTAAACGGAACATCGTCCGGCGTGTCCGGCGGAATCCTGCAATTTTCCCTTAGGAGCCAATGTTCTGCATCATCAGAACTCCCGTCGTCAGTGGGAAACAAATTGTCCAAGAGCACCTGGATAGTTTCGCAAAAGGAAGAGGTCTTGGATCCATCTTCCTTGCGAACATATGCAATATCTAGGGGTTTAAAATCCCTATCTGTGGCTAGCTTATACTGTAAAGTAAAAGGGTTTTGTGCAGAGACATCACTGCAGAATTTCTGCCAGGAGGTCAGCTGCGCCTGACGTATTGCGAGCTTATATTTTGCCTGCTCCCTCCTGTACACCTCCTCTCTGGTACTTCTCTCCCCAGTCCTGCATCTTTGAAATCTCCTTCTAAGAGCTCTCACCCTTTTCCTTGTAATGCTGAGCTCGGGTGTCCACCAGGGCACTGATTTTCTTCCTGCTCTGGGCTGCTTCTTGTACCCGAAGGTTGCCTCACAACCAGCACTTAAAGTCATCGTCACCTCACTAATGATGTTATTTAGTGACTCGCAATCTCCAATATTGCAGACACTCTCGCCGATCTTCGCCAGTTCCGGTGACACACAGTGTAAGAGCTTGCACCAGTCAGGAGCTCTACCCACTGCAAACCGTCGTGCATATTGTGGGGAGATGTTGTTCCACCCACCTGGAACACTATATAGTTGTGGTCGCTGTTACTGACCTTATCACTGACACACCAATTCCGGATCATAGGATTCAACCTAGGTGTAACTAGGGTCAAGTCTATCCAGCTGCGATCTCTTGGGCCGTTAAAAGTAGCTGACGAATCTATATCATTTAGTAATAATAGATCAGCAGAGTTGATAAAGTCCAGAGTCATATCACCTCTGACATCTTGTCGGTTTGAACCCCACAGGGGATGCTTCGCGTTGAAGTCCCCGCCTATTATAATGCTCTTAGAATTAACACGAGTTAGGACGTTTTGCAACTCGGTTAATAAGTCCTCAATGTTGTTATTTGGAGGACAGTAGATGGAGATGGCGTGTACTAATAATCGTCCATAGCCAATCTCCACTACTACAATAGTATCAGTGTGATATGCCAGAATGGCATTCACCTTGGGGTTCAGAACGACAACTCCAGCTTTAGGCTTGGTACCTTTTATACAAAATAGCCTACTGGTCAGAGGGAGCCCCTTAATGACATTCTCTGTGCAGTAAGGCTCCTGCACAAGAGCAATGTCGACTCCTTCTTCCTTTATCTCCTGGCTGAGTTGGGCCATAGCAGCCCTTGCCCCGTTTAAATTAATCTGGAGAAATTTCAGACTTGCCCACGGACCACCAGGAAACCTACTTCCCATAGTCGGTGCGTCTACGCAACAACTTTATCTCACGACAGTATGATGGACATTTCACGTCCATCGCACTATGGCCAATATCATACTTCGCACCGTGCTCCTTATTTGCCTTATTGCATACGATGCACTTCGGTTTGGGCTTCGTGCACTCCTTGTATGAGTGCTTACCCGCACACTGTGAACACCGTTGTGTCTTTAGCTCACATTCGCTCTGCTTATGCCCAAATGCATAGCATTTGTAGCACCGCAGGACTCTAATATAATCTTTTACGTAGCACTGGGACCAGCCTACGTTAATCTTACCTACCTCTAGTAATTTTCTATGAGAGGCACTACTAGCCTCTAAAACCCAGTGGACTGTATTGTCCACTCGGGCTTTCATCGAGAACATAGGTGTTATGTCTCCTTCTTCATCATTCAGCCTATTCTGGCTGTGTATGACCCTCTGGAGGTCCTCGCGAGGGATGTCCTTATCCACGCTGCAAACCATGATTTTAGGCTTCAGCCTTACGGCTGATTTAGCCTCTAAAATTCCCTTGAGTGACTCGTGGCTTTCAATTGCACTTTTTAGGCTAGCCCGGTCACTCTCTGAGCTGCACTCCACAATGACTCCGTTAGCCCTCATCGGCTTAACGGTCATGACCCCCAGGTTTAGGTCTGTGGGGTTGATATTTCCTTTGAGACTATCCCTAACCTCTAATGCTGACTTCTCTTTATCTTTAGAAAAGATCAGCAGGGTATGTCTCTGCCTTTTTTCAGGGGGAGTGGGCTTTTTAGCTACCACCGAACCGCCCTTTCCCTGTCCCTGCCCACCAACAGCCTTTGCGTAGGTTGGTGGCCTCTCCTTCCTCTCTGGTGGACGTGCAGCCCGCTCTAAGATTTGTCCTCTCATGGTTGCAATTTCTTGCTCGCAGACTATGGCGTGTAGCTTACGAGCTACATCCATGACTGCGTCCCTCAACTCACTATCAGCTCTTTGGCGGAACATCTCCACCGCAAGCTCCTCCAGAAGGCCAGCCGCATTTGCCAGCCTTCCTGAGCCCTTCTCCATACTACTGGGCTCTTTCCGACTATCCGGGGCTACCTCCTTGGCTAGGCACCCTTCATCCCCGCCGTGACCTGGGTCCTCTCCATCCTTTGGAGGCCCTTCTACTTCTTTAATACTGTTTGTGGTGGGAGGGGGAGTCTCAGGGACTTCCTCCACCACAACCTCAAGATCAGCAGCCTCCTTGGGCTTGCTGTCTTGTTTTCCTGTCCTCTTCTCACAATCTCCTGTCACCATCATTGCCTTTTTAGACTTCATGGTGGGTTTAAAAATTTTCAACCCAGACGGTCTCCACCCACAACGGAGTCCTACAAGGGGAGGCCTCAGAGTTAAATTCGTCGTTCGAGGTACCTCAGAGATGCGCCCAGGTTATACCCAGACTTCGGATCTCCCCTTGGACCAGAGCATGATCCGGGCCGAGGCTCGGTACTAGTCCGGGTCCTGGTCCGGACCCAGCCCCTATCGTCAAGAATCACCTCCACCCGGTTGACACCGCAACCGCCCCTGACCCACCCCGGTCAAGGGGCGGGACAGGGGATGCCTCACGTACCGATTGATCCGAGAGTGCCAGCTCAGACCTCCCGTTTTATTGAAGCAGAGGCCAAGGACAGTGTATTGGGATACCAGCTTGCCTGTCCCTCAACTGCCAGGACCCTCCTTTCCACGTTACGGGTCTCCACCCACGGTAAACAGGTGGGCCACTCATAGGTGTGGCGACCATGATACATTCTCCCCACCTCGCCCATCAGGGCTCAATCCAAACCTAAGCACTGGCCACCATTTCCCTATTAGATAAATTGTTCAATTTGAACAATCTCGGCCAGTTTCCTCCTTTGAGTCCAACTAGGAGGTAGGCCCGCACCCCAGGGACGTCTTGAGGTGCGTAATCCGGGTAGAGTCCATCCTAACCTCCACCCGGAAATGGAAAAATCAGAGGCGTAAAAATGGGGGAGGATGGGAGTCCCCTGTCCAAAGGACCAGGACTCCCATCCTCCCCCGTGTTAATGAAACGACCTCAGCCTAATCTCTACAAATGATTTGATTTTGAGACCAGTGAAACTAAAAAGAAAATAAAAACGGGTTGGAGAGGAACCTGTGCCTTTCGACACAGACCACCTCTCCCCTTTAACAACAGACCTGTAATATCGGCTCTCCTCATAGCCACAGGCGTCTGTACGTCTTTACCTTTATAGTGTGTTCATCCTCCACACTTTTCCATTTCCTAAACATTTACTGCAGTCAATCTAAGAACCTTGACTGCAGTAATTAAAATTTTCTCAACTTTTTCGTCCGTCTCATCAACCTTATTTCACACCTCCATTCCAATCATACACCCAATCTTTTGTGCTGCGCTCTGCACTGTTCCAACTCTCCTTCACTATCATCACTCCATACCACTTCTCTCCAATCCTCTTGTCCTCTTTTACAGCCCACCTCCAGCTGTACTCAAGTAACAACATTGTTGGCCTTGCCAACTGACCGCCACACACCTTGGTGTTCTCCTGTGGGGTCCCAACTTTCCTCACCGCCATCCACCACATCTCTATTCACTCACTCACTTCTTTTCATCTCAGTCCTTACTTGGGAACTGGCCTTTCCATCTCGGCCTGTCCAACATGAGTAACTCTGGTCGGCATAGCCCTCGACTTCATTAAGGCACGCAAGCCCCCCCACCACGACAAGGTGGTTCCCTTCGAGGGGGTTGTTACACTACAGACGATTTTTGTTACTGCCTTTCTTGTTCACAAAAGATTGAACTTTGGCGATAGCACCTGTCTCAGGGCCAGTGCATTTTCCATCGCCACCGCTACCGACACGATCCAAATTCGCACAAACGAAGTCGAATTCGATGTCACTGTGTGGCCCAAGAGATTCGTTTGACTGGACCACACGTCCCAATGCCGTCATAAAACGTTCCGTGGTCAGCTCGTTACGTCTTATGAGGCTTAAATTGATGGGGTTCTTGAGGTCGGATGAACGGAAACACAGGCGCACATGACTATAATCGCCAGTGGGAACCACATCCTGGAGCATTCTGGCATGTATGTTGTGAAGCGCAGGAAGGAAATCGTGAACCTCGACACTGTCCATTCCACCAAGGCGCACACTCGTTGATACGAACTGTGTTTTGAATTTTTTTGAGCTGAAGTGACGAACATTGGTGATGCTGTAGTGAGGCATAGAACTCGTAGCAGGAGCAGACATCGCAGAGGTGACGTCACGAGCTGTTGAAGATCCCGCACGTGAACCATCTAGCGGGTGCGGCGAGATGTAGATGCGGCTACCACCCACTTGTCCTGCCACAGCGGACACCTGCCTTGCGGCGCGGAGCATCTTCCCACCCTGCTGTAAAGGATGCAGGCACACACGCTTGGGTGATGGTGGCACGGCTGATGATGGTCGCTTAGCGATGCCCTCCAGTCGATCTACACTGGCGAGCAGATCCTCACATGCTTTGCTAGCATCACCAGTGAACATCTCGCTAATCTTGGACATTTTCTCAAAGACAGATTACGAGCAGCGAAAACTCTGACTGTTGGCTTACAGATCAACAAGCAATGAGTGACGTCGCAAGTGGGGGTGCGAGTTTATATATGGTCAATCGCTATCTGATAAGCGACCTTTGATACATCTCTCGACACGTTCAAGGCCAAACTTCGCGAGACACATTCGGGGTGAACACGTGAGCTAAAGCGTCATCCGAAATATTTTCGTTTATCAGTAGTAGATGTAAACAGTTGGCCACCCATTGGCATACACTCTTTGAAGGTGTAGCGATAAGAGCAGTCATTCGCTCAAGCATGGATAAACCTTGTAGATATTAATCAGGAACAGATGCAAATAGGGTACTGTAGACAGCGTATGTGTCCAGGTCTCTTCTTATGGGGGGGTGAGGGTCAAGCGGAATGTCACCACACGCTGACTTGCTTGTTGCTACATGCATGACTCGATGAAGGACAAATTCCAAAAATGTTGCCATTCCAAAGTTTACTGGACTTGGAAAAATGAACGTGGATACAAGGGAGTTTGTGAAGTTTTAATAGAGGGACCTTTTAATGTTTAATAAAAGGGGAGGGAATTTTAATAAGTGTTTAATTACTAGGAAATTGGGAGTTCATTAGCGGACTTGGAAAATTTAAGATGAACGTGAATACCAAAGGAGTTTGGTAAAGTTTTAATAGAGGGATCTTTTGATAAGTGTTTAATTACTAAGGAATAAAATTGGTAATACAGGAAACATACAACTTTGGGAGTTGATTTTCTAAGTTTAGTGGACTTGTAAAGGATGGGAGTTTGTAATTGGTGAAGTTTTAATAGAGGGGTTTTTGATGAGTGTTTAATTACTAAGGAATAAAATTGGTAATACAGGGAATATACAACTTTGGGAGTTGATTTTCTAAGTTTAGTGGACTTGTAAAGGATGGGAGTTTGCGAAGTTTTAATAGAGTGAACTTTTGATAAGGGGGTTTAATAAAGGGGATTTTAATGAGTGTTTAATTAATAAGGAGTAAAAATGGGTAATACAACTTTGGGAGTTCATTTTCTGTGAGTGACTGCTATCGAAAGTTTTGCAATTATTTAGAGACTTGCGTCATCCCTTTCTGCGCGAGGTTGCTACCCTTACAACTATTCTGAGGCTTGCATCATCCGATCGTTGCCATCCCATTTGCAACTATTCTGAGGCTTGCATCATCTGATCGTTGCCATCCCATTTGCAACTATTCTGAGGCTTGCATCATCCGATAGTTGCCATCCCATTTGCAACTATTCTGAGACTTGCATCATCCGATCGTTGCCACCCATCAAAGTTTAATTACGACTAAAATCGAGGTTTTAACCGACATTATAGTCACTAGATGGCGCCAGGGGTTAAAAGATGGAGGGAATTTTAATAAAGGGGCGGAACGTTTGATAGGGGGATTTTTTTAATGAGGAGGGTGAATCAAAAATTGGGAAATTAGAGTTAAAATAGGGGTTTTTCCAAAAACAGTACTCCTCATAGTCACCAGATGGCGCCAGGGGTAAAAGGGGAGAGGAAGGGGGTTTAATAAAGGGGGAGTCAAAAATCGAGGAATTAGAGCTGAAATAGGGGTTTTTTGTGAAAATAGTACTCCTCATAGTCACCAGATGGCGCGAGTTAAAAGGGGAAGGAGGGGGAGGAATTTTTTAATAAATGGGTTTTTTAATAAAAGGGATTAATTAATTTTTAATTAATTTTTAATTAATCATGGGTCATTAATTAGTTATTAATTAGTTATTAATTGATTATTAATTAGTAATTAACTAGGGGAGTGGTCGGAAGTGGGCGTGGTCAGTGACGTCATAGGGGAAAGCACTGTGCAAAGGGGACCATAGTTTGGGACTAAACTACTGTAATGCTTGTTTTGCGTAGAAATCTGCCCAAAAATTACCTTTAATGCCACAGTGGCTAGGAATCCATTGGAAAATGAAAGTACACCTATCCCTCGATTTACACTGAAGATAGGTTCGGCACAAAACCGTGTAAATCGAAATCTTGGATTTTGCTATGTAAAACCGTGTAAAACGAAATAAACACTAAAATGTGCATAATTCAGTTTCGATTTACACGGTTTTGATTTCGATTACACGGATTTCGATTTACACGGTTTTGTGCGGAACCTATTTTCAGTATAAATCGAGGGATAGGTGTATTGTGAAAATTAAGAAAGTTTAGAGTTGAAAGATTATAGAATTCTGATAACGTTGCAGGGTAATTAGTATAAAAGTAATCTTGTTTAAGAGTTTTTAAGGCGGATTTTGAATCAGAGGAAAGAATAATAGATTTGTTAGAAATAGAGGTAGAAGACCATTTTAGGGCAAAAATAATTGCGTAGAGTTCGGCCTGTAATATATGTGTATGAGTGTCAAAATTTAAATTTTGAAAAGGATCTTGTAATAGGAGAAAAGAAGGGAGCGGAGGAAAATTTAGAAGATGAATCAACTGATCCGTCAGCACGTATAGGAAAGAGAGAGTTGTAATGTATAGAGCAAAAGGTTTCTGAGATTATTTTTTGACATTGTGGGGATATGGAAGTTTTTGAAATAAGAGAGGGGATGTCTGTATTAATTTCTGGTTGAACAAAGGCCCAAAAGGGGTCATTTTTTGACAAACCTACTTTTTTAGAATGGGTTAAAATTTTATTAAATAAGGTGTATTTTGATTGCAAAGTTTATAAGGGGCTTTTAAATTTGGATTTAATAAAGTGGTTAAGATTGGGTGATTCCAGTGTTTCAATTGTAAACGCATAATGAGTTTTAAAAATAAGGAGTGTGCTCTAATATTAAATGTAGGTATAGATGTTTCTGCATTTAGAGCCAAAGAGGGGGAGGGGGATGGAAATCCCAAAAAAAGTTTGAAGAATTTGTTTTGGATGATATTAAGTTGTTTAAATTTATTATCAGAAATTCTGCAAAGAAATTCAATACCATATTCGATTTTTGGTCTGACTAAGTTTAAATAAAAATTTAATAAATTTTATTGGAAGGTGTCCCATTTTATTTTGGCTAAGCATTTAATAAAGTTAAGGAGTTTGTCTCTTTTATGTCTTGAATTCTTTAAAAAGGAAGACCAATTTAGTTTGTAATCTAAGGTAATTCCTAGGTATCTACATGATAGTTTAGTTGTTAAGGTAAATGTCATTTAAGGGTGATAAGACAGCATCTTTAGATGAGCAGTTATTCCTAAAACCATAATATGAGTGTGAAAAAATATTTTTAAAGTCAAAAAACCAATTTAGACGACGTAAAACTAGTCGTTCAAATAGTTTATAAACATTTGTTGTTAAAGATATAGGTCGATAATTAATCAAGTCATGGCTGGCTTATTGGGTTTGAGAATAAAAAAAATGTAGGAGTGTAACCAAGAAGAAGGAATATTACTTTCTGACCCAGATATTATTAAAAAATTTTAATAAGGTGGATATCCATGTTAAAGGGAGATTCTTCAAAAATATGTTAGAAATCATATCAGGTCCAACTGCGGTTTTATTTTTTAATTTTTTTAAAGCAAAATGTAGTTCATTTTGAGTGAAGTCCATATCCAATGCAGGAATGGAAGGAGAATATTGTATATTTTTGCTAAAATTAATAATATTTTTATCTGATTTAAAATGTTTTGGTCTGTTGGAAATAGTTAACTTAGAGGCAAACTGGTTTGCTAGTTGTTTTTCATTCATTGAGTTTTTAAACATTATTGTAGCCCATGGATGAGTCTGTTGTTTGGGGGTTGAAATTTTATGAAAGGTTCTCCAAATATTTGAAGTTCTGGATGAAGGTGACAACTGGGAGGTAAAGAGGTACCAATTTTCACGGTAAGCCTCTTTTAGCTGTTGCCGTACCAAATCATTTATTCGTTGGTATCTGGAATAATCTAAAAAAATTTGGTATTTGAAATCTTTTCTTTCTGCTTTTTTCCGAATTGTGACGATTTTATTGAGGTACCAAATATTTTTCCCAATTTTAGGGAATTTTGCAATTATTTTTTGAAAACAATTTTTTGCGTTTTCAGAGATAGTAGAAAAGAAAAAATTATAGTCAAGAGTGACTGGAGGCGTGATATGGCATAAGGTAGTATGGAAAAGTCTCCAATTATTTAGGTTTATAATTCGCTTAAAATTTGACCTGAAAGTTGAAAAAATTTAGATGGGATAGTGGTCGCTACCTTTTAAGTCTTTAAAAATAGACTATTATAATTTTTTGCCAAAATAGGTAAAAATATTGATAGGTCAATGACAGAAAAACGGTTAGTTTTTGTAAAATTCGTTGGCGCCTTGCTATTTAAAATAATTAGGTAATTTATTTGTAAAAGGTTTAATAAATTATTGCCTACTGCATGAATTTTATAGGAATGCCAGCTGTTATGGTGGGCGTTAAAATCTCCCAACCAAATAATTGTGTTGGAAAAACAATTTAAAAATTGTTTGTAAACATCAGAGGAAAAATTTATACCAGGATTGTAAAAAGAAACAATGGTAATAGGTTGGCCATTGGAAAAAAGGGAAATGGCGATGTATTCAAAATTTTCAAGTTTAAATTTACTATTATTTAAACTATGTTTGATGTATTTGTTGACAAAAATTGCGACTCTACTAGAGCCATTTGCAGAAAAAGAATAATAAGGAACATAGTTAGAAAAATTAATAATATTTCTAACTTTATCTCTTGAAAGGCAAGGATGGAATATTTTTTACATTTGATTCGAATGGAAATGTCAACTTTTCTTGCAGAAAGTCAGCACACATTCCATTGGAGAATGCTAAGTTCATAGTTACTGTTGTCAGAAGAACTGTCATAGTCAGAAGAACTGTCATAGTCAGAAGAACTGACATAGTTACTGTTGTCATAGAACGTCCTTTAGAAACTGGAGTTCATTTTTATTAGTGGTTAAAAACCTTAAAAGACGAAAGATGAGATCTATAATTACTTTCTTGGAGACAGAGACATTATTTATCTCTGAAGCTATAGTGTTGGGAGAGAGAGGTTGCATGTCATAAGAAAGAGTTTCAGGTTGTTGTTGTTTTTTTTAATTTGTGCATTAGTGTCAACATTTGCATGAGGAGAAATTGTAGGTTGTTGTTTTTTTAGTTTTGTGCATAGGTAATATTGTGATCAATTTTTTCCTTTGAAGCGTCCACAGTAGGGAAAGTTGACTGGATAGGTGAATTATCAGTTGTAGAAGTAGAAGGAAAGTCTCCTGAGCAGAAAGGAGAAGTAGCTTGATGTCGGTAGCTAGCTGTAGAAAAGTCCTTTACTTGAATATTTTACTGTAGTTGTGGATCAGATTTTAAGTAATAGTTCTCAGTATTTGCCAAACTAAGAGCCGCAGCCCAACAGATATGCTTTGTATCCTGGATGACTTTTGCTTTGCAAGCAAGCTTCTTTACAGGACAAGCAAAGTAAGTCGCAGGATGGGGTCCCCTGCAATTGGGGCAACAGATGAGTCTTGATGTGCATACTTTATAGTTGTGCGGGCCCTCAGAACTATAAAGATTACAACCTGTACTACCACGTCATTGGTTATAGGTGTACCCATGACGATAGCAGTTTCCACACAAACTAGGCAGAAAATTGTAGTTTTTGACTTTAAAGTTGATGAAGCCGATTTTGACAGTGTCAGGCAAGATAAATGTTGAAAAATGTAGAACTACAATTTCAGTGTCTATTCTTGTTACTTGAGTATGATTGACTTGAAATGTATCATTCTCCAAACCTTATATACCTCATATTTTTCGAGTTGACTCATATCTGGGAGTGAGATTTAGGCTAACTCCATTGATTATGCCCATTCTTGTCGCATTGTCAGGGATATAGTAAATAACATCAATGTTTAAATTTTTTTAAATGTTTTTCAGAGTTTCAAAGTCGTCATTATTGTCAGGAAATATTATTTTCTGACTAATTCTGGTGTAGTTTCCCGAAATTTATTTATTGAACATATTATTTAAAAAAACTGTTACTTTTCCACAATCTAGTGATAATAACGGTATGTTTGCATTTAAACTTGTATAGATTCCTTTGGGTTTTTTCTTGCCTTTTGAGTTTCGACATTAGAAGAAATAGAGGTTTTTGTTTCTTTCCAGAATTTTTCTTTGAAATTACTGAAAGCCATTCAGAATAAATTTATTCATTTGATGAGCCTTTTGATAAGCTTAATGAATTTCTAGAGCCAGTAATTTTATCAATTGAAGTTTGAGAATCAGTTGGTTTATGAGAAGAAAGAGTTCTGACCTTTCGGATATCTCAGATATCCGAAAGGTCATTAAATGACTTTGATCTAGTAGTTTATCGATTTTAGCATTTTCAGAAATAGAATTCTTTTTATTTAATTGAATAGTGTTTAACATTGTTGTATGATGGGAAGTAGTTAAATTCCACAGTTTTGAAGTTTTTATTGGCGAAGCCTTGTTATCTTTATTTCTTTACTGTTTTTTTTTTTCTTGACTTACCCATCTCCTAAATAATGAAGAAAGGCACAAAAGATTGAAGTAAATGCTTCTTGGAAAGCAATAAAACAGTCACAGGTTCCAAATGCACGAACTGGAATCTCCAAAAGTGAAGAAATTCCCACCAACAAAACCACAAAAACAATGGCGATCAGAGGAAAATCAACAGAGAACATGAGCCAAGAACTAGAATCGACAAAACATGTCAACAATTTGGCCTCCAGGCCAAAAGTCCTAAACAGAACTTACTAAACGAAAATGTTCGATTATACATGGAAAACGAAGTCGATAATCAGAGCATCAACAAATGAATATTCCTGCAAAAAGAATGTACAAGATGCAGACTCATTCCGAAATAGTTTTAGAGGTTCCATTTACTTAATCTTTTATTTTTTAAATAATCTTTCTAATAAGTTGGTTTTCCATAAGAATGAGATTAGTTGGTAATAGAAAGTTTTTTTATTTGATTTGTCTTCTGGTTCTAATAGATTTTTTAAGGTATATTCTGAAACTTTATATTTTTTTAAGTTGTTGAAATATTTCCTGCTTTCTTCTTTAAATTCTTCACATACCAATAGTATGTGTTCTACTGTATGGGGAGAGCCACAGTAGTTGCAGTTAGGTGAATTAGCTTTTCTTATTTAATATATTCTTTTATTAGTAAGAGCACGATTACACTTTATTCTTAATATTGCTGTTATTTCTTTTTTTTTTGAGAGTCCATAATTATTGAAATTTTTTATGGAATTTGATATTTGGTATCTGAAGGTATGATTTGCATTATTTTGGTACCAAGATTCTAATTCAATCAATATTTTATTTTTATTTAAATTTTTGTGAGTTGAGAGTAAGGAAGGAGAAATAATTTGATTTTTTTAATTCTTTAGCGTTTTTTGCTAGTATATCTGCTTGTTCATTATATTTTAAATTGTAATGGGCTGGGACCCATTGAATATATATTATATTATTATGATTAAAATGTTCATACATTAAAATGAATATATTATCAATAAAAATTGGAAAGTTACTTTTATTTGAGTTATTTAATATTATGTCTAGAGAGGTTTTGCTATCAGTAAAAATTACTATTTTTTCATTATTGAATTTCTTTGCCCAATTTATTGCAAATATAATTGAGCTAATTTCAACTACAATTACTGGGTTATTTAATGCACGAACTTTTGAGTTATTTAATATTATGTCTAGAGAGGTTTTGCTATCAGTAAAAATTACTATTTTTTCATTATTGAATTTCTTTGCCCAATTTATTGCAAATATAATTGAGCTAATTTCAACTACAATTACTGGGTTACAGTTTTTTTAATCTAAATTGAAATACATGATTTTCTCCAGGACTTTTAAATGCTCCAGATGCTATTGTTTTTTCATAATTTAAGGATCCATCCATGTATATTTGTTTAAAAATTTTGTAATTTTCTTCAATATGGAGTTCGGTTAATATTTTCAAATTATTTTTGTCTACCTCTTTTTTAGTTGTTATGTTAGGAATATTTTTTATTAATCATTGGAATAGTAGAAATCTAATAGGGAAATTTTGGATTAAGATCTCCACTAATGTTCTTTTTGATAATTTCTATTACTTTTCTTTTTCTGAAAAATTATTTAATGTGATGTCTGGAAAATTATTAATAATTTTATCTATTATTGGATGATTATTATTTTTAAGTATTATTCTATAAATTTAGTTTGATAGTAAGTATTTTTTATATAAATTTAAAGTAGGAAAAGCTGTTTCAGCATATACATCCAGATTTTGTGTACATTGCGGTAGACCCAAACAGAATTTTAGGATTTTTGTTTGTAAAGTTTCTAGAGTTTTCATTTTTGTCTTTGGTAGATTATTTAATAGTTGTATTCCATATGTTACTTTGCGTAAAATAATAGATTTGAAAATTTGTAATAAATATTTATTTTCACATCCCCATCCAGGATTGCTGAGATATCTCATATAATTGTATAGTTTCCTGCCTTATCTTTAGCATTATTTATGAAATGATTCAATTGCAGTTTTGAGTCGATTTCTAATCCTATAAAAAAAATTTCTATTTTAATTTTATATTCATTCAATTTTATTAAAAAATCTTTAGGTAATATTTTATATTTGTGGAAGTATATAATTTTTGTTTTTTCTGTGGAAATTGTTAAATTGTGATTTTTATAAAATATTTGTAATTTATTTAATGTTTTCTGTAGTAGTTTTCGAATTTTGTTCAAATCTGTGTCAATCAACCAGAATATCAAGTCGTCTGCATACAGTCCATATGAAATTTCCTTCTCAAATACTTTAGTGATATTTTTTAAATATATATTAAATAATCCAGGAGATAATATTCTCCTTGTAAGACTCCATTTGCAAAATTATATTCTTTTGAAAGATTTTCTCCTATTTTACTATAAATTTTTTACTCTGTAAAATCTCAAATAAAAAATAAGAAAAGTTTCCGCAAAATTTTAATTCTGTTAATTTTGAAAATAAAACAATATATGATACATAGTCAAAGGCTTTTTGGAAATGATTATTGCAATCATATGTCTTTTATTTAAAATTGTTTATTCAGCATCTGATACTATGTTTAAAAGGAGATCTTTGGTTGAGCGACCATATCGGAATCCATATAAATTTTTGTTAATTATATTGTTTTTTTCCAGGTGCTAATTTATTCTGTATGCTATCATTCGTTCAAATAAATTCAATACATTCGAGCTTAAGCATATTGGGAGACAGGAAATTAAGTCTTCGGGATCTTTATGTTCTTTTTTTTAAAAAAAATCACGTAGTTTAAGAACCAACTATCTGGATATTCATGAGAGCTCCAAATTGTATTAAAAATATTTAATAATTTAATTAACCATTTTTGGGATAAATTTTTTAATAGCTTATTTGATATATTATCTGGGCCTGGAGAAGTTTTATTTTGTAAGTTTTTTATTGCATTTTTTAATTTAGTTATTGTAAATGGTAAATTTAAATATTTTGTTTTATTGCTGGAGAAAGTTTTATGAAATATATTTGAATTGTTTAATTTTTTGTCTAGTTTTATGTTTGGATTATAGTGTATTTTATTAAAGTTATTTGCCAATGCTTCTGTTGTTTCTTTTAAAGTTAATTTATTTTTAATGCATATGCATTTATTGGGTTAATAGGTTCATCTTTATTACATATCTTTTTATATATCTTCCATAAATTTCAGGTTGTTGATTGGGGAGAAAGATTTTCTGTTAATAATTTTCAATTTAGTTTTTGAAGGTTTTTAATTATTTTCTTAATCGCAGTGTCTAGTCTTTTATAGTTTAAACAGTCTCTAAATGTTTTTTTTTCTATCACCTTTCTCTCTGCCTTACGTTTAATTGCAATTAATTTATTTATAAATATAATTTGGATATTATTATTGTGTGTGATTTTATTAGTTATTGTTTTTGTATTTTCTTTGGTTTTGTCTGTTAAGAATTTCATGTTGTATTCATAATCAAAATTATTATAATTTTTTTCATTGATAATATTTCTAAAATCTTTCCAATATGTTATTTTTTTATTTTTTTAAAAATCCTTATATTTAAAAATTTTATAAATATTGGTTTATGGTCGCTGCCAAAGGAATCTGAGAGAATAGACCATTTGATCAATTTTGACATATTACCTGTGCAAAGTGTCAGATCTGTTATTGATTTTATATTAAATTTATTTATTCTGGTAGGTGTTTTATCATTAAGAAGTATTAGTTCATTTTCTTCAATAAAGGTTGCTAAGTGTATACTTTTACGTTCATTTTTAAAAGAATGCCATTTTTTACTGTGGGTATTAAAATCTCCAGGTATAAGTATTTCACCGTCTAAATTTTCTACCATTTTTAAATATTCCGCCTATGTTATATTTGAGCCTGGATTGGAAACATTTATTATATAAAAGATTGTATTATTCAGCTTAGTTTGCTTGATAATTACTTCTAGTTTATTGGCAATGGATTTTGTGTCTATTCTTCCTTGCGGTAAAAATTTATTAATATAAGTTACTATTCCTTGTGCATTTAAGTTTTTTTTGTTGATAACATATGAATTATTTAGTTGATAACATATGAAATTATTTAGTTTTGGTACATTACCTGTTAGAATCTACTGTAGACACATAATCTGGATGTTATGCATCTTAATTAATTGCATGATTATATGTTTTTTATGAGACACACCACAACAGTTCCATTGAATTATTACGTGGTCTCTCCCCATGAAAGGTTATTACTTTACTTTACGTTACAGAGAATTAGGAGGTCCTTATGCAGGGTTTCCTAATAGATATTTAAGATACAAAGAATAAGGGCTTACAAAAAATTATATATAAAGTGAATAATAAAGTTATGAGTAGGTTGTCAAAATTTAATTTTAATGTATATTTGCTTATTGAAAATTCAATATTATTTGAAGTTCTTCATTTTTTTAAATTCTATTTCAAAGTTCTGTTGCGAATAGATATTTTAAAATAAAATTATATATTTTAAATTTAGTTTTTTCAAATGAGTGATTTAATAGTGATTAAGTACAAAATTTCCTAATCCCACATCCTTCCAGTTGGCTGAATAATTTTTTCCTTTGAGAATTTATTTAGTACAGTTTAATAATATGTGATGTATTGATTCAGGTGCTTTACATATATTACAGTTTGGAAATAAGCTAAGTTTATATTTATATTTGTTTTCATTTAACATTATAGTATTAGTTCTTAATCTATATATCATTTTTGCTTGTTGTCTATTAAATGGCATATTAGAAATTTTTGAAATCTTATCAGTAAGAAAAAATCTAAAATTTTCCTTAAAAATTTAATTTTTTCTAAAAAAATCTTTCTGTTAAATGTATTTCAAGTGAATTAATCTGGAATTTTATATTAAAGTAGAAATAGTAAATATTTGAAATTTCATTTAAATTATGAGCTGCTTTAGCTAGTTGTCTACTTCTCATTTTCTTTAATTAATTTTTATTCTGATTTCGGATTAATGAATTTAATAATAATAATTTGTAAATATAATAATTATAGTTTGAATAAAGATATTCCTGTTCAAGTGTTTGAACTGCCCCTTTTGAGTCAACATATTTAGAGTTTTTTCTATTTTAGAGTTATGTATATTTTCAGATATCCATTTAAGTGATTGAATGATTGCAAAAATTTCTGCTTGGAGTATGCTAGTCTGTAAGGGTAGTTTATATTTTTTTATAAATTTCACATTGTGGTATATAAAATGCTGCAGCTGCAGATTTTGTTTCTTGAAGTACAGATCCATCAGTATATATTGCAGTGTGGATTTTGTAATTTGTTTCTTTGTGATTATTGAATAATGTTAAAATAATTTCTGGAGAGATAATCTTTTTTTAATTTAAATTAGTGATTTCTGTTATATAATTAGGTCTGGGAAATGTCCAGTCTGCTATTGTTTCTGGAATATCTCCTCTTAAATTTTGATTAAAATGGGAATTTAAGAAATCTATTATTATTTGTTCATTTTGGATTGATGGATGATATGGACTTTTTTAAAAATTGATGTAAATGGGTGTGTATGTAGTTTATAATGAAGTCTTAAGATATATTTAATTAAAAGAATTTTTGTCTAATATGAATTGGAGATATTGAAGTTTCAGCTATTAAAGATAAAGTAGGACAGAATTGAGGAATACCTAAGGCAATTTTTAAACATTTATTTTGAATAGTATTTATTTTATTTAATTTTGATATATTGGGTCCAATTGTGAATTCCAGTCCATACTCCATTCTGGATCTGATTAAGTTTTTGTATAATGTAATTGGATGGTATTGTGGTGTTCCTTTTGATTTGAAAGTGAAGAATTTTAAGAAGTTGACTAATTTTAAACCTTTATTATATAAATAATCTAAATGTGGGAACCATTTTAGTCTGGAGTCAATACTATGCCTAAAATTTTTGCTGTAGAATTTTGGGTAACTTTTGTTTCATTAATTTTTAAAGTGAATTGAGGTGTGGTTCTTTTTCTATGGAAAGGAATACAAAACGTTTTATTGGCATTTATGTTTAAATGCCATTTTTTACAATATTTAATAATTTTATCTAATATTTTTAATTTATTTTGAAGATAGTATTCATTAATATTAGGATACCAAAAAATGAAATCATCTGCATAGCTTGTGTATTATACATTTTCATCAATAACCTCTTTAATATCATAAAGACAAAAGTTATGTAAGGTAGGAGAAAGAATTTAACCTTGAGACAATCCTTGTGTAATTTTTTAATTTTTGGATAATTTAGAATCAATTTTTACTTGTAGTGTTCTGTTTAGTAAACAGTTTAAGAGGAACACTATACAATTTTTACTGAGATTAACATTTAAAAGTTTATAAAGAAGACCATGTAACCAAATTGTGTCGAAAGCTTGGGTTAGATCAATAGAAATAGCTAAAAGTATTTGTTGTTTTTGATTTGCTGAATGAATGTCATCCAGAAGTAAGGCAAAAGGCTATTTCGAATATTTAGTATAATGTCCTTTATGGGTGTAAGTTCAGGACCCAATGGGAGAACCAAATCCAAAAGTTGAATTAATAGTTTGATGATCATCCCTTTGGAATCGTTTGTGAAATTCGAATTCTTATGTGAAGAATGAGTCATTTTTTTTTATCTTTATCTGGAGAGTTACTTGTTGTACTTTTTATTTTTTTATTCTTGGCTCCAGTGATATTTTTTTTAACTTTTCCTGCATAATCTCCATGTGGTAAGTTCTTGTAGTTGTGAATTTCTTCAGATTGTTGGTGATAGTTGGTTGAAGTGGATGGAAAGGTTGGGAAGTCCGCTCCAAGGTACGCATAGTTTGGTTGAATTTCGCTCTCACTCAGGTCTTCACAAACTGAACTTTCAATCGTTTCCGGTAGTTGTTGGACTCTCTCTCGGGACTTCAACAGACCAATATGTCTGAGCTTAAATGCATTAAAATTATTTGAGAGATTAATTATAAACAGACTAAACTGGCATATTGAGCATAATAAAATATATAACAATCACATATTTGGATTCAGACAAGGAAGATCTACTAAAGATCTATTATTAAATATAATTTCGGATGCAGAATATGCAATTAAAAATACATTATTTATGATAGTACTAAGTATAGATATAGAAAAGGCTTTTGACTCTGTTTCACATAGCGGAATATTGCACAAAATCAGACGACTAAAAATTTGTGGCAATATGTACAGTTTTCTATTCAAAATTATTAACGGGAAAAAATTCAAAATTAAAATTGGAAATAAATTCTCCTCACAATATCAATTTAATAATGGAGATTAATTCAAGGGAATATATTATCCTCCACATTGTTTAATTTATATATAAATGATTTACATGAAATCATCCCAGAAAATGCAAAATTTGGAACCTATGCAGACAATCTGATTTTCTGAACCTCTAATAAAAATTTAGAATTAATGCAAAACATATTCCAAAAACTAATTAATAATGTAATAAAATACTGTGAAACATGGAACCTTAAAATATCAATAGAAAAAACTGTTTTAACTTATTTTCATAAAAACAAAAAATTACCAAATGACTTTGAAATAAAAATTAAAAAAGAAAATATTAAAATAGATGACAACTTTAAATTCTTAAGAATACATTTTGATTCAAAACTGTTATGGTCCAAATACCTAGAAATAGCAAAAAACAAAGCTAATAAACTATATAATTTTCTTAGATATTTAGGCAGCTGCAAATGGGGCTGTGCTAACAAATATTTATTATTGATATATAATTCAATTATATTCCCAAAACTTTTATATGGAATTGAATTAGTTAATAACATGTCAAAAACTAAATTTAAAATATTAGAAAATATACAATTAAAAATATTAAAATTCTGTATTGGGCTTTATCAAAATACAAATGGCTTGAATATTTATGCAGAAACAGCTATCCCACCTATAAGTATAAAAAAAATACTTTTTAGAGAATCTTATGTACAGAATAACATCAAAAAATTACACACATCCAATTATTGACAAAATATTAAACAATTTCAATGATAATACCATTTTTAACTTAACATGTAAGAATGACATAATAGAAGTAATTACTAAAAAAATAAGTGGAGATCATAACATACAAACACCCAGCTGGACCTCTACATTCCCAATTCTAAATACAAACATAAACAACCTACAATCAAAAAAAATACACGACACATATACTCTTAAAGTTCTATCAAATATTCATATAGAAAATAATTATAAAAATTTTATTCATGTATATACAGATGGATCTCTTAGTGAGGATAGAACTAAACTTGCTGGAGCTTTTATTTGCCCAGATGAAAATTATGAATACCTATTTAAATTTAAAAAACCTAATCCTATCTTAACTGCTGAAATAACTGCAATTATTCTGGCCCTAAACTGGGCCTTAAAATATAAGAATAAAAAAATTGTAATATTCGCAGACAGCAAAGCATCCATAGAGATCATATACAATGATACTTCGAAAAGTAATTTCAAATTATTTATAAATGATATACTTATTTTAACAAAAAATCATTTGAATAATAACAATATTATATACATACAATGGATACCCAGTCATGTAGGAATAAAATACAATGAAGTAGTAGATAAAAAAAGCAAAATCAGCAATAAATATGGATCCTAATTTGGACACATCTTTTTTTATATACTTATACAAAAAACAAAATAAATTAAATATAATAAAAGAGACACAGTCATGGTACGACATAAATGCAAGAAATACCCATAGATATAAAATTTCACCCATAATTAAAAATATAATAACTATGGCCTTAACAAAAAAGAATTTAATATAATTTTAAAAATTAAAAAAAATTCAGCAATTACCAAAGCAATGTTATATAAAATGAAAAAAAAAAGATTCTCCGGTATGTGACAATTGTCAAGTATATGAAAACCTCGACCATATAATATTTAAATGTAAAAAATATGAAGAAGAAAGAGAGAGGTACTTCAACTCATTAATTAAATTAAATATTTCAAATTTTAACTTTCAAAATATCTTAGAACCTGAAAATATAAAAGATAAAACAAAATGTTATAAACTTCTCATTACATTCATTAAAAATATTAATATGTTTAATATATTATAAAAAAATGAGTTTAAAAAAATAAAATAAAAAAAATACCTTGATGAATATTAATATATATATAGATAGACACATATAGAAAATATCTTTTCTCATCAAATGTTTTCTGAATGAGTTTGCTACCGGGTGGATTCCTGGTAGCAAGAATATTCAACTGGTGATATGATTATCAATCAATCTCGGGACTTCAACGAGTGAAGACGTATTGAATTTCGCTCTGTGATTAGAAAGCTGAAACGCTGAAAGGATCAAATGGATTACCCTAAAGATGACAGACTACGCTAATCATTTAGGATGGACCATATTCAAGACATGATGGTCTTGAATTACGAACTGTAGTTAGAAAACTCGTTGATTGTTTTGACCCTTCAAATATTGACATTGTGCAAAAACTTAATAATTTCTCAACTGTAGTTACTTTCCGGTCGGAAAGTAGTGCTGATCAGTTTGCTGCAGATCCGTTCAAGCCTTTTGAAGGATTCACAGTTACTGTATCAAGACTCGCCCTGCCCAAAAAATCTTTATATGTATCGAAACTCCTCCTCTTCATTCGAAATGCTGAAGTAGCAACAACTCTTCCTCAGTTCGGTTCGGTTAAAGGCATAAAAGATGAATTTTTGAAAGAACCGGGATTAGAGTCCCTTAGAACTGGCACTAGAGTTGTGATTATGGATCTGAAAGAAGAAATTCCTAACTTCCTTAAAATCGGATCATTTACTGTTGTCATTGGATACGCAGGAATTAATAAAGTTTGCAAATGGTGTAAGGCCACTACTCACTTCATAAAGGACTGTCCAAATTTTGCTACCCGATTAATTTCTCCTTCATTGAATTCTGCCAAAACTGAACTGACTGTTTCTGACAGTGCCAAAGGAAATGAGCTCCCTTCCTGTCCGGTTCCAGATTTTGGCCAGACAACTGAAGAAACAAATTCTCCACAGTGCCCAGAAACTTCTCTTTGCGTTGAACTGACTGTCACACAGGCATCAAAAAGGAAATGTCTTTCCCCATCTTCTCAGTCAGAAGATTGTGATGCGATCAGTGTTAAAAAAAAGCTTCTAAAGTCAACTTTGACAAATCGCCATCTTTTTTGTGTCCTCTGGTGAACTCCCCCTCGATTCTGACTTGTGCTTCAACTCAGAAGAAGAGAAAGATTCTTTGAAGACATTGTGGACATCCTAAAGTTTGTTGCTAACCCTAATAGTGCTCAAGCTGAGTGGAAAATTCCCAGCTCATATAACTTTCTTCAAAAAACTGTTACCAGAAAAGGTAAAGTACTTTTTAAATTCAAGAAACTTTATACTGCTGCTCTTGCTAAATGCCCACAACAAGATGCATTCTCTGTTTGGGACTTTCTTCTGCAACTTAAGCTGCTCTGGCCTTCTTTTAAATAATTATTTACTTTGAATGTTATTTACTCTAAATTTAGCTAATTTGGAGTTTTTCCTTATTTTCTTCAAAATAGTTATATTTTGTTCTAATATTTCTTTAATTTAACATTATTCTAATGTAATCCACTTTTGGAGACTCTCGGCCAATCAAAATATTTCTTCTCTCTCATTGTCCGAGAGATCCTTCATCAGAATCCGATCAAAGGCACCTATTCTTGTTTAGGCCTCTTTGACTTTTCGTTAATGGATTCCGATTCTGGAATTTAGAGAAATCGGATATGCCTAATTTGGCCCTGTGTGTTTTTCGTTCAAGCTGAGTAATTTGACTGATTGGTAATTATAATTTCATTCAGCTATTGTGCTTGGACATCGCTCTGCCTAAAATGACCAAAGGCAAAAAAGCAAATGTGAAGCTCAAGAAAACGGATGGGGTGCCCATAAAATCAAGTCATAAAAGTAAAAATAACAAACTGGGAAAACACATAAAAAAGATGCAGCTCTCTAATCTTCATAGAAGTATGTCTTCAAATGACATAAATAATGTCACAGTCAATAATGAAATATTTCAAGACTTGCTCAAATTAAAAAAGAAAAGAAAGAAAAAGCCCAAACAAAAAATGACAAAGATACCAGTACTAAAGAAAAAGAAATAGTTCTAGATAATTCTGATCAATGATGATGAGATGAGGACATAAATTCCATAGCTTCTGACCAAAATAGTATAATCCAAGAAGAAGAAAACATAACCTCAATAATTTTCTTCAATAATCATTCCAAACTCAGTGACCTGGATGATTCTAAAGTGACCGATTTTTTCTTCAAATATTTCAACAAAGAGATAAATGGTCATTTCACTAAAAAAGGAGACTTAATAATATTCCCTGATTCTGAAAATAAACTTAAAAAATTAATGGAAATTAAAAAAATTTTAAATACTAAAGTGGATTTCAGATTCCCACAAAACGACTTCCTTTTGGGTATTCTGGAGGGAGTAAATACCAAATATACTGATGACTTTCTTCTCAAAGAATTAGACAAATACATCTTCTCAGTAAGACGTATGAATCGGTTTACACCAAATAACATTGACTCTGCCATTGTCAAGAACCCAATTGATAATGTAGTCTTCAAGATTGATGCTGATTCACTCCCAAATTTCGTATATATTGGCTTATCAAGAGTGCGTGTCAAACCTTATTTTTTTCCACCTGCCCTTTGCATTAGGTGCAATCGTTTTGGTCACTTGGGATCTGCCTGTCGCAATAAATATAGATGTAAAAGATGCTCCGGACAGCACTATTACAAAAATTGTACTTCTTCAACTCTTTGCTGTCCTAACTGCTCAGGAAATCATCCATCAACATATTTTGCATGTCCTGTAAAGCGGATTGCCTGTCGTGCAAAGAGAATACAGGACAGGCACGAATGTACCTGGAATACTGCTTATAGGCAGGCATTACATGAATTCAACTCTGAACTCAACTGAACTCTGACTCAAAGATAATTACACCATTGACTGAAAAAGATAACTCTAATGTCATCCAAAAAAAAGAAAAATCATTGACATTCACTCCTGCAATGACAATGACAAGTCCTCCACTCTACTGGAAAAAGAAAAAAAAAGAAACCCAACTTTACTTTAATTTCTCCTATTTCTTTAAGAGAAAAAGTTTTAACGAAGAAAGCTAAAGATACTCCTGATAATTCTACTCACTTTGTTACTTCCAAAGTTATTAACATTGTGGACAGTCAACCATCTACTAGTGCTGATCATAATAACTCATATGCACAAGTGGCGCAAAGATTTTTGCATATTGAAAACCCTAAAACAGTCCTTCAATCACCAAATACCATAGAAGAAAATATAAAAAATGAGAACATTTCAGTCAATATAGCTATAGATCTGATTCTCCATTTATGCAAATTCATCTGCCATAAGCAAGATGAATATTCTGTATTGGAAGACATCGTAATGAATTTTAAGATATAGTGCTGTAAATGACTTTGTCTTCCTTCAGTGGAACTGTCGAGGTATCATATCTAAAAAAGAAGAAATCTTCCTACTTGGTAAGTATAAAAAATTAAGTGTGATAGCTCTACAAAAAATAAATACAAAAAGACATTTTAACATTTCTTCCTATATTTATTACTCTAGCTTTGTTTCTGAAAGATCTAAAGGCGTTGGTTTTTATGTTTAAAAAAATCTAAATCATAAAATCAAACAAATTAAATTAAATAATTCCGACTTAGATATCTTAGGTCTTGAAATCATATTAAAAATTTTTAATTAACTGTAATTAATATTTAGACCGTCAACTCAAGATAATCTTCCAGGCATATTTTCTAAAAACATTTTTTCTTCGGAATCTTTAAAATTACTCTCAAACTCCTACTGTAAAATGAAATATCATAATCACATCAGTATATATACTGATGGTTCACTTCAAACTGATTTAAGTGCAGCATCAGCTGCCTTCTACATTCCCTCCATTACATACTCTAAATCTCTTAAATTACCCTCAATAACAGCCATTACGCAAGCTGAAATTATTGCTATAATCGAAGCAATTATTTTTATTACACAAACATTTAAAAATAAAAATATTGTTATTTACTCCGATTCTAAATGTGCTTTAAATGTTCTAGTTATTGACCTTAACAGATTTTAACTCTAGATATCTTAAAAATATTATCACACTACAGTGGATTCCTGCACACTGTGGAATAGTAGGTAATGAAAGAGCCGATGAAATTGCAAAAAATGTTTTAAAACTATCTAATATTTCGCAAACAATTCATTTTTACAATCATTATAAAAAATTAATTAGTAACCATGAATTCTACTTAACAAATATTCACTTTAAAATAAATGGTTGTATACAAAATAATTGTAGATTCAATATTTCTCTTAATATTCAATATTTATAAGTATAACCTTCCTAGATCATTATTAATAAAAATATTTAAACACAGAACTGGAGCCACCACACTTAATACATATTTATATACAATTAAAAAAATTAATTCTCCAAATTGCACGTTTTGTCATACTCTAGAAATTATCAATCATGTCATATTAAATTGCCCAAAATATATCATCCCTCGAAATAATCTTTTTAAAGAATTAAACTTAATTGGCATTAATGAATTCACAATGTTTAATATTTTAAATCATCCAATTTCAGAAATTAGGAAAAATGTTTTTAAACTTGTAGGACGTTTTCTTCTTGATGCCGATTTCTGGAAAAAAATTTTAATTTATAACAACTTACTTAAATTAATAACTTAATGCAACATATTTCAAAGCGTTCTTACTTAAAATTGTATTTAAGATCAATTATCATCTTTTCCACTGTATTAAAAAATTCCTGAATTTCTATTGGAGGAATGAGAAAGCCGGAAATCGGACCTCTCAGAAGGATGTTAAGTGATACGATACGATACGACTTTTCGTTAAAGGCACTTTTACCTCTTTTGCTTTTATTATATTTGTGGAATTTCTTTCTCCACCAGTGCATGCCATTTTGTTTTTTATTTTATAAATTTTTTATTTTATTATTGTGTTTTGGTTCCTCTTGCCAAATTTGATGGGCATTGAGACTTTCTAATTTTTACTATATCTCACGGCTTTCGATTGGGATGTCATGAAATCTAAATTCTTTTCCCCTTTTTTTCTGTCTCCTGTTTTTTGATTTATTATTATTTTTCGAATATTTTCTCAAAGTTAAATTCTTCCTAAATTTGAAATTGAATTTTTGTTTCCTATGCCTTATATTGTTTTCATTTTATCCAATGTCATGGCTCGTATGAATAAACTCTCTTACGTGGAGAGGTTTTACAGTAGAACCAATTTTTCAACAAATTATCGACCCGACCTGGTAGTTGTCGTTCAAGCATTGTAGATTTAGAATGAATTGGATAAGAGACTGGGTTAATTTGACTTTTAGAGTTCTCAAAGAGTTTTGATTTAGTAAAAGTTTGTTGCCATGATATATTTTCGTCTATTTGTATCTCTCTAGCTTTAGTGGCCGAGTGGTTAGCACGCTTGGTTACTGATCTAAGGGACCTGGGTTCGAGCCCCGGGTAAGGCATGGATGTGTGTGTCATTTTTCTGCTGAGGTCCTGCCATCCTCACAGACCTTCTACTATGGCATATAAACTGACAGGCTCCTGTCAGACCTCTGTGGCAAGCAGCTGCTTGAGGGGGTATTTATTTATATTTTTACTATTTTCTAATAATGCATCCTGCCCATGTCACTGGATGATGTGATCCAGTGCATCCTGCCCATGTCACCAGTGCAGTTCGGACATTTTAGGTAGGTCGCATTTTAGGTAGGTCGCGGTGCACTGTTTATGGTTGTGGCGACCACCACATAGTTTACAAGTCATTCTGCCACAGCATGAGGAGATGGCGTGCCCAAAGTTCCAGCATCTAAAGCATAAGTTTGGAGGAATTGTATATCTCTTAACTGAGTGTCTGGTAAAACCTACATATACATAATCAGGCAGTTGTTCTCCCTCAAACTCTAGTATTACTTTATGGAGCCTCGGATATCTTTCTTATTTTCATTATTTTTATCGTACTGCATCATTCTTCTTAAACTCATAACTTTTTGTTCTTCTCCAATTCAAGTAATTGATCATCATCCATATATAATGGTATTCCAATTATTATTCCTAGAACATGTTTTTTGAATTTAGGGAATTGTACAGCAATTTTCATATTTAAAATTTCAGTTAGATTTAAAATCATTTCTTGTTGTTTTTTATTTTTGGGGAAGACTAGTAACCTTCCTTGTGTGATGTATTTTCCAGATATATGTTCGCCAAGTAAATTAAATAAAAAGGAAGTTACCTTCATTATATCCAGAGAGCTAATAACACCATTTTCTCCGGTAATCACTAAGGAGAAATCTTCGGATGTATTTAGTCGTTCTGATATAATTTCACTGAATTTGTAGTTTTCAGAGTCAAGTAATGTTATAATTGCAAATTTCATATCCATTTGCTTATTGTTAGCGTGAATTGTATCTTATACTTTTTCTTCGTTATGGTCAGTTATTTTTTTTTTGGAATTCTCTGTAATAATCTTTTCATTTTTTTTCTTGATATTCTGTGTAATTTCCATATTCTTGTTTTCTAATGTAACCGTAAATTTGTCTTCTTGTCTGATCATTTCTTGTTTTGTTGAATTAGTGGAAGATTGGTCGTTTTCAGAATTTTCTTCAAATGATTATGTCAGAGATAAGGATGATTCGCTCTGATAGTTTTAAAATCTTCATTAAGCACTGAGTATTCTTCTGTCTTGTTTTCCTGTTGTCTTTTTATTCTGTTTAGGATAGTTTTTGGATCTCTTCACCCTTATCTTATTCATTGTAGGGGAGTCCTATTTTTATCTTATTTCCATTAGTCATGGTATAACTTCTTCAGAGTTCAGAGCCACTAGAGAATTACATCTTTACTTCACGCAAAATTTTATTTATAAACTCTATTAAAATTTAAACTCTTCAAACTTATATTATCTAAAAACACTATTACTCTATCGCAGCACTCGTTCACACGTCCACCTTTTACGGTAGTCAAACGCTTTTTTTTTTAGTAGATCGTAGATCGTACGTCAAAATGTTCAATGTGCCAGGCATAATTATTCCCATTACCATTTCCATCTAAGTGTGTGCCAGTAAGGCATGACTGGTCAGAATGACAGTGAGAGATTAACCACCAGATTGGTGGGCCCCTAGGGGCAAGAATGTTCCTAACACATAGTGCACAGAGCTAGAGAGAAAATTCTTCTAAGGAGAAGTCTATGGATTTAAGTCTCTTATATTTATTCAGGACCTCGTGATCATATTTGATGAGAGATGAAATTATCTCATTAGGATTTTTGTCCACTGCCTCATAGAAACTTTTGGAGAGGCACTTTGTATGGTTAAAGACATGTTCGATGCCAAGATCTCGATGTAGCTGTTTGTTAGACACGAACCACGGGGCATTAACAGCATGTCGGATGATTTTGTTCTGGAAGGTTAATCTTCCTGATGTTCTTGAGAGTTGTGTTAGCCCATATGGGAGAGTCATATGTGATGATGGGTCTTAACACAGTGTTATACAGGAGTAGCTTGTGGTCGATAATCAGAACAGAGTTCCTACCCGTTAATGGATCCCGTTAATGGATCAGAACAGAGTTCCTACCCGTTAATGGTTTATGCATGCATCTAATGGCATTTGCCTTTTTTAGGACCACATCTATGTGTGGGTCCCATTTCAGCTTTTGGTGGAGAGTGACTCCCAAGTATTTTACAGTGGTTTGCCAAGCAATTGGTTTGTCTAAGAAGTATAGAGAGTCATTGGCATTTTTCTTTTTTCTCATTTTCATCTTGGATTTTGTTGAACCGAAAAGAATAGCCACACTCTTTTCGCTATTTATTTTTATTTTCCATAGGTCATACCACTTTTCGAGGTTATCCAGGCATCCCTGTAGTCTGTCGATTGCATATGAAGGACCAATGGAGGAAGACATCAGTGCAATGTCATCAGCATATTTTGCAATCATCACATTGTTAGTGGTGGGCAGGTCATACAGGTACAGGGAAAACAACGTGGGTCCCAAAAGGGATCCCTGAGGACCCCCGCAGCTATATCTTTCATCGAGGAGAGGGTTGTCTTGATTTGTACCTGGAATGTTCTCCTGTGTAGATAGGATCGGATTAATCGAGTAAGGCCAGTCGGCGCTTCTATCCTGATTAGCTTGTAAATAAGGCCATCTATCCATACTCGATCGAAGGCCTTGGCGACATCTAAGAAGACAGCAGCTATCATTTCTTTCTTATTGAGAGATTCTGCTATTTTTTCTACCACTCGGAGTACCTGGTGTTCCGTGGACCTGTGCTTTGTGAATCCGACTTGGGTATCTGGTAAAATTTCCTTTTGGGATAAAAATTTTTCCATCCTGTTAAAATGATGCATTCATACAATTTCCCCAAGCAGGATAACAGGCTTATCGGACAATAGTTTACAGGGAAGGTGGGGGTCCTTGCCTGGCTTGTGAATTAACCTGATATAGGCATTCTTCCAGATATCAGGAAATCTGCTGTTTCTGATTAGGATGTTAAATATCGTGCACAGGTGAGCTACTACTTTTTAGGAAGGTGCCTGAGCATCTTATTTGTAATCTGATCTAGTTCGGCCCCTTTCCCTGGCTTCAGATTTTGGATGTACTCAGCAACTTCAGATGGGGTGGTGAATTTGCAGACAGTCACGTGATTTTGATCGAATCGCACAAGCTCGTTTTCAACTATGTCGCAGGTCTCGTTGTCAGATAGGTCGTGGTTTTCTTGAAACTGAAGCTCTAGGGAGGCAGCAAATGTTTCTGCTTTGTCCTTCTCACTAAAGCATAGACCATTTTGTCCATGAATTTAGGTTAGCAGTGGCAAGGTTAGCGTGTGGATTCTTGAAAACCCTAACCATCTCCCAGATGGAGTTGTTTTTAACTGACAGACTGGAGACTTTCTTATTCCAGATGTTACTCCTGTGCTCTCTGAGTTTGGTCTTCACATCTTTTTTGAGAGAATAATAGTGATCTTTATCTTTTTGCTTCTGCTCTTTTGCCAGGTATGCCTAGATTAATATGGAGTTATTGCATAGTAATCTTTATTACGAGGTAGCTCAAAACTGGCCTCGTTTCGAGATTCAATTAATAAAGCTGTAAGGTAATTAATAAAGCCACTGAGGATGCCGATGAGGATGAGAAGGATAGGTTTTATGAACAACTTCAGGATATTTTGAATTCTGTCAAGAAAGGAGATATTACTCTAGTTCTTGGTGACTTCAATGCCAAAGTTGGTACTGACTCTGACCTTTGGGGAGGAGTAATAGGCCCTTTTGGTATTGGTAGCTGCAATGGCAATGGGCAACGTCTCCTACAGGTAAGTAAACTCAATGGATTCAGAATAACTAACACTTATTACAAACACCGCGACATACATAAGTACACATGGGTTTCACCTGATGGGCTGCATAAGAATATGATTGATTACATATTAATTAACAGCAAATGGGCTAGTTCTGTTAGGAATACCAGGGCATATAGGGGAGCTGATATTGGATCTGACCATTACCTTGTTAAAAGTGTGTTGCAACTTAAACCTAAAAAGTGTTGTGCTAGGGTTAAAAAATTTACTTTTAATACTGAAGCTCTGAAAGATCCAGTTATAGCCAAAGCTTACCATGATAGGTTACTTAGTCATTATGACAGTCATGGTTTGCTTACTACTGAAGTTGAGGAAGAATGGGATAATTTTAAACAGGCTTTTTTGGACACTAACAGTACGCTTTTAGGAAAAAAGGAACAGAAGAGGCAAAATTATCTGAGTGATAAGGCACTTGAGCTTATTTCGGAAAGAAAGAACTACAGGAATGCCCTTAATCAATACCCTACTAGTCCTAATAGAAAGCATTACAGAGACCTTAATAAACTTGTAAAGGATCAGTTAGCTGCTGATAAGAATCTTTGGCTTGATGGTTTGGCTGACAAAGCCGAGGAAGCAGTTAGACAGCACAACAGCAGAGAGCTGAACCACATAGTTAATGTTTTGTGTGGTAGAAAACGGACAGGCATACAAGGATTGAAGGATAAACAAGGTAAGGTTATAGAAGGGGAGGATTCTGTCATGGCTAGGTGGGCTGAGCATTTCAGTGATGTTCTAAACAATGCAGTTAGTTCTACTCCCATTGCTTGCAATGATGATAGATGCATTGGTGGCTTTAATGTTGGCCCTATAACACAATCTGAAGTTATTTTGGCTGTTTCTAAACTTAAACTTCATAAATCCCCAGGGGTAGATGAAATTACTACGGAAATGCTTAGAGCTGGGAATGTTTCGGTTACCACTTGGATGACTGAAATTCTGAATATCTTTTATGATAAAGGCATGGTTCCTAAGGATTTTACCAGAGCTATTGTTATCCCTATTTTCAAAAAAGGTGATCGCAGTTCTTGTGATAACTATAGGGGTATCAGCCTACTCTCTGTTCCAGGTAAAGTTCTTTCCATGATTGTGCTTAATAGAATTAAGAATCTGGTTGACAGGCAATTGCGTGATGAGCATTGTGGATTCAGAAGTGGTAGGGGATGTGTGCATCAGATATTTTCACTTAGGCAGATTCTTGAGAAATGTTTAGAGTTTCAGAAACCTTTGGTTGCTAGCTTTGTTGATTTCAAAAAGGCTTTCGACTCTGTTGATCGTCATAATTTGTGGTTGATTGTGAGATCATATGGTATACCTGACAAGTTAGTTAACATAATGAAAGCTCTCTATAATAACACTGAGTCGTGTGTGAGAGTTGGTAAGGCTTGTAGCAATTGATTTAGCATTACTTCTGGTGTTCGACAAGGGTGCATTTTTCTCCTTTTCTCTTTAGTTTGGTTATTGATTATGCTATTGCGAAATTCACTCCAAGGAATGATTTTTGGCTTTAATGGTCTAGAGATCTGAAAATTTGTGATTTAAATTATACTGATGATTTACCTTTTTTGGCAAATGATGTTGATGAGATGAACTCTTTCATTCGAGCTGTTGATGAGACTGGTAGTAGAGTAGGTTTGGTTATAAACAGAGAGAAAACTATAGTGAAGAAAATTGGTCAGGCAGGCTGTGATTCAGTTAATCTGAATGGTTGCAATCTTGAGCAGGTGTCACAGTTTAATTATCTTGGGAGCTATGTAACAGATAATGGTGATGTGCGGCATGAGATTAACAGACGAATAGGGATTGCTGCCGGGACTTTTAAGAACCTATGGAGAGTGTGGAGAAATAGGCGTATACACCTAAAGACTAAAATTAGACTGTATAATAGTTTGGTTCTTTCTAGGGTTAGTTATGGTAGTGAAACTTGGACACTTTGTAAACATGATAACAGGAAACTAGATGCTTTTGATTCCAGATGTTTACGCAGTATCTTGGGCATTAGCTGGTTCAACTTTGTAACTAATGATGAGATTAGGCAAAGGAGTTTGCAACTCCTTTAAGCAGCATATTGTGCAGAGAGAGACTCCGTTGGTTTGGCCATGTTGCCTAGGATGCTGTGGGCAGACAATGTCAAACAGGACCTTGTTAGAATTGGTGTGCAGTGGCCAGATGCAGTAGATGTAGCTCAGGATAGACTTGCTTGGAGAACTAAATTGCACGGTCTGGTTGGACCTCCGTAGCCCATGGCTGCTTGATGATGATGATGATGATGATGATGATGATGATGATGATGATGATGATGATGATGATGATGATGATGATGATGATGATGATGATGATGATGATGATGATGATGATGATGATGATGATGATGAAGGTCAGCTATTGTGTCTTCTATAGATCTGATATTATCAGGGGAGCATCTCCCGGAGATCTTTTCATTGACAATTAATTACCTTACACTTCTCCCAGTTGACAGCTCTGAAGGAATCAGCGTGGGAGTGAGTAGATAGTTGTAAATTTAGGATGAGCGGTAAGTGGTCAGGAGTAGATTCTTGACTGCTATGTCGTATGAAGGAAGAAAATTTCCAAATAGGACAATATCCAGGACATCCGGTCTGTGTAAAGTATTGAATGGGTAGAAAGTAGGTGCATCTGGAACATCAATGATAATGCCCTTTCTAGTAGAGTTGTCTTCCATTTTTATTGCCCACTCTAGAGTGCTAGGCAACATTGTTTTGAGTTCAGATCACCGGCAATAACAGTAGGGTTACCACGATCAAAAATATTATCAAAGTCTGACTTTTCGAGATGTGAGTTTGGTGGTTTGTAGGTAGCAATTAGATTCAACGTCCCTAAGCTGGTGTCTGGGATGGAAATAGTCGTGGCTTCAAGAGTCTTGAGATTTGGAATTAAGATTTGAAAATGCGTGATAGAGCGTTTTATTATCACAGCAGTTCCACAGCCAGAATTGTGAAGGCGGTCTGTGCGATACACCTCATAATTAGGGAATTTTAAGCTATCGCTGACACGGAGGTGAGTTTCTCCTAATAAGATGACATCTGCCTGAGACTCAGAAAGAAAATCTCTGAATTCAGGCAGATCATTGAGAAGGTCGTGACAATTCCAAGTCACAATCTTCAGTTGGGACTTATTAAACGGCTTATCCATCGAGGTGCAGGGAAGAGATGAAGAAATCGAATGCTTTTAGGCCCACTGTAAGTTTGCCCATAAGACCATTTTCTCTCTGCTATTCCATTATAAGCGATTTCAGTTTTAGCAAGATATCTGAAATATTCAGTTGTCTAAAAAATTGTAGAGTATCATTGAGGTCAGTTAACAGGTTTGTTTCAAACTCACCGTTTCTCAGAGGAGATGGTTGTGGACTCTGATTTTCAGCAGATACTCTCCTTGTGACTGAGTGATCTTGTGCAGTATCCTTGGGGTACCGTTTGTCTTTTGTCAACATTAGTAGTTCTGGCCGCTACACTAGCGTACGATATTTTGGGGTCTACCTTATCGGCTCTCCCTCCTTTACTTGTATGTTGCTTAGACTGTTTATCGTTGGTAATTTTCCCATAGTCCTTAGTATGGAAGTGTATACAGCCTTTGTAATTTGCTGTATGGTTTGACCCACAGTTGGCACACTTAGGTTGTTCATCGTTATTAAGTCTAGTGCAGTCCTTGGTAAGGTGACTCTCTTTTAAGGTGGAAGAGGTCTGGTAGTTCGTAGATTTTCTTATTAGCTGCGTCTTTCGGTAGCTCAATAAGATAGACTGGGAGGGGGGTCCTATCCTTACCGCTCTTCAATTGAGAGAGTTTAATGATCGAAAAACCCAGGCCTACCAGTTCGCTCGTAAGTTCATCACAGGTAATGTCAAGGGGTAAGTTTTTGATAATGACCTTAAGGTTTTTCTCACCCTTCAATTTGTAGGTGTGAAAATTTCGTCCTGAATTTTCGAATTTTTTGGAGAAGCTTCTGAAGTCTGCAATGCAGTTGGTCGGGATTCTAATCGAATCACCACAGTTTTTTTGCAGAGAATCTCTCCAGCGCTAATTTAGTAAGTTCTTTTTGTAAAATTGACCAGTTCTTGGGAGAGCTAAGTACGATAGATGGTATTCTATCTTTCTTGGCTTTTACAGTAGCAAAAGCCGTCTGGGCCTGAGACTGATTTTCTTCAGTCTCCTCGTTCATTTCGGCCTCGTCTAAATCGGAAATTTCGTCGTGAAGGACTGAGTATTTAGACTTGGAGGCAAAATTCGGAGCGTCGGAAGGAGATAGAGATCTCTTATAACCCTTCGTAACTCGTTGAAAACGTCATTTTTAGCCTCAGATCCAGAATCGTTAGCTAGATAATTTGAGGTACTAGCGTGGCTAGTGACATTAGAAGCCTGTTGGCGGCAGTTAATATCGCATTCGTGATCATTGATATCTTTCTGAAGATAAAATTGTTGTAGAATTGTTTTGTTAATGAATGCATAGCGCTCAGGAGGGAGGCCATGTAGGTTATCCATACTCGGGAGATTGTATAAAACATCGTTTGCATCTGATAACAACAAATGTTTTTGCGATAGGAAATCGCAGAGTCCAGTTTCAGCTCCTGCGATTGAGGATCTCTCACCCATATCAGGGACCAAGCATTCGTCCATGTCAGGTGTATCGCAAGTCTCCTCATGAGCAAAAACATCTTCTTTGTTAGCAATTTCCATTATAACAAAGGAAAGTCACAAGAATAAGGAAAATGCATGGATACTGGGAGTCAAGACGATCCAGCAAAGCGCTTGGTGTCCAAACAAACTATCAGTTAAATAAAATAGCCTCTCACCTTTAGTTTGTAGATTGCAGAGCTTCTCAATAATCCAATTAGTGTAGAGCACAAAAACACAAATCCAGAAGCTTGGCCAAGTCAAAAACGAAGCACCCTTTGTTTCTATAGGTTATAGAAGAAAACGACTTGACTTGACCTGCCTCACTCATCATCTTGGATATTCCTGTGTATTGTTTATCATACAAAGCCTCATCCAGACATATTATTAGTGACAACTAAAAGGAAAAAAATAGAGTTGAAATTTATTTTTCTATCTTTTTTTTTAATTATATCTTTTTTGCTTGTATTTTTTTATTTATTTATTTTTTTTTACATTTTTTCAAATAATTCTATCTCTTTAAAAAAGAGATCAATAGTTTATAACATTTAACTCTCATAAAATTTTTTTGTGGTTCCAAAATACCTTGAAAATTAAACTGTGTAATGACACATTTTGTTAACTTATCAAAATATTTTTTTCTCTGTGAGTTATATTCTTTACATTTAAAAATGATATGCTCAATATTTTGCGTCATATTACAAGTATTACAATCTGGTGAGTTTTTTTAACATATATAAAGTTGAGTTTGTTAGTGCCATATTTACCTTAATTCTCATAATGAGATTAATTTCTTTCTTATTTAGTCCAAAGTCCTTAAATTGTGTTTTTTTTTAGATATATGATACCTATGTGTATTTAATGCATTTACAGTGTACCAATTTTGTAACACCTCCCATAGTATTGTCTTATTTTGTTTTTTATGTAGCAATAAAAAGTAAGGTGCATGTATTGTAGTATTAATTTCCTGTGCTTGTTTTGCAAGTATGTCTACCAATTCATTATTTTTTACATTTATGTGCGATGGGATCCATTGAATGTGTATAATATTATTTTTTATGATATGTTGTTTTGTTAAAAATAGAATGTCATTAATAGGAAAGTTACTTTTTAATGGATTATTATAAAATATTTCTATTGAAGTTTTGCTGTCAGTTAGTATCACTATTTTTTCATTATTAAATTTTTGAGCCCAGTCTATAGCATATAGTATTGCAGTAATTTCTGCGATAGCTATTGGATTTGGTGTGTCTAATTTAAATTTGAATTGAAATTTTTCAGATTCACAGTAGAAAGCACCTGATGCAATATTTCTGTCTGCATTCATTCATTCAAAACGTTACTGTGAATGTTGGTAGTCCTTCTTCAGTCTAACGCAATCAAAAAATTTTATTTAAAAGGCTTTGTTGAAGGATTAATTCTTTTTTTTAATTAAAACTTGTAGAGTAATAATATTGATTTTTTTAAGAGAATTGATTTTTTATATATATATATTATATATATTTATTTCTATATTTTTTTCTGTATTATTTATTATATTTTTTCTTTTTTCTTTTTTATATTCTTTTTTCTATTTATTTTTATCTATATATATATATATTTTGTTTTATTTTTCAAACCCAAAAGGTAATTTACCTCTAAGAAAAAAAAGTGTTTAAATTAAATTCCAATAGTGTGTCTCTTTAAGGAACTCCAAGATTAAAGCATAAGATTTAATTCTTAAATACTCTGACGGGTGATTCAAAAGAGAATCGATCCTAAATTCTTGAAAACCAAGTTTTTAAAGCTTATCAAATAAGATTTGTCTAAGATTCTCAAATTTTCTACAGTTTAATAAAATGCGAATTGTATTTTCAGGTAAGTTACATATATTGCAGTTTGGAGAATTTATAAGTTGAATTTTAAATTTAGTGCTATTAAGCATTATTTTATCTGTTCTTAAACGATATAATATCTTTGTTTCCAGTCTAGTAAAGGGTAATTTTTGTACATTGTTTATATTATTTGATAAATGATATCTAAAAGATGGCTTAAGAATAGAATTAATTTGAAAATAATTTTCTGTAAGATAAAATTCTAATTTTTTTAAGTCAAGTTTTGCAGTAGAGTAAAAAGAAAAAGTTCGTGAATATTCAGTTATGTGCATTTTTAGCAATTAAATCAACATAATTATTTTCTGAAATATCTGAATGGGAAGGAACCCATTGAATTGTGATTAAGTTGTTTAATTTTTTGTTTTCTTTATTAAATACTAATACTTGTTTAATATAGTAATTATAATTTGAGTAAAACTTTTGTGATAAAGTTTGAATTGCTCCCTTGGAGTCCGCAAAAATTACAATAGTTTGTCTCTAACATTATGTAGAGACCATTTTAGTGCTTCAATAATTGCAAAAAGTTCTGCTTGGATAATAGAAGCATGATTAGCTAATTTGAAAGAGCACTGTTGATTAATGCTGGGAATATAAAAAGCAGCAGATACAGAAGATGGATCAGTGAATACTGATCCATCAGTAAAAATTTCTAAAAAGTTACTGAAATATTCATGTTTGTATGTATAAAACAAGTTAGCAATAACATCAGCAGAAAAATCTGTTTTCTTTAATAAGGTGGGAATTTCTATATTAAAAATTGGTGAAGAATATTGCCAGGTTGGAATAAGTTCTGGAATATCTCCTTTAAGAGTAAAAGAGGAAAAATATTTTTAAAAAATTTTAAAATTTCTTTTTCGTTTTTTGTTATAGAATAGTATGGAGTTCTTTTAAATCTGATATAAAAAGGATGTGTAGGTAATTTAAAATGCAATTTAAAGTAATAATTAATTAATAAAATATCTTTTCTGATTTCAAATGGGGGGGATAGCTGTTTCAGCTATCACTGCCAGAGTTGGACAGAATTTAGGAACCCCAAAAGCAATTTTTAAACATTGGTTTTGTAAACCACTTCATTTTTTTAAAATTCTAGAATTTATATTTGGAATAAATTCAAAACCATATTCTATTTTGGCACGAATTAAGTTTTTATATAATGTTATAAGATGTATTTGGGGCAAAAATCTCATGGAGTGTGTTTTCAGTTTATTCAACTGAGGCATTTCACTAGATTTTATAGGGATGCCTTTCATCTTTTTTAGCTTGTTGCTAGCTTTTAATTTCTTCTTTCCTCCCATCGTAATCCACAATCATATTCACTGAAGAAAAGGAAAAATACTACATCAAAAACGGAGCACCAAAAAGGACATCTAGACTCTTCACTAGCCTACTAACAGAGTCCTCCTTCTTCTGTCTGTATTGTTTGTTTGTTACACGTTACGTTCCAATGAGATTTCCTTCTTCAGGCTTTCTCAATACAAAATTTTGATGTGAAAATTATATTAGTTTGAAAAGGTTGAATAAATTCATCTAGATTGTTATTTTTTTTTATTATTTTGAATTAATGTTCGCCCATGTGTGTTTTGAGTGTATATAATAGTGTTGGGGAGTTATTGATTATAATGTGGTGGCTGTCTAGAGTGAGGTGGTATAAGTGGTATAAGTATTTTGAGTAATGAGATTAAAAATAAGGTGTGATGGTTATTCCTGTTTTGTTATATATATTTTTCCGTGAGTCTCTGCATTTAAGTTTGAGTTTATATGTTTGATTTGCGAGTTTAATAACACAGATTTTAGTGTTGAAAGTTTTTTTTATATATACATATTTTTTTTATTTTATTTCTTTTTATATATATTTTTCCTCTCGGACTAGAGAGTGTTGTTTTATTTTATTTTTATTTATTTTTATTATAGTTATTTATGTTTTTTGTGAAATATTATATTTGTTTGTGTTTTTTATTTATATTTTTTGAAGTACTTTCAATTATGTCTTTTCATATTTTTTTCTCACGTTGTTATAAGTATTTTATTGATTTTTTAGAGTATTTTTATTATTATTATTTTTTAAAGTATTTTCATTAATATCTTTTCATATTTTTCTATTTTATTTTTTTGTTTGAATAAATTTTTTTAAGTTATACCTTTTTTTTTGTATATATCATTTTATTTTTGGTTTGATTTTGTTTATTGTCATAAATTATTTTTTTTGTTTATTTATCTTTTCTTTTTTCCCCTTAAAAAAGGGGGGGGCATAGGCACAGTGAGGGGGATGAGTGTGATTTTAATGTCTGGACTAAGAGGGACTGGGTTCAAGTGAGTTTATGGGAGTGTAATTTTTTTTTTAAGCTAGTGAATGGGTGTGAGAGATGTTGGGATTCCAATTTTTAAATTGTTTTCCCTCCTTTATTTATTTATATATATATATATTTTTCCCCTGTAATTAATGGCAGGATTCCATGGAAGAGAAGTGTTAATGTGTTGTGTGGAGAAGAGTTGGTTAAGGGGAAGAAAGGAAAGTGTAACAGATGAAGAACAGGAAGGAGCTAGAGACGGTTCCAAATAGGGGTAGAGATGAGAAAGTTAAACAGGAGGCCATAGATTTTAATTTTAGGAAAGTTCTCTGGAGGGTCTAAAAGCATTTTGATGAGTTGCTCCTGAATGTTCAGCTCTGAGAGGGAATTTAATAAGATTTCTCTTTGTGATGTAAATCTGTCACAATTTAGAAGTATGTGATTAACAGTTTCAGGTGTATTGCATTTGCAGCAGTTGGGGGTAGGAGTCAATTTTAATTTATACAGGGAAGAGTTTAGTAGAGTAGAGTTTGTTCTGAGGCGGTAAAGGTTTTTTAAGTGATTTCTGGGGAAGGGATAATTTTCTATGTGGGAAGTGTGTTGTGCAAGCATGAATCTAAAGTTTTTTCTTATAGAAGCATGTAAGAGAAAGTATTTATTGGTAAGCTGCAGTTCAAGTTTGTTGATGTCATGTTTGGTGTTTATGTAAAAATTAAAGGTGTTGTGAGTCATATGTGAGGCGTGTGCCATTTTGGCGAGCAAGTAAACATTGTCATTTTCAGAGATACCCACATGGCTAGGAATCCATTGAAAAGTAATGGTGTTTTTGTTGATTTGTTGGTTGTAGGTGGTCAGTGTTAAGGTATTATGAATGTGGAGGAGGTAAGAGAATATTATCTATAATCAGTGTTAAGGTATTATGAATGTGGAGGAGTATAAGAATTCATGGATTAGGGTTTGGATGGCTCCTTTAGAGTCAACAAGTATAATAATATTTTGGTTGTTTAGGTTTTGGAGTGACCATTTGAGAGCCTCAATGATGGCAAAAATTTCAGCATGTAATATGGATGTGTGGGGGGTAGTTTAAAGGATAGGGATGTGTTATATTGAGGGATGTGGATGGCGGCCCCTGCAGAGCCTGAATCAGGTAAAACAGAGCCATCAGTATAAATTTTTGTGTGCTTGGAGAATTGCTCATGTAGGTAGGACTCTGTAAGTTTTTTGATGGCATCATGTGGAAGGTCATGTTTGGTGAGTAGAGAGGGCATGTTGGTGAAAGTGTTGGGGCTTTGGAAGCTCCAATCAGCAATTATGGGTGGGATGTCCCCTCTCGTAGAATGATTAATATGATATTTAAAGAATTTAAAGAATTTAAAAAGATCAGGATGTGTCTTAAGTATTTTGTAATAAGGGCGTCTTATGAAATGTAGGTAGAAAGGGTGTGTAGATAGTTTGTAATGTAATCTGAGGTAATATTTGAGTAATAATATTTTTTATCTGATATGGAAGGGTGGGATAGATGTTTCAGCAATAATAGAAATGATGGGTGTGAAGATAGGGAGACCTAGTGCAATTTTTATACATTTGTTTTGTATGATGTTCATTTTTTTTAATTTGGATAAGGTAAGTTAGATAGATAAGAATTCAAGGCCATATTCTAATTTTGCTCTGATGAGATTTTTGTAAAGTGTGATCTTGTTGTATGGTGGGGTGCCATTGTTTCTGGAGGTGAAAAATTTGAATGTGTTTAGTAATTTGAGGCCTTTTGTGTGTAGGTATTATAGGTGATGGTTCCAATTTAATTTTGAATCAAGGTGCATGCCAAACAGTTTGCAGGTGGTAGATTGTGGTATGGTGTGATTATTAATTTTAAAATTAAATATAGGGGTAGTGTGTTTGAAATTGTAGAAGGGAATACAATTGGTTTTGTTTGGATTTATGTCTAGGTGCAATTTTTTGCAGTATGTAGTAAGTCTATTTAATTGTTTTTGAATTTTTTCATGTAAAATGGGAATGGTTTTGGCAGTTGTCCAGAAGGTGATGTCATCTGCATAGCATATGCAACTAATGTCCTTATAAAAATTTTTTTTAATGTCATGTATCTAAAAATTAAATAAGGTAGGGAAAAGTATAGATCCTTGTGATAATCCTTGTGTGAAATTATAAGTGTTAGATGTGTAGTTATCAAGTTTGTCTTGGAATGTCTTGGAGGAGAAGTATGTGTGTAAGAAATGTAAGATATTACCACTGAGATTAGCATTGTGTAGTTTATGCAGAAAGCCAGGGATCCAGACAGAATCAAATAAATGCCTCTGTGAGATCAATGGATATAGCCAAGATAATTTTTTTTTCTTGTTGGCTTTGTCTATGTCAGATATTAAGTGTGCTATGCAATCAAGTGATGATCTATTTTTCCTGAACCCAAGAAAGTTGTCATCATCATCATCATCATCCTCAAGCAGCCATGGGTTACGGAGCTCCAACCAGACCGTGCAATTTAGTTCTCCAAGCAAGTCGATCCTGAGCTACATCTACTGCATCTGGCCACTGCACACCAATTCTAACAAGGTCCTGTTTGACATTGTCTGCCCACCGCATCCTAGGTCTCCCCTTCTTTCTGAGGCCTTTAGGCACACTGTTCATAACCCTATTCGCCAATCTATAATTATCCATACGGGCAACATGGCCAAACCAACGGAATCTCTCTCTGCACAATATGCTGCTTAAAGGAGTTGCAAACTCCTTTCCCTAACCTCATCATTAGTTACAAAGTTGAACCACCTAATGCCCAAGATACTGCGTAAGCATCTGGAATCAAAAGCATCTAGTTTCCTGTTATCGTGTTTACACAGCGTCCACGTTTCACTACCATAACTAACCCTAGAAAGAACCAAACTGTTATACAGTCTAATTTTAGGCTTTATGTGTATACGCCTATTTCTCCACATTGTCCATAGATTCTTAAAAGTCCCGGCAGCAATCCCTATTCGTCTGTTAATCTCAATGCCGCACATCACCATTATCTGTTACACAGCTCCCAAGATAATTAAACTGTGACACCTGCTCAAGACTGCAACCATTCAGATTAACTGAATCACAGCCTGCCTGACCAATTTTCATAACTTTAGTTTTCTCTCTGTTTATAACCAAACCTACTCTACTACCAGTCTCATCAACAGCTCGAATGAAAGAGTTCATCTCATCAACATCATTTGCCAAAAAAGGTAAATCATCAATATAATTTAAATCACAAATTTTCAGATCTCTAAACCATTAAAGCCAAAAATCATTCCTTGGAGTGAATTTCGCAATAGCATTATCAATAACCAAACTAAAGAGAAAAGGAGACAAAATGCACCCTTGTCGAACACCAGAAGTAATGCTAAACCAATTGCTACAAGCCTTACCAACTCTCACACACGACTCAGTGTTATTATAGAGAGCTTTCATTATGTTAACTAACTTGTCAGATATACCATATGATCTCACAATCAACCACAAATTATGACGATCAACAGAGTCGAAAGCCTTTTTGAAATCAACAAAGCTAGCAACCAAAGGTTTCTGAAACTCTAAACATTTTGTCAAGAATCTGCCTAAGTGAAAATATCTGATGCACACATCCCCTACCACTTCTGAATCCACAATGCTCATCACGCAATTGACTGTCAACCAGATCTATAATTCTATTAAGCACAATCATGGAAAGAACTTTACCTGGAACAGAGAGTAGGCTGATACCCCTAAAGTTATCACAAGAACTGCGATCACCTTTTTCCAAAATAGGGATAAAAATAGCTCTGGGAAAATCCCTAGGAACCATGCCTTTATCATAAAAGATATTCAGAATTTCAGTCATCCAAGTGGTAACCAAAACATTCCCAGCCCTAAGCATTTTTGTAGTAATTTCATCTACCCCTGGGGATTTATGTAGTTTAAGTTTAGAAACAGCTAAAATAACTTCAGATTGTGTTATTGGGACAACATTAAAGCCACCAATGCATCTATCATCATTGCAAACAATGGGAATAGAACTAACCACATTGTTTAGAATATCACTGAAATGCTCAGCCCACCTAGCCATGACAGAATCCTCACCATCTATAACCTTACCTTGTTTATCCTTCAATCCCTGTATACCTGTCCGTTTTCTACCACACAAAACATTAACTATCTGGTACAGGACTCTGCTGTTGTGCTGTCTAGCTGCTTCCTCGGCTTTGTCAGCCAAACTATCAAGCCAAAGATTCTTATCAGTAGCTAACTGATCCTTTACACGTTTATTAAGCTCTCTGCAATACTATTAGGACTAGTAGGGTACTGATTAAGGACATTCCTGCAGTTCCTTCTTTCTGAAATAAGCTCAAGTGCCTTATCACTTAAATAAATCTGTCTCCTCTGCTTCTTTTTTCCTAAAATAGTACTGTTAGTGTCCAAAAATGCCTGTTTAAAATGATCCCATTCTTCCTCAACTTCAGTAGTAAGTATACCATGACTGTCATAATGACTAAGTAACCTATCATGGTAAGCTTTGGCTATAACTGGGTCTTTCAGAGCTTCAGTATTAAAAGTAAATTTTTCAACCCTAGCACAACACTTTTTAAGTTTAAGTTGCAAGACACTTTTCACAAGGTAATGGTCAGATCCAATTTCAGCTCCCCTATATGACCTGGTATTCCTAACAGAACTAGCCCATTTGCTGTTAATTAAAATATAATCAATCATATTCTTATGCAGCCCATCTGGTGAAACCCATGTGTACTTATGTATGTCGCGGTGTTTGAAATAAGTGTTAGTTATTCTGAATCCATTGAGTTTACTTAGCTGTAGGAGACATTGCCCATTGCCATTGCAGCTACCAATACCAAAAGGTCCTATTACTCCTCCCCAAAGGTCAGAGTCAGTACCAACTTTGGCATTGAAGTCACCAAGAACAAGGGTAATATCTCCTTTCTTGACAGAATTCAAAATATCCTGAAGTTGTCCGTAAAACCTATCCTTCTCATCCTCATCGGCATCCTCATTGGGGGCATAACAACAGATAACATTCAAGTCTTTAACTCTTGTTTGAAATTTTGCTCTAAGAAACATTTCATTAATGCACTCATATCCTAGAAGAGCATCACTAGCGTGTCTGCTGAGAAGCAGACCCACGCCTTGGTGATGCTTATTGTCGTCCCTCCCTGAAAAGAGAAATTTAAGATTATTTTTAAGAATCTGACCTTTATCCGTCCATCTGGTCTCTTGAAAGCCGAGAATATCTAATCTATAATGGTGGAATTCTTGTGTGAGGACATCAAGAGAAAAAGCTCTGTGCAGAGTCCTCACATTCCAACTACCTATGGAGAGAAAATGGTTAGTGGGATGTTTAAAGAAACTATGTTTATTGAGAGAGGGAATGCCGACAATATCAAACAGCCCCCTAATCGCAGACATGGGGCAAAGACCCGTTCCCCCACCACTAAAGGCTGAAGCCATCTACACTGGAAGACTTCTTCCAATGTAGAATAGAATGCCAATAGAAGCAAAGGGTTCAGTTGCCTGCAATGACCTCTGCTCAGGATTATCCACCAGCTGATAAACGTATCGTGTGAATCTATTCACTTGGGGCTGTCAACCCACAAGCAAACAGAAAACACAGCGGAAGACTGTCCCTCCACCACCAGTGCAGCAAAATAAGGATCCATAATCAAGCTCAGAGCCGTATATCTGTCCAGTCCAGTGGGTTTATATGGTCTGCACCAGGACCCTGTGTGGTAGACCACTCCTCAGCAGGGTAGAAAAAAAAAGAAAAGTAGCCATAGTTGTCCACCAGATCAGTAACCAGAACCAGATAACTAACGGTCTGCACCCGAGAAGACGGGGTCGGACAGGAACCAATTAAGGAACCAATTAAGTCTTTTGAGAGTGAGGCATTCAGTTTGAGTGTATTGGAAAGTAGGGAAATGGGTCTGTAAGAGTTAAGATTACTGAGTGGCTTTCCAGGTTTTAGGAGGAAAATGATTAAAATGTGTGTCCATGTGGGGGATAGTTGGTGTTCAGACCAGATTTTGTTGAAAATTAGTAATAGTTTGTCTCTCCAGGGGGTTGGGAGATTTTTAAATAGTTTATAAGGAATTTTGTCGTCACCTGGAGCAGAGTTTAGATTCAGTTTATTAATAGCATGGTTAAGCTCCTGGATTGAAAAAGATTTGTCTAGAATATAAGAGGCAGGTTTAATGTTGTTTAAAAGGTTGTTGATATTGTTAGTGAAGGAGGTTTCCTGTTTGTTAAGATTTAGTTTACGTGCAATTTTGAGGTTAGATGCAAAGAGATTAGAGGTGTCTTGTAAAATAATGTTATTCTGGATTGCGATTTCTGCCATAGGTATGGTTTGAGTTCTCTGTGTGTTGATGTTTTTGTATGTTTTCCAGAGGCTGCGTTCAGAGGAAAGAGTTGTAAGTTGGTTGGTAAATGTTTGCCAATTTTCTTTATATAGTAATTTTAATTTTTTCCTGACTAATGCATTGATTTTTTTATAGTTGTTGATGTCAGAGAAAGCTCTGGAGTCTTTTGCTTTGTTCTCAGTTTTTTTCTAATGGCAGATAATCTGTTCATGTAGCAAATATTTTTGGTATTTTCGGTAGTTTATTTAGAAGGGTTTTGAAAGCAGCTTTGGTAATGTCAAAAATGTGGTTTAAGAATGTGTTGTAATCATTTAAGTTTGTTGAAGGTGGGTGTAACGCTCCAAAACAAATGCAAAATACTTGAAGTTTTATGCTCCGGATAGCTTAGACGGGCGCCAGGCAATAATTAACAAATTGCCAAAAGTAGAATAAGTTGATAAAATGTTGAGTTAGGGTTCAAATACCAGCGAGCGTTAATGAGTAAGAATCAAAATGATTGTCAAGTAATATAAAAAAATCCTTAATTCGCGTTGCTCAAGAGAAAAAACTGTACAGACTCAAAAGGTTTATAACAAAACAGATTTATTTCCAAAATAATTCAACTCACCAAGACATCAATGAAGAAACATAACTCCTGTGCTACACGCACTGTGCTTGGTGCTACGCACCTTGTGCTCTCCTTAGTGCTACTGCACTAACTCCCCCTGTGACTCGCAGGTCACGGTTTAAAAGACAGTAGCCGGCGCATGCCGGGAAAGACATTTGCATACTATGACGAACGACGCAAGCTATGACGCAAGACGGGGCGTGTCCTTTGCACGCGCTTTAACGGTACAGTCGGAAGATCGGAGTTGCGGCGCATGCGCAACTCCTAGAATCTCTTGGATGTGAGTGCTGTGATGCCAAAAAGGAAATAAAAAATCCCCAAAATGATAAATATAACGTAAATTAAACAAAACTGGTTAAGGTAAAGCAAAAGTGAACGGTGGGGCATCACATAGGGAGTGGGTAAGTATTTTCTTAAATAATGGCCAGTTGTTTAGGTGTATGAGTTTTTAATAATGATTTTTAAGATTTGCTTGTATAATGATAGGGTGGTGGTCACTTCCTCTGGTGTCAGGTAATATAGACCAGGAAAACGTTTCAGAAATTTCAGGGGAAATGAAGGTAAGGTCAATTACAGATCTATTGTTGTTTGTGTTTTCATGTGTTGTTGTTTTGGTGTTTAGGTTGATAAAATTTGTGTTGGTGATAAAGTTACTTAGGTAAATATCAGGATAGTTGGTTGTGTATGAGTGCCAGGAAGGGTGGTGGTTATTAAAGTCACCTATTAATATGTGGGGTGAGGGGATTTGTTTAAATATATCATGATAAATAGATTCTTTAATAGCAAGACCAAGATTATAAATATTGACTAAGGAAAAAATGAGTTTTTCGACCATCACTTGCACTACAAGAATTTCAAGGTTATGATAGTTATAGGATATAGGAAGAATTTTGTGTTTTATGCTTTTTTTAATAAGGAATCCAACTCCATTTTTACTGTGTTGTGAGAAGTAAAAGTAAGGGAGGTAGTTAGTTATGTTACAATTTTTTTTTACTTTGAATCTCTTGTAGTGCAAAGATATCAATACCATGATATTTACTTAGAAGAATATTTTTTGCTATTTCAGTAGGAGATAATAGCGGTGCTATCGAATTGCTCAAGTTTTCAAGTTTAGCAGCAACACTTACATATGTCTTGGCATTATTGCTTGTACTTGGTTGGTGGTAGACATTATCACATGTAGACGTAGTAGTCACTATAGAAAAGTTATTAGAGTTAATAGAGTTATATTGTGGATTGTTGTGAGGCACGTTGTTGACACTGGTCGATGGGAGTTGATCGTTGCGTCTTGTAGTAGCATCAGGTCGCTCCAGAAGAGGCACTTTATGGAATGGTGGATGAGTAGAGTTGATGGTAGTTGATTGAGGAAGGTGGAGAGAGTTGATTTCTCGCTTAGCCTGTATGAAAGCAGATGACCAATTACAGTGGTCATGATCTCTTATGCGCATGGCGCGGCAGGCAATTTTTTTTGTAGGGCATCCAGGGTAGGTGGCAGGGTGTTGACCACTGCAACTGGGGCATTTTAATTCTGTTGACAGGCACGTTTTGTGGGAGTATGGGCCTCCACACCTCTTGCACCTTACCTTGCCTTTGCAGAAAGTTGCGATGTGGCCCCATCTATAGCATTTACTGCACAGGGCAGAAGCACCAAAATAGTTCTTGACTCTGAAATGTGAGAAACCGATGTCCACGCTTGCTGGCAGTTTAGGTGATGTTGTGTAGATAATAACATTTTCGAGATCCACTTTATCGTACCTGTTGTTGGCAGGGTTGGGTATGTATCTACTCATTCGACGAATCTTATAAACATCATATTTTTCAAGGCACTTTAGAAGAAAATCTTCATCATATTTAGTGTTAACTCCCATAAACATCCCCATGGAAAAGTCCTTGGAAGGAAAGCATGATTCAACAGGTATTTCAAGAATTTTGTCGATGGTTTGTAGTTTTTGTAGATCCATTTCATTTGTGGTAAATACGATCATGTCTCCTTTGCGAGTGAATCTGCCTTTGATATCTTTTTGAAGAATATTGAAGAAAAAGTCAGTGACCTTGCCATCGTCCAGGTCCGAGAGCTTACAGGTAGAGTTGAAGAAAATCAGTGCTAGTTCGTTATTTTTGACTTGAGTTTTGGAGTTTGTATCATAGGATTTTTTATTTTCACTGTGTATCACTTCAGGTGGTTTTTCGTTTCGATATTCACTTTTTTTAGAGGTTCTTCTTCCGATTGGAAGGAACTCTGCGAGTCAGTTGACTCATTCAATGATAGGATTGATCCATTCGGAGTTTGGTCTTGATTCGAAGTTCTAGAACAAACGCTGTCTTTGTCATTTTCGTTTTTATCAAAATTTATTTTCAATTCTAGTAGTTCGGTTAAGTCGTTTGTTGAAAGCGATCTCAAAGACATTCGAGTGACATGTCTGTCCAGTTTTTTTAATTGAGCTTTCTCAGAAGACTTTATCGGGATACCCGATGTTTTTTTATGTTTGGGATTTTTACCTTTTTTAGCCATCATACAAGAGATGAGATTCGGCGTAGAGATCAGCACTGGACGATTGAAGCGGGCGAGGCAACACAATCCAATGTAGAAGAACCGAGGGTCTCATAGTTGAAGATCATACTAAAAAATTATATAAAAGCATAGGCCACTAGCGGCACGTCTGACCTTTAGAACAGCTCAAGTCAGAATCTCTTCTGTCTGCATTTAATGATCCATCAGTATATATCTTCTTGAATTCAGCGATGATGATGATGATGAAACGTCCCACAAAATTGAATTTTCCAGAGCGAAGAGAGCGCTCTGATTCATTCAGGTCTTATTAACACAAAAAAAAAGTATTTTGTACTAATTTTTTTTTCTTCCAGTGTTGAGATTAGAAGTAATTATGTAGTAATTCTTCATGTTGAGAAAAATGAAAAAAAGGAAAATAACTATTTTCCTAATTTAAAATTAAGTTTTTTATGTCTAAAATATCTTTATCTTCATGTTGTTTATGTTGTATGAGAAAGGTGTGTATTAAAAAAAATAGTAAATATTGTGTGTAGTCTTCATATGGTTAATGTTGAAAATGGATTGGAAGAAAAACATTTTTTAGACCATTATAACTTTATAACTTGTCAAAGAGTGAACAATCTTTAAAAAAATCAATTAAATATTGAAATAATTTAATTTTTATCTTGAGGTTGTCATGATTAAGTATAGCTTTAAATGTAGGTTCAGTGATTTTATATTTATGTAGTTTGTTAAAGTACATAATTCTTTGGGAGATGTATTCTTTACAGTAGAAGATGATGTGCTCAAGTGTGTGAGGGATTTGACAGAAGTTGCAGTTAGGAGAATTTCTCTGTCTGAGTTTAAACAAAGTAGTGTTTGTTAATGCATAGTTTGTTTTGATTTTTGTAATTAAATTTATTTCTTTTTTGTTGAAACCATAGTCATTAAATGTTGAGATATGATTGAAAATCTTAAATCTATGAGAGTTGTGTGCTGAAGTTTTGAAAGTAGGCTTGGATTTCTAAAAAGAGTGATTTTTTGTTATCTTGTTTATGTAAATATGTAAATGTAGGAGTTGTAATTACATTGTTTTCATTTAATGCTTTTTTAGCTAATGAGTCTGCCTGCTCATTACCAGTTATACCTATGTGTGAAGGTAACCATTGAATATGTAAGAAATTATTTTAAGTGATATGTTCATATGTGAGAATATAGATGTCATATGGAAAATTTGATTTGTTTGGATTTTCATTAAATAATTCATTTGCAGACTTGCAATCTGAGAATATAACAATAGAAGAAGTATTGAATATTAGGGCTCATTCAGCAGCAAATATTATATCTGAAGCTTCAGCTATAATAATAGGAGGTTTTTTGTTAAATTTGAATGAATGAGAAAAGTTGAAAGTAGGACATTTGAATGCTCCAACAGATAGGCCATTGATGTCACAATGGGATCCATCAGTGAAAATTTTAATGTGATATTTGAATGATTGTTCTATATGAAATTCTGTTAGTTTTTTTAAAGAAATAGAGTTCTGAAATTTTTTATTAAAAATTCCTTGAATGTTTGTTGAGATAATTGGTGGACAACTGATCCAAATAGGAAAAGTTGAGGGTATGTCTCCACTTGAGTTAAGATTGATTATTTGTAAAATTTGATCTTTAAGGTTGATTTTATTTAAGATGGAATCAAATGATCCTGATAAGATTTTTTTTATTGGATGATTTGTATTTTTGGAAATAATTCTGTAAATTAAATTTGATAATAAGTATTTTGATTTTATACTTATAGGAGGAATGGCTGTTTCAGCATATAAATCTATTGATTTGCTGCCAGGTAGAATACCTAATGTATGTCTAATAATCTTTGTTTGAATTTTTTCTAATTTATTAAAGTTGGTTTGAGAGATATTAAATAATAATTCTATGCCATATTGATATTTAGGTGCAATTATATTGCTGTATAGGAGAAGTATATACTTTGTGTTACTTCCCCACTTGGCATGTCCAAGAAATCTGAGGAAATGAAAGAGCTTGTTACTTGTGAAAGTAGCATTTTTGATGTGATATTTCCGTGTTAAATGATGATCAAAATGTAGACCTAAAAATTTTGCATTATTTACAATTTGAAGATTAGAATTTTCTAATTGTATATTAAATGTATTAGGAAGTAGTTTTGTTTTGTGAAAATTCAGCGACGACAATCCTATCGTCCTCTAGGATTGAAACAGCATATCATGCAGATCTGGGAGAGGACTTTTCTACAAATTCTCTTCCCGACCATGGAGAAAGCGTCCCTGCTTTGCCGTCTACTTCGTATGTGATACACAATGAATGTCAACCAAATCCTAACAGTTTTCCATCGATCAATTAGGCTAACAAGGTCAAAAAAACATATTTCTGGAGCTAAATCTAGTTCTCACGAAAATATAAAACATTCTTCTCATTCTTCTAGTGACAAACATCATGGAGATGCCAGGATCTAAAAAGAACAAACATTCCAAAAATGGGGATGGTAATAGAGCAGTGATTCCCAACCTTTTCTGGACCATCGCCCCCTTTAAAAGAGAACAAAAATTTCAACACCCCCTAGTCCACAATAGTTAATTTTATATGAAATATTAAAATATTGTTGCATATTATCTGTACCTAATTTATCTGTTTATTTATCTATTAAAAATCATGAAGCAGAAATTAATAAAACGACAACCAAATGTACAATAAAATTGTTTATTAAAATTTTAAAAATAAACACAGAAACAATAAGAAATAAAAAAATAATGAGATAAACACAAAATTATTAATAAATAAAAAAATTAATGAGATGTTTGAGGCTGGTGGAGTGTTAACAATTTGTTAATGTCGGGTTCCAATTTCGTTAACATCAATCGCAGATCGCCACGTTCAGTGATGTGTAGTCTGTTCCTCTTCTTTGACAGTAAATTAGCTACTGCACTGAATCCACGCTCAGCCATATAGGACGAAGTAAATGCGATAAAATCTTCTGTACTATTGCCCACAATCCAGGGTAGAGAACTGGTATTGATTTTTGAAGCCAGAACTCTTGGTATCCATGTTTGAATTTTACTTTGAGTGCTTCGTTAGTCGTGAGTTCTAAGAGTTCCTCTTCCAAATTTGATGATTCTTCAGTATCTGTGTTTGCGAAAGGATCTAAAACCCAACTCGGCATATTCATGTTTAAAATATCTTGGAAACGCTCCGTAAAATCAACATGAAGAACTTCCAAGTGTTGGCAGTAAGTAAGTAAATCTTCCGGTTTTGCAGAGACTGCTGATAATGTGGGAAAGTAGTTGTATTCACCTCTACCTAGATTTCGTTTGAATAGAAGTTTTCCCGCATGACGTTTTTTATTTTAATTAAATTCAATTCATCACCTTGCAATTGTAAATTAACTTGATTAAATATTTTAAACAGGTCTGTCAAATAAGCGATGTCATTTTTTGACATAATCAGGTTTTCGCGCAATTTTTCGTCTCTGTCTTCAAGAAAGTCCAGTACTGAGTCAAATAGATTGAAAAAACGATTCAGACAAACACCTTTAGAGAGCCAACGTACTTCTATGTGCAGCAGCAAGCGATTGTAATCTTCAACATTTTCATTACAAAGCTTACCAAATAATCGGTCATTCAATGAATTGCTTCTAATCTTATTGATTGCTTTAATAACGTAATGGAGTGACGTATGCAGACGTTCATTCAAAATTTTTGCAACTAAATGTTGACGATGAATAATACATTGTACAGCGAGTACATTTGGTACTGCTTGTTTCAAATGCTCTATGAAACCCTTATGACGCCCTGTCATTGCTGGAGCACCATCAGTAGCAGCAGACAAAATATTGCAAATAGGAATTTCTTTCTCTTCAAAAAAACTTTTGCATGGTATTAAATATAGATTCTCCCTTTGTATCAGATTTCAAATTTTTAGCAAATAATAACTCTTCATTAATTTTTTTCTTCTTTTATAAATCGTACGTATGATAAGAGTAGAGCTTTGTTATTTGGTAGAGTTGATTCATCGAGTTGAATGGAAAATTTGCAAGTCTTTAAGTAATCAATAATGATATTTCAACGTCTTTTGCCATTTCATCTATTCTTCTTTGCGCTGAATTATTACTGAGAGGAATTTTTTTGATGATATCTGACGGTGGCTTATGATGAAAAACAGTTTTTAATATCTCTTTGACTGCCGGCAAAATTAATTCCTCGCCAACTGTGTGTGGTTTTCCTGCTTTTGCGATTAACAATGAAACGTTATATGAGGCTCGTAGTCCATCATCATCTTGTTTAGAAGACGACGAAAAAAGGTTTGACATAGTTGGCTGTTTTAAATATTACTTTTCCAGTTCTTGAAAATAGGATAAATCTTTGTTCTTCTTATCAGCATGCATTTTATTTAAATGCTCTTGTAGCCTAGAAGGTTTCATAGCTTCATTTGAAAAAACCTTTCGGCAAATTAAACACATAGGTAATGATTGGTTTGTAGGAGAGTACGTAAATCCATATTTCAAATACTCAATACTGTACTGCCGGCATTTCTTTTTAGATGTAGATTCAGACATTTTCAAATACAAATTAACTTCTCAACAGATTTATAGATAGTTATAAAAAATATGTTTATAATGACTTCTAACACTTATCACTCACGACTATTTATCACGGCGAAGCACATAAAAATAATAAAACATTCCTAGAGCTATCGCTTTTATAGATTTGATTTTGTGCACGCATTAACTTGTATGTTTGCGATGCCGGCGCACTTGCTCCGTAAACAAGTCATTTCAAGCTCCCATATTCTTGTCGAAACATGTTAAATTGCACGGAACCGCGTGTTTGCCTACCAACTTGCAAGGACTTGTCACCGTCAATCTATTCTAAACTAAAACAAATTTGGTATAGGTATACCTAATGCTAATTTAAAAATGCTTATTAACACGATAACAATAAGATAATTTACATAGCTAGATAAAATATTTATTCATGAAAACAGGTATTTTCAAAGTATTTTATTAAAAAAATAATTATAAAAAAATATTAAATATAATAAATTTATTATTATTATATTATTATTGCATCAAGGTTGATTTGCCTATCAAGACGGACACACATGTCCAACATAATAAGCCTGATATAGTAGTGCATGAAAAGGTATTGAATGAGATTACAATTATTGAAGTAGGAATAACATCTCAGGATAACCTGCAGACAGTAGAGGTTGAAAAGAAGAGGAAGTATGATCTGCTGGCTAATGAGTTGAGCCTAATTCACAAGTGTAATGTTAATATTATACCTTATGTTCTGACGTGGGATGGTATTGTAACTACGTACCATAAAGCATACTCAAAGCGACTTGGAGTGGGAAAACATATTGAAGCTTATATCTAATCTGTGATCTTGAAGAGAACTTTTGAGAGCATCTCAGTCGACTTCAGACGTACCAGTACGCTAGTAGGCGATAGCAGGGAATTTATTGTCCAAGCTGCAGTTGAAAAGCTGTATATGACGGATGAGGTAGTGGATGACCAGAATCACCAGGAAGACACCACAGAATAGAAGAGATAAAAAGGTTGTCACAGAAAATTCCATTAAATTTATTTATTTATTTGACCGCCCCTCTTGACTGCCTCAACGCCCCCCATTTGCCTCTGTATCCGCTACCGCCCCAATGGAAGGCTCCAGCGCCCACTGAGGGGCGGTATCGCCCCCGTTGAGAATCTATGTAATAGAGGAATGATTATCGGACTTTTAATACAATTTATTTGATTATATTCTTCTGCAATGTCCAGAAGTCAATCTAATTAAGGATATACTCCTAAATATTCTGAATTGTGGTCCATAGAAAGACATCCAATAGTATTACAATGGAACTGTCGCGGCTTTAATAGCAAAAAACATTATTTTAAACACCTCATTAATTCTAAAAATATTAAGACAATATAAATGCAAGAAGTGCAATCAAATAATTTACCCAAATTAAATAATTATATTACTTATTTCCAAAAAAATAAAACCAATTGAATCGCAACTTTTATTCATAGAGAACTTCCACAAAGAAGGTTGGATGTTCCCATAATTAATGAAAGATTGGATTGTATTATTATTCAAACTAGAATAAATCAAACTAATTTAAACATAATTAACATTTACAATCCTGGTATTTTTATAACTTTTAAACAATATTCTAATATTTTAGATAATATTAATGGAGAGATTCTCATTTGTGGTGATCTAAATTCCCACAATCATGCTTGGTATTCATATAAAAATGACTTAAAAAGCTTACAGATTTTGAAATTTATTGACGAATTTGAATTAATTATTTTAAACCAAAATTGACTAAACATCAACTAAAGTTCACTCAGTAATTGATTTAACCCTTTGCTCTCCCGGAATATTGGGAGATATCAAATGGTCCATCTCTCCTGAGAGTTATGATAGCGACCATTTCCCTATATTTATTTCTTTCACAAAATTTCATTCCATCAAACCCAAAGTTAAAATAACTAATTGGAAACTATTTAAAGATAACCTAAACAACTCTAAATATCAACATTGTAATTATTCTCAATTAACTGAACATATTAAAGATAAAAGCAATAAATGCACGAAAACAATTATACAACAAATACCCCAAAACAATATTCATAATATTTTTGTTAATAAATTGATAGCTATCCGCAGAAAAGTGGAAAGAAATATGAAACAAAAGGGTACCTTAACATCATGTGAAAACTTTAAACGACTTGAAAAAGCTATTTGAAAAAAAATAAAAAATATTTTAAAACCTAATTGGACAATATTAACCGAAAACCTTAATACAAACTCAAGCAAAAAAACACTTATGGAGAATTTATAAAAAAACTACACAATGAACGACTCCTACAATCCAATCTATCCTCCTAAAAATCTACAATCATACTCACTAAAAAACAATTTGAACACAAAGGATACAGCAGATAATTTGGAAATTTTTTCTGTAATTTACACTACCAACCAAATAATAAACTTGATAAACTATACAACAATTCTGACATTTTTCACCAAACATTTTTAAGCAAAAAAACAGATTATATAAACAAACCATTCAAATTATCGGAACTGATATTTGCCATAAAAGCATTAAAACCAAACACAGCTTCGGGACCGGATGGGATAAACAATAAAATCTTAAAAAATCTCCCAGATAATCTCTTGAAAATTCTTCTAGATAACTTTAATCAATTTTGGACTTCAAATGAATACCTGGCTGATTGGCTCGAAAATTACATGATTTTCATTAAAAAGGAAAAAAAACCTCCAGATGACTTAAAATCATATAGACCAATATGCCTAAGTTCTAACCTTCTTAAATTATTTGAGAGACTCATAAATAATAGACTTATCTGGCATATAGAAAATAATAATATTTTAAATAAAAATTCATTTGTATTTAGACCTGGAAGAGCTACCAATGACTTATTATTATGCGTCAGAAATGATTAAACATCATTTCTGACGCTGAATTCTCAATTAATAAAAAATTTACATGGTAATAGTGAAAATAGATATTGAAAAAGCATTTGATTCAATCTCACACAGCAGTTTACTATATAAAATCCGACAACTAAAATTATGTGGAAAAATTTACAAATTTCTTTTGCATTTCATTCGAAACAAAACTTTTAAAGTAAAAATTGGAAACTGTCTCTCTGCTCAACATAAATTTAAGAATGGCTTGGTCCAAGGAGACATTTTGTCTCCTTTATTATTTAATATATATTTAAATGACCTGCAAGACATTTTTTCTCCTGACATTAAATTTGGATTCTACGCAGATGACCTTGCATTTTGGACATTTAACCAAAACCTTACAATCATACAACACAGATTACAGGATACACTGAACAAACTCTCCATATACTGTGATAAATGGAATCTCAAAATTTCAGAAGATAAAACAATTGTCTCTTATTTTCATAAATCCAAAAAAATACCAGATGATTTTAATTTAATTATTGAAAATCAAAATTTACACATAACAAATAACTTTAAATTTCTTGGAATAAATCTCGATTTTAAATTAAATGGAACCAATTCATTGACAATGCAAAAAAATCCAATAATTTATTTAATTTTCTAAAATACTTGGGGGGCTCAAAATGAGGATGCCCCAACAAAATCTATTACTGTTATACAACTCTATAATTTTGCCAAAAATTACTTATGGGATGGAGCTAATTCACAGTATTTCAAAAACAAATCAAAATAAACTAGAACAAATTCAAATAAAAATAGTCAAATTCTGCCTAGGCTTTCTTAAAAGCCCTAATAATTTCAATATATATGCAGAAACAGCTCTGCCTCCTCTAGAAATTAAAAAAATATATTTGTTATCAAATATGCTAAACAGAATAATATTAAAAAACACAAATCATCCTATTATAGACAAACTTTTAGAGAACTCTCCAGACAATATTCTGAATAATTATAAAGGAAAAATTTCTTAAAAAATATAATTCAATCAAAGACTAGTGGAGATCTTTTACCACAAACTCCATATTGGATATCTACTATCCCTATTTTGAATTCTTTCATACCTGGTATTCACTCAAAAAAATCCTCAGATCAACATAGCCAAAAAATTTTAACAGAATGATTCATTGACAATAAATATAAAAATCATATACACATTTTTACTGATGGATCTTTGGACCCTGATCACTCAATTAGTTCTGGGGCTTTTTATTGCCCAATGGAAAAAGTAGAATTCCAATTCAAGTTTAAAATATATAAACCTGTCATCATAGCTAAACTAACAGCCATTGTTTTAGCACTTAATTGGGGTACTAAATTTAATAAAAAAATATAACTATCTTCACAGATTCCAAATCATCAATTGACATCATTTTCTCTGCTCCCTTGAAATCGAATTTTAAAATAAGTGATATATTAATTTTAACCAAAAAACACCTAGAAAATGAAAATATAATCCACATCCAATGGGCGCCCTGCGCATACAGGAATAAAATTTAACGAACAGCAAAACAAGCCAAAAACATTACCACAGACATAGTCTCCAGAATTAATTTATTTAATCAAAAAGCAAAACAAAAAAAAATGTTTCAAGAAACTCAAACCTGGTATAATATAAAAGCAATTTCAACACATAGATATAATATATCAAATAAAATAATTAAATTCAATAATTTTAACCTCTGTAAAAAAGATATCACTATTATTTTAAGACTTAAAGCTAACATGGCAATAACTAATAACTTATTATTTAAAATGAGAAAGATTGATTCTCCTAACTGTGAACACTGCAACATATCTGAAACATCAGAACATATTATTTTCAGTTGTAGAAAGTACTACAAAGAAACAGAAACTTACTTTAATAAGCTAAAAACATATAACTCTAAAATTTTTAATTTTAAAAACATACTAGAGCCTGAAAAAAATCCCTGAAAGGTAAATTTAAAAAAATGCTCATTTCTTATTTAAAAAATATCAAAAAATATGAGAGTTTATAAAAAAAAAAAGGAAATGAAAATTATTGCTGAATGAGTCTGTGAACGCATTGATGTTCATAGTAATATTCAAGTCGTTGATTTTGTATTGATTTCGATTTGGCTTATATGCTGATGATATCATACTATGGTGTACTCATGATAACTACAATTATACACAATTCCTACTTCCGAAACAATTAGAATTACTTGTCAATTACTGTCTAAATTGTAATCTTGCCATAGCAGAATCTAAAACATTTATTATTCCATTTTTTAAAACTAGAATATTCCTTCTCCATTTAAACTTTTTATAAATATAGAAGAATTAAAAGTTGTAAATAATTTAAAGTTTCTTGGAATATACTTAGATTCAAAATTAACTTGGTCTATTCAAATCAATAATGCCATTATTTCAGCAAATAAATTATTTAATTGTTTAAAATACCTTGGTAACACCCAAATGGGGAAGTACAAATAAACATTTACTATTATTATACAATAACATGATATTACCTAAATTATCTATGGTATAGAACTATGGGCAATTATTGCAAAATCCAAAATAAACCAATTAGAGCATATTCAAACCAAAATTCTTAGATTTTGTCTTGATTTTTTGAGAGGAAGTAGAAATTGGGACCTGCTGCTTGAGGGGGTATTTTTTTTTATATTTTTATGCTAAAACTAGCATACCGTCTTTACATTTTAAAAAAAATATTTCTTTTTTCTAACTTATTATACAGAATTGTCCTTAAAAACCATATACATCCACAAAATTGCACATAATAATAATAAACAAAATAATTCACAAAATTAAAAATAAATTTTTGGATAACTTTATTCAACTTTCCCCAGATTTTGATCTACTGAATAGAATCGTTAATTTTCAAACCAGTGGAGATCTCTTCATCTCAATGACTCCATGGATTTCAACTTTCCCAACTTTAATTGACAATATTCCAGGTATTTCAAAGAAAAGTAACTAAGATTCAGAAACTCTGAAAACTTTATCTTTATTATACATTGAAGAACATTTTCATGACTTTGTTCATATATATATACAGATGGGTCTTCTAGTCCTGATTATAAAATTTTTTTGGATCTATTTTATGCCCTGAACTTGATTATAGCTATCAATTTAGATTTGACTCTCCTACTTTTATAATTATTTCGGAATATTATTTGAAGCAATTAAATGGACTTTAAAATTATATAATTTTAAATTTATTATATTTACAGACTGTAAGTCTGCTATTCATTGTATGTTTCAAAATCCAACTAAAGCTTCATTCCCAATATTTGTCAATGTCTACTCCTTTACACCTTCAAACATTTACAGCATCACAATCGAGTTTTCATTCAATGGATTCCATCACATTCAGGAATTCCATTCAAAGAAAAGGTTGATTCTTTGGCTAAACATGCCCAATGCCTTGACAACTATACCCCTACCCCTTCATTCATAAAGATTATTAAAAATAATAATAAGACTAGCTTGCTAGAAATTACTCAAAATTGGTATCAATCAAATGCAACTCATACACATAGATTTTCAATTAATCCTCAAATTCAACAATTTAATGATTTTAACCTTCCTAAAAAAGAACTTAATGCTATCCTGCGAATTAAAACTAATTATGCACTTACTAATTTAACTCGTTTTAGATTTGAAATTTCTACATCACTAAATTGTTTGAATTGTGACACTCTTCATACTTTACAACATATCATCTTTGAATGCCCACTATATGATGAGGCAAGACAAACCTATTTTTCCAAATTAGCCAAACTTAAATTTACTAATTTTACTTTTCTTTCTATTCTTTACTCACAAAACAAAAAATTAATCCCTGTTTTATACAATTTATTGATTTGCTTTTTAAAAAGTTCTTTTTGCTTGATTTCTTATTTAAAAAAAAAGAAATGAAAATGAAAAGAAAATATGAACAAAAAAAATATTTCCGATACTAAACCGATTATTTAACTTTGTTTTTTTTTTTTCGTTTTATAAGATTTTCTGAATGAGTTCGTTCTCTATGAGGGCGAGAATATTCAATTTGTTAATCTGTTTCGTTTGTTTGTTTGTTTGTTTCTTTGTGTGTTTGTCTCGATCTCCAAAGTTTGATATGCGATTATTGTTGGGTGGGTTGCTTTTATTTAACTCCAAGTAGGTTTTGGCTTTAGCAAAAGCTTGTTGCCAATTAATTCCTTCTTGTTCTTGAATAAAACGAGCTTTACATGCAAAAATTCTTATGCACCCAGCCCATGTGGCTGGGTGAGGTCCAGCATAGTTGGGGCATCGAAGAATTTTTGAATTACATTGGCGATGGTGGTGATTTTCGCCACAACGTTTACATACTTGTTTGCCAGTACATGTCGAAATTCCGTGGACAAATTTATAAAATCCGGTAATATAAATTTGGAGGCAAGGTATAACTCTTTTAACCATTGCCTGTTAAATCCAATATATACATAATTTGGCAACTTCTCACCTTCAAACTCAAGAACCATCTTATGTGTGGGCGAGCAAGCGGTCTCCATTTTTTTGTCAGTTTTTAAATCAAAGTGTACCCCTACCCCTTCACTCACAAAACAAAAACAAGACAACAAAACGTAGATTCAGTACTTTTTGATCAGATAATAGTTCTAATAATTCATCATCACATATATCAGGTGAAACTCCGATAACTGTTCCAAGTATTGTTTTGACAAATTTAGGGTATTCTGCTTTTACAGGGGTTTTTAGAATTTCTTCAAGATCATATATTTTAGCATGTTGTAGAGAATTTCTAAGAAATACTAAAAGTCGGCCAAATCAGATGAATTTGCAACTGATATGTTCTCCTAAGAGTCTGTAGAAGAATTATGTTATTTTCTTTATGTTTATTGAACTTAATTGTGCCTTAATTCCTGTTATTACTAATGCATAATTTTCATCTTTGGTTAAATTTTCAGGAATTTTTAAGTTCTCGTTGTCTAAGGAAGTGATAATTGTGTATTGTTTGTCGGTCTCCATTTTTTCATTGTTAGTCTTTATTATATTAGGTGTCACTGTATTTTTATTTTTTCCAGTTTTCAATGCTTCATTCTCCATTTCTTTGTTATTTATCACAGATATATTAGGTGTTCCTAATTTCTTTAATTTTTCCTGTTTTTGATGTTAAAGTCTCCATTTTTTTTATAATTCTTCGTTATCTCAATAGGTGTTGTTATTTCTTTGTTATTTGTTTCGATGTCTGGTATTACGTTAATATCTTCTGTCATAAGTTCTAAAGTATTTTGTTTAGGAGTTAAATTCGTACCTGTAGATTCTTCTTCTTTGCCTGTGTTATTTTGAACTTGAAAAGTATTTCTTCAACAGACCCTGTCGGCGACATCTCTGAATGGGAAGATAATTTTAAATCTTCAGTTAAAGTTGAGAAGTCTTTTTTATTGTCTCTGGTTTCTTTGTAATTTCTGTTTGAATAGTTATAAACTCTTGATTTTTTAACTTTGATTTTTTATCGAAGAAGGAGATGTCTTCTTTTTCTTATTTCCGTTTGTCATATTAACGGTTACTTATGCACCTGCACCAGTCAAATGGAATGAGTCTTAAAATGTCAAAGTCACAAAATATTAAGCGAAAATGGTTTAAAGTTAAGGAACTCAATTAAATTAACAATTTAAACCTCAAAACATGAATCAATAACTTTAAATACCTTTAAAACCTTTCGAATCTTTCAAAATCGTAGAGCACAAAATACACAACTGCCACCTTCGGTGGCTAACATTCACGGTTTCCGTACCCGAGTCGATATCCATATTTTTTGCCACTAGTTATTATTATTAAGCTTTTGTAAACTCGCGCATAATCTAAACTGTTGGGTTCAAAGTTGCACCCGAATACTTGTTCGGGAAACAGTTTGCTACTCACTCTGATCTGAATCCTTTCTAGTAACATGTGATCAAACACCATATTGTTTCTGGTTTGATTATTTAATCGATTAGACTTTTGTAAGACGACATAAAGATGGACAAGTTTATTTTCAGTTGCAGTAACCCGCCAACTGACATGAGAGTCAATTCGTGTATCAGATTTGTACAGTTTGCACGATTCCCATAAGATTTCATGTGGATTGTCGCTTGCTAACTGAGATTCTAGTTTTGCAAGTACTTGTAGTGATGGTTCCACTTTTGGAATAAACCAAGATACGTGAGATATTTCAAATTTATACAACCTAGCCCCAATTCTCTGAATAATGTCTTTGTCATAATTTTTAGTTTAATGGTATGTTTTACGATGCGAAACACTTTATCCACATCTCGGCAGAAACCAAACATCCGATTCAGTGGTAAGAATAAACTTACATTTTGACTATTTTTTTGTAATGCCATATCTGTCTGAGAATCCTTGATTGAATTCTGGATTTCTCTTTAACTCTTGTACAAAATCATTTATCTTATTATTCGTGTCCAGTTTATCTTCACCTCCGTCGTACAAATAATTATTCATTTTCGAAATGTCTGCCGTATCTTTGAACCACATCATACTTGTGGCAGCACTGTGTGAAAAGTCTTCGGTAAAATCAATTAAGTTGTGAATTGTGATCGTCACTCCTGGCAATTCAACATCTTCCAATTCTCTGTGTTCAATAAAATTGTACCCGTTATTGACCATCGTAACTACATCATTGCCGCCGATATCAGATCCATCTGATTTCAGTATTTTGCCTCTGACGTAAATATAACTGTGGTGTGGATGTAGAAAAACGTCCATATCTTTGGTAAATATTTCGTATTTTTTGAAATTTTTAACATTCACATTGGTTTCTCGATATTTCAAGTACTCGCATTTTGTCGTTGGATCTTCGAACAAATTCCAGTAAGAAGCTTCAACCTTCATCCTATATATACTTTATGATTTTTAGGCCATTTCTCTAAATTAACTGATTAAGAATATTTCTGCTTTTAGGGGATATTTTCTTGTTTTTTCGAACGATAGGCGACGGATTTATATAAAATATTTTAATTCGCTTTCTCAGTATCTTCATCTTTATTTGGGTCTGATGTTTAACATATAAGGCACCTTTTCCTTGTTCAAGTCAATTACTTTATTGTTCTGATCGGTTACTTTCATTCTAACGTTGTAAATGTAATCAGTTTTATTCAGCGGTAAATATATGGGGAAGAATGGATGTGTGTCGATTAAACTGCCAGGCGGTGTATGAGGCACGAAACTGTACAACACGTCGCTCTTGTGGTTATTGAGATAGGAAGATTCGACTATAGAACAGTGAATTAGAATGCGATCGACTCCTCTCGTTATGTTGGGTGGAAACATTCCTTCGTTTTTTGCTGCATCGATAATTTTCGATTCGAACCCTAGCATTTCTCGCAACTTTACTTCAGAAAAATCTATTTTATATCCTCTTGCCAAAAAAAAATCTTAATGTGGGGAGGTTGCTTTCTAGTATTATAGGGTTGGGTTGTTTTGGGTTGTTTTACCTCTGAGCGGCACTTTTTTGCACACCATGGGCTAAATGGCCAGGTCACATGGACCCCGAAGGCTCAGAGAAGGTTGGGGGACGGGACCCACTGGAACAGCTGTTGGGAGACAGATGGTAGCCTCTCGTCAAGGCCATCCAGCGTGTTCCTTAACGTGCACAGGGTATGGCTCTCCCACACACGGGACCACGGCTTAACGTCCCATCCGACGGACGGCGGCCTTTCCAAGCCCATCGGTGTCCCCTACTGACCGTGGGCAGGGCGGGGAATTTTGCGGAGATAAATCTCAACGCTGACCCAGCTGGGACTCGACCCTGGGAACTACAGATTACGAGCCTGGCGCAATACCGACTAAGCCACCCCCGCCCCAGTATTATAGGGCTAGGATCCCCAAAGACATTTTTCAAAACATCATTAAATCCGTCTATATCGTATATTCCATTCGGGAAAGTTATTTTATTCCATTGCCTTCCATTGAAGTATTTCAGAGTGTTATTGTTATATTTATCACTTATGTTGTACCAGGAATACCACATATTGCTACCGATCAGTGCTATTCACCATTGAGTGTGATCGGCGTTTCATAATTAATTTCCAAATCTTCGGGGTTGTATGCCGTAATAGTAGAGGAATTGATAGTATGAGTGCCATCTTTAGTAATATAAATACCCCCTCAAGCAACTGCTTGCCACAGAGGTCTGACAGGAGCCTGTCAGTTTATATGCCATAGTAGAAGGTCTGAGAGGATGGCAGGACCTCAGCAGAAAAACGGCACATACATCCATGCCTTATCCGGGGCTCGAACCCAGGTCCCTTAGATCGGTAGCCAAGCTTGCTAACCACTGGGCCACGGGACGGCTTAATATAGTATAGTATTATGTAGTACTTAAATGTTAGTTGTTACCAATAATTCATTTCTATCGTTAGGAGTTTGTTCAAACTGATACAATACATCATATGGGCTTAGGTTATTATTCCTTCATTTAATGTAATAGATGTAATAGCAACCGCATTTCTCAGAGTAATTTGCTTGAATTTGCGAAGAGTTATACACGATCGGCTTTGAAGATGAAAGTAAATAGTGTTTTGTGTCTTCTGGTGGCGATAAACCGAATGTATCAAAGTACTCGACGTAAGGTAACTTTGCATCATTGAAATAAGCTACCCAATGAGTTCCTGAACCACGGGAAACGTCAAAGTTCACTATACCATTTTCGTTCTTGAATATGTTTTTGGCAAAAAATCGATAGATACGACGGAATCCTTTTCCGTTTTTCATATTTTTTCGATATCTAAGTTACTTAATGGCTCTTTTTTTTTTAAATCCCTGAGCTATTTGTTTTCATGGAATGTACAAACCTTTTCCCTTTCTTTTATTTTTAGATAAGCCAGCTGCGCTTTGCTTTCCGGGAATGTGTAACCCTCCTGCAGCTCCAACTGCAGCTGCTTTTCCCAATGCTAAGATTGCAGGTATTAAGAAAGGAAGAAATTCAATAGCTGTAGTTTACTGAAACGAAGTTGAACTGGCGTTTTAGATTTTTTCAGTTTAATGATTTGTCTCTTTGTCAGTTTTAAAGTATCGTTGCCTTTCTTCTGTGGATCAATACTTAAAGTTATAGGATTCTTATTTACAAATGCACTCTTCAATTTTTGCCTTTGCCCAGGCGTTAAACTAGTCAGATAACTGTGATACATTATACTTTATTTTATAAGTATCACGTACTTATATTTTATATATAAAAATGAAGCATGTATTGTGTAAAGTGTAAAACGAAAACTTTAACGGATAACGTTGAATATGTCACATCAAAGAATAAAAGAGTAATGATGAGAGGTAGATTTCGAACGTGTGGAAAAATGAAGTATAAATTTGTGAAACAGAAAGAAAAATTTGTAAAAGGTGGAGATATAGTAAGCTGGATTCAAGAAAAGTTTAATCCACCCGAAATGCACATTCCAGGTTACCAGTATTGTGGACCTTTTACGAAACTGGAGAAAAGGTTAATGCGAGGAGATCCTGGTATTAACCATGTGGACAAAGCCTGCAAAAAGCACGACATTTCTAACAGCAAATCTACAGAAACTAAAAAGAGACACGAAAACGACTAAGAATTATTAAATGATTTGGATAAAATTCAGAATCCAACTTTAGGAGAAAGAATTTCGAAAGCCATAATCAAACAGATCATTAAAACAAAGAAACGATTCGGTCTAGGACACAAAAAATAAGATGCTGTCATCCATTTACTACGATCCGTTGAAAGGATTTTCTGGTGTAAAAGATCTAATACGCAAAACTGGATTGAAAGAAAAAGCGGTAAAAAAGTTTCTCGAACAAAAAGATGTGTACACTTTACATAAACCCATCTGCACGAAATTCAAAACAAGACGGGTTCAAAACAGAGCGATTTAATCGATATGCAAAAATTTAAATTACACAATAACAACACGAATTACATTTTCAGTAAATTCGCTTTGGGCAGTGCTTTTTACAAAGAAAACTGGTAGCGAGATTACAAAGACGTTCGTCAAAATATTTCATTAGCGTAAGCCATCCAAGTTGCAAACAGATAAGGGAACTGATTTTATTAATAGAGAAACACAAGCACTGTTTAGCCAACGCGGCGTGAAATGGTTCGCCACCAGAAATGTAACCAAAGCACAGATAGTTGAACGTTTCAATAGGACTCTAAAGACAAAAATGTGGAAATATTTCACTGCCAATAATAAGAGGAAATGGATCGATGTTCATCCGAAACCTGTTAAGAATTACAATAATTCTTATCACAGATTAATAAAAATGACTCCAAAAGAGGCAAGTTTAAAGAAAAAAAATAAATATCGTGCATTTAAATCTGTTTGGTAAATAAATTAAATCTCTTACGAAACCAAAATTTAAAATCGGCGACAGAGTAAGAATCGCCAAGTACAAGACAACTTTCAGAAAGGGATATCTACCTAATTTCACAGAAGAAATTTTTGAAATTGCTCAAATACTAAACAGATTCCATAACTTATAAGATAAAAGATTTGAAAGAGGAGCCTATCGTCGGTAGTTTTAACACCCAAGAAATGGTAAAATACGAAAAACCAGACGTTATTTACAAAGTAGAAACCATTCTGAAAACTAGAGTGAGAAAGAATAAAAAAGAGTATTACGTTAAATGGTTTGGTTATGATAACACGTTTAATTCATGGATAAAAGAAGATCTATTTTTAAAATAAAGCAAACGGAAATTCAAAATTTCGACTTTGAAGAAGACAAGAATTTCTTAAACAGAAACGTATTAGGACCACTCTGGCCATTTAGACTTTTAATCTGTGGTCCATCGGGTTCAAGGAAAACAAATCTTTTGTTAAACTTAATATTTAACCATCTCTACTATAATAAAATAGTTTTATATGCCAAAGACTTAATCGAGCCGAAATATCAGTTTATGCAAGAAATATTCGACGATTTGCACGAAATTCTGGAGAAAACTTTTGGCGAAAAAATCCCAGTTGCAACGTTCTCTTCCAGTAAATAAAATATCGTTTAATTGTTTTCGACGATTTCATAACCGAAAGAAATCATAAACTCATCGAAGAATTATTCGTCAGAGGAAGAAAAAAAAAACATATCGTTGATTTACCTGATACAGAGTTATTTTTCCACTCCAAAAGACATTCGACTACAGTGTAATTATTTTATATTCTTTAATATGCTGAGTAAGAGAGAAATGTTGCAGATACAAATGGATCATGCAACAGACATCAGGAAAGCTATTTTTATGCAGTTTTCTGCATATGCTGTTTCAAAACCTACCCGATTTCTTATTAATCGATAAAAAAAAAACGAAGCACATACCTCTCAAATACAGGAAGAATTTTGGAAAATAAATATGAATTACTTGACAGAGTTTGGCGTCATCAGCTCAGAGACCGGATCCGAAAGAGGACCAGAGAGAATTCCAGGTGTAGGTTTTAAATTGACACACGATGGGGACTCCGACAGGAGTAATAAAAAACTGAGAAATGTAGCTAATCCTGAAGAGAGTTCGGATTCTGTGACAAAACAGTATCTGCAACATGAATCTATAACACTGAATCGCACTGGAAATTATGATGCAAATACTAAAAGAATATCAAATATAGGCAGACCTATAGAAAATGGAGATGCCGCTACCTTTCAATACGTTAATATTACTTCTTTAATTTTTCGGAACAATAGCTACGATGCGTGAAACAAACAAATATTCAATTTTACTGAACCGGATGCAGATTCTGGAGTAGTTACAAAACGATTTTTGGAAAAAAGAGCACTTTGCAATGCCGATGACAATTACGATGCAAGTAATAAACGCATTAAAAATCTTCCAGAACATACCGATTCATCCAATAACACTACAAAACACTATGTCAACAGCTTGACCACTGTTCAAAATAGTCCAATGAAGACATTGGTGAGAAATAAAAATGGGCTTTACGCTCCACAAAGCATTGCATTCGACGAAATAGTTTCGATGCAGAAAATTTTTTTTTTATATTGCCCATCCCGAGTCTGATTCTGCTGCTGTAATTAAGAGATATTTTGTAAAAATAGCATTAATTGGCGAGAATGTCTTTATAATGCGAACAATAAGATAATAGGAAACCTCGGGGAACCGAGGCACAACAAAAATGCGACAACAAAAAATTACGTCGACGGCTTGACAAAGTTAGATACTAACTCAACCAATGCCTTATTGCGAAACGAACGTGGACTTTTCGTACCAAATGAAAGCAGATTCAATGGCGATGCAACAGGGCAACGAATTACGAATGTTGGCACTCCAATTTATCAGAGTGATGCTGCCACAAAATTATACGTTGATTAAAATACTCTAATTTGCATTGCCTACAGCGATAAAGAAGTGAAAGAAGTGCAGTCTCATCCAATTATACATTTAAAAACAAAATTCGACCTACTAACGCCACCTATTTTCAAAGATAATTACCATTTATGCTTTTCTAATGGATATATAAGCTAGGTAATCTGCTACACAACAAATCCCTCTTTTAGTATAAATTATAGTATCAACTTGGACGATCAAAAATTCGTTGAAGTAGTAAGACCACAACTTCAGCAGTTTTTTTTCTGTTATTCCAGTAAACAAAAAATTTGACAGGGGCAGCAAGATTAGTGTGTCACATGCTAGACACTATCCAGATCCAAAAGAAAGAAGAAAGGTACCTGGAGGTCCTGTATCAGACTTTCATCACTGGTTATATGTTGTTATTTCATATGAATAAAGACGAAAGATATTAAACAATTACATAATTTATAGACGAAATATTGAAATCGAGAGCCATCACAAAATCAAAAATTGAAGGCAATATTTTGGAAGAAGAGCAAGTTAAGGAAACGCTCGAAGAATTTCACAAACCAGGGTAGAAAAGTTAAAAAAATTTGGAAACAGTCCATGAGAAAACATGGAAAACATACAGGAAGCCGTAAAAGCTTTAGAACCGGAAGAGCAAACCGAGATCCACGAAAATCGTTCACGTATAATCCAAATTCCAAATTGCAAAATGAAATATTAAACCAATATAAATTAAAACTTCTGAGTGAAATCTTACAGGCGAGCAATCCCACTCCTGAACTGAAAGAAATGATTTATCAAACAATTGGCCATCTTCAGAAACTAGAGGGCAATAAGGCTACTGAAACGAAACGTTCTGGTAGAACTACCGAGAAATATCAAATTATCGAAAATCACATTGATGCACTTAGAAAATATTTACAAATGATTAAAATGATACTAACAGTAATAGAAAGTCAACAATCGGGTTCGGGATTATACCAGAATTTCGACTATATTTGTGAAAAATTGTTAATTTTTGTTGCCAGTAAATGAGCTGGAAATAGCAGTACAGAAGTTGTAAACGAAGTTGTTGAAAATTTGGATATTTTGCTAAGAAACGATATCATTGACAAAAGAAGAACATAAAATATTATTCAACTATAATATTGCTTTTTAGAAACCATGAGTATTTGCAGTCCAATTCTATCCATATAATAACTCTGCCATTATAGAAATAGCAATTATAGAAACTGAAAAATCAATAAGAAACTTACCACTAATAATAGACTTTCTACCAACACTTTATCCAACAATACTTTTTTTTTAGAAATCATGAATATTAAGCGAACTAAGATCCTTATTGCAGATATACACCACTACACCGGAAGAGGTCGGGTCGTGGTGTTATTTCTGGCACTGATAAAATAAGCAAGTTTTGCAGAAATTGATTCGGACGAATACTAAGCAAGCATTGCGCTTATAGTGGCAATAACCCACAATTAAGTAATAGCCATTCACAAATGGAGTTGCGTTGCGAAGAGAGTAATCCCGATATTAGTTTCATATCTTTATCTCCTTTTGAACCGAGTGAGCAGCCATTGCTCAGAGCCAACGAAGATTGCATTTCCGTTAGTGTCAACAAGAAGTCTCTCAGAATACATTCATTACGTCATATTGCGAGATTTGAACAGGAAGCAGCAGAATCATAAGCAAGCATCGCTCTCACAGTCACAATGCACTCACGACGAAATGCTGCACATGAAAAAAATGCATGTAAAGGGTCTAGGAAAGAGACTTGATATAACAGGAGAGAAGCAGGGGGGGGGGGAGAAAGACATGAAGAGCTTAGAAACTTCCCATATGAATTCAGCTTTTTTTTCCCTTCAACGCCTTTTTTTTTTAAGTCTTTATTAATTAATATAAAGATGTGTCTAACAGAACTTCTTCTTCAGTCAGCACCAGTGTCACGGCAACGCAAAACATGTGTGGAGCAGTAGATATATTGTCTGGGAAGCCTTCGCACAAAGCAGAGTTATTAATAATTTTTTCCTGCAGACCTCATGCCTACAGTCGGTGATCCCTCTACAATGGACACTATGACTGAAGCAACAACCTACATCGATGCTGCAATGGATGGAAAACACACAAAAAATTGGATGGACCCTCTTGACCGACAACGAGCGGGGGGGGGGGGACTTTTCTCATATCTACTCATCCTCACTGGAACCTAAGAAATCCATACATTCGCAGATAGCACTCCGAAATCCATCTTTCCATCATATTTTTTCTCACGTAGCCCCGAAAACCTCATTTTACCTGTTTATTTTGAACTGTCATATTTCTTAAATTAATTTCCCAAACTGTCTTGCTTTTCTTAATTTCTCCGATTTAACCGGATATTTACACCCCAACAGCCCAATAATTCAGTGAAGTGCTGATAACTGCAATATTCTCCCAACAAAACCCCCTCGTGTCCTGTCTTTCAAGCAGAATGTCCCCCCCCCCCACAAAAAAATTAGTTTAAAGCTCATCTCCCCAAAAGTGTCCCATAGGTTAACATGGGATTCCCTATACTTTAACATTGGCCCAGAACTCTCATTTACTACACTACTTGCCTATATAGCCAAGATCGACCCTACCAAATTTCACCCCAGACGAGAAGTACTCTGGGATTGACCTCAAGAAAAAACCCTCAGTGATCTCCTCCTATTCATTTTGAGCTCGTTTATCAAATAGGAAAGCAACAAAAAGCGAGCTACTATTTTTGTCATCTGTTTGTCTCTCCTTCTGTAGAAAACCAAATTTTTGACCATTAAAAATAAATTAAAAATTTCTTTAGAGTAGAATAGGTATTAATAAAATATTAGGATTTGCATTTTTCAAATTTCCCAATAATTTTAATAAGTGCCTTCTAGCAGTGGAAAACTTGAAAATCGCCAAAACTTTCAAGGAATATTGCCAATGATCCATTTTATGCTAAAGGTTTGATAAAATAGGAAACCTCAGAATATGCCTAACAAATGCATTAATATGCACTTCAATTAGGTATTGATTTACTTGGCAGACAAAGTAGGGTCTCTTCTGTAGGATATAATTCATATTTACTGTTTATTAAAAACAACAGTAACAGTATTTCAAATTTAAATTATGATCATTAATTAAACCTATACGTGTACTAGTCAGAAATCGAGACAAAGGACTTTCAATTTTGTAAGTTTACGTTTTGCATATTAGTAGTAGCGTAAATGAGAGTTCTGGCAGTGTAAAAGGGGCTCGAGAATTCTATGAAAATCCATGGGAAACGTTATGGGGGGTGAGGTAAAAAGTATGTTTCTTGTGGTTTTTTTGTGAAAATATGTGTGAAAATTAGAAAAAACGGGGGTGTTTTTTAGCATGTGAAAAACTAATTTAAGTTTTTTTGGGTGAGATGAGGTTTAAACTAAATTGTGAATTAGTTTAAATGAATTAGGTTGAAATGAGGTGTGTGTGTATATGAGATAAAAAGTGATGTGTTTTGTTGAGTTATCATACACTTCACTGGATACAGCAGAATCAAAACTTTTATCTAAGCATTGTCCAAAGTATTAATTCTGTTATCAAAGAAGAATATTAAAAGTTTTAATCAAAGTCTAAGTAATTATTTTGCTACAAGAATATTAAAACTTTTATCTAAGCAACGTTTAAGCAATAATTTTGCTACAATAATATTAAAACTTTTATCTAATCTTTTATCTAATCTTTATATTAATCTTTTATTTAATCTATCTTAATTTTATCTAGTAATAATTCTGTTATTAAACCGACTCTTTGTGAAGTGTATGATAATTTAGCATAAAAGAATATTAAAATTTTTATCTAATCAATGTTCAAGTAATAATTTTGCTACAAGAATATTAAACCATTTATCTAACTAAAGTCCACGTAAAAATCCCGTTTCAGCTTTACAATTAAAGCTTTACAATTAAATATATTTAAATCGTACTTACCTTAGATTGGGGCTCTATAAGGGAGAGGGAACTAAAACTGACTACGAATCGCTTGAGACCTTTCTTAAATACTCAACCGAAATTTAAAACCAAAACTGAAAAAATTTCTTATCGTAGAAGAATATTAAAATTTTTATCTAATCAATGTTCAAGTAATAATTTTAAATCGCACTTACCTTAGATTGGGGCTCTATACCCTAGGGGAAACTAAAACTGACTTCGAATCGCTTGAGACCTTTCTTAAATACTCAACCGAAATTTAAAACCAAAATTGAATAAATTTCTTATCGTAGATGAATATTAAAATTTTTATCTAATCAATGTTCAAGTAATAATTTAAAATCGCACTTACCTTAGATTGGGGCTCTATAACCTAGGGGGAACTAAAACTGACTTCGAATCGCTTGAGACCTTTCTAATATACTCAACCGAAATTTAAAACCAAAACAGAATAAATTTCTTATCATAGAAGAATATTAAAATTTTTATCTAATCAATGTTCAAGTAATAATTTTAAATCGTACTTACCTTAGACTGGGGCGTTATACCAGAGGGGGAACTAAAACTGACTTCGAATCGTTTGAGACCTTTCTTAAATACTCAACCGAAATTTAAAGCCAAAACTGAATAAATTTCTTATCATAGAAGAATATTAAAATTTTTATCTAATCAATGTTCAAGTAATAATTTTTCTACAAGAATATTAAAACTTTTATCTAACTAAAGTCCACGTAATAATTCTCGTTCCAGCTTTACAATTAAATCTATTTAAATCGTACTTACTCTTCAGGAGAGGAAAGTCAAAGTGATTCGGAATCGCTTCAGACTCTTCTTAAACACTCTACAGAACCAAAACTGAATCTTGAACTTTGGTTTTGGATAAAAATTTCGGTTTCATAGCAAAGTCCAAGAATAATTTTGCTATCAAATCGAAATTTTTATCCAAAACCAAAGTTCAAGATTCAGTAGCAAAGTCTAAGTAATAATTTTGCTATCAAACCGAAATTTTAATTCAAAAACAAAGTTCAAGATTCAGTTTTGGTTCTGTTGATTATTTAAGAAGAGTCTGAAGCGATTCGAAGTCACTTTGACTTTCCCTCCTGAAGGATAAGTAGTTATTTTTGAATGTTTTTTGAAGTTGCTTAGTCGAATCGCTGGTCGCTCGTTGGCATGGGCAGCCAGTGATTCAACTAAGTTCAGCATTCATTATAGAAATTAGAAAACAATGTCTCGTGAAGGGAAAATGATCATTAAAATTAAGATCAGAATTTTTAGGATCATCAACAACATTTGAACGAATTAATTGAAATTTTCTCTTAAAAACATTTCATCAGATTCAATTAGAAGGTTAAAAAAATTTCCTAAAGAAAGAATAATTGAAACATTTACCTTAAAAATATATCACTGACCGCACCCAGGTGCCGCCACGTCAGAAATATTCTATCGAGAATTTGGAAAGATCGTTAACTCGATGTAGTTGCATCTTCAGTTTCGTAATCACTGACCGCACCCAGCTGCTGCCATGTCAGAAATATTCTATTGAGAATTTAGACAGATCGTTAACTCGATATAGTTTCATCTTCAGTTTTGTAATCAGGTCAAAATGCGAGGTCACGAGACAGGATGTTATCGAAATAAACACAGCTGAGTTGAACTGATGAATGAAATAATAAGTTGGAAAGATTAATAGCAAATATTCTTTTTGAACAGAATTAAATAGATTTTAATATTAAGGTTAATTCAAAGTTTTTTATTTAAGGAGGGGACTCCACCTTGAGGGTTGCAAAAAAACAATTTTTTTTTGCATTTTTCAAAAATATTATGAAGTGTAGAATATGGTCCTGAAAAGTTTTTCAAAATTTGAACTCCTTACGAAGTTACAGCGACAAATACGAGGTCGTGTCAATCCCAGTAAAAAGGCCACTAAATCCTTAAACGCGATTTTCTCGAAACATTTTAACTGGTTTTTTTAAGCGGTAGAATGCAGATCTCGGGAACCATTGATCCGATTTACATTTTTTTTTTTAATGCATAGAAACGAATTATCTAAAACCTAGGGTAGGATTATTTTGATATTTTAATTAATCGATTTTTAGCGAGCAATTTAGTGCCTTTTTTTTAAGGCACTAAAGGCAATCACTTTTTTTCAAAATGCCGTCATTTTTCCAATTTTTCGAATTTCGAAAAAAAATCCTACGCTACACTATAGCCAATGTCTCATAGTTTGTAAAACTGTTAATAATTTTGTTCTCAAATGTTCCTGCGATGTCTGGTGCACTCTGCCAGGAGGGCGCATCTTTCGCACTGAGGTCAACTAATGAGGAGCCACAGGACGACCGTTACAATATTTTTACTTAAAATTATTTTTTCTATACAATAAACATGCCTTAATAACATGCAAAAAGTTTGGAGTAATTGCATTGTTTATGCTTTTACTCCAAACTAATCTACCCAAAACAATTCCCAAAGTTTGACTATTTTTAGAGCGCTCAGGGTGGGGTCCACCCTTAAGAGAAAATTTTCAATGTTTCACTAGTGAAATTAATCAATTTCAATAATTTAATTAATTCGCATAATTTTTCGCTTAATTAAAAATTTTAATTTTTTGCAATATCGGACCATGATTTTTACCAACTATATATATATAATAAAGATGGTATAATTGCTAACTCAAAGATGAGTGCAACTATTCAATATACCAAATGTGGGAAATCTATTCATAAATCCAATATGAATCGTCGTGTGAAAACTGCATGCACCTGTCGCACATTTGAAAAATGCGAATTTTGCAATTCCAGCTTTAACAGAAAAGACAATTACAATCATATCTGAATCAATATCATATAAATAAAAGCAGTGCTTTTCGGAAAACCTTTTTTCACATAAAAAATTGATAACATAAATGTCAGAGAAGACATAAAAAGTTTCTTGGAGAAAAATAACAATAAATGGAAACGTATAATTCACAAGAAACTCAGTCAGCCTCTAAAAGTTAGATTCATATTACAAATAAAATTTAAAAAGCAAACGGATCCTGAAGGACAGAACGAAATATATGCACATTTTTCGACATGTAACGAAATAATCAGTTTGCCTACCTATCTCAATGAATTACTAAAAAATGCTTATGAGAAAATTGAAATTTGAAAATTTTGAAAAATTTTTCAATTTGAAAAATTTGAAAATTTTATACAAAAGGGAAGTGGATGGGTATTTGACAAAATAATTTCTATGGAAATTCAGATGTCTCAATATAATGCAGTTGGAGCATCTGCTTTCGTAAATTTACCAGAACATTTGAAATCTACAAACGGAATAGTGAATGTTAAAAACTACGACAACAAATGTTTCTTGTTGTCAATATTATCAGCTCTACATCCTGCTAAAAACAATCCGCAACGTGTGGAAAAATATAAAATATTTGAAAATGTCTTAAGACACATCTTCATTGACTTATCCAGTAACCCTCGATCAAATCCCGAAGTTCGAGGTTTTAAATAATATTTTTATAAATGTTTTCAATTCTAAGAAAGATGGTTTGCATACGTTTCACAGAATCCTGTTAAAGAACCCATACAACTTTTACTTTTAAAAGACGGCAATAATTCTCACTATTGTTGGATTAAAAACATTAGTAGGGTTACAGCATACCTTTCAAGACATAATGGTGAATCCTATTCCTGCCATACTGTCTTCATAATTTCACTCGCGACGATTTATTAAAGAATCACGTAGATAATTGCAAATCAAACACTTTTCAAACTATCAAGTTTCCCGAAGCGAATAGTACGACATTCCATACAATTAAAAACGGTTTGAACCACCCATATGTGATTTATGCAGACTTCGAATGTTTTTCGAAATGTAGAGGAATTGAGAATAATCCATGTAGGGTGCGAACTAAGTATTTAGTACCGTCAGGATTTGCATATATTATAGTTGGACCGGAAGGTAAACTGATAAAAACCAGAATGTACAGAGGGAAAAATGTAAGAGAACAATTTTCAAATGAAATGATCGAAGCAGAAACTTTGATCAATGATTTAAAGAAAAGACTGATTTTGATTGGCAAATTTTTACTGGAGCAAAATACTGTAATATTTGTGGGAAAAATTCTAGGAACTGATAGAGTAAGGGACCACGATCACTTAACTGGAAAATACAGAGGTGCTGTTCACAACAAATGTAATCTTCAATACAAATTCTCGCTTGAAATACCAGTATTGTTTCATATTTGATGGTCAATTTAGGATTTCAGGATTTGATGGTCATTTTATAGTAAAAGATTTGTGGAAATTTAAAGATAAGAAGAAAATTTCTTGTATTCAACAAACTACAGAAAAATATATATGTATTAAATTTGGTCAAATTAAATTTATTGATTCATTCATGTTCCTCAGCTCTTCACTGGATTAACTGTCGAAAAATGTGGAAAATTTCTACATCCTAAGTCAACATTGTAGACAACATAATCCGAATGACTCACAGATAGAACTTTTGAAAAGCAAAGGAAGTTTTCCATATGAGTACTTGCAAAAGAGTGCTCAGTTTTTGCAAACGTCACTTCCATCCAAAGAGAATTTTCAAAGCAATGAACAATACGAAAGAGCTCAAATTTTGTGGAAAGCCTTTTCTATTGCTACATTCGGGGAATATCACGATCTGTATATGATCACTGATGTATTACTGCTAAGAGATATTTGAAAACTACAGAAATTCGTGTATGAATAACTACCAACTCGATCCTTGTCATTATTTTAGCTCTCCTGGCTTATCCTATGCTGCCTGTTTAAAAATGACAGAAATTGAGCTGGAACTTATAAAAGGTGATATGTATTTTTTCATAGCTCTGCGAGGAGGAATATCTTTAGTGTCTAAGAGGTTTGCACAGGCCAACAATCCTTTAGTAGATCCATATGAGAGAAGTAATCCACAAAACTATATCATGTACTTTGATGCAAACAATTTATACGGCTGGGCAATGTCTCAACCTCTTCCAACTGGTAATTTCAAATGGGTAAATGATATTGACCAGTTTAATATTCCAGACGACAGCAAAAACGGTTTTTTCTTCGAAGTTGATCTAGAATATCCGGCACATCTACACGATTTACACAATGATTTCCCCTTGGCTCCTGAAAAATTGAAACTTTCTAATAGTAGTGTCTCATTCTTGATTCTAAATCTGCTCGACAATCAAAATTATGTCGTTCACTATAGGTTACTTAAACTCTATGTGGAACTGGGACTGAGGGTGAAACAGGTGCATAGAATCTTGGAATTTGATCAAAAACCATGGCTGAAACCTTACATAGATTTTAATACAACAAAACGAATTAATGCCATTAATAATCTTGAAAAATACTTTTTCAAACTGATGAATAATGCTATATATGGCAAATGTTTAGAAAATAAGAGAAACAATAAAATGCCACATTGTGAATACTGAAGAAAAGCTTAAAAAATTAATTGCAAATCCTAGGTACGTTTCTTGTGTTAAACTTGCAGAAAAGTTCGTAATTCTCCATATGAAAAAGAAAAATATTATATTAGATAAACCATATTACATTGGTGTAACGATTTTGGAGTTGAGTAAATTACACATGTATAATTACTTCTACCATTTTCTGAAGCCAAAATTCAATACAGAATTGTTATTTACAGATACTGAGTCCTTCTGCGTCGACATTCAGACAGATAACATATATCAGAAATTTAATTCTCAAATTACCTCACAAACCATGCATTATAGAGTGAATCAAATAAAAATGATTCCAAGAAAATTTAAAGATGAATTAAAAGGTCTTCCAATCAAAGAGGTTGTTGCGTTAAGACTAAAATTATATTCTAAAATCGCGCCAATTCCCCAAAAAAGCAGCTATTGGAATTAAAAATGAATTTAGTCACGAAGATTATCGTCAATGTCTGTTTGATGAAACAATCCTATATACGCAACAAAGAGAATTTCGATCTGTGCAACATGATATACACGTATACCAAATTAAAAAAATAGCTTTATCCCAAGAATATACAAAACGACTTGTCATCAATGGAATTTATTCTTATGCTTTTGGAAACTATCGAATATGTATATATTCGAATATATATTATATATATATATATAATATTATATATATATGTATCGAATATTTATTATATGTATAGTAAAGCAGGAAATACCATTTACGAAACATGGAACTAAAACAACAAATGTTAAAAAAAAATCGAATATTTTGCATAACCAGAAGTTGAAATAGACATGACTGTAGTGTGTGTCCAAGAATAAATTTCTAAACAATACCGATGTTAATGAACATAATCTTATGTTCCTTTTTGTCAATAATGTCATTTTTTAGCCAAATATCCAAAATTTCGACAGTTTCATTTACTACTTCTGTACTGGTGTTTCCAGCTCGTTTATTTGCAACCAAGATTGATGATTTTTCGCATAAGTCGTCGAAACTCTTGTATAGTCCAGAACCAAACTGTAGACTTTCTATTACAGTGAGCATCATTTTAATCGACTTTAAATATTTTCTAAGTGCCTCAATGTGATTATCGATAATTCGATATTTCTCAGTAGTTCTACCATAGCGTTTGGTTTCTGTAGCCAGTTTCTGAAGATGCCCGATTGTTTGGTAAATCATTTCTTTCAGCTCAGGAACTGGGTTTCTCGCCTGTAAGATATCACTCGGAAGTTTTAGTTTATATTGGTTTAATATTTCATCTTGAAAGTTGGAATCTGGATTATAAACGAACCTTTTTTCTGGCATCTCAGTGGACTTTAGAGCCAGAAGTGACTCTAAAGAACCAAACTGTTGACTTTCTATTACAGTGATTACTTTAGAACCAGAAGTGGCTATGATGCACTACATCTTGCATGTTTTTCATGGTTTTTCACGCACAGTTTCCAGGCCTTTTAAGCGTTCGACCACTGGCTTGTGAAATTCTTCGAGCGTTTCCCTAACTCGTTCCTCTCCCAAAATAGTGTCTTCAATTGTCGTTTTTGTAGTAGCTCGCGACTTCAAGATTTCATCTATAATACTGTGTAATTGCTTAATATCTTTCATCTTTGTTCATATACAATAAAAACATATACCCAGTGATGAAAGTCTGAAACAAGACCTCCAGGTACTTTCTTTTGAATCTGGATAGTGTCTAGCAAGTGAAACACTAATCTTGCTACCCCTGTCAAATTTCTTGTTTACTGGAGTAACAGAAAAAAATTGCTGAAGTTGTGGTCTTACTACTTCAACGAATTTTTGATCGTCCAAGTTGATACTATAATTTATACTAAAAGAGGGATTTGTTGTGCAGCAGATTACCTTGCTTATATATCCATTAGATATGCATAGATGGTAATTATCTTTGAAAATAGGTGGCATTATTAGGTCGAATTTTGTGTTTATCTGTATAATTGGATGAGACTGCAATATGTATTTTTTCACTTCTTTATCACCATAGGTAAGTCAACTTACAGTATTTTTATCAACGTATAGTTTCGTAGCAGCATCATTGTTTAGAATTGGGGTGCCAACATTCGTAATTCGTTTCCCATTTGCATCGCTATTGAAACTGCTCCCACTTGATGCACAAAGTCCATTTTCATTTCTCAATAAAGTATTGGATGGGTTAGGATCTAACTTTGTCAAGCCATCAACGTAACTTTTTGTGTCGCATTTCTGTTGTGCTTCGGTTCCCCGAGATTTCCTATTCTCTTATTGTTCGCATTAAAGACATCCTCGCCAGTTAATGCGACTTTTTCCAAATAACCCTTAGTTACAGCAGCAGAATCCGACTCGGGATCGGCAATATCAAAGATTTGTTTTTTTTTTCTGCATTGAAACTATGTCCGTCGAATGCAATGCTTCGTGGAACATAAAGTCCATCTTTATTTCTCACCAATGTATTCATTGTACTATTTTGAACAGTGGTCAAGTTGGCGATGTAGTGTTTTGTAGTAGCATTGGATGAATCGATCGATTCTGCAAGATTTTTAATGCGTTTATTGCTTGCATCGTAATTATCATTGTCATTGCAAAGTGCTCTTTTTCCCAAATATCGTTTTGTAACTACTCCAGAATCTGCATCTGATTCAGTAACATTGATTATTTGTTTATTTCGCGCTTCGTAGCGATTGTTCCGAAAAATTAAAGAAGCATTATTAACGTAATGAATGGTAGCGGCATCTCCATCCTCTATAGGTCTGCCTATGTTCGATATTCTTTTAGTATTTGCGTCATAATTTCCCGTGTGATTCAGTGTTATAGAATCTTGTTTTAGATATTGTTTTGTCACAGAGTTCGAACCCTCTTCGGTATTCGCGACATTTCTCAATTTTTTATTACTCATGTCGTATTCTCCATCGTGTGTCAATTTAAAACCGACACCTGGAATTCCGCTGGTCCTCTTTCGGAGCCGGTTTCAGAGCTGATAACGCCAAACTTTGTTAAGTAATTCATCTTTATTTACCAAAGTTTTTTCTGTACTTCAGAGGCATTAGCTTGGTTTTTTCATCGATTAATAAGAAATCGTGTGGTTTGGAAACTGCATAAAAATATCTTTCCTGATTTCTGTTGCATGATCCGTTTGTATCTGCAACATTTCTGTCTTCTTCTGCATATTAAAGAATATAAAATAATTACACTGTAGTCGAATGTCTTTTGGAGTCGAAAAATAACTCTGTGTCAGGTAAATCAATGATATGTTCTTTTTCCTTCCTCTGACGAATAATTCTTCGATGAGTTTATGATTTCTTTCGGTTACGAAATCGTCGAAAACAATAAACGATATCTTATTTACTGGAAGACAAAGTTGCAATTGAGTTTTTTAGCCAAATGTTTTCTCCAAAATTTCGTGCAAATCGGCGAATATTTCTTGCAAAAAATATTAAGTTCAACAAAAGGTTTGTCTTCCCTGAACCCAATGGACCACAGATTAAAAGTTTAAAAGGCCAGAGAGGTGCTAATACGTTAGTAGTGTGTTGTCACTATGGGACCCCCACGCACTGTGCTTTCACCCTATGACGTCACCGCCCACTTCCGGTCCGTGATTGGACTCACTCAGATTGGACTTTGACCCCTATGTCGCAATCGACCGGAAATTGACCCCCTATGTCGCAACTGTCATGGTATATGGCACTCCTTATTAATATTCATATTTGACTCCCCCTTATTAAAATTTTCTCCCCCTTTTAACCGTGGCGCCATCTACTGTATAGACTGAGTACTCGGGAAAAACCCTCGATTTTAGCCATGGTTGACCTATATTTTAAGCTCCCCTTCTCGAATAGTCTCGATTTTCTCATGATTAACCCATATTTTATATCTCGAATAGTCTCGATTTTCCCATGATTAACCCATATTTATACCTCCCCTCTTTAAAGACCCCCTGGTTGGTTGAACCACCTATATTTTAAGCTCTTTAAAGTAAATCAGTTTTTGAACATTTAATCGGTGTCATCCAACGTCCATACTATTTTTAGTACGTCTCCTGTATTTAAAAAAAACTTGCTTCTGACACCGTGATTTGAACTCGCTACTTCAGTGCCGATAGCTGGAGCGTTATCGCACTTGGCTATCCCTTGTTACTTGATAATACGGCTTAGATGTGTCTCAAACGGGGTATAGCCCATCGTTATAAATTACGTATCTCTTTATTACAGCTTGAGTTTTATTTCAGATATTAAACTAGGTTTTTTATTATCCAACGTTTTTTTTTACAACCTTCGTATTCTTTATAACTAGCTTTTTTCAGCGTAACCTTCGTTTATAACCTACGTATTTCTTTTAACTCCGTTCCTGTTGGTTGTCGCATTTTTACTAGAAGAAGGACTATTCTACAGTAAGACTGTCCTGCAGAAAATGCCATTGGGTAAAAAATTAATAAAAGGAAAAACTTATTCATCAATATGTAAAAAGGGAAAATATGGATTGACCTGTATGGATGTCATAAAAGCCCCGCTTTAGAACAAGCGTTCAGCACCGGACCACGTTTTTATTGATGGATGTCCTGTGAAATTAAAAGATATTAAATGGTGAATCACAATGGGACACCGATTAACTGATCCTTTGACAATCCTCTTCGATAAACTCGTTAATCATCAAAAAGTCCTCCTTTCTTAAAAAACCTACATTATTTAAAACTCTTATCAAAGTTCCCCTCATTAACAGTTCCACCCCCCTTTTCAAAGACTAGCCTGCAGTAACTGTTTTAATAGAATGTCCCACAGAAAATGCCAATGGGTAAAAAAAAATTAATAAAAAGGAAAAAGTTGTTCGTCATTATGTGTGATATGGTGACCATAAATTGTTCCACACCACGGACCATGTTTTATTGACGGATGTCCTGCATAATTAAAAATTTTTTAACTTCTACCCTCATCTGAAATTTTTCCACTAAAACGTTTTTTGAATGGCGACGAGGGTGTTGCAATTCTTTTACCCGTAGTTCGACCTTTCATCGTGCATGTCGCAACAAGCAGGATGTGACAAGGTCACTTTAATTTCCGGTGTTTACATCTCACGAGGGTGTTATCAGTTATTGGTGACCTTAATCATGTCGAAAGATGTTTCAAAGGTCATTTATGAGATAACGTTTGCGTGTATATAAACACAGCACCCTCCTCGCTAAGTCATTCTGTTGTCAGAAGTTTTACTGTCAGTCTTAGTTTTGCTCCTAGTTTGCTTAGTTTTTTGCGAGATGTCTACGATCCGTGAGTTTGCACAACCTGCTGAGAGGAACGATGTAGCCCGTTCGTTTGATGACCTCCCTGCATCCAAGCATGTACATCTCCAACAAGGAGGAAAAGCATTTCAAAAGACGAAAAACTCTCCTTAACCGCACGCCATCGTGCTGCTGGGCAGGCACGCACCTATGTCCCGGCGCACCCACTGGACGGATCATGTGCTGGGCCTTCGCATTCTGAGGACGTCGTCTCGCTGTCATGTGCTCCGGCTGTGAGTTCTTCTGTTTCGCCTCATTACACCGTGACGAACATGAGGAACTTTAATTTGGCTACATTTAAGACGCAATTCATCTCAACGAGCGTCCGCCTCGGCGGAATGGATGATGTTGCTGCTCATAATTTTATGCCGACCTTCCGCAACCTGCATGGTCAATTATTACGTGAGCTTGTACCCCAGGGATGGTACAGTCACGTGCAATTAGTGTTTAGATCGGACTCGATCAAGAACTCTGTTAATCTTCCTCTGTGTAAGAGGAATGAACTGACGGAGGAGCGATTCATCACCTCCTTAGAACGCGTTATTCAATCTAATGAAGGAATCGGCCCCCGTAGTCAATTGGAATTTGATTTTGTGTGCACCGATCTGGAGCGTGTCGGTCGTGGAGGTAAACGTTGTGCACCTGAAAACCGTAATCTCGTTGATATGGATACCTTTTTAAAAAATAAAAGAGCTATCATAACGATCCAGAACAACGACGATACTTGTTTGGCCCGAGCTCTAGTGGTGGCTAGAGAATTGAATTTGAAAAAACGAGACTTGCCTAACAAGTACAGCCAAATCCGTAAATGTCGATGTAGTTGAAGGGCTTCGATGCTTTGTAGCTTACAGTGGCATTTACGGATTTGGCTGTACTTGTTAGGCGTTCCTCTCGGTCCGTGTGGCAGGCATTCCTCTCGGTCCGTGTGGGATACCAGAAGTCAAGATCTTCCAACAGTATTTGTCACCGGCTCTCCGCATTGTGGTTTATTCGGCTGAAGACTGTTTCCTGCCTGTGTTTGTAGGCCCTGAGGTTCCCCAGAGTTTCTTTCTGCTTTACCGCAATCATCATTTCGACGTGATCACTATCCCTGCAGGACTTTTCGGTACGCAAAAATTCTGCACTACCTGTTTAAAGGCGTACAACCGTGAAGTTCACGTTTCTCAAAGGCACCTGCAACCGGTGTCTGACACCAAACGTCGTTCATAGTGGAACCCCCTTCTGTGCCCTAACTGTAGCATGTATTTGACAGGCCCTGATTGCTTTCAGGCGCATCTACAGTTATCCTGCCAGCAACGTCATCGCTGCACAAAGTGCCTGGACATTTACGATCCAAAGAAGAAACACATCTGCCATGTAAACAAGCCTCTGTTTGTGGAGCCCCTGAAATTAAAGCCAGTGGAACAAAATTATATTTACTTCGATGTGGAAACATCAGCTGAACAGCGTCCTGATACAACTGATGGACGGCATCTTAAAACCTATCCTATATGTGGCCACTTATAAAGTAGAAGACGAGAGGCATATAATATCGTTTCCCGATGTGAATGAATTTATGGACGCTTTTCTAACACGACCGTCATAGCTCACAATTTCCGTGGCTTTGACGGAATGTTTGTCGTCGATTATCTTTATCGGCATCTACTGAAACCCGACCTTGTGTTTCAAGGTTCCAAAATTTTAGGAATTTTCCTCAACCGACTGAAAATACGTTTCATCTACAGTTTTTCATTCATCCAGCCACCGTTGAGGACATTTTCCAAAACCTTTGACGTAGAAACCGTGAAAGGTGTTTTCCCTTCGACTTCATCAGGGAAGAAAATTTGCAGTATGCGAGACCGATTTCGGACGCCAGTTACTTTCGCCCTGAGGATATGAATGCTACTACAAGAGCCGAATTTGAGGCTTGGTATGCCTCTGCTTCCCTCAAAGAATGGGACTTTAATCGCGAACTTCTCTTTTATTGCGAAGCTTTTAATCGCGAACTTCTCTTTTATTGCGAGCTGTGAAAAATTTCGGCTCGATTTCACAGCCCTTACCGAAGTCGACCCATTCGCCGAAGACCTCACCAGTGCCGGCGCCTGTCAAAGGGTATTTCGAGGAAAATTTTTACAGAAGAATGTGCTGGGTGTGTGTCCCCCATGAAGCTACTCAGCCAGCAACGACCGGCAGTCGCTGAAAGCACTGGCCTGGCTGCAGTACGAAGCGGAGAAAAACAACCTCCAAATTCAAACGGCTCGTTCGCCTCAGGGTGAATTTAAAATCTCCAAATTTAAATTAGATGGTATTTGCCATGACACCTGTACCATCTACGAAGCGATGGGTTGCTGGCATCATGGATGCGTCTAGTGTTTTCACCCCGAGGCCATCCAGTCTACAGAGAAGAAAACCTTTTCAGCTCTTTACAACCAAACTCTGGATCGTCTTGTAACTATAAAACTCTTGATGCCCCAGTATGACATCAAGGTCATGTGGGAGCACGAATTTGATCGTTTACTCCGTACGGATCCTGCAATGGCAACCGTCTATAAAAATATCGAGCCCATCAGAAGGATCGGCGCTAGGGATTTTCTATTCGGCGGCAGGACCAAGTGTTTCACGTGCTACGCTTCCAAGGACCAGGGCGTGACCCTCGACTATTACGACGTGAATAGTTTATATCCTGCCGTGTGCAAAAAATCACCCTACGGAAAAGGACACCCCCGAAGGATCACGCAGGACTTCGTCTATGACGTGGACTTTTATTTCGGGGTGATTCATGCCACCGTCCTTCCACCTGGTGATCTCTTAATCCCTGTGCTCCCGTTCGAGGCCAACGGGAAGCTACTGTTTCCACTATGTAGGACCTGTGCTGAAGGACAACTGGCGCCACCGTGTATCCATACCCTGAATCAGCGTCTCGTGGTGCACCTTCGAAATATACACCGCTGTGAGAGCAGGGTATAAACTTCAGAAGATACACGATGTCTGGCACTTCGACACTATAGTGCAATACGATCCTGTGAGCAAAAAGGGGGTATCTATGCTGGTTATATAGATACCATCCTGGGTGTTAAACAGAAGTACACCGGTTTCCCTCCAGACGTCAAAACAGACGCAGAAAAAGAGGCATTCTGTGAGGCTTTTTTCATGTGGAAGGGGTACGAATCCTTCCATCTGAAATGAAGAACAACCCCATCTCGAGGAAAGTCTCCAAGATTTTTCTAACTCCGCTTGGGGGAAGAATGCTGAGAATCTCACCCGGATCAACACCACCATAGTGAGCTGCCCGGGCCAATATATGGAGCTCTTATCAGACGCATCCAAAGTTATTACGAACATAGCACCATTCAACGCAGATGCCATTCTGGTAACTCACCGACCCATCGAGGAGGCAACTCCGGCGAATTTGAAAGGTAGTCTTATTTTGGCCGCCATAGTGACAAGCCTTGTGCGGCTAGAATTATATGCCCTGCTCTCCAAACTAGGCAGGCGTGCAATCTATTCCGATACAGACTCTGTCGTCTTCAGCACAAGCCCGTCCGACACCTTCATCCCTTCAGAAGGACAGTTGCTGGATTCGTGGGTGTCAGAAATCAGGTCAAAATATGGTGACAGTGTGAGAATCACTGATTACATGGGAGCGGCCGCTAAGAGCTATGCACTGAGACTTAGCAATGGAGATGAGATTCTTCGTGCGAAAGGGCTAAGTCTCACGCAGAAAAACCGGGAGAAATATAATTTTCAACTCCTGAAAGCCATGGTTCTAGAACAGTCTCCGGTCAGTGAGTGCTTCACAGTACCGTTTAACGTGGTGAGAAACAAAGTGGATGTGACAGTCATTAACAGGCCTATGATCAAGAAATTCCAGGTGAACTTGGACAAACGCTATCTCCCACCTGGCGAAACTGTTTCAGTTCCTTACGGTTATGTGGATACACAACTTGACATCTTGCTAGATTTATCGTAAGTTAAAATTTTTTTATTGTACATATCAATTTTATAAAAGTATTTTTAAATGTGTGTTTTTAAAAAAGGTGAAAATCTAGCATGTTACAGAAAAAATGTGTGTATTTAGCATATTTCAGAAAAGAGCATTTTTAAATGTGTGTATTTAGCATACTTCAGGAAAAAAGTGCATATTGCAGAAAAAGTATTTAAAATGTGTGTATTTAGCATACTTCAGAAAAAATGTATTTAAAAGCTGTCTTTAAAATGTTAATGGCATATTAGAGAAAAAGTATTTTTAAATGTGTGTATTTACCATACATCAGGAAAAAAGTGCATATTCCAGAAAAAGTATTTAAAATGTGTGTATTTAGCATAGCATACTTCAGGAAAAATGTATTTAAAAGCTGTCTTTAAATTGTTAATGGCATATTATAGAAAAAGTATTTTTAAATGTGTGTATTTACCATACTTCAGGAAAAAAGTGCATATTGCAGAAAAAGTATTTTTAATTGTTTGTATTTACCATACTGCAGGAAAAAAGTGCATATTGCAGAAAAAGTATTTAAAATGTGTGTATTTAGCATACTTCAGAAAAAATGCATTTAAAAGGTGTCTTTAAAATGTTAATGGCATATTAGTATGGCATAAAGTATTAATGGCATAAAGTATTTTTGGCATAAAGTTAACGCATTAAGTATTTTTAAATGTGTGTATTTACCATACTTCAGGAAAAAAGTGCATATTGCAGAAAAAGTATTTAAAATGTGTGTATTTAGCATACTTCAGGAAAAATGTATTTAAAAGGTTCTTTAAAATGTTATAATGGCATATTAGAGAAAAGGTATTTTTAAATGTGTGTATTTACCATACTTCAGGAAAAAAGTGCATATTGCAGAAAAAGTATTTAAAATATGTGTATTTAGCATACTTCAGAAAAAATGTATTTAAAAGGTGTCTTTAAAATGTTAATGGCATATTAGAGAAAAAGTATTTTTAAATGTGTGTATTTACCATACTTCAGGAAAAATGTGTCTTTAAAATGTTAATGGTATATTGCAGAAAAAATGTATTTAAAATGTTAATGGTACATTGCAGAAAATATGTCGCTTGCTTGCACGCTGTCAATCTAACCCATAGCCAGGTATGCGAAGCTATCAGATCGCAGCCGCATTTTCATTGGCTCTCCACTATGTGCTCTCTGCCTACACTAGCACCCCTATGACACTTCCGGTTTTTGAGCCGGCCGAGTGAGCCAGCTATGCTGTCGGCACGCGTCTGCACTAGCGGAAGTCGGCACTGCTCTCTGCACTAGCACTATCTATCTCATGGCTAACTTGCTGTATAGTAGAATTGTTAATATTGTGAAACGTTTGTAAATATCAGTACTGTTTTTATTGAAGCTTCCATTATAATTACCAAACTATTGTCTGCAATGAAATATACTGTGCCATTTAGCTTAATAAATGTTTTTTAAAAACCAGTCTCTTTATTTTCCAATCTTCAACACTATATTTATGTGGGTAAAAAAACGGGTCAGCAAGATGATGTTTCTATGGATAACATTTATAAAACCAAAGAATGAACAAAAGGCGTATATCAGTTTTAATTTCTTTTATTGGATATCTTTTTAATACATTGTTTTTTTATTTTTAATACTGGGTTTTTTATCACACATTTTTAATACTTGATTTTTTAATACAGAATTTTAATACAAATTTTTAACACAAGTCTTCAGGCACACAAGTCTTGGAAACTTTTTTACAGAAGTCTTCAGATATCTTCAATATGAAGTCCATTCAAATAACTTCCTTTTCTTACATCGGACAGGAACAAAGTCGCTCATTGGAGGGGGAGCAAAAGTCTCTGCTATGGGTTGCCTAGGAATGTTGAGCTTTACTTCGTGGGGGGATGCTGACCTTTACTTCGTGGGGGATTTCCAATTGTCAGTTAAATAACAGGTAATTTTTCAATACAGCCAGGTACTTTTCAGTTTTATCATCAATGTCAGATTCAAGTATTTTCTTCATCTCCGTGTCTAAATCACGCACTTTTTTCCGTATGTTTCGTCTTTGAACAGCCTTCACTGAAATCATTTTTTTCTAAATAAGGAGACCAACAATGGTAAGGCCGCCGTAAGAAGAGGGAGTAGAAATCCCGACCCCTTTTGCAGGAGACGTTTCTTGTGACGGACAGATGCACATTTGGACTCTAGACTTCTTATGACCGTCTTGTGACTTCGTAAATTCTTTAATACTCGATGGGAGACAGGTATATTCCCTTTTAAGAAATTAGTCCACACTTCACATAGAGTGTACATCTGGGGATCGGAGATGTGCTTCAACAGAGCTGCACTTTGCTTTCCCCAAAGTTTTGGCAAACACTGAAGGAACGGGCCTTGAGATTTAACTTTCATTTGGGACGTAGAGTATCTCGGGTTTTTCAGAAGGGGGGGATCTTGGCACGGAGCCTTTCAGTATCTAATGTTCTGGGATTGAGGTCTTGCCTTGCCAGATGCGTTATTTGTGAAGCATCCCAACAGTTGCGAAATAAAAACATATAGTGAGCATTGAGTGATATAGTCCTCGAATGTCTCCCTTTTAAAACAGATTTTGCAAGATCAGTACAATCGTGATATTTTTATGATGCCCTCCACGAATAAACAATTGAGAAATGAGTTCGCTGGCCACAGACTGTTCCATCAAGTCGTCCAGTACCAGAAGCGTAGGTCTGAGGGTGTCAAATTCCAGATCTACAGGTAGTCCTTTGTAAAATTCCACAGTTTTCTTAAAGGGTTCAAAGGCCGGTTGCCACTCCCCATAGCAGTAAACAACACGTTGGGGCTGGGGTTCGAACACCTGAGGGGCTTCTTTGATGAGTTTCAGAGTGAAACTCGTCTTTCCACACTGTGAAGGAGTGGCAATTATAATATTTGAAAGAGTTCGGAGAGCCATCGTACCACCATACAGTCGTTAAAGTCTACCTGACACGTGTAATCCCGATGCAGTACTGTGGGAAGAGTCGAACCGCTCGCTCTTTTAAATAGGAAATACAGACAGTGAGCACCGCAAGTGTCACCCATGGGGTCCTGCAGAGGTATCGAGGGATGTAACACGTGACGTATGCCTAGTCGACTGTAGTATTCTTGCATGGTGACATCGGGACTCGTCCCCAGGGGGTCAAAATGATCCACGTGCATTCCTTTCTTGTAAACTTCTATCCAGTGGGTCCCAGGCATGGAGGACGGATCGGTATTGTAGATAAACAAGGCTTCTGACTTGTCGATTCTGCGAGGTAGTCTGTCACGTGGGAACACACCTAGACTTGTAGGTAACATCGAGAGGATGGATTCTAACTGATAGGTATTCATGAGCTGTAGTCAAAGAGGATTTTACGATCCAATGGGATTTCCAGCAGATTCTGGTATTCTGCATACAGGATCACAGTGACTGATGTGGGTAGTGGTCTGGCAAACTTTAATTCTTCTCTCACACTACCACACTTTATTAAAGAAAACACTTGATTACATTCACGTTGCTCAGGGGTCAATTGGAATCAAAACAGTGTAAAACCCTCGCCATAGGCTTTTCGCGATAAGTTAATACCACTATCGGATTTCCAGGCATCCACAGCTTCCAATAATCCTTGGTAACATTGAAGATAACGTCCATTCGTAAAGCCGGTGGTGTAAGGACTGCTGTTCACTGTCAATGTGAAGGCTGATGTAGTTTAAGTCGAAATGTTGGAAGTTGAACGGATTTTTTTCGTACGATCCATTCAGACTTGTACTTTCCACTATACCCAGTACCAGACGTACCAGAAGTTGGCTAAGAAATAAATTGTCACGGTTCACACTCGTCAGACCTGCAGCGATGGAGAACATATGTAAATCCGTTCTATGCAGGGGGTACTTGGCACTCTCTGAGCCCAGTACACGCGCATGTGCAAGGATGACACCGGAAGTGGGTTTGATTTGCGCACAAAAAATTCAGCTTCGTGAGTCTGTACTTTGTAAGAGGGGTCCGCTTCGCCTGTCACGAGACAGAATTCGGGCTTGGACCTTAACAAACGCAGTCTCAGGTCGACCTGATTGAGTAGGTAACGTTCTTGGTTGAACAGATCGGCATGGATCCACGAGATGAGTTCGATACCTGTTGACTTGACGTACCCCTTGCGCTGATGCCATCCCTCATTCTCACGACTGGTCAGTTCCATTTTACCAGGGGTGTCGAGGTACCAGAATGACGTACCGAGCTGACTTCGCATGGCATCGGTACCGTAATTCAATAGAGTCTCCAGGTACGCCCTGTAGGGGTACAGGGTGTGAGAAGCACTCACTAGGTGATCGTTGAGGAAGATGTCTACTTGATTGAAGAGGGCGTGGAAGAAATGATTGCAGGGGGCGATCACTTCCGATGGGGGTGTACCGTCGGATTTCACGATTTTCAAGACGAGGCGCAGGTGACAGCGGGACAGATTAATGTAATCGTCTGTCCCCTTCACGATGACTTCAAGTGGAGCATTACCTTCCAGTGAAGCCACAGGTGAATAATTAACATAGCAACCTCTTTCCAGTTGAGAGACAGTGGGGGGAACCAGAAACAGGTCCAGTTCGGAATTGGTACAATCACCAGAATCAGCGTGAATTTTCTGAATGCTCATGATGAAAACACGTTCCTGCACGGTACAGAGTCTCTTCACTTTATGAACACTAGGATGATGACTGCGGCGTTTTATCCCTTTCCCTCCCTGCAGCTTGGAACTGGCGCATTGCAATAGGTCTACACCGGCTTCACGCAGCCTTGCTTTGGCTGCGGTTTTGAAGTTTCGCTCTTGGGCCATCTCTGAAATGAACTGTAGCCCGCCCTTACGTAGGGTGGACAGTGCTGGTCGTACAAGAGGGCTGATGAAACGTTCAATAGTGGCAAAGATGCTACCGAGCCCATCACCTCTCTGATAACGAGGGCCCCTGAACACACCCTGCCCTGTTTGGCTCTTGTAGTAGCTCACATAAGTGTCTGCAGAAGGGGGAACGAATTTAACCCTCATGGCAGAAATGTAACTTGACTAAAACTTTACCGAATTTAAAATGTAGAGGTTCTCCTGTATCGGTACGAAGGAAGATTCTCACACTCTCGAAACTGTTTCTTGCCAGGGGGTAGTAATCAGGTTGTTGATACACTGCAACAATGGCTTCGTTATTACTGGTTCTGACGGCAGGATTCACAACACGCAACAGTTCACCGTGAGTATCACCTAACAACTGAGGGGCAATCAGGTCTGAATACAAATAAATACCGTACATTCCTCTGTTCATATCGATGGGGAAGTCACCCGTGTCTTTATTCAGGGGAATATCTAATTTAGTGATTCCAAGCATGTCTCCTAATCCTGGGTTCGAATGAGGAAATTTAATGAAATGTAGTTTGTCTGCATCCATCAACATTGTGTGATCGGCCTGTTGCTTGAAATGGAAAGCTTTTCTCAACTTGTAGGGCATGACCTGGTTCATCGCATCGAATAATGATTCAGCGGTTTCATATCGTCTGTGCGGTACCGTTCGTTCGTGGAAACTACCTGGAGGAATCACGCAGAAATAACAATCGTCATCTATATCGAATGTTACAGTATTGCATTTGGTAGCAAATCGCTGGTGGAAGGGTTTGTCAACTTCTCCCTCGCCAACACACAGAACCCTACCGAAATTCGTTTTAGGGAACATCACTTGGTGTGAATACCCAGTAACCACTGTTTTAGGACACTATTATTTCTTTGGGGAGCTGAGTGGAAAGGAGAGACAATAGTTCAATTCGAGTTATTTTGCCTGGTTTAAGCTTGATTTTCCAGTATTCTTCAGAGGGAGCAGGAGCATAATATTGAAACGTGTCATTAGAACCATCCACATTGTACCAGCTCACGGGTAAGTGAACTTCTGATAGTCCCACTTTCCATTTTCCACTTAGTCTTAGGGGTTGTGCTAGACGAACCGTGAATTCACTCTGCGAATTGTTTGGGTAAATATTCTGACTAGCCGTGGAGGGTAGTGTCAGGTAGAAACTATCCATTTTTTAGGAATCCACGAAGGTTTGGGATAACCGCGAAATTTGACCAGTGCCTTGTGACCTTTTCTCTAGATTATTTTCTCAACAGTGTAAAGTTCGGGTTCGGTCACTTTTTGAAGTTCCGATTTATAGAATGTGCCCTTCAACACTTCTCCCTCGAAATCCCGTATGACGTATACAGGGGGGTGACGTTGTAACACCTTGTCGACTATAAAAATTTCTTCCGTCCACAAATGCGTACCTGCCTTCTTGAAGGGTACTTTTAGACTGGCTAGTCGAACCGTGTCCCACATTTAAATGCCGGTTTTTCTTTTACTATGGCAGGATTGCGGTAGAGTCGAACCCAGACAGTGTCCTCAATGTGTATGGTCACGTCCTTGGGAGCCATATCGTGTGCACTATGAACTGCGGCATTGTATTCTCATACAACACGTTGCAGTACATCCAAGTACCGGTAGGTGTTATTGCGAGTATAATATCTCCCCAGTCTCTCGCGTAGAGTGCGATTCCATCTCTCCAACAAAGCTGCTTTTTTGTCAGAGTAGGTGACGAAGTACCAAATACCTTTCATTTTCAGGAATTTCTGGAATACTCTGTTGGTAAATTCGGTACATTGATCCGTATTTAAATTCATGGGAGATCGCCCCTTGGAAAGGATTTTTTTGAAAGCCGACACCATTTCTTTCCCTGTTTTTGCTTTCATAGGCACTGCCCATCCATACCTCGAGAACACATCGATGACCGTTAATATGTAGCGATAACCGTTAATATGTAGCGATAACCGTCATTGAAGCGAGTTAGATTTTTTACAACAACGAGATCGGCTTCCCATTGTTCGTCTAAACCTGTGACGTAAACTTTGTTACAGGGGAACTTTCTGCGAACAGGTTTATGTAGCGTGTAGGCGGGTTGCTTTTCTAACTACTCTCGGATGAGTTTGAGTGGCAGCCCTGTATTCAGAGCTAACTTTTTTACGCTACCGAATCCTCTTTCAGGGTCGAAATAATGGGACTCCAAAGTTTTGTTTTCTGCTTCAGCCAGACGTCGTACCCCACCAGGTTTTCCCATTGATGTAACGAAAGTAACTGTAGGAATGTCTCCTATAAACTGTCTGATGTTCACTGTTAAGTTACACACACGAATTTTGTATTCGCCGTCTAAGGCTTTTGACTCTCCACACTGAATATTTTTACTAGGGGCCACAAGTTCTAATACAAACACCACTATCATTAACACTGTTATGATTACGCTTCCAACATTAGCTAACACCTTCTTTCTCCTATCCATACCAAGACTAAAATGAAACAGGATGAAAAAAAAGACAGACACATTATATAGGTTACAATTATTTATTTAATTTATACATTTCATTTTTTGCCTCGTCGACAATAGTATTATATTTTAGGGTACACACAAATCCAGAATCTACAAAATTCAACAGACCTCGTTTCCAGGCTGTATCCACAAACACTTGTGCTAAGGTATTAAAGTCCAAGTCACCAGACCATTCAATGATGGCCGGTATTTTTTCTTCGGGTTGTAGTCCATCTAAAGAGATCAGACATATAAGTTCTTGCTGAAAAATATTCACCAACAGCTGATGTACACACTCGGGGCCGCCGAAAACAGGTTCCAACAGGAAAGGTCGAACTGATTCGCAATGTTCTATAATGGCACTGCGGAGATGGTGATCTTTGGGAGTTCCACACACGTTTCGCACGACCCCATCACTTCGTCTACGTGGATAGCCAGTGTAAACCATTGCGACGCATTCAGAGTTATACTGCGACTCACAACGTGAAACTGTAGAGTTTTTTGGTCGGCTGATTCTTTGATGAACTCGACACAGCGTTCGCCACTTTCGTTGCGGAACATGAACACACGTACACCAGGCATCAGGTGCCACGTCTGCTGATCTGGACCGATTTTCACTTTGTCCTCGATGTGGGGCACTGTATCACACAAAATCTCCCATTCAGGTATGGAGAAGGTAACCCCCACAAGCGTAGGGTTGATGAGTTTACCATTTTCAGATTTCTTGTAGCGACGTACGTGCACAGAAATCTTATTTTTGAACAGCGAAGGCACGATGTAAACATCTTCACCGAGACACCATGCATCTGGATTGCTAGGCTGCATCGTGAACAATGATGCACTCGATGGTAACCGCCTATTTAACGTTGGAAAGCAGCGCCCTCTGGAAGCAGGAACGATAATTATGCAGATAACATGACCTTTACACATCCGCTAACTGATAAACACTTGCGAAAGACATGTTAACACCGCTTGTGCACATGACCGTGACCTTGGGGTTTTTTCAAAGTCTTTGGAAAATTACGACTAAAATCGAGGGTTTTTCTAAGTACTCATTATATACACTAGATGGCGCCACGGGTTAAAAGGGTGAGGAAATTTTAATAAGGGGGAGTCAAATATGAATATTAACAAGGAGTGCCATATCCCATGACAGTTGTGACGTAGTGGGTCAATTTCTGGTCGATTGCGACATAGGGGTCCATTTCCAGTCGATTGCGACATAGGGGTCAATTTCCGGTCGATTGCGACATAGGGGTCAAAGTCCAATCTGAGAAGGCAATGTGGACCGGCATATCACGGACCGGAAGTGGGCGGTGACGTCATAGGGGGAAAAGCACAGTGCGTGGGGGGTCCCATAGTGACAACACACTACTTACGCTTCTGTTCAAGAATTTCTCATCTTCTTCAAAGTCAAAATTTTAAATCTCCATTTGCTTTATTTAAAAAGATCATCTTCATTGACCCAGGAATTAAATGTATTATCATAACCAAACCATTTAACATAATACCCTTTTTACTATTCTTCACTCTAGTTTTCAGAATTGTTTCAACTTTATAAATGTCATCTTGCTTTCGTATTTCACCATTTCTTGGGTGTAAAAATTACCAATGATTGGTTCTCCTTTCAGATCTTTAATCTTATAGGTTATAGGATCTGTATTCAGAACTTGAGCAATTTCAAAAATCTCTTCTGTAAAATTCGGCAGATAAAAAAAAATACCCCCCTCAAGAAACTGCTTGCCACAGAGGTCTGACAGGAGCCAGTCAGTTTATATGCCACAGATAACCTTTTCTAAACGGTGTCTTGTACTTGACGATTCTCACTCTGTCGCCACTTTTAAATTTTGGTGCTGCAATAGATTTAATTCTTTTACCAAACAGATTAAAATACACAATATCTTTGTTTTTCTGCAAGCTTGCCTCTTTTGGGGTCATTCTTATTGATCTGTGATAAGAAGTATTGTAATTCTTTACGAGTTTTGTTAGGACATCGATCCATTTTCTAGTGTTATTGGCAGTGAAATATTTCCACATTTTTGTCTTTAGAGTCCTATTAAATCGTTCCACAATTTGAGCTTTAGTCTCATTTTCTGTGGCAAACTAATGGATTGATTGGACAATGCTTGAGTTTCTTTATTGATAAACTCAGTTCCCTTAACCGTTTGTAACTTGGATGGCTTACGTTGTTTAAAAATTTCTACAAATGCTTTGGTAATCTCATTACCCGTTTTCTTTTTAATAGGTCCCAGGCGAATTTGCTGAAAATGTCAATCATGGTTAAAATGTAATTCGTATGGTTATTGTGAAATTTAAATTTTTGCATATCGATTAAATGATTCTGCCACTTGTCTACATTCGAGACATAAACCCGTCTGGTTTGAAATTTTTTATAAATGGGTTTGTGAACGTGTACACATCTTGTTGTTGGAGAAATCTTTTTACTGATTTTTCCGTCAATCCAATTTTGCGCATTAGATCTTTTATAGCGGAAAATCCCTTTAATGGGTCATAGTAAACGGAAGAAAGCATCTTATTTCTTGTGTCCTAAACCGAACCGTTTCTTTGTTTTAATGATAGGTTTGATTATCGTTCTTGAAATTCTTTCTCCTAAAGTTGGATTCTGAATTTCATCCAAACCATTTAATAATTCTTGGTCGGCTTCGTGCCTCTTTTTAGTTTCTGTAGATTTGCTGTAAGAAATGTCGTGCTTTTTGCAGGCTTTGTCCACACGGTTAATACCAGGATCTCCACGCATTAACCTTTTCTCCAGTTTCGTAAAAGGTCCACAATACTGGTAATCTGGAATGTGCATTGCGGGTGGATTAAACTTTTCTTGAATCGAGCTTACTATATCTCCACCTTTTACAAATTTTCCTTTCTGTTTCACAAATTTATATTCATTTTTCCACACGTTCGGCATCTACCTCTCATCATTACTCTTTTATTCTTTGATGTGACATATTCAACGTTATCCGTTAAAGTTTTCGTTTTTCACTTTACACAATACATGCTTCATTTTTATATATAAAATATAAGTGCGTGATACTTATAAAATAAAGTATAATGTATCACAGTTATCTGACTAGTTTAACGCCTGGGCAAAGGCAAAAATTGAAGAGTGCATTTGTAAATAAGAATCCTATAACTTTAAGTATTGATCCACAAAAGAAAGGTAACGATACTTTGAAACTGACGAAGAGACAAATCATTAAACTGAAAAAATCTAAAACGCCAGTTCGACTTCATTTCAGTAAAGCACAGCTAGGTGGATTTCTGCCATTCTTAATATCTGCACTCGTAGCATTGGGAAAAGCAGCTGCAGTTGGAGCTATGGGATATGCTGGTACTAAGCTTACACAAAAAGTTTTAGGAAAAGGGAAAAAATACATTCTTGGAAAGCAAAGAGCAGCTGGCTTATCTAAAAATAAAAGAGAGGAAAAGGTTTGTAAAAAATAAATAAATAAATACACCCTCAAGCAGCTGCTTGCCACAAAGGTCTGACAGGAGCCTGTCAGTTAATATGCCATAGTAGAGGGTCTGTGAGGATGGCAGGACCTCAGCAGAGAAACGACACATATATCCATGCCTTACCCAGGGCTCGAACCCAGGTCACTTAGATCAGTAGCCAAGTGCGCTAACCACTCGGCTATACATTCCAGGAAAACAAATAGCTCAGGGATTTAAAAAAAAGATCTATTAAGTAACTTAGATATCGAAAATATAATGTAAAACGAAAAAGGATTCCATGGTGTATACTATATCGATTCTTTGCCAACAAAAATATTCAAGAACGAAAATGGTATAGTGAACTTTGACGTTTCCTGTGGTTCAGGAACTCATTGGGTAGCTTATTTCAATTATGCGAAGTTACCTTACATCGAATACTTTGATCCATTCGGTTTATCGCCACCAGAAGAAATAAAACACTATTTACTTTCATCTTCAAAGCCGATCGTGTATAACTCTTCGCAAATTCAAGCAAATTACTTTGTAAAATGCGGTTACTATTGCATCTATTACATTAAACGAAGGAATAATAACATAACTCCACATGATATATTGTATCAGTTTGAACAAACTCCTAACGATACGAATGAATTATTGGTAACAACTAGCATATAAGAACTACATAATACTACACTATATTAATAAAGATGGTACTCATAACTATCAATTCCTCTACTATTACGGCATACAACCCCGAAGATTTGGAAATTAATTATGAAACGCCGATCACACTCAATGGTGAATACGAGATAGCACTGATCGGTAGCAATATGTGGTATTCCTGGTACAACATAAGTGATAAATATAACAATAACACTCTGAAATATTTCAATGGAAGGCAATGGAATAAAATAACTTTCCCGATGGAACATACGATATAGACGGATTTAATGATGTTTTGAAAAATGTCTTTGGGGATCCTAGCCCTATAATACTAGAAAGCAACCTCCCCACATTAAGATTTTTTTTTTTTGGCAAGAGGATATAAAATAGATTTTTCTGAAGTAAAGTTGCAAGAAATGCTAGGGTTCGAATCGAAAATTATCGATGCAGCAAAAAACGAAGGAAGGTTCCCACCCAACATAACGAGAGGGGTCGATCGAATTCTAATTCACTGTTCTATAGTCGAATCTTCCTATCTCAATAACCACAAGAGCGACGTGTTGTACAGTTTCGTGCCTCATACACCGCCTGGCAGTTTAATCGACACACATCCATTCTTCCCCATATATTTACCGCTGAATAAAACTGATTACATTTACAACGTTAGAATGAAAGTAACCGATCAGAACAATAAAGTAATTGACTTGAACAAGGAAAACGTGCCTTATATGTTAAACATCAGACCCAAATAAAGATGAAGATACTGAGAAAGCGAATTAAAATATTTTATATAAATCCGTCGCCTATCGTTCGAAAAAACAAGAAAATATCCCCTAAAAGCAGAAATATTCTTAATCAGTTAATTTAGAGAAATGGCCTAAAAATCATAAAGTATATATAGGATGAAGGTTGAAGCTTCTTACTGGAATTTGTTCGAAGATCCAACGACAAAATGCGAGTACTTGGAATATCCAGAAACCAATGTGAATGTTAAAAATTTCAAAAAATACGAAATATTTACCAAAGATATGGACGTTTTTCTACATCCACACCACAGTTATATATACGTCAGAGGCAAAATACTGAAATCAGATGGATCTGATATCGGAGGCAATGATGTAGTTACGATGGTCAATAACGGGTACAACATTTTCAAGAGAGCTCAATATTTTATTGAACACAGAGAATTGGAAGATGTTGAATTGCCAGGAGTGACGATCACAATTCACAACTTAATTTGATTTTACCAAAGACTTTTCACACAGTGCTGCCACAAATATGATGTGGTTCAAAGATACGGCAGACAGTTCGAAAATGAATAATTATTTGTACGACGGAGGTGAAGATAAACTGGACACGAATAATAAGATAAATGATTTTGTACAAGAGTAAAGAGAAATCCTGAATTCAATCAAGGATCCTCAGACAGATATGGCATTACAAAAAATAGTCAAAATGTAAGTTTATTCTTACCACTGAATCGGCTGTTTGGATTCTGCCGAGATGTGGATAAAGTGTTTCGCATTGTAAAATATACCATTAAACTAAAAATTATGACAAAGACATTATTCAGAGAATTGGGGCTAGGTTGTATGAATTTGAAATATCTCACGTATCTTGGTTTATTCCAAAAGTGGAACCATCACTACAAGTACTTGCAAAACTAGAATCTCAGTTAGCAAGCGGCAATCCACGTGAAATCTTTTGGGAATCGTGCAAACTGTACAAATCTGATACTCGAATTGACTCTCAGGTCAGTTGGTGGGTTACTACAACTCAAAATAAACCCGTCCATCTTTATGTCGTCTTATAAAAGTCTAACCGATTAAATAATCAAACCAGGAACAATATGGTATTTGATCACATGTTACTAGAACGGATTCAAATCAGAGTGAAAGCAAACATTTTCCCGAACAAGAATTCGAGTGCAACTTTGAACCCAACAGTTCAGATTTTGCGCGAGTTTACAACAGCTTTTTAGCTGCAAAAAATATGGATATCAATTTGGGTACACAAATCAGTTACCAAGATTTATGAAACTGTATCCGATATTCCACTTCGATGTCAGTAAATGCGAATCACGTCTATATGAGTTATCAGCAACTGCTGACATCGAAATACGATTTAAATTAAATAGGCCACCAAATGAATTATACCACGTATATTGCGGAATTGTCTCAGAACAAAAAGCAACTTTACAACCATTAGAGCGAAAACTTTTAGTTGTTGGATTAAACAACTATTTTAAATACAATCAAAATTTACATCTATTTTCACGTTTTAAAAAAAATATGTATGTTCCCCACTTCTAATTGAATCTGATGAAATGTTTTTAAGAGAAAATTTCAATTAATCCGTTCAAATGCTATTGAAGATCCTAAAATTTCTGATAATTAAGATTGTTTAAGGATTTTTTTTCACTTCAGGAGACATACTTTTCAAACTTCTTTAGTGAATGCTGGACTTTGAAAAATTGACCGCCGCCCGCGCCAACGGGCAACCAGTGATTCAACTAAGCAACTTTGAAAAAAACGTACAAAATACATGTCAGAAACATAAACTATTTACTCTTCAGGAGGGTTGAGTCAAAGTGACTTGGAATCACTTGAGACCCTTCTTAAAAACTCAACAGAACCAAAATTGAATCTTGAACTTTGGTTTTGGACAAAAAAATTTCGGTTTAATAGAAAAATTATTATTTAGACTTTGCAACTGAATCTTGAACTTTGGTTTTGGATAAAAAATTTCGGTTTAAAGCAAAATTATTACTTGGACTTTGCTACTGAATCATGAACTTTGGTTTTGGATAAAAATTTCGGTTTGATAGCAAAAATTATTACTTGGACTTTGCTATGAAACCGAAATTTTTATCCAAAATCAAAGTTCAAGATTCAGTTTTGGTTCTGTAGAGTATTTAAGAGGAGTCTGAAGCGATTCCAAGTCACTTTGACTTTCCTCTCCTGAAGAGTAAGTACGATTTAAATAGATTTAATTGTAAAGCTGGAACGAGAATTATTACGTGGACTTTAGTTAGATAAAAGTTTAAATAAATAATTTTAAAATAAAAGTTTTAATGAATAATAATAAGTAAAAAATTATTGAACATTGATTAGATAAAAATTTTAATATTCTTCTATGATAAGAAATTTATTCAGTTTTGGTTTTAAACTTCGGTTGAGTATTTAAGAAAGGTCTCAAGCGATTCGAAGTCAGTTTTAGTTCCCCCTAGGATATAGAGCCCCAATCTAAGGTAAGTGCGATTTAAAATTATTACTTGAACATTCATTAGATAAAAATTTTAATATTTTTCTATGATAAGAAAGTTATTCAGTTTTGGTTTTAAATTTCTGTTGAGTATTTAAGAAAGGTCTCAAGCGATTCGTAGTCAGTTTTAGTTCCCCCTCCCGTATAGAGCCCCAATCTAAGGAAAGTACGATTTAAATACATTTAATTGTAAAGCTTTAATTTTAAAGCTGGAACGGGAATTATTATGTGGACTTTAGTTAGATAAAAGTTTTAATATTATTCTAGCAAAATTATTGCTTGAACTTTGCTTAGATAAAAGTTTTAGTATTCTTGTAGCAAAATAATTATTTAGACTTTGATTAAAAGTTTTAATATTCTTCTATGATAAGAAATTTATTCACTGTTGGATAAAACTTTTAATATTCTTCTTTGATAACAGAATTAATACTTTGGACTTTGCTTAGATAAAAGTTTGGATTCTGCTGTATCCAGTGAAGTGTATGATAACTCAACAAAACACATCATTTTTTATCTCATACACACACACACCTCATTTCAACCTAATTCTTTAAACTAATTCACAAATTAGTTTAAACCTCATCTCCCCAAAAAAAACTTAAATTAGTTTTTCAGATGCTAAAAAAAAACCCCGTTTTTTCTAATTTTCACACATATTTTCACAAAAAACCACAAGAAACATATTTTTTACCTCACCCCATCCCCTCCATAATATGAACTCCCATGGATTTTCATAGAATTCTCGAGCCTCTTTTTCTGTGCCATAACTCTCATTTATGCTACTACTCATATTAATGTATTTCCATTTTAATCATATACATCTATTTATACACTGACGCATACTTTTGTATTTTGTGTTTACTTATGTAAAATTTCTAATAAAATTAAGAATAGGTCTGTCTTGTCTGTATATTCAATTTTTTCTATAAAAAGTTTATACTCATTTACATAAAACAGATTATTTGAATTTAGAAATTTCATCACGAAAAGCTAGTATTTTTAACAAATCTCTCTCTCCTTGGGGCGCCGTGAAATAATTTCCGTGTCTGGGGTGTCTAAATTTCAAATCCATCACTGCCTTCAACATGTAATCATCATATGAACCAACGCGCAACACGGCGGTATGCGTGTATACATATACAAATGACAATACTACGGTCTGGAGTTCATCTTTCATAAACATCTTATATTATGTTCTTTTTTTCCACGATCTAAAAATGAATTTACAAAAAGTCTAAAATCGCAATAATTTCAGTTTTTAATTCAGCTGTGATAACAGGGTCGTTCCATGAAATATAACCAGATTTGGTTGCAGCACCATAATATATTCATATTTTTTGGCTAAGAAGGGAAAAAATCCACGAATTATGCAACACTGTTTGAGCAGAATTTTAAGGCCTACTCCCTTCTATGTCACGACACATGACATTAAGTTTGGTCTAACTCTTTCCCCGATTCCGTGTTACATAACACGTGACTTTTTGCAAGTTTTCAATTTTGATAAGGTAATAAGTATAGCAAATGAGTATTGTAGCAGTTAAATGGCAATTAATGATACACCACATTAACAGATTTTTTCATTGCAAAATGTAAAATAAATTACTAACTGCAGTAAAAAATGAAATCGTTGCATGATATCCCCTCGACACTATTCGCCCTTATGTACGCGATGTAATATAATCATTAACTTTCTCCAGGAGTTTCGTAATATATGGATAGACCAGACCTAGGCAAACTGTCGCCGGCCATCTCATTTTGCGCGAACCCGCTAACTATCGATGACAAGTAAATTAAAATTGTAAAAGAGAAATAATGAAAATAATTATTAAACGTTAAAATAAATAAATAAATACCCCCTCAAGCAGCTGCTTGCCACAGAGGTCTGATAGGAGCCTGTCAGTTTATACGTTTACGAAGCTCATAATATTCTCCATTATTTGCGATGAGCCACAGTACGAAAATATTTGGGGTCAACGCTTATATTGACCATCATGTTTCTATTTTTCCATTTTTGTTCCATAATTTCTTGGGAGTGGAATAAAACCAAAGCACTAAATCTTTTTTTTTTCTCAAACTTTGGTATTATTCAGTTTAGATGGTTTAAATCCACCAATTCAATTTAATTCAATAATTTCTCCTGGAAGAAAAACTTATCTAGAATTTGGGAAAATTTACATAAATAGACATTTTCGGATCTTATTTTCATAAAATTGGTTTAATTTAAAATGTTAAAACTTATGTGTTCAACCTCCCTTCGTTCTATTTTAAGTATAGTTTAGATCAGTTGTATTAAACTTAAACTAGGTGAACAGCCACTTGGGAAAGTAACTGTATTCTTAAAGCGCCGCAGCAAAAATTATGTTATTAAAAGCGAAAACATATATTTCGAAATTAATAATGGATTGAAATTAAAAAAAACTATATTTTTAAGAAATAAAGAAAATATCTTGATTAAAAAACAAAAATATACATTTTAATGAGTATTGTGAATTGGCAAAAAGCATACATTTATGTTTGTCAAAGAAAATGAGATTCATTATTTCTCTTATGAGCTGCGGGTTGGACGGGCCTGGTTTATGTGTGTTTGCTCTTTTTAGAGTAACAAAATTCAAAGTTTATATTGGAAGAACGCATATCGCCTTTGGCGAATAGGAGAATCTCGTTTTCAAAGACCGAAGTATTTCTTTGCACTCTTTAAAAATTTTAATTCAAACTATTGGATTACTAGGAAATTGCGAATAAGTAGTACTTATGCAACGACAAAAAAAAAGTATCTTTCTTTTATTCCGTAAATTTAAAACAAGTTTTGCATTTCTCAGACCCTTCTGTCAAAAGAGACAGATATTTGCTTTCAGAATCTGTTGATTCTTGAATTATCTTTCGACACTCTACCACCGAAATTTCAAATTTCTATCATAAGCAGATCACTTGCAACATTCGTTAAAAAGTTCGCTGTTTTCATATTTAGTGACCTCTAACAATATAAATTAAAACTACCTAATGAATTGAAAAACGCAAATTACATTTCATTAGTACCACTCCAACTAAAAAAAATTAATATCTATTAAAACAAAACAGTTTCGTATCCTATCCCCCCCCCCCGGGTGTAAGGGGTCGCTTTTTTTGAAAAGGAGATAGAAAGCGTCTATTCAGATACCACATTCACTTTAAACGATTGAATTTAAAAGCACTAAAATTTCACTGATAAACCTCCTGATGGACGAATGGCTATCGCGCTTCATTATGGATGAAAGGAACCCCGGCAACTGGCTTGTTTCCAAATTGTAAAAATGAAAAACATTGCGTGAAATATTAAGGTGGAAGAAATGTCGAAAAGATTATTTTCCTTTTTTTTTCTCAAATTTCAACAAATTTTGGATTTTAATTTCAGTAAAACGGGTTAAATTAAAAAAAACCTTTGCTTTGGCCAAGTGGTTAGCATGCTTGGCTACTGATCAAAGGGACCTGGGTTTCGAGCTCCGAGTAGGGCATGGATATTTATGATGTTTTTCTGCTGAGGTCTCGCCTTCATCTCAGACTTTCTACTATGGCTAAAAACTGGCAGGCTACTGTCAGACCTCTGTGGCAAGCAGTTGCTTCAGGGAATATTTATTACATTATTTTGCTGTAGTTGTAAATATAATTTTCAGCTTATTTAATTAAGGCATTCTAGAAACTCGAATTTTGATCCTGTTTTAATGTAGTGTAAAACCACATTTTGGAGTGAGCCATGTGTAGCAAGCAACAGAAGCTTAAGTGAAAAAATTACAAGAATTCAACTCTTTCAGAAATTTTGGTTTTATACAGGCATATTTAGATTTTTTTTCTGCAATTTAAAATTGTTTAACTCTAAAACAAGACGAACTCAAAAACGAAGACAAAATGAACTCAGAAAGAGGAGTTTTGATTGGGAATATTTAAAAAATTTATTCTGGATTTTCGGCCTATAAAGTGAAAGAAATGTTCTTTATAAAAACTGCGTATATATTTCCAACGTTGATTTATGCAAGACTGCTACGCGAAAAAAATTAAGACAGTATAAAATGGTTTGAGGTTTATCAAAAATCTTGCGAAAACACAGTAAATGAAGAAATATAAAAAATCCAGTCTTCTATTAGTTTCGGTGTTTCATATTAAATTGTTTTGCTTAGACATTGTTTATAAAAAAATACAGCGAGAATCGCAAATAAAGAATGAAAAATATTTCATATGATAGCATAAATTCCGATCAGAATTTCGGAAAATCATTCGTCCTGTTTTTGAAAGACAATACAGGATAAAAAAAATAAATCTATTGGAAAGAAATCGGAAAAGTACGAATATTTATTACATTGTTACCTTTGTGTTGCTTTGTAGTTCTAGTTGCCTTGATTGCACTATAATGTTGACTGACTGTCGGTTCACGATGAGGGAATAAACAATACCCTTAAACTAAAATCATCACCACCTCGGATTTATATCTAACTCTGCTGACTGAGCTAACAGCTACTGCAACTAAAAGAATTTTTATCCTACTTCACATGTTTTAAGGGTTAATGACACCAACTGCACCCCCGCCACCATTTCCCGCACCACTCCCAACCCACTACAGTCTCTCATACGTTATAAATAAAAATCTCATACGCCATAACGATCACTGAAAGTTATCGTCATTACGTCGTGTCATCTGCCAACTGTTGAGCAAACGTAATCCATAAAGGAAAGAATTTCTGGAAATTTGAGTGTTTTGACCGCTATTGGCCATCAAGTGAGAAAGCCTTTTGTGTACATCTTCTGGCAACCATCAGTGTTCTTCAGAGAACATCGCGATTGGGTCTTGTCTTACAGCAATCTACTAAATCCATTCTCCACGTATCCAGCCCTTCTCTGCATGTTTCCGAGCATTTCCGAGGAGTAATTGTAAAAGATCTGCGATTTGAAATCAGTGATAATTAACCGCTCAGTTCCCTCATTTTCAACCAAATTGTGGCTGCCGTATTTGTTCTTTTGTACTTTACAACTACTTTATGGCCATCACTTCTCCACATCACCGAAATTAAACTACTCAAAAGGGTTTTTTTTAATGCTACTTGGAGGAAAACTGCGGGCTGCATTTATATTTTGTTGGCAGAAAACTTAAAATATGCATATGTTTCATCAAGACGAAAATAAAAACAAGGAAATAGTAACTTATTAATAAGAAAAAAACTTACTAAAAGTTTTTAAAAGTCGGACACTGTGTTATGTCAAGCGGCCCAAAGTTGACCGGCCCACCGGGATATTGCCCGATGTTCCGGCGGCCAACCCCGCCCCTGTTCATAACCCTATTCCCTAATCTATAATTATTCATACTGGCAACATGGCCAAACCACGGAGTCTCTATCTGCACAATATGCTGCTTAAAGAGGTTGCCGACTCCTTTGCCATACCTCATCATTATTTAAAATGTTGAACCACCTAATGCCCAAGATCTTTTGAAAGCATTTAGTTTCTTGTTACCTTGCTTACAAAGCGTCCAAGTTTCACTACCATAACTAACCCTAGAAAGAACCAAACTATTATACAGTCTAATTTTAGTCTTTAGGTATAATACGCCTATTTCACCACACTATCCATAGATTCTTAAAAGTCCCGGAAGCAATCCCTATCCGTCTGTTAATCTCATGCCGCACATCACCAGTACCTGTTACATAGCTCCCAAGGTAATTAAACTGTGACACCTGCTTAAGACTGCAACCATTCAGATTAACTGAATCACATCCTGCCTGACCAATTTTCATCACTTTAGTTTTCTCTCTGTTTATAACCGAACCTACTCTACTACCAGTCTCATCATCAGCTCGAATGAAAGAGTTCATCTCATCAACATCATTTGCCAAAAGGGCTAAATCATCAGCATAATCTAAATCAGAAATTTTCGTATCTCCAGACCATTTAAGGCCAAAATCTTTCCCTTACAGTGAATTTTGCATAACGTAATCAAATTAAAGGGAAAAGGAGACCAACATGCACCCTTGTCGAATACCAGAAGCAATGCTAAACTAATTGCTACAACAAGCCTTACCAACTTTCACACACGACTCAGTGTTATTATAGAGAGCTTTCATTACGTTAACTAACTTGTCTGATATACCATATGATTTCACAATCAACCACAAATTTTGACGATCAGCAGAGTCAAAAGCCTTTCTGGAATCAACAAAGCTAGTAACCAAAGATTTCTAAACATTTCTCAAGAATCTGCCTAAGTGAAAATATCTAACCCACACATCCCCTACCACTTCTGAATCCACATTGCTCATCACGCAATTGACTGTCAACCAGATTCTTAATTCTATCAAGCACAATCATGGAAAGAACTTTACCTGGAACAGAGAGTAGGCTGATACCCCTGATCACAAGAACTGCGATCACCTTTTTTGAAAATAGTGATAATAATAGCTCTGGTAAAATCTTTAGGAACCATGCCTTTATCATAAACGTTATTCAAAATTTCAGTCATCCAAGTGGTAACCGAAACATTTTCAGCTCTGAGCATTTCTGTAGTAATTTCATCTACCCCTGGGGATTTATGAAGTTTAAGTTTAGAGATAGCCAAAATAACTTCAGATTGTGTTATAGGGCCAACATTAAAGCTGCCAATGCATCTACATCATTACAAACAATGGGAGTAGAACTAACCACATTGTTTAGAACATCACTGAAATGCTCAGCCTACCTAGTCATGACAGAATCCTCCCCTTCTATAACCTTACCTTGTTTATCCTACAATCCCTGTATACCTGTCCTTTTTGTACCACACAAAACATTAACTATCTGGTACAGCTCTCTGCTGTTGTGCTGTCTAGCTGCTTCCTCAACTTTGTCAGCCAAGCTATCAAGCCAAAGATTGTTATCAGCAGCTAAATGATCCTTTACACGTTTATTAAGCTCTCTGTAACGCTTTCTATTAGGACTAGTAGGGTATTGATTAAGGACATTCCTGCAGTTCTTTCTTTCTGAAATAAGCTCAAGTGCCTTATCACTCACATAATTCTGTCTCCTCTGCTCCTTTTTTCCTAAAAGAGTATTGTTAATTTTCAAAAAAGCCTGTTTAAAATGGTCCCATTCTTCCTCAACTTCAGTAGTAAGCAAACCATGACTGTTATAATGACTAAGTAACCTATCATGGTAAGATTTAGCTATAACTGGGTCTTTCAGAGCTTCAGAATTAAAGGTAAAATTATTAACCCTAGCACAACACTTTTTAAGTTTAAGTTGCAAGACATTTTTAACAAGGTAATGGTCAGATCCAATTTCAGCTCCCCTATATGACCTGGTATTCCTAACAGAACTAGCCCATTTGCTGTTAATTAATATATAATCAATCATATTCTTATGCAGTCCATCAGGTGAAACCCATGTGTACTTATGTATGTTGCGGTGTTTGTACTAAGTGTTAGTTATTCTGAAATCATTGAGTTTATTTAACTCTAGGAGACATCGCCCATTGCCATTGAAACTAGGAGTAACAAAAGGGCCTATCACTCCTCCCCAAAGGTCAGAGTCAGTACGAACTTTGGCACTGAAGTCTTCTAGAACAAGGGTAATATCTCCTTTCTTGGCAGAATTAAAAATATCCTGAAGATGTCCGTAAAACCTATCCTTCTCATCCTCATCGGCATCCTCGGTAGGGGACATAACAGCAGGTAACATTCGAGTTTTGAATGCTTGTCTGAAATTTTGCTGTAAGAAACCTTTCATTAAGTTTCCTTATAGCAAAATTCAAAACTTAATTTAATTTAAAACACAGAATTAGACATCAATTATCCTTTATAAAAGTATCTATAATTCGCAATAAAAATGGGAAAAAAATATGGCTTTGATTTGATTTGATTTATTGAAATTCGCAAAGAGTTAGTTACAATTTCATATATAATTATTAGGAACCGAACCTTAAAATAAGTTATTGAGGTCCCAAGGAATTATAATGCAACAAATTTGAAAAATAGAAACATCAGTTAAAAGAAATATAGTTAATATAAACGCAACTTATTGAGACGGTACATAAATGGTACCGTCTCAATATTAAGACGGCACCATTTAATATTACTTTACTAATATAGTACTTTTTAATAGATATTAATTTCAACTCATTTGGTAATTTATTCCATAATGAGACAGCAGTATACGTAACAGCGATTTGACAAATGGCCTTCTTGAATTTCGGTACAGATAGATTTTCCTTGAGTCTGTTTGTCAAATAATGAATTTCCTTTCTCTTCTCGAAATAAAGATCATATATTGATGGCAATAATTTTTATTCCCAAAAAATGCAAACTTATAAATATTCAGATCTCTTATCTCAAAAATATTTTTAATTTTTAATTCCCTGAAGAATGAAATTACTAGTGCTTTATACCGGAAATTTAAAATTAAGTGAACATATCGCTTTTTTAATAGTAGAAGAGAATTTAAAATTTCTTTTGATATGCTTCACCACAACGTATTGCCATATAACAGAGTAGTCTAAATAAAAGTATAATAGCAATAGTAAATATTTTTGGCTAAAAAAGTTCCGAATTCTAAATTTTGCTGATAGCTCTAATGATCTGGATACGAATAAGTTATAAGGGCATTCCATTTAAGTTTTTCGCCTAACATAATTCCTAAGAAATTAAACTTTCTAATTCTAGTAATGTCAAAGCCATCTATATTTACCTTAATAATATCACTGATCTGCAATGAATGAAACATCATAAATTTTGTTTTTAAGTAGTTTATGTGCAATTTATTCCCCTCAAAATCACTTCCCCCCTTTAAAACCTTTAACTTCTCCACCTTAAAAACTTTCTCCACTTTTAAATTTTTTAAAATACTCTGTTCATTTGTATTTGTACATCCGTTATTGAATTTGAAGACATCAAGAAGACTGTTTTATCTGCATACAAATATAATTTCATTTTTTCCTGAAACGTTTGGTAAATCATTTATGCATAAAAGGAAAAACAATGGCCCTAGAATTGATCCTTGTGTACTCCCTTATGAATGGTGGTTTTGAGCTCACACCATTTAAATGTACTATCTGCGACCTATTACCTAAGTATATTTTTATCCATTTTAAAATAGCCCCTCGTAGTCCATAGAAATTTAATATTTGAAAGAGTATTGCATGATCAACTAAGTCAAATGCTTTGCTTTCACACTTAAAATGTTTTGCTCACACTGAAAACTTTTCAATATATTTTCTTTAACACTGCTACTTCTGTTGAGTGATTATTTCGAAAGCCAAACTGATAACTTGAAATCCCTTTATTTTTCAAGAGAAAACTGTAATTGACTAAATACCACTTTTTCAATCCCTTAGTAAATATTGACAAAAGTGTAACCTGTCTATAATTTGCCATGTTTTATTTATCTCCATTCTTATAAAGTGGTAATAACTTAGATTGCTTTAATTTATGCAGAAAAATCCCTTTATTAAGAGATATATTACAAATATGTGTTAGCAGAGGTGCAATTGCATTTGAAATCTTTTTGATTGGTTTAGTGGTTATACAATTTGTACCGCAACTTCTTTTATCGGCAAAGTCTTTATCGCATTTTCAATTTCTTTTTGATTTACTGGTGAAATGAAAAATAAGTTACAAAATGGTAATACATAGAAACGAAAGTTGACAGTCATCTACTCCCTAATTTTTTCCCCAACGTTCAAGAAGTACTTACTAAAAATGTCAACCATAGTTTTAGAATTACCTACCTACCTACCTATCTATCTATCTATCTATCTATCTAGGTAGGTAGGTAATTCTAAAAGGTAAGTAGTAATTCTGTTATTATTACTTTTTTGATTCATTAAATATTATGAAAACCTGGATGATCTGATATTTCTTATAAAATTAATATGTTAGCGTTTCTACTGCTTTCTGCAATCTATGTACAGCAGGATTGTTAAACAGATTTAACCATGGAATATTTATTTTTTCTTAAGAAAATACAGTTTGGGCGCTAAAATATTTTTAAACAAAACTTGGAGGCGGAGGAGGGATTATGCAGGAATTGCACAAGGTTGCACACATGCTGCAAAATTTGGCCAGAAGTTTTTCATTCGTGATGTACAACATTTAATTTCTTAGCTGTAAACTTTAATATTCATTATAAATGCCACGAATGTGTTGTGTCCCAGGCTGTAAATCAAATTATAGATCTGAAGGATCTGTGGAGAGGAACTGAAATGTAGCATACCTAACCCATTTGATAAGAATCATCAAATATATTTTTTGGTTGACACAGTGTATTTGTTGTAGTCTATACGAAACAACTGGTTCAGGCAACTTGACAATGAGCAATCATTTATGTTCTCTTCATTTGATGATCAAAATTTAGTGCAAAGGGATAGTGTGTCACACATAAAAAAGCTGTATGCTGCTGAAAGCAGCAATGTAGTTAAACTTGCATCAAAGTTAAATAGAAAAGTTCTATTCCCTACATCCTTCGAGAAACAAAACATTAATTTGGCCACTTCCTTTTTAATGATAAAACTTCTATTGCCCTTTTACAGTTTGCTTCTCAACATAAAATCTGTTCTTCTGGCACCATTCCGTTCTTGGATATCATTTGTAAGTGGTGGAAAATAATAAATGTTAAACATCCTTACAAAGGAAGAAATCTTCTTGACCCATTATATGATCCCATAAGAAATGGCCATGACAATGCCTTGAAGTATCTTGAAAAATTCTTCTCCATGGTTGGATAAGTGGAAAGCCATTGTAGTTCCTAGTTCTTCTACTTCTAAGCAGTTTGGAAAATTAAGATAAGAAACATTTTTTGCCTTTAGATACACCACAGAAACACTGCTAAAATTATGCTCGTACATGTTCACAGTTTTCAAACCTAAATATATACTTTTAAGAAATTTTCAAACTGATAACTTAGGGAATAGAATCAGTCGCTATCGGAAAATGAGTAGTTGCAAGAAGTTTTCTGGCCTCATCAGCAATGTATCAGTGACTCAAATCTTAGAATCTGAAAATAAACTTAAACTTTTTGGGTTGATCAAGTTACATTCAACTAAAAAGGGTGAATTGACATTAAAAGAATTTATTGGAAATTGTTCTGAAATTACTGTTTCTGACAGAATGAGTGTTGACATTGATAAAGATTTTGAACATATTATTGAGAAGTCTGAAGCTGTATGTATTACAGAAGAGACTAAACAGATATTGTCTTTATCAGTGGCTATCGGCCATATATTCCATAGGTTAAGACTTTAAAATGTGCAAATTGTAAAATTCTCTTAATGTATGAAAATGCTTTTGAGATTGAATCTTCGCATGTAATATACAAAAGTTTACTTGAAAACAGCAGAGGTGGTCTGAAATGGCCAAAACATTTTCTTGTATATTAAAGTATTACAGCATTCTAAATTTTACAAGCAATAATTAGCGAAGAATTTGAAGATAAATTTACATGTTGTTCAAAAAATCAGCATTTCATTTTAAAAACGTTATATTTGCAGGGCTTTGAATCTCAGTCTTAAATTTAGATGATTTTTACACCTGTGGGACAACCTTAAGGAAACTTACCGAGAAAGTACTAAATGTGTTTTCTAAGAAATTTCAATAATTGTTCAATATTCTGTTGAACAATTATTGAAAAGTTAGAAATGACTCTGTTCAAAGCATAAAGAGTTCAAAGAAGAGAAAACATACTACATTGCTGTAAAATATTAAAGATGCCCATCAGTGGTATATACTTTAATTCATTTCTTATTTGGTTTGCTGTTCAACCTTTGATGAATAGTAACTCAATTACTCTTAATCTACAGATAAGTTCTCTGGATCGAAGTTTGCTTTATCTTTCAGTTATTTTACTTAGTAAAACCTTGGCTACTGATCTAATGGACCCGGGTATGGCATGGTTGTGTGTGTTGGTTTTCTGCTGAGGCCTTTGCCATCCTCACAGACCTTCTGCTATGACATTTAAACTGACAGGCTCCTGTCAGACCTCTGTGGCAAGCAGCTGCTTGGGGGGGTATTTATTTATATTTTTATTTTTTATTTAGCGGAGGAGGAACAGGTCTTTTCCCCGTGCCTGCGATCAAGGGGCTGTTTGATATTGTTGGCCCTACCTCTCTCAATAAACCTAATTTCTTTAAGAATCCTACTAATCATTTTCTTTCTGCAGGTACGTGGAATGTGAGGACGTTATATAGAGATTATTCTCTTGATGTCCTCATGCAGGAATTCCAGCATTATAACCTAGATATTCTAGGCTTGCAAGAGACCAGATGGACAGGTAAAGGTGAGATACTTAAAAATAACTTTAAATTTCTCTTTTCAGGGTAGGAGGATGGAAAGCATCTCCAAGGTGCAGGTTTGCTTCTCAGCAGACACGCCAGTGATGCTCTTCTGGGATATGACTGCATAATGAAAGATTTCTTACAGCAAAATTTAAAGCAAAAATTAAAAACTTGAATGTCATCTGTTGTTATGACCCCACAGAGGACTCTGATGAGAACGAAAAGGATACGTTTTACATCCAGCTTCAGGATATTTTGAATTCTGTGAAGAAAGGAGATATTTCTCTTATGCTAGTTGACTTCAATGCTAAAGTTAGTACTGACTCTGACTTTGGGCAGGAGTTTTAGATCCCTTTTGCATTGATAGTTCCAATGACAATGGGGAACGTCTCCTACAGGTAAGTAAACTTAATGGTTTACGAATAACTAACACATACTTCGAACACCGGGGCATTTATAAATATACATGGGTTTCACCTGATGTTCTGAAAATTTGTTCTGAAATTGCTGTTTCTGACAGAATGAGTGTTGACATTGATAAAGATTTTGAACATATTATTGAGAAGTCTGAAGCTGTATGTTCCACCATTTCTCACACCAACTGTTCATCACGCAGTTGTCCATCAACAAAATTCTTCATTCTATTAAGTATAATCATACAAAGAACTTTACCTGGAACAGAAAATAAACTAATTCCCCTATAATTATCACAAGAACTGCGATCGGATTTTTAAAAAATTGGAACAATGATAGCCGTAGTAAAATCCTTAGGAACAATACCTTTATCATAAAAAAAATTCAAAATTTCAGTCACTAATGTGACAACGCAAATGTTCCTAGCTCTAAACATTTCAGTGGTGATTTCGTACACCCCTGGGGATTTATGCAGTTTTAATTTAGAGATAGCCAAAGTGACTTCTGAATGTGATATATGGCCATCATTAAAGCCAGTAATGCATCTATCCTCATTACAAACAGTGGGAGTAGGAATAATCACATTATGTAAAACTTCTCTGAAATGCTCAGCACACCCAGTCATCACAGAATCCTCACCTTTAACCACCTTTCCATGTTTATCCCTCAATCCCTGTGTACCTATCTGTTTGTTCTCACATAAAACATTAACAATCTGGTACAACCCCCTGCTGTTGTGCTGTCTAACTGCTTCCTCTGCTTTGTCAGCCAAGCTATCAAACCAAAGATTCTTATCAGCTGTTAACTGATCATTTACACATTTATTCAGCTCGTTATAATGCCTTCTGTTAGGACTAGTAGAGTGTTGATTCACATTAATCCTGCAATTCCTCCTTTCAGAAATATGTTCCATAGCCTGATCACTCAAATAATTTTGTTTCCTCTGTTCCCTTTTACCCAAAAGAGTACTGTTGGTTTCAAGAAAAGCCTGTTTAAACTGATCCCATTCTTTCTCAACTTCAGCAGTATGCAAACCATGATTGTTATGATGACTAAGTAGCCTACCATGGTATGCTTTGGATATATCTGGATCTTTCAGACTTTCAGTGTTGAAGGCAACTTTCTAACATTAACACAACATTTCTTAAGTTTCAGCTGCAAGGCACTTTTGAACAGATAATGGTCAGACCCAATTTCGGCTCCCCTGTATGAGCTGGTATTCCTAACTGAACTGGCAAATTTGCTGTTAATTAAAATATAATATATCATGTTCCTGTGGAACCCATCAGGTGAAACCCATGTATATTTATAAATGCCCCGGTGTTTGAAGTATGTGTTAGTTAGTCGTAAACCATTAAGTTTACTTACCTGTAGGAGACGTTCCCCATTGTCACTGGAACTAACAATGCAAAAGGGATCTAAAACTCCTGCCCAAAGTCAGAGTCAGTACTAACTTTAGCATTGAAGTCAACTAGCATAAGAGAAATATCTCCTTTCTTCACAGAATTCAAAATATCCTGAAGCTGGATGTAAAACGTATCCTTCTCGTTCTCTTCAGAGTCCTCTGTGGGGGCATAACAACAGATGACATTCAAGTTTTTAATTTTTGCTTTAAATTTTGCTGTAAGAAATCTTTTATTATGCAGTCATATCCCAGAAGAGCATCACTGGCGTGTCTGCTGAGAAGCAAACCTGCACCTTGGAGATGCTTTCCATCCTCCTACCCAGAAAAGAGAAATTTAAAGTTATTTTTAAGTATCTCACCTTTACCTGTCCATCTGGTCTCTTGCAAGCCTAGAATATCTAGGTTATAATGCTGGAATTCCTGCATGAGGACATCAAGAGAATAATCTCTATATAACGTCCTCACATTCGACGTACCTGCAGAAAGAAAATGATTAGTAGGATTCTTAAAGAAACTAAGTTTATTGAGAGAGGTAGGGCCAACAATATCAAACAGCCCCTTGATCGCAGGCACGGGGAAAAGACCTGTTCCTCCTCCGCTAAATAAAAATATAAATAAATACCCCCCCAAGCAGCTGCTTGCCACAGAGGTCTGACAGGAGCCTGTCAGTTTAAATGTCATAGCAGAAGGTCTGTGAGGATGGCAAGGCCTCAGCAGAAAAACAAAACACACAACCATGCCATACCCGGGTCCATTAGATCAGTAGCCAAGGTTTTACTAAGTAAAATAACTGAAAGATAAAGCAAACTTCGATCCAGAGAACTTATCTGTAGATTAAGAGTAATTGAGTTACTATTCATCAAAGGTTGAACAGCAAACCAAATAAGAAATGAATTAAAGTATATACCACTGATGGGCATCCTTAATATTTTACAGCAATGTAGTATGTTTTCTCTTCTTTGAACTCTTTATGCTTTGAACAGAGTCATTTCTAACTTTTCAATAATTGTTCAACAGAATATTGAACAATTATTGAAATTTCTTAGAAAACACATTTAGTACTTTCTCGGTAAGTTTCCTTAAGGTTGTCCCACAGGTGTAAAAATCATCTAAATTTAAGACTGAGATTCAAAGCCCTGCAAACATAACGTTTTTAAAATGAAATGCTGATTTTTTGAACAACATGTAAATTTATCTTCAAATTCTTCGCTAATTATTGCTTGTAAAATTTAGAATGCTGTAATACTTTAATATACAAGAAAATGTTTTGGCCATTTCAGACCACCTCTGCTGTTTTCAAGTAAACTTTTGTATATTACATGCGAAGATTCAATCTCAAAAGCATTTTCATACATTAAGAGAATTTTACAATTTGCACATTTTAAAGTCTTAACCTATGGAATATATGGCCGATAGTCACTGATAAAGACAATATCTGTTTAGTCTCTTCTGTAATACATACAGCTTCAGACTTCTCAATAATATGTTCAAAATCTTTATCAATGTCAACACTCATTCTGTCAGAAACAGTAATTTCAGAACAATTTCCAATAAATTCTTTTAATGTCAATTCACCCTTTTTAGTTGAATGTAACTTGATCAACCCAAAAAGTTTAAGTTTATTTTCAGATTCTAAGATTTGAGTCACTGATACATTGCTGATGAGGCCAGAAAACTTCTTGCAACTACTCATTTTCCGATAGCGACTGATTCTATTCCCTAAGTTATCAGTTTGAAAATTTCTTAAAAGTATATATTTAGGTTTGAAAACTGTGAACATATACGAGCATAATTTTAGCAGTGTTTCTGTGGTGTATCTAAAGGCAAAAAATGTTTCTTATCTTAATTTTCCAAACTGCTTAGAAGTAGAAGAACTAGGAACTACAATGGCTTTCCACTTATCCAACCATGGAGAAGAATTTTTCAAGATACTTCAAGGCATTGTCATGGCCATTTCTTATGGGATCATATAATGGGTCAAGAAGATTTCTTCCTTTGTAAGGATGTTTAACATTTATTATTTTCCACCACTTACAAATGATATCCAAGAACGGAATGGTGCCAGAAGAACAGATTTTATGTTGAGAAGCAAACTGTAAAAGGGCAATAGAAGTTTTATCATTAAAAAGGAAGTGGCCAAATTAATGTTTTGTTTCTCGAAGGATGTAGGGAATAGAACTTTTCTATTTAACTTTGATGCAAGTTTAACTACATTGCTGCTTTCAGCAGCATACAGCTTTTTTAAGTGTGACACACTATCCCTTTGCACTAAATTTTGATCATCAAATGAAGAGAACATAAATGATTGCTCATTGTCAAGTTGCCTGAACCAGTTGTTTCGTATAGACTACAACAAATACACTGTGTCAACCAAAAAATATATTTGATGATTCTTATCAAATGGGTTAGGTATGCTACATTTCAGTTCCTCTCCACAGATCCTTCAGATCTATAATTTGATTTACAGCCTGGGACACAACACATTCGTAGCATTTATAATGAATATTAAAGTTTACAGCTAAGAAATTAAATGTTGTACATCACGAATGAAAAACTTCTGGCCAAATTTTGCAGCATGTGTGCAACCTTGTGCAATTCCTGCATAATCCCTCCTCCGCCTCCAAGTTTTGTTTAAAAATATTTTAGCGCTCAAACTGTATTTTCTTAAGAAAAAATAAATATTCCATGGTTAAATCTGTTTAACAATCCTGCTGTACATAGATTGCAGAAAGCAGTAGAAACGCTAACATATTAATTTTATAAGAAATATCAGATCATCCAGGTTTTCAAAATATTTAATGAATCAAAAAAGTAATAATAACAGCTTTATTACATGATTTTTATCTATAAGCCCAAACATCAATATTTTTCTTTTAGAGTATAAAACACATATAATTGTGGTTATGTGAAACTACAGTTAATATGTCAAATTCCAATGATCTTAATATATGAAAGCAGAATTGTAGAACTTGAATGGATGAGGAATATTAAATTCGGACTTCATATAAATTATATTTTGATTAACTTCCAAGTTTCGCTTCCTAATTTCAATATGTGTAATTTCTAAGACCATATGGTAGAGTATTAAATATTTTGAATAACGTTATAGATGCAGGGTTTGTGGGATATTTCCCTTTTTGCTATAAAGGGGAATTTATTAATTTATGGTTGAAATTCAAAACCATACTTCCAGATGAAACATGAACTTGTATGGATATTTCAAAGGAAACATATTTAATATGCATCATATACATTTGCATTATTATTTCTGGAATTGGCTATACTTCTTTTTGTAAATCAAAAATATGTTTAAGTGTATTTTTTTATGTACCACCATAGTATCAAATTCCATAATGCAATGGCGGTGTGATAGCAAAATACAGAATTCTCAGCACTTTAGTCACTTTAACACACATAAGTCATTTTAACATAAGTTTTTCACATAAGTTTTCTCACACATAAGTCACTTTCTTCAGTAGCACCAATGTAGCACTGATCTTATTGGTTTCCTTACTCTAAACTTATTTGATAAAAATTCACATTATTCATATCGTAAACTTATCTGATAAAAATTCATATCTAATTCATATTAAAAACTTATCAGATAAAAACAAACCTTATGTAAGTAAAGTTACACATACTGTGTATTTATTATGCAACAATACATAAAATAAAAGCATAACCTAAGCCAAATAACTAACAATTACAAATTTTCAAATTCATGAAACCACAAATAATTAAGGAACACATATTTATATACACACACAGCATAGTATTCAATAAACATAAGCAATTTCCTTATCTGTACATGAGACTTGATTTACTGACGAATATTCTATTTTATAATATAGCATTTGTGCTGGTTTTGAATAAAAGTTTAAATATTTATGGTCCTTACAGCTGTTCTCGCCACTTCACTTTCATTTATTAATCAGTAAATATAACCTAATGTTTTAAATTTAAGTTTTCCGCTCATCCTTAAAATTAGGACTAACTTTAGGTGTGGTAACAGCTAATCGAAAACATAGCTAAAGTATTACAACAAATCATATTATTAGCAAAAACTAAGATATAGAAACTCAAAATAATAACAACTGTAACTTACCTTTGAATAATATAATCCTTTTAGGTTTGACAAACGTAACTATATTATTAACACAGACTACAAACATATACTAGATACTAGTTACATACAAACATATACAGTTTTTTGTTACAGATAGCTCTGAAGTAGCACTCAGTGTTTGACGTCAAAATTAGACTTCGGCGAAACGTTCGGGCCCGATAAGACAGCCATGGTATACACCTAAAGACTAACATTAGACTGTATAATAGTTTGGTTCTTTCTAGGGTTAGTTATGGTAATGAAACGTGGACGCTTTGTAAACAAGATAACAGGAAACTAGATGTTTTTGATTCTAGATGCTTATGCAGTATCTTGGGCATTAGGTGGTTCAACTTTGTAAATAATGAAGAGGTTAGGCAAAGGGGTCGGCAACCTCCTCTATGCAGCATATTCTACAGAGAGAGACTCCGTTGGTTTGGCCATGTTGCTCGTATGGATGATTACAGATTAGAAAATAGGGTTATTTACAGTGTGCCCAAAGGCTTCAGAAAGAGGAGGTGACCTAGGATACAGTGGGCAGAAAATGTCAAACAAGATCTTGTTAGAATTGGTGTGCAGTTGCCAGATGCAGCAGATGTACTGAATTGAGAACTTAGAGAAATAAATTGCAGGGTCTGACCGGACCTCCTTAGTCCATGATGGATGGATGGATGGATGAATGGATGGATGGATGGATGGATCTAAAACTATGGTTGACACTTTTAATAAGTACTTCTTGAACGTTGGGGAAAAAATTAGGGAGTAGATGACTGTCAACTTTCGTTTCTATGTATTACTATTTTGTAACTTATTTTTCATTTCACCAGTAAATTAAAAAGAAATTGAAAATGCGATAAAGACTTCGCCGATAAAAGAAGTTGCGGTACAAATGGTATAACCACTAAACCAATCAAAAAGATTTCAAATGCAATTGCACCTCTGCTAACACATATCTGTAATATATCTCTTAATAAAGGGATTTTTCTGCATAAATTAAAGCAATCTAAGTTATTACCACTTTATAAGAATGGAGATAAATAAAACATGCAAATTATAGACAGGTTACACTTTTGTCAATATTTACTAAGGGATTGAAAAAGTGGTATTTAGTCAATTACAGTTTTCTCCTGAAAAATAAAGGGATTTCAAGTTATCAGTTAAAAATCCGATGAGGATGAGAAGGATAGGTTTTACGGACATCTTCAGGATATTTTTAATTCTGCCAAGAAAGGAGATATTACCCTTGTTCTAGAAGACTTCAGTGCCAAAGTTCGTACTGACTCTGACCTTTGGGAGGAGTGATAGGCCCTTTTGTTACTCCTAGTTTCAATGGCAATGGGCGATGTCTCCTAGAGTTAAATAAACTCAATGATTTCAGAATAACTAACACTTAGTACAAACACCGCAACATACATAAGTACACATGGGTTTCACCTGATGGACTGCATAAGAATATGATTGATTATATATTAATTAACAGCAAATGGGCTAGTTCTGTTAGGAATACCAGGTCATATAGGGGAGCTGAAATTGGATCTGACCATTACCTTGTTAAAAATGTCTTGCAACTTAAACTTAAAAAGTGTTGTGCTAGGGTTAATAATTTTACCTTTAATTCTGAAGCTCCGAAAGACCCAGTTATAGCTAAAGCTTACCATGATAGGTTACTTAGTCATTATAACAGTCATGGTTTGCTTACTACTGAAGTTGAGGAAGAATGGGACCATTTTAAACAGGCTTTTTTGAAAATTAACAATACTCTTTTAGGAAAAAAGGAGCAGAGGAGACAGAATTATGTGAGTGATAAGGCACTTAAGCTTATTTCAGAAAGAAAGAACTGCAGGAATGTCCTTAATCAATACCCTACTAGTCCTAATAGAAAGCGTTACAGAGAGCTTAATAAACGTGTAAAGGATCATTTAGCTGCTGATAACAATCTTTGGCTTGATAGCTTGGCTGACAAAGTTGAGGAAGCAGCTAGACAGCACAACAGCAGAGAGCTGGTACCAGATAGTTAATGTTTTGTGTGGTACGAAAAGGACAGGTATACAGGGATTGTAGGATAAACAAGGTAAGGTTATAGAAGGGGAGGATTCTGTCATGACTAGGTGGGCTGAGCATTTCAATGATGTTCTAAACAATGTGGTTAGTTCTACTCCCATTGTTTGTAATGATGATAGATGCATTGGCAGCTTTAATGTTGGCCCTATAACACAATCTGAAGTTATTTTGGCTATCTCTAAACTTAAACTTCATAAATCCCCAGGGGTAGATGAAATTACTACAGAAATGCTCAGAGCTGAAAAATGTTTCGGTTACCACTTGGATGACTGAAATTTTGAATAACGTTTATGATAAAGGCATGGTTCCTAAAGATTTTACCAGAGCTATTATTATCCCTATTTTCAAAAAAGGTGATCGCAGTTCTTGTGATCAGGGGTATCAGCCTACTCTCTGTTCCAGGTAAAGTTCTTTCCATGATTGTGCTTAATAGAATTAAGAATCTGGTTGACAGTCAATTGCGTGATGAGCAATGTGGATTCAGAAGTGGTAGGGGATGTGTGGGTTAGATATTTTCACTTAGGCAGATTCTTGAGAAATGTTTAGAAATCTTTGGTTGCTAGCTTTGTTGATTCCAGAAAGGCTTTTGACTCTGCTCGTCAAAATTTGTGGTTGATTGTGATATCATATGGTATATCAGACAAGTTAGTTAACGTAATGAAAGCTCTCTATAATAACACTGAGTCGTGTGTGAAAGTTGGTAAGGCTTGTTGTAGCAATTGGTTTAGCATTGCTTCTGGTATTCGACAAGGGTGCATGTTGGTCTCCTTTTCTCTTTAATTTGATTACGTTATGCAAAATTCACTGTAAGGGAGAGATTTTGGCCTTAAATGGTCTGGAGATACGAAAATTTCTGATTTAGATTATGCTGATGATTTAGCCCTTTTGCAAATGATGTTGATGAGATGAACTCTTTCATTCGAGCTGTTGATGAGACTGGTAGTAGAATAGGTTTGGTTATAAACAGAGAGAAAACTAAAGTGATGAAAATTGGTCAGGCAGGATGTGATTCAGTTAATCTGAATGGTTGCAGTCTTAAGCAGGTGTCACAGTTTAATTACCTTGGGAGCTATGTAACAGGTACTGGTGATGTGCGGCATGAGATTAACAGACGGATAGGGATTGCTTCCGGGACTTTTAAGAATCTATGGATAGTGTGGTGAAATAGGCGTATTATACCTAAAGACTAAAATTAGACTGTATAATAGTTTGGTTCTTTCTAGGGTTAGTTATGGTAGTGAAACTTGGACGCTTTGTAAGCAAGGTAACAAGAAACTAAATGCTTTCAAAATATCTTGGGCATTAGGTGGTTCAACATTTTAAATAATGATGAGGTAAGGCAAAGGAGTCGGCAACCTCTTTAAGCAGCATATTGTGCAGATAGAGACTCCGTGGTTTGGCCATGTTGCCAGTATGAATAATTATAGATTAGGGAATAGGGTTATGAACAGGGGCGGGGTCGGCCGCCGGAACATCGGGCAATATCCCGGTGGGCCGGTCAACTTTGGGCCGCTTGACATAACACAGTGTCTGACTTAAAAAAACTTTTAGTAAGTTTTTTTCTTATTAATAAGTTACTATTTCCTTTTTTTTATTTTCGTCTTGATGAAACATATGCATATTTTAAGTTTTCTGCCAACAAAATATAAATGCAGCCCGCAGTTTTCCTCCAAGTAGCATTAAAATAAACCCTTCTGAGTAGTTTAATTTCGGTGATGTGGAGACGTGATGGCCATAAAGTAGTTGTAAAGTACAAAAGAACAAACACGGCAGCCACAATTTGGTTGAAAATGAGGGAACTGAGCGGTTAATTATCACTGATTTCAAATCGCAGATCTTTTACAATTACTCCTCGGAAATGCTCGGAAACATGCAGAGAAGGGCTGGATACGTGGAGAATGGATTTAGTAGATTGCTGTAAGACAAGACCCAATCGCGATGTTCTCTGAAGAACACTGATGGTTGCCAGAAGATGTACACAAAAGGCTTTCTCACTTGATTGCCAATAGCGGTCAAAACACTCAAATTTCCAGAAATTCTTTCCTTTATGGATTACGTTTGCTCAACAGTTGGCAGATGACAAGACATAATGACGATAACTTTCAGTGATCGTTATGGCGTATGAGATTTTTATTTATGGCGTATGAGAGACTGTAGTGGGTTGGGAGTGGTGCGGGAGATGGTGGCGGGGGTGCAGTTGGTGTCATTAACCCTTAAAACATGTGAAGTAGGATAAAAATTCTTTTAGTTGCAGTAGCTGTTAGCTCAGTCAGCAGAGTTAGATATAAATCCGAGGTGGTGATGATTTTAGTTTAAGGGTATTGTTTATTCCCTCATCGTGAATCGACAGTCAGTCAACATTATAGTGCAATCAGGCAACTAGAACTACAAAGCAACACAAAGGTAACAATGTAATAAATATTCGTACTTTTCCGATTTCTTTCCAATAGATTTATTTTTTTATCCTGTATTGTCTTTCAAAAACAGGACGAATGTTTTTCCGAAATTCTGATCGGAATTTATGCTATCATATGAAATATTTTTCATTCTTTATTTGCGATTCTCGCTGTATTTTTTTATAAACTATGTCTAAGCAAAAAAATTCAATATGAACTCCACAAATCAATCAAATCAAACTCCACAATCTTTCACTCCACCTTGTTTCTGAAAGACTTTGAACAGATAATGGTACGTGTTTTTTCAGTACTTCCCAGCATGCAGGACTGTGAGCGAACAAAGAGTAGAAGCTTTCTATATTCCCGAAAAACGTTATAACATCTGGGTTGATTTTTGCAGCGTTGACTCCTACGTGATTCAATGAATGTGCTCCGCCGGGAGAGAACAAGGCACATTTGTTCTTTTCTAAGACGCGGGACTTAACGCCGTTTATTTCGCCACGCATATTTGCACCATTATCGTAGCCTTGCGAACGGCAAACTTGGAGAGGTATATAGTTTTTTTTTCCAGAGTTGCAAGTATTTCTTCAGTTATTTTTTCTCCAGTTTTTCCAGTAAAGTTCATGAACTCAATGAAACGTTCATTCACTTCGAATTCGTTTGAGTCTTGGTTTCGGGATATGTATCTGAGAATTAGGAAGTTTGTTCTTTTACCTTTCGTTTTCGTATGGAACAAAGAATCGTGAAATTCTCTGCCATTAAGATCTTTTGGCAATTCCTTATAAATCTTTAGGAATTCTTGAAAGCTCATAGTTTGTACTATCTCTTGTCGCAGGTTATTTGAGATTACTAGGGGCCAAGTACCAAGGTCATCATATTTTATATCAAAGTTTTCGATAGGGTCTGCAACTGAAGCATCGACTATATCATTTTCTTTCACAGTCACTTAGGTTTTTCATTTCCTTAGGTTTTTCACTTGTTATTTTTTCTTCAGTTGCAACAGGTTCTGATGTAACAGTCGCTTCTTCTTCGACTGGTTTTTGAGCTCGTGAATCCATTTGATACCGATTTTCTGTTTAGACTTTAGTGTCACAACTATCATCATCACTGTCATCACTAAGATCAGTACCGGGAGCTATGTTCTTTTCGTTTTCAGATCTGAAAAATTTGGTTATGTATTGACGACCTCGCGATGCTTTCGACTCTCTCTCAGATTTAAATTTCCTCTTCTGAGCGCCGGACTTCTGTTTGTAATTTGAATGAGACATAGGCGTTTTATTTATTTTATAAACTGAAAGAAAAAATAATAATTAAGTTTGTTACAGAAAAAATAATAATTAAGTTCGTTACAAAAAAAAAACAGTTTTTACTTACATCGTAATCGACACTGCTACTTTGCAAGCGAGTCTAATTACCACCATCGACACGAATAGGAATGGACAAATATATAAACTAGCTTTCGCCCACGGTTTCACCTGTGTAAATTTTGGGATAAAAGGTAGCCTTTGTGCTGCTCGGGGACTATACCAAATTGCAGGTGAAGCAGTGAGATAAATACTAGATTTAAATAAAAGTTATAAAATTAACTCCTATTTTGTTTGCGGGAGAAACAAAAAAAGTTTATATTTTCTTTTATTTACCAACCAGCGCAATTTCAATTCAAATCAGACAGGTTCTTCTCGAAAAAACTCTGTAGAAAATCTTCAGCTTCTTCAAGTCAACTTTATCGACTTAATAAACCGAAAGAAACTGCTTTATTTCGAATTTTCGACCGATAGTTCGAATATAATTCACTGCATCGAAAAATAATAAAATAGTAACTTATTAAAATTATTATCAACCGGCAAGGCAGTCATTGCAAGAATGAAGATTTTGCTTAGAAGTTAGTCTTTTTATACTGCATGTTTGCGGAAAAATCAAAGAGGACGGGGTGGCTCAGTTGGTAGCTCGCCAGGCTCGTAATCTGTAATTCCCAGGTTCGAGTCCCAGCTGATGAAGCGTTAAGATTTATCTCCGCAAAATTCCCCGTCCTGCCGATGGTCAGTAGGGTACACGGATGGGCTTCGAAAAGCCGCCGTCCATCGGATGGGACGTTAAGTCGTGGCCCCGTGTGCGGGAGAGTCATACCCTGTGCACGTTATAGAACACGCTGGATGGAATTGACGGGGGCTACCATCTGTCTCTCAACAGCTGTTCAGTGGGTCTCCTCCCCCAACCTTCTCTGAGCCTTCGGGGTCCATGTGACCTGGCCATTTAGCCCATGGTGTGCAAAAAGTGCCGCTCAGAGATAAAACAACCCAACTTAGCTGGCCGACCCACCATGCCGGGTCCCCTCAATCTCGGGCCCCCAGGCTACAGCCCTGTCAGTCCCCAGCCCCCTTGTGGGGGACGTGACTTACAGTCAGCCAGATGAACGGAAATCATCGCCGAACACCCCCAGACCTCTCTTGCAACTCTCTCTCTCTACCCTCCAAAGGCTTCCTGCATTGAAAACTCCCGTCATTGCGATCACTTCTTGTTTACCTAATGTCCACTGGGCATGCAAGGGTCCATCGGCCAATGGGGAATGTCAACATCTTCTGCGTGCTGCCAAAACTTCTCGAATGCAGCAGTCCTTAGACATTCCTCATCTTCTGCCCCCATCGGAACTGGCTCCGATGCTCTTGCTAGACGAAGAGGTCTGCCACAATAGTGGCAGACCTCTTCGTCTAGCAAGAGCCCTAGCTAAATCGAACTCTTACACATGCCTTTATCATAATAGATAGTCAAAATTTCAGTCATCAAAGTGGTAACTGAAATATTCCCAGCTCTAAGCATTTATGTAGTAATTTCATATACCCCTGGCGATTTATGAAGTTTAAGTTTAGAAATAGCAAAAATAACTTCAGATTGTGTTATAGAGCCAACAATGCATCTCTAGAACTAACCACATTGTTTGGAACATCACTGAAATGCTCAGCCCACCTAGCCATGACAGAATCATAACCTTACCTTGTTTATCCTTCAATCCCTGTATACCTGTCCGTTTTCTACCACACAAAACATTAACTATCTGGTACAGCTCCCTGCTGTTGTGCTGTCTAACTGCTTCCTCGGCTTTGTCAGCCAAGCCATAAAGCCAAATATTCTTATAAGCAGCTAACTGATCCTTTACACATTTATTGAGCTCTCTGTAATGCTTTCTATTAGGACTAGTAGGGTATTGATTAAGAACATTGCTGCAGTTCTTTCTTTCCGAAATAGGCTCAAGGCCCTATCACTCAAATAATTTTGCTACCTCTACTCCTTTTTTTTTCCTAAAAACAATACTGTTAGTTTCAAAAAGCCTGGTTTAGAAAAGTCCCATTCTTCCTCAACTTCATTAGTAAGCAAACCCATGACTGTCATGATGTCTAAGCAACCATCATGGTAAGCTTTGGCTATAACTGGATCTTTCAGAGCTTCAGTATTAAAAGTAAATTTTTTAACCCTAGCACAACACTTTTTAAGTTTAAGTTGCAAGACACTTTTCACAAGGTAATGGTCAGATCCAATTTCAGCTCCCCTATATGACCTGGTATTCCTAACAGAACTAGCCCATTTGCTGTTAATTAATATATAATCAATCATATTCTTATGCAGCCCATCGGGTGAAACCCATGTGTACTTATGTATGTCGCGGTGTTTGTAATAAGTGTTAGTTATTCTGAATCCATTGAGTTCACTTACCTGTAGGAGACGTTGCCCATTGCCATTGCAGCTACCAATACCAAAAGGGACTATCACCCCTCCCCAAAGGTCAGAGTCAATACCAACTTTGGCATTGAAATCACCAAGAGCAATTGTAATATCTCCTTTCTTGACAGAATTCAAAATATCCTGAAGTTGTCCGTAAAACCTATCCTTCTCATCCTCATCGGCATCCTCAGTGGGGCATAACAGCAGATAACATTCAAGTTTTTAACGCTTGTTTGAAATTTTGCTGTAAGAAACCTTTCATTAATGCACTCATATCCTAGAAGAGCATCACTGGCGTGTCTGCTGAGAAGCAGACCCACGCCTTGGTGATGCTTATTGTCGTCCCTCCCTGAAAAGAGAAATTTAAGATTATTTTTAAGAATCTGACCTTTATCTGTCCATCTGGTCTCTTGCAAGCCGAGAATATCTAAATTATAATGGTGGAATTCTTGTGTGAGGACATCAAGAGAAAAAGCTCTGTGCAGAGTCCTTACATTCCAACTACCTATGGAGAGAAAATTGTTAGTGGGGTGTTTAAAGAAACTATGTTTATTGAGAGAGGAAATGCCGACAACATCAAACAGCCTCCTAATCGTAGGCATGGGGCAAAGACCCGTTCCCCCACCACTAAAGACTGAAGCTATCTACATTGGAAGACTTCTTCCAATGTAGAATTTGACGATGCCCGTAGAAGCAAGAGTTCAGGTGTCTGCTATGATCTCTACTCAGCATTATCCACCAACTGATGAAACATATCCTGTGAATCTATTCACTTGGGGCTGTCAACCCACATACGAACAGAAAACACAGCGGAAGATTTTCCCTCCACGGAAGCCCACCAGTGTAGCAAATGCAGGATCCATAATCAAGCTCAGAGCCTTAATTCAGTCCGGTAGGTTTATATGGTCAGCATCAGGATCCTGTGTGGTTGACCACTCCTCAGCAAGGTATGAAAATAAAAGTAGCCATAGTTGTCCAGATCAGTAGGCCACACTAATCTGGCAACTCTCACCTTCCTTTCCCTTCCACAAAGTATCTTTTTTGAAAGGTACTAACGGCCTGCACCACGAGAAGACGAGGTCGGGCATTAAAGTGCTAGGCCTGTCCGGTTCTATGCATCATCACAAGGATGGTTCATAGATCTCCTTCCAGTGCAACCATTTACAGATATAATAACATTATATTTATCTCTAATTTTTTTAATATCATTTGTTTTTTTCCTCTTTATAAATAAGTTCGTTAATTATTTTTTCGCGTTTCGTTACTATTACCTTTGTGTTCCATTATTTTCTCATTAAAATAGTTAAATTTTACTCTATCTATTTCATGATTTAGTTTATTCCTGAATTGTTTGCATTCGACAAATTTTTCATTCCTAATAACTTTTTATACATATTATTTTTCTTTTTAATTTTAAACATTAATTCCTCTAATAACCATGGTTTATAATTCTGATGATTAGTTGTGTTTGTTCTGGATTTGATACCCGGAAAACATGCCTGGTAATGTTTACTAACTGTGTCGATAAGTTTATTCTAGGCAATATTAGCATAATTTTCGTGTATAATTGCGTCTCAATTTTCGAGTTTCATCACCTCCTCGAATTTATTTAAATTCTTATCGGAGTAGTAATCTGAATATAAATGTGTGTTCACAGCGTTTAGTGGTAATCACTTCTAAATAATGCTAAGTAGCGATAGATGGTCAGAAATTGGACTTTTCAATTCATAATTAGCAAGATTGGGCTTTTTAATTATACAAAGATCTAAAACGAAACTCGAAATTTCTGTGATTCTTGTTAGTAGTGAGGTTGTTTTTTTAAGTTATACACTTTTACCAATTCTGAGAAATTAACTACGGAACTTAATCCTGTTAATTACATTCGTAAATTGAAATCTCCAAAAATAAAGACATTTATGTAATTCAGAACTGTGTAAAATGAATTTCATGTAATTCAGAAACATTTGCATATTACCATTTGGAGGCCTATAAACAGAAATGACATAACCGCAATTTGAAACTTTAATAACGCACACTACAATGAACACACTTTCAACACATATTCAAATTATCAGTTACCTATACATGAAAGTCATGTGGATAATATATCGCTATTCCACTCCCTGATTTATCTTTCCAATTTATATGATTTAATTCTCAACCCGGAATTTGAATGTAACCTTTTATATCCGTATACCATGTTTCCATAAATAAAAGAAATGAGAATTTTGTTTTTAACACACATAAAAGATCGATATTTTCTTCTTCACTTTTCTTACATAATAATCTAACGTTCGCATAGAAAGAAAGAAATACTAAAGAACTTTTAAGTTTTTTCTACGTAATCATCATCAGTAATATAGTTACAATTTATGTTCCTATCATAATCAGGCAGATTGTTCATTGAATTGATACACACCTATTTAGGGGTTATATTTGAATATTATATCTTCATATTTCAGTTTATCAAACTGTAAAGAATATCTTTTCCCTGCAGCATTCTGTGCTTTAATAACTTTTAGAAATTCCATTACCGCTTTTCTTGCTGAATCGGTGTAATCATCATTAATATAGATTGAAGCATATTTTTATTTTTCTCAATATTATATTTATCCATATAACTGTGTAACTTTGCAATGATTGTTCGTTTTTGATTATTAGTCAGTTTTTATATTTTCTAATTTTAATTTTTCAGCAACCAGTTGATTCACCAATTCTTTAGTTCTGCCCCACCTTTTATTCTCGATTTCTTTCAACAAAGTGTGCTAGTGCAACAAAGGGGCAAAAGGTGTTTGAACCGACAATGGAAAAAAACTTTCTTCCATTGTCGGTTCGAACCAACAATTGAGATATTATAAGGTCTCATTTTATTTTTGAAAGCTTTAGTTTGTCGGTGTATCTTCGATCAAACTATTCATAATGATCTTCATTATATTTACTGATTGCTTGCAATTTTCGATCTCAATTTACATTCTAATAATGGATTTGTTTTGGGTTCTTATTTCCAAAATATTGCTCTCCATGATATCCATTCGGCAAATCACAGAGTTCATTTTTTTTTATCCACAGTATTTTAATCTTTCCAGAATTTTTGAAAATTTTTAGACGTTTGCATTTTTACTTGAATTTTTAGCCGTAAGGTTAAAGTCAGGTGTTTCGCCTAAGCTTCCCTTCCTTTAAGAATTTTAGTGCCTTCATTTTGGGAATTTTTTTCTAGATGTAGTATGGTTCCTTAAAGAAGGTGGAGAGCTGGTTGCAGACATGTGTAAAGAATTGTTAATCAAGAATAATAAAAAAAAAATAAATTCAGGGAGCAAGGAAAGATGCTCCCTGAATTTATTCACAGTAACCCCTCATAGATATCTTAGTATCACTGTTATGCAGCTATTCAGACACCATACATGTTGAAATATATATGCAGATGACAGCTCACAAAATGTTTACAATGTTCATTCCTTTTAATTCCCTTAACGAAATTTCTCCTGTAACAAGAAACGTTTCCATGAACAATTCTCTTTTTGCGATGTGTTCAAATTAGATATGAGTTCGTGAGACCGAACGGGCTCGGGATCAAAATAATTTATAATTAAAAAAATTTTTGTAATTGTGAAAAAAATGTAAAATATTTTAAATTTTAATTTCAACTTTTTATTTAGTTTTTAGTGATTAAAAGTAAGCACCATGCGGCTTTTGATTATTTTTTACGTAATAATAAATGAATGGCTCTTTGTGTTAATAATGATGTTATCCACGAAATTTCAGTTTCTTCTAGTAGTTCTGTTTTTCTTTCCAAATAGTATTAACATTTTCATTTCACCACAAAATGATTATAATTAATAATATAAGAATAAAATTAATGATTAGCTAATATATCTTATGACGTGTCAGAAATTTTTTTCCCAAATCGGGATCGGGCTCAATACGTAACTTCAGGCTAGGGCGGGCGCGGACTCGAAAAATTATCCTGAACCCATTTTTAGTTTAAGTAAACAATGGTTTACAAACTTGGGTTAGCTTCTTGGTTCGTCTGATGGGGTCGCGATGGAATTACGTAAAACGCAAATGATTAAAAGAATGTTCAGATTTGTTTCACTCCTGGTTGCTTAAAGTTCAAAATTATAGAGAGAGATCAGAGAAGGTACATTAGGTTTTATTAAAAAAGCATAGTAACATCGCAATTGCACAGTTCCCAAAATTTGGCATGAGAAAAACAAAACATAATTTAAATTAGGCCACCATCGTTTCACAATGGTTTAGATTTAAAAATGGTTAATAATTGATCCTGTTGGAGGGGAAATAGTTATAACCAACTGTCCAGTGTCTTACTCAAAACGAGATTATAGGGTTATCACCTTCCCGGTAACAGGGCGCTTTATAGGCCTAAAGTTTCTTTTATGCTTTTGTTTCATTCATTCATTCATTATCACCTTCCATCTTGAGGTCTGAAACACCATATTTCTAAGGCAATCCCCGAAAATAAGCTACTCAAAGAAGTTAAATCTCAGCCTTCCCTCCATTGAGAAATATCTTGAATTAGGCTCCGAAACACAAATGGTCTGTAAATATTTAAAGTTAATGTGGAAGAATAACTATCGCCTCTGGAGGACACGGGATTGAAAATTTCTATTTTCGCCTTTAATACCCTCTAACATTGGAAAATCAAACAGATAATTGATAATTGGGAAAATCAAATAGTAATATTTTATTGATACGTGCAAAACAAATTATTTTCCTTTAATCACTTAAAACAAAAAAGTTGAGCTCTCCTCCTCTCTCCCCACCCCCGTGGAAAAAAGGGGGAAGAAAAATTTGATGCTTTTACCATATATAGAGATCATTTGCAATATTCCTTTTAAAACTTTGGCATTTTTCAGCTTTTTCGTAGTTAGAACTATTGGGAGTTTTAGAAAACGCGAACCGTGATATTTCATCAATACCTGTCTCTATGAAAAAAGAATTTTTAATTTATCTCTGAAATCAAAAATGTTGAATGTCTATAGACAGGCGCCAAAGTGAAATCATCCTTTTTCTTTTAATAATCTTATTAATTAAAGATCGGTACCATCATGATGAAATGAATGATGGGTGAATGGTTGTTGATTGGTTGGTTGTTTTACATCTGAGCGGCACTTTTTTGCACACCATGGGCTAAATGGCCAGGTTACATGGATCATTAAGGCTCAGATAAAGGTTGGGGAGGAAACCCACTGGAGCAGCTGTTGGGAGACAGATGGTAGCCTCCCGTCAAGGCTATCCAGCGTGTTCTTTAAGGTGCACAAGGTATCAATCTCCCGAACATGGGGCCACGGTTTAGCGTCCCATCCGACGGACGGCGACCTTTCCAAACCCATCGGTGTCCCCTACTGACCGTGGGCAGGGCGGGGAGTTTTGCTGAGGTAAATCTCAACGCTGACCTAGCTCGGACTCGAACCTGGGAACTACTGAAAATGATAGAAGGTATCGCTACAATATCAGACAGATATATGAGGGTCGTGACGGTATCAGACACAGGACCTGATCTAGAAAAATATAAATGGGGCATCAAGTGATTCGAGTGATATGGGGAGCGGGGGGCAAGATCTAGTCAGAATGAACCAGAACGCCGTTTCGATATATACCTTTTACTTCAGTGTCTTTAAAACATTTCTTGAAAAATAAGAGTAATATATATGTATTTAATATTTTTCGCCTCCGTTCTGGATACTAGCTATCTGTGAAAGGGCTAGTATCCAGAACGGAGCCCAGAAAAGGGCTAGTATCACAGAAATATCTGTGAAAGGGCTAGTATCCCCCTCCCTCCTCATAAATACGGCTCGGAACAGAGATATAAGGGTCAGAAGCTAAAAAACAGTGTAACCCACTGGTCAATAAATGGCTCTTTGTTAAATGCACAGTTGTAATTGAATTACCACAGTATCATGCAGCCATCTACCAGCTACTATGTTAATATTTTTGAAGTTGAATGTATAAACGAAACTGAAATGAATTGAGAGCTGTTTAATAAGTCTACATCTATTGAGCAACCTGAGGAATTAGTTTACTCCTGAGAAGAACATTCTGTCGCCCAATGGGGGTGAATGGCAACGTCTTAAAGCTCAGAATAATGTTATAAAGCGGCTACCTGTTACAGGTAGTTCGTGACTCTCAGGAATAGGAAACAGATTTCATTGCCTTATTTCATGGACTACAGTCTCTTCCAGTCCATCAGAATTTCCTTTCGCACCCAAGAAACGATAATTGCGTATTGCAGTTGTAGCAAAGATCTAACTTACGAATCTCATATTATGTTGTAAACAAATTATCACTGCAAGATATGCTGCCACCATTTTCACATGAATGTCTGAAAAAAATCAGAAACACTTATAAACCATTTCACCAAGAATACCACCCAATCAATGGGCTACCAGGGGGGTTGGAATCCAGATACTGAAGCGTAGTTTATCACTAGAACGCTAACTATTATCAACAGAGTTAGCCAATCTTTTCTTCTATTTTTCCACTATATCGTATTGTGAACCCATGTCTGATGAGATATGGAATAAAAATTATGAAAAGGTTAAAAAGATGGTAGTGAAAAAGACTACACAAAGCTTTGCTGTACAACACACCTAATATGCTTAACGAACTTATTCATTTCCAAACCGACCTAATCATCTCATTCCAAAATGTTACTCATAATTGAGAAAAGAATTCGTTGGATTTCATTAACCTCATAATATTAAAAGATTGTTTACGGTTCACTGATGGATAATTATCACTGCCTGATGAGAACCGGTTAAAGCTATATTTAATTGCTTTTCTCTCCATGCTCACGTCCAATTTTTTTCCGTCTTCTGAACAGAAAGCAAAGTTCCGCTGTGGTGGTGTCAGTGATTCCCAGACCACTGGACACACTTCCTCAACTTTATCCACCATTAATTACAAATAGTTTACGATGGGCCTAATTAAATAGAGAGAAACAAAGCACCCAGCCCACGTAAACGTTGCCACTAGCACGGGGGGTAATAAACAAGTCGTATCTCTGGCTTTTCTGCCACCATGACATTAACTGCTTCCATTCATTTGGATTCCCAGAATCAGAACAATTAATGTCACATCGCTGAAGCTAAAACACTTTTCTTGCTCATCAGAGGGCAGCGCTTGAGCTCGCTTCCACAATAACTGTGCTGCTGTAAGAAAAATGATAGCTCGATTACTTCACTTGTTGGAAGAGCAAGCTCCTGTCGTTAACTGCAGGGATCTGCGTAGTCGCTTCGTTATATGCAAAGCGAGGGGCAAAACTCGGCGAGCAGCATGGGCAGTGCATTGGCGTTTATGGGATTTCTTGTGTAGCAAAACAAGAGGAACAAATTTGAATTAGCTGCACAATTCGCAAACAGAGAAACGATAAACATTTCAGAATCAAAACTGAAAAAAAAGAAACATCTCTTTGGGGAAACAAGTTTGTTGATGCGAGTAAGTGTTAGGAATTTGCATCCAAAAGACGGACTTTTTTATGTCACAGAGGATAAAACGTTGGATTTAAATCTTTACACATCATGCAAGTTATAAGCCCCCAAAAATGATCCATTTAAAACATTATTTCATAAACTTTACTTACACTATTGTCACAGAAAAAAATGCTTTTAAAACTAACTATTTCGAAAACACCTCTTATTAGATTTACCCTCAGACATGATATTTTTAAGGGAAAAAAACTTGTAGAATGTATTTTGCATTTTTTGAATAAAAGGAATAGAGAGGTAACGTAAACGGGATGAGGTAAAAATAACTCAATAGAAAGGCTGATGAAGAAAGGTAGCACTTTATTCCTCCTTGGACTGTTCTGAAATATTTTCCCTGACCACGGAAGGACTAGGGACTCCATTTTGAGAAGCAACTAATCTAGTCTTATTACTAACAATTTACAGATAAATTTACAGTAATTCTAAATTTCATTTGTAAGTTATATAATTACATCAAAAATAGCTCAACGCAATTTTTTTATTTATGCACTTGTAAAAAACTGGCAGTTGGGATTTCTTCATCTTCATCTTCTCCAATGCACAAAATCTACATGTAAGCTGAAAACGCTAAAGAACACATGGATGGTCTTTAAGAAAGGTTTCCATCTGTTTTCTTAGCAACTAGCTAATGCAGAATATTGACATACGGCTCTAAAACAGACGCTTTTTGATTCAACATGCGACTGTAAAAAATTTTTTCTTAATTATTTTCATTGAAACAAAGCATAAACGCAAGTTGGAGACGATAGTTAAAAGCACTGATGCAATTCAAACACTCTAAATTTACTCCAAATTCGAATCAATTGGTCGAGAATACTCAAACGTCATAGTGTTGAATAGCAGAATTTTTAGTAATTCTTTTCAATGGTGCTTTTTGTATACATTTGAATATACCTATTTTGAAATTATATGTTATAGTTTAACTTTCATTTAATAAAATAAAATAATCTACAGTTTTGTTTTCTTGTCATGGCTCTTGACCCAATAAATATTATAATTTGCGGCTCTCAAAATTTGTCTCAAAATTGCGGCTCTTTTATCTTGTTCTTTTGGCTCTTGACACAGAAAAGTTTTCCGACCCTTGATCTAATGGATCTTCTTCATGTACATAGTTCTGAGCTCTTGTGACCTCATCCTCTAGCCATCTGCGCAAAAATATGTCCCTCAGAGGAAATCAACCGAACACAAAATCTAATTTTTCATCATATCGAAATTAATATACCATTGTGTTGTCGACTTTTACCTGAGGCATGGATTCATATCTGAATGACTTGTTTACGAGAGTATGAATGGTCAGATCACAAGAATCACAAGCTTAGGAGCCTAGTTGTTGGAAAGAAACACTGGTTAGGAGGAAGACAGAAGGTTCAAGTCAAAGCCATCCAGTAACGATTTCAGTCTGCACACGGCTCTCTTACCTGTTAACCGATGGATTTCCTTATTTATCCTTAATCTTATAATTTTTATCCCTTCCCTCACTCTGGATAATTCCTTTTTTTTTTAAACTAATTTTTATTAGGAATCAACCAATCTCATCAAAATTAATATTCTGCTAAAACTATGGTGGAGTGCCAAAATCTCTGGTCCTTTTCTCAACCGTAAGTGCGTCCGTGGCCGAGTGGTTAGAGCGCTTGGCTACTGATCAAACGGACCTGAGTTTGAGCCCAGGTAAGGCATGGATATTTCTGTTGTCTTTCAGCTGAGGTCCTGCCATTCTCCCAGACCTTATACTATGGCGTATAACGTGACAGGCTCCCGTCAGACGTCTGTGACAAGCATCTGCTGGGGGAGGAGGTATTTAAGACTGGACAAATGAGTGCTGATTAAGTCTTGTTTTTTGCTTTAGAGAGTACAGTTAAACATCAACACCCATTATTTTCCTTAGGGAAAATGGTAAAATAATGGCTTTTGCTACTTGATATTTGCAGCTTTCTCTCTTAATAAGGGTGATTTCTGATACCACGAAGTGGTTTAAATATGGAGGTTCGTGCTACTTCTTCATCAGAAAATCGAAGAGAAAAACAATGGCCTCCTCATCCTCGGAAAATGAAAAATGAACCAAAATAGCGCACGATGCAACCACGTTTAAATGATTAACTTGAAGTGTATTAAAAATGATGTTTTTAGGAAATGTTCTGTTTAAATGTTTTAAAAAATGTTTTTAAATCTTTTTCTGTTAGTTTTTTCCACCATTCATGTTTGCTGAACCTTAATATACAATGTGTCTTTCACTTGTTTGGGACAAAATTTGAGATGTGTGCGCATTGACGGAAATAGTGGTGTATTTACCTCTACGCTATGTAGACTTGGGGAGATCACAGAGGATAACGATGTTTTATTTATTACGGTTATACCCACACCATAAGCTTTTATTGGACACATAATTATTCACGATCAGAAATCGCTAATGAAAGACATAAAAACAAAAAAAAATTAATTTTTTTTGTTTGGGTAGGCGGGAGAGAATGCGAAAAATTTTTATATGGCCAATTACTCCCTCACCTCATAAACTTTCATTTAATGCAGAACCCGTTATGATCGATTCCTAGTTTAAGAAACTGATCAAAACATCTGCCTTTGACAAACTCTGTGACAAGTGCCATAGGAACACGTTAATAGTCATAATACTTTTTTAGAAGGGGCGTGTCCGAAATGACGTCATCCTTATCGGAGGATGCTTTCTGTTGCTAGGTTTCCCCCATTTCTTTCCCCACAGTGACGTCCTAGGGGGGCTTCATTTATGACCGGTTTTCCACCCCCATTTCTTTCCCCCTGAACGTCTTCTAGGCTAGGTTAAGGGGCGCAACCCTTCCACCCCCACTGTAACTCTTTCGTTTCGGGGTCTGGTTGGTTGTTACCCTTTTAGTCTCTAGGTCTGGTTGGTTGTTACTCCTTTAGTATCTAGGTTTGATTGGTCATTAACTCCTTCGCCCCTCAATTTTTAATTGGATGACCTCATTTTTCTGGAATGTGATTGGATGTTTTGCTCATTGGTAGAGGCTTCGAATGAAAAGGCGCTGCAGCGGTTGGGGAGCCACAGTCATGGCTTTTGCAGACGTTGTTTTAGAATTTGTTCAGCAGTATTGGTGCGGTCAACCTGATGAGCAATTAGTGCCTGTTTTTCCCGGGCTCCTGGAGCAGCTAGTGTGCGACAGTATCATTAGGCGACTACCCGATCCTTCTGTAGAGAAAGTGGCACTGACGTTTACGCTGAAAACCCACAAATATGGTTACCCTGTGCTTGAAGGACTTGAACGTATCGACTTTGAAGACTTAGTTGAAACAGTGAAGGCGGCCAACGTCCTCTCCCAGTGATCGACATCCTCATCAGTGTGAACCCAGGTATGCTAGATATTAGCTGTGTTCCAGATCATTGTGAAATACGCCACGTTTGCTGTGTTAGATTTAGATGGCTTCACCGTGAAGGGTAAATTCCTGACTTGTGAACTAGGTTATTCGGATTGTAGGGGCCTGACGGGTGTCTACAGATTCGACCTTTCCTTTGTGATAGACATTCCTCAGAAGGACTGGAAACCAATTCGTTACGTATCCAAACACGTCACTGGCCTTCCCTTTTATCCTCGTTTCGGTGAAGTGGTGTGGGCGTACGAGTGCCTGGACGATATTGAACGTCACATCCACGAAAAGTGCCGCTAGCCTTTTGCTTCTGTCATCACTTACAAGGGAGGATTCTACGAGAAGCGGCTATTGGACAGACTCGGTATAGCCTCGCTGGATCTAGAAAAATTCGGCTGTCCGCGTTTCAAAGATCTTCCTAAAATACCTGGAAATGAGTGCGGTTATCACGAAGGGTGTGGAGTGCATTGTTCACAAGCCGAGACAGCAGCATTTAGCACATGGATGAACGAGTATATCGAGAAGCACTCTACGCAATGGACCAGCCGTTAATTGGTCAACCGCACGGGCAATTAGAGGCTTTTCCTTTGATGAACTTGTGGGACTTGTTCGACGAAGAAAAAGACCCACCTATGATTGAAGATCCGAGGCCTTCTGTGAGTGAAGAAGGCAGTCTTCCTGTGAATGAAGACATGCAGCCTATTAGTGATGAGGAAAACCCCCCATGTGTTAAACAACAGAGGGTCCCAGAACCATCCATCTCAGTCGTGACTCCGCCACCGGTTCCAATGCACCCCCTACCCCTCAAGCCAAAACCTAGGCGGAAAATGACGATGTGGAAGCCTCCCCAGTACAAGGATTCTCCGCTAGAGGTGCATCCTGCACAACCTAGGAAGGAGAAACGTGATGTCACCCCCGCACGACGGAGACTTAAGCGGCTGAAAAACCTGTAGAACACAACAGTTGTCGCCATGCAGCCTGCTAGTGAACAATCCTACCCTCTCGGAGGTGAGATTTTCGTCACACATAGACTGTACCGTGAACGCCTCTAGGTCCACGTGCGTCATTACCGCAGCTTCAGTGAAGGAGGGCTACTTTACCCGACAAAGGAAGGGATCACTCTAACCCTTCCGGAGTGGCAGGAATTACTAGCAGTGTCGGACAGAATCGACGTCGCTAATTCCACCGAAAGAGAGACTTGGTTCGTGACGAGCAACCTACAATCGTGCGCTTACTGTAATAGTGATGGGTGCCGACGACTCGACATCGTCAAATCCCTACCTGGTTCGACATCTTGCGGTGTGAACCTCGCCTTGGCCCAATAGAAGGAAATGCGAAACCGTCGCGATGATGTGAAGAACAGCCTGGATCATCACCACAGGTCCGATTTTAATTTTCACCTGCGACAAGCCATCGCCGAACAGAGAGACCTTCTACTAGCGTTTCTTTTGACTCCCCCTGCGGAGTTTCAGGGACATTTGATGCAGCTATTGACGGACATTGTGGTGCACGATCTAATTCAAACCTTGCTACCCGGGACTAGACTTATAGAGCCCGAGGATAAACAACATTGTTTGAATACTTATTTCAACGATGCAATGCACTCGTTGGACATTGACGCTATTGTTAATGCATTTGTTGACACGGCGTGGGCTCGAGGCCTCCTCTGTTATGTAGACGACGCTTTTCTTTCCACTCTGTCCTATGGTGACGTGTTAAAGAGAGCGAAAGACATCCTGTATATTACTGACAATTGGTACTGTACACTGATAGGGGTCGCTGTGATTTGTGGGGTTACGTTATCTCCAGATTATTTCGCCACACGTTGCAGAGATTCTAGGCATTTGGGAGGAAATATTTGGTTGAGCATGTGTAATAAAACAGTGGATATCAGATTATTTTTACGTAAACAACCGACGGTGAAAGGAATTAACTTATCTTTTTCTCAGTGGAAGAAACTCGTTACTCTGGACGGTTGTGTCGAGAAAAATGTTATGGGCTCCGAGTTACCGATTCTGTCTGGTGGAGGTGGGAACAAAAGCGATGTACTATGACCATCCGGTCATTTACACGTCGAGAGAGTTGTGTGAAGAGGCTGCAGACCGTACATTTATAGACGTACCTGACTCCCTCCCTATCGAGGTCTGGATTAAAGAGAGAAAGTTATTGCTGGTCGATGAAAGCCGCGTTGGAAAAAGCTTACTACGATCCCAAGAACCCTGGAAGCTATGGAGGGGTGACTCTATTATCCCAGAGTACTGGACAGGATCCAAAGACAGTCAGAGAATGGTTAGTGGGTCAAGAGACGTACACTCTCCACAGACCGGCAACTAGCAAATTCCAAAGGAGCAAAACGTACGTGACAGGTCTGGATCAACAATGGCAGGCGGATTTAATGTTCGTGAAAAATATTGCACGATTTAAAGATGGCTATGGATACATATTAGTCGTCATCAATATTCTGTCGTGAACAGATTCTAGAACAGATTCTAGCGCAGGGTCGTGAACCCATGACTCTAAACACCGATCAGGGGACAGAATTCACAAACCGTGTTTTTCAAAAATTCCTAAAAGAAAAAAACATTCACTTCTTCATGTCTTATAGCGATAAGAAAGCTGCGCTGGTAGAAAGACTGAATCGAACCCTAAGAGAAAAATTATGGTGTTATTTCACTAAACATAAAAATTTTAGATTCTTACACGTTCTGGATTCCATAGTGAAGGGTTATAATGCTTCCAAACATCGAGATCACGGCTTTGCTCCCAAGGATGTGGATCTCTTTAATGAGAGTATCGTCTGGAAGAGATTATACGGCGCGCCAAAGCAGGCAGAACCTGTCCGTTTTAAAGAGGGAAACCACATGAGACTCAGCAGTTTGAAGCATCCATTCAAGAAAGGTACGTCGCAACAGTGGACTCGAGAGATATTTTGAGTGAAAAGAATCGTGCCTAGAAGTCCTCCCATTTACGAAGTGATAGATAGTGATGGTAACAAGATACGTCCTACTCCCAGCTGGATACCTAGAAAACGGCTTTCTACTTAACTCTCCCTTCTTCCGCCAGCATTGACGTTTACCCTTCTAACACTCAGAGCGATTATACTACGAGACTGGCACAACCAATCGAGTTGAATGGCGAATGGGAGGTAGCGCTATCCGAGATTCACATTCCTACCAGTTAGTATGATATCGACGATTCGAATAGTTCCTTCTCCACACATTTCAGATAGTTCCCCTCCTTTCCTAAAGATGCTATTAAGATCTCGCTAAGTTCGCAATAATTTGGAAAGCCTATGAAGAGAGCGGGGATTGTAAAAAATATTCAGCATCAAATTCATACAGATATAGATATTAAAATGATGAAAAGAGATGATTTATAGTTGTTCCAGATTGGAGCTCCTAATTACGGTTTGTTTTTTACGAAAGAGGCAGAGAGGTTCAACACATTCTTCAATATCGACGAGCTGTACGTGGAAACTCCTCACTACGCCAACTTTGCTAGGAAGGTCAGAAAGGATGATGGCGATTTCTTCACCCCCGATTCATCATTTTATTTTTACTTGGTCATCATTTTATTTTTACCTGATTTACATTTTATTTTACTTTTATTTTACATTTTATTATTTCGTTGGCGGTGACGAATATATCGATTTATCCCGATGTCACTTAATACGAAACGTTCTGTGATAAGGGGAAACGAGAACCTGATACCCCACGGTCGTTACGAAAATGTGGAAGCTATTTTCTCTGCTATGCTTCAAACTATGCCTTCCGAAGATAGAAATCATTATGGCATCAAGAAACTGGATATACACAAATCACCAATAGTGATAGTTATTACCTCATGTTCCCTGCATCATCCAAAGGGTTGGGAGAATTACTAGGTTTTGACAAATTCGAATATTTTTATAACATCTCCGTGTCCAAGTATGCCATTGATATTAACCTGGGTATGTCTGGTATTTATGTGTACTCCGACCTGGTAGCGCCTCATTTATTAGGCAACACTTATGCAGAGCTGTTACGTGTGATTAACCCCTCTACAAGAACACCCAACAATGAGGCTATAGTGAAAACTTTTACGAGTGCTGATATTACCCTCTGGCAAGGAATGTGTTCAAGAGTGTGAGAATATTTCTTCGCACAGATAGTGGGGAACTGTTATCTTTTAAGTACGGTAAAGTTTTAGTCAAGCTGCACTTTCGTCATGCGAATCAAGTACGCAGAGCCTAGCCCCTCCAGCTACCTGACGTACTGTCGTGCCCACAGCGAACTCGTCCTGTGGACACGTCTTTGGGAGCTGGAAGGTTCTCGAACGTTCAAACGGGCGAACTGACCTCCATGTTGGAAGATCCGTGGACAGCGAGCTGCAGTAGAGGTCAAGCTGACCCCCCTCCCCCTCCTCGCGGCGTAGAGCATGCGCGATGCTCCCGCCGTGACCTACATCAAGGACCCCGGAGAGGGGGCCTTCCCCTTTGTTTTTCAAATGCCCGGGCCAATGAGGTAAGGACACCTCTCGCCGGCGACCTCCGATTGGTGACACATGACTCCAGAGCCAAAAACAAAGAAATGGAAATTGATTTGCCTGATGTGAAGAGCCCTCTTCTTCTTCTTGTCCGGGTCAGCTATGCGAGCTGACGTGTCCTGCGAGTGCTCCAAAGTTTGGAGAATCAGCGAGCACGAGCACAAAGAGCGATGGTGTCTACGGAACTTCGGCTCCAGAAACTAAGAGGTAGGGACTTTTCAACATTCAGGGTTTTCTCACACACGAACAGTTGCTAGCCTCCGTCGTCGTACTCCCGTAACGGACTGAGCATCATAACGGAATTTTGTCAAAAAGAGACTTTACTAGTTTCATCGGCGATAACGGACTCTAAGTTAGCCTCGGATGAGGTGGTCGAGTGATTGGAACAATAATGTCGAGAACATCCCGGACGTGGGATGCCGATACCTATTGTAACTGTTTTTCTTGTGTAACTGTTATTTTTGTTTATTGGCCTTGTGCAAATAAAATGTTTATTTGTAACTCTGAGATGCGAGGAGTGTGATTAAGTAAAGCTCTAAGAGAACATAGGGAGGAAGTCGAGTATCATAGGAGTCATCGGCTCAGAGAGCCCATCTAGACGAAACGCTTACTGTTAAATAAGACCTGGTTTTCTTTTAAAAAAATACACAACGCAAATGCACACCCGTTTGGGGAACCGAATCCCTTGCGATTTCTCCCCTAGTTGTCGCCACCCCATCACCCAGAGCTGGTGGGGTGCACAACAGTACTATAGGGCTCAGACGGGTGCAAGGGTGTTCAGGGGACCCCGGTATCAAAGAGGAGGGGGGCTCGGATCCTTATTTAGAAGTATCGGCCGTTTCGTATCCCCGATTCTGAAGCCCATGGCGTTTTCTCTAGGAAAGCAAGCAGCTAGATCGGGATTTAAATTCGCTTCGGAAGTTGCATCAGGTCGTGACCCAAAAGAAGTTTTCAAATCGAATTTGAAGGATGGTGCAGCTAACTTGTTAGAAGAAGCCGGGGAAAACCTGTCTGGGAGAGGTATAAAGCGTAAGAAACAAAATAAAATTGTCAGATTGTCAAAGAGACACTGTAGAGAGAAGGACGTCTTTGCAAAATGAGAAAAAGAATCCACGGATCGTCTGGTGATTGCGCTCTATCGGAACTCGACCTGTTTGCTATACCTCCGATCAACTCACAGACTGAAGGAGCTACTTATGTTGCTTACCATCCCCTTGCTTCGTTAGAAGGAAATGCCCCGTTGGAATTTAACGTCGTTGGCGGTGACGAATATATCGATTTATCCCGATGTCACTTAAGAATCAAGGCGAGAATAACAGAGGCTGCAGGAAGGGGAATAACGGATGCAGAAGCTGTTGCTCCATCGAACGTATTTTACACAGCTGGTTTAGTTAAGTGGATGTGTACTTGAACGAACAATTAGTGAGTGGAAGCCACAGTCTTTACCCCTACAGAAGTTATCTGGAAGCTTTACTCAATTATGGAAGCGATGCCGTAAAAAGCCATTTAAAGTGTGTGCTATGGCATCTGGATGCTGCAAGCAAAATGGAAGAATATGGGGTTGCTAATCTCGGTTGGAAAACGAGGAAAACTTTAGCAGGTTCGTGTAGCATCGAATTAATCGGATGGGTGCATGCGGATTTATTTCTTCCAGGTATTTACTGAATTACGTAGACCTTTGATTGAGGATGACGAGGTCAAACACAGAATTGTCTCATGACTAGCGAAGCAAACCCTTCTTACAAAGTGAAATTTGAAAAAGCCACTTTCTATATAAGGAAAGTCAAAGTCAGCAGTCCAACGCTACTCGCTCAGGCCCAGATGCTACACACGACCTTGGCCAAATATCCTTTAAGACGTGTGGAAGTCAGATCGTTCACTCTCAGCCCTGGAATTACTTCGTGCACGAGAGATAATTTATTCAGCTCTCAGATGCCCAAAAGAGTCATTGTAGGGATCGTCGACTCAGCTGCCATGAAAGGGGATTTTACTAGAAATGAATACAACTTCAAGCATTACAATCTAAATTATATATCTCTACATGCTGACACCGACCAATTCCCCTCTCAACCACTCACCCCTGACTATCAAAATCATCAATATATACGCGCTTATCAAACGTTATTGGAATCACTAGACGTTTGGAAAGACAACAAAGGGGTACAATTTGGCCACTCAGCTTATGCGAAAGGGTACATATTGTACGGGTTCCAACTGTCTGCAGATGGTAAACAATATGAAGATTAATCTAGTGAAGAGTGCAAATTGTAGATTAGAGATCAAATTCATCATCCTTCTAATCGAAGCAGCGAGCGTGATTCTATATGTGGAATTCGAGAACCTTTCGGAGATAGACCAACATCGTAAAATTTTAATTGATTTCTCTCCGTGATGGGATACCCTTCAACTCTCTCACGTTCTTCGTAATGACCACTTTATCCATCCTTTGTTTCTAGGAATGTTTGCTAGAGACCAGCTGCCAAACATTACAAAGAAGCCGTGTCTTTTTATCTTTAACACCAATGTTTCGACCTCTACTGGAGAACACTGGATAGCTGTCTACATGAACAAGAAAACAGTCGAACATTTTGACCCCCTAGGCTTGGAGCTAGGAGTTAATGTTTTGGGTGGTAGAAAACGGACAGGCATACAAGAATTGAAGGATAAACAAGGTAAGGTTATAGAAGGGGAGGATTCTGTCATAGCTAGGTGGGCTGAGCATTTCAGTGATGTTCTAAACAATGTAGTTAGTTCTACTCCCATTGTTTGCAATGATGATAGATGCATTGGTGGCTTTAATCTTGGCCCTATAACACAATCTGAAGTTATTTTGGCTGTTTCTAAACTTAAACTTCATAAATCCCCAGGGGTAGATGAAATTACTACGGAAATGCTTAGAGCTGGGAATGTTTCAGTTACCACTTGGATGACTGAAATTCTGAATATCTTTTATGATAAAGGCATGGTTCCTAAGGATTTTACCAGAGCTATTGTTATCCCTATTTTCAAAAAAGTTGATCGCAGTTCTTGTGATAACTATAGGGGTAACAGCCTACTCTCTGTTCCAGGTAAAGTTCTTTCCATGATTGTGCTTAATAGAATTAAAAATCTGGTTGACAGTCAATTGCGTGATGAGCAATGTGGATTCAGAAGTGGTAGGGGATGTGTGGATCAGATATTTTCACTTAGGCAGATTCTTGAGAAATGTTTAGAGTTTCAGAAACCTTTGGTTGCTAGCTTTGTTGATTTCAAAAAGGCTTTCGACTCTGTTGATCGTCATAATTTGTGGTTGATTGTGAGATCATATGGTATACCAGACAAATTAATTAACATTATGAAAGCTCTCTATAATAACACTGAGTCGTGTGTGAGAGTTGGTAAGGCTTGTAGCAATTGGTTTAGCATTACTTCTGGTGTTCGACAAGGGTGCATTTTGTCTCCTTTTCTCTTTAGCTTGGTTATTGATTATGTTATGCGAAATTCACTTCAAGGGAAAGCTTTTGGCCTTAAATGGGCTGGAGATACGAAAGTTTCTGATTTAGATTATGCTGATGATTTAGCCCTTTTGGCAAATGATGTTGATGAGATGAACTCTTTCATTCGAGCTGTTGATGAGACTGGTAGTAGAGTAGGTTTGGTTATAAACAGAGAGAAAACTAAAGTGATGAAAATTGGTCAGGCAGTTTGTGATTCAGTTAATCTGAATGGTTGCAGTCTTGAGCAGGTGTCACAGTTTAATTATCTTGGGAGCTATGTAACAGATAATGGTGATGTGCGGCATGAGATTAACAGACGAATAGGGATTGCTGCCGGGACTTTTAAGAACCTATGGAGAGTGTGGAGAAATAGCCGTATACACCTAAAGACTAAAATTAGACTGTATAATAGTTTGGTTCTTTCTAGGGTTAGTTATAGTAGTGAAACTTGGACACTTTGTAAACAGGATAACAGGAAACTAGATGCTTTTGATTCCAGATGCTTACGCAGTATCTTGGGCATTAGGTGGTTCAACTTTGTAACTAATGATGAGATTAGGCAAAGGAGTTTGCAACCTCCTTTAAGCAGCATATTGTGCAGAGACTCCGTTGGTTTGGCCATGTTGCCCGTATGAATAATTATAGATTGGCGAATAGGGTTATGAACAGTGTGCCTAAAGGCCTCAGAAAGAAGGGGAGACCTAGGATGCGATGGGCAGACAATGTCAAACAGGACCTTGTTAGAATTGGTGTGCAGTGGCCAGATGCAGTAGATGTAGCTCAGGATAGACTTGCTTGGAGAACTAAATTGCACGGTCTGATTGGACCTCCGTAGCCCATGGCTGCTTGAGGATGATGATGAGGCTTGGAGCCTAACATCGAAGAATCATATAGCAAGATAGTGATGAACCGGATATTGTATCCCACGTTACCACTACATTCGCCAGTTTCCATCACATGCGGGGTTCACTGTCTCTATTTCCTCTTTCTACGAACGAGAGGCGTGTCCTTGAAGCGGTTCCTGAAGGAACGTTATTCTTGCCACCTGAGATTTAATGAGCTCTTGATAACGCTGTTTAATGGCATGCTCCATTATTAGCCAGTCATTTCCCACTACGCAATCGCCAAGTACAATTCTTGTTAGCGGTCCCAGTCAGTGTGAGAAAACCACTTTTGTTTTGGAACTTATACGCCATGCAGATAAAGTGTTCTCTCCGAATCCCGACAGAATCATCTACTGTTATTCTTTGTGGCAGCCTGCGTTCGAATCCATCAAATGAAAAGTAGAATTCGTTGAAGGCTTTCCTGACTACAGTTGAATGCAAAGCAACGTACTTTGCTCGTGCGGGATGATATGTTTGTTCAAGCTGCAAATGATACAAGGTTATCTGATCTATTCACAAAGGGGTCTCATCATCTGAATGCCACGGTCGTCCTCATCACTCAGAATTTATTTTTTCAAGGTAAATGCGCAAGGAATATCAGTCTCAACTCGCATTATTTAGTTTTATTCAAAAACCCCAGGGACGTTTCTCAGATTAGTTATTTAGCAAGGCAAATGTTTCCCAGAGAGACGAAATTATTATGGATGCATTTAAACTACCTACACAGAGACCTCATGGTCATTTATTGCTGGACTGTGGAATGAAAACACCAGATGAACAGCGTCTTAGAAGCAGAATACTTCCTTCTGAATCACCTGAAATTATTTACATGAGGAATGAGGATAAAACGAAGGAGCAGTTTATGTGGCGTTGTTGAAACACGCGAGTGACAGTGAGCTACTCGCTTTATGCGAAATTTGTTTCAATTTAGGGAGAGCCAATCTACCAGTTTCTTCAAATGTACTGAAAAAATTGTCCAAACACAAGTGCATTATACGAAAGCTAGCTGCAAAAAACATTAGTGTGAAATTTAAACGTGCATACTTACGTTAGAAAGGAGCCGGATTTCTGCTTCCTCTTCTCTCGGGTGTGGTACCCCTGATAGCTAATTTATTCCGGCGATGAGTCTTTCCGTTAAAGCCGTAGAAAAGCGCCATCTAAAAGCAAAAACAGATGATCTCGATAGCGACATGCAACGTATTTTGAAACCTCCTGGAAATTCCGATCAGCAAGCAAAGGCATATCTGTCCGCTTTACGAAAATATTTACAATATTCGAAAAAAATCGAGGCGCCAGACGAAATGACAATCACTTCAGGGCTATCAGTAAAATTCATAATTGACATGACTCCCCGACACTTCAAAAGCAAGGTTCAAAAAAAAATTTAATCTTTGCCCGAAACAGCTCGATGAGATTCAAGAGGTAGACTTTTAAATTACGGAAAACATATACCAGACTCATATCTACCCGACGTACTCACAGAAGCAGTCAGAAAAAACCGAAAACCCGACATCCCCGGTCGTAAGGAATTTATACAGCAAATGAATTGGGAAATTTTTTAATGTAAACGTCGGAAATATTAATGTAGTCTCAGTAATAATGTAATCGCCTTAATAAAAAGAATGTATCCCCTACTAACATGTCTAGATTCGTTTTCCTTCCGATTGTATAACACGAATTGCAAAGCCTGACTTCCCACGCTCGTTGAATGCAGGCAGTGTATCTCCCCCATACCTGGAAGGCCGAAAGCTATGGGCAGTGTTCGGTAACCGTGCACTGCGAGAGTCCAGTTCCCCTGCACGTAACCTGCTCGTAGGTAATATCATTCATCTTTGCAGGAGAAAAACAAAAGTCATAGATCGCAGTACACACAATTCAGGGTTTAAAAACATTTCAGGTTTAATCAAAATAATAACTTGAACAGTCATAGCATAAGATGTCAGAGTAAAAACGACGCAATTTAAAATCAGAGTATCAAAGCATGATTTATAAACCAGAGTGAAAAACGTGTATAAGTCGTAACGTAATTTACAAATAATACGTACATGACCAATTTAAAACGTAGTGCAGGAATAATAAAGCAGTGATATAACATAAAAATCATAGTTCAGGTATAATAAAGCAGTGACATAGCATAAAAATCATAATTCAGGAATAATAAAGCAGTGATATATAGTATAAAAATCATACTACATAAATAATAAAGCAGTGATATAACATTAAAATCATAGTTCACGAATAATAAAGCAGTGATATAGCATAAAAATCATACTACATAAATAATAAAGCAGTGATATAACATTAAAATCATAGTTCACGAATAATAAAGCAGTGATATAGCATAAAAATCATACTACATAAATAATAAAGCAGTGATATGGCATAAAAATCATAGCTCAGGAATAATAAAGCAGTGACATAGCATAAAAATCATAGTTCAGGAATAATAAAGCAGTGATATAGTATAAAAATCACACTACATAAGTAATAAAGCAGTGATATAACATAAAAATCATAGTTCAGGAATAATAAAGCAGTGACATAGCATAAAAATCATAGTTCAGGAATAAAAAAGCAGTAACATAGCATAAAAATCATAGTTCAGGAACAATAAAGCAGTGATATAGTATAAAAATCATACTACATAAATATTAAAGCAGTGATATAACATAAAAATCATAGTTCAGGAATAATAAAGCAGTGACATAGCATAAAAATCATAGGCCAGAATAATAAAGCAGTGATATAGTATAAAAATCATACTACATAAATAATAAAGCAGTGATATAACATAAAAATCATAGTTCAGGAATAATAAAGCAGCGATATAACATAAAAATCATAGTTCAGGAATAATAAAGCAGCGATATAACATAAAAATCGTAGTTCAGGAATAATAAAACAGTGACATAGCATAAAAATTATAGTTCAGGAATAATAAAGCAGTGCTATAGCATAAAAATTATAGTTCAGGAATAATAAAGCAGTGCTATAGCATAAAAATAATACTTGGGTGTCCAATTTAAATAGTAGTGTCGGAATAATACCAAATCAGAATATGTCATAATTTTAAAATAACCCGTGCATGTTAAAAACAGTGACATACTGTAGAAAGAGTTAAAATGTGTCAAAGTGGATAAAGAATGTAAAATATGGTTATAATAATATACTTTTAATGAGGTCTGGTGGTTGCTTATCTGACCTGAACGGTTAACAGGAATTTAAGCTTTGAAACCGAAAGGGAATGTGTCACTTTGACCAGGTTTAAAGATCCTCTTATTAAAATTAAACGATAGTTTTTTACGGAAAGGACGACCAGTGAGGGTGGCCTTATGCTTATCAGTTTGGACGTTGAAGGGTACGTTAAAAGTGGCTGGGGGACCTCTTAGAATTAAGTCGTGGAGAAGCTCCGTAGTGTAAAATTCCCTATTATACACACTCAATTTAAATCCTTTAGCACGGGTGATAGTTTCACCGTTAGAAAGTTCCAGTATATAATTTTTAGGGGCTATGGAGATGTACCGATCTATAGCGACGTTGGATCCATACTGATCAGTTATCTCGTTTTTAAAATTCCCCATGAAATCAGAGGACTCTGGAATGAATGTGTCTCTGGGTGAGGTTTTAAAGATGCACGAATCCGTGTCGGCGTAGAGGGCTCACTGTTTTAATTTAGAAAGCGTGCCATATAGAGTGAAGCGTGCTTGGGCGGTGACGAATGAGGCCACGACAACGTTACCTTTAGGGTTTGTGGGGGTGAATTCTTTAGCGGGTCTGTAGGTCACTAGGATATAATCCGAATTGACCACGTGGAGGTCAGTGAGAATTTTGGAGGGATCGTTCGCTAAGTCCAATAATTTTATGGGGTTGTCGATGACTTGAGACACAGGCCTAAAAAGGTCTTCTGATAGCTTCCCCCATAAATTATTCAAGGCCCCCTTCGAAAGGCTTCTTTTAGTGGTATTATATACGAGTTCCTGGGGGTTTATTTTCACCCCCTATGCATGAAAAAAATCTTCGCAAATTTTGATTTTTCGACGTCTGTGTTGATTTTGGACGGGTAACCTGAATATTTCTGTTTGGACTCTAAGAAAGTGTTGATGTATTTTCCAAATATAAGCTGGGGTTCTGGGCAGTGTAAGTAATATTTTCCGAATAGTGCCAAACATCGTGAATTTTGAGAATTTTGAATCCTTCACGGACAGCTTTATACAATTCCAGCGACACATAAGAGGCTGTGAGAGCTCTCTGTGCTTCTGTGTGAGTACACTGGTCTACCTGTGCTAATTCTGCACAAGTGCTGCACAGAGGAAACAATAGTTTGTTGCGACAATGGTAGGGAAGTACGGGGATGTAGAGGTCGGTAGGAGGAAGCACAGTGCAGTGAATGATACCAAAATAAGCTTGGGGGTGTAATCAAAATTTTCTGTGAACCTCCTGGGGTGCTTAACAGGGAAAACCCCACGCTTACAAACGGCTGGATAGAGCGAGTTCACGTCGAAATATTTCATATCACAATTTTCGACCTTCGTGTCACAAGACAAGGAGAATGTCTCCATTCTCCCACCATAATGGAAGGAGCGCCCGCTAATTCTCTGTACCTCTTCTGTCTGCTGATAAATGCGCCGCACGGCGGTGGGATCTATTTTGAGCAGCTGGTCGAAATCGTGCTCCCAACACATTCTGTACCTGTGATCAGGTAAAAGTTGACAGATGCAGCGCTCTCTATTCTTAAATAATTTAGCCCCATGGGTTGGCCTGTAAGAGGATAGGTAATGCTGGGACTGAAGCATTCGAAACAGGAGTGGAAATAACAACCCACGAAATCCAGGGCCTGCTTGGTTTGCCTACACAGACCGTCCGAAAAATAAGCACCAACTTTGGCTTCACCCTCTGCAGAGCACGTGGTCTGGAGGGTGAGATTTTCAGTCTCTGCTATGTAGGCTAGCCAGGCAAGCCCTTTCCTACTCTATCAGTCGCCTGAGGAATACCCGTTCGAGGGGTAAATGCCAATCACTCCTTTGGGCATTATTTTCTGTCTGTATACCTGCAGACAAGCCAAAGGAACAGTAATTTTAGAAAACAGGGTCTACCTCCCCGCCCCCCCCCCCCCCCGTCATCCCTAAAAATTCCGTTCGGAAACTCTCACAACCTCGCATTAAAGTGTGCACATCAGATTTACAGTACGCAATCATTTCAGATTTAAAATCCCATTGAGTCCCCTTCACTGTTTCGTACCACTGACGGAATTCTGAAGCTTCTCCGGGGGCATGTACTGTAGTTCAAAATAACGGTCATTGGGAATGGGGCCAGAATAATTAATGAGGGAAGAAACCTTTTTTGACTTTGGTAATGCCGAAAGTTTTAGGAAAAGATCGTAAAGGGACCTGAATGAAAGAGAGAGAATCAATAAACCTGATTTTGAGGCCGGGTAAATTAAGAAGAAGAATTTTGTTGCCGTTAAAAATCAATTCCGGCCTCAGGCACTTTCGATAGAGATAATTTAGAACGGGAATTATATAGAATCCTCTACCATTATGTGCTAGCAAAGTGACATCTCTAAATTTAGGCTTACCATTCTGGGTAGATAGCAACCAGTCCATGAAGGTGTCCGTATTGTCGAACTCTTCATATTTCCATACACCATCACCATCTTCGTAGGTGACGATGCATAGAATGGGAGTTAATAAACCATCCTCTTCCACCATCTCTATGTCAAAATAGAGACTACTGCCAGTCACTTCACATTCTTTAGCCACTTTCACACACTCCAGTTCTTTCTGCACACACTGGTGAGGCGGCTCCGAGGTCTGGTAAATGAGCCCATAGTCGACACACCTGTGTCGATTAGCACAGTTACCGTTAAGGAGGTGGGAGACCAGGCACTGTTGACCACGGAAGTAACCACAACAGATGTCACAAAAGATGCTGGAACCTTATTTTCCACAGTCTGTCGTCATACAGGACCAACAGTACCCTTGCATATGTGCGGTTTGTTGTACACAGACTTCAGGCAGGGAACGCAAAAGGACCCTGCCCGGTAGTATCCTGCAGGTTTCATGATAACCGAGAAGTGTCCTGAGTCGTGTAGCAGATAAATTAGATTTTCTGCATCTTTCTTACTGGCATAGATCACTTGAAAGTTGTCCTGCACTCCAAACACGATGATTCTATATTCAGGGTACAGGTACGACTGAAAGGTGTGTAGTTCGGGCAACCACACAAACCTCAGGGACACCAACCTCACGATGCAAGGCTTTAGCCTCATCCCGCTGTCTGCCAGAATCTCGCTCGCAAATGTACTTGAACGCACTGTCTGACATCTTACCCTGCATTTTTAAACACAGGGCACGTCTGACGATGAGACTTCGGGCGAGTCACAGGTTGTCATTGTTGAAGACGTTGATAACAGACGGGGGGGGGGGAGTCACGGCGATCTGTGTTAGGGCGAGTCACAGGTTGTCATTGTTGAAGATGTTGAAAACAAACTTTTTACTGGTGTTGAACCCCTCGAGGCCCGCCAGAGATCTGCGCCATGGTCCAGGGGTGTTACCGATGCCTCTGGAACATTCCAGATCTGCAGCTGCCAGATCAAAATATAAATTTTCATCTGTACCGATTGCATCGTTATATTGAAGAACTTTCCCCACTGTGGCCATAAATTTCTCTGTCGTGACCTCATTACGTGAGTTTAACGGCAAGTTGATGGGGTTCCGGAGGTATATGGAGCAGACGCACAGTCTGACATGACTGTATTCCTTTTCTGGCAATAGTTCTTTAAAAATGTCCTTTTGAACGTTAAGGAGAGTGTCCGCGAATTCAAGGGAGTTCACACGTTCAAAGTTAATTAAACGAATCGTGCGACTCGTGCACTGTCTTATATTTTGAAGAGCGATAGCTGCTGCTCTTCGTGATAACGTAACCTGGTACATCAGCGGCGGCCATCGGCATGGTAACGACGACGGAAGTGCTCGGTTGCTGCTCCGTTGTCATGGTAACTGCTGGCGTCCTCGGCACAGGCACAGCCGAAGGTATGCTCGCTCCTTCCCTGGGCGGGCAGTGGTCCGCTGCACGGTTTTCCGCTCTCTGGCGTTTCGATGGTGGTGCCACCTGTCCTAGCCATCTCTTGAGACTAAGGCATGATCTTGGTGCAGGCACACTAGGTACGTCGGTGGTTCCTTGACGCTCTCAGTAGAACGGTGTGCAGGTTGATGCTCTCAGTAGATGGGACCTCTGACCTCGCACGCTTCACTGTTGGGGCCTGCATGCTCTTTTTCCATTTCTTCAAACTTAGGCGTGAAGTTTTCGGTGGCGTCACCCATTCTAAAATAGCATCCAGCTCATGTTGAATGCTGGTTAAAGCTTCCAATTTCCCTGCATAGGTGAGATCCATTGCTTAATGACTTCTTCTGGACTGTGCAGGAGTTTATAAAGCACTTCATACGCATGCATGAATCCACCCACCTTTACCTCCCTCCAATGGGACGTTTTAAATTCCTTCCCCCTGTGACCATACTGGTTTTTCGCGACGCTGTTCCGGGAGATTCTCACACAACCTTTGACCTTACAACAATTTCTTTGGATAGGAGGTTGCATCACAAGGTTGCTTAAATTCCACACCTGGAGCATCCATCTCCCTGCGTTTCTATTGTATACTGACATGAGTTATGACATTTCTCGATGCGTTTAGAGTATGCCTGGCATGGTTCGTCTTAACGCGACCTTTCAATGCTGATGTGAGTTATGGGTTTTTCGTTGACGCTACGTCGAACCTCCCTCGTTTCTGTTGTAATGGAGCACCGTGCAGATGAGAAGACCTCCTCTTGCGCCTTCTGAAAACGACTACCACTTTCTTATCGCCACCCAAGTCTCCCATTCATTGTCACCAGTTTCCCTTCTATTCATCCTGTAAAAACAACATGGATGTGCCATTTGGTAAGATGGGATGTGTCATTGGGTAAGATTCGCTAACAAGCCACGACCCTTCTGAGTGGACATTACGCCCCCTTGAAGGTGGGCAGTTAGCCCTTGCTGAAGGCTGTCTTCCAACTAAGAAGCATTCCAAAAGGATAATGTTATCAGTGCACATACCTGTCTAAGCAACAGTCGCCTATAATTATTTCTCGACAGAACAGGCTTTCTGACAGCTCTCCTTTAGCGCTGTTGAATGACTTTTTGCCACGCTCTCACATTGTGTCATTCAGCGTCCTGGTTTATTGTACATCCATTAGTATTATCTGCGACACGAACCCGACCTCCAACTAACACTTTGTTCCACCCTCTCCTTTAGTAAAAGTGACGTGAATTACGACACTTTTTCGCCAACAATCAGATACTAGACGTCAGGGATGGGAACTATTCAGAGGTCTTCGTCTATCGCATTTGCACTTATTGCCATATTTCCTAAGTACAATGCTGCTCCCCAACAGAACGCTTCAAGAACCTCATTCTTGAATGAGGGGGCCTATCAGAATAGGAATGACACTCAAGAAACATTAAGAGCGATAGAACCTAGTACGACTCGTACGTTAACCTACCTTTCAATATTGACATGAGTTACGACAGTTTTCACTGATTCTATCATGTTTAGAGAACACCTGTGTGAACCATTCAAGGGAATCCCATCTCTTCAGCGACAGTGAAGGGGGAAAAGGGGGGTAACCAATAAATTTTGTAGCCCCATCTTAGGATGTCGAACTCTTCACCGACGGTGAGAAACCAAGTTTGGACGCCACTGGGGGGAAAGAAATGGGAGAAAAACCTAGCAACAGAAAGCATCCAGCAATAACGATGATGTCATTTCCGACACGCCCCTTCTAAAAAGGTATTATGACTACTCATGTTTGCTTTTTAGAGAAAAGTTTTTAAACTGTAAAATGTATTTCCGTATAACTACCTACACAATAAATACCTTGATACTTTGAGTTCTATTTATGAAAAAAAATATATATATATATAGACAGATATACTATAACGCCTTCATAACATGTATAGAGACCTCTAAACTGATGCATGTACTTTAACTACGATTCTGGTGTTTTGCTCAATTATTCGGCCATTACACCTACCTACTTACTGATGAACTCTACCTCTAATATATATAGAACTTTATGGTTTCATCACATGCAAAAATTGCCGGTCAGCATTATCAGACAGCTTGAGACTCATTTCTCTACACTTGTATTTCAAAACATATATATGATAATACATTGTAACATTATTTGTAACTAGCTGAAAAGCACCCGGTCTGCCAAGGTCTCATTTTTAATCTGTATATTTTGTTTCATATTGCACTAAAAGTTAGTTTTGTGTGTTCTCTTTCACTCCAGACCTCGACACTTTAGTAGCACAGATTCAACACGAAGAATTGCATAATGTTGTTCTCGTCGTTGTCGATGTCAGCGCGCTCTCATTGCCGTGGCATCATCGCAAACTACTGAGATTTTTATATCAACAGATTTTGATACTCCGTGGTTCCCAATGTACTTGACCGAATAGTCCTAGATTTCGCAGGACGGTTCCTCCTCCCTGACTCCGTATTGGGTTAAAAAATCAGGCCCATAGCTGCAATGGGATGCCTTAAAATAATAATGCCTTTGGAAATGTGTGGAATCTGGCAACAATAGCAGATTTAAATGTCATTATCATTCTTACGGGCAAAGTCAGGCATAGACATGGAGGTAGGAATGGATAAATATAAATAATATACGATACTAACGAGAGTGCTGCTACGATTAGTACCAGGGTGAACTACTCAGATTGCGTTCTGACTCCGTTGATAACGGTACTAGTTTACGCTCTCGTTCAATTGTTGTTCAGTTGCAACTGTTTACGTAGGCAAGGATAACCATCGAGGAAAAGTTTTAAAATATGTTCGTTGTGAGAGATTAAAAGAATTTGGAAAAGCTCATAGTATTACTAATCACACTATAATATAATTACATCGAACGGATTTATTTCATATAATGAACTTCCTCATAACGGCATTAAGCCTAAGATGACATGTGTTAGTTGCCTGAAGAGCTAAAGATAAGCAAGAAACAAAATAATGCTATCAATTAGTTGCTTTATAAAGCTTCTCAGTTTACATGCAAAATCGATCGTATTAAATTATCAAACACAATATGCGAATTTTTCCATTGAACATTTGTCCTTCAATAAAATCTTAGTATATCATTTTAAGTTTCTTAAACAAGCAAATCATATCGCCGTGGATTGTCTCTCGGCTTCTAAGATAAAGATTCCTAGTTCGATCCCCAGTGTGGGTACAACTCTTTTCTTTCTTTCCCCTCTACTTTGCTTTTGCTGGTTTTTCTTTCCCTTTAACGTGTAAATATATGCAAATATCCTATGTGGTTATCTTATAGGTTATTTTTGAGAAAAACCTGAAAATAGAAAACATTTTTCCTTTAAAAAGAAATTGCAAAGCCGTTGCGATTCGATATTGTTTTACATTACGTCTATGGAATCAGAAGCAAAACAGCCTAAGATGCTCATGTGCTTTAGCAACGACGTTAGTTCCTACCTGCTGCTATGCTACCACTGAATACTCGACAAAGGCCATCATGGGTCCTATGGGAGTGTCGTATCTTTACTAGTTATATTTCTCTATGGAGTTATGGAGCTGTAAATGGCTACAATATATTTGACAGTAATTACCGTTTCCGGTAAGAATAGTATGGTAAATATTTTTGTTCCTAGCAAGCTTACTTTTTGGAATTTCGACTTGAAATTTGTCACTGTGATCCGGAACTCAATCAGAAACATTCGCTGAAAATTTGAAGCATCTACTATGATTTCCTGATGAGTTATGGCTGCCACACACACACACACACCGTCTTTTAATATTAGATATTAAATTTTCTTCCTAATAATAAATTTGAATATTACACTACAGAAAATTAAAAAAGGAACACTTGCAAGAAGTTATGCAAATGTGACGAAATTTAGGGAAGCGGTAGTATATGGAAATGCATCCAAATGATTAGGTTTTCAGGATGATCGAAACGATTGTACAGGGGCGAGCTGACGTCACAGGTGCGGAGTAGTCAAACACAGATAAAGGCAACCAAATCTCCCTGGTTGACAACACGTTGTGGAAATTGTTCTAAACCGCTAAAGATGCTCTTATGCAGACATCGACAGCTGTTCCAACAGAAAACAGACTTTGAGCGTGGAAAAATCGTCGATCTTAGAGAAACTGACTTGTCATAGAGAGATGTGGTCAATCTTGTTGGTCGCAATCCCAGAACCATCGTACACGTATTTCGCCAGTGGGTTCAAGAAGGATCCAACACACACCGACAAGGATCAGGAAGACGACGTATGACCACAGAACGACATGACACCGACATTTTCGATGCATGGCCTTGCATGACAGATTCGCGACTACAACGAAACTGCAAAAGGACTGGCAACAGGTAGAACATTGAATACCTACCAGGTATTCGATGTGTTACCTGTTGCCAGTCCCGTTACAGGTGCCTACAACTTACAGGCCCCTACCAAGTGGAGGTAAACAACAGGCCTTTACAATTTTCATTGCGAGCCTATCATCCGGCACTGCATTTGCCCATGGCCGTCTATATACCTACCAGGCCCGAACATTTCGCCAAGTTTAGTTGTGACGTCACGTATCGAGTGCTACTTCAGAGCTATCTGTATACTGTAATATGTAGCTATGTCATATAAGATCTGATAAACCCAATAATATTATTCAACCTAAAAGGATTATATTATTCAAAGGTAAGTTATAGTTATTATTTGAGTCTATATCTCTTAGTTTTCGCTAATAATATAATTTATTGCAATACTTTAGTTGTGTTTTCGATTAGCTGCTACCACACCTGAAGTGAGACCTAATTTTAAGGATGAGCGGTAAATTTAAATTTTTTAAACCACGAACCATTAAATTATATTTACTGATTAATAAATGTAAGTGAAGTAGTAAGAACGGCTGTAAAAAAACAGCTGTAAGGACCATAAATATTTAAAATTTCATTCAAAACTAGCATCAATGCTATATTATAAAATACAGTATTAGTCAGTAAATGAAGCCTCATGTATATATAAGGAAATTGTTAATGTTTATTGAATATTTTGCTATGTGTGTATATAAATATGTGTTCCTTAATTATTCGTGAAATATATTAGTTTCGTAAATTTGAAGATTTCTAATTATTAGTTATGTTTTGATTTTATGTATTGCATAATACATAAAACAACAGATATGTAGTGTAACTTTACTTACATAAGGTTTGTTTTATCAGATAAGTTTATAATTTGAATCAGATATGAATTTTTTATCAAATTAGATTATAATAAGCAAACCAATATGATCAGTGCTACATTGGTGCTACTGAAGAAAGTGACTTATGATATGCTGAGAATTCTGCATTTTGTATCATACCATCATAGCATTATGGAATTTAATGCTATGGTCGTACATAAAAATATATACTTAAACCTATTTTTGATATACAAAAAAAAGTATAACCAATCCCGAAGTAATAATGCAAATGTATACGATACGCATTAAATATGTTTGTTTTGAAGTATCCATAAGAGTTCATGCTTCATCTGGAAGTATGGTTTTGAATTTCAACCATAAAATAAAAAATACCGCTATATGGCAAAAACTGAAATATCCCACAAACCCTATATGTACAACTTGCATTCAAAATATTTATTTCTCTACCACATGGCCTTAGAAATGATAAAAATTAAAATTAGAAAGTAAAACTTAGAAGGTAGTCTAAACATAACTGATATGAAGTCTAAATTCCTCATCCATTCAAGATATACAATTCTGCTTTCACATATTAAGATTACTGGAATTTGATATCACCATCATCATCACCATCATCATCCTGAAGCAGCCATGGGCTACGGAGGTCCAACCAGACCGCGCAATTTAGTTCTCCAAGCAAGTCTGTCCTGAGCTACATCTGCTGCATCTGGCCACTGCACACGAATTTTAACAAGGTCCTTTGACATTTTCAGCCACCGCATCCTAGGTCTCCCCCTCTTTTTGAGGTCTTTAGGCACACTGTTCATAACCCTATTAGCCAATCTATAATTATCCATACAGGCAACATGGCCAAACCAGCAGTCTCTCTCTCTGCACAACATGCTGCTTAAAGGAGGTTGCAGACTCCTTTGCCTAACCTAATCATTAGTTACAAAGTTGAACCACCTAATGCCCAAGATACAGCGTAAGCATCTAGTTTCCTGTTATCATGTTTACAAAGTGTCCACGTTTCACTGCCATAACTAACCCTAGATTATACCTATCTTAGTTAGAAAGAACCAAACTATTATACAGTCAAATTTTAGTCTTTAGGTGTATACGCCTATTACTTCACACTCTCCATAGATTCTTAAAAGTCCCGGCAGCAATCCCAATTCGTCTGTTAATCTCACGCCACACATCACCAGTATCTGTTACATAGCTCCCAAGAGAGTTAAACTGTGACACCTGTTCAAGATTGCAACCCTTCAGATTAACTGAATCACAGCCTTCCTGACCAATTTTCATCACTTTAGTTTTCTCTCTGTTTATAACCAAACCTACTCTAGTATCAGTTTCATCAACAGCTTCAGGGGCGGGGGTGGCTCAGTTGGTAGCGCGCCAGGCTCGTAATCTGTAGTTCCCAGGTTCAAGTCCCAGCTGGGTCAGCGTTGAGATTTATCTCCGCAAAATTCCCCGCCCTGCCCACGGTCAGTAGGGGGACACCGATGGGCTTGGAAAGGCCGCCGTCCGTCGGATGGGACGTTAAGCCGTGGCCCCGTGTGCGGGAGAGCCATACCCTGTGCACGTTAAAGAACACGCTGGATGGCCTTCACGGGGGGCTACCATCTGTCTCCCAACAGCTGTTCCAGTGGGTCCCCTCCCCCAACCTTCTCTGAGCCTTCGGGGTCCATGTGACCTGGCCATTTAGCCCATGGTGTGCAAAAAAGTGCCGCTCAGAGGTAAAACAACCCAACCCAACCCATCAACAGCTTCAATGAAAGAGTTCATCTCATCAACATCATCTGCCAAAAGGGCTAAATCATCAGCATAATCTAAATCGGAAATTTTCTTATCTCCAGCCCATTTAAGGCCAAAATCTTTCCTTTGAAGTGAATTTCGCATAACATAATCAATAAACAAACTAAAGAGAAAAGGAGACAAAATGCACCCTTGTTGAACACCAGAAGTAATGCTGAACCAATTGCTACAAGACTTACGAACTCTCACACACGATTAAGTGTTATTATAGAGAGCTTCCATTATATTAACTAACTTGTCTGGTATACCATATGATCTCACAATTAACCACAAATTATGACGATCAACAGAGTCGAAAGCCTTTTGGAAATCAACAAAGCTAGCAACCAAAGGTTTCGGAAACTCTAAACATTTCTCAAGAATTTGTCTAAGTGAAAATATCTGATCCACACATCCCCTACCACTTCTGAATCCACCCTGTCAACCAGATTCTTAATTCTATTAAGCACAATCATGGAAAGAACTTTACCTGGAACAGAGAGTAGGCTGATACTCCTATAGTTATCACAAGAACTGCGATCACCTTTTTTGAAAATAGGGATAATAATAGCTCTGGTAAACTACGCTTAGGAACCATATCCTTTATCATAAGAGATATCCAAATTTACAGTCATCCAAGTGGTAACTGAAACATTCCCAGCTTTAAACATTTCTGTAGTAATTTCTTCTACCCCTGGCGATTTATGAAGTTTAAGTTTAGAAATAGCCAAAATAACTTCAGATTATGTTATGGGGCCAACATTAAAGCCAGTAATGCATCTATCATAATTACAAACAATGGGAGTAGAACTAACCACACTGTTTAGAACATCACTGAAATGCTCAGCCCACCTAGCCATGACAGAATCCTCACCTTCTATAACCTTACCTTGTTTATCCTTCAATCCCCGAATACCTGTCCGTTTTCTACCACACAAAACATTAACTATCTGGTACAGCTCTCTGCTGTTGTGCTGTCTAACTGCTTCTTCGGCTTTGTCAGCCAAGCCATCAATCCAAAGATTCTTATCAGCAGCTAACTGATCTTTTACACGTTTATTAAACTCTCTGCAATGCTTTCGATTAGGACTAGTAGGGTATTGATCAAGGACATTCCTGCAGTTATTTCTTTCCGAAGTAAGCTCAAGTGCCTTATCACTCAAATAATTCTGTCTCCTCTGCTCCTTTTTCCCTAAAAGAGTACTGTTATTTTCCAAAAAAGCCTGTTTAAAATGGTCCCATTCTTCCTCAATTCAGTAGTAAGCAAATCATGACTGTCATAATGACTAAGTAACAGTTTTATGTCTACACGAAAGAAAAAACCTGTATAGAAAAATGAAATCATTTATATGTATTTGCCACTGTTGTTCAATAAAAGGATTTTTACTTTTCTGTTATTGCACTCAACTATATTTCAAGTAGTTTAATATTGTATATATATATCTTCTGTCACTACGTTATTCTTGTGTTAATTATTACAATAACCTGGATGAGCATATGCTCTTTGGTTATTTACATTCTAAGAATATATATTTATATCAAAAATAAAAATATTTGAATTGAAAAATTTTGAATTTAGCTATACCTGAGTCAGTATTAAAGGTAAAATTTTTAAACCTAGCACAACACTTTTTAAGTTTAAGTTGCGAGACACTTTTAGCTAGGTAATGATCAGATCCAATTTCAGCTCCCCTATATGCCCTAGTATTCCTAACAGAACTAGCCCATTTGCTGTTAATTAATATATGAACAATCATATTCTTATGCAGCCCATCAAGTGAAATCCATGTGTACTTATGTATGTCGCGGTGTTTGTAATAAGTGTTAGTTATTCGGAAATCATTGAGTTTACTTAACTCTAGCAGACATCGCCCATTGCTATTGCTGCTAGGAGTAACAAAAGGGCCTATCACTCCTCCCCAAAGATCAGAGTCAGTACGAACTTTGGCACTGAAGTCTTCTAGAACAAGGGTAATATCTCCTTTCTTGGCAGAATTAAAAATATCCTGAAGTTGTCCGTAAAACCTATCCTTCTCACCCTCATCGGCATCCTCATTGGGGGCATAACAGCAGATAACATTCAAGTCTTTAACTCTTGTTTGAAATTTTGCTGTAAGAAACCTTTCATTAATGCACTCATATCCTAGAAGAGCATCACTAGCGTGTCTGCTTAGAAGCAGACCCACGCCTTGGTGATGCTTATTGTCGTCCCTCCCTGAAAAGAGAAATTTAAGATTATTTTTAAGAATCTGACTTTTACCTGTCCATCTGATCTCTTGCAAGCCTAGAATATCTAAATTATAATGGTGGATTTCTTGTGTGACGACATCAAGAGAAAAAGCTCTGTGCAGAGCCCTCACATTCCAACTACCTATGGAGAGAAAATGGTTAGTGGGATGTTTAAAGAAACTATGTTTATTGAGAGAGGGAATACCGACAATATCAAACAGCCCCCTAATCGCAGACATGGGGCAAAGACCCGTTCCCCCACCACTAAAGGCTGAAGCCATCTACATTGGAAGACTTCCTCCAATGTAGAATTTGACGATGCCAATAAAAGCAAAGAGTTCAGGTGTCTGCGATGACCTCTGCTCAGGATTATCCACCAGCTGATGAAACATATCTTGTGAATCTATTCACTTGGGGCTGTCAACCCACAAACAAACAGAAAACACAGCGGAAGATTTTCCCTCCACAGAAGCCCACCAGTGCAGCAAAATCAGGATCCATAATCAAGCTCAGAGCCATAATTCCGTTCAGGTTGGTATACATGGTCAGCACCAGGACCCTGTGTGGTTGACCACTCCTCAGCAGGGTAGGAAAAAAGAAAAGTAGCCATAGTTGTCCAGATCAGTAGGCCACATTAATCTGGCTTCCGTTCACTTCCGCAAGAGAATTAGTACCTTCTTTTGAAAGGTACTAACGGCCTGCACCAGGAGAAGGCGGGGTCGGACATTAGGTGCTAGGCCTGGCCGATTCTATGCATCATCAGAGGGGATTGGTGCAGAGCTCTCTTTCCAGTGACTACCTAGCTATTTGATATATTGACTGTAATTTCACATGACTACCATTATATGTGTATTCTACTCTAAAAGAAAAATATTGATGTTTGTTCTTATAGATATAAAATGCTAAACATCCTTACACAGGAAAAAATCTTCTTGACCCATTCTGTGATACCATAAGAAATGACCATAACAATGCCTTGAAGTACCTTGAAAAATTTTCCTCATTGTTCGATAAGTGGAAAGCCATTGTAGTTCCTGGTTTTTCTACTTCTAAGCAATTTGGAAAATTAACACAAGAAACATTTTTTGCCTTAAGACACACCACAGAAACACAGCTAAAATTATGTTCATATATATTTACAGTTTTCAAACCTAAATATATACTTTTAGGAAAATTTCAAACTGATAGCTTAGAGAATAGATTCAATTGCTATCAGCAAATGAGTGGTGTAAACTATAATGTATCAGTGACTCAAATCTTAGAATTTGAAAAGAAATTTAAACTTATTGGTTTAATCAAGCTACATTCAAATAAAAAGGGTGAGTTTACATTAAAAAAATTTATTGGAAATTGTTCTGAAATTGCTGTTTGTGACAGAATGAGAGTACTGACAATGATCAAGATTTTGAACATGTTATTGAGGAGTCTGAAGTTGTATGTATTACAGATGAGACTAAACAGAAATTGATTTTTATCAGTGGCTATGTAGCATATTCCATAAATAAGACTTTAAAATGTGTAAATTGTAAAATTCTCTTGATGTATGAAACTGCTTTTGGGATTGATTGGGACGAGGGTGGCTCAGTCAGTAGCGTGCCAGGCTCATAATCTGCAGTTCCAAGGTTCGAATCCCAGCTGAGTCAGTGTTGAGATTTATCTCCGCAAAACTCCCCCCACCCCTGCCCATGGTCAGTAGGGGACACCGATGAGCTTGGAAAGGCCTCCGTCCATCGGATGGGACGTTAAGCCATGGCTCCGTGTGTGGGAGAGCCATATCCTGTGCACGTTAAAGAACACTCTGGATGGCCTTGACAGGAGGCTACCGTCTGTCTCCCAACAGCCATTACAGTGGGTCCCCTCCCCCAACCTTCTTTGAGCCTTCGGGGTCCTTGTGTTCTGGCCATTTAGCCCATTGTGTGCAAAAAAAGTGCCGCTCAGAGGTAAACCAACCAACCAAATTGAGATTGATTCTTCACATGTAATACAAATATTTGCTTGAAAACAGCAGAGGTAGTCTGAAATGGCCAAAAGATTTTCTTGTATGTTTAAGTATTACAGCATTCCAAAATTTCCAAGCAATAATTAATAAAGAATATGAAGATAATTTATATGTTCAAAAAAATCAGCATTTCATTTTAAAAACTTTATGTTTGAAGAGCTTTGAATCTCAGTACTTAAATTTAAATGATTTTTGCACCTGTGGATCAACATTAAGGAATCTTACTGAGAAAGCACTAAATGTGTTTTTTAACATTCTGTTGAACCAAAATTAAATTGCAGAGCCAAAAATGACTCTGTATAAATAAAGCATAAAGAGTTCAAAGAAGAGAAAACATAACTACATTGCTGTAAAATATTAAAGATGCCCATCAGTGGTATATATTTGAATTCATTTTTTATTTGGTTTGCTGTTCAACCTTTTACGAATAGTAACTCAATTACTCTTAATCTACTGATAAGTTTTCTGGGTTGAAGTTGGCTTTATCTTTTGCTATTTTATTTAGTGAAATAGATGCAGAAAATGATATGAAATCCTCATATCGTTGAAAAATTATTTTTCCATGCTACTTCTCACATACATTTTCTTTCATAAATTTCATTCCTGGTCAATAACTACTTGGAACAAAAAACAAATTTAAGATTTAAAAATTCTGCATGACTCATAATGTGACCACAATTTCAATGAGAATTATCAGCAATAATAAATCTCAAGTTTAAATGAGCATATTTTGCTCAATCATTTAAGAAGTAATTTGCAATCACATAACATTTGAGAGATAATCACCAATGATAAGTGTACCTGGCTATGGAATACAGTGACCAAATTTTGAGCCATGGGGAGTGTATGGAATTTTCTTTTATCAGGTATTATAAAATAAATAAATACTCCCTCAAGCAGCTGCTTGTCACAGATGTCTGACAGGAGCCTGTCAGTTTATATGCCATAGTAGAAGGTTTGTGAGGATGGCAGGACCTCAGGAGAAAAACACCACAAACATCCATGCCTTACCCGGGGCTCGAACCCAGATCCCTTAGATCAGCAACCAAGTGCGCTAACCACTTGGCCATGGGACGGCTGGTCAGATATTATGGCTGAGGTATTGTTTTTCTCAGAAAGATCTACAGCTTACAATGGCAGGTTGTATTAGATTTCTGTAGCAAGTAAATGCTATAAATATAACTTTTCTGCTTGTTGTATACAATGATCATCATGGTATATGATATACTATATATACATTTTCATTCAGTCACATGTAAGTAGAAATTCACTGAAAAATGTTTTAATGCTAGCTGAACAAAAGATTAGTGAAATTTAATAAGGAGAATGTGAGAAATAGTATGACAAAGCAAATTTTTCAACTTATCACAGAAATGTGCACAGGAATAAGAAAGTGACAGCTACAGAATGAGTGCAAAATTTAAACCTAGTAATATTTTAAAATTATATGAAAGCTATTATATATTATTTGCTTGTTAAATCACCAATAAACTTGGTGAAGCAAAATATATTCATTTGGTTTTGGTGATGAGTAATAGTGATAATATCACACATATAGTTTCTAGATACAACTATGCTCACCATATATTACTCTTTGCTCTGTCGTATTTTATGTTCTAAGAGAAAAAATTACTGAAATCAGTATTTCTGTGAGATATTTGGAAGCAATTTTGCAGAAGGAATACATGTGAAAACTAAATACATCAGTTTAAATAATATATGCACACACAGAGAGAGAGTTTAAAAAAGAGCAATATTCAGGATATATGATAAGGATATTACTATCATATTGTAGAATGATTATATGGTTTCAAGCTAGAGCTTATGCAGTATAACAACTGAGAATTTCATCTATGTGTCAGTAATACTCATATATCATTGGTTGATATCACTATCAATTTAAAATCAACCAGTGATCTTATAGATCATTAGTTGAGAAGTGACAGATATCTCATAGAACTGTTGCTGCATCAACTGCACAGTCTCAAAGTTATCATACATGCTTCAACCTAAAATTGAATATTGCAACTTTAATGTCTTGGACATTTCACCAAGATACACCACTGATTGTGATATTACACATGTCTTTTTGCTAATTTTGAAATTTGTTAATTGACCCTATAGTCTCAAATACAATAAAATTCTCTGTTGAGCAAAAAAAATTTAAGTTTATCCTTCAAACTGTTTGCATGTTAAAATTTTTTGGAGAAAAAAAATAGAAACTTTTCGGAGCAAGAACAGTGCTCCATCTTCAGTAAGTCCTTGCTCCGAAAAGCTCCTGAATTTTCTCATAAAAAATATTAACATACAAATAGCTTGAAGGATAAACTTAAAAATTTGATTGCTCAATGACAGAGAATTTTACTTATTATAATTAATTTCTGAGTAGGAGCAAGGTCTTTTAAAATTGGGTATAGTAATAAATATATGGCTTTTTCTTTCCAGTGATGCAATTATTTCAAGCTGCTTTATTTTTTGTAATCTTAGCAGTTTAAATATTTGCCCAGTGATAGCTATATATATATAATCATGAAATCTAATTCTACCATTTCTTTTTCTTTGAACTTGGAAATTAAGGTTATGTCAATGTTCTTTTTGAAAATGAACTGCAAACATATATGCATTTCTTATATGGAAAAAACTGGTCATTACCAATGAAAAGTGATTTGTAGAACAGATTCTGAATTGATTTTCAAAATAAGTATTTTCGATTCATGATATATACATTTATAATTTTTAAATACCTAATATATGTATCCTAAAAAATGTAGAATTTTTTGTCCATTTTCACTTATAAAGAATAAATTACTACATAAAACTGTAAAATGTTTGTATTTCTATTGCACTCCCTTAATTAAAATACAAATATAAGAATTGTGGAGTTAAAACCCTGAAGTTTACTTTCATTATAGTACAAATCATCATACCAGTTGCATGTAATAAGACTACTAACTTTCGATATTTTTTTTATCCTCCATATGGCAAGATTTACAGAACAAATAATTTTTTTTTCATTTCTGTCCCAGTATTCAAGACTAAATTTAGTTGAATAATAATTTCACCATTTTTGCGATGTATTTATAATTTTCTGCTGAAAGCAAGAGGTGAACGATTTTGTTCATGTCTACAATTTTCGTTTTTTTTTATCTCCTCCACATGATAGGATTTGCAGAAAAAAATGCATTTTTTTCCTATTTCTTTCCCAGTAATTAAGACTAAAATAGTTGAATGCTAATTTCCCCATTTTTTCGATGTATTTATAAATTTAAAACATCTTTTCGCCCGAAACAAGCGATGAACCTTGTATCTTGTTCTAGTCTACGACTCTTCCATAGACCCACGTTGGTGACGTCAAAAACCGAATTTTCGGGCCTGGTAGGTATATAGATGGCCATGATTTGCCCCTCACATCTGCCTACATGCAAGCACATCTTCAGTGGTGTCACCTCAGACAGAACTGGAACGAACAAGAGTGGAGTACTGTGGTGTTTAGTGACTATCTCGTTTTTGTCTTGGTCAGCAAGACGGTAGACAACGTGTTCGCCGTCATCCAGGGTAAAGGAACGCCACACAGTGCATGCGACATCGTCAACAGCTCCAACACTTGGGGTGCCATTAGTCGATAAGAACTAATCATCATCTCGGTAAGAACTAATCATCATAAATAAGGGGATCTCTAACTGCCCAACGATATGTAACCAACATTTTGCAGCCAGTGGCTGTCCCATTTGTTCAGCAGCACCGAATCTTTTACCAGCAAGATAACGCCCATCCCCACAGAGCCCCCATTAGTCTGCAGTATCTACACGAGCAAAACGTTCAGGTACTATCATGGCCAGCATGCTCGCCGGAACTTTCACCTATTGAACTCGTCTGGGACATAATGGACCGACAGCTCTAACAATATCCAAAAGATGCGTCAACCGCTGTCGCTGATATCGAACAGTGACTTCGCGCTATTTGGCGTTCAATCCCTCAGGAGGACATTATATAGAGCTGTAAGATAGCCTTCCCTGACGTGTTCATGAATGCATTGCTGCGCGGGGCAGTTCAACATCATACTAATTATAGCACTTTATTGGGTAGGTAAAGTGGTAATTTTCCATATTTTTTTTTATAATGTAATCAATCGCACATCTCAGTGTATGCTAACAGCTGCCTGCGTTTCAATAAAATGGCATTAATCCTTCCAGGTGTTGCAATTTTTTTTAAAATAATTAATTTTTTTTAAATAATGAAAAAAATAGGAACAGGGGCTCATAGAGTTCTCGAAACGTCTCGATCTGGGGATCGAGACGTCTGGAGGCTTCGATAACATACTTTCCAAAGAAGTTGAAAATTTGAGCCCATCAACCTATTAAATTCAAATCGCATATCAGCTCGCCCATCAACCTATCATCCAATTAGATTTAAATATGCAGGGGCGCAGGAATTTAAGCCCCTCCCCCCAAATAATCTGCAAACACATGCAATTTTTTTATGTAGAGAAGTGCAATTCTTTAAAAATAACACGAAATATCACAGAGGAGTAACAGGACTGTGTTACAAAAGTGTTGCCAGATTTGGGGTTTTACGACAGATAAAAAATAGTATTGTTGTTGTTTTGTCCCTCGGGGAATCTAAAGGACATTTTGTTTATGGAGCGTTTTGCGCAGTTTTTACAGTAAAATAAAATAAGACTAATTGTGACAGAGAATTGAACCAATTGTGATTCTAAAACAGTATCTGATTGCAACTGCATTTCGATTAGATTAAATCAAAACCGAAATGTATGTACCATTTGATGTAGTTGGCATTTAGGAAGAACTGTTAACTGAAACTGCTTGAGATTTAGAGTAAAATAAAATAGTCGGATAATTAACCTGAAATATCACAGAACACTACTAGGACTTGTTACAAAGGTTTTGCCAGAGTAGTTGTTTTACCCATTAATCTTCGTTTTCTCACCCTCATGGAATTTAAGGTGGCATCTGATTTGTAACGGGCAGTTCTTGCAGCAAAAGAAAATAAATATATATATATACCCCCTCAAACAGCTGCTTGCCACAGAGGTCTGACAGGTGCCTGTCAGTTTATGTGCCACAGTAGAAGATCTGAGAGGATGGAAGGATCTTAGGAGAAAAACAACACGCACATCCATGCCTTATCCGGGGCTCGAACCCAGGTCCCTAAGATCAGCAGCCAAGCGCGCTAACCACTCGGCCACGGGACGGCTAAAAGAAAATAAAGTGTGTTGCCAAAATTAGTTAACAACTAAAGGCCAGTTGTGATTTCAAAACACTACATAAATTTCAAGTATCTTTTGATAACATCAGTTCAAAATTAAACCATTTTGTGACTGTGATTTTCGGGAATCGTACATAAGGCTGATATTGCTCAATGCTAAGACCTCATCGGAAATATCAGAAAAAGTGGGAGAACATATTTTTTTTTTTCCGTAACTCGTTCCGGGTACGTCTAATAGTAAGAATCTTTCAAGTGAAAGTACCAGAAGGGTCATTTTGTCTGACCTCAAACTCAAAATGAAGCCTTAAATTTAGACATTTGCGATTTTTTTTTTTATTAAAATTAAGTTGGGTTGTTTTACCTCTGAATGGCACGTTTTCGCACAAAATGGGCTAAATGGAAAAGTCACAAGGAACCAAGGACTTAGAGAAGGCTGGGAAAGGGATCCACTATACAAATGTTAGGAAACCTCCCTTTAAAGTCATCAAGCATGTTCTTCAACATACACAAGGTATGGACCTCTCTCCTGCTTACAGAACCACGGTTTTACATCTTTACATCCCATACAACAGACGACGGCTGATCTAACCGACTGAGCTAATCTTCGTTTCTTTGATATTAGATTCGACAGTGAAATATATAATTTTGAACTGACGAGCATCGGATAAGGCATAGAAGTTTCCTTTCTAGTGTTATCTTTCTACTGATCTTTCGCGTTACTCACAGACCTTCTCTATGGCATATTAAACTAACACGCTACTATCGGACCTCTGCTTATCTAAGGGACAAATTTTTATATAGATTTTGCGAAATTAGAATGAAAACCTTTAGCATTAATAACACTCAGTTCTTACATAGGCTAAGGGCCACAAAATTTCGAAGTGTTCGGGGCCTCTTTGGATCGTGAGAGGGCCTAACAGAAGTTAACGATTCTCAAACAGAGTGAAATGTTGTGATGACCACGAACTGAATTTGGAAAGATTTGGGAATAAAAATTAATAGGAAAGTGAAAGGGCCTGGTAGGTTTTGAAGCAGTAGTAGTCTGTTTCAGCAGGTGGACTTTGAAGTAAGGATGAGATTCATCTGTCTCCTCTCTAAAATTCCTTTAATGGATGGTTTTAGTTTAAATATTTTTGTTCATAGTTTAAAAAAAAAATTATCCACTGGCATAGTAGCTAGTGTGCTTGGTTGCGGATCAGAGACTTGGATTCCAGCTCTCGGATAAGGAATGGATATGTTGTCTTTCCGCTGAGGTGTTCCTTTCTTAACAGACTTCATGACGTTTTATGCTGACAGATACTTACGACACCTATGGCTTTATTTAGAATACATTGCTTAGTTTCCAAACAAATTATTTGAAGAAAAATTTTCTATTGAAAATCTTTAAATCCGAGGATTATATCATATTGTTAACGCGTTTTTATTTCTGGATGGCAATGTAACATAAAACAGGACGGGAGTTTTGGTTTTCCTGAAATTTAGTTCTTAAACTAGTACTGGGAAAATGAAGCACACATCTGACAACACTGGTTAATGTTACAGTAGTGCACAAGAAAAAAAAGTCTTGTTGCGAGGTATTTTTAAAATAATTATGTATTTTTACATTTCTTTTTAAACTTTTATAAATATTTTTGGATATTTACTCTGAGGTGGTCACTCCAGACTTCCTGGAACAGGACAACTATTCTGGTTGCGAAAATCTTAAAGATATTTTTACAATTTTTTTCTCTCGAAGCGTCATATTATCTTGAGGCGTCAATATTCGTTCATCAGCAAGGCTGCCTTGCTGATGAACGAATATTATCAGCAATGAATGAAAACCATTGCTATTATTAGCAATGCCTTTCCAAGAAAATATTTTGGGGAAATTGATGTTATACAATGTGCCCAAGGCACGAAAATGTTATAGCTGCTTTTGAGACGTTCTTATACTTAAAGATTTAAAATGTTCTTTACTAAATGGCTATTTAGCCCATTGCTGGCCTAATGGTTAGCGTACTCGACTCTTAACCCTTTCATGACTAAGGGAAACATTTTTCCCATTGTAAAATTGGTGATTGTCGTATTTAATTATAACCTTATCTGCATATTTTATACAGAATGTCAAAATAGAACGTATGCCGAACGCAATTACGTAAACGGGAACGTTTAGAAAACAAAAACAGAACTGTCAGGTCGCATAATATATGTACTATGTGCAATGTCCATCTTTGCCTCACTACCAAAAGAAATTGCTTCGCAGAATATCATAATTAGCACATCATTTTGTATAGTAATTTTATTTCATAATTTTGTATTATTTTAGTTAACATTTTGTTCTAATAAACCAATAAATAAAAGACATTGCATAATAAGCCTAATTATAATTTGTGTTACCTTTATAGTCCATTGGGAAAAATATTTCCCATAAAATTCCAAAAAAACTACACATTGTTATGTATTTTTCTTATGATTTTTATTTATTTTACGTCTAAACAAACTAAAATAAACAGTTACATACTAATATTTACTCTTAGAAACCTTATGGTCCTGAAAGGGTTAAACCAGCGGGCATGTCCCTGTGCATCCGTTTGAATGCTGCGTTGAGAAACCAGGACAATCTTAGAAGAACTTTTGGATTATCTCCGTCCTTTATGTATGGGAGTAACTAAAACTAAAAAGGGTATTACTTGGTATCATTGCTGGTTATTAATAATATGGGTATCCGAGTACAGTAGAACTTCGATTAATCGACCTGTATATGGCTCGGATAAGTGGAAATATCGTATATTTGGGAAAACATGTGAATAATTAAGAAAGACAGAAAAAAAAAATTTAAAATACGGATTAATTTATGAAGAGCAAAGAGAAATGGAAACAAAAAAATCCATGTTAATTGCAATAATGGTAAATATAAAATTATATCGAGAGCATTACTTCATGAACAGTGAATAGCTGTCAAAGAGTTAACATCATCTTAACATTGTAAAGAAGCTGCTACAAAGAAGCTCAATACTCAATATAATACGACTTATTTTAATCAAATGTGCATTTTTTATAAAACACTGATTTCCACTGTAAATATTCTGAGTAATTTTTCCGTTTTTGATGAAAGCTTTTAAAAACATTCTTGGGTACATTAATCAGGGAAAAAGGAGGGAACACCATTGTGCAAATAAATACCTTATTTTAAATTTGATTGAAAAATTAATGCTAAAATTGGAACATTTAGTAATAATAATCTACTGCATTTGTCTAGAAGTTTTTACACTACCTTGAAGGAGTGGTTGTGGTGTGTGTGTGTGTGGGGGGGGGGGGTACTATGAAGCGTAGCTCTGTCACGTGTGGTACCTATACAAAATTCGATGTTCAACAGTCTGACAGGTTAAAACAATAATCGGAAAATCGAAGATTGGTTATTCGAGGTCACACTGTCAACAACATGTGCCCCCCCCCCCCCAAGAAACCTTCCTGACTACGCCCGTACAAATATGTCATCCCTTCCCCTCTCATCAATTGGAAGATTTTGGATATGTTACTGTGTAAACCTCATGGTACCTTTCTTGTTTGGAAGCTCATTTCTTTAAACTTTGTCTGTAACCATTGCTATCGGTGTTATCGCCCACTACAAAAACATGCTTCAGTATATCGTTTGCTCCAAAATAGAAAACCTGTGGAACTGAACTAAAAGTAATAATTTGAAGAGAGGCTTAAATGTACTCAAATTATTACTTTCAGTTCAGCACCAGAAGTTTTTCACTCTGGAATCCAGTTATCTTCTCATCGGTAAAATTTGCAAAGCCTAAGTTCCCAGTGTCTTCGGTTCCAGTTTCTTCTCTCTGTGTTTCTATTACTTTCTTTTTTTCTTATGACGTTTTCATCTGAAAGAGTGACTTCAATTTTCTTCTTCGAATTGCAATTTCCCCCCCGTTAAAAGCTCGGAGGGGCTATAGTCAGGGATTAAAAACTGTTGTCTTATACGAAATCTCAAACTTGTCTACCTGCTTTGAAATCCGAAACAGGTGTCTGCATATTTTTATTCCCATAGTATATGCTTGATAAGTAAATATAAATTTAAAAAACAACTGTAAAATTTTAGTCCATATAGAATAACATTGTAACATTTCTTGTCCGGTGGAATAATTCAGTAATTGGGAAACTCTACTTATACTCCTCACCCCTGAAACTAAATCCTGGGTTTTTGCCCTTTGTATGGTGCATTTCTCTGATGTTTGAGGGCTGAAAACAGGTTACAGGTTCTCTCCAGATCACAACACGACGACTGTTACCCTGTAAACTTGGTTTGGTTTTTGTTGTTTGGGATTTTATGGTGCAAGGGCAACGAGGGCTATATTATGCCAAACATAGACAAATAAAGAGCTAAAAGAAGCTCAACCAAAATTTAAAATAAACACAAAAACGGTAAACAAGGACATAGAAAAAAAAAGGGTAGAATAAAAAGAGTATAAACAGTAGAAAGAATAAAAACCAACAAGTGTATAAGCAAACAATAACATTGGGTATATAGGACTCATGTAAATTCAAAAACAAGTATGAAATCTAGGAAGAAATGTAAAAATATCATAAACGAGTAAAATAACCAGTAAAACGTAAAAATTCGAAGACAGGAGTTAAAAGCTATTTATCAGAAAAAAGATGTCCGAGAGTAAGGGGCTCGGACATCGTGAAAGGTAAAAAATAAATATATGTCTAGGTTAAAAGCGGGGCAATTGATTAAAATGTATTTAATAGTTAAAATGGTGTCACAAAACTCGCACTAAAGTTCGTTGTCCGCCCGAAGAAGAAATGAATGAGTGAGAAACGAATGACCTAAGCGGAGCCGAGCAAGTATAACTTCTTGCTTTCGATTCCTGCGAATACAAGACAGCACGGTTTGACAATGGGCTTGATCCAGTGGTGAAAGTAAGCCGGTACGGCGTACCGGAAAGATATTTTTCAGTAGTAATGAAGTTGATGATTTCTTTTACACTTTTCATACTCTTTCAATTGACCTGGGTTCGAGCCCCGGGTAAGGCATGGCTGTTTGTGTCGTTTTTCTGCTGAGGTCCTGCCATCCTCTCAGACCTTCTACTGTGGCATATAAACTGACAGACTCCTGTCAGACCTCTGTGGCAAGCAGCTGCTTGAGGGGGTATTAATTTTTATTTATTTCAATTGAGCAGTTGATTTAAAAAAAAAAGCGAATCCTTCCTGTGAAGAAAAATTCTTCGATTTTTAATTACATTACTACAATTTAATCCTTTGGATACCAAGCTGTTTGAAAAACGTACACTTGAGGTTCCATTTCTGTCCATGGGAATGCCATGATGGAGTAAGTAGTGCTCTAGTTACCGATATGTAAGAACTGGGAAAATATAGATATGCTGTTTTCAATTTTTTTTTTTTAAATTGTTATTTGATCTGTTGTGAGATGCGTATATAATTACGTTTTCTGCTTTTGTTTTCTAAATATATTGTTTAAAATAATTTTACATTCTGCTGAATTGAAAATTCAAAAGTTCTAATAGAATGCAATTTAATGTGGTCAATTGGGCACAGGCCTCCATATTACACATTTACTCCACATGTAACATTAGGTGGTGTTGGAAAATTTAAGCAATGAGTTGAAAGATTGCGGTTGGGGGGAAGGAAAATTTAAATTTGGTAATTTTTTGTTACTATTAATTCGTGAAAATTAAAATAAAAATTACAGTATCAGTTTACCGATAGACAGAGGGCAAAAGAGGACAAAAAACAGCGGTTGCATTTGTTAAAGCAACGCAACCTGCCGGAATCAATATCTTTATTTTGTAACTGGAAAAGTTATTCTTTTCCTACCGCAATTTTAGGTGTGGAAAAGCTGCAATGTTGCATCCATTTTTGTGGATATCGCTAGGCGAAATTGTAATAATCATGTAATCTTCGATTACACTTGATGCATTTTAAAAGTTACTCTGGATTTCCGATATCTGTTATTCTAAAAAAAGCTTTAATTTTGCATCTGGATAAAGAATATGCAAATTAAGTGATGAAAATTAAAATATAAGTTTATTTTGCTTTCTAAAAATTTGCTTTTAAATTTTATGTAGTTTAAAAAAACAAGATAGTATTTTCGCTTAGTCTTCTGTTTGTAGACATCTTTTTTTATTCATAGAGAAAAATAAAAAATTCTTTCTTGTGGTAGATAAGTATTGAAGAAATATTACGATATACACTTTCCGAATCTTCCAAAAGCTATAATTGCGCCCTCTAACGGTGAAAGACTCAGATAAATCCAAAATTTCAAACGAATATTGCAAACAATGTAATTATTTAGAAATTTCAAATTTTTACTGGTGGAATGTTAACGTAATGAAGTTTTCATTGGCAACCCTTATCCCCAGGGGGGGGGGGTGGATATAGAGATATTTGTTTTTAGTGATAAATTAAAAATTCTATTTGGGTTTGATAGGTACTGATGAACTGTCACGATTTGCATTTTCCAAATATCTCAAAAGTTGTAACTTCGCCCTCTACCGTAACATTAGAAAAAAAAATCGAAAATGCCAAATATTTTAAAGAATGTTACAAATGATGCATTTATGCTAGAAATTTCAAATTATGGTGATGGAATGGGAAGATTATGAAATTTTTATTGGTGGCAATGAGCCCTTACACCCAGGTTGGGTGTGAAACGCAATTGTTTTGTTTTAGGAGATAATAGGAAAACCATTTTTTTAGTTGGATTGGTATTAATGAAATATAATGAGCATTATTCAAATACTTAGTTTCAATATATATTGTTAGAGCTCACTAAATATGTAATCGACGAAACTTTTAACGAATGTTACAAATGATCTATTTACGGTACAAATTAGAAATTTGGGTGGTATGGGTCAAGAGATATTTCACTGATAGCAACAATCCGTCCCCTTTTTTCAGAGGGCTGGAAGAATGCAACTTTTTATATTTAAAAAATAAAAGAAAAATACGTTTTATGTTCTATAAGTATTAATAAAGAACTACCATTTGCATTTCCAGATCATCCATTAGTTCGAATTACACTTTTAAAATGTGCAAAAAGTAGGTAAGCGAAAATTTTCATTCTCTTTGAAAACGAGATTTCCAATATGCCCCACAGACGACATGAGTTCTTCTAGTTTAAGAACTAAATTCAGTTTAAAAACGTAGAGTGATAAAAATTGATTGATCTGGTAGATTGTGGTTCAGTAAATCTGGTTGCACTCTTGAGCAGGTGTTTCAGTTGAATTATCTTGGGAGCTCAGTATACATATACCGGCGATGTGTGACACGAAATAAACAGAAGAATAGTGATTGCTGCTAGGACATTTAAGAATCAACGGAGAGTTGGAGAAATAGGCGTATATATCTAAAGACTAAAATTAGACTGTATAATAGTTTGGCTCTTTCTAGGGTTAGTTATGGAAATGAAACTTGGACCTTTGCAAACAAGATAACAGGAAACTTAATATTTTTGATTCCAGATGCTTACGCAGTATCTTGGGTATTAGGTAGTTCAACTTTGTAAAGCAATGATGAGGTTAGACAAAGAAGTCAGCAACCTCCTTTAAGCAGCATATTGTGCAGAGAAAGACTGCGTTGGTTTGGTTAATAGTTTTGATTCCAGATGCTTCGGAGTATCTTGGGTATTAGGTAGTTCAACTTTGTAAGCAATGATGAGGTTAGACAAAGAAGTCAGCAACCTCCTTTAAGCAGCATATTGTGCAGAGAAAGACTGCGTTGGTTTGGTCATGTTGCCCATATGGATAATTATAGATTAGCGAAAAGGGTTATGAAGAGCGTGCCTAAAATCCTCAGAAAGAGAGGGAGACTTAGGATGCGATGGGCAGACAGTATCAAACAGGACCTTGTTAGAATTAATTAGACGAATTGGTGTGCAGTGGCCGGATGCAGCAGATGTAGCTCAAGACAGATATGCTTGGAGAACTAAATTGCAAGGTCTGGTTGGACCTCCGTAGCCCACTTTTTTAATACATTTTATTATATTTTTTTTTTGCCCAATGAGGCCGTAAACCGTTAATACAGCGTAATCAGCATGTAATCAGATATATTAATATTTATTTCACATTAAAAATTCTTAAAAAAATAAATGTCTATTTGCGGACAACATAGCGAGAAATAGAAAATATCAGATATATTAATATTTATTTCACATCAAAACTCCTTAAAAATATGTCTATTTGCAGAAAACATAGCGAGAAACAGAAAACGTGGCACTGTACTTTTGTTACATACAATTTACTCTTATTACCCCTGCAAGAGGACTTCAGTGTAATGACCGCTTGTGCGTGATTTTTCGCACAGTTTTGCTTAGGAACGTACCGGTAAGAAGTAAAATCTTCTTTCACCACTGAGTTGATCTCAAAACTTTTTTTGGCAACCTGTTCAGACCAAGATCTCTGCCACTGTGCTTGGAGCTCGATGGAAAAAGCTGCCAGAAGTCGAAGTATGGAACCGGAGTGGAGAGTCACATAGGAGCGTGACTGACTTGGCTGCAGCATCTGCCAAGTCATTGTCCCTGATCCCAAGGTGATCGAGCACCCAATAGAAGAGAACAGGCGTGGTGGCTGCCACACGATGGAGTTGCTGGCAGATCTTGGCGAGAACAGGGTGAGGCTGATGATAAAACTGAGATCAAAGTCTGTAGTGAAGTAAGCGAGTCTGTATAGAGGACACACCGACGATGACGCTTAGCTGCTATGTAGTCCAAGGCAAGGCTGATAACATGCAAGTCTGCAGTGAAGATGGAACATTGGTGTGAGATCTGGTCTGCAATGATTACATCGCAGCAGACCATGGCTGATCCCACTGATATGTCGGACTTTTAGCCATCTGTAAAGACAGGCAAGAAGTCTGGGTGCTCAGCACGATGGCTGGCAAAGAGTTGCTGATACACATAGTCGGGTATAAAGGCCTTCCCTGTCCTGCAAAGAGAAAAGTCACAGGAAGGGAAACAGTGAGCCATGGTACGAGTGGCTCAGTTGTTGAATGTGACGCTATCGAGACAGGTGTTAATGTCGCACAGGTGACCTTGGACCTGCAAACCGAAAGGACGAATGACAGTCGGCCGATTCTGGTATAACATTTCTCATTGGTGACTGAAAACACAGTCCCAAGTGCGATGGCCAGGCAGGGACCGCAATTTTGCAGCATACTGTAGGAACAACTGCTGACGGCGAATAGATAATGAAGTTCGTCGTTCTAAATGTAAAGACTCTGGACCAGTGAAGTGTGGAAGGCCCCTGTGCAAACACGGAGGGCCTAATGGTGTAGGGGATCCATCACCTTCACCACCTAATCCCGGGCAGAGTTGTACACCTGGGATTCATAGTCCACTTTTGACCAGACAAGTACACGGTAAAGGCAGAGCAAAGAACATCGATCCACTCCCCAAAAGAGAGAGGAGAGGACCTTGAGGATGTTCAATGCCTGCATGCACTTGTACCTGATATCGGATGCTGAACATATATCTGATGATGAACATATCGTATGAACAACATTGAAGTGGACCAGTTTCCCTGGTATCGTTGTAATGGCCTGTTGACAACGTTCAACAGGCCATTACAACCAGGGAAACTGGTCCACTTCAATGACGGTTATTGACCGTTACAACCATTTACAACGATACCAGGGAAACTGGCCTACTTCAATGTTGGCTTATTACTGTTGGACGCTCGCCAGAGATGATCCTGAGCAGCTATACAAGAGACTTCGGAAGTAGAAGCGGAGTTTTACCGATACGTCTTATGTACGTATTACTCTATTATATAAGAAACTATTGCTCATTTCTCAGAAATCGTAGCCAATTTTGCATTTTCACCGTCATATAAAATGTTGATTTCAAGGTGTTCAGCACCTTGAAATCTTTAAACAATGACTACTTTTGTTTCAAATGCATGACTTTTTCGAAAATTTGTTGCCCAGTGGTATTTAGTCAATGACGGGGAAAAAATGTTTTTTTTATCATTTATGGAATTTTAGAAAATCAGGTTTTCTGCAAATTTTTCTGTACATTGAAGAGATAGGTGGTCTTTTCTTTTATTGAAGTTTTGATGGCCAGGTGTTTAGTAAACGTTTGAAGTATAACTGTCCCGGTTTCAGAATAAAGGAAGAGATGTAGCTTTAGGTAAACCTGTAGCTGCTGGAAGTTCCGCATGGATTATTAGAGAGATGGAATTCCGATAACTGGTTGGAGCAAATATTAGAAGTAGAGCATCATAGGTAAAAGCTGTTTTGACTGTTGCATTGACAAGCTGCAGTAAAGGGCGGCGATGAAGACCTGTGCGTGGTGAAGCTAAACTGCGAATTATGTTCAATAGTCCAAGGCCTATATTCCGTAGCTGTTGAAAGTGAGTGTGCAGTGAACCACTGTTGTGAAAATTTATACCAGTATTTTTATGTTGCCAGTTCAAGGAACCTATTCCAATCTTTAACGTGGTAAGTTTTAAATGTTGACGACGGATGATTAAAAGGGCTGAACTCTTTGTGGCTGATAATGTTAGGCCCCAGTCTGTAGACCATTGAGAGATGACATTAAGAGTATTGGTACTTTAGTAGATATTCAATGCCAGATCCACTGCAGTATAATGTGATTTCATCTGCGTATACAGCAATCCTGCAAAGTGACTTTATGACTTGGAAGATCCTGTATATACAGGGTGATTCAGAATTCATCATCAATATTTGGTGGGGAGGTAGAAAACGATGAAACGAAGGAGATTTCAATATAGATTTCAAATAATAAGAAACGAAGGAGATTTCACATAGGAAAGCATGGGCGCATATGCCATGTAGTAGGGCAAAATGACCCCAGTTCAATGATGGAAAGAACACATAAGAAGGAAGTGGTAAGGAAAAAACATTTATTATCTTACATGTAACATTTCTTTGCATTGGTTGTACAGACTTACAAGAGGTGCTTGAACTGCCGACCATGTGCTAGAATGCATGACTCACAACAGCGTTGCATGGACAGCCGGACCCTGTGGAAGATGCCTGGCATTTCCCGGATGTTTGAGGCAGCAACTGATATGCGTGCTACAAGATCCATAGCACTATCAACAGGGGTCTCGTACACCATGTTTTTCATAACATCCCATACAAAGAAATCGATTGGAGATAAATCCGGTGAACGTGGTGGCCAAGAAACCAGTCCACCGCGGCCAATCCATTGACCACCAAACTGTCTGCGTAGGTAAGCACACACAGCATTTGCGAAATGTGCAGGAGCGCCGTCATGCTGGAACCACATTCGCCGGAGACTACCATCAGGAACCTCGTTCAGAAGATCCGGTAACACAGTCTGAAGAAATGTTAGGTACTTGGCACCGTCCAAACGGGATGGTAGTAAATACGGGCCGAACAAACAGTCACCGACAATCCCAGTCCACACATTGACAGCAAAACGTTGTTGCACAGCTCCAGGTACCGTGTGGGTTCTGATGAGCCCACACATGCCAATTGTGTGTGTTGAAGACACCCTCTCGAGTGAACAACGCCTCATCGGTGAAAAGAACATACGTTGGGAAATTGGGATCAACGGCTGTTCTCTGCATGAACCACTGACAAAAAATAACACGCTTGGGATGGTCGTCTGCTGCCAATAATTGCACTCTTTGCAGATGAAACGGATGTAACCCTTCATCGTGTAATATCCACCACGCTGTTGCTTGCGAAATTCCAAACTGCCTAGCCATACCTCGTGTGCTAGCACCAGGTTGTTCCTCGATTTCCTGTAGGACAGCTTCCTCTACTGCTACTGTCCATGCCGATCTGCGCCTCCCTCGATTAACATTACTAGCAGCAAACGATCCTGTTTCACGCAGTTGGCGATGAATACGTGAAAACATTTGATGCTGTGGCACACGGCGGTTTGGGAAGCGCGCTGCATACAATTGCCTGGCTCAAAGACATCTTTCTCCTGCCGCACCGTAAGTTACATGCATATCTGCACATTCATTCCACGTATACCGGTTCATGTTACTTCTGCAAATTCACCTTGTCGAATGACAACTGACTGCACGCGTCAAACAGCTGTGCTTCTGTATGAGAGGTGTGTACACACAGCGCCCTCTACACCACCATGCGTTCGTCTGCCCCCATACTTTCCTATGTGAAATCTCTTTCTTTTCTTATTCCCTTCCTCCCCACTAAATATTGATGATGAATTCTGAATCACCCTGTAGATACTAAATAAAAATTGCGACAAAACACTGCCTTGAGGTAAACCAAGTGGTCGTTTCTTAATGAAAGATCGAGTATTTCTCCATCTGACCATGATTATTTCGATTAAGATATGCTTTGAACCATATAACGATTTTTCTTTGAAAACTTAATGGTTGGAGTTTCCTGAGTAGAGCTTCTAACTGAATCATATGCTTGTGAAATATCCAGTTTTAATAATATACAAAAATGTCGCTTCAAAGTTTTATTAATCAAAATATGTAGAGGGGCCAAAACAAGCAATGTACTCTTCAGTGGTAAAATCCATGCACTTCGAAAAATTTTATACTCTAAAACTATTCGCTCAAGTCGATGCCAAATAAGTCGTTCTGGAATCTTTGCTGCACGAGATAAAAGAGCAATTGGCCTGAAAGCAGACATTGTGTCATCCTTAAGTCCTGGCTTCGGGATTGAAATGATTGTAGCTGTTTTCCAAGAAAGTGGAATGTTTTCAGGCAGCGCTGTTATCGAGTTCATATGCTTGTGAAATATTTTCTGTTCCATGTATATACAAAACCATTTCACAACGCTGTATTTTATTAAAATTTGTATTTCGCAAAGCTGTTGGGTTGTTTTTACCTCTGAGCAGCACTTTTTTGCACACAATGGGCTAAATGGCTAGGTCACATGGACCCCGAAGGCTCAGAGAAGGTTGGGGGAGGGGACCCACTGGAATAACTGTTGGGAGACAGATGGTAGTCTCCCGTCAAGGCCATCCAGCGTATTCTTTAACGTGCACAGGGTATGTCTCTCCCGCACACGGGGCCACGGCTTAATGTCCCATCCGATGGACGGCGGCCTTTTCCAAGCCCATCGGTCATACTGCCTACTGACCGTGGGCAGGGCGGGGAATTTTGTGGAGATAAATCATTGGCAAAGCTGTATTAATATTTAAAAGACAAATACTTTTATGTTGTATAATTACTACTGAAATACTATTTGCATTTTCCCCACCATCCACTAGCTCAAATTAAAACTTTCAAGGAATGAAACAATAGGTAAAGGAAAAACTTTTCTCTTTAAAAACGAGATTCTCATATGCGCCAGAGGCGATATACGTCCTTCTAACTTCTACTTCGTTTTAAAAACTGGAGGATATTTTTTTTTCCTTTTCTTGATTCAGAAATGCCGATCTTTTTATCACCTCCCGAATACAATGAAATTGCAAAAATGATTTCCTTGACTTGGATGGGCAACTAACATGTACCTTAACCTTTTCTTTCTGAAGTGGAATAATTGGTTTAAATGGTTCAATTATAACCCCCTTATTGAAAATCAGGATGAAGGAAATAAACTTGCAATTATGCTGCAATAATAAGAGTCATCATCCTCAAGGCTACAGAGGTCCAACCTGACCGTGCAATTTATTTCTCCAAGCATATCTGTCCTGAGCTACATTTGCTGCATCCGGCCACTACACACCAATTTTAACAAGGTCTTTGACATTGTCAGCCCACCGCATCCTAGGTCTCCCCCTCCTTCTGAGGCCTCTAGGCACACTGTTCATAACCCTATTCGCCAATCTATAATTATCCATACGGGCAACATGGCCAAACCAGCGGAGTCTCTCTCTGCACAATATGCTGCTTAAAGGAGGTTGCAGACTCCTTTGCCTAACCTCATCATTAGTTACAAAGTTGAACCACCTAATGCCCAAGATAATGCGTAAGCATCTAGAGTCAAAGCATCTAGTTTCCTGTTATCATGTTTACAAAGTGTCCAAGTTTCACTGCCATAACTAACCCTAGAAAGAACCAAACTATTATAGTCTAATTTTAGCCTTTAGGTGTATACGCCTATTACTCCACACTCCCCATAGATTCTTAAAAGTCCCGGCAGCAATCCCAATTCGTCTGTTAATCTCATGCTGCACATCACCAGTATCTGTTACATAGCTCCCAAGAGAGTTAAGCTGTGACACCTGGTCAAGATTGCAACCCTTCAGATTAACCGAATCACAGCCTTCCTGACCAATTTTCATCACCTTAGTTTTCTCTCTGTTTATAACCAAACCTACTCTAGTACCAGTTTCATCAACAGCTTCAATGAAAGAGTTCATCTCATCAACATCATTTGCCAAAAGGGCTAAATCATCAGCATAATCTAAATCAGAAATTTTAGTATCTCTAGACCATTTAAGGCCCAAATCTTTCCCTTGCAGTGAATTTCGCATAATAACTAAACAGAAAAGGAGACAAAATGCACCCTTGTCGAACACCAGAAGTAATGCTAAAACCAATTGCTACAAGCCTTACCAACTCTCACACACGACTGTGTTATTATAGAGTTGGGTTGTTTTACCTCTGAGCGGCACTTTTTTCCACATCATGGGCTAAATGGCCAGGTCACAAGGACCCCGAAGGTTCAGAGGTTGGGGGAGGGGACCCACTGGAACAGCTGTTGGGAGACAGATGGTAGCCTCCCGTCAAGGCCATCCAGTGTGTTCTTTAACGTGCACAGGGTATGGCTCTCCCGCACACTGAACCACGGCTTAACTTCGCATCCGATGAACGGCAGTCCTTACAAACCCATCAGTGTCCCCTACTGACCTTGGGCAAGGCGGGGAATTTTGCGGAATCTTTTTATAGAGAGCTTTCATTATGGTAACTAACTTGTCTCCTATACCATATGATCTCACAATCAACCACAAATTATGACGATCAACAGAGTCGAAAGCCTTTTTTGAAATCAACAAAGCTAGCAACCAAAGGTTTCTGAAACTGTAAACATTTCTCAATCTGCCTAAGTGAAAATATCTGATTCACACATCCCCTACCACTTCTGAATCCACATTGCTCATCACGCAATTACCTGTCAACCAGATTCTTAATTCTATTAAGCACAATACGGCGAAGAACGTACCCTGGAACAGAGAGTAGGTTGATACCCCTATAGTTATCACAAGAATGCGATCACCTTTTTTGAAAATAGGGATAATAATAGCTTTGGTAAAATCCTTAGAGGCCATGCCTTTATCTTAAAAGTATTCAAAATTTCAGTCATCCAGCTCTAAGCATTTCTGTAGTATAGTGTCAACATTAAGCCACCAATGCATCTATCACCATTGCAAACAATGGGAGTAGAACTAACCACATTGCTTAGAACATCACTGAAATGCTCAGCCCACCTAGCCATGACAGAATCGTCACCTTCTATAACCTTACCTTGTTCATCCTTCAATCCCTGTACACCTGTCTGTTTTCAACCACACAAAGCATTAACTGTCTGGTACAGCTCTCTACTGTTATACTGTGTAACTGCTTCCTCAGCTTTGTCCATCAAGCCAAAGATTCTTATCAGCAGCTAACTGATCCTTCCGTTGAAGACTTCTAGTGATGCTTGCTGAAGTGCCAGAATGTTTGGGCACTTGCACATTATCATAGGGACTACTTTGAAAGAAACTGTTGTATGTGCCCTATTTTTTCAAAGACTAAGAACTTTTTATTCAGATATCACATGTATCAAAATGTCTTCTAATTTTAACTTCATGCCAGATACTGTACACACAAACCATAAAACCAGTTATGTATCTGATGCAGGTTTATTTCATGTATTAGGTGGTATAGGACAAGGTTACTGTGTAGCCTTTAATTTTCAAATAATACTCACAAGTTACAGAATTTGTTTTTTTCTTTTGTTTTCATTAATTTATAATATATATTCATTCATATAATCAACGTGGTTTTCATTTTATCTAACAAAATTGTTTTGGTATGAAATTTCAACAAACTCCTGAAAATACTATGATTACTTATTAATGTGGTGGATCAAACATCTAATTGCTTAAACTGGCTGCTAGTCAAAAAGAAACCAAATGCCAAATGTTCATGCAATTCTAATCAAATTATTGTTTCGATCAAATTCAGTCACATATTACCACAAACTATCAAAAATATGAAATCACATATTCAAGCATTTTTTTTTTTCAATTTTATTTTCCTTTAGTCAGTTTTTTTTAGTTTTAGTATCTGATTTTAAAATTCAAATAAATTTATACTTTCAATAAAAATTTAATCAAAAGATACACTTTAAAAAAAAAATCCTTCGATGTGCTTTTAATTCCTTAAATATCATACAAGAAATTTTTTTTTAAAAATCATTAAGACACCGAAAACTATTAACAATAAAATACAATCATTAGTGGAAAAAACAAAACTACAATTTTCTGTTTCTAAAATACTTCAGCACAAATTATTTTATTTGATTATACTCAATATGTCTCCCTTTTTTCTATTCTGCATATGTGCCTTTATTATTTCAGAAAATTCTTTCCTATTCAATAATTCATAAGCCATGGAAAGAAGTAAACTAATGTCTCTGTGAAAACATGAATCACCAAAGCAAAACAGATCAATGCCTAATTCAAGTCCCATTCCATAATCACATTCATCATTTGCGAACTGTACACATGTTATTATTTCTTGCAATTTGTCAAGCTCCTCTAGTTTATCTTTTTCTGTTTGGCTTTCAACAATTCTAGTTAGCAATTTCTTCAGGTTTCCTAATAAAGAAACATAAATTAAGATTACATTTCAGCATGGAGGTTCTCTTTATATGCATACAGCAAAGGAGTCTATATTTACATTTTTAGTTACAAGATTTGGATATGAGAAATAACCTTAAAATTATTTTGCAGTTATCGTTATCCTCCTCAAGCAGCCATGAGCTACGGACATCCGACCAAATTGTGTAATTTAGTTCTTCATACATATCTCCTCTGAGGTACATCTGCTGCTTTGGCCACAGTATAAAAATTCCGTCGAGGGCCGTCCCATGGCCGAGTGGTTAGCGCGCTTGGCTACTGATGTAAGGGACCTGGGTTCGAGCCCCGGGTAAGGCATGGCTGTTTGTGTCGTTTTTTTTGCTGAGGGCCCTGCCATCCTCTCAGATCTTCTACTATGGCATATAAACTGAGAGGCTCCTGTCAGACCTCTGTGGCAAGCAGCTGCTTGAGGGGGTATTTATTTATTTATACGAATTCTAACAAGGTCCTTTTTGATAATGTCTCTCTCTTTTTGATGCCTTTAGGCACCCTTCCACAATCTCCACATATCTATAAGATATCTAAGATGACCCATGGATATCTACTAATCACTTAGATATTTTATGGATATTATGTTAATATTGTGGTTGCGTGGGCTCTTCATATGCCTATTGGCTAATCTGTATTGTGCATACGGGCAACATGTCCAACCCAATAGAATCTCTCCCTCTGCACAATATGTTGCTAAAAGGGGGTTGCAGACTCCTTTGTCTAACCTCATCATTACTTACAAAGGTGAACCACCTAATGTCCAAGATACTACGTAAGCATCTAGAATTAAAAAATTTAATCCCAAACTACATTGTTTTAAAAGGGTTATTCAGATGCCCTTATTGCTCATTACCTTGTTCTCATATACATCGTTGTAAAATGCAACATGTAATAGTACTAGCTTATTATCCTAAAATAACAAAGGTTTCTACTTAAGAAGCATGAAGTATACGCCTTTGATACAAATCAAGTATTTTATAAGTTATTATATATACTCTCATATATTAATTATACTACCATGTTGTACTTGCTAAGTTGTATGTCTTGTAGTTCTATAGACTCGGCACCATCTTTTTTGAAAATAGGGATAATATACTAGTCACAAAAATTTGGGGATATATTATCGCTTCATATTCATTTTGAAATATTCTCTAATTTTTGTGAGCAGTATAGTTCTGGTAAAATCCTTAGGAACCATGCCTTTATCATAAAAGATATTCAAAATTTCTGTCATCCAAGTGGTAACAGAAACATTCCCAGCTCTAAGCATTTCCGTAGTAATTTCATCTACCCCTGGGGATTTATGAAGTTTAGAAATAGCCAAATTAACTTCAGATTGTGTTATAGGGCTAATGTTAAAGCCATCAATGCATCTATCATCACTGCAAACAATGGGAGTAGAACTAACCACATTGTTCAGAACATCACTGAAATGCTCAGCCCACCTAGCCATGACAGAATCCTCACTTCTATAACCTTACTTTATTTATCCTTCAATCCCTTTATACCTGTCCGGTTTCGACCACACAGTTATACTATCTGGTACAGCTCTCTGCTATTGTGCTGTCTAACTGCTTCCTTGGCTTTTTCACCCAAGCCATCAAGCCAAAGATTCTTATCAGCAGCTAACTATCCTTTACACGTTTATTAAGCTCTCTATAATGCTTTCTATTAGGACTAGTAGGGTATTGATTAAGGACATTCCTGCAGTTTTTTTCTTTCCAAAATAAGCTCCAGTGCCTTATCACTCATATAATTCTGTCTCCTCTGCTCCTTTTTTACTAAAAGAATACTGACAGTTCCAAAACAGCCTGTTTAAAATGGCTCCATTCTTCTTCAACTTCAGTAGTAAGCAAACAATGAATGTCAAAATGACTAAGTAACCTATCATGGTAAGCTTTAGCTATAACTGGATCTTTCAGAACTTCAGTATTAAAGGAAATTTTTTTGACCCTAGCCCAACACTTTTTAAGTTCAAGACAATTTTAACAAGGCAATGGTCAGATCCAATTTCAGCTCCCCTATATGACCTGGTATTCTTAACAGAACTAGCCCATTTGCTGTTAACTAATATATAATCAATCATATTCTTATGCTGCCCATTTGGTGAAACCCATGTGTACTTATGTATGTCGCAGTGTTTGTAATAAGTATTATTCTCAAAACGTTAAATTTACTTACCTGTAGAAGACGTTGCTTATTGCCATTGAGCTACCAATGCCAAAAGGGCTTATCACCCTTCCCCAAAGGTCAGAGTCACTACTAACTTTGGCATTGAAGTCACCTTGAACAAGGATAATATCTCCTTTCTTGACAAAATTCAAAATATCCTGAAGTTGTCCGTAAAAACCTATGCTTCTCAACCTCAACGGCATCCTCAGTAGGGATATAACAGAAGATAACATTCAAGTCTTTAATGCATGTCTGAAATTTTGCTGTAAGAAACCTTTCATTAATGCACTCATATCCTAGAAGAGCATCACTAGCATTTCTGCTGAGAAGCAGACCCACGCCTTGGTGATGCTTATTGTCGTCCCTCCCTGAAAAGAGAAATTTAAGATTATTTTTAAGAATCTGACCCTTATCTGTCCATCTGGTCTCTTGCAAGCCGAGAATATCTAAATTATAGTGGTGGAATTCTTGTGTGAGGACATCAAGAGAAAAAGCTCTGTGCAGAGTCCTCACATTCCAACTACCTATGGAGAGGAAATGGTTAGTGGGATGTTTAAAGAAACTATGTTTATTGAGAGAGGGAATGCCGACAGTATCAAACAGCCCCCTAATTGCAGACATGGGGCAAAGACCCGTTCCCCCACCACTAAAGGCTGAAGCCATCTACACTGGAAGACTTCCTCCAATGTAGAATTTGATAATACCCGTAGAAGCAAAAATTCGAGTGGCTGTGATGACCTCTGCTCAGGATTATCCTCCAGCTGATGAAACATATGCTGTAAATTTATTCACTTGGGGCTGTCAACCCAAAATCAAACAGAAAACACAGCGGAAGATTTTCCCTCCACAGAACCCCACCAGTGTGGCAAATTCAGGATCCATAATCAAAGTCAGGGCTATTATTCCGTTGATGTTGGCATATATATGTTCAGCACCAGGACCCTGTGTGGTTGACCACTCCTTAGCAAGGTAGGAAAAAAACAAAAGTAGCCATAATAGTTCAGATCAGTAGGCTATACTGATATGATATTGTCATGATAGGTACTAATGATCTGCATCACAAGATGGCTGGGACCAGACTTTAAGTGTTTGGACTGGCCAGTTCTGTGCACCATCACAGGGGATTGGTGCACAGCTCTCCTTCCAGCAACTATATAGCTACAATTTACAGACCACGTTAAGATTATCCTAGTATACACATAACTTTTAATTTTAAATGCACATAGCTTTTTTTAGCTTTTACTCAGAGCAACTTCAATAAAAATGAAAAAAATATATGAAAATATGTTTAAAAGAACACCAAAAAGACTAGAAGTGCAATCATAATTATGATAAGCATGCCATCTGTAAGATTTAATGTACAGCTATCATCAGCTTCTTGGCTGTGAGCATGGTTCCCTCTTAAAGATTCCTATAGTGATATTTGGCAACCTTTGTTATACAACAAATTGAAAAAACATTTAGAACAATAAAATAACAAAAAGTAAAAGAGAAGTCTATATTGTTTAATTTAAAAAATACTTAAAGGGCCAGAAAAGAGCTCAAAAATGAAATATTTACAACCACTAGCCTAATTAAATTCAGGGATATTATGAAGAGTCGGTAAGTCACAAAGTAAAAAAAAAAAAGCAGCAACCTCAAATATTATCTGGACATTTATTTTTCAACATAATCTCCAAAAATGTCTATATACTTGTCCTATTGATTTATCAAATTCTGGAAAACTGCTGCATAAAAAAAGACACTGGTTATTATAATCAGTGATGTACATAATTTTTTACCTCCACATCCTCAGGAAAATGTTTGCTACCAAAATGAACTAAACAAATGGAAATCATTAGGGGCAAGGTCAGGGCTGTAGAAAGGAAGATCAAGAAGTTCCCACCCTAAATCGTAAATAATCTCTTAGGTTGCATGAGCTGAATATGGTCTTGTATTGTCATGCAACAGCAGTACTCCATGTTTCAATAGCTCAAGCTCAGGCTGTTTCCTGCAAACTAAGTCCTTAAGATCTTCGATAAGTGTACAATAAGATGCAGCATTCATGGTCTCTCCAGCGTTTTGAAAATGCACACTATGACAGTCCAACCTTTGCTAATGACACAGCCTTACTTTTGTTGTGTGTAACCAGGATGCTTCCTTTGCATTGACGCATGTTTGGATTTAAGTTGAAAGTGATTGGCGCTACATTTCATCTTTGGAAGAACGCCACCTCCCTCTGCCTCATAGCAATAGAGATGCTATAATACAAATTCCATGTGGTGCATATTGTGTTCAGGTTTCAGTTTCCTGTGATACCATAGTGCATGCTTTTGGAAATCTGAGGTGACCATGCATTATGATACAGGCTAAACCATGAGAAAATCTTACAGCATCTGATATATTATAGAAAGTTTATATCAGATGCTGTAACTTTACCTTATATGTTTAACCTTATCAGTTTAATGGCTTGGATCACAATTCTACTTGGCCACAATTGCATTGGTCAAAATTTCTACTGGAAGTCCTGGCAATGTAGTTTCAAACAACCCTGTGAAAATTTTTTTAACAAGTTGTAAACAGCCTTGCAGGCAAATAGTTCTTGCCATACACTGGAAGCATTTCTGTGTGAATATCTTAGTTGAACGTCCTTTGGCTTAGAAAAAATATACAACAGCACACTGTTCTTTAGTTGTACATAACACATAGAGGCTTATACCACTGTGAAATCTATTGCAAGCAATTCCCAAACTTCCATTTAGCATTTCTGGAAATACATTTGTGACTTATTAACTCACCTACATATTTTTCATGTAACATGCAGTTTACCAAAATTTGTCAGTTCTATGTTTTGAATCACTATTTTTCAGAATCCAATGGTCATAAAAAATTTAAATATTGTAATAGCCAAAGATTTTTTATTTAAACAAAAAGAAAGACTTTTCTGCTAAACCTAATAAGGATTATTGAAAAATGTCTTTTATGAACACACATAGACACAAATATTGCAACACCCATAAAGGATGAATGCAGTGACACCAGCATTGATGTCACATGGAATCAAAAATAGAAGCAGTGATGGCAGTCCCAAGACCCCAATAAAAGTCACTGTAACAGACAGCAAGTCAGTGGAAGTGAAACAGCGCACGTGTGTTTGAGATGCATGTGTGCCAAAACAATGTACATGAGTATATATATTATCAGCAGCTAGGTCCATTCAAAGGGGCAAAATCAAGGGGATATACGAAGCAAGTTGGTCTGCTAGTCATATAGTCGACCATCTAGGTAATGCAGTGAGCACTGTAGCATGTTGTTTGGAGTAGGGGACAGGCACAGCTTCATGTCATCATGACTTGGGTCCATGGCTAGCCCTAAAGCCATGAGCTGAGGCCCTAAGCTACAGTAAGTTTAAAAACCCCCAAAAAACCTAGTCAAAATCAGAGCTGGATCTAGGAGGGAGAGGGGAGCATTCCCCCCCCCCCCCCAACGGCTTTGAGAATGCTAGTATGGGTAATGGAGACAAAACATTATTGAACTACTGTGCATTTCACTATTTTCAACAAATCCAAAAACAGATTTTAAAACTAAGGGGAAAATGTTATATACTGCAAAAGAAATTTAGTTTCTTTTTTCTTTTATATGTTTTCCAGCTCAATTGCTTCACTAGTCCCCCCCCCCCCCAACACACATACACTCTTTCCTAGATCCTAATCTGGTCAAAATATAGGTTATTATTCTGATTGAAGGGAACATCAAAAAGTAAACAAGAAATACATGTGGTGAAATCATTATACTAGCACTGGTATACAATGACTGTGTACAGCTGAGATGAACAGTATTTGCACCATTGATTAACAAAAATATATAAAAAAAAAAATCAGACACAGTAAAATTCAAGCTTAATTTTCTGGGCCCCTCATAATCGTGAGGCCCTAAGCTGTAGCTTAATTAGTTTATGCATAAGACCAGCCCTACTCAGGTCCACGAAAATGTACACCACCATGAGAAAATCACCTCATCTGCTGACAAGCAACCTCTGACTCCTGTGCAGCATCTACAGCAAAATGTGGTCCCTGGTGTTCACATGAACAACCCAATACAATTTACATGATGCTGAATTACAGGCATGGAATCCCCCGTTATATTACTTTTGACTCTAATCATTGCATGTGTTGTGGGAGAGGGGAAAAGCACCACATCGTCTTCTCAGATAAATCATGCTTCTGTTTGGGTGCTGATGATGATTGCATCAGGATTTGGCATCACAGTGGCCTGCAGCAGGATCTGAGACACATCTGAGAGCACCACAGTGCCCACACACCTGGCGTTCTGATGCGGGACTATATCAAGTATGATTCCAGAATACCTTCAGTGTCTGTCCAGGGAATTTTGACAGCTCAATAATACATTGGCAACATTTTGGTGCTGCATTGTCTACCTTTTCCTGCAGAGCTCTCCTGGTGCCATTTTTCAGCAAGATAGTTCATTTCACCATATGGCATGTGTTGTCCAAAAGTGTTTATAGGATGTCAACACCCTACCTTGGCCTGCTATGTCCCCAGATTTCTCCTTTATAGAGCACACATGGGATATGCTGGGTTGATGTCTCCTAACACTGTCCACAGCCAGCACACAACAGGACACCATGCATCTCCATTTGGAGGTAGAATGGCAAAAAACGACTCAGGACACCATAAAGGACATACATGCATCAATGCCTTGACATCTGGCAGCACACATCGTCACCCTTAATATGCATGCAGGTGATTGTGCGATTAATAATTACTACCTACTCTGTCCAGTTTACACCGAGGTTCAAGGCTTGCTTCATGCATCGTGTTGCAATTTTTGTATCTATGAGTCAAATTGTGGAATTATATTATTTTTCCAACATGGTTACAAATGGTGTAAACTTTCTTCAATATTTAATTATATCAAACTCGACTGTACATGTACAAATCCTGTATAACAAGTGATTCATAGCTTTATACAAAATTTTATGCTTCTGCAGAATTCCTTTCTTAATGCAATTGGTTGAGTTGTTTTATCTCTAAGAAACACTTTTGTGCACAGAATTGGCTAAGTTAAAAAGCCTGAGAGATAGGTAAGGAACTCGCCGAACATATATTAGGTGACAGAAGCTTCCCACTAAGGCCATCCACATTCTTTAATATGTACAGGTTACAGATCTTTTACAAAAGGGGCCAGAGCTTAATGTTGCATCAGATCAAAAGTGGCATTCAAAAGTGGCCTGTTAACTTCAGCCTTTTCTGAGGGTAGAGTGGGGTTTAGCACTAAAGTAGTAATTGTGTAGAGTCATATACTCATATCATTGGCACTGTATAGACTCAAATATAGGAATTCAGATTAAAAGCTTAGAACTTTACTGATGGGCTAACTTCTATATATCTTAATATAGGTAATTCCCATATAAATTAGTTTTGACATGATTCACATATAAGGAAACCTTCCCAAACAGCATTATAGCATCATTGCTTTCATGCAATTCTCACACAGCAATTATATGTGGGATAAGCTTTAGAATTCCACAAGGGAAGCTACACTTTGCATGCCTTTGTTTCAATTTATGCTAGTATAGATGTGCATGATAAATATTTAATAACACTGTATATAAGTATATAAATAAAATGTAGCAGAAGTCATCATCACCATCATCATCATCAAGCAGCCATGGGCTACGGAGGTCCAACCAGACCGTGCAGTTTAATTCTCCAAGCATATCTGTCCTGAGCTACATCTGCTGCATCCGGCCACTGTACACCAATTCTAACAAGGTCCTGTTTGACATTGTCTGCCCACCGCATCCTAGGTCTCCCCCTCCTTCTGAGGCCTCTAGGTACACTGTTCATAACCCTATTCACCAATCTATAATTATCCATACGGGCAACATGGCCAAACCAGCGGAGTCTCTCTCTGCAAAATATACTGCTTAAAGGAGGCTGCAGACTCCTTTGCCTAACCCTCATCATTAGTTACAGAGTTAAACCACCAAATACCCAAGATACTATGCAAGCATCTAGAATCAAAAGCATCTAGTTTCCTGTTATCTTGTTTACACAGCGTCCAAGTTTCACTACCATAACTAACCCTAGAAAGAACCAAACTATTATACAGTCTAATTTTAGTCTTTAGGTGTATACGCCTATTTCTCCACACTCTCCATAGATTCTTAAAAGTCCCGGCAGCCTATTCGTCTGTTAATCTCATGTCGCACATCACCAGTATCTGTTACATAGCTCCCAAGGTAATTGAACTGTGACACCTGCTCAAGACTCCAACTATTCAAATGAACTGAATCACAACCTGCCTGACCAATTTTCATTACTTTAGTTTTCTCTCTGTGTATAACCAAACCTACTCTACTACCAATCTCATCAACAGCTCGAATGAAAGAGTTCATCTCATCAACATCATTTGCCAAAAGGGCTAAATCATCAGCATAATCTAAATCAGAAATTTTAGTATCTCCAGACCATTTAAGGCCAAAATCTTTCCCTTGAAGTGAATTTCGCATAACATAATCAACAACCAAACTAAAGAGAAAAAGAGAAAAATGCACCCTTGTGGAACACCAGAAGTAATGCTAAACCAATTGCTACAAGACTTACCAACTCTCACACACGACTCAGTGTTATTATAGAGAGCTTTCATTATGTTAACTAACTTGTCTGGTATACCATATGATTTAACAATCAACCACAAATTATGACGATCAACAGAGTCGAAAGCCTTTTTCAAATCAACAAAGCTAGCAACCAAAGGTTTCTGAAACTCTAAACATTTCTCAAGAATCTGCCTATGTGAAAATATCTGATCTACACATCCCCTACCACTTCTGAATCCACATTGCTCATCACACAATTTCCTGTCAACCAGATTCTTAATTCTATTAAGCACAATCGTGGAAAGAACTTTACCTGGAGTTCCCCCTATAGTTATCACAAGTACTGCGATCACCTATTTTGAAAATAGGGATAATAATAGCTCTGGTAAAATCTTCAGGAACCATGCCTTTATCATAAAAGATATTCAAAATTTCAGTCTTCCAAGTGGTAACCGAAACATTCCCAGCTCTGAGCATTTCCGTAGTAATTTCATCTGCCCCTGGGGATTTATGAAGTTTAAGTTTAGAAATAGCCAAAATAACTTCAGATTGTGTTATAGGGCCAACATTAAAGCCGCCAATGCATCTATCATCATTACAAACAATGGGAGTAGAGTTGGGTTGGGTTGTTTTACCTCTGAGCGGCACTTTTTTGCACACCATGGGCTAAATGGCCAGGTCACATGGACCCCGAAGGCTCAGAGAAGGTTGGGGGAGGGGACCCACTGGAACAGCTGTTGGGAGACAGATGGTAGCCCCCTGTCAAGGCCATCCAGCGTGTTCTTTAAGGTGCACAGGGTATGTCTCTCCCGCACACAGGGCCACGGCTTAACGTCCCATCCGACGGACGGCGGCCTTTCCAAGCCCATCGGTGTCCCCTACTGACCGTGGGCAGGGCGGGGAATTTTGCGGAGATAAATCTCAACGCTGACCCAGCTGGGACTCGAACCTGGGAACTACAGATTACGAGCTTGGCGTGCTACCGACTGAGCCACCCCCGCCCCAATGGGAGTAGAACTAACCACATTGTTTAGAACATCACTGAAATGCTCAGCCCACCTAGCCATGACAGAATCCTCCCCTTCTATAACCTTATCTTGTTTATCCTACAATCCTTGTATGCCTGTCTGTTTTCTACCACATAAAACATTAACTATCTGGTACAGCTCTCTGCTGTTGTGCTGCCTAACTGCTTCCTCAGCTTTGTCAGCCAAGCCATCAAGCCAAAGATTCTTATCAGTAGCTAACTGATCCTTTACACGTGTATTAAGCTCTCTGTAATCCTTTCTATTAGGACTAGTAGGGTACTGATTAAGGACATTCGTGCAGTTCCTTCTTTCTGAAATAAGCTCAAGTGTCTTATCACTTAAATAATTCTGCCTCCTCTGCTCCTTTTTTCCTAAAAGAGTACTGTTAGTTTCCAAAAAAGCCTGTTTTAAATGGCCCCATTCTTCCTCAACTTCAGTATTAAGCAAACTATGACTGTCATAATGACTAAGTAACCTATCATGGTAAGCTTTAGCTATAACTGGGTCTTTCAGAGCTTCAGTATTAAAGGTACATTTTTTAAATTTAGCACAACTCTTTTTAAGTTTAAGTTGCAAGACACTTTTAACAAGATAATGGTCAGATCCAATTTCAGCCCCGTATCCCCTATATGCCCTGGTATTTCTAACAGAACTAGCCCATTTGCTGTTAATTAAAATATTATCAATCATATTCCTATGCAGCCCATCAGGTGAAACCCATGTGTATTTATGTATGTCACGGTGTTTGTAATATGTGCTAGTTATTCTGAAACCATTGAGTTTACTTACCTGTAGGAGACGTTGCCCATTGCCATTGCAGCTACCAATACCAAAAGAGCCTATTACTCCTCCCCAAAGGTCAGAGTCAGTACCAACTTTGGCATTGAAGTCACCTAGACCAAGGGTAATATCTCCTTTCTTGACAGAATTCAAAATATCCTGAAGTTGTCCATAAAACCTATCCTTCTCATCCTCATCAGCATCCTCAGTGGGGGAATAACAGCAGATAACATTCAAGTCTTTAATGCTTGTCTGAAATTTTGCTGTAAGAAACCTTTCATTAATGCACTCATATCATACTCCTTCCATTAATGCACTCATATCCTAGCATGTCTGCCGAGCAGCAGACCCACGCCTTGGTGATGCTTTCCATCCTCCCTCCCTGTAAAGAGAAATTTAATGTTATTTTTAAGTATCTCACCTTTACTTGTCCATCTGGTCTCTTGCAAGCCTAGAATATCTAGGTTATAGTGCTGGAATTCCTGCATGAGGACATCAAGAGAATAATCTCTATGTAATGTCCTCACGTTCCACGTTCATGCAGAGAGAAAATGATTAGTAGGATTTTTAAAGAAATTAGGTTTATTGAGATTGGTAGGGCCAACAATATCAAACAGCCCCCTGATCGCAGGCATGGGGCAAAAACCTGTTCCTCCTCCGCTAAAGGCTGAAGTGACCGATGCTGGTAGGAACTTCAGGCACCACCTTTTCAAGTGGACTTTTTCAAGAGCCACATGGCCTGCCTGAGACACATTACTCCAGTTTAGGCTTGATGATGCCAAACTAGCTAAGTAAGGTTCAGGTACCTGCGATGGCCTCTGATTAGGATTATCCACCAGCTGATATAAGGTATCCCATGCCTCTGTTCATAGGGCTGGCAACCCAGAAGCAAACAGAAAACACAGCAGCAGATTCTCCCTCAACAGAGGCCCCACCAGTGCAGCAAGTCCAGGATCCATAATCAAACTCAAATCCATAAACAAGTCCAGTCTAGTAGGTATAAATGGTCAGCACCCTGTGAAGTTGACCCCTCCTCAGCAGGTTTGAAAAAAAAAAAAAGAAAAAAGTGGCCATAGATGACCAGATCAGTAGGCCATACTGAACTGACAGCCCTCCCCTTCCATTCCCTTTCAAAAGAGAATATCTCTTTTGAAAGGTACTAACGGCCTGCACCACGAGAAGGCAGGGTCGGACATTAGGTGCTAGACCTGGCCGGTTCTGTGCATCATCACTAGGGATTGGTACACAGCTCTCCTTCCAGTTTACGCCTAGCTACCATTTACAGGCCGTAGCAGAAGTACAGCAGTTTAATCCAACAGTAATGGCAACAATGGTGTATCAGGATTTATGGTAAAAATTTACAATATGGATGCCAAAATGACATATAATACGCATTTATCTATATTTCAGGTACAGAGGTATCAATGACAATTTCTATATCTCTATGGAATGAAATTCTTTAAGAGAGATAACAAAATTTCGGATTTGCAGGTCAAAGTAAAGCCATGAAGAAAAGTAGTTACATTTTGATGTTTTTACAGCTCAAAGATTAACTTCAAGTGTACAAGTAGTGCTAAACAAAAAGGTCAGTAGTTTTGATATTAGAAGTCTGAGTGCATAGAACTCTTCTAAGTTGGTGGTCTATATTACCTGAGTTAGGGGTTAGGTACAGGGTTAGGTTACCTTTCCCAATTCCTGACTTGTGCTACCAAATTACCTGAGTTAGGGGTTTAGTACAGGGTTAGGTTACCTTTCCCAATTCCTGACTTGTGCTACCAAATTTTACAGTACTAGTCAAGCAGACTAATGGCTAGTCATTGGAGCTTAACACAGACATCAGGTAATATATTACAATATATTTTCTTTTTAGTGAAATATGCATTAGCATTTTGCTGTTAGATGTATCTGCTCTGCTGTCATCCGAGTCTATTAGTTTGACCACATCTTCAGTAGGCATATTCAGTAGCTCTACTGAAAATTCTAATAGACCATTAAATGCATATAGGACCATAGCAGAGCAGATACATCTAGTAGCAAAATGGTAATCCATAAAACCTTTTTTTTTTTCACTAAAAATCTTAAAATACACTGCTTGGCATAGAAAATGCCACACCAGGAAGTATTTGTTGGAGTGCCATACATAGGTATGTGTCAACATTCAGGTTATGGAAATGAGTGCGGTTGTGAATGTGATAGGTGAGGCAGATAACAGGGCAAAATGGCTCGGCATAGCTAAGTTTGGCCATCCTCACCTGGATGTGTGGACTACTGCATCAGAGTGATCTCGGTGATGAAAGCATGTGTAAGAGTGAGAATGCCTGGGTGATGTCATCCTGGGTGGAATCCTACCATCACACAGACCCCTTTACCAGAGGTTTCATCACAGGGTTAGGTATGGCTGGTTGGTCCCTGTCGCATCATGTAGAAAATGCATTGGTATGCAAAAACTATTTGGTCGAATTTGACAACAGTGGTTTTAGGAAGGTAACATGTGTCACTGTAGTGGGACTGGTGCACCTAAGCAGGCATCTAAAAGGCTCGATCACTGCATTCGATGATAGCTCCACAATCCACAGCAGACAACATTTGAAATGGTGTATAGGCAGCTACGGACATCCCCGTGTCAACACAGATTGGCTGAGACAGGTTTGCGCTCTCACCAGCCATTGCAATGACTGCCACTCACTGCAGCACATCATTGTGCAAGGTTGCATTGGTGACCAGACATGCATGGTGGGATGAATGGACCCATATTGTATTCAGTGACGAGTCTCGCTTCTATCTCAATGCTGATGATTGCCAATTAGAGTCTGGAGATGACATAGTCATCGGGCTGATCTTGCTGCCATCCATGAGTGTTATATGGCTCCTCAGCCTGGTGTCATGGTTGGTTTGTGCTATCAGTTTCAACAGCCATTCATCACTTATATGCAAAGTAGGTATGATGACAGCATGACAACATGTCAATGAGGTTTTGCAGCCGTTTTATTTCCGTATCTCCGTGGTATCCCTGATGTCCAGTTTCAACATGATAATGCCCACCCACACACTGCCAACAAGGTGCTGCTTTAGCCAGAGCAACCCAGACTTCTCCCCAATAGAAAACGTGTAGGACATCATTGGCAGACAACTTCATGCCTCTGCACAATCCCCTCACAATGTTGATGAATTATGGACACAAGTTAATGACACATGGTCTGTGATACCTCAGCACACCATCTGGGGGCATCACTTGATGCCACGCTGTGTTGCTGAATATATAGTCCAGCATGGCAGTCATACGACCTACTGACTCAGCCCACATTATACTATCTCCTCACCAATTGCATTCACGCAATTCCTAAGATATTAAATCACTTCTTTCCCACCTACTTATCTACATGTGGGGTAAGTTTCATCTCATTTTGTGCATTCCTTCATGGTGTGGCATTTTTTGTCGAGCAATGTACTATAATAAGCATTAATTTCACCAAAAAGAAAAGACAAAGGACAGTCAATAAGTAATACACAATTTCACACATGTGCATGTGTGAGAGAGAAGGGATAATTAAAAGTAATTACTTGTTGTACTACTAAATACCTATACTACACTGAAAATAATTTATCTTTTGTTCATAGATAGGAGGATATGGATGGATAAAGTGACATCAATGGAGGATGGTTGAATTCCTGTTTGATGGTGTTTGAGAGTGATAAGGAATTCATTTCATGTGTGAAAGAGTGGTGTGCAGGTCAACCTCCTGGTTTTTACTAAAGTGCATTTACTGTATGGAAAGAATGCTGCAGAAAATGCATTGAGTGCAGTAGATTGTATATTGAACATTTTCACATAGGTAAAGGATTGTATTTCATGTTTGTGAAGTATGGTTACATTATATGAAATAGTGAAGCAGTTACTTAATTATGGATTACTTTTTGACCCAAATGTGTATGAGATATATTGTAATTCATTACCTGGTGTCTGCATAACCTCCAATACCTAGTCATTAATCTAATCCTGTTAAAAAGTTAATAAAAACTATAAATAACCCCTCAAGCAGCTGCTCCACGGAGGTCTCAGTTTACACGCCATTATAGGTCTGTGAGGATGGCGAGATCTCAGCAGAAAAACAACATAAACATCCATGCCTTTACCCGGGGCTCAAACCCAGGTCCCTTTGATCAGTAGCCAAGATTCCCCCCTCCTCCACTGAAGTTAGTCCATACCTAAATCACAAAGAAACACTAATCACAATTGAGAAATAAATTTAATGGTGTACCACAGGAACTTTGATCCAATTCTAGCTGTAAATCACGGGATTGATGCTGGAGCAGGAACTAGCCATATTGATGGGCATAATATTACGTAATTGTTAAAGGAGAGTAAAGAGGATAATTGGGAACTAGAAAACAAATAGTGAAAAGATTCTTTTGTGTGTAGATTATTTGTATACAATTTAATTTGCACTGCTAGTTAAGTAATCGAATTGTGAGAATTTGTGTGTAGTACGGAATTGTGAGTAAACTTGTTTGCAGCTGAACTATAAGTACTAAAAATAAGGCATCATGCAAGTAAATTGATTGTTTTTATGCACAGAATTGGATTTTCTGCAAGTCAAGAACTGGGTATGGTAATAGTCAGGGTTGGATTGTTTTACATATAAGTGGCAATATTTTCCACACAATAGGCTAAATGACCAGTTCACAAGGACCTCAAAAGCTGAGTGAAGGTTGGGAGGAGAGGACCCACTGGACAGACTGGTATCCTCCCATCAAGATCAATGGTCTATAACCTGTTCTTTAATGTGCACAGGGTATCAATCTCCTACACATGAGGCCACAGCTTAATGTCCGATCTGATGGATGGCAGACTTTCCAAGCTCATTGGTTCCCCTACTGACCGAGGGCAGGGCAGGGAGTTTTGCAGAGATAAATATCAATGCTGGCCCAGCTGGGACTCAAACCTGGGAACTGCAAATTATGAGTCTGGCATACTACCGACTGAGCCACCCTCATCCAAACAATAGGTAAGGTAAGCAGATCAATTTGGTCAGATAATGTAGATCACTAACTTAGAACAGTTCTGTGCACTGACTTTATAATATCAAAGCTACTGACCTTTTTGGTTCAAGCTTGTGCACTTGAAATTAATCACTGAACAATAAAAACATCAAAACATAATAAACTGCCTTCATGGTGTTTACCATGATCTATAATTCCAAAATTTTGTTAACAGCTCTCTTAAAGAATTTCATTTTATAGAGATACAGAAATTGTTATTTTATATCAAAAAGAAACCTCTGTACCTGAAATATAAACAAATAAGTCTTATATGTCATTTTGGCATCCATCTTATATATTCTTGTTACTATATCGTGATACACCACTGTTGCCATTACTATTGGATTATACTGCTGTACTTCTGCTATGTTTTATTTTTATATCATATACAGTGTTATATAGAGTTTTATTAAATTTATGATAAGTACACTGTGATTTTCATTATATTGTAGATGTGCATCTCTCTTAATTTTGTGTCTTTCTTGTATTCTTAACCCTTCTTTCTGTTTGTGAGTGTGACCTACAACAGTTCCTTTCTTATTTACATGTTTAAAATCTTTTTTTAGCATATGTTAAAAGTTTAGGTATATGCATGTAGGTGAAATGAGTTAGCAATTTCCCATTTTCTGCCTCACACTATCTCTCATTTCCTCTTCACTCACTGCATATTTCCTCTATGGTAATTTTTATTTCAAATTGTTTCCCTTCTCAGTAAATGCCTGTAACAAATAGCATATATATATATGTATTTAAAAATAGGCACAAACATGATATATTACTAAAAAAAATTGATTATCATACAGCAGCAAAAATAAAAATATGTTAATTTACAAGGCTTGGAAAGTAACCTGCTTAGTCTGTTATTTCCTAGGAAAAAATTACAACCAAATAACATGATTCCAGCTTGCATTCAGATCTGTTCAGGAAAGAACCCATCATGCTATTCTGAGACTATCTGTACAGTTAAACATTAATTTTATGTTTTGGGTATATTAATATGCTGCATGGAAAATTGGTTTGAACAGATAATGGAAAATGAATGTCTGGTCCTCTCCTGCAACAATTACTGTGATAAATTATAAGTTCATCTTATCCTTTAAACTAGTACTTTAATAGCTTCCTTCAATGTTCTAGCACATAATGTGAAATCTAATTGCTGATACAATCATTGTTAAACCTTCAACTATTGGACTTCTGAATGTAAACTCTATGATGCTCGTTACTTTTGAAGAGTTTTAGAAAATAAAACTTTTAATACCTATTACTGAAGTAAATATAGAAATAAATTCCATTACATATCAAAAGGAAAATTTCAAGAAAAATTAAGGGTAAGTGGCATTTTTTATTTATTTATTGCAATAAAAGCCAAATTTTACTAATTCTTCCTATTTTAACCACAATGAAATATTTTAAAATTAATTTCATCATCTTTTCTAAATTATTTCTGTATAAGTATTTTATCATATCCACATTATTAAATCTTTTTCCATTCTTAAGTTGAATATGAAATTTATAGGAATAAATGCATTAAATATTTAATGATCGGCAACCTATATGCCTAAAAAAAGCAGTGTTACAAAAAATTTGCTTTGTGCATATTAAAAAAAAACTTATATATCTTCAACTAGAAGAATAATATATCACTTCTGACAAATATGAAATGCTTATTTTCAAAGAGAATGAAGTCTGTCATCTTCCATCTTTTGCCCCTACTAACGGTTGAAATTAGAACTAATGAATAATTTGGAAAATGCAAATATCATTTCATAAGTACCTATCCAACAGGAAAAGAACTTATTTATCTTGTAAAGGAAAAAAATATGGTTTTCACTACCACCCCCGAGGATAAGGGGGAAAATTGCTGCTGTTCCCAAATTTCTTATTACTAAAAAACTCTACCATCCAAATTTCTAGCATGAATAGGACATTAAAAGTTTATAATAGTCATTTAAAGTTTTGACTTTTTCTCATTTTTAGCATCCTCTTAACTGGCAGAAATCAAAGCTATTGGGAGTCATCATCATCAGAAAATGCAAATCCCTAATATTTCATTAGTACCTATTTAATCCAAAAAGAATTTACCTCTAAAAATAAAATTCAATGTTTGCACACAGACAACTAAGTGAATAGCTCACTTTTTGAAAACAAGCTTAAAATCTAAATAATTATACAAAACACAACCAAATAAAAATATTCCATTGCACATCATAAAGCTCAGTAAAATATTTAAAATTGGAATCAAATCACTCTAGGTTAAGTTTGTATTACACTATGGATAAATTCAATTTTGAAATAAAGATTTTTTTTTTCTTTCCAAAATCAGGTTTTTATGTGAACTATTAAACATGAATAAAAAGCAATTGCAAATATCACTAAAATAAATTCTACCTTTTAAACACAGATTTTTTTTTTTTTTTCAAATTCTGCTACTAAATGAAGTGTTTACTATTTAATGGCAGGAATAAGTGTTAAGTTGCGGTTTCGTTTTAGTGTACTGGTTTAGATAGTAAAAGTTCATTTTTTTTTGTAAAGTATTTTACACACAGATAATAATACAGATACAGTGTATTATCCTGTGTTACTTCATCCAATACTGCAGAGGTCATTTGTTTATCTCAGTTCAATTCCTTAAGTATTGAGGTACAATAAGATAAAAAACAAATATAAAACTTTTTTTACTTTAGCATGCTGAGGGGCAGAAGATCTTTGTTACTATGATGATCTGATGTTAAGCCAACTTACTAATATGCCATAATTTCATTGGTGTAGGAATGCATTTGTTCTCTGCTTGGCTTGTGTTGTAGACACGACACTTTTTTGACCAACTAGTTCAGGCATGGCCAACATACGGCCCGCGGGCCGGATCCGGCCCGCGTAATGAATTTATGTGGCCCGCAAACAATTTTTCAATATTAGCATTTAACTTCTAGTAATTAATCGAATGAATTCTCGATACTTCTATATTTTTTAAAAAAGATTCCGTTATAAAGAATTAAAACTTTTATACTCATCTGTACTCGATATGATCTGTTTGATGATTGAATGATTTACATTTGGAGGCTGTGTTAAGAATAGCTACTACAAGTATAGAACCAGATATTAAAAAAATAATAAGCGATGCAAACTGCCTCAACACGTCGCATTAGTTATTATGTTAATTTGTTGTATTGATTTACTTACAATTATTCATAAACAAATTTCATAATAAAATTTTGTTTACTTAAAGAAATAAGTGTTTTGCTTAACATTTTTCAATTTTAATATTTCGTCCGGCCCGTGAAAATATTTTTTTTTTCCAATCCGGCCCGGGGGCAAAAACAGTTGGCCATGCCTGAACTAGTTTGTATTAGATGAATGGGCCATTGTAGATTTTAATTATGAAAGACAGACCATGAATGAGGCTAAGACTTGACAACATGTATATGTTTAAATTTAAAAATTACACTTAATTTTAAAACATACACACGTATACACCAAAGAGCCAAAACATTATGACCAGCATGTCTTTATGCAAATCGAAGCAACTGCAACGACAGCGCGTCTGAAGGTCATGAAACGCCATAAAATAACACGACATTGAGCTCTGTTAAGCAGTATTTTTCTTGTTCTTCAAATGAGAAAGGCAGAAGACTTAAATGAGTTTGACAAAGGCCAAATTGTAATGGCCAGATGACTGAGTCAGAGCATTTCCGAGACAGCAAGGCTTGTGCAGTGCTCACAGTGTGGTTAGTACCTTCAAAAAGTGGTCCGAGGAGAGAAAAAGCACAAACCACTGGCAAGGTGTGGGCTGACCACAGCTCATCGATGCTAGAAGTGAGTGAAGGCTATCCTATATAGTACCAGCCAACAGAAAGGATACTGTGGCATAACTCATCCATAATTTGAAAACTGGTGTAGGGAGTAATGTGTCACAACACACAGTACATCGAATCCTGCTGAAAATGGGGCTGTGTAGCTGCAGGCTGCTCCGAGTGCCCATACTAACCTCGATTCACTGTAGAAAGTGCCAACAATGGGCATGTGAGCATCAAAACTGGACCTTGAATGATTGGAAGAAGGTCATCTGGTCTGATGAATCCCGTTTCCTATTCCACCATGTGGACAGCCGGGTATGTGTGTGTCGTTAACCTGGGGAAGTGTTGGCACCAGGATACACCATGGGATGAAAACAAGCTGGTTGAAGAAGTGTAATGCATTGGGCAATGCTTTCTTGGGAAACCCTACATCCATACTATGACGTCTACCACCTACCTAAACATCACTGCAGACCAGGTACATCCTTTCATGGCAATGGTATATCCCTCTAGTAGTGCCTTCTTTCAGTACGATAATGCGCCATATCACACTGCCCAGATTGTTCAAGAATGGTTCGAGGAACATGAGGAAGACTTCCAGGTATTGCTCTGGCCTCCAAATTCCCCAGACACCAATCCAATTGAGCACCTGTGGTTTGTGTTAGAACAGCATATCTGATCTGCGGCAGCTCAACCATGTAACTTACAGAGTTAAAGGATCTGCTGGTATCGTGTTGATACCAGATACCACAAGACACCTTTAGAAATCTTATAGCATCCATACCTAGCCGGGTAAGAGCTGTTTTGGTGGCACATGGAGGACCAACATCATATTAGGCAGGTGGTCATAATGTTTTGGCTCTTTGGTGTATATTTACATCAATTTATGTGTTTCAACACTTCAGTGCCATTTTCAAGATGATGTTTGTGCTTGTACCTTTGTAAGGTCTTACATAATTGATTGATGTGGAAGGGTCTGGCAATTAGTTTATTCTAGCCTTCTCACTGGTGCTAGCAGAGGGGAGAGGGGATCCTGGGCTGATCCATTTTCTTGCAGATGGGCATTAATTAACCCTTAAGCAGTTGCTTGCCACGCAGGTCTGACAGGAATCTGCCATAGGTGAAGATCTGTGAGGAAAGAGAGACCTCAGCAGAAAGACAACACAAACATAGATTCCTTACCAGGGGCTTCAATTCCTTAAAAGAAAAAAATTAAGTATGCACTAATGTTTTGGTCTACAAGTTGCCTCTATTATAATGAGAATTATCCATATTAAAAGCTCCATTATTAAAAGAATTGCCTGCATGTTGTCTCTCTTACTGTAAGATGGTTTGCCAGTTAAAAATATCAAACACACAAAAGTTGATTAAGGAACTGGTACTGACAAATACCAATACACAAGTATGCTGTGATAATCAACATTTGATGTTAAATATGATATTTCAACAATACAGAATTGTTTACCCTATATTTAAGACTGACTGTTCTGCTGTTCCTGATCTGTTAAGACAAAGGTAAAAATTCATATTTTTATATATGATTTACTTTTAAAATCTTTGTTGAATTGCTGTAACCAATTATTTTTCATGATAGTTATTGCTGCAAACTTTTGCCATTGGCCAGAGCTGCCATTTTCAGGGCATTAAAGTGTTTCCAAGATATTTAAGTACTTCTAAGGATATTTAAGACTATTAAATTTAATGCAATTTTTCCGCAAGAATATAAACTTCACACAGAAATAAATTCACTTCTACATTTCACAGCAAGCTTTGTTCTGCCATGACAGAATCCTCACCTTCTATAACCTTACCTTGTTTATCCGTCAATCCCTGTATACCTGTTCGTTTTCTACCACACAAAACATTAACTATCTGGTACAGCTCTCTGCTGTTGTGCTGTCTAACTGCTTTCTCGGCTTTGTCAGACAAACCATCAAGCCAAAGATTCTTATCAGCAGCTAACTGATCCTTTACAAGTTTATTAAGGTCTCTGTAATGCTTTCTATTAGGACTAGTAGGGTACTGATTAAGGACATTCCTGCAGTTATTTCTTTCCGAAATAAGCTCAAGTGCCTTATCACTCAGATGATTTTGTCTCTTCTGCTCCTTTTTTCCTAAAAGAGTACTGTTAGTGTTCAAAAAAGCCTGTTTAAAATGATCCCATTCTTCCTCAACTTCAGTAGTAAGCAAACCATGACTGTCATAATGACTAAGTAAACCTATCATGGTAAGCTTTGGCTATAACTGGATCTTTCAGAGCTTCAGTATTAAAAGTAAATTTTTTAACCCTAGCACAACACTTTTTAAGTTTAAGTTGCAACACACTTTTAACATGGTAATGGTCAGATCCAATTTCAGCTCCCCTATATGCTCTGGTATTCCTAACAGAACTAGCCCATTTGCTGTTAATTAACATGTAATCAATCATATTCTTATGCAGCCCATCAGGTGAAACCCATGTGTACTTATGTATGTTGCAGTGTTTGTAATATGTGTTAGTGATTCTGAATCCATTGAGTTTACTTACCTGTAGGAGACGTTGCCCATTGCCATTGCAGCTACCAATACCAAAAGGGCCTATTACTCCTCCCCAAAGGTCAGAGTCAGTACCAACTTTGGCATTGAAGTCACCAAGAACAAGGGTAATATCTCCTTTCTTGACAGAATTCAAAATATCCTGAAGTTGTTCATAAAACCTATCCTTCTCATCCTCATCGGCATCCTCAGTGGGGGCATAACAGCAGATAACATTCAGGTCTTTAACGCTTATCTGAAATTTTGCTGTAAGAAACCTTTCATTAATGCACTCATATCCTAGAAGAGCATCACTAGCGTGTCTGCTGAGAAGCAGACCCACGCCTTGGTGATGCTTATTGTCGTCCCTCCCTGAAAAGAGAAATTTAAGATTATTTTTAAGAATCTGACCTTTATCTGTCCATCTGGTCACTTGCAAGCCGACAATATCTAAACTATAATGGTGGAATTCTTGTGTGAGGACATCAAGAGAAAAAGCTCTGTGCAGAGTCCTCACATTCCAACTACCTATGGAGAGAAAATGGTTAGTGGGATGTTTAAAGAAACTATGTTTATTGAGAGAGGGAATGCCGACAATATCAAACAGCCCCCTAATCGAAGACATGGTGCAAAGACCCATTCCCCCTCCACTAAAGGCTGAAGCCATCTACACTGGAAGACTTCCTCCAATGTAGAATTTGACGATGCCAATAGAAGCAAAGAGTTCAGGTGCCTGCAATGACTTCTGCTCAGGATTATCCACCAGCTGATAAACATATCCTGTGAATCTATTCACTTGGGGCTGTCAACCCACAAACAAACAGAAAACACAGCGGAAGATTTTCCCTCCACAGAAGCCCACCAGTGCAGCAAAATCAGGATCCATAATCAAGCTCAGAGCCATATATCTGTCCAGTCCAGTAGGTTTATATGGTCAGCACCAGGATCCTGTGTGGTTGACCACTCCTCAGCAGGGTAGAAGAAAAAGAAAAGTAGCCATAGTTGTCCAGATCAGTAGGCCACACTAATCTGGCAGCCCTCCCCTTCTGTTCACTTCCACAAGAGAGTATCTCTTTTGAAAGTTACTAACGGTCCGCACCACGAGAAGGCACGGTCGGACATTAGGTGCTAGGCCTGGCCGGTTCTATGCATCATCATAGGGGGTGCATAACTCTCCTTCCAGTGACTACCAAGCTACCATTTACAGACCTAACACCAATTAGACATCAAAAATAGAACTGATAACACTGCTTTGCCTCAAACAATTAAACAAAATCAAATACATATTAATAATCTGACATATAAACCTTTAATGGCACCATCAAATAAATTTCAACTACATTATGCAGAGAATATTCTAATTAATCTTCATAAAGATTGCTTGTGCAACATGGAGATTCCACCCCTATCTGCGGCGTGGAATCTCCTGTTGCATGAGCAACATTCAAATTTGTTAAATCACCGATAAAGGGATATTCTTATATATACTCTCACCTTTAAGATCACTTTGCCTGATGAAGCCCCACACGCGTTTGGATGAAACATGTTGCTACATAGTTAGCTTGATGGAAAGGTGGGTCCATGTTTTAATGTTTTAGATGTTTAAAGCTTTTGGTTTTTGTTTTAAAGAACTTGCACTGAGTATGCTAGTTTAAAGGAGTTTGTTGAAACAAATTTAAATGAGTTAAATGTGATCTGCATTGGGCATTAAGCAAGGAATTGCTTCGTGAGCACATCCTTCTTCCCATCAATGAGTTGTTATGTGAGACTTTGAACATTACCATTAACAACATGGAAATTGTGAATTCAGCATAGTGTTCCCGGACTGGCATCTGGTGTGCAGCATAAGTACATCTATGGTTAATTTACTGTAAAATGTCGCTTCTGAATGACATCTTCAAGAAGAAATAACAGAAAATTAATCAATATGCTCAACCAGCTAAAGCCAGCAGGACTACTTCATAAATGGTAATATGTTACGACATTACTTGGGAACTTTTAATACAGTTAAAAATTGCCTTAGAAATTGCCATGACATGTATAACAACTCTTACCTAGACTATATTGTATTGTCTTAGTGTAGTGTGATAACTGCTTTTGAGCTCACATTGTATTGAACAGCATAATCGTGCATTAAATTTCTTTTGGTATACACTAAATAATTACCACTTTTTAGTTGATTCAAATTTTAGAGGAAAAATTGTCTTGAGCAGGGTAGGATACGAACCCATGACCTCCTGATAACATGTCAGGTGCTCTGGACCACTGAGCTACCAACCGTCAATCAAGCTCTCTTTTAATTGATGATATGAACCTTTTCAACCTACATTACATCATATGTAGGGAGAGTGGCAATTTTGCCACAAGCGGCAGTGCCATATATAGATGGGAAGTATTTCTTACAAGTATACTGATGAAAAATAATGAAATAAACCTGACATATTTGGTATCTACTAATAAATTACCACTAGATGATAATACTATATTATCATCTAGTGGTAATAGAAGTCGATTCAAATTTTTAGAGGAAAAATTGTCTGGAGACAGGTGGGATACGAACTCACGACCTCCTGATAACATGTGAGGTGCTCTGGAGCACTGAGCTACTGGCCGCCGATCAAGATCTCCTCTAATTGATGATATGAATATTTTCTACCTTCAGTACATATTCCATTATGTCACATGTAGCATTTGTGACATAATGGAATATGTACTGAAGTACTGTTTTGTAGCTATATGGCATTTATCTGTTGCTTGTAGCTAGATTGCCTGAACAGCACCTACATGTGACATAATGGAATATGTACTGTAAGTAGAAAATGTTCATATCATCAATTAGAGAAGATCTTGATCGGCAGCCAGTAGCTCAGTGGTCCATAGCACCTGACATGTTATCAGGAGGTCGTGGGTTCATATCCCACCCGGCTCAAGACAATTTTTCCTGTAAAATTTGAAGCGACTCAAAAGTGGTAATTACTTAGATATGTTATTCTTTTAGTTTAATATATAACATGATCTGTTTCTGTTATTAGTTATTTCAGAGTAAAATTCTAGAGCTTTCTTTCCCCTTAAAAGAAACTGTGCACTTGGTAACGTTAATCATCATCATCAAGCAGCCATGGGTACGGAGGTCCAACCAGACTATGCAATTTAGTTCTCCAAGCATATCTGTCCTGAGCTACATCTGCTACATTTGGCCACTGGACACCAATTCTAACAAGGTCCTGTTTGACATTGTCTGCCCACCACATCCTAGGTCTCCCCCTCTTTCTGACGCCTTTAGGCACACTATTCATAACCCTATTCGCTAATCTATAATTATCCATACGGGCAACATGGCCAAACCAACGGAGTCTCTCTCTGCACAATATGCTGCTTAAAGGAGTTGTGGACTCCTTTGCTCCATCATTACTTACAAAGTTGAACCACCTAATGCCCAAGAAACTGCATAAGCATCTAGTTTCCTGTTATGATAAGGTTAAAGCAGTGAAAATTTTCTACTTGTCAAAATCATGAAACTTTAGTTCACTGAAGTCATCTCACTTTTCTGGGATAGATATCACCTGTAAATACGTTTCCTTGCACATATGCAATGTTAAATATGGGGAGATGTAGATATATATACTATACGATCAAAAGTATTTGGACACTCACTCATTCAAAATATCCTGGTAATAGGAAAGGAATTAATATCATGTTGGTCCTGTGATGGTCCACCCATTCACTTTTACTTTTCCTTAGCCAGTTTTACTTTATTTACGTTACATTTTCATTTTGAGAATTGTTATTTAATATTTGGACTCACTGCAATTCTCATTTCTGAGCCATAGGAGTTGTGCATGAGCAACTCTGACTTTTGATTTGTCAGCCATTAATGCACGCATGTAGAACATGACTCCTCTTATATTATAGATAGCACAATCATCAGATTACACAAATGTTTTCCCAGTGTGCAACAGACATGTGCCGGATTTGTATGCAGCATGTTATAACTAAGTAACATTAGGTCACAGAGTCAGAATTGACAGTATAGTAAGTGGAGAATGAGTATTGTGAGGAGAGAGAGAATTGGTATTGTTAGTAGTATGTGTTGTGTAGATAGAAGGAGTTATTAGTAGAGATTTAGATAGATGTGAGTTGCTAATACTCCAACTTTTGTAATTCATCAATTGAGGGTGAGTCTTTGAATTTTTTGGAAATAAACTTTACTTGTTTTAGAAACTTTTGAATTTTTCCCATTTTTCTCTTGAGTAACATAAATTGATTTTTTTTTACTAGATTTAAACTTTAATTCAACTTGACAATCCTTTTTGAATTCTTGCTTTATAAGTAATGTAGACAAATACCTAACAAACCTTATTTTAACTTTATTTGGCAAATTATTATTGCCTGGTGCCCGACAAAGCTATCCGGAAATTTGAATAAATTTGGATAAGATGAAAGGTCCAACTTAAAAAGTTGGACCTTTTTGTCTTATCCAAATTGAATTCGGAATTTTGAAAAATCCATTTATCAAAAGTTAATAATCTTTGGAGCGTTACCCTTTGCTGCTATCCACCCTTTGCTGCTATCACAGCCCCCACTTTCTGAGGAAGGCCTTACACTAGATTTTGGTACATTGTTGCGAGAATTGCCTGACATTCTGCCACAAGAACAGCAGTGAGGCCAGTCACTAATGTCAGATGGTTTGGCCTGGCTCACAGTTGGAATTCCAATTTATTTCAAAGGTGTTCTATGGGCTCTGTGCAGGCCAGTCATGTTCTTTAACATCCACTCATCAAACAAATTCCTGCATGGCCCTCACTTTGTGGATGGGGGCATTGTCATGTTGGCACAGAATTGTCGAGAATGTCGTTATTTATTTCCACAGCATTCACAGTCCCTTTCACTGGAACTAGGGAGCCCAGCCTGAACCATAAAAAAATATCCACAGAGCATGATGCCTCCTCCACCAAACTTCACAGTTGGCACAACACAGTCAGGCAGGTAGTGTTCACCTGGCATCCTCCACACCCAGACTTGTCTGTCGGACTGCAGATGGTGAAGCATGATTCATCATTCCAGAAAATGTGGTTCCACTTCTCAAGAGTCCACTGGCACTGTGCTTTGCACCATTCCAACCAACACTTGTGTGCAGCTGCTCAGCCATGGAAACCCATTTCCTGCATCTCGAGTTAAACTGTTATGGTGCTGTGTTGCTTCCAGAGGCATTTTGGAACTTGGAGGTGAGTGTTGCAACTGAGGACAGGCACTTTTGTGCACCACACACTTCAGCACTCAGTGGTCCCACTCTGTCATTTTATGTAACCTACTCAGTCGGATTGAGCTGTTGTTGCCCCTAGGCATTTCCACTTCATAATAATATCACTTACAATTGATTGGGGCAGCAGGGCCGAAATGTCTTGAACTGACTTGTTGCTGAGGTGGCATCCTATGACCATGCCACATTGAAAGTCACTAAGCTGTCATACAGCCCTCCTGTTCATGCATGTCTATAAGGTTTGCCAGGCCACATTCATCCTTTTATACCTGTTTGGGCCATGACTGTGGTGAATATGGGTGAATCCACTACTAAGAAGGGGTGTCCGGATACTTTTGATCTTATAATGTATATTGTCATCTCAGGGATGTCAAACATATGGTCCCATATCAACAAGACATTTTTATGTGGCCAGTGATAATTCTTTTAAATATATTCATATTGTAGCAAATAGTCCTAGATTTGTTAACAAGAATTCGTAATAAAGAAAATTGACAATTTTTGTAAGGCATAGTAGAGTCTATTGCTTCAAATTAGTATAATAGAGGCACTGTTGATGGTTTCTCAGGTTATGATTTTTTAAGGGTTTATCAGTTGAGTTTTAAAATATTTTATATTTATGGCAAAATAAATTTTTGTGGCACTACATTAGCCTGTATATCATGAAATTTCAAAGCATATATATTAATATAAGTATCAATTACTTATATTAATAAGTTTAAAAAATAGAAATATATGAAAATTTTAAGTAATGATAGAAATATTAATTTTCTGATGCTCTGATGTTAAAATTATTTTTAAAAAATGCAAAATTATTTTCAATTTTATTGGCCACAAAAAAAATGTATTAATATGTTGATTTTATTTGAAAAAAATTCCCTTTTTATTTTTGCCATTTTATTACTCACAGTTTTAAATGCTCTTATTCTGACAAATAATACAATCTATGTCTGTTAATTACTTCAGCACATGTTCTTATGCTATTTTATTTTCTGAAAACATCTAAAATTAATTTATCACCAAGGTTAATTGATTCAGAAACTAAACAAAGGCCAATAATAATTACGAAACTGACTTTACATCAGCTATTCTCTATATTATTTGTTTTTTGTCATATCTCAGAACTGTAATGGATCGTACATGTGCTTCAAAAATGAAATTTTTTATCTTACCATCTGTCTCAGGAAGAGGGCGATAACCAACATCATTCTTTTTGTCATATGGAACAACTATCCCCAATCCATGGAATGTTTTGGACACAACTTTTTTATCCCTAGCTTTTATTTTAGTAGTTTTGGCCTCTAATGAATATTTTTTACTCTTTGCAAACTGCTGTAAGTCTTTCTGAAGATTTTCAAGTATTTCTTTTCCAGCTTTCACTCTTAACTTCGTCACTGCTTTTGTCAACTCTATACTGTGTTAAAAAATAAATGTTACCATATCAAAATATTACTACTTAAATCTTTAAAAAAGTGTTCAAAAGTTGCAAACCTGTTATTCAATGGAAAGCTAACTTCAAAGTTCTATATGTTTTCTATGGAAAAATGCAACTGAAGATAAAGATTACAATAAAAATCTGGTTTTTAAATGCATTTGTTCAGAATTTAGTCATGAAAGTTTGAATACTTGACAAGAGCAATGCCAGATGAAAGAATTTACCTCTAAAGTTAATGAAAACTTCCATAATAAATATTATTTCAAATCATTTAATAAAATATATATATGTTAGAAATTTATGTATATAAACTTTTCATTATTTATCAGAAAAGTTTTGTATAAGTTTCTTAGAACTGTCACTGTCACTGTTACATATTGCATCTACCACAATATTAAAATGCAGCTACCACAATAATTAAATAAAAACAAATACTATTTAAAATTCAGTATTTGATAGATTTGACTGAGATCTTTTTCTTCAGTTACATTTTTCTAGCAAAGCTTATTTGAACACCAGCATATTATGCAACATTGTGTTCACAAATATTAATTTGTGAACACAATGTTGTAATTATTCTACATTATTTTTCACTACATTCCCTTTTCACTCCAGATGTTTTTTTAGTATGACATACAAGTAACTCCAAAGGATTTTAAGCAAATTTAAGGAAACAATTAGCTATTTATAAAATTTTTATAAAAAAAGAAAAAATCATAAGATGAAGAATAAATGACATACAACTAATAGAAATATGTTTTTCATTATCTTTTTATGACAATATGTCACCGTAGCAGCACCTATGGAGTGCAAAGGGTTAAGAGTTATCTACAAAATATTCAAGACAACAATTATGTATGATAATATAATAAATTTATCTAATAGCCTAATTCTACTAGACTGTCTTATACTAAAAATGACATGAAAAAAGCAGATTTTAAAATTTACATAAGCTTCTCAAAGACAGAGTTATAGGCATTTTCAGTATAAATTTTATAAATACAAAACATAGTATACTGAAAAATTCTTGCGCTACTTTCATAGTTCTTTTGAAGATATGTAACAGCTCTCAAAAGATGAATGGCATCACCCATAAAAATCTGCAATTTGGGTTGGGTTGTTTTCCTCTGAATGGAATGTTTTTGCACACAATGGGATAAATGACAATGGGTTAATGACATGAGGATCCAAAGGCTCAGAAAAGATTGGGGAATGGTATCCATTACTATTAGGAAACAGATGGAAGCTTCCTGCCATAGCCATCCCACTGTGTTCTTTAATGTGAACAAGATACTCTCTTTCTCGCACATGGGGCTAAAACTTATCATCCTATCCAATAGACAGCAGCCTTCCCAAGCCCAACAGTGTTCCCTTGCTCATCAAAAGCATAGTGAGGGTTAGTGGGTTGTAACTGTGCCCAGTTATGCCCAATTCATTAGAAAACAGGATCAGAATCAATGTCATCTATGATAATTTCAGATGTTACTTGTATGGCAATAAATAAAAAATATATAAATATCCCCTCAAGCAGCTGCTTGGCACAAAGGTCTGACAGGAGCCTGTCAGTTTAGCAATGCCAGACAGAATTCACCTCAAAAATTTATGAAAGCTTATATATATATATACTGGTTTCCATAAAAACGTTATTAAAATCTCTATGACACTACATACACTGTTCAAGGTTCAAGGTGTTGTAAGATCATGGTGAAATTAGCCTCCAATGAGTTGCTCCTTACACCAGTACACAACAGGAGAACAAGATATCAGAGGCAGAAGAAACTACCTCTCAGCTATCTCGTGAAACTATTAACTATACTAATCTCATTAAAGTAAAAGAGACATTAGACCTTGCAGAAAAGATCCATGTTCTGAAAGAAATCAGTGATCAGTCGGAAGCATATTCGCAGCAGCATCATGTTATGGTGGCTACCAAGATGGAGGAGTTGGTGGTTCCGATAACGTGAAGCTCCCAGAACAAAGCTTTTCTTTCAGCATTGTAGCAGGAGCAGTTGAGCAGTACATAAGATATAATCTCAGATGTGCTGCATGTGGCACAGTTAGGACTATATGCTCTGCCAAGAGTGTGAAGCATAGAGTTGCTATGAATGACACCAAGTCGGAAACAATGAAGGAAGGTCTTCTCAGATCTACGGAGGTTACCGAGGTTAGGAGCAGTGAGAGATGGATAAACCAGGTACCAACTGGAGTCCCTCTGCCACTGGCAAGGCGATACTGGCTCATCAGTTGTGAGACAAACATCTTGCAGTCACTGAGAGATGGTAATTAGATACATACCTCTGATTCTCAAGCATCTCCTTCATAGTGCAATCAGCAAGCTCATTGCCAGGTATCCCTACATGGGAGAGGATCCCATGTAGATCCTCATGGTTGAAGGAAATGAACCATGATTCCGGCAGAAGTGACTTGGAGCAAGTCTCCATGATCTTCTGGATGAGGAAAGGGTTGCAGCTCTTGCTGTCTCGCTTCTGGAGAGCTTCCAAGGCCGACTTGGAGGCGCAAAGGATGACAAAGTTGCCACTCTGATCAAGGAGGATGAAAAGTACAGCTTCAAGGATAGCATGAAGATCCGCACAGGTGGAGGAAGCAAGATGAGGTAGACAGAAACCTCTGGCAATGCCTGTATCTGGGATGGCAAAGGCAGAGGCAGCACAAAGCCTCTCACAGTCTACAGATTCATCAGTGTAGACCTCAGTACATCTCTCATATCATGCTATGACATAGGAGGTGGAGAGAAGATGGACTGGATTTGAGTAGCTCTTTTGATCTAGAGAAGGGATAGTGACATTGATCATAAGTTCCTCCAGGGTGGAAGGTCAGGGAAGAGAGTAATGCCAGCAATGGAGCTAGCAGGGACGACTTGGTTGTAGAAATCAGTGGCAGACATGGCAATGGCAGAGTCTGGCCTGTCTTGCAATTTCCTGAGAAGCTCATTGTTAAAGTGGAGGGAATGGAGCCTCGAGAGATGACACAGTATATCTCTCTTCCGGTGCAGGCAGAAAAGCATATCATCAGCCTCTGCAATGACAGATGCATTTGGTGTGTTAGGACAGAGTCCGAGACAGAGGTGCAGAGATATAGTGTGGACAGTGGCCAACTTGCTCAGCAGTGAAGCAGAGGCATTGCTCAGAAGGTAACCACTGTAGTTGAGCGGGAGAGGATCAAGTGCTGGTACAAGACCAGGAGGGTCTTGAGGCACTTCACCAGTGGGTACCAGCAAGGAAAGACAGTATATTTCACTGTGCAGTGGCAATTGTCTTCAGATGCTGGATGTGAGGTCCCCAGGTCAGCCTGTTGTTCAGGACCACACCAAGGAACTTATGCTGTTTGACGACCTTGATGTGGTCCAAGCGTGAGACCAGGGAAGGTGGGTGGAAGGTGTCTCTTCGTGAGAACCATGGCCAGTCTTATCGGTGGAAAGAGTGAGGCTTAGATTGTTGAAGAACTTGATGACTGTGGCCACAGCTTGTTTCATATTGAGCTGAGCATAGGAGGGGTCCTGGCTAGGGAATCAGATGCAGATGTCGTCCACACAGATGGAAATGTCCACTCTATTCTCAAGAGGGTAGACTTGACAGCAAGATGTTCAGTAACATCGGGCTGAGGACACCCCCCTGAAGTACTCCATTATTGATGGTGTGGGAGATGCTGAGCATATTGCCCAGCTTCACGCGAACTGTCCTGTTGAAGAGGTACGCTATTATTCAGTGGATGATATTACCTCTGAGGCTGAGCTCCTTGAGTCTGCAGAGAATATACGCGTGGGACAGGGAATTGAATGCCCTCTGAATGTCAAAGAAGAGAGCAACAGTAGTGTGTCCCAAGGACAGCACCTGATCAGCAGCAGAGGTGAAGTCAATGAGATTGTCTGACGTGCACCTCCCTTTGCAGAAACCCAAGAGGCTGTCAGGGAGGAGGCCATTGACTCTAGATACCATTCCAGGTGTCCAAGGATGACTCTCTAGGATCTTGCAGAGGCAAGATGATAGAGCAATGGGCCTGTAAGAGGACAGCTCAGTAGTGGGTTTTCCCTGCTTCAAGGTAGGCATGATGCGTGTTGTATTCCAGGAACCAGGTACTGTGCAGGTGGTCCAAGAGTGATTGAAGGCTTTAAGAAGCACAAGCAGAGCCTCAGATGACAGGTCAGCTAACTGAGTATATCTGACACCATCAGGGCCTGGGACCGATGAACGCTTCAAAGCCACAATTGCAGAGATGAGTTCCTACAAGGTGAAAGTATCATTATAACAATTCTCAGTCCCAGAGCAGGGCTGCTGAGCCATATCCTGATCAGTCACTGGTGGGGCAGGAAGGGAAGAGATCAGATGCCACAAGAAGGCATTAACAGTGGCAGCTAAATCCTTCCCATGGGACAGGGCTTATGGAAAAAGAAAGGTTATGGAAAGGGAGGGCAGGCTGCAGCTTCCCTGCCAGGTTCCTGATGTACTTCCAGACTTTCCCAGAAGGGGTGAAGACATTGATGCTGGAGCAGAAGGATCACCACCTGAACCTTTCACGGCAGTTCAGGTACCTTCTGATCGGAGCATGTAGCCTACTAGCATGAAGAATGTCTGGAAATCTACCAGAGCGGTGGGTGCATGTTTCGGCATGGCAGCGAATGGTGCAAAGCCGCTTGTAGTGGATATCTGGAGGGAAAAGAGGTCTGGGTGTTGAGATCATAACAGTGCAGACATCAGAGGCAGCAGTGAGGCCTCTGACACTACACTGAGATCCGTAGAATCAATGGCAGCGAGTCCTTTAGATGAGATCAGCTGAAAAAGCTGCCAGTCAGTAAGCTTCGATGTTCTTCTCAGAGCTGCATGTCCCTTGGGAAGCAAGGAGATGTGCAGTGGGAAGTGGTCACTGTCCCAGGTGTCAGAGTCAACTGAAGCCTCTCAGTTCCACTGTAGGATAGTAGGGGTGCTAGACACTCTAGTGGCCATGTTCATAGATGGTGTGGTAAGTAGAAACCAGGGAGAAGTGGGTCAACACAGAGAGGCTAGCAGTCCACAAAGTGCGATACGAGGGAAATCAGCTGGTTGAGGATCATCAAAGTTCGAGGTTGAGATTCGTCAGGTAGAGTGGGAGTAATGACCTTGATAACATCCACAAGTAGAGAGAGAATGGTGGGCAGGAGGGCTTGTGTCCCTATGGTCCTTCCTGAAATCCTGTTGTGTCAAGGAGGAGGAGGGCTTCTTTGGCTCAGACCAACAAGTAGCCCTGCCTGTCAGAATTTGGATCATCTGTAATTTTAGTTGTGGTTTCCATAAATTAAGGAATAACCTGAAAACTTGATTTTTCTCGAAAACACATTGGATTTGTTACATGTGAATTGGAAGAATGAGGGCTGAGTGTATATAATTATACACTCAGCCCTCATTTACATTATTGATAGGTTCTGGGAAATCACCATGTAAATCGAAACCAGGCAAATTAAAACCAACAACCTATGGGAAAAAAGGGGGACAAGTTCTGAAAAAAAAAAACGTTGCTATGAATAAAACATTCATTGAAGTTTTATTTATGCATATTTATCTCAAATGTCCTTTCTGAAATAATAATAAACATTAAAGTAGCATTATTTTGTACTTTATTTGTACTAATTAAGATAAGCTTAAATTAATTTCTCATACTTCATTTTTGATCACCAAAAATATTCATTGCTAATGTAGTAACATTGTCGAATTTGAAGACGAAAGCTGAAACAAAGATATTTATGAACGGAATAGAAATTAAGAATTTGTATCTAGTACTTTTTGTAAAATTAGTATTTATATTATATCCCATGGAACAATGTACTTATGAATCAGCTATATTTAGCCTATATAATACTCTATAGAGTTAAATTTGTTGCTAAAAATGAGATAAAACATGGTTTCCACTAATCTGAAAAATTCAGTCTAGAAAACTTAAATCTCACTGCTGATTCAAAACAGGCTGCATTAAGATATCAAGACACAGTTTGCATTACATTATACAGTGAAGTGCCACTGAATTAGGGATAGGAGATGCTATCCAAATTCAGTACCACAAGCTCATATTTGCACGCATGCATGGATGAAACTCGTCATATATAGCTGTCGCTTTGGCTTCCCTAAGCACCTGTTGTGAGAAGTGTAATGGGAAAAACGTAGGATTTAGATACATTTGACACAGGGCAGATCGTAGGTGCCTGACAGATGGGACACTCGATCTCCAAAATTGTCAATGAACTTGGATTTTCTTGTATAATAGTTTCAAGAGTGTTCCGGGAATATGAAAATTCAGGCAAAAAACAAGCACCCAGACAAACTGCAAAGGACAACCAGCCTTGAATAATCATGGGCTTCACCATCTGACCCGCATCATACGGACCGATGGGGGCCAGACATTATCTGAAATAACCTCTCATCTGAACGTGGGTTCCAGCTGGGAAGTCAGTGCATGGACTGTGCAATGCTCACTTCATCGTCTCAGCTTCGAGAGCCACTGCCCTATGAGAGCCCCACTTCTAACGGCATGACACTGGGCTCAACACCTTGCTTGGGCTAAAGAACATCGAAACTGGACAATTGAAAATTGGCAATGGATAGCCTGGAGTGACGAATCCAGATTTAAACTTCATCACGCCAATGGGAGACTGAGGGTGTGGTGCCAACCCCATGAATCCTGCATGTCAGGTCAGAACAGTACAAGTTGGTGGTGGCTCAGTGATGGCCTGAGGTGTTTTCAGTTGGACATCTATGGGAACTTTGTTACATGTACCAATGACTCTCAATGCATCCCGGTATGTAGAACTCGTGGCTGATCATTTACACCCATTAATGGCCACCATGCATCCCAATGGAGATGGCGTCCACCAGCAAGACAACTGTTTGTCTCACAGGTCCAGGTTGGCTACTGCATGGTTGCAGGAGCATTCTGCTGACTTTGAAATAATGAATTGGCCACCTAGAAGCCCAGATTTAAATCCCATCAAAAATCTTTGGGATACCATCGAGCAGAGTGTTATGGCCTGTGTCCCATCAGCGACAACCTTGAGAGAATTGTGGACAGCTCTGGAGGATGCATGGGTCGCTATACTGTGGAAAATTTACGCAAGCTTGTGGAGTCCTTGCCTCATCGAGTGGTGGCAGTTATCAGGACAAGGGGGGTTCAACACATTACTAGGTTGCTATCTCTAATTCAATGGCACTTCAGTGTAATAGCAAGATCATAACTTATTACAGATGACCATTTTATTAATATAGGGATTTACTACGATTTATTTATTCTTGAAATGATATCAGTTGTAAGCATTTAGTTGATTTTTACTTTGGGATGACAGTCTAATAATCTCCCTTGACACTATACCACTGCTCAGGGATGTACAGGGGGGGGGGGGACCAGGGGATCTGGACCCTCCCCCTGAAAATCTCAAACATGTCTACCTGCTTTGAAATCCAAAACAGTTGTATTTGTATAATTTTATTTTAGCCCCATATTTTATGTCTGACACTAAAAATAGATGGGGAAAAAAAGCTATAAAATCTTATTCCATCTTATTAGAATATCGTTTAACCTTTCCTGTTCAGTGGAATATAAAACTACTCAGTGGAATTCAGTGGAATATTATTCTCCTCCTCCCCTAAAAAAAAACAACCTAATGCAAAATTGGCAATGGATAGCCTGAAGTCTAAATCCAATCCACAAATATATCTAAATCCTGGTTATACATCTGCCACTGCTACTTCTTAACAAATATAACTACATAATAAAAACTCAATCAATCCACATGGTGTAAAACCCAGTCTATAATCGTATAAAACGAAATTGGTTGCATTTTTTTTTTTGACTGGGTAAAACCAAAACTGTATAAATTGAGGGTTAAGTGTAATAAGTATGGACATATAAACAATACATTTGGTTGGTTCGTTGGTTAGGGTTTTATGGTGCATCAGCATCTAAGGTTATATATAATGCAACGAAAGATAAAAATGATAAAAGTTGTGTAACCCTCAAAAATTGTGTACCAAAAGTTAAAATCAAGCAACAGAAACATCCCAAAGTTAAAAAAGTATAAATCAACAACAAATAAATATATAACCTTTAACTAGAATATAAACATCAGATATAAACACCCCATATATATAGAGAGAAATAAAAGCACCCCAGATGTAAAAGACCTGGGATAAAGGTATTGAATACAAAAAAAAATAAAAAAAAATAAATACCCCCTCAAGTAGCTGCTTGCCACAGAGGTCTGACAGGAGCCTGTCAGTTTATATGCCACAGTAGGAGATCTGAGAGGATGGCAGGACCTCAGCAGAAAAACGACACACACATCCATGCCTAATTCCGGGGCTCGAACCCAGGTCCCTTAGATCATTAGCCAAGCGTGCTAACCACTCGGCCACACAAGAATAAAAAATCAAAATCAGTTAAAACATCCAGTATATTGTAAAATTGCAAAAACAGGTGGCAAAACTGAATTATCTGATAAAACATACATGAGTGTAGGAGGTTCAGGCATAAAATCGTGAAAGCAAAAATACATACGGCATTAAAACATGGACAAAAAATTAAAATATGTTTGACAGTTAAACGGTGTCACAAAATTCACACTTACAGTACTGTGTGATTTAGTTGGGGACAAGCATCATGAAGCTGCATAAGGAGACAGGGTTTGTGGGCACATCCCATAAAGGACATTGTGGAAGAAAAAGAAACACCACCCCTAGAGATGATAGTCTAATTCGAAGAATTAGTATCATAGACCTGAAGAAGACCAGTGGAGACATCAAAAGGGAGATTGCGTCTCATGGATTAATATAGATCAGATTCCCAACGGGGGCAATACCCCCCCCCCCCCCCCCTAGTGGGCGCTGGAGCCTTCCATGGGGACAGTAGCCGATCCAGAGGCAAATGGGGAGCAATGAGGCAGTCAAGAGGGGCGGTCAAATAAATAAATAAATTTAATGGAATTTTCTGTGACAACCTTTTTATCTCTTCTATTCTGTGGTGTCTTCCTGGTGATTCTGGTCATCCACTACCTCATCCGTCATGTACAGTTTTTCAACTGCAGCTTGGACAATAAGTTCCCTGCTACCGCCTACTAGCGTACTGGTACGTCTGAAGTCGACTGAGATGCTCTCAAAAGTTCTCTTCAAGATCACAGATTGGATATAAGCTTCAATATGTTTTCCCACTCCAAGTCACTTTGAGTATGCTTTATGGTACGTAGTTACAATACCATCCCACGTCAGAACATAAGGTATAATATTAACATTACACTTGTGAATTAGGCTCAACTCATTAGCCAGCAGATCATACTTCCTCTTCTTTTCAACCTCTACTGTCTGCAGGTTATCCTGAGATGTTATTCCTACTTCAATAATTGTAATCTCATTCAATACCTTATCACGCACTATTATATCAGGCTTATTATGTTGGACATGTGTGTCCGTCCTGATAGGCAAATCAACCTTGATGCAATAATATAATAATAATAAATTTATTATATTTAATATTTTTTTTTATAATTATTTTTTTTAATAAAATACTTTGAAAATACCTGTTTTCATGAATAAATATTTTATCTAGCTATGTAAATAATCTTATTGTTATCGTGTTAATAAGCATTTTTAAATTAGCATTAGGTATACCTATACCTAATTTGTTTTAGTTTAGAATAGATTGACGGTGATAAGTCCTTGCAAGTTGGTAGGCAAACACGCGGTTCATGCAATTTAACATGTTTCAACAAGAATATGGGAGCTTGAAATGACTTGTTTACGGAGCAAGTGCGCCGGCATCGCAAACATACAAGTTAATGCGTGCACAAAATCAAATCTATAAAAGCGACAGCTCTAGGAATGTTTTGTTATTTTTATGTGCTTCACCGTGATAAATAGTCGTGAGTGATAAGTGTTAGAAGTCATTATAAACATTATTTTTATAACTATCTATAAATCTGTTGAGAAGTTAATTTGTATTTGAAAATGTCTGAATCTACATCTAAAAAGAAATGCCGGCAGTACAGTATTGAGTATTTGAAATATGGATTTACGTACTCTCATACAAACCAATCATTACCTATGTGTTTAATTTGCCAAAAAGTTTTTTCAAATGAAGCTATGAAACCTTCCAGACTACAAGAGCATTTAAATAAAATGAATGCTGATAAGAAGAACAAAGATTTATCCTATTTTCAAGAACTGGAAAAGCAATATTTAAAACAGCCAACTATGTCAAACCTTTTTGCGTCGTCTTCTAAACAAGATGATGATGGACTAAGAGTCTCATATAACGTTTCATTGTTAATCGCAAAAGCAGGAAAACCACACACAATTGCAGAGGAATTAATTTTGCCGGCAGTCAAAGAGATATTAAAAACTGTTCTTCATCATAAGACACCGTCAGATATCATCAAAAAATTCCTCTCAGTAATAATTCAGTGCAAAGAAGAATAGATGAAATGGCAAAAGACGTTGAAATATCATTATGTGATTACTTAAAGACTTGCAAATTTTCCATTCAACTCGATGAATCAACTCTACCAAATAACGAAGCTCTACTCTTATCATATGTACGATTTATAAAAGAAGAAAAAATTCATGAAGAGTTATTATTTGCTAAAAATTTGGAATCTGATACAAAGGGAGAATCTATATTTAATACCATGCAAAAGTTTTTTCAAGAGAAAGAAATTCCTATTTGCAATATTTTGTCTGCTGCTACTGATTGTGCTCCAGCAATGACAGGACATCATAAGGGTTTCATAGCGCATTTGAAACAAGCAGTACCAAATGTACTCGCTGTACATTGTATTATTCATTGTCAGCATTTGGTTGCAAAAAATTTGAATGAACGCCTGCATACGTTGCTCCATTACGTTATTAAAGCAATCAATAAGATTAGAAGCAATTCATTGAACGACCGATTATTTGGTAAGCTTTGTAATGAAAATGACGAAGATTACAATCGCTTGCTGCTGCACACAGAAGTACGTTGGCTCTCTAAAGGTGTTTCTCTGAATCGTTTTTCCAATCTATTTGACTCAGTACTGGACTTTCTTGAAGACAGACAAAAAATTGTACAAAAACCTGATTACGTCAAAAAATGACATCGCTTATTTGACAGACCTGTTTAAAATATTTAATCAAGTTAATTTACAATTGCAAGGTGATGAGTTGAATTTAATTAAAACAAAAAACGTCATAGCTGCTTTTGCGGGAAAACTTCTTCTATTCAAACGAAATCTAGGTAGAGGTGAATACAACCACTTTCCTACATTATCAGCAGTCTCTCCGAAACCGGAAGATTTACTTACTTACTGCCAACACTTGGAAGTTCTTCATGTTGATTTTACGGAGCGTTTCCAAGATATTTTAAACATGAATATACCGAGTTGGGTTTTAGATCCTTTCGCAAACACAGATACTGAAGAATCATCAAATTTGGAAGAGGAACTCTTAGAACTCATGACTAACGAAGTACTCAAAGTAAAATTCAAACATGGATACCAAGAGTTCTGGCTTCAAAAATCAATACCAGTTCTCTACCCTGGATTGTGGGCAATAGTACAGAAGTTTTTAATCGCATTTCCTTCGTCCTATATGGTTGAGCGTGGATTCAGTGCAGTAGCTAATTTACTGTCAAAGAAGAGGAACAGACTACACATCACTGAACGTGGCGATCTGCGATTGATGTTAACGAAATTGGAACCCAACATTAACAAATTGTTAACACTCCACCAGCCTCAACCATCTCATTATTTTTTTTTATTTTTTTTAATTTTGTGTTTATCTCATTATTTTTTATTTCTTATTGATTCTGTGTTTATTTTTAAAATTTTAATAAACAATTTTATTGTACATTTGGTTGTCATTTTACTAATTTCTGCTTTATGATTTTCAATAGATAAATAAACAGATAAATTAGGTACAGATAATATGCAACAATATTTTAATATTTCATATAAAATTAAACTATTATGGACTAGGGGGGCGTTGAAATTTTTGTTCTCTTCTAAAGGGGGCGATGGTCTGAAAAAGGTTGGGAATCACTGATATAGATGCTTCCACCGTAAGTTATCACCTTCTGGAGTGTGGCCACCGGGCTCGATGCCCCTCCAAAAAGCAGCTTTTGACACCCTCTATAAGAGGAAAAAAGGCTATCCTGGGCAAAGAAACATCGAGACTGGACTGTGGAGAATTGGGAAAAAGTGATATTTTCCGACGAAACCCACGTTGAGGTGCATGGCAACAGGTCAAATTTTGTCCGCTGCTCACCTGGAGAACCTCTTTGATCCGGCCACATCCAGCAATCCCCCAAACACCCACCCAAGGTCATGTTTTGGGGATGTTTCACAGCTTCTGGGCCACAGACGCTTCACCCAATTGAAGGAATGATGGACAGCAAAAAGTACATAGGCGTTCTGGAGGCGAAAATGGTCCCAACACTGCAGAAGCTGTTTCCAAACAGCGATGGGGTATTTCAACACGATCTGGCTCCATACCACAATTCTAAGCTTCAAGTAACAAATCATTACTTTAGCATCGATTCATCTTAGAGGAAAAATTGTCTTGAGCCGGTGGGATACGAACCCACGACCTCCTGAGTTTTCAGGAGGATTTTTCAGTTTTTTCAGTTTTTCATTTCCATTTTTCAGCTTTTCATTTCCATTTTTCCTCTAAGATTTAAATCGACGCTAAAGTGCTGATTTATTACTTGATTGAATCTGTCGAGTTTATATCATTATTTAATTCTAAGCTTGCTTAGAGCAGCATCTTCCAAGTCATTACACCTGATGCCAATATGACTGGACACCTAACAAAATAGAATGGTGGTTGTGGCTGCCAGACAATGTAGCTACAGGCAGATCTTGGAGAGAACATAACCTGTAGCAAACTAAGTGAGTCAGTGTAGAGAATACACCAATGATGATGCTTAGCTACCACATAGTCCAAGGCAAGGCTGATAGTGTGCAACTCTGCAGTGAGGATGGAACACTGTGGTGGGATCTGGTCTGCAATGATAAGATCACAGCAAATCCCATTGATGTGCTGGACTTCAAGCCATCTGTGGAGACAGGGAAGAAGCCTGGGTGCTCAGCACAGTGGCTGGCAAAGAGATGCTGGTACACACAGTCAGGTGTAAAGGCCTTCATCGTAGTGCAAAGCGAAAAGTTGCAGGAAGGGGAAACAGTAAGCGACAGTGGAAGTGGCTCAACTGTGACTGGGCAATGCTATCAAGACAGATGTTGATGCCTCTAAAGTAGCCTAGGAAATGAAAACCAAAACGATGAATGGCAGCCAGGTGATTTCTGTAAAGCATCTCCCATTTACTTCTCTTACACTTTATGACTGAAAATGCAGTCCCAAGTGGGATGGTCCAGCAGGGATCGCATTCTTGAAGCATACTGTAGTCACAACTGCTGATGGTGAATACATAAGGATGGTTCATCAGTCTCAATGTAAAGATTCCAGACCAGTGAGGTGCAGAAGACCCCTGTGCAAACATGGAGAACCTGATGTGGAGAGTCCAGCACCCTCACCACCAAATCCCAAGCAGAATCGTACACCTGGGATCCAGAGTTCAGTTTCAATCACACAAGTACATGATATAGGAGGAGCAAAGAACACTAGTCCACTCCCCAAGGGAGGGAAGAGAGAACCTTGGAGATGTTCAATGCCAGTGTGCACTTGAACCTGAGAAGACATGTGTGGTAAAATGGTCAATTTCTGGTTGAAGATGAGGGTGGAAAACTCTTCTCCACAACTGGAATGATAGTACCCCAAAGCCACAGCTGGAGATCAAGATTATGTTTGCTGCAAAAGTGTACATAAGTGGTCTTCTGTGGGGAGTACCAAAACCCATCAATTGTCATAAAAATCAAGAGATTGGTGAGGGCAGTTTGCAATTATTCAATGACCCTCATGCTGGATGATGAGCAAAAGATGCTAAAATCGTCAATATAGAGGGCATTGTCTATAGTTGAAGGAAGTTGTAGTGTATTGGAATTTATCTTTGAGAATGAAAAGTGTAACACTCAGGATGCAGTACTTCTTGTTCTTAGAGGGAAAGGCCATGAAAGAATGTTATGTGCACAAAAAAAAAACTAGAAGATAAAAAGTTGGAGATGAAATCAGAATGTGGCCTCGTAATCCAAAGGCATGGAGGTCACAAAGAATGCCAAATCTCCGAGCTGTGCCATACACACAATTAAAAGGACCTTCTTGCTCAGAAATTAATTAAAAATAATTTAAAATTCTCTGTCGTTGAGCAATAAAATTTTAGAGTTTTGCATGTTAAAAGTTCTTAGGAGAAAACTCAGAAGCTTTTCAGAGCAAGGACAGCACTCTGTCTTCAGTGAAGTGATGCTATGTAGCATCACTTCACTGAAGATGGAGTGTATGTCCTTGAAGACGGAGCGTATGCTATGTAGCATCACTTCACTGAAGACAGAGCACTGTCCTTGCTCTGAAAAGCTTCCGAGTTTTCTCCTAAGAACTTTTAACATGCAAATAACTGCTAAAGAATCTTTAACATGCAGTTTGAAGGATAAACTCTAAAATTTTATTGCTCAACGATAAGAGAATTTTAAATTATTTTTAATAAGTGTCATACACTTTTTTGATGTCAAAGAATACTGACATCAAGTGTGGGTACTGACACCATAGTGTAAGGTGTGGCTGCCTGCAAAAGCCACTATATGATGTTCTAAATACCAGACAAATCTGGCCTTTACCGTTCTTTCCAACAATGCAATGGGTGATAATTGGAAGAAATCTTTGGATATTCTGGCTTGGGAAAGGCCAAGATGATAACCACCTGCGAGGAGTACGAAAATTGTTCCTCAAGAAAAATGTAGTTAAAAAGTTGGAGCAGCCAATCCTTAATCAATGGTGGACGATGTTTGGAGCATGGCATAATGGGCATTGTCTAGCCTGACAGCAGATGCATGGGAAAAGTGCAGAGCAAGGTGAAGTTCCTCCAGTATGAATGGCCCATCAAAAGACTCCAGGCCATTTGAGTGCATTTGAGTGGAAAGACAGCAGAAGGTGCTTGGCCTTGCTCTTCAGGGCCAGAAACTCGGGGGAATAACAGGATGAGGATGAGATGGAGAAAAAAGATTTCCCCAGAATGTTGGCAATTGCATGAGGATGAGCAATTGCCTGTCCTCATGTAATTATCAAGTGCTTCAGGATCGACAATGCATGGGACAAATAGTTCCCACCCTCTTCCAGACTTTATCCCACATCACCACAGAACTTGTCATGCAGGTGATGGAAGAAGTATATGTTTTAATATTCCTTCTGACTCTGATGTGGAACATAACAGGCTTTTACCATGGCTCACTGGAAAGCTTCAAGGTGGGAGGATTAAAATATTTCTGAAACACCTCCCAAGCCTTGTTTTAGGCCTTATAAGCTGCAGTGCAGTCAGGATCCCATCACAGTTTCAGAAATTATGGAAACTGGGTCGAAGTCTGAGGAATGGTCACAGCAGTACATGGACAATAGAGTCTGATATCTCTGCCACTGCAACATTGATTGGCTCCTGGCTGATGAGTGTTCATCAAACTCACAAAGGAGTTCAAAGCCACTCCAGTCAGCTGATCAAGCCTCAACTGTGAGATATGTGGAGGGTTGCAAGGTCCCCCATGGGAGATGGTCAGACCATGGGGAGGTGATCGCTTCTATAAGGGTTGTCCTCAATCTCCCATGTAAAAAGTGGAAGGATTGAGAAGGAACAGGTGGTGAGATCAATGGCAGTGAATGTGAGGGTCAGGAAATGAAAATACATACTGACACCACTGTTCAACAGGGAAAGTGATGGATCCAGGAGCTATTACTCGAGGACACCACCTCTCCCATTTGTGTCAGCACTGCTCCAAAGAGGACTGTGCCCATTAAAGTACCCCATGATGAGGAAGGGGAACAGCAATTGCGAGACAGGGTCATCAAGGTCTTCCCAGAAGATAATACTTAAAGGTGGTAGATAGATGGAGTAGACAGTCAGTAAAAATCCCACGAAGAGGAGGATGTTTACTGCTTCTATAGTGGAGGTTCTATATATACTTCTATAGTTGCTCCCAAGGAATAGTTCCCCCTCTCCCCACTTACTTGAAGCAGAGGCCAAAGCAGTGTGTAGTAAGAGTGGCTTTCAAAATCGCTGCCCACCTCATAATGAACAGGCTCCCCAATGACAATTCAAAGGAGACAGTGCTAATCGTGAGCTGAGGAGAGCAGACAAGGACCCCCAAGCACCAGGATCTCCCATTACATGGACAAGGGTCACAGCACACGGCAAACACAAAGATGAGCATTTTGTACCATGTGAAGAATATATTAATTTGATTTTAGAATTTAATATTTATAATAACCATCAACATTTTTTAAAATATTGCTTTTGCTGCCATAATTATCTATTTAATGTTTATATCATTTTTCCAGCTAAGGTTTAATTCCTCATAAGTATTCTTCCTAGTAAATTGAAACAAGACAATTTTCAGACTTTCAACACAAACATGTAAATAGGCATCTTAAAAGAATATACAGAGTGTCCCTGAATTGATGGCCCAAACGTGAGGGGATGGTAGTACACACCGAACCCACCAATATTCGTCATAGAATATACGGCCGCAAACGCAGTGAGGAGTCGGAAATGAAGGACAGACACAAAGGTTTCCAGAGTGACATATATTGGAGATCATTACAACAAATGCTCAAACGTCTGCCCACCAATGTTGATACAGGCGGCACAATGGCAGAGTAGTGATTGGCATACCTGCTCGTAAACACCGGGATTGTCGCGCACATCAGTGGATGCTGACGGACAGTCGGGCTACCAGATCCTCCACGGACTGCAAGGGCATCTCGTACACGACACTCTTCAAATGTCCCCACAGAAAGAAATCGATACAAGAAAGATCGGGTAATCTGGGGGGCCACGGGATGGGACCACCGTGCTCAATCCATTGGTTCCCAAATGTGGTATGAAGATGCTGACGCACATCCTGCTGAAATGGGCGGGTGCCCCATGGTGCTGGAACCACATACAGACGCGGATTGCGGCTGGAACATCCTGAAGCAATTCCGGCAAAACCTGTTGCAGAAAAATATGGTACATTCACCCATCGAGGCAGTCCGGCAGTAGGTAGGGTCCAATTAAGTAGTCATGCACAATCCCTGGCCAGACATTGATGGCAAATCATTGCTGGTTCAAATTTGGACATGTACCATGGGGGTTCTGGGCAGCCCACAAATGCGCATTATGGAATTCACTACGCCTTCACATGAGAATGTTGATTCATCCGTAAGGAGCATATGCGCAGGGAAATCAGGATGTGCAGCACTTTGCTGCAGGAACCACTGGGCAAAATCCATGCGCAGGGGATAATCAACAGCTGTCAATGCCTGCACTTGCTTCAAGTGATAGGGGTGTAGCCCTTCTTCATGCAGTACTCGCTAGACACTGTTCCAATGCACACCCAGGCTCTGGGAGGCAGATCACGTGCTTGTACCTGGGTTATCTGTCACCATACACAAGATGTCCTCGTTCATAGCTGCCGTTCTGACCATCCATGCTCGTCCAGCATCATGTCGACTGACGTGCAGTTGCACAAACATCTTATGATCAGGCACACGGCGCACAGGATATCACTCACGGTAGAGTCTTTGTGCCTCTCTACCATTGCCCTCGGCTATGCCGTACATCAGGTGCATATCGGCTTTCTCTGTAAACTGCTCCCTCTCGTGTCTGGTCGACACTGAGAATGCTGGAGTTTAGCCGATCAAGTGCTTTTAAGCCATGCTGCCTTGTCTTGCGCCCCCTACCGGCACTGGGCTGTGTTTGTGGCTGCATATTCTATGACAAATATTGGTGGGTTTGGTGTGTACTACCATCCCCTCATGTTTGGGCCATGAATTAAGGGACACCCTGTATATGTTATGTCAATATTGAAAATGGTCCATTGTGGTTAGGGAGCTAGCTACTGTTTACTGTTCGAGCAGACTTTGTATGTTATGTTAACTCTGAGTCAGTGGTCAGCAATGAATTCAGTCTTAGTAGGGCATGTGCTTGTATGAAGAAGCCTGTAAAAGCTAGGAGTAGCTTCTGGAATTCTTCCCTGGCCTAAGCATTGAAATAGAAAAAGTCCCAGACATTTTTATTTTATTTAAATGTACAGAGGGAGTATACATTCTTTTATACAAATGCTATATTTATAAATCATTTAATTATTGATACAGCCATTAAAAATATCATTAAGTTCTCAATGATTTAAAGAAATGCTGAACTTACTGCACAGCAGCAAATAAATTGTCTCCCATAGGTGTCAATTTTGGACCAGTGGCAGCACAGTTGGAAACAACAATAGAAGGCATTTCCAATGGTTCATCTCTGCATATACAAAGATAATTTTATAAAACACATAATAAATTATATTTCTTTAATATCAGGTGAACAAAAAAGTTTGTGCGATTTTTGAGAGTAAAATAAAACATAAGTAAAAAAGTGTATGAAGATATTTTATTTATGAGAGTAAGCACCAGCATAATCTATAGCCTTTTCCCAACGAGATACAAGTTTGTAAATGCCACTCCAGTAGAACTACCAATCTTTAGAAGCAAAGAAAACAGCCAATTCCATTTCCAGTGCTTCTTGGTTTCGAAATTGTCAGTTATGCATATGATTGTCCAAGTGCCAAGAAAAGATAGTAGTTGGATGGCACAATTTCTGAGGAATATGGAGGGTGAGGTAGAATTTCCTAACCAAGATTGTCACTCGCACTGTGTGAGGGCGAGCACTGTTCTGAAGAACAACAATGCCTTTGCGATGAGCAAGTACAGGCTTTTTTTGGAACAGTGCATCTACAACTTGTTGCAGCTGTTGTAATGGTCTACCCATTCACTTTTATTTTTTCGTAACCAGTTTTACTCCATTTACATTATATTTATCATTTTGGGAATTATTTCATTTTTTTGGACTAATCGCAATTCTCATTTCCGAGATGTAGGAGTTGTGCATGGTGCACAACTACAACTTTCGATTGTCAGCCGTTAATGCATGTGTGTAGGACACAACCCCTCTTGCATCATAGCTAGCGCGATCGTAAGATTATTCAAATGTTTTCCAAGCATGCAAGACACGTTTGTATGCCACATGTTATACTAAGTGACGTTATACTTTTATACCGCTTGTTATACTAAGTGACGTTAGAGTTAGTGGAGAATGAGTATTGTGAGTAGTAGAGATGTAGGAGTCAGAATTAGTATTGTGAGGAGAGAGAGAATTGGTATTGTTAGTAGTATGTGTTGTGTAGATAGAAGGAACTGTTAGTAGAGATTTAGATAGATGCAAGTTGTTAATACTCCAACTTTTGTATTCATCAATTCGGGGTGAGTCTGAATCTTTTGGAAACAAACTTTGTTTGTTTTAGAAACATTAGAAATTTTGCTATTTTTCTCTTGAGCAATGTAAATTGATTTTTTGATTAGATTTAAATGTTAATTAAACTTGACAATCCTTTTTGAATTCTTACTCAATAAGTAATGGTAGACAAATACCTAACAAACCCAATTTCAACTTTTTTGGCAAGTTAATATTGCTTGGACTATCTGGAATTTTGAATAAATCTGGATCAGACAAAAGGTCCAACTTGAAAAGTTAAAAAACTTTCGAGCGTTACAGAGACAGAAAAGAAAGTGGTGTACTGAGAACAGGAACTGTATATATATATGTATAAATTATATATTATTTAACATGATTATCAAAGATAACAAATTTTTGAGCTCATTAGTTATATGTACTATTCATAGATTTAATGGCAGCTTAAGCCAAAATTTTTGAGCAAGAAGCTTAACTTTTGTGTATTAGTGAAAGGTACTGAAGTTTCAGTGCAGTTAATTGCTGATAGTTAAGATCTTTATTGTATGTATGTAAAGATTAGAAGTGTTCAAACACACGATAGATAAACTTCACGATAAACAAGTTTATTTGCAAGCTTCGTATAGCTTTAGTATTGTATTGTTGTATAGCAGTACCTTTGAGCGCTGCTCAAGATAAAAAAAGTATGAAAATTTCCAAAATCAAAAAATTTCGGATGGTCACTAAACATGTTTGCTAGTAATATGACCGATTCCGCCACAATGACTCCTGACTTAGAAAACGTAAAAGATACACACATGTTGCATGATGTCATGAAAAAAGCAGAAGTGTTAATAAATCTACTTAAAAAGCCTTGATGAATTAAATCGGGAGAAAAGGGGAATTACAACAACCCCTAAATTTGCTGACAATGCCACGTCAGTTCACGAACCAATAAACTTTCAATGTAGAGTTCCATTTTTTGTTCCTTCAGATGCAAGTGATAGAGCATAATATTATCAACCGCCTCAACAATGAGTTGTCAATCCATTTATTAACTATAGTCCTTATGTTAATTGGCCTTTACCTGAGACAAATATCCCAGAAATTGTTTTGAGTGCAAATAATCCTGATGAATCTAACAAGTTTAGAAATTTTCAACTATTGAAGTGTCATTTAGAAGCAGGCAGCAATAAATCTGGAAAGCACAAAGCTAAGGTCTTCAAAGACAAGCATGTAGCATCAGAAACGAGTAAAATAACCAGTAAAATGCAAAAACATAAAATCAGCAGTTAAAACAGAGTCATTGGATGAAAATTTTGCTATGAATATGTTCGAAATGTCCGTCATCATGGACATTTGTCAAGTCCATGGAAGAGCATTTCTGTTTACATGAAGTGTCCGATAACAAAAAGGTGGTTTTAGCAGTATCTTCTTTAATTGGATGTGCTATAAGCAATAGTGGAATAACATAGGATGTTGTCATGGAATAGAGTGTTAGAAAGATTTTAAAATCGAACTCTTGGAAATCTATCCAGCTTATAACGATTTTATACAGTTAGCTACAGAACTGTTTTCATGAAGAGATGATATCGAAAAATTCATCTGGTGTACAATAGAGTTATACCAGCTGTACGATGCTGATGCCACTGAAATTGACATTATAAACTGCATATTGTCCCAATTACTTTTGCCCTACGAGAATTTTTAGAAGTACGAAATGTAAATTCAATTTCAACTTTAGTCAAATTGGCTCAACAATACACTGCAAGAAGAGAATCTGCAGAAACTGCATTAAACCAACAATGGATACAATCCTTGCCAAAGCAGGGCTATCAGGTTGAGTCTCGCAAAATGATTCCCTCACAACCGGAAGTTATATGGTCCCGACAATTTGTGCCAAACGCGACTACAATGATGCAGAACGACGACGCAGAGAATTTGTTCCGTGTCAAGCTTCAAAACAATGATATTAGACCAAAAAATTTTGCTATGAATAATAGAGAAACTTTGAAATGTAATTTTTGTGGCTGACCAGGGCACATGGAGCAATATTACAACAGAAGACAATTCGGGGAAACTTACGTTAAGATCTTTGAAGCAAGGCCAAAGTTCCTCAAGAATAGTCCTCTCGTGAGCTAAATCTTGCCACTGTTGTTTTACCTTTTGTTAAGTCTTGTCACAAAAAAACTGAATTAATAGATCACAACAATACAAAAGCCGATCTTTCATGTTCAAATGAGCAAGTTTTAGATGATATTTATGACAATTGTCAATCAAAATTGCAGCCGCAGTCCAGTGGACTTTCCGAGTTATCTTGTAGTCCAAAGCAGAATGATCAAGAAGAACCTATAAAATGTCCTATTAGTGTAATGTAAATTTAGAGAAAGAAGTTGATGATGCAAAGCAAATTAATAATGAGAAATGTGTTGAAAATAGTACAAAATTAGTAGATGAAAAGAGTTTTTGAAGTAGAAGTTTTAAAGGAAAGTAGTGCTGAAAGTGTTGATGAGAAAAATGTTAAATTAGAGGTTTTAAAGGAAAATAATATTAATGAAGAACTATTAGCTAATGAGAAAAGCACCCCAGAAATTGTTTTGAGTGCAAATAATCCTGATGAATTTAACAAGTTTAGACATTTTTAACTATTGAAGTGTCATTTAGAAGCAGGCAGCAATAAACCTGGAAAGCACAAAGCTAAGGTCTTCAAAGACAAGCATGTAGCATCAGAAATGAGTAAAAAACCAGTAAAATGCAAAAACGTAGAAACAGCGGTTAAAACAGAGTCACTGGATAAAAGATGTCTGAGTACTACTATGTCACTACTTGGATGTAAAATCGTGAAAGCTAAAAAAACATACATCCATCCGAAATTAAAACAGGGAAAATGAATTAAAATATGTCTTACAGTTAAAATGGTGTCACAAAACTCACACTTAGGTTCGTTGCCTGCCTGAAGAAGAAATGAATGTGTAATAAACGAATGACCTAAGTGGAGCAATAATGGTTGGTCTTCCTTTGCAGACAACCCAATGATATGAATGTTTGGTGTTCAAGTGTCTCATCATCCTCAAGCAGCCAAGGGCTACAGAGGTCCAACCAGACTGTGCAATTTAATTCTCCAAGCATATTTGTTCTGAGCTACATCTTGTTGCATCTGGCCATTGAACACCAATTCTAACAAGGTCCTGTTTGACATTGTCTGCCCGTTGCATCCTAGGTCTCCCCCTAATTCTGCCTCCTCTGTCCTTTTTCCAAAAAAAAGTACTCTTAGTTCAAGAAAAGCCTGTTTAAAATGGTCCCATTCTTCCCGACTTCAGTAGTAAGCAATGTGACTGTCATAATGTCTAACTAACCTATCATGGTAATCTTTAGCTATAATTGGGTTTTTCAGAACTTCAGAATTAAAGGTATTTTTTAACCTTAGCATAACACTTCTTAAGTTTAAGTTGCAAGACACTTTAACAAGGTAATGGTCATACCCAATTTCAGCTTCCCTATATGACCTGGTATTCCTAACAGAACTAACCCATCTGTTGCAACCCATGTGTACTTATTATGTTGCAGTGTTGTAATAAGTGTTAGTTATTCTGAAACCATTAAGTTTACTTACCTGTAGGAGACATTGCCCATTGCAATACCTCCTAGAGCTAAAAGCCAACCACCTTCGGAATATGTCACAACAATGGCAATCCCAGTGGGCCAGTGGGCAGCATCACAAAGCAGCAGTGCAAGCGTCCTGTGAGCCTTTGGTCTCATTTGCTCTCGCTGGCCACGATGTAGTGCTGTGGCGGCATTTTTTAATTTAATTTTGTAGTAGATATATATATATTACACATTTTTAAGTTTGATACAATGTGAATTGTTATTAGAATGTTTACTGTCCTCAGGTGTAATCAGTAAAGTGATTTGTAGGTAGTTTGTAGCAATTTTTGTGTGAGCTACATTTGTTCGGCCTAACCACCACGACTCGACTCGGATATACAATGTGCTTGGTTGCAACAGCAATTCACTCTTTTGTGCGAAGTGATTTTTGTGAAAATAATTTCGATAAGAATTTTATCATTGCTTTCAAGAACTCCCAAGGTAAATGGAATTTTGAAAATTTTAATAGGTAAGTGATATGGTTTTACAGTTAAAATCTCAGTGATATCTGAATTATAAAATTATTTGGTTTATGGTTGACATTCGCCGATATTTTACTGGTAAAATGATTTGGTTTATAGCTGATATTTCACTGATATTTTAGTGCTAGAGTTATATATCAACTGTAATTTGCCAATATTTTAGTGGTAAAATGATTTGGTTTATAGTTGACCTTTCTCCGATATTTAAGTGGTAACATGATTTAGTTTAAAATTGACATTCGCCGAGATTTTAGTGCTAAATTGATTTGGTTTATAGCTGATATTTAAGTGGTAAAGTGATTTAGTTTAAAATTGACATTCGCTGAGATTTTAGCGCTAAATTGATTTGATTTATAGCTGATATTTAAGTGGTAAAGTGATTTAGTTTAAAATTGACATTCCTTGAGATTTTAGTGCTAAATTGATTTGGTTTATAGCTGATATTTAGGTGGTAAAATGGTTCGGTTTATAGTTTATGTTTCGGCGATATTTTAGTGATAAAATGATTTAGTTTATAGTTCACATTTCGCTGATGTTTAAGCGATAAAATGATTTGGTTTTGCAGCTCATATTTTGCTATCTTAGTGATAAAATGATTTAGTTTACAGTTAGCATTTTGCTGATCTTTAGTAAAAATGATTTGGTTGTATAGTTCATATTTCGCTTATAAAATGGTAAAATGACTTAAATTTGACATTTGCTGATATTTTAGTGCTAAATTGAGAGTTGACATACCACTGATATTTTAGTGGTAAAGTAATTAGACTTTATAGTCATTGCATTTGAACTGATATGTCATTGTATTTTGAATGTAATGTTGTTGTTTAATGTTACGTTGCTTTGAGAGGTCCTTCTTCAGGCTTTCTCAGAATGAAAATTTTGGTTGAATGTGAGTGTTATGTTTTTATTTTATGTTTGAGGTTCGCGAATACGTTTATGTTTCGGATATCAAAATTATAGTTGATGTCTGGTAATGAGGAAAGAGGTTGTCTATCAGTGAATTGTTGGTATTGTGTGATTTTATGTTTTTTTATGGCTGTATATGGATTTATGGAAACGTTCGGAGTCAAATTGCAGTTTTAATGTTTTATTTTTTAATGTTATTATTTCTTTCTAATTTTTTATATTTTCATTCCTTTTTTAAATTTTTTTATTTTTTTGTGTATTATTTTTGAAGTTTTTTTATCTTTTTAATTTTTTTATATTTTTAAATTTTTTTTACATTTTTATTATTATTACTTTTTATATTTAAAAATTTATCTGTATATTTTCCTGAGTAGTTTTCATTTGTTCTTCATAGTCTTTCATAGTTAGGTTGTGGAGTATTGAACCAGAATGTTTTGTGGGTGTTCGGGGCAGTGAATCCCGAGTTGATGGGTTCGAGCTACTTAATATTTTTTTTTTCTAGTCCTTTATACTATCATTGAAGAATGGTCTATGAGTTATGGAAATGGTATTTTTTTTATTAAAAAATGTGCCATAGAAAAAATTTTTTAGGGTTTTTTTTGTTGTGAGTTTGGATGGGGTGCAGAATATGGGTTCCTTCGGGAATGTGTATGTGGTAGTTAAGAATTGATGTATTATCTCTATGGAGGACACGACAAGGAGTTGGGGGGGGGGGAAGGAAAGTGAAGAATAGGCTAAATTCTGTTCCAAAGGGAGGTGGAGAGAAGGAAATTGAAGAAAGATTCATAAATTTGGGTTTTGTTGAGAGGAGGGGAGGGATCCAGAATTACATTGGTTTGGATATCCAAGACATTTAGATCAGTGAGTGATTTGAAGAAAGTTTGTCTCTGTGAGGCAGTATTTTGAAAGTAAAATGATTTCGTTCAAGCTGGCATTTCACTAATACCTAGAGTGAGAAAGTATATGCCATTAAATGTGATTGAATTATCACGAGTAGTTTTTTTTTTTAGCTTAATTTGATAGATGTTACTAAAACCTTAAATTTATATGAGGGATAAGCAGTCTAATTATGACAAGGCAAAGATGTCAATTACCTAGTCCCCATTATTTATCTGAATCACCATTTTCAGGTACCTTTATGCTTGTCTATTGAAATATCTGATAGTCTATGTGTTAGTGTATACCATTTATCTGAATCACTACTCTGCAGCTTTTGTGTTATATCCTGGATATATCAAAAATTAGTTTGTTCATATGATTTAATTGAATCACTAATTTTGTCCACTCTCTATCATATATATTTATAACGAACCATTTATTTCTAAGAAAGCACATATATTTCTTCATCTGGTTCAAAGTATATGATAAAAATTTATCACTGAATTTGATACTTTTACTAACTTTTATTTCCATCACTCACAGAAAAGTTAATGTGTATTTTAAAGCTATTTGAATATATATATATACACACACAGTCGTATCAGAATAATATGACCACCTACCATACATATACTATGGTAGGTGGTCATATTATTCTGATACGACTGTGTGTATGACTTAAATTAATCATTACCCCTGCTAATTTTCTATCTCCTTTATATTTTTTTCTTCAACTTTAGGAGTTTTATACATTTCTTCATTTGAATTAGTATACGATTTCATTAAATCACTCAGGCTAATTTTATGTGAATATTTCCTCACTTTAAAAGCTTTCTGCATTTCTGTATTAGGTTTATTATACATATATATTAATTGAATCACTTCAATTTTGTGCAATATTTAATATTTTTCCACTTCTCTTTGAAAGATTTATGTATTTCTTCAGTTGGTTTACTATGTAATGAATTAATTTATTTACTCCTAGTTTTGCGAAAATCTCAATAATTTTTTCCCCTCACCCTCTAGGAGATTTATGCATTTCTTCAATTGGTTTAGCATATATCATTTCATGATTTACTTCTAAATATTTTGCAATTTTTAATATTCACCTCCTCACCTTTAGAGGCTTTACGAATTTCTTCAATGAGATTTCGCATATATGTTATAAATGAATCACTCATTTTGCAGGTTTTATGCATTTCTTTTCCAGGTATAACTGCTAATTGCATCAATTATTTTTAATATAAATGTTTATGAAAAATTACTTAAACTTGTAAAAGTTGATAATTTTCACACTATCATAATTTTGGTTTGTTTGAAATCGTGAAAGATACATTGTTTATACCCGATATTTTATTTATTTGTTTTTAGTGAAAAAATGATATTTCACAAGAAATTTTTAAAAACTACTGTCCACATCAGAATATTTAAAAGTTCCTTCTTGTTTTTTGAAATTGTTATCAGAAAGGATACAGCGATTGAATATTAACTACGCTTGTTTTACTTTAGTACAAAATTCGGCAAATGCATTTTCCGTTTTTTACATTTTTGTCGAGGAATTATTTTTATTCAAAGATTGATAAATTGCATATGCATTAAAAATTGGTTCATTTGAAACCATCGGAAATAATTTTCCTTTCAACTTCATTCAAATGAAGCGATGTGCAGAAATAACCAGCAGCAAGCAAACGCAGCGATGGCCCAGTGTGTGCGACATCAAAAACAGGGTGGTGGGCTTTTCGTTCTAGGAGGTATTGCCCATTGCCATTGCAACTACCAATACTAAAAAGGTCCATCACCCCTCCCCAAATATCAGAGCCAGTACCAACTTTGGCATTGAAGTCACATAGAACAAGGGTAACATAGGTAGAACAAGGTCTCCTTTCTTGAGAAAATTCAAAATATCCTGAAGTTCTCCATAAAACCTATCCTTCTCATCCTCAGTAGGGCATAACAGCAGATAACATTCAAGTCTTTAATGCTTGTCTGAAATTTTGCTGTAAGGAAGCTTTCATTAATGCACTCATAATCTAGGAGAGAAAATGGTTAGTGGGATGTTTAAAGAAACTGTTTATTGATGAGAACCGCACAAACTTATTTGATTACCTGATACATAGAAAATGAAGTTCCATATTAAAAATTGACGATTATAATAAAGTGAATAATAGTAACTACTATGGAGGTTTAAGAGTTTTATTACTGGCTATGACTATTAAAATTTATTTGACCTTACCATGTTGCAGCTCGAAGAATCGCTTTCATCTTTCCCATTCTAGTGATTGGAAAGTGAAATTTCGCTCCCGAAATACAAGGTTGTGAAAAAAATTGTCATATAAAATTCTGAATTTTTTTCAACTTTTCTAATTAAATATCAAAAATAACATTTAAATTTATGATACATATATTTTTAGCTGTCGATTCCACTTGAAAAAATTATGATAAAGTTTAAAAACAAATCTATTTGAGTCTGCAGTGAACGTTTGAGCATGCTCAGTCACCGTAAATAGCATCAACTAGCGCCGATTCAGTTTACATCTTTATTCTCCAGTTCCATACTTAGATTATTGATCAGGTGCATTTCTGTGTCTTTTGTGATATTTATAGCTCTACTAGAGTTGCAATGCTTTCTAAACTTTTAACATAAGGATATTGATGCTTTTTACCACTGGAAATTGTGTCATCCGTAAACTATGCACATCAGCTTTCAATCAATATTTTAGCAGACTTTCGTTTTTACAGACTTTTTTATTTATTTTAATCTTTCTAAAATTATTTTCTATTGCTTCTCAAATGGATGCTGTGATTACAAACAATAATTAATTAGAAATGATCGAAAGTGAAACTGCTAGCAATCTATAATGGCAGTAATCAGAACCATCATTAGGATTACTCAGAACTCAGAGTGTGATTTTTTAAATGGTAGGGCTTTATTTATCAATATTTTTAATTACATTTAAAAAAAAATAAATACCCCCTCAAGCAGCTGCTTGCCACAGAGGTCTAACAGGAGCCTGTCAGTTTATATGCCATAGTAGGTCTGAGAGGATGGCAGGACCTCAGCAGAAAAACAACACATACATCCATGCCTTACCCGGGGTTCAAACCCAGATCCCTTAGATCAGTAGCCAAGTGTGCTAACCACTCAGCCACAGCAACAAATGAATTTCAAGAAATTAAAGGCAAGAAATTACTATTTTTAACCAAAATTTCTGCTAGAATTTTAGAATTAAACTTTTTTGTAGCAGTTATGCAGCTTCATAATAAAGCAACTTGTTCTCAAATTCAGTGCATCGATTAAATTTTAAATGCTTTGAAACATTTTTTTCATAGTTCTTTATTACTTTTCTGATATATTTTTTCATTTTTAATTTAAATTATCTAGTTTTTAAAGCAAAATTATTTTCAATGACACTGTTTTACTTAGCCCTAGAGTTTGCTGATCGTCAAAAGGTTAAGAATATGCATTATATGTATAAATGACTAAATAATTTAGAAAAAACGAAATAAATTAGAAATTTAAGCAATAATCAAAATATTATGAACTGTTTATATTAGGTGCTATATTAGGAAAGTGTTATATAGGAAAAACGAGAAAAAAATATATATTTTTGAAATTTCACTAAAGGTAAATTGGAAAAAATACAGTAAAATTTTGCAATGTTTTAAAAAAATGCTTAAAAAATTTGACCTATCATTTTTCTTTTTAGAATTTTTGCCACTTTATTATGCAAAATTAAAATGTTCTTTCTTTCGATATATAAAATGACATATTTCCATTCATCAGAGGTCCCAGGTCATACCAGGAAAACATCTCCCAGACATGCGCCAGCCTTACTTGACAGTCTGGGTGTTGATTCTTGTGTGTCTGACACTGCATCCACCACCACCCGTCACTTCTGTGGAGTAAACACCTCGATTCGTCGGAGAAGGCAACCTTTTTCCACTCTTCCACTGTCCAATGACGGTAGTCCTGCGCGAACTGCAGGTGTCGTTGCCGACGGATCTTAGTTAACATGGGTGCCTTTACGCAATGTTGACTATGGAGACCCATGCGAAACAAGGTTCACTCTAGTTATCGGGGGCACGCACCTGGGTGCCCCAGCATTCATTTGAGTGATCAATTACTGCACTGTTGTGCATCGATTGCCCTTTACCAGTTGACGTTGGATTGGGTTGTTTTACCTCTGAGGAGCATTTTTTTGCACACCATGGGCTAAATGGCCAGGTCACATGGACCCCTAAGGCTCAGAGAAGGTTGGGGGAGGGGACCCACTGGAACAGCTGATGGAAGGCAGATGTTAGCCTCCCATCAAGGACATCCAGTGTGTTCTTTAATGTGCACAGGGTATGGCTCTCCCGTACATGGGGTCATGGCCGACGGACAGTGGCCTTTCCAAGCCCATCAGTGTCCCCTACTGACCGTGGGAAGGACGGGGAATTTTGCAAAGATAAATCTCAACGCTGAGCCAGCTGGGACTTGAACCTGGGAACTACAGATTATGAGCCTGGCACGCTACCGACTGAGCCACCCCCCGCCCCTTACCAGTTAACGGAGGCAACATTCTCCTCTGGGGTCGATGGCCTTTGGGGCTCCACAGTTATGACGTCTGTTTGGTGTACCAGCATCCATTCTTGATACACCCTTACTGCAACACCTTGTGAAAGCTCATGAAGTCTGCTGTTTCCGAGATGCTTCCACCCTTGGGCGCGGTAGCTGATGATCATTCCTTTTTGAACATCCGTCAAATCAATACCTCTGTCCATTGTGCTCACGTTATGGGTGGTCATATTATTCTGATACGACTGTGTATATATAATACATGCATTGCAAGAAATATGCATTTTTGAAGATCACTGAAATGGAGAAATGAATACATCAGAATGGTGTTACTGATTGGAATTTTCACTGGTCCCCATCCATAAACTCTTTATAGATCCAGGCCTGGCATAGTCGGAAAGCTTCCATCCTTTGCCCAAATCCAAGTCCTTGGAGTCTTTGTGATCAGGGGTACTGTTACTGTACATGAGATAAGTGCAAATGCATGTATGGCATTTGTTTTAGGGGGCAAATTTGCAAATGACCATGCGGTGAGGTTAACCAGAGAAGGTATGATCTATTTTTCAATAGATGATTTTTGATTGCTTTTAAAAATGCCATTAAATTTAACTATTAATCATTAAATCTAAAATCAAACTGGAAGAAAGGGGTGGCAGAGTCCAAGTTCCCTCCAGGCGGCAAAATGGCCAGTGCCAGTCCTGTTTGTGATCTGTCCATGTATAAAAAGGTGTGCGGGGAGTTTTTACGAAAAACCAATTGCTCGAAAACTTTTGATTTCAAACAACTGACTTCTTTGAAAGTCAATTGTTCGAATGACGAGTTTTTTAGAAATTCAATTTTTTTAATGAGTTTTCCGTAGGACGAATTTTTCGAAATGGAGATTTTTTTTTTTTGAAAAACAAGGGCCCGTCTCTTTATTGCATCAGAAACTTATGTTTTGTTGTTAGAAATAAATTAAAAAAAATTTTTTGGTTGCATAATTATCGCATTTCCAAAAATTTCCAATAGCTTCCATTGCACCCTCTAACAGTGGAATTTTTTGAAAATGACTAACTTTTAAACAAATATTATAAACGATTTATTTATGATGGAAATTTGAAACGTTGGTGGTGGAGTATCACGCTCAAGGCATTTCACTGACAGTAATGCTTTGGCTCCTTACGCAGGGGAGGGGGGAGGATTAACTCTTGTTTTAAGACATATAAGAAAAATTCTTTTTTTCTCGTTTACTAAGTGTCGAATACAGAAAAATGAAGTTGGAGGGTATGCTCGATTTAAAATTATTGTTACAACTAAAAAATAATTGTATAACTGGAAAAATGTTTTAAACTTTATAAAAGCATAATTTTAAATTAATTTTTTTTTCATTATTTGATATATTTGAAATAATAAAACTCTGAGAACATTTTGATTTCGAAACTTTCTTTTTTCTTAATCTAAATATGATAATATTCATATCTAACGTTTTCCTGGAAAATGAAAAATGTTTCGAAATTTTTCAAGCTGTTATTTAATGTGTGCACTCAGTATATATATATATGCACTCAGTTGCTATATCACCACTACTTAAGTGGCACTCAGTGGCCACTTTAAAATAAGAATATCCCCATATTGTGCCAATAGAAAGACAAATTCGAATCTATAATATAAATTTTAATATTATTACTAAATACTTATGCTAACTTTTTATAGAAAACCTGAGGTATAAGATACATTTCTGAATGTAGTCGATTTAGATATTAAACATTCCTTACTCATTACCAAAAGAACAATGGAAGCAGAATTATTTAAGATCATCGACAAGGTTATCAAATTACTGATCTCAAAAATGTTTAAATTTAAAAATTAGAAAACAAAATTTCAACTGTTTTTGTAGTGAATATTTCAATTTTGTCAGATTCAGAATTTTATTTTTTCGAAATAAGTTAACTTATTCATAGATTTGTCATAGATTTAACTGAATCTGTAAATTATTTTGGGTCACATTTTTTCAGAAATATTTTATTTTAGATCCAACAGCTATTCGAAATTTCTCACCCATTCATATAATATGCAATAGTATAACATAATTTAAGGCCTTGGAGAGTGTCATAGGCCATAAACGATTTTCATAACTCTTTAAATACCGAACAAATACTGTTTAATGGATACTAAAGATATATTTTCTATCATATTTTGCATTAAATTTTTTCTGAAGAAATTTGCAGAGCTTCAAATTTGAGTGGTCTTGGAATCACTTGAAGATTGGATTGGATTGTTTTACCTCTGAGCGGCACTTTTTTGCACACCATGGGCTAAATGACCAGGCCACAAGGACCCCGAAGGCTCAGAGAAGGTTGGGGGAGGGGATCCACTGGAACAGATGTTGGGAGACAGATGGTAGCCTCCCGTCAAGTCCATCCAGCGTGTTCTTTAACGTGCACAGGGTATGGCTCTCCCGCACATGGGGCCACGACTTAACGTCCCATCCGACAGACGACGGCCTTTCCAAGCCCATCGGTGTCCCCTACTGACCATGGGCAGGGCGGGGAAATTTTGCGGAGATAAATCTCAATGCTGACTCAGCTGGGACTCGAACCTGGGAACTACAGATTACGAGCCTGGCGCGCTACTGACTGAGCCACCCCACCCCCAATCACTTGAAGATAAACGAGAAAAAATATATCAATCCTACTATGGGCACACAGCTTAATTAGCAGCAACACAAGTCCATACTAATCCCTTTCCCCTTTTGCTTCCCATTTCATGCGACTCTTCTGGTCAGGGGAACTGTCAGCGAGCAATGAATGAACCCAATAGAGCCAAAGCTGTCTGAAGAGAAAGCCTGATGTCATAAGACCCTTGTGGCACAGCCCATATCATATCAACACAGAGGCTCAGTCGAAGTGCGAAGATTGTGTGCATTGCATGCTTTGTATCTCACCATGCTGTTTGCAACAGTTCCTTTGTGTTAAAGGTAGGTACTATTTCTTTATTCAGTTGTATAGATAAATACTAAAATTATAATTACATATATATATTGTTTATATTGAAGTGTATTTAAAGTAATTATTATTCTAACCATGCCTTGTAAATGTTGTGTTCCTGGCTGCCATAGTAATTATAGTAGATTGCCATATGTAAATGTATTTCATTGTTCACTTAACAACAAAAACGGATTTAGTATTGGATGTATGTCAACAGCTAATTAACATGTGTGACCGTGGAGGGCTAACCTATCCTACTGAAGTTTCATAAATGTATGAATATTATGTATGATGTTTTTCAAACACTGATATCAAGTAATGTAGAGAAGCAATTTTTGAACTGCAAAAATCAATTATTGACATATGTTAATATTGTAAATAATATAATACCCCCTCAAGCAGCTGCTTGCCACAGAGGTCTGACAGGAGCCTGTCAGTTTATATGCCATAGTAGAAGGTCTGAGAGGATGGCAGGACCTCAGCAGAAAAACAACACGAACATCCATGCCTTACCCGGGGCTCGGACCCAGGTCCCGTAGATCAGTAGCCAAGCACGCTAACCACTCGGCCACGGGATGGGAGAAAAAAGAGTTTAGCACCAATTTTCAGTATCATGTGGAAATGTTTATATGCATAATTACACCCAATCCAAATATGCACCAGAGAAATGGTGAAATTTGGTGAAATGATTAATCATATGCCATCTATGTCTATATGTCAAATTTTATTGGTCTACTAGTCATGTCTAAAATCATCATCATCATCATCCTCAAGCAGCCATGGGCTACCAGACCAGTGCTGCTTCAGGCTGCTGAGGTCCAACCAAACCGTGCAGTTTAATTCTCCAAGCATATCTGTCCTGAGCTACATCTGCTGCATCCGGCCACTGCACACCAATTCTAACAAGGTCCTGTTTGACATTGTCAGCCCACTGCATCCTAGGTCTCCCCAACTTTCTGAGGTCTTTAGGCACACTGTTCATAACCCTATTCGCAATCTATAATTATCCATACGGGCAACATGGCCAAACCAGCGGAGTCTATCTCTGCACAATATGCTGCTTAAAGGAGGTTACAGACTCCATTGCCTAACCTCATCATTAGTTACAAAGTTAAACCACCTAATACCCAAGATACTACGTAAGCATCTAGAATCAAAAGCATCTAGTTTCCTGTTATCTTGTTTACACACGTCCAAGTTTCACTACCATAACTAACCCTAGAAAGAACCAAACTATTATACAGTCTAATTTTAGTCTTTAGGTGTATACACCTATTTCTCCACACTCTACATAGATTCTTAAAAGTCCCGGCAGCAATCCCTATTCATCTGTTAATCTCATGCCGCACATCACCAGTATCTGTTACATAGCTCCCAAGGTAATTAAACTGTGACACCTGCTCAAGACTCCAACCATTCAGATGAACTGAATCACAACCTGCCTGACCAATTTTCAACACTTTAGTTTTCTCTCTGTGTATAACCAAATCTACTCTACTACCAATCTAATCAACAGCTCGAATGAAAGAGTTCATCTCATCAACATCATTTGCCAAAAGGGCTAAAATCATCAGCATAATCTAAATCAGAATTTTTAGTATCTTTAGACCATTTAAGACCAAAATCTTTTCCTTGTATTGAATTTCGCATAACGTAATCAATAACCAAACTAAAGAGAAAAGGAGACAAAATGCACCCTTATCGAACACCAGAAGTAATGCTAAACCAACTGCTACAAGCCTTACCAACTCTCACACACGACTCAGTGCTATTATAGAGAGCTTTCATTAGTTAACTAACTTGTCTGATATATCATATGATCTCACAATCAACCACAAATTTTGTCGATCAACAGAGTCGAAAGCCTTTTTGAAATCAACAAAGCTAGCAACCAAAGGTTTCTGAAACTCTAAACATTTCTCAAGACTCTGCCTAAGTGAAATTATCTGATCCACACATCCCCTACCACTTCTGAATCCACATTGCTCATCACGCAATTGCCTGTCAACCAGATTTTTAATTCTATTAAGCACAATCATGCAAAGAACTTTACCTGGAACAGAAAGTAGGCTGATATCCCTATAGTTATCACAAGAAGTGTGATCACCTTTTTTGAAAATAGGGATAATAATAGCTCTGGTAAAATCTTTAGGAACCATGCCTTTATCATAAAAAATATTCAAAATTTCAGTCATTCAAGTGGTAACTGAAATATTTCCAGCTCTAAACATTTCTATAGTAATTTAATCTACCACTGGCGATTTATGAAGTTTAAGTTTAGAAACAGCCAAAATAACTTCAGATTGTGTTATAGAGCCAACATTAAAGACCCCAATACATTTATCATCACTACAAACAATGGGAATAGAACTAACTACATTGTTTAGAACCAGCCCACCTAGCCATGACAGAAACCTCACCTTCTATAACCTTACCTTGTTTATCCTTCAATCCCTGTATACCTGTCCGTTTTCTACCACACAATACATTAACTATCTGGTACAGCTCTCTGGTGTTGTACTGTCTAACTGTTTCCTCGGCTTTGTCAGCCAAGCCATCAAGCCAAAGATTCTTATCAGCAGCTAACTGATTTTTTACACGTTTATTAAGTTCTCTGTAATGCTTTCTATTACGACTAAGAGGGTAACTAACTGACCTACTAGTCCTAATATTGTTGATTAAGGACATTCCTGCAGTTCTTTCTTTCCGAAATAAGCTCAAGTGCCTTATCACTCAGATAATTCTGTCTCTTCTGCTCCTTTTTTCCTAAAAGAGTACTGTTAGTGTCCAAAACAGCCTGTTTAAAATGATCCCATTCTTCCTCAACTTCAGTAGTAAGCATACCATGACTGCCATAATGACTAAGTAACCTATCATGGTAAGTTTTGGCTATAACTGGGTCTTTCAGAGCTTCAGTATTAAAAGCAAATTTTTTAACCCTAGCACAACACTTTTTAAGTTTAAGTTGCAAGACACTTTTAACTAGGTAATGGTCAGATCCAATTTCAGCTCCCCTATATGCCCTGGTATTCTAAACAGAACTAGCCCATTTGCTGTTAATTAATATATAATCAATCATATTCTTATGTAGCCCATCAGGTGAAACTCATATGTACTTATGTATATCGTGGTGTTTGTAATAAGTGTTAGTTATTCTGAATCCATTGAGTTTACTTACCTGCAGGAGACGTTGCCCATTACCATTGCAGCTACCAATACCAAAAGGGCCTATTACCCCTCCCCAAAGGTCAGAGTCAGTACCAACTTTGGCATTGAAGTCACCAAGAACAAGGGTAATATCTCCTTTCTTTTCAGAATTCAAAATATCCTGAAACTGGCTGTAAAATGCATCCTTCTCATTCTCATCTGAGTCCTCTGTGGGGGCATAACAACAGATGACATTCGTCTTTAAATTTTGTTTTAAATTTTGCTGTAAGAAATCTTTTATTAGTCATTAGTCATATCCTAGAAGAGCATCACTGGCATGTCTGCTGAGAAGCAAACCTGCACCTTGGAAATGCTTTCCATCTTCCCTCCCGAAAAGAGAATTTTAAAGTTATTTTTAAGTATCTCACCTTTACCTTTCCATCTGGTTACTTGGAAGCCTAGAATATCTAGTTTATAATGCTGGAATTCCGGTGTGAGGACATCAAGAGAATAATCTCTATATAATGTCCTCACGTTCCTGCAGAGAAAAAATGATTAGTAGGATTTTTAAAGAAACTAGGTTTATTGAGATAGGTAGGGCCAACAATATCAAACAGCCACCTGATCGCAGGCATGGGGCAAAGCCTATTCCTCCTCCGCTAAAGGCTGAAGCCACCGATGCTGGTAGGAACTTCAGGCACCACCTTTTCAAGTGGACTTTTTCAAGAGCCACATGGCCTGCCTGAGACACATTACTCCAGTTTAGGCTTGACGATGCCCAACTAGCTAAGTAAGGTTCAGGTACCTGCAATGGCCTCTGATTAGGATTATCCACCAGCTGATATAAAGTATCCCATGCCTCTGTTCACTTAGGGCTGGGAACACAGAAGCAAACAGAAAACACAGCGGCAGATTCTTCCGTGACAGAGGCCCACCAGTGCAGCAAGTCCAGAATCCATAATCAAGCTCAAATCCATAAACAAGTCCAGTCTAGTAGGTATAAATGGTCAGCACCAAGACCCTGTGAAGTTGACCAATCCTCAGCAGGGTTGAAAAAAAAGAAAAAAGTGGCCATAGATGACCAGATCAGTAGGCCATACTGAACTGGCAGCCCTCCCCTTCCGTTCCCTTCCAAAAGAGAATATCTCTTTTGAAAGGTACTAACGGCCTGCACCACGAGAAGGTGGGGTCGGACATTAGGTGCTAGACCTTGCTGGTTCTGTGCATCATCACTAGGGATTGGTACACAGCTCTCCTTCCAGTTTATGCCTAGCTACCATTTACAGAAGACATTGGTATATATTTGATGTGGGTTTCAAATAATTATTTGTCTTGTAATTATTATCATTAGTATATGGTATTCAATGTTATCATTTTAACAAGCTACATGGGTCATATTTCTTGTTATTATGGAACTTTCTTCACTTTTGCACTGAAATCTAGGATTTTTGCTATATTACTATGTATTCTGTTAGACAATAATATAGGGTAAGACAATAATATAGGGTTCCCATTGGTATACTTATTAATTTTCACTTGTCTACTGATATGTTTCAATGATAGATATTGTTTATCACAAACTATTTTTTGAAGCATAAGTATGATTGATTTATCATTGGTATTCATTGGTTCCATACCCGTTCTGCAATGGGTACGGAACTCTCTTCAATGTTGCATTGCAATCTGTAATTTTTTTAAATTCTTATGTCCTTACAAACTATGTAAGGCAATAACATAGTGGTCACATGAGGTGCTTATTAATTTTCACTTGTCTACTGGTATGTCTCAATGATAGACATTAGTTGTCACAAACTATTTTTTTTGAAGCTTACAATATGATTGATTTATCATTGGTATATTTGATGTGGGTTTCAAATATTTGTCTTGTAGTTTCTATCATCAGTATATGGTATTCAATATTATCATTTTTATTAATAATCTGTATGGGTTGTATTTCTTGTTATTATGGAACATCCTCAAGTTGCACTGAAATCTATAATTTTTTTTATATTTCTATGAATCCTCTTACAATTTATGTAAGGCAATAACATAGTGATCCCATGGTGTATTTATTAATTTTCACTTATTTCAATATATATATAATATATATTTCTATGAGTTACGTCTCAATGATAGACAATGGTTGTTGCAAAATGCTTTCTGAAGCATACAATATGATCGAGTCATTGGCATATTTGATGTGGATTTCGAATATTTACTTTTTTTGTTGGATAGTCAATATAAAATAAATAAATAAATACCCCCTCAAGCAGCTGCTTGCCACAGAGGTCTGACAGGAGCCTGTCAGTTTATATGCCAGAGTAGAAGTTCTGAGAGGATGGCAGGACCTCAGCAAAAAAACAACACGAACATCCATGCCTTACCCAGGGCTCGAACCCAGGTCCCGTAGATCAGCAGACAAGTGCGCTAACCACTCGGCCACGGGACGGCTAATAATCCAAGCATACCATTAAACAACTAACTGCACTTTCCGATCAATGAAGCCTAAAAAATAAATAAATTGTTAAATAATATTTTGCTGATCTGCAGTTATAGAGAACCCAGAAATTAACCCCATCAGAGACAACCAAAAAAACACCAGAAAATCGCAAAAAAAAATTAAATAATTCCACCAGAGACAACAAGCCTAAAAGATACAAATATTGTAAACAATTCACCACCTATTCGCATTATAAAAAAATCCCCAGAACTAAATAATCCCATGAGGGGCAACAAATGTAAAAAAAACAAGAAAATCAAACAATTTTCTGCTGATTCATATTATTACAAATAATTATTATTAAACTCAACTCATTAAGTATCCACTAATAATTTCCACTCTGTAAATTGATTCAAATATTTAGAGGAAAAATTGTCTTGAGCTGGGTGGGATACGAACAGAACCTCCTGATAACATGTCAGGTGCTCTGGACCACTGAGCTACCGGCCACCGATCAAGATCTCCTATAACTGATGTTACGAACATTCTCAACCTACTTTCCTAATTTGTAGGGAGTCTTCAGGCAATCCCGCCTCAAGCGGCTTTTTGATGCCTTTTCTTAGATGGAATGCGTCTTATGAGTATGCAATCTACAAAAACATGTTATCAGGAGGTCGTAGGTTTGCATCCCACCCAGCTCAAGACAATTTCACATTATTAAAAGCCCTCAGAACAGTCGTGCAAATTCTAAATCCCATCATCCCACATTTCTTACTTAACCTAAACATCTTTATGCCAGGGGTTTTTTACAGTTATTAGCCAAGAGATTGCGCCAGCATCCTACTCTTTTTCACTTACGTTACTTTGCAAATCTTATGTTCCATTATAACCATCTAATCCGCCATCTAATGAGCTGAGCGATTTAAACTGCAGAAGTACAAACACTGTTTCAGCGAAATGCAGAGTGGTTATAGAAATTTGGTCCCACATTGCCAGCAGAAATTTGCTGGTTGTGAGCTGTCTAGTTCCCCTTTACTATATCTATGGTCGGGCAACATGTGCACAGCAGGTGGTTGAGGTTCAGTCCCCAATGTTGTAAAATGTTGCCTAGTGTTGAAGTCATTAACAAAATTTTGAAAATTGCATTACTTTGAAACATTTTAGCTAATCTTGCCCACAAATATTAAATGCTCACTTTCAAAGAGAATAAAATTTTTATTTTAAGCTTTAAGTACCCTCTAACAGTGGAATTTCAAAGTATAAGACGATCAGGAAATTGCAATGAGAGTAATTTTACTTTTACAAATAACTATTAAAGAAAAAAAGAATTTTTCTTTTTTTCTCATAAAGCTACATTGTTGCATTTTCCCAGCCCCTTGGGATAAGGAGGCAAAGCATTGCAGCAAAATGTATATGACATTTTATGTCAAAATTTCAAATTCTGACCATAAATATATTGTTTGCAATATTCATTAAAAATTTTGGCAATCCCACTATTAGAGGAAGTTGTAGAAAGTTTTAATTTTCAGCCTTTAGTACTCTCTAATAGTGGAAATTTGAACTAATGGATGATTAGGAAAATGAAATAGTAATATTTTATTAGTACCTATGGCTGGATCAAAAGTGGGAGGGGAAGGTTCATATCATCTCCTTTGAGAATATTAATCAAAACAGTAGAGAAAAAATTACAAATGTATATTTAACTTATTTTTCAAGAACGTTTGTGCAAACCATTAAAACACAGGGAAAAATTGTACAATGGAATGGCAATCTGGCTAGATCTTGCCCCCTCCTCCAAACTCGAATTACTTGACCAACCACCTTAACTTTTTCTATATTCGGCCCTATTAGTAAACAAGAGAAAAAGGATTTTTTTATTTATGCAGTAAAACAAGACAGGTGCTGCCTCCCTCCCTCATGTAAAGAGCCAAAGTACTGCTGTCAGTGAAATGCCTTGAGCGTGATACTCCATCACCAACATTTCCATCATAAATAAATCGTTTATAATATTTGTTTTAACATTTAGACATTTTCAAAAAATTCCACCATTAGAGGGCACAATTGAAGTTATGGAAAATTTTGAAAATGCAAATGATCATATTTCGTCAATAATTATCCAACCCAAAAAGAATTTTTAATTTATCTCTAACAACAAAAAACAAGTGTTTGATGCAATAAGTAGAAGGGCCCTAGTTTTTCGAAAAAATCTCCATTTTCGAAAAATTCGTCATTAGGAAAACTGTCATTCAAAAATTGGAATTTCGAACAATTGACTTTCGAAGAACTGATTTTCCAATGACTGACTTTCGAAGAACTGATTTTCCAATGACTGACTTTTGAAGAATTGGTTTTCCAACAACTGATTTTTGAACAATTATTTATTGCACCCAGTTTCAATGAACAGTCAAAATCTAGTAGTTGTATTGCACATTCAGTCAATATATTGCATTTTAATAATCTTATTATATGGCCCAATTCTTTAAATAAGTTCACTATAAATATGACTCTCAAATAATCTTATGCTAGGAACTTGAAAAGTTTGTAACACTAAAAATAGGTAAGGAGAGCAATTTACCACCCTCTTTACCTCTCCTGGTTTAATTATCAGTTACTTTTGTTCTTTTAAGCATAATGAACTTAATGCAGAAATTTTAAGCATAGCTTTTTTTTTGCCACTCGCAGAAAAATTTCCGCTTACCACAGAAAATAAAGAAAAAATTGTGCTCTTAATTTCCGAAAAGAGACTTCAAATTGCATAAAAATAATCTAATGAATAAATATAAAGTAACTGAGACATCCCATGGCCAAGTGGTTAGTGTGCTTGGCTACTGATCAAAGGGGCATAGGTACATGCCCTGTGAATAAGGCATGGATGCTTGCTGTTGTCGTTCTGCTGAGGTCTTGCCTTACAGATCTCTATGGTGTATTAAACTTTATGCTCCTGTCTGACCTCTGTGGCAAATAGCTGCTTGAGAGGTATTTAGTTTTATTAAAGAAATTGAAAACATTTCTTTTTAACTTTATAAGACAAGACATGCATCATCACTGTTTTATTGAAACACGTGAACTATCTCCTTTCTTTCTCTCAACATATGAACAGCATGAGACTGAATGTTAATGGATTTGCAAACATATACAATAAAACTGTTTTGGGGGAGGGGGTGTAACACTCCAAATGTATGTTAAACTTCTTAACTTTGGACCTTTTGATTGATCCAAATTAAACTAATTTTCCAGATAGCACCAGGTGCCAGACAATTAATCTTGCCAAATAAAGTTAAATGAAGGTTTGTTAAGTATCTCTTGCATTACTTAGTTATAAAAAATTCAAAACATTATCAAATTATTAAAGTTAAAATCTAATCAAAATCAATTTCTCCTGCTCAAGAGAAAAAATGAAAAAGTTATATTTCATAAAACAAAGTTTATTTCCAAAAAAAATCAAGACTCGCCAAGCAAATGTCTATACAAAACAGTCTGAGCAACTAAAGCTCACTCCAAACATCTCCCAAACCGACAAACTTCTCAACTAACATCGTCTCAACTACTTCATTCTCAAATTACAACTCCAAAACTAACATTCTGACTAGTTTCCTTCCTACTAACATTTTGACAACTAGCATCTCAACTACCTCTCTCCTACTCAACTTCATCCAACTAACTTCGTGACCTAACATGACTTATATTACAAGTGCCGTGCAACTGACACGTGTGTATTTGCATAAACTTACATTCGCGCTAGCTATGATGCAAGAGGGAGTGTGTCCTTACATGTGAATTAGTGGCTATTAATCAAAAGTTGGAGTTGCGCATATGCAACTCCCTTAGTGGACTTGGGCGAAGAGAAATGATGATACCAACTAAAAATTAAAAGTCCCAAAATGATAAATATAATGTAAATAAAGTAAAAACTGGTTAAGGAAAGCAGCTGTGTGTTTTACGCAAGTTTCTAAGTATATCTTATAAGAGAAAAATCTTAAATGTACCAACACAAAAACAGTGAAAAATAATTTTTCCATTATTTATTATGTTATATCGTTATTCAAAAATCATTTTGTTATTTCATTACATTATCTTCTACTATGGCATATAAACAGACAGGCTCCTGTCAGACCTCTGTGGCAAGCAGCTGCTTGAGGGGGTATTTATTTTTATTTTTTTTTACACGACATTTTCCAACACTGGTCAGAACACTAGAAATGAAACTAATTGATTATCTAAGTGCAGTACATAAGAATAAAGGCATAAACTAAATCACTGCTATTTGATGCTATTATGAATGTGCATACAACCACTACAGGATTAAATAAATTTATTTTTAAACTTCATAACTTTTCAAGCAGAATCAACACGCAAAAAAAATATATTATAGACAAACGTTATTTTTTACATTAGAAACAGTTTGAAAAATGGCAATTTCTATTTGAAAAAAAATAAAATTAGCATCTTGTGCTAAGAAATGATAAACACTCCTTGACCACTAGAATCAGAAAACTGAAAACAGTAAATCCAACTAGGCCTCACAAAGGGCTAAATATTAATTCTAATAGAATCGATTAAAGTTTTGGTTTTCAGTCTTGTAATTTAGCTACTTAAAATTAATTAGAAGAGTAACATATTGCCTATAGTGAATATGGGATGCTCATTTTCAAAGAGAGTTTATTATTTTCCACAAATAGCACCTGCCAACAGTGGAAATTCAAGCTACATATGATTGGGAAAATGCAAGTAATATTTTATTAACAACTGTAAAATGCAAAATGAATTTTTCTCTTAAAAGAGTTGTATTTTTTCACCCCTCTGAGAATAAGGAGACAAATCATTGTTGCCAGTGTAAACCTCTTGACCATCACTCCTATCACCAAAATTTCAAATTTCTATCATAAACAGATCATTGTAATAATTAAAGTGTTGCCATTTTTCAATTTTTCCCACCATTAGAGGATAATATTCAAGCTGTTAATAGATTCAAAAAATATTAATTGTAACATTTCATCAATAGTTATCCAAACCCAAAAAGAATTTATTTAAAAAAAGTAAAAAAGTTCAATATTAACAGATAGACAAACAGATAACAAAGTATATATGCTAATGGTACAAATTAAAGATCTGAGTCAAATACACATTTTTTGCAACTATATTCATTCAATCAAAGAATCATGTAAGTATTAGCATTAACCTTTCCAGGTCCCCATCAATTATATATGTTGGCAGAATCTGAAATGGGAGGACAGAAATAGCATATTTGCTTTTAGTACCATACACGAAAAGCCAGGCATCCAATGCAAGCATCCATATGCCAAATTAATCAGAAAATAAAATATTTAACAAAAAAGACTAGTTTTATTTTAATAGAACTTTTTTAGTCATGTAGTAAAAAGAATGCATCTGGCAACACATCATCATCCTCAAGCAGCCATAGGCTACGGAGGTCCAACCACACTGAGCAATTTAGTTCTCCAAGCAAATCTGTCCTGAGTAACATTTGCTGCATCCGGCCACTGCACACCAATTTTAACAAGGTCCTGTTTGACATTGTCAGCCCACCGCATCCTAGGTCTCCCCAACTTTCTGAGGTCTTTAGGCACACTGTTCATAACCCTATTCGCAATCTATAATTATCCATACGGGCAACATGGCCAAACCAGCGGAGTCTATCTCTGCACAATATGCTGCTTAAAGGAGGTTACAGATTCCATTGCTAACCTGATCATTAGTTACAAAGTTAAACCACCTAATACCCAAGATACTATGTAAGCATCTAGAATCAAAAGCATCTAGTTTCCTGTTATCTTGTTTACACAGCATCCAAGTTTCACTACCATAACTAACCCTAGAAAGAACCAAACTATTATACAATCTAATTTTAGTCTTTAGGTGTATACGCCTATTTCTCCACACTCTCGATAGATTCTTAAAAGTCCCAGCAGCAATCCCTATTCATCTGTTAATCTCATGCCGCACATCACCAGTATCTGTTACATAGCTCCCAAGGTAATTAAACTGTGACACCTGCTCAAGACTCCAACCATTCAGATGAACTGAATCACAACCTGCCTGACCTTTAGTTTTCTCTCTGTTTATAACCAAACCTAATCTACTACCAGTCTCATCAACAGCTTGAATGAAAAAATTTCATCTCATCAACATCATTTGCCAGAAGGGCTACATATCAGTATAATTTAAATCAGAAATTTTCATATCTCCAGATCATTTAAGGCCAAAATCTTTCCCTTGCAGTGAATTTCACATAACATAATCAGTAACCAAACTAAAGAGAAAAGGAGACAAAATGCACTCTTGTCGAACACCAGAAGTAATGCTAAACCAACTGCTACAAGCCTTACCAACTCTCACACACGACTCAGTGTTATTATAGAGAGCTTTCATTATGTTAACTAACTTGTCTGGTATACCATATGATTTCACAATCAACCACAAATTATGATGATCAACAGAGTCAAAAGCCTTTTTGAAATCAACAAAGCTAGCAACCAAAGGTTTCTGAAACTCTAAACATTTCTCAAGAATCTGCCTAAGTGAAAATATCTGATCCACACATCCCCTACCACTTCTGAATCCACATTGCTCATCACGCAATTGCCTGTCAACCAGATTTTTAATTCTATTAAGCACAATCATGGAAAGAACTTTACCTGGAACAGAGAGTAGGCTGATACCCCTATAGTTATCACAAGAACTGCGATGACCTTTTTTGAAAATAGGGATAATAATAGCTCTGGTAAAATCTTTAGGAACCATGCCTTTATCATAAAAGTTATTCAAAATTTCAGTCATCCAAGTGGTAACCGAAACATTCCCAGCTCTGAGCATTTCTGTAGTAATTTCAACTACCCCTGGGGATTTATGAAGTTGAAGTATAGAGATAGCCAAAATAACTTCAGATTGTGTTATAGGGCCAACATTAAAGCTGCCAATGCATCTATCATCATTACAAACAATGGGAATAGAACTAACCACATTGTTTAGAACATCACTGAAATGCTCAGCCCACCTAGTCATGACAGAATCCTCCCCTTCTATAACCTTACCTTTTTTATCCTTCAATCCTTGTATACCTGTCTGTTTTCTACCACACAAAACATTACTATCTGGTACTTGGCTGTTGTGCTATCTGCTTCCTCAACTTTGTCAACCAAGCTATCAAGCCAAAGATTGTTATCAGCAGCTAACTGATCCTTTACACATTTATTAAGCTCTCTGTAATCCTTTCTATTAGGACTAGTAGGGTACTGATTAAGGACATTCCTGCAGTTCCTTCTTTCTGAAATAAGCTCAAGTGTCTAATCACTTAAATAATTCTGCCTCCTCTGCTCCTTTTTTCTTAAAAGAGTACTGTTAGTTACCAAAAAAGCCTGTTTATAATGGTCCCATTCTTCAACTTCAGTAGTAAGCAAACCATGACTGTCATAATGACTAAGTAACCTATCATGGTAAGCTTCAGCTATAAATGGGTCTTTCAGTATTAAAGGTAAATTTTTTAATCTTAGCATACCTCTTAAGTTTAAGTCGCAAGATACTTTTAACAAGGTACTGGTCAGATCCAATTTCAGCTCCCCTACATGAACTGGTATTCCTAAGAACAGCAAAACTAGCATGTCTGCTGAGAAGCAAACCCACGCCTTGGTGATGCTTATTGTCGCCCTCCCTGAAAAGAGAAATTTAAGATTATTTTTAAGAATCTGTCCATCTGGTCTCCTGTAAGCCGAGAATATCTAAATTATAATGGTGGAATCCTTGTGTGAGGACATCAAAAGAAAAAGCTCTGTGCAGAGTCCTCACATTCCAACTACCTATAGAGAGAAAATGGTTAGTGGGATGTTTAAAGAAACTATGTTTATTGAAAGAGGGAATGCCGACAATATCAACAGTCCCCTAATCGCAGATATGGGGCAAAGACCCTTTCTCCCACTAGTAAAGGCTTAAACCATCTACACTGGAAGACTTCCTCCAATATAGAATTTGGTAATGCCCGTAGAAGAAAGAGTTCAGGTGCTTGCTTTGACCTCTGCTCAGGATTACCACCAGCTAATAAAATATCCTGTGAATCTATTCACTTAGGGCTGTCAACCCACAAACAAATAGAAAACAGCGAAAGATTTCCCCTCCACAGAAGCGCACCAAAATCAGGATCCATAATGAAGCTCAGAGCCTTACATCAGTCCAGTAGGGTTTATATGGTCAGCACCAAGACCCTGTGTGGTTGACCATTCCTCAGCAGGGCAGAAAAAAGAGAAAAGTAGTCATAGTTGTCCAGATCAGTAGACCACACTAATCTAATGGCACCATGAGAAAGCAGTGTCGGACATTTATTATATTAATATTATTTTAATTTATTTATTTACATTTATTTATTGAATTTTAAAGTTATGTTATATTGGTGATGGCTTTATAAAGACGTTTGGGATATTGTATGGTAATGTAGGTTTACCCAAGTGTGCATGTAGAAAAAGCAGGTAGGGGAGGGGGGCTAATTTAAGTTTGAGTAATTATTGAGGACTATTTTTCGTGCTAAGTGTGGTGAGGTTATGTCATTATTACTGATTTCATTTCGATTTATGTAAATAACAAGGCTTTTCAGCAAAAATTCAATGGAATTTTGTGGAGGGGGAGAATAATATTCTTGCATCATTAAATTGTGGTGTTAAGTTGCAGGAAACGGCAGCTTGAGTTATGGACGTTTCTTGGTTAGTCTTTTCATAATCTTCCTGATGTTCTGACTATCAGATTGAAAACTGTCTGAAAGTTTTGTTTATATATTTATTTTTCTGATGGAATTCCTTTTGGTTCTCAATATGGATAACACAAATACCACTTGAAGACATTTGTTGGTGGGGTGGGGGTGGCTCAGTCAGTAGTGCGCCAGGCTCGTAATCTGCAGTTCCCAGGTTCGAGTCCCAGCTGGGTCAGCGTTGAGATTTATCTCTGCAAAATTCCCCACCCTGCCTACGGTCAGTAGGGGACACCGATGGGCTTAGAAAGGCCACCATTAAGCCGTGGTTCCGTGTGCGGGAGAGCCATACCCTGTGCACGTTAAAGAACACGCTGGATGGCCTTGACGGGGGCTACCATCTGTCTCCCAACAGCTGTTCCAGTGGGTCCCCTCCCCCAACCTTCTCTGAGCCTTCAGGGTCCCTGTGACCTGGCCATTTAGCCCATGGTGTGCAAAAAAAGTGCCGCTCAGAGGTAAAACAACCCAACCCAACCAATTTATTGGTTGCAATCACTGCTAATTACATTTGAGATAGTGTTTCAAACAATTATAAGTACAGAATAATTAAATTCCCTGATAATTTCTTCAAAGAGTCAGTAAAGTGTGGAATAAGAAGGAATGGAGTGGTAAATTTACTTATGAAGGGTTGTGTTGATACAGGAAAGGGTGATACAGGAAAGGAGGCCTTTTGTTGCGAGTGTACCTTTTTTAAGATATTATTTATAAATTTATGAGTGTAACATGTTTATTTGCCTAATTTCATAATGTATTTTATTTCCAGCTGCAAAAGTTTCTCTGTGGACAGTATCTGTGGGCTTGTAAAGATAGGGTGTGGAAAGCTGATTTTTGATAATTTATGGGGTGGGTAAAATCCTTAGGGATGAAGTTGGAGGCAAATGAAAGTGCATCCGAACTTCATAACTGAGGTTTTGGCAGATTGGATTAGCCTTTGGATATTGACATCAAGAGAGATTATTGGTCCATTTTTCTCTGCTTCATGTGTAAATTTAATGGTTAGGAAAACAGTTTTGAATTCAACAAGTAAGCTGTTTTAGGTTTCCAGGCCAGATTAAAGAAATATCATCCACGTACCTTTTCCAAAGTGTGGGGGTGATTAGGTGAGAGCTTAGGACTGTATCTTCAATATGTTGAAGTACCACTTTTCCCAGCAGTCCTAATAGGGTTGAGCCCATGGGGACATCTTCTGCAATGATATATTTACTGGTTAACTCAGAAATAATTATTAGTTGTGGTAAGGTTCAATGCCTCATGCACGCTGAAATATTCAGTTGAAGGGGGTTTGAAGACCAAATAGTTGGAAGCTGCACATCTCATAGTAGCATCCAAAATAGAGTTGGTGGGATACAGAGCTGTGTAAACGAAAGAGTGAAAAGTGTATTGGGGCAAAATAGGGGTGTTTTGCAGAATTTGGACAAATTTGTAAGCAGAGATTATGGCATATTGGGTATTATGGTACAGGGGTTTTAAAAAAATCAAATAGAGCACATTCTAAATGGTAGGTTGGAACTTTTTTTTATTAACCAAGGATTGGAAATATCAGTTTTCTTTATGTAATTTTGATAAATAGTTGGGGGGCTTTACAAGCTCTCCCAATAGGGGGTGGTAGGAAGGGGTCATTCTTTAATGTGTTTATCTTGTGCATCATTTTAGGCAGTAGGTCACAGTAATAGGTGCGACTTTGATTTCTTTTGATGTATGTTTGCTCATTTTCATATTGTAATTTTCCTTATTAATGAGCACCAACTGATCTGTTTTATTGGCAAGTGATGCAATTCAAGTATCATTTGTATTTATTTGCAAGTTCTGATGTTATTGTTCTTCTTAATATGCTTTAGAATCTTTTATTGTGTGGTTGCATTTTTCTTAACTGCTTGCTGTACATAATTTATAGATTGAAAAAGTTTGAACATATATTTGCCCTTTTATATATCAGAGATGGAATTGATTACTTGCTCAATTTTGTGGGATGAGATTATGGTAACACACAGGTGTAGGTTAGACAAATGTAGGGCTTCTTTACAGGAATTACATTTCTTCTTTGATTAAATCTCAGCTTGCTAATTTAAAAAAAAAGGTACTGGTTTGTAGGTTTCTCTATTCTTATCTTGAGTTTGGTGAATCTTGTAGCCTTATTAGGTAACCAAGATAATTTTCTTTTAAATTTTTCCACTTGGGTTGGGTTTACCACTGAATGACACTTTTTTGCACATAATGGACTAAATGGCTAGGTCACAAGGACCCTGAGGGATCAGAGAAAGTTGAGAGGTGGGGACCCACTGGACAGCTGTTGGGAGACAGATGATAGCCTCCTGTCAAGGCCATCCAGTATGTTCTTTAATGTGTATAGGGTGTAGCTCTCCCACACAAGGGGCCATGGCTTTAGTCCCATCCAATAGAGGACGACCTTTCCAACCCATCAGTGTCCCCTATTGCTGAGGGCAGGACATGGAGTTTTGTGGAGATAAATCTCAATGCCAGCCCAGGCAGGACTTGAACTTGGGAACTACATATCAAGAGCCTAGTGCACTACTGACTGAGCCACTCCCATCCATTCCACTTGAGTACAAGTGTTGCTATTTATCATGCCATGCAGTCTGGGTTGAATTGTTTTATCTCTGAGTAGAACTTTTTGCACACAATGCACTAAATGGCAGGTCAAAAGAACCCTGAATGCTCAGAGAAGGCTGGGGGGGGGGGGGAGGGGGCCCACTGGACAGCTGTTAGAAGACATGATAGCCACTAAACATGTTCTTGCCACTAAACATGTTCTTTAACGTGCAGGGTATGGCTCTTCCACATATGGGACCACCCCTTATCCCATCCAATAGATGGCAACCTTTCCAAGCTCATCAGTGTTCCCTACTGACCGAGTACAGGGTGGGGGGAGTTTTGCAGAGATAAATCTCAATGCTGGCCCAGCTGGAACTCAAAATTGGAAACTGAAAATTATGAGCCTGGTGCTACCGAATGAGTCACCCCATACAGTCTGGAAAGCAGTTTAAAATATTCTATTTTCCAGACTGCAACAAATATGCTTTGTATTCCAAATCTCAGATCTTGCTTCATTGCTATTGAACAGCAATCCTTAACATTTTAATTTTTGCCTTTTTCAGAGTGGGAAGAAAATGGTTGTCCTTAAATTTTCTTGGAACTGTCAAACTTTGGGAGACGAGTGTTTGCCTTTTGCCCTTCATTAGGAAGTCTAGCATATTGAGAGCTCTATTAAGGGCCTGGCAATGTCCAAACATTCTTTTGAATTACTACAGTTCTAATTAAAGGGAAGTGGTTTAAGTCACAGTGCAGATTTAAAATTAATAGAATCTGCACTGTGACTTAAACTATTTCCTTTTCTTTCAATATGCCTAGAATTATTTTTATCATTCATACCAGCATTCAACTGTGCTCTCTTACTACTGAAACCAAAACCATAACCTGCTATTTGTGCATTTAGTTGTGTAAACTAGGTCACAATCAGGCATGATAAGGATGGCATTATTAGTATCCATGTATGGACACATGTGCAGTGTGATTTGGGTTGTTCTACCTCTCTGAGTGGCACTTTTTTGTCCATGATAGACTAAATGGCCAGGTCCCAAGAACCCTGAGGGCTCAGAGAACGTTGGGGAGAGGGGACCCACTGGACAGCTGGTAGTCTCCCATCAAAGCATCCAGCGTGTTCTTTAATGTGCAGAGTATGGCTCTTCTGCACATATGGCCACAGCTTTATATCCCATCCAACACATAGCGGACTTTCCAAGTCCATCAGTGTCTCCTACTGACCGATGGCAAGGTGGGGAGTTTTACAGAGATAAATCTCAACTCCTGGACCAGTTGGAATGTGCAGTATGTTGAGTTAGCATCATCAACATTGAATATCTTTACAACTCAGTTAGTTTTATATTTATAATTTTACAACAAAACCATAATTTTATTCCTATAGATTTATTTCAATTTTATTTCCATAGATTTATAAGTCATTACCAACCCTTTGGGAGTTAGCTAGTTATGATGATGACTAGTTTACAACTTGTTGCTGCATATATTTTTTAGACATCACATTAGGTTATGTTGTTGTTTTTTTTGTTACTTCTTCATTTTCTAGTACAAAACAAGTTGTAAGGGCAATTTTGGAAAGGGTGTTCTTACACAGTCTTACCATTTACAGGCAGACAACAAACCTACATACTAGTTTTGTGATCCATTTTAAACACAAAACATATTTTAATTACTTAGTTTATTTTTGAATATCAAATTTATTTTAGCTCTATTTGCTGTGCATATACTCCTTAAATAATAATAAATACCCCCCTCAAGCAGCTGCTTGCCACAGAGGTCTGACAGGAGCCTGTCAGTTTATATGCCAAAGTAGAAGATCTGAGAGGATGGCAGGACCTCAGCAGAAAAACGACACATATATTCATGCTTTACCCAGGGCTTGAACCCAGGTCCCTTAGATCAGTAGCCAAGCGTGCTAACCACTCGGCCATAGGACGGCTTACACATTTTTTATCTGATATTTTGCTTTTAGCTCCAGTATTTCAATTTTTAAAATATTTTGGTTATTTTAAGTGTATTTAATATTTTGCCTCCATATTTTGTATTTTACACTTTTTGCTCTTCGCTTTCTTAAATGGGCTATACACACCCATTGTTAATTTTTATCAGTTTAATTAACACAATTATGCTGTAATTTAATTACTGTTGAGCAAGCTATATGCTCCTTATCAGTTTATCTATGCATTGCATTTGGGCAATGGTAGAAAGCTTATCAGTGAGTTTTTATAGATTACACTCTTGTATCTCTTAGACCATAGAGGTCCTAGCATGTTACAAATATTAAGATAATGTATCTTATCAGTGATGCTAGTTACTTTTGCTTTCTTAACTTATACTAACAATGCATATAAGTGATATCTACATAGTTGTTATAGTGTTTGGTATTACATTATTTAATGCCACTTTGGCATCTACTTTTAATTCTTTATGTGAGTTTAAACATACCTAAGTCCATAAAATAAAGTTAGAAACACAGCATTGAGGTTCAAGAGTTCGTAAAGGTTCACTATATTGCTGTATGTAAAAGTATATATACGGCAGCCGCTAGTATTGTTAGTGTCCAAAGGATTTCTTGCAGAGGGATGAAAGGAAGCACTTACTCAGAGCTGACTTCAATGCGTTGGCGTTGCAGTCAAGTCAGCTTCCAGTTCTCCTCTTCCTCTGACGGCTGTCATATGCACAGGGGTCTGTAAATGGTAGCTAGGTATAAACTGGAAACACAGCTGTGTACCAATTCCCAGTTATGATGCACAGAATTGGCCAGGTCTAGTGCCTAATGTCCTACCCTGCCTTCTCATAGTGCAGGCCGCAGTACCTTTCAAAAGAGATATTCTCTTTAGGAAGGGAACAGAAGGGGAGGGCTGACAGTTCAGTATGGCCTACTGATCTGAACACATATGGCCACTTTTTTCTTTTCTTTTATTCAACCCTGCTGAGGTGTGGTCAACTTCACAGGGTCCTGGTGCTGACCATTTATACCTACTACACTGGACTTGTTTATGGATTTGAGCTTGATTATGGATTCTGGACTTGCTGCACTGGTGGGCCTCTGTTGAGGGAGAATCTGCCACTGTGTTTTCTGTTTGCTTTCTGGGTTGCCAGCCCTAAGTGAACAGAGGCATGGGATACCTTATATCAGTTGGTGGATAATCCTGATCAGAGGCCATCACAGGTACCTGAACCTCACTGAGCTAGTTGGGCATCGTCAATCCTAAACTGGAGTAATGTGTCTCAGGCAGGCCATATGGCTCTTGAAAAAGTCCACTTGAAAAGGTGGTGCCTGAAGTTCCTACCAGCATCGGTGACTTCAGCCTTTAGCGGAGGAGGAACAGGTCTTTTTCCCATGCCTGTGATCAGGGGGCTGTTTGATATTGTTGGCCCTATCTCAATAAACCTAGTTTCTTTAAAAATCCTACTAATCATTTTCTCTCTGCATGAACGTGGAACGTGAGGACATCACATAGATTATTCTCTTGATGCCCTCATGCAGGAATTCCAGCACTATAACCTAGATATTCTAGGCTTGCAAGAGATCAGATGGACAGGTAAAGGTGAGATACTTAAAAATAACTTTAAATATCTCTTTTCAGGGAGGGAGGATGGAAAGCATCTCCAAGGTGTAGATTTGCTTCTCAGCAGACACACCAGTGATGTTCTTCTAGGACAATGGTCTCCAAACTTGTTTGATCACGTACCCCTAAGACACAAAAAATTTATAGTAATATGTATATACATACATATTGTACTCTTCTACGAGTACCCGATAGCGTCGCCGCTGTCAATTCCTTGTCTATTTGATGTACATGATATTGTAATTTAAAAATACAATTTAATATTTATTCATCTTTAATTAATTTTCTTATTTTTTCTGTCATTTGGTGTATTCTCTGGGGTAGGTGTACCCCACTTTGGAGACGACTGTTCTAGGACATGACTGCATTAATGAACGATTTCTTACAGCAAAATTTAAAACAAAAATTAAAGAATTTGAATGTGATCTGTTGTTACGCCCACACAGAGGACTCTGATGAGAATGAGAAGGATACGTTTTATAGCCAGCATCAGGATATTTTAAATTCTGTGAAGGAGATATTTCTCTTGTGCTAGGTGACTTCAATGCTAAAGTTGGTACTGACTCTGACCATTGGGCAGGAGTTTTAGGTCCCTTTGGCATTGGTAGTTCCAATGGCAATGGAGAACATCTCCTACAGGTAAGTAAACTTAATGGTTTACGAATAAGTAACACATACTATAAACATCAGGACATCCATAAATATACATGGGTTTCACCTGATGGGTTGCACAGGAATATGATAGATTATATTTTAATTAACAGCAAATGGGCAGTTCATTTAGAAATACCAGATCATACAGGGGTATGATCTGGTATTTCTAAATTGGGTCTGACCATTACCTCATCAAAAGTGTCTTGCAGCTGAAGCTTAAGAAATGTTGTGCTAAGGACAAGAAAATTAGCTTCAACACTAAAGGTCTGAAAGTCCAGATATAGCCAAAACATACCATAATAGGCTATTTAGTCATTATGAGAACCGTGGTTTGCTTACTGATGAAGTTGAGAAAGAATGGGATTAATTTAAACAGGCTTTTCTTGAAACCAATGGCACTCTTTTGGGAAAAAGGGACAGAGAAAACAAAATTATTTGAGTGATAAGGCTATGGAACTTATTTCTGAAAGAAGGAAATGCAGGATTAATATGAATCAACACCCTACTAGTCCTAACAGAAAGCATTACAACAAGCTTAATAAACATGTAAAAGATCAGTTAACAGCTGAAAAGAATCTTTGGCTTGATAGCTTGGCTGAAGAAGCAGTTAGACCGGTGCCTACATAATGGGAATGCCCACCCATTATGTAGTGGTATAGGTATCAAGATATGAAGTGACAGCAATGCTAGTTGCATTTTCGTCCGCATGGCGCTTGCGATCTGTTGTTTTGCGTGCTACTTGCTTTGCAGCAGTATAGGTTAGTACGCTGTTAACTGCCTTACTTCAAAATTGGATTCTGATACAGATTTGTTCGTATGTGATTATTTACTGATCTGTCTACTTTCTGATGTCTTTAACTAGAAGTCTGAACGATGATGCAGTATTGTGTGATGTTTTGCAGAAGCAAAACTCAGTTTAATCGAATCTCTTCCAAACTGGATCTGCAAGACAGTTGGCTGCATCAATGTGTCGGCAACAAAACGATGACATGAGTAATTAGAAAAAATTTCTGTGATAACTTTTGAATAAATAATATTTTGGAATCGCAGAAACCATTACAATATACGGAACTGAGTTACACTGCCCTAACAAAATATTAGAGAACTTCTCTGTTGAGTGAATGGGAATCTTACTTGCAAGCTCTGTATCTTCTACTATTTTCATTTAATGAAAAAATGTTACTAAAAATAATTTCAAGATCATAATCTTATCTATTTAAATCTCGATTTTCAACAGCATTTATCTAGTATTTAAAAAATTATGGAAGCTAGAATATTTCACAGAGTAATGGGATGTGGCACTTGAGCTTATTTCAAAAAAAAAAAGAACTGCAAGAATCTCCTTAATCAATACCCTACTGGTCCTAGTAGAAAGCATTACAGAGAGCTTAATAAATGTGTAAAGGATCAGTTAGCTGCTGATAAGAATCTTTGGCTTGATGGCTTGACAGACAAAGCTGAGAAAGCAGTTAGAACAGCATAACAGCAGAGAGCTGTATCATATAGTTAATGTTTTGTGTGGTAGAAAACGGACAGGTATATAGGGATTGAAGGATAAACAAGGTAAGGTTATAGAAGGTGAGGATTCTCTCATGGTTAGGTAGGCTGAGCATTTCAATGATATTCTAAACAATGTGGTTATTTCTACTATCATTGTTTGTAATTATGATAGATGCATAGATAGATGCATTGGTGGCTTTAATGTTGGCTGTTTAACACAATCTGAAGTTATTTTGGCTATTTCTAAACTGAAACTTCATAAATCCCCAGCAGGGGTATGTGAAGTTACTACTGAAATACTTAGAGCTGGGAATGTTTTGGTTACCACTTGGATGAATTAAATTTTGAATATCTTTTATGATAAAGGCATGGTTCCTAAAGATTTTACCAAAGCTATTATTAACCCTATTTTCAAAAAAGGAAATCGCAGTTCTTGTGATAACTATAGGGGTATCAGCCTACTCTCTGTTCCAGGTAAAGTTCTTTCCACGATTGTGCTTAATAGAATTAAGAATCTGGTTGACAGTCAATTGTGTGATGACAAATGTGGATTCAGAAGTGGTAGGGGGTGTGTGGATCAGATATTTTCACTTAGGCAGATTCTTGAGAAATGTTTAGAGTTTCAGAAACCTTTGGTTGCTAGCTTTGTTGATTTCAAAAAGGCTTTCGACTCTGTTGATCGACATAATTTGTGGTTGATTGTGAAATCATATGGTATACCAGACAAGTTAGTTAACATAATGAAAGCGCTCTATAATAACACTGAGTCGTGTGTGAGAGTTGGTAAGAAGTCTTGTAGCAATTGGTTTAGCATTACTTCTGGTGTTCAACATGGGTGCATTTTGTCTCCTTTTCTCTTTAGTTTGGTTATTGATTATGTTATGCGAAATTCACTTTGAGGGAAAGATTTTGGCCTTAAATGGGCTGGAGAGACAAAAATTTCTGATTTATATTATGCTGATGATTTAGCCCTTTTGGCAAATGATGTTGATGAGATGAACTCCTTCATTCGAGCTGTTGATGAAACTGGTAGTAGAATAGGTTTGATTATAAATAGAAAGAAAACTAAAGTGATGAATATTGGTCAGGCAGGCTGTGATTCGGTTAATCTGAATGGTTGCAGTCTTGAGCAGGTGTCACAGTTTAATTATCTTGGGAGCTATGTAACAGATACTGGTGATGTGTGGCATGAGATTAACAGACGAATAGGGATTGCAGCTGGGACTTTTAAGAATCTATGGAGAGTGTGGAGAAATAGGCATATACACCTAAAGACTAAAATTAGACTATATAATAGTTTGGTTCTTTCTAGGCTTAGTTATGGTAGTGAAACTTAAGACACTTTGTAAACAAGGTAACAGGAAACTAGATGCTTATGCAGTATCTTGGACATTAGGTCGTTCAACTTTGTAAGTACTGATGATGTTAAGCAAAGGAGTTCGCAACCTCCTTTAAGCAGTATATTGTGCAGAAAGACCATTGGTTTGGCCCTTTTGCCCATATGGATAATTATAGATTGGCGAATAGGGTTATGAACAGTGTGCCTAAAGGCCTTAGAATGAGGGGGAGACCTAAAATGCAATAGGCTGACAATGTCAAACAGGACCTTGTTAGAATTGGTGTGCAGTGGCCAGATGCAGCAGATGTAGCTCAGGACACACATGCTTGGAGAACTAAATTATACAATCTGATTGGACCTCCTTAGCCCATGGCTGCTTGAGGATGATTATGATGATACCAGATGAAAATTTGGAATACACAGTTTTAAGATAAACAATCATAGGCAGTGAGTAATCATGCCAGAACTCTCCAAATGACTAATATAGCTTCAGTGCAAGACTAGAAGAAAGAATTCAGCACAAGACTTGTAATTATGTTATTTCATGTTACTTGAACTATTTCAATGCTGCTATCAAGGGGTAATGGATGCTGGATGGAACTATGTGTTTCAGCACTTTCTACAAGCCAACTTCATGAAGATGTAGATATCGTGGTTCATGTTCTTCAGAATTCCTCTTGTAGTTCAAGGAACATCAACATTACTGTGTTGAACACTCTGCACTGCCATAACTTCTATTTGCACATATTTCTACAATGAAGGCTGCATATTTGGAATGACACGCAGAAAATGGGATAGTGCTTTTCTATGAGGAACAAAGTAGATGATGATCCTGAGCTTACTTAAAAAGGTTCCATGGACTGATGAAGCTAAAATTCACAAGTGATGGCAATGTTAAAAGACATAACTAGTATCAGGTTGGTGCCGAAATAACTGTCAATTTTATTTTATTCTCTTTCTTATCATTAACTAGTATATTTGCCCACCGTAGCTTGTATATTTGCCAACCATTTTAAAAAATTTCACTAATTCAAATAATGTGTTACTTTAAAAAAAATAGTGCTAGGTATAGTAGTAAAAATGTCGCTCATTTTCTTCAAACCTGGACACTCTTGTCCCCCCTCTCCCCAATATCTTCTGAAACCAGTCTTGTATATGACTAATAGAATGTTGAAGTTTATAACACTTTGTGAGCTTTCTGAACTGCACAAATATGTATATGAACCAGGGCACATTGAGCAATTGGGAGACCTGGAGAAAAGTTCCAAATGAGTGCCCTGGAAAAAAAATTCTGAATTAGAGCCTTAGAGCTATATTATAAATGGAGCCCCTTAATTCTTCTAAACTGAAAAATAATGAAAATTGACTACTCTATATAAAATCGTTAATTGACATGATAAAAAATAACTATTTTAAAACAAGCAAATAAACAGGAGGGGCCCTGTAGGTCGGAAGAAGTAATTGAAATAAAAAGGCCAACTTATAAAGAGTCAACTCTTTGCTGCAACATAAACTTTGCACCTATTGCATTTAAAAAACTATTACTTTTAATCTTTAATTTTTAAGCAAATTTTCCATTTCATGCTTAATTAAAAAAAATCGAGCATTGATATCAAAATAATCTTGCCTAAATATATTGCTTATGAATTTCCCTTAACAATAAATAAGCTCTATTGCAATAGTAATTAAAATTATTAAATTAGGTAAGGAATTGCTTTCAAAAAAATTTTAATTTTGTTCTTTCAAGAATTACCGTTAAATAATATTATTGGATAAACACTTGAAAATTTCTGATTTTAATGGATAATAATTTTCATTTGTAACACAATTATTTTTAAACATAATTTTCGTTATGGAGAGTTTAAATGGTTATTCCCATTGTATCTCTGAGATAGATTCTAGTTTATTGTATTTGATTAACTATACATCTGATTCTTTACCATTTGACTTCAGCCAGATCGCTATATACTTACCATTATAGCATAGGTTATAGCTTACTGCGGAACAGTGCTGCCCTCATGTGGCAAGTTCTGAAGCTTCCTATGCATGCTTGCTAACAAGGAGATTCGTGGAATTCAGCAGGCATTCCCATTACATAGGCATCGGTTAGACAGCACAACAGCAGGGGGTTGTACCAGATTATTAAAGTTTTATGCGGGTAGAAACAGACAGGTACACAGGGATTGAGGGATAAATATGGCAAGGTGGTTGAAGATGAGGATTCTGTGATAGCTAGGTGGGCTGAGCATTTCAGAGATGTTCTAAATTATGTGATTATTTCTACTCCCATTGTTTGTACTGAGCATAGATGCATTACTGGCTTTTATGATGGCCCTATATCACATTGGCTATCTCTAAATTAAAACTGCATAAATCCCCAGGGGTGGGCGAAATCACCACTGAAACGCTTAGAGCTGGGAACAGTAACCTCTATGTTACGATTATCGTGCTCTTAACGTAATTTCCTTCGTTGGTAGTCTAAGAGCTCTCCTTTTCCTATAAAGATATAGGAAATTACAGTTACCAATTTTTAAGTGAAGAACTTGATGGTTGTTTGCTGGTACAGGCAGCTTTACATTTTCTTCTGTTGTTGGAAGAGGATTTTGGCCAGACTTGGTAGGGGGTTGTCGTCACCACTACTGCTGCATTTTGATGCTGGACTGACAAATCTTGCCTGTTGTAAACTGATGTTATTGACACTTGGTACAATTGTACCATTATTTCAGATTCTGTATACCAGTTAAGAGCATGATAATCATTACATAGAGGTTACTAAGCTCAAAGGATATGTAAGCATTCCTCTCGATCTTAATTTAACTTTTAATGTACAGAAAGTAATCGTGATGAAATAAATTTTATCAAAATAATGCTTGAGGTTGTTGTTGTTGTTGTTGTTGTTGTTTTACCTCTCAGCGGCACTTTTCTGCACACCATGGGCTAAATGGCCAGGTCACATGGACCCCGAAGGCTCAGAGAAGGTTGGGGGAGGGGACCCACTGGAACAGCTGTTGGGAGACAGATGGTAGCCTCCCGTCAAGGCCATCCAGCGTGTTCTTTAACGTGCACAGGGTATGGCTCTCCCACACACGGGGCCACGGCTTAATGTCCCATCCGACGGACGGCGGCCTTTCCAAGCCCATCAGTGTCCCCTACTGACCGTGAGCAGGGCGGGGAATTTTGCGGAGATAAATCTCAACGCTGACCCAGCTGGGACTCGACCTGGGATCTACAGATTACGAGCCTGACGCGCTACCGACTGAGCCACCCCCGCCCCAATGCTTGAGGTAAATTTATATTATTCAGGAAGAAATTTCCTTTTATTAATATGCAATTTAACTGTTTTTATTTATCAGGGTTTCTAAAATATGTCTCAGTTGCATAGCCAAATCATTTTTTTTTTTTCATTATATCACTGCAAAAAAAAACTCATTAAAATGTTTTTAAATTTGTGGAAATGTTTTATTTTCAAAAAATTCAGAATTAAATTTTGATTAATTTGGCATGTAACATGGAGTTATTTCTGTTGGTTACTTGTTTAAAAAAACTGTAAAGTTGACTTGCTTATTTGACTCAGTACAACTCTCAAAGAGCATGGACTTTTCTCGAAGTATAGTACCAAGAAAAAATTACAAAAAAAAAGAGTAATTTTCTTGATTCAAGAAAAAAATTTCCATTATTCAGAAATAGCCTTTCTATTCATATGCATTATGAATGTTTCTGTCTTAGGTTTTGTTAAATTAATTTCCATTTGCAATGTCAGATGCTGTTTTTACTATATGACTCTAAAAAAAACCTAGTAAAATAAACTACTCATTATTTTTGGGAAATATTTTATTTTCATAAAATTCAGAATTAAATGCTGATTAATTTGGCATTTAACATGCCATAAATCATTTTATTAGTTATTTGACAAAAAAGTTCAGAAGTCATTTATTTTGGCTAGCGAAAAAACAGCTTGGCCTCTGGATGTAAAACCAGTTTTTCGGACTGTACCCTGTAAGGGCTAAACAATGGCGACTTTTGTCTTTTTTTGGGAAAACTGACTAAAGAAATTAGTCACTCCTGGCTGAATGTCACCTAATAGCATGTAATACGTCTGTGCAACCGAAGAACAGATGAAATTCTGTCTGGCATGGATGCCACCAGTGTGCGGATGTAGTACACATCAATATTCATCCACTCTTCCAGCAGCAAATGTCGCAGTTCGGCCAGATTGGCCAGATGGCTGGGACAGCACTTCACTCGTTACCCCAAATAGTCCCACAAGTTTTCTATGGGATTCAAATCCGAGGATTTGGCAGCCCAGTCAAGATGATCGAAGGCTTCAGAATGCTCGTCGTGCCAATGTGACACACTATGAGCCCTGTGCATGCGACAATTAACTTGGAAGAATGGGGTATCCTTCTGGTGTTCACTGTGGAGATGCTGCACAAAAGGCAACATATGGTTGTCCAGCAGCTCCATATAGCCCTTCTGATTCAAGTGTGATGTCACTGCAACCAAAGGATCCCTTTTCTCATATGTAAAACGACCCTAGAACATCACACTCCTCCAGTTTGAACAGAACCTTGCACAGTCTGCATGGAAGGCTTCATGCAGTTTATGATGTACTCGTTGCCTCGCATCATTCGAGTACAAGCAAAAATGCGACTCATTTGACCATATCACATGCTCCCAAAAGTCGACAGTCCAGTCTTTATGGTGCTGCGCCATTACTGTAGCTATGCAGCCTTTGCAGAGCTATTAGCATTGGTCTCTTCTGCAGTACTCTGCTCCAGATATCCATGGCATGCAGTTCCTGTTCGGAAACAGCTTGTTGTAGGCCTGCATTGACTGATGGAGCAATTCCTGCGTCGTTGCAAAGCAGTTAGCCCTAACAGTGTGCGACACAGTACAGCGGTCCCTATTTGTGAGCAGTCTTTCTGCCACAGTTCTGGTGATGATTAGCGGTGGACTGCGATGTACACCACTGCTGGAAGACCCTTTGGACAGTATGTTTCAACACATCTGCAAAGGCAGAGTATACGGGCATAGTATACTTCTGTATACTATGCCCTTTGGCTCGGCCAAATGCAATAAACACCTTTTTACCACTCATTCACATCTGGTGCAACTCATGTTTCATGGAGTGACTAACACACGTGGCACACAATCACTTCTTGTCGCTGTATGAATCCCTTAGCGCACAGCATGTAACGCTCCAAAGAAGTGAATTACTTTTAAAGTTTGGACCCTTTGTCTGACCCAATTATTTTTATGCTTCGGATAGTTGAGTTGGGCGCCAGGCAATAATTAACAAATTGCCAAAAAAAATAAAGTTAAATTAGGGTTCAAAATACCAGCGAGCGTTAATGAGTAAGAATTCAAAAAATATTAAATGATTGTCAAAATGTAAAGGTAATTTCTAATCCAAAACAATTAACGTTGCTCAAGAGAAAAAAATTAGCAAAGATTCAAAAGGTTTAAATAACAAATTTATTTCCAAAAATCATTCACCAAAACTTCAATGAAGAAGATACATCATTTCTCAACTCTGACTATACACACTGCACTAACTGTGCTACTCACTACTCTGTGCTTCTCTCTGTGCTACTGTGCTGTGCTCTTGCTACTGACTAACTGTGACATGTCACCAGGTTATAATAAGAGGTACAAAGCCGCACGTGTCATGTTGCATGCCAGGAAAGACATTTGCATAAATTGACGAGTGGTGCAAGCTATGATGCAAGAGGGGGCATGTCCTTGTACACGTGCTTTAGCAGGTGACAATCAGAAGTTCGGAGTTGCGCATGCACAACTCCTAACTCTTGGAAACGAGCGCTGTGATGCCAAAAAGGAAAAAATAAAAAATCCCCAAAATGATAAATATAATGCAAATTAAGCAAAACTGGTTAAGGTAAAGTAAAAGTGAACAAGGGGGCATCACAGGCACAGCTATTTGTAGGGCACATTTTTTACTGGTGCACCCTATGTTGCTGTCAAATGGATGTAACCCCTCTCACAATGGGAGATGACTAATTCTTTTGTCCGGTGAGCTTAATTAACAATGAATTACCTAAAGCTTCAACTTTTATCTACACACTGAATGGATATTGTTGGAAATCGATTTATAGAGATTTGAAAAAGATCTATGATTTATTGGTAGTGACATTTTTCCCATAAAAAGCATTTTCTTTTTAAAAGTAGAGAGCTTTAGATAGCCTTTCCCACTGCTAGTACATAAGTTTTAATCTTTGATTATTTTGAGCAGTGCTTCTAACTTTTTCAGTAAACTGATATGGAAGTGCATTGAAACAGGGGCTTGAAATGCTGTTAGGCTTATTTGCTTTTCCATGATCACTCTCAATAATAATAAATGTAATAAAACGCAGTGTTCTAAACTCAGATATAATGCTAAACCAATCATGGTTTTGTTAGTCAACAGTTTGTTAATATTTAAAGTTAACAAAAAATTATGTTCTTTGTTTAGGTAAAGATGAAATAATATATATTTTGTGGAAAAATTTTTGCCACCATATGGAACTTGAACCCGTATCTCTCCAAAAACAAGCCAGAATATTCTACCACTGAACTAATTCCAGTTCTTTTTTTCACTACTTTAAGACTTTAAACTCTTCACTGTTATTTTTGGCGCCATCTGTGATCTCAAGTGGAAACTATTTCTTTTTATATTGCATATTTCAAATCACTACATATATGATATGATGAGCACTCCTCTGGACTTATAATTTTTAATGTGTTAATGTACAGCTATTAATTGTGGTTATTAAATTTTATCATGTTAGATGCGAGTTGCAATTTGTAGTGGAAATAAAAAATAGTCTCTTCATGCTATTTCACATTATTAATGATTTAAACATATGATAATCAGTGTTACCTGTTGACTTTTTAACGTCTATAAATCAATAAATATTTTGTGGAAAAAATTTCGTCAACATATGGGACTTGAACCCACATCTCTTCAGAAACATGCCAGAGTATTCCACCATATGTCGGCGAAATTTTTTCCTCAAAATATTTATTGATTTATAGACATTAAAAAGTCAACAGGTTAACGTTGTGATTGTCATTTATGTTTAAGGTGAAAAAAAAATGTTATATAACTGAAATAATAAAATACTAGCAAGCAACCACACAATCTTTGTAAGAAGGATTTGCTGTCAAATAATACTAACCTAAAGTAACCAATATGGAACAAATCATCTCCATCTCTTTTAATAACAGTTTGAAACTCAGGCAGATCATAGTAATATCTCCAGTGTATCAAGAAATCTGAAGACTTGTGATGACTGTTTCTCAGTTTTCCAGAAAGAACATCAAATGGTCCAACTAGATGGAGCTCACAATCACCAAAAGCTTCTAAAAATATAAAAATAATATATTTTGTGCTATTTACACACATTACACACAGTTTCAAAGCAAGTACCTATTTGTGAAATGGCAACAAACCCTATTTTTATAAAATATGAATAAATGAATTAAAGTTGTGCAATTAGTGCTGAAGTAAAGGGGATACATTGCATGACTTCAACCAAGTTTAATACCAGCTAAGCTTAAAATGTTAATAACACTCATAATACATTAAAATGTACAATTTTTTAAGTGGAAAAAGTTTACACATTTCTAAACATAGTTACATTGTCTATTTTCCATTGTACATAAAATTACTTGTGTTTAGTCACTATTTACACAATTTCTAACATAACAAGTTTAAATCTTTACGGTGAACACAGTGAGTGACAGATAAATAACCAATTTATTTCACACTTATCACTGTTAGGAGATTTATTCTCCTGTGTTGCAGTTAGAGATGCTAAAATGAATGAAGGGTTATAGTTCGTTTCAGGTTTTGTACAGTTAAAAGCTGAAGTATATTTACTGCTATGGGAGGCAAATCCTTGGCTGGTACACTCGCCAATAGTTGCTGCCGAGGCTTACACTCAGTTGCTGCGGTGCTCTAGTCATCCGTGTGCCAGTCCTATAGCATTGCCGGGTGGTTGTTGGCACTGTCCACTGATGCACAGACACCTGTTTAGCACATGGCAGCATTTTTCTAAGTGTGCTGTAGGATGACAAGCTATGGGAAACGGTTGCACTGGAGCTGTTCTTCCAGTTTTAACTATGATGTATAGTAGAGACTCATCTTCTGCTGCTTTACACATCTGACATATATTCATGAGCATAATGCATTTCGTCAGTCTGCTTTGCCGACATCTTCAGATGCTGTCAACTCCTTGGCAGATGGGGTTGATATAATGCAGTCCCTCTAGTGGTGCTCTCATAATTTAAACTGGAAATTGTGTAATAGCAAGTTCCAGGCAGGTAGGAGGGATGTCAAATTAGAGTGTTGCATAGTTCTTTTTTAAGATTTATAATGAAATTTTCCATGTAGTTTAGTTAAAATTTTGTGGGTGGAGATGCTATTATTTTACAATTAAATTTAGTTGCTGTTAGGTTGTTTTGAATTATTGCTTGCATTAGCACTGTAAGACCTATTTTTTTCTTAATGTTGGTTTCATGTTCGGTGATGCAATTATAAATTTGTCTATACATTTTCCCTACCTAGTTATTTTTGTTTTGGAGTAATTAGTGTGGGTCATCAATTTCTGTTATATATTTCTCCCATGGGTTTAATTTTGTCTGTTCAGTACAACTTTCTTTATTGTATTTGTTATAGAGCTACACGCTTTCACATTGTATTTCTTTAAGATGTTATTTAGTGAATGTGAGAAGCCTAGTATGGGAAAGCTATAGTATAATTGGGTTTAACTGATTCTTGTTGTGCTTGTGTTGGTTGAGTGCTGTGTTTAAGTTTGTATTTAACTTGCTTATGGATTTTAGTTATGAAGGTTTTCTCATAGCCGGCTTCTTGACCTATTCTGTAAATACAGTTAATTTCATTTTTTAATAAAGCTTTAGATGATGCACAGCGATGTGCTCTATAGAAGTACATATTGAAAGCTGCTGCTTTACACGAAGTGGGGTGGTTCAATTTAGCTGATATTAGATTTGTTACAAAGAGGTGGGCTTTCTGCACATTGTTGTATTGCATTTTAGATTATTATGCATTACCATTATGTCTAGATATGGTAATGTTGGTTTCATGTTCACATTGTATTTCTTTAAGAAATACATGTGAACATGAACTGGTTGGTCTCATTGGCACATGTAAATTTTATGGCGGGTAAGATGTTATTGAAGATATCTAATAGATTACATAATTCCTCTTGGCCGTGGTCCCAGAATATTAAAATATCATCTATGTACCATAGGTATAGTGTCAGTTTAAGTTTACTTTTAGCCAGGCTGTTTCTTCTACATGCCTCATTACTGAATCAGCCGTTAGTCTGGAAAGAGGGGAGCCCATGGGTATGCCTTCTGTCAGAACCAGGTTTCTCCATTTACCACAAACAAGTTGGAAGAGGTGGCTAGGTCAAGGGCGTCATGTATGCTGAAGTACTGTTTTGTTGTTGGTTGAGTTGGCATTAATAAAACTCCTGCAATACAGAAAGATAAAATCCACTTTCAATTATATAGAACAATAAAACAACATGACCCCACAACTAAAATCAAAGACAATGGAGAAGACAAAGATACTAAAAGATTTAAAAAAACAACAGACATTAAAATTATAGCAGACAAAACCAATCAAATAATGCTAATCGATAACGTTGATTATAACACCAAAATAAATACTTTAAAGGAATTAAATTGTCATAAAATCACTAACAACCCATACCTAATACACTACAGAAATTAACAAAATTAAGAAGTGATCCATTTCTACCCACCAAAATCTCTAAAGCCTGCACATCTCCCATGTACCCGGATATACTCCAGATGTTTACCAAAATTAAACTGCATAAACCTGATTATACCTTCAGACCCCTAATCTCAAAAAGAAAATCACCAACATATAACCTCAAACAAGCACTACCACTTTTTTAAACATTTCTTTCCGCTTATGCAATACACTGCCAGCATAGCACATGATGTCGTCAGAACCATCCAAAACACCCCTATCACTTCATCATCATCATCCTCAAGCAGCCATGGGCTACGGAGGTTCAACCAGACCGTGCAATTTAGTTCTCCAAGCAAGTCTATCCTGAGCTACATCTACTGCATCTGGCCACTACACACCTTCTAACAAGGTCCTGTTTGATATTGTCTGCCCACCGCATCCTAGGTCTCCCCCTCCTTCTGAGGCCACTAGGTACACTGTTCATAACCCTATTCGCCAATCTATAATTATCCATACGGGCAACATGGCCAAACCAACGAAGTCTCTCTCTGCACAATATGCTGCTTAAAGGAGGTTGCAGACTCCTTTGCTTCACCTCATCATTAGTTACAAAGTTGAACCACCTAGTGCCCAAGAACTGCGTAAGCATCTGGAATCAAAAACATCTAGTTTCCTGCTATCTTGCTTACAAAGTGTACAGGTTTCACTACCATAACTAACCCTAGAAAGAACCGAACTATTATACAGTCTAATTTTAGTCTTTAGGTGTATATGCCTATTTCTCCACACTCTTCATAGATTCTTAAAAGTCCCGGCAGCAATCCCTATCCGTATGTTAATCTCATGCCACACATCAAGAGTATCTGTTACATAACTCCCAAGATAATTAAACTGTGACACCTGCTCAAGACTGCAACCATTCAGATGAACTGAATCACAACCTGTCTGACCAATTTTCATCACTTTAGTTTTCTCTCTGTTTATAACCAAACCTACTCTACTACCAGTCTCATCAACAGCTCGAATGAAAGAGTTTATCTCATCAACATCATTTGCCAAAAGGCCTAAATCATCAGCATAATCTAAATCAGAAATTTTCATATCTCCAGTCCATTTAAGGACAAAATCTTTCCCTTGCAGTGAATTTCGCGTAACATAATCAATAACCAAGCAAAAGAAAAAAGGAGACAAAATGCACCCTTGTTGAACACCAGAAGTAATGCTAAATCATTTGCTACAAGCCTTACCAACTCTCACACACGACTCAATGTTATTATAGAGCGCTTTCATTATGTTAACTAACTTGTCAGGTATATCATAAGATCTCACAATCAACCACAAATTATGACGATCAACAGAGTCGAAAGCCTTTTTGAAATCCACAAAGCAGCAAACAAAGGTTTCTGAAATTATAAACACGTCTCAAGAATCTGCCTAAGGGAAAATATCTGATCCACACATCCCCTACCACTTCTGAATCCACATTGCTGATCACACAATTGACTGTCAACCAGATTCTTAATTCTATTAAGCACAATCATGGAAAGAACTTTACCTGGAACAGAGAGTAGGCTGATACTCCTATAGTTATCACAAGAACTGCAATCACCTTTTTTGAAAATAGGGATAACAATAGCTCTGGTAAAATCCTTAGGAACCATGCTTTTATCATAAAAGATATTCAGAATTTCAGTCATCCACGTGGTAACCGAAACATTCCCAGCTCTAAGCATTTCAGTAGTAATTTCATCTACCCCTGGGGATTTATGTAGTTTAAGTTTAGAAACAGCCAAAATAACTTCAGATCGTGTTATAGGGCCAACATTAAAGCCACCAATGCATCTATCATCATTGCAAACAATGGGAATAGAACTAATCGCACTGTTTAGAATATCACTGAAATGCTCAGCCCACCTAGCCATGACAGATTCCTCACCTTCTATAACCTTACCTTGTTTATCCTTCAATCCCTGTATACCTGTTCGTTTTCTACAACATAAAACATTAACTGTCTGGTACAGCTCTCTGCTGTCTAACAGCTTCCTCGGCTTTGTCAGCCAAACCATCAAGCCAAAGACTCTTATCAGCAGCTAACTGATCTTTACTTGTTTATTAAGTTCTCTGTAATGCTTTCTATTAGGACTAGTAGGGAATTGATTAAGGACATTCTGCAGTTCTTTCTTTCTGAAATAAGCTCAAATGCCTTATCACTCAGATAATTCTGTCTCTTCTGCTCCTTTTTTCCTAAAAGAGTACTGTTAGTGTCCAAAAAAGCCTGTTTAAAATGATCCCATTCTTCCTCAACTTCAGTAGTAAGCATACCATGACTGTCATAATGACTAAGTAACCTATCATGGTAAGCTTTGGCTATAACTGGATCTTTCAGAGCTTCAGTATTAAAAGTAAATTTTTTAACCCTAGCACAACACTTTTTAAGTTTAAGTTGCAAGACACTTTTAACAAGATAATGGGCAGATCCAATTTCAGCTCCCCTATATGACCTGGTATTCCTAACAGAACTAGCCCATTTGCTGTTAATTAATATATAATCAATCATATTCTTATGCAGCCCATCAGGTGAAACCCATGTGTACTTATGTATGTCACGGTGTTTGTAATAAGTGTTAGTTATTCTGAAACCATTGAGTTTACTTACCTGTAGGATACATTGCCCATTGCCATTGCAGCTACCAATACCAAAAGGGCCAATCACCCCTCCCCAAAGGTCAGAGTCAGTACCAACTTTGGCATTGAAGTCACCAAGAACAAGGGTAATATCTCCTTTCTTGACAGAATTCAAAATATCCTGAAGTTGTTCATAAAACCTATCCTTCTCATCCTCATTGGCATCCTCAGTGGGGGCATAACAGCAGAAGATAACATTCAGGTCTTTAACGCTTGTCTGAAATTTTGCTGTAAGAAACCTTTCATTAATGCACTCATATCCTAGAAGAGCATCACTAGCATTTCTGCTGAGAAGCAGACCCACGCCTTGGTGATGCTTATTGTCATCCCTCCCTGAAAAGAGAAATTTAAGATTAGTTTTAAGAATCTGACCCTTATCTGTCCATCTGGTCTCTTGCAAGCCGAGAATATCTAAATTATAGTGGTGGAATTCTTGTGTGAGGACATCAAGAGAAAAAGCTCTGTGCAGAGTCCTCACATTCCAACTACCTATGGAGAGAAAATGGTTAGTAGGATGTTTAAAAGAAACTATGTTTATTGCGAGAAGGAATGCCGACAATATCAAACAGCCCCCTAATCGCAGACATGGGGCAAAGACCCGTCCCCCCACCACTAAAGGCTGAAGCCATCTACACTGGAAGACTTCCTCCAATGTAGAATTTGGGGAATATAGGTAAAATATTTTCTTTTAAAAGTTGTCTAAAGGTCCACACGAATCCAGGTCCTAATGTGTTACATATTATTTGTTACACTAAAAATTAATGTCTTGACAGGATGGGCACTCATAATCAGGCACTCAAAAAACTGGAACTTTATGAAAAGCACACTTTTTAAAATTTTGTAACCTAACAGGAAGTCAATCCAGAACACATAATGGAGTACGGCATTATTTGGATCATCTCAACTTTCCAATTCCATAAATATTTATAAACCTATTTAAAGTTTCAGATATTAAGCACAGGTAATGAGAGAAACATATGCTTACATTAGAGTCAGGAGTAATTTAATAATGCACAATATTAAAATCATACCAAAACATTACTCATATACAATATTATTGAATGCATTGTCTTCTGTTTCATTCCTTTGTGTAAATAATCAATCTCCTTATCATCAAGTGGAACAGCTAATTTTAAAAATTTTGCTTTATGCTCAGCAGCATGGTCGAAGAATCGCCCAAAATGTATGTATTTTAAATTTTATGTGTATTTTTGAAATTTTTTAGCTACTCCTAGAAAAATTCCAACTCCCAAACATATTTCCAAAATTATATGTGTGGTTACAAGAGAAAAACTCACTTAATGTTAAAGATTTATATACGCAGATATTCCGTTAATGAAATATCTCCAAATGCTCACTACAAACTTTTGCCCGGCTGTTCTAGCAACGTCATTCATCAGTGGCTATTTGATTGGCTCTTGCTTGGGCACCGCGTGGCAAGAATAGAAATAGAACCGACTCCAGCTGCATCATGCGGTGGCAAGCGTAGAAGAAGTGACGCCTGACTACCGATTCCACAAGATGAGCAGTCTTCGAAAACTTTTCCTTGCAGAGTGGTCAACAGTGGCAAGTGTGAAAGCACCCTGTCTTGGCAGCAAGTACGTGAGTGTACTAACCAAGGATTTGCCTCCCATAGCAGTAAATACACTTCAGCTTTTAACTGCACAAAACCTAGAATGAACTATACGCATCCAATCGTTTTAGCATCTCTAGCTGCAATACAGGAGACATAAATCTCCTAACAGTGATAATTGTGAAATAAATCAGTTATTTATAATACAAGTTTGATATTATAACATTACTTTTTATTATATATGGTATATACATGTTACATGAGTTGAAAGTAACACTGAGTCAAAAGTGATTCTTCTCAATTTCAAAACTTACACTTTATATACTTTGAAATATTTCCATCTTGAAGATTATATCACCACAAATCTAAGCATACATAAAGTGCTTCCATCAGCATTTGAAGAAAATGGACTTTCCCAGTTTAAGGGGTGAAAGACTCAAACAGATGGTTTCTGCAAAGTAGTCATTGAGAGAAGCATCCTTAATAATTTTAAGGATACTTCTCTCTGTGTGTGGGTGGATGGTGTGTGTATAGGGGGGGGGGAGAGGTGGAGAAAGATGACAGCTGCAATCAAGCACAGGTTAGGAAGTAGGGACAGAGGTACCTGGAATGAAGTTAAAGATCTAAAAATAGACACAATTCTGCCCCTTTCTTATCATTTCTTTTTTGTAAAAAGGAAAAAAGACAAAAATTTGAGAGATTTTCTTAAAAAAGGGCAAAAAACTGGATTTTTAATGACCAATTTGGAGTTTTGAATTTTAAACCAAAATGCAGATAAAATAAAAAAAAAATCATAGCAGTTGGCAGCTCTGCATATTAACCAGAAATGACTGTATTATGAAATGCAAAATTTATCAGACATTAAATGATATATGCAATTGTTCAGAAATTTTTACACAAAGAAACAGCCTATAAATGACAATTCAAAATATAATCTGCTTCATTATAAACAATTTTATTTTTCCATCACAAACTACTGTAAAATTAAAATTTAGCCATTGTATTTAAATTTTTATATTTACATTTTTCATAAATTTTGAATTAAAAATTTACACAAAAGTTTGAATTCTTTTGTTTTGAATTACCACCAACAATGGTCAGGCAGTGAAACACAAAGTTTCCTGAAAATAATGTGTTAATAACTTTTATAATTAGATACATATTGTGAGACTGCTGATTAAATTTTGAAATAAAACAGACTACAAAAATATTTTGTTTTATCCTGTAATAGTCCGATTTGCCCCTAAATACTTAGGCTATGTGAAACACTTTCAAAAAAGCAGAATTTTCCAAAATCTGGCATAGGCTAGCTCTCGAGAGCACTGACTTCGTGAGCATCTACTGTATTTTATTGAAAATGCTGTGGCATGGTTATCCATGTTAACTTCTTAAACAAGCTTTCATGGAAAGAGGTTACTGTTCATGGTCATACCCACAAAGTGATAATGGATGCCTGATGATGATGATGAAAAGAGTCTTTGTGACTGCTCCGGAAAATATTATTCAAGAGCTCAAGGGAGTGGGGGATAGCCCAATAATCCCTTCCCCTCCCCACCACACTGTTGATTATCATTCATATTTGTGTTATAGAGTAATTCAGGTGATCCATTTGTTCCTCAAGATATCAGGGCCAGCCAAGTACCATAACTGTAGCTTAGGATACATATAAAATAATATATAAATAAATACCCCCTCAAGCAGCTGCTTGCCACAGAGGTCAGACAGGAGCCTGTCAGTTTATATGCCACAGTAGGAGATCTGAGAGGATGGCAGGACCTCAGCAGAAAAACGACACACACATCCATGCCTAAATCCGGGGCTCGAACCCAGGTCCCTTAGATCAGTAGCCAAGCGTGCTAATCACTCGGCCACATGGGGAACTAAATTGCAGTGTGGTTGGAGCTCTGTAGACCATGGTTGCTTATGGATTGGAAAAAAAGAAACAGGAGGCATGCCCACTGACAAAAGATGTGAATGCCATTTGGGGCACATTGTTGGTCACTCCTGATCTAAACATCTTTCCACATTTTATAGAGGGAGAGGTTGTGATGATTTAGTCATCTTTTCTACACATATGATAGATTAGTACACAGTAATATTAACCTTTCCAGGTTCCACGACAAAAATATACATTGACAGAATCTGAGATGAGAGGCTCAAGGCATCTATGCTTGTTTTAGCACAACAACAAAAAATGATTTTTTTTTTAAATAGATATTGCCATTTAAAAAATTTTATATAAAAAAATGCAAAATTCAAGATGAATAGTTATTAAACTACAATATTGTTATTACTTTTTTATTAAAATATAATATTGTTATATACTTGTTAAAATTAAAGCCATCTGATGGCCATTTCTTAGAAGTGCTGTACAGATTAGATTTGCTTGTTAACATTACTCTATGCTGAAGCAACACCCTGATTTAAGTTCACAAGTTTGATTTGAACTATTATCAACAAATTTTTCCTTAAAGTTTTAAAAATCTCCTTAAAAAAAGTAGATTTTGGAAGCATTATGAAATACATACCTGTTTTTTTTTTCTGTTTCACACTCTTTTCTGCCTTAAACCTATTTTGATGTTCCTAGAATTATTTTTATCAATTACCCCAACATTCTATGCATCATTCCTGCTCCTCAAATTGAAACTATAACTAAAAGCTGAGCCTCTTTAGCCAGAGGTCATTCAAGGCTGGCTGCAGTACACAGCATCATGGCAGAGGAAGATACTTGTGTTATTAATTGCTCACTCACACATGCAAGAGCCGTTTGTTAAGTGGCTGCATGTAGTTGTTTACATGGTTAAGTCCAAATACTTCCTTCCCACATACTGGATATAATCTCCCTTTGTATAGTTAGTATTTTCTTTTCATAATTAAACCTTAGTTTCCATTTTCGTTGATTTATTTTATTTCCGCAAATTATTGTTCTAAGGGACCTGGGTTTGAGCCCCGGATAAGGCATGGATGTTCGTATTGTTTTCTGCTGAGGTCTTGCCATCCTCTCAGATCTTCTACCGTGGCATATAAACTGACAGGCTCCTGTCAGACCTCTGTAGCAAGCAGCTGCTTGAGGGGGTAATTATTTATTTTATTTTTTTTATTGTTCTTTTGAGTGGTTTATCTACTGCTCAATTAGTATTTATATTTTGGAATTATGCTATATTGGATGGACAGCTTACAACTTGTTGCTGTGGATATTTTATTTAATCAATTTTTCTTTATTCTTTGTTTCCAGTAAAAAAAGCTTTGATCTTACATTGTTTCCTGAAAATGAATGAGGTCTTGAATACGAAAGCAAAAAAGATCTTTCACATGGAAATCAGTCCCGCTACACTGAAGGCATTAACACCCCCCTCCCCCCCCCCCTGGCAGAACTTTTTTAAAAATTAAATTATAAATTTTAAGTTTATATTCAAACGATTTTAAAAGAGTTCACCCCCCCCCCCAAAAAAAAAAATATATATATATATATTGCCTGCACCACTTACACAATATAGATTTTTTTTTCTTTAGTGCACAAAACTTTCATCAAACTTCAATACCACAAAAAAATTCATGTTTAATAAAAAAAAACAGCCAAGAAAGTGTTTTTCCATTTCATATACAGGACCCATTAATTTGAACAATCCAAGTCACCTTCTATAATACTGACCTATATTTTAAAATATACCACACTGAAAAGAATCATTAAAAGAAATAAAAATAATGTTTCAGCAAATACTATGCAGTGAAGTGTCATTGAATTTTCGGACCAGAGGGAGTCCACCTAGTAGCGTGTTGGACTCCCTCTGGCTCTGATAACGGACGCCACACGATGAGGTACGAACTCCTCATGCTTGCGTAAATGTTCCACAGGTATGGTGACATGCATCCTCCAGAGCTGTCCACATTTCTCTCAAGGTTGTTGCTGATGGGACACGGGCCCGAACACTCTGTTTGATGGTATCCCAAAGATTTTCAATGGGATTTAAATCTTGTCTTCTAGGTGGCCAATTCATTATTTCAAAGTCAGCAGAATGCTCCTGCAACCATGCAGTAGCTAACCTGAACCTGTGAGATGAACAGTTGTCTTGCTGGTAGATGCCATCTCCATTGGGATGCATGATGGCCATAAATGGGTGTAAATGGTCAGCCATTCTACATACTTCTACATACCAGGATGCATTGAGAGTTGATAGTACACCTACCAAAGGTCCCACAGACTTCCAAATGAAGACATCCTAGGCCATCACTGAGCCACCACCAGCTTGTACTGTTCTGACCTGACATGCAGGATCCATGGCTTCATGGGGTTGGCACCATACTCTCAGTCTCCCATCGGTGTAATGAAGTTTAAATCGGGATTCATCACTCCAGGCTATTCTATGCCAATTTTCGATGGTCCAGTTTCAATGTTCTTTAGCCCAGGCAAGGCATTAAGCCCAGTGTCACACCGTTAGAAGTGGCTCTCTTAGGTCAGCAGCTCCTAAAACTGAGATGATAAAGTGAGTGTTGCACGGTCTGTGCACTGACTTCCCAGCAGGAACCCAAGTTCAGATGGGATTGATTGATTAATTTAATGTTACGGATATATGAGATCCTTCTTCAGGCTTTCTCAGTAAACTATTTTGTTGATTTTTGAAAATAGAGGAAATTAGAAATTTTTGTTTAATTTTTAAGGCTGAATCTGAAGTTATTTTTTTTTTGAGTGGGATTAATTATTAAATTTTGGGTTAAGTGTTTTGTTTTATGGAACTTAGTTATATTTAATCTATCTTAAAATTTATAAGAATATTAAATAATTTCTTTATTTTGGGTTAGTAGTATATTTTAAAACTTAATATTTTTTATTTTTATATTTTGTACTAAAAAGATTTTAAAATTTTTAAGTTATAATTTTTTTAGTTTTTAATTTTTAAGTTTATGATTTTTTTTAAAGTTTTTTTATAATTTTTAAGTTTTTATATTTTTGAGCACAGAGAAGAAAAAGAAGGTTAATTTTTCTTTGTTTTTTTAAGTAGTGGTTTTAGGTTTTTTTCTTTTTGGTTTTATGTATTTTAATATTTTAAATGTACATATAATTTTAAGGTTAATAATGGTGTGTACAGGAGATTTTTCTTTTAATTGAGGATATTGTTACCTGAGATGGAGGCTATAAAAATAAATAAAAGAAATACCCCCTCAAGCAGCTGCTTGCCACAGAGGTCTGACAGGAGCCTGTCAGTTTGTATGCCATAGTAGATCTGAGAGGATGGCAGGACCTCAGCAGAAAACGACACATACATCCATGCCTTACCCGGGGCTCGAACCCAGGTAGGCTACCATATGTTAACCCTTCCAGTCTCCAGAACGTATATATCCGTTTTTAGTACAATAAAAGAAAACGATTTTTAAAAAAATAAAATTGTCATTTTAAAATTTTTTATAGATATTTTATAAAAAAATATGTAATTTAAGCTTGATAAATAATATTTTCTTTTTTTATTTGATGCATATTTTATTAAACTATGACATAAATAATTTGTTAAAGCCATCTGTTTGCCATTTCTTAGAAGTTATAAAAAATATTGCCAATTTGTTTGTTAACATTACTCTGTGCTGAAGCAATCCCCTAATTTAAGCTCAGAAGTTTGATTTGAACTATTATCAACAAATTTTTCCTTAAAGTTTTTAAAATCTCCTGATAATTAACAAAGAACTGCTACTTTTTAAAAATGGAAGATTTTGGAATAATTATGAAATGTGTACCTTTTTTTTGGTATATCACTGTAAAATTTTTATTAAAATTAATATGTTACTACATTGATCAAATTTTTTACTTCAATAAAATATTAAATTAAATTCTTTTTAATTTGGTATATAATATGAGCTATTTCTGTTGATTGAATGTGACTGAATTTATTAAAAATATTCTAAATGTGACTTGTTTATCGGACTGCAACAAGCCTGGACTTTTTCTCAAAAGTATAGTATGGAGAAAAAAAATTTCAAAATGGAAATGTTTACTTTAAACAAGAAAAAAATTTTTTTTTTATTTAGAAATAAATAGCTTTTCTATTCATGTGTGTTATAATCATTTCTGTCTATTAGCTTTTTTAATAAATTTTTATTTATGTTGCCAGATGCATTTTTTTACTACACGGCTCTAAAAAAAGTCCTATTAAAATGAAATATATGGTCTTTTTTGTTAAATATTTTATTTTCAGAAAATCCAGAATTAATGTTGATAATTCCTTTCACCAATTATTTGGCAAAAAAGTTCTAAAAAAATTTGGCCTCTGGATGTAAGCCAATTTTTCAGGCTGGACACTAGAAGGGTTAAAGTGATAGGATGTTTGATGTTGGGGTAGTGGGTTCAATTCACGATATCAGGAGAATTTTTTTTCATGAAAAACAATTTTTTTTGGTTTTTTTTGTTTTTTGGACTGGTTATGTTATTAGAGTATGTTTTATGTTCTGTGAGTGTTTTTTATTTTTGTTATTTATAGGGAAAGTTATGTTTTGAGAAAAAGTTCAGACTGGTAGGTTTGCAGTTTAGTGGTACATTAAAAGGAAGAGAAAAGAGGGGAAAAAAAAAGAAGAAAAAAAATTGCAAAGAGAAACCAAAGCAACTGCACTAGTAAAGGTTAGATGCGGTTCCAAAGAGGAGTAGAAAGTAGAAATGAGAAGAGAAAATTAAGAATGTTAATTTTACTGGGAGAGGAAGGGGGGTCAATAAGTAATTTAGTGTGTAGTTCCAGTATGTTTAAAGTGGCTAGGGATTGGGATAGAGTTAGTTAAGGAGAATGTGCTGGATAATTTCAGGAACATTACAATGAATGCAAATGGGAGAAGATGCATTTTGTATAGTGAAGGTTTTAGTAGAGTTGAATTGGTTCCGAGTCTATTTAAGTTTTAGTATTTTCTGTGGAATGGTAGATTTTCAATATTAGAGAAAAATGGTGTTTAAATTGTGTGTCTTTTAGGCAAGTTCATCAGCTATTTCATTATGAATAATCCCAACATGACTGGGTATCCATTGAAGGAAAATTGTGTTATTAAGTGTGAATTGTAAGTGGTTAGGGTTAGTAATTTGTAGATGTAGTAATTGTAAGGTGAATACAGAAATTCATATAAGAGGGTTTGAATGGCTCCTTTAGAATCTGTGAAAATGATAATATTGGTATTGTGTATGTTTTTGAGAGTCCAGTTAAGAGCTTCTAAAATGGCAAAAATTTCTGTATGTAGGATGGAAGTATATGCTGGTAGTTTGAAGGTTAGGGAAGTATTGGTGTGTGGTATGTGTATAGCTGTACTGGCTGAGCCATTTTCTAATAAGACAGATCCATCTGTGTAGATTTTTATGTAGTCAGAGTAATGTTCAAAGCAATATGTTTCAGCAAGTTAAAGAATAGAGGTGTGAGGAAGGTCATGTTTAGAGTGAAGGGAGAGAATGGACGTGTGGGAGGTGAGTCTGATGAAGATCCAATCTGCAATTAATGGTGGTGTGTCCCCTCTCTGGTGGGGACCAAGGTGAATATGCAAAAATTTATAAAGTTCAGGAAGAGTTTTGATATGTTTATAATATGGACTCCTCTTAAAATAGGTGTAAAAGGGATGATTGGGAAATCTGTAATGTAGCTTAGTGATGTATTTGATAAATAGTATTTTTTTGTCTGATATGGAAAGGGGGAATAGAGGTTTCAGCAATTAATGATAAGGTGGGGGTGAAAATTGGGAAACTCATAGCAACTTTGATACATTTGTTTTGTATAATATTAAGTTTTTTTTAGTTTGGTATCTGAGATTCCAGTAAGAAATTCCATTCCATATTCCATTTTAGATCTGATTAAGTTTTTGTAAAGTGTAATCATGTGATTCCATTATTTAGGGAAGTGAAAAATTTCATAGTGTTGAGAAGTTTTAAGCCTTGTGTGTGCATGTGTTTGAAATGTTGATTCCAGTTAAGTATGAGTCCAAGTAAATACCAAGAATTTTACAATTGCTGTATTGGGAAAGATTTCAGATAATGTCTGGCCCCTATCGGTCCATACCACACATGTCAAACAATGATGCCCATTATCATTCAAGGCTGGTTGTCCTTTGCAGTTTGTCCAGGTGCTTGTTCTTTTGCTAGAATTTTCATATTCCCGGAACACTCTTGAAACTGTTGTATGGAAAAATCCAAGTTTGTTGACAATTTTTGAGATTGAGTGTCCCATCCGTCGGGCACTAAACAATCTGCCCTCTGTCAAATGCATTTAAATCCCATGCTTTTCCCATTATGCTTCTCATGATGAATGCTTGGGGAAGCCAAAGCTGACAGCTATATATGACTAGAGTTTCAGCCACACACGCGAGCAAATGCGGGACTTGCAGTACTGAATTTGGATAACATCTCCTATCCTTAATTCAATGGCACTTCAGTGTATTATTAGGGCAGAAATTTTCCGCATGATTCATATATAATTTAACTGTTTTTATTTATCAGGGTTTCTAAAATTAAGCCTCAGTTGCATGGTTAGTTCATTTTTTTCAGTATATCACTGTTAAAAGGTCTTATTAAAAAAAAGCATGCTTATAAATTTGTTTATATTTTTTATTTTCACAAAATTCAGAATTTTGTTTAATTTGACATATAACATGACTTATTTCTGTTTGGTTAGTTTCTTAAAAAAAACTGCAAAATTAACTTGTTTGACTAAGTACAGGTAGAAAAAGCATGGACTTTTCTCAAAGTATGGTATCAAAAATAAATACAAAATAGGAATAATTTTCTTGTTTCAAAAATTTTTTTAAATCAGAAATAAATAACTTTTCTACTATAAATAATGAAATAAACTTGACATATTTGGTATCTACTAATAAATTACCACTATGAAGTTGATTCAAATTTTTACAGGAAAAATTGTCTTAAACCAGATGGGATACAAACCCACAACCTCCTGATGACATGTCAGGTGCTCTGGATCACTGAGCTACCGGCTGCCGATCAAGATCTCCTCTAATTGATGATATGAACCTTTTCAACCTACGTTGCTTCAGATGTAGGGAGTGTTCCGGCAATTTTGCCACAAGCGGCAGTGCCATATATAGATGGGAAGTATTTCTTACAAGTATACTGATGATAAATAATGAAAAACTCGACATATTTGGTATCTACTAATAAATTACCACTTTGAAGCCAATTCAAATTTTTAGGGGAAAAATTGTCTTGAGACAGGTGGGATATGAACCCACGACCTCCTGATAACATGTCAGGTGCTCTGGACCACTGAGCTACCGGCTGCCAATCAAGATCTCCTCTAATTAATGATATGAACCTTTTCAACTTACATTACATCATATATAGGGAATGTTCCAGCAATTTCGCCACAAACAGCAGTGCCAAGTATTTCCTACAAGTATACTGATGATAACTGATTGAAAAGGTTCATTTCATCAATTAGAGATCTTGATTGGTGGCCGGTAGCTTATGGTCCAGAGCACCTGACATGTTATCAGGAGGTTGTGGGTTCATATCCCACCCGGCTCAAGACAATTTTTCCTCTAAAAATTTGAATCAACTTCAAAGTGGTAATTTATAAATTTAATAATACACGAAAATGCTGTTACACTAACGATCCAAAATAATTCAGAGCTTAAGCAATGAGTAGTGCCTTAAAGTACTCAATGAATGAATATTAGAGCTTTGCCTTATTTGCAAACAACTTCATTATTTCAATTCATTAAATTATACCCCTATTATCCTATCACTCATAAAGTATCCTTTGACAATCAAAGGTATGCCAGAGTAAGAAAACGACAAAGGTATTTATCAGTATCTTTGGGGCTGGTAAAGTAGCATTGGATTAGTCCTCAAGATGACATTTTGAAGAAGGAGGTAAGTCCATTGCTACCAGTCCAACACATATGCACAAAAGTTGGTATTAGATTTTCTAAAGACACATAAGTCCGTTATCATTGATGTTTTGTTGTATCCTCCATTTAACTGTTGTTAATTTGCATTGCTTGCTTGTTGCTGGAGTTGGGAAAAATATGTTCTATCCCATAACATTGGTAATCATCTATGCCACGTTGTTGTTGATTCAATTGCAGGCAACTCTTGTCGTCGTATAGTTCCAGCATTTTTGGAATAAAGGTCTTTTTAACAATCTTATGCATGAAGAACTGCCATTTAGCAACATGGTTGCTATATGCTGCTAGCACATCTTAATTGAAGGATGTGTATGGCACTATAAAGTAGTTAACTTTTCAATTTGTGCTGTAACTGGTGAAAGAATACCATTTGCACTATCCTCTGCACTTAAGTCTAAAATTGAAATCATAAACTCTAAAATAACTTCATCAAGTTGAGTTATACACCTCCATAACTTGTAAAAGAACAAGGCAACTTCTGATGCCATAGAGCAATGTGTTTTGCTATACACCCACGTATAGCTTTCTCAGGCTCTTGATGTTTGGTGTAAGCCACATTTATTATATACCTGTCTCACTGCTCAGCACATTGTTATATACCTGTCTCACTGCTCAGCTCGTGTGATATGTCGGTACGTATAGTGTGCTCGTGCATTGTTGCTGATGCAACAGGAGATTCCATGCTGATGGTAGATGGTAGGGGTGAAATCTCCGTGTTGCATCTATTATCTAATTTTGTGTGCATTTAAAGGTTTTGCACATAGAGCAATTGAAATTTTGATTTGAGTGCTATCAGTGGCTTGAATTCAATATTATTTATTTCTATTTTATTATTTAAAATGGTTTGTGCTAAAGCTGTAGTTGATTTGCTTTTTATTATATCTGTTTGATGTTCTTGCATTCTTGTTTCATATTGTCAGTAGCTTTTTCCAATATATTTATCCCTACCTTAAAAAATATTTGTGGGGTCAAGATTGGTTATTTCGTATACTCCCCCAGTAGGTTTTATTTATTATTAAGTTTTTTTTATGGTGTGAGTAACTGTAGTAGGTAACTTAATGATATTTTTTAAGACTATTTCCATTGCTTTTTCTGTTTCATATATGGAAAACTAGTTGTATATGTTTCTTTAATTTTTACCCAATTTTGGGGTTGTTGGGGGTATTTTTTACAACATATTTAGCATTCTTTTCCCATCTGTCTAATATCTGCTGCAAATAACCTGCATCATTTGTTGTTCTTTTTATATAGTTTGGGTTGGGTTGTTTTACCTCTGAGCGGCACTTTTTTGCACACCATGGGCTAAATGGCCAGGTCACATGGACCCCGAAGGCTCAGAGAAGGTTGGGGGAGGGGACCCACTGGAACAGCTGTTGGGAGACAGATGGTAGCCTCCCATCAAGGCCATCCAGCGTAAACAGGATATGGCTCTCCCACATACGGGGTCACGGCTTAACGTCCCATCCGACGGACGGCGGCCTTTCCAAGCCCATCGGTGTCCCCTACTGACCATGGGCTGGGCGGGAAATTTTGCGGAGATAAATCTCAACGCTGACCCAGCTGGGACTCTAACCTGGGAACTACAGATTACGAGCCTGGCGCGCTACCGACTGAGCCACCCCAGCCCCGTTTTTATATAGTTTATTTCTTTTCGAAATGTTATTTGTTGGGAACAGTATCAATATGCTCTTATGAAATGTAAAAGATATATATTAATTCCAAAGACACTAATTATTAATAAAACAAAATTTGAGCCAAATTTAATAAAAATATTACAATATGCTGAAAAATTAATGTTAAATAAAGTAATTCAAAAAGACATAAGATTAAAAGAGAAAATAGTTTATTATGAATATTTAAAATTAAGATCACAAAACTTAACACAATTAATGGGAAGAATAGCATACAAAGTAGAGTAAGAAACGATACAAATACACCACCACCACAATAAGAAATTAGATAACTTATTAAAAATGAAAAACCATAATCCTAGAAATAAAATAATATCACAAGATAGAAAATATATAAATTTATCTAAAGTTATATTAAGCACAGAACAAGAACGAATATTACAACAAGCCAAATTAACATATGATAATGAATTAATTAATTTAAATGAACATATCCCTCAAATAGAATAGTCAATAAATAAAATGCTGCATAGATTTAAAGATAAAAAAATTTTAAATGTATAGAACAATAAAACAATTGCAAAATAATGCAAATCCCTCTCAAAATCGAGATATAAAAATTTATGTTTAAAGAAGAATAAAGAAACAAAAATAGTCTTAGCTGATAAAACAAATCAAATTGTGATAATGGATAAAGAACAATATGATCAAAAGGTAGAGGAATCACTAAAACAATTGAAATGCCAAGTAATGGCAAAAATATCCCATACCAACCATATTAAGGAAATTAAATGAATTAAAAAATTATCGTTTTATGCCTGAACAAATAGCAAAACACTGTACTGCACCAATATATCCACCAATATATCCATTCCTCAATTATTTGTCAGAATTAAATTACATACAGAAAATATGCATTTCAGACCCTTAGTATGCAAACGAAAAACATCTACATATAATTTTGAGGTAGCATTACATATGCCTTTCAGACACTTAGTATGCAAACAAAAAACACCTACATATAATTTAGAGGTACCATTACATAATATTTTTAAAATATATTTTCCTCCTAGGGAGTATACACTAACATCCTGTAATGAAGCTATAATTAACATTCAAAATGCTAATATTACAACACACACTACTATGGATTCCCTAGATGTTGTATTGCTGTATCCCAACACACCTTTGTTGGATGCAGCGATGCGACTAAAAGCTGAATGATTATGTGTTGCCAGACCCACCACCCCGCAATACTTTAGTATGCACGAGGCGATGGATCTGGTCATTAACTCCAACTTCGACATTAACAATCGCACATGGCTCCAGACAGAGGGTATCCCAATGAGATCCCCTCTGTAATAAAATGTCTAGACTCATGGCCGATGTCATCATGCGACATGTCAAGGAGGCTGCATTAGCCAAAACTAAATTTAAACCAAAATTATACATGAGATATGTCAATGATATTTTAATTTTTTGACCACACACCATTGATAAATTAAATGAATTAATAACTATATTTAATAGCATACTTCCAACCATTAAATTTACTCATGAAGCTGAACAAAATCGACAAATACTGTTTCTGGACATAATAATTACAAGAGCAATTTTTGTGAAACAGCAGTATACAGAAAACCAACCCATATACCAAATTACATTCCAGCCAAATCAGACCATCCATTTAAATATAAAAAAGCTAGTATTATCATGGGTTCATATCACACCCGGCTCAAGACAATTTTTCCTCTAAAAATTTTAATCGACTTTGAAGTGGTAATTTATTAGTAGATACCAAATATGTCAAGTTTATTTCATTATTTATCATCAGTATACTTGTAAGAAATACTTCCCATCTATATATGGCACTGCCGCTTGTGGCAAAATTGCTGGAACACTCCCTACATATAATGCAATGCAGTTTGAAAAGGTTCATATCATCAATTAGAGGAGATCTTGATCGGCAGCCAGTAGCTAAGTGGTCCAGAGCACCTGACATGTTATCAGGAGGTCGTGGGTTTGTATCCCACCCAGTTCAAGACAGTTTTTCCTCTAAAAATTTGAATCGACTTCAAAGTGGTAATTTATTAGTATACAACTTTCCTACTTATGAGTATTATAACCATTTCTCTTTTTTTTAAATAAATTTTTATCTGCATTGCCAGATGCATTTTTTTACTACATGACTCTAAAAACGTCCTATTAAAATAAAACTAATAATTTTTTTTTGTAAAATATTTTACCTTCAGGAAAATCCAAAATTGAATGCTGATTAATTTGATATATAAACATCAATCCTTTCATTAGTATTTGTCATAAAAGATCTCATTTTTTTTTAAAGAAAAAATTAATGGGCCTCTGGATGTAAACCAATTTTTCAGGCAGGACCAGGAAGGGTTAAAATCATTTCTGAAAATGAGAATAAGAGGTAGAGGTAATAGTCATAGAGGAACTGATCATAACTGACCTTTAGATTTGATAGGAAGGTAACACAAATATGTCTGCAACCTGATTCATAACATGGTGTTGTCATCTGAATTGCTTGCCTGAGTTGTTTTACCTTGGAATATTCATACATAATGAGTTAAATAACCAAGTCGCAAAAAACCCAAAGGCTCACAGCTAGAGGAAAGGCATATGTTCACAACATAGTTTAGCAATCCATCTAATGGACGGCAGACTTTCCATGCTATCTTTCTCACTGATAGTGAAGAAAATCTCAATACACGCATAGTGGAGTCTCCAAATGAGGAAGCAAAAGGTTACAAGCTTTGTACACTACCAACTGAACTATGTAAATTTCAATTAAACAAAAAATATTATTTCTACTTTAATACATTAGACTGAATATTCATGAAAAGTCCTATAATAATGGTATCATAATAAAAAAAATCATGTACCAAACAGATAAATATGGCTTACCTTCTGGATGAACCTTATTAATGATTTTACAGAACTCCCAAAAATCGAAAAAATCCTGAGGCATTTTAACAAGAAATTTTTGCTTGATTTTGTCTCTAATATTTTGTGGAGAAGGAGGCAATTGTTCCTGATCTTGATTTTCTTTATCCTTTGAAACACTTTTTTCAAGAGAAGGATTCTTACTTTTCTCTTCAGCTTATATATATATAAGAAAATAAAAACATTTTAATCCCATCATTTACATTTCAAAACAATAAATTAGTGATTAAAGCAATGAATTTTTAATCTCCATTATTTTCAGAGAAGTCCCTTTCACAATTTCATGTTTAAATTTGTTTATAGATTATTTAAAGACTCTGGCTAATAGCACGGTGTTATAATGGGTGAATACTAAATCACTAATTAAGCAAATATTTCAGGAATGATAATGATAAGAGTTAGAATAATTATGTTGGTCATACCAAACTAATATGGCCAATTTAACTGTTAATTCTTCAGTCCCCCTGGATTCATTTCTAAGAGGTGTTAAGCTCTAACTATAATGAACCAACAAAGTCTTTTATAAAGTAAAGCATGAGCAATTAGTAAGGAACATACCAGATGGTCTGTAAATGGTAGATAGGTAGTCACTGGAAGGAGAGCTATGCACCAATTCCCTGTGATGATGCATAGAACCAGCCAGGCCTAGCACCTAATGTCCGATCCCGCCTTCTTGTGGTGCAGACCGTTAGTACCTTTCGAAAGAGATGCTCTCCTGTGGAAGTGAATGGAAGGGGAGGGCTGCCAGATTAGTGTGGCCCACTGATCTGGACAACTATGGCTACTTTTCTTTTTTTTTCTACCCTGCTGAGGAGTGGTCAACCACACAGGGTCCTGGTGCTGACCATATAAACTCACTGGACTGGACAGATATATGGCTCTGAGCTTGATTATGGATCCTGATTTTGCTGCACTGGTGGGCTTCTGTGGTGGAAAAATCTTCTGCTGTGTTTTCTGTTTCTTTGTGAGTTTACAGTCCCAAGTGAATAGATTCACAGAATATGCTTATCAGACTGTGCATAATCCTGAGCAGAGGTCATTGCAGGCACCTGAACTCTTTGCTTCTACTGGCATCATCAAATTCTACATTAGAGGAAGTCTTCCAGTGTAGATTCCTTTGGCCTTTAGTAGAGGGGGAATAGGTTTTTGCCCCATGTCTGCAATTAGGGGGCTGTTTGATATTGTCGGCATTCCCTCTCCCAATAAATATAGTTTCTTTAAACATCCCACTAACCATTTTCTCTCCATAGGTCTGCTACTCAGCGGTCTGCTACTCAGCAGACACACTAGTGATTCTCTTCTAGGATATGAGAGCATTAATGAAAGGTTTCTTACAGAAAAATTTCATACAAGCATTAAAGACTTGAATGTTATCTGCTGTTATGCCCCCACTGAGGATGCCGATGAGCATAAGGATAGGTTTTACGGACAACTTCAGGATATTATAAATTCTGTCAAGAAATGAGATATTACACTTGTTCTAGGTGACTTCAATGCCAAAGTTGGTACTGACTCTGACCTTTGGGAAGGAGTGATAGGCCCTTTTGGTATTGGTAACTGCAATGGCAATGGGCAACGTCTCCTACAGATAAGTAAACTCAATGGTTTCAGAATAACTAATAATTATTACAAATACAGCAACATACGTAAGTACACATGGGTTTCACCAGATGGGCAGCATAAGAATATGATTGATTATATATTAATTAACAGCAAATGGGCTAGTTCTGTTAAGAATACCAGGTCATATAGGGTAGCTGAAATTGGATCTGACCATTTCCCTGTTAAAAGTGTCTTGCAACTTAAACTTAAAAAGTGTTGGGCTAGGGTTAAAAAATTTACCTTTAATACTGAAGTTCTGAAAGACCCAGTTATAGCTAAAGCTTATCATGATAGGTTACTTAGTCATTATGACAGTCATGGTTTGCTTAATACTGAAGTTGACGAAGAATGGGACCTTTTTAAACAGGCTTTTTCGGAAACAAACAGTACTCTTTTAGGAAAAAAGGATTAGAGGAGGCAGAATTATGAGTGATAAGGCACTTCAGCTTATATCAGAAAGAAAGAACTGAAGGAATGTCCTTAATCAATACCCTACTAGTCCTAATCGAAAGCATTACAGAGAACTTAATAAACGTGTAAAGGATCAGTTAGCTGCTGATAAGAATCTTTGGCTTGATGGCTTGACAGACAAAACTGAGGAAGCAGTTAGACAACACAATAGCAGAGAGCTGTACCAGATAGTTAATGTTTTGTGTGGTAAAAAACGGATAGGTATACAGGGATTGGAGGATAAACAAGGTTATAGAAGGTGAGGATTCTGTCATGGCTAGGTGGGCTGAGCATTTCAGTAATGTTCTAAATAATGTGGTTAGTTCTACTCCCATTGTTTGCAATGATGATAGATGCATTGGTGGCTTTAGTGTTGGCCCTATAACACGATCTGAAGTTATTTTGGCTGTTTCTAAACTTAAACTGCATAAATCCCCAGGGGTAGATGAAATTACTACTGAAATGCTTAGAGCTGGGAATGTTTCGGTTACCACGTGGATGACTGAAATTTTGAATATCTTTTATGATAAAGGCATGGTTCCTAAGGATTTTACCAGAGCTATTGTTATCCCTATTTTCAAAAAAGGTGATTGCAGTTCTTGTGATAACTATAGGGGTATCGGCCTACTCTCTGTTCCAGGTAAAGTTCTTTCCATGATTGTGCTTAATAGAATTAAGAATCTGATTGACAGGCAATTGCGTGATGAGCAATGTGGATTCAGAAGTGGTAGGGGATGTATAGATCAGATATTTTCACCTAGGCAGATTCTTGAGAAATGTTTAGAGTTTCAGAAACCTTTGGTTGCTAGCTTTGTTGATTTCAAAAAGGCTTTCGACTCTGTTGATCGTCATAATTTGTGGTTGATTGTGAAATCATATAGTATACCAGACAAGTTAGTTAACATAATGAAAGCTCTCTATAATAACACTGAGTCATGTGTGAGAGTTGGTAAGTCTTGTAGCAATTGGTTTAGCATTACTTCTAGTGTTCAACAAGGGTGCATTTTGTCTCCTTTTCTCTTTAGCTTGGTTATTGATTATGTTATGCGAAATTCACTTCAAGGGAAATATTTTGGCCTTAAATTGGCTGGAGAGACAAAAATTTTTGATTTCGATTATGCTGATGATTTAGCCCTTTTGGCAAATGATGTTGATGAGATGAACTCTTTCATTCGAGCTGTTGATGAAACTGGTAGTAGAGTAGGTTTGGTTATAAACAGAGAGAAAACTAAAGTGATGAAAATTGGTCAGGCAGGCTGTGATTAATCTGAATGGTTGCAGTCTTGAGCAGGTGTCACAGTTTAATTATCTTGGGAGCTATGTAACAGATACTGGTGATGTGCGGCATGAGATTAACAGATGAATAGGGATTGCTGCCGGAACTTTTAAGAATCTATGGAAAGTATGGAGAAATAGACGTATACACCTAAAGATTAAAATTAAGCTGTATAATAGTTTGGTTCTTTCTAGGGTTAGTTATGGTAGTGAAACTTGGACACAGTGTAAACAAGATAACAGGAAAGTAGATGCTTTTGATTCTAGATGCTTACGCAGTATCTTGGGTATTAGGTGGTTTAACTTTGTAACTAATGATGAGGTTAGGCAAAGGAGTCTGCAATCTCCTTTAAGTGGCATATTGTGCAGAGAGAGACTCCGTTGGCTTGGCTTTTTTGCCATATGGATAATTATAGATTGGCGAATAGGGTTATGAACAGTGTGCCTAAAGGCCTTAGAATGAGGGGGAGACCTAAAATGCAATAGGCTGACAATGTCAAACAGGACCTTGTTAGAATTGGTGTGCAGTGGCCAGATGCAGCAGATGTAGCTCAGGACACACATGCTTGGAGAACTAAATTATACAATCTGATTGGACCTCCTTAGCCCATGGCTGCTTGAGGATGATTATGATGATACCAGATGAAAATTTGGAATACACAGTTTTAAGATAAACAATCATAGGCAGTGAGTAATCATGCCAGAACTCTCCAAATGACTAATATAGCTTCAGTGCTAGACTAGAAGAAAGACTTCAGCACAAGACTTCTAATTATGTTGTTTCATTTTACTTGAACTATTTCAATGCTGCTATCAAGGGGTAATGGATGCTGGATGGAACTATGTGTTTCAGCACTTTCTACAAGCCAACTTCATGAAGATGTAGATATCATGGTTCATGTTCTTCACAATTCCTCTTGTAGTTCAAGGAACATCAACATTACTGTGTTGAACACTCTGCACTGCCATAACTTCTATTTGCACATATTTCTACAATGAAGACTGCATATTTGGAATGACACGCAGAAAATGGGATAGTGCTTTTCTATGAGGAACAAAGTAGATGATGATCCTGAGCTCAGTATGATGTCTTAAAAATAATGTTCAACACAGCTTATAAGATAAAACTTAGTATATTCATGATAAAAGCTGTACAACAAGTTTGTCTAAAATTACTTATTCTCAAACATAAGGAGTGCAGATGCTCTTACAAGTTATTATATTGTAATTACTGTATTACAATCACGTATGATCCAAACAGCCGTCCCGTGGCCGAGTGGTTAGCACGCTTGGCTACTGATCTAAGGACCTGGGTTCGAACCCCGGTATTAGGCATGGATGTTCGTGTTGTTTTTCTGCTGAGGTCCTGCCATCCTCTCAGATCTCCTACTATGGCATATAAACTGACAGGCTCCTGTCAGATCTCTGTGGCAAGCAGCTGCTTGAGGGGGTATTTATTATTTTATGATCCAAACAATTATCAATCAGTCTAAATGCTACCTTATAATCACATAAAGTAAACTAGGTTAATTGACAATATATTAATATTTACCAATGATTGTTGCTGGTACTTCTACTTGTTTAGGTGTTTTAGCTGTTTAGAGTGACACGTCATTGTCTTTAACAATTTTTGTGGACAATCTTTTGATGTTCAGGAGTACGGTCAGGATGCCTTTTACAAGAAACCAGTCCGTTTCACAAGTGTGTGCATTTGTAGATGTCATTTCTTCACAATATCATATAGGTATCAGGAAGATAGTATTTTACTCCATATGGGAAGTAATAAAGAATTGCTGGTTTAGTTCCAGTTATATCAAGCATCATTACTTGCTGTTATAGAGTACTTATTGCTTTAGTAGTACTATTATAAATACTGTATTGATGTAAAATCTATTGTGCTTATTTTCAGCACTTGCTCCAATTTCATTGGCAGATATCAAAGAAGGATCAACAATTGCACTTTCCTTAATATTTGAGATATAATTGCGTACTTTTAAACGTTAAAAAAACGATAAATTTTGATATAAAAACAAGTTTAAAAAATGCTCTCATACTGATGCTTTAGATGTTGAAAAAGCATAAACCGTATTGGCACTCGGAATCATCCCATGAGCTACATGCATTTCTCCGTAGTCTCGTATTATGGCGTCATCAGGCGCTCTAACGGTGTCAGGAGAAGCGTCGTTCTTATATGTATCTCACTTATTACGTCGCTGGTTGGGTGATGTTACATAGTGTTTGGTGATTGGGTATGTAAGAGAAGGTTCCATACAGATGGGATAGGGGCTATGTCATTGTTGCATATATTATGTCGTTGTGAATAAATTAGCATTTTTTCAGCGTAATTCAATTGGAACTTAATCTTTGGGACTATTAAGTTTTTATATGCTACTTTATTTATTTGAATTTTATTTTCTATTATTGCTTGAGCGTAAGCTGTATTTGGATTTTGTTTTTTTAGGTCTGATTGGTGTTCTTTTATGCGGTCAGCATATTGTCTATGAGCAGAATGGTTATGGGTTGCCAGGCCCACCACCCCCCGAATACTTCAGTATGCATGAGGTGCTGGACCTGGCCACCTCTTCCAATTTCTTCGGTGTGAACAAGCGTACATGGCTCCAGACGGAGGGGGTCCCAATGGGATCACCTCTGTCTGGACTCATGTCTGACTTCGTTATGCATCACATCGAGGAAACTGCACTTAATAAAGCTCAATATAAACCATCATTATACATCAGGTAGGTGGATGACATATTAATTTTGTGGCCCCACAATCTAGATACACTTACAGATTTTATAAACATCATTAATAATATATTACCCACTATTAAATTTACATTAGAATCCGAACAACAACAACAATTACCCTGTCTAGATATACTTATAAAACATAACAATAATTATTGTGAAACCACTGTATTTTGCAAAAAAACTTATACCCCCACATACATACCAGCTAACTTTGCGCATCCTTACAGAAATAAAAAAGCCAGCATCATTCCACTCTATATTAGGGCATATAGATATTGCTCCGAAAAATCAACACTTAATTGATTATATAATTAAATCTGCACAAGAAGCAGGTTACACCATGCAACAATTAAAAAGGTGGCAACATAATGCAAAATTCATAGTTTTAAAAAACTCTCAGCCAAATCTGAATCAGGAATTAAAGCAACAAATGTATGCACATAGCTTTCCTTACACGAAAGGCATTTCAAAAACATTACAAACCACTTTAAAAAAATATAATATTACATTACCTACAACAGTTAATAACACAATTAAAATCTTATTAATTAATGATCGAGATAAGAAATCACCCACTGGAGGAGTTTATCAACTTGACATACCTGACCCCTTAAACTTAAAGAAAAGAATAAATACATTGGTAAAACTCATACACAATATGCTGACCGCATAAAAGAACACCAATCAGACCTAAAAAAACAAAATCCAAATACAGCTTACGCTCAAGCAATAATAGAAAATAAAATTCAAATAAATAAAGTAGCATATAAAAACTTAATAGTCCCAAAGATTAAGTTCCAACTGAATTACGCTGAAAAAATGCTAATTTATTCACAACGACATAATATATGCAACAATGACATAGCCCCTATCCCATCTGTATGGAACCTTCTCTTACATACCCAATCACCAAACACTATGTAACATCACCCAACCAGCGACGTAATAAGTGAGATACATATAAGAACGACACTTCTCCTGACACCGTTAGAGCGCCTGATGACGCCATAATACGAGACTACGGAGAAACGCATGTAGCTCATGGGATGATTCCGAGCGCCAATACAGTTTATGCTTTTTCAACATCTAAAGCATCGGTATGAGAGCATTTTTTAAACTTGTTTTTATATCAAAGTTTATCGGGTTTTTAACGTTTAAAAGTACGCAATTATATCTCAAATATTAAGGAAAGTGCAATTGTTGATCCTTCTTTGATATCTGTCAATGAAATTGGAGTAAGTGCTGAAAATAAACACAATAGATTTTACATCAATACAGTCTGTATAATAGTACTACTAAAGCAATAAGTACTCTATAACAGCAAGTAATGATGCTTGATATAACTGGAACTAAACCAGCAATTCTTTATTACTTCCCATATGGAGTAAAATACTATCTTCCTGATACCTATATGATATTGTGAAGAAATGACATCTACAAATGCACACACTTGTGAAACGGACTGGTTTCTTGTAAAAGGCATCCTGACCGTACTCCTGAACATCAAAAGATTGTCCACAAAAATTGTTAAAGACAATGACGTGTCACTCTAAACAGCTAAAACACCTAAACAAGTAGAAGTACCAGCAACAATCATTGGTAAATATTAATATATTGTCAATTAACCTAGTTTACTTTATGTGATTATAAGGTAGCATTTAGACTGATTGATAATTGTTTGGATCATACGTGATTGTAATACAGTAATTACAATAACAACTTGTAAGAGCATCTGCACTCCTTATGTTTGAGAATAAGTAATTTCAGACAAGCTTGTTGTATAGCTTTTATCGTGAATATAGTAAGTTTTATCAGTATGATGTGTGGATACTGTATTAATTGAGTGAAAAACATTTAATGGACTGCTTTTCCACTTATGATGGACACCTGCAAGGCAACGAAAACACCCATTTTCGAAGTTGCTAATGACTGGTGATGAAAATTAGATTCCTTATAACAATGTCCAAAGAAAGAGATCCTGGTGCAAAAGAGGTGAGCCTCCATTACTACAATTTAAGGCCGGCCTGCATCCAAAGGTGTTGCAATCCAAGGCCAAGCAATTGACAGCCAAGCAATCCAATGCAAAGGTGTTACATCCAAGGCCGGCCTGCATCCCTGTGTGTTGTGAGATTGGAAGGGAATCCTTCACTATGTGCCTGTTGCCAAGCAATAAAACAATTAATTCAGATCAGTATTGCTTGTAATTGGATTGGCTGAAGGCAGCGATCGATGAAAAGCATTGGGAATGGGCAAATTGCATAGGAGTTATGTTCCACCATGACAGTGCATGACCACGTGTCTTTAACCTTCTAGCAAAAATTATTGCAGTAAGGTTGAGATGTTTGTGCCACCCACCATATTCAACTGATTTTGCAACCTCGGATTACCATTTATTCCGGTCACTGCAACACTGTTTGAATGGTAACAAGTTCCAATATTTGGAGATAATAAAAAACCACCTCAATCAGTTCTTCAATGAAAAACCAACCAAGTTGTACACAAAGGAATAATGAAGCTGCCCAACAGATGGCTTAAAATAATCGAACAAAATAGTGGATACATTATTGATTAAAGGTATTTTTACTATTTAATATTTGAGTTTGAATTTTTGCCTAAAAATTGAATGAACTATTTCTTTGACCCGATAGTATTAAATGTGTAAATAGGAATGAAGGTGTACCTGAGTTATTGAGCAACATTAGTGATAGTGCATATGTCTCACCCATGCTACTAACCATGACAGCCAGATTTCTGACAATCTCCTTGACTTTAGCCTGCCTTGAATTGATCTATAGCCTGCTGCATCACTTCTGATAAATCATGATAGACAAACCCAATAAATCTGCTATCTCAACAACTCCACTTCACAATTCACAGAACTAGAGAACAGCTACTACATGCTCACTTTTAACTCTTGATGCATTTGTATATACTGCTGCTAGCACCATACTTCAATCCTGTAAATATTTTGTAGAAAAAATTTCGCCGACATACGGGGCATTATATTGATGTTATAATGTCACCCAGGTAATACTGTGATTATCACCTATGCTTCAATCCAGTGTTATATTTTACATACTATACATGACTTAGTGTTGTTACATTTAGATAGTTCAGAGTATCGAATCTTAAACATGTGAAGTGCATAGTATATTATATGTGGGTTGGAACCATAATAACTAAGACAGGCTATTAATTGAATAACTTATAAAGTCATAAATGTAATCTTAAAACACATGTTAAAATACACTAGACCTTATAGTATAACAAAGATAATTACCACATCCTAGTTGCTAGTACATCCGCTTTAACAAGGGTTTTCACTCGTGATATGAGGGAATTATCACTGCTTAAACACTTCAAAGCTACCAGTGCTTAGGGGATGAACAGGTAATGCAATTTTGGTCGTAAATAGAGCAGATGATGCTGATGACTTCCATGATATTAATTATTTTCAAAGTCACACAACTATTATTACATCAGCACATAAGTTCCAAGTAAAATGGCATGATATTAGATGCTATTTTGTCAATGTTCTGTTAGTAGTCTTTGGAAGCGATGAGCATGATGTAGGCACTGCTATATATAAAAGTCCAGGTATTCATTAATTGCGTACAGACACCAGGTAGTGCAAGCTGATCATGATGTTAAACTTAAAAGAATAGATGCTTCTGATAACATCCTTTGTTATATACACTCATAAGTTATAACTAACAGTGGATGAAATTGAATAACCAGAGTTCAAGATCTTAAGTTAGCATCAAACACATTAGCAATGTCTTCAATACAACAATCAATCAAGTCAATACACAATAATGGACTCTGTGTTTTAGGCGATCAAAACAATACTAAAACTCTCATTTCAGTGATTAATTCAATTTTTTGGAAATTCTAGGAAGTGAAACATTGTTTTAGCCATAGAATACTGATTCTATATCACACGTTGATGGAAATGAAGCATCAAATTGTGAATCTGACTGTTAGTTAGAAAGTTATTCCAAACGGTGTAGTTAATGTGCTTTTAGCGTCATTACACAGTTCAAATCATAGATGGTTACAGGTCAATATCTTCTTTTGTCCAACATTGCACATTTTACACATTAAGATTAAAATATTATTACTACTGAACATTCTAAAATGTCAACAAAAGTGGCTGATTTACGATTAAAATTTTATTAAAAGGTTGTCTAGCCTGCATTCTGGTGACATTGAGAAATGCGTTTCACCGTTCCAACTATCTATGGCATCATCAGGTTCAGTGTGAAAGTCCTTCAGATTTCGCTATTTAAGCTCGTCTCACTAGCAACAATCACTGCTACGTATGCGTGGTTGCACCTGTGTTATGATGCAACAGGAGATTCCATGCTGATGGTAGCGGGGGAATCTCCATGTTGCATACATTATCGCGTTGCGCACGTATAAGTAATTTTTCTGCATATTGCAGTTGGTATTTTGTTTTAGGGGCCAATAATGGTTTGTAATCAATGTGATTAATTTGTAAGTTGTTATTTAAGACAGTTTGAGCCAAGGCCGTATTAGAGTTATTTTTCCGTATATCATCCTGATGTTTGTGCATTCCATCGATATATTGTCGAAATGTTTTTCCTATGTATTTGTTTTTTCCATTAAGTATATTCAAAAGATCAGGTATCATAATTTGATATACACCACCAGTGGGCTGTTTTCTATCCCTATCGTTTATTATCAAGTTTTTTATTGAATGTGTTATGGTAGTGGGTAATTTTATATTATATTTATGTAATGCATGATCTAAAGTTTTTGAAATATTTTCCATGTATGGAAAACTATGAGCAAAATTATCTGGAATGGTTTGCTGGTTAGGCACGGATTGAGAATCATGATTAACTATGTATTTGGCGTTATTATTCCATCTCTTTAATTGATTTTGTGTATAACCAGCATTAGAAGCTGTTGAGTTTATATAATTTAATTCCTCCTGAAGATCATTCTGTTTAGAGCAGTACAGGTATGCCCTAATGTAATGGGGTAAAACACAAGCCTGTTTATATTTTAGGGGATGACAAGAGTTAGCAGGGATATATGTGGGTTGTTTTTTGGCAAACAGTTATTTCACAATGTTTACTGTGTCATGTTATCATAATATCCAAATATGGTAATTGTTGTTTTATTTCAGATTCCAAGGTGAATGTTATACTGGATAAAATTCCATTAATTATCTGTATATATTCATGTAATTCATCGATATCATGGGACCAAAAAATTTTAAAAAAATATATTTTCCTTCCACAGTTAATATATTAACATCATGAAGCAATTAAATGAATACAAAACACCAAAATAGATGACCACACCACTATGCATTCCCTGGACGTCATATCGCTCTATTCTAATACACCAGTCTCGATGGAGCAATGCGGCTAAAAGCGGAGTGGTTAAAAACCATTGAACCTAATATGGCACAATATTTCTCTGTACACAAGGCCTTGGACTTGGCTACATCATCCAACTTCTGTGAAGTAGGCAGTTGGACGTAGCTCCAGATGGAGGGTGTCCCTAACAACTTAAGATTTTGAACTCTGGTTATTCAATTTCATCCACTGTTAGTTATAACATATGAGTGTATATAACAAAGGATATTACCGGAAGCATCTAGTCTTTTAAGTTTAACATCATGATCAGCTTGCACTACCTGGTCTCTGTACATAATTAATGAAGACCTGGACTTTTATATATAGCAGTGCCTACTCAGGCTCATCGCTTCCAAGGACTACTAACAGAACATTGACAAAATAGCATCTAATATCATGCCATTTTACTTGGAACTTATGTGCTGATATAATAACAATTGTGACTTTGAAAATAATTAATATCATGGAAGTCATCAGCATCATCTGCTCTATTTATGCCAAAGTTGCATTACCTGTTCATCCCCTAAGCACTGGTAGCTTTGAAGTGTTTAAGCAGTGATAATTCCCTCATATCATGAGTGAAAACCTTTGTTAAAGCGGATGTACTAGCAACTAGGATGTGGTAATTATCTTTGTTATACTATAAGGTCTAGTGTATTTTAACATTGTTTTAAGATTACATTTATGACTTTATAAATTATTCGATTAATAATGTATCTTAGTTATTATGGTTCCAACCCACGTATAATATACTATGCACTTCACATGTTTAAGATTCGATACTCTGAACTATGCAAATGTAACAGCTTTATTGTGTTTTACTAAACCTTTATTCTAGTTAGCTGTGTTGAAATCATATATAATGACTTAGTGCATTTCTGTAGTCAGAGTTTCACGATATTTCTTTTTTTTTTTCATTTGCTCCTTGATTTATAGAAAACAATGTATACTTTCAAAATTATTTGAATTCAAGGTGCATTTTGTTAATAAAATATCACAGAAAAAAGTCTTTTGTTATTTGTGTAAAATATTTCATCATCCAAGCCATAAACACTTGAAAAATTACACTACATTCACTATCTAGAATGTCTTAGGGGTTATTTGAACTGCTGGTATTTAACTCTTCCAGGTCCTCCTGGAAAACTTGTTTACATCCAGAGGCCCAGCGATTTTTTTCAATATTATCAGCCAAAAGAAAAATATTAACTTTAGAATTTCTTTGCCAAATAACTAATGAAAGGAATTATGGCATATGCCAAATTAATTAGCATTTAACTGTGGATTTTCCTGAAAATAAAATATTTTACGAAAAAGATAATATTTTATTTTAACAGAGTATTTATCGAGACACGTAGTGAAAAAATGCATCTGGCAATGCAAATAAAAATTTATTAAAAAAAAAACTAATACACAGAAAAAATTGTAATGCACATCAATAAAAAGACATCTAACAAAATAATAAATACTTACATGAAGCAAGAAAATTACTCCCTATTTATAATTTTTTTCTTGGTACCATACTTTGAGAAAAGTACAGGCTTTTAGCCAACTGTGCTCATTCATAAAAACACATCAACTTTAGAATTTTTGTTAAATTAACCAATCAACTGAAATAAGTCATGCTATATACCAAATTAAACAGAATTAAATTTCAAATTTTATGTAAGTAAAAAATTCAAACAAATTTATAAACATATTTTCATTTTTTACATGATATAGTATAGGAAAAGACATGATAAGGACTAGCACCTAATGTCCGACCCCACCTTCTCGTGGTGCAGACTGTTAGTACCTTTCAAAAGAGATACTCTCTTGTGGAAGTGAACGGAAGGGGAGGGCTGCCAGATTAGTGTGGCCTACTGATCTGGACAACTATGGCTACTTTTCTTTTTTTTCTACCCTGCTGAGGAGTGGTCAACCACACGGGTCCTGGTGCTGACCATATAAACCCACTGGACTGGAGATATATGGCTCTGAGCTTGATTATGGATCCTGATTTTGCTGCACTGGTGGGCTTCTGTGGAGGGAAAATATTCCGCTGTTATCTGTTTGTTTGTGGGTTGACAGCCCTAAGTGAATAGATTCACAGGATATGTTTATCAGCTGGTGGATAATCCTGAGCAGAGGTCATCGCAGGCACCTGAACTCTTTGCTTCTATTGGCATCTTCAAATTCTACATTGGAGGAAGTCTTCCAGTGTAGATGGCTTCAGCCTTTAGGGGTGGGGGAACGGGTCTTTGCCCCATGTTTGCGATTAGGGGGCTGTTTGATATTGTCGGCATTCCCTCTCTCAATATACATAGTTTCTTTAAACATCCCACTAACTATTTTCTCTCAATAGGTAGTTGGAATGTGAGGACTCTACACAAAGCTTTTTCTCTTGATGTCCTCACACAAGAATTCCACCATTATAATTTAGATATTCTCGGCTTGCAAGAGACCAGATGGACAGATAAGGGTCAGATTCTTAAAAATAATCTTAAATTTCTCTTTTCAGGGAGGGACGACAATAAGCATCACCAAGGCGTGGGTCTGCTTCTCAGCAGAAATGCTAGTGATGCTCTTCTAGGATATGAGTGCATTAATGAAAGGTTTCTTACAGCAAAATTTCAGACAAGCGTTAAAGACCTGAATGTTATCCGCTGTTATGACCCCACTGAGGATGCCGATGAGGATGAGAAGGATGGGTTTTATGAACAACTTCAGGATATTTTGAATTCTGTCAAGAAAGGAGATATTACCCTTGTTCTTGGTGACTTCAATGCCAAAGTTGGTACTGACTCTGACCTTTGGGGAGGGGTGATTGGCCCTTTTGGTATTGGTAGCAGCAATGGCAATGGGCAACGTCTCCTACAGGTAAGTAAACTCAATGGTTTCAGAATAACTAATACATATTACAAACACCGCGACTTACATAAGTACACATGGGTTTCACCTGATGGGCTGCATAGGAATATGATTGTTTATATATTAATTAACAGCAAATGGGCTAGTTCTGTTAGAAATACCAGGGCATATAGGGGAGCTGAAATTGGATCTGACCATTACCTTGTTAAAAGTGTCTTGCAACTTAAACTTAAAAAGTGTTGTGCTAGGGTTAAAAAATTTGCTTTTAATACTGAAGCTCTGAAAGACCCAGTTATAGCCAAAGCTTACCATGATAGGATACTTAGTCATTATGACAGTCATGGTATGCTTACTACTGAAGTTGAGGAAGAATGGGATCATTTTAAACAGGCTGTTTTGGACACTAACAGTACTCTTTTAGGAAAAAAGGAGCAGAAGAGACAGAATTATCTGAGTGATAAGGCACTTGAGCTTATTTCGGAAAGAAAGAACTGCAGGAATGTCCTTAATCAATACCCTACTAGTCCTAATAGAAAGCATTACAGAGAACTTAATAAACGTGTAAAAGATCAGTTAGCTGCTGATAAGAATCTTTGGCTTGATGGCTTGACAGACAAAGCTGAGGAAGCAGTTAGACACACAATAGCAGAGAGCTGTACCAGATAGTTAATGTTTTGTGTGGTAAAAAACTGACAGGTATACAGGGATTGGAGGATAAACAAGGTTATAGAAGGTGAGGATTCTGTCATGGCTAGGTGATCTGAGCATTTCAATGATATTCTAAACAATGCGATTAGTTCTATTCCCATTGTTTGCAATGATGATAGATGCATTGGTGGCTTTAATGTTGGCCCTATAACACAATCTGAAGTTATTTTGGCTGTTTCTAAACTTAAACTTCATAAATCCCGAGGGGTAGATGAAATTACTACAGAAATGTTTAGAGCTGGAAATGTTTCGGTTACCACTTGGATGACTGAAATTCTGAATATCTTTTATGATAAAGGCATGGTTCCTAAGGATTTTACCAGCGCTATTGTTATCCCTATTTTCAAAAAAGGTGATCGCAGTTCTTGTGATAACTATAGGGGTATTAGCCTACTCTCTGTTCCAGGTAAAGTTCTTTCCATGATTGTGCTTAATAGAATTAAGAATCTGGTTGACAGTCAATTGTGTGATGAGCAATGTGGATTCAGAAGTGGTAGGGGATGTGTGGATCAGATATTTTCACTTAGGCAGATTCTTGAGAAATGTTTAGAGTTTCAGAAACCTTTGGTTGCTAGCTTTGTTGATTTGAAAAAGGCTTTCGACTCTGTTGATCGTCATAATTTGTGGTTGATTGTGAAATCATATGGTATACCAGACAAGTTAGTTAACATAATGAAAGCTCTCTATAATAACACTGAGTTGGTAAGGCTTGTAGCAATTGGTTTAGCATTACTTCTGGTGTTCAACAAGGGTGCATTTTGTCTCCTTTTCTCTTTAGCTTGGTTATTGATTATGTTATGCGAAATTCACTTCAAGGAAAATATTTTGGCCTTAAATTGGCTGGAGAGACAAAAATTTCTGATTTCGATTATGCTGATGATTTAGCCCTTTTGGCAAATGATGTTGATGAGATGAACTCTTTCATTCGAGCTGTTGATGAAACTGGTAGTAGAGTAGGTTTGGTTATAAACAGAGAGAAAACTAAAGTGATGAAAATTGGTCAGGCAGGCTGTGATTAATCTGAATGGTTGCAGTCTTGAGCAGGTGTCACAGTTTAATTATCTTGGGAGCTATGTAACAGATACTGGTGATGTGTGGCATGAGATTAACAGATGAATAGGGATTACTGCCGGAACTTTTAAGAATCTATGGAGAGTGTGGAGAAATAGACGTATACACCTAAAGATTAAAATTAAGCTGTATAATAGTTTGGTTCTTTCTAGGGTTAGTCATGGTAGTGAAACTTGGACACAGTGTAAACAAGATAACAGGAAAGTAGATGCTTTTGATTCTAGATGCTTACGCAGTATCTTGGGTATTAGGTGGTTTAACTTTGTAACTAATGATGAGGTTAGGCAAAGGAGTCTGCAATCTCCTTTAAGTGGCATATTGTGCAGAGAGAGACTCCGTTGGCTTGGCTTTTTTGCCATATGGATAATTATAGATTGGCGAATAGGGTTATGAACAGTGTGCCTAAAGGCCTTAGAATGAGGGGGAGACCTAAAATGCAATAGGCTAAAAATGTCAAACAGGACCTTATTAGAATTGGTGTGCAGTGGCCAGATGCAGCAGATGTAGCTCAGGACAGACATGCTTGGAGAACTAAATTGTACAATCTGATTGGACCTCCTTAGCCCATGGCTGCTTGAGGATGATTATGATGATGATACCAGATGAAAATTTGGAACACACAGTTTTAAGATAAACAATCATAGGCAGTGAGTAATCATGCCAGAACTCTCCAAATGACTAATATAGCTTCAGTGCAAGACTAGAAGAAAGAATTCAGCACAAGACTTGTAATTATGTTAATTCATGTTACTTGAACTATTTCAATGCTGCTATCAAGGGGTAATGGATGCTGGATGGAACTATGTGTTTCAGCACTTTCTACAAGCCAACTTCATGAAGATGTAGATATCGTGGTTCATGTTCTTCAGAATTCCTCTTGTAGTTCAAGGAACATCAACATTACTGTGTTCAACACTCTGCACTGCCATAACTTCTATTTGCACATATTTCTACAATGAAGGCTGCATATTTGAAATGACACGCAGAAAATGGGATAGTGCTTTTCTATGAGGAACAAAGTAGATGATGATCCTGAGCTTACTTAAAAAGGTTCCATGGACTGATGAAGCTAAAATTCACAAGTGATGGCAATGTTAAAAGACATAACTAGCATCAGGTTGGTGCCGAAATAACTGTCAATTTTATTTTATTCTCTTTCTTATCATTAACTAGTATATTTGCCCACCGTTGCTCAGGTCTGAAACTTTCCAAAATATAGAGTAAATGGTACTCCCCATGTTGCAAGCTTTCATTTGGCATAAAAATCATTACAATCAATTCCCTGTGGTTTAATTTATTTCCATCTCTTTTAGTACATACATGCAAAATCCTCATGCAGCCAGGTCCAACCGGACTGTGTAATTTTCCACTCTAGATGTGTTTCTTCTGAGCTGCAGCTGCTGCATTTGGCCACTCTAGGCCAATTCTAGCAAGATCCTGTTTGACATTGTCTGCCATCGCATCCTAGGTCTCTCCCTTTTTCTGAAATCCTTAGGCACACTGTTCATAATCCTGTTTGCCAATCTGCAGCTATGCATACAGGCAACATGATCAAATCAACATAGTCTCTCTCTGCACAAAATGCTGCTCAAAAGAGGTTGATGACTCCTTCTTCATCATTACATACAAAGTCAAACCACCTAATGCCCAAGATATTGCATAAGCATCTATACTGCTCACAAAAATTAGGGGATATTTTTATCATTTCATATTCATTTTGAAATATCCCCTAATTTTTGTGAGCAGTATAGAATCAAAGGCATCAAGTTTCTTGTTATCCTGCTTACAAACGGTCCATGTTTCACTATCATAACTAACTTTCTAAAGAACCAAATTATTATACTGCCTAATTTTAGTCTTTAGGTGTAAAAAAATTAATTTTTTTTTTTATTTTTTTAAAATTTTTCAAAAATCAGGATCCTATTTGTGTGTATATTGGAGGATAACCAGACAGTGGTTGATTTCTAATGAATACCAATAGAACATGGACAAAATACCATCTATTTATATATCAGTGTATGGAACTTGTGTGCTGACGAAGCTAGAATCATATGGATATGAAAATAGTGACAAACGAACGATCATCGAAGGCATACACTCTTCACATGGCTTAGTGTTACAGTCTGTTCAGTAGACAAGGACTGGTAGCTTAGTAATACCTCGGCAATGATAAATGCATCATATTACGGGTTGTTTTACCTCTGAGCAGCACTTTTTTGCACACCATGGGCTAAATGGCCAGGTCACATGGACCCCGAAGGCTCAGAGAAGGTTGGGGGAGGTGACCCACTGGAACAGCTGTTGGGAGACAGATGGTAGCCTCCCGTCAAGGCCTTCCAGCGTGTTCTTTAACGTGCACAGGGTATGGCTCTCCCGCACACAGAGCCACGGCTTAACGTCCCATCCGATGGACGGTGGCCTTTCCAAGCCCATCGGTGTCCCCTACTGACCGTGGGCAGGGCGGGGAATTTTTGTGGAGATAAATCTCAACGCTGACCCAGCTGGGACTCGAACCTGGGAACTACAGATTATGAGCCTGGCGCGCTACCGAATGGTAAATATCTATGTATTCCTCTTAGATCTAGTGTATCTTAACAAGATTTTAAGGTTATATCTAGGACTTTTAGGTTACTCTAGCAATAATGTACCATAGTTATTATGTGTCCAACGCAAGTATTACACACTTGGCATTTCTCTGGTTAAGAATTGTAATACACTGTGCTATCTAAATGTAAACAGCTTTATCATGTTATTAAATTTTTAATCATAGTTAGCTGTGTTTAATTTATAATATAATCTTTAGGTGTATACGCTTATCTTTCCACACTCTCCATAGATTCTTAAAAGTCCCAGTGGCAATCCCTATTCTTCAATTTATCTCATGCAGCACATCACCAGTATCTGTTACATAGCTCCTAAGATAATTAAACTGCGACATTTGCTCAAGGGTATAGCCATTCAAAGCAACTGAAGCACCATATGCCTGATCAATTTTCATCACTTTAGTTTTTTCACCGTTTATCACCAAACCTACTCTATTACCAGTCTTAACAGCCCTAATGAACGAATTCATCTCATCAACATCATTAGCCAAGAGGGCCAAATTATCTGCATAATCTAAATCAGAAATTTTGAAATCTCTAGACCATTTAAGTCCAAAATCTTTCTCTTGCAAAGAATTTTGCATAACATAATCAACAACCAAACTAAAGAGAAAAGGAGACAAAATGCACCCTTGTGTAACCATTAGCAATGCTAAACCAATCGCTGTAAGATATACCAACTCTCACACATGACTCAGTATTATTATAGAGAGCTTTCATTACACTAATTAATTTATCAGCTTTCCATATGATCTAACAATCAACCACAAATTATGTTGATCAACAGAGTCAAAAGCCTTTTTGAAATCTATAAAACTAGTAACCACGTTTCTAAAACTCTAAACGCTTCTCAAGAATCTGCCTGTGAAAATATTTGATCAATACATTCCCTATCACTTCTGAATCCACAATGTTCATCACACAGTTGTCCATCAACCAAATTCTTAATTCTATTAAGTATAATCATGCAAAGAACTTTACCTGGAACAGAAAGTAAATTAATTCTATAATTATCACAAGAACTGTGATCACCTTTTTTAAAAATTGGGACAATGATAGCTCTAGTAAAATCATTAGGGACAACACCTTTATGATAAAAAATATTCAAAATTTCAGTCAGCCATGTGACAACACATATGTTGCCAGCTCTAAACATTTCAGTGGTGATTTTATCCACCCCTGGAGATTAATGCAGTTTTGATTTAAAGATAGCCAATGTGACTTCGGAATGTGATATAGGGCCATCATAAAAGCCAGTAATGCATTTATCCTCATTACAAACAATGGGAGTAGAAATAATCACATAATTTAGAACATCTCTGAAATGCTCAGCCCACCTAACTATCACAGAATCCTCACCTTCAATCACCTTGCCATGTTTATCCCTCAATCCTTGCGTACCTGTCTGTTTCTTCCTACATAAAACTTTAACAATCTGGTACAACCCCCTGCTGTTGTGCTGTCTAACTACTTCCTCTGCTTTGTTAGTCAAGCTTATCAAGCCAAAGATTCTTATAAGCTGTTAACTGATCTTTTACATGTTTATTAAGCTCGTTGCAATGCCTTGTTAGGACTAGTAGGGTGTTGATTCATATTAATCCTGCACTTCCTTCTTTCAGAAATAAGTTCCATAGCCTTATCACTCAAATAATTTTGTTTCCTCTGTTCCCTTTTACCCAATAGAGTACTGTTGGTTTCAAGAAAAGGCCGTTTATACTGATCCTATACTTTATCAACTTCAGCAGTCTCAACATCAGCTTTGGACATATCTGGATCTTTCAGACCTTCTGTGTTGAAAGTAATTTTCTTAACCTTAGCACAACATTTCTTAAGCTTCAGCTGCAAGACACTTTTGGCCAGGAAATGGTCAGACCCAATTTCAGCTCCCCTGTATGATCTGATATTCCTAACTGAACTGGCCCATTTGCTGTTAATTAAAATATAATCTCTCATATTCCTGTGCAACTCACCAGGTGAAACCCATGTATATTTATAAATGTCCTGGTGTTGGTAGTACGTGTTAGTTATTCATAAACCATTAAGTTTACTTATTTGTAGGAGACTTTCCCCATTGCCATTGGAACTACCAATGCCAAAGGGACCTAAAACTCCTGCCCAAAGATTAGAGTCAGTACCATCTTTAGCATTGAAGTCACCTAGCACAAAAGAAATATCTCCTTTCTTCACAGAATTCAAAATATCCTGAAACTGGCTGTAAAATGCATCCTTCTCATCAGAGTCCTCTGTGGGGGCATAACAACAGATGACATTCGTCTTTAATTTTTGTTTTAAATTTTGCTGTAAGAAATCTTTCATTGGTCATTAGTCATATCCTAGAAGAGCATCACTGGCATGTCTGCTGAGAAGCAAACCTGCACCTTGGAAATGCTTTCCATCTTCCCTCCCGAAAAGAGAATTTTAAAGTTATTTTTAAGTATCTCACCTTTACCTTTCCATCTGGTTACTTGGAAGCCTAGAATATCTAGGTTATAATGCTGGAATTCCGATATGAGGACATCAAGAGAATAATCTCTATATAAAGTCCTCATGTTCCTGCAGAGAGAAAATGATTTGTAGTAGTTTTAAAGAAACTAGGTTTATTGAGATAGGCATGGCCAACAACATCAAACAGCCCCCTGATCGCAGGCATGGGGCAGAGACCTGTTCCTCCACTAAAGGCTGAAGTCATCGATGCTGGTAAGAACTTCAGGCACCACCTTTTCAAGAGCCATATGACTTGCCTGAGACATATTACTCCAGTTTAGGATTGACGATGCCCAACTAGCTAAGTGAGGGTTCAGGTACCTGTGATTGCCTCTAATCAGGATTATCCACCAGCTGATATAAAGTATCCTGTGCTTCTGTACACTTAGTGTTGGCAACCCAGAAGCAAACAGAAATCACAGTAGAAGATTCTCCCTCATCAGAGGCCCCTCATTGCAGCAAGTCCAGGATCCATAATCAAGCTCAAATCCATAAACCAGTCCAGTCTAGTAGGTATAAATGGTCAGCACCAGGATCCTGTGAATTTGACCACTCCTCAGCAGGAGTTGAAAAAAAAAAGTGGCTATAGATGACCAGATCAGTAGGCCATACTGAACTGGCAACCCTCCCCTTCCATAAGAGAATATCTCTTTTGAAAGATACTAATGGCCTGTACCACGAGAAAGCGGGGTCTAGACCTGGCCAATTCTGTGCATCATCACAGGGGACTGGTACACAGCACTCCTTCCAGTTTATGCCTAGCTACCACGGAAGGAAAGAAATGGACATATTTCAAGATACTACATGAACATCCCTACGTCAGAGGTTCTAAACCAAAGAACAGAATTGCCTCGCTCAAATAATCGAACTTTTCAAATCATTTCGTGCCCACCACAGATTGGATAGAGTTTGCCAGGCATATGTAATTTTGCAGAAAAAAATTAAATATGGTCCGAATTGCCCAAAAAATATATAGGTACTATGAAAAAATTATTATTACTTAACATATTAAAGCTTTTATTAAACAATATATTACATTTATTAACTTTTGCATAGTTTATAAATTGTCAATGATTTTAATTTCTGATACGGGGGCGGGGGTGGCTCAGTCGGTAGCGTGCCAGGCTCGTAATCTGTAGTTCCCAGGTTCGAGTCCCAGCTGGGTCAGCGCTGAGATTTATCTCTGCAAAATTCTCTACCCTGCCCATGGTCAGTAGGGGACACTAATGGGCTTGGAAAGCCACCATCCGTCGGATGGGACGTTAAGACGTGGGTCCGTGCGTAAGAGAGCCATACCCTGTGCATGTTCAAGAACATGCTGAATGGCCTTGACGGGAGGCTACCATCTGTCTCCCAACAGCTGTTCCAGTGGATCCCCTCCCCCAACCTTCTCTGAGTCTTCGGGGTCCTTGTGACCTGACCATTTAGCCCATGGTGCGCAAAAAAGTGCCGCTCAGAGGTAAAACAACCAATTATCTGATACGAATTCATAGTTTCTGAAGTTTTCATTTCAACAAAGAATCGCATGTTCCACTCAAGCTTATTTAGAATACTTCAATATTCACAGATGCTTGCACTCTTGAGCCAACAAACTGAACAATGGCTTCATCAAACGAAATCAGAAAGAAATTAGTTTGATGCATTCCTTCTTTCAAATTTATTGATGGCAACAATTATTTTGAATAGCTTTCGACCATTAATGTTAAGTCTATAGGGATTTTGATAAATTCAAAACTCATCCTAATTTTGGTTGGCCCCAGCAGTTTTGCAAATAGCCTATATTCTTTTCCAGGGTGAAGGGAACGTTTATACAAAGTTTGGAGCCTCTAGCTCTTCTGGGGGCCGAATGCATAAACAGACAGACACAAACTTTCTTCTTTATATATTAGATTGTGAAATAAAATATATATTTTTCGTTTGTGTTACACATCATTTTAAAGCTTATTCTTAACTTCAGGGCCGTGCGGTAGATTTTTTCATTATGATGCAAGTCTTCGAAATGCCGCCCCTTAAATGTTTTTTTATTTAAAATAACCTTCGATTGTGATTTAAAAAAAACTGCACAAAATGTACGAATACTCTTTTTAATTTGAAAATATAAACTACTTTAAAAGAATGATATCAACTACAACAATCTACTACAGTTTTACCCTTCTAACTTTAACAAATTCGTTAATTAGAGATGTGTAGTCTAGAGTGGCAACCAATGTAGATTCAATAGAAATTAATGACAGATTTCTAAGTTTTGTTTGGCTTATTGAACTTCTTAAGTAGTGTTTTATTAATTTTAATTTGGAAAAACTTCTTTCCCCCTAGCTACAGAGACAGGGAGTGTTAATAAAATTCTCAGAGCTACAACAGTATTCGGATAAAGAAGCAATTAAGTTATTTTGGCACAAATAATTTAAAACATCCAAAGGTTTCATAGAATATGGTAGCATTCGGGATACATCACGCAATTCTTCTTGAAGATCATTTGCATTTATATCTGATTCATTTTCGACCGGAAGTATTGACTGGAGACTGGTATAATAATTTTCTAGCGTTTTGTCATCTATATCCTTGAGTTTTAAAATGTCATATAAAAACTGAAAATTTTTGCTATGGCTTTCCAGAAGCGTGAATCGTTCATTCAGAGAATTAAGGGTAATGTCCAGAATATAATTGAAAAAGTTTTTTTTTTAATTTATTTTCCTCTGCTAAGGGTTGATCGAAAGCTTTTTCATAGTCAAATTGACGCTTTTTCCTTCTGGCTCTAACTTCAGTTTCGGCAGGAAATTCTGCACTGCATTCAAGATTCTCTGCAATCTCATTAGCAGCAATTTTCATCTGATCATATCCAGATTATCTATAACTTTTCACTTTTTGTATGGTTTCTGATAACATCCTTACACAATCTGACAAATTTATAGTTACAGATTGCAATAGCTTCAAATAAAATATCATACCAAAGAATTACACCGCATATGGCCGAGTGGTTAGCGCGCTTGGCTACTGATCCAAGGGATCTGGGTTCGAGCCCCGGGTAAGGCATGGTTTTCGTGTCGTTTTTCTGCTGAGGTCCTGCCATCCTCTCAGACCTTCTACTATGGCATATAAACTTACAGGGCTCCTGTCAGACCTCTGTGGCAAGCAGCTGCTTGAGGGGATATTAATTAATAAACTTGTAATTTTTAATATTTTTTGCTAATCATCTTGCTTTAACTTTAGTTTCTGCATCTCTGTTGATGTCTTCTATTATTTGGAATAATGCATCATAGATTTCGCAAAGTTGAAATCGTAAAGGTTTTAACGCATCTACTGTGCTTGACCACCTAGTAGCACTCAATGGTTTTAGAGTTAATTGTGAAACTTTTTTTAGCACTTCCCAACGCTTTGTAGAACCAGAAAAAAAAAGTGTAAAGTTCTTGCACAATGGAAAACAAAGTTGTTGTTTCTGTAGAAGACGCTGCATCATTAACAACTACGTTTAAAGGATGACATGCGCAGGGCACATAAAACGCCCTTGGATATTTTTCAAATATTCTATTTTGTACACCCTTTCTTACTCCTTTCATATTAGCTCCGTTGTCATAGCCTTGTCCTCTAAGCCACTTTAACTCAAAGCCTAACTTTTCCAAATGTGTCAGAATAAGTTCTGCCAAACCCTCTCAGGTTGAATCACTAGCTTCAAAAAAACCAATAAAGAATTCTTCAATTTCATATTTATTTTGAATGGAGTTTAAAACGACAACTCTTATTGTTAATGACAGCTATTCAATATGACTTACGTCTGGGGTACAATCGGCGATTATCGCAAAATATTTAGTAATTTTTGTTATTTCGACAATTTTGCTTAAAATTACATTTCCCATCAAATTCATCAATTCATCTTGTATATTATTGCTTAGATAAGTCACAGACCATTTATCAGACTCGCGTTGAACTCTTCCGAAATGTTCTTCCATAACTGGATCAAACTCAGAAAGCAATTCTACCAACTTTAGGAAATTTCCGTTATTAGGCTGAAAAATGTTCAGTTGTTCCACGAAAAGCTAAGCATTGTGAGGCCAATAGTCTAATTATTCACATAATTCTTTTTAGAACTCCTCTCCAATGCTGAATTTCCATATCCATAATTCGTTGATATTCAGCGTCAATAGTTATTTTCTGCTTTAATCGAATGTCCAATTCTTTCCATGCTCTAAAAGCATTTCTGTGATTTACAGACTTTTCGTGCATTGTGAGGGCTCTTATAAGATTTCCCCAGTCAGAATAACCTTTTTTGGGCCAGTCATTAATAGCAGACGAATTATCAAATAATATACAACAAAAGCAAAAAACGGCATCATTTGTAACAGAGTAAATCAACCAACTTCTCTCAACGACTTCACTATTGCTCAACACTTTCAAATAATGCGAGGGCAAAAATCTACGCTTTCCTTTATTAATAGGAAACTCGAATTCTTTAATTTGATGTGGACCCCTCTCAACCAGTATTTGAGGAGTTTCAGATGACATGCAGAAAGCATTCCATAATGCAGGAGCAGAAGGAATTTCGTTTAATATCTGCTGGCTGCCACTGCTACTGTTACCCGGCTCTTGATGAACTTCTGATGGTGTTATTTTTTGGCTCTCTTCAACAACTTCTTCTGGAAGTGATTGGGGCGGCACTGAGTTTTTATTTGCCAAATCCAAAGCAGTAGCTGTTGATGTGGATGTGGACGACTCATCTAAACAGGATTTTTGTACTAAGAATTCCTTCATAACGTAGCTTAGCTTTCTTCCTTGTTCCTCTTTCTTCAAGCGTTTCTTTTTATATTGACTTACAGACAATTTTTTCCTTTTCTGTTCCATACTGTAATAAAAATATTAAATAAAAATTCACAGTCCTTTGCAAAAATGCAACCCGGGGGGGGGGGGGGGGGGGGGGGTCATTGAAAATGATTAAATATGATGATGCTTATCATGATATTAAAATAGGGTAGATAAAATAATGATAGAAATGAGTTGCAAAGCTAGTAAGATTTGTAAGTAACAGAACATAATAAATAGATAACGAATATCTGTCAAATTGACGGCTAGCAGCCGTTTTGACAAATGCCTTTCTTTAACTTGTTATTGTATTGTCTCCACTTCAACGTATATGAATTTGGTAAAAATACAGCAATAAATAACGAACGCAAAAGTAGGCAAATGCAAATATTTCCTAAGCAACTCTCTCTCTCTATCACACAGAGAAGGCAAAAGTAGCCCAATATTACTTAAATAACTTTCTATCTATCACACAGAGGCCCATGTTTCGCACCTGAGATATACCCAGTCCATGCAAATGCTACTTTTTAATTCAAGTCCCTATTGTCATAACATAATCATTTTCAGTGATAATAAGTAACTACATTGCTGTAAAAAACAATAATTCTCTTACCTGATCTACTTTTTAAACACAAAAACTGAATTAGTATAAATGCACAAATATTATACTGATACAGATATATCATATATCTGATTTACTGATTTAAATACAGCACAGCCACTTGCCACTTCTCATGACAAACTAACATTAAAATCAAATATTGTCAATAATTGTAAGCTCAAAGCAGAACTATTCAACACGTAACACGTGCAATTGTCTTTTGTGATAATTGCCGCCTCAGCTTTTAGGAGCAGCCGCGCGGTATATTACAAACAAAAATAATAACTTCGCGCTGTCAGATCAAAAGTCTTTCGGCGAGCGCTCACCAACAATGCACTTGCACCAGAAACCGAGATCAAAGGGTACTGAAAGCGCTGAGGCAGAGGCGTACGATAAATCATAAATCGTATACATCAATATCGGAATAACATAGACCAATATAGAAAAGCGTTGCGTAAAGATTTTTAATTATTAAATGGTTCAAAATGTATTTTGATTTCGCTGCTTATGCCGCCCCCTTACGGTGCCGCCTGATGCGGCCGACTCTCTGCATCATAGCACGGCACGGCCCTGCTTAACTTAATCTACCTATGCTAACATTGTTCGTATATATTTTTGTAAAAGTGCCATTTTTGTTATTTTCAGTTGTCTCAAAGTTATGTTGGGGAAAAAGGAATTGCATATAATTTTTGTGCATGAGTTCAAACTTGGCCACAACACAACCCAAGCAACTCATAATATTATTGAAGCATGGGGCAAGGGAAGCACTTCCAAAAGTACAGTGTGACACTGTTTAAAGAAGTTCTGTAGTGGAGATATGAACCTTGAAGATTAAGAAGGTCGAGGACATCCTTCTGCTGCTGACAACGACCAATTCAAGACAATTACTGAAGCCTACTTATGTAAAACCATGCAAGAGATTGTGGAAGAGCTAAACATTAATCACAGAACTGTTCGGCATTTGCATCAATTTGGAAAAGCAAAGCAGTTTGATAAGTGGATTCTGTATGATTTGAATGAAAATAAAACTAAATGTCATTATGAAGTGTGTTTTTGTTGCTTTTGTGCAACATAAACAATCTATTTTTCAATCGGATTGTGATGTGTGATGAAAAGAGGATTCTGTATAACTGCTGATGATTGGTCTAATGGCTCAATCGCGATGAATTTTAGATTTTTTTTTTGTCACTAAAAACACCTACCTTCAGAAACTTTTATTTGATATATGACTCATATACATTGACATATTTCCTCCCCGTTTTTGGAATCGTGTTTGAGTAGCCCATGACATTGGAGATGTCAGAAGCTTTAATATGAGATATAATTCATTAAGGTTCACCCCCACAAAAAACAAAAATCCATCCTCCTTTTTTGGGTAAGGGGTGGGAAATTTGAAATAGTTTACAAAGTCCTCATTTGAGTTTTCATTTGATAGCTAACTCAAAATTGTACACCTTTGCATTCAGAAGATATAGCAGAACAATCATTTTCATAATTCCCCTTTTTAGGGAAGACAAAACTAGGAGGTAGAATTTTTTTTAACCTGTAAAATTTCGCATGTCATAAGCTTTCATTTGATGCAAAGCTAATAAGCTTTGCCTTCACCTTCACTATTTGGTCTTCACATTCCAAAGATATAGCTCAACGATCATTTTTGTATTTCCCTTTTTTGGTGGAAGAAAGCGTGGGGGGCCCAATTTTGCACAGTCTATGACACTCCCCACACCACAAGTTTTCATTTGACACACAGCTTGTTACTTTCGGCATTTGCATTCTGGAGATACAGAGGGACAATCATTTTCATCTTTCCCCTTGTTTAGGGAGGAAGAAAACATGGGGGAGTCAATTTTTTATAGCCTATGACACTTCCTGTGTCATAAGCTTTCATTTCACATAATCATTATATTTGTCTGCCTCATTCGAAAGATATAGTGAAACAACTGTTTGACAAATCTACAAACTGACAAATGCTGAGCAAAAAGCAACAGAAAGATAGGTAAAAACAAAAAAGGGAATTTTTAATCTGACAAAATGCCTTCAACCCTACCCAGCCACCCCTGTGAATCATGAATACACATAAACTTTCAGTTTGATGCCAAACTTTTTATCCTCTCCTGAACAACTGAAAATGATGTAGAAGATATTTGCATTTGTTTTTGTAAACATATGCCCAAATTCCTTTTCTTTTCCAATATCTTTGTGGGACACATATAGAAAAATTTATATCAGTGATATGTTCTGTACAATGGTTGAACATTTGAAGTAGTGTTACTATTGGGTCCTTTATTTATTCTTTGTAGCTTTGCTTTGGAAACCATTCTTTTTACAGTGCCCCCAATTCCATCACAAGCAGTCTTTGTGTGGATGTGGCAAAAACAAAATGCCATCTATACCAAAATCAGGTTTGTGATGTCAAAGGTTGATAAAATTCTTCTTGCTCTTATAATGTCCACCACAACCATCTGAATAGTAAACTACCTTTTTTAATATTTTGATTTATTTTTGAAATTTTAGTAATAACAGCGTTTTGAAAAGACTAAGAGTTGTATGAGCCAGTGGTTACTAATCACACAAAAGCTCAATGATTTTAAGTTTGTTTGATCTTCTCTGTCATTATAATGCATTACAAATGGATGGAGAGGTAGTCTGACTATTTAACTAATGAAAACTTTGAATTTTTGTCTTGAATTGCAAATGTAAAATTCTCAGAAAAATATCTACCAAATACTCATTCAGCTCCATTATTCAATTTCCTGAAATTTAAATATTCAATCAATTTTCCAGTGGATTTGTTGTAGTAAGATTGACACAATATTAGAAGTTCACACTTGTCCATTCTTGATATTTTATTTCACTTTTATCATCTTTCACAGAATTTGTATAGACCTAACACTTCTTTCACTGCTTCAGTACCTGGGCAATTAAGACATTCATTAACATGAACTAATCATTGTTCATGTCACAAACCATCATTTGCAGTTCTTTTTAAAAAAAAAAGTACTAAAAGAACACATCAATTTTACATTTTCATGAACCATGCATATACAAACAATTGAGTTCCTTTACATCCTGCTAAATATGGCATTTAGGCCTTAACTGTTTTTATTTCTAAAGAAGGGCAAGTCAATTTAAATTTACTGTAAACTCCTTTAAAATACATAGAAGTCTCTTTTATTTATGAATTTTGCAGCCATTGTCATATTTTATACTCAAATAATCCTTCTTGCCAGGACATATTCAGCTGTATTCATCATTTTAATAAAATTCTAGCACTTTTATTTTTGTTTCTTCACAAATGGCTTTAGATTTCCTATCTCCAACCTTAGGAAGATTACCATATTTCTTCACAAGCTTCCCTGTATGTTTAACCAAATATTCACTTATTCTAAACTCTATCATAACTTTGTACGTTGGGTCCTTTTTCAATATATACTTTTAAAGCACTCTTGCAAGACTAACAAAATGCAAAATATCATGTTTTTGATCCCTTTGAAAGATAAAGTATCTCAAACATAGGAGAATCATCAACAGCCAGGGGCATAACGAAGGACTATGGTTAGGGGGGAGAAATCAAAAATTTTCCAACTCGAAAATCAAATTTTGCCAACTGAGCAAATAATGTCTGTCATGTTTTTACCCTAGATTTTCGCTCCATGGGGGGAGGGAGTTAAAGCAATTTTCACAACTCTCCTGCATTTTGACTTCCAATTTTGTGAACTAGCCATAATTTCACAGAAATAATCCCAATATTTACATCTTGCTGGAATTGTAGCAAGTCAGTGTGAATTTTCCCTTGATTTTATCAACTCTCCTTAATTTCACGAACCCAATCCCAATTATCACAACTCACCCAAATTTTCTAAGTGGATTTGAATTTTGTCAACTGTCGTACATTTTGTTAAGTTTCCTCGATTTCTCCAACACTCCTTAATTTCACAAAACAAATTCCAATTTTCACAAATTGCTTATATTTTACCAAGTGGATTCGAATTTTGCCAATTGCCCTAGATTTTTGCCAACTCGCCGTAATTTTACATAAAAAATCGCAATTTTTACATCTTCCCTGAATTTGCCAAGTCACTTTGAATTTTATCAACTCTCCTTAATTGCACAAGAAAGGCACAATTTTCACAACTCCCCTGAATTTTAACAAGTGGCTTCAAATTTAGCCAAAAGTTCTCGGTTTTTCCCAACTCTCCTTAATTTCACAAAACCAATCCCAATTTTTACAACTCACTTGCACTTTACACCAAGTGATTTCCAGTTTTGCCAAGTTGCCTCGAATTTACCACCTCTTTAATTTCACAAAACAATCCCAATTTTTACATCTCTCCTTAATTTGACAAGTCACTTCAAATTTTTCAGTCCCCAAAATTTTGCCAAGTTTTCTCGATTTTGTCAACTCTCCTTAATTTCACAAAAACAATCCCAATTTTCACAAATCGCCCATATTTTACAAAGTGGATTTGAATTTTGCCAACTGCCCTAGATTCTCACCACAATTTTACAGAAAAAAAGTCCCAATTTTTACACCTCACCTTATTTTTCTACTCACTCTGAATTTTGCCAAGTCACTCTGAATTTTGCCAACTGCCCCTAGATTTTGCGAAGTCTCTCCAAATTTTGCCAACTCCTCAAGATTTTGCCAAGTTGTCTCAATTTTGCCAACTCACCTGTATTTTACTAAGTGGCTTTGAATTTTGCCAACTGCTCTAAATTTTGCCATCTCTCCATTTTCCAAACTGCCCTAGATTTGCCAAGCTGCCTCGATTTTGACAACTCCCATTAATTTTACGAAAAAAAAAAGGATTACAAATTTTCACAACTCACCTAAATTCAACGAAATCACTTCAAATTTTCCCAACTCCAAGTTACTTTGGGGGGAGCCTCCCACCATAGCTACACCCCTGTCAACCGCAAGCGGAATATGTAGTTTAAAACAATTTAATTTCATCTTATGTGCTACACATGTTAAATATGGTTTTTTTTTAGATAGCTTAAAATGTCCTCTTTCCAATGAGCAATGAGCCCCTGTTTGTTTTTCTATCTTAAAAGGTTGAAGAGTTATTCAAATAACAATAAACACTGGAAATTGACATTAAATCTAATATGGTTGCCGATAAATTTTTTTTTACTATGAAAATATGCATCTTTCATAGAAAAATATCAATTATTTTAAAAATTAGTCAGCAAACAATTATTTTCATGTTGGGTGATTTGCTATAAAATGGCCCATAACCATAAAAAATAACTATTTTCCCATATGCACTTTAAACAGTAGAAAATAAAACTAAAGAATATTGATGGTGTAATCAGTCACTGAATCTGTATTCACTTCAAAGGAAAACAAGGTGATGGCAATCTTGTTGAGTAGGTAAATTGGCACCCTATTTTTCTTTGAAGTGAATAAGAATTCAATGATTGATTGCACCATTGATATATTTTAGTTTTATTTTCAATTTTTTAGGGAGCATATGGAAAGATATGTTTTTAGTGACACCAATATATAAATGAAAATTTTTAAAAAATACCTAACTTCAGAAACTTTGATATATGACTCAAAAACATTAACCACATTTTTCCTCCCCCTTTTTTGGTCTTGTTAGAGTCCATGGCACTGGAGAGGTCACATGCTTTAATCTGAGATATAACTCGTTAAAGTTCACCCCCCATCCCCCCCCACCCCACACACACACACACAAATCTATAGAAAATCTGTCCCCCTGTGGATGTTGACTGAACTCAGTCTCCCCATTAAACTTCAGATCACCTAATCTAACAAATCTGTCTGAGGAAACTGTTAGTCAACTGGGAAAGATGTCACAGAGATGTATTTTAAATTTTTAAACTGTACATAATATTAATCATTTTAATGAATTGAGTTACATTAAACCATTGCTATTTATTAATTTTAAGCAATTGTGTAATTGCTTCCTATTTTTGCAATCAACATAACTTGAAAAATGCTTCTGTTACCTTTCCATATTATTGAATTAATGCACCAGTAACAGTGTATTCCATTACATTCCTTGAAGTAGTAATTTCTTTCAACTTCTAATGGAAAAATTCAGCTAGTTTACCAACAGCATTTGTGCTTTGTTTCCAAATGATGTGAAAGCTTTGCTGGCTTGATTCATTTACCATCACTTGAGGATACAAAATGCCCAAAGGGTTAGGATTATTCTCCTCATCCCCAGTTCATTAAAATCCCATCTTAAGATGATCTTCAGAATATTTTTTACTTTTCCACTCTTTTCAATGTAAATTTTTGTCAACTAGTACAAAGTAATAAAATACTTTCATTTCTTTGGTACTTATACTGTCATTTTCATTCTCATTATTTTCCTGTGATCACTTTTTCAATGTCTGTGTCCTTATCCAGCAATCCAAAGACATTTTCATATACAGGGCAAAACATGATATTTAATTTAATCATGACATAATGGCACTCACAATAGACAAGAACAGACTGAAAGCAATTAAACTCTATATGTACTAACTGATGCATTTAACCTTTTTACAGTGGCTGGGCCAGCATCTGTTCTGAAACATTTTTTTTTCCTGTTCAGCAATTAGGACACTTTGGGAGAGGCCATAGGGATATGGAAATTAGGTGTTGATTCATGCTGTTAATGTTATGCAGGGAACTAGTTATTGCTTACTGATGCAGTGCACTAGAAATGATACAATGGGCTGTGAATGAAGAGCTTGAGAAGTGTTTCTAGTTGTAATGACAGTGTGGAGAGAGGACACATACACTGGCAGAAATTGAAAAAAGAACACCCAGAATGAATTCCTTTAGGAACGTCTTATTATAATATGTTAATAGTTAAGGGCAGCAGAAACCATGATCCAAGATTGAAAGTCATTGGATGAAATTATGACATCACTGAAGATGACAACATGCAAATGTAGCAGTGTGTATTTAAGGACTAGGGCATGAAGAAAGAAGTTATTTGTCTTGTGTCATGTTGTTCAATGCTCTCTGAAGAAGTTACCATGCCTTGTTGTTCAATGCTCTCTGAAGAAGTTACAGGCACACGTGCTGCTGGCACAGTTACCACTGTCACCTTGTCACTGTCGAGCACATTTGCAGTGATGTCAAAAATGAGTTCACTGGAGGAAAGAATGGCAGTCTGTGGTCTTCAGTGATGAAAGCCAATTCTGCTTAGGAGCATCTGGTGGTTGTTTACATGTCCACCATATGGATTCCTGTCCACCAGATTGATCCTCTATCATACCAAGGGCATCTACAAGAACGATGCGCAATCGTCTTTTGGAAGCAGGACTACAGGCACACGTGCTGCTGGCACAGTTACCACTGTCACCTTGTCACTGTCGAGCACATTTGCAGTGGTGTCAAAAATGAGTTCACTGGAGGAAAGAATGGCAGTCTGTGGTCTTCAGTGATGAAAGCCAATTCTGCTTAGGAGCATCTGGTGGTTGTTTACATGTCCAAAAGATGACAAGATGAGCGGCTTCTGCCATCATGCATCCACCAGTGACACACAGGGCATCATGGTGTGGGGAGCGATTAGCTATCACTCTCGTACGTATCTGGTATTTGTACAGAGTACAGTGAATAGCAATACATACGTCAGCGACATCCTACAGCCAGTCATCCTGCCATATTTGAGTGTAATCCCAAATGCGATATTCCAGCAGGATAATGCCTGCCCACACTCTGCCCAGGCAACTCAACATGCTCTTCAAGCAGTGCACCAACTCCCTTGGCCAACACACTCTCCGGACTTGTCTCCAATCAGGCACATCTGGGAAACATCAAAGAACCTTCCACGGACAGTGGCTGGCAACGATCACTGAATTACGAATCCAAATTGAAAGCGCATGGAATGCTATCCCCCCAGCGTGATATCCAGCATTTGTACAAGCAATTGCATACCAGATTGGAAGCTTGTATTGCTGCTCAAGGAAATTCAACACCTTATTAAAATGTGCCTTCTGTAAAATATAATACTCATTAAAAGGTAAAATAAACATTGAATCATTTCACACGTGTGATCACTGTCCTTTCTCAACAAGTTGTTTCTACTAAATAAATCTAATAGATTACCTTTAATTGTTCATGGTATTCTTTTTTCAATTTCCACCAGGGTATATTATTTCAATTATGCAAACTTTTTTTCTAATAGAATTACAGAAAGTTTATATATATATTCTTATTTTGGTAGTTGCTGAGTTTGTTTCCTTGTAACTTATAATAGGAAGAAAAAATAATCTCAGGAACCCCTAGTGACCAACCCAATCACCTAGACTGCCTTCATGGCATTTGAAATCATACTGCTATCCAAAATAACATTATGCTGGCTGGAATGAAAATGAGTGTGAAAGTACATTTCATTCTGAATAACAAAAATACAAAGTAAAATGAAGGCTAGCTAAACTAAATTTCAAAAAATGGTTTACTAATTTTAACAAACACATTTTCTCCTTTTTGCATTACAAAATTTAAATGTTCATCCCATTTATAACATTCCCAACATACTTCAGATATCACATTATCTTTTAATTCTAAGCACTAGTGTATTTCAAAAATCATGCTCTGTAAATGAGAATAATGTGCAATCAAAAATATTTACACAAATTTCCATTTAGAATATACATATTTTTGGTTTAGAATGAAATTTTTTATGACTGAAGAAAGTTCTGGTACACAAAACAGTTCATTTGTAAATATGTTAGCAGAATTTTGTATATATTTTCAAAACTGTACATTCAGAATTTCCAGCTGGTGAGCAATATTCTTTACTAAACTGACCAAACTCTACATCTTTTGTGATTTTTTTTCAATACCTTTCATAGTTATGGATACAGCTCATGAAACCTCCTTCCCCCCCTCAAAATGATAATAATAATAGTCCACAGGTGCTGAAAACTAAATTGAAATTTACCATAAGGAATTGATATGACCACTATTGTGATGCCCCCTCGTTCACTTTTACTTTACCTTAACAAGTTTTGCTTAATTTACGTTATATTTATCACTTTGGGGATTTTTATTTCATTTTTGGCATCACAGCACTCATTTCCAAGAGCATAGGAGTTGCACATGCGCAACTCCAAACTTTCAATTGTCACCGCTAAAGCACGTGTACAAGGACACACACACACCCTCTTGCGTCATAGCTTGCGCCGATCGTCGATTTATGCAAATGTCTTTCCCAACGTACAACATGACACATGCCAGCTTTGTAGCCTCTTGTTAAAACCTGGTGACATGTTAGTCACAGCAGCACAATTAGAGAAGCACAAGTTGAGAGAGCAGCACAGGTTTGAGTTAGTTGAGAAAGAGTGTAGTTTTGTTGAAGAGTTTATAGAAATGATGTAGTATCTTCTTCATTGAAGTTTTGGTGAGTGTTTTTAGAAATAAATTTGTTTGTTACAGAAACTTTTTTAATCTTTACTAATTTTCTTCTCTTGAGCAACGTTAATTGTTTCGATTAGAATTAACATTTAATTTTGGCAATCATTTAATATTTTTGAATTCTTACTCATTGACGCTCACTGATATTTCGAACCCTAATTAAACTTTATTTTTGGAAATTTGTTAATTATTGCCTGGCACCCGACTCAGCTATCTGGAGCTTAAATAATTATTGGATCAGACTTAATAAATCCAAATATATCCAAAACTTAATAAACTTTAAAAGTATTTAAAATCTTTGGAGCGTTACAGATGCATTTGAAAAAAAAAGTGGTGCAACGAACAGGGACTTGCCAGTAGTAAAAGAAGTCACTGAGAATAGGAATTTGCCAGTAAAAGATAGTGGTCCAAGAATAGGGACCATATATTTATGTATAAATTGTGTATGTTAGTTAATGTGATTGTCAAAGATAGTAATTTTTGAGCTCATTAGTTGCATGTACTATTTATAGATTTAACGGCAGCTTAAGACGAAAATTTTTGTTGAACAAGAAGCTTAACTTTTTTGTGTATTAGTCAAAGGTACTGAAGTTTCAGCGCAGTTATTGCTGATAGTTAAGATATTAATTGTATGTAAAGATTAGAAGTGTCCGGACACACACACAGGCACGATTGTAGCTTTAGTATTGTTGTATAGCAGTACCTTTGAGCACTGCTCAAGATTAAAAAAAGGTTTCAAAATTTCCAAAATTCAAAATTTTGGCAGACCGCTAAACATGTCTGCTAGTAATATGGCCGATTCTGCCATAATGACTCCCGACTTAGAAAGAGTAAAGGGTAGGTTGCAGAATGTAATGAAGGAAGCAGAAGTGCTAATGAATCTGCTTGATGATCATCAGGATAAAAGGGGAATGGCAACAACCCCTAAATTTGCTGACAATGCTACGTCAGCTCACCAACGTAGAAACTTTGAATGTAAGGTTCCATTTTCTGTTCTGTCAGAAGCAAGTGATAGGACGGAGTATTATCAACCGCCACAACGACAAGTTGCCAATCCATCTGTTAACTATAGTCCTTACGTTAATTGGCCTTTACCTGAGATAAGGTTCGGCGGTTCGAAACATCCATCATCGTGGACATTTGTCAAGTCCATTGAAGAGGATTTCTGTTTACATGAAGTGCCCGGCAACAAAAAGGTGGTTTTAGCAGTATCTTGTCTAATTGGTTGTCCTAAGCAATGGTGGAATAACGTAGGATGTAGTCATGGAATTGAATATTGGGAAGATTTACAAAGCAAAATCAAGGACATATATCCGGCTTATAATGATTTTACAGAACTAGCTACAGAGTTGTTTTCACGAAGACAAAGGGAAAGATGACATAGAAAAATTTATCTGGGGAATAGTAGAGTTATACCAGCTGTACGATGCTGATGCCACTGAAATTGGTATTTTAAATTGCATATTGCCTCAATTGCTTTTTCCCATTAGAGAATTCCTAGAAGTACAAAACGTAAACTCAAATTCAGATTTAGTCAAATTGGCTCGGCAATATACTGCAAGAAGAGAATCTGCAGCAACTGCATTAAACCAACAATGGATGCAATCCCCGCCTAAACAGCGCTATCAGGTGAGTCTCGTAAAATGACTTCCGCACGACCGGAAGTTACACGGTCCCGACAATTTGCGCTGAACACACCTAGTACGATGCAGAATGAACGAAGCTGAGAATTTGTTCCACGTCAAGCTTCGAACAATGATACTAGACCTAAAACGTTTTTTAAGAATAGAGAAACTTTCAGATGTGATTTTTGTGGTTGACTAGGACACACAAAGCAATATTGTTATCGAAGGAATGACAATTCGGGAAACTTGAATTAGGATCTTTGAAGCGAGAGGCCAAAGTTCCTCACAAAAAGCCCTCTCATGAGTTATGTCTTGCCACTATGGCTTTACCTTTTGTTAATGCTTGTCAAGAAGAAACTAAACTAATAGATTGTAACGATACAGAAGCCAATCTTCCGTTTTCAAAGGAACAAGTTTTAGATGATAATTATGACAATTGTCAATTGACAGTGCAACCGCAGTCCATGGACTATCTGAATTACCTTGTAGTCCAAAGCAGAATGTTCAAGAAGCACCAACAAAATGTCCCATTAGTGCAATTAATGCAAATTTAGAGAACAAAGTTTGTGAAGCAGAGCAAATTAATGAAGAATCTATTTTAGTTGACGAAGAGGTTTCTGAAGTAGTTTTAATGGAAATTAATACTGATGAAAATATTTTTGAGTCTGATTTAAGGGAAATTTACATTAATGAAGTAGAAAACAACCAAGAAATTGTGTCGACTGCAAATAAACCTGACGAGTCTGGCAAGTTTGGAAGTCCTCAACTTTTGAAGCGTCATTTGGAGGCAGACACCAATAAACCTAGAAAGTACAAGGCCAAGTTCTTCAAAAATCAGCACGTAGCGACGAGATGCCGACAAAACAACCAGAGCCTGCAGAGCGACAACCAGCAGCAAAGCAGTCAACATAGTAGAGATGACATCATGAGCGAGATCTTCAGCAATGATTTCACACTTTTGCTTGAAGCTAACAACTGACAAAGGAAAGATGTCAACGGAACCCGACTGGATAATTTATCGCAACAGAGTGCCAACAAGTATATTATTATTCTTCCACTTGGCACTTAATGATTTATAAATTGTTTTCTTCTCTGGAATAGATGAAGACGAAGAAGAATGAAGAAGCTTTATTGTGATTTATATAGTTAGCAATGTTTAATTTCTTGTTGAAACTTTGGAGTTTCAATATTTATTTTCAGAAAGGGAATTTACTGTAGTTCAAGTTTATACTGTGTGAATAGAATTTTTTTTGTATTCTTGTTCATCAAAGTTCTAGTTGTTATATTGTATTAAATAAAATAAATAATAAATACCCCCTCAAACAGCTGCTTGCCACAGAGGTCTGTACATGATTTAAAGTGTATTTTTGTAGATTTTTTTCATTTCAGCTGACTGATAGCTGAAAATTGCAAGTCAACATTGGGAAGTTTAGAAATTGTAAAATGTTTATGGATATGAATGAGGAGAGTGAAAGAGAATTAGTGATTTAATATTTTTTCATTTTTAAGAAGAATTTTGTATTGTAAAATAACGTGCATTCCAAAGTGAATTTATATACAAAAAAAAAAGAGAGATTCATGTAAAAAGTGATTGACTGAAATGCTATTGTCATATATTATAAATTATTTACACATTTTTTTTTCTTTATTCTCAGATACGATGTTATGTATATGTGTTTAAATCTGTTCAGTGTCATCAGTGATATTTATATGTTAATGATCTGTAATTTTTTGGGATGACATTAGCAGCATTTCTTTGTATATATATGAGCTGACCATGATGATGACTGCAGAATTTTGTTTGTTTTATGGGTACCTTTTTGGAGCTGTCCCCTATGGCCAAGTCTGATGACCGAGTTGTTACCAGCATAACTCCTTTGGGAGGGGGACGGTTTAGCTCTGAAAGGGGAGATAATTAATGAATTATTTTATTTCAGCTAGCTCATGATTGCTGTGTATAGGTGAAGAATTAGCAGATGATTACAATCCCGCTTGTTTGCAAAAATTTGAATTTTCTTAGCTTCGCGTGTTTGATGTAATTAGGAGATAACGGTGTTCGAATACCCCTTTTTTATGTAATTTAGGAGACGAATTAGCTTTCACATTTTTTTTATTGTGGTTAGGGGATAAGCGGAAGTTATCACCCCGCTTGCAACGCATGTAATTGAATATTTTTTTTTCTTGTCTTTAACCTTTCTAGAAGTCAAGATAGGAGTGTATTAACCCTTTTTTTTTGTACAGTTCAAGTTATGCCAATTTCGAGTTTGTATCAGAATGTGATACTAGGTAGGCTGATAACGCTAGTATACAGTTAACTATCACAGCCATTGGTATATATTTACACTAGGTTAGCTGCTACACACTTTTGTTAGGAGATTTGGGAGGAGGTACCTTTGGTTGTGTTGGAAAATTGTGTCGAAGTGAAAATAGATCATCTTATCAAAATTTGCGTAAGCATACTTTTACTTATTTATCTTCAACCAGGTGTAAATGACATGAGATGTATCCTTTTATTCAAAATTTGCTCGTCAAAATCTGTTAAGTCAAACATTAATTAATGGATTCTGAAAAAAATATTCATCGCCACCACAACGGGAATCGAACCCGCATCTCTCCAGATTCATGCCAGAGCTCGCTACCATTACACCACGCGTCGGACAACGTATATTTTCCGAATATGACCTTATAAATCTTCTTCCTGAGATGTGACTGAGACAGCGCCATCTATACTCAAGGAGATGCAACTTTTTCAGTCGTTGCATTTGATTATCAGATGTTAATGAGAAGGTCGCTAACGCTAAGACATTAATATATAATTAAAAATCAATCCAAAGTGAATGCACAGTATTCCCTGTTAAGATAGACATCAAACATTAATTAATGGATCTGAAAAAAATTCATCGCCGCCACGGCAGGAATCGAACCCGCATCTCTCCAGATTCATGCCAGAGCGCACTACCATTGCACCACGCGTCGGACAACAAATATTTTCAGAATATGACCTTATAAATCTTCTTCGTGAGACGTGACTGAGGTAGCGCCACTATACTCAAGGAGATGCAACTTTTTCAGTCGTTGCATTTGATTATCAGATGTTAATTAAGAAGGTCGCTAACGCTAAGAAGTTTATATTTCGTTGCCCGACGCGTGATGCAATGGTAGCGCACTCTGGCATGAATCTGGAGATGCGGGTTCGATTCCCGCCGTGGCGGCGATGAATTTTTTTCAGAATCCATTAATTAATGTTTGATGTCTATCTTAACAGGGAATACTGTGCATTCACTTTGGATTGATTTTTAATTATATATTAATGTCTTAGCGTTAGCGACCTTCTCATTAACATCTGATAATCAAATGCAACGACTGAAAAAGTTGCATCTCCTTGAGTATAGATGGCGCTGTCTCAGTCACGTCTCAGGAAGAAGATTTATAAGGTCATATTCTGAAAATATTCACTGTCCGATGCGTAGTGCAATGGTAGCGCGCTCTGGCATGAATCTGGAGAGATGCGGATTCGATTCCCGCCGTGGTGGCGATGAATTTTTTTCAGAATCCATTAATTAATGTTTGATGTCTATCTTAACAGGGAATACTGTGCATTCACTTTGGATTGATTTTTAATTATATATTAACGTCTTAGCGTTAGCGACCTTCTCATTAACATCTGATAATCAAATGCAACGACTGAAAAAGTTGCATCTCCTTGAGTATAGATGGCACTGTCTCAGTCACGTCTCAGGAAGAAGATTTAAAAGGTCATATTCAGAAAATATTCGTTGTCCGACGCATGGTGCAATGGTAGCGCGCTCTGGCATGAATCTGGAGAGATGCGGGTTCGATTCCCGCCGTGGCGGCGATGAATTTTTTTCAGAATCCATTAATTAATGTTTGATGTCTATATTAACAGGGAATACTGTGCATTCACTTTGGATTGATTGTTAAGTCAAAATTTTGATTCTCTTTGGAAGGGGGAGTTGTGATGCCCCCTCATTCACTTTTACTTTACCTTAACAAGTTTTGCTTAATTTATGTTATATTTATCATTTTGGGGATTTTTATTTCATTTTTGGCATCACAGCGCTCGTTTCCAAGCGCATAGGAGTTACGCATACGCAACTCCGAACTTTCGATTGTCACCGCTAAAGCACGTGTACAAGGACACACACACACCCTCTTGCGTCATAGCTTGCGCCGATCGTCGATTTATGCAAATGTCTTTCCCGGCTTGCAACATGACACGTGCTGGCTTTGTAGCCTCTTGTATTATAACCTGGTGACATGTTAGTTTGTTATAACCTGGTGACATGTTAGTCACAGTAGTACAATTAGAGAAGCACAAGTTGAGAGAGCAGCACAGGTTTGAGTCAGTTGAGAAAGAGTGTAGTTTTGTTGAAGAGTTTATAGAAATGATGTAGTATCTTCTTCATTGAAGTTTTGGTGAGTGTTTTTAGAAATAAATTTGTTTGTTACAGAAACTTTTTTAATCTTTACTAATTTTCTTCTCTTGAGCAACGTTAATTGTTTTAATTAGAATTAACATTTAATTTTGGCAATCATTTAATAATATTTTTGAATTCTTACTCATTAACGCTCACTGGTATTTCGAACCCTAATTAAACTTTATTTTTGGAAATTTGTTAATTATTGCCTGGCACCCGACTCAGCTATCCGGAGCTTAAATAATTATTGGATCAGACAAAAGGTCCAAAACTTAATAAACTTTAAAAGTATTTAAAATCTTTGGAGCGTTACACTATAATTATTATAAGCATATCACTATTCATTACGATATTGTTGGTGACTTAATTCCCTCCCCCTCCCTCTCTACATATCATCATCATCATCATCATCATCATCATCATCAAGCAGCCATGGGCTACGGAGGTCCAACCAGACAGTGCAATTTAGTTCTCCAAGCACGTCTATCCTGAGCTACATCTACTGCATCTGGCCACTGCACACCAATTCTAAAAAGGTTCTGTTTGACATTGTCTGCCCACCGCATCCTAGGTCTCCCCTACTTTCTGAGGCCTTTAGGCACACTGTTCATAACCCTATTCGCCAATCTATAATTATTCATACGGGCAACATGGCCAAACCAACGGAGTCTCTCTCTGCACAATATGCTGCTTAAAGGAGGTTGCAAACTCCTTTGCCTAACCTCATCATTAGTTACAAAATTGAACCACCTAATGCCCAAGATACTGCGTAAGCATCTGGAATCAAAAGCATCTAGTTTCCTGTTATCTTGTTTACAAAGTGTCCAAGTTTCACTACCATAACTAACCCTAGACAGAATCAAACTATTATACAGTCTAATTTTAGTCTTTAGGTATATACGCCTATTTCTCCACACTCTCTATAGATTCTTAAAAGTCCCGGCAGCAATCCCTATTCGTCTGTTAATCTCATGCCGCACATCACCATTATCTGTTACATAGTTCCCAAGATAATTAAACTGTGACACCTGCTCAAGACTGCAACCATTCAGATTAACTGAATCACAGCCTGCCTGACAAATTTTCATCACTTTAGTTTTCTCTCTGTTTATAACCAAACCTACTCTACTACCAGTCTCATCAAGAGCTCGAATGAAAGAGTTCATCTCATCAACATCATTTGCCAAAATCATCAGCATAATCTAAATCAGAAATTTTCGTATCTCCAGCCCATTTAAGGCCAAAATCTTTCCCTTGCAGTGAATTTCGCATAACATAATCAATAACCAAGCTAAAGAGAAAAGGAGACAAAATGCACCCTTGTCGAACACCAGAAGTAATGCTAAACCAATTGCTACAAGCCTTACCAACTCTCACACACGACTCAGTGTTATTATAGAGAGCTTTCATAATGTTAACTAACTTGTCTGGTATACCATATGATTTCACAATCAACCACAAATTATGAATATCAAAATTATGAGTCAAAAGCCTTTTGAAATCAACAAAGCTAGCAACCAAAGGTTTCTGAAACTCTAAACATTTCTCAAGAATCTGCCTAAGTGAAAATAAATGATCCACACATCCCCTACTACTTCTGAATCCACATTGCTCATCACGCAATTGACTGTCAGCCAGATTCTTAATTCTATTAAGCACAATCATGGAAAGAACTTTACCTGGAACAGAGAGTAGGCTGATACCCCTATAGTTATCACAAGAACTGTGATCACCTTTTTTGAAAATAGGGATAACAATAGCTCTGGTAAAATCCTTAGGAACCATGCCTTTATCATAAAAGATATTCAGAATTTCAGTCATCCAAGTGGTAACCGAAACATTCCCAGCTCTAAGCATTTCCGTAGTAACTTCATCTACCCCTGGGGATTTATGAAGTTTAAGTTTAGAAACAGCCAAAATAACTTCAGATTGTGTTATAGGGCCAACATTAAAGCCACCAATGCATCTATCGTCATTGCAAACAATGGGAGTAGAACTAACTACATTGTTTAGAACATCACTGAAATGCTCAACCCATCTAGCATGACAGAATCCTCCCCTTCTATAACCTTACCTTGTTTATCCTTCAATCCTTGTATGCCTGTCCATTTTCTACCACACAAAACATTAACTATCTGGTACAGCTCTCTGCTGTTGTGCTGTCTAACTGCTTCCTCGGCTTTGTCAGCCAAACCATCAAGCCAAAGATTCTTATCAGCAGCTAACTGATCTTTTACACGTTTATTAAGTTCTCTGTAATGCTTTCTATTAGTACTAGTAGGGTATTGATTAAGGACATTCCTGCAGTTCTTTCTTTCCGAAATAAGCTCAAGTGCCTTATCACTCAGATAATTCTGCTTCTTCTGCTCCTTTTTTCCTAAAAGAGTACTGTTAGTGTCCAAAAAAGCCTGTTTAAAATGATCCCATTCTTCCTCAACTTCAGTAGTAAGCAAACCATGACTGTCATAATGACTAAGTATCCTATCATGGTAAGCTTTGGCTATAACTGGATCTTTCAGAGCTTCAGTATTAAAAGTAAATTTTTTTAACCCTAGCACAACACTTTTTAAGTTTAAGTTGCAACACACTTTTAACAAGGTAATGGTCAGATCCAATTTCAGCTCCCCTATATGCCCTGGTATTCCTAACAGAACTAGCCCATTTGCTGTTAATTAATATGTAATCAATCATATTCTTATGCAGCCCATCAGGTGAAACCCATGTGTAATTATGTATGTCGCGGTGTTTGTAATATGTGTTAGTTATTCTGAATCCATTGAGTTTACTTACCTGTAGGAGACGTTGCCCATTGCCATTGCAGCTACCAATACCAAAAGGGCCTATTACTCCTCCCCAAAGGTCAGGACCAACTTTGGCATTGAAGTCACCAAGAACAATGGAAATATCTCCTTTCTTGACAGAATTCAAAATATACTGAAGTTGTTCATAAAACCTATCCTTCTCATCCTCATCGGCATCCTCAGTGGGGGCATAACAGCAGATAACATTCAAGTCTTTAATGCTTGTCTGAAATTTTGCTGTAAGAAACCTTTCATTAATGCACTCATATCCTAGAAGAGCATCGCTAGCGTGTCTGCTGAGAAGCAGACCCACGCCTTGGTGATGCTTTTTGTCGTCCCTCCCTGAAAAGAGAAATTTAAGATTATTTTTAAGAATCTGACCTTTATCTGTCCATCTGGTCTCTTGCAAGCCGAGAATATCTAAATTATAATGGTGGAATTCTTGTGTGAGGACATCAAGAGAAAAAGCTCTGTGCAGAGTCCTCATATTCCAACTACCTATGGGGAGAAAATGGTTAGTAGGATGTTTAAAGAAACTATGTTTATTGAGAGAGGGAATGGCGACAATATCAAACAGCCCCCTAATCGCAGACATGGGGCAAAGACCCGTTCCCCCACTACTAAAGGCTGAAGCCATCTACACTGGAAGACTTCCTCCAATGTAGAATTTGACGATGCCAATAGAAGCAAAGAGTTCAGGTGTCTGCGATGACTTCTGCTCAGGATTATCCACCAGCTGATAAACATATCCTGTGAATCTATTCACTTGGGGCTGTCAACCCACAAACAAACAGAAAACACAGCGGAAGATTTTCCCTCCACAGAAGCCCACCAGTGCAGCAGAATCAGGATTCATAATCAAGCTCAGAGCCATATATCTGTCCAGTCCAGTAGGTTTATATGGTCAGCACCAGGACCCTGTGTGGTTGACCACTCCTCAGCAGGGTAGAAAAAAAAGAAAAGTAGCCATAGTTGTCCAGATCAGTAGGCCACACTAATCTGGCAGCTCTCCCCTTCCGTTCACTTCCACAAGAGAGTATCTCTTTTGAAAGTTACTAACGGTCCACACCACGAGAAAGCGGGGTCGGACATTAGGTGCTAGTCCTGGCTGGTTCTATGCATCATCACAGGGGATTGGTGCATAGCTCTCCTTCCAGTGACTACCTAGCTACCATTTATCTAGCACATATACTGCTCAATAAACAAAATTTGTCACTGTACAACAAAGACTACTTTAAATATTTCACTATGTTTTTACAATGTTTAACATAAATTACTTGCTTGTGGGGAAAAAATAAAAAATGCTTTCTTTTTTTCAACAACTGAGTAGTGACAAGAACAGATTAAAGTGACTTACATATTTTCTTCTTTACTTCATTCAAACGACTAAGTTTCACAGATGGTTCTTCAGAATCATTCTAGAAACAATAACATACATGCAAAAATTACCCAAAAAAACTTTATTTTGAGTACAACTGAAACTCTATGATAACATGCAAAATTTATAGCAGAATAATCTCGATTCCAACACATATACACTGAAGTGCCATTGAATTAGGGATAGCAACCTAGTAACATGTTGGACTCCGTCTGACCCTGATAACAGCCGCCACACAACGAGGAAAGGACTCCACAAGCTTGCGTAAATGCTCATGCATCCTCCAGAGCTATCCACAATTCTCTCAAGCATCGCTGATGGGACATGGGCCCAAACACTCTGCTCGATGGTATCCCAAAGATTTTTGATGGGATTTAAATTTGGGCTTCTAGGTGGCCAATTCATTATTTCAAAGTCAGCAGAATGCTCCTGCAATCATGCAGTAGCCAACCTGGACCTGTGAGTTGAACAGTTGCCTTGCTGGTAGATGCCATCTCCATTGGGATGCATAATGGCCATAAATGGGAGTAAATGGTCAGTCATGAGTTCTACATACCGGGATGCATTGAGAGTTGTCGGTACATGTACCAAAATCCCACAGACGTTCAATTGAAGACATCCCAGGCCATCACTGAGCCACTACCAGCTTGTACTGTTCCGACCTGACATGCAGGATCCATGGCTTCATGGGGTTGGCACCACACCCTCAGTCTCCCATTGGCGTGATGAAGTTTAAATCGGGATTCTTCACTCCAGGCTATCCATTGCCAATTTTCAATTGTCCAGTTTCGATGTTCTTTAGCCCAAGCAAGGTGTTGAGCCCAGTGTCATGCCGTTAGAAGTGGGGCTCTCGTAGGGCAGCGGCTCCCAAAGCTGAGACGATGAAGTGAGCATTGCACAGTCTGTGCACTGACTTCCCAGCTGGAACCCATGTTCAGATGGGAGGTTGTTTCGATAATGTCTGACCCCCATTGGTCCGTATGATGTCAGACGGCGAAGCCCATGATTATTCAAGGCTGGTTGTCCTTTGCAGTTTATCTGGGTGCTTGTTTTTTTGCCTGAATTTTCATATTCCCAGAACATTCTTGAAACTATTATACAAGAAAATCCAAGTTCACTGACAATTTCAGAGATCGAGTGTCCCATCTGTCAAGCACCTACGATTTGCTCTGTCAAATGCATCTAAACCCATGCCTTTTCCGCTACACTTCTCATGACGAATGCTTGGGGAAACCAAAGCTGACAGCTATATATGACCAGAGTTTCAGTCATGCATGAGTGCAAATGCAAAACTTGCAATACTGAAGTTGGATAACGTCTCCTATCTCTAATTTAATGACACTTCAGCATATCACACCAGTAGCAATTCATGAGCTTCTAAAATGGTGGGGCAGTAAACATATATATATATGAGGTATAACTAACTAGAGAGCCAGAAATTGCAAAATTGGAGGGGATAATAAATAAAAAAAAATTATGTAAGTGGAATATTCTTATTTATTTCTACTCAAGTTTATACACACAATTAATAAAGCATTAAAAAATAAATACACAAAAACAATCTTGTCTTAAATCTTCATAAAAAAAGAGGCATTTCATTCTTCTAATTCTCTTTCTTCTATGCTGATATGTGGCTAAGTACATTCTGTATAAAACCACATTCCCAAAGAACACACACCACCTGACTGACTTGACACCACCAACAATGCTTTTTAAAACATTAAAATCCTTCCCTTCCCCCAACATAAATTTCCTATGTACTTGACTGCCTGATCCTAAAATTTCCCGATGAATTTATTCTGTAACCTCTTCACACTAAAATTCAGATCCTTATACATAACAGATATGATTTTGAACCACAAATTACTTTTCTGCCCCCTATTTTTGTAGTCTATTAACTCTTACCATGTCAGCCTGAGAAACTGAATTAATACCCTGTGGCCAACCATTTTTTCAACTGTGTTCAGGCAAAAAAATAACCTTTAGAATTTTTTGACAAATAACTACTGAAAGAATTATGGTATCCAGTAGTAAAGAATCACAGGATAAATCCTGTAGACATGAAATGATGAGCTGAAAAAAATTTGGTTTTGTCATGAGTGGGATTCAAACTCACGTCTCCAGGAAACATGCCTGTTATGCTAGACCACTAATCCATCAATGGCTAACCTTTTCTCAGCTTAGTGACCCTATAAGCTTTCTGGATTTTATTTGATTCGCACTAGAGGCGCCATCTATCCAGGAAGTGGACAACTCTGTTGCCTCTTTAGAGATGGAATTAATATTTGTCACTCACGCTCAGGGCGTTAAATCAATAATTCAGTAGTAAAGAATCACAGGATAAATCCTGTAGACATGGTATTCATGAAATGATGAGCTGAAAAAAAAATGGTTTTGCCATGAATGGGATTCGAGCCCACATCTCCAGGAAACATGCCCGTCGTATCTACAGGATTTATCCTGTGATTCTTTACTACTGAATTATTGATTTAACGTCCTGAGTGTGAGTGATAAATATTAATTCCATCTCTAAAGAGGCAACAGAGTTGTCCACTTCCTGGATAGATGGCGCCATTAGTGCGAATCAAAAATCCAGAAAGCTTATAGGGTCACTAAGCTGAGAAAAGGTTAGCCATTGATGATGTAGTGGTCTAGCATAACAGGCATGTTTCCTGGAGACGTGGGTTCAAATCCCACTCATGACAAAACCAAATTTTTTTTCAGCTCATCATTTTTCATGTCTAGAGGATTTATCCTGTGATTCTTTACTACTGAATTATTGATTTAACACCCTGAGCATGAGTGACAAATATTAATTCCATCTCTAAAGAGGCAACAGAGTTGTCCACTTCCTAGATAGATGGCGCCACTAGTGTGAATCAAATAAATAAAATCCAGAAAGCTTATAGGGTCACCAAGCTGAGAAAAGGTTAGCCATTGATGGTGTAGTGGTCTAGCATAACAGGCATGTTTCCTGGAGACGTGGGTTCGAATCCCACTCACGGCAAATCCAAATTTTTTTCAGCTCATCATTTCATGAATTATGGTATGTTAATCAGCATTTAATTCTGAATTTTCTGAAAATAAAATATTTCAGGAAAAAGATTACTAGTTTTAATAGGACTTTTATAGAAGCATGTAGTAAAAAAATTCATCTGGCAATGAAAATAATTTATTTAAAAAAAAATAGACAGAAATAATTATAATGCATATGAATAGAAAGTCTGTTTCTGAATAACAAAACAAAAACTTTTACTTCAAACAAGAAAATTACTTTCTTTTATGATTTTTTTTCTCAGTACCATACCTTGAGAAAAATCCAGGCTTTTCACCAGCTGCAAAAAGTCAAATTTATAATTTTTTTTTTAAATAACAAATGAACAGAAATAGGTCATGTTATATATCAAAGAGAAAAACATTAATTTGGGATTACCAAAATGACAAAAATTTAAAAAAAAGACAGGTAAGTAAAATTTTATAAACATTTTTTAAAGAAAATTACAAGGATTCTTTTTTTTTTTGCATTTTAAACTCATACAATAATTTTAAAAAAATTGATTTTGCCATATTTTCTGAAGTATTTCACTACCTTAATATATCTATATAAAGAAGAAAGTTTGTTTGTTGTTTGGGTGTTTGTCTGCTTATGCACTCGGGCCCTAGAAGAGCTAGAGGCTACAAACTTTGCATGAACGTTCCCTTCACCAGAGGGAAGAATATAGGCTATTTGCAAACCCGCTTGGGTCAACCAAAAATGGGGTATGTGGGTTTGAATTTCTCAAAATTCCCATAGACTTAACATTAAGAGTTTGAAGTTATTCAAAATTACTGTTGCCACTAATAAATTTGAAAAAGGGAATACATCAAACTAAACTAATATCTGATTTCCCGTGATAAAATATTAACAGTTGGAAAATTATTCAGTTCTCAGCCAGCTTAGTGGGGGACTGTTCTGAAGACAGAACAGCAGCTATGGCAAAGGTGTCATTTGAGCTGTGCTAATATAGCAATTGGAGCAAAAGAATGGGCTTTTTATTTTCTGAAATATCAAGTTGAGGAATAACTTTAAAAAATTAGCACTTCTTAAGAGCTCTGAAACGTCTATTTAAAACTATTTAAAAGTTATTTCAAACATTAAAATTACTATATTGTTTTATGGCACTAAAGACTGGTTTTATGATTTATGGCCATATATGCAGGCTTCGTGAACCTGCTTTTATAGGTCATGGTAAGGTTATTAAAATTTTTTATACATACATCTCTATATCCTGTAACTTTAAAAATATTGCATTGTCTGCTCCCAAATTTCTCGTACAAATTTTCATCTTGCCTATAATCCAAATAATATTCGAGCGTACAAAATCATTATTTTTTCCATTTAATCTTTCCAGTACCCAGGCTGAAAAACAGGATTCCATCCAGGGGCTAAGCTATTTTCTCACTATACTGAGCCAAAAAGAAAAACTTTAAATTTAGAACTTTTTTTGCCAAATAACCAATGAAAGGAATTATGGCATGTTGTATACCAAATTAATCAGCATTTAATTCTGGATTTTCTGAAAATTAAGTATTTAACAAAAAAGATATGTTTCATTTCAATAGGACTTTTTTAGAGTCATGTAGTAAAAAAATGCATCTGGCAACACAAATAAAAATTTATTTAAAAAAAAACTAATAGACAGAAATGATTACAATGCACAACAAAATGACTATATATTTCTGAATAATAAAAAAATTACTTTTTTTGGTTTTAAGTAAATATTTTTCTCGGTACCATGCTTTGAGAAAATTCCAGGCTTTTAGCCAACTGTGCTGAGTCAGATAAACAAGTCAACTTTAGAATTTTTTTAAAGATAACCAATCAACAGAAATAGGTCATGTTACATAACAAATTAAACAGAATTTAATTACGAATTTTATGAAAATAAATAATATAAACAAATTTTCAAGCATATTGATTTTAATAAGCCTTTTTCAGTGTGATATGGTGAAAAAAAACAAAAGATCACACTATACAATTAAGGCTTGATTTTGGAAAACCTGCTGAATAAAATAGTAAAATATAGTATATATATTTAGTTATTAATAGTAGCTATTAATAGCATAAAAATAGTTATATATTTATCAAAAGAAAATTTCCTCCTGAATAATAAAATATTCAACCTGAAATATGATTTTCATTTCTCTTAATGATTCTTTTCAATATAGTATATTTTAAACAAGGCCAGTGTTATATAACATGACTTGGCCTTCTCACATTCACAGGATACTCTGAACTGGTTATGAAATAGAAAAAAAAACTTCCTCAGCTGCTTTTTTTTTACTAAACATTATGAATTTTTTTCTTTGGGTGTTGAAGTTTGGCAATCTTAGCTAAGTGCAGAAAGGTTCCAAATGATTCCCACATGATGGTCGATTTCCGTAACAAGGAAGTCTATTTTGCTTCCATATCCAAGACATTCAATTTCAGAAAACGGTACAAGCTCAATGATTTCTTATTAAAAAAACAAAAAATAATAAAAGAAAAATTACATATAACCTAATGGAATGTAAATGATAGCTAGGTAGTCACTGGAAGGAGAGCTATGCACCCAATCCCCTGTGATGATGCATAGAACCGGCCAGGCCTAGCACCTAATGTCTGACCCCGCCTTCTCGTGGTGCAGACCGTTAGTACCTTTCAAAAGAGATACTCTCTTGTGGAAGTGAACGGAAGGGCTGACAGATTAGTGTGGCCTACTGATCTGGACAACTATGGCTTTCTTTTTTTTCTACCCTGCTGAGGAGTGGTCAACCACACAGCGACCTGGTGCTGACCATATAAACCCACTGGACTGGACAGATATATGGCTCTGAGCTTGATTATGGATCCTGATTTTGCTGCACTGGTGGGCTTCTGTGGAGGGAAAATCTTCCACTGTGTTTTCTGTTTGTTTGTGGGTTGACAGCCCCAAGTGAATAGATTCACACGATACGTTATCAGCTGGTGGATAATCCTGAGCAGAGGTCATTGCAGGCAACTGAACCCTTTGCTTCTATTGGCATTCTATTCTACATTGGAGCAAGTCTTCCAGTGTAGATGGCTTCAGCCTTTAGTGGTGGGGGAACGGGTCTTTGCCCCATGTCTGCGATTAGGGGGCTGTTTGACATTGTCGGCATTCCCTCTCTCAATAAACATAGTTTCTTTAAACATCCTACTAACCATTTTCTCCCCATAGGTAGTTGGAATGTGAGGACTCTGCACAGAGCTTTTTCTCTTGATGTCCTCACACAAGAATTCCACCATTATAATTTAGATATTCTCGGCTTCCAAGAGACCAGATGGACAGATAAAGGTCAGATTCTTAAAAATAATCTTAAATTTCCCTTTTCAGGGAGGGACGACAATAAGCATCACCAAGGCGTGGGTCTGCTTCTCAGCAGATACGCTAGTGATGCTCTTCTAGGATATGAGTGCATTAATGAAAGGTTTCTTACAGCAAAATTTCAGACAAGCATTAAAGACCTGAATGTTATCTGCTGTTATGCCCCCACTGAGGATGCTGATGAGGATGAGAAGGATAGGTTTTATGGACAACTTCAGGATATTTTGAATTCTGTCAAGAAAGGAGATATTACCCTTGTTCTTGGTGACTTCAATGCCAAAGTTGGTACTGACTCTGACCTTTGGGGAGGAGTGATTGGCCCTTTTGGTATTGGTAGCGGCAATGGGCAACGTCTCCTACAGGTAAGTAAACTCAATGGATTCAGAATAACTAACACATATTACAAACACCGTGACATACATAAGTACACATGGGTTTCACCTGATGGGCTGCATAAGAATATGATTGATTACATATTAATTAACAGCAAATGGGCTAGTTCTGTTAGGAATACCAGGGCATATAGGGGAGCTGAAATTGGATCTGACCATTACCTTGTTAAAAGTGTGTTGCAACTTAAACTTAAAAAGTGTTGTGCTAGGGTTAAAAAATTTGCTTTTAATACTGAAGCTCTGAAAGACCCAGTTATAGCCAAAGCTTACCATGATAGGTTACTTAGTCACTACGACAGTCATGGTATGCTTACTACTGAAGTTGAGGAAGAATGGGATCATTTTAAACAGGCTGTTTTGGACACTAACAGTACTCTTTTAGGAAAAAAGGAGCAGAAGAGACAGAATTATCTGAGTGATAAGGCACTTGAACTTATTTCGGAAAGAAAGAACTGCAGGAATGTCCTTAATCAATACCCTACTAGCCCTAATAGAAAGCATTACAGAGAACTTAATAAACGTGTAAAAGATCAGTTAGCTGCTGATAAGAATCTTTGGCTTGATGGTTTGGCTGACAAAGCCGAAGAAGCAGTTAGACAGTACAACAGCAGAGAGCTGTACCAGATAGTTAATGTTTTTTGTGGTAGAAAACGGACAGGTATACAAGGATTGAAGGATAAACAAGGTAAGGTTATAGAAGGTGAGGATTCTGTCATGGCTAGGTGGTCTGAGCATATCAGTGATGTTCTAAACAATGCGGTTAGTTCTATTCCCATTGTTTGCAATGGTGATAGATGCATTGGTGGCTTCAATGTTCGCCCTATAACATAATCTGAAGTTATTTTGGCTGTTTCTAAACTTAAATTCATAAATCCCCAGGGGTAGATGAAATTAATACAGAAATGCTTAGAGTTGGAAATGTTTCGGTTACCACTTGGATGACTGAAATTCTGAATATCTTTTATGATAAAGGCATGGTTCCTAAGGATTTTACCAGAGCTATTGTTATCCCTATTTACAAAAAAGGTGATCGCAGTTCTTGTGATAACTATAGGGGTATTAGCCTACTCTCTGTTCCAGGTAAAATTCTTTCCATGATTGTGCTTAATAGAATTAAGAATCTGGTTGACAGTCAATTGCGTGATGAGCAATGTGGATTCAGAAGTGGTAGGGGATGTGTGGATCAGATATTTTCACTTAGGCAGATTCTTGAGAAATGTTTAGAATTTCAGAAACCTTTGGTTGCTAGCTTTGTGGATTTCAAAAAGGCTTTCGACTCTGTTGATAGTCATAATTTGTGGTTGATTGTGAAATCATATGGTATACCAGACAAGTTAGTTAACATAATGAAAGCTCTCTATAATAACACTGAGTCGTGTGTGAGAGTTGGTAAGGCTTGTAGCAATTGGTTTAGCATTACTTCTGGTGTTCGACAAGGGTGCATTTTGTCTCCTTTTCTCTTTAGTTTGGTTATTGATTATGTTATGCGAAATTCACTTCAAGGGAAAGATTTTGGCCTTAAATGGGCTGGAGATACGAAAATTTCTGATTAGGTTATGCTGATGATTTAGCCCTTTTGGCAAATGATGTTGATGAGATGAAATCTTTCATTCGAGCTGTTGATGAGGCTGTTAGTAGAGTAGGTTTGGTTATAAACAGAGAGAAAACTAAAGTGATGAAAATTGGTCAGGCAGGCTGTGATGCAGTTAATCTGAATGGTTGCAGTCTTGAGCAGGTGTCACAGTTTATCTTGGGAACTATGTAACAGATAATGGTGATGTGCGGCATGAGATTAACAGACGAATAGGGATTGCTGCCGGGACTTTTAAGAATCTATAGAGAGTGTGGAGAAATAGGTGTATATACCTAAAGACTAAAATTAGACTGTATAATAGTTTGGTTCTTTCTAGGGTTAGTTATGGTAGTGAAACTTGGACACTTCGTAAACAAGATAACAGGAAACTAGATGCTTTTGATTCCAGATGCTTACGCAGTATCTTGGGCATTAGGTGGTTCAACTTTGTAACTAATGATGAGGTTAGGCAAAGGAGTTTGCAACCTCCTTTAAGCAGCCTATTGTGTAGAAAGAGACTCCGTTGGTTTGGCCATGTTGCCCGTATGAATAATTATAGATTGGCGAATAGGGTTATGAACAGTGTGCCTAAAGGCCTCAGAAAGAGGGGAAGACCTAGGATGAGGTGGGCAGACAATGTCAAACAGGACCTTATTAGAATTGGTGTGCAGTGGCCAGATGCAGTAGATGTAGCTCAGGATAGACTTGCTTGGAGAACTAAATTGCACGGTCTGGTTGGACCTCCGTAGCCCATGGCTGCTTGAGGATGATGATGAATGGGATGTTAAATAAAATATCCGCAACAACTTTTAAGCTGGCCTCCGATCTAGCATAACTCGGAAAGTTTGATAAATCAACCGATTGAAGATCGCTAACTAACGGAAGTAAACTACAGAAATGATTTTGCTTTCCTATCCAAGACCTCATTTATTTTCAGAAAATGATACTAGATCAAAAATTTACTGGAAAAGTAATAAATAATAAAATAAATATTAACATATAGCCTAATGCGATGTTAAAATATCCACAACAACAAGTTGTAGGCTGGCCATATGATGTAACATAACTATGAAAAAAATCAATACTTATCAATCGGACAAAAGATTACTAATTTCTCAAAACAAATCTTCTGAAATGAAAACTAAGGTTTAAATATAAAAAAAATATTAACTTTGCAAAGAGATTTAATATGCTGGTCCAAAACTGTATAAAAAAAATTATAGCATACTGAACAGAGATAGCATGTGTCAGCCATCTGTCTTGTTTGACTCAGTGAAGTGGTCTTAGAAACCAGAATTTCTAAGAAGGATGCGTTTACTTTCTGTTTCCTTTTAAAGGCAGGAAAGATGCATAGGATGCTGGGAAAAATGATGAAAAATAACTTGGGAATAGTGAAATAGGTTTATGATAGAAAAGAGTATGAAATGGAAAAAAAAATTTGTGGTACATATTTTGCAATTACTTCCAAAATCTATTGTTTTTAAAAATAGCAGGTTTTTTTTTGTCAATTTTTAGATTTTCGAAAACTTAAGGAAAAATTTGTTGATAATAGCTAAAATTAAACTTGTGGGCTTAAATCAGAAGGTTGCTTCAGCAAATAGGAATGTTAACAAGGAAATCGGCAATACCGTTAGTGCTTCTAAAAAATGGCAATCAGATGGCTTTATAAAATTATTTATAAAAAAAATAAAATAAATACCCCCTGAAGCAGCTGCTTGCCACAGAGGTCTGACAGGAGCCGGTCAGTTTATATGCCACAGTAGATCTGAGAGGATGACAGGACCTCAGCAGAAAACAACACGAACATCCATGCCTTACCCGGGGCTCGAACCCAGGTCCCGTAGATCAGTAGCCAAGCGCGCTAACCACTCAGCCAAGGGACGGCAAAATTATTTATAATGTAGTTTAATAAAATATACATCAAATTAAAAAACAAAATATTATTTTCGAAGCCTGAATTATATATTTTTATAAGTTATATATTTAAAAAAATTGCAACGGCAATTTTTATTTTTAAAAAATCGACTTTTTTGTTGTACTAAAAACATATACATACGTCCTTGTCCTCTCAAGATTCAGATTCTCCTAATGTATACAGATGACGTGGACATTAGAAGGGTTAATAAGGGAGGGGGAAGGATGTTCAAGGGTACAAGGTTTTGTACACGTGCAGACAGTAAACTTGGGCCAATAATAGTTCAACAATCTTAGTGTGTAAGTTGTAGAATACAAGATTAAAATCATCTTTAAACACTGGTATAAATTTATGCATAATCTGAAAAATTGTCTTGTTAATAAAAGCAAGATAGAAGACCCCAGACAATGTCAATTCTGCAAAATACAATTTAATGTAACAGTAGATATACTTACAGTTCCAAGTAATAGGAAGTGAATGGTAACTTCTAGATGAACGAAATTGGTGATATTATTCCTAAGCAATGCAGCTAACTTTATATCAACATCGCACACAATATTAAATAACAAGAAGCTGCATAAAACACATCACAAAACATAGTAGAAATTTATCGATGGTAAAAACAGACTATTATGTATACATAAGATTAATAATACTACGTAAAGTATTAAATTATCACAGGAAGTCCTGTACACAAAGAATACTTGAAAACTGAGTTAAAAAAAATTGGTTGTCCCGACTGGGATTTGAAATCAGGTTCCCCAGAAGCATGCCCAGCATTCTTAACCACTAGACCACCAAGGAAATAACCATCCTTTCAACTAGGTGACATCTTCCTGTTGAGTCAGCAGTGGCACCATCTATTATCAGAAGTTGGGCAGCGAAGTTACCACATTTTTGATGGCAGTAATATTTAATAATTAATTTAATACTCAATAATAAGCCTTAACTGGCATAGTGGTTAGGAAGCTAGCTGCTATTCCAGCAGGGCAAACCTTGTGTGTTTTGTTAGCTCTAACTGAGACAATGGTCAGCGGTGTCTTCGGTCTTAGTGGAGCTATGCCCTTGTATGAGAAGGCCTGTAAAACTTAGGAGGAGCTTCTAGGATTCTTTTATCCTAAATGTTGCAAGTAAATAAAAAAATAATAATAATAAATAAATTTGTCACTCATGCTCACAGCGTTATAAAAACTATTCAGTAATATCTTACATCACAGGAAAAGTCCTGTAGACAAGGAATGCTTGAAAAATTGAGTTGAAAAAACTAGAATGATGTACAACGCCTCTGGCACATGAGAATCTATCTCGTTTTCAAAGAGAAAGAAGTTTTTCCTTTCATCATCATCATCATCCTCAAGCAGCCATGGGCTACGGAGGTCCAACCAGACCGTGCAATTTAGTTCTCCAAGCAAGTCTATCCTGAGCTACATCTACTGCATCTGGCCACTGCACACCAATTCTAACAAGGTCCTCTTTGACATTGTCGGCCCACAGCATCCTAGGTCTCCCCCTCTTTCTGAGGCCTTTAGGCACACTGTTCATAACCCTATTCGCCAATCTATAATTATTCATACGGGCAACATGGCCAAACCAACGGAGTCTCTCTCTGCACAATATGCTGCTTAAAGGAGGTTGCAAACTCCTTTGCCTAACCTCATCATTAGTTACAAAGTTGAACCACCTAATGCCCAAGATAATGCGTAAGCATCTGGAATCAAAAGCATCGTTTCCTGTCATCTTGTTTACAAAGTGTCCAAGTTTCACTACCATAACTAACCCTAGAAAGAACCAAACTATTATACAGTCTAATTTTAGTCTTTAGGTGTATACGCCTATTTCTCCACACTCTCCATAGATTCTTAAGTCCCGGCAGCAATCCCTATTCGTCTGTTAATCTCATGCCGCACATCACCAGTATCTGTTACATAACTCCCAAGATAATTAAACTGTGACACCTGCTCAAGACTACAACCATTCAGATGAACTGAATCACAACCTGTCTGACCAATTTTCATCACTTTAGTTTTCTCTCTGCTTATAACCAAACCTACTCTACTACCAGTCTCATCAACAGCTCGAATGAAAGAGTTCATCTCATCAACATCATTTGCCAAAAGGACTAAATCATCAGCATAATCTAAATCAGAAATTTTCATATCTCCAGTCCATATAAGGCCAAAATCTTTCCCTTGAAGTGAATTTCGCATAACATAATCAATAACCAAACTGGTTAAATAACAAAAGGGAAAAGGAGACAAAATGCACCCTTGTCGAACACCAGAAGTAATGCTAAACCAATTGCTACAAGCCTTACCAACTCTCACACACGACTCAGTGTTATTATAGAGAGCTTTCATTATGTTAACTAACTTGTCTGGTATACCATGATTTCACAATCAACCACAAATTATGACTATCAACAGAGTCGAAAGCCTTTTTGAAATCCACAAAGCTAGCAACTAAAGGTTTCTGAAACTCTAAACATTTCTCAAGAATCTGCCCAAGTGAAAATATCTGATCCACACATCCCCTACCACTTCTGAATCCACATTGCTCATCACGCAATTGACTGTCAACCACATTTTTAATTCTATTAAGTACTATCATGGAAAGAACTTTACCTACCTGAACAGAGAGTAAGCTGATATCCCTATAGTTATCACAAGAACTGTGATCACCTTTTTTGAAAATAGGGATAACAATAGCTCTGGTAAAATCCTTAGGAACCAAGCCTTTATCATAAAAGATATTCAGAATTTCAGTCATCCAAGTGGTAACCGAAACATTCCTAGCTCTAAGCATTTCGGTAGTAATTTCATCTACCCCTGGAGATTTATGTAGTTTAAGTTTAGAAACAGCCAAAATAACTTCAGATTGTGCTATAGGGCCAACATTAAAGCCACCAATGCATCTATCATCATTGCAAACAATGGGAGTAGAACTAACCACATTGTTTAGAACAACACTGAAATGCTCAGCCCACCTAGCCATGACAGAATCCTCCCCTTCTATAACCTTACCTTGTTTATCCTTCAATCCTTGTATACCTGTCCATTTTCTACCACACAAAACATTAACTGTCTGGTACAGATCTCTGCTGTTGTGTTGTCTAACTGCTTCCTCGACTTTGTCAGCCAAACCATCAAGCCAAAGATTCTTATCAGCAGCTAACTGATCTTTTACACGTTTATTAAGTTCTCTGTAATGCTTTCTATTAGGACTAGTAGGGTATTGATTAAGGACATTCCTGCAGTTCTTTCTTTCCGAAATAAGCTCAAGTGCCTTATCACTCAGATAATTCTGTCTCTTCTGCTCCTTTTTTCCTAAAAGAGTACTGTTAGTGTCCGAAAAAGCCTGTTTAAAATGATCCCATTCTTCCTCAACTTCAGTAGTAAGCATACCATGACTGTCATAATGACTAAGTAACCTATCATGGTAAGCTTTGGCTATAACTGGGTCTTTCAGAGCGTCAGTATTAAAAGTAAATTTTTTAACCCTAGCACAACACTTTTTAAGTTTAAGTTGCAAGACACTTTTAACAAGGAAATGGTCAGATCCAATTTCAGCTCCCTGTAACGCTCCAAACAATGTAGAATACTTAAAGTTTATTGCTCCGGATAGCTTTGACGGGCGCCAGGCAATCATTAACAAATTGCCAAAAATGTAGAATAAGTTGATTTAGGGTTCCAGTGCCAGTGAGCGTTCATAAGTGAGAGTCAAAATTATTCATAACAAATAAGAGTAAATGTAAAAAAAGTTCTAAATCAGCGTTGCTCAAGATAAAAACTACAGACTCAAAAGTTTGTAACATAACAAAATAGATTTATTTCCAAAAATAAGTAACTCACCAAGACATCAATGAAGAAACTAAAATCTGTGCTACTCGCACGGTGCTACGCACCTTACTACATCTCTCTGCTCTCTCTACAACTCTCAAGTGACTAATCCTTCAAGTGCCTCGCAGGGCACGGTTTTGACAATTGGGCCGGCGCATGCCGGGAAAGACATTTGCATACAATGACGGACGCAAGCTATGACGCAAGAGGGGGCGTGTCCTTGGCACGCGCTTTAACGGTTACGGTCGGAAGTTCGGAGTTGCGCGTACGCAACTCCTAGAAACTTGAAAACGAGTGCTGTGATGCCGAAAAGGAAATAAAAATCCCCAAAATGATAAATATAACGTAAATTAAACAAAACTGGTTAAGGTAAAGCAAAAGTGAACGATGGGGCATCACAACTCCCCCTTCCAAAGGGAGTCAAAATGATTGACCTAACAAATTTTGACGAGCAAATTTTGAATAAAGGACACATCTTACGTCATTTACACATGGCTAAACATAAATAAGTAGAAGTATGCTAGCGCAAATTTGGATATGATGGTCTATTCTTACTTTGACACAATTTTCCAGCACAACCAAAGGTACCTCCTCCCAATTCTCCTAACAAAGGTGTGTAACAGCTATCCTAGTGTAATTACGTACCAGTGGCTGTGACAGTTACCTGTATACTAGCATCATCGGTCTAACTAGTATCACATTCTGATACAAACTCGAAATTGGCATATCTTGAACTGTACAGAAAATAAGGTTAATGAACTCCTAGTCTAAATAATGTTAAAAAGATGAAAAGAAAAAGTGATTCATTACATTTGTTGTTAGCGGGGTAATAACTTCCGCTTTTCCCCTAACCACAATAAAAAATTCGTGAAAGCTAATTCTTCTCCTAAATCACATAGAAAAACGGGTATTCGAACACCGTTATCTCCTCCTAATTACATTCAAATACGCAAAGCTAAGAAAATTCAAAATTTACAAACAAGCGGGATTGTAATCATCCGCTAATTCTTCTCCTATTCACAGAAATCGCGATCTAGCTGAAATAAAAAATCATTAGTTACCTCCCCCTTCAGAGCTAACGTCCCCCTCCCAAAGGAGTTATGCTGATATCCCCTATATGACCTGGTATTCCTAACAGAACTAGCCCATTTGATGTTAATTAATATGTAATCAATCATATTCTTAATGCATCAACCATAAATTATGTTGATCAACAGAGACAAAAGCCTTTTTGAAATCTATAATACTAGTAACCACAGGTTTCTGAAACTCTAAACGCTTCTCAAGAATCTGCCTGTGAAAATATTTGATCGATATATTGGCTACCGCTTCTGAATCCTCAATGTTCATCACACAGTTGTCCATCAACCAAATTCTTGATTCTATTAAGTATAATCATGCAAAGAACTTTACCTGGAACAGAAAGTAAACTTATTCCTCTATAATTATCATACGAACTACAATCATTTTTTCTAGAAATATGTAAGGATTTTATTAGTAGTAATAAAATCCTTACAAACACCTTTATCATAAAAAAATGTTCAAAATTTCAGTCAGCCATGTGACAACACAAGTGTTCCCAGCTCTAAGCATTTCAGTGGTAATCTAACCAACCCCAGGAGCTTTATGCAGTTTTAATGGAAAGCGTTAAATAATTGTGTTTTTTTTTTATCTCTAAGTGGCACTTTTTGCACACAACAGGTTAATAAATGACCATGCCAAAAGGACTGCAAGGACTGAGAATGTTGAAGGGGACCCACAGGATAGCTATTAGGAAATAGATGGTAGCCTTAGATGGGTCCCCCCCCCCCCCCCCCGCCTGCTCTGTGTTGGATTTTAAAAAATTCGCTGCAATGGGGCTCCTTAAGAAAATAATGCATTATGGAAATTAGAGATCTGTCAATGGCAGCAGATTTAACATCCCATCTGATGGCCAACAACCTTTCCAGACCCAACCATGTCCCCTTTCTCACTGAGGAACAAAAGTTGGAAGAGAAAAATTATCAATACATGCACAGTTGGGAGGTGAACCTGGGAATTGCACATTACAAGCCTGGTGCACTACTAACTGAGCCAATCCCACCCAAAATAATCACATCAATATAAAATTATGGCAAGCAGCTGCTTGAGGGGGTATTTATTATTTTTTTTTATTATACAAATATAATCTTGTCTATTGCTTTGGCTGGCCAATTTTTTAATGACCTGGTTAAAGCAGCACATTTCTACAATGCATTCTTTATACAGGGTTATTCAAAAAGGATGCAACCCTAAATATAAGAGAGTAAAACTTATGCGCATGTACATTTTATGCCATAATATTAGTCAGTTGGCATTACTGTACTCAAGGCTAATAGCCTTTAGCAGTTGAAATGACCTTGTCATGAGCTAGTTTCACTCAAGCATTCATTCCTTTGTGTCAGCTATGTCGTTTTGCAAAAATGAACATGTATTCATTGTTAACTTATTGTGTATACAAATATTACAAACGTGTGAGAGAGGAGTTTGAGTTGAAGTTTCCTCAGTCTGCAATTCCCAAGAAGTCAACAATATCTTGTTTGATTGATAAATTTCGTGACACTGGGTCTGTACAGGATCGAAAGAGCCCAGGTCGGCCATCACTGTTAACTGTCGAAGTTCTTGATGATGTGTCTCAGCATTTAACTCACTCACCCAGAAAATCTCTTAGAAAGTTATCTTCACAGGTTGGATTGTCACCAGCTACTGTTTTCAGGGCTACAAAGAAGTTAAAATTTCATGCCTACCATATTGGTATTGTTCATGAACTAAAAGAACCAGACCATGAAAAATGTTTATGGTACTACTGTTGGTTTCGTTCTTTCGTTGATGAAAATGGAATTGAGGTGTTGGACCATGTTTTATTTCAGTGACAAAGCTTGGTTTCACTTGAATGGGTATGTGAACAATCAAAACAGTCGAATATGGAGTAGTGAAAATTCTCACACTTTTCACGAAAGGCCATTCCACGCACAGGAAATTGGTGTTTGGTGTGCAATTTCCCATCATCGTGTGACAGGGCTTTTATTTTTTGACTCAACTGTAACTGACTAATGATAGTTTATCGTGACCTCATCCAACAGTTTATTGCACTATTGGATGTGAATGAACGAGAGCACTGGTTTCAACAAGATGGTGCAACTGCCCATACTGCAAATGACACAATGGTCATGTTGCAGGAATTTTTTGGTGATCATTTGATTTCAAAAAATTTGTGGCCCCCTAGATCCCCAGATCTTACTCCTCCAGATTTTTTCCTTTGGGGATATTTCAAATGTATAGTGTTTCAAAACAATCCTCATGCACTTGAAGACTTGAAAGCTAACATTGAAAGAGAGATTTTAAGCATAAGAAAACAAACATTACAAAAGGTGGCTGCAAATGTCATGAAACGGGTATGAACCTGCATCTAGGTTGCAGGAAATCACTTTCAACATCTGTTGTAAAGGTCTAATTTGCATCTTTTCTCAAGTTTTAATAGCAAAATACAATAGAGGATTGCATCCTTTTTGAAACACCCTGTATGTTGATAGAATAGTTGATGCATACATTTTCTTACATCAATGAGTTCCTTTAAACATTTTTATGAATTTCAGATTGCTGTAGCAATATTATGCTTTAGCTGTAGAACCAGATGTCATAATTTTCAGTAATTGTGATCTATTTGGAAATGTGTCTAGAAAATCATTATGTGACAAAATGATATTAACATTACATGTCTGCAGATAACAGATTTAATGCTCAGCTTTCTATCTGGTATCTTTAGCACTGAAAATATTCAATATTCCAACTACTTCATTCATATACACTATGCAAAACAGTAAACATGAAATTTTACACTGATCTCCTGTATTTTTGGTTAAGAGAATTTTGCATCACCAATATGTAGATAAATTGCACTGACTCCTAATGTTATTCATAGCCTACATCACACACTGTCACTTTCAATTTTAATTGAAGATGGCATAATGCATTTAGAGTAAGTGATGATCAAAGACAATGAATAAGAATTAATTACAGTGCACAACATAAAAATTCTCATTTCTTTTAAAATAGTCCCTTGGCAGTGGGGAAAACTATATCAAATTCCCCCATACATAATGTGGTTGGTTTGAACATATCCTATCTAACCCAAATTTTAAGTGTAGTAGTGTTATTACTAAAATACTAATTTAAAATCAATGTAAAATATTATCTTTGCCTTCAGTTGCTTTACCCGAGTAGCATTTTTTGCACAGAATGGGCGAAATGATCAGATCACAAAGACCCCGAAGGCTCAGAGGTTGGGGGAAGAGCCACTGGACAGCTGTTTTGGAGCTTCCCATCAAAGTCATCCAGCACATTCTTTAGTGCACAAAGTATGGCATCCCACACAAGGTCATGGCTTAATGTTCCATTCAACAGAGGGCAGCATTTCCAAGCCCATCAGTGTCCCCTACTGACCAAGGATGGAGCAAGGAATTTTGCAGAGATAAATCTCCACACCGGCCCAAGTGGGATTCAAATCTGGGAACTGCAGATTACAAGCCTGGCATGCTGCCAACTGAGCAACCCCCACCCCATTTGCCTTCAGAATATGAAATTACATTACTGAAATGTTACACAGTGATATATTAGATGAAGTTTATGAAGAAATATAATTGCTAACTACAAAATAGATATAATTTTGAATAGTGATTGAAATCAACCTCAATCATCGTGCCAAAGATCTCTTCACATCAGGAGATTGTGGATTCAGATCCCATTCGGCTCTAGACAACTTCTCTACACCTATTTTCATCATGATACTTAAACTACCTAATAGTGTTTAAACTTTGTAAACCACTGATGTGCTTATTACATTCAGTTACTGATCAAAGGAACCTGGGTTCAAGCCCCAGATAAGAAATGGATGCTTGTATTTTCTTTGTGCTGAGGTCTCACCTTCTTCAGAGATCTCTATGGTGTGTTATACTGACAGGCTCCTATCTGACCTCTGTTGCAAACAGCTGCTTGAGGGAAAATTATTATTTTTTAGTGTATTTACAGTTGCTGTTAAATAAGAGCTTGCAGTTCATGGTACAACATGGCACTATGTGAATGAAAGTAAATAGAAGGCACATGAATAATCACAATATACAACAGCTGGTTGTTTTTACATATATCGAACTGTAACACACATCACCTGCTATTGACATTTGCTGTGGCACATGAATACTGCATTTCATTATTATTTTAAGTTTATGAAGTCTTTGTTACGATCCGAAATGAATATTTGTGGGTTTCATTAACCATTTAATGCTAGTACACAAGGTATTTGGTCCAGCACAGAGAATTATCTCTGTTAAACCAAAACCAGGGGACCAAATTTATAACGTCAGCTTAAGTAGTCCTACCATATATTTTATTTTGGAGAGAAATTATTTGTATTAATTAGCATTATGATAATAAATACAAATTAATTTCTTTCTAAATAAAATATATTTATAGATAAACATTAGTATAAAGGTTAGCCTATGGGTCCACCAATAATATTCTCTTATAGGAGTTGGTTAAACCCCCAATTCTCTGTCAAAGGGTGGACTTGAATGGAAGCAACCACCTGCCACCTAACAGCTTTTAGGAGACAGATGGACCCTCCCCAAATTTCGCCGTCCTTCTGACCTGGCCATTCAGACCACTCTGTGCAAAAAAATGTGCCGCTCTGAGGCAAAACGACCCATCCGAAGTCCAGAGTTCAAAATAGTAAACCATCGACTGGGAAATCAGTGCAAAAAAACAAAGTCATTATACATATTTCATCATACCTCACACTTTTTTGGATGGCTATACCGCTTATGATGATCGGAATTTTTTTGGTAACAAGATGATCCATATTTGCATGGAATTTTTTCAGGTTTGACTTTCCCTCCACATTTGTTACTGTCTGCCATAATAAATAAATTGACTTAAACCGTTTACAACAGGGTTGCCAGATATTGAACAACAATTTTGGCACAGTTCTGGACAATAGAGGCCATCTCAAAATTGACGCCATGTTTTGCAGTCACTCGGATTGTTTGGCGTGCAAAGCTGAATGGAATTGCAAGGATACATATGGATTCCAAAAAAGACTAGGGTAATATTTGATACAGATTAGAGTGTTCACGATTGGAAGCACTTTAGAAAACGGCTAAAAAGGAAAAGTAAATTTTAGGGCTTCATTTTTTTTTAAAAGAGAAATAATAATTTCGCTTTGTTGGCTGTCCTCCAACATTTTTGTTTATACAGATAAGTAAAAAATTATTTTTCTGTTGGATAGGTATTAATGAAATATTACGATTTGCATTTTTCGAATTTTCCAAAAATTATAACTGCCCCCTTTAACGGTGGGAAATTTGAAAATTCAAAAGTATCAAACGAATACATTTATCCCCCGATTTACACGGTACTTGTTTTACACGATTTCGGTTTTACACGGTTGATAAAAAAACGGATTTCAAACAACTGGTAAAAATGTATATTCGGCTGCATATATATTTCAAGTCATTTTTTAATCTCATTCCTTTGGTAACACTGGCAACAACGGGGACGGGGATTCCCCTATATTTTACAACACGGGGAATCCCCGTAGTGCATACAAAGAAGGTCTAAGGAGAAGAAGGCTAGCTTCGCACAAGCGTAAGTGGCGCCGTTCTGCGGAATTTTACCGAAGCTGAACGTGGCAAATTGATGTGCATGCACAAAAACAACTGTAAGGGGCGATCTGCGCATGCGCAGTGCAATCATTTTTAGTCCACTGCAGCTGTGGTTTGTCTTACTCTTGGTATATTTATAGCGATTTAATCAGTGTTTCAACCTGTCTAACACCTATGATTGTTTGGCATAGTAATAGCTGACCCTAAAGTTATTCAGTGAGTATTTTATCCCGTTCAGGAGTATATTTTACGATACCTGGAAAAGCCGTTGTATGTTTTTTTTGAGTAATTTTGCAGAATTTTTAAAATTATTATGTAAATTAATACATTTAATCATCTTGCGAACATGTAAGTCAATGTATGTTGCAGTTTGGTGTTCCCTGGAGCATATCGACATATTTAGGTGTCTGCAGTTTGTTCTAATAGTAAATTTTTTTATGGTTGATACGAGAAGTGCCTGCTGCCATCTATTGAGAGTTTATACAAGTAAGAAACTCGATGTGACTTTAATTGAAAATATCCTAAATTCTATAAAATATAATTAAACAAAACATGTTGTCTCGCATTAAGCCATAAATTTCAATTTATTATAATATATTAAATATAGTAGAATGTTCAAAATATTAAAATTTCTATGTTGAGCATAGCTACCTCTTGTTTTACAAAATGAAATTTTATTAAAGAAAATAATTTTAACTAATCCTTGTGAAAAGAAAATCATGATGGTAAAATTTAAGAAATGGACACTTTGAACAAAGTGTATGTAAAATGAGTCACGTGGTGTAAGCTATTGAAAACCTTGCTGGGCGGTGGAAAAATAACGCAAGGAACTGGCTCCTCTCCCTGGCTAGGTGGCTTCACTGCAATACACGAATTTGCCATGTTTAGAGGGCGCTGCAATCGAAAAGTTTACATTACGTCTATGGAAGCTAGCTCTCTTCTCCCTTAGACACTCCTTGGTGCATATTTCACAATAGTAAAGCTATCTGGTTCATGTGAAGTAGTACAGTATCATTTTAGCAGCAAAGCTTTACAGCATTGTGCGTTTTTTTTATTTTATTATTTAAATATCTACTGGTAAGTTTCCAACATTTATAGTTTTTGTGGCATTTTATAATTTACGTAAATTTTTTAAGGTTTTATAATGCCAAAAGATTTTTTTAAAAATCAAATGAAAAGAAAGTTATTTCTTTAGAAACAAAAATTAAAATATTAGATCGTCTACGTAATAGAGAAAGAGTAACAGATGTTGCTAAATTTTACTCCATGAATGAAGCCACAATAAGGACAATAAGAAAAAATGAAGACTCCATTAGAAAAAGTGTAGCAGCTGGATCTTGCACGAGTATGAGAATAATTTCATATGTAAGAGATGTTACAATGGAAAATATGGAAAAGGCATTAGTGATATGGCTAGAAGACCAAACTCAAAAGCGGGTTCCAATTGATACCAGTGCCATTACAAATAAGGCTTTAAAGATTTATGAAACACTTAAGAATCAGTTACCGTCGACTTCGCCAGATGAAAAGAAGGTATCTTTTTCCGCAAGCGATGGTTGGTTCGAGATATTTAAACAAAGACATTCTTTACATAATCTAAGATTGAAAGGTGAAAGAGCATCTGCTGATTCGGATGCAGCACAATAATATCCAGCAAAATTTGCTGAAATCATTGCCGCCAACTCCTACACTCCTGACCAGGTCTTTAATGCTGACGAGTCCGGGTTATTCTGGAAAAAAATGCCAGAAAGAACCTATTTGGCTAAAGCTCACAAATCAGCTAGTGGTCATAAGGCAGCGAAAAGTCGTATAACAGTTCTTTTCTGTAGCAACGCTTCAAGCGATCATATAATGAAACCATTGGTTATTAACTAATCGAAAACACCACGCTCATTTAAAGGAATAAACATCAAAAACCTTCCCGTTTATTGACTGGCTAATAAGAAAGCATGGGTAACTGCCATGGTTTTCAATGAATGGTTTCATAACTTGTTTTTCCCAGATGTCAAAAGTTATTTAAAGGGGATTGCCTTTTAAGGTCCTTCTATTAATTGATAATGCACCAAGTCATCCTCAAGATTTACAACACGAAAATGTACAAATTGTTCTTTTTTGGGCCGTGCCGTGCTATGATAGAGAGAAGCGGCCGCATCAGGCGGCACCGTAAGGGGGCGGCATAAGCAGCGAAACCAAAATACAATTTGAACCATTCAATAATTAAAAATCTTTACGCAACGCTTTTCTATATTGGTCTATGTTATTCCGATATTGATGTATACGATTTACGATTTATCGTACGCCTCTGCCTAAGCGCTTTCAGTACCCTTTGATCTCGGTTTCTGGTGCAGGTCCTCGGTGCCAGTGCATTTGACGAGAGCTCGCCGAAAGACTTTTGATCTGACAGCGCGAAGCTATTATTTTTGTTTGTAATATACCGCGCGGCCGCTCCTAAAAGCTGAGGCGGAAATTATCACAAAAGACAATTGCACGTGTTACGTGTTGATAGCTCTGCTTTGAGCTTACAATTATTAACAATATTTGATTTTAATGTTACTTTGTCATGAGAAGTGGCAAGTGGCTGTGCTGTATTTAAATCAGTAAGTCAGATATATATCTGTATCAGTATAATATTTGTGCATTTATATTAATTCAGTTTTTGTGTTTGAAAAGTAGATCAGGTAAGAGAATTTTTGTTTTTTACAGCAATTGTAGTTACTTATTATCATTGAAAATGATTATGTTACGACAATAGGGACTCGAATTAAAAAGTAGCATTTGCATGGACTGGGTATATCTCAGGTGCGGAACGTGTGCCTCTGTGTGATAGATAGAGAGTTATTTAGGTAATATTGGGCTACTTTTGCGTTCTGTGTGTGATAGAGAGAGAGTTGCTTAGGAAATATTTGCATTTGCCTACTTTTGCGTTCGTTATTTATTGCTCTATTTTTACCAAATTCATATACGTTAAAGTGGAGACAATACAATAACAAGTTAAAGAAATGCATATGTCAAAACGGCTGCTAGCTGTCAATTTGACAGATATTCGTTATCTATTTCTTATGTTCTGTTACCTACAAATCTTACTAGCTTTGCAACTCATTTCTATCGTTATTTTATCTACCCTACTTTAATAGCATGTAAGCATCATAATATTTAATCATTTTCAATGACCCCTCTTCCCCCCCCCCCCTGGTTACATCTTTGCGAAGGACTCTGAATTTTTATTTAATATTTTTATTACAGTATGGAACAGAAAAGGAAAAAATTGTCTGGAAGTCAATATAAAAAGAAACGCTTAAAGAAAGAGGAACAAGGAAGAAAGCTAAGCTACGTTATGAAGGAATTCTTAGCACAAAAGTCCTGTTTAGATGAGCCGTCCACATCCACATCAACAGCAACTGCTTTGGATTTGCCAAATAAAAACTCAGTGCCGCCCCAATCACTTCCAGAAGAAGTTGTTGAAGAGAGCCAAAAAATAACCATCAGAAGTTCATCAAGAGCCGGGTAGCAGTAGCAGCCAGCAGATATGAAACGAAATTCCTTCTGATCCTGCATTATGGAATGCTTTCTGCATGTCATCTGAAACTCGTCAAATACTGGTTGAGAGGGGTCCACATCAAATTAAAGAATTCGAGTTTCTTATTAATAAAGGAAGGCGTAGATTTTCGCCCTCGCATTATTTGAAAGTGTTGAGCAATAGTGAAGTCGTTGAGAGTTGGTTGATTTATCTGTTACAAATGATGCCGTTTTTTGATTTTGTTGTATATTATTTGATAATTCGTCTGCTATTAATGACTGGCCCAAAAAAGGTTATTCTGACTGGGGAAATCTTATAAGAGCCCTCACAATACACGAAAAGTCTGTAAATCACAGAAATGCTTTTAGAGCATGAAAAGAATTGGACACTCGATTAAAGCAGAAAAAAACTATTGACGCTGAATATCAACGAATTATGGATATGGAAATTCAGCATTGGAGAGGAGTTCTAAAAAGAATTATGTCAATAATTAGACTATTGGCCTCACAATGCTTAGCTTTTCTTGGAACAACTGAACATTTGTTTCAGCCTAATAACGGAAACTTCCTAAAGTTGGTAGAATTGCTTTCTGAGTTTGATCCAGTTATGGAAAAACATATCAGGAGAGTTCAACGCGAGTCTGATAAATGGTCTGTGACTTATCTAAGCAATAATATACAAGATGAATTGATGAATTTGATGGGAAATGTAATTTTAAGCAAAATTGTCGAAATAACAAAAATTACTAAATATTTTTCGATAATCGCCGATTGTACCCCAGACGTAAGTCATATTGAACAGCTCTCATTAACAATAAGAGTTGTCGCTTTAAACTCCATTCAAAATAAATATGAAATTGAAGAATTCTTTATTGGTTTTTTTTTTTGAAGCTAGTGATTCAACCGGAGAGGGTTTGACAGAGCTTATTCTGACACATTTGAAAAAGTTAGGTTTTGAGTTAAAGTTGCTTAGAGGACAAGGCTATGACAACGGAGCTAATATGAAAGGAGTTGGGTTGGGTTGGGTTGTTTTACCTCTGAGCGGCACTTTTTTGCACACCATGGGCTAAATGGCCAGGTCACATGGACCCCGAAGGCTCAGAGAAGGTTGGGGGAGGGGACCCACTGGAACAGCTGTTGGGAGACAGATGGTAGCCTCCCGTCAAGGCCATCCAGCGTGTTCTTTAACGTGCACAGGGTATGGCTCTCCCGCACACGGGGCCACGGCTTAACGTCCCATGCGACGGACGGCGGCCTTTCCAAGCCCATCGGTGTCCCCTACTGACCGTGGGCAGGGCGGGGAATTTTGCGGAGATAAATCTCAACGCTGACCCAGCTGGGACTCGAACCTGGAAACTACAGATTACGAGCCTGGCGCGCTACCGACTGAGCCACCCCCGCCCCAAATGAAAGGAGTAAGAAAGGGTGTACAAAATAGAATACTTGAAAAATATCCAAGGGCATTTTATGTGCCCTGCGCATGTCATTCTTTAAACCTAGTTGTGAATGATGCAGAGTCTTCTTCTACAGAAACAACAACTTTTTTTTCAATTGTACAAGGACTTTACACATTTTTTTTATGGTTCTACAAAGCGTTGGGAAGTGCTAAAAAATATGTTTCACAATTAACTCTAAAACCATTGAGTGCTACTAGGTGGTCAAGCACAGTAGATGCGTTAAAACCTTTACGATTTCAACTTTGCGAAATCTATGATGCATTATTCCAAATAATAGAAGACATCAACAGAGATGCAGAAACTAAAGTTAAAGTAAGAGGGTTAACGAAAAATATTAAAAATTACAAGTTTATATGCGGTGTAATACTTTGGTATGGTATTTTATTTGAAATAAATTCAGTCTCGAAGCTATTGCAATCTGTAACTATAAATTTGTCAGATTGTGTAAGGATGTTATCAGAAACCATACAAAAAGTGAAAAGTTATAGACAATTCGGATATGATTAGATGAAAATTGCTGCTAATGAGATTGCAGAGAATCTTGAATGCATTTCAGAATTTCCTGCCGAAACTGAAGTTAGAGCCAGAAGGAAAAAGCGTCAATTTGACTATGAAGAAGCTGTCCATCAACCCTTAACAGAGGAGAATAAATTTAAAATAAACTTTTTCAATTATATTCTGGACATTACCCTTAATTCTCTGAATGAACGATTCACGCTTCTGGAAACCCATAGCAAAAATTTTCAGTTTTTATATGACATTTTAAAAATCAAGGATATAGATGACAAAACGCTAGAAAATTATTGTACCAGTCTCCAGTCAATACTTTCGGTCGAAAATGAATCAGATATAAATGCAAATGATCTTCAAGAAGAATTACGTGATGCATCCCGAATGCTATCATATTCTATGAAACCTTTGGATGTTTTAAATTATTTGTGCCAAAATAACTTAATTACTTTGTATCCGAATACTGTTGTAGCTCTGTGAATTTTATTAACACTCCCTGTCTCTGTAGCTAGTGGGGAAAGAAGTTTTTCCAAATTAAAATTAATAAAACACTACTTAAGAAGTTCAATAAGCCAAACAAAACTTAGAAATCTGTCATTAATTTCTATTTAATCTACATTGGCTGCCACTCTAGACTACACATCCCTAATTAACGAATTTGCTAAAGTTAAAATTAGAAGGGTAAAACTGTAGTAGATTGTTGTAGTTGATATTATTTTAAAGTAGTTTATATTTTCAAATTAAAAATAGTATTCGTACATTTTGTGCAGTTTTTTTAAATCACAATTGGTTATTTTAAAGAAAAAACATTTAAGGGGCGGCATTTCGAAGACTTGCATCATAATGAGAAAATCTACCGCACGGCCCTGGTTTTTTTTACCAAAGAATACAACTTGCTTATTACAGCCGTTAGATCAAGGGTTAATTTTGACTTTCAAGGCATTGTATATCAAGCAAACCTTCAGGTATATTTTAGAACAAATGGAAAATGATGGATCTGTTACTCTTATGGATGCTTGGAAGAAATTTACAATCTTAGATTGTGTTAAGCATGTTGGACTGTACCCAGATTAAACAATCAATGCTCAATGCCTGCTGGAAAGCAATATGGCCAGATGCTGTTGAAGGTGAGAATTATAGATTACCATTAGAGCATGAAAATTCTCTGATCACTGAGGGGGCGGGGGTGGCTCAGTTGGTAGCGCGCCAGGCTCGTAATCTGTAGTTCCCAGGTTCGAGTCCCAGCTGGGTCAGCGTTGAGATTTATCTCCGCAAAATTCCCCGCCCTGCCCACGGTCAGTAGGGGACACCGATGGGCTTGGAAAGGCCGCCGTCCGTCGGATGGGACGTTAAGCCGTGGCGCCGTGTGCGGGAGAGTCATACCCTGTGCATGTTACAGAACACGCTGGATGGCCTTGACGGGAGGCTACCATCTGTCTCCAACAGCTGTTCCAGTGGGTCCCCTCCCCCAACCTTCTCTGAGCCTTCGGGGTCCATGTGACCTGGCCATTTAGCCCATGGTGTGCAAAAAGGTGCCGCTCAGAGATAAAACAACCCAACCCAACCCAACTGATCACTGAGTTGGCGCATACTATAGGAGGAGAAGGTTTTGAGGATTTAGCTAAGGCAGATATTGAAGAAATAATGGCTGATGAAGAACTAGATGAGGATGATTTAGTTAACATGATTCATGAAATAAATAAACGTGATGAAGACAATAATCCTGATGAAGAGCAATCTGAACCAGTTGCATTCACAGCAAGAGTCATCAGCGTAGGACTTGAATTCGGGAGAAAATTGGTAATCATTTTTTACAAAATGACCCGAATGTTGAACGAGCTCTCCGATTCCAGCGGGATATTAGTTGTTGGGTTGTTTTACCTCTGAGCGGCACTTTTTTGCACACCATGGGCTAAATGGCCAGGTCACAAGTACCCCGAAGGCTCAGAGAAGGTTGAGGGAGGGGACCCACTAGAACAGCTGTTGGGAGATAGATGGTAGCCTCCCGTCAAGGCCATTCAGCGTGTTCTTTAACATGCACAGGGTATGGCTCTCCCGCACGCAGGGCCACGGGTTAACGTCCCATCCGAAGGACGGCGGCTTTTCCAAGCCCATCGGTGTCCCCTACTGACCGTGGGCAGGGCGGGGAATTTTGCGGAGCGGGATATTAGTAAGTGCTTAAATCAATATGAGGAGGTCTATAAAGATTTAACAAAAAAACCTACACAAATGTTAATAACTGATTTCATTACAAAGTCTCGTCGATCTCAGATTGTCCTTAATTCATCAACCATTGAACCAGAATCGCATCAAGAACTATCGAGTGATGCAAGTGACATCATAACAATCAGGAAGAAAAGACTGATAGTCCATGAAAGTGATGACAGTAATTAAACTTATTGTTAATTTTTTCAAGGATCTTATATTTTTTGTTCCTAATGTATAATGAATTAAATATGTACTTATATTACTTACATATATTTGTTATTTTATGAATGAAGTGTAATTTTATGTTTTTCAAGATGTCTTTCTTTTGTTTTACGTAAATAAATGACTGAATTATGCACATTTTTAGTGTTTTATTTTTCGTTTTACACGGTTTTACATAGCAAAATCCAAGATTTCGATTTACACGGTTTTGTGCGGAACCTATCTTCAGTGTAAATCAATTATTCACCAATATATTAGTTCAACGCTGTTTTGCACGACTAAAACAGAGCTAAAAGCTATTCCTGCGCCAACAACTTTTGAATTTACAGGCAGAGTGACAATCGGATGATTTATTTTCATCAACACGTGATACAGAATGACACTCTATGCCTTAAAAACATTGTCAGTGTATAGAATTTTGAAAAACATCTATTTATGTATCAAAATAGCAGTTTTAGCGCTGTTTTCACGCATATCACATAGGTAAAAGCTATATGATGTGTAATAACTTTTGAATTTACAGTGATATTGACAAAATGTTGTATTATTTTCATCAACACGTATTATATAATGAGATTCTATGGCTAAAGTATATTAGGCGCTTACAATTTCGAAAATATTCATTTGTTCACCGAAATATTAGTTTGAACGCTGTTTTACACTCGTAAACAGTTTGAACAATGTTTTACACGTCAAAAACAGAGCTGAAAGCTATTCCTGCGCCAACAACTTTGAATTTACAGTCCGAGTGACAATCTGATGGTATATCTCCCATCATGGCGTGATATAGAATGACTTTCTAGTCATTCTATATCACGCCATTTTCCTGTATAGAATTTTGAAACAAATAGATTTTTTTATCAAAATACCTGTGTTACCACTGTTTTCCACATGTAAAACACAGGAAGAGCTATATCGTGGGTAATAACTTTTGATTTTACACTCAGATTGACAACATAATGCTTTATATTCATCAACTCGTATTACATAATGAGATTCTATGGCTAAAGTATAGTTTAGGTGCTTATAATTTCGAAAATATTCATTTATTCACCAAAATATCAATTTGAACGCTGTTTTGCACGCATAAAACAGAGCTGAACGCTATTCCTGTGCGAACAACTTTTGAAATTATAGTCAGAGTGACAATCTGATGGTATATTTCCTATCGAGGCGTGATATAGAATGCTTTTCTGTGCCTTAAAAACATTTTCACTGTATAGCATTTTGAAAAAAATCGATTTATGTATCAAAATAGCTGTTTTTCCGCTATTTTCCATCTATATAACACAGGAAAAAAGCTATATCATGTGTAATAACTTTTGAATTTACAGTGAGATTGACAACCTAATGCTTCACATTCATCAACTCGTATTATGTAATGAGATTCTATGGCTAATGTATAGTTTAGGTGCATACAATTTGGAAAATGCCGAATTATTCACGAAAATATCAGTTTGAACGCTGTTTTAAACGCCTAAAACAGAGCTAAACGCTACTCGTGTGCCAACAACTTTTGAATTTACAGGCAGAGTGACAACCGAAAGATTTATTTCTATCAAAGCATGATATAGAATGACAGCCTATGCCTTACAAAATAGTCAGTGTATACAATTTTGAAAAACATCTATTTATGTATGGAAATATCAGTTTTAGCGCTGTTTTCCTCGCAAATCACATAGGTAACAACAACATCATGTGTAAAAACTTCACAACATAATGCTTTATATTTATCATCTCGTATTATATAATGAGATTCTCTGGCTAAAGTATAGTTCAGGTGGTTGCAATTTCGAAAATATTCATTTATTCACCAAAATATCAGTTTCAACGCTGTTTTGCACGCCTAAAATAGAGCTGAAAGCTATTCCTGTGCCAACAACTTTTGAATTTACAGTCAGAGTGACAATCTGATGGTGCATTTATAATAAAGGCGTGATATTCAATGACGTTCTATGCCTTAAAAACATTTTCACTGTATAGCATTTTGGAAAAAAAATCGATTTACGTATCAAAATAGCTGTTTTACCGCTGTTTTCCATCTATAAAACACAGGTAAAAGCTATATCTTGTGTAATAACTTTTGAATTTACACTCAGATTGACAACCTAATGCTTTATATTCATCAACTCGTATTATATAATGGGATTTTATGGCTAAGGTATAGTTCAGGTGCATAGAATTTCGAAAATATTCATTTATTCATCAAAATATCAGTTTGAACATTGTTTTACACGCCTAAAACAGAGCTGAAAGCTATTCCTGTGCCAACAACTTTTGAAATTACAGTCCAAGTGACAATCTGATGGTATATCTTTGAAAAACATCTATTTATGTATGAAAATAGCGGTTTCAGCGCTGTTGTCCACGCACATCACATAGGTAAAAGCTATAAGATGAGTAATAACTTTTGAATTTAGAGTCAAATGACAAAATGTTGCTTTATTTTCATCAACGTATTATATAAGGAGATTCTATTGCTAAAGTATTGTTTAGTCGCATAGAATTTCGAAAATATTCAATTATTCACGAAAATATCAGTTTGAACATTGTTTGATACGCCTAAATCAGAGCTAAAAGCTATTCCTGAGACAACAACTTTTGAATTTGCAGTCCGAGTGACAATCTGATGGTATATCTCCCATCAAGGAGTGATATAGAATGACTCACATAGGTAAAGCTCTATGATGTGCATTAAGTTTTGAATTTACAGTCAAAGTGACAAAATGTTGCTTCATTTTCATCAACAGGTATTATATAGTGAGATTCTATTGCTAACGTATTGTTTAGGTGCATAGAATGTCGAAAATATTCAATTATTCACGAAAATATCAGTTTCAACAATGTTTGACACGCCTAAAACAGAGCGTGCGACAACAACTCTAGTATTCCTGCGACAACAGCTTTTGAATTTGCAGTCCGAGTGACAATCTGATGGTATGTCTCCCATCAAGGTGTGATGTAGAAGGAATTTCTATGCCTTAAAAATATTTTCACTGAATATCATTTTGAAAAAAATCGATTTATGTATCAAAATAGCTGTTTTCCCTCAGTTTTCCACATATAAAACACAGGTAACAGCTACATAGTGCTACATAGTGTGTCACCTTTGTTTTTGACGTGTAAACGTCAAAAACAAAGGTGAAAGCTATTCGTGTGCCAACAACTTTTGAATATACAGTCAAAGTGACAATATGATGCTTTATTTCCATCAGCGCGTGATATAGAATGACACTCTATGCCTTAAAAACATTGTCAGTGTGTAGAATTTTGAAAAAAATCGATTTATGTATCAAAATAGCTAACAAATAGGTAACAGCTATATCGTATGTAATAACTTTTGATTTTACACTGAGATTGACAACATAAATAGAATTCGAAAATATTGAATTATTGACGAAAATATCAGTTTGAACAATGTTTTACACGCCTAAAACCGAGCTAAATCCTATTCCTGTGCCAAAAACCTTTGAATTTACAGTCCGAGTGACAATCTGATGGTATATCTCCCATCAAGGCGTGATATAGAATGACTATCATCATATCACGCATGATGGCCAACAACTTTTCTCGTGTGCCAACCAAATGATTATTTCGGTGATCATATTGTCATATTGTCACTTTGACTGTATTTTCACTGTACAGCATTTTGAAAAAATTTGATTTATGTATCAAAATTGCTGTTTTACCGCTATTTCCCACCTATAAAACAAAGGTAAGAGCTATATCGTATATAATAGCGTTTGAATTTACAGTCAGACTGATAACCTAGTGCTTTATATTCATCACCTCGTATTATATAATGAGAATCTATGGGTAAAGTACAGTTTATATGCATACAATTTCGAAAATATCGAATTATTCACGAAAATATCAGTTTGAACGCTGTTTTACACGTCTAAAACAGAGCTAAAGCTATTCCTGTGCCAATCAACTAATCTGATTGTTTGTTTCCCATCAAGGCGTGATATACAATGACTTTCTATGCCTTAAAAACATTTTCACTATCTAAAAATAATAAATAAAAAATAAATACCCCCTCAAGCAGCTGCTTGCCACAGAGGTCTGACAGGAGCCTGTCAGTTTATATGCCATAGTAGAAGGTCTGTGAGGATGGCAGGACCTTAGCAGAAAAACGGCACATACATCCATGCCTTACCCGGGGCTCGAACCAAGGTCCCTTAAATCAGTAGCCAAGCGCGCTAAGCACTCGGCCATAGGACGGCACACACTAAATAGCATTTTGAAAAAAATAATTTATGTATCAAAATAGCTGTTTTACCGTTGATTTCCACCTATAAAACACAGTAACTTTTGAATTTACAAAAGTCAGACTGACAACCGAATGCTTTATATTCATCAACTCGTATTATATAATGAGAATCTATAACTAAAGTATAGTTTAGGTGTATACAATTTCGAAAATATGGAATTATTCACGAAAATATCAGTTTGAACGCTGTTTTACACGCCTAAAACAAAAATAAAAGATATTCCTGTGCCAACAACCTTTGAATTTACAGTCAGAGTGCCAATCTGATTGTATACTTTCCCATCGAGGCGTAATATAGAACGACTTTGTATGCCTTAAAAATATTTTCACTCTATAGCATTTTGAAAAAAAATTGATTTATGTATCAAAATAGCTGTTTTACCGCTCTTTTCCACCTATAAAACACAGGTAACAGCTACATCGTGTGTAATAATTTTTGATTTTACAGTGAGATTGACATCATAATGCTATATATTCATCAACTCGATTTACACTGAAGATAGGTTCCGCACAAAATCGTGTAAATCGAATTCTTGGATTTTGCTATGTAAAACCGTGTAAAACGAAAAAAACACTAAAATGTGCATAATTCTGTCATTTATTTACGTAAAACAAAAGCAAGACATCTTGAAAAACATAAAATTACACTTCATTCATAAAATAACAAATATATATAGGTACTATAAGTACATATTTAATTCATTTTACATTAGGAACAAAAAATATAAGATCCTTAAAAAAATTAACAATAAGTTTAATTACTGTCATCACTTTCATGGACTATCAGTCTTTTCTTCCTGATTGGAACGATGTCACTTTCATCACTCGATAGTTCTTGATGCGATTATGGTTCAATGGTTGACGAATTAGGGACAATCTCAGATCGACGAGACTTTGTTAATGAAATCCGTAATTAACAATTGTGTAGGTTTTTTTGTTAAATCTTTATAGACCTCCTCATATTGATTTAAGCACTTACTAATATCCCGCTGGAATCGGAGAGCTCGTTCAACATTCGGGTCATTTTGTAAAAAATGATTACCAATTTTCTCCCCAATTCAATTCTTACGCTGATGACTCTTGCTGTGAACGCAACTGGTTCAGACTGCTCTTCATCAGGATCATTGCCTTCATCACCTTTATTTATTTCATGAATCATGTTAACTAAATCATCCTCATCTAGTTCTTCATCAGCCATTATTTCTTCAATATCTGCCTCAACTCAGCGATCTGAGAATATTCATGCTCTAATGGTAATCTATAAATCTCACCTTCAACAGCATCTGCCCATATTGCTTTCCAGCAGGCATTGAGCGTTGATTGTTTAATCTGGGTATATGAGAGTCCAAAATGCTTAACACAATCTAAGATTGTAAATTTCTTCCAAGCATCCATAAGAGTAACAGATCCATAATTCTCCATTTGCTTTAAAATATACCTAAAGGTTTGCTTGATATACAGTGCCTTGAAAGTCGAAAGTATCCCTTGATCTAACGGCTGTAATAAGGAAGTTGTATTCTTTGGTAAAAAAAACAATTTGTACATTTTCGTATTGTAAATCTTGAGGATGACCTGGTGCATTATCAATTAATAAAAGGGCCTTAAAAGGAATCCCTTTTGACTTAAACAACTTTTGACATCTGGGACAAACAAGTTATGAAACCATTCATTGAAAACCATGGCAGTGACCAACGCTTTCTTATTAGCCATCCAATAAATGGGAAGGTTTTTGATGTTTATTCCTTTAAATGAGCGTGGTGTTTTCGATTAGTTAATAACCAATGGTTTCATTATATGATCGCCTGAAGCGTTGCTACAGAAAAGAACTGTTATACGACTTTTCGCTGCCTTATGACCACTAGCTGATTTGTGAGCTTTAGCCAAATAGGTTCTTTCTGGCATTTTTTTCCAGAATAACCCGGACTCGTCAGCATTGAAGACCTGGTCAGGAGTGTAGGAGTTGGCGGCAATGATTTCAGCAAATTTTGCTGGATATTGTTGTGCTGCATCCGAATCAGCAGATGATCTTTCACCTTTCAATCTTAGATTATGTAAAGAAAGTCTTTGTTTAAATCTCTCGAACCAACCATCGCTTGCGGAAAAAGATACCTTCTTTTCATCTGGCGAAGTCGACGGTAACTGATTCTTAAATGTTTCATAAATCTTTAAAGCCTTATTTGTAATGGCACTGGTATCAATTGGAACCCGCTTTTGAGTTTGGTCTTCTAGCCATATCACTAATGCCTTTTCCATATTTTCCATTGTAACATCTCTTACATATGAAATTATTCTCATACTCGTGCAAGATCCAGCTGCTACACTTTTTCTAATGGAGTCTTCATTTTTTCTTATTGTTCTTATTGTGGCTTCATTCATGGAGTAAAATTTAGCATCTGTTGCTCTTTCTCTATTACGTAGACGATCTAATATTTTAATTTTTGTTTCTAAAGAAATAACTTTTCTTTTCATTCGATTTTTTTAAAAATCTTTTGGCATTATAAACCCTAAAAAATTTGCGTAAATTATAAAAATGCCGCAAACACTATAAATGTTGGAAACTTACCAGTATATATTTAAATAATAAAATGAAAAAAGGCACAATTGCTGTTAAAATGATACTGCACTACTTCACAAGAACCAGATAGCTTTACTATTGTGAAATATGTATTACGGGGATTCCCCGTGTTGTAAAATATAGGGGAATTCCCGTCCCCGTTATTACCAATGTTACCAAAGGAATGAGATTAAAAAGTGGCGAAATATACGTGCAGCCTAATATACATTTTTACCAGTTGTTTGAAATCAGTTATTTTATCAACCGTGTAAAACCGAAATCGTGTAAAACAAGTACCGTGTAAATCGGGGGATAAGTGTATTTACGAAAATATTACTATGAATGCTGGTTTGCACGCCTAGTACAGAGCTAAAAGCTATTCCTGTGCCAACAACTTTTGAATTTACAGAAAGGGTGAAAACGGATAAATTATTTCCTTCCAGGCGTGATACATGCTTTAAAAACATTGTCAGTGTAGAGAATTTTGAAAGAAATCTATTTATGTATGAAAATAGCTGTTTTAGCGCTATTTTCTACTCATAAATCATAGGTAACAGCTACATCGTGAGTAATAGCTTTTGATTTTACACTGAGATTGACAACATAATGCATTATATTCATCAACTCGTATCAAACAATGAGATTTTATGGCTAAAGTATAGTTTAGGTACTTAGAATTTCAAAAATATTCATTTGTTCACCAAAATATCAGTTTGAACATTGTTTTACACGCCTCAAACAGAGCTGAAAGCTATTCGTGTGCCAACAACTTTTGAATTTAGAGTCCGAGTGACAATCTGATGGTATATTTCCCATCAAGGCGTGATATAGAATGACTTTCTATGCCTTAAAAACATTTTTACTATATGGCATTTGAAAGAAATCGATTTATGTATCAAAATAGCTGTTTTACAGCTGTTTTCCACCTATGAAACAAAGGGAACCGCTACATCGTGTGTAATAACTTTTGATTATTACACACGATGTGACAACATAATGCTCTATATTCATCTACTCATATAATATAATGATATTCTATGGCTAAAAGTATAATTCAGGTGTATACAATTTCGACAATATTCAACTATTTACGAAAACATCAATATGGACGCTGGTTTGTAGGTCTAGAATTCCTGTGCCAACAACTTTTGAATTTACGGAGAGGGTGACAATTGGATAATTTATTTCCATCAAGTCAGTTTATAATATTTTGAAAGAAATCTCTTTATGAATGAAAATAGCTGTTTTCCACTCATAAAACACAGGTAACAGATACATCGTGTGTAATAACTTTTGATTTTACACTGAGATTGACAATATAATGCATTATATTCATCAACTCGTATTATATAATGGGATTTTATTTCTAAAGTATTTAGAATTTCTGATATATTCATTTGTTCACCATATTTAATATATATGTTAAATATGGTGTTAGAATTTCAAAAATATTCATTTGTTCACCAAAATATCAGTTTGAACGCTGTTTCCACGCCTAAAACAGAGCAAAAAGCTATTCCTGTGCAAAAGAATTTTGAATTTACAATCAGAGTGACAATCTGATGGTATATCTCCCATCAAGGCGTAATATAGAATGATTTTCTATACCTTAAAAACATTTTCACGGTATAGCATTTTGATAAAAATCGGTTAATATATCAAACTGCTGTTTTCGACGTATAAAAAACACAGGTAACAGCTATATCTTGTGAAATAACTTTTGCATTTTCAGTCAGATTGACAAAGTAACACATTATATTCATTAACTTGTATTATATAATGAAATTCTATCTGTAAAGTATAGTTTAGTTGGAGACAATTTCGAAAATACTTAGTTATTCACCAGTATTAGTTGAACGCTGTTTTCCACGTCGAAGACACAGCAAAAAGCTATTCCTGTGCAAATAACGTTTGAATTTACAGTCACGGTGACAATCTGATGGTATATCTGCCATCAAGGCGTGATATAGAATGATTTTCTATACCTTGAAAACGTTTTCACTGTATATCATTTCGAAAAAAATCGATTAAAATATCAAAATAGCTGTTTTACCGCTGTTTTCCACCTATAAAACACAGGTAACAGCTACATCGTGTGTTATAACTTTTGAATTTAGAATCAGATTGACAAACTAGTGCATTACATCCATCAACTCGTATTATGTAATTAGATTCTATGACTAAAGTATAGTTTAGTTGCATGTAATTTCTAAAATATTGAAATATTCACCAAAATATCAGATTGAATGCTGATTTACACGCCTAAAACAAAGTTAGGAGCTATTTCTGCTCCAACAACATTTCAATATACAGTTAGAGTGACAATCTCATGCTTTATTTCCATCAACGCGTGATATAGAATGACTTTCTGTGCCTTAAAAACATTGTCACTGTATAGAATTTTGTAAAAAATCGACAACCAACTGCTTTATATTCATCAACTTGTATTATTAAAGCTATTCCTGTGCCAACAACGTTTGCATTAAGAGTCAGTGTTATATTCTGATTGTTTATTTCCAATCAAGTCGTGATATAGAATGACATTCAGTGCTTTAAAAACATTTACACTGTGTAGAATTTTGAAAAAAAATCGATTTATCGATCAAAACAGCTGTTTTAGCGTTGTTCTCTACGAATAAAACATCGGTAAAAGCTACATCGTGGGTAACATTTGAATTTACCGTCAGATTCACATCCTAATGCTTTATTCTCATGAACTCGTAGTATGTTAAAGCGATTCTATGGCTAAAGTATAATTCAGATGCATTAGGTTTCGAAAACATCAAATTATGCACGAAAATATCAGTCTGAACGCTGTTTTAGACGCTTAAAACAGGGCAAATAGCTATTTCTGTGCCAACAACTTTTCAATTTGCAGTCAGAGTGAAAATCTGATGGTTTACTTCCATCAGCACATGATAGAGAATGATATTCTATGCTTTAAAATCATTTTAGCTGCATAGAATTCTGCAATAGAATTTTGAAAAATATCGACTTTTAAAAATATCGATTTTAAACGCCTAAAAAATAGCTGTTTTATCTCTGTTTTCCACCTATAAAACACAGGTAAAAGCTATATCGTGGTAATAACTTTTGAATTTACTGTGAGAGAGTAAAGTGTGATTTACAGCCAGAATGACAATCGGATGATTTATTTCCATTAAGGTGTGATATAGGATGACAATCTATGTCTTAAAAACATTGTCAGTGAAAAGAATTTTGAAAAAAAAAATTATTTATGTATGAAAATAGCTGTTTTAGCTCTGTTCTACACGCACATTACATAGGTAAAAGTTATATGATGTGTAATAACTTTTAAATTTACACTCATATTGGCAAAATATTGCTTTTATTTTCATCAACACGTATTATATATTGAGATTCTATTCGTAAAGTATAGTTTAGGTGCATAGAATTTCGAAAATATTCAATTATTCACGAAAATGTCAGTTTCAACAATGTTTTACACGCCTAAAACAGAGCTAAATGTTATTCCTGTGCAAAAACGTTTGAATTTACAGTCCGAGTGACAATCTGATGGTATATATCCTATAAAAGCGTGATATAGAATGACTACGCCTTAAAAACATTATCACTATATTGCATTTTGAAAAAAGTCGATTTATATATCAAAGTAGTTGTTTTAGTGCTGTTTTCCACCTATAAAACACAGTTAACAGCTTTATCGTGTACAGAATATATGTTTATATTCATCAACTCCTATTATGTAATGAAGTATAGTTTAGCTAATGTACAGTTTAGGTGCATAGAATTTATAATATATTCACGAAAATATCATTTTGGACGCTATTTTACACGCCTAACACAGACCTAGAGATGTTCGTGTGCCAACAATTTCAATTCACAGTCAGAGTGACAATGTGGTGGTTTATTTCCATCAACGGTGAGAGAAAATAATATTCTATGCATTGAAATCATTTTAACTGCATAGAATTTTGAAAAAAAAATTGATTGATGTATCAAAATAGCTGTTTTTACAGCTGTTTTCTAAATATAAAACAAAGGTAACAGCTACATCGTGTGTAATAACTTTTGATTTTACAATCAGATTGACAACATAATACTCTATATTCATCTACTCATATAATATAACGATATTCTACGGCTAAAAGTATAATTTAAGTGTATACAATTTCGAGAATATTCAACTATTTACGAAAACATAGAATTCCTGTACCAACAACGGGGAAAATGAAATAGCTTGAAAATAGCTGTTTTAGCACTGTTTTCCACTCATAAAACACAGGTAACAGATACATCGTGCGTAATAACTTTTGATTTTACACTGAGATTGACAACATAATCCGTTATATTCATCAACTCGTAGCATATAATGGGATTTTATGGCTAAAGTATAGTTCAGGTGCTTAGAATTTCAAAAAGTTCTGAATTTACAATCAGACTGACAATCTCATGGTATATCTCCCATCAAGGCGTAATATAGAATGATTTTCTATACCTGAAAAACATTTTCACTGTATAACATTTTGATAAAAATCGATTAATGTGTCAAAATAGCTGTTTCACCGCTGTTTTCCACCTAATAAATACAGGAAAGAGCTACGCCGTGTGTAATAACTTTTAAAATATCCGTCAACTCGTATTATGTAATTAGATTCTATGACTAAAGTATAGTTTAGTTGTATACAATTTCTAAAATATTGAATTATTCACCAAAATATCAGTTTGAATGCTAAAACAAAGTTAGGAGCTATTTCTGCTCCAACAACATTTCAATATACAGTTAGAGTGACAATCTGATGCTTTATTTCCATCAACGCGTGATATACAATGACTTTCTGTGCCTTAAAAACATTGTCACTGTATAGAATTTTGTAAAAAGTCGACAACCAACTACTTTGTATTCATCAACTCGTATTATTAAAGCTGTTCCTGTGCCAACAACTTTTGAATTAAGAGTCAGTGTTATAATCTGATTGTTTATTACTTATCCAGGCGTGATATACAATGACATTCAGTGCTTTAGAAACATTTTCACTGCATTGAGTTTTGGAAAAAAATCGATTTATCTCTCAAAACAGCTATTTTAGCGTAGTTCTCTACGCATAAAACATCGGTAAAAGCTATATGTTGTGTAATAACAGTTGAATTTACCGTCAGATTCACATCCTAATGCTTTATTCTCAGATAGTCACTCTAACTGTAAATTGAAAAGTTTGCACACAAACAGCTCTTAACTTTGTTTTAGGCGTGTAAAACAGCATTCAAACTGATATTTTGGTGAATAATTCAATAGCTTCGAAATTGTATACAACTAAACTATACTTTAGCCATAGAATCTCATTACATAATTCGAGTTGATGGATATAATGCATTAGTTTGTCAATCTGACTCTAAATTGAAAAGTTATTACACACGATGTATCTGTTACCTGTGCTTTACAGGTGGAAAAAAGCGGTAAAACAGCTATTTTGATACTTTAATCGATTTTTATCAAAATGCTATACAGTGAAAATAAATAAAAATCATAAAATTTCATTATATGATACGAGTTGATGAATATAATGCATTATGTTGTCAATCTGAGTGTAAAATAAAAAGTTATTGCACACGATGTAGCTGTTACCTGTGTTTTATGAGTGGAAAACAGCCCTAAAACAGCTATTTTCATATATAAATATATTTTTTTTAAATTCTATACACTGACAATGTTTTTAAGGCATAGAGTGTCATTCTACATTACGCTTTTATGGATATAAATCATCCGACTGTCACCCTATCTGTAAATTCAAAAGTTCTTGGCACAGGAATAGCTTTTAGCTCTGTTTCAGGCATGCAAACCAGCGTTCATACTGATATTTTCGTAATAGTTGAATATTCTTGAAATTGTATTCACCTAAATTATACTTTCAGCCATAGAATATCATTATATTATTTTTATAGATGAATATATAACATTATGATGTCAATCTGACCGTGAAAAAAAAAAGCAGCCATTTTGATACATAAACCAAATTTTTTTCAAAGTGTTATACAGTGAAAATGTTTGTAAGGGGTCATTCTATAATCCTTGAAGGGAGATATACCATCAGAAGATCACTCGGACAGTAAATTCAAATGTTTTTGGCACAGGAACAGCATTTATCTCTGTTTTAGGCGTGTAAAACATGGTTCAAACTGAAATTTTCGTGAATTGAATAATTCCGAAATCATATGCATCTAAACTATACTTTAGGAATAGAATCTCATTATATAATACGTGTTGATGAAAATAAAAGCAATGTTTTGTCAATATGAGTTCAAATTCAAAAGTTATTACACATCATATAACTTTTACCTATGTGATGTGCGTAAAAAAGAGCTAAAACAGCTATTTTCTTGTGTAAATAGATTTATTTTCAAAATTCTTTACTACCAATTAATAACAACTTAAAAACAGTCATAGAGTGTCATTCTATGTCACGCCTTGATGGAAATAAATCATCGGATTGTCATTCCGTCTGTAAATTAAAAAGTTGTTGGCAGAGGAATAGGTTTTAGTTCTCTTTTAGGAATATAAAACAACGTTCGAATTGATATTTTTGAGAATAATTCGATATTTTCGAAATTGTATGCACCTAAACTATACTTTAGTCATAGATTCTCATTATATAATACATGTTGATGAGGCATTATGTTGTCAATCTCACAGTAAATACAAAAGTTATTACTATGCTATAGCTTTTACCTGGGTAACTGGAAATTCCCCAGTGGAAAACTGGGGTAGAATAGCTATTTTGATACATAGTCGATTTCTTTCAAAATTCTGTGCAGCTAAAATGATTTTAAAGCATTGAAATCTAAAATGATTTTAAAGCATTGAAATCTAAAATGATTTAAAAGCAAAGACATTAAATAAACCATGCAGATTTTCACTCTGACTGCAAATTGAAAAGTTGTTGGCACAAAAATAGTTATTTGCTCTGTTTTAAGCGTGTAAAACACAGTTCAAACTGATATTTTCGTGTGATATGTTAATGCATCTGAATTATACTGTTTTTTTTGTCATGAAACTACGAGCCTTATTTCCATCAACGCGTGATATAACTTTCTATGCCTTAAAAACATTGTCACTGTATAGAATTTTGTAAAAAAACGATTTATGCGTCGAAATAGCTGATTTCCGGCTATGAAACACAGGAAACAGATACATCGTGTGTAATAACTTTTGAATTTACTGTCAAACAGACAAAGCAGGTGCTTTATATTCATCAATTCGTATTATATAATGAGAATCCATGGCTAAAGTACAGTTTATGTGTGCATACCATTTTGAAAATATCGCATTATTCACGAAAATTTCAGTTTGAATGCTGTTTCACACGCCTAAAACAGAGCTAAAAGCTATTCTTCTGCCAACAACTTTTGAATTGACAGTCAGTGTTATAATCTGATTGTTTATTTCCCATCAAAGCATCGTGTGAAATAACATTTGAATTCATGTTGAGATTCACAATTTAATGCTTTATTCTCATGAACTCGTAGTATTTTAATGCGATTCTATGGCTAAAATATAATTCAGCTGTATTGAATTTCGAAAACATCAAATTATACAGGAAAATATGGGTTTAATGCTGTGTTAGATGTTTGAAACAGAGCAAAGTGCTATTTCTGTGCCGTTTCAATTGCCATTTCAGTTTGCAGTCAGAGTGAAAATCTGACGGGATCATTTTAGCTGCATAGAATTTTGAATAAAAGTCGATTTATGTATGAAAATAGCTGTTTTAGCTCTGTTTTACACGCACATCACATAGGTAAAAGTAATATGATCTGTAATAACTTTTCAATTTACATTCATATTGACAAAATGTTGTTTCATTTTCATCAACACGTATTAGATAAAAAGATTCTATTGCTATAGTTTTGGTGCGTAGAAATTCGCAATATTTAATATATTCACGAAAATATTTGTTTGAACAATGACGAACTGATCTTTCATCAAGGCGTGATATAGATTGACTTTCTTTGCGTTAAAAACATTTCCACTGTATAACATTTTGAAATAAAAAAACGATTAATATATCAAAACAGCTGTTTTACCACTGTTTTCCATCTATAAAACACAGGTAACAGCTATATCAGTGTTTTGCATACCTAAAACAGAGCTGAAAGCTATTCCTATGCAACAACGTTTGAATTTACAGTCAGAGGGACAATGTGATGGTATATTTCCTATGAAGGCGTGATATAGAATGACTTTCTATGCCTTAAAAACATTTTCACTCTACTGAATTTTGAAAAAAGTCGATTTATATATCAAAATCTTTGTTTTACCACTGTTTTCCACCCATAAAACACAGGTAATAGCTGTATCCTGTGTAATGACTTTTGATTTTACAGTCAGATTAACAACCTAACGCTTTATAATCATCAACTCGTATCATGTAATCAAATATAGTTTAGCTAGAGTATAGTTTAGTTGCATAGAATTTCTAAAATATCGAATTATTCACGAAAATATCAGTTTGAACGGTGTTTTGCATGCCTAACACAGAGCTGAAAGCTATTCGTGTGGCAAGAACTTTTGAATTTACAGTCAGAGTGACAATCTGATGATATGTTTTCTATGAAGGCGTGATATAGAATAACTTTCTATGTTTTGCAAATATTTTCATATATTGCATTTTGAAAAAAATCAGTTAATGTATCAAAATAGCTGTTTTACCGCTGTTTTCCATCTATAAAACACACGTAACAGCTACATCGTGTGTAATAACTTTGGATTTTACACTCAGATTGACAACATAATGCATTACATTTATCAACTCGTATTATATAATAAATTTTATGGCCAAAGTATAATTTAGGTGCTTAGAATTTCAGAAATATTCATTTCTTCCCCAAAATATCAGTTTGAACGCTGTTTTAACGCATAAAACATAGCTAAAAGCTATTCCTGTTCCAACAACTTTTGAATTTACAGTCAGTATTATAATCTGAATGTTTATTTCTAATCAAAGCGTGGTATAGCATTCAATGCTTTAAAAACATTTTCACTGCATAGAATTTAAAACAAATCGATTAATATATCAAAATAACTGTTTTACCGTTGTTTTGCACCTATGAAACAAAGGTAACAGCTATATCGTGTGTAATCACTTTTGATTTTACAGTGAGATTGACAACATAATGCTTTATATTCGTCAACTCGTATTATAAAACGATATTTTATGGCTAAAAGTATAGTTTAATTGCATACAAATTCGAAAATATTCAACTATTTAGGAAAATATAAGTATGAACGCTGTTTTTCACGCCTAAAACAAACCTAAAATCTATTCCTGTGCCACAACCTTTGTATTTACAGATAGAGTGACAATCGGATGATTTATTTCCATCAAAGTGTGATATAGAATGACTATGCCTTAAAAAAATTGTCAGTGTATACAATTTTGAAAAACATCTATTTATGTATCAAAATAGCTGTTTTAGCAATGCTTTCCACGCACATCACATAGGTAAAATTATGACTTATTTTTGAATTTACGGTCATACAAAACATGTATTATATAATTAGATTCTATTGCTAAAGTTTAGTTTAGGTGCATATAATTTGGAAAATATCGCATTATTCATGAAAATATCAGTTTGAACGCTGTTTTACACGCCTAGAACAGAGCTGGAGCTATTTTTGTGCCAACAATTTTCAATTTACAGTCAGAGTGACAATGTGATGGTTTATTTCCATCAACGTGTGAGAGAGAATGATATTCTATGAGTTGAAATCATTTCAATTGCGTAGAATTTTGAAAAAAAATCGATTTATGTACCAAAATAGATGTTGTACCGCTGTTTTCCACATATAAAACAAAGGTAACAGCTACATCGTGTGAAATAACTTTTGATTTTACTCTCAGATTGAAAACGTAATGTTTTATATTTATCAACTCGCATTATATAATGAAAAAAAGGCTAAAGTGTAGTTTAGGTGTTTACAATATTGAAATCATTAATTTATTCAGCAAAATATCTTTTTGAACGATAGTTCCACGTCTAAAGCAGACTGTAAGGCAAATTTTGAATTTACAGTCAGGGTGACAATCTGATGGTATATTTCCCATCAAGGCGTGATATAAAATGACTTTCTATGCCTTAAAACCATTGTCAGTTTATAGAATTTGGAAAAAATCTATTTATATATGGAAAGAGCTATTTTAGGGCTGTTTTCCACTCATAAAACACAGCTAACAGCAACGTCCTGTGTAATAACTTTTGATTTTACACTCAGATTGAAAACATAATATATTATATTCATCAATTCGTATCATATAACGAGATTTTATGACCAAAGTATAGTTTAGGTGCTTAGAATTTCAAAAATATTCATTTGTTCACCAAAATTATCAGTTTGAACGCTGTTTCCACGCCTAAAACAGAGCTGAATGCTATTCCTGTGCAAATAACTTTGAATTTACAGTCACAGTGACAATCTGATGGTATATCTCCCATCAACGCGTGATATAGAATGATTTTCTATACCTTGAAAACGTTTTCACTGTATATCATTTTGAAAAAAATCGATTAAAATATCAAAATAGCTGTTTTACCGCTGTTTTGTTTTACCGTGTTATAACACACGATGTAGCTGTAACAGCTACATCGTGTGTTATAACTTTTGAACTTAGAATCAGATTGACAAACTAATGCATTATATCCATCAACTCGTATTATGCAATTAGATTCTATGACTAAAGTATAGTATGCAATTTCTAAAATATTGAAATATTCACCAAAATATCAGATTGAATGCTGATTTACACGCCCAAAACAAAGTTAGGAGCTATTTCTGCTCCAACAACATTTCAATATACAGTTAGAGTGACAATCTGATGTTTTATTTCCTTCAACGCGTGATATAGAATGAATTTCTGTGTCTTAAAAACATTGTCACTGTATAGAATTTTGTAAAAAATCGGCAACCAACTGCTTTATATTCATCAACTCGTATTGTTAAAGCTATTCCTGTGTCAACAACGTTTGCATTAAGAGTCAGTGTTATAATCTGATTGTTTATTTCCAATCAAGTCGTGATATAGAATGACATTCAGTGCTTTAAAAACATTTTCGCTGCATAAAATTTTGAAAAAAAATCGATTTACCTATCAAAACAGCTGTTTTAGCGTTGTTCTCTACGCATAAAACATCGGTAAAAGCTACATCGTGTGTAATAACGTTTGAATTTACCGTCAAATTCACATCCTAATGCTTTATTCTCATGAACTCGTAGTATATTAATGCGATTCTATGGCTAAAGTATAATTCAGAACATCAAATTATACACGAAAATATCAGTTTGAACGCTGTTTTAGACGCTTAAAACAGAGCAAATAGCTATTTCTGTGCCAACAACTTTTCAATTTGCAGTCAGAGTGACAATCTAATGGTGTACTTCCATCAACAACGCATGATAGAGAATGATATTCTATGCTTTGAAATCATTTTAACTGCGTAGAATTTTGAAAAATATCGATTCATGTATCAAAACAGCTGTTTTATCTCTGTTTTCCACCTATAAAACATAGCCTATATCGTGGTAATAACTTTTGAATTTATTGTCAGAGAGTAAAGTGTGATTTACAGATTACATTACAATCGGATTATTTATTTCCATTAAGGCATGATATAGGATGACACTCTATGTCTTAAAAACCTTGTAAGTGAAAAGAATTTTGAAAAAAAAACTTATTTATGTATGAAAATAGCTGTTTTAGCTTTGTTCTACATGCACATTACGTAGGTAAAAGTTATATGATGTGTAATAACTTTTGAATTTACACTCATATTGACAAAATATTGCTTTTATTTTCATGAACACATATAATGAGATTCTATTCGTAACGTATAGTTTAGGTGCACAGAATTTCGAAAATATTCAATTATTCACGAAAATGTCAGTTTCAACAATGTTTTACACGCTAAATATTATTCCTGTGCAAAAACGTTTGAATTTACAGTCCGAGTGAGAATCTGATGGTATATTTCCTATAAAGGCGTGATATAGAATGACTATGCCTTAAAAACATTTTCACTATATTGCATTTTGAAAAAAGTCGATTTATGTATGAAAATAGTCGTTTTACCGCTGTTTTCCACCTATAAAACGCAGGTAACAGCTTTATCGTGTATAGAATTCAACTCTTATTATGTAATGAAGTATAGTTTAGCTAATGTATAGTTTAGGTGCATACAATTTCTAATATATCGCATTATTCACGAAAACAACAGCTTGAACGCTATTTTACACGCCTAACACAGACCTAGAGCTGTTCGCGTGCCAACAATTTTCAATTCACAGTCAGAGTGACAATGTGATGGTTTATTTTCATCAACGGTGAGATAAAACGGTATGATATTCTATGCGTTGAAATCATTTTAACAGCATAGAATTTAAAAAAAATTCGATTTATATATCAAAATAGCTGTTTTACAGCTGTTTCGTACCTATAAAACAAAGGTAACAGCTACATCTTGTGTAATATCTTTTGAATTTACAGTCAGATTGCAAACATAATGCTCTATATTCATCAACTCGTATAATATATGGCTAAAAGTATAATTTAGGTGTATACAATTTCAACAATATTCAACTATTTACGAAATATCAATATGAGCGCTGGTTTGTACGTCTACCATTCTTATGCCAACAACTTTTGAATTTATGGAGAGGGTGACAATTGGATAATTTATTTCCATCAAAGCGTGATATAGAATCATACTTTATGCCTTAAAATCATTGTCAGTCTATAGAATTTTGAAAAAATCTATTTATATATGGAAAGAGTTGTTTTAGCGCTGTTTTCCACTCATAAAACACAGGTAACAGCAACATCGTGCGTAGGCTACTGATCTAAGGGACCTGGGTTCGAGCCCCGGATTAGGCATGGATGTGTGTGTCGTTTTTCTGCTGAGGTCTTGCCATCCTCTCAGATCTCCTACTGTGGCATATAAACTGATAGGCTCCTGTCAGACCTCTGTGGCAAGCAGCTGCTTGAGGGGGTATTTATTTTTTTTTTTTATATCTCCCATTAAGGCGTAATATAGAATGATTTTCTATACTTGAAAAACATTTTCACGGTAGAACATTTTGATAAAAATCGATTAAAATATCAAAACAGCTGTTTTACTGCTGTTTTCGATGTATAAAAAACACAGGTAAGATGTGTGTAATAACTTTTGAACTTAGAATCTAATTGACAAACTAATGCATTATATCCGTTAACTCGTATTATTACATGACTAAAGTATAGTTTAGTTATATAGAAATTCTAAAATATTGAATTATTCACCAAAATATCAGTTTGAATGCTGATTTACACGCCTAAAACAAAGTTAAGAGCTATTTCTGCTCCAACAACATTTCAATTTACAGTTAGAGTGACAATCTGATGCTTTATTTCCATCAACGCGTGATATAGAATGACTTTCTGTGTCTTAAAAACATTGTTAATATATATAGAATTTTGTAAAAAATCGACAACCAACTGCTTTATATTCATCAACTCGCATTATTAAAGCTATTCCTGTGCCAACAAGAAGAGTCAGTGTTATCTGGTTGTTTCTTTCCTATCAAAGCGTGATATACAATGACATTTAGTGCTTTAAAAACATTTTCACTGCATAGAATTTTAGAAAAAAATCGATTAATTTATCAAAACAACTGTTTTAGCGTAGTTTACGCATAAAACATCGGTAAAAGCTATATGTTGTGTAATAACATTTGAATTTACCGTCAGATTCACATCGTAATGCTTTATACTCAGATTGTCACTCTAACTGTAAATTGAAAAGTTTGCACACAAACAGCTCTTAACTTTGTTTTAGGCTTTGTTTTAGCATTCAAACTGATATTTTGGTGAATAATTCAATATCTTCGAAATTGTATACAACTAAACTATACTTGAGCCATAGAATCTCATTACATAATTCGAGTTGATGGATGTAATGCATTAGTTTGTCAATCTGACTCTAAATTGAAAAGTTATTACACACGATGTATCTGTTACCTGTGCTTTACAGGTGGAAAACAGAGGTAAAACAGCTATTTTGATACTTTAATCGATTTTTATCAAAATGCTATACAGTGAAAATAAATAAAAATCATAAAATTTCATTATATGATACGAGTTGATGAATATAATGCATTATGTTGTCAATCTGAGTGTAAAATCAAAAGTTATTACACACGATGTTGCTGTTACCGGTTTGATGAGTGGAAAACATCCCTAAAACAGCTATTTTCATATATAAATAGATTTTTTTCAAAATTCTATACACCGACAATGGATTTAAGGCATAGAAAGTCATTCTATATCACGCCATGATGGGAGATATACCATCAGATTGTCACTCGGACTGTAAATTCAAAAGTTGTTGGCACACGAATAGCTTTCACAGCTCTGTTTCAGACTTGTAAAATATTGTTGAAACTGTTTACGCGTGTAAATCAGTGTTCAAACTGATATTTCGGTGAACAAAGGAATATTTTCGAAATTCTACGCACCTAACATACTTTAGCCATAGAACCTCATTATATATTACGAGTTGATATGTTGTCAATCTGAGTGCAAAATCAAAAGTTATTAAACACGATGTAGCTGTCACCTGTGTTTAATGAGTGGAAAACAGCCCTAAAACAGTTATTTTCATATATAAATAGTTTTTTTTTTTAAATTCTATACACTGACAATGTTTTTAAGGCATAGATGTCATTCTACATTACGCTTTGATGGATATAAATCATCCGACTGTCACCCTATCTGTAAATTCAAAAGTTCTTGGCACAGGAATAGCTTTTAGCTCTGTTTTAGTCATGCAAACCAGCGTTCATACTGATATTTTTTTAATAGTTGAATATTCTTGAAATTGTATACACCTAAATTATACTTTCAGCCATAGAATATCATTATATTATTTTCATAGATGAATATATAACATTATGTTGTCAATCTGACCGTGAAATCAAAAGTAATTACACACGATAAAGCTCTTACCTTAGTTTTATAGGTGGAAAACAGTGGTAAAGCAACTATTTTGATACAAAAATCAAATTTTGTTCAAAGTGTTATACAGTGAAAATGTTTGTAAGGGGTCATTCTATATGCCTTGAAGGGAGATATACCATCAGAAGATCACTCGGACAGTAAATTCAAATGTTTTTGGCACAGGAATAGCATTTATCTCTGTTTTAGGCGTGTAAAACATTGTTCAAACTGAAATTTTCGTGAATTGAATATTTCCGAAATCATATGCATCTAAACTATACTTTAGGAATAGAATCTCATTATATAATACGTGTTGATGAAAATAAAAGCAATGTTTTGTCAATATGAGTGCAAATTGAAAAGTTATTACACATCATATAACTTTTACCTATGTGATGTGCGTGAAAAACAGAGCTAAAACAGCTATTTTCTTGTGTAAATAGATTTATTTTCAAAATTCTTTACTACCAATATTTCTAAGTCATAGAGTGTCATTCTATGTCACGCCTTGATGGAAATAAATCATCGGATTGTCATTCCGTCTGTAAATTAAAAAGTTGTTGGCAGAGGAATAGCTTTTAATTCTATTTTAGGAGTATAAAAGAACGTTCAAATTGATATTTTTGAGAATAATTCGATATTTTCGAAATTGTATGCATCTAAACTGTACTTTAGTCATAGATTCTCATTATATAATACGTGTTGATAAGGCATTATGTTGTCAATCTCACAGTAAATTCAAAAGTTATTACTATGATATAGCTTTTACCTGGGTAACTGGAAATTCCCCAATGGAAAACTGGGGTAGAATAGCTATTTTGATACATAATCGATTTCTTTCAAAATTCTGTGCAGCTAAAATGATTTTAAAGCATTGAAATCTAAAATGATTTCAAAGCAAAGACATTAAATAAACCATCCAGATTTTCACTCTGACTGCAAAATGAAAAGTTGTTGGCACAGTAGCTATTTGCTCTGTTTTAAGCGTGTAAAACACACTTCAGACTGATATTTTCGTGTGATATGTTAATGCATCTGAATTATACTTTTTTTTTTTGTCATCAAACTACGAGCTTTATTTCCATCAACGCGCGATATAACTTTCCATGCCTTAAAAACATTGTCACTGTATAGAATTTTGTAAAAAAACGATTTATGCGTCAAAATAGCTATTTTACCGCTGATTTCCGGCTATGAAACACAGGAAACAGATATATCGTGTGTAATAACTTTTGAATTTACTGTCAGACAGACAACCAGGTGCTTTATATTCATCAACTAGTATTATATAATGAGAATTCATGACTAAAGTACAGTTTATGTGCATACAATTTTGAAAATTTCGCATTATTCACGAAAATTTCAGTTTGAATGTTGTTTCACACGCCTAAAACAGAGCTAAAAGCTATTCCTCTGCCAACAACTTTTGAATTTACAGTCAGTGTTATAATCTGATGTATCAAAACAGCTGTTTTATCGTCGTAACAGCATCATGTGAAATAACATTTGAATATACCTTGAGATTCACAACTTAATGCTTTATTCTCATGAACTCGTAGTATTTCAATACGATTCTATGGCTAAAGTATAATTCAGCTGCATTGAATTTCGAAAACATCAAATTATACAGGAAACTATGGGTTTAACGCTGTGTTACATGCTTGAAACAGAGCAAAGAGCTATTTCTGTGCCAACAACATTTCAATTTGCAGTCAGAGTGCAAATCTGACGGTTCACTTCCATCAACGCATAATAGAGAATGATATTCTATGTTTTGAAATCATTTTAGCTGCATAGAATTTTCAATGAAAGTCGATTTATGTATGAAAATAGCTGTTTTAGCGCTGCTTTCCACGCACATCACATAGGCAAAACATATATGATGTGTAATAACTTTTGAATTTACGGTCATACAAAACACGTATTATATAATTAGATTCTATTGCGAAAGTATAGTTTACCTGCATACAATTTCGAAAATAACGAATTATTCATGAAAATATCAGTTTGAACGCTGTTTTACACGCCTAAAACAGAGCTAGAGCTATTTTTGTGCCAACGATTTTCAATTTACAGTCAGAGTGACAATGTGATGGTTTAATTCCATCAACGTGTGAGAGAGAATGATATTCTATGCGTTAAAATCATTTTAATTGCGTAGAATTTAAAAAAAAATCGATTTACATATCAAAATAGCTGTTTTACCGCTGTTTTCCACGTATAAAACAGAGGTAACAGCTACATCGTCTGTAATAATTTTTGATTTTACTCTCATTATATTTATCAACTCGCATTATATAATGAGATTCTATTTTATTCGATTTTAGGTGCTTACAATATCGAAATCATTCATTTATTCAGCAAAATATCTTTTTTGAACGATGGTTCCACGCCTAAGGCAGACCCAAAAGCTATTTCTGTGCCTACAAATTTTGAATTTACAGTCAGGGTGACAATCTGATGCTATATTTCCCATCAAGGCGTGATATAGAATGACTTTCTTTGCCTTAAAACCATTGTCAGTGTATCGAATTTCGAAAAAATCAATTTATATAAAAAAAGAGCTGTTTTAGGGCTGTTTTTCACTCATAAAATTCAGGTAACACCAACATCATTGACAACATAATGCATTATATTCATCAACGCGTATCATATAATGAGATTTTATGACCAAAGTATATTTCAGTTGCTTAGAATTTCAAAAATATTCATTTGTTCACCAAAATATCAGTTTGAACGCTGTTTCAACGCCTAAACATAGCTAAAAGTTTTGAATTCACAGTCAGTATTATAATCCGATTGTTTATTTCTAATCAAAGCGTGGTTTAGCATTCAATGCTTTAAAAACATTTTCACTGCATAGAATTTAAAAAATATCGATTAATATATCAAAATAACTGTTTTACCGTTGTTTTGCACATATGAAACAAAGGTAACAGCTATATCGCGTGTAATCACTTTTGATTTTACAGTGAGATTGACAACGTAATGCTTTATATTCATCAACTCGTATTATATAACGATATTCTATGGCTAAAACTATAGTTTAGTTGCATACAAAATTCGAGAATATTCAACTATTTAGGAAAATATAAGTATGAACGCATTTTGCACGCCTAAAACAAAGCTAAAATCTATTCCTGTGCCAACAACCTTTGTATTTACAGATAGAGTGACAATTGGATAATTTATTTCCATCAAAGTGTGATATAGAATGACTATGCCTCAAAAAAAGTTGTCAGTGTATACAATCTTGAAAAACATCTATTTATGTATGAAAATAGCTGTTTTAGCGCTGCTTTCCACGCACATCACATAGGTCATACGAATTACGTATTTATATAATTAGATTCTATTGCGAAAGTATAGTTTACGTGCATACGATTTCGAAAATATCGCACTATTCATGAAAATATCAGTTTGAACGCTGTTTCACATGCCTAAAACAGAGCTAGAGCTATTTTTCTGCCAACGATTTTCAATTTACAGCCAGAATGACAATGTGATGGTTTAATTCCATCAACGTGTGAGAGAGAATGATATTCTATGCGTTAAAATCTTTTTAATTGTATAGAATTTTAAAAAAATCGATTTACATATCAAAGTAGCTGTTTTACCGCTGTTTTCCACCTATAAAAAAAAGGTAAGAGCTACATCGTCTGTAATAATTTTTGATTTTACTCTCAGATTCACAACATAATGTTTTATATTTATCAACTCGTATTATATGATCAGATTCTATTGCTAAAGTATAGTGTAGGTGCGTACAATTTCGAAAATATTCAATTATTTACGAAAATATTAGTTTGAACGCTGTTTTGCACGTCTGAAACAGAGCTAAAAGCTATTCCTGCGCTAATAACTTTTGAATTTACAGTCAGAGTTACAATCTGATGGCATATTTCCTATCAAGGCGTGATAAAAAAATAAACTTATATACCTAATAAAACTTTCTGTACCTAAAAAACATTTTCACTGTACAGCATTTTGAAAAAAATTAATTTATGTATCAAAATAGCTGTTTTACCGCTGTTTTCCATCCATAAAACAAAAGCAACAACTATATCGTGAACTTTTTTGAATTTACAGTCAGATCGACAACCAAATATTTTATTTTCATCAACTCGTTATATATATATAATGAGATTCTATGGTGGTAGTATAGCTTAACTACATAGAATTTCGAAAATATCGAAAAATACTCGAATAATACACACTGTTTTACCCTCCTAAAACAGCTGAAAGCTAATCTTCTGCCAACAAATTTGAAATTTGAATTCAGAGTGACAATCCCATGCTTTATTTCCATTAAATCATAATATAGGATGACGTTCTATGCCTGAAAATTATTTTCACTGCATAGAAATTTGAAAAAAATTGATTTATGTATCAAAATACCAGTTTTATCTCTGTTCTCTATGCATAAAATGCTGGTAAAAGCTATACGTTGTGTAATAACTTTTGAATTCAGAGTAAGAGTGAAATTCTAATGCTTTTTATTTCCATCAAATCGTAATATATAATTATATTCTATGACTAAAGTGCAGTTTAGCAGCATTAAAGTTCGAAAATGTCGAATTATACTCGAAAATATGTTTGAATGCTGGTTTAAACTCATAAAAGAAAGATAAAAGCTATTCCTTTGCGGAGAACTTTTGAATTAACACTCAGAGTGACAACATGATGCTTCTTTTCCATCAAAGAGTGATATAGAATGACACTTTATGCTTTTAAAAACATTTTCACTGCATAGAATTTTGAAAAATGATCGATTTATGTATCAAAATAGCTGTTTTAGGGCTATTCTCTACGCACATAACATATGTGAAAGCTATATTGTGTGTAATAACTTATGAATTTACAGTGAGAATGACCACCTCATGCCTTAGTTTCATCAATCCCTAATATTGAATGAAATTCTATTGCTAAAGTACAGGTTAATTGCAAAGAATTTTCCAAATGTCGTATTACACACGAAAATATCAGTTTGAACTCTGTTTTACACGCCTAAAACAGAGTTAAAAGCTATTCCTGGACCACCAACTTTTGAATTTACAGTCAGATTGACAACCAAATATTTTATCTTCATCAACTCATTACATATAATGAGATTCTACGCCTATAGTATAGTTTAACTATATAGAATTTCGAAAATATCGAATAATACACGAAAATATCAGTTTGAACACTGTTTCACAACGCCTGAAACAGAGGTAAAAACGAACCTTCTACCAACAACTTTTGAATTTAGATTCAGAAGACTGTATAGAATTTAAAAAAATATCGATTTATCTATTCGGTTTTCTAAGTATAAAACATAGGTAAAAGCTACATGATGTGTAATAACTTTTCAATTAACAGTAAGAGTGAAAATCTGAAACTTTGTTTCCAACTCGTAATATATAATGAGATTCTCTGACTAAATTATAGTTTGACTGCATAGAATTTCGGTAAAAAAATACATAGAATAGAAATAGGTAAAAGCTACATGATATGTAATAATTTTTGAATTTACCGTCAAATTGATACCCTAACACTTTATTTTCATCAACTCATAGTATATAATACGATTGATTATATGGCTAAAGTATAGTTTAGCTACATTAAATTTCAAAAATATCGAATTATACACGAAAATGTCACTTTCAACGCTGTTTTAGACGTCTAAAACAGAGCAAAGAGCTATTTCTGAGTCAACAACTTTTCAATAGAATTTTGAAAAAGATTGATTTCTGTATCAAAATGCCAGTTTTAGTTCTGTTCTCTACGCATAAAATGCTGGTAAAAGCTATACGTTGTGTAATAACTTTTGAATTCAGAGTAAGAGTGAAATTCTAATGCTTTTTATTTCAATCAAATCGTCAGAGAATCTGCTGGTTAATTTCCATTAATGCGAGATATAAATTACATTCTCTGCCTTAAAGACATATTCACTGCATAGCATTTAAAAAAATTCGAATTATGAATCAAAATAGCTGTTTCAGTGATGTAGTCTAAGCATTTATGCTTAGACTACATGCAGGTAAGAGAATCGTGTGGAAGAATCGTGTGGAAGAATCGTGTGGAATAACTTTTGAGTTTACAGTCAGAGTGAAAATCTGATGGTTTATTTCTATTAATGCGTGATGGAGAATGACATTCTGTACCTTAAACACATTTTCACTGCATAGAATTTTAAAAAAAATAAATTTTTGTGTCAAAATAGATGTTGTAGCGCTGTTCTCTAAGCATAAAATATAGTCAAAAGCTATATCGTGTATAATAATTTTTGAATTTATAGTCAGATTGACAACCTAATAATTTATTTTCATCAACTCGTAATGTAGAATTTGGTTTTATGGCTAAAGTATAATTTAACTGAATAGAATTTTGAAAATATCGAGTTATATACCAAAATATCAGTTTGAACGCTGTTTTACACGCCTGAACATTCCTCTGTCAGCTATTCCTGTGCCAACAACTTTTGAATTTACAGTGAGTATTATAATCTGATTGTTTATTTCCCATCAAAGCGTGATATAGCATTCAATGCTTTAAAAACATTTTCACTGCATAGAATTTGAAAAAAGAAATCGATTAATATATCAAAATAACTGTTTTACACCTATAAAACACAGGTAACATCTATATCGTGTGAAATCACTTTTGATTTTACAGTGAGATTGACAACATAATGCTTTATATTCATCAACTCGTATTATGAAACAATATTCTATGGCTAAAAGTATAGTTTAGTTGCATACAAATTCGACAATATTCAACTATTTAGGAAAATATAAGTATGAACGCATTTTGCACGCCTAAAACAAAGCTAAAATCTATTCCTGTGTCAACAACCTTTGTATTTACAGATAGAGTGACAATCGGATGATTTATTTCCATCAAAGTGTGATATAGAATGACTATGCCTCAAAAAAAGTTGTCAGTGTATACAATCTTGAAAAACATCTATTTATGTATGAAAATAGCTGTTTTAGCGCTGCTTTCCACGCACATCACATAGGTAAAACATATATGATGTGTAATAAATGTTGAATTTACGGTCATACGAAACACGTATTATATAATTAGATTCTATTGCGAAAGTATAGTTTACGTGCATACAATTTCGAAAATATCGAATTATTCATGAAAATATCAGTTTGAACGCTGTTTCACACGCCTAAAATAGAGCTAGAGCTATTTTTGTGCCAACGATTTTTAATTTACAGTCAGAGTGACAATGTGATGGTTTAATTCCATCAACGTGTGAGAGAGAATGATATTCTATGCGTTAAAATCATTTTAATTGCGTAGAATTTAAAAAAAAATCGATTTACATATCAAAATAGCTGTTTTGTCGCTGTTTTCCACCTATAAAACAGAGGTAACAGCTACATCGTCTGTAATAATTTTTGCTTTTACTCTCAGATTGACAACATAATGTTTTATATTTATCAACTCGCATTATATAATGAGATTCTATAGCTAAAGTATAGTTTAGGTGCTTACAATATCGAAATCATTCATTTATTCAGCAAAATATCTTTTTGAACGATGGTTCCACGCCTAAGGCAGACCCAAAAGCTATTTCTGTGCCTACAAATTTTGAATTTGCAGTCAGGGTGACAATCTGATGGTATATTTCCCATCAAGGCGTGATATAGAATGACTTTCTTTGCCTTAAAACCATTCTCAGTGTATCGAATTTCGAAAAAATTTAGGTCTGTTTTTCACTCATAAAATTCAGGTAACAGCAACATCGTGTGTAATACCTTTTGATTTTACACTCAGATTGACAACATAATGCATTATATTTATCAACTCGTATCATGTAAGGAGATTTTATGACCAATGTATAGTTCAGTTGCTTAGAATTTGAAAAATATTCATTTGTTCACCAAAATATCAGTTTGAACGCTGTTTCAACGCCTAAAACATAGCTAAAAGTTTTGAATTTACAGTCAGTATTATAATCCGATTGTTTATTTCTAATCAAAGGGTGGTTTAGCATTCAATGCTTTAAAAACATTTTCACTGCATAGAATTTAAAAAATATCGATTAATATATCAAAATAACTGTTTTACCGTTGTTTTGCACATATAAAACAAAGGTAACAGCTATATCGCGTGTAATCACTTTTGATTTTACAGTGAGATTGACAACATAATGCTTTATATTCATCAATTCGTATTATATAACGATATTCTATGGCTAAAAGTATAGTTTAGTTGCATACAAAATTCGAGAATATACAACTATTTTGGAAAATGTAAGTATGAACGCTGTTTTGCACGCCTAAAAAGAGACTAGTATCTATTCCTGTGCCAACAACCTTTGTATTTATAGATAGAGTGACAATCAGATGATTTATTTCCATCAAAGTGTGATATAGAATGACTATGCCTTAAAATAATTGTCAGTGTATACAATTTTGAAAACATCTATTTATGTATGAAAATAGCTGTTTTTAGCAATGCTTTCCACGCACATCACATAGGTAAAACATATATGATGTGTAATAACTTTTGAATTTACGGTCATACAAAACACATATTATATAATTAGATTCTATTGCGAAAGTATAGTTTACGTGCATACAATTTCGAAAATATCGAATTATTCATGAAAATGTCAGTTTAAACGCTGTTGTACACTCCTAAAACAGAGCTAGAGCTATTTTTGTGCCAACGATTTTCAATTTACAGTCAGAGTGACAATGGTGGTAAATGATAGTTTAATTCCATCAACGTTTGAGAGAGAATGATATTCTATGCGTTAAAATCATTTTAATTGCGCAGAATTTAAAAAAATCGATTTACGTATCAAAATAGCTGTTTTACCGCTGTTTTCCACCTATAAAACAGAGGTAACAGCTACATCGTCTGTAATAATTTTTGATTTTACTCTCATTATATTTATCAACTCACATTATATAATGAGATTCTATGGCTAAAGTATAGTTTAGGTGCTTACAATATCGAAATCATTCATTTATTCAGCAAAATATCTTTTTGAACGATGGTTCCACGCCTAAGGCAGACCCAAAAGCTATTTCTGTGCCTAGAAATTTTGAATTTACAGTCAGGGTGTCAATCTGATGGTATATTTCCCATCAAGGCGTGGTATAGAATGACTTTCTTTGCCTTAAAACCATTGTCAGTGTATCGAATTTCGAAAAAATCAATTTATATAAAAAAAAGAGCTGTTTTAGGTCTGTTTTTCACTCATAAAATTCAGGTAACAGCAACATCGTGTGTAATACCTTTTGATTTTACACTCAGATTGACAACATAATGCATTATATTCATCAACTCGTATCATATAATGAGATTTTATGACCAAAGTATAGTTTAGATGATTAGAATTTCAAAAATATTCATTTGTTCACCAAAATATCAGTTTGAACGCTGTTTCCACGTTTAAAACAGAGCTAAATGCTATTCCTGTGCAAATAACGTTTGCATTTACCGTCACAGTGGCAATCTGATGGTATATCTCCCATCAAGTTGTGATATAGAATGATTTTCTATACCTTGAAAACGTTTTCACTGTATAGCATTTTGAAAAAAAATCGATTAAAGCATCAAAATAGCTGTTTTACCGCTGTTTTACACCTATAAAATACAGGTAACAGCTACATCGTGTGTAATAACTTTTGAATTTAGAATCAGATTGACAAACTAATGCATTATATCCGTCAACTCGTATTATGTAATTAGATTCTATGACTAAAGTATAGTTTAGTTGTATACAATTTCTAAAATATTGGATTATTCACCAAAATATCTGTTTGAATGCTGATTTACACGCCTAAAACAAATTTAAGAGCTATTTCTGCTCCAACCATTTCTCTCCATTTCAATATACAGTTAGAGTGACAATATGATGCTTTATTTCAATCAACGCGTGATATAGAATGACTTTCTGTGCGTTAAAAACATTGTCACTGTATAGAATTTTGTAAAAAATCGACAACCAATTGCTTTATATTCATCACCTCGTATTATTAAAGCTATTCCTGTGCTAACAACTTTTGAATTAAGAGTCAGTGTTATAATCTGATTGTTTATTTGCAATCAAGTCGTGATATAGAATGACATTCAATGCCCTTAAAAACATTTTCACCCTGCATAGAATTTTGAAAAAAAATCGATTTATCTATGAAAACGAACTATTTGAACGCTGTTTTAGACTCTTAAAACAGAACAAATAGCTATTTCTGAGCCAAATTATTTTCAATATGCAGTGAGAGTGACAATCTGATGGTTTACTTCCGTCAACAACGCATTTGATAGAGAATGATATTCTATGCTTTGAAATCATTTTAGCTGCATAGAATTTTGAAAAATATCGATTCATGTATCAAAATAGCTGTTTATCTCTGTTTTCCACCTATAATACATAGGTAAAAGCTATATCGTGGTAATAACTTTTGAATTTCCTTTGAGAGAAAGTGTGATTTACAATCGGATGATTTATTTCCATTAAGGCGTGATATAGGATGACACTCAGTCTTAAAAACATTGTCAGTGAAAAGAGTTTTGAAAAAAAAAACATTTATGTATGAAAATGGCTGTTTTAGCTCTGTTCTACACGCACATTACGTAGGTAAAAATTATATGATGTGTAATAACTTTTAAATTTACACTCATATTGACAAAATATTGCTTTTATTTTCATCAACACGTATTATATAATGAGATTCTATTCCTAAAGTATAGTTTGGGTGCAGAGAATTTCGAAAATATTCAATTATTCACGAAAATGTCTTATAAAGGCGTGATATAGAATGACAATGCCTTAAAAACATTTTCACCATATTGCATTTTGAAAAACGTCGATTTATGTATCAAAATAGTCGGTTTACCGCTGTCGTCCACCTATAAAACAAAGGTAACAGCTACATATTCTGTAATATCTTTTGAATATTAGAGAGTCAGATTGACAACATAATGCTCTATATTCATCAACTCCTATAATATATGGCTAAAAGTATAATTCTGGTGTATAAAATTTCAACAATATTCAACTATTTACGAAAATATCAATATGAGCGTTTTTTGTACATCTACAATTCCTGTGCCAACAACTTTTGAATTTATGGAGAGGGTGACAATTGGATAATTTATTTCCATCAAAGCGTGATATAGAATGATACTTTATGCCTTAAAAACATTGTCAGTCTATAGAATTTTGAAAAAATCTATTTATATATGGAAAGAGCTGTTTTACGGCTGTTTTCCACTCATAAAACACAGGTAACAGCAACATCGTGTGTAATAACTTTTGAATTTACATTCAGATTGACAACAAAATGCATTACATTCATCAACTCGTATCATATAATGAGATTTTATGACCAAAGTATAGTTTAGGTGCTTTCAAAAATATTTATTTGTTCACCAAAATATCAGTTTGAACGCTGTTTCCACGCCTAAAACATAGCTAAAAGCTATTCCTGTGTCAAAGAATATTGAATTTACAAACAGAGTGATATAGAATGACAATGAATCATTCTATATTACGACTTTGAATGACAATGAAATCATTCTATATTACGTCTTAATGGGATATCTCCCATTAAGACGTAATACAGAATGATTTTTCTACAGCTGAAAACAATTTTCACTCTATAGCACTTTGATAAAAATCGATTAATGTATCAAAATAGCTGTTTTCGACGTATAAAAAACATAAGTAACTATATCTTGTGAAATAACTTTTGAATTTTCAGTGAGATTGACAAAGTATTACATTATATTCATTAATTTGTATTATATAATGAAATTCTATCTGTAAAGTGTAGTTTGGTTGGATACAATTTCGAAAATATTTAATTATTCACCAATATTAGTTGAACGCTGTTTTCCACGTCTAAGACAGAGCAAAAAGCTATTTATGTGCAAATAACCATATTATTGCACTATTGCTATTTCTGTGCCAACAACTTTTGAATTTGCAGTCAGAGTGACAATCTGATGGTTTATTTCCATTAACGCATGATAGAGAATGATATTCTATGCTTTGAAATCATTTTCGCTGCGTAGAATTTTGAAAACAATCGATTTATGTATCAAAATAGCGGTTTCACCCCTGTTCCACCTATAAAACATAGGTAAAAGCTATATCGTGATAGTAACTTTTGAATTTACTGTGAGATTGACAACATAATGACTTATGTTCATCAATTCGTATTATATAATGAGACACTATGACTAAAGTACAATTTAGATCATAAAAATTTCGAAAATATCAGTTTGAACAATGTTTTACTCGCTTAAAACAGAGCTAAAAGCTATTCCTGTGCCAACAACTTTTGAATTTACCGTCAGAGTGACAATCTGATGATTTATTTGAATCAATGCGTGATATAGAATGACATTTTATGCTCTAGAAACATTTTCACTGCATAGAATTTGAAAAAAAAATCGATTTATGTATCAAAATAGCTGTTTTACCGTTGTTCTCTACGCAGAAAACATAGGTAAAAGCTTATCGTGTATAATAACATTTGAATTTACCGTCAGATTCACATTTGAATTTACCGTCCGCTTTATTCTCATGAACTCGTAGAAGATTCAATGCGATTCTATGGCTGAAGTATAATTCATCTGTATTAAATTTCGAAAATATCGAACTGTACACGAAAATATCAGTTTGAACGCTGTTTTACACGCTTAAAAGAGAGCTATTTCTGAGCCAACAAGTTTTCAATTTACAGTCAGAGTGACAATCTGATGGTTTATTGCCATCAACGCGTGATAGAGAATGATATTCTATGCGTTGAAATCATTTTAACTCCGTAGAATTTCGAAAAGAATCGATTTATATATCGAAATAGCTGTTTTCACCTATAAAACATAGATAATAGCTATGTCGTGTGTAATAAGTTTTGAAATTTCAGTGAGATTGACCACATAATGCTTTATATTCATCAACTCGTATTATATAATGAGAATCTATTGCTAAAGTACAGTACAGGTGCATACAATTTCGAAACTATCGAATTATTAACGAAAGTATCAGTTTGAACGCTATTTGACACGCCTAAATAGAGCTAAAAGCTATTCCTTTGCCAAGAACCTTTGAATTTACAGTCAGAGTGACAATCTGATTGTTTATTTCCCATCAAGGCGTGATATATAATGACTTCCTATGCCTTAAAAACATTGTTACTGTGTAGAATTTTGAAAAAAAATCGATTTATGTATGAAGCGCCGTTTTCCACATATCAAACTCAATAACAGCTATATCGTGAGTAATAACTTTTGATTCTTCAGTCAGATCGACAACATAATGCTTTATATTCATCAACTCGTATTATATAATCAGATTCTATTGCTAAAGTATAGTGTAGGTGCATATAATTTCGAAAATATTCAATTATTTACGAAAATATTAGTTTGAACGCTGTTTCGCACGCCTGAAACAGAGCTAAAAGCTATTCCTGCGCCAATAACTTTTGAATTTACAGTCAGAGTTACAATCTGATGGTATATTTCCTATCAAGGCGTGATAAAAAAAATAAACTTATATACCTAATAAAACTTTCTGTACCTAAAAACATTTTCACTGTACAGCATTTTGAAAAAAATCAATTTATGTATCAAAATAGCTGTTTTACCGCTGTTTTCCATCTATAAAACAAAAGTAACAACTATATCGTGAATTTTTGAATTTACAGTCAGATCGACAACCAAATATTTTATTTTCATCAACTCGTTATATGTATATAATGAGATTCTATGGTGGTAGTATAGCTTAACTACATACAATTTCGAAAATATCGAAAAATACTCGAATAATACACACTGTTTTACCCTCCTAAAACAGCTGAAAGCTAATCTTCTGCCAACAAATTTGAAATTTAAATTCAGAGTGACAATCTCATGCTTTATTTCCATTAAATCATAATATAGGATGACGTTCTATGCCTGAAAATATTTTCACTGCATAGAAATTTGAAAAAAATTGATTTATGTATCAAAATACCAGTTTTATCTCTGTTCTCTACGCATAAAATGCTGGTAAAAGCTATACGTTGTGTAATAACTTTTGAATTTAGAGTAACAGTGAAATTCTAATGCTTTTTGTTTCCATCAAATCGTAATATATAATTATATTCTATGACTAAAGTGTAGTTTAGCTGCATTAAATTTCGAAAATATCGAATTATACCCGAAAATATCAGTTTGAATGCTGGTTTACACGCCTAAAAGAAAGATGAAAGCTATTCCTGTTCGGAGAACATTTCAATTAACACTCAAAGTGACAATATGATACTTCTTTTCCATCAAAGAGTGATATAGAATGACACTTTATGCTTTTAAAAACATTTTCACTGCATAGAATTTTGAAAAATAATCGATTTATGTATCAAAATAGCTGTTTTAGCGCTGTTCTCTACGCACATAACATATGTAAAAGCTATATTGTGTGTGGTCTGTAAATGGTAGCAAGGTAGTCACTGGAAGGAGAGCTATGCACCAATCCCCTGTGATGATGCATAGAACCGTCCAGGCCTAGCACCTAATGTCCGACCCCGCTTTCTCGTGGTGCAGACCGTTAGTACCTTTCTTGTGGAAGTGAACGGAAGGGGAGGGCTGCCAGATTAGTGTGGCCTACTGATCTGGACAACTGTGGCTACTTTTCTTTTTTTTTTTTGTACCCTGCTGAGGAGTGGTCACCCACACAGGGTCCTGGTGCTGACCATATAAACCAACTGGACAGATATATGGCTCTGAGCTTGATTATGGATCCTGATTTAGCTGCACTGGTGGGCTTCTGTGGAGGGAAAATCTTCCGCTATGTTTTCTGTTTGTTTGTGGGTTGAGAGCCCCAAGTGAATAGATTCACAGGATATGTTTATCAGCTGGTGGATAATCCTCAGCAGAAGTCATCGCAGGCACCTGAACTCTTTGCTTCTATTGGCATCGTCAAATTCTACATTGGAGGAAGTCTTCCAGTGTAGATGGCAGCCTTAGTGGCAGCCTTTAGTGGTGGGAGAACGGGTCTTTGCCCCATGTCTGCGATTAGGGTCTGTTTGATATTGTCGGCATTCCCTCTCTCAATAAACATAGTTTCATTAAACATCCCACTAACCATTTTCTCTCCATAGGTAGTTGGAATGTGAGGACCCTGCACAAAGCTATTTCTCTTGATGTCCTCACACAAGAATTCCACCATTATAATTTAGATATTCTCGGCTTGCAAGAGACCAGATGGACAGATAAAGGTCAGATTCTTAAAAATAATCTTAAATTTCTCTTTTCAGGGAGGGCCGACAATAAGCATCACCAAGGCGTGGGTCTGCTTCTCAGCAGACACGCTAGTGATGCTCTTCTAGGATATGAGTGCATTAATGAAAGGTTTCTTACAGCAAAATTTCAGACAAGCGTTAAAGACCTGAATGTTATCTGCTGTTATGCCCCCACTGAGGATGCCGATGAGAATGAGAAGGATAGATTTTATGAACAACTTCAGGATATTTTGAATTCTGTCAAGAAAGGAGATATTACCCTTGTTCTTGGTGACTTCAATGGCAAAGTTGGTACCGACTGACCTTTGGGGAGGGGTGATAGGCCCTTTTGGTATTGGTAGCTGCAATGGCAATGGGCAACGTCTCCTACAGGTAAGTAAACTCAATGGTTTCAGAATAACTAACACATATTACAAACACCGCGACATACATAAATACACATGGATTTCAGCTGATGGGCTGCATAGGAATGTGATTGATTATATATTAATTAACAGCAAATGGGCTAGTTCTGTTAGGAATACCAGAGCATATAGGGGAGCTGAAATTGGATCTGACCATTACCATGTTAAAAGTGTCTTACAACTTAAACTAAAAAAGTGTTGTGCTAGGGTTAAAAAATTTGCTTTTAATACTGAAACTCTGAAAGACCCAGTTATAGCCAAAGCTTACCATGATAGGTTACTTAGTCATTATGACATTCATTGTATACTTACTACTGAAGTTGAGGAAGAATGGGATCATTTTAAACAGGCTTTTTTGGACACTAACAGTACTCTTTTAGGAAAAAAGGAGCAGAAGAGGCAGAATTATCTGAGTGATAAGGCACTTGAGCTTATTTCAGAAAGAAAGAAAGAACTGCAGGAATGTCCTTAATCAATACCCTACTAGTACTAATAGAAAGCATTACAGAGAGCTTAATAAACGTGTAAAAGATCAGTTAGCTGCTGATAAGAATCTTTGGCTTGATGGTTTGGCTGACAAAGCCGAGGAAGCAATTAGACAGCACAACAGCAGAGAGCTGTACCAGATAGTTAATGTTTTGTGTGGTAGAAAACGGACAGGTATACAGGGATTGAAGGATAAACAGGGTAAGGTTATAGAAGGTGAGGATTCTGTCATGGCTAGGTGGGCTGAGCATTTCAGTGATATTCTGAACAATGCGGTTAGTTTTATTCCCATTGTTTGCAATAATGATAGATGCATTGGTGTCTTTAATGTTGGCCCTATAACACAATCTGAAGTTATTTTCGCTGTTTCTAAACTTAAACTTCATAAATCCCCAGGGGTAAATGAAATTACTACCGAAATGCTTAGAGCTGGAAATATTTCGGTTACCACTTGGATGACTGAAATTCTGAATATCTTTTATGATAAAGGCATGGTTCCTAAGGATTTTACCAGAGCTATTGTTATCCCTATTTTCAAAAAAGGTGATCGCAGTTCTTGTGATAACTATAGGGGTATTAGTCTACTCTCTGTTCCAGGTAAAGTTCTTTCCATGATTGTGCTTAATAGAATTAAGAATCTGGTTGACAGTCAATTGCGTGATGAGCAATGTGGATTCAGAAGTGGTAGGGGATGTGTGGATCAGATATTTTCACTTAGGCAGATTCTTGAGAAATGTTTAGAGTTTCAGAAACCTTTGGTTGCTAGCTTTGTTGATTTGAAAAACGTCATAATTTGTGGTTGATTGTGAAATCATATGGTATACCAGACAAGTTAGTTAACATAATGAAAGCTCTTTATAATAACACTCAGTTGGTAAGGCTTGAAGCAATTGGTTTAGCATTACTTCTGGTGTTCAACAAGGGTGCATTTTGTCTCCTTCTCTCGTTAGCTTGGTTATTGATTATGTTATGCGAAATTCACTTCAAGGAAAATATTTTGGCCTTAAATGGGCTGGAGATACGAAAATTTCTGATTTAGATTATGCTGATTATTTAGCCCTTTTGGCAAATGATGTTGATGAGATGAACTCTTTCATTCGAGCTGTTGATGAGACTGGTAGTAGAGTAGGTTTGGTTATAAACAGAGAGAAAACTAAAGTGATGAAAATTGGTCAGTCAGGCTGTGATTCAGTTAATCTGAATGGTTGCAGTCTTGAGCAGGTGTCACAGTTCAATTGTCTTGGGAACTATGTAACAGATAATGGTGATGTGCGGGTTGAGATTAACAGACGAATAGGGATTGCTGCCGGGACTTTTAAGAATCTATGGAGAGTGTGGAGAAATAGGCGTATACACCTAAAGACTAAAATTAGGCTGTGTAACAGTTTGGTTCTTTCTATGGTTAGTTATGGTAGTGAAACTTGGACACTTTGTAAACATGATAACAGGAAATTAGATGCTTTTGATTCCAGATGCTTACGCAGTATCTTGGGCATTAGATGGTTCAACTTTGTAACTAATGATGAGGTTAGGCAAAGGAGTTTGCAACCTCCTTTAAGCAGCATATTGTGCAGAGAGAGACTCCGTTGGTTTGGCCATGGTGCCCGTGTGAATAATTATAAATTGGCGAATAGGGTTATGAACAGTGTACCTAAAGGCCTGAGAAAGAAGGACCTAGGAAGACCTAGGATGCGGTGGGCGGACAATGTCAAACAGGACCTTGTTAGAATTGGTGTGCAGTGGCCAGATGCAGTAGATGTAGCTCAGGATAGACTTGCTTGGAGAGCTAAATTGCACCGTCTGGTTGGACCTCCGTAGCCCATGGCTGCTTGAGGATCATGATGATGATGATGATGATGATATTGTGTGTAATAACTTATGAATGTACAGTGAGAATGACCACCTCATGCCTTAGTTTCATCAATCCCTAATATTGAATGAAATTCTATTGCTAAAGTACAGGTTAATTGCAAAGAATTTTTCAAATGTCGTATTATACACGAAAATATCAGTTTGAACGCTGTTTTACACGCCTAAAACAAAGTTAAAAGCTATTCCTGGGCCAACAAATTTTGAATTTACAGTCAGATTGACAACCAAATATTTTATCTTCATCAACTCATTACATATAATGAGATTCTACGGCTATAGTATAGTTTAACTATGTAGAATTTCGAAAATATCGAATAATACACGAAAATATCAGTTTGAACACTGTTTCACAACGCCTAAAACAGAGGTAAAAGCGAACCTTCTATCAACAACTTTTGAATTTAGATTCAGAAGACTGTATAGAATTTAAAAAATATCGATTTATCTATCAAAATATCTGTTTTAGTTCGGTTTTCTACGGATAAAACATAGGTAAAAGCTACATGATGTGTAATAACTTTTCAATTAATAGTAAGATTGAAAATCTGAAACTTTATTTCGAACTCGTAATATATAATGAGATTCTCTGACTAAATTATAGTTTGACTGCATAGAATTTCGGTAAAAAATACATACAATGGAAATAGGTAAAAGCTACATGATATGTAATAATTTTTGAATTTACCGTCAAATTGATATCCTAAATTCGAAAATATCGAATTATACACGAAAATATCACTTTCAACGCTGTTTTAGACGTCTAAAACAGAGCAAAGAGCTATTTCTGAGTCAGCAACTTTTCAATTTATAGTCAGAGAATCTGCTGGTTAATTTCCATTAATGCGAGATATAAATTACATTCTGTGCCTTAAAGACATATTCACTGCACAGCATTTAAAAAAATTCGAATTATGAATCAAAATAGCTGTTTCAGTGATGTAATCTACGCATAAAATGCAGGTAAGAGCTATATCGTTTGGAATAACTTTTGAATTTACAGTCAGAGTAAAAATCTGATGGTTTATTTCTATTAATGCGTGATGGAGAATGACATTCTGTACCTTAAACACATTTTCACTGCATAGAATTTAAAAAAAAAATAAATTTTTGTGTCAAAATAGCTGTTGTAGCGCTGTTCTCTAAGCATAAAACATAGTCAAAAGCTATATCGTGTATAATAATTTTTGAATTTATAGTCAGATTGACAACCTAATAATTTATTTTCATCAACTCGTAATGTAGATTTTGGTTTTATGGCTAAAGTATAATTTAACTGAATAGAATTTTGAAAATATCGAGTTATATACCAAAATATCAGTTTGAACGCTGTTTTACACGCCTGAACATTCCTCTGTCAGCTATTCCTGTGCCAACAACTTTTGAATTTACAGTGAGTATTATAATCTGATTGTTTATTTCCCATCAAAGCGTGATATAGCATTCAATGCTTTAAAAACATTTTCACTGCATAGAATTTAAAAAAAGAAATCGATTAATATATCAAAATAACTGTTTTACCGTTGTTTTGCACCTATAAAAAGTGAGATTAACTACATAATGCTTTATATTCATTGACAACATAATGCTTTATATTCATCAACTCGTATTGTGTAACGATATTCTATGGCTAAAAGTATAGTTTAGTTGCATACAAATTCGAGGATATTCAACTATTTAGGAAAATATAAGTATGAACGCTGTTTTGCACGCCTAAAACAAAGCTAAAATCTATTCCTGTGCCAACAACCTTTGTATTTACAGATAGAGTGACAATCGGATGATTTATTTCCATCAAAGTGTGATACAGAATGACTATGCCTTAAAAAAAATTGTCAGTGTATACAATCTTGAAAAACATCTATTTATGTAGGAAAACAGCTGTTTTAGCGCTGCTTTCCACGCACATCACATAGGTAAAACATATATGATGTGTAATAACTTTTGAATTTATGGTCATACAAAACACGTATTATATAATTAGATTCTATTGCGAAAGTATAGTTTTGGTGCATACAATTTCGAAAATATCGAATTATTCATGAAAATAGCAGTTTGAACGCTGTTTTACACGCCTAAAGCAGAGCTAGAGCTATTCTTGTGCCAACAATTTTCAATTTACAATCAGAGTGACAATGTGATGGTTTGATTCCATCAACGTGTGAGAGAGAATGATTTCTATGCGTTGAAATTATTTTAATTGCGTAGAATTTTGAAAAAAATCGATTTATGTATCAATATAGCTGTTTTACCGCTGTTTCCACCTATAAAACAAAGGTAACAGCTAAATCGTGTGAACAAAGGTAACAGCTAAACTTTTGATTTTACTCTCAGATTGACAACATGTTTTATATTTATCAACTCGCATTATATAATGAGATTGTATGGCTAAAGTATAGTTTAGGTGCTTACAATATCGAAATCATTCATTTATTCAGCAAAATATCTTTCTGCACGATGGTTCCACGCCTAAGGCAGATCCAAAAGCTATTTCTGTGCCAACAAATTTTGAATTTACAGTCAGAGTGACAATTTGATGGTATATTTCCCATCAAGGCGTGATAGAGAATGACTTTCTATGCCTTGAAAACGTTTTCACTGTATAGCATTTTGAAAAAAAAAGCGATTAAAATATCAAAATAGCTGTTTTACCGTTGTTTTCCACCTATAAAACACAGGTAACAGCTACATCGTTTGTAATTACTTTTGAATTTAGTATCAGATTGACAAACTAATGCATTATATATGTCAACTCGTATTATGTGATTAGATTCTATGACTAAAGTACAGTTTAGTTGTATACAATTTCTAAAATATTGAATTATTCACCAAAATATCAGTGTGATTGCTGATTTACACGCCTAAAACAAAGTTAGGAGTTATTTCTGCTCCAACAACATTTGAATATACAGTTAGAGTGACAATCTGATGCTTTATTTCCATCAACGGGTGATATAGAATGACTTTCTGTGCATTAAAAACATTGTTACTGTACAATATTTTGCAAAAAATCGACAACCAACTGTTTTATATTCATCAACTCGTATTATTAGTTATATCAGTTTGAACGCTGTTTTAGACGCTTGAAACAGAGCAAATAACTATTTCTGAGCCAACAAACTTTCAATATACAATCAGAGATTTGATGGTTTACTTCCATCAACAACGCATCATAGAGAATGATATTCTACGCTTTGAATGCATTTTACCTGCATAGAATTTTTTAAAATATCGATTCATGTATCAAAATAGCTGTTTATCTCTGTTTTCCACCTATAAAACATAGGTAAAAGCTATATCGTGGTAATAACTTTTGAATTTACTGTGAGAAAGTAAAGTGTGATTTACAGATTAATACATTACAATCGGATGATTCATTTCCATTAAGGCGTCATATAGGATGACACTCTATGTCTTAAAAACATTGCCAGTGAAAAAAATTTTGAAAAAAATACATCTGTGTATGAAAATAGCTGTTTTAGCTCTGTTCTACACGCACATTACATAGGTAAAAGTTATATATGTAATAACTTTTGAATTTACACTCATATTGACAAAATATTGCTTTTATTTTCATCAACATGTATTATATAATGAGATTCTATTCCTAAAATATAGTTTAGGTGCAGAGAATTTCGAAAATATTCAAATATTCACGAAAATGTCTTTTAAAGGCGTGATATAGAATGACTATGCCTTAAAAACATTTTCACTATTATTGCGTTTTGAAAAAAGTCGATTTATGTATCAAAATAGTCATTTACCGCTTCTTCCACCTAGATAACACAGGTAACAGTTTTATCGTGTGTGTGACAACTTTTGAATTTACAGTTAGAGTGACAACCTTATGTAATGAAGTATAGTTTAGCTAATGTATAGTTTAGGTGCATACAATTTCTAATATATCGCGTTATTCATAAAAATATCAGTTTGAACGCTATCTTACACGCCTAACACAGAGCTAGAGCTGTTCGTGTGCCAACAGTTTTCAATTTACAGTTAGAGTGTCAATGTGATAGTTTATTTCCATCAACGGTGAGAGAAAATGATATTCTATGTGTTGAAATCATTTTAACTGCATAGAATTTTGAAAAAAAATCGATTTATTAATAAAATAGCTGTTTTACCGCTATTGTCCACCTATAAAACAAAGGTAAACTTGTGTAATATCTTTTGAATTTACAGTCAGATTGACAACATAATGCTCTATATTCATCAACTCGTATAATATATGGCTAAAAGTATAATTTAAGTGTTTGTAGGTCTACAATTCGTGTGCCAACAACTTTTGAATTTATGGAGAGGGTGACAATTGGATAATTTATTTCCATCAAGGCATGATATAGAATGATACTTTATGCTTTAAAAACATTGTCAGTCTATAGAATTTTGAAAAAATCTATTCATATATGGAAAGAGCTGTTTTACGGCTGTTTTCCACTCATAAAACACAGGTAACAGCAACATCGTGTGTAATAACTTTTGAATTTACACTCAGATTGACAACATAATGCATTATATTCATCAACTCGTATCATATAATGAGATTTTATGACCAAAGTATAGTTTAGGTACTTAGACTTTCAAAAATATTTATTTGTTCACCAAAATATCAGTTTGAACGGTGTTTCCACGCCTAAAACATAGCTAAAAGCTATTCCTGTGTCAAAAAAAATTGAATTTACAAACAGAGTGACAATCTGATGGGATATCTCCCATTAAGGCGTAATATAGAATGATTTTCTATAGCTGAAAACAATTTTCACTGTATAGCATTTTGATAAAAATCGATTAATATATCATAATAGCTGTTTTCGACGTATAAAAACATAAGTAACAGCTATATCTTGTGAAATAACTTTTGAATTTTCAGTCAGAATGACAAAGTAATACATTATATGCATTAACTTGTATTATATAATGAAATTCTATCTGTAAAGTGTAGTTTGGTTGGATACAATTTCGAAAATATTTAATTATTGACCAATATTAGTTGAACGCTGTTTTCCACGTCTAAGACAAAGCAAAAAGCTATTCGTGTGCAAATAACTTTTGAATTTACAGTCACAGTGAGAATCTGATGGTATATCTCCCATCAAGGCTTGATATAGAATGATTTTCTATACCTTAAAAGCATTTTCACTTTATAGCATTTTGAAAAAAATCGATCAAAATATCAAAACAGCTGTTTAAACCGCTGTTTTCCACCTATAAAACAGAGGTAACAGCTACATCATGTATAATAATTTTTGAAATTGAGTCAGATTGACAAACTAATGCATTATATCCATCAACTCGTATTATGTAATGAGATTCTATGGCTAAAGTATAGGTTAGTTGTATACAATTTCGAAGATATTGAATTATTGACCAAAACATCAATTTAAATGCTGTTTTATACGCGTGAAACAAAGTTAAGCGCTATTTCTGTGCAAACAACTTTTGAATTTACAGTTAGAGTGAAAATCTGATGCTTTATTTCCATCAACGCGTGATGTAGAATGACTTTCTATGCCTTAAAAACATTGTTACTGTATAGAATTTTGTAAAAAAAGATTTTTGCCTCAAAATGGCTATTTTACCACTGATTTCCGGCTATAAAACACAGGAAACAGCTATATCATGTGTAATAACTTTTGAATTTACTGTCAGACTGACGACCAGGTGCTTTATATTCATCAACTCGTATTATATAATGAGAATCCATGGCTAAAGTACAGTTGATGTGCATACAATTTTCAAAATATCGCATTATTCACGAAAATATCAGTTTGATCGCTATTTTACACGCCTAAAACAGAGCTAGAGCTGATGGTTTATTTCCATCAACTGTGAGAGAAAATGATATTCTATGCGTTGAAATCATTTTAACTGCATAGAATTTTGAAAACAATCGATTTCTGTATCAAAATAGCTGTTTTACAGCTGTTTACACCTGTAAAACAAATGTAACAGCTACATTGTGTGTAATAACTTTTGATATCACTCTCAGATTGACAACATAATGTTTTATATTTATCAACTCGCATTATATAATGAGATTCTATGGCTAAAGTATAGTTTAGGTGCTTACAATTTCGAAATCATTCATTTATTCATCGAAACATCAGTTTGAACGGTGTTTTGCATACCTAAAACAGAGCTGAAAGCTATTCCTGTGCAATAATTTTCAATTTACAATCACAGTGACAATCTGATGGTATATTTCCTATGAAGGCGGGAAATAGAAAGAAATTTAAAACTTAAAAAAACTTAATAGTCAGATTAACAACCTAATGTTTTATGTTCATTAACTCATATCATCTAATGAAATATAATTTAGCTAAAGTATAGTTTAGATGCATACAATTTCGAAAATATCAAATTATTCACGAAAATATCAGTTTGAATGCTGTTTTGCACGCTTAAAACAAAGCTAAAAGCTATTCCTGTGCCAAGAACTTTTCAATTTACAGTCAGAGTGACAACATAATGCATTGTATTCATCAACTCATATTATATTATTAGATTTTATGGCGAAAGTATAGTTTAGGTGCCTAGAATTTCAAAAATATTCATTTGTTCACCAAAATATCAGTTTGAACGCTGCTTCCACGCCTAAAACAGAGCTAAAAGCTATTCCTGGTCCAAAAAATTTTGAATTTACAACCAGAGTGACAATCTGATTGTATATTTCAAGGCGTGATATAGAATGACTTTTTAATGCCTTAAAAACATTTTCACTATATCTAGCATTTTGAAAAAAAATCGAATTATGTATCGAAATAGCTGTTTGCGGTTCATTTGTTCACCGAAATATCAGTTTGAACGCTGTTTTACACGCGTAAACAGTTTAAACAATGTTTTACACGTCTAAAACAGAGCTGAAAGCCAACGACTTTTGAATTTACAGTTCGATTGACAATCTGATGGTATATCTCCCATCATGGCATGATATAGAATGACTTTCTATAGCTTAAAAATTTATCAGTGTATAGAATTTTGTAAAAAAATCTATTTATATGTGAAAATAGCTGTTTTACCGCTGTTTTCGACGTATAAGAGACACAGGTAACAGCTATATCGTGTGAAATAACAAATTCAATTTACAGTCAGATTGACAACCTAATACATTATATTCATGAACTCGCATTATACAATGAAATTCTATTCGTAAAGTGTAGTTTAGTTGGATACAATTTCGAAAATACTCAATAATTCACCAATATATTAGTTGTACGTTGTTTTGTACGTCTAAGACAGAGCAAAAAGCTATTGCTGTGCAAACAACTTTTGAATTTACAGTCAGAGTGACAATCTGATTGTTTATTTCCCATCAAGGCGTGATATAGAATGACTTTGTATGCCTTAAAAACATTTTCACTGTAGAGGATTTTGAAAAAAAATGATTTATGTAGCAAAATAGCTGTTTTACCGCTGTTTTCCACTTATAAAACACAGGTAACAGATATATTGTGTGTAATAACTTTTGAATTTACAGTCAGATTGACAACATAATGGTTTATATTCATCAACTCGTATTATATAATGAGATTCTGCGGCTAAAAGTATAGTTTAGGTGCATACAATTTCGGAATATTCAACTCTTTACGAAAATATCAGTATAAACGCTGTTTTGCACACCTAAAACAGAGGTGTAATTTATTCCTGTGCCAACTACATTTGTATTTACAGACAGAGTGACAATCTCATATCTCTCTTCAAGGCGTGATACAGAATGCCTATATGATACTATGCCTTAAACACATTTTCATTGTATATCGTTTTGAAAGAAATCGCTTTATGTATCAAAATAGATATTTTATTTCCATCAATGTGTTACACAGAATGACACTCTGTGCCTTAGAAACATTGTCAGCGTATATAATTTTGAAAAAAAATTTATTTATGTATGAAAAAGCTGTTTTAGCACAGTTTTCCACGCACATCACATAGTTAAAACCTATATGATGTGTCATAACTTTTGAATTTACACTCATATTGACAAAATGTTGTTTCATTTTCATCAACACGTATTATATAATGAGATTCTGTTCCCAAAGTATAGTTTTGGTGCATAGAATTTCGAAAATATTCAATTATTCACGAAAATATCAGATTGAACAATGTTTTACACGCCTCAAACAGAGCTAAATGCTCTTCTTGTGCCAAAAACTTTTGAATTTAGAGTCCGAGTGACAATCTCATGGTATATCTCTCATCAAGGCGTGATACAGAATGACTTTCTATGCCTCAAACACATTTTTACTGTATGTCATTTTGAAAGAAATCGTTTTATGTATCAAAATACTATAACAAAATATATATAAACATAGGTAACAAATATATCATGTGTAGATTTTACCTGTGTTTTTACAGTGAGATTGACAACATAATGCTTTATATTCATCAACTCATATTATATAACGAGATTCTATGGCTAAAGTACAGTTTAAGTGCATAAAATTTCGAAATATCGAATTACCCACGAAAATATCAGTTTGAACGCTGTTTTACACGCCTACAACATAGCTAAAAGCTATTCCTGTGCCAACAACCTTTGAATTTACAGGCAGAGTGACGGATGATTAATTTACATCAAGTCGTGATACAGAATGACACTCTATGCCCTAAAAACATTGTCACTGTATAGCATTTTGAAAAAAAAACGATTATTTATCAAAACAGATATTTTACCGTTGTTTCCTACCTATAAAACACAGGTAAAAGCTACGTCGTTGTAATAACTTTTGAATTTGCAGTCAGAATGACAACCTTATGCTTTATATACATCAACTCGTATTGTGTAATGAGATTCTATGGCTAATGTAGAGTGTAGGTGCATACAATTTCGAAAATATTGAATTATTTATGAAAATATTTGAACGCTGTTTCGCACCCCTGAAACAGAGCTAAAAGCTATTCCTGCGCCAATTACTTTTGAATTTACAGTCAGTTACAATCTGATGGTATATTTCCTATCAAGGCGTGATATACAATAGCTTTCTTTACCTAAAAACATTTTCACTGTATAGCATTTTGGAAAAATTCAATTTATGTATCAAAATAGCTGTTTTACCGCTGTTTTCTGTCTATAAAACAAAGGTAAACTATATCGTGTGTAATAACTTTTGAATTTAATCAGATCGACAACCAAATATTTTATTTTCGCCAACTCGTTCTATATATAATGAGATTCTATGGTGGTAATATAGTTTAAGTACATAGAATTTCGAAAATATCGAATAATACACGAAAATATTCGGTGGAACGCAGTTTTACCCGCCAAAAACAGAGCTGAAAGCTAATCTTCTGCCAACAACTTTTGAATTTAGATTCAGAGTGAAAATCTCATGCTTTACCTCCATGAAATCGTAATATAGAATACAATTCTATGCCTTAAAGTTATTTTCACTGGATAGATTTTGGAAAAAACTGATTTATGTATCAAAATACCAGTTTTAGCTCTGTTCTCTACGCATAAAATGCTGATAAAAGCTATATGTTGTGTAATAACTTTTGAATTCAGAGGAAGAGTGAAATTCTGATCCTTTATTTCCATCAAATCGTAATATATAATTATATTCTATGACTAAAGTGTAGTTTATCTGCATTAAATTTCGAAAATATCGAATTATACCCGAAAATATCAGTTTGAATGCTGCTTTACACGACTAAAGCAATTCCTGTGCAAGTAACGTTTAAATTTAGAGTTAGAATGACAATCTGATGCCTTCTTTCCATCAACGTGTGATATAGAATGAATTCTTTACCTTTAAAACATTTTCACTGCGTAGAATTTTGAAAAAATCGATTTATGTATCAAAATACTTGTTTTAGCGCATTTCTCTATAAATAAATCATGGGTAAAAGCTATATGCTGTTGTGTAATAATCTTTGAATTTACAGTTAGATTGACAATCTGATGATCGCTTTTAATGAACTCGTAACATATAATGAGATTCTGGGCTAAAATATAGTTTAACTGCTTAGAATTTCGAAAATATCGAATAATTCAAGAAAATATCAGTTTGAACGCTGTGTGAACTTGTGCCTGTAAATTCAAAAAACTTTTGAATTTACAGTTAGAGTAACAATCTGATGGTTCATTTTCATCAACACGTGATATACAATGACAATCTATGCGTTAAATATATTTTCACTGCGTAGAATTTTGAAAAAAATCGATTTTTATATGAACGCATAAAACGTAGGTAAGAGGTATATGGTGTGTAATAACTTTTGAATTTACAATCAGATTTAAACCTATTAGTTTATTTTGATGAAATCGTCAAATAGATTGAGATAATATAGCTAATGCATTGTTTAACAGAATAGAATTTCGAAAATATCGAATTATACAAAAAATATCAGTTTGATCCCTGTTTTTCAGGCCTAAAACACAGCAAATGCTAGCTATTCCTGTGTCAGCAACATTTGATTTACAAAGTGACAATCTAATGCTTTATTTTCATCAACTCGTAATATATAATGAGACTCTACGGCTATAGTATAATTCAACTACGTAGAATTTCGATAATATCGAAATGATATTTTCGTGCATAAACACAAAAATATCATTTTGAATTTTTAATTTACAGTTAGAGTGACAATGTGATGGTTTAACTCTATCAACGGTGAGAGAAAATGATATTCTATGTGTTGAAATCATTTTAACTGCATAGAATTTTGAAAAAAAATCGATTTATGTATCAAAATAGCTGTTTTACCGCTGTTGTCCACCTATAAAACAAAGGTAACAGCTACATCTTGTGTAATATCTTTTGAATTTACAGTCAGATTGACAACATAATGCTCTATATTCATCAACTCGTATAATATATGGCTAAAAGTATAATTTAGGTGTATACAATTTCAATAATATTCAACTATTTATGAAAATATCAATATGAACGCTGGTTTGTACGTCTACAATTCCTGTGCCAACAACTTTTGAATTTATGGAGAAGGTGACAATTGGATAATTCATTTCCATCAAGGCGTGATATAGAATGATACTTTATGTCTTAAAAACATTGTCAGTCTGTAGAATTTTGAAAAAATCTATTTATATATGGAAAGAGCTGTTTTACGGCTGTTTTTCACTCATAAAACACAGGTAACAGCAACGTCGTGTGTAATAACTTTTGAATTTACACTCAGATTGACAACATAATGCATTATATTCATCAACTCGTATCATATGATGAGATTTTATGACCACAGTATAGTTTAGGTGCTTAGATTTTTAAAAATATTTATTTGTTCACCAAAATATCAGTTTGAACGCTGTTTCCACGCCTAAAACATAATTAAACGCTATTCCTGTGTCAAAAAATATTGAATTTACAAACAGAGTGACAATCTGATGGGATATCTCCCACTAAGGCGTAATATGGAATGATTTTCTATAGCTGAAAACAATTTTCACTGTATAGCATTTTGATAAAAATCGATTAATGTATCAAAATAGCTGTTTTCGACGTATAAAAAAACATAAGTAACAGCTATATCTTGTGAAATAACTTTTGAATTTTCAGTCAGATTGACAAAGTAATACAGTATATTCATTAACTTGTATTATATAATGAAATTCTATCTGTAAAGTGCAGTTTGGTTGGATTCAATTTCGAAAATATTTAATCATTCACCAATATTAGTAGAACGCTGTTTTCCCGTCTAAGACAGAGCAAAAAGCTATTTATGTGCAAATAACCATATTATTGCACTATTGCTATTTCTGTGCCAACAATTTTTGAATTTGCAGTCAGAGTGACAATCTGATGGTTTATTTCCATCAACGCATGATAGAGAATGATATTCTATGGTTTGAAATCATTTTAACTACGTAGAATTTTGAAAACAATCGATTTATATATCAAAATAGCGGTTTTACCCCTGTTCCACCTATAAAACATAGGTAAAAGCTATATCGTGATAGTAACTTTTGAATTTATTGTGAGATTGACAACATAATGACTTATGTTCATCAACTCGTATTATATAATGAGACACTATGACTAGAGTACAATTTAGATCATAAAAATTTCGAAAATATCGAATCATTCACGAAAATATCAGTTTGAACAATGTTATACACGCCTAAAGCAGAGCTAAAAGCTATTCATGTGCCAACAACTTTTGAATTTACCGTCAGAATGACAATCTGATGATTTATTTGAATTAATGCGTGATATAGAATGATATTTTATGCTCTAGAAACATTTTCACTGCATAGAATTTGAAAAAAAATCGATTTATGTCTCAAAATAGCTGTTTTACCGTTTTCTCTACGCACAAAACATAGGTAAAAGCTATATCGTGTATAATAACATTTGAATTTACCGTCAGATTCCTAACCTAATGCTTTATTCTCATGAACTCGTAGAAGAATCAATGCGATTCTATGGCTGAAGTATATAATTCATCTGTATTAAATTTCGAAAATATTGAACTACATACGAAAATATCAGTTTGAACGCTGTTTTACACGCTTAAAACAGAGGAAAGAGCTATTCATGTGCCAACAACTTTTCAATTTACCGTCAGAGTGACAATCTGATGATTTATTTGAATTAATGCGTGATATTAATTTAATTTTTGTTTTAATTTTGATTAACGCGTGATAGAGAATGATATTCTATGCGTTGAAATCATTTTAACTCCGTAGTTAAAATTCAAAAGTTATTACAGCTGTTTTCACCTATAAAACACAGATAATAGCTATATCGTGTGTAATAAGTTTGAAATTTCAGTGAGATTGACCACATTATGCTTTATATTCATCAACTCGTATTATGTAATGAGAATCTATTGCTAAAGTACAGTACAGGTGCATATAATTTCGAAACTATCGTATTATGCACGAAAGCATCAGTTTGAACGCTGTTTGACACGTCTAAACAGAGCTAAAAGCTATTCCTTTGCCAAGAACTTTTGAATTTGCAGTCAGAGTGACAATCTGATTGTTTATTTCCCATCAAGGCGTGATATATAATGACTTCCTATGCCTCAAAAACATTGTCACTGTATAAAATTTTGAAAAAAATCGATTTATGTATAAAGCGCTGTTTTCCACATATCAAACTCAATAACAGCTATATCGTGAGTAATAACTTTTGATTCTTCAGTCAGATTGACAACATAATGCTTTATATTCATCAACTCCTATTATATAATCAGATTCTATTGCTAAAGTATAGTGTAGGTGCATACAATTTCGAAAATATTCAATTATTTACGAAAATATTAGTTTGAACGCTGTTTCGCACGCCTGAAACAGAGCTAAAAGCTATTCCTGCGCCAATAACTTTTGAATTTACAGTCAAAGTTACAATCTGATGGTATATTTCCTATCAAGGCGTGATAAAAAATAAACTTATGTACGTAATCAACTTATATACCTACTAAAACTTTCTGTACCTAAAAAACATTTTCACTGTACAGCATTTTGAAAAAAATCAATTTATTTATCAAAATAGCTGTTTTACCGCTGTTTTCCATCTATAAAACAAAAGTAACAACTATATCGTGAACTTTTGAATTTACAATCAGATCGACAACCAAAATTTTATTTTCATCAACTCGTTATATATATATAATGAGATTCTATGGTGGTAGTATAGTTTGACTACATAGAATTTCGAAAATATCCAATAATACTCGAATAATACACACTGTTTTACCCTCCTAAAACAGCTGAAAGCTAATCTTCTGCCAATAAATTTGGAATTTAGATTCAGAGTGACAATCTCATGCTTTATTTCCATTAAATCATAATATAGAATGACGTTCTATTCCTGAAAATTATTTTCACTGCATAGATTTTTGAAAAAAATTGATTTATGTATCAAAATACCAGTTTTAGCTCTGTTCTCTAAGCATAAAATGCTGCTATCTTGGGTATTAATTAGATCGTTCAGCTTTGTAACTAATGATGAGGTTAGGCAAAGAAGTTTGCAACCTCCTTTAAGCAGCCTATTGTGCAGAGAGAGACTACGTTAGTTTGGCCATGTTGTCCGTACGAATAATTATAGATTGGCAAATAGGGTTATGAACAGTGTGCCTAAAAGGCATCAGAAACAAGGGGAGACCTAGGATGCGGTGGGCGGACAATGTCAAACAGGACCTTGTTAGAATTGGTGTGCAGTGGCCAGATGCAGTAGATGTAGCTCAGGATAGACGTGCTTGGAGAACTAAATTGCACCGTCTGGTTGGACCTCCGTAGCCCATGGCTGCTTGATGATGATGATGATGATGATGATGATGAAAAGCTATACGTTGTGTAATAACTTTTGAATTCAGAGTAAGAGTGAAATTCTAATGCTTTTTATTTCCATCAAATCGTAATATATAATTATATTCTATGACTAAAGTGTAGTTTAGCTGCATTAAATTTCGAAAATATCGAATTATACCCGAAAATATCAATTTGCTAGTTTACACGCCTAAAAGAAAGATGAAAAGTGAAAGCTATATATTGTGTGTAATAACTTATGAATTTACAGTGAGAATGACCACCTCATACCTTAGTTTCATCAATCCCTAATATTGAATGAATTGAGGTTAATTGCAAAGAATTTTCCAAATGTCGTATTATACACGAAAATATCAGTTTGAACGCTGTTTTACACGCCTAAAACAGAGTTAAAAGCTATTCCTGGGCCACCAACTTTTGAATTTACAGTCAGATTGACAACCAAATATTTTATCTTCATCAATTCGTTATATATATAATGAGATTCTACGGCTATAGTATAATTTAACTATATAGAATTTCGAAAATATCGAATAATACACGAAAATATCAGTTTGAACACTGTTTCACAACGCCTAAAACAGAGGTAAAAGCGAACCTTCTACCAACAACTTTTGAATTTAGATTCAGAAGACTGTATAGAATTAAAAAAAAAATCGATTTATCTATCAAAATATCTGTTTTAGTTCGGTTTTCTACGGATAAAACATAGGTAAAAGCTACATGGTGTGTAATAACTTTTCAATTAACAGTAAGTGACAATCTGAAACTTTATTTCCAACTCGTAATATATAATGAGATTCTCTGACTAAATTATAGTTTGCATAGAATTTCGAAAATATCGAATTATACCCGAAAATATCAGTTTGAATGCTGTTTTACATGCCTAAAACAGAGATAAAGCTATTCCTGGGCCAACAACTTTTGATTCTACAGTCAGAGTGAAAATATGATGCTTTATTTTTATCAACGCGTGATATTCTATGCTTTAAAAATATTTTCACTGCATAAAATTTTGAAAATATCGATTTATGTATCAAAATAGCTGTTTCATCCCTGTTCTCTATGCATAAAACATAAGTAAAAGTTACATGATATGTAATAATTTTTGAATTTACCGTCAGATTGATATCCTAATACTTTATTTTCATCAACTCGTAGTATGTAATGCGATTATATGGCTAAAGTATAGTTTAGCTTCATTAAATTTCGAAAATATCGAATTATACACGAAAATATCACTTTGAACGCTGTTTTAGACGTCTAAAACAGAGCAAAGAGCTATTTCTGAGTCAACAACTTTTCAATTTATAGTCAGAAAATCTGCTGGTTAATTTCCATTAATGCGAGATATAAACTACATTCTGGGCCTTAAAAACATATTCACTGCATAGCATTTGAAAAAATTCGAAATATGAATCAAAATAGCTGTTTTAGTGCTGTAGTCTACGCATGAAATGCAGGTAAGAGCTATATCGTATGGAATAACTTTTGAATTTACAGTCAAGAGTGAAAATCTGATGGTTTATTTCTTTTAATGCGTGATGGAGAATGACATTCTGTACCTTAAACACATTTTCACTGCATATATTTTAAAGAAAAAATTGATTTTTGTGTCAAAATATCTGTTGTAGCGCTGTTCTCTAAGCATAAAACATAGTTAAAAGCTATATCGTGTATAATAATTTTTGAATTTATAGTCAGATTGACAACCTAATAATTTATTTTCATCAACTCGTAATATAGAATTTGGTTTTATGGCTCAAGTATAATTTAACTGAATAGAATTTTGAAAATATGGAGTTAACTACCAAAATATCAGTTTGAACGCTGTTTTACACGCCTGAACATTCTTGTGTCAGCAACTTTTGAATTTACAGTCAGAATGACAATCTGATGGTTTATTTCCATCAACGCGTGATATGGAATGTCATTCTATGCCTTAAAAACGTTGTCACTGTATTGATAAAATATTTTAAAAAAAATCGATTTTTGTATCAAAATAGCTGTTGTAGCGCTGTTTTCTAATCATAAAACGAAGGTAAAAGCTATATCGGATGCAATAACGTTTGAATTTACACTTAGAGTGACAATCAGATGGTTTATTTCCATCAAGGCGTGATATAGAAGGACTTTCTATGCTTTAAAAACTGTTTCACTGTGCAAATTTTGAAAAAATAAAACGATTTATGTATCAAAATTTCTGTTTTATCATTGTTCTTTGCGCATAAAACATCGATAAAAGCTATATCGTATGTAATAACATTTGAATTTGCCTTCAGATTCACAACCTAATGCTTAATTCTCATGAACTCGTAGTATATTAATGCGATTCTACGGCTAAGGTATAATTCAGTTGCATTAAATTTCGAAAATATCAAATTATTCACGAAAATATCAGTTTGAACGCTGTTTTACACGCTTGAAACAGAGCAAAGAGCTATTTCTGTGCCTACAACTTTTCAATTTGCAGTCAGAGTGAAAATCTGATGGTTTATTTCCATCAACGCACGATACAGAATGATATTCTATGCTTTGAAATCATTTTAGCTGCGTAGAATTTCGAAAAGAATCGATTTATGTATCGATGTAGCTGTTTTACAGCTGTTTTCACCTATAAAACACTGATAAAAGCTATATCGTGTGTAATAAATTTTGAAATTTTAGTGAGATTGACAACGTAATGCTTTATATTCATGAACTCGTATTATATAATGAGAATCTATTGCTAAAGTACAGTATAGGTGCATACAATTTCGAAACTATCGAATTACTCACGAAAGTATCAGTTTGAACGCTGTTTGACACGCCTAAACAGAGCTAAAAGCTATTCCTTTGCCATGAACATTTGAATCTGCAGTCAGAGTGACAATCTGATTGTTTATTTCCCATCAAGCCGTGATATATATTGACTTACTATGCCTTGAAAACATTGTCACTGTATAGAATTTTGAAAAAAATAGATTTATGTATAAAGCGCTGTTTTTCACATATCAAACTCAATAACAGACCTAAAAGCTATTCCTGCGCCAATAACTTTTGAATTTACAGTCAGAGTTACAATCTGATGGTATATTTCTTATCAAGGCGTGAAAAAAAATAAACTTATATACTTAATAAAACTTTCTGTACCTAAAAAACATTTTCACTGTACAGCATTTTGAAAAAAATCAATATATATACATCCAAATAGCTGTTTTATCGCTGGTTTCCAGCGAAAACAAAAGTAACAACTATATCTTGTGTAAGAACATTTGAATTTACCTTCAGATTCACAATCTAATGCTTAATTCTCATGAACTCGTAGTATATTAATGCGATTCTACGGCTAAGGTATAATTCAGCTGCATTAAATTTCGAAAACATCAAATTATACACGAAAATATCAGTTTGAACGCTGTTTTACACGCTTGAAGCAGAACAAGAGCTATTTCTGTGCGAACAACTTTTCAATTTGCAGTCAGAGTTACAATCTGATGGTTTATTTCCATCAACGCATAATAGAGAATGATATTCTATGCGTTGAAATTATTTTAACTCCGTAGAATTTCGAAAAGAATCGATTTATGTATCGAAATAGCTGTTTCAGCGCTGTTCTGTAGGCATAAAACATAGGGAAAAGCCATATGGTGTGTAATCACTTTTGAGTTTACAGTCAGAATGATAACTTCATGCCTTAGTTTGATCCACTCGTAATATATAATGAATTTCTGTCGCTAAAGTATAGGTTAATTGCGAAGAATTTTCCAAATATCGAATTATACACGAAAATATCAGTGTGAACGCTGTTTTACACGACTAAAACAAAGGCTCTGCCAACAACTTTTGAATTTCGATTCAGTGTGACAGTCTGAAGCTTTACTTCCATCAAATCCTAATACAGAATGACATTCTGTGGCTTAAAAATAGATTCACTGTATAGATTTTTCAAAAAAATCGTTTTATATATCAAAATAGCTGTTTTAGCTATGTTCTCTACGCATAAAACATAGGTAAAAGCTACATGGTGTGTAATATTTTTTCAATTAATAGTAAGACTGAAAATCTGAAACTTTATTTCCATCAACTCGTAATATATAATGAGATTCTATGACAAAATTATAGTTTAATTGCATAGAATTTCGAAAATATCGAATTATACCCGAAAATATCAGTTTGCAAGCTGTTTTACACGCGTAAAACAGAGATAAAAGCTATTCGTGTGCCAACAACTTTTGATTCTACAGTCAGAATGAAAATATGATGCTTTATTGCCATCAACGCGAGATATATTATGACATTCTATGCTTTAAAAACATATTCGCTGCATAAAATTTTTAAAATATCGATTTATGTATCAAAATAGCTGCTTCAGCCCTGTTCTCTACGCATAAAACATAGGTAAGAGCTATATGATATGTAATAACTTTTGAATTTACCGTCAGATTGACATCCTAATGTTTTTGCTCATCAACTTGTAGTACAGTTTAGCGTCATTAAATTTCGAAAATATCGAGTTATACACGAAAATATCAGTTTGAATGCTGTTTTACATGCCTAAAACAGAGCAAAGAGCTATTTCTGAGCCACCAACGTTTCAATTAAAGTCAGAGTAACAATCTGCTGGTTAATTTCCATTAACGCGTGGTATAAAATGACATTCTGTGCCTTAAAATCTTTTTAAGACACAGAATATGTTATTCACTGCATAGAGTTTTGAAAAAAATCGATTTACAAATCAAAATAATTGTTTCAGTGCTGTTGTCTACGCATAAAATGCAGGTAAGAGCTATATCGCAAGGAATAACTTTTGATTTTGCAGTCACAGTGAAAATCTGATCGTTTATTTCGATTAATGAGTGATGGAGAATGACATTCTGTGACGAAAAAACATTTTCACTACATACAATTTTCAAAAAAAAAATCAATTTTTGTAATTTGACAACATTTTGGTTTATTTTGATGAACTCGTAATATAGAATGAGATAATATGGCTAAAGTATAGTTTAACTGCATAGAATTGGGAAAAAGTCAAATTACGCACGAAAATAACGTGAACGCTGTTTTAGACGCCTGAAACAGATGTTGAAACTATTACTGTGACAACAACTTTTGAATTTACAGTCAAAGTGACAATATGATAATCAATTTCAATCAATTCAATTCGCGATATGAAATAACATTCTATGCCTTAAAAATATTTTCACTGCATAGAATTTTGAAAAAAATCGATTTATATATGAAAATTAGTATTTTATAGCTGTATCTACGTTTATTCTACGCATAAAACGTAGGTAAGAGCTATATGGTGTGTAATAACTTTTGAATTTACAATCAGAATTAAACCTATTAGTTTATTTTGATCAAATCGCCATATAGATTGAGATACTATAGCTAATGTATAGTTTAACAGAACAGAATTTCGAAAATATCGAATTATACACAAAAATATCAGTTTGGTCCCTGTTTTCCAGGCCTAAAACACAGCAAACAGCTATTCCTGTGCCAGCAACATTTGATTTACAAAGTGACAATTTAATGCTTTATTTTCATCAACTCGTACAACTCTACAATGAGTACAATACTCTACAATGAGACTCTACGGCTAATTCAACTACATAGAATTTCGATAATATCGAATTATACACGAAAATATCAATTTGAACGCTGCTTCATACGCCTAGAACAGAGCTAAAAGCTATTCCTCTGCCAACAACGTTTAAATTATGATTCAGTGTGACAATCTAATGCTTTACTTCCATCAAATCGTAATACAGAATGACATTTTGTGCCTTAAAAATATTTTCACTCCACAGAATTTAAAAAGAAATCGATTTATGTATCAAAACAGCTGTTTTAGTTCGGTTTTCTACGGAGGTAAGAGCTATATGGTGTGTAATAACTTTTCAATTAACAGTAAGAGTGACAATCTGAAACTTTATTTTCATCAACTCGTAATATATAATGAGATTCTATGACTAAATTTTTTAACTGCATAGAAATTCGAAAATATTGAATTAAACCCGAAAATATCAGTTTGAATGCTGTTTTACATGCCTAAAACAGAGATAAAAGCTATTCCTGGGCCAACAACTTTTGATTCTACAGTCAGAGTGAAAATATGATGCTTTATTTTTATCAACGCGTGATATTCTATGCTTTAAAAATATTTTCACTGCATAAAATTTTGAAAATATCGATTTATGTATCAAAATAACTGTTTCATCCCTGTTCTCTATGCATGAAACATAGGTAAAAGCTACATGATATGTAATAATTTTTGAATTTACCGTCAGATTGACATCCTAATACTTTATTTTCATCAACTCGTAGTGCGATTCTATGGCTAAAGTATAGTTTAGCTTCATTAGATTTCGAAAATATCGAATTATACACGAAAATATCAGTTTGAACGCTGTTTTACTCGCCTAAAACAGAGCAAAGAGCTATTTCTGAGTCAACAACTTTTCAATTTATAATCAGAATGACAATCTGCTGGTTAATACCATTAATGCGAGATTTAAATTACATCTGTGCCTTAAAACATATTCACTGCATAGCATTTTGAAAAAAATCGATTTATGAATCAAAATAGCTGTTTCAGTGCTGTAGTCTACGCATAAAATGCAGGTAAGAGCTATATGGTGTGGAATAACTTTTGAATTTACAGTCAGAGTGAAAATCTGATCGTTTATTTCTATTAATGCGTGATGGATGACGTTCTGTACCTTAAACACATTTTCACTGCATAGAATTTTAAAAAAAATGAATAAATTTTTGTGTCAAAATAGCTGTTTTAGCGCTGTTCTCTAAGCATAAAACATTGTTAAAAGCTATATCGTGTTTAATAATTTTTGAATTTATAGTCAGATTAACAACCTAATAATTTATTTTCATCAACTCGTAATATAAAATTTGGTTCTATGGCTAAAGTATAGTTTAACTGAATAGAATTTTGAAAATATCGAGTTATACACGAAAATATCAATTTGAACGTTATTTTACACGTCGAAAACAGAGCTAATAGCAATTTCTGTGGCAACAGAAACCCGTCAGAGTGACAATCTGATGCTGTATTTCCATTACCGCGCGATACAGAATGACATTTTACGCCTTAAAAACATTTTAACTGCATATAATTTTGAAAAAAAATCCATTCTGTAGCAAAATTGCTGTTTTAGCGCTGTTGAATACGCATAAAACGAAGGTAATAGCTATAGCGTGTGTAATAACTTTTGAATTTACAGTCAGATTTACAACATAACGTTTTATTTTCCTGAACTCATAATATAGAATGAGATTCCTGTAGGAAAATTGCTGTTTTAGCGCTGTTGAATACGCATAAAACGAAGGTAATAGCTATAACGTGTGTAATAACTTTTGAATTTACAGTCAGATTTACAACATAACGTTTTATTTTCATCAACTCGTAATATAGAATGAGATTCTCTGGTTAAAGTGTAGTTTATTGCATAGAATTTTGAAAATATCGAATTATGCAGGAAAATATTACTTTGAACGCTGTTTAACACGCTTAAAACAGAGCTAAAAGGTCATTAACTATGGCAACAACCTTTGAATTTACAGCCAGAGTGATAATCTGATGGTTTATTTCTATCAACCCCTGATACAGAATGACATTGTATGCCTTAAAAACATTTCGAATTCATAGAATTTTGAAAAAACAAAAACAAAAATAAACGATTTAATGTGAGCGCTGTTCTCTACGCATAAAACGTAGGTAAAAGCTAGAGCGTGTGTAATATCTTTTGAATTTAAAATCATATTGAAAACCTAACATTTTATTCTCATCAACTCGTAATATGGAATGAGATTCTATGGTTAAAGTATAGTTGCCAAAGTATGCTACCTAGAAGTTTGAAAATATCGAATTATACAGGAAAATATCAGTTTGAACGCTAATTTAACATGCCTAAAACAGAGCTACAATATGATGGTTTATTTCCATTAATGCGTAATATAGAATGATATTCTATGCCTCAAAAACATTTTCACTGTTTAGAATTTTGAAAAAATTAATTTATGTATCAAAATTGCTGTTTTAGCGCTGTTCTCCTCGCATAAAACATTGGTAAAAGTTACAGCGTGTGTAATAACTTTTTAATTTACAGTCAGATCAACACCCTAATGATATAGTTTCATCACCTCTAATATCGATTTAGATTCTAGGTTAAAGCTTAGTTTAACTGCATAGAATTTTGAAGATTTCGAATTATACACGAAAATATCAGTTTGAACTCTGTTTTACACGCCTAATACATCTAAAATCTATATCTATTGGAACAGCTTTTAAATTTGGAGTCAGAGTGACAATCTGATGCTTTATTTACATTAACCCGTAGTACCGAATGACATTCTTCGCGTTAAAAATATTTTTACTGCATAGGTTTTTGAAGAAAAAGTCTATTTATGTATCAAAAAAGGTGTTTTAGCGCTGTTCTACGCTCCAAAAACAGAGCTGAAAGCTATTTCTATGGTTACAACTTTTGAATTTATAGTCAGAGTGATAATCTGATGCTTTATTTTCATCAACCCGTAATATAGAATGACATTCTATGCCTTAAAAACGTTTTGAGTCTATAGAATTTTGAAAAAAAAAAACGATTTATCTATCAAAATAGCTGTTTTAACTCTGTTTTCTACTAATAAAATAGTCTATAATCTATAGCGTAAATAAATCTATAGCGTGTGTAATAACTTTTGAATTTACAGTTAGATTGAAACCTAATGTTTTATTTTCATCAACTTCTAATATACAATGAGATTCTATGGTTAAAGTATAGTTTAACTGCATAGAATTTTGAAAATATCATTTTGAAAGCTATTCTACACTCCTAAAACAGAGCAAAAAGCTATTCGTATGGAAACAACATTTGAATTTACATACAGAGTGATAATCTGATGCTTTATTTCCATCCACCCATGATACAGAATGACATTCCATGCCTTAAAAACATTTTCACTGCATGGAATTTTGAAAAAACATCAATTTATGTATCAAAATAGTTGTTTTAGCGTTGTTCTCTACGCATAAAACATGGGTAAAAGCTATATGATGTGTAATAACTTTTGAATTTACAGTCCTATTGACAACATGTTGCTTTATTTTCATCAACACGTATTATATGAGATTCTATTGCTAAAGTTTAGTTTCGGTGCATAGAATTTCGAAAATATTCAATTAACGTATATGTATCATGTGTAATAACTTTTGAATCCACACAACCACAATCTCCACATAATATTCATATCTAAGATTACCCATGGATATCTACTGGTCATCTTAGATAGCTTATGGATATTACGAGGAGATTGTGGTTGTGTAGGAATTTACAGTCAGATTAACAACCTAATGTTTCATTTTCATCAACTCCTAATATACAGGGTGAATCTGAAAAAGTGGGCAAAACTTTACCGGGTGGTAGAACGCAGCTATACGAGCAATATTCGTCATAGAAAGTATGGGCGGAACGCAAACGGCGAAACGCTAGGTGGCGTTGGAAATGGTATAAAAGGGTCGGTCCTCGCACCCAACGGCATTTCTACCGTGGATTGCCGAGAGGATGGCTAGTTATACTAACTACGAAATGGCGGATATGCACTTTGTGTACAGTGCGGCGGACGGGAATGCACGTGAGGCACAGAGTATCTCCTCTCCTTCTTGTGTTCATTCTTTAAATGTGACAGTGGAAAACTACCTTTTAACTTCTCACCGCTTGCGTTCCGACCATACATTCTATGACGAATATTGCTCGTATAGCTGCGTTCTACCACCCCATAAAGTTTTGCCCACTTTTTCATATCACCCTGTAGAATGAGATTTGTCCTATTAAATCTCTTAACATACCATCCGACTGAGGATGTAGGGGAATTGTTCTGGTCTTCTGAATGCCTAAAAATTGGCATATGCCTTTAAACACATTGGATTCAAAATTCCGTCCTTGGTCAGAGTGGAGTTGCAAAGGTACTCCATACCTACTAATCAAGTTATTTACTATCATCTCTGCAACTGTTGTTGCTTCCTGGTCTTGGATGGGATAAACCTCAGGCTACTTTGTGAAATAATCCATTACCACTAATAAATATCGATTTTCATCATCATTCCTAGGAAACGGACCCATCACATCAATGGCTATTCTTTCAAAAGTGGCACCAATGTTATTGGCATAATTATATATTATGTTATTGGCATATAATATTCTTTCAAAAGGGGCACCAATGTTATTGGTTATACGTCTGCATCATAACCCGACTCCTAGTCTTAATGTCTTTCTTTGGTGCACAGGCTTCACATTGCCTACACCACCTTTCATCGTCTGCCCTACTTTTCAGCCAATAAAATCGTTCCATGGCTGTGGCTAATGTCTTATTAACACCGAAGTGTCCTTCAGTGGCACTTTCATGTACATCTTTTATCACTAGTTCCACTCGGGAGTGAGGAAGGATTATCTGCCAACGGATCAGCTGTCCAGTGGGATTCTCCCTTCTTCTGTATAAATACACCGTCCTTCACTTCTAATGAGTCCAACTGTGCCCAGTAACTTTTGGTAGTTGGACTATACTTCGGGATTTGCTCCCAATTAGGTCTTACATCAGATTTTTCAATCAGATCCAATATTGGTCTAATATCTTCGTCTAGTTGGGCCTTTCTAATTTCAATTGGACTCCAGATGTTCGGAGTATCACTGTTTCCCTTGTCGATGTTATTTATCTTATGGGCATTACCTCCTTTAGTTTCAAATTTCTACTCTGCATTATAGCAATGTTTACAGTTGTCAGTACATGTACGTCTGGAAAGGGCATCTGCATCCCTATGCATTTTACCACTTCGATGCTCGATGGAGAAATCGTATTCATTCTTGTAACTGCTGTATCCACCTAGCGATTAGTTCTTTGGGGTTTTTAAAGTTTAGTAACCATCTGAGTGCAGCATGATCAGTGCGTATAAGGAATTTCTGGCCCTAGAGATAATGATGAAAATGTTCTATTGCTTTTACTATTGCCAACAGTTCTTTTCGTGTTACACAATAATTTCGTTCTGGTTTGGATAGAGTTTTTCTAAAGTATGCAATAACTTTCTCTCCTCCGTCTTGTTGTTGTGAAAGTACAGCACCAACTCCTGTGTTACTTGCGTCAGTATCTATTATGAACTATTTTCAAGTTTGTGGATATGCTAACACTGGTGCTGTGGAAAGAGAGTGCTTCAATGTTGGAAGGCTACATCACATTCGATGGACCACATGAACCGCTGACCCTCCTCTGTCAGACGATGTAATGGTCTTGCGATGTTGGAGAAACCCTTGACAAATCTATAATAGGTACAATGTCCAATAAAACTACGAAGTTGATAAACATCTTGTGGTGGAGGCCAGTCAGTCTCTTACAGCTTCTATCTTACTAGGATCAGTCTTAATCCTTGATGTAGTGATGACATGACCAAAGTAAAGAAGAGGGAATAGTTTCACTTTGTCGGTCCCAATTTTAGCTTGGCTGCCCTAAGTTTTTCAAACACCTGACGACGATTTCTCAAACGTTTTTCAAAATTCTTTCCAAGAACAATGATGTCGTCCAAGTAAACCAGGCAAACCTCCCAGACAAACCTTTGAGCACCGACTCCATTAGTCATTCAAACGTTGCTGGTGCGTTGCAAATTCCAAATGTCATCACTTTTAACTGCCAAAGTCCATTTCCTGTAGTGAAAGCTGTTTTCTCACGGTCTTCAGGATGTATACCAACTTGCCAATAGCCGCTCTTCAAGTCTAATGTCGAGAACCATTCTGGTCCAGATAGTGTGTCCAATGTATCATCAGTCCTGGGTAAAGGAAAGCAGTCTTTCTCTGTTATATCATTTAATCTGCGATGGATCTACACAAAATCGAGTAGATCCATCGTTTTTCTCGACAAGAACCACTGGTGATGTCCAAGGACTCTAGTATGGTTCTATAATGCCTTGAGCTTTCATGTCCCTTATGAGTTGTTCTGCCTTTTCTCGTTTTGCCAATGGAAGCCTTCTTGAAGGTATATGAACTGGAAGAGAATCACCAGTGTTGATCTTATGTTATGTCAAGTTAGTACAGCCATAATCAGTATATGTGGCAGAAAAAATCTCAGAATACTCTTTCAATAGGTTCTCGGCCGTAACAGCTTGGTCTTCAGTTAATATTCGTCTTGCTTCTCTCCATAAGTCAGTAAGATGAGATGGGATGTCTGTATGATTTTGGTTTGAGTCAGTAGCTTCTATTTTATGTATACTTGTTACCCAGCTAACAGGTTCACATATTGTTAATTCTTCACCTTTTCCCATATTCTTTTGGATTTGTTACAGTTCATCACTCTGATAGTAATCTTTCTTTATCTATTCTGACCATCTTGCAACCAGGATACCATGAGCCAAACCTCTTTTACCAGAGGCATCAGTGACTGCCAATCGGAAGGCCACAGAAGTCTCTGCCCAATGTCCATGGATTATAATTTCACTTTGTGCTGGGATCTCTGTGTCTTCCGTCACTAATATTGGAGTCACGTTTGATAAAGCATCAGATGTTCGGCTAAGCAAAGGGATATCATCTGTTTTATAGATGAGTAGGTTGTCACTGGGTCTAATGTTGAATCCATGTTTCTTAATGAAATCAAGGCCTAATATGCATTCATCGTAGATGTCAGTAATGTAAACAGGATGGTGTACCAGACAGCTAACAACTGGGATGTTAAGTTCTATCTTTCCATGGACTTAGCACGATCTCCGTGGCTGTTTGTAGGGTTAATTTAGACTGTGTAGTATTCCAATTTGGATGAGGTATTATTTTCTTTATTATATCTTTTCTGAGTAAAGTTGCATTTGCATCAGTGTCGACTATCATACGGCAAGATATTCCATTTATGGTTCGATCAGTTATTAATCCATTATTATCAACATGTAGTATTGAAACTTGGGCGAATTACCCTGGGGCCAACCAATCAACAGCCAGCCTTTGCTCTTCACGTTGCTTCTGCTGGTTCTGTTGCCTGTTAAATGTGCTTGAACTTTTCATCCACCCCCTTTTGCAGTTGGCTGGAATGTGTCCGGTCTTGCCACAATTCCAACACTGAAGTTCTGCAGTAGTTTTTGAAGAAGAACCCTTTATGTCTTTCAGAACTGATAGTATGGCTTTGGGTAGTTTTTTCATTTCACTATCCTTTTCTACAGTTTCTTCTGCACTCACAAATCTCACTGTGTGTTTGTTCGCTCGGGAGGAAAGCCTGGAGCACTCGTACTTCATAGCATGTACCACAGATGACTTTAAGGATTCGCCTTCCAACATCCTCAGAGATTGTTGAGTGTGTAAGGAGTGTGTGTAAACAGGGTCAGCAATAGCATCAATAAATTGCAATTGAGCTAAGTTATCTTGAATTTCTGGTGGACAGTTACTATAAGTCAATCTAGCTAGACGCTCGATATCACTAGCAAATTCTTGCAAAGTTTCGCCACTCTTCTGCATACGGTGTTTAAATTGTCACATAGTATTGTTTTAAATAACTATCGCCAAACCTGAGTTCTAATGCAGAAACTAGACTTTGATAATCAAGTCGTTTTTCTTCTGGAACAGACTGCAAAACTTCTGCAACAGAGTTTCTTAAGGAAGCTGCAAGAAAACTGGCCTTTTGGAATTCATTCCACTCATTAGCTCTAGCGAAAACTTCAAACTGTGTTTTAAATACTGTCCAAGATGATGAGAAGGTTTAGTTGCATTTCTAGCGATATGGGTAATAACATTGTTTTCACTAAAATTACTATTATCACAAGGAGAAGGTAACATTTCATTTCTCAAAATCTGAAACTGGAGTTCACAATCAGTTTTTACAATTTCAATTCCATGTTTATAATCTAACTTAACACTCTCAAGATCACTTTTTACACTGTCAATTTCAATCTTTAAACTATCACATTGTCTCTATTAAGTTCGGTTTTAATGTCCTTACACTGATCAGTAATCTTACCAATTTGAGAAGCTACTTCAGCTCTCAACTCATTATTTTGTGCGGCCATTTCAGCTTTCTAGTCATCACTTTGTCTAGCAGTGTCACTTATTTTACTCCTTTGGGCAGCTAAATCACCTTTAATGTCTTTTTTCAATTTCAATTCAATGTCTTTCTTTAATCACTTTGTCAAGTCAACTTGGCAAAGTAAAAGCAAAGTAAAGTAGTTGGGAAAATTCGAATCCACCTGGTAAAATATAGGCGAGTTGTGAAAATTGGGATTAGTTTTGTGAAAGTAAGGAGTGTTGGACAAGTCGAGGAAATTTAGCAAAATTTAGGGTAGTTGGCAAAATTCGAATACTCTTGACAAAATTCGAAATCACTTCGTAAAATACAGGCGAGTTGTAATAATTGAGACTGGGTTTGTGAAATTAAGGAGAGTTGACACAATCGAGACGACTTGGCAAAGTATTGGGGAGTTTGAAAAATTTGCAGTGATTTGGCCAATTCAGGAGAAATGTAAAAATTGAGTTTGTTTTTGAGAAATTAAGGAGCGGTGGCAAAATCGAGGCAACGTGGAAAAATGTAGGAGAGTTGGCAAAATTGGAAACCACTTGGCAAAGTGCAGGTGAGTTGTTAAAATTAGGATTGGTTGTATGAAATTCAGGAGGGTTGGTAAAATCGAGAACTCTTGTCAAAATCTTGCGGAGTTTGAAAAGTTTTAAGTGACTTGACAAATTTATGAGCGCTGTAAAGATTGGGATTGATTTTGTGAAATTAAGGGGAGTTGGGAAAATTCACACTGACTTGCTACAATTCAGACGATACTCAAAAATATTGGGATTATTTTTGTGAAATTACGGCTTTTTGGCAAAATTGGAAGATACAAGTCAAAATGCAGGAGAGTAGGGAAAATTCCCTTCCCCATTATTTTTTCAGTGGCAAAATTTGATTTTCCAATTGGAATTTATTTTAGTTCTTCCACCCCACCAACCGCATAGTCCTTCGCTACGCCCCTGTATGTAGGGAGAAACAATTCATTACACGAATTATGTGCAAAATATTAAAAATAGTTTGAAAAGATCTAATTGCTTTCACAAGAATGTTTCGTATTCAAGAAATTTAATGAGAATCCTCTATGTATCATATATACATTTCATTTGTCATATTTATTATTATGTTTTGCAGTATTACTGTCATACTAAAAGATTTCTTGCCCATCCCCCGAAAATAAAACTTCCAGATATATAGAAAATTGAGTGATAGGATCACTCAATTTTGTTGCATGGTTGACAGTTATTATATTCAAATCTATTGGAATATCCATAAAAATAAATGCATACTTAATGTATTAATTATACTTATGATAAAACTAAAAGATTGACATATCGCCGCTGCCGAATATGGGACGCTGTTTATCAAAGAAAAGAAAGTTTTTTATTTTCGCCTTTAGCGCCCTCTAACAGCCGAAACTCGAAATACTGGATGATGGGGGGGGGGGGGGGGAGGGAGAAATGTAAAAAGTAAAATCTTATTATTTTCTATCAAACACAAAGGGAATTTTTCATTTATCTGGTGAAAATAGAGGTGTGTCCCTCCCCACTCTTGGATGTAAGTGGGAAAATCGAAGAACGAACCCGAGGGTACATACATTGATTTTTTCCCATAATCGCTGCCCCCTCCCCCCGCAAAATCTCATCGTCATATACGAACTTTATAACTTGTCTACCTGCTTTGAAATCCGAAACAGGTGTCTGTTATGATTTTATCCCCATGATATATACCCGAAACCACAAAGTAGATTTAAGAAATAAATAACTATAAAATTTTACTTCGTATATAATACCCTTTTAACATTTTTCTGACCGATGAAGTATTTAGTAATTGCGAAACCCTATTCAAGTTATTTTCTCGGGGAACTTTCCCACCCCTGAAACTAAACCCTCGGTACGTTCCCGAGAAAAGCATTGCTGAAGGTTTAATACTCTTAACTATCACACTCTGCCATCAAATTTTCAAAATTCTATAATAGTTCGTATAAATAGATAATAGGTAGTTAATATTATAATAATTAATAATTCTATAATAGGTAGCATAAATAATTCGTTTGCAATATTCTTTTAAAGTTGTTGTTTTTTTGTGTGTGTGGTTTGTCAATCCGCCTGACGATATTAAACTTTTTTGCTTTTATAGATAAATTAAAAATTATTTTCTAAATGAATAAATAAATAAAAAAATAAATACCCCTCTTGTAGCTGTTTGCCTCAGAATTCTGATAGGAGCCTATCAGTTTAATACGCCATAGAGAAGATCTGTGAGGAAGGTTCTCTATGGCTGTTTTGACAAAGAATACTCTTGACAAAATTCGAATCCACTTGGTAAAATACAGGCGAGTTGTGATAATTGAGACTGGGTTTGTGAAATTAAGGAGAGTTGACACAATCGAGACGACTTGGCAAAGTATTGGGGAGTTTGAAAAATTTGCAGTGATTTGGCAAATTCAGGAGAAATGTAAAAATTGAGTTTGTTTTTGAGAAATTAAGGAGCGGTGGCAAAATCGAGGCAACTTGGAAAAATGTAGGGGAGTTGGCAAAATTGGAAACCACTTGAACTCAGCAGAAAGACAACGCATGTATCCATGCCTTAATTGGGGTTCGAACCCAAGTCCATTTGATCAGTAGCCAAGCGCGCTAGCCATTCGTATAGGTACTAGTTCATCAGTTCATTTATAAATAACCTTGCAAACAGCAAATATTTGTAATACTCTTATTAACTAACCCAAGAGCATCTAAGCTCATGTAGATTAACAGACAAATTATTTAAGTACATAATGTTGGCAACATTGACTCTCAACTTTGCATAAAGAAGAAAAAAATATGCGAAAACAATAAAGAATTTAGGAAAACAAATGAAGCCTTTAAGTCAGCATTAATGACGCTCATTGGATAAATTAAGAGTGAGAAATTTGAATTGCAATAAAATTTATTTCACTTCGTATTATAATCGGTAAGGAATTGAAAATTTTAGAGACCACATAATCAAAATGTTTGAACATAATTTATTTTTTTGCAAGCGGTAACTTCTTCAGTTATCTCGCAAAGACGCAGAAAAATGTTAAAATATTACAATGTTTTTCAAAAAGAAAGAAAAAATGTGAGAAGTTTATGCTTTCCTAACAAAGAAACTAGCGCCAGCTGCGGCTCCTGATCCGTGTCACATGACAGTTGTTGCCTTCAGTGACTATCAATGCTCCGTCTCTCTCTATTACTCTATGGCCATACACTGGGCACTTTAAAAAACTCTGAATGGTCTTGAGAAGAGGCTTCCATCTGTCACATAAACGTTATCCAGTGAATGCATTTTCCGAAACTTCTCTGAACCCTTAATGTCCTTGAAACCAGGTCATTTAAACAATTTTGTGCACAAAAGTGCAGCTCAGTGGTAAAATAACCCACCCTCCACAAATTCAGATGTGAAAGTGGATGGAAACCTCCCAATAAAGTCAATGGAAACATAAAAAAAAAAGTAGAGAATTTTTCTCTTTTTTTGGGGGAAATAATATTTGGAAGCAAGGGCCAAATTTTCTTTGATTTAAAAAAAACTGATTTTAAAAGGTCCACCCCGATTCAAGAAAAAAAGCTCAAATATTTATTAACATTCCACTACCCCGATTATCGACATACAAACGCTTACGCCGTCCTATAGCCGAGTGGTTAGCACGTTTGGCTACTGATCTAAGGAACCTGGGTTCGAACCCCGGGTAAGGCATGGTTGAAAAGGGGCGGGGGTGGCTCAGTCGGTACCGCGCCAGGCTCGTAATCTTAAGTTCTCAGGTTCGAGTCCCAGCTGGTCAGCGTTGAGATTTATCTCCGCAAAACTAGGCCGCCGCCGTCGGTCGGATAGGACGTTAAGCCGTGGCCCCGTGTGCGGGAGAGCCATACCCCGTGCACGTTAAAGAACACACTGGATGGCCTTGACGGGAGGCTACCATCTGTCTCCCAACAGCTATTGCAGTGGGTTCCCTCCCCCAACCTTCTCTGAGCCTTCGGGGTCCTTGTGACCTGGCCATTTAGCCCATGGTGTGCAAAAAAGTGCAGCTCAGAGGTAAAACAACCCAACAAACTCCTACACATGGGCAACTCTATACAGCTTCCAGGAACTGGCGCCCTAGGTGAATCTTGCAATCGGAGCGCCACCCCATCCTCAAGGGAAGATATAAACTTGAGCTTTTGGTAACTTAGAAACACAAAGTCCTTTTTTCTTCTTTAAATGCTTTTTAAGAGATATTTTTTTTAAACAGAACATAATTATTGGTTTCTCCGTCTGTCCAACCAATGGTTATCACATCAGATAAAAACAGAGAATCTAAATTATCAGAATAGATTTGTAGACGAAAAATAAATCGTATTTCAGTCCGATTTCAAATAAAAATTCATCAGAAATTTTAATTTTAATATTTCTTATTGCAAATCATCCATTATGTTATCCTGCTCTAATTGCCAATACTCTCACATTCAATATAGAAGAAAATAAGAAAAATCTTCAATATACTTACTTTTTATTTTCTTCAAAACTAAATAGAATATTATATAAATTTTAACTACTTAAAACTTTATGTTAATTATAATTTCCTACGGGATATTTATTTTGCATGGGTTCAGTCTACCTTAATCTATGGGATTTGTTGTTGGGTAGGAGACTATAAATCAAATTTATTGCCTTTAATTTACGTACAAAATAAAATAGTTCGTAATCTTAATTATAACTATTTTGCTGGGAACACAATATTATACAACAAACACAATATATTGCCACTGAGGAAATTATATATATATTTTTCAACTATCTTTTTTTATCAAAATCAAGATTTAATTCCGATTAGAAATCCTAATTTTAACTCCATAGTTTTTGGGTTTGCAATTTTATATAGAAAAAACGAATAAGGAGGTTTTCCATAAAATTTTTAATTTTATTGTGCCTAAATGTTTTAATTCACTGGAGTATACAATAAAAAGCGAAAAATGTTTTACAACTTTTAAGAAACGTTTGCGTGCATATTTGTCAAAGTTAGACAGCATTGAATGTATATTTACTGTAATTAAATAATATTTTGCTAGCATTTATATAGGAATTGATGTTAGGTACAGCTGCATACCCACACCAATCGTAGTTGTTAAATTTTTTTTATATTTTTTGTTCACTTTATTTTCTTTAACAAAAATCAATTAATCTGGAAGAGCTCGAACCTATTGATAATTTTGGTTGGTTTTGTGCTTCTATTGTTTCTCTGTTCTTTGTAAAGTGTTGTATTGCTAATGTATTTGACAAAGTGTTGTGCATTGTGTGTTTATTGTCCTCGTGTGTTTTTCTACGTTATAATAAATTTGAATTTGAACTGACTTTAACCTGGTTTCTTACTTTAAGTTTTGGTTTCCTTTATTTCCCTTTATTTCCTTTATTTTGTTTTCATTTTAATATTTAAAACTCGATTTTTCTATCAAATTTGGTACCCCCATTTAAATTAGCGCACTTAATCGCAAGCTTTCGTAGCTACCAGAATTGTTATAAAAAATACGCCCTCAAGTAACTGCTTGCCACAGAGGTCTGACACGAGTTATACGCCATATGGGAGATCTGTGTGGAAGGAAGAACCTCAATGGTGACCTATCTGGGTTCAGTTCATAATTCTGATACCAAAGCAAACTTGGGAAAATCAAGATAATTCTCCGTTTAGAGAATAAAATGAATAATTGAGTGTATCTTCTTCATGAACTAATAAACGCAGATGTGAAGTGTAATCCAACGTCTATGTAATATTTCGATTCGAACTGGTTTTGCACTCAATTTATCATACATGTAACCTAATTTTCTAATTAATTCGTGAAATATATTTTAAAATAATCAAACTTTTAAACATTTTCGTACTCAATTTCTGCAATTAAAGCTGCAACATATTTTAGATAACTTAATTTGTGTTTTAATTGCGTTTTAGAATAACAATAAATTATCTTCATTGTCATTTAATTGAGCTTCATAAAAGTTCTGTTCAAAATACTAAAAACTATATATAAAAGTAAACAAAGAATAAAAATTTCGATTTTTTACATCGCAATGATGTCTGAAAAGACATTTAGCTGAAACCTCATTTCGAAAATCCTCTCTGTGAAGCTGCTGTGAAAGAGCTCACAGCTGATTGCCCTTACGCCATCTACCGGCATTGCAGACAAAACTTTTACCAGCAGGGAGGGGTCTTTCTGGTGTCACGTGACTTCATTCACCTGTGGCAGCTAGTGGCGGGGAGAAAGAAGCCACAAAGGTGGTATGCACACCGAGCGACCGTTGAACAAAAGCTCTTCGGCAGCCATGTTGGCCGTATCTGCCGCACCAGCCACTGGGAACTATCGCTCGTGATAGAGCCATATTTATGCGTGGGTGTGACTGACCGCTGGTCACCTTTGTGACCTTCACAATCCGACATGTCATCCACAGCTGATCTACTGGGCAAGAGGAGCTGGCTGGCACGCCGTCCATTGCTAAGAAACGCCTTGTTTACCGACCTGCAGAATGGTAGTTACATTGCTTCAATTTACACACTCGTAAGTAGCTTGGTTTTCGTTAAGAAGAGATTTGTTATTTAACGACAGATTTCAAAGATCGGGAGTAAAAATAATCGGTGGATGATATTTAAAAATTATTAAAAGTTGTTTATATTTCAAAGCATAAATATTTTAAATGATTAAATATGTAGTGCTTTACACAGAGCTGTAGTTTTTTTCATCGTATGTTTCAATTAGCATCCGGTGTGATGGAGGTGTATTCAGTCCTCTTCATAACTTAGCCTAAAATTTTATTTCCAGAAATTAGCATTATGAAATATCTTATTTGTATTGAACATTTATGTTATTCAGTTTACACGAGTAGTAATTTTCGAATTTTCATAAGTAAACGTAGAAAATGTCAATGATCTCCTAAATATTTAATCACTGTTTCAATTATTTAATATTCACAATTAAATATAACCTCAAGAAGAGTACATTTTTTCAGACACTTCCTATTCCGATTCAGGAACCCCTCAAAAGTTAGATTTCCTTTTATAAATTTGGCCTATTAATTTATACCACAAGAAATTGTAATAGCTAAAAATTATTATTATTTCATCACAATTTATTTTTCTTTTAAAGAATGTATAGTTATGAAAACTTTTAACAAAATTACTACTTTTTTTATGAACTAAGTTTCAGTGAAAGCAGATTACTCGAATTTTAGTTGCAATATAAATTATATGCACGTATAAATAATAAGAGAAATGGAAATTCAATATTTCACAATGAAGAATGAAAACAAATTTATGTTTCAATTTAATTTGAAAATATCTAACTAATGTTAATTGAAACAATTGCAATCTGTTTCTGTAGTGATTTGCACGCATGCTGCCTGTGAGAGCCTCGGTTCAGTCATTAGATGGCTCAGTCATTAGCGCACCAGGCTCAGTAATCTGCAGTTTGCAGGTTCGGGTCCCAATTGTGCCAACCTTGAAATTTATCACTGCTAAACCTCCACCCTGCTTCAGACAGTAGGGGATAGCAATGGGTTTGTAAAGGCCGCCGTCCGTCGGATGAGATGTTATGTCGTAGCCTGTGTGCAGAAGAGCCTTTTCTGTGTATATTAAAGATGACCTTCACAGTAACTTTTATTTGTGTCCTAACAGATGTCTAGTGAATTCCCTTCTACTAATCAAATCTGTCATTGTAGCCTTTCCATTTAGCTCATTGAGTACTTAAGTATGGCTCATGAGTACATTACAAAAGTGCCGATCAGAGGTAAAGCAAGAATGACTTGAATCTCGCTTATCTGCAGATAACAACAACAGGAGAATTTTTTCCACCATAAAAACAAAAATTCATTAAACGAATTCAAAATTTATTTAACATGATAAATCGATTATAGTAAATTAAAAAAGTTGCTTTGCTGAATTCGAACTGTATTACCGTAATAAAATACAAAGCACCGACTCCAATATTTTTTTCGGGGTACAATGTTTTTTTCATTTGCAACACTTAGAAAACAATTTAAGCCTAAAATTGTTATTAAAAGCTTTCTCATAAAAGAGGCATCATACCCTAGTAAGACCAAATTCACGGCTGACAGTTACTTTAGTTGGAGCTAACACAACATTTCCCTGCTGGAACAATTAACTGGTTCCCTAACCACTATACCAGTTAAGGCTGGTCATTAATATTTAAAAACATATATAGTGAGTTAATTGCCTTTCTTACATATTGTTTCCAGCACTCAAAGAAGGGAGGTGATTTATCAGAAAGTTTCCAGATTTAATTCCTTTAAATTGTACATTAAATATCGTAGTTTATAAGAAAAACCTCTGCAAGTTAATAAATGCTTTGAAATTTATTTCTAACTTTCAACTGACCTTCGCAATTTTGCTTAGATTGCATCCCAGGTTTATTTCAATTAAAAAGAATTTCATAATATTTCAAGAAAAATAATTAATATTCTCTTTTGTAAAGTCAGCATTACTCTTTAGTCTTCTTCATAAATTACTAGACAAAAGTGGTTCAAAATGTGTTTCTTGTGAAGTGTTATAAATATGTATATAGATTGGCACAAATAAATAAATGCTTATGTATGCTCATTTGCTATGGACTAATTTATAATAAATCTAACTTGATATTTAAGGATGTAGATGTTAAAGTGTGCTAAGTTATCCAAATGTTATCTAAAATACCACTGTAACTTCATCAGTAACTACAGATATTATTTTACTTCTCTTTTAACAAATTCAAATGGATCTAATGATTTCACAATATAATGGGTGAAATTAGCAACTAAGATGAAGGAAATAATGCAACATCCCTCACCATACTAAGCGTGGAATGGGTAGCCTCCAAAAAGAAAGCACATTTGCCTCACATGAAATTATGAAACCATATTTTGACTATTAAACAGTAAAAACAACCATGAACTTCGAAATCATTTCCCCCCCTTCCTAGCTAAAAATCAATTGATTTATTTATTTTCCACTCCTGTACAAAAATCCATTTTGTAATTTTGAAAGCTTGCTAAAAAGCATTTTATTCTGCTTCTGTACCCCTTGCCAAAATATATTTCATTCTACCTTTCACTTAAATGTATTATTTTATTTTGCTTTTTTGTACAAAACAATTTTATTTTGCTTCTTTTTTTATCTTGCCTTTACTTTCCTCGACTTTTTTTCTTTTGTACACCTGAACAAAATGCATTTATTTGATTTTACTTCGCACCACTTAACAATATTTTTCACTCATTTATTTTTTTCGCACACCTGGACAAAATAGAATTTTTTTTTCTTCACTCCGTGGCAATGTTTAATTATGTTTTTACGTATCTGTTCAAAATCTTGCTGATGCTTCTTGTGCGAGATTCATTTTGTAGATGAATAGGAATTTTTTTAATTTTAAAAAAGAAACTATAGCAACAGAGATTGCATTCATCCCGCATAATTTATCTTATAATCAGTGTCGCTCATTATTTCTAAATTACTCTTTTCTGATATTTTAAAAATATTAAACATTCAATATTATTTGTTTGCTCTTATCGGAGATATGTATGGAATAAAATTTTGACATATTTCATTCAATACATATTTCCAATTATATCAAATTTATGAAAGGAAAATATTTTCATAATGCAATAATTTAGCTTTCATTCTTCACAGGCACCTGTCACACCTCTATGACAAACAACTACTTGAGTGGTATTTATTTTGGATGAAAGACAATTACTTTTGTGAAATATTAAGGATAGATGACAGGTTTATATTTCTTTTTTTTCTTGAAGAGTAGAGACATGACAAGTTACGTTATGTCGCTTAATTACGAACTGGTGAAGGTTTCGAACATTCATTAGAAAAAGCCATAGTTAAGTACTTATTTTTTAAAGCACGACTCAGCTTTGATTGAAAGTAAACTGTTAAAAGACTTCCTAAGTAGAACTGGTGTCGTAGAGAGGACTTTTGGTTGCTTAATGTTTTCCAATTTTTTTTTATTCTTAAATTTATAGCACTTGTTTATAATTAAAGGATAATATCAGAAAAGAATTTTATATTCGACATACATTATTAATTTTGCTAAGGTAAATTGGACTACTGATTTCTGAAAAGTACAATTTTGCCAGGATAGAACAGTTAACTATTCCTTTCCTCTTTGGCTATTCTACTGTATAGACACTTTCTGTATTAATCCATATTTCAATTATACACGCACTTTTGGGTCACAATTAGTTCGCACCGAAGTTCTAAAATTAGTGAACATTATCTGTACTTCCTGAAGGAATCAAAATATATAAATGATAACTGGTAGTGGAATGATGCGTTGCATCTCAACAGATCAATGTTGACCTCCAATTAGTTCAGTTTTTAAATAAATTTTCAACCGAAAAATGTTACAAGTTTCAACTTAAATCAATGTGCGATTTTTAATAGATAGTCATATCAGTTAATTTTGCATCAAATTCGACATTCGTTTTGTTTTGAGTTTATATCCCAGTGTGTCTTTGACGTTGTTTGAAAATTTTGATTTAATTTTAGCCTTCACCTATCATTGTTTCTTGCAACTTCTCTCTGTATGTTTTTAATTAATAAAACACAAATAACTTGAAAATAAATTGCAGAAAATTATTTTACCACAGCGACTTCTAAACTGAAATTATTCGACTGATGAAATATCAAAGATAGAGCGCTCACTAACTATTTTTGCTCGAACTATATTTGGCTTCCCTTTACGTTGTCAGCTACCTCGTATTTTCTATGTTGTAGTTTGTAAAAAATGAATCTTGTGAGTTTTAAGAGTTTAACGACCTTTGGTTGTAACCACAGATTTGCCACATACATTTTCTCGGTGACTAGTATTAGCGTTCTTGGCTACTGAATATAAGGGATCTGGGTTCAAGTCTCAGATGAGGCATGTATATTTCTTTTCTAGTATTATTTTCGCACACTTGGATAAAATAGACATTTTCTTTTTGTTTCTTCTCTCTGCATTGTTTAATTTGATTGCTGAGGTCTCGCCTTTATCATAGATCTTCTCTCTGGCGCAGAGCCCGATTTCCCATAAGGTACAATAGGCACTTGTCAAGAGCGCCAACATTTAAGCGCTAAAATTTGTTTAAGTAACAGCAAAATTATGTCCTTTTCAATTCTTAGAAGGAATAAAAATAGTTACAAATATCTTTGATACAAACAATATTTTAAAGTTAGGGAGTTTGAATATAGTTTTCTGTTCATACTGTTGATAAAGAAAACCTGATTACTTCTCATTAAGATTCTTTTATCAGTTTCGATTACATTTTCTCCTTTCTTCTTGGTTCCGCAAATAAAAAATATCAATCATAAAGGCGCACTACCACTTCGTCTGCATGGGAACTCGTGGGTTGTAAATTCGGCTCTGCTCTGGCATATTATATAGACTGCATGCTGAGAGACTTCTGTGTTATACTCCTTCTGTGCATACTGCAAGACCTCTGTGACAAGCAACTGCTTGAGATGTAATCTTTTTTTTTTCTAACTTTTAGTTATTTAACTAATTGTTGTTACATTTTTCCTGGATACTTTGATATATGCCTCTTATATGCATTTATATATATCAAGATATTATAAATTGTAGTGATGAATTCAATTATGAATGTTAAATATTGCGTTTTCTTTTATTTCGATCTACCGTGTAATGTAATTTTCTTTCACATAATCGTGATTTAAATTATAAATTATTCACACGGTTACGATTTGTTCGAATAATCGAGAATGTGTTTCATCAAAATCAAGTTATATTTGTTTCATCCATCCACTGATAGATCTCTTTCAAATGTATGCAATTTCAGAATTTATTCCGTTACTTTAAATGCTGATCTGGAAATTTATTTCAGTGTATTACGATTACTTTCATTATCTACACCAGAGAGAATTAAAAGAAAAAACTGGGTGACTAAATTTATGCTTTTTTTTCTTCGTTATCTGTTATCACCGAAGATATTCCGTATATTGGTAATAACAGAATTTCGGTCTAAAATGTATCATTTTTAAATGATTTCTGAAACATTGCTTATTATCAAAATTTTGAGAAGTTGTTCTACATAGTCTTTTCAAATAGGCGCAATCTTTCGCTTTCATACTACTGTATAGAGCTAGAACTAGAGGCTAGGAGATAGATCATACTTTGAACCAGGACAGACCAAAGCACCGCTCCAATCTTTTTTTACTATTCTTCCCAAGGAATAAAATATGTGTTTTGTTTTTCAGCTTTTAAATTTTTATAGCAATTTTTTATTATTTTATTAAAAGGGAAGAATGTACTCCCCTGCACAAAGGACGAAGATAATCTAGAAGCTTCATTAGCTTATCTTGATTTCTCATACAAACACTCAAAGACCTCTGGCTTAGTAATCAGGTACCCTAACCAATAAATCAGGTAGAGGTGCAAAATATGTGTTATATTTGCGTCTACTATTTTTTCCATCTCATTTCCTGTTTTCAAAACCGTCCAGGGGTAGAGTTCTTAAATCTGCCCATGGAAAAAGCCTTGAATTTTAGTGGTTACAGAATCAATACACTTTGTATTTCTTTCTGTAACTAATTATATGTTTTATCTCATGTTCTTAAAACTTAACATATACACACCAGATTACTCTTGGGAACCTTCATTTTATATCGTAAAATACTCTAAAATAAAACTGCTGCAACTACTACTCTTTATCTGTCTCTAAATCCTCTTCATGTTCACTGATATCCATTAGTACACGGTTTCATGAGATATTATTGTTCATTTTTAAATCAGTTTCTTTTAAATATTTCAGAAAAATTACAACTAAATAAATTTTCTTTTTTGCTAATTTGTAGTGTGCAGAAAGTTTTTAAAAGCATATTTAAGCTGCCTTTTTGCGAAAATATTTGAGAAATAAAGGTATTATTTCTCTTCCGTATATTCGGTACTAATTCCTTATTCTGCAGTGTAGAACAGTTTAGTTCAATAGTATCTATACCCAAGTATATACTCAGAGGGACCAGGGAGTAATTCCTCCCCTGGAAATCCGATCGTCTCTACGAAATCTCAAACTTGTCTACCTGCTTTGAATCTAAACAAACTTTGTATAATATATTTTTATCCCATATTACGTCTGACAGTAAAAATAGATAAAAAAATTATATCCCACATAGATTATCATTTTAACATTTCTTGTGCAGTGGAATATTTTATTAATTGGGAAACCTTACTTAATGGCTTATTCTAGGCCCCCACAGAAACTAAGTCCTGGGTGTGTGTGTGCTTACAGACCTGTACCTCTGAACACGAACGTTTTGCAAAGCTATAGTCTTGTAAAATAAAGGAATGATTGCAAAATATTATGGTAGCTTTATTATGTATGTGTGAGAGCTAGCGGGAATGCCATAAATATTTTAAACACGGATGAAAGAAAATTTTTCTCTTCACTCTGTATCTTCAGATTCAAAGAAAGAAATTAAAAAAAACTAGTTAAATAGAATTAAATTTCCTTCATGGTGGTTTCCTTGACCATAAGGAGAGAGATGTTTCGTGTCAGGTGAGTAGCACAATGCAATGGGTTGGAAAGAGATACCATAAAGGTAGGAAGCGGCCAAGCATGACTATGTTGATTTTATCACTGAACAAAGCCTTTTTTACCTTAGCTGCTTTTTTCTCCTCTCATTTATTACGACTGGAATGCAAGGCTTTGTCCATCCACGAATAACGAGGTTCTCTTTTACTACTATAGAGTAAGGCAACCGAGACCGGAACTTGAGACTGCTTAGCTACTTGTGATGTTCACAAACTTCATTGCCGTGGCATTCACGTGTTCCATTGTCAAGGCATCCATCATCTGCATTGCGTCCACGTGCATTGCATTAATTAGAGAAGAGACCGAAATAGGATGCTGACGGAACGCTGAGTTCCGTGTTGCATTCCTAATTCGGTTTCGTTGATAATAAGTCTATGTAATGAGTTATCATTCATCGGCTGGTTCTAATTGTTAACGAGAAATAAATTGAGACACCTTTGTTGTTCTAAAAACGTCTTGAAATTGAATTTACACTTTAAGAAACACGAAATAATTGTACTTTGTTTTCTCTTAATGGAATGCTTCAGATTTCTAAAATTGTAAAACTAAAACTTCTTTCTAAAAATATTTCTGCAGTCTACTATGTCTCAATGATCAGATAACAGATGCAGCTAAGATGCAAAATTTTTTATTTCACTCGTGATTTTTATCTTACAGTGCGAATTTGGTGGATCGTAACTTTAAGAGTTGTAGTTTATTGCCTGCTTGGCTTGCAAGATCTCAATCTCAGTCTGTAGAGCATGGCTGGGATGTTCTAAAGAGGTAGCCAGCATTAGACCACAAACTCTATTTTAGACATTTGCAAAAACTAGAATTAATCGTCTTTGCTTTTATTAAATTAATTTGCAGTTTACAGAAAGGGTTCGCAAGACTTTTTCGTTTGTACATCCTCCCATTCCACTTACAAGAAAGACGAAAAGGACGACAAGGGGCTTATAAGCCTCACTAATTTCCAATTTAGTTTTCTTACGTTCTGTCGGTTTTACACATTCGTAGTTGAATAATTGCATCATTGCAACTTATGTAACTGCAAATGGGCTTTTTAAAGGTTTAGATACTTTTGAATTTGTGATTTTATAGCAGATATATTTATTCTTAAACAATTTTTCGCTCATCTTTTTAAAAGTCCCACATAACTCAAAGAATGTACAAAACGCATTTTACTGACCATCGGTTTACAGCCTCTGCAAACCTATATCCTGTGAGAGAATTTTGGTTACCAAAGAAATACATTTCAAGCTTGATGTAAATCGATTTCTATATCATAAAATTTGACGAAATTAAAGTTATTCCAAGGCGTTGAACACGAAAATTTTGTGAAGTTTCCTTACGTAAAAAACAGTTCTGAACATTCGAAGTGCACACAGTATTGCTTTTCAATGAACGCAGCTGTTAGTGGCTTACCAGAAAATATCTTCCCCCCCCCCACAAGAAATGTCTTGGGTTCATGGGGGTTGTCGAATTTAATTTATCCACAGCACCCCACAGGTAAGGTAATATGCTTTCGGTTCCTTTATGATTTTGGGCTTTCAGTGTTTAAGAATTGAAGAGTAACTCCAAGATGCAAAAATAACAAAGGTTTAATTCTGAAGATATTTACAGATGTCTCCGCGAGAATTGACTTTTACTACTGGCTATGTAAGCTACAAGCAACCGTGTGAAAGTTATTTAACAGGTTGCGTCTTCTACACACCTAACAGAGGAAAACCGCTCATGAATTACCTATTCACTGAGAAGCCACAATCTTACGTCTGCTCACAAAGCCAGTACAGACGTAGCTGCCTGATTTGGCAACGGGCCATCCGATATTTTTCGTCAAAGAGCAGTCTTCCAGTCCGGTCCAGCAGTCTTCCAGGCGGTCATTTGGTCTGTACTCCAACGTGAAAAGAGCCAGGGTGGAAAGAGATTGATCACCAATGATCAGGTGCAATAAACCTGCCTTGCTAATTGCAGCAAGACACATCAGCCATAAATAGCCTTCGCTAGAGGTGGGGAAAAGGAGACAGTTTCACATAAAGAGTTACAGATCAAGGTCAAATATAAATATATACATAAAATGTCAAAATATATAATCAGGATAGCATCAAAACCGACAGGGCTCTTTTGGTTCATTTAATGTGCACCATAAAACACTTGAATTTTTAACTTTTTGACAACGTACATTATAAATCTGTCATATATTTCGGATTTTGTAATGCATAATTCAACACTTTGGAATGAATTATTTTTACAACTTTCTTCATAAAATATTTCTTCAGATGTTTTCAGACGGGCATAAACAAATTTGGCATTAAAAATTTCACAATTTCAACTAAATTATTTTCAATAGGATTCATTTTTTCTTCTATTGCAAAAAAAGTTATAAAAGCAACAAATGTATAGGGAAAATTAAAAAAAAAAGTGATAACATTGGGAACCATTCTAGTTTTATAAGTTAAACGGGAGGTTGGATTTATCACGAGAAATTGTTAGTCGGACGGAAAACATGACATCCTCCACGACGTCTTTATGTTAACAAACTTCGTGGCCAAGCTCAGGCTTAGAGAATATGAATTCCTGCCTACATGAAAGTAGTATAGTAGTTGGGAGTTGGGGAACATTGTTAAAGTACAGGGAATCCCATGTTAACCTATGGGAGACTTTTGGGGAGATGAGCTTTAAACGAATTTTCAGAGGTGCTCTATGTGAAAGACAGAAACGATGGATTTTGTTGGAAAAATGTTGCAGTTATCAACACTTCACTGAACTATTGGGCTGTTGGGTTGTAAAAACCTGGTAAAATCAGAGAAGTTGAGAAAGCAAGAGAGCTTTGGGAAATTAGTTAAAAAACATGACAGTTCAAAATCAACAGGTAAAATGACGTTTTCAGGGGTTGGGAGAGAAAAAAAATATGTTGGAAAGATAGATTTTGAAGTGCTATCTGTGAATGTATGGATTTGCTTTGCTCCAGTGAGGATGAGTGGGTATGAAATGAGAAGTCCCCCCAAATTCGAAAGTAATGAAGAAAATCACGATATTTTCGGTGAAATCGAGAAGCATCCACGATAAAAATTGTAGCATAACAGGCCAACTGATTCGCAACATGTCTAAGGCGTCAGTTTCTTGTGGGACGCTAATATTTTTTTTTTATTTTTGACATCTCTCAAGTTTGAACTTGGGACCAAGTGGCACACAAAAAACCTGACGCTTTAGACCACTGAGTTAAAATCGACCAGTGGGAAAGCTCTTAAACAGCCATTATTTACGTATATATAGCATGATGTAAAAGCTTATATCTCATGGGAGAAAGAAAAAAATGTTCAATTAATTACACAAGGAAGTGGGAAAACAGAAATAATTTATTTGTAGAGTAGGATTTATTTATTATCATTCAGAAAGTGCTGCCATTTATGTAATCACTGTGAAGAAATAGTTTCTTGTTAGATTATTTTATGTTGTTGGAGGGGAGAATACATATTTTTATCAGTCACTGCGTTAGTTCGAAAATGAACTCTTTTGAGCTATAATTAGCTGACCAGCCAAGGAAATAACAGTAGTAGTAGAAATTTCTGCTTCCTGTTCAATCTCGCGATATGACGTAGCGAATGTATTCTGATATTTTAGACTCTCCTTGTTCAGGCTTTGCAAACGGAAAAAACGGAAATCCTTTGCCGGTTGGTTCTGAGAAATCGTACTTTATGCTTAGTTGTATAAGGTATTGGGATATTTGAACTTTTCTTTTTGATAGAAAATCGAATATTAGTGGTGGTGTAGTTTTTAAAATGTTTTATTAAGCAATTTTTTTTTACACATTTGCAGATTTTTTTACATTTGTTTTTCAGTTGATTGTTTTATAAATGGTATCATTTATTTTGTCATATTATCTGAAATTCGAAAATTCCCAAAGGCATACCTTTTAATGCCATTTGTATCAAATATTCTTTTGTCATATTCATTAGACAATCCAGACTTTGTAATGTCATAAATTTCCATATCGTGTTGTAGAGATCGAAATTCTGTTTGTTTGGTACTTATTCTTTTCTGAGAGAGACATTGTCAATAATTTTCGTGAGTGAATTCATTTTTTAACACCATTCACTGCTTTCTTGGAAATCGGACTATCTATAGAACGAAATTTTGGACGTAGTACAACGACTTCCTTTATTGGAAAACCTTTTAATTTATCTTTAAATTTTCCTGGAACCATTTTATTTGAGGTACTTAACAATGGCTGGTCTTCCGAAAAATTTGAGAAATTAAAGCAATCCGATTTTAATTTTTCGTAGAAGTTATCTCTCTGAATGTTGGAGCAGAAGGAATCAGTATCTGTAAATATTAATTCTACATTAAACTTTGGTTTCAGAAAGTTATAGAAGAAGTTATACATGTGTAATTTGCTCAATTCTGAAATCGTCACATCTATATAATAAGGTTTATCCAATAAAATATTTTTCTTTTCCATATGAACAAATGTGAAATTTTCTGATAATTTAACACAAGAAATGTATCTGGAATTTGCATTTAAGTCTTTTAGTTTCTTTTTGTTGTGCGCACCTCACGGTTGTAAGCACTTTTCTAATTTTAATGGAGAAGTATACCGCTTTATATATGTGTTGTGTGGTGTTGTGTTTCCCACATTGCCCAATTACGGATTATTTCCTTAATTAAACAATGAAGGCCGCAAAAATCCCAGGCCGTCTCCTTAGGGGAAGATGTTTTTAAGATGAAGTCTAATGACGAACAATATTGTTATCCAAATTATATAATGTTATCCAATTGTTTAATATATATTACTCCAAATATTATTAATATGTTTTCCATAAACCACTCAGGTTTATGGAAAACATAATAATAACAATATTTATTGAAAGGCAAAATATCTAAAGATACAGGCAGAAACATTTAATCTTTCTAATAACAAATCATTTATCGTGAACTTAAGAAAGAAAGAACTTAAAGAACTAAATGAACTATGGAATCCCTTTAAATTTAAATTTAAGATTAAGATAGCAACTCTACAATCAAAGGAAGGATAAGCATAGCGTGTTTATATATCCTCCTTAGTTCGTCCGACAGCTGTGTCATCAGGTTGGGGTCAGGTGACACTTCAACTCTGGGTAGGGAGTCATCTCCTTATGTCACCCTTTGGCCGACGAAGGGGAAAACATCTCCGTCACACTGCGACTGATGTGGAGACGGAATCTCAGCTGGTCGTCACATAGGCAGTTGGATAATTGATTGCTGAAGAGAGGCGGCTGCATCATCTTGGTTCTGCTGAGAGAGGGAGTGTGTCCCTCACTGGTCCGACGATTCGAAAGCATAATTCAGTTTCTCTGCTTCGAAGTGCCATGCATCAAAGTCTACATTGAGTTCGCCTAATTCACCATAGTTCCTATACTCATTTCCAATGATTCCGATATCTAGATACTTCATTTCCAATACTTAATCTGCCGGGGCAGGCCAAAGCTTTGGCCACCCCATGCTTCTCTCACTTTGTCGCTTTCCGAGTCTAACAGCTACACTCCACTGTCTCTAAAATCTCGGGTCTAGCTCAGTCCTGTTCTACCTCACTAGCTATTTCCCACGTTTCTTTTCCCTTGTTTTTCACGAATAGGTGGTATGTTCAATCGACCATCTACAGCATCTGCAGATGAACTTACGAATCATAAATTGCAACCAGGGGAATTGCTAGATGTTGACATCGCCGCCTGGGAGAAGGGGATTTCTCTTTGGTTAGTATAAACATTGGGCGATGTTGTCCAGTTCTAAATCTGAAGTTGCTATGGGGATGATTTCCCGAATACAGCTTCCAGTGTGAGGTCGCATTTAATTTGTTGGCATCCATTCGCATCCCCAGAGAATTCCGTGTCTGACCTTACACTGTAAGGGAATAAATCAGGGTTCTGCCTGTCGTCTACCCACGGGGCACTAGTCGGAGTGTCGTGTTGTTTATCAGAAGGATGTGAAACATGGTCACTGGGCGTACTGTGTGTGTGGCCTTTCGTTTGCAGCTGCGAATTCCATCCCCTCCTAAAGTGTAACTAACGTGGTATCTGTTCGTGTGTTCCCTCTGTGTTGGGATAAAACTCAATATATGAGAAATTTAATAAAAATGAATCGTTATGCCTGATGTAAAATCAGAGCATAGCATTTTTAGTAGTAACAATGCGCCAATTTATTCCTTTTTCTTTTGTTTTCTATCGTTTTACCATATGTTGCATTATTCATCAGTTTAAAAAAGTCCTTCTCAAAATTTTTTATGCCTTTTATTCCTTTTGTTGTGTTAAAATCTATGTAAAATATCAGCCACGGTTGTTGATCAAATTCTAATATTGTTCAACAACCGTGAACATTTTTCATTCTTAGTCCCAGCTCTACATAGATTTTAAGTAACCGGTAATGAACTATATAATTTTGCTTATCAAACAGATTTGGTATTAAGAATGAGATGTTATGATCACTGAATTTTAATTTTTCGGGAGCCAAGGGGACATCATTTCGCAAATCGTGCAGACGTTTTTTGATATTCTAAATCAACTTCGAAAAAATAACCTTTTTCATTGTCGTCTGGAATACTAAGGACGTCAATGTCCGCGTACCCATTTGAAATTGCCGATTGGGAGAGGGTGAGACCATATAAATTATTTGCACCGAAATACATAATGTAGTTTTGTGGTTTGCTGCTGTCGTATTGTTCTAGTAAAGGATTATTGGCTCGCGCAAACCTCGTAGACACTAGAGATATTCCTCCTCGTAGTGACTGAGGTAGAGCTAGAATTTACAAAACGTCGTTTTTTGTAAATTCTACCTCTACTTCAGTCATTTTCAAACAGGCAGAGAATGACAAAGCAACAGAGCTGAAATAATGGAATGTGTCGAGTTTGTAATAATTCATGCATGAAGTGAAATTTTCAAAAATATATCCGAGAGTAACATATCAGTGAGCATGTATAGATCATGGCATTCACCGAAAGTTCTTATGGAAAAGTGTTCCCACAGAGCTTTTGCCCTGTGGGATTTTTCTCCGGTGATATTTTCTTTCGATGGAAGCGTTGTTTCCATTCGCAAATTCGTCAAGAACTGAGCGCTATTTTGCAAATAGTCGTAGGGAAAATTACCTTTGTTTTTCAAAATTTGCTTTTGGAATTCATTTAGATTATTTTCTTCACAATATTGATAATATTTGGAAACTATTCGCATTTTTTGCCAGAAAATCCAGCGAAGTGTTGAGAAACATGTATGAATCAATAAATTTAATTAGGCCAAATTTTATGTATATATATTTTTTAGTATTCTGGGGTATGACTGAAATTTTCCCCGTTTTATCAAATTTCCACAATTTTTTTACTGTAATGTGGCCATCGAATCCCCTGAGATTATTATCTCAGGGGATTTTATGTTTTATATAATTTATATTCAAACAATACTGGTATTTCTTGTGAAAATTTGTATTGCAGATTACATTTGTTGTGAGCAGCACCTCTGAATTTTCCCTTTAAATGATCGTGGTCTCACCTTATCGATTTCCAGTGTTTTCCCACAGTGTTTTTCCAGTGTTTTTGGCAACACTTTGCATCATTAAAACTCTGCCAATCAAAATAAGTCATCTGAATGTTGTTTTTCTTTAAAGTTTTCATCATGTTTTCGTCGTCGATCATTTCATTTGAAAATCGTTATATTGCTTTTTCGCCTCTGTACTTTGCTGGTTGTTAGTTTTCCATGTGGGCGAACTATGATTATGCAAACCCCGATGGTACTAAATATTTAGTTCGTATCCTACATAGGTTAATTTTGCATCTGGAATATTTTGAGAAACATTCAAAATCCGCATATATTACGTAGTGATGTCTCAAACTGTTCTTGACTGCACGGAATTTCATAGTATTTTGTGTGGGATATTTAATATTTTGCAGTTTGTTCTATTTATAGTCATTGAAGTGATTATCTAAGAAATCTTCTCTGTAGAAATTGTGAAGATAGTTTGGAAGGGAAAGATTTACTTTTGTGTTTTAAAAAATATGCTGCAACTACTGCAATTTTTTAATCCAACAGTAGTAGGAATCGATACCTTTCTTTAAAAGTAACAGTTGTGTGGGTTTTTTAGCACTATTCTTTGAAACATGTAACGTTTCTAAACCATTTTTCTTAGAAACCATTACGTTAATAGAGAATTTGTTTAATTCCTCGAATTTTGGAATTTGATTGATGATTACTGGATAAGTAAGCGATGATGTGTCTAAATCATTTTCATAATGTCTATAGTTTTCCACACGATGAGGATTATCATTAGCTGGATGTAAAGCAGATAATATTGACCAAGGGAAGCATTTATTGTTATAGTTTTGAAAATTTACTATTCATTTGGTAAATTTTAAATGATTTGGCAAATCTATGAAAGATGCTCCAACTGCATTATATTGTGACATTTGAATTTCCAGTGAAATAATTTTGTCGAACACCCATCCGCTTCCCTATTTCACAAAACTTTCTATATATTTATCGATTTTAGTTACATACAAATATTTCAGAAATAAGTTTAAATTATCAGCCAAAGGGATTATTATTTCGTTAGGTGTTGAAAAATATCCTGAAACTCTTTCTTCCTGCTTTCAGGATTCATGACACTTTTGAATTTTACGTGCAATATGATTCTAATTTTTAGAGGTTGACTGAGTTTCTTACCGATAATACGTTTCCATTTATTGTTATTTTTCACTAGAAAGCTTTTTATATCTTGCCGCACGTCTATATTATCTATTTTGCATATACCAAAAGTTTTTCTGAAAGCATTATCTCTTTTTATATGATCATCTTTCAGATGTCTGCTATAATTGTCATTTCTATTAAAGCTAGAGTCGCAATATTCATCATCATCATGATCCTCAAGCAGCCATGGGCTACGGAGGTCCAACCAGACCGTGCAATTTAGTTCTCCAAGCAAGTCTATCCAGAGCTACATCTGCTGCATCTGGCCACTGCACAACAATTCTAACAAGGTCCTGTTTGACATTGTCTGCCCTCCGCATCTTAGGTCTCCCCTTCTTTCTGAGGCCTTTAGGCACACCGTTCATAACCCTATTCGCCAATCTATAATTATTCATACGGGCAACATGGCCAAACCAACGGAGTCTCTCTCTGCACAATATGCTGCTTAAAGGAGGTTGCAAACTCCTTTGCCTAACCTCATCATTAGTTACAAAGTTGAACCACCTAATGCCCAAGATACTGCGTAAGCATCTGGAATCAAAAGCATCTAGTTTACACAGCGTCCACGTTTCACTACCATAACTAACACTAGAAAGAACCAAACTCTTATACAGTCTAATTTTAGTCTTTAGGTGTATAAGCCTATTTCTCCACACTCTCCATAGATTCTTAAAAGTCCCATCAGCAATCCCTGTTAATCTCATGCCGCACATATCTCCATTATCTGTTGCTTAGCTCCCAAGGTAATTAAACTGTGACACCTGCTCAAGACTGCAACCATTCAGATTAACTGAATCACAGCCTGCCTGACCAATTTTCATCATTTTAGTTTTCTCTCTGTTTATAACCAAACCTACTCTACTACCAGTCTTATCAACAGCTCGAATGAAAGAGTTCATCTCATCAACATCATTTGCCAAAAGGACTAAATCATCAGCATAATCTAAATCAGAAATTTTCGTATCTCCAGCCCATTTAAGGCCAAAATCTTTCCCTTGAAGTGAATTTCGCATAACATAATCAATAACCAAGCTAAAGAGAAAAGGAGACAAAATGCACCCTTGTCGAACACCAGAAGTAATGCTAAACCAATTGCTACAAGCCTTACCAACTCTCACACACGACTCGGTGTTATTATAGAGAGCTTTCGTAATGTTAACTAACTTGTCTGGTATACCATATGATCTCACAATCAACCACAAATTATGACGATCAACAGAGTCGAAAGCCTTTTTGAAATGAACAAAGCTAGCAACCAAAGGTTTCTGAAACTCTAAACATTTCTCAAGAATCTGCCTATGTGAAAATATCTGATCCACACATCCCCTACCACTTCTGAATGCACATTGCTCATCACGCAATTGACTGTCAACCAGATTCTTAATTCTATTAAGCACAATCATGGAAAGAACTTTCCCTGGAACAGAGAGTAGGCTAATACCCCTATAGTTATCACAAGAACTGCGATCACCTTTTTTGAAAATAGGGATAACAATAGCTCTGGTAAAATCCTTAGGAACCATGCCTTTATCATAAAAGATATTCAGAATTTCAGTCATCCAAGTGGTAACCGAAACATTCCCAGCTCTAAGCATTTCCGTAGTAATTTCATCTACCCCTGGTGATTTATGAAGTTTAAGTTTAGAAAGAGCCGAAATAATTTCAGATTGTGTTATAGGGCTAACATTAAAGCCACCAATCCATCTATCATCATTGCAAACAATGGGAGTAGAACTAACCACATAGTTTAGAACATCACTGAAATGCTCATCCCACCTAGACATGACAGAATCCTCCCCTTCTATAACCTTACCTTGTTATCCTTCAATCCCTGTACACCTGTCCGTTTTCTACCACCCAAAACATTAACTATCTGGTACAGCTCTCTGCTGTTGTGCTGTCTAACTGCTTCCTCGACTTTGTCAACCAAGCCACCAAGCCAAAGATTGTTTTCAGCTGCTAACTGATCCTTTATACTTTATTAAGCTCTCTGTAAGGCTTTCTATTTGGACTAGTAGGGTATTGATTAAGGACATTCCTGCAGTTCTTTCTTTCTGAAAAAAGCTCAAGTGCCTTATCACTCAGATAATTCTGTCTTCTCTGCTCCTTTTTTCCTAAAAGAGTACTGTTAGTTTCCAAAAAAGCCTGTTTGAAATGGTTCCATTCTTCCTCAGCTTCAGTAGTAAGCAAACCATGACTGTCACAATGATTGAGTAACCTATCATGGTAACGTGTAGCTATAATTGGGTCTTACAGAGCTTCAGAATTAAAATAAATTTTTTAACCTTAGCACAACGCTGTTTAAGTTTAAGTTGCAAAACACTTTTAACAAGGTAATGGTCATATCCAATTTCAGCTCCCCATATACCCTGTTATTCCTAACAGAACTAGCCCATTTGCTGTTAATTAATATATAATCATTTATATTGTTATACGGCCCTTCAGATGAAACCCATGTGTACTTATGTACCATTTTTATTCTTAGTATATATATATAAATGATTTATGTAAACTTGATATAATAGGAAATTTAATTGCTTTTGCTGAAAATACAGCTTTAATTTATACTGCTGAACATTTAGTTTCTTTAAAAATTAATATAAATTTAGATATGATTAAAATTAGAAATTGGTTTCTAAAAAATAAATTACTTTTGAATGTAAATAAAACAAAATATATCCATTTCAGATTAAAAGGACAATGTGTTTTCACATAATAAAATATTTTATCATGCTTTGCAATGTATTGGAGAAAATTGTCCCAGTTTCCCTGTTAAGGGGGGGGCGGGGGTGGCTCAGTCGGTAGCGCGCCAGGCTCGTAATCTGTAGTTCCCAGGTTCGAGTCCCAGCTTGGTCAGCGTTGAGATTTATCTCCGCAAAATTTCCCCGCCCTGCCCACGGTCAGTAGGGGACACCGATGAGCTTGGAAAGGCCGCCGTCCGTCGGATGGGACGTTAAGCCGTGGCCCCATGTGCGGGAGAGCCATACCCTGTGCACGTTAAAGAACACGCTGGATGGCCTTGACGGGAGGCTACCATCTGTCTCCCAACAGCTGTTCCAGTGGGTCCCCTCCCCCAACCTTCTCTGAGCCTTCGGGGTCCATGTGACCTGGCCATTTAGCCCATGGTGTGCAAAAAAGCGCCGCTCAGAGGTGAAACAACCCAACCCTGTTAAGGGAGTTGATTGCGTTAAATATTTAGGTGTTTATATAGACTGTAAATTAAATTGGGAGGAACATATGGCAAATATTATTATAAAGATAAATATTGTAATATCACGGTTATATTATATTAGACAATTTGCAGATATTTCAACTTTAAAGGTGATATATAATTGTTAGGTTAAATTGTATTTGCAATATGGAATTATTTTTTGGGGTGGCACATATTATACTAATATTAACAGATTAATTGTAGCTCAAAATGGAATTATAAGATGCATATTGAAACAAAGAAAATATGAAAGTGTTAAAAGCTTATATAAAGATGTTGATATTTTAACAGTTAGAAAACTATATATATTCATTCAATTTTAAGACATTTGTTCAAAATTGGTCAGACCAAACCAAAACATAAAATTTGCAAATTATAACACAAGATAGAGTAACTCTCGTTGAATTCTTACCTAGGAAAACTGTGGCTAAAAAACATATCTGCCTTGCGCCAAAATTATTTAATTTTTTGCCAAACAACATAAAAATGGAACAAATTTACATATGTTTATTTCAAATCTTCGTAAATGGCTATTATGTATTGACAATATTGAGGGGGTGGGGGTTGTAATATAATTTCACATTTTTTTTATCATTCATCAAACTTTTTTCTTTTCATTTGTTCAAATTATTTTGTTTTCAATTACTTTAAAAATGATTAAACGTCTAGATCCTTTGTTGCCGAAAATGATTATTCAGACGTTGAGTTTAAATGAATTCCACAGGCGAGTTGATTAACTTTTGTGGATTTCTGTAAATTTTAATTGAAATATTTGTGCCCACTGGGCTAGACCAATGTAATCGGGTGTATTAATATGTTAAGAAGTGAATAAAATATTATTTTATTATTTAAAAAAAATATGTGAGCTATTTCAAATTTATACAGCGTAGCCCCAACTCTCTGAATAATGACATTTTCGTCATTTTTCTTCTTCTATTTTTATGGTATGTTTCACACCGCGTTCTGCCGAGACGAGGCAACACGTCCGATTTAGTGGTAAGAATAAACTTATATTTTGACTATTTTTGTAATGTCATATCTGTCCAAGAATCTTTGGTTGAATTCAGGATTTCTCTTCAACGCTTGGGCAAAATCCTTTATCTTATCATTCGTATCTAGTTCATCTTCAGCTCCGTTGTACAAATACTTATCCATTTTCGAACTGTCTGTCATATCTTTGAATCATATCATACTTGTGGCAACACTGCGTGAAAAATCTTCGGTAAAATCAATTAAGTTGTGAATTGTGGTCGTAACTCCTGGCAATTCAATATCTTCCAATTCTCTATGTTCAATAAAATTCTGAGTTCTCTTGAAAATGTTGTACCCGTTATTGGCCGTCGTAACTACATCATTGCCGCCGATATCAGACCCATCTGTTTTCAGTATTTTGCCTCTAACGGGTATATTATCAGACCCATCTGTTTTCAGTATTTTGCCTCTAACGGGTATATAACTGTTTTATGGATGTAGAAAAACGTTCATATCTTTGATAAATATATTTTTCCAGATTTTTAACATTCACATTGGTTTCCCAATATTCCAAGTACTCGTATTTGTCAATTTTGTCATTGAATTATCGTCTATTGAGTCTTTGAACAAATTACAGTATGAAACTTCAACGTCTATATATATAGAACTTACTTTATGACTTTATGATTTTTAGACCATTTCCGTAAATTAACTTATTAAGAATATTTCTGCTCGTTATTATTATTAATAATATTATATATAATTATTTATAATTATTGTTATTATTAAGTCTCGTTATGTTGGGTGCAAACTTTCCTTCGTTTTTTGCTGTATCGATAATTTTCAATTCGAAAACTAGTGTTTCTCGCAACTTTCCTTCAGAAAAATCAATTTTATAATCCTCTTGCCAAAAATCTTAATATGGGGAGGTTGCTTTCTAGTATTATAGAACTAGGATCCCCAAAGACATTTTTGAAAACATCATTAAATCCGTCTATATCGTACATTCCATTCAGGGAAAGTCATTTTATTCCATTGCCTTCCATTGAAGTATTTCAGAGTGTCATTGTTATATTTATCACTGATGTTGTACCAGGAATACCACATATTGCTACCGATCAATGCTATCTCGTATTCACCATTGCGCATGATCAGCGTTTCATAATTAATTTCCAAATCTTTGGGGTTGTACGCCGTAATAGTAGAGAAATTGATAGTTATAAGTACCATCTTTATTAATGTAGTGTAGTACTATGTAGTACTCTTATGCTAGTTGTCCGACCGTTAGGAGTTTGTTCAAACTGTTACAATACATCATATGGACTTATGTTTTTTTTTCTTTGTTTAATGTAATAGATGCAGTAGTAACTGCATTTTCCAGAGTAATTTGCTTGAATATGCGAAGAGTTATACACGATAGGCTTTGAAAATGTAAGTAAATATTGTTTTATTTCTTGTAGTGGCGATTGTTTAATGTAATAGATGCAATAGTAACCGCGTTTTGCAGAGTAATTTGCGAAGAGTTATACACGATAGACGTTGAAGATGTAAGAAAATATTTTTTTTCTTCTTGTGGCGATAAACCGAATGGATCAAAGTACTCGACGCAAGGTCGCATCATTGAAATAAGCTACCCAATGAGTTCCTGAACCATGGGAAACGTCAAAGCTCACTATACCATTTCATTCTTGAATATTTTTGTTGGCAAAGAATCGATAGAGTATAATACTACGGAATCCTTTTTTGTTTATTATTATTTTTTCGATATCTAACTTACTTAATGGCTCTTTTTTTTTCAATCCCTGAGCTATTTGTTTACCTGGAATGTATAACTTTTTTCCTTTCTTTTATTTTTAGATAAGCCCGCTGCGCTTTACTTTCCATTAATGTGTAAACTTTTTCACAGAACGTTTTGTGCAAGTTTAGTGCCAGCATATCCCGCAGCTCGAACTGCAGCTGCTTTTCTCAATGCTACGAGTGCAGGTATTAAGAACGGAAGAAATCCGCCGAGCTGTGTTTTACTGAAACGAAGTCGAACTGGCGTTTTAGATTTTTTTCATTTTAAAGATTTTTTTTTGTACTTAATTTCAAAATATCTTTGTCGTTTTTCTGTGGATCAGTACTTAATGATATAGGATTCTTGTTCACAAACGCAGGTTTTAATTTTACCTTTTGTCCAGGAGTTCAACTAGTTAGATAAGTGTGATACATCATTACTCTTTATTATACATAAATTAAGCATGTATTGCGTCAAGTGTAAAATGAAAACTTTAACAGAATAATGTTCAATGTATCAAATCAAAGAATAATAGAGTAATGATGGGTTGGGTTGTTTTACCTTTGAGCAGCACTTTTTTGCACACCATGGGCTAAATGGCCAGGTCACATGGACCACGAAGACTCAGAGAACATTGGAGAGGGGACTCACTGGAACAGCTGTTGGGAGACAAATGGTAGCCCCCGGTCAAAAGCCATCCAGCGTGTTCTTTGATGTGTACATGGTATGGCTCTTCTGCACATGAGGAACAAGCTTAATGTCCCATCTGACGGACGGTGACCTTTCCAAGCCCATCGGTGTCCCCTACTGAACGTGGGCAGGGCGTGAAATTTTGGGGAGATAAATCTCAACGCTGACCCAGCTGGGACTCGAACCTGGGAACTACAGATTACGAGCCTAATCCCGATACAGATTCTAGAGTAGTTACAAAACGATATATAGAGAAAAGAGAACTGTGCAGTAATGATGGTGTTGATTACGATGCAAGCAATAAACGTATAAAAAATCTCGCAGAACCGACTGATTCATCCAATGCTGCAACGAAACCTTAGGTCGACAATTTGACCACTATTCGAAATAGCCCAACCAATACATTGATGAGAAATAACAATGGGCTTTACGTTTCGCGAAGCATTGCATTCGACGGTCATAGTTTCCATGCAGAAAATAAACAAATCATTGATATTTCCGATCCCGAGTCTGATTCAGCTGCTGTAACTAAAAGATATTTGGAAAAGTCGCATTAACTGGCGAGGATGTTTTCAATTCGAACAATAGAATAGGAAACCCGGGGGAACCGAGGCACAACAGAAATGCGACAACAAAAAGTTACGTCGGCAGCTTAACAAAGTTAGATATTAACCCAACCAATGCTTTATTGAGAAACGAACCAAGTACGAACCTACTTTTCGTACCAAGTGAAAGCAGATTCAATGGCGGTGCAACAGGACAACGAATTACGAATTTTGGCACTCCAATTTATCAGAGTGACGCTGCCACAAAATTATACGTTGATAAAAATACTCTAATTTGCATTACCTACCGCGATAAAGAAGAGAAAGTGGACAGATTACACTCCCATCCAATTATTCAGATAAACACAAAACTCGATCTATTAGCGCTCCACATTTTCCACGATAATTACAATCTCTGCATTTTTAATAGCCACATGAGCAAAGTGGTCTGCTGTTCAACAAATCGGTCTTTTAGTATGAAATACTGTGTAAACCTAGATGATAAAAAATTCATTGAAGCAGCAAGACCACAAAATTAACAGTTTTACTCAATTATGCCTGCAAACAAAAATTTTGATCGAGTAAGATTAGTGTTTCACTCGCTAGTCACTATCCAGATTATAAAGAGAGAACTGTACCTGGACGCATTGTGTCAGACTTTCATCACTGGGTATATATTTTTATTTTGTATGAATAAAGATGAAAGATATTAAACAATTACATAACATTATAGACGAAATATTGAAATGGAGAGCCATTACAAAATCAAAAACTGAAGACAATATTTTGGAAGAAGTGCAAGTTAAGGAAACTCTCGAAGATATTTCACAAACCGGTGGTAGAAAAGTTAAAAGATTTGGAAACAGTTCGTGAGAAAACCATGGAAAACATAAAGGAAACTGTAAAAGCTTTAAAACCTTAAGAGAAAGCCGAGATGCCCGAAAAATCGTTCATGTATAATCCAGATTCCAACTTGTAAGATGAAATATTAAACCAATATAAATTAAAACTTCCGAGTGAAATCTTACATGCGAAAAATCCCACTCCTGAGCTGAAAGAAATTATTTATCAAACAATCGACCATGTTCAGAAACTGGGAGACAATAAGGCTGCGGAAACGAAACGTTCTGTAGAACTGCTGAGAAATATCAAATTATCGAAAATCACATTGACTCACTTAGAAAATATTTAAAAATAATTAAAATGATACTAACAGTAAATAGAAAGTCAACAATCGGGTTCAGGATTATACTAGAATTTCGATGATATTTGATAAAAATTATCAGTTTTGGTTACCAGTAAACGAGCTGGAAATACCAGTACAGAAGTTGTAAACGAAATTGTTGAAAATTTGGATATTTCGCTAAGAAACGAAATCATTGACAAAAATGAATATAAAATATTATTCAATTGTTATTTATTGTTATAAATATTAATGTTGCTTTTTAGAAACCATCAGTATTAAAACCAAACTTTTAGCTCGATTAGAAAAAACGTTAATGTACTGGAAAGTCTAAAAGTGTAGCAAAACTACTGACGATGAAATCGAGTTTACTTCCTATACATTTAACGCATAATACTTGGCGAATGGGATACTACGAAATTAGCTTGAGCTTTGTAGCTCAATTAGACGATGAATAATAACGCTTTAAATTAAAAAGGTTTCCATCCACCCTTCCCGACCCTAACTAACGATTCAAGATCCTAGCACAATTAGAACACAGGTTATCTTTTGGCAAAATCTAAAAGGGTCTAATCCGTAAAACCGAAACTAACGGGTCCTCTTCGAAACATTTACTGTCTAGTTCTCGCCGAACATTAGTTTGAGATTTGTGGCTCAATTAGAAGACTATGTATAGATTCTATGTATAGATTCTTCTATGTATAGATTACATATGGAGATGTAAAAACAAGTGGGTTCGACTCACTTTCTAAACAAGTTAACGGGTCCGAGATCGTCTGCAATTGAATTAACGGATGTAAATATTCGGATAGAATTATATGTATAGATTACATAGACGGATGTAATCTATACATATAATTCTCCGATTTCTCTTTGCAGACGGTCTCGATGAATAATAAATAGTCCATAATAAATAATCCGTAATTTATACATATAATTCTCCGATTTTTCTTTTGCAGACGGTCTCCATGAATAATAATAATATATGCATCCGTCATTGTTGATGCTTTGCTGATGGAATAATGTTCTATGTATAGATTACATATTCGGATATATTAATATTTTATGCATAGATTACATAAATGGCAGCACTTTCTGAATGATAATAAATAAATCTTTCTCTCCAAATAAACTATTTCTGTTTTCCCACTTCCTTGTCTAATTAATTGAACATTTTTTCTCTTTCCCATATCATGAGGTATAAGCTTTTACATCATGTTATACATGTATACACAGTCGTATCAGAATAATATGACCACCTACCTAATAATGGGAATAACCACCCTTGGCCCAGATGACAGCGGCGTGATGGAGTGGCATGGATGCAATGAGGCCCTGGAAGGTTGCCAAAGACACACATGCCCATTCGGACTCCAGCAGAACATGGAGGTTCTGGAGATGGCGTAGTAGTGTAGCACGCCAAACCTGTCAATCCAAATGGTCCCACAAGTGTTTTTTTGGGATTGAGGTCGGGCGATTTCGCCAGCCAAGGAAAAACGGAGACTGCTGTCATATTTCTGGAACCAGTCATGCACCACCTTAGCGAATGGAAGGGCGCATTGTCTTGTTGGTAGAGACCATCAAAACCAGGGTAAACGTCCAACATGAAGAGATGCATGTGGTCAGCGAGGATGGACAGGTAGCCATTGACATTCAGGGACCCATCCAGTAGGACCAGCAGTCCCAGGTCATAGAAAAACTTCCCCCAGGCATGCACACTGCCACCTCCAGCCCACTTGACTGACAAGCGTGTCCGGGTGTTGGTTCTCATGTGTCTGACACCGTATCTGCCACTGCCCGTCACTTTTGTGGAGTAGAAACTCGCTTCGTTGGAGAAGACAACCTTTCTTCACTCTTCCACTGTCCAATGACGGTAGTCCTGTGTGAACTGCAGGCGTCATTGCCGATGGACCTTGGTTAACATGGACACCCATATACAGCGTCGACTCTGGAAACCCATGCGTAACAGTGTTTGCTCTACTGTTATCGGGGACACGTACCTGGGTGCACCAGCGTTCATTTGAGTGGTCAATTGCTGAACTGCTGCGCGTCGATTGCTCTTTAGCAGTCGACAGAGGTAATGTTCTCCTCTGGGGGATGGCCTTTGGGGCTCCTCAGTTATGACGTCTGGAGGTACCTGTGCCAGTGGTCCATTCTTAGTACACCGTTACTACAACACCTCGCGAACAGCCGACAATGTTTCTAAGATCATTATACCCTTGGCGCGGTAGTTGATGATCATTCCTTTTTGAACGTCCGTCAAATTAATATCTCTGCCCATTGTGCTCACGTTACGCACTGTAGCTCATCTGTCCTGGCCAGCAACTTATATCTCCGTGTGGGTCACCTTGTCATGTGTACTCTGTGATGCGCCTGGTCGAGTACACTGTGATTCAGTGGGTGATCTGATACGACTGTGTACGTATATAATGATTATTTAAGAGCTTTACCACTGGTCGACTTTAACTCAGTGGTCTAAGGCATCAGGTTTTTTGTGGGCCACTTGGTCCCAAGTTCAAACCTGAGACATATCAAAAATAAAAAATTTATTGAAGTCCCACAAGAAACAGACGCCTTAGACACATGTTGCGAATCAGTTGGCCCATTATGCTGCAATTTTTATCGTCGCTGCTTCTCGATTTCAGCGAAAATATCCTGATTTTTTTCATTACTTACCGAAATTGGGGAACTTTCTCATTTCATCCCCACTCATCCCCACTGGAGCAAAGCAAATCCATACATTCAGAGATAGCACTTCAAAAACTATCATTCCATCATATCTTTTCTCTCCCAATTCCCGAAAACGTCAATTTATCTTTTGATTTCGAACTGTCGTGTTTTTAAACTAATTTCCCAAATCTGTCTTGCTTTAACTTCTCCAATTTTACCGGGTTTTTACAATCCAAACAATTCAGTGAAGTGCAATATTTTTCCCATTCAATAACTGCAATATTTTACCATTCAATAACTGCAATATTTTACCATTCAATAACTGCAATATTTTCCCAACAAAACCCATCGTTTCCTGTCTCTTCACGCAGAGCACCTTTCTGAAAATTCGTTTAAAGCTCATCTCCCCAAAAGTCTCCCATAGGTTAACATGGAATTCCCTGTACTTTAACATTGTTCCATAACCCCCAACTCCTATACTACTCATGAAGCAACAGAGAATTTCTAATATGGGAAACAAGCTGATAGTTTACGGTCTGTTTCTGTAATTATTCCTTCAGAACTATAGAAAAAAAAGTTTACCAGGTTATACCTTTAAATAATTGTATATCAAGTTGTGCAATAAATTTTGCATTTTCTTTCAGCGACTCTCCTAACCGTGGGGCCCGCGCATTGCAGAGATTGCGGAATCTATCAGTACGCCTCTGGTAGTAGTATTGAAATTCCAAACTTAATATGCAATATGACATCACTACATGCAATATGAGTTGAAAGAAATGGGGCATTACTCGATAACACATGAGTTAAAGAAAATCTGAGGTCACTATGCAGCACATGAATTATAAGAAATCTAAGATGTGCCTGCCCGTAAAATACACCACAAAGAAGATTTATGAGGAAGGCAAAATTTCAAAAGGAAGAAATATCCATGCCTTTGTCCGGTACTCGAACCCTAATCCCTTTATTCTGCAACTACACACGCTAACCATTCTACCACCAAGACAGCTGCTCAAATGTTAATTGTTAACAAAACGTGCTGAAGTAAATACAAAATTCCCTTTCTAACTATGTATAATTTTTCTTCCCGTCTTAGCCATGTATGAAGAATTGTTGTGTTTATATTCAGACAATATTATTAGTATAATTAGCTTATTAATAGTCTATCTTAAAGATAAAAATGTAATTGCACAAGACAAAACTGAAATCGATTCCGAAACGAAAGCGTTAAATCCGAACTGGAGAAATAATGTTTTGTTGATATTTATGATAAATATCTATGCTTTCAGCCAAGAAATCCTGAAGCATTTCAGAGCCAAGCACTCTACATTAAATAAATTGGATGTCTGTCAAAAAAATATTTATAACGAATGACTTGAAGAAAAAACTACTTGGACAGCAAAACATTTTCAAAAAAAAAGTTAAAGTATAGATATATTCTGAGACCCAAATGATTTGCCAATAGCAGAAGAGATAACGATTACAAATTGGCCTTTTACAGACACTGAATATTTTTAAAGAAATATATGCAAATAAGTGTGAATAATATTTGCCTGAGAGGAAATGGGGTTTCAAAATTTAAGGGACTTCTGTTCAACGATGAATTTCTTAAATATAACAGTCGTTCGAATGGAAATTGGCAAAACTACACTTGGATAATAGACTTCTTTCAATGTAATAAACAGCGATTTCAGATCGGGTAATAGATTTGTTTCAATGTAATAAACTGAGTGGTCTTTGTGCCCTCACACAGGGAAAACTGTATACATAGAAGGACCTCATCAACACCAAAATCAGTGGCAAGTATTAGTTTGAAAGTGATAGGTATTTTGTGGATTATAGACCAACCCAGTATGGAAAGCATCGGAAGTTGAACAATATATTAACATTTTAATCTGATTATCAGAATCCTCTGTTGATTGAGTTTCAGGAGAGTAGCAATACTTCAACTCTTAATGATATTGCTAAACTATGGGGATTTTCAAAGCAAGCAATGAGTCAAAGAGCAGATGTTTTGTTGCATGACAACATCCTTTCCCATACTACCTAAGTAATAATAACAACTTTGAGCAAGAATGGTTGAAATGCTTGGAACATCCTATCTGTACTCCTGATAATGTCCCTTAATAGATTTCCACATTTCTGAACCTGTAAAGAACACCATGAAAAGAAAGATGTTTAAGTCGAAAGAAGAACTGCAGTTCATCATCACAGACAACATCATGCAAAACTAATTTTAAATAATTTTAGAATTCCCAATCTGTTTGCAATGAGCAAGCCTACGACGGGAAAAGATTTCAATAAAGAAATTCTTTTAAAAAAATATAAATGTGTGAATAATTTAAATCTGTAAATAATTAATCGTGTGAATAATTTAAATCTCTCGTTGATTGAGTTAGCTGGTATTTGTAGAGAAGGAGTTTCCTCTATGACACGGATTCTCAACTTTTTATGCTTCACGTACCCCCTGGAAATGTGTATGTACCTGTGGTACCCCTTGTATAGATAGATAAAACTGTAGTTATACTATAACAATGAGAATAAAACTGTTACTAGATCTAGCGACTTTTGAGCTCTCACGGTGTACCCCAAAAATTTTACCGCGTACCCCACGTTGAGAACACCTTACTCTATGTAATTGAGAAGCTCTGATGCAGTAAGTTTGAAAGAAAACATAGCTGAAAACTTGTAACTGATAATGTGATGAAAATTTTTAATTGCGGATAAATATAATGCTTTAAGATTATTATTTATTTGTGTTATAATATAAATATTCGTAAAATCATTTTTCCTCGTATAATTTGTTACTTTCTGTATTTGGTGCAACATTTTTAGTAACAATCGTAAGATACTAAATGTATATAATTATCTCAGTGGAAGTACATTTAACTCTTTGTAACAGATATGAACATTACCACATTTTCTTTTTCGCATTATGCAGCTAATTTCATTTTTTTCTCTTCCTATAAAATTTTTTATAGTACTATATGTGCACCTTTTCATGGCATAATTCCATATTTAAAGTAAGACTTACATTTTTTTCTCCGAAAATTTATCGGAAAATAAATTGGAAATATACACACTTTTTAAGTGATATATTTTTTAAAATACATGGAAGAAAGGTTCATATTAATGTAATAAAATTATTCAAAATTTTGCTAACGCACGCTACTATTAATATTCATAATTATTAATTTTATATGAAGATAATCAGGCATCAGGATTTTAAAAGAGGAAAACGTGTTTCCAAAGAACTTTTCCTAAGGTGATGCATAACTCTGAGCTTTTTATCGTCTACTTGAGAAATAATTATTGCTATATAAATAACGAACCTTGCTCAATAAAATATAAATCATCGTTTTCAATAGTTCATAGCCATGTATCGGCAAATTGTACGAATTTCTCTTCGATACCATGCTTGATCCCCAGAGGTGAAAACCTTCCTAAATCCGTTTTCGACTTCCTGAAATGTTTGAAATAGCCTACCGCAAAAAAATGAACCACGGAGCGAAAGAGCTAGGTCCCCTATACACTGGGTGAGGGACATACATTAATCAGAGAGAAAGCCAAAATGCAAACCACCATACCTTCAACTTTAAGTAATACTTTCCACATTTTTTTAGCCATTTCATTTTACTTTTCAAATTAATTTGAAGAAAAAAAAGGGTTTTTACGTATATGTACTTCAAATATTCATCGCGGACGCAAAATTTCTTTCGTTGCTATCATTTCAGGTAGACCTACATCTAATTCTTTTGTCATATCGTACAGACATGACAAGAACCGGCCAATCCTAGCACCTAATGTCCGACGCCGCCTTCTCGTGGTGCATACCGTTAGTCCATTCAAAAGAGATACTCTCTTGTGGAAGTTAACGGAAGAAGAGGGCTGCCAGATTAGTCTAGCCTATTGATCTGGACAACTCTGGCTACTTTTCTTTTTTTTTCTACCCTGCTGAGGAGTGGTCACTCATGGTCTTGGTGCTGACCATGTAAACCTACTGGACTGCACTGAAATAAGGCTCTGAGCTTGATTATGGATCCTGAATTTGCTGCACTGGTGGGCTTCTGTGGTGGGAAATCCTTCCACTGTGTTTTCTGTTTGTTTGTGGGTTGACAGCCCCAATTGAATATATTCACAGGATATGTTTATCAGCCGGTGGATAATCCTGAGCAGAGGTCATCGCAGGCACCTGAATTCTTTGCTTCCACTGGCATCGTCAAATTCTACAATGGGGGAAGTTTCCAAGTGTAGATGGCTTCAGCCTTTAATGGTGGGGGAATGGGTCTTTGCCAAAAGGCTGCGATTAGGGGGCTGTTTGATATTGTCCCCATTCCGTCTCTCAATAAGCATAGTTTCTTTAAACATCCCACTAACCATTTTCTCTCCATAGGTAGTTGGAATGTGAGGACTTTGCAGAGAACGTTTTCTCTTGATGTCCTCACACAAGAATTCCACCGTTATAATTTAGATATTCTCGGCTTGTAAGAGACCAGATGGACAGATAAAGGTCAGATTCTTAAAAATAATCTTAAATTTCTCTTTTCAGGGAGGAACGATAATAAGCATAATCAAGGCGTGGGTCTGCTTCTCAGCAGACACACTAGTGATGCTCTTCTAGGATATGAGTGCATTAATGAAAGGTTTCTTACAGCAAAATTTCAGACAAGTGTTAAAGACTTGAATGTTATCTGCTATTATACCCCAACTGAGGATGCCGATGAGGATGAGAAGGATATATTTTGAATTCACTCAAGAAAGGAGATATTACTCTGGTTCTAGGTGATTTCAATGCAAACGTTGGTGCTGACTCTGACCTTTGTGGGGAGGAGCAATAGGCCTTTTTGGTATTGGTAGCTGCAATGGCAATAGGCAACGTCTCCTACAGGCAAGTAAACTCAATGGATTCAGAATAACTAATACTTATTACAAACACCGCGACATACATAAGTACACATGGGTTTCCCCCGATCGGCTGCATAAGAATATGTTTGATTATATATTAATTAACAGAAAATGGGCTAATTCTGTTAGAAATACCAGGTCATATAGGGGAGCTGAAATTGGATCTGACCATTACCTTGCTAAAAGTGCTTTCAAGTTAAAAAAGTGTAGTGCTAAGTTTAGAAAATTTTATTACTGAATCTCTGATCTTTAATATTAAATCTCTGAAAGACCCAGTTATAGCTAAAGCTTAGCATGATAGGTTACTTAGTCATTAGGACAGTCATGATTTGCTTACTACTGAAGTTGAGAAAGAATGGGACCATTTTAAACAGGCTTTTTGGGAAACTAGCAGTACCTTTTTAGTTAAAAAGGAGCAGAAGAGGCAAAATCATTTGAGTGATATGGAGCTTGAGCTTATTTCAGAAAAAAAGAACTGCAGGAATGTCCTTAATCAATACCCTACTAGTCTTAATAGAAAGCATTACAGAGAACTTAATGAGCGTGTAAAGGATCAGTTAGCTGCTGATAAGAATCTTTGGTTTGATGGCTTGGCTGACAAAGCTGAGGAAGCAGTTAGACAGTACAACATCAGAAAGCTGTACCAGATAGTTAATGTTTTGGGTGGTAGAAAACGGACAGGTATACAGGGATTGAAGGATAAACAAGGTAAGGTTATAGAAGGTGAGGATTCTGTCATGGCTAGTTGGGCTAAGCATTTCAGTGATATTCTAAACAATGCGGTTAGTTCTATTCCCATTGTTTGCAATGATGATAGATGCATTGGTGGCTTTAATGTTGGCCCTATAACACAATCTAAAGTTATTTTGGCTGTTTCTAAACTTAAACTACATAAATCCCCAGGGATAGATGAAATTACTACGGAAATGCTGAGAGCTGGGAATGTTTCTGTTACCACATGGATGACTGAAATTTTGAATATCTTTTATGATAAAGCCATGGTTAACAAGGATTTTAGCAGAGCTATTGTTATCCCTATTTTCAAAAAAGATGATGGCAGTTCTTGTGATAACTATAGGGGTATCAGCCTTCTCTATTTTCCAGGTAAAGTTCTTTGCATGATTGTGCTTAGTAGAATTAAGAATCTGGTTGACAGGCAATTACGTGATGAGCAATGTGGATTCAGAAGTGGTAGAGGCTGTGTAGATCAGATATTTTCTCTTAGGCAGATTCTTGAGAAATCTTTAAAGTTTCAGAAACCTTTGGTTGCTAGCTTTGTTGATTTCAAAAGGCTTTCGACTCTGTTTATCGTCATAATTTGTTGTTGATTGTGAGATCATATGGTATACCTGACAAGTTAGTTAACATAATGAAAGCTCTCTATAATAACACTGAGTCGTGTGTGAGAGTTGGTAAGGCTTGTATTAATAGGTTTAGATTGCTTCTGGTGTTCGCCAAAGTTGCATTTTGTCTTCTTTTCTTTTTAGTTTGGTTATTGATTATGTTTTGCGAAATTCACTTCAAGGGATAATTTTGGCCTTAAATGGGCTGCAGATACGAAACTTTCTGATTTAGATTATGTTGATGATTTAGCCCTTTTGGCAAATGATGTTGATGAGATGAACTGTTTCATTCGAGCTGTTGATTAAACTGGTAGTAGAGTAGGTTTGGTTATAAACAGAAAGAAAACTAAAGTGATGAAATTTCAGTTAATCTGAATGGTTGCAGTCTTGAGCAGGTGACGCAGTTTATTTATCTTGTGAGCTATGTAACAGATACTGGTGATGAGCGGCATGAGATTAATAGATGAATAGGGATTGCTGCTGGGATTTTTAAGAATCTATGGAGAGTGTGGTGAAATAGATGTATACACCTAAAGACTAAAATTGCACTGTATAATAGTTTGGTTCTTTCGGAAGGAAAACTGATGCTCTTGATCTAGATGCTTACGCAGTATCTTGAGCATTATGTGGTTCAACTTCGTAAGTAATGATGACAAAAGTGTCGGCAACCTCCTTTAAGTAGCATATTGTGCAGAGAGAGACTCCGTTGGTTTGGCCATGTTTCCCGTATGGATAATTATAGATTGGCGAATAGGGTTATGAACAGTGTGCCCAAAGGCCTCAGAAAGAAGGGGAGACCTAGGATGTCAAACAGAACAGTATTATAGTCGAAGGTCTGGGGACGGAAGTGAGCAATTAAAAATGGCAGCCTAGAACTAGGTCATGGCTTAGAGGTTATCGACCCCGCACTGGTGTGATGGGCTTTGATGGGGAGGGCTTAATTTTCTTGAAGGCGTCGGGGTCAATGACCCCCACTTCCGTGATAGGGAGGGCTTAATTTTTTGTGACGTCATGGTTTTTTCTCTGGTCATTGACCCCTGTATGGGGAGACGGCCTAGGAAAGGCTTATATTTTGACCAGTTATCCACCCCCATTTCTTACTCCCACACATGTGCTGGGTCCGGGTTCAGAGATTCTTTCTTGTGCAAGACTCCCACACTTGACTGGCGTTAACCCTTGAAAAGGCCCCATGGCACTATGGTGTTGGCATAGGTACTCACATCCTGAAAAATGACCGTTGACGGAAACAAGTTCGCCCACGTAGATAGAATCGGTCACAAGGAGGGATCGAAATTTAAAAAAAATGGTCACCATTGGTGGGAGGTGGGAGGACTCGTGCATGCGCATTGAAAGACTCCCGCACAGCCTGGCTGCTACCGTGGCATACGTTGACCCCTGTATGTGGCAGACGGCCTGGGGTACCCACACTTTGACGTTGTCCTACGGAGGGCTTAATTTTTGGCTCCCCCATTTCGTGTATCTGCCAACCTGTTTCACAGATTTTTCTCGAATGTTGTGCACTGGCGTCCTATCATTTTTGAACTCCCATTTCTGGCCCCTAAGCACTCCATATGGACGTACTGTAGAGTGTGGTGGAGCACGCGAAGCATGACGTCATAGGAACGCTCTAGGTTGCATCGAGGAGTGATTAGACCAGTTCAGCTGAATTGAAGCGTACGCCTTTAAAACGTCAAAATACTAGAACATAGGCATTTGGAATTATACATTTCTAATAAACCTGTACGAGGGTTGTGGCGTGCAAAACAGAAAGCTACATTCACGGTACCTAGAATAAAAAAAACTGTTTGTGTAATATATACATAATTTACCGGTCAAAATACGTGCAGTGCACAAATACTATCATTTTAAATATTACGTTTAAGTGTAATTTACCGTACGTTTTAAACTGTCCCGTGGCCAAGTGGTTAGCGCGCTCGGCTACTGATCTATGGGACCTGAGTTCGAGCCCCGGGTAAGGCATGGATGTTCGTGTTGTTTTCTGCTGAGATCCTGCCATCCTCTCAGATCTTCTACTGTGGCATATAAACTGACAGGCTCCTGTCAGACCTCTGTGGCAAACAGCTGCTTGAGGGGGTATTTATTTATTTATTTATTATTATTATTTATTTAAAATATACTCACGATGTTTGTATGACATAAAGGTGTGATTCAAGTATATTTTACGTTTAATAAATAATTTATCAGTCGTTTAAAATACAGTCACGGTGTTTGTCACGGGTCGCGATATAAAGGTGATTCAATAAATTATGCGTGTAAGTGAAATATATTCACGTGTAAGCGTACGTTATATGTCCTCGTATAACAACTTAGGTTCTACACGTCACTGAATAAAAATAAGATAATGTTTAACAACATACAAAAAACTTTTTGAGTTCTCGAGATCTGCATACTGGAAAATTTGGAAACATCACACGGGACATTGAATATAAAAAAATTTCTAGCAATCCAGAAGGGTGAAATATCTAAATAATTCTAGTAGTTTAATGCGAAAAAGTTTACAAGTCAACCAGTTTGAAAATGTACTTCTTGAAAACGAATGAATATTCTGACCACGTTAAAGCAGATGGTGCGCTTCCCCGCAATACAACACCCCAGGGGTTAAAGAATCTTTCTAAAAACTCGTGTAACTTTGGCACAATACACCATGGACAAAAGAATCAAACCCATTCATAACGTGTTTTTCTAGGATGCGACATCGATATGAGGGTAAACCAGCTTCCATATACACAGGTTATATTCACTGGGCTGATGATTTAAATCAAATATATACACGTCAAATGTGTAACTTTGACGGAACGCTTTTCTGCAATACACCATGGACTAAAGAATGAAACCCATTCACAACGTGTTTTTCTAGGATTCGGCATCGATATGAGGGTAAACCAGCTTCCATATACACAAGTTATATTCACTGGGCTGGTGATTTAAATCAAATATACACACGTCAAATGTGTAACTTTGACGGCACGCTTTTCTGTAATACACCACCCCAGGGGTTAAAGAATCAAACCCATTCACAGCGCGTTTTTCTAGGATGTGCCATCGATATGAGGACAAACCAGCTTCCATATTCTTAGGTGGTAGTGCGAACTGAAAAAAGCTGTCAAAGTACATATTGGGATATTTACTGTCTGGTGATTTAAATCAAAATGACATGAATACACACGCTATATTCTGTAAATGGTAGCTAGGTAGTCACTGAAAGGAGAGCTATGCACCAATCCCCTGTGATGATGCATAGAACCGGCCAGGCCTAGCACCTAATGTCCGACCCCGCCTTCTCGTGGTGCAGACCGTTAGTACAGTCGCTCAAAAAAGTATCCGAACGCTATGGTTGATTACAGAATTCAGCAAAAATATCTGGCAACGATTTTTTTAGAAATTAGTGACCTGGCAACCTTCGTGTACAGTATACAAAGGTTGCCAGATCACTAATTTCTAAAACAAATCTTTGCCAGATATTTTTTCTGAATTCTGTAGTCAACCATAGCGTTCGGATACTTTTTTGAGCGACTGTACCTTTCAACAGAGATACTCTCTTGTGGAAGTGAACGGAAGGGGAGGGCTGCCAGATTAGTGTGGCCTACTGATTTGGACAACTATGGCTACTTTTTCTTTTTTTTTTCTTTTTTTTCTACCCTGCTGAGGAGTGGTCAACCACACAGGGTCCTGGTGCTGACCATATAAACCCACTGGACTGGACAGATATATGGCTCTGAGCTTGATTATGGATCCTGATTTTGCTGCACTGGTGGGCTTCTGTGGTGGGAAATCCTTCCACTGTGTTTTCTGTTTGTTTGTGGGTTGACAGCCCCAAGTGAATATATTCACAGGATATGTTTATCAGCCGGTGGATAATCCTGAGCAGAGGTCATCGCAGGCACCTGAATTCTTTGCTTCCACTGGCATCGTCAAATTCTACAATGGGGGAAGTTTCCAAGTGTAGATGGCTTCAGTCTTTAATGGTGGGGGAATGGGTCTTTGCCAAAAGGCTGCGATTAGGGGGCTGTTTGATATTGTCCCCATTCCGTCTCTCAATAAGCATAGTTTCTTTAAACATCCCACTAACCATTTTCTCTCCATAGGTAGTTGGAATGTGAGGACTTTGCAGAGAACGTTTTCTCTTGATGTCCTCACACAAGAATTCCACCATTGTAATTTAGATATTCTCGGCTTTCAAGAGACCAGATGGACAGATAAAGGTCAGATTCTTAAAAATAATCTAAAATTTCTCTTTTCAGGGAGGAACGATAATAAGCATAATCAAGGCGTGGGTCTGCTTCTCAGCAGACACACTAGTGATGATCTTCTAGGATATGAGTGCATTAATGAAAGGTTTCTTACAGCAAAATTTCAGACAAGTGTTAAAGACTTGAATGTTATCTGCTATTATACCCCAACTGAGGATGCTGATGAGGATGAGAAGGATAGGTTTTACGGAAAACTTCAGGATATTTTGAATTCACTCAAGAAAGCAGATATTACTCTGGTTCTAGGTGATTTCAATGCAAACGTTGGTGCTGACTCTGACCTTTGGGGAGGAGCAATAGGCCTTTTTGGTATTGGTAGCTGCAATGGCAATAGGCAACGTCTCCTACAGGTAAGTAAACTCAATGGATAATAACTAACACTTATTACAAACACCGCGACACACATAAGTACACACGGGTTTCACCCGATGGGCTGCATAAGAATATGATTGATTATACATTAATTAACAGCAAATGGGCTAGTTCTGTTAGGAATACCAAGTCATATAGGGGAGCTGAAATTGGATCTGACCATTACCTTGTTAAAAGTGTCTTGCTTAAACTTAAAAAGTGTTGTGCTAGGATCAAAAAATTTACTTTTAATACCAAATTCTGAAAGACCCAGTTATAGCCAAAGCTTACCATGATAAGTTACTTAGTCATTATGACAGTCATGGTATGCTTACTACTGAGGAAGAATGGAATCATTTTAAGCAGGCTTTTTTGGACACTAACAGTACTCTTTTACGAAAAAAGGAGTAGAGGAGACAAAATTATTTGAGTGATATGCCATTTGAGCTTATTTCAGAAAAAAAGAACTGCAGGAATGTCTTTAATCAATACCCTACTAGTCCTAATAGAAAGCATTACAGAGAACTTAATAAACGTGTAAAGGATCAGTTAGCCGCTGATAAGAATCTTTGGTTTGATGGCTTGGCTGACAAATCCAAGGAAGCAGTTAGACAGCACAACAGCAGAGAGCTGTACCAGATAGTTAATGTTTTGGGTAGTAGAAAACGGACAGGTGTACAGGGATTGAAGGATAAACAAGGTAAGGTTATAAAAGGTGAGGATTCTTTCGTGTCTAGGTGGGATGAGCATTTCAGTGATGTTCTAAACAATGTGGTTAGTTCTATTCCCATTGTTTCCAATGATGATAGATGCATTGGTGGCTTTAATGTTGGTCCTATAACACAATCTGAAGTTATTTTGGCTGTTTCTAAACTTAAACTTCATAAATCCCCAGGGGTAGATGAAATTACTACAGAAATGCTTAGAGCTGGAAATGTTTCGGTTACCACTTGGATGACTGAAATTCTGAATATCTTTTATGAAAAAGTCATGGTTCCTAAGGATTTTACCAGAGCTATTGTTATCCCTATTTTCAAAAAAAGTGATCGCAGTTCTTGTGATAACTATAGGCGTATTAGCCTACTCTCTGTTCCAGGTAAAGTTCTTTCCATGATTGTGCTTAATGGAATTAAGAATCTGGTTGACAGTCAATTGCGTGATGAGCAATGTGGATTCAGAAGTGGTAGGGGATGTGTGGATCAGATATTTTCACTTAGGCAGATTCTTGAGAAATGTTTAGAGTTTCAGAAACATTTGGTTGCTAGCTTTGTTCATTTCAAAAAGGCTTTCGACTGTGTTGATCGTCATAATTTGTGGTTGACTAACCACATTGTTGTGAGATCTTATGGTATACCTGACAAGTTAGTTAACATAATGAAAGCTCTCTATAATAACACTGAGTCGTGTGTGAGAGTTAGTAAGGCTTGTAGCAATTGGTTTAGGATTACTTCTGGTGTTCGACAAGGGTGTATTTTGTCTCCTTTTCTCTTTAGTTTGGTTATTGATTATGTTATGCGAAATTCACTTCAAAGGAAAGATTTTGGCCTTAACTGGGCTGGAGATACGAAACTTTCTGATTTAGATTATGCTGATGATTTAGCCCTTTTGGCAAATGATGTTAATGAGATGAACTTTTTCATTCGAGCTGTTGATAAGACTGGTAGTAGAGTAGGTTTGGTTATAAACAGAGAGAAAACTAAAGTGATGAAAATTGGTCAGGCAGGCTCTGATTCAGTTAATCTGAATGGTTGCAGTGTTGAGCAGGTGTCAGTTTAATTATCTTGGGAGCTATGTAGCAAATAATGGTGATGTGCGGCATGAGATTAACAGACGAATAGGGATTGCTGCCGGGACTTTTAAGAATCTATGGAGAGTGTGGAGAAATAGGCGTATACACCTAAAGACTAAAATTAGGCTGTATAATAGTTTGGTTCTTTCTTGGGTTAGTTATGGTAGTGAAACTTGGACACTTTGTAAACAAGATAACAGGAAACTAGATGCTTTTCATTCCAGATGCTTACGCAGTATCTTGGGCATTAGGTTATTCAACTTTGTAACTAATGATGAGGTTAGGCAAAGGAGTTTGCAACCTCCTTTAAGCAGCATATTGTGCAGAGACTCCGTTGGTTTGGCCATGTTGCCCGTATGGATAATTATAGATTGGCGAATAGGGTTATGAACAGTGTGCCTAAAGGCCTCAGAAAGAAGGGGAGACCTAGGTTGCGGTGGGCAGACAATGTCAAACAGGACCTTGTTAGAATTGGTGTGCAGTGGCCAGATGCAGTAGATGTAGCTCAGGATAGACTTGCTGGGAGAACTAAATTGTACGGTCTGGTTGGACCTCCGTAACCCATGGCTGCTTGAGGATGATGATGATGATGATATTCACTCTCTGATGATTAAAATCAAAAACGACATAAATATATACTCTCTGATGAGTAAGTTGTCTCGTACACGTATGAAATGTACGGACAACAAAGGGTGAACTATAAGATTTTATGGCTGAGGTCTTGCACTCTGTCCATGCTTTCAGTTTAAAACATAATTGTCTGCGCGTTTCAAGTTGTCACAGGACGCGTGATTTTTACTAGGTGTATTAAAGCCACAACAATCGCCCACAACAGTCGCCCACTAATGGCGATGCTGACTTTACCCCAATACAGTTCTTTATATATCCTGACACATTCTTCCACGGTCACGCAGTCGGTCAACTGATATGGAGGCAGACGAAGACCTTGAAAGTCGCTGTTCGAAGGGGACACTCTCAGGAGAGGATTTGAAAACTCAAGTCCTGAATATTTTACCTAGAATTATGTGGCTTTTCACTCTAGATAACCCGTTATTTTCTAAGACATAACAAATATTCTGATATAAATGAAAATGGTGGTATTTCTTTGAACGATATCACTTATTTAAATTCAGAAACTATATGACCCTATTGTCCATCTTTATCTGGATTATCCCTGTTCATTTTAATATTATTCTCTCTCGACCTACCTCCTAAGTTTACTATCATATTGCGTGTTTGACCGTGTAACTTGTCATTTTGTTTATATGCAATACTTGTAAATATATTTATACTATCCTCAAATGCACTGTGACATTAAACCAATTGAACGTTTAATATCCAGAATTACCTTACCCTCTGCATGGAATAAATTATTAAGTCTGACAGTTATGCCAAACTTTTGTATTGGTCCACGAATAAAACCGTGTACCAGGGTGTAAATAATTCATGGTGAGATATACACTCTAAATCGTAAATGGCGACCACATTTTCGGTAATGCAGGGATCTAAAGTTTAGGAAATGTTCTGTAATACTTCGAAAAAAACGATCGAAAAGCGAACTGTCTTTGGTACATTTGAAACTAATAAAAACTTTCGCATGCACACTTGTAGTGTGGATAAAATGAGAGTTGTGACGTCCACTGCTCTAAAACAGGTTTCCTGTGGTCAGCGAAATTTCCTTGGGCAGTCAATAATGGATTTTCCTACGGGGGAACATTGTTTGGTGTAACTAAGGAAGGTAATTTCACTGACTTATTATACTAAATAACTGAATCTTTGCTATTGACCCGAAATTAACTGATATAGTGCAACCGTATGGACTGCGCTATTGGTAAAGAATGTTTTACTGCGAACACTAATCTCTTTCATATCGGGACTTAAAATTACACTCGCAAACGAGTTATAATTCTAGGGGGTTATACATATACTTCACTTGTAGGAAATATTTTGTTCATGTTGGAAGAAAATTTAAGATTCTTATTTCCTGTGAAAGTTTATTTCTCTTATAGGAACGTATAAAGGTAACAGTGTTTTGGAATATAAGTTTAACCCATAATTGGTTAATGCTATCACATTTGAAAACTAAATTGTTCCCACCAAGACATGTGAAAAAATTTCTCAGCGTAAAACTCGTGTATCACATTTTGTGTTCTTCGAGATTCACTTAAAACTCTTCTGGTCATTTACATGCAGATTTTTTTATTTCTGTGTAATTCCGGTGTCGGGGAAATTAGCCGTCCCTTTCTTCCTATGGTTATTTTTCAAAATAGAATGTCAGTCGTCTTTATTTCGCTAGTTCGTATATGGTTTAGGCTTCAGGACGAAAAACTGACGAAACAATCAGATACACTATTTATTTAGCAAACTTTTCACACTATTAGTACATATTCAGAGGTGCGTACCATCGCGCCGTACTTTTAGTAACATAGGAAAGTTTTATTCAGACATGAATGATATATTATCTAAACGATGTAACTCAACTTCCTCCTCTTCCACAAAACGTTTAGCGATATCGGTGAATGTTTCTTACGTCTTCTATGAAATAGCCTTCAACTGTTATAGCAAAGTACGGCGAAGCTGACTTTACCCCAATACAGTTCTTTATATATCCTGACACATTCTTAACTGAACGGTGCAGAGTCATAGAGTTTAGTTCTTCAGTTTAATTCATTCACTTTCCATTGTTGAAACCTTTACTTGGTTCCTCAAGGCCTTTAGATGAGTTTGTATGATGTTGAGGTAGCGTCTGATTTTGTCTGGTTCTGACGAGTTCATTACAGATAAGATTTCATGGTCTAGCCATTGCGAAGATGTTATGGCTTTGCCTTCACATTAATGGCTTTTAAGTCGCGCTACAAGTCCGATGACGTCCTTGTTACACTGTAAACAAACGGCACGAAATCCCTTTCCTTTAAGGTATTTCTTTAAACCTTTCCAAATAGGATCGCTCTTTCGTCCTGTCATGTTTAAGGAGTCGCTTACTGACAGCAAATGATACAGACACACAGTGGTACTTATAATTTAAATAAAACCTTCAGCAATTCAGTGTGAACTAGATCTCGACCAATGAAACGCTTCTGCAAGATTCTCCTCTTTCTTCCTCCCCAATTCTATATTCCCCCATTCTCCTCTACTTTCCTCTCGTAATCTATTTCCCACCTCCAACCACCCCACCCTTCCTATCCTTTTCTTTTTTCTACCTTCTTCTTTTTATAGAGCATTAACGATCCGATCCGGAGAAAATTCTTTAATTTTCGACTTAATAAAAGGCGCTCATGGGTGCAGTTTGTAAATTGGATTTTGGTGAGTTTCTTCATCGCAAAGGCGCATGTGGTGGCTAGCTCCATTTTTATAGTGTTGGTTTGAGTAATTTTAAGAAGATGTCTTTAGAAAAGTAATTGGCTATGTTCGAAATGTGTCAATCTTCCCAGTAACACTTCTAAGCCTAAATTAAATAAACAACAGAAAGTACAGCAACAGAAGAACGTGTCATCGCGTGCTGTAACAACAGTTGACATGGAGACTAAAAGTTGTACAACAGATAAATCTAATGTGTGAACGTGTATAGCGTCTAGTCTCGTTTTCTTACATATATCAAAAGAATTGTAATAAGAGGTAAATCAACCTGAAGTACGAGAGGAGCTTCTGGATTAAAACTGATATTAAACGCATTAATCAGCATTTCAACTGAATTAAATCCCCAATAATGTTATTCAAGACTACCTGAAGAGTATGAGAAATTAATAAGCAACTACTCCCTGCTTTTTCCATTACTGGGACAAGAATAAGAAAGGACCTAGAACTTCAGCAAATGAAGAAATACTTTCTAACATAATCATTGTATGCCCCAATTGAAGTATTATATTCAATAAAATCAGAAGATGTTGAGTCAATCATTTTACCCACCTTTTTGTTTTGTTGGAGTTGTAGATCCAAAAACCTTCAAGAATTGAAAATGCACACAGAGCAGCAGGTGATTTTTACCCCTGCATATCTGTTACACTACAACATGTAATTTGTGGAAACAAGGGCAGACTGTAATGCATGTTTGGAGAGAATTTATAACAAATACCATGTGAGGACCAGATAGATCTGTTAATGAACCAAATAAAGAATATATATATATTTTTGACCTGTAAATGGTAGCTAGGCGTAAACTGGAAGGAGAGCTGTGTACCAATCCCTAGTGATGATGCACAGAACCGGCCAGGTCTAGCACCTAATGTCCGACCCTGCCTTCTCGTGGTGCAGGCCGTTAGTACCTTTCAAAAGAGATATTCTCTTTTAGAAGGGAACGGAAGGGGAGGGCTGCCAGTTCAGTATGTCCTACTGATCTGGTCATCTATGGCCACTTTTTTCTTTTTTTTCAACCCTGCTGAGGAGTGGTCAACTTCACATGGTCCTGGTGCTGACCATTTCACCTACTAGACTGGACTTGTTTATGGATTTGAGCTTGATTATTGATCCTGGATTTGCTGCACTGCTGGGCCTCTGTTGAGGGAGAGTCTGCCTCTGTGTTTTCTGCTTGCTTCTGGGTTGCCAGCTCTAAGTGAACTGAGGCATGGGATACCTTATATCAGCTGGTGGATAATTCTAATCAGAGGCCATCGCAGGTACCTGAACCTTACTTAGCTAGTTGGGCATCGTCAAGCCTAAACTGGAGTAATGTGTCTCAGGCAGGCCATATGGCTCTTGAAAAAGTCCACTTGAAAAGGTGGTGCCTGAAGTTTCTACCAGCATCGGTGACTTCAGCCTTTAGCGGAGGAGGAACAGGTCTTTGCCCCATGCGTGCGATCAGGGGGCTGTTTGATATTGTTGGCCCTACTAATCTCAATAAACCTAATTTCTTGAAAAATCCTACTAATCATTTTCTCTCTGCAGGAACGTGGAACGTGAGGACATTACATAGAGATTATTCTCTTGATGTCCTCATGCAGGAATTACAGCGCTATAACCTAGATATTCTAGGCTTGCAAGAGACCAGATGGACAGGTAAAGGTGAGTTACTTAAAAATAACTTTAAATTTCTCCTTACAGGGAGGGAGGATGGAAAGCATCACCAAGGCGTGGGTCTGCTGCTCAGCTGACATGCTAGTGATGCTCTTCTAGGATATGAGTGTATTAATCAAAGGTTTCTTACAGCAAAATTTCAGACAAGCATTAAAGACTTGAATGTTATCTGCTGTTATGCCCACATTGAGGATGCAGATGAAGATGAGAAGGATAGGTTTTACGAACAACTTCATGATATTTTGAATTCTGTCAAGAAAGGAGATATTACCCTTGTTCTAGGCGACTTCAATGCCAAAGTTGGTACTGACTCTGACCTTTGGGGAGGAGTGATAGGCCCTTTTGGTATTGGTAGCTGCAATGGCAATGGGCAACGTCTCCTACAGGTAAATAAACTCAATGGTTTCAGAATAACTAACACATATTACAAACACCGCGACATACATAAATACACATGGGTTTCACCTGATGGGCTTCATAAAAATATGATTGATTATATATTAATTAACAGCAAATGGGCTAGTTCTGTTAGAAATACCAGGGCATATAGGGGAGCTGAAATTGGATCTGACCATTACCTTGTTAAAAGTGTCTTGCAACTTAAACTTAAAAAGTGTTGTGCTAGGGTTAAAAAATTTACCTTTAATACTGAAGCTCTGAAAGACCCAGTTATAGCTAAAGCTTACCATGATAGGTTACATAGTCATTATGACAGTCATGGTTTGCTTAATACTGAAATTCAGGAAGAATGGGGCCATTTTAAACAGGCTTTTTTAGAAACTAACAGTACTCTTTTAGGAAAACAGGAGCAGAGGAGACAAAATTATTTAAGTGATAAGGCACTTGAGCTTATTTCAGAAAGAAGGAACTGCAGGAATGTCCTTAATCAGTATCCTACTAGTCCTAATAGAAAGGATTACAGAGAGCTTAATAAACGTGTAAAGGATCAGTTAGCTACTGATAAGAATCTGGCTTGATGGCTTGGCTGGCAAAGCTGAGGAAGCAGTTAGACAGCACAACAGCAGAGAGCTGTACCAGATAGTTAATGTTTTATGTGGTAGAAAACGGACAGGCATACAAGGATTGAAGGATAAACAAGGTAAAGTTATAGAAGGTGAGGATTCTGTCATGGCTGAGTGGGCTGAGCATTTCAGTGATGTACTAAACAATGTGGCTAGTTCTACTCCCATTGTTTGTAATGATGATAGATGCATTGGAAGCTTTAATGTTGGCCCTATAACACAATCTGAAGTTATTTTGGCTATCTCTAAACTTAAACTTCATAAATCCCCAGGTGTAGATGAAATTACTACAGAAATGCTTAGAGCTGGGAATGTTTCAGTTACCACTTGGATGACTGAAATTTTGAATAACTTTTATGATAAAGGCATGGTTCCTAAAGATTTTACCAGAGCTATTATTATCCCTATTTTCAAAAAAGGTGATCGCAGTTCTTGTGATAACTATAGGGGTATCAGCCTACTCTCTGTTCCAGGTAAAGTTCTTTCCATGATTGTAAGAATGGAAATTAAGAATCTGGTTGACAGTCAATTGCGTGATGAGCAATGTGGATTCAGAAGTGGTAGGGGATGTGTGGATCAGATATTTTCACTTAGGCAGATTCTTGAGAAATGTTTAGAGTTTCAGAAACCTTTGGTTGCTAGCTTTGTTGATTTCAAAAAGGCTTTCGACTCTGTTGATAGTCATAATTTGTGGTTGATTGTGAAATCATATGGTATACCAGACAAGTTAGTTAACATAATGAAAGCTCTCTATAATAACACTGAGTCGTGTGTGAGAGTTGGTAAGGCTTGTAGCAATTGGTTTAGCATTACTTCTGGTGTTCGACAAGGGTGCATTTTGTCTCCTTTTCTCTTTAGTTTGGTTGTTGATTATGTTATGCGAAATTCACTTCAAGGGAAAGATTTTGGCCTTAAATGGGCTGGAGATACGAAAATTTCTGATTTAGATTATGTTGATGATTTAGCCCTTTTGGCAAATGATGTTGATGAGATGAACTCTTTCATTCGAGCTGTTGATGAGACTGGTAGTAGAGTAGGTTTGGTTATAAACAGAGAGAAAACTAAAGTGATGAAAATTGGTCAGGCAGGTTGTTGTTCAGTTAATCTGAATGGTTGCAGTCTTGAGCAGGTGTCACAGTTTAATTATCTTGGGAGCTATGTAACAGATGATGGTGATGTGCGGCATGAGATTAATAGACGAATAGGGATTGCTGCCGGGACTTTTCAGAATCTATGGAGATTGTGGAGAAATAGGCGTGTACACCTAAAGACTAAAATTACACTGGGTAATAATTTGGTTCTTTCTAGGGTTAGTTATGGTAGTGAAACTTGGACACTGTGTAAACAGGATAACACGAAACTAGATGCTTTTGATTCTAGATGCTTACGCAGGGTATTAGGTGGTTTAACTTTGTAACTAATGATGAGGTTAGGCAAAGGAGTCTGCAACCTCCTTTAAGCAGCATATTGTGCAGAGAGAGACTCCGCTGGTTTGGCCATGTTGCCCGTATGGATAATTATAGATTGGCGAATAGGGTTATGAACAGTGTGCCTAGAGGCCTCAGAAGGAGGGGGAGACCTAGGATGCGGTGGGCAGACAATGTCAGACAGGACCTTGTTAGAATTGGTGTACAGTTGCCAGATGCAGCAGATGTAGCTCAGGACAAATATGTTTGGAGAATTAAACTCGTGGTCTGGTTGGACCTCCGTAGCCCATGGCTGCTTGAGGATGATGATATATATTTCCTATTGTTGTAAGAAATGGTGTACTGTTAATAATCTACGTTATTAACCTGAAACATAAATAAATATGTTTGACCCCTTGTATTACATGTACTGCGATCTATGACTTTTGTTTTTCTCTTGGGGATGCTAAAGAAAATTCACTTACCTTTGAAGTTTCACGTAGTGGACCTGATAATCTGACTGAAAGGTGTCAATTCACAAGTATAAAATAATATATGAAAAGGGGGGAAAATCTTAAAGTGATATCTGAAAGCATAAAAAATCTGAAGCCATAAGTATAAGAAAAACAAAAGTATCAAAATTCTTAAAGTAATATTTGAAGACATAAAAATTCCTAAGCCGTAAATATGAAAAAAAAAACGTAAATATAAAAACTTCTTAAAGTTCAAGTATATAAAAAAACTTCTTAAGGTAATATCTGAAACACAATTGGGAGTTCTTTTTACTCTATCTGTAGAGAATTATGAACAAAGAAATTATAAAGCAGTTTTTGATTCTGCTTAAAGCAGAGGATTTGACCCTTCTGGAAGAAGATCTGCACATGCTAATTTGGTAAAATGCATTCACATGATTCATAAAAATTAGTAATTTTGAAAACAATGCATGGTTCAGCTTTTGGGGTTTTCACTGAATAACTTATTCGATGTTTTGTTCATCTGTTGGAATCACTTTCCAAAGTATAACATTTTACCAAATTAGCATGTGCAGTTCTTCTTCCAGAAGGGTCAAATCCTGTGCTTTAAGCAGAATCAAAAACTGCTTTATAATTCCTTTGTTCATAATTCTCTACAGATAGAGCAAAAAGAACTCCCAATTGTGTTTCAGATATTACCTTAAGAAGTTTTTTCATATACTTGTACTTTAAGAAGTTTTTATATTTACGTTTTTTTTTTCATATTTACGACTTAGGAATTTTTTGTCTTCAAATATTACTTTAAGAATTTTTTTCGTATTAAGAATTTTTATACTTGTGTTTTTCTTTATACTTATGGCTTCAGATTTTTTATTCTTTCAGATATCACTTTAAGATTTTCCCCCCTTTTCATATATTATTTTATACTTGTGTATTGACACCTTTCAGTCGGATTATCACACGGATACCGACAGGTTCCACTACGTGAAACTTCAAAATAAGTGAATTTTCTTTAGCACCCCCAAGAGAAAAACAAAAGTCATAGATCGTAGTACATGTAATACAAGGGTTGAAACATATTTATTTACATTTCAGGTTAATAACGTAGATTATTAACAGTACACCATTTCTTACAACAATAGGAAATATATATATATTCTTTATTTGGTTCATTAACAGATCTATCTGGTCCTCATATGGTTGTTGTTATAAATTCTCTCCAAACATGCATTACAGTCTGCCCTTGTTTCCACAAATTACATGTTATAGTGTAACAGATATGCAGGGGTAAAAATCACCTGCTGCTCTGTGTGCATTTTCAATTCTTGAAGGTTTTTGGATCTACAACTCCAACAAAACAAAAAGGTGGGTAAAATGATTGACTCAACATCTTCTGATTTTATTGAATATAATACTTCAATTGGGGCATACAATGATTATGTCAGAAAGTATTTCTTCATTTGCTGAAGTTCTAGGTCCTTTCTTATTCTTGTCCCAGTAATGGAAAAAGCAGGGAGTAGTTGCTTATTAATTTCTCATACTGTTCAGGTAGTCTTGAATAACATTATTGGGGATTTAATTCAGTTGAAATGCTGATTAATGCGTTTAGTATCAGTTTTAATCCAGAAGCTCCTCTCGTACTTCAGGTTGATTTACCTCTTATTACAATTCTTTTGAGATATGTATGAAAACGAGAATAGACGCTATACACGTTCACACATTAGATTTATCTGTTGTACAACTTTTAGTCTCCATGTCAACTGTTGTTACAGCACGCGATGACACGTTCTTCTGTTGCTGTACTTTCTGTTGTTTATTTAATTTAGGCTTAGAAGTGTTACTGGGAAGATTGACCCATTTCGAACATAGCCAATTACTTTTCTAAAGACATCTTCTTAAAATTACTCAAACCAACACTATAAAAATGGAGCTAGCCACCACAAGCGCCTTTGCAATGAAGAAACTCACCAAAATCTAATTTACAAATTGCACACGAGGGCCATATTACCTCGAAAACTAGAGAATTTTCCTCCGGATCGTTAATGCTCTATAAAAAGAGGAAGGTTGTTTGAAGGTGGAAATAGGTTACTAGAGGAAAGCTGAGGAGAATGGGGGAAAGTAGAATAGGGGAGGAGAATCTCGCAAAAGCCTTTCATTGGTCGAGATCTAGTTCACACTGAATTGCTGAAGGTTTTATTTAAATCATAAGTAACACTGTGTGTCTATATCATTTGCTGTCAGTAAGCGACTACTTAAATATGACAGGACGAAAGAGCGATCCTATTTGGAAAGGTTTCAAGAAATACCCTAAAGGAAAAGGACCGTTTGTTTACAGTGTAACAAGGACGTCATGGGACTTGTAGCGCGACTTAAAAGCCATCAATGTGAAGGCAAAACATCTTCGCAAATGGCTAGACCATGAACTCTTATCTGTAATGAACTCGTCAGAACCCGACAAAATCAGACGCTACCTCAACATCATACAAACTCATCTAAAGGCCTTGAGGAACCAAGTAAAGGTTTCAACAATGGAAAGTGAATGAATTAAACTGAAGAACTAAACTCTATGACTCTGCACCGTTCAGTTAAGAATGTGTCAGGATATATAAAGAACTGTATTGGGGGTAAAGTCAGCTTCGCCATTGGTACCTTGCTATAACAGTTGAAGGCTATTTCATAGAAGACGTAAGAAACATTCACCGATATCGCTAAACGTTTTGTGGAAAAGGAGGAAGTTGATTTACATCGTTTAGATAATATATCATTCATGTCTGAATGGGACTTTCCTACGTTACTGAAAGTACGGCGTGATGGTACGCACCTCTGAATATGTACTAATAGTGTGAAAATGTTACTAAACAAATCATCATCATCATCATCCTGAATCAGCCATGGGCTACCGAGGTCCAACCAGACCGTGCAATTTAATTCTCCAAGCAAGTCTATCATGAGCTACATCTACTGCATCTGGCCAGTGCACACCAATTCTAACAATGTCCTGTTTGACATTGTCTGCCCACCGCATCCTAGGTCTCCCCTTCTTTCTGAGGCCTTTAGGCACACTGTTCATAACCGTATTCGCCAATCTATAATTATTCATACGGGCAACATGGCCAAACCAACGGAGTCTCTCTCTTCACAATATGCTGCTTAAAGGAGGTTGCAAACTCCTTTGCCTATCCTCATCATTAGTTACAAAGTTGAACCACCTAATGCCCAAGATACTGCGTAAGCATCTGGAATCAAAAGCATCAAGTGTCCTGTTATCTTGTTTGCAAAGTGTCCAAGTTTCACTAACATAACTAACCCTAGAAAGAACCAAACTCCTATACAGTCTAATTTTAATATTTAGGTGTATACGCCTATTTCTCCACACTCTCCATAAATTCTTAAAAGTCCCAGTAGCAATCCCTATCCGTCTGTTAATCTCATGCCGCACATCACCATTATCTGTTACTTAGCTCCCAAGATAATTAAACTGTGACACCTGCTGAAGACTGCAACCATTCAGATTAACTGAATCACAGCCTGCCTGACCAATTTTCATCACTTTAGTTTTCTCTCGGTTTATAACGAAACCTACTCTACTACCAGTCTCATCAACAGCTCGAATGAAAGAGTTCATCTCATCAACATCATTCGCCAAAAGGCCTAAATCATCAGCATAATCTAAATCAGAAAATTTCGTATCTCCATTCCTTTAAGGCCAAAATCTTTCCCTTGAAGTGAATTTCGCATAACATAATAAATAACCAAACTAAAGAGAAAAGGAGACAAAATGCATCCTTGTCGAACACCAGAAGTAATGCTAAACCAATTGCTACAAGCCTTACCAACTCGCACACACGACTCAGTGTTATTATAGAGAGCTTTCATTACGTTAACTAACTTGTCTGGTATGCCATACGATCACACAATCAACCACAAATTATGACAATCAACAGAGTCGAAAGCCTTTTTGAAATCAACAAAGCTAACAACCAAAAGTTTCCGAAACTCTAAGCATTTCTCAAGAATCTGCCTAAGTGAAAATATCTGATACACATCCTGAACCACTCCTGAATCCACATGATCCCATCCCCTACCACTCCTGAATCCACATTGCTCATCACGCAATTGACTGTCAACCAGATTCTTAATTCCATTAAGCACAATCATGGAAAGAACTTTACCTGGAACAGAGAGTAGGCTGATACCCCTATAGGTATCACAAGAACTGTGATCACCTTTTTTGAAAATTGGGATAACAATAGCTCTGGTAAAATCCTTAGGAATCATGACTTTATCATAAAAGATATTCAGAATTTCAGCCATCCAAGTGGTAACCGAAACATTCCCAGCTCTATGCATTTCTGTAGTAATTCCATCTACCCCTGGGGATTTATGAAGTTTAAGTTTAGAAAGAGCGAAAATAACTTCAGATTGTGTTATAGGGCCAACGTTAAAGCCACCAATGCATCTATCATCATTGGAAACGATGGGAATAGAACTAACCACATTGTTTAGAACATCACTGAAATGCTCATCCCACCTAGACATGAAAGAATCCTCACCTTCTATAATCTTACCTTGTTTATCCTTCAATCCCTGTACACCTGTCCGTTTTCTACTACCCAAAACATTAACTATCTGGTACAGCTCTCTGCTGTTGTGCTGTCTAACTGCTTCCTTGGATTTGTCAGCCAAACCATCAAACCAAAGATTCTTATCAGCAGCTAACTGATCCTTTACATGTTTATTAAGCTCTCTGTAATGCTTTCTATTAGGACTAGTAGGGTATTGATTAAGGACATTCCTGCAGTTCTTTCTTTCTGAAATAAGCTCAAGTGCCTTATCACTCAAATAATTCTGCTTACTCTGCTCCTTTTTTCCTAAAAGAGTACTGTTAGTTTCCAAAAAATGCCTGTTTAAAACGGTCCCATTCTTCTTCAACTTCAGTAGTAAGCAACCATGACTAGATAATCTATCATGGTAAGCTTTAGCTATAACTGGGTCTTTCACAGCTTCAGAATTAAATGTAATTTTTTTAACCTTTGCACAACACTAATCTAAATTATAACGGTGGAATTATTGTATGAGGACATCAAGAGAATAATCTCTGTGCAGAGTCATCCCTTTCCAACTACCTATGGAGAGAAAATGGTTAGTGGGATGTTTAAAGAAATTGTGTTTATTGAGAGAGGGAATTCCGATAATATGAAACAGCCCCCAACGACCACTTCCCACAATACTAAAGGCTGAAAGCTATCTACACTGGAAGACTTCCTCCTATGTACGTTCCCCCTATTACACGTTTATTAAGTTCTCTGTAATGCTTTCTATTAGGACTAGTAGGGTATTGATTAAAGACATTCCTGCAGTTCTTTTTTTCTGAAATAAGCTCAAGTGGCATATCACTCAAATGATTTTGTCTCCTCTGCTCCTTTTTTCGTAAAAGAGTACTGTTAGTGTCCAAAAAAGCCTGTTTAAAATGATTTCATTCTTCCTCAGTAGTAAGCATACCATGATTGTCATAATGACTAAGTAACTTATCATGGTAAGCTTTGGCTATAACTGGGTCTTTCAGAACTTTGGTATTAAGAGCAAATTTTTTAATCCTAGCACAACACTTTTTAAGTTTAAGCAAGACACTTTTAACAAGGTAATGGTCAGATCCAATTTCAGCTCCCCTATATGACTTGGTATTCCTAACAGAACTAGCCCATTTGCTGTTAATTAATATATAATCAATCATATTCTTATGCAGCCCATCGGGTGAAACCCATGTGTACTTATGTGTGTCGCGGTGTTTGTAATAAGTGTTAGTTATTCTGAATCCATTGAGTTTACTTATTGACGTTGACATTGAAGTTGCCTATTGCCATTGCATCTACCAATACCAAAAAGGCCTATTGCTCCTCCCCAAAGGTCAGAGTCAGCACCAACGTTTGCATTGAAATCACCTAGAACCAGAGTAATATCTGCTTTCTTGAGTGAATTCAAAATATCCTGAAGTTTTCCGTAAAACCTATCCTTCTCATCCTCATCAGCATCCTCAGTTGGGGTATAATAGTAGATAACATTCAAGTCTTTAACACTTGTCTGAAATTTTGCTGTAAGAAACTTTTCATTAATGCATTCATATCCTAGAAGCAGACGCACGCCTTGATTATGCTTATTATCGTTCCTCCCTGAAAAGAGAAACAGGGAGGAACGATAAGAAACAGAGAGGAACGATAATCTTAAAAATAACCTAAAATTGTTAGATTATTTTTAAGAATCTGACCTTTATCTGTCCATCTGGTCTCTTGAAAGCCGAGAATATCTAAATTACAATGGTGGAATTCTTGTGTGAGGACATCAAGAAAAAAATCTCTGTGCGGAGTCCTCACATTCCAACTACCTATGGAGAGAAAATGGTTTGTGGGATGTTTAAAGAAACTATGTTTATTGAGAGAGGGAATGCCGACAATATCAAACAGCCCCCTAATTGCAGACATGGGGCAAAGACCCGTTCCCCCACCACTAAAGGCTGAAGCCATCTACACTGGAAGACTTCTTCCAATGTAGAATTTGACGATGCCAATAGAAGCAAAGAGTTCAGGTGCCTGCGATGACCTCTGCTCAGGATTATCCACCAGCTGATCCTGTGAATCTATTTACTTGGGGCTGTCAACCCACAAACAAACAGAAAACACAGCGGAAGATTTTCCCTCCACAGAAGCCCACCAGTGCAGCAAAATCAGGATCCATAATCAGGCTCAGAGCCATATATCTGTCCAGTCCAGTGGGTTTATATGGTCAGCACCAGGACCCTGTGTGGTTGACCACTCCTCAGCAGGGTAGAAAAAAAAGAAAAGTAGCCATAGTTGACCAGACAGTAGGCCACACTAATCTGGCTTTTGAAAGGTACTAACGGTCTGCACCACGAGAAGGTGGGGTCGGACATTAGGTGCTAGGTGAAAAACCGGTCAAAATATAAGCCCTCCCTATCACGGAATTCAATGACCGGAGCAAAAATCCAGACGTCACGCAAGTCCTCCCCATCAAAGCAAGAAAATTAAGCCCCTCCCCATCACACCAGTGCAGGGTCGATGACCTCTAAGCGATGACATCACTTCCGTCCCCAGACCTTCGACTATACTACTAAGTACCTTATTAAAATTGGTGTGCAGTTGCCAGATGCAGTAGATATAGCTCAGGACAGACTTGCTTGGAGAACGAAATTGCACTGTCTGGTTGAACCTCCGTAGCCCATGACTGCTTGAGGATGATGATGATGACAACGATATTATATCAATAACAGTGCTGATGAACTCAAATGAAGTTTCATTTAGCAAATTATGAAAATACAGTGATCGGTAATTCCAAAAATTATCAGTAGCCTTTAAATATTGACTTAAGATTACAGAGATGACATCATCGATCCATATTTTGAGATGCATGTGGGTATAGTACAATAACTCAATACAGATAGCCGTTTAATGCCATGAATGCATTCCTAATAACTCGGCGTTAACTGAAATTCGCGTTCGCTGATATTGTAGCATATATATATATTTCAAATTAGATAGGTCACAAGGACCCCGAAGACTCTGAGAAGATTGGGGAAAGAAGCCCACTGGGTAGCTGTTAGAGACAAATGGTAGCATTCTGTCAAGACCATCCAGCGTGTTCTTCAAAGTGCACAGGTCACAGGCTTTGGATGGGATGTTAAGCTCTGCCGCACACGGCGCCACAGCTTAACATCCCATCCAAAGGACAGAGGCATTACCAAGCTCATCGGTCACCTCTATTGACCGAGGGCAGAGGGGTGGGGTGCAGAGATAAATCATAACCCTGGCTCAGGTGGGACTCGAACCTGGGAATTTGCAGATTACGATCCTGGAGTGTTACTAAACTGACCACCCCTATCCCCGCCCTAATCTCCAGGCACCCAAATAAATAATTATAATTTATAAAATGCAACATAGCAAGAAATATAGATAGTAAAAAAAAAGTGTGAAAAATAAAAATTAGTAAAATTTTTATTTATAAATGAAATGAGTACTGTACTGAACATAAATTAATAACACCATGAAATCTTTGAGTTCGCTGCGTTAACCAAATTAACGCCCTGGGCATGGCTTTCATCTGAAGAAGAGTTTAGGACAGGTTCAGGCGACAAGTCAAAACTACATTTCATGGTACTCTCTATCGTGTGAAGTCATCATTAGACCCTCCGACAAATCCATGCATTGATTACGAAAAGAAAGTGCCTCTTCAATAAGTTCTGCCATCAACACGTTCTTGAACTTATTTCGCTGAAGAAAAGAATGTTATTCGATTTCTTCTTCAGCAATGCTTAAAAAAAGTTATTTGGATAGAAATATTTTTAAACAATTTTATTTATCAAATTAATATTTTTACACCTCATTATAGCGAATCCACGTTGGCCAACACGTTTAGCGGGGGTTACCCTGTATATTATTAGCAAAGCAAACGCATTTCTATTGTCACGAAGGTAATAAAAACTCCAAATATCTGTTTAGATACGTAATCCGCCTTCCGAATTGTAAAAAAAAGCCTCAAAAGTGTGTAATTCCAGTGGAAATGCGTCAATGTAGCATTACAATGTAGTAATAGACTATAAGCCGTTACTTGCTTTATTCCACGGATTCTTAACTTTTTCTCCGGCTTCAACCCCTTGCAGCGATGTATGAAAGCCTCACTTACCAATTGTACAAGTCTCTTTGCTTGGTTTATATCTGAACATAAAGAATGAAAAAAAAAACTGAACTGTCCTCTCGCATTTCCTGAACCTCTTTCTGTAGCCGGGCAATAGAGTCACTAAAGCTGCAATCGCCTGTTAGCCGAAGTTGAACTAGGATTGGAATAATTATGTAGAAAGATCACCTGAATGTTTCAAAGAGGTGTCAAAGAGCTCGTGCAACTCCTACCGAAATTCGATGTTTTCGTCTACATCTTCAATTGTTGTTCTTTTTAATTTTTATTAGAGGTTTATGATTTTGAAGGATACCGTCGAGACGATTGCCTTAATGGCGAACTTGAAATAAGTGTCTCTGGAGGTTTTTATTTCAGCCCTGCTTATAAAGAAATTATCTCATACAATGATATGTCAGTTTTATCGCCAGAGAACCTTTAATCGTTATTCCTGAGTTCTCAAAGTTTTATTTTGTTGCGTAAACATTTCCCGTGGGAAAGTTACGGGACTTTTGTGTAATGATTGGCGGTCAAACGGTTACTGCAAAACGCTTTTGTTTTGCGGAACAGAAGTTGAATGCCACCGGCAGATGTATATATCTTGTTATTGGTAAATGCATACATGCATCCGCCGTTCATGAGTAACTCGGATTCGTAAGTAACTCAGATTGTCCCTTCTTTGTTCATCGCATTCACCGAAACACGAAACCAAAACGAAGGATGAGATTCAAAGAACCAGTCCTCGACGACAGTTTCCTTAACACATGCCACTACGATGTAAAAGTTCCCTGTCGACGATTCTAAAGATGACTCTGTGCAACCAATGCTAGGGATGCAGATGACTAATCCCGTTGTGGCTCAGCGACCACCAAGGCCACAAGTCACCGTCACCAGTCACGTGATTGTAGCATTGGGAAATGAGCGCGGACGGAAATGACATTTCTAGGTGGCGGCGCTGATGTCAAATTCTGATTCACTTGCTTCTTGGAGCGATGGCCTCTTTCCTATAACCTCTCCCAGCCAACTTGTTACAGATAATTTGGTTCCAGTCAATTTGCTACAGGTTTACGATTAATATTTGCAAAATAGTAATGTAAATTGACATTTCTGGTTGCCTAGTGATTAGCGCTCTTGGTTACTGATGAAAGGGACCCTGGTTCGAGCCCCGAATAAAGCATGGATGTTTCTTTCCTGTATTGTCTTTCTTCTGATGTCGCCTTCCTCACAGATCTTTTCTATTGCAGCGTATTAAACTGACAGTCTGCTGTCAGTCCTCTGTGACAGGAAGCTCCTTGAGAGGTAATTTAAAAATTATATTAATGGGCAATATTCCTATATGTATATAGAATATTGCAGAGAAATTTCGTTTCTTCCCCTCCAGCATTATTTCGTACACGCCCAGCCCATGACAATTCAAAAATGTACCAGAACATGCGCAGCTACCGAAAAGTGGGAAATAAATAATAGGAACCGTAACTGTGTCTGAAGATAGTAATGTGCTGTGAGCGAACTGTCCGTTTAAAAAGTGTATATGATCTATTATTTCAATTTATTTTAACTGTTTGAGTTAATTGCAATTGTGTTGATTGTTCTAGGATCGAAGTGAGAATTTCAAATCTGTGAGTATATAGGATAATAAGCTATGTATTAAAATCCTTCCTTACGCTGTGTCCTTACGGCGTGTCCGTTAAATCGTTCCCATCATAAATAACTAACTCCTAACATCATAGCGTATTGATGTCGTCTGCTTAAGTGAAGTATTGCAGAGTAGCAATGATTAGTAAGATGAACGTTCCTCACATTTTGTGCTGATAGCGATAACTTTGAAGTAACATTACATCATAGGAACTTATAAACTTCTGCTGTGTACAATCCTAAGAAACCGAGAATATGGATACATTAAATTGTGCTCATGGCAAAGGTAATATCAAAAATTATAATGATATGCTGAGATGTTCAGGTGAGTGTGTCAGCAATTTCCACTCAAGTTGTGCTAGCTACAATGAAGATAGTTTTAAAAAAATGAGTAAAAACACAAAAATGCGATGGCAATGCACGAAATGTAAAAGCGAACTCGGTATTTCCACTAGGCAAGAACATGCCAAAGGATCTACCAGTACAAATGACCCACCAACAGAATTTGATAAATTAAAATGGCTCATGCAACAAGTGACTGAGATAAAGAACGATACCGCAGCAATGAGTGAAATTAGGACTTTTGTAGAATTTGCTTCAGAGAAATTAGATGAGATAATAAAAAATATTACTGGACTTACTAAAGATCACTTTCTAAGGAATCAGTTTCTAAGGAAAGAAATATGTCAAATTAGAGATGAGCTAACTGATCTACAACAATATTCAAGGAGCTAGAATATAGAGGTTGTGGGTATACCAGAGGAACACGATGAAGATCTAACGAACATTGTGAACAAAATTGCTAAAAACATTGGAGTTAATATTAACGAGGGAGATATATTGGTGAAACACAGAGTGCCAACAGTAAATAAAAATAGCATAAAGCCTATAATTGTAAAATTTAACAATAAGAATACACGTGATCAATGGTCCATTGCAAATAGAAACACCAATTATAGTATTAATTGTACAGATATTGATGAAAGATTTAAGAGTGCCAAAATATATTCAAATGAACATTTGACTCCTGTATTGAAGCAATTGTTATATAAAGCAAAAACTGAGGGTAAAACATCTGGTTATAAATTCATATGGGTTAAAGAAGGTAAGATCTTTATGCGTTTAAATGAAACAGCAAAAATATATAGAATTAGAAATTACGATGATTTAAGGTATGTATTAAAGCAAAATGGCTCGGCTGCTAAGTGATATTGAATGCGAAGTCAATAATGATTGTAGTGTATTAGATTTGGATAGATTAAAATCATTTTTTAATTCTGCTAATTATCCATCTACATGCATATTAAATCTTAATATACGCAGTATTAGGAATAAGTTTGAAGAAATAGAGGCAATTGTAGATGATAATAACTTAATAGATATATTAATATTAACAGAAATATGGGTTAAAGAGGACGAAATTTGTTTATATAATCTTAATGGGTATAAAAATTTTTATAAATGCAGACAGTATAACAAATCAGGAGGTATCTTAATATATGTTAAAAATTGTATAAATATAGTTATAAATGATGATATAGAGATGGAAACAGCAGAATCATTGTGTTTGACACTAAACAATTGTAATCTTTGTATATTAGCAGTGTACCGGTCTCACTTTTACACACAATGTCAGTTCATTGTTTACAGGAGACATAAATATTGATTTATTTATTGACAAAGAGTATGTAGATGACTATTTACATATATCATCATTACATATATCATATATATATATTATCGACATACGGTTTCCAATCGTATTTAAATGAAATAACCAGAAGTACACATGCCAGTTTTTCGTGTTTGGACCATGTATTTGTTAAAGGAAATTCTGATATAGATGTGAAAGCAGTAGTTGTATTTTCGGGCATATCTGATCATTACCCAATTAGTATTAAAATTGGTTTAATTAGCGAAAATTGTAACATAGAGGAAAAGCAAAATAATTTTACATATAGAATAGACTATACACTACTTATTAAAGAATTGGCAAAGACTAATTGGGATAACATTAAAAATATAGGAGATACAAATTCGGCATACAAGATATTTATCGACAATTTTTCTGAAATAATTAATAAATCTAAACAATACTACTTAAAAAACACAAACAGGAAAATAAAAACTATTGGATAACAGATGAAATTATAAACCTTATTAAAACAAGAGATAAATGCTATAAGAAATTTAAAAAATATCCGCATAATAATGTATATGAAACGAATTATAAAAATGTAAGAAATCAGTAAAAAATACAAGAAATAATTACTACAGAACACAATTTCAAAAATGCAATGGTAATAGTAAAAAGCAATGGAAATTTATAAATGAACTAACTGATCAAAAAAAGAAAACATCTGTTACACCGCAATTGTTTAATATTGATAAGGAAACAAATGATAGCGATTCACTAAAATTAGCAATTGAATTTAATCTTTATTTTACTGGAGTTGCAGAAAAATTTAATAATAATTAAATATCAAACACATGAGACTGCTGCTAATTCATTTGAGCATAGTACTAGAACAAACAGTTCTATGTTTCTGCAACCATTTAGAGAAATTGAAATTGAAAATATTATTCTAGAATTGCATGACAATAGAAGTCCAGGTTTAGATGGTTTTACTGCCATCGTATTAAAAAAATCTGTAAAGTATATTACTAAGCCTCTTTCATATATTTTTAACATATCAGTTCAAAATGGGGTCTTCCCAGATGAATTAAAGAAGGCAGTCGTGGTTCCTGTTTATAAAAATGGGAAAAAAATATGTTATCAAATTATAGATTATAATTATAGATTATCTATCATTTCAATATTTTAGAATATTTTCGAAAAGCTAGTTAAAAAAAGAATTAACTGTTTTTTGTTGAAAAATAATTTTTCTTCAAATAGACAATTTGGCTTCAGAGAGGGTAAAAGTACGGAGGATGCCACAATTGATTTTACTAAATTCATATATGACTCCTTAGAAAATAATTATCAAACTATATCTATATTTTTGGACATACAAAAAGCATTTGACACCATCTCCCACAACATACTATTGAATAAAATGGAACATGCTGGAATTAGGGGAATTGTACTATCATGGTTTAAAAGTTATCTAAAGAATAGGATACAAGTTGTTAAAATAAATGGTATTATTTGTTCAGAGTGAAAGATAAAATATGGCGTGCCACAGGGTTCTGTACTGGGGCCGATTTTATTTTTAATATACCTCAATGATTTTTGTCAGATGAACATAACAGGGAGAATTACTAATTTTGCTGATGATACTGCCATCACCTTTCGAGATAAAAATAAAACAGAATTAAAAATATTAATCAACAGTGAATTGAAAATTATTGGTACTTGGTTTAGTACTAATAAATTAACTTTGAATTTAAATAAAACAAAATTAATGTATTTTAGTTTGAAGAGCAGAATTACTGAAGATCTGGATATTAGAATTCATAATAGAGCCTGCAATCAAAATTTGGCTTGTAATTGTAAACCTATCGAAATTGTTGATGAGACTGTTTACTTAGGTATAAAAATCGATCAAAAATTGAATTGGAAATGAGTGGGTGAAATTGTGGTTTCCACTCCTGCGCTGGAAGGGAGCTGACAGATGGCGATCGACTTGCGAAGGGGGAGCAGTAGCTCTTTGATTTTTGTAGGAGTCTTCGGTGTTATAGTGGATCTAATTAAAATAAAACTTAGATCAATGTTATACAAAATTTATTACTTAAATAAATTGGTAGATGCAGAAATGATGTTAAATATATATAATTCCTGGATTCAGTCTGTATTTTATTATAGGCTATTGATCTATGGGGGAACTTATAAAACAATTCTCAAACCAATAATTACAATTCAAAACAGAATAATAAAAAAACTAACAAATAATATTAATAGGTCTTCTAGTGTACATTGTAGTTATGTACATGTGGATATTATGCCTTTAAGACATCTTTATGTATAACATAATTAAGACATCTAATGATATATGTATATAAAAATAGCAATTATCTTCAAGAAAAAATATTTGAACATCTTTGCCTACTGAGGGGAAACAATATATTGTTCCATTGGTTAAAAAAGAGATTGTGCATAAGCATTCAATGTATTTAGCTCCCAAAATATTCAATAGCTTACCTTATGAATTAAGAAATTTTTCTGGAAATATTTATTTGTTTAAAAAAAAGTTAAAAGTTTTTCTTATGGGGTTTGCTGATATTGAATTTAGGTGTAATACACTTAAGTAAATCTTGTTGTCTACCTCCTGAAGCTGAGAAAATATTTTCATTTGCATTATTAGATATTTGAACATCGAATAGTTTGAAATTTTAAAGTATGTATTTATACACGTTCATATGTTTAAATTTCTGTGTATTCTATGTTATCTTTATACAATGTAATATGTAACATAACAACCCGGAAAGCTTTGCTTGTGGGTTGTTTATAGCAAAAGAAATGTATATTTATTTGTAAAATAAAGTTGAAAGTTGAAGTTGAAAGTTGAAGTTGAAATGCATAAAAACTGATACAATAATCACACAATTAAAAAATCCTTATTTTGATGAGCGATACAATATATTTTTTTTACCATTTTCGATTAATAATATACGTATTTTGAGATTTGGTTGGTTAGTTTACCTCTGATGGGAACTTTTTTGCCCCCAGTGAGCTAAATAGCCAACCCATGAGGATCCCAAGGACTGGAAGGAAGGTTGGAGAAAGAAAATCACTGGACAGCTCGTGAAAGACAGATAGAAATCTCTCGTCAAGGCCATCTAACGTGTTTTTTAACGTGCACAATGTATATGGAATGGCTCTCCTGCACACGGCAAGCCCATTGATGTCCTTTTTCTCAGCTAGGGCAAGGCAAGAATTAAAAAAGGAAATTCTCATATCAATTTGTACTGGAAACTAGGAACCCAGATTATACGTGCTTGGCGCGCTACTTATTAAGAAGAGTTTTTGTTTTCATGAGCTGCCAGTTTCTGATTGCAAAAGAACGTGTGGCTCATAAGACAAATAATCAATATACTGAATCTAGTTCACTTCTTATACATTTTGGCCAAACATTTTTAGGTGTATAGCTAAACGATTTTGCCAATTCATAGTACTCATTAAAATGTTATATTTTAGTTTTTTAATCGAGATATTTTCTTGATTCTTTAAAAATGTAGGTTTTTTTATATTTTTTATTTCACTAGTCATTAAAAATGTATGTTTTCGTTTTTAAGCAAGAATTTTTTCCTGCAGCTCATAAAGTGAGTTGAGTTGCCTTACCTCTGAGCGACACTTTTTGCCCACAATGGTCTAAATGACCAGACTTTGGAGATGGTTCCAATAGACATTAGCTATAGATGACTGTAAAATCGTCCAAGAGTGACAACCATTCAAGATGACCTCTATCTTGTTCTAACAGCCCAGTGTCATAGGTCTACGTCTGCCACGAAATTCTTCGGGAGCTTTCTGCAGACATTGGTGTCGTGTCGCTCTATATTTTTTAATTACTTATTTATTATTCTTGTACATATTCATGTTATAAGTGTAATTTTAAAATTATCTTAAATGGAAATGGGGCTCATTAGTTGACATTCTGGACCAAGCTAGGTTATTCTCCATATGCTCACGGAGACAAGTGCACTAAATGGCTTTATGATGTTTCCTTCACTCCGCAGCACTTGCAGCGGCAGGGCTAGGTTTGATAACCAAGAGGAGAGACGGGGAAATGCAAGAACTAAACAACAGGGTAAGTGGTGCTTACAAATGGAGAGGTCACATTTGTTTAGAGCGTCGAAGTGACGTAGCTCTTTTTTGGGACCTTAAAGGAGCGGGATTCGATTCTGTGTGACCAGGTGGTGTAGGCAGGGATTAAGATATCCTCTCCCCGAGTTTTGAGGTCGGTAAAGCGATTCTGTACAGGAAAGTGCATATTCCCACTTCATTAAATGAATGTCAGCGAAAGTAAAGCACCATTCAGGTTAAATTAAGCTGATTGGAGAAAGTTTACAAGGAACATCGATAAAGCCATTCCATCTAACGAAGTGTTATGCACAGCTAAAGCCCACAGAATCGAGTACATTCCCATATGTGTATATATGTCTGAATGTAAATAAATGCTGTGTCGTCGTCTTCTACTTGTACATTAGACATTTGTTTATTATCGAAGGTACAGCACGTCTGATGCACACCTAAGCACGGGTCTAAAAACCCGCGAATCTGTGATTTCACCCACTATCACGGGTGAAGATTAGTTAATTGGAATAATTAATTACAAGAGGAATTAAAGGAGGTTCGTGAGCGGACCACTCGTCCTAGTCACTACAATTGGGAAAACCGTTTGGAGGCAAATTGTTTACAAATTGTCAATTCGTCCAAGATGTACAAATGATGAGTAAGCAATTAAAGACTTTAAATTAGTTTGGTTCAGACCACCAAGGTTCCCTATTACAGCTGATGTAATAGTAAAAATTTGAATTAAGAAAGATTTGATAGAAAATAAGACAGGCAGAGGAATGATTTTTTTGGACAGTTGAAAGTACAAGATAAGGGATTCATTTAATAGACTGTATTAAGGAAATAAATCATAGATGAAAAGGTACTGCCCCCAATTTAAATAAAAGAGCTAGGGTAATAAAAATAAGATTATTAAAAAAATTTGTAATAGGTTCAGGAAAAAGCAGAAGAATAATTGAAGAAATTGCTTGAATGAAGAAATATTTAAAGTATCTTACACTAGAAAATTTATTATCTTCTTCATAAACTCATGAGATGAAAGAAATAGTATTAATTTCTAAGCCGGATCATACAACAAACCAAGAGAAGGAACTTACTGCCGCAGTTAGATTAAAAATTTAAAAAAAATGAAACTAAAAATAGTCTTGGTTGGACAAAAAAAGGAAAAACCAGAGTCCCAAATAGAGCCCGTGTAGACAATTTGGGCCAAAAATCTCGGTCCTAAAGAGAGCCCAAGACATGTTGCAGACAACATCATGACTGGTTTTTCACTGTGACTGACATTTTAGATGGAGCTCGGGAATTGACTTCTCCATAAACTCATGGAAGTGGTAAAAAATTTATTAGGCACATTCCAGTGCTTATAAAATCAAGAAAAAATGTAGCACAGATTCAAGTACTTTTGTCAAAAATCTAACTCGTTTTTAAGTGCTTCTGGAACGATTTAGTGAAAAAAGAGTTTGCAGTACTGATGAAAATTGTGAAAGCTCTTTGACTCGATCATTTTGGTAAATAATGTATTTTGCATTGACATTTCATTTATATAGCAATCTAACCATTTTTTGTCTTTATGTTTTATCTCTTGATTATTAGACATCTCTAACCTTCAACTTTTAATTTCTTTCTCATTTGAATATATATATATATTAATTTTTTTAAAAGGTGATCGCAGTATTTTTGATAATTATACGAGAATTAGTTTATTTTCTGTTCCAGGTAAAGTTTTTTCCATGATTATACTTAATAGCATTAAGAATTTGATTAATGGAGAACTGCGTAATGAATAGTGTGGATTCAGAAGTGGTAGGGGATGTATTGATCAAATATTTTCATTTAGTCAGATTCTTGAGAAAGGTTTAGAGTTTCAGAAACCTGTGGTTGCTAGCTTTATAGATTTCAAAAAGGATTTTGTCTCTGTTGATCGACATAATTTGTGGTTGATTGTTGGATCATATGAAATACCTGATAAGTTAGTTAGTGTAATGAAAGCTCTCTATAATAACACTGAGTAGTGTATGGGAATTGGTACGTCTTTCAGCCATTGGTTTGACATTTGCTATTGGAGTTAGACATTTGCTATTAGAGTTTTCAGCGATTGGTTTGACATTTGCTGTTGGAGTTTATATATTTGGAGTTAGATAAGGGTGTATTTTGTCTCCTTTTCCCTTTTGTTTGGTTATTGATTATGTTATGCGAAATTTTTTGCAAGGGGAATAATTTGGCCTTAAATGGTCTAGAGATTTCAAAATTTCTGATTATATTATGCAGATGATTTGGCACTTTGGTAATGATGTTGCTGAGATGAATTCTTTAATTGGGCTGTTCAGAAGAATGGTAATAGAGTAGGTTTGGTGATAAGCAGAGAAAAAAACTAAAGTGATGAAAATTGGTCAGGCAGATAGTGCTTCAATTGCTTTGAATGTCTGCATTCTGGAGCAAGTGTCTCAGTTTAATTATCTTGGGAGCTATACTGGTGATGTGCGGCGTGAGATATAAAGAAGATAGGGATTGCCGCTGGGACTTTTAAGAATCTATGGAGAGTATGGAAAAATAGGCGAATACACCAAAAGACTAAAATTAGGCTGTATAATAATTTGGCTCTTTCTAAGGTTATTTATGGTAGCGAAACATGGACTCTTTGTAAGCAGGATAACAAGAAACTTGATGCCTTTGATTCCAGATGCTTACGCAGTATCTTGGGTATTAGTGGTTTCAATTTGTAAGTAATGATGAGGTTAGAAGAAGGAGTCATCAATCTCCTTTGAACAGCATATTGTGCAGAGAGAGATTGCTTTGGTTTGGCCATGTTGCCCGTATGCATAGCTGCAAATTGGCAAAGAGGATTATGAACAGTGTACCTAAGAGTATCAGAAAAAGTAGGAGACGTATAATGCGATGGGCAGACAATGTCAACCAGGACCTTTCTAGAATTGGCCTAGAGTGGTCAAATGCAGCAGCTGTAGCTCAAAAGAGACACGTCTGGAGAGGAAAATTACACAGTCTGGTTGGACCTCATGGCTGCATGAGTATGTATGTATGTATGTATGTATGTATGTATGTATGTATGTATGTATGTATGTATGTATGTATGTATGTACGTACGTACGTACGTATGGATGTATGTATCGGACACACACACACACGTACGTACGTATGTATGTGTGTGTGTCCGTCAGTCCGATGAACACATACAAACGACAACACAACTGTTGGCAAACGTATGTACCTACGTACGTATGTGTGTGTGTTCGTCCGTCCGTCCGATGAAAATCAATACAAATCAGAAAAATAAATATTCAACCCTTTATTGTGACTAAGTCCTGTATCCACAGTCCATTGGTGAATGTAATAATCGGTTGCAGGAAGGATTCAGAGCATATCAACGATGTTATAGAAACAAAGTGGTTCTTTAAGTTTTAGCAAAAGGTTCTTTAAATATAAATGTCACATAAAAAAGCAAATTGCAAAAAAAAGAAACCAGACAGTGATAAAATATCTTTGGAAAGTATCATATAACATGTATTCAATGAAAGGCAGAATTTATGTTGTAAGTGATGCATACTGGAAACGTGAAAAAATGAACTGAGATCATTCTTGTTAATCCGATGATATTGCTGAAATGAGCATAAAATTTGATTGCAAAAGGATAAATTTGGATATGGCTTAAAACGTTGGGCATCAAAGTAGCAGGTCGGGTCCGTTAGGATGTAGTAAATAAAAAGTGCTTTCTTATACTCTTAAAGTTTAAGTTTTCCTTAGCTGTTGCTGCTTTCAATTTATAGTACTTTCTGTTAATGCTCTAAATATAAATTTTAAAACCACTCAGCATTTATAAAAGCTTATCTCTGCGTTGGTGAATACAAATCCATAGTTTGCAAACAGATTCAAAATACGTTGACTTGGATGTTAATGCTCCAAACCAAAAATGCAAAGCAAAGTGTTTTCCTACAAACTGTTGGCATTGGTGATTCTGGTACAGTTCGTTACTGTATAACTCTCCTATTTCTCACAGCAGTTCTTAAATTACAGTTTTGAAGCTTTTTAACCAACGTCTGCCTTTATAATAAAACTGCAATATATTGTCCACTCAATTTCGAATCAATCTACAGAACATTGCGCGTCATGAGAAAATAAAACAAATGATCGTATGTCATCATCTGCGTCACAGCGTGAGTGAGAGCGGAAAAAGGTATGACACAGTGAGACTGCGCAGTTGAGTCTTTGATGGTTTTTAACAAGTCAGAGGTCAATGACCTATCAGTCATAAAGTCAATCAACCAATGAATTAGGAGAACGAACGAAATATGAGTGGTCGAAGCATCAACTGCGCAATCTCAAAGTCTCTATTTCCCTCCTCAATTGACATTCACTCTACGATACTGATAATCATTATGACTACGTTTTGTTTAAGCACATTGATAATCATTAAAATTATTTTTTGTTAACTCTTTGATAATCATTGAGATTATTTTTTGTTTAGGTTCATTGATAATCGAGAAAAATTCATGCACCAACGAGAAGTATGAGCCAATGAAATTGAATTGTAAAGTGAATCGATGCAACATGTAACACACCAGATTCGTATCGCGAGGTTCGAGTCCCATCTATTGTCATCAACGAGGTTTTCTCCTTTCTCCCGCACATTGCTCTTGGTGTAAGATAGAGTAAATCTTTGAGCTCTGCAAGATTGCAGTCGGAAGGGATGCTGAGCCATTGTTACCTCCATAGCACAATCCATACCTTTCGTGAATACATGATAGGTGAATTGCATCAGTCTTAACGGACACTGTGAATGCAAAAACCTGTGACCTACGAGTCCCCTTACTCATCTCTCTCTTCTGAACCTTCGAGTACAGCTAACCGCACTTAACACCTAACCACTTAGCCTATTGAGCAGCAAAAAACACATCACTCAGCACGATGACGTGCCACTCAAAAGTTTTCTACTGGTTGGGTTGTTGCTCGACCTACAGAAAACTTCCACCATTACCGAATTTATTTAGTTTCTGCAGTAAAGACAGATCGCTGGGAATGGTAGATCACTGTTTGAGAACCACGCTAACGCAACTTGAAAACGCAATCTGTGAACAGATTGTAAACAGTACAATGAAAGTTGATAACTTGTAACCTGAGTATTAAACGGAACATGACTTCAGCACACGATTGCTGATATATGAATCATATTTATAATTTAGAAAAATAACCCCAAAATTCTTCCCACTTCGATGTTAATAACTTTTATTCTTGGTATCATCGTAACTGTTCAAGAAAAAGATTTTTTAATTAATATATGCAATTTAATTTGTGCATACTTTAAATAACTCTAAATACCTTTTTAAAATGAAATGAATAACTTCTATTTCTTCAAATAGTTAATGAGCTATTTGAAGCACACTAGATCAGTAGTGCGTCAAACTTTTTAAAGCGAACTACTTCTTTAATTTTCAACTTGATGCACCCCCTCAAACATAAAGAAAAATAATTATAATGATTAGAAATGAGCTTAAACAAAAAATAACTTCAATGATTATCAATGTGCTTAACAAAAAATAATCTTAAAGATTACACTAGCCCTCCCGTGGTGGAGTGGTTAGCGCGCTTGGCTACTGATCTAAGGGACCTGGGTTCGAGCCACGGGTAAGGCATGGATGTATGTGTTGTTTTTCTGCTGAGGTCCTGCCATCCTCTCAGATCTTCTACTGTAGCATATAAACTGACAGGCTTCTGTCAGACCTCTGTGGCAAGCAGCTGCTTGAGGGGGTGTTTTTTTTTTAAAGATTACACTGGACAACACACAAAAAGGCTTTGAAATGAAAATTGCCAATCTTTACTAATTTCGAGGTGCTGAACACAAAAATGACAATACAATTTGTCGATTGGCTCTTCTTTACGAGAGACAGACTTAGTCCGCATTGTGTACATAAGTAATCATTTCGCAATGTTGTATTTTAAACTCCAGATTGCAACATATTGCATTGTATTGCATCAGCCCGCCATGCACATAAACCCCTGAGGTATTGCATCATTGATACAATATAGTTCAGTCATGACGTAGCGGCTTTACGATCGCGGACAAAAGATGATGCAATCGTTAGTTGTAAGCGACGTCTCAATGAGTGAGCAAGTCTTTTGAGCGACTCCCATTTACCCCTGAGTCATAAGTACAACACAAGTGATCCTTGGCGTTTTAATCCAGCTTTGTAACTGTGTTAATAGTGCAGGTACATTTTGTTACATTTGTGGCAAAGTGACGTTTGGAAGCCAGAAAAGGGCCATCATTCCAATCGTGAAAGCAGCGTGTGAGTTTTATTTTGGATGCAAATCAGCGACCAGCACAAGGCCTGGGCCTCACACTTATGCTGCAGTACATGTGCAAGAATTTTTCGAAGTGGCTGAAAGACGAAAAGGTGTTGATGCTGTATGCTGTTCCTATGGTTTAGGGAGAGCCAAGCAATCACGCAAATGACTGCTACTTCTGTGTGGTTCCATCTGTCTCTGGAAGCATCACAAGGAAAAAGAAGTGAACAATAGCGTACCCGAATACACAATCTGCTCTTCGTCCAGTTCCACGCTGCAAAGGCCTTCCCGTTCCCGAACCTCCAAAAGAATTTACCATCGATTCACAGGATGAGGAAGGAGGCGAACTGGCGTCGGGTTCACTGCAGCCTTCGATGTCTAATGATGATCCATACGTCTGTCATGGTATGTCATTTGTTACACACATTCTCACCAAAGAGGAAATGAACGATCTTATTCCCGATCTGGAGCTGTCCAAGGCCAAAGCTAAGTTACTTGGATCAAGACTTAATGGAATCTTCTCACGGAAAATGTCCGAGTGACTTCGTTTCGAACTCGTTATGAGTAACTTACGCCTTCAGAATGGAAGATGACCTAGTGTTCTGCTCCGATGTAGATGGCGACTATTCATAGATTCCTCGAAATTGAGTCTCAAGGCGATGTTGCTGCATAATGGAACTCGACTTCCATCCATTCCAGTCGGACACGCTCTCTACGTGAAAGAAACCTACAACATAAAACAGCTGTTGAACTGTCTTTAATACACCAAGTATGGCTGGCACCTCTGTTGTGACTTGAAGGTAATGGCTATGTTGATGTGTCTGCAGCTGGGATATACAAAGTACTGCTGTTTGTCTGTAAATGGTAGATAAGTAGTCACTGGAAGGAGAGCTATGCACCAATGCCCTGTGATGATGCATAGAACCGTCAAGGCCTAGCACCTAATGTCCGACCCCGCCTTCTCGTGGTGCAGACCGTTAGTACCTTTCAAAAGAGATACTCTCTTGTGGAAGTGAACGGAAGGAGAGGGTTGCCAGATTAGTTTGGCCTACTGATCTGGACAACTCTGGCTACTTTTCTTTTTTTTTCTACCCTGCTGAGGAGTGGTCAACCACACTCCTCAGCAGGGAAAGAACTTTTATATGGTGCTGACCATATAAACCTACTGGACTGGACTGATATAAGGCTTGATTATGGATCCTGATTTTGCTGCAGTGGTGAGCTTCTGTGGAGAGAAAATCTTCCGCTGTGTTTTATGTTTGTTTGTGGGTTGACAGCCCCAAGTGAGTAGATTCACAGGATATGTTTATCAGCTGGTGGATAATCCTAAGCAGAGGTCATCGCAGGAACCTGAGCTCTTTTCTTCTATCGGCATCGTCAAATTCTACATTGGAGGAAGTCTTCCAGTGCAGATGGCTTCAGCGTTTAGTGGTGGAGGAACGGTCTTTGCCCCATGTCTGCGATTAGGGGGCTGTTTCATATTGTCGACGTTCCCTCTCTCAATAAGCATGGTTTCTTTAAACATCACACTAACCATTTTTTCTCCATAGGTAGTTGGAATGTGAGGTACATAGCTTTTTCCCTTGATGTCCTCACATAAGAATTCCACCATTATAACTTAGATATTCTCAGCTTGCAAGCGACCAGATGGCCAGAAAAAGGTCAGATTCTTAAAAATAACCTTTAATTTCTCTTTTTAGGAAGGGAAGATAATAAGCATCTCCAAGGCGTAGGTCTGCTTCTCAGCAGATACGCTAGTGATGCTCTTGTAGGATATGAGTGCATTATTGAAAGGTTTCTTACAGCATAATTTCAGACCAGTATTAAAGACTTGAATGTTTTTTGCTATTATACCCCAACTGAGGATGAGAAGGATAGGTTTTACAGACAACTTCAGGATATTTTGAATTCTGTCAAGAAAGGAGATATTGCCCTTGTTCTAGGTGACTTCAATGCCAAAGTTGGCACTGACTCTGACCTTTGGGGAGGGCTGATAGGCTCTTTTTGGTATTGGTAGCTGCAATTGAGAGCTGATAGGCTCTTTTGGGTATTAGTAGCTGCAATAGCAATCGACGATATCTCCTACAGTTAAGTAAACTCAATGGTTTCAGAATAACTAACACTTATTACAAACACTTGGGTTTCACCTGATGGGCTGCATAAGAATATGATTGATTATATATTAATTAAGAGCAAATGGGCTAGTTCTGTTAGGAATAACAGGGTATATAGGGGAGCTGAAATTGGATTTGACCATTACCTTGTTAAAAGTGTTTTGCAACTTAAACTTAAACAGCGTTGTGCTAAGGTTAAAAAATTAATTTTAATTCTGAAGCTCTGTAAGACCCAATTATAGCTACACGTTACCATGATAGGTTACTCAATCATTATGACAGTCATGGTTTGCTTACTACTGAAGCTGAGGAAGAATGGGACCATTTTAAACAGGCTTTTTTGGAAAATAACCGTATTCTTTTACGATAAAAGGAGCAGAAGAGGCAGAATGATTTGAGTGATAAGGCACTTGAGCTTGTTTCAGAAAGAACGAATTGCAGGAATGTCCTTAATCAATAACCTATTAGTCCTAATAGGTAGTACAGGGTGCTTAATGCAGTGTAGTAAAAGCAGTACAGGTAGGTAGAAAGCAGTACAGGGTGCTTAATGAACGTGTAAAGGATCAGTTAGCTGTTGATAAGAATCTTTGGCTTGATGACGTGGCTAACAAGGCAGAGGAAGCAGTTAGACAGCACACCAGCAGAGAGCTGTACCATAGTTAAGTTTTGGGTGGTAGAAAATAGGCACGTATACAGAGATTGAAGGATAAACAAGATAAGGTAATAGAAGGTGAGGATTCTGTCATGACTAGGTGGGCTGAGTATTTCAGTGATGTTCTAAACAATGCGGTTAGTTCAACTCCCATTGTTTGCAATGATGATAGAATGCATTGGTGGCTTTAATGTTGGCCTTATAACACATTCTGAAGTTATTTTGGCTATTTCTAAACTTTAACTATATAAATCCCCAGCGGTGGATGAAATTACTACGGAAATGCTTGGAGCTGGGAATGTTTCGGTTACCACGTGGATGACTGAAATTCTGAATATCTTTTATGAATTTTTTATTCCTAAGGATTTTACCAGAGCTATTATTATCCCTATTTTCAAAAAAGGTGATCTTAGTTCGTGTGATAACCATAGGGGTATCAGACCTACTTTCTGTTCCAGGTAACTTCTTTGCATGATTGGACTTAATAGAATTGAGAATCTGGTTCACAGGCAATTGCATGATGAGCAATGTGGATTCAGAAGTGATAGAGTATGTGTAGATCAGATATTTTCACTTAGGCAGATTCTTGTGAAATGTTTAGGGTTTCAGAAACCTTTGGTTGCTAGCTTTGTTGATTTCAAAACGCTTTCGACTCTGTTTATCGTCATAATTTGTAGTTGATTGTGAGATCATATGGTATACCAGACAAGTTAGTTAACATAATGAAAGCTCTCTATAATAACACTGAGTCGTGAGTGAGAGTTGGTAAGGCTTGTAGTAATAGGTTTAGATTGCTTCTGGTGTTCGCCAACGGTGCATTTTGTCTTCTTTTCTCTTTAGTTTGGTTATTGATTACGTTTTGCGAAATTCACTTCAAGGGAAAGTTTTGGCCTTAAATGGACTGGAGATACGAAAATTTCTGATTTAGATTATGCTGATGATTTAGCCCTTTTGGCAAATGATGTTGATGAGACTGCTAGTAGAATAGGTTTGGTTATAAACAGAGAGAACACTAAAGTGATGAAAATTGGTCAGGCAGGCTGTGATTTAGTTAATCTGAATGTTTGCAGTCTTGAGCAGGTGTCAGAGTTTAATTATCTTGGGAGCTATGTAACCGAATACTGGTGATGTGCGACATGAGATTAACAGACGAATAGGGATTGCTGCAGGGAGTTTTAATAATCTATGGAGAGTGTGGAGAAATAGGCGTATACACCTAAAGCCTTATTTAGACTGTATAATAGTTTAGTTCATTCTGGGGTTAGTTATGGTAGTGAAACTTGGACGCTTTATAAACAAGATAACAAGAAACTAGATTCTTTTGATTCTAGATGCTTACCTAGTATCTTGGGCATTTGATGGTTCAATTTGTAAGTAATCATGAAGTTAGGCAAAGGAGTCGGCAACCTCCTTTAAGCAGCATGTTATGCAGAGAGACTGCGTTGGTTTGTTCATGTTGCCCGTATGGATAATTATAGATATCAAATAGGGTTTTGAACAGTGTGCCTAAAGGCTTTAAAAAGAGGAGGGGGGAGACTCAGGATGCGGTGGGCAGACAATGTCAAACAGGACCTTGTTACAATTGGTGTTCAGTGGTAGGATGCTGCAGATGTAACTCAGGACAGATATGCATGGAGAACTAAATTGCACTGTCTGGTTGAACCTCTGAAACGCATGGCTGGTTGAGGATGATGATGATGACCTATACATATATATTCTGTGAAATGCAACTAGACCTTGTTATTGAGGAATCAAAGAAGCAACACTCACGACACAACACAGTATGCCCAGAAACAACCAATGTGGGAGCATTTAAGATGATTAACTAATGGATGGAGAGGGTCATTGGAAACTGGGAGAGAGTTCTCCGAGAAACCGAGCCACCGTCAAAAGGTTAAACAAAAAATAATCTTAATGTTTATCAATGAGCTTAAACAAAAATTAATTATGAATGTGCTTAAAAAAATCTTAATGATTGTAAATATGCTTAAAATAATTTTAATGATTATCGATGTGCTTAAACAAAAAAAATTTAATAATTTTTGTGTTGAAAAACCATGTATTTTTATTTTGTTCATGTGACAATTGCTTTATTATTTTGAAATAAAGGTAATGAAAAATGAATAATCCCGGCCCTTAGAGAAAAAAAATTAATTTAAATTTTCCGCGACCTCACCTCCCCCCCCCTCCCCGGATTATTCGATCTACCGCCATTTTGCGCAGCACTGAACTGTTTCAGTGCTGCGCAAAATGGGGTAAATAACAGGTAACCTTGGTATTTGTTCTCCTAATTACACATTATAGATTTATAGTCATATGTGGATTAACTGTAGTTGAAGTGTTTTTCATTCTTTTTTCGCAGTAAATTATATATTAAGAAATGATTAAGACTATATGAATTTCCTTTTGCTGCATTTAACATAACTGTTAAATTTATATGTATCTAATAGGATGGATGATTTTTGAGCTTCACATCATTAAATCGTATTTAGCTGCTTATGAGTCCAATCGTCACACGTCTCCCATCAGGAATCATTCGAACTTATCACTGTATGAGTTCGAGTGAGGGCCAATGTGAATACATTTTGGAGTTTATGGACTTTTTCATATTGTTTCAATGCCTCTAGACTCAAAATTTTACCACCTAAAATAATATTCTTTCCTATTACAAATGTGGGCGCCTTCAAGATAATAAATACATGCTCTTGCCAAGTCAAAGGAAAACGACCGGCAAACAGCTTATAAATTCGAGATAATATTCTTTGATTCAGATTCCATTCCTAAAACAAATATTTTTCTTTTCAGCTGCAAAGCATCTTCACTCAAATTCTTTCCGTGTTTGATGTGTATGTGCTCATCGAGGCAACCCCAGGAACAACACATTACCGTTATTTCGGCATAAATTTCCTGTTTGTTTACAGTGGTAACAAGCACGGTAAGTTATCCACTTTTGTATCTATTGAATTTAATAGACAAGTTAACCTGATCTTAGGTAATTACTTTTTGTCACCAATTCGTGACATGTTATATAACCTCTTCTTATACAACATTGGCATCATTCATTTTGCAACATTTAGGAAGAGAAGGATTCTAGTTTGTTAGGCCTTCTCATACAAAGACATGACCTACTAAGACCGAAATTACTATTGACTGCTGCCTCAGTTACAGCTAACACAACATTACACAGTTTGACTTGTTAGAACAGTAGCTAGCTCCTTAACTTCTATCCCTTAACTACTCCTTAACTAAGGCTAATGTATAAACAATAGATAGGAAATTGCTCTTCATCAGTTACGGGAAAATTGTGATTTGATATAGCACATCAAGAACATTCTTTTTCCGTAGTTATATATTTTGAATACGTTTTGTCGCAAAATCAATATAACAAAGTAGCATTCAAGTTCTGAAATATCAACGCAGTTTTAAGTAATTACACTCAATCATGTTTGGTTTTTATGTATGATCGAATTTTTCGATATGCCCTCATATATTGTCATATATGATAATATATGAGGGCATGTCGAATCATGTATCCTCATATATATCATAATCCCTCATATATTATCATATATGATGAAATTAATCTAATATGCACTCAGTCCAGGCATGAATAAATATAGAATAACCCTTTTAGAGCAAGTAAAAATCAAATTTTAAATTTAGATAAGCTTTTCTTTTTATTTTATGAAACTTAGAGATAAAGCTCTAAGTCAAATTTAAGTATTGAATTCTTTAATATCTCACCAATGTAAAAAGAATATAAAAGCTGGAATATTTTGCAATATGTAAATATTTGTACGGAGGCAGCGGCCTCCTTAAAAATTCTATCCATAATTCGCCAAAATTCAAAGAATTATTTAACGAACTTAAAGCAATATACATATTTTAGTCATCGTTTGGTATGAGCGTTATTACGTATTTTTTATCTAGATTTTGAAAGGAGTCTTATGACTACCAACTTTTGAATTTCAACATTCCAGTTTCTATTGTTCTTTAAATACTAAAAGAATATCATTGAAAGTCGAGATTTTTCAAGAGTGGTTCAAATGGAAAGTGAACAAGTCGGGAAAAAAGCATAATGAATTTATTTATTTATCTATTTATTTATGGAAATTGTCCATGCCTGTCGAGATGTTTGCCCCAACGTGAAGTTACCAACATCAATGATAACCTGTTTGTAGAACGACTTTGGTTATTGTTTAAGGAATTCTGTGACCGGATCTGCCCCCCCCCCCCCATTGACCGGATCTTGGGCACCCCACTCTCCTTTGAGAATGTTAGTAAAGGTAATGTAGGCCACAAATTATGAAACTTTTGAATATTTCGGGCCTTTTTCCATGAATTTTAAAATCTCTAAAACGAAGGAGAAAATGTTACACTGCAATCAAAATTGCCTCCCCCTCTTATTTATTTTTTCCAGATCTGGGCCTATCTGTGTTCATGCGTTGCACTTCATCATCTGACTTGAACTTCCTTTCATGGCTTTCTTTAGAGGACCGCAAATGTGAAAATGGCATGGGAAGAGGTGAAGACTATAGTGAGGGGTTTCCAGGCACATTGGGTTGTTTTACCTCTAAGCGTCACTTTTATTTGCACACAACGGGCTAAATGGCCAGATCACAAGGAGGGGGAGAAGGAGGGGGGAGGGAACCCACTGGACAGCTGTAGGGAGACAGATGGTAGCCTCCCATCAAGGCTATCCAGCGTGTTCCTTAACGTGCAAAAGGTCTCCCGCACACATAGCCATGACTTATCGTCCCACCCAAAGGATGGCGGCCTTTCCAAACCCATCGGTGTCCCCTACTGACCGTGGGCAGGGCAGGGAGTTTTGCAAAGATAAATATCAACGCTGGCCCAGCTCTCGAACCAGGACTCGAACCTAGGGAACTGCACATTACCAACCTGTTGTGCTACCGACTGAGCCATCCTACCAGGAACACCCAATGATACTTGTTGAATGTTGTTATTATCAATTAGGCACTATGAAGTAAAACGCTATCATTCAACTAAAGAAAATTCTTGCTCAAAATATAATATGACGTATTCTTGCTCAAAAGTCCTGGGCACGTCGACTTTATTGTTGAATTCCAATGCCCATAGTTTCACAATATAGTTGCGAATTAATGATGTCACCACTGTACTTCAATCAACAGCGGACCCTGAGAGTCAGATTAAAACGTCCGCACACCATACACTGTTCAACTTTGTATGCTTCCATGCTGAGTCTGTCTGCAATCCACACGTCTATCACTTTCAATCCAAAACTTATTATTTGATTATGGTCTTGATGAGTTCTTTCTATTTATATTGATTTCTTTGCATGAGAGCACTAAGATGATTTAGTCCATTACTCACATATAGAGTTTTTCCCCCTTTTCACTAGAATGACCCTTATACATACACTGGCGGAAATTGAAAAAAGAACACCGAGAAGGAATTCCTTTAGGAATTCCTTCTCTCGGTGTTCTTTTTTCAATAATAAATAAATAATTAATTAATTATTAATTAATTATTTAATAGTTAAGGGCAGCAGAAACCGTGATTCAAGATTAAAAGTCATTGAATGAAATAATGACATAACCGAGGACGTCAACTTGCAAATATATGCCGCGCATATTTAAGGACTAGGGCGCGAATAAAGAAGTTATTTTTCTTTTGTCGTGTTGTTCAGTGCTCTTTGAAGAAACTACCAGGCCTGGATTATGCAGGCGCGCAACATTTGTTCAGTTAGCGGAATTTGAGCGAGGTCTTATAGTGGGTCTTCAGGAAGCAGCTTGGTATTTTCATCAAATTGCACACCACGTTGGACGAGAGGTATCGGCAGTGGTATGATGGTGGCGTCGATGATCAGAAGAGCATTCACACACTCGCAGACGTGGTTCCGGGCAACACAGAGTTACGGACATACGAGAGGATAGGCGTATCAGGAGTATAGTGGTGGTAGAGCGAACGGCTATGTCATCACAAATTCGATCCTCTGTCGTACCAAAGGTACGACCAAAGGTTCTACAAGAACGATACTTACCAAAGATTCTACAAGAACGATACACAATCGTCTTTTGGAAGCAGGACTACGGGCATGCATGCTGCAGGCACAATTACCACTGTCACCTCATCACTGTCGAGCACATTTGCAGTGATGTCAAGATCATTGGAGGGTCAAGTTCTTTGGAGGGAAGAATGGCATTCTGTGGTCTTCAGTGATGAAAGGTGATTCTGCTTAGGAGCATCTGATGGTCGTTTAGGCATCCGAAGGCAAAAGGTGAGCGGCTTCTTCCATCGTTAATCTGCCAGCAACACACAGGACCCACGCTGGGCATCATGGTGCGGAATTAATCAAAATGGCAAGTCCCAGATACCGCAGCATATGGCTGCACACCATCTATGGGGATAATGCCACGCTCTCCACTATCTACGGTCGGGGCAAGTCAGTGCCAGAAAGACACAGCTCATCCACGGCATCCTATGGCGAATAGTCCTATAGAAGGAAAGCTCATCGTTCGGTCAAAACCTAAATTTAATCTGTTCCCCAGTTAGCCACAAACAAAGATATATAAATCTAAGTTGACTCGGCTCCCAGGGTGAAGACTCTTAGTTTGGCTTTTCCATCGATAAGCCTGTCAACCGGGGATCCCACTCCCGGTCGCAAGCCCTCAACTTCGTCCTCTCCATCAGGGCCCAGAAGCCGCAGGCCCCCAGCAGCAGTCTGCTGACTTATTACTTCCATCGGGGCTGCAGACCTGCAACTTCAGTAGCCAAATCGATGTGCCCGCTTGACTCACAGCACAAATTCCAGTCTGCAAGGCCCTCCACTATAGGCTTCTTCATCCGGTCTGCAAGCTCTCGTGCACACCAGGGACCAATGAGCTGGAACCCTACTTCACAAAGGCCCCATAGCCGCCCCCCCACGTCAAGGTAGTCCCCTATCAGGGGGGATCATTCTGTGGAGAGTGATTAGCTATCACTCTCGTACGTGTCTCGTGTTTATACAGGGTACACTGAATAGCATTACATATGTCAGCGACATCATATATCACTGAAGACCACTGCCATATTTGAATGTATTCCAAAATGCGATATCCCAGCAGGATAACGCCAGCCCACACTTCGCCCGGGCAATACAACATGCTCTTCAGGCAGCGCACCAACTCCCTTGGCCCGCACACTCTCCGGACTTGTCTCCAATCGAGTGTGTATGGGACTGGATCAGACAAAACTCTTCCAATGACTATCACTGAATTTCGCGTCCAAGTTGAAAGCGCATGGAATGGTATCCCCAAGCGTGATATCCAGCATTTGTACGATCATTGCATGCCAGATTGGAAGCTTGTATTGCTGTTCGAGGAGGTTCAACACCTTATTAAAATGTGTCTTCTGTAAAATGTAATACTCATTGAAAGGCAAAATAAACATTGAATCACTCCACATGTGAGATCACTGTGCTTTCTCGACAAGTTGTTTCTCTAAATAAATCTCTCAGGTTCAATTGTTATTGGTGTTCTTTTTTCAATTTCCGCCGGTGTATATGTATTTGAATAAGATGTTTATTCTCAGTATTTCCATAAAACAATTACTTCATTAGTTTTAAACTTAGAATTTTGCTTTTTACTAGCATAATATGGAAAATCTGTTCCATTTTTTAAGGGAGAGTATGAAATAAACTTACTGAAAAACGCCACCAAACATGCTAGTATATCACATTTTGTCATGCACAGCATTACGACGTATTATTATATATTACGATTATTCTGAAAGTTATTAATTTATCCTACGCATGAATTTAATGAAATCTGTTACTGTCACTGATAATTTAACGAAATATGCTACTGTCACTGTTGACTGCAAATAAAATGCTTTTTTTTTAAATTTTTATTTGCCGAATCTATGGAAAGCTTTTAATATCTAGAAAAAGTAAACAATAATTACCTCTCAAACATCTGCATGCTATGAAGCTTCGGGAATAGCCTGTCAGTATAATTACACCTCACAAACGTTCTGAGGAAGGCGAAATCCCAGATCATCCGTACTTTATCCAGGACTAGAAGCCAGGTTCATTTCTTCTGTAACCAACCACACTAACCACTAGCCCACAGGAACATAGTGTCGGTTCGGTATTAACTCGCAATAAATTCGGTATTAATGTACCCTAATTACCTCTTCATGTTGCTTTTCGATTGACCTTTGTCGGTTTGTGAATTTGTTAAAACAGTTGTTCCACCATATCTTTCGAACGCGATGGAGAAAATGATTTATATGTGAAATGAGAGCTTGTGAAACGGGAAGTGCCATAGGCTATAAAATATTTTCCCTCATGCTTTCTTCACTCCTAAAAAGAAGGGGAAATATGAAAACGATTGTTCCTTTATATCTCCTAAACGTGAATATGGAAAGTAACAGGCTATGCATCAAATGAAAACTTGTGATGCGGAAAATGTCATAAGCTATAAGAATTGACCTCCATGCTTCCTTTGAAGTAAATATGAACTCATCGATATCTTTAGCTTTATTTTCTACATTTTAGGGCCCATATAGGAAGATAAGAGTTTTTTAAAAATTTTAATTTATTTATATTTCAGTAATTATCATTTCATTTAATAGGTATCTATTTTTCCTTTAGTGTTTCCCTAATCAGAGGCAACTGTTGACCTGACTGAAATGGTCATATTGTAATCACAAAGTTTCCTCTGTGCATAAGAATTAAATCAAAAGCTATTTTCTTTATAAAAGCCACCAGGTTTTCTTTTATATAATAATTAAATTGATATGAAGGTGTTGGAAATTGTTTAAAATATTTGATTAAATTTCTCGTATCAGTTGTGTGAAAGATTAGGTTAAAATGGGAAGACTTGGGTAAATTTAATTATTTTGCTTTTATATTAAGTTAAAAGAAATGAACGCTCTGCCAAAATTTGCATTTATTACAAAAATATACACACTTTGCATTTAAAGTCAAATGTAAATCTGAGCATCATGTGAGTCTAGTATAATTTCTGCTCAATTAATATTGTTAGGAAATTTCAGTAACCTTTATTTGACAGTACTGTGCACTGGCTTCGAAATAAACAAACTGATTTAAATGAACTCATTTAATGGATAAACAATTATAATAATAAGAATAATGACTTGAATAATTTACTTCATAAATAACACTGGGCAACACACAAAAAGGCTTTGAAATGAAAATAGCCAATCTTTATTAATTTCGAGGTTCCGAACACGAAATTGACAATAAAATTTCTCGATTGGATCTTGTTTAGGAGAGACAGAAATGGTCATGCATAGACTCTCAGTCACATTTAGTGCATAGGTAACCATTTCTCAATGCGGTATTTTAAACTTCAGATTGCAACATATTGCATCCAGCCGCCATGCACACAACCCCTGACGTATTGCATCATTGATGCAATGTAGTTAAGTCATGACGAAGCGACTTTACGATACCAGACAAAAGATGATGCAATCGTTAGTTGTAAGCAATATCTCGTTGCATGAGCAAGTCTTTTGAGTGACACCCATTTACCCTGAGTCATAAGTACAACACAAGTGATCCTTGAAGTTTTAATTCAGCCTCGTAACTAAATTAATTAGTAGTACAGATACTGGGTGATCCAAAAGTAACAGAAAAAGTAAAAATGCAATAATTGGAAAAGTATAGACAGTAGCACGATACGGTTTTTACAGAAATGCACAGAAAGACATGGGATTTTTTTTTAATAACGAAATATTTTATTGCCAGAATAGTTACATTTGTCACCAACAGGTGGCGTTCAGTTGTGTCAGTAGTTTGTACAGAGGCGCAGCACAGTTCGCAACGCAGCTAGGATTAAAAATATTCAATGTGACGGCCATCATTTCTGAGAATGACCGTCAAACGTGGCACGACACTCTGCACAGCATCGAAGAGGGTTTCAGCTGTAATTCCTATCACATGATGGCGAATAGCTTCTTTCAACATGGCCAATGACGTCGGCCAACTTCTGTAAACCTGTGACTTCAAGTAGCCCCATAACCAAAAGTCACAAGATGTAAGGTCTGGAAACCTTGGTGGCCATTTGTGCGGGAAAGAGCGACTGAGGACACGGTCATCGCCAAATGTCGATCGCAGCAGATGCTGGACAGGACCTGCGATGTGCGGAGGCGCTCCATCCTGCATTAATGTTACACTATGGAGTGCTTGCCTCTCTTGCAAGGAGGGAATGATGCTGTCTCTTAAAAGCGCTGCATAACGCTCGCCTGTGACGGTAACAGTTCGAAATGTACCGCTGTGGACTTCCTCAAAGAAAAAGGGGCCTATAATGAACGACACAGTGAACCCGTACCATGCTGTCACCTTTGACTGATGCAAAGGGGTTTCCACAATCGCGTGTGGGTTCTCTCTCGCCCAGATGCGGCAGTTGTGTGCATTTACATTAAGTGAAATGTGCACCTCGTCACATTGGAAGGACGTTTGACAGCAAGTCCGCATTGTTTTCCATCTGTTGAAAAGCCCAATTTGCAAATTCATAACGTCTCTCGAAATCGGTTGGTTTCAGTTCCTGTACGTGTTGGATTTTGTAAGGATACCTCTTGAGGATGATTCTGAGTGATCGCCACACAGTCCCATACGAAATGCCAGTTGATCTTGAGATTTCACGCGCACTGCATTCCCCATGTGCAGAAGCTGCCGATTGTGTGTCGGCCTTGTGTTCGACCTCGTGCACAACTGCAATAATTTTTTTGGGTCTCCTGCTTCTTGCACGTGCTTCCAAACTGCCAGTGTCATCAAACCTTTTCATCATAGCTATCAGTGAGGAACAAGACATCGGTCCCTTTCCACTTCTAATACCACACATCGAACGATAGGTGCACAAAGCCGCACTTGCACATTCGGAGTTCTGATAATACAGCTTAACTAAGAGTGCTTTATCTCATAACGATAACATGCCTCACCTTGACAAAACGTTTAACTTCGGTAATAAACGTTAAATGCTGAAAGTTTAACTTCAGTATTCACTACATCTAAAATTTACGTACCTCACGGCAAAGTCAGATTGATCAATGTTCACAGTCTCGCACCGTTTGAGGAGCGGCGGCCGGCTGATCAGTTTAATTAGCGACAGACAGCAGACCCGGGACCGCTACAGTGCCACCTGTCGGTCACAAATGTAACTATTCTGGCAATAAAATTTTTCATTATAAAAAGAAACCCATGTCTTTCTGTGCATTTCTGTGAAAACCGCATCGTGCTACTGTCTATACTTTTCGAATTATTGCATTTTTACTTTTTCTGTTACTTTTGGATCACCCGATATATTTTGTTACATTTGCGGCAAAGTGACATTTGCAAGCCAGAAAAGGGCCGTCATTCCAATCATGAAAGCAGCGTATGAGTTTTATTTTGGATTCAAGATCGGCGACCAGCACAAGGCCTGGGCCCCACATCTGTGCTGCAGTATGTGTGCAAGAAATCTTTCGAAGTGGCTGAAAGGTGATGCCATTTGTTGTTCCTATGGTTTAGAGAGAACCAAGCAATTACGCAAATGACTGCTACTTCTGCGTGGTTCCACCTGTTTCTGGAGGCATCAAAAGGAAAAAGAAGTGAACAATAGCGTACCCGAATACACAATCTGCTCTCCGACCAGTTCTCGAACCTCCAAAAGAATTTACCATCGATTCAGACGATGAGGAGGGAGGTGAACCGACGTCGGTTTCACTGCAGCCTTCGACATCTAATGATGATCTAAACATTTGCCATGGTGCGTCATCTGTGCCACACATTCTCACCGAAGAAGAAATGAACGATCTTGTTCGCGATCTGGAGCTGTCCAAGTCCAAAGCAAAGTTACTTGGATCAAGACTTAAACAATGGAATCTTCTCAAGGAAAATGTCCGAGTGACTTCGTTTCGAACTCTTCATGAGCAACTTACGCCTACTTCAGAAAGGAAGATGACCTTGTGTTCTGCTCCGATGTAGATGGCCTGATGAATGCCTTCGGAATCAAACATGACCCTGAAGAATGGTGACTATTCATAGACTCCTTGAAATTGAGTCTCAAGGCGGTGTTGCTGCATAATGGATATCAAATTCCATCCATTGTGGTCAGAAAGAAACCTTCGACAACCTAAAGCAGCTGTTGAACTGTTTTCAATACAGCAAGTATGACTGGCATCGCTATTGTGACTTGAAGGTAGTGGTTCTGTTGATGGGTCTGCAGCTGGGATATATGAAGTGCTGCTGTTTCTTATGTGAATGGGACAGCCGAGAAAAGACTTTGCACTACGTGAAGAGAAACTGGCTTCAAAGGAAATCTCTGAAGGTTGGAGAAAAGAATGTGGAATACCCAGCACTGGCAGAAAAGCACAAAAGAATGTGGAATACCCAGCACTGGCAGAAAAGCACAAAATCCTGCTATCGTCCCTACACATGAAACTTGGTGTGATGAAAAACTTCGTATAAGCCTTGGACTGGACTGCATCAGCTTTCAAGGACTTGGCTGACAAATTCCCTCAACTCAACAAAGCGAAAATTGAAGAGCGAATTTTTATGGGTCCTCAAATCCGCGAGCTGTTCGGTGACCAGATGTTTGACAACCTGCTTCAGGGTGACGAGGAAAAGGCTTGGGACTCGTTTCGTCTGTTGTCAACAAAATTCCTCGGGATTGTCAGGGCAGAAAACTACAAGAAACTGGTTAAGAACATGTTGTCTCTCTATCACAAACTTTGCTGCAATATGTCCTTAAAGATCCAATTTCTCCATTCCCACTTAGATTTCTTCCGCGACAACTGCGGCATATTTAGTCATGAGCGGCATGTTTAGTCCACGTTTTCACCAGGACATTGCAACGATGGAGAAGCAATACCAGAGAAACTGGTCCACTTCAATGTTGGCTGACTATTGTTGGATGCTCGCCAGAGATGATCCTGAGCAGCTGTACAAGTGACAGGCGGCAAAGCGACGTTGGAAGTAGAAGGAGAGTTTTACCGATAAATGTAATATGTACGTTATATATGAAACTATTGTGGATTTCTTAGAAATCGTAGCCAATTTTGTCTATATTCATTGTCATATTTGTGTTCAGCACCTTGAAATCTGTAGGAAATGGCTACTTTTATCTCAGAGGCATGACTTTTGTGAAAATTTGTTGCCCAGTGTAATTGGACTAACAATGTTTATGATTAATTACCTAGTAACAAATGCTAGTAGAACAGAATATTCAAATATCCTTTATATGACATTCAAATCAACTAGTTTTAAATGTCCAAACATCTTAATTGACTTAGCGTCTATGAAACATTCAATAACTGAGTTTCATAAATCAATTATTAGTAACATCTACATTACATTGTTTCTAAGAGTACAAAGTACTTACTCATTCTTTATTATTATACGCCCTTACGACTTATTTATACCATTCGTGGCTCCTGTGCTGTAGTAACGCAACTTATATGGAGCACCAAAGGTACTAAAAATGGTTCTTCTCCCCTATAAGCAGCAACACGTTTTCTGTTCGGGAACACAAATCACTATACTAACTGGAATTGATATCTGTGTTAAAACACACACAATATTTAGTCATCTAATCCGAAAAATTCTTATTTATATCTATTATTATTACTGGTGTACTTTTATACTAATCTTTTTACTAATGTATATCTATAAATATACCTCATTTAGACGGAAAATATTTCTTATATATCAGCAATTATCTTAATGCTAACAAATACGAAACCTTTTTTTCTTTTAAATAAAGTATATTTATAAATATACATTAGTAAAAGATTAGCATAAAAGTTCACCAGTAATAATAATAATAGTAATAAATATAAAAGACATCCAAATCAACTATTCTCTGCATTGTAGAACTATCTATAGTGACGTCATTCTGTTCAGAGGCCTTCTGTTACAGGAAGTGTTGACTAATCGTGCAGAACACCAAATCAACTTTGGGTTCTGACAATAACACGATACAATATGCACGTTTTTATGAGTTATTGTTGTACGTTAGTACGTGGTTTCAATAATTAACAATAACTGAAAACAACTTTAAATGAAATCTTTTGCTGGAAAGATACTAGAATGCTTTGCTTCTATTTCAAATCTAGACATCAGAATTGTATTTGCTAAATCTTTTCCCAAATTTTCTTATTTCGATGTGCATATTGTAAATTTTACGTCAACAATACATGTTTAGTGAGAACAACATTTGAACTATAGCAATTGAACATTGACGAAGCAAAAAATTTAATGTTACCTAACAGCTTTCTTTCTTGATTCTAGTGCGAAACTTGTTGATCATGTGTTCCTTCATCTCGTTCGTGATGGCTGTCTACATGCTAGTTGTATCTGTGATACTCATGAGAGCTTTGAGAAAGGTAAAATCATAAATCTTATTATTTTAGAGTTTTTGAGACATTGAGGAAACTGAAAATTTTAGAATTCACCTTAGCAAATTTTTCTCTGTCCCTCAAACGTCGAGATTATTTGTGTGATAAAACAGAGTTTTTAAAAAGGCACTTGTTTTATATCAGAGTCGCCTATTTATTTGCTGCGTGATAGTGAAAAAAAATATACTGAGCATTTCTGTGTTTTAGGTATGTTTTTATCCTAACTCATATGAAACCAAAGTCAAATGCATTTTCAAAACACAAAACACTACGAGCTACGAAACACTAAAACACTACGATACACAAAACACTCGCGAGCCTTAGTATTTTGGCTTACAGTACCAAAGAAAACTTTATTTTTTATTCTCGTTCAACAACATTGAACATTGATAATATATTTGAAACACGCATTCATATTATGAAAAGAAAAATAACGCATGAAATGAAAATAAAATAACATTTACTTAGGCAAGTATATTGCTTTTCTGTCTTGCAAAATAATGTACATTGTAAAATTCCATTGTAAAAACGTAAGTAAAACGAAACAAAATAAAAATAAAGATATCCCAGAACAAAACATATGAGATATTGAAAAGTACAACAGTTCAATTGATTAACTTAAGTGAATTTCTCAAAGATTATTAACATTAGGTAGTTAAACCACACAAGTTTGTCACGAAACGTATGTCTGTTGATAACTTTCCCATTGATAAGTTCAATCGCAGTTTTCCACTGTAATGTACTACTCCAGTCACAATTAAATCCCGCCAAAAATTGGCGACAAACTTATGTTCATTGAAAACTTTTCTCACAGCTTTCCACACGTATTACACGCAACGTACTACAACATGTGCGATAGCAGCGCTCCCAGAAGTTTCGGACACTTTCCGAGGAATTACTCCCGACCCACGACAGCTAGGAACCCAATATGTTACCCCCAAAAGAGTTAGAAGTAAGTGAGACCACCATACCAAATTTGAGACCTATCACTCAAGTAGTCGCAGAACCACAGGGAAACTGACACCGATGACATCACACGTGTCGACCAGCCGGTTCGTTCGTCGTTCTTTTGTCCCGAATTACGACTATTATACAATATGTATATTGACAAACATTTCAATGATCTACTTATAAGCATTAAATAATTGTTCTATTTGTTTCAAATTAAAATAATTATTTTCACTTTTTCTTTAAAACTTCTCACGGATATGTCTTTTCTTAATTGTTCTGGCAACCGCTTATAAAATTTCGGGCCATTGATCTTAAAATGTCTCCGAGCAATTTCTTTGTAAATTAGTAGTAAATAAATATTTCATTGAAAATTTCACGTTTACAGCATTATTTATCTTCGAAAATAAAGCGGGGGTTCTGGAATAAAGATATTAAATTTCTGTAGAGGTATCAAGTTCTCAGCAACATAATATTCTTGATTTCCAACAAGCATTCTTTTCTTAAATTATTGCTTTTTAGCATAATATTGTTACGACAGATGAACGCGCTACAGTGACTTCACGAGTTAACGTGATTGTAGCCCTCGTGTGTGCTTCTACGTGAGATTCAATTAGCCAACGATTTGGAACTTAGAACAGTTCTGAAGAAGAAGAATGAAAATATAGCAGTGTAGTGTGTTAAAGTTCTGAGATCTGAAAGGTTGTTCAGATGGTTTGAGTCTGTGCGCGACAGGTAAAAGACAAGAAGAATCTTTTATGTGTTGTGTGCGCGGACGGTCCTCTTGTTTTGGCTAGTGTGAGAAGTTTAGTGAACTAGCAGAGGACGAAAATTTGTTTACGTCTCGAGATGTTCAAGTGACATGGTAAACAAGGTTGAAAAGGTAGTATTTAGTAGAATAGACAGAGCTGTTGTTGGGTACTCTGTGCAGGAAGATTGATGAATTTTGCATGTTAGTAGTTAATTTGTTTATGAGATACTACATCCATATTTTCTTTGTAACGATTTGCATTGTATTACAATTGGTTTTAAAATATAGTTATTAATACTCACGCCTAGTGCTATCCATATTTTGTAATTCGCAACAATATTTAAGAATCTCATTTTTATTCTAATAACATAATGCAAAGTATCGAAATAAATCTCTTCTCAAACTACCAACACCTATTGAGATACAGACTGTATCCATGAGAAATGAAAAATGATTATAAACTTTTTAGATGCAGTGAACTTAAGAAAATAGAGCCTGTTTAAAGAAAATCTGCTTCTTTTAGAAACATTTATGGTATGAGTCTTCCAATTCAAGCCTGCATTTATCCTAATTCCTAGATACTTTATGCTCTAAACTCTTGAAATTTTGAAATAGACATCACGTTTATGAAGTAAATATTACGATGAAGTAGAATATCATTTGTATAAGAACAACACGATTTATTGTATTGAATGGTTTCGCTATATCGAGAAATACTCTACCAAAATCTTGGTTATTGAATATCTAATCGTTATTCGCGTATACTGTGATTCATATAAAGTTTGGAGCAGCAAACAGCCGATGGAAAGATGCACCACCCACATGACTTCGAGCAAGAACTACTTGCAGATGTAATACTTCGCTACAGCATATAATTACATGTTTAATGCACGAAACAATTACTCTTTCTAACGTAAAAGTATTATTATGAATAGTTAATGGCAATGAGTAATTGAAAATGTTGTTTTTAATTTCGCATTATTGTAAAGTACACGATAAATCATAATTTCCTTTTCACCATACACTTGTAGGAAGCTCCACAGCAAGTTGAGGATTAAAACATTTTTAGGATTCGTATCTTGATTGTTATTGTCTTTCTTAGTTAAGAACATTAGCGGCAACTGGACAAGAAATTATTTGAGGGCGACTTGACACTCCATTCTTTTTGTGAAACAGAGTATAGAATTTAAAGAGTTATGCATTCTCAGGTATTTTTCTTTCTGCAGTCATATTTAAGAAAAAATAATTTATCATGATCATATCATTATCAGAAAATAATCCTGTCCTTATCAATAAAGACATATGTTTTGTCTTCTGAGCTTGAGAAAATTAATATTAAAGTAATTAATCAAGCAATTAAAATTATCAATATATTAATATGGTCAAAAAATATGGTCAAATTAATTGGTCAAAATTATCGCTGGGATAAACTACTGCTGTATCATCTGAAATAATAATCGTTTTGTATGTACGAAAAAAAAATAAAAATATGATAGGCCCTAATAAAGATCCCTGGGGTATTCCTTTTTTAACGTGTAACTCAATATTTTTATCTGATATATTCTGGTCTATAAATTGTAGATAGACACAAGCTGGAAGGAGAGCTGTGCACCAATCCCCAGTGATGATACACAGAACCGGCCAGGTCTAACAGCTAATGTCCGACCCCGCCTTCTCGTGATGCAGGCCATTAGTATCTTTCAAAAGAGATATTCTCTTTTGAAATAGATCTTTTTTGAAATAGATCTCTTTTGAAATAGAATCCTTTGAAAAGAGATATTCTCTTTTGGAAGAGAATGGAAGGGGAGGGCTGCCAGTTCAGTATAGCCTACTGATCTGGTCATCTATGGCCACTTTTTTCTTTTTTTTTCAACCCTGCTGAGGAGTGGTCAACTTCACAGGGTTCTGGAGCTGACCATTTATACCTACTGGACTTGTTTATGAATTTGAGCTTGATTATGGATCCTGGACTTGCTGCACTGCTGGGCCTCTCTGTTGAGGGAGAAACTGCCGCTGTGTTTTCTGTTTGCTTCTGGGTTGCCAGCCCTAAGTGAACAGAGGCATGGGATACCTTATATCAGCTGGTGGACAATCCTAATCATAGGCCATCGCACGTACCTGAACCTCACTTAGCTAGTTGGGCATCATCAAGCCTAAACTGGAGTAATGTGTCTCAGGCAGGCCATATGGCACTTGAAAAAGTCCACTTGAAAAGGTGGTGCCTGAAGTTCCTACCGGCATCGGTGACTTCAGCCTTTAATGGAGGGGGGACAGGTTTTTGCCCCATGCCTGCGATCAGGGGACTGTTTGATATTGTTGGCGCTACCTATCTCAATAAACATAGTTTCATTAAAAATCCTACTAATCATTTTCTCTCTGCAGGAACGTGAAACATGAGGACATTACATAAAGATTATTCTCTTTATGTCCTCAAGAAGGAATTCCAGCGCTATAACCTAGATATTCTTAGGCTTGCAAGAGACCAGATGGACAGGTAAAGGTGAGATACTTAAAAATAACTTTAAATTTCTCTTTACAGGAAGGGAGGATGGAAAGCATCACCAAGGCGTGGGTCTGCTGCTCAGCAGACATGCTAGTGATGCTCTTCTAGGATATGAGTGCATTAATGAAAGGTTTCTTACAGCAAAATTTCAGACAAGCATTAAAGACTTGAATGTTATCTGCTGTTATGCCCCCACTGAGGATGCTGATGAGGATGAGAAGGATAAGTTTTACTGACAACTTCAGGATATTTTGAATTCTGTCAAGAAAGGAGATCTTACCCTTGTTTTAGGTGACTTCAATGCCAAAGTTGGCACTGACTCTGACCTGTGGGGAGGGGCGATAGGTCCTTTTGGTATTGGTAGCTGCAATGGCAATGAGCGATGTGTCCTACAGGTAAGTAAACTCAATGGTTACAGAATAACTAACACTTATTACAAACACTGCGACATACATAAGTACAGATGGATTTCATCTGATGGGCTGCATAAGAATCTGATATATTATACAGGGTGTCTCAAAAATATAGGTGCAAACTTTTAGGGGAGGTAGATAACATCTAAAGGAATGAGAATTGCATAGGAACCCATAACCGAAAACGTCATCATAAGTCAATAGGCGGCGCTGTTCTTCAGTGCGCTAGAGGGAAAATTTCGGATTTCCTCATTCGAGTTGTAGTCAGCTGACGAAGAGCATGCAAAGGCATTCGAACAGGGAGCTGGCAGACATGCACTTAGTGTATGGAATAGCTGAGGGCAACGGACGAATGCATCAAGAACGCTTCCCACATAGACATGTACCGGGCCACCGTTTGTTTGCGCGTGTGCATCAAAATTTGTGTGATTATGGGTCATTAAGAGGTAGCAGAAGTGAGGGCAGGCCACGATCGACACATACTCCCGCCATGGAAGAAAGTGTGTTGGATGCCGTGGAGACTAATCCTAGTACCAGCACACGTGCTGTTGCCTCTGCCTTAGGAATATCTCGTTGCAGTGTACAGCGTGTTTTGCACAGCGAGTCCTTACACCCCTTTCATCTCCAAAGGGTTCAGTTACTTCTCCCCACAGATCATCCTGCACGTTTGCGTTTTGTGCAGTGGTATCTCCAAGAAAGTGCCCAAGATGTGAATTTCCCAGCTTATGCTTTGTTACTCACACTGTGTTACCAGTTTCACTCGGGATTACGTATTCAATCAGCACAATGCTCCTTTGTGGGCTCACGAGAACCCCCACGGTGTGCACACCCATGCGGCACAACATCGTTTTGCAGTAAATCTGTGGGCAGGTTTAGTCGGCGACTGCTTAGTCGGGCCATACCTTTTACCATCCCGCATGACCTCCGCGAAATATCTGATCTTTCAGGAACAGGTTCTACCAAGCTTACTTGCCCATGTTCCAGCAAATGTGAGACGCAACATGTGGTATCAACATGGTGGGGCGCCTCTCCATTATGGAAGGTGTGTTCGTGCGCATTTGAACATGTCTTTTGGGCAACGATGGATTGGGCGTGCTGGACCAGTTGCCTGGTCCCCACACTCACCTGATTTAACGAGCGTTGATTTCTTTCTGTGGGGGGCCCTCAAATCTACCGTGTATGAATCGCCTGTGGAGTCTGGCGTGGATCTCGTGGCAAGGCTCGTCTGTGCTGCTGCTACTATCAAAGAAACTCCAGATGTGTTCGACCGTGTCCGGAAATCAATGCTCCGTTGGTGTCACGCATGTATCACGTCTCATGGTGGAAACTTCGAGCATCTGCTGTAACATTATGAAATGTATCATCTAGTACGCCATTTGTAATAATTATGTCCAATAAATGTTTTTCCATAAAGTACTGCCTTGTGTCCTTTCAGATCTTGTACCTCTGCTACCACTTTTCCATGACGTTTCCGGTTATGGGTTCCTATGAAATTCTCATTCCTTTAGATGTTATCTACCTCCCCTAAAAGTTTGTACCTATATTTTTGAGACACCCTGTATATTAACATCAAATGGGCTAGTTCTGTTAAGGAAACCAGGGCATATAGGGGAGCTGAAATTCGATCTGACCATTACCTTGTTAAAAGTGTCTTGCAACATAAACTTAAAAAGTGTTGTGCTAAGATTAAAATATTTTCCTTTAATACTGAAGCTCTGAAAGACCCAGTTATAGCTAAAGCTCACCATGATAGTTATTATTATTACTTAGTCATTATGACAGTCATGGTTCGCTTACTAGTGAAGTTGAGGAAGAATGGGACCATTTTAAAAAGACTTTTTAGGAACTAACAGTACCCTTTTAGGAAAAAAGGAACAGAGGAGGCAAAATTATTTGAGTGATAAGGCATTTGAACTTAGTTCAGAAAGAAAGAACTGCAGGAATGTCCTTAATCAATACCCTACTTGTCCTAATAGAAGGCATTACAGAGAGCTTAATAAACGTGTAAAGGATCAGTTAGCTGCTGATAAGAATCTTTGGCTTGATGGCTTGGCTGACAAAGCCGAGGAAGCAGCTAGACAGCAGCACAACAGCAGAGAGCTGTAAGAGATAGTTAATGTTTTGTGTGGTAGAAAACGGACAGGTATAGAGGGATTGAAGGATAAATAAGGTAAAGTTATAGAAGGCGAGGATTCTGTCATGTCTAGGTGGGATGAGCATTTCAGTGATGTTCTAAACTATGTGGTTAGTTCTACTTCTATTGTTTGCATTGATGATAAATGCATTACTCGCTTTAATGTTGGCCCTATAACACAATCTGAAGTTATTTTGGCTATTTCTAAACTTAAACTTCATAAATTACCAGGATTAGACGAAATTACTTCGGAAATGCTTAGAGCTGGGAATGTTTGGGTTACCACGTGGATGACTGAAATTTTGAATAATTTTATGATAAAGGCATGGTTCCTAAGATTCATTTAGTATTTAAAGAGTTATGAAATTTGAATAAGTAACAACATAAATTTTACCTCTTAAATTAATTGAAACTTACTAGTATTATTTCAAACTCTTTTTTAAAATAAGCATAGTTCCCAAATTTGTCTGAATAATTCCTTCAAAATTCGTCTGCTTTGCATAGGTTTCTTTGGATCTTCTGTTAAATATTCCAGTTGTCATAACTCTTTAATTGTCGAAAATGAGATATACAATCTGGTTATAACAACTGAGTAATAAAGAGCACCAGGGGACCGACAAAACTTCTCTGTTATAACCATTACTCACTATATCAGTGATGAGTTAAATCTATCTCCTATTGCTTTCGATTCTCAATATCTTGATAAAAAGATGGATTCAAAAAATAAAAGAAATATTAGAGAGAGAAAATAATATAATTACATACCTACATATTATTTGTTTGTATTAATCATCATCATCATCCTCAAGCAGCCATGGGCTATTGAGGTCCAACCAGACCGTGCAACTTAGTTCTAATAGCATATCTGTCCTGAGCTACATCTGCTTTCATATGGCCACCACACACCAATTCTAACAAGGTCCTGTTTGACATTGGCTGCCCACCGCATCCTAGGTATATATCACCACTTTCTGAGGCCTTTAGGCATACTGTTCATAACCCTATTCGACAATCCATAATTATCCATAAGGGCAACCTGGCCAAACCAGCGGAGTCTCTCTCTGCACAATATGCTGCTTAAAGGAGGTTGCAGACTCCTTTGCCTAACCTCATCATTAGTTACAAAGTTAAGCCACCTAACGCCCAAGATACTGCGTAGGCATCTAAAATCAAAAGAATCTAGTTTCTTGTTATCTTGTTTACAAAGCGTCCACGTTTCACTACCATAGCTAACCGTAGAGAGAACCAAACTATTATACAGTCTAATTTTAGTCTTTAGGTGTATATGCCTATTTCTCCACACTCGCCATTAGATTATTAAAAGTCCCGGCAGTAATCCCTATTCATCTGATTATCTCATGCCGCACATCACCAGTATCTGTTACATAGCTCCCAAGATAATTAAATTGTGACACCTGTTCAAGACTGCAATCATTCAGATTAACTGAAACGTAGCCTGCCTGACCAATTTTCATCACTTTAGTTTTCTCAGTGTTTATAACTAAACCTACTCTACTACCATTTTCATCAACAGCTCGAATGAAAGAGTTAATCTCATCAACATCATTTGCCAAAAGGGCTAAATCATCAGCATAATCTAAATCAGAAATTTTAGTATATCCAGTCCATTTAAAGCCAAAATCTTTCCCTTGCAGTGAATTTCGTATAACATAATCAATAACCAAACTGAAGTGAAAAGGAGACAAAATGCACCCCTGTTGAACACCAGGAGTAATGCTAAACGAATTGCTACAAGCCTTACTAACTCTCACACACGACTCAGTGTTATTATAGAGAGCTTTCATTATGTTAACTAACTTGTCTGGTATACCATATGATATCACAATCAACCACAAATTATGACGATCAACAGAGTCGAAAGCCTTTTTGAAATCAACAAAGCTAGCAACCAAAGGTTTCTGAAACTCGAAACATTTCTCAAGAATCTGCCTAAGAGAAAATATTTGATCAACACATCCCCTACCACTTCTGAATCCACATTGCTCATCACGCAATTGACTGTCAACCAGATTCTTAATTCTATTAAGCACAATCATGGAAAGAACTTTACCTGGAACAGAGAGTAGGCTAATACGCCTATAGTTATCACAAGAACTGCGATCACTTTTTTTGAAAATAGGGATAAAAATAACTCTGGTAAAATCCTTAGGAACCATGACTTTTTCATAAAAGATATTCAGAATTTCAGTCATCCAAGTGGTAACCGAAATATTCCTAGATCTAAGCATTTCCGTAGTAATTTCATCTACCCCTGGTGATTTATGTAGTTTAGGTTTAGAAAGAGGGAAAATAACTTCAGATTGTGTTATAGGGCCAACATTAAAGCCACCAATGCATCTATCATCATTGCAAACAATGGGAATAGAACTAACCACATTGTTTAGAACATCACTGAAATGCTCATCCCACCTAGACATGACAGAATCCTCGCCTTCTATAACCTTACCTTATTTATCCTTCAATCCCTCTATACCTGTCCGTTTTCTACCACACAAAACATTAACTATCTCTTACAGCTCTCTGCTGTTGTGCTGCTGTCTAGCTGCTTCCTCGGCTTTGTCAGCCAAGCCATCAAGCCAAAGATTCTTATCAGCAGCTAACTGATCCTTTACACGTTTATTAAGCTCTCTGTAATGCTTTCTATTAGGACTAGTAGGGTATTGATTAAGGACATTCCTGCGGTTCTTTCTTTCTGAAATAAGCTCAAGTGCCTTATCACTCATATAATTCTGCATCCTCTGCCCCTTTTTCCCTAAAAGAGTACTGTTAGTTTCCAAAAAAGCCTGTTTAAAATTGTCCCATTCTTCCTCAACTTCAGTAGTAAGCAAACCATGACTGACATTACAGCCGTGATCATGGTAAGCTTTAGCGATAACTGGGTCTTTCAGATCACAGTGCAGTATCACTTTTTAAGTTTAGGTTGCAAGACACTTTTAACAAGGTAATGGTGAGATTCAATTTCAGCTCGTCTATATGCCCTGGTATTCCTAACAGAACTAGCCCATTTGCTGTTAATTAATATATAATCAATCATAACTTTATGAAGCCCATCAGGTGAAACCCATGTGTATTTATGTATGTCGTGGTGTTTGTAATATGTGTTAGTTATTCTGAAACCACTGAGTTTACTTACCTGTAGGAGACGTTGCCCATTGCCATTGCAGCTACCAATACCAAAAGGGCCTATCACCCCTCCCCAAGGGTCAGAGTCAGTACCAACCTTGGCATTGAAGTCACCTAGAACAAGGCTAATATCTCCTTTCTTGACAGAATTCAAAATATCCTGAAGTTGTCTGTAAAACCTATCCTTCTCATCTTCATCGGCATCCTCAGTGGGGGCATAACAACAGATAACATTCATGTCTTTAATGCTTGTCGTAAATTTTGTTGTAAGAAACCTTTCATTAATGCCCTCATATCCTAGAAGAGCATCACTAGTGTGTTCTGCTGAGAAGCAGACCCACGCCTTGATTATTCTTATTATCGTTCCTCCCTGAAAAGAGAAATTTAAGATTATTTTTAAGAATCTGACCTTTATCTGTCCATCTGGTCTCTTACAAGCCAAGAATATCTAAATTATAACGGTGGAATTCTTGTGTGAGGACATCAAGAGAAAACGTTCTCTGCAGAGTCCTCACATTCCAACTACCTATGGAGAGAAAATGGTTAGTGGGATGTTTAAAGAAACTATGCTTATTGAGAGACGGAATGGGGACAATATCAAACAGCCCCCTAATCGCAGCCTTTTGGCAAAGACCCATTCCCCCACCATTAAAGGCTGAAGCCATCTACACTTGGAAACTTCCCCCATTGTAGAATTTGACGATGCCAGTGGAAGCAAAGAGTTCAGGTGCTTGCGATGACCTCTGCTCAGGATTATCCACCGGCTGATAAACATATCCTGTGAAAATATTCACTTGGGGCTGTCAACCCACAAACAAACAGAAAACACAGTGGAAGGATTTCCCACCACAGAAGCCCACCAGTGCAGCAAATTCAGGATCCATAATCAAGCTCAGAGCAGTCCAGTAGGTTTACATGGTCAGCACCAAGACCATGATTGACCACTCCTCAGCAGGGTATAAAAAAAAAGTAGCCATAGTTGTCCAGATCAGTAGGCCACACTAATCTGGCAGCCCTCCGCTTCCGTTCTTTTGAAAGGTACTAACAGCCTGAACCACGAGAAGACGGGGTCGGACATTAGGTGCTAGGCCTGGCCGGTTCTGTGCGTCATCACAGGGCATTGGTGCATAGCTCACCTTCCAGTGACTACCTAGCTATCATTTACACACCTAATAGATTTGTATAAATTACAATACATTTAATATTAGGAAACAATTTATTTGTCCGTAATTTTAAAATCATACACTTAATACTAAACAGAATTTTTTTTCCGGAATTAAAAACACTACTAATTAATAATAAACACGATTTCAATTTGCCCCTTTATTTATGAATCTTAAAATTGATGTTTGTTTTAAAGACTTCACTTTGATATTTCTCAAATTTCCCCTTAATAAAACACTCAATGCGTTAAACGTCTCATTATTTGCCTCAGTTCCTTAAAAAAAATGACTAATGTGTGCATTTGCGCCTTGATGCATTTGCGCACATTGAATGTGTGCATTTGCGCCTGATTTTGATTCACTTTCACTTGTCATCATATCATCATCACAGTCATCTTTATCATCTTTTTTACGATTACATGAGCAATTAAAAACGTTTGCATGTTTCCATAGTTACCAAAATTTGTATGGTATATCCGTGTAGCACGCTCGTTATAAAAGTGACCAATTGTAATGGAATACACATAAATTAAAATCGTTATGGGTTTTTGCTCATTACAGCCGTGATCTTGTTATTTCCGTGCTCGTTACAACCAAGTTCGACATTATTGGATCTATAAAAAACGATCTATGAAATCCGATTGATTTCATCTGACACACTCATGCGTTTCATAAAAATGTGCGGAGGCTATAGTCAACAGTCAGTTTGAGGGTATAATACGATATTAATTGACAGTACAAACTAGAATTCAGTCCGGCGTTTTTATTGTAAACTGCGTTTCAACAGGTTCAGAATATAGTTTGACAAAGTACTTTTAAGACACGATTCTCTACGAATTTCACATGGTGAAAGTGCATCAGCTGCGACTAGAAACATTTTGTAAAGTCTTTGGCATTGATAACGTAAAGAACGCAAATATATCCATTGATTTGAAAAATTTCTTTCTCTCAACTCCTAATTGGAAGACGAGCCATGATCAGCATGACCTTCAGTATTTCATGTGAATCAGTTATCGGTCATAATTGAAGCGGATCCACGCCGTAGAAGATAAGTTTGCCGAAAATGAGGAATTTCATCAGTCAACTGCGTCTAGGCAGAGCAAGGAACTTGGTTGGATTTTAGAGCAACGTTTGAGTACCTCATCCATTTCAATAAAAGGTTCCTTGACAGACAGCAGTAAATGTCAGTAGTGTCAGTAAGTAATTAAAAATGACGGCCCAGAACTAGATCAACGCCCACGCTTTGAAGGCCGTCAACGACCCCCACTTCCTTGTTAGAGAGGGTTTCGAACTCCCCAAAAAGGCCGCCTATTTTGATGGGGGAGGACTTAATTTTTGAACACTCCATTTCTTTCCCCTTCAGATTTTCTTGTGTTAGGTCACCACCACACTTTGATGGGGAGTGCTTCATTTTTACCGGTTTTCCAGCCCGTTCAGTTTTACTTGTGCTAGGCCCCCCTATTTTCCTCGACTTTGATGACGTCCTAGGGAGGGCTTAATTTTTGGGACTCCCATTTCCGTTCGTTGTATATTCTAGACTCATGACAACAGATTTTTCTCGACTGTTGACACCGCTTCCATAACGTACGTTGTCCCCTGTATGTGGAAGTTCTAGACGACCTGGGGTACCCACATTTTGACTGCGTCCTAGGGAGGATTTAATTCTTTAGTCCCCCATTTCCACCCGTTGTATATTCTAGACGATCTGGGCAACAGAATTTTCTGGAATGTTGACCCACTTTGATGGAGGACATTGAACCCATTTCCTCCTGAGCATAGGAATAGGTCCGGAAGGCTTAATTTTTGGGCGCCCATTTCCGACTGTTGTATATTCTAGACGACCTGGGCAACAGAATTTTCTCGAGTGTTGACCCGCTACCGTGGCGGCCGTTGACCCCCTGTAGGAGTGAGACGACCTGTTTCACAGATTCTTTCTTGTGCTAGACTCCCACACTTTTCTGGCGTCGTCCCTTGAAAAGGCCTCCTAATCACCTTTCCATATGGCAGTATGGTGTTGCAATTGGAGTTCACATCCAGAAAAATGTCTGTTGGGTCAAAGGATGTCTGGTACAGCAGTTGACGGAAACAAGTTCGCCCACACAGTCAGAAGTTTAAAAGGTCACGAGGAGGGATCGAAATTTAAAACGACCATTAAAAAGCCAAAGAATTTAAATACTAGAACATAGGAGCGTAGGCGGTTGGAAGTGGAATTATATATTTCTAATAAACCTGTACGAGGGTTGTGGCGTACAAACCAGAAAGCTACATTCACGGTACCTAGAATAAAAAACTGTTTTTCGTTTGTGTAATATATACATAATTTACCGATCAAAATACGTGCAGCGCTCACTATTGGTGACGATATGCACAAATACTATTATTTTAAATATTACGTTTAAGTGTAATATAATTTATCGTATGTATTTTAAAATATACTCACGATGTTTGTCATGGTTCACGATATAGTGAACGACATAAAGGTGTGAAGTGATTCAAATATATTTTACGTTTAAGTAAAATATATTTGACGACGTTTTCTAGGATTTACGTTTAAGTAAAATATATACATAATTTACCAGTCATTTAAAATACAGTCACGTTGTTTCTCATGGGTTGCGATATAAAGGTACGAAGAAGTGGTTCAATAAATTTTACGTGTAAATGAAATATATTCACGTGTAAGTGTACGTTATATGTCCTCGTATTATAGGTTAAACACGCCAATAGTCGCTGAATAGAAATAAGATAACGTTTAACAGCATGCACAAACTTTTGAGGTCAGAAACAATTTCAATTGAAAACTTCAGTCGGAACATTGAATATAAAACAAAAAATTTCTAGTAATCCAGAAGTGTGAAACATTCAACATCTAAATAATTCTAATGGTTTAATGCGAAAAGTTTCCGAGTCATCCAGTTTCAAAATGTACTTCTTGAAAACGAATGAATATTCTGGCCACGTTAAAGCAGAAACACCCTTAACCGTTAACATCCTCGTTACCAAAGCTGAGACCGTAATATACCTTCACGATGGTGAATAGTGCTCTATTTTTCGAAAAACCCTTAGAATCACATCTTATACAAAAGTTTAGACACCGAAAATGATTCACCACAAGCGTGACGCGTAATCCAAGATGGAGCGCTACCCTTTCATACACCACCCCAGGGGTTAAAGGATCTTTCTAAAGACCCGTGTGACGGAACGCTTTTCTGCAATGCACCAGGGGTAAAGAATCAAACCCATTCACAGCGTGTTTTTCTAGGATGCGCCATCGATATGAGGGTAAACCAGCTTCCATATATAGAGGCTATCTTCACTTTCTGGTGATTTGAATCAAATATACATACGCCAAATGTGTAACTTTGACGGCACGCTTTTCTGCAATACACCAGGGGCTAAAGAATCAAACCCATTCACAGCGTATTTTTCTAGGATACGACATCGACATGACGACAAACCAGCTTCCATATTCTTAGGTGATAGTGCAAAATGAAAAATGCTGTCAAAGTCCATATTGGGATATTCACTGTCTGGTGAGGGGCAGGGTGGCTCAGTCGATAGCGCGCCAGGCTCGTAATCTGTAGTTCCCAGGTTCGAGTCCCAGCTGGGTCAGCATTGAGATTTATCTCCGTAATCCGTCCGTCGGATGGGACGTTAAGCCGTGGCCCCGTGTGCGGGAGAGCCATACCCTGTGCACGTTAAAGAACACGCTGGATAGCATTGACCGGAGGCTACCATCTGTCTCCCAACAGCTGTTCCAGTGGGTCCCCTCCCCCAACCTTCTCTTAGCCTTCGGTGTCCATGTGAGCTGGCCATTTAACCCATGGTGTGCAAAAAAGTGCCGCTCAGAGGTAAAACAACCCAACTGTCTGGTGATTTAAATCAAACCGTCATAAATACACACACCCTATATTCAACCTCTGATGATTTAGATATCCACACGTCATATTCACTCTCTGATGTGTAAGTGTGATCCTATAGATGACTGTAAAATGCACGGTCATCAAATGGTGAACTATAAGAATTTACCGCTGAGGTCTTGCCCTCTGTCCGTGCTTTCAGTTCATAAACATCGGTATAATTGTCTGTGCGTTTCAAGATACCACAGGACTCGTGATTTTTACTAGACGTATTAAACCCACAATAGTCACCCACGTACCTCGGTCACGTGGACGGCCAACCGATGCGGAGGCAGACAGGGACCTTGAAAGCCGCTGCTCGGCGGGTACCCTGGTAGGGGAGGATTTGAAAACTAAAGTCGTGAATGTTACACCTAGAATTATGTGGTTTTTCAATCTAGATAACCCACTATTTCTAAGACATAACAAATATTCTGATATAAATCAGGAATGGTGAAATTTTTTGTACTCTACCGAGCGATATCACTTATTTAAATTCAGAAATTATATGACCCCTATTCCACATCTTTGTCTGGATTATCCCTGTTCATTTTAATATTACTCTCTGTCGACCTACCTCCTAAGTTTACTATGTTTGTCATTTTGTTTATATGTACTGGGTGTCAAACCACTTGAACGTTTAGTATCCAAAATTACCTTGGCTTTTCTATAAAAAATTATTAAGTCTGACAGTTATGACAATCTTTGTTTTGGACCGCGGATAAAACCGTCTACGCCCTTAACTGACGACCACACCACATTTTCGGTAATGTAGGGATCTAAAGTTTTGGAAATGTTCCGTTACACTTCGCAATATGCTGGAAAAGTGAACTTGGATTGTGATTTGTAATATCTTCTATTCCCCATCTTTTCCTGGATTACCCCTATTCGTGCATTTAATAATACTCTATGACGTCTTAAAGCTTCTTACCCCTACGTTTACTATCATATTACATATTTCACCGTGTAACTTGTAATAAATTATTAAGTCTGGCAGTTATGCCAAACTTTTGTTTTGGTCCGCGAATAAAACCGTGTATTAGTGTGTAAATAATTCATGGTGAGATATACGCTCTAAGTCTTAACTGGCGACCACAAATCATTTTCGGTAATGCAGGGATCTAAAGTTTAGGAAATGTTCTGTCATACTTCGAAAAAATGATGGAAAAGCGAACTGTCTTTGATACATTTGAAACTAATAAAAACTTTCGCATGCAAAATTTTGAACTCTGAGTGTGGAAAAAATGAGAGATGTGACGCCCACTGAACTAAAACAGGTTTCCCGAGGTCAACGAACTTTTTTTGGTCAGTCAAGGAACATTGTTTGGTGTAACTCAGGAAGGTAATTTCACTGACTTATTATACTAAATAACAGAATCTTTGCTATTGACCCTAAATTTACTGATGTGGTGCAACCGTATGGACTGCACTATTGGTAAAGAATGTTTTATAAGATTTTACTGCGAACACTAATCTCTTTCATATCGGGAGTAAAATTACACTCGCAAACGAGTTATAACTCTAGTGGGTTATACACATACTTCACTTGTAAGAAATATTTTGTTCATGTTGGAAGAAAATTTAAGATTCTTATTTCCTGTGAAATTTTATTTCTCTTGTAGGAATGTATAAAGGTAACATTGTTTTGGACTAGAAGTTTACCCCATAATTGCTTAATGCTATCACATTTGTAAACTAAATTGTTCTAATAAAGATTCAAGTGTTGCCAACAAGACATGTGAAAAAATTTCACAGCATAAAGTCCCTGTAACTTCGAGATTCACTTAATCACTGTAATCTTCGAGATTCACTTAAAACTTCTCTGCTCATTTATATGCAGATTTTTTATTTCTGAGTAATTCCGGTGTCGGGGAAATTAGTCGCACTGGACTCACTTTCTTCTTATGGTTATTTTTCAAAATAGAATATCAGTCGCATTCTACTTTGTTTCGCTAGTTCGTATATGTTTTAGGCTTCAGGTCGTTGTAAACCTTGCAACCCCGCTAAGAAAGAAATCACAATGACGAAAAAATCAGATGTAGAATACTATTTATTTAGTAACATTTTCACACTATTAGTTAGTACATATTCAGAGGTGCGTACCATCTCACCGCACATTTCTTTCAGTAACATAAGAAGTTCCATTCAGACATGAATGGTATATTATCTAAACGATGTAACTCAAGTTCTGCCTCTTCCACAAAACCTTTAGCGATATCGGTGAAATGAATGTTTCTTACGTCTTCTGTGAAATAGCCTTCAACTGTTATAGCAAGGTACCAATGGCGAAGCTGACTTTACCCCCAATACAGTTCTTTGTACATCCTGACACATTCTTAACTACACGGTGCAGAGTTATAGTAGATAGTTCTTCAGTTAAATTCCTTCACTTTCCATTGTTGAAACCTTTGCTTGGTTCCTCAAGGCCTTGAAATGAGCTTGTATGATGTTGAGGTAATGTCTGATTTGGTCGGGTTCTGACGAGTTCATTACAGATAAGACTTCATGGTCTAGCCATTGCGAAGATGTTATGGCTTTGCCTTCAAATTGATGGCTTTTAAGTCGCGCTACAAGTCCGATGACGTCCTTGTTACACTGTAAACAAACGGCACGAAATCCCTTTCCTTTAGGGTATTTCTTTAAACCTTTCCAAATAGGATCGCTCTTTCATCCTGTCATGTTTAACGAGTCGCTTACTGACAGCAAATGATGTAGACACACAGTGGTACTTATGATTTAAATCCAAACCTTCAGCAATTCAACGTAAACTAGATCTCGACCAATGAAACGCTTTTGCAAGATTCTGCTCTTTCTTCCTCCCCTATTCTATTTCCCCCCATTCTCCTCTGCTTACCCTCGTAACCTATTTCCCCCCTCCAACCACTTCATCCTTCCTCTCCTTTTCTTTTTTCTACCTTCCTCTTTTTATAGAGCATTAACGATCCGGAGGAAATTTCTCTAGTTTTCGACTTAATATGGCGTGTGATATTTTGGTGACTGATTTTGGTGAGTGATCTCCCCAGTAACTCTTTAGAAAAGAGTTATTGGGAGATTGATACATTTGGAACATAGCCAATTCTTTTTCTTTTCTAAAGACATCTTAAAATTACTCTACCTGAAACCAACACAATAAAAATGGACATAGCCACTACATGTGCCTTTGCAATGAAGAAACTCACGAAAATCCAATTTAAAAACTGCACCCATGAGCGTCTGAATTGCTGAAGGTTTTGTTTAAATCATAATTACCACTGTGTGTCTGTATCATTTGCTGTCAGTAAGCGACTCCTTAAACATGACAGGACGAAAGAGCGATCCTATTTGGAACGGTTTCAAGAAATTCCCTAAAGGAAAGGGATTTCGTGCCGTTTGTTTACAGTGTAACAAGGACGTCATCGGACTTGTAGCGCGACTTAAAAGCCATCAATGTGAAGGCAAAGCCATAACATCTTCGCAATGGCTGGACCATGAAATCTTATCTGTAATGAACTCGTCAGAACCCGACAAAATCAGACGCTACCTCAACATCATACTAACTCATCTAAAGGCCTTGAGGAACCAAGTAAAGGTTTCACCAATGGAAAGTGAATGAATTGAACTGAAGAACTATCCACTATGACTCTGCACCGTTCAGTTAAGAATGTGTCAAGATATATAAAGAACTGTATTGGGGGTAAAGTCAGCTTCGCCATTGGTACCTTGCTATTACAGTTGAAGGCTATTTCATAGAAGACGTAAGAAACATTCACCGATATCGCTAAACGTTTTGTGGAAGAGACAGAAGTTGAGTTACATCGTTTAGATAATATATCATTCATGTCTTAATGGAACTTCTTATATTACCAAAAGAAATGTACGGCGAGATGGTACGCACCTCTGAATATGTACTAACTAATAGTGTGAAAATGTTAGTAAATAAATAGTATTCTACATCTGATTTTTTCGTCATTGTGATTTCTTTCTTAGCGGGGTTGAAGGACCTGAAGCCTAAATTAGATACGAATTAGCGAAACAAAGTAGAATACGATTGACATTCTATTTTGAAAAATAACCATAAGAAGAAAGTGAGTCCAGTGACGACTAGTTTCCCCGACACCGGAATTACACAGAAATAAAAAATCTGCATGTAAATGAGCAGAGAAGTTTTAAGTGAATCTCGAAGAATACAAAATGTGTTACAGGGACTTTATACTGCGAAAGTTTTTCACATGTCTTGGTGGAAACTCTTGAATCTTTATTAGAACAATTTAGTTTACAAATGTGATAGCATTAAGCAATTATGGGGCAAACTTCTATTGCAAAACACTGTTACCTTTAGACGTTCCTACAAGAGAAATAAAATTTCACAGGAAATAAGAATCTTAAATTTTCTTCCAATATGAACAAAATATTTCTTACAAGTGAAGTATGTGTATAACCTAGAGTTATAACTCGTTTGCGAGTGCAATTTTACTCCCGATATGAAAGAAATACATATCCGATATGAAGAAAGAGATTAGTGTTCGCAGTAAAATCTTGCAAAGCATTCTTTACCAATAGTGCAGTCCATACGGTTGCACTACATCAGTTAATTTCGGGTCAATAGCAAAGATTCAATTATTTAGTATAATAAGTCAGTGAAATTACCTTCCTTAGTTACACCAATTAATTTCAAGTGTTTCTTTATTAAATTTTATATGTTTAATGCAAACATTATCGTAACCAGGTGATTTATTGGTGTCTAATGAAGCAATTATTTCATCAGTTTGTTTTTCAGTGATTTCATGTATATAGATAGCGTTGAAAACTCTTTGCATCGATGGTTGGAACATAATTTGTATCGTCTTGGTGATTTGTATTTCTTATCTGTAAAATTAGTGTATTATAAATGTCATTGTAATTATTTGCTATTTTTTCCACAAATAATTTCTTTTTGGACATATTGTCAATTATTACTTCGTCCGCTGAGGTATTTTCATATCATTTTTTTCATTATTAATTTATTTCTATAATAAAGTTGTTTCTGATTTCTAATCTGAATATTAACCATATTTCTTAATTTTTTTATAGTTATTTTTATAAGCATCACTTTCATCATTGTTTTTAAATTTAATCCAAGTTTTATCTCTTTTTTCAATTAATTCTATCAAGTTCGGTGTTCTCCAGTTTTTCCTATGATTTCTTTTTACCTTTCCAACACTCCTCATATATATTCTATTTTTTCCTAAAATTCCATCATAAATGCCTTTAAATACTTTATATAGGTTTAATTCATCCATTCAGTTGTCTCCATAATTTTATAAATTCCAATTCATTTCAGAAATAGCTTTGTTTATATTGTTATGGTCAAAATGACCAATTCTTATTTTCCTGGTCTGTTTCAGTATAATTAGTATGATTAAAATTGTTATTGGTGTTGCTAATCAATGTTAAAATCATATAGTGATCTGCTATTTTGCTTGTTTGAATTATTGAATTTGCTGACATATTTTTAATCAATTTAATATTAATATGGTCTATACAGGTTTTGGTAATTTTATTTTTTACTATTTCTTCTCTTGTAGCTTCCCTTATTAATCTTTCAAAATTCATTTCAGCCAATAGTGTGATATATTTTTCTGTGCCATTTTTTTAGTATTCATTGTATCGATATTAAAATCACCTATTAAAATCTGATTTTGATCTTTTTCTGTATTTTCCATCCAGTTTCGGAAATTCAACAGAAAAGAGTTCACATCTGTACTAGGTGATATGTATAGTGCTAAAACATGATATATTATATTATTTTCTTTTACTTTTATAAATATAGTTTCCGCTGGAAGTGTTTGTTGTGAAATAATTTCAATATCTAGATTTTCTTTATAGTATACTGAAATCCCCCTAATATTTTTATTTATATTATCATTTGTAATTTTATTAAATTTATCAATATTATATAAATAATTTTCATATTTATTTACATTTGTTTCAGTTAAAACAAGCAAATCAATGTGTTTCATGTAATTGTTAATACTTAATTTTAATGAATCCCAATGTTTTCTTTAACTTCTTATATTAACATGAGCAATTCCTAATTTATTTTTGTGAATAAATTTACGATAATTATTTACGAACCAAGCCTCCACTTCTAAACCTGTTAAGGGGGTAGACGGTTTTATCCGGGGTCCAAAACAAAGATTGTCATAACTGTCAGAATTAATAATTTATTACAGTAAAGTCAAGATAATTTTGGATACTAAACGTTCAAGTGGTTTGACACCCAGTACATATAAACAAAATGACAAACATAGTAAACTTAGGAGGTAGGTCGACAGAGAGTAATATTAAAATGAACAGGGATAATCCAGACAAAGGTGGGGAATAGGAGTCATATAGTTTCTGAATTTAAATGAGTGATATCGCTCGGTAGAGTTCAAAGAAATTTTACCATTCCTGATTTATATTAGAATATTTGTTATGTCTTAGAAATAGCGGGTTAGCTAGAGTGAAAAACCACATAATTCTAGGTGTAACATTCACGACTTTAGTTTTCAAATCCTCCCCTACCAGGGTACCCGCCGATCAGTGGCTTTCAAGGTCCCCGTCTGCCTCCGCATCGGTTTGCCGTCCGCGTGACCAAGGTACGTGGGTGACTATTGTGGTTTTAATACGTCTAGTAAAAATCACGAGTCCTGTGGTAACTTGAAACGCACAGACAATTATACCGATGTTTTTGAACTGAAAGCACGGACAGAGGGCAAGACCTCAGCCGTAAATTCTTATAGTTCATCCTTTGATGACCGTGCATTTTGCAGACATCTATAGGCGTACGAGACAACTTACTCATCAGAGAGTGAATATGATGTGTGTATATTTAAATCATCAGAGGTTGAATATAGCGTGTGTGTATTTATGACGGTTTGATTTAAATCACCAGACAGTGAATATCCCAATATGGACTTTGACAACTTTTTTCAGTTCGCACTGCCACCTAAGAATATGGAAGCTGGTTTCTCCTCATATCGATGTAGTATCCTAGAAAAACACGCTGTGAATGGGTTTGATTCTTTAGCTCCTGGTGTATTGCAGAAAAGCGTGCCGTTAAAGTTACACATTTGGCGTATGTATATTAGCGCGCTTGGCTACTGATCTAAGGGACCAGGGTTCGAGCCCCGGGTAAGGTCATGGATGTTTGTATCGTTTTTCTGCTGAGGGCCTGCCATCCTCACAGATCTTCTACTATGGCATATAAACTGACAGGCTCCTGTCAGACCTCTGTGGCAAGCAGCTGCTTGAGGGGGTATTGATTCAAATCACCAGATAGTGAAGATAGCCTCTATATGTGGAGGCTGGTTTACCCTCATATCGATGGCGCATCCTAGAAAAACACGCTGTGAATGAGTTTGATTCTTTAGCCGCTGGTGCATTGCAGAAAAGCGTTCCGTCACAGGGTCTTTAGGAAGATCCTTTAACCCCTGGGGTGGTGTATTGAGGGGTAGCGCTCCATCTTGGACACCGCGTCACGCTTGTGGTGAACCATCTTCGGTGTCTAAACTTTTGTATAAAATGTGATTCTAAGGGTTTTCGAAAAATAGAGCACACTATTCCCGTCGTGAAGGTACATTACGGACTCAGCTTTGGTAATGAGGATGTTAACGGTTAAGTGTGTTTCTGCTTTGACGTGGCCAGATTATTCATTCGTTTTCAAGAAGTACATTTTGAAACTGGATGACTCGGAGACTTTTTCGCATTAAACTACTAGAATTATTTAGATGTTGAATGTTTCACACTTCTGGATTACTAGAATTTTTTTTGTTTTATATTCAATGTGCCGACTGAAGTTTTCAATTGTGGGACCTCAAAAGTTTTTGCACGCTGTTAAACATTATCTTATTTATATTCAGTGACTATTGGCGTGTTTAACCTATAATACGAGGACATATAACGTACACTTACACGTGAATATATTTCATTTACACGTAAAATTTATTGAACCACTTCTTCGTACCTTTATATCGCAACCCATGAGAAACAACGTGACTGTATTTTAAATGACTGGTAAATTATGTATATATTTTACTTAAACGTAAAATATATTTGAATCACTTCTTCACACCTTTATGTCGTTCACTATATCGTGACCCATGACAAACATCGTGAGTATATTTTAAAACATACGATAAATTATATTACACTTAAACGTAATATTTAAAATGATAGTATTTGTGCATATCGCCACCAATAGTGAGCGCTGCACGTATTTTGATCGGTAAATTATGTATATATTGCACAAACGAAAAACAGTTTTTTATTCTAGGTACCGTGAATGTAGCTTTCTGGTTTGTACGCCACAACCCTCGTACAGGTTTATTAGAAATATATAATTCCACTTCCAACCGCCTACGCTCCTATGTTCTAGTATTTAAATTCTTTGGCTTTTTAATGGTCGTTTTAAATTTCGATCCCTCCTCGTGACCTTTTAAACTTCTGACTGTGTGGGCGAACTTGTTTCCGTCAACTGCTGTACCAGACATCCTTTGACCCAACGGACATTTTTCTGGATGTGAACTCCAATTGCAACACCATACTACCATATGGAAAGGTGATTAGGAGGCCTTTTCAAGGGACGACGCCAGAAAAGTGTGGGAGTCTAGCACAAGAAAGAATCTGTGAAACAGGTCGTCTCACTCCTACAGGGGGTCAACGGCCGCCACGGTAGCGGTCAACACTCGAGAAAATTCTGTTGCCCAGGTCGTCTAGAATATACAACAGTCGGAAATGGGCGCCCAAAAATTAAGCCTTCCGGAACTATTCCTATGCTCAGGAGGAAATGGGTTCAATGTCCTCCATCAAAGTGGGTCAACATTCCAGAAAATTCTGTTGCCCAGATCGTCTAGAATATACAACGGGTTTAAATTGGGGACTAAAGAATTAAACCCTCCCTAGGACGCAGTCAAAGTGTGGGTACCCCAGGTCGTCTAGAACTCCCACATACAGGGGTCAACGTACGTTATGGAAGCGGTGTCAACAGTCGAGAAAAATCTTTTGTCATGAGTCTAGAATATACAACGAACGGAAATGGGAGTCCCAAAATTAAGCCCTCCCTAGGACGTCATCAAAGTCGAGGAAAATAGGGGGGCCTAGCAGAAGTAAAACTGAACGGGCTGGAAAGCCGGTAAAAATGAAGCACTCCCCATCAAAGTGTGGTGGTGACCTAGCACAAGAAAATCTGAAGAGGAAAGAAATGGAGTGTTCAAAAATTAAGTCCTCCCCATCAAAATAGGGGGCCTTTATGTGGAGTTCGAAGCCCTCTCTAACATGGAAGTCGGGGGTCGTTGACCGCCTTCATAGCGTGGGCGTTGACCTAGTCCTGGGCCGTCATTTTTAATTGACTACTTCCGGGTGCGCCATGGAGTAGGTGACACTACTAATGTCTCACCTCTCCGGCAGATTGCAGAGCCTTTTTTTTTGGTTGGGGGGGGGGGGGTGCTTGATACGAAAAATTGATACGTACTCTACATTATTGGAAGAGCCAAAAACAGTGTAAGAAGACCACAAAATCCTATTAAAGGTCCATAGCCAGGATATTCATGAAAAATGGAAGGCTATGTGTTTGCTGTGAGGTGATGGACGTCATCTTTCATGCATGCGTTTGCTCCAATATAGTCACACTGTAAATGAAGAACGATGCAGTAAACAATTGGTTAAATTAAACAAAGCAATCATCGAAAATGTCCAGTTCTAGCCAACACAGAAATTATCGTCTACTATTTGTGTATATCATGCTCGCAGTATCGTGCATGATAATGGTAGACCATATGTAGCATTAATGACCCAGCGAAAATTGAAGGAATAAAACTGGGAGTGCTTCTTCCTTCACACTATTCCTCAGATAATCCACCATCAATTTTCATTTATTTCGGAGTCTGCAGAATTTTTTTAATGAAAAGTCATTTTCTAACTTCGGAGTTGGCCAAGTTCCTATTGGTGAATTTTTTTGCTCCAAGTGCAAACATTTTCTTTATAGTAGTGGAATCTACACGTAGGTTCAACTTTTCTTCTCTCCTCAAACGCAAATGGCGTGGCTAAACAAGTATATTATAGTAAAGGACTTAGGCATATTATTTGCATATTAGTCACCACATATTACACTTTTAAAAACCTTAAAATTTTATAATAAGTTTAAATGAATAAAAAATGAAATGTAAACAATTCAGTACTCTGTATTTTTATTATTTGATGTTCAAATTCCCTAAAGTATTTAAACAGACTTCCTGCGATATCCCGATGGTCGATTTTCGGTGTTTATGCAAAATGCCGTTTAGCTGATGTGCCAAACCTTGATTTTCTTAAATTATAAACAATATTGCTTAATAGTAAAAGTTGATGTTTGCGACTTCCTTTTCATGAAACTAATTACCAGGTTTTCTTTTTTTACTTGTGATTTTCCTCAAATTCTCTTTTTTTCTTAATTCATCGTTTGAAAGTCAAATGTGCATCAGACTACGCTCGTGGTATCGTGAAATCTCTTTCCATTGCGAATGTCTGAAATTCGATTTTTTTTTTAACAATATCTCTGAATTCGAAATCACGAGGTTCGAAAGCTCCAAATTTTAACGGAAAAGCTGAATGCAATTTCTTTTGCTTCTCGCCTTCAGCGTAACTTATGTATGGCTCATTTGTAATGAATGTTAATATAACCCATCAGAAGAAGAATTTTAAACTTAAAATTAATTAACGAACTAGTTTGTAAGATTCCATCAATTCGTAAAAAGCTGGAGTTGACCTTAACAGCTTTTCCCAGATAATTTTTTCGCATTCAGAATGTGGCTCTGTGAAAACAAAAAATTGATTCCCGCATCAGTACTTTACGCATTTTCCTTTTCGGTTCCGCCTCATTTGTTTTTGAACAAAAATATTATCCTTCTCTGCCATGAAATGTCCACTTCCATTCTTCATAACACACTAGCGCTCCTCATATTTATTCTTCTCCAGTCATAATTAATATCTTTAAAACTCAACACCATAAGTGTAACCGAAAAAAGTTCGAAAAATGAAAGAGTTGTTGAAAGGAACGAAAATGAATTAATGTCGACAGATGTTTTAGGCGACAGCGCTGAACTTTCCTCCTGACTAACCATAAGCGAGAGACCGCGCTTGTTAACAGTGGCATAATCCAAACAGGAAAAAAAAATACTCTTTACAAGTTCTCTATTTATACCAAATTTGCTTCAATATTTGCACATAAAACTCTCTTCTGTTCCAAACTTTATTCGGTCGTCCTCGCTTTGATTTGAGCATTCTGCAGTTTCATGTTCAACATGTAATACCTTCATTCGAAGAAGAGACGAACAAGAGTCAACAAAAAACTTTATTACCGTCATGTTAAGAGAATGCAACTGATATAGTCTTTTTCTCTACACATTTAATGTTGTAAGCATCGGCAATTATTCTTATCACACCTTAGCTTGATGTTAAAACGTTGATATTGATGCTTTTCGTAATATTAGGAAGATATGAATAATAGAGATCCTGATGGGATCCTCTACTTTTGTCAGATTAACAGTCGAAAGTGGTTTTGGAGATCAGAAAAGCTTATTTATCTGCATTAAAAATGGATATAACAGCAGTTATGTTTCACTACATTTATTTGCAAAAGCATCTCTCAGTATTTTAATTGATGTTTACATTAGAGTTCTATGATATGATATTCATTCCACGGTTGTTTTATCATGACTTTTGCTTCTAGAATTGCAAAAGGGACTTAATAGATTTATATATGTGAATGTAATATCCTATTAACCAATCCTTAGTATAAACACAGATTGATGAAATTATTTTGTGCTAACGATGCATCTAGAGAGTCGTGGGACTCAAACCCATGACTCTCAATAATGCATGCCAGAGTGCTCTTTTTTCCACATAATCGTTTATTGAAGGCCTATTAACCTTATCCTGATATTCCATTACCCTTTCCGTAATTATCTATTTCAGGGGCTCTCAACGTCGGGTACGCGGAAATTTTTTTGGGGTACGCCGTGAGAGCTCAAAAGTCGCTAGATCTAGTAGCAAAGTCGTTAAGTTGGCATTAACTGCAACTGATAGTAGCAAAGTATCATTACTATACTATGACTACAGTTTTATCTATCTATATAATGGCTACGCAGAAAGGTTGAGAACCACTGCGCTAGAGTATGGAAAGAAAAAAGAATTAAGTTCACATTTCGGCTACCAGGGTCAGAATTGCCACTCTGCATGATGCGAATGGCTTTTTGGGTATGTAAACAGGTGTGTGTTAAAAAAAAAACCCTCAAGCAGCTGCTTGCCACAGTGGTCTGACAGGAGCCTGTCAGTTTATATGCCAGAGTAGAAGGTTTGAGAGGATGGCAGGACCTCAGCAGAAAAACAACACGATCATCCATGCCTTACCCGGGGTTCGAACCCAGGTCCCGGAGATCAGTAGGCGCGCTAACCACTCGGCCACGGTACAACTGCTTAAATCGATAGACAATATCGTTAACCTTGCCCAAACAAGCGCTGATGGAAAGATGCACTACGCAGTGCAGCAAGAAAGTAATGAGACGGAAATAAAAAGATGCATAGGGCAACATGTTTATTAAGAGTTTCTCTTTAAATAGTCTGCCAAGGGACAAATACTCTTATTTCAGTGCTCATATAAACTTTGGAAAGACTTGGAAAACTCATCTCCTATAGTATTAATTCATGCCAACTCATTCTGAATGTCATCGACCGTATCAAATTGGTGACATTTCAGTGTCAATTTCGACTTCGGAAACAGAAAAATATTAGCTGGAACCAGATGGGGAAATATGCTGGGTGGGGTATAGGGGTGATTCAGCATTGCTAATTGTTTTCTTTTTGGTCTAGAAATATCCTTAACATTGATCGATGTAAGAATAAGTACATCATGCAAAAGTTGCCGACTAAAACCCTTTCGATTTTGAATCTTATTGATTCCTTATTCACATTTAGTTACCTTGCCATCATTCTGGTCTCTTGCGAATAAATTGTGGAAACCCATTCACGATTTACACAGTAGATAAGTTCCGGGAAATCGTCGTGTAAATGGAAACCAGTAACTTATGGAAATAAGGGGGATAGGTTCCGAAAAAATCCTTGTTATGAATAAAGCATATATTGAGTTTAATATTTAGATATTTATCTCACATTTCAGTTTAACAGAAACAATAAGCATTAATATAACGTCGTTTGACACTTTATTTGCACTAATTCAGATAAGTTTAGATTAATTTCACATGCATTTCTTTTAGTTAAGAAAAATACTCCTCGCTAATGTCTAACACTATCGAACTTGAAGTCGAAATTTAAAAGTGTACTTAACTGAATGTAAATTAGAAATTAAGCATTTGTACCAACACTTAGTACTTTATTTCTAAATTAGCATTTATATATTTCATCAAACAGCTGCACTGGTCAATTGCTACTATTCACACAAGCCTCACATATGCCAAAGCTACACACTGGGGGGGGGGGGGGGGACACACAGCAGCTCACTTGACATTTGCTCTCCATTTCGTGATATGAACGGAGATTGACATATTTAGCCACAAAACATCCTTTAGGGAGATACGGTTACCTATTTCTATTTGAATGCTCAAATGAACACTCAGAGCTGCTGCATTTGGGTAACGAAAATCCACATGTGGTAAAGTTCTCTTTGCATTCACTGAAGGTCTCAGTATGACGTGATATCACAGACACTTTCATCATTGGGTAGTTCTTCAAACAGCTACAACCTGAGACCTGTTTTCTCACTGACCAGCAATATCAGAATATGTTGTGATCTCAGAAATGCAGCAATGGGCCTGAAACAATGGTTTTCATGCAGGATATAACAATGATTGGAGTTATCGATCGGTCTTTTCCGACTGACTACTGTAGTAAACTACTGGAACAAACAGCGGCTTGAGGGGATATTTATTTTTTTACAAATAAAGGAAAGCACTACATGTCATGTATTAATCAGTCTGATAGATGCTGCATTCTGCAGTTGGAAGTGTAGTCACACATATAGGGATAATTGTTCTACATGTGGTGCCCACATTGAACAGTTGATACACTAAATATACATTTCACTACACTACTTCTGCCTTGGTGGCGGAATGTAAATTTTTTTAGTTTACAATTTAAAAGTTTGCTTTTATAGCCATGCTCTAGAGCAGGAGTTCTCAACGTGGGGGATACGGTAAAATTTTTTGGGGTACGCCGTGAGAGCTGAAAAGTCGCTAGATATATGTTATATACATATATCTTTTATTTTATTCTAATTCTTATACTATAACTATAGTTTTATCTATCTATACAAGGGGTACGCCAATTACATACACATTTCCAGGGGGTGTTTGAAGCATAAAAGGTTGATAACCACTGATCTATTTAATTACAGTAGTTTATGACAAAGCAGTAATAAATTTAAATATAAATTTATGTCATTTATCTTGATAGTTGCAAAAAGCTAAATCCGATAACGAATCAATCACAAAAATGAAGACGAAATTTCTGTTGTTATATAATAGTGGAAGACCGCTGTAGGGACATGGCAGTTAGGTGGAAGGAGTGAGGACCGGAATCGCCATTTTGGCGACAGGGCCTTCCCGCCTAACGACAGAGTGCCGGCAGTGGATCCAGTTTTGGGAGCTATGCGAAGAAAGGTGACAAGAGTCGATGTGGCACTACAACTACTCCTTGCCACATCGTCCATACCCTACATATACATACATTCGGGCATACCCTACATATACATACACTCGGTCATACCCTATTGGCCGAGACACCCTAACATCCCCTGAAGGACATGTGACCACATCTAGTGGGGTTGTTCGAACTGGGACTTGCGTATGGACCATGAGACCTTCCGGATGTCAGCCAGATTGTCTGTGGCTCGCTTAAGCTTTGTTCTCTATCTAGCGGTGGGACCGCCGAGGCTCATTATAGCCTGTGTTGTATTCGGCCAGTGACTGTACCGGGTGGACAGTCACTGTATGTATATAGTTTAAAGTGTAAATAAATGTATATATATGAAATACCTGAGTTTGTGTACGTCGGCCACCTAAGTAAATCGTCCTGACGAGATAGGGACAGGTACCCTTCTGCAAACGTTCTCACACACAGTCAGAAAAACAACCCAGCTCAGACAGGCAGAGAAAAAGCCAGTCTACAACTGCTATATTTTTTTTTCTCACGTTTACACGAAATACGCTATTTAATACAATGTTAAGCAAACTATGTATGTAATGTTCCTAGTCATTAATATCTAATTTTTCTTTTACATTTCTGTTATATACAGTCGTGTTATACAATTCTTGCAGACAGATCAAAACGTTACACTTTTGACATTTAAAACGGATTTGTTGTAGACCTACTTATTTCCGATTTTTACATGAGAGCGGATGGGATAAAGAGCAGGGGATGGGGGTCATTTATCTCCTACCTAATAGAAACTCACAATAACGCGAAAAGCGTCCCCCCTATTCCTAACAAACTCATAACGTTGCCGTGTTGGTTGATATTAGACAAAATAGGCAGAAGCATTTAATCAAAGACTGTGTGAAAGAGCTCGGCTCTTCCAATCACCAAATTATGTCACCAAACTTCTCATCTGAATATTTAAACTGCTTAAATCTTTACTTGAAGTATTGAGTTGTATCATACTGATGATTCTTTCGTTTTCTAGGAGCACGAGCAAAGATTCCGACCTTGGCTAACTGCTGCCATTCTCTTCACTTCCTGGAGTTTTGTGTCTGTTGTCTTCCGCTCCATAGCCAATGTAAGTTGCTGAATTTATTGTCGTTTTATTGATATCGGTTTCAAATCCCTAATTATACTGTTGTTTGCTTGTGCAGATTAATACATTTATTTACAAAAACTCTATTTAAAGGGAAATACAGTAAATATTTTATTCTATCATCAATTTGCTCATGGTGCTTTGGAATGACAATTCTATAATGTATGGATTCAAAAGTGTATGGGATGCAAACAGGGCCGGATCTAGGGAGAGGGGGTCGAGGGAGCCATGCACCCCCCTCCTTTCAGATTGCTAATAATGGTATATATGAAGGAAAATGTTAAACTTATTTGTATTTCGTGCATTTTTGAAAAATTTTGTTAAAAACCTGTATAAAACGGAAATGGAAATGTTTCATTGAAAATCCAGTCTCTTGCCATCCCCCTTGATTTTTTTCTAGTTCAGAGTCTGGATGCAAATATTCTTTACTGTTTCCATGCTATGGGCAAAAGGCAATTTTTAAGCATCCAAGGGATTGAGAACAAAGTGATATTTTACATGCATTTTTTTTTTCGCGTTATTGTGAGTTTCTATTAGGTAGGAGATAAATGACCCCCATCCCCTCCTCTTTATCCATCCGCTCTCATGTAAAAATCGGAAATAAGTATGTCTACAACAAATCCACTTTAAATATCAAAAATGTAACGTTTTGATCTGCCTGAAAGAAATGTATAACACGACTGAACAAAAATGTAAAAGAAAAATTAGATATTAATGACTAGGAACATTACATACATAGTTTGCTTAACATTGTATTAAATAGCATATTTCACTAACTTTAATTATTTTTGCAGTAATATTCTATATTTCTTGGACTAGAATTTTGAAAAGATGTTAACTCTATTTCCAATTATACTGGATTCAACACTTTTATGCATATTTGAAGCTTAAAAGTTATCCGTTATCCTCTTGTTGATAACCATTATATATTTTTTTAAATAATCGTTTTCTTTATATTAAGATAAATTATAAACCTGTAAGATAAATGAAACATCTATTGACCTTAAAGTACTGAAGCCGTAAAACCGTTTTTTTTTTAAATTAGATCAATATAGTCATCCACTATCTTTAAATTTGTGATAGTTTATTATTCAGAATTTAGATTTTATTTTAGAGGGGAGAGGGTTGCAGATATTCAAGGCCACAGACTTAGTTATCTCAGGATAAAGGTTCTAAATTTCAGTTGTTTTTCTGCTGAAAATGGTTAAAAAAATTAACTTGACTATGAAGCATTTAATGTTAAAACCATTTACTTTAAAGCTTAATAGATTAAAAGCTATAGGTTCAGTTTTATTTCGCCTTCCTATCTATATTTCTTACGGAATTGAATATAATATACGCTACATTACCAAAAGTCAATAACATGTAAAAATATTCTATATTGGCTCTAAAGGGTCATTTCAATATTTTCAGTTCATTCTGAAGGGAGTACTTGGCATTAAACAATGTTCGAAAATTACTGGATGAAGGTAAATGATATCAAGAAACTGTAATAAAGGATACGTGATGTCGAAAGAGGTTGAGAAACACTGGCCTACACACTCGGATTATAATTCAAGAGTTTAAAAAGTGAAATAATTTAACATCTATTGACGTTTAAGAGAAATAGTTGATAATTTAATTTAAGAGGATAGTATCTGCCGTTATTGATAAAACGTGTTTCAGATGGTCGTAGAATGCATTGTTTTTATATATAATAAATTAAGTGGTTTGTGAAATATTTCTGTTGATATAGTTTAGGTATAAATTAGATTTCAATGGATATATTTTGATTAATAGGACCTCTACTACAGTTATCATCAAGCAATGTTAGTCATCTGGGCTCTGATGTTGGCTGCAAATGTAAGTCATTTGTTTCAAGTGATCAAAAATCATTTTTCTCTTTAATTTTTTCGTCTTGAAACTTTATAAAAATTATATTTACCAAATAATGAAAAATCATTGAAAATATTCGACTTAAAATAATTTAGCGTTTAGATTATCTATTTTTCCTTACGAAAATTTCGCATCATTTGTAATTACTCGAGGAATATGCATTTTGTTGTTCAACAGTTCTCACCATGTCCTTCGAAATGATGTCTTCACTAGTGAGCTTTTAAAGCTGTATTTCTGCGAGATGTACGAGTTGAGATAAAATATTGTAACAATATTATATATCATATCGTGCGATAGGGAAACGAATGAAATTCAGAGAAGTGCAGTAATAGCCCTTCAGAAAAGTCATTGCTATAGAGTAGGGGTTCTCAACTTGGGGTACGCAGTAAAATTTTTTGGGGTATGCCGTGAGAGCTCAAAAGTCGCTAGATGTATGTTATATATATATGTTTTATTTTATTCCCATTGTTATACTATAACTACAGTTTTATATATCTATACAAGGGATATGCCAGTTACATACACATTTCCAGGGGGTACGTGACACATCTTAAGTGGGTGCCACCAAATTTTAATTTGGTAATTTATTAATTGATATTTCTTTCTAAAGTTTTAAACTTAAAATAAAAAAAATATAAAACATTGCAATTGATTGCATTTGTATATCCATCCATTGCTTCAAGAAATGCAATTTACTCCCAGATCATCTAAGAATATTCCTTATTCCCTTCGTATGGTATCGTTTTCTATATGAAATACAAATATGCAATAGCTTTCAGTTATATGAAACCACAAAGGATGAATGTATGAAATGTTAATACAGGCATACCCCGTTTAGCGCGACAGTTGCTTTCCTGCAAACGAGAGAGCTGAATCGTTATAGCATAGTCCCTATGGAGATGCGGTCCCGAATAAATAGAAATCGATATTTATTATCTGCGATCAATATAGTAGGGAGTCATTGGGTTACTTAAAGAATAAAACTAGTAAAAATAAATATGATTTTATAAATACATTCTCTATTGCGAAATGAATAATAACGAAAGAAAAATTTAATAAAGTAAATTGAAACATACTGTACTCGCCAGTGCATGGCACAACCCAAAACCTGGCGAATTTGGCAGTGTTGGGAAATAAGATATGAGTTACTGGTGAGAAGATTGGCTAAACTGTGGCACTCCTCCGAAGGTGAGCCAGGTTGTGGCACATCCTCCTAGCTGATCTTGCGGAGCATTTCTTTGTAACAACAGATCGCATCGATAACAATTCTCTTCACTGCAGTGATGCGTTCAAAATCTGCATCATTTTCAGTGTAGAGTTCCAGATTCATTGGTTAAAAACTATTTACCAAAACACAAAATAATGGCAGAAAGAGAAACCACAACAAAGTAAACAAACAACCGGCGAATGCCACTGAAATTGAGTAAATCGAAGTATGGCGCCCTAGCTCTCATTGGTCGAGAGCGTACAGTATGTACAGTGCCATACTAGCTTTCATTGTCTGAGAGCATATGATGATAGACAACACTCAATCTACTGCACTGGTTGACCTACCATGATAAATATATATTAATTGTACTGTTGAGTACAATTAATATAATTCCTCATCAGGCACGTTGGAGAGGAGGGGGGGGGGGGAGAGAAAAACAAAACTTCGGGAATATCACAAAATTGAAAAATACAATGCATAATATTTTTTATTTAATATTAGTGGGATACATAACTAAAAGCATCACAGAAGTAAATTAATTAGAAACAATTATACAAGAAATTGGTCTCTTATCAGCTTTCAATATTTTTACCTCAGAACTTTGGGGACCGGCTCTGAGGACCCGCCTTTGGCTAAGTACCAGGTTCTTATTTCCTTGAAGCCCTTATGAAATTAAATGAACATGTCTGAAGGTTTTTCAGATTCATAATTTTGATGAGCTTTATATTTGTATTTTTCTCCTGATATCTCTATTGTAATTTGAGATAATTTTTTGTTTCTTTTGCTTATGAGTCACTGCCCAGGCAAAGATGACCAGAGAAACACCCCGTGGAATGCCTATGACTTTAACATTCCCTGGGGGAGAGACGAAGCCGCACAATGGGAGTTCTACGCTAGTAAACGCAACTTGACCCTGAGCAACGGGCCAAAGATCAGAGGTCAACGACCTTTCCGTTTATCGCAACTTCCTTCTGGCAAAGAGTCAGATAGAGATCAGTTGGTAGCGGGAGAACACAGGGGGATTTTTTGCTCTGAGAGAATGATGCCCACGTTCGTAGCACTGATGAAATTTTTGAAATAATCAAACTGGAACTTTAGGCTTGAGGAAGGGCTACTGAATTATATCTCAAACAGGCCAGATATGTTCATTTTAAAGAAAAATAACTAGTCTTTACTTCGTGTTGTAAGTGAAAACCAAAAACATTATATGGGTCAGAGGAGAAAGCATCAAAAAAGTACAAAACAGTTACATTTTATATCACATATTTCATTCAATCATTCTTTAGATTTTCCATTTTTTTGGAGGAAATCATTGAAATCATTGATTTTCGAAAATGTATAAGCATGTATACATTATTGATGTTGGTGTTAGCTGAAAGTGGACAAAAGTAGTTGCTCTAAGGCAAGTGGAAATTGAAATAATCACATTGGTCTGGAAATTTTAGCCTTTTCTTTCGTAGTGCCTGGGAAAAATATCTGTATCTGGTTACTTTTACCAAGCTAAATAATAGGTAAAATTGAGTATGTTGCTAGCAGGTTTGAATTCTTTGCCATAGCAAAGTTTCAAAAAGCATAAAAAACTTATTCTTAATTATCACTTAAGGAAACAAATTTCACATAATTTTGTTACTTTTACAATCATTGAAAGCACCTCTAGAGGATAAATGAATCAGAAACATATAATTTGTTTAGAAGTATAGCTTCCTTTCAAAATAAAGTTGAAAAAGTTCCGAAAAGGCAAGAAAATAAAAGAAAAATGACGACCTATGTGGCAAAATTTAACGAATGTTTATGGTAGCGATGAGGACACTGTTGGTTGACAATACGATAATATTAACAGAATATTTACAAGTAAAACATCCATTAAGCTTCTTTTGAAAAGGTCAACTAAAAAGGTCGATCTCAGAGAAATATTCTTCCTCCTTTCGTTCACAAGACGATTTAGTAAACCAAATTGTTTTGCAATGAAAATACTGAGAAAACCGTACTTCACGATGCCGTTACCAAGAAAACATGGTTCCAAGTGCTACTAAATTTTGCTCATTCAATCTTGAATCTAGTAATTAAGCATATTGTTTGGGCAAGTTACAGATTCCTCACCGGATCATTGAGTTCACTTTGTGAAATTTGTTGCGGAGTTTCGCTCCGGTTGTCGAAATCAGGATTCATTCATTTCTGAATGAAGATTTTTGGTTCTGATTTAGATATAGAAGATTCTAAGATTTGTGTAGCCTGAAAAACTGGAATTTCATTAGAATGACGTCCAGGTTGCGTTGTATTGTGGATGACAGATTTATTTTCTGGCTTATCTTTTTCATTTGTCAAGCAAACGTTACAGCCATCATGATGATTCTATGGCTCAATCCAGATCAGTAGAAAGCTGAACGGTATATATTTCTGTTTATATTTTACGGACAATATGATCGAAGTTTGTCTTGAACTCAAAGTTTACAACCAAAGTAAGTATTATATAATTTCTTATCCATTTCAGTGACATTTCACGTCTGTCACTCGCAGTTAAAATTCCACATATGTAACAAAACACATCAGAATTGTTTTTATAGGTTCTGGACATCTTGATGCAATTCAGAATAACTGCATCAGAATTAGGATAATTTTTATAAATAATACAGATTATAATACAGATTATAATACAGATTTAAATAAATAATTTTTTCATATATTTTATTGGTTTAAGTGAGTTTTTCAACACCGCGCTGTTTTATCGAATAATTAAATGCGTATTAAACGTTTTTTAGAGTGTCTTGATCTAATAAATTTCTTAGTAATTTTTGAAACCAATTTTTGAATATGATCATTCCAATTTAACTGTTTATCAAAAATAACAGCTAGAAAATTTATGCTATATTAGTAGACATTATATTTTGACAACCGCAGAGAGATCGCAAGCTTGTATCATTTAATGGCAATAAATGTTAAAGAACTTGATAGTAAAATTCACCTAGATTAATATCCTTTCCTTGTTGTATATTGAAATACATATTTTTTGTCTTGCATATATTATTCTAGAGTTTATTTTTGTCAAACTAATTCATCAAAACAGCCAAATCCATATTTAATATTTTTCTGCAATTCAATATTTGTATCAGCAACATATGATAAAGCCATGTCATCAGCAAAGGAAATAATGCTACCCATAAATTTTACCTCTAAAAGATAGTTTACATATATCAATAATAATTGCTGTCCTAAACAGAAATCTTGAGTTACCTCAAAATTTATTATTTTATAGTTACTTAAAACAGTTTCAATTTTAACTTTCTGCATTCTCTTTGTTAAATATTATTTGAATCAATCTAATGGAGTACCTCTAATTTCATAATTTTCCTGCTCGTAATCTGTAGTTCCCGTTTGGGCCACAGCTGGCCCAAACGGTGAGATTTATCTCCGCAAAACTCCCCCGCCCTGCCCACGCCCCTCAATAGAGGACACCGATGGGCTTGGAAAGACCGCCGTCCGTCGGATGGGACGTAAAGCCTTGGTCCCAAGTGCAGGAGAGCCATACACTTTGCACGTTAAAGAATACGCTGAATGGCCTTGACGGGAGGCTACCATTTGTCTCCCAACAGCTCTTGCAGTGGGTCTCCTTCCCCAACCTTCTTTGAGCCCTCGGGGTCTTTGTGACCTGGCCATTTAGTACATTGTGTACAAAAAAAGTGCCGCTCAGAGGTAAAACAACCCCCCAAAAAATACATCCAGTTTTTTAATTAAAATACAGATGGATAACGAATCAGAAGCTTTAGAAATATCAACAAATTAAACAGCTACCTTTTCGTTTTCATTAAGTCCATATAAATTTCGCCTGTGAGCATTGCAATAGATTCTTTAGTACCCTCGTTCTTGCGAAACCCAACCAATTGTTTTCGTTCAAAAAGCTTTGCAAACTTACAATTACAATTTTCTAATTTAATTTTGACAAATTACTTGTATTGAAATGGGTCTATAATTTACATCAATTTTCATTCCTGATTTAAAATAGGGGTGACCAATGAATTTTTGAGAACAGATGAAAAAAAACTTTTTCGAAGGAAAGATTAATCATTTGTTCTAAATCATGACAAATATAAGAAATAATTTCTCTCAATGCAAAAGTAGTTATCCTATATTTACCTGGTGATTTATTTAATTTAAAAACATTTACAATACTTGTGATCCTACATTCAGTTGTTAGTAAAAGTTTCATTGAAATTAATATATGATTTTCTGGATCAATAAATTTTCTTATGCTATAGAATAATCAGGTACTTTTAAAGTTAAGTTTCAGTTATGTTTAAAAAATAATCATTAAAATATTCAGCAATTTCAGTTTTATTTTCTTTTACAGAAAAAATATTTTTCCAACTTTAATTTCTTTAATACTATTCGTTAGTTTATTGTTTCCTGCAAGTTAATTGACTGTTTTCCATTGTTTTTACAGGGCTGGATCTAGAGAATGCAAATAATTATTAAATTCATTTTCATTTTATGCATTTCTCAAGATTTTTTAAACCCTTAAAACGGAGGGGGAAACGTATAAAATATACTGCATTGGAAATTCAGTCATTCATTCATAGTTACCCCCTTTATATTTTTTAGGCTCGATTGTGTTTCTCCCCCCCCCCCCCTCGAGTTTTTATAAATCTGGGCCAGGTTAAGGCCAAAGATATCCTATTTTTATAATAAATTATTTTAGCAAATCTAAGTAAATTGTTTGTTTGTTTCTAAACAAAGTAAATAAATGTAATAATTCAGTATCCCAAAGCCTATTTCTCATACTCTTATAAATACTATTTTGCTCACCGTCATATTTGAATATAACCGTCAAATATTCTATTTAAGTAAAAAAATTCTCAAATACTAATTAATTTAAATATAGTTTATAAATAAAATTGATATTGCGTTTTCTATTATCCACTCTTGTAATTCAAATCTAAACAACACTTTGTCTTTATCTTGTATTCAGCTTTTCTTCATTTTGGTTGTTTATTCCAACTACCAAGAGTTAGAAGACATAACCAGGCTAGAAGACATGGCCAGACTAAAGGTAAAGTATTAATTTCCGTATTCAAATAATTCGAATTAAAAAATTTTTCTTGACAGATTCAGGTGAATTAATGGAAATATAATATATAAACAATAATATATAAAGGAAAATAAATAGGATTTAGAAATAAAAAATATTACCTTTTTGGTTAGTTCTACAGGAAACTAAAAAGTGAAAATAAGGAGCATTAATTAAATTAATAGAATTTATTATAATAAAAGAAATATATATTTACTTTATTAGCATTAGTTGTCGAATATAGCAAATTTTGCTTATTGCTAATTAAGATTGGAATTCAATTTTGTGATGATCGGTAATGCCATCTGGAGGAAAAATACTTAATTTCCACTGAGCCTGTCATCTCTCTTCGAACTGACAATAATTTTAATATTTCGGATGGTTAGTAGTTGAGCGTGTGCTGCAGCCTAGCAAAAGAACCTTGGTTCAAATAGAGGATAAAGTATAAATGTTGTGATGTATTATACCAAAACTTCCTGTCTCAAACTTTTCATCATTTCTTCTTTATGATGTGTTTTATACTGACAACTCCTTTCAAACCGCTGTAGCACTGCCTGAGGAAAAAATTAAAAATTAAATTTTTACAAAAGTTAAAACGAAAGATATATATGTATAAGTTTTTCTTTTCCTGATAATAAAATCCGTCAGTTTTACCACAGATTGAGTAAAATCAATTGTTATCACAATAGGTAAAATTAGATTTTGCAACTTCATGTGATTTTATATTGGATGCAAATCGTTCAAATTTTGCTATCTTTAATCTTTTATCTCTTCTCAAAGTTATTATGTGCCTGATTTTAGCATGACTAAACTTTTAAGTGCTAAAGCCTGACGAGTATTCTTGATGAGAGTTGATTTGTTATTTCTTATTCTGTTCACTTTTTATCCATAATGAAAACAGTTTTTTTGTATTGGTTTTCTTTTCGAACGACATAGTTACCTCAAGGAAATAGTATTTAATATTTCGAAACAAATTCATCAATTGTATGAGTAATAGTCAACAGTTTTTGTTCCATCCACAGCTTAATAAAACAGACATAAATATATATTACTTTCATTACATTTTAACCATTTTTCCATCTCTTTGTAGGAAATATCAGGTTTTAATTATCCTCACGATGATTAATCAGTATGGATAATCATCCTCACTTTTTTTGTCCTTCTTTCCCTTGATTATGCTTTTCTAATGTCCTTTTTATCATATTAAGCATCGAATTGCTTTTGTTTTATATAAATATGTCAGTGAATGCATCTTTTTTGGTAATTCTTAGAGAACTAGTGCAAGTGGGTTAACCGTGGGTTGACAAAGTACAAGTGAACTAGTTCAAGTGGGTTACCGTGATACCGTTACCGTCACAGCATTACTGTGCGTTTTCGTTTTGAATGCATTATAAAATCTCGGTTAAATCAGCTTGATCGTGTAAGTTTCTGAGGCAGACGAAAATAAGTTTTCCCAGTTCAACGAGTGAAATATGATACCTCCTATCAGCGACAATTTATTCTAATTACACTCATTGCATATGTAAATAATGAAAGAAAAAACTCTGCGATGTTAACATTCTAAAGAGGAGAAATATTTATTTAGACGATTAACAATAATCACCTTGTTTTATGTGATGAGATTTATTGAATTTAGTAGGTTGCGGAAGAAATTGTTTTTTTCATTTAAATATTTTATTACTCTAATTTCAAGTTTTTTTATTAAAATGCGATGGATAATAGTTTTTATAAGTGTTACTTATTTTTTCCTTTTTGAGCTTCTCAAAAAAATTTTTCATTTACATTTTTTGTTAAATTTTATAATTTTTTTAATAAAAGTAACATTTACAGTTGTGTTTATTTTAAAACATATTAATATTTAGACAAGTTGAGAGCAAATATACTATTACGACAGATAAGCCTGCTCGTGATGTGATGTATCATCTTGATGCTCACGTGAACTACAGCGTGAGAATTACGTCACCAACGACTTCGAATAAAGAACCCTAACTGAAAAAATAAGAAGAAAGAATTGTATGAGTTGGAGTTGGAGTGTGAAAGGAAACATAGTTAGTCTCAGTTTGTGCACGATAAGATTGTGTAAAGAAGAAGTGTTTTATGTGGTGTGTGCGGGGGAGATTAAATAAATTTACTTAGTGTGATCGTGTTAGCAAACTACTAGAAGAAAAGAAGAATTCATCGTTTGAAGCGTAGTGATCAACGTCTGAAAAGAATTCGTGCTGAGAAACAAATATACTAAGCTGCAGTTTTAGAATACTTGAAGTCTAAAACCTTAGAAAGAAGTCAATTGGTGTATAGTTACATTTAATTTGTTTAGAAGAATTGATAAGGTTATTCTCGATAGATTGCATATTTGTTTACAAATATGATTGTACCACTCATCGACTGATATAAAAGCTTTATTTTATGATTTAAATGTAAATAGTAATAAGATACTAAGTTCTTCTGAAGACTGATTTTTATACTGATATAGAAATGCTTTTGGTTGACTTTATTTTATATAAGTGATTTCATCCATACTTTTGTAATAAATTACACTGTTTTAAAATTATAATTGTTATATACTATGTTTTTGAACTCACGCTCAGTTTTCATCCATTTAATTCATAACAATACTATTAAAGCTGTAGGGGAAGTTTAAAGGTAACACCTGCATTGGCTAAGTGCATGGTTATAAATATCTTTAGATATTGTTTCAGAATATTGCCAAAATACAGTTCTTCAGAGCAGAGTTATTGCCAGAACTGGATTTTTGGTAATTTTCTAAAACAATGTCTAAAGGTATTTATAAAAATGTATTTATCCAATGAAAGTATTTTCTTTTAAACTACCCTACAGTTTTAATAGTGTATTATCTCTAAACTTGTTTGATTATTAAGTGAAAAGCTGTGAAATTATTCTGCTTAAACAAATTGTATGTTTAAACAATTATTACTTAAAACATATTTTCTAAGAAAAGGAAAGATCATAAACATATTTTTTGCATGTTCTTTGTTAAAACACCATCTACATGTCATTATAATAGCAACATAAAAAACACTTTATATAATTTTATTAAAGAAAAAAATCTAGTCTCCATTTCTCGCCGACCGTGAAATTCGCTTACCCAGACGGCTCAAATTAATTGGTCCCAAATTAATCAGGGTAAGCGGACACCCAACGTATCAGTTTCTAACTGGTCTTAATAATAGCAACTAATTATATGCATTCGGAATAATTTTTATAAGCAGTTACTTGATGTGTTTAGTATAAATTAATGAGAAAAAAATGCTTAATATAACAACATAATTAATGGTTTTTATATTAAGAATTAAGTTACAAAAATATGCATTAATGCTAGATTTACTTTTTTCAGATGGGCACGATGAGCAGTTTGAATACCACTTCCCACAGTTTGTCGCATTACTCCGTAGATATGTTTAGAGGACCGAGTTCTAGAGCTTCGACTCCTCATGGCTCCATCACTGCATCTGTATAGAGATTGAGGGTACAATATTTGAGCCACAAACATGGCTAGGATTCTTAAAGTGTTTTGAAGAGGATACATTATGATTCGTGCATAACTGTAATTAATTAATCCACAATTCGGTTCGTCAAGAAGACTATTTATCTCATAATAAAATAGTTTTCAAAGATTTTCACAGGATATGGAAATACTTGCTAGAATGTTTTGAATTTTATATACATATACACTGGTTTCCATAAATTAAGGAAAACTCAGAAAAATTATGATAAACAAAAAACTATATGAATGATTGTAATGAAATTTGATGAAAACATGAATTACAAGGCTAGTTTCAGAATGGCATAGAATATTTTACACTAGAAACATTTTTTGATCAAAAAATAACAAGAACTTGTCCAAAAATAATTTGTCAGAATGCACTGGGCAAAGTTCTTTAATGAGTGTGGTCACCCTTTAAGCAATGCAGGCACGAGAACATTCACAACATCATAAATAGCTATATTCCATGCTGTTTATGATGTGAATCAACTCAGTATGGAGTAACGACCATTGTTTCTTTAAAGCAGAAATCCTTTGCCACGTAATATTTCCACCGATTTTGATGGCGCGAGGATTGGCTCAGTCTGTAGCACGCCAGTCTCGTATTCTGTAGTTCCCAGGTTCGAGTCCTACCTGGTATAGGGTTGAAATTTATCTACGATAAATCTCCACCTTGCCCCAGTCAGAAAGGGGACACCGATAAGCTTAGAAAAGCCACCGTCTGTCAAATGGGATATAAAGCCGTGGCCCGTGTGCTGGAGATGCCCTGTATACCTTAAAGAACACAAAAAACACACAAAACTTTCACAGCAAACTGGAGCGTGTGCAGTAACTGCACACGCTCCAGTTTGCTGTAAACGGTAAAACAAAGTCTGCCATCTCTTCCCTGATAGCTGTCCTGTGGGTCCCCTACTCACAGCCTTCTCTGAGCGCTTATCACTTGGGCATTTACCCCATTGTGTGCAAAAGACACCAACCCGATTTGAATAATACATCAGAGGCTTAAGGTGTGACCTTTGCAAGCTAAGACCATGACAGCTCTGACCAAGTGACGAAATGTAGTTACGTACCCAAGAGAGAGGTTATGGAATAATTATCCACCACCTTACGTCCTCTAGAGGGTTAAATGTCATATTTCCTAAATACGGCCCCCCGAAACTTGGAGTTGTTATAGTTGAGAGTCGAACTAACCATCTGAAGGTCGTTGGCTCGGCTCTCAACTATGATAGGTTTGGGACTTGTGCTTTCCTGCACCCTCTTCTTGGTAAAAAAAGAAAAAATGCTGCGATTGAAAAGAAAGCTAAAGCCAGTTCCAAAAGAACGTACATTGCACGTGTCTAATAATACATTGTTGCACGTGTCTAATAATACATAATGTACATTGCACGTGTCTAATAATACATTGTTGCACGTGTCTAATAATACATAATGTACATTGCACGTGTCTAAATAAGAGAAGATAGGATAGCCTTGATGGAATGCTCCCACCTGTCCATAAGAGCTATTCCTCGACTTCCTCTTATAGCGCTCCCGCTCTCCGTGCAGTAAATTTCTTCTTTACGACTCTTTAGCCCATCGTACAATCAACCATGTCGTCAACTCCCCCCTACTTTCTATGTACGTCATTGAGAGATTGGGATAATCCTTTCTGTCTTATGTTAATTTGGTTGGTTTCTATGAGCTATAGCACATTGATGCTTCAGAGTCCCAGGTTCCCCCTATCTTTATAGGATTTGCTTCATAACAGCAAAACGTTTTTTTTTTGATAATAATTCTTATTTTATGCAAGTTTCAGGGGATTGGGGAAAAACTACTTTACACAGTAAGTAAGAACTTTCAACAAAATAGGTATTAAAATCTTGTAAAAACAGTCGAAATCGATATTTTATTAGTCTGCGGCCCCTGCTATAGAGCGTCCATGAAAAAGACACTTTGTCTCCGCTATTAACAAATAATTGATAATTTATAGACATAATTGACATCCAGTGAAAAAGCAAATATTCGAGTGGCACCTTTATCGTATCATAGAAAAATGTGTGTGTGAACTCCAGAAGGCCCCCAACTTCATGGAACCCCGATGTAAAGTTTTGGCCTGCACCAATGGTAGTTTTGTCACTGTTGACTTCTGAAGAAAAGGTTCCTTTAGGCTCACTCTTGGGTTGGGTTGTTTTACCTCTGAGCGGCACTTTTTGTGCACACAACGGGCTAAATGGCCAGGTCACAAGGACCCCGAGGGCTCAAAGAAGGTTGAGGGAGGGGACCCACTGGAACTGCTGTTGGGAGACAGATGATAGGGAGAGCCATACCCAGCATGTTCTTTAACGTACACAGGGTATGGCTCTCCCGCACACGGGGCCAAGGCTTTACGTCCCATCCAATGGATGGCGGCCTTTCCAACCCATTGATCCCCTACTGACCGTGCGAAAAACAGGGAGTTTTGCGGAGATAAATCTCAACCCTGGCCCAGTTGGAACTAGACCTGAGAATTTCAGATTACGAGCCTGGCCCGCTACAGATTGAGCGCCCCTCAACCCGCCCCTGGGACAGTGGCGCCTCTTTGGGCTGTAGTAGTGACGCCACTGCTCAATGTCACGACCTTGTTAACGAAAGTCACCTTGAGGGGAAATCTTTTTTTGCGATATTCTCGACATTTGTTTAATTTCAGTTCCTTTTTAAAAATGAGCTATTTTTATTTGTAGTCCATCTGTAGATAGTGAACATTTTTGCTTTCAGAGATAAATGAAAAATTCTTTTTCAGTTGATCATACGCTAATGAAATATAAGATTTGCATTTCTTAATCTTCGAATTGTTTCAGTTTTCACCGGTAGAAGGATGTAAACGAAAAAAGAGTGATGACTATTGTATTTCCAGACTTTAAATCTGCTAGTAGAGTTTTGCAATGTCAAAGATGGTTTTTACCTATCTTCCTATTGTTTTTGGCTCTGACATTTGTCGGTTGGACGGTTTGTGGATTTCACAAAAGGTTGCACCACCATATCTTTTGAACGCGATGTAAAAACTTAATGATTTTTGTGCCAAATGAAAGCTTTTGATGCGGGGAGTGTGCTAGGCTATAAAAAATTAACCCCCGTGCTTTCTCCCCCCCCCTGAAAGAGATGAAATTGGAAATTTATTCATAAGCTATATCTCCAGAACGCGAAGGTCGAAAGTAACAAGCTATAAGTCGAACGAAAGCTTCTGAACCCGTGACTTTTGACCCGTGCTTTCTTCCCCCCTAAAAACAGAGGAAAATATGAAAATGATTGTGCGGAAAGTAACGAGCTATGTGTCGAATGAAAGCTTATGATGCGGGGAATGTCGTAGGCTATATAATATTATAAGCCCCCATGCTTTCTTCCCTCTGACAAAAGGGATATGCCTAAACATTTGTTCCGCTATATCACCAGAACGCGAAATGCCGAAAGTAAAAATCTATACGTCGAATGAAAGCTTGTGACGCTGGGAATGTCGTACGCTATGAAAAATCCCTATGCTTCCTTCGCCCCTAAAAAAGGGCGAAAACGTGAAAATGATTGTCCCTCTATATCTCCTGAACGCGAGTGCGGAAAGTAACGAACTATGTGTCAAGTGAAAACTTGTGGGCCGGGGAATGTCGTAGGCAATGAAAAATTGACCCCCCATGCTTTCTTCCCTCCTAAAAAATGGAAAATCTGAAAGTCATTCTACTATATCATCGGAACGCCAGGGCTTACAGTTACGAGTTAGGTGTCAAATGAAAGCTAATATAATGATGGTTGTAAACTATTTCGAATTTTATCCCCCCGATAAAATGTAGGGGGTTTATTTTCGCGGGGGGTCGACTTTAACGAGTCGTATTTCAAAAATTAAAACTTGTGATGTATCCAATATCATAGTCTACCTCAAACGTGACTCCAAAAGAGCGGGGGGGGGGATGTGTTACGTGCGCTCGATGTTTATGAGTCGCACATAGAAGTTTTGGATGAAGGTAAGTGTTTTTAATAACAACAAAATATAAATTAAAAAATTTACAAATCCCTATCTTCCTAAAGGGCAATAAAAATAGAAAATAAACCTAAAGCATATCGCTGATTCAATAGGTCACTGATTCGCTTCGAAGGAAGATAGGGCGCCGATTTACCTACTCTGCAAGATTGCCGGCGCCCTATCCTTTGAAGTGAATACGAAGTCAGTGACCGATTGCACCATCGATATGCTTCAGGTTTATTTTCTACTTTTAGAGCCCTATAGAAGATAGGTTTTTTTTAAATTTATATATTTTTCACCTTTACCTCAATATAGGCAATTTTTTTTCTTCTAAAAGACAAAGAATAAAATATTGTTCGATAAATATAGAGGAAATATTATTTCCTCTATATTTAGCCTGGTGGGCTAATGACAATATTATCTGAGAGATTCTATTATTACAAAATATTGTTCGTTGGAACTAATGAAATAAATGATATTTAACCTGCTGCATGTATTTTTGCCATAATTATAATTTTGGAATAATTTAATTATAGCTCGGAAAATGACAAAATATTTTTTTTTAATTTTGAAACAAGCGTTACATATTAACAAGAGGTGGTTCGTTATTTTTCAATTTGCTTTCACTAAATAAAATTAAAGGCTCAAATTATTGTAGAGGATATTTGTGGCCGAGTGGTTAGCGTGCTTGGCTACTGATCTAAGGGACCTGGGTTCGAGCCCTGGGTAAGGCATGGATGTATGTGTCGTTTTTCTGCTGAGATCCTGCCATCCTCCCAGACCTTCTACTCTGGCATATAAACTGTCAGACCTCTGTGGCAAGCAGCTGCTTGAGGGGGTATTTTTTTTTATATATTTCACAAAAGTAAATCACTTTTTAGTAGAGGCAAATTATTTTTTTTTCTCTTTTATTTCATTATTGAAACAATTTCGGTAAGATTTTTACGGTGAACAAGGGAAAGAAAATGTACAAACTTTGTTTTAGCAAATTCAATCCGATAATTTTACACAATGTGGTTTCTAAATTACTCAAAATTTTGCAACTTTAAAAAGTTATTAACTGCAAGCTAAATTTAAAATCACGTGACTTAAACTTACTTTCTGTGATTAATGTTTCATTTCTGTGGGTTGCATATCACCACAGCTAGATGAAAGGTTTTATTTCCTTACATTGAAAATTCCAGTTGGCCAAATTTATTTACGACTTGAGTTTACACAACTTTTCTTTATTTTTTTATTTTTTACGTCCTGAAAGTCTTACAAACAGTTAAGTCAAAGCATACATTATTTGTCAGCGGCCTTATTTATTGCCTTCTGACGATTGCAGCCTATTTCCTTTATCCTGAAGACGATGAGCAAATCAGAAAAAAAAATTCTTACATAAATTTACTTTCCCTTAATGTTCGTTGTTCCATATGGGTTGGGTTGCTTTACCTCTGAGCGGCGCTTTTTGCATATCACGGGCTAAATGGCCAAGTCACAAGGACCCCAAAGGCTCAGAAAATGGTAGCCTCCCGTCAAGGCCATCCAGCGTGTTCTTTAACGTACTCAGTGTATGGCTCTCCCGCATACGGGTCCACGGCTTAACGTCCCATCTGATGGACGGCTGTCTTTCGGTGCCCATCGATGTCCCCTACTGATCGCGGCCAGAGCGGGGAATTTTTTGGAGATAAATGTCAACGCTGATCCAGCTAGAACTCGAACCTGGGAACTGCAGAATACGAGCCTGGCGCACTACCGACTCAGCACTCCCGCTTCCCATAAGAGTTGAGCATTAAAATAGTTACATTTATCTATAGATGACTGATGGTTAGTGAAAAGGATCCAAAGTGTAGTGAGGGAAAGGAAGCGAAGATGTCTTTTGCAGTGACGGACAGGGACAACGGGAGAATTCCACGTAGGCCGGTCTGTCGGTAGTTGATTCTTAATTAATTAAAAAATAGTGGGCTAAGGACCATGGTCAAATGGGATGAAATGCTTAGAGAATATAAAAGAATGGAATTGAAATCTCAGGGCCGTGGGGCGTAGGCCTTCGGGCCACAGTTTCAAAAAAAGCTGGGCAGATAGGAAGGAAGAGGCCACCGCTTAAAAGAGATGCAAAGCGAAAAAAATATTGGGACAAAATCGAAAATCGCGTTTTGCGAATCGCAAAAATTATGCACATGTTGAAGCTAATTGTGCAGTGTATCTCTAATTGCTTTTTGTTTTAACTTTAAAATAATATACATATATCTTAATTTTTTTACTCCCAAAGTTCAGATATTTAAAAATATAGTTTTTTTTTTCAAGATTAATTTTAACTTTTATTAATTTCCAAATATGTGAAATAGTTCGAAAAGATTTTACAAGTATTTTTTCTACTCTTTACGATGGCATAAAATAAAAAAAAATTCATGAAGAGGGTTGGCATATTTTTTGTGATAAAGTGAAAAAAACAGTAAACTCTTCGCGCGATTCTATACGATTCCTAACGAAATTTCATATCAGGCTAATCGTCAGATTATAGTCTTTGTAATCTGTAAATTATTAGTTGTTCCTAGGTCATTTATTCTCTGAGAGAAAAATGTCTTTATGTCTTAATACAGGGATTCTCTAAAATAGAAAGTCACTTGTTACATAATGACAAGGCAAGATCGAAGTTCTCTAATCTATTTAATAACTTTTTCTGAGAAAATGCAACAGATGAGTTAAATATAAATATTAATTTTATATTGGATTTTCAGCAATATTCATAAAACATTTAAACAGTTCTGGAATGGAAACATTGTACAGCTTAGTGCTTGTCTTAGGATTTTTAAAATAAATTTCGAAGAAACTCTCCATACGCTTATTAAATCTTTCTTAATATAGGAAATTTTTGGAAATATTAATGTTTTTATCGACTGTTCAGACGTTTACACTGGAATAGTAGCAGAAGGAAATCTTCCGGAGGAGTGAAGTCGGAAATGAATACTAATGTCTATTGAAATAACTAATAATCACATAAGAAGATAGAACATTCCCGAATGAAGTTTTTCAATGAAATTATCCACCCCCGCAAGCATCTGCTTGACATAGAGGTAGGAGCCTGTCAGTTTAATATGCCATGGATTTTGAAGTGACAATACAAAAAGATGTTGGCAATGCAAAAATATGCCAACATCTGTGAGGAAGGTGAGACCTCAGCAGAATGAAAATCACTAACATCCATGGCTTTACACACGAGGCTCGAGCCAGTGGCGTACTGATAGGCCCCGCAACCAATACAGTTCGGGGTGGGGGGGAGATGAAAATATTTTATACAATACTTATAATAAAACTGATATATAATTATTAAAGGAATACCACGGATATTTTTTTCTCTATTGCTTTGAAGGAATAATAACGGATCGTGAACTATCAGCTTTGCTTTCCCTACTAGGAATGCCTTTCGTTGCTGCTGCTTTATCTCAAGGACCTTCCTTAGATTTAGAAACAAATATATTTGGTGGATACGATTAACTTGGGGGTGAATTTTATAGTTTTTTTAACTAAGAAAAACTTTTGCTTTAAGTATAAAGCTAAGATAATCGTTTGAATCAAAACGCATACATTTCTTATTTTATGCAGTAGAGGTGCAATAATTTTGGCTTTACGTACAATACCTGTGGCTTCCAAAAATATAAATTATTAAAAACTCCAGAAAATCTGAATACAAAGGTATTAATTTGAAATATAATTATAAAATTTCAGTAATCGAAAGCTAATGAATTTTTACAAGGGGTCTCCCAGACACTTTTTGAAGGGAGAGGTAGAAATCCTACGGTAAGCCACTGGCTGGAACCCCTCGGCTACAGGACAGTAATTATGGAAATAAACTTAATCAAGCGGCGTTTTTAAAATCACAAAAAAAGATTCGCCAGCGTATAAGTGTTAGATTCAGTGACGTTTTTTCACAAGCTCAGAGTAGGTTGGGGGAGGGGACCCACTGGAACAGCTGTTGGAAGACATATGGTAGCCTCCCGTCAAGGCCATCCAGCCTTGGGAGCCGTAATATTTTTGTTGGCCTTAAAACTCTATTTTTTTTCCATTTAACAAAATATTTCACATTTAGTATAATCTATCACTTACGTACACATCTAATTTTTTACTTGGTAGCTTTTCGTTTAATCATTCACTGCAAAGAACAGATATTTAGTTTTATTAATTATTCTTTTGTTCATTTTGCAGTATGTGCCAAATTATACGATACTTATTGAATTATTCATTTATGCATTTCTGCAATTCAATTTATTTAACATGCTGCATGTATTTTTGCCATTTACAAGTTGTAAAAACTGTTTTGACCACACACACCATACACACACGCACATATACATCCTCCACCGAACAGTTTAGTGCTTCCCGAAGCTGTTCTTCGCCTGGAACCTTCAAATACCTTAATATGCCATTTATTACATCTAAAACAATTTTAAAAAATGGCTGTTTGAAAAATTCTATGAAGAATTGAAATGATTTGCTTATAAAATACCAAGTAAACGGCAACAGCTTTACGGGAAGTAATTAGATCTGATTTTTAAATAAAGTCAGCGATGTGAAGAAGTGTGCGACGCAAAAATAATGCCCTAAATACTGTATTTATTCTGTTTTCAAGTATTGTCTAAGCATAATTTATATTGTAGTCTTTACAGCAATATCTATATGGCGCATAAATTTGTTTTTACATTGGAATATACCCATGTTGGGTGTGAAATGGTCTTTTTTTCTCTTTTAAAAATTATAAAGAAAGCATAAAGATATTTTGATTAATTTGATTATGTCTTCTTTCAGTGGCTAAGTAGGTAATTTGCCCCTCTGGGCGAATGACTGCTACTGTCGCCACATGCAGTCGCTCAAAAAAATATCCAAACATTATGGTTGATTGCAGAATTCAGAAAAAAATATCTGGCAACGATTTTTTTAGAAATTAGGGATCTGGCAACCTTCGTGTTACGTAACACTACTGCTGATTGAAACTGCAAGGATCACTTGTGTTGTACTTATGACTCAGGGGTAAGTGGGAGTCGCTCAAAAGACTTGCTCACCTTACGTCGCTTACAACTAATTTGTCCACGATCATAAAGCCGCGATGTCATGACTCAACTACATTGCATCAGACAATGATGCAATACAATAGAATAGTGGGCTGATGCAATGCAACGCAATATGTTGCAATCTGGAATCTAAAATGCAGCGTTGCGAAAATGGTTACCTATGTACTCAATGCAGACTGAGTCTTTTATAGGTGACCATCTCTGTCTCTCCTAAACAAAAGCCAATCTACAAATTTTGTCATTTTCGTGTTCAGCACCTCAAAATTATAAATATTGGATATTTTCATTTTAAAGCCTTTTTGTATGTTGCCCAGTGTAATAGGGAAAAAAGGAGATTATTCTTAGCGTCCTTAGTATTAAAATGATTATAGATTCTTACAGAATATTATAGAGAAATAAATTCAATACAGAATAATTAAAAAACAGAATAATTAAATAAAAAATACCAAACGTAACATCATTTTTTTCTCTTATGTTTATCTATGCTGTCTCTTTTGAGATTCCAACAAAATCTGTGAACATTGTAGGCATCCACTTCGCTTCATATCGCTTTTCAATTGTTGAAATATTTTTGGAAATCTCTCACCGTGTTCATTGGAGACGTAACTGCAGCTTTCCGGAATGTAGTCCAGATGTGAATGCAGGAATTGCACTTTCAAAGACATGTTAAATCCTAAATCCCGATATGCATGTAGCATTTGGTTTACTATTTCTTTATAATCTTTAGACCTCTTTTTTCCAAGAAAATTGTCTGTAACTTTCTTAAAACATGACCAAAGAAGTTTCTCTTTCTCTGTTAGAAATTCTTCAAATTTGACATCTTTTTTCAACACTTCTTATTTAAGGGCCAACAAACACGCCCTCTTTCATCTTTGCTTCTGAAAGATGAGGGAATTTTGTTGTTAGGTAGGCAAATCCTCTACCATATTTATCCACTGCCTTGACAAATTACTTCATAAGTCCCAGTTTTATATGAAGGGGAGGAAGGATCACGTCCTCATAAGCTGCTTCTGTAAATATTTTGCTCCCACTCTCCAATTACGTATTGGCCAAGTTTTCTTCAGGTAATGGGATGCTCTGTCACGACTGTCCCCATTCACAAAGGAAACAAGGAAATTTTGTGTTCCCTTGTAGCATTCCCAATATCATGGCAATGATTTTTAAATCCTCACTTATTTTCTCACTTGTATATATTATAATTGAAATCCGTATATTTAATGGATTTGAGCGTTATATCTATAATCTCATATGATTCTTTTGCCATACTAGCATAGACAACTGGAACAAAAGGCATTAAATTACCATCAGAGGCGTAGGAACGTGTTGGCATGGGGGCAGTTGCCAAGGGCGCCGGAATCACAGGGCGGTGCTGGGGCGGCATGAGCCGTTCCACGATATCTGATTTTCATATGCAAAACAAAATCGGATGATTAGCCGTCCGTAGTTCTTGAATTCAATAAGTATTGTTTACATCGTCGTATCGTCAAGACAGCATATTATAAATTATTATCGTTATTTCCTACAAAAATATCTTTTTCCTTTTATCGGCGGAAAATTACCCCCCCCCCCCCCCTGCACCGCGCATGCCATAAAACAGCTTTGGGGCGCAATTTCCAACTGTTCATATTACTTTTGAAAATCATGCCGTCACAAAAAAAAATTTTGTTACATAGCAATATTTTTCTTTGGACGGGAATTCATAATTTGTACATTATATTGAATTATTATGTTTATAAACCCCGGGATTGTTTAAGATCAACATCAGGACAGGAGCGTACATCATCATTTTGCTTCCTATCAATCGAGCGAGAACTGACTCAAAAAATTAATTTTGATGAGATTTTACCAACGAAAAAGTAGGAAAAATGAAATCACTTTAAAAATAATTACTTGCATAATTAATTGCAATTTCTTTTGCAATTATTTATGTGCAATTAATAATGACAAAAATATATATAATATAAGAAACATATGTATTTTTTTTATCAATAACTGAAAAGGGCGGACAATTACAAATTTGCCAAGGGCACCAAAAGCCTAGCTACGCCTCTGATTACCATTATGTAGTAAAACTGCCTTCAAGCTAGTTTTGGATGCTTCTATAAAGAGACTCCAATTTTGTGAATCATGAATAAAACCTAAAGGCAATATCATTACAGAAAGTCAATCGGCCATCATGTGAGAAGAATGCAACAAAATTCCGTTCTCTATTTCTATATAAAGTTATATTTGTATTAGGCTGGAGAAGATTCCATTCTTGCAACCTAGAGTCCAGCAGTTCAGCATTTTGTTTACTTAGCCCTAGATCACGAAGCAAATCATTCAGATCTTCCTGCGTTAAAAAATGTGGAATTGAATCCATGGTAACCTCGTAGGAAGGATCACTTCTTTCTGCGGGTGATTCACTTGCCTCACTCTCTTCACCAGTACTTTCTTCATCTTCTGTTTCCTGACTTGGAGTTAATGGAACTGGCAAAGTTTGAGAATGTGATAGTGGTCGTATTACAGAAGATAAGTTGGGATAATCGATATGTCTCTTCCATTTTCTGCTGGTAAAGCCTTGGATACTAGTTATACAGAAGTAGCAATCTGTGGAATGGTCTTTTGGTTTCCTCCATATCATGGTTCCAACCAGGGGCGTAGCAATGGAGGAATGGGGAAGGCTCCCCCTCAAAGTAGCTCGGAGTTGGCAAAATTCAAAGCAACTTCGTAAAATCTAGATGAGTTGCGAAAATTTGCAATCTCTTTTTATTTGTAAAATTAAAGGGAGTTGTCAAAATCGAGACAACTTGGCAAAACTACAGCAGTTTGGAAAATGGAGAGACGGCAAAATCTAGAGCAGTTGGCAAAATTTGAAGCCACTTAGTAAAATAAGTTGAGTTGGCAAGATCAGGACAACTTAGCCAAATCTTGGTGAGTTGGCAAAATTCAGATGAGATGTAAAAATTGGGATTTTTTTTTCTGTAAAATTATGGCGAGTTGGCAAAATCTAGGGACAGTTAACAAAATTTGGAGTGACTTGGCAAAATCTTGGGGAATTGAAAAAATTCGGAGTGACTTAGCAAAATCTTGGGAGTTGACAATATTGGGAGTAACTTGGCAAAATCGTGGGGAGTTGGCTAAATTCGGAGTGATTGGCTAAATTCGGAGTGAATGGCAAAATCCTAAGGAGTTGACAAAATTCGGAGTGACTTGGCAAAATTCAGGTGAGATGTAAAAATTGGGATTTTTTTTCTGTAAAATTATGGCGAGTTGAAAAAATCTAAGGACAGTTAGCAAAATTCGGAGTGACTTGGTAAAATCTTGGGGAATTGACAAAATTCGGAGTGACTTGAGTTGGCAAAATCTTGGGGAGTTGATAAATTCGGAGTGAGTTGGCAAAATTCAGGTGAATTTTAAAAATTGGGATTTTTTTCCTGTGAAATTATGGCGAGTTGGCAAAATCTAGGGGCACTTGGAAAAATTCGGAGTGACTTGGCAAATTCGTGGAAAGTTGGCAAGATTCAGGTGAGATCTAAAAATTGCAATCTTTTTTTAAGTAAAATTATGGCGTGTTGGCAAAATCGAGACAACTTCGCAATATCTATGACAGTTGACAAATCTTTGGGGAGTTGGCAAAAATCAGTGACTTTGCAAAAATCAGGTGAGATGTGAAAATGAGATTTTTTCTGAAAAATTGTGGCGAGTTGGCGAAATTGGGGAAACTTGGCAAAACTAGGGCAGTTGGCAAAATTCGAATCCACTTGGTAAAATACGGACGAGTTGTGAATATTGTTTTTTTTTGTGTGTGAAACTAAGGAGAGTTGACAATATTGAGGCAACTTGGCAAAATCTAGAGAAGTTGGTAAAACTGAAAACCACTTGGTAAAGTACAGGTGAGTTGTAAAAATTGGGAATGGTTTTGTGAAATTAAGGAGAGTTGGAAAAATCGAGAATTCTTGGAAAAATTTAGGGGAGTTGGCAAAATTTGAAGCCACTTGGAAAAATACAGGGGAGTTGTGAAAATTGTGCCTTTCTTGTGTAATTAAGAAGAGTTGATAAAATTCGAAGTGACTTGGCAATTCAGAGAAAATGTAAAGATTGCAATTTTTTCTGGAAAATTACGTTGAGTTGGCAAAATTCGAATCCACTTGACAAAATATAGGCGAATTGTGAAAATTGGGATTTGTTTTGTGAAATTAAGGAGTGTTGGACAAATTGAGGAAACTTAACAATATGTAGGGCAGTTGGCAAAATTCGAATCCACTTGGAAAATACAGGTGAGTTGTAATAATTGGGATTGGGTTTGTGAAATTAAGGAGAGTTGGGAAAATTCACACTGACTTGTTACGATTCAGACGATATTCAAAAATATTCGGATTATTTCTGTGAAATTATGGCTAGTTGGAAAAATTTGATTTTCGAGTTCGAAATATTTCGATTTCCCCTCCCCCAACCATAGTCCTTCGCTACGCCCCTGGGACTGCAAATAATATGGCGCTACCTTTACCTTTCCACCAGTTTATTAATTTCACATAGCAAGTTGCACAACATATGTGAGGGGCCCACTGCTTATCCTGATCTCTTATTTTACATCCAAAGTAATGTTTTTATGCTCTCTCTATTATAGGTGACATTTTTTTCTTGTGTGAACTCTCCGCAAATGTAGCAGAAGTTGTCTGCCTAATTTTGACAATTTCGGCGGGGCATTTTCTAGAATACAAAAGAAAAAAAATAACAGAAGTATTCACGAATCTGTCATGTTAACTACACAAATATTGTCATAAAATATCTTTACATACCTTAGAATACATTTTGAAAAAAATTGATGTTAATTCCACAAAACCTTGTCACTTATAAGTTTTTAAAATAAACTTTATAAAGGCAGACTAGTAGTTATCTAAACTGTGAATAGAATAATATTGTTGCCAACATGTGAGTATAAACTATTGCAAATAAGTCAATGTTGGCAACTTTTTTGTAGTAACATTTCCTCAGATTTCATTCCCCAAGTAATATGTATGAAATTGATGTGTTATATCTCCATAACATTAAAACTAGTTCTGATAGGCCAATTCTGATCTCAGATTTCATTTCCCACACCAAAATACTTTAGGAACACATTAGTTAACTAAAGAAATATTTCCCTTGTAGAACAGTGTAATTATCATGTTTACGTATAGGTATGGAAAAGTCTAAGAAAGTGAATGAAAACTCTGATTAATAAGGGATGTGATTAGCCCTGAGAGTAATGCAAGACCTCATAAAGCCTCCTCATATTGCCAACAATGTCTGAAGGCAGTAAAGTCCATTGGTGAAAAAAGGGTTATGAGATCATGGAGGCTTCTGGGAAGACATATCAAACTATCAGTTCCTCTCCTCCAAACATCTCACACATGCTCAGTAGGACTGAGCTCGGGTGTTGAGTTGTGTTGCTTTACCTCCGAACGACACATTTTTAAAAATAATGAGCAAAATGCCAGGTCACAAAGATCCCAAGGGCTCAGAGAAGGTTGTGGAAAGAGATATACTGGACAGCTGTTAGAACATAGATAGCAACTTCTTATGAAGCCATCCAGTGTGTTCTTTAACGTGCATAAGATTTGTCAAGGAGTCCCAGCTAACGTGCCATCTGAGGGACTGCACTTTTCCAAGTCATTGGTGTTCCCTTTCTCACTGAGAGCAGAGTGGGGAATAGTGTAGATAAATCTCAACGCTGGTATAGTTGGAACTCCAACCTGGAATTATAAGATTACTAGCCTAGTGCGATACCGACTGAGCCAACCCTCACCCCTGAGATCGAGGGATAGTGTAGCCCACTCCTTACCTTAAGTACCCTCGCTTTCAAAGTATTGGTCCTTAAACCTAACCTCTCTCATGTCATATTCTGCATTAACAAAAACACATACCAGTAGTTAGGATGCAGACGTAATGTTTGTAACCTGCGCATGCGTCAAGTATCTAGCGTTAAAGATCTGACTCTAATGTTGATGAGTAGATGTCAAAGACGTCATTTTTGCCAAAGGAAATCAGGAGGGAAAAAGTGTTGGTTGGAGGTCATAGGCGGAGGTCATTGTTCATAGTTGGAGTTCATAGTTCATAGTCATAGTTGGAGGTCATTGGTTCGCCATAGAATGGTCCAAAAATAATACTAGTGGATGTACAACTTGTGTTTAGACAATATGAAGAGGCTTCTTGTGGGAGTGTCAAAAAGTCGTTCAGCAGCGCTAAAGGAGAATATAGGTGTGACAGAAAATTATTCTGAGACGGATGGAACAACCCTCGTTCAAGAGTAAGGTTTTTTGAGAAACATACTGTTGGGAAAATAAGAATAACGCACAATGTACAGTCGCTCAAAAAAGTATCCGAACGCTATGGTTGATTACAGAATTCAGCAAAAATATCTGGCAACGATTTTTTTAGAAATTAGTGACCTGGCAACCTTCGTGTACAGTATACAAAGGTTGCCAGATCACTAATTTCTAAAACAAATCTTTGCCAGATATTTTTTCTGAATTCTGTAGTCAACCATAGCGTTCGGATACTTTTTTGAGCGACTGTACTTAGGAAACGCGACAATAAGAGCAAATGCGATAAAAGAAACGTAACAGCCAAGGAAGAGACGTATTTCTGAATGTTTCCCCCCATTCCGATGCCTAGTATCTGATGTTTGCAAAACATTTTCACTTATTGTCACTTTTCTTAAATTTTTTTATTGTCACTTTTCTTAAATTTTTTTATTGTCACTTTTCTTAAAGGAGAAGACGGAAAAAGTATTTGTTCAAGATCGCTGGTTGGGTTCGTGTACGTGTCGAAAATAATCCTAGGAGGCGTGAGAACTCTGAATAGCCTTATCACTCCCTTTTAGAAAATGTGAGAGCATGATCTTGTGGGAGTGTCAAAAGGTCGTTCAACAGCGCTAAAGGAGATTTGAGGTGTGACAAAAAGCTTGTTCTAAAAGGGATGAAATAATTCCTGTTCAACAATATCCACTGTGGTCTAGTTGCTTTGAGAGAGGTTCTGACGAGAAAATAATAATATGCCATGCGCGTTGACTGCTACTTAGACAGGAAAATGCGAAGACAAATAACAGAGTGCAACAATGCCCTTTGGAGGTCTCTGCTTAGTCTGTAGAATGATGCTACCTGCAGTAAGGGACATGCTGCTCAGGCCATATCTTTCGCTGCCACTACAAGGAGCGTAATGTACATTTGGAAGAAAGGTGCATGGTTTGTTAACGAGTAGAGAATCCTATCCAACGACACGTTCCGTTTAACAGAATGAACGCTAGCGACAATGGATGTGACTCTAAAGAGTCTTGGGGATGCAATATGAAAGCGGTAGTCGTTTTGAGAAGGTGCAGATTGTCTGCAAGGGGGTAGAAAACGTGCCTGGTGTCGTGCCCATGTTTGTTTTAAAATGTGGACACGACTGTTGGCGCGGAAGGCCTCAGACACCATTATTTTGACCATTAGTGCCATTTCATTTTGCCTCCATTTTGGGCATCCATCTCGACCGGAAAAGAATACTGCCACTGGCATGGACCCATACAACGTGGTCCAGTGCTCCCCAGATGGCGGGTGGTATACATGACTCGCCATGATAAACAAGGCATGCCAGATGGGTCCGAAATTCGCACTTCGGCCCACGCAGGCCAATGAGCGATAGCCACGCACAAGCTTGGGTGACCTCTACCAGGGAACTGACTACGAATAAAACTGCAAAGGCGCAATTTTTAAGAAAAGACTCTCACCTCTGAACTGAAGGGAAGAAGACATGCGAGTAGTCGTGAATACTGTTTGGCGTGTTGACCTGAGCGTCTTCTAGGCTAGGTTAAGGGGGTGCAACCCTTCGACTCCCACTGTAACCCTTTAGTCTCTAGGTCTGGTTGTTTGTTACCCTTTTAGTCTCTAGGTCTGGTTGGTTTTTACCCCTTTAGTCTCTAGGTTTGATTGTTCATTAACCCCTTCGACCCTCAATTTTTATTTGGATTACCTCATTTTTCTGGAATGTGATTGGACATGTTGCTCATTGGTGGAGGTTTCGAATGAAAAGGCGCTGCAGCTGTTCGGGAGCCACAGTCATGGCTTTTGCAAACGTTGTCTTCGAATCTGTTCAAGAGTATTGGTGTGGTCAGTCCGATGAGCAATTAGTGCCTGTGTTTCCCGGACTCCTGGAGCAGCTAGTGTGCGACAGTATCATCAGTCGACTACCCGATCCTTCTGTAGAGAAAGTGGCGCTGACGTTCACGCTGAAAGCCCACAAATATGGTTACCCTCTGCTTGAAGGACTTGAGCGTGTCGTATTTGAAGACTTGGTTGAGACAGTGAAGGCGTCCAGCATCCTCTCCCAGTGATCGACATCCTAATCAGTGTGAACCCAGGTATGCTAGATATCAGCTGTGTTCCAGATCATTGTGAAATACGCCACGTCTGCTGTGTGTTAGATTTAGACGGTTTCACCGTGAAGGTGTAAATTCCTGACCCGTGAACTAGGTTATTCGGACTTTAGGGTCCTGACAGGTGTCTACAGATTCGACCTTTCCTTTGTGATGGACATTCCTCAGAACGACTGGAAAACAATTCGCTACATATCCAAACACGTCACGGGCCTTCCCTTTTATCCTCATTTCGGTAAAGTGGTTTGGGAGTAAAGTGGTTGGCTGCCTGGATGATATTGTACGTCACATCCACAAAAAGTGTCGCAAGCCTTTTGCTTCTGTCATCGCTTACAAGGGAGGATTCTGCGAGAAGCGGCTATTGACCAGACTTGGTATAGCCTCACTCGATTTAGAAAAAATTGGCTGTCCACGTTTCAAAGACCTTTCTAAAATACTTGGAACTGAGTGCGGTTATCACGAAGGGTATGGAGTGCATTGTTCACAAGCCGAGACAGCAGCATTCAGCACATGGATGAACGAGTATATCGAGAAGCACTCTACGCAATGGACTGGTCGTTAATTGGTCAACCGCACGAGCAATTAGAGGCTTCTCCTTTGATGAATTTGTGGGACTTGTTCGACGAACCTGACTATTTTGGCGAGGACGCCCCACCTATGATTGAAGAGGTGAGATTTTCGTCGTGCCTAGACTGTACCATGAACGGCTCCAGGTCCACACGTGCCGTTACCATAGCTTCAGTGAAGGAGGCTTACTTTACCTGACGAAGGAAGGAATCACTCTAACCCTTCTGGAGTGGCAGGAATTACTAGCGGTGTCGGACAGAATCGACGTCTCTAACGCGTCGTTTTCTCTAAACGTGATTGACTATTTCACTAGGTACTCTTGATGAGATTGTTAATAGAATAGGTTTGGTAATAACCGAGATGCATTCGACAGATGCATTTGAAAACCAAAGTGATGAAGTTGGTGTCGCAGGTTGTATTTCAGTTCTTTTGAATAGTTTGAACCCAGGCTCTGATCTATTGAAAAAAGTGCGGGGTCGACAATTGACTGGATCGAATAGGAAACAAATAAGGTCGCCATTCCAGAATAAAAAATTTCTCTCTGTTTTAGTATATTTTAAACATTTTTTGTGAATTTGTAAACTTTTATATTTTGACCCACATTCCGGTTCAACATTCTCAAACTCCTTGATCTCCCCTCCCCTCTATCAGAGTCTGGTTGCATCCTTGAGCAAGTGTCTCAGTACACTTATCTAGGAAATTTTGTAACAGACACTAGTGATGTGTGCCTGAGGTAAACCTTATAAGTAGGTATTGATGCTGTGACACTTAAGAATATGTGGAGATTGAGGAAAAATAGGCAGGCACATTTGAAGATTGAATTTAAGCTTTGCCACAGTTTAGTCCATTCTAGCAAACATTATGCTATGATAGTAAAACTTGGAGCCTTTACGAGCAAGGTAATAGGAAATTTGATGCTTTGATTCTTGATGCTTATGCTGTATCTTGGGCATTACGTGGTTTGGCTTTGTAAGTTATGATAAGGCTAAGCGAAGGAGTCATCAACTACCACCAAACAGCATCTTGTGTAGGGAGAGACTGAGTTGGTTTGGCCATGTTGCCTGTGTTCAGAACTACAAATTTATAAACACAATTATGAGCAGCGTGAAACTTAAGCATCGGAAAAATGCAGAACCTTGTTAAAATTGTCATGCACTGGCAAAATACAACTGTTGCATCTTAAGATAAATATCTTTGGAAAACTAAATTACAGTCTAGTGGGACCAAAATAGCTCGTGACTGTTTAGAGATTAGGTATGTATGGGAAAATTAAAAAAAAATATATAAGTTTGTAAAGAAATTGCATTTATTTTCGAGATTAATAATAATTAAATTTGAGTATTTTTATGAGAAATATCTTTAAACAACTTCAGATTTTAGACTACTGTATTCGAGACTTTTAATAATATTCCCCAGTTCAAAAGCTAAAGTATAAACGTTAAGCTTTGGGTTGTTTCACTTCTACGCAGTACATTTTAACACAGAACGGGCTGAATGGCTAGGTCACAAAGACCCAGGTCTCAGAGAAGGTTGGAGGAACGGGATCCACTGAACAGCTGTTACGAGATAAAAGGAGACCTTCCTTGAAGGCCATCTAGCATGTTCTTTAAGGTGCACATGGACATCAACTCCTACACATGGATCTATGGCTTTTCAACCCATCCGAAGGATGGTGGCCTTTCCAAGCTCATCGGTGTCCTCTACTGAGTGAGGACAAGACCGAAAGTTTTATGGAGATGAATCTCAGCGCTGACCCAGGTGGGACTCGAACCTGAGAAATGCAGATTACGAGCCTAGAGCGCTACCGATTGAGTCACCCCGCCCCAACGTTAAGCTATAAACTCATGTTAGTCAATGAGAAACAATCCATAGTAAATACACAGATTACCTGTAGAAATAAACTTCATGCATCTGGAGAATTTCGGGTTGAATTCCTACTGCGTCACCGATAATTTTTTTCAGATGTTTGCAACGATGAGAAACTAATTTCGAATTTCTATGACTTCTCAAAGAAGCTTTTTATGGTAAAATGTGACTTGAACGAAGATTTCAGTCAAATCTTTCTAAATCGTGAATCTCAACAATATTCGTCGGTAGTTAAAGTTATGGAAGCATGAATATTTAACAGCAACAACCTGAAATTTACTTAAAATTTATATAAATAGTATTTTGAGGCATGTAAGAAAATAAGTATATATTCCAAAAGTGTATGATATTCGTCAATTTTGTATAAGCTCCGTAGCAGTGGCATTGCCACTTTTTAAAATTCCTGTTTCCACAACACTTTAAATACCGAACTATTATTGCTGAAATTTGAGATTTTGATTTCTTTCATTGAGATCTTGATTGATTTCATTGAAATCTTTATCTTTGGTCACATTTCACCATAAAAAGTTTATTTTAGAAATTATAGAGTTTCGAAGTTAACTTGTCATTGACTTAACATGGGTTACAGCTCAACTTTTGCACATTTGTGTATAATCGTGTACAATGCACAAAGTATTTCGATGGATGAAACGTAAATATTCAAGTGTTATTAAACGCAGTGATTGGTTATTATTGAAACTGTTTAAAAAATTCGTTACCAGCAGTCGTTGCGATCGGACGTTCTTCGCAGAGCTCCTGCCAGCAGGGTGTGTCCGCTGCCCTCCCGTGACCGCGACCAGCGTCGGTTGACCTTCTGGGCCGTCACCGGACTAGTAAGTGCCATAAACTTTATTGCTCCTACGCGTCCTCTCCCCCTTGCATCAGTCCGTCGTGCTTTACACAGTGTCTTGTGTAGAGTGAGTTGGCTAAAATCAATTAAGCACCTGGACTTTAGGGCCCAATTTGTGCATCTCCCATTAGTGGTTTCCGCCGTTGAACTTGTGAGCCAAAACTCTCTACACAATGAATTCCTTGTGTTACAGCTGTGGAGAAACAATTGCTCCTAATGCCGACCATATCCTATGCAGTGGATGCAAAGGCAAACTGCATTTTGGGTGCTCTGGCACAATGGAGAGAAACTATAAAAAGATGACTCAAGAGAAGAAAAAAACGTGGCTCTGTACTGACTGCAAATTAAGCAGGACAAACAACAGGCCCGTTTCAGATAAAGAAAACAGAGACAATACGCCTCTAAAGAATAACACACGTGTATCACCCTCACTGACATCAAATAACAATAGTGACTATAGCCAGGAGACATCCTTGGGTCACCGCTCCTCTAAGACACCTGGAGAAGGCTGTAACTCTAATAGTATACGGCCCCCATCTTTGGCGCAGCAAGAAACTAGAAACTTTCAAACATTACTAAATGAAATAACGCACTTAAGAAACGAAATCAAAGACTTAAGGCATTCAGTAGAATTTTTCTCATCTCAATATGATTAATTCTACTATTGAATATTCACTATTGAATAAATTTCACGAATATGAAGCGACGCAACTAGACACTATGAGTAAACTAGCTACCATTGAAACTACATGTGCAGATCTCACTCAAGAGAATACGGCTCTAAAGTTGCAAATTAATGATCTTGAACAATACGGTAGAAACCGAAATATCGAGATACATGGCATTCCAATGGACGACCAGGATGAGAAAGAAAATCTAAATCAGATAATGATCAACGTTGCAAAAGCGCTAGATATAAATAATTTTAACATTGATCAACTTGAAGCCTTACATAGACTGCCAACAAGGAACAAGAAAAAAAACACCTGCGATTATTGCCCAATTTAAATCTAGAAACGAACGTGAACAATGGATGTCAAAAAAGAAATCGAAAATCTTTGCCAGTAACGTTATTGATGACGCTAAAAAAACGCCAGTGTATCTAAATGAAAACTTAACTCCAATAAACAGAGAACTTTTCTGGAAAGCGAGGTGCCTGGCCAAATCAAAAAATTTTAAATACGTCTGGTTTCGGAACGGGAAAATCATGATGAGAAAAACTGATGGTGACAGCGTAATTCGAATTGATATGCAGACGAATTTCGACGAATTTTAAACGGGAAATATATTGCTTATTTGCTCCACCTTCTTTGTTCTGCCATGGCGACTTTTCATTTTGATGACTTACCAACATTTGATCAGAATGAAAATGTTCTGTGCGACTATGAAGAAGTTAAGAAATGGTTCTTGACTAGTAAATTATGTTATGAATCTGATGAACATTTAAGCTTTCTGCATGTGAACATTCGAAGTCTGAAAAAAAACTGGGATACTCTCTGTGTTTATCTTAAAGATATCTTGAATTTCTTAGATATTATTATATTAACAGAAACTAACATCCTCAGCACGAATACTCCATTGTTCAATCTAGAAAATTTTAATCAACTTTTTACGAGAACACCTAGTGCGTTTGAACATGGGATTCTACTTTTCTTCCGCGACACATTATTAGTCAAAACGATACCTTCACTTGTAATTCCAGCTGAAACACTGAATATAAATATCTACAAGGGTAATTTAACTTTCAATTTACTTGCTATTTACAGATCACCAAGCTCGAACATTAACTCTTTTCTTTCTAATCTCAAAAATTGGTTCGAAACAACTGATAAGCATCGCAATCAAATACTAGTTGGAGACTTTAATTTAGATATCAAAAATATAAAAACACACGGATTTGCCAAATACGTAGAATTGTTAACAGAGTTTGGTTTCTCACCTATCATTACTGGTATCACCAGGGAAGATATCATTGGTGACTCTCTTTCTCAGACATGCATTGATCACATTAACGTCCGACTTGACATTAAACTCGACACAAATTCAATGATTTTTGGCAGTAGGATCGCAGACCACTACTTAATCGCGGCAATTTGCGGGAGAAAAAAACTTGGGAATTCGTCCAATCACACTAAAAAGCTAGACAGCAATTTTAACACGAAAACTATCTTAGATCATAAAAACATATGTAAAGAAATAAGTCTAACAGACTGGCTGGATAGAGGCACTGGAAACGAAACCCCAAATTCAGAACCAATAGACGTACTTTATGAAACATTCATAAAAAAATATACGGCGATTGTTAACAATAACAAAATTAATAAACTATCGGATGGCTCAAAAATGAAACAACGCAATTGTAGCAAAGACTGGATAAATCAGGAAATAATAAACTTAATACGTAAAAGAGACTCGGCTTGGATTGATTACAAAAATAACAAGTGAAAAAGAAATTTTAAATTACTATACACAAACTTAAGAAACACAGTCACGTCCGTTATTAGGCAGGAAAAGAAAAAATATTACTTCAAACAATTTGAGTCATGTAAAAATAAACCAAAGCAAACTCATCAACCAAATTATCAACAATAAACCTAAAACTGGCATTGACGATTTTATCATGAAGAATATGCCACAAGGTATGTCTGAAACTCAAGCAGCAGAGAAATTTAACAACACCTTTGGAGACATTATTGTCAATCTCAGAGACGATAACTGTATACAGAATCTCTCTACAGTTCCTAAACATATCTAACCTTCTGTCCCCTCAATTTTTATTCCTCCCATCTCAAAACAAGAAACTTTCAAAATTCAAAGTGATTTAAATGAAAGAAAATCGTGTGGATACGATCAGGTACACATAAAGCACATTAAAGCATGCAAAACTCCTTAGCTGATCTCGTGACAAACTTTATCAATGAAAGCATATCTACAGGAAACATCCCTAATAAACTCAAAATTGCTATTCTAAGACCAATTTACAAAAGTGGAACTAAATCCGATTGCACTAACTATAGGCCCATTGCCATCTTACCCGTCCTTCACAAAATACTTGGAAGATATGTAGCTAACGTTCTAGCCAATTTCTTGAAAAAACATAACATTATTAGTGAAAAGCAATATGGTTTCCAAAAAGGTAAAAATACAATTACACTTTTAACGGAGTTTTCTGACGTCATTAATGGAACTTTAAACAACGGAAAAACAGCAGCAGCTATCTTTCTGGACTTTCGTAAGGCATTTGATGCGTTGGATCACGATATTTTGCTTCAAAAATTGTATATTTATGGTGTCCGAGGTATTACCCTTAAATGGTTTGAAAATTATTTAAAAAATAGAGTGCATGTTACCAAAATTAATGGCGTTTTTAGTGAGAAGAGAACAGTGTACACTGGTGTTCCACAAGGTTCAATTTTAGGTCCGCTTTTATTCATTATTTATATTAATGATCTAGCTAACCTTAAACGGAAGGGCTCTCTTTATATATATGCTGATGACACCGCCTTGGTTAACGTGAATCACAATATAGGAGACGCAGTCCGAGATACACAGGATGATTTTAACAAAATTATTTACTGGTCTAACATTAATCGTATTTACATAAATTCAGAAAAAACCAAATGGATGAGCTTTCATTCACCAGGATACTATGATCTCTCATCTTATACAATTAAAAACCACGAACCCTTGTGTCCCCACAACATGATAAATCATGACCCTGACTGCTGCGACTGTGATGTTATTGAGCGTGTTGAGAGCCATAAATATCTTGGACTCTACATGGACACAACCTTCCGATGGAATACACATATTCAAAAGTTAGCAGGGAAATTGCGTCTATGTGCATCTAAACTTTATAAACTACAATTTGTTGCAAGCACACATACATGTATTTTGGTTTACAAAGCTATCTGTGAATCTATATTGACCTATGGTTTGACAATATACGGCTCAACTAACCTCACAAATATAAAGAAAATAGAAACTATTCAATCATCCATTGCTAAAAATATAATCCCATACAACTTAAGAAATTCATTTTATCATAGCGAAGAAAGACTAAATTATCTAGGCGTACTCTCTTTTCACAACCTTTACAAATACAGCATCACTTTAAAATATTTTTTTGATAATCAATTTAAATCTAAAATCTCTCATGGGAAAAACACAAGGTTACAATCCAAAAATTATTTCCAACTTCCAAAAATATTAAACAATTACGGGAAATGTACAAGGGCATATACAATACCTTACGTGTTCAATCAACCGCCAAGGGAAATTATTTTTTTAAACAATTTTAAAGAAATCAAAAATAAGACAAAAAATTTTCTTCTAGGCACTAAATTTTAAATAAAAATTTCAACCACCACAATGGAGCTTCCACTGGAATTCATATGATTTGACGACATTGTTTTAAACTATATCTTATGTATTTTCATGTAACGTTATTATTCTTCTCTCCTGCAGATAAGCAGATGCTTTGCGGGTCATTTGTTTAAACTTTTGTATAACTAACATGAATATGAATAAAGATTATTATTATTATTAAAAATGTAACTTGTTTCGTTGACAATTTTCTTTTGTTTTTTTCGAATATTTTTAGACTAAATTGAAAATGGCTTTATTTTTATTGCATTTGTATATTTTGCATACATTTCTTTTTTGGTTGGCAATATTTTGTAAGTTTTATGAGTGTTTTGACTGCTTTTTTATGCAACATAAAAAATTATAATAAAGCACAAAAAATTTTTCTGTTTTTTTATTGCTTGTTACAATTACTTCGTCTTGGAAGCATAACAGGGGAGCAGCATTTTGCAAAAGAGATTACATGACTACGACATAAAAAGCAAATGAAAAATTAACTATTAGTTGCTGAAGTAAGACTTTTTTTAGTTGTATATCTTTGATATTAAACCTTCATAGGCCAGTAATGAGTAGTTCATGCTTTCGTGATTAAGGGCAATGTCACACAGCTTTAGATGTGATAAATAGTCGACACATGTTGCACACAGCATCGAATTGCGAAACAACTTTTAAAACAACTGAATTTCTAGCATTTCTTGTAAAGAAAATTAAAGTTGAATAACTCTAGAAAGTATTTTTTTCCAAAATGTTGCTTAAAAATCAATATACTTCCTTTAGATACTGAGGATTGAACCATTGATTTTACACCGAAGAGCCAAAACATTATGACCACGCATCTTTATGCAAATCGAAACAACTGCAGGTAAACGACGACGCGTGTGATGGTCATGAACAGATAAATAACACAGGATATTGAGCTCTGTTAATCAGTGTTATTCTTGTTGTTCAGATGGGAAAGGCAGTGGACTGAAGTGAGTTTGACAAACGCTAAATTGTAATGGCCAGACGACTGGGTCAGAGCACTTGCGGGACGCTTGTGGGGTGCTCATGGTCAACCATGGTTAGTACCTTCAAAAATTGTCCGAGGAAGGAAAAAACCACAAACCGCCGGCAAGATGTGGGCCAACCATGGCTCATCGATGCTAGAGGTGAACGAAAGCTATCCTGTATGGTACGAGCCAACAGAGTGTAACTAGTACTGTGTAGTAGTACTGTGTCGCAACTCGCCCGTAATTTGAACGCTGGTGACGGAAGTAATATGTCGCAGCACACAGTACATCAAACCCTGCTGAAAATGTGGCTGCTCTAAGTGCCCATGCTAACCTCGCTCACCATCGAAAACGTCTACAATTGGCATACAAGCATCAAAACTGGACCTTGAATGACTGGAAGAAGGTCGTCTGATCCAATGAATCTCGTTTTCGGTTGCACCATGTGGATGGTCAGATACGTGTGGGTCGTTTACCTGGGGAAGTGTTGGCACCAGGATGCACCGTGGGACAGAAACAAGCCAGTGGAAGAAGTGTAATGCTTTGGGCAATGTTCTGCTTGGAAACTCTGGGTCAAATCATTCATGTGCGGGAAACTATGATGCCTATCAACCTAAACATTTTGTTACAGACAAGGTGTATCCTTTCATGGCAATGGTATATCCCTCTAGTAGTTCCTTCTTTCAGCAGGATAATGCGGCATGCCACACTGCCCAGATTTTTCGAGAATGGTTCGCAGAACATAAAGAAGACTTCCAGGTATTGCCCTGGCATCCAAATTCCCCTGACCTCAATCCAATCGAGCATCTGTGGTTTGTGTTGAAACAGTATATCCGATCTGCGGCTGCTCAACCACGTAACGTATAAGAGTTAAAGGATCTGCTGGTAACGTGTTGGTACCACCAGATACAACAAGACAACTTTAGAAATCTTGTAGCGTCCATGCTTCGCCGGGTAAGAACTGTTTTGGCGGCAAGTTTAGGACCTACATCACATTAGTCAGGCGGTCATAAAGTTTTGGTTCTTTGGTGTATTCATTCGATACTACTGTATTGGCGTTAACCGAGATGCAAATTTTGCTGAAATATTTACCGAATTAGAAGAATCCTAACACAATACATAGATTTTCTTTAAAGTCTGTCATGATTTATAACATAAATCACATTAGATATTGTCATCCTAAAATGGCTTGAAGAAAATGTTTGAAGAAGATAACATGTGGATAAAAGTTTGTGAAGTTGTACAAAGCAAATCTTAGATTAATTAGGTAGCAGCAGGTGCAAATTGAAAACATTTGCAACAAATTAAAGGCACTGAGCAATTTATTATATTTCGAGCCGTCTCTTATCCATCCTGTGATTTCTTCTAAATCTATTAGGCATATGCTACAGACACACACAAGATCTAAATATTGTTTGTCTTACAGAATTTTAAAAATGTACTCTGAGCTTAGGAGTATATAGCTTTAACAAAAACTTTCACTTGAAGTCAGCGAACTTATTAATATAGAATAAGCAAACTTTTCTCCTTTCATAATGTTCAGTTTATCTCTCAAGAAACAATAGTAAGATTAAAAGTACCGGTTTCGTGATTTTTACCAAGAATTATAAACATTACATTCATCATTTAAAAAACATTAATAAATAAAACACTTTTAGCAGGACCAATGGAAGCTTCCTATAGGTTTTTCTGTCTTTTTTTTCAACACGTATATCAGTGTTAGCAAACTTTTTTCAGTGATCAAATACTCTTCAAGCAAAAAAGAAAAGCGATCTTTTCACGATTAGATCGCTTAAATCTGATGATGCTCAACAAATAAGATCTTTTCGTTGCAGTGCATCGAAAGAGCAGATACACTTCTTCTCTAACGCGTCGTTTTCAGAGTTGGTCTTGGAATTCCTAGAAAACAAGAAAGAATATCCAATCAAAGCAAGTAGTAATACTCTCGCTGAACTTTCAAGATATGTTCATGGACAGCAGAGTTTTCAACGAATCAGCTTTCAAAAGAGATTATTATAACACACTTGATATAGAGATAGGTTCCTAATAGTGTAATCTCTTATCTATGAGGAATTCATGGCGTTTAAGCACACATTGTCAATTGATTATAGAATAAATAGAGTATATGCAAATCTGAAATACACTATAATATCTAGAGCCTGAGGGAGGTGAGATGAGGAATGGAACAGTGACAAATGTGGGATCCCCACTCCACTTCGAAAGCCAAATGAATATATTTAATAGGCACAGGGAAAGATCAAGAAGGCCATGCTCCACTATCCCCTTCAGAATGCTAGTAAGGGTAATAGAGGCAAAAATTATTAAACTAATTTATATTTCATGAATTTTTTCAAGATTTATTTTAAAGACATGTAAAAAGGAAGAGAGGATGTTATACTGCATTGGAAATCCAGTCTCTTCCCGCTCCTTTTTACATTTTTTCAGCTTGATTATGTTTCTTGCCCCCCCCCCCACTTCGATCATTCCAGATCCAATCTTGATTAGGTAATTTAAAAATTCGATTTTCTATCATTTCTCAAAAAATTAAACTGTACAGTAAAACTATTTACAGTGTTTTATAACTTAGTTGGTTATGGTTTATAACTTTATAATCTACACATTGTTTTTGTTTGACATATAATTTGGCATTACATTTATTACTTTGGGGCTCCTTAGGCAAAGTGCTTGGGCCAAATGGCCATGCTTGGCCATTTGCCACCCCTGGCCTCCTCTCTCACTGGTCCTGATAATATCATTTATTAAAAATTTAATTATTTCAGTTAAACTAATAAAACTGTTTTAAATGATATTCAATTAAACAAAAACCACGATCACCTATTATTTCTGGGAAGATGATTCGTATTCTGAATCAACGTGTGTTGCAGGGTTGTTGGTTGTTTTACACCTGACTCCACTTTTTTGCACCCTACGGGCTGAATGGACAGGTCACTAGGAGTCATAGAAAGTTTGGGGAGGAAGCCCACTGGACGGCTGTTAAAAGACAGATATAAGGCTCCTGTAAAAGCCATCTAGTGAGTTCTTTAATGTCCACAAGGTATGACTCTCCCGTACACGGAACTCGGATTTACGTCACATTCGACGGACGATGACTTTCCAAGCCCATCGGTGTCTTCTTTCTGACGAGGCAGGGTGAAAGTTTAGAAAAGACAAATCTTAACGCTGACCTAGGTAGACTCGAACCTTGCTGCTTCCTAGAGCAAGAATGGCCAATCCTCGGGCTGCTTTCGTCCCAATCCTTCGTAGTGTGCGGCTGTGTCCATATAAGCAGTCGTACGAGTTCTAAAACTCTGGGGTTTAAACCAAACGCACAAGAAAGTATAATTAATATGGACAACCTAAAAATTATGTTCATGCATTATTATGAGTCCTCATCACATTACACAAGAAACGTTCCCCTCAGTAAACAAACGTTACAACGGATCAAAGTTGATTGATCCTCCACATTTGACCTTGACTGGTTATAAAAAATTAACTCGTTGTTTCCTTTTCCTTTGACTGGGTATTAAAAATTTACTCCCATGCTCTTTCTTCCCCAAAAAAGGGGTAAATGTGTAAAGGATTGTTCTTTGATATCTATCGAATGCAAGGGCCGAACGTAATAAGCTGCATTTCAAATAAAAGCAGCTGATATAGAAAGTATTGTAGGTTATAAAAATTTACCCCTCGTGTTTTCTTCCCCCTAAAACTGGAGAAATATGAAAATGGCTCTTCTACTATATCTTCCCAACGCAAGGGCCCACAATTAGCAGTTAGATGTAAAATGAAAGCCTCTCCTGTGTGGAACGTTTTAAAAACTACTTGGGCCCCTGGCGTGTTTGAAAAAATGGCCTTTGTCGTTTTTTTGTGCGCAGGTTCACACATGTCAGTGAAGTATACTCTGCTTTCTATCCTTCCCTCATTCGTTAGAAATTGTGACACAGAGCACGTGCGAGATGATGAACAGGGTCATAGTGCGCAAAACCGTCACCATGAGATTCTCTTGCTCACGCGGCCTGCGTGCAAGAAAAAGTTCCAAACCCCTGGCCTAGGGTGAAAATTCCAACTGCACTTAGCTTTTTAGAAAAGCATCCCTTCATTATACGAAAGTCTGCTGTATATTCTTTTTTTTTAATTTCGTGATCAGACTCACTACAGACCACATAAGAGTTGGTTTGTTTTACCTCTGAGCGGTACTTTTTTTTTGCCTACAAATGGGCGAAATGGCCAGGTCACAAAGACCCGAGGACTCAGAGAAAGTTTGGGGGAGGGACCCACTGGACAGCTGTTGGGAGATAGATAGTAGTCCTCCTGTCAAAGCCATCTAGAGTGTCCTTAGTAGTTTAGTCACAACCTACCGTATCCCTTTGCACAGTGTTTCCCCCTATGACGTCACAGGCCACGCCCCCTATGACGTCACAGGCCACGCCCCTACCCCTATGATGTAACATGACGTAATCATTACGTAACAGGCCACGCCCCCTTATTAATAATTCACAATTAATAATTCCTCCCCCTTATTAAAAGCCCCTTTTTAACCCGTGGCGCCATCTGTTGGCAATGAAGAGTACTATTTCCACAAAAACCCCTATTTTAGCTCTAATTTCCCGATTTTTGATATCCCCTCTTATAAAAAAATTCCTCCCCCTTATTAAAAAAAACTCTGGCGCCATCTGTTCACAGTGAGAAGTACTATTTTCCAAAAAACCCTTATTTTAACTCTAATTTCTCGTTTTCGGACCCCCTGGTTGCCCCACCTATATTTTAAGCCCTCCCTCCTCTTGCAGACCCCCTGGTTGACCTATATTTTAAACCCTACCTATATTTTAAGCCCCCTCCTTCCCTCGGATCGGGTGATGCAAGCCCCAGAATAATTTCATGGGTAGCAACAATCGGTTGATGCAGGTCTCAGAATAATTTTACAGAAAAGGATGATACGAGTCTCAATTGTAAAAACACATCCTCACATAAAATCGAAGTTGTATTCTTATTAAACTCTCCCTTTCCTTAAAAATTTAATCGGTGCCCAATGCTCCTGTATTTAAAAACTCCCTCAGTTTCTAACCCTTTACAAGTTCACTCAACTCTTTTTGAATATCTAATGCAGGTTTCAAATGCAACTTTTGTTAACAGAAAATCAACTCCCAAAGTTGTATTCTTATTAATTAAACAATCATCAAAACCTCACATCCCTTCTATTAAAAGTTACCTCTATTAAGAATCCTCTGCTATTCATTTTAGCAAGACTGTTAAACGATTCCCTTATAATTAAAATTCACCGCTATTAAACTCCTTCGGTATTCATTTTTCCAAGTAAACTAATCAATTCCCTAGTAATTAAACACTCATCAAAATTCCCTCATCTTTATTAAAAATCACCCCACAGTCGAAATAAATCAGTTTTCTGTAGATGAGTTTCATTGAAAAAAAAAATCCTTCCTTCGGCAGTGAGATTTGATCTGCTATCTTGGGCTCGATAGCCGGATGCACTCGACTGTGGCTTAGATGCATGTCGAACGGGTCACACATTTCAGATATTAACCTAGTACATTTTATACAACCTTCGTATTCTTTATAACTAGCTTTTTTTCTACGTATTTCTTATAATGAACACGATAGTCCTTTCACATTAATATACGTATTTTTATAACCCACGTATATTAAGTCCTTTTCAGTAACACTTATTTCTTTTAACTCCGTGACTGTTGGCTGTCGCGGAGTTAAAGTTTAGTTTTTAAAAACAGTTGCGCAGTAACTGTTTTTAAAAGACTGTCCTGCAGCAAATGCCGATGGGTAAAAAATTAATAAAAGAAAAAAAATCTGATTTTATTCGTCATGATGAAAAATATTGAGAGGTAATAGGGCCGACCTAATAGACTCCGTGTTCGGATCCTCACCCTGGACAACGTTTTACTGGTGGCTGGTTAAGTCCTGCGAAATTAAAAAATCCCAAATGGGGAATCACGAGGGTTTTATTGACGAATGAATCTTGGATCTGTGCTGCTTCCATATCAGGAGCATGGCCTTACATCGTGAAAACTCACTGGCACTCTTTATCATGGTTTTCGGACACGATATTTTTCCAAACCCAGAGACGGTTCTCTGCACTACCCTTTATGATATGTTTCAATGCATCCTATGTAGACTTTTGAAATGACACGTCCTAAACCTCCAAGTGCAGGGCTTATTAAAATTAGTTTCCATCGGGTTGGTGCCGTCAGATATCTGTGTTTCCATGTAGTAACGCAACACCGAAGAAAAATCGGCTAAAATATCTTCTCCCCGCCGTTTGCGTGCGAGCGTATGTCTCATCACGCTGATGAAATCGGGTAAAAAATAACTTTTTTGTACGAAGTAGAATGTTATAGAAAGTAAGAATGCTAAAAAACTTTCATCATGAATGCATGTTAATGGAGTAGGGGATATTAGTTTAATACTTCAACTACAAAAATAATACACTGCTTCACACGAGCGCGCCCTCACAACTTACCTCCACTAATCCACTAAAATTTTATTTGCAACGGGACTGATAGTCAAAATTTAGCAAATACTTCAAAATACCTTGTCTCACGCGAGCGCACCCTCACAACTTACCTCCACTAATCCACTGAAATTTTTTTTGCAGCGGGACTGATAGTCAAAATTTAGCAAACGAAACCGCTTAATTATGCACTGACAAATATGCTCTGACCGAGTCTGAAAATGAAATGTTCGCGCCTAGTACTTTTACTAGAGGCGATCTTCTGCCCTCATTTCGACACTTTCTACACTCATCCCCATGTGATCTGAATGGTGGACACAACAAGCTGGTGGTGTGCAAAGGTCATGGGGCAACGGTGGAATGCTTCGTCTTTGAGCAGTGGCTCCGTCCAAAACCCTAATGGGAAAGTTAAATAATTACTCTTTCCGGTCGAATGCTACACTATCTCCATGTGGGATGTCTTTGGATCTTATCGCGTTCTCCAAGCGCTCAGCTGATTTTACAAGGTCGACATCACAATTAAAGTATGTAGCAGTTACAGGGAAAAATAGGATTTGACATCGTACATTAGAAAAGGGAACAATTGCTAATGTCATAAGAAATGTGCGGTGTAAAATTCCGTGGAAAAAATGCGAAAATCTTTAGCATTATCCCTGGTGATAGTTGATACACCATTGTTAGGTGATAGTATTAACATCCTTATACGTTCTCACTTCAAGCTTGCTTTCTCTATCATAACCCTCGATGCTTGCGAAATTATCAGAGATGAATAGAGCTCTGTAAAGTTCTGACCACACAATCTTCGGAGTTCATTCTACTGTAGATGTCTAATTCTGGTAGGATCCCTCTCCACTTTTAAAATTTAGATCCTACATCAAAACCCGGCAGTCTTTCCATATTAATATACGTGTAACCGATGTAAAGCCCGTTTTAATCAACACTTATTTCTTTTAACCCACCCCTGCGACTATTGGCTGTCACATTTTTACTAGAAGAAGGACTACCTCACAGTAGCAGTCCCGCAGAAAAAAATTAATAAAAGGAAAAATCTGATTTTATTCCTCTGATGAAAAATATTGAAGGTGATAGGGTCGCCCTAAAAGATCTGTGTTCGGATCCTCACTCCTGACGATTTTTTAACAAAAGTCCTACGAAATAAAAAACTCCCCTGTTACTCGACGTTGTTTAAAAATACTTATTACCGCTGTATACTCAGTACATGACGCAAACTCTTTCCTAGGAAGTAACGCTATTTGATGCATCCCCAGTTATATACTTTTATAGGGTAAAGACTGTGTGCCAGATTGCTATAGAAAGAATGTTAAAAGTAGAATTCACACGCTTCCGTAAAAAACTTTAGTTCCAACAAGAGTTAAAGGGGTATGGCTCGACTCAGGAAGAATAGGATTTGGCCTCGTACATTAGAAAAGGGAACAAATCCATCCCCGGTGCCTTTTGTTAGGTGATAGTATTAACATCCTTATACATCCTCACTTCAAATTTTCATACGACATTCGGGGGTTAAGTTTCAACTTTTATTTTTCCATCTGCAATAATACACAGTTTCTGTAGAGCACTGGTGGCTTCGGTGCAAATGGCGATCTTTCTCACATTAAAAAACAAATCCCATAGACAATGAAGAACTAAAAAACTCATTAAAACAGTGAATGGACTTATGTAATGTACAGAGATTGACAACAGTAATATAGACAGGGACCCATCGCTCACTATCATAACCCTCGAGAAATTATCAAAGATGAATAGACCTCTGACCACACAATCTTCTGAGTTCAATCTGCTGTAGATGTTTAATTCTGGACGTATCACAAGGACTTTTTCGGGCATTCGTTAATCAAAGTGTCTACGGCATCAGACTCATCATAACCCCGACAAACTACCTATCCATAGGCTGAGTAAGCATTTAGAATGAAAAATTGAGTTTGCTTCACTGTCATAACTTAATTTTCAGATCCACTCCACAGATTCGTAAAACATTCATTAGGTATGCATTTCCTGTCACAAGATAATTAAAGTTCATCACTGATTCATTTCCCCTATGCGTATCTTTCTAATAAATCATACGATCAAAGTAGATAAATTGCAACCATCATCAGATTATATCTGCTTACGACGAAAATCTCAAAATAGCCTATCCAATACTTTACCACAACCGATACATCCGCAAGTTACGATAGCCAGCATCTGTCCCATAGACAGCAGGTTAGTTACTTCTAACAAAGTCAAGGTTTGAGATCCATAGTAAGGCATGAATGTTACCGAACACCTATGTCGTGTGAATGCTAACTGTTAAGACAGATAGTTGCATATTTTTTTTAAAAAAGATACATCGAATGCACTTTTACATGCACGAACCTTCCATTTCCTAACGTGTGAGAGGAAAGCCTGAACAGTCATTCTTTCACAATAAGTCAATTTTGACTGCATTAAATATGATTCGAACGGAAGACAATCTGAATAGCCGCTTTTGTTCGGAAATTTAAAATCTGAAAAACTCACTGGAAAACAACAATATTTCCACGAAACGTTGGGCCTCAGAATCGATCCGCTAGAACTAACTTTGCATTCTCTGACTTCAACCACCGATAAAACGTAACGTAAGCTCTCTCGCAGTTATTTCAAGGTGCTTTCACACGCTCTTTTCAGAGTTCCTGGCCCCCCTACCACATTTCAATAAGCGCATAAGTGTGTAACGGTGGCTAGCTGCAAACACAAGTTTCGCTACAATATAACACTGAGATGTCTGTTTAGTTATTTTTCCCTATTTCTATACTAGTGTGGAATTCTTAGAACAAGTGGTACAGCGCAAAAGTGGTTCGGGCAAGCACTGTCTATGGAGCATTACTCATGTACATACCATAAGCATAATGCCTCGCGATTCTAAGAGATTCCCGAATCGATATTAATCTTATTTTTGTAGTTCAACGGAGTGCTTTGAGCTTGCTCGACCTATGTCACGGGTTGGACCGGTATTGCACTACTTCCGGTAGCAGCCCACATATTTAATCCAGAATTAGTACACGCAACATTTAAAGTTCTTTTGCAATCGTATCAGCTGTAGAGCAGAACAGGATACTTCAAACCACGACAAACAATATTGCAGAGATATTATGCAGAGATATTATTGCAGAGATATTACAATATTTAAGAGAAGCGATAGGAAAGCACACTACCTGCATTCTCACATTAAAAGAAAACGTAAGCGTTGGTAACAGAGGGCGCCAGATGCCAGCTTAAAAGGCGACAAGAACAATGGTTTAACCATTCATTTTTTAAGTATTAGACCGTTAATGTTAAAATTTCTTGCAACAACGTTCATTGCTGGTGTACATACAAGTCTACAATATTCACTCCTCTGTGTAAGCATGCGAATATTACATTTCAGATGTATGTGCATCAAATATTTGGTTGGAATAATATTTAAAAACATCAGTCTGAACTCGTGGGTACATAAAACGTGTCTCCTTCTTGTGTCTCTTCATATCTATATACTATTCCTACGAGCACAAAAGATAGAACTTTCGAAGGAATATGAAGCATGTATCAGTTTAAAAAAAAAAACGATTTCTGTGCTTCGAACACCAGCACCATCTATCGGGTAGAGGAATCCTCACAACTAAGAAAGAACCAATGGATTGAACTACAGTGAAATCCTCACATGGGGCAAGCCACTCACGTTGAAAATAGGTGATAAATCTCCGAGATCAATTGCCGAAGGTTGGCTAGAAGGTTGGGGAAGGAGTCTGAGGTAGAAGGGTTAGACCGGAGCTTGCACTGATGGGTTGGCCCAGCTTTGCACCGATGGGTTGGCCCAGTATTGCACTACTTTCGGTAGCGGCCCACATATTTAATTCAGAATTAGTACATGCAACATTTATTCTTTAGTAATCGAATCAGGTGTAGAGCAGAACAGGATACTTCAATCACCAAAAGACAATCAATATTGCAGAAGTAAGATTGAGAAAGAGAAGCGATAGGAAAGCACACTATCTGCATTCTCACATTAAAAGAAAAGCATTTATTACATCGAAACAGATAAACCAGAGGGCGCACTTTGTCAGCTTAAAAGACAAGAAGACTGGTAACAATGGTTTAACCATTCATTTTTTAAGTATTAGGACATTCATGTTACAATTTCTTGCAACAACGTTCATAGCTAGTGAAGATACAAATCTGGCACATTCACTCTTCTGTGTAAGCACGTGAATATTACATTTCAGCTACATAAATAGATATAATATTATATTTTAGCTGTATGTGAAACAGTCACTTCAGAATACTGACACCCTTCCGAACTCACTGAAACGTGTCTCCTTCCTGTGTCTCTTAATATCTATATACTATTCTTACGACCACAGAAGATAGAACTGTCGAAGGATGATGGACCATGCAACCGTTAAAAAACGATTTCCGAGATTAAGCTTTTCCCCAACGCCATCTAGTGCCAACTATGTTGACTGTCTGATCTTATGCAAAGTATATTCTTGTGTGGTGTATGGTATTATTCAATTGATGTCTTTCTAAGTGTATGCATATATCTGTGCGATGGACTAAGTTTTTTCACACATACTTGTTTCGTCTCTGTAATTGTATGTTTGTGCGTGTGTATGCTTTCATGTTCATGTGCGTGCGTATGTTTCTGTGTGTGGGTGAGTGTGTGTGCATGTGTATGTTTTCATGTTTGTTTCGGTGAATCGGATGTGTGTGTGTGTGTATACGTCTTCATCTATCTCTCGCTGTGTTTGTCTGCATGCTAGAATAAACATATTGTCTTACGGACGCTTGCTTGCTACAGAAGAAGGACTAGTGGCTATACAAAATATTTCATCACAACTTGAATACTCATATTTCAGGAGGTGTAAGGATTTTTCTTCAATACGTTGGAATATTTTTTTAGCACGACTGTCTTACGTTACGTTTCCAGTCAGATGTCTCGTAACGAGCAAAATGTGTGTGTTTTTTGCCAATACAGAAGAGGACACACAACCGAGAATATTTTCAAACTTAGAATAACACAGCATCCTGACGCATTAAGAACGAAACGGAGGGGTGCTAGCAACTGAATCATGGCTGAAACGATTGAAAACCTTGTTGTTTCGCGCAAGAGAGGCGAAGGATGTAAAACATGTAATAATCTGAAAAGGGAAATCCAGTTGTTTCAAAAAGAGGACCTTTTATGATGCAAGGATTTTTTCAGGAGTATTACGTTTTATCACCCTTCGCCCCTTGCGCGAAACACCAGGATTACGATCGTTTCAGGTCATGGTTCAGTTGCTAGCGCCCCTCCGTTTCGTTCTTAATGCGTCAGGATGCTGTGTTATTCTAAGTTTGAAAATATTCTCGGTTGTCTTCTGTATTGGCAAAAAACACACACGTTTTGCTCGTTACGAGACATCTGACTGGAAACGTAACGTAAGACAGTCGTGCTAAAAAAATATTCCAACGTATTGAAGAAAAATCCTTACACCTCCTGAAATATGAGTATTCAAGTTGTGATGAAATATTTTGTATAGCCACTAGTCCTTCTTCTGTAGCAAGCAAGCGTCCGTAAGACAATATGTTTATTCTTGCATGCAGACAAACACAGCGAGAGATAGATGAAGACGTATACACACACACACATCCGATTCACCGAAACAAACATGAAAACATACACATGCACACACACACACTCACCCACACACAGAAACATACGCACGCACATGAACATGAAAGCATACGCACGCACAAACATACAATTACAGAGATGAAACAAGTATGTGTGAAAAAACTTAGTCCATCGCACAGATATATGCATACACTTAGAAAGACATCAATTGAATAATACCATACACCACACAAGAATATACTTTGCATAAGATCAGACAGTCAACATAGTTGGCACTAGATGGCGTTGGTGAAAAGCTTAATCTCGGAAATCGTTTTTTAACGGTTGCATGGTCCATCACACTTCGACAGTTCTATCTTCTGTGGTCGTAAGAATAGTATATAGATATTAAGAGACACAGGAAGGAGACACGTTTCAGTGAGTTCGGAAGGGTGTCAGTATTCTGAAGTGACTGTTTCACATACAGCTAAAATATAATATTGTATCTATTTATGTAGCTGAAATGTAATATTCACATGCTTACACAGAAGAGTGAATGTGCCAGATTTGTATCTTCACTAGCTATGAACGTTGTTGTAAGAAATTGTAACATGAATGTCCTAATACTTAAAAAATGAATGGTTAAACCATTGTTACCAGTCTTCTTGTCTTTTAAGCTGACAAAGTGCGCCCTCTGGTTTATCTGTTTTGATGTAATAAATGCTTTTCTTTTAATGTGAGAATGCAGATAGTGTGCTTTCCTATCGCTTCTCTTTCTCAATCTTACTTCTGCAATATTGATTGTCTTGGTGATTGAAGTATCCTGTTCTGCTCTACACCTGATTCGATTACTAAAGAATAAATGTTGCATGTACTAATTCTGAATTAAATATGTGGGCAGCTACCGGAAGTAGTGCAATACTGGGCCAACCCATCGGTGCAAAGCTGGGCCAACCCATCAGTGCAAGCTCCGGTCTAACCCTTTTACCTCAGACTCCTTCCCCAACCTTCTAGCCAACCTTCGGCAATTGATCTCGGAGATTTATCACCTATTTTCAACGTGAGTGGCTTGCCCCATGTGAGGATTTCATTGTAGTTCAATCCATTGGTTGTTTCTTAGTTGTGAGGAATCCTCTACCCGATAGATGGTGCTGGTGTTCGAAGCACAGAAATCGTTGTTTTTTTTAAACTGATACATGCTTCATGTTCCTTCGAAAGTTCTATCTTTTGTGCTCGTAGGAATAGTATATAGATATGAAGAGACACAAGAAGGAGACACGTTTTATGTACCCACGAGTTCAGACTGATGTTTTTAAATATTATTCTCAACCAAATATTTGATGCACATACATCTGAAATGTAATATTCGCATGCTTACACAGAGGAGTGAATGTTGTAGACTTGTATCTACACCAGCAATGAACGTTGTTGCAAGAAATTTTAACATTAACGGTCTAATACTTAAAAAATGAATGGTTAAACCATTGTTACCAGCTTTCTTGTCGCCTTTTAAGCTGGCATCTGGTGCCCTCTGTTACCAATGCTTACGTTTTCTTTTAATGTGAGAATGCAGGTAGTGTGCTTTCCTATCACTTCTCTTTCAGAATCTTACCTCTGCAATATTGTTTGTCGTGGTTTGAAGTATCCTGTTCTGCTCTACAGCTGATACGATTACAAAAGAACTTTAAATGTTGCGTGTACTAATTCTGGATTAAATATGTGGGCCGCTACAGGAAGTAGTGCAATACCGGTCCAATCCGTGACATAGGTCGAGCAAGCTCAAAGCACTCTGTTGAACTACAAAAATAAGATTAATATCGGTTCGGGGAACTCTTAGAATCGCGAGGCATTATGCTTATGGTATGTACATGAATAATGCTCCATAGACAGTGTTATTTCCAAACAGGATACATGTTAAAAAACGTGTTCTTGCCCGAACCACTTTTGCGCTGTACCACTTGTTCTAAGAATTCTCACACTAGTATAGGAATAGGGAAAAATAACTAAACAGACATCTCAGTGTTATATTGTAGCGAAACTCGTGTTTGCATCTAGCCACCTTTACACACTTATGCGCTTATTGAAACGTGGTAGGGGGGGGGGGGCAGGAACTCCGAAAAGAGCATGTGAAAGCACCTTGAAATAACTGCGAGAGAGTTACGTTTCATCGGTGGTTGAAGTCAGAGAATGCAAAGTTAGTACTAGTGGATCGATTCTGAGGCCCAACGTTTCGTGGAAATATTGTTGTTTTCCAGTGAGTTTTTCAGATTTTAAATTTCCGAACAAAAGCGGCTATTCAGATTGTCTTCCGTTCGAATCATATTTAATGCAGTCAAAATTGACTTATTGTGAAAGAATGACTGTTCACGCTTTCCTCTCACACGTTAGGAAATGGAAGGTTCCTGCATGTAAAAGTGCATTCGATGTATCTTTTTTAAAAAAAAATATGCAACTATCTGTCTTAACAGTTAGCATTCACACGACATAGGTGTTCGGTAACATTCATGCCTTACTATGGATCTCAAACCTTGACTTTGTTAGAAGTAACTAACCTGCTGTCTATGGGACAGATGCTGGCTATCGTAACTTGCGGATGTATCGGTTGTGGTAAAGTATTGGATAGGCTATTGTGAGATTTTCGTCGTAAGCAGATATAATCTGATGATGGTTGCAATTTATCTACTTTGATCGTATGATTTATTAGAAAGATACACATAGGGAAGATGAATCAGTGATGAACTTTAATTATCTTGTGACAGGAAATGCATACCTAATGAATGTTTTACGAATCTGTGGAGTGGATCTGAAAATTAAGTTATGACAGTGAAGCAAACTCAATTTTTCATTCCAAATGCTTACACAGCTTATGGATAGGTAATTTTTCGGGGTTTTGACGAGTCTGATGCGTAGACACTTTGATTAACGAATGCCCGAAAAAGTCCTTGTGATTCGTCCAGAATTAAACATCTACAGCAGATTGAACTCAGAAGATTGTGTAGTCAGAGATCTATTCATATTTGATAATTTCTCGAGGGTTATGATAGTGAGCGATGGGTCCCTGTCTATATTACTGTTGTCAATCTCTGTACATTACATAAGTCCATTCACTGTTTTAATGACTTTTTTATTTCTTCATTGTCTATGGGATTTGTTTTTTTAGTGTGAGAAAGATCGCCCCTTGCACCGAAGCCACCAGTGCTCTACAGAAACTGTGTATTATTGCGGATGGAAAAAATAAAAATTGAAACTTAACCCCCGAATGTCGTATGAAAATTTGAAGTGAGGATGTATAAGGATGTTAATACTATCACCCAACAAAGGGCACCGGGGATGGATTTGTTCCCTTTTCTAATGTACGAGGCCAAATCCTATTCTTCCTGAGTCGAACCATACCCCTTTAACTCATGTTGAAACTAAAGTTTTTTTACGGAAGCGTGTGAATTCTACTTTTAACATTCTTTCTATAGCAATCTGGCACACAGTCTTTACCCTGTAAAAGCATGTAACTGGGGATTGATTGAATCGGGCTTTACGTCGGTTATACGTATATTACTATGAAAAGACTGCCGGGTTTTGGTGTAAGATCTAAATTTTAAAAGTGGAGAGGGATCCTACCAGAATTACACATCTACAGTAGAATGAACTCCGAAGATTGTGTGGTCAGAACTTTACAGAGCTCTATTCATCTGTGAAAATTTCGCAAGCATCGAAGTTTATGATAGAGAAAGCAAGCTTGAAGTGAGAACGTACAAGGAGGTTAATTCTATCACCTAACAATGGTGTATCAACTATCACCAGGGATAATGCTAAAGATTTTCGCATTTTTTCCACGGAATTATACACTGCACATTTCTTATGACATTAACAATTGTTCCCTTTTCTAATGTACGATGTCAAATTCTATTTTTCCCTGTAACTGCTACATACTTTAATTGTGATGTCGACCTTGTAAAATCAGCTGAGCGCTTGGAGAACGCGATAAGATCCGAAGACATCCCACATGGAGTTCTGATAGTGTAGCATTCGACCGGAAACAGTAATTATTTAACTTTCCCATTAGGGTTTTGGACGGAGCCACTGCTCAAAGACAAAGCATTCCACCGTTGCCCCATGACCTTTGCACACCATCAGCTTGTTGTGTCCGCCGGTCAGATCACATGGGGATGAGTGTAGAAAGTGTGAAAACGAGGGCAGAAGATCACCTCTTGTAAAAGCACTAGGCGTGAACATTTCATTTTCAGACTCAATCAGAGCATATTTGTCAGTGCATAGTTAAGCGGTTTCGTTTGCTAAATTTTGACTATCAGTCCCGTTGCAAATAAAATTTCAGTGGATTAGTGGAGGTAAGTTGTGAGGGCGCGCTCATGTGAGACAAAGTATTTTGAAGTATTTGCTAAATTTTGACTATCAGTCCCGCTGCAAAAAAAATTTCAGTGGATTAGTGGAGGTAAGTTGTGAGGGCACGCTCATGTGAGACAAGGTATTTTGAAGTATTTGATAAATTTTGACTATCAGTCCCGTTGCAAATAAAATTTTAGTGTGATTAGTGGAGGTAAGTTGTGAGGGTGCGCTCATGTGAAGCAATGTATTATTTTTATAGTTGAAGTATTAAACTAATATCCCCTACTCCATTAACATGCATTCATGATGAAAGTTTTTTAGCATTCTTACTTTCTATAACATTCTACTTCGTACAAAAAAGGTATTTTTTACCCGATTTCATCAGCGTGATGAGACATATGCTCGCACGCAAACGGCGGGGAGAAGATATTTTAGCCGATTTTTCTTCGGTGTTGCGTTACTACATGGAAACACAGATATCTGACGGCACCAACCCGATGGAGACTAATTTTAATAAGCCCTGCACTTGGAGGTTTAGGACGTGTCATTTCAAAAGTCTACATAGGATGCAGAGAACCGTCTCTGGGCTTGGAAAAATATCGAGTCCGAAAACCACGATAAAGAGTGAAAGTGAGTTTTCACGATGTAAGGCCATGCTCCTGATATGGAAGCAGCACAGATCCAAGATTCATTCGTCAATAAAACCCTTGTGATTCCCCGTTTGGGATTTTTTAATTTCGCAGGACTTAACCAGCCACCAGTAAAATGTTGTCCGGGGTGAGGATCCGAACACGGAGTCTATTAGGTCGGCCCTATTACCTCTCAATATTTTTCATCATGACGAATAAAATCAGATTTTTTTTCTTTTATTAATTTTTTACCCATCGGCATTTGCTGCAGGACGGACTTTAACTCCGCGACAGCCAACAGTCACGGAGTTAAAAGAAATAAGTGTTACTGAAAAGGACTTAATATACGTGGGTTATAAAAATATGTATATTAATGTGAAAGGACTATCGCGTTCATTATAAGAAATACGTAGAAAAAAAGCTAGTTATAAAGAATACGTAGGTTGTATGAAACGTACTAGGTTAATATCTGAAATGTGTGACCCATTTTACATGCATCTAAGCCACATCAAGTACAAGCCACAGTCGAGTGCATCCGGCTATCGAGCCCAAGATAGCAGATCAAATCTCACTGCCGAAGGAAGGATTTTTTTTTTCAATGAAACTCATCTACAGAAAACTGATTTATTTCGACTGTGGGGTGATTTTTAATAAAGGTGAGGGAATTTTGATGAGTGTTTAATTACTAGGGAATTGATTAGTTTACTGAAAAATGAATACCGAAGGAGTTTAATAGCTGTGAATTTTAATTATAAGGGAATCGTTTAACAGTCTTGCTAAAATGAATAGCAGAGGATTTTTAATAGAGGTAAAGCCGTCCCGTGGCCGAGTGGTTAGCGCGCTTGGCTACTGATCTGCGGGAACTGGGTTCGAGCCCCGGGTAAGGCATGGCTGTTTGTGTTGTTTTTCTGCTGAGGTCCTGCCATCCTCTCAGACCTTCTACTCTGGCATATAAACTGACAGGCTCCTGTCAGACCTCTGTGGCAAGCAGCTGCTTGAGGGGGTATTTATTTTTTTTTATTATTTATTAACTTTTAATAGAATGGATGTGAGGTTTTGATGATTGTTTAATTAATAAGAATACAAATTTGGGAGTTGATTTTCTGTTAACGAAAGTTGCAATTGAGACCTGCATTAGATATTCAAAAAGAGTTGAGTGAACTTGTAAAGGGTTAGAAACTGAGGGAGTTTTAAATACAGGAGATGTACTAAAATACGCATTGGGCACCGATTAAATTTTTAAGGAAAGGGAGAGTTTAATAAGAATACAACTTCGATTTTATATGAGGATGTGCTTTTACAATTGAGACTCGTATCATCCTTTTCTGTACAATTAATACTGAGACCTGCATCAACCGATTGGTGCTACCCATACAATTATTCTGGGGCTTGCATCACCCGATCCGAGGGCAGAAGGGGGCTTAAAATATAGGTCAACTAGGGGGTCTGTAAGAGGAGGGAGGGCTTAAAATATAGGTGGAGCAACCAGGGGGTCCGAAAACGAGAAATTAGAGTTAAAATAAGGTTTTTTGGGAAAATAGTACTTCTCACTGTCGACAGATGGCGCCAGGGGTTTTTAAATAAGGGGGAGGAATTTTTTATAAGGGGGGATATGAAAAATCAGGAAATTAGAGCTAAAATAGTGGTTTTTGTGGAAATAGTGTTCTTCATTGTCAACAGATGGCGCCACGGGTTAAAGGCGGGCTTTTAATAAGGGGGAGGAATTATTAATTAGGGGGCGTGGCATGTTACGTAATGATTACGTCATGTTGCGTCATAGGGGAGGGGGGTGCATGGCCTATGACATAGGGGAAAAGGGATATTCATAGGGGAATGTCATAGGGGAAAGCAGTGTGCAAAGGGGCTACGGTAGATTGTGACTAAACTATTGTCCTTTAACGTACAAAGGGTACGGCTCTCCTGCACACAGGGCTTAATGTTCCATCCGATGGACGGCGGCCTTTCCCAAGCCCATCGATGTCTCCTACTGGACTATATGAGAATAAATGACCATACCATCTAAGGATTTGAACCCTGATCTGAAGAGTTACAGTGTTACATCGAACAAAGCGATACCACTGCGCCACTGAGGCTATTAAAAAGCATCTGAAGTGTTATTTAACTAGCCCATTTATCCGGCTTTACTCGAGTCTTTAACTCTAACTCTAAAATATACTGCAAATAACACTCCCCACATCGGCAGCTTTCATTTGAACAAGTCAAATTCGCTAGCACCCCTTTTTTGGTGGTGGAAGGGCAGAAAGGAGAGGACATGATCTGCTATACCCCATGATACTACCTACGACTGGCAATCATTTAAATATACTCCCTCTTCAGTAGTGGGCATTTTTCTGCAGAGGAAAAGTTTGAAAGAGTTTGAAGACCAAATACGTTCAATACGACCTTACAAGTTATGATAAGAGGTAAGTGTTTACTAAATTTGGTGGTATGTTCTAACCGTTTAGGAGTTCTAGCTCTTTTTTGGGAAGAGGATAATTTTCAATAATAATAGATATATTCTCAATATTCAAAGTACATAGACAAATTATAGAAATGAAATATTCACAAAGTATGTAATAATATCCTTAAATACATTGCATGACATTGGAATTGCTCCACCCAGAAAGAGTGAGGGGATAGTGGTGAAATGTTGCTCACACACAGCAATACATAAGGCATACCATGATTTATTTTCCAGCCACTTACAATGGTTAGAAGAGGAGATAATGCAGCACAATGGGACTGTCTCAGTAGGTGGTTGCACTGCTGTGAACGGCAATACAGGTAGCAATACGGCGGGGCATGGAGTCATACAATCGATGGATATGGTCCTGAGGAATTGCACATCAAGCAGCATTGACCTGCTCCCATAATTCATCGAGAGTCCCCACTGGCCAGTGGAGAGGATTGCACGTCGTCCAATGTGGTACCATAGATTTTCTATTAAGGATAAATCTGGAGATCGTGCTGGCCATGGCAATACTTGGAACATGTTGCAAACATTGTTTGGAGACCCTAGCAGTGTGTACACGGGTGTTGTCATGCTGGAAAATGGGCTGCTGCATGCCTCCCAGGAATGGTAACTAAACAGGCTGCAGAACTGTGCTATCATATCATGCAGCCCTCAGTGTTTCAATGATGCAGGCAAGGAGTGAACTGCTGTCATATCCAATAGCACCCCATAGCATTATGCCTGGCCGACAGGCGGTTGTGCTGGTCATGAACAAAAGCTGGATCCGTCCTCTCACCAGGTTTTCACCATACAAGGACCCGTCGATCGTCAGCACCCAGCAGAAATGGGATTCATCACTGAACACAACAGTGTTCCATTTGTAACCCCAGTTCACACGACTTCGGCACCGAGCCATACTAGTGCTGCGATGGTTTGCAGTCGATGGCAGTCGCCATAACGGTTGCCTAGAGTGCAGGTGTGCTTCATGCAACCTTCGGTTTACTGTTCTGGTCGTTATGGGAACGTCTATGTCTGCTGACAAAGTCCATCGAATAATCGCCTGCAGTGCTCCGTGGTGACGAACAAGCATGTCGAACAATGTGCCTATCAAGTCATGCTGACATCTGTCGGATGGCACCACTCCCTCTGCGACGCATGCAAGAACCTTCATTTCACCACTGTTGCCAATGGCGTCCAATAGTTCGTGCATTCCGATGAGCATATGTAGCGACACGACATGTAGTCCCTTCAACTTCACATAGGCCTATAATTCCTCCTCTCTCAGAAGTATACAAATGGCGATCAACCTGCCGATGGCATATACCAAGCATTTTCGGTCTTCGCTGAACAATTTCCAAGCAGAACCCGCAAATCTCAACTGTTCGCATGCATAAAGGCAATACCATCCCTGTTCCTTCTTCCACCTTTCATCTCTTGACCCACACAAGTCATTGGCTCCGGATTATCATCATTTGAATATCTCAACTGTGCACACCACCATTCTTATTTATTTTCATGTTTGTACAACATGTCCTTCTGAGTGGCGCACTTTTAATGTCGAGCAGTGTGTTTAGGAAACAAATCGAAACAGAAAAAATGAGAAACAAAACAAGAAGATGTAATTTTACATTTGAAACACCAAGGGTATCACAAGGACAATTTCTTTGCTCTTGTAAATAAATAAATAAATGTTTGCCCCTTGGTCTACAAGGACAATTTCTTTGCCCGTCCAGGTATTACAAAAAATACTACTATAGTTTTCACCTTCAGAGAAAAAAATGCATATATACGTATATATGCATTAAAATAATAGCAACTAGGAATAAAAAAAGAAAATAAATGTGAAGGCAACACCAGAATTGTTCAGTGATAAAAGGATATTGTACATCGAATTCGATGATCCTAGCTACGTATTATTGTTAACAGAAAATTTTCTTTCCTTTTTGTGGAGAAAAAGAAAGATCATGTGGGCCTTATCTTCCTTAAAGTTATGTAAAGATGAAACTGAATTCCGAATTTACAGTGAAAGCCATATACTTTCAATGATAAATATTTTGGGTCACAGCTACACAGAAATGAAAAATTGCTTGACCTAGAGAAATTGTAGTGGATTACAAAAACTTAAAAATTATTTTATGGCCGAGTCAAAAATAGAATAAAGAGAAAATATTTTAAGAAATGCGTTTTTTTCATTTGCACTTTTTTATTAATTTAACCACGAAATATGTCCCCTTTCAGACACTAGATGATGCTACTCTTTCTTCTGTAGCATTTCATTGCTGTTAGACGCAATACTTTATGAAAATAACTTATTTTCTAATCACTTTTTCTCCAACAATTAACAGCAGTTAAATTTATTATATTCTATTCTTTAAATCTAATTACCTAGATTCTATATTACATGCAATGTGATGCCCTGTGATGATGCATAGAACCGGCCAGGCCGAGCACCTAATGTCCGACCCCGCCTTCTCGTGGACCGTTAGTACCTTTCAAAAGAGATACTCTCTTGTGGAAGTGAACGGAAGGAGAGGACTGCCAGATTAGCGTGGTCTACTGATCTGGACAACTATGGCTAATTTTCTTTTTTATTCTATCCTGCTGAGGAGTGGTCAACCACACAGGGTCCTGGTGCTGACCATATAAACCCATTGGACTGGAGAGATATATGGCTCTGAGCTTGATTATGGATCCTGATTTTGCTGCATTGGTGGGCTTCTGTGGAGGGAAAATCTTCCGCTGTGTTTTCTGTTTGTTTGTGGGTTGACAGCCCCAAGTGAATAGATTCACAGGATATGTTAGCAGAGGTCATTGCAGGCACCTGAACTCGTTTCTTCTACTGGCATCGTAAAATTCTACATTGGAGGAAGTCTGTCAGTGTAGATGGCTTCAGCCTTTAGTGGTGGGGAACGGGTCTTTGTCCCATGTCTGCGATTAGGGGGCTGTTTGATATTATCACCATTTCCTCTCTCAATAAACATAGTTTCTTTAAACATCCCACTAACCATTTTCACTCCATAGGTAGTTGGAATGTGAGGATTCTGCACAGAGCTTTTTCTCTTGATGTCCTCACACAAGAATTCCACCGTTATAATTTAGATATTCTCGGCTTGCAAGAGACCAGATGGACAGATAAAGGTCAATTCTTAAAAATAATCTTAAATATCTCTTTTCAGGGAGGAACGATAATAAACATCACCAAGGCGTGGGTCAGCTTCTCAGCAGACACGCTGGTGATGTTCTTCTAGGATATGAGTACATTAATGAAAGGTTTCTTACAGCAAAATTTCAGACAAGCGTTAAAGACTTGAATGTTATCTGCTGTTATGCCCCCACTGAGGATGCCGATGAGGATGAGAAGGATAGGTTTTACGGAAAACTTCAGGATATTTTGAATTCTGTCAAGAAAGGAGATATTACCCTTGTTCTTGGTGATTTCAATGCCAAAGTTGGTACTGACTCTGACCTTTGGGAAGGAGTAATAGGCCCTTTTGGTATTGGTAACTGCAATGGCAATGGGCAACGTCTCCTAGAGGTAAGTAAACTCAATGGTTTCAGAATAACCAACACTTATTACAAACACCGCGACATACATAAGTACACATGGGTTTCACCCGATAAGCTGCATAAGCATATGATTGATTATATATTAATTAACAGCAAATGGGATAGTTCTGTTAAGAATACCAGGTCATATAGGGGAGCTGAAATTGGATCTGACCATTATCTTGTTAAAAGTGTCTTGCAACTTAAACTTAAAAAGTGTTAGGCTAGGGTTAAAAAATTTACTTTTAATACTGAAGCTCTGAAACACCCAGTTATAAACAAAACTTACCATGATAGGTTACTTAGTCATTATGACAGTCATGGTATGCTTACTACTGAGGAAGAATGGAATCATTTTAAACAGGCTTTTTTCGACATTAACAGTACCCTTTTACGAAACAAGGAGCAGAGGAGGCAGAATTGTTTGAGTGATAAGGCACTTGAGCTTATTTCACAAAGAAAGAACTGCAGGAATGTCCTTAATCAATACCCTATTAATCATAATAGAAAGCATTACAGAGAACTTAGATCAGTTAACTGCTGATAAGAATCTTTGGCTTGAGGGCTTGGCTGACAAAGCCGAGGAAGCAGTTAGACAGCACAACAGCAGAGAGCTGTACCAGATAGTTAATGTTTTGTATGGTAGAAAACGGACAGGTACACAGGGATTGAAGGATAAACAAGGTAAGGTTATAGAAGGTGAGGATTCTGTCATGGGATAGGTGGGCTGAGAATTTCGGTGAAGTTCTAAACAATGTGGTTAGTTCTACTTCCATTGTTTGCAATGATGATAAATTCATTACTCGCTTTAATGTTGACCCTATAACAAAATCTGAAGTTATTTTGGCTGTTTCTAAACTTAAACTTCATAAATCCCCAGGTGTAGATGAAATTACTACACAAACACTTAGAGCTGCGAATATTTCAGTTACCACTTGGATGACTGAAATTTTGAATATCTTTTATGATAAAGGCATGGTTCCTAAGGATTTTACCGGAGCTATTATTATCCCTATTTTCAAAAAAAGGTGATCGTAGTTCTTGTGGTAACTATAGGGGTGTCAGCCTACTCTCTGTTCCAGGTAAAGTTTTACATGATTGTGCTTAATAGTATTAAGAATCTGGTTGACAGTCCATTGCGTGATGAGCAATGTGGATTCAGAAGTGGTAGGGGTTGTGTAGATCAAATATTTTCTCTTAGGCAGATTCTTGAGAAATGTTTAGTTTCAGAAACATTTGGTTGCCAGCTTTGTTGATTTCAAAAAGGCTTTCGACTCTGTTGATCGTCATAATTTGTGGTTGATTGTGAGATCATATGATATACCAGATAAGTTAGTTAACATAATGAAAGCTCTCTATAATGAAAAACACTGTCGTGTGTGAGAGTTGGTAAGGCTTGTAGCAATTGGTTTAGCATTACTTCTGGTGTTCGACAAGGGTGCATTTTGTCTCCTTTTCTGTCTAGCTTGGATATTGATTATGTTATGCGAAATTGACTGCAAGGGAAAGATTTTGGCCTTAAATGGTCTGGAGATACTAAAGTTTCTGATTTAGATTATGCTGATGATTTAGCCCTTTTGGCAAATGATGTTGATGAGATTAACTCTTTCATTCGAGCTGTTGATGAGACTGGTAGTAGAGTAGGTTTGGTTATAAACAGAGAGAAAACTAAAGTGATGAAAATTGGTCAGGCAGGCTGTGATTCAGTTAATCTGAATGGTTGCAGTCTTGAACAGGTGTCACAGTTAAATTATCTTGGGAGCTATGTAACAGATAATGGTGATGTGCGGCATGAGATTAACAGACGAATAGGGATTGCTGCCGGGACTTTTAAGAATCTATGAAGAGTGTGGAGAAATAGGCGTATACACCTAAAGACTAAAATTAGACTGTATAATAGTTTGGTTCTTTCTAGGGTTAGTTATGGTAGTGAAACTTGGACACTTTGTAAACAAGATAACAGGAAACTAGGTGCTTTCGATTCCAAATGCTTACGCAGTATCTTGGGCATTAGGTGGTTCCACTTTGCAACTAATTATGAGGTTAGGCAAAAGAGTTTGCAACCTCCTTTAAGCAGCAGATTGTGCAGAGAGAGACTCTGTTGGTTTGGCCATGTTGCCCATATGAATAATTATAGATTGGCAAATACAGTTGTGAACAGAGTGCCTAAAGGCCACAGAAAGGGTGGGGGGGAGACCTAGGATGCGGTGGGTAGACAATGTCAAACAGGACCTTCTTAGAATTGGTGTGCAGTGACCAGATGCAGTAGATTTAGCTCAGGATAGGCTTGCTTGGAGAACTAAATTCCACAGTCTGGTTGAACCTCCGTAGCCCATGGCTGCTTGTGGATGATGATGATGATGATGATGATGATGATGATGATGATGATGATGATGATGATGATGATGATGATGATGATGATATATGCTTCTTTGCATACAAATATGTGGTCGAAAAGTCACATAGTACAACCACTGCTATGTTCAATCGGCAGTCCACTGATCTAGCAGCTGCCTCAACTGGCTCCAGGTACCTCAGGCCTCTGTTCCCCCCAACCAAAGCAATAAATATGTCACCACGGATCTGACCCTCCCTCTCCCCTGGCCGAACTCGAACACTCCAGTCAGATGTGTATCCAGTGATGTGGTGTGTGTGTTCAAAACTGAATAGAGAATGACTTCATTACTTTTAACCCATAACGAGTTTTCTGTCATCATCAGTGATTATCCACCAAATTGTTATTTTTTATTCAAACCAAATAACATAAACCTTTTCTTTGCGTGAGTCTTGATGGATTGATTGGTGACGATGATTTGATAGAGGTTATGTCTGTCGTCTGCAATAATGTAAAAAAATATTGCATTGATTTGTGAGCAGAACACATAACATTGGACACTGACGTCCCCAATGTCCATGAGCTACCTTAAACACGATTCCAAAAGCAGGGGGAGGAAAAAATGTGGTCGATGCTCATGAGTCATATCAAATGCAAGTTTGTGAAAGTAAGTGATTTTAGTGACAAACAAAAAACATAAAGAAATTAAAAATATGAAATAAATCAATTGAAAAATGCCTCATTTCTGAAAAGCCCTGAAAAGTAGAAAATAAAACTAATATATAGTGATGATGCATTCAGTCTCTGAGTTCGTATTCACTCCAAAAGGAAGATAGGTCGCCGCACTATCTTCATCTGAAAGTGAATACGAACTCAGTGACTGATTGCACCATCGATATGCTTCAGTTTATTTACTACGGTTTAGGACACATATTGTAAAGATGTAAAAGGTAAGTATACAAATCATGAAATCAGCAAAATCAGCAAAATCCTTTCAGCTGGTGAGGAAAATAAATCTACCTGGTCTATCTTTTCTTAAAGTTTACACCGAGTATTTGATTTCATCATTGGTATTATGTTTTATTTTCGCTTTAGGGGGCAGAGGTTAGCCCAGTCGGTAGATCGCAAGGCTCGTAATCTCTCAGTTCCTCGCTTCAAGTTCAGCTGGGCCAGCTTTGTGATTTATTCCTGATAAGCCCCTCAGTGAGCAAGGAGACAGAATCGATGGAAAAGGCACCGTTCCTCTAATGGGGAGGTAATGTGCAGGAGTGCTATACTCTGTGTATGTTAAAAAAACACGCTATATGGCCTTGACAAGAGGCTTTTAGCCGACAATGCATTTAGTCCACTGAGCTTCCATTGCGGACAAGAAATAATGTTTAAACATAATATTGGCATTCTCTTGTAAACCACATTTTCAACACAGTTTATATTTTCATATCTAATGTGGTTCTTAATTTTTTTATACATAAGTATCCTTCATTGGTAGAATAAAATAGCACTTCAAATAATTAGCTGAAAAAAAGTTAGTTGCCCTGGATGGATTCTGGGAAATCGGATTCCGATTCCACTCAGGGCAACCAAATTTTTTTCAGCTAATTATTTCAAATGTACTCTAAAGTTCTGAAAATACAGAAGTTCTGAGAAAATCAGAGACTAAAAATCGAAGTATACGAAATTTAGAGTTCATCGGTTTAGAATCTGGCAAGTTTTTATAAAATAAGTTTTTCAAGCAGTTGCCTGCCATATCTCTCTGACAGTGAGTATAACAATATCAAAGATATCTTTGTGTGGAGGACGAGATCTCACCAGAGAGACAGCACAAGGAACGAAATATCATTTCCTTATCCGAGGTTCGAACCCACGTCCTCTTCATTAGTAGTCAAGTAAGCTAATCCGTTGACCATTGGAATTAAATCTTTTCATCACAGTACAAAACTCATATATATTTGTGATTCATACATATAATATATATTAAATTATTACATATAGACCATATTGAATATTACGATATAGTCTAATTTCTTTTGATTTTTTTTTGAGGGTGGGAGAGAAATGACTTATCACTGAAGCTGCAATATATATAAAAGTATAAATAAAACTAAACTACAAATATACGTAAAGAATTATTCATGTGAAAAAAATTGTTGCTAACGCAGCGGACAATATTTTTTTTTTCAGATGAATAATTCTATATCTACAGGTTATCTGTGTATCTACTATGGATACGTAAAAAAGTTTCGCCTATATCATTACATCAAAAAAATTACTCAATGAAACTAAAAACATTCAAGAGAAAAAAATCATCATAAGAACTATTTCAGCTGTGAAAAACGTTCTCCTCCTATTGAGGCTATTTTTAGAAATCAGTTCAGGACCCCTCTTTAGCACAAACAATACGGAAGCCGCCTGATGTCCTCCCCCTGTGGTCCCTACGAAATGGGCGATATTCCGCCCCCTGTTGAGCGAGAATTAGCCTAGAAACGTCTTTAGCTTCACCATAAGAGAAATTGTGAGGCCAGGGACTCCCATCATCATTATATCAATCGTGCTCATCATTGTACCGTGGCAATATAGGCCGCAGGAGAAGGATCTCAAAGAGGTGACCTTGGTTTCCACTGTCCAGCCGCTCTTGCAGCTGGGGAGTGGAATTTTCTTCATCGAAATAATTGTTGATAACAGAAACATCACCTAAAATTGGAACCCTGAAACCCTGAGAAGGATGAGTTGGAAGCGAGAAGGCTGCGTGGAAGAATACCGAGGAATGCGAGAGGTGCGCTAGTACAGAACCTCCTAGATAGGAATGTGCCTGGACGGCTAGGGAATCATGGGATTGCTCGCTTGATAAAGGAGGGAGGCTTGAATCAGTTGGTAACGGAGTTGACGCTTTGATGTCGTACAGTGCAGACGTGTGTGCGTATGCTCTTATGGAAAAACTTTTTTACGTATCCATAGTAGATACACAGATAACCTGTAGATATAGAATTATTCATCTGAAAAAAATATTGTCCGCTGCGTCAGCAACAATACGTGGCAGACGATAGCGGTGGAAAGGCGCCAAGGCAAGCATTGTAAGGAGAAGACAAAGATTTTTGCAGACTATTTTAAAAAGATAAGTTTCTCTTTCGTTATTTAGTTCCGTTATACTGTACATTACGGAATGTAGAATATTATTTTTCACTATCTCAACCTGTGAAGTGCAGGTTGCTGTCACTTTTAGACAAGGGTGTCTAAAGATTAATTATTTTTTAAGACTTTTCTGATTTTTTGTTCAACGACTTTAAGTCAAAATATTCTTCAGTTCTCAATAGCTTTCAAGAACAGCAAATGGTTGAACAGAATGATAATAAAAGAAAACGTAGCATTGAAGAACATGACCCGTTACCATTAAAGCTACCTCCAGCAGGGACAAATTTTTAAAAGATAATGAAATAGTGGAATTAGTTAATAACATTGGCCTTCAGAAATTCAGTATAATGATTAAGCGAAAAACCCATCCTATCCCAACTGCAAAACCACAAGCACTTAAACGAGCTTTATCAGTATATATTTCCAATCCTAATGAAGTTAAAGATGTACCAACACCAAAAATATCGTAATGAACATTTCTTCTATGACATGTGCTCAAGACATTTTAGGCATCTCAGAATTACTTTCTGTTGCTGTTACAGCTACTTTATTAACAGAGACACTTACCACTCAGTTTATCTTAAGAGATGAAGAGCACACTATTACAATGGAAGAATTGCAAAAAGAGCTCATATTAGATAATCTGACAGTTGTAGAATTACGTCGCTTTTATCGTAGAGAAGGACTTCCATGCATCCCAACACAATCTGTTCTTGCCACTATTTTAGGACACTATTGTCCTTCGGAAGTTCATTTATGGTAGCAGCTAAAATGACCATCCATATTCGTAGAAAGACCACGCCGTTGCTCAAACTGCCAACGCTATGGGCATTCAGCTAAAACTTGTCGCAGTAAGCAATGTTGTAGTAGGTGCGGAGACGAACATGCCTCCAACCTATGCCATGCACCCTCTACTTATTGTTGTCCTATGCCATGCACCCACTCCTTATTGTTATTATGTAAAAGACTCCATGTAACCACTGACCAACGCTGCCTTCGATGGATACAAGAAAAGGAGATATTAAACTACAAAACAACAAATCATGTTTCTTATCAAAAGGAAAAGAATAAGATTATTAAAGGCAAAATATCATATGCATCTGTCGTGAAAAAACAGATTACACAAGATAATTCTAACAACATTGTTAACGCATCATGGATTGAAACACTTTAGGAAACTATTACAGAGAGCATTACAAAAACGATCTCGAATGTCGAAAAACATTTAACAGAAATGTTTAGTGCAGTTATGGCATCTGGAGTAATACCTCGACCATCAGAAAAGAAAACCCAAACAGATATTCCTTCATCGAAACAATTGTTGATAACAGAAACATAATCTAAAATTGGAAATTCCGATATGTTATCAAAAAATAAACCTTCTTCATGTGTTCAATCAGCAACTCTTCAAATAAATTCGTCAGGAATTCCAACAACTTGAAACAATAAAATACTGATAGGTCGCAGACCTACTGATTTTAATTTTTTTATATACTGTATTTCGTTTCTATCCTGATGCAAGATCTCGGTTGTGAATGTCCTTCGGAGTTCCGTTTGCGTTGGTTGCCGAGAGGGAGTTTGGCACGTGTGAGGTGACCTTGGCACGTGTGAGGTGACGTGTCGAGTGAAGCGGTTGCAGCTTGCCCGGGGTCTTTTTTCTGATTGGCCCTTTCGGTGGAGAGTTCCCGGGGTTGCCAGAATGATATTGTCACGCTCGACCCGGGAGAAACAGTTCGGTGTGGGTTGATCAGTCTAACAGACCAGGGTTTGGTCTTTTTCTATCTTTCTTTTGCTCTCTTCGCTAAGTCCAACTTTAGTGAAATTCACTGGACTGACTTTTAGGTAATGTTTCAGGGAGGGAAATTGTTAAATTAGACATCTCTTAAATTAGTGAGATGATAAACTTTTACCTAAATACGTTAGGCGAAATTTAAAGAAATTTGCTTTGCTTGGGAAAAATCACAATCAGAGAAATCTGGAGTGGGTGTTTCATGAAAATTTTACGCCGTGTGCACATCACAATAACTTAGTAGAATACAGTTCTCGTTTTGGAGAAACTTCAACATGGTAGAGTTATTTTAATTTAACTTACCTTGCTTGTTGTCACTTTCACTTTTAAGTTTTACTTTCATTATTTTGTTTGAATGTTGTTGGAATTCAAGCTTAACTGAATGGAGTGAGTACTTAGTCAATTAATTGTAATGTAAAATCATCCACCTTTATAAGCCAGTGGTGGAACTTTGTTAAGTGTGAAAGTTAAATAAATTCAAAGTTTTTGTTATTGTTCAAACAAAAATTGGGTCTTGATCAATCATGTGAAATCTCTACACGTCGCAACTACAGTTAGAGAATACGGAACTGCGTATTGCTAGCTTGTAGATTGTTCCTGGTTCGAATCTAAAATCTTCTTTCGGCCACTCGTTCAAAAATATTTTTTTTGAAGGCATTAAATCTCGAAGTCAGATCATCAAGCTATTGACATGCAGTTCTAGATAAAATAATTATTTTAGTAAACGAGGAACATTTTAAGTTCACACCGTATGCCTCGAAGAGGAAAAAGTTGCGGGTGACAAACTGGCGTCCTTGCGACAGGACCAGGTTGAGTGGAAATAAACGATTATTAAAAAGGACCAGGTTGAGTGGAGATAAACGATTATTAAAAAGGACCAGGTTGAGTGAATATAAACGATTATTAAAAAGGACCAGGTTGAGTAGAGATAAACGATTATTAAAAAGGACCAGGTTGAGTAGAGATAAACTATTATTAAAAAGGACCAGGTTGAGTAGAGATAAACGATTATTAAAAAGAACCAGGTTGAGTAGAGAAGTAAATAGATTATTAAATTGATAAATAATCTCAAACTTTTGTTGTGACAAAAAAATTGGAATATTTATGAGAAATCAAAAAAAATTGGAATATTTATGAGTATCAAGAGTATATTAAAGTAAGATAATTCTTTTAGAAAGTGACAACAATCATTTTGCATTAAGGGTATTGAATTTGTTTGGAATTCTGATTAAGTTGATTAGAGTTAAGATATAATTATTCCCAGCTCATGTTAATGCTGAGAAAAAGATTTTAAGAAAACGTTTAGCATATTAAGTACTAAATTTTAGTTGTAAAGTAGAAAATAAGTTTTAGTATTTTTGTGTAAAATTTTGGGAAAAAAAAATGGCACAAGCTTCGTCACCCACCACGACCGAAGCATCAAATCCTCCCACGATTAATATAGAAACCCAGGAAGTCCTTGGTTAAACGAACAATGGAAACAACAGTGTCCAAAACTCTTTTGCGAACATTGCCGGATTCATTAATTTGGTTCCTGTCTATAATGCCACAGATCCTGGCGGGACAGCTGAACAATTTTTCGAAACTGTGTCAGAAGTGTCGAAAATCGCAGGATGGTCGAATCAGGTCGCATTAACCGTTATAAAATCTAAATTCAGGGGAAAGGCGATGGAATTTTTAACTGAGTCTTCTGAGCTCAGGAAAGAAACAATTGGGAAATTTTCAGAAGTGTGTAATAGATAGATTCGATGCAAAGGAACCTCTTTCGGTGAGACTTCATAAGTTCACCACAGCAAAACAAACTATTCAGGAAGATGTGATAACGTACTCCACTAGATTGAGAGCTTTGGTGCATAAATATATGCCACAAAAATCGGAGGAATCACAGGAAGTGAAGACGCTTCGAGATCAAACACTTTTATGTCAATTTGTCGCGGGACTTTCGGATAAAGTCAAACGACCTGTATTGAGCAGGAATCCCCTTAATTTTGATCAAGCTCTAGATTTTGCTGTGCAGGAACAAGAAAATAATTTGTTAATGTCCAAAACGAGAGAAGTAAATGCAATACAGGGAAATAAAAATGTAAATGATTCCGAGTCAATATACGTAATTATGGAGGAACTGAGGTACAAGTGTGATAAAACGGATAAAACACTTCAACTTTTGACCGAACAGATTCAGAACATGGGAATTAATGCAGTAGATTCGAAAACTACACCTGGGGAATATAGAAATCATAATACATACATCCCCCAGACACAAGTGAAAGAAACTTTCTGTAATGTGCAGTCAGAAAGAGGTGGACCCCAAGTTTTTCGTAGGAGAGTTAATTTTTGGAGAAACTCTCCCCAACAAACTCCAAGATGGACAAGCTCGCAGACAGTTTGCTTTTCTTGTCGTGGAAAGGGACATATTGCGAGGAATTGTACAAAAAGAATTAACCCAAAATTTCCTGAAGTCAGAAATCGTAATGTGCCTCCTCAAATTTCTGTATTTGGACAAAGTAGCGAAAATCCCAGATTTTGTGTGCCAAATGCGAGAGGAGATAGGAAATTTCCCATTGCAAGGAATGATCCAGACCAACAAATGAACTATCAAATCGATAGGTGCACAAACGCTAATGCTAATCCTTTAAACGCAGAGGGAGTCGAACAAAGCAGGGCGTATCGGCTCCAGAGAAAGGAATAATAAATTTCCCTGCAGTTAGGTTCATCGCAACAAAACATGATTCACATCTTCCCATTGTGAAAGGATCATCTGGGAATGTTCCCCTTCGCATACTCGTTGACACGGGAACGTCGGTTTCTCTCATGAATATGAGAACATTTAAAAGAATTTGTGCTAAAATGCCAGTGAGACGGATACAAACAGATGTTAAAATATTCGGAATAACAGGTGAATCTTTGCCGATTGAAGGATGCTATGAAATCCAGTTTGAACTCTCTGGCAAATCTTTCAAGTATCCGATTTTTGTGACACGACAGGAAATGAGTAAACAGTACAATACTCTTTTTGGGATAGATTTGTTAAGGCATCACCGATTTAATTTTGATGTGGGAAGAGGAATTTTAACAGTAACTGGGAACACAGTCAAAGGGAAAATGAATGATGGAGGTGCTCATGTAAATTTTATTTCTACTGTACCCAAAAAGAAAAAAATTGCTAGAATTATAAGAAAGGAAAGAATTTTTCCTAGAACCGAAAGGATAATTTCTGTCCAGCTTGAAGACATATATCCTTTTCAAAGTAAAGACATTGTTCTAGTTCAACCCAATGAACAGAATCGATTCAAAGATTTCTGTGTCGCTAGATCAGTGAATACTCTTAACGCTGATGGTACACTGAGTGTTAGAGTAGCAAACCTTTCTTCCGAACCAGTGTGGTTAAATAAGGGATCTAAACTGGTAACTGTTGAACCAGTCAAAGTTAAGACACACTGATGTTCCCAAATGTATAAACAAGAGAGTTAAGCCTCTGTCTGCAGATGATTTTAAATTACAACACACATCCCCACAACAAAAAAGACTGCTGGAAAGATTGATTCTCAAATACTCAGATGTGTTTGCCAGATTTCCTTGTGAATTGGAAGGCACTGATCTAATCCAACATGAAATCCATCTGACGATCGACCCATAAGACAAAGACCATATAGAGTACCTCATGCACTAAGATCCGAGTTAGAAGAGCAGGTTGCAGAACTTTTGGAGGCCGGAATTGTCAGACCTTCAAATAGCAGTTACAGTTTTCCAGTGGTTTTAGTTAAAAAACCTGACGAAACTTACAGATTCTGTATAGACTTCCGCAAACTAAATGCTGTTACAAGAAAGGATTGCTATCCTCTTCCCCTTATTCACCAAACCTTAGACTTATTGGCAGAATCCAAATATTTTTCTACCCTTGATCTCACATCCGGATTTTATCAAATTCCTATCCGAGAGGAAGACAACCATAAAACTGCTTTCATCTGTCATAAAGGACTTTTTGAATTCAATAAACTTCCGTTTGGACTTTGCAATTCGCCTGCTACCTTTGAAAGGATGATGGACAATCTATTTTCTGATTTAAGAGATGATTGTGTATTAGTCTATATTGATGATATCTTGATTGTGTCCTCAGATTTTGATTCCCATCTGAGAAAATTAGAGACAGTTTTCAAACGACTCAGAGAACACCATTTAAAATTAAAACCGTCTAAGTGCATTGCCTAAGAAATTGAAGTGAATTTAAATTTAAATTGAATTGAATTGCCTAAGAAAAGAAGTGAAATATCTTGGTCATATACTTGATAAGAGTGGAGTGAGACCAGATGAGAAAAATGTTGAAGCTGTCAGAAAATTCCCTACTCCAAAAACTGTAAAACAAATTAGAGCTTTCCTTGGACTCGCTGGTTATTACAGGAGGCACATCAAAAACTTTGCACAAATTGTCCTTCCCCTCAACAGACTCACACGAAAGGATGTAAAATTTAAATGGGATGAGTCATGTGAGAAAGCATTTAGAAAACTGAAGGAAATCTTAGTCCAGAAACCCTTGTTAATTTTTCCGGATTTTAAAAAGGAATTCTTTTTGACTACTGACGCTAGTAACTTTGCGATTGCTGGAATTTTAGAACAGGAAAATGAAGATAGTGAGAGACAACCAGTAGCTTACTTCAGTAGGAAGTTAAACTCTGCGGAAACAAATTACTCCACAATTGAGAAAGAGGCTCTCGCAATCGTTGCTTCGATAGCTCACTTTCGAGTGTATCTTGTTGGGCGAAGATTTACAGTTATTACTGACCATGCTCCCTTGAGATGGCTTATAAATCTGAAGACCCCAAGTTCGAGACTTGTAAGATGGAACCTGTCCCTGGCAGAATATGATTTTTCTGTAATATACAGGGCTGGTGCTAAAAATGTTAATGCAGATGTATTATCCAGATACATAGCTACAATAGAAGAGACTGGAAGTGAAATTTCCCCAGACCTAGATATCAATCAGATAAGATTGGCCCAAAGAAATGATGGAGACATTCGCGAAAAAATTGATGAAATTGAACAGGAAAAGTACACAGCCCAGTCAAAAGTTTCGGACAAATTCTTCTTGAGAGATGGACTGTTGTACCATTTTTCTTTGCCACAAGAAAGATCGACGAGAACACAAGTTCTTGAACAGCTTGTTGTTCCAATCAGTCTCAGGAGAGAAGTCTTAAAATCCTGTCATGACAGTTTGAGCTCAGGACATTTAGGATTTGAAAAATCACTGGAAAGAGTTAGAAGAAATTATTTTTGGACAAATATGTATTCTGACATTAGAAAGTACATCGATACATGTCCTTCATGTCTGGAAAGAAGAGGCTTTAGATCTTCGCAGAAGGCAAACCTCATCCAGCCCACCATACCAAACGCCCCATGGACTAAATGTGCTATGGATGTATTAGGACCATTGCCAATGACAGAGTCAGGGAATAAATATATCCTAGTAGTTTGTGACTATTTCACCAAATATCCAGAACTGTTTGCAATGAAAGATCAAACCAGCACAACCGTAGCGAAGATATTCGTTGAACAAATAATTTGTCGTCATGGTACACCAAAGAAACTGTTAACTGACCTTGGTACCAATTTCGTTTCAAAGTTGATGAGTGACATTTGTCAGAAATTGGGAGTCACGAAGCTTAGGACTACACCAATGCACCCCCAGGCGAATGGAATGGTTGAACGTCACAATGCGACAATTCTCCAGATTCTATCCCTTCTGGTGTCTGAAAATCAGAGAGATTGGGATGAACATCTTGCTTTTGTCATGATGGCGTATCGTGCCGCAGTTCATTCCAGTACAAAAGAAACCCCAAATTTCTTGATGTACGGAAGAGACCTCACTTTACCCCATGATCTTTTCACAGCCCCACCACAATTTTCGTATGCAGATGTTCAAAACTATTCGGAACAATTTGTGGGAAGGATGCAACGTGCATATGAAGTTGTGAAAGAAAATCTTGAACAAGCGTCTGAAAAACAACATTTGCAAAGAAGTAGGATACCGAAAGATAAACAGATAAAATTAGGTTCCTCAGTTTATCTATATACCCCAGTAGTAAAACCAGGACGAAGTAAGAAGTTAGCGAGACTGTCCAGTGGACCATACAGGGTCACAAAACATCTCTCACCTGTCACGTTTGAGATTTCTTTGATTCGCGACCCAAAAAAAGTGAAGATTGTACACGTGGATCTTTTGTTTAAAGCAAATATACACAGACCATTTGAGGAATTTGTAGGTGAAGAGGAATCCAAAACCTTGCCAAGATTGCCAGAAAGGGAACTAATAATTAAGGATCGCATCGATCAATTTGGGAAGAAGTAGACAGAGCAGAGGAGGAAGGATTTCACATTACAACGTATGGAGGAAGACAGAGAAAACAACCTGTAATGACGGAGGAACAATCAATCGAATCCTTACCTGTTAAGATACCACTAACACTATTGCAAAGGGATGAATATTCTGGAAACGACCAGAGTTCACAGACTATACCCAAAGTTGTAGAAACGGAGACACGATAAACGTCTAGATATAATCTACGACCTAGGGATGCCTTCGGAAGAGTTCAATCTCTACAATGCTTCGAAGATTGGTTAGAAAGTGAGAACTCACAAGTTCACGAAGAAGCCGACTTCGAAGAATCTTCTAGTGCACAACCCATGATACTGCTTGCTTCAGAAGAGAAATTACCCGAAGAAATTGAATTGGCATCTTCAGAAGAAAATATACAATATGATCGGAACCTGGAAGAATGCACATATAATGAATCGTTCCGCTATGGCGTGAATGAGATCGATTGAATGAGCATTAGAGAACTTCAGAGAAAACCAGAGAAAGGACTATATCTTTTCACTATGAACTTTCTCTCTAATTCTTTAGGTTCCACTTCAAAAAAAAAGAAGCTCTTTCCAACTTGTGAAATCTTCCATTATGACTTTTAGTTCATTTGAGCCAAGCGCGCAGGTGCATCTGGACTAACTAGTCAGAATTTCCCTACTTCTATTTCTTCAACTGCGAGAAAAAACTGTGGCTAATATTTTCTTGTGTATGTGCAAGAAGCCGAGCAAACAAGAATTGTCTACGGAGACAGAAAGGTCTCTGGAGAAAAATGGGTGAAGTGCCAGAACTGTTAAAGAATATATTAACTTGTAACTAAGGGTAGAATTTTATTTAAGGAAATTGATTAAACATTTTGGAAATTATGTAAACATTTGTTTTGAGTTAGTGGAGGAATGTCAGAGATGTGGTGTGTCTTATTTTAACTAAAGAAATTGTTTAAAGTATATGACAGTGATTTATATTGGAGAGTTGAATTTATGTTATTAGTCTATGAAGAGAATGTAGATCCAACTTCGAGATAAGAGCACAGGTCAATCGGTAAACTCGCGGTATATCGTATTACTCTGCAGCACCGTAGCTGGAGAGAGTAAGGAACGAAACTACGGAGATGACGTAACGGGTGCGGAAAGAATTGAACTTTGCCTGCATCTCGGTTAGCTGTGAAGTTTAGGAGCAATTTTTGGCTCAGTGCCAATAGAAATAAGGCTTCGACTTTGATGATGCCTTATAGTAGCTTGGAAGAGGACTCTTTTTCCGCTGTCTTTTTCTAAGGAAATTAATTTTTGTTTATCTCTTTTCTTGGAGGATTCAACACATGGGAATAACACGACTTAGGGGGTGAGTATAAATTTGCTGGATGATTGGATTGTGGAAGTCCGACCACATCGACGGCCCATATCAAATAGTCTCTGTGACGGTGAAAGGGGTGATGACAATTAACTCTGGTAGAAGAGTGTGAGGATGATAAAGGTGAGTAAGGATTTGAATCCACTCACTAGTTTCGCTTTCAGATGTTTCAAGCTCAATTTTTGATTGGAGACGTCTCCCTATACATGTAGCAAGCCCAAACTGCATGGGTTCAGACGGATGTTTAGCAAACATCCCTTTGACATGGGATGTTAGTCTGGACAGGGGAGGAAGACGGAAGGACCCGCTATCATTCTATGGTAGTCCTGGAAGTGGAATCTTTCCGTCCCCACTTTTCGTTTCTGGCTATAGAGTTAAAAGATTTTTTTTGGGGAAACAGGGTAAACATAACACATAAATTTTAGAATTTTTGACAGAACATTTGTATCCTCATGGGAAAGATGGTTGATGTAGGTTTTTCTAAGTTGCAGAGAGATGATTTTCTGCTTGTAAGATCAGACAAATCTAAGTTGTCATATATATTATATTACGAATATTTACGATGTGTTAATTAAAAGTATAGTACATCTTATAATCATATTTATCTTGCCATCTATCATAAATATGCTATTGTTCTGCTTATAAGTTGACATAGATATATAGAGTTAGTTACCATGTTTTAAACATTTGCATTGAATAATTTGCATAACCAAATAGGTATTAAGAGTAATTTTATGTGTTTATATATGAATGGAATTATTCTACTCACGCTTTTCATTTTTCTTTTGTTTCCGGTGTTTAAATGTTGGAGAAATATTATGTGATACATTAAGAAACTGGGAATTCTTCTCTAATCGAAAGCACCAGTTCAACAAAATTTTGTGTTGTTTTCTTTTGAAAGAAAACCAGAAAATTGTTGTGATGGAGAGAATTATTCGAAAATTCAAAACCTGGTACCACTCCAAAATTTTCATTTCAGAATGTAATAAGTGACGACACACAGGGTGATGGCTTGTTTTTAAGAAGGGAGGAATGATAGGTCGCAGACCTATTGATTTTAATTTTTTTATATACTGTATTTCGTTTCTATCCTGATGCAAGATCTCGGTTGTGAATGTCCTTCGGAGTTCCGCTTCGTCTGTTTGCGTTGGTTGCCGAGAGGGAGCTTGGCACGTGTGAGGTGACCTTGGCACGTGTGAGGTGACGTGTTGGCCCTTTTGGTGGAGAGTTCCCAGGGTTGCCAGAATGATATTGTCACGCTCGACCCGGGAGAAAGAGTTCGGTGTGGGTTGATCAGTCTAACAGACCAGGGTTTGGTCTTTTTCTATCTTTCTTTTGCTCTCTTCGCTAAGTCCAACTTTAGTGAAATTCACTGGACTGACTTTTAGGCCATGTTTCAGGGAGGGAAATTGTTATATTAGACATCTCTTAAATTAGTGAGATGATAAACTTTTACCTAAATACGTTAGGCGAATTTAAAGAAATTTGCTTTGCTTGGGAAAAACCACGATCAGAGAAATCTGGAGTGGGAGTTTCATGAAAATTTTACGCCGTGTGCACATCACAATAACTTAGCAGAATACAGTTCTCATTTTGGAGAAACTTCAACATGGTAGAGTTATTTTAATTTAACTTACCCTGCTTGTTGTCACTTTCACTTTTAAGTTTTACTTTCATTATTTTGTTTGAATGTTGTTCGAATTCAAGCTTAACTGAATGGAGTGAGTACTTAGTCAATTAATTGTAATGTAAAATCATCCACCTTTATAAGCCAGTGGTGGAACTTTGTTAAGTGTGAAAGTTAAATAAATTCAAAGTTTTTGTTATTGTTCAAACAAAAATTGGGTCTTGATCAATCATGTGAAATCTCTACACGTCGCAACTACAGTTAGAGAATACGGAACTGCGTATTGCTAGCTTGTAGATTGTTCCTGGTTCGAATCTAAAATCTTCTTTCGGCCACTCGTTCAAAAATATTTTTTTTGAAGGCATTAAATCTCGAAGTCAGATCATCAAGCTATTGACATGCAGTTCTAGATAAAATAATTATTTTAGTAAACGCGGAACATTTTAAGTTCATACCGTATGCCTCGAAGAGGAAAAAGTTGCGGGTGACAAACTGGCGTCCTTGCGACAGGACCAGGTTGAGTGGAGATAAACGATTATTAAAAAGGACCAGGTTGAGTGGAGATAAACGATTATTAAAAAGGACCAGGTTGAGTAGAGATAAACGATTATTAAAAAGGACCAGGTTGAGTAGAGATAAACTATTATTAAAAAGGACCAGGTTGAGTAGAGATAAACGATTATTAAAAAGAACCAGGTTGAGTAGAGAAGTAAATAGATTATTAAATTGATAAATAATCTCAAACTTTTGTTGTGACAAAAAAATTGGAATATTTATGAGAAATCAAGTGTATCAAGAGTTAGATCATCTGTTAGAAAGTGACAACAATCATTTTGCATTAAGGGTATTGAATTTGTTTCGAATTCTGATTAAGTTGATTAGAGTTAAGATATAATTATTCCCAGCTCATGTTAATGCTGAGAAAAAGATTTTAAGAAAAGGTTTAGCATATTAAGTACTAAATTTTAGTTGTAAAGTAGAAAATAAGTTTTAGTATTTTTGTGTAAAATTTTGGAAAAAAAAATGGCACAAGCTTCGTCACCCACCACGACCGAAACATCAGATCCTCCCACGATTAATATAGAAACCCAGGAAGTCCTTGGTTGAACGAACAATGGAAACAACAGTGTCCAAAACTCTTTTGCGAACATTGCCGGATTCATTAATTTGGTTCCTGTCTATAATGCCACAGATCCTGGCGGGACAGCTGAACAATTTTTCGAAACTGTGTCAGAAGTGTCGAAAATCGCAGGATGGTCGAATCAGGTCGCATTAACCGTTATAAAATCTAAATTCAGGGGAAAGGCGATGGAATTTTTAACTGAGTCTTCTGAGCTCAGGAAAGAAACAATTGGGAAATTTTCAGAAGTGTGTAATAGATAGAACTTCAAATGTTCGCTAAACATCTGGCCATCAAAACTTCAATAAAAGAAAAGTCATCACCTATCTCTTCAATGTACAAACATTTGTAGAGAACCTGAATTTCTAAAATCCTATAAATGGTCAAAACAAACAACAACCCTTTTTCCGTCATTGACTAATCATTGGATGGAAGAAAACAATACTTCCCAACAAATAGCCATTAAACCACTCTTTGATATCACACCCTGGCTACCAAAGACTTATGAAATCATTACTGAATCTTTCGACTTTCAAAGAGACCATGGACTTCCTCTTTCTGACAAGGGCCTATATATCAACATTTAATTCTGAAATTATATCTACGTGAGCGGACACCATCTGGATTGGTACAGACGCTTCTCGAGCAGGATCCCACACGGGATTTGGAATGGCCTACCAAAATTACAACTATCAACTTTCCGAACTTCTTCACGACCATACATCTATTTTTTCAGCTGAGGTATTTGCCATTCATAAGACCGTTGCAAATATAATCAAAGGTCCTGATAAATATTTAATTCTCTCAGACAGCAAATCAGCACTAATAGCTATACAAAATGCCAAAACCAAATCACCTACAGCAATACTGAATTTACATCACACATTAATCTCTTCTGCTGCTCATAGTTCGTCAATCACAATACTTTGGGTCCCGGGTCACCCAGGCATTCCTCTCAATGAAGAAGCAGATTTACTTGCAAAACAGGCTATTGGCATTTCTTATGTTCATCCGGATTCACCATCTTATGCAAAAGATATATTTGGTATAGGCAAACAATCTTACATTGCTAGCCATAGAGAAGAATTTGATTCCTCAACTTTAAGTGATATGTATCCACACATCTCTCGATTTCCAAACCCTTTGGATATGGATATTTTCTCCAGGGCTATGGAGACTCTTATCACTAGATTAAGACTGAATGCAGCATATCAAAGCTATCCGCTACAAGGTTTCCTGTATCGATGTCGGCTTAGTGATTCCAATAAGTGTCCAGCATGTGGGGAGCATGAAGCAGTTTTACATTTCCTTCTACAATGCCAACGAAATAACAAAAGTCGTTCCTCAATATCAGCTCATTTCGTTTCCCCACAGATGAAAAAATCAAAAACTTATGGAAAAAGAAAATACCTCGTGGTTTCAATATTACCAAAGATACTATTGTGTGCATGAAACATTTTGATCCAGACTGTGTAATCACCCATGATACAATCAGAAACAAGGAGGGGAATGTCAGAACTGTTCCATGCTTTTTACCAAACTGCCTTTTACCAAAATGATTTTTACTGCCATGCTTTTTACCAAACTGCCTTTTACCAAAATGATTTTTACTGCCATGCTTTTTACCAAACTGCCTTTTACCAAAATGATTTTTACTGCCATGCCTTTTACCAAAATGATTTTTACTGCCATGCCTTTTACCAAAATGACTGCTCCAGATTTGTTCCAAATGACAAAAATTGTATTCAAAGTTTTCCTTCAACGCTTTCCTTACTGCATTTCTTGGTTGTCCAAGCTATTTTATCAGAGAGTAGGAAAGTGAAGCAAACAGTGACGTTAGAGAGGAAAGATAAAATAAGATTAGATGATGTAGATTTACAGACTGGCTTCAGAATGACAAAATTTTGGAATTTAATGATATAATATTAGAACTGTCTAAACCGGTTAACAAAAATTTTCAGATTTTTAATTAACCAATGTTGTTCATAAATGTGACAATTGCATTTCATTTTTATTTATTAAGTGTGATTCATATCCCAAATTAGTTAAAAGTATCAAAATTCTTACTGATTTAAGCATTGCTTTCTTTGTGGAACAGTCAGTTGTTCCAGATATTCACAAAATTTTGGATAGTTGCTGGCAAAATATTATGTTGGAATGAACTGGAGAATGTCTTGTCTCTAGAAAAATGTTACATTTTAGGTAAAACTGTTCCATCTCCTGATTACAATTACAAAAAAACTTTGTAATATTGGAATGCATTTCTGAAAGATGACTGTGAAACAGAAAAATTTGATAGTGGTAATTTTTTTGTGAACAAATGCGGTTTACTAAATCGAATTATAGTAAACGATACAGCAGTGATTTTATTGTCTTTTCCTATTCGTTATACATAAAATCTCCAGCATCTCACATTTACTTTTATGACACTAATATGCTGCATCCTCCATCTCAACGTTAGTTAAGGCGACTCACAGGTAACTTGAAAGCCACTCCAGGTATATTAACCAGGGAAAATATAAATTATTTGAAAGGTAAAATAAAGCATCTTTGAACGTAAAAAAATGGTTAATTTGTTGATTGATGAGATATATGTGGTCTCAGGTAACACAAAAATAAACAAATACTTGGTTTAACTAAAAAATCAGAGTGGTGAACAAACAATATTGTTCAAACTTTTATGTATTCTTCCATATTTTCAAAGAGCAAAGAGGCAGTCATTAGTAATATCATTAGTCCCTTTTACCAAAATGACTGCTCCAGATTTGTTCCAAATGACAAAAATTGTATTAAAATTAATGGAAGAGATAGGTTTTTTTTTCAGTGTTATGTATAATTGCTGATAATAATAGGATCAATAGAAACATATTTGTCAAATTATCAGAAGGTAATGAGATAAAAAAACAAAACAAATTACACATCCATTTAATGTGGCAAAGAAATTATTTTTATTATTTGACTCTGTCCATTTGATTAAAGCAGTTAGAAATAAATGGATATATCAAAAATATTATGAAAAAACATTTTAACTAATTTGAAACATTTGGCTTAAATCAGTAAGAACTGAATAATTCATTTGGTAAAGATAGTTTAACTAATTTCGAGCATGATTCACAGTCACTTTTCCAGCGTTTAAAAATTCTTCTAATATAATGCATTCTTCATTTGCACTTTTACACAATAGTTATGATCAGGAGTACGATAAACTGTTAAGACTTGCTCTAAAATTAACGTATCCTTACATCCAATAAACATAGAAAAACCAAATGTAAAATTTTTTCATTAAAATTCTTTGACGAAACAAATGTGATTGTCCTAAAAATGTTGACCAAACCCAAAATGCAATTTGCAACACATTGAAACCACAGCTCTTTTTATAGAACTCATCATTAAGTGGTGGAACATAAAGAATGCAAAAAATATTTCTAAGGGCTCTTTTTTTTTCATTTGCTTTTGTCTGAAAGCGAACCATTTTCTTCTGCTAATGATAGTAGATTCATTTTTCTAGAGGATTTTGTAACTTGGTTAAATAACTGGCAAAATATGAAACAGGAGCCAAGAGAAGGTTGTCTGTCAGAATAAACATTTTTTGCTCTGAAGCATAGCACTTCCACGATGAACATTTATTGATTTATCGACAGATGTGTGGTTCAAATTTCTATGCCTCAGTGCAGCAAATAGTGGAAGCTGAAAAAAAAAATTAAGAAACAAAAGCATTCTTAAATTATTTTCCAAAAAAAGGAACTATTTTGCTGAAAGATTATGTGACTTCACATACAAGTGAAGTCAAGTATTCTGATGTAGATTGCAGTCTATTTGAATCAGTTTTAGATGACTTTCTTGATTTTTATGGTCCTTTGGGTCCCTTGATTGCGGTGACGTCACACTTGAACCAGAAGGGCTATATGGAGCTACTGGACGACCACATGTTGCTTTTTGTGGAGCATCTCCACAGTGAACACCAGAAGGATACCCCAGTCTTCCAAGATGACAATTGTCGCGTGCACAGAGCTCGAAGGGTGTCGGATTGCCATGACGGATATTCTGAAACGTTCGAACATCTCGACTGGCCCGCCAAATCCCTAGATTTGAATCCCATAGAAAACGTGTGAGACTATTTGGGGCAACAAGTGAAGCGCTGTCCCAGCCATACGGCCATTCTGGTCGAACAACGGCATTTGTTGCTGCAAGAATCGATTAATATTGATGTGCACTACATCCGCACACTGGTGGCATCCATGCCAAATAAGATTTCGACTGTTCTTTGGTCGCACAGAGGTGTTACGCGCAATTAAGTGACATTCAGTTTTGTCCAGTGAGCTTAGTTTTGAATATATAGATATTCTTAACAGAGGAGGTCTAAAAATTCCCTAAATCACGTCATAAAAACAATTTCTATATGCTTTTTGATATTTCAGAAGTTGTTGCGTTAGTCATTTAATTCATGGTTTTAAAACAGGGTTTAAATTAGCATAACATTCTTAAACACTTGGATTAATCAGAACATCGGTAATATTTCTGACGAATGTAATTCCTGTAAGCATTCACTATCAGGTTATATATTAAAATTTTTGAGTGTGTTCGGAAACATTTGTTTAATTAATTATGCTAAGAAGTGCAATGATAAACATAACAAGCAAAAAGATGAAAAAAAAAAGGTTAAAAATTTCAAATCTTGAAAAGATAGATGAAATATGTGCCTATGCTACTATGTTTATATTTAACATCTGTAACCAATATTTTTAATGATATAAAAATACCTTAAAGAAATTAGTATACACTGACTGATTTGTTAGTAAATAAATCATATTTTTAGAATTTCTGACCGAAACTTTATATCAAACGGTCATATTCTGATTACATTCATAGAATTCGTACCTTCTTTTACCCAACCAAATTTGTATTAATACTTTCCCAAGATATTTTTCTTAAACAGGGATTAAAAGTTGGAGTAAAGAGTTCAGTACAACTTTGATTGAATATTTCATGTTAGTATCATGAATTATAGTTGCCATTTTTATTAACATTAAACCATTGATTTGAAATCCACCATGAATTAAATCTGACAATTATAGTTTTAAAATAATATCACTGTTGACACCGTAAAATTTCTGATAAACCACTCTTCCCATCTTGATTAAATTTATATTCCAAAGATCATTATGTTGATCAAACTATCGCAAACTAAAGCATCGTGAAATTCTTACTTTGTTTACAAAAAAGAAATTTGTATGTAGAACTTACGTACTCAAAATGAATCTAAATGATGTTTCAGTCAAGATAGGAGGAGCTGCTAATTCACTCTTGAATTAATAAATGAAAATTTGGCCAAAGGTTTCGATTACAGTTTCATAAAATATGGTTTATTTGTTAATGATATTACATCTCAATACATTGATTTAGATAAGTATTTTTTTTAATAATACACTTAAGAGTAAAGAATAAAGTATTCAAATACACCTTTTTATCACTGAAATGTTATGCTAATGTCTTCTGAAATTTGGTTTAGGATCAATATTTAGTATTGGTAACAACTTGTTATGATCTTGCTAATGTACACAAATATATTGAAATTTTCAGTTCTTCTATATGAGTTTATGTTCGATATTTGTAACTTGGTAAACTTATATATTCAATAGGTATTTCTTGAACAATTTATATGTATAATTATCATTATTGAGCCGAAAATAGCCTTTTAGGTAGAAAGAGTATTATAGGAAGAGAATTTTTCTTCGTTAGCTATTATTCTGATTTGAACAATGTGGACACTTTTGTAGTACAGGTTTTGTCTTTGTCAACATTTTTGTTATTATATTACTGACAATTAACAGATCTCTTTAATTGTATTTCTTTTTTCGTATGCGAAATGCTAATTGTAAATTACTGTTTTTGTTTGCCAAATTGCGAAATGTATCTCACTTTATTACATATAAAATTATATGGCACTTTAAAGTACTGTGTGCCAGTTAAAATATATCGCTTTATCGTGATATCAGAGAAACAAATGGAATGAAATTTGTTATTTTAAATAAAACATTTTTGAGCAATGGCAGTTTTTGTTCAATAATTCAACCGATATACGTTGAAAGATGAAAACTGAAAATTTGAAAAACAAAATAATATAGAATGTTAGTCCATTTTTCTAACTTTTAATAATAAAACTTCTCATTCAATGAGAGTAATGTAGTGTGGAACAGGGGGAAAAAACTAAATTCGCTGTACTGCGAGAAACTAGCGGTAGTCGTCTACGGAACCGGTTCCCTCCTTTCCAAATCCTGCCGTATAGCTAGCTGTCCATGCCCGTTTCTATCTAGGAGGTTCTGGCTAGTAGGGGTTTGACTGTTGGACAGTGCGGACGTGTGACGAGATTTGTCAAAGTTTAAGGAGAAAGGAAATAGCTGGATCTAGGCGGAAAGACGATGAGCTGTGGAGATCGCTCTAGAGATGAATTAAGTTAAACTCTCAGATTAATTTCTCCTTTGGAATTCAAGTTGTTTTGAGACTGCTCAACACGGTAAGAGACTTCTCCTTGCATAGTGAAAGGTACAGTGATGCAGCAGGCATAACTGTAGGTAGTCGAGCTATGTGTACAGCGAAATGCTTTATAGTTTTGGAGAAAGGTTAACTCCGTAATCTCCAGCCTTTTTAGGAACTCAAAGCGGAGGAAAATACTTAATAACTGGCAGCAACTCATACACAATCTTCACCCTCTGCAGTATATCGTGGGGATCGCCAAGGCATATTCTGGAACTAGAAATCCCTACAGAAGTCAGAGGAAAAATATATGGGGTTAGAAGTACTTGTGTTGTTCGGAATTATAAGAGCAAAATGTATATACCTATCAAATTTGGTGGCCCTAGTTTTTTGCCCTTAGGAACATTTATCTCGATTTTTTTTTCTTTTTATGGGAGGAAGAAATTTTACTGGCCATTCAAACACAAGCAAAAAATCTTTTCTTAATCTCGGGAATCGGCGGGATTTGGAAAGGAGGGAACCGGTTCCGTAGACATTTTGAAAAAATTGTATTCGCTATGTTAAGTGGTTTTTAAATACATAACGTACTGACAGAGAGACAACTTTCCTAATATAAGATTTCAAAGTATTGTAGTGTAAATGATAATAGCGGAAATAGACAGCAGGAAATAATTTAGCAACCCAAATATTATGTCAGGTCCAGATTTAGAAAAAAAGGAGGTAGTGGATGGGGGTGGCAAGTGACTAGATTGCAGTTCCAGAATAAAAATTTTCCCTCCGGTTTAGGGTCCTAAATACTTCTCGAAAAATGCATGTAATATATATATATGCTCGTTATTTTTTCGCCTGCATTCTAGTCATTAGCATTCTGAAAGGAGCCACCTCGATACACGGAGCTTGGACATCTATTGAGCGAAGGAAGGAAAGAAAAGGAGAGAAAGTAAACATGCGTAAATTTTCAAGTGATTTTATAAATTAAATCACTTAGAATTTTAATTTATAAATTATAATTATAATTTAATTTATAATTAATAAAATTATAATAAAAATTAACCACAAAATATTTAATTCAAAATAGAGGTGGTGATCGCCAGAGATAGATATGAAGGAGGTAATCGGCAGAGATAGATAATAAAAATAATTTAAGTACTGCTACTTTATTGCAATATTATTTTATATTTTAGAATTATTTGCTAAATTTTTAGAAATCAGTGGTTAAAATTTAAATTTTACAAGAAATATATATATATAAATAAGATCCCTGTGGATTTCAAAATCAATACTTCTGTTAGGGTATTAATATTTCTGTTGGGGCCTGGTATATCTAGATGACTTAGGCATGGGCCACGTCCCCCTTCCTACTAGATCTTAGACTAGATTATAGTGTGATCATGGATAATAAATAAAAACCAATAATTGCAAAAAAGGTGATGATTTTTAGGCTTCTAAACGCAGCAGAAAAATGCGAATACTATATTTCTACAACAATGTCGCATGTTAAATAAATATAGTTTAAATTTTACTTTACAACCATAAAGAAAAAAAATATATATAATTGAAACAGTTGTAGGGTTTTTAAATGGTACATAAATAGTACAATTTTGTTACTGAAATACCTAAAAATATTTTGACAACTTATTACAGGCAGTACATAATTTACGCTATTAATGTACAAAACAATTCATTTATAAACTAAATATTTTTCTTCGTAGATATTTTTTTCGCTCTGCGAATAAATAAATTATATTTCCACAACCTTATTTCCACAACCACCAATATCCTTTAAAGGTACACTTTCCGTTATTAGCAGGGAGGGGACATTTAAAGCTGCTTTTAAACTATAGATCCTACATTGATAACCAAAATTTAAGATGCAGTCAAGTATGGACACATACCCTGTTTCCATGAAACTGAAGAGTTGTCCAAAGGAAAAGTAAAAAACTTAAAAGTAGCATGTAAGCTGTGCACACATAATACAAAACCACCCCGTGTACTTTAGAAAAGGCACCGCTTTGTGGGAGACGACTAATATGCAAATACAGGTGGTGATTCAATAGAATGCTTTAATCGTGCAGCACCCATTTCGTGGGACCACAGAAATTCACTGCTGAGGAAGGTTTGACTTTTCGAGAGTAATATTGCCAAGGGTTGAGTTGTTTTACCTCTGAGAGACACTTCTCTTGTACACAATGGGCTAAATATCACAAAAGTCCCCAAAGACTCAGAGTTGGGTAGAATAAAGAGACCCAATGGACAGCTGTAAGAAGACAGACCTCTCGTCAGAGCTATCCAGCGTGTGTTTTAACATACAGAAAGCACACACGCCACAACTTTAACGTCCCATGACGGACAATTTTGCAAGCCCATCGGTGTCCTCTTTATGACCGAGGGAAGGGTGGGGGTTAGTGGAGATAAATTTTGAAGCTGTCACAATTGGGACTCGAAGCTGGGAATTATAGATTACGAGCTTAGTCTGCTACCTACTGCACACACACAAACACCCCGCTCGGTCTGCCAAGATCGGTTAAGGTTCACACGAGTAACAGATGATAACTATCTTGTTCATTACTAAAACAGAATGAAACTTTATTCCGACCTTATAACTGCCACAGGACAGACTGTCCCACGTTAAACCATATTTCATAGACTCCAGAAAAAGAGGTCTGCATTCACAACCCGTGATTTGTATCTTCCAACCTCAATCAAGTGAAAGACCCATTTCAACTGGTGTCGTGAAAATCTAAACTAGACCCTGGATCAATAATCCAATAGAATGTTCACTGATGAATACTTCATATTCAGAACGAATCAATCTATACTATCTTTTTTTTTTCACGTCTCCACATCTGAAGAGAAGAGAATAAATAACCTCCCCCTTTCATGAACTTTAAGATGAGGCCCACTATGAGAGAGCTATGGGAGCTCTGGGCTGATGGATGGTCTGAGCAGACATAATGTACAACGAGTGTATGTAGTTCAACATCAAAAGAGGAGCTTTGACTGATCGAAGGATAGAGACAAAATGCTTAGACAATATGTCAGATTGAAGGAGTACAGCAGACCATAAATTTATTGTGATGAATTAGAGTGCTTGCTCCCATAGACAAAATGGCGAAGGAATTTCGTTACAAGGTGTATATAATCTGAATGAAGTCACCACCGAGAACTACAGACTTAAATCCCAGCTAACATTTATGGGATGATCTAAGGAGACAAGTATCTAGTCATCAAACACCAAAGAAAACTATTTTGCTTCATGACCTAATGTACTTTCACGTTGTATATCAACTGCTTTTTAAAACTTCGTTTGTAATTATTGAACATTAGTAACTTTATACCATAACTTTAGACAATGGGTGCAGTTATTTTACACATTCTAAGAGATGAAACACGAAAATTATTACTTGAATGGAAAAGTAACACCAGAAACTAGTATACCTCTCTTACACTGGCATCCTTAGACAAGTGTACTATAACGTGTATGGAATACAGCCAGTCATATGCTAAATGTTTAGTTATTAACCTGATTTCATCCTTTCACATCGAAGGAAGTGAACGTCATGTAAAAATAAGGTCAGGCCCAGGCATCCACGAAGAGCATCTGAGTCGACCTTGCTGACTTACCCATCCATCCCTCGGGTTCCATTTCCAAGGCTTTGTTTTCGTATGCATGGTTAAGGATGTTGTCTGCAGCCGACGCCCTCTGTTGCAGCTCCACGCGATCGTCAGAGCCGTAACTGCTTCGACTTGGCGCCCTTTGTCGGTCAGCCACCAGGCTGCGTCCACTCCTCACGCTGGCTGCCGGCAATGTCAGAGATTCATAGTCCGTTGGATATGACAAGCGATGGGACTTCCTTCCTAGTCCACCCTCGTAATCCGGTGGAGGAGTATTAGGTCTGTGGCCATTAGGAGTTCGAGGAGAACTGTCTGCTTCATATGCTTCGTAGGGTATGGGATACGTGCAAGGGGTGATCTGTACATCGGAATCGAAAGGCTAGAAGAAAGTGAAAAAATAATTACTCCACGGCAGTTACAAATCAGTCATGCAATTGGTTCAAATTCCAACACATCAATCATGAAATTTTCATCAGTCATGGAATTGTTTTAATTCTAACACATCATCAGACATCAATGATTGATGTGTTAGAATTATGTAGATTCGCGATTGGTTTCACTCGGTGGTCGCGATTTAGCAATGGGTTTAATTTTAACACATAAATCATGCAATTGGTTCTAATTCTAACACACCAATCATGCAATTGGTTGGTCTAATCATAACACATAAATTATGCAATTGGTTCTATTATAACACATGGATCATACTCTGGTTCTAAAGCAATGCTAACAATATTTTTCCGGAATACGACATTTATATTTAACAGTATTCCGTAATCACTCTAATACATTTTTTCGCAATGTTTTTTTTTCTATAATAATAACATATCTACATTTTTTAATTTTTTTACCCAAAAATATACAACTTTTGATTTTCAGGAAGATGGGTCATGCATTTTTGCACAAGCCCGCGCGTTCTAACTCAGCATTATAAACAATCAATATTCGAATCTCCCAGTCTTTGATGGTGCAGACCCTATGATAACTAAAACATAATTCGTACATTTTTTATTCCAGTCGAGAGTGTAGGAACTCGTCGATCTACAACACATTAACTCCGTTTTTACTCTTATGTGATTAAGTTTGTTTCAGCAAAGTGACCGAAATAGGGCTATTTACAGATTAAGAGCAATTCCACAAATGTAGGTTAAGTAAGTAGTCGAGGCTAAACGCTCTCTTCTATTGGTTCAGAGTAATACTTGTTAAGAGTATACTTATTTATACTACAGGAATGCAAAAGCATTTCTAGCGCAATTAGAATCCCATTCTCCGAACATTACATTACGCTTTACATTTCGTAAAAGAAGAAATCACTAATTTTTAAAGGAGATTTCAGATCGCTCTAATGGGCTGATTTTTAATTCTTACGTTGAATTCTCAATGTGCTCTGTACATCTTCTGTCAAGTATAAACATCGGTGAATTTTTGGTAAATGGGCCTTGGGCTCACATATTTTTGGTAATGGGTAAATGGGCTCACATATGCCGTGGTAATGTCGAAATAAAAATTATTTGAATTATATTGGAACCGATTTTAACAGTGGATTCGAATGAAAAATTGTTATGCCTAGTTTGTGTGAACTCGGCAAATTATACCCCTCTCTTTCTGCAGCGCCTTTTCAAATGGCAGCCTATATTAGTGAAAGTAGGCCCAGATTTAGTTGGGGAGGGATAACACCCCCCCCCCCCCCCACCACCACCACAAGTGATTAGAGAAAGTTATCGGAAGGAGACCTACTGGGCAGCAGTTAGGAGACAGATGGTAACTTCCATGTCAAAGCCATCCAGTGTGTTCTTTAACGCGCACAGGGTATAGCTCTCCCTCACACGGAGGTCAAGATTCCATCCGATTGATGGCAACCCCTATTGACCAAGGGTAGGGCGTTTGTTTTCAGGAAATAACTCTCAACGCTAGCCCAGGTGGGACCCTAACCTGGGAACTGCAGACTACGAACCTGGCACGCTACCGACTGAGCCACTTCGCCCCACGTTTGTGCGAAACCCGAAATAACCACAAATGCAACATAACCTTTAAATGATTGTCTTTGAGGAATTTCACTTTTGAATCATAATGTTAACATATTTAATTCTATATTTATGATAACGTTACGACAGATGAACGTGCTACATAAATTTATGAAAAACGCGTCCTGAACGCTCCTGTATGCTTGAGAGTTACGTCACCAACGACATCGAACGAACTTGACTGAGAGAATAAGGAATAAGTGTAATTAAGAGGAAATATAATTGCGAAGGAACACCTAGTTTGCTTTGTATGTGCACTAAAGTTTAGAGAAAAAATGATTTTATTTGGTGTGTTCGCGTAGATTAAATAAATTTACTTAGTGTGATCGTGTTAGTAACCTATTGGAGGAAAAGAAGAATTCATCGTTTGAAGCGTAGTGATCAACGTCTGAAAAGAACTGGTCCTGAGAAACAAATATACTTAGCTGCAGTTTTAGAGTACTTGAAGTCTAAAACCTTAGAAAGAAGTCATTTGATGCACAGCTATTTAGTTATTTAGGAATTGATAAGGTTATTCTCGATAGATTGCAGGTTTGTTCACATATATGATTTGTGTTGATTGACTTTCATTTATATAAATGTTTTAATTCATAATTTTGTAACAAATTAAATTATTTTAGAATTATAATTGCTAAATACTTTTTGAACTCACTCTCAGTTTCCAACCATTTAATTCATAAAAATTTCCTTTTTTTAAATAATGCGCCCCATGTTTGTTCGAAACCCGAAATCAGCACAAAAACAACTTACCTTTAATAACATTACCTTTTAGTCTTTTAGTCAACATTACCAAAAATAACATTACCTTTTAGTCTTTGAGGAATTTCACTTTTGAGTCATAATGTTAACATATTTAATTCTATGCTTATGACAACAACGAAGGTTACCCGAGACAGATGATTGAAACAATTCAACCGGACTTTCGACTGAGCTTATCTCCATTTCTGTTTGGCTATGTAGGCAATTTCTACTGTAATCAAGTTTATGAAATGAAAAGCAATAGTGATTCAAATGGTTGGAACTCTCCGTTATAGCGTTGATAACACTGGTAATCCTTTTATATTTTAGAATTAAATAATTAGGGTACCATGTACATCCTATCAAAGACCCATTGTAATCATCGAATTGAAACTATCTTCAGTCATTTAATCGATACTTATTATTGGAGTTATTACGGTCTAAGTTCGAAATGGTGAAGTCAAAGATCTTTTTACTTATACTTATCTTCCTATTGCTTTTGGCTTTGACATTTGTCAGTTGGTCAGTTTGTCGATTGACAAAAGTTGTTCCACCATATCTTTCGAGCGATGGAGAAGCTTAATGATTTATGTGCCAAATGAAAGTTTTTGACGCGGGGAATGCCATAGGCTATAAAAAAATTGACCTCCCATGCTTTCTTCCCCCAAAAAAAGGGGAAACGTGAAAACTATTCTTAAGCTATACATCCAGAACGTAAAGGCCGAAAGTAAGAAGCAATACGTCAAATGAATGCTTCTGACGCGGCGAACGTGGTAAGCTACGAAAAATTGGCCCACCCATTCTTTCTTCCTCCCTAAAAAAGGGTGAAATTTAAATTATTGTTCCCTTATATCTCCCGAATGCGAGTGCGGAGCGTAACGAGCTATGTGTCAAATAAAAGCTTGTGATGCGGGGAGTGTCGTAGGCTTAAAAAAAATTTACCCCTCCCCCATGCATTCTTCCCCACTAAAAAAGGGGAAATGTAAAAACTACTGTTCCGCTATATCTTCAGAACGTGAATGCCAAAAGTAACAAGTTATACGTCGAATAAGGGCTTCTGAATCGGGGAATGTCTTAGGCTATGAAACATTGACCCACCCATTCTTTATCCCCCCTAAAACGGGGGAAATATGAAAATGATTGTTCCCCTATACAATACCTCCTAGAACGAACAAAGCCCACCAACTTTTTTTGACGTCACACATACTAGGCTATCGCTGCGCTTCGCTGATGGTTATTTCAGAACATCGCTTCATTTGAATGAAGTTGAAAGGGAAATTATTGCCAATAGTTTCAAATGAACCAATTTTTAAAGCAGATGAAATTTATCAATCTTTGAATAAAAATAATTCCTCGACAAAAATGTAAAAAACGGAAAATATATCTGCCGAATTTTGTCGTAAGGTAAACAAAAGTAGTTAAAATTCAATCACTGTATCCTTTCTGATAACAATTTCAAGAAACAATAAGAAACTTTTAGAATATTTTGATGTGTTCAGTAGTTATTCAACATTCTTCTTGTAATAACATTTTTTCACTGAAAACAAATAAATAAAATCTCAGTTAAAAACAATGTGTCTTTCACGATTTCAAACAAACCAAAATTACAATAGTGTGAAAATTATCAATTATTACAAGTTTAAGTAATTTTTCATAAACATTTACATAAAATAACAAAATAACACTGGGCAACAAATTTTCATAAAAGTCATGCCTCTGAAATAAAAATAGCCATTTCTTAAAGATTTCAAGGTACTGAATTTCAAGGTAATTTCAAGGTACTGAATTTCAAGGTAATGAAGTTAAGGTGACATTTAATGAAATTTAAATTAATTTAATTATTATTTAAAGTTCAATTTAATGAAAACAATTTAAAATGCTAATATTTAATGCTAATTTAAGGTGAAATTTAATGAAAATTGGCTACGATTTCTGAGAAATCCGCAATACTTTCTTATATAATAGAGTAATACGTATATATGACAGGTATCAGTAAAACACCGACTCCATTTCCAACGTCGCTTTGCCTGTCGCATGTACAGCTGCTCACGATCATCCCTGGCGAGTGTCCAACAGTAGTCAGCAAACATTGAAGTGGACCAGTTTCCCTAGTATTGTTATGTGCTGATTTTACATCACGCATAACGATTTATTTTTTTTTTATTAATTTCTTCCTGGATTGAGATTTTTGTTTTTCTCCAACACAAAGGGAGGTGACTAACAGGATGGACACGTCAGGAGTGGGTGGAAGTCGCAGCTGCCCCGACGGGCCACACACACGGAACACCCAGCGCCAGATCTCATGACATTCGATATCACATGGCACAGCGCCCCGTGGGTGGATGCCAGGCGGAATCACATTTTCTTCTCTTGCAGTGGAGGTCCAGCTGGAATGGTCTGGGGGGTGCGAAAGTCTGCTGACAGTAGTGCCGATTTTACACGAGAAGCTGTGTTCGCCCCCATAGCAAATGCAGATGCAGAACTGGACAACCGTGTCCAGTGTTGTAGGAACGAACGAGGAATCCCGTTTTTCCCAGGCGACGATGTCAACCTCACAGACCCCCTGGGGAGAATTTATCACTTGTACGTTCCTCTGCAGATGCTACAGATGGTTTGCACATACCATTTTCGTGGGAAAACAAGGGGGAAGGGACGTGGGAAAATTGTAGCAAGGGACAGAGGACTTGAGTTGAACCCGAGATTTGTAACAGGGCAGACAGCACTGAGATTTTAGAGAGAGCAGTTGGACGGGACAGCCAGAACTCTGGGCGGGCCAGATTCAGTATCGGCATATTGGAATCAGTGGAAATGACTGCAGGACTTTGAATAAAAAGCAGTGTGATTTGATGTGTTAACGCAAGGATATCCCTATGAATGAGTTGCTCCCTAAAATTAGAAGCAGAGAGACGAGAATTTGCTTCCGAAGCGCCTACCAGTGAAGGGCACTCTCCCCTTCCCAACATTCCCACGATGAAGTAGTAGCCGCCTCTCTTCGCCACAGACAAATTAGTCAATAGTGTATGTGGTGGTCAACTGAGGCCCCATCAGCCGCAGTACGACGGAGATGTGTTCCCAGTCATCGGCTAAAGGACTGTCCTTCTGTCTTGTCCCTCTTGACTGTCCTTCTGTCTTTTACCAACAAAGGATGGTGATGTCGAAGATTGAAGCGATAGACACCACATTTCCCATTCAGAGTTGTATATCCAAGTTCACGTACTAAGAAAACGTACACGGAAACCGTCGAGGTCTAGAACTATACAGATGTTTTGCATGGCTGTACTAGTTCGAGTATCTGGAGACAAAAACATTTGACATCTTCACACAGGTAGAGTCTACAAATGTCTCTGCCGTTTACGCCTCAGAGCCTGCACGACATTCTGTGGCAGTCCCGGGGGTAAGGTTTTGGCAGCTTCATCACCAGAGGTCCTCGTAGCCTTGTAGGCGGAGGCAGCGTGGTGTCGTCCACGAGAACAGCCCGTAGCACCGGGCCACTAAGTCCAGGTCATGGCAGCATCTTAATAGTGACTGGCGGAGGTGGTGGCACTGGCAGAGGAGGAGGAGGTACAATCACAGGTCCACGATACACAGGCCAGCGTTCTCGGAAGTGTGGTGGATTGGTCTCGTACCCCGAGTCCTCGTCACTCCCCCAAACACCAAAATCCAGACCGTCACCCATAACGTGTGGCTCAGAATAAATGCCAAACCTTTTCAACGGTTATATACCGTCAGAACCATGACCTTTACACATCACCCCATCGGATAAACGCGTGACACAGAGCAAAGTACCTATTACTGCATCAGCCAATCGTTGCTACCCATGCAATTATTCCGAGTCTTGCATCAGCCGGTCCAAGGGAAGGAGGGGGCTTAAAATATAGGTAGGGCTTAAAATATAGATCAACCAGGGGGTCTGCAAAAGGAGGAGAGCTTAAAATATAGGTAGGTCAACCGGGTGAGTCTAAAATAAAGAAAAATCGGAGAATTAGAGTTAAAATAAGGGTTTTTTGGAAAATTAGTGTTCCTCACTGTCAACAGATGGCGCCAGGGTTTTTTTTAATAAGGGGGAAGGAATTTTTTTTATAAGGGGGAATAATTTTTAATAAGGGGGAAATTCAAAAATCGAGGAATTAGAATTAAAATAGGGGTTTTTGGGAAAATAGTGTTCCTCACTGTCGCCAGATGGCGACAGGGGTTTTTTCATAAGGGTGTAGGAATTTTTTATAAAGGGGGGAATCAAAAATCGAAGAATTAGTGTTAAAATAGGTTTTTTTTTGGGAATTAGTACTCTTCATTGTCACCAGATGGCGCCACGGGTGAACAGGATTTTTTTAATACGGTGGAGGAATTATTAATTATGAATTGTGAATATTAATTAGTTATTAATTGGATATTAATTAGGGGGCATGGCCTGTGACGTCATAGGGGAAAGCACTAGTGGGGGTACCGTATAATGTGACTATACTACTAACATAGATGCAGGTGTCCCACAATGTTCTTTGTTGGGCCCTGCTCTATTCAACTTCTATATGCACGATCTCCCTGATTAATCATCCATTCCATCCTATCATGACGGCACTTTACGCTGATGACATTGCTATACTCTCTTCATCCCTGAGCCCCAGCCTGGCCATCAAAAGGTTGCAGCTTGGGATGGACAAAGTAGAGTGCTGGTACTCAAAATGGAAAGTCAAGATTAATCCAGATAAAAGCCAGTAAGTTCTTTTCTCTAGAAAGAAGATTGTTAATCCTAATTCTCCTAAAATATTTCGAGTTGAAACATCCTGGACACAACGGTGAAATACCTTGGTTTTTTTCTACATAAAAACTTTGTTGGGATACACTTATTGATCATGTGCTCTCAAAGGCTCAAATCATCAGATGTAAACTTGCACCCTGATATGGTGAAGCTCGAAACTGCATCCAGAAAATAAATTATTTCTTTATAAGACTCTTTTGCGGCCAGGCCTGATGTATGCCTCATCAGTATGGGTAATACTACCAACACCAATGTCAGTAGGCTTCAGAGTTCCCAAAATAAAATCCTCATATCTGTGGTCAGTACTCCCTGGTTTGTGAAAAACAAGACCATTCACAATGATTTGAGCACTGACCACATATAAACTCATATTCGTAGGCTCGCGCTGACCTTTTTCGAGGCAGTGGGTGATAATCCTTATGATATAATTAGATTTTTGATTCATTATGATCCATTGGTTTTAAACCAATTCAAGCGTCCTAAGATTGTGGTGTATGATACCTGCATCTTTAACTTTTAGTTGTGCTTTTTATAGCAAATTTGTTTTGCCTTTGTGGCCCCTTTGCGATTTATGTGTGTTAACTTTGTTATTGCCAATCAGGCATTATTTTAGACTTCGAGATATAAGCCCTAGGCTTGGAGCTCAAAAAATTAATTCAAGATATCAGATATCAGCTCTAAGTTGTATTGACCTATATCACCTGAACGCGAGTGCCGAATGTAACGAGCTATGCGTCTAATGAAAGCTTGTGACGCAGGGTATGTCGTAGGCTAAAAATATTAACCCCTTGCCCCTCCCCCTAAAAACGGGAAATGTGAGAGTCGTTCTGCTCTATCTTCCGAACGCGAGGGCCTACAGTTACGAGTTAGGTGTCGAATGAAAGCTCGTGTAATGACCGTAGTAAACTATTTCGAATTTTGCCCCTACTATTTCCCGTGATAAAAAGGGGAGGGGCGGATTTTCGCGAAGTTCTACTTTGATGAGTCGTATTTCAAATTAATTCTTGTCACGTCTCCAATGTCTTGGCCTACCTCAAACATGACTCCAAAAGGGAGGCTATAAAGTTGATTATAATATTTATAATATTCTGACAGATTGCAGATCTGCTTTATACTCGATAGAAAAAAATATTTTGGAAAATAAATATTCTAGTTCAATCTGTGATATATTACATTTAATGATTTATATAAAAAAAGTAAAAATTATTATAATTCAGTGACTACCTAGCCACTGTGGAAATGAAGGAAATGTTTTAGCTGACTCACATGCCAAAGATGCAATCAATGTAACTGACCCTATTGATATTTCCATATATGATATACTAATTAAAAATAATCTTAAGTCATCAGAAAAATATAGAACTCAACAATTACTTTAAAGTTCAAAGTTCTGTTAAACATCAGTTTAGATATCAACTTGATCAAAATATGTGTTCATTGCTAAAAATTATAATATCTAGAAAGTATTTTTATAATATATTAAAATTTTGATCTTGTACTGCAATGTTAAACAGTTACTTTGAAAAGATGAAGAAATCAGAGAGCAAAAATTGTACTTTCTGTAACTGTGAAGAAACTATTTCACATGTTTTTTTAACTGTTTACATTATGACAAGAAGGTAAAAATCATTTTCAGAAATTATCTCAACTAGGAATAAATCAGTTTACAAGTTATGTTGAATTTCCCAGCAGTTGAAGTCAAAATGAAAACTACAAGTTTCTTATTAACTTCCTGTTCACGACATCATTGTTTAACAGGATATAACCGGTTTTCTACTGAAACAATGAGAAAGCTCGACCAATCAGATTTCAGTTTCTGCGGTTACGCTTATGCATTTCAATCTTTGTACTTTACTGTTACCAACAAACTTTGTACTGTACTTTGTTGTTACCAACTTTGTACTTTGTTGTTACCAACAAAACTGTTCTGTAATGGAAATTTGCTTCTTCACAGCCTGACTTTGATTAGTGAATACCTCTAATATGTATGCATATATTTAATATATTAGTATTACTCAGATATTTATTTTCAAACCTTAAACTATTTTTTATTTTATTATTAAAAATAAAGAGCTATTAAATTTTGTAACTATGACATTTCATTAATAATGATAATATATATATATTTGATATCTATAATATTTAAAAGTTCTCTTGTTTTTCTTAATACTTTTTATATTGTTTTTAAATGAACCTGGTATAGAAGGGCCTGGCCCTAACATCACCATGGTTCGTATAATTTAATAAATTTAAGAAAAATGAGTTAGATGTATAAATAAATATAGGGAGTAAATGTGCTAGATATTTTTGAGTCATGTATCATATGAAAGCTTTTGAAGGTAAGTGTTTTTAGTGACAACAACGAAATATATATATATAAATTTAAAAATTTAAAAAAATACCTATCTTCTTATAGGACCCTAAAAAGTATAAAATAAATCTAAAGCATATCGACGGTGCAATCAGTCATTGAATTCGCAACTATTTTATAGCGCAACTATTTTATGCAAAAATGTATTATTTTTGCATAAAATAGTCAAAAAAGTTTAATTGTTTCTTTTTCGTGTATTCCCTAGCGCAATTGTATTGTAATTTTTGTGAAGAAAGGAAATATATGATAAGCAGGGTTGGGAGAGATCTTCATAATAACTTTTACCCGTGGATTCTCGAAGGCTGTCTCAACATCAAATTTCTCGCAAATTGTCACAAACAAATTTTGTGTCCCTGACAAGTATCTCCTAAATATGTCCAAATATGAAAGGTCTTTAAACAGCAATGCCTTAAATCAATGCAATCGCATAATTTTCATGAACGTTAGTTTTACCCCTAGCTTTTTTTCGATTATTCAGGCTCACAAATTACGAATTAACATGGATTTCCAATTATTCAAGTACATTTGTATGAAATTTGCTTATTGTGTCTTAAAATGAAAGGAAAATTCGGTTTAAACAGAAATTTCGAATTAAAGAATTTGGAATTAGCCAGGTTTTATTTTATTTCTCCCTGGCCTTAGAGAGAAAATAGGCCTCACAATTTTTGTGGAAAAAGGAAGTCTGTGATAAGTGAGGTTGCGAGAGATCTCCATAATAACTTTTGCCCATGGCTTCTCGAAGGCTGTTTCAATATTTTCTTTGTTTTTGACGTAGGAGTGGTCTAGTGAAAAGGTTATAATGCTTAAAGTCTCCCGAAGTGGTTCATTATAGCGCATTAAAAGCATGACACAGCAAATTGCAGACTATCAGTTCTAATGAATTCTACAGATTTCAGTTATTAATTTTCACTAATCTTCTTCACGAACGTTTACCATTTAAACGAATCCATGTCACCTGAGATACGTATATGAGGTACTCTTATCGCTGATGAGGTCCGTTCAACAGAAACATGGCAAAGATTGGAATCCGTCAATTGACGTTAAAGTTGAAAAATTATTTCTTTTGCAGAGATCTTATTAGTGGATATGATGGTCAACAGTCAGGGCCAGATTTATACTTCACGCACCCATAGCGAACGAAGAAGTAGTGTGCCCTTATATATGGTCAACTTGTAATTATTTTTTACTTTCTCAACCATGAAGGAAAGAAATAATGTGGGGATTTTAATGAAAAATAATACAATTTTTTAAAAAGTATTGTAAAAATTAATGATTTAAATTATTATTTTCCGTAGCACATAACTTGCGATATTCAGTATGCAGTAACATTTAAAAATAAAATTATTGTTTATTTGAAATTTAAAGTTCTTTGATCCTCACTTTGTGTTGCTCTGCGATTGAACAAATTACACTAAATTATAAACAGTATAAAAATAATTAATTGTTTATAATTAGTAATAAATTATAAACAAATAAACATTTTTTTTGTGTGAATGCAAAGTTATATTCAAAGTTTCTTAAATATGAAATAAATCTTTTGCAACTAAATGTCATAGAAATTGAATATTTTAAAATATTCCCTAAAATTTATTTTGAGCAATATTTGTGTACTATTTAAAGGGTTCTGAAGACTATTTATCAGCAGTGTCGATAGTCGCAAGAATTTACCTCAGTTACCAAATCTCTTTCATTCACATCCAAATGTCTCAACTCATGTACCTCGTTTGTACCAAATCGTATACTAAATGAAATTTTAAAAGTTTATGCAATGGTTTTCATTTTCCACCAATTTTGAAACAGTGTTTATCAGGAACATAACAGCAGTGTCTGCTGTCAAATATGTATTTCAGCTTCAATACAATTACTATTTAAGCATTAAAAGAATATTGTTTAAAATCAAGATTCGGATAAATTTGTTATAAGTTCTATGATTAATCTCTTGCAACTTTTTTTCTGTAAAAAAAGCTTATTTTGAAAGTTATGGAGCTTTAAATTGTGGTTTTTCCATTCTCATATTAGGGAAGTATCCCAAATATGTTTGTAAATATGGTAGATATCCTCACAACTCATATTCTTTTAGAAGTTTACTTTCGGTTGTCAAGAGATAGGGTATTTTTGGACAGTTAATAATACCTATTTGTATTAATAATAAGAATGATATACAAAAGTATTCTTTCACTCTAAGAACTGAAAAGGACGTAATTCTGTTGATACTGGGTTGCGTTGTTTTACTTCTGAGCGGCACTTATTTGCACACCATGGGCTAAATGGCCAGGTCATATGGACCCCGAAGGCTCAGAAAAGGTTGGGGGAGGGAACCCACTGGAACAGCTGTTGGTAGACAGATGGTAGCCTCCCGTCAAAGCCATCCAGCGTGTTCTTTAACGTGCACAGGGTATGGCTCTCACGCACACGGGGTCACGGCTTAACGTTCCATCCGACGGACGACGGTCTTTCCAAGCCCATCGGTGTCCCCTACTGACCGTGGGCAGGGCGGGGAATTTTGTGGAGATAAATCTCAACGTTGACCCAGCTGGGACTCGAACCTGGGAACCACACATTACGAGCCTGGCGCGCTACCGACTGAGCCACCCCCGCCCCCAGTTGATACTGAAACAAATCATAAACGTTATCGGCCCTATTACGGTGGCGACCCATAACTCAACATGGGAATCCGGCCCTGATGTGTTATAAAAATATCGTGGATTATAAATTATAAATGATAAAAGTTTCAATACATTAAAGACGAATTGATCATGCCGTTTGTGCGATTTTATCTATTCATTCAATTTTTAATAGATGTCAGATCTTTAATCTGCAGGAGATATAGGATGCTTTTTGCTACTTAACCGTGCGAAGTTTTCGTATAACGTAATACAAATAATACAAGTGAGATATATACTTCACTTATTTTGTAAAATTCAATTCGTTATTTTTCTTCAGCTATAAATAAGACCAAGTTATAAAAAATTTCTCTTTTCTGTTAGAAAAAAAAATTAGTTTATAAAACTTATAAAAAATATTTCTTACCAATCTTTTTTTCTTCAACTGTTCTATTTCCTTTATTCTCTTCCAAACGAAATAGACCATTGCCACCTAGTTGAGAGAAAAATTAAAGGGAAGGGTTATTCGCAATTCGAAACAAGCTAAAGTGTTGTTTTTACTTTTGTACAAAAGTGTTTTAAAATATTTTGGATTTATTTTGAAACTTAAAATCTTAATTTTAATTTCTTGAAATTAAAATCCACTTCGATTCGTTGCAACAAATAAAACTTAAGTAAGACACAAAATTTTGTTGAATTTAATTAAAGCAGTAATACACAATTTGTTCACTATAGAGTCCTAAGGGTACAAGATAATAAAACAACAGATAATTCGTCTGATACCAGCCACATTGGATCAGCAAAATGAAAATTCTCAACCGAAGATGATCACCAATATCCTAAGATTTATCCTTTGGGATAAAGAATTACAGGGCTAAATATCTTTAAGAAAAAATGAGGTAAATTGAGTTAATGATATTAAGTATATTTTTTAATCTTTTATATCTGAAAAATTTATAAAGCATATTTTGCAATACCTTGAAAAGAAAGGTAAAAAAATGCAAAATAGCTCGTAGCAATAAGTTAATAAATAATTTGTTGATTCACTCAAAACTAGAAGTCTAGCGAATATGAAATAGAATATGAAATGCTCGTTTTCAAAGAATAAAAAGATGTTCGCCTCTCATCGCTAGAGGAAAGGAGACAAGTCACGTCTGTCAATGTAACTTCTAGTTTGTAGTGAATCAAACAAATTATTAACTTATTGCTACGAGTTATCTTGCATTTTTACGTTCTTTTCAAAGCATTGCAAAAATGTGCTTCTAAGTTTTTCAGCTACAGAAGATGCATTTAATATCATTAACCCAATTTTTCCCCTTGACCAACACTATCACCTAAATACTAAACTTCTACTATGCATTAATCGTTGTTCAATTTTCGGATCAAAGTCAGAATCATTGTTAACTATTTATTGAATGTACGTTACTGTTAACTGTTGAACCAATTATCGCGATATTTTAATACAAGAAACTGGTGTTTCTTTTCCTGCATCTTCATTACCTACAAGACGCTACACCTATCCGACGAATTCTTTTTTAGAATTCTCCTTTCAGATAGAAAAGTCTAATAATTTTAAGCTTGGTTTTATTAGTAAACTATCAGATTCTTGATTGATATTGAGTAATGTTTCTTGGATCCCAAAATTTCCGCAGCAAAAATTCTTAACTTGAGCTTATTTAAGACGAAGATTGAAAAGGTTTAGTGGATAGTTTCGTTACAACATGATAACATAGCTGTTAAATTCTTCCTTTCAGAAAACTAAAATAATACCTACATTAATAATCCAAATGATTGGTCCACCTCTAGAAAACAGGATCGCACAAAGAACATAAAGATTTTCCAGCACAATACGTTCACGAAGTCCTGCAACATCAATGTCGTCTTCCTGAATGAACAATGAGGTTAATTAGCATGAAACAACTTACGTTATCCATTATGCGTTACAACAAAATGATCCCATTACCATATTAAATCGCCAAAAATAAAATCAAAATGTAAAAATTAAATTTGAATTTTTTTTTATTCTGTCTAGTTTCGATTCCATATCGCTTGTTCAATCTAATAGCCAAATCACTCACACCTTTAGGTGTCAACTCTAACCGGTCTCTCTAATCGGTTTATAGAGGTACGAACTCTGTACACCGATCTGGACTTCAGTTCAGTCCTAGGTACACCTATCCCTCGATTTACATGGTACTCAATTTACACGGTTTCAGTTTTACACGTTAAAAAATGAAACTAGTCTTGCTTTACACGATTATAGACTCGGTTTTATATGGTAGGATTGATTTTTTTATGTATGTAGATAAAATACATAATATGGAATAACAGTGGTTTTAAAGGGAGATTATTAGATTGTCATCCTAAAGTAAAAATCAATTAAATGGTTTTAATTAATATCATTATTTACAAGAATAAATAGATAATAGTAAATTCCCTTAGTAATGAAATCGTAATCTGTATGTCAAATGTTGTGTTAGTTCTCTAGTCATTCCCTAAAATTATGTTCTTGCCATTGTAATGCAATCTGTTTCGCGATATCATAATGAAATGAAGCCTGTTTTTGAATCGGCAGTAAGATCTAACTTTTCTAGACTGAAATTTTCAGATCAGTGAAACCGTGTTTGTCTAATTTTTAGCAGCAGGTTTGACTTTGTAGACTATTGTATAAATTAGAAAGCAGCTATTTCGTAAATACACTTTTCCATAAAATATATAAATGCGAATTTTACGAAATAAAGCACTAAGTGTTCATCCAATGCTTCATTATTCTAAGATTATCTGAATTAGTGCGGATTAAGTATAATATAATGTTATATTAATGCTTTTTATTATTGTTGAACTGAAACTTGAGATAAATATGTAGAAATAAAACTTTCAATGTACATTTTATTCATAATAAGGTTTTTTTTTTACCTTATCCCCCTTTTTATCTTGCTTTTAAAAACACCAGAAAATAGTTTCAATTGTCGTCTGTAGACATAGAACTTATTTGTTTATAGAAATAAATTAGAAATTATTTTCGTATTGGATAAGTATTGATGAAACATTACGATTTGTACTTACGAAATCTTCCTAAGGGTGAAAAAGTTTAAAATTCCAGCATTTCAAACGACTATTGCAAAGGATGTATTTACACTAGAAATTTGAAATTTCGCTGGTCGAATGTGAAGGTCACAAAGTTTCCATAGGCAACAATGAGTTGACCCTTTACCTTTACGGGGATGGCAAAACGCAAAGTTTGTGTTTTAAGAGATAATTGTTTGTTTTCAGAGAACAACAAAAAAATTCTTTTTAGGTTGAATAGGTATTGATGAAATATTACGATTTGAATTACGACTTTTTAAAATGTCATGACAATTTCAAGCACAAAAATATTGATGTTTAACTCAAGTGGAAATTTCTTTCGAGTTAAATTTCTGCAGCACAGAATTTAACAGCCTGTTATTATTGATAACTACTGATATATACAGCAAGTACTACTGATTTTTCCAGCAAGTCTACGATTAGAATGAGTTTGATCTTGTCTATCCTAAACAGATATCCTTACAGCCGATTCAGTATCGCAGACGTTTCAGTGAGGATCATCATAGTCAAAGCTAAAAATCTAATCATTATTGGTAGCTCAATAATAAAGAGCAGTTGACATGTAGTCAGGGATTTAAATCTCATGTATGTCATCAATTTTCTACGTTTAAAAATATCGTGAACTTTCAATAGAAAAAAAGTCTGTGAGTAATTAATAAAAGCTGAAAATAGTGATCATTTTCAACCATTAGTTATGGGTATTGTGCCCCTGCAGGTTTAAAAAAAGTCAAGCTTTCACATTGTCAAAGTACACCCAATCTAAGTTTTAGTAGCATTTTGAAGATGACAAGATACATCCACTGCTAATTCATCTAGTGTAAACCTTTCTTTTAAGAAAAACGCATACATTGATTGTATTAGATAACGGTTCCTCGAACTTTTGCCTTTCTCCCCCACCCCACTCTACCCCAAAAAAAGAAAAAAAAATACTGTTTTTCAAAGTTCTTAAACATTGAAAAATCCAGGACGGAAAACTTAGATACGCTGCACATGGAACAAATTTTAATATTGATAGATTTATTTAATTTAGTATTTTTTTACTTAATATAATTAGATTTAATTTTAACGAGGTATTAAAAATGAAGATTGAATAGGCTTATAAAATAAAATTTACAGGTACTTCAAAATGGTAAAGCATTTTTGGTTTCTTCCAAGTTCATTAAATCGAGTTATTTAATTGTTCCTTTCAGCGGTGTGGTAAAGGACTCCACACCCTTATGTCAGACTTCATTACTTTCTTTACCTCCTTGATGTTTTTGGGGGGAAGGTTGTGAGGCTCGATCCCTTTTTCGTCGACTGGCTACCAAAGACCACATGCATTAAACAACAGACGCTTCTAAAACAAACAAAAAAATTCTTTTACTTACAGTTAAAAAATTCACAGCTAAAATTTAATGCTCTGCTGCCCTTTTCAAAACTTCGTTTCCCATAGTTTGAAAAAACCTGTATTTGGCTATTATTAGATTGTCATCCTTAACATCGAGGGCAAATCGACATCTTACTAATAGTTCAAGCATGGGCTGCTCATCCATTAGGCCCCTCAGGCACTGCCCCATCAGAAATAATCACAAAAAAGAACGAATTTAAAATTTAATATTCATTATTGGCATAGATAAATAAATATAATATCATTTTCATATTAGCTTTATAATTATTATTTGCCATGTTACGTAGACAATCACACCATTTACTTTGCGAATCAGGGAGGGGTACGTCGGCTGCTTTCGTATTCTCAATGCTATTTTCAACATTACGGCCACCCTTCGGAATCTTGGCATTATTATAGCAATGATATAAATGCGCATACGCTGAAAGTACAATAGCGATGAACTGCACAAGGCAGGTCCCTATTTTGTAGTGGCCAATGACACTTGATTGGCGGATTTAACCAAGGCAAAGCAACGGTCGAAGATCTTGTTACTTAGCGAATATTTTCATTTGATTGTAGCGGGCTCAACAAGCCTAAACTTTCCTGGCAAGATGGGTTTCAACTGGGTTGTCAACATTTTATTTTGCCAAGTATACTTATCTATGGAGAATTTAAGAATAGAATATAAAATGTGCTCAACACATTTGGTCTATGAGAGAATGCTATAATAACATATTTTAACGTATTATTGCATCAGCAATTTCTAGCTCAGTCGACTAAATACATTGTTTCCGGTTATTTATTTTCCAGTCTTTTTTTGATAATTCATTTTATTACCTATCACTTTTTTTACAACTCATTGTAAAATACCATATATTTCCGCAGATAAGATGATAGTTGAATCATAAAAAAGTCCCTCAAAATCCGGGTCGTCTTATAGGACAGATACAAAAAAAATTAGATTGAAATTCATATAATTTGAAACCATTATTACTACAACTATTCGAAAAATCTATCATTTATTAAAATACGCTATATGATAATATATTACATTGTAATAGTAAAACAATACTAAAACAAAATAAATATTAAAAGGTTTAAAAGTAAGTATTAAAAGTTATGTAAGATTGAGCTACTGAGGAAAAAACGAACAAACCGTAATTATTTACTAGTACAGAGTAGGGTATGTCCACAAAATAGAATAGCCCATACGACGCTTTTGTGAATAGTCAAGGTCATTACCCGAATGCCCGAATCAGTGCGAACCTTTGCGAATAGGACATAATTCCGTATACGCTATACAGTATTATTATCCAGATGATGATCGCCGACCAAAACTAAATTCATAGGCCGTTGATAGTCTGGGGTCGTCTTATAGGACAGATATATGCTAAAACTATAAAACTTTGACGAAAATTTATACCTCGTCTTATCTGAAGGTCGTCTTATCTGCGGAAATATACGGTAAATAATATATGTAATAATATACATAGTAAGTTAATATTGCAAATAAAATATAACCATAATAGACAACTTTTCAAATGATAATGTGACGACAGATGAACCTGCTGCAATGAATTTATGATAAACCTATCATGAACGCTCGCGTATGCTTCTGCGTGAAAATTACGTTATCAACTCACCAATATTCGTGGAAGAAAAACAAAAACGTGTAGTGGAGTAGTGCAGAAATAAGGATATATTGCATTAAATTAGTGTTGTGTGATACTATGTAAGAAGACTGTTATTATTTGAGTCAAGATGAGCCTGGTGATTACGGTGGTGAAAGGGAATTATTTTTGGATCCTCTATCATGAGAGATCAACATTAGACGTTTCGCATCTATAAGGTATAAAGCATTATTAAGGAAGTCCTTTAACACAAATGAATTGTTTGTTGGATGTTACAAATTAATAAGTTCTATTTTGTCATAGGAACTGAATATTGACAGCATTGTGGTTTAAACATTGAAAATTAGTTAAACATAGTAAATCGATCTTTTTATGGTTTGACTTTATACTAAGAGGAATAGAAATACCTGTGTTTAGATAAGATTGTTTGATTTGTATAATTTTTGTGCCTTTGTAATAAATTACTTCATTCATACTTTAGTTCGTTAGACATATCTGCTAATTTTGAACTCTCGCTAAGTTTTCATCTCTTCGAATTCATAACAACTGGTGTCAGAAGTGGAATAATTTATTGAATGCTTTTTACTAAAAGTATGGATAAGTTAATAAAGCTGATGATGTAAGTGGTGAAATTGGTGAACTTGCTAGTCAAAATAATGACATTAAAGGTGAAATAGCTGCCCAAAGCAGCAAAATTAGTGACCTTTTTACAGAAAATAATGACTTGAAAACCGATATGGATACACAAATTAAATAGTTGAGAGCTGAAATGGTAGCTTAGAGACATGAAATAACTGACCAGTATAAAGACATAAGACCGAACGTAGAAGAGAGTGTGATAGTTTAAAGGTTGAAATTGACGGTGTAAAAAATTATATTGATGAGGTTAAGTGTAATGTTAATGAAATCACTTGTTATTTTAATACAAAACATAATAGTGTTAAGCATAAAATTGAAAGTGTAAAAACTGATTGTGAACGTCAGTTTCAGATTTTAGGAAATGAAAGATTATGTTCTTCTTGTGACAATAGTAATTTTAGTGACAACAATGTTTTTACACATATCGCTAGAAATATAACTAACCTTCTATATATGATGGTCAATCATCTTGGACAGTATTCAAAACACAGTTTGAAGTCATCGCTAGAGCTATTGAGTGGAATGAATTTCAGAAGGCCAGTTTTCTTGCAGCTTCCTTAAGAAATTCTGCTGCAGACGTTTTACAGTCTGTTCCAGAAGAAAAATTACTTGATTTTCAAAGTCTGGTTTCTGAATTAGAACTCAGGTTTGGCGATAGTTATTTAAAACAATACTATATGACTCAATATAAACATCGTATGCAGAAGAGTGGTGAAACTTTGCAAGAACTTGCTAATGCTGTTGAACGTCTATCTAAAATGGCTTTTAAAAACTGTCCACCAGAAATTCAAGATAACTTAGCTCATTTACAATTTATTGACGCTATTGCTGACCCTGAGACTCAACAATCTCTGAGGATTTTGGAAGGTAAAACCTTAAAGTCAGCTGTGGTACATGCCATGAAGTACGAGTGCTCCAGGCTTTCCTCCCAAGCGAACAAACACACAGTGAGATTTGTGAATGCAGAAGAAACTGTAGATATGGATAGTGAAATGCAAGAGCTACCCAAAGCCACATTATCCGTTTTGAAAGAGATAAAAGGTTCTTCTCGAAGAATTTCTACAATTATACAGTGTTGGAATTGTGGAAGCTTGATTGTTGGAATTGTGGCAAGAATGGATATTCGAGCCAACTGCAAAAAGTGGAGGGTTCTGTTAGAAGTTCCAGCACGTCTAACAGACAACAGAACCAGCATAAGCAACGAGGTCAAAGGCTGGCTGCTAATTGGTTGCCACCAGGGGAAATCGCCCACGTTTCAGCACTTCATGGTGGAGATAACGGATTGGTAGCTGACTGGAGTTGACACTTTGACGTCGTACGCTGCAAATGTAACTTTACTCAAAACAGGTATAATAAAGAAGATAATATCTCATCCAAACTGGAATGCTAGACAGTCTAATATAAAATCTAAGCGTGGATTACCGCCCTACAAACAGCCACTGGAGATCGTGCTAAAGTCCATGGGAAAATAGAACTCAATATCACAGTTCGTACTGTCTGGTACACCATCTTGTTTACAATGCTGACATCTACGATGAATGCATATTAGGTCTTGATTTTCTAAAGAAACATGGATTCAGCATGCTCAGCCGAACATCTGATTCTTTATCAAGCGTGACCACCGTATTAGTGACGGAAGACACAGAAATCCCAGCACAAAGTGAAATTATAGTCCGTGGACATCGGGCGGAGACTTCTGGGTCTTTCCGATTGGCAGTCATTGATACCCCTGATAAAGGAGCTTTGGCTCATGGTATCCTGGTTGCAAGGACTTTATATTCAGTAACCAGAGTTCAGAGTGATGAACTGTAACAAATCCAATAGAATATTGAAAAAGGGTGAAGAATTAGCAATATGTGAACCTGTTACCTGGGTAACAAGTATAAATCAAATAGAAGTTACTGATTCAAACCAAAATCATACAGACATCCTATCTCATGTTACTGACTTATGGAGAGAAACAAGACGAATATTAACTGAAAACCAAGCTGCTAAAGCCGAGAATCTATTGAAAGAATTTTTCCAACATTTTTTCTGCCACATCAAATGATTATGACCGTACTAAACTTATAGAACATAAGAGCAACACTGGTGATTCTCCTCCAGTCCATCTACCAGCAAGAAGGTTTCCATTAGCAAAATGAGAGGAGACAGAACAACTGATAAGGGACATGGAAGCTCAAGACATTATAGAACCATCACACAGTCCCTGGACATCACCAGTGGTTCTTATCAAGAAAAAGGATGGGTCTACCTGATTTTGTGTGGATTACCGCAAATTGAATGATATCACAAAGAAAGATTGCTTTCCTTTACCCAGGATAGACACTGGACACGCTATCTAGGTCAGAATGATTCTCGACATTAGACTTGAAGAGCAGAGATTGGCAAGTTGGTATACATCCTGAAGACTGTGAGAAAACAGCTTTCACTACAGGAAATGGACTTCGGCAGTTAAAAGTGATGCCATTTGGACTTTGCAACGCACCAGCAACGTTTGAGTGACGAATGGAGTCGGTGCTCAAAGTTGTCTGGGAGGTCTGCCTGGTTTACTTGGGCGACATCATCGTTCTTGGAAAGAATTTTGAAAAAACATTTGAGAAATCTTCGTCAGATGTTTGAATAACTTAGGGTAGCCAAGCTAAAATTGGGACCGACAAAGTGTAAACTATTCCTTCCTCATTACCTTCGTCATGTCATCACTACATCAGGAATTAAGACTGATCCTAGTAAGATAGAAGCTGTAAGAGATTGGCCTGCACCACAAGATGTTCATCAACTTCACAGTTTCATTGGACTTTGCACCTGCTATAGAAGATTTGTCAAGGGCTCCTCCAGCATTTGCAAGGCCATTACATCGTCTGACAGAGGAGGGTCAGCGGTTCATGTGGACCATCAAATATTAAGTAGCCTTCCAACAGCTGAAACGGGCTCTTTCCACAGCACCAGTGTTAGCATATTTTTACGCACCCCCTCGTTTGAAGGTGCAATAACTTGTAGATAATTTAATTTCGTTGTGATTTCTTCTTTCAATAGATGCCTCATAAACCCAAGCCCTCCCCTTGACGGAGGAGGTGTACGTAATTTGAGAATGAATTGGATACTCACCCTGATTTTGCAACAATATTAACATAAAATTTATTAAACAAGTTTTTAATGGGATAGATGACCATACATTTATTATATAAGGAGATAATTATTTATATAAGGAGATTTATGCACAATATAATGATATAAGACATTAGCGAAAGCCAGGGAACGATTTCATCGGCTGAAAAGTAGGGCAGACGCTGGAAGATGGTGTAGACAATGTGAGGCCTGTGCAGCAAAGAAAGGCCCTAAGACTAGGGGTCGCGGTAAGCTGCAGACATATAAAGTTGGTGCCCCTTTTGAGAGAATAGCCATTGATGTAATGGGTATGTTTCCTAGGACTGATGATGGTAATCCCTATTTATAAGTGGTAATGAATTATTTCTCGAAGTGGCCTGATATCTGTCTAATCTAAGACTAGGAGACAACTGCAGTTGCAGAGACGAGAGTAAATAACTTGATTAGTAGTTATGGAGTACCTTTGCAACTCCACTCTTACCAAGGACGGAATTTTGAATCCAATGAGTTTAAAGGCATCAGCCAACTATTAGGTATTCAGAAAACCAGAACAACTTCCCTACACCCTCAGTCGGATGGTATGGTTGAGAGATGTAATAGGACAATTGCACAACACCTAGCATTGTTTGTCGACGACCATCAACGTGACTGGGATCACCATATACCATTCCTTTTGTTGGTATACAGAACAGAGGTGCAAGAGACAACTGGACAGACACCTTCCATGATGCTCTTTGGAAGAGAGTTACGTCTTCCCTGCGACATTTTATACGGTCGGCCCGAAGCAATGCCTGTATCCACTCCACAATATGTACAAGAATTGCAACGACGACTAGAAGAAATCCATCACTCCGTCAGACATAACGTCAGCTTAAGAAGCGAGAGAACCAAAACGAAATGCGACAGTAAAACAAGTGGAACTCTTCTCAATCAAAGAAATCTTGTTTGGCTGTACAAACCGCATGGAAAGAAGAAACCTTCTCCTAAACTTTAGAAACCTTGGGAAGGTCCTATGCAGTAGTTAACAGGATTAATGATGTGGTGTATCCCATTCGTCGAAGTCCAACTACAAAGTGCAAGGTGGTTCATGTGGATCTTTTGGTCCCGTTTCATCGAAGATCTGAAGAAGCTTCGGAATTCAGAATTTTTAGGGACGAATAAGACCTAAGGAGGGGGCAGTGTTACGACAGATGAACGTGCTGCAATGAATTTATGATAAACGTATCATGAACGCTCGCGTACGCTTCTGCGTGAAAAATACGTTATCAACTGTTTATTCGTGGAGGAAAAACAAAAACGTGTAGTGGAGTAGTGCAGAAATAAGGATATATTGTATTAAATTAGTGTTGTGTGATACTATGTAAGAAGACTGTTATTATTTGAGTCAAGATGAGCCTGGTGATTACGGTGGTGAAAGGGAATTATTTTTGGATCCTCTATCATGAGAGATCAACATTAGACGTTTCGCATCTATAAAGTATAAAGCATTATTAAGGAAGTCCTCTAACACAAATGAATTGTTTGTTGGATGTTACAAAGTAATAAGTTCTATTTTTTCATAGGAACTGAATATTGACAACATTGTGGTTTAAACATTGAAAATTAGTTAAACATAGTAAATCGGTCTTTTTATTGCTTTACTTTATACTAAGAGGAATAGAAATACTTGTATTTAGATAAGATTGTTTAATTTGTATAATTTTTGTGACTTTATAATAAATTACTTCATTCATACTTTAGTTTGGTATATATATTTACTATTTTTGAACTCTCGCTAAGTTTTCATCTCTTTGCATTCATAACAATAAGTTAAGGCGAATAATTCAGTTAAAAGTAATAAATATAAATTTATAAAGGAATGTAGTCAAAAAATAATAAACCTATATATTAAACAAAATTTTCGCGAATAGTTTTATAAAATATCACTGGAACGAAGAGGAAAAAATATATATATGCAATTATTACAGTGGATGGGCAAAATACTGAATTTGAAGTAGAAAAGAGTTTTCGAGTTTTTTTTCGCCGAAATGTTTGTTAACGCGTTTTGAAAATAGCTAAAAAAAAGAATATATGGTTTACGAAACGTCTTTTCAGTCCTATTCGGTTCAATTGAATAGCAAGCATTTCCCCATTTTTTCCCCTGCATCCTGTAGTAGTCAAAATGCCCCACCAAATATTTTAGTCACGAACCGCCACTGGAGATGAAGTTCAGTCTCGATATCAACTGAAAGAGCCATTCTAGAGCTTCGGATACTCGAATGATTTATGAAAACTTGTGAGTTGTTGAAGAACAGAAATTGCTGAATTTGATGAATTTATATCAATACCCCCACTTTAAAAAACGAATTTGATGAATTTATATCAATACTCCCACTTTAAAAACGATCGAATATTATCATTACCTAAAGTGTCTACTGGCAGTGCTGAAAAAAATAGAGGACGAAATCAGCAATACTAGAAGAACATAGAAATGAATGTCCAGCTGTGACACGAGTTACCAGTCAACAAAACGTTGCCTAAAAACGTTCCTAAGTCGCATATTTGATAAGACAGAAGAAATAAAGTAAGCGGATTGTATAATCAGAAAGCCATTTTCGTATAACCTCCACTGGTTCATAATTTACATTTTTACTAATTGGCTGGTCTAGAATCTCTGAACTTCCGATGTACTTTTACACTGATCAGAACAATCGAAAAATGCTTATGTTAAGACAATGGAAGTCTCATTTGAAGTTCAGTAACTTCTTATATTAACTTGCGAAAATATTACTGGAGATAAAAATCTCAACGAATTTTTCGAAATCTCGATATTTTTAACGATATTTGTTTTATGTATTAAAGTCACGGATGCTGAAAAATTAACTCTTTCATCCCATGTTCCCATACAGAAATATAATTAAAAATTTATTTTAAACTAATATCAAACTTTTACGATGGATTATCAGTCCAAATCTCATAGCATTTCTGAGATCTTCCAGAATTTTTATAATATGCTTATCTTTTGGACACCAGTATTTAGAGAGATTTTAAATGTGCAAAATGTTTCTGAAAAGTTTGATATTCCTGAAAACACTATTTTGAATAAAGACTCCTATTTTAACTTGAAAAAAGTTAGTCGCTAGTCTGTCAATGATGTCTCAACTACTCCGATGTTGAAGAATTGTTACATTTGAATCTGATTAATATTCAAAGAACAACAGAACAAAATCCATAAATTCGTAAGATTTCAAAAAATAAATAATGATGTGGGAAACAGTATTCTGAATCAAAGTTAAAAATTTTGCCATATACTTTCACATATTTTTATAAAGCTCCTCTCTTGGTGACTTTTGAAGGAAAGGAACAAAGAAGTAACATTTTTACAGAAAACATGTCCTAAAAACATCATTTGTTAAAAATCGCAGTAATTCTGTTGCAAATGATACTAATCACTTCATATAGTTGCAGAGATGTGATAGGTCGTTAATTTTTTTTTTATTTTTCTATCCTGATGCAACCACTTAGTGTCTGATGGAGACGTCTTCGGAGATTAATGGGTGCAAGACCTGGTTTGCGAATTTCATTCAGGGTTCCGTTTCATCTGTTTACATTGATGAATGTCGAGAGAGCATCTCTGGTGCGTGAATGGCAGGAAGTATCGCGTGAAACAATTTCGTCTTGCGCAAAAACAGACATTAACCTTCGGGAGGAATCACAGTACTGGCAACAAGAGTCCGTTCCTCTTATGAAATATGGAAGTGGAGTTGTGTTTTTGCCCGGGGCTTGCTTCTGATTGGCCCTTTTGGTGGAGAATTCCCGGGGTTGCCAGAAAGGTATTGTCACGCTCCACCCAGAGAAGCAGTTCGGTGTGGGTTGATCAGGCTAACAGACCAGGGTTCGGTCTTTTTACCTATCTTTCTTTTGCTCTCTTCGCTAAGTCCAATGTTAGCGGAAATCACTGGACTTCTATTTAGGCCATATTTCAGGAAGGGAGATTTTAAATTAGACATCTCTTAATTATTGAGATGGTAAACTTTTACTTAAATAAGTCAGGCGAAATCTAAAGGAATTTGCTTTGCTCGGGAAAAACCATGATCAGAGAAATCTGGAGTGGGTGCTCTATGAAAATTTATTCCGAGTGCACATTACAATAGCCTAGCAGAATACAATTCTCGTTGCGGAGAAACTTCAAACATGGTATAGTTATTTTAATTTAACTTATTCTGTTTGTTGTCACTTTCACTTTTAATTTTGATTGTTGTTTGAAATTAAATTTATTTAAGTGGAGTGAGTACTTAATTAATTGTAATGTAACTTCGTCCACCTTTATAAGCCAGTGGTGGAACTTTGTTAATTCTGAAATTTAAATAAATTTAAACTTTTTTGTTATTCTTCAAACAAAATTTGTATCTTGGTCAATCATTTGAAATCTCTACTCCTCGCAACTACAGTTAGAGAATATAGGACTGCATATTGCTAGCTTGTAGATTGTTCCTGGTTCGAATCTAAAATCTCCTTTCGGTCATTCTTTCAAATATATTTGTTAGAAGGCATTATTTTCGAAGTCAGATCATCAGGTTATTGATATGCAGTTCTAGATAAGATAATTATTTTAACAAACGTGGAATATATATATAGTTCATACCGCATGTCTCGAAGAGGAAAAAGTTGCGGGTGACAGATATAAAGAGAGTGACCAAAAGTACAAGAAGAAAATTTTGGAAAATTCTTGAAAGAAAACTCGCATCACCTTCGATAAATTTGTATTTGATTGATCTTAGTTCTTGTCCTTTTCAACCAGGAAAATGAAAACGTTACAGGTAAACCAGAAGAGGACCTCTCTCCTGCTATATTAGCAAAACATTTAACTTTTAGTTGTTTCTCTTTTCATACAGCATTAAGGTTGCCTTAGGAAACTGTGAGATATACAGGGGCGTAACTATGAGGGGATGGAGTGAGGCTCCCCCTACAAAGTTAATCAGAATTGGCAAAATTCGAAGCGTCTGTAAAATCCATGAGAATTCTGAAAAATTGGGATTTTTTTGTGAAATTCTTGGGAGTTATGCAATTGATACTAGTGATGTGCGGTATGATATTAACAGGCGAATAGGGATTGCCTCTGGGACTTTTAGGAATTTATGGAGAGTGTGGAGAAATAAACGTTTACACCTAAAGACTAAAATTAGACTGTATAATAGTTCGGTTCTCTCTAGGGTTAGTTATGGTAGTGAAGCGTGGACACTTTGTAAACAAGATAACAGGCAACTAGATGCTGTTGATTCTAGATGTTTACGCAGTATCTTGGGCATTAGATGTTTCAACTTTGTAACTAATGATGAGGTTAGGCAAAGGAGTCGGCAACCTCCTTTAAGCGGCATATTGTGCACTCCGTTGGTTTGACCATGTTGCCTATATGGATAATTATAGATTGGCGAATAAAGTTATCAACCAGTGTGCCTAAAGGCTTCAGAAAGAGGGGGAGACCAAGGATGTGGTGGGCAGACGTCAAACAGGACCTTATTAGAATTGGTATGCAGTGGCCAGATGCAGCAGATGTAGCTCACGACAGATATGCTTGAAGAACTAATTGCATGGTCTGTTTGGACCTCCATAGCCCATGGCTGCTTGAGGATGATGATGATGATGATGATGATGATGATGATGATGATGATGATGATGATGATGATGATGATGATGATGATGATGATGATGATGATGATGATGATGATGATGATGAAAGAGGAGTTAGCAATTTCTAACCAACTTGGCAAAATGTAGGATGATTGACAAATCTAAGCAACTTGGCAAAATCTAGAGCAGTTGGCAATATTCGAAGCCACTTGGTAAAATACATGCAAGTTGTGAAAATTGGGATTGTCTTTGTGCAGTTAAGATGAGTTTGCAAAATTCGAATTGACTTGGCAAATTCAGGGTAGATGTAGAAATTGGGATTTTTTTTGTAAAATTATGGCGAGTAGGCAAAATCGAGGAAACTTGGCAAATCTTGGGCAGTTTTGCAAAATTGGAACCCACTTGGTAAAATGCAGGCGAGTTGCGACAATTACAGTTGTAATTACAAAAAGTTTGTAATTACAAAACCAATTACAATTATAATTGGTTTTGCGAAATTCGAGACAACTTGGCCAAATCTTGAGAAGTTGGCAAAAATGGTACAAGTTGGGAAAATTGCAAAATTGCGTTGTTTGGTGAGTTGGTTTAGTCAGTTCCCCCCCCCCCCAACGTGGCGAGATTCTGGGTGCGTAACCGATAGGGAGATAGGTCAAGTAAAGGTTTTATTTTCCTAGTCAGCAAGATTTTATTTCGGAAATGGAAACTTTTCGTTTTCTCCCCCCCCCCCCCCCCCACAACGAACTTTCCAGATTTGAGCTCCAGATTGAGCCTGGGACCCCAGATGGCAGTGGAGCTACGTGACATACCTGGTAAACAACGTTGGCTGGAGGGGAGCTGAGATTCGCACCTCGGCTACTCTTGCCAATCCCGTACAGCCACGCATGAACGGCGGTGACCTCTACAAAGGGGGACCAGCGAAAAAGGAAGAAGGAATTTTGGCGAAAACAATTCAGTCTCTTCTTCTCGTCCGGGCTGTATAGTCGGTAGCAATGGTCCTCTCCAGTCAGCAGAATCCCGAAGTGTGAACAGTATGTGCAGGGGAAGCGCTAAGCAGCCCGGGTCACCAGCAACTTGGAGCGCGGCGGCCCAGTGATCGCCGTCCCGAGGGACTCCTGATTTGCCGAGGTAAGTGGGTACTGTAATGGAACTGGCTCCGCTTTTCTTTTGCATCTGAATATATTTCTGTGAACGGCCGTCACGGCAACTAGAGTAAAACTGTCTTAACTGTTAGGGACTGTCAGAGTCACGAGCAAGTAGCTCTTCATTATGGACTGTTGATCAAAACACTTGTAAGTTCCCTTAATTGAAAGGGGCCATGCTAGAGACATTGTTGAATCTGTCCCAAAAGTGGGAACTGCATATGCGTAGAATGTTTGAAGGTAATTTTGTTAATAAATGTGTATTTTATTGTTAACTGAAAAATTATCTCAGTTCTCATTATTTAAAATGTCTGTTAGCTTGATTGTGTGTCCAGGAATTTGCTTTGATTGTTACAGCAAGGAACGCATCACGGCCTAAAAGTTGTGCCGCCCTAAAAATATACAAGAGGGGTCACAACAATTCCAAGGAATATTCAACTTCGCCTGATCGCAGATGTACTTACCGTAGCTTTCACAATGAAATAAATAGTTGCAGCTATGTCTGCCAATCCCATCAACACAGTCATCAAAATCCAAGGCTTTAGCATATCCCGACATTTCTCCTAAAAGAATTTAAAAATAAAACAATTACGATCTCTTAGAATATAAATTACTGTAGCATTCCATTATGTGGAACAGACACATAAATAGTAATAAAAATCGAAACTGTGTTCCTCTTTATAATAAAATAGGAAAAATTACAGATATCAGTAGAGCATATTTTAAACGGGTTTCAAACGTTTTTAAACGTTAGCTTTCAAACGTTTTTCAAAGCATTATTTCTACGAACACAAATTCAAGAAAAGTAAAAGTGTCTGAAATAAATATCAAAGATTCCGAATATTTATAAATACCAAAGACCACTGAAAAATCCAATCGCGAAATTTAGGAAAATATTACTATCCTTGGAAAACGGGAAATAAGTGCGCTGTCCTTTGCTTGCTTCCAAAAATATAAAGTGTAATGAAGTAAGGAACAATTATTTATTTCGATAAAATTCAACATTATTTTAAAAAAATTCCAACGAAAATTAAATTTTCTCCTTTTTATACTCAATGAAGACTTAAATATAGTATGCAGTATCTCTCTCTCCAGCCTCACACACCAGGTTTTCCTAATATTTCATAATGCACACTTGGTTTACCAGGTTTTCATCACAGTTTATAATGCACACGGTTTCTTTCAAGGTTAAAATTTCAATTTAAAATACTTCAAAATTTGCGCATTGACACGCAGAATGTAAAAAGAAATCATAGGCTTCGGTAGTCGAACGAAATCCTACAACTGAATTCCTCAAGCACATTAATTCTCGGTAATTTCGCCACTGTAGGAGAATTTTAAAAATTGCTGCAAAAATTCGGATTTTTGAAGGAAAAATATCCTATTTTTTAGAACGTGTAGATAAACACTCAAGTTTCTAAGTCACATTTCATTTTGCCCAAAGCTGCAAATTTTACATTTTAATACCAAAAAATGTTTCGGTATCTAACTAAATGTGAATAATAATTCATATTGTCTGTAGATCACTAAAAATTGATAAAAGTGCAACTTTTTTTAGTTGAATATTTATCATTATACATTTACATTTTTCACATGATATATTGTTTATACTTCATTCCAATTCAAATTAATTTGAATTTAAAATGTTGTTAAAATCGCTCAGTAATAAATTTAGTTTTTCATTAGTAGATCAGTCCATATTACACCCATATGTATAAAATGTAAAGCCGTCAATAATGCGGGAAGAAAAAAACAGAGAGAATGTGAATAGACCTAAAGATAACTTATCGAAATTAAAACATAAAAGTTATGCATCTGATTCATAAAACAACGAGAAAAGCATTGTTTTAAGTCATTATTTTCTGCGCAATTTGAAATGGGAAATCCAATGTTCTTACCGAATTTCCGACGGCCAGCGCCAAAGACATGATGAACCACAAAGAATTGAGGACCAGAGCTGTCACTGTAAGTGCAAAAATAGCTGAAAGGAACAAAAAAGATTATTTCTATAAAGTATCAGAAATTGACAAATATGATAACACAAATGTCAAAATAGAAATGAGTCCGATGATTGGTAAAGACAGAATAAAGAAGTTATATGGGCAGTGTTTTCCAAGAAATTTCAAAAATACACCTTTTCTATATAATAATTTTTCTCTACCAGTTTTGGCACATTTCGAGTATGAAACTTTATTTTACTAGAGAAAAACTTTCTCTCGTAACTTTACACATCATCAATTTATACCACTGCAATAATAATGATCATCTTAACTTTACACATCATCAATTTATACCACTGCAATAATAATGTTTTCACCACATCAGGTTTTTTTAATGTTCTCTCAGACCTGCTACTGCGTCGTACGAACTGACAGGCTCCTGTCAGACCTCTGTGGCAAGCAGCTGCTTGACGGGATATTTTTTTTTTCATTCTGAAAAGTGAATATATATTTCGACTTTTTGAAGCCTCTAAAATTTAGTGTACCTTAGGGCCTCTTAAATTTATCATAGAACTTAAGGCCACTTAAATTTAACATAACTTAAGAACTCTTAAACTTGTCATACACCAAAGAGCCAAAACATTATGACCACCTGCCTAATATAATGTTGGTCCTCCACGTGCCGCCAAAACAGCTCTTACCCGGCGAGACATAGACGCTATAAGATTTCTAAAGGTGTCTTCTGGTATCTGGTACTAAACACGTTACCAGCAGATCCTTCAACTCTTGTTAGTTACGTGGTTGAGCCGCCGCAGATCAGATATGCTGTTCCAACACAAACAACAGATGCTCGAATGTCTGGGGAATTTGTAGGCCAGGGCAATACCTGGAATTCTTCCTTATGTTTCACGAACCATTCTTGAAAAATCCGGGCAGTGTGGCATGGCGCATTATCCTGCTGAAAGAAAGTACTACTAGAGGTATATACCGTTGCCATGAAAGAATGTACCTGATCTGCAATGATGTTTAGGTAGGTGGTAGACGTCATAATTTCCTGCACATGAATGACTGGATCCCAAAGCATTACATTTTCTCCACCGGCTTGTGTTCGTCACATGGTGCATCCTGGTGCCAACACTTCCCAAGGTAAACGACGCACACTTACACAGCCGTCCACATGGTGTAACAGGAAACGAAATTCATCGGACCACACGACCTTCTCCCAATCATTCAAGGTCCAATTTTGATGTTCGCGTGCCCATTGTAGGCGCTTTCGACGGTGAACGAGGTTAGCATGAACATTCGGAGCGGTCTGCAGCTAGGCAGCTTCATTTTCAGCAAGATTCGTTGTACTGTGTGTTGTGACACAATACTCCCGTCACCAGCATTCAAATTACGGGCGAGTTGCGCCACAATATCCCTTCTCGATAGAGTAGTATCGCGTTGTCTTGCGGTGATAACTGCAGCAGCTGGGGTCCGGTTCGTATCCTGGGGGATGGTATGACTGTTTGCCCTGTGCTACCCTTGTATCAGAAGCTTGTAGTAGCTTCTATGACTCTCATCGAAAAACGCAGAAGGAAGAATATGCACTGCTAAATAATTAGACGTCAAGGATATGCACTGCTGTTCTTCTTGCATTGGCCCCGTATCATACGGGATAGCCTTCGCTCACCTCTAACATTGATGAGCCGTGGTCGACCACACTTTGCCGGCGGTTCGTGGTTTTTCTCGGACCACGTTTTGAAGGTACTAACCACAGCTGACCGTGAGCACCCCACAACCTTGCCATCTCGGAAATGCTCTGACCCAGTCATCTGGCCATTACAATTTGGTCTTTTTCAAACTGACATGATGGTCATAATGTTTTGGCTCTTCGGTGTATATGACAGAGACTTGAATGCTCTGTCATAGTGAGGTTTCACACGTTATAACTGAAAAAAAACCGCTTAATTCTGAAAATCGCAGACAAGCGGATTTGATTGAGATTTTTTTATGCTTTCGAAAAGAAAAATCACTGTAATGCGAACGTCACGCATAAGCGGACACTCTCTGTACATGTTCCTTTTATTTTCGTCCAACAAAAAATTTTAAAATGCACTCTCTTATGTTGGTACGTTATAAATTTATGGAATAACCTAATTTTTCGATGAAAGTTTTAGAAGCTACTACTAGCCTGTACAGGCCTTCTGATACATGCTGCTGTTCTTCTTGCATTGCATGCATGCATGCATGCTTGCAATGCATGCATCAGGGCTTCTTGCATTGCATGCTGCAGGGCAAACAGTCATACCAAACCCCAGGATACGAACCGGACCCCAACTTCTACAGTTATCACCACAATAAAACTCGATACTATATCTATAACTTCGAAAAGAATTGATACTATTGAAATGATCATGGGGTGGTGTTATGTGGGATCGAAAGAACAGGCAACGATATATTCATACTAGATTAATAGTGCATTTCAATTACTCGAAAACATTGGCAAAACTGGATAACCAGTTTAACCAATGTCTCCTCTTATATTTAAACGTAAACGCTTTGCTCCATACCTACGTGATTACACTTCATCATCATCATCATCCTCAAGCAGCCATGGGCTACGGAGGTCCAACCAGACCGCGCAGTTTAATTCTCCAAGCATATCTGTCCTGAGCTACATCTGCTGCATCCGGCCACTGCACACCAATTCTAACAAGGTCCTGTTTAACATTGTCAGCCCATCGCATCCTAGGTCTCCCCCTCCTTCTGAGGCCTCTGGGCATACTGTTCATAACCCTATTCACCAATCTATAATTATCCAAACGGGCAACATGGCCAAACCAGCGTAGTCTCTCTCTGCACAATATGCTGCTTAAAGGAGGTTGCAGACTCCTTTGCCTAACCTCATCATTAGTTACAAAGTGAAACTACTAATACCCAAGATGCTACGTAAGCATCTAGAATCAAAAGCATCTAGTTTCCTGTTATCTTGTTTACACACCGTCCACGTTTCACTACCATAACTAACCCTAGAAAGAACCAAACTATTATACAGTCTAATTTTAGTCTTTAGGTGTATACGCCTATTTCTCCACAATCTCCATAGATTCTTAAAAGTCCCGGCAGCAATCCCTATTCGTCTGTTAATCTCATACCGCACATCACCAGTATCTGTTACATAGCTCCTAAGATAATTAAACTGTGACACCTGCTCAAGACTGCAACCATTCAGATTAACTGATTCACAGCCTGCCTGACCAATTTTCATCACTTTAGTTTTCTCTCTGTTCATAACCAAATCTACTATACTAAACCAAATCTACTACACTACTAGTATAGTAGATTTGGACCATGTTTTGAAGGTGTGCAGATCATCAGCTCGAATAAAAGCATTCATCTCATCAACATCATTTGCTAAAAGGGCTAAATCATCAACATAATCTAAATCAGAAATTTCCGTATCTCCAGCCCATTTAAGGCCAAAATCTTTCCCTTGCAGTGAATTTCGCATAACATAATCAATAACCAAGCTAAAGAGGAAAAGAGACAAAATGCACCCTTGTCGAACACCAGAAGTAATGCTAAACCAATTGCTACAAGCCTTATCAACTCTCACACACGACTCAGTGTTATTATAGAGAGCTTTCATTATGTTAACTAACTTGTCTGGTACACCATATGATCTCACAATCAACCACAAATTATGACGATCAACAGAGTCGAAAGTCTTTGAAATCAACAAAGCTAGTAACCAAAGGTTTCTGAAACTCTAAACATTTCTCAAGAATCTGCCTGAGTGAAAATATCTCATCTACACATCCCCTACCACTTCTGAAAACACATTGCTCATCACGCAATTGACTGTCAACCAGATTCTTAATTCTATTAAGCGCAATCATGGAAAGAACTTTACCTGGAACAGAGAGTAGACTGATACCCCTATAGTTATCACAAGAACTGAGATCACCTTTTTTGAAAATAGGGATAATAATAGCTCTGGTAAAATCTTTAGGAACCATGCCTTTATCATAAAAGTTATTCAAAATTTCAGTCATCCAAGTGGTAACCGAAACATTCCCAGCTCTGAGCATTTCTGTAGTAATTTCGTCTACACCTCGGTATTTATGAAGTTTAAGTTTAGAAATAGCCAAAATAACTTCAGATTGTGTTATAGGGCCAACATTAAAGCCGCCAATGCATCTATCATCATTACAAACAATAGGAGTAGAATTAACCACATTGTTTAGAACATTACTGAAATGCTCACCCACCTAGCCATGACAGAATCTACCACATAATAATTCTACGACATAAAACATTAACTATCTGGTACAGCTCTCTGCTGTTGTGCTGCCTAACTGCTTCCTCAGCTTTGTCAGCCAAGCCATCAAGCCAAAGATTCTTATCAGTAGCTAACTGATCCTTTACACATTTATTAAGCTCTCTGTAATCCTTTCTATTAGGACTATTAGGGTACTGATTAAGGACATTCCTGCAGTTCCTTCTTTCTGAAATAAGCTCAAGTGCCTTATCACTTAAATAATTCTGTCTCCTCTGCTCTTTTTTTCCTAAAAGAGTACTGTTAGTTTCCAAAAAAGCCTGTTTAAAATGGCCCATTCTTCCTCAACTTCAGTAGTAAGCAAACTATGACTGTCATAATGACTAAGTAACCTATCATGGTAAGCTTTAGCTATAACTGGGTCTTTCAGAGCTTCAGTAATAAAGGTAAATTTTTTAAATTTAGCACAACATTTTTTAAGTTTAAGTTGCAAGACACTTTTAACAAGGTAATGGTCAGATCCAATTTCAGCTCCCCTATATGCCCTGGTATTTCTAACAGAACTAGCCCACTTGCTGTTAATTAATATATAATCAATCATATTTCTATGCAACCCATCAGGTGAAACCCATATGTATTTATGTATGTCGCTGTGTTTGTAATATGTGTTAGTTATTCTGAAACCATTGAGTTTACTTACCTGTAGGAGACGTTGCCCATTGTCATTGCAGCCAAAAGGGCCTATCACCCCTCCCCAAAGGTCAGAGTCAGTACCAACTTTGGCATTGAAGTCACCTAGAACAAGGGTAATATCTTCTTTCTTGACAGAATTCAAAATATCCTGAAGTTGTCCGTAAAACCTATTCTTCTCATCCTCATCGGCATCCTCAGTAGGGGCATAACAGCAGATTAACAATCAAGTCTTTAATGCTTGTCTGAAATTTTGCTGTAAGAAACCTTTCATTAATGCACTCATATCCTAGAAGAGCATCACTAGCATGTCTGCCGAGCAGCAGACCCACGCCTTGGTGATGCTTTCCATCCCCCCTCCCTGTAAAGAGAAATTTAAAGTTATTTTTAAGTATCTCACCTTTACCTCTCCATCTGGTCTCTGGCAAGTCTAGAATATCTAGGTTATAGCGCTGGAATTCCTGTGTGAGGACATCAAGAGAATAATCTCTATGTAATGTCCTCACGTTCCACGTTCCTGCAGAGAGAAAATGATTAGTAGGTTTTTTAAAGAAATTAGGTTTATTGAGATTGGTATGGCCAACAATATCAAACAGCCCCCTGATCGCAGGCATGGGGCAAAGACCTGTTCCTCCTCCGCTAAAGGCTGAAGTCACCGATGCTGGTGGGAACTTCAGGCACCACCTTTTCAAGTGGACTTTTTCAAGAGCCATATGGCCTGCCTGAGACACATTACTCCAGTTTAGGCTTGACGATGCCCAACTAGCTAAGCAAGGTTCAGGTACCTGCGATGGCCTCTGATTAGCATTATCCACCAGCTGATATAAGGTATCCCATGCCTCTGTTCACTTAGGGCTGGCAACCCAGAAGCAAACAGAAAACACAGCAGCAGATTCTCCCTCAACAGAGTCCCACCAGTGCAGCAAGTCCAGGATCCATAATCAAGCTCAAATCCATAAACCAGTCCAGTCTAGTAGGTATAAATGGTCAGCACCAGGACCCTGTGAAGTTGACCACTCCTCAGCAGGTTTGAAAAAAGTGGCCATAGATGACCAGATCAGTAGGTCATACTGAACTGGCAGCCCTCCCCTTCCGCTCCCTTCCAAAAGAGAACTAAATTCAGTTTAAACGCATTATACTAGATAAGAACACTAAATCTTATTATTTCTTTATTTTCCCCAATTAGACCGAATTCCGCGAATACAAAGGAATCTGCAAATATTTAGGCGTATTGATATTTACTATTTCACATTAAAAAAAACCCCTAAATCATTCGCTCTTTGCGGAAAAAATAAGGAGAAAGAGAACTTTATTCGTCATCTACACTCACTTTGTTACCCATGTAAGATGATTTCAGCGAAGTGACCGCCTGTAAGTAATTTTACCACCATAGCTATGCTTTGAATTGTACCAGTAAGAAATAAAATTTATTTTCACCACTGATAATAGCTGTAGTAAAATCCTTAGGAACCATGCCATTCTCATATTCATTCAATATTTCAGTCATCCATGTGGTAACCGAAACATTCCCAGCTCTAAGCATTTCCATAGTAATTTCATTCATTTAAGTAGTTTAAGTTTAGAAATACCCAAAATAAGTTCAGATTGTGTTGTAGGGCCAACATTAAAGGCAGTAATGCATCTAGCATCATTGCAAACAATGGAAGTAGAACTAATCACATTATTTAGAACATCACTGAAATACTCACCTAGCCATGACAGAATCCTCACCTTCTATAACCTTACCTTGTTTATCCTTCAATTCCTGTATACCTGTCTGTTTTCTACCAGGCAAAACATTAACTATCTAGTACAACTCTCTGCTGTTGTGCTGTCTAACTGCTTCCACGTCTTTATCAGTTACCACAAGCCATTATGTCATCAAGCCAAAGATTCTTATCAGCAGCTAACTCATCCTTTACACGTTTATTAAGTTCCCGTAATGCTTTCTATTAGGACTAATACGGTATTGATTAAGGTCATTCCTGCAATTCCTTCTTTCTGAAATAAGCTCAAGTGCCTTATCACTCAAATAATTCTGTCTCCTCTGCTCCTTTTTTCCTAAAAGAGTATTGTTAACTTCCAAAAAAGTCTATTTAAAATGGTCCCATTCTTCCTCAACTTCAGTAGTAAAACAAACCATGACTGTCATAATGACTAAGTAACCTATCATGGTAAGCTTTAGCTATAACTGGATCTTTCGGAGCTTCAGAATTAAAGGTAATTTTTTTTAACCTTAGCACAACACTTTTTATTTTTAAGTTGCAAGACATTTTTACCAAGGTAATAGTCAGATCCAATTTCAGCTCCCTATATGGCCTGGTATTCCTAACAGAGGTAGCACATTTGATATTAATTAATATATCATCTATCATATTCTTATTCAGCCCATCTGGTGAATCCCATGTGTACTTAAGTATGTCACGGTGTTTGTAATAAGTATTTGTTAATCTAAAACCACTAAGTTAACTTACCTGTAGGAGATATTGTCCATTACCATTGCAGCTACCTATTAAAAAAGGGCCTATCACCGCTCCCCAAAGGTCAGAGTCAGTACCAACTTTGACATTGAAGTCACCAAAGATACTTTTCCTTTCTTTCTATCCTGCTGATCTGTCAACCACACAAGGTTCTGGTGCTGACCATATAAACTTACTGGATTGGATTAAGACTCTGACCTTGATTATGGAACCTGAATTTGCTGCACTGATGGGCTTCTGTGGAGGAAAAATCTGCTATTGTGTTTTATGTTTGTATCTGGGTTGACAACCCCAAGTGAATAGATTCACAGGATATGTTTTATCATATGGTAGATAATCCTGAGCAGAGGTCATCACAGGCACCTGAACTCTTGCTTCTACGGGAAGCAAAAAATATACCTAGTTAATTAAGCATTAAAGACTTGAATGTTATCTGATGTTATGCTCCCGCTGAGGATGCCGATGAAGATGAGGATAGGTTTTACAGACAACTTCAGGATATTTTGAATTCTATCAAAAAAAAAAATATTTCCCTTGTTCCAAGTAACTTCAATGCCAAAGTTGGTACTGACTCTGACCTTTGGGGAGGGGTGCTAGGCCCTTTTGGTATTGGTAGCTGCAATGGCAATGGGCACCGCCTCCTACAGGTAAGTAAACTTAATAATTTGAGAATAACAAACATTACAAACACCGCGACTTACATAAATAAACACGGGTTTCACCAGATGGGCTGAATAAGAATATGATAGATTATATATTAATTAACACAAAATGTGCTAGTTCTGTTACGAATACCAGGTCATATAGGGGAGCTGAAATTGGATCTGACCATTACCTTGTTAAAAGTGTCTTGCAACCTAAACCTAAGAAGTGTTGCACTAAGGTTAAAAAATTCACCTTTAATATTGAAGCTCTGAAAGACCCAATTATAGCTAAAGCTTACCATACCTCCTCAAGCAGCTGCTTGCCACAGAGGTCTGGCAGGAGCCTGTCAGTTTATATGCCATAGTAGAAGATCTGAGAGGATGGCAGAACCTCAGCAGAAAAACGACACATACATCCATGCCTTTACCCGGGGCTCGAACCCAGGTCCCTTAGATCAGTAGCCAAGCGCGCTAACCACTCGGCCATAAAGCTTACCATGATAGATTACTTAGTCATTTTGATAGTCATGATTTGCTTACTACTGACTTACTAGAAGAATGGAGCCATTTTAAACAGGCTGTTTTGGAACTGTCAGTATTCTTTTAGTAAAACAGGAGCAGAGGAGACAGAATTATATGAGTGATAAGGCACTTGAGCTTATTTCAGAAAGAAAGAACTGCAGGAATGACCTTAATCAATACCCTACTAGTCCTAATAGAAAGCATTACAGAGAGCTTAATAAACGTGTAAAGGATCAGTTAGCTGCTGATAAGAATCTTTGGCTTGATGGCTTGGCTGACAAAGCCGAGGAAGCAGTTAGACAGCACAACAGCAGAGAGCTGTACCAGATAGTTAATGTTTTGTGTGGAAGAAAACGAACAGGTATACAGGGATTGAAGGATAAGCAAGGTATGGTTATAGAAGGTGAGGATTCTGTCAGGGCTAGGTGGGCTGAGCATTTCAGTGATGTTCTAAACAATGTGGTTAGTTCTACTCGCATTGTTTGTAATGATGCTAGTGTTATGCTCTGATTTTACATCAGGCATAACGATTCATTTTTTTTATTAATTTCTCACTTAATTGAGTCTTTTTTTCCAACACAGAGGGAACACACGAACAGACTAACAGGGTGGACACTTTAGGAGGGGACGAAATTCGAAGCTGCAGCAAAAGGCCATACACACAGTACGCCCAGTGTCCATGTTTCACATCCTTCTTATAAGAAACACGACACTCCGACAAGCAGCCAGTGGGTAGATGACAGACGGAACCCCGATTTACTCCCTTACATTGTAAGATCAGACACAGAATTGTCTGGGGGTGCGAATGAATGCTGACAACTTAAATGCGACCTCACACTGGAAGCCGTATTCGAGAAATCGTCCCCATAGCAACTTCAGATTGAGAACTGGACAATATCGTCAAATGTTTATTTTCACCAACGAGAAATCCCCTTCTCCCAGGTGGCGATGTCAACGTTTAGCGCAGACCCCCAATACAATTGGGTACAATTCATGATTCGTAAGTTCATCTGCAGATGTTACAGATGGTCGATTGAACATACCACCTATTCGTGAAAAACAAGGGGGAAGGAACGTGGGAGATAGTAGCGAGACAGAGCAGCATTTTCGTTAGATCCGAGATTTTGGCCAGAGAGTATATTAGCAGTGAGACCCGAGATTTTTGGACAGAGCGGAGTGTAGCAGTGGGACTCGGGACGAGCAGAGAACCCAAGGTTGTCCCAGGCAGATTGAGGAAGATATAGCAATCATCGGAATGAGTGCATAGTTATCAGTGTAGTGAAGGAAGTGTATTTAATAAAGTGGGTGAAGGAATTGTGGCGAATGAGGATATCGAATTCAACCACAAATTAGGAGAATTAATGCCAATGTTCTGGGAACTTTATTAGGCTGAGATTATACGTGTGATCGGCTGAAGAGTGAACTCCCATTTATAGACGATGCAGCCGTCTGACTCTCGCAGCCAAATTACACAACTGCATATGTGACAGTCGACTTAGGGTCCGTCTCCATATCATCGGCAGTGCGAAGGAGAGGTTTTCCCCTTTGTCGGCAAAAGGACGCAACAAGGAAATAACCCCCTACCCAGAGTTGAAGCGTCACCTGACCCCAGCCTGATGAGACAGCTGTTGGAAGAACTAAGGAGGATACATGAACACTGTATACTTATCCTTCCTTTGATTTAAAAGTTGCTATTTTAATTTTGGATTTAAATTTAAAAGGGTTCCACAGTTCCATAGTTCGATAGTTCTTTAACCTCTTTCTTTCTTATGTTCCAAGATAAATAATTTGTTATTGAAAGATTAATTGTTTCTGCCTGTACTTTTGGATATTTTGTCTTTCAATAAATATTGTTATTATTATGTTTTCCATAAAACTGAGTGGTGTTCGTCATTAGACTTCATCTTAAAAAATGTCTTCCCCTAAGGAGACGGTCTCGGATTTTTTCAGCTTTTATTGTCCAATTAAGGGAATAATCCGTAATTGGGCAATGTGGGAACTTCTCCGCTTCGGCCATATGGCAAGGTCGCTGACCCGTGGTCCCGGGGTCACTTGTCAGCGGACACCAGCAGTGGGTGACCTACATCCCCTTGACACTGCTACATCGATTAACATTCCAGTTGCTGGACGGAGCACTGCATATGCCTCTTTGGTGAAATACAAAATAACGTACAAAACACAAAAAAAATTTGAAAAGGCCTCTAGCCTGACACCTCCCTGCCAGAAGTCAGTAGTTAATCCTGTTAACTGCTGACTAAAAAGTCCAGTTGAATGCTGAAAATTAGAGTTCATTTTCGCATAATCTTGGGAGTTCAATGTCATAAAATTCAGAGTTCGAGGTCTCCTTGTGAATTCTATAAATTCTCTGCGAATTGGCACATCTTTTGCAGATCTATGTACACTACAACTAAATATAAAAGAACTTCTAGTATATCCCGGTGCACTGAATCTAAATATTGTCTTTTTGCTTCAAACAAAAAAAAACATGATGTCTGAAGTAGCTGTCCGAGAGTAAACAGTTTATAGATTAATTCTCTCACTAATATCTGTCTTTGATGAAGGTATACCGTTCTGGCGGGGTTCACTCGTTCACAGGTGACATCCTAGGTGAAAGGCTATGCACATCTTTCGTGGCTACAGAGATATCAACTTCCCGTACGTACCCACTGACTTTATAATCTGAAAGTCGTCGACAATGGCGTCGGCCTGACCCAGTGTTACCTATAATTGTCGTGTTCGCCTCTCCCCTGCGTAATTTTGATCATTGTAGACATCGAGTCTGACAGATTGCTGCACATGTTTGGGCTGCGAGATAGGATGGCTTTGATTGGACGGTCTCCATTGAACATAAATTTCCCTTCTTCTAACTGGAATTTCTCTACTTCTTTCATAGCAGCTTCCTCTATTGGCCAAATGTCAGGCGCTCTGACCACTGACCAATGTTATATCAATGATTATCGATGGCGTAAGTCAAAAAACTGCAATTTTGCAAAAACAATGTACAATGATATGTAAATATTCCAGCATCAAATTGTAAAAATGTTACAAAGTACGATAATAGCTATTATATGGAGCAGTATACCTTTTCTTTATATTAATAATAGCATTTTCCATTGATCATGTTTTTGCTTCTCCCAAAAACATTTTATGATTTTTGACATATCACACTCCCGATGGGGTGCGATTTTAGTAAAAATTAAATGAAAAATAGTAAAATTAAATATGCTTTTCTTAATTCATACAGAAAAACTCTTTCGAGCCTTTGGAATGTGAGCAAAATGGTGTTAAAGGTCTTCACGACATTATCGTATTAAAGCTAGGGAGTCCAACCAATAACTTTCGTGTCGTCCCAAGTTACCTCTCTGCTCCCGGGTTTACGTTTGATGTTTATCAGCAAGCTACTCAGAAAAAATGCCTTCTTCCCTTCATCACTGTGTTAAAAGCACATGAGAAAACAGAGAGACATATGTAAGGAGCGAAACTGGGACACAATAGTTATCGGATATTTTTAATATCTTTCTTATTTATTCATAACCAAGAACGTTATGCAATCAGTTCGCGCCGGTTCAATTGAACCTATTGTTAACAATATAATAGAAAAAATTGGTGAAAAGAAAATTAATAATACAAATTATAACTATTGATAATGAAACTTAATAAAAATAAGAGATGTGGTTGTTGCTTTGTGTGTGTGAGTTAAAAAAATTGCATTCCAGTAAAAGGATTTCTTATAATTTTGTGCTAAAAATGATGCTAAAATGGAAACTGCATATTAACAGAATCGGTTGCTGATAAATTGAACTATTTAATATTTAGATCATTTAGTAAATAGTATTTTAAACATTAGCTGTACCGTGTTATGCAGAGAGCTTGAAATAAAATTGCGAAAAAATATTGAACTAATAGCAGATAAAGTAAGTTATTCTGGAAAAGAGAGTTAAGCTTTTGGTTTAAAAGTTAAACTACACTCATAATTCGAAAAACTAATAGCTCGCAGACAAATTGATATTTTTTCTGATACACTATTCTAGTGCACACACATTAAGTGTCTGACAGACGTCTCACGCATCTGATGTTAGCCAGACCCCGTTTGTATACATCACTCTGTGATAATCGGTTTCATCCGTGTCTGATGATGCTCCGAGTAAAATCGCTTCGATGGTACTTAGAACACAGTAGTAGTCTTCTATCTGTTGTAGAGCATAATTTCGTCTTTCGCAAGGCAGCATTAACCTTTGAATGGAGTGCAATTTTTCGTGCACCGGGACTCATTTCCACTCACCAAATATGGCAATGGACGTTGTGTCTTTTTCCCGGGGATTGCATATGTTTTTGGGTTGGATGATTCCCGGGGTTTCAGAATGATATAGCCGCTTTTCGAGCAGAGGAAAGAGTCGGTGTGGGTGATCGCACTTACCGAACCAGGGTCTGGTCACACAATCTATATTTCTTTTCGCTTTCTTCGCAGTCCAAATTTAGTAGGAGATCCACTGGACTAAGTTTAGGTCTGATTTCGGAGAGAAAATTTGCGATAGATATCTCTGAAGTAGAGAGATATTAAACCTATGCTTAAACTGCAGCTAGGCCAAATTTACCAAAATTTACATTGCTTGGGAAAAACCACGAACAGAAAAATCTGACGTGGGTACTTTTATATTTGTTTCCGTGTGCACTTAGCAAGATTCTTCACTTAAGGTATGATTGCTTTGATTTGAATCTTAACTGACTGTTATCACTTTAACTTTAATTTAGATTATTTAAGTGGAGTTGGTGTACTAAAATATGATTGTAATGTAAAATCATCCACTTTTCTCTAAGCCTACGGTGGAATTTTGTTAACTTTGAAATTTCAATAAATTAAAATATTTTTGTTATTGTTAATTGGTCAATTATTTAAAACCTCTGCTTGTTGCAACTACAGTTAGGAAACACGGGACTACATATTACTAGCTTGTGGGTGGTTCGGGTCTAACTCTTCTTTCGGCAACTCTTTCAAAGTAATTTGTTAGAAAGCTATTTTCGGAGTCAGATCAACAATAAGTACTAATATGTAGTCCTGAGAGTTAGAAATTCTGAATGATTAACTATTTTAATTAACGCGGATCATAGTTCATACCGCATGTCTCAAAGAGAAAAAGTTGCCGGTGACAAAACATAAATGTAAGTAGCTACAAGCAAGTTTAATAACATTTTCTATACAACTGATTTACAAATTAATTCTCTGAATTCAATGAAAAACACAAATCACCTTTGGGAAATGTAAGTCAATGAATCGGTAAAAAGTCACATTACTGCTGTTACGTCTATTTTGTTGTTGGGTGGGGTTATTTTACTTCTGAGAAGCACTTTTTTGCACACAATGGGTAATGACCAGGTCATACAGCTAAGGCTCAGAGAAGGTGGGGAGGAGGGGATCCACTGGACAGCTGTTAGGAGAGAAAGGGTAACCTCCGTCAAGGCTATCTAGCGTGTTCTTCAACGTGAACAGGGTATGACTCTCCCGTACACAGGCCACGTATTAAGCGGTCTTTCAAAGCCCATCGATGCCCCTTAGTGACCGTGGGCGCGGGGAGTTTTTGCAGAGATAAATATCCACGTGGCCCAGACGGGACTCGAACCTGAGAATTGCACGTCTATTTTGAAACATGGTTCCGATTTCACATTTTTTCTCCTCCTAAATAATTATAAATAGACTTTAGGTCATCTATCAAAGCTTTCTACCTTCCAAGTGAAAGTGGTCAGTTTAATATCAAACGTCATACTCCATATAGCGATAACAATATTTGTGATTTAATCTATTGGGATACCCACTGTTTTTTCCGTGAACTAGAGAGGGTTAGTTCTGTAGGTAGGCGCCAGTTTCGTAATCTGTAGTTACCACGTTCGAATTCCAACTGTGCAACATTGAGATTTGTCTCCGCTAAAATCCCCACCCTGCCTTTGGTGAGAAAGGAGACACTGTTAGGCTTGGAAAGGTCATCGTCCATGGGATAGGACGCTAAGCTGTGTCATGGCGTTCGGAAGAACCATACCTTTTTGCACGTTAAAAAAAAAACACGCCGGATTGATTTGACGGGAGGCTGTCATCTATCTCCTAACACTCTACAATGAATCCCCTTTCCCGACCTCTGAACCTTGAGGTCCTTATGACTCGGTCATTTAGCGCATTGTGTGCACACATGTGCCACTCAGGGTAAATCAACCCAATCCAACTCCCCATCGAAGTTTGCTCCTTATTTTGTTTAAGACTCTTTGTCCTGAGCCCGTACAGCTACTGAAATCTGAAGGGCATTGGCTTTTCCCAAGTCAAAATTCCTTTTTTATTTCTCGTCATGAAAACATCCCTTTTCCCACCAATAGCAGATAGCGTTGAGATGAGAAATTCTCCAAGTCATCAAAGTAGCGAAGCTCCCATTGGGTCACCTGATGCGAAGCAACACTGAACTGGGATGCTTAGTGTCTTGCCCCGCATCACTTGTTTTTTTCGCTTTCAAAGTGAACATCAGTTCTGTGAGTCATTCTCCTTCTACCTCTACTAACTGCTCTATATAGTGCCTCCCTCCTATTTGTCGTTTAGTGGACCTCCTACCACATCGTTTCGCCACTTGGGTTCGTTCAGCTCACTGACAGGCAAAAATAATTTAATTTGAGGTGTAAGGCCCAACTCACATCACGAATGCCAATTTAGTCACCTTCCTGTGACTCGGAAACCCGAGACAGAGCAAAAATGAAACTACTTCTGTGCCACGATCTATTCATTCCCAGTCGCTTTCGTTTAGCAGTTGGATTAATGTTCATTTGCATACTGAATATATTCTTCGGATTCGATTTCTTCGATTCGTTCAGAAGCTTTCGAGGAAGTCAATTCGATGTTGAACAGAGAAACATATTCGGCATCCTTCGTGGTGCATACGTTTCGTGTTTTGAACAACGCCCGGAAAAGAAATACACATATAATGAAAAGAGAACAGAGACTGATTGCCACTCACGTTCCTCTTCCAATGACTTCTTCGAGGTAAGAGTGACCTTGAATGTCTCCCACGTCGTCACATCATTTCTGCTTCCATTGCTTGACAAATATTTAGGAGGAAGGATGCTTTGGGTGGTGGTGGTCGCGCTAATGTCCTCTTTCGGAACAATGTTAGATTCCCTTTGAGCTTTCTCCATCTCGATCACCACAACCACGAGGATGTTCCATGCGAGCCCGACCACGCTCTCCACCTGACAATGGACACACAAAAAATAATAACAGGAAATCTAAAAATGAAACTGCTGAAAAAAAGAGGAGTTATTTGCGGTTCAATATTTAAGGATACTATTACAATATATAAGGATACTATTACAATATGTAAGGATACTATTACAATATGTAAGGATACTATTACAATGCGTAAGGATATTATTACAATATGTAAGGATACAACATGTAAAAATGACAGATGAAAGTGCTGCAATGAATTTGTGATGTGATATCTCGTCTTGATGCTCGCGTGAACTACAGCGTGAGAATTACGTCACAAACTACTCCGAATGAACTTAACTTAAAAAGATAAAGAATAAGTTGTTGTAATGAAGAGTAATTAGAGCGTGAAGGAAAACGTAGTTTGTTTTAGTCGGTTTTAGTGGTAGTGTGTAAAGAAAAAAGTTTTCATTTAGTATGTTCGCGGGAAATTAAATAAGTTTATTAGTGTTGATTCTGTTAGCGGATTGGAAAAAAAAACAGGATTTAGGACACTTAAAAATGTGGCTGAGGAGGTTTTATGTTAGTCGAACAAGCAGAGCTGATCTCAACTTTTCTGTAGGAAGAGTTCATCGTTTGATGCATAGTTGTCTTTAATTAGTTTACAAGAATTGGTAAGGTTATTCTTGGTAGAATAGAGGTTTGTTCACAAATATGATTGTACCACTTATCAACTGTTGTAAAAGCCTTAATTTTATGCTTTGAGTGTATATAGTACGAATTATAGAGGAAACATCTCTTTGTTTGAACAGTAAAAAAAAAGGTGCTATATTCCTCTGAAGGTTTATTTTTATACTGATATAAATTTATGTTGAGTTGAGTTTATATAAATGTTTTCATTCATACTTTTGTAATAAATTATATTATTTTAGAATTATAATTGATTTAATGCTATTTTTGAACTCACACTCAGTTTCCATCCGTTTAATTCATAACAAATATATAAGGATATTATTACAACGCATAAGGATATTATTGCAATATATAAGAATATTATTACAATACATAAGGATATTATGATAAAGCTTCACGATATCGGAAATATTTTAATATCTCTACCAATCAAAACGTATCTAACCAGTGATGGATTAAGGTATCTAAAAGTCCCCAGACACCATAGATCGGGAGGCTCCGACTGTCAGGGAAAGTGGGGTATTCAGTACATAAAAATTTTCACAACTTACGAATCTAAAAAAAGTATTCAGCAGGTTAAATAAATTGACTTGCAAATTAAATTTCGTCATTACTGCATTATATAAACTTTACATTTTGAAAAATAAACAAGAATTATAAAAAAAAATAAATATTTTATTTTTAATGTATATTTTGTCACATATTAGATTAAATACCAAATGTTCAGATTAATACCAAATGTTTTATCACACATTTGGTATTAATCTGAGTATAAACGCAAGATGCGTACGTAAGTAATAGATTATACTGATTGTGAAATATTTCACTAATTGAAAAAAATCAAGTTTTGATTCCCCACGAATACCACGAAACACAATCGAGAGGTGAAAATGTAAGAGAGGGGCCAAGAGATTGGATTTCTGATGCAGTATAACATTTTCCCCTCAGTTTTACAGGTCTGAAAAATTCTTTGAAAAATCCATGAAATATAAACAAGTTTAATATTTTTGCTTCTATTTCACTTACTAGCATTCCTGAAAGGGGAATAACATATCTGGGAAATATGAAATGCTCGTTTTCAAATAGAATGAAGAGTACAAATAGAAATTAATGGATGATTCGTAAAATGCAATTGTAATATTTATTAGTACTATCCAACACAAAAATTGTTTTTTTTTCTCCTAGAGAAAATAGTTGCGTTTTAATCACCATCCTAGCTCTAGTGGTCAAGAGGGCAGTATCATTGCTGCCCTCTTGACTACTAGACTTGGTCGCCCGAATTTCAAATTTCCAGCATGAATAAATCGTTTAAAGATCCATTAGAGAATTGAAAAAAATTCAATCCATTAGGGGATTTGAAAAAGCGAATCCTAATATTTCATTAGTACGTATACAAACCAAAAAAATTTTATTTACCTCCAAAACTCAAAAAAAAATGAACATCTGTAAACAGACGACAAAGTGAAAACTGGCTCGTTTTTTGAAAAGTCTCAAAAATCATGTGCATTCGTCCTATTTTAATTTTCACTGCGATATACGGAACTAAAGCAATGGTTTTATTGTGTTTGTTACAAATCTTTCATTTCCTCCACGGTTGAGAAATTTCTTCTAATTTATCGTCACATTTCTCACGCATTCGATAGTTGTGGAATTCCTTCGCAAACTCTAATCTCGATCCTATTGACAGAAGAGACTTGATCGAGTTTGCTTGCATATAATGTTCTGAATGGAAAGAAGTGATAAAAGTTATTTGAGCATCAAACTGCCAACAACCAGCTATCAGCTTCATTTAAAAAACGTCATATCTGTTGCTAGGCAACTTCTAAACAACGGATCAGATCACGTTTCCGATACGGGTGATTTGCGACGATCAGCGCTACCGTAAGAAGATGAACTTTGCTTTTTCCTCCTTTTCATTGGGCGAGTGTTACGCTTGCGCCATCGCTAGAAATGGCAAAACACGAATAAAAATATCTTTCATGTTTTGCCAGTTTCGTTCTTCAAACTTCTTCATGTACTTGTATATGCGAAAGAAATGCATTGCGTCACACTGCATTGAGTTATTGTGATAACTGTAGATATATTTAGTACTATATTTGATGATAGCATTAGAATATGGAAAATCATGGTTTAATTCCGGCATCCAGCTTATTCAACAGATGATGAGCTGATTGTAGAAAGAAGAAACCTCAGAAATCTTATTTTTAAAGTATATAAATATTTTATGGTTTATAATCTAACGATATCAAAAACCAAAACAATGATTCAAAAGTTTTATGGAAGTAAAATAGTTTCTTAAATAACAATATCCTAGAACAAGATTCTCATTTTTAATTCAGATTCGATTTAAATAAGATATTAGATTTTCGAATATTTGTGGTGCAATTAAAAAAAAGCATTTAAAGGCAAAAAAAGGAAAAAAAGCACAAATTGAATTCTATAAAGTTATGGTTGCACCAACAAGAACGTACCCAAGGGGATGAGAGGTGTGGGGGACAAAAATCCGGTCGTCTTATACGAAATCTCAAATTTGTCTACCTGCTTTAAAATTCAAAACAGTTGTCTTTGTACAATTTTAATTTTAGCTCCGTAATATATTTTCGCCCTAAGAATAAATTTATAAAAGATATAAAATTTTATACCATAATAAAATAACATTTTAAAATTCCCTGTCCAGTGGAATATTTTAGTAATTGGGAAATTATACTCAAGTCTTATGCCGCGAAACTAAATATTAAATTTTCGAACCCTCACCGAAACTAAATTCTCGGACCCACACACGAAACTAAATAACTAAATCCTGGGTATGTGCCTACCAACAGTAATAAATTATTCGGAGCTATGAGTTCTGAGAGAGAGAAAATATTTACACAAAATACAAGATGTAGAATTGAAGCTCTTATATCAATAAAAGAGATGTACAAGACAGGGTACTCTAAGAAAAGAGACAAATATTTATTGTCTAAATGAGCTGTGGCCAAACGTTTTCTGCAACGTGCGGCACAGAACCGGATATAGGGGAAGCAAAGTGGGCCAAGCCTTCCCCCTTTCAGGATAATAGAGGCAAAAAAATATTAAACTTATTTATATTTAATGCATTTTTCAAGAAATTTTATATTGCATATTATATTGCAAATGTGTCACGTTTATGACAGAAATCTGAAATTTTGTTGATAGGGTGTCAAGTGATATTCCACTGATAGCAACAATCTGCTCCCTTTTCTCAGAGGAGATGAGAAAAGCAACTTTTTATATTTAAAGACTAAAAGGACCAATTGGAATTGGAAGAGCACAAAAATCGGAAGGCGTTACACAAGTGGCATACGTGCAGCAATTGGCCACCCAGTGATCTGATTGATAAAATAAAACATATATATGGGATGGTGCAAAGAACATCTGAAAAAAATGAAAGAGGAGAGATTTTCCGATGTCACAAAGATGGAAAAGCAGATTATGGGAAGATGGAATTAACGATGAAGCCCTAACAAGCAACTCACCTAATACATAAAAAAGAAGGTAGATCATATTACTTTACAAACAAAATACATATAGTAGACCCTGTAACTAAATTTCGAGAAGAACTGTTAAAGAGTCAATATTCAAACTTAGATCAGGAGGACAATCTAAATATTTAGGAAGCTTCTTGATTCAGTTTTTACCTCTGAGAGATACTTTTCTTGCACACAAATTGGGTAAAAGTGAACACCAAGGGCTCAGAGAAGATTGGGGAAGGGATCTAACTGAACAGCTGTGGGGAGACAGATGGAAGCCTTCCGTTAAGGCCATTCAGCTTGTTCTTTAACGTGCACAGGATTCTTTAACACTCTCCTGCCCCCAGGACTGCGGCTTAACTGCACACAGGCCTTTCCAAGTCCATCGATTCCTCATCGAGGGCAAAGTGAGATAAGGATTAAAGGAGGCACAGTTGACATTCGAACCTGGGATCTGCAGACTGCTCGCTATCGACTGAGACAATTCTCCCGTCCCTAATCGCTACTTGATTTACATTTTTATACAGAGGGGCACTATCAATGATGATCTTAAATATTACAGATTACGTAATGTAAGCATCAACCGAACAAGGTCGAAAAGGAGGAAATAGATATATCTGATTCAGATCTTTTACTTTCCGCGGATTTATTTTTTCATAAACATTTGCCACTGGTATGGAAACAAGAGGATGCAGACAGAGAGTGAAGAGGTGTCACATTTCAAAAAGTGGTCATGATTTAAGAATGATTCACGGAAGATGATCGTCATGGATCTCCCGCTAACATCCATCCTATGTTTATCAATGCTATTTCATGAGTTCCATCCTATTAGTTCATCTTACGTTTCTCAACACTCTTACTGTTAAGTCACAATGCACTATTGTAAATTTTTATCTCGTTTGCAAAACAATGAGCTAATGTGTTCACTTTGTCGTCTGTCTGTAGACATTGAACTTTTTTGTTTTTTAGAGATAATTAAAAATTATTTTTGTGTTGGATCGGATTTGATGAATGATTACGATTCACACTTTCCGAATCTTCCAAAAGTTATAATTGGTCCCTCTAACGGTAGAAAATTCCAAAATTTAAAACGAATATTACAAACAATATATTTATGCTAGAAATTTGAAATTTTGGAGGTGGAATGTGGAGATCATGAAGATTCAATTTGTAACAATGAGTTACTTTCAGGGTGGGAAATGTAACTGTCTTGTTTTAAGACATATTTGGAGGACTCTCTTCAGTTGATTGGTACTTATGAAATACTAAATTCGCATTTTTCAGATCTTTGGGTAGTTTTAATTTATATCGTTAGAGCTCACTAAATATGGAAACGGCGAAGCTTTTTACGAATATTGGAAGTAATCTGTTTATGACAGAAATCTTAAATTTTGTTGACAGGGTGCCAAGAGATATTCCACTGATAGTAACAATCTGTTCCCTTTTCTCAGACGGATACGAGAAAAGTAACTTTTTACACTTAAAGACTAAAAGACAAATCAGCTATCAAAATTTTATGTTGTATAATTAATAAAATACTATTATTTGCATTTTCTCCCATCGTACATTAATTAGAATTAAATCTTTTATGGAGTTAAGCAAAAAACTCCATTCTCTTTCAAAACGTGATTCCCATATACGGCAGAGATGATATGCGTTCTTCTAGTTTTACCTACATTTGTCTCCATTGACTGATTACCGAATAAGCACATTGGGAACGTGCTAGGGGGCGTAAAGGTTGATTTCTCCCCCTATCCCTCTTCCATAGACACTATTATTGGAAGAAAAAGAATCCCTAAACAAATAAAAATCCCGGTTTTTCATATTCTAAGGAACTGAAGTACAGCAATTAAAACAATAATCTCTGCATATAATGCTGACATCTGATTTAACTGGTGCAGTTTATTTGATCGTAAAATAATTGTCTATTACGGATTCTACTCGTGAAAGCTCCTGCTCATCCTCACACAAAGCTGATACACGGTAACAAATTTTTATTGATACTATTTTAATTTTCAAAAGACATATTCATAAAGACCAAGATACCAAGAAGGATAACATTGATGGGGTTTTTTTAATACTATTGCAAACTGCAAAGAAAACCCCCCAAGGTCTTGGTTCCCAGGGACACCAGAAGGACTTAATCCACCACTGTTTGTTTCCCTTAAAAAATGTAAACACTCCCCCCATAACACGACTCAATATCCATTCTTGGAGAAACTATTGGACCGCAATGAATAGAAAATAACCATCGCGCAGACTGTCTATTTTAATAAACACGAGTGCAGTGAGAAGCCTGGGATTAGAGTGCATACAATTAAAATATCAAACAGGAAATCTCGACATGCTGTTGGGTTGTTTTACCTCTGAGCAGCATATTTATTTGCACACAATGGGCTAAATGGCCGTGTTGGGTAAGGACATGCCTACCAGTTACACAATGGGTTCCCTATTGTGTAGTTGTTAGGCAGGTAGATGAAAGTCTTCCGTTAAGGCCTTTTACAAGTGCTCTTTTGCATGCACATGGTATGACTCTCCTGCACACAATGCCACGGCTTAATGTCTCATCCGACGAACGTTGGTTTTTTCAAGTCCACAGATGACGTTTTCAATTCCCTCCACTGTGCCTCTCTGACTGAGGGCACAGTGGGGGGAATTAACGGAGATAAATCTCAACGGAGGTCCAGGTACGACTCGAACCTGGGAATTGCAAATTATGAACCTAGTGGGTTACCGAGTCACTTCCGCCACCTAAATTTAGGGTTATACCAAAAACATTCATATTGCTTGTGCCGATACATTACTTTGTTGGCATAGTAGCAGCTCTAGCCAATCTATTCCTGGATCCACCGTTGCTGTTTCATTACTAATCGATCCTAAAATAATAACGCTGCCTTTGGCTGTTTCCTTTCCCCCTTACGCAACTATGGTATTGCAGTTGTTCTTTCTCGCGACACTCTCTGCATGAGCTGCTTCCACCACCTTTCTTCACGTGACAGATAACGTGAATATAATATACAGCCTGAAATGCCGATGTCTACTTACGCCTACATGCCCCTGATAAACAGGCATTCCTTTCTCAATCTGATGACTTTGCGAGAAAAGCTATAAACCTAAATATAGGCTGCAATGTTATTGACATGGAGAGTTCCTTTCGTGCTATAAATCCGAAAGATAGAGGAAGGATGATGGGAGAGATAAGACCCCGACGATGCAAAATAAGGTGAAGAAACCTACATTCCTGCGAACAAAAAAGGAATTGCTTTTATTCCGTAGGAAACAAGACAACACCACAGACAAGCATTCCACAGCGGGAGTAACGTTTATTGTTAGGTCACTCATTAACTGAAAGTACAAATATATTGAACCAATGAAACTGCATTTTGATAAAGGTTGTGGCTTTCAAAGGCTAAATTGCATTTTACCTATTGCTAGAAAACGAATGTGTACAGAGTTTTATGCTAGTCAGAGCTCGATTATTTGTAGAGATATGTCTTACCTGGATAATTCCTGCGAATCACGTCTTAGCTTTCATTTTTGTGCTTTCTTTCAATATTTGGTCACTTTTGGACCATTCTAAGCTACGAATCAATCCTATTTTCTGATATTTATATATATGTCCTAATATTATAGTAACCTAGACTTTCTCTTTTAAACCAGAAAGTCTGCGTTTTCTTACACACGTGGATGTGAAGGGGCATGTTGCTGTGATCAGAATGAATCTAGGAAAAAAAGTAGTAGAAGTATCTACATACAGACGATAAAGTGAAAACAGTAGGTTTTTAAAAAAAACTGCTCAAGATAAGAGAACTCTAGTACTACAACGCTCGGTCCCCGTCCATTATTACAATTAGAATATATCTTCTGTAACCAACTTACTTTAACTTTGCGACTCCTTTTACTTCAAAAGAAAGATTTCCAGATTTTAAATATTTGAGTACATATGCGCACTAGACTGCCGCGCCTGACGAGCAAATGGATTAAGAACAGCGCAATCAAAATCTGAACAAATCAGATGTGAGTTCCACTTTCTATTTCAGCAAGTCGCTTCTTTAAGCCACTACTGAGTTGGCAAAAGAGAAACATTTCAGATGTTTATTCTAAGAGGAGAAAATCCACGTGGCAGCATCAGCTTAATCGTTGAAAGAAAGATGTAAAATAAACAGGTTTCACGCCAACGGCGGAAAATTGTTTAAAAATGCAACATGGAAAGTTTTCAGAAAATGCAACCAATTTTACCTGTTAACATGTACCATAGAAATATAAGTGAAAAATATTAACTTCATTCAATATATAATTTGCAAAGTAAAAAAATTAAATTCCTCCCAAACTCTAGTGAAATAATAAAACTGGGAATGCTTTGGAAGCAATGATGTCAAGAGATTACAGAACTGGGGATACTCTGGGAGCAAGGTGCATTTCACCAGCCCTCCCACCAAGCCGATTTCGAAATTTTTCCAATGACATTCGTTTGTACTACGTTTGTACCGGATTCTACCGCAAAAATTTTCGTTTGTACTGCATTTGTTAAAAAGTTATTCGACTTTCAAAGTGGAGGGCTGTAAACCAAGCCCCCCACCAAGCGATTTCGAAATTTTTGCGATGCCATTCGTTTGTACTACGTTTGTATCGGATTGTACCACAAAAATTTTCCTTTTGTACCGCATTTGTTAAAAAGTTATTCGATAACAGTTGGTAACTTTTTGTCTTGGCCTGTGGTGTGATACCCCTGGGACAGGTGACTAGCAGTCACTAGACGGTACTTAAGATATCCAGGAATGCGAGTGTGGCTTGTGTGACTTCGGAATGTTTTAGCAGTTGATATATTTATTCATCATCATGTTCATCTCGCAAAACACAGACATAGAATTTTTTTACATTTGACCCGCAAAGCTAATAGCCAGTGGCACACATGCCCATTCGGACTCTAGCAGAGCACAGAGATTCCGGAGATGACGTGGTTGTGAGTCCGTACGCCGAACCTGTTGATCCATATGGTCCCACAACTGCTCTATGGGATTGGGGTCGGGCGATTTCGCTGGCAAAGAGAGAACGGAGACATCGCTGTCATGTTCCTCGAACCAGTCACGCACTACCTTAACGACATGGCAGGGCGTATTGTCTTGTTGGTAGACACCATCACCACCAGAGTAAACGTCCAACATGAAGGGATTCATTTGGTCAGTGAGGATCCACAGGTAGCCATTGGCGTTCACGGACCCATCCAGCGGTACCAGTGGTCCCAGGTCATACCAAGAAAACATCCCCAGACATGTACACTGCCACCGCCTGCCTGTACTTGACTGACAAGCGTGTCTGGTTGTTGGTTTTCGTGTGTCTGACGCCTATCCACCACAGCTGGTCATTTCTGTGGAGTAGAAACTTCGATTCGTCAGAGAAGGCAACCTTTTTCCAATCTTCCGCTGTCCAATGACGGTAGTCTCGTGCGAACTGAAGGTGTCATTGCCGATGGACCTTGGTTAACATGGGCATCTTTACGCAGCATCGACTCCGGAGACCCATGCATAACAGGGTTCGCTCTACTGTTATTGGGGACATGTATCTGGGTGCCCCGGCGTTCATTTAGGGTCTCAGTAATTTGTACGATTATGGTAATTGATTTCCGAGGCTCCGTTTGCAGAGATAAATCTCGACGCTGGCCTAGGTTGGACTCGAACCTGAGAACTGCAGATTGCGAGCCTGGAGCACTACCGAGTGAGCCAACCTCTCCACCATTCGAGTTAATTCTTTTTCGAGTACATTTTTATATTTGTTAGTGTAATAAAATATCCCAGCGTAAGAAAGGGGCGACAGCTTTCATCATTGCAACAATGTCTCTGTTTTGGTAGATTATCAATTCTTGAAAATTTCCAGGCAGGGTGGCAAGGACTTTACCATTTGCATAATTTGGGTGCTGTCCGTCTTGCGCTTCTGTTACCTATAGGCCTTTTTTTTTCTTTCTTCGTATTTATTTTTCCTCGTTTTTATTACTACTCCTAACACCTCATACGTGCTACCTTTTAAATGACAAAAATGAAACCTTTCTAGTACAGTAACGACTCAGTATACAAGCAATCGGCTTACAAGTTTTCGCTCATACGAGATGCACAAATTAATACCTATTTTTCGATTTACAAGCGAATTTTCGCTTCTACGAACTCCTTCCTTTCGCCAACCGATGGTTTCTGAGAAGAAGGAGATCGTATAAGCCAAATTTTAGTTTAGCTTGCAAAAAAAGGTGACCAACAATGCACAAATTTACCTTTTGAATATGTAATAATCATTTATTTGTGCAATATTCATATTAAGAATGATACCTAACGTTTATGCATTTTTCACATAGCTTTATCGATGCAACTACCGTTTAAATACAGTAAATAGACTATTAGCGTGTTTTTTTTTTTGCTTTGTTTTTTTTTTTTCATACCTAGGTACCGTTCTGTGATGTATTAAAGTGAACTTTACGTGTTTGGAGTGAAATGTTTGACCTCTGGAACGAAATAAAATTTGTAACATGGGAAGTAATGGAGAAACGAATTAATCTCGTTAATTAAAAATTCCGTAAAACGAGGGTTTACGGAATTTTTTTATTAACTTTTTTTCTAATTTCGTAAAATTTTTAGCCTCGCTACTCAGACCCAAAAATTATTCTTTTTTTTTATCGTTGCTACTTTAAACAGCTGAACCAGCCGAATTTCGCATCTCACGCGTGCTACGTTATAAATGGAAAATTTATAACGGCTGTCTGTTCGAGTATGAGCAACAACAAGCAACATAGGATGACTTAACCTGCACTCTCACAACAGATAACTAGGTCATGGTTGATGTATGCAGCTCGTGCCCCCGAAATGGAGCAATCAACTTTTCCCAGAAAGCATCAAAATAAAGTGTCGTTGGAAAGAGCAATTTTTACGGTAGTTATATACTCTTTCGGCGATTATCATTCCGATTATACGAAAGCGTGATAAAATTTTGGTACTAGTTTCATAATATTTAAAAATTCCATACCGCATTAAAAAAATTTACTCTCAATCATTGCAACAGACATTTCATCTCAATGTTCTTTTATAATAGAATTGAAAGACTGATCAGTTGAATAATTCCGTTTAATTTAAAAGAGAGAGTTTCATAGTTATTAATAATAATTTAATGGAGGAAGTTGTAGCGATGGCCATGCAGCAACAATTAGGGTTTCTAAAAATAATATATTCGTAACCGGTATCCGGGGATAATAGGGCTGATATTCTGGAAAGAAAATTTCGCCTGTTTTCTAATATTTGTGTAAACTTTAACGATTTTATGTAAATTCTCACATGCGCATACGAGCTCTATGCGAATAAAAAAAGTAGGTGGCTATTATTCGTTTGCGTGTCCATCGCCTGATATGTTGCGCTAGTTTGGAAATGAATTTGACCTATCTTATAGCAAGAAACTCGAATTTTTAATTCAGTAGGAGGTAGCACGGGAAAATCCCGCGAGAGAAATTTGGGAACAATAATCCAAAACTAACCAGGTAAAGAAAAGGAAAAATATAAGAACAGTGGAAAAATTGACCTGGAATTTTATATGCCATTCTATCATAGATAAAGCCTTGATTTTGGAATGCAGTACGGGATGTTCCAAGGATTGCTAGCAAACATTTCGTACCGATCGGACAATTTTCTGGGGAATTAAGAACTTAGAAATTGTTAAAAAATAAATAAATACCCTCAAAGCAGCTATTTGCCACAGAGTTCTGACAAGAGCTTGTTAATTTATACGCCAAGTATATACATAGTAGAAGACAATAGTAGGTCTGTGAGGAAGGCGAGACTTCAGCAGAAAAACAAACACAAACATCCGAAAAACAAACACAAACACTCCTCGTTAATTTAAACGAGGCTCGAACCACGAATCCAGGTCCCTTTGATTGGGAGCCAGGCACGCTAACCACCCGGCCACGGGACAGTAAGGGTCCTAAAATATGTTACACTATATCTAAAAAAAATTTGTGTGTCTCTGGTGTCGCGCCGACCGGACTAATTAAATTAAATATTGTTATTGAATTGTCAGTGATTGATCCCGTGTTTTCTAAATACTCTTAACTAGCCATTAACCGATCAAATATCGCTATCCGATAATCATGATTATCAAATATTCCGGATATTTGAAAACTCTAGTAACAATCAGTAATATACCAAACTAGCAAATTGTTTAATTATAAAAACACATTCCTTCAAATTTTGTAAATTGGACAAAATTGACAAGAAAATACATCAATTCAGAAAAATACTTGATTCTGCTGTTTTCGAAAAGAAAGTTTTCGAAATTAAATTACAAATGTAATAAATACTTATACGAAAATTTAAAAAATTTTAATATATAAAAAAAGGGAACAATGAACAATCTGAAAAAATTAGGCTTTCTATCAAAGCTAAAGATAATAGATAAATTTTATTATACTGAAAAATACATTTCATCATCATCATTCTCAAGCAGCCATGGGCTACGGAGGTCAACCAGAATGCGCAAATTAGTTTTCCATGCATATCTCTCTTGAGCTATATCTGCTGCATCTGGTCAGTGCACACCAATTCTAACATGGTCCTGTTTGACATTGTCTGCCCACCGCATCCTAGGTCTCCTCCTCTTTCTAAGGCCTTTAGGCACACTGTTCATAACCCTATTCGCTAAACTATAATTATCCATACGCGCAACATGGCTAAACCAACGGAGTCTCTCTCTGCACAATATGCTGCTTAAAGGAGGTTGCCGACTCATTTGCCTAACCTCATCATTAGTTACAAAGTTAAACCACCTAATACTCAAGATACTAAGTAAGCATCTAGAATCAAAAGCATCTAGTTTCCTGTTATCTTGTTTACACAGCGTCCAAGTTTCACTACCATATCTAACCCTAGAAAGAACCAAACTATTATACGGTCTAATTTTAGTCTTTAGGTGTATACGGCCTATATCTCCACACGCTCCATAGATTCTTAAATATGACAGCAATTCCTATTCTTTTGTTAATCTCATACCGCACATCGCCAGTGTCTGTTACATACCTCCCAAGCTAATTAAACTGAGACACCTTCTAAAGAGTACAGCCATTAAGAGTAACAGAACCACAGCCTGCCTGACGAATTTTCATCACTTTAGTTTTCTCTCTGTTTATAACCAAATCTACTCTACTAACCAGTCTCATCAACAGCGTGAATGAAAGAGTTCATCTCATCAATATCATTTACCAAAAGGGCTAAATAAAAATAAAAATAAATAAATACCCCCTCAAGCAGCTGCTTGCCAATCAGCATAATCTAAATCAGACATTTTCGTATCTCCAGACCATTCAAGGCCAAAATCTTTCCCTTGCAGTGAATTTCGCATAACTTAATCAATAATCAAACTAAAGAGAAAAGGATACAAAATGCACCCTTGTCAACACCAGATGCAATGATAAACCAATTGCTACAAGCCTTACCAATTCTCACACACGACTCAGTGTTATTATAGAGAGCTTCATTTTGTTAACTAACTAGTCTGGTATACCATACGATCTCACAATCAACCACAAATTATGATGATCAACAAAGTCGAAAGCATTTTTGAAATCAACAAAGCTAGCAATCAAAGGTTTCTGAAACTCTAAACATTACTCAAGAATCTGCCTGAGTGAAAGCATCTGATCTACACATTCCCTACCACTTCGGAATCCTCATTGCTCATCACGCAATTGACTGTCAACCAGATTCTTAATTCTATTAAGCACAATCATGGAAAGAACTTTACCTGGAACAGAGAGTAGGCTGACACCCCTATAGTTATCACAAGAACTGCGATCAGCTTTTTTAAAAGTAGGATAATTTTTTTTATAATAGTTCTGGTAAAATCCTTAGAAACCAAACTTTACGCGATTATTAAGCTCTCTTATGATATTCAAAATTTCAGTCATCCATGTAGTAACCGAAACATCCCCAACTCTTAGCATTTCCGTAGCAATTTCATCTACAACTGAGGATTTATGAAGTTAAAGTTTAGAAACAGCCAAAATAACTTCAGATTGTGTTATAGGGCAAACATTAAAGCCACCAATGCATCTATCATCATCGCAAACAATGGGAGTAGAACTAACCACATTGTTTAGAACATCACTGAAATGCTCAGCCTACCTAGCCATGACAGAGTTCTCACCTTCTATAACCTTACCTTGTTTATCCTTAAAAAACATTAACACTCTGGTACAGCTCTCTGCTGTTGTGCTGTCAAACTGCTTCATCGGCTTTATCAGCCATGCCATCAAGCCAAAGATTCTTATCAGCAGCTAACCGATCCTTTACACGTTTATTAAGCTCTCTGTAATGCTTTCTATTAGGACTAGTAGGATATTGATTAAGGACATTCGTGTAGTTTTTTTTTTTCTGAAATAAGCTCAAGTGCCTTATCACTCAAATAATTCTGTCTCCTCTGCTCATTTTTCCCCCAAAAGAGTACTGTTAATTTCGAGAAAAGCCTGTTTAAAACGGTCTCATTCTTCCTCACCTTCGGTAGTAAGTAAACCATGACTGTCATAATGACTAAGTAGCCTATCATGGTAAGCTTTAGCTATAACGGGGTCTTTCAGAGCTTCAGAATTAAAGGTAAATTTTTTAACCTTAGCACAATACTTCTTAAGTTTTAGTTGCAAGACACTTTTAACAAGGTAATGGTCAGATCCAATTTCAGCTCCCCTATATGGCCTGGTATTCTTAACAGTAGCCCATTTGCTGTTAATTAATATATAATACTGGGCAACATAGAAAAAGTCTTTGAAATGAAAATAGGCAAACTTTGCTAATTTCAAGGTGCTGAACAACACGAAAATAACAATAAAATTTGTCGATTGACTCTTGTTTAGGAGAGACAGAGATGGCCATGTATAAACGACTCGGTCCGCAATCTGCGGACTTGAGATGGTCATGTATAGTCCGCTATGAATACATAGGTAACTATTTTGCAACGCTGCATTTTAAACTCCAGATTGCAACATATTGTGCTGTATTGCATCAGTCCGGTATACACACAACCCCCGGAGGTATTGCATCATTGTCTGATGCAATGTAGTTGAGTCATGACATCGCGGCTTTACGATCGCGGACAAAAGATGATGTAATCGTTAGTTGTAAGCAACGTCTAGTAGGGTGAGCAAGTGTTTTGTGTGACTCTCATTTATCCCTGAGTCCCCCCCCCCCAATAGGGAACCATCTTGTCGTGGTGGTGGGGCTTCGGGCCCAGCAACCCGGTCGAAGGCTTTGCCGACCGGCTTTGGTCCCCAGTTGGACAGAGCCAAGACCAACCGAGGTCGAAGACATCGCCGACCGGTTGAACAGTGACGGTGTCTAGACCTCACCTATCAGGAGCTCTGTGGAGCTGTTCAAGGCCATGGCCGAACGGTTTGATCCCACCTAGTAGGCACGAGCCCTTTCAAAGTCTGGGCCTTATTAAGAGTCTCCACCCCGGGGACCGAGCGAACTTGGATCTACATATTCTTGTTCAAGGCTAACCGGGGAACAGATTAAATTTCAGGTTTCTTCCGGTGGTTAGCTTTCCTCTTATAGGACTGCTGCCATATGAGGTCGGGGATAAGGTGTGTCTATATGGCGCATTCTTGCCCCCGACTCTAGATAGTCACGGCTTTTCATTAACTTGGTAGTGTCGTCAAACGGAACGGGGGATTGCCGTGGTTGTGTAACATCTGCAACAAATAGTACAATTACCCCTGAGTCATAAGTACAACACAAGTGATCCTTGCAGTTTTGATCCAGCAGTAGTGATTCCTGGTAACTGTGTTAATAGTGCAAATACATTTTGCTACATTTGCCGGGAAGTGACGTTTTCAAGCCAGAAAAGAGCAATCACTCAAATAGTGATAGCGGTGTATGAGTATTATTTTGAAGGCAAGGTCGGGGACAAGGCCTTAGCCCCACACATATGCTGCAATAGGTGTGCAAGAAATCTTCCGAGAAGTGGCTGAAAGGCAAAAAAGTTGCGATGCTGTTTGTTGTTCCTATGGTTTGGAGAGAACCAAACAATCACGCAAATGACTGCTACTTCTGCATCGATGACTGCTAAATCTGGAAGCATCACAAGGAAAAAGAAGTGGACAATAGCGTACCCGAATATACAATCCGCTCCTCGACTGGCGAAGGTCTTCCCGTTCCCGAACTTCCAAAACAATTTTCCATCGATTCAGATGATGAGGAGGGAGATGAACCGGCGTTGGATTGTCCGCAGCCTTCGTTGTCTAATGATGATTCATACATCTGCCATGGTGCGTCATCTGAACGATCTTCAACGATCTTCTTCTCGCAATCTGGAGCTGTCGAAGGCCAATGCAGAGTTACTTTGATCAAGACTTAAACAATGGAATCTTCATCATGGAAAATGTCCGAGTGACTTCGTTGGAACTCGTCATGAGCAGTTTGCACATTACGTGAGAAAGGAAGATGACCTTGTGTTCTGCTCCAACGTAGATGGCCTGATGAATGCCCTCGGAATCAAACATGACCCTAAAGAATGGCGACTGTTCATAGACTCCACGAAATTGAGTCTCAAAGCAGTGTTGCTGCATAATGGAAATCAACTTCCATCCATTCTGGTCGGACACGCTGTCTACATGAAAGAAACCTAAACAACCTAAAACAACTGTTGAACTGTCTCCAATACAGTAAGAATGGCTGACATCTCAGCTGTGACTTGAAAGCAATGGCTCTGTTGATGGGTCTGCAGCTGGGACATACGAAGTACTGCTGTTTCTTATGTGAATGGGACAGCCGTGCAAAAACTTTGCACTATGTGAAGAAAAACTGGCCTAAGAGGAAATCTCTGAAGGTTGGAGAGAAAAATGTGAAACACCCAGCACTGGCAGAAACGCACAAACTCCTGCATCACATCAAACTCGATGTGATGAAAAACTTCGTAAAAGTAATGAACTGGACTGCATCAGCTTTCAAGTATTTGGCTGACAAATTCCCTCGACTTAGCGAAGCGAAAATTAAAGAGAGAATTTCTGTGGGTCCTCAGATCCGCAAGCTGTTCAGAGACCACATGTTCGACAACCTGCTTCAGGGTGACGAATAAAAGGCTTGGGAAGCGTTTCGTCTGGTGTCAACTAAATTCCTTGGGAATATCAGGGCAGAAAACTACAAGAAACTGCTTAAGGACATGTTGTCTCTGTATCACAAACTTTGCTGCAATATGACCTTAAAGATCCACTTCCTCCATTCTCACTTAGATTTCTTCCCTGACAACTGCGGCATGGTTAGTGATGAGCACGGTGAACATTTTCACCAGGACATTGTAATGATTGAGAAACGATATTAGGGAAACTGGTCCACTTCATTGTTGGCGGACTACTGTTGGACGCTTGCCAGAGATGATCCTGAGCAGCTGTACAAGCGACGGGCAAACCAGCGTCGGAAGTAGAAGCGGAGTTTTACCGACACATGTATTACTCTGTTGTATAAGAAACTATTGCGGATTTCTCAGAAATCTAAGCAAATTTTGCATTTTCATTGTCATATTCGTGTTCAGCACCTTGAAATCTTAGGAAATGGTTACTTTTATCTCAGAGGCATGACTTTCATGAAAATCTGTTGCCCAGTATAATCTGTCATATTCTTATGCTGCCACCTGGTGAAACCCATGTATACTTATGTATGTCGTGGTGTTTGTAATATGGGCTAGTTATTCTCAAACCATTAATTTTACTTACTTGTAGGAGATGTTGCCCATTGCCATTGCAGATATCAATACCTAAAGGGCCTATCACCCCTCCCCAAAGGTCAGAGTCAGTACCAACTTTCGCATTGAAGTCACCTAGAAGAAAGGTAATATTGCCTTTCTTCATAGAATTCAAAATATCCTGAAGTTGTCTGTAAAATCTATCCTTCTCATCCACAGCGGCATCCTCAGTGGGGACATAACAGCAGATAACATTCAAGTCTTTAATGCTCGCCTAAACTTTTGCTGTAAGAAACCTTTCATTATTCCACTCATATCCTAGACGAGCATCACCAATTTTCTAGACGAGTATCATCAAGGTGTAAGTCTGCTGAGTAGCAGACCTACACCTTGATGATGCCTATTATCTTCCCTCCCAGAAAAGATAAATTTAAGATTGTTTTTAAGAATCTTATCTTTATCTATCCATCTGGTCTCTTGCTGGCCGAGAATATCTAAATTGCAATAGTGGAAGTCTTGTGTGAAGACATCAAGAGAATAAGCTCTGTGCAGAGTCCCCACATTCCACCTACCTATGTAAAGAAAAATGTTTAGTGGGATGTTTAAAGACACTATGTTTATAGGGAGAGGGAATGCCGATAATATCAAACAGCCCCTAATCGAGGCAAAGACTCGTTTCCCCACCACTAAAGGCTGAAGCTATCTACAATGGAAGACTTCTTCCAATGTAAAATTTGACGATGCATGTAGAAGCTAGAGTTTAGGTGCCTGCTCAGGATTATCCACCAGCTGATAAAACATATCCTGTGAATATATTCACTTTGGGCTGTCAACCCACAATCAAACAAAACACAGATGCCCACCAATGCAGCAAATTCTGGATCCATAATCAAGCTCAAAGTCTTAATCTAATCCAGTAAGTTTATAAGGTCAGCACCAGGACCCTGTGTGGTTGACCACTCCGCAGCAGGGTAGAGAAAAAAAAGAAAAGTAGCCATAGTTGTCAGATCAGTAGGCCACACTAATCTGGTAGCTCTCTCCTTCCGTTCACTTCCACACGAGAGTAGCACTTTTGACAAGTACTAACGGCCTGCACCACGAGAAGGCGGAGTCGGACATTAGGTGCTAGGCCTGGCCGTTTCTATACATCATCACAGGGGATTGGTGCATAGCTCTCCTTACAGGGACCACCTAGTTACTCAAATTTTGAGTTATTAACAGATTAAATATCGCACTCCAGTTAATACATGTCTGTGGGATAATAACACGAACATTTTAATAGTTAAAGTGTCTACATTCAAGAATAAAATCTGTCATGTGTCTCAACTGCTGAACTGTTGGGATTTCCACGTCAGACTGCTGCACGTGTACACCAAGACTGCATGAAATACGACAACACTTCCAACCAGCAGCAGAAATATGGACCTGAATCTGAAATTGACTCTCGAGGTTAGCACAGACTGTCCTGCATCGTTACAAAGAGTTGTGTCCTCAAGCTTATGCACAAAGACTATCCATCGTACTGTTATGCGCCTCCTCGATTGGAGATAAAATAACTTATAGACAAATGTGATTGCATTGTGATTTCTTCTCCTCTCCAACTGATAATGGTTATATCTTTTAGAAAAGAGAAGCCGCATGAGCCCAAGCCCTCCCCTTGGCAGAGGTGTAAGAATTTTGTGAATAGATTGGATACTCATGCTGGTTTTGCATAAACATAAATATGGCATTTAATATTCAATTTAAAGATGGGATAATTTGCCATAATTTTGGTTATTTTAAACTGCTACTGGGAAACACTGTCAAAACTTAATTTCATCATCATCATCATCATCATCTTCAAGCAGCCATGGGCTACGGAGTCCAACCAGACCGTGCAACCAGACCGTCCAAGCAAGTCTATCCTGAGCTACATCTACTGCATCTGGCCACTGCACACCAATTCTAACAAGGTCTTGTTTGACATTGTCTGCCCACCGCATCCTAGGTCTCCCCTTCTTTCTGAGGCCTTTAGGCACACTGTTCATAACCCTATTCGCCAATCTATAATTATTCATACGGGCAACATGGCCAAACCAACGGAGTCTCTCTCTGCAAAATATGCTGCTTAAAAGAGGTTGCAAACTCCTTTGCCTAATTTCATCATTAGTTACAAAGTTGAACCACCTAATGCCCAAGATACTGCGTAAGCATCTGGAATCAAAAGCATCTAGTTTCCTGTTATCTTGTTTACAAAGTGTCCAAGTTTCACTACCATAACTAACCCTAGAAAGAACCAAACTATTATACAGTCTAATTTTAGTCTTTAGGTGTATATATTTCTCCACACTCTCCATAGGTTCTTAAAAGTCCCGGCAGCAATCCCTATTCGTCTGTTAATCTCATGCCGCACATCACCATTATCTGTTACATAGCTCCCAAGATAATTAAACTGTGACACCTGCTCAAGACTGCAACCATTCAGATTAACTGAATCACAGCCTGCCTGACCAATTTTCATCACTTTAGTTTTCTCTCTGTTTATAACCAAACCTACTCTACTACCAGTCTCATCAACAGCTCGAATGAAAGAGTTCATCTCATCAACATCATTTGCCAAAAGGGCTAAATCGTCAGCATAATCTAAATCAGAAATTTTCGTATCTCCAGCCCATTTAAGGCCAAAATCTTTCCCTTGAAGTGAATTTCGCATAACATAATCAATAACCAAGCTAAAGAGAAAAGGAGACAAAATGCACCCTTGTCGAACACCAGAAGTAATGCTAAACCAATTGCTACAAGCCTTACCAACTCTCACACATGACTCAGTGTTATTATAGAGAGCTTTCATAATGTTAACTAACTTGTCAGGTATACCATATGATCTCACAATCAACCACAAATTATGACGATCAACAGAGTCGAAAGCCTTTTTGAAATCAACAAAACTAGCAACCAAAGGTTTCTGAAACTCTAAACATTTCTCAAGAATCTGCCTAAGTGAAAATATCTGATCCACACATCCCCTACCACTTCTGAATCCACATTGCTCATCACGCAATTGACTGTCAACCAGATTCTAACCAGAGGGAAAGGGTGATAATTCGTACCTCATATTAGGGAAGTTCTTTCCAGGGAGGCCCACTGCTGATGTCCGTCCATTATTTGGTGGTGGCTATGGCATCATCTCGCTGTTCCTTTGATGAAGATTGCCGGGGGCAGCTCGAAGTCGTTCGTCGTTACTCTGGGTCCATAGGTCACTTCATTAGGCTTGAAAGGCATAAGTGATTCGCATCTCGCAGTTCATGATTATTCAGTGCATGAGAATGTAAACTTCTGTCACCTTTTTTGTGACCCGTCTCAACTGGAGATCTCCGGTGTGCTCCAGGCCCCTTGTGTCACACTCGAGCTCTAAGTAAGTCTCGAAGGCTATCTTAGCATCTCTGTGTCTCTCAGAGTGTATGTGGGCACCTCTTCCACTTCTTTGTTTGCCCCCCATTTTATACTGCTATTACCACCCTGTTGATTAATGTGGTTGCCCAGTTGCTGTCCGAAACTTCCCATGATCTCCTGGCTGGAGTCGTTCACATGGGTTGGTCAGTGGTGTTGGATGGCTACGAGGTGTCTGCGATCTGACCTTCAAGCTGGGCTCACGCCACACATGTCCTGCAGTATCTTGACACTCAGAGTCGTTCACATGGGTTGGCCAGTGGTGTTGGATGGTTATGAGGTGTCTGCGATCTGACCTTCAAGCTGGGCTCACGCCACACTTGTCCTGCAGTATCTTGACACTCATAGCGAAGTGCTCTGCAATCGTCTGCTCTCTGGGGTCAAGAGAGGTGGATTTATTGGAGTCTCCTTGTTGCTTTGTGCATGTGGGGTTCCTATTTCTTGTGCGCAGGGGCCATGCCATCCCCCAGCTCCTCCTGAGAAGAAAGGCAGATGTTTCTTGGGCGGATGCTATGCGTGGGAAGAATTTGGATTTAATTTAATTTTGTTCGTTAGGCTGAAAGAATAATTGAGGCATAACATATTCCATGGAAAAAATAGGCTATGACAGTCGACATCCACATCATATTTCCTTATTGACTGCAAGGCACCGAAAGATTAGGCTGTTGTTTGTAAAGGCCTATCGCAATTGGAGTGCGGAGGACTGGAAATACTTCATCTGATTTGACGAATCCCGGTTTCAACTCTATCTCGCAAATGGGAGGGTGACTGTGTGGCGTAAACCAAATGAAGCGATGAACCCACCTTGCCAAATTGGGGTCATACAGGCAGGTGGAGACATGTAGCAGTTTGGGGTGCATTTACATAGGCTTCCTTGTGGCTCCTCGTACCCATCAAGACCTCTGTCACCGGCACAAAGTATGCGAACATCCTCATCGACCATCTACACCCGTTCGTAACGATTCTCTTTCCGCACCATGACACCATCTACCAACAGGACAAAGCCACACCGCATACTTCCCGTGTGGCGACCAATTGGTCCAGGAGCATTCAAGCGAGTTTACCATACTCGTATGGCCCCCTCGACCCCATTGAGAATTTGTGAGATGAATTGTAAAGATCTGTTCTCGCCCGCCAAACCCCACCGACAACTGTGGATGCTTTACGACAGGCGATCCTCACTTCACGGGCGGCAGTACCACTTCCGTGTTTTCAGTACCTCATTGAATACTTACCAAGATGTATGTCTACTGTTGTGAGGGCAAAAGGTGTAGCAACAGGTTATTAGGTAGGTGTGCATAATAATTTATTCACTCAGTTTAGATTACGCAGCAGTTTTTGCTACAAAATTATAAAATGATTATTATAATTTATAGAAATTGGAATTTTCGATTTAGATATATCTTATTGCAGCCATTCACAGAAGATGATACGCTTTTCTTTTGGTAGCTATGGTTGAATGTCTATCTAGTGAGTCTTTCGCCGATTTGCAACTCTATTTTTTGAATGCAATCAGTGACAAAAATATATGACAATCAACAACTTTGCGACGAACTGTCACAGGATTTATCAGATAGTGTACAGCTAGATAGACATCCCGGCCAGAGCCATTCTTGGATGCTGGTCAAAATAATTTTGGTTGCAGTTTCGAATATGGCATGAAAGTTTTTCTCTGTTGAGGTCTCGCCTTCCTCATAGATCTCCACCACGGCGGCATATTAACTCTCTAAGACTTCTACGGCAAACAGCTGTTTGAAGGGGAAATTTTTACCACTATTATGATCGATTAACCAAAATTTGCTCTGATGCCTGTAAATCAGTTACTAGAGCACCTAAAGTGTTATCAGAAGGAAATGGATTCGTATCGCACCTGCTGAAAATCAAATTTCCCGCTGATCCTCTAACTCAGTAGTTCTCGACGTGGGCCACGTCATACTTATAGGGGGCAACATGCAACATTTTTTCCAACTAACAGCGACTATGTGAGGGGCCACAGAGGCCGTGAGCAAAGCAATGATGAAAACACTGCTGCAACTTATGCAACTTATTTCAGACTTGTATAGATCTAATTAAATTTACCCTAAAATTTATTGTCTAATAATTATGTTGATCAAATAAGCAAAATCAGTCTCTGTTAGGTTATCACAATATACCAATCAATTCCAGATTTTTGCGATTTTTTCCTATCAAGTTCCAAATGCCTGATGTTTGTATTTTCTAATTAATTTTGCAAAGTAATCAGGAAGATATTTAAAAAGTTAATACAAAAACGTGAACCCACCTTGTCAAGTTGGGGTCATACAGGCAGGTGGAGACAATGTAGCAGTTTGGGGTGCATTTACATAGGCTTCCTTGTGGCTCAATTTGTGCTAATTGTGTCTTCTCTTTATTTTGGGTCCGGAGCAGTTGCTTTTTTTTCCCCTCGTTTCAGAACCATAGAAGAACCCGGAAACTTAATAGTGATGTAAATCTGACTCGCTTTAAAATATAATTGAGTACCACAATTATGTGTACTTTCTAATCTGTACAGAAGAAATACATTTAAAACAATCCTATCTTCACAAATTTTGAAAAGTCTACATTGAGGATACTCATGTAGACAGAAATTATATATATATCCAATAATAAACAGCTGTTCTTCTTTCTTTTGATGTAGGGATTTGAAATTAATTTTATGAGGATTACACAATCTATGTAGTGTGCATTCAGAAAGATAATATTGGCTTCTCCTTAACATAATTATATCTATACGCACTAAGATAAAAAAGTGTAGATCCCAATATATTCTTAAACTTCTAAAGTTCTCATACACAATATAATAGTTAACATCTTCTAATCGGGAATTATTTCCTGAGTACGATTTATTCAATTCATAGAGATTTCCTTGTTGAGTCAGTCTCTTTCTGCTTCCAATTTACAGCATTTTGCATAAAGAGAACTTTGAACCAAAGTAACTGGACTCTGTATCTCTGGTTTAACCTGACATACAGTAATTGTAAAAGACGACTCAAGATATCTATCACATCATCCAGTGCGTGAAGGTGAAGTGAACTTTGTCACGTCGTCGACACGGCTGCTGACAAAACCTCTTCTCTTGCATCGTATGAGGAGTTTGCCCTTAATGTCACAATCGCTCAAATCGGATGCTGAAATCTATTCTTGGACACGATTGTCCCTCTATTGTCACCTGAGATTACCTCTCGATCTCGCCCAGTTGCCAACCTCTTGTTCCTTTTTAATCGCACCACTCCACCCTCTTTTCTGTTGCGACATTATAGTAGTGAATGCAAATTTCTTCCCCCATTTGAAGAGAATTAAGAAATAGTTCAGAATTAAGCACTCCTGTTAAGATCACGTTGCAACTGAAAGGAACAGAAGGGAAGTAAGTCTTTTATAAAAAGAAAACTTTGAAAAGATGTGGGAAGTGTGAACACTCCATTAAAGAAACGTCAATAAAGACTACAGCAAATGAGTTAATATTTCTATTGAGTAAAATTCGTTTTAGGATTGCCAAATTAGAACACTTTTAAAAGTGTGTAGTCTTCAAGATTAAAACACTGATACCAAAATTATCTAGAACATAAAAGGTCAGACAGAAATAAAAGGAAATGGAACCGTTTTAATTAAAGAAAATTAAATTAAAAAAGGAACCATTTTTCTTATATATATATAGTTCCATTTTAATTTACATATATATATGAGTCCATTGACATCAGATAATTTGTTCGCCTTCTTATGTAGGAAGGTGAAGAGTTTTTTTTTATGTCAATACCTCTAAATAAAAGCGCATCCTCTGGAATTCCTACTATTTCCCCTAAAAATGCATTCTTATTTCTAAACCTAAGTACACTGACTTTCAGACTTAAATATGATGAAATTAAAAATTTTATACAGATAAAATTTTCTATTTTGATATATAGGAGAGAAGAGTCCTAGAAGCTAATCCTAGCTTTTACAGCCCTTACAAGGAAATACCCTACTAAGACCGAAGTCACTGCACCTAACACAACACACAAAATTTGCCTTGCTAGAACAGTCAATAGCTTCCTAATCACTATGCCAGTTAAGTTTATTTGATATTTCCAATACTATTTGATACCAACTGACGATCGGGGAGGTACCATTAAAATTTGGTTTGCATATCACCTAGAGTGTTTTTTTAGAATTTAGAGGGAGTACATGGAATTGCGTTGTTTTTTATCTGAGCATCCTTTTTTGCACGCTAAATGGCCAATTCGCAAGATCCCTGAGGGATCAGAGAATGTTGAAGAAGGAGACCAACCTGTTAGGAGACAGATGGTAAACTCCCGTCAAGGCCGTCAAGTGTGTTCTTAAATGTGCAAATTGTCTTGCTCTCCCCCACAGGGTCGGCTTAACGCCCCTTCCGACAAGGAGCACATAGAGACAAATTAACATCCTTAAGAGTTTTTAGCAGTTAAAAAATTAATTCAATTAGTTACTTCAGAATATACTGTTTGTACTTGAGTTTTATTGTTTCGAAATAATTTGCTCATTTCTAGTTGTTTAAACACAATAGCTGGCTTTAAAAAACACGAGCTGTTGTTTTGATATCTGTTTGACGGTTTTTCAGCGGACATTCAACTTTTTTTGTTTTAAGATGTAAAGTTGAATAAGTATTGATGAAATATTAGGATTAGCATTTTCCGAATCTTCCAATAGCTTTAACAGCTCCCTCTAACGGCAGAAGTTGTGAAATGCCAAAACTTTTGCTAATATTACAAACGATTTATTTATGCTAGAAACCTGAAATTTTGGTAATGGAGTGTGTTGGTCAATAGGCAACTAACGATTTGCACTATTTCCACCAGAGGGCGGGGGGAGGGGAAAGAGAAGCTTTTTTAAGAGGAAAATCGAAAATTATTTTAGGTTTGGATATGTAATAACGGAATATTTTAATTCACAATTTTCAAATACTGCACAGGTTTTAATTTCCATCATTAGAGGACGCTATAGTGGAAATGTCAGAAAGTCAAACAAATATTAGAAACGATATGTTTCGAAAAATTTGAAATTTTGGTGGCAGAGGTTTGCACTGACTGATTTCTCCTTAGTATAGTATATAGTAGTAGTATATAAGGTAGATAAATGTATTTTTTTCCATATAAGAGATGAATGAGAAATTGTTTTTCTCCAATCATCTATTCATCTATTCGAATTATAACTTTTAGACAGTGCAAAAGTCAGAAAGCGAAAAATGTCGTTTTTAAATGAAGTACTTTTCGTATTCATGAAAGTGTCATGTATGCTTCTAATTATATTGATAACTCCTAATTCCATTCTACTTCTTAATTCCTCCTAATCCAATTTCATGAAACTTTGATGTGGTGAAATGTGCAAATGTGGCATGGAAGTTTCTCTCTGTTGAGGTCTTGCCTTCCTCATAGATCTCCACCACGGCGTATTAACTCTCTAAGACTTCTACGGCAAACAGCTGTTTAAAGGGGAAATTTTTACCTCTATTATGATTTGTTAATCAAAATTTGCTCTGATGACTGTAGATCAGTTACTAGAACACCTAAAGTACTATTTGTATCTTACTATTTAATTACTATTTAATATTATATTTACTATTTGTAGCTTAGAAATTCCACTTAAATTAGATGGGAAATTTTTTTGCTGAGGAAGATTTTTCATCATTCATGAAATAATTCTTCCCCCCCCCCCTATTCCGCAAATCAAATTTTACACAAATGCTGCTGCTAATCGAGGAAGAATGTATAAACAGAATTTCCGCAAATGAAAAACTTATGATTTATATTAGTTTTATAAGGAAAAGTCTAACTATTCATATCATTTAAATAAATTTTTGTTCAAGTACATTTCCTTTATCGTCATTCTCCAAAATGACACTGAATGCAATAAAAAATCTCCACGTTTTACCTGCAACCTATTGTTCGGGCACTTAATTCATAGTATTCGGTTACGATATAATCAAGTTTGGCTACTAATACCAGGATATGTTTTACTAATCATTGTTCGAATTGACTGTCTCCTCACGAATATCCGATGGAATTGGAAAGGCATCCGTGGGACCGTGTGCAAGAGAGCCATACCATGTGCACGTTAAATAATAGATTGGATGGCTTTCCCCAACTTTCTCTGAGTTTTTGGAATTCTTGGTCTGTAAATGGTAGCTAGGTAGTCACTGGAAGGAGAGTTATGCACCAATTCCCTGTGATGATGCACACAACCGGCCAGGCCTACAGTTAATGTCCGACCCCGCCTTCTACTGGTGCAGGCCGTTAGTACCTTTCAAAAGAGATACTCTCTTGTGGAAGGGAACGGAAGTGGAGGGCAGCCAGATTAGTGTGGCCTACTGATCTGGGCAACTCTGGCTACTTTTCTTTTTTTTTCTATCCTGCTGAGGAGTGGTCAACCACACAGGGTCCTGGTGCTGATCACATAAACCTACTGGACTGATATATGGTTCTGAGCTTGATTATGGATCCTGAATTTGCTGCACTGGTGGGCATCTGTGGAGGGAAAATCTTCCGCTGTGTTTTCTGTTGGTTTGTGGGTTGACAGCCCCAAGTGAATAGATTCACAGGATAAGTTTTATCAGCTGCTGGATAATCCTGATCAGAGGTCATAGCAGGTACCTGAACTCTTGCTTATACGGGTATCGTCAAAGCCTGCATTCGAGGAAGTCTTCCAGTGTAAATAGCTTCAGCCTTTAGTGATGGGGGAACGGGTCTTTGCCCCATGCCTGCGATTAGGGGGCTGTTTGATATTGTCGGCATTCCCACTCTCAATAACGGTAATTTCTTTAAACATCCCACTACCATTTTCTCTCCATAGGTAGTTGGAATGTGAGGACTCTGCACAGAGCTTTTTCTCTTGATGTCCTCATACAAGAAATCCACCATTATAATTTAAATATTCTAGGCTTGCAAGAGACCAGATGGACAGATAAAGGTTAGATTCTTAAAAATAATCTTAAATTTCTCTTTTCAGGGAAGGACGACAATAAGCATCACTAAGGCGGAGACTGCTTCTCAGTAGACCCCCTAGTGATGTTCTTCTAGGATATGAGTGCATTATTGAAAGGTTTCTTACAGCAAAATTTCATACAATCGTTAAAGACTTGAATGTTATCTGCTGTTATGCCCCAACTGAGTATGCTGGTGAGGATGAGAAGGTTAGGTTTTACAGACAAATTCTGGATATTTTGAATTCTGTGAAGAAAGGAGATATTACCCTTATTCTTGGCGACTTCAATGCCAAAGTTGGTCCTGACTCTGACCTTTGGGAGGGGTGACAGGTCCTATTGGTATTGGTAGCTGCAACGACAATCGGCATTTTGATAAAACTTGAAAATGTCCTCTTTTTTGTATAAATTCATAAGAACGAATAAGCATTTTTTTTTCATTTTTCTTTTTTTTAACTTCTTGTAACTATGATGGTTAAGTATTCTACTGTAAATGTGAATTGTGAATGCCAAAGTCATTCTGTTAATGTTATAAAAGTCACTGGCGCCAGTTTTTAAATTCTGAGGAAGGGGGGAGTGCTCACATACAATAACAGGATATCAAACATATTTATTTTGTCTTTTAGATATAAAATAGAAATTTTTCAGGGGCCGAGCCCCTTAAGCCCCCCCCCCCCTCCCGGACTTGGCACTAATGATAAAAGTTACTTTTTTTGTGATATTTAGTATCAGCAATTTACAGCAGATCGAAAAAAGCATTCGCTTTAAGAAATCGTAAGAAATTTTGTCACCGTCACGGATAGAAAGCTCTGTGGAAGTTGCAATCAGTTCATCGATAGAAGTGGGTATGTAGTCGAATTTAGTGTGATATAAAATCCCTGCTGAAAAGTCTTGCTAATTTTGACTAAACCACCCTAATGGCAACCCTCAGTGCCTTGGGAAGTCGTGTACAAGTACGATAAGACACGTTTGGAAAAGCCTAAATAATTTCGCCCTTAAATGAGTTCAAATAAAAGAAAATGAAATTTCACCGATTATTTAAAAGAAAAATTTCCTCGTTTGTAAAAGGACGAAGTGAATACGATGCGAAATATGTTATTTGTGAGAGTTACATATCAGTGAGTAACAAGAGTGCTTATGATTTAGAACGCCACCTAACAAGCGAAAAGCATAAAATCATAGTGAAGGTGTCAGCTTCCTTAGATTAAAGTAACATCATTTTTGAACCAACATGTTTTAAAAAGATAAAAAAAGCAAGTGCTGCTGCTGGTACTCTTGCATTTCATGCAGTCAGGCACCATCATTCTTATAAATCAGTGGATAATAAATAATAACTTCAGATTTAACTCGTAAATTCTTCAACGACGCAGAAATTGTCAAAAATTTATCATGTGCAAGGACAAAAACAGAAACAATAATTAACCACGTAATTGCACCGCACAGTCTTCATCATGAATTAGATATAATGAAAGTTGATGTTGAAGCTATTGCTTTGTAAATATTTAATTATTTTTCAATTTATACTGTGAGAACTGAAGCTTTAAAGGAATTCTGTGCATTAACATGTTGCACGCCTTGGAGATGCTTATTATCTTCCTTCCCTGAGAAGAGAAATTTAGGATTATTTTTAAGAATCTGACCTATACATGTCTGTCCATCTGGTCGCTTGCAAGCCGAGAACATCTAAATTACATTGGTGGAATTCTTGTGTGAGGACATCAAGAGAATAAGCTCTGTGCAGAGTCCTCACATTCTAACTACCTATGGAGAGAAAATGGTTAGTGGGATGTTTAAAGCACATTTAACATTTTTAGATATAAATTATAACTCGTTACTAAAACAGTAAGGTAATCTTGTCTTACTTACATTGCAATTATAATGTCTTGTCGTACAAAATAAGTTTTAGCTTAATTCTTTGTGTATAAAGAATAATGAAGTTTTTTCCTGCTATTAAGCAGTATTTTTTTATCACAAAAACCTCCAAATATGCAAAACAAAATTTGAAATAGTTTTGCAGAGATATATCTTTAGTTTATTCACTGTTTAATATGTATTTCAATCAAAATTTGCGAAGTTTGAAGAGGAAAGAAACTCAGTATTAGAAATAATTCATGTTATCCAATCTATTCTGCATTCTTTGAAAAATCGATTAAAGGGAAAATTCATTCCTTTAAAAGAGAGTCGTTAGGCCAAATTAATAATATGGATGAAGAATCAGAGAATTTTTGGGATGAAATGCAGTTAGCGTATCAAGAATGCATATAATTATTTGGAAATGTGGATGTCTTTAAATGTTTTGAATGGATGAATTTTAAAGACATGAAAAAATTTAAATTTGGTGAGTTATTACCATGCCTTAGATATCTCCAGGAAGATGGTGCAAATATTGACGATGTAAAATTATTTGACCAATTGTGCAATCTGAAATCATTTATTAATAGCGAAGAAAGAGGTAAAGAGTTTTTTAGGAGAAATTATTGCATCAACACTGGTGCATGAACCTATTTTTTGGAGCTGCTCAAAATTTGTGAATTTTTCTTTGGCATTTCTGGGCGTAATGTAAATGTGGAAAGGGTGTTCTCATTGATTAATAATGCTCAGTGGACCAAAGAAAAAAAACGATTAACAGCCCAGTCACTAAATGTGCCGATTTTTATCAGTACTTGATAAGCAACCAAGATTTGTTAGAAAAAATTAGATCCTCCGATAAATGTAATACAAAAATATTTAAAAGCTAATTTCCATTACTTGTTCTACACCTTTATTTTTAGAAAACAAATTCTGAAAACTAGGGGAAAATCTTATTTTAAAGTTATAAATTTATTTTTCTTTGTAAATTATTTTTTTGCCGTACTGTATACGTTGAGCAAATGTATATTTATCCAAAACAAGAGTACTTCAAATAAAATTGATCAAAAGAAACTTTATTTTTTCACCAATAGTTCTCCTTTGTCCTCCATTCCAGTTTTTTTTTGCCCTATTTCCTCCAATGTAGTTTTTTTTTGTTCTCCTTTTAGAACACTGGCGTCTGTTAACCCAGTTTCACCAGATGGGCAGCATAAGAATATGATTGATTATATATTAATTAACAGTAAATGAGCTAGTTCTGTTAGGAATACCAGGGCATATAGAAGAGCTGAAATTAGATCTGACCATTACCTTGTTAAAAGTGTCTTGCAACTTAAACTTAAAAAGTGTTGTGCTAAGGTTAAAAAATTTACCTTCAATACTGAAGCTCTGAAAGATACAGTTATAGCTAAAGCTTACCATGATAGGTTACTTAGTCATTATGACAATCATGGTTTGTTTACTTACTGAAGTTGAGAACAAATGGGACAGTTTTAAATAGCTTTTTTGAAACTAACAGTACTCTTTTAAGAAAAAAGGAGAAGACAAGACAAAATCAGTTGAGTGATAATGCACTTGACCTTATTTCAGAAACAAAGAACTGCAGGAATGTCCTTAATCAACACCCTACTAGTTCTAATAGAAAGCATTACAGAGAGCGTAATAAATGTATAATTCAAATTAGTTCGCTTCTGATAAAAAAATCTTTGGCTTGATGGTTTGGCTGAGAAAGCCGAGGAAGCAGTTAAACAGCATAACGTAAGACAGCTATACCTCATGTTTTGTGTGATAGAAAAATGGACAGGTATACAGGAATTGAAGCATAAACAAGGCAAGATTATAGAAGGTGAGGATTCTGTTATGGCTAGGTGGCCTGAGCATTTTAGTGATATTCTAAACAATGCGGTCTACTCCCATTGTTTGTAATGATGATAGATGCATTACTAGCTTTAATGTTGGCCCTGTAACATAATCTGAAGTTATTTTGGCTGTTTCTAAACTTAAACTACATAAATCCCCAGAGGAAGATGAAATTACTACTGAAATGCTTAGAACAGGGACTGAAAACCACATGGGTGACTGAAATTTTTAATATCTTTTACGATAAAAACATTATTCCTAAGGATTTTACCCAAGCCGTAATTATCCCTATTTTTAAAAAAACTAAACTCAGTTCGTGTGATAACTATAGAAGTATCAGACTGTTTTCTGTTGCACGTAAAGTTTTTTAACATGATTCTGCTTAAGAGATTTAAAAAACTGGTTAGAATTATATTTAACCAGAAAAATTATATTTAATCCACGGAAAATTGCCTGATGAGCAGTGTGTATTCAAAAGTGATAGATGTGTAGATCAGATTTTTTTCACTTAGGCAGATTCTTGAGAACTGTTTAGTGTTTCAGAAACCTTTTGGTTGCTAGGTTTGTTGGTTTCAAAATGGCTTTCGACTCTGTTGATCGTCATAATTTGTGGTTGATTGTGAGATCGTATGACATACCAGACAAGTTAGTTAACATAATGAAAGCTCTCTATAATAACACTGAGTCGTGTGTGAGAGTTGAGCAAGAGGCTTATAACAATTGGTTTAGCATTACTTCTGGTGTTCGACAAGGATACATTTTGTCTCCTTTTCTCTTTAGTTTGGTTATTGATTATGTTATGCGAAATTCACTTCAAGGGAAAGATTTTGGCCTTGAATTGGTCTGGAGATACTAAAATTTCTGATTTAGATTATGCTGATGATTTAGCCCTTTTGGCAAATGATGTTGATGAGATGAACTCTTTCATTCGAGCTGTTGGTGAGACTGGTAGTAGGGTAGGTTTGGTGATAAACATAGAGAAAACTAAAGGGTTAAAAATTGATCAGGCAGACTGTGATTCAGTTAATCTGAATAGTTCCACTCTTGACCAGGTGTTACAGTTTATTCACCTTGGGAGCTATGTAACAGATACTGGTGATGTACGGCATGAGATTAACAGATGAATAGGGATTGCTGCCGCGACTTTCAAGAATCTTTGGAGAGTGTGGAGAAATAGGCATATACACCTAAAGACTAAATTTAGACTGTATAATAGTTGAGTTCTCTCTAGGGTTAGTTATGGCAGTGAAACGTGGACCCCGTTGTAAACAAGATAACAGGAAACTAGAGGCATTTGATTCCAGATGCGTACGCAGTATCTTGGGTATTAGGTGATGGTTTGGCCCTGTTGGCTTGGCCCTGTTGGTTGGGCACTGTTGGCCGTCTGCACAATTATATATTAGCGAATAGGGGTATGAAGAGTGTGCCAAAAGGCCTCAGGAAGAGGGGGAGATTTAGGATGCGGTGGGCAGACAATGTCAAACAGGACGTTGTTTTTAATTGATGTACAGTGGCCAGATGCAGCAGATGTAGCTCAAGACATATATGTTTGGAGAACTAAATTGCACGGTCTGGTTGGACGTAGTCCATGGCTTCTTAAGGATGCTGATAATGATGAACCAAACTTTAAATCCATTATGTTCATAAAAGTTATTATGGATCCTGATTTTGCTGCTCTGATGGGCTTCTGTGGAGGGAAAATCTTTCGCTGTGTTTTCTCTTTGTTTGTGGGTTGACAGCAAATGAATAGATTCACAGTAGATTTCCAAGTGAATAGATTCACAGGATATATTTATCAGCTGGTGGATAATCCTCAGCAGAGGTCATCGCAGGCGCCTGAACTCTTTGCTTCTATTGGCATCGTCAAATTCTACATTGGAGGAAGTCTTTCAGTGTAGATGGCTTTAGCCTTTAGTGGTGGGGGGTTTAGTGGTGGGGGTCTTTGCCCCATGTCTGCAATTAGGGGGTAGTTTGATATTGTCGGCATTCCCTTTCTCAATAAACATAGTTTCTTTAAACATCCCACTAACCATTTTCTCTCCATAGGTAGTTGGAATGTGAGGACTCTGCACAGAGCTTTTTCTCTTGATGTCCTCACACAAGAAATCGACCATTATAATTTAGATATTCTAGGCTTGCAAGAGACCATATCGACAGATAAAGGTTAGATTCTTAAAAATAATCTTAAATTTCTCTTTTCAGGGAGGAACGATAATAAACATCACCAAGGCGTGGGTCAGCTTCTCAGCAGACACGCTGGTGATGTTCTTCTAGGATATGAGTACATTAATGAAAGGTTTCTTACAGCAAAATTTCAGACAAACGTTAAAGACTTGAACGTTATCTGCTGTTGTGCCCCCACTGAGGATGCCGATGAGGATGAAAAGGATAGGTTTTACGGACAACTTCAGGATATTTTGAATTCTGTCAAGAAAGGAGATATTACCCTTGTTCTAGGTGACAAAGTTCAATGCCAAAGTTGGTACTGATTCTGACCTTTGGGGAGGAGTAATAGGCCCTTTTGGTATTGGTAGCTGCAATGGCAATGGGCAACGTCTCCTACAGGTACTCAATGGTTTCAGAATAACCAACACTTATTACAAACACTGCGACATACATAAGTACACATGGGTTTCACCCGAATGGCTGCATAAGAATATGATTGACTATATATTATTTAACAGCAAATGGGCTAGTTCTGTTAGGAATACCAGGTCATATAGGGGAGCTGAAATTGGATCTGACCATTATCTTGTTAAAAGTGTCTTGCAACTTAAACTTAAAAAGTGTTGTGCTAGGGTTAAAAAATTTACTTTTAATACTGAAGCTCTGAAAGATATAGTGCCAAAGCTTACCATGATAGGTTACTTAGTCATTATGACAGTCATGGTATGCTTACTACTGAAGTTGAGGAAGAAAGGGATCATTTTAAACAGGTTTTTTTGGACACTAACAGTACTCTTTTAGGAAAAAAGGAGCAGAGGAGACAGAATTATTTGAGTGATAAGGAACTTAGGCTTATTTCAGAAAGAAAGAACTGCAGGAATGTCCTTAATCAATACCCTACTAGTCCTAATAGAAAGCATTACAGAGAATTTAATAAACGTGTAAAGGATCAGTTAGCTGCTGATAAGAATCTTTGGCTTGATGGCTTGGTTGACAAAGCCGAGACAGCAAAACAGCAGAGAGCTGTACCAGATAGTTAACGTTTTGTGTGGTAGAAAACGGACAGGTATACAGGGATTGAAGGATAAACAAGGTAAGGTTATAGAAGGTGAGGACTCTGTCATGGCTAGGTGGGCTGAGCATTTCAGTGATGTTCTAAACAATGTGGTTAGTTCATTTTTTGCAAAGTTACCATTGTTTGCAATGATGATAGATGCATTGGTGGCTTTAATGTTTGCCCTATAACACAATTTGAAGTTATTTTGGCTGTTTCTAAACTTAACTTCATAAATCCTCAGTTGTAGATGAAATTACTACGGAAATGCTTAGAGCTACGAATATTTCAGTTACCACTTATTTGACTGAAATTTTGAATATCTTTTAAGATAAAGGCATGGTTCCTCCTGTGGCCGAGTGGTTAAAACGCTTGGCTACTGATCTAAGGGACCTGGGTTCGAGCACCGGGTAAGGCATGGATGTATGTGTCGTTTTTCTGCTGAGGTCCTGCCATCCTCTCAGGTCTTCTATTTTGTCATATAAACTGACAGGATCGTGTCAGATCTCTGTGGCAAGCAGCTGCTTGAGGGGGTATTTATTACTTTTATTTATTATTATCCCTATTTTCAAAAAAGGTGATCGCAGTTCTTGTGCTAACTATAGGGGTGTCAGCCTACTCTCTGTTCCAGGTAAAGTTCTTTTCATGATTGTGCTTGATAGTATTAAGAATCTGGTTGACAGTCAATTGCATGATGAGCAATGTGGATTCAGAAGTGGTAGGGTATATGTAGATCAAATATTTTCTCTTAGGCAGATTCTTGAGAAATATTTAAAGTTTCAGAAACCTTTGGTTGCTAGCTTTGTTGATTTTAAAAAAGCTTTCGAGTCTGTTGATCGTCATAATTTGTGCTTGAATTTGTGGTTGAGATCATATGGTATACTGACAAGTTAGTTAACATAATGAAAGCTCTCTATAATAACACTGAGTCGTGTGTGAGAGTTGGTAAGGCTTGTAGCAATTGGTTTAGCATTACTTCTGGTGTTCGACAAGAGTGCATTTTGACTCCTTTTCTGTTTAGTTTGGTTATTGATTATGTTTTGCGAAATTCACTGCAAGGGAAAGATTTTGGCCTTAAATTGGCTGGAGATACGAATATTTCTGATTTAGATTATGCTGATGATTTAGCCCTTTTGGCATATGATGTTGATGAGGTGAACTCTTTCATTCGAGCTGTTGATGACACTGGTATTAGAGTAGTTTTAGTTATAAACAGAGAGAAAACTAAAGTGATGAAAATTGGTGAGGCAGGCTGTGATTCAGTTAATCTGACTCTACCGCAATCCTGCCATAGTAAAAGAAAAACCAACATTTAAAGTTGGGGACACGGTTCGAGTAGCCAGTCTAAAAGTACCCTTCATAAAGGCAGGTACGCATTTGTGGACCGAAGAAATTTTTATAGTCGACAAGGTGTTACAACGTCACCCCCCTGTATACGTCATACGGGATTCCGAGGGAGAAGTGTTGAAGGGCACATTCTATAAATCGGAACTTCAAAAAGTGACCGAACCCGAACTTTACACTGTTGAGGAAATAATCGAGAGAAAAGGTCACTGGTCAAATTTCACGGTTATAGGACGATACGAAACTACTGGATTCCACGGACGATACGAAACTACTGGATTCCACGGACGATACCAAACTTCATGGATTCCTAAAAAATGGATAGTTTCTACCTGACACTACCCTCCACGGCTAGTCAGAATATTTACCCAAACAATTCGCAGAGTGAAGTCACGGTTCGTCTAGCACAACCCCTAAGACTAAGTGGAAAATGGAAAGTGGGACTATCAGAAGTTCACTTACCCGTGAGCTGGTACAATATGGATGGTTCTAATGACATGTTTCAATATTATGCTCCTGCTCCCTCTGAAGAATACTGGAAAATCAAGCTTAAACCAGGCAAAATAACTCGAATTGAACTATTGTCTCTCCTCACCACTCAGCTCCCCAAAGAAATAATATTGTCCTATAACAGTGGTTACTGGGTATTCAAACCAAGTGAGGGATACGGTTTGATGTTCCCTAAAACGAATTTCGGCAGGCTTCTGTGTGTCGGCGAGGGAGAAGTTGAGAAACCCTTCCACCAGCGATTTACTACTAAACTGTGCAATGCTGCAGCATTCGAGATGATGACTGCAGCATTCGAGATGATGACTGTTATTTCTACGTGATTCCTCCAGGTAGTTTCCACGAACGAAAGGTACCCACGGACGATACGAAACTACTGAATCATTATTCGATGCGATGAACCAGGTCATGCCTTACAAGTTGAGAAAAGCTTTCCGTTTCAAGCAACAGGCCGATCACACAGTGTTGATGGATGCAGACAAACTACATTTCATTAAATTTCCTCATTCGAACCCAGGATTAGGAGACATGCTAGAAATCACTAAATTAGATTTTCCATTGAATAAAGCCACGGGTGACTACCCCATCGAAACGAACAGAGGAATGTACGGTATTTATTTGTATTCAGACCTGATTGCACCTCAGTTGTTAGGTGATACTCATGGTGAACTGTTGCATGTTGTGAATCCTGCCATCAGAACCAGTAATAACGAAGCCATCATTTCAGTGTATCAACAACCTGATTACTACCCCCTGGCAAGAAACAATTTCGAGAGTGTGAGAATCTTCCTTCGTATCGATACAGGAGAACCTCTGCATTTTAAATTCGGTAAAGTTTTAGTCAAGTTAATTTCTGCCATGAGGGTTAAATTCGTCCCCCCTTCTGCAGACACCTATGTGAGCTACTACAAGAGCCAAACGGGGTCCTCGTTATCAGAGAGGTGATGGGCTCGGTAGCATCTTTGCCACTATTGGACGTTTCATCAGCCCTCTCGTACGACCGGCACTGTCCACCCTACATAAGGGTGGGCTACGGTTCGTTTCAGAGATGGCCCAGGGGCAAAACTTCAAAACTGCCACCAAAGTAGAGCTGCGTGAAGCCGGTGTAGACCTATTGCAACGTGCCATTTCCAAGTTGCAGGGTGGAAAAGGGGAAAAACGCCGCCGTCATCGTCCTAGTGTTCATAAAGTGAAGAGACTCTGTACTGTGAAGGGCGTGTTTTCATCATGAGCATTCAGAAAATTCACACTGATTCTGGCGACTGTACCAATTCCCAACTGGACCTGTTTCTGGTTCCCCCCACTGTCTCTCAACTGGAAAGAGGCTGCTATGTTAATTATTTACCTGTGGCTTCGCTGAAAGGTAATGCTCCACTTGAATTCATCGTGAAGGGGACAGACGATTACATTGATCTATCCCACTGTCACCTGCACCTCGTCTTGAAAATTGTGAAAACCAACGGTATACCCCCGTCGGAAGTGATCGCCCCCCTGCAATCATTTCTTCCACGCCCTCTTCAATCAAGTAGATGTCTTCCTCAACGATCACCTAGTGAGTGCTTCTCACACCCTGTACCCCTACAGGGCGTACCTGGAGACTCTATTGAATTACGGTACCGATGCCACACGAAGTCAGCTCGGTACATCACTCTGGTACCTCGACACCCCTGGTAAAATGGAACTGACCAGTCGGGAGAACGAAGGATGGCATCAGCGCAAGGGGTACGTCAAGTCAACAGGTATCGAACTCATCTCGTGGATCCATGCTGACCTGTTCAATCAAGAACGTTACCTACTCAATCAGGTCGATCTGAGACTGCGTTTGTTAAGGTCCAAGCCCGAATTCTGTCTCGCGACAGGTGAAGCAGACCCCTCTTACAAAGTACAGATTCACGAAGCTGAATTCTTCGTGCGCAAAGTCAAACCCACTTCCAGTGTCATCCTTGCACATGCAAGTGTACTGGGCTCAGAGAGTGCAAAGTACCCACTGCGAAGAACGGATTTACGTATGGTCTCCATCGCTGCAGGTTTGACGAGTGTGAACCATGACAATTTATTTATTGGCCAACTTCTGGTACGTCTGGTACTGGGTATGGTGGAAAGTACAAGTCTGAATGGATCGTACGAAAAAAATCCCTTCAACTTCCAACATTTCGACTTAAACTACATCAGCCTTCACATTGATAGTGATCAGCAGTCCTACACCCCAGACTTTACGAATGGAGTTATCTCCGATGTTACCAAGGATTATTGGAAACTGTGGACACATGGAAATCCGATAGTGGTATTAACTTATCGCGAAAAGCCTATGGCGAGGGTTTTACACTGTTTGGATTCCAATTGACCCCCGAGCAATGTGAATTTAATCAAGTGTTTTCTTTAATAAAGAGCAGTAGTGTGAGAGTCGAATTAAAGTTCGCCAAGCCACTACCCACATCAGTCACTGTGATCCTGTATGCAGAATACCAGAATCTGCTGGAAATCCCACTGGATCGTAAAATCCTGTTTGACTACAGCTCATGAATACCTATCAGTTAGAATCCATCCTCTCAATGCTACCTACAAGTCTAGGTGTTTCCCACGTGACAGACTACCATACAGAATCGACCGGTCTGATGCCTTGTTTATCTACATGCCTTCATTTCTTCTTCCGTCCTCCATGCCTGGAACCCACTGGATAGCAGTTTACAAGAAAGGAATCCACGTGGATCATTTTGACCCCCTGGGGACGAGTCCCGATGTCTCCATGCAAGAATACTATAGCCAGCTATACATACGTCACATGTTACATCCCTCGATACTTCTGCAGGACCACATGGGTGACACTTGCGGTGCTCACTGTCTGTATTTCCTGTTTAAAAGAGCAAGCGGTTCGACTCTTCCCACAGTACTGCATCGGGATTGCACGTGTCGAGTAGACTTTAATGACTGTATGGTGGTACGATGGCTCTCCGAACTCCTTCAAATATTATAATTGCTGCTCCTTCACAGTCTGGAAAGACGACTTTCACTCTGAAACTCATCAAAGAAGCCGCTCAGGTGTTTGAACCCCAGCCCCAATGTGTCGTTTATTGCTACGGGGAGTGGCAACCTCGCTCGGGGGTCAATTGGAATCCAAACAGTGTAAAACCCTCGCCATAGGCTTTTCGCGATAAGTTAATACCACTATCGGATTTCTATGTGTCCACAGTTTCCAATAATCCTTGGTAACATCGGAGATAACTCCATTCGTAAAGTCTGGGGTGTAGGACTGCTGATCACTGTCAATGTGAAGGCTGATGTAGTTTAAGTCGAAATGTTGGAAGTTGAAGGGATTTTTTTCGTACGATCCATTCAGACTTGTACTTTCCACCATACCCAGTACCAGACGTACCAGAAGTTGGCCAATAAATAAATTGTCATGGTTCACACTCGTCAAACCTGCAGCGATGGAGACCATACGTAAATCCGTTCTTCGCAGTGGGTACTTTGCACTCTCTGAGCCCAGTACACTTGCATGTGCAAGGATGACACTGGAAGTGGGTTTGACTTTGCGCACGAAGAATTCAGCTTCGTGAATCTGTACTTTGTAAGAGGGGTCTGCTTCACCTGTCGCGAGACAGAATTCCGGCTTGGACCTTAACAAACGCAGTCTCAGATCGACCTGATTGAGTAGGTAACGTTCTTGATTGAACAGGTCAGCATGGATCCACGAGATGAGTTCGATACCTGTTGACTTGACGTACCCCTTGCGCTGATGCCATCCTTCGTTCTCCCGACTGGTCAGTTCCATTTTACCAGGGGTGTCGAGGTACCAGAGTGATGTACCGAGCTGACTTCGTGTGGCATCGGTACCGTAATTCAATAGAGTCTCCAGGTACGCCCTGTAGGGGTACAGGGTGTGAGAAGCACTCACTAGGTAATCGTTGAGGAAGACATCTACTTGATTGAAGAGGGCGTGGAAGAAATGATTGCAGGGGGCGATCACTTCCGACGGGGGTATACCGTTGGTTTTCACAATTTTCAAGACGAGGTGCAGGTGACAGTGGGATAGATCAATGTAATCGTCTGTCCCCTTCACGATGAATTCAAGTGGAGCATTACCTTTCAGCGAAGCCACAGGTAAATAATTAACATAGCAGCCTCTTTCCAGTTGAGAGACAGTGGGGGGAACCAGAAACAGGTCCAGTTGGGAATTGGTACAGTCGCCAGAATCAGTGTGAATTTTCTGAATGCTCATGATGAAAACACGCCCTTCACAGTACAGAGTCTCTTCACTTTATGAACACTAGGATGATGACGGCAGCGTTTTTCCCCTTTTCCACCCTTTTGCACAACCTTTGCAACTTGGAAATGGCACGTTGCAATAGGTCTACACCGGCTTCACGCAGCTCTACTTTGGTGGCAGTTTTGAAGTTTTGCCCCTGGGCCATCTCTGAAACGAACCGTAGCCCACCCTTATGTAGGGTGGACAGTGCCGGTCGTACGAGAGGGCTGATGAAACGTCCAATAGTGGCAAAGATGCTACCGAGCCCATCACCTCTCTGATAACGAGGACCCCGTTTGGCTCTTGTAGTAGCTCACATAGGTGTCTGCAGAAGGGGGGACGAATTTAACCCTCATGGCAGAAATTAACTTGACTAAAACTTTACCGAATTTAAAATGCAGAGGTTCTCCTGTATCGATACGAAGGAAGATTCTCACACTCTCGAAATTGTTTCTTGCCAGGGGGTAGTAATCAGGTTGTTGATACACTGAAATGATGGCTTCGTTATTACTGGTTCTGATGGCAGGATTCACAACATGCAACAGTTCACCATGAGTATCACCTAACAACTGAGGTGCAATCAGGTCTGAATACAAATAAATACCGTACATTCCTCTGTTCGTTTCGATGGGGTAGTCACCCGTGGCTTTATTCAATGGAAAATCTAATTTAGTGATTTCTAGCATGTCTCCTAATCCTGGGTTCGAATGAGGAAATTTAATGAAATGTAGTTTGTCTGCATCCATCAACACTGTGTGATCGGCCTGTTGCTTGAAACGGAAAGCTTTTCTCAACTTGTAAGGCATGACCTGGTTCATCGCATCGAATAATGATTCAGTAGTTTCGTATCGTCCGTGGGTACCTTTCGTTCGTGGAAACTACCTGGAGGAATCACGTAGAAATAACAGTCATCATCTCGAATGCTGCAGTCATCATCTCGAATGCTGCAGCATTGCACAGTTTAGTAGTAAATCGCTGGTGGAAGGGTTTCTCAACTTCTCCCTCGCCGACACACAGAAGCCTGCCGAAATTCGTTTTAGGGAACATCAAACCGTATCCCTCACTTGGTTTGAATACCCAGTAACCACTGTTATAGGACAATATTATTTCTTTGGGGAGCTGAGTGGTGAGGAGAGACAATAGTTCAATTCGAGTTATTTTGCCTGGTTTAAGCTTGATTTTCCAGTATTCTTCAGAGGGAGCAGGAGCATAATATTGAAACATGTCATTAGAACCATCCATATTGTACCAGCTCACGGGTAAGTGAACTTCTGATAGTCCCACTTTCCATTTTCCACTTAGTCTTAGGGGTTGTGCTAGACGAACCGTGACTTCACTCTGCGAATTGTTTGGGTAAATATTCTGACTAGCCGTGGAGGGTAGTGTCAGGTAGAAACTATCCATTTTTTAGGAATCCATGAAGTTTGGTATCGTCCGTGGAATCCAGTAGTTTCGTATCGTCCGTGGAATCCAGTAGTTTCGTATCGTCCTATAACCGCGAAATTTGACCAGTGACCTTTTCTCTCGATTATTTCCTCAACAGTGTAAAGTTCGGGTTCGGTCACTTTTTGAAGTTCCGATTTATAGAATGTGCCCTTCAACACTTCTCCCTCGGAATCCCGTATGACGTATACAGGGGGGTGACGTTGTAACACCTTGTCGACTATAAAAATTTCTTCGGTCCACAAATGCGTACCTGCCTTTATGAAGGGTACTTTTAGACTGGCTAGTCGAACCGTGTCCCCAACTTTAAATGGTTTTTCTTTTACTATGGCAGGATTGCGGTAGAGTCAGATTAACTGAATCACAGCCTGCCTCACCAATTTTCATCACTTTAGTTTTCTCTCTGTTTATAACTAAAACTACTCTAATACCAGTGTCATCAACAGCTCGAATGAAAGAGTTCACCTCATCAACATCATATGCCAAAAGGGCTAAATCATCAGCATAATCTAAATCAGAAATTTTCGTATCTCCAGCCCATTTAAGGCCAAAATCTTTCCCTTGCAGTGAATTTCGCAAAACATAATCAATAACCAAACTAAACAGAAAAGGAGTCAAAATGCACTCATGTCGAACACCAGAAGTAATGCTAAACCAATTGCTACAAGCCTTACCAACTCTCACACACGACTCAGTGTTATTATAGAGAGCTTTCAATATGTTAACTAACTTGTCAGTATACCATATGATCTCAACCACAAATTCAAGCACAAATTATGACGATCAACAGACTCGAAAGCTTTTTTAAAATCAACAAAGCTAGCAACCAAAGGTTTCTGAAACTTTAAATATTTCTCAAGAATCTGCCTAAGAGAAAATATTTGATCTACATATCCCCTACCACTTCTGAATCCACATTGCTCATCACGCAATTGACTGTCAACCAGATTCTTAATACTATCAAGCACAATCATGAAAAGAACTTTACCTGGAACAGAGAGTAGGCTGACACCCCTATAGTTAGCACAAGAACTGCGATCACCTTTTTTGAAAATAGGGATAATAATAAATAAAAGTAATAAATACCCCCTCAAGCAGCTGCTTGCCACAGAGGTCTGACACGAGCCTCTCAGTTTATATGACAAAATAGAAGACCTGAGAGGATGGCAGGACCTCAGCAGAAAAACGACACATACATCCATGCCTTACCCGGGGCTCGAACCCAGGTCCCTTAGATCAGTAGCCAAGCGCTTTAACCACTCGGCCACAGGAGGAACCATGCCTTTATCTTAAAAGATATTCAAAATTTCAGTCATATAAGTGGTAACTGAAATATTCGTAGCTCTAAGCATTTCCGTAGTAATTTCATCTACAACTGAGGATTTATGAAGTTAAGTTTAGAAACAGCCAAAATATTCTTCTTCGTTGTTCAAAAAACAACTTCAAATTGTGTTATAGGGCAAACATTGAAGCCACCAATGCATCTATCATCATTGCAAACAATGGGAGTAGAACTAACCACATTGTTTAGAACATCACTGAAATGCTCAGCCCACCTAGCCATGACACAGTCCTCACCTTCTATAACCTTACCTTGTTTATCCTTCAATCCCTGTATACCTGTCCGTTTTCTACCACACAAAACGTTAACTATCTGGTACAGCTCTCTGCTGTTTTGCTGTCTCGGCTTTGTCAACCAAGCCATCAAGCCAAAGATTCTTATCAGCAGCTAACTGATCCTTTACACGTTTATTAAATTCTCTGTAATGCTTTCTATTAGGACTAGTAGGGTATTGATTAAGGACATTCCTGCAGTTCTTTCTTTCTGAAATAAGCCTAAGTTCCTTATCACTCAAATAATTCTGTCTCCTCTGCTCCTTTTTTCCTAAAAGAGTACTGTTAGTGTCCAAAAAAACCTGTTTAAAATGATCCCTTTCTTCCTCAACTTCAGTAGTAAGCATACCATGACTGTCATAATGACTAAGTAACCTATCATGGTAAGCTTTGGCTATAACTGGATCTTTCAGAGCTTCAGTATTAAAAGTAAATTTTTTAACCCTAGCACAACACTTTTTAAGTTTAAGTTGCAAGACACTTTTAACAAGATAATGGTCAGATCCAATTTCAGCTCCCCTATATGACCTGGTATTCCTAACAGAACTAGCCCATTTGCTGTTAAATAATATATAGTCAATCATATTCTTATGCAGCCATTCGGGTGAAACCCATGTGTACTTATGTATGTCGCAGTGTTTGTAATAAGTGTTGGTTATTCTGAAACCATTGAGTACCTGTAGGAGACGTTGCCCATTGCCATTGCAGCTACCAATACCAAAAGGGCCTATTACTCCTCCCCAAAGGTCAGAATCAGTACCAACTTTGGCATTGAACTTTGTCACCTAGAACAAGGGTAATATCTCCTTTCTTGACAGAATTCAAAATATCCTGAAGTTGTCCGTAAAACCTATCCTTTTCATCCTCATCGGCATCCTCAGTGGGGGCACAACAGCAGATAACGTTCAAGTCTTTAACGTTTGTCTGAAATTTTGCTGTAAGAAACCTTTCATTAATGTACTCATATCCTAGAAGAACATCACCAGCGTGTCTGCTGAGAAGCTGACCCACGCCTTGGTGATGTTTATTATCGTTCCTCCCTGAAAAGAGAAATTTAAGATTATTTTTAAGAATCTAACCTTTATCTGTCGATATGGTCTCTTGCAAGCCTAGAATATCTAAATTATAATGGTCGATTTCTTGTGTGAGGACATCAAGAGAAAAAGCTCTGTGCAGAGTCCTCACATTCCAACTACCTATGGAGAGAAAATGGTTAGTGGGATGTTTAAAGAAACTATGTTTATTGAGAAAGGGAATGCCGACAATATCAAACTACCCCCTAATTGCAGACATGGGGCAAAGACCCCCACCACTAAACCCCCCACCACTAAAGGCTAAAGCCATCTACACTGAAAGACTTCCTCCAATGTAGAATTTGACGATGCCAATAGAAGCAAAGTGTTCAGGCGCCTGCGATGACCTCTGCTGAGGATTATCCACCAGCTGATAAACATATCCTGTGAATCTATTCACTTGGAAATCTACTGTGAATCTATTCATTTGCTGTCAACCCACAAACAAAGAGAAAACACAGCGAAAGATTTTCCCTCCACAGAAGCCCACCAGAGCAGCAAAATCAGGATCCATAATCAAGCTCAGAGTCATATATCTGTCCAGTCCAGTGGGTTTATATGGTCAGCATCAGGACCCTGTGTGGTTGACCACTCCTCAGCAGGGTAGAAAAAAAAGAAAAATAGCCATATTTGTCCAGATAAATAGGCCACACTAATCTGGCAGCCCTCCACTTCCGTTCACTTCAACAAGAGAGTATCTCTTTTGAAAGGTACTAACGGTCTGCACCACGAGAAGGCAGGGTCGGACATTAGGTGCTAGGCCTGGCCGGTTCTATGCATCATCACATGGGATTGGTTCCTAGCTCTCCTTCCAGTGACTACCATGCACCTGCTCAACAATTATGTTTAGGAAGGTGGTAGACGTCATAGGTTCCTGCTTCCTGCACCTGAATGACTGGGCCCAGAGTTCCCCAGCAGAACATTGCCCTAAGCATTACACTTCTTCCACCGGCTTGTTTTCGTCCTACAGTGCATCCGGGTGCCAACACTTCTCCACGTAAATGACGCACACTTACCTGGCCATCCACATGGTGCAACAGGAAACGAGATTCATCAGACCAGACAATATTCTTCCAATCATTCAAGGTCCAGTTTTCATGCTCGAGTGCCCATTGTAGGCACTTACGATGGTGAACCGAGGTTAGCATTAGCACTCGGAGCAGCCTGTAACTATGCAACCCCATTTTCTGAAGGGTTCCATGCACTCTGTGTTGTGGCACATTGCTCCCGTCATCAGCATTCAAATTACGGGCGAGCTGCATTAGAGTATCCCTTCTGTTATCTCGTAGTATACGGGATAACCTTCTCTCACCTCTAGCATCGATGAGCCATGGTCGGCCCACACCTTGCCGGCTGTTCGTGATTTATTCTCTCTCTCGGACCTTTTTTTGAAGGTACTAACCATGGGTGAACATCAGCACCCACAATCCTTGCCGTCTCGGAAATGCTTTGACCCAGTCGTCTAGCCATTAAATTTGTTATAATTGTCAAACTCACTTAAGCCCACTGTCTTTCCCATCTGAAGAACAAGAATACCACTGTTTAACAGAGCTCAGTATCAGGCCATCTTACCATTTCATGACCTTCACACCCCGTCGTTTACTTTGCAGTTGTTTCGATTTACATTGAGTCATAATATTTGGGTTCTTCGGTGTATATCATTCATTAATACATATAATTACATGCATAATATAATAACATTATTTTTCACACTGAGAAGGTTTCAAGGGATCAGGGATTTTTATTATATACAATCTTGTTTAAAAACAACCATTAATCATTTGAATAAAAATTACTTATTCAATTCATGATGAATTATTTATGATTATAGAATCATGATATTTCGACCCCTACTGAGACCATTTTCATCAGACTGGGTTGTTTTATTCTAGATAGGTACTTTTATGAACATAATGGATTTAAAGTTTGGTTCATCATTATCAGCATCCTTAAGAAGCCATGGACTACTTCCAACCAGACCGTGCAATTTAGTTCTCCAAACATATATGTCTTGAGCTACATCTGCTGCATCTGGCCACTGTACATCAATTAAAAACAACGTCCTGTTTGACATTGTCTGCCCACCGCATCCTAAATCTCCCCCTCTTCCTGAGGCCTTTTGACACACTCTTCATACCCCTATTCGCTAATATATAATTGTGCAGACGGCCAACAGTGCCCAACCAACAGGGCCAAGCCAACAGGGCCAAACCATCACCTAATACCCAAGATACTGCGTACGCATCTGGAATCAAATGCCTCTAGTTTCCTGTTATCTTGTTTACAACGGGGTCCACGTTTCACTGCCATAACTAACCCTAGAGAGAACTCAACTATTATACAGTCTAAATTTAGTCTTTAGGTGTATATGCCTATTTCTCCACACTCTCCAAAGATTCTTGAAAGTCGCGGCAGCAATCCCTATTCATCTGTTAATCTCATGCCGTACATCACCAATATCTCTTACATAGCTCCCAAGATGAATAACCTGTAACACCTGGTCAAGAGTGGAACTATTCAGATTAACTGGATCACAGTCTGCCTGATCAATTTTTAACCCTTTAGTTTTCTCTATGTTTATCACCAAACCTACCCTACTACCAGTCTCACCAACAGCTCGAATGAAAGAGTTCATCTCATCAACATCATTTGCCAAAAGGGCTAAATCATCAGCATAATCTAAATCAGAAATTTTAGTATCTCCAGACCAATTCAAGGCCAAAATCTTTCCCTTGAAGTGAATTTCGCATAACATAATCAATAACCAAACTAAAGAGAAAAGGAGACAAAATGTATCCTTGTCGAACACCAGAAGTAATGCTAAACCAATTGTTATAAGCCTCTTGCTCAATTCTCACACACGACTCAGTGTTATTATAGAGAGGTTTCATTATGTTAACTAACTTGTCTGGTATGTCATACGATCTCACAATCAACCACAAATTATGACGATCAACAGAGTCGAAAGCCATTTTGAAACCAACAAACCTAGTAACCAAAAGGTTTCTGAAACACTAAACAGTTCTCAAGAATCTGCCTAAGTGAAAAAAATCTGATCTACACATCTATCACTTTTGAATACACACTGCTCATCAGGCAATTTTCCGTGGATTAAATATAATTTTTCTGGTTAAATATAATTCTAACCAGTTTTTTAAATCTCTTAAGCAGAATCATGTTAAAAAACTTTACGTGCAACAGAAAACAGTCTGATACTTCTATAGTTATCACACGAACTGCGATTAGTTTTTTTAAAAATAGGGATAATTACGGCTTGGGTAAAATCCTTAGGAATAATGTTTTTATTTTAAAAGATATTAAAAATTTCAGTCACCCATGTGGTTTTCAGTCCCTGTTCTAAGCATTTCAGTAGTAATTTCATCTTCCTCTGGGGATTTATGTAGTTTAAGTTTAGAAACAGCCAAAATAACTTCAGATTATGTTACAGGGCCAACATTAAAGCTAGTAATGCATCTATCATCATTACAAACAATGGGAGTAGACCACATTGTTTAGAATATCACTAAAATGCTCAGGCCACCTAGCCATAACAGAATCCTCACCTTCTATAATCTTGCCTTGTTTATGCTTCAATTCCTGTATACCTGTCCATTTTTCCATCACACAAAACATGAGGTATAGCTGTCTTACGTTATGCTGTTTAACTGCTTCCTCGGCTTTCTCAGCCAAACCATCAAGCCAAAGATTGTTTTATCAGAAGCGAACTAATTTGAATTATACATTTATTACGCTCTCTGTAATGCTTTCTATTAGAACTAGTAGGGTGTTGATTAAGGACATTCCTGCAGTTCTTTGTTTCTGAAATAAGGTCAAGTGCATTATCACTCAACTGATTTTGTCTTGTCTTCTCCTTTTTTCTTAAAAGAGTACTGTTAGTTTCAAAAAAGCTATTTAAAACTGTCCCATTTGTTCTCAACTTCAGTAAGTAAACAAACCATGATTGTCATAATGACTAAGTAACCTATCATGGTAAGCTTTAGCTATAACTGTGTCTTTCAGAGCTTCAGTATTGAAGGTAAATTTTTTAACCTTAGCACAACACTTTTTAAGTTTAAGTTGCAAGACACTTTTAACAAGGTAATGGTCAGATCTAATTTCAGCTCTTCTATATGCCCTGGTATTCCTAACAGAACTAGCTCATTTACTGTTAATTAATATATAATCAATCATATTCTTATGCTGCCCATCTGGTGAAACTGGGTTAACAGACGCCAGTGTTCTAAAAGGAGAACAAAAAAAACTACATTGGAGGAAATAGGGTAAAAGAAAATGGAATGGAGGACAAAGAGAACTATTGGTGAAAAAATAAAGTTTCTTTTGATCAATTTTATTTGAAGTACTCTTGTTTTGGATAAATATACATTTGCTCAACGTATACAGTACGGCAAAAAATAATTTACAAAGAAAAATAAATTTATAACTTTAAAATAAGATTTTCCCCTAGTTTTCAGAATTTGTTTTCTAAAAATAAAGGTGTAGAACAAGTAATGGAAATTAGCTTTTAAATATTTTTGTATTAGATTAATCGGAGGATCTAATTTTTTCTAACAAATCTTGGTTGCTTATCAAGTACTGATAAAAATCGGCACATTTAGTGACTGGGCTGTTAATCGTTTTTTTTCTTTGGTCCACTGAGCATTATTAATCAATGAGAACACCCTTTCCACATTTACATTACGCCCCAAAATGCCAAAGAAAAATTCACAAATTTTGAGCAGCTCCAAAAAGTAGGTTTATGCACCAGTGTTGATGCAATATTTTCTCCTAAAAAACTCTTTACCTCTTTCTTCGCTATTAATAAATGATTTCAGATTGCACAACTGGTCAAATAATTTTACATCGTCAATATTTGCACCATCTTCCTGGAGATATCTAAGGCATGGTAATAACTCACCAAATTTTAATTTTTTCATGTCTTTAAAATTCATCTATTCAAAACATTTAAAGACATCCACATTTCCAAATAATTATATGCATTCTTGATACGCTAACTGCATTTCATCCCAAAAATTCTCTGATTCTTCATCCATATTATTAATTTGACCTAACGACTCTCTTTTAAAGGAATGAATTTTCCCTTTAATCGATTTTTCAAAGAATGCAGAATAGATTGGATAACATGAATTATTTCTAATACTGAGTTTCTTTCCTCTTCAAACTTCGCAAATTTTGATTGAAATACATCCGAGGGGAGGATTCGAACATCCGAGGGGAGGATTCGAACCCCCTCCGCCTGGAAGAATGCCTCACAAAAGGCTTCCTTTTGCTCCTCTGTCTGCACGTCAGGGGGAAACCCGGAGTAACACTGCTTCAGCCCCATAAAAGTATCTATATACCCCGCATAGACACCTCCCTTTTTTGTTGCAGGATCGTACTGCAGAATGGTCTTAAAATGCCACACGTCGTGGAATTTGAGAAGCTTGTATCCAGCGCGCATAGCCCTGCAAATTTCAAACGTTGGCCAAGAACCGGTCAACACGCACTGGTTCACACTATGCTGGCAAGGGGGTGCCAGTTGACCATCTGCACAGGTACTGCAAATGGGGAAAAGCAGCTTCCCATTACACCTGTAAGGCAGTACAGGGATAAACAGGTCGTCTGGTGCTAACAATGCCAAAATAATGGTCGAGGTCCGTGGCGAAATCAGAGGTGATTCGAATTGGGTGACCTTTACCGAAAGGAGCCTTCTTGCAAACGTAAGGGTACAAGCTGTTGTAATCAACATAATTAAGGCTACATCCTCGGTCAACCGATGCAAAGATCGAAAACACCTCCACGCACCCTCCGTAGAGGTAATCACGGGCCTCTATATGCCTAATAGGCTCGATGGATTTATAAATTAATGCGAGGGGCTGATTTTTGCGCATTAACTCATCGAATTCGTGCTCCCTCATGATTTTGCACGTGTACCCGTTCATTAGTAGTTTCAAGGCCTCAAGGCGATCCATGGTTCGTGTGTTTAACAAACCAAATGGTTTTCTAGTACGCTGATCTACTTTCTCAGGGTTGAAACATTTTAAACAATGATGAAAGTAACACCCTAAAAACTCGTAAAAACAACGGGTACTATGGCACACACCGTCCAGTTTGTATTGGACAATTTTATATTCACCTCGGGGCAATCGCGCAGTCTAAATTTCAATATTGTCCTTGGAAGCCTCATACTCAAACGACGCGAGAGCTTTCAAGGACTGCCGGTCATTACTTGCAGAATACACCTGGGCAGGGCACACACCAAGGGTATTCTTCTGCAAAAACTTCCCACGGAAAATGCGTAAGCAAGCGCCGGCAATGGTGAGGTCATGTGCGAAGGAGTCTACGCCTGTGAGATTTAAAAATTCCTGACAGAAAGTTTGGGTGTCTCGCCACAACAGCTCTGTATCTGCCTTGCACTAATACAGAAGCTGTTGTTAAAAGTCCCAGGGCTTGCTGTGGCATACCACTAGTCGAACGCTGACAGAGTCCCAGACTCCATGTCTTCGGGCTGGAAAAAAAGGCGATCTGGAATGGATCCTACATACTGTAGATTTTCCTCCTTCACGAATTTAAAGGGGGAAAAAACTTTCACCATCTCCAAGTTGAAGGTCTTTGTAAAGGAGCAAAGAGGAGCCTGAATAAAGGATAACGTGTAGATAAGCCTTATTTTAAGGCCAGGAAAAAAGATACCTAAAATCTTAGATCCATCGAACACAAGATCCGATTTTAAAAATTTTCTGTACAGGTAACTAATGATAAACATGCCATCAAAGCCTTTTAAATTGTGTGTTAGTACTGTGACATCCTTGAATCGTTGAACCCCGGGATGTTCTTCGGCCAGAAGCCAGTCCATAAAGGCATCCGTTTCTGGGAATGAGGCGTAAACCCACTCTTCATCCACCTGGTACGTGACCACACACAGTATGGGTTTCAAAGATCCGTCGGCACACTGCACTGTCTCTACGTCGAAGTAAAGATAGGACTGACTGACAGGGTCAATTTTGCAGGGCTCGGCGAATTTTAAAGCATCAACCTTGCAAACATGCTTTTTCTTGGGATGCTGATGCATTCTAAGAAAATGAAGATGTGTGAATGCTGATGCATTCAACACAGCGATGCTGCGTCTGACATGCTTTCACAAGGTGTGCCTGAAAGCATTCAGACCCGCACAAATACCCGTGGCACACCGTGCAGAGCAACAACTCCCCAGTATGGAGCACATCGGTTGACAAGCACCTGTTGCAGGTCCCCTTACAAACGTGACCGTGATTATAACCCTTTAAACATTTCGGACAGAACATTTTACTACCGAAAAATCCCGATGGTTTAGTTATCACATCGTAATGTCCCTTGTTAAATAATAAATAAAGGTTATTCTCACCTTCAGGACCGATGAAAATAGGTGAAAAGGCGTCGTCAGCAGAATAAACAATAATACAGAACTGGCCAGCAAGATGTTGTTGAAACAAGTTGACTTCCGGGAGACCACAGGGACCCTCAAGAACACCAGCTGTCTTGCTTCTACCCTTTGCAAAGGGTAACGGTAATCCCTGATTTCGGTATATCGGTTGGCCAAGCCTTTGTTTTTTAAGCAGAGCTCTCGTGCGACGACGAGAGCTCTTGCCAGACAAATCACATCGTTGTTGATGATTCTTCTGACACTACCCTACTTGCTCACAAATGACTGGACATTGGCGAGTTTACGTGTCTCAGGCGCCGTACGTTTTCCAATACCACCGTGACCGACACGCTCCAGGTCTGCACACACAAAGTCGAATTCTATGTCACTGTGGCTACCAAGTGATTCGTTAGATTGGATCACACGCTCCAACGCTGTCATAAAGCATTCCGCCATCAGTTCATTTCGACGGATCAGGGACAAGTTCACTGGATTCTTCAGGTCAGATGACTGAAAACACAGGCGAACATGGCTGTAATCACCTGTGGGGACTACAGCTTCTAGCATTTCCACGTGCATGGTATTTAGCACTGGAAGGAAATTGTGAGCTTCAACACTGTCCATTCCTCCGAGGCGCACGCTTGTGGATATGAACTGTGTCTTAAACTTCTTCGAATTAAAACTCCTCACGTTATTGATGTGATTACTGAGTGAGGCACGGTTGAAGAATTCACACTGGGAACAGAGAATACAGATGTGACGTCATGAGCACTGGACGGCCAGGCACGTGATCCATCTAATGGGCTCGCAGGAACGTAGGAGCATGCACCAGTCTGCCCAGCGATGACAGAGAATACAGATGTGACATCATGAGCGCTGGAAGGTCCGGCATGTGAGCCATCTAAAGGGGTCGCAGGAATGTAGGGGCATGCCTGCCCAGCGACGGATGCAGCACGGCGAGCGGTTAAGGAGAGTTTTTTCGTCTTTTGAAAAGCTTTTCCTCCTTTGCTGGAGACGCACACACTTGGATGTTGGAACCTCAGGTGGCAAAGGCTGCTTGGACGCACCATCCAATACACTTACCGCAGCAAGGAGGTCATCAAACGAATGGGCTACATCGCTCCTCTCAGCAGCCATCTCGGTAGCATACGCAAATTCTCTAATAGTTAACCTCTCTCTCAACAGTAGACTGGGAATGGAGAGCAAAACTTTCTGACAGCAGATGACAACCAGTTGCACTGAATGACTTAGCAAGTGAGGGTGCTGTGTTTATATACAGACAAATGTTATCTCATAAATGACCTTTGATGCGTCTTTGCACCAAAGGAATTGCCTTGAAAACGGAATTCTATTTTTAATGAAGGAAATTAAAGTGACCTTGTCACATCCTGCTCGTTGCGAAATACCATCACACGATTTGATGAAAGGTTGAACTCGCGAAATATGGGTAAAAGAATTGCAACACCCTCGTTGCCATTCGAAAAAAAATTTAGTGGACTTGGAAAAATTTTCAGTGCCAAGAGTCACCTGTCAATAAAATGTGGTCCGGGGTGAGGTACCGAACGTCTGTTGTGTGTTCTAAAGCGGGTCTTATATGTCACCCCTACAGACCATATTACACCTCAATATCATTTAATAATTAGGAATAATTTATTTTTAAATCAGATTTTTCTCCTTTTATTAATTTTTTCACCCTATGGTATTTTTTATTTTCTGTGGGACAGTCTTTTAAAACAGTTACTGCGGGATAGTCCTTAAAAAGAGGGCGAAACTGTTAATGAGTGAGACGGAACTTTTGATAAGAGTTTTAATTAATGTAGGGTTTTTAAGAAAGGAGGACTTTTTGATGATAAACGAGTTTATCGAAGATGACTGTCAAAGGTAATCCATCAGTAAATCGTGGTCCTTTTGTGATTCACCGTTTAATATTTTTTAATTTCACAGGACTTAACCCTCAGTCAATAAAACGTGGTCTGGTGCTGAACACTTGTTCTAAAGCGGGACTTTTATGACACCCATACAGGTCACCAGACCATATTACCCCTCAATATTTTACATAATGACGAATAAGTTTTTAAATCAGATATTTTTTTCCTTTTATTAAATTTTTATTCAATGGTATTTTCTGTGGGGCAGTCTTTTAAAACTGTAGAATAGTCCTTCTTTTAGTAAAAATGCGACAACCAACAGTAAGGAGTTAAAAGAAATAAGTGTTGGTTAAAACGGACTTAAAATACGACGGTTAAAAAAAATTACGTATATTAATATGAAAGGACTATCAGGGTTCATTAGAACAAATACATAGAAAAAGCTAGTTATAAAGAAATAATACGAAGGTTGTAAAAACGTACTATATTAATATCTGAAATCTATAATAAAGAGATCAAGCTATAATAAAGAGATACGTGATTTATAATGATGGGCTATACCCCGTTTGAGACATATCTAAGCCACATCATAAAGTACAGACATAGTCGAGTGCGATAACGCTCCAGCTATCGGTAGCGGGTTCAAATCACACCGTCGAAAGCAAATTTTATTTAAATACAGAGACGCATTAAAAACAGTGCGGACGTCGGATGACACTGATTAAATGCGCAAAAACTGATTTGAGGTGGGTCAACCAGGGGGTCTATGAAGAGGGGAGGGCTTAAAATATGGTCGGTTGTGACATAAAGCCGTCCCGTGGCCGAGTGGTTAGCGCGCTTGGCTACTGATATAAGGGACCTGGGTTCGAGCCCCGGATGTGGCATGGATGTGTGTGTCGTTTTTCTGCTGAGGTCCTGCCATCCTCTCAGATCTCCTACTGTGGCATATAAACTGACAGGCTCCTGTCAGACCTCTGTGGCAAGCAGCTGCTTGAGGGGGTATTTATTTTATTTATGTGACATAAAGGTCAAAGTAAAATCTGAGAAGGCAATGTGGACGATTGCGAATAGGGGTCAAAGTCCAGGGCAGTTGCGGCATATCGCGCGACTGGGTGGTGGTGGTGCCATATCCCATGACAATTGCGACATAGGGGGTAAAGTTCAATCTGAGCAGGCAACATGGACAGTTGTGACATAGGGGTCAAAGTCCAGGGCAGTTGGGACATATCATGCGGCTGGATGGTGGTGCCATATCCCATGACAGTTGCAACATAGGGGTCAAAGTCCAAAGTGTCCTCGCGCTTGGGGCCGGTGACGTCATAGGGGGAAAGCACTGTGCAAAGGGGGATCCCTCGGGTGGGACAATACTACTCGTATACCAATAAACGATAAAAGAAAGATTTTTCACTCAACTCTAGATCGTATTGTAACGTATGTTTCTAAGATATTTACACCAACGAAAAACACATTATATAAGGTAAGAACTGTGGAAATGAATTTGTGCGGTAGACAAGACTAGATATAATGAAAAATGATTAAATTAAAAGAATTATGGGAGTAGAGGAAGATGTCGGGATGAGTTTGAAAAAAGGAGACTCCTGAAGTTCCTACCAGCATCGGTGACTTAAGCATTTAGCGGAGGAGCAGCAGATCTTTGCTCCATGCCTGCTATCAGGGGGCTGTTTGATATTGTTGATCCTACCTATCTCAATAAACGTAGTTTCTTTAAAAATCCTACCAATCATTTTCTCTCTGCAGGAACGTGGAACGTGAGGACATTACATACAGATTATTCTCTTGATGTCTTCACGCAGGAATTCCAGCGCTATAACCTAGATAGATCTGGCGAAAGAAAATATGGAAATGGAAACTCACTGAAAGAAGTCAAAGAAAGAAATAGTGAAATGTTGGGGAGAAAGCGATAGGAAAAAAAGACCTTGGAGGACTTTTTCTTCCAAAGAAAGACTTTACTTTCTGCGAGAGGAGGACTTGATGAACAGGAAGAAGCGAAGAGAGACGCTCTCTAGACGCAGGCAACATCAAAAGTAGGACAAAACCTAAGAAAGTAAATACGTAACAAATAAAACTAGATGAAAATCATATTTCAAAACGTGAAAGGAAAAATGCTTCTGGACCGAAAAAAATGCAACGAAAGAAGAAAAACTGCGTTGTTAGTCTAAACATAACACGTTACATCCTTATATATTATTTTCTATTTTATAGAGTGATCCGACAGACATCACAAATAAAAATCCTCACAATCATGCTATTGTGCTACACAGCCCAATTGCATAACAAAAAAAGCCTTAAGCAGCAATACTCAGAATGTGGAACGGCTCCATTGGAAGCAGCAGACAATATTCATGATTAATTAGATTGGAATTAAAATCCGTTTTACTGTTATTGTCATTTACAGAACCAGAAGGTGATCGCAATCAAATTTCACCTTGTTTCATTTACGCTTGAATTAATTTCGGTTAAATCCAGAAATGTTTGGACATTGATATGCGAAAGATATTTAAGGAAAATGCTGGGGGAGGGGGATTGAATAACTAGATTGAACAGAGAGGGCCAGAAGTCATTCCGGTTTTTACCACAAATTTTTCTCGTTGAATATTTCTATAATACGTAATTTTCCTGTATGTTTTACTGGTAATGGTTTACGATTTTCTCAGCGTCAACGTTTTTTTAGGAAATACTACATTCTTGCCTTTCTGAAATATATGCCGATATCATCTGTTAGGTGTCTAGCTGTACTGTAGCTCTATCATCTATTAGGTAACTCGCTGTTAGTTCACCTGTCTATGTGAACTAACAGCGAGTCACTGAAAAATGTGGAAGATCGCTTAAGAAGAAATGCGAGTCGTAACTAATATGCAGACGATATTGTAATCACAACATAAGATATAAACTGGAAAACGTATCTACTAACTTGAATGATACTTAGAAAAATATAGAATGGAAATAAGTTGGTCTGTAAATGGTAGCTAGCTATAAACTGGAAGGAGAGCTGTCTACCAAACCCGTGATGATGCACAGAACCAGCCAGGTCTACCGCCTAATGTCCGACCCCTCCTTCTCATGGTGCAGGCCGTTAGTACCTTGCAAAAGAGATATTAAGAGATAGAAATAAAGAGATATTCTCTTTTGCAAGAGAATGGAAGTAGAGGTCTGCCAGTAGTAGATGGCCTACTGATCTGATCATCTATGGCCACTTTTTCTTTTTCAACCCTGCTGAGGAGTGGTCAACTTCACAAGGTCACGGTGCTGACCATTTATACCTAGTAGACTGGACTAATTTATGAATTTGAGATAGATTATGGATCCTGGACTTGCTGCTCTGGTTAGTCTCTGTTGAGGGAGAATCTGCCGCTATGTTTTCTGTTTTCTTCTGAGTTGCCAGCAGCACTAAGTGAACAGTGGCATGGGATACCTTATATCAGCTGGTGGATAATCTTAATCAGAGGCCATCGCAGGTACCTCACTTAGCTAGTTGAGCATCGTCAATCCTAAACTGGAGTAATGTGTCTCAGACACGCCATTTGGCTCTTGAAAAAGTCCACTTCAAAAGGTGGGTGCCTGAAGCTCCTACTAGCATCGGTAACTTCATCATTTAGCGGAGGAGCAGCAGATCTTTGCCCCATGCCTGCGATCAGGGGCTGTTTGATATTGTTGGCCCTACCTATCTCAATAAACCTAGTTTCTTTAAAAAACCTACCAATCATTTTCTCTTTGCAGGAACGTGGAACGTGAGGACATTACATACAGATTATTATCTTGATGTCCTCACGCAGGAATTCCAGCGCTATAACCTAGATATTCTAGGTTTGCAAGAGACAGATGGATAAGTAAAGGTGAGCTACTTAAAAATAACTTTAAATTTCTTTTTTCAGGGAGGCAGGATGGAAAGCATTTACAAGGTGTAGGTTTGCTTCTCAGCAGACACGCCAGTGATGCTCTTCTGGGATATGACTCATTAATGAAAGATTTCTTATAGCAAATTTTAAACAAAAGTTAAAGACTTGAATGTCATCTGTTCTTATGCCCCCACAGAGGACTTTGATGAGAACGAGAAGGATACGTTTTACAGCCAGCTTCAGGATATTTTGATATCTGTGAAGAAAGGAGATATTTCTCTTGTGCCAGGTGACTTCAATGCTAAAGTTGGTACTGACTCTAATCTTTGGGCAGGAGTTTTAGGTCCCTTTTTTTGCATTGTCACTGAGCGGCACTTTTTTACAAACAATGGCAATGGGAAACATCTCCTACAGGGCAATGGAAAACATCTCCTACAGGTAAATAAACTTAATGGTTTGCGAATAACTAACTCATACTACAAACACTGGGACATTTCTAAATATACATTGGTTTCACCTGATGGATTACACAGGAATATCATAGATTATATTTTAATTAACAGGAAATGGGCCAGTTCAGTTAGAAATATCAGATAATACAGGGGAGCCAAAATTGGGTTTGACCAAAAAGTCAAAAGTGTCTTGCATCTGAAGCTTAAGAAATGTTGTTCTAAGGTTAAGAAAATTACCTTCAACACTGAAGGTTTGAAAGATCCAGATATAGCCAAAGCATACCATGGTAGGCTACTTAGTGATTATGACAATCGTAGTTTGCTTACTGCTGAAGTTGAGAAAGAATGGGATCAGTTTATAGACTTTTTTTTAAACCAACAGTACTCTTTTGGGTAAAAGGGAACAGAGGAAACAAAATTATTTGAGTGGTAAGGCCATGGAACTTATTTCTGAAAGGAGGAAGTGCAGGATTAATATGAATCAACACCCTACTATCCCGAACAAAAGGCATTACAACGAGCTTCATAAATATGTAAAGGATTAATTAACAGCTGATAAGACTCTCTGGCTTGATAGCTTGGCTGACAAAACAGAGGCGGCAGACAACACAACAGCAGGGGTTTGTACCAGATTGTTAATGTTTTATGTGGGAAGAAACAGACAGGTACACAGGGATTGAGGGATAAACATGGCAAGGTGGTTGAAGGTGAGGATTCTGTGATGGCTAGGTGGGCTGAGCATTTCAGAGATATTCTAAATAATGTGATTATTTCTACTTCCATTTCTACTTCCATAATGAGGATAGAACCATTACTGGCTTTAATGATGGCCCTATATCACATTCCGAAGTCACTTTGGCTATCTCTGAATTAAAACTGCATAAATCCCCAGGTGTGGACGAAATCAGCACTGAAATGCTTAAAGCTGGGAACATTTACATTGTCACATGGCTGACTGAAATTTTGAATATTTTTTATGGTAAAGGTAATGTTCCTAAGGATTTCAGTAGAGCTATCATTGTTCCAATTTTTAAAAAAGGTGATCGCAGTTCTTGTGATAATTAAAAGGGAATTAGTTTACTTTCTGTTCCAGGTTTAGTTCTTTGCATGATTATATTTAACAGAATTAAGAATTTTGTTGATGGACAACTGTGTGATAAACAGTGTGGATTCAGAAGTGGTAGGGGATGTATTAATCAAATATTTGCACTTAGGCATATTCTTGAGAAATGTTTAGAGTTCTAGAAACCTGTGGTTACTAGCTTTATAGATTTCAAAAATGCTTTTGACTCTGTTGATCGACATAATTTGTGGTTGATTGTTAGATCATATGAAATACCTGATAAGTTATTTAGAGTAATGAAAGCTTTCTAGAATTACACTGAGTCGTGTGTGAGAGTTGGTACGCCTTGCAGGGAGCATTGCTAGTGGAATTAGTAGTTTAGTTATAATATCGTTTAGTTTAGTTATTGATTATGCAATGCGAAATTCTTTGCATGGGAAAGATTTTGGCCTTAAATGGTCTAGAGATTTCAAAATTTCTGATTTAGATTATGCAGATGATTTGACCTTGTTGGCTAATGATGTGGATGAGACGAATTCATTCATTAGGGCTGTTGATGAGACTGGTAATAGAGTGGGTTTGGTGATAAACGGAGCAAAAACTAAAGTGATGAAAATTGGTCAGGCAGATAGTGCTTCAGTTGCTTTGAATGTCTGCATTCTGGAGCAAGTGTCTCAGTTAGCTATGTAACAGATACTGGTGATGTGCGGCATGCGATAAATAGAAGATAGAGATTGCCGCTGGAACTTTTAAGAATCTATGGAGAACCGCTGGAACTTTTAAGAATCTATCACGTATAACCAAATACGTGAGTAAAACAAAATTAGTCAAAGCGTGGTAAAAATAAATACCCCTCTCAAGCACCTGCTTGCCACGAATGTCTGATAGTTTATTCGCCATAGTTGAAGGTAACAAATAAACATCCATGCCTTATCCAGGGCCTGAAACCCAGACCCTTTTAATCAGTAGCAAAACGCGCTAACCACTCTGTCACGGGACGGCTGAAAATGAATATAATATAAACGTATTTAAAAATTACATCCAGTATTTATTTAGAACCATTTACCGTTGATGTCAGATTTTATTTCTTCCATGAATTTGCGTTAACAGGATTAACCATATTACAAGCTAAACGATGCCATAAGTGGCATCCAAAATTGTAAACTGCTTACCACCGTAAACAGGTTGATTCGGCCCCGGGATAATCGAGAGTTAATGGTTGAAAAAAAATAGGATCGATATCAGGGGCGGAACAAGCAAGCCACGGGTTCTTCGGCAGACCCTTTTTCGAGCTCCCAGATTTTTCAAAAGAGGTAATTTTCTATACCGCTAATGGTCAATTACATTATAGTTCTTATTTGGAACAATTTTTTTTTAATTTCATTGAAACCAATATTGGTTTAACTACAGGCATATGTTTATTATGTGTCAAAATCTCTTCAGTCTCAATGCAGTTGTTGAAGACTAAATTTTAAGTAAAATATTGTACTGAGAATATGGCGTGAATTTAGAAATTAGGTGCCATAAAAATACGATTTTTGAGGATTTACTGGTGGAAAATATATTACTTTTTATAAGGTTAACTAAATCTGGAAAGCTTTTAATAACACTCTTGCGTTGTTTTTTATCAATATATTTTGTATGACCCTACAAATTGGAAACCTATGGGTATAAACATTGCAAAAAAAAAGGAACAATGACGTTATCACTTATATAAATGTGTAAACGAAAGAATACGGGTGGAAGAGGAAAAAAACGAAGAATAGACAGGGTGACTCAAGAAATCACAATACGAAGGGCGTTCAAAAAGTTCTTGACGTGCATCTGCAGAATAAAAACTATTGCACTTACCTGAAGAAAACTTTGACTGTCCTTCAAAGTACCTTTCTCCAGCATCTATGCAAAGTTGTAGACGTCTACACCAATTCTGGAACGTTTAATGGTACTCCTGTTAGGTGGTACTTCGTCAACTCTGAAAGGACGCATTTGCAAAGTCTTGCACAGTTGAAAAAGGCTTCCCATCAAGTTTCATTTTAATTTTTGGAAATAACAAAAAAACGCATGGTGCAAGATCGGGTGTATATTCAGGATGAGGTAGCTGTTTGATTTTTTACTGCTCCAGATAGGCCGAAACTTGCCGAATTTTCTGAGTACTGGTATTATCATGAAGTAGAACCCTTGGCACACCTGTTGTTGGGCGCTGCTCCTTCATCTACTTAACCATTTTGGGAAAAACAATATTGATGTAATATTGGCCAGTTGTAGTCATTTTTTCAGGTAAGGTGTCCACGGTTACCACTCCTTGGGAAGTGAAAACAAATTGTGAACATCTGTCTTGAGCAAAAGTCTTGTCGGAGAAATTTGCGATGCGGTTCATCTTCCCCAACCCAAACATAATTGTCGATCTTTCTGGGAGTAATATAGTAATAAAACCCACGTATAACCATAAACCTATGACAATAACTGTTAACCGTTTGGTGCCACTAGGTTCAAAACATCGCCAGCATCTCCTTGCACGAATTCACTCTAGCTCGTTTTTTGCTGTTCTGTCAGTTGTGAGATACCCATTTGGCATGGATCTTTCAGAACATTAAATGTTGATGAATAATTGCTTCCATACTGCCAATAGATACCCTGACATCTAGACATGTTACCTGAACGGTGATATATGGGTTTTCCTTAATGAGTTCACGAACAGATGCGATGATTCTCTAGTTTGCCGCCTCCTTCGGTTCTCCTGCCCGAGGGAGGTCTTCGAAGCTCTGCCTTTCTCTGAATTTACGCATTCATTCCGCAACAGTGTCATATGAATAGGCATGATCCCCATATCCTTGTGATAAATCGGCATGAATATTTTTGGCGTCGTTCACAAGCTGCATCCGTGTGAAAATGCAAAATCGTTTCCTGTTTTTAATAAGCTCCATAGCAACAACGCACAGATTTCTCAGATCGAACTTTACGCACCGCCAGCGAAGAGAGAAATGATCATATGGCCTTCGTTTTTAATACGTAATGACAAGTTTAGACAAGCTTTCAAACAAGTCGTAGTCATTAACTTCAGAGGAACGAGTGCAAATCTATAGATACGTGGAAAGAACTTTTTGTATTCCCTCCGTAAAGGGCCCCGGAGACTACTAGGAATATACCATTGTCTTTAAAATAACTTCCTTTCCAATTTAACTTAAATTCACCTAACCTTTTCAGTTAAAATCAACGTTTCTTGAAACCTAATCAAACCCTATCACCAAGGCCTAGGGGCACTGGCCCTGCCTATTTCTGCCACCGATCAATAAAAAGATTGAAAAGATACGGAAAAAAACCTAAATATAAAATTTAAAGTTAAAATATGAAACGCAATTTTTCCAACAGCAATACATGGATTCCGGATAGTGAAAAAGGTAAGAAAAAAAATAGATGAAATGGGTTGGGTTGTTTTACCTCTGAGCGGCACATTTTTGCACACCATGAGCTATATGGCCAGGTCACAAGGACCCCAAAGTCCACTGGAACAGCTGTTGGGAGACAGATGGTAGCCTACCGTCAAGGGCATCCAGCGTGTTCTTTAACGTGCGCAGGGTGTGACTCTCCCGCACACGGGGCCAAGGCTCAACGTCCCATCCGACGGATGGCGACTTTATCCAAGCCCATAGGTGTCCCCTACTGACTGTACGCATGGAGTTTTGCGGAAATAATTCTCAAACGCTGACCCAGGTGGGACTCGAACCTGGGAACTGCAGATTACGAGCCTGGCGCGCTACCTACTGAGCTACCCCCGCCACAATACATGAAGTGAAATGTTAAGATTTGAAGAAATGCTTTAAGAGCAAAATTAATCGTACCCACTGCAAAGAAAAGAAGACAAATGGGTCCTTCCATGTCAAATCAACACAAAAATAAAAACATTTTCAACCTGACTATTTTTCACTTTAATGAAATTTGTTAAGTTTAATCTACTTAGAGAAAAACTGTTTTGCAAAAATTTTAATTTATTTTATGGTCAGTGGATTCCAAAAATCTGTCTCTCGAAAAGTGTGAAAAGTATCAATTTCTGAAATCTGTTTCTTATAATTAAGCAATATCTCAGATGGTAATTAAGTTAGCAAGTTGAACTTGGTTTACTTTTAATGCTCTTTTCTGGGGCTTTAAAATGATATGCTTGACTTCATAATATTTACAATTTTTAAACTTATTGACCTTAAAATTTAGCTTTCAATATCTCAAAATATGTCATCTTTAATTTTGTTTAGAAAATAATCATACTGTAACAACACACATTAATCAATATGAACCTCAAGAAAAAAAATAAAACAAACACATGTTTTTGAGTTACAAATTTTTGAATTAGACAATTTTCTGCAAATTTTGAATATCTCTACAAAGTAGGCCTATAATAGTGTATGAAATGATGCTAACTTTTTGAAATAATGAGAAGGTGAATATGACTAAAAACTTAGCAATTAAGTTTAGTGAAAGTTACCACGATGGAATAGCATCATAACTGCATTTTACTTACGCGAATTCAACTATAGGAGCTCGGCCAAAATATCAATTTAGGTAGTGCGAACAAGCCGTCCCATGGCCGAGTGGTTAGCGCGCTTGGCTACTGATCTAAGGGACCTGGGTTCGAGTCCCGGGTAAGGCATGGTTGTTTGTGTCGTTTTTCTGCTGAGGTCCTGCCATCCTCACAGACCTTCTACTATGGCATATAAACTGACAGGCTCCTGTCAGACCTCTGTGGCAAGCAGATGCTTGAGGGGGTATTTATTATTTTATAGTGCGAACAATCCCGTCCGCCATTTCACTCAGTCAGCGGTTCCGCAGTGAGCGTTAGATAAGAGACGTGAATCTGTTGTTCCCCTCAGTTATCTTAGTTCTCGCGTTCCTCTCATAGATAAAGCATGTCGCCGGGCTGAGTGTGATTCTGGTGTTTAAGGATGTGTATTTTTTGTACAAAATGGCTCTTGAAAGCAAGCCAACTATACATCTGGTACTCAACTAAATAATTAGAGATATGTTCTAACTATGGAACAAAAACTGGTTGTGATGGATTTATTGAGATATGATATATCGGTCTCCAAAGTGGGCGTAAATACGGCCGCAGCGAATCTGCATCATTGCCATCAAGATTCGAAAGAGAGAGAAATTCGTCAGGCTGTGGCATCAACTGCCCCAATAACTGTTAAGGTGACGAGCAAAGTGCGTGATAAGACTGTAATGAAGACTGAAAAGGCATTAAACATATGGCTGGAAGGCATGAACTGTAAACGTCTGCCTATCGTCGGAAACACTTTGCGAAAAAAAGCTCTTAGCCTCTATGAGCTGTTCAAACCTACCTCCATGGTTCAAACCTCCCTCTGAAGAGGACAGTCTTTTGACGAGAAGAAATTCAAAAGCTAAACACGGTTGACTTAATATTTTTTTAGAATTGCTTCAATCTCAGAAACGCTTTCATTCTGCATACGTACTTTATATTATACACTGTACATTACTGTACACATGACACATATTACCATGTGGGTTGAATACACAAAAACATGTATTAGGTGTTTTAAAGATTTTTTTAGGATAATTTTGAATATACGCGATATTCAATTCCTTATGCGCTGATTTTAGAGCTAACTTCAGCGTAAGATATGACTCGACTGTACTTAGTAAAATAAATTTGCAAAATTCTAGTAGTATTGTCAATTTCAACGTGAACGAAACTCTAAAGTTATGGCGTTTGTTTCTTCAATTGATAATATTCAGGTTCTTCCGGTAACAGCTAATATATCGTCTTCAGCTAACATTTCTCCCATAAGTATAGCAAATTATAAGGTTCTGTGGGGTACTAATAGGAAGCAGGTGAACCATATGGGTATAAAAAGCTTATTTTAACTTCTTCTGTCCATTAGTGTTTGAAACAACCTACTGACCAATGCTTCTTACATTAATATATCACAGTGAATGTCAATAGAAAAAGTTCCAACTCACCATCACAAGTTATAAAGAGTTCTTTTAAACTCGTAGAATTGAAATCCATTTTGGTTAATATTTTACCTTTAGTCAAAAACATGATTGCATGAAGTTTCTGTGTTTCATATTTAAACAGCAAAACTTGATATTTTATTATTATATAAAATAATTTAAAGTTTAACCGTTTTACTGCTCCTGGAAGATATATCATCTTCAGGGGTATCCGGAAACTTGTTCGACGGAATTTTGTTCGAATCGGAAATTTGTTCGGAACCGAATCAAATTCATCTTAGGAAAAGTGTCGGGATGATTGTATCTCCTCAGTGAGAAAGATTTTAGTGTGGTTTTCAATGGAGGGTTGGGTGGCCGTGGGATAGTTTTAACTTTCCTTTAATTCGTGTGAAAATGTGGATAGCCATGGTGATATGTATTAATATATATTTTGCATAAAATTTTTGAAAAAGCACTAAAATTGAAGGAAAAAAATTAGATACTGGAACAGCGTTTAAATTCGCTCTTCTTCGATCTGATCATTTGACTCTCTCCCAAAAACCCTTTATATTTATTCACGTATTCACTAGATCTAGGTTATTAGAAAAGACATATTCTGAGTATTCATTGAAGTCAGGCATTGTTCGAAATTAGAGTCACATTCACGTAACATGACCACCCCATGTTATGCCTATGGGATGCTAACTTCAAAATTCTATAACTTCTAAAATCGCCTTTTCTGAGAAAATGTCGCGAAGGATAATTTAGTGGTCTGAATAAAATCTATCTAAATCTAGATAAATAATCTAACAATATTCTCACACTATTTAAGCGCAAGTAATGAAATCTAAACCTTTCAGAGCAGCAATCTATTCTAAGAAATTCATTAAAAAAATTTCAGAAATTATTTGCACACACTTTTAAAATGTGCAATTTCATATGAACGGATTTGAAATAATACTTCCTATTTCAGTTTCAATTAACTTCCATGTCTAGCACTGCTATTATTAGATGTTAAAACTTCCATAATTCTTTAAATACTGAAGGAATCCTTCTTGAAAATTGATATTTAGATAGAAATGATTTGGAACTTTAATACACACTGAAGAGCCAAACATTATGATCACCTTCCTAATATGATGTTGGTCCTCCACGTGCCTCCAAAATAAGCTCTTACCTGGAAAGGCATGGACGCTGCAAGTTTTCTAAAGGTCTCTTGTGGTATCTGGTACCAACATATTACCTGCAGATTCTTTAACTCTTGTAAGTTACGTGGTTGAGCTGCCGCAGATCAGACATATCTGTTCCAACACAAACCACAGATGCTCCATTGGATTGATGTCTGGGGAATTTAGAGGCAATATCTGGAAATCTTCCTCATGTTCCGCGAATCATTCTCGAACAATCCGAGAAATGTGGCATGGTGCATTATCCTGTTGAAAGAAAGCACTAATAGAGGGATATACTGTTGCCATGAAAGGATGTACCTGGTGTGCAATTATGTTTAGGAAAGTGGTAGACGTCATAGGTTCCTGTAACTGAATGACTGGACCCAGGGTTTCCCAGCATAACATTGCCCAAAGCATTACACTTCCTCCATCGGCTTGCTTTCATCCCATGGTGCATCCTGGTGTCAACACTTCCCCAGGTAAATGATGCACACGCACCCGGCGGTCCACAAGGTGCAAAAGGAAACGTGATTCATCAGACCACACGACCTTTTCCCAATCATTCAAGGTCCAGTTTTGATGCTTGTGTGCCCATTGTAGAAGCTTTCAACTGTGAACCGAGGTTAGCATTGGAACTCGGAGAGACCTGCAGCTACGCAGCCCAATTTTCAGCAGGATTTGATGTACTCTGTGTTGTGACACATTACTCCCGTAACCAATATTCAAATTACGGGCGAGTTGCGCCACAGTATCCCTTCTGTTGACTTGTACTATACGGGATAGCTTTCACTCCCTCTAGCATATATGAGCCGTGGTCGACCCACACATTGCAGGCGTTCGTGGTTTTCCCTCCTCTGATCACTTTTTGAAGGTACTAACCACGGCTGACCATGAGCACCCCACAATCCTTGCCATCTTGGAAATGCTCTAGTCGTCTGCCCATCACAATTTGGCCTTTGTCAAACTCACTTCATCCATGTCACATTTCCCATCTGAAGAACAAGAATGCCACTGATTAACAGAGTCCAGTATCAGGTGTTATTTATACCGTTTCATGACCTTCACAAGTGTCGTCGTTTACCTGCAGTTGCTTCGATTTGCATAAAGATGCGCTGATCAAAATGTTTTGGCTCTTCAGTGTATCTTTATCACATTTTCTCATAAAAAGGTTTATTTTAAAAGTTATAGGGATTCAAAATTAGAGTCCTTTTGATATAACATGAGGTGGAGTGGTTATATTTCAATGATCACTCAGTGTGTAGTTGTGGTAGTAAAAAATATCAATAAAAGGTGTCAAAAAATAAAAGCAAAAAAAACAGACATCAATGTTGTTTACTTCTCAACAATCAAAATTGGGTGAAAGAAAGTTAAAAATGCAGGCACTCTTATACTCCATTCAGCCTACAGCCCCCAGAAGATACCTGATGCAAAATCCCAACAAACAAAGCCCACCAACACCACTCCAACATTCCAAAGACAGCAGCTATCCACTACGGACGTTTGGACAAGGTACAAAGAACATCAGACTTCGCAGACAAAGCAGCTGAAACCCGTTTAAGACATGGACAGCAGCTCAAATCATCTGAGAGACAACAATTAGCAGATAGAACTTACCCAAAAGAGAAAAAAAATCTAGCACAGAAAAAACTGCAGTAAAAATGAAATAAAAATAAACGCTGGAAGCAAATAAAATATATAACGATAAAGGCCGGAAAATAAGAATTCAAAATGAACCGAACAAAAGTAAAACATAATAACAAAAATAGGATATCAAGCTACAAAAGCAAAGACAAAAAAGCAACAATGAAACAAAAATTACGATGCACAGGAAAATAAACAGATTTTTTTTTATTTGTGTCATAAAACATGACACAAATAAAAAAAAAGTAATATATGCGAAACTAATCATAAAATAACACAAAGAAACCTAACATAAAAACAAAACATGAAGAAACATGAAAAACTCAGAACAAATGATCCCTTCTCCCCTCCCCTAATTTAAACCTGTCCTGCTATTCCTAAATAACACTATCGCTAAACTATCAATCTCTTTACTTATCAATGCTTTAAATTCCGTCCGAGATAGACGGTCATAACAACCTAAAACAGGTACAAAGAAAAGTATAATTGTTTTAAATCTCAAACATTATCCCTCTTCTACAAAACTCTGAATATAGCCTAAAAGAATAGTGAAAACAAAGAGGAGGGGGTGGGGATAGTTCAATTAGTAGCGTATACTGCAGTTACCAGGTTCAAGTCCCAGCTGGGCCCAGCGTTGGGATTTATCTCTGCAAAACTCCCCGTCCTGCCCACGGTCAGTAGGGGACACCGATGGACTAGGAAAGACCGATGTCCATTGGATGGGACGTTAAACCGTGGACATGTGCAGGAGAGCCATACTTATGCACTTTAAAGAACAGTTTGAAATGCCTTGAAGGGAGACTACCATCTGTCTCCTAACAGCTATTCGGTTATCCCACTTCCCCCAACTTTCTCTGAGCCTTTGGGGTCCTTGTAACTTGGCCATTTAGCCCATTGCGTGCAAAAAAAGTGCCGCTCAGAGGTAAAACAACCCAACCCAAATAAAACAGGAAGCGAAAGGTGTCTAGATCATCTATAAAACAAGTAATGTTTTACTCTGACAAATCTGAAACTGAGCCTTCTCTTCTGTCGCCTCTCTTCCCAGATCTCCTTCCCCACTTCCAATGATTCCCCAGTGACAAATCAGAAGTACAGAAACATAAGGTATCGTACAGCGGAAACGTCCTCTAGATGCCTCTCAATATTTCTCAATTCTGAAACTTTCAATAAAATATTGGTTGAACAAATTTCCATTTCTAACAAATTTCCGTTGAACAAATTTCCGTTTCGAACAAATTTCCGGCGAACATTTCCATTGAACAAATTACATCAATCTCTTCCAGCAGTTAGCAATTATATATTAGTGCTAATATTAAAGGACAATGGAGAAGTGTACATAACTGAAAATGGTTTCTAGCAAATGCAATTAAATGTCTTGTGGAAAGATATTGTGACATGACTAGGAATAAATTACATACTAAGGAAATCGTGTGATATGCATGAGTGATGCATAAGAGACCATGAGTTCCCATAATAATGAAAGTGATTGAATTAAGGCACGCAAAGTGTTAATAAGGTGCATGATCACTCGTAGACATACAGCTCACTCGTCCAGAAAGATCATATTTTGAGTTATTACAGATTTCTGAAAAGGGGCTGACGTCCTGTAATTCTCCTCCTCAGGATGTCCCTCACATAAGGTGGCCAGAATGTCTCTTTTAAAAAAATCGTGTTCTACTTTTTTGTGCGGATCTTTTTTTTTTTCATTTTATTTTTAGAGAAAAAAATTTTTTAATTGTTAACAAAACCTTTTATTTCCAAAATATTTAAGAATGTAAATATATTAGAAAAATTTTAAAAAAACATAAATTACTGAACGAACATTTAAATAGAATTAGAAGCAGTTAGAGGCGAAGATAAAAATGAATGATCAATGAACTGAAGTAAGAAAAATGATAAAAACTGAAATCCCTCCTACTACGTTATAAGAGGAGAAGTGAGTCGAGGCATCCAAGAGCCATTTTCCGTTCCCTGATGATAAGGTCTGTGCGGCAAACAAATCTTCTCTCTGGCCAAGGGGTCATTGACGCGTAAAAGAAAAGAAATATCCATCCTTAACTAAAAATAACAAGGTAGCAATTTAAAGAGCGACTTGCAAATCTAGTCTGCTCTTTGAACTATTCTGAGACGAAACTCACCAACTTGGTGCTCTAGGAGCATCAGAACTTATTGCTCTGTCTCTCTCGATTCACTTTCGATGTCATGTTTCTACTTTAGAAAACATGTAAATCAATTCATCTTCAACCAATTATCTCTTGATTAGTATATTTTTATAATGCAATTTATGCGTTGTTGTTTTGTATATTGTTATGACAGGTGAACGTGCGACAATGTCTTGTGACCGGTGTATCATGAACGCTCGCCTATGCTTAGCGTAACGATTTACGATATAAACTGTTTAGAACGAGAATGCTTTGAAAATAGTATGAAGTGTGAAAGAAAGCAAAGAGTTAGTGGAATAGTAAAAGGAAGAAGGAGATAGTATATAAAAATTAGTGTTGTGTAATGCTATGTAAATGGACTGGTCTTATTTGATTTAAGATGAAACATGGTTTCAGTGGAGAAGAGGAATCAACGGTAAAGTTTGTTATTGGGTCATCTATCAGAAGAGATCAATGTTAAACGTTTCACATGTATAAGGTATAAAATTTTGTTAAGGTTATTTAATGTCGCAAATGAGATTCAATACAAAGTGGTTTGTTTTTTATGTTAAGAGGAATAGAAATACTTGTGTTTAGATAAAATTGATTAATTTGTAATAATTTTGTGTCATTGTAATAAATTACATCATTCATACTTAGTAGTATACATATGTGCTATTTATGCACATAAATAGCACATATGTAAACCACTAAGCATGAATGATGTAATTTATTACACGCTAAGCTTTCATCACTTTGAATTCATATCAATATATTGAGGAGTAATTAGACACTGCGTATGGTGCCCCCTCTAAGGGACACTATAACTTTTATGGGGGAATAAAACATATAGTGGGCTTTTCACCGAAAAAGCCCCATGTTCGATGGGGGGGATGTAAAAAAAAACCTCACCCCATCTGAACACATATGGTGTCGATCCCCCAGTGTCGTATAGTGACGTCATCAGGATGAATTAAAATATCCAGCAAGATAGTTTTGGTGGTCGAGTGCAGTCATGTTAATGCTTTGCTTTCCTCTTCCCCCTTCTTTCCTCTCTGTGTGCAAACATCGACGCATGCGCATGGGGACACGACTACGAAATAAACTCATGTTTGTGGATCGGATTCAGTAGAGTGGCAATGGCTTCGTCGTTGAGTGGTTATAGTTTGCATTTAGACGATGCGTTCAACGTTGATTATCGCATGGTGATTCCAACGCTGCGGAAGGACGTGTACCTTAATAAATTGGAAGGGTTGAAAGATCGATACGAATATGGAGCATGGGCTAGAGCAGTGGTTCTCAACCTTTTATGCTTTACCCCCTGAAAATGTGTAACTGGCGTAAAATGCGTAACCCTTGCATAGATAGATAAAACTGTAGTTATAGTATAGCAATGGAAATAAAATAAAACATAAATATATACACATCAAGTTTTGTATTCCTAAATTACATATATCAATAAACACAAAAAAATGACATTTTTTCACAGCAGTGTTGCCAGCTTAAACGACTTTGTTACTAGATCTAGTGACTTTTGAGCTCACACGCCGTAACCCAAAAATTTTTACCGCTTACCCTACCTCACGTTGTGATCCCCTGGCCTAGCGTATTAAAGTAATTGTGAGAAAACTTTGAGAACCAATTAGGACATAAATGTGACTTTGTCTTTTTGAATCATCTATCTTCAAAGGCAAAAGCAATGCGTCCTAGGAAATTAAAGGATATCGATACACCTCTACGTTTATTGAGTCTGGGAGCGGTTAGAAAGATGATTTTATAAAGGGGTAAAAAGTGTCATAGGAATAAGGAAATTCTACTGAATAATGGCAGCTTAACCCTTCTAAATCATCCCACCAATCAGTTCTGGCGTCTCAGCATACCGAGAGATAAAATTTGCAAAATCACTCACGTGACTCATGCTTTCGGAAAACTAACGAGCATCTCCTTCTGTGGGCGAAGGTGAGGGTTGAAGAAGTTTGAAAATAATTTTTTATTCAGTGAATTTGCCAGGTAAAATAAGACAAAAATATGAAACACAGAATAATTAATATGCGTTAATCTATAAATGATCAAACTGCATTAGATAAACGATGTATTAAAGAAGGTGTGAAATTTTTTTCTTCGATATGAATTAATCTTACGTCAACAGATCGAGAAATTCATTCTCCTCACTCACGATGCTAGAGAAGATTGTTTGTTCTCAGACTGACGTATGGTGCGGGATGCCGCTATCGTCCCGTATATACCCATAGGCTGTCGTTGGGGGAGAGAGAGTGGCGAGCTGTGCTGTACTTACACCTGAAGGCTAATGCTAAGTCATGAATGTGAGACCACAGTCAGACAACGCAAAAGAGATTCCCCGATGTCGACATTTGGACGAAGAAGGGGATTACAAGTCGCTTTCGGAAGACTTTTCTGTGGGTTAGCCCCCCCCCCCCTATGCTAATTGTATTCTGCAGGGTTTTGTAATTCAAATTGTCGAAACCGTGCAAAGAACTCCCTTGTTTCTAAATATAATGTTGACGAAAAAGATTAATAGTACTTTAAAGTCTCCAAGAGTGAAAAATATTTTAACCCTTTCCTCATACGGGAACTAGGGGTAACGTTTACGTCTGGCAGTTCTATTTTTGGTCCCAATATTTTAGAGGTGAAAGCACATTCGTATGTTAAAGAAAAAATCTAGAATTGTAAGCAACTTCCTTGGAAACAAAATAATCGAATTATTTTATTTTACAGATAGAGGAATAATCAAATGTAGGTCGATTGCTAAATTGAAGAACGCATAACACAAGCACCATGAAATGAAATAATGAGAAAATAAGGTTTGTCCATCACCGATTTGAAGACAATTCTTTAGTGATCATTTAGACCAGGCATGGCCAACTGTTTTTGCCCCCGGGCCGGATTGGAAAAAAAAATATTGGAAAAAAAATATTTTCACGGGCCGGACGAAATATTAAAATTGAAAAATGTTAAGCAAAACACTTATTTCTTTAAGTAAACAAAATTTTATTATGAAATTTGTTTATGAATAATTGTAAGTAAATCAATACAACAAATTAACATAATAACTAATGCGACGTGTTGAGGCGGTTTGCATCGCTTATTATTTTTTTAATATCTGGTTCTATACTTGTAGTAGCTATTCTTAACACAGCCTCCAAATGTAAATCATTCAATCTTGATCTTGTTGTACTTTTATTTAGATTCATTAAAGAAAAGGTTTGTTCACAAATATAAGTTGAGCTAAAGATTACTAAATACGTCTTGGCAAGTTGTTTTAAATTTCCATATTTTTCATTATTCAATTGCTTATAAAAATTACACAAATTTTCTTGCTCTTCTCGATATTTCTCATGTAATAATTCATCACATTATAAATTAATTATTTCTAATTGTATATCAACAGGAACGTCATCAACTTGTACAGAAAATGGATTTCGGATAATAGATAAAATTTTATCTATTTTTTTGAAGCAATCGAATCTCTGCTCGAAATCTGTCATTAGTGCAAAGAAGTTTTTACTGAATGTTTTAACCTTTTCTTTTAAAATATTTAAAGATATGGTCTGTAACGTTGGAAAATGATCAAATTTACATTCAGCCTGATTTGTAGAAAAAAGGCTAGGCTTCATTTTAAAAGCTCTTAATTTCTGTATTAAATCATGAGCAAATAAATTTTTTCCTTGTAAACATGTGTTAAATTCGTTCAAATGTGTGAGAATATCCAAAGAAAATGCTAAATCACAAATCCAATTTGGATCTAATAATTCAGGAAAATCCTCATTTTTCTTTAAGCATTAAAAATATTTTTATTTCCTCTTGAAGGTCCCACACACGTCTTAAAACTTTTCCCAAACTTAACCAACGGATTTTATTGTGATATAGTACATCTAAATGACTGGTATTTAGTTCTTCAAGGAGATCAATAAATTGACTGTGATTTAATCCTTTTGATCGTAGGAAATTCACTAATTTCACAACTACATTTGTAACATGATCGATTTTTAAAATATTTTTGCATAGTGCATGTTGATGAATAATGCAGTGTATGGGTATAATTTTATGATTTGGATCGATTTCGAAAATTTTATCTTCAATGCGTTTGATGAGCCCAATTTTTTTTCCGGTCATGTTTGGTGATCCATCTGTTGCAACATTCACCAATTTTTTCCAGTCAACATTGTACTCCAAAAAACACTTTTCAATCTCTCGGAAAAGATCTTCTCCCTTTGTTGTACCTTTCATCGGAACAATTTATAAAAGTTCTTCAGAAATTTGAAAATCTTCGGTGATAGCTCTGATAAAAATTAACAACTGAGCAGTATCTTTTACATCGCAACTTTCGTCCAGAGCTATTGCATAAAAATTGGCCGATTTTAAATTATTTAATAACTGATTATTTATATTAGCATTTAAATTTTCTATTCTTCTAGCAATAGTTTGCCGAGACAGGCTTATATTTTCAAATTTATTTTTAACTTCTGGACACATCACATCGCAAACATCCAACATGCACTGTTTTACAAATTCTCCTTCAGCAAAAGGTTTTTCACATTGAGCAATACGTTTTGCTACTAAAAAATTTGCTTCAGTAATAGATTCTTGTAAGCGATTTTGCTTTAAAAATACATTTTGATGTCGAGTCAATTTTACTACCAGATCTGCGATTTGTTTTTTTCGGCTTTCTTCGTTTAAATTTTGTGCGTAACTTGCATTTTTGGTTTCAAAATGTCTTCTCAAGTTGTATTCTTTTAAAACTGCCACACTCGAGTTACAAATAAGACAAACTGCCTTATTATTGTACATTGCAAAAAAATATTTCCTCCTCCATTCTTCATTAAATATACGGCATTCTAAATCTACTTTTCGTTTTTTGGAAGCCATCCCTGGAGTGGAAAAAGTTTCTTAATATACAATATTTTTAAAAACAAAAATAAAATAACATACCGTTTAATAATAAATTGCCTGACTTTGGGTGCTGCACAGCAAGCTCCGCCTAAAAGAGTGGGGTTTCACATCAGTGGACTGAATTGTGCGCGCGCAGCACCTGCCTCTCGTTCCAGTCAACTCGCCTGCTGGCAACGTCGCTTGAACATCAAACAGATCATATCAAGTACAGATGAGTATAAAAGTTTTAATTCTTTATAACGGAATCTTTTTTAAAAAATATAGAAGTATCGAGAATTCATTCGATTAATTACTAGAAGTTAAATGCTAATATTGAAAAATTGTTCGCGGGCCACATAAATTCATTCCGCTGGCCGGATCCGGCCCGCGAGCCGTATGTTGGCCATGCCTGATTTAGACGCTAATCGTAAAGATTATATTCCTAGCGGAAGTTGTTAAAGGTTGATTGTGTAGAACAGTCCTGACGTTTAGGCTCGAAAGCATGATTTGCATATTTCTAAAGAATAGATTGAACATTATTTAAAACGAGCTAAAGACCATTACGGTATATATTGCTTTGAAAAGGCTATAAGATCTTCTAAGGAGAAGTTTGTCACATCGGAAAGTTATAGTAACTGATTTTCTATTCGAATCATCCTTATTTTTTTAAATAAAAAATTGTTTCATTTTAATAGTACTTTTGCCAAAGTATTTTAAAGGTATAGCTAAAGACATACCAAATAACGAATTCGATACTCCTTGAAGCGAGACCAAAGAAAAAAGATTTTAAGTCACCTCTCTGCACTGCCCTCGTCTCGAAGTAGGAGCATTTAAAGACTGGATGGTTCATATACTATTTTAAGTGCTTAAGGAATTCTCGGAAGTAGGAAGAAAAATCGTCAGAAACGGTTTTTTCAGAACAACCAAATCTTGTCGAAAGGATTGCCAATCGTACTAAACTCTATGTTCAAACTCACTCACTCACTCGCTCGTTAGTACAAGATTTTTTCGCACGTTTCCACATCGAAAAACACACTATAAATTGTATGGGAGCAATAAAACTTACAGTGGAATTCACCGAAAAAAAACCGTGTTCGATTGGGGGATGTAAAAAAAACCATCAACTCATCTAAGAACGTGTGGTGTCGACCTCTTGTGTCGTAGAGTGACGTCATCAGGATGGGTTAAAATGTCCAGCAAGATGGGTTTGGTGGTCGAGGGCATTCGTGTTATTGCTTTTCTTTCCTCCTCTTTCCCCCTTCTTTCCTTCTGTGTGCTAAGATCAACGCATGCGCATGGAGACATGACTACGAAATAATATATAACATTCAATGGAATATAATGAATAAGTAGGATGTAAAAACTTTACACTGAAATTCTTTACACTTCCGAATGAATTAATCGAAGTGAGGACACCATGAAATCATTCTCATAAGTATTATTAAAATTTATCATCTGATACATCAGTGCATCTTTTCACAGGACGATTCGAGAGTTGATGCATTCATAACAAAACGATTTCTTGCTACTTGTTACACTGTAAGTAACAGGAAAAGAAAATTTATTTACATAAATAATAATAATGAAAACTGGCATATGATGATGCATTCAATTATCTAAATACTATACGGTTACCAAAGATTTGTCCAGACAGAATCACTCTTTTTTACACACACAAAATATCATACTTGAATTTTACTGCTTGAGACTCCAGTCCCTAGAACAGCATCGGTTCTACTTCTTCCTCTTGCGACCGACTTATCGAACTCCTTCAGTACTATATTTTGCTTTAAATTTGAGATTTATTCTGACACCAGTTCATTATCAACATGATAATCAGAAGAGTTGAGAAGTTCAAGTCTTTTATGAATGTCGTATAGTCCATTTGACTTAAGGAAAACCTGCATTGATTGACAAACGTTTCAGCGACAGTCTCAATGTTAATGTTTGTAATGGTTTCCTCATAATATGCGAAAACATCGTCATAAACATCGTCATTAATCATTTGCAGGCAAGAATGGCGGCGTTGGCTAGGCTGATACCATTCACAACCATCGCAATGCTTATGCGTAATTTTGTAAATTTCTGCTCTCACCAGAGATTGTAGTGCAAACTTTAACCCTGCAATCAAGTGTGTTTTGACGGTTCTAATGTCTCTAGTCTCAATCTCTAGGTTCGTAGGATGTTCATTGATCAAAGAAAACACGACGCTAGAAAATTTAGTCTTCAAATTTCAACGTTAGGACAGCGTATTTAATAAAATCACTACACTTTGTTAAACATTTCCACTGATTCATGCTTAGATTTATACCATACCAAAAGGATCATCGATAGCCGTCCGGTGGCCGAGTGGTTAGCGCACTTGGCTACTTATCTAAGTGACCTGGGTTCGAGGAGGTCCTTCCATCCTCTCAGACCTTCTACTCTGGCATATAAACTGACAGGCTCCTGTCAGACCTCTGTGGCAAGCAACTGCTTGAGGGGGTATTTATTTATTTTTTATTATAAGAATCATCTATCATCCCTCGATGAAATTTGAGAAATATGCACACCATTTCTGCAAGCAATACGCATTGTTGGAGATAGGTCGTATTCCTTGTATGGTACTCTGACCAATTCTTCATGGAACATGGGTAGTATAACAGAGAGCTCAGTCCACTGTTCTAGAGAAAGAGTGTTACACCTACTCGCGTAGGAAAAGGTTTAAAAGGTTATTTCTGTCACTCTTAAACACTCGTATATCCACTTTCGGCAAATTCTCAATCGCACAAGTGGTTATATAGATCTTTGATCCTAGATAAAAAAAACATGAGGATCACAAATAACTGGTTCACCTGTGATCTTTTGTTCCATCCTACTATTCAAACTCGCCTTACGGAATAAATGGACACTGAAATGGAAACTGTTCAATCGGTGCTATGGTACAGACTCAAAATGTTTCGACCATAGCACTGTATCTTGTCCCGATCACCGAATGAAGTCGTCATCATGCAACGAAAACCGTAGTCAAAAATGACGTCAGACCTTGCATCAGCTAATGAATATCCAGTGACAACATCACTAAAAGTACGGTTGCTGCCACAAGCCTATACTCATTTCTTCTTGTTCACAGCAAATTATCCCATTGCAAGAACGAATATCGGGTTCACATCTAGCACAATAATAATATTTCGACGCATCCTTTTTTGCCATTATGTACATTCATTTTTAACATTTAGCTGTCACATCTCCTAATACAACACATGTTTCTAAAATTTCCTCCCTATACAGTGTAACAAGTGGCAAGAAACCGTTTTGTTCCGACTATATCAATTTTCGAGTCGTCCTGTGAAAATATGTACCGATGTATCAGATGATAAATTGTAATAAATACTTATGCTAATGCTTTCATGGTGTTGCTATTCCAAACCTTGCCTCAAATCTTGGCCAAAAAAAAGATTATATATAAAAAAATATTTATTATTATTATATATATTTATTATATCAAAACAAAATATTTCCACAGTTGCTTTACAAAGAGAGAAGAAAAAAAAATAAAATTTGTTTGCACAGAAAAGGAAAAAATATATGCAAAGTTTCTTTAAAGCAGAGAGCTGCAATATTAGTGATGTACACTTTCAGTTATAAGTCCTTTGCCAATAAAATGATCATCATTTTACAGCTAAGGGTTGTACAGTGTTGATTGAGTAGTTCCTCAATACCATTCTGATTAGAGTCCATGAGATCACTAAAATTCGTAGCGTGCCCCTCATTTTATCGATATGTCGCATGTAGCACCTTATTCATTCCCTCTTGGTGATGGAGTATATGTATCTGTGTCGTTATTCAATGACAGAGTTCTAGTGCAAGTGGGACAATGCCAGAAATATCTGGGTATGCTTTATCATGATCGCAGTTGTGTATCTACAACTGCTGACAGATGCATATACATCTCTGGAATCATGGAAGACAACAGTGATGAAACTGCATTTCCAGAAGTGACTGACCAACTCGCACCACATCAGTGGTGTAACTTAAAACATATTTCGTATAACATAACTCAAGCTGTTGGAGCATTAGCACTTGATAGAGATGTGTTTTTCCGTAATGCGATTCGTGAACATGCAAAGGATTATAAATTGGCATCGATTATTTCTCCCGACGCCAGAGAAGCAGACAGACAGTATTGTTATGAATCACTTGCATTGATGCTTAGAGTAGAACGATCAGATACTGACTGTGCATATCTGACTCTTTACGAGCTAGCTGAGGGATTCGTGGGTGGTGTATTGGTTGATAATATGATACACTGTTTGGACAATACCTTGTTGAATAGCATTGTGTTTAGTCAACTGGTTGCCTCCAGTGCCACTTAAATTCTGTCGATATGGTAAGAGACAAAGATGTCAAATATGGAAGAACATTAGAACAAACCTAACTCTTCTAATAAAATATATGTAGCATATTAATAAATATTTTTGAAAAATCTGAGAGCTATTTAAGTCCGACGTAGTTGCGTCTATTGTATTTTGTACGAGAAAACAAAAGTTAATTGTTCGAGTTTCTTTTTTACCTTGCATGGTTACACAAAATGATTATTGACACAGAGAATAATTTTTTCGATGTTTCGTTGCCCAGAGAAGAAATATATTTTTCAAATTTTATTTCTTTTTACTCTACATGGTATTCAAAAGTATTTCTTGACATAGACATTGACATAGAGTAAAAACAAAATATTTCCACAGTTGCTTTACAAAGAGAGAAGAAAAAGAAAATAAAAGTTTGTTTGCACAGAAAAGGAAAAAATATATGCAAAGTTTCTTTACACAGAGAAGATATATATTTTTAGACTTTTTTTTTCACGGTAAACAAAAATCATTTTTGTCACAGAGTGGAAAAGTATTTCTCAATGTTCTTTCGCACAGGAAAAGAAATAGATTTCAGAATTTTCACTTGCTCTGTACACTAAACAAAAAGCAATTTAAAAGTTACTTTAGAAGTTTTCGATTCCAAACACGAAATTATTGAAAATTACACGAAATTATTGAAAATTACACGAAATTATTGAAAATTACACGAAATTATTGTTAAGTATTCCATAAACGTTTTCTCTTTACGTAAGCATTCCCTTATTCATTTAGAGAAATGTGTTTGACCTTCCCGTGAAACTGTTTTGATAACGCACGTCTGCAATTTTTCCATTTTGTCTCCTTTTATAATCGTTTTACATATTCTCTGAAGTGCAAGCCCACTACCGTACTTTCGTTTTTCCCTGTGTCTTCACTGTCTCTTCACCTTTAATGTCAACAGAATGGTTATTTTAGTTCATTAGGGTTTGATAAGCATCTCTCTGATGTTTGTTTCCTTCTACGTTTGTTTGCACCCCTTCTTCATCTGCAAACTTTGGTCGCCTTTATCCCTCTTTCCATTGGTACATCGCTTCAGATGAAGACTGTATAACAAGATTCACATTTTTACACACTGTATTCTGTATCTCTATGACCATAATATTGAGAGAGAGTGCTGGTTTTGTAAGACTGTGAGAGTATGATTTAATCTTCTCTCTTCATTTTGCAAGGCTTGTTTGTTCCTGTGAAGTATCGATCATTGCAAGTGTAACCGAGTCTTAACGAAGCGAAGGTACGATATCTCTTGTCAGTGTTCCCGGAAGGAAGGAATGACATTCTGCTAGCCGAAGCTTTTTTATGTCTCCTACATAAGCATTTTAGGTAACCATAGTTATTTCTGATGATCTAGGCCTGCTTTTTTTGTATTCTATTCGTGTAAAGTTGAGAACCTGATCTGTACCTAAACCGCAAACTGTGCCAGCATGCATTAATAAATTTTTATTAAATATTTTTTAACTGTAACGGGGTAGTTTATACTTTTTTTTATATCTATTAGAGTTGAAATCACTGTCCTATCACCGGTACACTTATCATCCTTACCTGTTTGCATGCACTCTGTAATGTTACATTTTTATAGTTAAGCAGTTGCGTCGTTTCAGTTACACACTCGTTTCCTAGACGAAAGCTGAGGAAAATGAATACTACGCTTTCATAATTTGGGATATGCTGACAAATTATTTTCGGCGTTTCTTGTAGATTAAGGGCAGCGTGTAAAAGCACATAGCGACACAAATCTTTTTTTTTTCTGGTTCTATATTTCTGAAACTATTTTAATCACTTAAAAGATTTTCTTCACAGAGTCGTTATAAAGAAATTTTATTGCATTTCAAAGGTGTTTTGAAAAACGTACCATGTAAAATTTTCCTAATTCGTAAGGAAAAAATTATATTTTTTCGAAAACAAGAAACTTTCTGTTATTTTTCTGACACTAATAACATTTGAAACCGTGCCTTGCGAGGGTAACGGGAGACGGGGTAATTGTTTTTATTACACAGGAGAGCTTTTGTGTTACGTGCCGTGCAGGGAGGAGAATATAGCTCTCCGCTGTACGTCTGTGGTTTTGCATGTACGCATAAGGAGAGACGAAGCAACGCTAGTTTGCCATCGTGGATCCCCCTATTTTCAACAACCGTGAAGACACTTTTTAAACACTGATCATTTAGATTGTTCGCTACTAGAGCTTTACAAACTAAACGCAGTAGAGAGTATCACAAAAGATATCGTGTAAACATGAGAACTCATCAACAGTTAGTTGAAAAAAAAAATTGCATTTCTCCGTGAATGGGACTTGTGTGATCACACAGCATTCAGAACAAATTAATTCCAAAACATGTTATTAGAATTAAAGACTTAAATATTTTTCTGTGTCGCTTCAAGGAGTATCGAATTCGTTATTTGGTATGTCTTTAGCTATACCTTTAAAATACTTTGGCAAAAGTTCTATTAAAATGAAACAATTTTTTATTTAAAAAAATAAGGATGATTCGAATAAAAAATCAGTTACTATAACTTTCCGATGTGACAAACTTCTCCTTAGAAGATCTTATAGCCTTTCCAAAGCAATATATACCGTAATGGTCTTTAGCTCGTTTTAAATAATGTTCAATCTATTCTTTAGAAATATGCAAATCATGCTTTCGAGCCTAAACGTCAGGACTGTTCTACACAATCAACCTTTAACAGCTTCCGCTAGAAATATAATCTTTACGATTAGCGTCTAAATGATCACTAAAGAATTGCCTTCAAATCGGTGATGGACAAACCTTATTTTCTCATTATTTCATTTCATGGTGCTTGTGTTATGTGTTCTTCAATTTAGCAACCGACCTACATTTGATTATTCCTCTATCTGTAAAATAAAATAATTCGATTATTTCGTTTCCAAGGAGTTGCTTACAATTCTAGATTTTTTCTTCAACACACGAATGTGCTTTCACCCCTAAAATATTGGGACCAAAAGTATAACTGCCAGACGAAAACGTTACCCCTAGTTCCCGTATGAGGAAAGGGTTAAAATATTTTTCACTCTTGGAGACTTTAAAGTACTATTAATCTTTTTCGAAAACATTATATTTAGAAACAAGAAACTTTCACAAGAAAAAGTGACTAGCTAGTCACTGTTTCAGGTTATGGTATACTTTGGTGAGATAAGATTAGTAAGGAAACGGTAGCGGGATAGGGAGCAGCGCTACCATGGGGATTTTTAGCTAGAAGTAGAGCTAGGAATTTTTGATTGTTATTGAAATTGTGATAAAGTGCGCATATCTCTCTCTGTGTACGTCTCCCTTACACTTTGGAGGTACAAATCCCCAACATACAGCACAACACACAGTAACTATGCTTAGCAGAGGGGAATTCCCCCCCCCCCCAGTAGATGGATAGTCAGGGTGAGACTGCGACACCCATCCAGGAGTCGTTCCCGACATCGGGAGACCTCCTGGCGGGGTTCATACATTTAGTGAACCCATATGAAGGAGATATAGCCATACTGCAGCAGCATTTTTTGAACAACTAGAGGAGTGGGAAAAATCGCACGCTGGAGGCCGAGTGAGATAGTTATCATTAAATAAAATAAATAAATACCCCCTCAAGCAGCTGCTTGCCACAGAGGTCTGACAGGAGCCTGTCAGTTTATATGCCATAGTAGAAGGTCTGAGAGGATGGCAGGACCTCAGCAGAAAAACAACACAAACGTCCATGCCTTATCCGGGGCTCGAACCCAGGTCCCTTAGATCAGTAGCCAAGCGTGCTAACCACTCGGCCACGGGACGGCTACTAGTTATCATTGCGCACTCATTGCGCACTCTAAATTAAGAGGCGCCGCTGTGGAATTCGTTAACCAGTGCCCAGAATTACAGAATGAGGAGGATTTCGGAATTTTCAAAAGAGCAGTATTGGAGCGATTTGATAGCGAGACACTGTTGGCCACTCGGCTACACGAGTTCACAAGCTTTCAACAGGCTACCAATGAAGGCGTTCGAGAGTATGCTGCACGCATTCGAACCCGGGCCTATTACGTCTTGGGCACCGCAGGAGGGAGCATGGAAGCCGCAGATCAGGGAGTCGGCGATCAGATGCGCCTCGCTCAGTTCCTAGCAGGCCTAACCCCATGAATATCACGAAGCCGAGAAGAGATGTGATATTCTCTTCGCCGAGAAGAAAATATCATATACAACCACACGAGCCCGCCTCAACAGAGGCAGCACCCCCTGGATGGTTCGCCAGCGTGTCACATGCTGCGCGTGCAGTGGGGTAGGCCATTACACCCAGCAGTGTGCATTATCCCCAACCCCATGCTCACGTGGCTCGTGAACCCCGCCACGAAATCGAGGTCGATCCTTCCCAACGAGAACCCGCTGGAGCGAGAACCCGAGGGCAGAATACCCACCTTCCACATACCCAAGCATGGGAGCGGAGGAGAGAAGAAGAGCTGGAGTCCAACAACCATCGCATGGCCTCTTTGAATTAAAGCGGGAGGGAAGCCCCGGATGCACTTCCCAGAGTACCCTTGAAACACTAGCCATCCGCATTTTATCGTGTGTCATTTTGGGAAATGATTAGAATTCGCCCATTGTGTCTGGCTGCATGGAAGACACAGAGGTGTTGGACCTCGTCGATACTGGCGCCACTGTGTCCGTCATGGATAGCTGATGCTTCCGACATTTAGAAAGCCAGATCCTCCACAAAATGGTTCCCCTCCAGCATCAACTGAAAACCGTAGGTGGAAACCCCCTTCCTGTGATGGGCAGATTCATGGTGGCCCTCACATTCGATGGAATCACTTTTGACCACCTGATGATAGCCCTTCATGCAGAATCCCTGCGATACGATATGATAATGGGTCATGACATCCTGAAAAAGCACCGGTTCATTATCAACTGTCATTCAGACACATTACGAAGAGAAGGGAGTAGGGAGTCAACCCACGAAGACACTCCCATTACAATGTCCCCCTCCCCCACCCTGACCCCCTCCCCCGCTTCCACGTACATTGGGTGCATGGTGCATAAGCTTTGTGCTCCCCCCCCCCCCGAGCAGAGCGCATACCCCTAATTGAGTGTTCTGCCACCCAGCTCCATGGCTGCACGGTCCTGGCCCAGCCATATGAGCGGTTGAAAATCGGTTCCCTGCGTGTGGCACGCTCAGTGAAAGCATGGATAGCGGCGCATGGCACGCTCAGTGAAAGCATGGATAGCGGCGCATGGCACGCTCAGTGAAAGCATGGATAGCAGCTTAACGTCCAGGTCGCCAACACCTCCTTGACCCCCATCTGGCTGAACAAACACATGTGCGTCACCGAGTTAGAAGCACTTGACGCTGAACAAATCCAACATAATAGGGTTTCCCCTAAGAGGAAAAAGACGCCCCTGTCTCTGGAATACTTCCAGCTGGACCATCTTGGGCCACAAGAGAAGGATAAATTAGGAAAATTACTAATGAAAAATAGTGAAGTGGTTGCTCGAGATATGAGTGAACTGTCAGGCACTGGCACCATTTATCATGAGATCCAGGGCAAATTACATCGTCGGTGGACGAGCTACTAGAGCAAGGTATCATTAGAGAAAGCGCTTCCCCCTTTGCTTCCACCATAGTCCTATTGAAAAAGAAAGATTCCACGTACAGGTTCTGCATTGACTACAGAGCACTAAATGCGAAGACCGTCCTGGATTCATACCCCCTCCCCCTCATCAACGAAATTATCAACCAGTTAGCCCATGTCAAATATTTTAGCTCACTGGACATGGTGTCCAGATACAGGCAAGTTCCAGTTCACTCCCGCGACATAGAAAAGACTGCTTTCATTAGTAGGAATTGATTATTTGAGTTTAACTACTTACTGTTTGGACTGAGGAACAGCCCCACAACGTTCCAACATCTACTGGATCATGTCTTAATGGGTATGCGATAAGAGCAAGTGCTCGTATACCTCGACGATATTATGGTGGCATCCCAAACGTTTGAGCAACACACTGAGATCTGCAAAAAGTATTTGACCACTTAAGAGCTTTCAACTTAAAACTGAAACCGGCAAAGTGTCAGTTTATGAAAAAAAGTGTCAGTTTATGAAGGAATCACTCACTTACTTGGGACATTTGATCTCCACAGAAGGGATACAGTCTGAGCCATGGAACGTCCAAGTCATCGAGAATTTTGTTCGAGCCATTCTAGGCCTAACCAGCTACTATTGGCGTTTTATTGATCGCTACGCTGACCTCACTGCCCCCTTAGTTCACTTGGTAAAGAAGAACACCAGGTTTAATTGGTCCACAGTGGCAGAGGAAACCTTCGAAATTTTAAAAAGAAAAACTTATGACAGAGCCCCTTTTACTCTACCCCGACTTTGGATGGAAATTCTTCCTGTCAACCGATGTGTCGGATATAGCAGTGGCCGGCGTACTGGAGCAGGAGATGGACAATGGTCTCCATCATCTGGTAGCTTACGCCAGTCATAAACTGAAGCCGCCCGAAGTTCGCTATTCAACTATTGAGAAGGAGGCCCTTGCAATACGTTTCGCCATCACGCACTTCAAGCAGTATTTATATGGGCGTCGATTTACCGTCGTATCCGACCACGCCTCCCTCACGTACTTGATGAAGCTCAAAGATCTTCCAGCAGGCTCACCAAGTGGAATCTCACCCTGCAAGACTAGGATTTTGACGTTATTTATTGGCCTGGGAAACACATCCCCGCCGATACTCTGTCCCGTCAGATCCAAGCAGTCGAGAGGGACCCCCCTTCCCAACGCCCCTTTGGCGACTTAGCCCAGCTGAGGGAAATGCAACTAGAGGACACCGCATTGAGAGAAACCATCGAAATGTTAGAAGACGGGAACCCCAGTTCACCCGCCGATGCGACTACCCTGTTCTGTTTGAAGAATTGCATCCTATACCATTTAGCCCCCCCCCCCCCGGCCCATCGTAGCCCCCACACTGAAGCAACAACACAATTAGCGATCCCCGTTAGTCTCAGAGGATAGATATTCGAACTGTGTCATGATAAGGACATTTAGGTGGGGATAAGACCTTGCAGATGGGTAAAGTCTCAGTACTACTGGCCCAGCATGTATGCCGACATATGTAACTACATCCAGACCTGCATATCCTTCCTGCAAAGGAGGGTTTATCAAGAGAAGAAGAAAGGAAATTTGGTCCGCACACCCCTCACAAGACGCCCTTTACAGCATGTCAGAATGGACATTTTAGGCCCCTCCCTCTCACTCAGCGAGGCAACAAGTGCATGTTAGTCGTCATAGATTATTTTACCAAATGACCCGAGGTCTGTGCTCTGGCTGATCAGTCAGCAGAATACATCGCCAGAGTATTCGTGGAAGATTACATTCCCAAGCACAGGATCCCCATTACCGTCATTAGCGACAATGGAAGAAACTTCACCAGTCACGTAATGACTGAAATATTCAACAGGTTATGCATCGTTAAAGAGAACACAAGCTTCTATCATCCGAGTTCGAACGGACTCGTGGAAAATTTTAATCAGTCCATTGCGTCCATCTTGTCTCACCTGGTGGCCGACAAGAATGATTTGTGGGATGAGCACCTGCCATTTGTTCTGATGGATTATCGGAGTGTCACCCACAGCGCCACCCATGAGACTCCTTACTTTCTGCTTTATGGGAGAGATGTTTCCTTACTTTACCAATTGTGGCAGACTTGAGAACCCCCAACCTACATGGACACCGAGAGTTATGGAGAACAATTGGCCAGCAAACTGAATTGGGCCTATGACCTAGTGAGAACCAACTTAGAGGCAGCAGCCACGAATCAGGAAAGCCAGCGAAGACAAGTGGCCATGGACAAGGGTATTCAACCAGGCGACCTAGTGTTTGTATATAGCCCATGTGTCCCTCGCCGGAATACCAGGAAGTTGTCCAGGATGACCACAGGACCATGGCGAGTTATACAATGGGTCACGGAAGTCAACTACAGAATCGCCTTGGTTGCCCAATCCTCACAAAATCGAAACAGTCCTTGTCGACCAGCTTACAAAGGTGCAGAAATGCCACCTATATTTGGTGGGCAAGCCTCCCACCACCCAGGACCCTGCACACAGCCCCCTGACACCTCCATCGTGGCTGTCCCCGAACCTGATGCAGAAAACGACGACTGGGAACCGAACCCCTGAGCCCCACGGGACCACGTTTCAGGCCATCCGGCACTGGCTGAGCCGATGCACCCTGCCCCAGTGAGTGTACCGCCATCCCCCCCTCCCCCAGTCACTACGGCATCCAAGCAGACCCACCAATATGAGTTGCGACCCCGCAGGTATGATGGGAGAGCCATACCACCCTCAGCCACTGAGACTAGCATCCCCCCTGCAGACGCTGGCATGCTATGGTGCCAGCAAACTCACTGGACCAGCGCCCTCACATCCATTACCTCAGCAGCCACCATGAAGCAAGTGACGCTTGAAACCGCTGAGCGTTAGAGCATGCGAAAGACCTGGAGCTTCAAAGGAGGAAGCGAGTGCCACCTCGTGGGCTAACGTTGTAGCGAAGGGATGCCTCCACGACGCCCAGCCCAAGGGCCAAGCCAAACCCTTCCTGGTCTCATCCGCACCAAAAGTCCCATGGCGATGCCATCGCCCCCACACCCGCACCGTTCATCCACCTGTCACCTCCCGATCCCCTGATTAACAGTCGGAGAGCAGCAAAGTCTGAGCACAAAGAGACGCTCACGCAAGAAATCACGAGAATTTCTCCCGCGCACACACGCCTCATTTTGGAAGGACTTGCCAGTGCACAGCACTGAGCCATCTCGCTATTGGCTAAGCAGGAGCTTCGCCTGCAAGTGATGTCATGATGCTGTGGTCGTCTCGACTCCCAACGGACCCTTGGGAGTGAACTGCGAGAACAGTGCTATGGCAACCTCCGATGAACTCAGACAGACTTCTCCCCCACCCCCTTCACGCAAGTACCACCGGAAATCAATGGTGACGGAAGTAACGAGTAGAATTAAGGAGGTGACATGGGTTTTAGGTAGACCGGTTGCAGCAGCCCCGCTAAAGTGCAGCGATGTGTGAACGTAGGTGAATTATTGTAAGATTGTTGGCAATTGTAGCGAGGAATTGATTAGGTCATATAGGTGAATTCATGTAAGATTGTTGACGATTGTAACACTGAGTTGATTAAGGGATCCTTACCTTAAATCAGAGTCATATAAGTGATTTATTGTAAGATTGTTGACAATTGTAGCGAGGAATTGATTGTCATGTAGGTGAATTATTGTAAGATTATTGACGATTATAGCCATGAGCTGATTGAGGAATCATTAAGTTAAAAGTAAGGTCATAAATGAGTTGTTGTGAAATTATTGCCAGATAATAGGATGGAATTGATGAAGGGTTCATTTTGTCACATAGAGAAAAAAAAATTAGATAGAAGAGTTGTTATGGAATATTGTCAGGTTACTCTGGCATAAGAATAGGTAAAGTGTAGAGAGAGAGCAGGGAAAGGAAACAGGGACACACACACCCAGGCAACCAGAGAGAGAGCATGCACCTTTTCCCATGACTACAACACAGACTGATTACAGTATTTGGTGTTTGTTTTTTCATATGTCTGGAGAGCTGTGGACTACTACCCTGGACCAGGGCCCACCGTGCGGCCGCCTGTGCGCCACCGCCTACGAGTCGGCCGAAAGAAGCATCGCCGCAGACCCCAGGCATCGCAAAACGTTTGTGTGGGAGGACTGGGGTTTACTCTCCGTCGGGAGCTACAAGATGAGATGGCTGCCACAACTAGTCATAAGACTTTTCTTTTCTGGTGCACGGACAAATGCTTCCTTTCAATTTTAGCCACGAAATAATGCAATTGCGTTGCTGTTGTAGGGGCCAGATAGAGAGAGATAGGCCACCCCCTTTCTGGTTAGGTTTCAGTTTTTTGCCCAGGGCGGACTTGCGCCGCCTGGTCTCCCCCTTTTTCCTGTTAGAGTGGGATAGGTATGTCGTGCTCGGAATTTTGCAATCCTGAGTTCGATGAAACTATCTGTCGCCATTTTCTTCCAGCCATCCAACCTTTCTGTAAGTAAAACGGCTGCCAGGACAACTCGAGCCGCCATCTTGGAAGCGACGAACCAGATGGACCTTTTTGCACATGGCACCCTGTCGAAAGGAGTAAACAAGGCAATAAAAAGAGTTTTTGAAGCGGGGAACGCTGGGGCCTCCAATAAAACTGCACCGCACCAATGAACTCTCGCCACCACTGTCACTGACGAACTTTGCCATCCAATGAGAAGTGTGAGCGTGGTCCTTGTTTTTGAATCGACAAGCGCGACCAAGGAGAGAAGAAAAGTTTTTGCGACAGAGAGTGGATGTGAGAAAAATAAAGTCGAGTTTTGGGCGTGAAAGAGACAATAGGCAAGCGGAGGTAGAAAGTGTGCCCACTAAGAAGCCAGAAAGAGAAAATGTGGACAGAACGGAAATTGACGGAGAATGTAGGCAGTTTGTGAAAGAATGTAGACTAGAGAAAAAGACAGGAACTGGGAAAACTCCAATTGCAAGACCAATTAGAAGAGGCGAGCGTGGAACAGTCCACACCCTGCCGCAGATGTTCCAAAAGGTGAAGGAAAAGCTAACTCTCCCATGCAGCCGTTTTGCCAGGTCCCATAATCCACCGTCATACACCCCCTTCCCAGAACTGGAGAAGCCGGGAACTGCAGACATCACCCCGGAAACCAAGAGCGTTCCACCCATGCAGGGAGAGATGAGGTTACCTACTGACACAACTAGCCGTGATGACGTCAGACCTGTGATGCGCTGTACCCCCGAACTTTGGTGCCACTGACAGTGTGCGGATAATAATCCCCAACTTACGGATGATCGCCACTGCTCCAGTTTGACCGACGGTAGTCCAGTGGGATGCCAATGACAGGGAAAACCAACAACAAAAGGTCAGCAGCCATCTTTACTGATGCTCTTTCTCTTTTCTCTCCCCAGTAATTTTGACTATGAGTGTTTCCCACTCTCTCTGCATCTCCCACTTATTTAGCCAGTAAGGCCAAGGGCCTGGTTTGTATAATACTAGGGTGTTGAAGAATTAACCCCGGAAGTAGGTCGTGTATTTAAGTAATAAATGGTTTTCAGATGTACCTTCCTGTGTGGTGTGAGCTCTCAATCAAGAGTAAAATTAATTCCTGACTAGCAATTAATAAAAAGACACAACGCAATCATTAGCAATATTTTGGGGGTTTGACCTATCGGTTGCCCCTAGTTCTCACTCCCCATCAACCAGATCTGGTGGGGTGTAGAACACTATAACCATTCAACGACGAAGCCATTGCCACTGTACTGAATACGATCCACGAACATGAATTTATTTCGTACTCGTGTTTCCATGCGCATGCGTCGATCTTTGCACATAGGGATGAAAGAAGGGGGAAATAGGGGGAAAACAATAACATATCTGCACTCGACCACCAAACCCATTTTGCTGGATATTTTAACCCATTCTGATGACGTCAACTCTACGACACTAGGGGAAAGTCCTATGTGGGGGGGGGGGGTACACACCACATGTTCTCAGACGAGTTGAGGGTGGAATTTTTACGTCCCCCATCGAACATGGGGTTTTTTGGTAAAGAGCGCACTATAATTTTTATTTCCCCATAAAATGTATAGTGGATTTTTCGATGAGGAACCCGCAATAAGTTTTATTGCCCCATAAAATTTATAGTGCCCCTCAGAGGGGGCACCATACGCGATACCTGAAATTACTTTCAGGTATTTCAAAGAATAAACAAACTGTTTGTATTAAGGACCTACTGTTCCTGTGTGTAATGTACAGTGGGTCTAAAATTTTCTTACAGGAAATTTATTAGAGTTCAATTAGATCGCATCGTAAAAGACTATGAAGGTTTTATTTCATACAGTGAAATTATTTAGCATATTAGAAAAAAGCAGTATTTTGAATAATTCGGAGCTTGTGAAGCCTCTGGGTGAGTGTCGCTCTGAAAAAATTCACTTTAGATTGGAGATTTTCAAAAATCAAATCGTAAAAATGGTAAATTAAATCCGTGCGTATTTATAATTATGAATATATATCAGGCCTCCAAATTTTATTTTATTTTTCTATTTCTTTAGTTTGTTTCGTTCGCAAAATTAGCATTAATGAAGGCATAATATTTTCAAAATCCCAAATTATATTATGTAAAAAAAAAGCTAAATATTTGTAACTTTGTGAGAAACGATAAAAATAACAAAGGAGATCATTTTTATAGGCAAATTCGATTAGTAATTTATTACAATATAGCTTTTACTGCGAACCGAGTCAGTTACAGGCAACAAAAATTATTGTATTAATACTTGGGGGGAAAATCTTAACTAAAAGATAATCAGTTTCACTAAATTAAATGTGTTTAATGTGTAAAAAAATACAGTTTTTATGTTCCATTTGAGAAAACTACAAAATATGCACTTATGTCTTCAAAAACATTTTTTCTTTCTCTCTTCGTTTTCATAATCGCTACTCAAAAATGAGAACAGAACTTCAATATATCATTATATTTAATATATCGTTATATTTATATTATTATTAGTTATTATTATTATTATTATTAGTTATATCGTTATATTTTATATTTTTTTTATATCGTTTAACTTCGCCATATGTGACATTGTTATTTCCTATGGCAGTCTGAAAGGAAAAGAACCAAATCAATTCAAAGAAGTGAATCAAGGAGAAACAGTTATTGAGAAATTAATAAAAAATATTTCTATGTTGTGTTTTATATTTTTTCGCGTCTCTCTCTCCAGCTAGACAGCTGCTCAAAAATCCTCCTATCTTAATTAACATAACGAGAGGTTATAATCCCAGTCTTCCGATTTCTTTCCTAAATGTGGTACCGTTGTTTCCACTTTATTTGAATACAAAGCGTGCGTTGATTTTTTTTCCTTGTTATCCGAAAAGGTAGATTATTATATTTTTCACCGCAAAGCACGTCTAAGCAGCCTTTGATGAAAAAAAAAAGAACAATTCTTTATTAACACTTAACTAAAGCAGAGATGGCACTACGGAGCAAATAGTTCCATTCTGATTTATCGAAATAATGAAGTTGAAGGCCAGCGATCGTTTTCTACAACTTGAACGATGACAGCGTAATATACGATTTTGTATTTTGGAAGTCCCTAAATTCATTGCATTGTGCCAATCAAAAGAATCAACTACGCCAATTTTCCATTGAATTCAGCGATATTGAGGTGGAATACAATGAAACAGCAACTAAATTGCAGTAGATCCTAGTAGAGAGCGAAGAGATGTTGTCAATGAGATCCTACTAGTGAGTGAATGATGAAGATCTAAAACGATCTGCGAAGAAGACATGTAAAGAGCTTTTTGTTGTACTTCAGAAAAACTGGCACAAAGAGGTGGTTAGTTTGTGTCCCTTGACCGTAGGTTAGTTAGTCTGATGGTTTAGCATTTATAATTTGGTCATATTGGGGCGTTGGATTTATACGCAAAGATTGTTGAAGGCCATAATCTTATTTTTAACTACTGTCTTATCCTTAAAATAAAAGAATACCTCCTCAAGAAGCTGCTTGCCACAAGAGGTCTGACAGTAGCCTCAGTTCTTAATGAAATCTGATTAGATTTCATTAAGTAATATTGAACCGGGTCTTTTCCACTCGGTTGCATAAGCTAAAAAGAATACGGAAGTGCCAGGGTTAAAAACAAATCGGTAAGTAAACAAATATCTCTTCACTTTCTGCTAAGCGTAATATAAACAAATCTTAATAATCAACCAATTGGTTGATACTGGAATTTCATTCGTGGTGGATGAATGGTAGAGTATTAATTCGTGATAGGTAGAGCAAATGGCAATCTACAAGTTGGCGAATGTTGCCTCTATGTACACTATTGCAAGAGAAAAAAGCAGCTTTGTGTAGTTACTACAGTGGGTGTGCGAGGTACGCTAGGCACAGAGGCAGCTACGGGTTGCTGTAAGCGCCATATGTGAAATACTTTTTAATAATATAATAACAAATTATTACTGAATGTAGAATCAAATAGCATCCTGAATTGGGTTGTTTTACCTCTGAGCTGCCCTTTTTTGTCCACAATGGGCTAAATGGCCAGGTCACAACGACCCCGAGAGGTCAGAGAAGGTTGGGGGAGGGGACCCACTGAACAGCTGTTAGGAGACAAGATGGTGGCCTCCCATAAAGGCATCCAGCATGTTCTTTAACGTGCACAAGGTATGGCTCTCCTGCACATGGGTCCACGGCTTTAACGTCCCATCCGACGGACGGCGGCTTTTCCAGTCGGTGTCCTCTTTCTCACCGATGGCCAGCACTCATCAAACGCCCTCGGGGGCTTAGCTGAGATAAATCTCAACTCTGGAACAAGTGGAACTCGTAGTTGGGAACTGCAGATTACGAGCCTAGAGAGCTACCAACTGAGCCAACCCGAATTCATTCACGACTGCTGAAAGCAGTCGTGAATGACTATTATTTCTTAACTATGTGTTGTGTCTCTTATACTTGTAAGCCGCATCTGCAAACAAAGTTCCTTTCGAAAAATTCAGAACGTGCTTATTTGTTCTTTGACGATCAATGAGGTTACTATTATTAGATAACTGATAAAACGTTTGCGTGGTCTCGGTCCTACCAGAAAACAGGTACCAGTGGTTATGCAGAAGCTTTGACAGCTACTGCAAAATAGTATACTTTGTTAGTAGCTGTCAAAGCTTCTGCAAAGTATATGTGCGTCTTTGTTACTTTAAAAAAAAAGCAGCATGCTGTGCTTTTCCCACAGATGACCATAAGCCTTATAGTGCAGTGGCCCTGACTCTAATGATCACAGGCACTGACTCTGCTTCTCTTCCCAGCATCGCCATTAAACTGATGTGAGGTGTCTCTAATGAACCAGTTTTACTAGTTCGTTAGCGCTCCGACGACCATAAACGATGGTCTTAGAATTCTTATTAGCAAGAGATTCTAAAACTGACAAATATTTAGCTATAGTTATTTTCTATATTGTCAAAGATCAAGAAACTTTGAAATCATTTTACATCATCTTTCCTTTTCGGCTTAAAGTTCTCTTTACATTAGGTAACCCTTGTTGAGTGCCATGGTAAAGGAATGGCTAAGTTTCAAGAAAGGTCACCATCGTTGTTTTATCTCCTAAGGACACAAGAACCTTAAGTGACGTAACGAATTAGATCTAAAATGATCAATGAATAATAATGAGCCACATTTTGGTTTGCAAAATGCAGTTAATGGCGATGAATACTTTCTGCATCTGAATTAATGAATGGAAATGAAATAAATAATAACCATTTAATAATGATCCAGAAACTTGTTCATGAGAACATAGCTTACAATGGAATTCCTTTGAGCATATTCTCGCTATCATTAAATGGACTAATTTTATGACACATATAAAGGTCTTTAGAAATGCTGACAATCTGTATGTTATTTAATGCAGAATGCAACGCAATTCAGGTTTTGTACACTATTGTGAAAACGCGAAGAATTCTTTGAATGCATATTAGAGCTTTTGGTAGCTGCGACACGGTTCAAGATTATTTGGATAAGCTCCTTAGCTACTATAATAGAGACAGAAAGTTTTACGTTTTAGATATATTGAACCATGGAGGTTGAAAAGATTTTTTGTTAAGCCAATTATAGTCTAGTCACGAAAAAAATGATATCCTCATGAAAATTGAGTTCATTTTCTTAAACAAAGTATTGCAGAAAAAAGGCTTGAATAGCATCAACAATGTACTGCAATTAATAGCCAATGGTATAAAGAGGTTGTAATAACAAAAAAGAAAGCTGAAGAGTAGCAGTTAAAGATAACGGTGAGGGAATACTGAATCTGATTGTCCGGAAACACACAAGAGGACAAATTTAATGGACTAGGAAAACAATACAATTGAAAGTAGAAATATTGTCTTGGAAGATGAGCAGTCCTGCGATTTCCTGAGGAATATTAGTAATTGTGGTTCTCTTATGCTAAGTTAGGGTAATCACATTTCTAAATTTAATCGTGGTTATACACCTGACAATAAAGGGCGGTCTTCGAACTATGTGTAAGGAGTATAAAAAAAATTAAATGCCCGCAGAAATGTAGAGCTGATGGTAAAGATCAGATAGCATTGTCGAATGATTCTTGATTCTCTCTAAGATATATCGTGGCTAAGGGTTTTACTAGAAATGTTATTGTTCCCATTTTCGAGAAAGGTGGTTGCACTTCCTGTTAGAATTATAAAGTCGGCAGTATTATCCAGGTTGTGTTCTCTGCATACTCATCACAAGATTAGAGTTTTGATCATATGCAGCACAGAAAGGGGTCTTTAAAGTCATTGATACTATGCGGATGAAATCTTATTTTGTCCAGAGAGATCAAATTGTCTCAGAGAGATAGATTCACCATTAATGTTCCATTTAGCCAGTTTTGTGCAGAAAAAAAAAAGCGCCGCTCAGAGGTAAAACAACCGAAATCCTCTACGGTAGGGGTTCTCAACGTGGGATACGCGATAAACTTTTTTGGAGTACACCATGAGAGCTCAAAAGTCGCTAGATCTAGTAACAAAGTAAAAATAACCATTGTTATACTATAACTATAGTTTTATCTATCTATACAAGGGGTACGCCAGTTACATACACATTTCCAGGGGGTACGTGAAGCATAAAAAGTTGAGAATTAAAAACTGCTCTACGGTAATGGTTCTCAACCTTTTATGTTTCCCGTACTCCCTGGAAATGTGTGTGTAACTGGTGTACCCCTTGTATCGATAGATAATTGTAGTATAATAATGCAAACTTAGCGACTTTGTTACTAGATCTAGCAACTTTTGAGCTCTCACGGCGTACCCCAAAATATTTTACCCCGTACCCTACGTTGAGAACCTACCTACGTTCAGATATTAGAGACTATTCTAAAAAAAGAAATCTTAATGTGAAAACCAATTATAATACAGATTCAAATTTAATTTGTTGCCTTTACCCCTAACTGAGGCGATGAACATGATTTTTTTCTCTCTTAATGGACAAGTCCTGGATTAAGTTATTTTTTTATTGCCTTCTAGTTAACAGACAAAAAAGAAATACGTATTTGAAACTATTTTCCAGTTTACATGTTAAAAAAACATAAATTGTTTGAATGGTTTCTATTTAAATAAAAAATTACAGAGGATATTAAAATTTAATAAGCCCTCAGTATCTTATATGCCACAGAAAAGAGCTCTTTAATCTGATGGTCCCAGATTCGAATCCCACTGTGCCTGGGTTGGAATTTTCCCCAATAACCCCTGCCCTCGGTGAGAAGGTCGCTTCAATGGGTTGCCGTCCATCGGATGGGACGTTAAGCAGTAGTGACCTCTGCAAGAGATGCTTCTACTATGAACGTTCAAGAGTATGCTGGACTGTCTTGACGGAAAGCTTCCATTTTTCTCCTAGCAATCCAATAAGTCCCCTACCAAGCCCAGCTCTGAGATCCTGGAATCCCTGTGGCCTGGTTATTTATCTATTGTGGGCAGAAATACGTCCTCATAGAAAAAACAACACATATAAAAGATATACGAGTAAGATGACACGCCAACAAAAACACGACGTAAATCACACCTACGAGATTTGAACCCAATTCTCTTTTTTCCTAAACCAAAATCTAAGCTCTAGCCTCTAGACCACTGGAATGATAAAGAAATGGAGGAACACTTCACAATTTTTTTTATCATCCTTGCACAGTTGGTAAGCTAACTTCTCTGTGCAGTTACAATTTTATTTGTTTGGTTGGTTTACAGATTATTTTGATGTATCCTCTTTAGTATCAGGAATAGCTAAGAAATCGTATCCCTAGGATTTCACATTAAGTGCATTATAGATAACAAAGAAATAGACGCAATATGAAAGAAATCTCTAACTAATGAACAGTATGATTAAACACTGAACGTAGTAGAAGTAAAATATAAACAGAACATTAGAGAAACTTGTTGGAATAACACAATACATTTCTAGCCAAAACAGAAAGCCAAACTTTAACTGTCTAGACAGATTTCAACGAAGTTTATTTGAGAATGGCCCAAATGCAGCGCTGAATAAGACAAAATAATTAGCCATTCAGATTCTAAGTTAATAGGACCCGCTGAAATTTAAACTAGTTTCACTGTAAGTTTAAAAAATATTTTCTCCCAAACATCATTTAGTTCTCTCTAAATCTTTGGTTTTTCAGACAAAGAACATCTCTATTTAACGAAGCATTTCTGATTCTTTGGTTGTCTCGACACGTGGACGCGTCTTCTCTGTAGGTGCAGAGAAGTACAACTGCACCTGGACCCGCTTCTGCCACCACCTGATTTTTGCTTTTGATAAACTTCGAAAAATAAACAGATCGGTTTAGCAGATTAAACAGATAGATTTTAAACAGATCATTTGTATAATATTATTTGTGCTATCTGAAGCAACTGAATTCCAGGTTGTTTTTATCTTGATTTTGGGTGAGGGAGGATTTTATAATCATCATCATCATCATCATCCTCAAGCAGCCACGGGCTACGGAGGTCCAACCAGACCGTGCAATTTAGTTCTCCAAGCAAGTCTATCCTGAGCTACATCTACTGCATCTGGCCACTGCACACCAATTCTAACAAGGTCTTGTTTGACATTGTCTGCCCACCGCATCCTAGGTCTCCCCTTCTTTCTGAGGCCTTTAGGCACACTGTTCATAACCCTATTTGCCAATCTATAATTATTCATACGGGCAACATGGCCAAACCAACGGAGTCTCTCTCTGCACAATATGCTGCTTAAAGGAGGTTGCAAACTCCTTTGCCTAATCTCATCATTAGTTACAAAGTTGAACCACCTAATGCCCAAGATACTGCGTAAGCATCTGGAATCAAAAGCATCTAGTTTCCTGTTATCTTGTTTACAAAGTGTCCATGTTTCACTACCATAACTAACCCAAGAAAGAACCAAACTATTATACAGCCTAATTTTAGTCTTTAGGTGTATACGCCTATTTCTCCACACTCTCCATAGATTCTTAAAAGTCCCGGCAGCAATCCCTATTCGTCTGTTAATCTCATGCCGCACATCACCATTATCTGTTACATAGCTCCCAAGATAATTAAACTGTGACACCTGCTCAAGACTGCAACCATTCAGATTAACTGAATCACAGCCTGCCTGACCAATTTTCATCACTTTAGTTTTCTCTCTGTTTATAACCAAACCTACTCTACTACCAGTCTCATCAACAGCTCGAATGAAAGAGTTCATCTCATCAACATCATTTGCCAAAAGGGCTAAATCATCAGCATAATCTAAATCAGAAATTTTCGTATCTCCAGCCCATTTAAGGCCAAAATCTTTCCCTTGAAGTGAATTTCGCATAACATAATCAATAACCAAGCTAAAGAGAAAAGGTGACAAAATGCACCCTTGTCGAACACCAGAAGTAATGCTAAACCAATTGCTACAAGCCTTACCAACTCTCACATACGACTCAGTGTTATTATAGAGAGCTTTCATAATGTTAACTAACTTGTCTGGTATACCATATGATTGCACAATCAACCACAAATTATGACGATCAACAGAGTCGAAAGCCTTTTTGAAATCAACAAAGCTAGCAACCAAAGGTTTCTGAAACTCTAAACATTTCTCAAGAATCGCCTAAGTGAAAATATCTGATCCACACATCCCCTACCACTTCTGAATCCACATTGCTCATCACGCAATTGAGTGTCAACCAGATTCTTAATTCTATTAAGCACAATCATGGAAAGAACGTTACCTGGAACAGAGAGTAGGCTGATACCCCTATAGTTATCACAAGAACTGCGATCACCTTTTTTGAAAATAAGGATAACAATAGCTCTGGTAAAATCCTTAGGAACCATGCCTTTATCATAAAAGATATTCAGAATTTCAGTCATCCAAGTGGTAACCGAAACATTCCCAGCTCTAAGCATTTCCGTAGTAATTTCATCTACCCCTGGAGATTTATGAAGTTTAAGTTTAGAAACAGCCAAAATAACTTCAGATTGTGTTATAGGGCCAACATTAAAGCCACCAATGCATCTATCATCATTGCAAACAATGGGAGTAGAACTAACTACATTGTTTAGAACATCACTGAAATGTTCAGCCCACCTAGCCATGACAGAATCCTCCCCTTCTATAACCTTACCTTGTTTATCCTTCAATCCCTGTATACCTGTCCGTTTTCTACCACACAAAACATTAACTATCTGATACAGCTCATGCTGTTGTGCTGTCTAACTGCTTCCTCGGCTTTGTCAGCCAAACCATCAAGCCAAAGATTCTTATCAGCAGCTAACTGATCCTTTACAAGTTTATTAAGGTCTCTGTAATGCTTTCTATTAGGACTAGTAGGGTATTGATTAAGGACATTCCTGCAGTTCTTTCTTTCTGAAATAAGCTCAAGTGCCTTATCACTCAGATAATTTTGCCTCTTCTGCTCCTTTTTTCCTAAAAGAGTACCGTTAGTGTCCAAAAAAGCCTGTTTAAAATGATCCCATTCTTCCTCAACTTCAGTAGTAAGCAAACCATGACTGTCATAATGACTAAGTAACCTATCATGGTAAGCTTTGGCTATAACTGGATCTTTCAGAGCTTCAGTATTAAAAGTAAATTTTTTAACCCTAGCACAACACTTTTTAAGTTTAAGTTGCAACACACTTTTAACAAGGTAATGGTCAGATCCAATTTCAGCTCCCCTATATGCCCTGGTATTCCTAACAGAACTAGCCCATTTGCTGTTAATTAATATGTAATCAACCATATTCTTATGCAGCCCATCAGGTGAAACCCATGTGTACTTATGTATGTCGCGGTGTTTGTAATAAGTGTTAGTTAGTCTGAATCCACTGAGTTTACTTACCTGTAGGAGACGTTGCCCATTGCCATTGCAGCTACCAATACCAAAAGGGCCTATTACTCCTCCCCAAAGGGCAGAGTCAGTACCAACTTTGGCATTGAAGTCACCAAGAACAAGGGTAATATCTCCTTTCTTGACAGAATTCAAAATATCCTGAAGTTGTTCATAAAACCTATCCTTCTCATCCTCATTGGCATCCTCAGTGGGGGCATAACAGCAGATAACATTCAAGTCTTTAACGCTTGTCTGAAATTTTGCTGTAAGAAACCTTTCATTAATGCACTCATATCCTAGAAGAGCATCGCTAGCGTGTCTGCTGAGAAGCAGACCCACGCCTTGGTGATGCTTATTGTCATCCCTCCCTGAAAAGAGAAATTTAAGATTATTTTTAAGAATCTGACCTTTATCTGTCCATCTGGTCTCTTGCAAGCCGAGAATATCTAAATTATAACGGTGGAATTCTTGTGTGAGGACATCAAGAGAAAAAGCTCTGTGCAGAGTCCTCACATTCCAACTACCTATGGAGAGAAAATGGTTAGTGGGATGTTTAAAGAAACTATGATTATTGAGAGAGGGAATGCCGACAATATCAAACAGCCCCCTAATCGCAGACATGGGGCAAAGACCCGTTCCCCACTATTAAAGGCTGAAGCCATCTACACTGGAAGACTTCCTCCAATGTAGAATTTAACGATGCCAATAGAAAGCAAAGAGTTCAGGTGCCTGCGATGACTTTTGCTCAGGATTATCCACCAGCTGATAAACATATCCTGTGAATCTATTCACTTGGGGCTGTCAACCCACAAACAAACAGAAAACACAGCAGAAGATTTTCCCTCCACAGAAGCCCACCAGTGCAGCAAAATCAGGATCCATAATCAAGCTCAGAGCCATATATCTGTCCAGTCCAGTAGGTTTATATGGTCAGCACCAGGACCCTGTGTGGTTGACCACTCCTCAGCAAGGTAGAAAAAAAAGAAAAGTAGCCATAGTTGTCCAGATCAGTAGGCCACACTAATCTGGCAGCCCTCCCCTTCCGTTCACTTCCACAAGAGAGTATCTCTTTTGAAAGAAACGAGAAGGCGGGGTCGGACATTAGGTGCTAGGCCTGGCCGGTTCTATGCATCATCACAGGGGATTGGTGCATAGCTCTCCTTCTCCTGAGTTAAATTATTAAATCCTCAGTGTGTGCTTCTTATTGAAAGTGCAAAAAAAATAACGAGTTATACTTTACTCATTATACCTGGGCCTACTAAATATGTCCCAGTCTCCATTTACAGTGTTAAATGCAATTCTACTTGTTTCAAAATTTACTACAGAAGAATGAAAAGTTTTTCCAACAAAAGGTATAACAATCGAAAAGAAATACCTTTTGTTCTTCTCTTGACTAGATTGAACATTCGAGTATTTAAGTTCTAATGAGTTATTCCATGAATAAATTTATAACAAGTGGAATATGAGTCTTCTCCACTAAAAGTAGTGCAACGAAATGTTTTTCAATCTTAGTTCAACTAATTACAGAGTGTCAGTCACTTTTATCCCTAATTTTAAGACCCTAAAAAAATTTATGACCTTACACTTTAAAATTCCCAACTCCCCCCCCCCCTTCACACACACACACACGTACCTTGATTTCGACTTCTAGATAAAATACAACTCCTCTCTTATTAATAATATCTTTGTAGCAAAGAATGTTACGTAATTTTCATTTTGATAACCAATGTCAGGAGAGCCGAGTTTTAGAAATTTTCCTCCTTTTAAAAAAGCGTACCCATCATAAACGAAATGTATGACATTATTTACTAGAATCTGCGTTCTTGATGTGAGCTATATGTAATTAATGGCTGCATAATAATGATATCGATTAATGTATTTAAGTGCAAATTCTTTATTTTTGCCAAAATAAAAAAGCGTATGTTTCTATCATAACTTTTTGGCCCCACCAGCATTTTCCCCAATGACTATACTTCTAAAATTTGTAGAAATATATTAGGAAATATTTAAAGTCTTACTAAGTCTCCTATTGCTAAGTTATTATTTTCCAATTAGGCCTTAATCTCACTTAAACTTCACACATATGAGACATTGCAGTATTAGCAAAATCGCAGTTCCAGTAACTTAATGTAAGAAAAATGGATGTTTTGCACATTTCAGCCAGAAGGCCATTGTGATAGCCAATTTATCGTTATAGCAGTTCGACTTACAAGACACATTTTCCAAAAATCACTCAAAACTTAGTTTTCAAGTTTAATTTCTTCAGGTCATGTCTAAAATTTTGTTACTTTCGTCTGAGTTCAGCGTTCTTTGGTTCTTGATTTTAATCCACTATCACACAACGTTTCATAAAAAAAGGTTGTCTTTCATCCATATCGCTGAAAATCCAATCGACCGGAATTAAAGTCCTCCCTCAGGCACTTCTGTATCGTAGGACATCAGGCGGATGCATCGGTTTCGATGGGTAGAGATGGGTGATCAAGATTATCTTGAATAATGTTTCTCTGATAGCAAAACGATATGTATGTATATGTGTCAGGAAGGCCCAGCTCTAGAAAAAAATAAGTGAGCAAGAGACGCATTTCGAGCTGGAAAAAGGTAAAGGGCGAGACCCCCTCTCGTTTGAGGTTTTCAAAAAATTTCATTTCAAATGCATTAAATATGCACAACTGTAATAATTTGTTGCCTTTCTTGTCATTACTAGTATTCTCAAGGGGTGTGTGGAAAATCCCCCCCCTAAATCTGGCTCTGATGACAGTCCTGAACAGCTGATTTCATTCCTATTTATTCAAAAAGTCTAGCATCAAGCAACGCTACAATAATTTAAACGCTGTGAAATTTCAACACTGCAATAAAGTTAAGAAAAATTAAAAACGCAACCTTCGAAAAAATCAACCTCCATATCGATTTCTATTTTCCTATCTTTAACTGCTTTTCATTCACTCGAAATGTTTCATCAGGAAACAAAAAACGATTTTTCCTTTTCTTACTTCCTTTCTCACCAACGAAACAATTTCGCAGATCCCATTATTACGCCTCACTGACATTAGCTCCATTTGCACGTGAGCATCGATTCGAAGTCTCTTCGTCAGAGATGAAGATCTGCTAATTGCTCTTCAACCGTTACGTGCATCTCGTGCTGCCTTAACACTTCCCCAATAATGAGAGCGGTTAGAGCAAAATCAGAGTACATCATCGCATTCTACATTTGCGAAACCCTCATCAATGGTTTATCAGATGGGAATTCTGTTCATTGATCACACTGTTATGCATCCGAACACTTCATCCACTTGGGAGTTTGTTATCTCACTTCGCGTGCTTCGAGGCATTGTGATTCCTCGCGAAGGAGACTTCACGCTCTGTGACATAGCAACGGATCGATCTATCGAAGGATGAAAGATGTTTCCGGTGCTGAGCACGATGATATACAGATGTCCACTTATCAATGCAGACAATCAAGAGCATTCCAGAGTCTGTTAATGACTTCGATCTTATTAGGCGAGTGCAGCGCCCAAACTACCAATAACATTATTGGTAGTTTGGGAAAAACTGCTCTTTAAGAATTTCTCTTTGAGATGATATTGAAATGCGAATCACTGCATCAAGTGTTTGATACGATTAAGCCTAGAAATTACGGGTTCTTTTAAAATCCATAACTCAACATAATGCAACTCTAGTTGTGAAGTGACTCACATTTTTAGTAGCACTTTTCAGTATTGCTTCACCTCTGAGAGGCACTTTTTTTTGCACACAATGTGTAAAATGACCAGGTCACAAGTACCTCAAGTTCTCAGGAGAAAGGGACCTACTATAGAGTTCTGAGACCTATGAAAGCCTCCATCCAAGGCCATCCAGAGTGTTATTTAACATGCACAGGGTATGGCTCTTCTGCACACAGAGCAAAGACTTTACGTCCCGTCCGACAGACGGCGACCTTTCCAAGCATATCGGTATCCTATTTCTCACCTCTTCTTAACGGAGATAAATCTCAATGTTGGCACAGCTGAAACTGAAAACTGCAGATTGCGGAGCCTGATGCGCTACCGAATGAGGCAACCCCCGCCAGCACATAATATATGAAATGGCCTGATGTCAACACCCAAAAAGCTAAAAGCTGGGTGGGGAAATAGGAGTTCCACAGGACAGCTGTTGTTAAGACAGATGGAACCCCCAATTTTCCGCACATTTTCCTCAAAGGACAGCTGTTGGAGACAGATGGGTCCCCCAATTTTCAGCACATTTTCCTCCTATAACGAAAACAACAAGAATGGCGGTCTGAGGTTAGGTAACTGTTGCATGTTTTCTCCCACTTAGCAATCAGTGCTGCCAGCCACAAAAAGTAAAATATCTAGTATCCTCTCAGTTAGACCATCCAGCATATTACAGAGCAAGACCATCCAGCATATTCCCGTCAAGACCATCCAGCATATTACAGGGTATGGCTCTCCGGTATACAAGTCATGGCTCTCTGAAGGAGAGCATTCTTTTCAAGATCGGTGTTCCCTTTCTTACCGACAGCAGAACCGTTAACAGAGAAAATCACAACACAGGGACTTGAAATTGGAAATATCAGATTACAGTCTGGCGAAAAACCGATCAAGCCAACTCCCGCCTCTAGCAGTTATGAATACAACATACAATACGAAAAATAATAATAACAACATATAATACGAAATATTTTTTAAAAAAATGATAAATCAAATTAAATAAACATAAATTTTGGGCTTTACTATTTGGAAAGCCAAGAATCTGTATAACTAATCCAGCCCAAAATCCATGTGATTACTCTGATATGTGAGAGAGGCTTCTTGCCAATACAATGCGCCTTACAAAACTTTCTCTCTCAGGGAGAGGAAACTTCAACAGCAAAAAACTCCATATCTTAACCAGGTTTCGATTCGAACCCGGGCCCCTTTGCTCTCCAGAATCAGATTAACAAAATGGCCAACCCGATCATGGCCAAGAGCCACACCCTCAAGGAGAGCCTCACTTTAAAGAAAGGGAAATGTTTATAATTTTTCAGATTCGAATGAAAGAGCTAAAGAGATGAAAGAAAAAACGACAGATTTGAAAGTAATGAAAGCATGAATCTCTCAATAATAATATTAGGTACCTAAATTATTTTCCTGTTCGCGAGACCATAGATAAGACAAGCTTCGAAACATTTGCAATTCCTTATAATTTAATAATATTTTTAGCATGCAAAAATATTAACTTAATTTGTGTAATTTTTGAGTAAAATTGTAGATAAAATTAAAAAAATTTAAAAATAAATAATGAGAAGAAAAAAATAAAGAAAATAATATTATATTTAGTAAATCGCTCAAATATTTTTCTTCCTCTCAAAAGAAAAAAATTTAATATTCAATTTTAATTTTTTTTGCGGATAATTGCTTATGCACCCAATTTGTTCCTGTCCATTGGCATCCCGGCGGGGGGAGGGAAGCTCATTTGCTCATTTTTAGATTTGGCCGGAGACAAAAATTATTAATCAGTCCTGGTTAACCACGAGAAGGAAGTAGGTGAGTGTTGCAAACTTTCAAGTCGGACCTTATCCAGTTTGACGCTATAACACTGGTTTACAAGGCTTTTATAATATGAACAATTATAGCTGCCTTTAACTATTTTTCAGGTGCTGATTTCATATCTGGCCTTAAAAATGTCTAGCACGTCATGTTTTTGTGTTATTGATCATTTTGATGCTGTTAAGATTTTCCTACACCAACAACTCCAGGTAACTGGGAGGATACTAGATATTTTACTTTTTGTGGCTGGCAGCACTGATTGCTAAGTGGGAGAAAACATGCAACAGTAACCTAACCTCAGACCGCCATTCTTGTTGTTTTCGTTATAGGAGGAAAATGTGCTGTACGTTGAACAGTGAATTTTGCCGTTTAAATAGCATAAAGGCTGGTTGCGGATGTGTTAATGTGACCGATAAGTTTAGTTTTGTGTGGAAATTATATTTTAAAATACCAGGGTCATTCTTTGACAAAGATTGTGAAGAAAGCCTACAACTTGTATTTTGGATGTCACGTTGGAGATCAGGACAAAACATTGGCTCCACATGTGTGCTGCATTTCGTACTTTGTTCGCCTGAGTGAATGGTTAAAAGGTAAAAATCCATGCCCTTTGCTGTTCAAATGGTTTGGCGTAAGCCAACTATTCTCTCGGATGTTTGCTACATTTGTTGAACTAAAGTGTAGGGCTTTTCAGAAAAAAGAACAAAGGCAAAATACAATATCCAAATGTGCCTTCAGCCATAAGCTCCATTCCTCATGGAGAAGATCTTCCTATACCAACACCTCCAATCAACTGGGAGGAAATGGATTCACATTCATCAGAGGAAGGCTTTAAGGCACATACATATCCTGATCCTACATAACCCCTAAAAAGTCAGACGGACTTCATCTGATTCAGCAAAATGAACTAAACGATCTTGTTCGAGACCTAGGACTTTCCAAACAAGCTGAGGTTTTAGGTTCAAGACTTCCAAGAGTGAAATCTTCCGGCCAAGGGTACCAGAGTTTCTCTTTTCAGAAAGAGAAATTTGGCTTTATCTGCTTATTACGAGATGCAAGATGGTTTGTGTTCCTGCACAGATATTTCAGGGCTGATGGAAGAATTTCGAACAACTGACGACCCTAACGAATGGCGTCTATTTATAGATATAGCTTAAAAGCTGCCCTTTTGCATAAAGGAAACCAAAAACCTCCCATTCCAGTTCAATAAAGGATTCCAAAAACTTCCAAAATCAGCCCCATTCCAACACACGATGTGGGAATGAAGGAAACATATGAAAGCATGGAAAAAATACTGCTATAAAATATGACCAGTTTAAGTGGACAATATGTCACTTCTCTCCTGTCATATCTCTCTTGCTCGGACTTCAAGGAGGCTTCATAAAATTTTACTATTTTCTGTGTTTGTGAGACAATAGAGCCAGAAAGGAACACTACAAAACAAGAAACTGGCCTAAAAGAGATGTTTCTATTCCTGGAAAGAGTAATGTGAGGTATAAGCCACTAATTGACCCCTCTGATGTTCTGCTCCCACCACTATGCATTAAACTGGGTTTATGAAAAACTTTGTAAAGGTTTCTCATCTTAAAGTTGTTTAACAAAACTGGTAAAGGGATTTTGCACTTGAAGGAAAGTTTTCCAAAACTAAGTGATGCCAAACTCAAAGAAGGGATCTTTGTTGGTCTTCAGATCAGGAAGCTACTGAATGATACTGTCTTCGAAGAAAAACTGAATATGAAGGAGCATGTTTTTTTTATTATTTTTCTTTTTTCACTGCATCCTCCAAGTCTGTCGTCCAGAGTTTTCTGGAGAATCACAAAGAGGAATATTACCATAAGCTCATTCAAACTTTTCTCAAAAAACTATGAAAATCTTGGTTGCCGAATGTCTTTGAAGATCCATTTCTTGCACTCGCATCTCGACTTCTTTCCCAGAACTTAGCAGCTGACAGTGATGAGCAGTGAGAAAGATTTCACCAGGATATCCGAACCATGAGTGAGAGATTTATATGCTGATTTATATTTTCTAGGCAGACCCAGAAATGATGGGTGACTACTGCTGATTCTTGCAGAAGAAAGATAACTCAGCATATAAAAGATAAAAATGAATTTCTTTTAAATATAAAATATCCTTACCCATGTTTTCTCATTTTGCGTTTCAATATTATTTCATTTGTTATTTTATATCACTGGGAAACAAATTTTCATAAACGTCATGCCTCTGAAATATAAGTAGCCATTTCTTAAATATTTCAAGGTGCTGAACACGAAAATAATGATGAAAATGCAAAATTCGCCTCGATTTCTGAGAAATCCGCAATAGTTTCTTATATAATAGAGTAATACGTACATATGGTATGTATCGGTAAAACTCCGCTTCTCCTTCCGACGTCGCTTTGCCCGTCGCTTGTACAGCTGCTCAGGATCATCTCTGGCTAGCGTCCAACAGTAGTCAGCCAACATTGAAATGGACCAGTTTCCCCGGTATCTTTTCTCCATCGTTGCAATGTCCTGGTGAAAACGTTCACTGTGCTCATCAGTAACCATACCGCAGTTGTTGGGGGTAAAATCTAAGTGGGAATGGAGAAATTGGATCGTTAAAGTCATATACAATCAAGTTTGTGATACAGAGACATGTCTTTAACCAGTTTCTTGCAGTTTTCTTCCCTGACATTCCCAAGGCATTTAGTTGACACAAGACGAAACGTGTCCCAAGCCATTTTCTCGAAACCCTGAAGCAGGTTGTCGAACATCTGGTCTCTGAACAGCTCGTGGTTCTGTCGACCCACAAAAATTCCTTCTTTAATTTTCGCTTCGCTGAGTCGAGGGAATTTTTCGGCCAAGTTTTTGAAAGCTAATGCAGTCTGGTTCATTACTTTTACGAAGTTTTTCATCACACCGAGTTTGATGTGTAGGGACGGTAGCAGAAGTTTGTGCGTTTCTGCCAGTACTGGGTGTTCCACATTCTTCTTTTCTACCTTCAGAGATTTTCTTTGAGTCCAGTTTCTCTTCACGTAATACAAAGTCTTTGCTCGGCTGTACCATTCACATAAGTAACAACAGTACTTCATATATCTCAGTTGCAGGTTCATCAACAGAGCCACTACTTTCAAGTAACAACAGTGATGTCAGCCATATTTGCTATACTGAAGACAGCTGTTTTAGGTTGTCGTAGGTTTCTTTCAGGTAGACAGCATGTCCGACCGGGAAGTCGGTTTCCATTATGCAGCAACACCAACTTGAGACTCAATTACGAGGAGTCTATGAATAGTCGCCATTCTTGAGGGTAATGTTTGATTCCGAGGGCATTCATAAGGCCATCTACTTCGGAACAGAACACAAGGTCATCTTCCTTTCTGAAGTAAGGTGCAAACTGCTCATGAGGAGTTCGAAACGAAGTCACTCGGACATTTTCCTTCAGAAGATTCCGTTGTTTAAGTCTTCATCCAAGTAACTCAGCTTTGTCCTTGGACAACTGCAGATTGTGAACAGGATTGTTCATTTCTTCATCGGTGAGAATATGTGAGCAAGATGACGCACCTTGGCAGACATATGGATCATCATTAGATAATGAAGGCTACGGAGAACCCGAAGTCGGTGCGCCTCCCTCCTCATCATCTGAATCGATGTAAAATTCTTTTCGAGGTTTCGAGGTTGAAGGCCTTCGCCATGCGGAACTGGTTGGGAAGCAGATTGTATATTTGGGTATGCTATTTTCCACTTCCTTTTCCTTGCGATGCCTCCAGAAACAGGTGGAACCATGCAGAAGTAGCAGTCATTTGCGTGATTGACTTTTTTTCCAAACCATAGGAACAGCAAACGGCATCACCACTTTTTTGCCTTTCACCCACTTTAGAAGATTTCTTGGACACATACTGCAGCAAATGTGTGGGCCTCAGGCCTTGTCCTGGTCCCCAATCTTGCATCCAAAATAAAACTCATACGCTGCTTTCACTATTGGAGTACTTGCTCTTTTCTGTCTTGCAAACATCACTTCCCCGCAAATGTAACACAATGTATCTGCACTATTAACACAGTCACGAGGCATCACTACTGCTGGATTAATACTGCAAGGATCCCTTGTGATGTACCTACGACTCAGGACTAACGATTGCATCATCTTTTGTCCGCGATCGTAGAACCACAATGTCATGACTCAACTACATTGCATCAGACAACGATGCAATACCTCCGGGGGTTGTGTGTATGGCGGGCTGATGCAAAACAATGAAATATGTTGCAATCTGGAGTTTAAAATACAACGTTGCGAAATGGTTGCTTATGTACTCAATGTGGACTGATTCGTTTATACATGACCATCTCTGTCTCTCCTAAACAAGAGCCAATCGACAAATTTTATTATCATTTTCGTGTTCAGCACCACGAAATTAATAAAGATTGGCTATTTTCATTTCAAAGTGTTTTTGTGTGTTGCCCAGTGTATTCAGTGCTCTATAACTACATTTATAATTTTTTTTCACTGTACAAATAAAATAAATAAATACCCCCCTCAAGCAGCTGCTTGCCACACAGGTCTGACAGGAGCCTGTCAGTTTATATGCCAGAGTAGAAGGTCTGAGAGGACGGCAGGACCTCAGCAGAAAAACGACACATACACCCATGCCTTACCCGGGGCTTGAACCCAGGTCCCTTAGATCAGTAGCCAAGCATGCTAACCACTCGGCCATGGGACGGCAAATAAATACCCCCCTCAAGAAGCTGCTTGCCACAGAGGTCTGACAGGAGACAGACTGTCAGTTTATACACCATAGTAGAAAGTCTGTGAGGTTGGCGGGACCTCAGCAGAAAGACAACACAAACATCCATGCCTTATCCAGGGATCCAACCCAGGTCCCTTAGATTAGTAGCCAAGCTTGCTAACCATTCGGCCACAGGACGACAATTAATTAATGAATTTTAAGTTGTAATATAATAAAGTGGTCATATTTATTTTCATTTCCCAGATATGCGTATTCATTGAAATTTGAATACACCAATCCGTAATTTAAAAAACAACTGTACGTGCTGCAGATATTTCACAACCATATTTTAATTTAGCACCCCAAAATTACTTAAAAACATCCTATTTGACCAATGTAATAAGAAAAGTTTGAATTTACTGTGTAGTGCAGTGGTTCTCAACCTTTTATGCTTCATGTATCCCCTGGAAATGTGTATGTAACTGGCGTATCCCTTGTATAGATAGATAAATCTATAGTTATTGTATAACAATGGGAATAAAATAAAACACTGACTTTGTTACTAGATCTAGCGACTTTTGAGCTCTCACGGCGTACCCCAAAAAATTTTGCCACGTACCCCACGTTGAGAACACCTAGTCTAGTGTAATCTAAAAGTAAATAATACCTCTTCAAGCAGCTATAAATATTAATTGAAGAATTTCAGTTCTTTACAAATAACCAGCTTATAGCACTTTAAAAAACGTACATTTCTTCCCCCTTCACTAATTGCACAGCATTATTTTCTACTTTTTTGCGATGAAATTTTCGAATACTTTAAATCAATCTTTTCTTTACTCCTACATTAGCATCGTTTCCTTGCATTGTTCCTTTCTCAGCAAAATGAATCTTGAGCCAAGACTTTAACCCCGCAGTAACTGAGCCTTTTATTGCGAAGCTTGACCATTTCCTTTAAGCTTCTGATGAGGATGGCAATATGTTTTATAACTTCTACTCGAAAGCCACTTTTTATGCTCAGTGAACTCTGTGATGTTGCTTCTCTCAGCTGTCTGTCTATTGAGATCTTTTGGAATGTCCCTGTGGTTCGATCGAAATACGAGAACGGGTGAAAGAGTCTTCTATGATTCGAGGGAAAATGTAGGGACTCAATACTGAGCTGCTCTTAAAAAATTGGTTCGACTTCAGTCTTTAGTTAACTATACCAATTATTTATTAAGCACATAAACATGACTGATGGACAAGGACATATACTCAGTTACATGGCATTACATCACCAACTTACTATGCCTGTTCAGCTGTTTTCACAGAGCCCAGTGCCGTTATTTCCAGTCGGCATTTACGACCCAAAACTCTTACGTCCTCCCTGCTAGCTCTTCCTCCGGGCTCTCCCCTCTTCTGTTGGTCGTTTCCAACACTCTGCTCCCTTCTTCGACTTCGGCCATGTTTGTCAAGGTCGCTGACCCCCGGCCCAAGGTCATATATCAGCAAAACCACCCTCTCACCGACCTGCTACATCGATTAACATTCCAGCAAGCACTGTCTTGACCGGGCCTTGCTGGAACGGAGGCATCCCACCTCGCATATGCCTCTTTGGTGAAATACCAAATAATATACAAAAATTAAAAATATTTTCAAAAGGGCTGTAGACAAATTCTTCTAGCCTGACAAACTCTCTAGCGTCAAGGGCTATTTACAATAGAGAAAATTCTTAAGGAATAATTTCTTAATGAATAAATCCATGTGTAAGTAATAAATCCATGAATAAATCCAGTCGTAAGATAAAGCAACTTAACGTAACGACTGTTTTAATGCATGGAACACAAGGTTGGGTTTTAGTAAACCCGAAGACTATGCCGTATGATAGATACATTTTGTTAAGTATTTTTATGAGAAACGTAGAAAGAGTAAGAAGTTTACTTTCTCTGTCTTTCATGTAAACAAAAATGCATTGGATCTGAAAAGTTAATTTTGTAAAAATGGGTTTTGAGCACTACACAAAAAACGAAGAGGGAGCTAAAAAATAAAATCGAGCCAGAAAAATGTAAAAGGACTGGATTTCTAATGCAGTATAACATTTCCCCCTTCGTTTTACACTTCTAAAAAATTTCTTGAAAAATGCATGAAATATAAATAAGTAGTAATTTTTTTTGCTTCTGTTACCCTCACTGGCATTCTAAAAGGAGACGGGCATGGCATCCTTGTCCCCCCGCTTCCTAGATCAGGCCCTGGTTCTAGGTATCGTTAAATTCTTTATGGTTAGGGTTACCAGATACCAATGTTCTACAAGGGCAGAAGAGCTAAAAATTGAGGATAAAGGAGAACATAATTTCAATTTGTGTTTTTTTAAGTTTATGTCAAGTAGACTACAGTCCAGTCAGAAAATGTCATAATACTTATTCAGTGCACTTAACATATGACACGTTCATTTACTTGATAAGTCATCAAGATTTATTTGGATTTAACTGGCAAAATGATTAGGAACCTAGCTACTAGTCCAGCAGGAAAACTTATGCATTTGTGTTAGCTCTAAGTAATGTAATGGTCAGCAGTAATTTTGGTCCCTTTTTAAGTTATTTATTGAGAGGAAGGTTATACAAAGGTATACGCTAACACCGCCCAAGTTATCAAAAACAGAGAAATATTTACAATGTGGTTAACACTTGTTGTTGTTTGCAATGTGGTTAACACTTAACACTTTGAAAACATATAATGACATATATATATACGTATATATAAAGAAGGTGAAAAAAAGATCTCAAAGCATTAAGAAGACCAGTACAAACTAGAAGTTTCTAGGATTATTCTCTGCCCTTTATGTTGCAAATAAAAAAAAATGCCGTTAACTTTCATAGAATCATTTGTCCATAGACGGTGACAAAATTGCATCTAATTTTTAACTGGCATATAAGGTGGTGATATTATTACAGAAAACAGTAAATGTTGCGACATTAACAGAATGACTTTGGGATTACGACTGCATTTAGAGTGGATTATTTCACAGCTAACAGTGAATTATTTGACAGTTAAATAAATTATCTGATAGTAAATGATAGTTAAATTATTCGATAGTTAAATAAATTAGTTGATAGTTAAATAAATTTCTGACAGTTAAATTAGTTGATAGTTAAATAAATTTCTGACAGTTAAATTATTTGATAGCTAAATAAATTATCTGATATTTAAATTTGATAGTTAAATAAATCATCTGATAGTTAAATTATTAGATAGTTAGATTATTAGATAGTTAAATTATTAGATAGTTAAATTATTTGATAGTGAAATAAATTACATAATAGTTAAATAAATTATTTGATAGTTAAATAACTTAAGCTCACCGGACAAAAAATTAGTCATCTCCCGCCGTAAGAGAGTTACTTCCGTTCGACAGCAACAGTGGGCACACTAGTAATAAATGCGTCTTACAAATAGTTGTGCAGTGCGCTACGGGGTTCATACAGCGACAAGAAGTGGTTGTGTGCCAAAGTGTATGTTAGTTGCTCCATGAAACATGGGTCGCGCGAAAGATGTGAATGAATAGCAAAAAGGTGTTATTGCGTTTGGCCGAGCCAAAGGGCATAGTGTACAAGAATTTGCTGCCTTTGCAGGTGTGTCGAAACATACTGTCCAAAGGGTCTTCCAGCAGTGGCGTACATCACAGTTCACTGCTAATCGTCGCCAGAACTGCGGCAGAAAGACTGTCCTCACCAATAGGGGACCACCGCAGTGTGTCAGACACTATTAGGGCGCTTTGCAACAAGGCAGGAATTGCTCCAGTCAGTCAATGCAGGCCTACAACAAGCTGTTTCCGAACGAACACTCCAAAAGGAACTGCATGCCATGGATATCTTGAGCAGAGTACCATGGAAGACATCCATGTTAACAGCTCTGCACAAGGGTGCATGGCTACAGTGGGTGTGGTGCCACAAAGACTGGTCTATTGACTCTTAGAAGCATGTGATCTGGTCGGATGAGTCACATTTTTGCTTGTACTCGAATGATGCGAGGCGACGGGTAGATCGTAAGCTGTATGAAGCCTTCCTTGCGAACTGTGTGCAAGGTTCTGTTCAAGCTGGAGGAGGCTCTCTGATGTTCTGGTGTTGTTTCACGTACGAGAAAATGGGTCCTTTGGTTGCGGTGGCATCACACTTGAACCAGAAGGCTATATGGAGCTACTGGACGACCACATGTTACCTTTTGTGCAGCATCTCCGCAGTAAACATTAGAAGGATACCCCAGTCTTCCAAAACTACAATTGTCGTGTGCACAGAGCTCGAAGTGTGTTGGATTGGCACAACGAGCATTCTGAAGCTTTCGAACATCTCGAGTGTCTCGCCAAATCTCAGGATTTGAATCCCATAGAAAACTTGTGGGACTATTTGGGGCAATGAGTGAAGCGCCATCCGGCCAATCTGGCCGAACTATGGCATTTGCTGCTGGAAGAGTGGATGAATATTGATGTGCACTACATCTGCACACTGGTGGCATCCATGCCAGACAGGATTTTCGCTGTTCTTCGGTTGCAAGGAGGCGTTATGCGCCATTAGGTGACATTCAGCCAGGGGTGACTAATTTTTTGTCTGGTGAGTTTATTTAATAGTTAATTTGTCTGATTATTTGACTGTTATTTGGCATCACAAATACAAGAAATTTAAAGAAAAATACAAAAAATGCACTCTTATGCGTTTATACGAAAAGGAGGATTTTCATGTTTTTTCTAAATGACAGGAGGACATAAATTTTAAGAAAGAAGACATGTTTTCATTTTGGACGACATATGGCAACCCTGTTTAAGGTACAAATAATGAAACTGTTGCCAGGGTAGGATTTCCCATAAGGCATGTTAGGTACTTGCCCAGTGACAGCGAACTTAATTGGGTGTTAGCATTCTAATGTTATATCTTATTCAAGTGAAAGAAAATTATATCCTTTTCAACTTTTAGAAGACTGTTCTTGAAAGGATCCATCTAGGATCCTTTCAAGGTCATAATCCATAAGGATATGGATTATGACAATATAATTTGTTAATTTGAAGAGCTAAAAATGAAATAGAAAAATATTTAAGACTGAACTCTTTGATTTAAATATTGCATGTATTCAATTATATATATACAGGGTGATTGTAAACTCTTTCAACCAAAAAAGAGGGGTGATAGTACACATGAAGACGTACAATTGTTGCAATGGAACCTAGGGTCGCATTCCACTCCTTCCGCCAGAGAAGTGTAAAGTTACATATCCAAGTTGATCCTTCAACAGTGAAAACAAAGGCACTTAACTAATTTATGAGTTGCTTAATTACATTCGCGTCAAAGAAAGATTCAAAGTGGCGTCCGAGGGCGGTGTTCCACAGCCCACACCGGCGAATTAAGGACTGTCGCACCCTTTCGTAGACTCCTATTGTGGTGTTGGTCTTGTCCGCTACAACAACGATTCTCGCGACGAGATCTTCCAGGGAGTCCACAGGTGTCTCGTACACAAGTGTTTTCATGTGCCCCCAGAAGACGAAGTCTAGTGGATTGAGATCCGGGGAGCGTGGAGGCCAAGCCACAGGTCCACCACATCCAATTCACCACCCGGGATATGTTGCATTTAGGAAGTATCGGACCTCTATGCAAAAGTGTGCTGGGGCCCCATCATGCATAAACCACATGTCCCTCTTCGTGGTGAGCAGAACACCCTGCAACAGATCAGGAAGCACTTGCTCCAGAAACACACAGTACGCTGCGCCGGTGAATCATTCTGGCAAGAGGTCACCCACCAGACAATCACCCAGGATACCTGCCCAGATGTTGACGCCAAATTTCTGCTGGTGTTTACGAGGGTCAGTGACGTGTGGATTTTCATGAGCCCAAGCGTGCTGGTTGTGATTGTTGAATGCATTCCCGGGTAAACGTGGCCTCATCACTAAATAACACTAATGCGGGAAATTACGGATTAACATTGTTCATCTGGAGCATCCATCTAACAAACTCTACCCGGCAGGGATAGTCATCTTCGTTCAAAGCTTGGACCTTCTGCACGTGGAAGGGATGCATTCATACCTCATGTAGAACATTCCACACCAAGGTTGGACAAACTCCCATTTCGGATGACACCACTCGCGTACTTGTGGAAGGAACTTCTGCAAATCGCTGCAAGATACTTTCTTCTATTTCAGGTGTCCGCACACTTCGCGAAAGTCCAGTGTCACTCATTGAGATAGCCAACGAGCCAGTTTCACGCAGTCTTCGATCAACAATGGCGAAGGTCGAATGGTAAGGAATACGACGATTCGGAAATCTCTCACGGTACAATCTTTGTGCTTCACGTCCATTACCACCTGCTTGGCCGTACATCAGATGCATATTCCATGTCCTTCACGAATACGTCACTTATCATGTGACGTTATCACAGTAATGTCGATGAACGGATTCAGCTGCGTTTTTAAATGTTTGTTCTTAATCGACTACGCACTTGCTCAGTACAACCTGATTTGCAGCTTGTGCTTTTCATGTACCGTTTGTAAAATAATTGTGCATACGTGGCGTTTTTCGAAAGTACTCTTTTCTGGCGGAAGAAGTGGAATGCGACCCTAGGTTCCATTGCAAAAATTGGTCGTCTTGACATCCCTTTTTTTTTGTTGAAAGAGTTTACAATCACCCTGTATATATTACATTACTTTTAATGGCATTTGGTGACGAAATTGTATTATTTTCGTTAAAATTCCACACCCATTTCGATCGCATTTTTGCTCTCTCTCAAAATAAAAAACGAATTTCCGGGGGGGAAGTTGTTTATAGAAAATTGCGAAAAAAATCCTGTGCACAGGAATTACTACTTCTGCATTGTAGGGTTACCATACGTCCTTCTTTTTCACCTCATTTCCTCATGTCCTCATGTTCAGAATTTTGAAAAAACATGAAATGTCCTCCTTTTTGTATAAACTCATAATGTTTCAAACTAAAATTAAAACACTCTTTTTGTACTTTCACTTTTTAAATTTCTTGAACCCATGACTATAATAATAATAATAACTGTTAACCGTGAAATAATTTACTGTAAATTCAAATCGTGAATGCTGAATTAATATATATTACATGTTAAATATATAACATGTTAAACAGGTTAATATACACATACACAAATCATGTTTCAAACTTAATCTACTATTCTTTAACCACTTTTAGAATTTTGAGATGTGGTGGAAAGATTAGGAAATAGCCATGAGCCTCTCCTGGCTATTTCCTACTATGCTTAGCATGTAGCATGTAGCATATTTATGATTTTCGAAGTACCAGGATAAAAGATCCCATAAACTTCTCCATTGTGGGTGTCCAATAAGTGGCATGAGTCGCAAAGGACAAGACAAAAATCACCAAAAGGTGAGCCCCAAGGGGCAGAAAAATAATGATAAATATGGTAGATCAGGGTACTAGACCAAAATGATTTTCTGATCGAAAACCAATGGTCTAGCCCTCTTAAATCTGCTCATAGGATCATGATCATACTTTGAAATGTTAGTAATGAAATTATGTCCACAGCTTCTATGAATTTCTTGGAGATCTGCTTTATATGCGTGTAAATATATTATATGCGTCTTGGACGCCTAAATCCCCATGTATTTGTCTGTTTGTCACAAACCATGGAACATTTACGACCTGTCTCAAGATTTTAATTTGATAGATCTGGAGTTTCTTAATATTTGCCTTTGTCGTGTTAGCCCATATGTGGGCTGCATATGGTATAACAGGTCTAAGAACTGTATGGTATAATAGTAACTTATGATCAATGGAGAGGATGGAATTCCCCCATCAAGGATCAAGTTGGCATCGAATCATGTTTGCTTTTTGCAGAACATTTTCAATGTGCTTGTCCCATCTGAGCTTGCTGTGCAAGGTAACGCCCAGATACTTAACAGTTTTCTGCCAGTTAAGTGGTGTATCGAAAAAAGTTGACAGTCTGGGGGTTAGTGATTCTTGGTGGTAAATAAAAGTGAAGCACTTTTCTCAACATTGATTCCAATCTTCCATTTACTGTACCATTGCTCTATCTCATACAGGCCTTGCTGTAATCTATTAATAGCAACAGATGCGCTCAGCAAGGGTGAGAGAAGAGCAATATCATCTGCATACATTGCAGTAGTGATCCTGTCAATAACAGGATAATCATAAAGAGCTATTATGCTTCTGGTTTTCATCGGTATTTATACAGTAACAGCCGAGGCCGAATTTATATTTCAAGAGCCTTTACGCTAGGTTTACAAGTTGCCAGTGTTATAAAAGGAGAACAAAAAAGCTTGAAATGGAGGACAAAGGAGGAAATTAAACTAGAAATGAAGGACAAAGAAGGAAAATAAAGCTAGAAATGGAAGACAAAGGAAGAGATGCTTTCAATTTGTGAAATACAATAAGTTTTTTCGTACTAAATGTTATGTCAAGTACTGACTAACAGTTGAGTCAAAAAAAGTCACAATACTTATTAAATATACTTTAAAATATATGATGTGTCGATTTTATTCCTACTTGATTCGCAATCAAGAGTTATTTTCCCTTAAGTAGCATAATGGTTAGTAACTATCTGCTGTTTCAGAAAAAACTCTCAACTTTCACAGTTTCATCTATCCGTGGGGGGAAATAAATTTTTTTGGAGTTTTCTAAAGCTCATATTTTTTTAATCTGATATTTAAATTATACATATTGGGATTACAGAAATAATAACTTTTACAATATTAACAGAGTTAATTCAGCATTCACGATTTGAATTTACAGTAAATTATTTCACGGTTAACAGTAATTGTTATTATAGTCATGGGTTCAAGAAATTTAAAAAGTGAAAGTACAAAAAGAGTGTTTTAATTTTAGTTTGAAACATTATGAGTTTATTCAAAAAGGAGGACATTGCATGTTTTTAATTCATTTGTTATTCTAAACGTGCATTTATATATTTCATAAATATTAAATAAAAATATTAAACATATGTAGAGTTTTTTCCTTCCATTACCATTCATATTGTCCACCGATTGGCTTGGAAAGGTTTCTGTCTGTCGAACCGAGGCCTGTGGGCAAGAGAGCCATACCCTTTGCACATTAAAGAACACTCAAGATTGCCTTAATGGGAGGCTTTCATCTGTCTCGTAGCAGCTATCCAGTGGGTTCCTTCCATAACTTTCTCTGAGCAGTAGGGATCCTTGTGACCCGGCCATTTAGCCCATTGTGCACAAAAAAGGGCCGCTAAAGAGGTAAAGCAATCCACTCCCGGAAATATTTTCTTGGCTATAACTGGTTACGTGCCTAGCAGGAAGCATCATCTGCTTTTCATCCATTGGTATAACGTTTTTGAATATCATATGCCTAAAACGTTTTATTTTTAGACTAAAAATACATACGTTTTTAAACGACCAGAAAGATATAGAATCGCCATAAGAATCCCGCACGGGTGAAGAAAAATATCAGCAGGCAAATGAACTATCATATCAGTAGTAAATAATCACAGGATAATTCCTGTAGCCATGGAACTCATGAAATGATGAGCTGAAAAACTATCATATCTTCAGCAGGCAAATGAGCTACCATACCTTCAGCAGGCAAATGAGCTACCATACCTTCAGCAGGCAAATGAGCTGCCTTACCTTCGGCTAGAATGTGTCCCTTTTCACCATAGCCAAGCCAGAAAATCTCAGCAACAGTCAGTGTGAACTTATTTCTATATCAAAGCAATACGAATATTAAATGTTGCTAGTTTCGTTTAATTTTCGTCGTTTCGTAGTTTCGTAAATTAGTAAGTTGGTTTCGTATGGTGTATATTTCGGTGCAGAAATTCTGTTTCGTGTGGCATAGCAAAGGAAGAAGAAGGCGGACACTAAAGAGGAAAGATATACCTGCGTACTGATCACAATTGAAAACCGGAAAGTGGAAAAAAGCAGTCAAAGCTGTGGGCGTGACTCTGATCATCCCGCAGCAGATTCGTATATTAAACGTAATGGCGCATTACCAAAAGGAACGTAATTCCGTGACCATGCTTTTGCATTGCTTCAATTATCTCGGTTAAATACGCTCGGTAAAGCGCAAACACGGCATGATATTAAGCAGCTGCTGAAGACCTCGACTTTCAGTTTGATGAAGAGCAATGCAGATATCAGTCAACAAGACATGAGTAAAATTTTCTGGTTTACTTTCTGTCTTTCGCAGATGGAAAGATTTTTCCCAGGGATTTCTGTGAAACTATGTTGATTAGATAACGTCAGCAAAATGTTAAGCAATTTAAAAAAACGAAATAAATTTTTCCGATACTGCCTCCGGTAAATAAAGTCTAATAATGATCCGATTTCCCTCGGTGGAGCAGTGGTTTGTGGTGACGCAACTGTCGAGGGCAACTCTAAACTTTGCCAGCCATTGAGCACAAGGAGAAAATGTATAAAAGGAGGCCCTGTGTGAGGTAGCTTTGGTGAGGGCTACCTTGATGATGACGGACATGACAGCGATTTTGATGACGTTATGAAAGGAAAGGAGGGATATGTTTATAAATTTTAGTATAATAGTGTTAGCACCCCCTTGGTTGGTGGTGCAATAACTTGTAGACAAATGTGATTGCGTTGTGATTTGCTTCTCCCCTCCAACTGATAATGGTTATATCTGTTAGAAAAGAGAAGCCGCATAAACCCAAGCCCTCCCCTTCGCAGAGGAGGTGTAAGAATTTTGTGAATAGATTGGGTACTCACTCTGGTTTTACATAAACATAAATATGACATTTAATATTCAATTTAAAGATGGGAAAATTTTCCATAATTTTTTTAATAACTTTAAAAGCATAACTTTAAAGCACACAAATTCGTTATTTGGAAACACTGCCAAAACTTAATTTAACATCTTCTAATTTAGACTTGTGACACTTTTAACCAGAGGAAAAGGGTGATACTTCGTACCTCATATTAGGAGAGTTCTTTCCAAGGGGCCCACTGCTGATGTCCGTCCGTCATTAGGTGGCGGTTATGGCATCATCTCGCGGTTCCTTCGGCGAAGATTGCTGGGGACGGCTCGAAGTCGTTCGCAGTTACTTCGGGTCTGTAGGTCACTTCATTAGGCTCGGAAGGCATAAGTGATTCACATTTACAATCAATGATTAGTTTAACTTCTGTCACCTTTCTATCGGCTCATCTCAACTGCAGATCTCCGGAGGGCGCAAGGCCCCTTGTGTCACACTCGGGCCCTAAGTAAGTCTTGAAGTCTCTCTTAGCATCTCTGTATCTCTCGGAGTGTATGTGGAAATCTTTCTCGCTCCTTTGTTCGTTCCCCGTTTTATACCGCTGTTACCACCTTGTTGATTAATGTGATCGCTGTCCGAAACTTCCCATGATCTTCTAGTCGGAGTCGTTCTCATGGGTTGGGCAGTGGTGTCAGGTGGTTAGGAAGGGTCTGCGACCTGACCTCAATCTGGGCTTACACCACACCTGTCCAGCAGTATCTTGACACTCAGAGTCAGACATTGCGAAGTGCTCTGCAAACGTCCGCTCTCTGGTGTCAAGAGACGTAAATTTAGGGGAGTCTCCTTGTTGTCCTATTTCCTGTGCGCAGTGGCCGAGCCATCTCCCGGCTCCTCTTGAGGAGAAAAGCAGATGTTTCTTGGGCGGACGTTATGCGTGGGGGGGGGGGGGAGGCTCAGTCGGTAGCGCGCCAGGCTAGTAATCTGTACTTCCCAGGTTCGAGTCCCAGTTGGGTCAGCGTTGAGATTTATCTCCGCAAAATTCCCTGCCCTGCCCACGGTCAGTAGGGGACATCGATGGGCTTGGAAAGGTCGCCGTCCGTCGGATGGGACATTAAGACGTGGCCCCGTGTGCGGGAGAGCCATACCCTGTGCACGTTAAAGAACACGCTGGATAGCCTTGACGGGAGGCTACCATCTGTCTCCCAACAGCTGTTCCAGTGGGTCCCCTCCCCCAACCTTCTCTGAGCCTTCGGGGTCCATGTGACCTGGCCATTTAGCCCACTGTGTGCAAAAAAGTGCCGCTCAGAGGTAAAACAACCCAACCCTATGTGTGGGAAGAATTTGGATTGAATTGAATTTTGTTCGTTAGGCCGAAATAATAATTGAGGCATAACAATAGTATTGCAGGTTAGTTTAAGATATATCTAACATATATTTAAACTAATAATTAACGTAACAATAATTAAATAAGTATTTTCCTAAGGCAGTGATTCTCAAACTTTTTTGTTCACGGTACTCTATTTTTCGCCGTGAATACTCGCGGTAAACTAAATATTTAAGTTGGCAACACTACGAGAGACTCGCACATGCACAGTTTGCCTTCAAAAATAGCCCTCTCTGTGGAGTCGTTTGTAAACGCAGATCAAGTCTGCTGACTGTCACCATTACTGTAAAAATAATATATTTAATATTCTATTCATTGATTTGAAATATCATAAAAGTACTTGCAATGAGCCGTCGAGTGGTTGGCGCGCTTCTAAGGGACCTAGGTTCGAGCCCCGGGTAAGGTATGGATGTTGGTGTCGTTTTCTTGCTGAGGTCCTGCCAACTGCTCAACTCCTCTCAGACCATCTGCTATGGCGTATAAACTGACAGGCTCCTGTCAGACCTCTGTGGCAAGCTAACAGCTTGAGGGGATATTTATTTTTTATTTGCAATGATATTTACATGTAAAACAATAAAAGAATTTCCCCCTCTTTATAAATATAAATAATAAATACCCCCCTCAAGCAGCTGCTTGCCACAGAGGTCTGACAGGAGCCTGTCAGTTTATATGCCATAGTATAAGGTCTGAGAGGATGGCAGGACCTCAGCAGAAAAACGACACATACATCCATGCCTTATCCGGGGCTCGAACCCAGGTCCCCTAGGTCAGTAGCCAAGCGTGACATCATCAAAATCGTTTTAACCATTGAGGTAGCCTTCCTCTGGCCCAGACAGTGCACTAAAAGAAGGATTATTTTTTTTAACCTATAAATGTTTTATTTAAAGTTCATTTCTTAAAATCCAAACTAGCAACTATTTATTTATAAAATTTGGCAATTTTAAAATATTAATAAATGTTTTAATAAAGTCATAAGAAAGAAAGAGAAATAATATTACGTTGTCTGAAAATAAATAGTGTCAATTAAACTGTGGAAAATTAAATCCCTTTAAGCTTTGTGCAATTTTATTTCCCTCCTATAGGTTCAACGGTTTTCATCGCCTCTTCTCACTTTGGTCATAATGCTCAATTGACTATAAGTCCCATCAACATTACAAAATGCATCCGAATGGTTAGCTAGCAATAAGGGATGTACGCATTAAGAGAAGCACGGAATATTTATTACGCTGATCGATTTACAAAAAACCGAAGAGGGAAGTGTTTGCAAAGTGGCGCCATCGGTGACGACAAAAACGTGAATGACGATCCAAATCAGTGACACCCTAGAGTCACTAGTGTTCATAGCTTCATAGCTGCCCATTCGGAAGAACTTGGCTAGTTTTTATTCGTCATCTGCAGACAGCAACGCAAAAAAAATTGTTCCAGGATTTTTTTATTTCATCACACTTCTTTCCATCACAATCGTTATGTAGTTGCTTAACTGGCGCGAAATATTTTATTGTAATAATTTTATTGTAAAAATACATTATGTAAACAGACTTTGTTCTTGTAATTATTGCCAACAAGTGCAAAAAAGTTGGGTTGTTTTACTTCTGAGCGGAACTTTTTTTGCACACAATGGGCTAAATGACAAGGTTACAAGGACCCCGAAGGCTCAGAGAAGGTTGGGGGAGGGGACCCACTGCAATAGCTGTTGGGAGACAGATGGTAGCCTCCCATCAAAGCCATCCAGCATGTTCTTTAGCATGCAAAGAGTATGGATCTCCCACACACGGACCACAGTTTAACGTCCCATCCGATGGACGGCAGTCTTTCCAAGCCCATCGGTGGCCCCTACCGTCCGTGGGCAGGGCAGGGAGTTTTACAGAGATAAATCTCAAAGCTGACCCAGCTGGGACTCGAATCTGGGTACTACAGATTTGAAGCCTGGCATGCTACTGACTGAGCCTCCCAGCTCCAGTGCAAAAAAAAAAAGAGTGCTCGGATGCCTACAGAGAACCTACCATGTTGCAGCTATTGCCATAGAGCAACCCATGGTCGAGTGGTTAGCGCGCTTGGCTACTAATCTAAGGGACCTGGGTTCGAGCCCCAGGTAAGGCATGGATGTATGTGTCATTTTTCTGCTGAGGTCCTGCCACCCTCTCAGACCTTCTACTATAAACTGACAGGCTCCTCTCAGACCTCTGTGGCAAGCAGTTGCTTGAGGGGGTATATATATTTTTTTTATAAGTTTCTTCAAAACATGAGGCCCAAAGTCTTTAAAAAGCAGTCGAAGGCACATTAAATTTCAACTTTAAACTTTTATAGACTAAAAGAATAAAAAAAACATTAAACGCTTTTTTGTCATGAAGACCATAAATTTTTTTTTTAAATTCGACCTCTTTTTCTAACCTCTTTTTCTAAAAAAATATAAAAATATATATATATACCATAAATTGAATTTTTATACGAATGCAATTTAATTTCCTGGGCTTATTTACTCATTATTGTGAACACTTTTGCGAAATTAAATCTATTGATATTAAGTCACCTACTAAATTACCTAAAAATGCATGAATATTAAACTTTTGTATCATATTTAGGGTACCTACAGGAGTTTATCAAAATAATAGAAACACCAATGACGACTGGAGTACACGAAATGCGCCGTATGCATATCACAGGGACGACGTTACCCGCGATCTGAAGAAATAAATGGGAGAAGTACGATGTCGGCTATCACACAGCAGCGCCACAGGCGCAGGGGAAACAGCTGTTGTGGTGTAATTGTCGACAATGTCAGATATCGGTGACCTCCAAAAAGCATGATCATTGATGCGCATCTTGCAGGAGCTTCAGTAACCAGAACAGCAGAAATAGTAGGTGCAACCCGAGGAACTGTATCGAAGAATATGACTACCTATCAAAAAGGACAGGGCGTTGCCTCCAAACGTGCAAATTGTGGACACCATATGAAGCTGTCAGATAGGGATTGGCGAACATTGGCATGAATTGTGCAATGGAAGCACAAGACTACAGTACCGCAAAAAGCAGCAGAGTTGAACACTAGTTGGAATAATCTCGTTTCCGTCATAACAGTTCGTCGGGAACTTCATCGTTCCGGTATTTATGGCGGTGCTGCAATCTACAAACTTCTGCTTACGAACATCAATGCAACAAAACGTTTAAGGTAATAAAAACTGGGATGCTAAAGACTGGTAACGTATCATCCGGCCTGATGAATGGTGCTACACATTGTTTCCCCCCACTGGTAGAGTGTACTTTTGGAGAAAACTTCCAGAAGCGTACCACCCCGACTATTTGTTCCAACTGTGAAGCATGAAGATGGATCCCTAACGCTGTGGGGTGACTTATCATGGCATTCCTTAGGGCCATTAGCTATTATATAGGGTCGTGTCACATCCGCAAAGTACGAATCCATTCTCGGGGACCACATGCACCCAATCTTACGGGTATTGTTCCCTAATGACCGTTCCTGGTCTCAAGCGGATAATACACCAGTGTATTGTGCGAAACGTGTCAAGTTGTGGTTTACAGAGCATGAGGATGAGGTACAGAAACTACCCTGGCCACCTCAATATTACTGAAAATTTGTGGGAATATCTGGAGTGCAAGGTCAGATCACACTTTCCACCTCCAGCATCATTGGCTCAGTTGGGCCATTTTTACAGGAAGAATGATCCCACATTCCATTACCGTATGTGCATGACTTTTATAAGTCTATTCCATGTTTAATTGCGTCTGTTCTGAACGCCCGAAGTGGGACTACAGCTTATTAATAAAATGTTCTCCAAACAGTACATGTTTTCATTATTTTGATAAACCCCTGTACGTTATCATTCTGGATTTTCAGAGTCTAGCAAAATCAGAAATCTTATTCTTTTCTTCTGGAAAGAAAAAAATGTCTGAAAAACCCAGCTATATGTTATATCCAAAATATTATTATTGTTAGATCTTTTAAAACTATGTGTTTTAAAAACATATGCTAATGTTCTCTGTTACGTTTAACGTATTGTTTAACAATGGCGATATCAGACAAAGCTGGAACCAGATTCAGTTTATCCTTTATGAAAAGAGTAAATTTTAACTTTCAATATATTCTGTGTTTGACGAATTACTTGTAGAATTCCTATAAATTATGCTCAAGCAGTTGCTTGCTACAGAGATCTGACAACAACCAGTCAGTTTAATATGCCATAGAGAAGGTCTGTGAGGAAGGCGAAACAACTGCAGAAAGACAACCCAAATATCCATGCCTTACCTGGGGCTCGAAGCCAAGTCCCTTATATAACTTTTTAAAATTTGGAATATTTTAAACATATGGTTTTCATTAAACATACACGTGATGTTTACATAAAATTATTTGTATAATATAAATCTATCTCCGTAAATGTTGACATTCAGAAAGCCAGTGAATTCAATCACCGAAAAAATTCAAATCATTCCTAAGCATAACCTGAATACTCTGAGGTTTACCATCTGTGGCATGAGAAACGAGAAAAAGCTCCTTGTTCTGTTCTAATTTCTCAATTGAAACCCTTTAAAATTGAAACAAAATGACTGCGCAACAAAAATAATACTGCTCTTGTCTATAAAGTTTTCCTCTTCGTTGTCTGGCAGACTAGTTTCAGGAACACCTAATATCTCTACGTACAGATTTTAGGTCGTAAGAAACAACAGGAACAAAGTATTACCCCTTCTTAAAGATATGTCATAGCTATGTATTGGTACAAACAGTTATCTGCCCATTTAAATTATAAATAAATTTAATATATTAGAAAGAGGCGGCTCACCCATTAGGCCACCTGGGGTACTGCCCCCACCAAAAAACAATAATAATATTAAATGAATTTTAAATTTAGTATTCATAATTTGTCACATCTAAATCAACATAATACCATTTTTATATTCGTTTTGTAATTATTATTTGCCGTATTAAATAGACAATCACAGCATTTACTTTGTGAATCAGGGCTACGTCGGCTGCTTTAATTTATGAAATGCGAATTTTAACATTACACCACCCTCGGGAATCTTAGCATAATCTATTATGGCAATGACACAATTGTGTCAGGCAAGTGGCATTGGAATAGCTCTGAAATACAATAGCGCTGAAAAAATAATGAAATACAATGTCGCAGGAGCCAGGTCACCATTTTGTAGTACCTCGTGACAATTTATTGACTGATTCAACCAACGCAAACCAACAGTCAAAAGATCTTGTTAGTTAGCTAATATCTTCATTTAACTGTGGCAGCTAACAAGCTTACACTTTCCTGACAAGATGTGTTTGAACTGCGTTGCCAACGTTTTATTTTTCCAAGGAAAAGTACTTATGTATGGAGAATTTAAAAACAACATAGATATGAAAATGCAAAATGTATTGAACATTTCGTTTTCAAGAGAATGTTAATATAATATTTTAACACAGCATCCCGTCAGCTGAGTCGGCTATATGCAGTGTTTTTTTGCATATATTTAATTCAGTTTAAAATAATAAATATAAATTTATAATCTTAAAGGAGTCAAAAAACAGTAAACTTATATATTAGACATAATTTTAACGAATTTTTTTAAAAGCCAATAGAGCTAGAGGGAAAATACATATAAATAGGCAATAGTTACAAAGGAGGAGCAAAATATTAAATTGAAGTAGAAAGAACACGAACAGGTTTTCGAGGGTTTTTTTTCCGAATTTTTTGTTAAATAATACGTTTTGAGAATAGCTGAAAAAAGAAAACTTTATGCATTGCGAAATATCTTTTCAGTCCTATTCGGTTCAATTGAATGTCAGGCAGCTCCCTATTTATTTTTCCTATATCCGGGCCCTGCCTTTAGTAATCAAAGTGCTCCACCAAACATTTTAGTTACGAGACACCATTATATAAGATACGATTGCCTTGTATTCACGACAGCGAAGAATTTATCCCAGTTTGGGTAAATAGAATTAATCAGAAACATACTTACCAGCGCCAGCACAGCAGCTGTCAGCGTAGAAGTCGACAGGGAGCATCCACAACATCCCTTCATCGTATGATCGTAAAAATTGTTCAAACGGAAAAAAGCCAATTCCTTAGCACGAACCATACACCGAATCACATCCACTACAAAACAGTAGCCAAAACATAATGTCTCATAACAGAATTTTGCGACTTTTATCAAATAGTGCAGTATAGTCCTTCGGAATTGTCGTCGCTCTCTGCAAACTAGTCGCTACTGCCACACATGACCACCACGCGAAGCTGGTGCGACCTGCGGAGGAGGACATAGACGTCACATGTGCAACAGGTGGTTGCCAGGAAACGAGATAACCTCCGAGTGCTCCGAGCATCGACGCAGTGCTGGCGAAAGTGGCAGGCTACCTGCAGCAGCAAACAAGCAGCTCCCTGACCGGCGGCTACGGCAAGTCACGTGACTCAGCGGCTGACACTTCTACTGGCGAGGCCCAAAGCCTACCCAGATACGAGGAAAGGGCCAAAACACATGGGCGGGTGGGTACCCAACTGCCACTATCCCGCCCAGTGTTTCTCACAATCGTTGCGATTAGAAACGACGTTGCCAAGATTCCTCCGACCTCGATGGCTTCAGGCAAGTGGCATTGGAATAGCTGCTGACGTCACCGTTGGCTTTTGCACTTCTCGCCAATAAAATATGGCCTCCGTAGTTGCACTAACGGTTCTCGTTTCCCACACTTGGCAGAAATAAAGCACTGGGAACAGAAATGTCTGTTCTATGATGCAGTGCTAATAGCCGAAGAAGGGATAAAATGAATGCCAATTGATGACTTCGTCCTTCCTTTCAAGGACATGCGGGACTTGTTTTGGTAATGATTGTTTTCGCTCAGGATGAGTAAAAAAAAAATGTTTTGCCTCCCTACCTAATTTCTTATTTAAATTAATGATAACAAAGTAGCATATATCGTGTACGAAACGCAGCATTTCATAAAATTTACTTTTCTCTAAATCTCAGAAAAATTTAAACAGTGTCCCCTTTTCTGAATTCTTTGTAGCAGTAATTGCTTGCTTCACATCGTGAGAATATCTTAGTCCTTAAAGAGCGAAAAAAACAAAAAACTACTGGAAATATTTTATTTGTTCCTTTAGGCTTACATTACGTAATGTAACTGTTATATTACGTAACAGTTACGTATGATGAAGCTATCCCATGGCCGAGTGGTTAGCACACTTGGCTACTGATCTGAGGGACTGCGTTCGAGCCCAGCTACTGATCTGGGTTCGAGCCCCGGGTAAGGCATGGTTGTGTGTGTTGTTTTTCTGCTGAAGTCTTACCATCCTCACAGACCTTCTACTATGGCATATAAACTAACAGACACTTGTCAGACCTATGTGGCAAGCAGTTGCTTGAGGGGGTGTTTATTTTATTTTTTTATTACATATGATATTTTAGGAAACAAATATAGTTGTAAAGAACAAAAATGATAACAATAACACCAATCACCAATAAAGAAAAAAATGGTAATGATAAAAAAGAAAAGATTAAAGAAATTACTTAGCAATACTGAGAACCAAGGGGTTTTGCCCGTTCAGGTAACCTCTAGTAATGTTTCGAATTTCACGAATTATAGTCATTGAATGTTTCAATTCAGAATCAAAACCTTGAAGTCTGATGATTATTTGAACGCAACACCTGCCAAACACAAAAGTTAACAGATATTTAAATTTTCAAAAAATATTACAAATCAGCAATATCAAAAATGTATTTTTTAATTTTATTTTTAAAACGAACTGATTCATTTCTGAAAATTTTCATGAAACGATTCATTTCTAATGTTTATGATATAATTCTTTTGTATATTTTTTTTTTACTTGGCAGAGTTTTAACAGTAATAAAAATTCAGATTTTGAATAGCCATCTCAATATATACTAAGTGAATTATATGTCTCTATCATTAAAAAATATCATATCGGATTTTAATAATGTAATCGAAATAAAGAAATATATCATACAAATGACAAATATAACAACAGTCAATTTTGAAACTTGCACCAGATAAAAAATCTCTCTTGTTTGCTACAAAAATTCGATAGAAACCTAACTAATGAATTATCTATCCTAGCAAATGTTTAAATTATCTAGGCATAGAATCAGCTTTCGACGTACTTTTGGTGAATGCGTAACACTGCTCAGAATTAAATGCTGAATAATAAGATGTACAGCCAGTGTTCATTGTATTATGACCATTCCATCTTTTTTTTTTTTTGTCAATGAAAAGTTAATTTAAAAAATCTATAACTTCCAAAATAAGCACTTTATGAGAAAATGCAAATGAAGATTATTTAAAGATCTCGATTTTTCAACAAAGTTTCTCAAGACTGCAATCATTCAAGTTAACTAAACCATGGCCTGCCTGACCAATTTTTATCACTATAGTTTCTCTCTATTTATCACCAAGCCTACTCCATTACCAGTCTCATCAATTGCTCGAATGATAAAATTCATCTGATCAACATTCAAGGACCAAATCATCAGCATAATTTAAATCAGAAATTTTCCGATCTCTACACCATTTAAATCCCTTGCAGTGAACTCCGCATAACAATAACTAAACTAAAGAGAAAAGGCTTTAAAATGCACCCTTGTCGAACACCAGATTCAGTGCTAAACCAATTGCTACAAGCTTTACCAACTCTCATACATGATTCGGTATTATTATAGAGAGCTTTCATTATGTTAACTAATTTGTCTGGTATGACATAAGAACTCACGATCAACCACAAATTATGACGGTCAACAGAGTCAAAAGCCTTTTTGAAATCTACAAAGCTAGTAACCACAGGTTTCTGAAACTCTAAATATTTCTCAAGAATCTGCCTAAGTGAAAAAATGTGATTTACACATCCCCTACCACTTCTGAATCCACACTGCTCATCATGCAATTGGCCATCAACCAGATTCTTAGTTCTATTAAGCACAATCAATTTACCTGGAACAAAAGTTGGTTGATACCTACAGTTATCACAAGAACTACGATCACCTTTTTTAAAAATAGCGATAATAGTACCTCTTATAAAATCCTTAGGAACAATGCCTTTATCATAAAAGTAATTTGTAATATAATATATTACAAATTTTCAGTCAGCCATGTGGTAATAGAAACATTCTCAACTCTAAGCATTTAAGTAGTAATTTCATCTACCCCTGAGTATTTATGTAGTTTAAGTTTAGAAACAGCCGTAAAAACTTCAGACTCTGATATAAACACAATATTAAAGCCAGTAATGCATTTATCATGATTACAAACAATGGGAGTAGAACTAGCCACATTGTTTAGAATATCATCGAAAAGCTCAATCCATTAAACAATGACAGAATCCTCACCTTCAATAACCTTACATTGTTTATCCTTCAGTCCCTGTATACTCATCTGTTTTTCCCACCCAAAATATTAACTCCCCCTCTCTTCTATTATGTGTCTCGCTGATTCCTTGACTTTGTCAGAGAAGCCATCCAGCCAAAATTTCTTATCAGCTGCTAACTGATGCTTTACATGTAAATCTAGTAGGGTATTTCTACTGTTCTTTCTTTCCAAAATAAGCTCCAGTGATTTATCACTCCAATAATTTTGCCTCCTCTGGTCACCTTTTCCTTCTCCCTTAACTTCAGTAGTAAGCAAATCATGGCTGTGATAGTGACTACGTATCATATCATGGTAAGCTTTAGATATAACTGGGTATTTCAGAACTTCAGTATTAAAGGTAACTTTTTAACCATAGGAGAACACTTCTTAAGTTTAAGTTGCAAGATACTTTTAACAAGGTAATGGCAAGATCCAATTTCAGGTCCCTTATGTGACCTGGTATTCCTAACAGAACTAGCCCATTTATTGTTAATTAATATATAATCAATCATATTCTTTAGTAGCCCATATGACGAAACTCACGTCAGTAGTGTAAAGACAACCTGGGCGGTTTTGACCTTCAAAAGTCCCCAAGATCACCGTTACGGTCACGTTCACATCCGGTCTCAGCATTCGCCTTTCCATTAAAAGGTTATTGGTCATTTCCGGTTCTTTCGTCCCGTTTTCATCCTTTACACATCCTGTAATTGGTAATTTCCGGTCACCCCATATGCCGTTTTACTAACGGATGGTTTTAAAAATCTGAAAAGTCCTGTGTAATGAAATATATTTTGGAATACAAAGTGGGGATCCTTACTCTGTATAATAATTATCAGGGTATTTTATTTGGATATTTTTTCCCAAACTGAGTATTAAAAATTAATTACTATGGCTGATTCATTTATCTTTCTCGCACATTCTCAAGCATGTTTCATAGACAGACATCGCCGTAATCATTGCTTGGAAAAAATAACTGTTTTCGTACCATTTATCGAGTCCATGTTCTGTCGGTGTCTGATTTTTCCCCTCCCTATCTCACGTCTCCTGTGGACCACGTTTTATTGTCGGATGGTTTTACAAACTGAATCGTAGACTGACTGACTCGTAATTAAGAAATATTATTCCAAACGGGAGGAATCACACATCTCTATATAATAATTCGCATTATTTTAATTATTTACATTCTCGTGACTGTTTTCTTATCGGTTCGTTGCCATGGGTGAGTGGAGATTGAACTCGGATGCACGCTATTTGCTATTGATAATTATTTCCTACATTTAACGAAACAGCTATAATCCTTTGAATCAAATGGTGACATTTTCGCCACGTTTTCGTATTTCCTCTAATATCTTTCATGCATAACCATTTCAAAAATCATCGTAAATGGTTTTAACATTGTCCTGAGTAACATAAAGTGGGGGGTTCTAACTATGAATAATAATTATCAGCGTATATGGATACACTTTTCCCATTCTGCGTCAACAGACCAAGCAATTAATTTATATCTTTTTCTCACATTCTCAAGCACTTTTCATAGACAGACATCGCAGTAATCATTGAGTGGGGAAAATAACTGTTTTCGTCCCATTTATCGTGCCCACATTCTGGCTGATGTTTTCCCCATCATCCTGCATTTTCACAGAACCACGTTTTATTAATGGTCGTCGCTACGAAAAGCAATATTTCAACAATCTGTGGAAAGTCCTACCATTTGCGTAACTTAAAATAAACATTTACAGTACACCTCTTTGCTCTTTGTCGTGTATTTCATTAGGAATAAATTTTTATCACACCCCCCTCTGAGGACCATATTTTATTGACGGTTGCCAATAGAATTTATAATGCGAGAATTAAATGTAGTAGAAATTAATATTTTATCCCACGGGATTTACACTGTTTGCTCTGTATAATAATTATCAGCATTATTTATTTGGTATTCCCCCACTCTGTGAAATCATTCCACGCATTAAATTTTTAACCTCCTCCCAGTTTTTCATTCTCAACCACGTTTTATAGGCAGTAATAAATGTTTTAAGTTCCGAATAGGTAATTACACCCCTTGCTCTGAAGGAGGACTTTTTTTACTGCTTATCTCACTCATCCTGAGGGACCACGTTTCATTGACGGATGACGCCACGTAGGTTACCGTTTATATGTTTGTAATATTACTCCATATTGGGAATTCCCTGCATTGTCGGCGGCTGCATTCATTCGTGCTGTGTTTAAAAATATTCATGTCTCATTAGGAACTACGATGGATGGTAAAATAATTTCTTTTTATAATCTGACAACTATGCTCTGAAATAATATTTAGAGGTCTAAATTTGGTAATATTTTAAAACATGCCTTGCTCTGAATAATTCCGAGAAATACCTTTAGGAATAAATTTTACCAATATCCAAATTTCTACCAATTGATTGCCATGGAATGAAATGTACAAAGATTCAGGTATCTGACCATGAGTGATATATTTCCTCAGAAAAACATGTCACATCATGGCTACTAGATGGCATTCTTACATCTTTTTAGTCAATGAGTCCACTCTGCCTGGGAGGGATCCTTCCCCTCTTATTATTGGACTCTTCCAGGTAGGAACTCAACCGTGGAAAGGAAATATCCAACCTGTGACTGAGTTGGTCAACCACTTAACATCAACGGAAAAAAAATTTTTTTCTTCAGTAATGGTTAAATTTTAAAACAAATCCTTGCTTTGAGTTTACTTTGGAAAAATATGAACAAAATCTAAATAATTTAGAGAATGAAAACGAACAAAAATTGCTGTAAGGAACGAATTTCACTTTCATAGAGATAACATAGAATTCACGTTTTAGCGGGCAAAACACACCTTCGGTAGGAAATTGTTTAGAACATAAAACTTATTTTGTGATCAAATATAAACACAAAACAAGACACGTGTTCTTATTTCAAACACTTTTTTCGTTTAGTGTACAAAAATAAACACAAAATTTATGCAAGATAGAAATATAAGCAATCAAAAAGGGGTGATAGTTGACTTCCCATTGGGATAACATGGAAAAATGACAAACGTATGTCATAATTGGTGGCTACTATCCAAGAAATTGCCATGGTAGTATAACTTTAAACAAGAATGTGGATTGGTGATAAAACTTGGAACAGAAAAGCAGATGTTGGTAAAAAAAAAAACTTTGATTATGAATCGGGGATGGTGGTATAACCGTCAACGGACTGATCTGGTTGATAAAAACATATGTGAAACGTAATGTACTGGACATGATGATTGTTAGCATTGTGTGATAATATAGACAGTAATCGCATATAATACACAGGATGGTCAAGTCGGTAGCACGATGGATTCGTAATTCTTTAGTCGTAGGTTCGATTCCCCATTGTGTCGCCATTGAGATTTATTTCTGTTATACAGACTATGTCAGTGCTGGGACATAATCCTATGCTCGTCGACTCAGCAATAACGACCAGATCCTTCGAGCGAAGGGGATTATTCTGAACCAAAGGAACAGAGAAAAATACAGTTGTTTACCTTCTCAAAGCCATGGTGTTGGGCAAGAACCCTGAGCTGGAGATGTTTGAGATCCCCTTCAATGTTATCTGGGATAAGGTGAGAGCCACTCTTTTTAATAGACCTGCTATTAAAGAAATTTAAAGTCAATCTCGACAAAAGGTACTTGCCTAGTGGCGAAACCTGTTCTGTACCATGTGGTTACAATGGCCTTAACTTAGATTTGGTTATTGACCTAATGTCAATTGTTTTTTGCTTCAATTGTTTTTTTTATAAAATTTTGTATATTTAAGTACTACTTACTACGGTGGGCGGTACTAACAAAAATGTGAAAATACTTACCTTGTACTTACCCATGATGATATATCTTTGTAGCGATACCTAAAGTGTAAAACTCTAGAAAAATTGTAAATTTGAAGTGTAATGTGAAAAAAACTTGTGAGTTCTGAAAATTTTAAAATATTTCAATCAAGATTTTTAGCATAGATTGGTAACTGAAATATTATGGTTTAGTAAAAGTTTGAAGTAATTCAGAGTGAAAAATCAAAGTGCAAGTAGTAAAATTCAGCAAAAGAGTTGGGGATCATGTCAATTATTCACATGTTCATAGTTGAATGGTGGATTATCTCTCGCACTGGGGATATATATTCCTTCATTGAACCTTGTAACATTGAAAATGTTGTGATTATCGTTACTCAATTCATTGTCATAAGACTTTTGTAATTATTTCCACTGTTAACGAAAACATAAATATTTTGTATTCACTTTTTGAAAACTGTAAATGATGTAAATAAAAATATTTTTATTCCTATCGATAGTTGTCTTTATTTATCCACTCAACGCCTAACGGTATAGTGCAATAACGACTGAACCACAGTATCATAACGACTGAACCACGTGGCAAAAAGATTCAACCAAGTGGTAAACGATTTCCAAGAAAAATGCTTCAATTCTTATAGGTAACGTTATTATCTACGGAAATATCCATTGGCAAAAAAGAATTTCATTAAACTATTGTCTCCATAAAAAGATTTCTTTGTTACAAGAAAATCTCTTTGTTTGACGCCACAGATAGCTTTGGTCTCGAATAACGAAGTAAAGCGATCATTTCTAATGAAATATGCATATTTTGCCTCAAAATTCTGTAAATTATCAAAGAATTACGGATCTGTTAAAATGGCTAACTAGATAGGAAAGGGAAAATTGGAAGTGACAAAGAGAGAGAGAGGGCTTGCTATAGGAGCAAATTTCAAATAAAAGTGAAGTGCAAGCGTTACAGGCACATAGTTCAAATCACAGTAACTGTTACAGTTTAATAACTCAAACACACACAAAAATTGTGTTTAATTCATTTATTGATAAAACAGAAGTTACAATTTTTTGGTACACAGACAGCTCTTGATACAAAATTTATTTTTTTGTCCTAATCTTTTCTCGTACTTGCGAAAATTTGTACGGTATTTTTCGTACTATGACACATGTTTTCCTACATGTTAGTATCGGTTTTCTGCAACTCTACACGTTTTCCATTCAAGTAGATGCATTTTTGGTAATCAGGCTAAAAAACCTGTCATGCCGTAAAACGATCGCCAGAGCATTAATCCTAATTTTTAATGCACAGATAGGGGACAAGACTTGTTTCCGCTGTCTTGCAATGACTTGCTTCCGTTGTCTTGCAATTTGCTGTGATTTTTGAGCATTTAGCTGAAAGAGAGAGCTGTTCTTGGAATGAACTTGAAAAAGGAAGAATAATTCTCGCAATCCAAAATGTGCTCTGAACGTGCTCTAACAACGGTTTTACCCTTAATTTATGCAGAAAATTTGTTTTTGCATGTCTGAGTGCATCCGAGTTCAATCTCCCTAGGCATATGGGGTGACTGGAAATCCACGACACTGGAATATCACGTGATCAACTTAGTCTGAGGTTACAGTCCGATTGTCATAGAAAAGAAGTGCTTATTCTTCAGTCGCTTGTTTCGGTCATCGTGTATAAATAACGTTCAAACTACATTTGGATTACCCCAAAAAGGTGAGCATTTCTCCTGCTTATTATTACTTGTAGCATGAAATATTTCCTATAGTTAGTGGTTTGATAAAGTAATTATTTAGTGCTTGAAAAGTGTTTTGAGTGCATTGCTCTCTTAGGCCTAGTTTTAACGTTTGAAAGATGGCATGATCTAAAACAAAATTATGTGCCAAGAATGTTGGCAAAATTTAGTATCTGAAAATTACTTTTGCAGTATATTATGTTCTTTCAGAAGCTGTGATGTGTTATGTGAGTGCAAAATTAATGAATTTTAGGATATCTTTCATGTTCTAGATTATGTATGAGTCTTTCAGGAAGAGATACATAATTTTCACTAAAATCAATTTACTAGATAAATGTTTTATAATGAACTGATATTACACGATCTAATATATTTCTTGTCACATCTTCATTGGGCATCTTTTATGAGTTGAAAAGAAACAAAAATGTGTAGTGAAATATTTACTTAATATATTCCAAAGCTGTGATATATATATATATATTGTTAAAATCAATATGCAAAAAATCGTAATTTTTTATGAGTTTTGTAATTTTCTGTATCATATTCTAAAATATTACTGCTAAATACAGTACAAGTTTTATTCAAATCTGTATATTCCACACTGTATTTGCATTATGTTGCCTCAGGGAAATCTTGCCCATGTTTGCACTGAAAATAATTTGTTGTAAACTATCTCAAATCTAGGTTTTTAGAAATATCAGGTTCAGTATTTAAATAGTTATGAAGGTAGAAATATTTAACTTAGCTCGTTCAAAATTGATGGAAATTAGTATGCGAACTGCTAAAATGTATTCATACTTTTCACAGCATTTATCACTAAAGTTTAATGTACAGGTTATTGCTTCCATTTCAACCTGTTTACGCGACAGCAGTTATATAAAGTGGAATAACTGTTATTAAATATTCCATAATTAAATACCAAACGTGCAACATAGCTACTGTCACAATTTTCCTTAATAATTTTAAGAAGTTATTGCGCTGTAAAATCTCGATTACTGCTTGCATACCATGGAAATTTATCTAATAAGTGACCGCTGAAAGTATATATTTTTTAAATTATATTTGGGTCCTGCGATTTCTTTTCCAAAAGATTAAAAAAATTAATCAATAAGTAAATATTAAGGATACCGCAACTGGTAAGTAAATGAAAACCAATGGTGTATTCTGAATCAATGCCTTGCAGTTGTTAAATGTTTATAAAAAAACATAAAAGAATTTAAAAATATATATATTTGTATATACATTTCCCAAACCACCCATTTAAACACACGTTTGGTTTTTCTGATTTTGCTCTTTATTTCAAACACTATACTATTATGCCTTTAATTTTTTTAAGGAAACGGCTGATTTTTTAAGAATTATCACAAATTAGATTAAATGGGGAATGAAGAAAGAAAAATAAAATTAGGTTTCTTGAAAAAATTAGAGCGAAATAAAATTGCAAAAACGAGATACAAGGTTCTGTGCGAACGAATCGAGTGACGTTTGCAGCTACCGGTTCATCACGTGACGGCTGGATCGTGGACTGTCTTTCTCGTCGGCCTCTGGTAAACGTGCGTGGCCCACGCACGTTTATCCCTATGACGTCACTTTCGTCACCAAATCTCGGATGCCTAAACTCGGTCACCCAAACTCGGATGCACGCTATTTGCTACTGATTAATTATTTCCTTCATTATTACTCATAGCTCATATTTCATAACCCTTATCAATTGTTCCGGTATACCCCCACCGTTCAGATACTCGCGAATAAGTCCCTTGGTTTCTAAGTCTAGACTCCACCATTTTGAATCATGACGTCATACGCCCTCTGGTTAACCAATCATGTGGTAAACAACTCTCAGATTTCTCTATACTTTAAAATTTTGCTAAACGGCCTCTATGATGAACTGATGTATACTCCTGAAATGTTTATTTAGCTTAAATCGAAGTCAAATCTTGAAAATACTTAATTTCGACATGTTGGTCATGATGCAATCCATTCAAGTTCCGACAGGAGTTTTTGACACAGCAACAAGTGTGATGTGACGACTAAATTTTAGCACTCAGATAACGGCTGCTGATATTCTAACCAATGGGGAGACAGCTGGTGTCCTGGCCCTCCTTGGTAGTAGCTGACGGATCAGTTTGTCGTTGGTCACGATGGAGAAAACTACGCTATCCTTCGGTGAAGTTGTTCAATCTATGCTCGAGAGCGTCGGTATCCCATCGTACCAAAAGCCCATATCATATGAAGAATGTCTACAAATTTTAATGAATATATTAACAGAAAAAATTTTGCAAACCTTAAACGTCTATGTGATGGGGAGACCATCACCATTGAACTGGGCACATGAATATCTATGCAGAGTCTGTTTTGCAGACGAAATGGCAGTAAAACATGCAGAAAGCATGGACTACCGGAAGGCGTGGTGGAGGACGCTATGACCTCCATAGAAATAGGAAACATTGTTGAAGTGGTGGCATAACACAAGAAAAAAAGAAAAAGGTTCTTTTTAGAACCACTTCATTTTTGTAGAAAGGCTTACCAATCGTACAATTTCTACTTTCAGTTCGTTTTCGTAACTCTTCTATCTACACGAAGCGATTTTTCTATATCTCCATAGTCAACCCATTGTCTCCCTGATTAACAGAGTGAACTTTATACATTATATGGTGTTTAACCTTCAGTTAAAAAATGATAATTTTACACACTATGATAGGATTAACAACTCTTATAGTGTATTAGTTTTTGTTGCTACCTCTCCACTTTTAAAATTTAGATGATACACATTCTTGTAGAATTAATTTACTCCCTCTCGTAATTTCACATACATTTATTAAAAGTATCAGTTTTTTTCATTTTAATCAACAGTAATGGGTATATTTTGGAGAAAATCAAAGGGACAAATTTCTTGCTTCCTCACGAGGAAATGGGAAATCTGAGCTTAAAGATCAGTCCACCCTTCCGTCGTATGGCATTCATATTCCACACAGTCTTAATAATTTTCTTTCATTTTTTATTTCAGACATGGAGAAACAAATTTTCTGCATAAATTAAGGGTAAAACCATTGTTAGAGCACGCTTAGAGCACATTTTGGATTGCGAGAATTATTCTTCCTTTTTCAAGTTCTTTCCGAGAACAGACCCTCTCTTTCAGCTAAATGCTCAAAAATCACAGCAAAAGAATTACGGAAACAAGTCTTGCAATGATTCCTCCCCTATTTGTGCATTAAAAATTAGGATTAATGCTCTGGCGATCGTTTTACGGAATGACAGCTTTTTTAGCCTGATTACTGAAAATGCATCTACTTGAACGGAAAAAACGTGTTCAGTTGCAGAAAAGCGATACTAACATGTAGGAAAACTTGTGTCATAGTACGAAAAATACCGTACAAATTTTCGCAAGTACGAGAAAAGATTAGGACAAAAAAATCAGTTTTGTATCAAGAGCTGTGTATCAAAAAACTGTAACTTCTGTTTTATCAATAAATTAATTAAACTGAATTTTTGTGTGTGTTTGAGTTATTAAACCGCAACCGTTACTGTGACTTGAACTAAGTGCCTGTAACGCTTGCACTTCACTTTTATTTGAAATTTGCTCCTATAGCAAGCTCTCTCTCTCTTTGTCACTTCCAATTTCCCCTTTCCTATCTAGTTAGACATTTTAACAGGTCTAAAGTTTGCCCATCCTTTTCAAGCAGCAAAGATAAGGAAATGTTTTTTATTTGGTTCACCATGCATTTTAGCTATGTTGCGTGAATTTCTCCTAGGATCGAAAATCGGTTACCATCCGTTCAAATTTACAATATTTTACAGAATTTTGAGGCAAAATATGCATATTTCATTAGAAATTATCGCTTTACTTCGTCATTCAGGACCAAAGCAATCGGTCGCGTCAAACACAGAGATTTTCTTGTAACAAAGAAATCTTTTTATGGAGACAATAGTTTAATGAAATTCTTTTTTTCCAATGTATTTTTCCGTAAATAATAACGTTACCTATAAGAATTGAAGCATTTTTCTTGGAAATCATTTACCAATTGGTTGAATCTTTTTGCCACGTGGTTCAGTCGTTATTGCACTATACCGTTAGGTGTTGAGTGGATAAATAAAGACAACTATCGATAGGAATAAAAATATTTTTATTTATATCATTTACAGTTTTCAAGCAGTGAATACAAAATATTTATGTTTTCGTTAACAACGGAAATAATTACAAAAGTCTTATGACAATGAATTGAGTAACGATAATCACAGCATTTTCAATATGTAAAATATTACGGGAGTTTTTTGCAGATATTCTGACACCTTATATTTTCAAAGTGTACTTATGTATTTTAGGGTACACAAAGAAACTCACAAACCATATGCTTCACTGAGCCTGTTGTATCCCACGATAAGAGTGGACCGCTGCGTTACAAGGTTCAAAGAAGGATAATATATCCCCAGTGCGAGAGATAATCCACCATTCAACTATGAACATGTCAATAATTGGCATGATCCCCAACTCTTTTGCTGAATTTTACTACTTGCACTTTGATTTTTCACTCTGAATTACTTCAAACTTTTACTAAACCATAATATTTCAGTTACCAATCTATGCTAAAAATCTTGATTGAAATATTTTAAAATTTTCAGAACTCACAAGTTTTTTTCACATTACACTTCAAATTTACAATTTTTCTAGAGTTTTACACTTTAGGTATCGCTACAAAGATATATCATCATGGGTAAGTACAAGGTAAGTATTTTCACATTTTTGTTAGTACCACCCTTCGTAGTCAGTAGTACTCAAATATACAAAATTTTATAAAAAAAACAATTGAGGCAAAAACAATTGACATTAGGTCAATAACCAAATCTAAGTTAAGGCCATTGTAACCACATGGTACAGAACAGGTTTCGCCACTAGGCAAGTACCTTTTGTCGAGATTGACTTTAAATTTCTTTAATAGCAGGTCTATTAAAAAGAGTGGCTCTCACCTTATCCCAGATAACATTGAAGGGGATCTCAAACATCTCCAGCTCAGGGTTCTTGCCCAACACCATGGCTTTGAGAAGGTAAACAACTGTATTTTTCTCTGTTCCTTTGGTTCAGAATAATCCCCTTCGCTCGAAGGATCTGGTCGTTATTGCTGAGTCGACGAGCATAGGATTATGTCCCAGCACTGACATAGTCTGTATAACAGAAATAAATCTCAATGGCGACACAATGGGGAATCGAACCTACGACTAAAAAATTACGAATCCAGCGTGCTACCGACTTGACCATCCTGTGTATTATATGCGATTACTGTCTATATTATCACACAATGCTAACAACCATCAAGTCCAGTTCATTACGTTTCACATATGTTTTTATCAACCAGATCAGACCGTTGACAGTTATACCACCATCCCCGATTCTTAATCAAAGTTTTTTTTACCAACATCTGCTTTTCTGTTCCAAGTTTTATCACCAATCCACATTCTTGTTTAAAGTTATACTACCGTAGCAATTTCTTGGATAGTAGCCACCAATTATGACATACGCTTGTAAATTTTCCATGTTATCCCAATGGGAAGTCAAATATCACCCCTTTTTGATCGCTTAAATTTCTATCTTGCATAAATATTGTCTTACACTAAACACTACACTACACTACTTGTTTCGTGTCGTACACTAAACGAAAAAAGTGTTTGATATTTTGTGTTTATATTTGATCGCAAAATAAGTTTTATGTTCAAAACAATTTCCTATCGAAGGCGTGTTTTGCCCGCTAAAACGTGAATTCTATGTTATCTCTATGAAAGTGAAATTCGTTCCTTACAGCAATTTTTGTTCGTTTTCATTCTCTAAATTGCTTAGATTTTGTTCATATTTTTCCAAAGTAAACTCAAAGCAAGGATTTGTTTTAAAATTTAACCGTTACTGAAGAAAAAAATTTTTTTCCGTTGATGTTAAGTGGTTGACCAACTCAGTCACAGGTTGGATATTTCCTTTCCACGGTTGAGTTCCTACCTGGAAGAGTCCAATAATAAGAGAGGAAGGATCCCTCCCAGGCAGAGTGGACTCATTGACTAAAATGATGTAAGAATGCCATCTAGTAGCCATGATGTGACATGTTTTTCTGAGGGAATATATCACTCATGGTCAGATACCTGAATCTTTGTACATTTCATTCCATGGCATAAATCAATTGGTAGAAATTTGGATATTGGTAAAATTTATTCCTAAAGGTATTTCTCGGAATTATTCAGAGCAAGGCATGTTTTAAAATATTACCAAATTTAGACCTCTAAATATTATTTCAGAGCATAGTTGTCAGATTGTAAAAAAAAAATATTTTACCATCCATCGTGGTTCCTAATGAGAAATGAATATTTTTAAACACAGCACGAATGAATACAGCCGCCGACAATGCAAGGAATTCCCAATATGGAGCAATATTACAAACATATACACGGTAATCTACGTGACGTCATCCGTCAATGAAACGTGGTCCCTCAGGATGAGTGAGATAAGCAGTAAAAAAAGTCCTCCTTCAGAGCAAGGGGTGTAATTCCCTATTCGGAACTTAAAACATTTATTACTGCCTATAAAACCTAGTGGAGAATAAAAAACTGGGAGGAGGTTAAAAATTTAATGCGCGGAATGATTTCACAGAGTGGGGGAATACCAAATAAATAATGCTGATAATTATTATACAGAGCAAACAGTGTAAATCCCGTGAGATAAAATATTAATTTCTGCTACATTTAATTCTCGCATTATAAATTCTATTGGCAAGCGTAAATAAAACTTGGTCCTCAGAGGGGTGTGTGATAAAAATTTATTCCAAAGAAATACACGACAAATAATTAAACAGAGCAAAGAGGTGTATTGTAAATGTTTATTTCAAGTTACGCAAATGGTAGGACTTTCCACAGATTGTTGAAATATTGCTTTTCGTAGCGACGACCATTAAAACGTGGTTCTGTGAAAATGCAGGATGATGGGGAAAACATCAGTCAGAATGTGGGCATGATAAATGGGACGAAAACAGTTATTTTTCCCACTTAATGATTACTGCGATGTCTGTCTATGAAACGTGCTTGAGAATGTGAGAAAAAGATATAAATTAATAGCTTGGTCTGTTGACTCAGAATGGGAAAAGTGTATCCATATACGCTGATAATTATTATTCAGAGTTAGAACCCCCCCCCCCCCCACTTTATATTACACAGCACAATGTTAAAACCATTTACGATGATTTTTGAAATGGTTATGCATGAAAGATGTAGGAGGAAATACGAAAACGTGGCGAAAGTGTCACCATTTGATTCAAAGGATTATAGCTGTTTCGTTAAATGTGGGAAATAATTATCAATAGCAAATAGCGTGCATCCGAGTTCAATCTCCACTCACCCATGGCAACGAACCGATAAGAAAACAGTCACGAGAATGTAAATAATTAAAATAATACGAATTATTATACAGAGATGTGTGATTCCTCCCGTTTGGAATAATATTTCTTAATTACGAGTCAGTCAGTCTACGATTCAGTTTGTAAAACCATCCGACAATAAAACGTGGTCCACAGGAGACGTGAGATAGGGAGGGGAAAAATCAGACACCGACAGAACATGGACTCGATAAATTGTACGAAAACGGTTATTTTTTCCAAGCAATGATTACGGCGATGTCTGTCTATGAAACATGCTTGAGAATGTGCGAGAAAGATAAATGAATCAGCCATAGTAATTAATTTTTAATACTCAGTTTGGGAAAGAATATCCAAATAAAATACCCTGATAATTATTATACAGAGTAAGGATCCCCACTTTGTATTCCAAAATATATTTCATTACACAGGACTTTTCAGATTTTAAAACCATCCGTCAGTAAAACGGCATATGGGGTGACTGGAAATTACCAATTACAGGATGTGTAAAGGATGAAAACGGGACGAAAGAACCGGAAATGACCAATAACCTTTTAATGGAAAGGCGAATGCTGAGACCGGATGTGAACGTGACCGTAACGGTGACCTTGGGGACTTTTCAGGGTCAAAACTGCCCAGGTTGTCTTTACACTACTCACGTGTATTAAGCGGTGTTTGTAACAAGTGTTAGTTATTTTCAAACTATTGAGTTTACTTACCTGTAGGAGACGTTGTCCATTGCCATTGCAGCTACCAATAACAAATGGGCCTATCATCCCTCCCCAAAGGTCAGTGTCAGTACCGACTTTAGCATTGAAGTTGCTTAGAACAAGGGTAATATCTCCTTTCTTGACCGAATTGAAAATATCCTAAATAACCTTACAGTTATATATATATGTCTGTAAAACCTATCTTTCTCATGACCATCGACATCATCAGTGGGGGTACAATAACAGATAACATTCATGTCTTAATGCTTGTCTGAAATTTAACTGGTAGAAACTTTCATTATAGGAACTAGCATACTTTCATATAGTATGCTAGCAAAGCATCACTAACGTGTCTGCTGAGAAGCAGACTTATGCCTTGGATATGCTTTCCATTTTCCCTCCCTGAAAAGAGATTAAGATTACTTTTAAGCATCTGACCTTTATCTGTCCATCTGGTCTCTTGCAAGCCGAGAATATATAAGTTATAATGGTGGAATTCTTGTGTGAGGAATGCTTGTGTGTGTGTGTGAGATTGGGATAGCAGGAAGCCCATTGTTGAAGGGTTTCTAACCTTCCCATCACATTTTATCACATCTTGTGTGAGAACATCAGGAGAATAATCTCTGTGCGAATCCTCATATTCCAACTACCTATAGCAGGAAAGTTGGGTTGGGTTGTTTCACCTCTGAGAGGCACTTTTTTCAACACCATGGGCTAAATGGCCAGGTCACAAGAACCCCGAAGGCTCAGAGAAGGTTGGGGGAGGGGACCCACTGGAACAGCTGTTGGGAGACAGGTGGTAGTCTCCCGTCAAGACCATCCAGTGTGATCTTTAATGTGCACAGGGTATGGCTATCCCACACACGAGGCCACGGCTTAACATCTCATCCGACGGACTGCGGCCTTTCCAATGCCATCGGTGTCCCCTACTGACCAAGGGCAGGGTGAGAAGTTTTGCGGAGATTAATCTCAACGCTAACCCAGCTGGGACTCAAACCTGGGAACTACGGATTACAAGCGTGCTACCGACTGAGCCACCCGCACCCTAGCAGGAAAGTAGTTAGTGGAATGTTAAAGGAAACTTTGTTTATTAAGAAAGGGAATGCCAACAATATCAAACAGCCCCCTATTCTGAAGCATGGGGAGAAATATCTTTCCCCCCCCTACTAAAGGCTGAAACCATCTGTACTGGAAGGCTTTCTCCAATATAGGTTTGACATTGCTCGTAGAAACAAGGATTCAAATACCTGCGATGGCCTCAGATTGTGTTACCCACCAGGTGATAAAATGTATCCTGTGAACCTATTCATTTGGGGCTGTCAACCTACAAACAGGAGATATAGGGGAACAATCAATTGATATTTCCCCTTCTTAGGGGGAACGAGAGCACGGGATCAATTTTTTTATAGCCCATGATACTCCCCACGTTGCAAGCTTTCATTTAAACACATAAATTATTAAGTGTCTCCATCGTATCCGAAAGGTATGAAATCACAACTATTTTTGTTATGAACAGATCCCTATCTGTTGATAACTTGAGAGACATATTTCTCCAGAAGAACTACGAATGTCACCAGTGTATTGTATTGACCTTGGTAGGTCGCTTTCGTTCTTAAGAAAAAGAGGCTGCAGAAGCGCGACCAATTTCTTGTCCCAAGAGAAACATTTAGGGACATCCGTAGATTGCTCTACATCCGTACTTCGAAGGAGCCCGACGCCGCTTCAAGGGGCACGAGTCCCCGTGGAACGGGGCTTGCCGAAGCGTTCCCCATTAGCACACGGGAGGAGCAAGCTACTGACCGCCCCCTGGTGTCCAGGAAGGCCCTAATGTCTTCCCACACTGTTTCTGAGAGCAATAAGTCCAGGAAAGAAAACGAAATTCACAGTAAGGAGCCGCGGATCCCACTTCCCCGAAATCCTGGGACCACGTTGGTCGTGCAGATTTTTGGAAGCCCCTGATTGGACCCAAACCGAGAAACTTGGATCAGAAGACTAAGGTCGACCAATAACAATGAGGGAGGGCCAACAAAGGATTCGACGTCAAAAAAAGGGAAGAGTTTTCCCTTCAAAAAGGAGCAGAGAAGGAGAAGAGAGGAGAAGGAAAAGTCGAGGAGAAAACAAGTGCTCTTGTGTTGTCCTACTGCGAAGAGAGCACGCCTAGTCCTCTCCAAAAATGCTGGCATTGCCCTGATGTAGGAGAACAAGTCGCCCAGAGATGGTGATTGTGCGCGAGATAAGCTATCAGCCTCGTAGAGTCAACATCTAAATAAGAGACTCCTCCTGATGATCGGGGATGCTGTGGACGGAACAATTACCATGCTGAAATGCTCTGTGGTCACCTGCTCCTGCTGATGTATGCTCCCACTTCCTCTTCAAGCGGCGTCGCGCAAAACCTTGATGGTTCCGGTTATGTTAGAGATTAAACACGCGGTCATGGACGAATGCTCTCCGGACTTTCACTCCCTGTTCGTGTGAGGACCACCAACTTCTGAGGCCATGATCATAATAAGAGGTAGGGAATGACCCCTTGTTTTCTTATGGTTAAGAAAGTCTCATAAACGCTTAAATCAGTTCTGTGCATAAAAACCAGCAGACAGAAGCAGCAAAAACAGGAAGGACTATAATCAGTCTTGGGCCAGATAGAAGCCCTGAAAACATTTTAATCAATTTTGTAAAATAGTTGTTCGAATTGTAAGAGTCAGCATGAACTTTAACTCAGGAGAGGAGAATTTACCTATTGTTTTGAGATCTCCTCTTAAGTTGTAAATATTTCCAACTATTAAATTGTTTGTTTATAATATAAGAAAGAATCAACATTGTTTTGTTAAGCTGCTCTAACAACTTTATTTGTATAGAAAATGAGTAACCACGGCCAACAGGTTTTCTTTAAAAACAAAACGCAGTGTAAAATAATATAGATATGCAAACATATTTAGAGGGAGAAGAATCAATTTACTTTTGCCCCCCTAACATTTTGACAAATCGACAAACCGACAAATGTCAAGCGAAAAGCAATAGCAAGATAGGAATTAAAAAACGAATGAAAAGGCAAAAGGCAAAGATAACTAGGTCTGACACCAGAAATTCATTCTTTGAAACAAAATATAGGGGGAATGAAAATTCAACGGGTTTAGACAATGGTGGCAGACTCTAGAAATCCAATCTGCAGGAACAATATGGAAAAATTCTAAAAAATTCCCCTTCAAAATGAATTTAAAAAAATCGAAAGGAAAAAAAAATACTTATTGTCATTATAGAGAGTCATCATTATGTTAACTGAATTTTAAAAAATAACGATAAATTATGACTATCAACAAAGTCATAACTGTTTTTTTTTTGTAATGCATGAAGCTAGTTAACTTTTAAAGCAGGTTTCTGAAAAATTTAAATATCTCTCAAGAATCTATCTAAGCCAAAATATTTTATTTATGCATCCCATACCATTTTGAACGCACATTGTTCATCTCGAAGTTGTCCATCAACCAATTTCTTAATTTCATTAACTTGATAATTACAAAACGAAAATTGATGAAATGTACAATTATGCAAAGAACTTAACCTGAAACTGAAAGAAGACTAATGTCTCTGCAATTATCTCAAGTGCTGTTATCACCTTTTCCGAAAAATATAGATAGTAATATCTCTAGTAAAAATCCTTAGGATCAATAACTTGAGAAATAACTCAAACATCCATGTGAGAACAGAAACATTCTCAGCTCTATGCATTTTAATAGTATTTTCATCCACCTTTGGAGAGTTCTGTAGTTTTAATTTTGAGGTAGTTATAGTAACTTCAGATCGTGATATAGGATCAGCATTAAAGACATAAATACAGGCAACCTTCATTTACAAGCAATGGAAGCAGAACTAACAAATTGTTTGGAACAGGAGTGACAAACTTAGCGAATAATCACTAGGTAAAAAACCGTATTCTTAATGGGTCTCAGGAAAAATTATCAATTTAAAAACAAAAATAATCAATGGATTGGGAAAAAAAGCTATAAATTTGAGTAATCAAAAAATGTCTTGATCAAGAACAAAAAACATCCGTTTATAAATGTTATTATTATTAGGAACTGACTAAATCGTTTAGTTATGCATCTAAAAATGTTTGGCCAAAAAAATTCGAAGAAATGAGCCGTAGTCGGTATATTATTAGTTATATAAGCCGCAAAGATCTTTCGCAATGAGCCACCGGTTGAACGGGCCTGATTTAGAATATCTTTAATATGTTCTGCCTGGTTAGTCATGACAGAATACTCACTTTCCATAGCCGTACCATTTTATCCCTCAATCCCTGCGTGCCAGTCTGTTTCTTCCGATATAAAATTTTAACTATCTGGTACAAAAATATTAACTATCTTCTTTTTTCATTATCTAGCTGCTTCCTCCACTCTGTCAGCTGAGCTATCAAGCCAGAGATTTCAATAAGTAGTCAAATGATCCTTTACATATTTATTAAGCTCTTTGTGATTCGGTCTCTTAGGGTGTTGATTCAGTTTATCCCTGAATTTTTTTTTTCTTTCAGAAATAAGCTCCGTAGCCTTATCACTCTAATAACTTTTTCTCCTCTACTTTCTTTTTACTTAAATGAGTACTGTCAGTATTAAAAAAGCCGTTCTAAAATGGTTCCCTTCTTCCTCAACTTCAGTAGTAGGCAAACCATGATTGTCATAATGACTAAGTAATCTATTATGGTTCGATTTGGCAATATGTGGGCCATTCAGAGTTTCAGTGTTAAAAAAATTCTTTTAGTCTTAGCACAATCGTTTAATACAATTTCAGCTCCTCTATATGACCTGGTATTCCTAACAGAACTAACACATTTGCTATTAATTCGTAATTTCTCGCATTCCGGCAACTCATCTAGAGAAACCCGTTTGTATTTATATATATATCCAGGTCTTTGTAATAGTTTTAGTTTACTGTTAAAGGATTAAATTTACTGACCATAGGAGAATAATCAATTTATTGTTTACGCTAATTTACTGCATATTAATATTTAATATTTATCTTGTACTCAGGGAAAAACAATCTGGTGCTTCAATATTTAAAGTTTTTCTATTGAAAACTTTCCAAATTTTCTTTTTGAAATCGTCGATTTTTTTCAATCAATTTAAATTTTAAGATTTAGGAAAAGGCTGACTTTGCCATTCACCAGAAACGAAAATCGCTCCACGAGCCATGAAAATTCTCTCGCTCACTGGCTATATAATGTGAATGTTAAATGTAATCCATTTTCAAGCCTAGATTCATCTAATGACATTTTAAACTAGAAGTTATCAAGCTTACAATTTTTTTTTCGTTTCGTAATATGGAAGGGTTAATTAAAACTAAACAATAAAAATCAGTAAATTAACAAACCAGTAACTTAAAACTAAACAATGTAAAATTAACCTTTAATCTTCCATACTCACCACTAGTTGCTAATTTACTTATTTACTCATTACTGATTTACTCGCTTTTTAACATCCCCTCGTTTCCAAGGGTTCCTCTAAATAATTCAGGTGGATAAAGTTGTTTCCAAGGGGAAAACTCCACTCTCTATGAGGGATTCAATTACATATATTTTCTAAGACCGTCCTCGAACGTCAGGGACTCAAATAAGTCAAACCCCCCCATACCGGTGAAACTCCACAATCAAGCTCTGCGTACGCCACTTAAAGTTGTTACATATTTTGGATAAAATGCCCCTCTACTTCAAATTGTGTTTGTTCCTATACACCCCTTCTCTTACTTCAATATGGAGGGGCGGGTATTCGCTCAGTCGATAGCACGACAAGCTCAAAATCTGCAATTCCCACGTTAGTTCCAATTGTACTAGTGCTCAGATTTCTCTCCGCCTACCCTGTCCTTGGTGGGAAAGGAGACACCTTTGGGCTTGGAATAGACTCTGTCCGTTGGATTGGAAGTTAAACCGTGGTTTAACTTCCAATCCAAGGGACAGAACCATTAATGCATGCTCGTGTATAAGATATGTTCTCAAAGCACAGAGGATCGTCTGTGCTGGAGAGCATAGCCTATACAAAATAAAGAAGCATGCTAGATGGCTTTGACGGGAGGCTACTATCTGTTTCCTAACAGTAGGTCACTTTTCTCCAGCATTCTCTGAGCCCTTGGGGTTTTTGTAACCTGACTATTTAGCCCATTGTGCCCATAAAAGTGCGCTCAGAGGTGAAACAACCCAACCCTACCTCAATGTCTAATTCAGCCCTTACTGTATCATCCTTCACAACCAATAGGAGCAAGAGGTACCCAATAGATCATAAAAGGGTGAACTCAAAGATGAAGAAAAAATAATTGTGGAATTAATATTGTTATTTTTTCTTTTCTTCCATTAGCTTTATTTATATAGTTTCATATACACATCATAGAGTAAGGGGAGTTTTGCATCTGGCTGAGTCTATAGATTTAGTGAAGTTCAGCAAATGGTATCTTCCTTCAGAGGTTGGTTGTTTCTTTATTATTAAGCGTTGTGCTACCGAATTACCTTCACTCCAAATCTAGTACTACCTGCGAAGTTTTCTTATTCTTTGATTATACACGGCAGCACATTCATTTCATTGTTCAGTTTCTTTTTCTTTTCATCACATTGTTCTCACATTAGCGAAACAAAAACTACTCATCACATCCTAGCTCGAAAGAATGTACCTACAAGAAGCGGTAAATGCACGCTAGCCGAATATTTTGTTTGCCCTTGGCCACAGTTCTTTGCCCTTTCTAAACTGGTCTCTCTTTCGAAAAAGCAACAACGTTGTTCCAAATTCTCAGTTTTATACCTTAAGTGATTTCTAATGACATTTGGTTGCCATTTTATGAATCGAAATTTTTGCTTGCGCAAGAAATCGCTTCATGTGAAATCAACCCTATTCACAGGATTCCTGAACTTGAATGAACGCTGAAGGAAAAAATTAAGAGATTGTCTAAACAATTAAAGAATAATAAATTTATCTCTTTAGTACATTTAACTCTTCCATTTTTATACTAGAAAAGACAAATTATCGTCTCACAAACAATCGAAGTCATTTGCTAACTTAAAACTGGATTTATTTGTATATACAATACATGTTCTATGCCAAAATATGTATTGTACATAGAAATAAAATCCCGAAGTATCCATAAGCTACGGAAGCCCAACCAGACTGTAATTGAGTCCTCTAAACTCATCCATCTTGAAAAGAATTTGGTTTTGCCCTGAGTGTGTATGACAAGTGCTTAAAAAACTGGTTAGCCGCTGATGGTGTAGTGGTTAGCATACCCTGAATGTTTCTGAGAGAATACCTCTACAGTACATTTTTCTGTGATATTTATTATTGAATTATTTATAAAAAGCTGTGAGCATGAGTTATAAATATTATTACCATTTTTTCAGATGTGAATTTTTTTCAGAAGTGTTTCTGTTCTAGAGGACAATTTCCTCTGATAGTTTATTACTGAATCATTTATCCTGAACAAGGGCTAATGCATTTGTCGATTGTAAACCATTTTATTGCAAATTTAAATGTTTTCAAAATATCTTGAATACTATTATTTACCATAAGAAATTCCCTATAAGACGAAGCATATCAGTGGGATAATATTTGTTTCTAAGATACGTTAGTTAAATGACATCCATAGCATTGTTATACCAATAATAAAAATAAAATTATACTACGCTGGTTGACACCATTCAGGTAACAACGTTTTTCATCAAATATTTTAATATTAACAACATCCCAGAGATTCCCGCCTTTGCTGGCTTGTGTATACTCTAATCCAGGGGTTCTCAACCTTCTGTGGTTCACCTACCCCCTGGAAATGTGTATGTAACTGGCGTACCCTTGTATTTATAGATAAAACCATAATTATAGTATAACAATAGAAATAAAATAAAACATATATACAGGGTGATTCAAAATTCTTGGGCCAAACTTTAAGGGCTGATAGAACACACCTAAACAAGCACTTTTCGTCATAGAATTTAGCGTCATTTATTTTTTTTCGTCAAGCACTTTTCGTCATAGAAAACCATGCATTCTATGAATGCATGGTCGGAACTCAAGCGGTGAAGTGCTAGAGGGCGCTTTCCCATACGGCATTTTCACAATTGCATTTCACATACGGAGCTGCGGACGAAAATGCGAGGGAAGCCGAAAGACTGTACCGGGAGCGCTTTCCGACCAGACGCGTGCCTGATCGTAAAACCTTTCAGCGATTGCACTGGTATCTGTGCGAAACGGGCTCCTTTGTCAGCAGCTTGCAGGATACAGGGAGTGCAAGGAGTGTGAGAATGCCGCGTGTTATAGAGGAAATTCTACGTAGGGTTGGAGATCGTCCTGAATGTAGCACGCGAGCAATTTCCCATGCCATAAGTGTGCCCCAATCGACGGTGTGGCGAGTTCTACAAGACGAACTATTACACCCCTATCATTCACAGAGGGTGCACGCCTTGACACCTGCAGATTATCGGCCTCGTGTCGATTTTGCACAGTGGATCCTGCAGCAGACTGCAGCGCAACCGGACTTTGATGCACATGTCTTATTCACTGACGAATGCACCTTTACACGTAAGGGCATTTTTAATATCCGCAATTAACATGGGCCACCAGTAATCCGTACGCCATACGTCCACATTCGTACCAGCGGCGTTTCTCCATAAATGTTTGGGATGGAATCCTCCGAGACCATTTGATTGACCCAAACCTTCTGCCACCCCGACTGAAAGGGAGAACGTACCTTGTATTTTTACAAGAAGTCTTACCAGAATTACTGAACCGTGTTCCAGCAAATATTCAAACAGGTATGTGGTTCCAACATGACGGAGTGCCACTCCATTTCAGCGTGGATGTGCGGAACGCCTTGGATGCAACATTTCCAGGACGATGAATTGGTCGGGGTGGTCCCATCGCTTGGCCGCCACGATCTCTCATGTCTGGACTTTTTCCTATGGGCCCATATGAAAAGCCTCATCTACGATCGCCCCATCGATTCCAATGAGGACCTTGTTGCCAAGATTTCTATTGCCGCTGTACGAAAAATGCCTGGTGTTTTCGCCCATGTACGCCGATCACTACATGGAAGGTGTGAAGCCTGCATTAATGTTGGCGGTCGCTCTTTTGAACAGGTTCTGGAATTTCTTCAATAAAATTCTGTACTTTCTGTTCTGTAATTTCTGCAAATATTTCAAACCTCTTCTGTCATTCTCGTGTTTCTTCATTTCCTGACACAGTAACTGCTAACCCCTAGCGCTTCACCGCTTGAGTTCCGATCATGCATTGTATGACGAAAAGTGCTTGTTTAGGTGTGTTCTACCACCCCTTAAAGTTTGGCCCAAGAGTTTTGAATCACCCTCTATATATATATATACACACATTATTAGCGACTTTGAGCTCTCACGGCGTACCCCAAAAAATTTTACTTCGTACTCCCAAGGGGTACGCGTATCCCACGTTGAGAACCCCTAGTCTAATCTCTAGTATCCTCATCATTTTGATTTGTGCACGATTAGTGAGACCTATCAGTATAGGATATACCTGTATTAAGTGCTGCATTGTGTTTCTTTTTGTGACTGATATGCATCTTTTACTTATTTCATCCACAAGTGTTGGATATTATTTTCTTCAATTAAAAGTGTAGTGCTTCTTTTTATGTTTACTTTCGCGACTGCAAACTGTAGTTGCGTTGATGAATGTGATTTTAGTATAACTGATTTATAATCAGACTATGTTCTTATTCATTTTACTTATTTTCTTCAACAAATGCTAGAATAACTATTTTTAATATTTATACCTTTTATTTATTACCTCTTCAAGGTGAAGAGGAGACTGAATGCGTTATATGTGACAAAGTGTTGGTGCAATTGACTTTTCACAAGTGTATATATTTTTTTTGGTACGAGTGGAACGTTTCAACATGACTTCCAAAGGGAAGGTTAAACTCAATATTTCCAGCAACATTAGCAGCAAACTTAGGAAAAGATAAAGTCTTCGTAATACTATAAATAATACTGCGATAATCACAGACTCGATTATTAAGCCTAACTCGTCTAAATCCTTCCTCACCTGAAAGTATCCTCAAATAAGATTTACATCTCACTTCTGATTCGGAAAAACTCTCCAAGAAAATGTGAAATAAGCAATAATAGCTCATTGAACTCATTTGATCAGTGGTTCTCAACCTTTTATGCTTCACGTACCCCTTGGAAATGTGTATGTAACTGGCGTACCCTTTGTACAGATAGATAAAACTATAGTTATAGTATAACAATGTGAATAAAATAAAACATATATATATATTTAACACATATCTAGCTACTTTTGAGTTCTCACGGCGTACCCCAAAAAATTTTACCGCGTACCCCACGTTGAGAACCCCTACATTAGATGATTGTGATCAAAGTGTTGTAGTAATCAATAACCAAAATGTCTCTGATAATACAAATAATAAATGTTCTGATATGTTACACAAAACTGGAGAAGTCATAATAACTGGCATAGATGCTAACCTAAAGAATATAGAGATGAAAGAAATAACTTTATTTTTTAAAACTCTGCTTGGAGATTACAGAGAAGGAAATTTTAATGCCAAAGGCACGCTATATCTGCTGCCTAACAACCATGAACAAAGATCAAAAATAATACAAATTGACAACATACTTGGCATTAAAGCTAGCTGAAGCTGTGCATGAATATCATACATTGGGAATGGTCACAGGAGTCGACCAAAACATGGATGAAAAACTTATTCTAGAACTAACTAAAGACCAAAATGTTACCAAAATCAGGAGAATGCTCCATTTTTAGCCTCATAATGACTCCCCTTAAGGAGCTACTTGATTCCAACCAACAAAGTTATCTTGCATTTTAATCAGGAAAAACTACCTTCTTATATAAACATTGGATTTCTACTATATCCTGTGAAAATCTATAACATACCACCTTCAATCTGCACAAACTGCTTTTGTTTTGGCCCTATACGTATACCTGTCACGAAAAACAAGATGCCAAAGATGGAGTGGAAACATAGTTACAAAATCTGCACAGAAACTATATTCAAATGCCCAAAATAGTTCTGAAAACCATCCTGCAACATACGCAGGCTGTCGCATTCGTCTTAGAGCTTGCAAAGTCAAACTATTTCAAACTACTGAAAACATCTCCTGGTCCAGAGCCTTCACCAAAGTGAAAATAATGTATGACTCCAATATTAATTAATCTAACTTTTATTATAAAACAAACTTTTATCCTAAATCTAAAACTACTGATAATCGGCATCATGGTAATAGAAATGAGACATAATTCACTAGTACATCAATCTACTAAAGACCTAGACTTTTCTAACTTACAGCATCGGATACAGAGGAAATCCATATCTTAGAACTTTCCACTTCTAAAATCTGTTATATGGAATCATCAACAACTTTCTATGAACTATGCTCAAGTGGTCAAAAAAATATAACAGGAACAAAATCATCTGTTAAATCTCAAGTGAATAAAATTACTACTACTGAAAAACCCATACTAAAAGAAATTGATAATGCAAAAAACATCATGATATCTATCCATAGTATTATGAAGGACTCTAGCTCGACAAATACAATTCTAAAGTTAATCCTATAACTCTTAAATATCCTGCTTCCTAACTCACCTGAGCTAACTTTAATTAATGATTTATTAAGGAACTTTGTATCCACAATATAAGCAAAATAGAATTTCCATATTAAAATGGAACATCAGAAGTTGGAAACAACGACAGCAAATTATTAAACATCTTGCTATATTAAATAATATATCAATATTTCCTTTACAAGAAATTAACACTTCAAACTTAATTGGGATATTTAATTTTATTTCTTATACCCATAGAAATCATTCTACTTTAAGAGGCGTCTGATCAATAAAAATATTCCTCACACCTTTAAATATACCCAACTTGCATCATAATTTAGAATTAATTGCCTGTGAAATCTACATAAACAATAATAAATTTATAATTTGTTCTATATACTATTCTGGAGGTACTCTCTCAAACCTAATTTATTTTAAACTATTACAATATTATTAATTTTGTTTCATATTTTCGTTAAATATAAAATAAATATTTCATTATTTAATTATATTATTAAATCATATTATTAAATCACCTCTTATTCTATGTGGAGACTAATTCTCACCACAAAATGTGAAATTCTTATAAAATAGATCAAAGAGGAAAAAGTTTGTTATATTCATTGAGAAAAATGAATTAATCATATTAAATGACTCAAACCCTACTTGTATAAATAATCCTAATATTCATTCTATCATTGATCTAACCATAGCACATCCTCATATAGCTCAATTTTTAAATTATGAAGTTATTCAACATTCACTTGGTAGTGATCATTTTCCAATTAAAATAAACTATACTTATTAAAATATTAAACCACATAAAAAGAAAAGCTTTAAAATTCTTCACTGGAATTTATTTTATAAATATTTAAATAATTTTAATCCGTTTACATTAAATTTGAATTGTAATAATTTTATTAATTTTATTTAAAAAAAGCAGAAAATATTTACCAATCTTTTTCAAAATTAAAAAAAGGTATCCATACACAATTCATATCAATAAACTAAGAGCAATGAGACCTGAAAGAAAACGAAAAACACATAATAGCTTTAGAGATTATTTAAATTTTAAACGTCCTTCGGAAAAAACTACAAAACAAATTAAATATTTAGATCATCAAAACTGGTATAACTTTACGGAAAAATTAACACCTTATACTTCAATTATAAATATATGGAAAATTTTTAAATCGATCAGCAATCCAATTAAAACTAAAAATCCTCTGCATTCAGAAGATCACTATTTCTCAAGAAAATATCACTATTTTTCAAGTGGCAATAAAACTTGCTGAACGCTATCAAAATGAAGATTAATCTCCAAATGAGAATAATAAATTTAAATACTACTAAAATATTTTTCTACATCGTTTATATTATACACGGAAAAACTTCCATCTAAATTATCCATTTACTTTATTAGAATTATTACATGCCATTAACAACTCTAAAAAAGTCATCTCCAGGCCTTAATGATATGTCATATTTATTATTAAAAAATTCCTATTTCCTGGCATAAATATTTATTAAAATTATATAATCAAATATGGCAACTTGGAAATTACCCTAATTCATGGAATTAAATCAAATTAATTTTTCTGCTTCAAATGAACAAACCTTCAGATGATATAACTTCCTATAGACCTATTAGCCTAACTTCGTGTTCCTAAAAAATTTTTGACACTATAGTGAATCAAAGACTTCAATGGTATTTACATAAAAATAATATCTTACATTCAGATATAGCATGCTATAGGTTTGGACACTCCTCTAAATATATTCTAATAAACTTAACAGCTGATATAGAAAATTCTTTCACTAATAAATCTTACACGATAGTGTAGGATGACCACTTCTGCTCATTCGTTTGCGGCAGCAAACGCAGTGAGGAGTCGGAAATGAAGGACAGACACAGAGGTTTCCAGAGTGACATTTATTGGAGATCATTACAACAAATGCTCAAACGTCCGCCCACCAACGTTGATACAGGCGGCACAACTGTGGAGTAGTGATCGGGGTACCTGCTGGTAAACACCGGGCTTGTCGCACACATCGGTGGCTGCGACAGACAGTCGGGCTATCAGATCCTCTGTGGAATGCACGGGCATCTCGTACATGACACTCTTCAAATGTTCCCACAGAAAGAAATCGATACAAGAAAGATCGGGCGATCTGTGGGGCCACGGGATGGAACCACCGCGCCCAATCCATCAGTTTCCAAAGCAATTCCAAATCCTGAAGCAATTCCGGCAAAACCTGTTGCAGAAAAATACGGTATGTTCGCCCATCGAGGCGGTCCGGCAGTAGAAGGGTCCAATTAAGTAGTCATGCACGATCCCCGCCCAGACATTGACAGCGAACCGTTGCTGGTTCGAATTTGGACGTGTACCATGGGGGTTCTGGGCCGCCCACAAATGCGCATTATGGACATTCACTACGCCTTCACGTGAGAATGTTGATTCATCCGTAAAGAGCATATGCATGGGGAAATCGGGATGTGCGGTACTTTGCTGCAGGAACCACTGTGCGAAATCCATGTGCAGGAAATAATCAACAGCTGTCAATGTCTGCACTCGCTGCAAGTGATAGGGGTGTAGCCCTTCTTCATGCAGTACTCGCCAGACACTGTTCCGATGCACACCCAGTCTCCGAGCGGCGGATCGCGTGCTTGTACCTGGGTTATCTGCCACCATATTCAAGATGTCCTCGCTCATAGCTGGCGTTCTGACCGTCCGTACTCGTCCGGCATCATGTCGACTGGCGTCGAAGGTGCCTGCTTCAGACAGCTGGCGGTGCAGTCGCGCAAACATTTTATGATCGGGCACACGGTTCATAGGATATCGCTCAGGGTAGAGCTTTGCGCCTCTCTACCATTGCCCCCTGCTACGCCGTACATCATGTGCAGATTGGCTTTCTCTGTGTTCGTAAACTGCTCCATCTCGTGTCCGGTCGACGCTGAGAATGCTGGGATTTGGCTGATTCAGCGTCCGCATATTCTATGACGAATATTGGTAGTTTTGGTGTACCTTCACGTTTGGGCCATGAATTCAGGAACACCCTGTATATTATATTTACCAAATCAATTGCTCATATTTTATTAAATTGCAGTATTCATCATTTTACAAAACAAAATCCCCTACTGGATCCTTCTGATAACATCAAATCGAATATTCATCTACTCATTCTCACTTTTCTTAAGCAATCCAGTCTTTACAGTCAATTTTAATCTCATTTTTTAAGCTTTCATGTCCTCTGAGAGTGCTTCCCCACTCTGATTTTGGTCAAACCGGAAGTGCGTCATCTACTTTGTGTTTAATTCGGTTGTTTTACCGCTGAGCAGCACTTTTTTGCACACCATGAGCTAAATGGCCAGGTCACAAGGACACCGAAGGTTCATAGAAGGTTGGAGGAGGGGATCCACTGGAACAGCTGTTGGGAGACAGAGGTAGCCTCCCATCGAGACCATCCAGTGTGTTCTTTAACGTGCACAGAGGTGTGGATCTCCCCCACACGAGGCCACGGCTTAACGTCCCATCCAACGGATGGCGGCCTTTCCAAGCCCATCGGTGTCCCCTACTGACCGTGGGCAGGGCGGGGAGTTTTGCGGAGATAAGTCTCTACGCTGACCCAGCTGGGACTCGAACCTGGGAACTGCAGATTACGAGCCTGGCGCGTTACCGACTGAGCCATCCCCGCCCCCTTCGTGTTTAGATTTAACCTTGTTTCTCATTGTAAACAATGAGATCTAATTACATAAATGATGATATCTATTACTATTGTACATTATATATTAGAAATGATAGAGTGAGAATTTATACAACTACAAATATTTTATATATTACACAAATTCACTTATATAACTTACAAACTCTAGAATATTTCTTAATTTATATTTAAAATATGTATATCTATTTCTTCCAATAACAGAATTAAAAAATTAACTACTGCAATATTTTAGATAAATGGAAAATACTTAATCCTTTTAATAGATAAACAACTTTTGCTGAATGAGCTATACTTTGGCATTCACAAATCGTTTAAAAGGAATATGAAGGCGACGACATCCCAGAAGATAAAAAAAATACGCTATTATAGGCAACATTATATGCACATTTCGAATATTCAATGGAAATTGGTCTACGATCCCACAATTCCTTGCAACATGGAAATTAATCTACGATCTCACAATTCCTTGCACATGCAAATTACTAATCCCTATAAAAACCTACGTTACTATTCAGATCACTCCATTTCGAAATTATTATTTACAAGAAGGGTTAATCTCATTAATTCGATTGAAGATGATAAGCCATCATCGTTTATATCATCGGTTCTTAGCTTTTCTTTAGTTAACGACCACTTCAAAATTTTACCAAGGACCCCCCTTAATTTTTTTTTATTTTTTTTTTTTGATTTGCGACATATAGGACAGAGAAGAATCCTAGAAGTTACTCCTAGCTTTTACAGGCCTTCTCATAGAAGAACCTGTCATATTAAGACCGAAGTCACTGCCTCAATTAGAGCTAACACAACACGCAAAGTTTGCCTTGCTGGAACAAAGGCTAAGCTCTCTAACCACTATACCAGGTAAGGACCGAATATTATTTTAGATCGTATTTCTCGTGAGAGCCTCTGACCAAGAATACGACAAGAGATGTGTACATTTCAGTTACGTGAATATGCATGTTAAAGAAATAATTGGAAATAGAACCATTTCCAGTTATTTCTTTTCTTGATTACATTACATGGCGTTGTTTTCAGAAGCCCGTAGGATATCACATAACTTTATGCCATTAATCATGCTCGGTCTGCTATACCTGTTGTGCAACAATTGCAATACAGTGTACCTCCCACTATATTAGGCTTCTGCGAACCACTGTTATATTTAATCGGTCCCATTTCCCTTTAGAGGCTTTCCATAATCCATCAACTATTCGCAAAGTCCGTTTCACGAGGAAAAGTCCATGGGCGAGGCATCCAATTGACTTCAGAGGAATGTCCTTGAATGGTATGTGCGGAATTTGGTTTTCTCTGCATTCCTTGATGATACATGACCATAGATACTGAGGTACAATTTGAAACTAATGTCAATGCAAACATATGGTGTTGACATCTGTACCATACAGGGCAAGCAATTTGTCCCTGTATAATGGCTCCATGTCGTTTGTCTGATAGTAGAGGGAGTTCACTTTGTCATTCTTTTCCACCCTATGGATTTGCAACTTCCCGTTATAGCTGTACCCAACCTTTGCCCATGAAACCTTTTGGAAAAATTTAAGTTGTACCCAACCTAATGACCATGAAACCTTTTAGAAAAATTTAAGCAGTACCCAACCTAATGACCATGAAACCTTTTGGAAAACGTTCAGCACATCCTCTGTATCACTTGTGATAAGCTGTTTGGTGAATTGTGCGGTAATATATTGGCCGGAACTTGTTACGCTGTCTAGATAGACGGTATCCCTCGTACAATGTGGCCACATTTTACCACTTGTCGCCTGCCTCTTATGGCAATTGATACGTCGTTCGGTATTCGGCGAGGCAGCAACTTGTGGATACAGGATTGATACATCCTCTGGCAATTTTCTCGGATGATAATTATTATGGTCAGTCGAATGAGACACCTTCGTAGTTTTGGCGACTATTCTCAATATTGCAGAATTTTGTTCACTGATTATTTTTCGGACCTTCCTGATAACATCTCTAAGTGTGCGGATAGGCCCTCTACCCTTTTTTTTGACGTGCCTGCAACCGCTTGCAGCTGTCATCTCCTATGCCCTGCTTCGCCGCAAAGATGCCCTTTCGAAAAATGCTAAAATCCTCAAGCTTTGTATATTTTTATAATTTGTGACTCGGAATACTGGACGTCGGAAAGGGCAATGATGTATCCTTCCCAATACTTATCTGTCTTCGGTGGCATATTGCACGGTTCGTGCTCACAAAACGGTGTGCGTATAACTATTGAACCACATACACATCTCCCCAATTTATTCATCGTGGTGGCACATCAGCGAGGTACATTTGCATACGAAATCAGCACCCCACGTAACTTAATCCACCTCAATATTAATGAGATCGTATTTTTTACAAAATAAACTATGGTATACAAAACATTCTTAAGCAATCAATATCGCAAGTTTTAGAATAAAATACAAAGATATTTCGCATTTTTGAAATGCAGAAAAAAGAGTAAAAAATATCAATAACAAATTATTTGTACAACTCCTTTTTATATCATGATGTAGACTACTGGTGGTTAAGAAACAATATCAGATTTAGGGGGAATCTGAGAATGTAGTATGAGTAATGGAGGCAAAAAAAAATATTAAACTTGCGCATATTTCACGCATGTTTCAATAAATTTTTAAATATCTTTAAAACGGAGGAGGAAATGTATGTTGCAATGGAAAGTCAGTTTCTTGCCGCCCCTTTTACCTTTCCGTATCGATTGTGTCCCCCCTCCCCCATTAAACGTTTTCTAGATCTGTTCCTGGCTACGGCAATGGCTATTATTAATAAGAACCTTATGCTTCGCAATCTGTCAAAAGTCAATCAATATCGAGCTCCATATAAACTAACTCCGAAGCCACCACTACGACAGTACGGAGCACAGATTGAGAACTAATGGTTCAGATGGTTTCTTGCGATGGAGCGTTGTTCGAAGACGAAACAGGGACAAATCGCAAGCGGAGATAGTAAGATGTCTCAATGTGTAGAGAAAGGTGATATCAACACTTTGGGAACAATTCCAGGAGACCGGAACCAGAACCAGAAGAGCAGGCCAAGGTCGCCCGACAGTTACTTCAACCCGAACTGACAGTTATTGAACTGTAACGGCAAGACGGGACACTATGATGACTTCACGTCAACTGTCTCTCCTGAGGCAATTGGTGAAAGGGTTTCCAGCCAAAAAAAGTGTATAACGAATGCTTAATGCCTTCGTTACACTTTTCTGCTATTTTTACACTTTTACACATTTTTACATTTTAATTTTAGGGCTTTATGCTAGGAGGCCAGTGGTGTGTCCCGCTAACTCACAACCACAGAAAAGCTCGTCTAAACTGGTCACTTTAACCAGGAACAACAGTATAATGTTCTGTTTTCTGATGATCACCAACCAACTAGGCGTTGTTTAATCTGAAGAGAACGAGGAATGCGAAACAATCTTTCCAATATTGGATAGATATTTAATATCCAGGAGAAAAAAATACTTATAAAGAAAGAGAAAAGGGATAATTATGTGTTATTGTTTTTTTAATATTTCCGTTTCATGCCAATGGCAAACCAAATTTAAAGCCTCAATTTTGAAAATGGTACAAAAGATACGTTTGAAAAAGATTTCCTTCAAGACCTTAATATTTAACAAATTCGTTCAGTATTGACAGCTGAAGGATAGTGACCAGTTGGTTGCAGATAAAAAAGGGAAACTCTAGCCTTTGAGAAAAGCAATGTTTAGATTTAAGTGAGGTCTTTATCTTCAGTTACATTTTTCTGTAAAAACTTTTTTAAGCAACTGAGCTCTGAAACCGAGTCCTTAACTGACGCGGGGTGGGGTTGGTTCAGTTGATAGCGCATCAGGCTCATAATCCGCAGTTTTCAGATTCGAGCTGAAACTTGAACCTGTGTTTAGAATATTTTCCGCTAACTCTCGTTCTGTCCTCGGTTAGAAAATTAACACTGAATGGTCTTCGAAAGGGCAGCGTGTGCAAGAGGGTGGACGTTTAGGAGCGCCAAATCCAGAGTGTTCTTTAATGTGTGCATGGTATCCCAGTGCATATTAATTGGATGACCTTGACAAGGAGCTACCATCTTCCTCCTAGCAGCTTTCTAGTGAGTCCCCCCTCCCTTGTGGTGGGCGTTGGCTCAGTCGGTAGCGTGCTAGACTCGTAATCTGCAGTTCCCAGGTTTGAGTCCCAGCTGGGCCAGCGTTGAGATTTTTCTCCGCAAAACTCCCCCCCCTGCCCTCGGTCAGTAGGGGACACAAAATGAGCTTAGAAAAGCCGCCATCCGTCCGAAGGAACGTTAAGCCGTGGCCCCTGTGCCGAAGAGCCATACCTTGTGTGCATTAAAGAATATGCTGGATGGCCTTGACGGGAGGATGCCGTTTGTCTCCCAGCAGCTGTCCAGTGTCTCCTCCCCCAACCTTCTCTGAGCCTTCGGAGTCCTTGTGGCCTAGCCATTTAGCCCACTGTATGCACAAAAGTGCCCCTTAGAGGTTAAACAACCTCCCCCGACCTTTATTTTTTCCTAGATCGGGGCATGTTTACTAATTATGCATAATTTTAAACGTTCTTGGCTGCCGAGCAAATGTACTTGGTTCGAATCTCGGATGCTAAGGAAAGGATTTTTTCCCTAATACCTTTGCACTTTCCTCGCTAATTTTCTCAGTACCTTATAATACTAAAAATATCCTGTGACCTCCGAGACAAATGGGATGATTGAAAAATATAATTTTTCCAGAGATTAGAAAATCGTTCTTAATAAAATAAATAAATATTCCCTCAAGAAGCAGCTGCTTGCCACAGAGGTCTGACAGGAGCCTGAGTTCAATATGCCATACTAGGAAGATCTGAGAGGTTGACAGGATCTCGGCAGAAAAGCGACACATACATCCATACCTTACCCAGGACTCGAACCTAGGTCCTTTAGATCAATAGCCAAGCGCGCTAACCACTCGGCCACGGGATAGAAATGAAATTTAAATACGAAATATTTGTAGCTTTCGCCAATGCATGAGACACTATCTAGCTTTCTGTCTAGCCCCTTACCACTTTGCCCTTAGCTTGTATTTTGCGTCATTGTTACAAAAACCTGTCGCAGAAACAAATACGTCGGAAGTTTCTGTTGGTGATTGTGAGGCAACAGCGAGCCGATCCACCTGCGGATCCCATTGTTGCGCCTACACACCACACAGCAGTGGATGACGCTCTGAGTGCGTGACACGGGCTTCTATCCATTGAAACTTCCTGCACGCACTCCCTTCCACTGCAGGTGAATTGCACATGGCTCGGCCTCTGTCAATACGCGCTAAAAGGCGTCGTCGGAAAGAAAGTGTTCCACTCTTTACAGGACAGACTGAAAACGTCGACATAAATTCTATCTTGAAATGTACTAAGGCTGGGCAAAAATTTTCAAACAGTTTCCTGCAATGTTGATTAGGAGTCTGATTCAGATCGCAATAACTTCTTAAATAAGTGTTTTATGGTGGAATTGTTGTTGAAGTTAAAGATCGCAATCAAATTTATTTAAGTATCATTTTCAACGATCTGTACTTTTAAGTAGGGTTTCCCACATTTATTTAGACTGGGGACGCTTTATTTTTTTTCGGTACTTTAGTTTTGCAGTTGGGTTACCTTAGAAAGGCATTTTTTTTGCACACAATAGGCTAAATGACCAGGCTACAAGGACCCCAAGGGCTCAGGGAAAGTTGAAGGAAGGGAACCCACTCTCCTCCAAACAGGGGGGAGGTGTCTTAAGTCCCTTAAATCCATCCATGGCTGAATCCACTGGATTCATAATCCTTATACAGCTGTTGCTATATCCCCCGCGGATCACGTGATTTTCTAACAGTTGGGTTCTGTTACAGCAGCAGTGAACGGCACTTTCTTCGCACAAAAATGGGCTAAATGGTCAGATCACAAAGGCCCCGAGAGCTCAGAGAAGGTTGGGGGAGGGACCCACTTGACAGTTGTTAGGAGACAGATTGTAGCCTCCCATCAAGACCATCCAGCGTACTCTTTAACATGAACAGGGTATGTCTCTCCTGCACAAAGGGCCACAGCTTTACGTCCCATCCGACGGACGACGGCTTTACCAAGCCTATCAGTGTTTCCTACTGACCGAGGGCAGAGCGGGAAGTTTTGCGGGAATAAATCTCAACGCTGGTGCAGCTTGTACTCGAACCTGGGAACTGTTGTACGGACCTCGCGGTTGCAAGCACTTTTCTATTTGGATGGAGAAGTATAAGAACTTAAATGTATGTTTGTGTTGTATTTCCAGCATTATCCAATTACGGATCATTCCCTTAATTAATAATATAATAATAGTAATAATAGTAATTAATAATAATATAATTTAGACCGCTATAATACCAGGCTGTCTTCTTAGGAGAAGACATTTTCTGATTAATTCCAAAGACGAACACAATTCAAGTTTATGAAAAACAGTAATAACATTATTTAATGAGAAAAGCAATCTAAAAATACAGGCAGAAAGCAATTAATCTTTCAACCAAATTCATTTATCTTAATTTGGAACTTAAGATTAAAAACAATTAAATGAACTATGGAGCCTTTTTTTTATCTTTAATCTTAGCCGTAAATTTAAGGATAAGTAACCTTTTAATCAAAGGAAGGATAAGCGTACTGTGTTTATATGCCCTCCTTAGTTCGTCCGACAGCAGCATCATCAGGTTGTGGCCAGGCAACACTTCAGTTCTGGTTGGGGGGGGGGGGGGCATCTCCTTATGGTACCCTTTTGCCGATGCTGATGTAAGGTGTTCATCTCCCTTTGGCATCCTTTTGCCGATGCTGATGAAGGGGGCCATCTCCTTATGGCATCCTTTTGCCGATGCTTATGTAGGGAGGTCATCTCCTTATGGCACCCTTTTGCCGACGCTAATGTGGGTTGTCCTCAATCAGAAGTGGGAGTGCGCTCTTCACTGGATAGGCGATCTGACGGTAAGAAATCATAACTCAGTTGATCTGCCTCGAAATTTACGGAAACACTCATTTGGCAGAGATACTCTTGCTTTGATGCACTAAGTTATTGTCGAATTCGATTTGACCATTAAACAGTCTGAAATTGGCCTCATTCACTATAGTTCCATCTGCTTACTAAACCCTTTTTAATACACTTACTTCACTATACTTCTATGCACTCATTTCCGATGATTCGTATATTTCGATACTTCATTTCCCTCAATCAGCCCAGGGCAGAAAAGAGCTCTGACCACCCCGTGATTCACTCGTTACGATTCTAACTGCTACTCTCTGTTCTCTTCAAATCTCGGATATAACTAAAGTCCACCTCTACCTCGCTAGTTATTTCACACGTCCCCGTTGTTTTCCACGAATAGCCAAGCGACCATCTGTAGCATCTGCAAACGAATTTAAGAGTCTTAAATTCCCCCCAGGAGGTCTACCTCTGCGCTAGACGTTGACATCGCCGCCTGGGAAAAGGAAATTTCTCTTTGGTGAGTATAAACAGTGGATGATTGTGGTGGGCTGAGATGGCGAACGATTAACCACTCTATAGTAGAGGACGATCAATTAGTCCCTTAATTAGATTCACCATTGCTTAGATGAAATAACAGGTTCGCGTGTTGTTGACCCATACTCATACCGACGTATCCCTCAGACTTGCTGCGCCAAGTGATGTATAAAAATATGGCTAGCAATTCACGCACAAGAGTTGTATAGGGACGACACAGTTTATTCACATTTATATACAATCGTGTGCTGGGGATGCACTCGACTTAGGCCTTTGCTGCTTTGCTGCTGCAAACAATTATGTAATGAGGTGGAGAACCGCACTTTGCAGATTCTCGCTTTACCGATCTCAAACTCGGCGAAAGGATATCCAACCCTTGCCTACAACGTGGTTCACATAGAACTCACCTCAGTTCCACAGAACTCTACTTGCGTCACCAAGAACTGCATCTTGGTTCTCTCATAGAACCGAACCTCTGCTTAAGGGTTTTGTTTGAGCCGGAATCCTTGTTGCATGTCTCTACATTCGTGTTCAAATGTCCTTCCTGTTTGACAGCAACGCTCAAGACTGTTGTTTATTATTGCCCGGCGCGTCTACAGCGCTCACACTCGCGCCCCAGGCTAGTTGAAAATGGCCGTAAAAGTGCTTTTGCACTCATCGGTATATGCAGGCAGCCAGCTCAGACCTGAAAACAACATCTATGAGTAACATCCCCACAATAGCACTTCCGAAAGCACACTTAATACATAAAAATATTTACAACAACAAATATACATTAAAACTTTCTTAACGAGAGAGTCCTGTTGGATAGACTCAACTCCGACTTGTTAGAGACGCTGGTCTTGCCATTTGACTTTCGTCTGATGTACTGCATCGAGGACGATGATGCATCCAAAATACTCCCCTTTTAGTTTTCTGAGCATCTGTAAACTGGTTACTTCCGGAAAAATTAAAGGCTATTGCTCGCGCTTTATCTTTCATTTTGCAGTTCTTCCTCTTTATTATGAATTCAAACCTACTACTCTTTTCAAACTTCATTAGCACCTGTTTTCCTACAGACTTGTTTCCTTTGCCTTTCCACATTTTCCTAATAAATCTTATATTTCTTGTATCAAAACGTTTTATTGGACTTCTGTGTTTAAATGAAACATTATTCTTGAGCGAGATATCATCCCATACTTCAGAAACAAATCCTTTTATTTCGTCCCTGTTAACACCGAATTTACACCTGCTATTAATAGTTAATGACCACTTAGGTCTACTTCTGTACTTTCTTCTATATCGATGCATCTATATCTGCATGATCTATATCTGCATGATCTATATCTATGCATCTATATCTTCTACATCTGCATGAACATCAGAATCTTTTTCTGTTAGATTTGCCCCTCGGCTAAATCTTCTTCTAACCTTAGCGTCACTACTTCAGTCATTTAGACAAAACTGCCTCTCTTTTCCTTTCATATTTTCGGCCGCAATTAACTGACCTTTTAACACTTGCTCTCGCTCACTGATTATAGAATCTACTTCCTTAAGATCATTTCTGTCTAAAAAACTCTCACCTATCTCCTTTAACATTTTCTCCTTATCACTATTATTTGCATAATCCTCCATATTAATGTCTTTATATTTACAACCTAATTCTTTAATATTTATATTTCCGATCTTGCATAAGTTCTTAGTTAGATTCTCACTCTCGTTAACTCTATAACTTCCTCTGATTTATTCTTATCCAATATTTCTATACTATCTGTTACCTCAGAATTACATATATCATCCATTCGGTTCTTATGTGGCATTACGGGGCTAATTTCTTCCGCCTTTTCAAACTTCATTAGCGCCTGTTTTCGGACATTATTTTTATTTTATCGGACATTATTTTTTATTTTAACATTATACAGTCCCGATCTGGAGGATAATTATTTCGACATCCCATTCAGACATTTTATCCATCAGAATTATATTCTTACTTTCGAAATTACATCTCTTTTCTGTCAGAAGATTGAAATCAGTAATTAGAATAAATGATACTGATGTACGGTGTAGTACATCAGTATCATTTATTCTAATTACTTGACCATGTTTATTTACCACAGAATTGGTCACCTTATTGAACTGCATTCTATCCTTAACCTCCGATTGATACAATGCTCTTATCTGAAAATCATTACGAGATTCGGTCTTAATCAAATTTACTACTACTAGATAATCAACCGCAGTTGCAAAACTATCCTTATTCTCCACGAACTTCATATCCTGATTTTCAGTTCTTATTTCGGCTTCATTGTGGCTACTGTTATTTTCATTATACAATTTATTATACAATTAATTTTATTATGCTTGCCAATTACGGTACAATAATCAACCACTCTACCAGATAAATCCTTATTTAAATATATCTTTTCCTCATCCTTCTCACATTCAATTTTATCACTCTCTACATTTTTATTTACTTTGCTTTTAATTAAATCACTAGGCTCTAAACCTCTTTCTCTGATATTAATGGTCTTACTATTATTTTATCCTTATCCGGAACCATACGTAATATTTTATACTTATCATCTAGATAAATATTTCCTTCACTAAATTTAGCCACATCTCTACTATATAAATCCTTATTTAAACCTATTTTATCCTCAACCTCCTCACATTTAATTTTATCACTCTCTACATTATTATTTACTTCGCTCTCAATGAAATCACTAGGCTCTATATCTCTTTCTCTGTTACTACCCTTATCATATATTGACTTCTTTTCTTCTATTCTTTACTCTTTTTCTATTCTTCTCTTCTTATTTTATTTTCTTCTTATTTCTTCTTATCTCTCTTCCTATTTTCTCTTTCTATTTTTCTATTATTCTCTTTTTATCTTTTCTTCTATTCTTCTTCTCTTCTTAAACACATTCTTAAGCACATTCTTCTCCATCTTAAACTTAATTGCATGTCCCATGGCCGAGTGGTTAGTGTGCTTGGCTACTGATCTAAGGGACCCGGGTTCGAGTCCCGGGTAACGCATGGATGTTCGTGTTGTTTTTCTGGTGAGGTCCTGCCATCCTCTCAGACCTTCTACTGTGGCATATAAACTGACAGGCTCCTGTCAGACCTCTGTGGCAAGCAGCTGCTTGAGGAGGTATTTTATTTTTTTCAAGTGCATCACTGCTACATTTCTCATTCTGTGTCTCAAATTTAGCCTTATCATTGGCCTTTTCAGACAACTTCTCTAAGGCGGCGAAAGAATTCGGCGTGATTAGCATATCATCACTGAATTCATCCACCATCGCACACAAAATTTCACATTGTTCTCCATATACTCCCGCCTGACTTCACCCATAGCCTGTTCGAGAGCAACAGTGATTAATGGAGCCTCCAATCGGCTTCCAAAAGCGTTAATTAGTAATATCTTCGCCTCCGACTTCTTGTATTTCTCTGGAACTAAAAACCTTTTATGATCGAAATCTGAGCTCCCGAATCCACAACAACATTAAACGTTTTATCTTTACACTGAATGCGAACCAACCGTCATTAAAGACTCAATGCTGTGACATGGATCACTACATCTCCGCCTTTCTGCGTTGCAGCTTTCAAATCTTGCTTCTGATTCTAATGTCGTCATAAACTGGTAACCAACTTTTGCAATAATGACTCCGCTCCCCTCTGGCACCGACTCATGAGTGTTTGTATTAAACGCTCTGGCCACTTTCGTATTCTTGCTACATTCCTTGGCAAAATGTCCTTTCTGGCTACAGATAAAGCATGCTCTGAAAGAAAAGCTCTCATTCCATTTTTCTTTAAAATCACCGCTCTTGTTTTCTGCCAATTAGTTTTGCGGGTTAGAATTTTGTACTAAATTTCTTTGACTAAAATTTAATTTCGTAGTTGAATGGCCAAATCTGTTTTCTCTATTTTCTGATTTAAGTTTTTCATGAGAATAAATCTTGCAGGTTCTTTGTGCCTGCAGAAAGTTCTCTACAACTTCTGCAATTTCGTGGCAATTATTCGCGACCCCATTCTCCTGCAACATAGTATGATTTTTCGCATCCGGTGGTAATAAATCTTTAATTTTGTCGGCTAATATTATTTTTTTAAATTTTTGGAAGTCATGCACTTTCTGACTCTTCAGAAAATATTTCAAGTGACTCTTCATTCGAGATGATAACTGAGTCCAGGTTTCCGTAGAGAACTTAAACATAGAATCGAATTTCCCTTTATACTCCAACGCAGTCAATTGGCTGTCTTTTAACATGGCAGATTTAATTATTTCATAGTTTTGAATTTCCTCATCACTCAGCAGAGTAAAAATGTTTTGTGTTATTCCCCATAGCAAAGGATGCATTAGCGTCCGTTATTTACAACCGTTTTAACAAGTCATACATTATTTCGTACTGTTTGAACAACTTCTCTATCCTGGCCTTCTTCTTCTTAAACATTTCTCTTCTTATCCTGGACCACGGTGATTCACTGTCATTGGTTGATTGAGTCACGTGGTTTATGAACGCCATGTTTTGTCGTACCGTGAGACGAAAGCCTATGAGTTAGTGTATGTACCAAGTTAAAACTTCTCAGTCGTTATAGTTTTATACATTTCTACCACCTTTTTTGTCTATAAAAGCTGTCATATTTTATGAATGCCTCACTGCGCTGCATTTGGGTGTAAAAATTTCACTCAAAGAAATAAATTAATGAATATTCTTTTCCGAGAAATTCCATCAGAAGACGGCAAACGGCTGCAAAAGTGAAACGAGCTAACTGAAAACCAAAAAATAATTTCTTTTAAGGTTCGTTTGAAAAAGGAACTAATGTTTTCACTTTGTTGTCTGCCTATTCCAATATTCGTTTCTGTCTGTCCGTCTCTCTGTTAACTGTTGTCTGTCCATCTGTCTTTCCAGCTGTCTGTTCGTCTATAGACAATCAATTTTTTTTTTACTTTTAGACCTAAATGAAGAATTCTTTTTGGGTTAGTTAAGTGTCGAAGAAATAATGCGATTAGCAATTTTGAAAATTTTCAATAGCTTTAATAGCGCCCTCTAACGGTGGGAAAAGTTGGAAAATGCTAAAATTTCAAATGAATAGTACAAGCAAACTATTTACACAGGAAATCTGAAATTTTGGTAGTATAGTATTATGGTCAGAAGGTTTTCAACGGCAACAAGGTTTTGCCATCTTAGTCAAAAGGTAGGGGGGAGGTGAGAAAATTAAACTTTTTTAAGAGATAAGTGAAACAATATTTTTCTTTCTTTTTTTTTGTTTTACAAACAAAATATTAATGATTTAAACAATATTTGATAATTTCAACATTATCTGTAGACGTTTAAACGTCTATAAATCAATAAATTTTTGTGTGAAAAAAGTCGGCTTTAGTTCAACAGGTTAGAATGCTCTGGCTTGTTTCTGGAGAGTTGCGGGTTCGAATCCCGTATGTCGGCGAATTTTTTTTTCCACAAAAATATTAATATTTACGTTTTTCGAATCCCCATCAGCTGCAATTTCCAGTGTTATAGAGTGCTAAAGGCGGTAAATAAAAACTCGAAAGGCGACCTCTAGCGGCGGAAGAAGCTGGAAAATGCCAAATCTTTAAATAAATATTGCAAACGATCTATTTTTGCTAGAAACTTCAGTTTTTGGTCATAGAGTGTAATAATCAAGAGGTTTACCCTAAGAGTAATGATTTCTCCCATTGGTAAAATGCAACTTTTCTGCTTTAAGAGATAAATGAAAAACCTTTTTTTGCACATTACAGGTACTAATAAAATATTAATAGTTTATTTTCTCAATTATACAGTAGTTCGAATTTCGACTGTCAGAGGGTACTGAAAGTGTGAAAAAACTAGAAGAACGCATATATTCACTCCTTAAAAGTTTTAATTATGGATGTTCATGTTATTTTTCTTCTGAGGTCCCGCCATCAGAGGTCCCGCCTCTGTCGAGCAGCTGCTTGTACAGAGGTATGACAGGTTCCTGTCATACCTGTACAAGCAGCTGCTTGAGAAGTTATTTGCTTATTTTTTTAATATATGACGGGGGAAATGCACATATTAGTATTTTATTAGTAATTATAAAACATAAAAAGTATTATTCTTTTAGTTCTTAAATTTAGAAAGTTGCTTTTCTCTCGCTCCTCTGAAAATAGTGGGCAGATCATTGCTGTCAATGGAATTTCTACCATAACAGAACTCTACTGCCGAAATTTCTACTATAAAGAGATCACCTGAAACATTCGTTAAAAGTTTTGCAGTTTCGATATTTAGTGATCTCTAATGACATAAGTTAAAACTACCTTTGAAAATGCGAATTACATTTCATTAATGACCAGCTAGAAAAGAGATTTCCATTATCTCTTAAAACAAAACCGTTCTGTTTCTTACCTACCTTGGGTTTAGGGTCAACTCATTGTTGTCAATGGAATTTTCAAGACTGTCACATTCCACGACCAAAAAGGTCAAATTTCTAGCATAACTACATCGTTTGCAATATTCGTTTTAAATTTTTGGTATTTTTCAATTTTTTTCTACCGTTAGAGGGCGCAGTTTTAGCTTTTGGAAAATTCGCAAAATGCAAATTGTAATATATCATCAATACCTGACCAACCCAAAAAGAATTTTCAATTTATTTCTAAAAACATACACTTTTTTAAAACAAAAAAAAGTTGCATTTACCTCCCCCCTGGGTCAAGTGATTGTTGCCAATGGTAACTTCGTAACCTTCACATTTCAACACCAAAATTTTAAACTTCTAACATAACTACATCGTTTGGAATATTCGTTTGATATTTTGGAATTTTCAAATTTTTCACCGTTAGACGGTGCAGTTATACCTTTTGGGAGATTCGAAAAATGCAAATCGTAATATATCATTAATTCTTATCTAGCAGAAAAAAAACTTTTTTATTTATCTGTATAAATAAAAAAATTTCGATGTCTACAGACGGACAAGACAACAAAACAAAATTATATATATTTTTTTAAAGAAGAGTAAAAAACACGTAAAATTTACTTTTCCTTTTTTTAGCTGTATTCTAAAGTGCTTCCAATCATGAACACTGAAATATGTATCAAATATTACCCTACCCTTGGAATCCATAAGTACCGTGCAATACCATTCAGCTATGCAAGCTAAACAATCCGAGCGGCGACAAAACATGGCGTCCAATTTTGAGATGGCCAACCTCTACCTATATAGGGCCTCTACCATTGACTTGCCTGCTGTCTGCTCCGGTGGTTGTTATTGGGGTCTCTATTTCGAGTTCCCTCTGTCACCGCCTCTATTTCGAGTTCCCTCTGACATCATGTTGTCATCACTGGAATCATTTGCATAGGACCTTGGGTACCAGTGGTGTCTCTGCATCCATCCTTTATGGGTGTTGCAATTTTTGTGTCCATGATAAAACGAACTTTTTCCATTTTAATTTTGGGGTGAGAATTGACTCAATTTGTAGATCGTTAGACTTCTGCAGTTCCCAGGTTTGAGTCTCAACTATGCCAGCCAGCATTGAGATTTATCTTCGCTAACCCCACCCTGCCTTTAGTGAGAAAGGGAGATACCTATGGGCTTGGAAAGGCCACCGTCCGTCGTATGGGACGTAAAGCAGTGGTTCTATCTGCAAAAGAGCCATACCCTGTGCACGTTAAAGAACATGCTGGATGGACTTAAAGGGTAGCTACCATCTGTCTTCTAAGAACTGACTAGTGGATCCTCTTTCTCAACGTTCTCTGAGAACTTGGGGGTACTTGTGACCTGGCCATTTAGACCATTGTGTGCAAAGAAATGTAACTCAGAGGTGAAGCAACCCAACCCACTTTAATTTCTTCTTATGCTTCACTGATGAAATTAAAATATATGCATTTATGTATTTCACTTATATGTAGTTAGCTAGATGTTTCCTTCATTCCCATTTCCATTTGTTCAATACTGATCTCTTGGTTTGAACTAAGTTCATTTTACGTTTGTTATTCCACTACTAATGTAACTGCCATGGGGAAATTTTTAGGGGGCCGGATACTAAAGGGACTGAAAAATGTAGAACTTTTACATAGCTTTAAAGTTATATACTTAGAATATATATATAGTAAGAAGGGCAAACTTTTGTTTCATATCTGGTACAAGGAACATTTGTAGTTACACCTCCTCTGCCAGTAGCCTACGCAAAATTTGTTCATTTGTCTACCCATCTCATTCTCATGTTGTGCCTTTTCCTCAGGATCTTAGGCACACTCTCCATGACTCTATTCAACGTGGTCAAATCTTCTAATCCTCCCGTGCATAAGATGCAGCTTAAAAGTGGTTTCTGATTCCTTCATCTCATATCATTTAAATGTAATCTAGTCAATCAAAATATTACCAATCGACTGGAATTAAAATCATCAAGCTTCCTATTATTATCATGCTTGTAAAATGGCCAGGTCTCTCGAATTTAGAGAGGAACAAACTGTTCCTAGCTTATACAGTATTTAATCTTTAAGTATATTGTTTTATTTTTCCACACTCTTAACAAACTCTTAAAAGATTTCAGTAACTCCCCTACTTTTCAGTTTACCGTATGTCGCATATTTCCAGCATACGTAACAACACCTGAAATATTTAAATTTAGAAAAATAGATTTCTTCGAGTAACTGCTTGCCACGGAGATCTGACATGAACTTATCAATATATTGGACCAAGGAGAATATCTGTGAAAAAAGCGAGACCTCGATATAAATGTAAATTTGAAAATAAACGTAGAATTTTATCAAATTTTGAAACCGAAGTTCTTTTAATCTGCAACAAAAACGCTAACCACTCGACCACAAGGAACACGTGCCTTTAAATTTGCGTTCTTACGACAGCAAACGCTAGTGTGGAAATTCGCTTTCGGAGAGTCATCATAATGTTACAAATTAATTAAAGTTTGTAGCTGCATTTGAATAATAGTAAACCGAGAGTAAATTCAAAAATAAATAAGAAAACTATCAATGAACTGATTTAATAACTAAGGCAGTAAAACCTACATATATCATAAACAATTTCTTAACCATTTAAACAAAACACCAATATGCTTACTATCAGCATAAATTGATCCTGATAATTACAAAAAGATTGCAAAAATATGCTTGTTGTTAACCAAGCATATTTTTCTGCGATACTGAAAAAATTGCTATTTTACTTGAAACCATAACTTTTCTTCCCAGTTAAGCGTCAAACCTTTTCACTGCTCTTAGCACAAACTAAAAGTATTCCAAAGACCACACTCTTTACTATTAACGCAAACTTAATGAAGATATTTCGTCTTAGGCCAGGGATGGGCAACCTTTTCAGATCGGCGGGTCGGATTAGGATTTTTCAGAGTGCAGCTGGCCAGAATCTTATTTGTTGCATTAAACACTCTAAACATGTTCTTTCCTCCCACAACGTCCAATTCCCTGAGTAGTCAATACGAGTAAACAATTAAATTTTCACATATACGTACTTATTTCACAAAGGAAGTTTAGCGATACCCCTGATTACGATTCTGTAAGATAAACTTAAGCTGTCATCGTTTTCTCTCTGTGGACAAAACACACCAAATAGTGTTTGCAGGCACTCCTTTACAAATTCGTCATCAGAATAATTTTTGTAAAATTTTGCAATTTTCTTACTAATAACAAAACTTGCACCTAAAATAGCATCGGACTCTTGAGACCTTTTGGTAAATAAATTTATTTGCGTGTTTAATGCAGCCATAAGTTTTTCAAATACTCATTTTCTATGTTGGCCTCGATAACTTTCATAATTAGAAGGTTTACTGATGTAATGTCTATTTAAGTGAGAGTGAGAATGTGAGTACATTCACAAAATCCGATCTGTCCCTATTCGCACAGTCTGTCAAGTGGGTCGATTTCGTAAATTAAAAATTAGGCTACTAAAGAACACTTTCAAAAACAGTGTATCGGTAAATTGGGAAAGAAAGAAAAACTGATATTTCACAAAGTACTTTAGAATAAGACAAAAAAATTTAATAATTTGCGCGTAAATATTCGGTGGCTACTTGAAAAGTGTCCACGGGGGTCGCAACAAGTCAAATATCTTTCACTTTTTGATTCACACTAATTCTTCCGAAATAGCAGCCGAATATCCTTTCCTTTTTTTAAGTAGATTCAGCTTTCGAAGTGGTTAGTGACGTAATTCGCACTCCGAACTATTATCTCGAGTGTCACCTGGTACCACAGTCACGTCTTCGTATTTGCATGTGCTCTCTCCACTAAAATAATAATTACAAACTCTAATTAATGAAATGAACATATTGATATAAGGAACGCATTGAATATCCACGGTTTCGTGGACAAAGTATCGCAGAAAATAAGCTAACATCACTTCAGTTATTAATCATAAACAACAAAAAACAACAACTCTAATGACAGAGACCATTGTCTCTAGGTATGAGTGTAATCTGTATGTATTGAATTCTAATTGTTTTGTTTTACAGATCTCTGTATCATCACATCATTTGTTTACAGCAGAGTTTTTTAAACTTTTTAATCGTGATACTCTATTAAAATGCGAAAAAGTACGTTTTTTTAAGTATAAAAATTTTAAACGAGATGTATGTGCTTCGCGTGAGTTACAACTTTCTCTTATGTTGACGGATTTGTGAGAAGCTCAAGAGTATTTCTTTATTTAAAAATTCAAACTGCCTCAGAATTACTTATTATTGCACTTTAGTTACGAAACATTACCAACAACCAGTTACCAACAATGCAATTGTAATTTCTCTTTTTCAATTTCTGTTATTAAACTCAATGAAATATTTTCCGCAAATGCATTATTCAAATCGAAATTTGGCGATTCCTATTTCGTAAAGCGCTGGTCTACAAACTGCGAATTCAACCACTCTTAGATATATTAAATTCTTATCATGGATCTCATTTCTTCCCTGATATTCCTTTCCAAAGTGAATTTGCGTCACCAATAATCCAACAACAAAGTGCACAATACAATTCTTCAAGCGATCCAACCTGTTGACTCATCTTCTCCAGGTGCAGATGCGATTATGAACTGAACTCAGAAAATATGCCGTAAATAAAGTTTCTAATGGAGATGTTCATTCACTCGTCTCTTTTAGTATCGGCCACTCACTCCCTACTTTGTTCAGCTGCTCCAATGACAATTTGACTCACAGCACAAATAAAATGATAGCTCTAAATTGGGAGCCAATGTACGTTCTCTAATGCCCTGTAACTTTATGGCGGCTGAAAAAGGAAGCTAGAAGGCGTTGATTTTTAGTCAGCGATAATTTTATAACCAAGAGCCCCTTTTCTCAAAAAGAAGAAAAGAAGATCAATAAAATGAAGAATTTCTTTAACCGCGAATTATTTAAAAGAAATCTTAGAGAAAAGCCAACTTAGAAAATCAAATGCTTTCTAGAAAATAGCACTCGAAATGAAATCTTTAAATTGGATTTTAGTGGTAGATGGAGGGAAGTGGGTGGTCATCACTCCGGAGCCTAAGTTACGGGAGAGTGTTAGGTCGTTTTACCTATGAGCGGCACTATATTTGCACACAATGGGCTAAATGGCGAGGTTACTAGGGCTTAGAGAAGTTTAAGTGAAGGACAACTGTTGGGTAACAACCTACCGTCAAGGCCAGGGCCGAATCTAGGGAGAGGAAGCCATAGCCACACCCACCCCCCTGAAAATGCTAGTAAGCATAACGGAGACAAATAATTCATTAAAGTCGTGCATATTTCGTGCATTTTTAAAGAAATTTTTTACAGATCTCTAAAATAGTAGTGGGAGGGTTTTATATTGCAATGAAAAAGCAGTCTCTTACCCTTTTACTTTTTTTCAGTTATTTTGTATCACTCACCTTATCACTAATTTTATTTATTTTTTTCTAGATTCGGGCTTGGTCAAGACCATCCAAAGTGTTCTTTAGAGTACACTGAACATGGCTTCCCTGCACACGGTGCCACCGCTTAACGTCCCATCCGATGGACGGCTGCTTTTCTAGCTCGTCGATATTCCCCTTTCTGACAAAGTGGGTATTAACGAAGATAAATCTCAACACTGGCACAGGTGGGATTCGAACTTGGGAACTTCATATTACGAATCTGGAGCAGTACTGACTGAGCCACTCTCCCTTTATTCCACTCTTCCTCTACGGGAGAGGGAAAGGAGTAGAGACTCAGATGGGAATAATCAGGATATTCCTGATGATTTAACTTTTTTTTTATTAAGTTTCTGTAATCAATTCAATTATTTTAAAATAATAATTAATTTGATTGGTGTAAAGAATATAGAAATAGAATATTTAGCAAAATAACACGTTGTGTGAAAGCATTCAAAATTGACAAAAACTGAAATATTCATCACCACTACTGCTTAAAATACGCTTAGTTATTGATCACCTTTCAATGCGTTTGAATTAGCTATTCATGCAAATTACTTTAATTAGCATTAGCTTCATTGTCTCTGGGTTGAACTTCCTTTGGAAAAGATCGAAGAATTACAGAGTTTGAAATTCATAACCAGAAAGACCTCATCAGAGGCATTCAAGAGTCCCACCCCTCCTGAACTTGAGAATTAGAATAACCGGAAAAGAGACGAAAAACTATGAAACATCTATAAAACGCGCATTTTGCGAAACATTTTAAAAAAAACACTAAGAGAAAAATTACATAAGGGAACGTCGTTCAGGTTCGATTTACTCTCCCATCCCCTAAATATTTTTCCACTTCCGAGCCTGTATATCACCATCATAAGAGGTTAAGAATTTGGGTTGTTTGGGTTGTTCTCTCTGAGCGGCACTTTTTTGCACACCATGGGCTAAATGGCCAGGTCACATTGACTCCAAAGGCTCAGAGAAGGTTGGGGGAGGGGACCCACTGGAACAGCTGTTGGGAGACAGATGGTAGCCTCCCGTCAAGGCCATCCAGCGTGTTCTTTAACGTGCACAGGATATGGCTCTCCCGCACACGGGGCCACGGATTTAACGTCCCATCCGACGGACGGCGGCCTTTCCAAGCCCGTCGGTGTCCCCTATTGACCGTGGGCAGGGCGGGGAATTTTGCGGAGATAAATCTCAACGCTGACCCAGCTGGGACTCGAACCTGGGAACTACAGATTACGAGCCTGGCGCGCTACCGACTGAGCCGCCCCCGCCCCAAGAGATTAAGAAGAACCCTCTACAATGAAGATGATCGGTCAAGACTCAAGGTCAAACTTGAATCAGGAAGGGTTGAGCACACTGAGATAGGCAGAATGCAGGCACAGAGACAAGATATTTTGCCTCCCCAAATGAAATTATATTTTGACATCCAAATTAAATATATTTCTAGAAGCTACAATACATATGTTTTTCGCGGACAAAAAATTTCTTTCGCAAAAAGTGTCTCCATAAAAAAATATAATTTTGGGCCCTCAGGTGAATTTTTCCCTTTTTGCCGTTCCGATGGACTTCATTTCCTGCTGTCTCAAAAGATTTTAGAATGTTTATGGATTTAACTGAATGCTTTTTTTTTCTATCTCTGTAAATGGTAGCTAGGTAGTCACTGGAAGAGAGCAATGCAACAATCCCTTGTGATGATGCAAATAACCGGCCATGCCTAGCATTTCTTAATGTCCGACCCTGCTTTCTCGTGGTTAGTACATTTTCTTGTTGAAGTTTACGGAAAGGGTGGGCTGTCAGATCAGTGTGGTCTGCTGATCTGGAGAGCTATGCGTACTTTTCTTTTTTTCTCCTGTCCTGGTGAGGGGTGGTCAACCACATAAGCTCCTGGTGCTAATAATATAGTATACTAATCGGAATGAAGCTCCGAGTCTGAACGCTTCTGTCGAGGGAAAATCTCCCGCTGTTTTCTGTTTGTTTGTGGGTTCAACCACTCCGAGATATATTAAATTCTTATCATGGATCTCATTTCTTAAAGTGTTTCCCCAAGTGAATATATTCACAAGATAGGATTATCCATCAGCTGATAAAGCATGAGCAGAGGCCATCGCAGGTACTTGAACTCTTGCTTCTAGGGGTATCGTCAAATCCTGCATGGAGGGTCTTCCAGTGTAAATAGTTTCACCTTTTAGTATTGGGAAACAAGTCTTTGCCCCATGCCTGCGGTTAGGGACCTGTCTGATATTGTCGGCAGTCCATCTCTCAATAAACAGTTTCCTTAAACATCCCACTAACAATTTTCTAAAGGCTTCAGGAAATTACCTATTACTCTCCCCAGATAATCATCTGAGGAGAGAGAAGGAGACTCACTTAAAATTGAGTTTACAACTTTATGAATGGAAAAAATACATGCAGCAGGTTAAATCGAACTACAGAAATAGAATTTAAGATGTATTATATAAATTTGCCTATACTGATAAATAAAAGAATTATAAAACTATCTGCTTTTTGCAATGCACGATTAAACAAAGTACGTAAGCAGTCTATTATACTGACCGAAATGTTTTGAGGCTCTCACGAATGACTCATCTCCCAGGAGAGCGCCTGTATGATTAAACGCGCTCGATTGTGTTGTCCATAATTACATTAAAAACCTTCAGCCGGAAATGTTCTATCGTACTAGTGTTAACTCGTGGTTATTTCACCAGCCATCAATTTTCACTTCAGGACTATTGTCTCCTAGTAATTCAGTGTTAACATCTGAACAGTACACAAAAATAATATATATTTCCAGCCATTTAATAAGTGTGTGGAGAAGTTGTTCGATATTTAAAACGAGATATAAGCTGTGCATTATTTCCGCTACCAGAACTCTTTAAATAGATTAATATTGCAGGAAAAATCCAGATTAACGTAAATTTATACATTTAACTAATTTATCACGTTTTTCCACGGAAAAATAAAATGTTTAAGAGGTTATGGAACTTAGGTCTTGCGTTGTCACTAATGTAATAAGGGACTTTTCTTTAGACAATCTATTGAAATAAATGCATTTTTTTCTCATAGGGATCACTTAGAGTAACTATTAGCTACGAAAATTAACGCTTTAGGATATCTTTCGGGGGGTGTAGAACTCTTAGGGTCTGTCTGCGCCCACGATTTCAATTCCATTATGGAAAACTATTCACCATTCATTTTTTCCGCTAAATTCACCATGGTCCTTAGTTTTTTTTAATTAAGAAATGGATCTAACGACTGACCTGCCTATCGGGAATCTCCGCAGCTGCAAAATTCGCCACTGTATATACATCAAAAGTATTCACGGATTTTCAGGAATTTTTTTCGCTCTTTGTTAAAGCTCAGACTTCTACCATCTGATATTATGCAAGGTCGAAATCTTTGATATCAGCTTAAGAAGAAAACATCCCCGACATAACGGACACTAGTAAGTGGCGCATTTGGGGAGGGGGAAGCACCAGATTTTATTGAACAGTAGAAGTTAGTTTGCTAGTTATAAAAATTACGACTACAAAAAGTGATCAGAAGGCGTTAACACTTCGGAGCTTCAAGTCGAACCACACAAAAAAAACTTGGATCCAAACTTCTTTACGGTAACCCTTCCATTACAGACCAATGTCCTATAAATTGTATTCCTCCTTAAAACCCCCAGCACAGACTATCCTGCAATGTAAGGGCTTTCGATCAACATTTGTACCAAGGTGTCTACTAAGTATTTAGTAGTAGAGCTTATCCAATAGAATTCACGCAGATCTAAGAACACTCGATATTAAAGCTTCCGAATTAATATTCTAAATTACAAATGTCGAGAGATCCAATTTCCCTCAAAGTCGCAGACTTCAGTGTAGCTTTTCCAGTTTAAAAAGTAATGTGCATTTTACAATTTAAACTGATGAGGAAAATTAAGCAGCCGAAAATACGATTCCTAAGGAATTGTTCATTATGTTGGAGAAATTTTATTTCAGCAAAACAACTTCTAATTAAAACCAATCATCTTTTCAAGTTTATTCAATCAATTATTAAAGTTCAAATAATACATTAAGTCATGCAGTACCAGGTGCACTTCTAATATAGAGCATCAAAAAATTGAACGGTTACACTTAAATAATTCCTTTTATTAATACATAATATAAATTCATTAAACGTTTAAAATTCAGAAGTTATAATAGATTCAAAAACTGTACAAATTTGTAATCTAGGGCGGAGAATTCTCTGAGGTGCTTCGTCATCTGGTCAGCTAGGCTGACGTCTATAACACGTTGGAGACCTGAAGACTAGGGAGATGCCAACAAGCCCAATAACAACCCAATTGGCCCAATAGGAATAGTGATACAAAACAGGATTACAATAGTTGTCTTTTCCTTTTTCAAAGGAAGGATTGCTGCCGAGGAGCGTCAGAAACTCTGTAAAGAGAAGTTGCTTTTAATCATTTTTAAACTTTAGTCTTGCAAGCTACATATTAGATGCGAGAAAGTAAATTTTAAAGTCTCGTACTTAAGATGTATATGGAACCATATATTCATCGGCTGTATATTTTACCATTGCCTAGTAAATTTAAGAAACTACAGAGTTTATGGCTCTGGACATTCGCATAATTCCTCAATCAAAATGTGCATTAATGTATAACATTGAAAATAATTTGTCCAGTGTACAAGTGGGAAGCTAAATTCGATAATCCTTAAAGATTAACTTAATTTTTAACCAAAAAAATTCTCATTCAGTCAATAGTTATTGAAGTAGCAATATTTAACAGTAGTATAATAGTTTAGTAGTGGGTTTACCAACCTTCCAGAGGAAAAAAAAGTTATTAAAATATATTCATCGGTTCCTATTAGAGATAACTTTAGGACATATTACCGCCAAAAGTTATAATAGATTCCTAAGGAATTGTTCATTATTATTAAGGAATAGATTCCTAAGGAATTGTTCATTATTTTTCTTCGTTTTTATATGCACAGTCCGATCCAGGGAGTTCGAAAAATCCATTCGTGAATTTTGCCTAAAATTGCTTTGAGAGTATTTTATATAAGATTAAATTTGATTAATCATGCTCAAATGCTTTTGCAGAAGTGAATGTTTTGTTCCAATTTCTAAATATTTGCTCGATGAAGACGGGTTGAAGGGGAGCATAAGTTTTCTAAGTATGTCAGCGAGAACTGATATTGTCAATAGGATTAAAAGAGTATTGAAAATTAGTTTGAAAACTAGCAATATAATTTTATAAAGTCAAACGAGAATTTTTGCACCTGGTTGCAAAAACCACTTTAAATTTGTGTCTTTATAAATTTTGATTAGTTTCACGGATTGAAGTTTCTGCTAATTTTAATAAAGGATGTCAACTATTCATTAAGTTAAGCTGAAGTGCTTATTTTGAAGAGCAAGTTTCAAATTTTGAACTGTAAATTATCAGATATACCATCTGCTGAAATAAGTTCAGTGTCAAGAACTTTTAATTTTTTAGTTTTAAAAAGCTGAGGTAAATAGTCAAGGGTTATATTGGGAACATTCTGTTCGAAAATAAAGTACCTTATCCCTTCCTCAATGTAAACATTAAAAGTCTAAATCTGATTATCGATATAATTGACCTTAAAGTCACAAAAATTGTTTTTGAAGGAAACTGATCACCGGAATTTAAGATACCGTGGAATTTTTAAAGCTAGTTATTGAGGTGCAAACAAGCATACATTAGATACGAATTCCGGCTGAAATTAAGAGTCCAATTCAAGACGAGTCTTTAGAAATATTAACGCAATTTTAACAGAAACATTCTGCTAAACTTATAAACTTCCGTATTAAGCCACTAAAGAATTTAAATATTTAGAAGTGTGCACAGACAAAAGTCTTAACTACAAATAATTCGTAAACAGACATGCAGCGAGTCTGAAGTTAAACCCCGATTAATATTTTTTATTAAAAACTTAGATTAAAAAGGTTCATCTTAAGGAAAGATGACTGAAGAATCTTGTGCTACTTGAAACAAACACGCCAGAGCCTTAACCTGCTATTAACTTTAAGCTTTGCTGAAACTTTGCGCCTATGTTTCTTAACTTCCCTTTAAAAATTCCTCAAAACCGAGGTGGTTACTTCCAGAATACGGACGCATTGCGCCAATTAGTTATAAAACAGTTGAAAGCAAGAACTTAGGTTTTAGTTTTACCAACATTGAGAAGTTGTACCCATCTCTTTCACCCTTTAGAATTTAATAAGTTCGCATGCAATCATTAGATAACCATCGAATGCTAGAAAAGCATCCACCGCAGCATGCTCAGACCGGGCCGATGGATTCCGGCATAGTAAGTGCCGCTTTGTTAGTTACCCGCTTTTATTGATTGAAAGAAAAAAGTTTCTTTGGCTACCTGGAAACTAGTTTCAGCCTATTCAGGAAGTTCTGCAGTTTAACACTCGCGTTTTAGACACAATTTATAAAATATTCAATCTTCAATATTTTTGACTTATATAACAAGAGCCCAATATTAAGTGTTAAAAAGTTCAAACTTTGCAAAATAGCCAAGATTTAGTCAAAATCTCACCTGTGAAGAAAACAACGAATATGAGTACGCAGCAGCCGCAGTCTATGAAGTTATTAGGAAGCCAGGTTGGAAATTCATCGAAACAACATTTGTATAAATACTTCATGATGCGGTAGAAACAGCAGAGTGTTCCGAACAAGCCCATTATGAAAACCATAACTGGCACTGCTATGTTCATGGGGCAATCGTTATTGTACGAGTAAATTCCACCTAGAAATATTAATAAGAGTTTAGTTTCTCATTTGGAAAACTAACAATATTGAAAACGGTTTTCTAGTTAACAGGACCAACTGCAGTTATTTACCGAAGCCAGTGGCAATAAATTAGTCTGCAAGATAGAAATGTAATCGTAAGACCAGTGTGCAATAGTCTACACCAGCGTTTACCACACCCTAACCTTTCTCTAGAAGACGCTTGAGAAAGCATTCACCGTGACAGCTGTAATAAATTTAAGTATTAAAAACCCAGAAATATTAAATTCCACATTTGACAAGAAACATTTTAAAGAGTACTGAAGTATAAATTATGCAGTATTAAATTTTCGCGACACATTTTGAAATCGCTGTGTTTTAACCTCCAAGTGGTATTTTGCACACAATGGGCTAAATGTGCCATGTCACAAGAACCCTTAATGCTCAGAAGGTAACCCACTGAACAGCTATTAGAAGACAGATGGCCTCCCGTCAAAGGCATCCAGCTTCTTTAACGTTAGCAAGGTATGGATCTCTTGCAGATAGAGGTACGCCGTCACATCCGACGCAATCGAGCCCTTTGCAAGGTCTATGTTTACTACTGACCGAGGGTAAGGTTTTGAAGAGAAATCTTAACTCTGGCCTAATGGGGTCTCAAACCTGCAGGTTACGAGCTTGATGCGCTACCGACTTATGGTAGCGCAATCTGCAGATTATGAGCATGATGCGCTACCGACTGATTATCCATATAATTGACCTTAATAAAGCCACGCTGGTCTAGGCTACGATGCCTAGACCAGCGCAATCGCTGGTCTAGGCTACGATGTACGAATTATTGCACTTAACAGGATTTAAAGACAATTGAAGCCTTAAAACTACTATCGTAGAAACCTTGAATTTCAAGATTATGTCAGAGTATGCAAAATCTGCTTTATTAACAATAGCTTCTATACAGAGAATATACATTCTTATTAGAAACAACTGGAGTTGCAAAACAAATTTCATCGAAAAAATTCTAGCAACCAAGCAATTTTGTTGCACGTAAAAACCATATACGTGCAAGTTGTTTGGCAGCAATTTTTATAATCCTAGGCTCTCGATTATAGCACTTGGTAGCCAAGCATAAGCATTTAAATTAGTACAAAAATGTTCATGTAGTCCTTTTACGTAAGAAGCTATTCTCTTAACTGAAAGCAAGAAACTACGTAAAGATTTGGCAAAAGTAAAAAAAGCAAATTTGTTTCAAATTCCAGACTAAATTTTTGACTTTCAGAAAACATCTAAAGTATTTCTGACAAACTTATATTCGGTTTGAGAAGGTAAAACGAAAATACTTAAATTGCTCAAAGTTTAAACTATCTACAGAGATTTGTTACGAAAGGAAATCATATCCATACGATTATTACGAAAGGAAATCATACCCATAAGTTTGGTTTTTATCACTATCCTATCAGTGCCCAGAAAAACTAGAACTTTGATGTCTCTGTAATTCCGAATTAATGCTAATCTTTCCTATTCCAGTTGTATTTCCACACTTTGTTTCGCCGAAAATTTCCAGACAAGTTTAGTTGTTTGAGGCATACGCCAGTTCTGTTGCCCTGATCACTTTAAAACATACCATCCTTTCCAACTTTCCGAAGTCGTGAGGCCATGGACATTCATTTGGTGCCCAGGCCAATTTTTAAACCCTCCATATTTGTAAAAAACTTTAACTATTTAAAAATTTTATAAACTTCGTTTGCAAGTTTTAGCCCAGTACACGCTAGCCCTCCGCAAAGCAGTAAAGACATTCAGTCAGCCTTTGAAAAACGAAGCATTTGGGATACGATTTCACACCCACACAAATCCGACGGCTTAGAAGTCTACGAACTGCAGCTGGCCGTTTTTGAAATTATCTGCCTTCAAGAACCAAATATATCTGTATGCATATCCTAAGCTTTTTGCTTACTGCTTTGCAGATTTTTAATCTAGACTAATAAATCTCTAAACATTTAAATTTAGCATATTCACCTATGACAGTAGCAGACGCAGGAATGCAGAAGATAATAATCCATGCTATTAGACCAAAGCCTGAGGAAGGAAAGAAACTAGGATTATACAGATAAACTAAGATTATACAGAAAAACTTTAGCTAATTTTTAGGCAATACTTGCTTTTCATTTAAGTAAGCTACGCCTTTTGGTTTAATCTTAAAAATTCCAGTAATATAATTAACGAGTCCTTGCCAATATATTAAAATTTCTACAGATATTCACAAGCCAACCTTAAATTCTTCAAAACCAATACATTAGTATTGGTTTTGAAGAGTAAAGTCCAAATTCGATCTAGTGTCGCCCTTTGCTCCTGATATGGCAAATGTTGCCATTTTCCTTTGATCACGGCTCCGGACAGGCAATGAAGTAATCTATACTCAGTTTCAAATAAAGAATGTAAGCCAAGTCTCACTCGGAGGGTCCAATCGCGACTTAACCACAAAAGCCAATGAGGGGGAAAAAATTCTAAGTCTGAAAAATGCATCAAGCCTCAACTCGTTAGGAAACTTCCACGACAAGATTTTTCTACATCTAAATGATAAAGTGTGGTCGTCAAAACTTCTCGCATGAAGGGCTAGGAAACTATTTTTGGCAGAAGAATTAATAATGTACTGCAAAATATGAACTCAATAGGTGGTTAAAAAATTTCTATTGTGGATAAAACTTCCATTCTTCAGTCGTAGCTTCTGCTCATTCGCAAAGTCTAATCGAGAAAGCCACAGATACATTTCAAAGATGTTAAGGCGTCCCATTATAGGTAGCAGCCCCGGATCTAGAAAAACGGGGGAGCCAAGAAACATTCTGGCCGGAAAGATTTAAAACGCTCAAGAGACTTATTTCCAATACATTATCTCTTTTCCACCTCCGTTTTTTACAGGTTAAAAAAAAAAATGGAAAATACAAGTTTAATAATTTTTCCCTTTTATTATTAGAACTGAAAAGAGGCATGGCCCCCTTTCCCCCCAACCATAATAGGAACATCTTTTCAAACCAACTGGGGTCCACAGGCTGTAAAAGTGTGCGCTGACGTCAGCAACGACTGAACAATTCTTCTAGTCGTAACATATCAGTGCCAAATATGCTTCATTGTGTACTTAGCTATATTCCGAAATTCAAAGCTTGATTTCCAATTGCTCACTTTCATATAGTATACCTAACATACTAGTACATTAGAAGTCCTAATGTACTAGTATGTCTAAGTTTAATCTGTATGCTATGTCTAAGTTAATCTAATATCAATGCGATGAACGCATTGATATTGGAAAGGAGTTTTGGGAACATCCGAATTAAAACAGATTCGAAATAAACGAGAATCCTCTCCACTGCAAGTGAACTATCACGTAATATCGCCATCCAATTCTTCCTCAGTGCACGCGGAGAATAGGTCATATTGCTTTGCGAGCATTCCAGTTGCTCTCCAGCTACTATTTGTAAACAGACACTGGAGCGGACCTAGACAGCAGCTATAGTTGAAGATTCGATAAAAAGAGGGTATTCGTTAAAAACGACAATTCATGAACATAATTGCTGCACAATTTAAGCTTAAGCTATTTCGCTTTGATAAACTTTATAGAATCTTAAAATTGAATCATTTCCAACAACCGATTACATTATCACCTCTGAAAATTCAAATCTTCCTTCGCAAGCATTAAGTTTTAACGACAGTAGGTTCTCGCCCACAAAGTTAACAGGAAAAAAAAAGAAAAATTGACCATCAGGCTACATAGATCGTAAAGAAATCTCTGCAAACCCTTTAACATCGGAAAGGGCGAGCTTTTGTTGCAGTGTTTCATTAGACTCCTTTTTCAACCTAAAACTTTTCCTACTTTTACAATATTCCATTAAATATTATCAATTTAACTAGGAATCAACTAACAAAAATTTATCTCCGGCATGGAATTACTCAAAAAAAAAAAACCCATTCTGTTTATCCTTTTCATGAGGATACAGCTGAACAGCAACAGAATAACCAAGTGTTTCAGTTTTAACTTTCACATAAGTGAAAATATTTGCTTGTACATAATGGTGATAATATTGTTAAATACGAAATAAACCGCTTACTTGAGTTCCAGGCTCTTGTGTAGAAAGTGTTGTAGGCCACACAACAAGCTCCAATATCGAGACAGGTAGGAGGACAGCAAAGTCTTTCATCGACATTGGTTTCCTCATTGGGTATTACAGTCGAAGCTTCTGAATGAACAGAACTCTCTGTAGGAGATTCCTCTGCTGGAGTTCCTGTTCCAGTTTCAGCACCTGGAGGTGGTGGCGGGACTGATATATTACCATTTTCAGGCGACGTCCTATCCGTTATAGGTTTCGGAGGAGAAGTGTTTTTCGCTCCTCCTCCTGTTCTCGGGAGAGGGATCTCTTTCCCGTCTGCTCCTCCTGAAGATTGAGGCGATGCTCTTCCCTTAGCATTTCCTCCAGTTGCTGGCAGAAAGGTAATTTTTTTCTCGGTTTCAGCTTCAAGAGAAGATTTCTTTGCGACAGATAAGTGTTGCGGTTGCTCTGCCTCTTGCCGAATCGCCCGACTCAGTTCCAGGTATTCAGCAGGTACTACACTGATAGAGTGAGTCGACTCCGATTCTTCAGATTCGACCACGATATCATTCTGCACATCATCAGCTAGAATTATTTTAAGAGTCAGTTATTAGGTGCAGTTTAAATAAAGAAAATTTACTTAAACGGCTACACTACATCAGTTCGATTACTTCAAAAGTTATGTCTAACAAAGTTAGAAAATAAATGAATTTTATTGTTTTACATCTGAGTGTCACTTTGACCTAACATTGTGGGCACAAGTATTCAGAGAAAGTCTGGGAGAGGTTGGACAGCTCTTATCGAGGTCATCAAGTTCTTTAATGTGCACACTTCTCTCCTGAACATGTTTAAGGTCCCACACAACGGACGGGTGCCTTATCAAGGCCATCTCTTTCTCACCGAAGAATTAGCTTAGCTGAAAAGTTAAGACTATGCGACAGTCGCTACCGACAGACAAATCCCTAACGCTTAAGGTTAATAAAATTAAGCAAATGTTGCGTGGTCGGTACCCAATTAAAATTTTGCTAGACAATTAAGCTTGTCCTGTTATTCAAAGATAATCTCGCTCTTTTTGAAATCAAACTATAGAAATCGATCCTAACTTACGACAGACTTAATTTCCAATACATTTAATTTTTCTACGAGCTAGTCCCAAGTTCAGATTGTTTACTTCTGAGCACCACTTTTCTGTACACAATGGACATGTCACAAGGAGCACAAATACTCGGAGAAAGTTAAAAGAGGATCTACTCGGCAGTCTCCCGTCAAGGCCATTCATAGTGTTCTTTAACGTGAACAAGATATGGCTCCCCTGCACACGTAGCAACGGCTTAATGCCCATTCATCGGAATGGCTTTATGTCCATTTGTGTTTAGATGGATCAAGTGAACCAACTCCAAAGTTGGTCCATTATTAAACTAGTTATTAAGCATTTTGTAAACATCGAAAATTCAGTCTGTTTAACCATTTGACTGGCATAGTTAACATTGGTATGAACTGTAGCATTGTCATTTCTGAAAGTCAACAGGAGTAAAAGTTATCTATGCTAAGATGCAGATAGAGTCTCTTGAGAGACTAATATAATATTAGAGGGACCAAGAGGTTTAATAAATGCGTAGTACATCGTGAAAAGTCTAAGTTTAATCTGTTGACGAGTTTGACGTTTTATTCATATTCTGCAAGTTGTAATGAGTCATCGCTTCGAGTTTGGAATAAATTATTTGTGGTTTTTTCAATATGGAATTTGAGACCTCAGTTTCCTAAATAGATTATTCAGTCCTATGCTCAATTCTGTTCCCAGATCCTCAGAGAACGTGAACTGCGTTGAAACTGCAGCAAGTTTCAGAAAAACTTGCTGCAGTTTTTCATCCAGAGTGCATTAAGATCTGGTAGGCTAATCCTTTCTGACCGAGGACAGGGAGAGGTTTAGCAGAGATAAGCCTCGACGCTGGCCCAGGTGAGACTAACCTGGGAACTTCAGATTTACGAGCCTGGATTTCTATTAACCGAGCAAACCCAAATACCTTATACCGAGAGTGTCCGTTTAATATAGGACTATTTTCAAGTACGATCTGGTTTTAATATTCTAGCACACAGGGTGTTTCAAAACTCCTAAAATTTCAATGGGAGACAGACTAAAAAAGTTTTGTGTTCCCTATGAATATATGTCCGCTGACGTTACCCTTCAGTGCTAGCGAGCGCTGCAACTTGTTAGAGGGGCGAAGTGGGAACGGACTTGTTTGCAGTCGGGATTCGTAAATCAGACGTTACATGGAGTGTTTCACGACTGCTGAGATGGCAGACATTCATTTGGCGTATGGGGCTGCCAATGCAAATGGAAGAGCTGCTACGAGGTTCTACTGACAGCACTTCCCAAACATACTTGCCAAACCACTAAACATTTTTACCAGCAACTGCGAGAAACGAACATTTCAGACATGACCCTGGTCGGGAGAGAACCATGCGCACTCCTGACATGGAAGAGATCCTACTGAGGATTGAGAACAATCCAGGCACAAGGACACGAGCTGTTGCAGGTAGCCTCGGTGTGAACTACTCCCTCGTGTGGAGAGTTTCACGAGCAGCAGTTACATCCGTTTCATCGTCAGTCCAGACACTGCAACCTCAGGATTACTCTTCGTATGGAATCCTGCACCGATTTCTGCAGCAGACCGCAGTGCAGCCAGATTTTCCAGCTCATGTGCGGTTCTCAAATGAGGAGTCTTTTACACGTGAGGGTGTGTTTAATGTGCACAATTCTGACGCTTAGGCGCAAGAAAATCCACAAGCAGCAATGACGCATGGTCATTAGGAAAGATTCGCTGTCAATGTTTGGGCGGGTATCGGCCATGATATTTTGATTGGGCAATACCTACTGCCTCCGACTCAACGGGCAGATTTTTCGGGTATTTCTTGAAGAAACGTTGCCTAGACTGCTGGAAGATGTTCCCGTGGCAATTCGCAGACTAATATGGTTGCAACACGACGGGGCGCCAGCACACTTCAGCAATGATGTGCGGGATTATCTGAACGCCACTTTTGGGGGAAGATGGATAAGCCGGAGTGGACCCTTCACCTGGCCAGCAGGATCGCCCGATTTAACATTATTCTTCCTCTGTTGGCACGAACCTCGCGTACGAGACTGCCATTGATTCAGATGAAGACCTCGCCGCTGCAACTGTTCGTGAAATTCCGGGAATCTTTCAACATGTATGGCAATCAATATTTCGACGCCATCATGCATTGCTGTTGCAGGTCGCACTTTGAGCACCTTTAAAGAGGTTGTTCACTTTTTTTCTATTCATATATATATATACACACACCAGTTCCAGATATTTCTGTCATCGTCCTCTAGCACCAAAGAGTTACATCAGCAAACACACATTCATAGACTAAAAATGGTCTTTGTGTTCACTATCTCCCATTGAAATTTGTACAGAGTTTTGAAACACCCTGTATTAAAAGTGACATTTACGAAATGTTTTATACACCCTCTAAAACTAAAGTAGTATTTCTAGCCAAGTCTTATAACATTAAGAAAAAACTCCCGTTGCTTCTAATCCCAATTTGCCGATTGAGCAAAAGTTTAGATAAAGCTTAACACTTCCTGTAAGTTTGTTTCTTGGCCATTAGCCTTAAAATGGAATGCTACATTATCTTAATGGAGATTTGTATACTCGTGTACTACATGTACATTTTCAGGCTGTTTAATATGGAGGTGCCGCCACAGATTTTTATTTGCAGTAGATATATTGACTCACCTGCTCCATTTACAGTTTTCTTCTGCAGCAGAGTTTGCTCCTCCGGTGGTTTATTCTCTCCAGATTGAACTTTTGGTGGAAGAGAATTTGAACCCTAGAATAGTTTAGGTCACATATTACTAAGATTATGTCATTTAAAGCTTTCATTTAGTAATCGCGTATTAGATTTTTCCAGAGTAAATTCTGAATGGCATGCCAATAGAAGTCAACGAGAGAGACTTAATAACTCAGCCATTCAAATATTCTGTCAGACTTCATTAAGTTACTCCGTAACCCTAATAAAAGTGATGCATTAGAGTTGTTTTGGGTTGTTTTACCTCTGAGCGGCACTTTTTTGCACACCATGGGCCAAATGGCCAGGTCACATGGACCCCAAAGGCTCAGAGAAGGTTGGGGGGATGGGACCCACTGGAACAGCTGTTGGGAGACAGATGGTAGCCTCCCGTCAAGGCCATCCAGCGTGTTCTTTAACGTGCACAGGTTATGGCTCTCCCGCACACGGGGCCGCGGCTTAACGTCCCATCCGACGGACGGCGGCCTTTCCAAGCCCATCGGTGTCCCCTACTGACCGTGGGCAGGGTGGGGAATTTTGCGGAGATAACTCAGCGCTGACCCAGCTGGGACTCGAACCTGGGAACTAGATTACGAGCCTGGCGCGCTACCGACTGAGCCACCCCCACCCCTGTGATGCATTAGAAACTAAGCTTCTAGATGTTTCTTTGTTAATTAGTTAGAAAGTGGACTGAATCACTTTTGAATATACAATACTAAATACTGTGTAGACCTTTTAATATGTTGTGGATAAGTCTTAAGATTTCTGTTGTGGAAATTCAGTGTAAACCTTCACAGGTTGAGTCCGAAAGATTAGCTTGCTACGTAATGAGATTACGCATCCCCTTCAACTCACCCCTATTAAGACAATATATCCCAAATAAGGAAACAGTTGTGGTATTCAGGATTTCAACCTAAGAATGTCATTTAGAGTTACAGTGAGCACCAATGAATATTTTGGATAATCTAGTAGTTCAGAAAAAAACGATAGTTCAAAAAGTAACGTTTAGTCGTGCATAAAGAAATAAGAGACTTTGAAATTCTTCAGTCAAGTTCAGATTTCCATTCTATGATCATTAAATCCTGCATTACAGTGACCAATGGTACACTCAACGGCCTCTTTTAGTGGTGGTAAAAAGTCTAGCCAACGTGTAACACCACTTAGAGTTACTTCGGTAGCTTTAAAAGAAAAACGTTTTCGTTTCAGCGATCCCTGCTATCGCAATTCAAAAGGCCCTCAAGGAGATTCAAGGTTAGAGTTCATTATTTTAAACTTAAGTTTAAAACTATCATTGAGGGGAAAAATTAAAATTTTTTGTCTCAAGTTAAATGACTACTTTTAAGCGATACAGAGTTCGCCATTTTGCATCTTAAAAATAATCTAAATATTCTAGATAAATGCAGTCACTGCATCAACTTTAGGAAACGATATAAGTGGAACCAGGGGCGTAGCGAAGGACTATGATTGGGGGGGGGGGGGGAAATGTCAAAAATTTTCCAATTCGAAAATCATGTTTTGTCAACTGAGCCAATAATGTCTAGATTTTCGCTGCGTGTGTGTGTGTGGGGGGGGGGGGGGTAAGGCAATTTTGCCAACTGCTACATTTTACCAATTCGCCAAAATTTTACAGTAAAAAAAGCAAATTTTAAATCTTCCCCGAATTTTATCAATTCTCCTTAATTGCACAGGAAAGGCACAATTTTCACAACTCCCCTGTATCTTACCAAGTGGCTTCGAATTTTACCAACTGCCCGAAATTTTGTTAAGTTTCCTAGATTTGTCCACCACTCCTTAATTTCACAAAATTAAAATCACATAAAAACGAAACTTGGACTGAGGATCAAATTAATCTTTTTGACATACCTCATTTTGTGCAGGAATCAGTTGCTCCGAGCTGGTATCCATTACTTGACAAAACATCAATCATAGAGAGACCCAACACGTCTCTGCCCTTCACTATAAGAAGTTAATGTTTAGTGACGTCGCTGAGTGTAGCCTGACATCAGACGTGTGATATTATGATGTCACGAAAGCTCGCGACATCTACCTCGATATGTTATTGGTACAAAATGATCATTTAACATACCGTTCTAAATGATGGAATGGATCTGAAGAACATCGGACTAGAAATTGGGGATTATCAATTCATCCACCATGCAAGGATTGGGTTGTTTTACCTCTGAGCTGCATTTTTTTTTGCACACCATGGACGAAATGGCCAGAATGCAAGAAACCGAAGGACTCAGAGAAATTTGGGGGACCCCTGAACAGCTGTTAGGAGACAAATGGAAACTTCCGTCAAGGTCATCCGAAGTGTTCTTTAGCATGCACAAAGTTTGGTCCTCCTACACATTGGATCACGGCTTTAAAACCCATCCTTTCATAACCCATCGGCGTCCCCTTTCTCACCGAGAGCAAGGTGGGAGTTAATGAATATAACCACGATGCAGAGAAAATACTTCTCATTTCTTTTTGACTGTGGTGGTATCTAGCCCTCTTCTGATGATCTATTGGTCCTCAAGACCACCATGATGATGGTTTTTCATGCATGAAAGGCAAAAAAAGAGAATTTTCGAATTAAAAGTAATCAATTTCAAATAAAAATGACTGGGCAATTTTTCCTGACATTTCTGTTTTGTTTTTACCATCAAATACACCAGAGAAAAATATTGAAACTAGTGTTTTAAAAAATCTTTTTACATCTTTTAATGATTAAAAAGAGTTTATGGGTCTTTAGTACCCAGCTCGCCACTCATTCAAAATGTCCAATCACTCAAAAATAAGGTAAGAACTAGAGAATGTATGCAAAATTTTACGAAGGCAATTAGGGAACCTAGAGTATTTATAAACTATGTGACTGTCGATGCATCTATAGAATTGGTAAAACTGTCAAATTGATAGACTAACACTAGACAAAAAATGTTTCAAATGAACAAAAATCTATTACCTCTATCTATAGTATACCACAAGCCTACAATGGGGGGAGGATTTACATGTTCGAGTTTCATTGACATACTTGAGTCTCTATTCTTCGGCAACTATCTTAGAAAATATTGAAGCCATCGTGGTTATGGCACAAGTCCTTCGATACGCCATTGATTATTTATCACAAAACGATTCTGATTGCTTTATCCCAGGTTCGAATCCCACCTATGCAAGCATTGATATTTATATCTGCTAATCGCCCACCTTTCCTTCGGTCAGAAAAGGGACACCAATGATCTTGGAAAGGGAAACTTCTGCCGGAACCATAACCTATGCATGTTAAAGGACACACTGGATGGCCTTGATGGGCGGCTCGCATCTGTTTCCTAACAGCTGTCCAGGTCATTCCCTTCCCCAACCTTCTCTACGACTTGGGTCCTAATGAACTGGCCATTTAGCCCATTGTGTGCAAAAAGAGTGCGGCTCGGAAGTAAATAAAATTCAATAGGATTTCTTTGTATGCAGACCTCGAATTCTGCTTCCGGTCAGCGATTCCCTCTGATAAGAAGGTTGGGTTGGTTTACTTCTGATTGGCAATTTTTTTTTGCGCACTATGGCCTAAATGGCTTGGTCACAAGGATCCAAGGGTTCATAGAAAGTTGTTGGAAGGGGACCCACAGGACAGCTGTTAGAAGACAGCTGGGATTCTCCCATCAACGCAATCCAGCGTATTCTTTAACTTGCACAGGTTATGGTTCTACCGCACATTGAATTATGACTTAAAGTCCCATCAGACCGACGGCGGCCTTTCCAAGCCTAGAGGTGTGCCCTACTGACCGTGTGGGCATGGAGGGAAGTTTTGTGGAAATAAATCGCAATGCTGGCTAAAGTGACTTGAAGGCGAACTTGGGAACTGCAGATTACGCTCCTGGTGCGCTACCGACTACTGGGATCGCAACTGGAAGTTTCGAATGCGACATCCAATCATGCCTTGCCATATCCCAATTGTCAGAGCAAAACCCATTCAGCTAAAAAGAAGACGCATTCTTTCTGATTGGATATTAGGTCTCGTGCAAGGAAAGCCATACAATTTGCATCTTGCACTTGAGCTGCAATGGCGGTGCAGCCACTAAGATATCTGGTAATCAGCAGTTGCAAACACAGCGTGCGTTACACCAGTCTTCTTCCCTTCTAGAAACTCGATTTCAGAATATTTTTGATTGCATGCTTGCCATTATAATCTCAGGAACAAAGTTATTCCTCACTCAATAGGGGTGGGAGTTAGCTCAATCAGTATCGAGACACGTTCTCAATCTGCAGTTCCTAGGTTCGAGTCACAACTGATTCAGTATTGAGATTTATCTCCAATAAATCCTCACCCGGCTCTCAGTGAGAAAGAGATACCAATGGACTTGGAAATGCCACCGTACTTTAGATGGTAAAGAAGGCCGTGGCCCCGTGTGCGGCAAAATTATACTCTTTGCACGTTAAGAAACATCTTAATGTCCTTGACGGGAGACTTGGGTTATCTCTGAGTGGCACTTTTTTGCACGCAATGGGCTAAATGGCCATTGTGTGCAAAAGAACCCCGAAGGTTCAGCGAAGATTGGGAACGGGACCCACCGGAACAGCTCTTGGGAGACAGATGGTAGCCTCTCGTTAAGGCCGTCCAGTGTGTTCTTTAATGTGCACAGGGTATGGCTGTCCCTCACACGGGTCCACGGCCTAACGTCCCATCCGACGGACGGCGGCTTTTCCAAGTCAGTCGGTGTTCCATACTGATCATGGGCAGGGCAAGGAGTTTTGCAGAGATAAATCTCACCGCTGACCCAGCGGGGACTCGAACCTGGTAACTGCAGATTACTAACCTGGCGCGCTACCGACTGAGCCACCCTCGCCCCTGACGGGAGGCTACCATCTGTCTTCTAACAGCTGTCCCCTTCCCAAATCTCCTCTGAGCCCTTGGAGTCCTTACGACCTGGCCATTTAGACCATTGTGGGCTAAAAAAGAAAAGTACCGCTCAGAGATAAAACAACTCAAGCCTAGTGAATGTATGCAGCTTTTTGTTGGGTTGTTTCACCTCTGATGAGCATTTTTTTTTATACGATGGAATAAATATGCAGATCAGAAACAATGGTTTTTCTCAGTCCTTAGTGTTCTCTTTCTCGTCGAAGTAACAACTGTTAGGAGACAGATGGGAGCCTCCCTTCAAGACACTATAGTGTATTCTTTAACGCGCACAGGTTATGGCTCTCTACCGGACACGTGACATGGCTTAACCTCTCATATGACAGAGGGTGGCTTTTTCATCGATGTCCCTCAGTCGGAAGACTGAGGGTAAGGTGAAGTTTTAACGAAGATAATTATTCACGCTAGCACACCTGGGACTCGCTTTTATTACAGTGCGAACTGTACAGTCGCTCAAAAAAGTATCCGAACACTACGGTTGATTACAGAATTCAGAAAAAATATCTGGCAAAGATTTTTTTAAAAATCAATGATCTGGTAACCTTCGTGTCACGTGACACGAAGGTGACACGAAGGTTACCAGATTACATGTATATATCACCTTCGTGTCACGTGACACGAAGGTTACCAGATCATTGATTTTTAAAAAAATCTTTGCCAGATATTTTTTCTGAATTCTGTAATCAACCGTAGTGTTCGGATACTTTTTTGAGCGACTGTACCTAAATGGCTAATATGCTTATTATGTGCATAAAATTGTTGTATTTGCTAAACATGTTTAAAATTGTGTTGTATGTCTGCCCTTGGGTTCAAGACTGGAAAATTATTATTTCTTTGGTTTATTTTTTTTACTTATTTGTTTTCTTTATTTTTGCTTATTTTTTATGTATTTTCTTACATGTATATAATAATGTAATGTATTCTGTGGATTAATAAAGTAAATGTGTTGTTTTCTATGAGCGAAAATTTTTAAATTGATTATAAAACTGTTTTACCGCTCATCTTATTCCCTGCAGATAAATTAAGTAGCTTTGCGGGGTACATATTTATTTCGTTTTCAGAAAAAACGAGATAATATGTAGTTTCGCTTTGGTATCTGACAGTAGACATCGAACTTTTTTTATTCACAAAGATAAATTAAAAAATCTTTTTCCGTTGAGTAGGTATAGATGAAATAATGCAATTCGCACTTTCGGAACCTTCTTATAAATATAATCGTGCTCTCTGACAATGGAAACAGCTGAAAATTCTAAAATTTCAAACGACTATTGTGAACGATGTATTATGCTAGAAATCTGAAATTTTGATAAGACCTAGATCTAGAAGGGGTGGGAAATGCAATAATATTTATTTTAAGAGAAAATCGCTTGATTTTAAACAAAATTAAAAAAAAAAAAATATGTTGGATAGGTATAGACGAAATATTACGATTCGCACTTACAGAATCATCCTATATCTATAATTGCGTCTTCTAACTGTGGAAAAATTGAAAATTCCAAAATTTCAAATGAATATTGCAAACGATGTATTTATGCTACAAATTTTAAATTTTAGGGGTAAAATGTGAGCGTCACGAAATTTTCAATGACAACAATAGGTTGACCAGGGGGGGGGGGGTTATTTTAACCAGGGGGACCAGGTTTTATTTTAAGAGAAAATTGTGTTTATAAATATAAATTAAAAACTTTTTTTGTGTTAGATAGGTATTAATGAAATATTTCGATTTGAACTTTCAGAATCTTCCAAAAGCAACAATTGCACCTTCTAACGATAGAAAAATCGCAAATTACAAAATTTCAAACGAATATTTGCAAACGTAGTTATGTTAGAAATTTATTGTCCATTAGTGTCCATCCATGAGCGGGGTCGGGTGGGTGGGAATGCAACTTTTGTGTTTTAAGAGATAATTTTTTTTAGGAATAAAAAAATATTTTTGGGTCGGAAAGGTGTTGATGAACTAATACGATTTGTATTTTTCGAATACCCCAAAAGTTATAAGTACGTTATCTAACATTGGAAAAAATCAAAAGTTCGAAACATTTTAACGAATATTACAAATTAGGTTTTTTAGGCTAGAAATTTGAAATTTCGTGGTGCAATGTGAAGACCATGAAGTTTCCACTGATATAGCAAAGAGCTGATCCCTTACGCCCAAGGTAGGTGGGAAACGCAATTGTTTTAAGAGATGATTGGAAAACTATTTTTCATTTAGATTAGAACTAATGAAATGTTATAATTCGCCTTTTCCAAATACTTAGGTAGTTTTAATTTATATCTTTAGAGATCGCTAATATGGAAACGGAAAAACTTCTAACGAATGTTGCAAGTGATCTGTTTGTGGTAGAAATTTGAAATTTCGGTGGTAGAGTGTCAAAGAGATATCCTACTGTTGGCAACAATCTGCCCCCTTTTCTCAGAGGGATATGAGAAAAGTAACTTTTTAAATTGAAGGAATAAAAAATAACTCCTTTTTATGTTGTATAAGTACTAATAAAATACTATTATTTGCATTTTCCCTGCATTCGTTAGCTCAAATGAAAACTTTTAAGGAGTGAAAAAGTTGGCACATTCTATTAGAAAATGAGATTTCCATATGCGCCAGAGGCGATATGCGTTCTTAAATTTTATTTTTTAGTTTAGTTGATGGGATTTATATCCAATGATCGCTTTCTATCCCAATGGGAGAACACAGACTTTTATGAGATATTCAGAACTGAACAATTCTTTAACTTAGAGACCAACAACAACATATAACTTGTGACAGAACAAGCACCTCGGCAGTCGCAGTGTCAATGCGAGGTGGCGCAGCAATCATACGTCGTACATCATACCATAATACAATTAAAGATGCTTCAACACAAAACGAAAAAAAAAAGATAAATTTATTATATAAAGTTCGTGTAAAAATGTTTTTCATATTAATAAATAAAAAAATATTTTTCCGAAATCAAAAGAAAACGTGAAAATTAAAAGAAATTCAAGATTACTTTCATTAGGGAAAAAACATTAATTTTTATTACACCTGATTGCATTCAACATAAGTTAATTTTCGATAAATTTTTCCAGGGGGAGGGGAACTACCTCCATGCTTCTGTCCATACTCGTTCATCATATCCGGTGCAACACTTCTAACGGCTCCTGCAGTTCTTTCCTTTAAATCCTATAAATTTCGATTTTTTTTTTCAGAATAAACAATGTTTTAACATATATCCACAAAAAAGGAAATCCAATGGTATCAAAACGGGACTTCACGTGGTCACAATATCGGTTCACCTCTACCAATCCAATGATTTAGAAATTTAGCATTTTAGGCATAACATGTGATATTAGAGCCGCCATGTGATAGACGATTCGGTTGTTTTACCTCTGAGCTTAAAGTTAAATAAAAAAAAATAAAATTAATTAAAATAAAATACTGGACTAAATGGCCTGGTCATAAGAACCCCAAGGTCTCAGAGAAGGTTGGGAGACGTAACTCACTGGACAGCTGTTAGGCGACAGAGGGTAGACTTCCGTCAAGGCCATACAGCGAGATCTTTAACGTGCACAGGTATGATTCTCCAGCACAGGGGGCCACGGATTAACGTCCCATACGACGGACAGCGGCATTCCTAGTCCATCGATGTCTGCTACTAACGGGGGGCCGGGCGGGACGTTTTGCGCAAATAAATTTCAACGCTAGCCCAGGTGGAACCTGAACTTGGGAAATGTAGATTTGGAAATGTAGAAACTAGAGCGCTGCCGATTGAGCCACCCTCTCTCCCTGTGATACACGATCTGCATTCCACCATGAAAAGGAAACTTTGTTAGTTCCTTGACATTTTGCGAGCAGAATTATTTTTGGTACTCAATTATTTGATAAAATATAGCACCTAAAAATATGGGTATTGTTTTATAATGATGGCGTATTCCCGACAGATTCTCTTGCTTCCATGAACTCAAAGCTTCCGTATCACAGCTATCAAAGAATTTTTCGGGTCCCTCTAAAACAGGGGTGGGGAAGTGGCGGCTCCGAGCACTCGTGGAAGGAAAACATCCGTACGTTTTCCGGGAGTCGATCTCAGGCCCTTCGCTCCTCAGCGAAGCATTCTAACCAGTCGGTAACCATTTGATGATAACTTTATATATACTACATATTATTTCCTTTTCATTAACAGTGAATATCTATTATCAATCATTAGCACGTACAAAGTGATCAAAAAGTCTAGTATCAACGCTGAAATACACCTAAGAGCCAAAACATTATGACAAAAGCGTCTTTATGAAAATCGAAGCAACTGCAGGTAAACGACGACGCGTGTGAAGGTCATGAAACGGTATAAATAACACCTGATACTGCTGCTTTGTTAATAGTGTTATTCTTATTCTTCAGATGGAAAAGGCGGCGGACTGAAGTGACTTTGACAAAGGCCAAATTGTAATCGCCAGACGACTGGGTCAGAGCACTCTCAATAATTGGGATGGGGGGCGGGTCCTTCGGGACCCGTCCCCAATGGGGAAAACTCGTATTCTGTCTTACGACACTACACGAGTGGCATGAGAAGCCTGGAAGTAGAAGATAAAGGTTTGTCTCAGAGGAGATCAGTAGGGACTTGGAGTATGGGTGGCGTTTAAAGGGGGTGCAAAGCACAACCCCGCTAGGAGAAGGAAAATAAGTGGAAGAGAGAAAGCAACTCCAGTCTCAAAGAAGTGAGTCCAGGAAACGACAGACGAGCCAGCCCATGTCCCACAGGTGCGCCCTGACTCGGGCACTCCTGATGGACACCATGACCGCCCCGCCTGCTACCTCGCTGATCTCTCGCTTGGGAGCTTCTGAGTTTGTTAGCGAACCCTTCTAGGAATGGGCACCGGAGGATGTAGTGCCCAACGACTGCATCTGGAGCCCCACAGCCGCAGTTACTGTGGGCAGCGAACTTAAAACGCTCCAGATATGCTGGGAAGCTCCCATGTCCCGTCAGTACCTGCGTGAGATAGTAGTCTGAGGACATCAGAGATAGACCGACCCTTTGCAAGAATGTCTTCGTATGAACACCATTCTCGATCATATCCCAGAGCCTCTGCCACTCGTCCATCACTCTTTAACTTAAGATAGACTTCATGGTATTTTTAGAAGTCTTAACCGCTATCTCAGGTTGGGTGTCAGTACCTACTGAGCGGTCAGTTGGTCTGCCCACTCATTACCTTCATGACCTACGTGTGCCTTGATCCAGGAGAAGATCCTAGGCATGTTCTGAGTACCCAGGAGGCGCTTGACCTCGTTTAGTATCTGTTGCCTGCTGTTTGCATCTTCAAGCGCTTGCACAGCTGCCCCGGCTGTCCGTGTACAACCGGATGTTATTCTGACTGTCGTCATTGAGGGCCCAGATTAGGACCTCTCTGATGGCAAACAGCTCTGCTTGGAAGGCTGAGCCATTATTTGAAACCTTCCTCTTATAGTCATACACTTTGGCTCCTTAATTGTAGACAGTGTAAGCTAAGCCCACACCTTCCTCGCTCTTAGAACCGTCCGTGTATATTTCAACTCCTTGACTTGATGGTAACTCCATAGACCATGACACACGCAGTCTTCTGGTGGAATGAGTGTCCCACTTAGAGGTCTGAGTGTCATAGACCTCGGAGTCATACTGGACTCCGAGGAATGTTGCTTTTTCCCTAGCCTGCAGGACTCTAAATATGGTCGCTTCTTTTTCAACTGACAAATACAGAGGAGGGATCCCTGCTATCACCAGAAAGCATCCGTAGATGTGGTCCTATAAGTCCTGGTGATTCGCAGTAAAGCTGGTCATTGGGCTGCGAGTAGCTTTCTACACATGATGGAGTGGTCCGTCAAGCGTCACCAGGTACCCACTCCATAAGTTAGGAAACTCTGTGTTCCACTTAAATAAATTTCTTTGAGGACTTTTCTTCAAAGTCCCACGAGATGCGAGCCATTCGCCCCAGCTTACACATAACTTTCGTTTATTTTACCTTAAGGTCCTGCAAGTGCGGAATCCAGCTCATCATCTCGTCCAGAGTGAACCCCAAGTATTTCAAAGTCGTCATATGGCTGATATTATTGCCATTCAGTTTAAAAATCGGGTACCTCTTGTTGAGGACACCCTCTTTAGCCACGGTCATTGATGTTGTCTTTCGCACAGCTGAACCCAAGCTTGTAGCATAGACTCCATCCTTCAAGCACCGACAGTTCTGCATTGCCGGCAATCTCCAGTCTCGCTCTGGAGGAGGCCGAAATGACAAGCAGCATGTCGTCTGCATAAGTCTGGAGTCAGACACCCTCAGGTAGGGTCAACTCCAGAGCCGTGTCTGCAACTAAATTCCAGAGAAAGGGGCTACTGCACAAACCTTGTGGGCAGCCCTTGTCCAATTTCCTTGAGACTGCCCCACTGGCATGGGAATATGTGACCACTCTCTCACTGAGATAATTGGACACCAGAATAAAGATGTTCCTGGGACAAGAACAATCTTCTAACCTGCCTAAGATTGCAGTCACCAGACATTATCAGATGCATCCGTCGCATCCAAGGCGATGAGAGAGCTATGCAATTTTTTCTCTCTATTAACCTTAACAATGTCCACCACCTGTTTGATAACGGCAGTGGTGGACTGGTCTGTCCTGAACCCGAATTGCCTTTCGTTCAGGAAGTTGTTCTTGTTACAGTGGTAATACAACCTATTTGTGAGCAGTTTGTCCAGAATCTTTCCCATCACCGGCAGCAGACATATTGGTCTGTAAGTAGAAGTAATTCTACTGGATCTCTACCCGCCTTGTTAAAAAGGACCAGGTCAGCCTGTTTCCAGGATTGTGGGAATTTCCCAGTCTCAAATAGATGCTACAGATCTGGGTGAACAGATCTTTGCGTTCATTGAACAACTGCATCGCTATTTCCACTGTCAGACCATCGTAGCCAGAGACTTTACCCCTGGCCATTGCATTGATCACCTCTCCCACCTCCTCTTCTGTAAACGAAACGTCATCTTCTGTGTCAGGTGGGACCTTGCTATAGTCCCTAAGGAGATGATGTTGGGCATCATCAGAGCTCCTATCATTCTCTGGGAATAATCCCTCTAGTAATACCTGGATAGTTTCGTCAAAAGAAGTGGTCTTGGACCCATCTTCTTTGCGAACATACTCAAAATCCAGGGGTTTTATATCCTTCCCTATTGCCAGCTTATACTGCAGAGTAAATACTTTGCCAGCTTATACTATTGCCAGCTTACTGCAGAGGGGGGTTTATATCCTTACCTATACCAGGGGTTTTATATCAAAAACCTGGTATTTCCCTGTGCAGTAACTATAGTCCCTAAGGAGATGATGTTGGGCATCATCAGAGCTCCTATCATTCTCTGGGAATAATCCCTCTAGTAATACCTGGATAGTTTCGTCAAAAGAAGTGGTCTTGGACCCATCTTCTTTGCGAACATACTCAAAATTAAGGGGTTTTGTATCCTTCCCTATTGCCAGCTTTAGTGCAGAGTAAAGGGGTTCTGTGCAGTAACTATAATCCCTAAGGAGATGATGTTGGGCATCATCAGAGCTCCTATCATTCTCTGGGAATAATCCCTCTAGTAATACCTGGATAGTTTCGTCAAAAGAAGTGGTCTTGGACCCATCTTCTTTGCAAACATACTCAAAATCCAGGGTTTTATAGTATAAGTTTGCCAGCTTATACTTCAGAGTAAAGGGGTTCTGTGCAGTAACTTCACTACAAAATTTCTGCCAAGAAGCTAACTGAGCTTGGCGGATGGCGAGCTTGTACAGTCGCTCAAAAAAGTATCCGAACACTATGGTTGATTACAGAATTCAGAAAAAATATCTGGCAACGATTTTTTTTAGAAATCAGTGATCTGGCAACCTTTGTGTCACGTGACACGAAGGTTGCCAGATCACTAATTTCTAAAAAAATCGTTGCCAGATATTTTTTCTGAATTCTGTAATCAACCATAGTGTTCGGATACTTTTTTGAGCGACTGTACTCCGCTTGCTCCTTCCTATAAATCTCCTCTCTGGAACTTCTATCTCTATTGTGGCACCTTTGATACCTTTTTCTTAGAGCTTAGACCCGCTTTCTTTTGATACCGAGCTCTGGTGTCTACCAAGGTACAGACTTTCTGCCGTTTGGGAGGTTCCCTTGAACCCGAAGGTTTTCTCACAACCAGAAACTGAAGTTTAAATCTCTGATGGTATTATACAGAGAGTTACAATCACCTATACTGGAGAAGCGTTGGCTGATCTTCACCAGGCCCGGTGCAACACGGTGCACGAGCTTGTACCAGTCAGGGTCCAATCCTGGATCCTTGGACGATTCCAATCCTGGATCAATGGAATCGTCCAAGGCGTAGTCAGGATCAAGTCAATCCAGTTCTGGCCACTGGGGCCATGAAAAGTAGCTGGAGTATCAAAATCATTAAATAATATAAAATCAGCAGAACTGATAAAATCCAGAGTGATATCGCCTCTGACATCTTGTCTGTTCGAACCCCACAGGAGGTACTTTGCATTAAAGTCACCTCCCACAACTAAGTTCTTATATTTGACCTGAGCTAGAACGTTTTGTAGCTCGGTCAGCAAGTCCTCGATATTCCGACTCGGTGGACAGTAGAAGGAGGTAGCGTGCAAATTTAGACTCCCATAGCCAATCTCCACTACCACCACTGTGGTGAAGTGATATGCCATCAGAGGGAGCCCCCTTATGATGTTCTCTGTGCAGTAGGGTTCTTGCACTAGAGTAACATCGACTCCTTCCTCTTTTATCTCCTGACTGAGTAGGGCCATTGCTGCCAGTACCCAGTTTAAATTTATTTGAAGAAATTTCAGTCTAGCCCCTCTACCACCAGGACTCCTACTGTCCATAGTCAGTACACTTACGCCACAACTTCAACTCTCTACAATACGACGGACAATTACTGTCCATTGCATTATGGTCCAGATCGTACTTGGCGCCATGTTCCTTGTTTGCGTTCTTGCAACTTCGGTTTTGGCTTTTTACACTCCCTGAACGAGTGCTTGCCCGCGCAATGAGAGCACCGTTGTGTCTTCATGGTGCATTCTTTCTGCATATGCCCCAAGGCATAACATTTGTAACAACGGAGTACCCTTATGTACTTCTTAACTTGGCACCGTAACCAGCTCACGTTTAATTTACCTACGTCCATTATCTTTCTATGTGACGGGCTACTAGCTTCTAGAACCCAATGGACGGTGTTGTCATTCCATCCCTTCAGAGAGAACAGCGGGGTTAGATTCGCGTGTTCTTCCCAGAGTGCATTCTGGGTTCGGATAACCTTCTGGAGTTCCTCTCGGTGGACCTCCTTGTCCACACCGTATATAATTAGTTTTGGCCTGTGCCTTTCGGCTGATTTGACCTCTAACACTTCTTTGAGCACCTCGTGACTGTCCACTGCCTTTTTGAGACAGTCTACATCGCCCTGCGTGCCACATTCAATGATGACCCCATTTTCTCTCATGGGTCATCATTGAATCTTCATATTTTGTCAAGCAAACTTCCACTGTCATCACTCCGAGATTCGAACTTTCTGGGACTCGAACCTGGAAACTACAGATTACGAGTCTGGCACGCTACCGACTAAGCCACCCCCGTTACTCGGATAACTTGAGAAATGGGAAAAGTTTTAAAACTAAATTTCGATTAATAGCCATATTTTTTAAATTCCATCTTTACTGCTGATTAAATTTTAATTGTCCAGAAAAAAAACTTTTTCGATAGAATGCCATATTTTGGTAGAGTAAGAGAATTCCCATATTATGTCAATGGGAATCTGAATTCGAAACTAACTTCTAAAACATTTAGTAGAAAAATGTGACAATGTCTATTTAAATCTCGATTTTTAACAATATTTGTTCAATATTTAAAGTCTACGGAAGCTGAAATGTTTTAAAAGTGTCATAAGAATCTACCTCAAAAATCAAAACTTAATTTGTTAAATAGTTTGAAACAATACTTGTATTTTAAAAGTTTGTGCGATTTCAATAATAGGCAATTAAGATTTTTATGAAACGTTAAATATTCCAGCTTCCATAACTCGTTATATGCCAAACGAATGGATGAAAAATAAAGATTCTAATAGAATTTATTATGATCCAGTGTCCGAGTGGTTAGCACGCTTGGCTACTTATCTAAGGGACCTGGGTTCGAGCCCCAGTAAGGCATAGATATTAGTCTTGTTTTCCTGCTGAGGTCCCGCCATCTTCACAGACCTACTAAGATGTATTAAACTTGCAGGCTCCTGTCATACCTCTGTGGCACGCAGCTGCTAAAGAGGGTATTATTTTATTCAGTCATATTTTTCCATTAAATGCATATTTTAGAAGTTATAGAGCTTCGAAATTAGATTCACATTCGCATAACATGGAAATTTTCTAAATTTTGGTACGGCAAATTTAGAGAACGTAGTACGAAAATTGATTTTAGCGAGCAATTACTTTCAGTGGGTATCGAGGAATTTTTAGCACATTGTCTTTAGTCTTGCAGCTCCGTAACTGGCATACCGAAACATAAGAGATCGCGGAGGTGGGGGGGTCAACAACTGAGTAACAGAAAATATTCAAGTTTTTTTTTTACAAGAACCCATCTCACGAAAATTTCGTGTAAAAAGAGTTGGCTTTTCCTTGGGGGTGGACACTTCATACAGTGGATTAAATGGCAGATTATAATGCCTAGTAGGGCTCAGAGGATAGAGAAGAGGATCCAATTGACAGACAGACGGAAACGCCTCCCATGAATGTCATCCAGCGTATTCTTTAACGGGCACATATCCCAACCCAATCGATGTCCCCCTTTCTCAAAGATATAATGGGAGTTTACAAAGATGAATCTCACCCTTGACATAGTTCGGAGAGAGGGGGAGTGAAAGTTGTAGTTGGGAAATTAAGCTGAAACCCAATCATATTCCCCATATGAAAAATAACATTTTTGCAATGATTGCTATTGAAACGAAAATGAATACGCACTGAAGACAGATTTCATTTATTTTATGAAGAGGATGTGAATATACACCCATCTACCCATTTCACTTTTTTACGTTTAAAAACAAATTTAGGCAATTTTTGAGTGAATTTTATTTGGAAAACTTCGTTTTAATATAACTATTTACAGTTCACCAAAAGGGAAATATATTCTTTATTGTCAATAAATATATAAGGGTTATACAGATGATTAAATCACAAAAAGTGAAAAAAAACCTAGGGAGATATTTTGTCAAGCAAACTTCCAATCCTCCCTTCAACATACCAAGAAATTAACATTTCTTATCTTCGAGTGACACATATACCTAAGATATGTTCACGTTAACCAGCGAAGACTAGAAACTCCATTTGTTTACATTAGACATCAGTTCTACAGCAGAGGATTCCGCTTTTCCTTTGAGGGTGCGGGTGCCTGTGCAGTTGCAAACTCATCAGCGGCAATAATAATACAACATGACGGAAACGAAGACGATGATCATCGTCAAGATTACTGCCGAAGAGATCATGACGCCGATGGCAAAAAGGAAGAGAGAGTGGTCGCAGTAGTTGGAATCGCCGACTGAAAATGATGGCTTCCCCTCTCCAAAGACAAAGTAACAAGCTGAAAAGAAAATTTCATTAAGCTCATAAAATATTTCAAGAAATGGAAATCAAAAGCAATTTTGGCTTACTCAAACATTTTAAAGTTAAAAATATATTTTGGGTAATGAGAATCGGCGGACGAAGCCAGTATTGCATTTCAAAACTGATGCTAGTTTCATTAAACGTATTTTTATAAGACTTTATAAGACACTTTCTTTTATAGACTCGCTAAAATATAACGGTGAAGGCAAATGCCAAACAGGGCAAGTGGTGAAGCTGTCATTATTTTAGGCCTTTAGCAGTTAAACTGTGTGAAATTTCAGACAGGATTTAAATTATATATAAAATGAAACAACATAACTATAGTATCCCAAAGGGGTATTTAAGCTGGTGGTGAAAGATACACCGCACCCGACTCGGTGGGGTAACTGATGTCGAACTAGCTATGCACTGTTTTACAGTATAGAACCATAAGGGCTGAAGTTTTTAGAGAAATCATTCCAACGAACTTTTCCATAGCTATTACACTGATAACTGTGTTTCAAGATATAATGGAGGTATTTGAAATGAGAGCTTTTACGTGAGGTATGCTCTATCGTTATTGATAGTTATGAATTAAACGGATGGAAACTTAGCTGAGCTCAAAAATAGTATTTAACAATTATAATTCTAAAATAATGTAATTTATTACAAAGGTATGAATGAAAATATTTATATAAACTAAATTCAACCAGCACAAATCTTTATCAGTATAAAAATAAACCATCGGAATATAGTACCTTATTACTATTCCTACAAAGAGTTGTTTCATCTTTAATTCTTACTATCTCCACTCAATGCATAAAATAAGGCTTTTTACAACACTCGATAATTGGCACAATCATATTTGTGAATAAACCTGCAATATATCAAAAATAACCTTACCAATTCCTAAACAAACTAAAATATTATACATCAAATTACTTCCTTCTAAGATTTTAGTTGTCAAATACTTCAAAACTGAGGCTAAATATACTGGTTTCTCAGAACTAATTCTTTTCAGACGTTGATCACCACGCTTCAAACGATGAATTCTTTTGCTTTACTAGTTTATTAACACGATCACACTAATAAACTTATTTAACCTCCCACGCACATAACAAATAAAAATATTTCTTCTTTATATTATAGTGCACAGACTAAGACAAACTACGTTTTCCTTCACACTCTAATTCCTTTTAATTACAACTCTTATTCTTTGCTTTTTAAGATAAGTTCGTTCGAAAAAGTTAGTGAGGTAATTCTCACGCTGTAGTTCACGCGAGCATCAAGACGAAACAGCACATCACGGTTTCATTGTTACTCGTTCATCTGTCGTAACAATATTATCTTTCGCCATCAAAAATAAGTTTTTTAAAGATTTTTTGGCAGATTTATGTCGGATTCATTTTCAAACGTTTTGTGCTTTGCCACAATGCCCCAGAGATAAACTACACCCTGCCCCACAGAAAATACATGCAGACTCTGCAGTATAGAATTAAGTTTCCACGTTATCTGTTCAGAATAATCGAAATGATTACTACACAAAAAAAAGCTCATAGATACGAAACCTTTCAAAGGTCAGTCAATACCAACGTGAACATTGACGTCGCCTAAGCACAAAAGTAATACTTTATCTTGACGGAATAAAAAATATTCTGAAGTTGCCCTTAAAAAAATCTTCTTTCTTGTCTTCATCGTAGTCCTCGGTGAGGCATAACAGAATATTTTGAATAGTATTTTGAAAAATCATTTTTAATCCAATGTCTAAATACACTATAGGAAAAAAAATTGCAACACCTGAAAGGATTAATGCCATTTTATTGAACGCAGGCAGCGGTTAGCATACACTGAGATGTGCGATTGATTACATTAACAAAAAAAATATGGAAAATTACCACTTTACCTACCCAGTAAAGTGATATAATTAATATGATGTTGAACCGCCTTGCGCAGCAATGTAATCATCAACACGGTGAGGAAGGCTATCGTACAGCTCTATAATGTCTCCCTGAGGGATAGAACGCAAATAGCGTGAAATCACTGTTCCATTTCAGCAACAGTAATTGGTGCACTTCTTGAGTGTTGTTGGAGCTGTCGACCCATTATGTCCCAGACGTGTTCAATAGGTGAAAGGTCCTGTGAGCGTGCTGGCAATGATAGTATCTGAACGTTTTGCTCGTGTAGACACTGCAGACTAATGCGGGCTGTATGGGGACAGGCGTTATCTTGCTGGGAAAGTAGGGCGGGGGTGGCTAAGTCTGTAGCTCGCCAGGCTCGTAATCTGTAGTTTCCAGGTTCGAGTCCCAGCTGGGTCAGCATTGAGATTTATCTCCGCAAAATTCCCCGCCCTGCCCACGGTCAGTAGGTAACACCGATGGGCTTGAAAAGGCCGTCGTCCGTCGGATGGGACGTTAAGCCGTGGCGGCGTATGTGGGAGAAAGAAACGCTGGATGCGTTAAAGAACACGCTGGATGGCTTGACGGGAGGCTACCATCTGTCTCCCAACAGTGAGTCCCCACCCCCAACCTTCTCTGAGCCTTCGGGGTCCATGTGGCCTAGCCATTTAGCCCATGGTATGCAAAAAAGTGCCGCTCAGAGGTAAAACAACCCAACTTGCTGGTAAAAGGTTCGGTGCTGCTGAATAAATTGGACAGTAAAATATTGGTAGCATATCGTTGGGCAGTTAGATGACCAGTTCTGACCGAGATGTCCGACTAATGGCACCCACATCAAGACACCAGATACTGGAACTGTGTGACGGATGTCGCACGCACTGAGTGGCGTTCCTTTCTCCTGGATGACGGCGAACACGTTGTCTACAGTCGTGCTGATCAAGACAAAAACCAGATTCGTCACTAAACACCACGGTACCTCACTCTTGTTCGTTCCATTCTGTCTTAGGCGATACCACTGAAGACGTGCTTGCATGTGGGCAAATGTGAGGGGCAAATGCAGTGCCGGACGGTAAACTCGCAATGAAAACTGTAAAAGCCTACTTACCGTTATTTAAAAAATAATGGAAAAACGTTTTTTCATATTAATAAACAAAAAGAAATGCTACTCTTACAAAACAAAAAATTACATTTCTTTAAGGAAAAACAAATTTTATGTACATCTAATGCTATTCAATATAAATTTTCCACCAATTTTTCCCAAGGGGGGGGCACTTCCCGCCCCCATCACTCTCCATCCTCCTCCATGCAACGGCCCCAGAATAGGAATTGCATCTACTTCCCCAGTGTCAGAATCCGTATTCACATACGACAACAAACTTCCTTCAGCAAACAGTATAAATGCAAAATTATCAGAAACACAAAAATGGCAATTACCTGTGATGAACCAAACGAGGAGAAAACAGTTGAGCAAATGACAAATGGCTCCAATGGGTCTACAGCGAGGGAAGCTAGGATGGCGAAACCGGCGAAGTTTCTCCAAGAGGTTCACATAGACTGCGAGAGCCATCACACTTCCCCCGACCATCAAAACGATGGGAATTGCAGGTCTAGAAGGACAATCGTGAAGAAAATGAGATCCTGAAAGAGAAAATTAAAATCATTTCATTGAGCGGATACTTGAAAGTACCTTACTTACAACTCGCACTTACTTTCAACCAATGAATGATGGATCATGATCCATATACAGAATGGCATAAAAATTGTTAGAAGTAATTAAATTTTCTACATTGACTTTAACACATCTCATTAATTGTGAATCTCATTAAATGTGAATTAATTAAAAAACTCATTAAATTAAACATCTCATTAAATGTGAATTTGAATTTAATTATTGTTTTCTAAAGTAGATTATCGACGAGGTGCGACAAAAATTAGAAAGGTATTTCACCAAAATTTGTCAAGATCATCCAAAGTCTCATCTGAAAAACAGGCTTTTCCAAGCTCATCTGATAATTTCAGCTCTAACTGTAGTCAAGATTAAGTCAGTGTTTCGAAGTGTCTTGGGAATATATTGCAAGTTTTCACGTAATAGCCTTCAATCTCCTGCTGAAATGAATGAAAAATAATTGTTTTAAACGTTCTGAGCCATGCTCGACGCATTAAGTCTTAATTTTTCAAAAAGAATTGGCAATAAATACTTCGCAAAAAGAATTGGAATCAAAGAAGAATCTTTGAATATGATCTTCTGTACTATCAATTGATTCAGCTCAGGAAAAATAGCTGTTTGGGTAGTTTTACTTCTGAGGCACTTTTTTGCACACAATGGGCTAAATGGAACCTAAGGGCTCCGATGATGGAAGGGAACCCACTGGACAGCTATTATGAGACAGATGGAAGCCTCTTGTCCAGGTCATCCAGTGTTTTTTTAACCAGCACAGGGCATGGCTCTCCTGCACATAGAGCCACGGTCTTACATTCCATCAGACGGAATACTACCTTTCTAATCTCATCAGTGTCTCCTTTCTCACGAGAGGGCAGGGTAAGGATTTATTGGAGATAAATCTCAACGTTGTCCCAGGTGGGACAACGTTGAGTGAATGAACTTTCAGTAATGAACTGAAAATGTGCCTGGCGGCTATCGAGTCAAACCTTCCCCCCCCCCCCCCATGAAAAATAGGAAATGGTGGAATGATATAAGCTTTTTTTCATGATGACTATCGCATATCAATTCTGCTGTCAAAGAGTTTGAATTACTTGTCGATACAAGCGATGAAGCCTGATCGATAGGGAAAAATCCTTTTTTCTTAAACTCTGAACCTTAAGGTTGTTCAATAGCCCAATTTTTACTACAATTTGCTCATAATTGCAAGCCAACATACCTTAGTCCCTAATACGGAATCTGAGTTAATCCGTATCAAATGAACACATAAAAGGATAGAGTTCTACCTAACCGTTTTTGATTGGAAGAATATGTAGTTTTTTTTACTTGCCAAAAATCCCCCACAAAAGTTTCTTTCCATTCAATGAAATCTGGAATGGTCGCTGGAAAAACTCGTAAACTAGAAAATTTTGTGAATTCTCTTATTAAAAGAAGTTTATTAAAGTAAGTTGTTGAATTCCCAAGAATTCAACAACAAAGATGAAACTGATTTCATTTTCAAACTATTTCTTGGACATTTAAAACCGATATAATTTTACTTGAAAATTCCTTGTATTAAAGCTTTTCAAAGTCATTAACTTTAAAATTTCGCAAACATTGATTTCGATGTATTAATTTAATTTTAAAGCTAACTGTGTATTTTCTCCAAACTATTTGAAAAGTGCATTTCGTCCATTTAATATTGTATGACCTCATTTTCTTGTGTGTTCGTGATATTCTTTTCCTTTCAGCGAAATATTTTCTCCAAAACTTCAATTACAAGCACATATTAGAATAATTAACGGAAAAAATAACTTACCGACAATTATAGGAACGGATGGCACCATCAAAGCCAGCAATAAAATAGCAGTGAAGGGGACTGGAAAACACGAAATATTATTAGTAAAGAAGCTTTCATGGCTACATAGACTTGTAATTTAGTGTTTCTCTAAGACAGTAGTTCTCAGCCTCTCATGTCGTGGCACACGAAGTACTGGGTTCAATTCGTCGTTCCACATCCAATGCAGAGTTTTTTTTTGTGACCTATCGAAATTAACGCTTTAATAATTTAAAACTTCCTTTGATAGCATTTCTTCATTCATCCTCATTGCGAAACACTAGTGTGCCATGTCACACAAGTTGAGAACCTCTGAAGTACTGTTTTTAAAATTCAACAACTTCAAACATTAACAATAAAAATAAAATTCTTGCACATATATCATCCGTCCTCATTTAATTATATTTCAAGAGTCATTTTTTCATGCGAATGCCGCAGCGGAGTGGTTGAGAACCAATGGAAGTTCAGAAACTCGTGAGAATGAGGAAAGACAAGTGTCTGTCGAATGACTGATTCAAAAATTCTTCCCTTTAAGAGTAAAATTGATAATGTTGTGATAATGTGATAATGTGTAAACGGAAAATATATTTAATAAAAACAAGTGAAAATTATTTTAATCAAGCAGAAAATGCAACATTGTGAGAGAATGTTAAGGAAATTCATCGATGTGCTACATTAAATATGCATCTTGTGCTTTCCTCAGTAACAAAAATGAACGGAAATTCTGAAAGGTCAAAAGTAGTTCTCACAGTACTATTGCTAAGATTGTAGCTTATTTTGTGTAGAGTCAGGCATTGTTTGAAACATTTTAAGAGGAGAGTTTAATTTTATTGTGTGCTTTTTTGCGTGAGTTTGGGTTATTCTGCGCGGCATTTTTGCGCCCATAATGGGGTAAATGGAAAAAATAAAAAGCTCACAAGGAACCCCAAGGGTTCATAGTCAGGTAAGAGAACCTCTGAATATCAGTTAGGAAAAAGATTGGAGCATTCTAGCATGTTCTTTACTATGGATTTGATCTCATTCAGACGGGGCACAGCTTAACGTCTCACCAAACTACAGAGGCCTTTCCAAGCCCATCTGTATCCCCTTTCCCACCGAAGGCAGTGCGTTAGGGGTTTAGCGTAAAAAATCTAAATTGGGATTCGAACCTGAAAAATGGAGATTACGAGCCTGACGCCCTACCGACTGAGCCAACCCCTCCACCACAGAACTAATTTAAAGTGTGTGAATGTGGGTAGAATAAGAAAACAAACCACAACGCGGAGCTATTTTTAAAACTAGAAGCGGAAGAAGTTTCCAACTACGTATTTAGATGACGTTTTGCAAACAACTTTTGCCTTTGTTACTGTTGCATCATAATATAGTAACTGAAAATCACGGAAATAATTCTTATAATCCATTGGTTATCTTTACCGGAATTAAAGAGGTGATCGTAAACTCTGGTGTAGAAGTGGGGAAACCCAGTTGCTTCTTGCTTGAATCGATTCAGCAAACCAGAACATGAGGTAGGTGTCGGAGAAATATTCGATGAATGAGTTTCTGTAGAGGAAGAGATTCCACAAGTTATAAAAATATACAATACTAAAAATGCATTAAGAATCAATATAAAAATAATGTGTAATCAGAAATCAATTTAGGTACTCAGAAAATTAAGTCATTGGTGTTCTAGAAGATATGCACTGAGAACGATCAGTTCTAGCACACGATAGCTGATCTTTTAGCAGTTAAAAATATATTATGACCTGTCTTATCCTCAAAGTAAAATGAACCCGAAAGAGGCTTAGGCAATTGATTAGGGGGGGGATTAGGAATATCGTCAAAGGTACACAAACCAGTATGGACCTAAACAGGTACCTCGACAATATACAACTACTTTTGGAAACGTGCCCAACTTAATTTTTCCAGTATGCGGCCGCAAACGGGTGACTAACAAATAGAGTTACAAAATATATAATAGAACTTTATAATAGGTACAAAATTATACCTAAGTCCCCGTAATCTAAAGTTCAGATCATGTAGTCGCCCAAAAAGACAAATTAATAATGCTTTTTGGGATTTAAAAAGTTAAAAATTGTTTCGAAAAAAAAAAAGCCTAGAAAAGACTAAAAAAATCCAAATTCTAGAAGAGATAAGTAGTTGCCTTGAGTTATGTGAATCTGCAAATATCACAAGAACAGAAAGGCAATTTCAGGCTCTGTCAGATAGTGAGGGAGTCGGATTTACCACACTCAAAACGTTTAAAGCAGGACTATTTTGAAAGCACTGGTAGGGTTCGTTCAGACACTTTCAGGTTATTTTGAAAACTATATTGTCAGCTAAATCTCGATTCTTTAAGAAAAATGCGTCTAAAAAAACCGTAGATGATTCAAATCTCCCTTATCAATTTTTCAACAATATTTAGAGAGTTAACACAATTCAAAGAGTTGAAGCTAGAACTCTTAACTGCTCTAGTTATGCACGTTCTAAAAAATGCTTTGCTTCAAAATTGAAGAAAGCAGTGATTACAAAAAAAAAAAATTCTTAAAATGCGCTTTACATTTTGGGTAGGCAGTGGGCTAAACTTTCAACAGTAGTAACAGTTATTATTTGCATTTTAATTACCTTCCTAGATAAATTCTTGTTACCAGCAGCTTCTGCTCTTCAGCCTTTCAGCATCAATAACAATTGAAATAGTAAACAAATATTGTTGAAAATCGAGATCTTCAATTTATCTCAAGGGAATATTTTTGGGCAAAATGTTTAAAGTTAGGAAGCGTTGAACGTGGCTTTCTATTCAAATGACATGGAAATGGTTCAATGTTTTTAGTAATGAAGTGCTTATCCCATTATCACTAAAAAATATTTTTTACTCAGATCTTAATATTTTTGCATAATGTAAATGTTTTAAATATGCAAATTGATATGTGAGGAAATGGTGCCAATGTGTAATGATTTTCTAAACAATTCATATACAGATATAAGGGGGAAATGAGAAGTACAGAAATGGAATTTTTATTAAAATATAAATTATTCCAAAGCAGCGGTTCCAAATCAGATTACACAGAGATTTTTGTGAACGAGAAGACCTCAGCAAAAAATATCCACGTCTTTTTCCTTGATACACAGTCAAAGTACGCTAATCAAGACAAGTGCATGCTTTAATCTGTGCTCGAACCCAGCTCCCTTGGATCCGCAATCAAGCACGCTAATTAAGACAAGAAACGTGCATGTCTTAATCTGGGTTTAAACCCAGGTCCCTTGGATCCATAATCAAACACGCTAAACATCTCGTCCACAGGTACAGTTATGAGTGAAAGCTAGCAACAGATGTTATTGAATATGCCTTGAGCATTTCATTGTTTTTTCCTTTAATGAGAAATAATTAGATCTGAATTAGTATTTTTTCTGATTATGATGATGTAACTGATTTGTCTTAATTGTAAAATCGCATTGGTATTCGAATCTAAAATATGTCATGTGTTTACTAGAAGCGGTTAAAAAAAATCCAAGTTCATTTCAAATAAAAAAGTTTTATAGTGAAACAAAATGTTGACTACATAACTTTAATTGCCAATTCTCGTTATTGATCTCTTGACCATAAAAATAAAATTTGCTAAGTTTCACGTCACGGCCTTTAATCCCCTTTAAGCCTTTGCACTTGTTTGCCTCCTCCATTCTGATAAAATTGGCAAACTAGCCACGAACCTTAAGTTTTATTTCACAATTTCTAAAAAAAACATCACTTAATGCATATTTACTAAAAAATGTGGATTTACTACGTAATTTTAAGAGAAAGTATAAATTTGTATATAATGACAAGGATTGACTTCATTACATACTTCTACACTAAGCACTCTTAAAATGAGAGCTACGAGTGCCTATGTTTACACTTTTGTGCAACCTACTGCACAAAAATGTAAACATAGGCACTCATAGCTCTCATTTTAAGCTCTTAATTTAAGTCTCATTTCCGCCTACATTTGCACAAAAGTGTAAACATAGGCGGAAAATTATTATATTCAAATTATTAATCCAATATATTTAAGACATTCATATATTATTCTAGATGCAGAGATTTTACCTGATTCAGATATCAAACAGATATTGTCGCTGGAAGAAATTCCTGGAGACTGCGGACTCGATCTGTCGCCATTTACACTCACAGTCGTAATCACAGTGGCAGCCTGAAAAGGGAAATTCTTTCATTGTTCGGCTGAAATGATGCCAGGAAATAAACGTTTGGATGCAAAGTTCTCCTTTCACATAGAAGTCTAAAGTGAATTCAGAACAAAAAAAAGTATCTTCGGACTAAATGCAAGCTCAAATCTTATTTGTATAGTCATCAAAAAGGGAATATTTCATCAGAGACTGACATTCAGCCATTTTGCTTTGTGTATCGTTTGGGACCGATTTAGTTTTTTTTTACCTCTGAGCAGCATTTTGCACACAATGGGCTAGGTCACAAGGACCCCAGGAACTCGGAGAAGGTTGGGGAAGGGGTTCCACTGTAAAGCTGTTAGGAGACAGATAAAAGACTCCCGTAAAGGCCATCTATTGTGCTATTTAAAGTGCATAGGGCAAGACTCTCCAGCACACAGAACTACAACTTAACGTTCCATCCGACGAACGAGTATCTTTTCAAACCCATCATGACCGAGCCTTATGATCGAGAGCAATCCGGTTCAAACGAGATAAATCTCAACAACGGCCCAGGTGGTTGAAATCAGGAACTATAGATTGCAAGCCTAGGGATTGCAAGCCTTTGCTCGCCGACCAGCTCAGAGATGGTTGGCAAATGAGATCCACTGTAAAGCTCTTAGGTGAGTAAACAGAAGGAAGCCTCCCTTCAAGACCATCCAGTATTTTCTTTAATGTATAAAGGTTGTAGTTCTGTTCATTGGTCAAGGTTTAACGCCCATATAACCAACGATGTTCCCTTTCTCATCGAGGGCATAATGGGGATTACGGAGCTAATATCAACAGCCAGAGTTGGAGCTCGAAACTACATTGCTATCGACTGACCCAAGAGAGAATTCAATAAAATCATAGTTCTCCCCAGTATCATAATTCTAAAATATATAATATGATACTGGGGAATAATTCTAAAATAATATTAAAAATACCCAATTTTAAATGTTACGAAGCATTAGATTTAAAATGGAACCTTGGTTGAATTTCAGCCACTATCGTAATGGGGATAACTGCTTGATCGGTTTTTGTAATATCCAAAGATACTACTATGAGGCGGCTACTCAAATGGCGGCCAGTCGCCATACTCAACCAACTAATTTGCTCACAGAAAATGTGTATAAATGCGAACAAAAACAATTTTTATAAGGAAAAACAGGATAAAAATACAACACTAAAAGTTTAATTCTGCGCTGTTTTTTCGCTTCATCTGTGGCCATATCTGCTCTTGTCTTTCTCCCAGATCACGAAGAGACCCGAAATTAAAAATACTCAATTTGAAATCGCAATCCTGTTATGTTGTAACTTGTCAAACATAAATTTCGGGAAGGAAAATTACTTATTTCTAGCTTGTTTCTGACGACAAAAGCCTCGACTTTGCATCCAGCGAACTGAGAAATTTATTAAGCCCAAGTCCTATCGATGTTGCTGAATGCGGAATATCTTGTTATGGTGACAGTGTTAACCTCAAAGCCAGAAAGAGAATGCAGCTCTTATCTTAAATTTTCATACGTTTCTCCTAAGTTTGCCTTTAATGATGTAAGATGTACATAACAACCTTCCCAAGGGCTCAGAAGGTTGTGTGAAAGGAGTCACTGCACAGCTGTATTAGGAGACTTATGAAGTCTCCCGTGAAGGCCATCCAACATGTTTTTAAGGCTGGTATGGCTCTCCTGCACCACGGACCACGACTTAAAAGTCCCATCCATTATAAGGGGGCCTCTTCAAGCCCGTAGGTTCCCTTTCTACTGACAGAGGGGAGGGGATATAATTTGATAAATTTCAACTCTTGCACAGGTGGACTTACGAAGTCTCCCTTGAAGTCGAACCTGGGAATACAGATTATGAGCCCAGCGCGCTATCGACTGAGCCAACCCCAACACCTTGAATCAGTGGAGTACCCCTTTGGTAGTGGTTATATTCCCTTGAGTTCAACTACAACTGGACTCTACAACGTATATATGTTAAATCAGTAAAGAAGTCATTTTAATGCTGGACTATCTCAGAAATCGAACAGAGAATGTTTGCTTGCAACATTCTCTAGGATGGAAGATCTAACGTAAGGTCAAGCATTTCACCTAGACCAAGATTTCTCAACTGCGGTCACAAGAAAATAAAAATTAATACTTGAAATTATCATTCTCCGCAAGAGAACAATTTCAAGCCAACGCATCAGTATAAAATTTTCAAACCTTAACAACATTGTAGTATACTTTATCTGTTACATTAGTAACATCTTGAAAGTTGTTACAACATTAGTTAGTATATCGTAATAGCTTTTCCTTGAACAAAACCTGTAAAATACGGTAGCCGTACATAGTCGGTGTGTACTTTTACCCGTCTTACTATTGCTTTTTGCTCGTCATTTTGTCAGTTTGAGGATTTGTTCCACCAATCTTTGGAACGCAACGACAAACTTAATGATTTATGTATCAAATGAATGTTTCTGACATGGGTTACATGTATCCACTCACCTTTCTTCTCAAAAAAGGGAAAAATATGTGAAGAATTGTTCTACTATATGTTTCGAACGTGAGGGATGAAGGTAACATGTTCTATATGAAAATGAAAGAATGTGACGAGACTAGTGTTGTGGGCAATTTCCCTTTTTCCTCTCCTAAAAAACAGGAAATGTTTTAGTCGTTCCGCTATATCTTCCGAATGTGAACAGGTACAGTTGCGAGTTACGTGTCAAATGAAAGCTCGTATTAGGGCCGTTGAAACTATTTCGAATTTTGCTCTCCACCATTCTCCTCCCCCAAAACAGGAGCCGATTTTCTCAGGTTTAGACCTTAACGAGTTATATCTCAAATTAAAGTTGCGATGTCTCCAGTATCATGGGCTACTTTAAATACGACTCCAAAAACAGGGGAAGGAAAAATGTGGTCGATGATTATGAGTCATCATATGAAAGTTTCTGAATGTTGCTAAAAACATCTACCAAGCAAAAATATTTAAAAAAATCCTGTGTTCCCATAAATGCCCTATAAAGTATAAAATGAAATTAAAGCATATCGGTGGTGTAATCAGTCATTTAATTCGTATTCACTTCAGATGAAAATAGGGCGCCGATTTACCTACATAACAAGATTGTCGGCGCCCTATCTCCCTTTGAAGTGAGTACGAATTCCGTGACTAATTGCTTCATCAATATTTTTTAATTTATACGTTTTAGGGCGCATATGGGAGAATAAGGTAAATAAATATAAAAATCCAAAAAAATACCTATCTTACTATTGTTTTTTTGTTTGTCATTTCTCGGTTTATGGATTCGTCAAAACAATTGTTCCACCATATCTTTCGAATGCGACGTACAAAATGATTTATGTTAAATGAATGCTTATGACCCCCATGCTTTCTTCCCTCCCAAAAGTGGAAAATATGAAAACGATTACTTCGCTGCATCTCCGAAACGCCAGGGTCTGCAATTACGAGTTACGTGTCAAATGAATGCTCATATGAGGACCGTCGAAATTCGTACTATTTATAATTTTTCCCTCCCTCCACACCCCCCACCATTCTCATCCCCAAAAAAGGGGGTTGATTTTCGCGGAGGTGGACCTTAACCAGGGACGGTCCTGAGGGTCAAGCTTCGAGGGGGCCATTTAGGGACGTATGGGAGATTTTATAGTCCAGAAATGATACTCTTAATTTTACTAATGGATTATTTAGCAATCGATAATATCCTTTTTAACAGTTTTTATTTTTACCAAATTTGACAGCTAGCCAACAAAATTTTACATCCCTAATTCCTTCAGGAATGAAAAGTAGCTGAAAAGAGAAACTCGCAGATTTTTTGGAGGAGGCCATGATCCCCCTTGGTCACCTCCTTATGACCTTATGACCTTAACTAGTCATATCTCAAATTAAACCTTGTGACGTCTCCAATGTCATGGGCTGCCATAAACATAACTCCAAAACCTGGGGGGAGGAAAAATCTGGTTGATTTTTTATGAGTCATATCAGATAACGTTTTTGAAAATATAAATTAATTAAAGAATTAAAAATACCTATTTTTTTCCTTTGTCACCAGAAACGCCTGCCTTCCCATATGCGTCCTAAAAAGTAGAAAATAAACATAAGTCACAGTCACCGAGTTCGTATTCACTTCAAAGGAAGATAGGGCGCCGATTTACCTACCTACCCAACAAGATTGCCGGCGCCCTATCTTCCTTTGAAATGAATTTATTTTCTACTTTTTAGGGCACAGATTGGGAATAGTTGTGTACGTTTCTCAATTTAACATGTTTAAAACTAAAGAAAGTATAGCATTTTTTTTGCAGCTATGACATTTTTTTTTCATTCAAATAGATCGACTGAAAAATAGATATTCCACCGAATTAATTTTTCAATGAAATAAAAAATATTGTCTCTGTGTTTTATTTTTTCTTACTTCTGAGTGTCACTTTTGTACACACAATGGGCTAATGACCAGGTCCCTCCAAATATATGGTTACGGTTACATGAATCCTAAGGGGTCTGGCTGGTTAGGGGAAGACTTAGAGAAAGAGACAAATGTATGCCTCCCGGTAAGGATATCCAGCGTGTTCTATAACGTGCACAGGATATGTAGTCGTGCACAAGATATTAGTATATCACGAGTCGGAGGGCTGTTTTTAGCAAACGCAACGGTGCTTATTTCTCACAGAGGAGAGGACGGGAGTTAGCGGAGATTATCAAAGCTGGCCCAATTTGGATTCGAATCTGGGAACTACAGATTAGGAGCCTGGGGTTGCTACCGACTGAGCCGACCCCTACCAGCTCGGTAAGGGAAAAGGATCCATTCTTTTTACGAAACTCGTAAAACTTAGAAGTCAAGGCCATCACCCTTCAATGTGAGCGAGTCCTGCGCACAAAGTCACTTTTGGGAGCGATTACAATACTCTCGATTCCAATACGCGCCAAAATACACTGGTTTCCAAACATTAAGTAAAACTCAGAAAAATTACAATAAACAAAAAACTATATGATTTTAATGAAATTTTATGAAAACATGAATTACAATTCTAGTTTCAGAATGGCATAAAATATTTTACACTAGAAACATTTTTCGTCAAAAAATAACTCTTACAGGAACTTGTCCAACAATGCGGTGTCGGAATGGAATGGGCAAAGTTCTTTAATAAGGAGTGTGGTCACCCCTTGCAGAAATGCATGCACGACAACGATGTTCAATGCTGTTTATGATGTTGTGAATCAGCTCAGTAGGGAGTAACGACCATTGTTCCTTTAAAGCAGTAGTAAGCTCCAACTTTGTTTCAGGTGGGGTGTTTCAAGTGACATGTCTACACATGCTCAATCGTATTTAGGTCGGGAGATCAAACTAGCCACTCCATGCGTTCCACTAGTCGAGTTCTGTGTGGACGAGCGTTTCACCTATTGCACCAGCGTAAGGACGTACATAAGGGTCCTGGATGTAATCTCTATACCTTTGAGCATTGAGGTTCCCACTCGTCAACACAGAGGTCTGTGCGTTCAACTAAGGAAATGCCATCCCAACACGCTATCTCCACCGTAACTATCTCTTTGACGGATGTTACTGCGATGATAGAGCGTACCTCGTTCTCTCCACATCAAACAATGTCCGGAGTCAATCTGCAAGCAATATCTGGACTCATCTGTGAAGAGTACGGACCTCCATTGCTCTTCTGTCCAGTTAGCATGCGTGCACAATTTAACTGCTCCCTCTCCTGTGACGTGAGGGGGTATACAAATTACTGGCCTTCTAGCATAAAGACCTCCCTCATGAAGCCTACGCACAATAGAAGCTGATACAACCCTCCCAGTGGCTGCTGCAAGAGAAGATTGTTGCTGAGAAGGAGTAGACGTCTTGCTCCTTCGTGCTGTTAATCACATATATCGGTCTTGTACAGCGGTCATAACTCTAGCCCTTCCTCGGCTAAACCTCCGAGACGCGGAATCCGTGCTAAGAAATTGATTCCACAGTCTACGGACCGCAGAAGAATTCACATTCAGCCATCGTGCCATGTCTGCCTGACTTTGGCCTGCTTCGAGCCGGCCAATAGCTCTCCACCGCAATTCATTTGGTAAATGATGTCTTGAGGTCATTCCTACAAAATGGCTATTTCGAATTACAACACAAATAACGATCTACTCCAAAACACCCGTTTTCATGCCCGCTATCCGATCACGCAAATTGACGCAACCTAGTCTAATTTTCATACGATATGCTCACTCGGCATTACTGGTTACATGAACAAGTTTGGCGAGGATCGCACAATTCTTTGGCGAATTATCGCGATTTTCCTTATTTTTCCTTAATTTATGGAAACCAGTGTATTAAAAGAAATTTCATTCTGGTGGCCCACTGATACCGGGATAAAGGGTACTTTTGAGAGTGGGTACCTGGAATTTTCAATAGGGGAAGGGGGTTGATGTGATTGTCTGATTTTTGGGCTACTTTGGAAAATATGTGGTATTCAGGCCTCTAGTGTGTGTGTGTGTGTGTATGTCGGGGGGGGGGGGGGGGGTTATAATCTCTTTTCACCCCTGTGTATACCACTGTCTCCCAATATTTTTGTGGGTTCGGAAAACCTCAGCCCAAAGTGCTTAAGACTTTTGCTCGCTTGTTACTACCTCTGGATCCTCATGGCCCATGAGCTCCAAAGGTACAATAATTCGGGATTCAAAGAGATTTGGTGATAAATGTAAAAGTATTTTCCTAAAATCTCATCGTACATCACCAAAAATAATCAGTAGTAAAAGACGTGGACAACTTACGCTTTCTACGTTATCTGAATCATTTTCTTTGGGATTCGCAGATTCTTTTCCATTTTTACCATTTCCTTTGGATTCTTCTCTGTCTTCTTTAAGTAACGAGTAGGAACTGGAAGTTTTACTCATGTTTCGTTTTCTGGACTATAGAGCTTCCACTGAAATGACCTACACCGACGTCGCTCACAAACTGCAATTAAAGACAGAATCCTTTAAAGTTCGATTTTGCACTATAACTTGTTTTCAGTTACGGTTCTCATTTTCGCCACAAATAGATTCATTGCTGATAACATGAATTTCACCGCAAGATTTTTTTTGATGAGGCCTAATGGTTAATGCATTCACATTTGGGCTTCTCCTGGTCCATTTAGCCTTTCGTTTTTAAAAATTCTTTATTTACTATTTTAGCATTGAAATCAGCTATAATCATTATATAAAATGCTTCATTACAGTTCAGTAAATTATTTAAAGTTTGATAAAATTGTTCTTTTTCTCATCGGAATAGCTTGATGTAAATTCATATACCTGTATGAGTTTAATAAACTAGCTCTTATTTATGTTAAGAAATAATTCTCTAATTCTTTTCGATTTATAATTAATGCAATCAATTTTATGCTTTATAGATTTGTTAATTAAAAATCCCACACTGCCAAGGGAGACTTTTGAGCTTCCCACGGTAAAATAGATCTTCTGAATTCAAAACTTATATGTTTTCCATTCGTTCTTCTAACTTTACTCAGTCCTATAAAATCCAATTTAATATTCTTAGTTCCTTCTAAAAGTTCAGCAAGTCGTGTATTATCGAGAGATATCTATAATCATATGCACAAATAAATATCGCCTAATGAGAATTAGTTAGAGCAACTTTTTGACTTCCAATAAAATAAGAAAACTTTCCTAACTGGACTGCAATAGTCCCCCCCCCCTGGATCTTCACAGCTAGCTTAAAATCCAGAGGTGCACTGATAGTATCCGCAATCCCCGCGCTACGGGGGGCGCCAAAGTCAGGGGGGCCTGTAAAAAAAATCAAAATTTATGGTAAAACTTGATGTACAACTATTTAAAGGAACAGCCTGGAATGTTTTACTATAGCTTTAAATAAATTACAGACTGTGAACAATCAGCTTCGTTTTTCCTATTTAGAAATTTCTCTCCCTGACCAATGGTATTATATGACTTATATGGCCAGACTCATTCTATCAAAGCATGAGGCTTGGCCGTGAATTTCGTTAAGGCCATGACCGTCGTGGGTGACATAATTTTTCCGTCTGACTAGCGATTTCTCGCGATAAGTCAAACCTCCTGTTTAACTCTTTAGACTAGAAATGTTTCCAATATTGTCACTATTTTTTTTAATTTTTCCCATTCCCTTGTTGTTCTTATGTTATTTTTAGCTCGTTCTCAGAAAAAAAATTGCCTGTCCGTCTGTAGACATCGAACGTTTTGTTTTTAAGAATAAATTAAAAATTCTTTTTGTGTCCTATTGGTATTAACCTACGTATTACAATTCGCAATCTATGGTTTAATTTACCATCGTTAGAGGGTGGTAAATGAAATCTTCCAAAAGCTAAAATTGCGTACTCTAAGGGTAGAAAAAGTTTAAAATTGCGAAATTTCAAACTAATATTGCAAGTGATGTAATTGCGTTTAGAAATTCAAAAATTTGTTTGCAAAATGTGAATATCATGAAGTGTGCATTTACAAACATTATTTTCACCTTTATTCCCAGAGAGGGTGAGAAAAAGCTTTTTTTTTCTTTTGTTTTTGTTTTATGGTTGTACATCACTTGCAATATTAGTTTGAAATTTCGCAATTTTTTACCGTTAGAGTGCGCACTTTAAGCTTTTCGGAGATTCCGAGAGTGCGAATCGTAATATTTCAATACCTATAGAATCCAAAAAGAGATAAGCTTAAAAAATTTTGTGTTAGATAGGTATTGATAAACTATAATTAACACTTTTAGAATTTCCAAAATCTTGAATTGTAACAACGGTAAATAAATTTGAATTCAATTCCAACGGTAAATAATTTTGAAATTTTCTAAATTTTAAACGAATACTGCAAACGAAGTATTTGGTCTAGAAGTATGATATTTTAGTGGTGGCGTGTGATGTGATCAAGGAGTTGACAGAGACAACAACAATTTGTCCCTTCACCCCCAGGGTAGGTAGGAAAACGCAACTTTTTGCTTTGAGAGATTAATGAAAAATTCTTTTTCATTTGAATAGATATTAATCAAATGTGAATATTCGTAGTTTTCAAATCTTCCAAATGGTCTTAATTTGCCATAGTTAGAGGGTGGTAAATGGAGAAAATTTGGAACTTGTAGCAGTATTGTAACAATATATTTATTCTGGAAATTCTGGTGAATGTGTTGATAAAGAATGGAATAATTGAGTCATATATGTTTCAATTAAATTAAAATAGCTTAAAATTCGACGTTATCAATTAAATACTTAATTTTAAATAATATTTCAATGTAGAATAATAAATAAATACCGTATTTGCCGGCGTATAGGACGCACCGGCGTATAAGACGCACCCCCTTTTTTAGACACATTTTTAAGGGGGGAAAAAATTTCCACATTGTTTCATGAATTTCCATAAAGGTTTACTGTACTCATTTTATAGTTATTTATGTATACAAAAAATGTAACTAGGGAACATTGTAGTTAAATACATTTTAATGTTCATCCTCAAAACCCAGAAATTCATCTCCAGAACTAAATGAAAAACCACTTGAAGCCTCTTTTTCAGAAACTGAGTCTTCGTATAACAAATCATCCTCTGTGCCATCAAGTGAGTTACTAATACCACATTTCTTAAATGACTTTACAACTGTCTCATGTTTCACAGCATTCCATGTAGTTTTGACCCATTCACGAATCTGCAAAATGCTAGGCCTCTTCTTTCTTCCTGATGGTGTCACTTCAAAATTTGTAGACTGCATCCAACTGTTCCATTTCTCCTTCATGAATCCTTTAAATGGTTTATTAATGCAGATATCTAAAGGTTGAAGCTGGCTCGTTAGTCCACCTGGAATTACAGCCAAATGAGTTTTCAGTTGATTGATTTTATTTTTTAGAGCTTCTGTTCTATGACTCCGAAACTGATCCCATACTAGCAAGGCAGGTTTCTTTAACAGTCCACCAAGACCACACATTGTCTATCCACAACTTCATCCCCCCTTCATCCATCCAGCCCTTAGGATGAACGTGCACAAACACACCTTTAGGCAGTTTTTCCTTGGGCAAGGTTTTCCTTTTGAAAATCAAAAGAGGCGGCAATTTTGTTCCATTGGCACAACAAGACAACACGACTGTGTAGTGCGTTTCTCATGTCCACAAGTTTTAACTTGCACCTTTGGAATCTACTGTTTTGTTTGAGGGTACATCGAACGTCAGTGGGACCTCATACATGTTTCCTATTTGTGAAAGTTCAAAATTTCCACTTTTTCTTGCATTGATGACAATTTTATGAAACTCGATAATCTTGTCTTCATATTCTGTTGGCATCTTTTGTGCTATTTTTGTTTTAGTCCGATACGTAAGTCATTTCTCTTCATGAATCTAAAACACCATGACGTTGATCCTGTAAAATCAGCGATGACTCTGTTAGTAGCTATCACTCTTGCTTGTTGAATAGTCATTTTTGTGGAAACTGAAAATCCCGAGCTTCGGTGGACTAATAACCAAGTTTTTAATTCTTCTTCTAGTTCCGGCCATTTTGCAATTCCATGTCGCAGATTATGTTTATTACGCATAGCTTTTTTTAGGTCTTCTTCCTGTCTTCTCCAAGTTATTATCTTTTCTGTTGGCGGTGATCCGAAATTCCTCTCTGCTGCCCTCTTTCCGTGTTCTTTGGCATACTCAATCACTCGTAGCTTGAATGCAATATCATAGCAGAATCTGCGTTGTTTTTGAGCCATGTTTCGCAGCAAAAACATGAGAAAGCTTCTTCGGTACTAAAAGTTTACGTTTTGGTTGCCTTGAGGCGCTGTAATTGGTAACGAAGCGCCATGCTCGCGCTTTTCGAAAAAATATGCCGGTGAAATGTGATCACACATGCGCAGATTGGATGAATCGTAACCTTGAGATGTCAGTGGATCTGAACTCTATTTTACTGGAATGCTGCCTCTGTCAGTAGTGAAGCATAAAATACATCACGCAACTTATTATTTTTACAGAACAAAAAAAATATGGAAACGATTTATTTGAAACCACTCTTTTACAAAAGGACAAAATGCAAAAGAATACTTATATATGTATATTGATATAAACCAAAAGTTTTAGACTGAAATTTCAACTCATAATTTTGATTACCGGCGCATAAGACGCACCCCATATTTTAGGCGTATTTTGAGGGGGAAAAAGTGCGTCCTATACGCCGGCAAATACGGTAATTTTATTTTACATACACTTGATGATTTGCTCCTCAACTATAGGAGTAGGAAAATCCAAATTTTTCATTTTAAGGGATAAATGAGATAGTTTTTTTGCTCTGTATGGAGCTAATAATATATTACTGTTTATATTTTGCAATCACCAATTAGTCTCTGAAACTAGCATCTCGCATTCGCCGGGGACGATATGTTACTCTTCTAACTTTTCAATAGATGCGAAAATGAATCATATTCAAAATAGTTTAGTTGAAACTATGTAAGTATTTTAATACAATATTTGTTTATGCCTGTTTGAAAACAACTAAAGCAATATTTTCAGGCCTGGTAAAATGGATCAGGGCCTGGGAAAATTTATTCATTCTGGGCCCTGATCTAAAACAAAATTAAGGGGGGAGAGAGAGAGAGAGAGACTGAGTTTCCATTGCAGTGCGATATTTTCACCTTCGTTTCAGAGGATTTTAAAAAAAAAATCATAAAAAATGTGTGAAATACACTCAAGTTTCAAGGAGTGGGGGCATGTCCCCTTATGTGTCCCTCCCCCTAGAATTCGGTCCTGATTCATAACAAAATGTCGAATTATGAATTACAAAATCCGAAATATATGTCAGATATTTATTATGTGCATTTCCAAAAAGTTAAATTTCAGGTATATAATAGTGCACATTAAACGAAACAAAACGGCAAGGGGCCCCGGAGACATTTCTTGTGGAGAGCCTGAAGATTTTCCGGTACGCCACTGCCACACGCTGCTGTAATTCAAGGGGGAACACTCAGATACGTGTCTGTGAAAATTATTTACTTACTTATCAGCATTAATCCATTCGTTCACAATACAACTATCACTTAATATGACTAAGGTGTCTTTATTATATTCCCCCCATTGTCAAATTTTTTTATCATGTGCCCCTCCTCGTATTAAGCTTTCCAGGAACCGCCACTGCCCACACGTGACAATTTAAAAATAAATTCCCATTTACAATAATACTGGAATATCTACATAAAATTTACATCGTATATACACTTAACAAAAGAGAAAAAACAAATAAATTAGGGTGACACGACACAGTTACGACTAAAATTAGGAGGACACGACATTCCTACTCGTTGCTCAAAGAAAACAAATACGGTGAAGAATCCAAAGGAAATGGTAAAAATGGACTAGAGTAGGGGTTCTCAACTTGGGGTATGTGGTAAAATTTTTGGGGTACGCCGTGAGAGCTCAAAAGTCGCTAGATCTAATAATAAGTCCATTTCACTTGATTACCCAGTAAAATGTTTATAATTTTATAAGATTCCTTATGTCACTTTTTGTGTTTATCGATATATATAATTTATGAATACAAAATTTAATATGTATATATATATGTTTTATTTTATTCCCTTTGTTATACTATAACTATAGTTTTATTTATCTATATAAGGGGTACGTCAGTTACATACACATTTCCAGGGAGTACGTGAAGCATAAAAGGTTGAGAACCACTGGACTAGAGGAACACGACAAAATAGTTTTGCACAATAGAAATTGGAAGTGGTCCGGTAAAAATTTACGATTTGAACGAATAGATTGCAAATCAACAAAAGAGAAACTGCTAATAATCATTAAAAGTAGCATGAATAAGTTAACGTGCAAATCGTGTGTAATTAATTTAGTCGTCTAGGTCAGGATTTTTTCAAACTTTTTTCTTGGCGAACGAAAAACAAAGAAGAGAATTTTTCTGAGACCGTTAAACTTCAAAAAATCAGAATGACAAAAGTGGTAAAATGAATATAAAGCAAATTTTTATATTTATACATTTTATTCAATTCAGTATATTTTTACTTAATATCATTCATCATCATCATCCTCAAGCAGCCACGGGCAACGGAGGTCCAACCAGATTGTACAATTTAGTTCTCCAAGCAAGTCTGCTGCATCTGGCCACTGCACACCAATTCTAATAAGGTCCTGTTTGACATTGTCTGTCCACCGCATCCTAGGTCTCCCCCTCTTTCTGAGGCCTTTAGGCACAGTGTTCATAACCCTATTCGCCAATCTATAATTATCCATACGGGCAACATGGCCAAACCAACGGAGTCTCTCTCTGCACAATATGCAGCTTAAAGGAGGTTGCTGACTTTTTTGCCTAACCTCATCATTAGTTACAAAGTTGAACCACCTAATGTCCAAGATACTGCGTAAGCATCTAGTTTCCTGTTATCTTGTTTACAAAGTGTTCAAGTTTCACAACCATAACTAACACTAGAAAGAACCAAACTATTATACACTCTAATTTTAGTCTTTAAGTGTATACGCCTATTTCTCCACACTCTCCATAGATTCTTAAAAGTCCCAGTAGCAATCCCTATTCGTCTGTTAATTTCATGCCGCACATCAGCATTATCTGTTACAGAGCTCCCAAGATAATTAAACTGCGACACCTGCTCAAAATTGCAACCATTCAGATTAACTGAATCACAGCCTGCCTGACCAATTTTCATCACTTTAGTTTTCTCTCTGTTTATAACCAAACCTACTCTACTACCAGTTTCATTAACAGATCTAATGAAAGAGTTCATCTCATCAACATCATTTGTCAAAAGGGCTAAATCATCAGCATAATATAAATCAGAAATTTTCGTATATCCAGTCCATTTAAGGCCAAAATCTTTCCCTTGAAGTGAATTTCGCATAACATAATCAATAACCAAACTAAAGAGGAAAGGAGACAAAATGCATCCTTGTCGAACACCAGAAGAATGCAAAACCAATTGCTACAAGCCTTACCAACTCTCACACATGACTCAGTGTTATTATAGAGAGCTTTCATTAGGTTAACTAACTTGCCTGGTATACCATATGATCTCACAACCAACCACAAATTATGTTGATCAACAGAGTCGAAAGTCTTTGAAATCAACAAAGCTAGCAACCAAAGGTTTCTGAAACTCTAAACATTTCTCAAGAATCTGCCTGAGTGAAAATATCTCATCCACACATCCCCTACCACTTCTGAATCCACATTACTCATCACGCAATTGCCTGTCAACCAGAATCTTAATTCCATTAAGAACAATCATGCAAAGAACTTTGCCTGAAACAGAGAGTAGGCTGATACTCCTATAGTTTTGACAAGAACTTATCACAAGAACTGCGATCACCTTTTTTGAAAATAGGGATAATAATAGCTCTGGTAAAATCCTTAGGAACCATGCCTTTAACATAAATGATATCCAAAATTTCAGTCATCCAAGTGGTAACCGAAACATTCCCAGCTCTAAGAATTTCCGTAGTAATTTCATCTACCCCTGGGGATTTATGAAGTTTAAGTTTAGAAATAGCCAAACTAACTTCAGATTGTGTTATAGGCCCAACACTAAAGCCAACAATGCATCTATCATCATTGCAAACAATGGGAGTAGAAGTAACCACATTGTTTAGAACATCACTGAAATGCTCAGCCCACCTAGTCATGACAGAATCCTCACCTTCTATAACCTTACCTTGTTTATCCTTCAATCCCTGTATACCTGTCCGTTTTTTACCACACAAAACATTAATTATCTGGGACAGCTCTCTGCTGTTGTGCTGTCTAACTGCTTCCTCGGCTTGGTCAGCCAAGGCGTACTGGTACGTCTGAGGTCGACTGAGATGCTCTCAAAAGTTCTCTTCAAGATCACAGTTTGGATATAAGCTTCAATATGTTTCAATATTAATATAATATTATTATAAGCTTCAATATGTTACACCATCCACTCCAAGTCGCTTTGAGTATGCTTTATGGTACGTAGTTACAATACCATCTCACGTCAGAACATGAGGTATAATATTAACATTACACTTGTGAATTAGGCTCAACTCATTAGCCAGCAGATCATACTTCCTCTTCTTTTCAACCTCTACTGTCTGCAGGTTATACTGAGATGTTATTCCTACTTCAATAATTGTAATCTCATTCAATACCTTTTCATGCACTACTATATCAGGCTTATTATGTTGGACATGTGTGTCCGTCCTGATAGGCAAATCAACCTTGATGCAATAATAATATAATAATAATAAATTTATTATATTTAATATTTTTTTATAATTATTTTTTAAATATAATAAAATACTTTGAAAATACCTGTTTTCATGAATAAATATTTTATCTAGCTATGTAAATTATCTTATTGTTATCGCGTTAATAAGCATTTTTAAATTAGCATTAGGTGTACCTATACCTAATTTGTTTTAGTTCAGAATAGATTGACGGTGACAAGTCCTTCCAAGTTGGTAGGCAAACACGCGGTTCATGCAATTTAACATGTTTCGACAAGAATATGGGAGCTTGAAATGACTTGTTTACGGAGCAAGTGCGCCGGCATCGCAAACATACAAGTTAATGCGTGCACAAAATCAAATCTATAAAAGCGATAGCTGTAGGAATGTTTTCTTATTTTTATGTGCTTCGCCGTGATAAATAGTCGTGAGTGATAAGTGTTAGAAGTCATTATAAACATTATTTTTATAACTATCTATAAATCTGTTGAGAAGTTGATTTGTATTTGAAAATGTCTGAATCTACATCTAAAAAGAAATGCCGGCAGTACAGTATTGAATATTTGAAATATGGATTTACGTACTCTCCTACAAACCAATCATTACCTATGTGTTTAATTTGCCGAAACGTTTTTTCGAATGAAGCTATGAAACCTTCTAGGCTACAAGAGCATTTAAATAAAATGCATGCTGATAAGAAGAACAAAGATTTATCCTATTTTCAAGAACTGGAAAAGCAATATTTAAAAGAGCCAACTATGTCAAACCTTTTTGCGTCGTCTTCTAAACAAGATGATGATGGACTACGAGCCTCATATAACGTTTCATTGTTAATCGCAAAAGCAGGAAAACCACACACAATTGGCGAGGAATTAATTTTGCCGGCAGTCAAAGAGATATTAAAAACTGTTCTTCATCATAAGACACCGTCAGATATCATCAAAAAAATTCCTCTCAGTAATAATTCAGTGCAAAGAAGAATTGATGAAATGGCAAAAGACGTTGAAATATCATTATGTGATTACTTAAAGACTTGCAAATTTTTCATTCAACTCGATGAATCAACTCTACCAAATAACGAAGCTCTACTCTTATCATACGTACGATTTATAAAAGAAGAAAAAATTCATGAAGAGTTATTATTTGCTAAAAATTTGGAATCTGATACAAAGGGAGAATCTATATTTAATACCATGCAAAAGTTTTTTCAAGAGAAAGAAATTCCTATTTGCAATATTTTGTCTGCTGCTACTGATGGTGCTCCAGCAATGACAGGGGGTCATAAGGGTTTCATAGCGCATTTGAAACAAGCAGTACCAAATGTACTCGCTGTACATTGTATTATTCATCGTCAGCATTTGGTTGCAAAAAATTTGAATGAACGTCTGCATACGTCGCTCCATTACGTTATTAAAGCAATCAATAAGATTAGAAGCAATTCATTGATGAATGACCGATTATTTGGTAAGCTTTGTAATAAAAATGATGAAGATTACAATCGCTTGCTGCTGCACACAGAAGTACGTTGGCTCTCTAAAGTTGTTTGTCTGAATCGTTTTTTCAATCTATTTGACTTAGTACTGGACTTTCTTGAAGACAGAGACGAAAAGTTGCGCGAAAACCTGATTACGTCAAAAAATGACATCGCTTATTTGACAGACCTGTTTAAAATATTTAATCAAATTAATTTACAATTGCAAGGTGATGAGTTGAATTTAATTAAAACAAAAAACGTCATAGCTGCTTTTGCGGGAAAACTTCTGCTATTCAAACGAAATCTAGGTAGAGGTGAATGCAACCACTTTCCCACATTTTCAGCAGTCTCTGCAAAACCGGAAGATTTACTTACTTACTGCCAACACTTGGAAGTTCTTCATGTTGATTTTACGGAGTGTTTCCAAGCTATTTTAAACATGAATATATCGAGTTGGGTTTTAGATCCTTTCGCAAACACAGATACTGAAGAATCATCAAATTTGGAAGAGGAACTCTTAGAACTCACGACTAACGAAACACTCAAAGTAAAATCAAAATATGGATACCAAGAGTTCTGGCTTCAAAAATCAATACCAGTTCTCTACCCTGGATTGTGGGACGTTTTTAATCGCATTTCCTTCGTCCTATATGGCTGAGCGTGGATTCAGTGCAGTAGCTAATTTACTGTCAAAGAAAAGGAACAGACTACACATCACTGAACGTGACGATCTGCTATTGATGTTAACGAAATTGGAACCCGACATTAACAAATTGTTAACACTCCACCAGCCTCAACCATCTCATTAAATTTTTTTTATGTATTATTAATTTTGTGTTTATCTCATTATTTTTTATTTCTTATTGATTCTGTGTTTATTTTGAAAATTTTAATAAACAATTTTATTGTACATTTGGTTGTCGTTTTATTAATTTCTGCTTTATGATTTTTAATAGATAAATAAACAGATAAATTAGGTACAGATAATATGCAACAATATTTTAATATTTCATATAAAATTAACTATTATGGACTAGGGGGCGTTGAAATTTTTGTTCTCTTCTAAAGGGGGCGATGGTCCAGAAAAGGTTGGGAATCACTGCTTTAAACGTTTATTAAGTTCTCTGTAATGCTTTCTATTAGGACTAGTAGGGTATTGATTAAGGACATTCCTGCAGTTCTTTCTTTCTGAAATAAGCCTAAGTGCCTTATCACTCAGATAATTCTGTCTCCTCTGCTCTTTTTTTTTTCTAAAAGTTTCCAAAAAAGCCTGTTTAAAACGGCCCCATTCTTTCTCAACTTCGGTAGTAAGCATAAAATGACTGTCATAATGACTACGTAACCTATCATGATAAGCTTTGGCTATAACTGGGTCTTTCAGAGCTTCAGTATTAAAAGAAAACAGTTTTAACCCTAGCACAACACTTTTTAAGTTTAAGTTGCAAGACATTTGTAACAAGGTAATGGTCAGATCCAATTTCAGCTCCCCTATATGCCCTGGTATTCCTAACAGAACTAGCCCATATGCTGTTAATTAATATATAATCAATGATATTCTTATGCAGCCCATCGGGTGAAACCCATGTGTACTTATGTATCTCATGGTGTTTGTAATAAGTATTAGTTATTCTGAAACCATTGAGTTTACTTACCTGTAGGAAATGTTGCCCATTGCCATTTTAGCTACCGATACCAAAAGGGCCTATCACCCCTCCCCAAAGGTCAGAGACAGTACCAACTTTGGCATTGACAGAATTTGACAGAATTCAAAATATCCTGAAGTTGTCCGTAAAACCTATCCTTCTCATCCTCATCGGCATCCTCAGTGGGGGCATAACAGCATATAACATTCGAGTCTTTAACGCTTGTCTGAAATTTTGCCGTAAGAAACCTTTCATTAATGCACTCATATCCTAGAAGAGCACCACTGGCGTGTCTGCTGAGAAGCAGACCCACGCCTTGGTGATGCTTATTGTCGTCCCTCCCTGAAAAGAGAAATTTAAGATTATTTTTAAGAATATGACCTTTATCTGTCCATCTGGTCTCGTGCAAGCCAAGAATTTCTAAATTATAATGGTGGAATTCTTGTGTGAGGACATCAAGAGAAAAAGCTCTGTGCCGAGTCCTCACATTCCAACTACCTATGGAGAGAAAATGGTTAATGGGATGTTTAAAGAAACTATGTTTAATTGAGAGAGGGAATGCCGACAATATCAAACAATATCAATCGCAGACATGGGGCAAAGACCCGTTCCCCCACCACTAAAGGCTGAAGCCATCCACACTGGAAGACTTCCTCCAATGTAGAATTTGAAGATGCCAATAGAAGCAAAGAGTTTAGGTGCCTGCGATGACCTCTGCTCAGGATTATCAACCAGCTGATAAACATATCCTGTGAATCTATTCACTTGGGGCTGTCAACCCACAAACAAACAGAAAACACAGCGGAAGATTTTCCCTCAGCCCATCAATGCAGCAAATTCAGGATCTATAATTAAGCTCAGAGCCATTATTCAATTCCGTTTAGTGTATATTTTCAGCATCAGGACTCTGGTGAATCAGCAAGGTCTCTCATCGTCTCAGCAAGGTAGAAAAAAAAGTAGCCATAGTTGTCCAGATCAGTAGGCTACACTGATCTGGCAGTCCTCCCCTTCCGTTCACTTCGACAAGAGAATATCTCTTTTGAAAGGTACTAACGGTCTGCACCACGAGAAGACGGGGTCGAACATTAGGTGCTAGGCCTGGCCGGTTCTATGCATCATCACAGGGGAATGGTGCATATCTCTCCTTCCAGTGATACCTCTTTTAAATTTAATTTTAACGAGGAATTTACATGATGAATGACTAGTCCTATGAAATAAAACGAGGCTGATTTTGACATTCGTATAAAATATTTTGGTTCCGTTCAATTTTCGTTAAATCAAGTTGCAATTTTAAGAAACTGCTAAGAAACAATATTAGATCAAATTTGATTAATATCGTAATGCAGCTGCTGGTAAGTTGCCAAACACTTAATTATGGCGAATTTTAACGTTGCAAATTAACTTGTTTCTCTACAGTTAGTTTCTCCCAATCAGGAGTCAATGACTATAATGCGACACAAAACAGAAATGATCGTAATGCATTGGAAGAAGTATTCAGAGGATTTATTCTTTTCAGGCGTCTTAAAGTTTCACAAGAGCGTGGAAATCTGCCTCGAACATATAATTTTTGTAAAGGGCACTCATAAAAGCGCAGTTTTCCCACTGAGTGCTGGGTGTTCATTTCCGAAAGTGATTAAAAAGTTAGTGATTGTTATAATTGCAACAGGACTCAAAAAGTAAAAGAAGGTGAGAGTCTGCAAAGAGATAGATTATATTTGGTGTTCCACAGGGATCAATTCTAGGACCCGAGTTATTTTGCATTTACATTAATGGTGTTTTGGAACTTAAACTATATATGTAATATCGTGTTTTTTTCAGACGATATCACATTAACTTACAATGCACATGATGATCTTCAATTAAGAAATTAGATATTTGCTAATTTAATTGTTCTGATATCCTGGCTTGCAAATAATCATTTATCCATTAATGTCAATAAAATAAAATACATGTACTTTAATGTTGAAAGTGGAATAAATACCGATATTAGTGATTTAATATGCCCTCAGATTAACTGCTCTAATTTTAACAAAAATATTAGAAAGTAAAAAAACTGTCCTAAAATAAAATTATCACTAACATTAAATATTTAGGTTTGATTATTTTGATAAGCATTTATAATGTAATTAGCATAGAAATAGTACAGTTTTAAAAATTAACAAGTTATTCGGAAAGTTTACACTTTAAGCAAGATATTAGATATACAAATTTCAATATATATATATATCAGTTTAGTTTACTCTAGAATAAAACATTGCAATTATCATATAGGGAAGAGCACCTGAACTTTATTTGTCCAACCCACTGCAGAATTGTTTTCTGTTATGCTTTTTTTCATTTCAATGCAGAAATATATACTTAAAATATACTTGGAAACATATAATATGACTCTTCAAAGAACATCTTTAAGGAATTGCAATTATTAACTAGAAGAACGCATATCGCCTTTGGCGCATATGGAATCTCGTTTTCAAAGAGAATAAAGTTTTTCCTTTACTTACTTTTTCACTCCTTAAAAGTTTTAATTTGAGCTAACAGATGGTAGGAAAATTACAAATAGTATTTTATTAGTAATTGTACAACATAAAAATAATTCGTCTTTTATTTTTTAAATTAAAAAAGTTGCATTTACAACACCCCTCTCAGAAAACTGGGTACATTATTACTGTTCAGTGGAATATATCTTGAAAAGCTATCATCGAATTTTCAAATTTTCGTTATATGCAAATCATTTGGAAAAAAGTCGTTAGTAGTTTTGAAATCCTCCAGCGGTAATTTTGACGCAAATAGTTAAATGATATTAAGGAGATATCCAGTTTATTATGGGCATGAATGTTTCTAATATTCTGCTCAAACTTTATAACTGATAGCAGAGTATCAAAAAGTTAATGACTTAATGGGTAAGTTTACAGTTGGCATTTAAAGGCTTTAGATTACATAATATCTACTCTAAACTCTGATGGATAATGTTATTAAGAAAAATTTTCTTAAGATAAGATATTTAAGATGATATAGCCATGGTATTCTTGCCGATCTCCCTGAGTTTTGTAGCTTTTTGACATATTCTTAGGCCCTATTTGGCAGAGACGCACCTCCGTGCTTCTGATACACTTAAATTTCCCAATTTTGAAATAGATAGGACGGATCGCTCGCACAACAGTGGAGATTGTTATGTCTGGTGTTGTCTGGCGATCCATAAAACATCATTTAATTTCCATAACACATCTATATTCTATTTTTAACATACTTCTTAGAAATCATACTTTACCTGATATTTGTAAAAATTCTTCCTTTATTCGGCTTATCCACAAGCCGGGAAAGGACCCAACGTTTCCTCTGAGTTACCGCCCAATCAGCTTGCTCGGGTAAGCTGTTTGAGCGAATCATTTTGACCAGATTGGACGATTTTTCTCTCCCTGCAACCTGTCTTGCCTGAAACCCAATTTGGTTTCAGGCGAAACACATCAACTGAGCATCAAGTTCTCAGAGTGGTGGGGAAAATCGCTTCACAAAAATATGGGCACCGACCACATATATATTCATATCAAGAATATCTCAAAAAGGTTTTTTGAGGCTGTTAAAAATAATCCTAACGAGAATATTTCTTCTTATGTTCTGACCATGAAGTTCTTAATAAGTTCAAGAGACCTTAAATGATGGCTTTCTCTCAAGAAAGCTTCTCGTTTTAGGTCTCTTGCGCATGATCTTTACATCTATTTGATTGTTTCATGTTTGCCCTTAGGGACGCACCCAAGAGTGGTTATCTCTTTATTTGTACTCTACTTATGCCAATTGGCTCACTTTCAGATGGAGATGGTAATGGGTATTTTTACCTGGAACATCGAAGATGCATATACGATATACGATCTACTACGTTAGTAGTTTTGCTGTTTCTACATTTGCAACGATATGAATTAAAATTTAAAATATGCGAATTAAAATATTTCATTATATCAGTCCAAGGGCCTGTAAATGGTAGATAGGTAGTCACTGGAAGGAGAGCTATGCAACAATCCCCTGTGATGATGCATAGAACCGACCAGGCCTAGCACCTAATGTCCGACCCCGTCTTCTCGTGGTGCAGACCGTTAGTACCTTTCAAAAGAGATACTCTCTTGTCGAAGTGAACGGAAGTGGAGGACTGCCAGATCAGTGTAGCCTACTGATCTGGACAACATGGCTACTTTTTTTTCTACCTTGCTGAGACGTGGTCATTCACCAGAGTCCTGATGCGGAAAATATACACTAAATGGAATTAAATAATGGCTCTGAGCTTAATAATAGATCCTGAATTTGCTGTACTGATGGGCTTCTGTTGAGGGAAAATCTTCCGCTGTGTTTTCTGTTTGTTTGTGGGTTGACAGCCCTTGGTGAATACATTCACAGGATATGTTTATCAGCTGGTTGATAATCCTGAGCAGAGGTCATCGCAGGCACCTAAACTCTTTGCTTCTATTGGCATCTTCAAATTCTACATTGGAGGAAGTCTTCCAGTGTAGATGGCTTCAGCCTTTAGTGGTGGGGGAACGGGTCTTTGCCCCATGTCTGCGATTAGGGGGCTGTTTGATATTGTCGGCATTCCTTCTCTCAATAAACATATTTTCTTTAAACATCCCATTAACCATTTTCTCTCCATAGTTATTCTGTATTCGGTAGTTGAAATGTGAGGACTCTGCACAGCGCTTTTTCTCTTGATGTCCTCACACAAGAATTCCACCATTATAATTTAGAAATTCTTGGCTTGCACGAGACCAGATGGACAGATAAAGGTCATATTCTTAAAAATAATCTTAAATTTCTCTTTTCAGGGAGGGACATCAATAAGCATAACCAAGGCGTGGGTCTGCTTCTCAGCAGACACGATAGTGATGCTCTTCTAGGATATGAGTGCATTAATGAAAGGTTTCTTAAGGCAAAATTTCAGAGAAGCGTTAAAGACTTGAATGTTATATGCTGTTATGCCCCCACTGAGGATGCCGATGAGGATGAGAAGGATAGGTTTTACGGACAACTTCAGGATATTTTGAATTCTGTCAAGAAAGAAGATATTACCTTTGTTCTAGGTGACTTCAATGCCAAAGTTGGTACTGTCTCTGACCTTTGGGGAGGGGTGATAGGCCCTTTTGGTATCGGTAGCTAAAATGGCAATGGGCAACATTTCCTACAGGTAAGTAAACTCAATGGTTTCAGAATAACTAATACTTATTACAAACACCGTGACATACATAAGTACACATGGGTTTCACCCGATGGGCTGCACAAGAATATCATTGATTATATATTAATTAACAGCATATGGGCTAGTTCTGTTAGGAATACCAGGGCATATAGGGGAGCTGAAATTGGATCTGACCATTACCTTGTTACAAATGTCTTGCAACTTAAACTTAAAAACTGTTGTGCTAAAGTTAAAAATTTTTCTTTTAATATTGAAGCTCTGAAAGACCCAGTTATAGCCAAAGCTTATCATGATAGGTTACGTAGTCATTATGACAGTCATTTTATGCTCACTACCGAAGTTGAGAAAGAATGGGGCCATTTTAAACAGGCTTTTTTGGAAACATTTAGGGAAAAAAAAGGGCAGAGGAGACAGAATTATCTGAGTGATAAGGCACTTAGGCTTATTTCAGAAAGAAAGAACTGCAGGAATGTCCTTAATCAATACCCTACTAGTCCTAATAGAAAGCATTACAGAGAATTTAATATACGTGTAAAGGATCAGTTAGCTGCTGATAAGAATCTTTGGCTTGATGGCTTGGCTGACAAAGCCAAGGAAGCAGTTAGACAGCACAACAGCAGAGAGCTGTACCAGATAGTTAATGTTTTGTGTAGTAAAAAAACGGACAGGTATACAGGGATTGAAGGATAAACAAGGTAAGGTTATAGAAGGTAAGGATTCTGTCATGGCTAGGTGGGCTGAGCATTTCAGTGATGTTCTAAACAATGTGGTTACTTCTACTCCCATTGTTTGCAATGATGATAGATGCATTGTTGGCTTTAGTGTTGGGCCTATAACACAATCTGAAGTTAGTTTGGCTATTTCTAAACTTAAACTTCATAAATCCCCAGGGGTAGATGAAATTACTACGGAAATGCTTAGAGCTGGGAATGTTTCGGTTACCACTTGGATGACTGAAATTTTGAATATTATTTATGATAAAGGCATGGCTATTATTATCCCTATTTTTAAAAAAGCTGATCGCAGTTCTTTCTGATAACTATAGGGGTATTAGCCTATTCTCTGTTCCAGGTAAAGTTCGTTCCATGATTGTGCTTAATAGAATTAAGAATCTGGTTGACAGTCAATTGCGTTATGAGCAATGTGGATGCAGATGTGGTAGGGGATGTGTGGATCAGATATTTTCACTTAGGCAGATTCTTGAGAAATGTTTCGAGTTTCAGAAACCTTTGGTTGCTAGCTTTGTTGATTTCAAAAAGGCTTTCGACTCTGTTGATCGTAATAATTTGTGGTTGATTGTTAGAACATATGGTATACCAGACAAGTTAGCTAACATAATGAAAGCTCTCTATAATAACACTGAGTCGTGTGTGAGAGTTGGTAAGGCTTGTAGCAATTGGTTTAGCATTACTTCTGGTGTTCGACAAGGGTGCATTTTGTCTCCTTTTCTCTTTAGCTTAGTTATTGATTATGTTATGCGAAATTCCCTTCAAGGGAAAGATTTTGGCCTTAAATGGACTGGAGATACTAAACTTTCTGATTTAGATTTTGCTGATGATTTAACCCTTTTGACAAATGATGTTGATGAGATGAACTCTTTCATTAGATCTGTTAATGAAACTGGTAGTAGAGTAGGTTTGGTTATAAACAGAGAGGAAACTAAAGTGATGAAAATTGGTCAGGCAGGCTGTGATTCAGTTAATCTGAATGGTTGCAATTTTGAGCAGGTGTCACGGTTTAATTATGTTGGGAGCTATGTAACAGATAATGGTGATGTGCGGCATGTGATTAACAGACGAATAGGGATTGCTGCTGGGACTTAAGTCGTTATTAAGAATCTATGGAGAGTGGAGAAATAGGCGTATACACGTAAAGACTAAAATTAGACTGTATAATAGTTTGGTTCTTTCTAGGGTGAGTTATGGTAGTGAAACTTTGACACTTTGTAAACAAGATAACAAGAAGCTAGATGTTTTTGATTCCAGATGCTTACGCAGTATTTTGGGCATTAGGTGGTTCAACTTTCTAACTAATGATGAGGTTAGGCAAAGGAGTTTGCAACCTCCTTTACGCAGCATATTGTGCAAAGAACGTCTCCGTTGGTTTGGCCATGTTGCCCGTATGAATAATTATAGATTGGCGAACAGGGTTATGAACAGTGTGCCTAAAGGCCTCAGAAAGATGGGGAGATTTAGAATGCGGTGGTCAGACAATGTCAAACAGAACCGTATTAGAATTGGTGTGCAGTGGCCAGATGCAGTAGATGTAGCTCAGGACAGACTTGCTTGGAGAACTAAATTGCATTTTCTGGTTGGACCTCCGTAGCCCAGGGCTGCTTGAGGATGATGATGGTGATGATCAATCCAAGTAAATGAGTTTTATAAATATCACTTTATTTTTGTCAATAAAATCTTGGTAGCCTTCACCTACCACTATCAAATTTTCAAATTTCTAGTATAAAGATGTCGTTTGCAATATTCGTTTAAAATTTTGTAATTTTTAAATTTTTCCACCATTCATAGCTTTTGGCTTTGGCGCAATCATAGCTTTTGGAGTATTCGTAAAGTGCAAATCGTAATGTTTCATCAATACCTATTAAACCTAAATAGGATATTTAATTTACCTTTATAAACAAACTATTATCTTTTAAAACTAAAAAGTCGCATTTTGCAACCCAACCTGGGTCTAAGAGTCATTGTTGCCGATGGAAATTTCGTGACATTCACATTCCACCACCAAATTTTAAATTTTCTAGCTTAAATACGTCATCTGAAATATTTGTTTGAAAATTTTGAATTTGCTAATTTTTCCACCGTTAGTGGGAGCAATTATAGTTTTCGGAAGATTTAAAAAGTGTGAATCATAATATTTCATCAGTTCCTATCTAACCCAAAAATTATTTTTTATTTATCTCTAAACACAAACAATCATCAGCTAAAACTAAAAAAGGTGTGTTTCCTCACTCCCTCAAGGGTCTAAGGGTTGTTGTTGGGTCTAAGGTTGGGTCTAAGGGTTGTCAACTCATTGTTGGCAATGGAAACTTCGTGACCTTCACATTCCACCAGCAGAATTTCGAATTTCTAGCATCGTTTGCAGTATTCATTTGAAATTTTGGAATTTTCAACTTTTTCCACCGTTAGTGTGATGAGAATTGCAAATGTATGTACTCCCTAAAGCAATTATAGCTTTAGGGAGATTCGGAAAGTGCATATCGTAATATTTCATCAATACCTATCCAACCCAAAAAATTTTAATTTATCTCTATAAACAAAAATGTTCGATGTCTACAGACGAACAAGACAGACGACACCGCGAAACTATTATCTCGCTTTCAAAGAAAACGAGATAGAAATGGATCAAATATATATTTAATAAGCGAGTTAATATAAATTAAAACTATTATTATAAAGTCATAAAAATAGCTAACTTTAGCTGTTAACGTATACAATACTAGAACAGTAGGAAACATTAATTTTATCATTCCATAACTTAACACAGAGATATTTAAAACTTCTTATGAATATTACGAACTATAGTTCTTTAATTCCTTGCCAGGTGAAATTAACCAGGAAAACAGCAATACAGTAAACTTCCGTTTATTCGGTACTCAAGCATCCGGAATTTTCATGCAGCCGGCTTAAATTTCAAATCGAACATTTGAACTTGGTACGGCAAATTTCAATGCACGTGCTAGTTCTCCCGGATGCCACTGGCGAATGGCGAAAATTATGGCTGCTTGGATCGTCAGAGGACGAAGAGGGTGTTAAAGGATAACTGTAATACATTTTAACCTTTTTTTCATCTGGACTTGCGTGATTAACCAAACAAGCAAATGAAAACTGGTCGAGTGCTTATCCAGTGAAAAATACTTCCTCCAAAGATGAACTCGATGAATTTATAGATGTTGATAAGGATGCTCTTGTTACAACGACATTAAATACTGCAGAAACTTTTGAAAGTGTTTTAATCAGGATAAATGTAAGATTCAAGAAGATTAAAGTGATGAAGAGGGGGAACTGGTTGAACGAGTCTCATGGCCGACTGCTGCCGAAGGATTTAAAAATATCATGAAATTTATTGAGCAACAAAACTGCTTCACGGCTCAAACTGTAATACATTTTCACCTTTTGCATGACAAAATAAAAAGCATGCGAGCAGGCAGACATAAGAAATTTATTCAAGAAAACTACTATATCTAATTTTTCTTCTTCTGAATCCTCGACATCAGATGCTGCTTAAGAATTAAATGCTAGTTCAGTGGGTGACCCTGATGAAATATGAAATGCCATCTGAATTTCTAGAACCTATTCAGTAAACTAAACTGCACTCTGGAATAGTAGTTTTTTTTTATCTTGTGTATGCTTTTGTTACCGGCTTTACCTTTCAAACATTATCTCTCACATTTCGTTATTAGGAAAATACGGTACTACCGGTAGTTCGCGCCACCCGAAGGCCAAAATTGCAACTCTTTCCATGATGGCTTTCCCTACAAGATTGTACACCTACTGTATTTCATTTCCATAAAAATATTTCTCATGCAACCGGCAACCCCCATTCCCCCATAAACGCGGTAAAAAAATAAATGCGGTTTACTGTGTATTGTTTTAAAAAGAGGTGGTAAAATGTTAGCCAGAATTCACTGTGAACTTGCAAGAGCAATGGACTTTGATGCAAATGTATGTGCTTTAATGAGTTTTCAATGAAATGCTAATATTGATGTTTCAGCTTTAGTGTTCCGTCTCTAGTAAGGGGCAGAAAATTCTGTTCTTCCTAATGATTCACCAACATCACAAACTCTTCATTTTCAAATCATTTTTATTTCAATTCTTTTACTCAGAGTACTAAAATTCAATATAAATGCTGCGGATCTGTTTAGAGTTCGCAGTCAATTAGAGAGCCGCTAGCCATATTTTGAAAAACCTTGTATTAGGTGTATCGCCTCTCAATTATATCGTTTCGCTGTAGTGCAAAGTAACTTAAAAATCCGACTAGGGAAGCGCACATCTGTAGTCATCGGCTTCTCTCAGAACTGAATTTCTTTTTTCATTTGTACCATGCCAAATATTTATTCATATACGTTTATTTCGAATTGATAAGATTTGTAAACACTGAAGTACAAAGTAACTAAGCAAACTGGTTTTAGCATTGTGTTTTTAAACATGATTTTTTTTAAAGTGCCCTCCCTTTTGATAATTATATCGGCATTATCATGTTGGGAATTAAAGAAAGAATAATATAGGGAGAGGATTACGAGGATCTCAGAAAGAGGGGGAGACCTTGGATGCGGTGGGCAGACAAGGTCAAACAGAACCTTATTAGAATTGGTGTGCAGTGGCCAGATGCAGCAGATGTAGCTCAGGACAGATATGCTTGGAGAATTAAATTGCACGGTCTGGTTGGATCTCCGTAGCCTATGGCTGCTTGAGTATGATGATGATGACGAGGGTGATTCATACGTCTGTGCATTTCATCGTCAACTTCAGAAATGATTATTAAAATATAAATAACGAGCCTTACTCAGCAAAATATAAACCATCATTTTCAATTGTTTGTAACCATATGTTGACAAATTGTTCGAGTCCTCTTCATATCATGATTGATCCCTGGAAGTGAAAAACTCCCGATATATGTATTTACGAGTTCCTGAAATATTTGAAACAGCCTATTTCGAAGAAAATGAACCATGGAGCGAAAGAGGTGGTATTCGGAAAGAATTATGTCTGGACTATAGCTGGTAGGAAGCTCAAATACCAGTTATCAAACTCTTTCTTTGATTCGAAATGTCGTGCGCGGTTTTACATTTTCTTGTTGGGGAAGTACTTGATGTCTCTTTACCAATTCCGGATAGAGTTAAAGCATTACAGGGTGCAGGTGCTCCAGTTGTGCTAAGTAGAAATCGGCATTGATGGCACGTCCATCGGGTTCCAGTTCGAAGTACCCTGCACCTTACTAACTAGTACATGTATTATATTAACACCTTCAGAATTCCGCCAAACGCTCAACTTCGTTTGGAATCGTCCCCTCTTCGCGACAAGAAGTGCTAGCTGGTTTAGCTTGAGCCACTACTTTTGGGTGTTCCGATTGTTGAAAAAGATCTATTTTTCATCGCACGTAAAAATTCGCTTGATGAAAACGTTGTTGCGTGGATTAGAGAAAAGTTTGCCGCAGACTTCGATATAACGATTTGACTGTTCAGTAGTCAATTAATGTGGAACATTTCGGCAACTCTTGGCTACTTACTGATACATTGCAGATGCTTGTCAGCAACGAAGTTCGGACGAGAGGCCTGCTAGTGCTTTTCGATGGATCAGCTTCAACAGTGTGGCCAGAATATTGCAATCTACAGATATTAGCAATCTACAGAAAGTAAGTGCCGATCGCGGCTTACTTTCGAGACTAGTATCTGAACTTCTTGAACCAAGCTTGAGCAGCACGAATAGAGACTGCCCCCTCTCCATCCACTTCGCATATTTTTCAGGGGCTCTTTGGTAGCTATTGATTTTCTTTTCAGTGATGATGTGAAATTGCGAGAATTTGAATACTTAACTCACTCATTGTACAACGTTTCTAATAATAGAAACCAAGACTCCGATACTTGTAACAATTATGTTCTGAAGCAGTGCACTTAATGCTTTCCTTTAAGTAATACGTTTGGCATCAAGTAACAATACATCGAGACTCGTATCTGAACTTCTTGAACCAACCTTCTGTATAGGTTCTTTTTTCATTAAGTTTAATTAAAATTTATTAAGTGCTAAGTGTGCTAGTATTTTAAATATGTTTTTAGATATTTTAAATACCTTTTCCTAAGTAACTTCACACAAGTACTATGGATTTTTCAACTTTAATCCAAACCAGGAGATAACTGCCGCTTGTAAACATACAGTTAATCATCTTCATTACTAGGCAATTTTTCCAACAATTCATCATTATTACTGAAACACTCAACTCTTAGAAGTAGAAAACCTAACAGATGGGGGAGAGGGTGGCTCAGTCGGTAGCGCGCCAGATTCGTAATCTGCAGTTCCCAGGTTCGAGTCCCGACTTCATCATTATCATTACTCGACTTCATCATTATCATCATCAGAATATCATCATCATTATTATTATCATCCAGTTTACCGATCATTATCATCTTCATTACTCGACAATCATCTTCCCGTTCCTGCATTAAAATAAAACTGCATTTAGTTGTTTTTCGTTCTTACCTTTATCATTGAAACAATGATATCTATCTATCTATAAACTTGAATTATAATATATATATTTTTAATATATATAAACTGCTGGCCATTTAAAGTGCAACACCAGGAAAGACAAGAGATATCAAAGCCATATTTAGTGAATATATAGCTTATGTTACAAGGATCAAATAATTACAAATAAAACTCGCTTAGTCTTGTGGAATACAAAGAAATCAGTATCGTGTGCAGCCACCATGAGTGGCAATAACCACTGTTATACGGTCGGGCATTGAGAGGATGAGACGTCGGATTTGTGTTTGGGGAATGTCAGTCGATGCAGTTTCGATACTTAGCCAAAGTTCATCTGTTGTAGCAGCTGCTAATGTCTGGTGTGCTAGTCGTCGTGAGATCACTGGCCAGACATGTTCAATTGGGGACAGATCCGGTGAACGTGCAGGCCAAGGCAGAAGTGTCATGGCGGCTATCCAGGAATTGTTGGAAGATGCATGCCACATGTGGTCAAGCATTGTTTAGGTTAATCTCTGAAGTCTAGTGGTTATGACGCCTAGCATGCTTCTGGGAGAGGTGGATTCGAATCCCACTCAATACGAAATCAAATTTCTTTTAGAAAATTATTTCACGTATTTCTTGTCTACAGGACATTTCCTGTGATACTTTATTACTGAAACACTAAACTCTTAGAAGTAGAAAACCTAACAGATGGGGGAGAGGGTGGCTCAGTCGGTAGCGCGCCAGATTCGTAATCTGCAGTTCCCAGGTTCGAGTCCCAGCTGGGTCAGCGTTGAGATTTATCTCCGCAAATTTCCCCGCCCTGTCCACGGTCAGTAGGTGACACTTATGGGCTTGGAAAGGCCACCGTCCGTCGAATGGGACGTTAAGCAGTGGTCACGTGTGCAGGAGAGTTATACCCTGCGCACGTTAAAGAACACGCTGGATGGCCTTGACGGGAGGCTACCATCTGTCTCCCAACAGCTGTTCCAGTGGATCCCCTCCCCCAACCTTCTCTGAACTTCTAGGGTCCATGTGACCTGGCCATATAGCCCATGGTGTGCAAAAAAAGTGCCGCTTAGAGGTAAAACAAACCAGCCTAGCAGATGACGTCAGAGTGTGTGTTAAGCAGAATAAAGAATAGTTCGGCATTATGAGTAGTAGTTCTAAACTATAAAAATCGGTCGGTTAAAGGTGTTGTAAACTTCCCAAACAAAATGAATGTTGTTAACTTCCCCTACCCACAACCTTTTCCCTTCAAACCTGGCTTCTGATGCTTATTGCCGTGAGAGAAGCACTTTCGAAAGACTATTTTTTTCACATTTCTCTCAGTCAAATCATTACAGGTCTGTTAATTGAGGTTACCGGCGGTATAAAAAAAACCTACGGTTTATGTGAATGTTAAAATGAACAAAGAGACAAATTTTGTCCAGCGATTTTATTAATAAAATAAATAACAAAATCGATTCAAATTCATTTAAAATGCCAGTTGTTATTGACAGGTAATAAAAAAACCTCATAAACAGCTAGCTTTTAAACAAAACTCTCTCTTGAGTCTTAATTTACACATTTTCTAAGAATACAAATATATAGTCTATAGTAGGGGTTCTCAACGTGGGGTACGCGGTAAAATTTTTTTGGTTACGCCGTTAGAGCTCAAAAGTCTATTACCCAGTAAAATGTTTATAACTTTATAAGATTTGTTAAATTGTGTATATCTTTTTTGTGTTTATCGATATATGTAATTTATGAATACAAAATTTAATGTATATATATGTTTTATTTTATTCCCATTGTTATACTATAACTATAATTTTATCTATCTACACAAGGGTTACGCCAGTTACATACACATTTCTAGGGGGGTACGTGAAGCATAAAAGGTTGAGAACCACTGGTCTATAGCAAACACAGTCAACAAAGAATGTATGCAAAAAATAAGTTATCATTTTATCAACGTAATGGTTTTCTTGCAAACAACTGGAATCATTAGTATCCAAATATTGCCCAGTTCACATCCTTTAGGTCACTCATTGGTTTTAGTTTTTTTTTTTATTTTCACAACACAAAAAGTTCTAAATTCGAAGTAACATTCATGAATCAATATACACAATAGTTCATTTTCTAATATAGTTAACCGCTAACTAGAAGTATAATACCAAAATATATATCTTATAAATATGAAATATATAAAAATTCATTAATGCTATAATAAATATAATTACATGCGATCAAAAATATCACTTTTAAGTATGTGGCGTTGTCGTTTGGTTCTTTGAAATCATTCAGGGCTGTTAAACGAACATTGGCCATAACCTTTTTCTGTTCCAAAATGAAGCAACAATTCAATCTAATATTTCTGATAAAATTCTTAATACGCTTTGTTCAACAAGGTCCTCGTTTCTTAAATTATCAATGCAAAGAAAATTGCACAAACACCTGCAATCATTTTAAGTATTTTTACTGAAAAGCGCCAGCATCCATAAAGAGGTAAAGCGAAAAAACTTGCAAGGAGATTTGCAATTTAAATTATTAAACATATGAATTATATGTATGTTACACTATCTTTTATGAAAACATTATCATTATGAACTGTTTAGTATTAGAGTCAGAAGATCAGTGTTCCTTATCTTGATAATAAACGAATAATAATACTATTTATGATATATTTCTACATTTGCAAATATTAAAATAATATAATAATTCCTATAATATATAAGTACAACAACAAACATATTTTTTATCTCAGCATGTAGTACATATGTATAAAATCAAAACGAATTTCGGACAAGATTCATTTATGAGCAATATCGAACAAAAGTCGAAAATTATACGCGACAGATCATATGTAAATATAAATTTTTGAGTTAAAGAGAAGTCATAACGAAGGATATGCAAAAAAAAATCATTTTACTCTCCACATACAAATGCCATTATTTTGTAGAATTAGCTTTATATAAACCTAAACAACTAAAAATTCGTGAGAATACAATGGCTTTCATTTATCCTTTCTGACAGCATTTTTTTAATAAATGGTGTTGCTGTGTGTAAAACGTTGAAGAAGTTATTTACAAAATGCAGTTCTCTTTCCCCTCCCCCTTCTCTTTCATTGCATATAGAAGTGACGTCATCACCAGCACATGAGCGCGATGCACATGCCAAAGAAAGCGACGATGACCAATGCTCCGAAGAAGATGAAGCAAGCATTGAGAAGCCAGAAGGAGAAGGCATACAAGGTGAAGTTGCAATAATGGACATTTGGGTCATTCTGCCTCTCAAAGTTTGGCTTGTATATACCAAACACCCAAACACAACCTAAAACGGAAAAAATACTTTGCATTAGTCAAACGTACTTCAGTTCTGATTCTAAAATGCAGTAATAAATATATACAGGGTGTTCAGAAAATATTTCACAATCACATGATGCTTTGTGGAATACTAGTCGAACGTAATTTAAGGTAATGATCTGCGTCATTCCTGTAAATGTCGTAACTCGTAGTTGCTGTAAATGTTGTAAGTCGCCATTGCTGTAAATGTTGGAAGTCGTCGTTGCTGTAACTGTCGTGAGTCGTCGTTGCTGTAATTGTCGTGAGTCGTCGTTGCTGTAATTGTCGTGAGTCGTCGTTGCTGTAATTGTCGTGAGTCGTCGTTGCTGTAAACTGTCGAAGTCGTCGTTGCTGTAAACTGTCGAAGTCGTCGTTGCGGTAACTGTCGTAAGTCGTCGTTGCGGTAACTGTCGTAACTCGTCGTTGCTGTAACTGTCGTAACTCGTCGTTGCTGTAACTGTCGTAACTCGTCGTTGCTGTAAATGTCGTAAGTCGTCGTTGCTGTAAATGTCGTAAGTCGTCGTTGCTGTAAATGTCGTAAGTCGTCGTTGCTGTAAATGTCGTAAGTCGTCGTTGCTGTAAATGTCGTGAGTCGTCGTTGCTGTAAATGTCGTGAGTCGTCGTTGCTGTAAATGTCGTGAGTCGTCGTTGCTGTAACTGTCGTAAGTCGTCGTTGCTGTAAACTGTCGAAGTCGTCGTTGCTGTAAACTGTCGCAACTCGTCGTTGCTGTAAATGTCGTAAGTCGTCGTTGCTGTAAATGTCGTAAGTCGTCGTTGCTGTAAATGTCGTAAGTCGTCGTTGCTGTAAATGTCGTGAGTCGTCGTTGCTGTAAATGTCGTGAGTCGTCGTTGCTGTAAATGTCGTGAGTCGTCGTTGCTGTAAACTGTCGAAGTCGTCGTTGCTGTAAACTGTCGAAGTCGTCGTTGCTGTAAACTGTCGTAGGTCGTCGTTGCTGTAAACTGTCGAAGTCGTCGTTGCGGTAACTGTCGTAAGTCGTCGTTGCTGTAAACTGTCGTAAGTCGTCGTTGCGGTAACTGTCATAAGTCGTGCTTACGATGGTATGCTATCTCCGTCAATAATCGTGACATCATATCGGTTTTAATGGTTCATGAAAGGAGGGAGAGAGAACTTTTTTTCCATAGCATAGAGTGTCCTGGGTGCAGGAGGAAAGACCGCAGCAAGGAATATTTATAGACTTTACGAGTTGACTGGCTAGTGAATTTTGCTTCCGTCTATGTTATGCTTAGGAATTGCCAAATCTACGATGTTTTACGTAAAAAATGTTTCATTATAAAAACAGTTTCAAGCAAAAATAACTCCTATCAATATATATTATTATATAATTATTATAATGAGGTTGTAGATAAAGTTTGAAAGAGATGTGATGGGGACTGGGACAGTTGCAAATTTGGAGGCCACATCCTCACCGAAAGCATATAAAAATATTTAATACATATTTTTATATTATATTTTTATATTATATAATGAAAACGATTTACAGTTGTTTACAGTTTACATATTATTTACATTTGCTTAGCATATAACTTAACAATGATATGCACATTTAACCCCTTGAGCCAGGAACCCAGAACAAATGGCTCTGCTTCACCCCCCCCCCCCCCACTCCATCTGGGGTCTGGTTGTACACCATTGACGATTTTGCCATTTTTTGAACAAAAGTCGAATCATTTTGAAATTGATTTTATATATTGCAAATTGCGCTATGGTGTTCTGTGAGGAATTTTATCATCTCCCCCATATAATACCTATATGATGCAAGAGCATATACTGTGTAAGCCATACACTGTGTACGTTAAAGAATGCGCTGAGTGGCGTTGGCGACAGGCTTCCATCTGCCTCCTAACAGATGCCCTGTAGGTCCCCTTCTCCCATCCTTCTCTGAGCCCTCCGGGGGCTTGTTGATATTGCCATTTAGCCCATTGTGTTCAAAACAGTTCCGCAAAGAGATTAAACACTAACTCATATAAGTAACATTTGTTTTTTTAATAATTTAATATAATTTTTGATACTATCGCTTTCAAATTCATACTTTAATTCTGAAGAGAAGTGTAGTGAAGATTAAAGCCACAGGAGACAACATAGCATTGCCAAAAACAAAATAAAATAAATAAAATTGCATACTGTTGCAAAGAGAGCAAAAATATCTCATGCAACTAGATGGTGTGAAATAAAGCACTGTACTTACCAGCGATGAACCAAGCCATTAAAAAAATGTTGAGCACTGTGGTTATCCATCCGATGACTGTGGGCATTTTCGGCATTGTGGTCTCTCGGAAGCGGTTGAATCTGTCAATCAAGTTAATGATGTTGCTGACCATTGTGACGCAGCCTGCGACAATCAACATGATGGGAATCATTCGCTGAGCAGGACAATCGTTGAAATATTCGGCTCCTGGAAAAGGAAGAGGAAACAATTAAAGGAAAATAAAGATGTGATATCAAACAATTGTCATACATTGTGTTTTGAAATGATATTCTTGAGCATCATGTTATGGAGCAACTGTAAATTATTGTATTAGTGGATGACAAAGTCAAATCGCTTAGCAAGAGTCAGAATAATCAAAACACATTTAAACATTTACTGGTATTGAGAGAATAGAATGACCACCTTATTCTCTAACCTTGAACATCATCAGACATCTGTGGAATGTTGGAAGACGATGCGTAACAGCTCGAATTTCTTCTCATCAAATGGTCTCAAAGCTATCAATAGTCAATCAATAATAACCTAATCAATAATAACAATATTCTCAAGTTCTCAAGGTTAGGTATCAATAATAACCTAACCTTGAGAACCATTTCTACATAATATTGGTGCTCTCTAACTTTTTTCCATACAATATTTGAATGAAAGAGGAATATTTTTCATTGTATTTAAGAGAACACTTTTTCATCTTTACATTATTTAAATAAAATACTTGAAAAAGTTCCCCTTTATTTTGAAATATTTAGCGAAACTGCTGATGGAATAATAAATAATGTGTATTACTAGCTTATTACTAGTAAATTATTATAGTTACTTATATGTGAAAAAAATAAGAAAACTTCTAAAAAATTTTAAGTTTCGTAATATTAGAATAGACATGGAGGGGCAAAATTGGTTCGTTTTTTTTAAACGAGCTATTGTTTCCACTTTCTTTCCATTGACAAACGTCCAAATTTTAAAGAGCAAATTAAAAAATACCTTTGGTTTCAATAGGTATTAATAAGATGTTAGGATTTGAATTTTTCAAATCTTTGAAAATGGGGTTGACTAAAAGGCTGAGCTTCGGCGGAATGGGAATCGAACCCACGACCTTCTGAAGACATGTCAGGTGAAATAATCATTCTCTTTGCTAATAAGATACTCCAAAAACCTTGGCACCTGGATTGGTTGGCTTATGTAGTCAGTGAGCACCAGACCCATAAACTGATGTTTCCAGGTTCGAGTCCCAACTCAGCCTTGCAATGAGAATATGTTTTTCTAATAACCACGTTCTGTGCTGAGCGTGGCAAAGGATACTAATGGGATTGGAAAGGCCGTTCTTTCGTGGAGCTATAAGCCGTGGTTAGGTGTGCAGGAGAGCCCTATCATATATACGTGAACGATGGCCTTGATGGAAGATTTTCATTTATTTCCTATCAGCTTTACATTGAGTTCCCTATATCCCTTGGGGTCCTTGTAACCCCAAGGACTTAGCTCATTAAGTGCACAAAAGTGAAGGATCAACCCGACAATCAGAGATCCGACTTAACTCAAATCTTCCAACAGCTTTAAATTTACCGTTTTAAGGATGTTGGGTTGGATCTGAGCGGCAATTGTTTGCACACCATGGGCTAAATGGCGAGGGCACAAGGACCCAAAGTCTCAGACAAGGTTGGGGGAGGGGACCCACTGGAACAGCTGTTGGGAGACAGAGGGTAGCCTCCAGTTAAGGTCATCCAGTGTGTTCTTTAACGTGCACAGGGGACCACGGCTTAACTTCCCATCCAATGGACGGCGGCCTTTCCAAGCCCATTGGTGTCCTCTACTGACCGTGGGCAGGGCGGGAAATTTTGCGGAGATAAATCTCAACGCTGACCCAGCTGGGACTCGAACCTGGAACTACAGATTACGAGCCTGGCGCGCTACCGACTGAGCCACCCCGTTCCCCCGTTTAAGGTTGTTTAGTTGCAAAATTACAAAACCAACATGCTAAAAATTTTCATTTTTTTCGGTAGAGTGTGATTAGAAAAGTACTAATAAAATACCACTATGAGTATTTTTCGAATGCTCTGTTATATCTCAATTTTTCTTTCGGCCTAATGAAATTAAATTAAATCCAAATTCCTTCCACGCATAGAAAATTTCTACACTTCCTCTGCCAAGGGGAGATCTGCTTTCTCACCTCAAGAGGAACTGAGGGATGACATGGCAGCTGCACACAAGGAATAAGACCCCCACACGTGCACGAAGCAACATGAAAACTACTATAAATTCACCTTTGTTAACACTACAGGATGACGATCGCAGAGCATTTGACGATGTCCGATTCTAAGTGTCGAACTACTGCTGGGCATGTGTGGTGCAAATCCAGTTTGGAAGCCAGCTCGCCGACCCTCCTGGACATCCGACACCGCCGCTCAACCCGTGAAAACAACTCCTGCCAGGGAATCATGGGATGGTTCGGCCAGTAACCGGGTAACCACATTAATCAATGGGGTGGTAATAGCAACATAAAATGGAGAACAGGCAAAGGAACAGAAGACAGATACTCCAAGATATAATGACAGAGAGGGAGAGCGTCACACATGGATTGAGAGGCATATACGAGTCCACAAGTTCTGATGGTCAGTTAGCGATAGTCGGAGAAGTTACCCAGCTAGGGAGAGAAGGATGCAGTGCACGATTTTGGGAGACTGTCAGCTATGAATAGCGGAGAGCAATTTTCCATCGACCCCAACAATGTCGACCTTCCGAAGGAACGGCGTCTTCACCCCAGCAGAAGGAATCCCAGTACACTCTAACCAGATTTAAATGACCGACATCAGCAGCGGGCCCTTCGAGAGCACACTCCTGTTATAGAGGTATATCACTCTTTTCCTCTGGTTAAAAGTACCACACGTCTAAATTAGAAGATGTTAATTTAAGTTTTGTGAGTGCCTATAAATAGTTAATTAGTGTGCTTAAAAGTAGTCAGAATTATGCAAATTATCCCACCATGGAATCGAAGTATTAAATTGTATATTTATGTTTATGCAAAATCAGATGATGACTATTCAATCCATTCACAAAATTTCTACACTTCCACTGCCAAAGGGAGATAATAGTGGTGCCCTACACCTCCTCCGCCAAGGAGAGGGCTTGGGTTAATGTGGTTTCTCTTTGCTAACAGGTATAATCATTCCAATTAGTGAAGAAAAGAAATCACAATGCGATAATTATCTACACTTTCTTGCGCCTCCAACCAAGGGAGTGCATAATAATTCCATTAGTTTGAATTTCTACCGTTAGAAGACGCTTAAACTTGAAAATGGCAAAACTGAAACTGAAAACGAACATTCCGTATTTTTTCCAGAAACTAGTTGGTCTTTTTTGTTGTAATGACGTTAACAATCATTAAAAATCATAGGTCATACCTCTCTATAGGGACCATAGGATATACCTATCTAGAGGAGGGGGGGGAGTCAAGAGGATCCGGTCCACCTCTCTCTCTCCCCTCCCACCCCACCGAAAATCCTGTTGTCTTATACGAAATCTCAAATTTATGTGCCTGCTTTGAAATTCAAAACATTTGTCTTGTATGACTTTATTTTAGCTCCATATTTTATGTCCGACACTAAAAATAGATTGAAAAAAATATTAAATCTCATTCCATATAGAATATCATTTTAACCTTTCCTGTTCAGGGAAACTTTATACTAATTGGGAAAACTTATTCGTCGAATTCTCAATGCCCCCCTCCCCGAAGCTAAATTCCCCCCCCCCCAAAAAAAAACAACAACTAAATATAATCAACTAAAAAACACCATAATTATCAAAATGCACAAAACGCACCCTTTGTTTCTCAGTGACTGTTTAGAGAACTTTACATTTTACGTCATTGTTTGAAAAAAGAAATTCAACTAATCCCCATTTTATTTCTGATTTTCTATCAACTCTTGCTAATTGTAACTTCCCAGCCTCTCCATGTTATGACCAACTCTTCTCATGTGTTTTCATTATCATTTCATATCATTTTCATATCATTTCAAACAATATTTGTTCGTAATAAGGGAATTAAAGAAAAAAAAAACATTTTTTTTTAAATTATAGTGCCTACTATAGTTTAAATGCTGAATTAGGAATGTTATATCTCAATTATATATACATTATATTACATATTCTTACATTCGAATAAACGGATACATTCAAATAAAAGGATGGCAACGGTGATGTGGGGGTGGGGTAAGTGACCCTTTTTCTGTACGAAAGATTTGATCAATTTTTTTACCTAGTTTACTTTGCTTGTTTGATTAATTTCCAACGCAGAGGAGGTATAAGTGACCTCACTCGTGATGTTCTGAGTTGTACTGATGAAAGTGAACTGATGGTTTTGGAATAACAACAGTCTTAAGTGCCTCTTGCAATCTGAGTAATGTAGTAAAATATTGATATGCATGTATGTGCTGCCATTTGATGAGCTAACATAGTACTGAATATTTTACTAGCAGTTAAAATAGGTATATAATAATTGTCGATGCTGTTAAAACTTGCTATATATTAAGAAATATTAACGTGTTTGAAAAATACCTAGGATAAATTATAATGAGTAGCGATGGATTGTGCATTATGAATTGTAACAAATGCCATGAACGGATACAGGCTGAAAATGAATCTATCCAATGTACTTGAATTTGTAAGGAAAATCTCCATTTTTATTGTGTTGGTTTTACTGAAATTTTTTTCGGAAGCTGAGTAAGGAGCGAAAAGCAAAATGGCTCTGTTCCAAGTGTCAGAAGGGTGAAACTGAACAACCCTGTGAACTACAGATGAATGTGGAAGCCACAGGAAATAAAGGTAACCTTAGGTTGGATTCAACTGATGAATTACTAACAAAAAAAGATTTGCAGACATGGTATGAAAACATAAAACTGAAATAACTGCGAGTATAAAAGAAGAACTGAGTGAGGTTGGAAAATCATTACAGTTTAACTCAGAAAATATAGCAGCCGTACGAAAGAACTAAAAGCTTTGAAAACGGAAATTTTGCAGTTGAAAGAGCAAAATGTTCATTAAAGAAACAACAGATTTGAAATCTACAGTACAAAACATGCAACACAGGATAAATGAATTGGAAAACTATTTTCGGAAGAAAGTTTAAATGAAATTGAAAATAATATTTCAAAAACTTTAAAAGTGGATAATACCGATATTGTCACTGCGCAAAGAGTTAACAACTTCGAAAGGTAAAATTAGACCAGTGATAGTTCAGTTTACAAATAGAGCAAAACGCGATGAATGGGTGAAAGCTTTTAAGCTTAGAGAGTTGTTGCTAATTAAGAGAACAGTTGCTGCTAATGAAGTAGATAAAAGATTTGGAACCACCAAAATTTACGTTAATGAGCATATTTGCAGATATTACAAGAAATTGTTCTTTGAAGCAAAACATATTAAAATAAGAAAGAATTACAAATTTTTATGGCTCAAAGTACGATTTTTCTGAAGAAGACCGAAAATTCGACAATAATTCGAATAAGTGAGAAAGACCTCGATCATTTGTAATGGAGGATTTTGAAATTGAAGAATCATTATGAGAAAAGGTTAAAGATTTTCAAGGATTAATAGGTTTTTACTCAGGTAACTTTATAGACAAAACTGATGGATTAAGTAATAATTTGAATTTATTTCATGTTAATATAAATAGTATGCGTAAAACTTTTGATGAATTTCTTATGTTACTATATAATATAAATTATTATATTGATGTTCTTGTTTTGAGTGAAACATGGATTAATGATTATGAAGTGAATAATTTTAAGATTTTTGGATATAACTGTTTCATTAATGGGACAGAATATAATAAATCAGGAGCTACCCTAATTTACTTTAAAAATAATTTATTTATCAATGGACGAAAATAAACTTGGCCTAAAATTTAATACTGCTGAGATTTTAGAGATATATGATAAATTAAATGATTTACGCTTCATTTCCATTTATAAGTCTCGTAAATACACTGTTCAAGTTTTTTATATGAATTAGAACGTTATTTAGACAAGGCAAAATATAATGTAGAGTAAACTCTCTCTTATCCAGTCTCGGCTCAAACGGCCTCCACCTCGACTCGTTCCAAGAAGCGGAAGCAAGTCGCCGCTTGTTTTGTTTATTTGCTTCAGTTCCAAGAAGCGGAAGCAAGTCGCCACGTGTTTTGTTTATAGTACAGTACATATTTGCTTCAGTTCCTCTTTGTGAATATTACAATGCACAATGTACTGTGCGTATACAGGAGTGTGTGTTGTGATCTATTAATTATTGTGTGGTACAAAATGAGTGGGTGCAAACGTAAGCGTAATGTTACGATGGAGATGAAATTTAAAGCGTTAGAACGTATTGACAAAGGTGATCCAGTAAAGCATATTTGTGATGAACTAGGTGTTGGTAAAAAACACAGTAAATGACTGGAGAAGAAATAGAAAATCTTTACAAGATTTTTGCACTAAAGTCGAGTTTGCCTCAACTGGTACTCAAGCCTAATTTCAATGGTTATATATTGAATACATTACTTCTCGGTGCACTCTTAAAGAGCCGAAAAATGAAATTGTCGATGATGCACTTTGGTTATGGTTCATGCAAGAGCGTCGAAAAGGAATGCCAATCAGTGGACCAATCTTGAAAGAAAAAGCAGTAATCCTTCATTCTAAAATCGATAATAGGGGAGACTTTTCAGCAGGCGAGGGATGGCTTTCGCGCTGGAATAAACGGCATGGTGTTTGTGATGAGAAATTTTCAGCTGATCCTTCAGCACCAAAGGGATTTTCAGAAAAACTTTTAGTGCTTATTGAAGAAGAAGGCCTATGCGTAGAACAAATCTGCAATGTAGATGATACTGGGTTAAATTTTAAACTTCTTCCAGCGAAAATGTTTGTGACAGCGCAAGAAACCTCAGGATCAGGATTTAAAACAAACAAAGAAAGAATTACTGTGGCTGTATGTACAAATGTTGCAGGTACGCACAAACTTCCCCTTTTTGTAAATGGGAAATTAACAAAATCCCGAGCATTCAAGCATTTAAATTTAGCTGCTTTGCCAGTTTACTGCAAAGCTCAAAACTCTGCTTGGATAGACTCGTATTTGTTTAAAGAGTGGCCCTTTACAGAATTTGTTCCAAAAGCAAAACACCACTTGACAAGTCTTGAAATGCCTGTAAATGCCCTACTCTTTCACGACAATGTCCCAACACACCCAAGCGAACTCATTTCTGACAATATGAAAGCCATTTTTTGCCACCTAATGTAACATCTTTAGTGCAACCAATGGATCAGGGCGTGCTTGTAAGTTTAAAAAGGCGATACAGGAGAAAACTTCTTTCAGAAATTCTACAGCGAACCGAAAATGACGAAATAGGACTTTTAAATGCTTTGAAAACAATAAATATCAAGAATGTGATCTACACGTTGGCAAGAGCATTTGAAGAAATGCCTCGTACAATGTTTCTGAAGTCATGGAGAAAACTTTGGCCCGAAGTTGAAAACTGTGTAGAAAGTACCAAAGACGACAGCACAAAAATTTCGAATGAGCCTGCGCCTTCCGAAGATATGACAGATAATGACAATATTTCGCTGCTTAAAACATAAAAGCATTAACAACATTAACAACATAAAAGCCATTTTTTGCCACCTAATGTAACATCTTTAGTGCAACCAATGGATCAGGGCTTAAAAAAAAATAGCTGCTGCCTGGATGTGACACGCTTAAAGAAGATGACATCGAAAAGTGGTTAAAAGGTGATGAACAGTTGGAAAATGAAACATTGAATGATGACGAAATTATCAATGCAGTCTGCCAAGAAGGGAACGGAGAAGAAGTAGAGAATGAAGAAGAAGAGAAAGAAGAGTAAGAAGGTAAAGTTAGCCATATTGAAGGAAAAGAAGCTTTTGATGTTGCAGTAAGATACATTGAACAACAACAGGCCTCGTCTACGATTGATGTGATGTTTATTAAAAAAGGCAAGTCTTTGCAGATAAAAAAATGTTAAGTTAAAAGAAACAAAAGAAAATCACGGACTTTTTCAAGTGAGTGTGAGTAAATTGTTAATATTGTATAACAAATTATTAATTAAAATACAGTACAGTTAGTATTTTTGTCGTTTGCCGTTTTTATTTACTTTCTGACACAATTTTCGGATTAACCGGCCTTTCTTTCATCCAGCCAGGGTCCGGTCCCGTAAGGGCCAGATAAGAAGGAGTATATATACATATATATAAGAGGAATTATATATACAGTAGGTATATATAATTTGTGATATGAATTTGGTTCTGAATAGTCAGAATAATGGAAGTTTACAGATATTTAAGTATAATGGCCACATACGGGTTTATATCATATTTAAACGAATTGACTAGGGTTACATCAATAACAGGTACTTGCATCGATCATCTGTTTATTAGAAATGTTAATTCCATATTCAAAAATAAATGTGCTAATATACATGACTGAAATAACAGACCATTATCCACTTTTAATGGTTATAAAATCGCAAAAAATATACAAAACAAATACAAATAATAAACACTTGCATGGCATCACTAGGATGAATTATCTGAAACTGGAATATAAAATAAGGGACTATAAATTGGATAACAATATCTTTGTATGCAAAACCATTAACTTGGTTTATCAAAAATTTACTAATATGGTTTATACAGCAATGCAGGATTGTAGTTATAATATTGATGGTGTGAGAGATAAAAATAAAGTTAAAGGTATTAATGAAAATGGATTACATATGAAATTTTAAACAATATTAATAAAAAAGCAAAAAAGTATCCTTTAGTTATTGCTTATACGAATGAATATAAAGATTACAGTAAAAACCATAAGATAACTATAAAAAATGCAAAGCATTTATATTTATACGAATTTATTTACTAACTGTAACAATGATCGAAGACGACAGTGGAAATTAGTAAATAACATAACAGCTACATCAACAGCTCATAACATTTTTCCAAATAATAAAGAAACTAATTTTGTAGCGGATGAAACACAAAATTACAAATGTTAATAGTAATCGAAGTTTATCTGTATCTCGGCAAATGGAATCAAGTTTTAGTTTATCTGATCAACAACCAGTCTTGAGTTCTATGTATTTTATGAATACAGATGCAGGAGAAGTCTTGAATTTAATTTCAAATTTAGATACAAATAAAACTGTAAGTTACGATACCTTAAATGCAAAAATACTAAAAATAACAGCTAGACATAAATTAGATATATGGCTGTATGTACAAATGCTGGATTATCAATGGAAACAGGAACCTTTGTGGACGATTTGAAATTTTCTATAATTAAACCAATCTATGAGGGGGGAAACAGAAATGATTATAATAATTATCGACCTACTGCAATTTTACCAATTTTCTCTAAAGTCATTGAAAAAATAGTTAAAATAGAGTGGTTAGTTATTGGGATAACACTGAGTTTTTTGAAAAAAACCAGTTTGCTTTCTGTGAAAATTGCAGTACATCTCATGCACTGATAAAATGTAATGAATTGATTCATAAGGGCATTAATAATAATAAAAAGATTATTGGGTTTTTTAGACATCAAAAAAGCACTTGACTTAATGAAATTAATAATAATTAATCATAAAATATTTTTACCTAAGCTGACATTTTATGGTTTTCGTGGTGTAGTCTATGATTGGTTTAAAAGATTCATTGAGAATAGAAAGCAAATTGTGATTATTAACAATTTTAAAAGTAAAATATTATTTACTGTATGTGGAGTCCCATACTTTTTCTTTACATATCAATGATTTCTGTAAATTAAAAATTGCCGGACAAATTATTTCTTTTGCGGATGATACACCTATTGTTTTTGAAGCAGAAAATAATGAAGCATTACTTGGAAATATTAATAGCAATTTAGTAATTATTAAAAAAATTGCTTACTAATAATGAACTAGAATCTAATGTAAAAAACTAACTACATATAATTTTCATTAACTTCATTATATACATTTGGAAATAACATCAAACTCCAGGAATTGAACTGTTTAAGTACAGACTGCTGTAACTCTGATACTATCGAAGTGACTGATAGCTATAATTATTCAGGATTACTAATAGAATCTAATTTAAAATGGAAAAAACATATTTACTCACTCTCTTCAAAACTAAACAGAATATTATATAAAATTTACTACTTAAAACGTCATGTTAATTAAAATTTCCTACGGGATATTTATTTTGCATGGGTTCAGTCTACCTTAATTTGTGGGATTTCTTGTTGGGGAGGAAAATATAAATCAAATTTATTGCCTTTATGTACAAAGTAAAATAGTTTGCAATCTTAATGACAATTATTTTGCTGAGAACACAATATTATACAACAAACACAATGTATTGCCACTAAGGAAATTATATATATATTGTGATGCCCCATCGTTCACTTTTGCTTTACCTTAACCAGTTTTGTTTAATTTACGTTATATTTATCATTTTGGGGATTTTTATTTCCTTTTCGGCATCACAGCACTCGTTTTCAAGTTTCTAGGAGTTGCGTACGCGCAACTCCGAACTTCCGACCGTAACCGTTAAAGCGCGTGCCAAGGACACGCCCCCTCTTGCGTCATAGCTTGCGTCCTTCATCATTGTATGCAAATGTCTTTTCCGGCATGCGCCGGCCCATTGTCAAAACCGTGACCTGCGAGTCACCTGGAGCACTTGAAGCACAGAGCACAGAGCACTTGAAGCACTAAGTACTTGAGAGTTGTAGAGCACTGAGAGCAGAGTTGTAGAGAGAGCAGAGAGATGTAGTAAGGTGCGTAGCAGCACAGATTTTAGTTTCTTCATTGATGTCTTGGTGAGTTACTTATTTTTGGAAATAAATCTATTTTGTTATGTTACAAACTTTTGAGTCTGTAGTTTTTATCTTGAGCAACGCTGATTTAGAACCTTTTTTACATTAACTTTTATTTGTTAAGAATTACTTTGACTCTTACTTATGAACGCTCACTGGCATTGGAACCCTAAATCAACTTATTCTACATTTTTGGCAATTTGTTAATGATTGCCTGGCGCCCGTCAAAGCTATTCGGAGCATAAAACTTTAAGTATTCTACATTGTTTGGAGCGTTACAGAGTCAGATAAAAGAAGTGGCGCAACGAACAGGGACTCGCCAGTATTTAAAGATAGTAAAATTTTTGAGCTCAATAGTGGTATATACTAGTTGTAGATTTAACGGCAGCTTAAGCCGAGAATTTTTGTTGAGCAAGTAGCTTAACGTTTGTGTGGATTATTCAAAGGTACTGAAGTTTCAGCTTTGATATTGCTGAATATTTAAGATTGTTGTATGTAATGATTAGAAGTGTCCGGACACACAAGTAGGTAGGACGATAAGAAATTTTTTTTACAAGCAAATTTATATTTTTGTAAAGCTTAGTTATAGCTTTATTATTGTTGTATAGCAGTACCTTTGAGCGCTGCTCAAGATAAAACGTTTTCAAAATTTCCAAAATTCCAAATTTCAGCAGACCGCTAAACATGTCTGCTAATAATATGGCCGATTCCGCCATAATGACTCCCGACATAGAAAGAGTAAAGGGTAGATTGCAAGAGGTAATAATGGAAGCAGAAGTGCTAATGAATCTGCTTGATGATAATCGGGAGAAAAGGGGAACGACAACAACCCCTAAATTTGCTGACAATGCTACGTCAGTTCACCAACGAAGAAACTTTGAACGTAAGGTTCCATTTTCTGTTCCGCCAGAAGCAAGCGATAGAACAGAGTATTTTCAACCGCCACAACGACGATTTGCCAACCCATCCATTAACTATAGTCCTTATGTTAATTGGCCTTTACCTGAAATAAGGTTCGACGGTTCGAAACGTCCGTCATCGTGGACATTTGTCAAGTCCATGGAGGAGCACTTCCGTTTACATGAAGTGCCAAGCAACAAAAAAGTTGTTTTAGCAGTATCTTGCCTAATTGGATGCGCTAAGCAATGGTGGAATAACGTAGGATGTCGTCATGGCATAGAACTTTGGGAAGAATTTAAAAATGAAATCATGGACATATATCCGGCTTATAATGATTTTACAGAACTAGCTACAGAGTTGTTTTCACGATGACAAAGGGAAAGAGATGACATAGAAAAATTCATATGGGGTACAGTAGAATTATACCAGCTGTACGATGCTAATGCCGCTGAAATTGATATTGTAAATTGCATATTGTCTCAATTACTTTTGCCCATCCGAGAATTCCTAGAAATACGAAACGTGAATTCCGTTTCCGAGTTAGTCAAATTGGCTCGGCAATACACTGCAAGAAGAGAATCTGCAGCAAATACACATAACCAACAATGGATGCCATTCCCGCCAAAACAGCGATATCAGGTTGAGTCGCGTAGAATGACTCCCGCACGACCAGAAGTTACACGGTCCCGACAATTTGCGCCGAACGCGCCTAGAACTATAGAATATGAACGAAGTAGAGACTTTTTGCCACGTCAAGCTTCGAACCATAACACTAGACCTAAAACTTTGGTTAAACAACCTCAATCTTTCACTTGTAACTTTTGTGGCCGACTAGGACATATTGAGAAATACTGTTACCAAAGGAATGAAAATTCGGGAAACTCTCATCGGGATCTTTGAAGCGAGAGGCCAAGGTTCCTCAACAAAAGCCCTCTCATGAGTTAAGTCTTGCTACTGTGGGTATACATAATGTCTTACATTTACCTTTTGTGAAGCTTTATCACGATAAGACAGAATTCATAGCTCGCAACGATACAGAAGTCGATCTTCAGTTTGCTGCGGAACAAGTTTTCGACGATAATAATGACGAATGTCAATTGACAGTGCAGCCGCGGTCCCGTGGACTTTTTGACTTACCTTGTGGTCCAGAACAGATTATTTCAGAAGCACCTATAAAATGTCCCGTTAGTGCAAATAATGAGTGTTTAAATAACGAAGTTTGTGAAGTAGAAGAATCGTATGAGGAAGCCGTTTTTGAAAAGGTTTTTAAAGTAGAAGTTTTAAATGAAAGTAATAATGAAAATAATTTTGAGTCTGATTTAAGTGAAGAAAAAACCAACCAAGAAGTTGTGCCGACCGCAAGTATTCCTGACAAGTCTGGAGGTCCTCAACTATTAAAGCGTCATTTGGAGGCGGACACCAATAAACCTAGAAAGTACGAGAAAAGGTTCTTCAAAAATCCGCACGGAGCAACGAAAAGCCGACGAAACGACCAGAGCCTGCAGAGCGACAACCGGCAGCGAAGCAGCGAACATCGGGAAGATGACGTCACGAGAGAGATCTACAGCGACGACTTGACTTGAACGAGATCTTCAGTAACAACTTTACGTGAAGCCACCCAACGACGACGGAAGGATGTTATCGGAAACGGACTAGATGATTTATCGCCACGGAGTGCCAACAATGAAATTTAAGTATATTTTTCTTCCACTTGGCACTTGATTGAGTTATAAAATGTTTTTTTTCCCGGAATAGATGAAGACGAAGAAGAAGCCTTATTGTGAATTATATAGTTAGCGATGTTTAATTTCTTGTTGAAACTTTAGAGTTCGATATTTATTTTTGAAAAGTGAAATTTTTGTAGTTCGAGTTTATACTGTGTGAATAGAATTTTTTTTTTGCATTCTTGTTCATCGAGGTTCTAGTTATTGTATTTACGTGAGTTAAAATGTATTTTTGTAGATTTTTTTCAGCTGACTGATAGCTGAAAATTTTGTAAGTCGATATTGGAAAGTTTAGAAATTGTAAAATGTTTCTGGATATGAATGAGAAGAGTGAAAGAGAATTAGTGATTTAAGAATTTGTATTGTAAAATAACGTGCATTCCAAAGTGAATTTATGTAAAAAAAAAAGGAGATTCATGTAAAAGTTATTGGATGAAATGTTATCATCGTATATTATAAATTATTTACACTCTTTTTTCTTTATTCTTAGATACGATTTATGTATATGTGTTTAAATCTGTTCAGTGTCATCAGTGATATTTATGTGTCAATGATACGTAATTTTTGTGGATGACATTGGCAGTATTTATTGGTATATATAGATGATGACCATGATGATGACTGCAGAATTTTGTTTTTTTTGTGTGTACCTTTTTGGAGCTGTCCCCAAATGGCATAGTCTGATAACAGAGTTGTTATCAGCATAACTCCTTTGGGAGGGGGACGTTAGCTCTGAAGGGGGAGGTAACTAATGATTTTTTATTTCAGCTAGATCGCGATTTCTGTGAATAGGAGAAGAATTAGCGGATGATTACAATCCCGCTTGTTTGTAAATTTTGAATTTTCTTAGCTTTGCGTATTTGAATGTAATTAGGAGGAGATAACGGTGTTCGAATACCCGTTTTTTTATGTGATTTAGGAGAAGATTTAGCTTTCACGAATTTTTTATTGTGGTTAGGGGAAAAGCGGAAGTTATTACCCCGCTAACAACAAATGTAATGAATCATTTTTCTTTTCATCTTTTTTACAGTTATTAACCTGTTTTTTCTGTACAGTTCAAGATATGCCAATTTCGAGTTTGTATCAGAATGTGATACTAGTTAGACCGATGATGCTAGTATACAGTTAACTGTCACAGCCACTGGTACGTAAGTACACTAGGTTAGCTGTTAAATACATATTTTAGTTAGGAGGAAAAGGGAGGAGGTACCTTTGGTTGTGCTGGAAAATTGTGTCAAAGTAAGAATAGTTACCAACATCATACCAAAATTTGCGCTAGCATACTTTTACTTATTTATGTTCAGCCCTGTGTAAATGACGTAAGATGTGTCCTTTATTCAAAATTTGCTCGTCAAAATTTGTTAGGTCAAACATTTTGACTCCCTTTGGAAGGGGGAGTTGTGATGCCCCATCGTTCACTTTTGCTTTACCTTAACCAGTTTTGTTTAATTTACGTTATATTTATCATTTTGGGGATTTTTATTTCCTTTTCGGCATCACAGCACTCGTTTTCAAGTTTCTAGGAGTTGCGTACGCGCAACTCCGAACTTCCGACCGTAACCGTTAAAGCGCGTGCCAAGGACACGCCCCCTCTTGCGTCATAGCTTGCGTCCTTCATCATTGTATGCAAATGTCTTTTCCGGCATGCGCCGGCCCATTGTCAAAACCGTGACCTGCGAGTCACCTGGAGCACTTGAAGCACAGAGCACAGAGCACTTGAAGCACTAAGTACTTGAGAGTTCTAGAGCACTGAGAGCAGAGTTGTAGAGAGAGCAGAGAGATGTAGTAAGGTGCGTAGCAGCACAGATTTTAGTTTCTTCATTGATGTCTTGGTGAGTTACTTATTTTTGGAAATAAATCTATTTTGTTATGTTACAAACTTTTGAGTCTGTAGTTTTTATCTTGAGCAACGCTGATTTAGAACCTTTTTTACATTAACTTTTATTTGTTAAGAATTACTTTGACTCTTACTTATGAACGCTCACTGGCATTGGAACATTAAATCAACTTATTCTACATTTTTGGCAATTTGTTAATGATTGCCTGGCGCCCGTCAAAGCTATCCGGAGCATAAAACTTTAAGTATTCTACATTGTTTGGAGCGTTACAATATTTTTTAAATATATTTTTGTATAAAAATCAAGATTTAATTCCGATTGGAAATCCTAATTTTTAACTGCAGAGTTTTGGGTTTACAATTTTATATAGAAAAAACGAAAAAGGAAATTTTCCATAAAATTTTTTATTTTATTGTGCCTAAATTTTAATTCACTGGAGTATGCAATAAGAAACGAAAAATGTTTAACAACTTTTAAGAAATGTTTGCGTGCATATTTGTCAAAGTTAGACAACACTGAATGTATGTTTACTGTGATTAAATAATTTTTTGATATTATTTATATAGGAACTGATATTTGGTAAAATTGCAAAACCCACACCACTCGTGATAGTTAATACTTTTTATACTTTTTATTTTTTACTTTTTTTAACAAAAATTAATTAATTTATATATAACCTGGAAGAGCTCGAAAGATTCTTGGTTATTCACATATACACTTTTGATGGTTTTGCTTGGTTTTATGCTTTTATTGTTTCACTGTTCTTTGTAAAGTATTGTTTTTGATAATGTATTTGACAAAGTGTTGTGCAATATGTGTTTATTGTCCTCATATATTTTCTTATGTTAAAATAAATTTGAATTTGAAATACAATAATATCACTTTAGGCTTACTTGGACCGATTAATAAAATAACTAGATAAAGAAATGCAAATGAGATGTCTCACTTACCAATGACGATCATGACGAGAGGTAGGGTCAAGGTTATTACAAGGACGATAGTCCATACAACTGTAGATAATAAGAAATTGGCAATTAGTACTATTTGTATTCTATAAAGAGAATAACAAATGAAAAAGTGACTAAAAAGCATAACAAATGACTGAACAAACCTTCTTAGATAGAACGAATAACACATATATTCATAGATAATTTCGTTTTCATAATACATGATTACATTAATCACTTATGTCAGAATCTTGATACTCACTTGAACCAAGAAGCAAAGCGAAGAAAGTCAGACAGAAATCGCAACAGTTTTTGGAATCTTCCTTTGCCTTGCGGACATCAGCGAGAAAATTAGCAGGAGCGTTGTCAGCACCTGCACACGAAAGAAAATTACCGTCAGCAATACAGGTAATTTAAATGAGATTAAATGCAACTGTTAAAACCCCCACACCGCAAAATTTAACTTAATCAAAGTATTTTAACTTAATCAAAGTAATTTCACTTAATCAATCCGTAACTCAATCAAAGCTGTCAAACTGTTATTTTAATAGATGAGTTTCAAACCTCCACTTTAAATGTGCTCAAAAAGACAAAAATATATTGAAAGACGTACGAAATTTAGACGCAACAATCCCTGAACGATATCGACAAATATTAGAGGGGATTCGTTTCGTCCATATTTGGAAGACGATCCAGCAGCTATTCATCACATTTGGTTCACCAACCAAGCACCCTTTCACCTCAAAGAATTCGCCAATAAACAAATTATGCGTGGATGGGGGCTTGAAAGCTCCAACACAATCATGAAGTCGTCTTTGTATCCGACAAAAGGGCATGGTGTGGGGCATCATTTTATCGGCTGGAATTGTCGGGGTAATATTCCTGGACGACACAGCGAATGCTGAATTCTTCAAGCAGGAAAGTGAATATGAAAGAAACATTTCTTTGACAAGGTGGGGCAAGATCATATACGTAGAATGGATACTTCATTTCCTAAACGAATATTTTCGTGATAGAATCATTTCTAATCGAGCATTTCCTCTGAAGAGAAAACTTCAGCGATTTGGAGTTGGATGGACCATACTCTCCAGATTTGAATCCCTGCGATTATTTTTTAAGCATGGATTCCTGAAAGATCTTTTCTGCTGTCTTCAGAAATAAACCGCTTACGGTTGAAGAATTGAATCCAGAAATCACAGCTGCTGAAGGAGGCATCACTAAACACCGGATGCATTTAGAGCAAATTTCAAAAGACATTTGCAAATAGTATTGAATGCACAGGGATCACAGATATCGCAAAATTGAACGAAATCTATGCTTAACTTGTGTTTACGATATCAGAAGCAGTTCTGTAAGTGCATACATCAATAAATATAGGCATATGAACTATATCACTAATATTGACATTCAAACTTGTCTTTTTCTGATAACCATGTACCATTTCTACCGATGATTAAAAAGATAACTCTCATGCATAGCACCGTACACTCTTGATATTTTCATTCTTATGTCATTCTGTTGCAAAGATCCTTTTTGGATTATTTCGTGTGAATGCCTTAGATTCAATATGCCAAAACAATTAATAATCAGTAAAAGAGTCCGTAAGTACTGTTGCCATTCGTTTGTATCAAACTTGAAGTAGAAAATTATTGAAAACGAAAAGCAGTCAGCGAAATACACGGCTGATGTACTTGTCGAAACCGCAAACCGTTCGGCATATGCGGAAAAGCAAAAGATTAGTGAATTCATGAAAGGCTCGAAACTAATCCACTTAGGAAAAGTACTTAAACTCTAAACAAAATGGGGTAAATTGTTGACGAAATGAAGTCAATGATCTTACATGATGGTTTTGTCATGTTGGAAATTGCCAAAGGACAGTCAAAGATAAATATGAATAAATTGAACGTACAAAAACTTTAACAGCAACAACAAAGAGACATCAGTCTCTTTCCGTCCTGCAGCAATTCATTCATCTATAGTCTGTTTCTTTATTAAAACGAAAACTTTAAACACGAAGAAAACTCACAACAACAAAAAAAACACATAGAAAGAAACAAAAAATTTCTGATTATTAATATTTTTTAACATTTTTTAACATCCCCTCCCCCGGTTTTTGCTTATCATTTAATTATTTTAGTAGTAATTCTATGTCCTCTATTTCCAAAAATGTAAGTCTTTAGACATTCTAAACTAATTTTTATATATTTTTTCTTTAAAGCATTAGGTTTTCTAAAAGCTAAATGCATTATTCGATATGTATAGAGCTTTCTTAAATAGATTATCTTATTTTTTTTCGACCAATTTGTTTCTTCTTTCTTTGTTATAAATAAGTCATTATATTCAGGATCTTCATTTGTAAAACTTCAATACAACTAACTAATGTTAAATAGGTTCCTCCCAAAGCAATTGCCCCCTCGGTGTGAGCGCCTGTACCCTATGAAGGTTCCGCTGGCTCGGTTACCTTCGCAGGGTCCAAACGCTCGCCCGCGTGTTTGCCATGCGCGGAGACCCGTGTCCCGGGAAAGGAGGATCCTGGTAGTTGCTCGGGAGTCCCCGTCTTCTCTCCTCAGCTCATGACTGGCATGGTCCCCATTGGCCGTCTTGCCATTGGGGAGCCTGTCTGTCGCGGGACTGGGCAGCGGATTCCGGGGCCTCTGCTATACACTGCTTTGGCTTCTGCTTCCGATAAATGGGAGCTCCTGGGGTGGCCCCCCCAGGAGCAATCGGCTGGTGGGCAGGTCCTGCTACGGTCAACCATGCAGAGCAGTGAGTAACCTTGCCCACGGTCCGGGTACAGGTTTACAAGTTTCCTCACAGATTATTTTCCTTTTGTCGTTATCCTTTCTTTGTGCGGCCAGTTTGGCCAGTCACAATTTTCTTATTTTACGCTTTGTTTCATTTGTGTAGAACGTTTTTGTTCTGCACATTTCTCTTTTTATTTTCCTTCTATTTATTTGTGAGGGCTTGGCTCACTGTCTGTGTGGATATAGTGCCTGCGTAGCCCTGGTGCCCGACTGGGCATCCCCTTGTTGGGCTCCGTGGAGGGTGGGGACAGCGGGCACTGAACCACACAACAAAAAACATGAGAGAGAATGATGAAAATGCGATCACTGCCAACAAGAGGGCTCGACATGAGCCCCCATCTTCCTCGTCTTTGTTATCACCGCCGTCGTCTTCTTTTTCTGTGTCTTCATTCCCTTCATTCCCTTCACTCCACGGGTGATCGGGTACTTGGGGACATGTCCCCATTTTTCGTGAATAAAGGTTTGAAAGGTCTTGAGGGAGAGCCGAAATCCGTCAAGCGCTTACGATCTGGCGACTTGCAGGTTGAGACCGCTTGTTCGAAACACTCCGAACTACTCTTGAAAGTCAAAGAAATTGGTGGGGTGGCTGTCGAAGTCACTCCCCATAAAACTTTGAATTCCTCTCGGGGTGTGATCACTGAGTGGGGCCTCCTCAATGTCACTGAGGAGGAAATCTTCTCAGAACTCACACCTCAAGGAGTAACAGCGGTCCACGGGTTTCGACACGTCGTGATGGGAAATTGACACCCACCCGGGTGCTGATTGTCACATTTAACACGCCACGCCTGCCTTCTTCCATCAAGGCAGGTTATTTACATTGTGAGGTTCGGCCGTATATCCCAAACCCTCTGCGCTGTTTTCAGTGTCAGATATACGGTCATGCCCGCACAGCATGCAGGGGCAAGCCCACCTGTGCTCGCTGTGGCAGTAAGGATCATCTCGATCCTGACTGCACAGCAGAAAAGGCATGCTGTGTAAACTGCAGTGGCGAACAACCGGCGTACTCTCGCGACTGTCCAAAGTGGAAGGAGGAAAAGGAGGTGTAACGCTTGAAAGTAGTAAACAACATCTCTTATGCTGAGGCGAGAAAGCTTGCTGCACCGCCCACCCCGCCTGGCAAGGTTTCCTATGCCAGTGCAGTCATTGGGAAGCCCATCGTTCCAATGACTTCGGTAGCGGTGCAGACTGACATCAGTGTACCACCTACTGAGTCTTTCTCGCCCGCAGCCAAGTACCTCCTGACGCAGGCGAAACCGAGGGTGGTGTCGACCTCGACATCTACTCCATTTTCTATTCCTGCAACACAGCCTTCCACCTCCACCGGAAGGCATCCTCCTCCCCGTCCTCAAACAGCAAGACCTTCAAAACCGAAGGGGCCCCCACCGGGGCCAAAAAAGAAAATAACAGCACCACAATGGTCGGTCACCGATCCATGCCCCTCGGACGATTCCGAGGACATGGATACCGACCGCCCCCTATTCACTAAACCGTCCTCTGCGGCGGTTAAGCTGAATAGGAATTCGTCGTCCGCCCACTCTTCTAAGTCCTGAGATGGCCACACTCCTACAATGGAATTGTCGTGGATTACAGAGGAATCTTGACGACATCAAGGCCCTCCTTTAGGCACACCAGCCCATCTGTGTGTGCCTGCAGGAGACATACTTGCAGCCAGTCACAGATCCCACGATCCAGCACTTTTCACTAGTTCGCCGGGACCAGGATGGAGATGGTCCAGCTCGCGGGGGTGTCACCATCCTCTTGAGCAACCATTCTCCATTCCAGGTCGTACCCCTCACCACCAACTTAGAGGTGGTAGCCATCCGTCTCTTCGTGGGGTTCTCGCTGACTGTCTGCTCTGTATATCTTCCACCTGGGAGCATCGTCTTCCAGGAAGACCTCGGTGATCTCGTCTCGCAGCTGCCGTCCCCCTTCCTCATTATGGGGGACCTCAACGGACACAGTCAACTTTGGGGCAGTGCTGACACCAATGGGAGGGGTGGGGTCCTAGAGCAATGGCTCCTGGATCAACAACACCGGTGTCAGTACTTACTTTCACTCCGCAACCCGCACTTTCACTGCCATTGACCTCACCATCTGCTCCTCCTCGATCCTTCCACTCTTTACATGGGAGGTCGAGGACAACCCCTATGGAAGTGATCACCTCCCCGTGGTGTGCACCATCTCCCGTGGGGGGCCTTGCAGCCCTTCACGCGTCTTGCGGTGGAGGCTTGATCGGGCTGACTGGGTTGGTTTTGAGCTGCTCTCTGAGCTCAATGACCACTCTGTCAGCCAGAAGCCAATCAACATGGCAGTAGCGGAGATAACGGACTGTATCGTAGATGCAGCTGCATCAACAATTCCTCAAATGTCTACACGGTTTCCTCGCTTTCCGTAACCGTGGTGGAATCCAGATTGTACCGCAGATCGTAAGGCTCAGAACAAGGCTTGGGGGGTGTTTCGGAGATATCCAACGTCTCCCAACTTCGAAAAGTTCAAACGCGCCAGGGCGAAAGCTCGTTTCGTCCGACGCCAGACCCAGAAGGAATCTTGGATCAAATTTACTTCTTCTATCACCGGCACAACCAGTTCTAAGGTCATGTGGGATAAAGTCCGGAAGATGGGTGGGAACTATACGTCCCACTCGTTATCGATCCTGGAGCACAATGGACAGGTAATTGCTGATCCCAAAGCAATTGCCGACACTCTGGGGGAGTCATTCTCCTCCATCTCTTCATCTTCCTCTTACTCCCCCAAGTTTCTGGCCCAGAAGGGCAGGACGGAACGCTCTCCGCTGTCTTTCCACTCGAATGGCCTGGAGCCTTACAACAGACCATTCACAGCGGAGGAGCTTCGCCTTGCTTTGCACTCTTCTCATGCATCTGCTGTAGGGCCGGATAATGTCCATTATGCCACGCTCCAACATCTTTCACCATCGAGTACGGATCGGCTGCTCCGACTTTTCAATCGCATTTTTCTCGAGGAGCAGTTTCCGGACTCCTGGCGGGAGGCCATCGTCTTGGCCTTCCCCAAGCCAGGCAAAGCCAGGCTTGGGAAATGCCAGACTCATCTGGTATTTAGAACACCACAACCTTCTTTCCAACACCCAGTGTGGCTTTCGCAGGCAACGGTCAACTCTTGACCATCTGATACGCCTCGAATCGGCTATCAGAAACTCATTTTTACGTAGAGAGCACCTGGTGTCAATTTTCTTCGACATCGAAAAAGCGTACGACATGGCTTGGAGATTCGGCATTCTTCGTGACATCCACAGTTTCGGCGTGAGAGGTCACATGCCGACCTTCATCTCCAACTTCTTATCGACACGCTCTTTTAGTATCCGTGTCGGTAACACTCTGTCGCAGCCGTAACCCCAAGAGCAGGGGGTGCCACAAGGCTGCGTTCTGAGTGTTACGCTTTTTGCTGTCAAGATTAATTCTATAACTAGACAACTTCCTCCATCAGTAGGCAATGCCCTTTATATTGATGACTTTAGCATATTTTGCTCTTCGTCCAGCATGAGGGTCATTGAAAGACAACTGCAAATTGCCCTGAACAATCTTTCGGTTTGGGCGACAGCAAATGGGTTTCGGTTCTCCCCACAGAAGACCGCTTGTGTGCACTTTTGCCACAAGCGTAATCTTCACCTGGATCCCGAGCTGCGGCTCGGGGATAACATCATTCCAGTTGTGGCGGAGACCACGTTTCTCGTTCTCATATTCGATCGGAAATTGACCTTTTTACCTTACATACGTCATCTCAGGTCCAAGTGCACACGGGCATTGAACAGAATCAAGGTCCTCTCCTCCCTTTCTTGGGGGGCGGACCGATGTTCTTTGCTCCGCCTGTACCGTGCACTTGTCCGATCGAAACTGGACTATGGATCCCAGGTGTACCACTCTGCCCGGAATTCAGTGGTGAAGGTGCTGGACCCCCTCCATCACCAGGCTCTCTGTGTTTGCACAGGAGCCTTCCGCACTTCACCGGTCCAGAGTCTTTACGTTGAGACCAATGAACCATCTTTATCTCTTCGCCGTCAGCAGTTGTCCCTACAATACGCATCTAAATTGCGATCCCTGCCTGGCCATCCCACTTGGGACTGCGTTTTCAGTCCGAAGTGGGAAATACTTTACACAAATCGGCCGACTGTCATTCGTCCTTTCGGTTTGCGTGTCCGAGGTTACCTGCGAGACATCAACACCAGTCTCGATAGCATCGCACAGTCGACAGCTGAGCCACTTCCACCATGGCTTGCTGTTTCCCCTTCCTGCGATTTTTCCCTGTGCAGGACGGAAAAGGCCTTTACACCCGACTGTGTGTACCGGCAACTCTTTGCCAGCCATCGTGCTGAGCACCCGGACTTCTTGCCTGTCTTCACAGATGGCTCAAAGTCCGGCACTTCAGTAGGATCAGCCATGGTCTGCTGTGATATAATCATTGCAGACCAGATCCCACAGCAGTGTTCTATCTTCACTGCTGAGTTGCACGCTATCAGCATTGCCTTGGACCATATAGCAGCTAAGCATCATCGTCGGTGTGTGCTTTACACCGACTCGCTTAGCTCGCTAGAGGCTTTGATCTCGGTGAGGCATCGGCCTCACCCAGTTCTTACTAAGATCCGCCAGCAGCTACATCGTCTGGCAGCCACAACCAGTGTTCCCTTCTGTTGGGTGCCCGGTCACGTCGGAATCAGGGGCAATGATTTGGCAGATTCTGCTGCTAGGTCAGCCACACCCCTGTCCGACTCTCCATTGCCGGTTCCCTATCTGGATTTCCGGCAGCGTTTTACCATCGAGCTTCGGGCACAGTTGCAGAGATCTTGGTCAGAACAGCTTACGAACAAGCTCTTTGAAATCAAACCTATCATCAAACCATGGCAGTCTTGTTACCGCAGGAATCGCAAGGAGGAAGTTGTACTTGCTCGGCTCCACTTAGGTCATTCGTTTATTACTCATTCGTTTCTTCTACAGGCGGACGACGTACCTAAGTGTGAGTTTTGTGACACCATTTTAACTATCAAACACATTTTAATATCATGTCCATGTTTTAACTTTGAACGACGTTTGTATTTTACATTTCATGATTTTACGTCCAAGCCCCCTACACTCGGACATTTGTTATCTGATCATTGTTGTTTTAACGCTGTCTTTCAATTTTTACAATTTACAGGTTATTTTACTCGTCTATAGTTTTACTACTGTTTATTTTATATATGATTATCCCAGGTTGTTTACACCTGGTTACTGTTATTTTTACAAACTATTTCTACATTTGTTTATTGTTATTCTCTGCTTGTTATTTTATTATTCTACATTTGTCTTGTGAAATTTCTAGTTTAATTTTAAAAATTGGTTGAGGGTTGCATGACTTTTATCTTTTTACATTTTGGACATTCGTTTGGCGCATTATAGCCTTAGATGCTAATGCGCCATTAAACCCTAAACAACCAACCAACCAACCCAAAGCAATTAAACCATATTGTAATAGCAGACTGAATGCATGCATAGTATAACTTCAGTATAAATGCATTTGACACTATCCTTCTTATATAATACAATTTATATAAATAGTATTTTAATTTTTTCGCCAGAATATAGATGTGTCTTCCACTTTAAATTTGGATCTATAATGCACTCCCAGGTATTTGATCATTGTAATTTGTTAACTAGCTTTACATGAACATGATCTGTCTTTATTGCACATATTACCATGTAGTATAAGTTATAGGGAAAATAATCTATCTTTGTTAGTAAAACATACATAAATTTGATTTTCTCAATATTTGAACAATTATTTTTACGTTATTTTTGAACCAACTTATTATTAAAGCTATATCATGATTGATGTCCAGATACAGTTCACTAAATTTGAATATTTAAAAACCATTGTGGTATCGTTAGCAAATAACACAACTTCTCCTTTTAAATTCAAGTTGAAGAGAAATCATTAAAAAAATTAAAAATAAAATAGGTTATTAAAATAGGTTATTAAAATAGGTATTGAGCCTTGTGGTACACCATTAGTGATCAATTTAATTGTACTTCTGTTGCCGTTGATCTGGAAAAATTGCATCCTATTTTTTTAATATGATTTGAACCACTCAAAAACGACCCCTCTAAATCGTATGGCAAATAATTTCTTTAAGAGTATATCGTGGTTAACTGTGTCAAACGGTTTCTACGGTTTAATCTAAGTATATAGCTCCAGTTTTTTGCGAGTTATCAATTGCACTCAAAACTATCGTAGTCAATTATAATGTAGCATCTTCCCTGAATCCAAATTATGAACTGCTAAAATAATTTTTCTTGTTCAAATATCTTAAATTCTTCTCTTCATAATTTTTGGAAATTTTTTGAAGAAATGAAAATGAATACGGGATGAGGGTCATTCCAGTTTTTCAAAAGGTCCGAATGGTTAGCATGCTTGGCTACTGATAAAAAAGACTCAGGTTCGAACCCCAGATAAAACATTTATGTTTTCTTTCTTGTGTTGTTGTCCTGCTGATATTTCGCCATCCTCAGAGATCCTCTCTAAGGCGAATTAAAGCGATGGGCTCCTGTCAGACCTCTGTGGCTAGAAACTAATTGGGATGTCATTTTTTAAGTGTTGTTAGGAAAACTCAGAGAGTGTTTGGCGAAACTTTTGGCAGGCGAACACAAGATGGCAAATTGTTTTTTAAATCATGATCATACAGAAAAATTAAAATTGAGAAGTCACGAAAGAGTGAAAAATGATAAATGGTAGAAATTCTCCATTAAGATTTTTTTGGAAAAGCAGAGGAAGCGAATAATCGGAAACTTTGTTTTGATTTTTGCGACTTGACAAAATCTTTCTTTCGCTGATACTAAAATTTAATATGATTGGAATTAACTTAGAGTACATTTTTTAGTAAACCGCAAGATAAAAAATGTTTCTATGGCTATCTTTGTCCATATCTTAGAATAAAAGTATAAGTAACCTTCTGCAGTTAGCATTCCAATTTTTCTTTTTCAAATATGGGTGAGTTGCGTCCTTATTTTGAATAATATAAGGATTGCATGTTCATCATCATCATCTAACAAAGAATAGATTTCGCTTCCTATTTCCAAAGTTGAAAAATTTATAGATTTTTATTATCTTACACCAACACAAATTCACAACACAGGTAAGAATGAACAGATGACATCACTTACCTCCAGCTGAATAAGGATCCACCGACTGGTAGCCAGCTTTGGTGGCTGTCTGAAATACAAAATGTTTAATTTATACACAGAACATAACTAAAATCATAATTTTATTCACTGTATATCCTATACAATGGAATATATATGATACACAAGTATCATACAAGTATGTATGGAAATGTGTCGATACGCGAAAATCATTCTCAAATCATATGGGTAAAATGATGGAGCAATGAATTAGAACAAATACACAAACACCAGAAAGAAAATGTTAAAATCATCATTCCAAATTCGGTTGGAAAAAATGAGAGATAATATATCATTTGGATGGTGTGTTAAATGCTCTTTAACAGCTTTAACTAGAGTGAATTAAAGAGTGAATCAGAATCTTTGAGGGAAAAAATGCTAATTTTTAATCGTTTTCTGTTTTAGAAATCTAAACATCATAGTAGAAGAGGCATGGAAAGAAGTTTTTTGTCCAAAATAAAATGCCATGTGTCCAGAGTACATATTGTTATTTCACTTAATGCACTAGGCACCATGACATTGGCTTTGGATTAACTATTTTTTTCATCCTATTAGTATTTGAATTTTATCCTCTGGAAAAGTTTCTCTAATGAACTCATTCAGATATTCTGTAACAAGATTGTATCAGAAATTATTAATTTATCCTCTGGAAAATTTTCTCTAATGAACTCATTAGATTGGGACCCACTGGAAATGAATTTCCAGTGGGTCCCAATCCATATTGATCTTATTGGGAATGAAACTGCTTATGCCTTAACTAAAGATATAAAACCCTCTACTCCCGTCATAAACAATTATCATAACTTGAATTATTTCAAGAAAATCTTCAGTCTGCAATCCAAGGACGATCAAGAAAATCTTCAGTCTGCAATCATAGGTATCCAATACAACTTCAATAAACAAACCTACAACTCCCTAAACCACAGAAGACTTACATCCCCCATACGTTTCTGAAGTGTGCTGCTGTTTGGACAATAGAAAGGACTTTGAAAATCAACCGGTTAAAAAGGGGCCATACCAGATTGAATGATAGACTCTAATATCATGAAGAAAACAGAATCTAACAAATGCTTTAACTGCACTGCCACAAGGACTGTGGCCCACGTGCTATTAATCTGTCCCACGTACAGTCGCTCAAAAAAGTATCCCAACGCTATGGTTGATTACAGAATTCAGAAAAAATATCTGGCAACGATTTGTTTAGAAATCAGTGATCTGGAATTCGTGACATACGAAGGTTGTCAGATCACTAATTTCTTTAAAAAATCGTTGCCAGATTTTTTTCCTGAATTTTGTAATCAACCATAGCGTTCGGATACTTTTTTGAGCAACTGTACCACACTTCTAGAGATATAGTCTTTGAAGAACTTAGAGAATTAGGAATATAAGAATTCTCACTAGAAAGCTTACTGAACAGCAAAAACCCTAAAGTGAGAAAAAAAACATTACCTGAAGATTATTAAATACCTGAAACAAATCAATGTGTCACAAAATTTAACCAAAAGCAGATCCAGTTCAAACAAAGAACTACACTCAGCTAGGAAAACTCGTTTGTTTTCACTTTGCAGTGTTCCAAAATTAGTATTTCTTTTCCCAATCTTGACTTATACTCTAACCTTTCCTATCTTTCTTATTCTTAGTGGAACTCTCATGTACAACTGGGGGTGTTTGCAATTTCTGACGAACAAAAGCTCCCCAAGTTACTTCTTGAAGATTATGATCATCTCTGTAAGTGTGAGCTATTTTAACCGCTGAGCAGCAGTTTCTGTTTCATAGTGGAATAAAGTGGGTATGTCAAAAATTCTGAATTACCATTAAATTTCTTCAGCTTCGCTCATTAAGAAAACGTCAGTTTCCTAACCAAGTTAAAATAAAGAAAGAAATATAACGGATCTTCAATAATCAGTTGGATTGCTATAAGCATCGGGTTAGTAAAAGTATTCATCTCTTCAGAACTTCCTCATATACACAACTGAAAATAGAACTCAATGAAAACATTTTTTCCACTGATCATTGGGAAGGAGAAGGGAACAAGAGACTGGATTTCCATTACAGTATAACATTTGCCATTCCGTTTTAGAGGTCCTCTAAAAATTTCTTCATAAATGCATGAAAGATACACAAGTTTAATACATTTTTGCCTCCTATTACCATTACTAGCATTTTCAAAGGTGGGGAGCATGGTCGCCTTGAGTTCCCCCACCTTAGATCCGGCCCTGATTGGAAGTAATAATCAAAGGAAGAGAATTAATGAGAAGACAAATGAACGATACCATATGCATTTTAAACACTTCGACCAATGAACTGCATATATTCAATACAAGCATACATACTGAATCACTGTCTAGGCGTTTAGATTTTCTCCGTGTGGGAATTTTCTCGCTTGTGGAAAAGAGGATACCGATGAAGTGACAAAGCCATCTTCCGTCTATGGGATGGGATGTTAGGCCGTGTCCCCGTATGAAGGAGATCCATCCCTTTGCACGTTAAAGAACAACCTGAATGTCTTCCATCCATCTCCTAAGAGCTGCACAGTCAATCTCCTTTCTCCGTCCAGCTCTAAGCCATTGGATTCCTTGTGACTGATCGTTCATCCCTTTGTTTGCCAAACGGTTTGGTTGTTTAAAGGTAAACAATTTAAACTATCCTACAATGCTATCGCCAGTAAAGGTGCAAAATATTATCTTTGAAAAGAAAAACTTGGCGAACGATCTATCACCTAGAATTGTACGCAATCATCGGATTATTTTAACCATAAGGTGCAATTTAACCACCATGGTGCATATTAAAAAAGGCAGCTAAAACAAGAGTATGGTTTCAGATATCGTTTTAATTCTTAAAAGATTTTGTTGACAATGGAATAATTTGTTCCTCCTTCATAGGTTATTAAACTTCCTTCATTCACTTCAAAGAAATAACGAAATCTACTCTAACCAGCCAAAAACAGTTTTGTATTCTCAGCTGCTGTTCTTCATCTTCCTGTTCTAGGCAACAACCTAGCACTTCCCATGGCCAATCATTTGAATCTCTAACGGATTAACTTCAATAGGTGAATCACACATAATTCTATTTCAATTACTCAGGCTGAAAATTAAAGTTGAGTAAAATTAAAACTGACTACTTACTCCTTGCTCACTGGCAACCAGCTGATCTGTGCTCTGATACATATTGATCTCTGCTCCCGTATGGTTGTGTATCTCGTGCACCTGCTGAGGCAACGTTCAAGGCAGACGATTGGCTGGAGAAACAAAGCACGTGGTAGAAAATGCATTAAATAAAGTGCTGCCATCTGACGGTTCACATAATGGTAAATGCAACACTAATTTTAGGATATGAACACACAGAAAGCCAGTCTGAACTGTTTAGCGGTTCAAACTTTCTCGTTTCGCAAAACAAAACCATTGCCAACAACAGAGTTGGCCTTACCATTGTTGGTAAACCTTTCAACCCGCTTTCTGTGTAACAGTACTTTTACTTACAAATTTTTCTTTATTTTTCAATTAAGCATCAATTATTCAAGAATGGAGGCATATATTTCTTTCGTACTTAGAAACGAATATTCAATTTCCCTTTCAAGAATTATATTTAGCTACGGACTTGATTGTGATCTCTGAGTCAATATTTCAAACATATTTATCACTATTTAAATCATTTCCCAATTTAAAACTACTACGATTTTCTTTCATTTTTTTATTCTATCACTTCAAAATTTCGTTAAGACGTAATTTGTCATCAAGCTTTATAATAAAGAAAACAAATATGAACTGCAGAGAATGATCGAAAATGATAATATAGTATACAAAAAAAACATGTTTAAGAACACAACCAATATGTTTAGTTGTTTGGGATAAGTTTTTATGAATCTTATTATTTCGAGATAAATGTATGCAAGTTAAAATTTGGTTCCGTACAAAATTGGAAAAACTCTTGAGATAGCCGATGGCCATAAAAGTGTGAAAGTTTTCTCTCGATCAAAATTGGCCCAGAGAAATGATAATGCCGACATATGATAAAAAAGGCAAACGCTTTCCTTAGTCGGAATTTAAAATTATTTACTTTTGCAGTGCAGCGAAACATAATGATCGGTAAGTCTGCATGCTTAAATGAATTACACATCGCTTTCTTGAATAATTATTCAACTTACTTTTAATGAACATTTCCAGCTTTGTCTTTTGTTGATGTGTAGTCTTTTCGTTCGAGTGATAAATGTTCATAAGACCATTTTCAATTACTATTGCCCCAAACAACATAAAATCAATTGTTTCGCGAATGAGGTTTAACTCTGAATGTAAATTTTTAAGAATTTCACTTGCCACTCTTTGAGCTTGGTGCCATGCTACTGCTATATGGCACAACTTTTGAAACACATTGACTTTCATAGGCAAAAGGAGCATGACATAATAAATCACTTCAAAAAACTGCAATGGTCTAGTTATCCTTTTTCTCTGTCCCAAATATAAAAAATTCACAAGTACAAACACTTGTTGAAAATGAGTTTTCATAACCTCTGCCAATAGCACACTGCTAGGGATTTTCAGTCCAGACCTCGGCCTCCCAAATGATTGCCAGCGATATTCCCTACACTGAGGAGGCGACTCGAGGAATATCAGTATCTTCTTATCTAAGTGCGGAGATATGAGCGGTTGGTAGTTCCTCATAACTCCGTTTAAATACCTAACGTACAAATCTGGCTTTATCTACACATTTATATGTTTTTTTCATTACTTTCCGGGTTTGAACCTGTTTTAAATTGTTGTCCTGATGTTCCGAAAAAGAACTTCAGGACTCAAATTATGCTGGATAGGTCAAAACTGAAAATTTTTCTGAAATGCAAATATCGAACTAAATTGCAACATTAACCTCGAAATAGGAAAATAACAGCAAACTTCATAGTAATCACGGAAATCACAAGACCTGGATGCTTCGCCTGTTAACAACAGACACAAGAGCCAAAACACAAGAGCCAAAACATTATGACCACCTCCCCAATATGATGTTGGTCCTCCACGTGCCGCCAAAACAGCTCTTAACGGGCAAGGCATGGAAGCTATAAGATTTCTAAAGGTGTCTTGTGGTATCTTGTAGCAACACGTTCCCAGCAAATCCTCTAACTCTTGTAAGTTACATGGGTGAGCTACCGCAGATCGGATATGTTATTCCAACAGAAACCACAGATGCTCGATTGGATTCATGTCTGGGGAATTTGGAGGCCAGGGCAATACCTGGAAGTCTTCCTCATGTTCTACGAACCATGAGGGAAAGTGTGGCATGGCACATTATCCTGCTGAAAGAAGGCACTACTAGAGAGATATACCGTTGCTATGAAAGGATGTATCTGGTAGGCAATGATGTTTAGGTAGGTGGTAAACGTCATAGTTTCTCGCACATGAATGACTGAACCCAGGATTTCCCAGCAGAACATTGCCCAAAGCATTACATTTCTTCCACCGCTTTTTTACGTAACATGGGGCATCCTGGTGCCAACACTTCCCCAGGTAAACGACGCACACGTACTCAGCAGTCCACATGGTGCATCGGTGACTTCAGAGGAAGCGAGATTCATCGGATCAGACGACCTTGTTCCAATCATTCAAGGTCCAGTTTTGATCATAATGGAATGCGTGCCCATTGTAGTCGCTTTCGATGGTGAACCGAGGTTAGCACGGACACTCAGAGCGGCCTGCGCCTACGCAGCCCCATTTTTAGCAGGGTTCGATGTACTGTGTATTGTGATACATTACTCCTGTCACCAGCATTCAAATTACGGGTGAGTTGCGCCTCAGTATCCGTTCTGTTGGCTCGTACTATACGGGATAGCCTTCGCTCACCTCTTGCAGCGATGAGCGGTGATTTTTCCCTCCTCAGACTACTTTTTGAAGATGCTAACCACGGCTGACCATGAGCATCAAGCAAGCCTTGCCGTCTCGGAAATGCTCTGACTCAATCTTCTCGGTTACAATTTGGCCCCTGTCAAACTCATTTAAGTCAGCTGCCTTTTCCATCTGAAGCACGAGAATAACACTGATTAACAGAGCTCAGTATCAGGTGTTATTTATACAGTTTCACACCTTCACACGCGTCGTCGTTTAGCTGCAGTTGCTTCGATTTGCATAAAGATGATCATAATGTTTTGGCTCTTCGATGTATACAGTTGCGCAATAGAAACTAGGTATTAGCGGTATCGGAAACCAATGTCGCTTTTGATGTAAGCTAACTTGGTGTGTTATTTATTGTATATTTAACACTGCCTGAAACTGAATAAATATGCCTTCAGGTAAACTGGGTGTTCTTTAAATTTTGCTAGTAATTTTTTTTTTCCAAATATTCCCAAGTACTAAATATAACAAAACAACTGAAGAGAACCATATTCTTCATTGTATGCTCTATGATTTTCGTCATGTTAAGGTGAAATAATAGTTCCCAAAGTTGACCCTAATGCACTAAATATTCGCAAATTCCAACGTTGGTTCATCAAAAATTCCGATCACACAATTTCGACCTATACGATGCCTATCTTTCGGGAAGCGCCAGTGGATCTGCCTGCTGCACTCAGTTGTTGAAACAAACATTCGTGAAACCATCGAAGAATTATTTTTAAAAAATTAATTCATCATGATCTACTGTGCAAAAGCATCTTCAGTTGATCGGAAAAGTCAATAAACGAGGAGTTTAGGTCCTTTCAAGAAACATTCACTCAAAACAGAATCCAATGCTCAACAATCTGCAAATTGTTGCTGAACAGAAACAGGAAAATAAATCATTTCTTCGAATTGTTAGTGGACATGAGAAATGGATTCTGTTAACATAAAGCGCAAGAACCAAATATTTTGCATTGCTACTCTGACGAAATTCCTAGAACATGCGATTGTTCTGTTTGGAAATAGGCAAAAGCTATCAATCTGTTTTTTAAAATAATTGAAAAGTTTGAGCAGAAGTAATTGAACAGATTGATAGCTATTGCTATCAATCTGTTTTTTAAAGTAATTTGAAAAGTAATTGAAAAAATAATTGAATTTGAGAAAAACTATTCCTTAAAAAAATAAAACTCTTGCTTTGTAAATAGTTCCACAAATTATTGTAAGTGCCATTGTCATTTGAAATTATGAAGTAGAATGAAATTAAAACGGATTTCCTCTAAAAAAAATTCGAAACATTTTCTCGAAACCCTGGAAAAAAATGTCTCGGCCTATTGAAATATGGTTAAATTGCGCACTATCAAAAAAAATAGCATTCAGTCTTTTTAGGAATTTAGCAATGCATTTTAGTACGAAAGTGTAAAAAAAACTAAACGAAAATGAAAACATGTTTTGAACAAGAGTTATTTTATTTTTCTCTTCTTCTTTCTCCTTTTTTATGCGAAGAAAAAAATCATTTTGTTTATTATACTGATGTATTCTGTTGTGGATTAGTTTCTAACTTGTAAAACTATTTTCGAGAACGTTCTTTTCACTGACTTTCCTGTCCACAAAAATTAACAATTCTTTTCCTTTTTGATTTTTGCCCTAAATATATTAAAAGAATCGCAACCAAGATAACTGCTTTATTCTAAATGAAAATTTATGTCCCTTCCTTTGTTCCTAGTAACTGCTTAGTGCCATCCGAAAGGGCAAAAGCTGATGACGTTTACGAACAGTGACGTCAATTCCGCCATCACGACAGGTGCATCAACAGTTGCTCTTATGGAAAAATCATCGGAGCTGCATGTCGACTGGAGACTTCCCTGAAATAACTTTATTATACATCCGTTATCGACTTACTACTGAGGCTAGCGATATTAAAACACGAATGCTCAAGCTTACTGAGAGCTGTATATTCCAGAGGGAAAAACATTACAATCATTTATCGAATAGGCTCATGAGGCACTCTCCTAGGGCCTGGGGTGGCTCAGTCGGTAGCGCCCCAGGTTTGTAATCTGCAGTTCCCAGATTCGAGTCCCAGCTGGGTTAGCGTTGAGATTTATCTCCACAAAACTCCCCGTCCTGCCCAGGTCAGTAGGGGACACCTATGGGCTTGGAAAGGCCACCATCCGTCGAATGGGACGTTAAGCCGTGGCCCCGTGTGCAGGAGAGTTATACCCTGTTAAACGTTAAAGAACACATTGGATGGCCTTGACGGGAGGCTACCACCTTTCTCCCAACAATTGTTCAAGTGGGTCCCCTCTCCCAACCTTCTCGGAGTCTTCGGGGTCCTTGTGACCTGGCCATTTAGCCCATTTTGTGCAAAAAAGTGCCGCTCAGAGGTAAACCAAATCCTAGAGTCTCAATATTCATTAAGCATCAAAGCGCGATTTTTTTTTCAACATTTTATTTTATAAAATATTTCACACTCAGTATAATATGCTCTTTACGTACACATCTTGTTTCTTACTTAGGTTAGTACCAAGTATAATGTGATTTTTGCTAAATGCATTACAATGAGCACTTTTTTTTTGTTTTATCTATCAATATATGCAAGTTAATATAATACAAAATAATTTCCTATTTATTCATTTCTGTAATTCAATTTATTTAATCAGCTGCATATATTTTTACATTGGAAAATTGTAAAAAAAAGTTGATAGATTGAGTACCCCCTACCCCCCTTCCGGAGAGTTGGCGTCTTCCCCGAATTTTATGCTCCTGGGGCCTTCAGATACCTTAATCCGCCATTTTTTGCAATTCATGAAGCTAAAGGGTCATGCTTGCCAGCGAAAACTCCATATACAGAAGTGGAAGAGTGCTATTTGTGTACCTATTAACTTCTCACCAAGTGATGAAAAATGAAATTAACAATATGATAGATAATTTACAACGAATATCAAATCAAAACTAATAGTGGTTTAGCTGGATTTTAATTCATGAAGTTCAATAAAATTCTTATCAGAGCAGTACTAAATATTTCTACATGTTTAATTAATATAAGTATTTAATTTATACAGATGAACAAAAGTGTGTTCGTATCCCACTCGTCTCAAGACACTCTTTCCCCTATACTGAAGACATTTTTTTCATTTTTTCATCGCAGATCCCGCGGTCCTCATCAACAAAACTATTTACAGATGTTTAGTTGATACATTTTACAGAAATATTCTATGCTATTTATTCGGTGTTCAAAAATAACCATAAACAAATGAATTATAAAGATATAAATAAAATAGAATAACGTTTTGAACAAATATATCAATCAAATTTCAAATCAATATTCAAATCAAAAATTCAATCAAATTTAATATATCAAAAAATTTCAAAAGAGTGTTTAGATGATATATTTGTTCAAATTTTGAACAAATATATCATCAAAAGTTACTAACTCCATGTAGAGTTAAAATTAATAACTTTACCTCTACATATAGTAAACCCACTTGTATCATATTTTAAAATATTAATTCCTGAAATGGTTTTATACGAAAAACTTCTTCGGCAAAAATGTGTTTCATTAAGGCTAAAATATGACTATTGATATCTTTATTAAAAACTGTTTTTCAAAATTTTTAAAGAACATGATAAACGGGTTTTTTCTTGAACGATTCGTGAACTCTTATACCCAGGGCTCCAGAAATACAATTTAAATCTACTAGTCAGAAAGAAAATTTACTCGAAAATTTACTTAAAGTTTTACTATTTTATTTAACGGAGAAATTCATTCGTCACTTGTCTCCCATAATTCGCCCGTTCATCACGGGCGAGTGTATTTCTGGAGCCCTGTTAGTACATTGTTTTTTTAACTGGAAAGAATTCTTTGCTTAACACAACTATTGATCGAGAAAGTATTCTTAAGGGCAAAAATAATATTGATATAGAAATTTGAGATTTACCAAACTTGCTGCGGTGTTTGGGACCGCAATTTCAATTTAGCCGATAATGAAACTTTTCTTAGTCAAAGCATTCTGAAACAGGACACACCCAAAATATTTCAGAATTTTCAATAATATTCGCCAGAGATGTAGAGAAAGAGGAATTCTACAGAAAAATAAATAAATAATATTTCAATTCCAATTACCTGAAAAAAACGCTTTCCAGATATCCAGAGATTTTTGGAATGTAATCCGTGAACTTCGCTATCAGCTCTCTTGACAGCAGTAACGCAACCCTCTCCTGATACACGGTTTTATAGCCAGAAACATCCGCTGATAACATCTTGGTGTTTCGCATGGATTGGTCACCTTCCATATACGTAGTTACGACTAACACATTAGTCCTAACCCGCATAGATAACCCGATCCCTGTGATCATGTTCCTGATACCTACAAATATCAAAATCGATAAAGTTGTATTGCACCACACAAAATGCCTTCAGCTATCTTTGTTGTCAAACAGAAATGTGAATGTAATCACAAAATATAGCCTGATTAAAGATTTGGCTCCGAATTTCACGTAATAGTTTTTTTAAGTAACGAAAGCACATGTTTAAATAAACACTATACATCAATACGTAGTTGTGTGTAAAAGGTAGAGTCCTAAAATTACGACGGAAAAGATATTCATCATAAGAAATAAGAATACCTAAAGCACTCCAATGTGTCCTATTTAAAAACTTAATGAATAGAAATTCTCCACCAAACCATTAAATATTTAAGCATTGATAAATATACAGAATAGAATTAAGAATACCAAATTGCATATTTTTAAAATGTATATATATATATACATACAAAAAATTACATTAAATACAATATTAAATAATAAATGTTAATGATAATGAATGCTTGCATTTTATGGCTTGAGAGGTTGATGTTCCCAGGAGAGTTTAAAACTCAAGCCCGTCCAACCCAAACTTGGTAAAGAGCCACTAAGAAAAACTTTATTCTTAAAAAAGAAAACGCACTAAGAGTACTCTATTTGAAACCGAAAGCATGCATTTCTAATAAGAAATGAATTCGAAAGAAAAAGTTATAATTTTAGGAAATCAATAATAATAAAATAAATAAATACCCCCTCAAGCAGCTGCTTGCCACAGAAGTCTGGCAGGAGCCTGTCAGTTTATATGCCATAGTAGAAGGGTCTGAGAGGATGGCAGGCCCTCAGCAGAAAAACAGCACAAACAGCCATGCCTTACCCGGGGCTCGAACCCAGGTCCCTTAGATCATGATTAAAAAAACAAAAATATACTTTTCTAATGAGTGCTATGAAGTGGCAAAAATCGTTTAGGTATGCATCTAACAATATTTGGTCAAAAAATTGGAAGAATCCAGCCAGATTCAATATATTGATTATTGTTTTATGACTCGCAAGTTCTTTTGCAATGAGTCTCAAGTGGCTCATTAGCCGAAGTTTGGACAGGTCGGGTTTAAATGGTGACTCTGACGAAAGCAACGATGGCTTAACTACGAACTCATCCGCATGCTGGAGTTGTGGATCGGAAAAGAAGCTCTCCTGACTGACGGCCTTCATTTACTTTTCTTTTTTTGACAGATTAAAATACACAAGTCATTTAGTTAGACTACAGAAAAATCCATTACTCAAAGACCGTTCACCGTTTTCTGTTTCGCCTTAGTTGAGATCTGATGTAAACAAAGAGTTCTTTGCCTATTGGCTAAAGACCTCGTCACTACATATAACTCTATTTGAAGGCATAAAAAATAATGGGAAGATTTTTCTGATTTATTGGTTTCAACAAAACACTGGTTAAGAAAGATAAGTCTCCTTTATTGGTTGCTAGGTGATGCACTTAAACGATATCAGCCACAAGTTCACTAGAGGTAGAACATATATATATGCATCATTGACGCCTTGGATCCGCAAAGTAGGTAGTGTGCCGAATAGTGGGCAAAATACCAGAATGTAGTTATAATATATGCATCAGTTTAGATTTCTTTACATGTTATGAAGGCATTTTATGAATAATTTTTTTTTCATAAAATAAAACTCTGGCATCGCTCTGCAGGGTCTTTCTCAGCTTGTGAACAAAGAAATCAATGAAAAAAACAATCGGAGGAGAATTTCGCTTTCTACACAATTGAAAGAATTTTTTCAAACATTAATTTAATATGTACGAATGAGAAACCATGTATTTTTATACATGGTTATTTTTATACATACACAACGTAAACGTTTTGCTGTGTGGAAACAAATATTCGCGTCTCTTGTGAAATCTTTAGACAATACTTGGTGAAAATTAAAATACTTAACAGAAAAATCCATTCGTTTTAAAAATACACGCAGTCACACTGATTTTTGTTATTCAAGTTTTATTTTTTTATGCAACTGGATTATCATGGGCAATAATTCAACTCATTATCATGGGCAATAATCTATAAAAGATGTGCAAAATCAAAAAGATTGAGTTGTTTTTTAATATAATAATTTCCTAAAAAAAACAATCCTTCAGATAGAATTTTCAAAAGTCTTCGAATCTTTTTTATGTAAATCTGGTGACATGTCTCCTTAATCTACTTAACATGGAAATTCCATAATAAATTGCTATGGCTCTGTATAGGCAGAAGCCGAAAAAGATATGTTACTTAGTTAAAAAGAAAATGAAAAGAATTTTTTCCTTTGTATAATGTGACTTTGTAAAGCAGCACTATACAGTACATTTATAAAAAAAAGTATGCATTTACTTTTTGACAATTTCTATTAATCAATGTATACATTATGGTTCTTGATAAATCTCGCCTAATGCAACAGTCTAGTTTGAAATAGGTACTTCGTATTTTACTGGATTTTTCGTCGGCATCTACAATTTTTTTCCTTTCTGTATACGTCGTGACACAATGGTTAGCGCGTTTGGCTAGTGATCTAAGAGCCCCCGGTAAGGCATGGGTGTATGTGTCGTTTTTCTGCTGAGGTCCTGCCATCCTCACAGACTGTGATGTATATAAATTGACAGGATCCTATCAGACCTCTGTGTCAAGCAGCTGCTTTGAGGGGGAATTATTATTATATTATACGTTTCTTATTTATCAACCATCGTCCTAATAATGGCTGGTTAATAGGATATCTATAAAAATAATCATTAATACCAGTGGCGAGTGATGACTAAAATTTTTAGTGGAGTGTTTTGACTACTACCTGCAAAGCCAGGATGTAAGGGGGGTGGAATTGGGGAGATGCCTGATATTCAATTGAACCGAACAGGACTGAAAAGACGTTTAGTAATAGTTTTTTTTTTTTCATTCCTTTTCTTAAACTAATCTCAAAACGTATTATTTGACATGAAATTTCCCGGGAGGAAAGCAAAAAAAAAATTCATAAAGGTATTTTGTCCTTTCTACTTCAATTTAGTATTTTATCCCTCCACCCTAATATTTGCCTACATATATGTATATATTATTAATTCTTAATATATATTATTAATTATATTAATTATTAATATATAATATTAATTATTAATATATAATATTAATTATTAATATATATATATATATAATTAATTATTTAATATTACTTATTAATATATTTATAAATTATTAATATACAATATTAGTAATTCTTACAATTTTTAGTAGACAACTGACTGTGAATTCAAAACAAATAAACAAGAACTAATTGAATAGATAAAATAATTATTTTTACCAAAAGTATGAGAATTTAAAAAATCGAATTAAATATGCTTATGACTAATTATTGACTATCTTCTACTAAGACATACTAATAGAACAAAACATTCGAATATCGTTTATACGACATTCAAATTAGCAAGTTTTAAGAGTCCAACTATCTTAATTGAGTAGATAGCACATTATCAAATAAATCTGTACTTAGAAGATTATCAAATATTGAACAACAGCTTCCATAAGTAAATTATAGTAATAACTTCTTTACTTTCTTTGCAAGAGTACAAAGTATTTTTTTCTTTATTATAATACAACCTTAAGTTTTATTTTTACCACCCGTGACTTCTGTTCTGTAGTAACACAACTTGAATCAAGGAACACCACCGTACTGAAAATGGATCTTCTTCTTTGTAAGAGGCCACAACACCTTTTCTGTTCTTGAACACAATCAATTACAAATTTCGAATTGACTAGAAACGACATCTCAACGGACTAATCGCGCATAACACCAAATCAACTCTTTGCTTCTCTCAAATTTTCTGAACAACTCCTGTATTCCCTTTACTTTTAAGTTCATTCAACGTTAGAAGTTATTATTTTTTTAAATACCTATCTTCCTATAGGGCCCTAAAAGTAGAAAATAAACCTAAAGTAAATCAATGATGCAAGCCGTCCCATGGCCGAGTGGTTAGCGCGCTTGGCTACTGATCTAAGGGACCTGGATTCGAGCCCCGGGTAAGGCATGGCTGTTTGTGTCGTTTTTCTGCTGAGGCCCTGCCATCCTCACAGCTACTACTTTGGCATATAAACTGACAGACTCCTGTCAGACCTCTGTGGCAAGCAGCTGCTTGAGGGGGTATTTATTTTTTTTTTTATTTTAAATCAATGATGCACTGTAAGTATTCTTGTCCAGTAGGTAAATCGGCGCCCTATCTTCTTTTGCAGCGAATACGAACTCAGTGACTGATTGCACCATCGATATTCTTTAGATTTATTTTATACTTGCTAGGGCCCTATAGAAAGATAGGTATTTTTTTAATATTTTAATTTATTTGTATTTTTTTGTCACTAAAAACACCTACCTTCAAAAACTCTCATATATGACTAAAAACATCAAGCACATTTCCCCCCCCCCCCCCCCCACACCTTCGGAATCATATTTGAGGTTGCCCACGACACTGAACACGTCACAAGTTTAATTTCAGATACGACTCGTTAAAGTCGAATCCCACGAAAATCCGCCCCCACCCCCTTTTATCAGGGTGAGGAATAGTGAGGGCAAAATTCGAAAAAGTTTACGACCGTCGTTATTCGAGCTTTCATTTGACACTTAATTCGTAACTGTAGGTCTTCGCATACGGAAAATATAGTAGAACTACTTTTACATCTCCCATTTTTAGGCAGGAGAATGCATGGGGGTCATTTTTTGTAGCCTACGACACTCCTCGCATCATAAGCTTTCATTAGACACATAGCTCGTTACTCTCCGCACTCGCATTCGGGAGATATAGGGGAACAATCAATTTCATATTTTCCCCTTTATTAGGCGAAAGATAGCACGGGAGGTCAATTTTTCATAGCCTACGATATTCCCAGCGTCAGAAGCTTTCTTTCGACGTATAGCTTGTTACTTTCGGTATTTGCATTCTGGAGATATAACGGAACGATAGTTTTTACAGTTCCCATTTTTAGGGGGGGGGGGGGGGAGAAGGCATGGATGGTCAATTCTTTACAGCCTACGAAACTCCCCGCATCACAAGCTTTCATTTGATACATAGCTCTTTACGTTCCGCACTCACATTCAGGAGATATAAGGGAACAATCATTTTAATTTCCCTCACTTTTTAGGGAGGAAAGATGCATGGGTGGTCAATTTTTCGTGGTCTACGACATCTCCCGCGTCAGAGGCATTCATTTGATGTATCGCTTGTTTACTCTCAGTCTTCGCGTTCTGCAGATATAGCTTAAGAAGTGTTTTCATATTTCCCCTTTTTTAGGGAGGAAGAAAGCACGGGGGATTAATTTTTTTTTATAGTCTATGACATTCCCCGCGTCACAAGCTTTCATTTGGCACATAAATTATTAAGTTCCTCCATCGCGTTCGAAGGATATGGTGGACAAACCGAGCAACCGACAAATGTCAAAGCCAAAAGCAATAAAATAGGAAGATAGGTAAACAAATATAAATTAAAAATTTGGAAAAATACCTATCTTCCTATAGGGCACTAAAAGTAGAAAATAAACCTAAAGCATATCGATGGTGCAATCGGTCGCTAAGTTCGTTCACTTCAAAGGAAGATAGGACGCCTGCAATCTTCTAAAGTAAATCGACAAATCAAAGTGTCACGGGTAATTACAAAATGGGGAACTAGCCGCTGCAATTCAGCGCTATTGCAATTCAGCACATGCACATTTCTGTCATTGTTATAATAGATAATGCTGACAAAGCGAATATAAAAATGATATTATGTTGATTTAGATATGACAAATTATGAATACTACATTTGAAATTCGATTATTTCTTTTGTGATTATTTCTGATGGGGCAAGTGCCCCAGGTGGCTTAATTGTCAAGCCGCGCCCTGATTAATAGATTTTAGGATTATTTCTGAAATTGAAACTTTAAACAAAACTACAGGGCTTATGTGTATTTACTATTGATTAAGGCTAATCATGAACTATAAATTGAGTTGAAAGAGATTAAATAATTTTTTTTGAAGAAATTAGCAAATTAATACTTGTTATAATGATTTATATATCCTAGAACTGAACATGTTTCAACCATGTTTTATAATCATTATACAAAATAAGCTTTAACTACAATTAACAATACATTCCTAAAGTCCTTTCTGCCCAATAAGTTAGTTAGATAAGTTGTTGACTTCCGTCTTCTCCGTTGTTGTGCGTGGTACGGTTGCCAGATCTATTTCTAGTATATGTAGAGTTTGTGGTTCAAACTAGAGGTCCTGTATAGTTAGAGGCTGGCCTTCTTCTTCTTATACATCCTTCTTTCTAAGCTGGACCTATTTGTAAAGGGGGCCTCGGCCCCCTTATCATCAGGTCCATACGCATAAAGGGCAGTGGGTGCGGATGAAAACAGCAAAGACTGGCCAGCACAGTGAAGGCTGCCAATCGTACATATTGGCAATTGGGCTTTAGGCCGCAGGCCGCCCAGTGGTGGAGAGGCAGATGTTGAAGGGTGAAGGAGAATAAATACCAGTTGCATGTCATGTGAAAGGGGGGAGAGAGATAGAGGAAGAGGTAGTGTATATATTTTTTTATAATTTTCCGAGTGGCGAATGTTATGTTATTTTATGAAGTTGTGGCCATGGTTGGTTGCCAGTATGGTAGATTTGAGTCAGTCAAAGGGGGATGAAATATATGGTGGGGGAGCAGAGACGGTGGGATAGGTAAAACTCCTGTGTCAGGAAGATGGAGAAGGAAATATTTATGGATGCTTATCTAACACCAGAGTTTAGCATTGGGTTGCCCTGCCATGCAGTGAAATGTTGCGCAGGGGTGGATCTGGGAAAAGTCATAGATCAGTGACAGCCATATATATGGGAAGGAGTATGATAAAGATAATCTTTTATTTTGGGAGGAGAAGGGAGGAAAAAGATATAGCAACGTTATACGAGTTGGAAATCAAATTTATGTGTTCAGTGTGTGGTGGTCAGTGTTTAAATTTTATAGAGCCAGTAGAAGGTCAGCCATGAGCTTGGGGTGTGTGGCAGGAGTGCAGTTTAAGGTTCCCATCAAAGGGTAGTGGGAGATGTGGTGAGATTCCATATGTATATTAGGTATGACAATGTGTATAGAGATGTTATGTTCTGGGAGAGATTCCATATAAGTTATTGGGTTAAAGAGAAATATAAAAGTTTCCAATATAGAAATAAAGTTTTCCTTTATGTGACTTTATTTTTGATAGTTAGATTGATTTTTTTTTGATGATTTTATACTATATATTTTTTTTTTATTTAGTTTCTATGGAATGAGTTGTCCAAAATGCGTGTTTTGATGTCCTATGGGGATCTTTTATTGGCATCTGGATCTTTTAGTGTCCCAAGGATCTTTTAAAAGAGAGGTAGAGGCCTTTGGAGAGGCAGAGAGGCTTTAGGGGAATCTCCCAGTGCTGTTGATATATTGGCCAAGGCCCTAAAGTGGCTTTTTATATTATTATGAGTAGGACCAAGAATTGTATGGGATGAGAAATAAGTGGTTCCCAGTGTGGTGAGTGTCTGGAAGAGGGTAATTCTATGTATTGTGTATTTGGTGCAGTGTAGAAGGTAGTGTGGAATGTCTTCTATCACATGGCATGTAGTGCAAAGAGCAGATGGTACCTTTTGTATCATGAAAAGGTCCTTGTTGAGATTTGTTCTGCCAGTGCGTAATTGATGAATTGCTGTTTGGGCTCTTCTTGATAGGTAGTTGAGATGTAGTGTGTGTGGGATGGCAGCAATGGTGGCTCTGAATGTATTTTTAATTGTGGCCTGTTGGATCCAGTTTTGTGTCCATGTGGAAGAATTTGTTGATTTCAATTAGGTGATGATTATATGCCTCAGGGGTGTGATAATTTGGTGTAGGGATATTGTGTCCTTGTTTAGCAAGATGGTCAGCAGTGTCATTATGGGTTATGTTACAATGAGAGGGTATCCAGTGGAATGTTAGTGTTTTGTGAGTGGCAATTATATTGTGTGAAATTCTGTGAATATGGAAAAGAGAGTAATTTTGTGATAGGTTGTATGTATGTTTGTTGATGCTGTGCAAGGCAGATTTTGAGTCAGTGATGATATGTATGCTGTGTGTATTTTGTGTGGAGGACCATTCCAAAGCCATATGTATTGCAGCTAGCTCTGTAGCAGTACTGTTTTCTGCATGGTTCATTTTGATTTTATGTGAGAAAATTGGTTGGGTAGAGTGGAAGGCAGCAGAGCCATTTGTTGTGTGTGGGATGTGGGAGCCATCTGTGAATATAATGAGGTCTGTGGTAGGAATGTTTGTGATGAGTTTTTCCGCTGTAAATTTTAGTTCTTGTGGGAGGTGTTTATATTTTTGGGTGATGTGTGGTAGTGTGAGATTTATGGAGGGTTTTTTAATAGTCCAATAGGGGATTGTGTATCTAGGGTTGAAAGGTTTGATTTTTCTCCATGCTGAATATAGTGGGTGCTGCTTTATGATATGTGCAGTGGGGGATGTGTTGGCAGGAGACTCAATTCTATTTATAGTGGGGTGGTTGGGGTTTAGATGTTTTAATTTGACATAGTGTTTGCAAGTGAGTTTGTGTCTGATGTTGTCGAGGGGAGGCATGTTGGCTTCTGCCCATGTGGCCAAGTTTGGGCAGCCAGTTTTAAGACCCAGTGCAAGTCTGATGGCTCTGGTTTGTATGGTTTCAAGTTTGTTAAAAAATGTGGGTGAGGTAGTGTTTAGAGTTAGCAGGTCATACTCCAGTCTGCTGTTGATAAATGTTTTAATAAGGGTGATCATAGATCTGTCACTTGCACCCCAGCTAGCTCTTGTGATTGATTTGAGAATGTTGAGAGCTCCATTACATGTGGATTGTGTATTTGTGATGTGTTGTTTCCAGTTAAGCTGTCGGTCTATAGTTAGCCCTAAATATTTGTAGTGTTTAACTAGGGGGATGGCGTGGTTGTTTATAGTTATGCTGAGTGAGTTGGCGGAGGGTTGTTTATGTGTTATGGGTAAGACCGCAGATTTAGGTGCAGAGATGGCTAGTCCCCATTTGTTTGTAAAGTCAAGGACCTGGTTGACTGCTATTTGTAGGACTGTTTGTTTAATGAGGGTATCATTTACTTTGGTCCAAAGCACTATGTCATCAGCAAAGATGGAGCAATTAATGTCCTTGTTAAATACTGTTGGTAGATCATGTAGAAGAATGTTGAAAAGTGTAGGTGATACCACACTGCCCTGTGGCAATCCCCTAGTTAAATTGTGGGGGTCAGAGAGAGTAGTCCCCAGTTTGACTTTAACCTTTCTCTGTGTGAGGAAATTTTTGATAAAATGCAAGATGTTTCCTGTGATTCCTAGTTGGTGTAATTTGAAGAGTATACTGGTGTGTGAGGCAGTATCAAAAGCAGAGGTTAGGTCTAGAAAGACACAGCAAAAGATTTCTTTGTTTTGAAGAGCAATTTCTGCTGAAGTGACAAGGTCAAAGAAATTGTCTGTGGTGGACATGTGCTCTCTGAAGCCAGTTTGGCATAAGGGGAGTGTTTTTTTGGTTGCTAAATAGTATTTGAGTCTGGAGAGCACCATTCTTTCTAGAACTTTGAGGACACATGATGTGAGTGCTATGGGTAGAGGCTGGCCATCTCGGTGATTCACTGCCATTGGTTGATTGAGTCACGTGGTTTATGGGCGCCATGTTTTGTCGTACCGTGAGACGAAAGCCTATGAGTTAGTGAATGTACCAAGCTAAAATTTCTCAGTTGTTATAGTTTTATATATTTCTACCACTTTTTTGTCTATAAAAGCTGTTATATTTTTTGAATGCCTCACTGCGCTGCATTTGGGTGTAAAAATTTCAGTCAAAAAAATAAATTCATGAATATTTTTTCTGAGAAATTCCATTAGAAGACGGCAATCGGCTGCAAAAATGAAACAAGCTAACTGAAAACGAACAAAATATTTCCTTTAAGGTTCGTTTGAAAAACGGGCTAATGCTTTCACTTTGTCGTCTGCCTATGCCAATACTTGTTCGTCTGTCTGTCCGTCTCTCTGTTAACTGTTGTCTGTCCATCTATAGACAATCAATTTTTTTTACTTTTAGAGCTAAATGAAAAATTCTTTTTGGTTGGATAAGTGTCATAACACCCTCTAGCGGTAGAAAAAAGATGGAAAATGCTAAAATATCAAACAAATATTTCAAACAAACTATTTACACTGGAAATCTGGAATTTTGATAGTAGAGTGTTATGGTCAGAAGATTTACAATGGCAACAAGGCTTTGCCGTCTTAGCCAAAAGGGGGTGAGAAAATGAACCTTTTTTTAAGAGATAAACAAAACAATATATATATATATTTATTTATATATTTATTATTTTTAGGCACTAACAAAATATTAATGATTTAAACAATATTTGATAATCTCAGCGTTACCTGTAGACGTTTAATCGTCTATAAATAAATAAATATTTTTTGTAAAAATGGCGTCATTAGTTCAACAGTACAACAACAATACTCTGGCATGTTACTGGAGAGGTGCGGGTTCGAGTCCTGTATGTCGGCGAAACTTTTTTCCACAAAAATATTAATATTTACATTTTTCGAATCACCATCACTGGAATTTTCAGTGTTAGAGAGTGCTAAATGAGGTAAATAAAAACTCGAAAAACGACCTCTAGCGATGGAAAAAAGCTGGAAATACCAAATTTTAAACAAATATTGCAAACGATCTATTTTTGCTAGAAACTGAAATTTTTGATCATAGATTGTAATGATCAAGTGGTTTACCCTAATAGTAATGATCCTGTTAGTAAATGGTCCTGTTAGTAAAAATGGAACTTTTCTGCTTTAAGAGATAAATGAAAACTTTTTTTGTGTTTTACAGGTACTAATAAAATATTAATAGTTTATATTCACAATTTTACAGTAGATCGAATTTCCACTGTCAGAGGGTACTGAAAATGTAAAATCACTAGAAGAACGCATGGTGCCACTGGCGCATATGGGAATCTCATTTTCAAAGAGAATGAAGTTCTTCTTTTGCCTACTTTTTCACTCCTTGAAAGTTTTAATTATGGATGTTCGTGTTGTTTTTCTTCTGAGTTCCCACCATCCTCACGACCTTCTACTATGGCGTACAAACTGACAGGCTCCTTTCAGACCTCTGTACAAGCAGCTGCTTGAGAGGTTACTTATTTATTTATTTTTTAATGTATGATGGGGAAAATGCACATAGTAGTATTTCATTAGTAATTATAAAACATAAAAAGTATTTGTCTTTTAGTTCTTAAATTTAAAAAGTTGCTTTTCTCTCATTCCTCTGAAAATAGTGGGCAGATCATTGCTGTCAGTGGAATTTCTACTATAACAGAACTTTACCGTAACCATCGAGACTCAAGGCCATTTCACTGATGACGTCATATGTTCTGACTCAGCATTCGTGGATCTAACATCTTGACACCCCGTAGCTGCTAGTGTTGGCGAGATTTTGTGGCGCTTTATTTTTCAGTGATTAAGTTTTTACTTGTGAATCAGTTTTCGAAGAAATGCCTCATTCTTGTTCTGTTCCTGGCTGTAGACGAAACTATGAAAGTTCAAGAAATGTGCGCGTTTACAGTTTTCCCCAGGATGAAGAGTTGTGCAGAAAATGGCTTCTAGCAATAAGAAAACTTCACAGTAACAAAATTTAGCAAGGTATGTCAATTTTGTTTTTCGTGAATTTTTTTTTTCGCAAGTATATTTGTGATAAAATTTTGAGATTGCTGAAATCCTAGTAAAATTGCAATATTTGGCAAGAGTATAGAAAATGGTTTGAATGATAATTGTGAAGAGTATATTGTGCCATACATTCATATAACTTAACTGCTATACGTTTAGTCACAATTAGTTGTTTGTTTATCCTTTTCTATTTGCATCGTGGTTGTTTTTGCTAAAGGAGGGTATTGAATATGAGTTTTTTATACAGTTATGTGAAATATAGGATAAAGAAATAGTGATCACAAAACAACATATATATATAGAGAGAGAGAGTACAGAGCATTAGTCACTCATTAATAGTTTGGATGACATGTAAATTTAAGGTTTATTTTCATAATACCCTTGGGAAATATCAGGAATGAACTTTGCATCTAGAAACCCATATCTCTTTTACTTGAAAGTGTCTCAGGTTTGTGCAAATCTGATTTTCACATTTTCCTCAGAGTTTTAATGTGTTAGTTTTAATCATTTTCAAGAGAACAGGTTATATATCATTCATTACTTAATGTTTGAATGCCATAGTCGTCGGGTAAAATTTGTGCATTATGAATAAATTTCTATTTCATGAATGCTTGTGTAACATAAATTATGTAGTGATTGATCACATCACCTACAAATATACATAGCATAACAGAATTGTTTATATGCAGAAATCATAGAGTTGAATATGCAAATTATTATATCCCACGAAATGTTTTACTGGATCAGATGTAAAATATGTCTCAAATTAGGTTTCTGCAAGATATAGAAAATTTCTAGTATTGGTGTTTCATTAAACAGATATCATAAATACTGTCATCATCATCATCATCATCATCCTCAAGCAGCCATGGGCTACGGAGGTCCAACCAGACCGTGCAATTTAGTTCTCCAATCAAGTCTATCCTGAGCTACATCTGCTGCATCTGGCCACTGCACACCAATTCTAACAAGGTCCTGTTTGACATTGTCTGCCCACCGCATCCTTGGTCTCCCCTTCTTTCTGAGGCCTTTAGGCACACTGTTCATAACCCTATTCGCCAATCTATAATTATTCATACGGGCAACATGGCCAAACCAACGGAGTCTCTCTCTCTCCACAATATGCTGCTTAAAGGAAGGTTGCAAACTCCTTTGCCTAACCTCATCATTAGTTACAAAGTTGAACCACCTAATGCCCAAGATACTGCGTAAGCATCTGGAATCAAAAGCATCAAGTTTCCTGTTATCATGTTTACAAAGTGTCCAAGTTTCACTACCATAACTAACCCTAGAAAGAATCAAACTATTATACAGCCTAATTTTAGTATTTAGGTGTATACGCCTATTTCTCCACACTCTCCATAGATTCTTAAAAGTCCTGGCAGCAATCCCTATTCGTCTGTTAATCTCATGCCGCATATCACCATTATCTGTTACATAGCTCCCAAGATAATTAAACTGTGACACCTGCTCAAGACTGCAACCATTCAGATTAACTGAATCACAGCCTGCCTGACCAATTTTCATCACTTTAGTTTTCTCTCTGTTTATAACCAAACCTACTCTACTACCAGTTTCATCAACAGCTCGAATGAAAGAGTTCATCTCATCAACATCATTTGCCAAACGGGCTAAATCATCAGCATAATCTAAATCAGAAATATTCATATCTCCAGTCCATTTAAGGCCAAAATCTTTCCCTTGAAGTGAATTTCGCATGACATAATCAATAACCAAGCTAAAGAGAAAAGGAGACAAAATGCACCCTTGTCGAACATCAGAAGTAATGCTAAACCAATTGCTACAAGCCTTACCAACTCTCACACACGACTCAGTGTTATTATAGAGAGCTTTCATTATGTTAACTAACTTGTCTGGTATACCATATGATTTCACAATCAACCAGAAATTATGACGATCAACAGAGTCGAAAGCCTTTTTGAAATCAACAAAGCTAGCAACCAAAGGTTTCTGAAACTCTAAACATTTCTCAAGAATCTGCCTAAGCGAAAATATCTCATCCACACATCCCCTACCACTTCTGAATCTACATTGCTCATCACGCAATTGACTGTCAACCAGATTCTTAATTCTATTAAGCACAATCATGGAAAGAACTTTACCTGGAACAGAGAGTAGACTAATACCCCAATAGTTATCACAAGAACTGCGATCACCTTTTTTGAAAATAGGGATAACAATAGCTCTGGTAAAATCCTTAGGAACCATGCCTTTATCATAAAAGATATTCAGAATTTCAGTCATCCAAGTGGTAACCGAAACATTCTCAGCTCTGAGCATTTCTGTAGTAATTTCATCTACCCCTGGGGATTTATGAAGTTTAAGTTTAGAAACAGCCAAAATAACTTCAGATTGTGTTATAGGGCCAACATTAAAGCCACCAATGCATCTATCATCATTGCAAACAATGGGAATAGAACTAACCGCATTGTTTAGAATATCACTGAAATGCTCAGCCCACCTAGCCATGACAGAATCCTCACCTTCTATAACCTTACCTTGTTTATCCTTCAATCCCTGTATACCTGTCCGTTTTCTACCACACAAAACATTAACTATCTGGTACAGCTCTCTGCTGCTGTGCTGTTTAACTGCTTCCTCGGCTTTGTCAGCCAAACCATCAAGCCAAAGATTCTTATCAGCAGCTAACTGATCTTTTACACGTTTATTAAGTTCTCTGTAATGCTTTCTATTAGTACTAGTAGGGTATTGATTAAGGACATTCCTGCAGTTCTTTCTTTCCGAAAAATAGCTCAAGTGCCTTGTCACTCAGATAATTCTGTCTCCTGCTCCTTTTTTCCTAAAAGAGTACTGTTAGTGTCCAAAAAAGCCTGTTTAAAATGATCCCATTCTTCCTCAACTTCAGTAGTAAGCATACCATGACTGTCATAATGATTAAGTAACCTATCATGGTAAGCTTTGGCTATAACTGGGTCTTTCAGAGCTTCAGTATTAAAAGCAAATTTTTTAACCCTAGCACAACACTTTTTAAGTTTAAGTTGCAAGACACTTTTAACAAGGTAATGGTCAGATTAAATTTCAGCTCCCCTATATGCCCTGGTATTCCTAACAGAACTAGCCCATTTGCTGTTAATTAATATATAATCAATCATATTCCTATGCAGCCCATCAGGTGAAACCCATGTGTACTTATGTATGTCGCGGTGTTTGTAAAATGTGTTAGTTATTCTGAAACCATTGAGTTTACTTACCTGTAGGAGATGTTGCCCATTGCCATTGCAGCTACCAATACCAAAAGGGCCAATTACTCCTGCCCAAAGGTCAGAGTCAGTACCAACTTTGGCATTGAAGTCACCAAGAACAAGGGTAATATCTCCTTTCTTGACAGAATTCAAAATATCCTGAAGTTGTTCATAAAACCTATCCTTCTCATCCTCATCGGCATCGTCAGTGGGGGCATAACAGCAGATAACATTCAAGTCTTTAACGCTTGTCTGAAATTTTGCTGTAAGAAACCTTTCATTAATGCACTCATATCCTAGAAGAGCATCACTAGCGTGTCTGCTGAGAAGCAGACCCACGCCTTGTTGATGCTTATTGTCGTCCCTCCCTGAAAAGAGAAATTTAAGATTATTTTTAAGAATCTGACCTTTATCTGTCCATCTGGTCTCTTGCAAGTCAAGAATATCTAAATTATAATGGTGGAATTCTTGTGTGAGGACATCAAGAGAAAAAACTCTGTGCAGAGTCCTCACATTCCAACTACCTATGGAGAGAAAATGGTTAGTAGGATGTTTAAAGAAACTATGTTTATTGAGAGAGGGAATGCCGACAATATCAAACAGCCCCCTAATCGCAGATATGGGGCAAAGACCCGTTCCCCCACCACTAAAGGCTGAAACCATCTACACTGGAAGACTTCCTCCAATGTAGAATTTGACGATGCCAATAGAAGCAAAGAGTTCAGGTGCCTGCGATGACCTCTGCTCAGGATTATCCACCAGCTGATAAACATATCCTGCGAATCTATTCACTTGGGGCTGTCAACCCACAAACAAACAGAAAACACAGCGGAAGATTTTCCCTCCACAGAAGCCCACCAGTGCAGCAAAATCAGGATCCATAATCAAGCTCAAAGCCATATATCTGTCCAGTCCAGTGGGTTTATATGGTCAGTACCAGGACCCTGTGTGGTTGACCACTCCTCAGCAGGGTAGAAAAAAAAAAGAAAAGTAGCCATAGTTGTCCAGATCAGTAGGCCACACTAATCTGGCAGCCCTCCCCTTCCGTTCACCTAATGCCTAATACAAATTCATCATTGCCTTATATTTGTAATTCAAGATATATTTTAATGCGTCCAATATTTTTTGCAATTATTCTGCTCTCTTGAACAATATAATTCAAGTTTGCATCTCTCGAAACACAGAGAAACTTGATTTGTTGACATATTTAAACTTTTGGCCATTTACAATAATTTTTACTTTTCTTACTATTTTTTATAAAGCATATGTAATTGGAATAACACAACAGTGTTGCAGATTACGCTTAATTGATCAGTAACAATCAGACAAAAAAAACTTTAACACATAAAGCACAACACACTTAATGGTGTTCATCTTTCTCTCTAGGTTTGTGAATTACACTTCAAAGAGAGTGATTTTCAAAGATGTTCAAGCGCATTCGATGAGAAAACTGATAAGACGGTTATTGTGCAATTGAAAGTCCCCAGACTAATTCCTGGTAGCATTCCATCAAAACTCCAGTTCCTATAGTAAAATTTTATGTTGTTAATTCTGAGCTTATGGTGAGAGCATATGAAAAAGATAATGAGCAATCCAAAGTTGGATAATATACTTTTCTTCTACAACATCAGTCATATTGATGTTTTAAATGAACATTTAAATTGTTTAATAAGGGTTAAAACTCCTGAAAGTAATATTAGACATAGTATTGATTAATGTGTAATATTTTGAAAGTACTTTGCACATCTGATGAAAGTAATAACAATCATTTAAAATTCATTGAGGAACAGTTGATACTATTTGGGTTAAATAAGTGTGGTTCAAGGTATTCATCAGATATGATGATTTTTGCATCACTTTTTTTAGCATGGCTCCTCATGCATATAATTTTGTTGGAGAAAGTGGAAACGTTAGATTACCACATCCTAGTACAATTCGACGCATTTGTCTTCGGTTTAATGTCAATCCTGCTATACAGAAAGTAGATTCAAATTTTTTATCATATGTCAGGCAAAAATATTTTTTTTGAATGATACAGATAAAAAAAAGTGATTTTAATGCTTGATGAAATTCATCTCAAACAGTATTTGGATTTCAAATGTGGTAACCTTGTTGGTCTGTCATTTGACACACAAAACATGGCAACCAGTGCCCATGTATTTATAACTAGTTTGCTTTCCAACTATAAAGATGTAGTTCACATATCACCAGCCAAAACAATAAATGCTGATATTCTTTACAGCATTATTTAAAAAAATTATCATTGGTTTGGAAGAAATTGTTTTTTTTATGATATGTGATAGATAGCTGACAATAATTCTATTCAATCATAAGAGTATGTCATTATGTCTTTCTCCCCTAAAGTTCAAATTGTATATCCTCTTCCATCAGATAAATCAAGACCTTTATTTTTTTCTTACTGACCAAGTTCATTTGTTGAAGTGTATCAGAAATAACTGGCTAAATCAAAAACATATTGAAAAATGTATGTACTATCCACATTTTGTAAATAATGGATATAGTATTTCATCGTTCAAAATTGTTTCCTTATCAACCCTTAAAGAACTGCATAAAATTGAAGCAAACTCATTGTTAAAATATGGATTTAATCTGTTGTATAGAGCTTTGAACCCAAGTAACCTTGAGAGACAAAATGTTAAATTAGTCTTAAATATTTTTAATGACTTTGTAGTTAATGGACTTTTAGAAATAGTAGAAAAGCACAAATTGTTACATCATCAAGATACATCAGATTTCATTAAGTTCATTTTAACCTGGTGTCATATTGCAAATGTAAAATCACCTCTTAAAGGTGAACGCTTGAATAACAAACACCAAATGCCATTAACGTGTTCAGAGTCAGATGAAAATGTCTCATTTCTGAATTCTTTCCTGAATAAATGTATGCGTCATTTTTCTGCTGAGGTCCTGCCATCCTCTCAGACCTTCTACTATGGCATATAAACTAACAGGCTCCTGTCAGACCTCTGTGGCAAGCAGCTGCTTGAGGAGGTATTTATTTTACTTTATTGTTGGCTAGATAAATGGGAACAGATGAGTTGCACAACTGGTATGCTAACGAAAGAAACCCATTCTGCGTTAAGACTTAGTACATATTCATTGCTTGAAATTGGTTCATATTGTACCTCTGAACTCAAAATATATTTTACCTGGTATATCAAACTGTTCAAACTGATAATTTAGTGAGTCGTTTCGGCCTCTACAGGCAGTTAGCTGGAAGCCAATATAATATAAGTATGTCAATTATTTGAATGTGGAACAAAATTAAGAGTGCAGTCACTGTTGAAACTTCCCACTAAGTCAAGTGGAAAAATTAAAATAACTGATTTGGATTTTAAAGATGATTTTAAGGAAATGAATTTTATGTATATTAGCTAAAAATTTAACATTAAAGTGCTTCTTTCAGATTTGTCTGATTGTGATAATTCTCTTCCTGTATTGTGTATTTTCAGTTTTGAAAAGTTTGAAATGCGATCATTGTAAACATTTACTATTACGTGATAAAAAAGTAGAATTGGATGTAAAATTTAAGTATTTACAAAAATGTGATAGAGGCAGTCTTTTTTGCCCAAATGAGATAGTAATTAATGTTGCATTACTAAATTATATTACTATGAAAAAGTTGTGTACTGAATTTGAAGAAGAATTTATGGAAATGGCAAATCAAAGAAATGTTGTTACTTTAATCACAACCAGTCTTTTACATGATGCAGAATTACTTGATTATCATTCAAGTTGTGAATTTGGCCACTGTATTGAAAAAACTCTAGAAATTATTATCTGGTGTTCAGCAAATATATTAAAAAAAAATGATTGTTTGTTAGAGAATTTGGAAAATAAGAAAAAATGTCTTAGTGCCAAAAACAACGTTGTCTACCCTCAATAAATAGTATCCACAGAGTTGAACTCCAAATTGGTATCCACAGAGTTGGACTTTGAAATTAATAGAATACCACTGTATATGTTAAATAGAAAACCACTGTTGGCTTTGAAATTAATAGTTTTATTGGCATGTGGGATTTGAACCATATCTCTCCAGGTACAGGCCACAGTGTTCTAAGACCACTAAACTAATAAGTTCTATTAGTGGAAAAAAGGCAGAGTCTGTTAGTTTAGTGGTCTTAGAGGCAGAGTCTGTTAGTTTAGTGGTCTTAGAGGCAGAGTCTGTTAGTTTAGTATCTTACACCACTGGCTTATATCTGGAAAGATGTATACCTAAATGATTTAATCTTTCTTTACCAGGATGCATAGAATTATATTTTTAACAATTGAAGATTGATTAGAGACTATTTTCTTTACATTTGGGAGGTTAGTTGAGTGATATATTATCAAATCTTAAGTCATAGATTTACAGGTAGCTTTGTAAACCAAAATGTGTATGTGTGTGTGCTTGCAGTAAATTGTAGTTTGTAAAGTTTAGATGCACTTTTCCTGCTAGTTTTTGAATATGTATTCCATCGAAAGTTGTATCCATGTCCTATAAATTCAGTCTAATCACTAAGAAAAAGTATTTCAATTAAATCATAACTGCAATTGTTACAGTTAAAGCTATTACAGTATATCATTAATTTGTAGTTCACATTTGTCAATAAAATTGTTCTGAAGAATTTTTGTGTTTTTTTCCTTTTAATATAACACACTAGTTTTCCATAACAATTTATATGTCATGATTATATTATAAATGGTGTAAAAAACTGGATCAATTATTGACAGCATTTATCAGGAAAAATATGTGAAGGAAATGATTTTATTTTTGTTAATATATAACCGAGTAATTATTCGCATTTTACTTTATTTTTAAACATATTGTGTCATTGTAATTATATGTAGAACCGATTATGACGCTCCCGGTAATTTATATATCGTTATACATGTTCAGAGAACGTTAAACGACGATTACTCTGCATTTTCAGTCATCAGTTTAGCACAATTACAAATTAAGATCTATTTTAGTTTCAACGTCTTCCTTATTTTAAAGTTTGCCATAGAAATATTACATTAATGTACATATATACAATATAATCATGCTATGTCAATCAGTTTTTGAGCACAGTACCAAACAAAAATGCCCACCGACCTTATAAAAAAGTTGCTCGATTTGCGATGGTAATACTACGTGCGCAGGAAGCACTGTAGATCCACCGGATGTGACGTCAATTTAGACTGCAAAGGCCTTGAGCCTCGAAGGTTACGACTTTACACGCCGAAATTTCTAAAACACCGCCGAAATTTCTAACCGAAAATCATAAACAGATCATTTGAAACATTCTTTAAAAGTTTTGCAGTTTTGATATTTAGTGATCTCTAATGATAATAAATTAAAACCACCTTAGAAAATGCGAATTACATTTCATTAGTAACCAACTAAAAAGAGATTTCTAATTATCTCTTAAAAGAAAACTGTTCCTTTTCTTTTAAGACCTTGGGCTTAGGGTTAACTCATTGCTGTCAATGGGATCTTCAAGACTGTCACATTCCTCGACCAAAATTTAAAATTTCCAGCATAACTACATCGTTTGCAATATTCGTTTTAAATTTTGGGATTTTTTATTTTTTTCACCGTTAGAGGGCGCAATTATAGCTTTTGGGAAATTCTCGAAATGCAAATTGTAATATTACGTCAATTCCTGTCCAACCCAAAAAGAATTTTATTTATCTCTGAAAACATACACTTTTCTGTTAAAACAAAAAAAGTTGCAATCACCTCCCCACCCCCCTGGGTCTAAAGGGTTGAGTGATTGTTGCCAATAGTAACTTCGTAACCTTCACATTTCAACACCAAATTTTCAAAATTCTAACATAACTATATCTTTTGAAATATTCGTTTGATATTTTGGAATTTTCAACTTTTTCCACCATTAGAGGGCGTAGTTATAACTTTTGTGAGCTTCGAAATGTGCAAATCGTAATATAACATTAATAGCTACCAAAAAGAATTTTTTATTTATCTGTATAAACAAAAAAGTTCGATGTCTACAGACGGACAGACAACAAAGCAAAATTATACCCTTTTTAAAAAAAAAACCAAAAATTTTCTTTTCTTTTTTTTAGCCGTTTTTTAAAGTGCTACCAATCATGAACACTGAAATCTGTATGAAATATTAACCTACCCTTTTCCAGAATCCATAAGTACCGTGCAATACCATTCAGCTATGCACGCTAAACAATCCGAGCGACGACAAAACATGGCGTCCGTTTTGAGATGGCCAACCTCTACCTATATAGGGCATCTAGTTCAAACGATATAAATTCCTGAGCAAGGCATTTCCGAAATTAAGCAACTCACCAAGATTAAATAATCCAATCACTAAGCCTTATTACGATTTTCTGGAATGAACCGTTTAATAAATAAATGCTCTTGTCATTGCAGACAACGAACACAAATTTACAGAACACCATTTGCAACATATTATACTCAAACAACTGTATCAGTGAGAAATACTCTACGTATCATTCCGGTGATTTCAGATATTTTTGTTTCAAAACAAACGACAAAATTATCAGATGAAGCGGTTGTCGATGCTTTTAGTGCTAATAAAGTTTCGTGTGACCTATTCTCGTGACCATTGCATTGTTGAAACCAATATGTCAGAGAAATCTGTACATTTTTTTTTATGCGGACAAGTAATAAATAGGGACGAGATCTTTAGCCAATAGGCAAAGAGCTGTTTGTTTACATCAGGTTTCAAGTTAGGTGAAACGGAGAATAATATTTAAAGTTTTAATCGCCTTCTGAAGTAAATAATTCCATAACTGTCACTACTATTAAATATTCACACCTTATACAACTCGAAAAATTCTCGTATAGTTTCCGCTTTAAGGCACTCTAAACTCAAATCCTTTACAGTTTCGGAATATAGTACTAGTTTGCAGTGTTACTTTCCAATATCTAATCAAAAAGATATGCTTTTGGAATTTATAAAAGATTATCATCAATCTAATAATAGGAAGGGGAGGAGGAATAATAAGTTTGCCGCCTCGATGGCACAATGGTATTGCATTGACATTGCAGCCGCCGGGACCTGGTTAGAGTCCAGGGATGTCATGGTTGTGTTCGTGTATATGTTATGAGAAACCAGGAAAAATCCGCGTTATCTCCGTCCTTTTCTGAATTTAAAAATTTTAATATTTTTTAGATATTGCATGGCTAATCATCAAAGGAACCTGGGTTGGAGCCCCAGGTAAGGCATGGATGTTTGTGTTATTTTTCTGCTGAGGTCCCGCCATCCTCACAGACCTACTATGACGTATAAACTGAAAGTCTTCTGTCAGACCTCTGTGGCAAGCAGCTGCTTTAAGTAATATTTATTTTTATTTTATTTTTTATATATATTTCAAGAAAATGTATTAAAAACAACTGAAACGGAAGGATAAATGATCCGTCCTTTCTGACTCGATCTAGTCCCTAAGAGTTACCTGTTCCATCCCTTAATGTTTTTCTAGATCCGGGCATAATAGTGTACATAGTTACTAAGAATATCGAACCGTATTTTTTGCTCTGTTTGGTAGAAGTCCACTGAATGAAAATATTTTTCTCACTATCATAGTACGGAACTTGAGTACAGAATAAGTACTAATGGCAATGAAATTGTAGCAATTTAGGAATTACATATGCGATGTTTATAAAGGAGCACTCTTATTATGATTAAATGTAAACACTATTATGATTAGAAGAACATTTTTATTGACCATTCCATTATGTTTCTTTTTAGGTCTCATTGGGTTTGATACATTTTTCTATTAATCGTATTGCATGCATAGAAAATGGTGTTGATTTAATCACTTCAGCATTACATGTGACGAAAAACTGACGACACAGTCATCTGATTTTGTGTGTATAATGTAGATGAGTGTAAAGGAACGAAGATAACGAACGAAACAAACAAGATTTCTGCTGTCTCATGATGTTGTAACAGTCACATACCTGCTGATAGTGATACTTTCAGTGTAGATTCAGGGAAATCAATCATAAGGTTGAGCAAATTCGGCGTATGTAATCGTAGAGTAAATATTTCGCTCATTGTTAATAACTGCCTTTTTTATATATAGTAACGAGGTCTAAATGGTAGCTAGCTAATCACTGGAAGGAGAGTTATGCACCCCTGTGATGATGCACAGAACAGGCCAGGCCTATCGCCTAAAGTCAAACCCTTGCCTTCTCGTGGTGCAGACTGTTAGAACCTTTCAAAACAGGTACTCTCTTGTGGAAGGGAACGTAAGAGGAGGGTTGCCAGATCAGTGTGGCCTATTCGATTTGGACAACTATGCCTACTTTACTTTTTTCCCCACCCTGCTGAGTTCTTTAACCATCAACCACACAGGTTCATGGTGCTGACCTGAGCAGAATAATGGATCTGAGCTTGATTATGGATCCTGAATTTGCTGCACTGGTGGACTTCTATGGAGGAAAAAATCTACCGCTGTGTTTTCTGTTTGTTTGTTTGTTTGTGGGTTGACAGCCCCAGTTGAATAGATTCATAGGATGTGTTTTATCAGTTGGTGGATAATCCTGAGCATAGGTAATCGCAGGCACCTAAATCTTTCTCCTACGGGCATCGTCAAACCTACATTGGAGGAAGTCTTTCAGTGTAGATGGCTTAAGACTTTAGTAGTGGAGGAAACAGGTCCCATGCCTGCGATTAGGCGGCTGCTTGATATTGTCGGTATTTCCTCACTCAATAAACATAGTTTGTTTAAACATCCCACTAACCATTTTCTCTCCCTGGATAGTTGGAATGCGAGCACTCCGCACAGAGATTATTTTCTTGATGTCCTCACACAGGAATTCCACCGTTACAACTTAAATATTCTGGCCAGATGGCCAAATAAAGGTCAGATACTTAAAATAATCTTAAATATCTCTTTTCAGGGAGGGAAGATGAGAAGCATCTCCAAGGCGTTGGTTTGCTTCTCAGCAGACACTCTAGTGATGCTCTTCTAGGATATGAGAGCATTTAATGAAATGTTTCGTACAGCAAAATTTCAGACAAGCATCTATGTCATCTGCTGTTATGCCCCCACTGAGGATGCAGATGAGGATGAGAAAGATGGGTTTTACGGACAATTTCAGGATATTTTGAATTCTGTAATTCCGTAAGGAGATATTACCTTTGTTCTAGGTGACTTCAATGCCATAGTTGATATTGACTCTGACCTTTGAGGAAGAGGTATTAGATCGTTTTGGCATTGGTAGCTCAATGGCAATGGGCAACGTCTTCTACAGGTAAGTAAATTTAACGTTTTGAGAATAACTAATACTTATTACAAATACCGCGACATAAATAAGAACACATGGGTTGAGTTGTTTTACCTCTGAGCGGCAGTTTTTTGCACACAGTGGGCTAAATTGCTAGTTCATAAGGACTCCAAAGGCTCAGAGAAAGTTGGGGGAGGGGACCCACTGGAACAGCTGTTATACAAACGTTATGGGCTGCATAAGAATATGATTGATTATGTATTGATTAACAGCAAATGGGCTATTCTGTTAAGAATACCAAGTTATATAGGGGAGCTGAAATTTGATCTAACCGTTACCTTGTTAAAAGTGTCAGATTACTTAGTCATTATGATAGCTATTTACTTACTACTGAATTGAGGAAGAATAAGACCGTTTTAAACAGGGTTTCCTTGACACTAACAGCACCTTTTAGGTAAAGGGAGCAGAGAAGGCATAATTATTTTAGTGATAAGGTACTGTAGCTTATTTTGGAAAGAAAGAACTGCAGGAATGTCGCTAATCATTACCACACTAGCCCTAATAGTCAGCATTAGAAAGAGCTTAATAAACGTGTAAAGAATCAGTTAGCAACCGTTAAGAATCTATGGTTAGGTAGCTTGGCTGATAAAACTGAGGAAGCCGTTAGACAGCGTAACTGCAGAGAGTTTACCATATAGCTAATGTTTTGTATGGGAAAAACGAACAGGTATACAGGGATTGAAGGATGAACAAGGTAAGGTCATAGAAGTTGAGGCTAGGTGAGTTGAGCATTTCAGTGATGTTCTAAACAATGTGGTTAGTTCTACTCTCAATATTTGTAATGATGATAGATGCATTACTTGCTTTAATGCTCCCTATTACACAATCTGAAGTTATTTTGGCTATTTCTAAACTACATAAATCCCCAGGGGTAGATGAAATTACTACTGAAATACGTCGTTGACCTCGGGCTTTACTCGTTTACCTCGTCGTTTTCCTCGTGATATTGGCACCAGGATGCACCTTGTGATGAAAACAAGTTGGTGGAGGAAGTGTAATGCTTTGGGCAATGTTCTGCTGGAAATCCTGGGTCCAGTCATTCATGTACAGGAAACTATGACGTCTACCTCCTACCTAAACATCATTGCAGACCAGATACATCCTTTCACGGCAACGGTATATCCCTCTAGTAGTGCTTTCTTTGTTGTTTGTTCCGCCTAGTAGTTGCTTTCTTTGTCTTACCTATCCTTATTTCAGTATTTCTACAAATATTATTCACATACAGTATGTCTGCACAAATTATGGTATTTAAGCAGCTATATATATATATTTGCAAACAATTAAGAATATTTTAATTGTCGGTAACAGATGACAATATACGAATATACAAATTCACCCTGACTGGCTGCTTTAAGATTAAGAATAACTTCTAAACATACAGTTATGTATCTGCAATTCTCCACAATTTTTACAGTATTCGGATTCTCAAACTTTATTACTTAACAACATAAACCATGTATTAAAACTGCACTCAGCCATTTTTTTTATTTGTCCTTTTATTGTTTCTTTTCTGTAAAAGGAGTTACACATATGAAATATGTATAAACAAACGAAACGCACAAAGCTTTTTACCAAAGTATATTCACAATAAAGAAATGAAACTAAAAATATGTCATTCAGGTTAGGATTCTGGAAAGCATCCTCCCCTATTTACATTATTTCCTACGAGAAATTCCTGTCCGACTAACATGATTTTACCTTACACGAATTTTTGGAAGAATGCATCTATCGTGTTAGTGTTACTCGGGGACTGGTTATATTGCCAAAACTACTGAAACACTTCCACGTTATGCGAATGCTATCAAAACGCTCAAAATTTGGAGACATGTTTCGTATGGAAATGTCACTGAATGCAAACCGAATGGTATAGTTTTATCTCAAAATTATCCATATCTCAATTTGCAAAAATATTTGCTCAATAGTTAAAGTTATGGAAGGTGTAACGTTGAACAGAAGCTTTGCTAGTCATAAATATCAACCACAAAAGTTAATTAAAACACAAAAAATATTTTAACAAGTAGCTTAGCAAAATAAATGTAATTTTACAAGTTTCTGTAATGATTCTTTCAGTGTTTGTTATTTTTAAAGTGCCTAGGACGAGAGTTAGAAGCAGTATCTGCTGTTAACTGTACTAGCTTCAACAGATTAAATATTAAACGAATATCGTTGAAAATCGAGATTTGTAGAGATTTACGTGAGATCATTAGTAGTTACTTTCTGTAAAAATCTTCTTTAAACATAATGAATGCGACTCTCCATACACATGATATGGACATGCCCTAATATTTTTGGAAATATTTTTAATATACAGGGTGTTCCAAAAGTCACTGCCCATCTTCACGTTCCATGCAAATGATGAAAAACAATCAGTTTTTAATACAGTGTCAGTTAGAGGACCCTTTTTTGCAGAACAAACAGTTGTTGCAGAGCAAAATATTTGTCACTGAAAACAAAATTTATTTTACACACTGCACTCATCTACAAACCTGCCCTATTCCACCACAATAATGTTGCATCCAAAACCTTTTCCTGGGCTATAAATTGATCAGATACCTACTTGCTATATAGCATACCTGCGACTGTTATGATGGATAAACACGGTGACCTGAGTGAGTTCAATCATGAGTAGATAATCGGTGCGAGGAAGATGGAATACATGACTGCAGAATGTGTGCAGTTTCGCAATGTGACCATTGCACATGTATAATAAAAAAATAAATACGCCCTCAAGCAGCTGCTTGCCACAGAGAATCTGACAGGAGCCTGTCAGTTTATATGCCATAGTAGAAGGTCTGTGATGATGGCAGAACCTCAGCAGAAAAACGACACATACATCCATGCCTTACCAGGTGCTCGAACCCAGGTCCCTAAGATCAGTAGCCAAGCGTACTAACCACTCGCCATGGGACGGACCAGGACCATAACAAAACTGACAAAACCTGAGATAATCAGAAAAATGTGTCCATAACAGGACGTTAATGTTGGAGGCTCAAACAATCCTGGGTAAATCCGTGAGAGAGAGAGAATTAAATTTATGTAGAGTAGCTATTTTCTCAGTTAGCAAAATTTGATTTACGAGTTGGAAAATTTTCGATTTCTACCCCCCCCCCCAATCCATAATTCCTTCGCTAAGCCCCTGAGCTGATGGCAGACATTATGATGATGACTCTCACTGAATGATTATTTATCGCTCATGAGGTAAGTTGTTTAGAGGAAAGTTGTTAAGAATTATTTTTTATGGAGCATGACTGGGGTAAGTTGGGAGTTGTGCGGGAGACGGCGTGGGGGAGTCATTAACATTTAAGATATGTGAAATACGATAAAAACTCAGTTGCAGTAGCTGTTAGCTCTGTGAACAGAAGAGTTAGATGTAAATCCGAGGTGGTGGTGATTTTAGTTCAGTGTGTTTTTATTCCCCCATCGTAAACCAACAGTCAGTCAACATTATGCATACTGGAATTGGACAACTAGAACTACCAAAGCAGCATAAAGGTTCAGACTTTTCCGATTACTTTCAATTGTCGTGCTCACATTTTGTGTAAAAATGTAGACACGACGTGCCGATGGCGGCAGCCATTTTTACAAATTAACAGTGTCCATTTTTCTGCCATTTTGTTCGGCATTCGACCACGAAGAAGGATGCCGCCGCCAGCATTGGAATTCCACTCTTGGTCAGCTTGGCCCCCTGGATAAGGGAGACTACGTGACCTGCAAATGGGTAAACAAGCACCAATCTGGGCTTAAAGGATTCGCACCTCGATGGTACCCACCAATGACAGTGGGCCACGATTCCGCAAATGGTGACCTTTAACTCAGAAGAGAAGACCAAGGTGAGGAAAGCCGATACTTGTGGCTGGAACGTTGCTGAAGGAAGGCGGAGAAGTCGCATGACTTGAGATCGTCCGCACGACTGCATGAAAGAAGCGATAGCGGTCCGTCGAGATGCCAGGTTGTTGGACGTTGTGCTGGAGTGTGCTGTCTGAGAAGAGCAACGACGTTTTCTTGCCGACATCAGTAGAGAGGTAAGCGGTCAAATTTCTCTGATCTGGTGTCCGAAGTCAGGTAGCTTAAGAGTGTCCCTGCCACATGCCTCAAGAGAGCCCTTGGAGCCGTTGATGTTCCAGGCTCGGCACGAACATTGTACTTAGACCAGGCATGGCTAACTGTTTTTGCCCCCGGGCCGGATTGGAAAAAAAAATATTTTCACGGGCCGGATTGGAAAAAAAATATTTTCACGGGCCGGACGAAATATTAAAATTGAAAAATGTTAAGCAAAACACTTATTTCTTTAAGTAAACAAAATTTTATTATGAAATTTGTTTATGAATAATTGTAAGTAAATCAATACAACAAATTAACATAATAACTGATGCGACGTGTTGAGGCGGTTTGCATCGCTTATTATTTTTTTAATATCTGGTTCTATACTTGTAGTAGCTATTCTTAACATAGCCTCCAAATGTAAATCATTCAATCTTGATCTTGTTGTACTTTTATTTAGATTCATTAAAGAAAAGGTTTGTTCACAAATATAAGTTGAGCTAAAGATTACTAAATACGTCTTGGCAAGTTTTTTTTAATTTCTATATTTTTCATTATTCAATTGCTTATAAAAATTACACAAATTTTCTTGCTCTTCTCGATATTTCTCATGTAATAATTCATCACATTGTAAATTAATTATTTCTAATTGTATATCAACAGGAACGTCATCAACTTGTACAGAAAATGGATTTCGGATAATAGATAAAATTTTATCAATTTTTTTGAAGCAATCGAATCTCTGCTCGAAATCTGTCATTAGTGCAAGGATGTTTTTATTAAATTTTTTAACCTTTTCTTTTAAAATATTTAAAGATATGGTCTGTAACGTTGGAAAATGATCAAATTTACATTCAGCCAGAATTGTAGAAAAAGGCCAAGCTTCATTTTAAAAGCTCTTAATTTCTGTATTAAATCATGAGCAAATAAATTTTTTCCTTGTATACATGTGTTAAATTCGTTCAAATGTGTGAGAATATCCAAAGAAAATGCTAAATCACAAATCCAATTTGGATCTAATAATTCAGGAAAATCCTCATTTTCTTTAAGCATTAAAAATATTTTTATTTCCTCTTGAAGGTCCCACACAAGTCTTAAAACTTTTCCCAAACTTAACCAACGGATTTTATTGTGATATAGTACATCTAAATGACTGGTATTTAGTTCTTCAAGGAGATCAATAAATTGCCTGTGATTTAATCCTTTTGATCGTAGGAAATTCACTAATTTCACAACTACATTTGTAAGATGATCGATTTTTAAAATATTTTTGCACTATGCAAAAATATTTTACTCGCCTGCTGGCAACGTTGCTTGAACATCGAGTGTAGATGAGTATAAAAAAGTTAAAATAAAAGTTTTAATTCTTTATAACGGAATCTTTTTTAAAAAATATAGAAGTATCGAGAATTCATTCGATTAATTACTAGAAGTTAAATGTTAATATTGAAAAATTGTTCGCGGGCCACATAAATTCATTACGCGGGCCGGATCCGGCCCGCTGGCCGTATGTTGGCCATGCCTGACTTAGACTATGCGATTGAACGGCCTAAGACCGTGAAATTTCTGAAAGTCGAACAGCGCTGAGTTCACTGATGGGAAATCTCCTGACAAAATGTGTCAAGCAAATGTGTTCTTGGGTTAAAATGTTTTTGAAGTTTTGTTAATGAAGTAAGATGAATAAATGTGCTATTTATTTAAGAAATTTTTGTGAAGTGTATTAATGTGTATTATTCCTGGATCGAGATTACAATGCTGTAAAATTCCCCGCCCTGCCCACGGTCAGTAGGGGACACCGATGGGCTTGGAAAGGCCGCCGTCCGTCGGATGGGACGTTAAGCCGTGGTCTCGTGTGCGGGAGAGCCATACCCTGTGCACGTTAAAGAACACACTGGATGGCCTTGACGGGAGGCTACCATCTGTCTCCCAACAGCTGTTCCAGTGGGTCCCCTCCCCCAATCTTCTCTGAGCCTTCGGGGTCCATGTGACCTGGCCATTTAGCCCATGGTGTGCAAAAAAGTGCCGCTCAGAGGTAAAACAACCCAACCCAACCCAACAATGCTGTATTTCCTAGCCTCTTCCTTTTTTTTGTAAGTTCGCCCCTAACATCGACCTAACATAACCCGCCCCCCAAAACATAAAGGGTGGTTATGACACAACAGATTTATTTTGCGCTGTTTTGTCTTTGCAAAGACAGGATGAATGTTTTTTCAAAACTCTTATCGGAAATTTTGTTATCATATGAAATATTTTTTGTCCTATTTTTGCAATTTTTTTAAAACATTTTCTAAGCAAAAAAATTCAATATGAAGAACCAAAACCTATAGAAGACTAGATTTTTTATATTTGGTGATTTACTGAGATATCGCAAGTTTTTTGATAAACGCCAAACCATTTTATACTGTCTTAGGGCGCCTCCACACTTGCAGCTCATGACCGCTCGCCACTCTGCAAGGACGAGTTTTCGAAATCTGCGCATCTTCTGGAGTCAGTAGTCAGGCGTCACTTCCTCCCCGCTGGCCACCGCACGTAGCAGTAGTAAAACATTATCTTCCTTCTTCTGGACCACTTTGCAAGAAGGACCATGGCCCTCTATCATCTGGTCCATAAGCAAATTCAATTTGGGGAGCTGAATTCTACCAATGGTTGGGAAATGCAGTTTTACAGTGAAATGCCAGCCACCCTACATGTCGGCGAGCAGACATGTGGTCGCAGGCCGCCTGGTGAATGAAGCAGTTCCGCAGCTTTCTATTCTCGCCGCGTGGTATGCAAGCGACCTCAAGCAAGAGTCAATCAAATGGCCACTGACGAATGACCGTGCTACAACAGCCGGGCACCCACAGCCAACTTAGCACATGGACCTGATGATAAGAGGGCCGAGGTCCACTTTACAAAGAGGTCCAGGGAAAGATGAGTTTTGTTTGAAGAAGAAGAAGAAGGGCGAAAGTTGATAGTGAGCATTTGGAGATAGTTCACTAACGAAAATAATGTCGTATATAAATAATGTCGAAAATAATGACATTATTTTACATTAGGCAGTTGGTGTGAACCTTTAGAAATTTTTAAAAGGAATTCCAAACAATCTGATAGATTGGTTACTTCAAAAGAAGTTGCTGTTAGTGTAAAATATCTTGACTGAAATTTCGAATTTCTACATAAATTGGTCGCTTGCAATATTCCTTTCAAGTTTAACATTTTGAAGACTTAACATTGTTTAAACATGAAAAAACTACTTGAGGATTTGAAAATGTGAATCATAATATTTCATCAGTTATCAATTATCTATTATCCAACAATCATCAATATCATTAATTATCCAACAATTTTTTCCACTTAACTTTTAAAGCAAAAATCCTCCGAAGATAATGCAGATAATAATCAACTAATTGTTATCAATGCAAACCTCATGGCATTCACATTCCACCACCAAAATTTCTAGCCTAAATTCATATTCGTTTATAGTTTTACAGTTTTCAAAAATTTCCAAACTTGTGCGAGATTTGGAAAAGTATGAATCATCGTAATAGTTCATCAATCTTATCAAACCCAATCTTATTATCCCAAGAGGAATTTTTAATTTACCTCTACAAATAAATAAGGTTGACCGTCTACAGACAGACCACAAACTAAAAGCTATAACTATTTTGGAAAATGAGCTAAGAACAATTCTAAATGCATTTTGCCTTATTGTTAGCGCCAATATTTCAGCTGCAGAAATTGATTTCCACAATTTTGTGTCCTTTGTTCTAAATCGTCAAAACCTCTTTAGATAAACATTAAACAACAATAGCCAAAATCTCTTTAAATTCGGCAGGTGTTATACACAAAAAAGATTTTGTAACAGTATCAGCCTCTTGAATATTAAGGATTAAATTGTGAAAATCGCCTAATCTTTTTCTATCATTAAAATATCGCGACCCATTTAGTGCGATATTTTTATTACTACGTCTATGATATGCAAAGACAAGTAATATTAACCGTTTATGAAAGAGCAAACTTTTTTGTTGGACATAATGTTTACTATAGAGTGAAAGAAATGTCAGAAAGCATGGTAGATTTTGCAGAGACAACAAAGCATGCGTTCCAGGTTATTTGCAGGAGAACCAATGAGCAGACCACGAGTTGGGATTCCAACCCAGATTTCAAGCTAGTAAGACGTGTTCTCTTGTGCTCCCAGTTTTCCCACGTGTTTCTTGTGATCTCAGCTAGATATGGATATCACCATGGACACTCGATTAAACCGATGCTTCAAGTTTTTTCATCGCGATCTGAGTTACGAGTCTTTTGTGTCAACTCTTGCCAACAACATGGATCCAGCTAATATAGAAGTTGCTCAAAGCATTACTAAAGATCTCACCATTATTACTTTCGCATCTGAAGACGCTGCGGATAAGTTCGCCGCTGATCCGAACATGGACATTCCCTTGGACCAGCCCATCATATACAAGCGCCTTGGATTCCCCCGCAAAAAGGTCACCATCACTAAACTTCCTTTTTTCATCTCCAACTGTGAAATTGTGAACGCCCTCAAGCCATACGGCAATATCTCAAGCATTGCAGACGAGTTCCTGAATCTCCCGGGATTGGAATCGATCCGGACGGGAACGAGAATAGTTCACATGGAGATGAAGAAAATGGTACCAAACTTCCTCCACATTTCTACCTTTTCGGCCACTATTACCTACTCCGGCATGATCAGACTTTGTAAGTGGTGCAGGCTTCCTGGTCATCTTATTAAAGACTGTGCTGCCTTCGCCAAGAAGAACCTCCCTCCTCAGACGCCACCTGATCCAAAATCGATCCCCAATTCGGACTCAACATCGACCACCATCTCTACGCAACAGCCGGCACCAACTTCCACTCACATAGAAGAAGTACCGGTCCAGACAACTGAAATTTCAGCTCCTGCAGAGTCAGCACCTCCTACCCCGATTCAACAAAAAAGAAAGCACCTTTCCTCTCCATCGGACTCACCTACTGCCTCTGAGCTCACTGTTCCTGCTCATCAGAAGAGAAAACAGCCAGCTACTGACTCGCCTTCCTCATTAATTGGTAATATTCAAAATTTCATTATCGATAGATCCACCTCTCCCTCCATTATTCTAAATTCTGACCCCCCTGATTTCTTTGAAACATTTGAGGACCTCCTTGATTTCCTAAAATTCCTTTCCAACCCTAAATTAGCCTCCTCTGAATGGGAAATTCCCCCCCACCTTAAAGCACTAAAAAAAAACGCTATCAAAAGACGGCTTCATTTCACCAAAGTTTCGAGACCTCTACCTCTCTGCATTAGGCAAATGCCCGCAGAGAGACTGCTTTTCTATTTGGGACTTCCTCCAAATAGTTAAGAATCTCCTCCCTTTATTTAAATAAATCTATTCTTCCGTTTTTAAATTATGTTCTAGTCAAAATTCGTCTTTCTCATCCCCTTTTCTCTTTTAGCGATCAAAATTTCAGCCACCTCTCCTTTCCTCACTCTCAGCCAATCCCAAAATTCCTTTCCTCTCATTGGCTGAGGCCCCTCTTGCCCACTCGTCTCTGTTAGCGTCAAACCTAACCAACTTCCGACTCCCGCTACCAGCCAATGCCAATATTTCTTCACTCCCATTGGCTGAGGCCCTCTGCGATCGATTTCTACCGTCTCGCTACTCTGACGCTAAATTTTAGCTTTATTTCTCCCCCCCCCCACTTTAATTAAGGCTCCCCCGAATAAAATTCTTAATGTTAATTCTATTTGACACTCATTTATCTCTAAATTACACCCTTTTCCCCCTTTTTCTCTCTCTTTCCACGACCTACACGACAATTACCATCCTTGGGGCAAAATTAGATCTGCGCTTACTTTCGGCCTTTCTTTCCTCTTGCATCCAATAATTTAAATTACCAATTTAAACACCTTCTCCCTCACTCTATCACCCACAGAAGACATTGGCTCGTGGTCCTGATGATAAGCAGGCCGAGGTTTGCTTTACAAATAGGACCAGACAAATGAGGGATGTGCAAGAAGAAGAAGAAGACCACGAGTTTGTGTGAAGGCTACACCCGTCGCTTGTGAAGCTGCGAGTGGCGTCACAGTGCGTTTGCGCTGCAAGCAGCAAGTGTCATCATCATCATCCTCAAGCAGCCATGGGATACGGAGGTCCAACCAAACACTGCAACTTAGTTCTCCAAGCAAGTCTATCCTGAGCTACATCTACTGCATCTGGCCACTGCACACCAATTCTAACAAGGTCCTGTTTGACATTGTCTGCCCACCGCATCCTAGGTCTCCCCTTCTTCGAGTAGAGAATATTTCGATAAATGTCTATAGTTATAAGGCTCCTCTTTATGTTCCATGGATGATTGGGTTGTTTGGGTTGTTTCACCTCTGAGCGGCAATTTTTTGCACACCATGGGCTAAATGGCCAGGTCACATGGACCCCGAAGGCTCAGAGAAGATTGGGGGAGGGGACCCACTGGAACAGCTGTTGGGAGACAGATGGTAGCCTCCCGTCAAGGCCATCCAGCGTGTTCTTTAACGTGCACAGGGTATGGCTCTCCCGCACACGAGACCACGGCTTAACGTCCCATCCGACGGACGGCGGCCTTTCCAAACCCATCGGTGTCCCCTACTGATCGTGGGCATGGCGGGAAATTTTGCGGAGATAAATCTCAACGCTGACCCAGCTGGGACTCGAACCTGGGGACTGCAGATTACGAGCCTGGCGCGCTACCGACTGAGCCACCCCCGCCCCCTCCATGAATGATGAAAATCGTATTATTGCCACACAAAAATATGAGCTACTGCAATTATTGTTTACACCAATTTAGGAGGAAGCCTCAGATAGCATCTAAATTAGTGTCGAGAGCATGGTTCTCAGAAAATCAAATTGCCTAGTGAAACTGATAAATGGTTGGCTCCTTCCAGTTAAGAGTGTCATATGCCGATTTCGAGTTCTCGTACACAATCCCTTTTCTTCGCATAGCACCGTCGTATCTCATCACGAACCTTGTGGATTCATCAGACCCAATTTGGCAATTGGGCCTGATGGACGAATCTGCAAACCACCTATTGTTTATAGAAGACACGTTTCTACAGCATTTATTAAAAGAAATCCGCAGCACCTTGAATGAAATTGAATGTGTATTGAAGATGAAAGAGTATTCCAAGAAGCAGATATGTGTCATATTTGTAAGAGGCCATTAGAAGCAAACCGTATGCGTAACCACTGCCACATTACTGGGAAATACCGAGGTATTGCTCACAATGCATGCAATTTAAATTTCAAGATTACTAAAAAAAATCCCTCTCATCATTCATAACTTCAGAGGATATGATGACCACCTCATAATGCAGAGAATATTAAAAGTAGACAAATTAAATGTATCGCTAATAACACTCCACTTTATAGACTCATTTCAGTTTTTAAAATCATCACTAGAAAAGTTAGTTACAAACTTCTCTGTCTTAAAATTTAAAAGGCGGAATTTTCGAAAATGCGTTTGCTTCTGAGAAAAGGTTGTCATTCGGATGTTGACAACCCTTGCAGTTCTTAAGTAAAAGTTCTTTGTACATTGTCCTCCCACCATTTTCTTTAAGTTAAATTCATTCACTTTCCATCGTTGAAACTTTAGCCTGTCACGCAAGATCTTTAGATGAGCTTGTATGACGTATAGGTAGTTTCTTATTTTGTCGGGTTCCGAAGAGTTCACTATGGATACGATTTGCTGGTTTAACCATTCCGAAGATCTTACAGCTATTTCCTCGCATTGGTGAATTTTAAAGCGAGCTACAAGCCCTATACGTCCTTGTTACACTGCAAGCAAACGGCAAGAAATCCCTTATACTTAGGGTATTTCTTGAAACCACTCCAATTAGGATCACTCTTTCATCTGCCATGTTTAACACACCAAGTCGCTTACTGACAGCAAATGATAGAGAAACACAATGGTACTTATGATTTAAATCAAAATCTTTGCCCAATCAGCGTGAAAGAGATCTCGACCAATGGAAGACTGTTGCAGGATGATGTCACAGGCTAAGTAGTGAATGCAACATAGTTTTGCAGTACTGAAGTGTTAGCGATGACCTGTGTTAAGCATTCTCAGACCGGTGGTGATCTCTCTGTGAAGCGGTTTGCTATTAGTGATGATGATCATCATATGTTTCATCTAGGCTCTGACTTACTGGGAAGATTTGCAAGAACGTTCCCGAAGTGCAAATATGTTAGTTTAAGAGGTGCATTGACATTCCGTTTAACCCCATAAAGGCTAGGGTGATATTTGAAGAACGGTGGTTAGGGCTGGCTTTCTACACTTGACTGTTCTTTTACCTTCGAGTAGCTGTCCCGCGGCCGAGTGGTTAGCACGCTTGGCTACTGATCTAAGGGACCTGGGTTCGAGCCCCGGGTAAGGTATGGATGTATGTGTTGTTTTCCTGCTGAGGTCCTGCTATCCTCTCAGACCTTCTACTATGGCATACAGGGCCGGATTAAGGCCAACTGATGCCCTAAGCACAGCCCAATAATGGTGCCCCCTCGGCCCTTCCACTGCTTTACTGACAAGACATTAAGACTCATTAAGTGCCGAAGATACTTACTGATGAAACTTTAGTCACTCACCATACCAATGAAAGCGTTATTTTAACAATTCAGATTAAAATCAAACACGGGTTAATCCGGCGCTGATGGCAGAAAAACTGACAGCCTCCTGTCAGACCTCTGTGGCAAGCAGCTGCTTGAGGAGGTATTTATTTTTTATTTTTATAGTAACTGAACTGCATGGTGGTGTTCAAGGGTCAAAAAAGGGTGGTCATTAAAAAAAGGTGTTGTTTGTGATGGCGATACTTCAATCATTTCCTTGGCACATCTCAAATAGTGGGCGAGGTCAAATTCACGCACCTCCATCACCTGCAGCTTGTTGGCTCTGAAGTTTGAAAGTAATAAATTTTCCAATGCCGTAAAGGATGTCGAATTAACTACAAATCATACTCCAAGATCACCTAATGTTTAATTGCATAATCAGCGAGCAAAGCTAAGTTTCAGAAAAACCTTACACACACTCGTCAGAAAAGAACTTTTTTCGATTCTGCGTCAGAACTGTATCGGATGTAAAGTAAATCACTTGAGATTTACTTCACATTAACTGTTGAATCAGTTAATGACTACTTCGCAGAAGCCGTAAGAAACATTCATTTAAGCCATATCGCTAAACTTTTTGTGCACGAGGCAGGAGTTGAAGATATACAACACTCTTTATTTAGTAACCATTTTTAGTTAGTATGTATTCAGATGTACGTACCTTTTCATCGTACATCCTACATGTCTTAATGGGACTTTGTTACTAAAAGAACTGTACGATGAAAAGGTACGTACATCTGAATACATACTAACTAAAAATGGTTACTAAATAAAGAGTGTTGTATATCTTAGTAAATATTTCTAATTACGTCGCTATGATTACATCACAGTTAAGTTTCTCACAACATTTACAAACAATACAATGGATTGATGTGTTCCACTGTAATGAGTTTCGCGAAAATCCTTAGAATGACTACCGCTGCTCTGTATCATCATCCAAAAAAAAATGTGCATGCGTCAAGTGAAAGTTTATTTTCTAAATTTTTATTAGTTGCTACACCATAAAGAATTATAAACTTTATACAAAGAGAGTTCGCTTTTACTCCAATGTAGTTTCTGGCGTTAACAAAATACACTGGGCAACAAATTTTCATAAAAGTCATGCCTCTGAGATAAAAGTAGCCATTTCTTAAAGATTTCAAGGTGCTGAACCCGAATATGACAATGAAAATGCCAAATTGTCTACGATTTCCGAGAAATCCGCAATACTTTCTTATATAATAGAATATATAATACATATGACATGTATCGGTAACACTCCTCTCCTATTTCCAACGTCATTTTTCCCATCGCTTGTACAACTACTCAGGATCATCTCTGGCGAGCGTCAAACAATAGTCAGCCAACATTGAAGTGGACCAGTTTCCCTGGTATCGTTTCTCCATCGTTGCAATGTCCTGGTGAAAACGTTCACCGTGGTCATCACTAACCATGCCACAGTTGCCGGGAAGAAATCTAGGTGGGAATGGAGAAAGTGGTTCTTTAAGGACATATTGAACCAAGTTTGTGATACAGAGGCAACATGCCTTTAACCAGTTTCTTCTAGTTGTCGGCCCTGACATTCCCAAGGAATTTAGTTGATGCCAGACAAAATGCATCCCAAGCCTTTTTCTCATCAACCTGAAGCAGGTTGTTGAAACATCTGGTCTCTGGACAGCTCATAGTTCTGAGGACCCACAAATATCCCCTCTTTAATTTTTGATTCGCTGAGTCGAGGGAATTTTCAGTCAAGTATTTGAAAGCTGATGCATTCCGGTCCGTGGCTTTTACGAAGTTTTTCAGCACATTGAGTTTGATGTGTAGGGATGGTAGCAGGATTTTGTGCATTTCTGCCAGTGCTGGGTGTTCCACATTCTTCTCTCCGACCTTCAGAGATTTCCTCTGAGGCCAGTTTCTCTTCACATAGTTCAAAGTCTTTGCTCAGCTGTCCCATTCACATAAGAAACATCAGTACTATATCCCAGCTGCAGACCCATCAAAAGAGCTACTACCTTCAAGTCACAACAGAGATGCCAGCTTAACAGCTGTTTTAGGTTGTCGTAAGTTTCTTTCATGTAGACAGCATGTCCGACCGGAATGGATGGAAATCGATTTCCATTATGCAGCAACACTGCCTTGAGACTCAATTTCGAGGAGTCTATGAATAAGGTCATTCTTGAAGGTCATGTTTGATTCTGAGGGTATTCATCGGAGCAGAACACAAGGTCATCTCCCTTTCTGAAGTAAGGTGCAAACTGCGCATGACGATTTCGAAACGAAGTCACTCGGACATTTTCCTTGAGAAGATTCCATTTTTTAAGTATTAATCCATGTAACTCTGCTTTGGATCGCAAACAAGATCGTTCATTTCTTCTTTGGTGAGAATGTGTTGCGCAAATGACGCACCATGGCAGACGTGTGGATCATCAGTAGACACCGAAGGCTGCAGAGAACCCAATGTCGGTTTGCCTGCCTCCTCATCGTCTGAATCGATTCAGCATTCTTTTGGAGGTTCCGAATGGGAAGGCCTTTGCCCTGAGGAACTGGTTGGAGAGCAGATTGTATATTCGGGTACGATATTATCCACTTCTTTTTCCTTGTGATGCCTCCAGAAACAGGTGGAGCCATGCAGAAGTAGCAGTCATTTGCGTGATTGCTTGGCTCTCTCCAAACCATAGGAACAGCAAACGTCATCGCCACTTTTTCGCCTTTGAGCCACTTCAGAAGATTTCTTGCACACGTACTGCATCATATGTGTGGGGCCCAGGCCTTGTCCTGATCCCCGATGTTGCATCCAAAATGAAACTCATACGCCGATTTTACTATTGGAATGATGGCACTTTTCTGACTTGCAAACGTCACTTCCCCGCAAATGTAACAAAATGTACATGCACTATTAACACAGTTACAAGGCATCACTACTGCTGGATTAAAACTGCAAGGATCACTTGTGTTGTACTTATAACTCAGGGGTAAATGGAGTCACTCAAAAGAATTGTTCACCCTACGAAACGAGACATCACTTACAACTAACGACTGCATCATCTTTTGTTCGTGATCGTATAGCCGCGATGTAATGACTCAACTACAATGCATCAGACAATGATGCAATACCTCTGGAGGTTGTCTGTATTGCGGGCTGATGCAATACAGCACAATATGTTGCAATCAGGAGTTTAAAATACAACGTTGCAAAATGGTTACCTATGTACTCAATGCAGACTGAGTTGTTTATAAATGACAATCTCTGTCTCTCCTAAACAAGAGCCAATCAACAAATTTTATTGTCATTTTCGTGTTCAGCACTTCGAAATTAGTAAAGATTGGCTAATTTCATTTCAAAGCCTTTTTGTGTGTTGCCCAGTGATATGTCTGAAATATACTGTGCATATCACTAGAGTAGAGGTGACGAACAGAAATTGGGGAATATTTTCTAGCGTGTGAGCCAAAAATAGTTATATCGTGGTTGAAACATAAACTTTAAATTACGCCATGATGTAAAGTTACAACCCTGCATTAGTGAGACCACATTACCGAAAATGGGGTTTCGTAGAATAATCAGTTATGATATATGGATCAATGAATTATTTGCAACACTAGCCAGAGATATGTATTTTTCACTCTGTTTCACTCGCGATGTACGAAAGATTAATGTTCACGATAAAAATATTCTATACTTTTTCCCAAAAGTGTAATCCATCAGTTCATTACGGTCTAAAACTAAGATTGCCAAAATAAACATAAGGCTTCCTGAGTACACGACAAAATGAAAAACATACATCACGACTGTATATCAGAATATTTATTATGTCTTTTCCTACTTAGAAATAACCATCAAAGGCTATCTGTCTCTAGAGCTGGCATGTCCAACCTGCGGCCCAGGATAGCTAGTAATGCTGTCCACAAATTCATAAAGTTTACGTGTTTACTACATAAGCTTTCAACATGATTATGTGATTTTCAGCGAGTTTTTAATAACCCACTAGTTTTATATTGCCCTTTTTTTAATTTTATAATAAAAAAGAAAATAAGTGAAGTTTTATTATTTATATACATTAACTATATTGTTGCGAATTTAAAAATGGATAGGCACTAAGCGTGAGTTTCAATAAGTGTATTTTCAAACAAATTACAATGGTATGGATGAAATAACTTACCACCAAACTAACTACTATTATACGTAAGTCAATAACACTTTTTCTGCAGAGCATACAAGACCAGTCTGTTCTACTAAACTACTACCTCTATACTGTCTGTCGTATCTCTTGAATTCCTCCACTTCCGGCGTAAATAATCCTTCATCTTGTGATAAATCACTAAGTTTATCATACTAACAACACAAAATAATCACCCACGCACACACCATAATAAAAATACTTCTTATTTTTACTTGTCGCGCACTGACTCAGATAAACTGCATCATCTTTCACAATACCACGCACTACTACATTACATTTCTCCCATTTTCATTCTTCCGTACTGTTCTAAGTTCCAATTCGTTGGCTAAATTGAATCTCACGTAGAAGCACAGACGAGGGTTCAAGTCACGTTAAATCATGAAGTCACTGTTGCTCGTTCAACTGTCGTAACAATATTATATATTTTATGTGCGGCCCAAAACAATTCATCTTCACTCAATGTGGCCCAGGGAAGTCAAAAGGTTGGACATGCCTGCTCTAGAGTGACCTATAATAAGCCGTTAAATGATATATAATTCTACATCTCGAGGTTTCCCATAATTCTGGGTATTTATTTTCAACTCATGTTAAAAGTAAACATTCAGAACTTTTTTTTCTGTTGTTGTTTTTTTAAATCTTTCCCTGTGAGGGAAAGATTTCACCCGCGGAGCAATTCGACAGCATTACCATTCGAATAGCATTGACTTTTAAGGTCACTGTGCACCGTCTGCCGCGCAAACGTCACGTATGAACGACCTAATTACATATGGACGAGCGCAATTTTTTCGACTTTAATACGTTTGGTAAAAATTATGAGTCTGGTGACAATTTGAAACACACAGACAATTATTCCAGTGTTTCTAATCCACCTTGTTTCGACCTCATCAATAAACTGACTTAACACGCGACTTTACTATGAATGTTACATGGACTGGAAGCAATTTTGCAACATAAAGAACAGCGACCAAGACCTCAGCCAGAACATGTCTTCTCTCGACACATCTGATATTGAACGTATATTTCAAAAAGTAAAACACTGGTATCTAGAGGCGGTTTAAATCTAACGACATATTACTCTTCCTTTGATTTAAATCATCAGAGAGTGTATATAGCGTTTCTATATTAATGTTCCTTCTATTTTAATCATCAGAAAATGTGTATAGCGTTTGTATATTAATGCTGCTTTGATTTTAATCATGAGAGAGTGTATATAGCGTTTGTGTATTAATAATGTTTTGATTTTAATCATCAGAGGATGTATATCCCGATATGGACTTTAATCGCTTTTTTCAGTTCTCACTACCGCCTAAAAGTATTGAAGCTGGGTGTATGACCAGCTGTTGGCCCACTTAACGAAACAGAGAACACTAGATAGTCTGTCCATGACACATCCTAGCAAAAGACGCTGTGGATAGGTTTGAGGAAGATTCTTTAACCCATGGGGTGGTGTATTTCGGGAAAGCACGCCTCCAAAGTTACACTGTTTGGGTTTTAGAAAGATTCTTTAACCCCTGGGGCGGTGTGTTGAGGGAAAGCGTGTCACCACGGAGACATCACACTTGGTGCAAGATTCTTTGACCCCTGTAGTAGTGAAATATCCCATCTTCGATAGTTTTATGCGATATTATGGTTCGGTATCGAGCGTTTATCTAAACTATTTGTGAAACATAATTTAAATCAGAAATTTTAAACCTATATACTTTCTTGATAAGATGTGATTTTAAGGGTAGACAATCTTTCGTTAAGTAGAGCGCACCATTCCTGTCGTGAAGGTACATTGCGATTTTCAACTGGAAACCTTCAAGTCAGCTTTCGCAAAGAAGAAGTAGCCCTGGTCATTCATTTCTCTTAACACCTCAGTGTAAATATATTTCTGCTTTAACACAGACATTTTTATGCAGTGGGAAACAACATACACGGTTCACTTACACGTAAATGTATTTGTACCACTTTTATTCTCCATTCACTTCTTTGTATTAAATGTACCTTTATGTTGAAAAGGTGTCCCATAATAAACGCACTGACTATATTTTGCTTTTTAAACGACCGGTAAGTTATGAATAGAAATATATTACACTTGAACGTGAACGTTAAAATGACGTTAAAATGATTGCATTTGTGCATATTTAATATCGCGATATGTACTGTACATATTTTGCTTTTTAAACACGGATAAATTATGAATAGAAATATATTCCACATATACGTAAACGTATTTGAATCAGTTTTTTTATTCTAGTTGCCGATCAGTTCGTTGTATTATTCGCATCGTGAATGTGGCTTTGTGTTTGATGTCGATTATTTTAACTCCACAACTCGTGTACAAGCATCAAATTATGATTAGAAATATATAAGGTGCAAATATATAATTTCACTTCTATATTAAAACTGTAAATGTAATGCGCATTTAATATCGTTTGCCTCAACAACGGCGTAAATATATAATTCCGCCTCCTTCTATTTAACGCATTTAAATGGTCTTCTAGTATTTAACATTCTTCGGCTTAAACCCTGTAGACTGATGTTTAAAAACTCTTGCCATTTTAAGTTAGTTTAACGCTTCACATGTACCTGTCTTCAGCTGAACAGGTCAAGGTCATACCCCAGTCTAGTAGCTTCTCACCGCAGTCAGCGTCGAAGAGCGTCAGCATTCATTGGTCAGTGTTACTGTGGCATCATGGTCGTTGCTCCACGTGCTCCAAGAAATAATGGGAGAGGCTCTACATCCTCACGGTCTTTCGTTCCTAATAATGATTCTAGAAATTTCATTGCTTTCTCCAGACTTTGGTTTTACTGTTTCTAACTAAGATTTTATAGCAACTTTCCCTACAGAAGATTTGCCGCATAGGGGTTTCTTCACATGTCGATGGAAGGGTCTTGACCGTCTTGATGAACCCATCTGGACCGTCCCTGATGAGTGTTTTTAACAGTGCTTTTGGAGCGTTAGCTTTGCTGACGGGTTTTTTTACTGCCCAGCTGTCTTCAGACTTGTAAGGTTTCTATGCAACGTGTCAATTGGTCCATCACCTTTTTACCCGTGTGACCGCACTTGTTTTTCACTTTAGCCATCAGCTGCGTTTTTCACAATGCTGGTTGTTGACAGTTTACTGCTGTTCCGGACTTGGAAGATTCTCACCTTCGAACCATTAACCATTTCCTAGATAGGAGGTCGACAGTCAGCCTTTGCAGTTCTTATTGTATACTTTATTCTACAGTTGTTTTTACTGCCGTTAGCTTAACATTTTTCGGATACTACACCTGGACCGATTAGCACGATCATCTCACCACTTATTCTGCACTCCCTTTCAATACCGAGATGAGCTTAAAAGTTATGTTATTTTTTTATCTGTTTTGAGAACACCTAACCGATTTGCACGATTATCTCGCCACTTATTCTACACTCCCTTTCAATACTGACATGAGCTTAAGAGTTATGACATTTTTGACCGCTGCTGCAACGGATGCATGGGGTCGTTGACTCCAGATCTTAGCCTTTTGTCCTACACCTCAGTGTCTTTTGTCTGATACGGTTGATGATGTGGTATAACCGACACCTGGGTAAACCTTACAGAAGTAAATCCTACCCACCAGCTTAGCTCTCCACAGGCCAACCAGTAACAAAAATTAGAAGTCCATCCCACTGGTCCTCCTAGCTCGCCACTGGTAGTGTAGAGCAAAGAAATGAGGGTTGTAAACCAGCCAATAAAAAAATTTGGAGCCCCACCCCACAACCCATCCTATGATGCCACTTGCACTGCAGTGGTAGTTAAACATTACTGAATTAGAGCAACAGTTGAACTCTGCACCAACGGTGAAAACCAAATTTGAAGCCCCACCCCAAGCTAGGACGCCACTGATAGTGCAGAGGGAAAGAAATGGGACACATAGTTTAATGTAGAGCCTGTCCAATGTGCCAACCATTGACTACAATGCACATCTGAATGCGAAAAAGAATAGCTTGTTATACAGCAACCAGAAAAACAGGTCTCTCTCTATCGCTGGCATCATTGAACCGATGTCCTAGATCTTGCAGGTTCTGTGGTATACACTTGTTCTCTTAGATAGCCCCAGAGGAAAAGGTCCATGGGAGTCAAGTCCAGTGACCAGTGTAAGGAAGCCACTCCAGGATTACCATATCCAATGACCTGGTGCCCAAACGTTTTAGACAGGAAAGAACATATGTTTCCTGGCTAGTATGGCAGTGCACCATCATACTCGTATCACACACAATGTACCTTGAGGGCAATGTCATCCAACCAGTCAGGTATCGTGTTCCAAGGGATGAGTTGCCAGGAGTCCAGTAATGGGCATTCTGCCTGTTAACGATTCTTTCCCATGTGAATTGTGCCTCATCTGTTTAACAGTGAGGCCTCATCTGTTTAACAGATCTCAGGCAAAAAGGAAAGGTTATCTTCTCAGGTATTTAATACCAAATTGCAGAAATTTAAATGTCTCTGATAATCTCCTGGAATCAAATCGTACATCAATATTGGTGTGCACCATGCTCATGAAGGACAAGCTGCTGTTAAGTCACATGTTTCACTGATTGCTGTGGAACAAGGTATGGGTGAACGAGGACATATCCCAGGACGTCCACTGGATGCACTCGAATACCTAGTCATGTAAGTCTGCCTGAACGTGGATGAGCAGTTATGCTGCTGGTCTCTCCAAGCTGTCAAACAACCCTGGAAATGGTCGCTGGAATTAAATATCGATCAGCTGGAAAACGAGTGGCAATGCCACCATGCATTCCCGGGCATTTCGTTGACACTCGCCATGCAACAGCACTGATTCACAATAGTGATCGTAGGAGTCTCCCACCATCTGAGTCTTCAAATGTTACACCTACTCACCTAGAAGTGCTAAATAACGTACTGTCATGCCGGATTTTTATCTTGCGGGTGGGTGCTATTTCACCGTCATCATGAACATACGTTTGTGAATCTGCAGCATTGCACAATATTTTTCTGTATCTAAGCATCGAGTGTACATTTCTCATCATCGGCGTTTATAGCCTTCCATCCATTCATTTCTTGAGTACCATATGTCGTTTCCTACTACAATAAACTGACGGTTATCTGGCATATATGGGGAATGGGGGTTGCTGGTCAGATGAATTTGCCAGTTGCATGAAAATAATATTTGGCTTCTATAAAAAAAATTTATAGACGGGTTTTTTAGGTACAATCTTTTATTCAACCCTTTTATTAAAATAAAAGTTGTTGAAAGCAATGATAATAAAAATCAAGCATTCCTTTAATACATATGCAATTACACTATCTAGATAAAAAGTATCTTCTACCAATGGATTCGCCCATATATGCCACAGCCATGGCCCAAACAGGTATAAAAGAATGCACGTGATATGATAAACCTCATAGACATGCATGAACAGGAGAATGGGCAGTACAGTACAGCTCAATGACTTTCAACGTGGCCCAAGTCACATGATGCCAACTTAGCAGCAAGTCAGTTCAGAACACTTCCACCCTGCTGCAGCTGCCCCAATCAACTGTAAGTGATGTTATTCTGAAGTGGAAATGCCTAGTAGCCACAATAGCCCAATCGCGGCACATTAGGCCATGTAAAACGACAGAGTGCCAAGTGCTATAGTGGGTAATGCAACAAAATCGCCTGTCCTTGGTTGCAACACACCACCAAGTTCCAAAATGCCTCTGGGAGCAACACCAGCCACCATCATAACAGTTCATTACGGCTGAAGGAAATGGATTTCCATTGTTGAGCATTAACACATAAGCCTAACATCAATAAAACGAACACCAAGCATCGATTGGAGTGGGGTAAAGCACAGTGCCAATGGAGCAGTTGGGTTGGGTTGTTTTACCTCTGAGCGGCACTTTTTTGCACACCATGGGCTAAATGGCCAGGTCAATTCGGGGTCCACCCCGAAGGCTCAGAGAAGGTTGGGGGGGGAGGGGACACACTGGAACAGCTGTTGGGAGACAGATGGTAGCCTCCCGTCAAGGCCATCCAGCGTGTTCTTTAACGTGCACAGGGTATGGCTCTCCCACACACGGGGCCACGGCTTAACGTCCCATCCGACGGACGGCGGCCTTTCCAAGCCAATGGAGAAGTAGTAGTAGAACTGCATTCTCTGGTGTGATGCTTCGCCATCTGGCAGTCCAACAGACGAGACTGGGTATGGAGGATGCCAAGTGAACGCTACCTGCCTGTGTTGTGAAGTTTGGTGGAGGAAGCATCATGCTCTGGGCTGCTTTTCATGGTCCGGAGTGAGCCCCCTAGTTTCAGTGAATGGGACTCTGAACGCCGTGACTTGACATTCTCAACAGTTCTGTGCTCCCAACTTATGGCAACAGTTCAATGAAGACCTTTCCTGTACCAACATGACAATGCTCCTGTCCACAAAATGAGGACCATGCAGAAATGGTTTGACGAGATGGGTGTGGAAGAACCTAACTGGCCTGCACAGAGCTTTGATCTCAACCCCATCGAACACTTTTGGGATAAATTGGAACGCTGACTGTGAGCCAGACCGAATTGCCCGCCATTAATGACCAGCCTCACTAATGCTCTTGTGGCAGAATGGCAAGCAATTCCCGCAGCCAAAATATAGTGGAAAGCTTTCCCCACAGAGAACATTTGTTAAAAAGTTAGTTGGCTGTTTTTCAACTTTTTTTTGGAATCATTTACAAATAAATTTAAAAAAACATCTCCTGCCAGGTCGGCCCTAAGGTGCCCCAAGTGGAAAGCCCCCAGGTAGGCCCAAGTGGAAAGCCTTCCCCACAGAGTGGAGGCTGTGGTAGCAGAAAGTGTAGAACAATACGATATTAATTCCTTTCCTATTACCGGGAGAATGTAGATGAGCGAGTGTCCAGATACTTTTGATCACATAGTGTATCTGAAATATAATTATTTCTGTAAGCATTTTAACATTTAATGAATGTCTCAATTCGGGCATTTAACAAAAAAATATCCAAGTCTTAACACTATCCAAGTTTTTAAACTTTGGGATATAAAGCGTATGCTGCAGTTCTATGCTTTTTTCACTTTCGGATTAGACAAGACCCTTGAAGCTTTCCACTTTGTGCTTTAATGTCATAGATCGTTGATGAACTAACATTGAATTCCTTCTTACATACATTGCAAATTTCGCCCTTTTGCATATTTAAATTTTTTGTTTCAAAATCAAAACACGTTTTCGCTTTAGTTATTGCGAAGTATTCTTCTTTGACAGCATTACAAATTGAGGGGTGAAAGATTTATGATAAAGAGGACAATATGATCACAAATTCAACTTTCAGCAAATTTAATGGCCAGTAATGGAACTAGCGTGCATATCGTGACATAGTGTGAATGTAACAATGAGTGAAAGATGACGCCAGCACCAGCGGGAGAATTACTGCATGCATTGAAACTTATGCCTGACAATTCCGGGTGCTTCAGTACTGGACAACTGGGAGTTTACAGTATTTAACATGCTTTACATCTTTGCAACTTACATTTTATCTTTCTTTGTTTCAGAGTTTCGTTAACTGCCTAAGTTTGTCACTAGGGGTAGGAGTGATACAGTCGCTATCATTCGATCGGGCATGGTCAATTTCGTATAGAACCACCTAACATTTGCACCTATAGGACCATTTGTTAAAAAGTTGGTTCGCTGTTTTTCAATTTTTTTTTTTTTTTGGGAATCCTTTGCAAATAAATTTAAAAAAAAACATCTCCTGCGAGGTCGGCCCTAAGGTATTTCGAAATGTGTGCAAAGGAATATTTGGCTGCCCTCCTTTCCAATACGCAAAAATTTAAACGAAATTAAATAATGCAAATTTTTCCAAATAACAATAACCCACAATAAGGCCATGAAATGAAAATAGCCAATCTTTACTAATTTCGAGGTGACAATAAAATTGTCGATTAGCTCTTGTTTAGGAGAAACAGAGATGGTCATGTGTAAATGAGTCAGTCCGCATTGAGTACATAGCTAACCATTTTGCAACGCAGCATTTTGAACTCCAGAATGCAACATATTGTGTTGTATTGTATCAGCCAACCATACGCACAAACTCCGAAGGTATTGCTTCATTGTCTGATGCAATGTAGTTGAGTCTTGACATCGTGGCTTTACGATCGCGGACAAAAGATGATGCAGTCGTTAATTGTAAGCGACGTCTCGTAGGGTAAGCAAGTCTTTTGAGCGACTCCCACTTCCCCTGAGTCATAAGTGCAACAGAAGTGATCCTTGCAGTTTCAATCAGCAGTAGTGATGCCTTCTAACTGTACCTTCTAACTGTGTGCAAGAAATCTTCCGAATTGATGGAAAGGCGAAAAGGTGGTGATGCCGTTTGCTGTTCCTATGGTTTTTGGAGAGAGCCAAACAATCACGCAAATGACTGCTACTTCTGCATGGTTCCACCTGTTTCTGGAAGCTTCACAATGAAAAAGAAGTGGACAATAGTGTACCCAAATATACAATCTGCTCTCCAACCAGTTCCTCATGGCGAAGACCTGAACCTCCAAAAGAATTTTCCATTAATTCAGATGATGAGGAGGGATGCGAACTGACATAGAGTTCTCCACATTCTTAGGTGTCTAACGATCATCCATTCGTCTGTCACGGTGCATCATCTGCGCCACACATTCTCGCCGAAGAAGAAATGAACAATCTTGTTCGCGACCTAGAGCTGTTTAAAAAAGGGAGTTACTTGGATCAAGACTTAAACAACGGAATCTTCTCAAGGAAAATGTCCGAGTGACTTCGTTTCGAAATCGTCATGAGCAGTTTGCACCTAACTTCAGAAAGGGAGATGACCTTGTGTTCTGCTCCGATGAATACCCTCAGAATCAAACATGACCTCCAAGAATGGCGATTATTCATAGACTCCTCGAAATTGAGTCTCAAGGCAGTGTTGCTGCATAATGGAAATCGATTTCCATCCATTCCGGTCGGACATGCTGTCTACATGAAAGAAATTTACGACAACCTAAAACAGCTGTTAAGCTGTTTTAGGTATCTCTGTTGTGACTTGAAGGTAGTAGCTCTTTTGATGGGTCTGCAGCTGGGATATAGTACTGATGTTTCTTATGTGAATGGGATAGCTGAGCAAAGACTTTGAACTATGTGAAGAGAAACTGGCCTCAGAGGAAATCTCTGAAGGTCGGAAAGAAGAATGTGGAACACCCAGCACTGGCAGAAATGCACAAAATCCTGCTACCATCCCTACACATCAAACCCAATGTGATGAAAAACTTTGTAAAAGCCACGGACCGGAATGCATCAGCTTTCAAATACTTGACTGAAAATTCCCTCGACTCAGCGAATCAAAAATTAAAGAGGGAATATTTGTGGGTCCTCAGAACCATGAGCTGTTCAGAGACCAAATGTTTCAACAACCTGCTTCAGGTTGATGAGAAAAAAGTTTTGGATGCATTTTGTCTGGCATCAACTAAATTCCTTGGAAATGTCAGGGCAGACAACTAGAATAAACTGGTTAAAGGCATGTTGCCTCTGTATCTCAAACTTGGCTCAATATGTCCTTAAAGAACCACGTTCTCCATTCCCACCTAGATTTCTTCCCGACAACTGTGGCACGGTTAGTGATGACCACAGTGAACGTTTTCACCAGGACATTGCAACGATGGAGAAACGATACCAGGGAAACTGGTCCACTTCAATGTTGGCTGACTACTGTTTGACGCTCGCCAGAGGTGATCCTGAGTAGCTGTACAAGCGATGGGCAAAGTGACGTCGGAAATAGAAGAGGAGTTTTACCGATACATGTCATATGTAGTATATATTCTATTATATATCTTATTATATATTCTATTGTATATTTGGGTACACTATCAGGATTTTGTGCGTTTCTGCAAGTGTTGGGTATTCCACATTCTTCTTTCTAACCTTCAGAGATTTCCATTGAGGCCAGTTTCTCTTCACGTAGTACAAAGTCTTTGCTCGGCTGTCCCATTCACATATGAAACAGCAGTACTTCGATATCCCAGCTTCAGACCCAGCAACAGAGCCACTACCTTCAAGTTACAACAGAGATGACAGCTATACTTGTTGTATTGAAGACATATATCGCTAGAGATTATCCTGAGCAGCTGTACAAAAGAGTTAGGCTGATGGCACTTTTCTGGCTTGCAAACGTCACTTTCCCGCAGATGTAACAAAATGTATCTGCACTATTTGCACAGTTCAACAGCTATTTTAGGTCGTCGTAGGTTTCTTTCATGTAGAAAGCATATCCAGCCGGAATGGATGGAAGTCGATTTCCATTATGCTTTGAAACACTGCTTTGAAACTCAATTTGGAGGTTTTCTTGAGTAGTCGCCATTCTTGAGGGTCATGTTTGATTCCAAAGTCATCTACATCAGGTCATCTATATCGGAGTAGAACACGAGGTCATCTTCCTTTCTAAAGTAAGGTGCAAACTGCTCATGACGAGTTCGAAACGAAGTCACTCGGACATTTTCCTTGAGAAGATTCCGTTGTTTAAGTCTTGATCCAAGTAACTCCCTTTTTTAAACAGCTCTAGATCGCGAACAAGATTGTTCATTTCTTCTTCGGCGAGAATGTGTGGCGCAGATGATGCACCGTGACAGACGAATGGATGATCGTTAGACACCTAAGAATGTGGATAACTCTATGTCAGTTCGCATTCCTCCTCATCATCTGAATTAATGGAAAATTCTTTTGGAGGTTCAGGTCTTCGCCATGAGGAACTGGTTGGAGAGCAGATTGTATATTTGGGTACACTATTGTCCACTTCTTTTTCATTGTGAAGCCTCCAGAAACAGGTGGAACCATGCAGAAGTAGCAGTCATTTGCGTGATTGTTTGGCTCTCTCCAAAAACCATAGGAACAGCAAACGGCATCACCACCTTTCGCCTTTCCACCAATTCGGAAGATTTCTTGCACACGTACTGCAGCATATGTGTGGGGACCAGTGGCGGCTCGCATATAGGCACTGTGGAACTGCAGCAACCCCAATTTCAACTTGATCCGTGGCCGAGTGGTTAGCACGCTTGGCTACTGATCTAAGGGACCTGGGTTCGAGCCCCGGGTAAGGCACGGATGTATGTGTCGTTTTTCTGCTGAGGTCCTGCCATCCTCTCAGACCTTCTACTATGGCATATAAACTGACAGGCTCCTGTCAGACCTCTGTGGCAAGCAGCTGCTTGAGGGGGGATTTATTTATTTTATTTTATTATCGATAACATTTAATATAATGAGTCCTTTTTTCTTTAATTCTTTCTTTATACTTGTACCGGCGAGGTGTTTGACTGTTGTGCGCATGCGCACATAGGAAGCTACACGCGAGGCTGCAAGGGAGAGAGAGCACTGTCGTTCCCACAGTGCCGACCCTGGCGTGCTGGTTGAAGGTAGTTTTTTTTTTACTCCGCGTGTGTTGTGCTTAAAAACCATGTACCATATTCTTGAATGTGATAAAGTGTAGAATTAGATTATTATCCTGCTTCCAGCTATTCTATTTGATTCATTTTTTTTTTCGGTTTTTTTATTTAACCGAAAATTTTAACCATGGCCTTGCATCCCCAAGAAATAAGTTCTGTGACTGTAAGTGAACTTTTTCGCAGCTGTCTCTCCATGAGAAAGTTGCAGTTAAGAAAAGAGGTCGTTCAACACCTGATATTCTAATATCTCAGCCAGGCATAAGCAACAGCAAGAAATATATTCGTAGCTTTAATTCTGAATGGTACCAACGGAAAAGTTGGCTTTTCGGCTGTGAAGTAAAAAATGCACTGTTTTGCTTCCCGTGTTTGCTGTTTGGAGGTGATGTAACGTGGAAAAAATATGGTTTTAGAAATATAAACAAAATGAAAGAAAAAACTGAAAAGCATGAGAAGTGAAAGAAGCACGTTGATAATGTAGTTTCACTGGCACTTTTAGGAACCGTAAGTATTAAGGAGAAACTTAGTGAGGCATACAGACTTTCAATCAATGAGTATAATATAAAGGTTAAAAAGAACAGTGAAATTTTGTCCAAAATAATAGACTGCATTTTCTTTTGTGGAAACTTTGAACATGTGACATGAATGAACGTGGACATTTGAACGTGGACATGATGAAAAAGGCGATTCAATAAATCCAGGGGTATTTAGAGGATTAATAAATTTTGCATCTAAATTAGATTCAGATTTAAAGAATCACTTAGAAACCAGTGCAGTCTTCAGTGGTGTTTTTAAGACCATTCAGAATGAGATACTTGACTGCCTGCTACAAATATACCATGAGGAGTTAAGGACGGAAATTAGAAAAGCTTCCTTTGTAGCTGTCATGGCTGATAACATAACAGATGTTTCGGAACACACTCAAATGGTCCTTGTTCTACGGTACGTATTGAATGGAGAAATATTTGAGCGTTTTTGGGGATTCTTTATTCCAGAAAATCAAACTGCAGATGGCATATCAAAACGTATTTTAGAACAATTGGACATAATCCTTCAATGAAATGAACAAAAACTGATAGCTCAGACATTTGATGATGCAAATGTCATGAAAGGCAAAAAAGCAGGAGTTCAAGCAAAAATAAAAGCAGTTTATAGTAATGCACATTTCATTCACTGTTATGCACATCAACTTAATTTAATAATGAGAAATGCAGCAAGTATTACACGAAACGCAAGAATATTTTTCTCTAACATTCTGGCTATTCCAACATTCTTCTCAAGATCACCGCAACATGTGTCCATTCTCAAGAACCATATGGAAGTCAGCATTCCACGTCCATCTTCTACAAGGTGGAACTTCAACATACGGACCATAAACAGAGTTCATGAAAATTTGCTACCTTTAAAAAACTGCCTTACTGAAATTCAGTCAACATGAAATGCAGATCAAACCATTGCAGAAGCGACAGGAATTTTAAAATACCTGAATGATGATAATTTCATGTTTTGGTTAGAGCTTTTTCATCAGATTATGCCTCATGTTGAAATTATTTACAACCAAATGCAATCTCGAGAAATTAGTGTGTTTAAAGTTAATGAATATATAACAAATTTCAAAACTGCTATTTTAGAATTGAGAAACTCAAAGTACTGTGAGAATCCTTCAAAGACACTCATGGCAGAAAATAAGGAAGTGTGTGACTGTATATGTGTTGATATAATGGACAGATATTCTTCTACTAAACACTTAGTAGCTGCTAAATTGTTCAACAAGAACTGCTTCACTAGTTTTAAGAATGAACATACCACAGAAGAGATAGTAATGACCACTGAAGCATATCCCATGATTGACAAAGGAAAGCTTGAAACTGAACTAAAAGTATTCTATTGTAGGTCTGATATTCATGAATATTACAAATTAATTGAGCTGCTGAAATTTATTTTGGAAAATAATCTAGATGATGTTTTTAGTGAAATTACGAAACTGATAAAAATCCTATTGACAATTCCCATGACTACATCAGAGGCAGAACGCTGCTTTTCAACATTAAAAAGACTAAAAACTTTTCTAAGAAGCACTATGAATTCGGAAAGACTAAATGCGCTTGCAGAGTGCTTTCAATGGAGAAAAATTTCCTCAGTTGTCATCCAGAGATCAAGGAGAAAATTATTGATCTTTTCGCGCAAATCAAAACAAGAAGAATGGATTTCATTTTTAAATGAATAGATTAAGCTTGAACTGTAACAATTTAGGTTAAAGTAAGTAAAAAATGTTTGATTTTGTTCTTTTAGGATTTTATCAAGTTTCTGAATAAATTTTCTTTTTATACATGTTTGTTTCCTTTTACACAATTTTAAAACAAAGGCTAAAAATTTTCTGGAACAGCACCCCCACTAATTTTAGCTACGAGCCGCCACTGGTGGGGACCCAGGATCTTGCATCCAAAATAAAACTCATATGCCATTTTCACTATTGTAGTGATGGCCCTTTTCTAGCTTGCAAACCTCACTTCCCCACAGATGTAACAAAATGTATCTGCACTATTTACCGAGTTACAAGGCATCACTACTGCTGATTGAAACTGCAAGAATCATTTGTGTTGTACTTATGACTCAGGGGTAAGTGGGAGTCGCTCAAAAGACTTGCTCCCCTACGTCACTTACAACTAATGATTGCATGATCTTTTGTCCCACGATCATAAAGCCGCGATGTCATGACTCAACTACATTGCATCAGACAATGATGCAATACCTCCGGGTTGTGTGTATGGTGGGCTGATGCAATGCAACGCAATATGTTGCAATCTGGAATCTAAAATACAGCGTTGCGAAAATGGTTACCTATGTACTCAATGCAGACTGAGTCTTTTATACGTGACCATCTCTGTCTCTCCTAAACAAAAGCCAATCTACAAATTTTGTCATTTTCGTGTTCAGCACCTCAAAATTATTAAAGATTGGATATTTTCATTTTAAAGCCTTTTTGTGTGTTGCCCAGTGTAATAGGAGAAAAAGGAGATTATTCTTAGCTTCCTTAGTACTAAAATGATTATAGATTCTTACAGAATATTATAGAGAAATAAATTCAATACAGAATAATTAAATAACAGAATAATTAAATAACAAAAAATACCAAACGTAACATCATTTTTTTTCTCTTATGTTTATCTATGCTGTCTCTTTTGAGATTCCAACAAAAATCTGTTAACATTGTAGGCATCCACTTCGCTTCATATCGCTTTTCAATTGTTGAAATATCTTTGGAAATCTCTCACCGTGTTCATTGGAGACGTCACTGCAGCTTTCCAGAATGTAGTCCAGATGTGAATGCAGGAATTGCACTTTCAAAGACATGTTAAATCCTAAATCCCGAGATGCATGTAGCATTTGGTTTACTATTTCTTTATAATCTTTAGACCTCTTTTTTCCAAGAAAATTGTCTGTAACTTTCTTAAAACATGGCCAAACAAGTTTCTCTTTCTCTGTCAGAAATTCTTCAAATTTGACATCTTTCTTCAACACTTCTTATTTAAGGGCCAACAAACACGCCCTCTTTCATCTTTGCTTCTGAAAGACGAGTGAATTTTGTTGTTAGGTAAGCAAATCCTCTACCACATTTATCCACTGCCTTGACAAATTACTTCATAAGTCCCAGTTTTATATGAAGGGGAGGAAGAATCACGTCCTCATAAGCTATAAGTCACTGCTTCTGTAAATATTTTGCTCCCACTCTCCAATTACGTATTGGCCAAGTTTTCAAGTAATGGGATGTTCTGTCACGACTGTCCCATTCACAAAGGAAACAAGGAGATTTTGTGTCCCTTGTTGCATTCCCAATATCATAGCAATGATTTTTAAATCCCCACATATTTTCCAATTGAAATCCGTATATTTAAGGGATATGAGCATTATATCTAGAATCTCATAGAATTCTTTTGCCATACTAGCTTAGGCAGCTGGAACAGATGGCATTAAATTACCATTATGTAGTAAAACTGCCTTCACGCTAGTTTTGGATTCCCAATATCATAGGAATGATTATAAAAAGTCTCCAATTTTGTGGGTCATGAATAAAGCCTAAAGCTGTCATCAAACGGGCAACAGAAAGTCAGAAAGTCAATCGGCCATCATGTGAGAAGAATGCAACAAAATTCTTATCTCTATTTCTATATAAAGTTATACTTGTACTAGGTTGGAGAAGATTCCATTCTTGCAACCTAGAGCCCAGCAGTTCAGCATTTTGTTTACTTAGCCCTAGATCACGAACGAAATCGTTAAGATTTGCCTGAGTTAAAAAATGTGGAGTTGAATCCATGGTAGTCTCGTAGGAAGGATCACTTCTTTCTGGGGGTGATTCACATACCTCACTCTCTTCACCAGTACTTTCTTCATCTTCTCTTTCCTGACTTGGAGTTAGTGGAACTGGCAAAATTTTAAAATGTGGTACTTTTCGTATTGCAGAAGTTGGGATAATCGATATGTCACTTCGATTTTCTGCTGCTAAAGCCTATATATAATCATCTTGATACTAATCATGCAGAAGTAGCAATCTGTGGAATGGTCTTTTGGTTCCCTCCATATCATGGGTACAGCAAATAACGGTGCTACCTTTACCCTTCCACCAATTTATTAATTTCATATAGCAAGTTGCACAACAAATGTGAGGGGCCCACTGCTTATCCTGATCTCGTATTTTACATCCAAAGTAATGTTTGTATGCTCTCTTTGTGATGGTGACATTTTTCTTGTGTCTTGCAAAGGTGAACTCTCCGCAAATATAACAGAAGTTGTCTGCCTTATTTTTATATTTTGCACGGGGCATTTCCTAGAATACAAAATTAAAAAAAAAACAGATTAGAAGTATTCACAAACCTGTCATGTTAACTACACAAATATTGTCATAAAATATCTTTACATACCCTAGAATACAGTTTGAAAAAAACTGATGTTAATTTCACAAATATCTTGTCACTTATACGCTTTGAAAATAAGCTTGACAGAAGCAGACTAGTAGTTATCTAAACCAGTGGTTCTCAATCTTTTATGGTTCACGTACCCCCTGGAAATGTGTACTTAACTGGCGTACCCTTTGTATAGATAGATAAAACTATAGTTATAGTATAACAATGGGAATAAAATAAAACATATATATATACACACATTAAATTTTGTATTCATAAATTACATATATCGATAAACACAAAAAATGACATAAACAATTCAACTAATCTTATAATATTATAAATATTTTACTGAGTAATCGACTTCTGAGCTCTTACGGCGTGCCCCAAAAATTTCACCGCGTACCCCACGTCGAGAACTCCTAATCTAAACTAGAGGTCCTATATAGGTAGAGGTTGGCCATCTCAAAATTGGACGCCATGTTTTCTCATCGTTCGGATTATTTGGCGTGCAAAGCTGAATGGTATTGCACGAATACTTATGGATTCCGGAAAAAGGCAGGCTAATATTTGATACAGATTTCAGTGCTCACGATTGGAAGCAGTTTAGAAAACGACTAAAAGGGAAAAGAAATTTTTAGGGCTTTTACGTTTATAAAAAAAAAAGATAATTTCGCTTTGTTGTCTACCGTCTATCCGTCTGTAGACATCGAACTTTTTTGTTTATGCAGATAAATAAAAAATTATTTTTGTGTTGGATAGATATTAATTAAATATTACAATTTGCATTTTTCGAATCTCCCAAAAGTTATCCCCAAAAAAAGAATCTCTCCAAAAACTATGCCCTCTAACGGTGGAAAAAGTTGAAAATTCCAAAATATCAAACGAACATAACCAAACGATATAGTTATGCTAGAAATTTGAAATTTTGGTATTGAAATGTGAAGTCTACGAAGTTACCATTGGCTACAATCACTTGACCCGTTAGACCCATGGGGGGTGGGGGGTGAATGCAAATTTTTTTTAACAGAAAATTTTGTGTTTTCAGAGATAAATTAAAAATACTTTTTGGGTTGGACAGGAATTGATGAAATATTACAATTTGCATTTTTTAATTTCCCAAAAGCTACAATTGCGCCCTCTAACGGTGTAAAAAAAACAAGAAATTCAAAAATTTAAAATAAATATTGCAAACGATGAAGTTATGCTAGAATTTTGAAATTTTGGTCCTGGAATGTGACAGTCTTGAAGATTCCATTGACAATAATGAGTTGACCCCTACGCCCACAATAGGTAAGAAACAGAATTTTTTTGTAAGAGATAATTGAAAATCTCTTTTTAGTTGGTATTAACGAAATTCGAAAACGATCTCTTTATGGTAGAAATTTCGGCGGTAGCGTTCTGTTTTGATAGAAATTCAACTGACAGCAATGATCTGCCCATTATTTTCAGAGGAGTGGGAGAATAGCAACTTTTAGAATTTGAGAACTAAAAGACAAATACTTTTTATGTTGTATAATTATTAGTAAAGTAATACTATGTGCATTTTCCCCCATCATACATTAAAAACAATAAAAATAAATAATCCCTCAAGCAGTAAGCAGCTGTTTGCCACAGAGCTCTGACAGGAGCCTTTCTATTTATACACCATAGTAAAAGGTCCATGAGAATGGCAGGACCTCAGCAGGAAAATAACACGAAAACCCATAATTAAAACTTTTAAGAAATGAAAAAGTAGGCAAAGGAAGAACTTCATTCTCTTTGAAAACGAGATTCCCATATGCGCCAGAAGCGATATGCGTTCTTCTAGTTATTTTGCACATTCAGTACCCTCTGGCAGTGGAAATTCGAACAACTGCATAATAGTAAAATAAACTATTAATATTTTATTAGTACCTATAAATACAAAAAGTTTTTTTATTCATCTCTTAAGGCAGAAAAGCTGCATTTTACCAACACCCCCTTGCTATAATGGGACAGAATATTACTGTTACTGTAAACCACTTGACCATTACATTCTATGACCAAAAATTTAAATTTCTATCATAAAAAGATCGTTTGCAATATTCGTTTAAAGATCTGGTATTTCCAGCTTTTTTCAACCGCTAAAGGCCGCCTTTCGAGTTTTTATTTACCGCCTTTACTATTTTCTAACAGTGGAAATTCCAACTGATTGGAATTTGAAAAATGTAAATATTAATATTCTATTAGTACATCTAAACCCCCCTCCCCCAAAAAAAATGTTTATCTCTTAAAATAAAAAAGTTTCATTTTCGCACCTCGGCCTTGTTGCCGTTGTAAACCTTCTGACCATAACACTGTACTACCAAAATTTTGGATTTCTAGTGTAAATAGTTTGTTTGTAAATATTCTTTTTAAGTTTTAGCATTTTCTAGCATTTTCCACCGTTAGAGGACACTCTTGGAAGATTTTAAAATTGCAAATCGCAATATTTCTTCGAAATCTAGCTAACCCAAAAAGAATTTTTCATTTATCTCTAAAAGTAAAAAAGTTGACTGTCTATAGACGAACAGACAGGTAGAAAGACAAACAGACAGACAGACGAACAAATATTGGCATAAGCAGACAACAGAATGGAATCATTAGCTCGTTTTTCAAACGAACCTTAAAATAAATTATTTTTTGGTTTTCAGTTAGCTCCTTTCACTTTTGCAGCCGATTGCCGTCTTCTGATGGAGTTTCTCAGAAAAAAATAATATTCATTAATTAATTTGTATGAGTGGAATTTTTACACCCAACTGCAGCTCAGTAAGGCTTGATAAAATATGGAAGCTTTTATAGGCAAAAAAAAGCGGTAGAAATATATAAAATTGTAAAAACTGAGAGTTTTAACTAGGTACACACACTAACTCATAGGCTTTCGTCTCACGGTACGACAAAACATGGCGCCCATAAACCACGTGACACAAACAACAAATGACATCTCGATGATTGACAATAGTCAATCATCGAGATGGCCAGCCTCTAACCATGGAGGTAGGAAGATAAGGAGAGGCCCTAACGTGCTTTCCCTGTGGAAGGAAAATGATGCTTACGCAGCATTGCGGTAGCCATGTTGTTGCATTCAAACAAACCGTCTGCCGCTGCAATCAAGCCTACTTACACTCAGTTTTACTGTGCGATTCGTGCAGCCCTAAGCTGAACAGGCTGCCAAAATACAAATGTCGACAAAAATTAGTATAGGTGAGTAACTACTGATCAATGTTTTGAATAGAACAACATGGCTGCCGTAGCATCATTTTCAAGTGCTTAGGGCTCCTCCTCTTATCTTCCTACCTAAAAGGCCTCTAACTATAGGACCTCTAATATAAACTATGAATATAACATTGTTGTCAACATGTGAGTATAAACTATTGCAAACAAGTCAGTGTTACCAACATTTTTGATGTAACGTTTCCTGATTTTTCATTCCGAAAGTATAGTGCATATAAGTAATAGTGTGGCAAACGTCAATAGCCCAGCCTTAAAAAGTGGTCCAAATAATGGTCCCCTACCGACAGGGGAACTAGAGTCACATCATAACTTCGTACATGCGCAGTGAAAAGATATTGGTATAGTACCGTTTTACGCCAAATTACTCCGCCACAAGTAGTTCTAGATACGAAAAAAGTACTTCTACATAAAAAATGATATCGCGAAACATTATGGGCATGAAAAGACATGATACACTATAAGTAGCTAAAATATTCGTTAGTTTCCTCCAGAAATTTAAATATTAAGAATTAGCTTACATAATAAAAAAATTGTTTAATTCGGGTGGCATCCTCACAAATCCCATTTGTACATGTCTACAACCATTTTCATTTCCTAAGTATAAAGTGAATAAACCTTAATTTGATTTATTTAGCATAATTGATCGTTTATAGAAGTTTCAGGGCACTTGTAAATTTCAGTGTTGCTATGTTTAACGTTATGAAAAGGAGAGAATTATATAGTTTATATTTGCTCGTATTTTACCTCACGTGACATTTAATACAATTTCAAGTACAACTTGCTGAATACTGTGTCGCCGTGGCTAAAATATAAAGTGGCAAGGCATGATCGCGTCCGTTGTACTTTTAAACGTAGTAAGGTTTTTGCATGCGGCATCTTGAAACGATGGGAACCGCTAGCCTCACGATTGCAACGAACAGTTTTAAAAGTATTTTTCTCAGTATAACAACTTTCTTTTGCACAGTGCAGTTAAGATGAGAATTTTTAAGAGTAATATTTAGAATTTTAGATTCTACTCAAATGTAAATAAATTACTGAGGTTTTGTTTTTACGTTTAAGAACATTCAAGTCTAATATGCATTGTGGGTACGGTAAAGCTGTTATTGGTTCCTGTCAACTCCATGACCTATGTTCCAGTACTTAACAGTAATAAAATGCTGTGGCATTAAGCACTGGATGGTAACAGTGTTTAATAATCCTTCATCCTTTCCTGGACCACTTTGTAAAAGGGGCCTCAGCACCTTTATCATCTGCCCCAAAAGCAAAATTCAATTTTGGATGTTGTAAGCAACGACTGGCGGGATCAGGACCATAAAGTGCTGGTTATCCCACATTTTGGCAATTAGGTTTAATGGCTCGCAGGCCGCCTAGATTCGTTGAAAAACGAAAAAAAAAAGAAGCAAAGGGAAGCTGCTATGTCGTAAAAAGTGTTAGAGAGTATTGGGGAGTAGTTAAAATATCTTCCATGATGGAGGGTGAAATATATAATGCTTTTTGTGGGACATGCTATGAGTTGGTGCCAATAAGGTAGATTTTAGCGTTTGCGTTGCGTTAAACAACGTAGCATAACTACCTAGGAAATGGGATGGACTGTAGTTAAAGGTATGGGATTCAAATAGTTATAAATTTTTAATGGTGTGGGGGTTCCTACCTAGGAAATAGGATGGACTGTAGTTAAAGGTATGGGATTGAGATAGTTATAAATTTTTAATGGTGTGGGGGAGGAGGGGTCTGTGGTCTTGAATAGGAGTGGAAATTTGTGCCCTGGGGGGGGGGGCTACGATAGAACTTTTATATTCTTTAAATCCTCTTGCATTGGAGGGAGTTAACTGTAGAAATGGAATTTTTTGGTGTGTGGGGGAGAAGGGCCTATAATTAACTGTCCTTAAAAATTTTAAAATGTGCCATTAATTTAATGGGGATGTGAATTAAGGTATATGGGGGTAAGGAGATGGTTGTTAGCCAGTTAGATTAGCAATAATAATGAAGTGGAATGCAGTGAAGTAGACTCGAAGGGGTCCAGTGCAAACTGTATTCCATGTGAATTAAAGGATATTTGATACCATAAATTTTTTTTTCCTTAAGTGAGGTTTAAGGGGGTTATGGGGGTCTTTTTATGACAAATTGGTGTATTCAGAGTGGTGAACTGGGGGTTGTGGGTTGACCAGGGGTAATAAAAATTTTAATTAATCGATAGGTTAGAGCATTTTAATACATAATAATCATGATACTAATAATTTGCAGTATTAAAATGATCTAACCTATCGGTTAATTCAAATTTTTATTATTTGAAGTATATTTTATAATTTGAAGATGTGACAACATACGTACTAATATGTGATGTTTGGACTCGCCAATTGCGATAGAAGTCCTGGCGTAGATATCCTTGTAAATTGCAAAAGCAATTTAAAATGTTATTTGGCTAAACAAGAAAGAATAATTATGATACTAATAACTTGCATTCTTGTTTAGCCAATTACAGTGTTTTAAATTGCTTTTGTAATTTACAAGGATATCTACGCCATAAGATTTCTATTACAATTGGCGAGTCCAAACGTCACATGTTAGAACATATGTTACATCACGTGTCATTCGAAGAGTTTACCAAAGAGCCAATCAAAACGATCACTTCAGCGCTCTGATACATAAAGAGGTATGCGGTTTGTTTTGATCGAACGGCCATCAATTTTCTTCATTTTAAAAAAGTTCAGTTAAAATACTTAGGAATAATGTGCATTTGAATGGTAAAATTATTGCATAAACGCTTCTATGTGTAAAAGTCATTGAAAAGCGAAACGTCCATAGAGGGTAATGTTAACAAGGCAAGAATATCGTTCCCAGCGCCCTCTACTGGTATGGGACACTTTTTCTGCCAGATTTTAATAGGCGAATGGCACACTATACTTATAGGCACTAAACCCCAAGTAATATTATGAAATTGATGTGTTATATCTCCATAACTCTAAAACTAGCCCTGATAGGCCAATTCTGATCTCAGATTTTAATTTCTCACATCAAAATACTTTAGGAACGCAACAGTTAACCCAGGCTTGTCCAACCCGCGGCCCTGGACAGCTAGTAAAGCGGCCCACAAAATCGTAAAGTTTACGACAAAAGCTTTCAACATGATTATGTGATTTTCAGAGAGTTTTTGATATCCCACTAGTTTTATGTTGCACATTTTTTCATTTTAAAATAAAAAACAAGAAAATAAATGAATTTTATTATTCACATACATTAACTATATTATATATTTATGTGCGGCCCAAAACAATTCATCTTCACTCAATGTGGCCCAGGGAAGTCAAAAGGTTGGGCACGCCTGATCCTGACGGTTAACCAAAGAAAATTTTCTCTCGTAGAACAGTGTTATTTTTACAACTTTCTTCATAAAATATTGTTTCAATTGTTTTCAAACGGGCATAAACAAAATTCGCATAAAATGTTTACACAGTTTCACTAAACTGTGTAACATTCAACTAAGCTGTTCTGAATATGATTCATTTTTCTTCTCTATTGTGATATAAAAGCAGCAAAGAAATAAGAAAAATTAAGAAATAATATTGATAATATTGGAAATATTTCTATTCTTAAGAGTTAAAAAGGGTGGTTGAAATTATCACTAAAAATCGCTATTCGGGCGGAAATAATGACGTCTTCACGGCAGTCGTGGCCTTATGTTAATGAAGTTCACAGCCAAACTCCGGCTTTGAGACAATGAGTTCAGGCCCACAAGAAACAGAAGAAATTCTAATAGGAAGCCGATTGTGCACGGTCTGTTATTATTCATTCAAAGCTACAGAAAAAACACCTGCCTATTCCTTTAAATAGTTGTATAATAAGTTTAAACATAAATTTTGCAATTTTGCTTTTCAGGAGTCTGCTTAACCGTGACCCCCCCCCCCCTCCCCCATTTTACAGGATGACAGAAGTAAACTCTTCCGATGCACTTTGTAGAGGACGATTACTCCAATTAATTAGCATTCACCCGTTATCCTAGGTGAAACCACAGATTAGCAGGTTTTTACACCCGTGCTTAGGTGTGCTTCTTGATGTGCTGTGCCATATGTCGTACAAGAAGGTGAAATAAACGAATGAATGATAGTAGAGGACAGTATATTTATCAAAGGTATGGAGACACTCGCTCATCCAAAAACTCCCAGTAATAGGAAAGGAATTAATATCGTGTTGGTCTACTGTTTGCTGCTATCACAGCCTCCACTATATGGGGAAGGCTTTCAACTAGATTTTGGTACGTTGCTACGGGAATTGTCTGTCATTTTGCCACAAAAGCATTAGTGAGGCCAGTCACTGATGTCGGGCGATTCAGCCTGGCTTGCAGTTGGCGTTCCAATTCATCTCAAAGGTGTTCCATGGGATTGAAATCAGGGCTCTGTGCAGGCCAGTCAAGTTCTTCCACACTCATCTTATCAAACCATTCCTGCACAGTCCTTGCTTTGTGGACAGGGCATTGTCCTATTGGTACAGGAGAGGGTCTACACCGAACTGTTGCCATAATTTAGGAGCATAGAACTGTCGAGAATGTCATTATAGGTCGTGGCCTATTCACTGAAACTTGGGGGCCCAGCCCAGAGCATGATGCTTCCTCCACCAAATTTCACTTAATAATCAGGCAGGTAGCGTTCACCTGGCATCCTTCACATCCAGACTCATCTGCCAGACTACCACCACTCTAATCGACGCTTGGCATTAATCTTAATGTTAGGCTTGTGTACTACTGCTTGGCCATGGAAACCCATTTCCTCCAGGTTGCTTACAGAGGCAGGTTTGAACTCGGTGGTGAATGTTGCGACCAAGCACTCGGCAGTCCCACTCTGTCATTTTACTTGGCCTAAGAGGTTGTGATCCTAGGCATTTCCACTTCACAATAACATCACCTACAATTGATCGGGGCAGCTGCAGCAGAGCTGAAATGTCCTGAACTGACTTGTTGTTAAGGTGGCTACTGTAATCGTGCCACATTGAAAGTCACTCAGCTCTGCCGTAGAGCCCATTCTTCTATTCATGCGTGTACAAGGTTTTCCAAGCCACGTGCATCCTTTTATACTTGTTTGGCTGGTTTGGTGTAATTTATTCGAAAACATTTGTTCGGCGGAAACTTATTCGATGGAAATTTGTTCGATGGAAACTTTTCGACGGAAATTTGTTCGAAACTGAAACTCGTTCGGCAGAAATTTGTTCAAAATAAAATTTCTTCGAATGAAAGTTGTTTGAGCAATATTTTGTCTACAGTTTGAGAGGCCAATAGGGGCGTTCTCCTCAATAAGGTGTTTTCTGCTTTGTTACTGGAAGATTATCCGAGAGGGAGTGGATCAGGGAAGAGCGGTGACAAAAGAGGCCTCATTTTAGATTAGGTAGAGTAAAACACTTGTTTCCAGTGTTTTAGTCTACCTAATCTAAAACCGAAAAATTAAGGAGAATTACCCACCGTTTTAGTCTACCTAATCTAAAAAGGTACCGTTTAATTCTTTTCAATTTTCATTATTCTTATAAGCTAGGCCAAGTGGTTAGCACACTTAGCTACTGATCTAGGGGACCTGGGTTCATGCCTTGGATAAGTGCCATGATTAAAGGGACCTGGGTTCAGCCTTGGATAAGACATGGTTGTTTGTGTTGTTTTTCTGCTGAGGTCCTGTCATCCTCACAGACCTTCTAGTGTGGTTTATAACTTGACAGGCTCCTGTCAGACCTCTGTCAAGTCATTCCGAATTTTGTCAACTGCCCCTAGTTTTTGCCAACTGCTCCTAGATTTTACCAACTCCCTAAGTTTTGTCAACTCGCCATAATTTTACAGAAAAAAATCCTAATTTTTACACATCTTCTGAATTTTGCCAACTCCCCACGATTTTGCCGACTGCCCCTAGATTTTGCCAACTCGCCATAATTTTACAGAAAAAATCCGAATTTTCACATGTTACCCGAATTTTGCCAACTCCCCACGATTTTGCCAAGTCACTCCGAATTTTCCCAACTGTCCCTAGATTTTGCCAACTCGCCACGATTTTGCCGACTGCCCCTAGATTTTGCCAACTCGCCATAATTTTACAGAAAAAAATCCGAATTTTCACATCTTACCCGAATTTTGCCAACTCCCCCCGATTTTGCCAAGTCACTCCGAATTTTCCCAACTGTCCCTAGATTTTGCCAACTCGCCATAATTTTACAGAAAAAAATCCTAATATTTACATCTCACCTGAATTTTGCCAATTCCCCACGATTTTGCCAAGTCACTGCGAATTTTGCCAACTCCCCAAGATTTTACCTAGTCACTCCCAATTTTGCCAACTCCCTAAGATTTTGCCAACTCACCGGTATTTTACTGTGGCTTCGAATTTTGCCAACTGCTATAAATTTTGCCATCTCTCCATTTTCCAAACTGCCTTAGATTTGCCAAGTTGCCTCAATTTTGACAATTCTCCTTAATTTTCCAAAAAAAAAAATTACAAATTTTCACAACTCAACTAGATTTTACGAAGTCGCTTCGAATTTTGCCAACTCAGTTACTTTGGGGGGGAGCCTCCCCCCATGACTACGCCCCTGCTCTCACTAACACCACAATAACGCCATAACATCCCTAAATGTCACGAGATGCACTAGTCACACTTTCATCATCATCATCATCCTCAAGCGGCCATGGCTACGGAGGTCCAACCAGAACAAGCAGTTTAATTCTCCAAGCATATCTGTCCTGAGCTACATCTGCTGCATCCGGCCACTGTATACCAATTCTAACAAGGTCCTGTTTGACATTGTCTGCCCACCGCATCCTAGGTCTCTCCCTCCTTCTGAGGCCTCTAGGCACACTGTTCATAACCCTATTCGCCAATCTATAATTATCCATACGGGCAACATGGCCAAACCAGCGGAGTCTCTCTCTGCACAATATGCTGCTTAAAGGAGGTTGCAGACTCCTTTGCCTAACCTCATCATTAGTTACAAAGTTAAACCACCTAATACCCAAGATACTGCGTAAGCAACTAGAATCAAAAGCATCTAGTTCCCTGTTATCTTGTTTACACAGCGTCCAAGTTTCACTACCATAACTAACCCTAGAAAGAACCAAACTATTATACAGTCTAATTTTAGTCTTTAGGTGTATACGCCTATTTCTCCACAATCTCCACAGATTCTTAAAAGTCCCGGCAGCAATCCCTATTCGTCTGTTAATCTCATGCCGCACATCACCAGTATCAGTTACATAGCTCCCAAGATAATTAAACTGTGACACCCGCTCAAAACTGCAACCATTCAGATTAACTGAATCACAGTCTGCCTGACCAATTTTCATCACTTTAGTTTTCTCTCTGTTTATAACCAAACCTACTCTACTACCAGTCTCATCAACAGCTCGAAAGAAAGAGTTCATCTCATCAACATCATTTGCCAAAAGGGCTAAATCATCAGCATAATCTAAATCAGAAATTTTCGTATCTCCAGCCCATTTAAGGCCAAAAGCTTTCCCTTGAAGTGAATTTCGCATAACATAATCAACAACCAAACTAAAGAGAAAAGGAGACAAAATGCACCCTTGTCGAACACCAGAAGTAATGCTAAACCAATTGCTACAAGACTTACCAACTCTCATACATGACTCAGTGTTATTATAGAGAGCGTTCATTATGTTAACTAACTTGTCTGGTATACCATATGATCTCACAATCAACCACAAATTATGACGATCAACAGAGTCGAAAGCCTTTTTGAAATCAACAAAGCTAGCAACCAAAGGTTTCTGAAATTCTAAACATTTCTCAGAATCTGCCTATCACACTTTCAACATTTATTTTAATGGTAAAGGTATTCCTCATCAGGTGCACCCCTCATCAGGTGCACAGACTTTTTGATCACCCTGTATTTTCAAGATACCGACAAAACTGATGTATTCAAAATAATCAAAGAAATGAGCCCTCAGAAAACCTGGGTCAACTCAGGGGTCTATTTTGGGTCCATTACTGTTCTTAATATATGTATATTAACTACTTATTAGATATCAATCATATACGTATAAAACACATAAAAATATGTAATGAACAAATTTCAAATGCTATAATAGCTAAGCTAATAAACCTATTTGATCAAGCTTATATCCCAACCATGCTTAAAACTTCTGTAATAAAACCAATCTATAAATATAAAAAAATAGGATATTAAAAAATCTTAAATTATGGAGATACGTAGCTGATAAAATCTACAGTTATCTTTACAAACTTAATCTATTACACTAAGCTCAATATGGTTTCCAAAAAAATAAGATTTAGCAGCTTACTTTTAGAGAATTTTGCTGATATTGTCAATGGCAATTTAAATACAGGTAAACTCGCATGCTGTATCTTTTTAGATTTAAGTAAAGCCATCGATACTTTGGATTCCAATATTTTGCTCAGAAACTGGAAAGAAATGGCATTAGAGGTAAACTTCTCAGGTGGTTCAAAGATTATTTAAATGATTGATACATTACCACCAAAATAAAAGACTACAAGAGCTCTCCTCGGGCTTCACGGTATGGCGTACCTCAGGGGTCAATTTTGGGTCCATTACTGTTCTTAATATATGTATATTAACTACTTATTAGATATCAATTTTCTGGATTTTCCGATGATATTGTATTATGTCAATTATGATTATAATTTGGAGTTATTTACAATTCCCAACATGATCTTAACGAAACAACAAAATAATTAAATTTTTATACTAGGTGAGTGGATATACATAACCAAAGTTCTGTATATCCACTCACCTGGTATAAAAATTACAATGGCAGAATCTATCAAAGCTCACTCCAATACATGTATAAGCGAAACTCATTTTCTGTTGATAAAAAGCAATGACTGTCTGTCCAGACTTAGAACAGGTAACATCATTTATTTAGGTTTAATTATTGATAAGTATTTCAGATGGAAGACCCATATTAATTATCTTTGTGATAGGCTAGATGTGCCTATATATAAAATAGTGTTCTCACTAACGTATGCGTCTTAGTGTACAAATCTTTATGTGAATCTATTATTCCTTATAGCCGTTCTGTGGCAGAGTGGTTAGCGCGCTTGGCAACTGATCTAAGGGACCTGGGGTTCGAGCCCCGGGTAAGGCATGGACGTTTGTGATGTTTTTTCTGTTGAGGATCCGCCATTCTCTCAGACCTACTGTAGTGTATAAACTGACAAGCTCCTATCAGACCTCTGTGGCAAGCAGCTGCTTGAGGGGATATTTATTTATTATTCGATATGGCTTATCATTCTAGATTCAACTTACTCCTCTCACATTGGCCACATTTTCAGAATACAAAGCAGTATTTTAAAAACAATATTGATTTCTCACCCTACTGGAAACTTCAAGCTCAAGAAGATATTTTAAGCTAGCCATTCGACGAATTATACAAGTATATCATAATTCTAAAATATTACTTTAGTAGACTTCAAAACTGAAAAAAAGCTTCCTACATCCAGCAACAAAGTTGAGCACTAAGGGATACTACTCATTGCCTAAAATCATTAACTATGGTAAAAATACCTGAGCGTACCAAATGTCATTTATTTTTATTTCAATGCCACGATATCTATTACAGCTTAAAAATATGCCATTATCAAAAAAAAAACAATTTTTTTTCGAAAACATGGAAAATTAATATTTCGTTTTTTATATTTTACAAATGATTTTTTTTTATATTTTACTTATTTTTATTTCATAATCATCTACATTGTGTGATATCACGTACAATTTGTGATTGCAAATTATTTCATTATATACAATAGAACCGATCCATATAATGTAAAATTTCCTGCAGATAAGCCCCTGTCTTCGTAGGATCATAATCATGTATGTATTATTTCATTGCTTTAAATATGACATAAATGTAATGTAAAGAAATAAGAAAATAAAGATTATAATATTCATGTTTTCTTTAATATTCAAAATTCCCTAAAAAATTGCTTTTAAACAAGAAACAAAACCTCAGTATTTTATTTATATTAGAGTCGAATCTGAAATTCTAATATTACTCATACAAATTCTCGTCTTAACTACACCGTGCAAAAGAAAGTATTTTATTGAGAAAAATACTTTAAAAATGGATTTAAAATTGTTCCATACAGTGCTTAGAGATGCCACAAGCAAAAAGCACACCATCCTATGGTAAAAATACAATCGGGACATTCGATAGTACCCAGGGCCGTGATGGTACTTTGCCTCATCATCATATTTTTGCCTGCTTATTGCTGAATATTTTTAACTGCTTATAGAATATCTTTTTTTTTCCATATGCACAATGTTTTGCGATATTATATTTTGTTAAACTACTTTTTCCAATCTACAACTACTTACGGGGTGAGGGGAGGGGATAATTTGACGTAAAACGAAACTATATCAATGTCCGAAACAAGAAATTCAATTCCATTCCTTCTGTCGGTAGGGGACACTTTTTTTTACCACTTTTTAATGGCTAGGCTATTGACGATTGCCACTTTTACTTATAGAAACTATAGATTGAAGGTACAAAAATCAGAAAACTTTATATTCTTTGAAATTGAGTATTGACTCAGATGCTACATGCATTTTTCTAGTTCTTTTATGAGAAATATAAAAATATTTTTGGGTTGGATAAAAACCATTACATACATACAAAATCCTCATGCAGCCGTGGGTACGGAGGTTCAACTAGACTGTAATCTTGCTCTCCAGATGTCTCTTTTGAGCTATAGCTGCAGCATTTGGCCACTCTATGCCAATTCTAGCAAGGTCCTGTTTGACATTGTCTGCCCATCGCATCCTAGGTCTCCCCCTTTTTCTGATACCCTTAGACACACTTCATAATCCTCTTTGCCAATCAGCAGCTAGGCATACGTGCAACATGGCCTCTCATGGCAATGCAGTCTCTCCCTGCACAATATGCTGCTCAAAGGAGCTCAATGACTCCTTCTTCTAACCTCATCTTTACTTACAAAGTCAAACCACCTAATGCCCAAGATGCTGCGTAAGCATCTAGAATCAAAGGATCAAGTTTCTTGTTATCCTGTTTATAAAGGGTCCATGTTTCGCTATCATAACCAACTTTAGAAAGAACCAAACTATTATAGAGCCTAATTTCAGTCTTTAGGTGTACACGCCTAATTTTCCTCACTGTCTATAGATTCTTAAAAGCCTCAGCGGGAATCCTTATTCTTCTATTTATCTCATGCCGCACATCACCAGTATCTGTTACATAGCTCCAAAGATAATTAAACCAAGACACTTGCTCAATAGCACAGCCATTCAAAGCAACTGAAGCACCATCTGCCCGACCAATTTTCATCACTTTAGTTTTTTCACTGTTCATCACCAAACCTACTCTAATAGCACCAAACCTACTCTCATCAACAGCCCTAATGAACGAATTCATCTCCTCAACATCATTAGCCAACAGGACCAAATCATCTGTATATCTAAATCAAAAATTTTGAAATCTCTAACCATTTAAGGCCAAAATCTTTCCCTTTGCGAAAAATTTCGCATTACATAATCAATAACCAAACTTAAAAGTACTCCACTAGCAATGCTAAACTAATGCTAACTCAACTAGCAATGCTAAACCAATCGCTGCAAGACGTACCAACTCTCACACACGACTGTGTTATTAATGATAGCTCTCATTACGCTAACTTATCAGGCATTCCATATGATCCAATCGAAACATTTCTCAAGAATCTGCCCAAGTGAAAATATTTGATCAATACATCCCCTACCACTTCTGAATCCACACTGTTCATCATGCAGTTGTCCTTCAACCAAATTCTTACTTCCATTAAGTATAATCATGCAAAGAACTTTACCTGGAACATAAAGTAAATTAATTCTATAATTATCACAAGCAACTGCGGTCACCTTTTCCGAAAATTGGGACAATGATATCTCTAATATAGTTCCTATAAGCATAGTGTGGCATTCGCCTATTAAAATATGGCAGAAAAAGTGTCCCATACCAGTAGAGAGCTCTGGGAATATTCTTGCCTTGTTAACTCTATGGACGTTTCGCTTTTCAATGACTTTTAAATATAGAAGCGTTTATGCAACGATTTTACCATTCAAATGCACATTATTCCCAAGTATTTTAACTGAACTAGTAAAGCTTAGAGAACGCTTGAGCAAGTATATTTTTTTAAAAAGAAGAAAATTGATGGCCGTTCGATCAAAACCGCATACCTTTTTATGTATCAGAGCGCTGAAGTGATCGTTTTGATTGGCTCTTTGGTAAACTCTTCGAATGACACGTGATGTAACATATGTTCTAACATGTGACGTTTGGACTCGCCAATTGTAATAGAAATCTTATGGCGTAGATATCCTTGTAAATTACAAAAGCAATTTAAAACACTGTAATTGGCTAAACAAGAATGCAAGTTATTAGTATCATAATTATTCTTTCTTGTTTAGCCAAATAACATTTTAAATTGCTTTTGCAATTTACAAGGATATCTACGCCAGGACTTCTATTACAATTGGCGAGTCCAAACATCACATATTAGTACGTATGTTGTCACATCTTCAAATTATAAAATATACTTCAAATAATAAAAATTTGAATTAACCGATAGGTTAGATCATTTTAATACTGCAAATTATTAGTATCATGATTATTATGTATTAAAATGCTCTAACCTATCGATTAATTAAAATTTTTATTACCCCTGGTCAACCCACAACCCCCAGTTCACCACTCTGAATACACCAATTTGTCATAAAAAGACCCCCATAACCCCCTTAAACCTCACTTAAGGAAAAAAAAATTTTATGGTATCAAATATCCTTTAATTCACATGGAATACAGTTTGCACTGGAGCCCTTCGAGTCTACTTCACTGCATTCCACTTCATTATTATTGCCAATCTAACTGGCTAACAACCATCTCCTTACCCCCATATACCTTAATTCACATCCCCATTAAATTAATGGTACATTTTAAAATTTTTCAGGAGTTAATTATAGGCCCTTCTCCCCCCACACACCAAAAAATTCCATTTCTACAGTTAACTCCCTCCAATGCAAGAGGATTTAAAGAATATAAAAGTTCTATCTTAGCCCCCCCCCCCCCCAGGGCACAAATTTCTACTCCTATTCAAGACCCCAGACTCCTCCTCCCCCACACCATTAAAAATTTATAACTATCTCAATCCCATACCTTTAACTACAGTCCATCCTATTTCCTAGGTAGGAACCCCCACACCATTAAGAATTTATAACTATCTGAATCCCATACCTTTAACTACAGTCCATCCCATTTCCTAGGTAGTTATGCTGTTGTTTAACGCAACGCAAACGCTAAAATCTACCTTATTGGCACCAACTCACAGCATGTCCCACAAAAAGCATTATACATTTCACCCTCCATCATGGAAGATATTTTAACTACTCCCCAATACTCTCTAACACTTTTTACGACATAGCAGCTTCCCTTTGCTTCTTTTTTTTTTTCGTTTTTCAACGAATCTAGGCGGCCTGCGAGCCATTAAACCTAATTGCCAAAATGTGGGATAACCAGCACTTTATGGTCCTGATCCCACCAGTCGTTGCTTACAACATCCAAAATTGAATTTTGCTTTTGGGGCAGATGATAAAGGTGCTGAGGCCCCTTTTACAAAGTGGTCCAGGAAAGGATGAAGGATTATTAAACACTGTTACCATCCAGTGCTTAATGCCACAGCATTTTATTACTGTTAAGTACTGGAACATAGGTCATGGAGTTGACAGGAACCAATAACAGCTTTACCGTACCCACAATGCATATTAGACTTGAATGTTCTTAAACGTAAAAACAAAACCTCAGTAATTTATTTACATTTGAGTAGAATCTAAAATTCTAAATATTACTCTTAAAAATTCTCATCTTAACTGCACTGTGCAAAAGAAAGTTGTTATACTGAGAAAAATACTTTGAAAACTGTTCGTTGCAATCGTGAGGTTCCCATCGTTTCAAGATGCCGCATGCAAAGCACACCTTACTACGTTTAAAAGTACAACGGACGCGATCATGCCTTGCCACTTTATATTTTAGCCACGGCGACACAGTATTCAGCAAGTTGTACTTGAAATTGTATTAAATGTCACGTGAGGGCAATACGAGCAAATATAAACTATATAATTCTCTCCTTTTCATAACGTTAAACATAGCAACACTGAAATTTACAAATGCCCTGAAACTTCTATAAGCGATCAATTATGCTAAATAAATCAAGGTTTATTCACTTTATACTTAGGAAATGAAAATGGTTGTAGACATGTACAAATGGGATTTGTGAGGATGCCACCCCAATTAAACAATTTTTTACTATGTAAGCAAATTCCTATTTAAATTTCTGGAGGAAACTAACGAAACATTTTAGCTGCTTATAGAGTATCATGTTTTTTCATGCCCATAATGTATCGCGATATCATTTTTTATGCAGAACTTTTTTCGTATCTAGTACTTGTGGCGGAGTAATTTGGCGTAAAATGGTACTATACTATCTTTTCACTGCGCATGTACGAAGTTATGATGAGACTCTAGTCCCCCTGTCGATAGGGGACCATTATTTGAACCACTTTTTAATGGCTAGGGTATTGACGATTGACACATCATTACTTATAGGCACTATAAATAAAAAAAATTAAATACCTCCTCAAGCAGCTGCTTGCCACGTAGGTCTGACAGGAGCCTGCCAGTTTATATGCCAAAGTCGAAGGTCTGAGAGGATGGCAGGACCTCGGCAGAATAACGATACATACATCCATGCCTTATCTGGGGCTCGAACCCAGGTCCCTTAGATCAGTATCCAAGCGCGCTAACCACTCGGCCATGGGACGGCTATATAGGCACTATACCTCTAATAAAATCCTTAGGAACACCTTTGTCGTAAAAAAATATTCAAAATTTCAGTCAGCCATATGACAACACAAATGTTCCCAGCTCTAAGCAATTCAGTGGCGATTTCGTCCACCCCTGGGGATTTATGCAGTTTTAAATTAGAGATGGCCAATGCGACTTCGGAATGTGATATAAGGCCATCATAAAAGCCAGTAATGCATCTATCTTATTACAAACAATGGGAGTAGAAATAATCACATAATTTAGAACATCGCTGAAATGTTAAGCCCACCTAGCCATCACAGAATTCTCACCTTCAACCACCTTATATTTATCCCTCAATCCCTGTGTACCTGCCTGTTCCTTCCTACATAAAACATCACATAATTTAGAACATCGCTGAAATGTTAAGCCCACCTAGCCATCACCGAATCCTCACCTTCAACCACTTTATATTTATCCCTCAATCCCTGTGTACCTGCCTGTTCCTTTCTACATAAAACATTAGCAATCTGGTACAACCCTCTGCTTTGTCAGCCAAGCTATCAAGCCAGATTCTTATCAGCTGTTAACTGATCCTTCTCACATTTACTAAGCTCGTTGTAATGTCTTGTTAGGGTTTGTAGGGTGTTGATTCATATTAATTCTGCATTTCCTTGTTTCATAAATAAGTTTCATAGCCTTATCACTCAAATAATTTTGTTTCCTCTGTTCCCTTTTACCCAATAGAGTAGTTTATACTGATCCCATTCTTTCTCAACTTCAGCAATAAGCAAACCACGATTGTCATACTGACTAAGTAGCCTATCATGGTATGTTTTGGCTATATCTGGATCTTTCAGAACTTCAGTGTTGAAGCTAATTTTCTTGACCTTAGCACAACATTTCTTAAGCTTCAGCTGCAAGACACTTTTGGCCAGGAAATGGTCAGACCCAATTTCAGCTCCCCTGTATGATCTGATATTCGTAAGTGAACTGGCCCATTTGTAGTTAATTAAAATATAATCTCATATTCCTGTGCAACTCACCAGGTGAAACCCATGTATATTTATAAATGTCCTGGTGTTGGTAGTACGTGTTGGTTATTCATAAACCATTAAGTTTACTTACCTGTAGGAGACTTTCCCCATTGCCATTGGAACTACCAATGCCAAAGGGACCTAAAACTCCTGCCCAAAGATTAGAGTCAGTACCAACTTTAGTATTGAAGTCACCTAAGACAAAAGAAATATCTCCTTTCTTCACAGAATTCAAAATATCCTGAAGCTGGCTGTAAAACGTATCCTTCTCGTTCTCATCCGAGGTCTCTGTGGGGACATAACAACAGATGACATTCAAGTCTTTAATCTTTGTTTTAAATTTTGCTCTAAGAAATCTTTCATTAATGCAGTCACATCCTAGAAGAGCATTACTGGCGTGTCTGCTGAGAAGCAAACCTACACCTTGGAGATGCTTTCCATCCTCCCTCCCTGAAAAGAGAATTTTAAAGTTATATTTAAGTTAAATTTATAAAGTTTTATTATTTTACCTTTACCTGTCCATCTGGTCTCATGCAAGCCTAGAATATCCAGGTTATAGCACTGGAATTTCTGCGTGAGGACATCAAGAGAATTATCTCTTATGTCCTTACGTTCCACGTAAGTGATTAATAAGTTTTTTAAAGAAACTAGTATAGAGATAGGTTGTGCCAACAATATCAAACAGCCCTTTGATCACAGGCATGGGGGCAAAGACCGGTTCCCCCTCCGCTAAAGGCTGAAGTCACCGATGCTGGTAGGAACTTCAGGCACCACCTTTTCAAGAGCCATATGGGCTGCCTGAGACACATTCTCCAGTTTAGGATTGACGATGCCCAACTAGCTAAGTGAGGTTCAGGTACCTGTGATGGCCTCTGATCACGATTATCCACCAGCTGATATAAGGTATTCCATGCCCCTATTCACCTAGGGCTGGCAACCCAGAAGCAAACAGAAAACACAGCTGCAGATTCTCCCTCAACAGAGGCCCACCAGTGTAGCAAGTCCAGGATTCATAATAAAGTCATAAATCTATAAGCAAGTCGTCTCGTAGGTATAAATGGTCAGCACCAGGACTCTTGACTCCTCAGCAGACTTGGAAAAAAAAAAGAGAAAAAAGTGGCCATAGATGACCAGATCAGTAAGCCATACTGAACTAGCCGCCCTCCCTTTCCGTTCCCTTCCAAAAGAGTATCTCTTTTGAAAGGTACCAACTGCCTGCACCACGAGAAGGCGGAGTCGGACATTAGGCGCTAGACCTGGTTGGTTATGTGCATCATCACTGGGGATTGGTACACAGCTCTCCTTCCAGTTTATGCCTAGCTAAGATTCGCATTTTACGAATCTTCCAATATTTTTAATTCTCTCTGTTAAGAGGCCATAAATTTAGAAAAATGCATTTTTGGAAGGATATCGTAATGATGCATTGATCTGATGATTTGAAATTTTGACAGTAGTGTGATGGACAATGAGTTTACATCGAAAGCATCTATTTCCCCCCCTTATCCCAAGAGAAATCCTAAAACAAACATTTTGCGTTGAGATCGAAATGAAAAATTCCTTTTTGGATTTATTACCTATATTAAATATCACGAATTGCATTTTCCGACTTTAATTTTCCACCTTTATAAGATGCTAAAGTGATTAGAGTGGTTGACTACTGATCAAAGTGACCTGGGGTTCAAGTCCCAGGCAAGGCATGGAATTTGTGTTCCCTTTCTGCTGTCTCACCTTATTCACAGATCTTCTTTATGTCGTATTAAACTGACAGACTCCCGTTAGAACAACTTTTAAAACAACTGCCTGAGGGGAAATTTCATGTTTTTCCTTCTCTTTCAAAGAGATTTCCATACCAGCCAGAGAATGTTGAGTTTTTACCTCTGAGTGGCATTTTTTTTTTACACAAAATATGCTAATCACAAGGACCCCAAGGCTCAGAAAAGGTTGGGGGGACTCATTGGACAGCTGTTAGGAGACAGATGGCAGCCTCCCCTTAAGGCCATCCATCATGTTTTTTAACGTGCTTAGAGTATTGACTCTCCTGCACAGGGAGATACATTCCATCTGATGGGCAGCAGCTTTTCCAAGCTCATTAGTGTCCCCTACTGACCAATGGTAGGATGGGGGAATTTGAGGTGATAAATATAAACACTGTCCCAGTTTGGATTCAAACCTGGTACCTGCAGATTACGAGCCTCCCCCGCCCCAATAACCAGAGGGGATATATTATTCTTCTAGTTTATTTAGGTAATTAGAAAGGCTACTAATACAGTATTTTTAATTAGCTTTCTTATCATTCACCATTTCAAGCATTGTTTCACATTATTTCAGAGTTGTTTTTTCGGTACATAAATATTTTTTACATAAAATGAATTAGGGTTGAAATGAAAATATATAATTTACAGAATAAAATAAACTACAGAAGTATCCAATCGAGTAAGTGCACTTTTGAATACAATAGTAACATTTTTCTTAAATTACGTAAAAAGCAGTGAACCATGGATTACCAGATTAAAAATGATTCATTGTATCAGAAACATAAACGTAACAGGGACTGTTCATAAAGTGGCCATTGAGTGAAACAATCTCAATTAACATATTAATATAAATATCTATTCTAGTTTGGTAGCAATACTAAAAATGAAAATTTTACAAAAAATATTTCAAGATTTCCATATGAACGAAAAATTTTCATTGATAGGGAATTCTTGCAATATTTTCTTGTAAAAAATGAACATCCACAAATCAATTGGTAAAAATATTAAATACTCTAGTGCAGTGGTTCTCAACTTTTTATGCTTCACGTACCCCCTGGAAATGTGTAACTGGCGTACCCCTTGTATAGACTGATAAAACTATATAATTATTGTATAACAATGGTTCTTTTTTACTTTGTTACTAGATCTAGCGACTTTTGAGCTCTTACGGCGTACCCCACGTTAAGAACCTCTACTCTAGTGTCTACCAGTTATGTATCCAGGAAGTGGCTCTGGCATACTTCACACACCGGCTTTCGCGATAGCCACTGCTACTACAACTAAGATGCTTTTAGCCATCAAACTATGCTGGAGTGGTTTCATTCTTTGCCTCCGGAGCAGGCGACTTATAATAAGCCTTAACGAAAGGAAAATCCGGAAAAGTGCTGTCTCAAGGTATATGTAAATAGGTATTTGAGCATCTATTCAATCAAACTTTCTAGTAATACCATTTAAATGTGATGGAACGTATATAGGATCTAAAAGGGAAATATTAAATTCCTGGATAAAAAATTTAGATAAAGAAATGAAGACTATTTATATTACTGAAAGAGGAGCAGCGAGATATGCTCAACAACGAATGGATGGGAGAGGAAATATGTCCTAAGTCTCAGTGGTATAAAAGACGAGAAATTAATTACTAAAACAATGATTTACAACAATAATCACAAAAATTTATTATAACAAAACAATTTACAACTACTTCCTTTCAGCATGGGATGTATGATTAAAATTAAATATAAAAAATACAATTTGATAAAACACCCTGTTATTGAAACATATTCAAAATAATTATTCTTCCAGAAGGTCAAGAGAATTTAAATTATCAGGAATATCCACATTACTCTTATCAGTCTATGACTCCCCACTAACTATAGTCCTGAATCCCAGGTGGTTGCTCAATCTGATCACCGTTTATTCCGCCACTCTATATATTTTCTGCAGTTAAAATCAAACATAAAATAATGGCTTTTTTGTGGGTTTTTTAAAGGGCATTTGCTTACTGTGCTTTTTAACTTTATTCAAAATCGCAATAACATAAAATCACACATTTATTATTGTGGCTTCAGGTTGATATGGTTTATACACCATTTGAGTACTGGTTGCCACAGTTCTATAAAAAGTTCATCCATATATTATTATGCATTTCTACTTATTCCATAAAAAACATCCATATATTATAATGCATTTCTACTTATTTCATAAAAAATTAAGTGTTTAATTTGGTTAGAACATGTTTTCTGATCTGCACGTTTATCAATGAATTCCAGTTATGTTTAATAAACGTTTAGGTCAAAACTATGCAAAAAAACAAAAAAATAATGTAACATGAAAATCATTAGTTATAAAACAAAATTGATGAAATGAGAACAAATCACAAAAAGAGCTAAATAAATTCTTTATGGAGAAAGATAAAAAAAAAGCCTTCAATTTCATGTACAAATATATATATATTTACACAGAATTTTAACATTTATAATAATCAACTATAACATCAATAATATACATGCAACATAATAATTTTAACAATGTTAGTTGCACTGTATCATGTCACAAAAAAACTGACATATCTCTCATTATTTTCTAATCTTTTAATAATTCAGCATGGATATTTTACTTTTAAACAGTGCATACATTTAAGGTTGGTTGCTTTACATCTGAGCAGCACTTTTTTTGCACACAATGGTCTAAAGGGCCAGGTCTGAGGGATCGCTGAGAGAAAGTTGTGGGAGGGGACCCACTAGACAGCTGCTGTGAGACAGACAGCAGACCATCTTGTTAAGACCATCCAGCATGTTCTTTAATGTGCACAGGGTATGGACCATGGCACATGGGGCCATGGATTAACGTTCCATCTGATGGATGGTGGCCTTTCCAAAGCCCATCGGTCCCTCTTACTGATCATAGGCAGGGTGGGAAATTTCGCAGAGATAAATCTCAATGCTGGCCCAGCTAGGATTCGAACCTGTGAACTGCAGTTTACAAGCCTGGTGTGCGAGCAACTAACCACTCCCACCCCACATATATTTAGTGATGTTTCTGGTGATTTTGAATGTCCCTTGCTATTTTCTTTTGCTATATTAAATGTTTTGTGTGCTATTTCTGATCACTGGAGTTTGTAAAAACAGATAATTTGGTAAGGATGGGACACACTACAAAGGCCAAATTGAGAGTCAAGTTGAATGCTTGCTTCTAGGAAACGCCACAACTTTAGATAAAAAAGTGTGTACGGTTAAGAAGGATGTTCCTGCGAAGCCCCAGCATTGAGCAGAAGACAAGATAGCCATGTAGTGCTAAAGGAGAGACTTCTGACAAACAGGAATGAACCACCACTGGAAATAAGTGGGTTCTCAAATTACAGTTACCAGGATGGAAACATGTTCTCTGGTCTGCATGTTTATCATTTAATCCCAATAACAATATTATGTTTTATCAGACGTTTTAGTCAAAACAATTAAAACTATACAAAAAACTTCAACTGTTATGAAATCATTATATGTAAAACAAAACAGTGATGCAACAAAAAAGAATCACAAAAGACCTAGAAATAAATTCTTTATGGAAAGATGAAAAAAATAACAGGTCTTCAATTTTATATACAATTACATGTTGTACATGTAATTGTTGTTACATGTTTTTAAACAGAATTAATATTTGTAACAATTGCTGTATTTATACTAAACAGCATCAATAATAATAAATATACATTATTTCGGTATGATGCAGTGCAACTATAATTTTTTATTGTTGTTGTTTTACCTCTGAGAGGCACTTTTTTGTACACCATGGGCTAAATGGCCAGGTCATATGGACCCCGAAGGCTCAGAGAAGGTTGGGGGAGGGGACCCACTGGAATAGCTGTTGGGAGACATATGGTAGCCTCCCGTCAAGGCCATCCAACGTGTTCTTTAATGTGTAACAGGTATGGCTCTCCCACACACGGGGCCATGGCTTAATGTCCCATCCGACGGACGGCAGCCTTTCCAAGCCCACCGGTGCCCCCTACTGACTGTGGGCAGGGCGGGAAATTTTGCGGAGATAAATCTCAACGCTGACCCGGCTGGGACTTGAGACTGGCACGCAACTGACTGAGCCACCCCCACCTGCAGTGCAATTATCATACCAAAAACTGTCAAAAGGAAAAATAGTGACATTCCTCACTATTTTCATTTTACATTCATTTAATAATTCAGTATAGATATTTTACTCTTAAACAGTGTATATAATTAGTAACGTTTCTGTTAATTTTTAATGTCCCTTAATATTTTCTTTTGCTATGTTAAATGTCTTGTTTTGCATGCTATTACTGGTCACTGAAGAATCTGCGAGTGTAAAATTAGTTTTTCTTCATAAAAATAGAGCAAACATAAATGGTATCATACATACGGTTGTAGCTGTTCAGTTAGACCAGATCTACCTGATGCAGTCAGAGCATATTGCCAACAAAACCACATTGACCAAAGGATTCTGACAAACAGGATAGAACATGTAGAGCAATGGATGTCAAAACATTCTAGGCAGAAAGATGCTCGGCTATGTGAAGATTGCAGATTCAATCTGAATGTAAGGTCATGGACTTGGAAATGCAACAGCCTTGGCAAAGGTAAACTGGAAACAACAGAATTTGAGTCTGAGGCTGCATTGGCATTAAGTCAGTGTAATTGTTATCATAATGATATATAGACCTCCAGTGGTAAAAAAAGTTACAGAACAGGAGTTTCAGACATGTGGTCAGTTGGCTGCATGCAGCTCTCAAAGTCATTTTGTGGCCCACAAGCAATACTCATGGTAGTAAACTGTTGCTAATTAAATATCATACTCATGGTATCCTTCCATCGAGGCCATCCAAGCGTGTTCTTTAACGTGCAGAGGGTATGGCTCTCCTGCACACAGGACCACGACTTTACATCCCATCCGACAGATGGCAGCCTTTCCCAGCTTTTCAGTGGCCCCTTACTGACCGAGAGAAGGCAAGGAGTTTTATGGACATACTCATGATAGTGAATCCTGGCTTACTAAGATTATCTTATGTGAATAGGGAGGATATGGTTGCATTGAGCCAAAAATGAAACAATGATAAGCATTAAATGTAACTTTTAAACATTAAAACAACAATATAAGTTGGCTGTTTGTTTGTGGTTTTATGGTGACAATATAAGTAACTGTGTTTTGCTTGTATATCACTTAAAATGCAGCCCATCATACAATGAGGAGTAACAGATTTGGCCCCTATTTCAGTTTGAAACTCTGGTTATAGAAGCTTAGTAATTAGATGTGTGAATAATTAACGAAGTGCCTTTCATATCAATGTTTAAGAACAGAGACAAATTAATGCAAGAAATTCCATGAAAATGCCTTAGTATATAATTGGTTCCTGGAGAAAAGGACAAATGTTGATATATTATTTCAAACCACTGGCACAGATATAACAACCTACAATACCTGGAAACAAATATTTATAACAAATGTCTGTCCAGTAATCAACACACACACTGCTACAGAGCAACTGTGACAATATTATAATGAGTATAGAGAGAAAAAAATATCTATTAGTTTTTGTTTTATATATAATACAGCACATTAGTTCACATTATAGATACTCTAAGACAGAAACAAGATTTGTGAAGTTCGTATTAAAGTAACTCAAACTTTACAAATATCTTGTTTTCAACATTGTGTAAAATGAACTAAAAACATTACACAATTTTCAGATCTTTCCATTATTCAATTTGTAAATTAATTACACTAATATTCAACAAGCTGCTGCATTAAAATTCATATTCTTCAGTTACACAAAACAGCGCTGAAAATATTTCTTATCTGCATTTAATAAAATATACATTAGAGAAAAGTGATATCAAACTGTTAAACAACTCATTAGTATATCTCAATCATTAACAATATTTATATTCAATGGTCTATAACAAACTGTATTGCATTCAGTCAATTCCTATGTCTTAAATCCACAATATTACAGTAATTTCTTTAATGATTTATTACAAATAATATTCTTTATCATACTCAACTCATCAGTCTGTAAATAGCTGACAATTCAAGTAAATAGTAAATGTGAAAAAAAATCATTTTTGTATTAAAATCTTACATTAAGCAAGAAAGCATTTAGCTTAACAGATGCTGCAGATGGCACACTGAGATCTGGTATTCATGTCGAGGAGAGATTAAGTTTCACATCTTCTAATTACTCAACTTCAGTAATACTGCTACATAAAGAAAAAAAATCAACTAAAGTCAATTTTTACATAGCCCCCAGTCATTTTACTTCCATAATGGCCTGCCCAGAACTGAGTGTCTTTTCCAGAATGCTCAAATGCAATGTATCTCACACCAGGGGAATATTCGGAAAATATGTGTTTAACCTGAAAGAAGAAATAAAAAATTCCTGAAAAACAATTTTTATTATAAACAAATAACTCAACACCAAACAACAATCTCAAAAAATAATTGAAGCAAACGAAAAAAAAAAACAGTCAACATGCATTTGCTCATATAAGAGCTGTTTCCTAGAGGGAATTGCCTGGTCTCATTTTATTATCAAGCTTCAATGATGTTGCAATCAATTATTACTACATAATATTTAGAAGTAACAAAGCCAATATGGCATATATTTGAGCTTTTCAACTTTTTAAATTTTTATACCCTGTCACAGTTACACTAAGACCAAGCCATGGAGAGGATGAGATTTTCTTTTACTTGGAGAAAAGCATAATGATGGATCTCTTATTTTTATTGTTTTAAATTGATTGTGTCAAGCTATAACTTTTATAGAATAACAGTTGGAATATTTCAGGTTTTGCATGTTTTCATGCTTAGAGAGAGAAATCTATTCAATTTAATAACATTTACAATCTGTAAATGGTAGCTAGGTATACAATGGAAGAAGAACTATGCATCAATTCCCAATGATAATGCACAGAATCAACCAGGCCTAGGACCATAAGTCTGACCCCACCTTCTCATGGTGCAGGTTATTGGTAACTTTCAAAAGAAACACTACACTCTCTTGTGGAATGAAAGGGGAGGTCTGCCAGATCACTACAGTCTATTGATCTTGACTACTAGGCTCTTTTACTTTTTTTTCTACCCTGCTGAGGAGAGATCAATCACACAAGGTCTTGGCACTGACCATATATACCAACCTGAATGGAATAATCACTGAGCTTTAATTATGGATCCTGAATTTGCTGCACTGGTGGGATTCTGTTAAGGGAAAATCTTCCACTATGTTTTCCGTTTATTTATAGGTGACAGCACTGAGTGCACAGATGAACAATAAGCTGGTGGATAATCCAGATCAGAGGCCAATACTACTTGAACCCTTGCTTCTATGGGCATCACCAAACTTACACTGGAAGAAGTCCTATCAGTATAGGTGGCTTCAGCCTTTAGTAGTGGGGGGAACAGGTCTTTGCCCCATGCTACAATTAGGAAGCTGCTTGATATTGTTGTCACTTCTTCTCTCAACAAACATAGTTGTTTAAAGATCCTACTAATCATTTTCTTTTCACATGTACTTGGAATATGAGGGCTCTGCACAGATTCTCTTGATGTCCTTGCACAAGAATTCCAGCATTAAACTTGCATATTCTTGTCTTGCAAAGAGACCAAATGGGCCAGTAAAGGTCAGGTACTTAAAAATTATCTTAAATTTCTCCTTTCAGGGATGGAAAGCATCCTCAAGGAATCGGTTTTCTTCTCAGCAGACACACTAGTGATGCTATTCTAGGATATAAACTGCATTAATATAAGGTTTCTTACAGCTAAATTTAAAACTAGGATTAAAGACTTGAATGCTATTTGTTGTTATGCTCCAACTGAGGACTTTGATGAGGACGAGAGAGCTGGTTTTATGTACTTACGATATTTTGAATATGGTTGTAATTGAAACGGGCCAAAGAAATTGAAATACTCTTAAAGTTTATTAAGTTTTGGACCCTTTGATCCAATAATTATTTAAGCTCCGGATAATCTGAGTTGGGCACCAGGCAATAAATAACAAATAGCCAAAAATAAAGTTCAAGTAGGGTTCGAAATACCAGTGAGCATTAATGAGTGAGACTTCAAAAATATTAAATGATTGTCAAAATTTAATGTTAATTTTAATCAAAACAATTAACATTGCTCAAGAGAAAAAAATTAGTAAAGATTCAAAAAGTTTCTGTAACAAACAAATTTATTTCCAAAAACACTCACCAAAACTTCAATGAAGAAGATACATCATTTCTATAAACTCTTCAACAAAACTACACTCTTTCTCAACTAATTCAAAACTGTGCTGCTCTCTCAACTTGTGCCACACTCTCTCTGTGACTAACATGTCACCAGGTTATAACAAGAGGCTATAAAGCCGGCACATGTCATGTTGCAGGCACGTCATGTTGCACGCTGGGAAAGACATTTGCATAAATTGACGATCGGCGCAAGCTATGACGCAAGAGGGGCGTGTTTTTGTACACACACTTTAGCGGGTGACAATCGAAAGTTCGGAGATGCACATGTGCAACTCCTATGCTTTTGGAAATGAGCGCTGTGATGTCAAAAATTAAATAAAAATCCCCAAAATGATAAATATAATGTAAAATAAGCAAAACTGGTTAAGGTAAAGTAAAAGTGAATGAGGGGGGCATCACACTGTCAAGGAAAAGAGATATTACCCTGGTTATATAAGAATGACTGATTGCATATTAACAGCAAATGGGTCAGTTCTATTAGGAATACCACGTCATATCAGCTTCTCAGACCACTCTTTTTATGTCCAACAGAAAAAAAGTCAGTTGAAATTAGATCTGATCATTACCTTATTAAAGGTGTCTTGCAACCTAAGTATTATGCTCAAGTTAAAAAAATACATTTAACACTGAAAGGTCTAGTTACAGCAAAGCTTGTCATGATAAGTTACTTAGTCTTTATGACAATTGTGGATTACTCAATACTGAAGTTGATGTAGAATAGGACCATTTTAAACAAGCTTTTCTTGAAACTAACAATACTCTTTTGGGTTGTTGGGTTGTTTTACCTCTGAGCAGTACTTTTTTGCACACAATGGGCTAAATGGCCAGGTCACAAGGACCCCGAAGGCTCAGAGAAGGTTGGGGGAGGGGACCCATTGGAACAGCTGTTGGGAGACAGATGATAGCCTCCCATCAAGGCCATCCAGCATGTTCTTTAACGTGCACAGGGTATGGATCTCCCGCACACAGGGCCACGGCTTAACGTCCCCATCTGACGGACGACGGCCTTTCCAAGCCCATTGGTGTCCCCTACTGATTGTGGGCGGGGAATTTTGCAGAGAAAAATCTAAACGCTGACCCAGATGGGACTCGAACCTGGGAACTGCAGATTACGAGCCTGGTGCGCACTGACTGAGCCACCACCGCCCCTCTCTTTCGGTAAAAAGGTGCAGAGGAGACAAAGTTATTTGAGTGATAAGTTACTGTAGTTTATTTTTCAAAGAAAGACCAGCAGGTATAACCTTAATCAACAACCTACTAATCCTAACAGAAAGCATTAGAAGAAGAAGAAGAATAAATAATTATAAGGATAAGCTTAATAAATGGGTAAAGAGTCAGTTAACAGCTGATAAGAATTTTGGTTTGATAGCTTGGCTAACAAAGCAGAAGCAGCAGCTAAACAGTGTACCGTGATATATTAGTTAATGATATATGGATACCATGATCGGCAGAGTTAAATTACATAATCCATTAAATTTCAATTAATTACAATAGGCACCTGTTATTGTGATTACTTTAGGAAATCATATTTTGATTCCATTTAGCGCACTTGGCAACTGACCTAACGGTACCTGGGTTTGAGCCCAGGATAAGGCATGGACGTTTTTGTTTTATTTCTGCTGAGGTCCTGCCATACTCTCAGACCTTCTACTATGGCATATAAACTGACAGGCTCCTGTCAGACCTCTGTGGCAAGTAGCTGCTTGAGGGGGTATTTTTTATTTATTTTTTTAAGTACTGATTCTAATATGCAAAAATCATAAGAACAGCATCTACAGGGAGGTAAAATTAGATTATAAAATATGCATATAGAGAGTAAAAAAAAATTATAACTTCACATGGTGGGAACTTCAAAATGCACTGCACCAAGGATACATGACTAAAGAACATTCTTTGGCTTTACTGTTCAGGTGTTGTCTGCCTGATCTACGTAAGAATGTGTTTTCCTGTTGGACATAAAAAAGAGGTCTGAGAGCCAAAAGGGCACATGTGCCTTTATATGTGCCTTTATTCTGCAACCCATTGAATGTTACTGAAAATTGTTTAGCTTCTTAAACTTTGATGGATATATATATATAAAGTGGCATTTTACCAAATACCAACCCTCTTTAAATATGTAAATTAGTGCAATACTGATTCTAATAACCAAAAATGTGATTCCAATAAAGAACAAAAAATATAGTGTATCAGTGGCAGACTAGTCAGCCAGGACACTGGGAGCTTTCCCGTTGATCGGTTCCAAAGTGGTCACAAAAGCTTGCCTCGAGTCTGGTCGCAATTTATTCTTAATTAAGAAATAACAGGCTGATTGGTATGGTCAAATGTGATGAATTAGTTAGTGAAAAATATAAAAAATGAATTTCAAGTCATAATAAATATGTAGATTACCTGTAGATATAGGATTCAATAAATAGTTATGCAGAAACGTTTTTTCCATATAAGTATTTATTGAATGGATTTCAAACCTCAAATAATGGGATATTGTTAAATACAGACATGAAACAAGATGCCGTTGCATAAAATAAATAATATATATAGAGAAAATAGTATGCAGGATATTTTACAACTAGAATTGCCACCTGTTCAATTAAGCAGACTGGAAATATTTGAAACTGTTGCTCTGTGTGCAGATATTCAAATAGGTTAAAAGTTCTGACAGGAACATCATATTTAAAACTACATTATTAATGGAAATACTCATTTTTTAAACAAAAAAAAAATCAATGCCTACTTTTTTAATAATTATGCAAATGACTAGGTACTTTACAGGTAGATTGGCTAACAACACAAAATAATTGCAAATTGAAGCACTAAATCTGATTTTTTATTAATAGCCCTATGTTTTTTTTAATTTGGCCATTAATTATTACAACGAATTTTTGTTGTTGTTGTTGTCATCTAATCTATTTTTAAGAGACTGAACTGCTGAAATTCAATGAAGTCAAGAAATTTCTGACAATCTGTATTAAAATTTAATTCAATGTTCAACCTTTATAAGCTTCCATCATTTTATTTCTATTACACTATGCTTTATCTATTATGCAGAAAATTCTCTCAATAGTATGTATTATTTGTAGGATTCGAGAGGATTTTATCCACTAATTTCATTATTTTTTCATATTTTTTTAATTGGTCTCTACTTTAGAAATTCCACTTAGTTTCAAAAAAAAAATTATGAAAAAAGAAACCTAATTTATATGAATATGCAGTATGCTATAACTGAAGCAGAGAATTAATAGCTAAACTAGGAACCTGGAGATAAATTTCCAAACATATTTGGGGGCTTTTGGTAAATACTGGAGGTGACAACTCTATATACACATTGGCGTAACTAAGTAATTAGCCGCTAGAGGCAAGCGACTGTTACTTTCCCTCCATAGTCCAGTGTACTAAATAAAAAACCCCTCAAGCAGCTGCTTGCCACAGAGGTCTGACAGCAGCCTGTCAGTTTACATGTCACAGTAGAAGATCTGAGTGGATGGCAGGACCTCAGCAGAAAACAACATGAACATCCATGCCTTACCCGGGGCTCGAACCCAGGTCCCTTACATTTGCTGTCCTCTGAACTAAAGGCAGTAAAGTGGGAAAAAAATCGCAAAATTCTCTGAATTGTGATGCTGAGGTGACCACCACCTTCCCCCACCACCACCACAGTTATGTCATTGTATACACAGATACGGGACAGAAAAATGGAAACATTCCCATGTTAGGTCAATGGAGAGTCAATTTCAAAACGTCAGTTTCTATAGTAATCTTTTTATAAGAAAATATAACTAGATAAATTTGAATCTCATTCAAATCTATCTAAATCTCAATTTTCAACAATATTTGTTAAGTATTTAAAGAGATGTGAAAGCTCTAATACTTAACAACAACAAAGTCAGGCCTAGGAAACTTGAGTAAAACTGACAATTGCTGAAAGGATTATTTGAGCAAAATTTTAAAACATACGCATATTTTATTAAATACTTTGAAATAATACTTTTCTTAAGTTTTAATTAACTTCCGAAGGTAATTCTTATGATGGACATCTGTTATTCAATATTCAAACTTATATTACTTGTTTAGTACTGAATGGATATTGTTCAAAATGGAAATTTTGAACAATTTAATTCACGTGGGAATTCACCTGACCTTTCCACACCCCCGATCTCTTTCGCCTCAAGGCACTAACTAATCACATTTGCTATTAGTTGTCCAGAGGAGAAAGGGTAGTGGTGGGGATGCTTGAATATGATTGAATGATGCCATCCGACGCTCCAATATACAGAGTACTACGTCTTATGTATGTCACCAAAAGCCACCTTCGTGTGCTGGTTGAGGATTAACAAAATATTGAAATTAAGGCTGCGAAGCAGAGGTGAAAGTGCCTATCACCTACATTACTATAATATCTAAATTTATCAGTTCATTCACATCTCTAATATTGGAACTTTCGAATTTTGAACCGTGTCATGGATTTATTGCCAATATGGTCTAATTTTATATTGCAAATCTGTACATGAATTGTGCCGAAGTCTACCATTTTTAGGGGGTAATTCGAGCTCTTTTATTTTTAAAAACACGATATTCACTAATTAAATATCAGTTATTTCGGACAGATGTCCAAGTTCGAAGCTCTCTTGGTTTCATGGATGATTGGGTGAGGGGACCCACTGGACAACTGTTGGGAAAAAAATGTCGGCCTCCCATCAAGGCCTCCAGAGTGTTCTTTAACGTGCATGGGTGTGGCTCTCCTATACACAGGACCATGGCTTAATGTCCCATCTGAAAGACGACTGCATTTTCAAGCCTAACAGTGACCCCTATTCACTGTAGGCAGGGTGGGGAGTTTAGCAGAGAAAAATCTCTATACATGCGCAGTTGGAACCCGAATCTGAGAATTGCAGATTACGACCCTGGCACGTTACCAACTGAGCCTCCCATGTGGTGGGGGTGAGTGGCATTCGACAACACCCACCAAAGGGGAGGCTCAGTTGGTAGCGTGCCAGGCTCGTAACAATTTTCAGGGTCAGGTTTCAACTAGGCAAGTGTACAAAGTGGCATTAACTTGCAAAATTTTTCCATCAATGAGCCAGATGAGGATTTTTTCAGAATGCTGTGGGCCAGAACCTTATTAAATGTATAAAAACTGCTCTCCCACTCTGTCCAATGTTCTAAGCAGACTACATATTTTAAAAATCAAGGGAATTATAAATGTCAAATAAAAACAACTGAATTTTCAGTTATACATATTTATTACAAAAACGAATATGAGGATTTCATATATAAGAAATAAACTCTCAATATACACTGATCAGACAATACGTTAAAACCACCTTTGCATTATGCAAAGAAGTGCATATGCAGCCATCAGTGTCACATGCCAAGATTGTGAATGATACATATATAATACCAAGGTTGGAGCTCTCGCAGGCAGTATTTCATTTCGTCTCAACATGGGAAAAGCAAAGGATTTATCTGATTTTGACAAAGGCCAGATCGTTATGGCAAGACACCTTGTAAAAGCATCTCCAAAACAGCGACGCAGGTAGGCTATGCAGTAGTTACTACCTATCAAAGATGGTCCGAAACATGCGACACTTCTAACTGTCGACAAAGCATGGGCCGGCCACGTCTCATTGATGCCAGAGAGCTATCTCATCTTGTCCTCAGCAACAGGAGGGCTACTGTGGCTGACAATTCCCATAATTTCAATTGTGGTAAAGGGCCCAATTTGTCCGAACACACAGTTCATCGTAAGCTCTTGGATATGGGTCTCCGCAGACCCATTCGTGTGCCTATGGTCACAGCCGTTCACCATCGTCAACACTTGCAGTGGGCACGTAATCGTTGACATTGGACCATAGAAGATTTGAAGAGGGTTGCATGGTCAGACAAATCCCGTTTTCTGTTACACCATGTGAAAGGATGAGCTCGTGTGCGACGTTTACCCAGAGCAGCCTTCTCACCTGGATGTACTATGGGACGGATCCAGGCAGCTGGAGGGAGTGTGATGTTCTGGGCAATATTTTCTTGGGGAACACTTAGCCCAATTATCCCTGTAGAGCAAATTCTGACAGCTGTCACCTACCTGAACATTGTGGCTGACCAGTACACCCCTTTATGGCGTCTTTCAACAAGACAATGCCCATACATGCCCCATGTCACACTGCGAAGAAGGTTCAGGAATGGTTCCTTGTCATCTTCTAGGGAACATGACAAGGAATTCCATTTATTGCCACGGCCCTCAAATTCGCCAGACATGAATCCTATTGAGCATTTATGGTTGAGTTGGAGAAATGGATAAGAGCAGCATCACCGCAACCATGTAATTTATGGGAACTGCAGGATCAGCTGTTGTAGCCATGATACCAAATATCAAGTGACACCTACCAACATCTCGTTGAATCTGGTGTATAGCTTTGAGTTGGGTTGTTTTACCTCTGAGTGGCACTTTTTTGCACACCATGGGCTAATTGGCCAGGTCACAAGGATCCTGAAAGCTCACAGAAGGTTGGGGGAGAGAACCCACTGGAATGCTGTTGAGAGACAGATGGTAGTCTCCCATCAAAGCCATCCAGCATGTGCTGTAACGTGCACAGGGTATGGCTCTCCCGCACATGGAGCCATGGTTTTATGTCCCATCTGATGGACAGCGACCTTTTCAAGCCAATCGATGTCCCCTACTGACCGTGGGCAAGGCAGGGAGTTTTACGGAGATAAATCTTAACACTGACTCAGCTGGGACTCGAACCTGGGAACTTCTGATTACAAGACTGGTGCTGAATATATAGCAAAAATAATACAAACATAAAAGGAACATTTTAATGTGACTTTTGCAACTGAACATGTTTTACAAGTTCACCAATAGTGAGTAAAATTTAGATAATAAACCTGAGCAAGATGACACCATTCCAGCATTTTCTGCAAAATGCACATGATCATTTGGTTTGTTTCTCAATTTTTTTTTCCTTTGTTTCTCTTGTCTGCAATGAAATACTTAAAATAACAAAGTAAATAAATAAATAATATTAATAGTGCTGCAGAATGAAACAGTGATAATAATAAGGCTAATAATCAAGGTTGGACTTATACATAAGCAAACTAAGGGCCTCATGATATGTGGGACCTCAGAAAAAGGTATTTCAAATTTTACTGTGTAGCAGTTATGAATGTGCATTAGTATTTATAAATAGTGATAGTAGGCATCAGCCTCTCATCTGCCTAAATCCTGGATTGAATCAGTACTACATGACCAACGAAAAATTGTGGGCTTTTGTCCCAAAAGAATATGAAATCATCAATAGCTTTCTTTGGGGGAAAAAAAAGACATATTTCACTCTTGGTCACGAAGTTGGGTTGGCCTCACCATAAATCTCGCATACATTTCATTGGAAGTTAGGGATGTGAACCCCTCTATCAGAAGAAGAAAATTGTGTTCCCCATATGGACTTTATTGTACTCTTGAAGGTCAGAAAAGAAGAAAAGAATGAAAATGCTGTGGTCAAGAGAAGGGAAGTAACAAATAGGAGATGGAAACTGCAGACTAAAGGAAGTAGTGTCTAATTATAAACAGATGCAGTAAACAATGTAGTAAATTTAAATTCTACCCACTCTGCTGGGAAAAAAAACCTATATCCATGGAGGATCAATTGCCATTATTACAAATTGCAGATTTCAATACTGGTAGAAGAATAGAATAGTTTCCTCACTTCTCTTAATAGGAATCAAGCAGGCGGATGAGAACCCGGATCCCCCCCCCCCCCTGGAAAATCTTGTCATCTTATACTAAATCTCAAACTTGTCGTCTCCTTTGAAATCAAAAACAGTTATCTTTGCATAATTTTATAGATAAAAAAACAACAATTACAAAAACTCATCCACACAGGTATCATTTTAACATTTCCTTGTCAGTGAAATATTTTTTAGTAATTGGGAAACTCGACTCAAGTCTTATTGTCAGAAGGGGGATAAGATTCGAGAAGGGGGATACGACTTCTCAGAAGTCATCTCCCTCTCCCCCGAAGCTAAATTCTTGGAGCCCCACCTCCACCACTTTCCACACACGCACGCGCGCGCGCACACACACACACAAAAAAACTCAAAGTGAAATGGTTATAATGAAAATCAGGAATTTACACGGAAGTTGTTAACTGAAAATTAAAATATATATAATAAATTGTGTGTTGTTGCTTTTACCTCCAAGTCGAATTTTCCAAAAGCAGTGAACCCATTGATCAAAAATTAACGGTTCACCACTGGGCTAAACCAAAGCAGTCTCTCTTTGCCCAATATGTTGCTCAAAGAATGTTGCCAACTCCTGCACCTAACCTCATCATTACTTACAAATTCAAACCATCTAATATAGTATTTAATTCTAAATTTAATGCTGAAATTAAGCAAGGAGCACTAAATCTCATCAAATTTAAAACTCAAGTTTAAGCCAATATTAACAGCACATATATATATATTTAAAAAAAAATTCAGTATACTGGATCTCTGTTAAGACATATGGAGGCATGTAACTTAAAGGATTTAAGATCACACCGAAAGGTTATTTAGTCATTATTACAAATTATTAGTTATTACACCTAAAAACGTATCTCATGATTTTAATAATACAACTGAAATAACAACATTCTCTTCAGAATGAGCAAATAAATAACTTGAGGAGGAAAACTGTGAAATAATGGCACAAGAAATTCTATCTGAAGGGAAAAATAAATGATGAAAACTGATGGCTCATGAAATAACTAAAGACCACCAGTTTCATAATATGACAGAACATTTTCAAGTGAAGGTTTTAAATGTTATTTTGGATAACATTATAAACTCAATATAGCGATGTTTTCAAAATAACAATAAATTATTTGCCAATACACAAATGTTAGATCCAAAAAAACGTTAAAGAAAATGATTGCCTGGAAATGTATACTGATGCCCCCTCATTCACTTTTACTTTACCTTAACCAGCTTTGCTTAATTTATGTTATACTTATCATTTTGGGGATTTTAATTTCATTCTTGGCATCACAGCGCTCGTTTCCAAGAGCATAGGAGTAGCGCATGTACAACTCCGTACTTTTGATTGTCACCCGCTAAAGCGTGCATGTACAAGGACACACCCCCTCTGCGTCATAGCTTACGCACTCGTCATTTTATGCAAATGTCTTTACTGGTGCAACAGCCACGTGTTGCTGAGCCTGTACACTTGTTAAAACCGTGACATGTTAGTCAGAAGAAGTTGTTAGTGGTAGTAAGAGTCAGTTGGAAGTAGTCACAGAAGTTGGTGTTTGTTAATTGTCAGTAGTGTCACAGAAGTTGGTGTTAGACACAATAGTGACGATGTAGACGACGTTTTCATTCATGTTGGTGAGTGTTTAAAAATAATTTTTTGGAAATAAACTTCTTTGTTATAGAAGCTTTTTTGAATCTTTGCTATTTTTTCTCTTGAGCAATGTTAGTTGATAAGTTTTGATTATAATTTACATTAGTTTGACAATCATTTAATTTTTGAATTCTTACTCGCTAAGTAATGCTCGCTGGTATTCGAGCCCTAATTGAACTTTATTTGGCAATTTGTTAATTATTGCCTGGCGCCCGACTTTAGTTATCCGGAGCTTGAATAAATGCGGGATCAGACAAAGGGTCCAAAACTTTAATAGTGTTTAAATCTTTGAAGCGTTACAGAGTGTATAAAAGTGGCGCCATGAACAGGGACCTCCCAGTAGTAAAAGAAGTGGCGCACCGAGAACAGGGATTTGCCAGTAGAAGATAGTGGTCCAAGAATAGGAACTGTATATTTATGTATAAATTGTGTATGTTATTTAACCTGATTGTCAAAAGATAGTAATTTTTGAGCTCATTACTTGTATGTACTATTTATATACTTAACGGCAGCTTAAGCTGAAAATATTTTTGTGGAGCAAGAAGCTTAGCTTTTTTGTGTATTAGTCAAAGGTACTGAAGTTTCAGCACAGTTATTGCTGATAGTTAAGATATTTATTGTAAGTAAAGATTATAAGTGTCCGGACACACACACACACACAGGAACAATAGACAAATTGTTTTTATATTTTTTGCACGCTTAGTTGTAGCTTTAGTATTGTATTGTTGTATAGCAGTACCTTTGAGTGCTGCTCAAGGTTAAAAAAGTTTCAAAATTTCAAAAATTCAAAATTTTGGCAGACCGCTAAACATGTCTGCTAGCAATATGGCCGATTCTGCCATAATGACTCCCGACTTAGAAAGAGTAAAGGGTAGGTCATATTAAGGCTTATTATTCTGCTAAGTCCACAATAAACAAAAATTCAAAATATAGCGTCACATTAATCATCATAATAAGTGACCACGTACAGGTCCTGCCAATATCACCTAGAGGAGAAGGCCGTAGCAGTCATTTGTGACGTCAGCATTACTGACCCGGACTGCCAGCACCAGTAGGCTCTTAATAATATTCCTTCCCAAAGGCAAGTCAATAAAGTAACTTTAAATTTGTATGGTGTCAAAAATATACAGAACAGAAAAAAATGTTTTGCTATTTTGTAAAGAGCATATATTTAACGTGTATGGAATCATATTTAAAAAAACATTATTCTAATCTTGACCTTCTGCAGAGTTTTTTTAAATTTAAGTCATTAACTATTATGCATATCTTAACTGCCATATCTGGTGAAGATACTTTTAAAGGTTGAGAGCAAAAGGGTATATTTCCTTTATAAACAGATATCCTTACACTAAAATTTTAATATTACTTGACTCTCTGTCTGATCCAATATTTATTCAAGCTCCGGATAGCTAAAGTCGAGCGCCAGGCAATAATTAACAAATTGCCAAATAAAGTTCAATTAGGGCTTGAATACCAGCGAGCATTACTTAGCGAGTAAGAATTCAAAAATTAAATGATTGTCAAACTAATGTAAATTATAATCAAAACTTATCAACTAACATTGCTCAAGAGAAAAAATATAGAAGCTTTTTTGAATCTTTGCTAACAAAGAAGTTTATTTCCAAAAAATTATTTTTAAACACTCACCAACATGAATGAAAAAGTCATCTACATCATCACTATTGTGTCTAACACCAACTTCTGTGACTACTTCCAACTGACTCTTACTACCACTAACAACTTCTTCTGACTAACATGTCACGGTTTTAACAAGTGTACAGGCTCAGCAACATGTGGCTGTTGCACCGGTGAAGACATTTGCATAAAATGACGAGCATGCAAGCTATGACAAGCGTGCAAGCATGTGTCCTTGTACACATGCGCTTTAACGGATGACAATCGAAAGTTCGGAGTTGCACATGCGCAACTCCTATGCTCTTGGTAACGAGCACTGTGATGCCAAAAGTGAAATTAAAATCCCCAAAATGATAAATATAACATAAATTAAGCAAAGCTGGTTAAGGTAAAGTAAAAGTGAATGAGGGGACATCACAACTTCCCCTTCCAAATGGAGTCAAAAATTTGACCTAACAGATTTTGATGAGCAAATTTTGAATAAAAGAACACATCTCACGTCATTTACACATGGTTGAAGATAAATAAGTAAAAGTATGCTTACGCAAATTTTGATAAGACGTTCCATTCTCATTTTGACACAATTTTCCAACACAACCAAAGGTACCTCCTCCCAAATCTCCTAACAAAAGTGTAGCAGCTATCCTAGTGTAAATATATACTAATGGCTGTGGCAGTTAACTGTATACTAGCGTTATCGGTCTACCTAGTATCACATTCTGATACAAACTCGAAATTGGCATAACTTCAACTGCACAATAAAAGGGTTAATTTACTTCTACTTAAGTTTGTTGCCACCACATTTAGGGGTCTCCTTCTGTCTCTGGCAGAGATGGCTTGCTGATGTTGCCGTTGCTGGGCCGTTGTCTCATGCGCTCATCCTTATTGCTGGTTCATGGCTCCTCAGCAGTTCAATTTTACTTCATATTAGGATATATAAAGATGCATTTCGGATCACTGCGAAAACAAAAGGGTGCGAGGGTGAGCACCTCATTACTTTGTTTACATTTTGGTGTACATCTCTCGAATGCAGGTGGTTGAGGCAGGAGTGATGGTCGGTTCATTCAGTCTGCAGTCAGGGATGGGGTCAGAATTTCATAGTGAGAGGAGGCAGTTACATACAAAAAATGCTTTTATAAATATGAAGAACAGATATTATGAACTGACGGTTACTTGCAGCAGGTCTCAGACAAGAGTAGTGTCCATGGATGTAGCATGTCATGCAATTCGTCATTGCAGCACCTGTTGATATTCTTTTGAATGACAACTTGCTTAGGTACTGTTAAAGGGAGCGGGTTGCGTCCATTGTTGGGTAAATGCAGTTGCTGCAGATTCTCTTCTTGCAGTATATTGCCGAGCCAATTTGACTAAACCTGAATTTGAGTTTACGTTTCGTATTTCTAGGAATTCTCTAATGGGAAAAAGCAATTGACAAAATATGCAATTTAAAATATCAATTTCAGTGGCATCAGCATCGTACAGCTGGTATAACTCTACTGTACATCAGATAAATTTTTCTATATCATCTCTTTCCCTTTGTCGTCGTGAAAACAACTCTTTAGCTAGTTCTGTAAAATCATTATAAGCTGGATATATCTCTATGATTTCGCTTTTTAAATCTTCCCAATATTCAATTCCATGACAACATCTTACGTTATTCCACCATTGCTTAGGACAACCAATTAGACAAGATACTGGTAAAACCACCTTTTCGTTGCCGGGCACTTCGTGTAAACGGAAATGCTCTTCCATGGACTTGACAAATGTCCACGATGACGGATGTTTCGAACCTTATCTCAGGTAAAGGCCAATTAACATAAGGACTATAGTTAATAGATGGATTGGCAACTCGTCGTTGTGGCGGTTGATAATACTCTGTTCTATCACTTGCTTCTGACGGAACAGAAAATGGAACCTTACGTTCAAAGTTTCTACGTTGGTGAGCTGACGTAGCACTGTCAGCAAATTTAGGGGTTGTTGTCGTTCCCCTTTTCTCCCGATGATCATCAAGCAGATTCATTAGCACTTCTGCTTCCATCATTACATCCTGCAACCTACCCTTTACTCTTTCTAAGTCGGGAGTCATTATGGCAGAATCGGCCATATTGCTAGCAGACATGTTTAGCGGTCTGCCAAAATTTTGAATTTTTGAAATTTTGAAACTTTTTTAACCTTGAGCAGCACTCAAAGGTACTGCTATACAACAATACAATACTAAAGCTATACAACTAAGCGTGCAAAAAATATAAAAACAATTTGTCTATCGTTCCTGTGTGTGTGTGTCCGGACACTTCTAATCTTTACTTACAATAAATATCTTAACTATCAGCAATAACTGTGCTGAAACTTCAGTACCTTTGACTAATAGACAAAAAAGCTAAGCTTTTTGCTCCACAAAAATATTTTCAGCTTAAGCTGCCGTTAAATCTATAAATAGTACATACAAGTAATGAGCTCAAAAATTACTATCTTTGACAATCAGGTTAAATAGCATACACAATTTATACATAAATATACAGTTCCTATTCTTGGACCACTATCTTTTACTGGCAAATCCCTGTTCTCGGTGCGCCATTTCTTTTACAAAATAAATAGATACAAAATAAAAAATACAAGAAGAATTACAATATATTCGAATAACTGCACAAGAAGTAGGATACCCACAAAAGTTATTACAAAAATGGGAAAGGATGCAAAATACATAGTTAAAAGAGACACCCAACCAAATCCACAACAAATAGAAAATAAAAAACAATATGTTAAAAGTTTTCCCTATATGAAAACGATAACGAAAACACTTGAAAATACTTTAAGAAAATATAACCTTACTTTACTCACTACTATAACTCATTCCATTAAAAATTTAATTCTAAATGACAGAGATTATAAACCACCAACAGGGGGAGTATATGAAATAGAAATCCCAGACCCCGAAAATAAATTAGAGGGCAAAAATAAATATATTGGAAAAACATACAGACAATATGAGATACGAATGCAGGAACATATTACAGATATAAGTAAAAAGAAATCCACAACAGCACTTTCAAAAACAATAGTCGAAAATAATATTAAAATTGATAAAATTAACTTTAAACCAGGAATGGCCCCAAGATCAAAATTTCAGCTGCAATATGCCGAAACCATAAATATACATAAACACCACGACGAGGTCTGCAATACCGAGATTCTACCCCTCCCATCGGCATGGCATCTCCTGTTGCAGGCTCCGTCACGAGATGCGCATGCAATACTCAGCACACAGAGGGCTGGGCTAGAGTGAAGACGGCTATTTAACCCACACATTGCTACCATTGTACTCGCCTGAGGATGCCACATGTTATGAGTTCGTGGTGAAACAGTTACGTAATGAGCCTGGAAGGTTTGTGTTTTTTAAAATGTTTTAAAGTTTTAACATTGTAAGAGCAATGGCTTTTGGCCAGTAGTAAATTGGCGGTCATCAAGGCATTGGCTTTGTTCCAAAGTGGAGCATAGTTAAAATCTTTTCAAGCTTGGAAAAGTGCTATCTACATCAAAAGAACTGATTATGTAATATTCACTGAGCATTTAATATTACCACTAAGTTACAACATGCAACAATGGCTATAAACATCACTGCAAATATCATCCTTGGTAAAAGAAAAAGGAACTTGCATCACCACGAACGACTGACAACCTTCGCCTGTACGTCACAAATCAATGATTGTGGACAAGGAAAAATTTATGTCAGTTCATAACATCTACGCCAACATTGTAACAACTTCAAGAACATCCAATATACAGGACTGGTAGCATATACAATTACCAACTACAGCATGACAACGCTGCAAAATATGCGATTGTACCAGCATATGTGGTAAATATGTTTTCACTTTATATTACGATTCTAATGGCTCTCTTGAAGAAAGAGTTATGTTGAAATAGTGTATAAAGTTAAGGGTAATTATAAGGTAGACCCATAAGGGGTAGTAATATGTACAGCACTCACCTAGTTTGAGAATTACTCCCAGGAAGTTTCTTAATGTTTTAACATATACCACAGCATTATCGTGATTAAATTCTTTTTTTAAAGCCACCTCTTTTACTACTGGGAACTCCCTGTTGGTGACTCCACTTTTATACACTCTGTAATGCTTCAAAGATTTAAACACTATTAAAGTTTTGGAACCTTTGTCTGATCCCATATTTATTCAAGCTCCGGATAGCTAAAGTCGGGGGCCAGGCAATAATTAACAAATTGCCAAATAAAGTTCAATTAGGGCTCGAATACCAGTGAGCATTACTTAGCGAGTAAGAATTCAAAAATTAAATGACTGTCAAACTAATGTAAATTATAATCAAAACTTATCAACTAACATTGCTCAAGAGAAAAAATAGCAAAGATTCAAAAAAGCTTCTATAACAAAGAAGTTTATTTCAAAAAAATTATTTTTAAACACTCACCAACATGAATGAAAACGTCGTCTACATCGTCACTATTGTGTCTAACACCAACTTCTGTGACACTACTGACAATTAACAAACACCAACTCCTGTGACTACTTCCAACTGACTCTTACTACCACTAACAACTTCTTCTGACTAACATGTCACGGTTTTAACAAGTGTACAGGCTCAGCAACACGTGGCTGTTGCACCAGTAAAGGCATTTGCATAAAATGATGAGTGCGCAAGCTATGACGCAAGAGGGGGCATGTCCTTGTACACGCGCGCTTTAGCGGGTGACAATCAAAAGTTCGGAGTTGTACATGCGCAACTCCTATGCTCTTGGAAACGAGCGCTGTGATGCCAAAAATGAAATTAAAATCCCCAAAATGATAAGTATAACATAAATTAAGCAAAGCTGGTTAAGGTAAAGTAAAAGTGAATGAGGGGGCATCATTATACATTTCCAGACAATAATTTTCTTTAACTTTTTTAATGTTATTTTGAAAACATCGCTACATTGAGTTTATTATGTTATCCAAAATAACATTTAAAGCTTTCACTTGAAAATGTTCTGTCATATATGAAACTGGTGGTCTTTAGTTATTTCATGAGCCATCAGTTTTCATCATTAATTTTTCCCTTCAGAAAGAAATTCTTGTGCCATTATTTCTCAGTTTTCCTCCTCAAGTTATTTATTTGCTCATTCTGAAGAGAATGTTGTAATTTCAGTTGTATTATTAAAATCATGAGATGCGTTTTTAGGTGTAATAACTAATAATTTGTAATAATGACTAAATAACCTTTCGGTGTGATCTTAAATCCTTTAAGTTACATGCCTCCATATGTCTTAACAGAGATCCAGTATACTGAATTTTTTTTTAAATATATATATATGTGCTAATATTGGCTTAAACTTGAGTTTTAAATTTGATGAGATTTAGTGCTCCTTGCTTAATTTCAGCATTAAATTTAGAATTAAATACTATATTAGATGGTTTGAATTTGTAAGTAATGATGAGGTTAGGAGCAGGAGTTGGCAACATTCTTTGAGCAACATATTGGGCAAAGAGAGACTGCTTTGGTTTAGCCCAGTGGTGAGCCGTTAATTTTTGATCTATGGGTTCACTGCTTTTGGAAAATTCGACTTGGAGGAAAAAGCAACAACACACAATTTATTATATATATTTTAATTTTCAGGTAACAACTTCCGTGTAAATTCCTGATTTTCATTATAACCATTTCACTTTGAGTTTTTTTTTGTGTGTGTGTGTGTGTGCGCGTGCGTGTGGAAAGTGGTGGAGGTGGGGCTCCAAGAATTTAGCTTCGGGGGAGAGGGAGATGACTTCTGAGAAGTCGTATCCCCCTTCTCGAATATTATCCCCCTTCTGACAATAAGACTTGAGTCGAGTTTCCCAATTACTAAAAAATATTTCACTGACAAGGAAATGTTAAAATGATACCTGTGTGGATGAGTTTTTGTAATTGTTGTTTTTTTATCTATAAAATTATGCAAAGATAACTGTTTTTGATTTCAAAGGAGACGACAAGTTTGAGATTTAGTATAAGATGACAAGATTTTCCAGGGGGGGGGGGGGATCCGGGTTCTCATCCGCCTGCTTGATTCCTATTAAGAGAAGTGAGGAAACTATTCTATTCTTCTACCAGTATTGAAATCTGCAATTTGTAATAATGGCAATTGATCCTCCATGGATATAGGTTTTTTTCCCAGCAGAGTGGGTAGAATTTAAATTTACTACGTTGTTTACTGCATCTGTTTATAATTAGACACTACTTCCTTTAGTCTGCAGTTTCCATCTCCTATTTGTTACTTCCCTTCTCTTGACCACAGCATTTTCATTTTTTTCTTCTTTTCAGACCTTCAAGAGTACAATAAAGTCCATATGGGGAACACAATTTTCTTCTTCTGATAAACGGGTTCACATCCCTAACTTCCAGTGAAATGTATGCGGGATTTATGGCGAGGCCAACCCAACTTCGTGACCAAGAGTGAAATATGTCTTTTTTTTTTCCCAAAGAAAGCTATTGATGATTTCATATTCTTTTGGGACAAAAGCCCACAATTTTTCGTTGGTCATGTAGTACTGATTCAATCCAGGATTTAGGGAGATGAGAGGCTGATGCCTACTATCACTATTTATAAATACTAATGCACATTCATAACTGCTACACAGTAAAATTTGAAATACCATTTTCTGAGGTCCCACATATCATGAGGCCCTTAGTTTGCTTATGCATAAGTCCAGTCTTGATTATTAGCCTTATTATTATCACTGTTTCATTCTGCAGCACTATTAATATTATTTATTTATTTACTTTGTTATTTTAAGTATTTCATTCCAGACAAGAGAAACAAAGGAAAAAAAAATTGAGAAACAAACCAAATGATCATGTGCATTTTGCAGAAAATGCTGGAATGGTGTCATCTTGCTCAGGTTTATTATCTAAATTTTACTAACTATTAATGAACTTGTATTGTAAAACATGTTCAGTTGCAAAAGTCACATTAAAATGTTCCTTTTATGTTTGTACTATTTTTGCTATATATTCAGCACCAGTCTTGTAATCAGCAGTTCCCAGGTTCGAGTCCCAGCTGAGTCAGTGTTGAGATTTATCTCCGCAAAACTCCCTGCCTTGCCCACGGTCAGTAGGGGACATCGATTGGCTTGAAAAGGTCGCTGTCCATCAGATGGGATGTAAAACCATGGCTCCATGTGCGGGAGAGCCATACCCTGTGCACGTTACAGCACATGCTGGATGGCTTTGACGGGAGACTACCATCTGTCTCCCAACAGCATTCCAGTGGGTTCTCTCCCCCAACCTTCTGTGAGCTTTCAGGATACTTGTGACCTGGCCAATTAGCCCATGGTGTGCAAAAAAGTGCCACTCAGAGGTAAAACAACCCAACCCCAAAGCTATACACCAGATTCAACGAGATGTTGGTAGGTGTCACTTGATATTTGGTATCATGGCTACAACAGCTGATCCTGCAGTTCCCATAAATTACATGGTTGCGGTGATGCTGCTCTTATCCATTTCTCCAACTCAACCATAAATGCTCAATAGGATTCATGTCTGGCGAATTTGAGGGCCGTGGCAATAAATGGAATTCCTTGTCATGTTCCCTAGAAGATGACAAGGAACCATTCCTGAACCTTCTTCGCAGTGTGACATGGGGCATGTATGGGCATTGTCTTGTTGAAAGACGCCATATCCGCCAGGTAATGCAGTCGCCATAAAGGGGTGTACTGGTCAGCCACAATGTTCAGGTAGGTGACAGCTGTCAGAATTTGCTCTACAGGGATAATTGGGCTAAGTGTTCCCCAAGAAAATATTGCCTAGAACATCACACTCCCTCCAGCTGCCTGGATCCGTCCCATAGTACATCCAGGTGAGAAAGCTGCTGTGGGTAAACGTCGCACACGAGCTCATCCTTCCACATGGTGTAACAGAAAACGGGATTTGTCTGACCATGCAACCCTCTTCCAATCTTCTATGGTCCAATGTCAACGATTACGTGCCCACTGCAAGTGTTGACGATGGTGAACGGCTGTGACCATAGGCACACGAATGGGTCTGCGGCTGCGGAGACCCATATCCAAGAGCTTACGATGAACTGTGTGTTCGGACAAATTGGGCCCTTTACCACAATTGAAATTATGGGAATTGTCAGCCACAGTAGCCCTCCTGTTGCTGAGGACAAGATGAGATAGCTCTCTGGCATCAATGAGATGTGGCCGGCCCATGCTTTGTCGACAGTTAGAAGTGTCACCTGTTTCGGACCATCTTTAATAGGTAGTAACTACTGCATAGCCTACCTCCGTCGCTGTTTTGGAGATGCTTTTACCAAGGTGTCTTGCCATAACGATCTGGCCTTTGTCAAAATCAGATAAATCCTTTGCTTTTCCCATGTTGAGACGAAATGAAATACTGCCTGTGAGAGCTCCAACCTTGGTATTATATATGTATCATTCACAACCTTGGCATGTGACACTGATGGCTGCATATGCAAAGGTGGTTTTCACGTATTGTCTGATCAGTGTATATTGAGAGTTTATTTCTTATATATGAAATCCTCATATTCGTTTTTGTAATAAATATGTATAACTGAAAATTCAGTTGTTTTTATTTGACATTTATAATTCCCTTGATTTTTAAAATATGTAGTCTGCTTAGAACATTGGACAGAGAGTGGGAGAGCAGTTTTTATACATTTAATAAGGTTCTGGCCCACGGCATTCTGAAAAAATCCTCATCTGGCTCATTGATGGAAAAATTTTGCAAGTTAATGCCACTTTGTACACTTGCCTAGTTGAAACCTGACCCTGAAAATTGTTATGAGCCTGGCACGCTACCAACTGAGCCTCCCCTTTGGTGGGTGTTGTCGAATGCCACTCACTCCCACCACATGGGAGGCTCAGTTGGTAACGTGCCAGGCTCGTAATCTGCAATTCTCAGGTTCGGGTTCCAACTGCGCATGTATAGAGTCCCCGTGAATAGGGGTCACTGTTAGGCTTGAAAATGCAGTTGTCTTTCAGATGGGACATTAAGCCATGGTCCTGTGTATAGGAGAGCCACACCCATGCACGTTAAAGAACACTCTGGAGGCCTTGATGGGAGGCCGACATTTTTTTCCCAACAGTTGTCCAGTGGGTCCCCTCACCCAATCATCCATGAAACCAAGAGAGCTTCGAATTTGGACATCTGTCCGAAATAACTGATATTTAATTAGTGAATATCGTGTTTTTAAAAATAAAAGAGCTCGAATTTACCCCTTAAAAATGGTAGACTTCGGCACAATTCATGTACAGATTTGCAATATAAAATTAGACCATATTGGCAATAAATCCATGACACGGTTCAAAATTCGAAAGTTGCAATATTATAGATGTGAATGAACTGATAAATTTAGATATTATAGTAATGTAGGTGATAGGCACTTTCACCTCTGCTTCGCAGCCTTAATTTCAATATTCTGTTAATCCTCAACCAGCACACGAAGGTGGCTTTTGGTGACATACATAAGACGTAGTACTCTCCTGCATAGTGGAGCGTCGGATGGCATCATTACTGAAGCAATCACCTGATTTAAGCAAGGCAATATACTGAAGCAATCACCTGATTTAAGTTCACAAGTTTGATTTCGACTATTCAAAAAATATAAATAAATACCCCCTCAGCAGCTCTTTCCGACAGGAGTCTCACAGTTTATATATATATGCCATAGTAGAAGGTCTGTGAGGATGGCACTTCAACAGAAAAGCAATAGAAACATGAAAATTAACAACAAAAAAAACTGCTATTTTTGAAAATGGAAGATTTTGAGCATAATTACGAAGTACATACCTCTGAGGTGTTTTTTCCATTTTACACTCTTTTCTGTCTTAAACCTATTTTAATGTTCTTAAAATTTTAATCTAAACTCTATCAAATTCCATAAGGTGTTGAGAACAGTATGTGGTCTGACATTGATGGAAAATTACACCGGATTTTATTATTATTGATTACACTTTATTACACATATTTATTTTACCGGATTACACCGGATTTTATTATTATTGATTACATACACTTTTATTATTTACATCATTTATCCCAGCATTCTATGCATCATTCTCATTTCTGAAATCAAACTATAATTAAAAACAGCCTTCTTAGCTAGAGCAAGTTCAGAGCTTGTTGTTGTGAAGACTGCCTGCATCACAGCAGAGCAGGTGTCATGCCTAGTTAATTGCTGGCACATGCCACACATGCAGTCAAGTGCCTACATAGCAGACTGTTTACAGCGAGCATTGTTCTCACACACTGGATAACATCACCATGCATCCAGATAGAATTTATACTTTTATAATTAAGCTTTCATTTCCATTTCTGTAGATTTCCATAAATTATCAATCTTTAAGTTGACTAATCTATCATTATATTATTATTAATCTTTCTAAGTTATACAACTTAGGCAATTATACAAAATTTGGCAATTGGATGGCGGGCTTACAAGTTGTTACTATTTTATTTAACATTGCATTAAGTTATGTTTTCTTTTATTATTTCTTCATTTTCCAGTAAAAAATCATTAATCTTTTATTGTTTCCTGAAAATAAATGAAGTTTTGGATACGGAAGCAAAAAGGATTTCCTTGAAAAGGAAAGCACCAGGAGGACTCCTGTGGGAGATTGCCCTCCCACAGGTTTCAGCAAGGGTGCAAACTGCAAGCTAAAAAGCTCATATTATTTGTTTTTGATGGGATTATAAAACTATCATATATTATGAGCTGTCGCAATAAAAACAAGTATCAATTCAGAAACACTATTCTAAACAATTAATGAAAACTGAAGGATACATTGCCAGAAATATGCCCACTGTATCCGGTGTAATTTTCCATCAATGTCAGACCACATACTGCTCTCAACACCTAATGGAAGTTGATAGAGTTTAGATTGAAAATTCTTGTGTATCCACCATATTCACCTGGGTTTGAAACTTTATACTACCATTTGTTTCATGCACTGCAGAGTCCCCTTGATGATCAAAATTTTAATCAAGTAGTTACGGTCAAATTGTGTCTCGTACGATTTTTAATCCACACCATTAAGCTTCTATAAAAGAAAAATCCATAAGATGATAGAAAGATGGGAGAAAATTGTAGAGAACTGTGGCCAGTATATTAATGTTTGAATAAAGAAATGTTTTCTAAATATATGTTTAGCTTTATTTCAAAAGCAGCCATTACTTTTGCACCAGTCTATGAAAATTTATCTCTGCCTATTAAACATACAAAAGCAGCCTTGTTAGTCAAAGTTTTACAGAGATTTCAGCTATTCATCCAACCCATAAGTACTAAAAAAAGAAAATTTCTTTCTATATCAGGTAGGAAGAGATGCAGAAAACTCATGTCACCAAGTCAGCACTTGAAAATATTATTAAACATGATATAAACAACAGATCATATAATAACAGAAATAGCCAACAAAAATTTGGTTAACCAATTGCATATCAAAAAGATTCAGTAGATATTATATGTTCAATATCATCTTCAAATACTTAAAATCAGTGATAAAGCAAATAACAGGAGGCACTTAAAATGTACTTACTCCAAAATGGCAGATAGAGTGTAAGAAGGATACTGAGAAAGAACCTATAAAGGTATCTTACCACCTTGGCTATTAACCAAGACTGTGTTGGTGTAGCATGCCTTTGCATATAGTTAAACTCAAGAGAGTCTCAGGGCACCACTTCATATTCATGGGTATCAGCAGGAGTTTTTTCAGGGAGGTAGGGGGCAGAGACAAATCAATGTTTCAAGAGAAAACCTTTTTCCCAGAAAAAACAAAATTAAAAAAAAAAACTCGTTATTCAAAATATATGTTAAAATAGTTTTTTTCACATTAATAAATAAAAATAAATTTTCTGCTTCTCCCCAGAAAAAAACAAAAAAAAGTCAGATTAATAATAAATACACAGATTACTTGTAGAAATCGACTTCAATAATTATTACAAACATTTGAAAAAAATTATCGCTGCCATGGCCAGAATCGAACCCGCAACTCTCTAGATACATGCCAGAGCGCTCTACCATTAAATCACGAGGCAGATGCTAAAATCTTCCACAATAAGACCTATAAATCTTTCACTGAATTGTGGTGGACCTTGCGCCATCTATACTTCAGGAAGAGGCGACTGAAACTGACCAATTTTTTAGGTCATGTCAGAATATTATTTAAAACCGTTAGGCAGATGGGGCTTAAATAATATTCTGGAAGATTTTAGTGTCTAACTCGTGGTTTAACAGGAGCACTCTGGCATGTATCTAGAGAGCTGCAGGTTCGATTCCTGTAGTGGCAGCGATAAATTTTTTCAGATGTTTGTAATAATTTTTGAAGTCGATTTCTACTGGTAATCTGTGTATTTATTATAGATGGATTTTTAATAAATACTTAAGCTTGATTGACCTACTCATTAACATCTAAATCATTAGCAACAATTGGAAAAGTTGCCTCTCCTGAAGTATAGATGGCGCAAGGTCCACCAAATCTCAGTGAAAGATTTATAGGTCTTATTCTGAAGATTTTAGTGTCTGCCTTGTAGTTTAACAGTAGAGCGCTCTGGCATGTATCTAGAAAGCTGCGGGTTCAATTCCCACCGTGGCAGCGATAATATTTTTCAGATGTTTGTAAAGTCAGATTACATTTGATTAATGAATCAAATTAATTTTTTGATTAAATTCCTAAGGGGAGGGAGGGGGATGCCCACATTTAACGCTGCGTGCCAATACCTATGTTCATACTATTCAGCGTTAGAGCTGAGAAAAAGTACTTTTCAGACATCTATTGCCTCTTTTGTGAAATATACATTTTTATGAATGCATCTGTTTATAGAAAAGAGAAGATAAACAGTAACAGTTTGAGCAGAGCTGAGGAAAGTAAAGAAACAATGGCAGTTGTCCATCAACAAGCTTTTCACAAGATAAAAAGAGAGACTTTGTATATCCAGCTTCTTTTTCATATTCAAACAGTGATAGTGATGTTTTATTATGAAGATGAAGGAGAGAACAATTTTCCAAAATTTTGAACAGATCGAAATTTTCGAGTTTTGAAAGTGATTTGGACAGTTTTGATAACTTTTCATCAGCTCATTAGTGGTGCCATATTGACATTAAAGAGGGACTATTAGTAGATCCTCCACACTTTCCTTTTCTGCCTAATGCATGGTTGGGTTGATCTCTGAGCAGCACTTTTTTGCACATAATAGCTATTTGGTGTCATAAAATCACATAGTCACAAAGGACCTGAGGGCTCAGGCCATCCAGCATGTTCTTTAACATGCACAGGTTAACATCCAATGGACAGCAGCCTTTCCAAGCCTATTGGTGCCTTTACTGACTGTGGGCGGGTGGGGAATTTTAGTCCCAGCTGGAACTGTAAAATTCCCCATCCGCCCACAGTCAGAACTGCAGATTACAAACCAGACAATCTACTGACTGAGCCACCCCTACCCCACCTAATGCAGGGATTCAAAATCTGTAAATAATAAAAATAGCCAAACAGCATATTTAGAAATGTTTTTGATGATGAAGTAATGGATATAACAGTGAAACAAACAGATATGTGGAACAATGCTAAATGAAGAATTTCTTTCACTAAATTCACAAAAATGGTACCCAGTTATTTGGGTAATTGTGGGTTTTCTTTGCACTTATAGTATTACAAGGAATCATGGGAAAGCCTAAACAATATCAATACTGGAAAAAGAAATTACATGCTGGAAACACCGTTCTTTAGATCTGTAATATCAAAACAGATAAATGAACTAATAATCAAGTTTTCACATTTCACAGATATTTATTCAGTGCAGCTAACCATCCAACACCAAAACTGTGCAAAATATGAAAAGTATATCAGAAACTAAAAAAATTTCAAAAAATGCTGTCGTAATAAAAGTGAGAAAACTAAAATGATAAAAATTGGTCAGGCAGATGGGGCTTCAGTTGCAATGAATGATTATGCCCTTGAGCAAGTGTCTCAGTTTAATTATCTCAGCAGCTAATTAATAGATACTGGTGATGTGTGGCATGAGATAAATAAAATAGAGATTGTGGCTGGAACTTTTAAGAATCTATGGAAAGTGTGGAAAAATAGACATATATACACCGAAATCTAAAAATTTTAAGTATCCAATTTAATTATTAAATTTAAATTATTACAGTGAATTGTTATAAAAACTCCATGAAGTATACATCATTTATTTCATAAAATTTTTTTAAACTTCACTTTCTACATATTAAACTGTGTTACTGACAAGTTTTATTAGCATAAGTCTGCAGCAATATTTTCAAAAGCAGCAACACTAAAAATTTCTATTCCACACCTTGGTTAAAAAAAATCTAGTTCGTCCTTAAAATGAGTGTTTCATGAAAAGATCTCAGAAAATATTTTTTAGTCTTCAGTATACTAGGCATTGTTTAAACAAATCCCCTGAATTAAATCTTCAGGAACTGGGAACCCTATTTATTTGCGCAGTTAAGTACAACTTTAATCACGATTAAAATATTATTTTCATGCCAGGATACTGTGATGGTCCACCCATTCACTTTTACTTTTCCTTAACCAGTTTTACTTCATTTACATTATATATTTATCATTTTGGGGATTATTTCAGTTGGATGTATCACATTTCTCTCTTCCGATCTGCTAAAGGAGTTGCACATGTGCAACTCCGACTCTGATTGACAGCCGCTAATGTGCATGTAAGGACATGCCCCCTCTTGTCATAGCTAGCGTACAATCGTAAGTTTATGCAAATGTTTTCCCCAGCATGCAACACACACATGTCAGTTATACACCACATGTATATTAAGTGACATTAAGTCACAGAGGCAGTAATGATACAATATGCAAGAGTGTCAGTTAAGAGGAAGTCAGTTTTTTTTTTTGGAGTTGTTATTAGAGATATGAACTTTAAGTTGCTCAGACTTTTATATTCATCAGTTTATATGGTGAGTCTTGAATGTTTTTGGGGCAGGGGTGTATCAGTCAATAGCGCGCCAGGCTCATAATCTGTAGTTCCCAGGTTCGAGTCCCAGCTGGGTCAGCGTTGAGATTTATCTCCGCAAAATTCCCCGCCCTGCCCATGGTCAGTAGGGGACACCGATAGGCTTGGAAAGGCCACTGTCCATTGAATGGGATGTTAAGCCATGGCCCCGTGTGCGGGAGAGCCATACCCTGTGCACGTTAAAGAACACGCTGGATGGCCTTGACGGGAGGCTACCATCTGTCTCCCAACAGCTGTTCCAGTGGGTCCCCTCCCCCAACTTTCTCTGAGCATCGGGGTCCATGTGACCTGGCCATTTAACCCATGGTGTGCAAAAAAGTGCCGCTCAGAGGTAAAACAACCCAACTCAACTTGAATATTTTGGAAATAAACTTTGTTATATGAAATATTTTGACTTTGCTATTTTTTTTCTCTTGAACAATGACAATTGATTTTTATTTAGATTTAACTTTAATAATTTGACAATGTTTGATTTTTTATTCAATAAGTAACATCCATATCTTTAACGAACCCTAATTTAACTTTATTTGGCAAGTTAATATTGCCTGGTGCCCGATACTATCTAAAAGTTTAATTTGGATCTGTCAAAAGGTCCAAAGAGAAGAAAGTTAAACTTTTAGAACATTACAATACATTCCATATAAATGTAACTGTAACAATATCATTGTGTGCTTGAAAAGAAATACACTGCTCGACACTGAAAGTTCCCCACCCAGAAGGACACGTCGTACAAAGATGCAAATAGAAGGGTGGGTGTGCGCAGTTGAGATATATAAATGATGATAATCCAGAGCCAGTGACGTGTGTGGCTCAAGAGATAAAAGGTGCAAGAAGGAACAGGGATGGTATTGTTTCTGCAGGTGAAAGTCCTGCGAATGTTTGAGATCAGGTGGTTCCACTTGAAAATTGTTCGGCGAAGGCTGAAAATGCCTGATACACGCTGTCGGAAGGTTTATCGCCATTTGGATGGACTACACGTCATGTCGCTGCCCATGTTCATCGGGATGCACGAACTGTTGGATGCTGTTGGCAACAGTGGTGAAATGAAGGTTCAAGTGCATCGCAGAGGGAGTGGTGCTGTCCGACAGATGTCAGCACGGCTTGATAGGAGCATTATTTGGCATGCTTGTTCATCACCACAGAGCAGTGCAGGCGATATTTGACAGGTTGTGTCACAGTTATGGATGTGCCCATAATGACTAGAACAGTAAACCGGAGGTTGCATGAGGCACATCTGCACTCTAGGCAACTGTTACATTGACTGCAAACCATCACAGTGCTTGGCTGGCTTGGTGCCAAAATCGTGCAAACTGGGGTAACGAATGGATGAATCCCATTTCTGTCCGAGTGCTGATGATCAACGGGTCTGTGTATGGCGACAACCTGGTGAGAGGATGAATCCAGCTTTTGTTCACAACTGGTACACCGCCCATCAGCCAGGCATAAATGGTATGGGGTGTATTGGATATGACAGCAGGTCACCTCTTGTCTGCATCACGGAAACACTGACAGATGCACGATACATCAGCGCGGTTCTGCAACCCATTTTGTTACCATTCTTGGGAGGCATGCAGCAGCCTATTTTCCAGCATGACAATGTCTATGGGGTCTGCACTGCTAGGGTCTCCAGACAATGTTTGCAACATGTTTAAGTATTGTCATGGCCAGCACGATCTCCAGATTTATCCCCAATAGAAAATCTGTGGGACCACATTGGACAACATGTGCAATCCTCTCACCGGCCAGTGCGGAATCTCGATGAATTATGGGAGCAAGTCAATGCTGCTTGGTGTGCAATTCCTCAGGACCATTTCCGTTGACTGTGTATGACTCCATGCCACGCTATATTGCTGCCTGTATTGCCTTTCATGGCAGTGCAACCACCTACTGAGGCAGTCACATTGTGCTGCATTATCTCATCTTCTAACTGCTGTAAGTGGCTGCAAATTAAATCATAGTATGCCAATATGTATTGCTATGTGTGTGCTACATTTCACCCCTATCCCATCACTCCTTCTGGGTGAGGCAATTTCAATGTCGTGCAGTGTAATTGGCTGAAAAATGGGCTAGCTGTGACAGCTCAGAGGTTCTGGCATAGAAGGTCATGGGTTCATACACTCACAGAGAAATTCAATTTTTTGAGCTAACTATTCAGATATCACTATAGTACTAATAAACACAATCATGAAATAGTCAAGAGAATGTGAATTATTTTAATCAAGCCTAATACAGTTCAGGAGTATGGTCTTTACAATGGAATTAAGAGGTAACATAGTCAAAGGACAGAGTAAAAGAGCATTTTACCCTTGCATTAGAAGAGCCTTTTTTTTTTTGCTACACTACTTGTGCATTCAAACAAGTTCTGGTCTTTACTGCTTTCAGTGTGAAAAAAATACAGTTTAAGAACAAGTGGATACATGTGGCAACATGATTAAGGAATGTAAATACTTAATATCAGTACAAATGTTGTCTAAAGTATCTATGTTCTATTTTAACTTTTTATTTCAGTATCTTAGTGAATATTAAAACTTTATAGGGGAAAAAAATACTTATCAGTTTCGCATTCTATTTTTACCTGTGTCCATGCACTGCCTCTCCACTGATCTTCGCTGAATGGACCATAATGAAATTTGTCAATTTCCCGATGATTTTTATCCAATAGTACAACCTTCAATTCATATAAGCTTCCACAGTCAAACCGTGCAGCATGCCTTTAAAACATATAATTCCAGGTAAATGCTCGCATATCAAAACACTGAGATGAACAAACAGAAGCATGTGTACATATATACATTTATAAAAACCTGATCTTTAAGTTATAAAAACTGAGATGAACAAACTGAGATGAACAAACAGAAGCATGTGTACATATAAACATTTATAAAAACCTGATCTTAAGCTTTAATACATTTATAAAAACCTGATCTTTTAGTACAATAATGAACAATTTTAGAATAGGAACAGTCCATAGACAGATTAAAAACAAAAACATTTAAATAGATTTTCTTCTTTCTAAATACAAGTAATATCATGGCTCACAATGTTTGGCCCCAAACTTTGCTTTTAAAATATAAGTAGAAGAACACATATCACCTCTGGTACATAAGAGAATTTCTTTTTCAAAGAGAATGAAGTTTTTCCTTTACCTACTGTTTCATTCCTTAGAAGTTTATATTTGAGCAATTGTAGAAAAATTGCAAATAATATTTTATTAGTAAACATAGATAACAATCACAGCATTAGTTGTTAACTTTTAACGTCAATACATCAATAAATATTTTGTAGAAAAAATTTCACCGACATATGGGACTTGAAGCCGCATCCCTCCAGAAACATGTCAGAGTATTCTACCATTGAACTAATACCAGCTCATCTTTTTTCCACTAATTTTAAGACTTTAAACTCTTCATCGATGATTTCAGCGCCTACCACTGGTGCCATTTATGACATCAGGTGACAACTATTTCTTTTTATATTGCACTAAGGTGGAAATAAATAATAAAGTCTCTTCACACTATTTACGCTGTGATTGTCATCTATGTTTAAATCATTAATAATGCTAAATAGCATGAAGAGACTTTATTATTTATTTCCATCTTACTCAGTGCAATATAAAAAGAAATAGTTGCCACCCAAGATCACAGATGATGCCAATGGTAGATGCCGATATCGTCGGTGAAGAGTTTCAAGTCTTAAAATTAGTGTAAAAAAAGATGAGCTGGCATTAGTTCAATGGTAGAATATTCTGGCATGTTTCTGGAGAGATGTGGGTTCAAGTGCTGCATGTTGGCAAAATTTTTTCCACATAATATTTATTGATTTTATTAGTAATTATACAACATAAAAGCATTCATCTTTTAATTCTTAAAACTAAAAAGCTGCATTTCCCATGCCTCTCTCAGAAAAGTGAATAGATAATTGCTGTTAGTGGAATATTTCTTAAAAACTACTACTAATTTTCAGAATCTCTATTCTATACACATTATTTGTAAAACTTGATAACAGCTCTGCCATTTCATATTTAGTGATCTGTAAAGATAATATATTAATACTACTAAGTATTTGAAAAATGTGAATTTATAATATATCATTAGTATCAATCAAACTAAAAAATAGTTTATAATTATCATTTTCATTGCTTCCAATCGGAACTTCATGACGTTCACATTCCACCACGAAAATTTCATATTTCTATAATTAATACATCATTGTAATATTCATTTGAAAATTTTGAATGTCACTTGCCAGCAAGAATGCCGATTTGTTTGAAATTTTGGAATTTGCAAATTTTCCACCATTAGAAAACACAATTATAGTGTTTGGAAGATTTGAAAGGTGTGAATCATAATATTTTATCAATTCCTATCTAGCCCAAACAGAATTTTTTATTTATCTCTAAAACCAAACAATTATCTCCTAAAATTAAAAAGATATGTTTTCCCACCCTCTCTGAGTCTAAGAGATGAACTCGTTATTGGCAATGGAAACTTCATGATCTTCACATTACACCACAAAAATTTCAAATTTCTAGGATAAATACATTGTTTGCAATATTCATTTGAAATTTTGGAATTTTCAACTTTTTCCCCCACTCATCATCATCATCATCATCATCCTCAAGCAGCCATGGGCTACGGAGGTCCAACCAGACCGTGCAATTTAGTTCTCCAAGCAAATCTATCCTGAGCTACATCTACTGCATCTGGCCACTGCACACCAATTCTAACAAGGTCCTGTTTGACATTGTCTGCCCACCGCATCCTAGGTCTCCCCCTCCTTCTGAGGCCTTTAGGCACACTGTTCATAACCCTATTCGCCAATCTATAATTATCCATACGGGCAACATGGCCAAACCAACGGAGTCTCTCTCTGCACAATATGCTGCTTAAAGGAGGTTGCAAACTCCTTTGCCTAATCTCATCATTAGTTACAAAGTTGAACCACCTAATGCCCAAGATACTGCGTAAGCATCTGGAATCAAAAGCATCTAGTTTCCTGTTATCTTGTTTACAAAGTGTCCAAGTTTCACTACCATAACTAACCCTAGAAAGAACCAAACTATTATACAGTCTAATTTTAGTCTTTAGGTGTATACGCCTATTTCTCCACACTCTCCATAGGTTCTTAAAAGTCCTGGCAGCAATCCCTATTCGTCTGTTAATCTCATGCCGCACATCACCATTATCTGTTACATAGCTCCCAAGATAATTAAACTGTGACACCTGCTCAAGACTGCAACCATTCAGATTAACTGAATCACAGCCTGCCTGACCAATTTTCATCACTTTAGTTTTCTCTCTGTTTATAACCAAACCTACTCTACTACCAGTCTCATCAACAGCTCGAATGAAAGAGTTCATGGCATAATTATAGCTTTAGAGAGATTTGGAAAGTGCATATTCTAATATTTCATCAATACCTATCCAACATAAAAAGAATTTTTAATTTTAAATTATCTCTGTAAAGAAAAAAGTTTGATGTTTACAGACAGACAGACAGACAGACAGACAGGCAACAATGCAAAACTATTATCTCATTTTCTTTGAAAACAAGATAAAAACACTAAAATCATAGTTAATGAATGTTTAAAGACAAAATGTAAACAAACATTATTATTAAAATCAATAATTGAAAACACAATGCAAAGTTTCTGAAACAGATAAAAAATTTTGAAAAAAATAAAAAATCCCTTCAAGCAGTTGCTTGCCACATAGGTCTGACAAGGAGCCTATCAGTTTATGTTTACCACTGTCAAATGAGCAAAACATTTTACAAAAGTTCACCATCTATCACAGATTTTTAAAAATTTTGGCACAAATGTTGGCATGCATAAGATATGCAACTGTCTGAAATATCTTAAAGGAGGTCAAGCCATTAAAAGCAGGGGGAAATATATAAATTCAATCTTTAGTTTTGCATAATTTTTTATTTCGTATGGTAGATAACATTAAAATTTACAAAGTAGTGCAATCTTTGACTGTGAATTCAATGAAAAGGAAATTCATAAAATGCATAAAAAAAATAAATACCACTTTAAGCAGCTGCTTGCTACAGAAATCTGACAGGATCCTGTCAGTTTAATATGGCATAGAGATCTTGTGAGGAAGGTGAGACCACAGCAGAAAGACGACACAAACATCCATGCCATACCCAAGCTTGAACCCAGGTCCCTTTGATCAGTAGTCAAAGTCACTAACCACTCAGCATGAGAACAGTTTAAAAAAAAATACAAAAAATTCTAAAAGTTTTAATTTGAAAAAAATATGACCCCATTTACAAAAAATTGAAACTTACATATGCTGTACTTTATAATCTGGCCTTTGTGAACAAATTATTAATTTTTAAAAACACTATTAAGCTGTAATTTATTAAAACATATTACACTTGCATATATACACACTCAGCATTGTTAACTAAAGCTAAATCTTTCAATTCAGTTATTGCTACAATTTGGCTCACCATGCAAAATTTATATGGCTGTCCAATGCTAAAGTGGTGACTCTTTGACATACGCCTTCATTCAATGTCATTTAATTCAAAGAGCCCAAATCAAAGGGCACCTGCCAAGAACTAATTTTGAACTAATTTGGAAAGTGCCTTGTGAATTGGGCTGTTTGAATTAACTATCACAAATGAAGACGTCAACAACCATATGCATTTCACATGGCAAGCCAAAGTGTAATAAAAATGTAACTGGAGGCATTTCTAAATGGATTGTATCCCTTTAGTTAGCAATGCAGAGTCTATATATGCAAGTATGGTCATTTTCTAAATAACAGATATGGACCTTTCATTTATATTACTTTAAGAATATGTTAATGCTTAAAAGCATTAAGTTAAGTAAGCATGTGTTAATAAATTAGAGTTTGTGTTTTTTTTTCTAAAGTGAATAATAACTTCAGCTGTGTTAAATGTAATGACTTTGTACAAAATTTTAAATAGTTATTTCCGTGATGAGAAACAAAATTACGTTTTATTCATATTATTTTTTTTAAATATATTACACACTTTAGAAGACTATATGGACTGACATATATGCAACAGGAAGTTCCCCGAAGTGTATGCTTAAATAAATATAAATAAAAGGTCCATATCTATTATTTTAAAAATGACCATACTTCTTTTTTGTGCAAATTTTGCACAAAAGTCACACAGAGCTTTATTTTTTATTGTTATGAGAGGAAAATGTACAACAATAAAACCGGAACTGAGTTGTCCTCTGATGTTCATGTTATGCCTCAGCATGAGAAATTACATCACTAATCTGTTGGAAGAAGGGAACTTTAAAAATAAATGGAGATGAGTAAAAAAAATTTAGGAAGTCTACAGTATGCAGTAAAAGTTTGTTGATGTACCTTTTGGAATTATAGATTGTTGTTGAATCGTCTTCTAAAGGCAGCAGTTGTGTGTAGCAGTGATGAAGCCTAAAGTTACTGCAGATGCTAAGATGTCAACTGGGAAGGCAAAGAAGATTTAGTGTTAGTGAAGCGCTGTGTGTTAAATATAGAGTTGGTAAGGTTTAACAAACTTATTGGTGTATGGATAAAGTTTCTACACCACTTATTAAATGTGTTAATAAAATTCCATTTATGCCTTGAGTAGAGATTGTAACATTTGTGCAACACAAATATTTCTAAAATAGATAACAATTCTTCAGATGGTTAAATAATTATAAACAACCTCATACTAATGGAAGGCATATTAGTGTTTAGTTGAAATTGTTATGTATGTGATTTTATTACCTTTGTAATTAAATTAGCTCATATATAATTTGATCATTCATTTTTCTGAATTCACACTGTTTTCTATTATAATTTGTAACATATAATTGGTGTCAGGAACATAATTTTGTTTTGAATACCTTTTACTAGAAGTATGGATTATAGTTAGTAAAACTTATAACTGATATAAGAAGTGCAACAGTTACTCAAAGCAGTACAATTGGAGTTATTGCTTGTCAAAACAATGAGATGAAAGCTGAAATGGCTACTCAGAATAAAGAGTTGAGAGCTGATATGGCCTCTTAAATCAGTAATATTACTGATCAATGTAAAAAGATAAAGAATGAACTCAGCAGACAGTGTGATGGTTTAAAAGATGAAATTGATGGTAATGTTAATAAAATCATGTGACCTTAAACAACAGATTGATTATGTTAAGATGGATTGTAAACATCAAATTGATAGTGTAAAAATAGATTGTGAATGCCAGTTTCAGGTTCTAAGAAATGAAATGTTATACTCTTCTTGTGATAAGGATAATGCTAGTGACAATAATGTGCTTATGCATATCACTAAAAGTACAACTAATCCTTCCACATATGATGGTCAGTTGTATTGGGCAGTGTTTCAAACCCAATTCAAAGTCATTGCTAGAGCCAATGAGTAGAATGAATTCCAGAAGGCCAATTTTCTTGCAGCTTCTTAAGAAATGCTGATGCAAAGTTTTACAGTCTATTCCAGAAGAAAAACGATTTGATATCACACTTTGTATCTGCCTTGGAATTAATATTTGGTGGTAATTATTTGAAATAATACTATGTGGCATAGTTCAAACATAGAATAGAGAAGAGTGGTGAGACTACACAAGAATTAGCCAGTAATATTGAGACCTGGCTAGATTAGGTTATATTAACTGTCTGCCAAATATGCAGGATAACTTAGCTCAACAACAGTTTATTGATGCTATTGCCGACCCTGAAACTCAACAATCCCTGAGGATGTTGGACAGAGCATCGTTGAAGTCAGCTGTGGTACATGCAATAAAGTATGAGTGCTCCAGGCTCTCCTCCTAAAAAAAAACGCAGTGAGATTTGTGAATGCAGAGGAAACTGGGGAAAAGAATATTGAAATGCAAGAATTAACCAAAGCCATACTATCAGTTTTAATGGAGGTTAAAAGTTCCTCCCCAAACACTTCCATAGCTCTTCAGTGTTGAAATTGTGGCAAAACTGGACATATCTGTGCCAAATGTAATAAGAAACAAACAAGGAGTCCAAATCCATCTACTAGACAACAGGAAAACAGAAGTTAGTCAGTCTTGCGGAGCAGAGGCTGGCTGTTGATTGGTTGGCCCCAGGGAAAGTCGCCCACATTTCAGCACTGCATGATGGAGACCTTGGATTGGTAGCTGATGGAACCATGAATGGAATACCTTGCTGCATGATAGTAGACACTGGTGCAAAGGTGACTTACTCAGACCTGACATAGTAAAGAAAATAACACCTAAACCTAATTGGTATTCTAGACAGTCCAATATAACTCTACAAACAGTCACTGGAGATCGTGCTATAGTCCATGGAAGGATGGAACTCAACATCAGAGTCTTGTATGCCATCCTGTTTACATCACTGACATCTATGATGAATGCATATTAGATGATGGAAGGAAGAGGATGACTTCCTAAAGAGACATGGATTCAGTATTAGACCCAGTGACACTCTAATGATCTATAAGACAGAAGAGATCCCTCTGCTTAGCCAAACATCTGACTATCAAGTGTGACCACAGTATTAGTGATGGAAGACACCAAGATCCCCACAAAGTTCTTGGGCCTTCCAATTGGTGGTCACCAATACTCCTGGAAAAGAAGCTTTGGTTCATGGCATCCTCGTGCAACAAAACCAATAGATTATTGAAAAGAGGTGAAGAGCTAGCAATATTACAACCTGTTGTAATGCTCCAAAGATTAATAACTTTTTAAAGTTTGGACCTTTTTGTCTGATCCAATTTATTCAAATTCCAGTTAGCTCTATCGGGCACCAGGCAATAATAACTTGCCAAATAAAGTTGAAATAGGGTTCGTTTATTTGCCAAGCATTACTTATCGAGTAAGAATTCAAAAATGATTGTTAAGTTTAAATACAATCTAATAAAAAAAATTCAATGTTACTTGCTCAAGAGAAAAAATTACAAAGATTCAAAAGTTTCTAAATTAAACCAAGTTTATTTCCAAAAATTCAACTCACCAAACTAAAGTGAAAATCTCGACTACATCGAACAAAAACTCTGCTATTAATCTCTCTGCATCTATCTCATCACTTCTCACTACAATCTCAATACTCAACAATCTGACAATCTCTACTCCACTACTAACTCTGTGACCAAATGTCACTAAGTTATAACAAGTGGTGTACAAAGCGGGCCATGTCATGTTGCATGCTGGGAAAGACATTTACATAAACTTATCACACAAGCTATGACGGAAGAGAGGTCGTGTCCTTAACACGCACTTTATGTGATTTTTTTTCACTGACAACCACTAATGTCATAATCACATAATTTCAAATTTCATATGAAAAAGGTCGGAGTTACGCATGCGCAACTCCTGCCACTCAGATGAGGATTGAGACAGTCCACAAAACGAATTAAAAACCCCAAAATGATAAATATAACATAAATAAAGCAAAAGTGAATGGGTGGACCATCACATGGGTAACTGTGGTAAATACAATAGAAGTTACTGACTCAGACCTACATCACACAGACATCCCCTCCCATCTTGCTGAATTGTACACAAAAACAAGGAAGTTACTAACTGAAGACCAAGTTGCTAAGGTCCGAGGACCTACTTACAGAGTTTCCTGACATTTTCTCTGTTACATCAAATGATTATAGCTGGACTAACCTGACAGAACATAAGATCAATACTGATGATTCTCCTCCCATCCATCAAAAAGCAAGAAAGTTTCCATTAGCAAAACAGGAGGAAACAGCACAATTAATAAGGAACACCAGAAGCTCTTGTCAAGAAAAAGGACAGGTCCACCAGATTTTGTTTAGACTACCACAGATTAAATGATATAACAACTGCTTTCCCTTACCCAGGGTTGATGACACATTTGACATTCTATCTGGGTCAGAATGGTTCTCGACTTTAGACTTGAAGAGCAGTTATTGGTAAGTTGGTATACATCCTGAAGATCGTGAAAAAACAGCTTTCACTACAGGAAATGGATGTTGGCAGTTTAAAATGATGCCATTTGAACTTTGCAACACACCTGCAATGTTTGAATGACTAATGGAGTCAGTGCTCAAAGATTTGTCTTGGGAGGTCTGCCTGGTATACTTGGACAACATCATCCTTGGAAGGACTTTTAAGACACATCTGAAGAATCTTTATTAAATGTTTGAGAAACTCGGGGCAGCCAAGCTTAAACTGAGACAGACTAAGTGTAAATTGTTCTAACAAGAAGTTCATTACCTTCATCATGTCATCACTACATCAGGAATCAAGCCTGATCCTAGTAAAATAAAAGCTATGAGAGATTGGCCTCCACCCAATGTTCATCAACTTCGTAACTCATTTGACATTCTATCTGGGTCAGAATGGTTCTCGACTTTAGACTTGAAGAGCAGTTATTGGTAAGTTGGTATACATCCTGAAGATCGTGAAAAGACAGCTTTCACTACAGGAAATGGATGTTGGCAGTTTAAAATGATGCCATTTGAACTTTGCAACACACCTGCAATGTTTGAACGACTAATGGAGTCAGTGCTCAAAGATTTGTCTTGGGAGGTCTGCCTGGTATACTTGGACAACATCATCCTTGGAAGGACTTTTAAGACACATCTGAAGAATCTTTATTAAATGTTTGGGAAACTCGGGGCAGCCAAGCTTAAACTGAGACAGACTAAGTGTAAATTGTTCTAACAAGAAGTTCATTACCTTCGTCATGTCATCACTACATCAGGAATCAAGCCTGATCCTAGTAAAATAGAAGCTATGAGAGATTGGCCTCCACCCAATGTTCATCAACTTCGTAACTTCATGGAACTTTGCACATACTACAGAAGATTTTTCAAGGGTTTCTCCAACAAAGCTATTACATCATCTAACAGAGGCAGGCCAACAGTTATGTGGATTGCTGAATGTGAAGTAGCCTTTCAACAACTGAAGCAAGCTCTTTCCATGGCATGTGTTGGCATATCTACAAGCTGGAAAGTTCTTCATATTAGATACTGATGCAAGTAACACAGGAGTTGGTGCTGTACTGTCACAACAAGACGTACAAGAAAAGTCATTGCATATTTCAATAAAACCCTATCCAAACCTGAATAAAATTATTGTGTTACAATAAAAGAACTCTTAGCAATAGTGAAAGCAATAGAACATTTCCATCATTATCTATATGGACAAAAATTTCTCATTCATACTGACCATGCTGCTCTCCAGTGACTACTAAATCTTAAAAATCCTGAAAGACAAATTGCCAGGTGGACATGGGTTGCAAGAGTACAATTTTTACATTGAGAATCGAAGTGGCAAACCATACAGGAATGCCAATGCCCTTGTCAAGAGTCATGCACTGACAACTATAAGCATTGCTGTAATGCAGAGTTTAGATATGGTACACCCAATTCTGCTTTCGCACGGATTTTTTTTTACACAATTTTGGTTTAACACAGTTTAGAAAAAAATTCCAATTCTCTTTTTACACAATTTATTTTGATCTAACACTGTTCAAACGGTGCCTTTTTAAAAAATCTCCATTTGAATTTATTTCTGAAAATATATTCCTATTCAAGAAAAAATTCCTAGAATTTACATTTATAACAAAGATGCTGCTTTTATGGTCACATTTTTCGAAGTAGTTTTAACTCTGAAAATGTACTATAGAGACACATTTGTGCACTAAAATCCCCAAAATACTAGCATAACTACACAACAAGTTTTCTCTATTTTATTCTCTATTTTATGGAAAAATTGTACGAAACCTACTTCATTCGGAATAAAGTGGCAACATTGAGTTCTGGGAATTCCCCTCAATTTTATCTTCAATACATATGTTAGTCTTGGTCTCTCATTTTGTGTTTAAAGTTAGAAATGTTTAGATGTTTAATAAAAGAAATCAAAAAAATTTGGCTTTGCTTTTTGAAGTTTTGTGTAGGTAACATAAATTTATTAAATTTCGCTGATAGGTAATTTACAATTTTTCACCATCTGATTTATTAACTACATATTTTATAACTTACCACAATGGGGGTGGGGGTGGCTCAGTCGATAGCGCAACAGGCTCGTAATCTGCAGTTCCCAGGTTCGAATCCCAGCTGGGTCACCATTGAGATTTATCTGCGCAAAATTCCCCGCCCTGCCCATGGTCAGTAGGGGACACTGATGGGCTTGGAAAGGCCGCCGTCCGTCGAATGGGATGTTAAGCCATGGCCCCGTGTGCGGGAGAGCCATACCCTGTGCACGTTAAAGAACACACTAGATGGCCTTGATGGGAGGCTACCATCTGTCTCTTAACAGCTGTTCCAGTGGGTCCCCTCCCCCAACCTTCTCTGAATCTTTAGGGTCCTTGTGAACTGGCCATTTAGCCCATGGTGTGCAAAAAAGTGCTGCTCAGAGGTAAAGCAACCCAACCCATATCACAATGTCAGATAATTCAACTATACAAAAGCAGAAAAGGAAATCTATCTCTTTGGATACCAAGATCCAAATTTTAGATCATCTTGCAACTGGAGAAGGATCAACATCCATAGGTAAGTATTTTGGTTTGAACCAAGCTACCATAAGAACCATCAAGAAAAAATGTGGTTGCTATTAGAAAATCTGTGCTTTCTGGAACAAAACTGAGTGCTAAGTCATCATCATCATACAGGAGAGATATTGTAAAAGTGAAGATGGAAAAGGCACTAATAATGTGGATAGAAGATAACTCGCAAAAAAGAATACCTCTAAATGGAAATACCATCAAACAGTTGGCATTAGGAATATATAAGCAGATACAAGAAATGGAACAAACCACATCAGCTCAGTTAAACAAAAATTATGAATTTTCTGCAAGTACAGGTTGGCTTGCAGGATTTCTTCAAAGATACACATTTCATAATATAAAGATAAAAGGTGAAGTTGCATCTGCAGATGAGCCAGCTGCTAAAGAATTTTGTCCAAAATTGGCCCAAATCATTGAAGATGGTGGATACACTCCTGATCTAGTTTGGAATGCAAATGAAACTGGTCTTTTTTGGAAAAAAATGCTGAGTAGAACCTACTTAGCAAAATCACAAAAAAAAGTTGGTGGCTTTAAAGCAGCTAAGGATCATGTGACCTTTCTATTTTGCAGCAACGCTTCAGGAGATCTTATGTTAAAACTGCTGCTCATCAATTGATCCCTAAGACTACAGTCAACGAAAGGTGTAGATTTGAATAAATTGCCAGTGTATTGGATGGCAAACAAAAAAGCCTGGGCTACAAAAGAATTTTTTAATGAATGGTTCCATAAATGCTTTGCTCCATAAGTTAAACACTATTTGAAGGGAAAAAAATCTCGAATTTAAAGTTCTATTGATTATAGACAATGTGCCTGGCCATTCTGTTTTGGAACACCCCAATGTGCAATTTTGTTTTCTGCCATCTTTAATGCAACCACTAGACCAGGGTATAATTGCCACATTTAAAACTTATTATGTAAGACAAACATTCCAATACATTTTGGATAAACTAGATAAAGATAAAAAAAAACAGTTATCGTTGTGTAGAAGATATTTTCTATTTTAGATTGTATCAGGCATGCTGGATTGACATTATCAGGATTAAAACCATCAACTTTAAACTCATGCTGGAAAGCTATTTGGCCAGAATGTGTAAAAAGCAAAGATCCTGTACCCCCAAATATGACTGAATATCCTAATATCATCACTTTAGCACATGCAGTTGGTGGAGAAGGATTCGATGATTTATCATTTGCAGATATTGAGGAACTGCTGGTTGACAAAGCTCTTAGCGAAGATGAAATAACAGAAGTTGTCCTTGAGACTCCTGGTGAAAAAAGAAAAAAGTGATGGTGATGAAGAGGTTCCATTCACTGCAGGTTTAAAGGGCTTCAAATGGCTAGTAAATTGGAAAGTCATTTTATTACACATGATCCCATTGTCAAATGAGCTGAGCAGTTTAAACGTGAACTGAAGTCATGTATGGCTCATTATCAAGAATTATACAAAGATCTAATCATAGCAGGATCTAAACTGATTACAGAGTTCATTGTCAAAACTAATCAAACTTCAGAATCACTAGAAACAAGTGATAATTTGGTTCCCCATGCCACAGAGAGCATTTCACCATATATGAACACGATGGCCAAAATGTTTCAAGCAATGAAAGTGATTTAATTAACGAATGCATCTATTCTCAGAAAGTGACAACAAATAAAATCTAGTTAATAGGCATATGTAAGTTATATTTTTTTGCACTTTTTATTCTTGAATTAATTACATATTATTTTCTTGATGAAGGATAATTTACTTTATCCTTCATAAAGAAAATAATATTTGATTGTGTACATATAATTATCTTTACAAGTTTATAAAATAAAAAATGAGTAAAGGAATAAAAATCAAATAAAGATTTAATTAAAGATTTTGATATTATTTGTTTGAAAACACTTATTTGTACTGAGTTCACATGTCTGGAACCAATCTTCTATTTTTTTCATATGCACTATTTTTTTTTACACGGTTTTTTCGGGAACCTATCTACAATGTAAAAACAAAATTGGGTGTACTCACAATATAATGCCTATAACATTGATACAAGAAAAGTGATACACCTAACATCTAGAGCCCAATAGAAATTAAAAAGGCAAACATGATGATGAAGATATAAGGCCAATAATAGATCTGATTGAAAAATCTTATATAAGACCTAATTGGGAGCAAATCTCCAGGTATAGCCCAACTATCGAAAGCTATTGGATATAGTGAGACTCCTTAGAAGTGAAAGATGATGTATTATACAGAAGATGGGAGAATCCCACTGGATGACTAATCTGTTGGCATATCATCCTTCCTATTTCCAAGCAGAATTAGTGATGAAAGATGTGCATGATAGTGCCACTGGATGTTCAGTGTTAATAAGACAACAGTTAAGAAGTGTTAATAAGACATTAGCGAAAGCCAGGGAACGATTTCATTGGCTGAAAAGTAGGGCAAGCATTGAAAGATGGTGTAGGCAATGTGGAACCTGTGCAGCAAAGAAAAACTAGTTGGGGCAAGCAGCAACATATAAAGTTAGTGCCCATTTTGAAAGAATAGCCATTGATGTAATGGGTCTGTTCCCTAACACTGATGATGAAAATCACTATTGGTAGCAGTGGATTATTTCACGAATTGGCCTGAAGTCTATCCCATCCAAGATGAGGAAGCAACATTTGCAGACATGATATTGAATAATTTGAATAGTAGGTATGGAGTACCTTTAGACTTACCACTAAGACCAAGGATGGAATTTTGAATCCAATGTATTTAAAAGCATATGTCAACTGCTAGGCATTCAGAAAACCAGAATGACTCCCCTACACCCTCGGTCAGATGGTATAGTTGAGAGATTCAACAAGACAATTGCACAACATCTAGCATTGTTAGTCAATGACCAACAACATGACTGGGATCAATAATATACCACTCTTTTTGTTGGCATACAAGACAGCAGTGCATGAAACAACTGGACATCACTTCCATGATGCTCTTTGGAAGAGAATTGCATCTTCTCTGACATTTCATGTGGTCAGCCGGAAGCAATGCCTGTATCCACACCACAATACGTACAAGAATTACAACATCTAGAAAACATTCACCATTCCATCAGATATAGCATTAACTTGGCGGGTGACAGAACCAAAACTAGGTACAACAGTAAAACAAATGAAATTGTTTTCAATCAAGGAGGTCTTGTCTGACTATACAATACAAAGGAAGAGAGATTCACCAAAACTTCAGAAATCTTGGGAAGGTCCATAAACAGTAGTTAACAGGATTAACAACATGGTGTATCGCATTCGTCGACATCTGACTACAATGTTAAGTTGGTTCATATGGATCATTTGGCCCCGTTTCATGGAAGAAGTGAAGACACTTCAGAATCCAGAACTGTTTGGGATGAACAAAACCTAAGGAGGGGGCAGTGTTATGAGAGGAAAATGTGCAACAACAAAACCAGAACTGAGCTGTCCTCTGATGCTCATGTTATGCCTCAGCATGACAAATTACATCACTAATCTGTTGGAATTAAGGGAACTTTAAAAAATGGAGATGAGTAAAAAAATTAGGAAGTCTGCAGTAAGCAGTAAAAGTTTTTTGATGTGCCTTTCAGAGTTGTAGATCATTATTGAATTGTCTTTTAAAGATAGCAGTTGTGTGTAGCAGTGATGAAGCCTAAAGTTACTACAGATGCTAAGAAGTCCACTGGGAAAGCAAAGAAGATTTAGTGTTAGCAAAACACTGTGTAAATATAGAGTTTGTAAGGTTTAACAAACTTATTGGTGTATGAACAACGTTTCTGCATCACTTATTAAATGTGTTAATAAAATTCTATTTATGCTTTGAGCAGAGATTGTAAGATTTGTGTAATGCAAATATTTCTAAAATACATAACAATTCTTCAGATGGTTGAATAATTGTATTCATACTAATGGAAGGCATATTAGTGTTTGGTTGAAATTATATATGTGATTTCATTAAATAAAAAAAATAAATACCCTCTCAAGCAGCTGCTTGCCACAGAGGTCTGACAGGAGCCTGTCAGTTTATATGCCCCAGTAGAAGGTCTGAGAGGATGGCAGGACCTCAGCAGAAAAACGACACATACATCCATGCCTTACCCGGGGCTCAAACCCAGGTCCCTTAGATCAGTAGCCAAGCACGCTAACCACTCGGCCATGCGACAGCTCTTGATTTCATTACCTTTGTATAATTAAATTAGTTCATTTATAATTTGATCATTCCATTTTTTTAAATATCGCTCAGTTTTCTATTAAAATTTGTAACAATATAAAAAATTGTAAAGTTTTAATATTCTTTTAAATTGTAATACATATCAAAATTTTATTTTTTAATCTACAATCTACTAGAAATATATTCTCTCTCAAAAAGTAGAATTTTTGTTTTGAAGAAAATGCAGTTTGTTTTCAGGCTTTTGCACTCTATAATGATGGAAATTTGAATCAACAGATGATTCACAAAATGCAAATAGTAATATTTCTTTAGTACCTATCCAGCCCAAAAAGAATTTTCATATCTCTTAAATCAAAAAACTGCATTTTATCATCCTCTTTGGAATTAAAGTTTCAGCAACGCTTTTGTCAATGTAAACCCCTTGACCACCAGACTCTACCACCAAAAATTAAAATTCTGAGCATGAACAGATTGTCTGAAATATTTGCAGTTTTGCAATTTTCTAACTTTATCACCCTCTTATAGCAGAAAAATAATTTATTGTTAAATATTCCAGCTTTAAACACTAAATGAATACAATTAAAAAGACCTTCTTGTTCAAATATTAATTTAAAATAATTTAAAATTCTCTGTCATTGAGCAATAAAATTTTAGAATTTATCCTTCAAACTATTTGCATGTTGAAAGTTCTTAGGAGAAAACTCTCAGAAGCTTTTCGGAGCAAAGACAGCGCTCCGTCTTCAGTGAAGTGATGCTATGTACTGACGTTAGGTCTGTTTAGATAAAGAGCTTTCCACATGTCACGAAGGGTGATTCCAGTGTCTCGGTTGCAGGTGGGGACAGACGAGGTCATTATTTCAATAGCCTCATGAACTATGGTTCCGTAGAAAGTGGATGCACGCGCAAGAAGTGTGGTGTGCTCCCAGTCTATTGTTGCCGTGTGTTGCACTGCTAGCTCAGAGGCGGCAGTTGTTAGCTTCTTTTGGCTGACATCAGTTTGGTGCTCCGCGAACCTTTCTTGTAAAGAGCGAATGGTTTTGCCAATGTAGTACACAACGGAATTATCCGTCAACTGTAGGGGAAATTGGTATACGCCCGATTTTTGAAGTAGGCTATATTTGTCCCTGTCCCTTTTGACTAATTTCTTCAAATCTGGAGCTGGGCTGAAAACAATTTTGATATTATGGGCTCTGAGTAATTTGTGGACCGATTCACATAGGACATGAACGTAAGAAATAGGTCCGGCAAAAGTAGTACTTTCAGGGTCGGTGATTGGGAGGAGAGCCGAATCTCTTCTGTTTTCGTTTCTATATTTGCTGATAACTTTGTCTATTGCTGTTGAGTTCTAGCCATGGGAAGCAGCAATGGAATGGATGTTTAAAATTTCTTCTTCAAGCAGTTGCTCATTTGAAGACACAGCGAAAGCCCTATGTATGAGGGAACGGAAGGCTGCAATTTTGTACGCCCATGGGGTCTGCACGTATGACAGAAGGAACGTAGGTAGGCTTCCGGTATACCGACGTCGTCAAGGCTCCTGTGTCATCTTTTTGAATGAAAATATCTAAATAGGGGATGGCACTTCTATTCTCCTCCTCCTTTGTAAAGCGTATCGTGGGATATATATTGTTGGCAGAGTCAATGAGGCTGTTTAATTGCTCATTGCTGCCATTCCAAATTAAAAATATATCGTCGACATAGCAACACCAGAAGAAGGGTAAAATTGCTGCTGAATTGAATAATTTTGTTTCAAGATCTTGAAGGACAATTTCGGATAGGATACTGGAAAGGGGTGAGCCCATGGGGCCCCTGAGTCCTGCCTGTAGATTTGGTTGCTGAACTGGAAATAGTTGTTTTCGGTGATGAGTTTTAGAGCCTCATGAATGGTGTTGATTTCGGGAAGGGAAAATTTTTGCGTTTCAATAATTTTTGTCCGAAACAACATGACTGCATCAAAAACTGGAGTGGATAGGAATAAAGAGACTATGTCAAGTGCGACAAATTTGCTGTCGGGAGGAATGGACAGATCCTTGAGTCTGTTGAGAAATTCCGCTGTTGACTTTATACAAAATGGGTGATCGGAAATGAAGTTGGATAGAAATTTCGACAAACTCTTTTCAAGAAAGAAAGTTGGAGAAGTTCTTTCGCACACGAGCAGCCGGATGGGATAATTATCTTTGTGCACTTTGCACTCGGCAAATATTCGCGGTGCTTGGCAGTTGGATGGCACTGAGCTCTTCTTAAGGTCCTTGATAAACATGCCAGTTTGTCATAATGCACAAGAGTGACTATGATGCCAAAGTTTTGGACTTCATAAATAGCTCCCATTGCACTTGTTTAATATTGACCCCACCAGTAGCATCAAAAACAAGGTCTGCAGGCTAAAAAACAACAGGTGGTTTATCAAGGACCTTAAGAAGAGCTCAGTGCCATCCAACAGCCAAGCAACACGAATGTTTGCCCAGTGCAAAGTGCACAAAGATAATTATCCCATCTGGCCGCAGGTGTGCGAAAGAACTTCTCCAACTTTCTTTCTTGAAAAGAGTTTGTCGAAATTTCTATCCAACTTCATTTCCGATCACCCATTTTCTATAAAGTCAATGGCAGAATTTCTCAACAGACTCAAGGATCTGTCCATTCCTCATGACAGCAAATTTGTCACACTTGACATAGTCTCTTTATTCCTATCCACTCCAGTTTTTGATCAGTTTTGATCAGTCATGTTGTTTCGGACAAAAATTATTGAAACGCAAAAATTTTCCCTTCCCGAAATCAACGCCATTCATGAGGCTCTAAAACTCATCACCGAAAACAACTATTTCCAGTTCGGCAACCAAATCTACAAGCAGGACTCAGGGGCCCCCATGGACTCACTCCTTTCCGGTATCCTATCCGAAATTGTCCTTCAAGATCTTGAAACAAAATTATTCAACTCAGCAGCAATTTTACCCTTCTTCTGGTGTCACTATGTCGACGATATATTTTTAATTTGGAATGGCAGCAATGAGCAATTAAACAGCCTCATTGACTCTGCCAACAATATATATCCCATGATACGCTTTACAAAGGAGGAGAATAGAAGTGCCATCCCCTATTTAGATATTTTCATCCAAAAAGATGACACAGGAGCCTTGACGACGTCGGTATACCGGAAGCCTACCTACGACCCTTCTGTCATACGTGCAGACTCATGCGCCCCATGGGCGTACAAAATTGCAGCCTTCCGTTCCCTCACACATAGGGCTTTTGCCGTGTCTTCAAATGAGCAACTGCTTGAAGAAGAAATTTTAAACATCCATTCCATCGCTGCTTCCCATGGCTAGAACTCAACAGCAATAGAAAAGTTATCAGCAAATATCGAAACAAAAACAGAAGAGATTCAGCTCTCCTCCCAATCACCGACCCTGAACGTACTACTTTTGCCAGACCTATTTCTTACGTTCCTGTCCTATGTGAATCGGTCCACAAATTACTCAGAGCCCATAATATCAAAATTGTTTTCAGCCCAGCTCCAGATTTGAAGAAATTAGTCAAAAGGGACAGGGACAAATATAGCCTACTTCAAAAATCGGGCGTATACCGATTTCCCCTACAGTTGACGGATAATTCCGTTGTGTACTACATTGGCAAAACCATTCGCTCTTTACAAGAAAGGTTCGCAGAGCACCAAACTGATGTCAGCCAAAAGAAGCTAACAACGGCCGCCTCTGAGCTAGCAGTGCAACACACGGCAACAATAGACTGGGAGCACACCACACTTCTTGCGCGTGCATCCACTTTCCACGGAACCATAGTCCATGAGGCTATTGAAATAATGACCTCGTCTGTCCCCACCTGCAACCGAGACACTGGAATCACCCTTCGTGACATGTGGAAAGCTCTTTATCTAAACAGACCTAACGTCAGTACATAGCATCACTTCACTGAAGACGGAGCGCTGTCTTTGCTCCGAAAAGCTTCTGAGAGTTTTCTCCTAAGAACTTTCAACATGCAAATAGTTTGAAGGATAAACTCTAAAATTTTATTGCTCAATGACAGTGAATTTTAAATTATTTTAAAGTAAATGAATATTGTTGAAAATCAAGACTTAAATAGATCTTTATCTTTAGTCGTATCTTTCCATTAAATGTCCATTTTAAAAGTTACAGAACTTTGAAGTTATATTCCCATTGATATAACATGAAAATTATCTAATATTTTAGTAGGCAGTATATTTCATTAGTATATATTCAATCCAAAGAATTTTCATTTATCTCTAAAAAAAAGATGAAAGTACACAAAAACATGCAAACCCACAAACAGATGGAAAACAAATTAAATAAAATTGAACAGAATTACTCCAAAGAAGCCTGTCAGTATAATACACGATAGATAAATCTGTGAGAAAGGAAAGAGACCCTCAGCAGAAAGAAAACACAAGAAACATTCATGTTTTATACAGGGTTCAATTCAAATCCAGATCTCAAAAAATAGCTAATGTTTTGAGAATGAGCTACAAATTATATTAGTAACATAAATTTTGGAGTTCTTATATATCATAGAAGAAATGAAAAAAAAAACAAAATTAACTTGACCGCAATTTATATATTTCTCCTTTAAATAACTATAACTACTTTCAGAATTCTTTTTAAATCCTAACATTTTGGGGCAATTGCAATTAAATACCAGGTGAATTTTTGCCCTGACCATATTTTAAACACTTTACACATACAATTCTCAAAGTGACAGGAAAATAATTAGAAGGAATCTTAGAATCTCTACATAGTTTACAGAAGGTAAAAATAATCTTCAGCCATGAATGAGGAACTGCTCCTTGATAAAATATGATTATAATGTTGAAGCAGGTAATCCACACTCTATGCTGAGAGATATGGAACACAGAATAAGGGATGTTTGTGCTGTCCAGTGGGAAAAGCATGTAAAGACTGAAGAGAAAGGTATCTAATTTGATTTAAGCTTGATTAAGCTATGTAATTTGAGCAAGGTACACCTCCTCCACTGTGAACGACCTAAGGCACAAGGCCAATAGAATGGAAAGACAGCAGTAAGCATTTGGCTCTGCTCTTCAGGACGAAACTGGAAGATATTAGTGTGTTACTCAAACTGGTGGAACTCATCTAAGTGGGATCCAAAGTTTTGAAAATAATTATTAAGCATTCCATGAAAATGGCAATTATTTTTCCTTTCTTTCAAAACTATAAAAATATCCCTGTATTTTTCAATTGTGGATTCTTCTCTGTATGTATTTATTTTTATGTTGTTTGCAAATAATTTTCATGTAACAATATTTTTTTTCATTTTTACAATTACCCATATAAAATATTCTTAACAAATTTTTTCAATATACCAAAGTATCCTTAAAATTTCTTTAATGATTAAATAATGCAGAAATGTGTGTATAATGAAAAATTAAATAAATACTCCTCAAGCTGCTACTTGCCACAGAGGTCTGACAGGAGCATCAGTTTAATACACCATAGAGAAGATCTGTGAGGAAGGCTAAACCCAGTTCCTTTGATCAATAGTCAAGTGTGCTAATCACTCAAACATGGAATGGCTTGAATAGGTATACTATGCAAAAATGCATTTTTTTTTAAGAGCACATCAGGTTTTTTTAGTGAGACCATTTCTTGACTGAATAAATATTGGAGGGATCAGGTTTCTTTGATCAAATATTTGGTGAGTCCTTTTTTACCAAATGGTTGGTGAAACGTATGATGCAAAGGTGAGAACCACCAGAAGACAGAATGTAGAACTGATGGAGGAAAATGTTTCCAGAATAATAATGATTTCTATAGGATCGGCAATTGCACATCCATTATATAAGGATACACAATAAGTGAGATGTACAGTTTCCACATAACCTTAGAACTGGCCATGCACCATTTAAAAGTTGTAAACTTGATTCAAGACTCATTGTGGTTCAAATGGGTTGCCAATTTAGCACTTTCCTGTTTGTTATAAAAATAAAATGTTTTAGTTCTTAGAATCTTTTTTCAGTACTTTTTGGGTTCTTTTGAAACTATCTGGCACTTTTTTTTTACTTTGTCACAACATTGGATATTAACCAAATTATAATGTTGAACTTTTATTTTCACTATTTTTTTTTCACCCAACTTTTTTTTTTCACTATTTTGAACTCTTCCAGCATCGAAAACTTATCCTTCTTGAACAAGGTGGCATTATTCCTGGATTAAAACTCTTTCTAAAACACTTTTAAAAGTAAACTTTCTAAACAAGTCACAAAATATAAAAAATTTTAGAGAATCTATAAAAATAAGCATTTCTAAAACGAACCTAAATAGAAAGTGTATTTTCAGTTTAAAAGTTATTTAGATGAAAAACCAGCAAATTTTGCAGTATCAGTGTTAGTTATTCAACTTTCTAACAGTGAAGAGGAATGATTGTTTAGTGGCATGAACATTGGGAAAACTAAATTGAGAATAAACTTGGTGCAAATACTACGAAAAAAAAACTTGAATAATAAGGTGCTGCTGAAGAAGGCGGAAAAGAAGTGTCATCATTATAAATTGGACTACTCTGTACTGTAAGAAGTGCATGGACACATGTTAATCTATCTTTAATGATATTCATACTTCGAGCTGCCAACTACTCCAATTTTATATAATTTTTTTTTCCGATTTTTAGGGGTTTTTTCAATTTAATACTAAAGAAAATCTGCCTTCAAATTGTACAGTATTTTTGGCCTTTTCCTAAAAGGAGAATGTTAATGAAAGGGAAGAATTGTTTCTGATTAAACTGTTTCATACTGTATTAAAAGTGCAGCTGTGTCACCACTCCCTAATCTGTGCTTGCTTTGTTGGCTCACCTGTGCACCAATCAGAGGAAATCTATAAGACTGCAGCTGACAATTTCTGGACAGAACACATGGCAAAGTCTATATCTAAATTATTTTACAGAGCTGAAAGTCATAGATTGTTTCTAAATGGATGTTTATTGAACCTATACCAAACTCTACTGGCTATGGCCAACTAAACGGTGATTGGATTACTTAGAATCAGAAACTTCAGAGTGAAGGAAATAATAGAGATTAGAGAACTTCCCTGATCTGTGAGCTATGACTGACATTGCCCCTTGAATGGGTATCATGCATGTCCATTGTTAACTGGGTTGGGCTAATGGGTTGATAAGGGATTAAAACTTCTTTCACTGGAGTTGAGGCACTTTTAATTATAATCAGTTATGCACTTTATGTTCCCTATTACTATGTTACTTATCTTCTTATTGCATTTCATTTGTCATTTTTTGGCCGATGTCAGGTTTGTTTCACCATAGCTTCATAACCCGGCAGCTGATCACAAGAGGTAAGTATTAGGATTGTTTTACATCCAAGCTACATGAAAATGCCACTCAGAGGCTTTTAGTCGATTATTAATTAATTAATGATACTTACATATTGATTGTTAGTTATTAATAATTAGCTATTAAGTTAACTTTCGTTAATAAAAAAAATGCACGGATGCAGTGTGTGGTAAGCCACTGCTTCCTGTGCCGCATGCAGTGATCAAGCACTTTCAAAAGAAAAAGTCGCAATAACAGTTGTTGTTATTCCCAATGTATTGTAATGTTATAATTAAAATATATTGGTTGATCTATTATTGATCAGGAAATGCCTATGTACTGAATATTAATTATTAGCGATTAAGTTAATTTTTGTTAATATCAAAACTTTTCTGCTGGTTCCATGGGATTATATCTGTGTAAAATGTACAAATGCAGTTCAGTTGGCTGCAGTGAGAACCATTTCCTGTGCTCCATATGACTTGCTACTACTGATGATCCAAGCACTGCACATAAAAAAAAAATTGGAGAAAGAGGTGCAGTAACCGTTGCTATTCTCTCTGTATTGTAAATGTTAACTTTTACAATACATCTATTGTTAATCGAGATGATGCCTACTACATACCGTTGATTATTAGCAATTAAGTGAAATTTAGTTAAAAAGAAGAAGCATGCATGCCAAAAATGTAAACTGATTTCAGCTTTTGTCAAAATTCATAATCAGTTAATGGGTACTATAAAATGATCATCGCTAAACTCAGATTGCTTGAATGGGAATGTTAATTTGTTTTTCTACCATAAAAGATCGTGGCACATAAGGTGCCGACACTGTTTTTTAAGTTATACAAATATATTTCAATTGCTAATAACTAGTAACTAATAACAATCAGAACAGCAGACAAACTAGTGATGCTCTTCTAGCATATGAGTGCATTAATGAAAAGTTTCTTACAGCAAAATTTAAGACAAGCATTAAACACTTGAATGTTATCTGCTGTTATGCCCCCACTGAGAATGCCAATGAGGATGAGAAGGATAGGTTTTACGGACAACTTCAGGATATTTTGAATTCGGTCAAGAAAGGGGATATTAATTACCCTTGTTCTAGGTGACTTCAATGCCAAAGTGATACTGACTCTGACTTTTGGGGAGAGGTGATGGACCCTTTTGGTATTGGTACCTGCAATGGGCAAGATCTCCTATAGGTAAGTAAACTTAATGGTTTGAGAATAACTAACACTTATTACAAACACCATGACATACATAAGCACACATGGGTTTCACCAGATGGGCAACATTAGAATATGATTGATTTTACATTAATTAACAGCAAATGGGCTAGTTCTGTTAGGAATACCAGGTCACATAGGGGAGCTGAAATTGGATCTGACCATTACCTTGTTAAAAGTGTCTTGGAATTTAAACTTAAAAACTGTTGGGCTAGGGTTAAAAAATTTACCTTTAATACTGAAGCTCTGAATGACCCAGTTATAGATAAAGCTTACCATGATAGGTTACTTAGTCATTATGACAGTCATGATTTGCTTACTACTGAAGTTGAGGAAGAATGGGGCCATTTTAAACAGGCTTTTTTAGAAAATAACAGGACTCTTTTAGGAAAAAAGAAGCAGAGGAGGCAGAATTATTTGAGTGATAAGGCACTTCAGCTTATTTCAGAAAGAAAGAACTGCAGGAATGTCCTTAATCAATACCCTACTAGTCCTAACAGAAAGCATTACAGAGAGCTTAATAAACATGTAAAGGAACAGTTAGCTGGTGATAAGAATCTTTGGCTTTAATGGTTTGGCTGAAAAAGTCGAGGAAGCAGTTAGACAGCACAACAGCAGAGAACTGTACCAGAAAGTTAATGTTTTGTGTGGTAGAAAATGGACAGGTATACAGGGATTGAAGGTCAAAGAAGGTGAGAATTCTGTCATGGCTAGGTGAGCTGAGCATTTCAGTGATGTTCTAAACAATGTGGTTAGTTCTACTCCCATTGTTCGTAATAATGATAGATGCATTACTGAATTTAATGTTGTCTCTATAACACAATCTGAAGTTATTTTGGCTATTTCTAAACTTAAACTACATAAATCCCCAGGGGTAGATGAAATTACTACTGAAATGCTTAGAGCTGGGAATGTTCCGGTTACCAAAAGGATGACTAAAATTTTGAATATCTTTTATGATAAAGGCATGGTCCCGAAGGATTTTACCAGAGCTATAAATGGTAGCTAGGTAGTCACTGGAAGGAGAGCTATGCACCAATCCCCTGTGATGATGCATAGAACCGGCCAGGCCTAGCACCTAATGTCCAACCCCGCCTTCTCGTGGTGCGGACCGTTAGTAACTTTCAAAAGAGATACTCTCTTGTGGAAGTGAACGGAAGGGGAGGGCTGCCAGATTAGTGTGGCCTACTGATCTGGACAACTATGGCTACTTTTCTTTTTTTTCTACCCTGCTGAGGAGTGGTCAACCACACAGGGTCCTGGTGCTGACCATATAAACCTACTGGACTGGACAGATATATGGCTCTGAGCTTGATTATGGATCCTGATTTTGCTGCACTGGTGGGCTTCTGTGGAGGGAAAATCTTCCGCTGTGTTTTCTTTTTGTTTGTGGGTTGACAGCCCCAAGTGAACAGATCCACAGGATATGTTTATCAGCTGGTGGATAATCCTGAGCAGAAGTCATCGCAGGCACCTGAACTCTTTGCTTCTATTGGCATCGTCAAATTCTACATTGGAGGAAGTCTTCCAGTGTAGATGGCTTCAGCCTTTAGTAGTGGGGGAACGGGTCTTTGCCCCATGTCTGCGATTAGGGGGCTGTTTGATATTGTCGGCATTCCCTCTCTCAATAAACATAGTTTCTTTAAACATCCCACTAACCATTTTCTCTCCATAGGTAGTTGGAATGTGAGGACTCTGCACAGAGCTTTTTCTCTTGATGTCCTCACACAAGAATTCCACCATTATAATTTAGATATTCTCGGCTTGCAAGAGACCAGATGGACAGATAAAGGTCAGATTCTTAAAAATAATCTTAAATTTCTCTTTTCAGGGAGGGACGACAAAAAGCATCACCAAGGCGTGGGTCTGCTTCTCAGCAGACACGCTAGTGATGCTCTTCTAGGATATGAGTGCATTAATGAAAGGTTTCTTACAGCAAAATTTCAGACAAGCGTTAAAGACTTGAATGTTATCTGCTGTTATGCCCCCACTGAGGATGCCGATGAGGATGAGAAGGATAGGTTTTATGAACAACTTCAGGATATTTTGAATTCTGTCAAGAAAGGAGATATTACCCTTGTTCTTGGTGACTTCAATGCCAAAGTTGGTACTGACTCTGACCTTTGGGGAGGAGTAATAGGCCCTTTTGGTATTGGTAGCTGCAATAGCAATGGGCAACGTCTCCTACAGGTAAGTAAACTCAATGGATTCAGAATAACTAACACTTATTACAAACACCGCGACATACATAAGTACACATGGGTTTCACCTGATGGGCTGCATAAGAATATGATTGATTACATATTAATTAACAGCAAATGGACTAGTTCTGTTAGGAATACCAGGGCATATAGGGGAGCTGAAATTGGATCTGACCATTACCTTGTTAAAAGTGTGTTGCAACTTAAACTTAAAAAGTGTTGTGCTAGGGTTAAAAAATTTACTTTTAATACTGAAGCTCTGAAAGATCCAGTTATTGCCAAAGCTTACCATGATAGGTTACTTAGTCATTATGACAGTCATGGTTTGCTTACTACTGAAGTTGAGGAAGAATGGGATCATTTTAAACAGGCTTTTTTGGACACTAACAGTACTCTTTTAGGAAAAAAGGAGCAGAAGAGGCAAAATTATCTGAGTGATAAGGCACTTGAGCTTATTTCGGAAAGAAAGAACTGCAGGAATGCCCTTAATCAATACCCTACTAATCCTAATAGAAAGCATTACAGAGACCTTAATAAACTTGTAAAGGATCAGTTAGCTGCTGATAAAAATTTTTGGCTTGATGGTTTGGCTGACAAAGCCGAGGAAGCAGTTAGACAGCACAACAGCAGAGAGCTGTACCAGATAGTTAATGTTTTGTGTGGTAGAAAACGGACAGGCATACAAGGATTGAAGGATAAACAAGGTAAGGTTATAGAAGGGGAGGATTCTGTCATGGCTAGGTGGGCTGAGCATTTCAGTGATGTTCTAAACAATGTAGTTAGTTCTACTCCCATTGTTTGCAATGATGATAGATGCATTGGTGGCTTTAATGTTGGCCCTATAACACAATCTGAAGTTAGTTTGGCTGTTTCTAAACTTAAACTTCATAAATCCCCAGGGGTAGATGAAATTACTACGGAAATGCTTAGAGCTGGGAATGTTTCGGTTACCACTTGGATGACTGAAATTCTGAATATCTTTTATGATAAAGGCATGGTTCCTAAGGATTTTACCAGAGCTATTGTTATCCCTATTTTCAAAAAAGGTGATCGCAGTTCTTGTGATAACTATAGGGGTATCAGCCTACTCTCTGTTCCAGGTAAAGTTCTTTCCATGATTGTGCTTAATAGAATTAAGAATCTGGTTGACAGGCAATTGCGTGATGAGCAATGTGGATTCAGAAGTGGTAGGGGATGTGTAGATCAGATATTTTCACTTAGGCAGATTCTTGAGAAATGTTTAGAGTTTCAGAAACCTTTGGTTGCTAGCTTTGTTGATTTCAAAAAGGCTTTCGACTCTGTTGATCGTCATAATTTGTGGTTGATTGTGAGATCATATGGTATACCAGACAAGTTAGTTAACATTATGAAAGCTCTCTATAATAACACTGAGTCGTGTGTGAGAGTTGGTAAGGCTTGTAGCAATTGGTTTAGCATTACTTCTGGTGTTCGACAAGGGTGCATTTTGTCTCCTTTTCTCTTTAGCTTGGTTATTGATTATGTTATGCGAAATTCACTTCAAGGGAAAGATTTTGGCCTTAAATGGGCTGGAGATAGGAAAATTTCTGATTTAGATTATGCTGATGATTTAGCCCTTCTGGCAAATGATGTTGATGAGATGAACTCTTTCATTCGAGCCGTTGATGAGACTGGTAGTAGAGTAGGTTTGGTTATAAACAGAGAGAAAACTAAAGTGATGAAAATTGGTCAGGCAGGCTGTGATTCAGTTAATCTGAATGGTTGCAGTCTTGAGCAGGTGTCACAGTTTAATTATCTTGGGAGCTATGTAACAGATAATGGTGATGTGCGGCATGAGATTAACAGACGAATAGGGATTGCTGCTGGGACTTTTAAGAATCTATGGAGAGTGTGGAGAAATAGGCGTATACACCTAAAGACTAAAATTAGACTGTATAATAGTTTGGTTCTTTCTAGGGTTAGTTATGGTAGTGAAACTTGGACACTTTGTAAACAAGATAACAGGAAACTAGATGCTTTTGATTCCAGATGCTTACGCAGTATCTTGGGCATTAGGTGGTTCAACTTTGTAACTAATGATGAGATTAGGAAAAGGAGTTTGCAACCTCCTTTAAGCAGCATATTGTGCAGAGAGAGACTCCGTTGGTTTGGCCATGTTGCCCGTATGAATAATTATAGATTGGCGAATAGGGTTATGAACAGTGTGCCTAAAGGCCTCAGAAAGAAGGGGAGACCTAGGATGCGGTGGGCAGACAATGTCAAACAGGACCTTGTTAGAATTGGTGTGCAGTGGCCAGATGCAGTAGATGTAGCTCAGGATAGACTTGCTTGGAGAACTAAATTGCACGGTCTGGTTGGATCTCCGTAGCCCATGGCTGCTTGAGGATTATTATTCCCATTTTCGAAAAAGGTGATCGCACTTCTTGTGATAACTATAGGGGTATCAGCCTACTCTCTGCTCCAGGGAAAGTTCTTTGGATGAATGTGCTTAATAGAATTAAAAATCTGGTTGACAGGCAATTGCGTGATGAGCAATGTGGATTCAGAAGTGGTAGGGATGTGTCAATCAGATATTAGGAATTTTCTTGAGAAATGTTTAGAGTTTCAGAAATCTTTGGTTGCTAGCTTTGTTGATTTCAAAAAGGCTTTCGACTCTGTTGATCGTCATAATTTGTGATTGATTGCGAGATCATATGGCATACTAGACAAGTTAGTTAACATAATGAAAGCTCTCTATCATAACACTGAGTCATGTGTGAGTGTTGGTAAGGCTTGTAGTAATTGGTTTAGCATTATTTCTAGTGTTCGACAAGGGTGCATTTTGTCTCCATTTCTCTTTAGTTTGGTTATTGATTATGTTATGTGAAACTCACTGCAAGGGAAAGATTTTGGCCTTTTATGATCTGGAGATACGAAAATTTCTGATTTAGATTATGCTGATGATTTAGTCCTTTTGACAAATGATGTTGATGAGATGAACTCTTTCCTTTGAGCTGTTGACGAGACTGGTTAGTAGAATAGGTTTGGTGATAAACAGAGAGAAAAATTAAAGTGATCTAAATTGGTCAGGCAGGCTGTAAATCAGTTAATCTGAATAGTTGCAGTCTTCAGCACTTGTCACAATTTAATTATCTTGGGAACTACATAACAGATACTGGTGATGTGTGGCATGAGATTAACAAATAGGGATTGCTGCCAGGACTTTTAAGAATCTATGGAGAGTATGGAGAAATAAACATATACACCTAAAGACTAAGATTAAACTGCATAATGGTTTGATTCTTTCTGGAGTTAGTTATGGTAGTGAAACTTGAATACTTTGTAAACAAGATAACAGGAAACTAGATGCTTTTGATTCTAGATGCTTATGAAGTACTTCTTGGGCATTAGGTGGTTCAACTTTATAAGTAATGAAGAGGTTAGGCAAAGGAGTCAGCAACCTCCTTTAAGCAGCGTATTGTGCATGATGCCATATGGATAATTAGAGATTAGTGAATAGAGTTATTAACAGCATGCCTAAAGGCCTCAGAAAGAGGGGGAGACCTAGGATGCGGTGGACAGACAATGCCAAACAGGACCTTGTTAGAATTGGTATGCAGTCGCCAGATGCAGCAGATGTAGCTCAGGACAGATATGCTTGGAGAACAAAATTGCATGGTCTGGTTGGACCTCTGTAGCTCATGGCTGCTTGAGGATGATGATGAATAACAATAAGTAGGTATACCTGAAGTTACTGAACTCAGTCACTACATAGCACCATGAGTGGTAACAAATTTCATAAGGTGTGTAGGTGAATGTATAATAGTTTTCATCTAATTGAGCAATTTATTGGATTATCTCTTAAAATGTTTCGTATGGCCTCTGGTTTTTGATTTTTTTTTTCCAGTCTTAGATACTCTAAGGTGAATAAAAGTTACGAGTTTATTTAACTGGAAGGGGTGGGCTATTCATATAAATGTATTTTTTTAATGCAATCTGGATTTAATTTCCATATAATATAGCATAATGGTGTAAATTTAAAAAGTACTGAAAGTTGCAGACGATTTATGATATTTACTTAATGCATATTCCCTATTATTGCGTTGAGTGGGAAATGAGATTTCTTCTTCAGTGATATACTGTGTTTAAAATGGTTGCTTCCGATGACATAACTTTTTCTAGCGTTTTTTATTAATAATGAGGATGGCAGTGCATTGTTTACAATATTTCTTGTTTTCTCTGATGGGATTATTTAGTTTTGGAGTTGGGTTGTTTTACCTCTGAGTGGCACTTTTTTGCACACCGTGGGCTAAATCACAGGTCACAAGGCTCCCTAAGGCTCAGAGAAGGTTGGGGGAGAAGAGCCACTGGAACAGCTGTTGGGAGACAGATGGTAGCTTTCAGTCAAGGCCATCCAGCATGTTCTTTAACGTGCACAGGGTATGGCTCTCCCACACACGAGGTCACGGCTTAACATCCTATCCGATGGACAGCAGCCTTTCCAAGTCCAGGGTGTCCCCTACTGACCCGGGAGATAAATCTCAATGGACCCAGCAGGGACTCGAACCTGGAAACTACAGATTACAAGCCTGGTGCGCTACCGACTGAGCCACCCCACCCCTTAGTTTCGGGGCTTTTTTTTTTATACTAAGGATATGCTGCGAGTTGTTTACGATAATTCGTGTTTTTTAAGCTTGTTGTTTCTGATGGGATTGGTTCCTTGGGATTTTTTATACTGGGGATCGGAGGTGAATTGTTTATAGTTTTGGTTTTCAGGAATATTAATGATTAGTGTTTTGTGGGGGGGGGGAGGGGGGGGGTTAAAAAGGATTGAATGGCAGTTAACTGTTCAGCAGTATGTTCAGGCTGAAATGGTTGTCTCCAGTAATTTTGTTCTGGGATTCATCTGACCGACATTTATCACATAACAATATGCGCGTTAAGAAAATATGTCTTAGATACTATTACTTCTCGAGGTTTTTCTTTTATCTGTAAAACAAAATTCTATGCTTAGGAATAAGTGTTGTATATTCTTTATTCAGTGTATTCTCATATGGCCTCTTCACTGCTAGTAATACAATCGTTTATGTTATTATTTGTAGAACTTTCCAAGAAGTTTAATATTCTTTCTGTGATATTGAAATATGTTTTTCATTAAATATCACATATTTAATGGGGGGGGGGGTGAAAGTAATTTTAAGAAACTTGGTATAATTTTGGAAGAATTAAATTTTTCCATTGCCACTCCAGCTGACGGACGGCAGCCTTTTCAAGCCCATCAGTGTCCCCTACTTACTGAGTACAGAGATAAATCTCAACTCTGGCCCAGCTGGGACTCAAACCAGGGATTGCAGATTACAAGCCTGGTGCACTACTGACTGAGCCACCCCCGCTCTCATCTTGAAGATGACTCTGATAATCCTAAATCCTTTCAGTGTCCATGTTGTCTGTATATGTTCGTAGAATCTGTAATTTGAGGCCGAGGACAGCTGTATATGGTTTTAGTACAACAAAAGAAAAATCGATTTTTTTTTTTAAATCGCCATTGTAAATTTTTTAATATTTATCTTTAAAAATATATAATTCAGGCTTGAAATATAATATTTTGTTTTTTCATTTGATGCATATTTTATTTAAAAAAAATTATAAAGACCCCCTCAAGCAGCTTCTTGCCACAGAGGTCTGACAGGAGCCTGTCAGTTTATATGCCAGAGTAGAAGGTCTGAGAGGATGGCAGGACCTCAGCAGAAAAACGACACATACATCCATGCCTTACCCGGGGCTCGAACCCAGGTCCCTTAGATCATTAGCCAAGCGTGCTAACCTCAGCCATGGGAACCACAATAAAATCACTTATTAGCTTAGAACTTAGAAGCCATCTAATTGCCATTTCTTAGAAGCGCTATACGGTATTGCCAATTTGTTTGCTAATGTTACCCTACACTGAAGCAATCACCTGCTCACAAGTTTGATCTGAACTGTTATCGACAGATTTTTCCTTAAAGTTTTGAAAATCTATAAATTAACAAAAAACTGCTATTTTTAAAAATGGAAGATTTTGGAAATAATTGGAAAGTATGTACCACCATTTTTTTTTTCGTTTTATACTCCTTTCTGCCACAAACTTATTTCACTATTACTAGAATTATTTTTATCATTTATCCCAGCATTCTATGCATCTTTCCCACCCTTCAGATCGAAATTGTAACTAACAAAAGCTTTCTTAGTAATCCGAGTTGCAGTTCCAAAGTTCCCTGCAGTCTAAAGTAGGCCACATAGAATGTGGTCAAGTGCAATGACCTTGTTATTGCTCACATGTGCAGGACAGTGATTCTTTAGTGAATGTTTACAGAAAGAGTTCTTCTTGGATATAGGATAATGTGACCATACATCTATCAAGTCAATATTAACCTTCGTTTTCATTTCTGTAGATTCATTTTATTTCGCAATGTATCGATTTTTTCATCAACTGATCTATCAATCTTTTGGGGTTATGCCACATCAGATTGCTGGCTTTACAAGTCATTGCAGATATTATTTAACATATTTTATTATTTCTTTCTTTTCTTGTAAAAAAAAGATCTTGTATCGTTTCCTGAAAATGAATGAGGTATTGGATATTTAAGCAAGAAGAATTTTCTTGACATGGCAAGTTGTGTACCTGGATGATTTAAGCCAAATACTTCCTCCCAACAAATTGAATTATCAACTCCCTATGTAAACTTAGTTGTTGTTGTTGTTTTTTTCATAATAAACCGTAGTTTTCATTTCTGTAGATTTACTTTATTTCTGTAAATTACTACAAATGAAAACCTATCGACCTTTTGAACAAAGAATGCAAGAACACCATTCTATTATAAATAAACAACCAAACACAGCATTAGTTCAAACAATCATTAATAATAATTTAGAAATAGAACAATAAACATAAAGCACTGGCAGCCCCACAAACAAAATTTCAACTTTCTTATATTGAAAATATGTTAATTCATACCAACCAACATAGGCTCTGCAACATGGAGATTCCACCCTTTCCAGCGACGTGGAATTTCCTATTGCATGAGCAAATGTGCAAATACAATGAGCAGTACACCACAACGTCAATGAGACACGTATTTAAACAATTAAACATCTATGGTTGGGAGCCTGAGGTAGCCAAAACCAAGGAGGTTGGCGAAACATGTAACTAGATGAGGGGGGCTTGCAGTTTTTAAACTTTTAACTTGTTTTAGAAGCTATTTCATAAGTCTTGGGGATGTGCAAGCAAATATCTTAACATCAGTATAATAACAACCAGTGAAGAAGAGATGAACTTATATGAGACATAACATCTAATAGAGGCTTTAAAGTAAACAAAGCAGCAAATCATATAAGGACTGGTATACAGCAATTGCACTGAGTTCTACAATTGTACCAATTTTCAATTAACTTCACCAAACAACTGGCAAGAAATGGTAGCACATCACAAATGAAACAACCAGCAATGATGATAACAACACCCCCACCAACTTAGCCATTCTTCAATGAACAACAGAAGAAAAAACAACATATAAGATCTAATTGCAAGCTGTACCTGTGCCAGTGGACATCCATCAAATTCATTGCCAATACCAGTAAATATTGTTCCTTTTCTCTTGAGCACCTTTACAAGATAAAGGAAAGCTTACAGACAGTACCAATGGAGGGTACAATTTCAGGAGCACATCGACTGTAGTTAAGTAGCTGCCAATGAAGGCCTTAAGTTAATCTAATACTACATATGATATTTATTAAAATTATCATTAAAATTATAAACTTATAATTTTAATGTATTAATGTACAGCTATTAATCATGATAATTAAATTCTAAAATTCCGTAAATTATCGATCTTTCCACTAATTGATAATATCGATTTTTCAGAGTTATGCTACATCTTGAGCCAGCTTACAACTTGTTGCTGTGGATATTTCATTTATCATCACATTAGGTTATCTGTTAATTTTTTTTTATTATTTATTACTTTTCCAGTAAAATAAACTTTGATCTGGTATCATTTTCTGAAAATGAATGAGGTCTTGGATACTAAAGCAAATTTCTTTCTGTTGATTTCCGTAAATTAGCGATCTTTCAGTTGGCTGATTTATCGATCTTTCTGAGTTATGCTACATTGGATGGGTGGTTTGAAGTTGTTGTGAATATTTCATTTAACATCCCATTAGGTTATACGCAATTTTTCCATTATTTCTTGGTTGCGGACTGATTCGCATAGGGCAGGAATGTAAGAAATAGGTCCAGCAAAGGTTGTATGTTCAGGGTTGGTGATTGTGAGGAGAGCCGAATCTCTTCCGTTTTTGTTTCTATACTTACTGATTAATTTGTCTATCATTGTTGAGTTGTAGCCATGAGAAGCAGCAATGGAATGGATGTTTCAAATTTCTTTTTTCAAGCCGCTGCTCCTTTGAAGACATGGCAAAAGCCCTATGTGTGAGGGAACAGAAGGTTGCAATTTTGTACACCCATGGGGTACATGAGTCCATGCGTATGACAGAGGGAACGTAGGTAGCTTTCGGCATACTGACATCATCAAGTCTCCTGTGTCATCTTTTTGGATGATAACATCTAAGTAGGGGATGGCTATTTAATTGCTCATTGATGCCATTCCAAATTAAAAATATATCGTCGACATAGCGACACCAGAAGGATAAAATTGCTGCTGAGTTGAATAATTTTGTTTCAAGATCTTGAAGGACAATCTCAGGTAGGATACCGGAAAGGAGTGAGCCCATGGGGGCCCCTGAGTCCTGCCTGTAGATTTGGTTGCCGAACTGGAAATAGTTGTTTTCGGTGACGAGTTTTAGAGCCTCATGAATGGCGTTGATTTCCGGAATGGAAAATTTTTGCATTTCAATAATTTTTGTCTGTTGTTTTTTTTAGAAGATTTTTGATGGGAGGGCAGCTGTAGCCCTACTTTTAATTATTATTTAATTAACATCTGGAAGAGCATAAAATTAATGCTATAAGACAAAAAGTCTTTGAATTTACGAACTCCCGAGAAAAGTCTCCATCCTACTCAGTAGAAATTTTTCATCTAAATATTTTCAAGCATTAAAAAACGTTCGAAACACCCCTGACATTGTTATCACTTTAGCCAAATAAAACATGCCAGTTTGTCAAAATGGACAAGAATGACTACGATGCCAAAGTTTTGGACTTCATAAATAGCTCCCATTGCACTTGTTTAAATACTGACCCCACCAGTAGCATCAAAAACAAGGTCTACAGGCTAAAAAAAACAGGTGGCTCCCCAAGGACATTAAGAAGAGCACAGTGTTATTCAACTGCCAAGCACCACGAATGTTTGCCCAGTGCAAAGTGCACAAAGATAATTACCCCATCCAGCCACTAGTGTGAAAAAGATCATCACCAACTTTCTTTCTTGAAAAGAATTCGAAATTTCTGTCCAACTTCATTTGTGATCACCCATTTTCTATAAAGTCAATGGCAGAATTTCTCAACAGACTCAAGGATCTGTCCATTCCTCATGACAGCAAATTTGTCACACTTGACATAGTCTCTTTATTCCTATCCACTCCAGTTTTTGATGCAGTCATGTTGTTTCGGACACAAATTATTGAAAAGCAAAATATTTTCCCTTCCTGAAATCAATGCCATTCATGAGGCTCTAAAACTCATCACCGAAAACAACTATTTCCAGTTCAGCAACCAAATTTACAGGCAGGACTCATGGGCTCACCCCTTTCTGGCATCCTACCCGAGATTGTCCTTCAAGATCTTGAAATGAAATTATTCAACTCAGCAGCAATTTTACCCTTCTTCTGGTGTCGTGATGTCAATGATATATTTTTAATTTGGAATGGCAGCAATGAGCAATTAAACAGCCTCACTGACTCTGCCAACAATATATATCCTACGATATGCTTTATGAAGGAGGAGGAAAATAGCAGTGCCATCCCCAATTTAGATGTTTTCATCCAAAAAGATGACACAGGAGACTTGACGACATCAGTATACTGAAAGCCTACCTATGTCCCCTCTGTCATACACGCGGATTCATGTACCCCATGGGTGTACAAAATTGCAGCCTTCCATTCCCTTACACATAGGGCTTTCACCATTTCTTCAAACGAGCAGCGGCTTGAAAAATGAAATTCGAAACATCCATTCCATTGCTGCTTCCCATGGCTACAACTCAACAACGATAGACAAATTAATCAGTAAATATAGAAACAAAAATGGAAGAGATTCGGCTCTCCTCCCAATCACCGACCCCGAACATACAACCTTTGTCGGACCTATTTCTTACGTTCCTGTCATATGTGAATCAGTCCGCAAATTACACAGAGTCCAAAATATCAAAATTGTTTTCAGCCCAGCTCCAAATTTGAAGAAATTTATCAAAAGGGACAGGGACAAATTAGCCTACTTCAAAAATCAGGCATGTACCAATTTCCCCTACATTTGCTGGATAATTCCATTGTTTACTACATCGGCAAAACCATATGCTCTTTACAAGAGAGGTTTGCAGAGCTCCAAACTGATGTCAGCCAAAAGAAGCTAACGATGGCCGCTGCTGAGCTAGCAGTACAACACACAGCAACGATGGACTGGGAGCACGCCACACTGCTTGCACATGTGTCCACTTTCTACTGAACCATAGTCCGCGAGGCTATTGAAATAATGACCTCATCCGTCCCCACCTGCAACTGAGACACTGGAATCACCCTTCACGACATGTGGAAAGAAGCTCTTTGTCTGAACAGACCTAACGTCACTACATAGCATCACTTCACTGAAGACGGAGTGCTGTCTTTGTTCCGAAAAGCTTCTGAGAGTTTTCTCCTAAGTACTTTCAACATGCAAATAGTTTGAAGGATAAAGTTTAAATTTTTATTGTTCAACGGCAGAGAATTTTAAGTTTTTTTTAATTAAATTCAGAGCAATAAGGTCCTTTCAAATTGTGCATTTTTTTACTACATGATTCTAAAAAAGTCCTATTAAAATAAAACATATCGTATTTTTTGTTAAATACTTGATTTTCAGAAAATCCAGAATTTAAATGCTGATTAATTTGGTATACCTGCCATAATTCCTTTCATTAGTTATTTGGCAAAAAAGTTATAAAGTTGAAGTTTTTTTTTTAGCTGAGCATAGGCAGAAAATAGCTTGGCCCCTGGATGGAAACCTGTTTTTCAGCCTGGACACTTGTGATGCCCCTCATTCACTTTTACTTTACCTTACCAGTTTTGCTTAGTTTACGTTATATTTATCATTTTGGGGATTTTTATTCCCTTTTTGGCATCACAGCACTCATTTCGAAGAGTTAGGAGTTGCGCATGCACAACTCCGAACTTTCGATTGTCACATGCTAAAGCACGTGCACAAGGACATGCCCACTCTTGTGCCGCTCATCAATTTATGCAAATGTCTTTCCCTGCATGCAACATGACATGTGCGGGCTTTGTACCTCTTGTTATAACCTGGTGACATGTTATCACAGTAGCACAGAAGATAGTAGAGAGAGTAGTAGAGCACAGCACAGTTTAGAGATCAGTTTTAGTTTAGAGTTTGTTGAAGATGTTTGTAATAAGAAATGATATCTTCTTTATGGAAGTTTCTTCTTTATATATATATGTATATATAAATTATATATATATTGTAGTATCTTCTTTATTGAAGTTTTGGTGAGTGCTTTTTGGAAATAAACTGTTTGTTATTAAACCTTTTGAATCTTTACTAATTTTTTTCTCTTGACAACATTAGTTTGCTTTGATTAGCAGTAACATAAAATTTTGACAATCATTTAATATTTTTGAATTCTTACTCATTAACGCTCGCTGGTATTTCAAACCTTAATTAAACTTTATTTTTGGCAATTTGTTAATTATTGCCTGGCGCCCGACTCAGCTATCCGGAGCATGAAAATAACTGGATCAGACAAAGGGTCCAAACTTTAAAAGTATTTCACTTCTTTCGAGCGTTACAGAGCAACTGAGAGAAGTGGCGCAACGAACAGGGACGTGCCAATAGTAAAAGATTAGTGGTCCAAGAATAGGGATTGTATATTTGTGCATAAATTGTATATGTTATTTAACATGATTGTGAAAGATAGTAATTTTTGAGCTCATTAATTGTATGTACTACTTATAGATTTAACGGCAGCTTAAGCCGAAAATTTTTGTTGAGCAAGAAGCTTAACTTTTTTGTGTATTAGTCAAAGGTACTGAAGTTTTAGTGCAGTTATTGCTGATAATCAAGATATTTATTGCAAGTAAAGATTAGAAGTGTCCGGACACACACACACAGGAACGATAGAAAAATTGTTTTTATATTTTTTGCAAGCTTAGTTGTAGCTTTAGTATTCATTCTACTTGTTGTGATCTTATGCAACCACAGCAATTCCCGATCTCCGGAAAAGCCGCGCTATCTAGAGCCGGGGGCAAGGAATACGCCCTATAGACGCACCTCAACCCCGGCCTCACATGGCAGCATTCCTATAGAAGGAAAGCTGACCACCGGAAGAAACCTTACTTTAATCTATTCCCCAGTTAGCCATGAACAAGGATATATAGATCCAAGTTCGCTCGGCTCCCGAGGTGGAGACTCTTAGTAAGGCCCAGACTTTAGTGAGGGCTCGACCTACTGGGGCGCAACTCTTTTCAGAAGAGCCCTCGAACTGCTCACCCAGAACACCTGAGGTTGAGGTCTCGGACGCCGACGCCGTCACCGTCCAATCGGTCACACAGAACCGGTCAGTGGCATCTTCGACCTAAGATGGTTTTGGCAATGCTTCAGCCGGGGACCCAATCCAGCCGGCAAAGCTTTCAACCGGGTTGCTGGACCCTAGGCCCTCCCACCCTATTGGGGGGGTAGCTTTAGTATTGTATTGTTGTATAGCAGTACCTTTGAGTGCTGCTCAAGATTTAAAAAAAGTTTCAAAATTCAAAATTTTGGCAGACCGCTAAACATGTCTGCTAGCAATATGGCCGATTCTGCCATAATGACTCCCAACTTAGAAAGAGTAAAGGGTAAGTTGCAGGATGTAATGATGGAAGCAGAAGTGCTAATGAATCTGCTTGATGATCATCGGGAGAAAAGGGGAATGACAACAACCCCTAAATTTGCTGACAATGCTACGTCAGATCACCAATGTAGAAACTTTGAATGTAAGGTTTCATTTTCTGTTCCGTCAGAAGCAAGTGATAGAACACAGTATTTTCAACCCCCACAACGACGATTTGCCAATCTATCTATTAACTATAGTCCTCATGTTAATTGTCCTTTACCTGAGATAAGGTTCGACGGTTCGAAACGTCCGTCATCGTGGACATTTGTCAAGTCCATGGAAGAGCACTTCCATTTACATGAAGTGCCAAGCAACAAAAAAGTTGTTTCAGCAGTATCTTGTCTAATTGGATGTGCTAAGCAATGGTGGAATAACGTAGGATGTCGTCATGGAATTGAATATTGGGAAGATTTAAAAAGCAAAATCATGGACATATTCCAGCTTATAATGATTTTACAGAACTAGCTACAGAGTTGTTTTCACAAAGACAAAGGGAAAGAGATGACATAGAAAAATTTATCTGGGGTACACTAGAGTTATACCAGCTGTACGATGCTGATGCCACTGAAATCGATATTTTAAATTGCATATTGTCTCAATTGTTTTTTCCCATTAGAGAATTCCTAGAAGTACGAAACGTAAACTCAAATTCAGATTTAGTCAAATTGACTCGGCAATATACTGCAAGAAGAGAATCTGCAGCAATTGCATTAAACCAACAATGGATGCAATCCCCGCCGAAACAGCGCTATCAGGTTGAGTCTCGTAAAATGACTCCCGCATGACCGGAAGTTACACGGTCCCGACAATTTGCGCTGAACGCGCCTAATACAATGCAGAATGAACAAAGCTGAGAATTTGTTCCATGTCAAGCTTCGAACAATGATACTAGACCTAAAACTTTTTTTAAGAACAATAGAGAAACTTTCAGATGTGATTTTTGTGGCCAATTAGGACACATGGAGCAATATTGTTATCGAAGGAATGACAATTCGGGAAACTTGAATTAGGATCTTTGAAGCGAGAGGCCAAAGTTCCTCACGAAAAGCCCTTTCATGAGTTATGTCTTGCCACTATGGCTTTACCTTTTGTCACGAAGAAACTAAACTAATAGATCGTAACAATACAGAAGCTGATCTTCCGTTTTCAAAGGAACAAGTTTTAGATGATAATTATGACAATTGTCAATTGACAGTGCAGCCGTGGTCCCATGGACTTTCTGAATTACCTCGTAGTCCAAAGCAGAATGTTCAAGAAGCACCAACAAAATGTCCCATTAGTGCAATTAATGCAAATTTAGATAAGCAAGTTCGTGAAGCAGAGCAACCTTATGAGAAAGCAATTTTAGTTGATGAAGAGGTTTCTGAAGTAGATGTTTTAAGTGAAATTAGTAATGATGAAAATATTTTTGAATCTGATTTAAGGGAAAATAATGAAGTAATAAAAAGCAACCAAGAAATTGTGCCGACCGCAAATAATCCTGACAAGTCTGGAAAGTTTGGAAGTCCTCAACTGTTGAAGTGTCATTTGGAGGCGGATACCAATAAACCTAGAAAGTACAAGACCAGGTTCTTCAAAAATCTGCAAATAGCGACGAGAGATCAACGAAACAACCAGATCCTGCAGAGCGACAACCGGCAGCGAAGCAGTCAACATAGCCGAGATGACATCACGAGCGACATCTTCAGCAATGCTTTTACTTGAAGCAAGCAAATGACAACGGAAAGATGTCATCGGAACCTGATTGAATGATTTATCGCAATGGAGTGCCAACAATGAAAATTTAAGTATATTATTATTCTTCCACTTGGCACTTAATGATTTGTAAATGTTCTCTTTTCTCCGGAATAGATGAAGATGAAGAAGAATGAAAAAGCTTTATTGTGATTTATATAGTTAGCAATGTTTAATTTCTTGTTGAAACTTTGGAGTTTCGATATTTATTTTCCGAAAGTGAATTTACTGTAGTTCAAGTTTATACTGTGTGAATAGATTTTTTTTTGCATTCTTGTTCATCGAAGTTCTAGTTGTTATATTGTATCAACGTGAGTTAAAGTGTATTTTTGTAGATTTTTTCGTTTCAGCTGACTGATAGCTGAAAATTGTAAGTCAACATTGGGCAGTTTAGAAATTGTAAAATGTTTATGGATATGAATGAGGAGAGTGAAAGAGAATTAGTGATTTAATATTTTTTTATTTATAAGAAAAATTTTGTATTGTAAACTTGTAAATAACAAAAAAAATGTGCATTCCAAAGTGAATAATGTAAATGTAAAATAACGTGCATTCCAAAGTGAATTAATGAATGAAAAAAAAAGAGAGATTCATGTAAAAAGTGATTGGCTGAAATGCTATCGTCATATATTATGAATTATTTACACATTTTTTTTCTTTATTCTTAGATACGATGTTATGTATATGTGTTTAAATCTGTTCAGCGTCATCAGTGATATTTATGTGTCAATGATGCGTAATTTTTGGGATGACATTGGCAGCATTTATTTGTATATATATGAGCTGACCATGATGATGACTGCAGAATTTTTTTTTTGTGTACTTTTTGGAGCTGTCCCCAAATGGCCAAGTCTGGTGACCGAGTTGTAACTCCTTTGGGAGGGGGACATCTAGGCTCTGAAAGGGAAGGTAATTAATAATTATTTTATTTCAGCTAGCTCGTGATTGCTGTGTATAGGTGAAGAATTAGCGGATGATTACAATCCCGCTTGTTTGTAAAAAATTTGAATTTCCTTAGCTTCGCGTATTTGATTTAATTAGGAGGAGATAACGGTGTTCGAATACCCGTTATTTTTATGTAATTTAGGAGAATTGGCTTTCACATATTTTTTGATTGTGGTTAGAGGATAAGCGGAAGTTATCACCCCGCTAGCAACATATGTAATTGAATATTTTTTTCTTTTCTTTAACCTTTCTAGACGTTAAGAAAGCTAGGAGTGTATTAACCTTTTTCACTGTGAAGTTCCAGTTATGCCAATTTCGAGTTTGTATCAGAATGTGATACTAGGTAGGCCAATAATGCTAGCATATAGTTAACTGCCACAGCCACTGGTATATATTTACACTAGGTTAGCTGCCACACACTTTTGTTAGGAGATTTGGGAGGAGGTACCTTTGGTTGTGCTGGAAAATTGTGTCAAAGTGAGAATAGATCGTCTTATCAAAATTTGCATTAACATACTTTTACTTATTTATGTTCAGCCATGTGTAAATGACGTGAGATGTGTCCTTTTTTTTCAAAATTTGCTCGTCAAAATCTGTTAGGTCAAATCTTTTGACTCCCTTTGGAAGGGGGAGTTGTGATGCCCCCTCATTCACATTTACTTTACCTTAACCAGTTTTGCTTAATTTACGTTATATTTATCATTTTGGGGATTTTTATTTCCTTTTTTTGAACACAGCACTCATTTCCAAGAGTAGGAGTTGCACATGCGCAAATCCGAACTTTCGATTGTCACCCGCTAAAGCACGTGCACAAGGACACGCCCACTCTTGCGTCATAGCTTGCGCCACTCGTCAATTTATGCAAATGTCTTTCCCGGCGTGCAACATGACAGGTGCAGGCTTTGTACCTCTTGTTATAACCTGGTGACATGTTGTCACAGTAGCACAGAAGATAGTAGAGTAGAGACAGTAGTAGAGCACAGCACAGTTTAAAGATCACTTTTAGTTTGGAATTTGTTGAAGATGTTTGTAGTAATAAATGATGTAGTATCTTCTTTATTGAAGTTCTGGTGAGTGTTTTTTGGAAATAAATTGTTTGTTATTTAAACCTTTTGAATCTTTACTAATTTTTTTCTCTTGAGCAACGTTAGTTTGTTTTGATTAACATTAACATAAAATTTTGACAATCATTTAATATTTTTGAATTCTTACTCATTAACGCTCGCTGGTATTTTGAACCCTAATTAAACTTTATTTTTGGCAATTTGTTAATTATTGCCTCGCACCCGACTCAGCTATCCGGAGCATGAAAATAATTAGATCAGACAAAGGTCCAAACTTTAAAAGTATTTCATTTCTTTGGAGCGTTACACACTGGAAGGGTTAATTGAGAAGTATGACATTCAGGGATGGAGAAGTCTGTCTTTTTGTATTACACTGCTACTACATACTTTAATTAAAATACATAAATATCTATCAAGCATCAAATTAGATACCAATGCATAATCAAATAATAATTATTATTACTCTGTATTTTAGCTCTGTAAATATAAATAAATACAGAGCTAATGTAAAACAATGTAACTGATGTCTGAATGAAAAATATACAAATTACAATGGTCCAATGAGAAGTCAGGCTTAAATATTTTATTAAAAATAAAATACAATTTATTTTTTAACATTTAATATTGATAACTTGTATTCTCATCTGACAATTCACCAATATTGTCATTATTAAGTAAACGCTTTGTTCCTCTCATCAGTGAAACTAATACCAACCTACAGGGAAAAAAACAGTTGTTGAATGTATTTACTCTTTGCAAGGCAGCCTGCAAGTCTCACTAAACCTCACAAAATTCTTGTAAGGTTTACATGCTAAGCAATGAAAGGTTCTCTATTTAATCCTCCTTATACTCTAATGGTATCAGTTTCAGCTTGTAACCACCCTGCTGTTAGAATTTTTCACAATCCCTTGCAAGTTCTCATCATCTTTTGATGTCACTGGGTCAGAATTTTCATCCTGCTAACGCAGGATGAAAATTCTTCTCCAATATACATCATCATCATCATCATCCTCAAGCAGCCATGGGCTACGGAGGTCCAACCAGACCGTGCAATTTAGTTCTCCAAGCAAGTCTATTCTGAGCTACATCTACTGCATCTGGCCACTGCACACCAATTCTAACAAGGTCCTGTTTGACATTGTCTGCCCACCGCATCCTAGGTCTCCCCTTCTTTCTGAGGCCTTTAGGCACACTGTTCATAACCCTATTCGCCAATCTATAATTATTCATACGGGCAACATGGCCAAACCAACGGAGTCTCTCTCTGCACAATATGCTGCTTAAAGGAGGTTGCAAACTCCTTTGCCTAATCTCATCATTAGTTACAAAATTGAACCATCTAATGCCCAAGATACTGCGTAAGCATCTGGAATCAAAAGCATCTAGTTTCCTGTTATCTTGTTTACAAAGTGTCCAAGTTTCACTACCATAACTAACCCTAGAAAGAACCAAACTATTATACAGTCTAATTTTAGTCTTTAGATGTATATGCCTATTTCTCCACACTCTCCATAGGTTCTTAAAAGTCCCGGCAGCAATCCCTATTCGTCTGTTAATCTCATGCCGCACATATAGGTGGTTCATTTAATTCATGGACTACTGTTGTCATAAATTAATGGATTTTTGTGAACTGGACATATTGTGTAGCACCAGTTCCCACAGAAAATTTTCTTGGGGGGGGGTCATTATCCCCCCTCCCCCAAGAATAAGGGGGGTCATTATGTCCCCCCCTTCTTGGGAGGGGACCCCCCCCCCATAGTCATTATGCTCAGTAACATATGTACATAGGTGGATCATTTAATTCATGAACTGCCATCACCACAATTACCAACTTTTTGTACGAGTTAATGCATGATATTTTGCAACACAGTGACTCTTCAAGAACATGAAGAAGTATGTGCAAGTTGAAACATGTTGCAATATGATTGCAAGTAAGAGCAGAACAGTACACAGTCAGTCTCTGCCTTTTCTCGCTTTGGAAAGGTGTTTGCTTTTGTATGTGTGATCTTTTGCAGGCTATGGCTGATCTGGAAGCTGCAGTGGTATGTGACACATTACTATTTTTGTAATCAGTGAAGCTTAAGTGGTGCATAGTCACAATGGATCGATTGTATGGAGTAGAGTGCTTGAAATGAAGCTCAATTTTTCAAGTAATGCAAACACTTCACAGATGGATGTAATTCTATTGAGGGTGGCCCAAAATCTGTGCAACCAAGCTTTTCCATAGATGTCGAACAAATCATTTCTGCCCAGGTTATTCTCACTAAAAACCCAGAACAACCTTGCATAAACTAACAGCAAGGATTAGCCTTTCCTATGGCAGTGTTCACATAATACAACTTCTCAAAGCAAGAAAATGACAAAGACTGACCCTTGAAGAATTGTTGTGTTGTCACATATCACATATTATATACTATATATATCATATACTTGAATGAAAAGCTACTAACTGTTGACAACTGCAGTCCCCAAATTAAATGATCCAACCTCATAATCACCAACACCATAATCATATCAAGTATTATTTAATTCATAATACTGTATTTACTTAAATACAGGTAGTTCAGGCTGTTTTTAGTATAGCATAAACTGAAATTTATAGTGTAATATACAGTGCATAATCTTATATACTGTAAGTTTTGAGTGTGTGTAATGTTGTTGGTCCCTAACCCCACTTTTCTCATAAATCTTTAGTCTTATGAATTTTCTGTTCATAGTTATCTTCAGGAAAGTAAATCCCTGGTATTGGTGATTCCTACTGCAGTTTTGAAAATTACTCTAGTTTGACTACTGTCATTTTTCTCTAAACAAATTAAAAAACATATGTTTCAGCTCGATTTTCTTCACATGAAATAAAACTTTCAAAACTTATATAAAGTGCCAATGAGACTTTCTTAACTCAATGGAAATCTGAGTAGACACCTAGGATGGAGAAATGTTTCCAACTGTCCCCTGGCTATTGTGACACACTCCTACTCCTTTTACATCCTAGAGCATTTGACATTACTGAGATATACCACATCTCAAACTAATTAAAAATTAAAAATAATTTAAAATTCTCTGTCGTTGAGCAATGAAATTTTAGAGTTTATCCTTCAAACTATTTGCCTGTTGAAAGTTCTTAGGAGAAAACTCTCAGAAGCTTTTCGGAGCAAAGACAGCGCTCCATCTTCAGTGAAGTGATGTCATAGTTCAGTCATAGCATCACTTCACTGAAGACGGAGCACTGTCTTTGCTCCAAAAAGCTTCTGAGAGTTTTCTCCTACGAACTTTCAACATGCAAATAGTTTGAAGGATAAACTCTAAAATTTTATTGTTCAACAACAGAGAATTTTAAATTATTTTTAATTAATTTCTGAACAAGAAGGTCTTTTTAATTGTATCTCAGACTAAATTCACATTAATACTATAATATTAATTTAAAATTTCACTAGGTTTCTGAACAATATATCATACTTTCCTTTAACTTGTCATTGCTTTTTATACCCAACAAATTATTTCAAAATACATATAATAAAAGTCAGTTTTGCTCACAGCTATGGTGTAATGGGATTCCACCATGGTTTCAGAACTCCAGGAAACAAATTCAAAGTCTTAGTGATAAACAGCCATTACTTTAGTAAAAAAACTGCACTAATCTGCCCATTCAAATCTCCACCTCGATATGGCAAAAGATTGAAAGGCTTTCAATATGAGAGGTAATCTCACTCATGGGATTATCTTCCACCTCCCATGCAAAGAGTTGAAGGATTCAGCAGGATTAAGATTTACTCTTCCTGAATCAGATGAAAATATCTATGGCAGTGGAAGTCTACATTAGAGAGTAAAAATAGTTATTGATATTCAAAGGAGAGGGATCACCAAGCCAATGCTCAAGGGTGAGACCCTTCCCACTGGTGTCAGTACTGTCCCAGTGAGGATTGTGTCCTCCACGAAAGAAAAAAGGAGGGGGATGGCAACTTCAGAATAAGATAATTAAATCATTGAGCAGCATCATACAATATTTCAAAATGCTAAACAGATGTCGCATATGCACTGGTGAATGTTATTAGAACCAAAGAAACTTCAATTTTATTTCCTGTCTTAATAAAAAGTGCTAATTTTCCTTTCTTAAATAAAAAGTGCCGACTGAAGTATATGCATATCACAGGGACAACATCACCCACAATGAGAGGTATCTAAAGGGGAGAAGTACGATGATGGCTATTATGTAGCAGTGCCACAGGCACAGATGAAGCAGCTGTTGTGGTGTAATTGTCAGCAATGTCAGATCTCAGGGACCTCCAAAAAGGATTAAAATTTCATTAAAATATTTTTTCATTCATTTTTTTTTTCATTTTCGTTTCATTTTTTCATAGGTTTCATTTTTATTTGAAATATTTTACACAAATCTTATAAAAATATATTGTTTAGGATAATTAAACAGGGTTTACCTTTTCAGTTATAGTTTACTTTTTAAGCAATCCTCTGATTTCAGCTCATGAATTTGATCTGAAATGTTGTCAGAGCATTTTTCTGTTTTGATTTGTTTTGTAATTTCTTTGTGTAAATGTTTTTGAAATTCTCTCTAAAATTAACCAAAATTATTTTTTAACTGGGTATTTTGAAACCAATTTCTATTATTATTTGTTCACTTAAACTGCTCGTTTTTGGTTAAAGTTGGATTATTTTACCTCTATATGACTTTTTTTCCACATATTTGGATAAAGGTCACAAGGACCCCAAAGGTTCAGAGGTTGGGGGAATGAGACCCACTGTGCAGTTGTTAAGAGATGAATGGAAGATTTCCATCAAGGCCATCCAGCATGTTCTTTAATGTGTAAAGGGTGCACATGGCTCTCCTGCACATGCCCATGGCTTCATATCCCATATTCAACAGATGGCAGCCTTTCTGACCAAAAGCAACATGGGGGGGGGGGGGGGGGGGGGGGTAGCAGAGATAAATCTCAACAGCGGCCCAGGTGGGACTTGGACCTGGGAACTGCTGATTACAAGCTTGGCATACTACTGGCTGAATCAACCCTTTTTTGGTTTAAATTTATTTCAATATTTCCAAAATTATTTTTACAGTTCATTGCATTATTTCCCAAAAGTGAAAAACATTTAGTTCTTCCAGGAAATACTGTGTTCAGTTAGAATGAAGCCACGACAACTTTGACTAATTAGATACACTGTAGCTGCTTGCATGCTTTGGTAGCACTGGGCCTGCCTGCAGTAAATGCTTGCATTTTGTAAATTAGCACTTTTTATTAAACTTTATTTCCATGTCATATTCCACTGATCCTTATATACAGGGGTTTATCAAAATAATGGAACCACCAACTGAAGTACATGCAATGCAACATATACATATCACAGGGACATCACCCCCAATGTGAGGTACATAAAGGGGAGAAGTATGATGTTGGCTATCATGTAGTAGTGCCATAGGTGCAGATGAAACAGCTGTTGTGGTGTAAATGTCAGCAATGTCAGATCTCAGGGACTTCCAAAAAGGCATGATCATTGATGCACATCTTGCATGAGCTTCAGTAACCAGAACAGCAGAAATAGTAGGTCTAACACAAGGAACTGTATCGAAAATTATGGCTACCTATCAAAAAAGATCGGGAATTGCGTCCAAACATGCAAATTGTGGACGCCATACAAAGTTGTCAGATAGGGATAAGCGAAGGTTGGTGTGGATTGTACAATGGAAGCATAAGATCACGGCACCACAAATAGAAGCAGAGTTGAACACGTTGGAATGATCCCATTTCCATTGCACAATGCAGTTCATCGGGAACTGCATTGTGCTGGTATTTATGGCTGTGCTGCAATCCACAAACTTCTGATTACCAACATCAATGAAACAAAACATGTAAGGTGGTGCAAATCATATAAAAACTGGAATGCTAAAGACTGGTAACGTGTCATCTGGTCTGATGAATCATGCTACACATTGTTTCCCACCACTAGCAGAGTGTACGTCTGGCAAAAACCTGCAGAAGCATACCACCCCAACTGTTTGGTTCTGACTGTGAAGCATGGACGTGGATTCCTGATGCTATGGGGTGCCATATCATGCATTTGTGTCACATCCACAATGTACAAATCCATTCTCAAGGACTACCTGCACCCAATGTTGCAGGAATTTTTCCCTAATGACTATCCTTGGTTTGAAGTTATAATGGACCCCCTTGCATTGTGCAAAATGTGTCAAGTTGTGGTTTGCAGAGCATGAGGTTAGGTGCAGTAGCTACCCTGGCTACTTCATTCTCCAGACGTCAATATTATTGAACATTTGTGGGAATATCTCAAGTGCAAGATCAGATCATACTTTCCACTTCCAGCATCACTGGAACAGGGGCCATATTTTACAGGAATAATAGTTCCACATTCCATTATTGTACTGTATGACTTATATAAGTCTATTCCACACTGAATTGCACCTGAGGCTGGCCTACATTTTATTAATAAAATGTTCTCCACAAGCAGTACATGATTCCATTATTTTGATAAACCCCTGTATCTCTTAGAGTTATGGCTACATCTTCACTGTTTTTTTTTTTCCGACAAGGAAGTTTTACAATTTGTTATTCTGGATATTTTAATTTGATTTAGGTTATTTCTTATTTTTTTTTACTTTCTGATTTTCCAATTAAAATACTCTGATCTTGTATAATTTCCTGAGAATGAATGAGGTCTCAGATATTAAAGCAAAAAGGACTCCTTGACTCAGAAATCAATTTCCCTACAGTTGGGGTGAGGGGAACAATACTAGGGGGAAGCAAACCTGTTAGTCTGTCTGCAAATTTGCTGCCCTGTGCAGTCGCACTGGTTGCAATCACAGTTCTTGCAGAGTTGACCTTAGAAGGTAAACCCACCAGATGGCTGATCCTGGGGTCAGCCAGTTTTTCTGAAACAGAAACCAAAACCCAAGCACTATTAACCCTAAAATAACCTATAGTACCAAGCACTAAAAAAGCCTTAAAGTACCTAAGCTTTAAAGTACCAGAAGACACTATAGTTCCCAGAGCCAAATTCAGTCTCATATCTGATGAGAACTATAGTTCCCAAGAGAATATGCTGAAGTTTCCTTTTTTTAACATATAAATCATCCATTAAGATTTTTTAAATTAATATTAAAAATTTACAAATTAAATTTGATAATAAAAAGATGCTCAATTGTTTAGATGCTGTAAAGTTGGGAGGAAAAGTAGATAGAGAGATGAACAGCACTATAACAATCAGTGCTGTATGAGGCAGTGCTAAATAAGGCATGCCTGTATAAGTTTAAATTTAGTTTTCCACATTTTAGTTTTTCTATGGATGAAACGTCAGAAAAAGTTGCCTGAAAATCAGGATTTTTACGTGAAGTATTTTGGAGATTCTGACAATGAAGAATTTGTGGGATTTCTCACAGCAAGGTTTGATAAAACTTCACTGTTTCTGATCTGGAAAAGTTTCATTATATATATTGCAGTTTAAAATATATATGTAATGGTTTGTTCTGCTATAAAGAAAGAACAGCATACTTATGAGTGCAAAGACTGCCAAGTTGCTTTGTGCATTTATGAGCCATGTTTTCTGATACATCATTCAAGAAAAAATTATGCATAAATATAATTGTAATGTTTTAAGTATATTTATTTATATATTATTATGCAGAATCAAATGCTCCTTCTTTTAAGATATTACTTGTCAAATTCTATTTATATATTATTATGCAGAATTAAATGCCCCTTCTTTTAAGATATTACTTGTCAAATTCGGTTCATTAGTTATTTCAGAATGAAGTTGAAATCCAATGAGTTATTTTTCTTTACATTGTTTAGAAAAAGGCTTTTCTCAAATATTTTATTTTCTGAAAATTTACATTTAAATGATCTTTATTTTGGTATATGGCATGACTTATTATATTTATTAATTATTTCAGGATAAAACTTTCAAAGTTGTACTTTTTTTTTATCCTGAAAGTACCACAAAATTAACCTGATCATCAGAATGAATTCTGCTCTTCAAAGCCAGCATATTAAAGGGTTAATACAAGTCTCACAAATTGCTGAAGAGGCAGTAGGGAAGCCAAGTAGTTAAATATCAAGAAGAGCCAAATAAAATTTCCCCAACAAAACATTAGGATCCTTTTTTTTTAGAGGCTGCAGGTCTCAAAGCACAGCAAACATTGGTGGGTATTTAGGATTCAGTAAAAATAGTCAAACAAACATAATCTTTATATATGAATCATTATTTTCTTTGTATTACTGACAATTTCCTATTTCTTTACCTTTCTAGCTACAAGATTAGAAAGCATTATACTACATATATAAAATAGCGGTCCACATGGAAAGATATTCCTTTTTTTCACCTGCAAGTGTTAATGTAAACTATCTTTGCAAGAGGTAAGAAAGTTATAAAAGAAAACTCTTTATACATATATATATTCACAAATATTATGAAAGCTCTTTACCATTCCCCAACTTTAATCCTCGGGCATATAACATCCATTATTTCTTCATTTATGCCTTCTTCATGAAGATTTATAATTTGATGTTTTGTGTCAGTTCCATATGATGTTGCAAAGCAGGATTTGTTTCCTACAAAATATGTCATAAAAAAATCATTATTACTACTGCTTCTTATCATTTTTGCAGCAATTCTTATAATTTACTTACAAATAAACACTAAAAGTAACTTAAAAATTGAAATCAATTCTGAACTAATACCTAGAAAGTACAATCATCAGTGTAAAATATATGGAATAGTCATTTTAAAAATTTAGTACCCTCTAATGATGGAAATTCAAACAATGTGAAATCTATTGAGGAGAGTCAAATACAATTTGACCACCAAACCATTAGGATCTTCCATTCCAGAAGTTGAAGCTGTCCAAGCATAGTAAACATATGAGTGAGTGTTTAGAATCCAGTGAAAGAAATCAAGCAGAACCTTTACATTTACAAAGCATTTAACCACTATTAGGCTGTTTAAGTATCATGGTAACAATAGGTATAAAGGAAAGCTGTCATGAGTTGGGTGGGATTCAAATCCACAACCTCCTGATGACATGTCAGGTGCTCTAACTGCTGATCAAAATCTCCTCTATTGTTCGTTAATCCATAAGGCCTAGGGTCAGTCATAAGAAATTGTCTTTGACTGCATTTGGAGACTATCGTATCCACTGACTAACATGCAAGTTGAATGTAACTCATGGTGCATTTTTGCACTGCGACCATGAGTTAAATGTAATGCCAACTTATAAAATTGCTTTTGGAGCTATGAGGTTCTCATTAATCTACATGTTGTAGCATAGAAATCTTAAAGTGAGAGGCTCCAAGGGACAATTTTACGTTTGGTGAAAATTTTGCCAAAATTCAGATATTTTCTTTTAATGATTAACTTTTAGAGTTATTATAAAAAATAATACAAAAATTTTTGTGTAAAAAAATGTTTTTATGCAAATAAAAAAACAATTTTTCATGCACAGAAATAAAACTAAAATTTCAAAAATATTTCACAAAGTTACAGAATAGAAAAATGCATACAATTCAGTTTTTATTTAGTGTCTATTAGATTCTATTCGACTTCCAACAGTCAAACAAACATAACCTTCTTTTGTAGAAGCATTCTACAAAAATAAGACTCACACTTTTTACAATTGTAAGCTGTTTGCTTGCACCTGGCTTGTAGTGCATTTCCTTCCTGTTTCAAAATTTGGTTGTTAATAGCAAACTGTGCATCTGCATCTACACGATCCCATATTTGCCAAAGCACAAGTCAGCAGAACTCTCGAATTACAATTTTTCTAAAAAAAGGTTTTAATGCACGATTATGCTGTTCAGAGGGAAGTGAGCTAAAAAGCAATCACACTACACAGAGACTATACCATATAGTCTAGGTAAGAGTTGTTATATATGCCGTGACATAGCTTAAGGCAATCTTTAACAATATTAAAGGTTCTGAAGTAATGTCATAACATTTTACCATTTATGGAGTAGTCCTGCTGGCTTCAGCTGGTTGAGCACGTTGATTAATCCTTCTTCTCAAGATGGATTAATCAATCTCATTCTTCTCAATATCTTCATCAAGATGTTAATCGGAAGTGTTGACCATTCGTAGAATATTAACCATTGATGTATTTACGCTATGCACCAGATGCCAGTCCGGAACAATTATGTTGAATTCACAAGGTCCATGTTGAAAATGATAATATTGGTCGAAGTATCAGATAACAAACTCGATGTGAAAAGAAAGCTCACGAAGCAATTCCATGATTAATGTCCAATGCAGATTGCTTTCGACTTATTCAAGTTTGCTTCGACAAACTCCATTAAACAAGCATATTCAGTGCAAGTTCATTTAAAACACAACCAAATGCTCTTAACATTTAAAACATTAAAAACATGGGCCCGTCTTTCCCACAGGCTAACAACATAGTGACATATTTCGTCCCAAATACATGCGGGGCTTCGTCAGAACATGCGTTAAAAATTCTTTGCATAATTTTTTAGCAATTTAAATTTAAAAAAAAAAGTGGCCCTTGTTAAAAAAATTTATTGCACAAAAGTCAATGTGTTAAACAGCCTAACAGTAATTAAATGCTTAGTAAATCTATGATGTGTTGTGGATTAAATTTTGAAACCACAAGGTAAGTAAACTCATTTCCATAAATTAAAGAACAAATAAGAAAATAATGCAATATTGTAAAATTCTAATGATATAAATGCACACAAAGTCATGTACAGTATGCAAAATATGATGCAGAATTGAGATATGGCATATAAATGAATGGCATTGGTAGTAGTGGGTGCAAGTATGTTGAGAATTGAAAGTGGGCATTTTGAAACTGTTCTACAGTTCTCCTGTTAAATGCAAGGTGGAGTTTTTGAGATAGCAGATTTATTGGATATGTCTACCAGACATCGTTTATTGGAAGAAGTGCATGGTGTGTATGTCAGCTTGAGGATGATCAAAGTCAAGCAGATGTTGCTAGATGGCTTAATGTGACTTGTTCATTGGTGCAGAGACTTTTGTAGAGATTCCAACAAGGATAGAGCACATCCAGACAATTTAACAGTGAATGACAGGCAACAGCCCCAAGGGAAGACAGCTATCTGATGTTATGCACCTGAAAGAACAGGATATCAACTCCATGTAAACTGCAATCAGACCTTGCAGCAGTACCTGGAATGGCAATATCTGCTACCACCGTATGCTGAAGATTTAATGAGTTGGGTTGTTTTACATCTGAGTAGTACTTTGTTGCACACAATGGGCTAAATGGCCAGGTCACAAGGACCCCTGAAGACTCAGAGAAGGTTGGGGAGGAGACCCACTGTACAGCTATTGGGAGACAGATGGTAACCTCCCATTAAGGGAAGAAATAATTCCCCATTATCTCAAAGAGTATTTTTCATTCATCTCAGCCATCAATAATGAAGTAATGTTTGCTCAGGTTCTTGCATTTCTTATCAAATTCCAGATTTTACCCATTATCCTCGTTTATATCAATTTTTTATCAGCAGTTTTATCTGCTATCATCATTAACATTAATCATTTATTCGAGAGAGCTTTTAATCTGCAGATATCTGCATAGGGCTCTAGTTATTAGTTATAAAAAAATTAGGATTGATACGTGATGCCGGACAAAGTTATGCGATTGTCATTTTTCTCAACAGAAATGAAAGATACCTATGATACTATTGCAATGCATTAATGCAGCTAAGAGTGACATTTCTCTATGTCACAGCATGCCTGTTTTTTCTGCTAAAATTTTTATCTGTCTCAACTTAGCTGCTATAGTACACATATGTATTTTGAGAATACAGAAAGGCATTACATATATTATGCTGTATAATAATGAGATTGGGACCAATTCTGTTCTCACATGTGTAGTTTTTAAATATCACAGTTCCAAATTCACTTATAATTTTTTTTTAAATCTACTATTCTTCGAGGTACTTTGAGAACATTTCAGGCATCTCAGATTTACAGGCCCTAGGCCCATGCCTAGTTTGCTTTTGCAAAAACGTGACCCTGACATCACCTCATATTGAACTTGGACTATATTCACTGACCTTCACTTTTTACCATGTATGTATTTGCTTATATATAATTTTGGGAAGTGTTATTTTGGAAAGAATTATTCCATTTTTGAACTGTTATGCACAATGTTTATATATGCCTATCTTCCAATTCACATGCAACAGATCCAAAGGGTTTTTTCAAGAAATACTAAGTTTTCAGGTTATCCCTTAATTTATTGCAAAATTGAAATCAATGCAGTAATCATACCAACAATGAAGTACACTGAGATTTGCTTAAAAAAAAATGCTAGTCAAGTCACACATGGGGCATGGCTGGTATTTTGCACATGCCTGGAATGACTCTGAAGGAGTCTCCAAATGCAAAGTCGGCTTCTTGTGACTGACCCTATGGTGTATGGCTTAATATCAATAATAGGGATCCTGATCAGGACCAATAGCTCAGCAGTCTGAGCACCTGACATGTCATCATGAGGTTGTGGGTTCTGATCCCATCTGGCTCATGATAATTGTTTCTCTATACCCACTATCATCATGATATTTAAATAGCCAAATAGTGATTAATGCTCAATAAATCTAGGATGTGTTATGAATTCAACTGTGAAATATGATATCATACTAGTACCTAACAAGCTCAAATGATCTTTTCATTTATCATTTAAAATTTGAATGTTGACAAACACATCAAAGTGAAAATAAGTTTTTTTTAAACCAAAAACAATGAATATTACTAGACAGTGACAATCACAATCTTTATTGAGATTAAATATCTTAAAGCATATTTAACTAGGTTTTATTCACTGTATATTAGTGCAAAATTTTCTATCTGTAAACAATGGGAATTGGATAGTTTACCTTTGACAGGTGCTTCTTTCTTTGAGTCCCACTGTGTGCAGCCTGCTATACAATGGAATTAATAGCAAGTTAAACAGGTGCACTGAAATCAGACAAGGGGGAACAAGGAGACCTAATAGGTTGCTGTTAATATTGAGCCTTTCATCAAGGCCTGTCATATGTTGTTGTTTTTTAAATTCCACAGTATTGTTGAACCATGAGATATCTATTGCTATCATATTTTTCAACAAAGCAATGATATAAGAGAGAAGATTCCAACATTAGCAAGGCTGGAGTCTTGCCTCAGTCTACAGACAATGCTGCTAATATCCTTTTCGATAAATGAATACTAAATCTGCTTAATGATTTTTTCCCCTAAAGATCATATTAATATGCCATGATGATTTACAGCAATCAGCACACTGTAGAAGTAACAAGAGTAAATTATCCATCTGCCTGTTTGTTTAAATATGGTTATTATTTATTACAACAATTTCTTGAAGTGAAATATAAAATATTAAAACAACATTTAACTGTATTTACCTTATTTCTATTTTAATCTTTATGGTTTTTATTTTCTGGAGGTGTTCTATTCATTTTTTTTTGCATGAATGCTAAAGTTTTTAAAAATTGTTAGAAAGGCTAATAATTTGCTCAAATTATCTCACATGTACCTAATACCATCTCCTTTTCATTCATGCCTTTATGTAGATATCAAATGTAGAATTAAAACTGTTCACTTTTTTAACATCCTAAAAACATTTTCACTTAGTGATGGCTCTCAAACAGTAATGGCAGAAGCAAACAAGCCTCGATGTGCAGTTTACTTCAGATGCATAAAGATCCAGTACAAAAAAACAATATGAAACAGTACAAAAAATCGAGGAAATCTAACCTTTAATTTGAAAAACAATTAATTTCAAAGGAAAATAAAAATGTAAAAAGTTCGTCTTTGCATGATAAATATTTACCAAGAGATACTCTCTTGTGGAAGTGAATGGAAGGGAAGGGCTGCCAGATTAGTGTGGCCTACTGACCTGGACAACTATGGCTACTTTTGTTTTTCAACATTGCTGAGGAGTGGTCAACCACACAGGGTCCTGGTGCTGACCATATAAACTTACTGGACTGAAATAAGGCTCTGAGTTTGGTTATGGTTCCTGAATTTGCTACACTGGTGTGCTACTGTGGAGGGAAAATCTTCCGCTGTGTTTTCTGTTTGTGGGTTGACAGCCCCAAATGAATAGATTCACGATATATGTTTTATCAGCTGGTGGATAATCCTGAGCAGAGGTCATTACAGACACCTGAACTCTTTGCTTCTACTGGCATCGTCGAAATCTATATTTGAGGAAGTCTTCAAGTGTAGATGGTTTCAGCCTTTAGTGGTGGGGGAACGGGTCTTTGCCCATGTCTGCAATTAGGGGGTTGTTTGATATTGTTGGCATTCCCTTTCTCAATAAACATAGTTTCTTTAAACATCCCACTAACCATTTTCTCTCCACACGTAGTTGGAATGTTAGGACTCTGCACAGAACTTTTTCTCTTGATGTCCTCACACAAGAATTTCACTGTTATAATTGAGATATTCTTGGCTTGCAAGAGACCAGATGGACAGATAAAGGTCAGATTCTTAAAAATAATCTTAAATTTCTCTTCTTAGGGAGGAACGATAATAAACATCACCAAGGCGTGGGTCTGCTTCTCTGCAGACACGCTAGTGATGCTCTTTTAGGATATGAATGCATTTCTAGGATATGAGTGCATTTCAGACAAGCATTAAAGACTTGAATGCTATATGCCGTTATGCCCTCACTGAGGATGCCGATGAGGATGAGAAGGATAGGTTTTGTGGACAACTTCAGGATATTTTGAATTCTGTCAAGAAAGGAGATATTACCCTTGTTCTAGCTGACTTCAATGCCAAAGTTGGTACTGACTCTGACCTTTGGGGAGGAGTGATAGGCCCTTTTGGTATTGGTAGCTGCAATGGCAATGGGCAATGTCTCCTACAGGTAAGTAAACTCAATGGTTTCAGAATAACACATATTACAAACACTGCGACATACTTAAGTACACATGAATTTCATCAAACGGGCTGCATAAGAATATGATTGACTATATATTAATTAACAGCAAATGGGCTAGTTCTGTTAGGAATACCAGGTCATATAGGGGAGCTGAAATTGTTAAAAGTGTCTTGCAACTTAAACTTAAAAACTGTTGTGCTAAGATTAAAAAATTAACCTTTAATTCTGAAGTTCTAAAAGACCCAGTTATAGCTAAAGCTTACCATGATAGGTTACTTAGTCATTATGACAGTCATGGTTTACTTACTACTGAAGTTGAGGAAGAATAGGACTATTTTAAACAGACTTTTTTGTAAACTAACAGTACCCTTTTAGGAACAAAGTAGCAGAGGAGGCAGAATTATTTGAGTGATAACGCACTTCTGCTTATTTTAGAAAGAACGAATTGTAGGAATATGATTAATCAATACCCTACTAGTCCTAACAGAAAGCATTACAGAGAGCTTAATAAATATATAAAGGAACAGTTAGCTGGTGATAAGAATCTTTGGTTTTAATGGCTTGGCTGAAAAAGCCAAGGAAGCAGTTAGACAGCACAACAGCAGAGAGCTGTACCAGATAGTTAATGTTTTGTGTGGTAGAAAATGGACAGGTATACAGGGATTGAAGGTTAAAGTGTGATGCCCCCCTCATTCACCTTTACTTTACCTTCACCAGTTTTGTTTAATTTACGTTATATTTATCATTTTGGGGATTTTTATTTCCTTTTTGGCATCACAGCGCTCATTTCCAAGAGTTAGGAGTTGCGCATGCGCAACTCCGATCTTCCGACTGTCACCCGCTAAAGCGCGTGCACAAGGACAAGCCCCCTCTTGTGTCATAGCTTGCGTCGCTCGTCAATTTATGTAAATGTCTTTCCCGGCATGCAACATGACACATGTGGGCACTGTAAGCCTCTTGTTAAAAAACTGGTGACATGTTGTCACAGTAGCACAGCAGAGAGAGAAAGAAGCACAGAGTAGTGAGTAGCACAGTTAGTGCAGTGTGTATAGTCAGAGTTGAGAAATGATGTATCTTCTTCATCGAAGTTTTGGTGAGTGATTTTTGGAAATAAATCTGTTTGTTATTTAAACCTTTCGAAACTTTACTAATTTTTTCTCTTGAGCAACGTGAATAAGTTTTGATTGTATTTAGATATTTAAACTTGACAATCATTTTCGAATTCTTACTCTTTAAAGCTCACTGGTATTTATAACCCTAATTTAACTTTTTTTTTTGGCAATTTGTTAATTATTGCCTGGCGCCCATTTCAGCTATCCAGAGCATAAAACTAATTGGATCAGAAAAAGGGTCCAAACTTAAAAGTATTTTGCATTTCTTTGGAGCGTTACAGAGGTAAAGAAAAGAAGTGGCGCCCAAACAGGGACGTGTCAGTAGTAAAAGATAGTGGTCCAAGAATAAGGACTGTATATTTGTGTATAAATTTTGAATGTTATTTAACGTGATTGTCAAAGATAGTAATTTTTGAGCTCATTAGTTGTATGTACTATTTATAGATTTAACGGCAGCTTAAGCCGAAAATTTTTGTTGAGCAAGAAGCTTAACTTTTTGTGTATTAGTCAAAGGTACTGAAGTTTCAGCGCAGTTATTGCTGATAATTAAGATATTTATTGTATGTAAGGATTAGAAGTGTCCGGACACACACGTACATAGGCACGATAAAAAAACATTTTTGATAAGCAAATTTATATTTTTGCAAGCTTAGTTGTAGCTTTAGTATTGTTGTATAGCAGTACCTTTGAGTGCTGCTCAAGATTAAAAAAGGTTTCAAAATTTCCAAAATTCAAAATTTTGGTAGACCGCTAAACATGTCTGCTAACAATATGGCCGATTCCGCCATAATGGCTCCCAACTTAAAAAGAGTAAAGGATAGGTTGCAGGATGTAATGATGGAAGCAGAAGTGCTAACGAATCTGCTTGATGATCCTCGGGAGAAAAGGGGAACGACAACAACCCCTAAATTTGCTGACAATGCTAAGTCAGATCACCAACGTAGAAACTTTGAATGCATGGTTCCATTTTCTGTTCCGTCAGAAGCAAGTGATAGAACAGAGTATTTTCAACCCCCACAACAACGATTTGCCAATCCATCTATTAACTATAGTCCTCATGTTAATTGTCCTTTACCTGAGATAAGGTTCGACGGTTCGAAACGTCCGTCATCGTGGATATTTCTCAAGTCCATGGAGGAGCACTTCCGTTTACATGAAGTGCCAAGCAACAAAAAAGTTGTTTTAGCAGTATCTTGTCTAATTGAATGTGCTAAGCAATGGTGGAATAACGTAGGATGTCGTCATAGAATTGAACATTGGGAAGATTTTAAAAGCGAAATCATGGACATATATCCGGCTTATAATGATTTTACAGAATTAGCTACAGAGTTGTTTTCACGAACACAAAGGGAAAGAGATGACATAGAAAAATTTATCTGGGGTACAGTAGAGTTATACCAGCTGTACGATGCTGATGCCACTGAAATTGATATTGTAAATTGCATATTGTCTCAATTGCTTTTGCCCATTAGAGAATTCCTAGAAGTACGAAATGTGAACTCAATTTCAGATTTAGTCAAATTGGCTCGGCAATATACTGCAAGAAGAGAATCTGCAGCAACTGCATTTAACCAGCAATGGATGCAATCCCCGCCAAAGCAGCGCTATCAGGTTGTGTCTTGTAGAATGACTCCCGCACGACAGGAAGTTACACGGTCCCGACAATTTGCACCGAATGCTCCTAGAATGATGCAGAATAAACGAAGTAGAGATTTTGTGACATGTCAAGCTTCGAACAATGACACTAGACCTAAAACTTTTTTTTAAGAACAATAGAGAAACTTTCAGATGTAATTTTTGTGGCCGACTAGGACACACGGAGAAATATTGTTATCGAAGGAATGAAAATTCGGGAAACTTGAATTAGGATCTTTGAAGCGAGAAGCCAAAGTTCCTCAAGAAAAGCCCTCTCATGAGTTAAGTCTTGCTACTGTGGGTATACATAATGTCCTACATTTACCTTTTGTGAAGCTTTATCACGATAAGACCGAATTCATAGCTCACATTGATACAGGAGCTGATATTACATGTCTACATAAGAAAGTATGGGATAAAATTCAGAAAAATTGTAAACTGAAATTGCAGCCATGGTCCAGTGGACCTTTGAACGAATTAGTTGGCATGGTTGTGCTTCCAAGCAATGTTTTCCGCAAGGAACTGTTGAGTTACCTATCACTTTAAATAATGTGGAGATAAGACTTGAATTCTTAGTAATAAGTGAATTATTATATGACTCTTTAATAGGAATAGATGCGATACGAAAACACTTGATTGAATTTGATTTTGCCAATAATACTATTTCCTTGAAAGCAACAATGAAAGAAAAACTTGATATCAATCAGATAAAATCAGATATTAGAAAACATGCTGACAGCGCTCATCTGGATAATAGCGAGAGAGTTAAGTTAGAAGCTCTGCTCAATGCTAATTACGAACTTTTTAACAACAAGCCTGGCAGATGTCAGATTTTGGAACATCATATCAACACAGGCAATAGTAGACCTGTTTATAGCAAACCATATAATTATCTCCCAGTAAAGAAGAAATAGTTTCAATGCAAATTAAAGAAATGTTAAAGGATGGGATAATAGAACCAAGTTTTAGCCCTTGGGCTTCACCGGTCGTTCTCGTTAAAAAGAAAACTGGTGATTTGAGATTTTGCGCGGACTATCGAAAATTAAATGCTGTTACAGTCCCCAACAGATATCCACTACCTATTATTCACCGTCCCATGGCCGAGTGGTTAGCGCACTTGGCTACTGATCTAAGGGACCTGGGTTCGAGTCCCGGGTAAGGCATGGATGTATGTGTCATTTTTCTGCTGAGGTCCTGCCAACCTTACAGATCTTCTACTATGGCATATAAACTGACAGGCTCCTGTCAGACCTCTGTGGCAGGCAGCTGCTTGAGGGGGTATTTTTTTTATTATTATTCAGAATCTACTAACACAACTGGCTGGCAAGAATTTATTAGCACACTAGATTTGTCTTCAGGATATTGGCAGGTGTCCGTATATCTACCAGATCGGCCCAAAACAGCTTTCCTCACAAAAGATGGATTATTTCAATTTCGTTGCTTACCATTTGGCTTATCAGGAGCGCCCACCATGTTTCAACGTCTTATGTCCGTAGTTCTGGGTGACCTAAAAGGAAAAATTTGTGAAGTATACTTAGACGACATAGTTATTTTTTCTACTGATTTTTCAGAGCATCTACATGATTTAAATTTGGTATTTGCAAGGTTAAGAGAAGCCGGACTCACCATAAAATTGTCTAAATGCACATTTCTCTGAGAAGACATTCAATACCTCAGTTTCAATGTTAATACAGATAGAGTAAGAACATTACCTAATAACGTCGAAACCATAGAACAATTTCCCACACCGCGCAATTCGAAACAACTTAGTAGATTTTTAGGAATGTGTGGTTGGTACCGACAATTTGTACCTAATTTTGCTAATTTGGCCGAATCTTTATGTGAATTACGAAGAAAGCGAAAACGGTTCCACTGGACACCTGTTTGCGATACAGCATTTCAGACCTTAAAAGATGCATTGTGTCATGCTCCCGTGTTGGCCTTGCCGCAGTTAGGCAAACCTTTTAACATCTACACTGATGCTTCCGATGTCGGTCTCGGTGCCATGCTGAGCCAAGTACAGAATGACAATTGTGAACACGTTATCATGTATGCCAGTCACAGTTTGAGTCACACTGAAAGAAACTATACAGTGATTGAAAAAGAATGTCTAAGTGTAATATGGGCTCTAGAAAAATTTAAAGTACAATTAGACATGTCCGACATTACTATTTTTACCGACCATGCTGCTTTACAATGGTTGCAGACATTCACCAATCTAACAGGTCGTCTAATGCGCTGGGCATTACGCCTACAAAAATTCAATTTCAAGGTCGAGCACCGAAAGGGAAATGCACATCAACTATCAGATGCATTATCTTGTGCTCCCATGTGGCCAGCAGAAGTTACGCCAGAGCTCGAAGATAAGCCTTTTGCTCCCTCACTCGCCACAATACAATAGTTCCCATCGAATACAATACAATAGTTCCCATCATAATACAATAGTTCCCATCGAATACAAGGAACACTTAATTAAGGAACAACAAAGAGATTTAGAATATGAAAACATGTATCATTATTTGAAAACTGATGAATTACCTCTAGATCCTAGTATAGCTTCAAGTATTGTTGGAAGTGCCAGACATTTCAGATTAATTAATGATATTTTGTACTACTGCAGATGACCAAGTCAAACAGGCGGTTATCGCCCATTTATTCCCAGGAATTTAAGAGAGTATGTACTCCGAGAATTACATAACGTACCTTCAGCTGGACATTTAGGTACACGGAAAACATATCAGAAAGTGGTCAAAAGATCATATTGGCCAGCTTTGAAAAAAGACATAAAAACCTATGTAGAAACATGCTTAATTTGTCAAACCACAAAATTCGACCAGAACCATCCTTGTGGTCTTATGAAAAGCACGACCTCCAATGAACCCATGGAATTAGTTGGCATGGATTTAATGGGCCCGTATCCACAAACGCAAGCGGGATCCCAATATATTCTAGTGTTAGTAGATTATTTTTCAAAATGGGTTGAAATATTTCCCATTAGAAATGCAACAGCAACAATCATAGCAAAGAAATTTATAAATGAGTTTATATGCCGATACGGGGTACCCAAGAGTATAGTTTCGGACAATGGCCCCAATTCATTTCAAATGTGCTTGCTGAAGTATGTGAAACGTTTCAAATAAAACACATATATACAACTCCATATCATCCACAGTCAAATTTGACTGAAAGAATAAATCGAAATATTGGTAGGATGATAGCTGCTTACGTTGAAAATAGACATAGTACCTGGGATAAATATTTGCAACAGTTTTCCTTTACTCTACACACTTCATTACATGAAACCACCAAATTCATGCCTTCAAGGATATTTCTTGGGAGAGAGCTGACATTACCCTGGGATAGACTCATTGGCCAACCTGCATCTCCACAATCCATTGAGTTTAGAACAGAACAACATATTCGAGCCATTTCAAAGGCACAAGATAATTCCCTATGAGCACAACAAAAGCAACGAGATTATAATAAAAGATGACAACATATGGAATTTAAAGTAGGTGATAAGGTCTTGGTTAAAACACATCATAAGAGTGATAAAGAAAGAGGATTCATAAAGAAATTTGCTCCATTATATGTTGGACCATATATTATAAGGAAGAAACTTTTTCCTCTTCTGTATGAATTGGCCAATATGATCACTAATGTCTCAGTGGGATACTTTAATATTATAAATATCAAGAGATATAACCATTCTATAGAATTTTCCAGATCAAAAGTAGATGCTCCACAACAAACCCAGGAAAATGATGGCTCTGATGATGATGATGATGTTGAACCTTTACCAAGCAGAAGAGACAAGAATAGGTTAGATTATCACCTATTACATACGACAGGACAAAGACTGACAAAGCCAGATTCAGCTGTTCCATCGATGTCAAGAGCGTGACGAGATACCGACACAGCAACCAGATCCTGCAGAGCGACAACCGGCAGCGAAGCAGTCAACATAGTAGAGATGACATCATGAGCGAGATCTTCAGCAATGATTTCACACTTTTGCTTGAAGCTAACAACCGACGAAGGAAAGATGTCAACGGAACCCAACTGGATGATTTATCGCAACAGAGTGCCAACAAGTATATTATTATTCTTCCACTTGGCACTTAATGATTTATAAATTGTTTTCTTCTCTGGAATAGATGAAGACGAAGAAGAATGAAGAAGCTTTATTGTGATTTATATAGTTAGCAATGTTTAATTTCTTGTTGAAACTTTGGAGTATCAATATTTATTTTCAGAAAGTGAATTTACTGTAGTTCGAGTTTATACTGTGTGAATAGAATTTTTTTGTATTCTTGTTCATCGAAGTTCTAGTTGTTATATTGTATTAACGTGATTTAAAGTGTATTTTTGTAGATTTTCTCATTTCAGCTGACTGATAGCTGAAAATTGTAAGTCAACATTGGGCAGTTTAGAAATTGTAAAATGTTTATGGATATGAATGAGGAGAGTTGAAAGAGAATTAGTGATTTAATATTTTTTCATTTTTAAGAAGAATTTTGTATTGTAAAACAACGTGCATTCCAAAGTGAATTTATGTATGAAAAAAAAAAGAGAGATTCATGTAAAAAGTGATTGGCTGAAATGGCATCATCATATATTATATAAGTGATTGGCTGAATTGGCATCATCATATATTATAAATTATTTACACATTTTTTTTTCTTTATTCTTAGATATGATGTTATGTATATGTGTTTAAATCTGTTCAGCGTCATCAGCGATATTTATGTGTCAATGATGGGATGATATTGATTTTTGGGATGACATTGGCAGCATTTATTTGTATATATATGAGCTGACCATGATGATGACTGCAGAATTTTTTTTTTTTGTGTACCTTTTTGGAGCTGTCCCCAAATGGCCAAGACTGGTGACCGAGTTGTTACCAGCATAACTACTTTAGGAGGGAGACGTTAGCTCTGAAGGGGGAGGTAGCTAATTATTGTTTTATTTCAGCTAGCTGGTGATTGCTGTGCATAGGAGAAGAATTAACGGATGATTACAAACCCACTTGTTTGTAAGATTTGAATTTTCTTAGCTTCGCATATTTGATGTAATTAGGAGGAGATAACGGTGTTCGAATACCCGTTTTTTTTATGTGATTTAGGAGAAGAATTTAACTTTCATGTAATTTTTGATTGTGGTTAGGGGATAAGCAGAAGTTATCACCCCGCTAGCAACATATGTAATTTTTTTTCTTTTCATGTCTTTAACCTTTCTAGAAGTTAAGAAAGCTAGGAGTGTATTAACCTTTTCACTGTACAGTTCAAGTTATGCCAATTTCGAGTTTGTATCAGAATGTGATACTAGGTAGGCCGATAATGCTAGTATACAGTTAACTGCCACAGCCACTGGTATATATTTACACTAGGTTAGCTGCCACACACTTTTGTTAGGAGATTTGGGAGAAGGTACCTTTGGTTGTGCTGGAAAATTGTGTCAAAGTGAAAATAGATCATCTTATCAAAATTTGCATTAACATACTTTTACTTATTTATGTTCAGCCATGTGTAAATGACGTGAGATGTGTCCTTTTTTTCAAAATTTGCCGTCAAAATCTGTTAGGTCAAATCTTTTGACTCCCTTTGGAAGGGGGAGTTGTGATGTCCCCTCATTCACATTTACTTTACCTTAACCAGTTATATTTATCATTTTGGGGATTTTTATTTCCTTTTTTTGAACACAGCGCTCATTTCCAAGAGTAGGAGTTGCACATGCGCAAATCCGAACTTTCGATTTTCACCCGCTAAAGCACGTGCACAAGGACACGCCCACTCTTGCGTCATAGCTTGCGCCACTCGTCAATTAATGCAAATGTTTTTCCCAGCGTGCAACATGACACATGCGGGCTTTGTACCTCTTGCTATAACCTGGTGACATGTTGTCACAGTTGCACAGTAGAGAGAGAGAAGCACAGAGTAGTGAGTAGCACAGTTAGTGCAGTGTGTATAGTCAGAGTTGAGAAATGATGTATCTTCTTCATTGAAGTTTTGGTGAGTGATTTTTAGAAATAAATTTGTTTGTTATTTAAACCTTTTGAATCTTTACTAATTTTTTCTCTTGAGCAACGTGAATTAAGTTTTGATTGTATTTAGATATTTAAACTTGACAATCATTTTTGAATTCTTACTCATTAAAGCTCTCTGGTATTTATAACCCTAATTTAACTTTATTTTTTTTTTGGCAATTTGTTAATTATTGCCTGGCACCCGTCTCAGCTATTCAGAGCATAAAACTAATTGGATCAGAAAAAGGGTCCAAACTTAAAAAGTATTTTGCATTTCTTTGGAGCATTACAAAAGAAGGTGAGAATTCTGTCATGGCTAGGTGAGCTGAGCATTTCAGTGATGTTCTAAAAATTATGGTTAGTTCTACTCCCATTGTTTGTAATGATGATAGATGCATTATTGGATTTAATGTTGGCCCTATAACACAATCTGAAGTTATTTTGGCTATTTCTAAACTTAAACTTCATAAATCCACAGGGTCAGATGAAATTACTACAGAAATGCTTAGAGCTGGGAATGTTTTGGTTACCACTTGGATGACTGAAATTTTGAATATCTTTCATGATAAAGGCATGGTCCCAAAGGATTTTACCAGGGCTATTATTATCCTTATTTTCAAAAAAGGTGATCGCACTTCTTGTGATAACTATAGGGGTATCAACCTACTCTCTGCTCCAGAGAAAGTTCTTTGGATGAATGTGCTTAATAGAATTAAAAATCTAGTTGACAGGCAATTGCGTGATGAGCAATGTGGATTCAGAAGTGGTAGGGGATTTGTAGATGAGATATTTTCACTCAGGCAGATTCTTGAGAAATGTTTAGAGTTTCAGAAACCTTTGGTTGCTAGCTTTGTCGATTTCAAAGACTGATGATATTTATTATAGAGAGCTTTCATTAGGTTAACTAACTTGTCTGGTATACTATATGATATCCGAATCAACCACAAATTATGTTGATCTGTTGATCAACATAATTTGTGGTTGATTGTGAGATCATATGGTATACCAGGCAAGTTAGTTAACCTAATGAAAGCTCTCTATAATAACACTGAGTGAATATAATAACACTAATGTGAGAGTTGGTAAGGCTTGTAGCAAATGGTTCAGCATTACTTCTGGTGTTCGACAAGGGTGCATTTTGTCTCCTTTTCTCTTTAATTTGGTTATTGATTATGTTATGCGAAATTCACTTCAAGGGAAAGATTTTGGCCTTAAATGGGCTGGATATACGCAAATTTCTGATTTATATTATGCTGATGATTTAGCCCTTTTGGCAAATGATTTTGATGAGATGAACTCTTTCGTTCGAGCTGTTGATGAGACTGGTAGTAGAGTAGGTTTGGTTATAAACAGAGAAAAACTAAAGTGATGAAAATTGGTCAGGCAGGCTGTGATTCAGTTAATCTGAATGGTGAGCAGGTGTCACAGTTAATTATCTTGGGAGCTATGTAACAGATAATGGTGATGTGTGGCTTGGAGAACTAAATTGCACAGTGTGGTTGGACCTCCATAGCCCATGGCTGCTTGAGGATGATGATGATGATGATGATGATTATATTTATAAGCAATTTTAAAATACATGCTTGCAGTACATATATTACCAACTAGTTTTAACACTTCCAAAATTCCAGTTCTTTCAAATTGGTATGAACTGTCTCCAGTTCATCACTGCCTATACCTAACCAGTTTTCATTTAAAATAAGTTAGAATTACTGTAAACAGAAAATACCTGCTTCAGAGGGTACTGGATCAGCTCCTTGTGGAGTTTCCTCTATCTCCCATCCATCTCCTCCATTGTTTGTAATTATCCAATATTGGAAACGATCTATTGTAAAAAAAAATCTATAAATGCTCATAATATGAATGAAAGAAAAATCATTTTAAAATATATTAAAATTAACAACTACTAGAAGAACACATATTACCTTTGGAGCATACACCGAAGAGCCAAAACATTATAACCAATGTGTCTTTATGTAAATCGAAGCAACTGCAGGAAAGCAATGGAGTGCGTCAAGGTCATGAAATGGTATAAATAACACCTGATACTGAGCTCTGTTAATCAGTGTTATTCTTGTTCTTCAGATGGGAAAGGCAGCAGACTTAAGTGAGTTTGACAAAGGCCAAATTGTAATGGCCAGACGACTGGATCAGAGCATTTCTGAGACAGCAGTAAGGCTTGTGGGGTGCTCACAGTCAGCCATGAATTAATACCTTCAAAAAGTAGTGTGAGGAGGGAAAAATCACGAGCTGCCGGCTAGGTGTGGGCCGACCACGGCTCATCAATGCTAAAGGTGAGCGAAAGCTATCCTGTATGGTATGAACCAACAGAAGGGATATGAAGTGCAACTTGCCCATAATTTGACTGCTGGTAATGGGAGTAATGTGTCACTATGCACAGTACATCAAACCTGCTGAAAATGGGGCTGTGTAGCCATAGGTCACTCCGAGTGCCCATACTAACCTTGGTTTACATTCAAAAACACCTACAATGGGCATGTGAGCATCAAAACTGGACCTTGAATGATTGGAAGGTCATCTGGTCTGATGAATCTCGTTTCCTATTCCACCATGTGGATGGCCGGGTACATGTGTGTCGCTTACCTGGGGAAGTGTTGGTATCAGGATGGACTGTGGGGCAAAAAGAAGCAGGTAGAGGAAGTGCAATGCTTTGGGCAATGTTCTACTGGGAAACACTGGGTCCAGTCATTCATGTGCAGGAAACTATGACATCTACCACCTACCTAAACATCATTGCAGACCAGGTACATCCTTTCATGGCAACGGTATACCCCTTGCGGAACATGAGGAAGACCAGGTATTGCTCTGGCCTCCAAATTCCTCAGATATCAATCCAATCGAGCATCTGTGGTTTCTGTTGGAACAGCATATCTGATCTGTGGTGGCTCAACCACGTAACTTACAAGAGTTAAAGGATCTGCTGGTAATGTGTTGGTACCAGATACCACAAGACACCTTTAAGAAATCTTGTAGGGTCCATCCATGCGTCGCCGGATAAGAGCTGTTTTGGCAGCAAGTGGAGGATCAACATCATATTATGCAGGTGGTCATAATGTTTTGGCTCTTTGGTGTATGGTAATCTTGTTTTCAAAGAGAATGAAGTTTTTCATTTACTACTTTTTTCACTCCTTAAAAGTTTCAATTTGAGCTAATGGATGATGGGGGGAAATACAAATGGTACTATTTTATCAGCACTTATATGACATAAAGAGTATCTGTAATTTATTCCTTAAATTAAAATGTTTCTTTCTCACCCCTCTGAGAAAAAGGGGCAGAATGTCCGCTGTCAATTGAATATATCTTGGCACACTACCACTGAAATTGCGAATTTCTACCAAAACCAATCACTTGCAACATTCATTAAAAATTTTGTCATTTCCATATTAAGTGATCTCTAATGATATAAATTAAAATTACTTAAGGATTTGAAAAATGTAAATTATATCAGTAGTAAAAAATCACAGAATGTGTCCTGTAGACATGGAACTCATGAAATAATAAGCTGAAAAAAATTGTTTTTCCTGTGAGTGGGATTCGAACTGTCTCCTGGAAACATGCCAGTTATACTAACCAGTACACCATCATTGGCTAAAGTTTTTCTTTAGCTGATGTAAGATAAACTTTCCGTATTTTTTATTTGATTTGCACAGTGGCACCATCTATCTGGGAAGTGGACAACTGTGTTGCCTCATAGATATGGATCCGCCACTGTGCGAATCAAATAAAACAAATCCAGAAAGTTCACGTCACAATCAGCTGAAGAAAAAACATTAGCAGATGATGGTGAAGTGGTTAGCATAACTGGCATGTTTCCAGGAGACGTAAGTTTGAATCCCACTCATGAGAAAACCATTTTTTTTTACTTATTATTTCATGAGTTCCATATGCACAGGTTACACATCCTGTGATTCTTTACTACTTAATACATATATGTACTTTGATATACAATGAAATGTCAGTATAATGAAATCTTTTTTTGACCCCAGGCATTTTACTATGTAACATCCTGTGATTCTTTACTACTGAATTATTGATTTCATGCCATAAGCATGAGTGACAAATATTAAAATCCATCTCTATGAGGTAACATAGTTGTCCACTTCCCAGTTAGATAGCGCCACTGTGCGAATCAAATAAAAAAATTCGGAAAGTTCATGTTACATCAGCTGAAGAAAAACCATTAGCCGATGATGGTGTAGTGGTTAGCATAACTGGCATGTGTCCAAAAGACATGGGTTTGAATCCCACTCATGGTAAAACCAATTTTTTTTTCAGTTTATTTCATGAGTTCCGTGTCTACAGGACACATCCTGTGGTTCTTTACTGTTGAATTATTGATTTAACACCATGAGCATCAGTGACAAATATTAAATTCCATCTCTATGAGGTAACACAGTTGTCCACTTCCCGGATAGATGGCACCACTGTGGGATTCAAATAAAAAAAATCCTGGCACATCAGCTGCAGAAAAAACATTAGTCAATGATGGTGTAGTGGTTTGCATAACTGCATGTTTCCAGGAGACATGGGTTCGAATCCCACTCACAGTAAAATTAATATTTTTCAGCTTATTATAAATTATATTTTGCTTCCCAAATATCTCTTAAAACAGTTGTGTATCTCACCCACCTTGTGTATAAGGGATCAACTCATTGATGCCAATGGAAACATGGCCTTCACATCTACCAACAAAATTTCAAATTTCTAGCATAAATACATCATTTGCAAAATTAATTTAAACTTTTGCAATTTTTTTTTCATTGTTAGAAGGTGCAATTATAGGTTTGGGGGGATTCAGAAACTTCAAATTGTAATATTTCATCAATACAGATCCAACCAAAGGAGAATTTTTAATTTATCTCTAAAATCAAACAATCATTGCCTAAAATATAAAAGTTGCATTTTCCCATCCACCCCCTGGGGGTAAGGGGTCAACTCATTGCTGCCAATGAAAACTTCATGATCTTCACACATTCTACCACCAAAATTTAAAATTTCTGGAACAAATACATTGTTTGCAATATTCATTTAAAGTTTGGAATTTTAAACTTTTCCCACTGTTAGAGGGCACAACTACAGCTTTTGGAAAATTTGAAAAGTGCAAATCATAATATTTCACCAATACTTATCCAACACAAAAATAATTTTTTATTTATCTCTATAAACAAAAAAAAGTTTGATGTTTACAGATGGACAAACAACAAAATGAACACATTATCTCATTTTTTAAAAACAAGATAATAAAATATAGCAAAAAAAGAAAAAGACAAAATTGCAATTACTTAAATTCCAGAAAATCACATTTGTTTACTGAAAAATAAGTAGTACACAAACCTAGGAATTTGTTAGTGAACAGGAGCACAAAGTTTCATTAGTTGCATGATCTTGGAAAGAATTCTATCAATGACTGCAGGTTACTTAATAGATCACAGAAAAAGGAGGTACTTTATTCTTTTGGAGAAAAGTTTTAAGTCACAATTAACACTCAGTCCTTTATCCTGTTTATATGGTCTGGTATCTTTCAGGATTATATCACATCCTGTGTTTTCAATTATGAATTTCTTGAATAAAAAATAACAAGTGGGATATGAATTGTTGACATATTAACTACAGAGCTATTTGGTCCCCAATCAAGAGAAATTCATTGCTGTTAACAGAGGTATTCTTGATCAGTGGTTTAGCAGCACAAGTAGAGCACCAGAATACATTATATGAGGGTTCCTGACAAACAATTAAACAAGAAATAAACTTTTCAATAAGGATTCTATCCCAAATTTAAACGTAAGAAGTATGATAACTTTTACTATTTTAAAATCTGATATCACAAGACAATAATAATTCAAGGAACACAGAAAAACGAAAACAAAAAGTTCACCCACAAACAAGTCATACTCTAGTGGGTTATTATTTCTGCAAAGTATCTTGCTATCTTATTTATAACCTACTTCCAAAATCACTTTACTACTACTACTAATAATAATAATCTCTAATAGAAGGAGAACCAACTTGAATATGGCATGGATAGATTATAAAAAAGCATTTGACTCATTGCCTCATAACTGGATTAACAACTGTGGAAATTTTTGGAATCAGCAAAAACATTTGCCAATTCCTTAAAGAAAACATGCAAAAATGGAAAACATTACTGCTTGCATTTGGTGAAGAACTCGGAAAAGTTAGCATCAAAAGAGGCATTTTTCAAGGGGATTCTTTGTCTCTTTACTGTTTAACATCTCTTTAATCCCCTTGTCAATGATTTTGAATAAAACAAAAATGGGATAGAATGTTTCAGATCAACATGGAAAAATAAACCACCTGCTATACATGGATGACTTGAAACTATTTGCAAAAAGCTATACTGAACTCGAATCATTATTGAATACAGTACAGATATTTAGTCATCATCATCACCATCATCATCCTCAAGCAGCCATGGACTACGGAGGTCTATCCAGACCGTGCAATTTAGTTCTCCAAGCAAGTCTATCCTGAGCTACATCTACTGCATCAGGCCACTGAACACCAATTCTAACAAGGTCCTGTTTGATATTGTCCGCCCACCGCATCCTAGGTCTCCCTTTCTTTCTGAGGCCTTTAGGCACACTGTTCATAACCCTATTCGCCAATCTATAATTATTCATACGGGCAACATGGCCAAACCAACAGAGTCTCTCTCTGCACAATATCCTGCTTAAAGGAGGTTGCAAACTCCTTTGCCTAACCTCATCATTAGTTACAAAGCTGAACCACCTAATGCCCAAGATACTGCGTAAGCATCTGGAATCAAAAGCATCTAGTTTCCTGTTATCTTGTTTACAAAGTGTCCAAGTTTCACTACCATAACTAACCCTAGAAAGAACCAAACTATTATACAGTCTAATTTTAGTCTTTAGGTGTATACGCCTATTTCTCCACACTCTCCATAGATTCTTAAAAGTCCCGGCAGCAATCCCTATTCGTCTGTTAATCTCATGCCGCACTTCACCATTATCAGTTACATAGCTCCCAAAATAATTAAACTGTGACACCTGCTCAAGACTGCAACCATTGAGATTAACTGAATCACAGCCTGCCTGACCAATTTTCATCACTTTAGTTTTCTCTCTGTTTATAACCAAACCTACTCTACTACCAGTTTCATCAACAGCTCGCGAATGAAAGAGTTCATCTCATCAACATCATTTACCAAAAGGGCTAAATCATCAGCATAATCGAAATCAGAAATTTTCGTCTCTCCAGCCAATTTAAGGCCAAAATATTTCCCTTGAAGTGAATTTCGCATAACATAATCAATAACCAAGCTAAAGAGAAAAGGAGACAAAATGCACCCTTGTTGAACACCAGAAGTAATACTAAACCAATTGCTACAAGACTTACCAACTCTCACACATGACCCAGTGTTATTATAGAGAGCTTTCACTATGTTAACTAACTTGTCTGGTATACCATATGATCTCACAATCAACCACAAATTATGAAGATCAACAGAGTCGAAAGCCTTTTTGAAATCAACAAAGCTAGCAACCAAAGGTTTCTGAAACTCTAAACATTTTTTAAGAATCTGCCTAAGTGAAAATATCTGATCCACACATCCCCTACCACTTCTGAATCCACATTGCTCATCACGCAATTGACTGTCAACCAGATTCTTAATTCTATTAAGCACAATCATGGAAAGAACTTTACCTGGAACACAGAGTAGGCTGATACCCCTATAGTTATCACAAGAACTGCGATCACCTTTTTTGAAAATATGGATAACAATAGCTCTGGTAAAATCCTTAGGAACCATGCCTTTATCATAAAAGATATTCAGTATTTCAGTCATCCAAGTGGTAACCGAAACATTCCCAACTCTAAGCATTTCCGTAGTAATTTCATCTACCCCTGGGGATTTATGAAGTTTAAGTTTAGAAACAGCCAAAATAACTTCAGATTGTGTTATAGGTCCAATATTAAAGCCACCAATGCATCTCTCATCATTGCAAACAATGGGAATGGAACTAACTGCATTGTTTAGAATATCACTGAAATGCTCAGTCCACCTAGCCATGACAGAATCCTCACCTTCTATAACCTTACCTTGTTTATCCTTCAATAAAAATCAATAATAAATTCGCGCTCTGGCATGAATCTGGAGAGATGCTGGTTTGATTCCCACCGTGGCGGCGATGAATTTTTTTCAGAATCTATTAATTAATGTTTGATGTCTATCTTAACAGGGAATACTGTGCATTCACTTTGGATTGATTTTTAAGAAACTGAATGTCTGATTTTTGCTGCACAAGAGTAGGCATTACAAACAAATGCTATGAAAGCTAGAATTCAGAAAATTACTGAAAATTCAAAATGTCGACTTTTTCAGCAAAAAGATGAAACTGTGTCTCATCTTATTTGTGAATGCAGCAAAATTGCACAAACAGACTATAAGAACACGCATGACAGAGTTGCGAAGTTGATCCACTGGTCTTTATGCAAAAAATACAATTTGCCAGTATCAGAGAAGTCGTGGGAACATCAGGTAGAGAAGGTGGTTGAAAATAACCAAGATCCTGTGGGACTTTAGAATCCAAACTGATCGACATCTTGAACATATACACCAGATATAACTGTAATTGAAAATAGAAAAGTGTGGATAGTAGACATTGCAATTCCAGGTGATGCCCGAATTGAGGATAGAGAACAAGAAAAGATGACTAAATATAGAGATTTAGCAATTGAAGTTACTAGACTGTATGCTAAACACACTTCTGTTGTCCTCATTGTCATCGGGGCCCTTGGCACCATGAATGTCACGGGGCCCTTGGCACCATCAAAAAATTTTATAAACCATCTCAAGAAGCTGCAGATTTCTGATATAACATCCTCAGAACTGCAAAAGACAGAACTACTTGGAACTACATACATCTTACGATGATACCTAGTTGATACTTAGGTCTCAGGCTGAAATTTTTATCAACTCAAACCACCAGCCAATGATTTTTTTATTTATTTTTTGTGTCATTGATTGTGTTTCGAATATTTTGATTATATGTATATAATTAATATAATAAGATATATAATTATATATAATAATACATATAATTACATATAATAATATACAAATATTTATAATAATATATATGAAATACAAATTTAATAATATATATTAATGTAGATAATATAATAATATATACACCGATCAGCCAATACATTAAAATTACCTCTGCATTATGCAAAGCATGAATGCAGCAAATTAGTATCACATGCCAAGGTCGTGAATGATATATATATAATACCTGGGTCGGAGCTCTCGCAAGCAGTATTTCATTTTGTCTCAACAAGGAAAAAGCAAGAGATTTATCTGATTTCAACAAAGGTCAGATCGTTATAGCAAGACACCTTGGTAAGAGCATCTCCAAAACAGCGATGCTCATAGGCTGCTCACGCTATGCAATAGTTAGTACCTATCAAAGATGGTTCGAAACACGTGACACTTTGAGCCATCGACAAGGCATAGGCGGCCATGCCTCCTTAATGCCAGAGGTCAACACAGGCTATCTCATCTTGTCTGCAGCAACAGGAGGGCTACTGTGGTTGACATTACCCATAATTTCAATTGTGGTAAAGGGCCCAATGTGTCCAAACACACAGTTCATCATAAGCTCTTGGATATGGGTCTCTACAGCTGCAGACCCATTCGTGTGCCTATGCTCGCAGCCGTTCACCATCGTCAACGCTTGCAGTGGGCACGTAATCATCGACATTGGCCCATAGAAGACTGGAAGAGGGTTGCATGGTCAGACAAATCCCATTTTCTTTTACACCATGTGGACAGACGAGCTCGTGTGCGACATTTACCCACGGAAGCCTTCTCACCTGGATGCACTGTGGGACGGATCCAGGCAGCAGGAACGAGTATGATGGTCTGGGCAATATTTTCTTGGGGAACACTTGGACCAATTATCCCTGGAGAGCAAACTCTGACAGCCGTCACCTACCTGAACATCATGGTTGACCAAGTACACCCCTTTATGATGACTGTATTCCCTGAAGGAGATGGCATCTTTCAACAAGACAATGGCTCATGTCACACTACGAAGAAGGTTCAGGAATGGTTCCTAGAATATGATGAGGAATTCCATTTATTGCCATGGCCCCCAAATTTGCCGGACATGAATCCTATTGAGCATTGGTGATTTGAGTTGGAGAAACAGGTATGAGCAGCATCACCCCAACCAAATAATTTGCAGGAACTGCAGGATCTTCTGTTGCAGTCATGGTACCAAATGTCAAGCGACATCTACCAACATCTCGTTAAATCTATGCCTCATCGGGTGAGAGCTCTTTTGGCAGCAAGAGGAGGGCCTACATCACATTAGGTAAGTGGTTTTAATGTTTTGGCTGATTGGTGTACAAATAATAAATAATAATACATATTTATATATCATTAATAAGTATTTCCTAATAATATAATAATTATGTTATATAATAATAATATAATAAATAATAAGTATTATTATAATTAATAATAATAAGTATTTTCTGAATTATATTTAATAATAATAAGTATTTTCTGAATTATTATAATAATTATTATTATTTTCTGAATTATTATAATTAATAATAATAATATTTTTCTGTATAATACTAAAAGAAGTATTTTCTATATTTTTATTTACATTTATGTTTACATGTTTGTTGGTAAATAATTAATGTCCTCGTCTCATAAATTGAAAACCTTGAGGCCAAACTGAAATTGAAATTTATAATAGCTATTCTTTATTTCCTGTAAACAGTGTGAACCAAGGAAATTTTATTATTTTTGCAGTAACAGTGTTCTATAAAAGCAATAATTAGTAGAAGTGATTTGATTATGAGGAATAGATTTTACTTCATAATTGTTCATGGAATAAATGTAATTAGCAGCAGGGATTTAATATACTATTCTAAATTACATTTATAGCTAATTCTTTCTAATAATAATAAATAAAGATTCATTCATTCACATTTGCTGTTCTGTGCTTTTTACAACACAGCTTGAATACAAAATTTCAAGTATATCATAAAAAGTTTCATTTAAGATCAGTTTCCTAGCATTAAGTATAAATCAACTACAGAAACTTAAGTTCTAATTACATATTTTTGGTTGCAGACAAAAATTAATACTAATAAAAAAAAAGGTTTAATGCAAGAATGACAATGTATCTAAGGTCATTTTCTTTTCACATATAAACTATGGAGGATTAAGGTATCTGATTGAAGGCCCCTAGTACAACAGATTCGGCAACGTTCCAACTGTCCAGGAGTAGGAGGTGAGGCATTTTTAAAAAAAGTTGTATAACTTAAGAATAGAAAAAATGCATGTAGCAGTTTAAAATTGAATTATGGAAATACATAAAAAAAAGAACATTTAATATGCATTTTCTAAACTTACTTATACTGAAAAATAAATAAAAGCTAAATTATAAATGAAAATAAAAATCTTGAAATAATTGCTGAAGAAAATGATCAGTCTCTGATGGTCTAGTAGTTATGACACTTGGCATGATTCTGAGAGAAGTGGGTTCAAATCTCACTTAGGATCAAACCAAATTTTTTCCAGTAAATTATTGTCTACAGCATATTTTCCAGCAATATTTTATTACTTGAAAATAAATATCTGTTAATTTAGTACATTAAAAAAAATCATATTTTGCATTAACCTAAGGTAAAAATATGACATATATCCATATGTATGTGCAAATATATATAACATATGTGTAAATGGTAGATTATAATGATTGGGAAATATTTACTCAATAAACTGTTCAGAAAAAACAAATTAAGTTTTGAGACCCTTAAAATATTGAGGTGTATATATGAGGCCTTATATATGAGTATTGAGGTTTTAGGTTTTGCACCTGTGCAGTATTCCGTTACTGCATTAAGTAGTAGTGGATTGAAAAACTGCTCATTCAAATAACTTACCAATCCACATGACACCAAAATTAAGTCATATATTCAATCAAAATAGAACAGATTTGTTCCCTTGGAAGGGAACAGAAGAGGAAGGCTGCAAGAACAGTTTGGCCTACTGATACCCTGCTAAGGAGTGGTTTGGTTGTTTTACCTCTGAGCGACATTTTTTTGCACACAATGGGCTAAATGGCCAGATCACAAGGAACCTGAAGGCTCAGAGAAGGTTGAGGGAGGAGACACACTGGAACGGTTGTTGGAAGACAGATGGTAGCCTCCCGTCAAGGCTATCCAGCATGTTCTTTAACATGCATAGGGTATGGCTCTCCCGCAAATGGGGCCACAGCTTAATGTCCCCTCTGACGGACAGCCTTTCCAAGCCCATCAGTGTCCCATACTGACCATGGACAGGGTGGGGAGTTTTGCGAAGATAAATATCAATGCTGACCCAGCTGGGACTCGAACCTGGTGCTGAGGAGTGGTCATCTTCACAAGATCCTGGTGCTAACCTTTAAACCCACTGGACTGGCTTATGGCTTTGACCTTGATTATGGATCCCGAACTTGCTTCACTGGTGGACATTTATTGAGGGAAAATTTTACTCCTGTATCATTAGTATTAAAGTATCACAGGAAAATGTCCTATAGACAAGAAACACTTGAATTAATAAGCAGAAAAAAAACTAGTTTTACCCTGAGCAGGATTCGAACCCACGTCTCCCAGAAACATGCCAGGATATTATAACCACTACACCATCAAATATTCTTTTCAGCAATGTCACATATGAGGGGCATTCGAAAAGTTCTTGACATGTATCTGCAGAACAAAAACCATTGCACTTACCTCAAAGGAACTTTTACTGTCCTTCAATGTGCTCCCTTTCAGCATTTAAGCAAAGTTGCAGGCATCTACATGAATTCTGGAACACTTGGTGGTACTCTAGCTGGGGAATTCTTCACAATTCTGAATGAATGCATTTTGCAAGGTCTTGCACCCTTGAAAAAGGCCTCCAAGCAAATTTCTTTTTAATTTTTGGAAATAATCAAAAATCACATGCTGCAAGACAGGTGAATATGCAAGATGGGCAGCTATTTGATTTTTTTTCCTGCTTCAGATATGCCGTAATGTGCCAGATTTTGTGAGCACTGGCATTGTCCTTGAGAACCCTTGACATGCCTATTGTTGGACTGCTCCATCATCTCTTTAACCATTTTGGGCAAAACAATGTTAGGAAATCCTTCTTTCAGGTAAGGTACATCCTCTTCCTTGAGCGAAAGTCTTGTTGGAGGATTTGGAGACACAGTTCATCTTCTGCAACCCAAATATAGTTGATGATCTTTCTGCAAGTTGTATAATAATAAAACCACATCTCATCACCTGTGACAATGTCTGTTAACTGTTTGGGGCCACTAGGTTCAAACAATGCCAGCATTTCCTTGCACGAATCAACTCTTGCTCTTTTTTGCTGTTCTGTCAGTTTTTGGGCTACCCATTTGGCACAGATCTTTCAGAACTTTAAATATTGACGAATACTTGTTTCCACATTGCCAATCAATACACAGATATCTAAACTTATTATCTGAATGGTGATGGGTGGGTTTTCCTTAATGACTTCACGAACAGCAGTGATGGTTCTCCAATTCACAGCCTCCTTCAGTCTTCCTGCACGAGGGAGGTCTTCGAAGCTGTTGTCCATCTGTGAATTTGCACATCCATCCAGTAATAGTGCCATATTACGAACAGGCATGATTGCCATAACTAGCACCTCCACCCACCCAAACAACTACAAATTATCAACTTTCTACTCACACTTAACCAGAGCTTATACATACTGTAATACCCAAGAAGCACTAAATAATGAACTAAAATACATTTCTGAACTCTCTGAACAGGTCAGATTATACTTCACACACCATCAACAAAGTTAATAAATGAATCAAATGCAAACAATCCCAAAACCCTCCAACACCTATAAATAAATGGAGAAATATGCAATAGCCCTACCATATATCAATAATAATTTCACATACTGTTAAAAATACCTTAAAACCTTTCCATTATATAGTTCCAATTAAAATGCCATACACTATATCTCAACTTGTTCAAAACTGTAGGAATTTATTATATCCAACTCAAAGACTCCACAGGTAAAATCTTCTCCAAAGACAAGTACATAAGGAAAACTTCATGCCCATTTAATGTCCAACTTAAAGAACATAAATACGACATCTTATATAAACTACAAAAAAAAACACTGTCTCAAGTAATCACCAAAAACAATCTACCCAGCAATTTTCACTCAGCTAAAATTACAACATCTCCACCTACCAAATTCTAACTAGCCATCACAGAAAACATTCTTATTAACGTAATATTAACTGAACTCTGCAACACAAACATTGTCCCCCTTCCCCCCAGCATTGGCATCTAATTCTTATGATATATTGCCTACCCCTAGGAAATATTACGCTCTCCTAAACACACTCCCCATACTCACTTCTGATCCCCGTTCCCACCTGCATTAACACACATATCCCCAGATCCCTTTAAAAAATTACCATAATGCATACTAAGAATTCGAGTACACTCTTTCCAATACCTTCTTATCCCTAATATGAAATCCATTATTAATGTCCTCACTTACATATTTAATATTAACCCCAAGCTTTAGTTTACAAAGTTAATAAAGTTAAAAAATTACCCCACTCATTATAATCCCAACACAATGCACAAAAAAGCAAAGGAATTTTTAATCAATTCACAAAAGGAAGCTTCCCTCAAAACTCGCTAATCTTCAAGAGCTCCCACCACACCCTCTTACCAACTTCCTTCACATGCAGATTGTATTACAGTCACACCACACATATGCCAGCCACTCCGATCTTTGGAGCTGAGCCACTGACAATGTAATTTTATGACCCCCACACCTCTGCCATGCTCAACAACCAACTGCCTCTAATGCAATGCCTAAAGCTGCTCACTTGCCACCTAATGATGCAACCAAAGGGTGCAAAACGCTTGTCATGGACCTCAAAGTTTTTAAGCACTCTATGCTACCAAAAGTATTATTAGCTACTTCCGACATTACTAAGTCATTCCTCGATCAAATAAATTGTCAGCATTCTGCATCATCTTTCGAAATTCTACCAAGTTGTCACTTGCTGGCAAGAACGTCGATAAATAAACTTGTCACTCGCTAGTATCCTGGAAGCTCTTGTCACTCGCTAGTATCCTGGAAGCTCTTCTCACTATCCAACCTCTATGGTACATAAAATCTCCTTAATGACTTTTGATACTTGATAGCATAGAACATTTGGTGAAGTGCTTAAAAACATTTAACAGTGTCAAAGAGAATTAAAGATTTCCATTTAATTCAAATTGCTGCACTATGGACCTGTACTGTCGTATTTGTCATTATTGTGATAAATAAGCATGAATTTTTTTCATGTCATCTCCAAGCTGCATCCTTGTGAAAATGTAAAATCTTCCCATCTTTACTAGGCTCCATAATAACAATGCACAGATTTTTCAGACCATAATTTAAGGGCCACCAAAGAAGAGGGAAATTATGATATTGGCCTTTGCTTTTAACACATAATGAAAAGTTTACACAGGCCTTCAAACAAGTCATACTCATTAACTTTGGAGGAACGAATACAAATGTAGAGGCATGTCAATAACAGGAAAATGTCTGTAGACAAAAAAACACTTGAAATAATTAGCTGAAAGATATTTGGCTTTGCCCTGAGTTGGACTAGAACCCACATCTCCCAGAAACATGCAAGGTATGATATCCACTACACCATCAGCAGCTAGCCATTTTTTTCACCAAATGCGACTTATAGACAGATAAAAAATGGTCAGCTGCTGATGGTGTAGTGGTTATCACACCTAGCATGCTTCTGGGAGATGTGGGTTCGAATCCAACTCTCAGGGCAAAGCCAAATATCTTTCAGCTAATTATTTCAACTGTATCATCTATCCGTCTTTCTGTTGCCAGCTGTAAGTGAACAGATGAACAAGATACCTTATATCACCTGGTGGATAATCCTGATCAGAGGTATTGCAGGTACCTGAACCTTTACTTCTATATTTTCACTTATGTAGTCGATTCCTGAGAAATGTTTAGTTTCAGTAACCTGTGGTTGTGAGTTTTGTAGATTTTGAAAAGGCTTTTGACTCTGTTGATCATGAGATCGTATGGCAAATCTGACTAGAACACGATGATGGCTCTCTATAATAATACTGAGTCTTATGTAGAAGGGCATATCATCATCAGCTTGGGCCCTGGTGCAACATTCCTTTATGGGCCCCCAAAATCACTTTTTAAAAGTTAATTAGGAGAAATGGAATTAGCAATTTAATCTTTACCAGATTTGTAAAATTTAGTTCTCATTTGGACCTGTAACAAATAATTGGACAATTTTCCTGAAATTTAGTCTATTTAATCAATGAGAACTCACATCTGTGTTAAAAATGTATTCGCTCCTGTATGTTAAATAAATACTGATATAATTTTGGTGCTCTCAAAGACCCATCCAGGGCCTTTACCCTCCCTCCTAAATGAGGGAGGGTAAAGACCAGTAAAACCAAGGGGAAAATATTATAATGCTGCATTGGAAATTCAGAGTCTTGCCCCCCCCCCCCGCCTCTTTTTCCAGCTCCATGGTGTTTCTTACCCCCACCCCCTCTGCCTCAATTTTTTTTCCCCTAGATTCGAGACTGTACACATTGAAAGTACAGAATAATATTTTAGGTTAAAAATTAAATTTTTTTGGAAATGTTTACAAAGATTTACTGCAAATGAACATCTGCTAGTTTCTTCTCAAAAAAACCTCCAAAACATTATGTGCAAATCAGAATTATATATTTGCAACAAATATGCCATTTACAACACATTAGATTTATTTAACACTAGCTGAACAGTACCTTGCAGTGCCTGGGTGTCACTTTTAATCTGCCCACTGCACTAAAGGTAAATTTTCTAGGTAATCTTCCCCCCCCCCCAATGCTTTAGCACAGATTTTCAACAGGAAGAAATTTGCAAGGTGTTTGCTTGGATTGTTGTTAATGTCAGCGAGTTCTCTCATATCCTGTGGCTTAGTTTCTGCATAAGCTATTGAGATTTTTATTTCCATTACCACAGATTTTGCTGCCCTATGGCTCCCATGATATTCATCTGCACGGTCCAAATTTCCTACATAGTGTCTGCCCTGTGCCCTGATGATTGGTTTAAAAATCAGGTTCCTACTTGACTTGTGGCTTCATTTCTACACACAGAGCCCATGGCAAACCATCGAGATATTTATGTCGTCAGATTTTGGCATTCTATAATTCTTGACATACTTCACCAAAAGGTCCCAAATTTCGTAGGTGGGTGCCCCCTGTCTGATCCCATATTGGGTTAGAAAATCAGGGATCTAGCTGCAATGAAACACTTCAATAATGCCTTTGGAAACGTGGGGAATCTGGCAATGGCAGCAGATTTAAATGCTATTTTAACTCTTTAAGTTCACAGTTAGGCAACAATAAATTTGACAACGATTCTTGTTCCCCACTAGACTTTTCCACATGAAAAATACGCTTGCTTTTAGCAAGCCCCCTTTTGGAATTTCAACCTGAAATTTGGCACTGCAATCAGGACCACAACCAGAAACGTTCTCTGAAAATTTGAAGCATGCATGTTGATTTTCCGATGAATTATGGCTGTCACAGACACACAGAAAGAGACACACCATTTATTATATAGATATATGCCTTACTTAAATGCAATTTCTTAATGCCCAGATAGGCTAGTAATAAAGAAATATAAAGTACAAAAATTTTATATTTGAAATTAATATTTTTACTATATATATGTTTTTCTGCTGAGGGCCTGTCATCCTCACAGATCTTATATTATGGGGTATAAACTGACAAGCCTTGTCAGACCTCTGTGCCAAGCACCTGCTTGAGGGGATTTTTATTTATATTTACAGTTAGTGATCATTGAATTATTATCACCCCCATCCATGTGATGTCGATAGAAGTTAACTTCAAAGCTCTATAACTTCTAAAATAAATTTTGCATGAGAACATGTGACTGAAGATAAATTAAAGATATCAATCAAGTCTAAATCTCGATTTTCAACAATATTTGCCTTGTATTTAAAAGAGATGGAAGTTTGAATATTTAACAGCAACAATGCAAGAAAATTGAAATTATCAAAAGAATTATTTTACAACTTTTTAGATATACATCTATTGCATTAAATTGTTTCAAATATGGCTTTTTTATTCGAATTATAATTCTGAAATACTTCTAATGTTTTGCACTGCTGTTGCTAATATTAAAACTTCCATAACTCTTCAAATACCAAACAAATACTGTTGAAAATCAAAATTTAGGTAGACTTGATTATTTAATTTTTCTTCAGTCACATTTTCTCCTAAAACACTTATTTAAGAAGACATAGATCTTTGAAATTAGTTTTTACTGACATAACATAGATGGGGGATGTCATAATTCAATGATCACTCAGTGTACATCTAATTTTATGTAATGTATTTCTTTATCTAAATTTTATACAGCACAGTGACCAACTGAATGTAATTATGATAAACTTTAACACGATCTTTCATTCAAACAGTCTATATTGCATTGCATAATAACTGAATGAAAATGATAAACTTAAAATAATGGAATAAACTCGACATATTCAATATCTACTAATAAATCAGCACTTTGAAGTCGATTAAAATTTTAGAGGAAAAGTTGTCTTGAGCCGGGTGGGATATGAACCCATGACCTCCTGATAACATTTATTAGTACATAGTATTTATTAGTACATATTGAATATGTCAAGTTTATTCCATTATTTATCACTAGCATACTTGTAAGACATGCTTTCCATCTATATGGCAAATAGAAAGCCACATGTGGCTAGACTGCCTGAATAGTGCCTATATGTGGCATAATAGAAATGTTCATAGCGTTAGTTAGAGGAGATCTTGATCGGCAGCCGGTAGTTCAGCGGTCCAGAACACCAGACATGTTATCAGAGGTCGTGGGTTCGCATCCCACCCGGTTCAAGACAATTTTTCCTATAAATTTTAATCGACTTCAAAGTGGCGATTTATTAGTAGATATGATAAACTTACTTTTGGGTAAGAGATATTTAGACTTATCGAAACATGTTCCATCTTGCATGAAGCATCGAAGCATGATTGAAAAATAAATTAATGTACTATATATTGTTCACAATACTCAAATGAGAATGAAATTCGAAGTGATTAGGTGTAAATCATTTTATAGATTCGTAAATTTTGGGTGTTTCTTAACCATTCACAGTTTGCCCAAATTGGTTGTTTGTTGTTAATATCATCATCATCCTCAAGCAACCATTGGCTACGGAACCAGACCATGCAATTTAGTTCTCCAAGCAAGTCTGTCCTGAGCTACATCTGCTGCATCTGGCCACTGCACACCAATTCTACAAGGTCCTGTTTGACATTGTCTGCCCACCGCATCCTAGGTCTCCCCTTCTTTCTGAGGCCTTTAGCCTCACTGTTCATAACCCTATTCGCCAATCCATAATCATCCATACAGGCAACATGGCGAAAACCAATGGAGTCTCTCTCTGCACAATATGCTGCTTAAAGGAGGTGGCTGACTCCTTTGACTAACCTCATCATTATTTACAATATTAAACCACCTAATACCTAAGATATGTGTAAGCATCTAGAATCAAAGGCATCAAGTTTCCTGTTATCTTGTTTACATAATGTCCAAGTTTCACTACCATAACTAACCCTAGACAGAACCAAACTATTATACAGTCTAATTTTAGTCTTTAGGTGTATATGCCTATTTCTCCACACTCTCCATAGATTCTTAAAAGTCCCGGCAGTAATCGCTATTCATCTGTTAAACTCATGCCACACATCACCAGCATCTGTTACATAGCTTCCAATTTTATTAAATTAAACTGTGACACCTGTTCAATTTTATACTGTGACACCTGTTCAAGATTGCAACCATTCAGATTAACTGAATCACAGCCTGCCTGACCAATTTCCATCACTTTAGTTTTCTCTTTGCTTATAACCAAACCTACTCTATTACCAATCTCATCAACAGTGTGAATGAAAGAGTTCATCTCATCAACATCATTTGTCAAAAGGGCTAAATCATCAGCATAATATAAATCAGAAATTTTCATATATCCAGTCCATTTAAGGCCAAAATCTTTCCCTTGAAGTGAATTTTGCATTAACATAATCAATAACCGAACTAAAGAGAAAAGGAGACAAAATGCATCCTTGTCGAACACCAGAAGTAATGCTAAACCAATTGCTACAAGCCTTACCAACTCTCACACATGACTCAGTGTTATTATAGAGAGCTTTCATTAGGTTAACTAACTTGCCTGGTATACCATATGATCTCACAATCAACCACAAACTATGTCGATCAACAGAGTCGAAAATCTTTTTGAAATCAACAAAGCTGGCAACCAAAGGTTTCTGAAACTCTAAACATTTCTAAAGAATCTGCCTAAGTGAAAATATCTGATCCACACATCCCCTACCACTTCTGAATCTACATTGTTCATCACGCAATTGACTGTCAACGAGATTCTTAATTCTATTAAGCACAATCATGCAAAGAACTTTCCCTGGAGCAGAGACTAGGCTGATACCCATATATTTATTACAAGAAGTGCAATCACCTTTTTTGAAAAGAGGGATAATAATAACTCTGGTAAAATCCTTCGGGACCATGCCTTTATCATAAAAGATATTCAAAATTTCAGTCATCCAAGTGGTAACCAAAACATTCCCAGCTCTAAGCATTTCTGTAGAAATTTCATCTGCCCCTGGGGATTTATGAAGTTTAAGTTTAGAAATAGCCAAAATAACTTCAGATTGTGTATAGGCCCAACATTAAATCCAGTAATGCATCTATCATCATTACAAACAATGGGAGTAGAACAAATTATATTGTTTAGAACATCACTGAAATGCTCAGCTCACCTAGCCATGACAGAATTCTCACCTTCTTTAACCTTCAATCCCTGTATACCTGTCCATTTTCCACCACACAAAACATTAACTTTCTGGTACAGTTCTCTGCTGTTCTGTTGTCTAACTGCTTCCTCAGCTTTGTCTGTCAAGCCATCAAGGCTGTGATTCAGTTAATCTTAAAGATTCTTATCAGCAGCTAACTGATCCTTTACACGTTTATTAAGCTCTCTGTAATGCTTTCTATTAGGACTAATAGGGTATTGATTAAGGACATTCCTGCAGTTCTTTCTTTCTGAAATAAACTCAAGTGCCTTATCACTCAAATAATTCAGCCTCCTCTGCTCCTTTTTCCTTAAAAGAGTACTGTTAGTTTCGAAAAAAGCCAGTTTAAAACGGTCCCATTCTTCCTCAACTTCAGTAATAAGCAAACCACGACTGTCATAATGACTAAGTAACCTATCATGGTAAGCTTTGGCTATAAGTGGATCTTTCAGAGCTTCAGTATTAAAAGTAAATTTTTTAACCCAAGCACAACACTTTTTAAGTTTAAGTTCCAAGACACTTTTAACAAGGTAATGGTCAGATCCAATTTCAGCTCCCCTATATGCCCTGGTATTCCTAACAGAACTAGCCCATTTGCTGTTAATTAATATATAATCAATCATATTCTTATGCAGCCCATCGGGTGAAACCCATGTGTACTTATGTATCTCATGGTGTTTGTAATAAGTATTAGTTATTCTGAAACCATTGAGTTTACTTACCTGTAGAAGACATTGCCCATTGCAGCTACCAATACCAAAAGGGCCTATCACTCCTCCCCAAAGGTCAGAGTCAGTACCAACTTTGGCATTGAAGTCAGCTAGAACAAGGGTAATATCTCCTTTCTTGACAGAATTCAAAATATCCTGAAGTTGTCCGCAAAACCTATCCTTCTCATCCTCATCGGCATCCTCAGTGAGGGCATAACAGCATATAGCATTCAAGTCTTTAATGCTTGTCTGAAATGCACTCATATCCTAGAAATGCATTCATATCCTAGAAGAGCATCACTAGCGTGTCTGCTGAGAAGCAGACCCACGCCTTGGTGATGTTTATTATCGTTCCTCCCTAAGAAGAGAAATTTAAGATTATTTTTAAGAATCTGACCTTTATCTGTCCATCTGGTCTCTTGCAAGCCAAGAATATCTCAATTATAACGGTGAAATTCTTGTGTGAGGACATCAAGAGAAAAAGCTCTGTGCAGAGTCCTAACATTCCAACTACGTATGGAGAGAAAATGGTTAGTGGGATGTTTAAAGAAACTATGTTTATTGAGAAAGGGAATGCCGGCAATATTAAACAGCCCCCTAATTGCAGACATGGGGCAAAGACCCGTTCCCCCACCACTAAAGGCTGAAGCCATCTTCATTGGAAGACTTCCTCAAATATAGATTTCGACGATGCCAGTAGAAGCAAAGAGTTCAGGTGCCTGCGATGACCTCTGCTCAGGATTATCCACTAGCTGATAAACATATCCTGTGAATCTATTCACTTGGGGCTCTCAACCCACAAACACACAGAAAACACAGTAGATTTTTCCTCCACAGAAGCCCACCAGTGCAGCAAATTCAGGATCCATAATCAAGCTCAGAGTCAGAGCCTTAAATCAGTCCAGTCCAGTAGGTTTATATGGTCAGCACCAGGACCCTGTGTGGTTGACCACTCTTCAGTAGGTTAGAAAAAAAAAGTAGCCATAGTTGTCCAAATCAATAGGCCACACTAATCTGGCAGCCCTCCCGTTTCGTTCACTGCCACAAGAGAGTATCTCTTTTGAAAGGTACTAATGGTCTGCACTACGAGAAGGTGGAGTCAGACATTAGGTGCTAGGCCTGGCCAGTTCTGTGCATCATCACAGGGGATTGGTGCATAGCTCTCCTTCCAGTGACTACCTATCTACCATTTACAGACCATCATTAATATGCAGTATAATAATGCAGTCCAATAATGGATATTAGTAATTGTATTCAAGCTTTCAAAAAGTCTTTCTTGAATTATATGATAGCTCTGCAGAAGGAAACACTAAATACTTCCAATCCAAACAATTTTCTACACTTTGGATAACGTGTATACACTATCCAATTCTCTAGCACATCATTAGCGATAACATTGGTACAAATTCAATATTTTTTTCTCATTATCAAAGAAATGACAATACTTCAAATTTTGTACAATGTTTCTATTGAGTATAATGTACAACATATGTCAAGTTTTGATGTTTTTTATATATATATATGGAGCCACATCACTTTTTTTCACATTTTAAAATTTTCAGTTTTTTAAATTTTATTTCAAAACAATATTAAATTATTAAAATTCGATTTTTTTAATGAATTAATAAGACAAATCTACATCAGTACACCAAATTTGGTCTTTTCATCTACCACAGAAGCAAAGATAAATGATGTCAAAGTGTAAAAGTATGAAGTAGAAACGTAACCATTGGTGGTCTGTGGTTCTATGATTTGTTTCTTTTGGATTTGGGTTGGTTTGTTTTACCTCTGAGTGGCACTTTTTTGCACACCATGGACTAAACGGCCAGGTCACATGGACCCCAAAGGCTCAGAGAAGGTTGGGGGGAGGGGACCCACTGGACAGCTGTTGGGAGACAGCATCCTGTCAAGGCCATCCAGGGTGTTCTTTAACATGCACGTATATGACTCTCTTGCACATTGGGCCACGGCTTAACATCCCATCCAACGGAATGGCAGCCTTTCCAAGATCATTGGTGTCCCCTACTAACAGTGGGCAAGGTGAGAAATTTTGCAGAGATAAATCTCAACACTGACCCTGCTGGGACTTGAACCTGGGAACTACAGATTACAAGCCTGGAATGCTACCGACTGAGCCACCCCCAACCTTTTTTTTGGATAAGTAACGTGCAGTCACGTCATGTAATTTGAAGTGAATGTGACATTTTGCTTGCTTTTTTTTCAGTATTTTTGCTGGATAACTCATTGGGATAACATGCTGATGAGATTAGAGGTAAGTGCATATCTATAATATATTTAATGAAGGATATATAATGATAGGCAGAATACGGATAATTAATATGTTCCTGTTGTTTTTCAAAATTTGTTTAAAATATAGTAAATAATAAGTTATTTAATATATACTAAATATTAACCACTTTGTAAGTCGATTTAATTTTAGAGGAAAAATTGTCTTGAGCCGGGTGGGATATGAACCCACGACCTCCTGATAACATGTCAGGTGCTCTAAACCACTAAGCTAGCGGCCGCCGATCAAGATCTCCTCTAATTGATGATATGAACATTCTCAACCTATAGTACATATTCCATTATGTCACATATAGGTGCTGTTTGGGCGACCTTAGCCACAATACGGCAAATAAATGCCTTATAGATGGAAAGTATATCTTACAAGTATACAATTGGTTAAATATTGAATAAACTCGACTTTCTTGGTATATACTAAATATTAACCACTTTGTAAGTCGATTTAATTAAGTCGTATAAAAAAATATATAGCAAGAAAGTCGAGTTTATTCAATATTTAATCAATTGTATACTTGTAAGATATAGTTTCCATCTATAAGGCATTTATTTGCCGTATTGTGGCTTAGATCGCCCGAACAGCGCCTATATGTGACATAATGGAATATGTACTATAGGTTGAGAATGATCATATCATCAATTAGAGGAGATCTAGATTGGCCACTGGTAGCTCAGTGGTTTAGAGCACCCGACATGTTATCAGGAGGTCGTAGGTTCATATCCCACCCAGCTCAAGACAATTTTTCCTCTAAAATTAAATCGACTTACAAAGTGGTATGTACCAAGAAAGTCGAGTTTATTCAATATTTAAAGTTATTTAATATATTTTTCAATTGAAATTATTTAATATTAGGAGAGTTGTTGTTGAAAGTGTTAATCAACTGTTTTTTAACGTTATGGCCATGTCCTTTGGAAGTGGGAGTTCAGTAGCTTTTTGTTGCTGTTTTTCATAAGTTCTTTGGAGTGAAGCACATTTGAAGGGGTAGGGAGGAGTGGTTAAAACCAGTTAGAATTTGTGGAAGAAAATAACAGAATGGGGGGAAATTAAGTGATAAAAATTAGAGTGTTTTTTTATGGGGTGTTAGGGTTTCAGGTGAATAGTTTTTGGTGAAACATATAAAGTGAGTTTTCAGAGGATTCTAATGTATTGGGGGTGGGAGGTGGAGTATGTTTAGAGGAAAGAATGTTGGAAGATTTCTGTATGGGACTGAACATGGCAGTAGTAACGAACAGTGTATTTCGTTATAGTAGTTTGGGATGAATTGAGTGATTATTAGTCATCATCATCATCATCATCCTCAAGCAGCCATGGGCTACGGAGGTCCAACCAGACCATGCAATTTAGTTCTCCAAGCAAGTCTATCCTGAGCTACATCTACTGCATCTGGCCACTGCACACCAATTCTAACAAGGTCCTGTTTCACATTGTCTGCCCACCGCATCCTAGGTCTCCCCTTCTTTCTGAGGCCTTTAGGCACACTGTTCATAACCCTATTCGCCAATCTATAATTATTCATACGGGCAACATGGCCAAACCAACGGAGTCTCTCTCTGCACAATATGCTGCTTAAAGGAGGTTGCAAACTCCTTTTCCTAATCTCATCATTAGTTACAAAGTTGAACCACCTAATGCCCAAGATACTGCGTAAGCATCTGGAATCAAAAGCATCTAGTTTCCTGTTATCTTGTTTACAAAGTGTCCAAGTTTCACTACCATAACTAACCCTAGAAAGAACCAAACTATTATACAGTCTAATTTTAGTCTTTAGGTGTATACGCCTATTTCTCCACACTCTCCATAGATTCTTAAAAGTCCCAGCAGCAATCCCTATTCGTCTGTTAATCTCATGCCGCACATCACCATTATCTGTTACATAGCTCCCAAGATAATTAAACTGTGACACCTGCTCAAGACTGCAACCATTCAGATTAACTGAATCACAGCCTGCCTGACCAATTTTCATCACTTTAGTTTTCTCTCTGTTTATAACCAAACCTACTCTACTACCAGTCTCATCAACAGCTCGAATGAAAGACTTCATCTCATCAACATCATTTGCCAGAAGGGCTAAATCATCAGCATAATCTAAATCAGAAATTTTCCTATCTCCAGCCCATTTAAGGCCAAAATCTTTCCCTTGAAGTGAATTTCGCATAACATAATCAATAACCAAGCTAAAGAGAAAAGGAGACAAAATGCACCCTTGTCGAACACCAGAAGTAATGCTAAACCAATTGCTACAAGCCTTACCAACTCTCACACACGACTCAGTGTTATTATAGAGAGCTTTCATAATGTTAACTAACTTGTCTGGTATACCATATGATCTCACAATCAACCACAAATTATGACGATCAACAGAGTCGAAAGCCTTTTTGAAATCAACAAAGCTAGCAACCAAAGGTTTCTGAAACTCTAAACATTTCTCAAGAATCTGCCTAAGTGAAAATATCTGATCTACACATCCCCTACCACTTCTGAATCCACATTGCTCATCACGCAATTGCCTGTCAACCAGATTCTTAATTCTATTAAGCACAATCATGGAAAGAACTTTACCTGGAACAGAGAGTAGGCTGATACCCCTATAGTTATCACAAGAACTGCGATCACCTTTTTTGAAAATAGGGATAACAATAGCTCTGGTAAAATCCTTAGGAACCATGCCTTTATCATAAAAGAGATTCAGAATTTCAGTCATCCAAGTGGTAACCGAAACATTCCCAGCTCTAAGCATTTCCGTAGTAATTTCATCTACCCCTGGGGATTTATGAAGTTTAAGTTTAGAAACAGCCAAACTAACTTCAGATTGTGTTATAGGGCCAACATTAAAGCCACCAATGCATCTATCATCATTGCAAACAATGGGAGTAGAACTAACTACATTGTTTAGAACATCACTGAAATGCTCAGCCCACCTAGCCATGACAGAATCCTCCCCTTCTACAACCTTACCTTGTTTATCCTTCAATCCTTGTATGCCTGTCCGTTTTCTACCACACAAAACATTAACTATCTGGTACAGCTCTCTGCTGTTGTGCTGTCTAACTGCTTCCTCGGCTTTGTCAGCCAAACCATCAAGCCAAAAATTTTTATCAGCAGCTAACTGATCCTTTACAAGTTTATTAAGGTCTCTGTAATGCTTTCTATTAGGACTAGTAGGGTATTGATTAAGGGCATTCCTGCAGTTCTTTCTTTCCGAAATAAGCTCAAGTGCCTTATCACTCAGATAATTTTGCCTCTTCTGCTCCTTTTTTCCTAAAAGAGTACTGTTAGTGTCCAAAAAAGCCTGTTTAAAATGATCCCATTCTTCCTCAACTTCAGTAGTAAGCAAACCATGACTGTCATAATGACTAAGTAACCTATCATGGTAAGCTTTGGCTATAACTGGATCTTTCAGAGCTTCAGTATTAAAAGCAAATTTTTTAACCCTAGCACAACACTTTTTAAGTTTAAGTTGCAACACACTTTTAACAAGGTAATGGTCAGATCCAATTTCAGCTCCCCTATATGCCCTGGTATTCCTAACAGAACTAGTCCATTTGCTGTTAATTAATATGTAATCAATCATATTCTTATGCAGCCCATCAGGTGAAACCCATGTGTACTTATGTATGTCGCGGTGTTTGTAATAAGTGTTAGTTATTCTGAATCCATTGAGTTTACTTACCTGTAGGAGACGTTGCCCATTGCTATTGCAGCTACCAATACCAAAAGGGCCTATTACTCCTCCCCAAAGGTCAAAGTCAGTACCAACTTTGGCATTGAAGTCACCAAGAACAAGGGTAATATCTCCTTTCTTGATAGAATTCAAAATATCCTGAAGTTGTTCATAAAACCTATCCTTCTCATCCTCATCGGCATCCTCAGTGGGGGCATAACAGCAGATAACATTCAAGTCTTTAACGCTTGTCTGAAATTTTGCTGTAAGAAACCTTTCATTAATGCACTCATATCCTAGAAGAGCATCACTAGCGTGTCTGCTGAGAAGCAGACCCACGCCTTGGTGATGCTTTTTGTCGTCCCTCCCTGAAAAGAGAAATTTAAGATTATTTTTAAGAATCTGACCTTTATCTGTCCATCTGGTCTCTTGCAAGCCGAGAATATCTAAATTATAACGGTGGAATTCTTGTGTGAGGACATCAAGAGAAAAAGCTCTGTGCAGAGTCCTCACATTCCAACTACCTATGGAGAGAAAATGGTTAGTGGGATGTTTAAAGAAACTATGTTTATTGAGAGAGGGAATGCCGACAATATCAAACAGCCCCCTAATCGCAGACATGGGGCAAAGACCCGTTCCCCCACTACTAAAGGCTGAAGCCATCTACACTGGAAGACTTCCTCCAATGTAGAATTTGACGATGCCAATAGAAGCAAAGAGTTCAGGTGCCTGCGATGACCTCTGCTCAGGATTATCCACCAGCTGATAAACATATCCTGTGGATCTATTCACTTGGGACTGTCAACCCACAAACAAAAAGAAAACACAGCGGAAGATTTTCCCTCCACAGAAGCCCACCAGTGCAGCAAAATCAGGATCCATAATCAAGCTCAGAGCCATATATCTGTCCAGTCCAGTGGGTTTATATGGTCAGCACCAGGACCCTGTGTGGTTGACCACTCCTCAGCAGGGTAGAAAAAAAGAAAAGTAGCCATAGTTGTCCAGATCAGTAAGCCACACTAATCTGGCAGCCCTCCCCTTCCGTTCACTTCCACAAGAGAGTATCTCTTTTGAAAGTTACTAACGGTCCGCACCACGAGAAGGCGGGGTTGGACATTAGGTGCTAGGCCTGGCCGGTTCTATGCATCATCACAGGGGATTGGTGCATAGCTCTCCTTCCAGTGACTACCTAGCTACCATTTACAGACCAAGATTATTAACTTATAATAATTATTAGTGTATTATAGTGATATATTAATTTTGTGAGATATTTAGGAGTCTTTTAAAGTTACTAATATGATTTATAGTTATTATGTGGAAGCGATTGGTGGCTTTTTATGTAAAATTGTTGGTGTTTAAAAAATGGCAGTTTTTGATGGAATCAGAAAGATTAATGAGTAATTTAGAAGGTTCTTTGAGCTATATGATATGGGGTATATTTTTTTTTGTTGTCTCTGATCTTCTAGGATATGAGTGCATTAATGAAAGGTTTCTTACAGCAAAATTTCAGACAAGCGTTTCAGACTAGAATGTTATCTGCTGTTATGCCCCAACTGAGGATGAGAACGATAGGTTTTACTGACAACTGCAGGATATTTTGAATTCTGTCAAGAAAGGATATTACTCTTGTTCTAGGTGACTTCATCAATGCCAAAGTTGGTACTGACTCTGACCTTTGGGGATGTCTCCTACAGGTAAGTAAACTCAATGGTTTCAGAATAACTAACACTTATTACAAACATCGCAACATACATAAATACACATGGATTTCACCAAATGGGCTGCATAAGAATGATTGATTATATATTAATTAACAGCAAATGGGCTAGTTCTGTTACGAATAGCAGGGCATATAGGGGAGCTGAAATTGGATCTGACCATTACCTTGTTAAAAGTGTCTTGCAACTTAAACTTAAAAAGTGTTGTGCTAAAGTTAAAACATTTACCTTTAATACTGAAGCTCTGAAAGACCCAGTTATAGCTAAAGCTTACCATGATAGGTACTTAGTCATTATGACAGTCATGGTTTGCTTACTACTAAAGTTACAAAGAATGGGACCTTTTCAAACAGGCTTTTTCGGAAACTAACAGTACTCTTTTAGGAAAAAAGGAGCAGAGGAGACAGAATTATTTGAGTGATAAGGCACTTGAGCTTATATCAGAAAGAAAGAACTGCAGGAATGTCCTTAATCAATACCCTACTAGTCCTAATAGAAAGCATTACAGAGAGCTTAATAACTCTCCATTTCTCTTTAGTTTGGTTATTGATTATGTTATGCGAAATTCACTTCAAGGGAAAGATTTTGGCCTTAAATGGGCTGGAGGAGGCAAAGAAGTCTGCAACCTCCTTTAAGCAGCATATTGTGCAGAGAGAGAGACTGTTGGTTTGGCCATGCTGCCCTATGAATAATTATAGATTGGGAAATATGGTTATGAACAGTGTGCCTAAAGGCCTCAGAAAGAGGGGAAGACCTAGGATGCGGTGGACAGACAATATCAAACAGAACCTTGTTAGAATTGGTGTGCAGTGGTCGGCTGCAACAAATGTAGCTCAGACATGCTTGGTGAACTAAATTGCACGGTCTGGTTGGACCTCCATGGCGGCGGCGGCGGGAGGGGGGGGGGGGCGAGGAGGAGGAGTTTTGGAGTCCCTCATGCCTTGGTATGCCCCTCGTGTTTTGGTATATGTGGTCTCTGATTAGATTTAGTTTTGAGGGCTTTTTTATAATTCGAATTGGCGGTGCACTGTTTCTGATTTCTGGTGTTTTGAATGTGTTGTCTCTGATGAGATTATTTAATTTTGGGGGCTTTGTTTTAATTTGGATCAGCAGTGCACAGTTTCTGATTTTCTGGTGCTTTGATGTGCTGTTTCCAATGATATTATTTAGTTTTGGGGGCTTTTTCATAATTCGGATTGGAGGTGTGTTTCTGATTTTCTTGCGATTTGGTATGTTTTTTTTTTAAAGATTTTTAGTTTTCGGAATAGATTGTAGGAATCCATCCATAGTAAATACACAGATTACCTGTAGAAATAGACTTCAACAATTGTTAAAAACATCTGAAACAAATTATTGCTGACATGGTGGGAATCAAACCTGCATCTCTCTAGATACATGCCAGAATGCTCTAACCATTAAACCATGCATAACACACTAAAATTTTCCAGAATAAGACCTATAAATCTTTCACTGAGATGTGGCAGACCTTGCGCCAGGAGAAGCAACTTTTCCAATTGTTGCTAATGATTCAGATGTTAATGACCAGATCAATCATGCTTAAACATTTATTATTAAAAAACCATCCATAGTAAACACACAGATTACCTGTAGAAATAGGCTTCAACAATTGTTAAAAGCATCTGGAAAAATTATTGCTGTCATGGAGCAACAATGTCATTAGTAACAATTGGAAAAGTTGCCTCTCCTGAAGTATTTATTGATGGCACAAGGTCCACCATATCTCAGTGAAAAATTTATATGTCTTATTGGGAGATTTTAGCATCTGATGCATTTGTTAATGGTTAGAGCATGGCCGAGTGGTTAGCACGCTTGGCTACTGATCTAAGGGACCTGGGTTCGAGCCCCGGGTAAGGCATGGTTGTGTGTGTTGTTTTCTGCTGAGGTCCTGCCATCCTCACAGACCTACTACTTTGGAATATAAACTGACAGGCTCCTGTCAGACCTCTGTGGCAAGCAGCTGCTTGAGGGGGTATTTTTTTTTTAGAGCACTCTGGCATTATCTAGAGCAGTGCTGTTCAACTTCTCTAAGACAGTGGGCAATATTTCGCGGGCCAAAAAAAAATAGGATAGGATAGATAATTAAAAAGTCAATACATGTCACCTCAAAAAATTATTTCATTTATATGAAAACTGGTCAGCATAGTTTACTCGGTCCTCAGCCAACAGATGGCACTGCTCAGTGGCATATGATGTAAAGTGTAAAGTATGACATAGAAAAATAACTGTTGGTTGTTGGTGGCCTATGGCTCTTTGATTTGTTTCTTTTGGGTGGGTAATGTGGAGTCACATGTTATGTGTGATTTGATGGGAGTGTGAATTTACGTTTGATTTTTTTCGCCATTTTTGCTTTATAACTCCTTTGGATAACATGCCTATACAGTTAGAGGTAAGTGCGCATATATCATATATATATATTTAATGAGGGTTTTATAACGATAGCTAGAATAGGAATAATTAATATGTTCCTGTTGTTCGTTTTTTTTAAATTCGTTAAGATATGATAAATAAATAGGTTATTACAGATACTTTGGGATTAGAATAATTTAATATTAGGAGGGTTGTTGTTGATAGTGTTAGTGAACTGTTTTGTAAAGTTATGGGCAAGTTTTTGAGATGTGGGATTTCGGTAGCTTTTTGCGGTTGTGTGTGAATGTTTTTGACAACTTCTTTGGAGTGAGGGGTATTTCAATGGGAAGGGAGGATGGTTTGTAGCAGTTAGTATTATTTTAATTCTTTTTTTTGTGTGTGTGTTTAGTATGATCTAGTGGGTTTTGTTGTGAGTGTGGAAGAAACTGGCAAAAGTTTAGAATGTGGGGAAATTAAATGGTAAAAATGAGTGCTTTCATGGGGTGTTAGGGTTTTAGGAGAATGTGTGGTGAAATGTATTCAGAGATTTGAAAGGGAGTTTGTGGTGAAATGTATTCAGGAAAGTGAGTTTTCAGAGGATTCTAATGTAGTGGGGAGGTGGAGTATGCTTGGGAGAAAGGATGTTGGAAGTTTTTTCATGTGGGACTGAGCATGGCGGTAGTAACGAACACGTGTATTTCGTTATAGTAGTTTGGGATGAATTGAGTGATTTTTAGTAGTTATGTGTAGTATGGTAATTATTAGTATATTATAGTGATTTATAAATTTTGTTATATATTTTCGAGTCTTTTAAAGTTACTTATATGAGTTGTTTTACCTCTGAGCGGCATATTTTGCACACCATGGGCTAAATGGCCAGGTCACATGGACCCCAAAGGCTCAGATAAGGTTGGGGGAGGGGACCCACTGGAACAGCTGTTGGGAGACAGATGGTAGCCTCCCATCAAGGCCATCCAGCGTGTTCTTTAACGTGCACAGGGTATGGCTTTCCTGCACACGGGGCCACGGCTTAACATCCCATCTGACAGACGGCGGCCTTTCCAAGCCCATCGGTGTCCCCTACTGACTGTAGGCAGGGCAGGGAATTTTGCAGAGATAAATCTCAACGCTGACCCATCTGGGACTCGAACCTGGGAACTACAGATTACGAGCCTGGCGCGCTACTGACTGAGCCACCCCCGCCCCTACTTATACGATGTATTGTTAATATATGAAAGTGTTTGACAGCTTTTTGATGTAGAATTGTCAGTGTGGGAAAAAATGGCAGTTTTTGATGGAGTCAGGAAAATTAATGAATAATTTAGGGGAGGGTTCTGTAAGGTTTTTTGTTGTTGTTGTCTCTGATGAGATTATTTGGTTTCAGGGACTTTTTTATAATTCGGTTTGCTGTGCATTGTTTCCAATTTTCAGGTTTTTTGGTTTTTGTTTTTTTGTTGTCTGCGAAGACATTATTTAGTTTCGGATTTTTTTTTATAATTCGATTAGTGGTGCACTGTTTCCGATTTTCATGTTTTTTAGTTTGTACTCTCTGAGAGCACATTATTTAGTTTTGGGGGCTTCTTTATAATTCGGTCAGCAATGCACTGTTTCCAACTTTTATGCTTTTTGGTATGTGTTATCACCAATGAGATTAGTTTTGGGGGCTTTTTTTATAATGCCGGTTGGCAATGCATTGTTGATGATGTTCTTGATTTTGAGGGCAGTAGTACAGATCATGGTCCTCAGCCACCATTTTTTTTGACACAACGTAACAAAAGGGCCCTTTTAGTTGATTCGAACAACCTCCAAGACCCTAACCCAAACAGGGGTTACTAGAAAAAAATATTGTTTTTTTCATTACCATAGTAACGAAAAACCCGAGTTTATCTCAAACGCAAAGTACCGTTACCATGGTAACGATAATTTGCATTGTAAAGAAATAACGTAACGAAAAAAAAACCACAATTCCACTAAAAACATCCCACACACCCACATATTCTTAAAAAATGCCATAAACAAAGAAACTACACTAAAGTTGTCTTCCCATATACTACATACCCCCCCCCCCTCTTTCTCCAATAATTAAAACACTACACAAATAAAACTTCCACAAACTAAACTAATTAATCCAGTCACACATACAATAATTAGTCTAAATAAATCACCAGAATTAATGAAATCAAACACCAATCTCAAAACCAAGAACACCATCGGCAATATAAAAAAGCCCCCAAAAGTAAATCTCATTGGTCATAACACATACCAAAAAGCAAAAAAACCGGAAACAGTGCACTGCCAACCGAATTATAAAAAAGTCCCAAAACTAAATAATGACCTCCCATGCAACACAAACCAATAAACATGAAAATCGGAAAGTGTGCCACTGATCAAATTATAAAAAAGCCCCAGAAACTGAATAATCCCATCAGATACAACAAAAAAAAATCTTATAGCTCAAATAGCCTTCCCTAAATTATTGATTACTTTCCTGACTCAATCAAAAATTAACATGTTTTTCCACACTGACAATTCTACAATACCCATAATTTCTGCGGCAGAGGTGGCTCAGTCGATAGGGCACCAGGCTCATAATCTGAAGTTCCCAGGTTTGAGTCCCAGCTGGGTCAGCACTGAGATTTATCTCAGCAAAATTCCCCACCCTGTCCACGGTCAGTAAGGGACACCAATGGGTTTGAAAAGGCCGCCATCCAATGACCAGCTCACAAGAACCCCAAAGGCTCAGAGAAGGTTGGGGGGAGGGGACCCACTGGAACAGCTGTTGGGAGACAGATGGTAGCCTCCCATCAAGGCCATCCAGTGTGTTCTTTAATGTGTGCAGGGTATTGCTGTCCCGTACATGGGTCCAAGGCTTAATGTCCCATCCGACAGAGGGCGGACTTTCCAAGCCCATCAGTGTCCCCTACTGACTGTGGGCAGGGCTGGGAGTTTGCAGAGATAAATCTCAACACTGACCCAGGTGGGACTCGAACCTGGGAACTTCAGATTACGAGCCTGGCATGCTACTGACTGAGCCACCCCCGACCCTAAAAAAATGGCGGCCAAGGACCATGATCTGTACTAAAATAAAAATAATAAGTAATAATAAAACAATATAAATTTTCTAAACCTTATCAAATATTTAATGAATTTAATGGGAGCATTGTGGCCATAGTTGTTGGGCAATAATTTCTTTTATGCCCATATCGATATTTGTTGTTGTGAGCCAAAGTATATGCTGAAGTGTAGTCTTTCAAGCAGTTTCTGTATCTTGATTTTATATAGTTGATATCATAAAATGCGTGCTCACAGATATATGTACTTCCGAACATAGAAATTATTTGGAGTCCAAAATCTTTCATTTTTGGATATTTTTTTAGGCAAAAGTTTGAACAATTCTATTCCAATTTCACTATTAGATGCAATAATTGGGTTGGCCTGAAGGTCACATAATTCCATTTGATATTTAGGATCTACAGTGCTAATATTAATATTTAATGGATTACTGAATAAATTTAAACTTTGCTTAAGGTTATCAAATTGAAAAAATTTTCTATTAAAATCTTCAATTAGGATATCTAATTTAGGAACAAATTTTTCAAAATCAACTGTTTTACTAAATTGCTTCATTTCTTCGTAGAACTCTTTACAAATTTCAAACTGAATTAAATTGTTTTCCTGCAAATTTGACTTCAACAATTGTAGTTTGTTTCTAAACCCAGTAACATGATTATAAAGACAGCACACATTTTGATCTTTTCCTTGTAAGGATTTATTCAAGACATTTAAATAATCTGTAATGTCTGTTAGGAAAGCAAGTGAACATAGAAAATTTTCATCAACAAAACTTACTATTAAATCTTCATCGGTGTCCACTTCTGTGAGAAAAAGATTAATTTTTTTTCGAAGTGTAAAAAATCTCGAGGCATTTTCCGGCACTTTAACCAGCGAATATTACTATGTAAAAGCAGATCACCATGCTCGGCATGCAGTTTGTCCAAAAAAGCTTTAAATTTTCTATGTGTAAGAAAATGATTTCTGCCATGAATTAAATTGGTAATTTTGACAACCTTTTTCATTATGTCCTTTAGTTTCAGTGAAATGCCACACGTCTCCTGATGCACAATACAGTGCAACATTCGACAATTAATTCCTTCTTTTCATAACAGTCCTGGGAACCCAATAGTTTTGCCAGCCATAGCTCTGGCACCGTCAGTTACAATAGTGGTGCACTTATCAAATCCGCCATATTCCACTACTGCACATTTTAATTCCTTATAAATGTCTTCACCTTTTGTTGTTCTGTGTAATGATCCTAATTTTAAAAGTTCTTCTGAGTAACTATAGTTTTTATTTACAGCCCTTATAAAAATAAGTATTTGGCTTGTATCAGAGATGTCTGTACTTTCGTCCAAAGTCACAGAAAAATAGCAGCAATTACTGATTATTTTTTCTAATTCTTTAGTGACATGCATACTGATCTCTTCCACGTCAACTTACAGTCTGATGAGAAAGTGAAACAGTTTGAAATTTTTTTACTATTTCTTCATTGCCAAAAGCTTGAGTCATTTTTATGGCACATTCTTTAATTAATTCTCCATCTGAAAATGGCTTTTTTGCTTTTGCTACTTCTAAATAAACTTCAAATGATGCAGCTACTGATGCTTCTTGAGATTTTGTTATATTAATTAAAAAACGTTTGATAATTCCATTTTTTTTACGAGCGCTATTCTCGTGTCTCCTGTGCATGAAGAATACTTTTTTTCATGCATTGAAAGGTAACTTTAAGTTGTATTCTTTACAAACAGCTATAGTCTGTAAACATTCCAAACACTGTGGCTTTCCCTGGTTAAGAATAAATAAATATTCAATCTCCCACCGTTCTTGAAATTCGCAATTTTCATTATCAATTTCTTTTATTAGTTGCACTCATACTATTAAATTATTAAACTATTAATTTAATTTATGAATAAATATGAAATTGTTAATTATCGCATGAACAAACAAACATCTAAAAAATAACTCACTTTACAGAATAGCAAATAGCCACTATTGTGCACAACCATCTGCTTACAACTTTTAGAGTGCATCTCATCGAATGCAATTATTTAGCTGAATTTTTATTAGACTTGAAAGCTCACGTTGTTGCTAGCACAGCAGATATCAAAATAACATTTTCTTTAGCGGTTAGTTTTGTCTGGCAAAATTCCTCACCATATGCATGCACAGTGAGAGCAATTCATGCTGTCATTAGATGCTTCTTATTACTGCAGCTTCATAAAAATATTTGTTTGATGATGGAGCACCGCTCATAAAAGGTTTCAGAAGTTTGCCAATCGGCTTAAGAATGTTTTGTAAACTTTATAGAATGAGTAAGTTGAAGATTGCATATCAAGTAATATAAGTTGACAAAAAATTATAAAGTGGATTACAGATATTTATTTAAAATTTCAAGTAAAAACTTGATTTTGTTCGTGGGCCACAAAAATCCTTATGTAGGCAGCAATAGTTGGACTTATATCTAGAGGGTTGCAGATTCAATTCCCACAGCATCAGTGATAATTTTTTTCAGATGTTTTTAACAAATATCATAGTCTATTTCTACAGGTAATCTGTGTATTTACTATGGATGGATTTTTAATAATAAATGCTTAAGCATGATTGACTTAATCATTAACATCTAAATCATTAGCAACAATTCGAAAAGTTGCCTCTCCTGAAGTATAGATGGCACAAGGTCCACCACATCTCAGTGAAAGATTTATAGGTGGAAGATATTTCTGGAAGATTTTAGTCTGATGTGTGGTTTAATGGTTGAATGTATCTAGAGAGTTGCAAGTTCAATTCCTGCCGCATCAGCGATAAATTTTATTTTTCAGATGTTCCTAAGATTGCAGGAATTTGTAGTATGTGGTAAGGCAGCTGTGTTGTCTTGGTTTCTTTATGATTTTTTGTTGGTTTTTTAATATTTTTAATTTTTTTTAGTAATTCATTGTTGTGACAGATGTTTTTTAGTGGAATTGCATATTTTTGGCTATGTTGCATTTGACATAAACTCAAGTTATCATTACCACCATAAAGAAAAAACAATCTTTTTTCTAGAAACCCTTCTTTTTTTTAGGTTTAGTTTGGGTTCCTCTCAGACTTTCTACTCTGGCATATAAACTGACAGGCTCCTGTCAGACCTCTGTGGCAAGCAGCTGCTTGAGGGGGTATTTATTTATTTATTAGGGCCTGGGAAGTTGTGGGAATCATCGAAAAGGTCTGTTTTATTATGTTTCATAAAAAAAATGGCAGCCGGAGACCATGATGTGCCCTATTGCTGAACTTTTTCTACGTTAAGCAAATAAGTCAATTCAAACACATATTATCAAATTCATATTATCATTTTACTTCTGAGCAGCACTTTTTGAGAACAATGGGCTAAATGGTCAGATCACAAAGACCTCAAGGGCTCAGAGAAGGTTGGGGGGAGGGGACCCACTGGACAGCTGTTAGGAGATATGGTAGCTTCCCATCACGGCCATCCAGTATGTTCTTTAACATGCACAAGTTACGGCTCTTCCGCACAAAGGGCCATAGCTTAACATCCCATTGAACTAACAATGGCCTTTCCAAGTCCATCAATGTATCCTACTGACCAAGAGCGGCGAGTTTGCAGAGATTAATCTCATTGCTCTCGCCCAGATAGCAAATTCAAGATGGCAAGGGTTTCCCCCACTTTTAGATACTAGTCAGGGATGGGAAAGTGATCGCTAGTAGCTTTCACACTATTAAATTTTCAGATCAACAAATATTCACTATTCATGTTGCCACCCAAGCATCAAGTTTGAGGTCTATCAATTACCATCGGTCAAGTTTAGTGGTTATGGTCCTCAGCCGATAGATGGCATTGCTCAAGTGGCATGCGATGTCGATGTGTAAAGTATGTCATAGAAACGTAACTGTTGGTTGTTGGTGGCCTATGGCTCTTTGATTTGTTTCTTTTGGGTGGGTAATGTGGAGTCACGTTATGTGTGTGATTTGACGGGAGTGTGAATTTACGTTTGATTTTTTTCGCCATTTTTGCTTTATAACTCCTTTGGATAACATGCCTATACAGTTAGAGGTAAGTGCGCGTATATCATATATATATTTAATGAGGGTTTTTTAACAATAGCTAGAATAGGAATAATTAATATGCTCCTGTTTTTTTTTTGTGTTTTTTTCAAAAATTCGTTAAGATATGGTAAATAATAGGTTATTACAGATACTTTGGGATTAGAATAATTTAATATTAGGAGGGTTGTTGTTGATAGTGTTAGTGAACTGTTTTGTAAAGTTATGGGCAAGTTTTTTAGATGTGGGAGTTCGGTAGCTTTTTGTGGTTGTGTGTGGAGAATGTTTTTGATAGCTTCTTTGGAGTGAGGGGTATTTGAATGGGAAGGGAGGAGTGGTTTGTAGCAGTTAGTATTATTTTATTCTTTTTTTTGTGTGTGTTTAGTATGATCTATTGGGTTTTGTTGTGAGTGTGGAAGAAACTGGCAAAAGTTTAGAATGTGGGGAAATTAAATGGTAAAAATGTGTGCTTTTATGGGGTGTTAGGGTTTTAGGAGAATAGTTTGTGGTGAAACGTATAAAGTAAGTTTTCAGAAGTTTGTAGTGAGGGAAATAATGTTGCAAGTTTTTGCGTGTGGGATTGAAAATGGTGATAGTAACGAACACATATTTTGTTATAATAGTTTGGGGTGAATTGAATGTTTTTTAGTAGTTACATGTAGTATGGTAATTATTAATGTATTATAGTGATTTATTAATTTTGTTCTATATTTAGGAGTCTTTTAAATTTAGATATATGATTTATAGTTAATATGTGGAAACGTTTAGCGGCTTTTTTATATAGTAATTTTAGGTATTGTAGAATTGTCAGTGTGTGAAAAAACAGCAGTTTTTGATGGAGTCAGGAAAGTTAATGAAAAATTTAGGGGTGGGGTGAGAGGGGAGGAGTCGGTAGCACGCCAGGCTTGTAATATGTAGTTCCAAGGTTCGAGTCCAAGCTGGGTCAGCGTTTAGATTTATGTCAGCAAATTTCCAAACCCTGCCCATGGTTAGTAGGGGAAAGACCACCGTCCATCGGTTGGGATGTTAAGCCGTGGCCCTGTGTGAGTCATAATCTGTGTATGTTAAAGAACATGCTGGTTGGCTTTGATGGGAAGTTACCATCTGTCTCCCAACAGCTGTTCCAGTGGGTACCCTCCCCCTACCTTCTATGAGCCTTCGGGGTTCATGTGACCTCGCCATTTAGCCCATGGTGTGGGAAAAAAGTGAGGCTCAGAGGTAAAACAACAATGTAATTTAGGGGAGGGTTATTTGAGCTGCAAGAGGTTTTTTTTTGTCAGATTTTTGTTTTGGTTTTTTTTTTATAATTCGGTCGGCGGTGCACTGTTTCCGATTTTCATGTTTTTCGGTTTGTGTTGCCTGGAGGACATTATTTAGTTCTGGGGCTTTTTTACAATTCAGTCGGCGGTGCACTGTTTCCGATTTTCATGTTTTTCAGTTTGTGTTGCCTGGGAGGACATTATTTAGATCTCGGGCTTTTTTATAATTCAGTCGGCACTGTTTCCGATTTTCACATTTTACGGTTTGTGTTGCCTGGTCTGTAATGGTAGCTAGGTAGTCACTGGAAGGAGAGCTATGCACCAATCCCCTGTGATGATGCATAGAACCGGCCAGGCCTAGCACCTAATGTCCAACCCCACCTTCTCGTGGTGCAGACCGTTAGTATCTTTCAAAAGAGATACTCTCTTGTGGAAGTGAACAGAAGGGGAGGGATGCCAGATTAGTGTGGCCTACTGATCTGGACAACTATGGCTACTTTTCTTTTTTTTTCTACCCTGCTGAGGAGTGGTCAACCACACAGGGTCCTGGTGCTGACCATAAAAACCCACTGGACTGGGCAGATATATGGCTCTGAGCTTGATTATGAATCCTGATTTTGCTGCACTGGTGGGATTCTGTGGAGTTAAGCATATAAGGAAATAAAATAAAATAAAAGGAAGCAATAAAAATCTTCCGCTGTGTTTTCTGTTTGTTTATGGGTTGACAGCCTCAAGTGAATAGATTCACAGGATATGTTTATCACCTGATGGATAATCCTGAGCAGAGGTCATCGCAGGCACCTGAACTCTTTGCTTCTATTGGCATCTTCAAATTCTACATTGGAGGAAGTCTTCCAGTGTAGATGGCTTCAGCCTTTAGTGGTGGGGGAACGGGTCTTTGCCCCATGTCTGCGATTAGGGGGCTGTTGATATTGTCGGCATTCCCTCTCTCAATAAACATAGTTTCTTTAAACATCCCACTAACCATTTTCTCTCCATAGGTAGTTGGAATGTGAACTCTGCACAGAGCTTCATCTCTTGTTGTCCTCACACAAGAATTCCACCATTATAATTTAGATATTCTTGGCTTGCAAGAGACCAGATGGATAGATAAAGGTCAGATTCTTAAAAATAATCTTAAATTTCTCTTTTCAGGGAGGGACGACAATAAGCATCACCAAAGCGGAGGGTCTGCTTCTCAGCAGACACGCTAATGATGCTCTTCTAGGATACGAGTGCATTAATGAAAGGTTTCTCACAGCAAAATTTCAGACAAGCGTTAAAGACTTCAATGTTATCTGCTGTTATGCCCCTACTTGAGGATGCCGATGAGAAGGATAGGTTTTATGAACAACTTCAGGATATTTTGAATTCTGTCAAGAAAGGAGATATTACCCTTGTTCTAGGTGACTTCAATGCCAAAGTTGGTACTGACTCTGATCTTTGGGGAGGAGTGATAGGCCCTTTTGGTACTGGTAGCTGTAATGGCAATAGGCAATGTCTCCTACAGGTAAGTAAACTCAATGGTTTCAGAATAACTAACACTTATTACAAACACCGCGACATACATAAGTACACATGGGTTTCACCTGATGGGCTGCATAGGAATATGATTGATTATATATTAATTAACAGCAAATGGGCTAGTTCTGCTAGGAATACCAGGGCATATAGGAGAGCTGAAATTTGATCTGACCATTACCTTGTTAAAAGTGTGTTGCAACTTAAACTTAAAAAGTGTTGTGCTAGGGTTAAAAAATTTGCTTTTAATACTGAAGCTCTGAAAGATCCAGTTATAGCCAAAGCTTACCATGATAGGTTACTTAGTCATTATGACAGTATTAGTATGCTTACTACTGAAGTCGAGGAAGAATCGGATCATTTTAAACAGGTTTTTTTGGACACTAACAGTACTCATTTAGGAAAAAAGGAGCAGAAGAGACAGAATTATCTGAGTGATAAGGCACTTGAGCTTATTTCGGAAAGAAAGAACTGCAGGAATGTTCTTAATCAATACCCTACTAGTCCTAATAGAAAGCATTACAGAGAACGTAATAAACGTGTAAAAGATCAGTTAGCTGCTGCTAAGAATCTTTGGCTTGATGGTTTGGCTGACAAAGCTGAGGAAGCAGTTAGACAGCACAACAGCAGAGAGCTGTACCAGATAGTTAATGTTTTGTGTGGTATACTGGGATTGAAGGATAAACAAGGTAAGGTTATAATAGGTGAGGATTCTGTCATGGCTAGGTGGGCTGAGCATTTCAGTGATGTTCTAAACAATGCAGTTATTTCTATTCTCATTGTTTGCAATGATGATAGATGCATTGGTGGCTTTAATGTTGGCCCTATAACACAATCTGAAGTTATTTTGGCTACTTCTAAACTTAAACTTCATAAATCCCCAGGGGTAGATGAAATTACTATGGAAATGCTTAGAGCTGGGAATGTTTTGGTTACCACTTGGATGACTGCAATTTTGAATATCTTTTATGATAAAGGCATAGTTCTTAAGGATTTTACCAGAGCTATTATCCCTATTTTCAAAAAAGATGATCGCAGTTCTTGCGATAACTATAGGGGTATCAGCCTACTCTCTGTTCCAGGTAAAGTTCTTTCCATGATTGTGCTTAATAGAATTAAGAATCTGGTTGACAGTCAATTGCGTGATGAGCAATGTGGATTCAGAAGTGGTAGGGGATGCGTGGATCAGATATTTTCACTTAGGCAGATTCTTGAAAAATGTTTAGAGTTTCAGAAACCTTTGGTTGCTAGCTTTGTTGATTTCAAAAAGGCTTTCGACTCTGTTGATCGTCATAATTTGTGGTTGATTGCGAAATCATATGGTATACCAGACAAGTTAGTTAACATAATGAAAGCTCTCTATAATAACACTGAGTCGTATGTGAGATTGGTAAGGCTTGTAGCAAATGGTTCAGCATTACTTCTGGTGTTCGACAAGGGTGCATTTTGTTTCCTTTTCTCTTTAGCTTGGTTATTGATTATGTTATGCGAAATTCACTTCAAAGGAAAGATTTTGGCCTTAAATGGACTGGAGATACGAAAATTTCTGATTTAGATTATGCTGATAATTTAGCCCTTTTGGCAAATGATGTTGATGAGATGAACTCTTTCATTTGAGCTGTTGATGAAACTGGTAGTAGAGTAGGTTTGGTTATAAACAGAGAGAAAACTAAAGTGATGAAAATTGGTCAGGCAGGCTGTGATTCAGTTAAATATGAATGGTTGCAGTCTTGAGCAGGTGTCACAGTTTAATTACCAAGGGAGCTATGTAACAGATAATGGTGATGTGCGGCATGAGATTAACTGACGAATAGGGATTACTGCCAGGACTTTTTAAGAATCTATGGAGAGGGTGGAAAAATAGGCGTATACACCTAAAGACTAAAATTAGACTGTATAATAGTTTGGTTCTTTCTAAGGTTAGTTATGGTAGTGAAACATGGACACTTTGTAAACAAGATAACAGGAAACTTGATGCTTTTGATTCCAGATGCTTACACAGTATCTTGGGCATTAGGTGGTTCAACTTTGTAACTAATGATGAGGTTAGGTAAAGGAGTTTGCAACCTCCTTTAAGCAGCATATTGTGCAGAGAGACTCCGTTGGTTTGGCCATGTTGCCCGTATGAATAATTATAGATTGGCGAATAGGGTTATGAAAGTGTGCCTAAAGGCCTCAGAAAGAAGGGGAGACCTAGGATGCAGTGGACAGACAATGTCAAACAGGACCTTTTTAGAATTGGTGTTCAGTAGCCTGATGCAGTAGATGTAGCTCAGGATAGACTTGCTTGGAGAACTAAATTGCACGGTCTGGTTGGACTTCCATAGCCCATGGCTGCTTCAGGATGATGATGATGATGCCTGGGAGGACATTATTTAGTTTTGGGGCTTTTTTATAAATTGGTTGGCGGTGCACTCTTTCCGATTTTCATGTTTTTCGGTTTGTTGCCTGGGTGGACATTATTTAGTTCTAGGGCTTTTTTATAATTTGGTCGGCAGTGCACTGTTTCTGATTTTCATGTTTTTCGGTTTGTGTTGCCTAGGAGGACATTATTTAGTTTTGGGGCTTTTTAATAACTCGGTCGGTGGTGCACTGTTTCCGATTTTTTGCATTTTGCTATGTGTTATGATGATGCGATTTAGTTTTGTGGGCTTTTTTACAATGCCGGTCGGCGATGCATTGTCGATGATGATCTTGGTTTTGAGACTGGTGTTCGATTTCATTAATTCTGGTGATTTATTTAGGCTAATTATCGTATGTGTGACTGGATTGATCAGTTAGTTTGTGGAAATAGATTTGTGTAGTGTTTTAATTATTGGAGAAAGAGAGCGGGGGGGTATTTCAGGTATTTGTAGTATATGGGAAGGCAACTTTAGTGTAGTTTGTTTGTTTATGGTTTTTTTAAGAATATGTGGTTGTGTGGGATGTTTTTAGTGGAATTGCGATTTCTTTTTTGTTACGTTGTTTCTTTACAACACAAATTACTGTTTGACATAAACTTAGGTTTTTCATTACTATGGTAACGAAAAAAACAATCTTTTTTCTAGAAACCCCTGTTTGGGTTGGGAGTTGTGGGAATCAACTAAAAGGGCCGTTTTGTTACGTTGCGTCAAACACAAAATGGCGGCTGAGCCCGCGATCTGTATTACTGCCTTACCATCTTTTGGACTAACTAAAATTAGAGCTTACTGCAATACATACCTTTTCCAAATGGATTCTTAACCAAATTTCTTCCATATGGATCTTTTAAATATATATATCTGTAATAATTCGAGGGTATCGTATCAAAATTGCATCGAGGAATGAATCTTCCTTCTCGAATACATTTCCGTTTCCATACTCCATGTCCATTGATCAGTATCCTCCACTGATTACAAACAAGACTGCATGATGTCAATAAATCGCGCGCAGGCACATAAGAAAGAATTTCTACTAATAAAACCTCAGGCACTGCTTTTAATAAATCGCCTAATGTTTCATCATAGATTACTTCAGCTCGAGAACGATTACCGAAGTCTTTTCTTGATATAGAATGGGTGTTAACTGAACCCATCTCAATAAATGATTAACTTACTTTATTATCAGTTACACCATTTCATTATTTGAAGAACTTTAAATTAGATGACGATCCCATCAAACTCCCAACAGCTAACTAAAACTTATTACAACCTACTAAATAATAGGATTACGCCAACAGCGAATACATTCGAAACAGCTCGAAGTTGTGTACGAATATAGAAGCCAAAACTGCCCAAAACATAATAAAAAGAGCTGGTTTTCCTCTTTCAAAGCCAATGTTATAGAAGCGAGAATATGTTTAATATCAAATTCTCGTTTTAATCACTAGCAGGTCACAGATATTACCTGTGTGTCATAAACATATTTACAAGTAAAACTTCGACCTGCCTATAGGATAAAAAATGGTATTTTTTTTATGTACACTTCGAATGAATTCGCGAAGCATTTGCACATGGTCGACGGTCATTTGTTTGTGCCCGTCACCAGTGACTGGACAAAGAGTTTTATATCAGTGTTGGAAAACGTTACTGTAACGTAACGCAATGATTTTGGAATAATGTTATGAAAAGCGTTAATGGAATTTCAAAATGTTTATACCGATAAAACGTAAGAAATAACGTAAAAAATTATTTCCTTATTTTTACAGTTTCTGTATTTCGATAATTTTCAGAATTTTGCTTTATCAGATATACTTAGAAACTTCTGTGAAACAGCCAGATGTACAATATACATTTATAATCAAAGAACAAATCTCTTCATTGGCACATTCCAGATTAATTTTGGAAGCACTTGGTTTAGAAATTGGTGCTCAGAGAAAGTACTTTGTGATAGCCAGATAAGACCTGTAGTGGAAAAAGAAAGGGAAAGTCTCCACGCATGCAGAAGGAAAAACAGAGCAGTTACAATAGGGCGAAAATGCCGGTATATTACAATTTTCTGTGGTCGGCTTAGACAGGTAGAAAAGGAACTGTGTAGGTAGGATAATATGGAAATAGATTGGAGGAAGGGACAATTAATTTATTGACAATAATCGAAGTTTTCGGTTTTGACCTTCCTAACGAACCTTCGACTTCCAGCTTTCCCCTCGAAACATTTTCATTGTGTATGATTGCAAATCTGTTAACAATCAACCTCACATTATAGATATTATTATAAATTAAACCGATGGAAATTGAGAGTGAGTACAAAAATAATAATTAGTAACAATTATACTAAAATAATGCACTTTATTACAAATGTATGAATGAAAACATTTATATAAACTAAATTCAACCAACACAAATCTTCATCTGCATAAAATAAACCTTCAGAATAACCTTCAGAGTAACTTAACACCTAATTACATTCCTACACAGAGTTGTTTCCTCCATAATTCTTACTACCTACACTCAAAGCATAAAATAAGGCTTTTACATCATTTAATAAGTAGCATAATCATATTTGTGAACAAACCTGCAATCTATCGAGAATAACCTTACCAATTCGTAAACAACTAAATATACACCAAATGACTTCCTTCTAACTTTTAGCCATCAAGTACTCTAAAATTGCAGCTAAATATACCTGTTTCTCAGAACCAATTCCTTTCAAATGTTGATCACCATGCAGAACACGATGAATTCTCCTTTTTCTTAGTCGTTCACTAACAAGATCCAGACTATAAAACTTATTTAACCTTCCACGAACACACTAAATAAAAACATTTTTTCTTTATAATATAGTGCACAAACTACGTTTTCCTTCACACAAATTCTTCCTAATTATAACTCCCTCATTCCTTATTTTTTTAAGTTGATTCAACGCTCGTAGTGGTTAGTGACGAAATTCGCATACTGAAGCACATATGAGTATCAATAAAAATAATATAAAAAATAAAAAAAACCTCAAACAGCTGCTTTCCACAGAAGTCTGACAGGAGCCTGTCAACTTATATGCCATAGTAGAAGGTCTATGAGGATGGCAGGACCTCAGCAGAAAAGCAACACAAGCATCTAAGACTTACCCGGGGCTCGAACCCAGACCCTTTGATCAATAACCAAGTGCGCTAGCCACTTGGTCACGAGTCACAAGTTCCTTGTAGCACGTTCATCTGTCGTAACAATATGTTAAAAAAAATAAAGGAAGTAGTTCTCATGTTTCAATCGATCAGTGAGGATGTGTGTCTTGTACTTCTCTTCAGCTCCTTTAAGAAGAGAGTGCAGAAAGTTAAATAAGTAATGTTTTCAATTTCTTTATTTATATTAATTCATTAGAATATTTTTATTTTATTCAAGTCTATTTCAGAGAAAATTCATTTAATTATTTTGAATGCATTCTTCTATAGCACTTGTTTGTCTTGTTTGAAATCCAAAAAAAAGATGTCATTGTATAAATTTTATTTTAGCCTCATATTTTATGCCCGACTAAAAGTAGATATGAAGAGAATAACTATAAAATTTTATTCCATATGTCATAGAATAGCATATTAACTTTTCCTGTGTGGTGGATTATTTTAGCAATTAGGAAACTCCCTCAAGTCTTATTCTCAGGCTCACCCCATCCTCAAACAAAATTCTCACCACCCCATACTAAATTCTTTTCACTACAAAGTAAATTTTCTCTCCCCCCTCGAAACTAAATTCTCGAATCCTCTGCAATATTAAATTTTGGGACCCTCCCAACTCCCTGAAACTAGCTCCTGGTTCGTGCGTATCTTTAGTAGTTTAGATTGTATGTCTACATACATTATTCGAATACTTACAGTGGTATGTGTCATCCCTATTAGTCTCCTAATTACAATTTTTATTTCATTATTATTATTAAAACACAATTTTTAAGAATCAAAGCAGAAAAAGTAACTTCAACAATTCTATTTACACATATGTATTTATTCCATTACTAATAATTTATATATATTGATAAATTTCCATTTTCCAATTTTTTATTTGTTTTTTTAAGAAATGGATTGATTGAATTCATGCAAACTGCTGGCGATGCTGTTGCATACATATGTAATAAATTTGATAACAAATATATTCTATTACTTTGCATTTGTATTAAAATATTTCGAAATAACGTTAACGTAATATTATAACGAAAATTATATTTTTCTGTAACGAAAAACGTAAGAAAAAAGATAGTAAAGTGTTCGGCTGTAACGAAAAACGTAAGGAAACGTTCTTCATTTCGTTTGCCAACACTGGTTTATATGGAATTTGTGCAGTACGAAAATTTAATTTTCTAATTGTGTGTCTAACAAATCCAACCTGCAGATCGCCCAGAAAGATACAGGGTATATCGTGCAATACGTGAATAAACGTTTAATCTGTTTTATTTATTTAAAATAATCGTTCATTTACACAAGTTAACGCTTTACTCTTAAATCAGTTTCGGAAATTTAAAGGTGATTTTCAATGTTGCTAAGTTTAACTTTAATGCTATGAAAAGTAAAAAATCGCCTAGTTTTATTTGTTCGCATTTCATATAAGATGATGTTTCATTAAACGAAGCTTACACAATTCCTAGAATAAATTAACGATGTTCGTGTCGCCGTAAGAAATTCAGCCTGCCAAGCGGCAAAATATCGTGTTGAAGCGGAACCGTAAGATCCACAAGACTGCATATATAAGAAAAAATGAAATTTTGAAATTTACAGCTTAAATGAAGTGCAAGTAACGAACAATAATTTTATGCTATTAGTTTTTCAGATTTAATCCTTATCAATAGCCAACAACATATTTTCCTAAAATAAATTAATAAATCTAGAAATTGCAGGATTTATACTTTTCGGATTAATGATTGTAGCAAAATTCTATCTGTGCAAACAGGGCTTAGATCAGGGGAAATTCTCCTACTAAACCTAACCTTAATAAAGCTGAGAGAAAAAACTGTTAGTTTATGACATTTGCCATATAGATAGATAAATCGTTAAACATGATCTACAGGGTGAATCTGAAAAAGTGGGCAAAACTTTACGGGGTGGTAGAACGCAGCTATACGAGCGATATTCGTCATAGAAAGTATGGGCGGAACGCAAACGGCGAGCCACTACGTGGCGTTGGAAATGGTATAAAAGGGTCGGTCCTCGCACCCAACGGCATTTCTACCGTGGATTGCAGAGAGGATGGCTGGTTATACTAACCACGAAATGGCGGATATGCACTTTGTGTACCTTGTTACCTCAATTACATTCCTGTTAATAAAATGTTTTCTGAAGTATCTCCTCTCCTTCTTGTGTTCATTCTTTAAATGTGACAGTGGAAAACTACCTTTTAACTTCTCACTGCTTGCGTTCCGACCATACATTCTATGAGAATATTGCTCGTATACTTTTTCAGATTCACCCTGTATAAGCAGTTAAAAAATTTTCAATTTGCAAAAACTAAAAACAAAATAAAACTCACATCATTCAAAAGAAGCACTAAAAAAAGTATTCCTTTGAAGTTCAATATATGGTCTGTTACTCTGCATACATCTAATATTCATTTTTCGGTCAAACATATTTCAGCACATGGTCAACTTTTGTATGATATAACCTAGGGGGGTCATCCTTAATAGCAATCATTTCTTATTGAAATATTATATTGTCTTAGAATATGTTCTAAATATATAAAAGCTCATATACCAATTGATAAGAACAGACCATTAACATAATAAAATTGAGATAGGCAAAAGAAAAAAAATGGTTTAACATGTGTTTACAAAGCCTCAATAAGAAAGAAAAGCTTTCACATCTTTTCTGTCTGAACACTGAACTGAAGGAACAGCAGTGCAATTCAACCTTCTTTGAAAAGAATGAGCATGGCATTCAAGCTTAAAAGGCAGGGTGCACCAAAAATAAATGTGAGACCATTTAGCCAATTTTTTAAAGTTTGCAATTTCAAACATGGTCATGAACATGCCATTCACCTGTGTTAAATATAAATTAGAAGGGGAAAAACCAATGGGTGAGATGCAAGGGTGAATTCGACTACAGAGGGATTTTAAGGAATTTGAGGCAGCTATAACGTCATCATAATTCTCATCAGACACTTAAACGTTGGATTGTTTTACCTCTAGATTCAACCTTCTTTGAAAAGAATAAGCATGGCATTCAAGCTAAAAAAGTGTTTTTTTAAATAGCGTGTTTTTTTAACATGCTCCACTGCAACGATGTGCGCCGTCCGTCGGGTTGGAGTCGGCCATTAAAACCTGTTTGTTCATACCATGCATTTTTTATAGGGAAAGAAAGCATGGGATGGTCAGTTTTATACACACTTCCCGCACTTTAGACACATTTCCCGCATCACAATCTTTCATTTGGTACATAAATCTTAAGTTTCTCCATCGCGTTAAAAGAACAGTAACATATCAATCAAAGCAGTACAGAAATTGCCACATATTTCAATTCTCTTCCCACCTGCCCATTTCTCTCATCTGTCAGTATAAAAGAAATGTGTCCTCATGACCTGTCCATTTTACCCATTGTGTGCAAAGTGCCGCTCAGACAACCCGACGTTTAAGAGAGTGGGAATTGGGCGAGAGTAAGTGCCCCATAATAATTCCGAACTTCTCTGAGCTCTCTGCAGTCCTCGTGACGTTACCCATTTTGTACAAAGTTTAAGACAGTGGGAATTGGGGCAGAATAAGTGCCCTGTAATAATTCCAACCTTCTCTCAGCTCTCTGGGGTCCTCTTGGCCAGTTCATTTTACCCATTGTGCAAATAAGGGGGAGGGAGGGCTAAAGAGGCAACAGTGGCATTTTTTAGGGTTAGGTGGAGGGTGGAGAACAAGGACAGGGTTCACATCTTGTTTGTTTGTGAATTGGATTTAACTCTGTGCCAAAAAAAACAATGAGCTAAGGGGAAAACGTCAAGCATGCAACCAAATTGAGACACCAACTTCTCAAAATCTGTTCGACCTTAAACGTGTGTTGCATCTTTTACGAAAACGCACTGGCTGCTGGATGGATGATCTTGATGAGAGGCTGCCATCTGTCCTTTATTACTGTTATTAATTGGCATATCCATTGGGGACCATCGTTTTGTTGCACTCAGAGGAGTTTGTGCTGTTGAGGGGGATTATTTAGAGTAGCCACGTTTCGGCAAATCTCGGGTTCGAGTCCCACTTCCCTCCATTGCAGTGATGAGGAAAGATCACCGTCTCCTTCAGATGGTACATTTTCACGTTCAAGTAACCCACACTGCTTGCTGTTGAATATGGATAATGCTCTTGACGAGAGGCTGCCATCTTGTCCTAAATGGCCATTCATTTTTAGGAATCATTTAACTCATTGATGTGTCTCTGGAGATGAGATGAGTCCTTCTCGACCTCCGCCCCTCATCTAAATCCCCGGAGCTGTTGCCATTTAGCCAATTATTTGTATAGAAATTGTCGCACAAATCTCCTGGACGGGTTTGAATCCCGTTCCCGTTTCTCTCCTTTACGTCTATTTTTGTTTTTAAATGGTAATTGCGGCGGGCAACTCTGTTTTTATTCCCCCTCCTTTGGAAAGTGTGGTCACTAACGGCGTATGGCAGGCAGGCAGTTTTTCCAACACTATACAGCAGCAGCCAATAGATCTGTCCTTTATTACTGTTATTAATGGGCATATCCATTGGAGTAGAATTGGTCCTTAAGAGTAGATTAGGTCCAGTTAGGAACAGTAATTACATTAATATATCTCTTAACACTCGTGGACGGCCAGGTGGTTTCTTTCCCCACCGCCCTTTGAAAGCGTGGCCACTAACGGATATTGCAGGCAGGCATTTTACCCGCACTACACAAGGTAGCCAACAGAGGCCATGCAATAATTACTTTATTTTTTTTTTTATTAAAAAAAACTAGGCCCGGCAGGGCAAGATCTCTTAAAGGTGTGGGTTGTATTTTTTACCCCGGAGTGGTACTCTTTGAGGACTCCTTTCCTCGCCCAGTTCCCACTCTGTTAAAGGTTGGGTTGTTTTATCTCTCTTTTGTCAAGACCATCCATCCAGCGTATTCATTTTAACGTGCAAAGACGGACGATGCAAATCGCTGCAATATGGAAGGAGGATCATCTCTTTAACATTTTCGAATTATGGCCATGAATATGTCACCCTCATGTGTTAAATCTGAATTTCAATATTATTTTTGAACTCACGCTCAGTTCCACCCATTTGCAATTGAAGCCATAATATAGGATTCTGTTCCTAATAAACACAGAACCAATGGGTGAGATGCAAGAGGGAATCGGCTCATGAGAGATTTTAAGGATTGCTGATAGCTATAACATCATCAAGGAATCATAACATCGAAAGGAAACACCCTTAGAAAGCAAATTCGTCTCGTGAGGTATTTTAAGGAATTGGTGGCAGCTATAACATCATCATAATTCTCATCAGACACTCTTAAATGTCGGGTTGTTTTCCTATGGATGCCACTTTTTGTCTCTTACCATCCATCCAGCATGTTTTCTAACGTTCAGTGGTTCTCATCAGATGAACGGCGCACATCGCTGCAATATGGATGGAGAACCACCTCTTTACAATAAGAGCCCTGTAATAATCTCTGAGCTCTTTGGGGTTCTCATGACCTGTCCATTTTACTCATTGTGTGAAAAACAAAAGAGTATCGCTCGAACAACCCAATATTTAAGAGAATGGAATGGGCAAGAATAAGCACCCTGTAATAATTACGACCTTCTCTGAGCTCTCTGGGGAGAGGAGGGGTCCTCGTGTTCAAGAAACCATTTTCGTTCATTTCGTTCAAGAAACCTACGCGGTTCAATATCCCTTGAAAAGTGGGAAGAGTTTCAAAATATTTCATACTCGGATGGAAATTTTGATCTCTTTCAAATAATTAGGAACAACAATGGTTCCCATTAGATATGCCTGTATTAGGACGAGATGGTAATTTCTTGTCGAGACCATCCATCTATCCATCCAGTGTGTTCTTTAACCTGCATGGGCTCTCATCAGACGGACGGCGCTCATCGCATGCTATTTGTGGTTAATTACAGACTGGCACGTTTCTGCTGTTCTTGGGTTCGATTTCCACCCCCTTCCATTGCAGCGATGTGGAAAGTCTGCTGTCTTTCAGATGGAACATTTACACATTCAAGAAACCCATGTGGTTCAAAACCCCTTGAAAGTAGGAAGAATTTCAAAATTCCCTCTCTCTTTTCTGAACTATAACCCCTGTCCCATATTTGGTGCTATTTCCGATCCTTAAAGAAAAAAAACGAGTAGGTGGAAAGAGGATTCGAATGCAAGGCAATTTCTGTGCAAATAAAAGGTGTGTGTGAAATATCTCTTAGTGAGGGTGAGGGACGGACGAGCTCGTAATCTGCAGTTTCCAGGTTCGATTCCCAGCCAAGACAAAACTTCCTCCCTATTCCGCCTCCTTTTACCATTGGCTGAAGGAATAACCACAGGAAGACATCAATGGGATTGGAAAGGAGTATCCTCCACTCACGAAACGTCCATTGAACAGGACATTTGAGCCGTGGTTCCGACTCCCACCTCTAAAACGATGCACATCATTGCAATGAAGGGAGGATTAGTGTTAATTAATACCTCTGCACACAAGCTAAAAATAAAAAAGGGGGGTTTGCAGAGATTCTACATTTTCAGATCTCTTAATGCAACAAATAATGGGCTAAATGGCAACCATCACATTTTTTTAGGGTAAGCAGGAGAGGGGTGGGGGGAAAGAGAAGGACAGAGTTCGGATCCTGTTAAATGAATTTAACTCTGTGCAAGAAAGAAAACCAATGGGCTAAGGGCATGTGATGCCCCATCGTTCACTTTTGCTTTACCTTAGCCATTTTTGTTTATGTTATATTTATCATTTTGGGGATTTTTTATTTCCTTTTTGGCATCACAGCGCTCACATCCAAGAGATTCTAGGAGTTGCGCATGCGCCGCAACTCCGATCTTCCGACTGTACCGTTAAAGCGCGTGCCAAGGACACGCCCCCTCTTGCGTCATAGCTTGCGTCGTTCGTCATAGTATGCAAATGTCTTTCCCGGCATGCGCCGGCTCATTGTCAAAAACCGGTGGCCTGCGAGTCACTTAAGCAGTAGAGTAAGCAGAGGAGAAGGAGTAGCACAAGTTGTAGCACAGTGGAGTGCACGAGCACAAGGTGCGTAGCACCAAGCACAGTGCGTGTAGCACAGGAGTTGGAGTTATGTTTTCTCCATTGATGTCTTGGTGAGCTGAATTATTTTGGAAATAAATCTGTTTTGTTATAAACCTTTTGAGTCTGTACAGTTTTTTCTCTTGAGCAACGCGAATTAAGGATTTTTTTTATATTACTTGACAATCATTTTGATTCTTACTCATTAACGCTCGCTGGTATTTGAACCCTAAATCAACTTATTATCAACTTATTCTACTTTTGGCAATTTGTTAATTATTGCCTGGCGCCCGTCTAAGCTATCCGGAGCATAAAAACTTCAAGTATTTTGCTTTTGTTTGGAGCATTACAGGCAAAACGTCAAGCAAGCAACCGAATTGTGAGAGGCATTCATTTATTTTCCCCTGCCATTCCAAAGTGTGTTCCAAGCAGTTTTTCCCACGCTACACAGCAGCCAGCAGAGGCTGCACAATGGATTTAAGAGACGATTAGGCTAGGTAGGAACATTAATTACACTCTCGCTTTTAATGCTCGTGGGCGGGCAGGTGTTTTTTTCCCATTGCCCATAGAAAGCGTGGCCACTAATGGATAATGCAGGCATGCAGTTTTTCCCGCACTACACACAGCAGCCAACAGAGGCCATGGAGAGATTTTTTTTTAAAGAAGATTAGGCTCGGTAGGGCAAGAATTTTCTATTGCGTTATACACATATCCTTCGGCTTTGTCCGTCCTAGAGGTCTTGTATAGTTAGAGACTATCATTCTTCATCTTTTACTGAACCACTTTGTAAAAGGGACCTTGACCCCTTTAGCATCTGATTCACGAGAAAATTTGGCTGTGGGTGCTGTAGCTTCAGAAAGTAAGTAGCCCTACATTTTGGCGATAGGTATTTGGCCGCAGTCAGCCTAGTAGAGTATGAAATAACAGAATTATGGGGCCGAAAAAGTGCTCAGTGAAAGTAATTAGTGGCAGGGGAATGGAGAGAAGAGAGTTTGGATGTATAAGTTCTTTTGGGGGTGAAAAAATAAAATGTGCAATTGTTGTTGGCAGGGAGTTGGCTGATGCAATGCAAGGTCAAATGCAAAAATTGGAAATCGCCCCATTTCTAGTTTGGGGGAAGAGGGCAGAAAAATTTGCTGGGTGGATGTAGAGGGGTTTGTATACTTAGAGGTTGGCCATGTCGGTGATTGACTGCCATTGGTTGGTTGAGTCACGTGGTTTATAGGCGCCATGTTTTGTGGTACCATGAGACGAAAGCCTATGCGTTAGTGTGTATACCTAGTTAAAACTTCTCAGTTTTTACAATTTTATACATTTCTACCACTTTTTTTGCCTATGAAAGCTTCCATATTTTATCAATGCCTTACTGAGCTGCAGTTGGGTGTAAAAATTCCACTCATAAAAATTAATTAATGAACATTGTTTTCCGAGAAACTCCATCAGAAGACGGCAGTCGGCTGCAAAAGTGAAAGGAGCTAACTGAAAACTAAAAAATAATTTGTTTTAAGGTTCGTTTTAAGTTAGTTGTTTTAAGGTTTTAATATTGGCATAAGCAGCCGACAAAGTGGAACTAACGTTTCCACTTTGTCGGCTGCTTATGCCAATATCTGTTTATCTGTCTTTCCACCTGTCTGTCCGTCTATAGACAATCAACTTTTTACTTTTAGAGATAAATAAAAATTTCTTTTTGGGTTGGATAGGTGTCAAAGAAATATTGCGATTCGCAATTTTCAAATCTCACAATAGCTTTAATAGCGTCCTCTAGCGGTGGAAAATAATGGAAAACACTAAAATTTTAAAAGAATATTACAAACAGACCATTTACACCAGAAATCCGAAATTTTGTTAGTGGAGTGTTATGATCAGAAGGTTTACAATTAAAATAAGACTATACCTTCTTAGCAAAAGGGGGGGGGTGCGAAAATGAAACATTTTTATTTTAAGACATAAACGGGACAACTCTTTTATTTTTTCGTTTTACAGTTACCAACAAAATATTAACATTTACATTTTTCGAATTTCCATCAGTTGGAATTTCCACTGTTAGAAAGTGCTAAAATCGGTAAATAAAAACTAGAAAGGTAACTTCTAGTGGCGGAAAAAGCTGAAAAATACCAAATCTTTAAACGAATATTGCAAATGATCTATTTTTGCTAGAAAGTTAAATTTTTGGCAATAGAGTGTAATGGTTAAGTGCTTACATTAATAGTAATGATCTGTCCCGTTATTTTAAAGGGGTGTTGGTAAAATGCAACTTTCTGCTTTAAGAAATAAATGAAGAAACATTTTTGGTATTTTACAGGTACTAATAAAATATTAATAGTTATTTTCCCAATTATGCAGTAGTTCGAATTTTCACTGTTAGAAGGTACTAAATGTGTAAAATAACTAGAATAACGCTTATAGCTTCGGGCGCCATATGGGAATCTCGTTTTCAAAGAAACTGAAATTTTTCCTTTGTCTACTTTTTCACTCCTTAAAAGTTTTTATTGTGGATGATCGTGTTGTTTTTCTGCTGCAGTTCCGCCATCCTCATGGACCTTCTACTGTGACAAGCTGCTGTGAGATCTCTTGGGCAAGCAGCTGCTTGAGGGGGGGTATTTATTTTTATTTTTTTATTGTATGATGGGGGGGGGGTGGAAATGCACATAGTAGTATTTTCTTAGTAATTATACAATATCAAAAGTATTTGTGTTTTAGTTGTTAAATTTAAAATGTTGCTTTTCTCGTACTCCTCTGAAAATAATTGGCAGATCATTGCTATCAATGGACTTTCCACCATAATAGAAAGTTACTGCCAAAATTTCTACCGTAAATAGATCACTTGAAACATTCTTTAAAAGTTTTGCCGTTTGGATATTTAGTGATCCCTAATGATTTAAATTAATTAATACTATTTTTGAAAATGCGAATTATATTTCATTAGTACCAACTAAAAAAGATATTTCCAATTATCTCTTAAAACAAAACCATTTTGTTTACTACCTACCTTGGGAGTACGGGTCAACTCATTATTATCAATGGAATCTTCAAAACTGTCCCATTCCATGACCAAAATTTCAAATTTCTAGCATCATTTGCAATATTCGTTTTAATTTTGGGATTTTTCCATGTTTTTTCCTGTCATTAGAGGGCGCAATTATAGCTTTTGGAAGATTCGAATATGCAAATTGTAGTATTTCATCAATACCAGTCCAATCCAAAAAAGAATTTTTAATTTCTCTCTAAAAACATACAATTTTCTATTAAAACAAAACAAAACAAAAAAAATCACCCCCTTCCCCCAGCCTGGATCGTCTAAAGGGTCAAGTGATTGCTGCCTATAGTAATTTCGTAACTTCCACATTTCAACACAAAATTTCAAATTTCTAATGTACATCGTTTAGAATACACCTATCCCTCGATTTACAATGAAGATAGGTTCCGCACAAAACCGTGTAAATCGAAATCTTGGATTTTGCCGTGTAAAACGAAAAAAACACTAAAATGTGCATAACTCAGTCATTTATTTAGGTAAAACAAAAGCAAGACATCGTGAAAAACATAAAATTACACTTGATTCATAAAATAACAAATATATGTAGGAAAATATAAGTACATATTTAATTCATTTTACATTAGGAACAAAAAATATAAGATCCTTAAAAAAATTACCAATAAGTTTAATTACTGTCATCACTTTCATGGACTCTCAGTCTTTTCTTCCTGATTGGTATGATGTCACTTTCATCACTCGATAGTTCTTGATGAGATTCTGGTTCAATGGTTGATGAATTAGGGATCGACGAGACTTTGTAATGAAATCCGTAATTAACAATTGTGTAGGTTTTTTTGTTAAATCTTTATAGACCTCCTCATATTGATTTAAGCACTTACTAATATCCCGCTGGAATCGGAGAGCTCGTTCAACATTCGGGTCATTTTGTAAAAAATGATTACCAATTTCCTCCCCAATTCAAGTCCTACGCTGATGACTCTTGCTGTGAACGCAACTGGTTCAGATTGCTCTTCATCAGGATCATTGTCTTCATCACGCTTATTTACTTCATGAATCATGTTAACTAAATCATCCTCATCTAGTTCTTCATCAGCTATTATTTCTTCAATATCTGCCTCAGCTAAATCCTCAAAACCTTCTCCTCCTATAGTATGCGCCATCTCAGTGATCTGAGAATATTCATGCTCTAATGGTAATCTATAATTCTCACCTTCAACAGCATATGTTGCTTCAGCCATATTGCTTTCAGCAGGCATTGAGCGTTGATTGTTTAATCTGGGTATATGACAGTCCAACATGCTTAACACAATCTAAGTTTGTAAATTTCTTCCAAGCATCCATAAGAGTAAGAGATCCATCATTCTCCGTTTGTTCTAAAATATACCTGAAAGTTTGCTTGATATACAGTGCCTTGAAAGTCGAAATTATCCCTTGATCTAACGGCTGTAATAAGGAAGTTGTATTCTTTGGTAAAAAAAACAATTTGTACATTTTCGTGTTGTAAATCTTGAGGATGACCTGGTGCATTATCAATTAATAGAAGGGCCTTAAAAGGCAATCCCCTTTGACTTAAATAACTTTTGACATCTGGGACAAACAAGTTATGAAACCATTCATTGAAAACCATGGTAGTGACCCACGCTTTCTTATTAGCCATCCAATAAACGGGAAGGTTTTTGATGTTTATTCCTTTAAATGAGCGTGGTGTTTTCGATTAGTTAATAACCAATGGTTTCATTATATGATCGCCTGAAGCGTTGCTACAGAAAAGAACTGTTGTACGACTTTTCGCTGCCTTATGATCACTAGCTGATTTGTGAGCTCTAGTCAAATAGGTTCTTTCTGGCATTTTTTTCCAGAATAACCCGGACTCGTCAGAAGACCTGGTCAGGAGTGTAGGAGCTGGTGGCAATGATTTCAGCAAATTTTGCTGGATATTGTTGTGCTGCATCCGAATCAGCAGATGCTCTTTCACCTTTCAATCTTAGATTATGTAAAGAATGTCTTTGTTTAAATCTCTCGAACCAATCATGGCTTGCGAAAAAAGATACCTTCTTTTCATCTGGCGAAGTCGACGGCAACTGATTCTTAAGTGTTTCATAAATCTTTAAAGATTTATGGCCTTTAAAGCCTTATTTGTAATGGCACTGGTATCAATTGGAACCCGCTTTTGAGTTTGGTCTTCTAGCCATATCACTAATGCCTTTTCCATATTTTCCTTTGTAACATCTCTTACATATGAAATTGTGCAAGATCCAGCTGCTACACTTTTTCTAATGGAGTCTTCATTTTTTCGTATTGTCCTTATTGTGGCTTCATTCATGGAGTAAAAATTGGCAACATCTGTTACTCTTTCTCTATTACGTAGACGATCTAATATTTTAATTTTTGTTTCTAAAGAAATAACTTTTCTTTTCATTCGATTTTTTAAAAAATCTTTTCGCATTATAAACCCTTAAAAAAATTTACGTAAATTATAAAAATGCCACAAAAACTATAAATGTTGGAAACTTACCAGTAGATATTTAAATAATAAAATAAAAAAAACCCACAATGATGTAAAGCTTTGCTGCTAAAATGATACTGTACTACTTCACATGAACCAGATAGCTTTACTTTTGTGAATTATGTACTACGGGGATTCCCCGTGTTGTAAAATATAGGGGAATCCCCGTCCCCGTTGTTGCCAGTGTTACCAAAGGAATGAGATTAAAAAATGACTTGAAATATATATGCAGCCGAATATACATTTCTACCAGTTTTTTGAAAACCGTTATTTTATCAACCGTGTAAAACCCAAATCGTGTAAAACAAGTACCGTGTAAATCGGTAGATAAGTGTATTTTACAACACGGGGAATCCCCGTAGTACATATTTCACAATAGTAAAGCTATCTGGTTCATGTGAAGTAGTACATATCATTTTAGCAGCAAAGCTTTACATCATTGTGCGTTTTTTATTTTATTATTTAATAGCTACTGGTAAGTTTCCAACATTTATAGTTTTTGTGGCATTTTTATAATTTTCGTAAATTTTTTAAAGTTTTATAATGCCAAAAGATTTTTAAAAAATCGAATGAAAAGAAAAGTTATTTCTTTAGAAACAAAAATTAAAATATTAGATCGTCTACGTAATATGGAAAGAGTAACAGATGTTGCTAAATTTTACTCCATGAATAATAAGGACAATAAGAAAAAATGAAGACTCCATTAGAAAAAGTATAGCAGCTGGATCTTGCACGAGTATGAGCACAATTTCATATGTAAGAGATGTTACAAAGGAAAGTATGGAAAAGGCATTAGTGATATGGCTAGAAGACCAAACTCAAAAGCGGGTTCCAATTGATACCAGTGCCATTACAAATAAGGCTTTAAAGGCCATAAATCTTTAAAGATTTATGAAACACATAAGAATCAGTTACCGTCGACTTCGCCAGATGAAAAGAAGGTATCCTTTTCCGCAAACCATGATTGGTTCGAGAGATTTAAACAAAGACACATTTTACATAATCTAAGATTGAAAGGTGAAAGAGCATCTGCTGATTCGGATGCAGCACAACAATATCCAGCAAAATTTGCTGAAATCATTGCCGCCAACTCCTACACTCCTGACCAGGTCTTCAACGCTGACGAGTCTGGATTATTCTGGAAAAAATGCCAGAAAGAACCTATTTGACTAAAGCTCACAAATCAGCTAGTGGTCATAAGGCAGCGAAAAGTCGTACAACAGTTCTTTTCTGTAGCAACGCTTCAGGCGATCATATAATGAAACCATTGGTTATTAACTAATCGAAAACACCACGCTCATTTAAAGGAATAAACATCAAAAACCTTCCCGTTTATTGGATGGCTAATAAGAAAGCGTGGGTCACTGCCATGGTTTTCAATGAATGGTTTCATAACTTGTTTGTCCCAGATGTCAAAAGTTATTTAAGTCAAAGGGGATTGCCTTTTAAGGCCCTTCTATTAATTGATAATGCACCAGGTCATCCTCAAGATTTACAACACGAAAATGTACAAATTGTTTTTTTTACCAAAGAATACAACTTCCTTATTACAGCCGTTAGATCAAGGGATAATTTCGACTTTCAAGGCACTGTATATCAAGCAAACTTTCAGGTATATTTTAAAACAAACGGAGGATGATGGATCTCTTACTCTTATGGATGCTTGGAAGAAATTTACAATCTTAGATTGTGTTAAGCATGTTGGACTGTCATATACCCAGATTAATCATTCAAGGCTCAATGCCTGCTGGAAAGCAATATGGCCAGATGCTGTTGAAGGTGAGAATTATAGATTACCATTAGAGCATGAATATTCTCAGATCACTGAGTTGGCGCATACTATAGGAGGAGAAGGTTTTGAGGATTTAGCTGAGGCAGATATTAAAGAAATAATAGCTGATGAAGAACTAGATGAGGATGATTTAGTTAACATGATTCATGAAACAAATAAACGTGATGAAGACAATGATCCTGATGAAGAGCAATCTGAACCAGTTGCGTTCACAGCAAGAGTCATGAGCGTAGGACTTGAATTGGGGAGAAAATTGGGTAATCATTTTTTACAAATGACCCGAATGTTCAACGAGCTCTCCGATTCCAGCGGGATATTAGCAAGGAGGTCAGGAGGTCTATAAAGATTTAACAAAAAAACTACACAATTGTTAATTACGGATTTCATTACAAAGTCTCGTCGATCTGAGATTGTCCCTAATTCATCAACCATTGAACCAGAATCGCATCAAGAACTATCGAGTGATGAAAGTGACATACCAATCAGGAAGAAAAGACTGATAGTCCATGAAAGTGATGACAGTAATTAAACTTATTGGTAATTTTTTTAAGGATCTCATATTTTTTGTTCCTAATGTAAAATGAATTAAATATGTGCTTATATTACCTACATATATTTGTTATTTTATGAATGAAGCGTAATTTTATGTTTTTCACGATGTCTTGCTTTTGTTTTACCTAAATAAATGACTGATTATGCACATTTTAGTGTTTTTTTCGTTTTACATGGTTTTATATAGCAAAATCCAATATTTCGATTTACACGGTTTTGTGCGGAACCTATCTTCAGTGTAAATCGAGGGATAGGTGTATTAGTTGAACGCTGTTTTGCACGCCTAAAACAGAACTAAAAGTTATTCCTGTGCCAACAACTTTTAAATTTACAGGCAGAGTGACAATCGGATGATTTATTTTCGTCAAGGCGTGATATATAATGACACTCTATGACTTACACTGTCATTCTATAGAATTTTGAAAAATATCTATTTATGTATGAAAATAGCAGTTTTAGCGCTGTTTTCCACGGACATCACATATGTAAAAGCTACATGATGTGCAATAATTTTTGAATTAACAGTCTAAGTGACAAAATGGTGCTTTATTTTCATCAACACGTGATGATATAATGATACAATGAGATTCTATTGCTAAAGTATAGTTTATATGCATTAAATTTCGAAGATATTCAATTATTCACGAAAATATCAATTTGAACAATGTTTGACACGCCTGAAACACAGCTAAAACTATTCCTGCGACAACAACTTTTGAATTTACAGTCCGAGTGACAATCTGATGGTATATCTCCCATCAAGGCGTGATATAGAATGGTTTTCTATGCCTTAAAAACATTTTTACTGTATAGCATTTTGAAAAAATCGATTTATGTATCAAAATATCTGTTCGACCTATAAATCACAGGTAACAGCTATATCGTGTGTAATAACTTTCGATTTTACACTCAGATTGACAATATAATGCTTTATATTCATCAACTCGTAATATGTAATGAGATTCTATTGCTAAAGTTCGAAAATATTCATTTGTTCACCAAAATATCGGTTTGAACGCTGTTTTATGCAACAACTTTTATTACCAACAACTGTTATTACCAACAACTGTTATTACCAACAACTTTTGAATTTACAGTCAGAGTGACAATATGATGGTATATTTCCTATCAAGGCGTGATATTGAATGACATTCAATGCCTTAAAACATTTTTACTGTATAGCATTTTGAAAAACATCTATGTATCTATGTATCATCTATGTATCTATGTATCATCTATGTATGGCATATATGAAAATTGCGGTTTTAGCGCTGTTCTCCACACACATACATAAATTCACAACAGTGAAATTGACCATCACAGTCAATTTCACTGACAAAATTTCATTGACAAAATGTTGCTTTATTTTCATCAACTCGTATTATATAATCAGATTTTATGGCTAAGGTATAGTTTAGGTGCACAGAATTTCGAAAATATTCAATTATTCACCAATATATCAATTGAACGCTGTTTTGCACGACTAAAACAGAGCTAAAAGCTATTTCTGCGCCAACAGCTTTTGAATTTACAGGCAGTGACAATCGGATGATTTATTTCCATCAACGGATATATTATAGAATAACACTCTATTACTTAAAAACATTGTCAGTGTAGAGAATTTTGAAAATCATCTATTTATATATGAAAATAGCAGTTTTAGCGCTGTTTTCCACGTTTATCACATAGGTGACAGCTATATGATGTGTAATAACTTTCGAATTTACAGTCATATTGACAAAACGTTGTTTTATTTTGATCAACACCTATTATATAATGAGATTCTATGGCTAAAGTATATTAGGTGCTTACAATTTCGAAAATATTCATTTGTTTATCGAAATATCACTTTCAACGCTCTTTTACACGCATAAACAGTTTGAACAATATTTTACACGTCTAAAACAGAGCTAAAAGCTATTTCTGTGCCAAAAACTTTTGAATTTACAGTCCGAGTGACAATCTGATGGTATATCTCTCATCTAGGCATGACATAGAATGACTTTCTATGCCTTAAAAACATTTTCACTGTATAGGATTTTGAAAAAAATCGACTAATATATCAAAATAGCTGTTTTACCGCTGTTTTTCACCTATAAAACACAGGGAACAGCTACATCATATCTAATAATTTTTCATTTTACTGTCAGATTGACAACATAATGCTTTATATTTATCAACTCGCAAGGTTCTCTGGCGAAAGTATAGTTTAGGTGATTACAATTTCCACAATATTCATTTATTCACCAAAATATCAATTTGAATGCTGTTTTGCAGGCGGAAAACAGAACTGAAAGCTATTCCTGTGCCAACAACTTTTGAATTTACAGAGTGACAATCTGAAGGTATATTTCCCATCAAAGCGTAATATAGAATGACTTTCTATGCCTTAAAAACATTTTCACTGTATAGCATTTTGAAAAAAAAAAATCGATTAATATATCAAAATAGCTGTTTTACCGCTGTTTTCCACATATGAAACACAGATAACAGCTATATCATGTGTAATAACTTTTGATTTTACATTCAAATTGACAACATAATGCTTAATATTCATCAACTCCTATTATATAATGAGATTCTATTGCTAAAGTGTAGTTTAGGAGCATAGAATTTGGAAAATATTCAATTATTCACGAAAATATCAGTTTGAACAATGTTTTACATGTCTAAAACAGAGGTAAAAGCTATTCCTGTGCCAACAATTTTTGAATTTACAGTCCGAGTGACAAACTGATGGTCCCCACCTTGATGGTATCTCGCCTTGATGGTCTCCCATCAAGGCGTGATATAGAATGATTTTCTATGACTTAAAAGCATTTTTACTGTATAGCATTTTGAAAAAAATCGATTTATGTATCAAAATATCTGTTTTACCGCTGTTTTCCACCTGTAAAACACAGGTAACAGCTACATCGTGTGTAATAACTTTCGATTTTACACTCAGATTGACAACATAATGCTTTATATTCATCAACTCGTAATATGTATCGAGATTCTATGGCTAAAGTATAGTTTAGGTGCTTAGAATTTCGAAAATATTCATTTGTTCACCAAAATATCAGTTTGAACGCTGTTTTGTACGCGTAAAACAGAGCTGAAATGTACTCTTGTGCAACAACTTTTGAATTTACAATCAGAGTGACAATATGATGGTATATTTATATACCTATATTATTATATCAAGTATTATCCTATCAAGGCGTGATATTGAATGACTTTCTATGACTTGAAACATTTTCACTGTATAGCATTTTGAAAAACATCTATTTATGTACGAAAATAGCGATTTAAGCGCTGTTCTCCACACACATCACATGGGTAAAAGCTATATGATGCAGAATTACTTTTGAATTTACACTGAAATTGACAAAGCGTTGCTTTATTCTCATCAACTCGTATTATATAATCAGATTCTATGGCTAAGGTATAGTTTAGGTGCATAGAATTTCGAAAATATTCAATTATTCACCAATATATTAGTTGAACTCTGTTTTGCACCAAAACAGAGCTAAAAGCTATTTCTGCACCAACAACTTTTGAATTTACAGGCAGAGTGACAATCGGATGATTTATTTCCATCAACACGTGATACAGAATTACACTTTATGTCAAAAACTTTGTCAGTGTATAGAATTTTAAAAAACATCTATTTATATATGAAAAGAGCAGTTTTAGCGTTGTTTTCAACGCATATCACATAGGTAAAAGCTATAGTATAGTTTAGGTGCATAGAATTTCGAAAATATTCAATTTTTCAAGAAAATATCAATTTGAACTATGTTTGACACGCCTCAAACAGAGTTAAAACTATTCCTGCGACAACAACTTTTGAATTTACAGTCCCAGTGACAATCTGATGGTATATCTCCCATCAAGGCGTGATATGGAGTGATTTTCTATGCCTTAAAAACATTTTCACTGTATATCATTTTGAAAAAAATCGATTTATGTATCAAAATATCTGTTTTACCGCTGTTTTCGACCTATAAATCACAGGTAACAGCTACATCGTGTGTAACAACTTTCGATTTTACACTCAGATTGACAACATAATACTTTATATTCATCAACTCGTAATATGTAATGAGATTCTATTGCTAAAGTATAGAATTAGAATTTCGAAAATATTCATTTGTTCACCAAAATATCAGTTTGAACGCTGTTTTGCACGCATAAAACAGAGCTGAAAGCTACTCCTGTACCAACAACTTTTGAATTTACAGTTAGAGTGAAAATATGATGGTATATTTCCTATCAAGGCGTGATATTGAATGACATTCAATGCCTTAAAACATTTTTATTGTATAGCATTTTGAAAAACATCTATGTAAAAGGAGATATTACCTTTGTTTTTGGTGACTTCAATGCCAAAGTTGGTACTGACTCTGACCTTTGGGGAGGGGTGATTGGCCCTTTTGGTATTGGTAGCTGCAATGGCAATGGACAACGTCTCCTACAGGTAAGTAAACTCAATGGTTTCAGAATAACTAACACATATTACAAACACCGCGACATACATAAGTACACATGGGTTTCACCAGATGGACTGCATAAGAATATGATTGATTATAACAACTTGATTGATTTAATTAACAGCAAATGGGCTAGTTCTGTTAGAAATACCAGGGCAAATAGGGGAGCTGAAATTGGATCTGACCATTACCTAGTTAAGAGTGCCTTGCAACTTAAACATAAAAAGTGTTGTACTAGGGTTAAAAAAATTGCTTTTAATACTGAAGCTCTGAAAGACCCAGTTATAGCCAAAGCTTACCATGATAAGTTACTTAGTCATTATGACAGTCATGGTATGCTTACTACTGAACTACTTTTTGGACACTAACAGTACTCTTTTAGGAAAAAAGGAGCAGAAGAGTCAGAATTATCTGAGTAATAAGGCATTTGAGCTTATTTCGGAAAGAAAGAACTGCAGGAATGTCCTTAATCAATACCCTACTAGTCCTAATAGAAAGCATTACAGAGAACTTAATAAACGTGTAAAAGATCAGTTAGCTGCTGATAAGAATCTTTGGCTGACAAAGCCGAGGAAGCAGTTAAACAGCACAACAGCAGAGAGCTGTACCAGATAGTTAATGTTTTGTGTAGTAGAAAACGGACAGGTATTACAGGAATTGAAGGATAAACAAGGTAAGGTTATAGAAGGTGAGGATTCTGTCATGGCTAGGTGGACTGAGCATTTCAGTGATGTTCTAAACAATGCGTTTAGTTCTATTCCCATTGTTTGCAATGATGATAGATGCATTGGTGGCTTGAATGTTGGCCCTATAACGCAATCTGAAGTTATTTTGGCTGTTTCTAAACTTAAACTTCATAAATCCCCAGGGGTAGATGAAATTACTACAGAAATGCTTAGAGCAGGAAATGTTTCGGTTACCACTTGGATGACTGAAATTCTGAATATCTTTTATGATAAAGGCATGGTTCCTAAGGATTTTACCAGAGCTATTGTTATCCCTATTTTCAAAAAAGGTGATCGCAGTTCTTGTGATAACTAGAGAGGTATTAGCCTGCTCTCTGTTCCAGATAAAGTTCTTTCCATGATTGTGCTTAATGGAATTAAGAATCTGGTTGACAGTCAATTGCGTGATGAGCAATGTGGATTCAGAAGTGGTAGGGGATGTGTGGATAAGATATTTTCACTTAGGCAGATTCTTGAGAAATGTTTAGAGTTTCAGAAACCTTTGGTTGCTAGCTTTATTGATTTCAAAAATGCTTTCGACTCTGTTGATCGTCATAATTTGTGGTTGATTGTGAAATCATATGGTATACCAGACAAGTTAGTTAACATAATGAAAGCTCTCTATAATAACACTGAGTCGTGTGTGAGAGTTGGTAAGGCTTGCAGCAATTGGTTTAGCATTACTTCTGGTGTTCGACAAGGGTGCATTTTGTCTCCTTTTCTCTTTAGTTTCGTTATTGATTATGTTATGCGAAATTCACTTCAAGGGAAAGATTTTGACCTTAAATGGACTGGAGATACGAAAATTTCTGATTTAGATTATGCTGATGATTTAGCCCTTTTGGCAAATGATGTTGATGAGATCAACTCTTTCATTCAAGCTGTTGATGAAACTGGTAGTAGAGTAGGTTTGGTTATAAACAGAGAGAAAACTAAAGTGGTGAAAATTGGTCAGGCGGGCTGTGATTCAGTTGATCTGAATGGCTGCAGTCTTGAGCAGGTGTCACAGTTTAATTATCTTGGTAGCTATGTAACAGATACTGGTGATGTGCGGCATGAGATTAACAGACATATAGGGATTGCTGCCAGGACTTTTAAGAATCTATGGAGAGTGTGGAAAAATAGGCATATACACCTAAAGACTAAAATTAGACTGTATATTAATTTGGTTCTTTCTAATGTTAGTTATGGTAGTGAAACTTGGACACTTTGTAAACAAGATAACAGGAAACTTGATGCTTTTGATTCCAGATGCTTACCCAGTATCTTGGACATTAGGTGGTTCAACTCTGTAACTAATGATGAGGTTAGGCAAAGGAGTTTGCAACCTCCTTTAAGCAGCATATTGTGCAGAGAGAGACTCCGTTGGTTTGGCCATGTCGCCCGTATGAATAATTATAGATTGGCGAATAGGGTTATAAACAGTGTGCCTAAAGGCCTCAGAAAGGAAAGACCTAGGATGCGGTGGGCAGACAATGTCAAACATGACCTTATTATAATTGGTGTGCAGTGGCCAGATGCAGTAGATGTAGCTCCAGTTCAAACATATGCAATTAAGAATAATAAAACATTCAAAGAAACAACAGAAAGCAACACAATTTTACATGAATTCACACTTCAAATATGACAATGAAATAGATAAAATTTTTACACAAATTGTACACAAATTTTTTCATTCTAACTCAACTAATTATTTAAACCTTTCCTTTACATTTCATGAATTGCTATAAAAACTCTCAAACAAAATACCACACCAGGCCCTGACGAAATTACTAATAAACTGCTCAAGAATTTAACATATAAAAGGTTAATTAAACTTTTAGAAATCTTCGATACATTGTGGTCTCAAAAATGCTACCCTGAATCATGGCTAGACAATTTTATGATATTCAGCAAAAAAGAACATAAACCTGCTGATGGTCTAAAATCGTATCGACATACTCAAACAGTTTGAAAAGCTAGTCTTTAATAGACTTAACTGTCATTTTGAAAACTGTAACTTATTTGATTTTAACTTCTTTGGTTTTAGACTAGGACGCTCCACTAAGGATCTATTATTGAATGTTATCTCAGACGCTGAATTTGCAATTAAAAATGGTTTTTCCCTTGTTGCAATTGTACTAGATTTAGAAAAGGCTTTTGTGATACAATCTCACACCTAGGATTATTACCTAAAATTAGAAAATTTAAAATTTCTGGCAAAATGTATCACTTTTTCTCTCATATAATACAAAATAAAAACTTTAGAGTTAAAATTGCAAATAACTTCTCAAATAAATATGAACTTAAAAATGGAATAATTAAGGAGACATACTCCAATATTCTTTAATATATATCTAAATGACATTTCAGAAATTTTTTCCTCAGAAATATTCATATATTTCATAGACTACATATGCAGATGACCTTATCTTCTGAACCATTCACACAGATCTTAATATAATAAATATAAAAATACAAAATACTCTTAATAAATTAGCAAATTATTGAAAAAAAGGGAATTTAAAAATATCATCGGAAAAATCAAAAATCACATATTTTCACAAAAGACATAAAATCACAAATGAAATAATTTAACTATATTGCTATTTTGATATGTAAATCGATTTCTTTTCAAAATGCTATAAAGTGAAAATGTTCTTATGGCATACAAATTCATTCTATATCACGCCTTGATGTTAATCTGACTGTAAATTTTAAAGTTGTTGGCACAGGAATAGCTTTTAGCTCTGTTTTAGGCGTGTAAAACATTGTTGAAACTGTTATTTTCATTAATAATTCAAAATTGTAAAATTATTTCAAAATGTGTAAAATTATTTCAAAATTGTAAGCACTTAAACTATTCTTTAGCCATAAAATCTCATTATATAATACGAGTTGATGAATATAAAGCATTATGTTGTCAATCTTAATGTAAAATCAAAAGTTATTTCACCTGATATAGCTTTTACCTGTGTTTTATGCGTAGGAACACTAATAAAATAACTATTTCGATAAATCGATTTTTTTCTAAATTCTACGCAGTGAAAATATTTTTAAAGCATTCAATGTCATTCTACATCACGCGCTGATGGAAATAGAGCATCATATTGTCACTCTGACTGTAAATTCAAAAGTTGTTGGCACACGAATAGCTTTTACATACCCGTGTAAAACAGCATTTAAACTGATATTTTTGTGAATAATTGAATATTTTCGACATTGTATCCAACTAAAGTATACTTTACCCGTAGAATCTCATTATATAATACGAGTTGATGAGTATAAAGCTTTGCGTTGTCAATCTCACTGTAAATTCAAAAGTTATTACATATGATTTGGCTGTTACTTGTGTTTTATAGGTGGAAAACAACGGTAAAACAGCTATGTTCTTACATAAATCGATTTTTTTCGAAACGCTATACATAGAAAATGTTTTTAAGGTATAGAAAGTCATTCTATATCACGCCTTGATGGGAAATATACCATCAGATTGTCACTCTGACTGTTAAATTCAAAATTTATTTGGCACAGGAATAGCTTTTAGCTGTTTTAGGCGTGGAAACAGCGTTCAAACCGATATTTTGGTGAACAAATTAATATTTTTAAAATTGTAAGCACCTAAACTATACTTTAGCCAAAAAATCTCATTATATGATACGAGGTGATGAATATAAATCATTAGGTTGTCAATCTGATTCTAAAACCAAAAGTTATTACACACGATGTACATCTTACATGTGTTTTATAGGTGGAAAACAGCGATAAAACAGCTATTCTGATAGATAAACAGTTTGTTTTTTCCAAAATGATATACAGTGGAGATGTTTTTAAGGCATATAAAGTCATTCTATATCACGCCTTGATGGGATATATATACCATCAGATTATTACTCGGAAATTCTATGCACCTAAGCTATACTTTGGCAATAGAATCTCATTATGTAATACGTGTTGATGAAAATAAAACATTTTTTCAAATTGACTGTAAATTCAAAAGTTACTACACATCATGTAGCTTTTACCTATATCAGGAACATGGAAAACTGCGCTAAAAGAGCTATTTTCATACATTAATAGATTTTTTTTTAAATTCTATGCACTGAACGTCTTTAAGGCATAGAGTGTCATTCTATATCGCGGCCTGATGGAAATGAATCATTCGATTGCCACTCTGTCTGTAAATTCAAAAGTTGTTGGCACAGGAATAGCTTTTAGCTCTGTTTCAGGCGTGCAAAACAGAATTCATACTGATATTTTCCTTAATAGTTGAATATTCCCGAAAGAGTATTCTCCTAAACTATACTTTAGCTATAGATTCTCATTACATAATACGAGTTGATGAATATAAAGCATTAGATTGTCAGTCTGACTGTAAATTCAAAAGTTATTGCACCCGATACAGCTGTTACCTGTGTTTTATAGGTGGAAAACAACGGTAGAACAGTTATTTTGATACATAAATTGATTTTTCTAAAATGCTACATAGCGAAAATGATTTTAAGGTATAGAAAGTCATTCTGTATCACGCCTTGATGGGAAATATTACAATCAGATTGTCACTCTGACTGTAAATTCAAGTTCTGTTTTAAGCGTTCAAACTGGTATTTTGATGAACAAATGAATATTTTTGAAATTGTAAACACCTAAGCTATACTTTATCAATAAAACCTCATTGCATAATACAAGTTGATGAATATAATGCATTATGTTGACAATCTGAGTGTAAAATCAAAAGTTATTACACACGATAACGTTTACTCTGTTTCATGAGTGGAAAACTGCGCTAAAAACAGTTATTTTCATACGTAAATAGATTTTTTTTCAAAATTCTATACACTGACAATGTTGTTAAGGCATAGAGTGTCATTCTATATCACGCGTTGATGGAAATAAAGCATCACATTGTCACTCTGCCTGTAAATTCAAAAGTGGTTGGCACAGGAATACATTTTAGCTCTGTTTTAGTCGTGCAAAACAGCGTTCATACTGATATTTTCGTAAATAGTTGAATATTCTCGAAGTTGTATGCAAAGTAAATTATACTTTTAGTCATAGAATCTCATTATATAATACGAGTTGGTGAATGTAAAGCACTAGGCTGTCAATCTGACTCTAAAATCAAAAGTTATTACCCACGATATAGCTTTTACCTATGTTTTATGCGTAGAAAACAATGATAAAAATAGTTATTTCGATACATAAATCGATTTGTTTCAAAAATCTATGCAACGAAAATATTTTTAAAGCATAGAATATTATTCCATATCACGCGCTGATGGAAATGAAGCATCATATTGTGATTCTGATTGTAAATTCAAAAGTTGTTGGCACAGGAGTATCTTTGACCTTGTTTCAGGCGTGTAAAACAGCATTTAAACTGATATTTTGGTGAATAAATTGAATATTTTCGAAATTGTAGCCATAGAATAAAATAAACACTGTAGCCATAGAATCTCATTATATAATACGAGTTTATGAATATAAGCATTATCTTGTCAATCTGACTGTAAGTTCAAAAGTTATTACACACGATATGGCTTTTATCAGTGTTTTATAGGTGGAAAACAGCGATAAAACAGCTATTTTGACATATAAATCGTTTCTTTTTCAAAATGATATACAGTGAAAATGTTTTTAAGGCATAGAAAGTAATTCTATATCACGCCTTCAAATTGAAAAGTTGTTGGCACAGAAATAGCTTTCAGCTCTGTTTTAGGCGTGCAAAGCAGCGTCCAAACTGATATTTTCGAAATTGCATGCCCCTAATCTATACTTTATTTTATTATAGATTCTCATTATATAATACGAGGTGATGAATATAAAGCACTAGGTTGTCAATCTGACTGTAAATTCAACCTTTATTACATACGAAATAGCTGTTTCCTGTGTTTTAGAGGTGGAAAATAGCGGTAAACCAGCTATTTTGATACATAAATCAATTTTTTTTCAAAATGCTGTACAGTTTTATATCACGCCTTCATGGGAAATAAACAATCAGATTGTCACTCTGACTGTGAATTCAAAAGTTGTTGACACAAAAGTAGCTTTTCGCTCTGATTTAAGTGTGTAAAATATTGTTGAAACTGATAAACTGACTTAATAATTCAATATTTTCGAAATTCTATGTATCTACCCTATACTTTAGCAATAGAATCTCATATAATACGTGTTGATGAAAATAAAACAACATGTTTTCAATTTGACTGTAAATTCAAAAGTTATTAGACATTATGTTTCCTATGTCATGAGCGTGGATAACAGCGGAAAAAGAGCTATTTTCATACATTAATAAATTTTTTCAAAAATTCTATACACTGACAATGTTTTTAAGCCATAGAGTGTCATTCTATATCACGTCTTGATGGAAATTAATCATCCGATTATCACTGTCTGTAAATTCAAACGTTGTTGGCACAGGAATAGCTCTGTTTCAGGCGTGCAAATCAACGTTCATACTGATATTTTCCTTAATAGTTGAATATTCTCGAAATAGTATGCACCTAAACTATACTTTAGCTATAGATTCTCATTATATAATACGAGTTGATGAATATAAAGCATTAGCTTGTCAGTCAGACTGTAAATTCAAAAGTTATTACTCAGCATACAGCTGTTACCTGTGTTTTACAGGCGAAAAACAACAGTAAAACAGCTATAATCGATTTTTTTCAAAATTCTATACACTGAAAATGTTTTTAAAGCATAGAGTGTCATTCTATATCACACCTTGATGGGAGATATATTATGAGATTGGCACTCGGACTGTAAAATGAAAAGTTGTTCGCTCAGGAATAGATTTCAGCTCTGTTTTATGCGTGGAAAATAGCGTTCAAATTGATATTTTGTTGAATAAATGAATATTTTCGAAATTTTTGGCACCTAAAATTATACTTTAACCATAGAATCTCATTATATGATACGAGTTGTTCTGAGTGTAAAATCTGAGTGTAAAATCAAAAGTTATTACACACGATATAGCTGTTACCTGTGTTTTATAGGTGGAAAACAGCGGGAAAACACCTATTTTGATACATAAATCGATTTTTTCAAGATGATATACTTTGAAGATATTTTTAAGGCTTACAAAGTCATTCTATATCACGCCTTCATTGGAGATATACCATCAGATTGTCAATCGGACTGCAAATTCAAAAGTTGTTGTCGGACAAATAGTTTTAGCACTGTTTTAGACGTCTCAAACATTGTTCAAACTGATATTTTCGTGAATAATTGAATATTTTCGAAATTTTATACACCTATACAATACTTTAGCAATATAATCTCAATATATAATACGTGTTGCCACAGGAATAGCTTTTAGCTGTGTTTTAGGCGGGAATTTAGGCGAAAATAAAACAAGATTTTGTCAATATGACTGTAAATTCAAAAGTTATTTTTGCTATCTGATGCTAAAGCATTTAGGTATCTGATGTGCGTGCAAAACAGCGCTAAACACTGAAATACATAAATAAATGTTTTTCAAAATTCCACACACTGACAATGTTTTTAAGGCACAGAGTGTCATTCTATATGACATCTTGATGAGAGATATACCATGTAATTGGCACTCGGACTATAAAATCAAAAGTTTTTGGCGCAGGAATAGCTTTTAGCTGTTTCAGGTGTAAAAAATATTGTTCAAACAGATATTTTCGTGAATAATTGAATATTTTCAAAATTCTACGCTACTAAACTATACTTCAGCAATAGAATCTCATTATGTAACACGTGTTGATGAAAATAAAGCAACATTTTGTCAATTTGACTGTAAATTCAAAAGTTTTTATTTTTCCTATATGATGTAAACCGCTAAAACCGCTATTTGCATACAGAAATAGATGTTTTTCAAAATTCTATACATTGACAATGTTTTTAACGCATATAAAGTGTCATTCTATATCAACCCTTGATAGGAAATATACCATCGCATTGTCACTGACTGCAAATTTAAAAGTTTTGGCAAAGGAATAGGTTTCAGCTGTTTTCCGCGTGCATAACAGCGTTGAAACTGATATTTTCGTGAATAAATGAATATTTTTGAAATTGTAATCACCTGAACCATACTTTAGCCAGAGAATCTCATTATATAGTACAAGTTGATAAATAAAAAGCTTTATGTTTTCAATCTGACAGTAAAATCAAAAGTTATTACACACGATGTAGCTGTTACCTCTGTTTTATAGGTGGAATACAGCGGAAAAACAGGTATTTTGATATATATCGATTTTTTCCAAAAAGGAATACAGTGAAAATGTTTTTAAGGCATAGAAAATGATTCTATATCACGCCTTCATTGGAAATATACCATCAGATTATCACTCTGACTGTAAATTCAAAAGCTGTTGGCACAGGAATAGCTTTTAGCTCTGTTTCTGGCGTGTGAAACATTGTTCAAACTGATGTTATCGTGAATAATTGATGAATATAAAGTATATTTATTATGTTGTCAATCTGATTTTAAAATCAAAAGTTATTACAGACTATGTATCTGTTTGTTACCTGTGCTTTATAGGTGGAAAACAGCGGGATAACAGCTATTTTGATACACAAATCGATTTTTTCAAAATGTTATACAGCGAAAATCACTCTGACTGGAAATTCAAAAGTTGTTGCCACAGCAATTCTTTCAGCCGTGTTTTTGACGTGCAAAACATCTGACTGTAAATTCAAAATTTATTACCCCACGACATAGCTTTTACCTGTGTTTTATAGGTGGAAAACAGCGGTAAAAACTGCTATTTAGGATACATAAATAGTATTTTTTGTCAAAATGCTATAAAAAGTCATTCTATATCACGCTTTGATAGGAAATATACCATCAGATTCTGACTCTGACTGTAAATTCAAAAGTTGCTGGCACAGAAATAGCCTTCAGCTCGTTTTTTCGCGTGCTAAACAGCGTTCAAACTAATGTATTGGTGAATAATTGATTATTTTCGAAATTGCATCCAACTAAACTATACTTTAACCATAGAATCTCATTATGTAATACGAGTTCATGAATATAAAACATTACATTGTCAATCTGTCTTTAAATTCAAAAGTTATTACACACGATGTAGCTGTTAACTCCGTTTTATAGGTAGAAAACAGCGGGGAAAACAGCTATTTTGTTATATAAATCGTTTTTTTTTTTTCCCAAATGCTATACAGTAAAAATATTTTTAAGGCATAGCACGCCTTGATGGGAGATATACCAACAGATTGTCACTCTGACTGTAAATTCAAAAGTCGTTGGCTCAGGAATAGCTTAAAACAAAATCAAACTGATATTTTCGGGAGCAATTGAATATTTTCGAAATTCTATGCACCTAAACTATACTTTAGCCATAGAATCTCATTATATGGTACGAGTTGATGAAAATAAAACAACATTTAGTCACTGTAAACTCAAAAGTTTTTTTCACACTAAATATCATTCACCTGTGTTTTATAGGTGGAAAACAGCGGTAAAACAGCTATTTTGATATATAAATCGATTTTTTTTCAGAATTCTATACAGTGACAATGTTTTTGAGGCATAAAGTGTCATTCTATATCACGATTTGATGGAAATAAATCATCCAAATGTCACTCGGACTGTAAATTCAAAAGTTGCTGGCAAAGGAATAGCTTTTACCTTTGTTTTAGGCGTGTAAAACAGCATCAAACTTATTTTTTGGTGAATAATTGAATATTCTCGTAATCGTATCCAAATAACTATACTTTAGTCATAGAATCTCATTACATAATACGAGTGATGAATATTAAGCATTAAGTTTCCAATCTGAATGTAAAATGAAAAGTTATTACACACACAATGTAGCTGTTACCTGTGTTTTATAGTTGAAAAACAGCGGTAAAACAGCTATTTTGATATATTAGTCGATTTTTTTCAAAATGCTATACAGTGAAAATGTTTTTAATGCATAGAGTGTCATTCTATATCACACGATCAGATTGTCCCTCGGCCTGTAAATTCAAAAGTTGTTGGCACAGGAATAGCTTTTAGCTGTGTTTTAGGGGTGTAAAACAGCGCTCAAACTAATGTTTTCGTCAATAATTCGATATTTTCGAAATTGTATGCACCTAAACTGTACTTTAGCCATAGATTCTCATTATATAATACGGGTTGATGAATATAAAGTATTATGTTGCCAATCTGACTGTAAATTCAAAAGTTATTACCTACGAGTTTACCTGTGTTTATACTTTTACTTGTGTTTTATAGGTGGAAAACAGCGGAAAACAGCTATTTTAATACATAAATCGATTTTTTTTTTCAAAATGCTATACAGTGAAAATGTTTCTAAAGCATAGAAAGTAATTCTATATCACACCTTGAAAGGAAATGTACCATCAGATTGTCACTCTGACTGGAAATTCAAAAGTTGTTGCCACAGGAATATCTTTCAGCTCTGTTTTAGACGTGCAAAACATCTGACTGTAAATTCAAAATTTATTACACACGACATAGCTTTTACTTGTGTTTTATATGTGGAAAACAGCGGTAAAACAGCTATTTTGATAAATAAATCGGTTTTTTTTTTTTTTTCAAAATGCAATACAGTGGAAATATTTTTATGGCATAGCAAGTCAATCTACATCACACCTTGATGGGAGATATACCATCAGATTGTCACTCTGACTGTAAATTCAAAAGTTGTTGGCTCAGAAATAGCTTTTAGCTCTGTTTTAGGTGTTTACACGCCTAGAACAAAATCAAACTGATATTTTCGTGAATAATGAATATTTTCGAAATTCTATGCACCTAAACTATACTTTAGCCATAGAATTTCATTATATAATACGAGTTGATGAAAATAAAACAACATTTTGTCAATATGACTGTAAACTCAAAAGTTATTTCACACTAAATATCATTACTGTGTGTTATAGGTGGAAAACAGCGGTGAAACAGCTATTTTGATATATAAATCGATGTTTTTTGAAAATTCTATACAGTGACAATGATTTTGAGGCATAGAGTGTCATTCTATATCACGCTTTGATGGAAATAAATCATCCAAATGTTACTCTGACTGTAAATTCAAAAGTTGCTGGCAAAGGAATAGCTTTTACCTTTGCTTTAGGCGTGTAAAACATCATTCAAACTGATTGTTTGGTGAATAATTGAATATTTTCGTAATCGTATCCAAACAAACTTTACTTTAGCCATAGAATCTCATTACATAATAGGAGTTGATGAATATTAAGCATTACGTTTCCAATCTGAGTGTAAAATCAAAAGCTACACACACGATGTAGTTGTTACGTATGTTTTATAGGTGACAAACAGCGGTAAAACAGCAATTTAGATATATTAATCGATTTTTTTCAAAACGCTATACAGCGTATAATGTTTTTATTGCACAGAGTGTGATTCTATATCACACCATCAGATTGTCACTCGGACTGTAAATTCAAAAGTTGTTGGCACAGGAATAGCTTTTAGCTCTGTTTGAGGCGTGTAAAACATTGTTCAAACTGATATTTTCGTGAATTATTCAATATGTTCGAAATTCTATGCACCTAAACCATACCTTATAGCCATAGAATCTCATTATATAGTACGAGTTGATAAATATAAAGCATTATGTTGTCAATCTGACAGTAAAATCAAAAGTTATCACACACGAAGTGGCACCTGTGTCGTTGTAAGTGAAAAACAGCGGTAAAACAACTATTTTGCGTTACAAATCGTTTTTTTTTTTTTCAAAATGCTATACAGTGAAAATGTTTTTGAGGCAGAGAAAGTCATTCTATATCACGCCTTTATGTATCAATCTGATATACCATCAGATTATCACTCGGACTGTAAATTCAAATTTGTTGGCACAAGGAAGAGCTTTTAATTCTGTTTTAGGCGTGTAAAACATTGTTCAATCTGATATTTTCGTGAATAATTCAATGTTTTCGAAATTCTATGCATCTAAACTATACTCTAGCAATAGAATCTCATTATATAACACGTGTCGATGAAAATAAAGCAACATTTTTTCACTTTTATGGTAAATTCAAAAGATATTACACATCATATAGCTTTTACCTGTGTGATGTGGGTGGAGCGCTAAAACCGCTATTTTCATTCATAAATCGATGTTTTTCAAAATTCTATACAGTGAGAATATTATTAAGGCATAGAAAGTCATTCTATATCAAGCCTTGATAAGAAATATACCATCAGATTGTTACTCTGACTGTAAATTTAAAAGTTGTTTCACCGGAATAGCTTTCAGCGCCGTTTTACGCGTGCAAAACAAACTAATATATTGGTGAATAATTGAATATTGTCGAAATTGTATCCAACTGAACTATACTTTAGCCATAGAATCTCATTTCATAATACGAGTTGATGAATACAAACCATTAGTTGTCAGTTCCTAGATATCGAATTATACACGAAAATGTGTGCCAAAAACTTTTCAATTTACAGTCAGAGTGACAATGTGATGGTTTATTTCCATCAAGGCATGATAGAGAATGATGTTCTATGCGTTGAAATCATTATAACTGCATAGAATTTTGAAAAAAATGTCGATTTTTTTTGTGAAACGTGCTGGTTTACCGCTGTTTTCCACCTATAAAACACAGGGAAAAAGCTATATGTTGGGTAATAACTTTTGAATTTACAGTGGGATTGACAACATAATTCTTTATATTCAACAATTCGTATTATGTAATGAGATTCTATTTCTAAAGTACAGTTTAGAGGCATACAATTTCGAAACTATCGAATTATTCACAAAAATATCAGTCTGAACGCTGTTTTACACACCGAAAACAGCTAACAGCTATTCCTGTGCGAATAACTTTTGAATTTACAATCAGAGTAGCAAACTAATGGTATATTTCCCATCAAGGCGTGATATAAAATGCCTTAAAAATAATTTCACTTTACAGCATTTAAAAAAAATCGATTTGTATCTGAAAATAGCTGTTTTACCGCTGTTTTCCACCAATAAAACACCGGTAAAAGATATGTCATTTGTAATAACTTTTGAATTTACCAACAGATTCACAACCTAACGCTTCATATTCCTCAACTCGTATTACATAATGAGATTCTATGGCTAAAGCATAGTTTAGTTTGGTACAAATTCGAAAATATTCAATTATTCACCAATATATTCCTTTGAACGCTATTTTGCACGTCAAAAACAGAGCTAAAAGCTGTTCCTGTGACAATAACTTTTGAATTTCCAGAGAGAGTCACAATCTGAAGGTATATTTCCTATCAAGGCGTGATATAGAGTGACTTTGTATGCCTTAAAAACATTTTCACTCATTAGCATTTTGAAATTAAACGTTTTATGTATCAAAATCACTGTTTTACCGTTGTTTACCAAATATAAAACACACGTAACAGCTATATATTGTGTAATAAACGTTTGAATTTACAGTCAGATTGACAACCTACTGTTTTATATTCATCAACTTGTATTATACAATGAGAATCTATGGATAAAGTACAGTTTAGGTCAATACAATTTCGAAAATATCGAATATCGCTGTTTTACACGCCTAAAACAGAGCTAAAACAGTGCCAACAACATTTGAATTTACAGTCAGATTTATTCAGTCATTGTTTATTTCCCATCAAGGCGTGATATAGAATGACTTTCTATGCCTTAAAAACTTTATCACTGTATAGAAGTTTGAAAAATATCCATTTAAATATCAAAATAGCTGTTTTACCGCTGTTTTCAATATGTAAAACACAGCTAAGAGCTATATCACGGAGGGATCTGACAACACCGAAGTTGTAAGTCGTTTGCGCTTTTTTCTAATTCGTAAATTTTTTATTTTTCTTTGGATCAAAATATTTTTATTTGTCGATGATAAATAATCAGCGAATATGATGCGAGCAATTCACATTCAAAATGAGCTGTGGAACTGATTACTAAGTGTCTTAATTGGTACTAAGCTAATTCAGTTAGACTTAAGATTGTCTAACCGTGTGATGTAATTCTTTGCTCACCTTAACGGTAGTTTGGATTTTTGGATTGAACGTTAGAACTTGAAAAAAGTCCGTTAACCACAGTTGATGCGGTTGATTTTGAAATGTGCTGTGTGTCTAATTTGATAGTAAAGTAATTAAAGTCAGTTTTTATCTTTAATTTTACTTCAAAGTGATTATATCTTCAATTTCTATAGTTTGTTAAGCATTTTTGAAGTAAGCAAAGTATATTAAGCTATTTTGCACTCATAAAATGACCAACGGAATGAGGAAAAAGAAATCACCGATTAATATGAAAATAATAGTTAGAAAGTCGAAAATGTATCAGCATACAAAGAACCGTGATAAAGAACCCAAAGAAATTTCCATTTTAGAGAAGGACTGGATTGTTTCGACTCACTCTGTGATGTCACCAACAAAGTCAATAGAAGACAACTCACAACCAAAGAACATTTCTACTACTGATCAAGAAAAACCAGAAAAGGAAAACTTACAGGTAAATTCTGACAAAAATATAATACCTATAAATGAAAGCACTGAAAGGAGAGCTATGCACCAATCCCCTGTGATGATGCATAGAACCGGCCAGTGCTAGCACCTAATGTCCGACCCCGCCTTCTCGTGCTGCGGACCGTTAGTAACTTTCAAAAGAGATACTCTTTTGTGGAAGTGAACGGAAAGGGAGGGCTGCCAGATTAGTGTGGCCTACTGATCTGGACAACTATGGCTACTTTTCCTTTTTTTCTACCCTGCTGAGGAGTGGTCAACTACACGGGTCCTGTTGCTGACATAAAAACCCACTGGACTGGAGATATATGGCTCTGAGCTTGATTATGGATCCTGATTTTGCTGCACTGGTGGGCTTCTGTGGAGGGAAATCTTCCGCTGTGTTATCTATTTGTTTGTGGGTTGACAGCCCCAAGTGAATAGATTCACAGGTTATGTTTATCAGCTGGTGGATAATCCTGAGCAGAGGTCATCGCAGTCACCTGAACTCTTTGCTTCTATTGGCATCTTCAAATTCTACGTTGGAGGAAGTCTTCCAGTGTAGATGGCTTCAGCCTTTAAGGGTGGTGGAACGGGTCTTTGCCCCATGTCTGCGATTAGGGGGCTGTTTGATATTGTCGGCATTCCCTCTCCCAATAAACATAGTTTCTTTATAAACATCCCACTAACCATTTTCTCTCCATAGGTAGTTGGAATGTGAGGACTCTGCACAGAGCTTTTTCTCTTGATGTCCTCACACAAGAATTCCACCGTTATAATTTAGATATTCTCGGCTTGCAAGAGACCAGATGGACTGATAAAGGTCAGATTCTTAAAAATAATCTTAAATTTCTCTTTTCAGGGAGGGACGACAATAAGCATCACCAATGCGTGGGTCTGCTTCTCAGCAGACACGCTAGCGATGCTCTTCTAGGATATGAGTGCATTAATGAAAGGTTTCTTACAGCAAAATTTCACACAAGCATTAAAGACTTGAATGTTATCTGCTGCTATGCCCCCACTGAGGATGCCGATGAGGATCAGAAGGATAGGTTTTTTGAACAACTTCAGGATATTTTGAATTCAGTCAAGAAAGGACTTCTTGTTCTTGGTGACTTCAATGCCAAAGTTGGTACTGACTCTGCCCTTTGGGGAGGAGTAATAGGACCTTTTGTATTGGTAGCTGCAATGGCAATGGGCAACGTCTCCTACAGGTAAGTAAACTCAATGGATTCAGAATAACTAACACATATTACAAACACCGCGACATACATAAGTACACATGGGTTTCACCTGATGGGCTGCATAAGAATATGATTGATTACATATTAATTGACAGCAAATGGGCTAGTTCTGTTAGGAATACCAGGGCATATAGGGCAGCTGAAATTGGATCTGACCATTACCTTGTTAAAAGTGTGTTGCAACTTAAACTTAAAAAGTGTTGTGCTAGGGTTAAAAAATTTACTTTTAATACTGAAGCTCTGAAAGATCCAGTTATAGCCAAAGCTTACCATGATAGGTTACTTAGTCATTATGACAGTCATGGTTTGCTTACTACTGAAGTTGAGGAAGAATAGGATCATTTTAAACAGGCTTTTTTGGACACTAACAGTACTCTTTTAGGAAAAAAGGAGCAGAAGAGGTAGAATTATCTGAGTGATAAGGCACTTGAGCTTATTTCGGAAAGAAAGAATTGCAGGAATGTCCTTAATCAATACCCTACCAGTACTAATAGAAAGCATTACAGAGAACTTAATAAATGTGTAAAAGATCAGTTAGCTGCTGATAAGAATCTTTGGCTTGATGGTTTGGCTGACAAAGCCGAGGAAGCAGTTAGACAACACAACAACAGAGAGCTGTACCAGACAGTTAATGTTTTGTGTAGTAGAAAATGGACAGGCATACAAGGATTGAAGGATAAACAAGGTAAGGTTATAGAAGGGGAGGATTCTGTCATGGCTAGATGGGCTGAGCATTTCAGTGATGTTCTAAACAATGTAGTTAGTTCTACTCCCATTGTTTGCAATGACGATAGATGCATTGGTGGCTTTAATGTTGGCCCTATAACACAATCTGAAGTTATTTTGGCTGTTTCTAAACTTAAACTTCATAAATCCCCTGGGGTAGATGAAATTACTACGGAAATGCTTAGAGCTGGGAATGTTTCGGTTACCACTTAGATGACTGAAATTCTGAATATCTTTTATGATAAAGGCATGGTTCCTAAGCATTTTACCAGAGCTATTGTTATCCCTATTTTCAAAAAAGGTGTACTGATCGTTATAATTTGTGGTTGATTGTGAAATCATATGGTTTACCAGACAAGTTAGTTAACATTATGAAAGCTCTCTATAATAACACTGAGTCGTGTGTGAGAGTTGGTAAGGCTTGTAGCAATTGGTTTAGCATTACTTCTGGTGTTCGACAAGGTGCATTTTGTCTCCTTTTCTCTTTAGCTTGGTTATTGATTATGTTATGCGAAATTCACTTCAAGGGAAAGATTTTGGGCTGGAGAATACGAAAATTTCTGATTTAGATTATGCTGATGATTTAGCCCTTTTGGCAAGTGATGTTGATGAGATGAACTCTTTCATTCGAGCTGTTGATGAGACTGGTAATAGAGTAGGTTTGGTTATAAACAGAGAGAAAACTAAAGTGATGAAAATTGGTCAGGCAGGCTGTGATTCAGTTAATCTGAATGGTTGCAGTCTTGAGCAGGTGTCACAGTTTAATTATCTTGGGAGCTATGTAACAGATAATGGTGATGTGCGGCATGAGATTAACAGACGAATAGGGATTGCTGCCGGTACTTTTAAGAACCTATGGAGATTGTGGAGAAATAGGCGTATACACCTAAAGACTAAAACTAGAGTGTATAATAGTTTCGTTCTTTCTAGGGTTAGTTATGGTAGTGAAACGTCGACACTTTGTAAACAAGATAACAGGAAACTAGATGCTTTTGATTCCAGATGCTTACGCAGTATCTTGGGCATTAGGTGGTTCAACTTTGTAACTAATGATTGGTTAACTAATAATTAGGCAAAGGAGTTTGCAACCTCCTTTAAGCAGCATAATGTGCAGAGAGAGACTCCTTTGGTTTGGCCATGTTGCCCGTATGAATAATTATAGATTGGCGAATAGGGTTATGAACAGTGTGCCTAAAGGCCTCAGAAAGAAGGGGAGACCTAGGATGCGGTGGGCAGACAATGTCAAACATGACCTTGTTAGAATTGGTGTTCAGTGGCCAGATGCAGTAGATGTAGCTCAGGATAGACTTGCTTGGAGAACTAAATTGCACGGTCTGGTTGGACCTCCGTAGCCCATGGCTGCTTGAGGATGATGATGATGATGATGATTAGTGATTACAGGAATTAAAGATGACATAAGTTCTCTTGATATTCGAAAAGTAACTTCATTTTTTATGGTTTATTGGGAGCGCATATCACTGGAAAATTTATGTCGTTTAGACGTCTGCTTTTATTTCCTAAAAACTGAACTCAACAAAGAAAAATTCTTGAAATCAATGACTTATTATCTGTACCAACAAAAACTGAATTTACCAAATTCATAAAATCTTTAGGAACAATCATTGGTGTACCTGTTAACATAAATGATGATGAGTTACTTGATATTTTATCCGACCACAAGGTATTAAGTCTTCGCTGAATGATTCATTTTGACAAACAAGCTATTTCTAGAAAAGATTCTAACGGCGCAAGAACACATAAAGTAGTTCTTGAATTTGAGGGCGAGAACTTGCCTCTTAATGTGTATACCAACTTTAACAGACATAATATCAAAAGTTACACTATACCCCCAAATCTATGTCCACGCTGTTATAATTTCAGACATGCAGTTTCAACTTGCAAAGGGCGACAAACTTGTAAACGCTGTGGTGGTAAACACAAACCAAAGACAGTGTACTTCCAAGACTCTTAGATGCCCAAACTGTTCAGGATCGCATCCAGCGACCTGGGCTGGTTATGTCATTCGGATAATAACCTGTAAAGCAAGAGAAATTCAGTTAGCTCAAGGAATTAACTTCCAAGCAAAGAATCATTTATTAAAGCAAAAATTCAGTTAGCTCAAGGAATTAACTTCCAAGCAAAGAAGCATTCATTTAAGAAAAAATTAAGATAAATGTTCTTAAAGGGTTTAGAAATACTGAAACTTTTGTCCTCAATGACGATCAAACTGAGGAAAAATCTGCAGATTACACTAAGATTCAAACTCATGCTTATGAGGACCATAGAGAGAGAGCTTCGTCGATAAATTCCAAACGGACCTGACAGAGAACTATCCTGCAATACCATCTACTTCAAATGACTTTCCGCTAAAGGACATTTCTGAAACTCAACAAAAGAAAGGCACAGGCTATGCTTGTATGGTTAAAAAAAAATTTTCAGGAGCAAAGAATTCAAGTAAAAACATTTAAAAAAAATCTATTAATGCAAAAGCTTCAACTTCAAGTCGAACCGAAACTACTGATATAATTCGACAAAGAATATGGATTCTAAAGGCCAAATTAGCGGACTACTAATCAAACTTTTGGACTACTTACTTCCTAGTGGACCGGAATTAAACTTAATTAAAGACATTCTACTATCATATCTACATTGCAGTCCATGGACAATAGAGCGATCATTCTACAATGGAACTGTAGAAGTTTATTAAATAAGAAGTTTATAATAATAATATTAAATATTCAAATTATGTGTCTACAGGAATCTCAAACAAACAAGGTACCAAAATTTAGTAATTTCATAGCACATAAACAAAAAACTAGTGAAAATACCAGGGGAATATTAACTTATATACATTGAAACCAACCTCAAAACAGAATAAATATAGACATAGTACATAATAAATTAGAAGTAATTATTATACAAACTAAAATTAATATAACTACTTATATCATGAATATCTACAATGCTGGAGTATGCATAAAATATAATCAATATTTAAAACTAATTGAAAACTTAAAATTATGAAATAATAATATGTGGTGATTTAAACACACATAATAGAATGTGGTTCTCATACAGAAATGAACACAAAAGCACCCACTTGGTAAAATCCATTGAAAATAATAATTTAATAATTTCAAATAATGAACACAAAACACTGTAATTGATTTATCCATTTGCTCTAATAAAATCGTAAAAGAAATACAATGGCACATATTAGAAGACAATTATGATAGTGATCATTTCCTATCTTTATTTATTTTAAAAATTATAAAATATTTTTAAAAATTTTAAAAATTATAAAAGCACAAAACCTAATATAAAAATAACAAATTGAAAGAACTTCAAACAAGACATTCAAAATAAGGAATTAATAAATGATAAATGTGGTTATATAGAATTAACAGAATTTTTAAATAACAAAAAAAAATACTATCACTATTACTAAAAATATACCCAAAAATAATATATACACAATATTTGTAAATAAATTAATAGAAATAAAATATTTATTAGAAAGGAAAATGAACAGGAAAAAAACATTTAAAGATGCCCAAAACTTTAACAGAATAAATAAAGCTATCTCAAAAAAAAATAAAAAATTTAGAGAAACTTAATTGGAGAAAATTCACCGAATGCTTAACACCTCATACAACCATTAAAACTGTGGAAAATGTATAAAATATTATACACTAATACTACCCCAAACAATCCAGTTCAAACATATGCAACTAAGAATAATAAAACATTAAAAGAAACAACATAAGACAGCACAATTTTACATTAATTCAGAATTCAAATATGACAATAAAATAGATAAAATTGTTAAAAATTCAAATATCTTTCACAAATTTTTTCATTGTAACTCAACTAATTATTTCAACCTTTCCTTTACATTTCACGAATTGAAAATTGTTCTAAAAACTCTCAAACAAAATACCACACCAGGCCCTGACGAAATTATTAATAAACTGCTTAAGAATTTAACACATAAAATGGTTAACTAAACTTTTAGAAGCCTTCAATACGTTTTGGTCTCAAAAATGCTACCCTGAATCATGGCTAGACAATTTTATGATATTCACAAAAAATGAACATAAACCTGCTGATGATCTAAAATCGTATCGACCCATTTGTCTTAGCTCAAACATGCTCAAACTGTTTGAAAAGTTAGTCTTTAATAGACTTAACTGGCATTTTGAAAACCATAACTTATTTGATTTTAACTTCTTTGGTTTTAGACTAGGACCCTCCACTAAGGATTTATTATTGAATATTATCTCAGACACTGAATTTGCAATTAAAATGGTTTTTTCCTTGTTGCAATTGTACTAGATTTAGAAAAGGCTTTTGATACAATCTCACACCAAGGATTATTAGCTAAAATTATAAAATTTAAAATTTCTGGCAAAATGTATCACTTTTTCTCTCATATAATACAAAATAAAAACTTCAGAGTTAAAATTGCAAATAACGTCTCAAATAGATATGAACTTAGAAATGGAATAATTCAAGGAGACATACTTTCTCTAATATTCTTTAATATATATCTAAATGACATCTCAGAAATTTTTTCCTCAGAAATATTCATATATTTCATAGACTACATATGCAGATGACCTTATCTTCTGGACTATTCACACAGATCTTAATATAATAAACACAAAAATACAAAATACTCTTAATAAATTAGTAAATTATTGTAAAAAATGGAATTTAAAAATATCATCGGAAAAATCAAGCTTCTGTGGAGGGAAATCTTCCGCTGTGTTATCTGTTTGTTTGTGGGTTGACAGCCCCAAGTGAATAGATTCACAGGATATGTTTATCAGCTGGTGGATAATCCTGAGCAGAGGTCATCGCAGTCGCCTGAACTCTTTGGCATCTTCAAATTCTACGTTGGAGGAAGTCTTCCAGTGTAGATGGCTTCAGCCTTTAAGGGTGGGGGAACGGGTCTTTGCCCCATGTCTGCGATTAGGGGGTTGTTTGATATTGTCGGCATTCCCTCTCTCAATAAACATAGTTTCTTTAAACATCCCACTAACCATTTTCTCTCCATAGGTAGTTGGAATGTGGACTCTGCACAGAGCTTTTTCTCTTGTTGTCCTCACACAAGAATTCCACCATTATAATTTAGATATTCTCGGCTTGCAAGAGACCAGATGGACAGATAAAGGTCAGATTCTTAAATATAATCTTGAATTTCTCTTTTCAGGGAGGGACGACAATAAGCATCACCAAAGCGGGGGGTCTGCTTCTCAGGAGACACGCTAATGATGCTCTTCTAGGATATGAGTGCATTAATGAAAGGTTTCTTACAGCAAAATTTCAGACAAGCGTTAAAGACTTGAATATTATCTACTGTTATACCCCTACTGAGGATGACGATGAGGATGAGAAGGATAGGTTTATGAACAACTTCAGGATATTTTGAATTCTGTCAAGAAAGGAGATATTACCCTTGTTCTAGGTGACTTCAATGCCAAGTTGGTACTGACCCTGATCTTTGCGGAGGGGTGATAGGCCCTTTTGGTACCGGTAGCTGCAATGGCAATGGGCAACGTCTCCTACAGGTAAGTAAACTCAATGGTTTCAAAATAACTAACACTTATTACAAACACCGCGACATACATAAGTACACATGGGTTTCACCCGATGGGCTGCATAAGAATATGATTGATTACATATTAATTAACAGCAAATGGACTAGTTCTGTTAGGAATACCAGGTCATATAGGGGAGCTGAAATTGGATCTGACCATTATCTTGTTAAAAATGTCTTGCAACTTAAACTTAAAAAGTGTTGTGCTAAGGTTAAAAATTTTGCTTTTAATACTGAAGCTCTGAAAGACCCAGTTATAGCCAAAGCTTACCATGATAGGTTACTTAGTCATTATGACAGTATTAGTATGCTTACTACTGAAGTTGTGGAAGAATGGGATCATTTTAAACAGGTTTTTTTGGACACTAACAGTACTCTTTTAGGAAAAAAGGAGCAGAAGAGACAGAATTATCTGAGTGATAGGGCACTTGAGCTTATTTCGGAAAGAAGGAACTGAAGGAATGTTCTTAATCAATACCCTACTAGTCCTAATAGAAATCATTACAGATACTTAATAAACGTGTAAAAGATCAGTTAGCTGCTGATAAGAATCTTTGGCTTGATGGTTTGGCTGACAAAGCCGAGGAAGCAGTTAGACAGCACAACAGCAGAGAGCTGTACCAGATAGTTAATGTTTTGTGTGGTAGAAAACGGACAGGTATACAGGGATTGAAGGATAAACAAGGTAAGGTTATAGAAGGTGAGGATTCTGTCATGGCTAGGTGGGCTGAGTATTTCAGTGATGTTCTAAACAATGCAGTTAGTTCTATTCCCATTGTTTGCAATGATGATAGATGCATTGGTGGCTTTAATGTTGGCCCTATAACACAATCTGAAGTTATTTTGGCTACATCTAAACTTAAACTTCATAAATCCCAAGGGGTAGATAAAATTACTATGGAAATGCTTAGAGCTCGGAATGCTTCGGTTACCACTTTTATGACTGCAATTTTAAATATCTTTTATGATAAAGGCATAGTTCTTAAGGATTTTACCAGAGCTATTATTATCCCTATTTTCAAAAAAGGTGATCGCAGTTCTTGTGATAACTATAGGGAGTATCAGCCTACTCCCTGTTCCAGGTAAAGTTCTTTCCATGATTGCGCTTAATAGAATTAAGAATCTGGTTGACAGTCAATTGCGTGATGAGCAATGTGGATTCAGAAGTGGTAGGGGATGTGTGGATGAGATATTTTCACTTAGGCAGATTCTTGAAAAATGTTTAGAGTTTCAGAAACCTTTGGTTGCTAGCTTTGTTGATTTCAAAAAGGCTTTCGTTTTTGTGGTTGATTGTGAGATCATATGGTATACCAGACAAGTAAATAAGACATAATGAAAGCTCTCTATAATAACACTGAGTCGTGTGAGAGATTTGGTAAGGCTTGTTAGCAAATGGTTCAGCATTACTACCAGAAGTTAATGTTTTGTGTGGTAGAAAACGGACAGGTATACAGGGATTGAAGGATAAACAAGGTAAGGTTATAGAAGGTGAACACCAGAGTTCGACAAGGGTGCATTTTGTCTCCTTTTCTCTTTAGCTTGGTTATTGATTATGTTATGCGAGATTCACTTCAAAGGAAAGATTTTGGCCTTAAATGGACTGGAGATACGAAAATTTCTGATTTAGATTATGCTGATGATTTAGCCCTTTTGGCAAATGATGTTGATGAGATGAACTCTTTCATTCGAGCTGTTGATGAAACTGATAGTAGAGTAGGTTTGGTTATAAACAGAGAGAAAACTAAAGTGATAAAAATTGGTCAGGCAAGCTGTGATTCAGTTAAATATGAATGGTTGCAGTCTTGAGCAGGTGTCACAATTTAATTACCATGGGAGCTATGTAACAGATAATGGTGATGTGCGGCATGAGATTAACTGATGAATAGGGATTACTGCCGGGGACTTTTAAGAATCTTATTACACATCATAATGCTTTTTCCTGTGTGTTGTGCGTGGAGAACAGCGCTGAAATAGCTCTTTTCATACATAAATGTATGGTATACAGTGAAAATGTTTTTAAGGCATAGAAAGTCATTCTACATCACGCCTTGATGGGAGATATACCATCAGATTGTCACTCGGACTGTAAACTCAAAAGTTGTTGCCACAGGAATAGCTTTTAGCTCTGTTTTATACGTGTAAAACATTGTTCAAACTGATATTATCGTGCATAATTGAATATTTTTGAAATTCTATGCACCTAATCTATACTTTAGCAGTAGAATCGCATTACATAATAGGTGTTGATAAAAATAAAACAGGATTTTGTCAATATGACTGTAAATTCAAAACTTATTTTAGCTGTGTGATGCCTCTGACGCTAAAGCATTTAGCTATCTGATATGCGTGGAAAACAGCGCTAACACTGCAATATTCATACATAAATAGATGTTTTTCAAAATTCTACACACTGACAATGTTTTTAAGGCATAGAGTGTCATTCTATATCACAACTTGATGGGAGATATACCATGTGATTGGCACTCTGACTATAAAATCAAAAGTTATTGGTGCTGGAATAGCTTTCAGCTCTGTTTTAGGCGTATAAAATATTGTTCAAACTGATATTTTCGTGAATTATTGAATATTTTCCAAATTCTATGCAACTAAACTATACTTTAGCAATATAATCTCATTATGTAACACGTGTTCGTGAAAATAAAGCAACATTTTGCAAATTTGACTGTAAAATCAAAAGTTATTACACATCATATAGCTTTTGCCTATGTGATGAGCCTGGAGAACAGCGCTAAACCGTTATTTTCATACATAAACATATGTTTTTCAAAATTCTATACACTGACAGTGTTTTTAAGGCATATAGAGTGTCATTCTATATCAAGCCTTGTTGGGAAATATACCATCACATTGTCACTCTGACTGTAAATTTAAAAGTTTTGGCACAGGAATAGCTTTCAGCTCTGTTTTCCGCGTGCAAAACAGCGTTGAAACTAATATTTTGGTGAATAAATGAATATTTTCGAAATTGTAATCACCTTAAGCATACTTTAGCCAGCGAATCTGATTATGTAATACGAGTTGATAAATATAAAGCATTATGTTTTCAATCTGACAGTAAAATCAAAAGTTATTACACACGATAGTAGTAAGGGGCCACCATACCGACCCTCCTTTGCACAGTGCTTTCCCACCTATGACGTCACAGGCCACGCCCCTTCCGTCCCCTCCCCTATGACGTAACATGACGTAATCATTACATAATCATTACTTAACCGGCCACTCTCCTTATTAATAATTAATATCCCCCTTCACTCCTCAGTGGCGCCATCTGGTGACAATGAAGAATACTAATTCCCAAAAAGCGCCTATTTTTATTCCAATTCTTCGATTTTTTATTTCTCCCTTTATAAAAAAATTCCTCCCCCCTTATGAAAAAACCCCGGCTGGTATCTGGTGCCTGTGAGGAACACTAATTCCCCAAAAACCCTTATTTTAATTCTAATTTTTTGATTTTTGATTTCCCATCCTGTTAAAAATTACTCCCCCTATTAAAAATTTCTCCCCCCTTATTAAAAAAAAACCCTGGTGCCATCTGTTGACAATGAAGAGTACTATTTTCGGAAAAACATCCTTATTTTAACTCTAATTTCCCATTTTTCTTTATTTATGTAATAATATAGGTCTTTATTATGTAATAATATAGGTCTTTATTTATGTAATAATATAGGTAATAATATGTAATAATCAATGCTTAAAATATAGGTCAACCCAATGGTTGACCTATATTTTAAGCCCTCCCTCCTCCTGCAGACTCCCCGGTTGACCTTTTAAGCCCTACCTATAGTTTAAGCCCTCTCCTTCCCTCGGATCGGCTGATGCAAGACAGAATAATTGCATAGAAAGGGATGATACAATTGTAACGTCTCACAGAAAATCAGGTCCCTAGTAATTAAACACTTACCAAAATTCTGTTCCCTTAAAAATTTAACAGGCTGCGTCCAATGCGTATTTTAGTACATCTCCTGTATTCATCTGAAATTTTACAAATCCGTTCAACTCTTTTTGAATGTCTAATGCAGATCTCAAATTGTAAATCAACTCACAACGTTGTATTTATTCCTTAGTAATTAAAACCCTTTCTATTAAAATTCCTTTGCTATTAAAAAATCCTTTGCCATTCATTTTACCAAGACGACTAAACGATTCCCTTAAAATTCCCTGCTATTAAATTCCTTCAGTATTCATTTTTCCAAGTAAACTAATCAACTCCATAGTAATTAAACATTCCTCAAAATTCCTTTACCTTTATTAAAAAAGCATCATACGGTAGAAATAAATCAGTTTTCTGTAGATGCGTTTTATCGAAAAAAAAAAAACCTTCTCCCAGCAACGAGAGTCGAACGCGCTACCTCAGTCCCCAGCTTCATTTTGTCAACTCCTTGAACAAGAACCGATCCTGCAATGGAAAAATTTCAAACTCTGTTATTGGCATTCCTGAAGTCGTACGTGGCACAATCGGGGGAGAGTGCAACTGGAGTTTCGTCACGCACCACGTGTCCTCTTAAGCCCCCTTACCGGTCAGGTAGCAAGCTTCGAAACATCTCGTGACACATGATGCAATCGCCCCGGGAGGTTGAGTGTCCAGCGCTCAGTGTGATTGCTGATACCGATAAGGTTTCAAAATAGATGTTATTGTTCTCTAAGGGTAGGTGACGTGTCACAACAAGGGGAAAGTAACGTGGAGTGACCACCGAGCGCCACGTATCAGAAGGCTGAGCGTTGTTTATATATACACAGGGACTTGTTAAGACATGGACATTCTGCTCAGCATTCTGTCTGTCTCTATGGCCGCTATGGAGCTAACTTACCAAACGTTTTATGAAACAGCTCGTTCTATATTTGCGTCTGCAGACGTTCCCGCACATTAGAAGGGGATAACCTACGAGGAATGCCTGCAGACCTTAATGAATGTTATAACCGACAAGATTCTGCATATGCTTAGCACTATAAAAGACGATGCGGTCATAGAACCGTGCGAAGTAGCCAAGGAGTTTTTATGCCGTGTACGTTTTGCGGAAGTAGCAGCATTAAATCATGTCAAAACCATGGATTACCGAATGGTGCTCGAGGACGCCATGACCTCGATAGAGATTGCTGACATTGTGGAGGTCATGGAATAACTAAAAAACAACAAAAGGTTCTTTTCAGAACCACTTCATTTGAGTAGAAAGGATTATCTATCGTACAATTTCTGTTCACAACTCTTCTCTATCTATACATTTTTCTTCTCTATCACCCCTGTTAACAGAGTAAATTTTATAGGGATGTTTAACCTTCAGTATAATTTTACACAGTGTGTTAGGATTAACAACTCTTATAGCATAGTTATTGGGGGTAGGCTCCCTCTCCACTTTTAAAATTTAGATCTTACACCGACAATCTTTTCATGTACGTATTTTTATAACCATTTTAAAACCAACATTTGTTTCTTTTATCCCCAGCGACTACTGGTTGTTGCATTTTTTACTAGAAGAAACCCTACCCCACAGTAACAGCCCCGCAGAAAATAAAAAATGCTATCGGGGGCGAAAAATTAATAAAATTTGATTTTATTCGTCGTAATGAAAAATATTGATGGGGTAATAGGTTCGACTTAAAAGACTTCATGTTCGGATCCTCACCACGGACAACCTCTCGCTGACGGATGGTTAAGCCCTACGAAATTATTCCAAACGGGGAATCACAAGGTTTTTATTGATGAATTAATCTTGGACCTGTACTGCTTCAGCACATCGTGAAAACTCACTCACAGCCTTGATCCGTGTTTAAGCACTCGAAATTTTTACAAGTCCAGAGGGGGTTCTCCGTATTCCCAATTTCCTTTACTAAGTCACTTCAAAAAACATTGTGATTGCAAAAGTATGACTAACTGTTTTATTACGCCACGTTTTAAAAATGCTTATTACTGTTGTATCCACAGTACGGGAGAGTAACACTGTTCGAAGAAAAATCAGGTAAAACAGTTTTTAAAAAAATCGTTTCCTCCGTCGTTTGCGTATGTCTCATCACGCTGGTGAAACCGGGTGAAAATATATATTTTTTTTTGTACGAGGTAGAATGTCAAAAGTACGTCGCGTGAAAAACTTTGGTTCCATCACGAATGTACATTAATGGAGTAGGGAGGTCGTAGTTTAATACTTCAGCTATAAAAAAAAATAATACAATGTCTCACGCACCCCTCTCAACTTGTCTACGCTAATCCGCTGAAATTTTATTTGCAACAGGACTGATACTTCTTCGAATCCGCTATATGCTCCAGCCAGCGCCGCCTAGTGCTTCCACCCTCGTTTCGACACACATACCATGTGATCTGAACGACGGACACTGCAGGCTGGTGACGTACAAAGGTCACGGGGGCTGCAGTGGAATGCATGGCCTCTGCTGAATGCTACGCTATCAGAAGACCATGTGTCTGTCGCGTTCTCCAAGCGCTCAGAATATTACTATACGTATAACTGATGTAAAGTCCGTTTTAATCAATACTTATTTCTTTCAACTCTGCGACTATTGGCTTATTACCGTTGTATCCTCAGTACATGACGCAAACTCTTTCCTAGGAAGTAACGCTACTCGATGCAGCCCCAGTTACATGCTTTTACAGGGTAAAGACTGTGCGCCAGAATGTTAAAAGTAGAATTCATACGTTTCCGTAAAAAAAACTTTAGTTCCAGCTTAAACGAGTATGGTTCGATTCAGGAAGAATAGGATTTGACCTCGTGCATTAGAAAAGGGAACAAATCCGTCCCCGGTGTCCTTTGTTAGGTGGTAGTATTAGTATCCTTATACAAGCTCACTTCAAATTTTCATATGACATTCTGGGGTTAAGTTTCAACCTTTTTATTTTTTCCAACCGCGATAATTCGCAGTTTTCTGCGGAACGCTAGCGACTTCGACGCAAAGGGCGACCCGCACTAAACGATACGACCGTGCACTAGAAAACCGTGAACGGACTTGTGTGAAACGTAATGTACAGAGCTTGACAACAGTAATATAGACTGGGATCCTCGCTCACTATACTATCATAACCCTCGAGAAATTATCAAATATGAATAGACCTCTGTAAAGTTCCGACCCCACAATCTTCTGAGTTCCATTCCCCGGTCGATGCTGTCAGGATAACAAGGGATGTTTTACACATTCAAAGACTTTTTCCCTTTCTAATAAACCATACGATCAAAGTAAATAAATTGCAAGCATCATCGGATCTGATTCCGTATATCTGCTTACGACGAAAATCTCACAATTTTTATTCAGTACTTAACCCCCCCCCCCCGATACAGAAAACCGTGAACGATTTATGACTAGGTCGTTTAACTAAATTACGTGCATAAACGAAAATGTAAAGGGATATCTGTAAATTCGCACAACGGGATAGGTGAATATTTTCACAATTCTTTTGAAGGCAGAATAACTGTGACGAGAGAGAAAGTATAAAAATGCAGTGGGATGGCTGTAAAAACAGCAGATTACAGCGCAAATACTGTAAGATAGAAAAAACGACTATTAACAAGTGTCATATAAGGAGCGACCGATAAAAGTCACACCGTAGCGGAAGGAGTAATGCAGGAAAAATCATGAAATACTATAAACAATGAATCTGAAAACTCACTGTTTATAGTACTTCCGTGAAAAGTCACCTCCCAGAATCGAGATCTAGCTCTGTCGCCAGTTATTCCAGCGTACTATCTCTTTTGAACACGTTTGAATAAGTGCATGTGAAGGTGGCTAGCTGCAGACACAAGCTTTTCGACAAAAGATATTATGTTTCACTACAATCTAACACAGAGATGTCTGTTTAGTTATTTTTTCTTCCTATTTCTACACTAGTGTGGAAGTCTTAGAACAAGTGGTTCGGGTTAGCACACGTTTTGATATGTAATCTTGTTTGGCAATCTGAAAGAACACTGTGTGTGGAACATTACCCCCCTGCAAGCTAGTACTAATTACTTCACGATTCTGAGGGACGAAGGTTGTAATCGTTGGCAGATATTTTTCAGAAATCTGTAATCAACCATAGTGTTCGGATATTTGATCCATAGTAAGACATGAACGTTGTTTACCTGCCATCAGCGACCCCTTCTACGGATCGTATGAGAGGTAATTGTTAAGACAATTAGCTACGTGAAGTCGTGTTTATTTTTAAAAGCAAAGACACACTAATTACCGACTAGCTACAGAACGATATATTAACCTGCTAAAGTTTGATTTTAACGATCAGATAGTGTATATATCATCACTTTTTTAGTTCATAATAATATCCCAACTTTTAAAGGAAATATTGTCTCGTTATAAGCGATTACATACAAAGAGATACACACTCTATACTTTAAATCTATAGAGACAACGATCACTATCCATGGAACACATCTGTGAAATAACACCACATTTTTGTTTTTAACGTACGGTTGAATCGTTCTACGATGCTGGCTTTGGTTTTCCATCCCTTTCTTTTACACTCACCCGATATAAAACATTCGACCCAACATAGCTTGCTGGCTGTGCGGGGTCTTGATACAGAGAACAATATTAACACTTCTAAGGCTGACCTTAAAATCCCCGTTAACTATACAAAAGAAATCACATTGACAAAAATATCAGAGACATTCATATTTATTTACATTAAGGACACATTAATATTTAGTTCGTACATACCAGTTCACCGTGCACCTCTTTTAGTACTGTTGCAAAGTTCAATTTAGACATAAATACGATATTAGCAGGACGATTTAGTTCAATACATGATTCTTCCACAAAACGTTCAGCAATATCGGTTAAATTAACGTTTGTTACCACTTATGTGAAATAATCGTAAGCTGATTCAGCGTTTATGGTGAGGCACGAATGGCGAAGTTGACTCGGATGATCCACTTCACACCCGTAACAGTTCTTACGTAGCAGCGTAAACAGTTCTTTTCGGAGAACTTTTTTCAAAGTCCGCTTTAAACAGTCCATAAGCTTTACGAAATCATTGCTGTCTTGTTCAAGGGGTCGATTATTAGATGGTATGCTTCGAGGAAGATTTGCCGCTAATTCTGCCTTCCGCACTGCATTCCAAAATTTACCGTTTTCAAACTTCAGAGCTATCAAACTGTAGGTGATTGGATCGCATAAATCTGTCAACCGCTGCCACTGTTCGACGCTGAGCCGAACCGATGACGAAAATACAAGTCCTCCGTCACGGGGGATCACACCGTCCTTTGTAGGATATAGTTTTAATGAGTCATCACTCTGGAACACACGTATGTGCACTTTAGGATATGTCCGATATTCACAAACGCTCGCAAACAAATCCGATCTGAGTTGAAACATATGGCTATCATCATCTCTAACAGCAAGTCGCTTCGCAGGAAGATCACCATCGGTCAGGGAACGTTTAGCACAAGCCATAGCAAGTCGATACTGGAAAAATAATGCCTTACCGCCCGTCGAAGGGTAATATTTATACCTTAAACCTGTGACGTGTCTCTGTAACTCCATCCCATTGGTCGAGATCTGGTAGATTTGCCATCTCTTATGTAAACATAATGACGTCTACAAATATTTACGAGCATGTATAGACGTGCTTTCGAAATATGCATGTGGTGCTCCTTTAAAACGGAAATCGTGGGAGCTTTTGATCACAAAAACCTTTCAGAATACCTCTGAAATTACAAACAGATAAGGGGGTTGAATTCACTAACAGAGTATTTCAAAAGTATCTTAAAAACACACTCATAATGAAACCAAAGCTAGCATCCTAGAACGGTTCAACCGTACGTTAAAAACAAAAATGTGGTGATATTTCACAGATGTGTTCCATGGAGGGGCACCACTGAGGGGGAAAGGGGTTTTTTTAATAAGGGGAGGAATTATTAATAAAGGGGCGTGGCGTGTTACGTAATCATTACGTAATTGCGTAACAGACCACGCCCCTTTATTAATTTTACAAATCCGTTCAACTCTTTTTGAATGTCTAATGCAGATCCTCAAATTGTAAATCAACTCACAACGTTGTATTTATTCCTTAGTAATTAAAACCCTTTCTATTAAAATTCCTTTGCCATTAAAAATACCAAGACGTTAATTTACCCGCCGATCCGAGGGAAGGAGAGGGCTTAAACTACAGGTAGGGCTTAAAAGGTCAACCGGGGAGTCTGCAGAAGGAGGGAGGGCTTAAAATATAGGTCAACCATTGGGGCAAAATAAAGAAAAATCAAAAATTAGAGTTAAAATAAGGAGGTTTTTCCGAAAATAGTACTCTTCCTTGTCAACAGATGGCACCAGGGTTTTTTTTTTAATAAGGAGGGGGAGAAATTTTTAATAGGGGGAGTAATTTTTAATAGGAGGGGAAATCAAAAATCAAAGAATTAGAATTAAATAAGGGTTTTTGGGGAATTAGTGTTCCTCACAGGCACTAGATGGCGCCAGGGGTTTTTTTTCATAAGGGGGAGGAATTTTTTAATAAAGGGAAAATCAAAAAACGAAGAATTAGAATAAAAATAGGGGCTTTTTGGGATTTAGTACTCTTCATTGTTACCAGATGGCGCCACTAAGGGGGGAGTATATTAATTATTAATTATTATTAAAGGGGAATGGCCGGTTACGTAATGATTACGTCATGTTACATCATAGGGGGAGGGGCGGAAGGGACGTGGCCTGTGACGTCATAGGGGGAAAGCACTGTGCAAAGGGGACTCGGTATGGTGGCCCCTTACTACTCACGATGTAGCTGTTACCTCTATTTTATACATGGAGTACAGCGGTAAAACAGCTATTTTGATATATTTATCGATTTTTTTCGAAAACGGTATACAGTGAAAATGTTTTTAAGGCATAGAAAGTCATTCTATATCACGCCTTGATGGGAGATATTCCATCAGATTGTCATTCGGACTGTAAATCCAAATCTAGTTGGCGCACGAATAGTTTTAGCTCTGTTGTAGATGTGCAAAACAATGTTCAAACTGATATTTTCGTGAATTATTGAATATTTTCGAAATTCTGTGCACCTAAACTATACTTTATGAATAGAATCTTATTATATAATACGTGTTGATGAAAATGAAACAACATTTTGCCAATATGACTGCAAAATCAAAATTTAATACACATCATATAGCTTTTACCTATGTCATGTGCATAGAAAAAGCGCTAAAACTGCTATTTTCATATATAAATAGATGTTTTTCAAAATTCTATACACTGACAATATTTTTAAGGCACAGAGTATCATTCTATATCACGCCATGATGGAAATAAATCATCCGATTGTCACTCTGATTGTAAATTCAAAAGTTGTTGGCAAAGGAATAACTTTCAGCTCAGTTTTCCGCGTGCAAAACAGTATTCAAACTGATATTTTTGTGAATAAATGAATATTTTCGAAATTGTAAGCACCTAAAGTATCCCTTTAGCCAGAGAACGTCAGTATGTAATACGAGTTGAGAAATATAAAGCATTATCTTGTCAATTTGAGAGTAAAATCAAAAGCAATTACACACGACGTAGCTGTTACCTGTATTGTTAAGGTGAAAAACAGCGGTAAAACAGATATTTTGATATATATATATATCGATTTTTTCAAAATGGTATCAGTGAAAATGTTTTTAAGGCATAGAAAGTCGTTCTGTGTCACGCCTCAGATTGTCATTCGGACAGTAATTTCAAATCTTGTTGGCGCAGGAGGAGCTTTTAGCTCTGTTTGGTTCGAGCCCCGGGTAAGGCATGGATGTGTGTGTCGTTTTTCTGCTGAGGTCCTGCCATCCTCACAGACCTTCTACTATGGCATATAAACTGACAGGCTCCTGTCAGACCTCTGTGGCAAGCAGCTGCTTGAGGGGGTAGAGGGGGTATTTTTTTTTTTAGGCGTATTAAATATACGCTAATATTTTCTATAACTAATATTTTCGTGAACAATTGAATATTTTCTAAATTCTATGCTATACTTTAGCAATAGAATCTCATTATGTAACACGTGTTCATGAAAATAAAGCAAATTTTGACATTTTGAGTGTAAATTCAAAAGTTATTACACATCATATAGCTTTTGCCTATGTGATGTGCTTGCAGAACAGCGCTAAAACCGCTATTTTCATACATAAATAGATGTTTTTCAAAATTCTATACTGACAATGTTTTTAAGGCATATAGAGTGTTATTTTATATTAAACCTTGATAGGAAATATATCATCACATTGTCACTCTGATTGTGAATTTAAAAGTTTTGGCACAGCTATTTTCCCGCTGTTTTACATCTATAATACACAGGTAACAGCTACATCGTGTGTAATAACTTTTGATTTTACTTCGGATTGACAACATAATGCTTTTTATTTATCAACTCGTATTATATAATGAGATTCTCTGGCTAAAATATAGTTTAAGTGCTTACAATTTCGAAAATAGTCATTAATTAACCAAAATATCAGTTTCAATGCTGTTTTGCACGCCGAAATCAGAGCTGAAAGCTATTCCTTTGCTGACAACTTTTCAATTTACAGTCAGAGTGACAATCGGATGATTTATTTCCATCAATGCGTGATATAGAAAGATATTCTATGCCTTAAAAATATTCTCTGTGTGTAGAATTTTGAAAGACATCTATTTATATATGAAAATAGTAGTTATAGCGATTTTTTCACGCACATGACATAGGTAAAAGATATATGATGTGTATTAACTTTTGAATTTACAGTCATATTGGCAAAATGTTGTTTTATTTTCATCAACACGTATTATATAATTAGATTCTATTCCTAAAGTATAGTTTAGGTGCATAGAATTTCAAAAATATTCAATAATTCAGGAAAATGTCAGATTGAACAATGTTTTGCACGTCTACAACAAAGCTAAAAGCTATTCCTGCGCCAACAAGATTTGAATTTACATTCCAAATGACAATCTGATGGAATATCTCCCATCAAGGCGTGATATAGAATGACTTTCTGTGTCTTAAAAATATTTTCACTGTACACCATTTTGAAAACAATCGACAAATAAAGCAAAATAGCTGTTTTACCGCTGTACTCCACCTATAAAATAGAGGTAACAGCTACATCGTGTGTAATAACTTTTGATTTTACTGTCCGATTGAAAACGTAATGCTTTATATTATTAACTCGTATTATATAATGAGATTCTCTGGCTAAAGTATGGGTCAGGTAATTACAATTTCGAAAATATTCATTTATTCACCAAAATATCACATTCAACGCTCTTTTGCACGCGGAAAACAGAGCTGAAAGCTATTCCTGTGCCAAAACTTTTAAATTCGCAGTCAGAATGACAATGTGATGGTATATTTCCTATCAAGGCTTGCTGTAGAATGACACTCTATATGCCTTAAAAACACTGTCAGTGTATAGAATTTTGATAACCATCTATTTATGTATGAAAATAACGCTGTTCTCCAGGCACATCACATAGGCAAAAGCTTTATGATGTGTAATAACTTTTGAATTTACTGGCAAATTGACAAAATGTTGCTTTATTTTCATGAACACGTGTTACATAACGAGATTATATTGCTAAAGTATAGTTTAGTTGCATAGAATTTGGAAAATATTCAATAATTCAGGAAAATATCAGTTTGAACAATATTTTATACGCCTAAAACAGAGCTGAAAGCTATTCCAGCGCCAACGGCTTTTGATTTTATAGTCCGAGTGCCAATCACATGGTATATCTGCCAATAAGATGTGATATAGAATGAAGCTATATGCCTTAAAAACATTGTCAGTGTGTAAAATTTTGATAAACATATATTTGTGTGAAAATAGCAGTGTTAGCGCTGTTTTCCACGCATATCAGATAGCTAAATGCTTTAGCATCAGATAGCATCACACAACTAAAATAAGTTTTGAATTTACAGTCATATTGACAAAATCCTGTTTATTTTCATCAACACCTATTATATAATGCGATTCTATGCTAAAGTATAGATTAGGTGTATAGAATTTCAAAAATATTCAATTATTCACGATAATATCAGTTTGAACTATGTTTTACACGCATAAAATAGAGCTAAAAGCTATTCCTGTGGCAACAACTTTTGAGTTTACAGTCCGAGTGACAATCTGATGGTATATCTCGCGTCGAGGGGTGATATACAATGAATTTCTATGCCTTAAAACCATTTTCACTGTATAGCATTTTGAAAAATGATTTATGTATGAAAATAGCTATTCCAGCGCTCTTCTCCACGCACAACACATAGGAAAAAGCTATACGATGTGTATAAACTTTTGAATTTGCATTGGAATTGAAAAAATGTTGCGTTATTTTCATCAACACGTATTACATATTGAGATTCTATTGCTAAAGTATTGTTTAGGTGCTTAAAATTTCGAAAATATACAATTATTCACAAAAGTATCAGTTCGAACACTGATTTCTACGTCTACAACAGAGCTAAAAGCTATTCCTGTGTAAACAAGATTTGAATTTACAGTCCGAATGACAATCTGATGGGATATCTCCCATCAAGGTGTGATATAAAATGACAGTCTATGTCTTAAAAACATTGTCAGTGTATATCATTTTGAAAAAATCGATTTATATATTAAATAGCTGTTATCCCACTGTTTTCCACCTATAAAACACAGGTAACAGCTACATATTCTGTAATAACTTTTGATTTTTCACTCAGATTCAAATCATAATGCTTTATATTCAGCAACTCGTATTATATAATGAGATTCTATGGCTAAAATATAGTTTAGGTGGTTAAAATTTCGAAAATATGCATTTATTAACGAAAGTATCAGTTTGAACAATGTTTTGCACGTCTACAATAGAGCTAAAAGCTATTCCTGTGACGACAAGATTTGAATTTACAGTCCGAATGACAATCTGATGGTATATCTCCCTTCAAGGTGTGATTATAAAATGACACTCTATGCCTTAAAAACATTGTCAGTGTATACAATTTTTAAAAACATCTATTTATTATGGAAATAGCGGTTTTACCGCTGTTCTCCACGCACATCACATTGGCAAAACCTATATGATGTGTAGTAACTTTTAAATTTACAGTCAAATTGACGAAAAGTTGGTTTATTTTCTTCAACACGTGTTACATAATGAGATTCTATTCCTAAAGCTTAGTTTAGTTGCATAGAATTTGGTAAATATTCAATTATTCACGAAAATATCAGTTTGAAGAATATTTTTTACGCCTAAAACAGAGCTAAAAGCTATTCCTGCGCCAACAAGATTTGAATTTACAATCCGAATGACAATCTGATGCCATATCTCCTATCAAGGCGTGATATAGAATGACTTTCTACGCCTTAAAAACATTTTCACTGTATACCATTTTGAAAAAATATCGATAAATATATCAAAATAGCTGATTTATCCCTGTATTCGACCTATAAAACAGAGGTAACAGCTACATCGTGTGTAATAACTTTTGATTTACTGTCAGATTGAAAACATAATGATTTTTATTTTTCAACTCGTATTATATAATGAGATTCTCTGGCTAAAGTATGGTTCAGGTGATTACAATTTCGAAATTATTCATTTATTCACCAATATATCAGTTTCAACGCTGTTTTGCACGCGGAAAACAGAGCTGAAAGGTATTCTTGTGCCTAAACTTTTAAATTTACAGTCAGAGTGACAATGTGATAGTATATTTCCTATGAAGGCTTGATATAGAATGACACTCTATATGCCTTAAGAACATTGTCATCTATTTATTATGATAATAGCAGCTTAGCTAAATCATCAAAACCTTCTCCTACTATAGTGTGCGTCAACTCAGTGTTCTGAGAATATTCATGCTCTAATGGTAATCTATAATTCTCAACTTCAACAGCATCTGGCGATATTGCTATTGCATAGCATATTGCATATGCATAGGCATTGAGCGTTGAATGTTTAATCTGGGTCAGTCCAACATGCTTAGATTGTAAATTTCTTCCAACAATCCAGAAGAGTAAAAGATCCATCATTCTCCATTTGTCCTAAAATATACCTGAAGGGTTGCTTGATATACAATGCCTTGAAAGTCGAAATTATCCCTTGATCTAACGGCTGTAATAAGGAAGTTGTATTCTTTGGTAAAAAAAACAATTTGTACATTTTCGTGTTGTAAACTTTGAGGATGACCTGGTGCATTATCAATTAATAGAAGGGCCTTAAAAGGCAATTCCCTTTGACTTAAATAACTTTTGACATCTGGTATAAACAAATTTTGAAACCATTCATTGAAAACCATGGCAGTGACCAATACTTTTTTATTATATCCATCCAATAAACGGGAAGGTTTTTCATGTTTATTCCTCTAAATTGGCGTGGAGTTTTCGATTTGTTAATAACCAATAGTTAATAGCCTGAAGCGTTGCTACAGAAAAGAATTGTTATACGACTTTTCGCTGCCTTATGACCACTAGCTGATTTGTGAGCTTTAGCCAAATAGGTTCTTTCTGGCATTTTTTTCCAGAATAACCCGGACTCGTCAGCATTGAAGACATGGTCAGGTGTGTAGGAGCGGCGGTAATCACTTCAGCAAATTTTGTTGGATATTGTTGTGCTGCATCCGAATCAGCAGATGCTCTTTCACTTTTCAATCTTAGATTATGTAAAGAATGTCTTTGTTTAAATCTCTCGAACGAACCATGGCTTGCGGAAAAAGATACCTTCTCTTCATCTGGCGAAGTCGACGGTAACTGATTCTTAAGTGTTTCATAAATCTTTAAAGCCTTATTTGTAATGGCACTGGTATCAATAGGAACCAGCTTTTGCTATTGGTCTTCTAGCCATATCACTAATGCCTTTTCTATATTTTCCATTGTAACATCTCTTACGTATGAAATTATTCTCATACTCGTTCAAGATCCAGCTGCTACACTTTTTCTAATGGAGTCTTCATTTTTTCTTATTGTCCTTATTGTGGCTTCATTCAAGGACTAAAATTTAGCAACATCTGTTACTCTATCTCTATTACGAAGACGATCTAATATTTTAATTTTTGTTTCTAAAGAAATAATTTTTCCTTTAATTTGATTTTTTTTTAATCTTTTGGCATTATAGAATTTTTCTGCTAAAATGAAAAAAATTTGCTGCTAAAATGATACTGCACCACATGAACCAGATAGCTTTATAATTGTGAAATACTACGGGGATTCCCCGTGTTGTAAAATATAGGGGAATATCCGTCCCCGTTGTTGCCAGTGTTCCCAAAGGAATGAGATTAAAAAATGACTTGAAATATATATGCAGCCGAATATACATTTTTACCTGTTTTTTGAAATCCGTTATTTTATCAACCGTGTAAAACCGAAATTGTGTAAAACAAGTACCGTGTAAATCGGGGGATAAGTGTATTCACCAAAATATCAGATTGAGTGCTCTTTTACACGCTTTAAATATAGGTAAAAGCTATTCCTGTGCAAACAACTATTGAATTTACAGTCCGAGTGACAATCTGATTGTATATCTCCCATTAAGGTGTGATGTAGAATGACTTTCTATGCTTAAAAATATTTTCACTGTATAGTTTCTGAAAAAAAATCGATTTATGTATGAAAATAGCCGTTTTAGGGCTTTTTTCCACGCACATTACATATAAGTAAAAGCTATGTCATGTTTAATGACTTTTGAATTTATAATCAAATTGACAACATAATGCGTTATATTCATCAAATCGTATATAATGAGATTTTATGGTTAAAGTATAATTTAGGTGCTTACAATTTAGAAAATATTCATTTATTCACCAAAGTATCAGTTTGAACGCTGTTTTCGACGCGAAAAACAGAGCTGAAAGTTATTCCTGTGCCAACAACTTGATAAGAATCACGTTCTATAGCTTAAAAATATTGTCATTGTACAGAATTTTGAAGAAAATCGGTTTATGTATAAAAATAACTGTTTTAGCGCTGTTTTCCACGCACCTCACATATGTGCTATGTAATGTGTGATATGTAATGCTATGTAATGTGTGATATCTTTTGAACTAATGTTCCATATTCATCAACTCGTATTATGTAATGAGAATGTTTATGTTTAAAAATAACTGTTTTTAGCGCTGTTTTCCACGCACATCACATAGGTAAAAGCTATATAATGTGTGATATCTTTTGAGTTTAGAGTCATATTGAGAAAATGTTTTTTAATTTTCATCAACTTGTATTATATAAGGAGGATCTATGGCTAAATTACAGTTTAGGTGCATAGAATTTCGAAATTATCAAATTATTCACAAAAATATCAGTTTGAAAGCCATTCCAATGCCAACAACTTTTGAATTTACAGTCACAGTGATGATCTCATGGTTTATTAACCATCAACGTGTGATAGAGAATGACTTTCTATGAGTTGAAATCATTTTTACTCCATAGAATTTTGAAAAAATCGATTTATATATGAAAATAACTATTTTATTTCTGTTTCTCACCTATAAAACACAGATAAAACTATATCGTATTTAATAACTTTTGAATTTAAAGTGAGATTGACAACCTAATTTTTATGTTCATTAACTTGTATTACATAATGAGAATCTATGATAAAGTACCGTTTAGGTGCATACAATTTCGAAACTACAGAATTATTCTCTGACATATCCGTTTGAACGCTGTTTTACACCTCTGAAACGGATGAAAAAGCTGCTGCTGTGCGAACAACTTTTGAATTTGCAGTCCGATTTATATCTCAAAATAGCTGTTTTACAGCTGTAACTTGTGTACCCAACCAGTGTACACAAGTTACAGCTGTAAATGTTACCGATGTAGCTGTTTACTTGTGTAAAACACAAGTAACAGCTACATCGTGTCTAATAAATTTTGATTTTACACTCAGATTATATTCATGAACTCGTATTATATAATGAGATTCTATGGCTAAAGTATGCTTACAATTTCGAAAACATTCACTTATTCACCAAATATCAGTTTGAACGCTGTGTTGCACGTCTAAAATAGAGCTAAAAGCTATTCCTGTGCCAACAACTTTTGAATTAACAGTCAGTGTGACAATCTGATGGTATATTTCCTATCAAGGCGTGATATAGAATGACTTTCTATGCCTTTAAAAACATTTTCACTGTATAGCATTTTGAAAAAAAAATCGATTTATGTATCAAAATAGCTGTTTTACAGCTGTTTTCCACCTATGAAACACAGGTAACAGCTATATCATGTGTAATATCTTTTGAATTTACAGTCAGATTGACAACCTAATGCTTCATAATCATCAACTCGTATTATACAGGGTGATTCAAAACTTGTTCAAATTTCATGGGAGGTAGGCAATACGTCAGGAAACCGATTTCACATAGGAAAGAATGTCCGCAAACGTCATCTACATGAACAAAATGGACAAGTAAAGGGAACACAAGGAAACAGTACAGTTAAGTGGTAACGAATGTGACTTTTATTCCAACAAGGTAAAGTACAGTGCGATGATTGCGATGATGATTCGCGCAGATTGCGATGCACACGTGCAAACATTTGATGCTGCGGTATTCTTCTGTTGGGGTATCAGTCTTCGTAAACTTGCCTAGCTCGGCGGCCGCTTTCCCCAGCTGCCTCATATGCGAGATGCATATCCGCTAGCTCTTGATGCGTAAAACGATTCATCTTATCACTAGTAAGTCAGCTCGTACACTGATGACAGCGGGAGTGGTCGGGCGAGCTGTACACTGGTTGGGTACACACAGCGCCCTCTACATACGCATGCGTACATTTGTGGACATACTTTCTTATGTAAAATCGGTTTCCTGACGTATTCCCTACCTCCCCACGAAATTTGAACGATAAGTTTTGAATCACCCTGTATAATGAGATTCTATGGCTAAAGTGTAATTCAGCTGCATTAAATTTCGAAACTATAGAATTATACAGGAAAATATTAGTTGTAATAATAATATTAGTAATATTAGATGTAAGGGTGTACGCTTAAAACAGAGAAAAGAGCAACAACCTGTTTCTGTGCCAACAACTTTTCAATTTTTAGTCAGAGTGACAATCAACTTTGTATACCTTAAAAACATTTCAGTTACAGCATTTTGAAAATAGTCGATTTATATATCAAACTATATATATTTATATAACAAAAAAGTTTTACCACTGTTTTCCATCTATAAAACACAGCTATCAGTTACATCGTGTGTAATAAGTTTTTGATTTTACAGTCACACTGAAAACATTAAATCACCTCAACTCGTATTGTATAATGAGATTATATGGCTAAAGTATAGTTAGGTGCTTACATGTTCGAATATATTGAATTATTCGCGAAAATATTAGTTAGAACAATGTTTTACACGCCTACAACAGAGTTAAGAGCTATTCCTGTGCCAACAACTTTTGAATTTACACTCAAAGTGACAATCTGATTTCCGGTCAAGACGTAATATAGAATGATATTCTATGCCTTGAAAACATTTTGACTATATAGCATTTGGAAAAAAAACGATTTATGTATCAAAATAACTGTTTTACCGCTGTTTTCCACCTATAAAACACAGGTAGAAGCTGCATCGTGTGTAATAACTTTTGATTTTTCAGTCAAATTGACAACATAACATTTATATTCAACAACTCGTATCATGTAATGAGATTCTCTGGGTAAAGTATAGTTTAGGTGCTTACAATCTCGAAAATATTAACTAATTCTCCAAAATATCACTTTGGCAGCTCTTTTGCACGCCTATACAGAGTTAAAAGCTCTGCAAACAATTTGTCAATTTACAGTCCGATTTGTTTATTTCATATCGAGACGTAACGTAGAATGACTTTCAACGCATTCAAAACATTTTCACTGTTTAGCATTTTGAAACAAATCGATTTATGCATCAAAATAGCTGTTTTTACCGCTGTTCTTTTACCTATAAAACACAGGTAACAGCTATATCGTGTGTAAGAACTGTTGAATTTACAGTCAGATTGACAACCTAATGCCTTACATTCATTCGCTCGTATTATATAATGAGAATCTCTGGCTAAAGTATAGTTTAGGTGCATACAATTTCGAAAATGTCGAATGATTCACGAAAATAGCAGTTTGAACGCTATTTTACACGCCTCAACATAGCTACAAAGATATTCCTGTGCCAACAACTTTTCAATTTACCAGTCTGAGTAATTGAAAATTATTCAAACTGTATAATTTCCTATCAAGGCGTGATATAGAATGATTTTCTATGCCTTAAAAACATTTTCACTCTATAGCATTTTGAAAAAAAAAACGATTAATGCATCAAAATAGCTGTTTTCCCGCTGTTTTCCACCTATAAAACACAGGTAAAAGCTATATCATGTGAATAACTTTTGAATTTACAGTGAGATTGACAACATAATGCTTTATATTCATCAACTCCTATTAGAGAGTGAGAATCTATGGCTAAAGTACAGTTTAGCTGCATACAATTTCGAGAATATCGAATTATTGACGAAAATATCACTTTGAATGCTGTTTTACACGCTTAAAAGAGATATAAGATCTATTCCTGTGCAAAACAAGATTTGAATTTCAGAGTGTTAATCAGATTTGTTTTTTTCAATCCTTAGTATTTAATGGTTATTAACAAATTTAACTATTGGTCTAAGGGACCTGGGTTCGAGCCCAGGAATTAGGCATGGATGTGTGTGTCGTTTTTCTGCTGAGGTCCTGCCATCCTCTCAGATCTCCTACTGTGGCATATAAACTGACAGGCTCCTGTCAGACCTCTGTGGCAAGCAGCTGCTTGAGGGGTATTTATTTATTTTTTTTATTATTAACAAATCGAAAACTCCACGCCCATTTAAAGGAATAAACATGAAAAACCTTCCCGTTTATTGGATGGCTATAATAAGAAAGTATTGGTCACTGCCATGGTTTTCAAAGAAAGGTTTCACAATTTGTTTATACCAGATGTCAAAAGTTATTTAAGTCAAAGGGAATTGCCTTTTAAGGCCCTTCTGTTAATTGATAATGCACCAGGTCATCCTCAAAGTTTACAACACGAAAATGTACAAATTGTTTTTTTTAACAAAGAATACAACTTCCTTATTACAGATCAAGGGATAATTTCGACTTTCAAGGCACTGTATATCAAGCAACCCTTCAGGTATATTTTAGAACAAATGGAGAATGATGGATCTTTTACTCTTCTGGATGCTTGGAAGAAATTTACAATCTTAGATTGTGTTAAGCATGTTGGACTGACCCAGATTAAACATTCAACGCTCAATGCCTGCTGGAAAGCAATATGGCCAGATGCTGTTGAAGTTGAGAATTATAGATTACCATTAGAGCATGAATATTCTCAGAACACTGAGTTGACGCATAGTATAGGAAGAGAAGGTTTTGATGATTTAGCTAAGCTGCTATTTTTATAATAAGTAGATGACAATGTTCTTAAGGCATATAGAGTGTCATTCTATATCAAGCCTTGATAGGAAATATACCATCACATTGTCACTCTGACTGTAAATTTAAAAGTTTAGGCACAAGAATACCTTTCAGGTCTGTTTTCCGCGTGCAAAACAGCGTTGAAACTGATATATTGGTGAATAAATGAATAATTTCGAAATTGTAATCACCTGAACCATACTTTAGCCAGAGAATCTCATTATATAATAAGAGTTGAAAAATAAAAAGCATTATGTTTTCAATCTGACAGTAAAATCAAAAGTTATTACACACGATGTATCTGTTACCTCTGTTTTATAGGTGGAATACAGCGATAAATCAGCTATTTTGATATATTTATCGATATTTTTTCAAAATGATATACAGTGAAGATGTTTTTAAGGCGTAGAAAGAAGCTTTGAATTCAGACTGTAAATTCAAATCTTGTTGGCACAGGAATAGCTTTTAGCTCTGTTGTAGACGTGCAGAACATTGTTCAAACTGATACTTTCGTGAATAACTGTATTTTTTCAAAAATTTAAGCATCTAAACAATACTTTAGCAATAGAATCTCAATATATAATACGTATTGATGAAAATAAAGCAATATTTTGTCACTTTGACTGTGAATTCAAAACTTATTACACATCATAATGCTTTTTCCTGTGTGTTGTGCGTGGAGAAGAGCGCTGGAATAGCTATTTTTATACATAAATCATTTTTCAAAATGCTATACAGTGAAAATGGTTTTAAGGCCATTTTCACTGTATAGCATTCATTCATTGTATATAATTATAATAATATAATAATATTCATTGTATATAACCCCTTGACGCGAGATATACCATCAGATTGTCACTCAGAGCTGTTGATGAAACTGATAGTAGAGTAGGTTTGGTTATAAACAGAGAGAAAACTAAAGTGATAAAAATTGGTCAGGCAAGCTGTGATTCAGTTAAATATGAATGGTTGCAGTCTTGAGCAGGTGTCACAATTTAATTACCATGGGAGCTATGTAACAGATAATGGTGATGTGCGGCATGAGATTAACTGATGAATAGGGATTACTGCCGGGGACTTTTAAGAATCTTATTACACATCATAATGCTTTTTCCTGTGTGTTGTGCGTGGAGAACAGCGCTGAAATAGTTCTTTCCATACATAAATCATTTTTCAAAATGCTATATTGTGAAAATGGTTTTAAGGCATAGAAATTCATTGTATATCACCCCTCGACGCGAGATATACCATCAGATTGTCACTCGGACTGTAAACTCAAAAGTTGTTGCCACAGGAATAGCTTTTAGCTCTATTTTATGCGTGTAAAACATAGTTCAAACTGATATTATCTTGAATAATTGAATATTTTTGAAATTCTATACACCTAATCTATACTAGCAATAGAATCGCATTATATAATAGGTGTTGATGAAAATAAAACAGGGTTTTGTCAATATGACTATAAATTCAAAACTTATTTTAGTTGTGTGATGCTATTTGATGCTAAAGCATTTAGCTATCTGATATGCGTGGAAAACAGCGTTAACACCGCTATTTTCATACATAAATAGATGTTTATCAAAATTCTACACACTGACAATGTTTTTAAGGCATATAGAGTCATTCTATATCACATCTTATTGGCAGATATACCTTGGGATTGGCACTCAGACTATAAAATCAAAAGTCGGCGCTGGAATAGCTTTTAGCTCTGTTTAAGGCGTATAAAATATTATTCAAACTGATATTTTCCTGAATTATTGAATATTTTCCAAATTCTATGCAACTAAACTATACTTTAGCAATATAATCTCGTTATGTAACACGTATTCATGAAAATAAAGCAATATTTTGTCAATTTGACAGTAAATTCAAATGTTATTACACATAATATGGCTTTTGCCTATGTGATGTGCTTGGAGAACAGCGCTAAAACCGTTATTTTCATAGATAAATAGATGTTTATCAAAATTTTATACACTGACAGTGTTTTTAAAGCGTATAGAGTGTCATTCTACAGCAAGCCTTGATAGGAAATATACCATCACATTGTTACTCTGACTGTTAATTTAAAAGTTTTGGCACAGGAATAGCTTTCAGCTCTGTTTTCCGCGTGCAAAAGAGCGTTGAATGTGATATTTTGGTGAATAAATGAATATTTTCGAAACTGTAATCACCTGACCCATACTTTAGCCAGAGAATCTCATTATATAATACGAGTTAATAATATAAAGCATTACGTTTTCAATCGGACAGTAAAATCAAAAGTTATTACACACGATGTAGCTGTTACCTCTATTTTATAGGTGGAGTACAGCGGTAAAACAGCTATTTTGTTTTATTTGTCGATGTTTTCAAAATGGTATACAGTGAAAATATTTTTAAGACACAGAAAGTCATTCTATATTTCCGCCTTGATGGGAGATATTCCATCAGATTGTCATTTGGAATGTAAATTCAAATCTTGTTGGCGCAGGAATAGCTTTTAGCTTTGTTGTAGACGTGCAAAACATTGTTCAATCTGACATTTTCCTGAATTATTGAATATTTTTGAAATTCTACGCACCTAAACTATAGTTTAGGAATAGAATCTAATTATATAATACGTGTTGATGAAAATAAAACAACATTTTGCCAATATGACTGTAAATTCAAAAGTTAATACACATCACTTATCTTTTACCTATGTCATGTGCGTGAAAAAAGCGCTATAACTAATAAATATTGTCTGTGTATAGAATTTTGAAAGACATCTGTCTTTCAAAATTCTATACACAGACAATATTTTTAAGGCATAGAATATCTTTCTATATCACGCATTGATGGAAATAAATCATTCGATTGTCACTCTGACTGTAAATTGGAAAGTTGTGAGCAAAGGAATAGCTTTTAGCTCTGATTTCGGCGTGCAAAACAGCGTTGATTAATTAATGACTATTTTCGAAATTGTAAGCACCTAAACTACATTTTAGAAAGAGAATCTCATTATATAATACGAGTTGATAAATAAAAAGCATTATGTTGTCAATCCGACAGTAAAATCAAAAGTTATCACACACGATGTAGCTGTTACCTGTATAGATTAGGTGCATAGAATTTCAAAAATATTCAATTATTCACGATAATATCAGTTTGAACAATGTTTTACACGAATAAAACAGAGCTAAAAGCTATTCCTGTGGCAACAACTTTTGAGTTTACAGTCCGAGTGACAATCTGATGGTATATCTCGCGTCGAGGGGTGATATACAATGAATTTCTATGCCTTAAACCATTTTCACTGTATAGCATTTTGAATAATGATTTATGTATGAAAAGAGTTATTTCAGCGCTGTTCTCCACGCACAACACACAGGAAAAAGCATTATGATGTGTAATAAGTTTTGAATTCACAGTCAAGGTGACAAAATATTGCTTTATTTTCATCAACACGTATTGTATATTGAGATTCTATTGCTAAAGTATTGTTTAGATGCTTAAATTTTTGAAAAAATACAGTTATTCACGAAAGTATCAGTTGTTCTGCACGCCTACAACAGAGCTAAAAGCTATTCCTGTGCCAACAAGATTTGAATTTACAGTCAGAATGACAATCTGATGGGATATCTCCCATCAAGGTGTGATATAAAATCACACTCTATGCCTTAAAAACATTGTCAGTGTTTATCATTTTGAAAAAAATCGATTTATATATTAAATAGCTATTTAATTATATATTATTATTTATTAATTATATATTCCGCTGTTTTCCACCTATAAAACACAGGAAAAAGCTACATAGTGTGTAATAACTTTTGATTTTTCACTCAGATTGAAAACATTATGCTTTATATTCAACTCGTATTATATAATGAGATTCTCTGGCTAAAGTATAATTTAGGTGATTACAATTTCGAACATATTCATATATTCACCAAAATATCAACTTCAAGCTGTTTTGCACGCATAAAACAGAGGTGAAAGCTATTCCTATGCCAACAACTTTTGATTTTACATTCAGAGTGACAATCGTATGATTTATTTCCATATATGCGTGATATAGAAAGATACTCTATGCCTTAAAAATATTGTCAGTGTATAGATTTTTGGAAAACGTCTAGTGGTGGCACGAACATGACATTGGTAAAAGCTATCTGAGGTGTATTAACTTTTGAATTTACAGTGATATTGGCAAATTGTTGTTTTATTTTCATCAACACTTATTATATAATTAGATTCTATTCGTATAGTTTCTATACGTATTATATAATTAGATTCTATTCGTATAGTTTAGGTGCATAGAATTTCGAAAATATTCAATAATTCACGAAAATATCAATTTGAACAAATGTTTTACAGTCCGAATGACAATCTGATGGTATATCTCCCATGAAGGCGTGATATAGAATGACTTTCTCTGCCTTACAACCATTTTCACTGTATCGGTTTTTGAATAACATCTATTTGTGTAAGAAAATAGCTGTTTTAGCGGTGTTCTGCACCTGTAAAACACAGGAAACAGCCACATCGTTGATTTTACTCATCATCACACTTTTGATTTTACTGTGAGATTGACAACATAATGCTTTATATTTATCAACTCGTATTATATAATGAGATTCTATGGCTAAGGTATGGTTTAGGTGCATAGAATTTCGAAAATATACAATTTATTCACGAAAATATGAGTTTGAATGCTGTTTTACACGCCTAAAACAAAGGTAAAAGCTATTCCTTTGCCAGCAACTCTTAATTTACAGTCAGAGTGATATTTGGATGATTTATTTCCATCAAAGCGTGATATAGAATGGCACTCTATGCCTCAAAAACATTGTCAGCGTATAGAATATTGAAAAAAAAATCGATTTATATATCGAAATAGCTGTTTTACCGCTGTTTTCCACCTATAAAACATATTGACAAAATGTTTTATTTTCATCAACTCGTATTATATAATGAGATTCTATGGGTAAAGTTAGTTTAGGTGCATAGAATTTCGAAAACATTCAATTATTCACGAAAATATCAGTTTGATTTTGTTTTAGGCGTGTAAACACCTAAAACAAAATCCTGAGCCAACTTTAGAGTGACAATCTGATGGTATATCTCCCATCAATGCGTGATGTAGATTGACTTGCTATGCCTTAAAAATATTTCCACTGTATAGCATTTTGAAAAAATCCATTCATGTATCAAAATAGCTGTTATCCCGCTGTTTTCCACCTATAAAACACAGGTAGCAGCTACATAGTCTCTAATAACTTTTGATTTTACACTCAGATTGACCAACACAATACTTTATATTCATCAACTCTTATTATGTAATGAGATTCTATGGTTAAAATATAGTTTAGGTGCTTAAAATTTCGAAAATATACAATTATTCACGAAAATATTACTTTGAACAATCTTTGACACGCCGAAAATAGTGCTAAAACTATTCCTTCGACAACATCTTTTGAATTTGCAGTCCGAGTGACAATATGATGGTATATCTGCCGTCAAGGCATGATATAAAATGACTTTCTGTGCCTTAAAAATATTTTCAATGTATATCATTTTGGAAAAATCGATTTATGCACGCGGAAAACAGAGCTTTCAACTCTATTCAGCTCTGTTGTCCGCGTGCAAAACAGCGTTGAAACTGATATTTTGGTGAATAAAGCAATATTTTCGTAATTGTAATCACCTGAACCATATTTTAGACAGAGAATCTCATTATCATACAAGTTGATAAATAAAAAGCATTATGTTTTCAATCTGACAGTAAAGTCAAAAGTTCTTACACACGATGTAGCTGTTACCTTTGTTTTATAGGTGGAATACAGCGGTAAAACATCTATTTTGATGTATTGATCGATTTTTTTCAAAATGGTATACAGTGAAAATGTTTTTAAGGCATAGACAGTCATTCTATATCATGTCTTGTCAGAATGACATCAGATTGTCATTCTGACTGTAAATTCAAAAGTTGTTGGCACCGGAATAGCTTTCAGCTATGTTTTATGCGTGCAAAACAGCATTCAAAATGATATTTTGGTGAATAAATGAATATTTTCGAACTTGTGAGCACCTCATCTATACGTTAGCCAGCGAATCTCATTATGTAATACGAGTTGATTTGACTGTAATTTTTTCTGTTTGTCAATTTGACTGTAAATTCAAAGTTATTACACATCATATAACTTTTACCTATGTGATGTGCGTGTAGAACAGCGCTAAAAGAGCTATTTTCATACATAAATAGATGTTTTTCAAAATGCTATACAGTGGAATTGTTTTTAAAGCATAGAAAGTCATTTTATATAATGCCTTGACGGAAACAAATCTTTTGGTTGTCACCCTGCCTGTAAATTCAAAAGTTGTTGGCACACGTATTGCTTTTCTCTCCGTTTTAGGCATGTAAAACAGCGTTCAAATTGATATTTGGGTGAATAATTCGGTATTTTCAAAATTGTACGCACCTAAACTATACATTAGCTACAGAATCTCATTATCCAATTGGAGTTAATGAATAAAAATCATTATACATAAATCGATTTGTTTCAAAATTCTATACAGACAAAACGTTTTTAAGAAATAGAAAGTTATTCTATATCACGCCTTGATAGGAAATATACCTTAAGATTCTCGCTCTGACTGTAAATTCAAAAGTTGTTGGTACAGGAATAGTTTCTAGCTCTGTTTTAAACGTATAAAACATTGTTCAAACTTTTACGCGTGTAAAACAGCGTTCAAAATGATATTTCGGTGAGTAAATCAATGATTTCGAAATTGTAAGCAGGTAATATACTTTAGCCTTAGAATCTCATTATATAATACGTGTTGATGAAAATAAAACATTTTTTCAATATGACTGTAAATTGAAAACTTATTAAACATCATACAACTTTTACCTGTGTGATATGCGTGACAGCTGTGTGACTTGTGTGACAGCGCTAAAACTGCTATTTTCATACATAAATAGATGTTTCTCAAAATTCAATATTCTGACAATATTTTTAAGGCATAGAGTGTTATTCTATATCACGCGTTGATGGAAATAAATCATCCGATTGTCACTCTGCCTGTAAATTCAAATGTTGTTGCCACAGGAATAGCTGTTAGCTCTGATTTATTCGTGCAAAACAGCGTTCAACTAATATATTGGTGAATATTTGAATATTTTCCAAATTTCATGCACCTAAAGTATACTTTAGCCATAGAATCTGATTATATAATACGAATTGATGAATATATATAGGTTGTCAATCTGACTGTAAATTTAAACGTTATTACACACCACATAGCTATTACCTCTGTTTTATAGGTGTGAAACAGCGATTTTGATGCATAAAACGATCTTTTTCAGAATGCTATACAGTGAAAATGTTTTTATGGCATAGATTGTAATTCTATATCACGCGTTGATGGAAATAAATCATCCGATTGTCACTCTGCCGGTAAATTCAAAAGTTGTTGCCACAGGAATAGCCTTCAGCCCTGATTTTGTCTTGCAAAACAGCGTTCAACTAATATACTGGTGAATAATTGAATATTTTGGAAATTCTATGCACCCAAACTATACCTTAGCCTCAGAATCTGATTATACAATACGAGTTGATGAGAATAAAGCAACATTTTCTCAATTTCACTGTAAATTCAAACGTTATTATATATCATATAGCTTTTACCTATGTGATGTGCGTGGAGAACAGCAATAAAACCGCTATTTTCGTACATGAATAGATGTTTTTCAAAATGCTATACAGTGAAAATATTTTAAGACAGAAAGTTTATCAATATGACGCCTTCATAGGAAATATACCATCATATTGTCACTCTGACTATAAATTAAAAAGTCGTTGGCACAGGAGTAGCTTTCAGCTCTGTTTTACGCGTGCAAAACAGCATTCAAACTGTTTTGGTGAACAATTGAATATTTTCGAAATTCTAAGCACCTAAACTATACTTTAGCCATAGATTCTCATTATATAATACGAGTTGATGAATATTAAGCAGTACGTTGTCAATCTGAGTGTAAAATCAAAGTTATTACACACGATGCAGATGTTACCTGTGTTTTATAGGTCGAAAACACCGGGAAAATAGCTCTTTTGGTACATCGATTTTTTTTCAAAATTGTACACAGTAAAAATGTTTTCGAGGCATAGAAAGTCATTCTGTATCACGCCTTGATATGAGATTGTCACCAGGACTGTAAATTCAAAAGCTGATGTCGAGGAATAGTTTTAGCTCTGTTTCAGGCGTGTCAAATATTATTCAAATTGATATTTTCGTGAATAATTGAATATCTTCGAAATTCTAGGCATGCAAAAGTTGACCATGTGCTGAAATATGTTTGACCGAAAAATTAATATTAGATGTATGCAGAGTAACAGACCATATATTGTGAACTTCAAAGAAATACGTTTTTTAGTGCTTCTTTTGAATGATGTGAGTTTCATTTTGTTTTTAGTTTTTGCAAAATGAAAATTTTTTAATTGCTTATACAGGGTGAATCTGAAAAAGTGGGCAAAACTTTACGGGGTGGTAGAACGCAGCTATACGAGCAATATTCGTCATAGAATATCGTCATAGAATTCGTCATAGAATTCGTCGGAACGCAAGCAGTGAGAAGTTAAAAGGTAATTTTCCACTGTCACATTTAAAGAATGAACACAAGAAGGAGAGGAGATACTTCAGAAAACATTTTATTAACAGGAATGTAATTGAGGTAACAAGGTACACAAAGTGCATATCCGCCATTTCGTGGTTAGTATAACCAGCCATCCTCGCGGCAATCCACGGTAGAAATGCCGTTGGGTGCGAGGACCGACCCTTTTATACCATTTCCAACGCCACCTAGTGGCTCGCCGTTTGCGTTCCGCCCATACTTTCTATGACGAATATTGCTCGTATAGCTGCGTTCTACCACCCCGTAAAGTTTTGCCCACTTTTTCAGATTCACCCTGTAGATCATGTTTAACGATTTATCTATCTATATGGCAAATGTCATAAACTAAGTTTTTTCTCTCAGCTTTATTAAGGTTAGGTTTAGTAGGAGAATTTCCCCTGATCTAAGCCCTGTTTGCACAGATAGAATTTTGCTACAATCATTAATCCGAAAAGTATAAATCCTGCAATTTCTAGATTTATCAATTTATTTTAGGAAAATATGTTGTTGGCTATTGATAAGGATTAAATCTGAAAAACTAATAGCATAAAATTATTGTTCGTTACTTGCACTTCATTTAAGCTGTAAATTTCAAAATTTCATTTTTTCTTATATATGCAGTCTTGTGGATCTTACGGTTCCGCTTCAACACGATATTTTGCCGCTTGGCAGGCTGAATTTCTTACGGCGACACGAATATCGTTAATTCATTCTAGGAATTGTGTAAGCTTCGTTTAATGAAACGTTATCTTAGATGAAATGCGAACAAATAAAATTAGGCGATTTTTTATTTTTCATAGCATTAAAGTTAAACTTATAGCAACATTGAAAATCACCTTTAAATTTCCGAAACTGATTTAACAGTAAAGCGTTAACTTGTGTAAATGAACGATTATTTTAAATAAATAAAACAGATTAAACGTTTATTCACGTATTTGCACGATATACCCTGTATCTTTCTGGGCGATCTGCAGGATGGATTTGTTAGACACACAACTAGAAAATTAAATTTTCTTACTGCACAAATTCCATATAAACCAGTGTTGGCAAACGAAATGAAGAACGTTTCCTTACGTTTTTCGTTACAGCCGAACACTTTATTATCTTTTTTGTTACGTTTTTCGCTACAGCAAAATATAATTTCGTTATAATATTACGTTAACGTTATTTCGAAATATTTTAATACAAATGCAAAGTAATAGAACATATTTGCTATTAGATTTATTACATATGTATGCAACACCATCGCCAGCAGTTTGCATGAATTCAATCAATCCACTTCTTAAAAAAACAAATAAAAAATTGGAAAATGGTAATTTATCAATATATATAAATTATTAGTAATGAAATAAATACATATGTGTAAATAGAATTGTTGAAGTTACTTTTTCTGCTTTGATTCTTAAAAATTGTGTTTTAATAATAATAATGAAATAAAAATTGTAATTAGGAGACTAATAGGGATGACACATACCACTGTAGGTATTCGAATAATGTATGTAGACATACAATCTAAACTACTAAAGATAGCACGAACCAGGAGCTAGTTTCAGGCAGTTGGGAGGGTCCCAAAATTTAATATTGCAGAGGATTCGAGAATTTGGTTTCGAGAGGGGAGAGAAAATTTACTTTGTAGTGAAAAGAATTTAGTATGGGGTGGTGAGAATTTTGTTTGAGGGTGGGGTGAGCCTGAGAAATAAGACTTGAGGGAGTTTCCTAATTTGCTAAAATAATCCACCACACAGGAAAAGTTAATATGCTATTCTATGACATATGGAATAAAATTTTATAGCAATTCTCTTCATATCTACTTTTAGTCGGGCATTAAATATGAGACTAAAATAAAATTTATACAATGACATCTTTTTTTTGGATTTCAAACAAGACAAACAAGTGCTATAGAAGAATGCATGCAAAATAATTAAATGAATTTTCTCTGAAATAGACTTGAAATAAAATAAAAATATTCTAATGAATTAATATAAATAAAGAAATTGAAAACATTACTTATATAACTTTCTGCACTCTCTTCTTAAAGGAGCTGAAGAGAAGTACAAGACACACATCCTCACTGATCGATTGAAACATGAGATCTACTTCCTTTTTTTTTAACATATTGTTACGACAGATGAACGTGCTACAAGGAACTTGTGACTCGTGACCAAGTGGCTAGCGCACTTGGTTACTGATCAAAGGGTCTGGGTTCGAGCCCCGGGTAAGTCTTAGATGCTTGTGTTGCTTTTCTGCTGAGGTCCTCCCATCCTCATAGACCTTCTACTATGGCATATAAGTTGATAGACTCCTGTCAGACCTCTGTGGAAAGCATCTGCTTGAGGTTTTTTTATTTTTTATATTATATTTATTGATACTCACATGTGCTTCAGTATGCGAATTTCGTCACTAACCACTTCGAGCGTTGAATCAACTTAAAAAATAAGGAATGAGGGAGATATAATTAGGAAGAATTTGTGTGAAGGAAAACGTAGTTTGTGCACTATATTATAAAGAAAAAATGTTTTTATTTAATGTGTTCGTGGTAGGTTAAATAAGTTTTATACTCTGGATCTTGTTAGTGAACGACTAAGAAAAAGGAGAATTCATCGTGTTCTGCATGGTGATCAACATTTAAAAAGAATTGGTTCTGAGAAACAGGTATATTTAGCTGCAATTTTAGAGTACTTGATGGCTGAAAGTTAGAAGGAAGTCATTTTGTGTATATTTAGTTGTTTACGAATTGGTAAGGTTATTCTCGATAGATTGCAGATTCACAAATATGATTATGCTACTTATTAATTGATGTAAAAAATCTTATTTTATGCTTTGAGTGTAGTTAGTAAGAATTATGGAGGAAACAATTCTGTGTAGGAATGTAATTAGGTGTTAAGTTATTCTGAAGGTTATTCTGAAGGTTTTTTTTTATGCTGATGAAGATTTGTGTTGGTTGAATTTAGTTTATATAAATGTTTTCATTCATACATTTGTAATAAAGTACATTATTTTAGTATAATTGTTACTAATTATTATTTTTGTACTCACTCTCAGTTTCCATCGGTTTAATTTATAATAATATCTATAATGTGAGGTTGATTGTTAACAGATTTGCAATCATACACAATGAAAATGTTTCGAGCTGGAAGTCGAAGGCTCGTTAGGAAGGTCAAAACCGAAAACTTCGATTGTTGTCAATAAATTAATTTTCCCTTCCTCCAATCTGGGGCGGGGGTGGCTCAGTCGGTAGCGCGCCAGGCTCGTAATCTGTAGTTCCCAGGTTCGAGTCCCAGCTGGGTCAACGTTGAGATTTATCTCCGCAAAATTCCCCGCCCTGCCCACGGTCAGTAGGGGACACCGATGGGCTTGGAAAGGCCGCCGTCCGTCGGATGGGACGTTAAGCCGTGGCCCTTGTGCGGGAGAGCCTACCCTGTGCACGTTAAAGAGCACGCTGGATGGCTTTGACGGGAGGCTACCATCTGTCTCCCAACAGCTGTTCCAGTGGGTCCCCTCCCCCAACCTTCTCTGAGCCTTCGGGGTCCATGTGACCTGGTCATTTAGCCCATGGTGTGCAAAAAAGTGCCGCTCAGAGGAAAAACAACCCAACCCAAATCCTCCAATCTATTTCCATATTATCCCACCTACACAGTTCCTTTTCTACCTGTCTAAGCCGACCACAGAAAATTGTAATATACCTGGCATTTTCGCCCTATTTGTAATTGCTCTGTTTTTCCTTCTGCATGCGTGGAGACTTTCCCTTTCTTTTTCCACTACAGGTCTTATCTAGCTATCATAAAGTACTTTCTCTGAGCACCAATTTTTAAAACAAGTGCTTCCCAAATTAATCTGGAATGTGCCAATGAAGAGATTTGTTCTTTGATTATAAATGTATATTGTACATCTGGCTGTTTCACAGAAGTTTCTAAGTATATCTGATAAAGCAAAATTCTGAAAATTATCGAAATACAGAAACTGTAAAAATAAGGAAATAATTTTTTACGTTATTTCTTACGTTTTATTGGTATAAACATTTTGAAATTCCATTAACGCTTTTCATAACATTATTCCAAAATCATTTCGTTATTCGTTATTTCGTTACGTTACAGTAACGTTTTCCAACACTGATATAAACTCTTTGTCCAGTCTCTGGTGACAGGCACAAACAAATGACCGTCGACCATGTGCAAATGCTTCGCGAATTCATTCGAAGTGTATATAAAAAAAATACCATTTTTTATCCCATAGGCAGGTCGAAGTTTTACTTGTAAATATATATATATGACACACAGGTAATATCTGTGACCTGCTAGTGATTAAAACGAGAATTTGATATTAAACGTATTCTCGCTTCTATAACATTGGCTTTGAAAGAGAAAAACCAGCTCTTTTTATTATGTTTTGGAGTTTTGACTTCTATATTCGTACACAACTTCGAGCTGTTTCGAGTGTATTCGCTTTGGTGTAATCCTATTATTTAGTAGGTTTTAATACGTTTTAGTTAGCTGTTGGGAGTTTGATGGGATCGTCATCTAATTTAAAGTTCTTCAAATGATGAAATGGTGTAACTGATAATAAAGTAAGTTAATCATTTATTGAGATGGGTTCAGTTAACACCCATTCTGCTTCAAGAAACAACTTTGGTAATCATTCTCGAGCTGAAGTAATCTATGATGAAACGATAGGCGATTTATTAAAAAATCAGAAACAGTGCACTGCCGACCGAATTATAAAAAAGCCCCAGAACTAAATAATGTCCACCCAGGCAACACAAACCGAAAAACATGAAAATCGGAAACAGTGCACCGCCGACCAATTTATAAAACAGCCGCAAAACTAAATAATGTCTGCCCAGGCATCATCATCATCATCATCCTGAAGCAGCCATGGGCTACGGAGGTCCAACCAGACCGTGCAATTTAGTTCTCCAAGTAAGTCTATCCTGAGCTACATCTACTGCATCAGGCTACTGAACACCAATTCTAACAAGATCCTGTTTAACATTGACAGCCCATCGCATCCTAGGTCTCCCCCTCCTTCTGAGGCCTCTGGGCATACTGTTCATAACCCTATTCACCAATCTATAATTATCCAAACGGGCAACATGGCCAAACCAACGGAGTCTCTCTCTGCACAATATGCTGCTTAAAGGAGGTTGCAAACTCCTTTGCCTAACCTCATCATTAGTTACAAAGTTGAACCACCTAATGCCCAAGATACTGCGTAAACATCTGGAATCAAAAGCATCAAGTTTCCTGTTATCTTGTTTACAAAGTGTCCAAGTTTCACTACCATAACTAACCTTAGAAAGAACCAAACTATTATACAGTCTAATTTTAGTCTTTAGGTGTATACGCCTATTTTTCCACACTCTCCATAGATTCTTAAAAAGTCCCGGCAGTAATCCCTATTCCTCAGTTAATCTCATGCCGCACATCACCATTATCTGTTACATAGCTCCCATGGTAATTTAATTGTGACACCCACTCAAGACTGCAACCATTCATATTTAACTGAATCACAGCTTGCCTGACCAATTTTCATCACTTTAGTTTTCTCTCTGTTTATAACCAAACCTACTCTACTACCAGTTTCATCAACAGCTCGAATGAAAGAGTTCATCTCATGAACATCATTTGCCAAAAGGGCTAAATCATCAGCATAATCTAAATCAGAAATTTTCGTATCTCCAGTCCATTTAAGGCCAAAATCTTTCCTTTGAAGTGAATCTCGCATAACATAATCAATAACCAAGCTAAAGAGAAAAGGAGACAAAATGCACTCTTGTCGTACACCAGAAGTAATGCTGAACCATTTGCTACAAGCCTCACCAACTCTCACACAGGACTCAGTGTTATTATAGAGAGCTTTCATTATGTTAACTAACTTGTCTGGTATACCATATGATCTCACAATCAACCACAAAACCGAAAACCTTTTTGAAATCAACAAAGCTAGCAACCAAAGGTTTCTGAAACTCTAAACATTTTTCAAGAATCTGCCTAAGTGAAAATATCTGATCCACACATCCCCTACCACTTCTGAATCCACATTGCTCATCACGCAATTGCCTGTCAACCAGATTCTTAATTCTATTAAGCACAATCATGGAAAGAACTTTACCTGGAACAGAGAGTAGGCTGATACCCCCTATAGTTATCACAAGAACTGCGATCATCTTTTTTGAAAATAGGGATAATAATAGCTCTGGTAAAATCCTTAAGAACTATGCCTTTATCATAAAAGATATTCAAAATTACAGTCATAAAAGTGGTAACCGAAACATTCCGAGCTCTAAGCATTTCCATAGTAATTTTATCTACCCCTTGGGATTTATGAAGTTTAGATGTAGCCAAAATAACTTCAAATTGTGTTATATGGCCAACATTAAAGCCACCAATGCATCTATCATCATTGCAAACAATGGGAATAGAACTAACTGCATTGTTTGGAACATCACTGAAATGCTCAGCCCACCTAGCCATGACAGAATCCTCACCTTCTATAACCTTACCTTGTTTATCTTTCAATCCCTGTATACCTGTCCGTTTTCTACCACACAAAACATTAACTATCTGGTACAGCTCTATGCTGTTGTGCTGTCTAACTGCTTCCTCGGCTTTGTCAGCCAAACCATCAAGCCAAAGATTCTTATCAGCAGCTAACTGATCTTTTACACGTTTATTAAGTTCCCTGTAATGATTTCTATTAGGACTAGTAGGGTATTGATTAAGAACATTCCTGCAGTTATTTCTTTCTGAAATAAGCTCAAGTGCCTTGTCACTCAGATAATTCTGTCTCTTCTGCTCCTTTTTTCCTAAAAGAGTACTGTTAGTGTCCAAAAAAACCTGTTTAAAATGATCCCATTCTTCCACAACTTCAGTGGTAAGCATACTAATGCTGTCATAATGACTAAGTAACCTATCATGGTAAGCTTTGGCTATAACTGGGTCTTTCAGAGCTTCAGTATTAAAAGCAAATTTTTTAACCCTAGCACAACACTTTTTAAGTTTAAGTTGCAAGACATTTTTAACAAGATAATGATCAGATCCAATTTCAGCTCCCCTATATGACCTGGTATTCCTAACAGAACTAGTCCTTTGCTGTTAATTAATATGTAATCAATCATATTCTTATGCAGCCCATCGGGTGAAACCCATGTGTACTTATGTATGTCGCGGTGTTTGTAATAAGTGTTAGTTATTCTGAAACCATTGAGTTTACTTACCTGTAGGAGACGTTGCCCATTGTCATTGCAGCTACCGGTACCAAAAGGGCCTATCACCCCTCCGCAAAGATCAGAGTCAGTACCAACTTTGGCATTGAAGTCACCTAGAACAAGGGAATCTCCTTTCTTGACAGAATTCAAAATATCCTGAAGTTGTTCATAAACCTATCCTTCTCATCCTCATCGGCATCCTCAGTAGGGGCATAACAGCAGATAACATTCAAGTCTTTAACGCTTGTCTGAAATTTTGCTGTAAGAAACCTTTCATTAATGCACTCATGCACTCATCAATCTCCTGTGTGAGAGTTGGTAAAGATCATCCTAGAAGAGCATCATTAGCGTGTCTGCTGAGAAGCAGACCCCCCGCTTTGGTGTTGCTTATTGTCGTCCCTCCCTGAAAAGAGAAATTTAAGATTATTTTTAAGAATCTGACCTTTATCTGTCCATCTGGTCTCTTGCAAGCCGAGAATATCTAAATTATAATGGTGGAATTCTTGTGCGAGGACAACAAGAGAAAAAGCTCTGTGCAGAGTCCACATTCCAACTACCTATGGAGAGAAAATGGTTAGTGGGATGTTTAAAGAAACTATGTTTATTGAGAGAGGGAATGCCGACAATATCAAACAGCCCCCTAATTGCAGACATGGGGCAAAGACCCGTTCCCCCACCCTTAAAGGCTGAAGCCATCTACACTGGAAGACTTCCTCCAATGTAGAATTTGAAGATGCCAATAGAAGCAAAGAGTTCAGGTGACTGCGATGACCTCTGCTCAGGATTATCCACCAGCTGATAAACATATCCTGTGAATCTATTCACTTGGGGCTGTCAACCCACAAACAAACAGATAACACAGCGGAAGATTTCCCTCCACAGAAGCCCACCAGTGCAGCAAAATCAGGATCCATAATCAAGCTCAGAGCCATATATCTCCAGTCAAGTGGGTTTTTATGTCAGCAGCAGGACCCGTGTTGTTGACCACTCCTCAGCAGGGTAGAAAAAAAAGAAAAGTAGCCATAGTTGTCCAGATCAGTAGGCATTACTAATCTGGCAGCCCTCCCCTTCCGTTCATTTCCACAAGAGACTATCTCTTTTGAAAGGTACTAACGGTCTGCACCACGAGAAGGCGGGGTCGGACATTAGGTGCTAGGTCTAGCTACCATTGTACCAGGCAACACAAACCGTAAAATGTGAAAATCGGAAACAGTGCACCGCCGACTGAATTATAAAAAAGCCCCAGAACTAAATAATGTCTCCCAGGCAACACAAACCGAAAAACATGAAAATCGGAAACAGTGCACCGCTGACCGAATTATAAAAAAGCCCCAAAACTAAATAATGTCCTCCCAGGCAACACAAACTGAAAAACATGAAAATCAGAAAATCTCCAAATCGGAAACTGTGCACCGCCGACCGAATTATAAAAAAAAAACCAAAACAAAAATCTGACAAAAAAAAAACCCTCTTGCAGCTCAAAAAACCCTCCCCTAAATTACATTGTTTTACCCCTGAGCCTCACTTTTTTCCCACACCATGGGCGAAATGGCGAGGTCACATGAACCCCGAAGGCTCATAGAAGGTAGGGGGAGGGTACCCACTGGAACAGCTGTTGGGAGACAGATGCTAACTTCCCATCAAAGCCATCTAGCATGTTCTTTAACATACACAGATTATGACTCACACAGGGCCACGGCTTAACATCCCAACCGATGGACGGTGGTCTTTCCCCTACTAACCATGGGCAGGGTTTGGAAATCTGCGACCCAGCTTGGACTCGAACCTTGGAACTACATATTACAAGCCAGGCGTGCTACCGACTCCGCCCCTCTCACCCCACTCCTAAATTTTTCATTAACTTTCCTGACTCCATCAAAAACTGCTGTTTTTTCACACACTGACAATTCTACAATACCTATAATTACTATATAAAAAAGCCGCTAAACGTTTCCACATATTAACTATAAATCATATATCTAAATTTAAAAGACTCCTAAATATAGAACAAAATTAATAAATTAATTAATAAAATAATTTAAATATAATATAATTATAATACATTAATAATTACCATACTACATGTAACTACTATAAAACATTCAATTCACCCCAAACTATTATAACAAAATATGTGTTCGTTACTATCACCATTTTCAATCCCACACGCAAAAACTTGCTACATTATTTCCCTCACTACGCTGCAAACTTCTGAAAACGTTTCACCACAAACTATTCTCCTAAAACCCTAACACCCCATAAAAGCACACATTTTTACCATTTAATTTCCCACATTCTAAACTTTTGCCAGTTTCTTCCACACTCACAACAAAACCCAATAGATCATACTAAACACACACAAAAAACAAAACAAAAAAAAGAATTAAAATAATACTAACTGCTACAAACCATTCCTCCCTTCCCATTCAAATACCCCTCACTCCAAGGAAGTTATCAAAAACATTCTCCACACACAACCACAAAAAGCTACCGAACTCCCACATCTCAAAAACTTGCCCATAACTTTACAAAACAGTTCACTAACACTATCAGCAACAACCCTCCTAATATTAAATTATTCTAATCCCAAAGTATCTGTAATAACCTATTATTTGCCATATCTTAACGAATTAAAAAAAAAAACAAAAAAAAGGAGCATATTAATTATTCCTATTCTAGCTATCGTTAAAAAACCCTCATTAAATATATATATGATATATGCGCACTTACTTCTAAATGTATAGGCATGTTATCCAAAGGAGTTATAAAGCAAAAATGGCGAAAAAAATCAAACGTAAATTCACACTCCCGTCAAATCACACACATAACGTGACTCCACATTACCCACCCAAAAGAAACAAATCAAAGAGCCATAGGCCACCAACAACCAACAGTTACGTTTCTATGACATACTTTACACATCGACATCGCATGCCACTTGAGCAATGCCATCTATCGGCTGAGGACCATAACCACTAAACTTGACCGATGGTAATTGATAGACCTCAAACTTGATGCTTGGGTGGCAACATGAATAGTAAATATTTGTTGATCTGAAAATTTAATAGTGTGAAAGCTACTAGCGATCACTTTCCCATCCCTGACTAGTATCTAAAAGTGGGAGAAACCCTTGCCATCTTGAATTTGCTGTCTGGGCGAGAGCAATGAGATTAATCTCTGCAAACTCGCCGCTCTTGGTCAGTAGGATACATTGATGGACTTGGAAAGGCCATTGTTAGTTCAATGGGATGTTAAGCTATGGCCCTTTGTGCGGAAGAGCCGTAACTTGTGCATGTTAAAGAACATGCTGGATGGACTTGATGGGAAGCTATCATATCTCCTAACAGCTGTCCAGTGGGTCTCCTCCCCCCAACCTTCTCTGAGCCCTTGGGCTCTTTGTGATAGCCCATTGTTCTCAAAAAGTGCTGGTCACAAGTAAAATGATAATATGAATTTGAAAATATGTGTTTGAATTGTCTTATTTGGTTAACGTAGAAAAAGTTCAGCAATAGGGCACATCATGGTCCCCGGCTGTCCTTTTTTTGAATGCAACATAATGAAACAGACCTTTTTCGATGATTCCCACAACTTCCCAGACCCTAACCCAAACTGAACCTAAAAAAAAGAAGGGTTTCTAGAAAAAAGATAACGAAAAGTTATGGTGGTAATGATAACTTGAGTTTATGTCAAATGCAACATAGCCAAAAATATGCAATTCCACTAAAAAACATCTGTCATAACAATGAATTACTAAAAAAATTAAAAATGTTAAAAAAACCAACAAAAAATCATGAAGAAACCAAGACAACACAGCTGCCTTACCACATACTACAAATTCCTGCAATCTTAGATACATGTGAAAAAAAAAATTATCGCTGATGCGGCAGGTATCGAACTTGCAACTCTCTAGATACATTCAACCATTAAACCGCACATCAGACTAAAATCTTCCAGAATAAGACATAAATCTTTCACTGAGATGTGGTGGACCTTGTGCCATCTAAACTTCAGGAGAGGCAACTTTTCGAATTGTTGCTAATGATTTAGATGTTAATGATTAAGTCAATCATGCTTAAGCATTTATTATTAAAAATCCATCCATAGTAAATACACAGATTACCTGTAGAAATAGACTATGATATTTGTTAAAAACATCTGAAAAAAATTACCACTGTAATCCACTTTATAATTTTTTGTCAACTTATATTACTTGATATGCAATCTTCTACTTACTCATTCTATAAAGTTTACAAAACATTCTTAAGCCGATTGGCAAACTTCTGAAACCTTTTATGAGCGGGGCTCCATCATCAAACAAATATTTTTATCAAGCTGCAGTAATAAGAAGCATCTAATGACAGCATGAATTGCTCTCACTGTGCATGCATATGGTGAGGAATTTTGCCAGACCAAACTAACCGCTAAAGAAAAGGTTATTTTGATATCTGCTGTGCTAGCAACAACGTGATCTTTCAAGTTTAATAAAAATTCAGCTAAATAATTGCATTCGATGAGATGCACTCTAAAAGTTGTAAGCAGATGGTTGTGTACAATAGTGGCTATTTGCTATTCTGTAAAGTGAGTTATTTTTAGATGTTTGTTTGTTCATGCGATAATTAACAATATCATATTTATTCATAAATTAAATTAATAGTTTAATAATTTAATAGTATGAGTGCAACTAATAAAAGAAACTGATAATGAAAAGTGCGAATTTCAAGAACGGTGGGAGATTGAATATTTATTTATTCTTAACCAGGGAAAGCCACAGTGTTTGGAATGTTTACAGACTATAGCTGTTTGTAAAGAATACAACTTAAAGTACCATTACCTTTCAATGCATGAAAAAAAGTATTCTTCCTGCACAGGAGACACGAGAATAGCGCTCGTAAAAAAAATGGAATTATCAAACTTTTTTTAATTAATATATCAAAATCTCAAGAAGCATCAGTAGCTGCATCATTTGAAGTTTATTTAGAAGTAGCAAAACCAAAAAAGCCATTTTCAGATGGAGAATTAATTAAAGAATGTGCCATCAAAATGACTCAAGCTTTTGGCAACGAAGAAATAGTAAAAAAATTTCAAACTGTTTCACTTTCTCATCAGACTGTAAGTCGACGTGGAAGAGATCAGTATGCATGTCACTAAAAAATTAGAAAAATTATTCAGTAATTGCTGCTATTTTTCTGTGACTTTGGACGAAAGTACAGACATCTCTGATACAAGCCAAATACTTATTTTTATAAGGGCTGTAAATAAAAACTATAGTTACTCAGAAGAACTTTTAAAATTAGGATCATTACACTGAACAACAAAAGGTGAAGACATTTATAAGGAATTAAAATGTGCAGTAGTGGAATAGGGCGGATTTGATAAGTGCACCACTATTGTAACTGACGGTGCCAGAGCTATGGCTGGCAAAACTATTGGGTTCCCAGGACTGTTACGAAAGGAAGGAATTAATTGCCGAATGTTGCACTGTACTGTGCATCAGGAGACGTGTGGCATTTCACTGAGACTAAAGGACATAATGGAAAAGGTTGACAAAATTACCAATTTAATTCATGGCAGGATTCATTTTCTTACACATAGAAAATTTAAAGCTTTTTTGGACAAACTGCATGCCGAGCATGGTGATCTGCTTTTACATAGTAATATTCGCTGGTTAAAGTGCCGGAAAATGCCTCGAGTTTTTTTACACTTCGAAAAGAAATTAATCTTTTTCTCACAGAAGTGGGCACCGATGAAGATTCAATAGTAAGTTTTGTTGATGAAAATTTTCTATGTTCACTTGCTTTCCTAACAGACATTACAGATTATTTAAATGTCTTGAATTAATCCTTACAAGAAAAAGATCAAAATGTGTGCTGTCTTTATAATCATGTTTAGTGGGTTTAGAAACAAACTACAATTGTTGAAGTCAAATTTGCAGGAAAACAATTTAATTCAGTTTGAAATTTGTAAAGAGTTCTACGAAGAAATGAAGCAATTTAGTAAAACAGTTGATTTTGAAAAATTTGTTCCTAAATTAGATATCCTAATTGAAGATTTTAATAGAAAATTTTTTCAATTTGATAATTTTAAGCAAAGTTTAAATTTATTCAGTAATCCATTGAATATTAATATTAGCACTGTAGATCCTAAATATCAAATGGAATTATGTGACCTTCAGGCCAACCCAATTATTGCATCTAAATAGTGAAATTGGAATAGAATTGTTCAAACTTTTGCCTAAAACAATATCCAAAAATGAAAGATCCAAATAATTTCTATGTTCGGAAGTACATATATCTGTGAGCACGCATTTTATGATATCAACTATATAAAATCAAGATACAGAAACTGCTTGAAAGACTACTCGTCAGCATATACTTCGGCTCACAACAACAAATATCGATATGGGCATAAAAGAAATTATTGCCCAACAACTATGGCCACAATGCTCCCATTAAATTAATTAATTGGTATTTATATATCATTTATATTATATTACTAATTGGTATTTATATATCATTTTGAAAAAATCGATTAAGTATTAAATGGCTGTTATCCCGCTGTGTTCCACCTATAAAACACAGGAAACAGCTACATAGTCTGTAATAACTTTTGATTTTTCACTCAGATTGAAAACATAATGCTTTATATTCATCACCTCGTATTATATAATGAGATTCTCTGGCTAAAGCATAATTTAGATGATAACAATTTCGAAATGTTTATTTATTCACCAAAACATCAACTTCAACGCCGTTTTGCACACATAAAACAGAGCTGAAAGCTATTCCTGTGCCAACAAATTTTGATTTTGCAGTCAGAGTGACAATCAGATGATTTATTTCGATCAATGCGTGATTTAGAATGATACTCTATGCCTCAAAAATATTGTCTGTGTATTGAATTTTGAAAAACATCTAGTGGTAGCGCTTTTTCCACGAACATGACATAGGTAAAAGCTATATGATGTATATTAACTTTTGAATTACAGCCATATTGGCAAAATGTTGTTTTATTTTAATCAACACGTATTATATATTTAGATTCTATTCCTAAAGTATAGTTTAGATGCGTAGAATTTCAAAAATATTCAAAAATTCACGAAAATATCAGATTGAACAATGGTTTGCACGTCTACAACAGAGCTAAAAGCTATTCGTGTGCAAACAAGATTTGGATTTACAGTCCAATGACAATCTGATGGAATATTTCCCGTGAAGGCGTGATATAGAATGACTTTTTATGCCTTAAAAACATTTTCACTGTATACCATTTTGAAAAAAATTGATAAATATATCAAAATAGCTGTTTTACCGCTGTACTCCACGTATGAAATAGAGGTAACAGCTACATCGTGTGTAATAACTTTTGATTTTACTGTTAGATTGAAAACATAATGTTTTATATTTATCAACTCGTATTATATAATGTTAGCCGTTCCATGGCCGAGTGATTAGCACGCTTGGCTACTGATCTAAGGGACCTGGGTTCGAGCCCCGGGTTGTGTCGTTTTTCTGCTGAGGTCCTGCCATCCTCTCAGACCTTCTACTACGGCATATGAACTGACAGGCTCCTGTGAGACCTATATATTTCCTATCAAGGCTTGATATAGAATGACATTCTATATGCCTTAGAAACATTGTCAGTGTATAAAATTTTGAAAATAAAATTTAAGTATGAAAATAACGGTTTTAGCGTTTTTTCTACGCACATGACATAGGTAAAAGCTATATGATGTGTATTAACTTTTGAATTTACAGTGATATTGGCAAAATGTTTTATGTTATGATTTTCTATGCCTTACAAATATTTTCACTGTCTGTTATTTATATATTAATATTTAACATCTATTTATGTATGAAAATAGCTGTTTTAGCGGTGTTCTCCACCTGTAAAACACAAGAAACAGCCACATCGTTGATTTTACTCATCTTCACACTCTTGATTTTACTGTGAGATTGACAAATTAATGCTTTATATTTATCAACTCGTATTATATAATGAGATTCTATGGCTAAGGTATGGTTTAGGTGCAAAGAATTTCGAAAATTTTGAATTATTCACGAAAACATGAGTTCGAATGCTGTTTTACACGCCTAAAACAAAGGTAAAAGCTATTCCTTTCCCAGCAACTTTTGAATTTACAGTCAGAGTGACAATTGGATGATTTATTTCCATCAAAGCGTGATATACAATGACACTCTATGCCTCAAAAACATTGTCAGTTTATAGAAGTTTGTAAAAAATCGATTTATATATAAAAATAGCTGTTTTACCGCTGTTTTCCACATATAAACCACAGTTAAATGATATTTAGAGTGAAATAACTTTTGAGTTTACAGTCATATTTACAAAATGTTATTTTATTTTCATCAACTCGTATTATATAACGAGATTCTATGGCTAAAGTTGGTTTAAGTGCATAGAATTTCGAAAACATTCAATTATTCACGAAAATATGTTTCATTTTGTTTTAGGTGTGTAAACCGCCTAAAGCAAAATCCTGAGCCAACAACTTTTGAATTTACAATCAGAGTGACAATCTGATGTTATATCTTCCATCAAGGCATAAAAGTAGATTCACTTGCTTTGCCTTAAAAATATTTGCACTGTATGGCATTTTGAAAAAATCCATTCATGTATCAAAATAGCTGTTCTCCCGCTGTTTTCCACCTATAAAACACAGGTAACAGCTATATTGTCTGTAATAACTTTTGATTTTACACTCAGATTCACCAACATAATATTTTATATTCATCAACTCGTTTTATATAATGAGATTCTATGGCTAAAATATAGTTTAGGTGCTTAAAATTTCGAAAATAAACAATTATTCAAGAAAATATTAGTTTGAACAATGTTTGACCCGCCCAAAATAGTGCTAAAACTATGCCTCCGACAACATCTTTTGAATTTGCAGTCCAAGTGACAATCTGATGGTATATCTGCCGTCAAGGCATGATATTAAAATGACTTTCTATGCCTTAAAAATATTTTCAATGTATATCATTTTGGAAAAATCGATTTATGTATCAGAAATCGATTTATGTATCAGAAAAATCGATTTATGCACGCGTAAAACAGAGCATTCAGCTCTGTTATCCGCGTGCAAAACAGCGTTGAAACTGATATTTTGGTGAATAAATGAATATTATCGAAATTGCAATCACCTGAACCATTCTTTGGCCAGAGAATCTCATTATATAATACGAGTTGATAAATGAAAATGATGAATATTTTCAATCTGAGAGTAAAATCAAAAGTTATTACACACGATGCAGCTGTTACCTCTCTTTCATAGGTGGAATACAGCGGCAAAAGATACAAATGGTATACAGTGAAAATGTTTTTAAGACATAGAAAGTCATTCTATATCACGCCTTGATGGGATCACCATCAGCTTGTTATTCGGACGGTAAATTCAAATCTTGTTGGCGCAGTATTAGCTTTTATCTCTGTTGTAGACGTGCAAAACATTGTTCAATCTGATATTTTCCCGAATTATTGAATAGTTTCGAAATTCTATGCACCTAAACTATACTTTAGAAATAGAATCTAATTATATAATACCTGTTGATTAAAATAAAACAACATTTTGCCAATATGACTGTAAATTCAAAAGTTAATATGCATCATATAGCTTTTACCTATGTCATGTTCGTGGAAAACAGCGCTAAAAACCATATTTTGATAGATAAATAGATGTTTTCAAAACTCTATACACTGACAATGTTTTTAAGGCATATAGAGTGTCATTCTATGTCATGCCTTGATAGGAAATATACCATCACATTGTCACTCTGACTATAAATTTTAAAGTTTTGGCAAAGGAATAGCTTTCATCTCTGTTTTCCGCGTGCAAAACAGCGTTGAAACTGATATTTTGGTGAATAAATGAATATTTTCGAAATTGTAAGCACCTAAACTATACTTTAGCCATAGAAACTCATTATATAATACGAGTTGATGAATATAAAAGCATTACATTGTCAATCTGAGTGTAAAATCAAAAGTTATTACCCACGATGTAACTGTTACCTGTGTTTTATAGGTGGAAAACAGCGCTGAAACAGCGATTTTGATGCATAAAACGGTTTTTTTTCAAAATGCCATACAATGAAAATGTTTTTAAGGCATACAAAGTCATTCTGTATTCCGCGTTGATGGGAAATAAACCATCAGATCGTCATTCTGACTGTAAATTCAAAAGTTGTTGCCACAGGAATAGTTTTCAGCTATTCCTGTGGCAACAACGCTTTCAAAACAGCGTTCAAACTGGTGCTTTGGTGAATAAGTGAATATCTTCGAAATTTTAAGCAATTGAAGCTTTAGCCATAGAATCTCATTATAAAATACGAGTTGATGAATATAAAGCATTATATTGTTAATCTGAGTGTAAAATCAAAAGTTATTATATACGATGTTGCTGTTTCCAATGTTTCATAGGTGGAAAACAGCGGTAAAACAGCTATTTTGATACATAAATCGATTTTTTTCAAAATCCTGTAGAGTGAAAATGTTTTTAAGTCGTAGAAAGTCATTCCATATCACGCCTTGATACAATATGTACGAACAGATTATCACTCTGAGTTTGGATCTGGCATCCGTGGGACCAGAGCGTTTGGACGTGGTGTTGTGCTGTCGAAAGTTTAATTATTCTTTTGGTTTTGTGCTACCTTTCATAGAATTTTGTCGATCTTGATTTCAGATTGTGTCAACATGTAATCAAAGAATTATTTAAAACCGAAAGAACTACGATTGTGTTTGTGAATTATCAACTTTCCGTTACTTCTGATAGGCTTAACGAAAGGTGAAATTCCCGGATGTAACTTGGTAAACTCAAGTGTTAGTGCTTCGATTGTTTCAAAATGGCAGTAGGTAATAAGAAAAAAAGAAACTCTCCTAAACTTAACATCAAAGTAAAACGATCTAAGTTCTATACTATAGATAAAACAAAAAAAGAAGAAAAAATCTCACAAGAAAATGAAGAATGTGACCTGGCAGAAGATTTAAAGTTATCTTCAAATTCAGAGTCTTCGCCTGCAAAATCTATCGAAGAAAATACTCAAAAGGACATTAACATCGAATCGGATACTCATTCTATTACTCAGGTAAATCCATTTGTTATTAACAAGGAAAATGATCATGATCTAAAGAAAAATTCTAAGTTACCATTTCTTAATAAAACATTAAACTCTGAAAAGAAAGAGGAAATATCTAAAAACGTTACTATTATAACTAAAATTGATTCAGAAAATACGAAATTTCCTGACATCATTGAAAAAGCTTTAAACGATAAAGAGGAATTATCTTTGGTCATTAGTGGGATTAACACCAAATTAAGTGCACTAGACATTCAGAAATTCTCATCCTTTTTTTATAAACTATTAAATGATCGAATCGGAGGGAAATTCATCTCACGCGGAAGATTACTAATTTTTCCCAGTTCAAAAGATCAGTATAAAAAAATTCTCGACCTGAAAGAAATTTTATCAATTCCTGTTAAAGTGGAACTTCCCGATTTTAAGAAATCAGTACTGGGAACAATTATTGGAGTGCCCACACATTTTGATGATGACTTAATACTCGATCTCTTATATGACCAAAACGTTTTGAGCATGAAACGCATGATGCACTATGACCAATTTGATAAAAAAAAAAGGAAACTTGTTGTAATCCGATCAATAAGATAATTCTGGAATTTGAAGGAGATATACTTCCCACTCACGTTTTTCTTGGATTTTCACGACATAATGTCAAACCATACACAACTCCACCTAATTTGTGCTTCAGATGTTACACATTTGGTCATGCAGTATCCACTTGTAGAGGAAAGCTCACATGCAAACGTTGTGGAGAACACCATCATCACAAATTTTGTAAAGCTCATGTCTTAAAATGCCCAAATTGCGGGGATCAACACCCTGCAACATATGCTGGATGTCCAGTGAGACTGATCGCATGTAAAGCTAAAATGATCCAGTTAAATGAGGGTTATCCCCTGTGATGATGCATAGAACCGGCCAGGCCTAGCACCTAATGTCCAACCCCGCCTTCTCGTGGTGCGGACCGTTAGTAACTTTCAAAAGAGATACTCTCTTGTGGAAGTGAACGGAAGGGGAGGGCTGCCAGATTAGTGTGGCCTACTGATCTGGACAACTATGGCTACTTTTCTTTTTTTTCTACCCTGCTGAGGAGTGGTCAACCACACAGGGTCCTGGTGCTGACCATATAAACCTACTGGACTGGACAGATATATGGCTCTGAGCTTGATTATGGATCCTGATTTTGCTGCACTGGTGGGCTTCTGTGGAGGGAAAATCTTCCGCTGTGTTTTCTTTTTGTTTGTGGGTTGACAGCCCCAAGTGAATAGATCCACAGGATATGTTTATCAGCTGGTGGATAATCCTGAGCAGAAGTCATCGCAGGCACCTGAACTCTTTGCTTCTATTGGCATCGTCAAATTCTACATTGGAGGAAGTCTTCCAGTGTAGATGGCTTCAGCCTTTAGTAGTGGGGGAACGGGTCTTTGCCCCATGTCTGCGATTAGGGGGCTGTTTGATATTGTCGGCATTCCCTCTCTCAATAAACATAGTTTCTTTAAACATCCCACTAACCATTTTCTCTCCATAGGTAGTTGGAATGTGAGGACTCTGCACAGAGCTTTTTCTCTTGATGTCCTCACACAAGAATTCCACCGTTATAATTTAGATATTCTTGGCTTGCAAGAGACCAGATGGACTGATAAAGGTCAGATTCTTAAAAATAATCTTAAATTTCTCTTTTCAGGGAGGGACGACAAAAAGCATCACCAAGGCGTGGGTCTGCTTCTCAGCAGACACGCTAGTGATGCTCTTCTAGGATATGAGTGCATTAATGAAAGGTTTCTTACAGCAAAATTTCAGACAAGCGTTAAAGACTTGAATGTTATCTGCTGTTATGCCCCCACTGAGGATGCCGATGAGGATGAGAAGGATAGGTTTTATGAACAACTTCAGGATATTTTGAATTCTGTCAAGAAAGGAGATATTACCCTTGTTCTTGGTGACTTCAATGCCAAAGTTGGTACTGACTCTGACCTTTGGGGAGGAGTAATAGGCCCTTTTGGTATTGGTAGCTGCAATAGCAATGGGCAACGTCTCCTACAGGTAAGTAAACTCAATGGATTCAGAATAACTAACACTTATTACAAACACCGCGACATACATAAGTACACATGGGTTTCACCTGATGGGCTGCATAAGAATATGATTGATTACATATTAATTAACAGCAAATGGACTAGTTCTGTTAGGAATACCAGGGCATATAGGGGAGCTGAAATTGGATCTGACCATTACCTTGTTAAAAGTGTGTTGCAACTTAAACTTAAAAAGTGTTGTGCTAGGGTTAAAAAATTTACTTTTAATACTGAAGCTCTGAAAGATCCAGTTATAGCCAAAGCTTACCATGATAGGTTACTTAGTCATTATGACAGTCATGGTTTGCTTACTACTGAAGTTGAGGAAGAATGGGATCATTTTAAACAGGCTTTTTTGGACACTAACAGTACTCTTTTAGGAAAAAAGGAGCAGAAGAGGCAAAATTATCTGAGTGATAAGGCACTTGAGCTTATTTCGGAAAGAAAGAACTGCAGGAATGCCCTTAATCAATACCCTACTAGTCCTAATAGAAAGCATTACAGAGACCTTAATAAACTTGTAAAGGATCAGTTAGCTGCTGATAAAAATTTTTGGCTTGATGGTTTGGCTGACAAAGCCGAGGAAGCAGTTAGACAGCACAACAGCAGAGAGCTGTACCAGATAGTTAATGTTTTGTGTGGTAGAAAACGGACAGGCATACAAGGATTGAAGGATAAACAAGGTAAGGTTATAGAAGGTGAGGATTCTGTCATGGCTAGGTGGGCTGAGCATTTCAGTGATGTTCTAAACAATGTAGTTAGTTCTACTCCCATTGTTTGCAATGATGATAGATGCATTGGTGGCTTTAATGTTGGCCCTATAACACAATCTGAAGTTAGTTTGGCTGTTTCTAAACTTAAACTGCATAAATCCCCAGGGGTAGATGAAATTACTACGGAAATGCTTAGAGCTGGGAATGTTTCGGTTACCACTTGGATGACTGAAATTCTGAATATCTTTTATGATAAAGGCATGGTTCCTAAGGATTTTACCAGAGCTATTGTTATCCCTATTTTCAAAAAAGGTGATCGCAGTTCTTGTGATAACTATAGGGGTATCAGCCTACTCTCTGTTCCAGGTAAAGTTCTTTCCATGATTGTGCTTAATAGAATTAAGAATCTGGTTGACAGGCAATTGCGTGATGAGCAATGTGGATTCAGAAGTGGTAGGGGATGTGTAGATCAGATATTTTCACTTAGGCAGATTCTTGAGAAATGTTTAGAGTTTCAGAAACCTTTGGTTGCTAGCTTTGTTGATTTCAAAAAGGCTTTCGACTCTGTTGATCGTCATAATTTGTGGTTGATTGTGAGATCATATGGTATACCAGACAAGTTAGTTAACATTATGAAAGCTCTCTATAATAACACTGAGTCGTGTGTGAGAGTTGGTAAGGCTTGTAGCAATTGGTTTAGCATTACTTCTGGTGTTCGACAAGGGTGCATTTTGTCTCCTTTTCTCTTTAGCTTGGTTATTGATTATGTTATGCGAAATTCACTTCAAGGGAAAGATTTTGGCCTTAAATGGGCTGGAGATAGGAAAATTTCTGATTTAGATTATGCTGATGATTTAGTCCTTCTGGCAAATGATGTTGATGAGATGAACTCTTTCATTCGAGCCGTTGATGAGACTGGTAGTAGAGTAGGTTTGGTTATAAACAGAGAGAAAACTAAAGTGATGAAAATTGGTCAGGCAGGCTGTGATTCAGTTAATCTGAATGGTTGCAGTCTTGAGCAGGTGTCACAGTTTAATTATCTTGGGAGCTATGTAACAGATAATGGTGATGTGCGGCATGAGATTAACAGACGAATAGGGATTGCTGCTGGGACTTTTAAGAATCTATGGAGAGTGTGGAGAAATAGGCGTATACACCTAAAGACTAAAATTAGACTGTATAATAGTTTGGTTCTTTCTAGGGTTAGTTATGGTAGTGAAACTTGGACACTTTGTAAACAAGATAACAGGAAACTAGATGCTTTTGATTCCAGATGCTTACGCAGTATCTTGGGCATTAGGTGGTTCAACTTTGTAACTAATGATGAGATTAGGAAAAGGAGTTTGCAACCTCCTTTAAGCAGCATATTGTGCAGAGAGAGACTCCGTTGGTTTGGCCATGTTGCCCGTATGAATAATTATAGATTGGCGAATAGGGTTATGAACAGTGTGCCTAAAGGCCTCAGAAAGAAGGGGAGACCTAGGATGCGGTGGGCAGACAATGTCAAACAGGACCTTGTTAGAATTGGTGTGCAGTGGCCAGATGCAGTAGATGTAGCTCAGGATAGACTTGCTTGGAGAACTAAATTGCACGGTCTGGTTGGACCTCCGTAGCCCATGGCTGCTTGAGGATGATGATGATGATGATGATGATGAATTGGCAACAAGCATTTAAGAAAGCCAATCCCCAGATATTATTAACCACTTCAAAATAAAAGACTTTCTTAATAAAAGTGAGGTTTTAACTAGTGATTCGACCTTGATCACCGATAGGATTCAAAGCAAAGAATGTGAGGACCTGAGAGAGGACTTTACACAGGGATTCTGCGAAGAAGTGAGAGAAAACTTCCCACCTCTAACAAACTTACCTTCAACATCTACTGACATTGACAACAGAATCTCCGTAACTCAGAATAGTGTAAATCAAAGAAACTATGCTAGTACAGTAAAGAAAAACATCACTGGAGCTAAAAATGCAATTCATAAAACTTCCAAACTACAAATGAATGATGAAAAGAATTTGGAAGCTACTGTTTGTCCTACAACGCAAGGAAATAATAGAGGGACAAATAAACCTTCCAATTGGAATAATAGGAGCCAAATCATAGGCCTAATCATCAAATTGTTTGATATTATCCTCCCACAATGTCCGGAGGTGAACCTCATAAAAGACATCTTACTTTCTTTACTGAATAGTGGTCCATGGTAGACAATTTCAGTATTCTTCAGTGGAACTGTCGTGGAATAGAAAGTAAGAAACATATCTTAAAACACTTTTTGAACATAAAAAAAATAAAAATAATGTGCATACAAGAAATAAATACAACAAACTTACCTAAATTTAATAATTTTATAACTTATATACAAAAAATAGTAATAATTCTAGAGGTATTGCAACTTATATACATAAAGATATAATACATAGACAATTAAATATACCAATATTAAAAGAAAAATTAGAAATAATAATAATTCAAACTCAAATAAAAAAAATAATTGTTAATATTATAAATATATACAATCCAGGAATCTTAATAGATACAAAAACATATGTACAAATTGTTGAAAATTTAAATGGAGAAATTTTAATATGTGGAGACCTAAACACACATAATAAAGTTTGGTTTTCGTATAAAAATGATCATAAAAGCAAATATTTATTAAAATTTATTGAAGAATTAAATTTAAACATACTTAATAACAACACACCCACCTGTTTGAAAAATGAAAAAATAAATTCAATCATTGACCTAACACTATGCTCAAATAGATTAAAAAATGAATTACAATGGTCCATTTCAATAGACAGTTATGGTAGCGACCATAGACCTATTTTTATTTACTATAATGATCCTTTTATCAGGAAACCAAAAATAAACTCCATTAATTGGAAAGGTTTTAAGGAAGATTTAAACAAAATTAATTATGAAAATTTGGATTACACTACACTAATTGATAAAATACAGGATAATAAAAAAAATAACACAACAACAATAACAAAAAAAATACCAGTAAACAATATACATACTATATTTATAAACAAACTAATAGCAATCCGCAGAAAAGCAGAAAGACATATGAAACAAACAAAAACATTTATTGCATGCCAAAATTTTAATAGACTAGCAGCAGCTATCAATAAAAAAATCAAAAATATTTTGAAACAAAACTGGAGAATATTTACAGAAAAACTATCCCCCACAACATCTACAAAAAATTTATGGTCTATATATAAAAAATTAACAAAGGAAACAGAACCAATAAACCCTTTATATAACTATGCATTAAAACATAAATTAACAATCCAAGAAACAACAGAACAAATAGCAAAATTTTTCAATACATTACACTATAAACCAAACAATAAATTATACAAATTATATAATGACTCAAATATCTTCCATCAAACATATTATAATAATAAAACCGATTTTATAAATCTTCCATTTTCATTATATGAATTAATATTTGCTATAAAAAAAATAAAAAAGAATACAGCTGTAGGACCAGATCAAATTTCAAATAATTTAATAAAAAATCTACCAATTAAATATATAAAAAAACTACTAAAAGAATTTAACAATTTCTGGACAACTAATAATTATCCAACAATTTGGCTAGAAAATTGCATGATATTTATAAAAAAATCTAATAAACCATATGAAATACTAGAATCATATCGACCAATCTGTTTGAGTTCAAATTTATTCAAGTTATTCGAAAGAATGATTGTAAACAGATTGAACTGGTTTTTTGAACATGAACGCATTTTTCACAGGAATGTGTTTGGCTTCCGGCCTGGAAGGTCAACCAAGGATCTTCTGTTAAACTTCATTTCTGATGTTGAATTTACAAAAAAAAAGAAAATATTTTTGGTAGTTGTCATAATTGATCTTGAGAAGGCCTTTGATTCAATAGATCACAACGCACTTTTATATAAAATTAGGAAATTAAAAATATGTGGTAACATTTATAATTTTCTTTTACATTTTATTAGAAAGAGATCTTATAAAGTAAAATTAGGAAATAATACTTCTACATCAAATAAATTACTAAATGGTCTTGTACAAGGAGATATATTATCCCCGCTTCTTTTTAACCTATACTTAAATGATATTCAGAAAATTTTTAAACCAGAAACAAAATTTGGAACATATGCAGACGATTTAATCTTCTGGACATTCCATGAAAATATAGATGTAATACAAAAAAGAATACAAGACACAATTAAAAAAGTAAACAATTACTGTGAAAATTGGAATCTAAAAATTTCAAATGAAAAAACTGTCATTTCATACTTTCACCCTAATAGAAAACTACCAGAAGATTTCATAATTAAAATAAATGAAAAAAATATAAATATCGTAAATTATTTTAAATATCTAGGAATTCACTTTGACTCAAAATTGAACTGGAATAAATTTATTACAGAAGCTAAAAACAAAGCAACCAAGCTTTATCATTTTCTAAGATTTCTTGGCAACTCAAAATGGGGATGTAATCGAAAAAACCTACTACTATTATACAATTCTATTATTCTACCCAAATTTACCTATGGAATTGAACTGATATATTACTTAACAAAAAAAAATTATAAAACTTTAGAAAATATACAAATAAAAATTTTAAAATTCTGTTTAGGTTTATTACAAAATACAAATAAATTAAATATTTATGCAGAAACATCCATACCTCCATTGGAAATAAAAAAAAAATATCTCTTGCATAATCTTTTATTTAGAATAGTATTAAAAAACAATGATCATCCAATCATTGATAAAATAAATGAAAATTTTGATGATAACATTATAAACCTATTTAACGATAAAGAACAATTAAAACATATTATACAAAATAATCTTAGTGGTGACAAACAGATTTTGGCTCCTTTTTGGAAGTTTTGTTTCCCTATTTTGGAAACTGAAGTTAAAGGAATTACATCTAAAAAATATATAGACAAAGAAAACCTAAAAAATTTGGCGGAACTTCACATTGAAGAACAATACAAAGATTTTATACACATATACACGGATGGTTCAGTGAATGCTGAAAACAACAATTCATCTGGAGCATATTATTGCCCAATAACAAATTATGAATTTCAATTTAAACTAAATAAATTAAATCCAATAATTGTAACAACACTAACTGCTATAATATTAGCCATTCATTGGGCACTTTACTTTAAAGGGGAAAAGATTGTAATCTTTACTGATTCAAAATCTTCTATTGATACTATATTTCAAAATCCAAATAATAATAATTTTAAAGTTCTAATAAATGATATCCTTATTTTAACAAAACAACACATAGAAAATAATAATAAATTGTATATTCAATGGGTGCCAGCTCACACTGGTATTGAACACAATGAAAGAGTTGATACATTGGCAAAAGATGCAATATATCTTAATAACACTATGGAATAATTAATATTTATAAACATAATTAAAAATAATAATAAAATAAAATTACTAGAAGAAACACAAAACTGGTATGATTTAACTACTATAGATACTCATAGACATAACATTTCAAATAAAATTACAACCTTTAAAAACTATGGATTGAGCAAAAAAGAGAACACTATTATACTAAGAATAAAAGTAAATGCTGCAATAACAAAACCATTTTTATTTCACTTGAAAAAAGTAAACTCTCCTAACTGCACAATATGTAATCAATATGAAAATATTGAACATTTAATATTTCATTGTAAAAAATATAAAACAGAAAGAGAAAAATACTTCTCCAACTTAAAGAATTATAATGTTAACATGTTCTCATTTAAAACCATTTTGGAACCTGAAAACAAAAATCTGAAAAGAAAGTTCTACAAGCTTTTAATTTCATATCTAAAAGACATTGATATGTTTGATTTCTTATAAAAAAAGGAAAAAATATATATATATTTAACTTGTGACTGAATGAGTCTGCATAGTAATTATCTATGTAGGAATATTCATTTGTTGAGTTTCTTTCAATTCAATTCAATTATCACTCTGACTGTAAATTCAAAAGTTGTTAGCAGAGGAATAGTTTTCATCTCTGTTTCAGGCGTGGAAAACAGCATTCAAACTGATATTTTGGTGAATAAATGAATTTTTTCGAAATTGTTAGCATCTAAATTATACTTTGGCCAGAGAATTTCATTATGTAATACGAGTTGATGAAAATAATACAAAATTGTTTCAATTTGACAGTAAATTCAAAAGTTATTATTCATCATATAGCTTTTACCTATGTCATGTGCCTGGAAAACAGCGCTAAATCTGATATTTTCATACATAAATAGATGTTTTTCAAAATTCCATATACTGATGAATTTTTTTAAGGCATAGAGTGTAATTCTATATCACGAGTTGATGGAAATAAATCATTCGGATATCACTCTGACTGGAAAATCAAAAGTTGTTTTCACACGAGTAGGTTTTTGCTCCGTTTTAGGCGTGTAAAACAGCGTTCAAACTGATATTTTCGTGAACAATTCGGTATTTTCGAAATAGTATGCACCTAAAACTACACATTAGCTATAGAATCTCATTATATAATTCGAGTTGATGAATAAAAATCATTATGTTGTCAATCTGAGTGTTAAATCAAAACTCGTTACGCAAGATATGTAGCTCTTACCTGTGATTTATAGGTGGAAAACAGCGGAAAACAGGTATTTTGAATATAAATCGATTTTTTTTCAAAATGCTATAATTGAAAATGTTTTTATGGCATAGAAAGTAATTTTATATCACGCCTTGATGGGAGATATACCATGACATTGTCACTCGGACTGTAAATTCAAAAGTTGTTGGCATAGGAATAGCTTTTAGCTCTGTTTCAGACGTTTAAAACATTGTTCAAACTGTTTGCGCGTGTAAAACATCGTTCAAAACGATATTTCGACGTACAAATGAATATTTTCGAAATTGTAAGCACCTAACATACTTTAGCCTTGGAATCTCATTATATAATATGTGTTGATGAAAATAAAACAACATTTTGTGAATATGACTGTAAATTTAAAAGTTATCACACAGCTTTTACTATGTGATATGCATGGAAAACAGCGCTAAAACTGCTATTTTCATACATAAATAGATGTTTTTCAAAATTCTATACACTGAAAATATTTTTAAGGCATAGAGTGTCATTATATATCACGCCTTGACGAAAATAAATCATCCGATTGTCACTCTGCCTGTAAATGTAAAAGTTGTTGGCACAAGAAAACTTTTTTTTAACTAGTATATTTGTGAATAATTGAATATTTTCGAAATTCTATGCACCTAAACTATACTTTAGCCATAGAATCTCATTATATAATACGAGTTGATGAATATGAAGGAATAGGTTGTTATTACACAAGATACAGCTTTCACCTGTGATTTATAGATGGACAACAGCGGTAAAGCAGCTATTTTGATATATAAATTGATTTTTTTACAAAATGCTATACAGTGAAAATGTTTTTAAGGCATACAAAGTCATTCTATATCACACCTTGATGGAAACAAATCTTTCGGTTGTCACCCTGCCTGTAAATTCAAAAGTTGTTGGCACACGTGCTGCTTTTAACTGCGTTTTAGGCGTGTAAAACAGCGTTCAAACTGATGTTTTTGTCAATAAACAGGTATTTTCGAAATTGTATGCACCTAAACTATATATTAGCCATAGAATCTCATTATATAATACCAGTTGATGAATATAAAGCATTAGGTTGTCAATCTCATTGTAAATTCAAAAGTTATTACACACGATATAGCTGTTACCTGTGTTTTATAGATGGAAACAGCTATTTTGATATATAAATCGATTTTTTTAAAAATGCTATGCATGAAAATGTTTACAAGGCATAGACTGTCATTCTACATCACGTCTTGACCGGAAATCAGATTGTCACTTTGAGTGTAAATTTAAAAGTTGTTGGCACAGGAATAGCTCTTAACTCTGTTGTAGGCGTGTAAAACATTGTTCTAACTATTATTTTCGCGAATAATTCAATATATTCGAAAATCTAAGCACCTAACTATAGTTTAGCCATAGAGTCTCATTATACAATACGAGTTGAGGAATATAAAGTGATATGTTTTCAGTCTGACTGTAAAATCAAAAGTTATTACACACGATGTAACTGATAGCTGTGTTCTATAAGTGGAAAACAAAGGAAAAAACAGCTATTTTGATATATATATCGACTTTTTTCAAAATGCTCTAAGTGAAAATGTTTTTGAGGCATACAAAGTCATTCCATATCAGGCTTTGATAGGAAATATACCATCAGATTGTCACTCTGACTAAAAATTGAAAAGTTGTTGGCACAGAAATTTCTCTTTTCTCTGTTTAAACATGTAAAACAGCGTTCAAACTAATATTTTCCGGTATAATTCTATAGTTTCGAAATTTAATGCAGCTGAATTACACTTTAGCCATAGAATCTCATTATATTATACGAGTTGATGATTATAAAGTATTAGGTTGTCAATCTGACTGTAAATTCAAAAGATATTACACATGATATAGCTGTTACCTGTGTTTCATAGGTTGGAAAACAGCGGTAAAACAGCTATTTTGATACATAAATCGATTTTTTTTTCAAAATGCTATACAGCGAAAATGTTTTAAGGCATAGAAAGTCATTCTATATCACGCCTTGATAGGAAATATACCATCAGATTGTCACACTGACTGTTAATTCAAAAGTTGTTGGCACAGGAATAGGTTTTAGCTCTATTTTAGACGTGCAAAACAGCGTTCAAACTGATATTTGGTGAATAAGTGAATGTTTTCGAAATTGTAAGCATACTTTAGCCATAGATTATATTATTATACTATAGCCAATATTACATTAAATAATTACATAAAAATAATTCGATATTTTCGAAATTATATAATACGAGTTCATGAATATAATCTGAGTGTAATATCAAAATTTATTACACACGATGTAGCTGTTACTTGTGTTTTATAGGTGGAAAACAGCTGTAAAACAGCTATTTTGAGATATAAATCGGACTCTGACTGTAAATTCAGAAGTTGTTCGCAACGGCTTTTTGATCCGTTTCAGAGGTGTAAAACAGCGTTCAAACTGATACGTCAGAAAATAATTCTGTAGTTTCGAAATTGTATGCACCTAAACTGTACTTTACCATAGATTCTCATTATATAATACAAGTTAATGAATATAAAAATTAGGTTGTCAATCTCACTTTAAATTCAAAAGTTATTACACACGATATAGCTTTTACCTGTATTTTATAGGTGAGAAACCGAAATAAAATAGTTATTATCGATTAGTTATAAATCGATTTTTTTCAAAATTCTATGGAGTAAAAATGATTTCAACTCATAGAAAGTCATTCTCTATCACACGTTGATTGTTAATAAACCATGAGATCGTCACTGTCACTGTAAATTCAAAAGTTGTTCGCATAGGAATAGTTCTTTGCTCTGTTTTAGGCGTGTAAAACAGCTTTCAAACTGATGTTTTTGTGAATAATTCGATATTTTCGAAATTGTATGCACCTAAACTGTAATTTTGCCATAGATTCTCCTTATATAATACGAGTTGAAAATTAAACCACATTTTCTCAATATGACTCTAAACTCAAAAGATATCACACATTATATAGCTTTTACCTATGTGATGTGCGTGGAAAACAGCGCTAAAAACAGTTATTTTTATAATCATAGTTGATATTATAGAATCAAGTTGATATTATAGTTATATATCAACTCGTATTATGTAATGAGAATGTTTATATTTTTATATATAAATATTCGCATTACATAATACGAGTTGATGAATATGGAACATTAGTTTGTCAATCTGACTGTAAATTTAAAAGTTATTTCACACAATATAGCTTTCACATGTGTTTTATAGATGAAAACAGCGATAAAATAGCTATTTTGATACATAATTCGATTTTTTACAAAATTCTATACAGTGACCATGTTTTTAAGGCATAGAAAGCCATTGTATATCACGCCTTGATGGGAAATAAAGCATCAGATTGTCACTCTGACTGTAAATTCAAAAGTTGGCACAGTGATAGCTTTTAGATATGTTTTAGGCGTGTAAAATAGCGTTCAACTGATATTTTCAAGAATAATTCGATATTTTCGAAATTGTATCCACCAAAACTGTACTTTAGCCATAGAATCTCATTATATAATACAAGTTGATAAATATCAAGCATTATGTTGTCAATCTCACTGTAAAAATTCAAAAGTCGTTACACACGATATAACTGTTACCGGTGTTAGGTGGAATACAGCGGTAAAAAAGCTATTTTGATACATATATCATTTTTTGTCAAAATGCTATACAGGGAAAACGTTTTGAAGGCATAGAAAGTCATTCTATATAACGCCTCGATAGGAATTATGCCATCAGATTGTCACTCTGACTGTAAATTCAAAAGTTGTTGGCACAGGAATAACTTTCAGCTCTGTTTTTCACGTTGAAAACAGCGTTCAAACTGATATTTTGGTGAATAAATGAATATTTTCTAAATTGTAAGCACCTAAATTATACTTTAACCATAAAATCTCATTATATAATACGATTTGATGAATATAACGCATTATGTTGTCAATTTGATTATAAATTCAAAAGTCATTAAACATGACATAGCTTTTACCTATATGTAATGTGCGTGGAAAAAAGCGCTAAAACGGCTATTTTCATACATAAATCGATGCCCCAAAGGCTCAGAGAAGGTTGTGGGGAGGGGACCCACTGGAACTGCTGTTGTGAGACAGATGGTAGCCTCCCATCAAGGCCATCCAGTGTGTTCTTTAACGTGCGCAGGGTATTGCTGTCCCGTACATGGGTCCAAGGCTTAATGTCCCATCCGACAGAGGGCGGCCTTTCCAAGCCCATCAGTGTCCCCTACTGACTGTGGGCAGGGCGGGGAGTTTTGCAGAGATAAATCTCAACAGTGACCCAGCTGAGACTCGAACCTGGGAACTTCAGATTACGAGCCTGGCATGCTACTGACTGAGCCACCCCCGACCCTAAAAAAATGGCGGCCAAGGACTATGATCTGTACTAAAATAAAAATAATAAGCAATAGTAGACCAATACAAATTTTCTAAACCTTATCAAATATATAATGAATTTAATGGGAGCATTGTGGCCATAGTTGTTGGGCAATAATTTCTTTTATGCCCATATCGATATTTGTTGTTGTGAGCCGAAGTATATGCTGAAGTGTAGTCTTTCAAGCAGTTTCTGTATCTTGATTTTATATAGTTGATATCATAAAATGCGTGCTCACAGATATATGTACTTCCGAACATAAAAATTATTTGGAGTCCAAAATCTTTCATTTTTGGATATTTTTTTTAGGCAAAAGTTTGAACAATTCTATTCCAATTTCACTATTTAGATGCAATAATTGGGTTGGCCTGAAGGTCACATAATTCCATTTGATATTTAGGATCTACAGTGCTAATATTAATATTCAATGGATTACTGAGTAAATTTAAACTTTGCTTAAAATTATCAAATTGAAAAAATTTTCTATTAAAATCTTCAATTAGGATATCTAATTTAGGAACAAATTTTTCAAAATCAACTGTTTTACTAAATTGCTTCATTTCTTCGTAGAACTCTTTATAAATTTCAAACTGAATTAAATTGTTTTCCTGCAAATTTGACTTCAACAATTGTAGTTTGTTTCTAAACCCACTAACATGATTATAAAGACAGCACACACTTTGATCTTTTCCTTTGTAAGGATTTATTCAAGACATTTAAATAATCTGTAATGTCTGTTAGGAAAGCAAGTGAACATAGAAAATTTTCATCAACAAAACTTACTATTAAATCTTCATCGGTGCCCACTTCTGTGAGAAAAAGATTAATTTCTTTTCGAAGTGTAAAAAATCTCGAGGCATTTTCCGGCACTTTAACCAGCGAATATTACTATGTAAAAGCAGATCACCATGCTCGGCATGCAGTTTGTCCAAAAAAGCTTTAAATTTTCTATGTGTAAGAAAATGAATCCTGCCATGAATTAAATTGGTAATTTTGACAACCTTTTCCATTATGTCCTTTAATCTCAGTGAAATGCCACACGTCTCCTGATGCACGTAACAGTCATGGGAACCCAATAGTTTTGCCAGCCATAGCGCTGGCACCGTCAGTTACAATAGTGGTGCACTTATCAAATCCGCCCTATTCCACTACTGCACATTTTAATTCCTTATAAATGTCTTCACCTTTTGTTGTCCTGTGTAATGATCCTAATTTTAAAAGTTCTTCTGAGTAACTATAGTTTTTATTTACAGCCCTTATAAAAATAAGTATTTGGCTTGTATCAGAGATGTCTGTACTTTCGTCCAAAGTCACAGAAAAATAGCAGCAATTACTGATTATTTTTTCTAATTTTTTAATGACATGCATACTGATCTCTTCCACGTCGACTTACACTCTGATGAGAAAGTGAAACAGTTTGAAATTTTTTTACTATTTCTTCGTTGCCAAAAGCTTGAGTCATTTTGATGGCACATTCTTTAATTAATTCTCTATCTGAAAATGGCTATTTTGCTTTTGCTACTTCTAAATAAACTTCAAATGATGCAGCTACTGATGCTTCTTGAGATTTTGATATATTAATTAAAAAAAGTTTGATAATTCCATTTTTTTTACGAGCGCTATTCTCGTGTCTCCTGTGCATGAAGAATACTTTTTTTCATGCATTGAAAGGTAATGGTACTTTAAGTTGTATTCTTTACAAATAGCTATAGTCTGTAAACATTCCAAACACTGTGGCTTTCCCTGGTTAAGAATAAATAAATATTCAATCTCCCACCGTTTTTGAAATTCGCACTTTTCATTATCAGTTTCTTTTATTAGTTGCACTCATACTATTAAATTATTAAACTATTAATTTAATTTATGAATAAATATGAAATTGTTAATTATCGCATGAACAAACAAACATCTAAAAATAACTCACTTTACAGAATAGCAAATAGCCACTATTGTACACAACCATCTGCTTACAACTTTTAGAGTGCATCTCATCGAATGCAATTATTTAGCTGAATTTTTATTAAACTTGAAAGCTCACGTTGTTGCTAGCACAGCAGATATCAAAATAACCTTTTCTTTAGCGGTTAGTTTTGTCTGGCAAAATTCCTCACCATATGCATGCACAGTGAGAGCAAATCATGCTGTCATTAGATGCTTCTTATTACTGCAGCTTCATAAAAATATTTGTTTGATGATAGAGCCCCGCTCATAAAAGGTTTCAGAAGTTTGCCAATCGGCTTAAGAATGTTTTGTAAACTTTATAGAATGAGTAAGTAGAAGATTGCATATCAAGTAATATAATTTGACAAAAAATTATAAAGTGGATTACAGATATTTATTTAAAATTTCAAGTAAAAACTTGATTTTGTTCGTGGGCCACGAAAATCGTTATGTAGGCAGCTATAGTTGGACTTATATCTAGAGGGTTGCAGATTCAATTCCCACAGCATCAGTGATAATTTTTTTCAGATGTTTTTAACAAATATCATAGTCTATTTCTACAGGTAATCTGTGTATTTACTATGGATGGATTTTTAATAATAAATGCTTAAGCATGATTGACTTAATCATTAACATCTAAATCATTAGCAACAATTCGAAAAGTTGTCTATCCTGAAGTTTAGGTGGCACAAGGTCCACCACATCTCAGTGAGACATTTATAGGTCTTATTCTGGAAGATTTTAGTCTGATGTGCGGTTTAATGGTTGAATGTATCTAGAGAGTTGCAAGTTCGATACCTGCCGCATCAGCGATAATTTTTTTTTTCACATGTATCTAAGATTGCAGGAATTTGTTGGCAGCTGTGTTGTCTTGGTTTCTTCATGATTTTTTGTTGGTTTTTTTAATATTTTTAATTTTTTTAGTAATTCGTTGTTATGACAGATGTTTTTTAGTGGAATTGCATATTTTTGGCTATGTTGCATTTGACATAAACTCAAGTTATCATTACCACAATAAAGAAAAAACAATCTTTTTTCTAGAAACCCTTCTTTTTTTTAGGTTTAGTTTGCGTTAGGGCCTGGGAAGTTGTGGGAATAATCGAAAAGGTCTGTTTCATTATGTTGCATAAAAAAAATGACAGCCAGGGACCATGATGTGCTCTATTGCTGAACTTTTTCTACGTTAAGCAAATAAGTCAGTTCAAACACATATTTTCAAATTCATATTATCACTTTACTTCTGAGCAGCACTTTTTGAGAACAATGGGCTAAATGGTCAGATCACAAAGACCCCAAGGGCTCAGAGAAGGTTGTAGGTTGGAGGGAGGGGACCCACTGGACAGCTGTTAGGAGATATGGTAGCTTCCCATCAAGGCCATCCAGCATGTTCTTTAACATGCACAAGTTACGGCTCTTCCGCACAAAGGGCCATAGCTTAACGTCCCATTGAACTAACAATGGCCTTTCCAAGTCCATCAATGTATCCTACTGACCAAGAGCAGCGAGTTTGCAGAGATTAATCTCATTGCTCTCGCCCAGAGAGGAAATTCAAGATGGCAAGGGTTTCTCCCACTTTTAGATACTAGTCAGGGATGGGAAAGTGATCGCTAGTAGCTTTCACACTATTAAATTTTCAGATCAACAAATATTTACTATTCATGTTGCCACCCAAGCATCAAGTTAGAGGTCTATCAATTACCATCGGCCAGTTTAGTGATTACGGTCCTCAGCCGATAGATGGCATTGCTCAAGTGGCATGTGATGTCAATGTGTAAAGTATGTCGTAGAAACGTAACTTTTGGTTGTTGGTGGCCTATAGCTCTTTGATTTGTTTCTTTTGGGTGGGTAATGTGGAGTCACGTTATGTGTGTGATTTGACGGGAGTGTGAATTTACGTTTGATTTTTTTCGCCAATTTTGCTTTATAACTCCTTTGGATAACATGCCTATACATTTAGAGGTAAGTGCGCATATATCATATATATATTTAATGAGGGTTTTTTAACGATAGCTAGAATAGGAATAATTAATATGCTCCTGTTTTTTTGTTTTTTTTTTAAATTCGTTAAGATATGGTAAATAATAGGTTATTACAGATACTTTGGGATTAGAATAATTTAATATTAGGAGGGTTGTTGTTGATAGTGTTAGTGAACTGTTCTGTAAAGTTATGGGCAAGTTTTTGAGATGTGGGAGTTCGGTAGCTTTTTGTGGTTGTGTGTGGAGAATGTTTTTGATAACTTCCTTGGAGTGAGGGGTATTTGAATGGGAAGGGAGGAATGGTTTGTAGCAGTTAGTATTATTTTAATTCTTTTTTTTTGTGTGTGTGTTTAGTATGATCTATTGGGTTTTGTTGTGAGTGTGGAAGAAACTGGCAAAAGTTTAGAATGTGGGGAAATTAAATGGTAAAAATGTGTGCTTTTATGGGGTGTTAGGGTTTTAGGAGAATAGTTTGTGGTGAAACGTATAAAGTAAGTTTTCAGAAGTTTGTAGTGTAGTGAGGGAAATAATGTTGCAAATTTTTGCGTGTGGGATTGAAAATGGTGATAGTAACGAACACATGTTTTGTTATAATAGTTTGGGGTTAATTGAATGTTTTTAGTAGTTACATGTAGTATGGTAATTATTAATGTATTATAGTGATTTATTAATATTGTTCTATATTTAGGAGTCTTTTAAATTTAGATATATGATTTATAGTTAATATGTGGAAACGTTTAGCGGCTTTTTTATATAGTAATTATAGGTATTGTAGAATTGTCAGTGTGTGAAAAAACAGCAGTTTTTGATTTAGTCAGGAAAGTTAATGAAAAATTTAGGAGTGGGGTGAGAAGGGCGGAGTCGGTAGCAAGCCTGGCTTGTAATTTGTAGTTCCAAGGTTCGAGTCCAAGCTGGGTCAGCGTTTAGATTTATGTCAGCAAATTTCCAAACCCTGCCCATGGTTAGTAGGGGAAAGACCACCGTCCATCGGTTGGGATGGTCCAGGGCCGTGGCCCTGTGTGAGTCATAATCTGTGTATGTTAAAGAACATGCTGGATGGCTTTGATGGGAAGTTACCATCTGTCTCCCAACAGCTGTTCCAGTGGGTACCCTCCCCCTACCTTCTATGAGCCTTCGGGGTTCATGTGACCTCGCCATTTAGCCCATGGTGTGGGAAAAAAGTGAGGCTCAGGGGTAAAACAATGTAATTTAGGGGAGGGTTATTTGAGCTGCAAGAGGTTTTTTTTTGTCAGATTCTTGTTTTGGTTTTTTTTTTATAATTCGGTCGGCGTTGCACAGTTTCCGATTTGGAGATTTTCTGATTTTCATGTTTTTCGGTTTGTGTTGCCTGGGAGGACATTATTTAGTTTTGGGGCTTTTTTATAATTCGGTCAGCGGTGCACTGTTTCCGATTTTCATGTTTTTCGGTTTGTGTTGCCTGGGAGACATTATTTAGTTCTGGGGCTTTTTTATAATTCAGTCGGCGGTGCACTGTTTCCGATTTTCACATTTTACGGTTTGTGTTGCCTGGTACAATGGTAGCTAGACCTAGCACCTAATGTCCGACCCCACCTTCTCGTGGTGCAGACCGTTAGTACCTTTCAAAAGAGATACTCTCTTGTGGAAGGGGAGGGCTGCCAGATTAATGTGGCCTGCTGATCTGGACAACTATGGCTACTTTTCTTTTTTTTCTACCCTGCTGAGGAGTGGTCAACCACACGGGTCCTGCTGCTGACATAAAAACCCACTGGACTGGAGATATAAGGCTCTGAGCTTGATTATGGATCCTGATTTTGCTGCACGGCTGGGCTTCTGTGAAGGGAAATCTTCCGCTGTGTTATCTGTTTGTTTGTTGTGGGTTGACAGCCCCAAGTGAATAGATTCACAGGATATGTTTATCAGCTGGTGGATAATCCTGAGCAGAGGTCATCGCAGTCACCTGAACTCTTTGCTTCTATTGGCATCTTCAAATTCTACATTGGAGGAAGTCTTCCAATGTAGATGGCTTCAGCCTTTAAGGGTGGGGGAACGGGTCTTTGCCCCATGTCTGCGATTAGGGGGCTGTTTGATATTGTCGGCATTCCCTCTCTCAATAAACATAGTTTCTTTAAACATCCCACTAACCATTTTCTCTCCATAGATAGTTGGAATGTGAGGACTCTGCACAGAGCTTTTTCTCTTGTTGTCCTCACACAAGAATTCCACCATTATAATTTAGATATTCTCGGCTTGCAAGAGACCAGATGGACAGATAAAGGTCAGATTCTTAAAAATAATCTTAAATTTCTCTTTTCAGGGAGGGACGACAATAAGCATCACCAAAGCGGTTGCAGTCTTGAGCAGGTGTCACAATTTAATTACAATGGGAGCTACGTAAAAGATAATGGTGATGTGCGGCATGAGATTAACTGACGAATAGGGATTACTGCCGGGACTTTTTAAGAATCTATGGAGAGTGTGTAAAAATAGGCGTATACACCTAAAGACTAAAATTAGACTGTATAATAGTTTGGTTCATTCAAAGGTTAGTTATGGTAGTGAAACTTGGACACTTTGTAAACAAGATAACAGGAAACTTGATGCTTTTGATTCCAGATGCTTACGCAGTATCTTGGGCATTAGGTGGTTCAACTTTGTAACTAATGATGAGGTTAGGCAAAGGAGTTTGCAACCTCCTTTTAAGCAGCATATTGTGCAGAGAGAGACTCCGTTGGTTTGGCCATGTTGCCCGTATGAATAATTATAGATTGGCGAATAGGGTTATGAACAGTGTGCCTAAAGGCCTCAGAAAGAAGGGGAACCTAGGATGCGGTGGGCAGACAATGTCAAACAGGACCATGTTAGAATTGGTGTTCAGTGGCCTGATGCAGTAGATGTAGCTCAGGATAGACTTGCTTGGAGAACTAAATTGCACGGTCTGGTTGGACTTCCATAGCCCATGGCTGCTTCAGGATGATGAAGATGATGATGATGCCTGGGAGGACATTATTTTGTTTTGGGGCTTTTTTATAAATTGGTCGGCGGAGCACTGTTTCCGATTTTCATGTTTTTCGGTTTGTGTTGCCTGGGTGGACATTATTTAGTTCTGGGGCTTTTTTATAATTCGGTCGGCAGTGCACTGTTTCTGATTTTCATGTTTTTCGGTTTGTGTTGCCTAAGAGGACATTATTTAGTTTTGGGGGCTTTTTAATAATTCGGTCGGTGGTGCACTGTTTCCGATTTTTTGCATTTTGTTATGTGTTATGATGATGAGATTTAGTTTTGTGGGCTTTTTTATAATGCCGGTCGGCAATGCATTGTCGATGATGATCTTGGTTTTGAGACTGGTGTTCGATTTCATTAATTCTGGTGAATTATTTAGGCTAATTATCGTATGTGTGACTGGATTGATCAGTTTAGTTTGTGGAAATAGATTTGTGTAGTGTTTTAATTATTGGAGAAAGAGAGGGGGAGGGTATTTCAGGTATTTTTGTAGTATATGGGAAGGCAACTTTAGTGTAGTTTCTTCGTTTATGGTTTTTTTAAGAATATGTGGTTGTGTGGGATGTTTTTAGTGGAATTTCGATTTCTTTTTTGTTACGTTGTTTCTTTACAACGGAAATTACCGTTACCATGGTAACGGTACTTTGCGTTTGACATAAACTCGGGTTTTTCATTAGTATGGTAACGAAAAAAACAATCTTTTTTCTAGAAACCCCTGTTTGGGTTGGGGTCTCGTGAGTTGTGGGAATCAACTAAAAGGGCCATTTTGTTACGTTGCGTCAAACACAAAATGGCGGCTGAGCCCGCGATCTCTATTACTGCCTTACCATCTTTTGCACTAACTAAAATTAGAGCTTACTGCAATACATACCTTTTTCAAATGTATTCTTAACCAAATTTCTTCCATAAGGATCTTTTAAATATATATATCTGTAATAATTCGAGGGTATCGTATCAAAATTGCATCGAGGAATGAATCTTCCTTCTCGAATACATTTCCGTTTCCATACTCCATGTCCATTGATCAGTATCCTCGACTGATTACAAACAAGACTACATGCTGTCAATAAATCGCGCGTAGGCACATAAGAAAGAATTTCTACTAATAAAACCTCAGGCACTGCTTTTAACAAATCGCCTAACGTTTCATCATAGATTACTTCAGCTCGAGAATGATTACCAAAGTCGTTTCTTGAAGCAGAATGGGTGTTAACTGAACCCATCTCAATAAATGATTAACTTACTTTATTATCAGTTACACCATTTCATCATTTGAAGAACTTTAAATTAGATGACGATCCCATCAAACTCCCAACAGCTAACTAAAACGTATTACAACCTACTAAATAATAGGATTACGCCAACAGCGAATACACTCGAAACAGCTCGAAGTTGTGTACGAATATAGAAGCCAAAAACTCCAAAACATAATAAAAAGAGCTGGTTTTTCTCTTTCAAAGCCAATGTTATAGAAGCGAGAATACGTTTAATATCAAATTCTCGTTTTAATCACTAGCAGGTCACAGATATTACCTGTGTGTCATATATATATTTACAAGTAAAACTTCGACCTGCCTATGGGGTAAAAAATGGTATCTTTTTTATATACACTTCGAATGAATTCGCGAAGCATTTGCACATGGTCGACGGTCATTTGTTTGTGCCCGTCACCAGAGACTGGACAAAGAGTTTATATCAGTGTTGGAAAACGTTACTGTAACGTAACGAAATAACGGAATAACGAAATGATTTTGGAATAATGTTGTGAAAAGCGTTAATGGAATTACAAAATGTTTATACCAATAAAACCTAAGAAATAACGTAAAAAATTATTTCCTTATTTTTACAGCTTCTGTATTTCGATAATTTTCAGAATTTTGCTTTATCAGATATACTTAGAAACTTGTGTGAAACAGCCAGATGTACAATATACATTTATAATCAAAGAACAAATCTCTTCATTGGCACATTCCAGATTAATTTGGGAAGCACTTGGTTTAGAAATTGGTGCTCAGAGAAAGTACTTTATGATAGCCAGATAAGACCTGTAGTGGAAAAAGAAAGGGAAAGCCTCCACGCATGCAGAAAAAAAACAGAGCAGTTACAATAGGGCGAAAATGCCAGGTATATTACAATTTTCTGTGGTCGGCTTAGAGGGGTAGAAAAGGAACTGTGTAGGTGGGATAATATGGAAATAGATTGGAGGATTTGGGTTGGGTTGTTTTTCCTCTGAGCGGCACTTTTTTTGCACACCATGGGTTAAATGGCCAGGTCACATGGACCCCGAAGGCTCAGAGAAGGTTGGGGGAGGGGACCCACTGGAACAGCTGTTGGGAGACAGATGGTAGCCTCCCGTCAAGGCCATCCAGCGTGCTCTTTAACGTGCACAGGGTATATCTCTCCCGCACACGGGGCCACGGCTTAACGTCCCATCCGACGGATGGCGGCGTTTCCAAGCCCATCGGTGTCCCCTACTGACCGTGGGCAGGGCGGGGAATTTTGCGGAGATAAATCTTAACGCTGACCCATCTGGGACTCGAACCTGGGAACTACAGATTACGAGCCTGGCGCGCTACCGACTGAGCCACCCCCGCCCCAGATTGGAGGAAGGGACAATTAATTTATTGACAACAATCGAAGTTTTCGGTTTTGACCTTCCTAACGAACCTTCGACTTCCAGCTCGAAACATTTTCATTGTGTATGATTGCAAATCTGTTAACAATCAACCTCACATTATAGATATTATAAATTAAACCGATGGAAACTGAGAGTGAGTACAAAAATAATAATTAGTAACAATTATACTAAAATAATGTACTTTATTACAAATGTATGAATGAAAACATTTATATAAACTAAATTCAACCAACACAAATCTTCATCAGCATAAAAAAAAACCTTCAGAATAACCTTCAGAATAACTTAACACCTAATTACATTCCTACACAGAATTGTTTCCTCCATAATTCTTACTAACTACACTCAAAGCATAAAATAAGATTTTTTACATCAATTAATAAGTAGCATAATCATATTTGTGAATCTGCAATCTATCGAGAATAACCTTACCAATTCGTAAACAACTAAATATACACAAAATGACTTCCTTCTAACTTTCAGCCATCAAGTACTCTAAAATTGCAGCTAAATATACCTGTTTCTCAGAACCAATTCTTTTTAAATGTTGATCACCATGCAGAACACGATGAATTCTCCTTTTTCTTAGTCGTTCACTAACAAGATCCAGAGTATAAAACTTATTGATCAGTAACCAAGTGCGCTAGCCACTTGGTCACGAGTCACAAGTTCCTTGTAGCACGTCCATCTGTCGTAACAATATGTTAAAAAAAGTAAAGGAAGTAGTTCTCATGTTTCAATCGATCAGTGAGGATGTGTGTCTTGTACTTCTCTTCAGCTCCTTTAAGAAGAGAGTGCAGAAAGTTAAATAAGTAATGTTTTCAATTTCTTTATTGATATTAATAATTCATTAGAATATTTTTATTTTATTCAAGTCTATTTCAGAGAAAATTCATTTAATTATTTTGCATGCATTCTTCTATAGCACTTGTTTGTCTTGTTTGAAATCCAAAAAAAAAGATGTCATTGTATAAATTTTATTTTAGCCTCATATTTCATGCCCGACTAAAAGTAGATATGAAGAGAATAGCTATAAATTTTATTCTTATATCATAAAATAGCATATTAACTTTTCCTGTGGGTGGATTATTTTAGCAAATTAGGAAACTCCCTCAAGTCTTATTCTCAGGCTCACCCCACCCTCAAACAAAATTCTCACCACCCCATACTAAATTCTTTTCACTACAAAGTAAATTTTCTCTCCCCTCTCGAAACTAAATTCTCGAATCCTCTGCAATATTAAATTTTGGGACTCTCCCAACTCCCTGAAACTAGCTCCTGGTTCGTGCGTATCTTTAGTAGTTTAGATTGTATGTCTACATATATTATTCGAATACCTACAGTGGTATGTGTCATCCCTATTAGTCTCCTAATTGCAATTTTTATTTCATTATTATTATTAAAACACAATTTTTAAGAATCAAAGCAGAAAAAGTAACTTCAACAATTCTATTTACACATATGTATTTATTTCATTACTAATAATTTATATATATTGATAAATTTCCATTTTCCAATTTTTTATTTGTTTTTTTAAGAAGTGGATTGATTGAATTCATGCAAATTGCTGGCGATGGTGTTGCATACATATGTAATAAATTTTATAGGAAATATATTCTAGTACTTTGCATTTGTGTTAAAATATTTCGAAATAACGTTAACGTAAATTATATTTTGCTTATTATTTAATGTAACGAAAATGTAACGAAAATTATATTTTGCTGTAAGGAAAAACGTAACAAAAAAGATAATAAAGTGTTCGGCTGTAACGAAAAACGTAAGGAAACGTTCTTCATTTCGTTTGCCAACACTGGTTTATATGGAATTTGTGCAGTAAGAAAATTTAATTTTCTAGTTGTGTGTCTAACAAATCCATCCTGCAGATCGCCCAGAAAGATACAGGGTATATCGTGCAATACGTGAATAAACGTTTAATCTGTTTTATTTATTTAAAATAATCGTTCATTTACACAAGTTAACGCTTTACTGTTAAATCAATTTCGGAAATTTAAAGGTGATTTTCAATGTTGCTATAAGTTTGACTTTAATGCTATGAAAAGTAAAAAATCGCCTAGTTTTATTTGTTCGCATTTCATATAAGATGATGTTTCATTAAACGAAGCTTACACAATTCCTAGAATGAATTAACGACGTTCGTGTCGCCGTAAGAAATTCAGCCTGCCAAGCAGCAAAATATCGTGTTGAAGCGGAACCGTAAGATCCACAAGACTGCATATATAAGAAAAAAATGAAATTTTGAAATTTACAGCTTAAATGAAGTGCAAGTAACGAACAATAATTTTATGCTATTAGTTTTTCAGATTTAATCCTTATCAACAGCCAATAACATATTTTCCCAAAATAAATTAATAAATCTAGAAATTGCAGGATTTATACTTTTCGGATTAATGATTGTAGCAAAATTCTATCTGTGTAAACAGGGCTTAGATCAGGGGAAATTCTCCTACTAAACCTAACCTTAATAAAGCTGAGAGAAAAAACTGTTAGTTTTTGACATTTGCCATATAGATAGATAAATCGTTAAACATGATCTACAGGGTGAATCTGAAAAAGTGGGCAAAACTTTACGGGGTGGTAGAACGCAGCTATACGAGCAATATTCGTCATAGAAAGTATGGGCGGAACGCAAACGGCGAGCCACTACGTGGTGTTGGAAATGGTATAAAAGGGTCGGTCCTCGCACCCAACGGCATTTCTACCGTGGATTGCAGAGAGGATGGCTGGTTATACTAACCACGAAATGGCGGATATGCACTTTGTGTACCTTGTTACCTCAATTACATTCGTGTTAATAAAATGTTTTCTGAAGTATCTCCTCTCCTTCTTGTGTTCATTCTTTAAATGTGACAGTGGAAAACTACCTTTTAACTTCTCACTGCTTGCGTTCCGACCATACATTCTATGAGAATATTGCTCGTATACTTTTTCAGATTCACCCTGTATAAGCAGTTAAAAAATTTTCATTTTGCAAAAACTAAAAACAAAATGAAACTCACATCATTCAAAAGAAGCACTAAAAAAAGTATTCCTTTGAAGTTCAATATATGGTCTGTTACTCTGCATACATCTAATATTCATTTTTCGGTCAAACATATTTCAGCACATGGTCAACTTTTGTATGATATAACCTAGGGGGGTCATCCTTAATAGCAATCATTTCTTATTGAAATATTATATTGTCTTAGAATATGTTCTAAATATATAAAAGCTCATATACCAATTGATAAGAACAGACCATTAACATAATAAAATTGAGATAGGCAAAAGAAAAAAAATGCTCAAAGAGAATGCTCAAAGAAATGCCTCAATAAGAAAGAAAAGCTATCACATCTTTTCTGCACATGGTCAACTTTTGTATGATATAACCTGAACACTGAACTGAAGGAACAGCAGTGCCATTCAACCTTCTTTGAAAAGAATAAGCATGTCATTCAAGCTTAAAAGGCAGGGTGAACCAAAAATAAATGTGAGACCATTTAGCCAATTTTTTAAAGTTTGCAATTTCAAACATGGTCATGAACATGCCATCCACCTGTGTTAAATATAAATTAGAAGGGGAAAAACCAATGGGTGAGATGCAAGGGTGAATTCGTCTACAGAGGGATTTTAAGGAATTTGAGGCAGCTATAAGGTCATCATAATTCTCATCAGACACTTAAACGTTGGATTGTTTTACCTCTAGATTGAACCTTCTTTGAAAAGAATAAGCATGGCATTCAAGCTAAAAAAGTGTTTTTTTAAATTGCGTGTTTTTTTAACATGCTCCACTGCAACGATGTGCGCCGTCCGTCGGGTTGGAGTCGGCCATTAAAACCTGTTTGTTCATACCGTGCATTTTTTATAGGGGGTCAGTTCACTTCCCGCACTTTAGACACATTTCCCGCATCACAATCTTTCATTTGGTACATAAATCTTAAGTTTCTCCATCGCGTTAATAGAACAATAACATATCAATCAAAGCAGTACAGAAATTGCCACATATTCCAATTCTCTTCCCACCTGCCCATTTCTCTCATCTGTCAGTATAAAAGAAATATGTCCTCATGACCTGTCCATTGTGTGCAAAGTGCCGCTCAGACAACCCGACGTTTAAGAGAGTGGGAATTGGGCGAGGGTAAGTGCCCCATAATAATTCCGAACTTCTCTGAGCTCTCTGCAGTCCTCGTGACCCATCCATTTTACCCATTTTGTACAAAGTTTAAGACAGTGGGAATTGGGGCAGAATAAGTGCCCTATAATAATTCCAACCTCCTCTCAGCTCTCTGGGGTCCTCTTGGCCAGTTCATTTTACCCATTGTGCAAATAAGGGGCACATCGCTGCAATATGGAAGGAGGATCATCTCTTTAACATTTTCGAATTATGGCCATGAATATGTCACCCTCATGTGTTAAATCTGAATTTCAATATTATTTTTGAACTCACGCTTAGTTCCACCCATTTGCAATTGAAGCCATAATATAGGATTCTGCTCCTAATAATCACAGCACCAATGGGTGAGATGCAAGAGGGAATCGGCTCATGAGAGTTTTTAAAGATTGCTGGTAGCTATAACATCATCAAGGAATCACAACATCGAAAGGAAACACCCTTAGGAAGCAAATTCGTCTCGTGAGGTATTTTAAGGAATTGGTGGCAGCTATAATAACATCATCATAATTCTCATCAGACACTTAAATGTCGGGTTGTTTTCCTCTGGATGCCACTTTTTGTCTCTTACCATCCATCCAGCATGTTTTCTAACGTTTAGTGGTTCTCATCAGATGAACGGCGCACATCGCTGCAATATGGATGGAGGACCACCTCTTTACAATAATAAGAGCCCTGTAATAATCTCTGAGCTCTTTGGAGTTCTCATGACCTGTCCATTTTACTCATTGTGTGAAACAAAAAAAAAGAGTATCGCTCGAACAACCCAATATTTAAGAGAATGGAATGGGCAAGAATAAGCACCCTGTAATAATTACGACCTTCTCTGAGCTCTCTGGGGAGAGGAGGGGTCCTCATGTTCAAGAAACCATTTTCGTTCATTTCGTTCAAGAAACCTACGCGGTTCAATATCCCTTGAAAAGCGGGAAGAGTTTCAAAATATTTCCTACTCGGATGGAAATTTTGATCTCTTTCAAATAATTAGGAGCAACAATGGTTCCCATTAGATATGCCTGTATTAGGACGAGATGCTAATTTCTTGTCGAGACCATCCATCTATCCATCCAATGTGTTCTTTAACCTGCATGGGCTCTCATCAGATGGACGGCGCTCATCGCATGCTATTTGTGGTTAATTACAGACTGGCACGTTTCTGCTGTTCTTGGGTTCGATTTCCACCCCCTTCCATTGCAGCGATGTGGAAAGTCTGCTGTCTTTCAGATGGAACATTTACACCAAATATACAAGAAACCCATGTGGTTCAATACCTCTTGAAAGTAGGAAGAATTTCAAAATTCCCTCTCTCTTTTCTGAACTATAACCCCTGTCCCATATTTGGTGCTATTTCCGATCCTTAAAGAAAAAAAACGAGTAGGTGGGAAGAGGATTCGAATGCAAGGCAATTTCTGTGCAAATAAAAGGTGTGTGTGAAATATCTCTTAGTGAGGGTGAGGGACGGACGAGCTCGTAATCTGCAGTTTCCAGGTTCGATTCCCAGCCGAGACAAAACTTCCTCCCTATTCCGCCTCCTTTTACCATTGGCTGAAGGAATAACCACAGGAAGACATCAATGGGATTGGAAAGGAGTATCCTCCACTCACGAAACGTCCATTGAACAGGACATTTGAGCCGTGGTTCCGACTCCCACCTCTAAAACGATGCACATCATTGCAATGAAGGGAGGATTAGTGTTAATTAATACCTCTGCACACAAGCTAAAAATAAAAAAGGGGGGTTTGCAGAGATTCTACATTTTCAGATCTCTTAATGCAACAAATAATGGGCTAAATGGCAACCATCATATCTTTTAGGGTAAGCAGGAGAGGGGTGGGGGGAAAGAGAAGGACAGAGTTCGGATCCTGTTAAATGAATTTAACTCTGTGCAAGAAAGAAAACCAATGGGCTAAGGGCAAAACGTCAAGCAAGCAACCGAATTGTGAGAGGCATTCATTTATTTTCCCCTGCCATTCCAAAGTGTGTTCCAAGCAGTTTTTCCCACGCTACACAGCAGCCAGCAGAGGCTGCACAATGGATTTAAGAGACGATTAGGCCAGGTAGGAACACTAATTACACTCTCGCTTTTAATTCTCGTGGGCGGGCAGGTGTTTTTTTCCCATTGCCCATAGAAAGTGTGGTCACTAATGGATAATGCAGGGATGCAGTTTTTCCCGCACTACACACAGCAGCCAACAGAGGCCATGCAGAGATTTTTTTTAAAGAAGATTAGGCCCGGTAGGCCAAGAATTTTCTATTGCGTTATACACATATCCTTCTGCTTTGTCCGTCCTAGAGGTCTTGTATAGTTAGAGACTATCATTCTTCATCTTTTACTGAACCACTTTGTAAAAGGGGCCTTGACCCCTTTAGCATCTGATTCACGACAAAATTTGGCTGTGAGTGCTGTAGCTTCAGAAAGTAAGTAGACCTACATTTTGGCGATAGGTATTTAGCCGCAGGCAGCCTAGTAGAGTATGAAATAACAGAATTATGGTGCCGAAAAAGTGCTCAGTCAAAGTAATTTAGTGGCAGGGGAATGGAGAGAAGAGAGTTTGGATGTATAAGTTCTTTTGGGAGTGAAAAAATAAAATGTGCAATTGTTGTTGGCAGGCTGATGCAATGCAAGGTCAAATGCAAAAATTGGAAATCGCCCCATTTCTAGTTTGGGGGAAGAGGGCAGAAAAATTTGCTGGGTGGATGTATAGGGGTTTGTATACTTAGAGGTTGGCCATGTCGGTGATTGACTGCCATTGGTTGGTTGAGTCACGTGGTTTATAGGCTCCATGTTTTGTGGTACCATGAGACGAAAGCCTATGCGCTAGTGAAAACTTCTCAGTTTTTACAATTTTATACATTTCTACGCTTTTTTTGCCTATGAAAGCTTCCATATTTTATCAATGCCTTACTGAGTTAACTGAAAACTAAAAATAATTTGTTTTAAGGTTCGTTTTAAGTTAGTTGTTTTAAGGTTTTAATATTGGCATAAGCAGCCGACAAAGTGGAACTAATGTTTCCACTTTGTCGGCTGCTTATGCCAATATCTGTTTATCTGTCTTTCCACCTGTCTGTCCGCCTATAAACAATCAACTTTTTACTTTTAGAGATAAATAAAAATTTCTTTTTGGGATGGAAAGGTGTCAAAGAAATATTGCGATTCGCAATTTTCAAATCTCACAATAGCTTTAATAGCGTCCTCTAGCGGTGGAAAATAATGGAAAACACTAGAATTTTAAAAGAATATTACAAACAAACCATTTACACCAGAAATCCGAAATTTTGTTAGTGGAGTGTTATGATCAGAAGGTTTACAATTAAAATAAGACTATGCCTTCTAAGCAAAAGTGGGGGGGGGGGGGGGTTGCGAAAGTGAAACATTTTATTTTAAGACATAAACGGGACAACTCTTTTATTTTTTCGTTTTACAGTTACCAACAAAATATTAACATTTATATTTTTCGAATTTCCATCAGTTGGAATTTCCACTGTTAGAAAGTGCTAAAATCGGTAAATAAAAACTAGAAAGGTAACTTCTACTGGCGGAAAAAGCTGAAAAATACCAAAGCTTTAAACGAATGTTGCAAATGATCTATTTTTGCTAGAAAGTTAAATTTTTGGCAATAGAGTGTAATGGTTAAGTGCTTACATTAATAGTTATGATCTGTCCCGTTATTTTAAAGGGGTGTTGGTAAAATGCAACTTTCTGCTTTAAGAAATAAATGAAGAAACATTTTTGGTATTTTACAGGTACTAATAAAATATTAATAGTTATTTTCCCAATTATGCAGTAGTTCGAATTTCCACTGTTAGAAGGTAATAAATGTGTAAAATAACTAGAATAACGCATATAGCTTCGGGCGCATATGGGAATCTCGTTTTCAAAGAGACTGAAGTTTTTCCTTTGCCAACTTTTTCACTCCTTAAAATTTTTGATTGTGGATGATCGTGTTGCTTTTCTGCTGCAGTTCCGCCATCCTCATGGACCTTCTACTGTGACAGGCTGCTGTGAGATCTCTTGGGCAAGCAGCTGCTTGAGGGGGTATTTATTTTTATTTTTTTATTGTATGATGGGGGAGAAATTTCAACATTCTCACCTTCAACAGCATCTGGCCATATTGCTTTCAGCAAGCATTGAGCGTTGTTCTTAGTAATTATACAATATCAAAAGTATTTGTGCTTTAGTTGTTAAATTTAAAATGTTGCATTTCTCGTACCCCTCTGAAAGTAATTGGCAGATCATTGCTATCAATGGAATTTCCACCATAATAGAAAGTTACTGCCAAAATTTCTACCGTAAATAGATCACTTGAAACATTCGTTAAAAGTTTTGCCGTTTGGATATTTAGTCATCCCTAATGATTTAAATTAATTAATATTCTTTTTGAAAATGCGAATTATATTTCATTAGTACCAACTAAAAAAGATATTTCCAAATATCTCTTAAAACAAAACCATTTTGTTTACTACCTACCTTGCGCGTAGGGGTCAACTCATTTCTATCAATGGAATCTTCGAAACTGTCCCATTTATGACCAAAATTTCAAATTTCTAGCATCATTTGCAATATTCGTTTTAATTTTGGGATTTTTCCATTTTTTTCCTGTCATTAGAGGGCGCAATTATAGCTTTTGGAAGAATCGAAGATGCAAATTGTAGTATTTCATCAATACCAGTCCAATCCAAAAAGAATTTTTAATTTCTCTCTAAAAACATCCCTCGATTTACAATGAAGATAGGTTCCGCAAAAAACCGTGTAAATCGAAATCTTGGATTTTGCCGTGTAAAACGAAAAAAACACTAAAATGTGCATAACTCAGTCATTTATTTAGGTAAAACAAAAGCAAGACATCGTGAAAAACATAAAATTATACTTCATTCATAAAGTAACAAATATATGTAGGTAATATAAGTACTTATTTAATTCATTTTACATTAGGAACAAAAAATATAAGATCCTTAAAAAAATTACCAATAAGTTTAATTACTGTCATCACTTTCATGGACTATCAGTCTTTTCTTCCTGATTGGTATGATGTCACTTTCATCACTCGATAGTTCTTGATGTGATTCTGGTTCAATGGTTGATGATTTAGGGACAATCTCAGATCGACTAGACTTTGTAATGAAATCCGTAATTAACAATTGTTTAGGTTTTTTGCTAAATCTTTATAGACCTCCTCATATTGATTTAAGCACTTACTAATATCCCGCTGGAATCGGAGAGCTCGTTGAACATTCGGGACATTTTGTAAAAAATGATTACCCAATTTTCTCCCCAATTCAAGTCCTACGCTGATGACTCTTGCTGTGAACGTCTTCATCACGTTTATTTATTTCATGAATCATGTTAACTAAATCATCCTCATCTAGTTCTTCATCAGCCATTATTTCTCCAATATCTGCCTCAGCTAAATCCACAAAACCTTCTCCTCCTATAGTATGCGCCAACTCAGTGATCTGAGAATATTCATGCTCTAATGGTAATCTATAATTCTCACCTTCAACAGCATCTGGCCATATTGCTTTCAGCAGGCATTGAGCGTTGATTGTTTACTCTGGGTATATGACAGTCCAACATGCTTAACACAATCTGTTTGTAAATTTCTTCCAAGCATCCAGAAGAGTAAGAGATCCATCATTCTCCCATTTGTTCTAAAATATATCTGAAGGGTTGCTTGATATACAATGCCTTGAAAGTCGAAATTATCCCTTGATCTAAAGGCTGTAATAAGGAAGTTGTATTCTTTGGTAAAAAAAACAATTTGTGCATTTTCGTGTTGTAAATCTTGAGGATGACCTGGTGCATTATCAATTAATAGAAGGGCGCCTTAAAAGGCAATCCCCTTTGACTTAAATAACTTTTGACATCTGGGATAAACAAGTTATGAAACCAATCATTGAAAACCATGGGAGTGACCCACACTTTCTTATTAGCCATCCAATAAACGGGAAGGTTTTTTATGTTTATTCCTTTAAATGAGCGTGGTGTTTTCGATTAGTTAATAACCAATGGTTTCATTATACGATCGCCTGAAGCGTTGCTACAGAAAAGAACTGTTGTACGACTTTTCGCTGCCTTATGATCACTAGCTGATTTGTGAGCTCTAGTCAAATAGGTTCTTTCTGGCATTTTTTCCAGAATAACCCGGACTCGTCAGCATTGAAGACCTGGTGAAGAGTGTAGGAGCTGGCGGCAATGATTTCAGCAAATTTTGCTGGATATTGTTGTGCTGCATCCGAATCAGCAGATGTTCTTTCACTTTTCAATCTTAGATTATGTAAAGAATCTTTGTCTGGTTTAAATCTCTCGAACCAATCATGGCTTGCGAAAAAAGATGCCTTCTTTTCATCTGGCGAAGTCGACGGCAACTGATTCTTACGTGTTTCATAAATCTTTAAAGCCTTATTTATAATGGCACTGGTATCAATGGGAACCCGCTTTTGAGTTTGGTCATCTAGCCATATCACTAATGCCTTTTCCATATTTTCCATTGTAACATCTCTTAAATATGAAATTATTCTCATACTCGTCCAAGATCCAGCTGCTACACTTTTTCTAATGGAGTCTTCTTTTTTTCTTATTGTCCTTATTGTGGCTTCATTCATGGAGTAAAAATTAGCAACATCTGTTACTCTTTCTCTATTGCGTAGACGATCTAATATTTTAATTTCTCTTTCTAAAGAAATAACTTTTCTTTTCATTCGATTTTTTTAAAAATCTTTTGGCATTAAAAAATTTACGTAAATTATAAAAATGCCACAAAAACTATAAATGTTGGAAACTTACCAGTTTCTTTGCTGCTAAAATGATACTGCACTACTTCACATGAACCAGATAGCTTTACTATTGTGAAATATGTACTACGGGGATTCCCCGTGTTGTAAAATATAGTGGAATCCCCGTCCCCGTTGTTGCCAGTGTTACAAAAGGAATGAGATTAAAAAATGACTTGAAATATATATGCAGCCGAATATACATTTTTACCAGTTTTGATTTTGCACTCACATTCATAACGTACTGCTTAATATTCCTCAACTCGTAATCTCTAATAATGAGATTCTATGGCTAAAGTATAGTTTAGGTGCTTAGAATTTCGAAAATATTCATTTGTTCACCAAAATATCAGTTTGAACGCTGTTTTGCACGCGTAAAACTGAGCTGAAAGTTACTCCTGTGCCAACAACTTTTCAATTTACAGTCAGAGTGACAATATGATGGTGTATTTCCTATCAAGACGTGATATTGAATGACTTTCTGTGCTTTAAAACATTATCACTGTAATGCATTTTGAAAAACATCAATTTATGTATGAAAATATGTTTTAGCGCTGTTTTACACGCACATCACATAGGTAAAAGCTTAATGATGTGTAATAAATTTTGAATTTACAGTCATATTCACAATATGTTGTTTTATTTTCATCAACAGGTATTACGTAATGAGAGTCTATTGCTAAAGTGTAGTCTATTGCTAAATGGTAGCTAGGTAGTCACTGGAAGGAGAGCTATGCACCAATCCCCTGTGATGATGCATATAACCGGCCAGGCCTAGCACCTAATGAACGACCCCGCCTTCTCGTGGTGCGGACCGTTAGTAACTTTCAAAAGAGTTTTCACTTCACTCTTGTGGAAGTGAACGGAAAGGGAGGGCTGCCAGATTAGTGTGGCCTACTGATCTGGACAACTATGGCTACTTTTCTTTTTTTTCTACCCTGCTGAGGAGTGGTCAACCACACAGGGTCCCGGTGCTGACCATATAAACCTACTGGACTGGACAGATATATGGCTCTGAGCTTGATTATGGATCCTGATTTTGCTGCACTGGTGGGCTTCTGTGGAGGGAAATCTTCCGCTGTGTTTTCTGTTTGTTTGTGGGTTGACAGCCCCAAGTGAATAGATTCACAGGATATGTTTATCAGCTGTTGGATAATCCTGAGCAGAAGTCATCGCAGGCACCTGAACTCTTTGCTTCTATTGGCATCGTCAAATTCTACATTGGAGGAAGTCTTCCAGTGTAGATGGCTTCAGCCTTTAGTAGTGGGGGAACGGGTCTTTGCCCCATGTCTGCGATTAGGGGGCTGTTTGATATTGTCGGCATTCCCTCTCTCAATAAACATAGTTTCTTTAAACATCCCACTAACCATTTTCTCTCCATAGGTAGTTGGAATGTGAGGACTCTGCACAGAGCTTTTTCTCTTGATGTCCTCACACAAGAATTCCACCGTTATAATTTAGATATTCTCGGCTTGCAAGAGACCAGATGGACAGATAAAGGTCAGATTCTTAAAAATAATCTTAAATTTCTCTTTTCAGGGAGGGACGACAATAAGCATCACCAAGGCGTGGGTCTGCTTCTCAGCAGACACGCTAGTAATGGTCTTCTAGGATATGAGTGCATTAATGAAAGGTTTCTTACAGCAAAATTTCAGACAAGCATTAAAGACTTGAATGTTATCTGCTGTTATGCCCCCACTGAGGATGCCGATGAGGATGAGAAGGATAGGTTTTATGAACAACTTCAGGATATTTTGAATTCTGTCAAGAAAGGAGATATTACCCTTGTTCTTGGTGACTTCAATGCCAAAGTTGGTACTGACTCTGACCTTTGGGGAGGAGTAATAGGCCCTTTTGGTATTGGTAGCTGCAATGGCAATGGGCAACGTCTCCTACAGGTAAGTAAATGGATTCAGAATAACTAACACTTATTACAAACACCGCGACATACATAAGTACACATGGGTTTCACCTGATGGGCTGCATAAGAATATGATTGATTACATATTAATTAACAGCAAATGGGCTAGTTCTGTTAGGAATACCAGGGCATATAGGGGAGCTGAAATTGGATCTGACCATTACCTTGTTAAAAGTGTGTTGCAACTTAAACTTAAATAGTGTTGTGCTAGGGTTAAAAAATTTACTTTTAATACTGAAGCTCTGAAAGATCCAGTTATAGACAAAGCTTACCATGATAGGTTACTTAGTCATTATGACAGTCGTGGTTTGCTTACTACTGAAGTTGAAGAAGAATGGGATCATTTTAAACAGGCTTTTTTGGACACTAACAGTACTCTTTTAGGAAAAAAGGAGCAGAAGAGGCAAAATTATCTGAGTGATAAGGCACTTGAGCTTATTTCGGAAAGAAAGAACTGCAGAAATGCCCTTAATCAATACCCTACTAGTCCTAATAGAAAGCATTACAGAGACCTTAATAAACTTGTAAAGGATCAGTTAGCTGCTGATAAGAATCTTTGGCTTTGATGGTTTGGCTGACAAAGCCGAGGAAGCAGTTAACAGCACAATAGCAGAGAGCTGTACCAGATAGTTAATGTTTTGTGTGGTAGAAAACGGATTGGCATACAAGGATTGAAGGATAAACAAGGTAAGGTTATAGAAGGGGAGGATTCTGTCATGACTAGGTGGGCTGAGCATTTCAGTGATGTTCTAAACAATGTAGTTAGTTCTACTCCCATTGTTTGGAATGATGATAGATGCATTGGTGGCTTTAATGTTGGCCCTATAACACAATCTGAAGTTCTTTTGGCAGTTTCTAAACTTAAACTTCATAAATCCCCAGGGGTAGATGAAATTACTACGGAAATCCTTAGAGCTGGGAATTTTTCGGTTACCACTTGGATGACTGAAATTCTGAATATCTTTTATGATAAAGGCATGGTTCCTAAGGATTTTACCAGAGCTATTGTTATCCCTATTTTCAAAAAAGGTGATCGCAGTTCCTGTAATAGCTATAGGGGTATCAGCCTACTCTCTGTTCCAGGTAAAGTTCTTTCCATGATTGTGCTTAATAGAATTAAGAATCTGGTTGACAATCAATTGCGTGATGAGCAATGTGGATTCAGATGTGGTAGGGGATGTGTGGATCAAATATTTTCACTTAGGCAGATTCTTGAGAAATGTTTAGAGTTTCAGAAACCTTTGGTTTGTTGATTTCAAAAAGGCTTTCGACTCTGATGATCGTCATAATTTGTGGTTGATTGTGAAATCATATGGTATACCAGACAAGTTAGTTTACATAATGAAAGCTCTCTATAATAACACTGAGTCGTGTGTGAGAGTTGGTAAGGCTTGTAGCAATTGGTTTAGCATTACTTCTGGTGTTTGATAAGGGTGCATTTTGTCTCCTTTTCTCTTTAGCTTGGTTATTGATATTAGCAATGTTATGCGAAATTCACTTCAAGGGAAAGATTTTGGCCTTAAATGGGCTGGAGATACGAAAATTTCTGTTTTAGATTATGCTGATGATTTAGCCCTTTTGGCAAAATGATGTTGATGAGATGAACTCTTACATTCGAGCTGTTGATGAGACTGGTAGTAGAGTAGGTTTGGTTATAAACAGAGAGAAAACTAAAGTGATGAAAATTGGTCAGGCAGGCTGTGATTCAGTTAATCTGAATGGTTGCAGTCTTGAGCAGGTGTCACAGTTTAATTATCTTGGGAACTATGTAACAGATAATGGTGATGTGCGGCATGAGATTAACAGAGGAATAGGGATTAGACTGTATAATAGTTTGGTTCTTTCTAGGGTTAGTTATGGTAGTGAAACTTGGACACTTTGTAAACAAGATAACAGGAAACTAGATGCTTTTGATTCCAGATGCTTACGCAGTATCTTGGGCATTAGGTGGTTCAACTTTGTAACTAATGATGAGATTAGGCAAAGGAGTTTGCAACCTCCTTTAAGCAGCATATTGTGCAGAGAGAGACTCCGTTGGTTTGGCCATGTTGCCCGTATGAATAATTATAGATTGGCAAATAGGGTTATGAACAGTGCTCCTAAAGGCCTCAGAAAGAAGGGGAGACCTAGGATGCGGTGGGCAGACAATGTCAAACAGGACCTTGTTAGAATTGGTGTGCAGTGGCCAGATGCAGTAGATGTAGCTCAGGATAGACATTGTGTGGTCTGGTTGGACCTCCGTAGCTCATGGCTGCTTGAGGATGATGATGATGAAGATGATGAGTGTAGGTGAAGTTTCGAAAATATTCAATTATTCACAAAAATATCAGTTTGAACAATGGTTTACACGTCTGAAACAGAGGTACAAGCTATTCCTGTGCCAACAATTTTTGAATTACAGTCAGACTGACAATCTGATGGTATATCTCCCCTCAAGGCGTGATATAGAATGGCTTTCTATGCCTTAAAAATATTTTCACTGTATAGCATGTTGAAAAACAACTATATATGAAAATAGCTCGTTTAGTGCTGTTCTACACGCACATCATATGTAAAAGCTATATGACGTGTAATAATTTTTGAATTTACAGTCAAATTTAAAAAATGTTGCTATGTTTTCATCAACTCGTATTACATAATGAGATTCGCTGGCTAACGTATAGATCAGTTGCTCAAAATTTCGAAAATATTCATTTATTCACCAAAATATCAGTTTGAATGCTGTTTTGCACGCCTGAAACAGAGCTAAAGCTGTTCCTGTGCCAACAACTTTTGAATTTACAGTCAGAGTGACAATCTGATGTCATTCTGACAAGACATGACTGTCTATGCTTTAAAAACATTTCACTGTATACCATTTTGAAAAAAATCGATAAATACATCAAAATAGATGTTTTACCGCTGTATTCCACCTATAAAACAGAAGTAACAGCTACATCGTGTGTAAGAACTTTTGACTTTACTGTCAGATTGAAAACATAATGCATTATCAACTTGTATGATAATGAGATTCTCTGTCTAAAATGTGGTTCAGGTGATTACAATTTCGAAAATATTGATTTATTCACCAAAATATCAGTTTCAACGCTGTTTTGCACGCGGATAACAGAGGTGAATACAGCTGAAAGCTCTGTTTTCCGCGTGCATAAATCGATTTGTCCAAAATGATATACATTGAAAATATTTTTAAGGCATAAAAAGTTATTTATATCATGCCTTGACGGCAGATATACCATCAGATTGTCACTCGGACTGCAAATTCAAAAGATGTGGTCGGAGGAATAGTTTTAGCACTGTTTTCGGCGTGTCAAAGTTTGTTCAAACTAATATTTTCGTGAATAATTGTATATTTTCGAAATTTTAAGCACCTAAACTATATTTTAGCCATAGAATCTCATTACATAATAAGAGTTGATGAATATAAAGCATTATGTTGGTCAATCTGAGTGTAAAATCAAAAGTTATTAGAGACTATGTAGCTGCTACCTGTGTTTTATAGCTGGAAAACAGCGGGATAACAGCTATTTTGATACATGAATGGATTTTTTCAAAATGCTATACAGTGGAAACATTTTTAAGGCATAGCAAATCAATCTACATCACGCCTTGATGGGAGATATACCATCAGATTGTCACTCTGACTGTAAATTCAGAAGTTGTTGGCTCAGGATTTTGTTTTAGGTGTTTACACGCCTAAAACAAAATCAAACTGATATTTTCGTGAATAATTGAATGTTTTCGAAATTCTATGCACCTAACTAACTTTACCCATAGAATCTCATTATATAATACGAGTTGATGAAAATAAAACATTTTGTCAATATGTTTTATAGGTGGAAAACAGCGGTAAAAGAGCTATTTTGATATATAAATCGATTTTTTTTCAATATTCTATACGCTGACAATGTTTTTGAGGCATAGAATGCCATTCTATATCACGCTTTGATGGAAATAAATCATCCAAATGTCACTCTGACTGTAAATTAAAAGTTGCTGGCAAAGGAATAGCTTTTACCTTTGTTTTAGGCGTGTAAAACAGCATTCAAACTCATATTTTCGTGAATAATTGTATATTTTCGAAATTCTATACACCTAAACCATACCTTAGCCATAGAATCTCATTATATAATGCGAGTTGATAAATATAAAGCATTATGTTGTCAATCTCACTGTAAAATAAAAAGTCTGATGATGAGTAAAATCAACGATGTCGCTGTTTCCTGTGTTTTACAGGTGCAGAACACCGCTAAAACAGCTATTTTCATACACAAATAGATGTTATTCAAAAATCGATACAGTGAAAATGTTTGCAAGGCATAGAAATCATTCTATATCACGCCTTCATGGGAGATATACCATCAGATTGTCATTCGGACTGTAAAACATTTGTTCAAACTGATATTTTCATGAATTATTGAATATTTTCGAAATTCTATGCACCTAAACTATACTTTAGGAATAGAATCTAATTATATAATACATGTTGATGAAAATAAAACATTTTGCCAATATCACTGTAAATTCAAAAGTTAATACACATCATATAGCTTTCAGCTATGTCATGTGGGTAGAAAAAGCGCTAAAACCGCTATTTTCATACATAAATAGATGTTTTTCAAAATTCTATACACTGACAATGTTTTTAAGGCATATAGAATGTCATTCTATATCAAGCCTTGATAGGAAATATACCATCACATTGTCACTCTGAGAGTAAATTTAAAAGTTTTGGCACAGGAATAGCTTTCAGCTCTGTATTCCGCGTGCATAAATGTTTCCGTTGATACTGATATTTTGGTGAATAAAAGAATATTTTCGAAATTGTAATCATCTGAACCATACTTTAGCCAGAAAATCTTTAGCCAGAGAATATAATACATGTTGATAAATGAAAAGCATTATGTTTTCAATCTGACAGTAAAATCAAAAGTTATTTACACACGATGTAGCTGTTGCCTCTGTTTTATAGGTGGAATATAGCGGTAAAACAGCTATTTTGATATATTTATCTATTTTCTTCAAAATGATATGCAGTGAAAATGTTTTAAGGCATAGCAAGTCACGCTTTGATGGGAGATATACCATCAGCTTGTCATTCGGACTGTAAATTCAAATCTTGTTGGCGCAGGAATTGCTTTTAGCTCTGTTGTAGACGTGTAAAACATTGTTCAATCTGATATTTTCGTGAATTATTGAATAGTTTCGAAATTCTATGCACCTAAACAATACTTTAGGAATAGTATCTAATTATATAATACGTGTTGATGAAAATAAAACAACAATTTGCCAATATCACTGTAAATTCAAAAGTTAATACACATCAGATAGCTTTTACCTATGTCATGTTCGTGCCACCACTAGACGTTTTCCAAAATTCTATACACTGACAATATTTTTAAGGCATAGAGTATCTTTCTATATCACGCATATATGGAAATAAATCATACGATTGTCACTCTAAATGTAAAATCAAAGGTTGTTGGCATAGGAATAGCTTTCACCTCTGTTTTATGCGTGCAAAACAGCTTGAAGTTGATATTTTGGTGAATATATGAATATGTTCGAAATTGTAATCTCCTAAATTACACTTTAGCCAGAGAATCTCATTATATAATACGAGTTGAATATAAAGCATAATGTTTTCAATCTGAGTGAAAAATCAAAAGTTATTACAGACTATGTAGCTGTTTCCTGTGTTTTATAGGTGGAAAACAGCGGAATAACAGCTATTTAATATATAAATCGATTTTTTCAAAATGATAAACACTGACAATGTTTTTAAGGCATCGAGTATCATTTTATATCACACCTTGATGGGAGATATCCCATCAGATTGTCATTCTGACTGTAAATTCAAATCTTGTTGGCACAGGAATAGCTTTTTGCTCTGTTGTAGACGTGCAGAACATTGTTCAAACTGATACTTTCGTGAATAACTGTATTTTTTCAAAAATTTAAGCATCTAAACAATACTTTAGCAATAGAATCTCAATATATAATACGTGTTGATGAAAATAAAGCATTATGTTTTCAATCTGACAGTAAAATCAAAAGTTATTACACACGATAGTAGTAAGGGGCCACCATACCGAGCCCTCTTTGCACAGTGCTTTCCCACCTATGACGTCACAGGCCACGCCCCCTTCCGCCCCCTCCCCTATGACATAACAAGACGTAATCATTACATAATCATTACGTAACCGGCCACTCTCCCTTATTAATAATTAATATCCCCTTTCCTCCTCAGTGGCGCCATCTGGTGACAATGAAGAGTACTAATTCCCAAAAAGCCCCTATTTTTATTCTAATTCTTCGATTTTTTATTTCTCCCTTTATAAAAAAATTCTTCCCCCCTTATGAAAAAACCCCTGGCGGTATCTGGTGCCTGTGAGGAACACTAATTCCCCAAAAACCCTTATTTTAATTATAATTCTTTGATTTTTGATTTCCCGTCCTATTAAAAATTACTCCCACTATTAAAAATTCCCCCCCCCCTTATTAAAAAAAAACCCTGGTGCCATCTGTGGACAATGAAGAGTACTATTTTCGGAAAAACATCCTTATTTTAACTCTAATTTCCCATTTTTCTTTATTTATGTAAAATATAGGTCTTTATTATGTAATAATATAGGTATATAAGAATCTTTGGCTTGATGGTTTGGCTGACAAAGCCGAGGAAGCAGTTAGACAGCACAACAGCAGAGAGCTGTACCAGATAGTTAATGTTTTGTGTGGTAGAAACCGGACAGGCATACAAGAATTGAAGGATAAACAAGGTAAGGTTATAGAAGGGGAGGATTCTGTCATGGCTAGGTGGGCTGAGCATTTCAGTGATGTTCTAAACAATGTAGTTAGTTCTACTCCCATTGTTTGCAATGATGATAGATGCATCGGTGGCTTTAATGTTGGCCCAATAACACAATCGGAAGTTATTTTGGCTGTTTCTAAACTTAAACTTTATAAATCCCCAGGGGTAGATGAAATTACTACGGAAATGCTTAGAGCTGGGAATGTTTCGGTTACCACTTTCATGACTGAAATTCTGAATATCTTTTATGATAAAGGCATGGTTCCTAAAGATTTTTCCAGAGCTATTGTTATCCCTATTTTCAAAAAAGGTGATCGCAGTTCTTGTGATAACTATAGGGGTATCAGCCTACTCTCTGTTCCAGGTAAAGTTCTTTCCATGATTGTGCTTAATAGAATTAAGAACTGGATTAAGTCAATTGCGTGATGAGCAATGTGGATTCAGAAGTGGTAGGGGATGTGTGGATCAGATATTTTCACTTAAGCAGATTCTTGAGAAAAGTTTAGAGTTTTAGAAACCTTTGGTTGCCAGCTTTGTTGATTTCAAAAAGGCTTTCGACTCTGTTGATCGTCATAATTTGTGGTTGATTGTGAGATCATATGGTATACCAAACAAGTTAGTTAACATAATGAAAGCTCTCTATAATAACACTGAGTCGTGTGTGAGAGTTGATAAGGCTTGTAGCAATTGGTTTAGCATTACTTCTGGTGTTCGATAAGGGTGCATTTTGTCTCCTTTTCTCTTTAGCTTCGTTATTGATTATGTTATGCGAAATTCACTTCAAGGGAAAGATTTTGGCCTTAAATGGGCTGGAGATACGAAAATTTCTGATTTAGATTATGCTAATGATTTAGCCCTTTTGGCAAATGATGTTGATGAGATGAACTCTTTCATTCGAGCTGTTGATGAGACTGGTAATAGAGTAGGTTTGGTTATAAACAGAGAGGAAACTAAAGTGATGAGAATTGGTCAGGCAGGCTGTAATTCAGTTAATCTGAAAGGTTGCAGTTTTGAGCAGGTGTCACAGTTTAATTATCTGTGATGTGCGGCATGAGATTAACAGACGAATAGGGATTGCTGTCGGGACTTTTAAGAACCTATGGAGAGTGTGGAGAAATAGGCGTATACACCTAAAGACTAAAATTAGACTGTATAATTCGGTTCTTTCTAGGGTTAGTTATGGTAGTGAAACGTGGACACTTTGTAAACAAGATAACAGGAGACTAGATGCTTTTGATTCCAGATGCTTACGCAGTATCTTGGGCATTAGGTGGTTCAACTTTGTAACTAATGATGAGATTAGGCAAAGGAGTTTGCAACCTCCTTTAAGCAGCATATTGTGCAGAGAGAGACTCCGTTGGTTTGGCCATGTTGCCCGTATGAATAATTATAGATTGGCAATTAGGGTTATGAACAGTGTGCCCAAGAGCCTCAGAAAGAATGGGAGACCTAGGATGCGGTGGGCAGACAATGTCAAACAGGACCTTGTTAAAATTGGTGTACAGTGGCCAGATGCAGTAGATGTAGCTCAGGATAGACTTGCTTGGAGAACTAAATTGCACGGTCTGGTTGTACCTCCGTAGCCCATGGCTGCTTGATGATGATGATGATGATGATGATGATGATGATGATGATGATGATGATGATGATGATGATGATGATGATGATGATAGGTCTTTATTTATGTAATAATATAGGTAATAATTAATTTTAAGCCCTCCCTCCTCCTGCAGACTCCCCGGTTGACCTTTTAAGCCCTCCTAGAATTTAAGCCATCTCCTTCTCTCTGATCGCCTGATGCAAGACTCAGAATAATTGCATAGAAAGGGATGATACAATTGTAACGTCACACAGAAAATCAGGTGCCTAGTAATTAAACACTTACTAAAATTCTGTTCCCTTAAAAATTTAACAGGCTGCGTCCAATGCGTATTTTAGTACATCTCCTGTATTCATCTGAAATTTTACAAATCCGTTCAACTCTTTTTGAATGTCTAATGTAGATCTCAAATTGTAAATCAACTCACAACGTTGTATTTATTCCTTAGTAATTAAAACCCTTTCTATTAAAATTCCTTTGCTATTAAAAATCCTTTGCTATTCATTTTACCAAGACGACTAAACGATTCCCTTAAAATTCCCTGCTATTAAATTCCTTCGGTATTCATTTTTCCAAGTAAACTAATCAACTCCATAGTAATTAAACATTCCTCAAAATTCCCTTACCTTTTGTTAAAAAAGCATCATACGGTAGAAATAAATCAGTTTTGTGTAGATGCGTTTTACCGAAAAAAAAACCTTCTCCCAGCAACGAGAGTCGAACGAGGCTACCTCAGTCCCCAGCTTCATTTTGTCAACTCCTTGAACAAGAACCGATCCTGCAATGGAAAAATTTCAAACTCTGTTATTGGCATTCCTGAAGTCGTATGTGGCACAATCGGGGGAGAGTGCAACTGAAGTTTCATCATGCACCACGTGTCCTCTTAAGCCCCCTTACCGGTCAGGTAGCAAGCTTCGAAACATCTCGTGACACATGATGCAATCGCCCCTGGAGGTTGAGTGTCCAGCGCTCAGTGTGATTGCTGATACCGATAAGGTTTCAAAATAGATGTTATTGTTCTCTAAGGGTAGGTGACGTGCCACAACAAGGGAAAAGTAACGTGGAGTGACCACCGAGCGCCACGTATCAGAAGGCTGAGCGTTGTTTATATATATATATACAGGGACTCGTTAAGACATGGACATTCTGCTCAGCATTCTGTCTGTCTCTATGGCCGCTATGGAACTAACTTACCAAACGTTTTATGAAACAGTTCGTTCTATATTTGCGTCTGCAGACGTTCCCGCACATTAGAAGGGGATAACCTATGAAGAATGCCTGCAGACCTTAATGAATATTATAACCGACAAGATTCTGCATATGCTCAGCACTATAAAAGACGAGGCGGTCATAGAACCGTGCGAAGTAGCGAAGGAGTTTTTATGCCGTGTACGTTTTGCGGAAGTAGCAGCATTAAATCATGTCAAACCATGGATTACCGAATGGTGCTCGAGGACGCCATGACCTCGATAGAGATTGCTCACATTGTGGAGGTCATGGAATAACTAAAAAACAACAAAAGGTTCTTTTCAGAACCACTTCATTTGAGTAGAAAGGATTATCTATCGTACAATTTCTGTTCACAACTCTTCTCTATCTATACATTTTTCTTCTCTATCACCCCTGTTAACAGAGTAAATTTTATAGGGATGTTTAACCTTCAGTATTATTTTAGACAGTGTGTTAGGATTAACAACTCTTATAGCATAGTTATTGGGGGTAGGCTCCATCTCCACTTTTAAAATTTATATCTTACACCGACAATCTTTTCATGTACGTATTTTTATAACCATTTTAAAACCAACATTTGTTTCTTTTATCCCTAGCGACTACTGGTTGTTGCATTTTTTACTAGAAGAAACCCTACCCCACAGTAACAGCCCCGCAGAAAATAAAAAATGCTATCGGGGGCGAAAAATTAATAAAATCTGATTTTATTCGTCGTAATGAAAAATATTGATGGGGTAATAGGTTCGACTTAAAAGACTTCGTGTTCGGATCCTCACCACGGACAACCTCTCGCTGACGGATGGTTAAGCCCTACGAAATTATTCCAAATGGGGAATCTCAAGGTTTTTATTGATGAATGAATCTTGGACCTGTACTGCTTCCGTGCATCGTGAAAACCCACTCACAGCCTTGATCCGTGTTTAAGCACTCGAAATTTTTACAAGTCCAGAGGGGGTTCTCCGTATTCCCAATTTCCTTTACTAAGTCACTTCAAAAAACATTGTGATTGCAAAAGTATGACTAACTGTTTTATTACGCCAAGTTTTAAAAATGCTTATTACTGTTGTATCCACAGTACGGGAGAGTAACACTGTTCGAAGAAAAATCAGGTAAAACAGTTTTTAAAAAAATCGTTTCCTCCGTCGTTTGCGTATGTCTCATCACGCTGGTGAAACCGGGTGAAAAAATATCTTTCTTTGTACGAGGTAGAATGTCAAAAGTACGTCGCGTGAAAAACTTTAGTTCCATCACGAATGCACATTAATGGAGTAGGGAGGTCGTAGTTTAATACTTCAGCTATAAAAAAAAATAATACAATGTCTCACGCACCCCTCTCAACTTGTCTACGCTAATCCGCTGAAATTTTATTTGCAACAGGACTGATACTTCTTCGAATCCGCTATATGCTCCAGCCAGCGCCGCCTAGTGCTTCCACCCTCGTTTCGACACACACACCATGTGATCTGAACGACGGACACTGCAGGCTGGTGACGTACAAAGGTCACGGGAGCTGCAGTGGAATGCATGGCCCCTGCTGAATGCTATGCTATCAGAAGACCATGTGTCTGTCGCGTTCTCCAAGCGCTCAGAATATTACTATACGTATAACTGATGTAAAGTCCGTTTTAATCAATACTTATTTCTTTCAACTCTGCGACTATTGGCTGGCACATTTTTACTAGAAGGACCGCCTCACAGTGGCAATCCCGCAGAAAAAATTAATAAAAGGAAAAATCTGATTTTTTTCCTTGTGATGAAAAATATTGAAGGTAATAGGGTCTACCTAAAAGACCCGTGTTCGGATGGTTTTTAACAAAAGTCCTACGAAATTAAAAACTATCCTGTTACGCGACGTTAGTTTAAAAATACTTATTACCGTTGTATCCTCAGTACATGACGCAAACTCTTTCCTAGGAAGTAACGCTACTCGATGCAGCCCCAGTTACATGCTTTTACAGGGTAAAGACTGTGCGCCAGAATGTTAAAAGTAGAATTCATACGTTTCCGTAAAAAAAACTTTAGTTCCAGCTTAAAGGAGTATGGTTCGATTCAGGAAGAATAGGATTTGACCTCGTGCATTAGAAAAGAGAACAAATCCGTCCCCGGTGTCCTTTGTTAGGTGGTAGTATTAGTATCCTTATACAAGCTCACTTCAAATTTTCTTATGACATCTGGGGTTAAGTTTCATCCTTATTTTTTTTTCCAACCGCGATAATGCGCAGTTTTCTGCGGAACTCGAGCGACTTCGACGCAAAGGGCGACCCGCACTAAACGATACGACCGTGCACTAGAAAACCGTGAACGGACTTGTGTGAAACGTAATGTACAGAGCTTGACAACAGTAGTATAGACTGGGATCCTCGCTCACTATACTATCATAACCCTCGAGAAATTATCAAATATGAATAGACCTCTGTAAAGTTCCGACCCCACAATCTTCTCAGTTCCATTCCCCGGTCGATGCTGTCAGGATCACAAGGGATGTTTTACACATTCAAAGACTTTTTCCCTTTTTAATAAACCATACGATCAAAGTAAATAAATTGCAAGCATCATTGGATCTGATTCCGTATATCTGCTTACGACGAAAATCTCACAATATCCTATTCAGTACTTAACCCCCCCCCCCTCCCCCGATACAGTATATGACTAGGTCGTTTAACTAAATTACGTGCATAAACGAAAATGTAAAGGGATATCTGTAAATTCGTACAACGGGATAGGTGAATATTTTCGCAATTCTTTTGAAGGCAGAATAACTGTGACGAGAGAGAAAGTATAAAAATGCAGTGGGATGGCTGTAAAAACAGCAGATTACAGCGCAAATACTGTAAGATAGAAAAAACGACTATTAACAAATGTCATATAAGGAGCGACCGATAAAAGTCACACCGTAGCGGAAGGAGTAATACAGGAAAAATCATGAAATACTATAAACAGTGAATCAGAAAACTCACTGTTTATAGTATTTCCGTGAAAAGTCACCTCCCAGAATCGAGATCTAGCTCTGTCGCCAGTTATTCCAGCTTACTCTCTTTTGAACACGTTTGAATAAGTGCATGTGAAGGTGGCTAGCTGCAGACACAAGCTTTTCGACAAAAGATAGAATGTTTCACTACAATCTAACACAGAGATGTCTGTTTAGTTATTTTTTCTTCCTATTTCTACACTAGTGTGGAAGTCTTAGAACAAGTGGTTCGGGTTAGCACACGTTTTGATATGTATCTTGTTTGGCAATCTGAAAGAACACTGTCTGTGGAACATTACCCCCCTGCAAGCTAGTACTAATTACTTCACGATTCTGAGGGACGAAGGTTGTAATCGTTGGCAGATATTTTTCAGAAATCTGTAATCAACCATAGTGTTCGGATATTTGATCCATAGTAAGACATGAACGTTGTTTACCTGCCATCAGCGACCCCTTCTACGGATCGTATGAGAGGTAATTATTACGACAATTAGCTACGTGAAGTCGTGTTTATTTTTAAAAGCAAAGACACACTAATTACCGACTAGCTAGAGAACGATATATTAACCTGCTAAAGTTTGATTTTAACGATCAGATAGTGTATATATCATCACTTTTTTAGTTCATAATAATATCCCAACTTTTAAAGGAAATATTGTCTCGTTATAAGCGATTACATACAAAGAGATACACACTCTATACATTAAATCTATAGAGACAACGATCACTATCCATGGAACACATCTGTGAAATAACACCACATTTTTGTTTTTAACGTACGGTTGAATCGTTCTACGATGCTGGCTTTGGTTTTCCATCCCTTTCTTTTACACCCACCCGATATAAAACATTCGACCCAACATAGCTTGCTGGCTGTGCGGGGTCTTGATACAGAGAACAATATTAACACTTCTAAGGCTGACCTTAAAATCCCCGTTAACTATACAAAAGAAATCACATTGACAATTGAAACCTAGAACAGTTCAACCGTACGCTAAAAACAAAAATGTGGTGATATTTCACAGATGTGTTCCATGGAGGTGCCATTGAGAGAGAAAGGGGGAAAGGTTTTTTTTTAACAAGGGGAGGAATTATTAATAAAGGGGCGTGGCATATTACGTAATCATTATGTAATAATTACGTAACAGGCCACACCCCTTTATTAATTTTACAAATCCGTTCAACTCTTTTTGAATGTCTAATGCAGATCCTCAAATTGTAAATCAACTCACAACGTTGCATTTATTCTTTAGTAATTAAAACCCTTTCCATTAAAATTCCTTTGCCATTAAAAATCCTTTGCTATTCATTTTACCAAGACGTTAATTTACCCGCCGATCCGAGGGAAGGAGAGGGCTTAAACTATAAGTAGGGCTCAAAAGGTCAACCGGGGAGTCTGCAGGAGGAGGGAGGGCTTAAAATATAGGTCAACCATTGGGGCAAAATAAAGAAAAATCGGAAATTAGAGTTAAAATAAGGAGGCTTTTCCGAAAATAGTACTCTTCATTGTCAACAGATGGCACCAGGGTTTTTTTTTAATAAGGGGGGAGAAATTTTTAATAGGGGGAGTAATTTTTAATAGGAGGGGAAATCAAAAATCAAAGAATTAGAATTAAAATAAGGGTTTTTGGGGGAATTAGTGTTCCTCACAGGCACCAGATGGCGCCAGGGGTTTTTTTTCATAAGGGGGGGGATTTTTTAATAAAGGGGGAAATCAAAAATCGAAGAATTAGAATAAAAATAGGGGCTTTTTTGGGATTTAGTACTCTTCATTGTCACCAGATGTCGCCACTAAGGGGTAGGATATTAATTATTAATAAAGGGGAGTGGCCGGTTACGTAATGATTATGTAATGATTACGTCATGTTACATCATAGGGGGAGGGGCGGAAGGGGCGTGGCCTGTGACGTCATAGGGGGAAAGCACTGTGCAAAGGGGACTCGGTATGGTGGCCCCTTACTACTCACGATGTAGCTGTTATCTCTATTTTATACGTGGAGTACAGCGGTAAAACAGCTATTTTGATATATTTATCGATTTTTTTCAAAATGGTATACAGTGAAAATGTTTTTAAGGCATAGAAAGTCATTCTATATCACGCCTTGATGGGAGATATTCCATCAGATTGTCATTCGGACTGTAAATCCAAATCTAGTTGGCGCACGAATAGCTTTTAGCTCTGTTGTAGACGTACAAAACAATGTTCAAACTGATATTTTCGTGAATTATTGAATATTTTCGAAATTCTATGCACCTAAACTATACTTTATGAATAGAATCTTATTATATAATACGTGTTGATGAAAATAAAACAACATTTTGCCAATATGACTGCAAATTCAAAATTTAATACACATCATATAGCTTTTACCTATGTCATGTGCATAGAAAAAGCGCTAAAACTGCTATTTTCATATATAAATAGATGTTTTTCAAAATTCTATACACTGACAATATTTTTAAGGCATAGAGTATCATTCTATATCACGCCGTGATGGAAATAAATCATCCGATTGTCACTCTGATTATAAATTCAAAAGTAACTTTAAGTTCAGTTTTCCGCGTGCAAAACAGCATTCAAACTGATATTTTTGTGAATAAATTTATTTATTTCCATCAATGCGTGATATAGAAAGATATTCTATGTCTTAAAAATATTGTCTGTGTATAGAATTTTGAAAGACCTCTATTTATATATGAAAATAGTAGTTATAGCGCTTTTTTCACGCACACGACATAGGTAAAAGATATATGATGTGTATTAACTTTTGAATTTACAGTCATATTGGCAAAATGTTGTTTTGTTTTCATCAACACGTATTATAAAATTAGATTCTATTCCTAAAGTATAGTTTAGGTGCATAGAATTTCAAAAATATTCAATAATTCAGGAAAATGTCAGATTGAACAATGTTTTACACGTCTACAACAGAGCTAAAAGCAATTCCTGCGCCAACAAGATTTGAATTTACATTCCAAATGACAATCTGATGGAATATCTCCCATCAAGGCGTGATATAGAATGACTTTCTGTGTCTTAAAAATATTTTCACTGTACACCATTTTGAAAACAATCGACAAATAAAGCAAAATAGCTGTTTTACCGCTGTACTCCACCTATAAAATAGAGGTAACAGCTACATCGAGTGTAATAACTTTTGATTTTACTGTCCGATTCAAAACGTAATGCTTTATATTATTAACTCGTATTCTGTATTCAGTATCATACTCGTATTCAGTATAATGAGATTCTCTGGCTAAAGTATGGGACAGGTGATTACAATTTCGAAAATATTCATTTATTCACCAAAATATCACATTCAACGCTCTTTTGCACGCGGAAAACAGAGCTGAAAGCTATTCCTGTGCCAAAACTTTTATATTCACAGTCAGAGTGACAATGTGATGGTATATTTCCTATCAAGGCTTGCTGTAGAATGACACTCTATATGCCTTAAAAACACTGTCAGTGTGTAGAATTTTGATAAACATCTATTTATCTATGAAAATAACGGTTTTAGCGCTGTTCTCCAGGCACATCACATAGGCAAAAGCTATATGATGTGTAATAACTTTTGAATTTACTGTCAAATTGACAAAATGTTGCTTTATTTTCATGATTACGTGTTACATAACGAGATTATATTGCTAAAGTATAGTTTAGTTGCATAGAATTTGGAATATATTCAATAATTCAGGAAAATATCAGTTTGAACAATATTTTATACGCCTTAAACAGAGCTAAAAGCTATTCCAGCGCCGACTTTTGATTTTATAGTCTGAGTGCCAATTGGCATGGTATATCTACCAATAAGATGTGATATAGAATGACTCTATATGCCTTAAAAACATTGTCAGTGTGTAGAATTTTGATAAACATCTATTTACGTATGAAAATAGCAGTGTTAGCGCTGTTTTCCACGCATATCAGATAGCTAAATGCTTTAGCATCAGATAGCATCACACAACTAAAATAAGTTTTGAATTTATAGTCATATTGACAAAATCCTGTTTTATTTTCATCAATACCTATTATATAATGCGATTGTATTGCTAAAGTATAGACTAGGTGTATAGAATTTCAAAAATATTCAATTATTCACGATAATATCAGTTTGAACTATGTTTTACACGCATAAAATAGAGCTAAAAGCTATTCCAGTGGCAACAACTTTTGAGTTTACAGTCTGAGTGACAATCTGATGGTATATCTCGCGTCAAGGGGTTATATACAATGAATATTATTATATTATTATAATTATATACAATGAATGAATGCTATACAGTGAAAATGGCCTTAAAACCATTTTCACTGTATAGCATTTTGAAAAATGATTTATGCATAAAAATAGCTATTCCAGCGCTCTTCTCCACGCACAACACAGGAAAAAGCATTATGATGTGTAATAAGTTTTGAATTCACAGTCAAAGTGACAAAATGTTGCTTTATTTTCATCAACACGAATTATATATTGAGATTCTATTGCTAAAGTATTGTTTAGATGCTTAAATTTTTGAAAAAATACAGTTATTCACGAAAGTATCAGTTTGAACAATGTTCTGCACGTCTACAACAGAGCAAAAAGCTATTCCTGTGCCAACAAGATTTGAATTTACAGTCAGAATGACAATCTGATGGAATGTCTCCCATCAAGGTGTGATATAAAATGACTTTCTACGCCTTAAAACATTTTCACTTAAAACTTTTTCCATTTTGAAAAAATATCGCTAAATATATCAAAATAGCTGATTTATCGCTGTATTCCACCTATAAAACAGAGGTAACAGCTACATAGTCTGTAATAACTTTTGATTTTTCACTCAGATTCAAAACATAATGTTTCATATTCATCAACTCGTATTATATAATGAGATTCTATGGCTAAAATATAGTTTAGGTGGTTAAAATTTCGAAAATATGCAATTATTAACGAAAGTATCAGTTTGAACAATGTTTTGCACGTCTACAATAGAGCTAAAAGCTATTCCTGTGACGACAAGATTTGAATTTATAGTATATCTCCCTTCAAGATGTGATTATAAAATGACACTCTATGCCTTAAAAACATTGTCAGTGTATACAATTTTTAAAAACATCTATTTATTATGAAAATAGCGGTTTTAGCGCTGTTCTCCACGCACATCACATTGGCAAAACCTATATGATGTGTAGTAACTTTTAAATTTACAGTCAAATTGACGAAATGTTGGTTTATTTTCTTCAACACGTGTTACATAATGAGATTCTTTTCCTAAAGTATAGTTTAGTTGCATAGAATTTGGTAAATATTCAATTATTCACGAAAATATCAGTTTGAAGAATATTTTTTACGCCTAAAACAGAGCTAAGACCTATTCCTGCGCCAAAAAGATTTGAATTTACAGTCCGAATGACAATCTGATGGTAAATCTCCTATCAAGGCGTGATATAGAATGACTTTCTACGCCTTAGAAGCATTTTCACTGTATACCATTTTGAAAAAATATCGAGAAATATATCAAAATAGCTGATTTATCGCTGTATACCACCTATAAAACAGAGGTAACAGCTACATCTTGTGTAATAACTTTTGATTTACTGTCAGATTGAAAACATAATGCTTTTTATTTTTCAACTTTCTGGCTAAAGTATGGTTCAGGTGATTACAATTTCGAAATTATTCATTTATTCACCAATATATCAGTTTCAACGCTGTTTTGCACGCGGAAAACAGAGCTGAAAGGTATTCTTGTGCCTAAACTTTTAAATTTACAGTCAGAGTGACAATGTGATGGTATATTTCCTATCAAGGCTTGATATAGAATGACACTCTATATGCCTTAAGAACATTGTGATCTATTCATTATGAAAATAGCAGCTTAGCTAAATCATCAAAACCTTCTCCTACTATAGTGTGCGTCAACTCAGTGTTCTGAGAATATTCATGCTCTAATGGTAATCTATAATTCTCAACTTCAACAGCATCTGGCCATATTGCTTTCCAGCAGGCATTGAGCGTTGAATGTTTAATCTGGGTCAGTCCAACATGCTTAACACAATCTAAGATTGTAAATTTCTTCCAAGCATCCGGAAGAGTAAAAGATCCATCATTCTCCATTTGTTCTAAAATATACCTGAAGGGTTGCTTGATATACAGTGCCTTGAAAGTCGAAATTATCCCTTGATCTAACGGCTGTAATAAGGAAGTTGTATTCTTTGGTAAAAAAAACAATTTTTACATTTTCGTGTTGTAAATCTTGAGGATGACCTGCTGTTTTATCAATTAATAGACGGGCCTTGAAAGGCAATTCCCTTTGACATAAATAACTTTTGACATCTGGGACAAACAAATTATGAAACCTTTCATTGAAAACCATGGCAGTGACCCACGCTTCCAATAAACGGGAAGGTTTTCCATTTAAAGGAATAACCTTTAAATGAGCATGGTGTAACAAATGGTTAATATGATCGCCTGAAGCGATGCTACAGAAAAGAACTGTTATGCGACATTTCGCTGCCTTATGACCACTAGCTGATTTGTGAGCTTCAGCCAAATAGGTTCTTTCTGGCATTTTTTTCCAGAATAACCGGACTCGTCAGCATTGAAGACATGGTCAGGTGTGTAGGAGCTGGCGGCAGTCATTTCATCAAATTTCTGGATATTGTTGTGCTGCATTCGAATCATCAGATGCTCTTTCACCTTTCAATCTTAGATTATGTAAAGAATGTCTTTGTTTAAATCTCTCGAACGAACCATGGCTTGCGGAAAAAGATACCTTCTTTTCATCTGGCGAAGTCGACGGTAACTGATTCTTAAGTGTTTCATAAATCTTTAAAGCCTTATTTGTAATGGCACTGGTATCAATTGGAACCCGCTTTTGAGTTTGGTCATCTAGCCATATCACTAATGACTTTTCCATATTTTCCATTGTAGCATCTCTTACATTTGAAATTATGCTAATACTCGTGCACACCAGCTGCTACACTCTAATGGAGTCTTCATTTTTTCTTATTGTCCTTATTGTGGCTTCATTCAAGGACTAAAATTTAGCAACATCTGTTACTCTATCTCTATTACGAAGACGATCTAATATTTTAATTTTTGTTTCTAAAGAAATAATTTTTCTTTTCATTTGATTTTTTTAAAAAATCTTTTGGCATTATAAAACTTTGCTGCTAAAATGAAAAAAATTTGCTGCTAAAATAAAAAAAATTTGCTGCTAAAATAAAAAAAATTTGCTGCTAAAATAAAAAAAATTTGCTGCTAAAATGAAAAAAATTTGCTGCTAAAATGATACTGCACTACTTCACATGAACCAGATAGCTTTATTATTGTGAAATACTACGGGGATTTCCCGTGTTGTAAAATATAGGGGAATCCCCGTCCCCGTTGTTGCCAGTGTTCCCAAATGAATGAGATTAAAAAATGACTTGAAATATATATGCAGCCGAATATACATTTTTACCTGTTTTTTGAAATCCGTTATTTTATCAACCGTGTAAAACCGAAATCGTGTAAATCAAGTACCGTGTAAATAGGGGGATGTGTATTCACCAAAATATCAGATTGAGTGCTCTTTTACACGCTTTAAACAAAGGTAAAAGCTATTCGTGTGCGAACAACTTTTGTATTTACAGTCCGAGGTACAATCTGATGTATATCTCCCATTAAGGTGTGATGTAGAATGACTTTCTTTGCTTTAAAATTTTTTCACTGTATAGTTTTTGAAAAAAAATCGCTTTATGTATGAAAATAGCCGTTTTTAAATACGCTGTTTTCAACGCGAAAATCAGAGCTGAAAGTTATTCCTGTGCCAACGACTTTTGAATTTACAGTCAGAGTGACAATCTGATGGCATATTTCCTATTGAGGCGTTATATAGAATGACTTTCTATGCCTTCAAAACATTTTCCCTGTATAGCATTTTGACAAAAAATTGTATATGTATCAAAATAGCTTTTTTACCGCTGTTTTCCACCTATAACACACCGGTAAAAGTTATATCGTGTGTAATGACTTTCGAATTTACAGTGAGATTGACAACATAATGCTTGATAGTCATCAACTTGTATTATATAAAGAGATTCTATAGCTAAAGTACAGTTTTGGTGGATACAATTTCGAAAATATCGAATTATTCTTGAAAATATCAGTTTGAACCCCTTTTTACACGCCCAAAACATATCTAAAAGCTATTCCTGTGCCAACAACTTTTGAATTTACAGTCAGAGTGACAATCTGATGCTTTATTTCCCATCAAGGCGTAATATACAATGACTTTGTATGCCTTAAAAACATTTTCACTGTATAACATTTTGAAGAAAATCGATTTATGTTTCAAAATAACTGTTTTACCGCTGTAAAATCCGCCTATAAAACACACGTAACCGCTATATCGTGTGTAGTAACTTTTGAATTTACAGTCAGATTGAGAACGTAATGCTTTATATTAATCAACTCGTATTATGCAATGAGAATTTATGGCTAAAGTAGAGTTTAGGGGGATAAAATTTCGAAAATATCGAATTATTCACGAAAATATCAGTTTGAACGATCTAAAACAGCGCTAAAAGCTATTCCTATTCGAACAACTTTTGAATTGACAGTCAGAGTGTTAAATGGATTGTTTATTTCCCATCAAGGCGTGATATACAATGGCTTTCTATGCCATAAAAACATGGTCACTGTATAGAATTTTGTAAAAAATCGAAATATGTATCAAAATAGCTATTTTATCGCTATTTTCATCTATAAAACACATGAGAAAGCTATATTGTGTGAAATAACTTTTAAATTTACAATCAGATTGACAAATTAATGTTCCATATTCATCAACTCGTATTATATCATGAGATTCTATAGCAAAGGTATAGTTTAGTTGGATACAATTTCGGACACAAAGTTTACAAGTTTGTCGCCCTTTACAAGTTGAAACTGCATGTCCGAAATTACAACAGCGTAGACATAGATCTGGGGGTAGAGTGTACCTTTTGACATAATGTCTGTTAAAGTTTATATTCACATTAAGAGACAAGTTCTCGCCCTCAAATTCAAGAACTGCTTTATATGTTCTTGCGCTGTTAGAATCTTTTCTAGAAATAGCTTGTTTGTCAAAATGAATCATTCGGCGAAGATTTAATACCTTCTGATCGGATATTCATCAGGTAACAACATCATTTATGTTAACAGATACATCAAGTAACATCATCATTTATGTTAACAGGTACACCAATGATTGTTCCTAACGAAGATTTTATGAATTTGGGAAATTCAGTTATTGTTGTTACAGATAAATAAGTCATTGATTTCAAGAATTTCACTTTGTTCAGTTGAGTTTTTAGGAAATAAAAGCAGACGTCCAAACGAGATAAATTTTCCACTGATATGTTCTCCCAATAAACCATAAAAAATGAAGTTACTTTTCGAATATCAAGAGAACTTGTCGTCTTTAATTCCTCTGATCACTAATGCTAAGTCTTTATTATCATTTATATTGAACTATTTTAACAAAGTTTTTTGTATCGAGGGAGTCACAAGTGTATATTTATTATCTTTTTCATTTTCAGAAATGTTATTTATTTTGTTATTTACTGTGATATTACTGAGATTATTTTCTTCTATAATGTTTTTATCGTTACTGATATGGCTTTCATTCATAGGTATTTATTTTTGTCAGAATTTGTTTTCCTTTTCTGGATTTTCTTGATCAGTAGGAGAAATATTCTTTGGTTGTGAGTTGTCTTCTACTGATTTTGTTGGGGACACCACAGTCAGTCGAAACCATCAAGTCCTCCTCTAAAATGGAAATTTCTTTGGGTTCTTTAACTCATTTATTCGTATGCTGATACATTTTGGACTTTTTAACTCTTATTTTCATATTAATCGGTGAAGATTTCTTTTTCCTCGTTCCCTTGGTCATTTTATAAGATTTCCATTCCGTGCAAAATAGCTTAATATACTTTGCTTACTTCAAAAATGCTTAACAAACTATAGAAATTGAAGATATAATCACTTGAAAGTAAAATTAAAGATAAAAAACTGACTTTAATTACTTTAGTATCAAATTAGACACACAGCACATTTTCAAATCAACCGCCCCCAACGGACTTTTTTCAAGTTCGAACGTTCAACCAAAAAATCCAAACTACCGTTAAGGTGAGCAAAGAATTACACCACACGGTACCATTTAAGACACTTAGTAATCAGTTCCACAGCTCATTTTGAATGTGAATTGCTGGCATCATATTCGCTGATTATTTCTTTTCTTTCAGGAGAAGAATCAACAAATAAAAATATTTTGGTCAAAAGGAAAATATAAAAATTTAGGAATTCGAAAAAAGCGCAAACGACTTACAACTTCGGTGTTGCCAGATATACGTCTTCCCTGGTGAAAACAGCGGTAAAACAGCTATTTAGATACATAAATGGATTTTTTTTCAAAATTCTGTACAGTCACAATGTTTTTAAGGCATAGAAAGTGGCACGCCTTGATCGGAAATAAACAATCAGATTATAACTCTGGCTGTAAATTCAAAAGTTGTTGGCACAGAAACAGCTATTTCCCTCTGTTTTAGGCGTGTAAATCTGAAGAATCAACTGATATTCTGAAGTCTGAAAGTTCAAACTGATATTTTCATAAATAATTCAATATTTTTGAAATTCTATGCACCTAAACTGTTCTTTAGCCATAGAATCTCATTATATAATACGAGGTGATGAATATAATACACTAGGTTGTCAATCTGACGGTAAATTTAAACGTTATTACACACCATATAGCTGTTACCTCTGTTTTATAGGTGGAAAACAGCGGTGAAACAGCGATTTTGATGCATAAAACGGTTTTTTTCAAAATGCCATACAGTAAAAATGTTTTTAAGGCATACAAAGGCATTCTACATTCCGCGTTGATGGGAAATAAACCATCAGATCGTAAATTCTGACTGTAAATTCAAAAGTTGGCACAGGAATAGTTTTCAGCTCTGTCTTAGGCGTGCAAAACAGCGTTCAAACTGATGCTTTTGGTGAATAAGTGAATATCTTCGAAATTGTAAGCACCTAAACTATACTTTAGCCATAGAATCTCATTATATAATACGAGTTGATGAATATAAAGCATTATGTTGTCAATCTGAGTGTAAAATCAAAAGTTATTACACACGATATAGCTCTTACCTGTGTTTTATACGTGGAAAACAGCGGTGAAACAGGTAATTTCATATATAAATCGATTTTTTTTCAAAATGCTATACAGTGAAAATGTTTTTATGGCTTCTATATCACGCGTTGATGGAAATAAATCATCTGATTGTCACTCTCCTGGTAAATTCAAAAGTTGTTTTTGTCTTGCAAAACAGCGTTCAACTAATATACTGGTGAATAATTGAATATTTTCGAAATTCTACACATTTAACTATACCTTAGCCATAGAATCTGATTATATAATAGAAGTAGATGAGAATAAAGCAACATTTTGTCACTTTGACTGTTCAAAAATTATTACACATCATATAGCTTTTACATATGTGATGTCCGTGGAAAACAGTGCTAAGACTGCTATTTTAATACATAAATAGATGTTTCTCAAACTTCTATAGAATGAGAGTGTTTTAAAGCACAGAGTGTCATTATATATCACGCCTTGACGAAAATAAATCATCCGAATGTCATTCTGCCTGTAAATTTAGAAGTTGTTGGCACAGGAACAGCTTTTAGTTCTGATTTAGGCGTGCAAAACAGCGTTCAACTAGTATATTTGTGAATAATGGAATATTTTCGAAATTCTATGCACCTAAACTATACCGTGGCCATAGAATCTCATTATATAATACGAGTTGATGAATATGAAGCAATAGGTTGTTATTACACAAGATACAGCTTTCACTTGTGTTTTATAGATGGATAACAGCGGTAAAGCAGCTATTTTGATACATAGATCGATTTTTTTAAAATACTATACAGTAAAAACGTTTTTAAGCCACAGAAAGTCATTCTATATCACGCCTTGATAGGAAATGTACGATCAGATTATCACTCTGACTGTAAATTCAATAGTTGTTAGCACAGCTTTCAGCTCTGTTTTAAGCGGGCAAAACAGCACTCAAACTGATATTTTGGTGAATAAATGAATATTTTCAAAAGTCTGAGCACCTAATCTATACTTTAGCCAGAAAATCTCATTATGTTATACGAGTTGATGAAAATAAAGCAACATTTTGTCAATTTGACTGTAAATTCGAGAGATGTGATGTGCGTGTAGAACAGCGCTAAAAAAGCTATTTTCATACATAAATAGATGTTTTTCAAAATGCTATATAGTGGAATTGTTTTTAAGGCATAGAAAGTCATTCTATATCACGCCTTGATGGAAACAAATCTTTCGGTTGTCACCCTGCCTGTAAATTCAAAAGTTGTTGGCACACGTGTTGCTTTTTACTGCGTTTCAGGCGTGTAAAACAGCGTTGAAACTGATATTTTCGTGAATAATCAGGTATTTTCGAAATTGTATGCACCTTAACTATACATTAGCCATAGAATCTCATTATATAATACCAATTGATGAATATGAAGCATTAGGTTGTTAATCTCACTGTAAATTCAAAAGTTATTACACATGATATACTTTTTCCTGTGTTTTATAGATTTTAAAGAGCGGTAAAAGTGTTAAGAGCGGTAAGAGTATTTTGATACATAAAGTTTTAAAGAGCGGTAAGAGTATTTTGATACATAAATCGGTTTTTTAAAAATGTTCTGCAAGAAAAATGTTTTTAAGGCATAGAAAATAATTCTATATCACGCCTTGATACGAAATATATGATCAGATTGTCACTCTGTCTGTAAATTCAAAAGTTGTTGGCACACGATTAGCTTTTCGCTCCGTTTTAGGCGTGTAAAACAGTGTTCAAACTGATATTTTCGTGAATAATTTGGAATTTTCGAAATTGTACGCACCTAAACTATACATTAGCTACAAAATCTCATTATCCAATTGGAGTTGATGAATAAAAATCACTATACATAAATCGATTTGTTTCAAAATTCTATACAGACAAGCGTTTTCAAGAAATAGAAAGTTATTCTATATCACGCCTTGATAGGAAATATACCTTAAGATTCTCACTCTGACTGTAAATTCAAAAGTTGTTGGCACAGGAATAGCTTCTAGCTCTGTTTTAAACGTGTAAAACATTGTTCAAACTGTTTACGCGTGTAAAACAGCGTTCAGAATGATATTTCGGTGAAGAAATGAATGCTTTCGAAATTGTAGGCACGTAATATACTTTAGCCTTAGAATCTCATTATATAATACGTGTTGATGAAAATAACATTTTTTCAATATGACTGTAAATTGAAAACTTATCAAACATCACACAACTTTTACCTGTGTGATATGCGTGGAAAACAGCGTTAAAACTGCTATTTTCATACATAAATAGATGTTTCTCAAAATTCTATACACTGACAATATTTTTAAGGCATGAGTGTCATTCTATATATCACGCGTTGATGGAATTAAATCATTCGATTGTCACTCTGCCTGTAAATTCAAATGTTGTTGCCACAGGAATAGTTTTAGCTCTGATTTAGTCGTGCAAAACAGCGTTCAACTAATATATTGGTGAATATTTGAATATTTTCCAAATTTCATGCACCTAAACTGTACTTTAACCATAGAATCTGATTATATAATACGAATTGATGAATATAATGAACTAGGTTGTCAATCTGACTGTAAATTTAAGTGTTATTACACACCATATAGCTATTACCTCTGTTTTATAGGTGGAAAACAGCGGCAAACAGATATTTTTATACATAAATCGATTTTTCTCAAAGTGCTATACAGTGAAAATGTTTTTAAAGTATAGATAGTATAGAAAGTTGTTGGTACCGGAATAGCTTTCAACTATGTTTTATGCGTGGAAAACAACATTCAAAATGATATTTTGGTGAATAAAGGAATATTTTCCGAATTTTAAGCACCTAAACTATACTTTACCAATAGAATCTCATTATATATTACGAGTTGTTGAATATAAAACATTATGTTGTCAATCTGAGTGTAAAATCAAAAGTTATAACATACGATGTAGCTGTTACCTGTGTTTCATAGGTGGAAAACAGTGGTAAAACGGCTATTTTGATACATAAATCGATTTTTTTTTCAAAATCCTATAGAGTGAAATGTTTTTAAGTCATAGAAAGTCAGACACCTAAACTATACTTTAACCATAGAATCTGATTATATAATACGAGTTGATGAATATAAAGGAATAGTTTGTGAATTTGACTGTAAATTTAAAAGTTATTACACAAGATACAGCTTTTTCCTACGTTTTATATGTGGAAATCAGCCGTAAAACTGCTATTTTGATAGATAAATCGTTTTTTTTTTTCAAAATGCTATACAGTTAAAATGTTTTTAAGGCATAGAAAATAATTCTATATCACGCCTTGATAGGGAATATACCATCAAATTGTCACTCTGACTGGAAATTCAAAAGTTGTTGCCACGGGAATATCTTTCAGCCGTAAATTCAAAATTTTTATAGGTGGAAAACAGCGGTAAAAACTGCTATTTAGGATACATAAATAGTATTTTTTTCAAAATGCTATAAAAATATCACGTTTTGATAGGAAATATACCATCAGATTCTGACTCTGACTGTAAATTCAAAAGTTGCTGGCACAGTAATAGCTTTCAGCTCTTTTTTTCGCGTGCTAAACAGCGTTCAAACTAATGTATTGGTGAATAATTGATTATTTTCGAAATTGCATCCAACTAAACTATACTTTAACCATAGAATCTCATTATGTAACACGAGTTCATGAATATAAAACATTACATTGTCAATCTGTCTTTAAATTCAAAAGTTATTACACACGATGTAGCTGTTAACTCTGTTTTATAGGTGGAAAACAGCGGGGAACGATTTTTAAACAGCTATTTTGATTAAACGAACAAAATAGCTGTTTAAAAATCGTTTTTTTTTTCCCAAATGCTATACAGTAAAAATATTTTTAAGGCATAGCACGCCTTGATGGGAGATATACCAACAGATTGTCACTCTGACTGTAAATTCAAAAGCCGTTGGCTCAGGAATAGCTTAAAACAAAATCAAACTATTTTCGTGAGCAATTGAATATTTTCGAAATTCTATGCACCTAAACTATGAAAATAAAACATTTAGTCACTGTAAACTCAAAAGTTTTTTTCACACTAAATATCATTCACCTGTGTTTTATAGGTGGAAAACAGCGGTAAAACAGCTATTTTGATATATAAATCGATTTTTTTTTCAGAATTCTATACAGTGACAATGTTTTTGAGGCATAAAGTGTCATTCTATATCACGATTTGATCGAAATAAATCATTCAAATGTCACTCTGAATGTCAATTCAAAAGTTGCTGGCAAAGGAATAGCTTTTACCTTTGTTTTAGGCGTGTAAAACAGCATCAAACTTATTTTTTGGTGAATAATTGAATATTCTCGTAATCGTATCCAAATAACTATACTTTAGTCATAGAATCTCATTACATAATACGAGTGATGAATATTAAGCATTAAGTTTCCAATCTGAATGTAAAATGAAAAGTTATTACACACACAATGTAGCTGTTACCTGTGTTTTATAGTTGAAAAACAGCGGTAAAACAGCTATTTTGATATATTAGTCGATTTTTTTCAAAATGCTATACAGTGAAAATGTTTTTAATGCATAGAGTGTCATTCTATATCACACGATCAGATTGTCACTCGGCCTGTAAATTCAAAAGTTGTTGGCACAGGAATATCTTTTAGCTCTGTTGTACACGTGCAAAACATTGTTCAAACTGATATTTTCGTGAATTATTGAATATTTTAGAAGTTCTATGCACCTAAACTGTACTTTAGGAATAGAATCTAATGATATAATACATGTTGATGAAAATAAAACAACATTTTGCCAATATGACTGTAAATTCAAAAGTTTATACACATGATATAGCTTTTACCTCTGTCATGTGCGTGGAAACAGCGCTGAAACTGCTATTTTCATATATAAATTGAAGTTTTCCAAAATTCTATAAACTGACAATATTTTTTAAGGCATAAAGTATCATTGTATATCACGCCTTGATGAAAATAAGTGATCGGATTGTCACTCTGACTGTGAAATCAAAAGTTGTTGGCACAGGAATAGCTTTCAGCTCTGTTTTATGTGTGCAAAACAGCGTTCAAGTTGATATTTTGGTGAATAAATGAATATTTTCGAAATTGTAATCACCTAAATTATACTTTAGCCATAGAATCTCATTATATAATAGGAGTTGATAAATATAAAGCATTATGTTGTCAATCTGACAGTAAAATGAAAAGGTAATATACACGATATAGCTATTACTTGTGTAAGTAGAGCAGCGGTAAAACAGCAATTTTGATACATTAGTCGGTTCTTTTCAAAATGCTTTAGAGTGAAAATGTTTTTAAGGCAGAGAAAGTCATTTTATATCACGCCTTAATGGGATTTATACCATCAGATTGTCACTCGGACGGTAAAATCAAAATTTGTTTGCACATTTTTTAGCTCTGTTTTAGACTTGTAAAACATTGTTCAAACTGATATTTTCGTGAATAATTCAATATTTTCGAAATTCTATGCACCTAAACTATACTTTAGCAATAAAATCTCATTATATAACACGTGTCGATGAAAATAAAGCAGCAATTTTTCACTTTTATGGTAAATTCAAAAGATATTACACATCATATAGCTTTTACCTATGTGATATGCGTGGAGAACAGCGCTAAAACCGCTATTTTCGTACATAAATAGATGTTTTTCAAAATTCTATACAGTGAAAATATTATTAAGGCATAGAAAGTCATTCTATATCACGCCTTGATAGGATTGTCACTCTGCAAAAGAGAGTTCAAACTAATATATTGATGAATAATTGAATATTTTCGAAATTATATCCAACTGAACTAATGGGATTCTATGGCTATACTCTAGCCATAAAATCTCATTATATAATACGAGTTGATGAATACAAACCATTAGCTGTCAATTCCAAAATATTGAATTATACTCGAAAATATTAGTTTGAACGGTGCTTTACACGCTTGAAACAGAGCAAAGGGATATTTGTGTGTCAACAACTTTTGAATTTAAGGTCAGAGTGACAATCTGATGGTTTATTTCCATCAAGGCATGATAGAGAACGCATAGAACATCAAGGCATGATGTTCTATGCGTTGAAATCGTTATAACTGCAGAGAATTTTGAAAAAAATATCGATTTTTTTTTTTGTGAAATGTGCTGGTTTACCGCTGTTTTCCACCTATAAAACACAAGGAAAAGCTATATCGTGGGTAATAACTTTTGAATTTACAGTGGGATTGACAACATAATTCTTTATATTCAACAATTCGTATTATATAATGAGATTCTATTTCTAAAGTACAGTTTACAGGCATACAATTTCGAAAATATCGAATTATCCACGAAAATATCAGTCTGAACGCTGTTTTACACCCCTAAAACAGAGCTAAACGCTATTCCTGTGCGAATAACTTTTGAATTTACAATCAGAGTAACAAACTGATGGTATATTTCCCATCAAGGCGTGATATAAAATGCCTTAAAAATATTTTCACTTTATAGCATTGAAAAAAAATCGATTTGTATATGAAAAAGCTGTTTTACCGCTGTTTTCCACCTATAAAAAACAGGTAAAAGATATTCGAAAATTCTAAAATATTCAATTATTCACCAATGAACGCTGTTTTGCTCGCCTAAAACAGAGCTAAAAAGCTAAAAGTAAAAGTAGCTAAAAGCTATTCCTGTGACAATAACTTTTGAATTTCCAGACAGAGTCAGAATCTGAAGGTATATTTCCTATCAAGGCGTGATATAGAATGACTTTGTATGCCTTAAAAACATTTTCACTCATTAGCATTTTGAAAAAAAAAGTTTCATGTATCAAAATAACTGTTTTACCGCTGATTTCCAACTATAAAACCCACGTAACAGCTATGTATTGTGTAATAAACGTTTGAATTTACAGTCAGATTGACAACCCAGTGTTTTATATTCATCATCTTGTATTATACAATGAGAATCTATGGATAAAGTACAGTTTAGGTGAATACAATTTCGAAAATATCGAATATCGCTGTTTTACACGCCTAAGAGCTAAAAGCTATACCTGTGCCAACAACATTTGAATTTACAGTCAGATTTATTCAGTCATTGTTTATTTTCCATCAAGGCGTGATATAGAATGACTTTCTATGCCTTAAAAACATTATCCTGTATAGAAGTTTGAAAAACATCCATTTATATATCAAAATAGCTGTTTTACCGCAGTTTTCAATATGTAAAACACAGCTAAGAGCTATATCACGGATGGATCTGACAACACCGAAGTTGTAAGTCGTTTGCGCTTTTTTCTAATTCGTAAATTTTTTATTTTTCTTTGGATCAAAATATTTTTATTTGTCGATGGTAAATAATCAGCGAATATGACGCGAGCAATTCACATTCAAAATGAGCTGTGGAACTGATTACTAAGTGTCTTAAATGCTACTAAGGTAATTCAGTTAGACTTAAGACTGTCTAACCGTGTGATGTAATTCTTTGCTCACCTTAACGGTAGTTTGGATTTTTGGGTTGAAGTTACAACAGCGTTGATAGTTTGTTAAGCATTTTTGAAGTAAGCAAAGTATATTAAGCTATTTTGCACGGAATGAAATTCTTATAAAATGACCAACGGAATGAAGAGAAAGAAATCTTCACCGATTAATATGAAAATAAGAGTTAGAAAGTCCAAAAGTGACCGTGATAAAGAACCCAAAGAAATTTCCATTTTAGAGGAGGACTGGACTGTTTCGACTGACTCTGTGGTGTCACCAACAAAGTCAATAGAAGACAACTCACAACCAAAGAACATTTCTACTACTGATCAAGAAAAATCAGAAAAGGAAAACTTACAGGTAAATTCTGACAAAAATGAAATACCTATAAACGAAAGCCATATCAGTAACGATAAAAACATTATAGAAGAAAATAATAACCTCAGTAATATCACAGTAAATAACAAAATAAATAACATTTCTGAAAATGAGAAAGGTAATAAATATACACTTTTGACTTCCCTCGATACAGAAAACTTAAAGTTCAATAATAATAAAGACTTAGCGTTAGTGATTACAGGAATTAAAGATGACATAAATTCTCTTGCTATTCGAAAAGTAACTTCATTTTTTATGGTTTATTGGGAGAGCATATCACTGGAAAATTTATCTCGTTTGGACGTCTGCTTTTATTTCCTAAAAACTCAATTCAACAAAGTAAAATTCTTGAACTCAATGATTTATTATCTATACCAACAATAACTGAATTTCCCAAATTCATAAAATCTTTAGGAACAATCATTGGTGTACCTGTTAACATAAATGTTGATGAGTTTCTTGATATTTTATCCGATCAGAAGGTATTAAATCTTCGCCTAATGATTCATTTTGACAAACAAGCTATTTCTAAAAAAGATTCTAACGGCGCAAGAACACATAAAGTAGTTCTTGAATTTGAGGGCGACAACTTGCCTCTTAATGTGTATATCAACATTAACAGACAATATGTCAAAAGTTATACTAGTATATGTCTACGCTGTTGTAATTTCGGACATGCAGTTTCAACTTGTAAAGAGCGACAAACGTGTAAACGCTGTGGTGGTAAACATAAACCAAAGACAGTGTACTTCCAAGACTCTTAGATGCCCAAACTGTTCAGGATCGCATCCAGCGACCTGGGCTGGTTGTATCATTCGAATAATAGCCTGTAAAGCAAGAGAAATTCAGTTAGCTGAAGGAATTAACTGCAAAGAAGCTTTTATTAAAGCAAAAACTAACATAAACCTTCTTAAAGGCTTTAGAAATACTGAAACCTTTGTCCCCAATGACGATCAATCTGAGGAATAATCTGCAGATTACACTAGGATTCAAACTCATGCTTATGAGGACCATAGAGAGAGCTGCGTCGATAAATTCCAAACGCACCTGACAGAGAACTATCCTGCAATACCATCTACTTCAAATGACTTTCCGCTAAAGGACATTTCTGAAACTGAACAAAAGAAAGGCACATAGACTATGCTTGTATGGTTAAAAAAAATATTTCAGGAGCAAAGAATTCAAATCAAAACATTTCAAATAACTCTGTTAAGGCAAAAGCTTCAACTTCAAGTCGAACCGAAACAACTGATAAATATGACCAAGAATATGGATTCTAAAGTCCAAATTATCGGACTACTAATCAAACTTTGCAATAGAACGATAATTCTACAATGGAACTGTAGAACCATATTAAATAAGAAACATTATCTCAATCACCTAATCAAATCAAAAAATATTCAAATTATATGTCTACAGGAATCTCAAACAAACAAGGTACCAAATTTAGTAATTTCATAGCACATGAACAAAAAAATAGTGAAAATAGCAGGGGAATATTAACTTATATACATAGAAACTTACCTCAAAACAGAATAAATATAGATACAGTACATAAAAAAATAGAAGTCAGTATTATACGAACTAAAATAAATAATATAACTACTTATATCATAAATACCTATAATTCTGGAGTATGCATAAAATATAGTCAATATTTAAAACTAATTGAAAATTTAAATTATGAAATAATAATATGTGGTGATTTAAACACATAAAAGAATGTAGTTCTCATACAGATATGAACACAAAAGCACCCACTTGGTACAATTCATTAAAAATTACAATTTAATAATTTTAAATAATAAACACATAACACATATTAATAAAAATAACTCCAACTCTGTAATTGATTTATCCATTTACTCTAATAATATCTTAAAAGAATTACATTGGCACATATTAGAAGACAGTTATGATAGTGATCATTTACCTATCTTTATTTATTTTAAAAATTATAAAAGCACAAAACCTAATATATAAATAATAAATTGGAAGAACTTCAAACAAGTCATTCAAAATAAGGAATTAATAAATGGTAAATGTGGTTATATAGAATTAACAAAATTTTTAAATAACAAAAAATAAATAAAAATACTATATCACTAAAAAATACCCAAAAATTATATACACACAACATTTGTCAATAAATTAATAGCCATTCGTAGAAGGGCAGAAAGGAGAATGAACAGGAAAAAAACATTTAAAAATGTCCAAAACTTTAAAAGACTAAATAAAGTTATCTCAAAAAAAAATAAAAAATTTAGAGAAACTTAATTGGAGAAAATTCACCGAATACTTAACACCTCCATACAACCACATCAAAACTCTAGAAAATTTATAAAAAATTATACACTAATACTACCCCAAACCACACTAATACTACCCCAGTTCAAACATATGCAATTAAGAATAATAAAACATTAAAAGAAACAACATAAAACAGCACAATTTTACATTAATTCAGAATTCAAATATGACAATAAAATAGATAAAATTGTTAAAAATTCAAATATCTTTCACAAATTTTTCATTGTAACTCAATTAATTATTTAAACCTTCCCTTTACATTTCATGAATTGAAAATTGTTATAAAAACTCTGAAACAAAATACCACACCAAGCCCTGACGAAATTATTAATAAACTGCTTAAGAATTTAACAAATAAATGGTTAATTAAACTTTTAGAAATCTTATATACGTTTTGGTCTCAAAAATGTTACCCTGAATCATGGCTAGACAATTTTATGATATTCACCAAAAATGAACATAAACCTGCTGATGATCTAAAATCGTATCGACCCATTTGTCTTAGCTCAAACATGCTCAAAATGTTTGAAAAGTTAGTCTTTAATAGACTTAACTAGCATATTGAAAACCATAACTTATTTGATTTTAACTTCTTTGGTTTTAGACTAGGACGCTCCACTAAGGATCTATTATTGAATCTTATCTCAGACGCTGAATTTGCAATTAAAAATGGTTTTTCCCTTGTTGCAGTTGTACTAGATTTTGAAAAGGCTTTTGATACAATCTCACACCAAGGATTATTAGTTAAATTAGAAAATTTAAAATTTATGGCAATATGTATCACTTTTTCTCTCATATAATACAAAATAAAAACTTTAGATTTAAAGTTGCAAATAACTTGTCAAATAAATATGAACTTAAAAATGGAATAATTCAAGGAGATATACTTTCTCCAATATTCTTTAATATATATCTAAATGACATTAAAGAAATTTTTCCTCAGAAATATTCATATATTTCATTGACTACATATGCAGATGACCTTATCTTCTGGACCATTCACACAGATCTTAATATAATAAACACAAAAATACAAAATACTCTTAACAAATTAGTAAATTATTGTAAAAAATGGAATTTAAAAATATCATCGGAAAAATCAAAAATCACATATTTTCACAAAAGACAGAATATCACAAATGAAATAATTTAGCTATATTGATATATTATAGCTATTTTGATATAGAAATCGATTTGTTTTCGAAATGCTATAAAGTGAAAATGTTCTTAAGGCATAGAAAGTCATTCTATATCACGCCTTGATGTCAAATATACTATCAGATTTTTACTCTGACTGTAAATTCAAAAGTTGTTGACATGGGAATAGCTCTTTGCTCTGTTTTAGGATTGAAAAACAGAGTTCAAATTGATATTTTCGTGTATAATTCGATATTTTCGAAATTGTATACACCTAAACTGTACTTTAGCCATAGATTCTCATTTTCTAATATGAGTTGATGAATATAAAGCATTATGTTGCCAATCTCCCTGTAAATTCAAAAACTTATTACCCACGATACAGCTGTTACCTGTGTTTTATAGGTGAAAAACAGCGGTAAAACAGCTATTTTGATGCATAATAAATAAATCGATTTGTCTCAAAATGCTAAACAGTGAAAATGTTTTGAAGGCATTGAAAGTCATTCTACGTTACGTCTCGATAGGAAATAAACAAATCGGACTGTAAATTAAAAAGTTGTTGGCATAGAAATAGTTTTAGCTCTGTATAGGCGTGCAAAAGAGCTGTCAAAGTGATATTTTGTAGAATTAGTTAATATTTTCGAGATTGTAAGCACCTAAACTATACTTTAGTCATAGAATCTCATTACATGATACGAGTTGATGAATACAAAGCGTTACGTTGTCAATTTGACTGTAAAATCAAAAGTTATTACACACGATGCAGCTGTTACCTGTGTTTTATAGGTGGAAAACAGCGGTAAAACAGTTATTTTGATACATAAATCGATTTTTTTCCAAATGCTATATAGTCAAAATGTTTTCAAGGCATAGAATGTCATTCTACATCACGTTTTGACCGGAAATCAGAGTGTCACTTTGAGTGTAAATTCAAAAGTTCTTGTCACAGGAATAGCTCTTAACTCTGTTGTAGGCGTGTAAAACATTGTTTTAACTGATATTTTCGTGAATAATTCAATATATTCGAACATGTAAGCACCTAACTATACTTTAGCCATAGAATCTCATTATATAATACGAGTTGATGAATATAAAGTGTTATGTTTTCAGTCTGACTGTAAAATCAAAAGATATTACACACGATGTAGATGATAGCTGTGTTTTATAGGTGGAAAGCAGAGGTAAAACAGCTAGTTTGATACATAAATCGACTTTTTTTCAAAATGCTATAGAGTGAAAATGTTTTTAAGGAATACAAAGTCATTCCTTATCACGCCTTGATAGGAAATTATTCATCAGATTGTCACTCTGACTGTAAATTGAAAAGTTGTTGGCACACAAATTGCTCTTTTCTCTGTTTTAAGCGTGTAAAACAGCGTTCAAACTAATATTTTCCTGTATAATTCTATAGTTTCGAAATTTAATGCAGCTGAATTACACTTTAGCCATAGAATCTCATTATATAATATGAGTTGATGATTAAAGTTGAGCTTTAGGTTGTCAATCTGACTGTAAATTCAAAAGATGTTACACATGATATAGCTGTTACCTGTGTTTCATAGGTGGAAAATAGCGGTAAAACAACTATTTTCCGTTATTAATCGATTTTTTTCAAAATGCTATACAGTGAAAATGTTTTTAAGGCATAGAAAGTCATTCTTGATGAATCATCACGTCTTCATGGGAAATATATCATCAGTTTGTCACTCTGACTCTAAATTCAAAAGTTGTTGGCACAGGAATAGCTTTCAGTTCTGTTTTAGGCCTGCAAAACAGTGTTAAAACTAAAATTTTGGTTAATTAATGAATATATTCGAAATTGTAAGCACTTAAACTATATTTTAGCTATAGAATCTCATTTTTAATACGAGTTGATGAATATGAAGCATTATGACGTCAATTTCATTATAAATACTAAAGTCATTAAACATCATATAGCTTTTACTCATATGTAATATGCGTGGAAAAAAGCGCTAAATCGGCTATTTTCAAACATAAATCGATATTTTTTCAAAAAGCTATACAGTGAAAACATTTTTAAGGCTACATCACGCCTTAATGGGAGATATACAATCAGATTGTCACTTGGACTGTAAATTCAAAAGTTGTTCGCACACAGGAATAGCTTTTACCTTTGTTGAAATTGTGTAAAAGAGCATTCAAACATATTTTTGTGAATACACTTATCCCTCGATTTACACGTTACTTGTTTTACACAATTTCGGTTTTACACGGTTGATAAAATAACGGATTTCAAAAAACGTAAAAATGTATATTCGGCTGCATATATATTTCAAGTCATTTTTTAATCACATTCCTTTGGTAACCCTGGCAACAACGGAGACGGGGATTTCCCTATATTTTACAACACGGGGAATCCCCGTAGTATTTCACAATAATAAATCTATATGATTTATGTGATACTTCACATGAATCATATAGCTTTATTATTTATGAATGATACTTCACATGAATCATATAGCTTTATTATTTATGAATGATACTTCACAGTATCATTTTAGCAGCAAAGCTTTACAACATTTATAGTTTTTTTGGCATTTTTATAATTTACGTAAATTTTTTAAAGTCCCAAAAGAACTTTTTTTATGCCAAAAGTTTTAAAAAAAAATCAAATGAAAAGAATAGTTATTTCTTTAGAAACAAAAATTTAAATATTAGATCGTCTTCGTAATAGAGAAAGAGTAACAGATGTTGCTAATTTTTACTCCATGAATGAAGCCACAATAAGGACAATAAGAAAAAATGAAGACTCCATTAGAAAAAGTGTAGCAGCTGGATCTTGCACGAGTATGAGCACAATTTCATATGTAAGAGATGTTACAATGCAAAATATGGAAAAGGCATTAGTGATATGTCTAGAAGACCAAACTCAAAAGTGGGTTCCCATTGATACCAGTGCCATTACAAATAAGGATTTAAAGATTTATGAAACACTTAAGAATCATTTACCGTCGACTTCGTCAGATGAAAAGAAGGTATCTTTTTCCGTAAGCCGTGGTTGGTTCGAGAGATTTAAACAAAGACATTCTTTACATAATCTAAGATTGAAAGGTGAAAGAGCATCTGCTGATTCGGATGCAGCACAACAATATCCAGCAAAATTTGCTGAAATCATTGCCGCCAACTCCTACACTCCTGACCAGGTCTTCAATGCTGACGATTCCGGGTTATTCTGGAAAAAAATGCCAGAAACAACCTATTTGACTAGAGCTCACAAATCAGCTAGTGATCATAAGGCAGCGAAAAGTCGTACAACAGTTCTTTTCGGTAGCAACGCTTCAGGCGATCATATAATGAAACCATTGGTTATTAATAAATCGAAAACACCACGCTCATTTAAAGGAATAAACATGAAAAACCTTCCCGTTTATTTGATGGCTAATAAGAAAGGTTTACAACACGAAAATGTACAAATTGTTTATTACAGCCTTTAGATCAAGGGATAATTTCGACTTTCAAGGCATTGTATATCAAGAGAACCTTCAGGTATATTTTAGAACAAATGGAGAATGATGGATCTCTTACTCTTATGGATGCTTGGAAGATATTCACAATCTTAGATTGTGTTAAGCATGTTGGACTGTCATATACCCAGATTAAACAATCAATGCTCAATGATTCATGAAAGAAATAAACGTGATGAAGACAATGATCCTGATGAAGAGTAATCTGAACCAGTTGCGTTCACAGCAAGAGTCATCAGCGTAGGACTTGAATTGGGGAGAAAATTGGGTAATCATTTTTTAGAAAATGACCCGAATGTTGAACGAGCTCTACGATTCCAGCGGGATATTAGTAAGTGCTTTAATCAATATGAGGAGATCTATAAAGATTAAACAAAAAAGCCTAACAATTGTTAATTACGGATTTCATTACAAAGTCTCGTCGATCTGAGATTGTCTCTAATTCATCAACCATTGAACCAGAATCGCATCAAGAACTATCGAGTATTGAAAGTGGCATCATACCAATCAGGAAGTAAAGACTGATAGTCCATGAAAGTGATGACAGTAATTAAACTTATTGTTAATTTCTTCAAGGATCTTATATTTTTTGTTCCTAATGTAAAATGAATTAAATATGTACTTATATTACATATATATATATTTGTTATTTTATGAATGAAGTGTAATTTTATGTTTTTGAAGATGTCTTGCTTTTGTTTTATGTAAATAAATGACTAAATTATGCCCATTTTAGTGTTTTTTTTCGTTTTACACGGTTTTACATAGCAAAATCCAAGATTTAGAATTACACGGTTTTGTGCGGAACCTATCTTCAGTGTAAATCGAGGGATAGCTGTATTTGGATATTTTCGAAATTGTATTCAACTAAACTAGAGAGTCATTTTCGAAATTGTATTCAACTAAACTAGAGAGTCACTAAACTAGATTAGCCATAGAATCTCATTATATAATACGAGTTGATGAATATGAAGCATTATATTCATATTATCAAATCTGACAGTAAATTCAAGAGTTATTTCGCACTATATAGCATTTACCTGTGTTTTTTAGGTGGAAAACAGCGGTAAAACAGCTGTTTTGATATATAAATCGATTTTTTTCAAAATTGTATTCAGTGAAAATGTTTTTAAAGAATAGAATGTCATTCTATATCACGCGTTGATGGAAATAAAGCATCATATTGTCACTCTGACTGTCATTCAAAAGTTGTTTGCCCCCAGGAATAGCTTTTCCCTCTGTTTTAGGCATGTAAAACAGCGTTCAAATTGATATTTTCCTGAATAATTCGATATTTTCAAAATTGTATGCACTTTAACTGTACTTTAGCCGTAGAATCTCGTTACATACGTTGATGGATATATAGCATTAGGTTTTCAATCTCACAAGAAATTCAAAAGTTTACCTACGATATACTTTACCTACGATACCTACGATATAGCTTTTAGCTGTGTTTGACATATGGAAAACAGCGGTAAAACTGCAATTTTAATACTTAAATCGATTTTTTTCAAATATCTATGCAGTGAAAATATCTTTAAACCTTAGAATGTCATTCTATATCACGCGTTGATGGAAATAAAGCATCGTATTGTCACTCTGACTGTAAATTCAAAAGAAATTGGCACAGGAAAAGCGCTTTGCTCTGTTTTAAGCGTGTAACAAAGAGTTCAAACTGATATTTTCAATATTTTCGAAGTTTTATGCAACTGAATTGTACTTTAGCCATAGAATCGCATTAATATACTACGAGTTCATGAGAATAAATCATTAGATTGTGAATCTGACGGTAAATTGAAATGTTATTACACACGATATAGCTTTTACCTATGTTTTGTGCGTAGAGAACAACGCTAAAACAGCTATTTTGATATATAAATCGATTTTTTTCAAAATACCATGCAGTGAAAATGTTTTTAAAGCATAGAATGTCATTCTATATCACGCGTTGATGGAAATAAAGCATCATATTGTCACTCTGACTGTCATTCAAAAGTTCTGTTTTCCCTCTGTTTTAGGCGTGTAAAACAGCGTTCAAATTGATATTTTCCTGAATAATTCGATATTTTCAAAATTGTATGCACCTAAACTGTACTTTAGCCATAGAATCTCATTATATAATACGAGTTGATGAATATGAAGAATTAAGTTGTCAATCTGACGGTACGGTAAATTCAATCCATTCCATCAAGGCGTGATATAGCTGTAACTTATGTTTTAAAGGTGAAAAACAGCAATAAAACAGCTGTATTGACACATAAATCAATATTTTTCAAAATGCTATATAGTGAAAATGTTTTTAAGGTATAGAAAGTCATTCTACATCACGCCTTGATGGGAAATATAACATCAGATTGTCACTCTGACTGTAAATTCAAAAGTTGTTGGCACAGGAATAGCTTTCACCTCTGTTTTAGGCGTTGAAAACAGCACTCCAACTGTTATTTTGGTGAATAAATGAATATTTTCCAAATTGTAATGGTAGCTAGGCAGTCACTGGAAGCAGAGCTATGCACCAATCCCCTGTGATGATGAATAGAACTGGCCAGGCTTAGCACTTAATGTCTGACTCCACCTTCTCGTAGTGCAGACCATTAGTACCTTTCAAAAGAGATACTCTCTTGTGGCAGTGAAAGAAACGGGAGGGCTGCCAGATTAGTGTGGCCTACTGATCTGGAAAACTATGGCTACATTTCTTTTTTTTTCTACCCTGCTGAGGAGTGGTCAACCACACGGGGTCCTGGTGCTGACCATATAAACCCACTGGACTGGACAGATATATGGCTCTGAGCTTGATTATGGATCCTGATTTTGCTGCACTGGGCTTTTGTGGAGGGAAAATCTTCCGCTGTGTTTGCTGTTTGTTTGTGTGTTGAGAGCCCCAAGTGAATAGATTCACAGAATATGTTTATCAGCTGTTGGATTTTCCTTAGCAGAGGTCATCGCAGGCACCTGAACTCTTTGCTTCTATTGGCATCGTCAAATTCTACATTGGAGGAAGTCTTCCATTGTAGATGGCTTCAGCCTTTAGTGGTGGGGGAACGGGTCTTTGCTCCATGTCTGCGATTAGGGGGCTGTTTGATATTCTCAGCATTCCATTTTCCTCAGCAAACATAGTTTCCATAAACATCCCAGTAACCATTTTCTCTCCATAGGTAGTTGGAATGTGGGGACTCCGCACAGAGCTTTTGCTCTTGATGTCCTCACACAAGAATTCTACCATTATAATTTAGATATTCTCGGCTTGCAAGAGACCAGATGGACAGATAAAGGTCAGATTCTTAAAAATAATCTTAAATTTCTCTTTTCTGGGAGGGACGACAATACCAAGGCGTGGGTCTGCTTCTTAGCAGACACGCTAGTGACGCTCTTCTAGGATATGAATGCATTAATGAAAGGTTTCTTACAGCAAAATTTCAGACAAGCGTTAAAGACCTGAATGTTATCTGCTGTTATGCCCCCACTGAGGATGCCGATGAGTATGAGAAGGATAGGTTTTATGAACAACTTCAGGATATTTTGAATTCTGTCAAGAAAGGAGATATTACCCTTGTTCTTGGTGACTCCAATGCCAAAGTTGGTACTGACTCTGACCTTTTGCGAGGAGTAATAGGCCCTTTTGGTATTGGTAGCTGCAATGGCAATGGGCAGCGTCTCCTGCAGGTAAGTAAACTCAATGGATTCAGAATAACTAACACTTATTACAAACACCGCGACATACATAAGTACACATGGGTTTCACCCGATGGGCTGCATAAGAATATGATTGATTATATATTAATTAACAGCAAATGGGCTAGTTCTGTTAGGAATATCAGATCACATAGGGGAGCTGAAATTGGATCTGACCATTACCTTGTTAAAATAGTTTTGCAATTTAACGTAAAAAGTGTTATGCTAGGGTTAAAAAATTTGCTTTTAATACTGAAGCTCTGAAAGATCCAGTTATAGCCAAAGCTTACCAAGATAGGTTACTTAGCCATTATGACAATCATGGTATGCTTACTACTGAAGTTGAGGAAGAATGGGCTCATTTTAAACAGGCTTTTTTGGACACTAACAGTACACTTTTAGGACAAAAGGAGGAGAAGAGACAGAATTATCTGAGTGATAAGGCACTTGAGCTTATTTCGGAAAGAAAGAACTGCAGGAATGTCCTTAATCAATACCCTACTAGTCCTAATAGGAAGCATTACATAGAACTTAATAAACGTGTAAAAAGATCAGTTAGCTGCTGATAAGAATCTTTTGCTTGATGGTTTGGCTGACAAAGCGGAGGAAGCAGTTAGACAGCACAATAGCAGAGAGCTGTGTACCAGTTCATGTTTTATGCGGTAGAAAACGTATAGGTATACAGGGATTGAAGGATAAACAAGGTAAGGTTATAGAAGGTGAGTATTCTGTCATGGCTAGGTGGGCTGAGCATTACAGTGATAATCTAAACAATGCGGTTAGTTCTATTCCCATTGTTTGCAATCATGATAGATGCATTGGTGGCTTTAATCTTGGCCCTATAACATAATCTGAAGTTATTTTGGCTGTTTCTAAACTTAAACTTCATAAATCCCCAGGGGTAGATGAAATTACTACAAGAAATGCTTAGAGCTGGGAATGTTTCGGTTACCACTTGAATGACTAAAATTCTGAATATCTTTTATGATAAAGGCATGGTTCCTAATAATTTTACCAGAGCTATTCTTATCCCTATTTTCAAAAAAGGTGATCGCAGTTCTTGTGATAACTGTAGGGGTATCAGCGTAGTCTCTGTTCCAGATAAAGTACTTTCCATGATTGTGCTTAATAGAATTAAAAATCTGGTTGACAGTCAATTGCGTGATGAGCAATGTGGATTCAGAAGTGGTAGGGGATGTGTTGATGAGATATTTTTACTTAGGCAGATTCTTGAGAAATGTTTTAGTTTCAGAAACCTTTTGTTGCTAGCTTTGTTGATTTCAAAAAGGCTTTCGACTCTGTTGATCGTCATAATTTGTGGTTGATTCTGAGATCATATGGTATACCAGACAGGTTAGTTAACGTAATGAAAGCTCTCTATAATAACACTGAGTCGTGTGTGAGAGTTGGTAAGGCTTGTAGCAATTGGTTTACCATTACTTCTGGTGTTCGACAAGGTGCAATTTGTCTCCTTTTCTCTTTAGCTTGGTTATTGATTATGTTATGCGAAATTCACTTCAAGGGAAAGATTTTGGCCTTAAATGGGCTGGAGATACGAAAATTTCTGATTTAGATTATGCTGATGATTTAGCCCTTTTGGCAAGTGATGTTGATGAGATGAACTCTTTCATTCGAGCTGTTGATGAGACTAAGTAATAGAGTAGGGTTGGTTATAAACAGAGAGAAAACTAAAGTGATGAAAATTGGTCAGGCAGGCTGTGATTCAGTTAATCTGAATGGTTGCAGTCTTGAGCAGGTGTCACAGTTTAATTATCTTGGGAGCTATGTAACAGATAATGGTGATGTGCGGCATGAGATTAACAGACGAATAGGGATTGCTGCCGGTACTTTTAAGAACCTATGGAGATTGTGGAGAAATAGGCGTATACACCTAAAGACTAAAACTAGAGTGTATAATAGTTTGGTTCTTTCTAGGGTTAGTTATGGTAGTGAAACTTGGACACTTTGTAAACAAGATAACAGGAAACTAGATGCTTTTGATTCCAGATGCTTACGCAGTATCTTGGGCATTAGGTGGTTCAACTTTCTAACTAATGATTGGTTAACTAATAATTAGGCAAAGGAGTTTGCAACCTCCTTTAAGCAGCATATTGTGCAGAGAGAGACTCCGTTGGTTTGGCCATGTTGCCCGTATGAATAATTATAGATTGGCGAATAGGGTTATGAACAGTGTGCCTAAAGGCCTCAGAAAGAAGGGGAGACCTAGGATGCGGTGGGCAGACAATGTTAAACATGACCTTGTTAGAATTGGTGTGCAGTGGCCAGATGCAGTAGATGTAGCTCAGGATATACTTGCTTGAACTAAATTGCACGGTCTGGTTGGACCTCCGTACCCCATGGCTGCTTGAGGATGATGTTGATTAGTGATTACAGGAATTAAAGATGACATAAGTTCTCTTGCTATTCGAAAAGTAACTTCATTTTTTATGGTTTATTGGGAGAGCATATCACTGGAAAATTTATCTCGTTTGGACGTCTGCTTTTATTTCCTAAAAACTCAATTCAACAAAGTAAAATTCTTGAACTCAATGATTTATTATCTATACCAACAATAACTGAATTTCCCAAATTCATAAAATCTTTAGGAACAATCATTGGTGTACCTGTTAACATAAATGATGATGAGTTACTTGATATTTTATCCGACCACAAGGTATTGTCTTCGCTGAATGATTCATTTTGACAAACAAGCTATTTCTAGAAAAGATTCTAACGGCGCAAGAACACATAAAGTAGTTCTTGAATTTGAGGGCGAGAACTTGCCTCTTAATGTGTATTCCAACTTTAACAGACATAATATCAAAAGTTACACTATACCCCCAAATCTATGTCCACGCTGTTATAATTTCAGACATGCAGTTTCAACTTGCAAAGGGCGACAAACTTGTAAACGCTGTGGTGGTAAACACAAACCAAAGACAGTGTACTTCCAAGACTCTTAGATGCCCAAACTGTTCAGGATCGCATCCAGCGACCTGGGCTGGTTATGTCATTCGGATAATAACCTGTAAAGCAAGAGAAATTCAGTTAGCTCAAGGAATTAACTTCCAAGCAAAGAAGCATTTATTAAAGCAAAAATTCAGTTAGCTCAAGGAATTAACTTCCAAGCAAAGAAGCATTCATTTAAGAAAAAATTAAGATAAATGTTCTTAAAGGATTTAGAAATGCTGAAACTTTTGTCCTCAATGACGATCAAACTGAGGAAAAATCTGCAGATTACACTAAGATTCAAACTCATGCTTATGAGGACCATAGAGAGAGAGCTTCGTCGATAAATTCCAAACGGACCTGACAGAGAACTATCCTGCAATACCATCTACTTCAAATGACTTTCCGCTAAAGGACATTTCTGAAACTCAACAAAAGAAAGGCACAGGCTATGCTTGTATGGTTAAAAAAAAATTTTCCGGAGCAAAGAATTCAAGTAAAAACATTTAAAAAAAATCTATGCTTGAGGGGGTATTTATTTATATATTTATTTATTAATGCAAAAGCTTCAACTTCAAGTCGAACCGAAACTACTGATATAATTCGACAAAGAATATGGATTCTAAAGGCCAAATTATCGGACTACTAATCAAACTTTTGGACTACTTACTTCCTAGTGGACCGGAATTAAACTTAATTAAAGACATTCTACTATCATATCTACATTGCAGTCCATGGACAATAGAGCGATCATTCTACAATGGAACTGTAGAAGTTTATTAAATAAGAAACATTATCTCAATCACCTAATCAAATCAAAAAATATTTAAATTATGTGTCTACAGGAAACTCAAACAAACAAGGTACCAAAATTTAGTAATTTCATAGCACATAAATAAAAAAATAGTGAAAATACCAGGGGAATATTAACTTATATACATTGAAACCAACCTCAAAACAGAATAAATATAGACATAGTACGTAATAAATTAGAAGTAATTATTATACAAACTAAAATTAATATAACTACTTATATCATGAATATCTACAATGCTGGAGTATGCATAAAATATAATCAATATTTAAAACTTATTGAAAACTTAAATGATGAAATAATAATATGTGGTGATTTAAACACACATAATAGAATGTGGTTCTCATAGAGAAATGAACATAAAAGCACCCACTTGGTAAAATCCATTGAAAATAATAATTTAATAATTTCAAATAATAAACACAAAACACTGTAATTGATTTATCCATTTGCTCTAATAAAATCGTAAAAGAAATACAATGGCACATATTAGAAGACAATTATGATAGTGATCATTTACCTATCTTTATTTATTTTAAAAATTATAAAAGCACAAAACCTAATATAAAAATAACAAATTGAAAGAACTTCAAACAAGACATTCAAAATAAGGAATTAATAAATGATAAATGTGGTTATAAAGAATTAACAGAATTTTTAAATAACAAAAAAAAAAATACTATCACTATTACTAAAAATATACCCAAAAATAATATATACACAATATTTGTAAATAAATTAATAGAAGTAAAATATTTATTAGAAAGGAAAATGAACAGGAAAAAAGCATTTAAAGATGCCCAAAACTTTAACAGAATAAATAAAGCTATCTCAAAAAAAAAAATAAAAAATTTAGAGAAAATTAATTGGAGAAAATTCACCGAATGCTTAACACCTCATACAACCACATCAAAACTGTGGAAAATTTATAAAATATTATACACTAATACTACCCCAAACAATCCAGTTCAAACATATGCAATTAAGAAAAATAAAACATTAAAAGAAACAACATAAGACAGCACAATTTTACATTAATTCAGAATTCAAATATGACAATAAAATAGATAAAATTGTTAAAAATTCAAATATCTTTCACAAATTTTTTCATTGTAACTCAACTAATTATTTCAACCTTTCCTTTACATTTCACGAATTGAAAATTGTTCTAAAAACTCTCAAACAAAATACCACACCAGGCCCTGACGAAATTATTAATAAACTGCTTAAGAATTTAACACATAAAATGGTTAACTAAACTTTTAGAAGACTTCAATACGTTTTGGTCTCAAAAATGCTACCCTGAATCATGGCTAGACAATTTTATGATATTCACAAAAAATGAACATAAACCTGCTGATGATCTAAAATCGTATCGACCCATTTGTCTTAGCTCAAATATGCTCAAACTGTTTGAAAAGTTAGACTTAACTGGCATTTTGAAAACCATAACTTATTTGATTTTAACTTCTTTGGTTTTAGACTAGGATCCTCCACTAAGGATTTATTATTGAATCTTATCTCAGACACTGAATTTGCAATTAAAATGGTTTTTTCCTTGTTGCAATTGTACTAGATTCAGAAAAGGCTTTTGATACAATCTCACACCAAGGATTATTAGCTAAAATTAGAAAATTTAAAATTTATGGCAAAATGTATCACTTTTTCTCTCATATAATACAAAATAAAAACTTCAGAGTTAAAATTGCAAATAACGTCTCAAATAAATATGAACTTAGAAATGGAATAATTCAAGGAGACATACTTTCTCTAATATTCTTTAATATATATCTAAATGACATCTCAGAAATTTTTTCCTCAGAAATATTCATATATTTCATAGACTACATATGCAGATGACCTTATCTTCTGGACCATTCACACAGAACTTAATATAATAAACTCAAAAATACAAAATACTCTTAATAAATTAGTAAATTATTGTAAAAAATGGAATTTAAAAATCTCATTGGAAAAATCAAAAATCACATATTTTCACAAAAGACAGAATATCACAAGTGAAATAATTTAGCTATATTGATATTATACAGCTATTTTGATATAGAAATTGATTTTTTTTTCGAAATGCTGTAAAGTGAACATGTTCTTAAGGCGTAGAAAGTCATTCTATATCACGCCTTGATGGGAAATATACCATCAGATTGTTACTCTGACTGTAAATTCAAAAGTTGTTGTTACAGGAACAACTCTTTGTTTTGCTTTAGGATTGTAAAACAGAGTTTAAACTGATATTTTCGTGTATAATTCGATATTTTCGAAATTGTATGCACCTAATCAGTACTTTAGCCATAAAATCGCATTAACATAATAAGAGTTCATGAGAATAAAATATTTGTTTGTGAATCTGACTGTAATTTCAAAATTTATTACCCACGATATAGCTTTTACCTGTGTTTTATAGGTGGAAAACTGCGGAAAACAGCTATTTTAATACATATATCGATTTTTTTTTCAAAATGATATACAGTAAAAATGTTTCTAAGGGATAGAAAATGATTCTATATCACGCCTTCATTGGAAATATACCATCACATTATCACTCTGACTGTAAATTCAAAATTGTTGGCACAGGAAGCTTTTAGCTCTGTTTTAGGCGTGTAAAACATTTTTCAAACTGATATTTTCATGCATAATTGAATATTTTCAGATTCTATGCATCTAAACTATACTTTAGCAACAGAATCTCAGTATATAATACGTGTTGAAAATGAAACAACACTTTGTCGATATGACTGCAAATTCAAAAGTTATTACACATCATACAGCTTTTACCTAGGTGATATGCGTGGAAAACAGCGCTAAAATAGCTAATTTCCTACAAAATCGATATTTTTTCAAAATTTTATACACTGATGGTCATTTTTATACACAGCATGGGTCAGGTGATTACAATGTCGAAAATTTTCATTTATTCACCAAAATATCAGTTTCAACTCTGTTTTCCACCCGGAAAACAGAGCTGAAAGGTATTCTTGTGCCAAAACGTTTAAATTTACAGTCAGAGTGACAATGTGATGGTATATTTCCTATCAAGGCTTGATATAGAATGACACTCTATATGCCTTAAAAACATTGACAGTGTAGAATTTTTAAAAACAACTATTTATTATGAAAATACCGGCTTAGCTAAATCATCAAAACTTTCTCCTCCTATAATATGCGTCAACTCAGTGTTCTGAGAATGTTCATGCTCTAATGGTAATGTATAATTCTCACCTTCAACAGCATCTGGCCATATTGCTTTCCTGCAGTCATTGAGCGTTGAATATTCTGGGTATATGGACAGTCCAACATGCTTAACACAATCTAAGATTGTAAATTTCTTCCAAGCATCCAGAAGAGTAAGAGATCCATCATTCTCCGTTTGTTCTAAAATATACCTGAAGGTTTGCTTGATATACAGTGCCTTGAAAGTCGAAATTATCCCTTGATCTAACGGCTCTAATAAAGGAAGTTGTATTCTTTGGTAAAAAAAACAATTTGTACATTTTCATGTTGTAAATCTTGAGGATGACCTTGTGTTTTATCAATTAATAGAAGGGCCTTAAAAGGCCCTTCTATTAATTGATACCCTTTGATACCCTTTGACTTTAATAACTTTTGACATCTGGAACAAACAAGTTATGAAACCATTCATTGAAAACCATGGCAGTGACCCACGCTTTCTTATTGCCATCCAATAAACGGGAAGGTTTTTCATTTAAGGGAATAACCTTTAAATGAGCCTGGTGTTTTCGATTAGTTAATAACCAATGGTTTCATTATATGATCGCCTGAAGCGTTGGTACAGAAAAGAACTGTTGTACGACTTTTCGCTGCCTTATGATCACTAACTGATTTGTGAGCTCTAGTCAAATAGGTTCTTTCTGGCATTTTTTTCCAGAATAACTCGGACTCGTCAGCATTGAAGACCTGGTCAGGAGTGAAGGAGCTGGTGGCAATGATTTCAGCAAATTTTGCTGCATCATTGTGTTGTGCTGCATCCGAATCAGTAGATGCTCTTTCATCTTTCAATCTTAGATTATGTAAATAATGTCTTTGTTTAAATCTCTCGAACCAATCATGGCTTGCGAAAAAAGATGTCGAATGACTGGCGAAGTCGACGGCAACTGATTCTCAAGTGTTTCATAAATCTTTAAAGATATGACTGCAAATTCAAAGGCCATAAAAATTAAAGACCATAAACCTTTAAAGATTTATGGCCTTTAAAGCCTTATTTGTAATGGCACTGCTATCAATTGGAACCCGCTTTTGAGTTTGGTCTTCTAATGCCTTTTCCATATTTTCCTTTGTAACATCTCTTACATACGAAATTGTGCAAGATCCAGCTGCTACACTTTTTCTAATGGAGTCTTCATTTTTTCTTATTGTCCTTATTGTGGATTTATTCATGGACTAAAATTTAGCAACATCTGTTACTCTATTTCCACTACGAAGACAATCTAATATTTTAATTTTTGTTTCTAAAGAAACAATTTTTCTTCTCATTTGATTTTTTTTAAAATCTTTTGGCATTGTAAAATTTGGCTGCTAAAATGAAAAAAAATTTGCTGCTAAAATGATACTGCACTACTTCACATGAACCAGATAGCTTTATTATTGTGAAATACTACAGGGATTTCCGTGTTGTAAAATATAGGGGAATCCCCGTCCCCGTTGTTGCCAGTGTTCCCAAAGGAATGAGATTAAAAAATGACTTGAAATATATATGGAGCCAAATATACATTTTTACCTGTTTTTTGAAATCCGTTATTTTATCAACCCTGTAAAACCGAAATCGTGTAAAACAAGTACCGTGTAAATCGGGGGATAACTGTATTCACCAAAATATCAGATTGAGTGCTCTTTTACACGCTTTAAACAAAGGTAGAAGTTATACCTGTGCGAACAACTTTTGAATTTACAGTCCGAGTGACAATCTGATTGTATAATATTCAAATTAATATGTGATATAGAATGACTTTCTATGCCTTTTTGAAAAAAAATCGATTTGTGTATGAAAATAGCCATTTTAGCGCTTTTTTCCACGCACATTACATATAGGTAAAAACTATATCATGTTTAATGATTTTTGAATTTGTAATCAAATTGACAACATAATGCGTTATATTCATCAAATCGTATTATATAATGAGATTTTATTGTTAAAGTATAACGCTGTTTTCAACGCGAAAAACAGAGCTGAAAGTTATTCCTGTGCCAACAACTTTTGAATTTACAGTTAGAGTGACAATCTCATGGTATATTTCCTATCGAGGTGTTATATAGAATGGCTTTCTATGCCTTCAAAACATTTTCCCTGTATAGCATTTTGTTGAAAAATGATATATCTATCAAAATAGCTTTTTTACCGCTGTGTTCCACCAATAAAACACCGGTAAAAGTTATATCGTGTGTAATGACTTTCGAATTTACAGTCACATTGACAACATAATGCTTGATAGTCATCAACTTGTATTATATAATGATATTCTATGGCTAAAGTACAGTTTTGGTAGACACAATTTCGAAAATATCGAATTATTCTTGAAAATATCAGTTTGAACGCTATTTTACACTCCTAAAACATATCTAAAAGCAATTCCTGTGCCAACAATTTTTGAATTTACAGTCAGATTGACAATCTGATGCTTTATTTCCCATTAAGGCGTAATATACAATGTCTTTGTATGCCTTAAAAATATTTTCACTGTATAACATTTTGAAGAAAATCGATTTATGTTTCAAAATAACTGTTTTACCGCTGTTTTCCACCTATAAAACACAGGTAACCGCTACATCGTGTGTAATAATTCCAACCTCCTCTCAGCTCTCTGGGGTCCTCTTGGCCAGTTCATTTTACCCATTGTGCAAATAAGGGGCACATCGCTGCAATATGGAAGGAGGATCATCTCTTTAACATTTTCGAATTATGGCCATGAATATGTCACCCTCATGTGTTAAATCTGAATTTCAATATTATTTTTGAACTCACGCTTAGTTCCACCCATTTGCAATTGAAGCCATAATATAGGATTCTGCTCCTAATAATCACAGCACCAATGGGTGAGATGCAAGAGGGAATCGGCTCATGAGAGATTTTAAAGATTGCTGGTAGCTATACCATCATCAAGGAATCACAACATCGAAAGGAAACACCCTTAGGAAGCAAATTCGTCTCGTGGGGTATTTTAAGGAATTGGTGGCAGCTATAATAACATCATCATAATTCTCATCAGACACTTAAATGTCGGGTTGTTTTCCTCTGGATGCCACTTTTTGTCTCTTACCATCCATCCAGCATGTTTTCTAACGTTCAGTGGTTCTCATCAGATGAACGGCGCACATCGCTGCAATATGGATGGAGGACCACCTCTTTACAATAATAAGAGCCCTGTAATAATCTCTGAGCTCTTTGGAGTTCTCATGACCTGTCCATTTTACTCATTGTGTGAAACAAAAAAAAAAGAGTATCGCTCGAACAACCCAATATTTAAGAGAATGGAATGGGCAAGAATAAGCACCCTGTAATAATTGCGACCTTCTCTGAGCTCTCTGGGGAGAGGAGGGGTCCTCGTGTTCAAGAAACCATTTTCGTTCATTTCGTTCAAGAAACCTACGCGGTTCAATATCCCTTGAAAAGCGGGAAGAGTTTCAAAATATTTCCTACTCGGATGGAAATTTTGATCTCTTTCAAATAATTAGGAACAACAATGGTTCCCATTAGATATGCCTGTATTAGGACGAGATGGTAATTTCTTGTCGAGACCATCCATCTATCCATCCAGTGTGTTCTTTAACCTGCATGGGCTCTCATCAGATGGACGGCGCTCATCTCAGGCTATTTGTGGTTAATTACAGACTGGCACGTTTCTGCTGTTCTTGGGTTCGATTTCCACCCCCTTCCATTGCAGCGATGTGGAAAGTCTGCTGTCTTTCAGATGGAACATTTACACCAAATATACAAGAAACCCATGTGGTTCAATACATCTTGAAAGTAGGAAGAATTTCAAAATTCCCTCTCTCTTTTCTGAACTATAACCCCTGTCCCATATTTGGTGCTATTTCCGATCCTTAAAGAAAAAAAACGAGTAGGTGGGAAGAGGATTCGAATGCAAGGCAATTTCTGTGCAAATAAAAGGTGTGTGTGAAATATCTCTTAGTGAGGGTGAGGGACGGACGAGCTCGTAATCTGCAGTTTCCAGGTTCGATTCCCAGCCGAGACAAAACTTCCTCCCTATTCCGCCTCCTTTTACCATTGGCTGAAGGAATAACCACAGGAAGACATCAATGGGATTGGAAAGGAGTATCCTCCACTCACGAAACGTCCATTGAACAGGACATTTGAGCCGTGGTTCCGACTCCCACCTCTAAAACGATGCACATCATTGCAATGAAGGGAGGATTAGTGTTAATTAATACCTCTGCACACAAGCTAAAAATAAAAAAGGGGGGTTTGCAGAGATTCTACATTTTCAGATCTCTTAATGCAACAAATAATGGGCTAAATGGCAACCATCATATCTTTTAGGGTAAGCAGGAGAGGGGTGGGGGGAAAGAGAAGGACAGAGTTCGGATCCTGTTAAATGAATTTAACTCTGTGCAAGAAAAAAAACCAATGGGCTAAGGGCAAAACGTCAAGCAAGCAACCGAATTGTGAGAGGCATTCATTTATTTTCCCCTGCCATTCCAAAGTGTGTTCCAAGCAGTTTTTCCCACGCTACACAGCAGCCAGCAGAGGCTGCACAATGGATTTAAGAGACGATTAGGCCAGGTAGGAACACTAATTAAACTCTCGCTTTTAATTCTCGTGGGCGGGCAGGTGTTTTTTTCCCATTGCCCATAGAAAGTGTGGTCACTAATGGATAATGCAGCCAACAGAGGCCATGCAGAGATTTTTTTTTAAAGAAGATTAGGCCCGGTAGGCCAAGAATTTTCTATTGCGTTATACACATATCCTTCTGCTTTGTCCGTCCTAGAGGTCTTGTATAGTTAGAGACTATCATTCTTCATCTTTTACTGAACCACTTTGTAAAAGGGGCCTTGACCCCTTTAGCATCTGATTCACGAGAAAATTTGGCTGTGGGTGCTGTAGCTTCAGAAAGTAAGTAGACCTACATTTTGGCGATAGGTATTTAGCCGCAGGCAGCCTAGTAGAGTATGAAATAACAGAATTATGGTGCCGAAAAAGTGCTCAGTCAAAGTAATTTAGTGGCAGGGGAATGGAGAGAAGAGAGTTTGGATGTATAAGTTCTTTTGGGAGTGAAAAAATAAAATGTGCAATTGTTGTTGGCAGGCTGATGCAATGCAAGGTCAAATGCAAAAATTGGAAATCGCCCCATTTCTAGTTTGGGGGAAGAGGGCAGAAAAATTTGCTGGGTGGATGTATAGGGGTTTGTATACTTAGAGGTTGGCCATGTCGGTGATTGACTGCCATTGGTTGGTTGAGTCACGTGGTTTATAGGCTCCATGTTTTGTGGTACCATGAGACGAAAGCCTATGCGCTAGTGAAAACTTCTCAGTTTTTACAATTTTATACATTTCTACGCTTTTTTTGCCTATGAAAGCTTCCATATTTTATCAATGCCTTACTGAGCTAACTGAAAACTAAAAATAATTTGTTTTAAGGTTCGTTTTAAGTTAGTTGTTTTAAGGTTTTAATATTGGCATAAGCAGCCGACAAAGTGGAACTAATGTTTCCACTTTGTCGGCTGCTTATGCCAATATCTGTTTATCTGTCTTTCCACCTGTCTGTCCGCCTATAAACAATCAACTTTTTACTTTTAGAGATAAATAAAAATTTCTTTTTGGGATGGAAAGGTGTCAAAGAAATATTGCGATTCGCAATTTTCAAATCTCACAATAGCTTTAATAGCGTCCTCTAGCGGTGGAAAATAATGGAAAACACTAGAATTTTAAAAGAATATTACAAACAAACAAACAAACCATTTACACCAGAAATCCGAAATTTTGTTAGTGGAGTGTTATGATCAGAAGGTTTACAATTAAAATAAGACTATGCCTTCTAAGCAAAAGGGGGGGGGGGGGTTGCGAAAGTGAAACATTTTTGTTTTAAGACATAAACGGGACAACTCTTTTATTTTTTCGTTTTACAGTTACCAACAAAATATTAACATTTATATTTTTCGAATTTCCATCAGTTGGAATTTCCACTGTTAGAAAGTGTTAAAATCGGTAAATAAAAACTAGAAAGGTAACTTCTACTGGCGGAAAAAGCTGAAAAATACCAAAGCTTTAAACGAATGTTGCAAATGATCTATTTTTGCTAGAAAGTTAAATTTTTGGCAATAGAGTGTAATGGTTAAGTGCTTACATTAATAGTTATGATCTGTCCCGTTATTTTAAAGGGGTGTTGGTAAAATGCAACTTTCTGCTTTAAGAAATAAATGAAGAAACATTTTTGGTATTTTACAGGTACTAATAAAATATTAATAGTTATTTTCCCAATTATGCAGTAGTTCGAATTTCCACTGTTAGAAGGTAATAAATGTGTAAAATAACTAGAATAACGCATATAGCTTCGGGCGCATATGGGAATCTCGTTTTCAAAGAGACTGAAGTTTTTCCTTTGCCAACTTTTTCACTCCTTAAAATTTTTGATTGTGGATGATCGTGTTGCTTTTCTGCTGCAGTTCCGCCATCCTCATGGACCTTCTACTGTGACAGGCTGCTGTGAGATCTCTTGGGCAAGCAGCTGCTTGAGAGGGTATTTATTTTTATTTTTTTATTGTATGATGGGGGAGAAATTTCAACATTCTCACCTTCAACAGCATCTGGCCATATTGCTTTCAGCAAGCATTGAGCGTTGTTCTTAGTAATTATACAATATCAAAAGTATTTGTGTTTTAGTTGTTAAATTTAAAATGTTGCTTTTCTCGTACTCCTCTGAAAATAATTGGCAGATCATTGCTATCAATGGAATTTCCACCATAATAGAAAGTTACTGCCAAAATTTCTACCGTAAATAGATCACTTGAAACATTCGTTAAAAGTTTTGCCGTTTGGATATTTAGTCATCCCTAATGATTTAAATTAATTAATATTCTTTTTGAAAATGCGAATTATATTTAATTAGTACCAACTAAAAAAGACATTTCCAAATATCTCTTAAAACAAAACCATTTTGTTTACTACCTACCTTGCGCGTAGGGGTCAACTCATTTCTATCAATGGAATCTTCGAAACTGTCCCATTTATGACCAAAATTTCAAATTTCTAGCATCATTTGCAATATTCGTTTTAATTTTGGGATTTTTCCATTTTTTTTCCTGTCATTAGAGGGCGCAATTATAGCTTTTGGAAGAGTCGAAGATGCAAATTGTAGTATTTCATCAATACCAGTCCAATCCAAAAAGAATTTTTAATTTCTCTCTAAAAACATCCCTCGATTTACAATGAAGATAGGTTCCGCAAAAAACCGTGTAAATCGAAATCTTGGATTTTGCCGTGTAAAACGAAAAAAACACTAAAATGTGCATAACTCAGTCATTTATTTAGGTAAAACAAAAGCAAGACATCGTGAAAAACATAAAATTACACTTCATTCATAAAGTAACAAATATATGTAGGTAATATAAGTACTTATTTAATTCATTTTACATTAGGAACAAAAAATATAAGATCCTTAAAAAAATTACCAATAAGTTTAATTACTGTCATCACTTTCATGGACTATCAGTCTTTTCTTCCTGATTGGTATGATGTCACTTTCATCACTCGATAGTTCTTGATGTGATTCTGGTTCAATGGTTGATGATTTAGGGACAATCTCAGATCGACGAGACTTTGTAATGAAATCCGTAATTAACAATTGTGTAGGTTTTTTGTTAAATCTTTATAGACCTCCTCATATTGATTTAAGCACTTACTAATATCCCGCTGGAATCGGAGAGCTCGTTGAACATTCGGGACATTTTGTAAAAAATGATTACCCAATTTTCTCCCCAATTCAAGTCCTACGCTGATGACTGAACGTCTTCATCACGTTTATTTATTTCATGAATCATGTTAACTAAATCATCCTCATCTAGTTCTTCATCAGCCATTATTTCTCCAATATCTGCCTCAGCTAAATCCACAAAACCTTCTCCTCCTATAGTATGCGCCAACTCAGTGATCTGAGAATATTCATGCTCTAATGGTAATCTATAATTCTCACCTTCAACAGCATCTGGCCATATTGCTTTCAGCAGGCATTGAGCGTTGATTGTTTAATCTGGGTATATGACAGTCCAACATGCTTAACACAATCTAAGTTTGTAAATTTCTTCCAAGCATCCAGAAGAGTAAGAGATCCATCATTCTCCCATTTGTTCTAAAATATATCTGAAGGGTTGCTTGATATACAGTGCCTTGAAAGTCGAAATTATCCCTTGATCTAAAATAAATAGGCTGTAATAAGGAAGTTGTATTCTTTGGTAAAAAAAACAATTTGTGCATTTTCGTGTTGTAAATCTTGAGGATGACCTGGTGCATTATCAATTAATAGAAGGGCCTTAAAAGGCAATCCCCTTTGACTTAAATAACTTTTGACATCTGGGATAAACAAGTTATGAAACCAATCATTGAAAACCATGGGAGTGACCCACACTTTCTTATTAGCCATCCAATAAACGCGAAGGATTTTGATGTTTATTCCTTTAAATGAGCGTGGTGTTTTCGATTAGTTAATAACCAATGGTTTCATTATATGATCGCCTGAAGCGTTGCTACAGAAAAGAACTGTTGTACGACTTTTCGCTGCCTTATGATCACTAGCTGATTTGTGAGCTCTAGTCAAATAGGTTCTTTCTGGCATTTTTTCCAGAATAACCCGGACTCGTCAGCATTGAAGACCTGGTGAAGAGTGTAGGAGCTGGCGGCAATGATTTCAGCAAATTTTGCTGGATATTGTTGTGCTGCATCCGAATCAGCAGATGTTCTTTCACTTTTCAATCTTAGATTATGTAAAGAATCTTTGTCTCGTTTAAATCTCTCGAACCAATCATGGCTTGCGAAAAAAGATGCCTTCTTTTCATCTGGCGAAGTCGACGGCAACTGATTCTTACGTGTTTCATAAATCTTTAAAGCCTTATTTATAACTGGTATCAATGGGAACCCGCTTTTGAGTTTGGTCATCTAGCCATATCACTAATGCCTTTTCCATATTTTCCATTGTAACATCTCTTAAATATGAAATTATTCTCATACTCGTCCAAGATCCAGCTGCTACACTTTTTCTAATGGAGTCTTCTTTTTTTCTTATTGTCCTTATTGTGGCTTCATTCATGGAGTAAAAATTAGCAACATCTGTTACTCTTTCTCTATTGCGTAGACGATCTAATATTTTAATTTCTCTTTCTAAAGAAATAACTTTTCTTTTCATTCGATTTTTTTAAAAATCTTTTGGCATTAAAAAATTTACGTAAATTATAAAAATGCCACAAAAACTATAAATGTTGGAAACTTACCAGTTTCTTTGCTGCTAAAATGATACTGCACTACTTCACATGAACCAGATAGCTTTACTATTGTGAAATATGTACTACGGGGATTCCCCGTGTTGTAAAATATAGTGGAATCCCCGTCCCCGTTGTTGCCAGTGTTACAAAAGGAATGAGATTAAAAAATGACTTGAAATATATATGCAGCCGAATATACATTTTTACCAGTTTTGATTTTGCACTCACATTCATAACATACTGCTTAATATTCCTCAACTCGTAATCTCTAATAATGAGATTCTATGGCTAAAGTATAGTTTAGGTGCTTAGAATTTCGAAAATATTCATTTGTTCACCAAAATATCAGTTTGAACGCTGTTTTGCACGCGTAAAACTGAGCTGAAAGTTACTCCTGTGCCAACAACTTTTCAATTTACAGCCAGAGTGACAATATGATGGTGTATTTCCTATCAAGACGTGATATTGAATGACTTTCTGTGCTTTAAAACATTATCACTGTAATGCATTTTGAAAAACATCTATTTATGTATGAAAATATGTTTTAGCGCTGTTTTACACGCACATCACATAGGTAAAAACTTAATGATGTGTAATAAATTTTGAATTTACAGTCATATTCACAATATGTTGTTTTATTTTCATCAACAGGTATTACGTAATGAGAGTCTATTGCTAAAGTGTAGTCTATTGCTAAATGGTAGCTAGGTAGTCACTGGAAGGAGAGCTATGCACCAATCCCCTGTGATGATGCATATAACCGGCCAGGCCTAGCACCAAATGAACGACCCCGCCTTCTCGTGGTGCGGACCGTTAGTAACTTTCAAAAGAGATACTCTCTTGTGGAAGTGAACGGAAAGGGAGGGCTGCCAGATTAGTGTGGCCTACTGATCTGGACAACTATGGCTACTTTTCTTTTTTTTCTACCCTGCTGAGGAGTGGTCAACCACACAGGGTCCCGGTGCTGACCATATAAACCTACGGGACTGGACAGATATATGGCTCTGAGCTTGATTATGGATCCTGATTTTGCTGCACTGGTGGGCTTCTGTGGAGGGAAAATCTTCCGCTGTGTTTTCTGTTTGTTTGTGGGTTGACAGCCCCAAGTGAATAGATTCACAGGATATGTTTATCATCTGTTGGATAATCCTGAGCAGAAGTCATCGCAGGCACCTGAACACTTTGCTTCTATTGGCATCGTCAAATTCTACATTGGAGGAAGTCTTCCAGTGTAGATGGCTTCAGCCTTTAGTAGTGGGGGAACGGGTCTTTGCCCCATGTCTGCGATTAGGGGGCTGTTTGATATTGTCGGCATTCCCTCTCTCAATAAACATAGTTTCTTTAAACATCCCACTAATCATTTTCTCTCCATAGGTAGTTGGAATGTGAGGACTCTGCACAGAGCTTTTTCTCTTGATGTCCTCACACAAGAATTCCACGGTTATAATTTAGATATTCTCGGCTTGCAAGAGACCAGATGGACAGATAAAGGTCAGATTCTTAAAAATAATCTTAAATTTCTCTTTTCAGGGAGGGACGACAATAAGCATCACCAAGGAGTGGGTCTGCTTCTCAGCAGACACGCTAGTAATGGTCTTCTAGGATATGAGTGCATTAATGAAAGGTTTCTTACAGCAAAATTTCAGACAAGCATTAAAGACTTGAATGTTATCTGCTGTTATGCCCCCACTGAGGATGCCGATGAGGATGAGAAGGATAGGTTTTATGAACAACTTCAGGATATTTTGAATTCTGTCAAGAAAGGAGATATTACCCTTGTTCTTGGTGACTTCAATGCCAAAGTTGGTACTGACTCTGACCTTTGGGGAGGAGTAATAGGCCCTTTTGGTATTGGTAGCTGCAATGGCAATGGGCAACTTCTCCTACAGGTAAGTAAATGGATTCAGAATAACTAACACTTATTACAAACACCGCGACATACATAAGTACACATGGGTTTCACCTGATGGGCTGCATAAGAATATGATTGATTACATATTAATTAACAGCAAATGGGCTAGTTCTGTTAGGAATACCAGCGCATATAGGGGAGCTGAAATTGGATCTGACCATTACCTTGTTAAAAGTGTGTTGCAACTTAAACTTAAATAGTGTTGTGCTAGGGTTAAAAAATTTACTTTTAATACTGAAGCTCTGAAAGATCCAGTTATAGACAAAGCTTACCATGATAGGTTACTTAGTCATTATGACAGTCGTGGTTTGCTTACTACTGAAGTTGAAGAAGAATGGGATCATTTTAAACAGGCTTTTTTGGACACTAACAGTACTCTTTTAGGAAAAAAGGAGCAGAAGAGGCAAAATTATCTGAGTGATAAGGCACTTGAGCTTATTTCGGAAAGAAAGAACTGCAGAAATGCCCTTAATCAATACCCTACTAGTCCTAATAGAAAACATTACAGAGACCTTAATAAACTTGTAAAGGATAAGTTAGCTGCTGATAAGAATCTTTGGCTTTGATGGTTTGGCTGACAAAGCCGAGGAAGCAGTTAGACAGCACAACAGCAGAGAGCTGTACCAGATAGTTAATGTTTTGTGTGGTAGAAAACGGACAGGCATACAAGGATTGAAGGATAAACAAGGTAAGGTTATAGAAGGGGAGGATTCTGTCATGGCTAGGTGGGCTGAGCATTTCAGTGATGTTCTAAACAATGTAGTTAGTTCTACTCCCATTGTTTGCAATGATGATAGATGCATTGGTGGCTTTAATGTTGGCCCTATAACACAATCTGAAGTTCTTTTGGCAGTTTCTAAACTTAAACTTCATAAATCCCCAGGGGTAGATGAAATTACTACGGAAATGCTTAGAGCTGGGAATTTTTCGGTTACCACTTGGATGACTGAAATTCTGAATATCTTTTATGATAAAGGCATGGTTCCTAAGGATTTTACCAGAGCTATTGTTATCCCTATTTTCAAAAAAGGTGATCGCAGTTCTTGTGATAACTATAGGGGTATCAGCCTTACTCTCTGTTCCAGGTAAAGTTCTTTCCATGATTGTGCTTAATAGAATTAAGAATCTGGTTGACAATCAATTGCGTGATGAGCAATGTGGATTCAGATGTGGTAAGGGATGTGTGGATCAAATATTTTCACTTAGGCAGATTCTTGAGAAATGTTTAGAGTTTCAGAAACCTTTGGTTGCTAGCTTTGTTGATTTCAAAAAGGCTTTCGACTCTGTTGATCGTCATAATTTGTGGTTGATTGTGAAATCATATGGTATACCAGACAAGTTAGTTTACATAATGAAAGCTCTCTATAATAACACTGAGTCGTGTGTGAGAGTTGGTAAGGCTTGTAGCAATTGGTTTAGCATTACTTCTGGTGTTTGATAAGGGTGCATTTTGTCTCCTTTTCTCTTTAGCTTGGTTATTGATATTAGCAATGTTATGCGAAATTCACTTCAAGGGAAAGATTTTGGCCTTAAATGGGCTGGAGATACGAAAATTTCTGATTTAGATTATGCTGATGATTTAGCACTTTTGGCAAAATGATGTTGATGAGATGAACTCTTTCATTCGAGCTGTTGATGAGACTGGTAGTAGAGTAGGTTTGGTTATAAACAGAGAGAAAACTAAAGTGATGAAAATTGGTCAGGCAGGCTGTGATTCAGTTAATCTGAATGGTTGCAGTCGTGAGCAGGTGTCACAGTTTAATTATCTTGGGAACTATGTAACAGATAATGGTGATGTGCAGCATGAGATTAACAGAGGAATAGGGATTAGACTGTATAATAGTTTGGTTCTTTCTAGGGTTAGTTATGGTAGTGAAACTTGGACACTTTGTAAACAAGATAACAGGAAACTAGATGCTTTTGATTCCAGATGCTTACGCAGTATCTTGGGCATTAGGTGGTTCAACTTTGTAACTAATGATGAGATTAGGCAAAGGAGTTTGCAACCTCCTTTAAGCAGCATATTGTGCAGAGAGAGACTCCGTTGGTTTGGCCATGTTGCCCGTATGAATAATTATAGATTGGCAAATAGGGTTATGAACAGTGCTCCTAAAGGCCTCAGAAAGAAGGGGAGACCTAGGATGCGGTGGGCAGACAATGTCAAACAGGACCTTGTTAGAATTGGTGTGCAGTGGCCAGATGCAGTAGATGTAGCTCAGGATAGACATTGCATGGTCTGGTTGGACCTCCGTAGCTCATGGCTGCTTGAGGATGATGATGATGAAGATGATGAGTGTAGGTGAAGTTTCGAAAATATTCAATTATTCACAAAAATATCAGTTTGAACAATGGTTTACACGTCTGAAACAGAGGTACAAGCTATTCCTGTGCCAACAATTTTTGAATTACAGTCAGAGTGACAATCTGATGGTATATCTCCCCTCAAGGCGTGATATAGAATGGCTTTCTATGCCTTAAAAATATTTTCACTGTATAGCATGTTGAAAAACAACTATATATGAAAATAGCTCGTTTAGTGCTGTTCTACACGCACATCATATGTAAAAGCTATATGACGTGTAATAATTTTTGAATTTACAGTCAAATTTAAAAAATGTTGCTATGTTTTCATCAACTCGTATTACATAATGAGATTCGCTGGCTAACGCTGGCTAACTAGATCAGTTGCTCAAAATTTCGAAAATATTCATTTATTCACCAAAATATCAGTTTGAATGCTGTTTTGCACGCCTGAAACAGAGCTAAAGCTGTTCCTGTGCCAACAACTTTTGAATTTACAGTCAGAGTGACAATCTGATGTCATTCTGACAAGACATGATATAGAATGACTGTCTATGCTTTAAAAACATTTCACTGTATACCATTTTGAAAAAATCGATAAATACATCAAAATAGTTGTTTTACCGCTGTATTCCACCTATAAAACAGAAGTAACAGCTACATCGTGTGTAAGAACTTTTGACTTTACTGTCAGATTGAAAACATAATGCATTATCAACTTGTATGATAATGAGATTCTCTGTCTAAAATGTGGTTCAGGTGATTACAATTTCGAAAATATTGATTATTCAGCAAAATATCAGTTTCAACGCTGTTTTGCACGCGGATAACAGAGGTGAATACAGCTGAAAGCTCTGTTTTCCGCGTGCATAAATCGATTTGTCCAAAATGATATACATTGAAAATATTTTTAAGGCATAGAAAATCATTTATATCATGCCTTGACGGCAGATATACCATCAGATTGTCACTCGGACTGCAAATTCAAAAGATGTGATCGGAGGAATAGTTTTAGCACTGTTTTCGGCGTGTCAAAGTTTGTTCAAACTAATATTTTCGTGAATAATTGTATATTTTCGAAATTTTAAGCACCTAAACTATATTTTAGCCATAGAATCTCATTACATAATAAGAGTTGATGAATATAAAGCATTATGTTGGTCAATCTGAGTGTAAAATCAAAAGTTATTAGAGACTATGTAGCTGCTACCTGTGTTTTATAGGTGGAAAACAGCGGGATAACAGCTATTTTGATACATGAATGGATTTTTTCAAAATGCTATACAGTGGAAACATTTTTAAGGCATAGCAAATCAATCTACATCACGCCTTGATGGGAGATATACCATCAGATTGTCACTCTGACTGTAAATTCAGAAGTTGTTGGCTCAGGATTTTGTTTTAGGTGTTTACACGCCTAAAACAAAATCAAACTGATATTTTCGTGAATAATTGAATGTTTTCGAAATTCTATGCACCTAACTAACTTTACCCATAGAATCTCATTATATAATACGAGTTGATGAAAATAAAACATTTGTCAATATGTTTTATAGGTGGAAAACAGCGGTAAAACAGCTATTTTGATATATAAATCGATTTTTTTTTCAATATTCTATACGCTGACAATGTTTTTGAGGCATAGAATGCCATTCTATATCACGCTTTGATGGAAATAAATCATCCAAATGTCACTCTGACTGTAAATTAAAAGTTGCTGGCAAAGGAATAGCTTTTACCTTTGTTTTAGGCGTGTAAAACAGCATTCAAACTCATATTTTCGTGAATAATTGTATATTTTCGAAATTCTATACACCTAAACCATACCTTAGCTATAGAATCTCATTATATAATGCGAGTTGATAAATATAAAGCATTATGTTGTCAATCTCACTGTAAAATAAAAAGTCTGATGATGAGTAAAATCAACGATGTCGCTGTTTCCTGTGTTTTACAGGTGCAGAACACCGCTAAAACAGCTATTTTCATACACAAATAGATGTTATTCAAAAATCGATACAGTGAAAATGTTTGCAAGGCATAGAAAGTCATTCTATATCACGCCTTCATGAGAGATATACCATCAGATTGTCATTCGGACTGTAAAACATTTGTTCAAACTGATATTTTCATGAATTATTGAATATTTTCGAAATTCTATGCACCTAAACTATACTTTAGGAATAGAATCTAATTATATAATACATGTTGATGAAAATAAAACATTTTGCCAATATCACTGTAAATTCAAAAGTTAATACACATCATATAGCTTTTAGCTATGTCATGTGGGTAGAAAAAGCGCTAAAACCGCTATTTTCATACATAAATAGATGCTTTTCAAAATTCTATACACTGACAATGTTTTTAAGGCATATAGAATGTCATTCTATATCAAGCCTTGATAGGAAATATACCATCACATTGTCACTCTGAGAGTAAATTTAAAAGTTTTGGCACAGGAATAGCTTTCAGCTCTGTATTCCGCGTGCATAAATGTTTCCGTTGAAACTGATATTTTGGTGAATAAATGAATATTTTCGAAATTGTAATCATCTGAACCATACTTTAGCCAGAAAATCTTTAGCCAGAGAATATAATACATGTTGATAAATGAAAAGCATTATGTTTTCAATCTGACAGTAAAATCAAAAGTTATTACACACGATGTAGCTGTTGCCTCTGTTTTTATAGGTGGAATATAGCGGTAAAACAGCTATTTTGATATATTTATCTATTTTCTTCAAAATGGTATGCAGTGAAAATGTTTTAAGGCATAGCAAGTCACGCTTTGATGGGAGATATACCATCAGCTTGTCATTCGGACTGTAAATTCAAACCTTGTTGGCGCAGGAATTGCTTTTAGCTCTGTTGTAGACGTGTAAAACATTGTTCAATCTGATATTTTCGTGAATTATTGAATAGTTTCGAAATTCTATGCACCTAAACAATACTTTAGGAATAGTATCTAATTATATAATACGTGTTGATGAAAATAAAACAACAATTAGCCATATCACTGTAAATTCAAAAGTTAATACACATCAGATAGCTTTTACCTATGTCCTGTTCGTGCCACCACTAGACGTTTTCCAAAATTCTATACACTGACAATATTTTTAAGGCATAGAGTATCTTTCTATATCACGCATATATGGAAATAAATCATACGATTGTCACTCTAAATGTAAAATCAAAGGTTGTTGGCATAGGAATAGCTTTCACCTCTGTTTTATGCGTGCAAAACAGCTTGAAGTTTATATTTCGGTGAATATATGAATACGTTCGAAATTGTAATCACCTAAATTATACTTTAGCCAGAGAATCTCATTATATAATACGAGTTGAATATAAAGCATAATGTTTTCAATCTGAGTGAAAAATCAAAAGTTATTACAGACTATGTAGCTGTTTCCTGTGTTTTATAGGTGGAAAACAGCGGAATAACAGCTATTTAATATATAAATCGATTTTTTCAAAATGATAAACACTGACAATGTTTTTAAGGCATCGAGTGTCATTTTATATCACACCTTGATGGGAGATATCCCATCAGATTGTCATTCTGACTGTAAATTCAAATCTTGTTGGCACAGGAATAGCTTTTAGCTCTGTTGTAGAGGTGCAGAACATTGTTCAAACTGATACTTTCGTGAATAACTGTATTTTTTCAAAAATTTAAGCATCTAAACAATACTTTAGCAATAGAATCTCAATATATAATACGTGTTGATGAAAATAAAGCATTATGTTTTCAATCTGACAGTAAAATCAAAAGTTATTACACACGATAGTAGTAAGGGGCCACCATACCGAGCCCTCTTTGCACAGTGCTTTCCCACCTATGACGTCACAGGCCACGCCCCCTTCCGCCCCCTCCCCTATGACATAACAAGACGTAATCATTACATAATCATTACGTAACCGGCCACTCTCCCTTATTAATAATTAATATCCCCTTTCCTCCTCAGTGGCGCCATCTGGTGACAATGAAGAGTACTAATTCCCAAAAAGCCCCTATTTTTATTCTAATTCTTCGATTTTTTATTTCTCCCTTTATAAAAAAATTCCTCCCCCCTTATGAAAAAACCCCTGGCGGTATCTGGTGCCTGTGAGGAACACTAATTCCCCAAAAACCCTTATTTTAATTATAATTCTTTGATTTTTGATTTCCCGTCCTATTAAAAATTACTCCCCCTATTAAAAATTCCCCCCCCCCTTATTAAAAAAAAAACCCTGGTGCCATCTGTGGACAATGAAGAGTACTATTTTCGGAAAAACATCCTTATTTTAACTCTAATTTCCCATTTTTCTTTATTTATGTAATAATATAGGTCTTTATTATGTAATAATATAGGTATATAAGAATCTTTGGCTTGATGGTTTGGCTGACAAAGCCGAGGAAGCAGTTAGACAGCACAACAGCAGAGAGCTGTACCAGATAGTTAATGTTTTGTGTGGTAGAAACCGGACAGGCATACAAGAATTGAAGGAAAAACAAGGTAAGGTTATAGAAGGGGAGGATTCTGTCATGGCTAGGTGGGCTGAGCATTTCAGTGATGTTCTAAACAATGTAGTTAGTTCTACTCCCATTGTTTGCAATGATGATAGATGCATCGGTGGCTTTAATGTTGGCCCTATAACACAATCGGAAGTTATTTTGGCTGTTTCTAAACTTAAACTTTATAAATCCCCAGGGGTAGATGAAATTACTACGGAAATGCTTAGAGCTGGGAATGTTTCGGTTACCACTTTCATGACTGAAATTCTGAATATCTTTTATGATAAAGGCATGGTTCCTCAAGATTTTTCCAGAGCTATTGTTATCCCTATTTTCAAAAAAGGTGATCGCAGTTCTTGTGATAACTATAGGGGTATCAGCCTACTCTCTGTTCCAGGTAAAGTTCTTTCCATGATTGTGCTTAATAGAATTAAGAACTGGATTAAGTCAATTGCGTGATGAGCAATGTGGATTCAGAAGTGGTAGGGGATGTGTGGATCAGATATTTTCACTTAAGAAGATTCTTGAGAAAAGTTTAGAGTTTTAGAAACCTTTGGTTGCCAGCTTTGTTGATTTCAAAAAGGCTTTCGACTCTGTTGATCGTCATAATTTGTGGTTGATTGTGAGATCATATGGTATACCAAACAAGTTAGTTAACATAATGAAAGCTCTCTATAATAACACTGAGTCGTGTGTGAGAGTTGATAAGGCTTGTAGCAATTGGTTTAGCATTACTTCTGGTGTTCGATAAGGGTGCATTTTGTCTCCTTTTCTCTTTAGCTTGGTTATTGATTATGTTATGCGAAATTCACTTCAAGGGAAAGATTTTGGCCTTAAATGGGCTGGAGATACGAAAATTTCTGATTTAGATTATGCTAATGATTTAGCCCTTTTGGCAAATGATGTTGATGAGATGAACTCTTTCATTCGAGCTGTTGATGAGACTGGTAATAGAGTAGGTTTGGTTATAAACAGAGAGGAAACTAAAGTGATGAGAATTGGTCAGGCAGGCTGTAATTCAGTTAATCTGAAAGGTTGCAGTTTTGAGCAGGTGTCACAGTTTAATTATCTGTGATGTGCGGCATGAGATTAACAGACAAATAGGGATTGCTGTCGGGGACTTTTAAGAACCTATGGAGAGTGTGGAGAAATAGGCGTATACACCTAAAGACTAAAATTAGACTGTATAATTCGGTTCTTTCTAGGGTTAGTTATGGTAGTGAAACGTGGACACTTTGTAAACAAGATAACAGGAGACTAGATGCTTTTGATTCCAGATGCTTACGCAGTATCTTGGGCATTAGGTGGTTCAACTTTGTAACTAATGATGAGATTAGGCAAAGGAGTTTGCAACCTCCTTTAAGCAGCATATTGTGCAGAGAGAGACTCCGTTGGTTTGGCCATGTTGCCCGTATGAATAATTATAGATTGGCAATTAGGGTTATGAACAGTGTGCCCAAGAGCCTCAGAAAAAATGGGAGACCTAGGATGCGGTGGGCAGACAATGTCAAACAGGACCTTGTTAAAATTGGTGTACAGTGGCCAGATGCAGTAGATGTAGCTCAGGATAGACTTGCTTGGAGAATTAAATTGCACGGTCTGGTTGTACCTCCGTAGCCCATGGCTGCTTGAGGATGATGATGATGGTGATGGTGGTGGTGGTGGTGGTGGTGGTGGTGGTGGTGATGATGATGATGATGATGATGATGATGATGATGATGATGATGATGATGATGATAGGTCTTTATTTATGTAATAATATAGGTAATAATTAATTTTAAGCCCGCCCTCCTCCTGCAGACTCCCCGGTTGACCTTTTAAGCCCTCCTAGAATTTAAGCCCTCTCCTTCTCTCTGATCGCCTGATGCAAGACTCAGAATAATTGCATAGAAAGGGATGATACAATTGTAACGTCACACAGAAAATCAGGTGCCTAGTAATTAAACACTTACTAAAATTCTGTTCCCTTAAAAATTTAACAGGCTGCGTCCAATGCGTATTTTAGTACATCTCCTGTATTCATCTGAAATTTTACAAATCCGTTCAACTCTTTTTGAATGTCTAATGTAGATCTCAAATTGTAAATCAACTCACAATGTTGTATTTATTCCTTAGTAATTAAAACCCTTTCTATTAAAATTCCTTTGCTATTAAAAATCCTTTGCTATTCATTTTACCAAGACGACTAAACGATTCCCTTAAAATTCCCTGCTATTAAACTCCTTCGGTATTCATTTTTCCAAGTAAACTAATCAACTCCATAGTAATTAAACATTCCTCAAAATTCCCTTACCTTTTGTTAAAAAAGCATCATACGGTAGAAATAAATCAGTTTTGTGTAGATGCGTTTTACCGAAAAAAAAAACCTTATCCCAGCAACGAGAGTCGAACGAGCTACCTCAGTCCCCAGCTTCATTTTGTCAACTCCTTGAACAAGAACCGATCCTGCAATGGAAAAATTTCAAACTCTGTTATTGGCATTCCTGAAGTCGTATGTGGCACAATCGGGGGAGAGTGCAACTGAAGTTTCATCATGCACCACGTGTCCTCTTAAGCCCCCTTACCGGTCAGGTAGCAAGCTTCGAAACATCTCGTGACACATGATGCAATCGCCCCCGGGAGGTTGAGTGTCCAGCGCTCAGTGTGATTGCTCATACCGATAAGGTTTCAAAATAGATGTTATTGTTCTCTAAAGGTAGGTGACGTGTCACAACAAGGGACGTAAAGTGGAAGTAACGTGGAGTGACCACCGAGCGCCACGTATCAGAAGGCTGAGCTTTGTTTATATATATATATATACAGGGACTTGTTAAGACATGGACATTCTGCTCAGCATTCTGTCTGTCTCTATGGCCGCTATGGAACTAACTTACCAAACGTTTTATGAAACAGCTCGTTCTATATTTGCGTCTGCAGACGTTCCCGCACATTAGAAGGGGATAACCTATGAAGAATGCCTGCAGACCTTAATTAATATTATAACCGACAAGATTCTGCATATGCTCAGCACTATAAAAGACGAGGCGGTCGTGCGAAGTAGCGAAGGAGTTTTTATGCCGTGTACATTTTGCGGAAGTAGCAGCATTAAATCATGTCAAACCATGGATTACCGAATGGTGCTCGAGGACGCCATGACCTCGATAGAGATTGCTCACATTGTGGAGGTCATGGAATAACTAAAAAACAACAAAAGGTTCTTTTCAGAACCACTTCATTTGAGTAGAAAGGATTATCTATCGTACAATTTCTGTTCACAACTCTTCTCTATCTATACATTTTTCTTCTCTATCACCCCTGTTAACAGAGTAAATTTTATAGGGATGTTTAACCTTCAGTATTATTTTAGACAGTGTGTTAGGATTAACAACTCTTATAGCATAGTTATTGGGGGTAGGCTCCATCTCCACTTTTAAAATTTATATCTTACACCGACAATCTTTTCATGTACGTATTTTTATAACCATTTTAAAACCAACATTTGTTTCTTTTATCCCTAGCGACTACTGGTTGTTGCATTTTTTACTAGAAGAAACCCTACCCCACAGTAACAGCCCCGCAGAAAATAAAAAATGCTATCGGGGGCGAAAAATTAATAAAATCTGATTTTATTCGTCGTAATGAAAAATATTGATGGGGTAATAGGTTCGACTTAAAAGACTTCGTGTTCGGATCCTCACCACGGACAACCTCTCGCTGACGGATGGTTAAGCCCTACGAAATTATTCCAAATGGGGAATCACAAGGTTTTTATTGATGAATGAATCTTGGACCTGTACTGCTTCCGTACATCGTGAAAACCCACTCACAGCCTTGATCCGTGTTTAAGCACTCGAAATTTTTACAAGTCCAGAGGGGGTTCTCCGTATTCCCAATTTCCTTTACTAAGTCACTTCAAAAAACGTGATTGCAAAAGTATGACTAACTGTTTTATTACGCCACGTTTTAAAAATGCTTATTACTGTTGTATCCACAGTACGGGAGAGTAACACTGTTCGAAAAAAAATCAGGTAAAACAGTTTTTTAAAAAATCGTTTCCTCCGTCGTTTGCGTATGTCTCATCACGCTGGTGAAACCGGGTGAAAAAATATCTTTCTTTGTACGAGGTAGAATGTCAAAAGTACGTCGCGTGAAAAACTTTAGTTCCATCACGAATGCACATTAATGGAGTAGGGAGGTCGTAGTTTAATACTTCAGCTATAACAAAAATAATACAATGTCTCACGCACCCCTCTCAACTTGTCTACGCTAATCCGCTGAAATTTTATTTGCAACAGGACTGATACTTCGAATCCGCTATATGCTCCAGCCAGCGCCGCCTAGTGCTTCCACCCTCGTTTCGACACACACACCATGTGATCTGAACGACGGACACTGCAGGCTGGTGACGTACAAAGGTCACGGGAGCTGCAGTGGAATGCATGGCCCCTGCTGAATGCTACGCTATCAGAAGACCATGTGTCTGTCGCGTTCTCCAAGCGCTCAGAATATTACTATACGTATAACTGATGTAAAGTCCGTTTTAATCAATACTTATTTCTTTCAACTCTGCGACTATTGGCTGGCACATTTTTACTAGAAGGACCGCCTCACAGTGGCAATCCCGCAGAAAAAATTAATAAAAGGAAAAATCTGATTTTTTTCCTTGTGATGAAAAATATTGAAGGTAATAGGGTCTACCTAAAAGACCCGTGTTCGGATGGTTTTTAACAAAAGTCCTACGAAATTAAAAACTATCCTGTTACGCGACGTTAGTTTAAAAATACTTATTACCGTTGTATCCTCAGTACATGACGCAAACTCTTTCCTAGGAAGTAACGCTACTCGATGCAGCCCCAGTTACATGCTTTTACAGGGTAAAGACTGTGCGCCAGAATGTTAAAAGTAGAATTCATACGTTTCCGTAAAAAAACTTTAGTTCCAGCTTAAAGGAGTATGGTTCGATTCAGGAAGAATAGGATTTGACCTCGTGCATTAGAAAAGGGAACAAATCCGTCCCCGGTGTCCTTTGTTAGGTGGTAGTATTAGTATCCTTATACAAGCTCACTTCAAATTTTCTTATGACATCTGGGGTTAAGTTTCAACCTTTTTATTTTTTCCAACCGCGATAATGCGCAGTTTTCTGCGGAACTCGAGCGACTTCGACGCAAAGGGCGACCCGCACTAAACGATACGACCGTGCACTAGAAAACCGTGAACGGACTTGTGTGAAACGTAATGTACAGAGCTTGACAACAGTAGTATAGACTGGGATACTCGCTCACTATACTATCATAACCCTCGAGAAATTATCAAATATGAATAGACCTCTGTAAAGTTCCGACCCCACAATCTTCTCAGTTCCATTCCCCGGTCGATGCTGTCAGGATCACAAGGGATGTTTTACACATTCAAAAACTTTTTCCCTTTTTAATAAACCATACGATCAAAGTAAATAAATTGCAAGCATCATCGGATCTGATTCCGTATATCTGCTTACGACGAAAATCTCACAATATCCTATTCAGTACTTAACCCCCCCCCCCCCCCCCCCGATACAGTATATGACTAGGTCGTTTAACTAAATTACGTGCATAAACGAAAATGTAAAGGGATATCTGTAAATTCGTACAACGGGATAGGTGAATATTTTCGCAATTCTTTTGAAGGCAGAATAACTGTGACGAGAGAGAAAGTATAAAAATGCAGTGGGATGGCTGTAAAAACAGCAGATTACAGCGCAAATACTGTAAGATAGAAAAAACGAACTATTAACAAATGTCATATAAGGAGCGACCGATAAAAGTCACACCGTAGCGGAAGGAGTAATACAGGAAAAATCATGAAATACTATAAACAGTGAATCTGAAAACTCACTGTTTATAGTATTTCCGTGAAAAGTCACCTCCCAGAATCGAGATCTAGCTCTGTCGCCAGTTATTCCAGCGTACTCTCTTTTGAACACGTTTGAATAAGTGCATGTGAAGGTGGCTAGCTGCAGACACAAGCTTTTCGACAAAAGATAGAATGTTTCACTACAATCTAACACAGAGATGTCTGTTTAGTTATTTTTTCTTCCTATTTCTACACTAGTGTGGAAGTCTTAGAACAAGTGGTTCGGGTTAGCACACGTTTTGATATGTATCTTGTTTGGCAATCTGAAAGAACACTGTCTGTGGAACATTACCCCCCTGCAAGCTAGTACTAATTACTTCACGATTCTGAGGGACGAAGGTTGTAATCGTTGGCAGATATTTTTCAGAAATCTGTAATCAACCATAGTGTTCGGATATTTGATCCATAGTAAGACATGAACGTTGTTTACCTGCCATCAGCGACCCCTTCTACGGATCGTATGAGAGGTAATTGTTACGACAATTAGCTACGTGAAGTCGTGTTTATTTTTAAAAGCAAAGACACACTAATTACCGACTAGCTAGAGAACGATATATTAACCTGCTAAAGTTTGATTTTAACGATCAGATAGTGTATATATCATCACTTTTTTAGTTCATAATAATATCCCAACTTTTAAAGGAAATATTGTCTCGTTATAAGCGATTACATACAAAGAGATACACACTCTATACTTTAAATCTATAGAGACAACGATCACTATCCATGGAACACATCTGTGAAATAACACCACATTTTTGTTTTTAACGTACGGTTGAATCGTTCTACGATGCTGGCTTTGGTTTTCCATCCCTTTCTTTTACACCCACCCGATATAAAACATTCGACCCAACATAGCTTGCTGGCTGTGCGGGGTCTTGATACAGAGAACAATATTAACACTTCTAAGGCTGACCTTAAAATCCCCGTTAACTATACAAAAGAAATCACATTGACAATTGAAACCTAGAACAGTTCAACCGTACGCTAAAAACAAAAATGTGGTGATATTTCACAGATGTGTTCCATGGAGGTGCCATTGAGAGAGAAAGGGGGAAAGGTTTTTTTTTAACAAGTGGAGGAATTATTAATAAAGGGGCGTGGCATATTACGTAATCATTATGTAATAATTACGTAACAGGCCACGCCCCTTTATTAATTTTACAAATCCGTTCAACTCTTTTTGATTGTCTAATGCAGATCCTCAAATTGTAAATCAACTCACAACGTTGCATTTATTCCTTAGTAATTAAAACCCTTTCCATTAAAATTCCTTTGCCATTAAAAATCCTTTGCTATTCATTTTACCAAGACGTTAATTTACCCGCCGATCCGAGGGAAGGAGAGGGCTTAAACTATAGGTAGGGCTCAAAAGGTCAACCGGGGAGTCTGCAGGAGGAGGGAGGGCTTAAAATATAGGTCAACCATTGGGGCAAAATAAAGAAAAATCGGAAATTAGAGTTAAAATAAGGAGGCTTTTCCGAAAATAGTAATCTTCATTGTCAACAGATGGCACCAGGGTTTTTTTTAATAAGGGGGGAGAAATTTTTAATAGGGGGAGTAATTTTTAATAGGAGGGGAAATCAAAAATCAAAGAATTAGAATTAAAATAAGGGTTTTTGGGGGAATTAGTGTTCCTCACAGGCACCAGATGGCGCCAGGGTTTTTTTTTTTCATAAGGGGGGGGATTTTTTAATAAAGGGGGAAATCAAAAATCGAAGAATTAGAATAAAAATAGGGGCTTTTTGGGATTTAGTACTCTTCATTGTCACCAGATGTCGCCACTAAAGGGTAGGATATTAATTATTAATAAAGGGGAGTGGCCGGTTACGTAATGATTATGTAATGATTACGTCATGTTACATCATAGGGGGAGGGGCGGAAGGGGCGTGGCCTGTGACGTCATAGGGGGAAAGCACTGTGCAAAGGGGACTCGGTATGGTGGCCCCTTACTACTCACGATGTAGCTGTTATCTCTATTTTATACGTGGAGTACAGCGGTAAAACAGCTATTTTGATATATTTATCGATTTTTTTCAAAATGGTATACAGTGAAAATGTTTTTTAAGGCATAGAAAGTCATTCTATATCACGCCTTGATGGGAGATATTCCATCAGATTGTCATTCGGACTGTAAATCCAAATCTAGTTGGCGCACGAATAGCTTTTAGCTCTGTTGTAGACGTACAAAACAATGTTCAAACTGATATTTTCGTGAATTATTGAATATTTTCGAAATTCTATGCACCTAAACTATACTTTATGAATAGAATCTTATTATATAATACGTGTTGATGAAAATAAAACAAGATTTTGCCAATATGACTGCAAATTCAAAATTTAATACACATCATATAGCTTTTACCTATGTCATGTGCATAGAAAAAGCGCTAAAACTGCTATTTTCATATATAAATAGATGTTTTTCAAAATTCTATACACTGACAATATTTTTAAGGCATAGAGTATCATTCTATATCACGCCGTGATGGAAATAAATCATACGATTGTCACTCTGATTATAAATTCAAAAGTAACTTTAAGTTCAGTTTTCCGCGTGCAAAACAGCATTCAAACTGATATTTTTGTGAATAAATTTATTTATTTCCATCAATGCGTGATATAGAAAGATATTCTATGTCTTAAAAATATTGTCTGTGTATAGAATTTTGAAAGACCTCTATTTATATATGAAAATAGTAGTTATAGCGCTTTTTTCACGCACACGACATAGGTAAAAGATATATGATGTGTATTAACTTTTGAATTTACAGTCATATTGGCAAAATGTTGTTTTATTTTCATCAACACGTATTATAAAATTAGATTCTATTCCTAAAGTATAGTTTAGGTGCATAGAATTTCAAAAATATTCAATAATTCAGGAAAATGTCAGATTGAACAATGTTTTACACGTCTACAACAGAGCTAAAAGCAATTCCTGCGCCAACAAGATTTGAATTTACATTCCAAATGACAATCTGATGGAATATCTCCCATCAAGGCTGATATAGAATGACTTTCTGTGTCTTAAAAATATTTTCACTGTACACCATTTTGAAAACAATCGACAAATAAAACAAAATAGCTGTTTTACCGCTGTACTCCACCTATAAAATAGAGGTAACAGCTACATCGAGTGTAATAACTTTTGATTTTACTGTCCGATTCAAAACGTAATGCTTTATATTATTAACTCGTATTATATAATGAGATTCTCTGGCTAAAGTATGGGACAGGTGATTACAATTTCGAAAATATTCATTTATTCACCAAAATATCACATTCAACGCTCTTTTGCACGCGGAAAACAGAGCTGAAAGCTATTCCTGTGCCAAAACTTTTATATTCACAGTCAGAGTGACAATGTGATGGTATATTTCCTATCAAGGCTTGCTGTAGAATGACACTCTATATGCCTTAAAAACACTGTCAGTGTATAGAATTTTGATAAACATCTATTTATCTATGAAAATAACTTATTTAGCGCTGTTCTCCAGGCACATCACATAGGCAAAAGCTATATGATGTGTAATAACTTTTGAATTTACTGTCAAATTGACAAAATGTTGCTTTATTTTCATGATTACGTGTTACATAACGAGATTATATTGCTAAAGTATAGTTTAGTTGCATAGAATTTGGAAAATATTCAATAATTCAGGAAAATATCAGTTTGAACAATATTTTATACGCCTTAAACAGAGCTAAAAGCTATTCCAGCGCCGACTTTTGATTTTATAGTCTGAGTGCCAATTGGCATGGTATATCTGCCAATAAGATGTGATATAGAATGACTCATATGCCTTAAAAACATTGTCAGTGTGTAGAATTTTGATAAACATCTATTTATGTATGAAAATAGCAATGTTAGCGCTGTTTCCCACGCATATCAGATAGCTAAATGCTTTAGCATCAGATAGCATCACACAACTAAAATAAGTTTTGAATTTATAGTCATATTGACAAAATCCTGTTTTATTTTCATCAATACCTATTATATAATGCGATTGTATTGCTAAAGTATAGATTAGGTGTATAGAATTTCAAAAATATTCAATTATTCACGATAATATCAGTTTGAACTATGTTTTACACGCATAAAATAGAGCTAAAAGCTATTCCAGTGGCAACAACTTTTGAGTTTACAGTCTGAGTGACAATCTGATGGTATATCTCGCGTCAAGGGGTTATATACAATGAATATTATTATATTATTATAATTATATACAATGAATGAATGCTATACAGTGAAAATGGCCTTAAAACCATTTTCACTGTATAGCATTTTGAAAAATGATTTATGTATAAAAATAGCTATTCCAGCGCTCTTCTCCACGCACAACACACAGGAAAAAGCATTATGATGTGTAATAAGTTTTGAATTCACAGTCAAAGTGACAAAATGTTGCTTTATTTTCATCAACACGAATTATATATTGAGATTCTATTGCTAAAGTATTGTTTAGATGCTTAAATTTTTGAAAAAATACAGTTATTCACGAAAGTATCAGTTTGAACAATGTTCTGCACGTCTACAACAGAGCAAAAAGCTATTCCTGTGCCAACAAGATTTGAATTTACAGTCAGAATGACAATCTGATGGGATGTCTCCCATCAAGGTGTGATATAAAATGACTTTCTACGCCTTAAAACATTTTCACTTAAAACTTTTTCCATTTTGAAAAAATATCGATAAATATATCAAAATAGCTGATTTATCGCTGTATTCCACCTATAAAACAGAGGTAACAGCTACATAGTCTGTAATAACTTTTGATTTTTCACTCAGATTCAAAACATAATGTTTCATATTCATCAACTCGTATTATATAATGAGATTCTATGGCTAAAATATAGTTTAGGTGGTTAAAATTTCGAAAATATGCAATTATTAACGAAAGTATCAGTTTGAACAATGTTTTGCACGTCTACAATAGAGCTAAAAGCTATTCCTGTGACGACAAGATTTGAATTTATAGTATATCTCCCTTCAAGATGTGATTATAAAATGACACTCTATGCCTTAAAAACATTGTCAGTGTATACAATTTTTAAAAACATCTATTTATTATGAAAATAGCGGTTTTAGCGCTGTTCTCCACGCACATCACATTGGCAAAACCTATATGATGTGTAGTAACTTTTAAATTTACAGTCGAATTCACGAAATGTTGGTTTATTTTCTTCAATACGTGTTACATAATGAGATTCTTTTCCTAAAGTATAGTTTAGTTGCATAGAATTTGGTAAATATTCAATTATTCACGAAAATATCAGTTTGAAGAATATTTTTTACGCCTAAAACAGAGCTAAGACCTATTCCTGCGCCAAAAAGATTTGAATTTACAGTCCGAATGACAATCTGATGGTAAATCTCCTATCAAGGCGTGATATAGAATGACTTTCTACGCCTTAGAAACATTTTCACTGTATACCATTTTGAAAAAATATCGATAAATATATCAAATTAGCTGATTTATCGCTGTATACCACCTATAAAACAGAGGTAACAGCTACATCTTGTGTAATAACTTTTGATTTTACTGTCAGATTGAAAACATAATGCTTTTTATTTTTCAACTCTCTGGCTAAAGTATGGTTCAGGTGATTACAATTTCGAAATTATTCATTTATTCACCAATATATCAGTTTCAACGCTGTTTTGCACGCGGAAAACAGAGCTGAAAGGTATTCTTGTGCCTAAACTTTTAAATTTACAGTCAGAGTGACAATGTGATGGTATATTTCCTATCAAGGCTTGATATAGAATGACACTCTATATGCCTTAAGAACATTGTCATCTATTTATTATGAAAATAGCAGCTTAGCTAAAACATCAAAACCTTCTCCTACTATAGTGTGCGTCAACTCAGTGTTCTGAGAATATTCATGCTCTAATGGTAATCTATAATTCTCAACTTCAACAGCATCTGGCCATATTGCTTTCCAGCAGGCATTGAGCGTTGAATGTTTAATCTGGGTCAGTCCAACATGCTTAACACAATCTAAGATTGTAAATTTCTTCCAAGCATCCGGAAGAGTAAAAGATCCATCATTCTCCATTTGTTCTAAAATATACCTGAAGGGTTGCTTGATATACAGTGCCTTGAAAGTCGAAATTATCCCTTGATCTAACGGCTGTAATAAGGAAGTTGTATTCTTTGGTAAAAAAAACAATTTTTACATTTTCGTGTTGTAAATCTTGAGGATGACCTGCTGTTTTATCAATTAATAGAAGGGCCTTGAAAGGCAATTCCCTTTGACATAAATAACTTTTGACATCTGGGACAAACAAATTATGAAACCATTCATTGAAAACCATGGCAGTGACCCACGCTTCCAATAAACGGGAAGGTTTTCCATTTAAAGGAATAACCTTTAAATGAGCATGGTGTAACAAATGGTTAATATGATCGCCTGAAGCGATGCTACAGAAAAGAACTGTTATGCGACTTTTCGCTGCCTTATGACCACTAGCTGATTTGTGAGCTTCAGCCAAATAGGTTCTTTCTGGCATTTTTTTCCAGAATAACCGGACTCGTCAGCATTGAAGACATGGTCAGGTGTGTAGGAGCTGGCGGCAGTCATTTCAGCAAATTTTGCTGGATATTGTTGTGCTGCATCCGAATCATCAGATGCTCTTTCACCTTTCAATCTTAGATTATGTAAAGAATGTCTTTGTTTAAATCTCTCGAACGAACCATGGCTTGCGGAAAAAGATACCTTCTTTTCATCTGGCGAAGTCGACGGTAACTGATTCTTAAGTGTTTCATAAATCTTTAAAGCCTTATTTGTAATGGCACTGGTATCAATTGGAACCCGCTTTTGAGTTTGGTCATCTAGCCATATCACTAATGACTTTTCCATATTTTCCATTGTAGCATCTCTTACATTTGAAATTATGCTAATACTCGTGCACACCAGCTGCTACACTCTAATGGAGTCTTCATTTTTTCTTATTGTCCTTATTGTGGCTTCATTCAAGGACTAAAATTTAGCAACATCTGTTACTCTATCTCTATTACGAAGACGATCTAATATTTTAATTTTTGTTTCTAAAGAAATAATTTTTCTTTTCATTTGATTTTTTTTAAAAATCTTTTGGCATTATAAAATTTTGCTGCTAAAATGAAAAAAATTTGCTGCTAAAATAAAAAAAATTTGCTGCTAAAATGAAAAAAATTTGCTGCTAAAATGATACTGCACTACTTCACATGAACCAGATAGCTTTATTATTGTGAAATACTACGGGGATTCCCCGTGTTGTAAAATATAGGGGAATCCCCGTCCCCGTTGTTGCCAGTGTTCCCAAATGAATGAGATTAAAAAATGACTTGAAATATATATGCAGCCGAATATACATTTTTACCTGTTTTTTGAAATCCGTTATTTTATCAACCGTGTAAAACCGAAATCGTGTAAATCAAGTACCGTGTAAATAGGGGGATGTGTATTCACCAAAATATCAGATTGAGTGCTCTTTTACACGCTTTAAACAAAGGTAAAAGCTATTCCTGTGCGAACAACTTTTGTATTTACAGTCCGAGGTACAATCTGATGTATATCTCCCATTAAGGTGTGATGTAGAATGACTTTCTTTGCTTAAAAATTTTTTCACTGTATAGTTTTTGAAAAAAAATCGCTTTATGTATGAAAATAGCCGTTTTTAAATACGCTGTTTTCAACGCGAAAATCAGAGCTGAAAGTTATTCCTGTGCCAACGACTTTTGAATTTACAGTCAGAGTGACAATCTGATGACATATTTCCTATTGAGGCGTTATATAGAATGACTTTCTATGCCTTCAAAACATTTTCCCTGTATAGCATTTTGACAAAAAATTGTATATGTATCAAAATAGCTTTTTTACCGCTGTTTTCCACCTATAAAACACCGGTAAAAGTTATATCGTGTGTAATGACTTTCGAATTTACAGTGAAATTGACAACATAATGCTTGATAGTCATCAACTTGTATTATATAATGAGATTCTATAGCTAAAGTACAGTTTTGGTGGATACAATTTCGAAAATATCGAATTATTCTTGAAAATATCAGTTTGAACCCCTTTTTACACGCCCAAATAAAAATATGGAAAAGGCATTAGTGATATGCCAAATATGCCAATATATGGAAAAGGCATTAGTGATATGTCTAGAAGACCAAACTCAAAAGTGGGTTCCCATTGATACCAGTGCCATTACAAATAAGGATTTAAAGATTTATGAAACACTTAAGAATCATTTACCGTCGACTTCGTCAGATGAAAAGAAAGTATCTTTTTCCGTAAGCCGTGGTTGGTTCGAGAGATTTAAACAAAGACATTCTTTACATAATCTAAGATTGAAAGGTGAAAGAGCATCTGTTGATTCGGATGCAGCACAAGAATATCCAGCAAAATTTGCTGAAATCATTGCCGCCAACTCCTACACTCCTGACCAGGTCTTCAATGCTGACGATTCCGGGTTATTCTGGAAAAAAATGCCAGAAACAACCTATTTGACTAGAGCTCACAAATCAGCTAGTGATCATAAGGCAGCGAAAAGTCGTACAACAGTTCTTTTCGGTAGCAACGCTTCAGGCGATCATATAATGAAACCATTGGTTATTAACAAATCGAAAACACCACGCTCATTTAAAGGAATAAACATGAAAAACCTTCCCGTTTATTGGATGGCTAATAAGAAAGGTTTACAACACGAAAATGTACAAATTGTTTATTACAGCCTTTAGATCAAGGGATAATTTCGACTTTCAAGGCATTGTATATCAAGAGAACCTTCAGGTATATTTTAGAACAAATGGAGAATGACGGATCTCTTACTCTTATGGATGCTTGGAAGATATTCACAATCTTAGATTGTGTTAAGCATGTTGGACTGTCATATACCCAGATTAAACAATCAATGCTCAATGATTCATGAAAGAAATAAACGTGATGAAGACAATGATCCTGATGAAGAGTAATCTGAACCAGTTGCGTTCACAGCAAGAGTCATCAGCGTAGGACTTGAATTGGGGAGAAAATTGGGTAATCATTTTTTAGAAAATGACCCGAATGTTGAACGAGCTCTACGATTCCAGCGGGATATTAGTAAGTGCTTAAATCAATATGAGGAGATCTATAAAGATTAAACAAAAAAGCCTAACAATTGTTAATTACGGATTTAATTACAAAGTCTCGTCGATCTGAGATTGTCTCTAATTCATCAACCATTGAACCAGAATCGCATCAAGAACTATCGAGTATTGAAAGTGACATCATACCAATCAGGAAGTAAAGACTGATAGTCTATGAAAGTGATGACAGTAATTAAACTTATTGTTAATTTCTTCAAGGATCTTATATTTTTTGTTCCTAATCTAAAATGAATTAAATATGTACTTATATTACATATATATATATTTGTTATTTTATGAATGAAGTGTAATTTTAAGTTTTTGAAGATGTCTTGCTTTTGTTTTATGTAAATAAATGACTAAATTATGCACATTTTAGTGTTTTTTTTCGTTTTACACGGTTTTACATAGCAAAATCCAAGATTTAGAATTACACGGTTTTGTGCGGAACCTATCTTCAGTGTAAATCGAGGGATAGCTGTATTTGGATATTTTCGAAATTGTATTCAACTAAACTAGAGAGTCATTTCGAAATTGTATTCAACTAAACTAGAGAGTCACTAAACTAGATTAGCCATAGAATCTCATTATATAATACGAGTTGATGAATATGAAGCATTATATTCATATTACCAAATCTGACAGTAAATTCAAGAGTTATTTCGCACTATATAGCATTTACCTGTGTTTTTTAGGTGGAAAACAGCGGTAAAACAGCTGTTTTGATATATAAATCGATTTTTTTCAAAATTGTATTCAGTGAAAATGTTTTTAAAGAATAGAATGTCATTCTATATCACGCGTTGATGGAAATAAAGCATCATATTGTCACTCTGACTGTCATTCAAAAGTTGTTTGCCCCCAGGAATAGCTTTTCCCTCTGTTTTAGGCGTGTAAAACAGCGTTCAAATTGATATTTTCCTGAATAATTCGATATTTTCAAAATTGTATGCACTTTAACTGTACTTTAGCTTTAGAATCTCGTTACATACGTTGATGGATATATAGCATTAGGTTTTCAATCTCACAAGAAATTCAAAAGTTATTACCTACGATATAGCTTTTAGCTGTGTTTGACATATGGAAAACAGCGGTAAAACTGCAATTTTAATACTTAAATCGATTTTTTTCAAATATCTATGCAGTGAAAATATCTTTAAACCTTAGAATGTCATTCTATATCACGCGTTGATGGAAATAAAGCATCGTATTGTCACTCTGACTGTAAATTCAAAAGAAATTGGCACAGGAAAAGCGCTTTGCTCTGTTTTAAGCGTGTAACAAAGAGTTCAAACTGATATTTTCAATATTTTCGAAGTTTTATGCAACTGAATTGTACTTTAGCCATAGAATCGCATTAATATACTACGAGTTCATGAGAATAAATCATTAGATTGTGAATCTGACGGTAAATTGAAATGTTATTACACACGATATAGCTTTTACCTATGTTTTGTGCGTAGAGAACAACGCTAAAACAGCTATTTTGATATATAAATCGATTTTTTTCAAAATACCATGCAGTGAAAATGTTTTTAAAGCATAGAATGTCATTCTATATCACGCGTTGATGGAAATAAAGCATCATATTGTCACTCTGACTGTCATTCAAAAGTTCTGTTTTCCCTCTGTTTTAGGCGTGTAAAACAGCGTTCAAATTGATATTTTCCTGAATAATTCGATATTTTCAAAATTGTATGCACCTAAACTGTACTTTAGCCATAGAATCTCATTATATAATACGAGTTGATGAATATGAAGAATTAAGTTGTCAATCTGACGGTAAATTCAATCCATTCCATCAAGGCGTGATATAGCTGTAACTTATGTTTTAAAGGTGAAAAACAGCAATAAAACAGCTGTATTGACACATAAATCGATATTTTTCAAAATGCTATATAGTGAAAATGTTTTTAAGGTATAGAAAGTCATTCTATATCACGCCTTGATGGGAAATATAACATCAGATTGTCACTCTGACTGTAAATTCAAAAGTTGTTGGCACAGGAATAGCTTTCACCTCTGTTTTAGGCGTTGAAAACAGCACTCCAACTGTTATTTTGGTGAATGAATGAATATTTTCCAAATTGTAATGGTAGCTAGGCAGTCACTGGAAGCAGAGCTATGCACCAATCCCCTGTGATGATGAATAGAACTGGCCAGGCCTAGCACTTAATGTCTGACTCCACCTTCTCGTAGTGCAGACCATTAGTACCTTTCAAAAGAGATACTCTCTTGTGGCAATGAAAGAAACGGGAGGGCTGCCAGATTAGTGTGGCCTACTGATCTGGAAAACTATGGCTACATTTCTTTTTTTTTCTACCCTGCTGAGGAGTGGTCAACCACGCGGGTTCCTGGTGCTGACCATATAAACCCACTGGACTGGACAGATATATGGCTCTGAGCTTGATTATGGATCCTGATTTTGCTGCACTGGGCTTTTGTGGAGGGAAAATCTTCCGCTGTGTTTGCTGTTTGTTTGTGGGTTGAGAGCCCCAAGTGAATAGATTCACAGGATATGTTTATCAGCTGTTGGATTTTCCTTAGCAGAGGTCAACGCAGGCACCTGAACTCTTTGCTTCTATTGGCATCGTCAAATTCTACATTGGAGGAAGTCTTCCATTGTAGATGGCTTCAGCCTTTAGTGGTGGGGGAACGGGTCTTTGCTCCATGTCTGCGATTAGGGGGCTGTTTGATATTCTCAGCATTCCATTTTCCTCAGCAAACATAGTTTCCATAAACATCCCAGTAACCATTTTCTCTCCATAGGTAGTTGAAATGTGGGGACTCCGCACAGAGCTTTTGTTCTTGATGTCCTCACACAGGAATTCCACCATTATAATTTAGATATTCTCGGCTTGCAAGAGACCAGATGGACAGATAAAGGTCAGATTCTTAAAAATAATCTTAAATTTCTCTTTTCTGGGAGGGACGACAATAAGCATCACCAAGGCGTGGGTCTGCTTCTTAGCAGACACGCTAGTGACGTTCTTCTAGGATATGAATGCATTATGAAAGGTTTCTTACAGCAAAATTTCAGACAAGCGTTAAAGACCTGAATGTTATCTGCTGTTATGCCCCCACTGAGGATGCCGATGAGTATGAGAAGGATAGGTTTTATGAACAACTTCAGGATATTTTGAATTCTGTCAAGAAAGGAGATATTACCCTTGTTCTTGGTGACTCCAATGCCAAAGTTGGTACTGACTCTGACCTTTTGGGAGGAGTAATAGGCCCTTTTGGTATTGGTAGCTGCAATGGCAATGGGCAGCGTCTCCTGCAGGTAAGTAAACTCAATGGATTCAGAATAACTAACACTTATTACAAACACCGCGACATACATAAGTACACATGGGTTTCACCCGATGGGCTGCATAAGACTATGATTGATTATATATTAATTAACAGCAAATGGGCTAGTTCTGTTAGGAATATCAGATCATATAGGGGAGCTGAAATTGGATCTGACCATTACCTTGTTAAAAGTGTTTTGCAATTTAACGTAAAAAGTGTTATGCTAGGGTTAAAAAATTTGCTTTTAATACTGAAGCTCTGAAAGATCCAGTTATAGCCAAAGCTTACCAAGATAGGTTACTTAGTCATTATGACAATCATGGTATGCTTACTACTGAAGTTGAGGAAGAATGGGATCATTTTAAACAGGCTTTTTTGGACACTAACAGTACACTTTTAGGACAAAAGGAGGAGAAGAGACAGAATTATCTGAGTGATAAGGCACTTGAGCTTATTTCGGAAAGAAAGAACTGCAGGAATGTCCTTAATCAATACCCTACTAGTCCTAATAGGAAGCATTACATAGAACTTAATAAACGTGTAAAAAGATCAGTTAGCTGCTGATAAGAATCTTTTGCTTGATGGTTTGGCTGACAAAGCGGAGGAAGCAGTTAGACAGCACAACAGCAGAGAGCTGTACCAGTTCATGTTTTATGTGGTAGAAAACGTATAGGTATACAGGGATTGAAGGATAAACAAGGTAAGGTTATAGAAGGTGAGTATTCTGTCATGGCTAGGTGGGCTGAGCATTACAGTGATAATCTAAACAATGCGGTTAGTTCTATTCCCATTGTTTGCAATGATGATAGATGCATTGGTGGCTTTAATGTTGGCCCTATAACATAATCTGAAGTTATTTTGGCTGTTTCTAAACTTAAACTTCATAAATCCCCAGGGGTAGATGAAATTACTACAAGAAATGCTTAGAGCTGGGAATGTTTCGGTTACCACTTGAATGACTAAAATTCTGAATATCTTTTATGATAAAGGCATGGTTCCTAAAAATTTTAACAGAGCTATTCTTATCCCTATTTTCAAAAAAGGTGATCGCAGTTCTTGTGATAACTGTAGGGGTATCAGCGTACTCTCTGTTCCAGATAAAGTACTTTCCATGATTGTGCTTAATAGAATTAAAAATCTGGTTGACAGTCAATTGCGTGATGAGCAATGTGGATTCAGAAGTGGTAGGGGATGTGTTGATGAGATATTTTCACTTAGGCAGATTCTTGAGATATATTTTAGGTTCAGAAACCTTTTGTTGCTAGCTTTGTTGATTTCAAAAAGGCTTTCGACTCTGTTGATCGTCATAATTTGTGGTTGATTCTGAGATCATATGGTATACCAGACAGGTTAGTTAACGTAATGAAAGCTCTCTATAATAACACTGAGTCGTGTGTGAGAGTTGGTAAGGCTTGTAGCAATTGGTTTACCATTACTTCTGGTGTTCGACAAGGTGCATTTTGTCTCCTTTTCTCTTTAGCTTGGTTATTGATTATGTTATGCGAAATTCACTTCAAGGGAAAGATTTTGGCCTTAAATGGGCTGGAGATACGAAAATTTCTGATTTAGATTATGCTGATGATTTAGCCCTTTTGGCAAGTGATGTTGATGAGATGAACTCTTTCATTCGAGCTGTTGATGAGACTAAGTAATAGAGTAGGGTTGGTTATAAACAGAGAGAAAACTAAAGTGATGAAAATTGGTCAGGCAGGCTGTGATTCAGTTAATCTGAATGGTTGCAGTCTTGAGCAGGTGTCACAGTTTAATTATCTTGGGAGCTATGTAACAGATAATGGTGATGTGCGGCATGAAATTAACAGACGAATAGGGATTGCTGCCGGTACTTTTAAGAACCTATGGAGATTGTGGAGAAATAGGCGTATACACCTAAAGACTAAAACTAGAGTGTATAATAGTTTGGTTCTTTCTAGGGTTAGTTATGGTAGTGAAACTTGGACACTTTGTAAACAAGATAACAGGAAACTAGATGCTTTTGATTCCAGATGCTTACGCAGTATCTTGGGCATTAGGTCGTTCAACTTTCTAACTAATGATTGGTTAACTAATAATTAGGCAAAGGAGTTTGCAACCTCCTTTAAGCAGCATATTGTGCAGAGAGAGACTCCGTTGGTTTGGCCATGTTGCCCGTATGAATAATTATAGATTGGCGAATAGGGTTATGAACAGTGTGCCTAAAGGCCTCAGAAAGAAGGGGAGAACTAGGATGCGGTGGGCAGACAATGTTAAACATGACCTTGTTAGAATTGGTGTGCAGTGGCCAGATGCAGTAGATGTAGCTCAGGATATACTTGCTTGAACTAAATTGCACGGTCTGGTTGGACCTCCGTAGCCCATGGCTGCTTGAGGATGATGATGTTGATTAGTGATTACAGGAATTAAAGATGACATAAGTTCTCTTGATATTCGAAAAGTAACTTCATTTTTTATTGTTTATTGGGAGAGCATATCACTGGAAAATTTATGTCGTTTAGACGTCTGCTTTTATTTCCTAAAAACTGAACTCAACAAAGAAAAATTCTTGAAATCAATGACTTATTATCTGTACCAACAAAAACTGAATTTACCAAATTCATAAAATCTTCTTTAGGAACAATCATTGGTGTACCTGTTAACATAAATGATGATGAGTTACTTGATATTTTATCCGACCACAAGGTATTAAGTCTTCGCTGAATGATTCATTTTGACAAACAAGCTATTTCTAGAAAAGATTCTAACGGCGCAAGAACACATAAAGTAGTTCTTGAATTTGAGGGCGAGAACTTGCCTCTTAATGTGTATTCCAACTTTAACAGACATAATATCAAAAGTTACACTATACCCCCAAAATCTATGTCCACGCTGTTATAATTTCAGACATGCAGTTTCAACTTGCAAAGGGCGACAAACTTGTAAACGCTGTGGTGGTAAACACAAACCAAAGACAGTGTACTTCCAAGACTCTTAGATGCCCAAACTGTTCAGGATCGCATCCAGCGACCTGGGCTGGTTATGTCATTCGGATAATAACCTGTAAAGCAAGAGAAATTCAGTTAGCTCAAGGAATTAACTTCCAAGCAAAGAAGCATTTATTAAAGCAAAAATTCAGTTAGCTCAAGGAATTAACTTCCAAGCAAAGAAGCATTCATTTAAGAAAAAATTAAGATAAATGTTCTTAAAGGGTTTAGAAATACTGAAACTTTTGTCCTCAATGACGATCAAACTGAGGAAAAATCTGCAGATTACACTAAGATTCAAACTCATGCTTATGAGGACCATAGAGAGAGAGCTTCGTCGATAAATTCCAAACGGACCTGACAGAGAACTATCCTGCAATACCATCTACTTCAAATGACTTTCCGCTAAAGGACATTTCTGAAACTCAACAAAAGAAAGGCACAGGCTATGCTTGTATAGTTAAAAAAAATTTTTCAGGAGCAAAGAATTCAAGTAAAAACATTTAAAAAAAATCTATTAATGCAAAAGCTTCAACTTCAAGTCGAACCGAAACTACTGATATAATTCGACAAAGAATATGGATTCTAAAGGCCAAATTATCGGACTACTAATCAAACTTTTGGACTACTTACTTCCTAGTGGACCGAAATTAAACTTAATTAAAGACATTCTACTATCATATCTACATTGCAGTCCATGGACAATAGAGCGATCATTCTACAATGGAACTGTAGAAGTTTATTAAATAAGAAACATTATCTCAATCACCTAATCAAATCAAAAAATATTTAAATTATGTGTCTACAGGAAACTCAAACAAACAAGGTACCAAAATTTAGTAATTTCATAGCACATAAATAAAAAAATAGTGAAAATACCAGGGGAATATTAACTTATATACATTGAAACCAACCTCAAAACAAAATAAATATAGACATAGTACATAATAAATTAGAAGTAATTATTATACTAACTAAAATTAATATAACTACTTATATCATGAATATCTACAATGCTGGAGTATGCATAAAATATAATCAATATTTAAAACTAATTGAAAACTTAAATGATGAAATAATAATATGTGGTGATTTAAACACACATAATAGAATGTGGTTCTCATAGAGAAATGAACATAAAAGCACCCACTTGGTAAAATCCATTGAAAATAATAATTTAATAATTTCAAATAATAAACACAAAACACTGTAATTGATTTATCCATTTGCTCTAATAAAATCGTAAAAGAAATACAATGGCACATATTAGAAAACAATTATGATAGTGATCATTTACCTATCTTTATTTATTTTAAAAATTATAAAAGCACAAAACCTAATATAAAAATAACAAATTGAAAGAACTTCAAACAAGACATTCAAAATAAGAAATTAATAAATGATAAATGTGGTTATATAGAATTAACAGAATTTTTAAATAGCAAAAAAAAAATACTATCACTATTACTAAAAATATACCCAAAAATAATATATACACAATATTTGTAAATAAATTAATAGAAGTAAAATATTTATTAGAAAGGAAAATGAACAGGAAAAAAACATTTAAAGATGCCCAAAACTTTAACAGAATAAATAAAGCTATCTCAAAAAAAAATAAAAAATTTAGAGAAACTTAATTGGAGAAAATTCACCGAATGCTTAACACCTCATACAACCACATCAAAACTGCGGAAAATTTATAAAATATTATACACTAATACTACCCCAAACAATCCAGTTCAAACATATGCAATTAAGAAAAATAAAACATTAAAAGAAACAACATAAGACAGCACAATTTTACATTAATTCAGAATTCAAATATGACAATAAAATAGAGAAAATTGTTAAAAATTCAAATATCTTTCACAAATTTTTTCATTGTAACTCAACTAATTATTTCGACCTTTCCTTTACATTTCACGAATTGAAAATTGTTCTAAAAACTCTCAAACAAAATACCACACCAGGCCCTGACGAAATTATTAATAAACTGCTTAAGAATTTAACACATAAAATGGTTAACTAAACTTTTAGAAGACTTCAATACGTTTTGGTCTCAAAAATGCTACCCTGAATCATGGCTAGACAATTTTATGATATTCACAAAAAATGAACATAAACCTGCTGATGATCTAAAATCGTATCGACCCATTTGTCTTAGCTCAAATATGCTCAAACTGTTTGAAAAGTTAGACTTAACTGGCATTTTGAAAACCATAACTTATTTGATTTTAACTTCTTTGGTTTTAGACTAGGATCCTCCACTAAGGATTTATTATTGAATCTTATCTCAGACACTGAATTTGCAATTAAAATGGTTTTTTCCTTGTTGCAATTGTACTAGATTCAGAAAACGCTTTTGATACAATCTCACACCAAGGATTATTAGCTAAAATTAGAAAATTTAAAATTTATGGCAAAATGTATCACTTTTTCTCTCATATAATACAAAATAAAAACTTCAGAGTTAAAATTGCAAATAACGTCTCAAATAAATATGAACTTAGAAATGGAATAATTCAAGGAGACATACTTTCTCTAATATTCTTAAATATATATCTAAATGACATCTCAGAAATTTTTTCCTCAGAAATATTCATATATTTCATAGACTACATATGCAGATGACCTTATCTTCTGGACCATTCACACAGAACTTAATAATAAACTCAAAAATACAAAATACTCTTAATAAATTAGCCTTATTTGTAATTAGCCTTATTTGTAATGGCACTGCTATCAATTGAAACCCGCTTTTGAGTTTGGTCTTCTAATGCCTTTTCCATATTTTCCTTTGTAACATCTCTTACATACGAAATTGTGCAAGATCCAGCTGCTACACTTTTTCTAATGGAGTCTTCATTTTTTCTTATTGTCCTTATTGTGGATTCATTCATGGACTAAAATTTAGCAACATCTGTTACTCTATTTCTACTACGAAGACAATCTAATATTTTAATTTTTGTTTCTAAAGAAACAATATTTCTTCTCATTTGATTTTTTTAAAAATCTTTTGGCATTGTAAAATTTGGCTGCTAAAATGAAAAAAATTTTGGTGCTAAAATGATACTGCACTACTTCACATGAACCAGATAACTTTATTATTGTGAAATACTACGGGGATTTCCGTGTTGTAAAATATAGGGGAATCCCTGTCCCCGTTGTTGCCAGTGTTCCCAAAGGAATGAGATTAAAAAATGACTTGATATATGGAGCCAAATATACATTTTTACCTGTTTTTTGAAATCCGTTATTTTATCAACCCTGTAAAACCGAAATCGTGTAAAACAAGTACCGTGTAAATCGGGGGATAACTGTATTCACCAAAATATCAGATTGAGTGCTCTTTTACACGCTTTAAACAAAGGTAGAAGTTATACCTGTGCTAACAACTTTTGAATTTACAGTCCGAGTGACAATCTGATTGTATAATATTCAAATTAATATGTGATATAGAATGACTTTCTATGCCTTTTTGAAAAAAAATCGATTTGTGTATGAAAATAGCCATTTTAGCGCTTTTTTCCACGCACATTACATATAGGTAAAAGCTATATCATGTTTAATGATTTTTGAATTTATAATCAAATTGACAACATAATGCGTTATATTCATCAAATCGTATTATATAATGAGATTTTATTGTTAAAGTATAACGCTGTTTTCAACGCGAAAAACAGAGCTGAAAGTTATTCCTGTGCCAACAACTTTTGAATTTACAGTTAGAGTGACAATCTCATGGTATATTTCCTATCGAGGTGTTATATAGAATGGCTTTCTATGCCTTCAAAACATTTTCCCTGTATAGCATTTTGTTGAAAAATGATATATCTATCAAAATAGCTTTTTTACCGCTGTGTTCCACCAATAAAACACCGGTAAAAATTATATCGTGTGTAATGACTTTCGAATTTACAGTCACATTGACAACATAATGCTTGATAGTCATCAACTTGTATTATATAATGATATTCTATGGCTAAAGTACAGTTTTGGTAGACACAATTTCGAAAATATCGAATTATTCTTGAAAATATCAGTTTGAACGCTATTTTACACTCCTAAAACATATCTAAAAGCAATTCCTGTGCCAACAATTTTTGAATTTACAGTCAGTTGACAATCTGATGCTTTATTTCCCATTAAGGCGTAATATACAATGTCTTTGTATGCCTTAAAAACATTTTCATTGTATAACATTTTGAAGAAAATCGATTTATGTTTCAAAATAACTGTTTTACCGCTGTTTTCCACCTATAAAACACAGGTAACCGCTACATCGTGTGTAATAACTTTTGAATTTACAGTCAGATTACGAACATAATGCTTTATATTAAATCAACTCGTATTATGCAATGAGAATCTATGGCTAAAGTAGAGTTTAGGGGTATTTCAATTTCGAAATTTATATATTATACAATTTCGAAAATATCGAATTATTCAGGAAAATATCAGTTTGAACGCTGTTTTACACGTCTAAAACAGCGCTAAAAGCTATTCCTATTCCAACAACTTTTGAATTGACAGTTAGAGTGTTAAATGATTGTTTATTTCCCATCAAGGCGTGATATACAGTGGCTTCCTATGCCTTAAAAACATGGTCACTGTATAGAATTTTGTAAAAAATCGAATTATATATCAAAATAGCTATCTTATCGCTGTGTCATATTGTGTGAAATAACTTTTAAATTTACAGTCAGATTGACGAACTAATATTCCATATTCATCAACTCGTAGTATATCATTTAGGTACAAACAACTTTTGAATTTACGGTCACAGTGACGATCTCATGGTTTATTAACCATCAACGTGTGATAGAGAATGACTTTCTATCAGTCGAAATCATTTTTACAACATTAAAATTTTGAAAAAAATCGATTTATATATGAAAATAACTATTTTATTTCTGTTTCTCACCTATAAAATACAAGTAACAGCTACATCGTGTGTAATAAATTTTGATTTTACACTCAGATTATATTCATGAACTCGTATTATATAATGAGATTCTATGGCTAAAGTATGCTTACAATTTCGAAAACATTCACTTATTCACCAAATATCAGTTTGAACGCTGTTTTGCACACCTAAAATAGAGCTAACAGCTATTCCTGTGCCAACACTTTTGAATTAACAGTCAGTGTGACAATCTGATGGTATATTTCCTATCAACGCGTGATATAGAATGACTTTCTATGCCTTAAAAACATTATCACTGTAAAGCACTTTGAAAAAAAAATCGATTTATGTATCAAAATAGCTGTTTCACCGCTGTTTTCCACCTATGAAACCATGATAACAGCTATATCATGTGTAATATCTTTTGAATTTACAGTCAGATTGACAACCTAATGCTTTATAATCATTAACTCGTATTATATAATAAGATTCTATGGCTAAAGTGTAATTCAGCTGCATTAAATTTCGAAACTATAGAATTATACCGGAAAATATTAGTTTGAACGCTGTTTTACACGCCTAAAACAAAGAAAAGAGCAATTCCTCTGCGAACAACTTTTCAATTTTTAGTCAGAGTGACAATCTGATGGTATATTTCCTATCACGGCGTGATATGGAATGACTTTGTATGCCTTAAAAACATTTTCACTGTATAGCATTTTGATAAAAAATCGATTTATGCATGAAAATAGCTGTTTTCCCGCTGTTTTCCACCTATATAACACAGGTAATAGCTATATGGTGTGTAAGAACTGTTGAATTTACAGTCAGATTGACAATCTAATGCTTTATATTCATGAGCTCGTATTATATAATCAGATTCTATGGCTAAAGTATAGTTTACGTGCATGAAATTTGGAAAATATTCAAATATTCACCAATATATTAGTTGAACGCTGTTTTGCACGACTAAATCAGAGCTAAAAGCTATTCCTGTGGCAACAACATTTGAATTTACAGGCAGGGTGACAATCGGATGATTTATTTCCATCAACGCGTGATATAGAATGACAGTCTATGCCTTAAAAATATTGTCAGTGTATAGAATTTTGAGAAACATCTATTTATGTATGAAAATAGCAGTTTTAGCGCTGTTTTCCACGCATATCACACAGGTAAAAGTTGTATGATGTTTAATAAGTTTTCAATTTAGTCATATTGAAAAAATGTTTTATTTTCATCAACACGTATTATATGAGTTTCTAAGGCTAAAGTTTATTACGTGCTTGCAAATTTCGAAAGCATTCATTTGTTCACCGAAATATCATTTTGAACGCTGTTTTACACGCTTAATCAGCTTGAACAATATTTTACACGTTTAAAACAGAGCTTGAAGCTATTCCTGTGCCAACAACTTTTGAATTTACAGTCAGAGTGAGAATCTTAAGGTATAGTTCCTATTAAGGCGTGATGTAGAATGATTTTGTATGCCTTAAAAACATTTTCATGCATAGCATTTTTAAAAAAATCGATTTATGTATCAAAATAGCTGTTTTACCGCTCTTTTCCATCTATAAAGAGCAGGAAAAAGCTATATCATGTGTAATAACTTTTGTATTTACAATGAGATTGGCAATCTAATTGTAATATCTTTTGTATGTAATAATTCTATGTTCTCTAATAATATGTAATAAATTCTACGCGTAATGTATAGCTTAGGTGCATACAATTTCGAAAATACCTGATTATTCACGAAAATATCAGTTTGAACGCTGTTTTACACGCCTAAAACGCAGTTAAAAGCAACACGTATGCCAATAACTTTTGAATTTACAGGCAAGGTGACAACAAAAGATTTGTTTCCATCAAGGCGTGATATAGAATGACTTTCTATGCCTTAAAAACAATTCCACTGTATAGCATTTTGAAAAACATCTATTTATATATGAAAATAGCTCTTTTAGCGCTGTTCTACACGTACATCACATAGGGAAAAGTTATATGATGTGTAATAACTTTTAAATTTACAGTCAAATTGACAAAATGTTGTTTTATTTTCATCAACTCGTATTACATAATGAGATTCTCTGGCTGAAGTATAGATTAGGTGCTCACAATTTCGAAAATATTCATTTATTCACCAAAATATCAGTTTGAATGCTGTTTTGCACGCTTAAAACAGAGCTGAAAGCAGTTCCTATGCCAACAACTTTTGAATTTACAGTCAGAGTGATAATCTGATCGTACATTTCCTATCAAGGCGTGGTATAGAATGACTTTCTATGGCTTCAAAACGTTTTTACCGTATCATCATCATCATCCTCCTCCTCAAGCAGCCATGGGCTACGGAAGTCCAACCAGACCGTGCAATTTAGTTCTCCAGAAGCAAGTCTATCCTGAGCTACATCTACTGCATCTGGCCACTGCACACCAATTCTAACAAGGTCCTGTTTGACATTGTCTGCCCACCGCATCCTAGGTCTCCCCTTCTTTCTGAGGCCCTTACGCACACTATTCATAACCCTATTCGCTAATCTATAATTATTCATACGGGCAACATAGCCAAACCAACGGAGTCTCTCTCTGCATAATATGCTGCTTAAAGGAGGTTGCCGACTCCTTTGCCTAACCTCATCATTAGTTACAAAGTTAAACCACCTAATGCCCAAGATACTGCGTAAGCATCTGGAATCAAAAGCATCTAGTTTCTTGTTATCTTGTTTACAAAGTGTCCAAGTTTCACTACCATAACTAACCCTAGAAAGAACCAAACTATTATACAGCCTAAATCGATTTATGTATCAAAATAGCTGCCACTGTTATCCATCTATAAAACACAGGTGAAAGCTGCATCTTGTGTAATAACAACCTATTGCTTGATATTCATCAATATATGAGATTCTATTGCCAAGGTATAGTTTAGGTGCATAGAATTTCGAAAACATTCCATTATTCACAAATATACTAGTTGAACGCTGTTTTGAAACACAGGTGAAAGTGTTGTTTTCAAACAAGGTGACAGCTGTATTTTGTGTAATAACAAACTATTGCTTCATATTCATCGACTTGTAATATATAATGAGATTCTATGGCCAAGGTAGAATTTCGAAAATATTCCATTATTCACAAATATACTAGTTGAACGCTGTTTTGCACGCCTAAAACAGAACTAAAAGCTGTTCCTGTGCCAACAACTTTTAAATTTACAGGCAGAGTGACAATTTATTTTCGTCAAGGCGTGATATATAATGACATACTATGCTTTAAAACACTGTCATTCTATAGAAGTTTGAAAAACATTTATTTATGTATGAAAATAGCAGTTTTAGCGCTGTTTTCCACGGACATCACATATGTAAAAGCTATATGATGTGTAATAATTTTTGAATTAACAGTCAAAGTTACAAAATGTTGCTTTATTTTCAACACGTATTATACAATGAGATACTATTCCTAAAGTATAGTTTAGATAATATCAATTTGAACAATGTTTGACACGCCTGAAACAGAGCTAAAACTATTCCTCGACATCAACTTTTGAATTTACAGTCCTGGTGACAATCTCATATCAAGGCGTGATACAGAATGACTTCGAAAAAAAACAAAACAAAACCTCGAAAACATTTTTACTGTGTACCATTTTCAAAAAAAAATCGATTTATGTACCAAAAGTATTATTTTCCCGGTGTTTTCGACCTATAAAACACAGGTAACATCTGCATCGTGTGTAATAACTTTTGATTTTCATCTCAGATTGACAACGTAATGCTTAATATTCATCAACTCGTATTATATAATGAGAATCTATGGCTAAAGTATAGTTTCGGTGCTTAGAATTTCGAAAATATTCATTTGTTCACCAAAATAGTTTGAACGCTGTTTTGCACGCGTAAAACAGAGCTGAAAACAACTTTTTAAGTTAGAGTCAGAGTGACAATATGATGGTATATTTCGTATCAAGGCGTCATATTGAATATCATTCTGCAATACAACATTTTCAGTCTGTAGCATTTTGAAAAACATCTATTGATGTATGAAAATAGCGGTTTTATCGCTGTTCTCCTCGCACATCACATAGGTAAAAGATATATAATAAGGTGTAAATTTACAGTGAAATTGACAAAATGTTGCTTTATTTTCATGACCACGTGTTACATAATGATATTCTATTGCTAAAGTATAGTTTAGTTGCATAGAATTTGCAAAACATTCAATTATGCACGAAAATATCAGTTTGAACATTTTATACTCCTAAAACAGAGCTGAAAGCTACTCCTGTGCCAACAACATTTTAATTTAGAATCAGTGTGACAATATGATGGTATATTTCTTATCAAGGCGTCATATTGAATATCTTTCTGTCTTAGAACATTTTCACTCTATAGCATTTTGAAAAACATCTATTGATGTAAGAAAATAGCGGTTTTATCGCTGCTCTCCACGCACATCACATAGGTAAAAGCTATATGATATATAATAATGATTGAATTTACAGTGAAATTGAGAAAATTCTCATCAACTCGTATTATATAATCAGATTCTATGGCTGAGGTATAGTTTAGGTGCATAGAATTTCGAAAATATTCAATTATTCACCAGTACATGTGTTGAACGCTGTTTTGCAAGACAAATTGAATTTACACGCAGAGTGACAATCGGATGATTTATTTCTATGAACGCGTGATATGGAGTGACACTCTATGCCTTAAAAATATTGTCAGTGCATAGAATTTTGAAAAACATCTATTTATGTATGAAACTGGCAGTTTTAGCGCTGTTTTCCTTGCATATCACATAGTAAACGCTGTGTGATAACTTTTAAATTTTTTCAGTCATATTCACAAAATGTTGTTTTATTTTCATCAACACGTATTACATAATGAGATTCTAAAGCTAAAGTATATTAGGTGCTTACAATTTCGAAAATATTCATTTGTTCGCCGAAATGTCATTTTGAACGATGTTTTACACGCGTAAACAGTTTGAACAATGTTTGAAACGTCTGAAACAGAACTAAAAAAAGTCTGAAACAGTGTTGAAACAGTGCTTACAATTTCGAAAATATTCATTTATTCATCAAAATATCAGTTTCAACGCTGTTTTTTTGCACGCGTCAATATACCATGCAATTTTGCATGGTATATTTCCTATCAAGGTATGATAGAGAATGACACTCTATATGCCTTAAAAACATTGTCAGTGTATAGAGTTTTCATGAACACGTGTTACGTACATGAACACGTGTTAGATTATAGAAAATATTGAATCATCCACGAAAATATCAATTTGAACAATATATTATACGCCTAGGACAGACCTAAAAGCTATTCCTTCGACATTTCAATATACAGTCCGAATGATAATCTGATGATAATCTGCCATCAAGACATGATATAGAATGACTGTCTATGCCTTAAAATCATTTTCACAGTATACCATTTTGAAAAAAATCGAGGAATATATCAAAATACCTGTTTTACCGCTGTATTCCACTATAAGACAGAGGTAACAGCTACATCGTGTGTAATATCTTTTGATTTTACTGTCAGATTGAAAACATAAAGCTTTTCCTTTATTAACTCGTATTATTATAATGAGATTCTCTGGCTAAAGTATGGGTCAGGTGATTTCAATTTCGAAAATATTCATTTATTCATCAAAATAACAGTTTCAACGCTGTTTTTTTTGCACGCGGAAAACAGAGCTGAAAGCTATTCCTGTGCCAAAACTTTTAAATTTACAGTCAGAGTGACAATGCGACGGTATATTTCCCAACAAGGCTTGATATAAAACACAGGAAACAGCTACATAGTCTGTAATAACTTTTGATTTTTCACTCAGATTGAAAATATAATGCTTTATATACATCTCCTCGTATTATATAATGAGATTCTCTGCATAAATTATAATTTAGATGATAACAATTTCGAAAATGTTCATTTATTCACCAAAATATCAAATTCAACGCCGTTTTGCACACATAAAACAGAGCTGAAAGCTATTCCTGTGCCAACAAATTTTGATTTCACAGTCAGAGTGACAATCGGATGATATATTTCGATCAATGCTGGATATAGAATGATATACTCTATGCCCCAAAAATATTGTCATTGAATTTTGAAAAACATCTAGTGGTAGCAGTTTTAGCGCTTTTTCCACGAGCATGATATAGGTAAAAGCTATATGATGTATATTAACTTTTGAATTACAGCCATATTGGCAAAATGTTGTTTTATTTTCATCAACACGTATTATATAATTAGATTCTCCCGTGGCAGAGTGGTTAGCACGCTTGGCTACTGATCTAAGGGACCTGGGTTCGAGCCCCGGATTTAGGCATGGATGTGTGTGTCGTTTTTCTGCTGAGGTCCTGCCATCCTCTCAGATCTCCTACTGTGGCATATAAACTGACAAGGCTCCTGTCAGACCTCTGTGGCAAGCAGCTGCTTGAGGGGGTATTTATTTTTTTTTTTATTCCTAAAGTATAGTTTAGATGCATAGAATATCAAAAATATTCAAAAATTCACGAAAATATCAGATTGAACTATGGTTTGCACGTCTACAACAGAGCTAACAGAGCAAGATTTGGATTTATAGTCCAATGACAATCTGATGGAATATCTCCCATGAAGGCGTCATATAGAATGACCTTTTATGCCTTAAAAACATTTTCACTGTATACCATTTTGAAAAAAATTGATAAATATATCAAAATAGCTGTTTTACCGCTGTACTCCACGTATAAAATAGAGGTAACAGCTACATCGTGTGTAATAACTTTTGAATTTACTGTCAGATGGAAAACATAATGTTTTATATTTATCAACTCGTATTATATAATGTTAGCCGTTCCATGGCCGAGTGATTAGCGCGCTTGGCTACTGATCTAAGGGACCTGGGTTCGAGCCCAAGGTAAAGGCATGGCTGTTTGTGTCGTTTTTCTGCTGAGGTCCTGCCATCCTCTCAGACAGGCTCCTGTCAGACCTCTGTGGCAGGCATATAAACAGACAGGCTCCTGTCAGACCTCTGTGGCAAGCAGCTGCTTGAGGGGGTATTTTATTTATTTATTATTTATATTATATAATGAGATTCTCTGGCTAAAGTATGATTCAGATGATTACAATTTCGAAAATATTCATTTATTCACCAAAATATTAGTTTCAACGCTGTTTTGCACGCGGAAAACAGAGCTGAAAGCTATTCCTGTGCCAAAACTTTTAAATTTACAGTCAGAGTGACAATGCGACGGTATATTTCCCAACAAGGCTTGATATAGAATGACACTCTATATGCCTTAAAAACACTGTCAGTGTATAGAATTTTGCATGTTAATGCCGTAACAACACACAGGAAAAAGCTTTATGATGTGTAATAAGTTTTGAATTCACAGTCAAAGTGACAAAATGTTGCTTTATTTTCATCAACACGTGTTATATATTGAGATTCTATTGCTAAAATGTTGATCAGGGGCATAGAAATTCGAAAATATTCAATTGTTCACGAAAATATCAGTTCGAACAATGTTTGATACACCTAAAACAGTGCTAAGACTATTCGTCCGACAACAACTTTTAAATTTGCAGTCCGAGTGACAATCTGACGGTATATCTCCCATCTAGGCGTGATGTACAATGACTTTCTATGCCTTAAAAACATTTTCACTGTATACCATTTTGAAAAAAATCGATAAATATATCAAAATAGCTGTTTTACCGCTGTACTCCACCTATAAAACAGAGGTAACAGCTACATCGTGTGTAATAACTTTTGATTTTACTGTCAGATTGAAAACATAATGCTTTTTATTTATCAACTTGTATTATGGCTAAAGATTTTCTGGCTAAAGTATGGTACAGGTGATTACAATTTCGAAAATATTCATTTATTCAAAAAAAATATTAGTTTCAAAGGAAACAGATTTTTGCACGCGGAAAGCAGCTGAAAGCTATTCTTGTGCCAAAAATTTTAAATTTACAGTCAGAGTGACAATGTGATGGTATATTTCCCAACAAGTCTTGATATAGAATGACATTCTATTTGCCTTAAAAACATTGTCAGTGTATAGAATTTTTGAAAATAAAATATAAGTATGAAAATAGCCGTTTTAGCGCTTTTTCTACGTACATGACATAGATAAAAGCTATATGATGTGTATTAACTTTTGAATTTACAATGATATTGGAAAAATGTTTATATTATGATTTTCAATGCCTTACAAATATTTTCACTGTCTATTATTTATATATTAATATTTAACATCTATTTATGTATGAAAATAGCTGTTTTGGCGGTGTTCTCCATCTGTAAAACACAGGAAACAGCCACATCGTTGATTTTACTCATCTTCACACTCGAATTTACTGTGAGATTGACAACATAATGCTTTATATTTATCAACTCGTATTATATAATAAGATTCTATGGCTAAGGTATGGTTTAAGTGCAAAGAATTTCGAAAATTTTGAATTATTCACGAAAACATGCAAAGGTAAAAGCTATTCCTTTCCCAGCAATTTTTGAATTTACAGTCAGAGTGACAATTGGATGATTGACAATGATGATTAACAGTGATATACAATGACACTCTGTGTCTCGTATAAAATATATAAAAAGAATACATAAATCGATTTTTTCAAAATCCTGTAGAGTGAAAATGTTTTTAAGTCATAGAAAGTCATTCCATATTACGCCTTGATAGGAAATGTACGAACAGATTATCACTCTGACTGTAAATTCAAAATTGTTAGCAGAGGAATAGTTTTCATTTCTGTTTTAGGCGTGGAAAACAGCATTTAAACAGATATTTTGGTGAATAAATGAATATTTTCGAAATTGTGAGAATCTAAAATATATTTTAGTCGGAGAATTTCATTATGTAATACGAGTTGATGAAAATAATGCAAAATTGTTTCAATTTGACAGTAAATTCAAAAGTTATTACTCATCATATAGCTTTTACCTATGTCATGTGCCTGGAAAACAGCGCTAAATCTGATATTTTTATAGATAAATAGATGTTTTTCAAAATTCCATATGCTGATATATTTTTTAAGGCATAGAATGTAATTCTATATCACGAGTTGATGGAAATAAATCATTCGGATATCACTCTGACTGGAAAATCAAAAGTTGTTTTCACACGAGTAGGTTTTTGCTCCGTTTTAGGCGTGTAAAACAGCGTTCAAACTGATATTTTCGTGAACAATTCGGTATTTTCGAAATAGTATGCACCTATGCACCTAAAACTACACATTAGCTATAGAATCTCATTATATAATTCGAGTTGATGAATAAAAATCATTATGTTGTCAATCTGAGTGTTAAATCAAAACTCATTACGCAAGATATGTAGCTCTTACCTGTGTTTTATAGGTGGAAAACAGCGGAAAACAGGTATTTTGATATATAAATCGATTTTTTTCAAAATGCTATAAGTGAAAATGTTTTTATGGCATAGAAAGTAATTTTATATCACGCCTTGATGGGAGATATACCATGACATTGTCACTCGGACTGTAAATTCAAAAGTTGTTGGCACAGGAAAACTTTTTTCAACTAGTATATTTGTGAATAATTGAATATTTTCGAAATTCTATGCACCTAAACTATACCTTAGCCATAGAATCTCATTATATAATATTGTTATTAAACAAGATACAGCTTTCACCTGTGATTTATAGATGGACAATAGCGGTAAAGCAGCTATTTTGATATATAAATCGATTTTTTTACAAAATGCTATACAGTGAAAATGTTTTCAAGGCATGGAAAGTCATTCTATATCACGCCTTGATGGAAACAAATCTTTCGGTTGTCACCCTGCCTGTAAATTCAAAAGTTGTTGGCACACGTGCTGCTTTTAACTGCGTTTTAGGCGTGTAACACAGCGTTCAAACTGATGTTTTTGTCAATAAACATATATTTTCGAAATTGTATGCACCAAAACTATATATTAGCCATAGAATCTCATTATATAATACCAGTTGATGAATATAAAGCATTAGGTTGTCAATCTCATTGTAAATTCAAAAATTATTACACACGATATAGCTGTTACCTGTGTTTTATAGATGGAAACAGCTATTTTGATACATAAATCGATTTTTTTAAAAATGCTATGCATGAAAATGTTTTCAAGGCATAGAATGTCATTCTACATCACGTCTTGACCGGAAATCAGATTTTCACTTTGAGTGTAAATTTAATAGTTGTTGGCACAGGAATAGCTCTTAACTCTGTTGTAGGCGTGTAAAACATTGTTTTATCTATTATTTTCGCGAATAATTCAATATATTCGAAAATCTAAGCACCTAACTATAGTTTAGCCATAGAGTCTCATTATACAATACGAGTTGAGGAATATAAAGTGATATGTTTTCAGTCTGACTGTAAAATCAAAAGTTATTACACACATGTAACTGATAGCTGTGTTCTATAAGTGGAAAACAGAGGAAAAACAGCTAGTTTGATATATAAATCGACTTTTTTCAAAATGCTGTAAGTGAAAATGTTTTTGAGGCATACAAATTCATTCCATATCAGGCCTTAATAGGAAATATACCATCAGATTGTCACTCTGACTAAAAATTGAAAAGTTGTTGGCACAGAAATTGCTCTTTTCTCTGTTTAAACGTGTAAAACAGCATTCAAACTAATATTTTCCGGTATAATTCAATAGTTTCGAAATTTAATGCAGCTGAATTACACTTTAGCCATAGAATCTCATTATATTATACGAGTTGATGATTGTAAAGCATTAGGTTGTCAATCTGACTGTAAATTCAAAAGATATTACACATGATATAGCTGTTACCTATGTTTCATAGGTGGAAAACAGCGGTAAAACAGCTATTTTGATATATAAATCGATTTTTTTTTTCAAAATGCTATACAGCGAAAATGTTTTTAAGGCATAGAAAGTCATTCTATATCACGCCTTGATAGGAAATATCCAATCAGATTGTCACACTGACTGTTAATTCAAAAGTTATTGGCACAGGAATAGCTTTTAGCTCTATTTTAGACGTGCAAAACAGCGTTCAAACTGATATTTGGTGAATAAGAGAATGTTTTCGAAATTGTAAGCATACTTTAGCCATAGATTATATTATTATACTATAGCCAATATTACATTAAATAATTACATACAAATAATTCGATATTTTCGAAATTATATAATACGAGTTCATGAATATAATCTGAGTGTAATATCAAAATTTATTACACACGATGTAGCTGTTACTTGTGTTTTATAGGTGGAAAACAGCTGTAAAACAGCCATTTTGAGATATAAATCGGACTCTGACTGTAAATTCAAAAGTTGTTCGCAACGGCTTTTTGATCCGTTTCAGAGGTGTAAAACAGCGTTCAAACTGATACGTCAGAGAATAATTCTGTAGTTTCGAAATTGTATGCACCTAAACTGTACTTTACAATAGTTTCTCATTATATAATACAAGTTGATAAATATCAAGCATTATGTTGTCAATCTCACTGTAAATTCAAAAGTCGTTACACACGATATAACTGTTAACACTGAATATAACTGTTACCGGTGTTTTATAGGTGGAAAACAGCGGTAAAAAAGCTATTTTGATACATATATCATTTTTTGTCAAAATGCTGTACAGGGAAAATGTTTTGAAGGCATAGAAAGTCATTCTATATAACGCCTCGATAAGAATTATGCCATCAGATTGTCACTCTGACTGTAAATTCAAAAGTTGTTGGCACAGGAATAACTTTCAGCTCTGTTTTTCGCGTTGAAAACAGCGTATAAACTGTAAATTCTAAATTGTAAGCACTTAAATTATACTTTAATCATAAAATCTCATTATATAATACGATTTCATGAATATAACGCATTATGTTGTCAATTTGATTATAAATTCAAAAGTCATTAAACATGACATAGCTTTTACCTATATGTAATGTGCATGGAAAAAAAGCGCTAAAACGGCTATTTTCATACATAAATCGATGCCCCCAAAGGCTCAGAGAAGGTTGTGGGGAGGGGACCCACTGGAACTGCTGTTGGGAGACAGATGGTAGCCTCCCATCAAGGCCATCCAGTGTGTTCTTTAACGTGCGCAGGGTATTGCTGTTCCGTACATAGGTCCAAGGCTTAATGTCCCATCCGACAGAGCCCATCAGTGTCCCCTACTGACTGTGGGCAGGGCGGGGAGTTTTGCAGAGATAAATCTCAACACTGACCCAGCTGAGACTCGAACCTGGGAACTTCAGATTACGAGCCTGGCATGCTACTGACTGAGCCACCCCCGACCCTAAAAGAATGGCGGCCAAGGACTATGATCTGTACTAAAATAAAAATAATAAGCAATAATAGACCAATATAAATTTTCTAAACCTTATCAAATATATAATGAATTTAATGGGAGCATTTGGCCATAGTTGTTGGGCAATAATTTCTTTTATGTCCATATCGATATTTGTTGTTGTGAGCCGAAGTATATGCTGAAGTGTAGTCTTTCAAGCAGTTTCTGTATCTTGATTTTATATAGTTGATATCATAAAATGCGTGCTCACAGATATATGTACCTCCGAACATAGAAATTATTTGGAGTCCAAAATCTTTCATTTTTGGATATTTTTTTAGGCAAAAGTTTGAACAATTCTATTCCAATTTCACTATTTAGATGCAATAATTGGGTTGGCCTGAAGGTCACATAATTCCATTTGATATTTAGGATCTACAGTGCTAATATTAATATTCAATGGATTACTGAGTAAATTTAAACTTTGCTTAAAATTATCAAATTGAAAAAATTTTCTATTAAAATCTTCAATTAGGATATCTAATTTAGGAACAAATTTTTCAAAATCAACTGTTTTACTAAATTGCTTCATTTCTTCGTAGAACTCTTTACGAATTTCAAACTGAATTAAATTGTTTTCCGCAAATTCGACTTCAACAATTGTAGTTTGTTTCTAAACCCACTAACATGATTATAAAGACAGCACACATTTTGATCTTTTCCTTTGTAAGGATTTTTTCAAGACATTTAAATAATCTGTAATGTCTGTTAGGAAAGCAAGTGAACATAGAAAATTTTCATCAACAAAACTTACTATTAAATCTTCATCGGTGCCCACTTCTGTGAGAAAAAGATTAATTTCTTTTCGAAGTGTAAAAAATCTCGAGGCATTTTCCGGCACTTTAACCAGCGAATATTATATGTAAAAGCAGATCACCATGCTCGGCATGCAGTTTGTCCAAAAAAGCTTTAAATTTTCTATGTGTAAGAAAATGAATCCTGCCATGAATTAAATTGGTAATTTTGACAACCTTTTCCATTATGTCCTTTAGTCTCAGTGAAATGCCACACGTCTCCTGATGCACAGTACAGTGCAACATTCGGCAATTAATTCCTTCCTTTCGTAACAGTCCTGGGAACCCAATAGTTTTGCCAGCCATAGCTCTGGCACCGTCAGTTACAATAGTGGTGCACTTATCAAATCCGCCCTATTCCACTACTGCACATTTTAATTCCTTATAAATGTCTTCACCTTTTGTTGTTCTGTGTAATGATCCTAATTTTAAAAGTTCTTCTGAGTAACTAAAGTTTTTATTTACAGCCCTTATAAAAATAAGTATTTGGCTTGTATCAGAGATGTCTGTACTTTCGTCCAAAGTCACAGAAAAATAGCAGCAATTACTGATTATTTTTTCTAATTTTTTAGTGACATGCATACTGATCTCTTCCACGTCGACTTCCAGTCTGATGAGAAAGTGAAACAGTTTGAAATTTTTTTACTATTTCTTCGTTGCCAAAAGCTTGAGTCATTTTTTTGACACATTCTTTAATTAATTCTCCATCTGAAAATGGCTTTTTTGCTTTTGCTACTTCTAAATAAACTTCAAATGATGCAGCTACTGATGCTTCTTGAGATTTTGATATATTAATTAAAAAAAGTTTGATAATTCCATTTTTTTTAGAGCGCTATTCTCGTGTCTCCTGTGCATGAAGAATACTTTTTTTCATGCATTGAAAGGTAATGGTACTTGAAGTTGTATTCTTTACAAACAGCTATAGTCTGTAAACATTCCAAACACTGTAGCTTTCCATGGTTAAGAATAAATAAATATTCAATCTCCCACCGTTCTTGAAATTCGCAATTTTCATTATCAATTTCTTTTATTAGTTGCACTCATACTATTAAATTATTAAACTATTAATTTAATTTATGAATAAATATGAAATTGTTAATTATCGCATGAACAAACAAACATCTAAAAATAACTCACTTTACAGAATAGCAAATAGCCACTATTGTGCACAACCATCTGCTTACAACTGAAAGCTCATGTTGTTGCTAGCACAGCAGATATCAAAATAACCTTTTCTTTAGCGGTTAGTTTTGTCTGGCAAAATTCCTCACCATATGCATGCACAGTGAGAGCAAATCATGCTGTCATTAGATGCTTCTTATTACTGCAGCTTCATAAAAATATTTGTTTGATGATGGAGCTGCCAATCGGCTTAAGAATGTTTTGTAAACTTTTGTAAGAATGTTTAGATGGCACAAGGTCCACCACATCTCAGTGAATCTATCAATTACCATCGGCCAGTTTAGTGATTACGGTCCTCAGCCGATAGATGGCATTGCTCAAGTGGCATGTGATGTCAATGTGTAAAGTATGTCGTAGAAACGTAACTTTTGGTTGTTGGTGGCCTATAGCTCTTTGATTTGTTTCTTTTGGGTGGGTAATGTGGAGTCACGTTATGTGTGTGATTTGACGGGAGTGTGAATTTACGTTTGATTTTTTTCGCCAATTTTGCTTTATAACTCCTTTGGATAACATGCCTATACATTTAGAGGAAAGTGCGCATATATCATATATATATTTAATGAGGGTTTTTTAACGATAGCTAGAATAGGAATAATTAATATGCTCCTGTTTTGTTTTTTTTTCAAAAATTCGTTAAGATATGGTAAATAATAGGTTATTACAGATACTTTGGGATTAGAATAATTTAATATTAGGAGGGTTGTTGTTGATAGTGTTAGTGAACTGTTCTGTAAAGTCATGGGCAAGTTTTTGAGATGTGGGAGTTCGGTAGCTTTTTGTGGTTGTGTGTGGAGAATGTTTTTGATAACTTCTTTGGAGTGAGGGGTATTTTAATGGGAAGGGAGGAGTGGTTTGTAGCAGTTAGTATTATTTTAATTCTTTAATTTTGTGTGTGTTTAGTATGATCTATTGTATTTTGTTATGAGTGTGGAAGAAACTGGCAAAAGTTTAGAATGTGGGGAAATTAAATGGTAAAAATGTGTGCTTTTATGGGGTGTTAGGGTTTTAGGAGAATAGTTTGTGGTGAAACGTATAAAGTAAGTTTTCAGAAGTTTGTAGTTTAGTGGGGGAAATAATGTTGCAAGTTTTTGCGTGTGGGATTGAAAATGGTGATAGTAACGAACACATATTTTGTTATAATAGTTTGGGGTGAATTGAATGTTTTTAGTAGTTACATGTAGTATGGTAATTATTAATGTATTATAGTGATTTATTAATTTTGTTCTATATTTAGGAGTCTTTTAAATTTAGATATATGATTTATAGTTAATATGTGGAAACGTTTAGCGGCTTTTTTATATAGTAATTTTAGGTATTGTAGAATTGTCAGTGTGTGAAAAAACAGCAGTTTTTGATGGAGTCAGGAAAGTTAATGAAAAATTTAGGAGTGGGGTGAGAGGGGCGGAGTCGGTAGCACGCCTGGCTTGTAATATGTAGTTCCAAGGTTCGAGTCCAAGCTGGATCGCAAATTTCCAAACCCTGCCCATGGTTAGTAGGGGAAAGACCACCGTCCATCGGTTGGGATGTTAAGCCGTGGCCCTGTGTGAGTCATAATCTGTGTATGTTAAAGAACATGCTGGATGGCTTTGATGGGAAGTTACCATCTGTCTCCCAACAGCTGTTCCAGTGGGTCCCTCCCCCTACCTTCTATGAGCCTTCGGGGTTCATGTGACCTCGCCATTTAGCCCATGGTGTGGGAAAAAAGTGAGGCTCAGGGGTAAAACAATGTAATTTAGGGGAGGGTTTTTTGAGCTGCAAGAGGTTCTTTTTTGTCAGATTTTTGTTTTGGTTTTTTTTTATAATTCGGTCGGCGGTGCACAGTTTCCGATTTGGAGATTTTCTGATTTTCATGTTTTTCAGTTTGTGTTGCCTGGGAGGACATTATTTAGTTTTGGGGCTTTTTTATAATTCGGTCAGCTGTGCACTGTTTCCGATTTTCATGTTTTTCGGTTTGTGTTGCCTGGGAGGACATTATTTAGTTTTGGGGCTTTTTTATAATTCGGTCAGGGGTGCACTGTTTCCGATTTTCATGTTTTTCGGTTTGTGTTGCCTGGTAGGACATTAGTTCTGGGGCTTTTTTATAATTCAGTTGGCGGTGCACTGTTTCCGATTTTCACATTTTACTGTTTGTGTTGCCTGGTCTATAATGGTAGCTAGGAAGTCACTGGAAGGAGAGCTATGCACCAATCCCCTGTGATGCATAGAACCGGCCAGGCCTAGCACCTAATGTCCGACCCCGCTTCTTGTGGTGCAGACCGTTAGTACCTTTCAAAAGTGATACTCTATTGTGGAAGTGAACGGAAGTGGAGGGCTGCTAGATTAGTGTGGCCTAGTGATCTGGACAACTATGGCTACTTTTCTTTTTTTTCTACCCTGCTGAGGAGTGGTCAACCACACGGGTCCTGCTGCTGACATAAAAACCCACTGGACTGGAGATATATGCTGCACTGCTGGGCTTCTGTGAAGGGAAATCTTCCGCTGTGTTATCTGTTTGTTTGTGGGTTGACAGCCCCAAGTGAATAGATTCACAGGATATGTTTATCAGCTGGTGGATAATCCTGAGCAGAGGTCATCGCAGTCACCTGAACTCTTTGCTTCTATTGGCATCTTCAAATTCTACATTGGAGGAAGTCTTCCAATGTAGATGGCTTCAGCCGTTAAGGGTGGGGGAACGGGTCTTTGTCCCATGTCTGCGATTAGGGGGCTGTTTGATATTGTCGGCATTCCTCTCTCAATAAACATAGTTTCTTTAAACATCCCACTAACCATTTTCTCTCCATAGGTAGTTGGAATGTGGACTCTGCACAGAGCTTTTTCTCTTGTTGTCCTCACACAAGAATTCCAACATTATAATTTAGATATTCTCGGCTTGCAAGAGACCAGATGGACAGATAAAGGTCAGATTCTTAAAAATAATCTTAAATTTCTCTTTTCAGGGAGGGACGACAATAAGCATCACCAAAGCGGGGGGTCAGCTTCTCAGCAGACACGCTAATGATGCTCTTCTAGGATATGAGTGCATTAATGAAAGGTTTCTTACAGCAAAATTTCACACAAGCGTTAAAGACTTGAATGTTATCTGCTGTTATGCCCCTACTGAGGATGCCGATGAGGATGAGAAGGATAGGTTTTACAGACAACTTCAGGATATTTTGAATTCTGTCAAGAAAAGAGATATTACCCTTGTTCTAGGTGACTTCAATGCCAAAGTTAGTACTGACTCTGACCTTTGCGGAGGGGTGATAGGTCCTTTTGGTACCGGTAGCTGCAATGGCAATGGGCAACGTCTCCTACAGGTAAGTAAACTCAATGGTTTACAGAATAACTAACACTTATTACAAACACCGTGACATACATAAGTACACATGGGTTTCACCCGATGGGCTGCATAAGAATATGATTGATTACATATTAATTAACAGCAAATGGACTAGTTCTGTTAGGAATACCAGGTCATATAGGGGAGCTGAAATTGGATCTGACCATTATCTTGTTAAAAATGTCTTGCAACTTAAACTTAAAAAGTGTTGTGCTAGGGTTAAAAAATTTGCTTTTAATACTGAAGCTCTGAAAGACCCAGTTATAGCCAAAGCTTACCATGATAGGTTACTTAGTCATTATGACAGTATTAGTATGCTTACTACTGTAGTTGTGGAAGTATGGGATCATTTTAAACAGGTTTTTTTGGACACTAACAGTACTCTTTTAGGAAAAAAGGAGCAGAAGAGACAGAATTATCTGATTGATAAGGCACTTGAGCTTATTTCGAAAAGAAAGAACTGCAGGAATGTTCTTGATCAATACCCTACTAGTCCTAATAGAAATCATTACAGAGAACTTAATAAACGTGTAAAAGATCAGTTAGCTGCTGATAAGAATCTTTGGCTTGATGGTTTGGCTGACAAAGCCGAGGAAGCAGTTAGACAGCACAACAGCAGAGAGCTGTAACAGATAGTTAATGTTTTGTGTGGTAGAAAACGGACAGGCATACAGGGATTGAAGGATAAACAAGGTAAGGTTATAGAAGGTGAGGATTCTGTCATGGCTAGGTGGGCTGAGCATTTCAGTGATGTTCTAAACAATGTAGTTACTTGGACAACAATGGGAATAGAACATTCCCATTGTTTGCAATGATGATAGATGCATTGGTGGCTTTAATGTTGGCCCTATAACACAATCTGACGTTATTTTGGCTGTTTCTAAACTTAAACTTCATAAATCCCCAGAGGTAGATGAAATTACTACAGAAATGCATAGAGCTGGAAATGTTTCGGTTACCACTTGGATGACTGAAATTCTGAATATCTTTTATGATAAAGGCATGGTTCCTAAGGATTTTACCAGAGCTATTGTTATCCCTATTTTCAAAAAAGGTGATCGCAGTTCTTGTGATAACTATTGGGGTATTAGTCTACTCTCTGTTCCAGGTAAAGTTCTTTCCATGATTGTGCTTAATAGAATTAAGAATCTGGTTGACAGTCAATTGCGTGATGAGCAATGTGGATTCAGAAGTGGTAGGGGATGTGTGGATGAGATATTTTCACTTAGGCAGATTCTTGAAAAATGTTAAGAGTTTCAGAAACCTTTGGTTGCTAGCTTTGTTGATTTCAAAAAGGCTTTCGGTTTTGTGGTTGATTGTGAGATCATATGGTATACCAGATAAGTTAGTTAACATAATGAAAGCTCTCTATAATAACACTGAGTCGTGTTTGAGAGTTGGTAAGGCTTGTAGCAAATGGTTCAGCATTACTTCTGGTGTTCGACAAAGGTGCATTTTGTCTCCTTTTCTCTTTAGCTTGGTTATTGATTATGTTATGCGAGATACACTTCAAAGGAAAGATTTTGGCCTTAAATGGACTGGAGATACGAAAATTTCTGATTTAGATTATGCTGATGATTTAGCCCTTTTGGCAAATGATGTTGATGAGATGAACTCTTTCATTCGAGCTGTTGATGAAACTGGTAGTAGAGTAGGTTTGCTGGTTATACTAACCACGAAATGGCGGATATGCACTTTGTGTACCTTGTTACCTCAATTACATTCGTGTTAATAAAATGTTTTCTGAAGTATCTCCTCTCCTTCTTGTGTTCATTCTTTAAATGTGACAGTGGAAAACTACCTTTTAACTTCTCACTGCTTGCGTTCCGACCATACATTCTATGAGAATATTGCTCGTATACTTTTTCAGATTCACCCTGTATAAGCAGTTAAAAAATTTTCATTTTGCAAAAACTAAAAACAAAATGAAACTCACATCATTCAAAAGAAGCACTAAAAAAAGTATTCCTTTGAAGTTCAATATATGGTCTGTTACTCTGCATACATCTAATATTCATTTTTCGGTCAAACATATTTCAGCACATGGTCAACTTTTGTATGATATAACCTAGGGGGGTCATCCTTAATAGCAATCATTTCTTATTGAAATATTATATTGTCTTAGAATATGTTCTAAATATATAAAAGCTCATATACCAATTGATAAGAACAGACCATTAACATAATAAAATTGAGATAGGCAAAAGAAAAAAAATGCTCAAAGAGAATGCTCAAAGAAATGCCTCAATAAGAAAGAAAAGCTATCACATCTTTTCTGCACATGGTCAACTTTTGTATGATATAACCTGAACACTGAACTGAAGGAACAGCAGTGCCATTCAACCTTCTTTGAAAAGAATAAGCATGTCATTCAAGCTTAAAAGGCAGGGTGAACCAAAAATAAATGTGAGACCATTTAGCCAATTTTTTAAAGTTTGCAATTTCAAACATGGTCATGAACATGCCATCCACCTGTGTTAAATATAAATTAGAAGGGGAAAAACCAATGGGTGAGATGCAAGGGTGAATTCGTCTACAGAGGGATTTTAAGGAATTTGAGGCAGCTATAAGGTCATCATAATTCTCATCAGACACTTAAACGTTGGATTGTTTTACCTCTAGATTGAACCTTCTTTGAAAAGAATAAGCATGGCATTCAAGCTAAAAAAGTGTTTTTTTAAATTGCGTGTTTTTTTAACATGCTCCACTGCAACGATGTGCGCCGTCCGTCGGGTTGGAGTCGGCCATTAAAACCTGTTTGTTCATACCGTGCATTTTTTATAGGGGGTCAGTTCACTTCCCGCACTTTAGACACATTTCCCGCATCACAATCTTTCATTTGGTACATAAATCTTAAGTTTCTCCATCGCGTTAATAGAACAATAACATATCAATCAAAGCAGTACAGAAATTGCCACATATTCCAATTCTCTTCCCACCTGCCCATTTCTCTCATCTGTCAGTATAAAAGAAATATGTCCTCATGACCTGTCCATTGTGTGCAAAGTGCCGCTCAGACAACCCGACGTTTAAGAGAGTGGGAATTGGGCGAGGGTAAGTGCCCCATAATAATTCCGAACTTCTCTGAGCTCTCTGCAGTCCTCGTGACCCATCCATTTTACCCATTTTGTACAAAGTTTAAGACAGTGGGAATTGGGGCAGAATAAGTGCCCTATAATAATTCCAACCTCCTCTCAGCTCTCTGGGGTCCTCTTGGCCAGTTCATTTTACCCATTGTGCAAATAAGGGGCACATCGCTGCAATATGGAAGGAGGATCATCTCTTTAACATTTTCGAATTATGGCCATGAATATGTCACCCTCATGTGTTAAATCTGAATTTCAATATTATTTTTGAACTCACGCTTAGTTCCACCCATTTGCAATTGAAGCCATAATATAGGATTCTGCTCCTAATAATCACAGCACCAATGGGTGAGATGCAAGAGGGAATCGGCTCATGAGAGTTTTTAAAGATTGCTGGTAGCTATAACATCATCAAGGAATCACAACATCGAAAGGAAACACCCTTAGGAAGCAAATTCGTCTCGTGAGGTATTTTAAGGAATTGGTGGCAGCTATAATAACATCATCATAATTCTCATCAGACACTTAAATGTCGGGTTGTTTTCCTCTGGATGCCACTTTTTGTCTCTTACCATCCATCCAGCATGTTTTCTAACGTTTAGTGGTTCTCATCAGATGAACGGCGCACATCGCTGCAATATGGATGGAGGACCACCTCTTTACAATAATAAGAGCCCTGTAATAATCTCTGAGCTCTTTGGAGTTCTCATGACCTGTCCATTTTACTCATTGTGTGAAACAAAAAAAAAGAGTATCGCTCGAACAACCCAATATTTAAGAGAATGGAATGGGCAAGAATAAGCACCCTGTAATAATTACGACCTTCTCTGAGCTCTCTGGGGAGAGGAGGGGTCCTCGTGTTCAAGAAACCATTTTCGTTCATTTCGTTCAAGAAACCTACGCGGTTCAATATCCCTTGAAAAGCGGGAAGAGTTTCAAAATATTTCCTACTCGGATGGAAATTTTGATCTCTTTCAAATAATTAGGAGCAACAATGGTTCCCATTAGATATGCCTGTATTAGGACGAGATGCTAATTTCTTGTCGAGACCATCCATCTATCCATCCAATGTGTTCTTTAACCTGCATGGGCTCTCATCAGATGGACGGCGCTCATCGCATGCTATTTGTGGTTAATTACAGACTGGCACGTTTCTGCTGTTCTTGGGTTCGATTTCCACCCCCTTCCATTGCAGCGATGTGGAAAGTCTGCTGTCTTTCAGATGGAACATTTACACCAAATATACAAGAAACCCATGTGGTTCAATACCTCTTGAAAGTAGGAAGAATTTCAAAATTCCCTCTCTCTTTTCTGAACTATAACCCCTGTCCCATATTTGGTGCTATTTCCGATCCTTAAAGAAAAAAAACGAGTAGGTGGGAAGAGGATTCGAATGCAAGGCAATTTCTGTGCAAATAAAAGGTGTGTGTGAAATATCTCTTAGTGAGGGTGAGGGACGGACGAGCTCGTAATCTGCAGTTTCCGGGTTCGATTCCCAGCCGAGACAAAACTTCCTCCCTATTCCGCCTCCTTTTACCATTGGCTGAAGGAATAACCACAGGAAGACATCAATGGGATTGGAAAGGAGTATCCTCCACTCACGAAACGTCCATTGAACAGGACATTTGAGCCGTGGTTCCGACTCCCACCTCTAAAACGATGCACATCATTGCAATGAAGGGAGGATTAGTGTTAATTAATACCTCTGCACACAAGCTAAAAATAAAAAAGGGGGGTTTGCAGAGATTCTACATTTTCAGATCTCTTAATGCAACAAATAATGGGCTAAATGGCAACCATCATATCTTTTAGGGTAAGCAGGAGAGGGGTGGGGGGAAAGAGAAGGACAGAGTTCGGATCCTGTTAAATGAATTTAACTCTGTGCAAGAAAGAAAACCAATGGGCTAAGGGCAAAACGTCAAGCAAGCAACCGAATTGTGAGAGGCATTCATTTATTTTCCCCTGCCATTCCAAAGTGTGTTCCAAGCAGTTTTTCCCACGCTACACAGCAGCCAGCAGAGGCTGCACAATGGATTTAAGAGACGATTAGGCCAGGTAGGAACACTAATTACACTCTCGCTTTTAATTCTCGTGGGCGGGCAGGTGTTTTTTTCCCATTGCCCATAGAAAGTGTGGTCACTAATGGATAATGCAGGGATGCAGTTTTTCCCGCACTACACACAGCAGCCAACAGAGGCCATGCAGAGATTTTTTTTAAAGAAGATTAGGCCCGGTAGGCCAAGAATTTCTATTGCGTTATACACATATCCTTCTGCTTTGTCCGTCCTAGAGGTCTTGTATAGTTAGAGACTATCATTCTTCATCTTTTACTGAACCACTTTGTAAAAGGGGCCTTGACCCCTTTAGCATCTGATTCACGACAAAATTTGGCTGTGAGTGCTGTAGCTTCAGAAAGTAAGTAGACCTACATTTTGGCGATAGGTATTTAGCCGCAGGCAGCCTAGTAGAGTATGAAATAACAGAATTATGGTGCCGAAAAAGTGCTCAGTCAAAGTAATTTAGTGGCAGGGGAATGGAGAGAAGAGAGTTTGGATGTATAAGTTCTTTTGGGAGTGAAAAAATAAAATGTGCAATTGTTGTTGGCAGGCTGATGCAATGCAAGGTCAAATGCAAAAATTGGAAATCGCCCCATTTCTAGTTTGGGGGAAGAGGGCAGAAAAATTTGCTGGGTGGATGTATAGGGGTTTGTATACTTAGAGGTTGGCCATGTCGGTGATTGACTGCCATTGGTTGGTTGAGTCACGTGGTTTATAGGCTCCATGTTTTGTGGTACCATGAGACGAAAGCCTATGCGCTAGTGAAAACTTCTCAGTTTTTACAATTTTATACATTTCTACGCTTTTTTTGCCTATGAAAGCTTCCATATTTTATCAATGCCTTACTGAGTTAACTGAAAACTAAAAATAATTTGTTTTAAGGTTCGTTTTAAGTTAGTTGTTTTAAGGTTTTAATATTGGCATAAGCAGCCGACAAAGTGGAACTAATGTTTCCACTTTGTCGGCTGCTTATGCCAATATCTGTTTATCTGTCTTTCCACCTGTCTGTCCGCCTATAAACAATCAACTTTTTACTTTTAGAGATAAATAAAAATTTCTTTTTGGGATGGAAAGGTGTCAAAGAAATATTGCGATTCGCAATTTTCAAATCTCACAATAGCTTTAATAGCGTCCTCTAGCGGTGGAAAATAATGGAAAACACTAGAATTTTAAAAGAATATTACAAACAAACCATTTACACCAGAAATCCGAAATTTTGTTAGTGGAGTGTTATGATCAGAAGGTTTACAATTAAAATAAGACTATGCCTTCTAAGCAAAAGTGGGGGGGGGGGTTGCGAAAGTGAAACATTTTATTTTAAGACATAAACGGGACAACTCTTTTATTTTTTCGTTTTACAGTTACCAACAAAATATTAACATTTATATTTTTCGAATTTCCATCAGTTGGAATTTCCACTGTTAGAAAGTGCTAAAATCGGTAAATAAAAACTAGAAAGGTAACTTCTACTGGCGGAAAAAGCTGAAAAATACCAAAGCTTTAAACGAATGTTGCAAATGATCTATTTTTGCTAGAAAGTTAAATTTTTGGCAATAGAGTGTAATGGTTAAGTGCTTACATTAATAGTTATGATCTGTCCCGTTATTTTAAAGGGGTGTTGGTAAAATGCAACTTTCTGCTTTAAGAAATAAATGAAGAAACATTTTTGGTATTTTACAGGTACTAATAAAATATTAATAGTTATTTTCCCAATTATGCAGTAGTTCGAATTTCCACTGTTAGAAGGTAATAAATGTGTAAAATAACTAGAATAACGCATATAGCTTCGGGCGCATATGGGAATCTCGTTTTCAAAGAGACTGAAGTTTTTCCTTTGCCAACTTTTTCACTCCTTAAAATTTTTGATTGTGGATGATCGTGTTGCTTTTCTGCTGCAGTTCCGCCATCCTCATGGACCTTCTACTGTGACAGGCTGCTGTGAGATCTCTTGGGCAAGCAGCTGCTTGAGGGGGTATTTATTTTTATTTTTTTATTGTATGATGGGGGAGAAATTTCAACATTCTCACCTTCAACAGCATCTGGCCATATTGCTTTCAGCAAGCATTGAGCGTTGTTCTTAGTAATTATACAATATCAAAAGTATTTGTGCTTTAGTTGTTAAATTTAAAATGTTGCTTTTCTCGTACCCCTCTGAAAATAATTGGCAGATCATTGCTATCAATGGAATTTCCACCATAATAGAAAGTTACTGCCAAAATTTCTACCGTAAATAGATCACTTGAAACATTCGTTAAAAGTTTTGCCGTTTGGATATTTAGTCATCCCTAATGATTTAAATTAATTAATATTCTTTTTGAAAATGCGAATTATATTTCATTAGTACCAACTAAAAAAGATATTTCCAAATATCTCTTAAAACAAAACCATTTTGTTTACTACCTACCTTGCGCGTAGGGGTCAACTCATTTCTATCAATGGAATCTTCGAAACTGTCCCATTTATGACCAAAATTTCAAATTTCTAGCATCATTTGCAATATTCGTTTTAATTTTGGGATTTTTCCATTTTTTTCCTGTCATTAGAGGGCGCAATTATAGCTTTTGGAAGAATCGAAGATGCAAATTGTAGTATTTCATCAATACCAGTCCAATCCAAAAAGAATTTTTAATTTCTCTCTAAAAACATCCCTCGATTTACAATGAAGATAGGTTCCGCAAAAAACCGTGTAAATCGAAATCTTGGATTTTGCCGTGTAAAACGAAAAAAACACTAAAATGTGCATAACTCAGTCATTTATTTAGGTAAAACAAAAGCAAGACATCGTGAAAAACATAAAATTACACTTCATTCATAAAGTAACAAATATATGTAGGTAATATAAGTACTTATTTAATTCATTTTACATTAGGAACAAAAAATATAAGATCCTTAAAAAAATTACCAATAAGTTTAATTACTGTCATCACTTTCATGGACTATCAGTCTTTTCTTCCTGATTGGTATGATGTCACTTTCATCACTCGATAGTTCTTGATGTGATTCTGGTTCAATGGTTGATGATTTAGGGACAATCTCAGATCGACGAGACTTTGTAATGAAATCCGTAATTAACAATTGTTTAGGTTTTTTGCTAAATCTTTATAGACCTCCTCATATTGATTTAAGCACTTACTAATATCCCGCTGGAATCGGAGAGCTCGTTGAACATTCGGGACATTTTGTAAAAAATGATTACCCAATTTTCTCCCCAATTCAAGTCCTACGCTGATGACTCTTGCTGTGAACGTCTTCATCACGTTTATTTATTTCATGAATCATGTTAACTAAATCATCCTCATCTAGTTCTTCATCAGCCATTATTTCTCCAATATCTGCCTCAGCTAAATCCACAAAACCTTCTCCTCCTATAGTATGCGCCAACTCAGTGATCTGAGAATATTCATGCTCTAATGGTAATCTATAATTCTCACCTTCAACAGCATCTGGCCATATTGCTTTCAGCAGGCATTGAGCGTTGATTGTTTACTCTGGGTATATGACAGTCCAACATGCTTAACACAATCTGTTTGTAAATTTCTTCCAAGCATCCAGAAGAGTAAGAGATCCATCATTCTCCCATTTGTTCTAAAATATATCTGAAGGGTTGCTTGATATACAATGCCTTGAAAGTCGAAATTATCCCTTGATCTAAAGGCTGTAATAAGGAAGTTGTATTCTTTGGTAAAAAAAACAATTTGTGCATTTTCGTGTTGTAAATCTTGAGGATGACCTGGTGCATTATCAATTAATAGAAGGGCGCCTTAAAAGGCAATCCCCTTTGACTTAAATAACTTTTGACATCTGGGATAAACAAGTTATGAAACCAATCATTGAAAACCATGGGAGTGACCCACACTTTCTTATTAGCCATCCAATAAACGGGAAGGTTTTTTATGTTTATTCCTTTAAATGAGCGTGGTGTTTTCGATTAGTTAATAACCAATGGTTTCATTATACGATCGCCTGAAGCGTTGCTACAGAAAAGAACTGTTGTACGACTTTTCGCTGCCTTATGATCACTAGCTGATTTGTGAGCTCTAGTCAAATAGGTTCTTTCTGGCATTTTTTCCAGAATAACCCGGACTCGTCAGCATTGAAGACCTGGTGAAGAGTGTAGGAGCTGGCGGCAATGATTTCAGCAAATTTTGCTGGATATTGTTGTGCTGCATCCGAATCAGCAGATGTTCTTTCACTTTTCAATCTTAGATTATGTAAAGAATCTTTGTCTGGTTTAAATCTCTCGAACCAATCATGGCTTGCGAAAAAAGATGCCTTCTTTTCATCTGGCGAAGTCGACGGCAACTGATTCTTACGTGTTTCATAAATCTTTAAAGCCTTATTTATAATGGCACTGGTATCAATGGGAACCCGCTTTTGAGTTTGGTCATCTAGCCATATCACTAATGCCTTTTCCATATTTTCCATTGTAACATCTCTTAAATATGAAATTATTCTCATACTCGTCCAAGATCCAGCTGCTACACTTTTTCTAATGGAGTCTTCTTTTTTTCTTATTGTCCTTATTGTGGCTTCATTCATGGAGTAAAAATTAGCAACATCTGTTACTCTTTCTCTATTGCGTAGACGATCTAATATTTTAATTTCTCTTTCTAAAGAAATAACTTTTCTTTTCATTCGATTTTTTTAAAAATCTTTTGGCATTAAAAAATTTACGTAAATTATAAAAATGCCACAAAAACTATAAATGTTGGAAACTTACCAGTTTCTTTGCTGCTAAAATGATACTGCACTACTTCACATGAACCAGATAGCTTTACTATTGTGAAATATGTACTACGGGGATTCCCCGTGTTGTAAAATATAGTGGAATCCCCGTCCCCGTTGTTGTCAGTGTTACAAAAGGAATGAGATTAAAAAATGACTTGAAATATATATGCAGCCGAATATACATTTTTACCAGTTTTGATTTTGCACTCACATTCATAACGTACTGCTTAATATTCCTCAACTCGTAATCTCTAATAATGAGATTCTATGGCTAAAGTATAGTTTAGGTGCTTAGAATTTCGAAAATATTCATTTGTTCACCAAAATATCAGTTTGAACGCTGTTTTGCACGCGTAAAACTGAGCTGAAAGTTACTCCTGTGCCAACAACTTTTCAATTTACAGTCAGAGTGACAATATGATGGTGTATTTCCTATCAAGACGTGATATTGAATGACTTTCTGTGCTTTAAAACATTATCACTGTAATGCATTTTGAAAAACATCAATTTATGTATGAAAATATGTTTTAGCGCTGTTTTACACGCACATCACATAGGTAAAAGCTTAATGATGTGTAATAAATTTTGAATTTACAGTCATATTCACAATATGTTGTTTTATTTTCATCAACAGGTATTACGTAATGAGAGTCTATTGCTAAAGTGTAGTCTATTGCTAAATGGTAGCTAGGTAGTCACTGGAAGGAGAGCTATGCACCAATCCCCTGTGATGATGCATATAACCGGCCAGGCCTAGCACCTAATGAACGACCCCGCCTTCTCGTGGTGCGGACCGTTAGTAACTTTCAAAAGAGATACTCTCTTGTGGAAGTGAACGGAAAGGGAGGGCTTGCCAGATTAGTGTGGCCTACTGATCTGGACAACTATGGCTACTTTTCTTTTTTTTCTACCCTGCTGAGGAGTGGTCAACCACACAGGGTCCCGGTGCTGACCATATAAACCTACTGGACTGGACAGATATATGGCTCTGAGCTTGATTATGGATCCTGATTTTGCTGCACTGGTGGGCTTCTGTGGAGGGAAATCTTCCGCTGTGTTTTCTGTTTGTTTGTGGGTTGACAGCCCCAAGTGAATAGATTCACAGGATATGTTTATCAGCTGTTGGATAATCCTGAGCAGAAGTCATCGCAGGCACCTGAACTCTTTGCTTCTATTGGCATCGTCAAATTCTACATTGGAGGAAGTCTTCCAGTGTAGATGGCTTCAGCCTTTAGTAGTGGGGGAACGGGTCTTTGCCCCATGTCTGCGATTAGGGGGCTGTTTGATATTGTCGGCATTCCCTCTCTCAATAAACATAGTTTCTTTAAACATCCCACTAACCATTTTCTCTCCATAGGTAGTTGGAATGTGAGGACTCTGCACAGAGCTTTTTCTCTTGATGTCCTCACACAAGAATTCCACCGTTATAATTTAGATATTCTCGGCTTGCAAGAGACCAGATGGACAGATAAAGGTCAGATTCTTAAAAATAATCTTAAATTTCTCTTTTCAGGGAGGGACGACAATAAGCATCACCAAGGCGTGGGTCTGCTTCTCAGCAGACACGCTAGTAATGGTCTTCTAGGATATGAGTGCATTAATGAAAGGTTTCTTACAGCAAAATTTCAGACAAGCATTAAAGACTTGAATGTTATCTGCTGTTATGCCCCCACTGAGGATGCCGATGAGGATGAGAAGGATAGGTTTTATGAACAACTTCAGGATATTTTGAATTCTGTCAAGAAAGGAGATATTACCCTTGTTCTTGGTGACTTCAATGCCAAAGTTGGTACTGACTCTGACCTTTGGGGAGGAGTAATAGGCCCTTTTGGTATTGGTAGCTGCAATGGCAATGGGCAACGTCTCCTACAGGTAAGTAAATGGATTCAGAATAACTAACACTTATTACAAACACCGCGACATACATAAGTACACATGGGTTTCACCTGATGGGCTGCATAAGAATATGATTGATTACATATTAATTAACAGCAAATGGGCTAGTTCTGTTAGGAATACCAGGGCATATAGGGGAGCTGAAATTGGATCTGACCATTACCTTGTTAAAAGTGTGTTGCAACTTAAACTTAAATAGTGTTGTGCTAGGGTTAAAAAATTTACTTTTAATACTGAAGCTCTGAAAGATCCAGTTATAGACAAAGCTTACCATGATAGGTTACTTAGTCATTATGACAGTCGTGGTTTGCTTACTACTGAAGGTGAAGAAGAATGGGATCATTTTAAACAGGCTTTTTTGACACTAACAGTACTCTTTTAGGAAAAAAGGAGCAGAAGAGGCAAAATTATCTGAGTGATAAGGCACTTGAGCTTATTTCGGAAAGAAAGAACTGCAGAAATGCCCTTAATCAATACCCTACTAGTCCTAATAGAAAGCATTACAGAGACCTTAATAAACTTGTAAAGGATCAGTTAGCTGCTGATAAGAATCTTTGGCTTTGATGGTTTGGCTGACAAAGCCGAGGAAGCAGTTAACAGCACAATAGCAGAGAGCTGTACCAGATAGTTAATGTTTTGTGTGGTAGAAAACGGACTGGCATACAAGGATTGAAGGATAAACAAGGTAAGGTTATAGAAGGGGAGGATTCTGTCATGACTAGGTGGGCTGAGCATTTCAGTGATGTTCTAAACAATGTAGTTAGTTCTACTCCCATTGTTTGCAATGATGATAGATGCATTGGTGGCTTTAATGTTGGCCCTATAACACAATCTGAAGTTCTTTTGGCAGTTTCTAAACTTAAACTTCATAAATCCCCAGGGGTAGATGAAATTACTACGGAAATCCTTAGAGCTGGGAATTTTTCGGTTACCACTTGGATGACTGAAATTCTGAATATCTTTTATGATAAAGGCATGGTTCCTAAGGATTTTACCAGAGCTATTGTTATCCCTATTTTCAAAAAAGGTGATCGCAGTTCCTGTAATAGCTATAGGGGTATCAGCCTACTCTCTGTTCCAGGTAAAGTTCTTTCCATGATTGTGCTTAATAGAATTAAGAATCTGGTTGACAATCAATTGCGTGATGAGCAATGTGGATTCAGATGTGGTAGGGGATGTGTGGATCAAATATTTTCACTTAGGCAGATTCTTGAGAAATGTTTAGAGTTTCAGAAACCTTTGGTTTGTTGATTTCAAAAAGGCTTTCGACTCTGATGATCGTCATAATTTGTGGTTGATTGTGAAATCATATGGTATACCAGACAAGTTAGTTTACATAATGAAAGCTCTCTATAATAACACTGAGTCGTGTGTGAGAGTTGGTAAGGCTTGTAGCAATTGGTTTAGCATTACTTCTGGTGTTTGATAAGGGTGCATTTTGTCTCCTTTTCTCTTTAGCTTGGTTATTGATATTAGCAATGTTATGCGAAATTCACTTCAAGGGAAAGATTTTGGCCTTAAATGGGCTGGAGATACGAAAATTTCTGTTTTAGATTATGCTGATGATTTAGCCCTTTTGGCAAAATGATGTTGATGAGATGAACTCTTACATTCGAGCTGTTGATGAGACTGGTAGTAGAGTAGGTTTGGTTATAAACAGAGAGAAAACTAAAGTGATGAAAATTGGTCAGGCAGGCTGTGATTCAGTTAATCTGAATGGTTGCAGTCTTGAGCAGGTGTCACAGTTTAATTATCTTGGGAACTATGTAACAGATAATGGTGATGTGCGGCATGAGATTAACAGAGGAATAGGGATTAGACTGTATAATAGTTTGGTTCTTTCTAGGGTTAGTTATGGTAGTGAAACTTGGACACTTTGTAAACAAGATAACAGGAAACTAGATGCTTTTGATTCCAGATGCTTACGCAGTATCTTGGGCATTAGGTGGTTCAACTTTGTAACTAATGATGAGATTAGGCAAAGGAGTTTGCAACCTCCTTTAAGCAGCATATTGTGCAGAGAGAGACTCCGTTGGTTTGGCCATGTTGCCCGTATGAATAATTATAGATTAGCAAATAGGGTTATGAACAGTGCTCCTAAAGGCCTCAGAAAGAAGGGGAGACCTAGGATGCGGTGGGCAGACAATGTCAAACAGGACCTTGTTAGAATTGGTGTGCAGTGGCCAGATGCAGTAGATGTAGCTCAGGATAGACATTGTGTGGTCTGGTTGGACCTCCGTAGCTCATGGCTGCTTGAGGATGATGATGATGAAGATGATGAGTGTAGGTGAAGTTTCGAAAATATTCAATTATTCACAAAAATATCAGTTTGAACAATGGTTTACACGTCTGAAACAGAGGTACAAGCTATTCCTGTGCCAACAATTTTTGAATTACAGTCAGACTGACAATCTGATGGTATATCTCCCCTCAAGGCGTGATATAGAATGGCTTTCTATGCCTTAAAAATATTTTCACTGTATAGCATGTTGAAAAACAACTATATATGAAAATAGCTCGTTTAGTGCTGTTCTACACGCACATCATATGTAAAAGCTATATGACGTGTAATAATTTTTGAATTTACAGTCAAATTTAAAAAATGTTGCTATGTTTTCATCAACTCGTATTACATAATGAGATTCGCTGGCTAACGTATAGATCAGTTGCTCAAAATTTCGAAAATATTCATTTATTCACCAAAATATCAGTTTGAATGCTGTTTTGCACGCCTGAAACAGAGCTAAAGCTGTTCCTGTGCCAACAACTTTTGAATTTACAGTCAGAGTGACAATCTGATGTCATTCTGACAAGACATGACTGTCTATGCTTTAAAAACATTTCACTGTATACCATTTTGAAAAAAATCGATAAATACATCAAAATAGATGTTTTATCGCTGTATTCCACCTATAAAACAGAAGTAACAGCTACATCGTGTGTAAGAACTTTTGACTTTACTGTCAGATTGAAAACATAATGCATTATCAACTTGTATGATAATGAGATTCTCTGTTTATTCACCAAAATATCAGTTTCAACGCTGTTTTGCACGCGGATAACAGAGGTGAATACAGCTGAAAGCTCTGTTTTCCGCGTGCATAAATCGATTTGTCCAAAATGATATACATTGAAAATATTTTTAAGGCATAAAAAGTTATTTATATCATGCCTTGACGGCAGATATACCATCAGATTGTCACTCGGACTGCAAATTCAAAAGATGTGGTCGGAGGAATAGTTTTAGCACTGTTTTCGGCGTGTCAAAGTTTGTTCAAACTAATATTTTCGTGAATAATTGTATATTTTCGAAATTTTAAGCACCTAAACTATATTTTAGCCATAGAATCTCATTACATAATAAGAGTTGATGAATATAAAGCATTATGTTGGTCAATCTGAGTGTAAAATCAAAAGTTATTAGAGACTATGTAGCTGCTACCTGTGTTTTATAGCTGGAAAACAGCGGGATAACAAGCTATTTTGATACATGAATGGATTTTTTCAAAATGCTATACAGTGGAAACATTTTTAAGGCATAGCAAATCAATCTACATCACGCCTTGATGGGAGATATACCATCAGATTGTCACTCTGACTGTAAATTCAGAAGTTGTTGGCTCAGGATTTTGTTTTAGGTGTTTACACGCCTAAAACAAAATCAAACTGATATTTTCGTGAATAATTGAATGTTTTCGAAATTCTATGCACCTAACTAACTTTACCCATAGAATCTCATTATATAATACGAGTTGATGAAAATAAAACATTTGTCAATATGTTTTATAGGTGGAAAACAGCGGTAAAACAGCTATTTTGATATATAAATCGATTTTTTTTCAATATTCTATACGCTGACAATGTTTTTGAGGCATAGAATGCCATTCTATATCACGCTTTGATGGAAATAAATCATCCAAATGTCACTCTGACTGTAAATTAAAAGTTGCTGGCAAAGGAATAGCTTTTACCTTTGTTTTAGGCGTGTAAAACAGCATTCAAACTCATATTTTCGTGAATAATTGTATATTTTCGAAATTCTATACACCTAAACCATACCTTAGCCATAGAATCTCATTATATAATGCGAGTTGATAAATATAAAGCATTATGTTGTCAATCTCACTGTAAAATAAAAAGTCTGATGATGAGTAAAATCAACGATGTCGCTGTTTCCTGTGTTTTACAGGTGCAGAACACCGCTAAAACAGCTATTTTCATACACAAATAGATGTTATTCAAAAATCGATACAGTGAAAATGTTTGCAAGGCATAGAAATCATTCTATATCACGCCTTCATGGGAGATATACCATCAGATTGTCATTCGGACTGTAAACCATTTGTTCAAACTGATATTTTCATGAATTATTGAATATTTTCGAAATTCTATGCACCTAAACTATACTTTAGGAATAGAATCTAATTATATAATACATGTTGATGAAAATAAAACATTTTGCCAATATCACTGTAAATTCAAAAGTTAATACACATCATATAGCTTTCAGCTATGTCATGTGGGTAGAAAAAGCGCTAAAACCGCTATTTTCATACATAAATAGATGTTTTTCAAAATTCTATACACTGACAATGTTTTTAAGGCATATAGAATGTCATTCTATATCAAGCCTTGATAGGAAATATACCATCACATTGTCACTCTGAGAGTAAATTTAAAAGTTTTGGCACAGGAATAGCTTTCAGCTCTGTATTCCGCGTGCATAAATGTTTCCGTTGATACTGATATTTTGGTGAATAAAAGAATATTTTCGAAATTGTAATCATCTGAACCATACTTTAGCCAGAAAATCTTTAGCCAGAGAATATAATACATGTTGATAAATGAAAAGCATTATGTTTTCAATCTGACAGTAAAATCAAAAGTTATTACACACGATGTAGCTGTTGCCTCTGTTTTATAGGTGGAATATAGCGGTAAAACAGCTATTTTGATATATTTATCTATTTTCTTCAAAATGATATGCAGTGAAAATGTTTTAAGGCATAGCAAGTCACGCTTTGATGGGAGATATACCATCAGCTTGTCATTCGGACTGTAAATTCAAATCTTGTTGGCGCAGGAATTGCTTTTAGCTCTGTTGTAGACGTGTAAAACATTGTTCAATCTGATATTTTCGTGAATTATTGAATAGTTTCGAAATTCTATGCACCTAAACAATACTTTAGGAATAGTATCTAATTATATAATACGTGTTGATGAAAATAAAACAACAATTTGCCAATATCACTGTAAATTCAAAAGTTAATACACATCAGATAGCTTTTACCTATGTCATGTTCGTGCCACCACTAGACGTTTTCCAAAATTCTATACACTGACAATATTTTTAAGGCATAGAGTATCTTTCTATATCACGCATATATGGAAATAAATCATACGATTGTCACTCTAAATGTAAAATCAAAGGTTGTTGGCATAGGAATAGCTTTCACCTCTGTTTTATGCGTGCAAAACAGCTTGAAGTTGATATTTTGGTGAATATATGAATATGTTCGAAATTGTAATCTCCTAAATTACACTTTAGCCAGAGAATCTCATTATATAATACGAGTTGAATATAAAGCATAATGTTTTCAATCTGAGTGAAAAATCAAAAGTTATTACAGACTATGTAGCTGTTTCCTGTGTTTTATAGGTGGAAAACAGCGGAATAACAGCTATTTAATATATAAATCGATTTTTTCAAAATGATAAACACTGACAATGTTTTTAAGGCATCGAGTATCATTTTATATCACACCTTGATGGGAGATATCCCATCAGATTGTCATTCTGACTGTAAATTCAAATCTTGTTGGCACAGGAATAGCTTTTTGCTCTGTTGTAGACGTGCAGAACATTGTTCAAACTGATACTTTCGTGAATAACTGTATTTTTTCAAAAATTTAAGCATCTAAACAATACTTTAGCAATAGAATCTCAATATATAATACGTGTTGATGAAAATAAAGCATTATGTTTTCAATCTGACAGTAAAATCAAAAGTTATTACACACGATAGTAGTAAGGGGCCACCATACCGAGCCCTCTTTGCACAGTGCTTTCCCACCTATGACGTCACAGGCCACGCCCCCTTCCGCCCCTCCCCTATGACATAACAAGACGTAATCATTACATAATCATTACGTAACCGGCCACTCTCCCTTATTAATAATTAATATCCCCTTTCCTCCTCAGTGGCGCCATCTGGTGACAATGAAGAGTACTAATTCCCAAAAAGCCCCTATTTTTATTCTAATTCTTCGATTTTTTATTTCTCCCTTTATAAAAAAATTCCTCCCCCCTTATGAAAAAACCCCTGGCGGTATCTGGTGCCTGTGAGGAACACTAATTCCCCAAAAACCCTTATTTTAATTATAATTCTTTGATTTTTGATTTCCCGTCCTATTAAAAATTACTCCCACTATTAAAAATTCCCCCCCCCCCTTATTAAAAAAAAACCCTGGTGCCATCTGTGGACAATGAAGAGTACTATTTTCGGAAAAACATCCTTATTTTAACTCTAATTTCCCATTTTTCTTTATTTATGTAAAATATAGATCTTTATTATGTAATAATATAGGTATATAAGAATCTTTGGCTTGATGGTTTGGCTGACAAAGCCGAGGAAGCAGTTAGACAGCACAACAGCAGAGAGCTGTACCAGATAGTTAATGTGTTGTGTGGTAGAAACCGGACAGGCATACAAGAATTGAAGGATAAACAAGGTAAGGTTATAGAAGGGGAGGATTCTGTCATGGCTAGGTGGGCTGAGCATTTCAGTGATGTTCTAAACAATGTAGTTAGTTCTACTCCCATTGTTTGCAATGATGATAGATGCATCGGTGGCTTTAATGTTGGCCCAATAACACAATCGGAAGTTATTTTGGCTGTTTCTAAACTTAAACTTTATAAATCCCCAGGGGTAGATGAAATTACTACGGAAATGCTTAGAGCTGGGAATGTTTCGGTTACCACTTTCATGACTGAAATTCTGAATATCTTTTATGATAAAGGCATGGTTCCTAAAGATTTTTCCAGAGCTATTGTTATCCCTATTTTCAAAAAAGGTGATCGCAGTTCTTGTGATAACTATAGGGGTATCAGCCTACTCTCTGTTCCAGGTAAAGTTCTTTCCATGATTGTGCTTAATAGAATTAAGAACTGGATTAAGTCAATTGCGTGATGAGCAATGTGGATTCAGAAGTGGTAGGGGATGTGTGGATCAGATATTTTCACTTAAGCAGATTCTTGAGAAAAGTTTAGAGTTTTAGAAACCTTTGGTTGCCAGCTTTGTTGATTTCAAAAAGGCTTTCGACTCTGTTGATCGTCATAATTTGTGGTTGATTGTGAGATCATATGGTATACCAAACAAGTTAGTTAACATAATGAAAGCTCTCTATAATAACACTGAGTCGTGTGTGAGAGTTGATAAGGCTTGTAGCAATTGGTTTAGCATTACTTCTGGTGTTCGATAAGGGTGCATTTTGTCTCCTTTTCTCTTTAGCTTCGTTATTGATTATGTTATGCGAAATTCACTTCAAGGGAAAGATTTTGGCCTTAAATGGGCTGGAGATACGAAAATTTCTGATTTAGATTATGCTAATGATTTAGCCCTTTTGGCAAATGATGTTGATGAGATGAACTCTTTCATTCGAGCTGTTGATGAGACTGGTAATAGAGTAGGTTTGGTTATAAACAGAGAGGAAACTAAAGTGATGAGAATTGGTCAGGCAGGCTGTAATTCAGTTAATCTGAAAGGTTGCAGTTTTGAGCAGGTGTCACAGTTTAATTATCTGTGATGTGCGGCATGAGATTAACAGACGAATAGGGATTGCTGTCGGGACTTTTAAGAACCTATGGAGAGTGTGGAGAAATAGGCGTATACACCTAAAGACTAAAATTAGACTGTATAATTCGGTTCTTTCTAGGGTTAGTTATGGTAGTGAAACGTGGACACTTTGTAAACAAGATAACAGGAGACTAGATGCTTTTGATTCCAGATGCTTACGCAGTATCTTGGGCATTAGGTGGTTCAACTTTGTAACTAATGATGAGATTAGGCAAAGGAGTTTGCAACCTCCTTTAAGCAGCATATTGTGCAGAGAGAGACTCCGTTGGTTTGGCCATGTTGCCCGTATGAATAATTATAGATTGGCAATTAGGGTTATGAACAGTGTGCCCAAGAGCCTCAGAAAGAATGGGAGACCTAGGATGCGGTGGGCAGACAATGTCAAACAGGACCTTGTTAAAATTGGTGTACAGTGGCCAGATGCAGTAGATGTAGCTCAGGATAGACTTGCTTGGAGAACTAAATTGCACGGTCTGGTTGTACCTCCGTAGCCCATGGCTGCTTGATGATGATGATGATGATGATGATGATGATGATGATGATGATGATGATGATGATGATGATGATGATGATGATGATGATGATGATGATGATGATGATGATGGTAGGTCTTTATTTATGTAATAATATAGGTAATAATTAATTTTAAGCCCTCCCTCCTCCTGCAGACTCCCCGGTTGACCTTTTAAGCCCTCCTAGAATTTAAGCCATCTCCTTCTCTCTGATCGCCTGATGCAAGACTCAGAATAATTGCATAGAAAGGGATGATACAATTGTAACGTCACACAGAAAATCAGGTGCCTAGTAATTAAACACTTACTAAAATTCTGTTCCCTTAAAAATTTAACAGGCTGCGTCCAATGCGTATTTTAGTACATCTCCTGTATTCATCTGAAATTTTACAAATCCGTTCAACTCTTTTTGAATGTCTAATGTAGATCTCAAATTGTAAATCAACTCACAACGTTGTATTTATTCCTTAGTAATTAAAACCCTTTCTATTAAAATTCCTTTGCTATTAAAAATCCTTTGCTATTCATTTTACCAAGACGACTAAACGATTCCCTTAAAATTCCCTGCTATTAAATTCCTTCGGTATTCATTTTTCCAAGTAAACTAATCAACTCCATAGTAATTAAACATTCCTCAAAATTCCCTTACCTTTTGTTAAAAAAGCATCATACGGTAGAAATAAATCAGTTTTGTGTAGATGCGTTTTACCGAAAAAAAAAACCTTCTCCCAGCAACGAGAGTCGAACGAGGCTACCTCAGTCCCCAGCTTCATTTTGTCAACTCCTTGAACAAGAACCGATCCTGCAATGGAAAAATTTCAAACTCTGTTATTGGCATTCCTGAAGTCGTATGTGGCACAATCGGGGGAGAGTGCAACTGAAGTTTCATCATGCACCACGTGTCCTCTTAAGCCCCCTTACCGGTCAGGTAGCAAGCTTCGAAACATCTCGTGACACATGATGCAATCGCCCCTGGAGGTTGAGTGTCCAGCGCTCAGTGTGATTGCTGATACCGATAAGGTTTCAAAATAGATGTTATTGTTCTCTAAGGGTAGGTGACGTGCCACAACAAGGGAAAAGTAACGTGGAGTGACCACCGAGCGCCACGTATCAGAAGGCTGAGCGTTGTTTATATATATATATATACAGGGACTCGTTAAGACATGGACATTCTGCTCAGCATTCTGTCTGTCTCTATGGCCGCTATGGAACTAACTTACCAAACGTTTTATGAAACAGTTCGTTCTATATTTGCGTCTGCAGACGTTCCCGCACATTAGAAGGGGATAACCTATGAAGAATGCCTGCAGACCTTAATGAATATTATAACCGACAAGATTCTGCATATGCTCAGCACTATAAAAGACGAGGCGGTCATAGAACCGTGCGAAGTAGCGAAGGAGTTTTTATGCCGTGTACGTTTTGCGGAAGTAGCAGCATTAAATCATGTCAAACCATGGATTACCGAATGGTGCTCGAGGACGCCATGACCTCGATAGAGATTGCTCACATTGTGGAGGTCATGGAATAACTAAAAAACAACAAAAGGTTCTTTTCAGAACCACTTCATTTGAGTAGAAAGGATTATCTATCGTACAATTTCTGTTCACAACTCTTCTCTATCTATACATTTTTCTTCTCTATCACCCCTGTTAACAGAGTAAATTTTATAGGGATGTTTAACCTTCAGTATTATTTTAGACAGTGTGTTAGGATTAACAACTCTTATAGCATAGTTATTGGGGGTAGGCTCCATCTCCACTTTTAAAATTTATATCTTACACCGACAATCTTTTCATGTACGTATTTTTATAACCATTTTAAAACCAACATTTGTTTCTTTTATCCCTAGCGACTACTGGTTGTTGCATTTTTTACTAGAAGAAACCCTACCCCACAGTAACAGCCCCGCAGAAAATAAAAAATGCTATCGGGGGCGAAAAATTAATAAAATCTGATTTTATTCGTCGTAATGAAAAATATTGATGGGGTAATAGGTTCGACTTAAAAGACTTCGTGTTCGGATCCTCACCACGGACAACCTCTCGCTGACGGATGGTTAAGCCCTACGAAATTATTCCAAATGGGGAATCTCAAGGTTTTTATTGATGAATGAATCTTGGACCTGTACTGCTTCCGTGCATCGTGAAAACCCACTCACAGCCTTGATCCGTGTTTAAGCACTCGAAATTTTTACAAGTCCAGAGGGGGTTCTCCGTATTCCCAATTTCCTTTACTAAGTCACTTCAAAAAACATTGTGATTGCAAAAGTATGACTAACTGTTTTATTACGCCAAGTTTTAAAAATGCTTATTACTGTTGTATCCACAGTACGGGAGAGTAACACTGTTCGAAGAAAAATCAGGTAAAACAGTTTTTAAAAAAATCGTTTCCTCCGTCGTTTGCGTATGTCTCATCACGCTGGTGAAACCGGGTGAAAAAATATCTTTCTTTGTACGAGGTAGAATGTCAAAAGTACGTCGCGTGAAAAACTTTAGTTCCATCACGAATGCACATTAATGGAGTAGGGAGGTCGTAGTTTAATACTTCAGCTATAAAAAAAAATAATACAATGTCTCACGCACCCCTCTCAACTTGTCTACGCTAATCCGCTGAAATTTTATTTGCAACAGGACTGATACTTCTTCGAATCCGCTATATGCTCCAGCCAGCGCCGCCTAGTGCTTCCACCCTCGTTTCGACACACACACCATGTGATCTGAACGACGGACACTGCAGGCTGGTGACGTACAAAGGTCACGGGAGCTGCAGTGGAATGCATGGCCCCTGCTGAATGCTATGCTATCAGAAGACCATGTGTCTGTCGCGTTCTCCAAGCGCTCAGAATATTACTATACGTATAACTGATGTAAAGTCCGTTTTAATCAATACTTATTTCTTTCAACTCTGCGACTATTGGCTGGCACATTTTTACTAGAAGGACCGCCTCACAGTGGCAATCCCGCAGAAAAAATTAATAAAAGGAAAAATCTGATTTTTTTCCTTGTGATGAAAAATATTGAAGGTAATAGGGTCTACCTAAAAGACCCGTGTTCGGATGTTTTTTAACAAAAGTCCTACGAAATTAAAAACTATCCTGTTACGCGACGTTAGTTTAAAAATACTTATTACCGTTGTATCCTCAGTACATGACGCAAACTCTTTCCTAGGAAGTAACGCTACTCGATGCAGCCCCAGTTACATGCTTTTACAGGGTAAAGACTGTGCGCCAGAATGTTAAAAGTAGAATTCATACGTTTCCGTAAAAAAAACTTTAGTTCCAGCTTAAAGGAGTATGGTTCGATTCAGGAAGAATAGGATTTGACCTCGTGCATTAGAAAAGAGAACAAATCCGTCCCCGGTGTCCTTTGTTAGGTGGTAGTATTAGTATCCTTATACAAGCTCACTTCAAATTTTCTTATGACATCTGGGGTTAAGTTTCATCCTTATTTTTTTTTTCCAACCGCGATAATGCGCAGTTTTCTGCGGAACTCGAGCGACTTCGACGCAAAGGGCGACCCGCACTAAACGATACGACCGTGCACTAGAAAACCGTGAACGGACTTGTGTGAAACGTAATGTACAGAGCTTGACAACAGTAGTATAGACTGGGATCCTCGCTCACTATACTATCATAACCCTCGAGAAATTATCAAATATGAATAGACCTCTGTAAAGTTCCGACCCCACAATCTTCTCAGTTCCATTCCCCGGTCGATGCTGTCAGGATCACAAGGGATGTTTTACACATTCAAAGACTTTTTCCCTTTTTAATAAACCATACGATCAAAGTAAATAAATTGCAAGCATCATTGGATCTGATTCCGTATATCTGCTTACGACGAAAATCTCACAATATCCTATTCAGTACTTAACCCCCCCCCTCCCCCGATACAGTATATGACTAGGTCGTTTAACTAAATTACGTGCATAAACGAAAATGTAAAGGGATATCTGTAAATTCGTACAACGGGATAGGTGAATATTTTCGCAATTCTTTTGAAGGCAGAATAACTGTGACGAGAGAGAAAGTATAAAAATGCAGTGGGATGGCTGTAAAAACAGCAGATTACAGCGCAAATACTGTAAGATAGAAAAAACGACTATTAACAAATGTCATATAAGGAGCGACCGATAAAAGTCACACCGTAGCGGAAGGAGTAATACAGGAAAAATCATGAAATACTATAAACAGTGAATCAGAAAACTCACTGTTTATAGTATTTCCGTGAAAAGTCACCTCCCAGAATCGAGATCTAGCTCTGTCGCCAGTTATTCCAGCGTACTCTCTTTTGAACACGTTTGAATAAGTGCATGTGAAGGTGGCTAGCTGCAGACACAAGCTTTTCGACAAAAGATAGAATGTTTCACTACAATCTAACACAGAGATGTCTGTTTAGTTATTTTTTCTTCCTATTTCTACACTAGTGTGGAAGTCTTAGAACAAGTGGTTCGGGTTAGCACACGTTTTGATATGTATCTTGTTTGGCAATCTGAAAGAACACTGTCTGTGGAACATTACCCCCCTGCAAGCTAGTACTAATTACTTCACGATTCTGAGGGACGAAGGTTGTAATCGTTGGCAGATATTTTTCAGAAATCTGTAATCAACCATAGTGTTCGGATATTTGATCCATAGTAAGACATGAACGTTGTTTACCTGCCATCAGCGACCCCTTCTACGGATCGTATGAGAGGTAATTATTACGACAATTAGCTACGTGAAGTCGTGTTTATTTTTAAAAGCAAAGACACACTAATTACCGACTAGCTAGAGAACGATATATTAACCTGCTAAAGTTTGATTTTAACGATCAGATAGTGTATATATCATCACTTTTTTAGTTCATAATAATATCCCAACTTTTAAAGGAAATATTGTCTCGTTATAAGCGATTACATACAAAGAGATACACACTCTATACTTTAAATCTATAGAGACAACGATCACTATCCATGGAACACATCTGTGAAATAACACCACATTTTTGTTTTTAACGTACGGTTGAATCGTTCTACGATGCTGGCTTTGGTTTTCCATCCCTTTCTTTTACACCCACCCGATATAAAACATTCGACCCAACATAGCTTGCTGGCTGTGCGGGGTCTTGATACAGAGAACAATATTAACACTTCTAAGGCTGACCTTAAAATCCCCGTTAACTATACAAAAGAAATCACATTGACAATTGAAACCTAGAACAGTTCAACCGTACGCTAAAAACAAAAATGTGGTGATATTTCACAGATGTGTTCCATGGAGGTGCCATTGAGAGAGAAAGGGGGAAAGGTTTTTTTTTAACAAGGGGAGGAATTATTAATAAAGGGGCGTGGCATATTACGTAATCATTATGTAATAATTACGTAACAGGCCACACCCCTTTATTAATTTTACAAATCCGTTCAACTCTTTTTGAATGTCTAATGCAGATCCTCAAATTGTAAATCAACTCACAACGTTGCATTTATTCTTTAGTAATTAAAACCCTTTCCATTAAAATTCCTTTGCCATTAAAAATCCTTTGCTATTCATTTTACCAAGACGTTAATTTACCCGCCGATCCGAGGGAAGGAGAGGGCTTAAACTATAAGTAGGGCTCAAAAGGTCAACCGGGGAGTCTGCAGGAGGAGGGAGGGCTTAAAATATAGGTCAACCATTGGGGCAAAATAAAGAAAAATCGGAAATTAGAGTTAAAATAAGGAGGCTTTTCCGAAAATAGTACTCTTCATTGTCAACAGATGGCACCAGGGTTTTTTTTTAATAAGGGGGGAGAAATTTTTAATAGGGGGAGTAATTTTTAATAGGAGGGGAAATCAAAAATCAAAGAATTAGAATTAAAATAAGGGTTTTTGGGGGAATTAGTGTTCCTCACAGGCACCAGATGGCGCCAGGGTTTTTTTTTCATAAGGGGGGGATTTTTTAATAAAGGGGGAAATCAAAAATCGAAGAATTAGAATAAAAATAGGGGCTTTTTTGGGATTTAGTACTCTTCATTGTCACCAGATGTCGCCACTAAGGGGTAGGATATTAATTATTAATAAAGGGGAGTGGCCGGTTACGTAATGATTATGTAATGATTACGTCATGTTACATCATAGGGGGAGGGGCGGAAGGGGCGTGGCCTGTGACGTCATAGGGGGAAAGCACTGTGCAAAGGGGACTCGGTATGGTGGCCCCTTACTACTCACGATGTAGCTGTTATCTCTATTTTATACGTGGAGTACAGCGGTAAAACAGCTATTTTGATATATTTATCGATTTTTTTCAAAATGGTATACAGTGAAAATGTTTTTAAGGCATAGAAAGTCATTCTATATCACGCCTTGATGGGAGATATTCCATCAGATTGTCATTCGGACTGTAAATCCAAATCTAGTTGGCGCACGAATAGCTTTTAGCTCTGTTGTAGACGTACAAAACAATGTTCAAACTGATATTTTCGTGAATTATTGAATATTTTCGAAATTCTATGCACCTAAACTATACTTTATGAATAGAATCTTATTATATAATACGTGTTGATGAAAATAAAACAAGATTTTGCCAATATGACTGCAAATTCAAAATTTAATACACATCATATAGCTTTTACCTATGTCATGTGCATAGAAAAAGCGCTAAAACTGCTATTTTCATATATAAATAGATGTTTTTCAAAATTCTATACACTGACAATATTTTTAAGGCATAGAGTATCATTCTATATCACGCCGTGATGGAAATAAATCATCCGATTGTCACTCTGATTATAAATTCAAAAGTAACTTTAAGTTCAGTTTTCCGCGTGCAAAACAGCATTCAAACTGATATTTTTGTGAATAAATTTATTTATTTCCATCAATGCGTGATATAGAAAGATATTCTATGTCTTAAAAATATTGTCTGTGTATAGAATTTTGAAAGACCTCTATTTTTATATGAAAATAGTAGTTATAGCGCTTTTTTCACGCACACGACATAGGTAAAAGATATATGATGTGTATTAACTTTTGAATTTACAGTCATATTGGCAAAATGTTGTTTTGTTTTCATCAACACGTATTATAAAATTAGATTCTATTCCTAAAGTATAGTTTAGGTGCATAGAATTTCAAAAATATTCAATAATTCAGGAAAATGTCAGATTGAACAATGTTTTACACGTCTACAACAGAGCTAAAAGCAATTCCTGCGCCAACAAGATTTGAATTTACATTCCAAATGACAATCTGATGGAATATCTCCCATCAAGGCGTGATATAGAATGACTTTCTGTGTCTTAAAAATATTTTCACTGTACACCATTTTGAAAACAATCGACAAATAAAGCAAAATAGCTGTTTTACCGCTGTACTCCACCTATAAAATAGAGGTAACAGCTACATCGAGTGTAATAACTTTTGATTTTACTGTCCGATTCAAAACGTAATGCTTTATATTATTAACTCGTATTCTGTATTCAGTATCATATTCGTATTCAGTATAATGAGATTCTCTGGCTAAAGTATGGGACAGGTGATTACAATTTCGAAAATATTCATTTATTCACCAAAATATCACATTCAACGCTCTTTTGCACGCGGAAAACAGAGCTGAAAGCTATTCCTGTGCCAAAACTTTTATATTCACAGTCAGAGTGACAATGTGATGGTATATTTCCTATCAAGGCTTGCTGTAGAATGACACTCTATATGCCTTAAAAACACTGTCAGTGTGTAGAATTTTGATAAACATCTATTTATCTATGAAAATAACGGTTTTAGCGCTGTTCTCCAGGCACATCACATAGGCAAAAGCTATATGATGTGTAATAACTTTTGAATTTACTGTCAAATTGACAAAATGTTGCTTTATTTTCATGATTACGTGTTACATAACGAGATTATATTGCTAAAGTATAGTTTAGTTGCATAGAATTTGGAATATATTCAATAATTCAGGAAAATATCAGTTTGAACAATATTTTATACGCCTTAAACAGAGCTAAAAGCTATTCCAGCGCCGACTTTTGATTTTATAGTCTGAGTGCCAATTGGCATGGTATATCTACCAATAAGATGTGATATAGAATGACTCTATATGCCTTAAAAACATTGTCAGTGTGTAGAATTTTGATAAACATCTATTTACGTATGAAAATAGCAGTGTTAGCGCTGTTTTCCACGCATATCAGATAGCTAAATGCTTTAGCCATCAGATAGCATCACACAACTAAAATAAGTTTTGAATTTATAGTCATATTGACAAAATCCTGTTTTATTTTCATCAATACCTATTATATAATGCGATTGTATTGCTAAAGTATAGACTAGGTGTATAGAATTTCAAAAATATTCAATTATTCACGATAATATCAGTTTGAACTATGTTTTACACGCATAAAATAGAGCTAAAAGCTATTCCAGTGGCAACAACTTTTGAGTTTACAGTCTGAGTGACAATCTGATGGTATATCTCGCGTCAAGGGGTTATATACAATGAATATTATTATATTATTATAATTATATACAATGAATGAATGCTATACAGTGAAAATGGCCTTAAAACCATTTTCACTGTATAGCATTTTGAAAAATGATTTATGCATAAAACTAGCTATTCCAGCGCTCTTCTCCACGCACAACACAGGAAAAAGCATTATGATGTGTAATAAGTTTTGAATTCACAGTCAAAGTGACAAAATGTTGCTTTATTTTCATCAACACGAATTATATATTGAGATTCTATTGCTAAAGTATTGTTTAGATGCTTAAATTTTTGAAAAAATACAGTTATTCACGAAAGTATCAGTTTGAACAATGTTCTGCACGTCTACAACAGAGCAAAAAGCTATTCCTGTGCCAACAAGATTTGAATTTACAGTCAGAATGACAATCTGATGGAATGTCTCCCATCAAGGTGTGATATAAAATGACTTTCTACGCCTTAAAACATTTTCACTTAAAACTTTTTCCATTTTGAAAAAATATCGCTAAATATATCAAAATAGCTGATTTATCGCTGTATTCCACCTATAAAACAGAGGTAACAGCTACATAGTCTGTAATAACTTTTGATTTTTCACTCAGATTCAAAACATAATGTTTCATATTCATCAACTCGTATTATATAATGAGATTCTATGGCTAAAATATAGTTTAGGTGGTTAAAATTTCGAAAATATGCAATTATTAACGAAAGTATCAGTTTGAACAATGTTTTGCACGTCTACAATAGAGCTAAAAGCTATTCCTGTGACGACAAGATTTGAATTTATAGTATATCTCCCTTCAAGATGTGATTATAAAATGACACTCTATGCCTTAAAAACATTGTCAGTGTATACAATTTTTAAAAGCATCTATTTATTATGAAAATAGCGGTTTTAGCGCTGTTCTCCACGCACATCACATTGGCAAAACCTATATGATGTGTAGTAACTTTTAAATTTACAGTCAAATTGACGAAATGTTGGTTTATTTTCTTCAACACGTGTTACATAATGAGATTCTTTTCCTAAAGTATAGTTTAGTTGCATAGAATTTGGTAAATATTCAATTATTCACGAAAATATCAGTTTGAAGAATATTTTTTACGCCTAAAAAAAAAGACCTATTCCTGCGCCAACAAGATTTGAATTTACAGTCCGAATGACAATCTGATGGTAAATCTCCTATCAAGGCGTGATATAGAATGACTTTCTACGCCTTAGAAGCATTTTCACTGTATACCATTTTGAAAAAATATCGAGAAATATATCAAAATAGCTGATTTATCGCTGTATACCACCTATAAAACAGAGGTAACAGCTACATCTTGTGTAATAACTTTTGATTTACTGTCAGATTGAACACATAATGCTTTTTATTTTTCAACTTTCTGGCTAAAGTATGGTTCAGGTGATTACAATTTCGAAATTATTCATTTATTCACCAATATATCAGTTTCAACGCTGTTTTGCACGCGGAAAACAGAGCTGAAAGGTATTCTTGTGCCTAAACTTTTAAATTTACAGTCAGAGTGACAATGTGATGGTATATTTCCTATCAAGGCTTGATATAGAATGACACTCTATATGCCTTAAGAACATTGTGATCTATTCATTATGAAAATAGCAGCTTAGCTAAATCATCAAAACCTTCTCCTACTATAGTGTGCGTCAACTCAGTGTTCTGAGAATATTCATGCTCTAATGGTAATTTATAATTCTCAACTTCAACAGCATCTGGCCATATTGCTTTCCAGCAGGCATTGAGCGTTGAATGTTTAATCTGGGTCAGTCCAACATGCTTAACACAATCTAAGATTGTAAATTTCTTCCAAGCATCCGGAAGAGTAAAAGATCCATCATTCTCCATTTGTTCTAAAATATACCTGAAGGGTTGCTTGATATACAGTGCCTTGAAAGTCGAAATTATCCCTTGATCTAACGGCTGTAATAAGGAAGTTGTATTCTTTGGTAAAAAAAACAATTTTTACATTTTCGTGTTGTAAATCTTGAGGATGACCTGCTGTTTTATCAATTAATAGACGGGCCTTGAAAGGCAATTCCCTTTGACATAAATAACTTTTGACATCTGGGACAAACAAATTATGAAACCTTTCATTGAAAACCATGGCAGTGACCCACGCTTCCAATAAACGGGAAGGTTTTCCATTTAAAGGAATAACCTTTAAATGAGCATGGTGTAACAAATGGTTAATATGATCGCCTGAAGCGATGCTACAGAAAAGAACTGTTATGCGACATTTCGCTGCCTTATGACCACTAGCTGATTTGTGAGCTTCAGCCAAATAGGTTCTTTCTGGCATTTTTTTTTCAGAATAACCGGACTCGTCAGCATTGAAGACATGGTCAGGTGTGTAGGAGCTGGCGGCAGTCATTTCATCAAATTTCTGGATATTGTTGTGCTGCATTCGAATCATCAGATGCTCTTTCACCTTTCAATCTTAGATTATGTAAAGAATGTCTTTGTTTAAATCTCTCGAACGAACCATGGCTTGCGGAAAAAGATACCTTCTTTTCATCTGGCGAAGTCGACGGTAACTGATTCTTAAGTGTTTCATAAATCTTTAAAGCCTTATTTGTAATGGCACTGGTATCAATTGGAACCCGCTTTTGAGTTTGGTCATCTAGCCATATCACTAATGACTTTTCCATATTTTCCATTGTAGCATCTCTTACATTTGAAATTATGCTAATACTCGTGCACACCAGCTGCTACACTCTAATGGAGTCTTCATTTTTTCTTATTGTCCTTATTGTGGCTTCATTCAAGGACTAAAATTTAGCAACATCTGTTACTCTATCTCTATTACGAAGACGATCTAATATTTTAATTTTTGTTTCTAAAGAAATAATTTTTCTTTTCATTTGATTTTTTTAAAAAATCTTTTGGCATTATAAAACTTTGCTGCTAAAATGAAAAAAATTTGCTGCTAAAATAAAAAAAATTTGCTGCTAAAATAAAAAAAATTTGCTGCTAAAATAAAAAAAATTTGCTGCTAAAATGAAAAAAATTTGCTGCTAAAATGATACTGCACTACTTCACATGAACCAGATAGCTTTATTATTGTGAAATACTACGGGGATTTCCCGTGTTGTAAAATATAGGGGAATCCCCGTCCCCGTTGTTGCCAGTGTTCCCAAATGAATGAGATTAAAAAATGACTTGAAATATATATGCAGCCGAATATACATTTTTACCTGTTTTTTGAAATCCGTTATTTTATCAACCGTGTAAAACCGAAATCGTGTAAATCAAGTACCGTGTAAATAGGGGGATGTGTATTCACCAAAATATCAGATTGAGTGCTCTTTTACACGCTTTAAACAAAGGTAAAAGCTATTCGTGTGCGAACAACTTTTGTATTTACAGTCCGAGGTACAATCTGATGTATATCTCCCATTAAGGTGTGATGTAGAATGACTTTCTTTGCTTAAAAATTTTTTCACTGTATAGTTTTTGAAAAAAAATCGCTTTATGTATGAAAATAGCCGTTTTTAAATACGCTGTTTTCAACGCGAAAATCAGAGCTGAAAGTTATTCCTGTGCCAACGACTTTTGAATTTACAGTCAGAGTGACAATCTGATGGCATATTTCCTATTGAGGCGTTATATAGAATGACTTTCTATGCCTTCAAAACATTTTCCCTGTATAGCATTTTGACAAAAAATTGTATATGTATCAAAATAGCTTTTTTACCGCTGTTTTCCACCTATAACACACCGGTAAAAGTTATATCGTGTGTAATGACTTTCGAATTTACAGTGAGATTGACAACATAATGCTTGATAGTCATCAACTTGTATTATATAAAGAGATTCTATAGCTAAAGTACAGTTTTGGTGGATACAATTTCGAAAATATCGAATTATTCTTGAAAATATCAGTTTGAACCCCTTTTTACACGCCCAAAACATATCTAAAAGCTATTCCTGTGCCAACAACTTTTGAATTTACAGTCAGAGTGACAATCTGATGCTTTATTTCCCATCAAGGCGTAATATACAATGACTTTGTATGCCTTAAAAACATTTTCACTGTATAACATTTTGAAGAAAATCGATTTATGTTTCAAAATAACTGTTTTACCGCTGTAAAATCCGCCTATAAAACACACGTAACCGCTATATCGTGTGTAGTAACTTTTGAATTTACAGTCAGATTGAGAACGTAATGCTTTATATTAATCAACTCGTATTATGCAATGAGAATTTATGGCTAAAGTAGAGTTTAGGGGGATAAAATTTCGAAAATATCGAATTATTCACGAAAATATCAGTTTGAACGATCTAAAACAGCGCTAAAAGCTATTCCTATTCGAACAACTTTTGAATTGACAGTCAGAGTGTTAAATGGATTGTTTATTTCCCATCAAGGCGTGATATACAATGGCTTTCTATGCCTTAAAAACATGGTCACTGTATAGAATTTTGTAAAAAATCGAAATATGTATCAAAATAGCTATTTTATCGCTATTTTCATCTATAAAACACATGAGAAAGCTATATTGTGTGAAATAACTTTTAAATTTACAATCAGATTGACAAATTAATGTTCCATATTCATCAACTCGTATTATATCATGAGATTCTATAGCAAAGGTATAGTTTAGTTGGATGCAATTTCGGACACAAAGTTTACAAGTTTGTCGCCCTTTACAAGTTGAAACTGCATGTCCGAAATTACAACAGCGTAGACATAGATCTGGGGGTAGAGTGTACCTTTTGACATAATGTCTGTTAAAGTTTATATTCACATTAAGAGACAAGTTCTCGCCCTCAAATTCAAGAACTGCTTTATATGTTCTTGCGCTGTTAGAATCTTTTCTAGAAATAGCTTGTTTGTCAAAATGAATCATTCGGCGAAGATTTAATACCTTCTGATCGGATATTCATCAGGTAACAACATCATTTATGTTAACAGATACATCAAGTAACATCATCATTTATGTTAACAGGTACACCAATGATTGTTCCTAACGAAGATTTTATGAATTTGGGAAATTCAGTTATTGTTGTTACAGATAAATAAGTCATTGATTTCAAGAATTTCACTTTGTTCAGTTGAGTTTTTAGGAAATAAAAGCAGACGTCCAAACGAGATAAATTTTCCACTGATATGTTCTCCCAATAAACCATAAAAAATGAAGTTACTTTTCGAATATCAAGAGAACTTGTCGTCTTTAATTCCTCTGATCACTAATGCTAAGTCTTTATTATCATTTATATTGAACTATTTTAACAAAGTTTTTTGTATCGAGGGAGTCACAAGTGTATATTTATTATCTTTTTCATTTTCAGAAATGTTATTTATTTTGTTATTTACTGTGATATTACTGAGATTATTTTCTTCTATAATGTTTTTATCGTTACTGATATGGCTTTCATTCATAGGTATTTATTTTTGTCAGAATTTGTTTTCCTTTTCTGGATTTTCTTGATCAGTAGGAGAAATATTCTTTGGTTGTGAGTTGTCTTCTACTGATTTTGTTGGGGACACCACAGTCAGTCGAAACCATCAAGTCCTCCTCTAAAATGGAAATTTCTTTGGGTTCTTTAACTCATTTATTCGTATGCTGATACATTTTGGACTTTTTAACTCTTATTTTCATATTAATCGGTGAAGATTTCTTTTTCCTCGTTCCCTTGGTCATTTTATAAGATTTCCATTCCGTGCAAAATAGCTTAATATACTTTGCTTACTTCAAAAATGCTTAACAAACTATAGAAATTGAAGATATAATCACTTGAAAGTAAAATTAAAGATAAAAAACTGACTTTAATTACTTTAGTATCAAATTAGACACACAGCACATTTTCAAATCAACCGCCCCCAACGGACTTTTTTCAAGTTCGAACGTTCAACCAAAAAATCCAAACTACCGTTAAGGTGAGCAAAGAATTACACCACACGGTACCATTTAAGACACTTAGTAATCAGTTCCACAGCTCATTTTGAATGTGAATTGCTGGCATCATATTCGCTGATTATTTCTTTTCTTTCAGGAGAAGAATCAACAAATAAAAATATTTTGGTCAAAAGGAAAATATAAAAATTTAGGAATTCGAAAAAAGCGCAAACGACTTACAACTTCGGTGTTGCCAGATATACGTCTTCCCTGGTGAAAACAGCGGTAAAACAGCTATTTAGATACATAAATGGATTTTTTTTCAAAATTCTGTACAGTCACAATGTTTTTAAGGCATAGAAAGTGGCACGCCTTGATCGGAAATAAACAATCAGATTATAACTCTGGCTGTAAATTCAAAAGTTGTTGGCACAGAAACAGCTATTTCCCTCTGTTTTAGGCGTGTAAATCTGAAGAATCAACTGATATTCTGAAGTCTGAAAGTTCAAACTGATATTTTCATAAATAATTCAATATTTTTGAAATTCTATGCACCTAAACTGTTCTTTAGCCATAGAATCTCATTATATAATACGAGGTGATGAATATAATACACTAGGTTGTCAATCTGACGGTAAATTTAAACGTTATTACACACCATATAGCTGTTACCTCTGTTTTATAGGTGGAAAACAGCGGTGAAACAGCGATTTTGATGCATAAAACGGTTTTTTTCAAAATGCCATACAGTAAAAATGTTTTTAAGGCATACAAAGGCATTCTACATTCCGCGTTGATGGGAAATAAACCATCAGATCGTAAATTCTGACTGTAAATTCAAAAGTTGGCACAGGAATAGTTTTCAGCTCTGTCTTAGGCGTGCAAAACAGCGTTCAAACTGATGCTTTTGGTGAATAAGTGAATATCTTCGAAATTGTAAGCACCTAAACTATACTTTAGCCATAGAATCTCATTATATAATACGAGTTGATGAATATAAAGCATTATGTTGTCAATCTGAGTGTAAAATCAAAAGTTATTACACACGATATAGCTCTTACCTGTGTTTTATACGTGGAAAACAGCGGTGAAACAGGTAATTTCATATATAAATCGATTTTTTTTCAAAATGCTATACAGTGAAAATGTTTTTATGGCTTCTATATCACGCGTTGATGGAAATAAATCATCTGATTGTCACTCTCCTGGTAAATTCAAAAGTTGTTTTTGTCTTGCAAAACAGCGTTCAACTAATATACTGGTGAATAATTGAATATTTTCGAAATTCTACACATTTAACTATACCTTAGCCATAGAATCTGATTATATAATAGAAGTAGATGAGAATAAAGCAACATTTTGTCACTTTGACTGTTCAAAAATTATTACACATCATATAGCTTTTACATATGTGATGTCCGTGGAAAACAGTGCTAAGACTGCTATTTTAATACATAAATAGATGTTTCTCAAACTTCTATAGAATGAGAGTGTTTTAAAGCACAGAGTGTCATTATATATCACGCCTTGACGAAAATAAATCATCCGAATGTCATTCTGCCTGTAAATTTAGAAGTTGTTGGCACAGGAACAGCTTTTAGTTCTGATTTAGGCGTGCAAAACAGCGTTCAACTAGTATATTTGTGAATAATGGAATATTTTCGAAATTCTATGCACCTAAACTATACCGTGGCCATAGAATCTCATTATATAATACGAGTTGATGAATATGAAGCAATAGGTTGTTATTACACAAGATACAGCTTTCACTTGTGTTTTATAGATGGATAACAGCGGTAAAGCAGCTATTTTGATACATAGATCGATTTTTTTAAAATACTATACAGTAAAAACGTTTTTAAGCCACAGAAAGTCATTCTATATCACGCCTTGATAGGAAATGTACGATCAGATTATCACTCTGACTGTAAATTCAATAGTTGTTAGCACAGCTTTCAGCTCTGTTTTAAGCGGGCAAAACAGCACTCAAACTGATATTTTGGTGAATAAATGAATATTTTCAAAAGTCTGAGCACCTAATCTATACTTTAGCCAGAAAATCTCATTATGTTATACGAGTTGATGAAAATAAAGCAACATTTTGTCAATTTGACTGTAAATTCGAGAGATGTGATGTGCGTGTAGAACAGCGCTAAAAAAGCTATTTTCATGCATAAATAGATGTTTTTCAAAATGCTATATAGTGGAATTGTTTTTAAGGCATAGAAAGTCATTCTATATCACGCCTTGATGGAAACAAATCTTTCGGTTGTCACCCTGCCTGTAAATTCAAAAGTTGTTGGCACACGTGTTGCTTTTTACTGCGTTTCAGGCGTGTAAAACAGCGTTGAAACTGATATTTTCGTGAATAATCAGGTATTTTCGAAATTGTATGCACCTTAACTATACATTAGCCATAGAATCTCATTATATAATACCAATTGATGAATATGAAGCATTAGGTTGTTAATCTCACTGTAAATTCAAAAGTTATTACACATGATATAGCTTTTTCCTGTGTTTTATAGATTTTAAAGAGCGGTAAAAGTGTTAAGAGCGGTAAGAGTATTTTGATACATAAAGTTTTAAAGAGCGGTAAGAGTATTTTGATACATAAATCGGTTTTTTAAAAATGTTCTGCAAGAAAAATGTTTTTAAGGCATAGAAAATAATTCTATATCACGCCTTGATACGAAATATATGATCAGATTGTCACTCTGTCTGTAAATTCAAAAGTTGTTGGCACACGATTAGCTTTTCGCTCCGTTTTAGGCGTGTAAAACAGTGTTCAAACTGATATTTTCGTGAATAATTTGGAATTTTCGAAATTGTACGCACCTAAACTATACATTAGCTACAAAATCTCATTATCCAATTGGAGTTGATGAATAAAAATCACTATACATAAATCGATTTGTTTCAAAATTCTATACAGACAAGCGTTTTCAAGAAATAGAAAGTTATTCTATATCACGCCTTGATAGGAAATATACCTTAAGATTCTCACTCTGACTGTAAATTCAAAAGTTGTTGGCACAGGAATAGCTTCTAGCTCTGTTTTAAACGTGTAAAACATTGTTCAAACTGTTTACGCGTGTAAAACAGCGTTCAGAATGATATTTCGGTGAAGAAATGAATGCTTTCGAAATTGTAGGCACGTAATATACTTTAGCCTTAGAATCTCATTATATAATACATGTTGATGAAAATAACATTTTTTCAATATGACTGTAAATTGAAAACTTATCAAACATCACACAACTTTTACCTGTGTGATATGCGTGGAAAACAGCGTTAAAACTGCTATTTTCATACATAAATAGATGTTTCTCAAAATTCTATACACTGACAATATTTTTAAGGCATGAGTGTCATTCTATATATCACGCGTTGATGGAATTAAATCATTCGATTGTCACTCTGCCTGTAAATTCAAATGTTGTTGCCACAGGAATAGTTTTAGCTCTGATTTAGTCGTGCAAAACAGCGTTCAACTAATATATTGGTGAATATTTGAATATTTTCCAAATTTCATGCACCTAAACTGTACTTTAACCATAGAATCTGATTATATAATACGAATTGATGAATATAATGAACTAGGTTGTCAATCTGACTGTAAATTTAAGTGTTATTACACACCATATAGCTATTACCTCTGTTTTATAGGTGGAAAACAGCGGCAAACAGATATTTTTATACATAAATCGATTTTTCTCAAAGTGCTATACAGTGAAAATGTTTTTAAAGTATAGATAGTATAGAAAGTTGTTGGTACCGGAATAGCTTTCAACTATGTTTTATGCGTGGAAAACAACATTCAAAATGATATTTTGGTGAATAAAGGAATATTTTCCGAATTTTAAGCACCTAAACTATACTTTACCAATAGAATCTCATTATATATTACGAGTTGTTGAATATAAAACATTATGTTGTCAATCTGAGTGTAAAATCAAAAGTTATAACATACGATGTAGCTGTTACCTGTGTTTCATAGGTGGAAAACAGTGGTAAAACGGCTATTTTGATACATAAATCGATTTTTTTTTCAAAATCCTATAGAGTGAAATGTTTTTAAGTCATAGAAAGTCAGACACCTAAACTATACTTTAACCATAGAATCTGATTATATAATACGAGTTGATGAATATAAAGGAATAGTTTGTGAATTTGACTGTAAATTTAAAAGTTATTACACAAGATACAGCTTTTTCCTACGTTTTATATGTGGAAATCAGCCGTAAAACTGCTATTTTGATAGATAAATCGTTTTTTTTTTTCAAAATGCTATACAGTTAAAATGTTTTTAAGGCATAGAAAATAATTCTATATCACGCCTTGATAGGGAATATACCATCAAATTGTCACTCTGACTGGAAATTCAAAAGTTGTTGCCACGGGAATATCTTTCAGCCGTAAATTCAAAATTTTTATAGGTGGAAAACAGCGGTAAAAACTGCTATTTAGGATACATAAATAGTATTTTTTTCAAAATGCTATAAAAATATCACGTTTTGATAGGAAATATACCATCAGATTCTGACTCTGACTGTAAATTCAAAAGTTGCTGGCACAGTAATAGCTTTCAGCTCTTTTTTTCGCGTGCTAAACAGCGTTCAAACTAATGTATTGGTGAATAATTGATTATTTTCGAAATTGCATCCAACTAAACTATACTTTAACCATAGAATCTCATTATGTAACACGAGTTCATGAATATAAAACATTACATTGTCAATCTGTCTTTAAATTCAAAAGTTATTACACACGATGTAGCTGTTAACTCTGTTTTATAGGTGGAAAACAGCGGGGAACGATTTTTAAACAGCTATTTTGATTAAACGAACAAAATAGCTGTTTAAAAATCGTTTTTTTTTTCCCAAATGCTATACAGTAAAAATATTTTTAAGGCATAGCACGCCTTGATGGGAGATATACCAACAGATTGTCACTCTGACTGTAAATTCAAAAGCCGTTGGCTCAGGAATAGCTTAAAACAAAATCAAACTATTTTCGTGAGCAATTGAATATTTTCGAAATTCTATGCACCTAAACTATGAAAATAAAACATTTAGTCACTGTAAACTCAAAAGTTTTTTTCACACTAAATATCATTCACCTGTGTTTTATAGGTGGAAAACAGCGGTAAAACAGCTATTTTGATATATAAATCGATTTTTTTTTCAGAATTCTATACAGTGACAATGTTTTTGAGGCATAAAGTGTCATTCTATATCACGATTTGATCGAAATAAATCATTCAAATGTCACTCTGAATGTCAATTCAAAAGTTGCTGGCAAAGGAATAGCTTTTACCTTTGTTTTAGGCGTGTAAAACAGCATCAAACTTATTTTTTGGTGAATAATTGAATATTCTCGTAATCGTATCCAAATAACTATACTTTAGTCATAGAATCTCATTACATAATACGAGTGATGAATATTAAGCATTAAGTTTCCAATCTGAATGTAAAATGAAAAGTTATTACACACACAATGTAGCTGTTACCTGTGTTTTATAGTTGAAAAACAGCGGTAAAACAGCTATTTTGATATATTAGTCGATTTTTTTCAAAATGCTATACAGTGAAAATGTTTTTAATGCATAGAGTGTCATTCTATATCACACGATCAGATTGTCACTCGGCCTGTAAATTCAAAAGTTGTTGGCACAGGAATATCTTTTAGCTCTGTTGTACACGTGCAAAACATTGTTCAAACTGATATTTTCGTGAATTATTGAATATTTTAGAAGTTCTATGCACCTAAACTGTACTTTAGGAATAGAATCTAATGATATAATACATGTTGATGAAAATAAAACAACATTTTGCCAATATGACTGTAAATTCAAAAGTTTATACACATGATATAGCTTTTACATCTGTCATGTGCGTGGAAACAGCGCTGAAACTGCTATTTTCATATATAAATTGAAGTTTTCCAAAATTCTATAAACTGACAATATTTTTTAAGGCATAAAGTATCATTGTATATCACGCCTTGATGAAAATAAGTGATCGGATTGTCACTCTGACTGTGAAATCAAAAGTTGTTGGCACAGGAATAGCTTTCAGCTCTGTTTTATGTGTGCAAAACAGCGTTCAAGTTGATATTTTGGTGAATAAATGAATATTTTCGAAATTGTAATCACCTAAATTATACTTTAGCCATAGAATCTCATTATATAATAGGAGTTGATAAATATAAAGCATTATGTTGTCAATCTGACAGTAAAATGAAAAGGTAATATACACGATATAGCTATTACTTGTGTAAGTAGAGCAGCGGTAAAACAGCAATTTTGATACATTAGTCGGTTCTTTTCAAAATGCTTTAGAGTGAAAATGTTTTTAAGGCAGAGAAAGTCATTTTATATCACGCCTTAATGGGATTTATACCATCAGATTGTCACTCGGACGGTAAAATCAAAATTTGTTTGCACATTTTTTAGCTCTGTTTTAGACTTGTAAAACATTGTTCAAACTGATATTTTCGTGAATAATTCAATATTTTCGAAATTCTATGCACCTAAACTATACTTTAGCAATAAAATCTCATTATATAACACGTGTCGATGAAAATAAAGCAGCAATTTTTCACTTTTATGGTAAATTCAAAAGATATTACACATCATATAGCTTTTACCTATGTGATATGCGTGGAGAACAGCGCTAAAACCGCTATTTTCGTACATAAATAGATGTTTTTCAAAATTCTATACAGTGAAAATATTATTAAGGCATAGAAAGTCATTCTATATCACGCCTTGATAGGATTGTCACTCTGCAAAAGAGAGTTCAAACTAATATATTGATGAATAATTGAATATTTTCGAAATTATATCCAACTGAACTAATGGGATTCTATGGCTATACTCTAGCCATAAAATCTCATTATATAATACGAGTTGATGAATACAAACCATTAGCTGTCAATTCCAAAATATTGAATTATACTCGAAAATATTAGTTTGAACGGTGCTTTACACGCTTGAAACAGAGCAAAGGGATATTTGTGTGTGAACAACTTTTGAATTTAAGGTCAGAGTGACAATCTGATGGTTTATTTCCATCAAGGCATGATAGAGAACGCATAGAACATCAAGGCATGATGTTCTATGCGTTGAAATCGTTATAACTGCAGAGAATTTTGAAAAAAATATCGATTTTTTTTTTGTGAAATGTGCTGGTTTACCGCTGTTTTCCACCTATAAAACACAAGGAAAAGCTATATCGTGGGTAATAACTTTTGAATTTACAGTGGGATTGACAACATAATTCTTTATATTCAACAATTCGTATTATATAATGAGATTCTATTTCTAAAGTACAGTTTACAGGCATACAATTTCGAAAATATCGAATTATCCACGAAAATATCAGTCTGAACGGTGTTTTACACCCCTAAAACAGAGCTAAACGCTATTCCTGTGCGAATAACTTTTGAATTTACAATCAGAGTAACAAACTGATGGTATATTTCCCATCAAGGCGTGATATAAAATGCCTTAAAAATATTTTCACTTTATAGCATTGAAAAAAAATCGATTTGTATATGAAAAAGCTGTTTTACCGCTGTTTTCCACCTATAAAAAACAGGTAAAAGATATTCGAAAATTCTAAAATATTCAATTATTCACCAATGAACGCTGTTTTGCTCGCCTAAAACAGAGCTAAAAAGCTAAAAGTAAAAGTAGCTAAAAGCTATTCCTGTGACAATAACTTTTGAATTTCCAGACAGAGTCAGAATCTGAAGGTATATTTCCTATCAAGGCGTGATATAGAATGACTTTGTATGCCTTAAAAACATTTTCACTCATTAGCATTTTGAAAAAAAAAGTTTCATGTATCAAAATAACTGTTTTACCGCTGATTTCCAACTATAAAACCCACGTAACAGCTATGTATTGTGTAATAAACGTTTGAATTTACAGTCAGATTGACAACCCAGTGTTTTATATTCATCATCTTGTATTATACAATGAGAATCTATGGATAAAGTACAGTTTAGGTGAATACAATTTCGAAAATATCGAATATCGCTGTTTTACACGCCTAAGAGCTAAAAGCTATACCTGTGCCAACAACATTTGAATTTACAGTCAGATTTATTCAGTCATTGTTTATTTTCCATCAAGGCGTGATATAGAATGACTTTCTATGCCTTAAAAACATTATCCTGTATAGAAGTTTGAAAAACATCCATTTATATATCAAAATAGCTGTTTTACCGCAGTTTTCAATATGTAAAACACAGCTAAGAGCTATATCACGGATGGATCTGACAACACCGAAGTTGTAAGTCGTTTGCGCTTTTTTCTAATTCGTAAATTTTTTATTTTTCTTTGGATCAAAATATTTTTATTTGTCGATGGTAAATAATCAGCGAATATGACGCGAGCAATTCACATTCAAAATGAGCTGTGGAACTGATTACTAAGTGTCTTAAATGCTACTAAGGTAATTCAGTTAGACTTAAGACTGTCTAACCGTGTGATGTAATTCTTTGCTCACCTTAACGGTAGTTTGGATTTTTGGGTTGAAGTTACAACAGCGTTGATAGTTTGTTAAGCATTTTTGAAGTAAGCAAAGTATATTAAGCTATTTTGCACGGAATGAAATTCTTATAAAATGACCAACGGAATGAAGAGAAAGAAATCTTCACCGATTAATATGAAAATAAGAGTTAGAAAGTCCAAAAGTGACCGTGATAAAGAACCCAAAGAAATTTCCATTTTAGAGGAGGACTGGACTGTTTCGACTGACTCTGTGGTGTCACCAACAAAGTCAATAGAAGACAACTCACAACCAAAGAACATTTCTACTACTGATCAAGAAAAATCAGAAAAGGAAAACTTACAGGTAAATTCTGACAAAAATGAAATACCTATAAACGAAAGCCATATCAGTAACGATAAAAACATTATAGAAGAAAATAATAACCTCAGTAATATCACAGTAAATAACAAAATAAATAACATTTCTGAAAATGAGAAAGGTAATAAATATACACTTTTGACTTCCCTCGATACAGAAAACTTAAAGTTCAATAATAATAAAGACTTAGCCTTAGTGATTACAGGAATTAAAGATGACATAAATTCTCTTGCTATTCGAAAAGTAACTTCATTTTTTATGGTTTATTGGGAGAGCATATCACTGGAAAATTTATCTCGTTTGGACGTCTGCTTTTATTTCCTAAAAACTCAATTCAACAAAGTAAAATTCTTGAACTCAATGATTTATTATCTATACCAACAATAACTGAATTTCCCAAATTCATAAAATCTTTAGGAACAATCATTGGTGTACCTGTTAACATAAATGTTGATGAGTTTCTTGATATTTTATCCGATCAGAAGGTATTAAATCTTCGCCTAATGATTCATTTTGACAAACAAGCTATTTCTAAAAAAGATTCTAACGGCGCAAGAACACATAAAGTAGTTCTTGAATTTGAGGGCGACAACTTGCCTCTTAATGTGTATATCAACATTAACAGACAATATGTCAAAAGTTATACTAGTATATGTCTACGCTGTTGTAATTTCGGACATGCAGTTTCAACTTGTAAAGAGCGACAAACGTGTAAACGCTGTGGTGGTAAACATAAACCAAAGACAGTGTACTTCCAAGACTCTTAGATGCCCAAACTGTTCAGGATCGCATCCAGCGACCTGGGCTGGTTGTATCATTCGAATAATAGCCTGTAAAGCAAGAGAAATTCAGTTAGCTGAAGGAATTAACTGCAAAGAAGCTTTTATTAAAGCAAAAACTAACATAAACCTTCTTAAAGGCTTTAGAAATACTGAAACCTTTGTCCCCAATGACGATCAATCTGAGGAATAATCTGCAGATTACACTAGGATTCAAACTCATGCTTATGAGGACCATAGAGAGAGCTGCGTCGATAAATTCCAAACGCACCTGACAGAGAACTATCCTGCAATACCATCTACTTCAAATGACTTTCCGCTAAAGGACATTTCTGAAACTGAACAAAAGAAAGGCACATAGACTATGCTTGTATGGTTAAAAAAAATATTTCAGGAGCAAAGAATTCAAATCAAAACATTTCAAATAACTCTGTTAAGGCAAAAGCTTCAACTTCAAGTCGAACCGAAACAACTGATAAATATGACCAAGAATATGGATTCTAAAGTCCAAATTATCGGACTACTAATCAAACTTTGCAATAGAACGATAATTCTACAATGGAACTGTAGAACCATATTAAATAAGAAACATTATCTCAATCACCTAATCAAATCAAAAAATATTCAAATTATATGTCTACAGGAATCTCAAACAAACAAGGTACCAAATTTAGTAATTTCATAGCACATGAACAAAAAAATAGTGAAAATAGCAGGGGAATATTAACTTATATACATAGAAACTTACCTCAAAACAGAATAAATATAGATACAGTACATAAAAAAATAGAAGTCAGTATTATACGAACTAAAATAAATAATATAACTACTTATATCATAAATACCTACAATTCTGGAGTATGCATAGAATATAGTCAATATTTAAAACTAATTGAAAATTTAAATGATGAAATAATAATATGTGGTGATTTAAACACATAAAAGAATGTAGTTCTCATACAGATATGAACACAAAAGCACCCACTTGGTACAATTCATTAAAAATTACAATTTAATAATTTTAAATAATAAACACATAACACATATTAATAAAAATAACTCCAACTCTGTAATTGATTTATCCATTTACTCTAATAATATCTTAAAAGAATTACATTGGCACATATTAGAAGACAGTTATGATAGTGATCATTTACCTATCTTTATTTATTTTAAAAATTATAAAAGCACAAAACCTAATATATAAATAATAAATTGGAAGAACTTCAAACAAGTCATTCAAAATAAGGAATTAATAAATGGTAAATGTGGTTATATAGAATTAACAAAATTTTTAAATAACAAAAAATAAATAAAAATACTATATCACTAAAAAATACCCAAAAATTATATACACACAACATTTGTCAATAAATTAATAGCCATTCGTAGAAGGGCAGAAAGGAGAATGAACAGGAAAAAAACATTTAAAAATGTCCAAAACTTTAAAAGACTAAATAAAGTTATCTCAAAAAAAAATAAAAAATTTAGAGAAACTTAATTGGAGAAAATTCACCGAATACTTAACACCTCCATACAACCACATCAAAACTCTAGAAAATTTATAAAAAATTATACACTAATACTACCCCAAACCACACTAATACTACCCCAGTTCAAACATATGCAATTAAGAATAATAAAACATTAAAAGAAACAACATAAAACAGCACAATTTTACATTAATTCAGAATTCAAATATGACAATAAAATAGATAAAATTGTTAAAAATTCAAATATCTTTCACAAATTTTTCATTGTAACTCAATTAATTATTTAAACCTTCCCTTTACATTTCATGAATTGAAAATTGTTATAAAAACTCTGAAACAAAATACCACACCAAGCCCTGACGAAATTATTAATAAACTGCTTAAGAATTTAACAAATAAATGGTTAATTAAACTTTTAGAAATCTTATATACGTTTTGGTCTCAAAAATGTTACCCTGAATCATGGCTAGACAATTTTATGATATTCACCAAAAATGAACATAAACCTGCTGATGATCTAAAATCGTATCGACCCATTTGTCTTAGCTCAAACATGCTCAAAATGTTTGAAAAGTTAGTCTTTAATAGACTTAACTAGCATATTGAAAACCATAACTTATTTGATTTTAACTTCTTTGGTTTTAGACTAGGACGCTCCACTAAGGATCTATTATTGAATCTTATCTCAGACGCTGAATTTGCAATTAAAAATGGCTTTTCCCTTGTTGCAGTTGTACTAGATTTTGAAAAGGCTTTTGATACAATCTCACACCAAGGATTATTAGTTAAATTAGAAAATTTAAAATTTATGGCAATATGTATCACTTTTTCTCTCATATAATACAAAATAAAAACTTTAGATTTAAAGTTGCAAATAACTTGTCAAATAAATATGAACTTAAAAATGGAATAATTCAAGGAGATATACTTTCTCCAATATTCTTTAATATATATCTAAATGACATTAAAGAAATTTTTCCTCAGAAATATTCATATATTTCATTGACTACATATGCAGATGACCTTATCTTCTGGACCATTCACACAGATCTTAATATAATAAACACAAAAATACAAAATACTCTTAACAAATTAGTAAATTATTGTAAAAAATGGAATTTAAAAATATCATCGGAAAAATCAAAAATCACATATTTTCACAAAAGACAGAATATCACAAATGAAATAATTTAGCTATATTGATATATTATAGCTATTTTGATATAGAAATCGATTTGTTTTCGAAATGCTATAAAGTGAAAATGTTCTTAAGGCATAGAAAGTCATTCTATATCACGCCTTGATGTCAAATATACTATCAGATTTTTACTCTGACTGTAAATTCAAAAGTTGTTGACATGGGAATAGCTCTTTGCTCTGTTTTAGGATTGAAAAACAGAGTTCAAATTGATATTTTCGTGTATAATTCGATATTTTCGAAATTGTATACACCTAAACTGTACTTTAGCCATAGATTCTCATTTTCTAATATGAGTTGATGAATATAAAGCATTATGTTGCCAATCTCCCTGTAAATTCAAAAACTTATTACCCACGATACAGCTGTTACCTGTGTTTTATAGGTGAAAAACAGCGGTAAAACAGCTATTTTGATGCATAATAAATAAATCGATTTGTCTCAAAATGCTAAACAGTGAAAATGTTTTGAAGGCATTGAAAGTCATTCTACGTTACGTCTCGATAGGAAATAAACAAATCGGACTGTAAATTAAAAAGTTGTTGGCATAGAAATAGTTTTAGCTCTGTATAGGCGTGCAAAAGAGCTGTCAAAGTGATATTTTGTAGAATTAGTTAATATTTTCGAGATTGTAAGCACCTAAACTATACTTTAGTCATAGAATCTCATTACATGATACGAGTTGATGAATACAAAGCGTTACGTTGTCAATTTGACTGTAAAATCAAAAGTTATTACACACGATGCAGCTGTTACCTGTGTTTTATAGGTGGAAAACAGCGGTAAAACAGTTATTTTGATACATAAATCGATTTTTTTCCAAATGCTATATAGTCAAAATGTTTTCAAGGCATAGAATGTCATTCTACATCACGTTTTGACCGGAAATCAGAGTGTCACTTTGAGTGTAAATTCAAAAGTTCTTGTCACAGGAATAGCTCTTAACTCTGTTGTAGGCGTGTAAAACATTGTTTTAACTGATATTTTCGTGAATAATTCAATATATTCGAACATGTAAGCACCTAACTATACTTTAGCCATAGAATCTCATTATATAATACGAGTTGATGAATATAAAGTGTTATGTTTTCAGTCTGACTGTAAAATCAAAAGATATTACACACGATGTAGATGATAGCTGTGTTTTATAGGTGGAAAGCAGAGGTAAAACAGCTAGTTTGATACATAAATCGACTTTTTTTCAAAATGCTATAGAGTGAAAATGTTTTTAAGGAATACAAAGTCATTCCTTATCACGCCTTGATAGGAAATTATTCATCAGATTGTCACTCTGACTGTAAATTGAAAAGTTGTTGGCACACAAATTGCTCTTTTCTCTGTTTTAAGCGTGTAAAACAGCGTTCAAACTAATATTTTCCTGTATAATTCTATAGTTTCGAAATTTAATGCAGCTGAATTACACTTTAGCCATAGAATCTCATTATATAATATGAGTTGATGATTAAAGTTGAGCTTTAGGTTGTCAATCTGACTGTAAATTCAAAAGATGTTACACATGATATAGCTGTTACCTGTGTTTCATAGGTGGAAAATAGCGGTAAAACAACTATTTTCCGTTATTAATCGATTTTTTTCAAAATGCTATACAGTGAAAATGTTTTTAAGGCATAGAAAGTCATTCTTGATGAATCATCACGTCTTCATGGGAAATATATCATCAGTTTGTCACTCTGACTCTAAATTCAAAAGTTGTTGGCACAGGAATAGCTTTCAGTTCTGTTTTAGGCCTGCAAAACAGTGTTAAAACTAAAATTTTGGTTAATTAATGAATATATTCGAAATTGTAAGCACTTAAACTATATTTTAGCTATAGAATCTCATTTTTAATACGAGTTGATGAATATGAAGCATTATGACGTCAATTTCATTATAAATACTAAAGTCATTAAACATCATATAGCTTTTACTCATATGTAATATGCGTGGAAAAAAGCGCTAAATCGGCTATTTTCAAACATAAATCGATATTTTTTCAAAAAGCTATACAGTGAAAACATTTTTAAGGCTACATCACGCCTTAATGGGAGATATACAATCAGATTGTCACTTGGACTGTAAATTCAAAAGTTGTTCGCACACAGGAATAGCTTTTACCTTTGTTGAAATTGTGTAAAAGAGCATTCAAACATATTTTTGTGAATACACTTATCCCTCGATTTACACGTTACTTGTTTTACACAATTTCGGTTTTACACGGTTGATAAAATAACGGATTTCAAAAAACGTAAAAATGTATATTCGGCTGCATATATATTTCAAGTCATTTTTTAATCACATTCCTTTGGTAACCCTGGCAACAACGGAGACGGGGATTTCCCTATATTTTACAACACGGGGAATCCCCGTAGTATTTCACAATAATAAATCTATATGATTTATGTGATACTTCACATGAATCATATAGCTTTATTATTTATGAATGATACTTCACATGAATCATATAGCTTTATTATTTATGAATGATACTTCACAGTATCATTTTAGCAGCAAAGCTTTACAACATTTATAGTTTTTTTGGCATTTTTATAATTTACGTAAATTTTTTAAAGTCCCAAAAGAACTTTTTTTATGCCAAAAGTTTTAAAAAAAAATCAAATGAAAAGAATAGTTATTTCTTTAGAAACAAAAATTTAAATATTAGATCGTCTTCGTAATAGAGAAAGAGTAACAGATGTTGCTAATTTTTACTCCATGAATGAAGCCACAATAAGGACAATAAGAAAAAATGAAGACTCCATTAGAAAAAGTGTAGCAGCTGGATCTTGCACGAGTATGAGCACAATTTCATATGTAAGAGATGTTACAATGCAAAATATGGAAAAGGCATTAGTGATATGTCTAGAAGACCAAACTCAAAAGTGGGTTCCCATTGATACCAGTGCCATTACAAATAAGGATTTAAAGATTTATGAAACACTTAAGAATCATTTACCGTCGACTTCGTCAGATGAAAAGAAGGTATCTTTTTCCGTAAGCCGTGGTTGGTTCGAGAGATTTAAACAAAGACATTCTTTACATAATCTAAGATTGAAAGGTGAAAGAGCATCTGCTGATTCGGATGCAGCACAACAATATCCAGCAAAATTTGCTGAAATCATTGCCGCCAACTCCTACACTCCTGACCAGGTCTTCAATGCTGACGATTCCGGGTTATTCTGGAAAAAAATGCCAGAAACAACCTATTTGACTAGAGCTCACAAATCAGCTAGTGATCATAAGGCAGCGAAAAGTCGTACAACAGTTCTTTTCGGTAGCAACGCTTCAGGCGATCATATAATGAAACCATTGGTTATTAATAAATCGAAAACACCACGCTCATTTAAAGCAATAAACATGAAAAACCTTCCCGTTTATTTGATGGCTAATAAGAAAGGTTTACAACACGAAAATGTACAAATTGTTTATTACAGCCTTTAGATCAAGGGATAATTTCGACTTTCAAGGCATTGTATATCAAGAGAACCTTCAGGTATATTTTAGAACAAATGGAGAATGATGGATCTCTTACTCTTATGGATGCTTGGAAGATATTCACAATCTTAGATTGTGTTAAGCATGTTGGACTGTCATATACCCAGATTAAACAATCAATGCTCAATGATTCATGAAAGAAATAAACGTGATGAAGACAATGATCCTGATGAAGAGTAATCTGAACCAGTTGCGTTCACAGCAAGAGTCATCAGCGTAGGACTTGAATTGGGGAGAAAATTGGGTAATCATTTTTTAGAAAATGACCCGAATGTTGAACGAGCTCTACGATTCCAGCGGGATATTAGTAAGTGCTTTAATCAATATGAGGAGATCTATAAAGATTAAACAAAAAAGCCTAACAATTGTTAATTACGGATTTCATTACAAAGTCTCGTCGATCTGAGATTGTCTCTAATTCATCAACCATTGAACCAGAATCGCATCAAGAACTATCGAGTATTGAAAGTGGCATCATACCAATCAGGAAGTAAAGACTGATAGTCCATGAAAGTGATGACAGTAATTAAACTTATTGTTAATTTCTTCAAGGATCTTATATTTTTTGTTCCTAATGTAAAATGAATTAAATATGTACTTATATTACATATATATATATTTGTTATTTTATGAATGAAGTGTAATTTTATGTTTTTGAAGATGTCTTGCTTTTGTTTTATGTAAATAAATGACTAAATTATGCCCATTTTAGTGTTTTTTTTCGTTTTACACGGTTTTACATAGCAAAATCCAAGATTTAGAATTACACGGTTTTGTGCGGAACCTATCTTCAGTGTAAATCGAGGGATAGCTGTATTTGGATATTTTCGAAATTGTATTCAACTAAACTAGAGAGTCATTTTCGAAATTGTATTCAACTAAACTAGAGAGTCACTAAACTAGATTAGCCATAGAATCTCATTATATAATACGAGTTGATGAATATGAAGCATTATATTCATATTATCAAATCTGACAGTAAATTCAAGAGTTATTTCGCACTATATAGCATTTACCTGTGTTTTTTAGGTGGAAAACAGCGGTAAAACAGCTGTTTTGATATATAAATCGATTTTTTTCAAAATTGTATTCAGTGAAAATGTTTTTAAAGAATAGAATGTCATTCTATATCACGCGTTGATGGAAATAAAGCATCATATTGTCACTCTGACTGTCATTCAAAAGTTGTTTGCCCCCAGGAATAGCTTTTCCCTCTGTTTTAGGCATGTAAAACAGCGTTCAAATTGATATTTTCCTGAATAATTCGATATTTTCAAAATTGTATGCACTTTAACTGTACTTTAGCCGTAGAATCTCGTTACATACGTTGATGGATATATAGCATTAGGTTTTCAATCTCACAAGAAATTCAAAAGTTTACCTACGATATACTTTACCTACGATACCTACGATATAGCTTTTAGCTGTGTTTGACATATGGAAAACAGCGGTAAAACTGCAATTTTAATACTTAAATCGATTTTTTTCAAATATCTATGCAGTGAAAATATCTTTAAACCTTAGAATGTCATTCTATATCACGCGTTGATGGAAATAAAGCATCGTATTGTCACTCTGACTGTAAATTCAAAAGAAATTGGCACAGGAAAAGCGCTTTGCTCTGTTTTAAGCGTGTAACAAAGAGTTCAAACTGATATTTTCAATATTTTCGAAGTTTTATGCAACTGAATTGTACTTTAGCCATAGAATCGCATTAATATACTACGAGTTCATGAGAATAAATCATTAGATTGTGAATCTGACGGTAAATTGAAATGTTATTACACACGATATAGCTTTTACCTATGTTTTGTGCGTAGAGAACAACGCTAAAACAGCTATTTTGATATATAAATCGATTTTTTTCAAAATACCATGCAGTGAAAATGTTTTTAAAGCATAGAATGTCATTCTATATCACGCGTTGATGGAAATAAAGCATCATATTGTCACTCTGACTGTCATTCAAAAGTTCTGTTTTCCCTCTGTTTTAGGCGTGTAAAACAGCGTTCAAATTGATATTTTCCTGAATAATTCGATATTTTCAAAATTGTATGCACCTAAACTGTACTTTAGCCATAGAATCTCATTATATAATACGAGTTGATGAATATGAAGAATTAAGTTGTCAATCTGACGGTACGGTAAATTCAATCCATTCCATCAAGGCGTGATATAGCTGTAACTTATGTTTTAAAGGTGAAAAACAGCAATAAAACAGCTGTATTGACACATAAATCAATATTTTTCAAAATGCTATATAGTGAAAATGTTTTTAAGGTATAGAAAGTCATTCTACATCACGCCTTGATGGGAAATATAACATCAGATTGTCACTCTGACTGTAAATTCAAAAGTTGTTGGCACAGGAATAGCTTTCACCTCTGTTTTAGGCGTTGAAAACAGCACTCCAACTGTTATTTTGGTGAATAAATGAATATTTTCCAAATTGTAATGGTAGCTAGGCAGTCACTGGAAGCAGAGCTATGCACCAATCCCCTGTGATGATGAATAGAACTGGCCAGGCTTAGCACTTAATGTCTGACTCCACCTTCTCGTAGTGCAGACCATTAGTACCTTTCAAAAGAGATACTCTCTTGTGGCAGTGAAAGAAACGGGAGGGCTGCCAGATTAGTGTGGCCTACTGATCTGGAAAACTATGGCTACATTTCTTTTTTTTTCTACCCTGCTGAGGAGTGGTCAACCACACGGGGTCCTGGTGCTGACCATATAAACCCACTGGACTGGACAGATATATGGCTCTGAGCTTGATTATGGATCCTGATTTTGCTGCACTGGGCTTTTGTGGAGGGAAAATCTTCCGCTGTGTTTGCTGTTTGTTTGTGTGTTGAGAGCCCCAAGTGAATAGATTCACAGAATATGTTTATCAGCTGTTGGATTTTCCTTAGCAGAGGTCATCGCAGGCACCTGAACTCTTTGCTTCTATTGGCATCGTCAAATTCTACATTGGAGGAAGTCTTCCATTGTAGATGGCTTCAGCCTTTAGTGGTGGGGGAACGGGTCTTTGCTCCATGTCTGCGATTAGGGGGCTGTTTGATATTCTCAGCATTCCATTTTCCTCAGCAAACATAGTTTCCATAAACATCCCAGTAACCATTTTCTCTCCATAGGTAGTTGGAATGTGGGGACTCCGCACAGAGCTTTTGCTCTTGATGTCCTCACACAAGAATTCTACCATTATAATTTAGATATTCTCGGCTTGCAAGAGACCAGATGGACAGATAAAGGTCAGATTCTTAAAAATAATCTTAAATTTCTCTTTTCTGGGAGGGACGACAATACCAAGGCGTGGGTCTGCTTCTTAGCAGACACGCTAGTGACGCTCTTCTAGGATATGAATGCATTAATGAAAGGTTTCTTACAGCAAAATTTCAGACAAGCGTTAAAGACCTGAATGTTATCTGCTGTTATGCCCCCACTGAGGATGCCGATGAGTATGAGAAGGATAGGTTTTATGAACAACTTCAGGATATTTTGAATTCTGTCAAGAAAGGAGATATTACCCTTGTTCTTGGTGACTCCAATGCCAAAGTTGGTACTGACTCTGACCTTTTGCGAGGAGTAATAGGCCCTTTTGGTATTGGTAGCTGCAATGGCAATGGGCAGCGTCTCCTGCAGGTAAGTAAACTCAATGGATTCAGAATAACTAACACTTATTACAAACACCGCGACATACATAAGTACACATGGGTTTCACCCGATGGGCTGCATAAGAATATGATTGATTATATATTAATTAACAGCAAATGGGCTAGTTCTGTTAGGAATATCAGATCACATAGGGGAGCTGAAATTGGATCTGACCATTACCTTGTTAAAATAGTTTTGCAATTTAACGTAAAAAGTGTTATGCTAGGGTTAAAAAATTTGCTTTTAATACTGAAGCTCTGAAAGATCCAGTTATAGCCAAAGCTTACCAAGATAGGTTACTTAGCCATTATGACAATCATGGTATGCTTACTACTGAAGTTGAGGAAGAATGGGCTCATTTTAAACAGGCTTTTTTGGACACTAACAGTACACTTTTAGGACAAAAGGAGGAGAAGAGACAGAATTATCTGAGTGATAAGGCACTTGAGCTTATTTCGGAAAGAAAGAACTGCAGGAATGTCCTTAATCAATACCCTACTAGTCCTAATAGGAAGCATTACATAGAACTTAATAAACGTGTAAAAAGATCAGTTAGCTGCTGATAAGAATCTTTTGCTTGATGGTTTGGCTGACAAAGCGGAGGAAGCAGTTAGACAGCACAATAGCAGAGAGCTGTGTACCAGTTCATGTTTTATGCGGTAGAAAACGTATAGGTATACAGGGATTGAAGGATAAACAAGGTAAGGTTATAGAAGGTGAGTATTCTGTCATGGCTAGGTGGGCTGAGCATTACAGTGATAATCTAAACAATGCGGTTAGTTCTATTCCCATTGTTTGCAATCATGATAGATGCATTGGTGGCTTTAATCTTGGCCCTATAACATAATCTGAAGTTATTTTGGCTGTTTCTAAACTTAAACTTCATAAATCCCCAGGGGTAGATGAAATTACTACAAGAAATGCTTAGAGCTGGGAATGTTTCGGTTACCACTTGAATGACTAAAATTCTGAATATCTTTTATGATAAAGGCATGGTTCCTAATAATTTTACCAGAGCTATTCTTATCCCTATTTTCAAAAAAGGTGATCGCAGTTCTTGTGATAACTGTAGGGGTATCAGCGTAGTCTCTGTTCCAGATAAAGTACTTTCCATGATTGTGCTTAATAGAATTAAAAATCTGGTTGACAGTCAATTGCGTGATGAGCAATGTGGATTCAGAAGTGGTAGGGGATGTGTTGATGAGATATTTTTACTTAGGCAGATTCTTGAGAAATGTTTTAGTTTCAGAAACCTTTTGTTGCTAGCTTTGTTGATTTCAAAAAGGCTTTCGACTCTGTTGATCGTCATAATTTGTGGTTGATTCTGAGATCATATGGTATACCAGACAGGTTAGTTAACGTAATGAAAGCTCTCTATAATAACACTGAGTCGTGTGTGAGAGTTGGTAAGGCTTGTAGCAATTGGTTTACCATTACTTCTGGTGTTCGACAAGGTGCAATTTGTCTCCTTTTCTCTTTAGCTTGGTTATTGATTATGTTATGCGAAATTCATTTCAAGGGAAAGATTTTGGCCTTAAATGGGCTGGAGATACGAAAATTTCTGATTTAGATTATGCTGATGATTTAGCCCTTTTGGCAAGTGATGTTGATGAGATGAACTCTTTCATTCGAGCTGTTGATGAGACTAAGTAATAGAGTAGGGTTGGTTATAAACAGAGAGAAAACTAAAGTGATGAAAATTGGTCAGGCAGGCTGTGATTCAGTTAATCTGAATGGTTGCAGTCTTGAGCAGGTGTCACAGTTTAATTATCTTGGGAGCTATGTAACAGATAATGGTGATGTGCGGCATGAGATTAACAGACGAATAGGGATTGCTGCCGGTACTTTTAAGAACCTATGGAGATTGTGGAGAAATATGCGTATACACCTAAAGACTAAAACTAGAGTGTATAATAGTTTGGTTCTTTCTAGGGTTAGTTATGGTAGTGAAACTTGGACACTTTGTAAACAAGATAACAGGAAACTAGATGCTTTTGATTCCAGATGCTTACGCAGTATCTTGGGCATTAGGTGGTTCAACTTTCTAACTAATGATTGGTTAACTAATAATTAGGCAAAGGAGTTTGCAACCTCCTTTAAGCAGCATATTGTGCAGAGAGAGACTCCGTTGGTTTGGCCATGTTGCCCGTATGAATAATTATAGATTGGCGAATAGGGTTATGAACAGTGTGCCTAAAGGCCTCAGAAAGAAGGGGAGACCTAGGATGCGGTGGGCAGACAATGTTAAACATGACCTTGTTAGAATTGGTGTGCAGTGGCCAGATGCAGTAGATGTAGCTCAGGATATACTTGCTTGAACTAAATTGCACGGTCTGGTTGGACCTCCGTACCCCATGGCTGCTTGAGGATGATGTTGATTAGTGATTACAGGAATTAAAGATGACATAAGTTCTCTTGCTATTCGAAAAGTAACTTCATTTTTTATGGTTTATTGGGAGAGCATATCACTGGAAAATTTATCTCGTTTGGACGTCTGCTTTTATTTCCTAAAAACTCAATTCAACAAAGTAAAATTCTTGAACTCAATGATTTATTATCTATACCAACAATAACTGAATTTCCCAAATTCATAAAATCTTTAGGAACAATCATTGGTGTACCTGTTAACATAAATGATGATGAGTTACTTGATATTTTATCCGACCACAAGGTATTGTCTTCGCTGAATGATTCATTTTGACAAACAAGCTATTTCTAGAAAAGATTCTAACGGCGCAAGAACACATAAAGTAGTTCTTGAATTTGAGGGCGAGAACTTGCCTCTTAATGTGTATTCCAACTTTAACAGACATAATATCAAAAGTTACACTATACCCCCAAATCTATGTCCACGCTGTTATAATTTCAGACATGCAGTTTCAACTTGCAAAGGGCGACAAACTTGTAAACGCTGTGGTGGTAAACACAAACCAAAGACAGTGTACTTCCAAGACTCTTAGATGCCCAAACTGTTCAGGATCGCATCCAGCGACCTGGGCTGGTTATGTCATTCGGATAATAACCTGTAAAGCAAGAGAAATTCAGTTAGCTCAAGGAATTAACTTCCAAGCAAAGAAGCATTTATTAAAGCAAAAATTCAGTTAGCTCAAGGAATTAACTTCCAAGCAAAGAAGCATTCATTTAAGAAAAAATTAAGATAAATGTTCTTAAAGGATTTAGAAATGCTGAAACTTTTGTCCTCAATGACGATCAAACTGAGGAAAAATCTGCAGATTACACTAAGATTCAAACTCATGCTTATGAGGACCATAGAGAGAGAGCTTCGTCGATAAATTCCAAACGGACCTGACAGAGAACTATCCTGCAATACCATCTACTTCAAATGACTTTCCGCTAAAGGACATTTCTGAAACTCAACAAAAGAAAGGCACAGGCTATGCTTGTATGGTTAAAAAAAAATTTTCCGGAGCAAAGAATTCAAGTAAAAACATTTAAAAAAAATCTATGCTTGAGGGGGTATTTATTTATATATTTATTTATTAATGCAAAAGCTTCAACTTCAAGTCGAACCGAAACTACTGATATAATTCGACAAAGAATATGGATTCTAAAGGCCAAATTATCGGACTACTAATCAAACTTTTGGACTACTTACTTCCTAGTGGACCGGAATTAAACTTAATTAAAGACATTCTACTATCATATCTACATTGCAGTCCATGGACAATAGAGCGATCATTCTACAATGGAACTGTAGAAGTTTATTAAATAAGAAACATTATCTCAATCACCTAATCAAATCAAAAAATATTTAAATTATGTGTCTACAGGAAACTCAAACAAACAAGGTACCAAAATTTAGTAATTTCATAGCACATAAATAAAAAAATAGTGAAAATACCAGGGGAATATTAACTTATATACATTGAAACCAACCTCAAAACAGAATAAATATAGACATAGTACGTAATAAATTAGAAGTAATTATTATACAAACTAAAATTAATATAACTACTTATATCATGAATATCTACAATGCTGGAGTATGCATAAAATATAATCAATATTTAAAACTTATTGAAAACTTAAATGATGAAATAATAATATGTGGTGATTTAAACACACATAATAGAATGTGGTTCTCATAGAGAAATGAACATAAAAGCACCCACTTGGTAAAATCCATTGAAAATAATAATTTAATAATTTCAAATAATAAGCACAAAACACTGTAATTGATTTATCCATTTGCTCTAATAAAATCGTAAAAGAAATACAATGGCACATATTAGAAGACAATTATGATAGTGATCATTTACCTATCTTTATTTATTTTAAAAATTATAAAAGCACAAAACCTAATATAAAAATAACAAATTGAAAGAACTTCAAACAAGACATTCAAAATAAGGAATTAATAAATGATAAATGTGGTTATAAAGAACTAACAGAATTTTTAAATAACAAAAAAAAAAATACTATCACTATTACTAAAAATATACCCAAAAATAATATATACACAATATTTGTAAATAAATTAATAGAAGTAAAATATTTATTAGAAAGGAAAATGAACAGGAAAAAAGCATTTAAAGATGCCCAAAACTTTAACAGAATAAATAAAGCTATCTCAAAAAAAAAAAATAAAAAATTTAGAGAAAATTAATTGGAGAAAATTCACCGAATGCTTAACACCTCATACAACCACATCAAAACTGTGGAAAATTTATAAAATATTATACACTAATACTACCCCAAACAATCCAGTTCAAACATATGCAATTAAGAAAAATAAAACATTAAAAGAAACAACATAAGACAGCACAATTTTACATTAATTCAGAATTCAAATATGACAATAAAATAGATAAAATTGTTAAAAATTCAAATATCTTTCACAAATTTTTTCATTGTAACTCAACTAATTATTTCAACCTTTCCTTTACATTTCACGAATTGAAAATTGTTCTAAAAACTCTCAAACAAAATACCACACCAGGCCCTGACGAAATTATTAATAAACTGCTTAAGAATTTAACACATAAAATGGTTAACTAAACTTTTAGAAGACTTCAATACGTTTTGGTCTCAAAAATGCTACCCTGAATCATGGCTAGACAATTTTATGATATTCACAAAAAATGAACATAAACCTGCTGATGATCTAAAATCGTATCGACCCATTTGTCTTAGCTCAAATATGCTCAAACTGTTTGAAAAGTTAGACTTAACTGGCATTTTGAAAACCATAACTTATTTGATTTTAACTTCTTTGGTTTTAGACTAGGATCCTCCACTAAGGATTTATTATTGAATCTTATCTCAGACACTGAATTTGCAATTAAAATGGTTTTTTCCTTGTTGCAATTGTACTAGATTCAGAAAACGCTTTTGATACAATCTCACACCAAGGATTATTAGCTAAAATTAGAAAATTTAAAATTTATGGCAAAATGTATCACTTTTTCTCTCATATAATACAAAATAAAAACTTCAGAGTTAAAATTGCAAATAACGTCTCAAATAAATATGAACTTAGAAATGGAATAATTCAAGGAGACATACTTTCTCTAATATTCTTTAATATATATCTAAATGACATCTCAGAAATTTTTTCCTCAGAAATATTCATATATTTCATAGACTACATATGCAGATGACCTTATCTTCTGGACCATTCACACAGAACTTAATATAATAAACTCAAAAATACAAAATACTCTTAATAAATTAGTAAATTATTGTAAAAAATGGAATTTAAAAATCTCATTGGAAAAATCAAAAATCACATATTTTCACAAAAGACAGAATATCACAAGTGAAATAATTTAGCTATATTGATATTATACAGCTATTTTGATATAGAAATTGATTTTTTTTTCGAAATGCTGTAAAGTGAACATGTTCTTAAGGCGTAGAAAGTCATTCTATATCACGCCTTGATGGGAAATATACCATCAGATTGTTACTCTGACTGTAAATTCAAAAGTTGTTGTTACAGGAACAACTCTTTGTTTTGCTTTAGGATTGTAAAACAGAGTTTAAACTGATATTTTCGTGTATAATTCGATATTTTCGAAATTGTATGCACCTAATCAGTACTTTAGCCATAAAATCGCATTAACATAATAAGAGTTCATGAGAATAAAATATTTGTTTGTGAATCTGACTGTAATTTCAAAATTTATTACCCACGATATAGCTTTTACCTGTGTTTTATAGGTGGAAAACTGCGGAAAACAGCTATTTTAATACATATATCGATTTTTTTTTCAAAATGATATACAGTAAAAATGTTTCTAAGGGATAGAAAATGATTCTATATCACGCCTTCATTGGAAATATACCATCACATTATCACTCTGACTGTAAATTCAAAATTGTTGGCACAGGAAGCTTTTAGCTCTGTTTTAGGCGTGTAAAACATTTTTCAAACTGATATTTTCATGCATAATTGAATATTTTCAGATTCTATGCATCTAAACTATACTTTAGCAACAGAATCTCAGTATATAATACGTGTTGAAAATGAAACAACACTTTGTCGATATGACTGCAAATTCAAAAGTTATTACACATCATACAGCTTTTACCTAGGTGATATGCGTGGAAAACAGCGCTAAAATAGCTAATTTCCTACAAAATCGATATTTTTTCAAAATTTTATACACTGATGGTCATTTTTATACACAGCATGGGTCAGGTGATTACAATGTCGAAAATTTTCATTTATTCACCAAAATATCAGTTTCAACTCTGTTTTCCACCCGGAAAACAGAGCTGAAAGGTATTCTTGTGCCAAAACGTTTAAATTTACAGTCAGAGTGACAATGTGATGGTATATTTCCTATCAAGGCTTGATATAGAATGACACTCTATATGCCTTAAAAACATTGACAGTGTAGAATTTTTAAAAACAACTATTTATTATGAAAATACCGGCTTAGCTAAATCATCAAAATTTTCTCCTCCTATAATATGCGTCAACTCAGTGTTCTGAGAATGTTCATGCTCTAATGGTAATCTATAATTCTCACCTTCAACAGCATCTGGCCATATTGCTTTCCTGCAGTCATTGAGCGTTGAATATTCTGGGTATATGGACAGTCCAACATGCTTAACACAATCTAAGATTGTAAATTTCTTCCAAGCATCCAGAAGAGTAAGAGATCCATCATTCTCCGTTTGTTCTAAAATATACCTGAAGGTTTGCTTGATATACAGTGCCTTGAAAGTCGAAATTATCCCTTGATCTAACGGCTCTAATAAAGGAAGTTGTATTCTTTGGTAAAAAAAACAATTTGTACATTTTCATGTTGTAAATCTTGAGGATGACCTTGTGTTTTATCAATTAATAGAAGGGCCTTAAAAGGCCCTTCTATTAATTGATACCCTTTGATACCCTTTGACTTTAATAACTTTTGACATCTGGAACAAACAAGTTATGAAACCATTCATTGAAAACCATGGCAGTGACCCACGCTTTCTTATTGCCATCCAATAAACGGGAAGGTTTTTCATTTAAGGGAATAACCTTTAAATGAGCCTGGTGTTTTCGATTAGTTAATAACCAATGGTTTCATTATATGATCGCCTGAAGCGTTGGTACAGAAAAGAACTGTTGTACGACTTTTCGCTGCCTTATGATCACTAACTGATTTGTGAGCTCTAGTCAAATAGGTTCTTTCTGGCATTTTTTTCCAGAATAACTCGGACTCGTCAGCATTGAAGACCTGGTCAGGAGTGAAGGAGCTGGTGGCAATGATTTCAGCAAATTTTGCTGCATCATTGTGTTGTGCTGCATCCGAATCAGTAGATGCTCTTTCATCTTTCAATCTTAGATTATGTAAAGAATGTCTTTGTTTAAATCTCTCGAACCAATCATGGCTTGCGAAAAAAGATGTCGAATGACTGGCGAAGTCGACGGCAACTGATTCTCAAGTGTTTCATAAATCTTTAAAGATATGACTGCAAATTCAAAGGCCATAAAAATTAAAGACCATAAACCTTTAAAGATTTATGGCCTTTAAAGCCTTATTTGTAATGGCACTGCTATCAATTGGAACCCGCTTTTGAGTTTGGTCTTCTAATGCCTTTTCCATATTTTCCTTTGTAACATCTCTTACATACGAAATTGTGCAAGATCCAGCTGCTACACTTTTTCTAATGGAGTCTTCATTTTTTCTTATTGTCCTTATTGTGGATTCATTCATGGACTAAAATTTAGCAACATCTGTTACTCTATTTCCACTACGAAGACAATCTAATATTTTAATTTTTGTTTCTAAAGAAACAATTTTTCTTCTCATTTGATTTTTTTTAAAATCTTTTGGCATTGTAAAATTTGGCTGCTAAAATGAAAAAAAATTTGCTGCTAAAATGATACTGCACTACTTCACATGAACCAGATAGCTTTATTATTGTGAAATACTACAGGGATTTCCGTGTTGTAAAATATAGGGGAATCCCCGTCCCCGTTGTTGCCAGTGTTCCCAAAGGAATGAGATTAAAAAATGACTTGAAATATATATGGAGCCAAATATACATTTTTACCTGTTTTTTGAAATCCGTTATTTTATCAACCCTGTAAAACCGAAATCGTGTAAAACAAGTACCGTGTAAATCGGGGGATAACTGTATTCACCAAAATATCAGATTGAGTGCTCTTTTACACGCTTTAAACAAAGGTAGAAGTTATACCTGTGCGAACAACTTTTGAATTTACAGTCCGAGTGACAATCTGATTGTATAATATTCAAATTAATATGTGATATAGAATGACTTTCTATGCCTTTTTGAAAAAAAATCGATTTGTGTATGAAAATAGCCATTTTAGCGCTTTTTTCCACGCACATTACATATAGGTAAAAGCTATATCATGTTTAATGATTTTTGAATTTGTAATCAAATTGACAACATAATGCGTTATATTCATCAAATCGTATTATATAATGAGATTTTATTGTTAAAGTATAACGCTGTTTTCAACGCGAAAAACAGAGCTGAAAGTTATTCCTGTGCCAACAACTTTTGAATTTACAGTTAGAGTGACAATCTCATGGTATATTTCCTATCGAGGTGTTATATAGAATGGCTTTCTATGCCTTCAAAACATTTTCCCTGTATAGCATTTTGTTGAAAAATGATATATCTATCAAAATAGCTTTTTTACCGCTGTGTTCCACCAATAAAACACCGGTAAAAGTTATATCGTGTGTAATGACTTTCGAATTTACAGTCACATTGACAACATAATGCTTGATAGTCATCAACTTGTATTATATAATGATATTCTATGGCTAAAGTACAGTTTTGGTAGACACAATTTCGAAAATATCGAATTATTCTTGAAAATATCAGTTTGAACGCTATTTTACACTCCTAAAACATATCTAAAAGCAATTCCTGTGCCAACAATTTTTGAATTTACAGTCAGATTGACAATCTGATGCTTTATTTCCCATTAAGGCGTAATATACAATGTCTTTGTATGCCTTAAAAATATTTTCACTGTATAACATTTTGAAGAAAATCGATTTATGTTTCAAAATAACTGTTTTACCGCTGTTTTCCACCTATAAAACACAGGTAACCGCTACATCGTGTGTAATAATTCCAACCTCCTCTCAGCTCTCTGGGGTCCTCTTGGCCAGTTCATTTTACCCATTGTGCAAATAAGGGGCACATCGCTGCAATATGGAAGGAGGATCATCTCTTTAACATTTTCGAATTATGGCCATGAATATGTCACCCTCATGTGTTAAATCTGAATTTCAATATTATTTTTGAACTCACGCTTAGTTCCACCCATTTGCAATTGAAGCCATAATATAGGATTCTGCTCCTAATAATCACAGCACCAATGGGTGAGATGCAAGAGGGAATCGGCTCATGAGAGATTTTAAAGATTGCTGGTAGCTATACCATCATCAAGGAATCACAACATCGAAAGGAAACACCCTTAGGAAGCAAATTCGTCTCGTGGGGTATTTTAAGGAATTGGTGGCAGCTATAATAACATCATCATAATTCTCATCAGACACTTAAATGTCGGGTTGTTTTCCTCTGGATGCCACTTTTTGTCTCTTACCATCCATCCAGCATGTTTTCTAACGTTCAGTGGTTCTCATCAGATGAACGGCGCACATCGCTGCAATATGGATGGAGGACCACCTCTTTACAATAATAAGAGCCCTGTAATAATCTCTGAGCTCTTTGGAGTTCTCATGACCTGTCCATTTTACTCATTGTGTGAAACAAAAAAAAAAGAGTATCGCTCGAACAACCCAATATTTAAGAGAATGGAATGGGCAAGAATAAGCACCCTGTAATAATTGCGACCTTCTCTGAGCTCTCTGGGGAGAGGAGGGGTCCTCGTGTTCAAGAAACCATTTTCGTTCATTTCGTTCAAGAAACCTACGCGGTTCAATATCCCTTGAAAAGCGGGAAGAGTTTCAAAATATTTCCTACTCGGATGGAAATTTTGATCTCTTTCAAATAATTAGGAACAACAATGGTTCCCATTAGATATGCCTGTATTAGGACGAGATGGTAATTTCTTGTCGAGACCATCCATCTATCCATCCAGTGTGTTCTTTAACCTGCATGGGCTCTCATCAGATGGACGGCGCTCATCTCAGGCTATTTGTGGTTAATTACAGACTGGCACGTTTCTGCTGTTCTTGGGTTCGATTTCCACCCCCTTCCATTGCAGCGATGTGGAAAGTCTGCTGTCTTTCAGATGGAACATTTACACCAAATATACAAGAAACCCATGTGGTTCAATACATCTTGAAAGTAGGAAGAATTTCAAAATTCCCTCTCTCTTTTCTGAACTATAACCCCTGTCCCATATTTGGTGCTATTTCCGATCCTTAAAGAAAAAAAACGAGTAGGTGGGAAGAGGATTCGAATGCAAGGCAATTTCTGTGCAAATAAAAGGTGTGTGTGAAATATCTCTTAGTGAGGGTGAGGGACGGACGAGCTCGTAATCTGCAGTTTCCAGGTTCGATTCCCAGCCGAGACAAAACTTCCTCCCTATTCCGCCTCCTTTTACCATTGGCTGAAGGAATAACCACAGGAAGACATCAATGGGATTGGAAAGGAGTATCCTCCACTCACGAAACGTCCATTGAACAGGACATTTGAGCCGTGGTTCCGACTCCCACCTCTAAAACGATGCACATCATTGCAATGAAGGGAGGATTAGTGTTAATTAATACCTCTGCACACAAGCTAAAAATAAAAAAGGGGGGTTTGCAGAGATTCTACATTTTCAGATCTCTTAATGCAACAAATAATGGGCTAAATGGCAACCATCATATCTTTTAGGGTAAGCAGGAGAGGGGTGGGGGGAAAGAGAAGGACAGAGTTCGGATCCTGTTAAATGAATTTAACTCTGTGCAAGAAAAAAAACCAATGGGCTAAGGGCAAAACGTCAAGCAAGCAACCGAATTGTGAGAGGCATTCATTTATTTTCCCCTGCCATTCCAAAGTGTGTTCCAAGCAGTTTTTCCCACGCTACACAGCAGCCAGCAGAGGCTGCACAATGGATTTAAGAGACGATTAGGCCAGGTAGGAACACTAATTAAACTCTCGCTTTTAATTCTCGTGGGCGGGCAGGTGTTTTTTTCCCATTGCCCATAGAAAGTGTGGTCACTAATGGATAATGCAGCCAACAGAGGCCATGCAGAGATTTTTTTTTAAAGAAGATTAGGCCCGGTAGGCCAAGAATTTTCTATTGCGTTATACACATATCCTTCTGCTTTGTCCGTCCTAGAGGTCTTGTATAGTTAGAGACTATCATTCTTCATCTTTTACTGAACCACTTTGTAAAAGGGGCCTTGACCCCTTTAGCATCTGATTCACGAGAAAATTTGGCTGTGGGTGCTGTAGCTTCAGAAAGTAAGTAGACCTACATTTTGGCGATAGGTATTTAGCCGCAGGCAGCCTAGTAGAGTATGAAATAACAGAATTATGGTGCCGAAAAAGTGCTCAGTCAAAGTAATTTAGTGGCAGGGGAATGGAGAGAAGAGAGTTTGGATGTATAAGTTCTTTTGGGAGTGAAAAAATAAAATGTGCAATTGTTGTTGGCAGGCTGATGCAATGCAAGGTCAAATGCAAAAATTGGAAATCGCCCCATTTCTAGTTTGGGGGAAGAGGGCAGAAAAATTTGCTGGGTGGATGTATAGGGGTTTGTATACTTAGAGGTTGGCCATGTCGGTGATTGACTGCCATTGGTTGGTTGAGTCACGTGGTTTATAGGCTCCATGTTTTGTGGTACCATGAGACGAAAGCCTATGCGCTAGTGAAAACTTCTCAGTTTTTACAATTTTATACATTTCTACGCTTTTTTTGCCTATGAAAGCTTCCATATTTTATCAATGCCTTACTGAGCTAACTGAAAACTAAAAATAATTTGTTTTAAGGTTCGTTTTAAGTTAGTTGTTTTAAGGTTTTAATATTGGCATAAGCAGCCGACAAAGTGGAACTAATGTTTCCACTTTGTCGGCTGCTTATGCCAATATCTGTTTATCTGTCTTTCCACCTGTCTGTCCGCCTATAAACAATCAACTTTTTACTTTTAGAGATAAATAAAAATTTCTTTTTGGGATGGAAAGGTGTCAAAGAAATATTGCGATTCGCAATTTTCAAATCTCACAATAGCTTTAATAGCGTCCTCTAGCGGTGGAAAATAATGGAAAACACTAGAATTTTAAAAGAATATTACAAACAAACAAACAAACCATTTACACCAGAAATCCGAAATTTTGTTAGTGGAGTGTTATGATCAGAAGGTTTACAATTAAAATAAGACTATGCCTTCTAAGCAAAAGGGGGGGGGGGGGGTTGCGAAAGTGAAACATTTTTGTTTTAAGACATAAACGGGACAACTCTTTTATTTTTTCGTTTTACAGTTACCAACAAAATATTAACATTTATATTTTTCGAATTTCCATCAGTTGGAATTTCCACTGTTAGAAAGTGTTAAAATCGGTAAATAAAAACTAGAAAGGTAACTTCTACTGGCGGAAAAAGCTGAAAAATACCAAAGCTTTAAACGAATGTTGCAAATGATCTATTTTTGCTAGAAAGTTAAATTTTTGGCAATAGAGTGTAATGGTTAAGTGCTTACATTAATAGTTATGATCTGTCCCGTTATTTTAAAGGGGTGTTGGTAAAATGCAACTTTCTGCTTTAAGAAATAAATGAAGAAACATTTTTGGTATTTTACAGGTACTAATAAAATATTAATAGTTATTTTCCCAATTATGCAGTAGTTCGAATTTCCACTGTTAGAAGGTAATAAATGTGTAAAATAACTAGAATAACGCATATAGCTTCGGGCGCATATGGGAATCTCGTTTTCAAAGAGACTGAAGTTTTTCCTTTGCCAACTTTTTCACTCCTTAAAATTTTTGATTGTGGATGATCGTGTTGCTTTTCTGCTGCAGTTCCGCCATCCTCATGGACCTTCTACTGTGACAGGCTGCTGTGAGATCTCTTGGGCAAGCAGCTGCTTGAGAGGGTATTTATTTTTATTTTTTTATTGTATGATGGGGGAGAAATTTCAACATTCTCACCTTCAACAGCATCTGGCCATATTGCTTTCAGCAAGCATTGAGCGTTGTTCTTAGTAATTATACAATATCAAAAGTATTTGTGTTTTAGTTGTTAAATTTAAAATGTTGCTTTTCTCGTACTCCTCTGAAAATAATTGGCAGATCATTGCTATCAATGGAATTTCCACCATAATAGAAAGTTACTGCCAAAATTTCTACCGTAAATAGATCACTTGAAACATTCGTTAAAAGTTTTGCCGTTTGGATATTTAGTCATCCCTAATGATTTAAATTAATTAATATTCTTTTTGAAAATGCGAATTATATTTCATTAGTACCAACTAAAAAAGATATTTCCAAATATCTCTTAAAACAAAACCATTTTGTTTACTACCTACCTTGCGCGTAGGGGTCAACTCATTTCTATCAATGGAATCTTCGAAACTGTCCCATTTATGACCAAAATTTCAAATTTCTAGCATCATTTGCAATATTCGTTTTAATTTTGGGATTTTTCCATTTTTTTCCTGTCATTAGAGGGCGCAATTATAGCTTTTGGAAGAGTCGAAGATGCAAATTGTAGTATTTCATCAATACCAGTCCAATCCAAAAAGAATTTTTAATTTCTCTCTAAAAACATCCCTCGATTTACAATGAAGATAGGTTCCGCAAAAAACCGTGTAAATCGAAATCTTGGATTTTGCCGTGTAAAACGAAAAAAACACTAAAATGTGCATAACTCAGTCATTTATTTAGGTAAAACAAAAGCAAGACATCGTGAAAAACATAAAATTACACTTCATTCATAAAGTAACAAATATATGTAGGTAATATAAGTACTTATTTAATTCATTTTACATTAGGAACAAAAAATATAAGATCCTTAAAAAAATTACCAATAAGTTTAATTACTGTCATCACTTTCATGGACTATCAGTCTTTTCTTCCTGATTGGTATGATGTCACTTTCATCACTCGATAGTTCTTGATGTGATTCTGGTTCAATGGTTGATGATTTAGGGACAATCTCAGATCGACGAGACTTTGTAATGAAATCCGTAATTAACAATTGTGTAGGTTTTTTGTTAAATCTTTATAGACCTCCTCATATTGATTTAAGCACTTACTAATATCCCGCTGGAATCGGAGAGCTCGTTGAACATTCGGGACATTTTGTAAAAAATGATTACCCAATTTTCTCCCCAATTCAAGTCCTACGCTGATGACTGAACGTCTTCATCACGTTTATTTATTTCATGAATCATGTTAACTAAATCATCCTCATCTAGTTCTTCATCAGCCATTATTTCTCCAATATCTGCCTCAGCTAAATCCACAAAACCTTCTCCTCCTATAGTATGCGCCAACTCAGTGATCTGAGAATATTCATGCTCTAATGGTAATCTATAATTCTCACCTTCAACAGCATCTGGCCATATTGCTTTCAGCAGGCATTGAGCGTTGATTGTTTAATCTGGGTATATAACAGTCCAACATGCTTAACACAATCTAAGTTTGTAAATTTCTTCCAAGCATCCAGAAGAGTAAGAGATCCATCATTCTCCCATTTGTTCTAAAATATATCTGAAGGGTTGCTTGATATACAGTGCCTTGAAAGTCGAAATTATCCCTTGATCTAAAATAAATAGGCTGTAATAAGGAAGTTGTATTCTTTGGTAAAAAAAACAATTTGTGCATTTTCGTGTTGTAAATCTTGAGGATGACCTGGTGCATTATCAATTAATAGAAGGGCCTTAAAAGGCAATCCCCTTTGACTTAAATAACTTTTGACATCTGGGATAAACAAGTTATGAAACCAATCATTGAAAACCATGGGAGTGACCCACACTTTCTTATTAGCCATCCAATAAACGGGAAGGATTTTGATGTTTATTCCTTTAAATGAGCGTGGTGTTTTCGATTAGTTAATAACCAATGGTTTCATTATATGATCGCCTGAAGCGTTGCTACAGAAAAGAACTGTTGTACGACTTTTCGCTGCCTTATGATCACTAGCTGATTTGTGAGCTCTAGTCAAATAGGTTCTTTCTGGCATTTTTTCCAGAATAACCCGGACTCGTCAGCATTGAAGACCTGGTGAAGAGTGTAGGAGCTGGCGGCAATGATTTCAGCAAATTTTGCTGGATATTGTTGTGCTGCATCCGAATCAGCAGATGTTCTTTCACTTTTCAATCTTAGATTATGTAAAGAATCTTTGTCTCGTTTAAATCTCTCGAACCAATCATGGCTTGCGAAAAAAGATGCCTTCTTTTCATCTGGCGAAGTCGACGGCAACTGATTCTTACGTGTTTCATAAATCTTTAAAGCCTTATTTATAATGGCAACTGGTATCAATGGGAACCCGCTTTTGAGTTTGGTCATCTAGCCATATCACTAATGCCTTTTCCATATTTTCCATTGTAACATCTCTTAAATATGAAATTATTCTCATACTCGTCCAAGATCCAGCTGCTACACTTTTTCTAATGGAGTCTTCTTTTTTTCTTATTGTCCTTATTGTGGCTTCATTCATGGAGTAAAAATTAGCAACATCTGTTACTCTTTCTCTATTGCGTAGACGATCTAATATTTTAATTTCTCTTTCTAAAGAAATAACTTTTCTTTTCATTCGATTTTTTTAAAAATCTTTTGGCATTAAAAAATTTACGTAAATTATAAAAATGCCACAAAAACTATAAATGTTGGAAACTTACCAGTTTCTTTGCTGCTAAAATGATACTGCACTACTTCACATGAACCAGATAGCTTTACTATTGTGAAATATGTACTACGGGGATTCCCCGTGTTGTAAAATATAGTGGAATCCCCGTCCCCGTTGTTGCCAGTGTTACAAAAGGAATGAGATTAAAAAATGACTTGAAATATATATGCAGCCGAATATACATTTTTACCAGTTTTGATTTTGCACTCACATTCATAACATACTGCTTAATATTCCTCAACTCGTAATCTCTAATAATGAGATTCTATGGCTAAAGCATAGTTTAGGTGCTTAGAATTTCGAAAATATTCATTTGTTCACCAAAATATCAGTTTGAACGCTGTTTTGCACGCGTAAAACTGAGCTGAAAGTTACTCCTGTGCCAACAACTTTTCAATTTACAGTCAGAGTGACAATATGATGGTGTATTTCCTATCAAGACGTGATATTGAATGACTTTCTGTGCTTTAAAACATTATCACTGTAATGCATTTTGAAAAACATCTATTTATGTATGAAAATATGTTTTAGCGCTGTTTTACACGCACATCACATAGGTAAAAACTTAATGATGTGTAATAAATTTTGAATTTACAGTCATATTCACAATATGTTGTTTTATTTTCATCAACAGGTATTACGTAATGAGAGTCTATTGCTAAAGTGTAGTCTATTGCTAAATGGTAGCTAGGTAGTCACTGGAAGGAGAGCTATGCACCAATCCCCTGTGATGATGCATATAACCGGCCAGGCCTAGCACCAAATGAACGACCCCGCCTTCTCGTGGTGCGGACCGTTAGTAACTTTCAAAAGAGATACTCTCTTGTGGAAGTGAACGGAAAGGGAGGGCTGCCAGATTAGTGTGGCCTACTGATCTGGACAACTATGGCTACTTTTCTTTTTTTTCTACCCTGCTGAGGAGTGGTCAACCACACAGGGTCCCGGTGCTGACCATATAAACCTACGGGACTGGACAGATATATGGCTCTGAGCTTGATTATGGATCCTGATTTTGCTGCACTGGTGGGCTTCTGTGGAGGGAAAATCTTCCGCTGTGTTTTCTGTTTGTTTGTGGGTTGACAGCCCCAAGTGAATAGATTCACAGGATATGTTTATCATCTGTTGGATAATCCTGAGCAGAAGTCATCGCAGGCACCTGAACACTTTGCTTCTATTGGCATCGTCAAATTCTACATTGGAGGAAGTCTTCCAGTGTAGATGGCTTCAGCCTTTAGTAGTGGGGGAACGGGTCTTTGCCCCATGTCTGCGATTAGGGGGCTGTTTGATATTGTCGGCATTCCCTCTCTCAATAAACATAGTTTCTTTAAACATCCCACTAATCATTTTCTCTCCATAGGTAGTTGGAATGTGAGGACTCTGCACAGAGCTTTTTCTCTTGATGTCCTCACACAAGAATTCCACGGTTATAATTTAGATATTCTCGGCTTGCAAGAGACCAGATGGACAGATAAAGGTCAGATTCTTAAAAATAATCTTAAATTTCTCTTTTCAGGGAGGGACGACAATAAGCATCACCAAGGAGTGGGTCTGCTTCTCAGCAGACACGCTAGTAATGGTCTTCTAGGATATGAGTGCATTAATGAAAGGTTTCTTACAGCAAAATTTCAGACAAGCATTAAAGACTTGAATGTTATCTGCTGTTATGCCCCCACTGAGGATGCCGATGAGGATGAGAAGGATAGGTTTTATGAACAACTTCAGGATATTTTGAATTCTGTCAAGAAAGGAGATATTACCCTTGTTCTTGGTGACTTCAATGCCAAAGTTGGTACTGACTCTGACCTTTGGGGAGGAGTAATAGGCCCTTTTGGTATTGGTAGCTGCAATGGCAATGGGCAACTTCTCCTACAGGTAAGTAAATGGATTCAGAATAACTAACACTTATTACAAACACCGCGACATACATAAGTACACATGGGTTTCACCTGATGGGCTGCATAAGAATATGATTGATTACATATTAATTAACAGCAAATGGGCTAGTTCTGTTAGGAATACCAGGGCATATAGGGGAGCTGAAATTGGATCTGACCATTACCTTGTTAAAAGTGTGTTGCAACTTAAACTTAAATAGTGTTGTGCTAGGGTTAAAAAATTTACTTTTAATACTGAAGCTCTGAAAGATCCAGTTATAGACAAAGCTTACCATGATAGGTTACTTAGTCATTATGACAGTCGTGGTTTGCTTACTACTGAAGTTGAAGAAGAATGGGATCATTTTAAACAGGCTTTTTTGGACACTAACAGTACTCTTTTAGGAAAAAAGGAGCAGAAGAGGCAAAATTATCTGAGTGATAAGGCACTTGAGCTTATTTCGGAAAGAAAGAACTGCAGAAATGCCCTTAATCAATACCCTACTAGTCCTAATAGAAAACATTACAGAGACCTTAATAAACTTGTAAAGGATAAGTTAGCTGCTGATAAGAATCTTTGGCTTTGATGGTTTGGCTGACAAAGCCGAGGAAGCAGTTAGACAGCACAACAGCAGAGAGCTGTACCAGATAGTTAATGTTTTGTGTGGTAGAAAACGGACAGGCATACAAGGATTGAAGGATAAACAAGGTAAGGTTATAGAAGGGGAGGATTCTGTCATGGCTAGGTGGGCTGAGCATTTCAGTGATGTTCTAAACAATGTAGTTAGTTCTACTCCCATTGTTTGCAATGATGATAGATGCATTGGTGGCTTTAATGTTGGCCCTATAACACAATCTGAAGTTCTTTTGGCAGTTTCTAAACTTAAACTTCATAAATCCCCAGGGGTAGATGAAATTACTACGGAAATGCTTAGAGCTGGGAATTTTTCGGTTACCACTTGGATGACTGAAATTCTGAATATCTTTTATGATAAAGGCATGGTTCCTAAGGATTTTACCAGAGCTATTGTTATCCCTATTTTCAAAAAAGGTGATCGCAGTTCTTGTGATAACTATAGGGGTATCAGCCTTACTCTCTGTTCCAGGTAAAGTTCTTTCCATGATTGTGCTTAATAGAATTAAGAATCTGGTTGACAATCAATTGCGTGATGAGCAATGTGGATTCAGATGTGGTAAGGGATGTGTGGATCAAATATTTTCACTTAGGCAGATTCTTGAGAAATGTTTAGAGTTTCAGAAACCTTTGGTTGCTAGCTTTGTTGATTTCAAAAAGGCTTTCGACTCTGTTGATCGTCATAATTTGTGGTTGATTGTGAAATCATATGGTATACCAGACAAGTTAGTTTACATAATGAAAGCTCTCTATAATAACACTGAGTCGTGTGTGAGAGTTGGTAAGGCTTGTAGCAATTGGTTTAGCATTACTTCTGGTGTTCGATAAGGGTGCATTTTGTCTCCTTTTCTCTTTAGCTTGGTTATTGATATTAGCAATGTTATGCGAAATTCACTTCAAGGGAAAGATTTTGGCCTTAAATGGGCTGGAGATACGAAAATTTCTGATTTAGATTATGCTGATGATTTAGCACTTTTGGCAAAATGATGTTGATGAGATGAACTCTTTCATTCGAGCTGTTGATGAGACTGGTAGTAGAGTAGGTTTGGTTATAAACAGAGAGAAAACTAAAGTGATGAAAATTGGTCAGGCAGGCTGTGATTCAGTTAATCTGAATGGTTGCAGTCGTGAGCAGGTGTCACAGTTTAATTATCTTGGGAACTATGTAACAGATAATGGTGATGTGCGGCATGAGATTAACAGAGGAATAGGGATTAGACTGTATAATAGTTTGGTTCTTTCTAGGGTTAGTTATGGTAGTGAAACTTGGACACTTTGTAAACAAGATAACAGGAAACTAGATGCTTTTGATTCCAGATGCTTACGCAGTATCTTGGGCATTAGGTGGTTCAACTTTGTAACTAATGATGAGATTAGGCAAAGGAGTTTGCAACCTCCTTTAAGCAGCATATTGTGCAGAGAGAGACTCCGTTGGTTTGGCCATGTTGCCCGTATGAATAATTATAGATTGGCAAATAGGGTTATGAACAGTGCTCCTAAAGGCCTCAGAAAGAAGGGGAGACCTAGGATGCGGTGGGCAGACAATGTCAAACAGGACCTTGTTAGAATTGGTGTGCAGTGGCCAGATGCAGTAGATGTAGCTCAGGATAGACATTGCATGGTCTGGTTGGACCTCCGTAGCTCATGGCTGCTTGAGGATGATGATGATGAAGATGATGAGTGTAGGTGAAGTTTCGAAAATATTCAATTATTCACAAAAATATCAGTTTGAACAATGGTTTACACGTCTGAAACAGAGGTACAAGCTATTCCTGTGCCAACAATTTTTGAATTACAGTCAGAGTGACAATCTGATGGTATATCTCCCCTCAAGGCGTGATATAGAATGGCTTTCTATGCCTTAAAAATATTTTCACTGTATAGCATGTTGAAAAACAACTATATATGAAAATAGCTCGTTTAGTGCTGTTCTACACGCACATCATATGTAAAAGCTATATGACGTGTAATAATTTTTGAATTTACAGTCAAATTTAAAAAATGTTGCTATGTTTTCATCAACTCGTATTACATAATGAGATTCGCTGGCTAACGTATAGATCAGTTGCTCAAAATTTCGAAAATATTCATTTATTCACCAAAATATCAGTTTGAATGCTGTTTTGCACGCCTGAAACAGAGCTAAAGCTGTTCCTGTGCCAACAACTTTTGAATTTACAGTCAGAGTGACAATCTGATGTCATTCTGACAAGACATGATATAGAATGACTGTCTATGCTTTAAAAACATTTCACTGTATACCATTTTGAAAAAATCGATAAATACATCAAAATAGTTGTTTTACCGCTGTATTCCACCTATAAAACAGAAGTAACAGCTACATCGTGTGTAAGAACTTTTGACTTTACTGTCAGATTGAAAACATAATGCATTATCAACTTGTATGATAATGAGATTCTCTGTCTAAAATGTGGTTCAGGTGATTACAATTTCGAAAATATTGATTATTCAGCAAAATATCAGTTTCAACGCTGTTTTGCACGCGGATAACAGAGGTGAATACAGCTGAAAGCTCTGTTTTCCGCGTGCATAAATCGATTTGTCCAAAATGATATACATTGAAAATATTTTTAAGGCATAGAAAATCATTTATATCATGCCTTGACGGCAGATATACCATCAGATTGTCACTCGGACTGCAAATTCAAAAGATGTGATCGGAGGAATAGTTTTAGCACTGTTTTCGGCGTGTCAAAGTTTGTTCAAACTAATATTTTCGTGAATAATTGTATATTTTCGAAATTTTAAGCACCTAAACTATATTTTAGCCATAGAATCTCATTACATAATAAGAGTTGATGAATATAAAGCATTATGTTGGTCAATCTGAGTGTAAAATCAAAAGTTATTAGAGACTATGTAGCTGCTACCTGTGTTTTATAGGTGGAAAACAGCGGGATAACAGCTATTTTGATACATGAATGGATTTTTTCAAAATGCTATACAGTGGAAACATTTTTAAGGCATAGCAAATCAATCTACATCACGCCTTGATGGGAGATATACCATCAGATTGTCACTCTGACTGTAAATTCAGAAGTTGTTGGCTCAGGATTTTGTTTTAGGTGTTTACACGCCTAAAACAAAATCAAACTGATATTTTCGTGAATAATTGAATGTTTTCGAAATTCTATGCACCTAACTAACTTTACCCATAGAATCTCATTATATAATACGAGTTGATGAAAATAAAACATTTGTCAATATGTTTTATAGGTGGAAAACAGCGGTAAAACAGCTATTTTGATATATAAATCGATTTTTTTTTCAATATTCTATACGCTGACAATGTTTTTGAGGCATAGAATGCCATTCTATATCACGCTTTGATGGAAATAAATCATCCAAATGTCACTCTGACTGTAAATTAAAAGTTGCTGGCAAAGGAATAGCTTTTACCTTTGTTTTAGGCGTGTAAAACAGCATTCAAACTCATATTTTCGTGAATAATTGTATATTTTCGAAATTCTATACACCTAAACCATACCTTAGCTATAGAATCTCATTATATAATGCGAGTTGATAAATATAAAGCATTATGTTGTCAATCTCACTGTAAAATAAAAAGTCTGATGATGAGTAAAATCAACGATGTCGCTGTTTCCTGTGTTTTACAGGTGCAGAACACCGCTAAAACAGCTATTTTCATACACAAATAGATGTTATTCAAAAATCGATACAGTGAAAATGTTTGCAAGGCATAGAAAGTCATTCTATATCACGCCTTCATGAGAGATATACCATCAGATTGTCATTCGGACTGTAAAACATTTGTTCAAACTGATATTTTCATGAATTATTGAATATTTTCGAAATTCTATGCACCTAAACTATACTTTAGGAATAGAATCTAATTATATAATACATGTTGATGAAAATAAAACATTTTGCCAATATCACTGTAAATTCAAAAGTTAATACACATCATATAGCTTTTAGCTATGTCATGTGGGTAGAAAAAGCGCTAAAACCGCTATTTTCATACATAAATAGATGCTTTTCAAAATTCTATACACTGACAATGTTTTTAAGGCATATAGAATGTCATTCTATATCAAGCCTTGATAGGAAATATACCATCACATTGTCACTCTGAGAGTAAATTTAAAAGTTTTGGCACAGGAATAGCTTTCAGCTCTGTATTCCGCGTGCATAAATGTTTCCGTTGAAACTGATATTTTGGTGAATAAATGAATATTTTCGAAATTGTAATCATCTGAACCATACTTTAGCCAGAAAATCTTTAGCCAGAGAATATAATACATGTTGATAAATGAAAAGCATTATGTTTTCAATCTGACAGTAAAATCAAAAGTTATTACACACGATGTAGCTGTTGCCTCTGTTTTTATAGGTGGAATATAGCGGTAAAACAGCTATTTTGATATATTTATCTATTTTCTTCAAAATGGTATGCAGTGAAAATGTTTTAAGGCATAGCAAGTCACGCTTTGATGGGAGATATACCATCAGCTTGTCATTCGGACTGTAAATTCAAATCTTGTTGGCGCAGGAATTGCTTTTAGCTCTGTTGTAGACGTGTAAAACATTGTTCAATCTGATATTTTCGTGAATTATTGAATAGTTTCGAAATTCTATGCACCTAAACAATACTTTAGGAATAGTATCTAATTATATAATACGTGTTGATGAAAATAAAACAACAATTTGCCATATCACTGTAAATTCAAAAGTTAATACACATCAGATAGCTTTTACCTATGTCCTGTTCGTGCCACCACTAGACGTTTTCCAAAATTCTATACACTGACAATATTTTTAAGGCATAGAGTATCTTTCTATATCACGCATATATGGAAATAAATCATACGATTGTCACTCTAAATGTAAAATCAAAGGTTGTTGGCATAGGAATAGCTTTCACCTCTGTTTTATGCGTGCAAAACAGCTTGAAGTTTATATTTCGGTGAATATATGAATATGTTCGAAATTGTAATCACCTAAATTATACTTTAGCCAGAGAATCTCATTATATAATACGAGTTGAATATAAAGCATAATGTTTTCAATCTGAGTGAAAAATCAAAAGTTATTACAGACTATGTAGCTGTTTCCTGTGTTTTATAGGTGGAAAACAGCGGAATAACAGCTATTTAATATATAAATCGATTTTTTCAAAATGATAAACACTGACAATGTTTTTAAGGCATCGAGTGTCATTTTATATCACACCTTGATGGGAGATATCCCATCAGATTGTCATTCTGACTGTAAATTCAAATCTTGTTGGCACAGGAATAGCTTTTAGCTCTGTTGTAGAGGTGCAGAACATTGTTCAAACTGATACTTTCGTGAATAACTGTATTTTTTCAAAAATTTAAGCATCTAAACAATACTTTAGCAATAGAATCTCAATATATAATACGTGTTGATGAAAATAAAGCATTATGTTTTCAATCTGACAGTAAAATCAAAAGTTATTACACACGATAGTAGTAAGGGGCCACCATACCGAGTCCCCTTTGCACAGTGCTTTCCCACCTATGACGTCACAGGCCACGCCCCCTTCCGCCCCCTCCCCTATGACATAACAAAACGTAATCATCACATAATCATTACGTAACCGGCCACTCTCCCTTATTAATAATTAATATCCCCCTTCCCTCCTCAGTGGCGCCATCTGGTGACAATGAAGAGTACTAATTCCCAAAAAGCCCCTATTTTTATTCTAATTCTTCGATTTTTTATTTCTCCCTTTATAAAAAAATTCCTCCCCCCTTATGAAAAAACCCCTGGCGGTATCTGGTGCCTGTGAGGAACACTAATTCCCCAAAAACCCTTATTTTAATTATAATTCTTTGATTTTTGATTTCCCGTCCTATTAAAAATTACTCCCCCATTAAAAATTCCCCCCCCCCTTATTAAAAAAAAAACCCTGGTGCCATCTGTGGACAATGAAGAGTACTATTTTCGGAAAAACATCCTTATTTTAACTCTAATTTCCCATTTTTCTTTATTTATGTAATAATATAGGTCTTTATTATGTAATAATATAGGTATATAAGAATCTTTGGCTTGATGGTTTGGCTGACAAAGCCGAGGAAGCAGTTAGACAGCACAACAGCAGAGAGCTGTACCAGATAGTTAATGTTTTGTGTGGTAGAAACCGGACAGGCATACAAGAATTGAAGGATAAACAAGGTAAGGTTATAGAAGGGGAGGATTCTGTCATGGCTAGGTGGGCTGAGCATTTCAGTGATGTTCTAAACAATGTAGTTAGTTCTACTCCCATTGTTTGCAATGATGATAGATGCATCGGTGGCTTTAATGTTGGCCCTATAACACAATCGGAAGTTATTTTGGCTGTTTCTAAACTTAAACTTTATAAATCCCCAGGGGTAGATGAAATTACTACGGAAATGCTTAGAGCTGGGAATGTTTCGGTTACCACTTTCATGACTGAAATTCTGAATATCTTTTATGATAAAGGCATGGTTCCTCAAGATTTTTCCAGAGCTATTGTTATCCCTATTTTCAAAAAAGGTGATCGCAGTTCTTGTGATAACTATAGGGGTATCAGCCTACTCTCTGTTCCAGGTAAAGTTCTTTCCATGATTGTGCTTAATAGAATTAAGAACTGGATTAAGTCAATTGCGTGATGAGCAATGTGGATTCAGAAGTGGTAGGGGATGTGTGGATCAGATATTTTCACTTAAGAAGATTCTTGAGAAAAGTTTAGAGTTTTAGAAACCTTTGGTTGCCAGCTTTGTTGATTTCAAAAAGGCTTTCGACTCTGTTGATCGTCATAATTTGTGGTTGATTGTGAGATCATATGGTATACCAAACAAGTTAGTTAACATAATGAAAGCTCTCTATAATAACACTGAGTCGTGTGTGAGAGTTGATAAGGCTTGTAGCAATTGGTTTAGCATTACTTCTGGTGTTCGATAAGGGTGCATTTTGTCTCCTTTTCTCTTTAGCTTGGTTATTGATTATGTTATGCGAAATTCACTTCAAGGGAAAGATTTTGGCCTTAAATGGGCTGGAGATACGAAAATTTCTGATTTAGATTATGCTAATGATTTAGCCCTTTTGGCAAATGATGTTGATGAGATGAACTCTTTCATTCGAGCTGTTGATGAGACTGGTAATAGAGTAGGTTTGGTTATAAACAGAGAGGAAACTAAAGTGATGAGAATTGGTCAGGCAGGCTGTAATTCAGTTAATCTGAAAGGTTGCAGTTTTGAGCAGGTGTCACAGTTTAATTATCTGTGATGTGCGGCATGAGATTAACAGACGAATAGGGATTGCTGTCGGGGACTTTTAAGAACCTATGGAGAGTGTGGAGAAATAGGCGTATACACCTAAAGACTAAAATTAGACTGTATAATTCGGTTCTTTCTAGGGTTAGTTATGGTAGTGAAACGTGGACACTTTGTAAACAAGATAACAGGAGACTAGATGCTTTTGATTCCAGATGCTTACGCAGTATCTTGGGCATTAGGTGGTTCAACTTTGTAACTAATGATGAGATTAGGCAAAGGAGTTTGCAACCTCCTTTAAGCAGCATATTGTGCAGAGAGAGACTCCGTTGGTTTGGCCATGTTGCCCGTATGAATAATTATAGATTGGCAATTAGGGTTATGAACAGTGTGCCCAAGAGCCTCAGAAAAAATGGGAGACCTAGGATGCGGTGGGCAGACAATGTCAAACAGGACCTTGTTAAAATTGGTGTACAGTGGCCAGATGCAGTAGATGTAGCTCAGGATAGACTTGCTTGGAGAATTAAATTGCACGGTCTGGTTGTACCTCCGTAGCCCATGGCTGCTTGAGGATGATGATGATGGTGATGGTGGTGGTGGTGGTGGTGGTGATGATGATGATGATGATGATGATGATGATGATGATGATGATGATGATGATGATGATGATGATGATGATGATGATAGGTCTTTATTTATGTAATAATATAGGTAATAATTAATTTTAAGCCCGCCCTCCTCCTGCAGACTCCCCGGTTGACCTTTTAAGCCCTCCTAGAATTTAAGCCCTCTCCTTCTCTCTGATCGCCTGATGCAAGACTCAGAATAATTGCATAGAAAGGGATGATACAATTGTAACGTCACACAGAAAATCAGGTGCCTAGTAATTAAACACTTACTAAAATTCTGTTCCCTTAAAAATTTAACAGGCTGCGTCCAATGCGTATTTTAGTACATCTCCTGTATTCATCTGAAATTTTACAAATCCGTTCAACTCTTTTTGAATGTCTAATGTAGATCTCAAATTGTAAATCAACTCACAATGTTGTATTTATTCCTTAGTAATTAAAACCCTTTCTATTAAAATTCCTTTGCTATTAAAAATCCTTTGCTATTCATTTTACCAAGACGACTAAACGATTCCCTTAAAATTCCCTGCTATTAAACTCCTTCGGTATTCATTTTTCCAAGTAAACTAATCAACTCCATAGTAATTAAACATTCCTCAAAATTCCCTTACCTTTTGTTAAAAAAGCATCATACGGTAGAAATAAATCAGTTTTGTGTAGATGCGTTTTACCGAAAAAAAAAACCTTATCCCAGCAACGAGAGTCGAACGAGCTACCTCAGTCCCCAGCTTCATTTTGTCAACTCCTTGAACAAGAACCGATCCTGCAATGGAAAAATTTCAAACTCTGTTATTGGCATTCCTGAAGTCGTATGTGGCACAATCGGGGGAGAGTGCAACTGAAGTTTCATCATGCACCACGTGTCCTCTTAAGCCCCCTTACCGGTCAGGTAGCAAGCTTCGAAACATCTCGTGACACATGATGCAATCGCCCCCGGGAGGTTGAGTGTCCAGCGCTCAGTGTGATTGCTCATACCGATAAGGTTTCAAAATAGATGTTATTGTTCTCTAAAGGTAGGTGACGTGTCACAACAAGGGACGTAAAGTGGAAGTAACGTGGAGTGACCACCGAGCGCCACGTATCAGAAGGCTGAGCGTTGTTTATATATATATATATACAGGGACTTGTTAAGACATGGACATTCTGCTCAGCATTCTGTCTGTCTCTATGGCCGCTATGGAACTAACTTACCAAACGTTTTATGAAACAGCTCGTTCTATATTTGCGTCTGCAGACGTTCCCGCACATTAGAAGGGGATAACCTATGAAGAATGCCTGCAGACCTTAATGAATATTATAACTGACAAGATTCTGCATATGCTCAGCACTATAAAAGACGAGGCGGTCATAGAACCGTGCGAAGTAGCGAAGGAGTTTTTATGCCGTGTACATTTTGCGGAAGTAGCAGCATTAAATCATGTCAAACCATGGATTACCGAATGGTGCTCGAGGACGCCATGACCTCGATAGAGATTGCTCACATTGTGGAGGTCATGGAATAACTAAAAAACAACAAAAGGTTCTTTTCAGAACCACTTCATTTGAGTAGAAAGGATTATCTATCGTACAATTTCTGTTCACAACTCTTCTCTATCTATACATTTTTCTTCTCTATCACCCCTGTTAACAGAGTAAATTTTATAGGGATGTTTAACCTTCAGTATTATTTTAGACAGTGTGTTAGGATTAACAACTCTTATAGCATAGTTATTGGGGGTAGGCTCCATCTCCACTTTTAAAATTTATATCTTACACCGACAATCTTTTCATGTACGTATTTTTATAACCATTTTAAAACCAACATTTGTTTCTTTTATCCCTAGCGACTACTGGTTGTTGCATTTTTTACTAGAAGAAACCCTACCCCACAGTAACAGCCCCGCAGAAAATAAAGAATGCTATCGGGGGCGAAAAATTAATAAAATCTGATTTTATTCGTCGTAATGAAAAATATTGATGGGGTAATAGGTTCGACTTAAAAGACTTCGTGTTCGGATCCTCACCACGGACAACCTCTCGCTGACGGATGGTTAAGCCCTACGAAATTATTCCAAATGGGGAATCACAAGGTTTTTATTGATGAATGAATCTTGGACCTGTACTGCTTCCGTACATCGTGAAAACCCACTCACAGCCTTGATCCGTGTTTAAGCACTCGAAATTTTTACAAGTCCAGAGGGGGTTCTCCGTATTCCCAATTTCCTTTACTAAGTCACTTCAAAAAACGTGATTGCAAAAGTATGACTAACTGTTTTATTACGCCACGTTTTAAAAATGCTTATTACTGTTGTATCCACAGTACGGGAGAGTAACACTGTTCGAAAAAAAATCAGGTAAAACAGTTTTTTAAAAAATCGTTTCCTCCGTCGTTTGCGTATGTCTCATCACGCTGGTGAAACCGGGTGAAAAAATATCTTTCTTTGTACGAGGTAGAATGTCAAAAGTACGTCGCGTGAAAAACTTTAGTTCCATCACGAATGCACATTAATGGAGTAGGGAGGTCGTAGTTTAATACTTCAGCTATAACAAAAATAATACAATGTCTCACGCACCCCTCTCAACTTGTCTACGCTAATCCGCTGAAATTTTATTTGCAACAGGACTGATACTTCGAATCCGCTATATGCTCCAGCCAGCGCCGCCTAGTGCTTCCACCCTCGTTTCGACACACACACCATGTGATCTGAACGACGGACACTGCAGGCTGGTGACGTACAAAGGTCACGGGAGCTGCAGTGGAATGCATGGCCCCTGCTGAATGCTACGCTATCAGAAGACCATGTGTCTGTCGCGTTCTCCAAGCGCTCAGAATATTACTATACGTATAACTGATGTAAAGTCCGTTTTAATCAATACTTATTTCTTTCAACTCTGCGACTATTGGCTGGCACATTTTTACTAGAAGGACCGCCTCACAGTGGCAATCCCGCAGAAAAAATTAATAAAAGGAAAAATCTGATTTTTTTCCTTGTGATGAAAAATATTGAAGGTAATAGGGTCTACCTAAAAGACCCGTGTTCGGATGGTTTTTAACAAAAGTCCTACGAAATTAAAAACTATCCTGTTACGCGACGTTAGTTTAAAAATACTTATTACCGTTGTATCCTCAGTACATGACGCAAACTCTTTCCTAGGAAGTAACGCTACTCGATGCAGCCCCAGTTACATGCTTTTACAGGGTAAAGACTGTGCGCCAGAATGTTAAAAGTAGAATTCATACGTTTCCGTAAAAAAAACTTTAGTTCCAGCTTAAAGGAGTATGGTTCGATTCAGGAAGAATAGGATTTGACCTCGTGCATTAGAAAAGGGAACAAATCCGTCCCCGGTGTCCTTTGTTAGGTGGTAGTATTAGTATCCTTATACAAGCTCACTTCAAATTTTCTTATGACATCTGGGGTTAAGTTTCAACCTTTTTATTTTTTCCAACCGCGATAATGCGCAGTTTTCTGCGGAACTCGAGCGACTTCGACGCAAAGGGCGACCCGCACTAAACGATACGACCGTGCACTAGAAAACCGTGAACGGACTTGTGTGAAACGTAATGTACAGAGCTTGACAACAGTAGTATAGACTGGGATACTCGCTCACTATATTATCATAACCCTCGAGAAATTATCAAATATGAATAGACCTCTGTAAAGTTCCGACCCCACAATCTTCTCAGTTCCATTCCCCGGTCGATGCTGTCAGGATCACAAGGGATGTTTTACACATTCAAAAACTTTTTCCCTTTTTAATAAACCATACGATCAAAGTAAATAAATTGCAAGCATCATCGGATCTGATTCCGTATATCTGCTTACGACGAAAATCTCACAATATCCTATTCAGTACTTAAACCCCCCCCCCCCCCCCCCGATACAGTATATGACTAGGTCGTTTAACTAAATTACGTGCATAAACGAAAATGTAAAGGGATATCTGTAAATTCGTACAACGGGATAGGTGAATATTTTCGCAATTCTTTTGAAGGCAGAATAACTGTGACGAGAGAGAAAGTATAAAAATGCAGTGGGATGGCTGTAAAAACAGCAGATTACAGCGCAAATACTGTAAGATAGAAAAAACGACTATTAACAAATGTCATATAAGGAGCGACCGATAAAAGTCACACCGTAGCGGAAGGAGTAATACAGGAAAAATCATGAAATACTATAAACAGTGAATCTGAAAACTCACTGTTTATAGTATTTCCGTGAAAAGTCACCTCCCAGAATCGAGATCTAGCTCTGTCGCCAGTTATTCCAGCGTACTCTCTTTTGAACACGTTTGAATAAGTGCATGTGAAGGTGGCTAGCTGCAGACACAAGCTTTTCGACAAAAGATAGAATGTTTCACTACAATCTAACACAGAGATGTCTGTTTAGTTATTTTTTCTTCCTATTTCTACACTAGTGTGGAAGTCTTAGAACAAGTGGTTCGGGTTAGCACACGTTTTGATATGTATCTTGTTTGGCAATCTGAAAGAACACTGTCTGTGGAACATTACCCCCCTGCAAGCTAGTACTAATTACTTCACGATTCTGAGGGACGAAGGTTGTAATCGTTGGCAGATATTTTTCAGAAATCTGTAATCAACCATAGTGTTCGGATATTTGATCCATAGTAAGACATGAACGTTGTTTACCTGCCATCAGCGACCCCTTCTACGGATCGTATGAGAGGTAATTGTTACGACAATTAGCTACGTGAAGTCGTGTTTATTTTTAAAAGCAAAGACACACTAATTACCGACTAGCTAGAGAACGATATATTAACCTGCTAAAGTTTGATTTTAACGATCAGATAGTGTATATATCATCACTTTTTTAGTTCATAATAATATCCCAACTTTTAAAGGAAATATTGTCTCGTTATAAGCGATTACATACAAAGAGATACACACTCTATACTTTAAATCTATAGAGACAACGATCACTATCCATGGAACACATCTGTGAAATAACACCACATTTTTGTTTTTAACGTACGGTTGAATCGTTCTACGATGCTGGCTTTGGTTTTCCATCCCTTTCTTTTACACCCACCCGATATAAAACATTCGACCCAACATAGCTTGCTGGCTGTGCGGGGTCTTGATACAGAGAACAATATTAACACTTCTAAGGCTGACCTTAAAATCCCCGTTAACTATACAAAAGAAATCACATTGACAATTGAAACCTAGAACAGTTCAACCGTACGCTAAAAACAAAAATGTGGTGATATTTCACAGATGTGTTCCATGGAGGTGCCATTGAGAGAGAAAGGGGGAAAGGTTTTTTTTTAACAAGTGGAGGAATTATTAATAAAGGGGCGTGGCATATTACGTAATCATTATGTAATAATTACGTAACAGGCCACGCCCCTTTATTAATTTTACAAATCCGTTCAACTCTTTTTGATTGTCTAATGCAGATCCTCAAATTGTAAATCAACTCACAACGTTGCATTTATTCCTTAGTAATTAAAACCCTTTCCATTAAAATTCCTTTGCCATTAAAAATCCTTTGCTATTCATTTTACCAAGACGTTAATTTACCCGCCGATCCGAGGGAAGGAGAGGGCTTAAACTATAGGTAGGGCTCAAAAGGTCAACCGGGGAGTCTGCAGGAGGAGGGAGGGCTTAAAATATAGGTCAACCATTGGGGCAAAATAAAGAAAAATCGGAAATTAGAGTTAAAATAAGGAGGCTTTTCCGAAAATAGTAATCTTCATTGTCAACAGATGGCACCAGGGTTTTTTTTAATAAGGGGGGAGAAATTTTTAATAGGGGGAGTAATTTTTAATAGGAGGGGAAATCAAAAATCAAAGAATTAGAATTAAAATAAGGGTTTTTGGGGGAATTAGTGTTCCTCACAGGCACCAGATGGCGCCAGGGTTTTTTTTTTTCATAAGGGGGGGGATTTTTTAATAAAGGGGGAAATCAAAAATCGAAGAATTAGAATAAAAATAGGGGCTTTTTGGGATTTAGTACTCTTCATTGTCACCAGATGTCGCCACTAAAGGGTAGGATATTAATTATTAATAAAGGGGAGTGGCCGGTTACGTAATGATTATGTAATGATTACGTCATGTTACATCATAGGGGGAGGGGCGGAAGGGGCGTGGCCTGTGACGTCATAGGGGGAAAGCACTGTGCAAAGGGGACTCGGTATGGTGGCCCCTTACTACTCACGATGTAGCTGTTATCTCTATTTTATACGTGGAGTACAGCGGTAAAACAGCTATTTTGATATATTTATCGATTTTTTTCAAAATGGTATACAGTGAAAATGTTTTTTAAGGCATAGAAAGTCATTCTATATCACGCCTTGATGGGAGATATTCCATCAGATTGTCATTCGGACTGTAAATCCAAATCTAGTTGGCGCACGAATAGCTTTTATCTCTGTTGTAGACGTACAAAACAATGTTCAAACTGATATTTTCGTGAATTATTGAATATTTTCGAAATTCTATGCACCTAAACTATACTTTATGAATAGAATCTTATTATATAATACGTGTTGATGAAAATAAAACAAGATTTTCCCAATATGACTGCAAATTCAAAATTTAATACACATCATATAGCTTTTACCTATGTCATGTGCATAGAAAAAGCGCTAAAACTGCTATTTTCATATATAAATAGATGTTTTTCAAAATTCTATACACTGACAATATTTTTAAGGCATAGAGTATCATTCTATATCACGCCGTGATGGAAATAAATCATACGATTGTCACTCTGATTATAAATTCAAAAGTAACTTTAAGTTCAGTTTTCCGCGTGCAAAACAGCATTCAAACTGATATTTTTGTGAATAAATTTATTTATTTCCATCAATGCGTGATATAGAAAGATATTCTATGTCTTAAAAATATTGTCTGTGTATAGAATTTTGAAAGACCTCTATTTATATATGAAAATAGTAGTTATAGCGCTTTTTTCACGCACACGACATAGGTAAAAGATATATGATGTGTATTAACTTTTGAATTTACAGTCATATTGGCAAAATGTTGTTTTATTTTCATCAACACGTATTATAAAATTAGATTCTATTCCTAAAGTATAGTTTAGGTGCACGTCCTAAAATTCCTAAATTCCTATTCCTATTCCTTAAAATTAATATATTCCTATTCCTTAAAATTAAAATATTCCTATTCCTATTCCTTTAAATTCCTATTCCTAAAGTATAGTTTAGGTGCTATTCCTAAAGTATAGTTTAGGTGAATTATTGAATATTTTTGAAATTCTGATATATAAATCAATTCAAAAATATTGAAAATTTCAAAAATATTCAATAATTCAGGAATTTCAAAAATATTCAATAATTCAGGAAAATGTCAGATTGAACAATGTTTTACACGTCTACAACAGAGCTAAAAGCAATTCCCTGCGCCAACAAGATTTGAATTTACATTCCAAATGACAATCTGATGGAATATCTCCCATCAAGGCTGATATAGAATGACTTTCTGTGTCTTAAAAATATTTTCACTGTACACCATTTTGAAAACAATCGACAAATAAAACAAAATAGCTGTTTTACCGCTGTACTCCACCTATAAAATAGAGGTAACAGCTACATCGAGTGTAATAACTTTTGATTTTACTGTCCGATTCAAAACGTAATGCTTTATATTATTAACTCGTATTATATAATGAGATTCTCTGGCTAAAGTATGGGACAGGTGATTACAATTTCGAAAATATTCATTTATTCACCAAAATATCACATTCAACCTCTTTTGCACGCGGAAAACAGAGCTGAAAGCTATTCCTGTGCCAAAACTTTTATATTCACAGTCAGAGTGACAATGTGATGGTATATTTCCTATCAAGGCTTGCTGTAGAATGACACTCTATATGCCTTAAAAACACTGTCAGTGTATAGAATTTTGATAAACATCTATTTATCTATGAAAATAACTTATTTAGCGCTGTTCTCCAGGCACATCACATAGGCAAAAGCTATATGATGTGTAATAACTTTTGAATTTACTGTCAAATTGACAAAATGTTGCTTTATTTTCATGATTACGTGTTACATAACGAGATTATATTGCTAAAGTATAGTTTAGTTGCATAGAATTTGGAAAATATTCAATAATTCAGGAAAATATCAGTTTGAACAATATTTTATACGCCTTAAACAGAGCTAAAAGCTATTCCAGCGCCGACTTTTGATTTTATAGTCTGAGTGCCAATTGGCATGGTATATCTGCCAATAAGATGTGATATAGAATGACTCATATGCCTTAAAAACATTGTCAGTGTGTAGAATTTTGATAAACATCTATTTATGTATGAAAATAGCAATGTTAGCGCTGTTTCCCACGCATATCAGATAGCTAAATGCTTTAGCATCAGATAGCATCACACAACTAAAATAAGTTTTGAATTTATAGTCATATTGACAAAATCCTATTTTATTTTCATCAATACCTATTATATAATGCGATTGTATTGCTAAAGTATAGATTAGGTGTATAGAATTTCAAAAATATTCAATTATTCACGATAATATCAGTTTGAACTATGTTTTACACGCATAAAATAGAGCTAAAAGCTATTCCAGTGGCAACAACTTTTGAGTTTACAGTCTGAGTGACAATCTGATGGTATATCTCGCGTCAAGGGGTTATATACAATGAATATTATTATATTATTATAATTATATACAATGAATGAATGCTATACAGTGAAAATGGCCTTAAAACCATTTTCACTGTATAGCATTTTGAAAAATGATTTATGTATAAAAATAGCTATTCCAGCGCTCTTCTCCACGCACAACACACAGGAAAAAGCATTATGATGTGTAATAAGTTTTGAATTCACAGTCAAAGTGACAAAATGTTGCTTTATTTTCATCAACACGAATTATATATTGAGATTCTATTGCTAAAGTATTGTTTAGATGCTTAAATTTTTGAAAAAATACAGTTATTCACGAAAGTATCAGTTTGAACAATGTTCTGCACGTCTACAACAGAGCAAAAAGCTATTCCTGTGCCAACAAGATTTGAATTTACAGTCAGAATGACAATCTGATGGGATGTCTCCCATCAAGGTGTGATATAAAATGACTTTCTACGCCTTAAAACATTTTCACTTAAAACTTTTTCCATTTTGAAAAAATATCGATAAATATATCAAAATAGCTGATTTATCGCTGTATTCCACCTATAAAACAGAGGTAACAGCTACATAGTCTGTAATAACTTTTGATTTTTCACTCAGATTCAAAACATAATGTTTCATATTCATCAACTCGTATTATATAATGAGATTCTATGGCTAAAATATAGTTTAGGTGGTTAAAATTTCGAAAATATGCAATTATTAACGAAAGTATCAGTTTGAACAATGTTTTGCACGTCTACAATAGAGCTAAAAGCTATTCCTGTGACGACAAGATTTGAATTTATAGTATATCTCCCTTCAAGATGTGATTATAAAATGACACTCTATGCCTTAAAAACATTGTCAGTGTATACAATTTTTAAAAACATCTATTTATTATGAAAATAGCGGTTTTAGCGCTGTTCTCCACGCACATCACATTGGCAAAACCTATATGATGTGTAGTAACTTTTAAATTTACAGTCGAATTCACGAAATGTTGGTTTATTTTCTTCAATACGTGTTACATAATGAGATTCTTTTCCTAAAGTATAGTTTAGTTGCATAGAATTTGGTAAATATTCAATTATTCACGAAAATATCAGTTTGAAGAATATTTTTTACGCCTAAAACAGAGCTAAGACCTATTCCTGCGCCAAAAAGATTTGAATTTACAGTCCGAATGACAATCTGATGGTAAATCTCCTATCAAGGCGTGATATAGAATGACTTTCTACGCCTTAGAAACATTTTCACTGTATACCATTTTGAAAAAATATCGATAAATATATCAAATTAGCTGATTTATCGCTGTATACCACCTATAAAACAGAGGTAACAGCTACATCTTGTGTAATAACTTTTGATTTTACTGTCAGATTGAAAACATAATGCTTTTTATTTTTCAACTCTCTGGCTAAAGTATGGTTCAGGTGATTACAATTTCGAAATTATTCATTTATTCACCAATATATCAGTTTCAACGCTGTTTTGCACGCGGAAAACAGAGCTGAAAGGTATTCTTGTGCCTAAACTTTTAAATTTACAGTCAGAGTGACAATGTGATGGTATATTTCCTATCAAGGCTTGATATAGAATGACACTCTATATGCCTTAAGAACATTGTCATCTATTTATTATGAAAATAGCAGCTTAGCTAAAACATCAAAACCTTCTCCTACTATAGTGTGCGTCAACTCAGTGTTCTGAGAATATTCATGCTCTAATGGTAATCTATAATTCTCAACTTCAACAGCATCTGGCCATATTGCTTTCCAGCAGGCATTGAGCGTTGAATGTTTAATCTGGGTCAGTCCAACATGCTTAACACAATCTAAGATTGTAAATTTCTTCCAAGCATCCGGAAGAGTAAAAGATCCATCATTCTCCATTTGTTCTAAAATATACCTGAAGGGTTGCTTGATATACAGTGCCTTGAAAGTCGAAATTATCCCTTGATCTAACGGCTGTAATAAGGAAGTTGTATTCTTTGGTAAAAAAAACAATTTTTACATTTTCGTGTTGTAAATCTTGAGGATGACCTGCTGTTTTATCAATTAATAGAAGGGCCTTGAAAGGCAATTCCCTTTGACATAAATAACTTTTGACATCTGGGACAAACAAATTATGAAACCATTCATTGAAAACCATGGCAGTGACCCACGCTTCCAATAAACGGGAAGGTTTTCCATTTAAAGGAATAACCTTTAAATGAGCATGGTGTAACAAATGGTTAATATGATCGCCTGAAGCGATGCTACAGAAAAGAACTGTTATGCGACTTTTCGCTGCCTTATGACCACTAGCTGATTTGTGAGCTTCAGCCAAATAGGTTCTTTCTGGCATTTTTTTCCAGAATAACCGGACTCGTCAGCATTGAAGACATGGTCAGGTGTGTAGGAGCTGGCGGCAGTCATTTCAGCAAATTTTGCTGGATATTGTTGTGCTGCATCCGAATCATCAGATGCTCTTTCACCTTTCAATCTTAGATTATGTAAAGAATGTCTTTGTTTAAATCTCTCGAACGAACCATGGCTTGCGGAAAAAGATACCTTCTTTTCATCTGGCGAAGTCGACGGTAACTGATTCTTAAGTGTTTCATAAATCTTTAAAGCCTTATTTGTAATGGCACTGGTATCAATTGGAACCCGCTTTTGAGTTTGGTCATCTAGCCATATCACTAATGACTTTTCAATATTTTCCATTGTAGCATCTCTTACGTTTGAAATTATGCTAATACTCGTGCACACCAGCTGCTACACTCTAATGGAGTCTTCATTTTTTCTTATTGTCCTTATTGTGGCTTCATTCAAGGACTAAAATTTAGCAACATCTGTTACTCTATCTCTATTACGAAGACGATCTAATATTTTAATTTTTGTTTCTAAAGAAATAATTTTTCTTTTCATTTGATTTTTTTTAAAAATCTTTTGGCATTATAAAATTTTGCTGCTAAAATGAAAAAAATTTGCTGCTAAAATAAAAAAAATTTGCTGCTAAAATGAAAAAAATTTGCTGCTAAAATGATACTGCACTACTTCACATGAACCAGATAGCTTTATTATTGTGAAATACTACGGGGATTCCCCGTGTTGTAAAATATAGGGGAATCCCCGTCCCCGTTGTTGCCAAATGAATGAGATTAAAAAATGACTTGAAATATATATGCAGCCGAATATACATTTTTACCTGTTTTTTGAAATCCGTTATTTTATCAACCGTGTAAAACCGAAATCGTGTAAATCAAGTACCGTGTAAATAGGGGGATGTGTATTCACCAAAATATCAGATTGAGTGCTCTTTTACACGCTTTAAACAAAGGTAAAAGCTATTCCTGTGCGAACAACTTTTGTATTTACAGTCCGAGGTACAATCTGATGTATATCTCCCACTAAGGTGTGATGTAGAATGACTTTCTTTGCTTAAAAATTTTTTCACTGTATAGTTTTTGAAAAAAAATCGCTTTATGTATGAAAATAGCCGTTTTTAAATACGCTGTTTTCAACGCGAAAATCAGAGCTGAAAGTTATTCCTGTGCCAACGACTTTTGAATTTACAGTCAGAGTGACAATCTGATGACATATTTCCTATTGAGGCGTTATATAGAATGACTTTCTATGCCTTCAAAACATTTTCCCTGTATAGCATTTGGACAAAAAATTGTATATGTATCAAAATAGCTTTTTTACCGCTGTTTTCCACCTATAAAACACCGGTAAAAGTTATATCGTGTGTAATGACTTTCGAATTTACAGTGAAATTGACAACATAATGCTTGATAGTCATCAACTTGTATTATATAATGAGATTCTATAGCTAAAGTACAGTTTTGGTGGATACAATTTCGAAAATATCGAATTATTCTTGAAAATATCAGTTTGAACCCCTTTTTACACGCCCAAATAAAAATATGGAAAAGGCATTAGTGATATGCCAAATATGCCAATATATGGAAAAGGCATTAGTGATATGTCTAGAAGACCAAACTCAAAAGTGGGTTCCCATTGATACCAGTGCCATTACAAATAAGGATTTAAAGATTTATGAAACACTTAAGAATCATTTACCGTCGACTTCGTCAGATGAAAAGAAAGTATCTTTTTCCGTAAGCCGTGGTTGGTTCGAGAGATTTAAACAAAGACATTCTTTACATAATCTAAGATTGAAAGGTGAAAGAGCATCTGTTGATTCGGATGCAGCACAAGAATATCCAGCAAAATTTGCTGAAATCATTGCCGCCAACTCCTACACTCCTGACCAGGTCTTCAATGCTGACGATTCCGGGTTATTCTGGAAAAAAATGCCAGAAACAACCTATTTGACTAGAGCTCACAAATCAGCTAGTGATCATAAGGCAGCGAAAAGTCGTACAACAGTTCTTTTCGGTAGCAACGCTTCAGGCGATCATATAATGAAACCATTGGTTATTAACAAATCGAAAACACCACGCTCATTTAAAGGAATAAACATGAAAAACCTTCCCGTTTATTGGATGGCTAATAAGAAAGGTTTACAACACGAAATTGTACAAATTGTTTATTACAGCCTTTAGATCAAGGGATAATTTCGACTTTCAAGGCATTGTATATCAAGAGAACCTTCAGGTATATTTTAGAACAAATGGAGAATGACGGATCTCTTACTCTTATGGATGCTTGGAAGATATTCACAATCTTAGATTGTGTTAAGCATGTTGGACTGTCATATACCCAGATTAAACAATCAATGCTCAATGATTCATGAAAGAAATAAACGTGATGAAGACAATGATCCTGATGAAGAGTAATCTGAACCAGTTGCGTTCACAGCAAGAGTCATCAGCGTAGGACTTGAATTGGGGAGAAAATTGGGTAATCATTTTTTAGAAAATGACCCGAATGTTGAACGAGCTCTACGATTCCAGCGGGATATTAGTAAGTGCTTAAATCAATATGAGGAGATCTATAAAGATTAAACAAAAAAGCCTAACAATTGTTAATTACGGATTTAATTACAAAGTCTCGTCGATCTGAGATTGTCTCTAATTCATCAACCATTGAACCAGAATCGCATCAAGAACTATCGAGTATTGAAAGTGACATCATACCAATCAGGAAGTAAAGACTGATAGTCTATGAAAGTGATGACAGTAATTAAACTTATTGTTAATTTCTTCAAGGATCTTATATTTTTTGTTCCTAATCTAAAATGAATTAAATATGTACTTATATTACATATATATATATTTGTTATTTTATGAATGAAGTGTAATTTTAAGTTTTTGAAGATGTCTTGCTTTTGTTTTATGTAAATAAATGACTAAATTATGCACATTTTAGTGTTTTTTTTCGTTTTACACGGTTTTACATAGCAAAATCCAAGATTTAGAATTACACGGTTTTGTGCGGAACCTATCTTCAGTGTAAATCGAGGGATAGCTGTATTTGGATATTTTCGAAATTGTATTCAACTAAACTAGAGAGTCATTTCGAAATTGTATTCAACTAAACTAGAGAGTCACTAAACTAGATTAGCCATAGAATCTCATTATATAATACGAGTTGATGAATATGAAGCATTATATTCATATTACCAAATCTGACAGTAAATTCAAGAGTTATTTCGCACTATATAGCATTTACCTGTGTTTTTTAGGTGGAAAACAGCGGTAAAACAGCTGTTTTGATATATAAATCGATTTTTTTCAAAATTGTATTCAGTGAAAATGTTTTTAAAGAATAGAATGTCATTCTATATCACGCGTTGATGGAAATAAAGCATCATATTGTCACTCTGACTGTCATTCAAAAGTTGTTTGCCCCCAGGAATAGCTTTTCCCTCTGTTTTAGGCGTGTAAAACAGCGTTCAAATTGATATTTTCCTGAATAATTCGATATTTTCAAAATTGTATGCACTTTAACTGTACTTTAGCTTTAGAATCTCGTTACATACGTTGATGGATATATAGCATTAGGTTTTCAATCTCACAAGAAATTCAAAAGTTATTACCTACGATATAGCTTTTAGCTGTGTTTGACATATGGAAAACAGCGGTAAAACTGCAATTTTAATACTTAAATCGATTTTTTTCAAATATCTATGCAGTGAAAATATCTTTAAACCTTAGAATGTCATTCTATATCACGCGTTGATGGAAATAAAGCATCGTATTGTCACTCTGACTGTAAATTCAAAAGAAATTGGCACAGGAAAAGCGCTTTGCTCTGTTTTAAGCGTGTAACAAAGAGTTCAAACTGATATTTTCAATATTTTCGAAGTTTTATGCAACTGAATTGTACTTTAGCCATAGAATCGCATTAATATACTACGAGTTCATGAGAATAAATCATTAGATTGTGAATCTGACGGTAAATTGAAATGTTATTACACACGATATAGCTTTTACCTATGTTTTGTGCGTAGAGAACAACGCTAAAACAGCTATTTTGATATATAAATCGATTTTTTTCAAAATACCATGCAGTGAAAATGTTTTTAAAGCATAGAATGTCATTCTATATCACGCGTTGATGGAAATAAAGCATCATATTGTCACTCTGACTGTCATTCAAAAGTTCTGTTTTCCCTCTGTTTTAGGCGTGTAAAACAGCGTTCAAATTGATATTTTCCTGAATAATTCGATATTTTCAAAATTGTATGCACCTAAACTGTACTTTAGCCATAGAATCTCATTATATAATACGAGTTGATGAATATGAAGAATTAAGTTGTCAATCTGACGGTAAATTCAATCCATTCCATCAAGGCGTGATATAGCTGTAACTTATGTTTTAAAGGTGAAAAACAGCAATAAAACAGCTGTATTGACACATAAATCGATATTTTTCAAAATGCTATATAGTGAAAATGTTTTTAAGGTATAGAAAGTCATTCTATATCACGCCTTGATGGGAAATATAACATCAGATTGTCACTCTGACTGTAAATTCAAAAGTTGTTGGCACAGGAATAGCTTTCACCTCTGTTTTAGGCGTTGAAAACAGCACTCCAACTGTTATTTTGGTGAATGAATGAATATTTTCCAAATTGTAATGGTAGCTAGGCAGTCACTGGAAGCAGAGCTATGCACCAATCCCCTGTGATGATGAATAGAACTGGCCAGGCCTAGCACTTAATGTCTGACTCCACCTTCTCGTAGTGCAGACCATTAGTACCTTTCAAAAGAGATACTCTCTTGTGGCAGTGAAAGAAACGGGAGGGCTGCCAGATTAGTGTGGCCTACTGATCTGGAAAACTATGGCTACATTTCTTTTTTTTTCTACCCTGCTGAGGAGTGGTCAACCACGCGGGTTCCTGGTGCTGACCATATAAACCCACTGGACTGGACAGATATATGGCTCTGAGCTTGATTATGGATCCTGATTTTGCTGCACTGGGCTTTTGTGGAGGGAAAATCTTCCGCTGTGTTTGCTGTTTGTTTGTGGGTTGAGAGCCCCAAGTGAATAGATTCACAGGATATGTTTATCAGCTGTTGGATTTTCCTTAGCAGAGGTCAACGCAGGCACCTGAACTCTTTGCTTCTATTGGCATCGTCAAATTCTACATTGGAGGAAGTCTTCCATTGTAGATGGCTTCAGCCTTTAGTGGTGGGGGAACGGGTCTTTGCTCCATGTCTGCGATTAGGGGGCTGTTTGATATTCTCAGCATTCCATTTTCCTCAGCAAACATAGTTTCCATAAACATCCCAGTAACCATTTTCTCTCCATAGGTAGTTGAAATGTGGGGACTCCGCACAGAGCTTTTGTTCTTGATGTCCTCACACAAGAATTCCACCATTATAATTTAGATATTCTCGGCTTGCAAGAGACCAGATGGACAGATAAAGGTCAGATTCTTAAAAATAATCTTAAATTTCTCTTTTCTGGGAGGGACGACAATAAGCATCACCAAGGCGTGGGTCTGCTTCTTAGCAGACACGCTAGTGACGTTCTTCTAGGATATGAATGCATTAATGAAAGGTTTCTTACAGCAAAATTTCAGACAAGCGTTAAAGACCTGAATGTTATCTGCTGTTATGCCCCCACTGAGGATGCCGATGAGTATGAGAAGGATAGGTTTTATGAACAACTTCAGGATATTTTGAATTCTGTCAAGAAAGGAGATATTACCCTTGTTCTTGGTGACTCCAATGCCAAAGTTGGTACTGACTCTGACCTTTTGGGAGGAGTAATAGGCCCTTTTGGTATTGGTAGCTGCAATGGCAATGGGCAGCGTCTCCTGCAGGTAAGTAAACTCAATGGATTCAGAATAACTAACACTTATTACAAACACCGCGACATACATAAGTACACATGGGTTTCACCCGATGGGCTGCATAAGACTATGATTGATTATATATTAATTAACAGCAAATGGGCTAGTTCTGTTAGGAATATCAGATCATATAGGGGAGCTGAAATTGGATCTGACCATTACCTTGTTAAAAGTGTTTTGCAATTTAACGTAAAAAGTGTTATGCTAGGGTTAAAAAATTTGCTTTTAATACTGAAGCTCTGAAAGATCCAGTTATAGCCAAAGCTTACCAAGATAGGTTACTTAGTCATTATGACAATCATGGTATGCTTACTACTGAAGTTGAGGAAGAATGGGATCATTTTAAACAGGCTTTTTTGGACACTAACAGTACACTTTTAGGACAAAAGGAGGAGAAGAGACAGAATTATCTGAGAGATAAGGCACTTGAGCTTATTTCGGAAAGAAAGAACTGCAGGAATGTCCTTAATCAATACCCTACTAGTCCTAATAGGAAGCATTACAGAGACCTTAATAAACGTGTAAAAAGATCAGTTAGCTGCTGATAAGAATCTTTTGCTTGATGGTTTGGCTGACAAAGCGGAGGAAGCAGTTAGACAGCACAACAGCAGAGAGCTGTACCAGTTCATGTTTTATGTGGTAGAAAACGTATAGGTATACAGGGATTGAAGGATAAACAAGGTAAGGTTATAGAAGGTGAGTATTCTGTCATGGCTAGGTGGGCTGAGCATTACAGTGATAATCTAAACAATGCGGTTAGTTCTATTCCCATTGTTTGCAATGATGATAGATGCATTGGTGGCTTTAATGTTGGCCCTATAACATAATCTGAAGTTATTTTGGCTGTTTCTAAACTTAAACTTCATAAATCCCCAGGGGTAGATGAAATTACTACAAGAAATGCTTAGAGCTGGGAATGTTTCGGTTACCACTTGAATGACTAAAATTCTGAATATCTTTTATGATAAAGGCATGGTTCCTAAAAATTTTAACAGAGCTATTCTTATCCCTATTTTCAAAAAAGGTGATCGCAGTTCTTGTGATAACTGTAGGGGTATCAGCGTACTCTCTGTTCCAGATAAAGTACTTTCCATGATTGTGCTTAATAGAATTAAAAATCTGGTTGACAGTCAATTGCGTGATGAGCAATGTGGATTCAGAAGTGGTAGGGGATGTGTTGATGAGATATTTTCACTTAGGCAGATTCTTGAGATATATTTTAGGTTCAGAAACCTTTTGTTGCTAGCTTTGTTGATTTCAAAAAGGCTTTCGACTCTGTTGATCGTCATAATTTGTGGTTGATTCTGAGATCATATGGTATACCAGACAGGTTAGTTAACGTAATGAAAGCTCTCTATAATAACACTGAGTCGTGTGTGAGAGTTGGTAAGGCTTGTAGCAGTTTACCATTACTTCTGGTGTTCGACAAGGTGCATTTTGTCTCCTTTTCTCTTTAGCTTGGTTATTGATTATGTTATGCGAAATTCACTTCAAGGGAAAGATTTTGGCCTTAAATGGGCTGGAGATACGAAAATTTCTGATTTAGATTATGCTGATGATTTAGCCCTTTTGGCAAGTGATGTTGATGAGATGAACTCTTTCATTCGAGCTGTTGATGAGACTAAGTAATAGAGTAGGGTTGGTTATAAACAGAGAGAAAACTAAAGTGATGAAAATTGGTCAGGCAGGCTGTGATTCAGTTAATCTGAATGGTTGCAGTCTTGAGCAGGTGTCACAGTTTAATTATCTTGGGAGCTATGTAACAGATAATGGTGATGTGCGGCATGAAATTAACAGACGAATAGGGATTGCTGCCGGTACTTTTAAGAACCTATGGAGATTGTGGAGAAATAGGCGTATACACCTAAAGACTAAAACTAGAGTGTATAATAGTTTGGTTCTTTCTAGGGTTAGTTATGGTAGTGAAACTTGGACACTTTGTAAACAAGATAACAGGAAACTAGATGCTTTTGATTCCAGATGCTTACGCAGTATCTTGGGCATTAGGTCGTTCAACTTTCTAACTAATGATTGGTTAACTAATAATTAGGCAAAGGAGTTTGCAACCTCCTTTAAGCAGCATATTGTGCAGAGAGAGACTCCGTTGGTTTGGCCATGTTGCCCGTATGAATAATTATAGATTGGCGAATAGGGTTATGAACAGTGTGCCTAAAGGCCTCAGAAAGAAGGGGAGAACTAGGATGCAGTGGGCAGACAATGTTAAACATGACCTTGTTAGAATTGGTGTGCAGTGGCCAGATGCAGTAGATGTAGCTCAGGATATACTTGCTTGAACTAAATTGCACGGTCTGGTTGGACCTCCGTAGCCCATGGCTGCTTGAGGATGATGATGTTGATTAGTGATTACAGGAATTAAAGATGACATAAGTTCTCTTGATATTCGAAAAGTAACTTCATTTTTTATTGTTTATTGGGAGAGCATATCACTGGAAAATTTATGTCGTTTAGACGTCTGCTTTTATTTCCTAAAAACTGAACTCAACAAAGAAAAATTCTTGAAATCAATGACTTATTATCTGTACCAACAAAAACTGAATTTACCAAATTCATAAAATCTTCTTTAGGAACAATCATTGGTGTACCTGTTAACATAAATGATGATGAGTTACTTGATATTTTATCCGACCACAAGGTATTAAGTCTTCGCTGAATGATTCATTTTGACAAACAAGCTATTTCTAGAAAAGATTCTAACGGCGCAAGAACACATAAAGTAGTTCTTGAATTTGAGGGCGAGAACTTGCCTCTTAATGTGTATGCCAACTTTAACAGACATAATATCAAAAGTTACACTATACCCCCAAATCTATGTCCACGCTGTTATAATTTCAGACATGCAGTTTCAACTTGCAAAGGGCGACAAACTTGTAAACGCTGTGGTGGTAAACACAAACCAAAGACAGTGTACTTCCAAGACTCTTAGATGCCCAAACTGTTCAGGATCGCATCCAGCGACCTGGGCTGGTTATGTCATTCGGATAATAACCTGTAAAGCAAGATAAATTCAGTTAGCTCAAGGAATTAACTTCCAAGCAAAGAAGCATTTATTAAAGCAAAAATTCAGTTAGCTCAAGGAATTAACTTCCAAGCAAAGAAGCATTCATTTAAGAAAAAATTAAGATAAATGTTCTTAAAGGGTTTAGAAATACTGAAACTTTTGTCCTCAATGACGATCAAACTGAGGAAAAATCTGCAGATTACACTAAGATTCAAACTCATGCTTATGAGGACCATAGAGAGAGAGCTTCGTCGATAAATTCCAAACGGACCTGACAGAGAACTATCCTGCAATACCATCTACTTCAAATGACTTTCCGCTAAAGGACATTTCTGAAACTCAACAAAAGAAAGGCACAGGCTATGCTTGTATAGTTAAAAAAAATTTTTCAGGAGCAAAGAATTCAAGTAAAAACATTTAAAAAAAATCTATTAATGCAAAAGCTTCAACTTCAAGTCGAACCGAAACTACTGATATAATTCGACAAAGAATATGGATTCTAAAGGCCAAATTATCGGACTACTAATCAAACTTTTGGACTACTTACTTCCTAGTGGACCGAAATTAAACTTAATTAAAGACATTCTACTATCATATCTACATTGCAGTCCATGGACAATAGAGCGATCATTCTACAATGGAACTGTAGAAGTTTATTAAATAAGAAACATTATCTCAATCACCTAATCAAATCAAAAAATATTTAAATTATGTGTCTACAGGAAACTCAAACAAACAAGGTACCAAAATTTAGTAATTTCATAGCACATAAATAAAAAAATAGTGAAAATACCAGGGGAATATTAACTTATATACATTGAAACCAACCTCAAAACAAAATAAATATAGACATAGTACATAATAAATTAGAAGTAATTATTATACTAACTAAAATTAATATAACTACTTATATCATGAATATCTACAATGCTGGAGTATGCATAAAATATAATCAATATTTAAAACTAATTGAAAACTTAAATGATGAAATAATAATATGTGGTGATTTAAACACACATAATAGAATGTGGTTCTCATAGAGAAATGAACATAAAAGCACCCACTTGGTAAAATCCATTGAAAATAATAATTTAATAATTTCAAATAATAAACACAAAACACTGTAATTGATTTATCCATTTGCTCTAATAAAATCGTAAAAGAAATACAATGGCACATATTAGAAGACAATTATGATAGTGATCATTTACCTATCTTTATTTATTTTAAAAATTATAAAAGCACAAAACCTAATATAAAAATAACAAATTGAAAGAACTTCAAACAAGACATTCAAAATAAGAAATTAATAAATGATAAATGTGGTTATATAGAATTAACAGAATTTTTAAATAGCAAAAAAAAAATACTATCACTATTACTAAAAATATACCCAAAAATAATATATACACAATATTTGTAAATAAATTAATAGAAGTAAAATATTTATTAGAAAGGAAAATGAACAGGAAAAAAACATTTAAAGATGCCCAAAACTTTAACAGAATAAATAAAGCTATCTCAAAAAAAAATAAAAAATTTAGAGAAACTTAATTGGAGAAAATTCACCGAATGCTTAACACCTCATACAACCACATCAAAACTGCGGAAAATTTATAAAATATTATACACTAATACTACCCCAAACAATCCAGTTCAAACATATGCAATTAAGAAAAATAAAACATTAAAAGAAACAACATAAGACAGCACAATTTTACATTAATTCAGAATTCAAATATGACAATAAAATAGAGAAAATTGTTAAAAATTCAAATATCTTTCACAAATTTTTTCATTGTAACTCAACTAATTATTTCGACCTTTCCTTTACATTTCACGAATTGAAAATTGTTCTAAAAACTCTCAAACAAAATACCACACCAGGCCCTGACGAAATTATTAATAAACTGCTTAAGAATTTAACACATAAAATGGTTAACTAAACTTTTAGAAGACTTCAATACGTTTTGGTCTCAAAAATGCTACCCTGAATCATGGCTAGACAATTTTATGATATTCACAAAAAATGAACATAAACCTGCTGATGATCTAAAATCGTATCGACCCATTTGTCTTAGCTCAAATATGCTCAAACTGTTTGAAAAGTTAGACTTAACTGGCATTTTGAAAACCATAACTTATTTGATTTTAACTTCTTTGGTTTTAGACTAGGATCCTCCACTAAGGATTTATTATTGAATCTTATCTCAGACACTGAATTTGCAATTAAAATGGTTTTTTCCTTGTTGCAATTGTACTAGATTCAGAAAACGCTTTTGATACAATCTCACACCAAGGATTATTAGCTAAAATTAGAAAATTTAAGATTTATGGCAAAATGTATCACTTTTTCTCTCATATAATACAAAATAAAAACTTCAGAGTTAAAATTGCAAATAACGTCTCAAATAAATATGAACTTAGAAATGGAATAATTCAAGGAGACATACTTTCTCTAATATTCTTAAATATATATCTAAATGACATCTCAGAAATTTTTTCCTCAGAAATATTCATATATTTCATAGACTACATATGCAGATGACCTTATCTTCTGGACCATTCACACAGAACTTAATATAATAAACTCAAAAATACAAAATACTCTTAATAAATTAGCCTTATTTGTAATTAGCCTTATTTGTAATGGCACTGCTATCAATTGAAACCCGCTTTTGAGTTTGGTCTTCTAATGCCTTTTCCATATTTTCCTTTGTAACATCTCTTACATACGAAATTGTGCAAGATCCAGCTGCTACACTTTTTCTAATGGAGTCTTCATTTTTTCTTATTGTCCTTATTGTGGATTCATTCATGGACTAAAATTTAGCAACATCTGTTACTCTATTTCTACTACGAAGACAATCTAATATTTTAATTTTTGTTTCTAAAGAAACAATATTTCTTCTCATTTGATTTTTTTAAAAATCTTTTGGCATTGTAAAATTTGGCTGCTAAAATGAAAAAAAATTTGGTGCTAAAATGATACTGCACTACTTCACATGAACCAGATAACTTTATTATTGTGAAATACTACGGGGATTTCCGTGTTGTAAAATATAGGGGAATCCCTGTCCCCGTTGTTGCCAGTGTTCCCAAAGGAATGAGATTAAAAAATGACTTGATATATGGAGCCAAATATACATTTTTACCTGTTTTTTGAAATCCGTTATTTTATCAACCCTGTAAAACCGAAATCGTGTAAAACAAGTACCGTGTAAATCGGGGGATAACTGTATTCACCAAAATATCAGATTGAGTGCTCTTTTACACGCTTTAAACAAAGGTAGAAGTTATACCTGTGCTAACAACTTTTGAATTTACAGTCCGAGTGACAATCTGATTGTATAATATTCAAATTAATATGTGATATAGAATGACTTTCTATGCCTTTTTGAAAAAAAATCGATTTGTGTATGAAAATAGCCATTTTAGCGCTTTTTTCCACGCACATTACATATAGGTAAAAGCTATATCATGTTTAATGATTTTTGAATTTATAATCAAATTGACAACATAATGCGTTATATTCATCAAATCGTATTATATAATGAGATTTTATTGTTAAAGTATAACGCTGTTTTCAACGCGAAAAACAGAGCTGAAAGTTATTCCTGTGCCAACAACTTTTGAATTTACAGTTAGAGTGACAATCTCATGGTATATTTCCTATCGAGGTGTTATATAGAATGGCTTTCTATGCCTTCAAAACATTTTCCCTGTATAGCATTTTGTTGAAAAATGATATATCTATCAAAATAGCTTTTTTACCGCTGTGTTCCACCAATAAAACACCGGTAAAAATTATATCGTGTGTAATGACTTTCGAATTTACAGTCACATTGACAACATAATGCTTGATAGTCATCAACTTGTATTATATAATGATATTCTATGGCTAAAGTACAGTTTTGGTAGACACAATTTCGAAAATATCGAATTATTCTTGAAAATATCAGTTTGAACGCTATTTTACACTCCTAAAACATATCTAAAAGCAATTCCTGTGCCAACAATTTTTGAATTTACAGTCAGTTGACAATCTGATGCTTTATTTCCCATTAAGGCGTAATATACAATGTCTTTGTATGCCTTAAAAACATTTTCATTGTATAACATTTTGAAGAAAATCGATTTATGTTTCAAAATAACTGTTTTACCGCTGTTTTCCACCTATAAAACACAGGTAACCGCTACATCGTGTGTAATAACTTTTGAATTTACAGTCAGATTACGAACATAATGCTTTATATTAAATCAACTCGTATTATGCAATGAGAATCTATGGCTAAAGTAGAGTTTAGGGGTATTTCAATTTCGAAATTTATATATTATACAATTTCGAAAATATCGAATTATTCAGGAAAATATCAGTTTGAACGCTGTTTTACACGTCTAAAACAGCGCTAAAAGCTATTCCTATTCCAACAACTTTTGAATTGACAGTTAGAGTGTTAAATGATTGTTTATTTCCCATCAAGGCGTGATATACAGTGGCTTCCTATGCCTTAAAAACATGGTCACTGTATAGAATTTTGTAAAAAATCGAATTATATATCAAAATAGCTATCTTATCGCTGTGTCATATTGTGTGAAATAACTTTTAAATTTACAGTCAGATTGACGAACTAATATTCCATATTCATCAACTCGTAGTATATCATTTAGGTACAAACAACTTTTGAATTTACGGTCACAGTGACGATCTCATGGTTTATTAACCATCAACGTGTGATAGAGAATGACTTTCTATCAGTCGAAATCATTTTTACAACATTAAAATTTTGAAAAAAATCGATTTATATATGAAAATAACTATTTTATTTCTGTTTCTCACCTATAAAATACAAGTAACAGCTACATCGTGTGTAATAAATTTTGATTTTACACTCAGATTATATTCATGAACTCGTATTATATAATGAGATTCTATGGCTAAAGTATGCTTACAATTTCGAAAACATTCACTTATTCACCAAATATCAGTTTGAACGCTGTTTTGCACACCTAAAATAGAGCTAACAGCTATTCCTGTGCCAACACTTTTGAATTAACAGTCAGTGTGACAATCTGATGGTATATTTCCTATCAACGCGTGATATAGAATGACTTTCTATGCCTTAAAAACATTATCACTGTAAAGCACTTTGAAAAAAAAATCGATTTATGTATCAAAATAGCTGTTTCACCGCTGTTTTCCACCTATGAAACCATGATAACAGCTATATCATGTGTAATATCTTTTGAATTTACAGTCAGATTGACAACCTAATGCTTTATAATCATTAACTCGTATTATATAATAAGATTCTATGGCTAAAGTGTAATTCAGCTGCATTAAATTTCGAAACTATAGAATTATACCGGAAAATATTAGTTTGAACGCTGTTTTACACGCCTAAAACAAAGAAAAGAGCAATTCCTCTGCGAACAACTTTTCAATTTTTAGTCAGAGTGACAATCTGATGGTATATTTCCTATCACGGCGTGATATGGAATGACTTTGTATGCCTGAAAAACATTTTCACTGTATAGCATTTTGATAAAAAATCGATTTATGCATGAAAATAGCTGTTTTCCCGCTGTTTTCCACCTATATAACACAGGTAACAGCTATATGGTGTGTAAGAACTGTTGAATTTACAGTCAGATTGACAATCTAATGCTTTATATTCATGAGCTCGTATTATATAATCAGATTCTATGGCTAAAGTATAGTTTACGTGCATGAAATTTGGAAAATATTCAAATATTCACCAATATATTAGTTAAACGCTGTTTTGCACGACTAAATCAGAGCTAAAAGCTATTCCTGTGGCAACAACATTTGAATTTACAGGCAGGGTGACAATCGGATGATTTATTTCCATCAACGCGTGATATAGAATGACAGTCTATGCCTTAAAAATATTGTCAGTGTATAGAATTTTGAGAAACATCTATTTATGTATGAAAATAGCAGTTTTAGCGCTGTTTTCCACGCATATCACACAGGTAAAAGTTGTATGATGTTTAATAAGTTTTCAATTTAGTCATATTGAAAAAATGTTTTATTTTCATCAACACGTATTATATGAGTTTCTAAGGCTAAAGTTTATTACGTGCTTGCAAATTTCGAAAGCATTCATTTGTTCACCGAAATATCATTTTGAACGCTGTTTTACACGCTTAATCAGCTTGAACAATATTTTACACGTTTAAAACAGAGTTGAAGCTATTCCTGTGCCAACAACTTTTGAATTTACAGTCAGAGTGAGAATCTTAAGGTATAGTTCCTATTAAGGCGTGATGTAGAATGATTTTGTATGCCTTAAAAACATTTTCATGCATAGCATTTTTAAAAAAATCGATTTATGTATCAAAATAGCTGTTTTACCGCTCTTTTCCATCTATAAAGAGCAGGAAAAAGCTATATCATGTGTAATAACTTTTGTATTTACAATGAGATTGGCAATCTAATTGTAATATCTTTTGTATGTAATAATTCTATGTTCTCTAATAATATGTAATAAATTCTACGCGTAATGTATAGCTTAGGTGCATACAATTTCGAAAATACCTGATTATTCACGAAAATATCAGTTTGAACGCTGTTTTACACGCCTAAAACGCAGTTAAAAGCAACACGTATGCCAATAACTTTTGAATTTACAGGCAAGGTGACAACAAAAGATTTGTTTCCATCAAGGCGTGATATAGAATGACTTTCTATGCCTTAAAAACAATTCCACTGTATAGCATTTTGAAAAACATCTATTTATATATGAAAATAGCTCTTTTAGCGCTGTTCTACACGTACATCACATAGGGAAAAGTTATATGATGTGTAATAACTTTTAAATTTACAGTCAAATTGACAAAATGTTGCTTTATTTTCATCTACTCGTATTACATAATGAGATTCTCTGGCTGAAGTATAGATTAGGTGCTCACAATTTCGAAAATATTCATTTATTCACCAAAATATCAGTTTGAATGCTGTTTTGCACGCTTAAAACAGAGCTGAAAGCAGTTCCTATGCCAACAACTTTTGAATTTACAGTCAGAGTGATAATCTGATCGTACATTTCCTATCAAGGCGTGGTATAGAATGACTTTCTATGGCTTCAAAACGTTTTTACCGTATCATCATCATCATCCTCCTCCTCAAGCAGCCATGGGCTACGGAAGTCCAACCAGACCGTGCAATTTAGTTCTCCAGAAGCAAGTCTATCCTGAGCTACATCTACTGCATCTGGCCACTGCACACCAATTCTAACAAGGTCCTGTTTGACATTGTCTGCCCACCGCATCCTAGGTCTCCCCTTCTTTCTGAGGCCCTTACGCACACTATTCATAACCCTATTCGCTAATCTATAATTATTCATACGGGCAACATAGCCAAACCAACGGAGTCTCTCTCTGCATAATATGCTGCTTAAAGGAGGTTGCCGACTCCTTTGCCTAACCTCATCATTAGTTACAAAGTTAAACCACCTAATGCCCAAGATACTGCGTAAGCATCTGGAATCAAAAGCATCTAGTTTCTTGTTATCTTGTTTACAAAGTGTCCAAGTTTCACTACCATAACTAACCCTAGAAAGAACCAAACTATTATACAGCCTAAATCGATTTATGTATCAAAATAGCTGCCACTGTTATCCATCTATAAAACACAGGTGAAAGCTGCATCTTGTGTAATAACAACCTATTGCTTGATATTCATCAATATATGAGATTCTATTGCCAAGGTATAGTTTAGGTGCATAGAATTTCGAAAACATTCCATTATTCACAAATATACTAGTTGAACGCTGTTTTGAAACACAGGTGAAAGTGTTGTTTTCAAACAAGGTGACAGCTGTATTTTGTGTAATAACAAACTATTGCTTCATATTCATCGACTTGTAATATATAATGAGATTCTATGGCCAAGGTAGAATTTCGAAAATATTCCATTATTCACAAATATACTAGTTGAACGCTGTTTTGCACGCCTAAAACAGAACTAAAAGCTGTTCCTGTGCCAACAACTTTTAAATTTACAGGCAGAGTGACAATTTATTTTCGTCAAGGCGTGATATATAATGACATACTATGCTTTAAAACACTGTCATTCTATAGAAGTTTGAAAAACATTTATTTATGTATGAAAATAGCAGTTTTAGCGCTGTTTTCCACGGACATCACATATGTAAAAGCTATATGATGTGTAATAATTTTTGAATTAACAGTCAAAGTTACAAAATGTTGCTTTATTTTCAACACGTATTATACAATGAGATACTATTCCTAAAGTATAGTTTAGATAATATCAATTTGAACAATGTTTGACACGCCTGAAACAGAGCTAAAACTATTCCTCGACATCAACTTTTGAATTTACAGTCCTGGTGACAATCTCATATCAAGGCGTGATACAGAATGACTTCGAAAAAAAACAAAACAAAACCTCGAAAACATTTTTACTGTGTACCATTTTCAAAAAAAAATCGATTTATGTACCAAAAGTATTATTTTCCCGGTGTTTTCGACCTATAAAACACAGGTAACATCTGCATCGTGTGTAATAACTTTTGATTTTACACTCAGATTGACAACGTAATGCTTAATATTCATCAACTCGTATTATATAATGAGAATCTATGGCTAAAGTATAGTTTCGGTGCTTAGAATTTCGAAAATATTCATTTGTTCACCAAAATAGTTTGAACGCTGTTTTGCACGCGTAAAACAGAGCTGAAAACAACTTTTTAAGTTAGAGTCAGAGTGACAATATGATGGTATATTTCGTATCAAGGCGTCATATTGAATATCATTCTGCAATACAACATTTTCAGTCTGTAGCATTTTGAAAAACATCTATTGATGTATGAAAATAGCGGTTTTATCGCTGTTCTCCTCGCACATCACATAGGTAAAAGATATATAATAAGGTGTAAATTTACAGTGAAATTGACAAAATGTTGCTTTATTTTCATGACCACGTGTTACATAATGATATTCTATTGCTAAAGTATAGTTTAGTTGCATAGAATTTGCAAAACATTCAATTATGCACGAAAATATCAGTTTGAACATTTTATACTCCTAAAACAGAGCTGAAAGCTACTCCTGTGCCAACAACATTTTAATTTAGAATCAGTGTGACAATATGATGGTATATTTCTTATCAAGGCGTCATATTGAATATCTTTCTGTCTTAGAACATTTTCACTCTATAGCATTTTGAAAAACATCTATTGATGTAAGAAAATAGCGGTTTTATCGCTGCTCTCCACGCACATCACATAGGTAAAAGCTATATGATATATAATAATGATTGAATTTACAGTGAAATTGAGAAAATTCTCATCAACTCGTATTATATAATCAGATTCTATGGCTGAGGTATAGTTTAGGTGCATAGAATTTCGAAAATATTCAATTATTCACCAGTACATGTGTTGAACGCTGTTTTGCAAGACAAATTGAATTTACACGCAGAGTGACAATCGGATGATTTATTTCTATGAACGCGAATTTCGAAAATATTCATTTATTCATCAAAATAACAGTTTCAACGCTGTTTTTTTTGCACGCGGAAAACAGAGCTGAAAGCTATTCCTGTGCCAAAACTTTTAAATTTACAGTCAGAGTGACAATGCGACGGTATATTTCCCAACAAGGCTTGATATAAAACACAGGAAACAGCTACATAGTCTGTAATAACTTTTGATTTTTCACTCAGATTGAAAATATAATGCTTTATATACATCTCCTCGTATTATATAATGAGATTCTCTGCATAAATTATAATTTAGATGATAACAATTTCGAAAATGTTCATTTATTCACCAAAATATCAAATTCAACGCCGTTTTGCACACATAAAACAGAGCTGAAAGCTATTCCTGTGCCAACAAATTTTGATTTCACAGTCAGAGTGACAATCGGATGATATATTTCGATCAATGCTGGATATAGAATGATATACTCTATGCCCCAAAAATATTGTCATTGAATTTTGAAAAACATCTAGTGGTAGCAGTTTTAGCGCTTTTTCCACGAGCATGATATAGGTAAAAGCTATATGATGTATATTAACTTTTGAATTACAGCCATATTGGCAAAATGTTGTTTTATTTTCATCAACACGTATTATATAATTAGATTCTCCCGTGGCAGAGTGGTTAGCACGCTTGGCTACTGATCTAAGGGACCTGGGTTCGAGCCCCGGATTTAGGCATGGATGTGTGTGTCGTTTTTCTGCTGAGGTCCTGCCATCCTCTCAGATCTCCTACTGTGGCATATAAACTGACAAGGCTCCTGTCAGACCTCTGTGGCAAGCAGCTGCTTGAGGGGGTATTTATTTTTTTTTTTATTCCTAAAGTATAGTTTAGATGCATAGAATATCAAAAATATTCAAAAATTCACGAAAATATCAGATTGAACTATGGTTTGCACGTCTACAACAGAGCTAACAGAGCAAGATTTGGATTTATAGTCCAATGACAATCTGATGGAATATCTCCCATGAAGGCGTCATATAGAATGACCTTTTATGCCTTAAAAACATTTTCACTGTATACCATTTTGAAAAAAATTGATAAATATATCAAAATAGCTGTTTTACCGCTGTACTCCACGTATAAAATAGAGGTAACAGCTACATCGTGTGTAATAACTTTTGAATTTACTGTCAGATGGAAAACATAATGTTTTATATTTATCAACTCGTATTATATAATGTTAGCCGTTCCATGGCCGAGTGATTAGCGCGCTTGGCTACTGATCTAAGGGACCTGGGTTCGAGCCCAAGGTAAAGGCATGGCTGTTTGTGTCGTTTTTCTGCTGAGGTCCTGCCATCCTCTCAGACAGGCTCCTGTCAGACCTCTGTGGCAGGCATATAAACAGACAGGCTCCTGTCAGACCTCTGTGGCAAGCAGCTGCTTGAGGGGGTATTTTATTTATTTATTATTTATATTATATAATGAGATTCTCTGGCTAAAGTATGATTCAGATGATTACAATTTCGAAAATATTCATTTATTCACCAAAATATTAGTTTCAACGCTGTTTTGCACGCGGAAAACAGAGCTGAAAGCTATTCCTGTGCCAAAACTTTTAAATTTACAGTCAGAGTGACAATGCGACGGTATATTTCCCAACAAGGCTTGATATAGAATGACACTCTATATGCCTTAAAAACACTGTCAGTGTATAGAATTTTGCATGTTAATGCCGTAACAACACACAGGAAAAAGCTTTATGATGTGTAATAAGTTTTGAATTCACAGTCAAAGTGACAAAATGTTGCTTTATTTTCATCAACACGTGTTATATATTGAGATTCTATTGCTAAAATGTTGATCAGGGGCATAGAAATTCGAAAATATTCAATTGTTCACGAAAATATCAGTTCGAACAATGTTTGATACACCTAAAACAGTGCTAAGACTATTCGTCCGACAACAACTTTTAAATTTGCAGTCCGAGTGACAATCTGACGGTATATCTCCCATCTAGGCGTGATGTACAATGACTTTCTATGCCTTAAAAACATTTTCACTGTATACCATTTTGAAAAAAATCGATAAATATATCAAAATAGCTGTTTTACCGCTGTACTCCACCTATAAAACAGAGGTAACAGCTACATCGTGTGTAATAACTTTTGATTTTACTGTCAGATTGAAAACATAATGCTTTTTATTTATCAACTTGTATTATGGCTAAAGATTTTCTGGCTAAAGTATGGTACAGGTGATTACAATTTCGAAAATATTCATTTATTCAAAAAAAATATTAGTTTCAAAGGAAACAGATTTTTGCACGCGGAAAGCAGCTGAAAGCTATTCTTGTGCCAAAAATTTTAAATTTACAGTCAGAGTGACAATGTGATGGTATATTTCCCAACAAGTCTTGATATAGAATGACATTCTATTTGCCTTAAAAACATTGTCAGTGTATAGAATTTTTGAAAATAAAATATAAGTATGAAAATAGCCGTTTTAGCGCTTTTTCTACGTACATGACATAGATAAAAGCTATATGATGTGTATTAACTTTTGAATTTACAATGATATTGGAAAAATGTTTATATTATGATTTTCAATGCCTTACAAATATTTTCACTGTCTATTATTTATATATTAATATTTAACATCTATTTATGTATGAAAATAGCTGTTTTGGCGGTGTTCTCCATCTGTAAAACACAGGAAACAGCCACATCGTTGATTTTACTCATCTTCACACTCGAATTTACTGTGAGATTGACAACATAATGCTTTATATTTATCAACTCGTATTATATAATAAGATTCTATGGCTAAGGTATGGTTTAAGTGCAAAGAATTTCGAAAATTTTGAATTATTCACGAAAACATGCAAAGGTAAAAGCTATTCCTTTCCCAGCAATTTTTGAATTTACAGTCAGAGTGACAATTGGATGATTGACAATGATGATTAACAGTGATATACAATGACACTCTGTGTCTCAAAAACATTGTCAGTTTATAGAAGTTTGTAAAAAATCGATTTATATATCAAAATAGCTGTTTTACCGCTGTTTTCCACCTTTTTGTCCAAGTGACAATTTGATGGTATATCTGCCGTCAAGGCATGATATAAATGACTTTCTATGCCTTAAAAATATTTTCAACGTATATCATTTTGGAAAAATCGATTTATGTATCAGAAAAATCGATTTATGCACGCTTAAAACAGAGCATTCAGCTCTGTTATCCGCGTGCATTTTTAAGACATAGAAAGTCATTCTATATCACGCCTTGATGGGATCACCATCAGCTTGTCATTCGGACGGTAAATTCAAATCTTGTTGGCGCAGTAATAGTTTTTATCTCTGTTGTAGACGTTGTTCAATCTGATATTTTCCCGAATACTTGAATAGTTTCGAAATTTTAAAGTTTTGGCAAAGGAATAGCTTTCATCTCTGTTTTCCGCGTGCAAAACAGCGTTAAAACTGATATTTTGGTGAATAAATGAATATTTTCGAAATTGTAAGCACCTAAACTATACTTTAGCCATAGAAACTCATTATATAATACGGGTTGATGAATATGAAGCATTACATTGTCAATCTGAGTGTAAAATCAAATGTTATTACCCACGATTACCACCTGTGTTTTATAGGTGGAAAACAGCGCTGAAACAGCGATTTTGATGCATAAAACGGTTTTTTTCAAAATGCCATACAGTGAAAATGTTTTTAAGGCATACAAAATCATTCTATATTCGGCGTTGATGATCGTCATTCTGACTGTAAATTCAAAAGTTGCCACAGGAATAGTTTTCAGCTATTCCTGTGGCAACAACGCTTTCAAAACAGCGTTCAAACTGGTGCTTTGGTGAATAAGTGAATATCATCGAAATTTTAAGCAATTGAACTATACTTTAGCCATAGAATCTCATTATATAATACGAGTTAATGAATATAAAGCATTATATTGTCAATCTGAGTGTAAAATCAAAAGTTATTACACACGATGTAGCTGCTTCCTGTGTTTCATAGGTGGAAAACAGCGGTAAAACAGCTATTTAGATACATAAATCGATTTTTTCAAAATCCTGTAGAGTGAAAATGTTTTTAAGTCATAGAAAGTCATTCCATATTACGCCTTGATAGGAAATGTACGAACAGATTATCACTCTGACTGTAAATTCAAAATTGTTAGCAGAGGAATAGTTTTCATTTCTGTTTTAGGCGTGGAAAACAGCATTTAAACAGATATTTTTGTGAATAAATGAATATTTTCGAAATTGTGAGAATCTAAAATATATTTTAGTCGGAGAATTTCATTATGTAATACGAGTTGATGAAAATAATGCAAAATTGTTTCAATTTGACAGTAAATTCAAAAGTTATTACTCATCATATAGCTTTTACCTATGTCATGTGCCTGGAAAACAGCGCTAAATCTGATATTTTTATAGATAAATAGATGTTTTTCAAAATTCCATATGCTGATATATTTTTTAAGGCATAGAATGTAATTCTATATCACGAGTTGATGGAAATAAATCATTCGGATATCACTCTGACTGGAAAATCAAAAGTTGTTTTCACACGAGTAGGTTTTTGCTCCGTTTTAGGCGTGTAAAACAGCGTTCAAACTGATATTTTCGTGAACAATTCGGTATTTTCGAAATAGTATGCACCTATGCACCTAAAACTACACATTAGCTATAGAATCTCATTATATAATTCGAGTTGATGAATAAAAATCATTATGTTGTCAATCTGAGTGTTAAATCAAAACTCATTACGCAAGATATGTAGCTCTTACCTGTGTTTTATAGGTGGAAAACAGCGGAAAACAGGTATTTTGATATATAAATCGATTTTTTTCAAAATGCTATAAGTGAAAATGTTTTTATGGCATAGAAAGTAATTTTATATCACGCCTTGATGGGAGATATACCATGACATTGTCACTCGGACTGTAAATTCAAAAGTTGTTGGCACAGGAAAACTTTTTTCAACTAGTATATTTGTGAATAATTGAATATTTTCGAAATTCTATGCACCTAAACTATACCTTAGCCATAGAATCTCATTATATAATATTGTTATTAAACAAGATACAGCTTTCACCTGTGATTTATAGATGGACAATAGCGGTAAAGCAGCTATTTTGATATATAAATCGATTTTTTTACAAAATGCTATACAGTGAAAATGTTTTCAAGGCATGGAAAGTCATTCTATATCACGCCTTGATGGAAACAAATCTTTCGGTTGTCACCCTGCCTGTAAATTCAAAAGTTGTTGGCACACGTGCTGCTTTTAACTGCGTTTTAGGCGTGTAACACAGCGTTCAAACTGATGTTTTTGTCAATAAACATATATTTTCGAAATTGTATGCACCAAAACTATATATTAGCCATAGAATCTCATTATATAATACCAGTTGATGAATATAAAGCATTAGGTTGTCAATCTCATTGTAAATTCAAAAATTATTACACACGATATAGCTGTTACCTGTGTTTTATAGATGGAAACAGCTATTTTGATACATAAATCGATTTTTTTAAAAATGCTATGCATGAAAATGTTTTCAAGGCATAGAATGTCATTCTACATCACGTCTTGACCGGAAATCAGATTGTCACTTTGAGTGTAAATTCAAAAGTTGTTGGCACAGGAATAGTTCTTAACTCTGTTGTAGGCGTGTAAAACATTGTTCTAACTATTATTTTCGCGAATAATTTAATATATTCGAAAATGTAAGCACCTAACTATAGTTTAGCCATAGAGTCTCATTATACAATACGAGTTGAGGAATATAAAGTGATATGTTTTCAGTCTGACTGTAAAATCAAAAGTTATTACACACGATGTAACTGATAGCTGTGTTCTATAGGTGGAAAACAGAGGAAAAACAGCTAGTTTGATATATAAATCGACTTTTTTCAAAATGCTATAAGTGAAAATGTTTTTGAGGCATACAAAGTCATTCCTTATCACGCCTTGATAGGAAATATACCATCAGATTGTCACTCTGACTAAAAATTGAAAAGTTGTTGGCACAGAAATTGCTCTTTTCTCTGTTTAAACGTGTAAAACAGCGTTCAAACTAATATTTTCCGGTATAATTCTATAGTTTCGAAATTTAATGCAGCTGAATTACACTTTTGCGATAGAATCTCATTATATTATACGAGTTGATGATTATAATGCATTAGGTTGTCAATCTGACTGTAAATTCAAAGATATTATACATGATATAACTGTTACCTGTGTATCATAGGTGGAAAACAGCGGTAAAACAGCTATTTTGATACATAAATCAATTTTTTTTCAAAATGCTATACAGCGAAAATGTTTTTAAGGCATAGAAAGTCATTCTATTTCACGCCTTGATAGGAAATATACCATCAGATTGTCACACTGACTGTTAATTCAAAAGTTGTTGGCACAGGAATAGCTTTTACCTCTATTTTAGACGTGCAAAACAGCGTTCAAACTGATATTTGGTGAATAAGTGAATGTTTTCGAAATTGTAATCATACTTTAGCCATAGAATCTCATTATATAATACGAATTCATGAATGTAATCTGAGTGTAAAATCAAAATTTATTAGACACGATGTAGCTGTTACTTGTGTTTTATAGGTGGAAAACAGCTGTAAAACAGCTATTTTGAGATATAAATCGGACTGCAAATTCAAAAGTTGTTCGCACAGCAGCAGCTTTTTGATCCGTTTCAGAGGTGTAAAACAGCGTTCAAACGAATATGTCAGAGAATAATTCTGTAGTTTCGAAATTGTATGCACCTAAACGGTACTTTATCATAGATTCTCATTATGTAATACAAGTTAATGAATATAAAAATTAGGTTGTCAATCTCACTTTAAATTCAAAAGTTATTAAATACGATATAGTTTTATCTGTGTTTTATAGGTGAGAACCAAGAGATCATCACTGTCACTGTAAAATCAAAAGTTGTTGGCATAGGAATAGTTCTTTGCTCTGTTTTAGGCGTGGTAAAACAGCTTTCAAACTGATGTTTTTGTGAATAATTCGATATTTTCGAAATTGTATGCACCTAAACTGTAATTTAGCCATAGATTCTCCTTATATAATACGAGTTGAAAATTAAACCACATTTTCTCAATATGACTCTAAACTCAAAAGATATCACACATTATATAGCTTTTACCTATGTGATGTGCGTGGAAAACAGCGCTAAAAACAGTTATTTTTATACATAAACATTCTCATTACATAATACGAGTTGATGAATATGGAACATTAGTTTGTCAATCTGACTGTAAATTTAAAAGTTATTTCACACAATATAGCTTTCACATGTGTTTTATAGATGAAAACAGCGATAAAATAGCTATTTTGATACATAATTCGATTTTTTACAAAATTCTATACAGTGACCATGTTTTTAAGGCATAGAAAGCCATCGTATTTCACGCCTTGATGGGAAATAAAGCATCAGATTGTCATTCTGACTGTAAATTTAAAAGTTGTTGGCACAGTGATAGCTTTTAGATATGTTTTAGGCGTGTAAAATAGCGTTCAACTGATATTTTCAAGAATAATTCGATATTTTCGAAATTGTATCCACCAAAACTGTACTTTAGCCATAGAATCTAATTATATAATACAAATTGATAAATATCAAGCATTATGTTGTCAATCTCACTGTAAATTCAAAAGTCGTTACACACGATATAACTGTTACCGGTGTTTTATAGGTGGAAAACAGCGGTAAAAAAGCTATTTTGATACATATATCATTTTTTGTCAAAATATGAATACAGGGAAAATGTTTTGAAGGCATAGAAAGTCATTCTATATAACGCCTCGATACGTATTATGCCATCAGATTGTCACTCTGACTGTAAATTCAAAAGTTGTTTTCACAGGAATAACTTTCAGCTCTGTTTTTCGCGTTGAAAACAGCGTTCAAATTATATATTTCGTGAATAAATGATATTTTATATTAAATAAATAATGATATTTTGGTGAATAAAGAAATATTTTCTAAATTGTAAGCACCTAAATTATACTTTAACCATAAAATCTCATTATATAATACGATTTAATGAATATAACTCATTATGTTGTCAATTTGATTATAAATTCAAAAGTCATTCAACATGACATAGCTTTTACCAATATGTTATGTGCTTGGAAAAAAGCGCTAAAACGGCTATTTTCATACATAAATCGATGCCCACGGTCAGTAAGGGACACCAATGGGTTTCAAAAAGGCCGCCATCCAATGGCCAGCTCACAAGAACCCCAAAGGCTCAGAGAAGGTTGGGGGGAGGGGACCCACTGGAACTGCTGTTGGGAGACAGATGGTAGCCTCCCATCAAGGCCATCCAGTGTGTTCTTTAACGTGCGCAGGGTATTGCTGTCCCGTACATGGGTCCAAGGCTTTAATGTCCCATCCGACAGAGGGCGGCCTTTCCAAGCCCATCAGTGTCCCCTACTGACTGTGGGCAGGGCGGGGAGTTTTGCAGAGATAAATCTCAACACTGACCCAGCTGAGACTCGAACCTGGGAACTTCAGATTACGAGCCTGGCATGCTACTGACTGAGCCACCCCCGACCCTAAAAAAATGGTGGCAAAGGACCATGATCTGTACTAAAATAAAAATAATATGTAATAATAGACCAATATAAATTTTCTAAACCTTATCAAATATATAATGAATTTAATGGGAGCATTGTGGCCATAGTTGTTGGGCAATAATTTCTTTTATGCCCGTATCGATATTGGTTGTTGTGAGCAAAAGTATTGCCTGAAGTGTAGTCTTTCAAGCAGTTTCTGTTTCTTGATTTTATATAGTTGATATCATAAAATGCGTGCTCACAGATATATGTACTTCCGAACATAGAAATTATTTGGAGTCAAAATCTTTCATTTTTGGATATTTTTTTAGGCAAAAGTTTGAACAATTCTATTCCAATTTCACTATTTAGATGCAATAATTGGGTTGGCCTGAAGGTCACATAATTCCATTTGATATTTAGGATCTACAGTGCTAATATTAATATTCAATGGATTACTGAGTAAATTTAAACTTTGCTTAAAATTATCAAATTGAAAAAATTTTCTATTAAAAATCTTCAATTAGGATATCTAATTTAGGAACAAATTTTTCAAAATCAACTGTTTTACTAAATTGCTTCATTTCTTCGTAGAACTCTTTACAAATTTCAAACTGAATTAAATTGTTTTCCTGCAAATTTGACTTCAACAATTGTAGTTTGTTTCTAAACCCACTAACATGATTATAAAGACAGCACACATTTTGATCTTTTCCTTGTAAGGATTTATTCAAGACATTTAAATAATCTGTAATGTCTGTTAGGAAAGCAAGTGAACATAGAAAATTTTCATCAACAAAACTTACTATTGAATCTTCATCGGTGCCCACTTCTGTGAGAAAAAGATTAATTTCTTTTCGAAGTGTAAAAAATCTCGAGGCATTTTCCGGCACTTTAACCAACGAATATCATATGTAAAAGCACATCACCATGCTAGGCATGCAGTTTGTCCAAAAAAGCTTTAAATTTTCTATGTGTAGGAAAATTCAAAAGTTGTTGCCACAGGAATAGTTTTCAGCTATTCCTGTGGCAACAACGCTTTCAAATCAGAGTTCAAACTGGTGCTTTGGTGAATAAGTGAATATCTTCGAAATTTTAAGCAATTGAACTATACTTTAGCCATAGAATCTCATTATATAATACGAGTTGATGAATATAAAGCATTATATTGTCAATCTGAGTGTAAAATCAAAAGTTTCCAGTGTTTCATAGGTGGAAAACAGCGGTAAAACAGCTATTTTGATACATAAATCGATTTTTTTCAAAATCCTGTAGAGTGAAAATGTTTTTAAGTCATAGAAAGTCATCCCATATCACGCCTTGATAGGAAATGTACGAACAGATTATCACTCTGACTGTAAATTCAAAAGTTGTTGTCAGAGGAATAGTTTTCATCTCTGCTTTAGGCGTGGAAAACAGCATTCAAACTGATATTTTGGTGAGTAAATGAATATTTTCGAAATTGTTAGCATATAAATTATACTTTGGCCAGAGAATTTTATTATGTAATACGAGTTGATGAAAATAATGCAAAATTGTTTGAATTTGACAGTAAATTCAAAATTTATTACTCATCATATAGCTTTTACCTATGTCATGTGCCTGGAAAACAGCGCTAAATCTGATATTTTCATACATAAATAAATGTTTTTCAAAATTCCATATACTGATAAATTTTTTTAAGGCATAGAGTGTAATTCTATATCACGATTGATGGAAATAAATCATTCGGATATCACTCTGACTGGAAAATCAAAAGTTGTTTTCACACGAGTAGGTTTTTGCTCCGTTTTAGGCGTGTAAAACAGCGTTCAAACTGATATTTTCGTGAACAATTCGGTATTTTCGAAATAGTATGCACCTAAAACAACACATTAGCTATAGAATCTCATTATATAATTCGAGTTGATGAATAAAAATCATTATGTTGTCAAAACTCATTACGCAAGATATGTAGCTCTTACCTGTGATGGAAAACAGCGGAAAACAGGTATTTTGATATATAAATCGATTTTTTTTCAAAATGCTATAGGTGAAAATGTTTTTATGGCATAGAAAGTAATTTTATATCACGCCTTGATGGGAGATATACCATGACATTGTCACTCGGACTGTAAATTCAAAAGTTGTTGGCACAGGAATAGCTTTTTGCTCTGTTTCAGACATTTAAAACATTGTTCAAACTGTTTACGCGTGTAAAACATCGTTCAAAACGATATTTCGACGTACAAATGAATGTTTTCGAAATTGTAAGCACCTAACATACTTTAGCCTTAGAATCTCATTATATAATACGTGTTGATGAAAATAAAACAACATTTTGTAAATATGACTGTAAATTTAAAAGTTATCACACAGCTTTTACTATGTGATATGCATGGAAAACAGCGCTAAAACTGCTATTTTCATACATAAATAGATGTTTAAAAATAATTAATAAAATTCTATACACTGAAAATATTTTTAAGGCATAGAGTGTCATTATATATCACGCCTTGACGAAAATAAATCATCCGATTGTCACTCTGCCTGTAAATTTAAAAGTTGTTGGCACAGGGAAACTTTTTTCAACTAGTATATTTGTGAATAATTGAATATTTTCGAAATTCTATGCAGATAAACTATACTTTAGCCATAGAATCTCATTATATAATACGAGTTGATGAATATGAAGGAATAGGTTGTTATTACACAAGATACAGCTTTCACCTGTGATTTATAGATGGACAACAGCGGTAAAGCAGCTATTTTGATATATAAATCGATTTTGTTACAAAATGCTATACAGTGAAAATGCTTTTAAGGCATTACAAAGTCATTCTATATCACTGCTTGATGGAAACAAATCTTTCGGTTGTCACCCTGCCTGTAAATTCAAAAGTTGTTGGCACACGTGCTGCTTTTAACTGCGTTTTAGGCGTGTAAAACAACGTTCAAACTGATGTTTTTGTCAATAAACAGGCATTTTCGAAATTGTATGCACCTAAGCTATATATTAGCCATAGAATCTCATTATATAATACCAGTTGATAAATGTAAAGCATTAGGTTGTCAATCTCATTGTAAATTCAAAAGTTATTACACACGATATAGCTGTTACCTGTGTTTTATAGATGGAAACAGATACATAAATTTTATAGATGGAAATTGATACATAAATCGTTTTTTTTAAAAATGCTATGCATGAAAATGTTTTCAAGGCATAGAATGTCTACATCACGTCTTGACCGGAAATCAGATTTTCACTTTGAGTGTAAATTTAATAGTTGTTGGCACAGGAATAGCTCTTAACTCTGTTGTAGGCGTGTAAAACATTGTTTTATCTATTATTTTCGCGAATAATTCAATATATTCGAAAATCTAAGCACCTAACTATAGTTTAGCCATAGAGTCTCATTATACAATACGAGTTGAGGAATATAAAGTGATATGCTCTCAGTCTGACTGTAAAATCAAAAGTTATTACACACGATGTAACTGATAGCTGTGTTCTATAAGTGGAAAACAGAGGAAAAACAGCTAGTTTGATATATAAATCGACTTTTTTCAAAATGCTGTAAGTGAAAATGTTTTTGAGGCATACAAATTCATTCCATATCAGGCCTTAATAGGAAATATACCATCAGATTGTCACTCTGACTAAAAATTGAAAAGTTGTTGGCACAGAAATTGCTCTTTTCTCTGTTTAAACGTGTAAAACAGCATTCAAACTAATATTTTCCGGTATAATTCAATAGTTTCGAAATTTAATGCAGCTGAATTACACTTTAGCCATAGAATCTCATTATATTATACGAGTTGATGATTATAAAGCATTAGGTTGTCAATCTGACTGTAAATTCAAAAGATATTACACATGATATAGCTGTTACCTATGTTTCATAGGTGGAAAACAGCGGTAAAACAGCTATTTTGATATATAAATCGATTTTTTTTTTCAAAATGCTATACAGCGAAAATGTTTTTAAGGCATAGAAAGTCATTCTATATCACGCCTTGATAGGAAATATCCAATCAGATTGTCACACTGACTGTTAATTCAAAAGTTATTGGCACAGGAATAGCTTTTAGCTCTATTTTAGACGTGCAAAACAGCGTTCAAACTGATATTTGGTGAATAAGAGAATGTTTTCGAAATTGTAAGCATACTTTAGCCATAGATTATATTATTATACTATAGCCAATATTACATTAAATAATTACATACAAATAATTCGATATTTTCGAAATTATATAATACGAGTTCATGAATATAATCTGAGTGTAATATCAAAATTTATTACACACGATGTAGCTGTTACTTGTGTTTTATAGGTGGAAAACAGCTGTAAAACAGCCATTTTGAGATATAAATCGGACTCTGACTGTAAATTCAAAAGTTGTTCGCAACGGCTTTTTGATCCGTTTCAGAGGTGTAAAACAGCGTTCAAACTGATACGTCAGAGAATAATTCTGTAGTTTCGAAATTGTATGCACCTAAACTGTACTTTACAATAGTTTCTCATTATATAATACAAGTTGATAAATATCAAGCATTATGTTGTCAATCTCACTGTAAATTCAAAAGTCGTTACACACGATATAACTGTTACCGGTGTTTTATAGGTGGAAAACAGCGGTAAAAAAGCTATTTTGATACATATATCATTTTTTGTCAAAATGCTGTACAGGGAAAATGTTTTGAAGGCATAGAAAGTCATTCTATATAACGCCTCGATAAGAATTATGCCATCAGATTGTCACTCTGACTGTAAATTCAAAAGTTGTTGGCACAGGAATAACTTTCAGCTCTGTTTTTCGCGTTGAAAACAGCGTATAAACTGTAAATTCTAAATTGTAAGCACTTAAATTATACTTTAATCATAAAATCTCATTATATAATACGATTTCATGAATATAACGCATTATGTTGTCAATTTGATTATAAATTCAAAAGTCATTAAACATGACATAGCTTTTACCTATATGTAATGTGCATGGAAAAAAAGCGCTAAAACGGCTATTTTCATACATAAATCGATGCCCCCAAAGGCTCAGAGAAGGTTGTGGGGAGGGGACCCACTGGAACTGCTGTTGGGAGACAGATGGTAGCCTCCCATCAAGGCCATCCAGTGTGTTCTTTAACGTGCGCAGGGTATTGCTGTCCCGTACATAGGTCCAAGGCTTAATGTCCCATCCGACAGAGCCCATCAGTGTCCCCTACTGACTGTGGGCAGGGCGGGGAGTTTTGCAGAGATAAATCTCAACACTGACCCAGCTGAGACTCGAACCTGGGAACTTCAGATTACGAGCCTGGCATGCTACTGACTGAGCCACCCCCGACCCTAAAAGAATGGCGGCCAAGGACTATGATCTGTACTAAAATAAAAATAATAAGCAATAATAGACCAATATAAATTTTCTAAACCTTATCAAATATATAATGAATTTAATGGGAGCATTTGGCCATAGTTGTTGGGCAATAATTTCTTTTATGTCCATATCGATATTTGTTGTTGTGAGCCGAAGTATATGCTGAAGTGTAGTCTTTCAAGCAGTTTCTGTATCTTGATTTTATATAGTTGATATCATAAAATGCGTGCTCACAGATATATGTACCTCCGAACATAGAAATTATTTGGAGTCCAAAATCTTTCATTTTTGGATATTTTTTTAGGCAAAAGTTTGAACAATTCTATTCCAATTTCACTATTTAGATGCAATAATTGGGTTGGCCTGAAGGTCACATAATTCCATTTGATATTTAGGATCTACAGTGCTAATATTAATATTCAATGGATTACTGAGTAAATTTAAACTTTGCTTAAAATTATCAAATTGAAAAAATTTTCTATTAAAATCTTCAATTAGGATATCTAATTTAGGAACAAATTTTTCAAAATCAACTGTTTTACTAAATTGCTTCATTTCTTCGTAGAACTCTTTACAAATTTCAAACTGAATTAAATTGTTTTCCGCAAATTCGACTTCAACAATTGTAGTTTGTTTCTAAACCCACTAACATGATTATAAAGACAGCACACATTTTGATCTTTTCCTTTGTAAGGATTTTTTCAAGACATTTAAATAATCTGTAATGTCTGTTAGGAAAGCAAGTGAACATAGAAAATTTTCATCAACAAAACTTACTATTAAATCTTCATCGGTGCCCACTTCTGTGAGAAAAAGATTAATTTCTTTTCGAAGTGTAAAAAATCTCGAGGCATTTTCCGGCACTTTAACCAGCGAATATTATATGTAAAAGCAGATCACCATGCTCGGCATGCAGTTTGTCCAAAAAAGCTTTAAATTTTCTATGTGTAAGAAAATGAATCCTGCCATGAATTAAATTGGTAATTTTGACAACCTTTTCCATTATGTCCTTTAGTCTCAGTGAAATGCCACACGTCTCCTGATGCACAGTACAGTGCAACATTCGGCAATTAATTCCTTCCTTTCGTAACAGTCCTGGGAACCCAATAGTTTTGCCAGCCATAGCTCTGGCACCGTCAGTTACAATAGTGGTGCACTTATCAAATCCGCCCTATTCCACTACTGCACATTTTAATTCCTTATAAATGTCTTCACCTTTTGTTGTTCTGTGTAATGATCCTAATTTTAAAAGTTCTTCTGAGTAACTAAAGTTTTTATTTACAGCCCTTATAAAAATAAGTATTTGGCTTGTATCAGAGATGTCTGTACTTTCGTCCAAAGTCACAGAAAAATAGCAGCAATTACTGATTATTTTTTCTAATTTTTTAGTGACATGCATACTGATCTCTTCCACGTCGACTTCCAGTCTGATGAGAAAGTGAAACAGTTTGAAATTTTTTTACTATTTCTTCGTTGCCAAAAGCTTGAGTCATTTTTTTGACACATTCTTTAATTAATTCTCCATCTGAAAATGGCTTTTTTGCTTTTGCTACTTCTAAATAAACTTCAAATGATGCAGCTACTGATGCTTCTTGAGATTTTGATATATTAATTAAAAAAAGTTTGATAATTCCATTTTTTTTAGAGCGCTATTCTCGTGTCTCCTGTGCATGAAGAATACTTTTTTTCATGCATTGAAAGGTAATGGTACTTGAAGTTGTATTCTTTACAAACAGCTATAGTCTGTAAACATTCCAAACACTGTAGCTTTCCATGGTTAAGAATAAATAAATATTCAATCTCCCACCGTTCTTGAAATTCGCAATTTTCATTATCAATTTCTTTTATTAGTTGCACTCATACTATTAAATTATTAAACTATTAATTTATATTTATGAATAAATATGAAATTGTTAATTATCGCATGAACAAACAAACATCTAAAAATAACTCACTTTACAGAATAGCAAATAGCCACTATTGTGCACAACCATCTGCTTACAACTGAAAGCTCATGTTGTTGCTAGCACAGCAGATATCAAAATAACCTTTTCTTTAGCGGTTAGTTTTGTCTGGCAAAATTCCTCACCATATGCATGCACAGTGAGAGCAAATCATGCTGTCATTAGATGCTTCTTATTACTGCAGCTTCATAAAAATATTTGTTTGATGATGGAGCTGCCAATCGGCTTAAGAATGTTTTGTAAACTTTTGTAAGAATGTTTAGATGGCACAAGGTCCACCACATCTCAGTGAATCTATCAATTACCATCGGCCAGTTTAGTGATTACGGTCCTCAGCCGATAGATGGCATTGCTCAAGTGGCATGTGATGTCAATGTGTAAAGTATGTCGTAGAAACGTAACTTTTGGTTGTTGGTGGCCTATAGCTCTTTGATTTGTTTCTTTTGGGTGGGTAATGTGGAGTCACGTTATGTGTGTGATTTGACGGGAGTGTGAATTTACGTTTGATTTTTTTCGCCAATTTTGCTTTATAACTCCTTTGGATAACATGCCTATACATTTAGAGGAAAGTGCGCATATATCATATATATATTTAATGAGGGTTTTTTAACGATAGCTAGAATAGGAATAATTAATATGCTCCTGTTTTGTTTTTTTTTCAAAAATTCGTTAAGATATGGTAAATAATAGGTTATTACAGATACTTTGGGATTAGAATAATTTAATATTAGGAGGGTTGTTGTTGATAGTGTTAGTGAACTGTTCTGTAAAGTCATGGGCAAGTTTTTGAGATGTGGGAGTTCGGTAGCTTTTTGTGGTTGTGTGTGGAGAATGTTTTTGATAACTTCTTTGGAGTGAGGGGTATTTTAATGGGAAGGGAGGAGTGGTTTGTAGCAGTTAGTATTATTTTAATTCTTTAATTTTGTGTGTGTTTAGTATGATCTATTGTATTTTGTTATGAGTGTGGAAGAAACTGGCAAAAGTTTAGAATGTGGGGAAATTAAATGGTAAAAATGTGTGCTTTTATGGGGTGTTAGGGTTTTAGGAGAATAGTTTGTGGTGAAACGTATAAAGTAAGTTTTCAGAAGTTTGTAGTTTAGTGGGGGAAATAATGTTGCAAGTTTTTGCGTGTGGGATTGAAAATGGTGATAGTAACGAACACATATTTTGTTATAATAGTTTGGGGTGAATTGAATGTTTTTAGTAGTTACATGTAGTATGGTAATTATTAATGTATTATAGTGATTTATTAATTTTGTTCTATATTTAGGAGTCTTTTAAATTTAGATATATGATTTATAGTTAATATGTGGAAACGTTTAGCGGCTTTTTTATATAGTAATTTTAGGTATTGTAGAATTGTCAGTGTGTGAAAAAACAGCAGTTTTTGATGGAGTCAGGAAAGTTAATGAAAAATTTAGGAGTGGGGTGAGAGGGGCGGAGTCGGTAGCACGCCTGGCTTGTAATATGTAGTTCCAAGGTTCGAGTCCAAGCTGGATCGCAAATTTCCAAACCCTGCCCATGGTTAGTAGGGGAAAGACCACCGTCCATCGGTTGGGATGTTAAGCCGTGGCCCTGTGTGAGTCATAATCTGTGTATGTTAAAGAACATGCTGGATGGCTTTGATGGGAAGTTACCATCTGTCTCCCAACAGCTGTTCCAGTGGGTCCCTCCCCCTACCTTCTATGAGCCTTCGGGGTTCATGTGACCTCGCCATTTAGCCCATGGTGTGGGAAAAAAGTGAGGCTCAGGGGTAAAACAATGTAATTTAGGGGAGGGTTTTTTGAGCTGCAAGAGGTTCTTTTTTGTCAGATTTTTGTTTTGGTTTTTTTTTATAATTCGGTCGGCGGTGCACAGTTTCCGATTTGGAGATTTTCTGATTTTCATGTTTTTCAGTTTGTGTTGCCTGGGAGGACATTATTTAGTTTTGGGGCTTTTTTATAATTCGGTCAGCTGTGCACTGTTTCCGATTTTCATGTTTTTCGGTTTGTGTTGCCTGGGAGGACATTATTTAGTTTTGGGGCTTTTTTATAATTCGGTCAGGGGTGCACTGTTTCCGATTTTCATGTTTTTCGGTTTGTGTTGCCTGGTAGGACATTAGTTCTGGGGCTTTTTTATAATTCAGTTGGCGGTGCACTGTTTCCGATTTTCACATTTTACTGTTTGTGTTGCCTGGTCTATAATGGTAGCTAGGAAGTCACTGGAAGGAGAGCTATGCACCAATCCCCTGTGATGCATAGAACCGGCCAGGCCTAGCACCTAATGTCCGACCCCGCTTCTTGTGGTGCAGACCGTTAGTACCTTTCAAAAGTGATACTCTATTGTGGAAGTGAACGGAAGTGGAGGGCTGCTAGATTAGTGTGGCCTAGTGATCTGGACAACTATGGCTACTTTTCTTTTTTTTCTACCCTGCTGAGGAGTGGTCAACCACACGGGTCCTGCTGCTGACATAAAAACCCACTGGACTGGAGATATATGCTGCACTGCTGGGCTTCTGTGAAGGGAAATCTTCCGCTGTGTTATCTGTTTGTTTGTGGGTTGACAGCCCCAAGTGAATAGATTCACAGGATATGTTTATCAGCTGGTGGATAATCCTGAGCAGAGGTCATCGCAGTCACCTGAACTCTTTGCTTCTATTGGCATCTTCAAATTCTACATTGGAGGAAGTCTTCCAATGTAGATGGCTTCAGCCGTTAAGGGTGGGGGAACGGGTCTTTGTCCCATGTCTGCGATTAGGGGGCTGTTTGATATTGTCGGCATTCCTCTCTCAATAAACATAGTTTCTTTAAACATCCCACTAACCATTTTCTCTCCATAGGTAGTTGGAATGTGGACTCTGCACAGAGCTTTTTCTCTTGTTGTCCTCACACAAGAATTCCACCATTATAATTTAGATATTCTCGGCTTGCAAGAGACCAGATGGACAGATAAAGGTCAGATTCTTAAAAATAATCTTAAATTTCTCTTTTCAGGGAGGGACGACAATAAGCATCACCAAAGCGGGGGGTCAGCTTCTCAGCAGACACGCTAATGATGCTCTTCTAGGATATGAGTGCATTAATGAAAGGTTTCTTACAGCAAAATTTCACACAAGCGTTAAAGACTTGAATGTTATCTGCTGTTATGCCCCTACTGAGGATGCCGATGAGGATGAGAAGGATAGGTTTTACAGACAACTTCAGGATATTTTGAATTCTGTCAAGAAAAGAGATATTACCCTTGTTCTAGGTGACTTCAATGCCAAAGTTAGTACTGACTCTGACCTTTGCGGAGGGGTGATAGGTCCTTTTGGTACCGGTAGCTGCAATGGCAATGGGCAACGTCTCCTACAGGTAAGTAAACTCAATGGTTTACAGAATAACTAACACTTATTACAAACACCGTGACATACATAAGTACACATGGGTTTCACCCGATGGGCTGCATAAGAATATGATTGATTACATATTAATTAACAGCAAATGGACTAGTTCTGTTAGGAATACCAGGTCATATAGGGGAGCTGAAATTGGATCTGACCATTATCTTGTTAAAAATGTCTTGCAACTTAAACTTAAAAAGTGTTGTGCTAGGGTTAAAAAATTTGCTTTTAATACTGAAGCTCTGAAAGACCCAGTTATAGCCAAAGCTTACCATGATAGGTTACTTAGTCATTATGACAGTATTAGTATGCTTACTACTGTAGTTGTGGAAGTATGGGATCATTTTAAACAGGTTTTTTTGGACACTAACAGTACTCTTTTAGGAAAAAAGGAGCAGAAGAGACAGAATTATCTGATTGATAAGGCACTTGAGCTTATTTCGAAAAGAAAGAACTGCAGGAATGTTCTTGATCAATACCCTACTAGTCCTAATAGAAATCATTACAGAGAACTTAATAAACGTGTAAAAGATCAGTTAGCTGCTGATAAGAATCTTTGGCTTGATGGTTTGGCTGACAAAGCCGAGGAAGCAGTTAGACAGCACAACAGCAGAGAGCTGTAACAGATAGTTAATGTTTTGTGTGGTAGAAAACGGACAGGCATACAGGGATTGAAGGATAAACAAGGTAAGGTTATAGAAGGTGAGGATTCTGTCATGGCTAGGTGGGCTGAGCATTTCAGTGATGTTCTAAACAATGTAGTTACTTGGACAACAATGGGAATAGAACATTCCCATTGTTTGCAATGATGATAGATGCATTGGTGGCTTTAATGTTGGCCCTATAACACAATCTGACGTTATTTTGGCTGTTTCTAAACTTAAACTTCATAAATCCCCAGAGGTAGATGAAATTACTACAGAAATGCATAGAGCTGGAAATGTTTCGGTTACCACTTGGATGACTGAAATTCTGAATATCTTTTATGATAAAGGCATGGTTCCTAAGGATTTTACCAGAGCTATTGTTATCCCTATTTTCAAAAAAGGTGATAGCAGTTCTTGTGATAACTATAGGGGTATCAGCCTACTCTCTGTTCCAGGTAAAGTTCTTTCCATGATTGTGCTTAATAGAATTAAGAATCTGGTTGACAGTCAATTGCGTGATGAGCAATGTGGATTCAGAAGTGGTAGGGGATGTGTGGATGAGATATTTTCACTTAGGCAGATTCTTGAAAAATGTTAAGAGTTTCAGAAACCTTTGGTTGCTAGCTTTGTTGATTTCAAAAAGGCTTTCGGTTTTGTGGTTGATTGTGAGATCATATGGTATACCAGATAAGTTAGTTAACATAATGAAAGCTCTCTATAATAACACTGAGTCGTGTTTGAGAGTTGGTAAGGCTTGTAGCAAATGGTTCAGCATTACTTCTGGTGTTCGACAAAGGTGCATTTTGTCTCCTTTTCTCTTTAGCTTGGTTATTGATTATGTTATGCGAGATACACTTCAAAGGAAAGATTTTGGCCTTAAATGGACTGGAGATACGAAAATTTCTGATTTAGATTATGCTGATGATTTAGCCCTTTTGGCAAATGATGTTGATGAGATGAACTCTTTCATTCGAGCTGTTGATGAAACTGGTAGTAGAGTAGGTTTGGTTATAAACAGAGAGAAAACTAAAGTGATGAAAATTGGTCTGGGAAGCTGTGATTCAGTTAAATATGAATGGTTGCAGTCTTGAGCAGGTGTCACATTTTAATTACCATGGGAGCTATGTAAAAGATAATGGTGATGTGCGGCATGAGATTAACTGACGAATAGGGATTACTGCCGGGACTTTTGAAGAATGTATGGAGAGTGTGGAAAAATAGGGTATACACCTAAAGACTAAAATTAGACTGTATAATAGTTTGGTTCATTCTAAGGTTAGTTATGGTAGTGAAACTTGGACACTTTGTAAACAAGATAACAGGAAACTTGATGCTTTTGATTCCAGATGCTTACGCAGTATCTTGGGCATTAGGTGGTTCAACTTTGTAACTAATGATGAGGTTAGGCAAAGGAGTTTGCAACCGCCTTTAAGCAGCATATTGTTCAGAGAGAGACTCCGTTGGTTTGGCAATGTGCAGAGAGAGACTCCGTTGGTTTGGCAAAGGTTTGGTATGAATAATTATAGATTGGCGAATAGGGTTATGAACAGTGTGCCTAAAGGCCTCAGAAAGAAGGGGAGACCTAGGATGCGGTGGGCAGACAATGTCAAACAGGACCTTGTTAGAATTGGTGTTCAGAGTAGCCTGATGCAGTAGATGTAGCTCAGGATAGACTTGCTTGGAGAACTAAATTGCACTGTCTGGTTGGACCTCCGTAGCCTATGGCTGCTTCAGGATGATGATGATGATGATGCCTGGGAGGATATTATTTAGTTTTGGGGCTTTTTTATAAATTGGTCGGCGGTGCACTGTTTCCGATTTTCATGTTTTTCGGTTTGTGTTGCCTGGGTGGACATTATTTAGTTCTGGGGCTTTTTTATAATTCGGTCGGCAGTGCACTGTTTCTGATTTTCATGTTTTTCGGTTTGTGTTGCCTACGAGGACATTATTTAGTTTTGGGGCTTTTTAATAATTCTGTCGGTGGTGCACTGTTTCCGATTTTTTGCATTTTGCTATGTGTTATGATGATGAGATTTAGTTTTGTGGGCTTTTTTATAATGCCGGTCGGCGATGCATTGTCGATGATGATCTTGGTTTTGAGACTGGTGTTCGATTTCATTAATTCTGGTGATTTATTTAGGCTAATTATCGTATGTGTGACTGGATTGATCAGTTTAGTTTGTGGAAATAGATTTGTGTAGTGTTTTAATTATTGGAGAAAGAGAGGGGGAGGGGTATTTCAGGTATTTTTGTAGTATATGGGAAGGCAACTTTAGTGTAGTTTCTTTGTTTATGGTTTTTTTAAGAATATGTGGTTGTGTGGGATGTTTTTAGTGGAATTTCGATTTCTTTTTTGTTACGTTGTTTCTTTACAACGGAAATTACCGTTACCATGGTAACGGTACTTTGCGTTTGACATGAACTCGGGTTTTTCATTAGTATGGTAACGAAAAAACCAATCTTTTTTCTCGAAACCCCTGTTTGGGTTGGGGTCTCGTAAGTTGTGGGAATCAACTAAAAGGGCCATTTTGTTACGTTGCGTCAAACACAAAATGGCGGCTGAGCCCGCGATCTCTATTACTGCCTTACCATCTTTTGCACTAACTAAAATTAGAGCTTACTGCAATACATACCTTTTCCAAATGGATTCTTAACCAAATTTCTTCCATAAGGATCTTTTAAATATATATATCTGTAATAATTCGAGGGTATCGTATCAAAATTGCATCGAGGAATGAATCTTCCTTCTCGAATACATTTCCGTTTCCATACTCCATGTCCATTGATCAGTATCCTCCACTGATTACAAACAAGACTACATGCTGTCAATAAATCGCGCGTAGGCACATAAGAAAGAATTTCTACTAATAAAACCTCAGGCACGCTTTTAATAAATCGCCTAACGTTTCATCATAGATTACTTCAGGTCGAGAATGATTACCAAAGTCGTTTCTTGAAGCAGAATGGGTGTTAACTGAACCCATCTCAATAAATGATTAACTTACTTTATTATCAGTTACACCATTTCATCATTTGAAGAACTTTAAATTAGATGACGATCCCATCAAACTCCCAACAGCTAACTAAAACGTATTACAACCTACTAAATAATAGGATTACGCCAACAGCGAATACACTCGAAACAGCTCGAAGTTGTGTACGAATATAGAAGCCAAAACTCCAAAACATAATAAAAAGAGCTGGTTTTCCTCTTTCAAAGCCAATGTTATAGAAGCGAGAATACGTTTAATATCAAAAATCTCGTTTTAATCACTAGCAGGTCACAGATATTACCTGTGTGTCATATATATATTTACAAGTAAAACTTCGACCTGCCTATGGGGTAAAAAATGGTATCTTTTTTATATACACTTCGAATGAATTCGCGAAGCATTTGCACATGGTCGACGGTCATTTGTTTGTGCCCGTCACCAGAGACTGGACAAAGAGTTTATATCAGTGTTGGAAAACGTTACTGTAACGTAACGAAATAACGGAATAACGAAATGATTTTGGAATAATGTTATGAAAAGAGTTAATGGAATTTCAAAACGTTTATACCAATAAAACCTAAGAAATAACGTAAAAAATTATTTCCTTATTTTTACAGCTTCTGTATTTCGATAATTTTCAGAATTTTGCTTTATCAGATATACTTAGAAACTTGTGTGAAACAGCCAGATGTACAATATACATTTATAATCAAAGAACAAATCTCTTCATTGGCACATTCCAGATTAATTTGGGAAGCACTTGGTTTAGAAATTGGTGCTCACAGAGAAAGTACTTTATGAGAGCCAGATAAGACCTGTAGTGGAAAAAGAAAGGGAAAGCCTCCACGCATGCAGAAAAGAAACAGAGCAGTTACAATAGGGCGAAAATGCCAGGTATATTACAATTTTCTGTGGTCGGCTTAGACAGGTAGAAAAGGAACTGAGTAGGTGGGATAATATGGAAATAGATTAGGGGATTTGGGTTGGGTTGTTTTTCCTCCCCGAAGGCTCAGAGAAGGTTGGGGGAGGGGACCCACTGGAACAGCTGTTGGGAGACAGATGGCTCTCCCGCACACGGGGCCACGGCTTAACGTCCCATCCGACGGACGGCGGCCTTTCCAAGCCTCGGTGTCCCCTACTGACCGTGGGCAGGGCGGGGAATTTTGCGGAGATAAATCTTAACGCTGACCCAGCTGGGACTCGAACCTGGGAACTACAGATTACGAGCCTGGCGCGCTACCGACTGAGCCACCCCCGCCCCAGATTGGATAAAGGGACAATTAATTTATTGACAACAATCGAAGTTTTCGGTTTTGACCTTTCTAACGAACCTTCGACTTCCAGCTCGAAACATTTTCATTGTGTATGATTGCAAATCTGTTAACAATCAACCTCACATTATAGATATTATTATAAATTAAACCGATGGAAACTGAGAGTGTGTACAAAAATAATAATTAGTAACAATTATACTAAAATAATGTACTTTATTACAAATGTATGAATGAAAACATTTATATAAACTAAATTCAACCAACACAAATCTTCATCAGCATAAAAATAAACCTTCAGAATAACCTTCAGAATAACTTAATACCTAATTACATTCCTACACAGAATTGTTTCCTCCATAATTCTTACTAACTACACTCAAAGCATAAAATAAGGCTTTTACATCATTTAATAAGTAGCATAATCATATTTGTGAATCTGCAATCTATCGAGAATAACCTTACCAATTCGTAAACAACTAAATATACACCAAATGACTTCCTTCTAACTTTTAGCCATCAAGTACTCTAAAATTGCAGCTAAATATACCTGTTTCTCAGAACCAATTCTTTTTAAATGTTGATCACCATGCAGAATACGATGAATTCTCCTTTTTCTTAGTCGTTCACTAACAAGATCCAGAGTATAAAACTTATTTAACTTTCCACGAACACATTAAATAAAAACATTTTTTCTTTATAATATAGTGCACAAACTACGTTTTCATTCACACAAATTCTTCCTAATTATTACTCCCTCATTCCTTATTTTTTAAGTTGATTCAACGCTCGAAGTGGTTAGTGACGAAATTCGCATACTGAAGCACATGTGAGTATCAATAAAAATAATATAAAAAATAAAAAAACCTCAAGCACTGCTTTCCACACAGGTCTGACAGCAGCATATCAACTTATATGCCATAGTAAAAGGTCTATGAGGATGGGAGGACCTCAGCAGAAAAGCAACACAAGCATCTAAGACTTACCCGGGGCTCGAACCCAGACCCTTTGATCAGTAACCAAGTGCGCTAGCCACTTGGTCACGAGTCACAAGTTCCTTGTAGCACGTTCATCTGTCGTAACATGTTAAAAAAAATAAAGGAAGTAGTTCTCATGTTTCAATCGATCAGTGAGGATGTGTGTCTTGTACTTCTCTTCAGCTCCTTTAAGAAGAGAGTGCAGAAAGTTAAATAAGTAATGTTTTCAATTTCTTTATTTATATTAATTCATTAGAATATTTTTATTTTATTTCAAGTCTATTTCAGAGAAAATTCATTTAATTATTTTCCATGCATTCTTTATAGCACTTGTTTGTCTTGTTTGAAATCCAAAAAAAAATGTCATTGTATAAATTTTATTTTAGCCTCATATTTTATGCCCGACTAAAAGTAGATATGAAGAGAATAGCTATAAAATTTTATTCTTATATCATAGAATAGCATATTAACTTTTCCTGTGTGGTGGATTATTTTAGCAAATTAGGAAACTCCCTCAAGTCTTATTCTCAGGCTCACCCCACCCTCAAACAAAATTCTCACCACCCCATACTAAATTCTTTTCACTACAAAGTAAATTTTCTCTCCCCCCTCGAAACTAAATTCTCGAATCCTCTGCAATATTAAATTTTGGGACCCTCCCAACTCCCTGCAACTAGCTCCTGGTTCGTGCGTATCTTTAGTAGTTTAGATTGTATGTCTACATACATTATTCGAATACCTACAGTGGTATGTGTCATCCCTATTAGTCTCATTTGCCATATAGATAGATAAAATTACAATTTTTATTTCATTATTATTATTAAAACACAATTTTTAAGAATCAAAGCAGAAATTCTTCAACAATTCTATTTACACATATGTATTTATTTCATTACTAATAATTTATATATATATTGATAAATTTCCATTTTCCAATTTTTTATTTGTTTTTTTAAGAAGTGGATTGATTGAATTCATGCAAATTGCTGGCGATGGTGTTGCATACATATGTAATAAATCTAATAGCAAATATGTTCTATTACTTTGCATTTGTATTAAAATATTTCGAAATAACGTTAACGTAATGTTATAACGAAAATTATATTTTGCTGTAACGAAAAGCGTAACAAAAAAGATAATAAAGTGTTCGGCTGTAACGATAAACGTTCTTCATTTCGTTTGCCAACACTGGTTTATATGGAATTTGTGCAGTAAAAAAATTTAATTTTCTAGTTGTGTGTCTAATAAACCATCCTGCAGATCGCCCAGAAAGATACAGGGTATATCGTGCAATACGTGAATAAACGTTTAATCTGTTTTATTTATTTAAAATAATCGTTCATTTACACAAGTTAACGCTTTACTGTTAAATCAATTTCGGAAATTTAAAGGTGATTTTCAATGTTGCTATAAGTTTGACTTTAATGCTATGAAAAGTAAAAAATCGCCTAGTTTTATTTGTTCGCATTTCATCTAAGATGATGTTTCATTAAACGAAGCTTACACAATTCCTAGAATGAATTAACGACGTTCGTGTCGCCGTAAGAAATTCAGCCTGCCAAGCAGCAAAATATCGTTTTGAAGCGGAACCGTAAGATCCACAAGACTGCATATATAAGAAAAAAATGAAATTTTGAAATTTACAGCTTAAATGAAGTGCAAGTAACGAACAATAATTTTATGCTATTAGTTTTTCAGATTTAATCCTTATCAACAGCCAATAACATATTTTCCCAAAATAAATTAATAAATCTAGAAATTGCAGGATTTATACTTTTCGGATTAATGATTGTAGCAAAATTCTATCTGTGTAAACAGGGCTTAGATCAGGGGAAATTCTCCTACTAAACCTAACCTTAATAAAGCCGAGAGAAAAAACTGTTAGTTTTTGACATTTGCCATATAGATAGATAAATCGTTAAACATGATCTACAGGGTGAATCTGAAAAAGTGGGCAAAACTTTACGGGGTGGTAGAACGCAGCTATACGAGCAATATTCGTCATAGAAAGTATGGGCGGAACGCAAACGGCGAGCCACTAGGTGGCGTTGGAAATGGTATAAAAGGGTCGGTCTTCGCACCCAACGGCATTTCTACCGTGAACTAACCACGAAATGGCGGATATGCACTTTGTGTACCTTGTTACCTCAATTACATTCGTGTTAATAAAATGTTTTCTGAAGTATCTCCTCTCCTTCTAGTGTTCATTCTTTAAATGTGACAGTTAAAAACTACCTTTAACTTCTCACTGCCTGCGTTCCGACCATACATTCTATGACGAATATTGCTCGTATAGCTGCGTTCTACCACCCCGAAAAGTTTTGCCCACTTTTTCAGATTTACCCTGTATAAGCAGTTAAAAAATTTTCATTTTGCAAAAACTAAAAACAAAATGAAACTCACATCATTCAAAAGAAGCACTAAAAAAGTATTCCTTTGAAGTTCAATATATGGTCTGTTACTCTGCATACATCTAATATTCATTTTTCGGTCAAACATATTTCAGCACATGGTCAACTTTTGTATGATATAACCTAGGGGGGTCATCCTTAATAGCAATCATTTCTTATTGAAATATTATATTGTCTTAGAATATGTTCTAAATATATAAAAGCTCATATACCAATTGATAAGAACAGACCATTAACATAATAAAATTGAGATAGGCAAAAGAAAAAAATGCTCAAAGAGAATGCTCAAAGAAATGCCTCAATAAGAAAGAAAAGCTATCACATCTTTTCTGCACATAGTCAACTTTTGTATGATATAACCTGAACACTGAACTGAAGGAACAGCAGTGCAATTCAACCTTCTTTGAAAAGAATAAGGATGGCATTCAAGCTTAAAAGGCAGGGTGCACGAAAAATAAATGTGAGACCATTTAGCCAATTTTTTAAAGTTTGCAATTTCAAACATGGTCATGAACATGCCATCCACCTGTGTTAAATATAAATTAGAAGGGGAAAAACCTTTAAATTTTTAGGTTTTTCCCCTTTTTTTTTTTAATTCTTTTTTTAAATTAGAAGGGTGAGATGCAAGGGTGAATTCTTCTACAGAGGGATTTTAAGGAATTTGAGGCAGCTCTAAGGTCAACATAATTCTCATCAGACACTTAAACGTTGGATTGTTTTACCTCTAGATTCAACCTTCTTTGAAAAGAATAAGCATGGCATTCAAGCTTAAAAAGGTTTTTTTTAAATAGCGTGTTTTTTTAACATGCTCCACTGCAACGATGTGCGCCGTCCGTCGGGTTGGAGTCGGCCATTAAAACCTGTTTGTTCATACCATGCATTTTTTATAGGGAAAGAAAGCATGGGATGGTCAGTTTTATACACACTTCCCGCACTTTAGACACATTTCCCGCATCACAATCTTTCATTTGGTACATAAATCTTAAGTTTCTCCATCGCGTTAAAAGAACAATAACATATCAATCAAAGCAGTACAGAAATTGCCACATATTCCAATTCTCTTCCCACCTGCCCATTTCACTCATCTGTCAGTATAAAAAAATATGTCTTCATGACCTGTCCATTTTACCCATTGTGTGCAAAGTGCCGCTCAGACAACCCGACGTTTAAGAGAGTGGGAATTGGGCGAGGGTAAGTGCCCCATAATAATTCCGAACTTCTCTGAGCTCTCTGCAGTCCTCGTGACCCATCCATTTTACCCATTTTGTACAAAGTTTAAGACAGTGGGAATTGGGGCAGAATAAGTGCCCTATAATAATTCCAACCTTCTCTCAGCTCTCTGGGGTCCTCTTGGCCAGTTCATTTTACCCATTGTGCAAATAAGGGGCACATCGCTGCAATATGGAAGGAGGATCATCTCTTTAACATTTTCGAATTATGGCCATGAATATGTCACCCTCATGTGTTAAATCTGAATTTCAATATTATTTTTGAACTCACGCTTAGTTCCATCCATTTGCAATTGAAGCCATAATATAGGATTCTGTTCCTAATAAACACAGCACCAATGGGTGAGATGCAAGAGGGAATCGGCTCATGAGAGATTTTAAAGATTGCTGGTAGCTATAACATCATCAAGGAATCACAACATCGAAAGGAAACACCCTTAGGAAGCAAATTCGTCTCGTGAGGTATTTTAAGGAATTGGTGGCAGCTATAAACGTTTAATGACGAAAGAATATGCCAAATTTGCTGGGTGGATGTATTCATCATAATTCTCATCAGACACTCTTAAATGTCGGGTTGTTTTCCTCTGGATGCCACTTTTTGTCTCTTACCATCCATCCAGCATGTTTTCTAACGTTCAGTGGTTCTCATCAGATGAACGGCGCACATCGCTGCAATATGGATGGAGGACCACCTCTTTACAATAATAAGAGCCCTGTAATAATCTCTGAGCTCTTTGGGGTTCTCATGACCTGTCCATTTTACTCATTGTGTGAAAAAAAAAAGAGTATCGCTCGAACAACCCAATATTTAAGAGAATGGAATGGGCAAGAATAAGCACCCTGTAATAATTACGACCTTCTCTGATCTCTCTGGGGAGAGGAGGGGTCCTCGTGTTCAAGAAACCATTTTCGTTCATTTCGTTCAAGAAACCTACGCGGTTCAATATCCCTTGAAAAGTGGGAAGAGTTTCAAAATATTTCCTACTCGGATAGAAATTTTGATCTCTTTCAAATAATTAGGAACAACAATGGTTCCCATTAGATATGCCTGTATTAGGACGAGATGGTAATTTCTTGTCGAGACCATCCATCTATCCATCCAGTGTGTTCTTTAACCTGCATGGGCTCTCATCAGATGGACGGCGCTCATCTCAGGCTATTTGTGGTTAATTACAGACTGGCACGTTTCTGCTGTTCTTGGGTTCGATTTCCACCCCTTTCCATTGCAGCGATGTGGAAAGTCTGCTGTCTTTCAGATGGAACATTTACACCAAATATACAAGAAACCCATGTGGTTCAATACCTCTTGAAAGTAGGAAGAATTTCAAAATTCCCTCTCTCTTTTCTGAACTATAACCCCTGTCCCATATTTGGTGCTATTTCCGATCCTTAAAGAAAAAAAACGAGTAGGTGGGAAGAGGATTCGAATGCAAGGCAATTTCTGTGCAAATAAAAGGTGTGTGTGAAATATCTCTTAGTGAGGGTGAGGGACGGACGAGCTCGTAATCTGCAGTTTCCAGGTTCGATTCCCAGCCGAGACAAAACTTCCTCCCTATTCCGCCTCCTTTTACCATTGGCTGAAGGAATAACCACAGGAAGACATCAATGGGATTGGAAAGGAGTATCCTCCACTCACGAAACGTCCATTGAACAGGACATTTGAGCCGTGGTTCCGACTCCCACCTCTAAAACGATGCACATCATTGCAATGAAGGGAGGATTAGTGTTAATTAATACCTCTGCACACAAGCTAAAAATAAAAAAGGGGGGTTTGCAGAGATTCTACATTTTCAGATCTCTTAATGCAACAAATAATGGGCTAAATGGCAACCATCACATTTTTTAGGGTAAGCAGGAGAGGGGTGGGGGGAAAGAGAAGGACAGAGTTCGGATCCTGTTAAATGAATTTAACTCTGTGCAAGAAAGAAAACCAATGGGCTAAGGGCAAAACGTCAAGCAAGCAACCGAATTGTGAGAGGCATTCATTTATTTTCCCCTGCCATTCCAAAGTGTGTTCCAAGCAGTTTTTCCCACGCTACACAGCAGCCAGCAGAGGCTGCACAATGGATTTAAGAGACGATTAGGCCAGGTAGGAATACTAATTACACTCTCGCTTTTAATTCTCGTGGGCGGGCAGGTGTTTTTTTCCCATTGCCCATAGAAAGTGTGGTCACTAATGGATAATGCAGGGATGCAGTTTTTCCCGCACTACACACAGCAGCCAACAGAGGCCATGCAGAGATTTTTATTTAAAGAAGATTAGGCCCGGTAGGCCAAGAATTTTCTATTGCGTTATACACATATCCTTCTGCTTTGTCCGTCCTAGAGGTCTTGTACAGTTAGAGACTATCATTCTTCATCTTTTACTGAACCACTTTGTAAAAGGGGCCTTGACCCCTTTAGCATCTGATTCACGAGAAAATTTGGCTGTGGGTGCTGTAGCTTCAGAAAGTAAGTAGACCTACATTTTGGCGATAGGTATTTGGCCCCAGGCAGCCTAGTAGAGTATGAAATAACAGAATTATGGTGCCGAAAAAGTGCTCAGTCAAAGTAATTTAGTGGCAGGGGAATGGAGAGAAGAGAGTTTGGATGTATAAGTTCTTTTGGGAGTGAAAAAATAAAATGTGCAATTGTTGTTGGCAGGCTGATGCAATGCAAGGTCAAATGCAAAAATTGGAAATCGCCCATTTCTAGTTTGGGGGAAGAGGGCAGAAAAATTTGCTGGGTGGATGTATAGGGGTTTGTATACTTAGAGGTTGGCCATGTCGGTGATTGACTGCCATTGGTTGGTTGAGTCACGTGGTTTATAGGCTCCATGTTTTGTGGTACCATGAGACGAAAGCCTATGCGCTAGTGAAAACTTCTCAGTTTTTACAATTTTATACATTTCTACGCTTTTTTTGCCTATGAAAGCTTCCATATTTTATCAATGCCTTACTGAGCTAACTGAAAACTAAAAAAAATTTGTTTTAAGGTTCGTTTTAAGTTAGTTGTTTTAAGGTTTTAATATTGGCATAAGCAGCCGACAAAGTGGAACTAATGTTTCCACTTTGTCGGCTGCTTATGCCAATATCTGTTTATCTGTCTTTCCACCTGTCTGTCCGCCTATAAACAATCAACTCTTTACTTTTAGAGATAAATAAAAATTTCTTTTTGGGATGGAAAGGTGTCAAAGAAATATTGCGATTCGCAATTTTCAAATCTCACAATAGCTTTAATAGCGTCCTCTAGCGTGGAAAATAATGGAAAACACTAAAATTTTAAAAGAATATTACAAACAAACCATTTACACCAGAAATCCGAAATTTTGTTAGTGGAGTGTTATGATCAGAAGGTTTACAATAAAAATAAGAGTATGAGAGGGGGGGGGGGGTGCGAAAATGAAACATTTTTATTTTAAGACATAAACGGGACAACTCTTTTATTTTTTCGTTTTACAGTTACCAACAAAATATTAACATTTATATTTTTCGAATTTCCATCAGTTGGAATTTCCACTGTTAGAAAGTGCCAAAATCGGTAAATAAAAACTAGAAAGGTAACTTCTACTGGCGGAAAAAGCTGAAAAATACCAAAGCTTTAAACGAATGTTGCAAATGATCTATTTTTGCTAGAAAGTTAAATTTTTGGCAATAGAGTATAATGGTTAAGTGCTTACATTAATAGTAATGATCTGTTCCGTTATTTTAAAGGGGTGTTGGTAAAATGCAACTTTCTGCTTTAAGAAATAAATGAAGAAACACTTTTGGTATTTTACAGGTACTAATAAAATATTAATAGTTATTTTCCCAATTATGCAGTAGTTCGAATTTCCACTGTTAGAAGGCAATAAATGTGTAAAATAACTAGAATAACGCATATAGCTTCGGGCGCATATGTTAATCTCGTTTTCAAAGAGACTGAAGTTTTTCCTTTGCCAACTTTTTCACTCCTTAAAATTTTTTATTGTGGATGATAGTGTTGTTTTTCTGCTGCAGTTCCGCCATCCTCATGGACCTTCTACTGTGACAGGCTGCTGTGAGATCTCTTGGGCAAGCAGCTGCTTGAGGGGGTGTTTATTTTTTATTTTTTTATTGTATGATGGGGGAGAAATTTCAACATTCTCACCTTCAACAGCATCTGGCCATATTGCTTTCAGCAAGCATTGAGCGTTGTTCTTAGTAATTATACATAATCAAAAGTATTTGTGTTTTAGTTGTTAAATTTAAAATGTTGCTTTTCTCGTACCCCTCTGAAAATAATTGGCAGATCATTGCTATCAATGGAATTTCCACCATAATAGAAAGTTACTGCCAAAATTTCTACCGTAAATAGATCACTTGAAACATTCGTTAAAAGTTTTGCCGTTTGGATATTTAGTCATCCCTAATGATTTAAATTAATTAATACTGTTTTTGAAAATGCGAATTATATTTCATTAGTACCAACTAAAAAAGATATTTCCAAATATCTCTTAAAACAAAACCATTTTGTTTACTACCTACCTTGGGCGTAGGGGTCAACTCATTTCTATCAATGGAATCTTCGAAACTGTCCCATTCTATGACCAAAATTTCAAATTTCTAGCATCATTTGCAATATTCGCTTTAATTTTGGGATTTTTCCATTTTTTTCCTGTCATTAGAGGGCGCAATTATAGCTTTTGGAAGATTCGAAGATGCAAATTGTAGTATTTCATCAATACCAGTCGAATCCAAAAAGAATTTTTAATTTCTCTCTAAAAACATTCCTCGATTTACAATGAAGATAGGTTCCGCAAAAAACCGTGTAAATCGAAATCTTGGATTTTGCCGTGTAAAACGAAAAAACACTAAAATGTGCATAACTCAGTCATTTATTTAGGTAAAACAAAAGCAAGACATCGTGAAAAACATAAAATTACACTTCATTCATAAAGTAACAAATATATGTAGGTAATATAAGTACATATTTAATTCATTTTACATTAGGAACAAAAAATATAAGATCCTTAAAAAAATTACCAATAAGTTTAATTACTGTCATCACTTTCATGGACTATCAGTCTTTTCTTCCTGATTGGTATGATGTCACTTTCATCACTCGATAGTTCTTGATGCGATTCTGCTTCAATGGTTGATGATTTAGGGACAATCTCAGATCGACGAGACTTTGTAATGAAATCCGTAATTAACAATTGTGTAGGTTTTTTGTTAAATCTTTATAGACCTCCTCATATTGATTTAAGCACTTACTAATATCCCGCTCGAATCGGAGAGCTCGTTGAACATTCGGGACATTTTATAAAAAATGATTACCCAATTTTCTCCCCAATTCAAGTCCTACGCTGATGATTCTTGCTGTGAACGTCTTCATCACGTTTATTTATTTCATGAATCATGTTAACTAAATCATCCTCATCTAGTTCTTCATCAGCCATTATTTCTCCAATATCTGCCTCAGCTAAATCCACAAAACCTTCTCCTCCTATAGTATGCGCCAACTCAGTGATCTGAGAATATTCATGCTCTAATGGTAATCTATAATTCTCTCCTTCAACAGCATCTGGCCATATTGCTTTCAGCAGGCATTGAGCGTTGATGTTTAATCTGGGTATGTGACAGTCCAACATGCTTAACACAATCTAAGTTTGTAAATTTCTTCCAAGCATCCAGAAGAGTAAGAGATCCATCATTCTCCCATTTGTTCTAAAATATATCTGAAGGGTTGCTTGATATACAGTGCCTTGAAAGTCGAAATTATCCCTTGATCTAAAGGCTGTAATAAGGAAGTTGTATTCTTTGATAAAAAAAGAAATTTATGCATTTTCGTGTTGTAAATCTTGAGGATGACCTCGTGCATTATCAATTAATAGAAGGGCCTTAAAAGGCTTAAATAACTTTTTTTTTTTAACCCTTTGACTTAAATAACTTTTGACATCTGGGATAAACAAGTTATGAAACCAATCATTGAAAACCATGGCAGTGACCCACGCTTTCTTATTAGCCATCCAATAAACGGGAAGGTTTTTGATGTTTATTCCTTTAAATGAGCGTGGTGTTTTCGATTAGTTAATAACCAATGGTTTCATTATATGATCGCCTGAAGCGTTGCTACAGAAAAGAACTGTTGTACGACTTTTCGCTGCCTTATGATCACTAGCTGATTTGTGAGCTCTAGTCAAATAGGTTCTTTCTGGCACTTTTTTCCAGAATAACCCGGACTCGTCAGCATTGAAGACCTGGTGAAGAGTGTAGGAGCTGGCGGCAATGATTTCAGCAAATTTTGCTGGATATTGTTGGGCTGCATTCGAATCAGCAGATGTTCTTTCACTTTTCAATCTTAGATTATGTAAAGAATCTTTGTCTCGTTTAAATATCTCGAACCAATCATGGCTTGCGAAAAAAGATGCCTTCTTTTCATCTGCGAAGTCGACGGCAACTGATTCTTACGTGTTTCATAAATCTTTAAAGCATTATTTATAATGGCACTGGTATCAATGGGAACCCGCTTTTGAGTTTGGTCATCTAGCCATATCACTAATGCCTTTTCCATATTTTCCATTGTAACATCTCTTAAATATGAAATTATTCTCATACTCGTCCAAGATCCAGCTGCTACACTTTTTCTAATGGAGTCTTCTTTTTTTCTTATTGTCCTTATTGTGGCGTCATTCATGGAGTAAAAATTAGCAACATCTGTTACTCTTTCTCTATTACGTAGACGATCTAATATTTTAATTTCTGTTTCTAAAGAAATAACTTTTCTTTTCATTCGATTTTTTTAAAAATCTTTTGGCATTAAAAAATTTACGTAAATTATAAAAATGCCACAAAAACTATAAATGTTGGAAACTTACCAGTTTCTTTGCTGCTAAAATGATACTGCACTACTTCACATGAACCAGATAGCTTTACTATTGTGAAATATGCAATACGGGGATTCCCCGTGTTGTAAAATATAGTGGAATCCCCCTCCCCGTTGTTGCCAGTGTTACAAAAGGAATGAGATTAAAAAATGACTTGAAATATATATGCAGCCGAATATACATTTTTACCAGTTTTGATTTTGCACTCAGATTCATAACATACTGTATAATATTCATCAACTCGTAATCTCTAATAATGAGATTCTATGGCTAAAGTATAGTTTAGGTGCTTAGAATTTCGAAAATATTCATTTGTTCACCAAAATATCAGTTTGAACGCTGTTTTGCACGCGTAAAACGGAGCTGAAAGGTACTCCTGTGCCAATAACTTTTCAATTTACAGTCAGAGTGACAATATGATGGCATATTTCCTATCAAGACGTGATATTGAATGACTTTCTGTGCTTTAAAACATTATCACTGTAATGCATTTTGAAAAACATCAATTTATGTATGAAAATATGTTTTAGCGCTGTTTTACACGCACATCACATAGGTAAAAGCTTAATGATGTGTAATAAATTTTGAATTTACAGTCATATTCACAATATGTTGTTTTATTTTCATCAACAGGTATGTAATGAGAGTCTATTGTTAAAGTGTAGTGTAGGTGAAGTTTCGAAAATATTCAATTATTCACAAAAATATCAGTTTGAACAATGGTTTACACGTCTGAAACAGAGGTACAAGCTATTCCTGTGCCAACAATTTTTGAATTACAGTCAGAGAGACAATCTGATGGTATATCTCCCCTCAAGGCGTGATATAGAATGGCTTTCTATGCCTTAAAAATATTTTCACTGTATAGCATGTTGAAAAACAACTATATATGAAAATAGCTCTTTTAATGCTGTTCTACACGCACATCACATGTAAAAGCTATAAGACGTGTAATAATTTTTGAATTTACAGTCAAATTTAAAAAATGTTGCTCTGTTTTCATCAATTCGTATTACATAATGAGATTCGCTGGCTAACGTATAGATCAGTTGCTCAAAATTTCGAAAATATTCATTTATTCACCAAAATATCAGTTTGAATGCTGTTTTGCACGCCTGAAACAGAGCTAAAGCTGTTCCTGTGCCAACAACTTTTGAAATTACAGTCAGAGTGACATTCTGATGTCATTCTGACAAGACATGATATAGAATGACTGTCTATATGCCTTAAAAACATTTTCACTGTATACCATTTTGAAAAAAAATCGATAAATACATCAAAATAGATGTTTTACCGCTGTATTCCACCTATAAAACAGAAGTAACAGCTGCATCGTGTGTAAGAACTTTTGACTTTACTATCAGATTGAAAACATAATGCTTTTTATTTATCAACTTGTATGATAATGAGATTCTCTGTCTAAAATATGGTTCAGGTGATTACAATTTCGGAAATATTGATTTATTCACCAAAATATCAGTTTCAACGCTGTTTTGCACGCGGATAACATAGATGAAAACAGCTGAAAGCTATGTTTTCCGCGTGAATAAATCGATTTGTCCAAAATGATATACATTGAAAATATTTTTAAGGCATAGAAAGTCATTTATATCATGCCTTGACGGCAGATATACCATCAGATTGTCACTCGGACTGCAAATTCAAAAGATGTTGTCGGAGGAATAGTTTTAGCACTGTTTTCGGCGTGTCAAAGTTTGTTCGAACTAATATTTTCGTGAATAATTGTATATTTTCGAAATTTTAAGCACCTAAACTATATTTTAGCCATAGAATCTCATTACATAATAAGAGTTGATGAATATAAAGCATTATGTTGGTCAATCTGAGTGTAAAATCAAAAGTTATTAGAGACTATGTAGCTGCTACCTGTGTTTTATAGGTGGAAAACAGCGGGATAACAGCTATTTTGATACATGAATGGATTTTTTCAAAATGCTATACAGTGGAAACATTTTTAAGGCATAGCAAATCAATCCACATCACGCCTTGATGGGATATATACCATCAGATTGTCACTCCTGACTGTAAATTCAGAAATTGTTGGCTCAGGATTTTGTTTTAGGTGTTTACACGCCTAAAACAAAATCAAACTGATATTTTCGTGAATAATTGAATGTTTTCGAAATTCTATGCACCTAACTAACTTTACCCATAGAATCTCATTATATAATACGAGTTGATGAAAATAAAACATTTTGTCAATATGTTTTATAGGTGGAAAACAGCGGTAAAACAGCTATTTTGATATATAAATCAATTTTTTTTCAATATTCTATACGCTGACAATGTTTTTGAGGCATAGAGTGCCATTCTATATCACGTTTTGATGGAAATAAATCATCCAAATGTCACTCTGATTGTAAATTAAAAGTTGCTGGCAAAGGAATAGCTTTTACCTTTGTTTTAGGCGTGTAAAACAGCATTCAAACTCATATTTTCGTGAATAATTGTATATTTTCAAAATTCTATGCACCTAAACCATACCTTAGCCATAGAATCTCATTATATAATGCGAGTTGATAAATATAAAGCATTATGTTGTCAATCTCACTGTAAAATAAAAAGTCTGATGATGAGTAAAATCAACGATGTGGCTGTTTCCTGTGTTTTACAGGTGCAGAACACCGCTAAAACAGCTATTTTCATACACAAATAGATGTTATTCAAAAAACGATACAGTGAAAATGTTTGCAAGGCATAGAAAGTCATTCTACATCACGCCTTCATGGGAGATATACCATCAGATTGTCATTCGGACTGTAAAACATTTGTTCAAACTGATATTTTCATGAATTATTGAATATTTTCGAAATTCTATGCACCTAAACTATACTTTAGGAATAGAATCTAATTATATAATACGTGTTGATGAAAATAAAACATTTTGCCAATATCACTGTAAATTCAAAAGTTAATACACATCATATAGCTTTTAGCTATGTCATGTGGGTAGAAAAAGCGCTAAAACCGCTATTTTCATACATAAATAAATGTTTTTCAAAATTCTATACACTGACAAAGTTTTTAAGGCATATACAGGGTGATTCAGAATTCATCATCAATATTTGGTGGGGAGGTAGGTAATAAGAAACGAAGGAGATTTCACATAGGAAAGCATGGGCGCATATGCCATGTAGTAGGGCAAAATGACCCCAGTTCAATGATGGAAAGAACACATAAGAAGGAAGTGGTAAGGAAAAAACATTTATTATCTTACATGTAACATTCCTCGATTAACATTACTAGCAGCAAACGATCCTGTTTCACGCAGTTGGCGATGAATACGTGAAAACATTTGATGCTGTGGCACACGGCGGTTTGGGAAGCGCGCTGCATACAATTGCCTGGCTCGAAGACATCTTTCTCCTGCCGCACCGTAAGTTACATGCATATCTGCACATTCATTCCACGTATACCGGTTCATGTTACTTCTGCAAATTCACCTTGTCGAATGACAACTGACTGCACGCGTCAAACAGCTGTGCTTCTGTATGAGAGGTGTGTACACACAGCGCCCTCTACACCACCATGCGTTCGTCTGCCCCCATACTTTCCTATGTGAAATCTCTTTCTTTTCTTATTCCCTTCCTCCCCACTAAATATTGATGATGAATTCTGAATCACCCTGTAGAATGTCATTCTATATCAAGCCTTGATAGGAAATATACCATCACATTGTCACTCTGACAGTAAATTTAAAAGTTTTGACACAGGAATAGCTTTCAGCTCTGTATTCCGCGTGCAAAAATGTTTTCGTTGAAACTGATATTTTGGTGAATAAATGAATATTTTCGAAATTGTAATCATCTGAACCATACTTTAGCCAGAAAATCTTTAGCCAGAGAATATAATACAAGTTGATAAATGAAAAGCATTATGTTTTCAATCTGACAGTAAAATCAAAAGTTATTACACACGATGTAGCTGTTGCCTTTGTTTTATAGGTGGAATATAGCGGTAAAACAGCTATTTTGATATATTTATCTATTTTCTTCAAAATGGTATGCAGTGAAAATGTTTTAAGGCATAGCAAGTCACGCTTTGATGGGAGATATACCATCAGCTTGTCATTCGGACTGTAAATTCAAATCTTGTTGGCGCAGGAATTGCTTTTAGCTCTGTTGTAGACGTGTAAAACATTGTTCAATCTGATATTTTCGTGAATTATTGAATAGTTTCGAAATTCTATGCACCTAAACAATACTTTAGGAATAGTATCTAATTATATAATACGTGTTGATGAAATAAAACAACAATTTGCCAATATGACGTAAATTCAAAAGTTAATACACATCAGATAGCTTTTACCTATGTCATGTTCGTGCCACCACTAGACGTTTTCCAAAATTCTATACACTGACAATATTTTTAAGGCATAGAGTATCTTTCTATATCACGCATATATGGAAATAAATCATACGATTGTCACTCTAAATGTAAAATCAAAGGTTGTTGGCATAGGAATAGCTTTCACCTCTGTTTTATGCGTGCAAAACAGCTTGAAGTTGATATTTTGGTGAATATATGAATATGTTCGAAATTGTAATCACCTAAATTATACTTTAACCAGAGAATCTCATTATATAATACGAGTTGAATATAAAGCAGAATGTTTTCAATCTGAGTGAAAAATCAAAAGTTATTACAGACTATGTAGCTGTTTCCTGTGTTTTATAGGTGGAAAACAGCGGAATAACAGCTATTTAATATATAAATCGATTTTTTCAAAATGATAAACACTGACAATGTTTTTAAGGCATAGAGTGTCATTTTATATCACACCTTGATGGGAGATATCCCATCAGATTGTCATTCTGACTGTAAATTCAAATCTTGTTGGCACAGGAATAGCTTTTAACTCTGTTGTAGACGTGCAGAACATTGTTCAAACTGATACTTTCGTGAATAACTGTATTTTTTCAGAAATTTAAGCATCTAAACAATACTTTAGCAATAGAATCTCAATATATAATACGTGTTGATGAAAATAAAGCATTATGTTTTTAATCTGACAGTAAAATCAAAACAGTAAAATCCACCATACCGAGCCCCTTTGCACAGTGCTTTCCCACCTATGACGTCACAGGCCACGCCCCCTTCCGACCCCTCCCCTATGACGTAACAAGACGTAATCATTACATAATCATTACGTAACCGGCCACTCTCCCTTATTAATAATTAATATCTCCCCAGTAAGGGGCCACCATACCGATCCTCCTTTGCACAGTGCTTTCCCACCTATGACGTCACAGGCCACGCCCCCTTCCGCCCCTCCCCTATGACGTAACATGACGTAATCATTACATAATCATTACGTAACCGGCCACTCTCCCTTATTAATAATTAATATCTCCCTCTTCCCCCTCAGTGGCGCCATCTGGTGACAATGAAGAGTACTAATTCCCAAAAAGCCCCTATTTTTATTCTAATTCTCCGATTTTTTATTTCTCCCTTTATAAAAAAATTCCTCCCCCCTTATGAAAAAACCCCTGGCGGTATCTGGTGCATGTGAGGAACACTAATTCCCCAAAAACTCTTATTTTAATTCTAATTCTTTGATTTTTGATTTCCCGTCCTATTAAAAATTTCTCCCCCCCTTATTAAAAAAAAACCCTGGTGCCATCTGTTGACAATGAAGAGTACTATTTTCGGAAAAACATCATTATTTTAACTCTAATTTCCCATTTTTCTTTATTTATGTAATAATATAGGTCTTTATTATGTAATAATATAGGTATATAAGAATCTTTGGCTTGATGGTTTGGCTGACAAAGCCGAGGAAGCAGTTAGACAGCACAACAGCAGAGAGCTGTACCAGATAGTTAATGTTTTGTGTGGTAGAAACCGGACAGGCATACAAGGATTGAAGGATAAACAAGGTAAGGTTGTAGAAGGGGAGGATTCTGTCATGGCTAGGTGGGCTGAGCATTTCAGTGATGTTCTAAACAATGTAGTTCGTTCTACTCCCATTGTTTGCAATGATGATAGATGCATTGGTGGCTTTAATGTTGGCCCTATAACACAATCGGAAGTTATTTTGGCTGTTTCTAAACTTAAACTTCATAAATCCCCTGGGGTAGATGAAATTACTACGGAAATGCTTAGAGCTGGGAATGTTTCGGTTACCACTTTGATGACTGAAATTGTGAATATCTTTTATGATAAAGGCATGGTTCCTAAGGATTTTACCAGAGCTATTGTTATCCCTATTTTCAAAAAAGGTGATCGCAGTTCTTGTGATAATTATAGGGGTATCAGCCTACTCTCTGTTCCAGGTAAAGTTCTTTCCATGATTGTGCTTAATAGAATTAAGAACTGGATTAAGTCAATTGCGTGATGAGCAATGTGGATTCAGAAGTGGTAGGGGATGTGTGGATCAGATATTTTCATTTAGGCAGATTCTTGAGAAAAGTTTAGAGTTTTAGAAACCTTTGGTTGCTAGCTTTGTTGATTTCAAAAAGGCTTTCGACTCTGTTGATCGTCATAATTTGTGGTTGATTGTGAGATCATATGGTATACCAAACAAGTTAGTTAACATAATGAAAGCTCTCTATAATAACACTGAGTCGTGTGTGAGAGTTGATAAGGCTTGTAGCAATTGGTTTAGCATTACTTCTGGTGTTCGACAAGGGTGCATTTTGTCTCCATTTCTCTTTAGCTTGGTTATTGAATATGTTATGCGAAATATACTTCAAGGGAAAGATTTTGGCCTTAAATGGGCTGGAGATACGAAAATTTCTGATTTAGATTATGCTGATGATTTAGCCCTTTTGGCAAATGATGTTGAAGAGATGAACTCTTTCATTCGAGCTGTTGATGAGACTGGTAATAGAGTAGGTTTGGTTATAAACAGAGAGGAAACTAAAGTGATGAAAATTGGTCAGGCAGGCTGTAATTCAGTTAATCTGAAAGGTTGCAGTTTTGAGCAGGTGTCACAGTTTAATTATCCTGGGAGCTATGTAACAGATAATGGTGATATGCGGCATGAGATTAACAGACGAATAGGGATTGCTGTCGGGACTTTTAAGAACCTATGGAGAGTGTGGAGAAATAGGCGTATACACCTAAAGACTAAAATTAGACTGTATAATAGTTTGGTTCTTTCTTGGGTTAGTTATGGATGCTTTTGATTCCAGATGCTTACGCAGTATCTTGGGCATTAGGTGGTTCAACTTTGTAACTAATGATGAGATTAGGCAAAGGAGTTTGCAACCTCCTTTAAGCAGCATATTGTGCAGAGAGAGACTCCGTTGGTTTGGCCATGTTGCCCGTATGAATAATTATAGATTGGCGAATAGGGTTATGAACAGTGTGCCTAAAGGCCTCAGAAAGAAGGGGAGACCTAGGATGCGGTGGGCAGACAATGTCAAACAGGACCTTGTTAGAATTGGTGTTCAGTAGCCTGATGCAGTAGATGTAGCTCAGGATAGACTTGCTTGGAGAACTAAATTGCACGGTCTGGTTGGACCTCCGTAGCCCATGGCTGCTTGATGATGATGATGATGATGGTGGTGGTGGTGGTGGTGGTGGTGATGATGATGATAGGTCTTTATTTATGTAATAATATAGGTAATAATTAATTTTAAGCCTTCCCTCCTCCTGCAGACTCCCCGGTTGACCTTTTAAGCCCTACCTAGAACTTAAGCCCTCTCCTTCCCTCGGATCGGCTGATGCAAGACTCAGAATAATTGCATAGAAAGGGATGATACAATTGTAACGTCTCACAGAAAATCAGGTCCCTAGTAATTAAACACTTACCAAAATTCTGTTCCCTTAAAAATTTAACAGGCTGCGTCCAATGCGTATTTTAGTACATCTCCTGTATTCATCTGAAATTTTACAAATCCGTTCAACTCTTTTTGAATGTCTAATGCAGATCTCAAATTGTAAATCAACTCACAACGTTGCATTTATTCCTTAGTAATTAAATCCCTTTCTATTAAAATTCCTTTGCTATTAAAAATCCTTTGCTATTCACTTTACCAAGACGACTAAACGATTCCCTTAAAATTCCCTGCTATTAAACTCCTTCGGTATTCATTTCCAAGTAAATTAATCAACTCCATAGTAATTAAACATTCCTCAAAATTCCCTTACCTTTATTAAAAAAGCATCATACGGTAGAAATAAATCAGTTTTCTGTAGATGCGTTTTACCGAAAGAAAAAACCTTCTCCCAGCAACGAGAGTCGAACCTGAGTCCCCAGCCTGAGTCCCCAGCTTCATTTTGTCAACTCCTTGAACAAGAACCGATCCTGCAATGGAAAAATTTCAAACTCTGTTATTGGCATTCCTGAAGTCGTATGTGGCACAATCGGGGGAGAGTGCAACTGGAGTTTCATCATGCACCACGTGTCCTCTTAAGCCCCCTTACAGGTCAGGTAGCAAGCTTCGAAACATCTCGTGACATATGATGCAATCGCCCCGGGAGGTTGAGTGTCCAGCGCTCAGTGTGATGGCTGATACCGATAAGGTTTCAAAATAGATGTTATTGTTCTCTAAGGGTAGGTGACGTGTCACAACAAGGGGAAAGTAACGTGGAGTGACCACCGAGCGCCACGTATCAGAAGGCTGAGCGTTGTTTATATATATACACAGGGACTTGTTAAGACATGGACATTCTGCTCAGCATTCTGTCTGTCTCTATGGCCGCTATGGAGCTAACTTACCAAACGTTTTATGAAACAGCTCGTTCTATATTTGCGTATGCAGACGTTCCCGCACATTAGAAGGGGATAACCTACGAGGAATGCCTGCAGACCTTAATGAATGTTATAACCGACAAGATTCTGCATATGCTCAGCACTATAAAAGACGAGGCGGTCATAGAACCGTGCGAAGTAGCCAAGGAGATTTTATGCCGTGTACGTTTTGCGGAAGTAGCAGCATTAAATCATGTCAAACCATGGATTACCGAATGGTGCTCGATGACACCATGACCTCGATAGAGATTGCTGACATTGTGAAAGTCGTGGAATAACTAAAAAACAACAAAAGGTTCTTTTCAGAACCACTTCATTTGAGTAGAAAGGATTATCTATCGTACAATTTCTGTTCACAACTCTTCTCTATGTATACATTTTTCTTCTCTATCACCCCCGTTAACAGAGTAAATTTTATAGGGATGTTTAATCTTCAGTATAATTTTACACAGTGTGTTAGGATTAACAACTCTTATAGCATAGTTATTGGGGGTAGGCTCCCTCTCCAATTTTAAAATTTATATCTTACACCGACAATCTTTTCATGTACGTATTTTTATAACCATTTTAAAACCAACATTTGTTTCTTTTATCCCTAGCGACTACTGGTTGTTGCATTTTTTACTAGAAGAAACCCTACCCCACAGTAACAGCCCCGCAGAAAATAAAAAATGCTATCGGGGGCGAAAAATTAATAAAATCTCATTTTATTCGTCGTAATGAAAAATATTGATGGGGTAATAGGTTCGACTTAAGATACTTCGTGTTCGGATCCTCAACACGGACAACCTCTCGCTGATGGATGGTTAAGCCCTACGAAATTATTCCAAACGGGGAATCACAAGGTTTTTATTGATGAATTAATCTTGGACCTGTACTGCTTCCGTACATCGTGAAAACCCACTCACAGCCTTGATCCGTGTTTAAAGCACTCGAAAGGTCGATCAGGTAAAACAGTTTTTAAAAAAATCGTTTCCTCCGTCGTTTGCGTATGTCTCATCACGCTGGTGAAACCGGGTGAAAAAATATTTTTTTTTTGTACGAGGTAGAATGTCAAAAGTACGTCGCGTGAAAAACTTTAGTTCCATCACGAATGCACATTAAGGGAGTAGGGAGGTCGTAGTTTAATACTTCAGCTATAAAAAAAAATAATACAATGTCTCACGCACCCCTCTCAACTTGTCTACGCTAATCCGCTGAAATTTTATTTGCAACGGGACTGATACTTCTTCGAATCCGCTATATGCTCCAGCCAGGGCCGCCTAGTGCTTCCACCCTCGTTTCGACACACACACCATGTGATCTGAACGACGGACACTGCAGGCTGGTGACGTACAAAGGTCACGGGGGCTTCAGTGGAATGCATGGCCCCTGCTGAATGCTACGCTATCAGAAGACCATGTGTCTGTCGTGTTCTCCAAGCGCTCAGAATATTACTATACGTATAACTGATGTAAAGTCCGTTTTAATCAATACTTATTTCTTTCAACTCTGCGACTATTGGCTGGCACATTTTTACTAGAAGGACCGCCTCACAGTGGCAATCCCGCAGAAAAAATTAATAAAAGGAAAAATCTGATTTTTTTCCTTGTGATGAAAAATGTTGAAGGAAATAGGGTCGACCTAAAAGACCCGTGTTCGAATGGTTTTTAACAAAAGTCCTACGAAATTAAAAACTATCCTGTTACGCGACGTTAGTTTAAAAATACTTATTACCGTTGTATCCTCAGTACATGACGCAAACTCTTTCCTAGGAAGTAACGCTACTCGATGCAGCCCCAGTTACATGCTTTTACAGGGTAAAGACTGTGCGCCAGAATGTTAAAAGTAGAATTCATACGTTTCCGTAAAAAAAACTTTAGTTCCAGCTTAAAGGAGTATGGTTCGATTCAGGAAGAATAGGATTTGACCTCGTGCATTAGAAAAGGGAACAAATCCGTCCCCGGTGTCCTTTGTTAGGTGGTAGTATTAGTATCCTTATACAAGCTCACTTCAAATTTTCTTATGACATTCTGGGGTTAAGTTTCAACATTTTTATTTTTTCCAAACGCGATAATGCGCAGTTTTCTGCGGAACGCGAGCGACTTCGACGCAAAGGGCGACCCGCACTAAACGATACGACCGTGCACTAGAAAACCATGAACGGACTTGTGTGAAACGTAATGTACAGAGCTTGACAACAGTAATATAGACTGGGATCCTCGCTCACTATACTATCATAACCCTCGAGAAATTATCAAATATGTATCCTCTGTAAAGTTCCGACCCCACAATCTTCTCAGTTCCATTCCCCGGTCGATGCTGTCAGGATCGCAAGGGATGTTTTACACATTCAAAGACTTTTTCCCTTTTTAATAAATCATACGATCAAAGTAAATAAATTGCAAGCATCATCGGATCTGATTCCGTATATCTGCTTACGGCGAAAATATCACAATATTCCATAACCCCCCCCCCCCACCCGAAACAGTATATGACTAGGTCGTTTAACTAAATTACGTGCATAAACGAAAATGTAAAGGGATATCTGTAAATTCGTACAACGGGATAGGTGAATATTTTCACAATTCTTTTGAAGGCAGAATAACTGTGACGAGAGAGAAAATATAAAAATGCAGTGGAATGGCTGTAAAAACAGCAGATTACAGCGCAAATACTATAAGATAGAAAAAACGACTATTAACAAGTGTCATATAAGGAGCGACCGATAAAAGTCACACCGTAGCGGAAGGAGTAATACAGGAAAAATCATGAAATACTATAAACAGTGAATCTGAAAACTCACTGTTTATAGTATTTCCGTGAAAAGTCACCTCCCAGAATCGAGATCTAGCTCTGTCGCCAGTTATTCCAGCGTACTCTCTTTTGAACACGTTTGAATAAGTGCATGTGAAGGTGGCTAGCTGCAGACACAAGCTTTTCGACAAAAGATAGAATGTTTCACTACAATCTAACACAGAGATGTCTGTTTAGTTATTTTTTCTTCCTATTTCTACACTAGTGTGGAAGTCTTAGAACAAGTGGTTCGGGTTAGCACACGTTTTGATATGTATCTTGTTTGGCAATCTGAAAGAACACTGTCTGTGGAACATTACCCCCCTGCAAGCTAGTACTAATTACTTCACGATTCTGAGGGACGAAGGTTGTAATCGTTGGCAGATATTTTTCAGAAATCTGTAATCAACCATAGGGTTCGGATATTTGATCCATAGTAAGACATGAACGTTGTTTACCTGCCATCAGCGACCCCTTCTACGGATCGTATGAGAGGTAATTGTTACGACAATTAGCTACGTGAAGTCGTGTTTATTTTTAAAAGCAAAGACACACTAATTACCGACTAGCTAGAGAACGATATATTAACCTGCTAAAGTTTGATTTTAACGATCAGATATATCATCACTTTTTTAGTTCATAATAATATCCCAACTTTTAAAGGAAATATTGTCTCGTTATAAGCGATTACATACAAAGAGATACACACTCTATACTTTAAAGCTATAGAGACAACGATCACTATCCATGGAACACATCTGTGAAATAACACCACATTTTTGTTTTTAACGTACGATTGAATCGTTCTACGATGCTGGCTTTGGTTTTCCATCCCTTTCTTTTACACCCACCCGATATAAAACATTCGACCCAACATAGCTTGCTGGCTGTGCGGGGTCTTGATACAGAGAACAATATTAACACTTCTAAGGCTGACCTTAAAATCCCCGTTAACTATACAAAAGAAATCACATTGACAATTGAAACCTAGAACAGTTCAACCGTACGCTAAAAACAAAAATGTGGTGATATTTCACAGATGTGTTCCATGGAGGTGCCATTGAGAGGGAAAGGGGGAAAGGTTTTTTTTTTAACAAGTGGAGGAATTATTAATAAAGGGGCGTGGCATATTACGTAATCATTATGTAATAATTACGTAACAGGCCACGCACCTTTATTAATTTTACAAATCCGTTCAACTCTTTTTGAATGTCTAATGCAGATCCTCAAATTGTAAATCAACTCACAACGTTGTATTTATTCCTCAGTAATTAAAACCCTTTCTATTAAAATTCCTTTGCCATTAAAAATCCTTTGCTATTCATTTTACCAAGACGTTAATTTACCCGCCGATCCGAGGGAAGGAGAGCGCTTAAACTATAAGTAAGGCTTAAAAGGTCAACCGGGGAGTCTGCAGGAGGAGGAAGGGCTTAAAATATAGGTCAACCATTGGGGCAAAATAAAGAAAAATCGGAAATTAGAGTTAAAATAAGGAGGTTTTTCCGAAAATAGTACTCTTCATTGTCAACAGATGGCACCAGGGTTTTTTTTTAATAAGGGGGGAGAAATTTTTAATAGGGGGAGTAATTTTTAATAGGAGGGGAAATCAAAAATCAAAGAATTAGAATTAAAATAAGGGTTTTTGGGGGAATTAGTGTTCCTCACAGGCACCAGATGGCGCCAGGGGTTTTTTTTTTCATAAGGGGGAGGAATATTTTAATAAAGGGGGAAATCAAAAATCGAAGAATTAGAATAAAAATAGGGGCTTTTTGGGATTTAGTACTCTTCATTGTCACCAGATGTCGCCACTAAAGGGTAGGATATTAATTACTAATAAAGAGGAGTGGCTGGTTACATAATGATTATGTAATGATTACGTCATGTTACATCATAGGGGAGGGGCGGAAGGGGGCGTGGCCTGTGACGTCATAGGGGGAAAGCAATGAGCAAAGGGGACTCGGTACGGTGGCCCCTTACTACTCACGATGTAGCTGTTACCTCTATTTTATACGTGGAGTACAGCGGTAAAACAGCTCTTTTGATATATTTATCGATTTTTTTCAAAATGGTATACAGTGAAAATGTTTTTAGGGCATGGAAAGTCATTCTATATCATGTCTTGATGGGAGATATTCCATCAAGACATGATTCGGACTGTAAATCCAAATCTAGTTGGCGCACGAATAGCTTTTAGCTCTGTTGTAGACGTGCAAAACAATGTTCAAACTGATATTTTCGTGAATTATTGAATATTTTCGAAATTCTATGCACCTAAACTATACTTTATGAATAGAATCTTATTATATAATACGTGTTGATGAAAATAAAAAAACATTTTGCCAATATGACTGCAAATTCAAAATTCAATACACATCATATAGCTTTTACCTATGTCATGTGCATAGAAAAAGCGCTAAAACTGCTATTTTCATATATAAATAGATGTTTTTCAAAATTCTATACACTGACAATATTTTTAAGGCATAGAGTATCATTCTATATCACGCCGTGATGGAAATAAATCATCCGATTGTCACTCTGATTATAAATTCAAAAGTTGTTGGCAAAGGAATAACTTTCAGCTCAGTTTTCCGCGTGCAAAACACCATAATGCTTTTTATTTATCAACTCGTATTGTATAATGAGATTCTCTGGCTAAAATGTAGTTTAGGTGCTTACAATTTCGAAAATAGTCATTAATTAACCAAAATATCAGTTTCAACGCTGTTTTGCACGCCGAAATCAGAGCTGAAAACTTTTCAATTTACAGTCAGAGTGACAATCGGATGATTTATTTCCATCAATGCGTGATATAGAAAGATATTCTATGCCTTAAAAATATTGTCTGTGTATAGAATTTTGAAAGACATCTATTTATATATGAAAAGAGTAGTTATAGCGCTTTTTTCACGAACACGACATAGGTAAAAGATATATGATGTGTATTAACTTTTGAATTTACAGTCATATTAGCAAAATGTTGTTTTATTTTCAACAACACGTATTATAAAATTAGATTCTATTCCTAAAGTATAGTTTAGGTGCATATAATTTCAAAAATATTCAATAATTCAGGAAAATGTCAGATTGAACAATGTTTTGCACGTCTACAACAAAGCTAAAAGCTATTCCTGCGCAACAAGATTTGAATTTACATTCCAAATGACAATCTGATGGAATATCTCCCATCAAGGCGTGATATAGAATGACTTTCTGTGCCTTAAAAATATTTTCACTGTATACCATTTTGAAAACAATCGACAAATAAAACAAAATAGCTGTTTTACCGCTGTACTCCACCTATAAAATAGAGGTAACAGTTTGCATCGTGTGTAATAATTTTTGATTTTACTATCCGATTGAAAACGTAATGCTTTATATTATTAACTCGTATTATATAATGAGATTCTCTGGCTAAATTATGGGTCAGGTGATTACAATTTCGAAAATATTCATTTATTCACCAAAATATCACAATCAACGCTCTTTCGCACGCGGAAAACAGAGCTGAGAGCTATTCCTGTGCCAAAACTTTTAAATTCACAGTCAGAGTGACAATGTGATGGTATATTTCCTATGAAGGCTTGCTGTAGAATGACACTCTATATGCCTTAAAAACACTATCAGTGTATAGAATTTTGATAAACATCTATTTATCTATGAAAATAATGGTTTTAGCGCTGTTCTCCAGGCACATCACATAGGCAAAAGCTATATGATGTGTAATAACTTTTGAATTTACTGTCAAATTGACAAAATGTTGCTTTATTTTCATGAATACGTGTTACATAACGAGATTATATTGCTAAGTATAGTTTAGTTGCATAGAATTTGGAAAATATTCAATAATTCAGGAAAATATCAGTTTGAACAATATTTTATACACCTTAAACAGAGCTAAAAGCTATTGCAGCGCCGACTTTTGATTTTATAGTCCGAGTGCCAATAAGATGTGATATAGAATGACTCTATATGCCTTAAAAACATTGTCAGTGTGTAGAATTTTGATAAACATCTATTTATGTAGGAAAATAGCAGTGTTAGCGCTGTTTTCCACGCATATCAGATAGCTAAATGCTTTAGCATCAGATAGCATCACACAACTAAAATAAGTTTTGAATTTACAGTCATATTGACAAAATCCTGTTTTATTTTCATCAACACCTATTATATAATGCGATTGTATTGCTAAAGTATAGATTAGGTATATAGAATTTCAAAAATATTCAATTATTCACGATAATATCAGTTTGAACTATGTTTTACACGCATAAAATAGAGCTAAAAGCTATTCCTGTGGCAACAACTTTTGAGTTTACAGCCGAGTGACAATCTGATGGTATATCTCGCGTCGAGGGGTGATATACAATGAATTTCTATGCCTTAAAACCATTTTCACTGTATAGCATTTTGAAAAATGATTTATGTATAAAAATAGCTATTCCAGCGCTCTTCTCCACGCACAACACACAGGAAAAAGCATTATGATGTGTAATAAGTTTTGAATTCACAGTCAAAGTGACAAAATGTTGCTTTATTTTCATCAACACGAATTATATATTGAGATTCTATTGCTAAAGTATTGTTTAGATGCTTAAATTTTTGGAAAAATACAGTTATTCACGAAAGTATCAGTTTGAACAATGTTCTGCACGTCTACAACAGAGCTAAAAGCTATTCCTGTGCCAACAAGATTTGAATTTACAGTCAGAATGACAATCTGATGGGATGTCTCACATCAAGGTGTGATATAAAATGACTTTCTACGCCTTAAAAACATTTTCACTGTATACCATTTTGAAAAAATATCGATAAATATATCAAAATAGCTGATTTATCGCTGTATTCCACCTATAAAACAGAGGTAACAGCTACATAGTCTGTAATAACTTTTGATTTTTCACTCAGATTCAAAACATAATGTTTTATATTCATCAACTCGTATTGTATAATGAGATTCTATGGCTAAAATATAGTTTAGGTGGTTATAATTTCGAAAATATTCAATTATTCACGAAAATATCAGTTTGAAGAATATTTTTTACGCCTAAAACAGAGCTAAGAGCTATTCCTGCGCCAACAAGATTTGAATTTACAGTCCGAATGACAATCTGATGGTATATCTCCTATCAAGGCGTGATATAGAATGACTTTCTACGCCTTAGAAACATTTTCACTGTATACCATTTTGAAAAAATATCGATAAATATATCAAAATAGCTGATTTATCGCTGTATACCACCTATAAAACAGAGGTAACAGCTACATCTTGTGTAATAACTTTTGATTTTACTGTCAGATTGAAAACATAATGCTTTTTATTTTTCAACTCTCTGGCTAAAGTATGGTTCAGGTGATTACAATTTCGAAATTATTCATTTATTCACCAATATATCAGTTTCAACGCTGTTTTGCACGCGGAAAACAGAGCTGAAAGGTATTCTTGTGCCTAAACTTTTAAATTTACAGTCAGAGTGACAATGTGATGGTATATTTCCTATCAAGGCTTGATATAGAATGACACTCTATATGCCTTAAGAACATTGTCATCTATTTATTATGAAAATAGCAGCTTAGCTAAATCATCAAAACCTTCTCCTACTATAGTGTGCGTCAACTCAGTGTTCTGAGAATATTCATGCTCTAATGGTAATCTATAATTCTCAACTTCAACAGCATCTGGCCATATTGCTTTCCAGCAGGCATTGAGCGTTGAATGTTTAATCTGGGTCAGTCCAACATGCTTAACACAATCTAAGATTGTAAATTTCTTCCAAGCATCCGGAAGAGTAAAAGATCCATCATTCTCCATTTGTTCTAAAATATACCTGAAGGGTTGCTTGATATACAGTGCCTTGAAAGTCGAAATTATCCCTTGATCTAACGGCTGTAATAAGGAAGTTGTATTCTTTGGTAAAAAAAACAATTTGTACATTTTCATGTTGTAAACTTTGAGGATGACCTGGTGCATTATCAATTAATAGAAGGGCCTTAAAAGGCAATTCTCTTTGACTTAAATAACTTTTGACATCTGGGACAAACAAATTATGAAACCATTCATTGAAAACCATGGCAGTGACCAATACTTTCTTATTATAGCCATCCAATAAACGGGAAGGTTTTTCATGTTTATTCCTTTAAATGGGCGTGTAGTTTTCGATTTGTTAATAACAAATATTTAATATGATCGCCTGAAGCGTTGCTACAGAAAAGAACTGTTATACGACTTTTCGTTGCCTTATGACCACTAGCTTTTTTTGTGAGCTTTAGCCAAATAGGTTCTTTCTGGCATTTTTTTCCAGAATAACCCGGACTCGTCAGCATTGAAGGCATGGTCAGGTGTGTAGGAGCTGGCGGCAATCATTTCAGCAAATTTTGCTGGATATTGTTGTGCTGCATCCGAATCAGCAGATGCTCTTTCACCTTTCAATCTTAGATTATGTAAAGAATGTCTTTGTTTAAATCTCTCGAACGAACTATGGCTTGCGGAAAAAGATACCTTCTTTTCATCTGGCGAAATCGACCGTAACTGATTCTTAAGTGCTTCATAAATCTTTAAAGCCTTATTTGTAATGGCACTGGTATCAATGGGAACCAGCTTTTGAGTTTGGTCTTCTAACTAATGCCTTTTCCATATTTTCCATTGTAACATCTCTTAATATGAAATTATTTTCATACTCGTCCAAGATCCAGCTAATGCACTTTTTCTAATGGAGTCTTCATTTTTTCTTATTGTCCTTATTGTGGCTTCATTCAAGGAGTAAAAATTAGCAACATCTGTTACTCTATCTCTATTACGAAGACGATCTAATATTTTAATTTTTGTTTCTAAAGAAATAATTTTTCTTTTTATTTGATTTTTTTTTTTTAATCTTTTGGCATTATAGAATTTTGCTGCTAAAAATGAAAAAAATTTGCTGCTAAAATGATACTGCACCACATGAACCAGATAGCTTTATTATTGTGAAATACTACGGGGATTCCCCGTGTTGTAAAATATAGGGGAATACCCGTCCCCGTTGTTGCCAGTGTTCCCAAAGGAATGAGATTAAAAAATGACTTGAAATATATATGCAGCCGAATATACATTTTTGCCTGTTTTTTGAAATCCGTTATTTTATCAACCGTGTAAAACCGAAATCGTGTAAAACAAGTACCGTGTAAATCGGGGGATAAGTGTATTCACCAAAATATCAGATTGATTGCTCTTTTACACGCTTTAAACAAAGGTAAAAGCTATTCCTTTGCGAACAACTATTGAATTTACAGTCAGAGTGACAATCTGATTGTATATCTCCCATTAAGGTGTGATGTAGAATGACTTTCTATGCTTAAAAATATTTTCACTGTATAGTTTCTGAAAAAAAATCGATTTATGTATGAAAATAACCGTTTTAGCGCTTTTTTCCACGCACATTAGATATAGGTAAAAGCTAGTCATGTTTAATGACTTTTGAATTTATAATCAAATTGACAACATAATGAGTTATATTCATCAAATCGTATTATATAATGAGATTTTATGGTTAAAGTATAATTTAGGTGCTTACAATTTAGTAAAATATTCATTTATTCACCAAAGTATCAGTTTGAACGCTGTTTTCAACATGAAAAACAGAGCTGAAAGTTATTCCTGTGACAACAACTTGATAAGAATCACGTTCTATACCTTAAAAATATTGTCATTGTACAGAATTTTGAAGAAAATCGGTTTATGTATAAAAATAACTGTTTTAGCGCTGTTTTCCACGCGCCTCACATATGTAAAAGCTCTGTAATGTGTGATATCTTTTGAGTTTACAGTCATATTGAGAAAATGTGGTTTAATTTTCATCAACTCGTATTATATAAGGATAATCTATGGCTAAATTACAGTTTAGGTGCATAGAATTTCGAAATTATCAAATTATTCACAAAAATATTAGTTTGAAAACCATTCCTATGCCAACAACTTTTGAATTTACAGTCACAGTGACGATCTCATGGTTTATTAACCATCAACGTGTGATAGAGAATGGCTTTCTATGAGTTGAAATCATTTTTACTCCATAGAATTTTGAAAAAAATCGATTTATATATGAAAATAACTATTTTATTTCTGTTTCTCACCTATAAAACACAGATAAAAGCTATATCGTATGTAATAACTTTTGAATTTAAAGTGAGATTGACAACCTAATTTTTATATTCATTAACTTGCATTATATAATGAGAATCTATGGTAAAGTACCGTTAAGGTGCATACAATTTCGATACTACAGAATTATTCACTGACATATCCGTTTGAACGCTGTTTTACACCTCTGAAACGGATCACAAAGCTGTTGCTGTGCGAACAACTTTTGAATTTACAGAGTCCGATTTATATCTCAAAATAGCTGTTTTACAGCTGTTTACCACCTATAAAACACAAGTAACTGCTACATCGTGTCTAATAAATTTTGATTTTACACTCAGATTATATTCATGAACTGGTATTATATAATGAGATTCTATGGCTAAAGTATGCCTACAATTTCGAAAACATTCACTTATTCACCAAATTGACATATCCAATTCACCAATGGACATATCCGTTTGAACGCTGTGTTGCACGTCTAAAATAAGAGCTAAAAGCTATTCCTGTGCCAACAACATTTGAATTAACAGTCAGTGTGACAATCTGATGGTATATTTCCTATCAAGAGGTGATATAGAATGACTTTCTATGCCTTAAAAACATTTTCACTGTATAGCATTTTGAAAAAAAAAATCGATTTATGTATCAAAATAGCTTGTTTTACCGCTGTTTTCCACCTATGAAACACAGGTAACAGTTATATCATGTGTAATATCTTTTGAATTTACAGTCAGATTGACAACCTAATGCTTCATAATCATCAACTCGTATTATACAAGGTGATTCAAAACTTATCGTTCAAATTTCGTGGGAGGTAGGGAATACGTCAGGAAACCGATTTCACATGGGAAAGTATGTCCGCAAGCGTCATCTACATGAACAAAATGGACAAGTAAAGCGAACACAAGGAAACAGTACAGTTAAGTGGTAACGAATGTTACATTTATTCCAACAAGGTACAGGTTCACAGTAGGTTGCGATGATTGCGATGATGATTCGCGCAGATTGCGATGCACACGTGCAAACATTTGATACTGCGGTATTCTTCTGTTGGGGTATCGGTCTTCGTAAACTTGCCTAGCTCGGCGGCCGCTTTCGCCAGCTGCCTCATATGCGAGATGCATATCCGTTAGCTCTTGAGGCGTAAAACGATTCATCTTATCACTAGTAAGTCAGCTCGGTACACTGATGATAGCGGGAGTCGTCGGGCGAGCTCTACACTGGTTGGGTACACACAGCGCCCTCTACATACGCATCCGAACATTTGCGGACATACTTTCCTATGTGAAATCGTTTTCCTGACGTATTCCCTACCTCTCCACGAAATTTGAACGATAAGTTTTGAATCACCCTGTATAATGAGATTCTATGGCTAAAGTGTAATTCAGCTGCATTAAATTTCGAAACTATAGAATTATACAGGAAAATATTAGTTTGAATGCTGTTTTACACGCTTAAAACAGAGAAAAGAGCAATTTCTGTGCAAACAACTTTTCAATTTTTAGTCAGAGTGAAAATCTGATGCTATATTTCCTATCAAGGCATGATATGGAATGACTTTGTATGCCTTAAAAACATTTTCACTTACAGCATTTTGAAAAAAGTCGATTTATATATCAAATTAGCTGTTTTACCTCTGTTTTCCACCTATACAGTCACACTGAAAACATATCACCTCAACTCGTATTGTATAATGAGATTCTATGGCTAAAGTATAGTTAGGTGCTTACATTTTCGAATATATTGAATTATTCGCGAAAATATTAGTTAGAACAATGTTTTACACGCCTACAACAGAGTTAAGAGCTATTCATGTGCCAACAACTTTTGAATTTACACTCAAAGTGACAATCTGATTTGGAAAAAAATCGTTTTATGTATCAAAATAACTGTTTTACCGCTGTTTTCCACCTATAAAACACAGGTAACAGCTGCATCGTGTGTAATAACTTTTGATTTTTCAGTCAAATTGACAACATAACATTTATATTCATCAACTCGTATCATGTAATCAGATTCTCTGGGTAAAGCATAGTTTCGCCAGCTATTTTCGCCAGGAAATTGCTTACAATCTCGAAAATATTAACTAATTCTCCAAAATATCACTTTGACATCTCTTTTGCACGCCTATACAGAGTTAAAAGCTATTCCTCTGCCAACAATTTGTCAATTTACAGTCCGATTTGTTTATTTCATATCGAGACATAACGTAGAATGACTTTCAATGCCTTCAAAACATTTTCACTGTTAGCATTTTGAAACAAATCGATTTATGCATCAAAATAGCTGATTTTAATGCTGTTTTTTTTAATTATAAAACACAGGTAACAGCTATATCGTGTGTAAGAACTGTTGAATTTACAGTCAGATTGACAATTCGCTCGTATGATATAATGGGAATCTCTGGCTAAAGTATAGTTTAGGTGCATACAATTTCGAAAATATCGAATAATTCACAAAAATAGCAGTTTGAACGCTATTTTACACGCCTCATCGTAGCTAAAAAGATATTCCTGTGCCAGCAACTTTTCAATTTACAGTCTGAGTAATTGAAAATTATTCAGACTGTATAATTTCCTATCAAGGCGTGATATAAAATGATTTTCTATGCCTTAAAAACATTTTTACTGTATAGCATTTTGAAAAAAAAAACGATTTATGCATCAAAATAGCTGTTTTCCCGCTGTTTTCCACCTATAAAACACACGTAAAAGTTATATCATGTGAATAACTTTTGAATTTACAGTGAGATTGACAACATAATGCTTTATATTCATCAACTCCTATTAGATAGTGAGAATCTATGGCTAAAGTACAGTTTAGCTGCGTACAATTTCGAGAACATCGAATTATTGACGAAAATATCACTTTGAATGCTGTTTTACACGCTTAAAAGAGATCTAAGATCTATTCCTATGCAAAACAAGATTTGAATTTCAGAGTGTTAATCAGATTGTTTATTTCCCATCAAGGCATGATATAAAATGACTTTCTATTAATATTGTTAGTGCACAGAATTTTGAAAAAAATTGATTTATGCATCAAAATAGCTGTTTTACCGTTGTTTTCCACGTATAAAACACAGGTAACAGCTATGTCGAGTGCAATAACTTTTGATTTCACAGTCAGATTGACAACCTAATGCTTTATATTCATTAACTCGTATTATGTAATGAGATTCTACGGCTAAAGTATACTTTAAGTGCATACAATATTGAGAATATTCAACCATTTACGAAAATATCAGTATGAACGCTATTTTGCACGTCTTAAAACAGAGCTAAAAGTGTATTCCTGCGCCAACAACTTTTGAACTTGCAGACAGAATGACAGCCGAATGAAATATTTCAAATAAGTCGTGATATAGAATAACACTCTATGCCTTAAAATCATTTTCACTGTATAGAATTTTCAAAAAAATCGATTCATGTACCACACAGGTAACAGCTATATCATGTGTTATAACTTTTGAATTTACCATCAGATTCACCACCTGATGCTTCATATTCTTCAACTCGTATTATATATTGAGATTCTATGGCTAAAGTATAGTGCAGTTCGATACAATTTCGAAAATATTCAATTATTCACCAATATATTAATTTGAACGCTGTTTTGCACACCTAAAAGAGATCTAAAAGCTATTCCTGCGCCAGCAACTGATGAATTTACAGGCAGAGTGATAATTGGATGATTTATTTCAATTAAGGCATTATATAGAAAAACACTCTATGCTTTAAAAACATTGTCAGTGTATAGAATTTTGAAAAAAATCTATTCTGTATGAAATTAGCTGTTTTAGCGCTGTTTTCCACGCATATCACATAGGTAAAAGCTGTATGATGTGTAATAACTTTTGAATTTACAGTCATATCGACAAAGTGTTGTTTCATTTTCAACACGTATTATATACTGAGATTCTACTGCTGAAGTATAGTTTAGATGCATAGAATTTTGAAAATATTCAATTATTCACGAAAATATCAGTTTGAACAATGTTTTACACGACTAAAACAGAGCTGAAAACTTCCTGGGCCAACAATTTTGAATTTACAGTCCGAGTGATAATCTGATGGTATATTTCCAATCAAGGCGTGATATAGAATCATTTTCTATGCCTTAGAAACATTTTCAGTGTGTAGCATTTTGATGAAAAATCGATTTATGTATTAAAATAGCTGTTTTCCGCAGTTTTCCACCTGTAAAACACAGGTAAAAGCTATATCGTGGGTAATAAATTTTGAATTTACAGTCAGATTCACAAACAAATATTTTATTTTCATGAACTCGTATTATGTTAAAGCGATTCTATGGCTAAAGCACTGATTAGGTGCATGCAATTTCGAAAATATCGAATTATACAAGAAAATATCAGTTTGAACTGTGTTTTACAATCCTAAAGCAAAACAAAGAGCTGTTGCTGTAACAACAGCTTTTGAATTTACAGTCAGAGTAACAATCTGATGGTATATTTCCAATCAAGGGGTGATATAGAATGACGCCTTGATTGGAAATATGATTATTGGAATTATGATTTCTTGATGACTTTATAGCATTTCGAAAAAAAAATCGATTTCTATATCAAAATAGCTATATTATATCAATATACCTAAATTATTTCATTTGTGATATTCTGTCTTTTGTGGAAATATGATTTTTGATTTTCCGATGATATTTTTAAATTCCATTTTTTTCAATAATTTACTAATTTATTAAGAGTGTTTTGTATTTTTGAGTTTATTATATTAAGTTCTGTGTGAATGGTCCAGAAGATAAGGTCATCTGCATATGTAGTCTATGAAATATATGAATATTTCTGAGGGAAAAATTTCTGAGATGTCATTTAGATATTAAAGAATATTAGAGGAAGTATGTCTCCTTGAATTATTCCATTTTTAAGTTCATATTTATTTGAGACGTTATTTGCAATTTTAATTCTCTAAAGTTTTTATTTTGTATTATATGAGAGAAAAAGTGATACATTTTGCCATAAATTTTAAATTTTCTAATTTCAGCTAATAATTTTTGGTGTGAGATTGTATCAAAAGCCTTTTCAAAATCTAGTACAACTGCAACAAGGAAAATACCATTTTAATTGCAAATTCAGTGTCTGAGATAAGATTCAATAATAGATCCTTAGTGGAGCGTCCTAGTCTAAAACCAAAGAAGTTAAAATCAAATAAGTTATGGTTTTCAAAATGCCAGTTAAGTCTATTAAAGACTAACTTTTCAAACAGTTTGAGCATGTTTAAGCTAAGACAAATGGGTCGATACGATTTTAGATCATCAGCAGGTTTATGTTCATTTTTGGTGAATATCATAAAATTGTCTAGCCATGATTCAGGGTAGCATTTTTGAGACCAAAACGTATTGAAGATTTCTAAAAGTTTAGTTAACCATTTATGTGTTAAATTCTTAAGCAGTTTATTAATAATTTCGTCAGGGCCTGGTGTGATATTTTGTTTGAGAGTTTTTATGACAATTTTCAATTCGTGAAATGTAAAGGGAAGGTTCAAATAATTAGTTGAATTACAATGAAAAAATTTGTGAAAGATATTTGAATTTTTAACAATTTTATCTATTTTATTGTCATGTTTGAATTCTGAATTAATGTAAAATTGTGCTGTCTTATGTTGTTTCTTTTAATGTTTTATTTTTCTTAATTGCATATGTTTGAAGTAGATTGTTTGGGGTAGTATTAGTGTATAATTTTTTTTATAAATTTTCCAGAGTTTTGTTGTGGTTGTATGAGAATCTATATCTAAGACTAAGATTAATATTTAAAAATTCTGTTAATTCTATATAACCACATTTATCATTTATTAATTCCTTATTTTGAATGTCTTGTTTGAAGTTCTTCCAATTTATTATTTATATATTAAGTTTTGTGCTTTTATAATTTTTAAAATAAATAAAGATAGGTAAATGATCACTATCATAATTGTCTTCTAATATGTGCCATTGTATTTCTTTTACGATTTTATTAGAGCAAATGGATAAATCAATTACAGTGTTTTGTGTTTATTATTTGAAATTATTAAATTATTATTTTCATTGAATTTTACCAAGGTGGGTGCTTTTGTGTTCATTTCTGTATGAGAACCACATTCTATTATGTGTGTTTAAATCACCACATATTATTATTTCATCATTTAAGTTTTCAATTAGTTTTAAATATTGATTATATTTTATGCATACTCCAGCATTGTAGATATTCATGATATAAGTAGTTATATTAATTTTAGTTTGTATTATAATGACTTCTAATTTATTATGTACTATGTCTATATTTATTCTGTTTTGAGGTAGGTTTCTATGTATATAAGTTAATATTCCCCTGGTATTTTCACTATTTTTTTATTTATGTGCTATGAAATTACTAAATTTTGGTACCTTGTTTGTTTGAGATTCCTGTAGACACATAATTTGAATATTTTTGATTTCATTAGGTGATTGAGATAATGTTTCTTATTTAATATACTTCTACAGTTCCATTGTGGAATTATCGCTCTATTGTCCATGGACTGCAATGTAGATATGATAGTAGAATGTCTTTAAGTTTAATTCCGGTCCACTAGGAAGTAAGTAGTCTAAACGTTTGATTAGTAGTCCGATAATTTGGCCTTTAGAATCCATATTCTTTGTCGAATTATCAGTAGTTTCGGTTCGACTTGAAGTTGAAGCTTTTGCATTAATAGATTTTTTTGAAATGTTTTTTATTTGAATTATTTGCTCCTGAAAATTTTTTTTTAATCATACAAGCATAGCCTATGCCTTTCTTTTGTTGAGTTTCAGAAATGTCCTTTAGCGGAAAGTCATTTGAAGTAGATGGTATTGCAAGATAGTTTTCTGTCAGGTCCGTTTGGAATTTATCGACGAAGCTCTCTCTATGGTCCTCATAAGCATGAGTTTGAATCCTAGTGTAATCTGCAGATTTTTCCTCAGTTTGATCGTCATTGGGGACAAAAGTTTCAGTATTTCTAAAGACTTTAAGACCATTTATCTTAATTTTTGCTTTAATAAAAGCTTCTTTGCTTTGAAGTTAATTCCTTGAGCTAACTGAATTTTTGCTTTAATAAATGCTTCTTTGCTTGGAAGTTAATTTCTTGAGCTAACTGAATTTCTCTTGCTTTACATCCGAATGACACAACCAGCCCAGGTCGCTGGATGCGATCCTGCACAGTTTGGGCCTCTAAGAGTCTTGGAAGTACACTGTCTTTGGTTTGTGTTTACCACCACAGCGTTTACAAGTTTGTCGCCCTTTGCAAATTGAAACTGCATGTCTGAAATTATAACAGCGTATACATAGGTTTGGGGGTATAGTGTAACTTTTGACATTATGTCTCTTAAAGTTAGTATACACATTAAGAGGCAAGTTCTCGCCCTCAAATTTAAGAACTACTTTATGTGTTCTTGCGCCGTTAGAATCTTTTCTAGAAATAGCTTGTTTGTCAAAATGAATCATTCGGCGAAGACAATACCTTGTGGTCGGATAAAATATCAAGTAACTCATCATCATTCATGTTAACAGGTACACCAATCATTGTTCCTAACGAAGATTTCATGAATTTGGGAAATTCAGTTTTTGTTGGTACAGATAATAAGTCATTGATTTCAAGAATTTTTCTTTGTTGAGTTCAGTTTTTAGGAAACAAAAACAGACGTCTAAACGAGATAAATTTTCCAGTGATATGCTCTCCCAATAAACCATAAAAAATGAAGTTACTTTTCGAATATCAACAGAACTTATGTCATCTTTAATTCCTGTAATCACTAATGCTAAGTAAATCTGTAAATTTGTGTTATTGAACGTTGTGTTTTAGTGTGTTAGTCTACTATTTATTACCTTTTTCATTTTCAGAAATGTTATTTATTTTGTTATTTACTGTGATATTACTGAGGTTATTATTTTCTTCTATAATGTTTTTATCGTTACTGATATGGCTTTCATTTATAGGTATTTTATTTTTGTCAGAATTTACCTGAAAGTTTTCCTTTTCTGGTTTTTCTTGATCAGTAGTAGAAATGTTCTTTGGTTGTGAGTTGTCTTCTATTGACTTTGTTGGTGACACTACAGAGTCAGTCGGAACAATCCAGTCCTCCTCTAAAATGGAAATTTCTTTTGGTTCTTTATCACGGTTCTTTGTATGCTGATACATTTTGGACTTTCTAACTCTTATTTTCATATTAATCGGTGAAGATTTCTTTTTCCTCATTCAGTTGGTCATTTTATAATTTTCATTCCGTGCAAAATTGCTTAATATACTTTACTTACTTCAAAAATGCTTTACAACTATAGAAATTGAAGACTTAATCACTTTAAAGTAAAATTAAAGATAAAAACTGACTTTAATTACTTTACTATCAAATTAGACACACAGCACATTTCAAAATCAACCGCCACCAACTGTGGTTAACGGACTTTTTTCAAGTTCGAACGTTCAACCCAAAAATCCAAACTACCGTTAAGGTGAGCAAAGAATTACATCACACGGTTAGACAGTCTTAAGTCTAACTGAATTAGCTTAGTACCATTTAAGACATTTAGTAATCAGTTCCACAGCTCATTTTGAATGTGAATTGCTCGCATCATATTCGCTGATTATTTATCATCGACAAATAAAAATATTTTGATCAAAAGAAAAATATAAAAATTTACGAATTAGAAAAAAGCGCAAACGACTTACAACTTCAGTGTTGTCAGATCCCTCCATGATATAGCTCTTACCTGTGTTTTACATATTGAAAACTGCGGTAAAACAGCTATTTTGATATATAAATGGATGTTTTTCAAACTTCTATACAGGATAATGTTTTTAAGGCATAGAAAGTCATTCTATATCACGCCTTGATGGGAAATAAACAATGACTGAATAAATCTGACTGTAAATTCAAATGTTGTGGGCACAGGTATAGCTTTTAGCTCTGTTTTAGGCGTATAAAACAGCGATATTCGATATTTTCGAAATTGTATTCACCTAAACTGTACTTTATCCATAGATTCTCTTTGCATAATACAAGTTGATGAATATAAAACACTTGGTTGTCAATCTGACTGTAAATTCAAACGTTTATTACACAACATATATCTGTTACGTGTATTTTATAGTTGGAAAACAGTGGTAAAACAGTTATTTTGATACATAAAACGTTTATTTTCAAAATGCTAATGAGTGAAAATGTTTTTAAGGCATACAAAGTCATTCTATATCACGCCTTGATAGGAAATATACCTTCAGATTCTGACTCTGTCTGGAAATTCAAAAGTTATTGTCACAGGAATAGCTTTTAGCTCTGTTTTAGGCAAGCAAAACAGCGTTCAAAGTATTATATTGGTGAATAATTGAATATTTTCGAATTTGTACCAAATTGAACTATGCTTTAGCCATAGAATCTCATTATGTAATACGAGTTGAGGAATAAGAAGCGTTAGGTTGTGAATCTGACGGTAAATTCAAAAGTTATTACAAATGACATATCTTTTACCTGTGTTTTATTGGTGGAAAACAGCGGTAAAACAGCTATTTTCATATACAAATCGATTTTTTTGTAAATGCTGTAAAGTGAAAATATTTTTAAGGCATTCTATATCACGCCTTGATGGGAAATATACCATCTGTTTGTTATTCGCACAGGAATAGCTTTAATCTGCTTTAGGTGTGTAAAACAGCGTTCAGACTGATATTTTCGTGAATAATTCGCTATTTTCGAAATTGTATGCCTCTAAACTATACTTTAGAAATAGAATCTCATTATATAACACGAATTGTTGAATATAAAGAATTATGTTGTCAATCCCACTGTGAATTCAAATGTTATTACCCACGATATAGCTTTTACCTGTGTTTTATAGGTGGAAAACAGCGGTAAACCAGCACGTTTCACAAAAAGAATCGATATTTTTTTCAAAATTCAATGAAGTTATAACGATTTCAACGCATAGAACATCATTCTCTATCATGCCATGATGGAAATAAACCATCAGATTGTCACTCTGACTGTAAATTTAAAAGTTTTTGGCACACAAATATCCCTTTGCTCTGTTCTAAGCGGGTAAAGCAGCTTTCAAACTAATATTTTCGTGTATAATTCGATATTTTGGAATTGACAACTAGTGGTTTGTATTCATCAACTCGTATTATGTAATGAGATTCTATGGCTAAAGTATAGTTCAGTTGGATACAATTTCGAAAATATTCAATTATTCACCAATATATCAGTTTGTTTTGCACGCGTAAAACAGCTGAAAGCTATTCCGGTGCCAACAACTTTTGAATTTACAGTCAGAGTAACAATCTGATGGTATATTTCCTATCAAGGCGCGATATAGAATGACTTTCTATGCCTTAATAATATTCTCACTGTATAGAATTTTGAAAAACATCTATTTATGAATGAAAATAGCGGTTTTAGCGCTGTTCTCCAGCACATCACACAGGTAAAAGCTATATAATGTGTAATATCTATTGAATTTACAGTAAAAGTCACAAAATATTGCTTTATTTTCATCGACACGTGTTATATAATGAGATTCTATTGCTAGAGTATAGTTTAGATGCATAGAATTTCGAAAATATTGAATTATTCACGAAAATATCAGCTATTATTTCACACTCCTAAAACAGAGCTAAAAGCTCTTCCTGTGCCAACAACTTTTGAATTTACAGTCCGAGTGACAATCTGATGGTATGATATAGAATCACACTCTATGTATTAAAAACATTATACACTGTATAGCATTTTGAAAAAAATCGATTAATATACCAAAATAGCTGTTTTACCGCTGTTTTTCACCTATAAAAGATACGTAACAGCTACATCGCGTGTATAGCTTTTGATTTCACACTCAGAGTGGAACATAATGCTTAATATTCATCAATTCCTATTATGTAATGAGATTCTATGGCTAAAGCAAAGTTTATTTGGATACGATTACGAAAATATTCAGTTATTCACCAAAAAATCAGTTTGAATGCTGTTTTACATGCCTAAAACAAAGGTAAAAGCTATTCCTTTGCCAGCAACTTTTGAATTTACAGTCAAAGTAACATTTGGATGATTTATTTCCATCAAAGCGTGATATAGAATGACATTCTATGCCTCAAAAACATTGTCACTGTATAGAATTTTGAAAAAAAATTCGATTATTATATAAAAATAGCTGTATTACCGCTGTTTTCCACCTATAAAACACAGTAAGTGATATTTAGTGTGAAATAACTTTTGAGTTTACAGTCATATTGACAAAATGTTGTTTTATTTTCATCAACTCGTATTATATAATGAAATTCTATGGCTAAAGTGTAGTTTAGGTGCAAAGAATTTCGAAAATATTCAATTATTCACGAAAATATCAGTTTGAAAGCTGTTTTACACTTCTAAAACAGAGCAAAGAACTATTCCTATGCCAACAACTTTTGAATTTACAGTCACAGTGACGATCTCATGGTTTATTAACCATCAACGTGTGATAGAGAATGACTTTCTATGAGTTGAAATCGTTTTTACTCCATAGAATTTTGAAAAAAATCGATTTATATATGAAAATAACTATTTTATTTCTCTTTTTCACCTATAAAACACAGGTAAAAGCTATATCGTATGTAATAACTTTTGAATTTAAAGTGAGATTGACAACCTAATTTTTATATTCATTAACTTGTATTATATAATTCACTTATTCAGCATTCACTTATTCAGCAAATATCAGTTTGAACGCTGTTTTGCACGTCTAAAATAGAGCTAAAACCTATTCCTGTGCCAACAACTTTTGAATTAACAGTCAGTGTGACAATCTGATGGATATAGGAAAGTATGTCCGCAAACGTCATATAGATGAACAAAATGGACAAGTAAAGCGAACACAAGGAAACAGTAAAGTGGTAACGAATGTTACTTTTATTCCAACAAGGTAAAGTACAGGTTCACAGTAGGTTGCGATGATTGCGATGATGATTCGCGCAGATTGCGATGCACACGTGCAAACATTTGATACTGCGGTATTCTTCTGTTGGGGTATCGTTCTTCGTAAACTTGCCTAGCTCGGCGGCCGCTTTCGCCAGCTGCCTCATATGCGAGATGCATATCCGTTAGCTCTTGATGCGTAAAACGATTCATCTTATCACTAGTAAGTCAGCTCGGTACACTGATGATAGCGGGAGTCGTCGGGCGAGCTCTAGACTGGTTGGCTACACACAGCGCCCTCTACATACGCATGCGAACATTTGCGGACATACTTTCCTATGTGAAATCGTTTTCCTGACGTATTCCCTACCTCTCCACGAAATTTGAACGATAAGTTTTGAATCACCCTGTATAATGAGATTCTATGGCTAAAGTGTAATTCAGCTGCATTAAATTTCGAAACTATAGAATTATACAGGAACGCTGTTTTACACGCTTAAAACAGAGAAAAGAGCAATTTCTGTGCCAACAAAAATTTTTTCAATTTTTAGTCAGAGTGACAATCTGATGGTACATTTCCTATCAAGGCATGATATGGAATGACTTTGTATGCCTTAAAAACATTTTCACTTAGAGCATTTTGAAAAAAGTCGATTTATATATCAAACTAGCTGTTTTACCTCTGTTTTCCACCTACAAAACACAGCTATCAGTTACATCGTGTGTAATAAGTTTTGATTTTACAGTCACACTGAAAACATATCACTTTATATTCGTCAACTACTACTGTATAATGAGATTCTATGGCTGAAGTATTGTTAGGTGCTATATTTTCGAATATATTGAATTATTCGCGAAAATATTAGTTAGAACAATGTTTTACACGCCTACAACAGAGTTAAGAGCTATTCCTGTGCCAACAACTTTTGAATTTACACTCAAAGTGACACTCTGATTTCCGGTCAAGACGTGATGTAGAATGACATTCTATGCCTTGAAAACATTTTGACTATAGAGCATTTGGAAAAAAATCGATTTATGTATCAAAATAACTTTTTTACCGCTATTTTCCACCTATAAAACATAGGTAACAGCTGCATCGTGTGTAATAACTTTTGATTTTACAGTCAAATTGAAAACATAACGCTTTATATTCATCAACTCGTATCATGTAATGAGATTCTCTGGCTGAAGTATAGTTTAGGTGCTTAAAATCTCAAAAATATTAACTAATTCTCCAATATATCACTTTGACAGCTTTTTTGCACGCCTTACAGAGTTAAAAGCTATTCCTGTGCCAACAATTTCTCAATTTACAGTCCGATTTGTTTATTTCCTATCGAGACGTAACGTAGAATGACTTTCAATGCCTTCAAAACATTTTCGCTGTTTAGCATTTTGAAACAAATCGATTTATGCATCAAAATAGCTGTTTTTACCGCTGTTTTTTACCTATAAAACACAGGTAACCAGCTACATCTTGTGTAATGACTATTGATTTTAAACTCAGATGGACAACATAATGCTTAATATTCATCAACTCGTATTATATATAATGTGATTCTATGGCTAAAGTATAGTTTAGATGCTTAGAATTTAGAAGGTATTAAATTATTCACGAAAATATCAATTTGAACAATGTATTAATGAATGTATCAATGTATTAAGTATCAATGTATTAATTGAATAATATTTATCAACTCTTACTATATTATGAGATTCCATGGCTAAAGTATAGTAAAACTATTCCTGCGACAACAGCTTTTGACTTGTATTATGCAATGAGGTTTTATTGATAAAGTATAGCTTAGGTGTTTACAATTTCAAAAATATTCATTTGTTCATCAAAATACCAGTTTGAACGCTTAAAACAGAACTTGAATTTACAGTCCGAGTGAAAATCTGATGGTATATCTCATATCAAGGCGTGAAATAGAATGACTTTCTATTCCTTGAAAACATTTTTACTGTGTAGAATTTTGAAAAAAATGGATTTATATATCAAAAGAAATATTTCCCGCTGTTTTCGACCTATAAAACACAGGTAACATCTGCATCGTGTGTAATAAGTTCTGATTTTACACTCAGATTCACAACATACTGCTTAATATTCATCAACTCGTATTATATAATGAGATTTCATGGCTAAAGAGTATAGTTTTAGTGCTTAGAATTTTAAAAATATTCATTTGTTCACCAAAATATCAGTTTGAAGGCTATTTTGCACGCGTAAAACAGAGCTGAAATGTACTCTTGTGCCAAACAACCTTTGAATTTATAGTCAGAGTGACAATATGATGGTATATTTCCTACCAAGGCATGATATTGAATGACTTTCTATGCCTTGAAATATTTTTACTGTATAGCACTTTGAAAAACATCTATTTATGTCTGAAAATAGCGGTTTCAGCGCTGTTCTCCACGTTCCAAGTTATATGAAATACAGGGTGAATCTGAAAAAGTGGGCAAAACTTTAAGGGGTGGTAGAACGCAGCTATACGAGCAGTATTCGTCATAATGTATGGTCGGAACGCAAGCGGTGAGAAGTTAAAAGGTAGTTTTCCACTGTCACATTAAAAGATTGAACACAAGAAGGAGAGGAGATACTTCAGAAAACATTTTATTAACAGGAATGTAATTGAGGTAACAAGGTACACAAAGTGCATATCCGCCATTTCGTGGTTAGTATAACCAGCCATCCTCTCGGCAATCGACGGTAGAAATGCCGTTGGGTGCGAGGACCGACCCTTTTATACCATTTCCAACGCCACCTAGCGGCTCGCCGTTTGCGTTCCGACCATACATTCTATGACGAATATTGCTCGTATAGCTGCGTTCTACCCGCAAAGTTTTGCCTACTTTTTCAGATTCACCCTGTATAATAACGTTTGAATTTACAGTGAAATTGAGAAAATGTTGCCTTATTCTCATCAACTCGTATTATATAATCAGATTCTATGGCTAAGGTATAGTTTACGTGCATAGAATTTCGAAAATATTTAATTATTCACCAATATATTAGTTGAAGGCTGTTTTGCAAGACAAAAACAGGGCTGAAAGCTATTCCTGTGACAACAACTTCTGAATTTTTCCGGCAGAGTGACAATCAGATGAGTTATTTCCATTAACCCGTGATATAGAATTACAATCTATGCCATAAAAACATTTTCATTGTATAGCATTTTGAACAAAAATCGATTTATTTATCAAAATACCTGTTTCACCTCTGTTTTCCACCTATAAAACACAGGTAAGAGTTATATCGTGTGTAATAACTTTTGATTTTACACTCAGATTGACAATATAATGCTTTTTATTCATCAACTCGAATTATATAATGAGATTCTATAGCTAATGTATACTTTAGCTGCGTACAATTTGGAAAATACCGAATTATTCCAGAAAATATCAGTTTGAACGCTGCTTTACACGCCTAAAACGGAGCAAAAAGCTACTCGTGTGAAAACTACTTTTGATTTTCCAGGCAGAGTGATATCGGAATGATTTATTTCCATCAATTCGTGATATAGAATATCTATGCCTTAAAAAAATTGTCACTGTATAGAATTTTGAAAAACATTTATTTATGTATGAAAATATGAGATTTAGTGCTGTTTTCCACGCACATCACATAGGTAAAAGCTATATGATGTGTAATAAATTTGAATTTACAGTCAAATTGAAACAATTTTGCTTTATTTTCATCAACTCGTATTACATAATGAGATTCTCTGGCTAAAGCATAGTATAGGTGCTCACAATTTCGAAAATATTCATTTATTCACCAAAATATCAGCTTGAATACTGTTTTCCACGCCTAAAACAGAAATGAAAGCTATTCCTCTGCCAACAACTTTTGAATTTACAGTCACAGTGATAATCTGATCGTACATTTCCTATCAAGGCGTGATATAGAATGACTTTCTATACTTTAAAAACATTTTCATTGTATAGCACTTTGAGAAAAATCGATTTATGTATAAAAATATCTGCTTGCCGCTGTTTTCCACCTATAAAACACAGGTAACAGGAACATCGTGGGTAATAACTTTTGATATTACAGTCAGATTGACAATATAATGCCTTATATTCATCAACTCGTATTATATAATGAGATTCTATGGCTAAAGTATAGTTTAGTTGCTTACAATTTCGAAGATATTCAGTTATACACAAAAACATCAGTTTGAACGCTGTTTTGCACGCCTTAAAACAGAGCTAAAAACTATTCCTGTGCCAACTACTTTTGAATATACAGTCAGAATGACGATCTGACGGTTTATTTCCCATCAACGCGGAATATAGAATGACTTCGTATGCCTTAGAAACATTTTCACTGTATGGCATTTTGAAAAAAATCGTTTTATGCATCAAAATCGCTATTTCGCACCTATAAAACAGAGATAATAGCTATATGGTGTGTAATAACGTTTACATTTAGAGTCAGATTGACAACCTAGTGCATTATATTCATTAACTCGTGTTATATAATCAGATTCTATGGCTAAAGTATAGTTTAAGTGCATAAAATTTGGAAAATATTCAAATATTCACCAATATATTAGTTGAACGCTATTTTGCACGACTAAATCAGAGCTAAAAGCTATTCCTGTGGCGTGGCAGGCAGAGAATCGGATGATTTATTTCCATCAACCCGTGATATAGAATGACACTCTATGCCTTGAAAATATTGTCAGTGTATAGAATTTTGAAAAACATCTATTTATGTATGAAAATAGCAGTTTTAGCGCTGTTTTCCATGCATATCACATAGGTGTGTGATAACTTATAAATTTACTGTCATATTCACAAAATGTTGTTTTATTTTCATCAACACGTATTATATAATGAGATTCTAAGGGTGCTTACAATTTCGAAAATATTCATTTGTTCGCCGAAATATCATTTTGAATGAAGTTTTACACGCGTAAACAGTTTGAACAATGTTTTAAACGTCTGAAACAGAGCTAAAAGCTATTCTTGTGCGAACAACTTTTGAATTTACAGTCCGAGTGACAATGTGATGGTATATCTCCCATTAAGACGTGATACAGAATTACCTTCTATGCCATAAAAACATTTTCACTGTATAGCATTTTGAAACAAATCGATTTATGTATCAAAACAGCTGTTTTTCCGCTGTTTTCCATCTATAAAACACAGGTAAGAGTTTTGATTTAACACTCAACCTAATGCTTTATATTCATGAACTACAATTATATAATGAGATTCTATGGCTAATGCATAGTTTAGGTGCATACAACTTCGAAAATATCTGATTATTCACGAAAATATCAGTTTGAACGCTATTTTTCACGCCTAAAACGCAGGTAAAAGCAACGCGTGTGCCAACAACTTTTGAATTTACAGGCAGGGTGACAACCGAAAGATTTGTTTCCATCAAGGCGTAATATGGAATGACTTTCTATGCCTTAAAAACAATTCCACTGTATAGTATTTTGAGAAACATCTATTTATGTATGAAAATAGCTCTTTTAGCGCTGTTCTACACGCACATGACATAGGTAAAAGTTACATGATGTGTAATAACTTTTGAATTTATAGTCAAATTGACAAAATGTTGCTTTATTTTCATCAACTCGTATTACATAATGAGATTCACCAAAGTATAGATTAGGTGCTCACAATTTCGAAAATATTCATTTATTCACCAAAATATCAGTTTGAATGCTGTTTTGCACGCCTGAAACAGAGCTGAAAGCTGTTCCTGTGCCAACAACTTTTGAATTTACAGTCAGAGTGATAATTTGATCGTACATTTCCTATCAAGGCGTAATATAGAATGACTTTCTATGTTTTTTACTGTATAGCATTTTAAAAAAAAAATCAATTTATGTATCAAAATAGCTGCTTTACCACTGTCATTCATCTATAAAACACAGGTGAAAGCTGTATCTTGTGTAATAACGACCTATTGCTTCATATTTATCAACTGGTAATGTATAATGAGATTCAATTGGTAAAGTATAGTTTAGGTGCTTAAAATTCGGAAAATATTCCTTTATTCACCAAAATATTATTTTGAATGTGGTTTTGCACGCATAAAACATAGCTGAAAGCTATTCCGGTGCCAACAACTTTTGAATTTACAGTTAGAGTGACAATCTGATGTCATTCTAACAAGACATGATATAGAATGAGTGTCTATGCCTTAAAAAGATTTTCACTGTATACCATTTTGAAAAAAATCGATGAATACATCAAAATAGATGTTTTACTGCTGTATTCCACCTATAAAACAAAGGTAACAGCTACATCGTGTGTAAGAACTTTTGATTTTACTGTCAGATTGAAAATATAATGCTTTTCATTTATCAACTCGTATTATATAATGAGATTCTCTGGCTAAAGTATGGGTCAGGTGATTACAATTTGGAAAATATTCATTTATTCACCAAAATATCAGTTTCAACGCTGTTTTGCACGGGAAAACAGAGCTGAAAACTTTTAAATTTACAGTCAGAGTGACAATGTGATGGTATATTTCCTATCAAGGCTTGATATAGAATGACACTCTATATGCCTTAAACACACTATAGAATTTTGAAAAACATCTATTTATGTATGGAAATAACGGTTTTAGCGCTGTTCTCCAGGCACATCACATAGGCAAAATCGATATGATGTGTAATAACTTTTGAATTTACAGTCAAATTGAAAAAGTGTTGCTTTATTTTCATGAACACGTGTTACATAATGAGGTTATATTGCTCATTATGCTATTAATATTAATAGTTTAGTTGCATAGATTTGGAAAATATTCAATAATTCACGAAAATATCAGTTTGAACAATATATTATACGCCTAAAACAGAGGAAAAAGCTATTCCAGCGTTAAACAACTTTTGGTTTTATAATCCGAGTGCCAATCACATGGTATATTTCCCATCAAGATGTGATATAGAATGACACTCTATGCCTTAAAAACATTGTCAATGTGTAGAATTTTCAAAATCATCTTTTTATGTATGAAAATTTCCACGCACATCAGATAGCTAAATGCTTTAGCAATCAGGTAGCATCAGACAGCTAAAATAACTTTTGAATATACAGTCATATTGACAAAATCTTGTTCTATTTTCATCAACACCTATTATATAATGCGATTCTATTGCTAAAGTATAGATTACGTGCATAGAATTTCAAAAATATTCAATTATTCACGAAAATATCAGTTTGAACTACTTTTGACACGCATAAATAGTGCTAAAACTATTCCTCCGACAACAAGGTAACATGGTATATCTCCCATTGATCACAACATGGTATATCTCCCATTGAGGCGCGATATAAAATGACTTTCTATGCCTTAAAAACATTTTCATTTCATTTTTTTAAATGTTTTTAAGTGTTTTTACGATTATATCATTTCGAAAAAATCGATTTATGTATCAAAATAGCTGTTATCTCGCTGTTTTCCACCTATAAAACACAGGTAACAGCTACATAGTCTGTAATAACTTTTGATTTTTCACTCAGATTGTAAACATAATGCTTTTATATTCATCAACTCGTATTATATAATGAGATTCTCTGGCTAAAGTATAATTTAGGTGATAACAATTTCGAAAATATTCATTTATTCACCAAAATATCAACTTCAACGCCGTTTTGCACACATAAAACAGAGCTGAAAGCTATTCCTGAGCCAACACTTTTAAATTCTCAATCAAAGTGACAATGTCATGGTATATTTCCTATCAAGGCTTAATATAGAATGACACTCTATATGCGTTAAAAACATTGTCAGTGTATAGAATTTTGAAAAACATCTATATATGTATGAAAATAGCGGTTTTAGCGCTGTTCACCATGCACATCACATAGGCAAAAGCTATAAGATGTGGAATAAATTTGAATTTACAGTCAAATTGACAAAATGTAGCTTTATTTTCATGTACACGTGTTACATATTAAGATTCTATGGCTTAGTTGCATAGCATTTGAAAAATATTCAATTATTCACGAAAATATCAATTTGAACAATATTTTATACTTCTAAAACCGAGCTAAAAGCTATTCCTGCGCCAACAAGATTTGAATTTACTGTCCGTATGACAATCTGAGGCGTGATATACAATGACTTTCTATGCCTCAGAAACATTTTCACTGTACACCATTTTGAAAAAAATCGATAATTATATCAAAAGCTGTTTTACCGCTGTATTCCACCTATAAAACAGAGGTAACAGCTGCATCGTGTGTAATAACTTTTGACTTTACTGTCAGATTGAAAATATAATGCTTTTTATTTATCAACTTGTATTATATAATGAGATTCTCTGTCTAAAATATGGTTCAGGTGATTACAATTTCGAAAATATTGATTTATTCACCAAAATATCAGTTTCAACGCTGTTTTACACGCGGATAACAGAGCTGAATAGAGCTGAAAGCTCTGTTTTCCGCGAGCATAAATCGATTTTTCCAAAATGACATGCATTGAAAATATTTTTAAGCCATAGAAAGTCATTTTATATCATGCCTTGACGGCAGATATACCATCAGATTGTCACTCGGACTGCAAATTCAAAAGATGTTGTCGGAGGAATAGTTTTAGCACTGTTTTCGGCGTGTCAAAGTTTGTTCAAAGTAATATTTTCGTAAATAATTGTATATTTTCGAAATTTTAAGCACCTAAACTATATTTTAGCCATAGAATCTCATTACATAATAAGAGTTGATGAATATAAAGTATTATGTTGGTCAATCTGAGTGTAAAATCAAAAGTTATTAGAGACTATGTAGCTGTTACCTATGTTTTATAGGTGGAAAACAGCGGGAAAACAGCTATTTTGATACATGAATGGATTTTTTTTTCAAAATGCTATACAGTGGAAATATTTTTAAGGCATAGCAAGTCAATCTACATCACGCCTTGATGGGAGATATACCATCGGATTGTCACTCTGAAGTTGTTGGCTCAGGATTTTCTTTTAGGTGTTTACACGCCTAAAACAAAATCAAACTGATATTTTCGTGAATAATTGAATGTTTTCGAAATTCTATGCACCTAAACTAACTTTACCCATAGATTCTCATTATATAATACGAGTTGATGAAAATAAAACATTTTGTCAATATGTTTTATAGTTGGGAAAAAGCGGTAAAACAGCAATTTTGATATATAAATCGAATTTTTTTCAAAATTCTATACACTGACAATGTCTTTGAGGCATAGAGTGCCATTCTATATCACGCTTTGATGGAAATAAATCATCCAAATGTCACTCTGACTGTAAATTAAGAGTTGCTGGCAAAGGAATAGCTTTTACCTTTGTTTTAGGCGTGTAAAACAGCATTCAAACTCATATTTTCGTGAATAATTGTATATTTTCGAAATTCTATGCACCTAAACCATACCTTAGCCATAGTATCTCATTATATAATGCGAGTTGATAAATATAAAGCATTATGTTGTCAATCTCACTGTAAAATCAAAAGTGTGATGATTAGTAAAATCAACGATGTGGCTGTTTCCTGTGTTTCACAGGCGCAGAAGACCGCTAAAACAACTATTTTCATACACAAATAGATGTTATTCAAAAACCGATAAGTGAAAATGTTTGTAAGGCATAGAAAGTCATTCTATATCACGCCTTCATGGGAGATAAACCATCAGATTGTCACTCGGACTGTAAACTCAAAAGTTTTTGCCGCAGAAATAGCTTTCAGCTCTGTTTTATTCGTGTAAAACATTGTTCAAACTGATATTGCACCTAATCTATACTTTAGCAATAGAATCGCATTATATATAATAGGTGTTGATGAAAATAAAACAGGATTTTGTTAATATGACTGTAAATTCAATACTTATTTTAGCTGTGTGATGCTATCTGATGCTAAAGCATTTAGCTATCTGATATGCGTTGAAAACAGCGCTAACACTGCTATTTTCATACATAAATAGATGTTTTTCAAAATTCTACACACTGACAATGTTTTTAAGGCATAGAGTGTCATTCTATATCACATCTTGATGAGAGATATACCATGTGATTGGCACTCGGACTATAAAATCAAAAGTTATTGGTGCTGGAATAGCTTTTAGCTCTGTTTTACACGTATAAAATATAAATTCTATGCAACTAAACTAAACTTTAGCAATATAATCTCATTATGTAACACGTGTTCGTGAAAATAAGGCAACATTTTGCCAATTTGACTGTAAAATCAAAAGTTATTACACAAAATGGACAAGTAAAGGGAACACAAGGAAACAGTACAGTTAAGTGGTAACGAATGTGACTTTTATTCCAACAAGGTAAAGTACAGTGCGATGATTGCGATGATGATTCGCGCAGATTGCGGTGCACACGTGCAAAAATTTGATGTTGCGGTATTCTTCTGTTGGGGTATCGGTCTTCGTAAACTTGCCTAGCTCGGCGGCCGCTTTCGCCAGCTGCCTCATATGCGAGATGCATATCCGCTAGCTCTTGATGCGGAAAACGATTCATCTTATCACTAGTAAGTCAGCTCGTACACTGATGACAGCGGGAGTCGTCGGGCGAGCTGTACACTGGTTGGGTACACAAAGCGCCCCTACATACGCATGCGTACATTTGCGGACATACTTTCCTATGTGAAATCGTTTTCCTGACGTATTCCCTACCTCCCCACGAAATTTGAACGATAAGTTTTGAATCACCCTGTATAATGAGATTCTATGGCTAAAGTGTAATTCAGCTGCATTAAATTTCGAGAGTATAGAATTATACAGGAAAATATTAGTTTGAACGCTGTTTTACACGCTTAAAACAGAGAAAAAGCAATTTCTGTGCCAACAACTTTTCAATTTTTAGTCAGAGTGACAATCTGATGGTATATTTCCTATCAAGGCATGATATGGTTATGAATACTTTGTATGCCTTAAAAACATTTTCACTTAGAGCATTTTGAAAAAAGTCGATTTATATATCAAACTAGCTGGTCGATTTATATATCAAACTAGCTACCTATAAAACACAGCTATCAGTTACAACGTGTGTTAATAAGTTTTGATTTTACAGTCATACGAAAACTTCACTTTATATTCTTCAACTCGTATTGTATAATGAGATTCTATGGCTAAAGTATAGTTAGGTGCTTACATTTTCGAATATATTGAATTATTCGCGAAAATATTAGTTAGAACAATGTTTTACACGCCTACAACAGAGTTAAGAGCTATTCCTGTGCCAACAACTTCTGAATTTACACTCAAAGTGACAATCTGATTGCAGGTCAAGACGTGATGTAGAATGACATTCTATGCCTTGAAAACATTTTGACTATTTGGAAAAAAATCGATTTATGTATCAAAATAACTGTTTTACCGCTGTTTTCCACCTATAAAACACAGGTAACAGCTGCATCGTGTGTAATAACTTTTGATTTTACAGTCAAATTGACAATGTAACGCTTTATATTCATCAACTCGTATCATGTAATGAGATTCTCTGGCTAAAGTATAGTTTAGGTGCTTACAATCTCGAAAATATTAACTAATTCTCCAAAATATCACTTTGACAGCTATTTTGCACGCCTATACAGAGTTAAAAGTTATTCATGTGCCAACAATTTGTCAATTTACAGTCCGATTTGTTTATTTCCTATCGAGACGTAGCGTAGAATCACTTTCAATGCCTTCAAAACATTTTCACCGTTTAGCATTTTGAAACAAATCGCTTTATGCATCAAAATAGCTGTTTTTACCGCTGTTTTTTACCTATAAAACACAGGTAACAGCTATATCGTATGTGATAACTTTTGATTTTACTGTCAGATTGACAACATAATGCTTTATATTTATCAACTCGTATTATATAATGAAATTCTGTGGCTAAGGTATTGTTTAGGTGCATACAATTTCGAAAATATTGAATAGTTCATGAAAATATCAGTTGGAACAATGTTTTACATCCCTCAAAGAGAGCTAAAAGCTATTCCTGTGCCAACAATTTTGAATTTACAGTTCGAGTGACAATCTGATGGTGTGATAAAAAATCTGATGATGAATCTGATGGTGGATTAAAAACATTATACACTGTATAGCATTTTGAAAAAAATCGATTAATATATCAAAATAGCTGTTTTACCGCTGTTTTTCACCTATAAAATATATGTAACAGCTACATCGCGTGTATAGCTTTTGATTTTACACTCAGAGTGGAACATAATGTTTAATATTCATCAACTCTTATTACGTAATTAGATTCTATGGCTAAAGCAAAGTTTATTTGGATACGATTACGAAAATATTCAATTATTCACCAAAAAATCAGTTTAATGCTGTTTTACACGCCTAAAACAAAGGTAAAAGCTATTCCTTTGCCAGCAACTTTTGAATTTACAGTCAAAGTAACATTTGGATGATTTATTTCAATCAAAGCGTGATATAGAATGACACTTTTATGCCTCAAAAACATTGTCGCTGTATAGAATTTTGAAAAAAAAAAATCAATTTTCTATATAAAAATAGCTGTTTTACCTGTGTTTTCCACCTATAAACACAGTAAGTGATATTTAGTGTTAAATAACTTTTGAGTTTACAGTCATATTGACAAAATGTTGTTTTATTTTCATCAACTCGTATTATATAATGAAATTCTATGGCTAAAGTATAGTTCAGGTGGAAAGAATTTCGAAAATATCAGTTTGATTTTGTTCTAGGGGTGTAAACACCTAAAACAGAGCTAAAAGCTATTCCTAAGCCAACAACTTTTGAATTTACAGTCAGAGTGACAATCTGATGGTATATCTCCCATCAAGGTATGATGTAGATTGACTTGCTATGCCATAAAAATATTTTCACGGTATTGCATTTCGAAAAGGAAAAAACAATTTATTTATCAAAATAGCTGTTTTTCCGCTGTTTTCCACATATAATAAATTTTGAATTTACAGTCAGATGTTTTGCACGTCTAAAACAGAACTGAAAGATATTCCTGTGGCAATAACTTTGGAATTTCCAGTCAGAGTTACAATCTGATGGTACATTTCCTTTCAAGGCGTGATATAGAATCACTTTGTATAACTTAAAAACATTTTCACTGTATAGCATTTTGAAAAGAAAACGATATATGTATCAAAATAGCATTTTTACCGCTGATTTCCACATATAAAACACAGGGGAAACTATATCGTGTGTAAATAACTTTTAAATTTACAGTCAAATTGATAAACTCTTTCTTTATATTCATCAACTCGTATTATATATAGAATTTCGAAAATATTGAATTATTCACGAAAATATCAGTTTGAACAATGTTTTACACGCCTAAAACAGAGCTAAAAGCTTTTCCTGTGCCAACGAATATTGAATTTACAGTCCGAGTGTGAATCTCACGGGATATCTTCCATCAAGGCGTGATATAAAATGACTTTCTCTGCCTTAAAAAATCATTTTCACTGTATAGCATTTTGAAAAGAACCGACTAATGTATCAAAATTGCTGTTTTACCGCTGTTTTTCACCTATAACACAGGTAACAAGCTACATCGTGTATAATGACTTTCGATTTTACTGTCAGATTGGCAACATAATGCTTTCTATTTTCAACTCATATAATGAGATTTTCTGGCTAAAGTGTAGTTCAGGTGTTACAATTTCGAAAATAGTCATTTATTCATCAAAATATCAGTTTCAACGCTGTTTTGCACGAGGAAAACAGAGCTGAAAGCTATTCTTGTGCCAAAACTTTTAAATTTACAATCAGAGTGACAATATGATGACATATTTCCTATCAAGGCTTGATATAGAATAACACGCTATGTGCCTTATAATTTTGTCAGTGTATATAATTTTCAAAAACATTTATATATGAAAATAGCGGTTTTAGCGCGTGTTCTCCACGCACATCACACTGGCAAAACCTGTATGATGTGTCGTAACCTTTGAATTTACAGTCAAAGTGACAAAATGTTGCTTTACACACAACACGTATTATATAATTAGATTCTATTCCTAAAGTATAGTTTAGATGCATAGAATTTCGAAAATATTCAATAATTCATGAAAATATCAGTTTGAACAACGTTTCACACGCCAAAAACAGAGCTAAAAGCTATTCCTATGCCAACAACTTTTGAATTTACAGTCAGAGGTGATAATCTGATGGTATATTTCCAATCAAGGCGTGATATAGAATCATTTTCTATGCCTTAAAAACATTTTCACTGTATTCCTTTTTGAAAATAATCGATAAATATATCCAAATAGCTCTTTTTCCGCTGTATTCCACCTATAAAACAGAGGTAACAGCTACATCGTGTGTAATAACTTTTGATTTTACTGTCAGATTGAAAACATAATGCTTTTTATTTATCAACTTATAATGAGATTCTCTGGCTAAAATATGGTTCAGGTGATTACAATTTCAAAAATATTCATTTATTCACGAAAATATCAGTTTCAACGCTGTATTGCACGCGGAAAACAGAGCTGATAGCTATTCCTTTGCCAAAATTTTTAAATTTACAGTTAGTGACAATGTGATGGTATATTTCCTATCAAGGCTTGATATAGAATATATCTAGCCTTGATAATATATATATATCTAGCCTCTATATGCGTTAAAAACATTGTCAGTGTATAGAATTTTGAAAAACATCTATTCATGAATGAAAATAGCGGTTTCAGCGCTGTTCTCCACGCACATCACATAGGAAAAATAATTGCTTTTGAATTTACAGTCAAATTGACAAAATGTTGCTTTATTTTCATGAACACGTGTTACATAATGAGATTCAATTGCTAAAGTATAGTTTAGTTGCGTAGAATTTTGAAAATATTCAATTATTCACGAAAATGTCAGTTTGAACAATATATAATACGCCTAAAACAGAGCTAAAAGCTATTCCAGCGCCAACAACTTTTGATTTTATAGTCCGAGTGCCAATCAGATGGTATATCTCCCATCAAGGTGTGATATAGAATGACACTCTGTGCCTTAAAAACATTGTCAGTGTGTACAATTTTGAAAAACATTTATTTATGTATGAAAATTGCAGTGTTTAATGCTCTTTTGCACGCATATCAGATACCTAAATGCTTTAGCATGAGATAGCAAAAATAACTTTTGAATTTACAGTCATATTGACATAATCTTGTTTTATTTTCATCAACACCTGTTATATAATGCGATTCTATTGCTAAAGTATAGCTTAAGTGCATAGAATTTCAAACATATTCAATTATTCACCAAAATATCATGTTTGACATGCCTCTAACAGAGCTAAAAGCTATATTTGTGTTGCGACACGTATTATATATTGAGATTATATTCCTAAAGTATTGTATAGGTGTATAAAATTTCGAAAATATTCAATTATTCACGGAAATATCAGTTTGAACAATATTTGAGGGGTCTAAAACAGTGCTAAAACTTTTCGTCCGACAACAACTTTTGAATTTGCAGTCCGAGTGACAATCTGATGGTATATCTCCCATGAAGGCGTGAAATAGAATGACTTTGTAAGCCTTAAAAATATTTTCAATGCATATCATCTTGAAAAAAAAATCGATTTATGTATCAAAATAGCTGTTTTCCCGCTGTTTTTCAACTGTAAAACACAGGTAACAGCTATATCGTGTATAATAACTTTTGATTTTACACTCAGATTGACAACATAATGCTCTATATACATCAACTCGTATTATTTAATGAGATTCTATAGTTAAAGTATAATTTAGGTGCCAAAAATTTCGAAAATATTCATTTATTCAACAAAGTATCAATTTGAACGCTATGTTCCACGCATAAAACAGAGCTGAAAGCTATTCGTGAGCGAACAACTTTTTATTTTATAGTCCGAGTGCCAATCTCATAATATATCTCCCATCAAAGTGTGAGATAGCTCTTATGCTTTAAAAACATTGTCAGTGTATAGAATTTTGAAAAAAAATCGATTAAAATATCATTATAGCTGTTTTACTGTTGTTTTCCACCTATAAAACACAGGTAATCGCTGTATGCTGTGTAATAACTTTTGAATTTACAGTCAGACTGAAAACATATAATTTTATATTCATCAACTCGTATTATATAATGAGAATCTATAGCTAAAGTATAGTTTAGGTGCATACTATTTCGAGAATATTCACTATTAAGGAAATTATCATTATGAACGTTGATTTGCACGCCTGAAACAGAACTAAGAGCTATTGTTGTGCACCCCACCTGCTCTCGGAGATAGGGTGGACACGACAAAGGGAGAAATTAGCCTGTAACTTCAATTCCCCAAAACGGCGGTGATTTGCTTTGTGTATTTTATTTTTCAAATTACTCTGTCGACAGAGCCAGGTTCTTTTCTCTAACATTTAAAATAATAGACATTCATAGGCGGCCGATCTTTCCTCTCCGGTTAGGAATAACTCGACAAGACAAAGGGGTATCAAACAAACATTACTTTATTAATTCGATCTCTTAACTAGACATATAAAAATCATACAATTCCTGACAAATTACTGCGGTCAATCATCTCCCTCTACTTGTTCAAAGTCCTTACTAGATGTTCAAAGTCCTTACTAGATGCTCAAAGTTCATTGAAATTAAGAACTGTCTTTAGAGTCACTTTTCTGGCCAAAACTTGGGCCAAACGTTCTGAGTATTACAATCAAATGTTCGCTATGGGAGTCAGTGACGGCGGCAGAACACTGCATAATTGCCCTTAGCTGATAAGAATTCCCTTACCTCCTTCCTTGTCCAGCTATTGGTGTTCCGCCCGTAGTGTAGCATCTTTGACCATGCTTTTGGCCTGTCCTCAGCGCAGGCACGAGGCGTCCTGCAACATCTTGATAACTCGCAGCCGAAAAAGAACTCGTCTCTCACGAAGAGCGGTAGTGGAATGAATGGGGCTGAAGCTTGGTCGCTCCTTCCTGAGGAAGACTCTCTCCGCCTTTGTTCTCGTGTTTACACCAATCGTTTGTTTTTTAAGCGCGATGTGTTTTTCTCCCATTGGTCGACTGGAGAAGATCCAATGTAAGCGATCCCCCCCCCTTCTCCCTCTCCGTGTTCCTTGGCGTGGGTCCGAAAATGAGGCGTCCTCCGCGCTCGCCGCTGCGGGGGAGGGGGGGGGGGTCAGAAGGTCACCTTGATCTTCGCTTGCGTGTTCTGTCGAATTTGCGAAATGGCGGCTGGCTCCACGGCCAGTGTTCTGGAACCTTCCGGCTTCCAAAGTCCTAAAATGTCCATCCTAACGTATGATTATTCAAAGTCGTGTCCACAGGAGGAATTCGCTGTGAGCACGACACATCTATCCCCCTTTAGGGAGAGGGGGAGTCGGTGGGGGGCACGGAAAGTCTCCTGGGGAGCTGGCCAGGACACTGCGTTCGGTTGTTCCGCCAAATTGGTTGAACACGGTACACACCACTTGAACATCGCGCACCTCTTGTGAACTATTGTGCACTTCTCTCGGCATACACGGATCACGGCACTGGTCGAAGGGCACGTGGGTGGTTTGGGCACAGATCGTCTCCTCCAGTCCAAGGTGTGGTCGCCCAGCGCAACCTCCCACGCGCCGAGAGTCCGGATCGCTTGGTTCGGGGAGGCCCTCTGGGGCCGTCTCTGTGGCTGGCCGTTCCACCGGTGACTCCAGAGAGGTACCATGAAAAGGAAAGGAGGGAAAAATCAACATTGGGTCTCCGCATTCACACACATGTACAAGTCGCGCAGGTCGTCGCCGTGCCTACCGTCACGTGACTCCCGAACGCTTAAAATTCAATGTCTACACTCTTCTTCTAATAACTTCACAGTAATCTATAGTTCGAGTTCTATTTCAGTAAACTAACGTATGATTATTCTATCCTACAACACTTCTCAATTAGTTTACAATCCAAATCCAGCGAAACTCTAGTTCGAGTCATCATACATCTAATAATCAATTCTACAACAATTCCTAATTAATTTGCAATCGACATTCTATCTCAGTAATTTAACTCTGCACATGTTAATTCTCTATACTTCTTAATTAGTTTACAATCCTATTCTATGAAACTCAAGTTCGATTCATCAAACATCTAATAATGAATTCTACAATTCCTAATTCTATGAAACTCAAGTTTAATTCATCATACATCTAATAATCAATTCTACAACAATTCCTAATTAATTTGCAATCGATATTCCATCTCAGTAATTTAACTCTGCACATGTTAATTCTCTATACTTCTTAATTAGGTTACAATCCTATTCTATGAAACTCAAATTTCATTCATCAAACATCTAATAATCAATTCTACAACAATTCCTAATTCTACGAAACTCAATGTAACTCTTGAAAACTCCAGTGTACGTGTGCAAAGAAAAAGAAAAAGATTGATGATGCCGAAGTGTCCAATGCCGCGGCTCTCGCAGCCCATCTCCCGAGCCCAGGACGACGGGACGAGCGGTCAGCGCTCCTATCCGGCCAGCGCTTCCTATCCTTCTCCTGCCAGCGCTCCTATCCGAATGCGTGCGGCCAGCGCTGCACGCATTCGGATAGCCAGATAGATTCTCTGGCCAGCGCTGCTATCCGAAATATCCTAGGTTCGTCGTTCACCACTCACGAATCCACCCAAATCGTCACCAATCCGCATGTAAGCCGGATTTGCCACCGCGCGCGGGAGAAATCTCGCGATTTCTCGCCCGAGCGTTCACTTCCTGCTCAGACTCCACAGTTCCTTTTCGCTTGACAGCCGGGGTGGTGGTGGGGGGGGGGGGGTGAGTGATGGATGGCTGGCGTGTGCATACTCGTAAAGTCGTAAATCTCGGTTGTCGGATACGACCGGGGCGGTCCGTTCCGCCATTGGGCGCCGCGCTGCGAAGGCGTCCCTTCACAACGACATTTGCCCATGAGGTGGAACTCGCCTCGTCAAGGTCGCCATTCGTCTCTGTACTCAATGTTCTCAAGCGCCACCTAACTCTGGGCGGCCGCTGCGGCAGAGGAGGCGGGGGCGTGGATCCAGTGTGTTTGTGGGCATCATAACAGGCCAAGGTTTGTGAGGACTGGCCTGCTGCGGGGGCTGGAGACGGTATGACTCTCCCGTCTTGTCCACGTGGTCCGTAGCTCGTATTGGCTGGCTGCTGCAGCGCGTGGCGGCGGTAGGCTTGCTTCGGCAGGGCGCGTCCGCGCAGCTGGCGCCGGATGGCCTGCGGTGTGATCCCGTGTAACTCGGGGGTTCGGTTCCCACTCGTCTCCTTCCGATTCGGGCTCAGGGAGGGGTCGTGATGGGGGCATCGGGGTTTCCGGTGTGGGTTCCTCTTGAACAGAAGGCTCGCCTAGTAGGTACGAGCGACGTTTCTGCAGTTTCGTAAGTCGATCAACGTGCACTGTCTCAGTTTTGTGCGGGTTGGTGACCAAGGCGATCCTATAGTTTACCTCGGTGAGGCGTTGCAATACTCGCCATGGTCCTGTGGACATTCTCGTTAACTTCTTGGTATTTCGGCGGGGGACCCGTGGGCTATACAGAAACGCTAGGTCACCGGGCCGAATTCCCTTATCCACAGCTATTTTCCTTCTCTGTTTCTCTTGATTATCAGCTGCCGCTTCCAGATTTGTCTTTACTAACTCATAGGCTTCGCTCAGCTTGTTGGTCAGTTGCTCGCCATAGCTCTTGGTGTCGGCGTAGGTCGGGGGCTCTTTCGCCTGCCACAACTGGTAAGGCAGGGCAACATCTCGGCCATAAAGTAAAAAGTAGGGGGTTTCATGGGTGGAATTGTGGGTGGCGCTCCGATAAGCCATCAAAACAAATGGCAAAATCCCACACATCATTCTTGTCGGCCACCAGATGAGACAAAATGGAGGCTATGGACTGATTGAATTTTTCTACGAGGCCGTTGGAGCTCGGATGATAGAAACTCGTGTTCTGTTTTGTGACGCCCAGTCGGCTAAATACCTCGGTCATCACGCGACCGGTAAAGTTTCGCCCGTTATCACTGATAACGGTGGTGGGAATTCCGTGCTTAGGAATAAAGTCTTCCACAAATGCTCTGGCAATGGACTCTGCCGATTGGTCAGCCAGCGCGTAGACCTCTGGCCATTTGGTGAAATAATCCATAACCACTAGGGCGTACTTATTTCCTCGCTGAGTGAGGGGGAGGGGACCTAAAATGTCCATTCCTACCCGCTGAAAGGGGCGACTTGTGAGTGGGGCTCGAACCAGATTTCCCTTCTTTCTCTCTTGATAGCCTCTTCGTTGCAGACAAGATGTGCATGTCTGGACGTAATTTCGAACATCTGCATACATGCCAGGCCAGTAATACTCCGACCTTACCCTCTGTAAGGTCTTATACTCTCCCAGGTGGCCTGAACATAGGTTGTCGTGGCATAATTCTAATATCTGTCCTCGAAGACTGACCCCCGTCAGTCTTCGAGGACAGAGTCGCTAGTTGCTCCGTTGCTTCCCTGCGGGGGCTATGGCTTGCCGGGGGGGCCAAATGGTATAAGATACCTTCTCTCAGGTAAAAAGGCTCGGCAGCACTCATGTGTGAATCGTGGGTCCTACTCTCTAACATTTCGATAGTGTGCCTGAAAGTGGGGTCCTCCAGCTGTAGGTTCCTTAGATGGGCCAAATCGCCAAAGGGGTTCTGGGAGGGTCTCTCTCTCTCTACGGCCTGTATGTGACGGGACAGAGTATCGGCGGGGACATTATGTTTCCCAGGCCAATAAATGATATCAAAATCGTAGTCCTGTAGCGTCAAATTCCACTTGGCCAGTCTACTGGAGGGGTCCTTAAGCTTCAACAAATACGTGAGGGGGGCATGGTCAGATATGACCGTGAAACGTCGACCATACAAATATTGTTTAAAATGTGTGATGGCAAAACGTATGGCGAGGACTTCCTTTTCAATCGTTGAGTAACGGGTTTCCGGGGGCTTCAACTTCCGACTGGCGTAGGCGACCGGATGACGGAGTCCGTCGTCCGTTTCCTGCTCGAGTACGCCAGCTACCGCGATGTCTGACGCATCGGTCGACAGGAAAAACTTCCGTCCAAAGTCGGGATAAAGGAGAAGGGGTTCTGTCATTAGCTTTCTCTTTAACACTTGAAACGCTTCCTCAGCTTCCGGGGACCATTTAAAACTAATGTCCTTCTTCACCAAATGAACTAAGAGGGCTGTGAGGTCGGCGTATCGATCGATGAAACGTCAGTAGTAGCCTGTTAGGCCTAGGAAGGCTCGAACGTTTTGGACACTACGGGGGCGAGGAAAATCTTCGATGGCTTGGACGTTCCGCGGGTCCGGCTGGACCCCTTCTGCGGAAATCAAATGTCCCAAGTACGTGAGGAATTCCTTCATGAATTGGCACTTCGCTGGCTTCAACTTTAAATTGTAGGCCCGTAGGCGGTCAAATACCCTCTGTAACCGTTCGGCGTGTTGTTCAAAGGTCTGGGAGGCCACCATTATGTCGTCGAGGTAGACGAGAACTTGCTCTTGTCGCATTCCCATTATCACGTGGTCCAGTAAATGCTGGAAAGTCGCGGGACTGTTTTTCAGTCCAAATGGTAGGTAGTTGAACTCAAACAACTCTTTCCTGCTAATGAACGCCGTTTTCTCCACGTCACGTGGGTGAACGGGAACCTGCCAATAACCGGATACCATATCCAGCAAGCTAAAATATTTGGCGTGAGCTAGTTGGTCGATAATTTCGTTTATGAGGGGGAGGGGGTACGAGTCCGGGACTGTTTTTGCGTTTAGTGCCCTGTAGTCGACGCAGAATCTGTATGTGGAGTCTTTTTTCTTCACTAAAACAATGGGTGACGCAAAAGGAGAGGCGCTTTCTCTTATTATCCCTTGCTCTAACAACTCATCCACTTGTCGGTCCAATTCGCCCTGCAGCGCGAATGGCACCCTGTATGCCCGCTGTCTCACGGGGCGGTCGTCGGTTAGGTGGATTTCGTGGTACACGGCATCTGTGCCGGTCAACTCGCTGACATCTCTCGCAAACACATCTCTATTTTTCATCAACAGTTTCCCCAATTTCTTCTGCTACTGGGGCCCAAGATGGTCCAACTGGAAATCCTCCAGGGACAGGGGCATGTTTCTCCTCTTCCTGGGGGTACTAGGGGGCTCTATCTGTTCGGCGTCAAATGCCTCCAGCCGGGCAATGCACATGCTCTTGTTCAGCCAGATGGGGGCCAAAGAGGTATTGGCGACCAGGACGTTAAGTCGGCCACTACCGTCCACACAGTTCACCGAACGAGCCACGCGCAGGGAACCGGTTTTCAACCGCTCATGTGGCTGAGCCAAGATCGTGCAGCCTCGAAGCTGGGGGGCAGAACACTCGACGAGGGCTATGCGCTCGGCTCGGGGAAGGATGCAGAGCTTCCGCACGATGCGCCCTAAGTACGTGGGTGTAGGGGAGGGGGGTGAAGGGTGCTCCTGGGCGGGGTAGGCGGGCAATGTGAGGGGGGTGCTCCTACGGTTCGATTCCTTGTCCTTCTTCCTTTGCAGTGTGCCCGAATGACAATCATTGACGAATCGGTGCTTTTTAAGGATGTCGTGTCCCATTATCTTATCGTACCGTGGAGTGTCAATATCGAGGGCTACCATCGGGTGCTCAAAACTAATCTCGTCGAATGTGAGGGTCCCCATAAATCTGCCTAGCACCAGAAGGGGGTGTCCATCTACTGTTTTCAATTGATGCTGAAGAGGGACCATTTTATGGAGGAACCGGCTCTTCAAGCGCTGGAAACACCGGCTATCCATGACGGACACAGTGGCGCCGGTATCGATGAGGGCCAACACCTCCGTGTCCTTCATGCGGCAGGACACAATTGGTGAATTTTCATCACTGCTTAAGATGGCACACGGCATAATGCGGGGCTTCCCTCCCGTTCCAGTTAAAAGAGCCGTAGGACGGTTAGCGGGCTCCATCTCCTCTCTGTGCTGATCTCGGGTCTGCCGGGGGGGAGAGACAGGGGATTCATTGCTCCTCGTCCAGCGGGTTCTCCGTAAGGTCGCTTGATTACGGTTCTGGGGCTGGGCTCGCCGCGGTTGGTATCGTGGGCCACATGGGGTAAGGGGCGAAGCACACTGACGGGCGTAATGTCCTATTCCACCACACGCAAAACACGTGACGCCCTGTTGATCTGCCCAGAGGGGCTGCCGTGGCTGGGGCCGACTGATGCGATTTCGTTCCTGCTGCCCTTCAATCTGCTGCATGCGCTTCCCCAAACGCACTATATCCGCCTGGATCTGGCACAGCAGAAGGGCTGCCAACAGGTCCTGGAGCTGGGGTAGAGGGTTCGGCTCTGTGGGTCTTGTGGGCATTTCCTCGCCAAGCGCCCGTATGGCTGCCGGTCGCCCTGCGGCATGCTCGTTGCCTTCCTCCAAAATGGCCTTAGCCAAAGCCTCTTCAAAAGTGCTGGGGTTGTGGGACAGCACAAAACGTCTGAGTCGCGGGACCAGACCTGCCAAAAATTGGGCAAGGCGCATCTGATTGCCTATTCCTGGTTCATCGTCGTCCGTGCTTCTCCCGGCGGTACCTAAGAACTGATAGGCTAGGGTCCTAATGCGGGCAGCGTACTCTCTAACACTTTCGTCCGCGGCTTGCCGACAACTCGTAAACTCGTGCAAGCGGGTGGCTAACGGGGTCTCACTGTCAAATCTTTCTAGTACTGTTCTCTTGAAAGTACTAAAATCTTCGTTCCTCAGCTCTGGTGATTGATTGACAAACTCTGCGGCGGCTCCTCGCAACTTCCAGCGGGCAATAATGGCCATCTCGCTCGGCCGCCATCGTTGAATTCTCCCTACTCCCTCTACTTGTTCGAAAAAGACTGCTGCAGTACGGCTGCTATCCCCCTCGTACGGGTTCACTAAATTTACAAACCCCGCCAGTAGGGGTCCCGCCGTTAGTGACGGCTCCTGGATGGGTGGCGCACTCGTGTCCTGACTATCCATTGCCTTCTATCGGGTAAAGAGTGTATTGAATGTTGTTATGATGCTCGAATTTATTGTATCCTCCAGAAGTGCAGGGAGGTGTAGTACATAAATGCAATTCTAATAGTAACATAAACAGATTGTCACTCCTAGCTAATAGAAATAATATAGCAGTCCCTACTTGCAATCTCTTAAAAATCCTTCTATACAGCACTACTCCTGGGCCTGATCTAAGTAGATCAGGCCCAGGAGTAGTGCTGTATAGAAGGATTTTAAGAAAGTTCTTAAAAATTATAACCACACATAATTCCTTATGCACAATATTTTATGAAAAACCAATAATACATTTTTTTTTTCACAGATACCTCTGAAAATCCTGCCTAAGAACATCTATGTCACTCTAACTAGTTCAACAATCGTCTACTAGGTATACATAGTTTAACACAGTACAACATTCCACTTTTAACACTAGCAGTTTCTAGCGCCGCCTGTCTCCACATAGTCATACATAATTTCACATCAAACGTTTCAGATTTTCCATTAACAATCCGCAATAACTTTCTGTTAACCCTCCATAATAACTTTCAATTAATAATCCACAATAACTCTCGATTAAAAATCTACGACAACTTTCCATTAATAATCCGCAATAATAACTTTCAATTCATAATCCATAATAACTCTCGATTAATAATCTACAATAACTTTCCATTAATAATCCGCAATAGCTTTCCAGGTTCGAATAATCCTGATCTCGGCGACCAATTTGTTGTGCACCCCACCTGCTCTCGGAAATAGGGTGGACACAACTAGGGGAGAAATTAGCCTGTAACTTCAATTCCCCAAAACGGCGGTGATTTGCGTTGTGTATTTTATTTTTCAAATTACTCTGTCGACAGAGCCAGGTTCTTTTCTCTAACATTTAAAATAATAGACATTCATAGGCGGCCGATCTTTCCTCTCCGGTTAGGATATAACTCGACAAGACAAAGGGGTACCAAACAAACATTACTTTATTAATTCGATCTCTTAACTAGACATATAAAAATCATACAATTCCTGACAAATACTGAGGTCAATCATCTCCCTCTACTTGTTCAAAGTCCTTACTAGATGCTCAAAGTTCATTTAAATTAAGAACTGTCTTTAGAGTCACTTTTCTGGCCAAAACTTGGGCCAAACGTTCTGAGCATTATAACCAAATGTTCGCTATGGGAGTCTTACTGACGGCGGCAGAACACTGCATAATTGAATGGGAGCCCTTAGCTGATAAGAATTCCCTTACCTCCTTCCTTGTCCAGCTATTGGTGTTCCGCCCGTAGTGTAGCATTTTGTCCATGCTTTTGGCCTGTCCGCAGCGCAGGCACGGGGCGTCCTGCAACATCTTGATAACTCGCAGCCGAAAAAGAACTCGTCTCTCACGAAGAGCGGTAGTCGAACGAATGGGGCTGAAGCTTGGTCGCTTCTTCCTGAGGAAGACTCTCTCGGCCTTTGTTCTCGTGTTTTACACCAATCATTTGTTTTTAAGCGCGATGTGTTTTTCTCCCATTGGTCGACTGGAGAAGATCCAATGTAAGCGATCCCCCCCTTCTCCCTCTCCGTGTTCCTTGGCGTGGGTCCGAAAATGAGGCGTCCTCCGCGCTCGCCGCTGCGGGGGAGGGGGGGATCAGGAGGTCACCTTGACCTTCGCTGCGTGTTCTGCCGAATTTGCGAAATGGCGGCTGGCTCCACGGCCAGTGTTCTGGAACCTTCCGCCTCTCAAAGTCGTGTCCATAAAAGGAATTCGCTGTGAGCACGACACTATTCCTGTGCCAACAAATTGAAAACATGTTGTTTTATTTTCATCAACACGTATTATATGAGATTCTATTGCTAAAGTATAGGGTAGATACATAGAATTTCGAAAATATTGAATTATTAAGTCAGTTTATCAGTTTCAACAATATTTTACACGCTTAAATCAGAACGAAAAGCTACTTTTGTGTCAACAACCTTTGAATTCACAGTCAGAGTGGCAATCTTATTGTTTATTTCCCATGAAGGCGTGATATAGAATGACTTTGCATGCCTTAAAAATATTTTCAGTGTATAGTATTTTGAAAAAAATTGATTTAATTTTCAAAATAGCTGTTTTACCGCTGGTTTCCACCTATAAAATAAGGTAACAGCTATATCGTATGTAATAAAATTTGAATTTACAGTCAGATTGACAACCTAGTGCTTTATATTCATCACCTCGTATTATATAATGAGAATAGCTAAAGTATAGATTTTAAAAATCTGAATACCCCCTCAAGCAGCTGCTTGCCACAGAGGTCTGACAGGAGCCTGTCAGTTTATATGCCACAGTAGAAGATCTGAGAGGATGGCAGGACCTCAGCAGAAAACAGCACGAACATCCATGCCTTACCTAGGGGCGTACAATTTCGAAAATATCGAACTATTCACGAAAATATCAGTTTGAACGCTGTTTTACATGCCTAAAACAAAACTAAAAGATATTCCTGTGCCAACGTCCTTTGAATTTAGAGTCAGAGTGCCAACTTTGTATGCCTTAAAAACATTTTCACTGTAGAGCATTTTGAAAAAAAATGATTTATGTATCAAAATAGCTGGTTTACCGCTATTTTCCACCTCTAAAACCCAGGAAACAGCTATTTCGTATGTAATAAAGTTTGAATTTACAGTCAGAATGACAACCTAGTGCTTTATATTCATCACCTCGTATTATATAATGAGAATCTGTAATAAAATAAAGTATAGATTAGGGGCATACAATTTCGAAAATATCAGTTTGGACGCTGCTTTGCACGCCTAAAACAGAGCTGAAAGCTATTCCTGTGCCAACAACTTTTCAATTTACAGTCAGAGTAACAATCTGATGGTATATTTCCTATGAAGGCTTGATGTAGAATTATTTTCTATGCCTTAAAAACATTTTCACTGTATATCATTTTGAAAAGAAACGATTTATATTTCAAAATAGCTGTTTTTCGCTGTTTTCCCACCTATAAAACACTGATAAAAGCCATATATCGTGTGTAATAACTTTTGAACTTACAGTCAGATTGACAAGGTAATGCTTTACATTCATATATAATTATCTCATTATATAATACGAGTGTATTATATAATGAGATTCTATAGCTACGGTATAGTTTAGTTGGATACAATTTCGAAAATATTCAATTATTCACCAAAATATCAGTCTAAATGCTGTTTTACACGGCTGAAACAAAGGTCAAAGCTACTCCTATGCCAACAACTTTTGAATTTGCAATCAGAATCACAATATGATGCTTCATTTCCATCAGCGCGTGATATGGAATAACATTCTATGCTTTAAATATATTTTCGTTGCATAGGATTTTGAAACAAATCGATTTATGTATCGAAATAACTATTTTATCGTTGTTCTCTACGCATAAAACATAGGTAAAAGCTATATCGTGGATAATAACTTTTGATATTAGAGTCAGATTGACAACCTAGTGCTTTATATTCACCAACTCGTATTATATAATGAGAGTCTATGACTAAAAGTATAGTTTACTTGCATACAACTTCGAGAATATTCAACTATTTACGAAAATATCAGTATGAACGCTGTTTTGCATGACTAAAACAGAGCTAAAATGTATTCCTGTGCCAACCACTTTTGAATTTACAGGCAGAGTGAAAATGTGATACTTTATTTCTATAAACGCGTGATATACAAGGTGAATCTGAAAAAGTGGGCAAAACTTTACGGGGTGGTAGAACGCAGCTATACGAGCAATATTCGTCATACAATATATGGTCGGAACGCAAGCGGTGAGAAGTTAAAAGGTAGTTTTCCACTGTCACATTTAAAGAATGAACACAAGAAGGAGAAGAGATACTTCAGAAAACATTTTATTGACAGGAATGTAATTGAGGTACATGCTCAAAGAAATTGCTCAAAAGAGCTGCCGCCACCTGTAATGCAGGCTTCATACCTGCGGGATAGGGACCGACGCACATTTGCGAAGACACCAGGCATTTCTTTTCATTCTTTTATACCATTTCCAACGCCACCTAGCGGCTCGCCGTTTGCGTTACGACCATACATTCTACGACGAATATTGCTCGTACAGTTGCGTTCTACCAAACCGTAAAGTTTTGCCCACTTTTTCAGATTCACCCTGTAGAATGACACTCTATGCCTTAAAAACATTGTCAGTGTATAGAATTTTGAAAAAAAAATCTATTTATGTATGAAAATAACTGTTTTTAGCGCAGTTTTCCACTCATAAAACAGAGGAAACAGATATATCGTGTGTAATAACTTTTGATTTTACACTCAGATTGTCAAAATAATGCATTATATAGGTGCTTATAATTTCAAAAATATTCATTTTTTCATCAAAATATCAGTTTGAACGCCTAAAACAGAACTTGAATTTACAGTCAGAGTGACAATCTGATTGTATATTTCCCATCAAGGCGTAATACAGAATGACTTTCTATACCTTAAAATCATTTTCGCTATGTAGCATTTTGGAAAAATCAATTTATGTATCAAAATAACTGTTCTACCATTGTTTTCCACCTATAAAACACAGGTAACAGCTGTATCGGGTGCAATAACTTTTGAATTTACACTCAGACTGACAATCTAATGCTTTATATTCATCAACTCGTATTATGTAATGAGAATCTATAGCTAAAGTATAGTTTAGATGAATACTCTTTCGGGAATATTCAACTATTAAAAAAAATATCAGTATGAATGCTGTTTTGCACGCCTGAAACAGAGCTAAAAGCTATTCCTGTGCCAACAACTTTTGAATTTACAGACAGAGTGGCAATCGGATGATTCATTTCCATTAGGCCGTGATATAGAATGACATTCTATGCCTTAAAGACATTCAGTGTATAGAATTTTAAAAAAAAATCTATTAATGTATGAAAATAGCTCTTTTACGCAGTTTTCCATGCATCATCATGTAGCTCATAAAAGCTACATGATTTGTAGTAACTTTTGAATTTACAGTAAATTTGAAAAAATGTTTTATTTTCATCAACACGTATTACATAATGAGATTCTATTGCTAAAGAAAAGCTTAAGTGCAAAACAAAAGGTATAGAAAAAACTAAAGTGTCGCCTAAAACAGAGGTAAAAGCTATACCTTTGAATTTACAGTCCGATTAATAATCTGATGGTATATATCCCATCAAGGCGTGATATAGAATGACTTTATATGCCTTAAAAACATCACTGTATATCATTTTGGAAAAAATAAACGATTTATTTATTAGAATTGCTGTTTTATCGCTGTTTTCCACCTATAAAACACATGTAAGATGTACATCGTGTGTAATAACTTTTGGTTTTAGAATCAGATTGACAACCTAGTGATTTATATTCATCACCTCGTATCATATAATGAGCTAACAATTTTTTGCTTACAATTTTAAAAATATTCATTTGTTCACCAAAATATCGGTTTGAACTCTGTTTCCACGCCTAAAACAGCTAAAAGCTATTCCTGTGCCAAAAAATTTTGAATTTAACAGTCAGTGACAATCTGATGGTATATTTCCCATCAAGGCGTGATATAGAATGACTTTCTATACCTTAATAACATTTTCTATGTATAGCATTTTGAAAAAAATCGATATATGTACGAACAGCTGTTTTACCGCTGTTTTCCACCTAAGAAACACAAGTAACAGCCAAATCATATGTAATAACTTTTAAATTTACAATGAGATTGACAAAGCAAAGCTTTGTCAATCTCATTGTAAATTCTCTCAACTCACTCATCAACTCGTATTATATAATGAGATTCTATGGGTAAAGTATACTTTAGTTGGATACAATGTCGAAAATATTCAATTATTCACCAAAATATCAGTTTAAATGCTGTTTTACACGGGTATGTAAACTTTTGAATTTACAGTCAGAGTGACAATATGATGCTTTATTTCCATCAGCGCGTGATATAGAATGACATTCAATGCTTTAAAAATATTTTCACTGCGTAGAATTTAGAAAAAAATTGATTTATCAAAATAGTTGTTTTATTAGTGTTCCTACGCATAAAACACAGGTAAAAGCTATATCATGTGAAATAACTTTTGATTTTACATTCAGATTGACAACATAATGCTTTATATTCATCAACTCGTATTATATAATGAGATTCTATGGCTAAAGAATAGATTAAGTGCTTACAATTTTGAAAATATTGAATTATTAATGAAAATAACAGTTTCAACAATGTTTTACACGCCTAAAACAGAGCTAATTTTAACTCTAAAGTTTTTATTTTGTATTATATGAGAGAAAAAGTGATACATATTGCCATAAATTTTAAATTTTCTAATTTAACTAATAATCCGTGGTGTGAGATTGTATCAAAAGCCTTTACTAAATGTAGTACAACTGCAACAAGGAAAAAAATTTTTAATTGCAAATTCAGCGTCTGAGATAAGATTCAATAATAGATCCTTAGTGGAGCGTCCTAGTCTAAAACCAAAGAAGTTAAAATCAAATAAGTTATGGTTTTCAAAATGCCAGTAAGTCTATTGAAAACTAACTTTTCAAACAGTTTGAGCATGTTTGAGCTAAGACAACCTTGAGTTTGTTGAGTTTTTGAGCTCAAAACAACATTTTTGAGACCAAAATGTATTGAAGATTTCTAAAAGTTTAATTAACCATTTATGTGTTAAATTCTTGAGCAGTTTATTAGTAATTTCGTCAGGGCCTTGTGCAGCATTTTGGTTGAGAGTTTTTATAACAGTTTTCATTTCATGAAATGTAAAAGGAAGGTTTAAATCATTAGTTGAGTTACAATGAAAAGATTTGTGAAAGATATTTGAATTTTTAAAAAATTTATCTATTTCTTTGTCATATTTGAAGTGTGAATTAATGTAAAATTGTGTCAAGTCTTCTGTTGTTTCTTTTAATGTTTTATCATTCTTAATTGCATATGTTTGAACTGGATTGTTTGGGGTAGTATTAGTCTATAATTATTTATAAATTTTCCAGAGGTTTGATGTGGTTTTGTACGAGGTGTTAAGCATTCTGTGAATTTTCTCCAATTAAGTTTCTCTAAATTTTTTATTTTTTTTTTGAGATAACATTATTTAGTCTTTTAAAGTTTTGGACATTTTTAAATGTTTTTTTCCTGTTCATTCTCCTTTTTGCCCTTCTACGAATGGCTATTAATTTATTGACAAATATTGTGTGTATATAATTTTTGGATATTTTTTAGTGATATAGTATTTTTATTTTTTTTTGTTATTTAAAAATTTTGCTAATTCTATTTAACCACATTTACCATTTATTAATTCCTTATTTTGAATGACTTGTTTGAAGTTCTTCCAATTTATTATTTATATATTAGGTTTTGTGCTTTTATAATTTTTAAAATAAATAAAGATAGGTAAATGATCACTATCATAACTGTCTTCTAATATGTGCCAATGTAATTCTTTTAAGATTTTATTAGAGCAAATGGATAAATCAATTACAGAGTTTAAGTTATTTTTATTAACATGTGTTATGTGTTTATTATTTAAAATTATTAAATTATTATTTTCAATGAATTTTACGAAGTGGGTGCTTTTGTGTTCATTTCTGTATGAGAACTACATTCTATTATGTGTGTTTAAATCACCACAAATTATTATTTCATCATTTAAGTTTTCAATTAGTTTTAAATATTGACTATATTTTATGTATACTCCAGAATTGTATTTATTTATGATATAAGGAGTTATATTATTTATTTTAGTTTGTATAATAATGATTTCTAATTTATTATGTACTGTATCTATATTTATTCTGTTTTGAGGTAGGTTTTTTGTATATAAGTTAATATTCCCCTGGTATTTTCACTATTTTGAAATTACTAAATTTTGGTACCTTGTTTATTTGAGATTCCTGTAGACACATAATTTGAATATTTTTTGATTTGATTAGGTGATTCAGATAATGTTTCTTATTTAATATACTTATACAGTTCCATTGTAGAATTATCGCTCTATTCTCCATGGACTGCAATGTAGATACGATAGTTTTTAATTAAGTTTAATTCCGGTCCACTAGGAAGTATGTAGTCCAAAAGTTTGATTAGTAGTCCGATAATTTGGTCTTTAGAATCCATATTCTTTGTCGAATTATCAGAAGTTTACGTTCGAATTAAAATTGAAGCTTTTGCATTAACAGATTTATTTGAAATGTTTTTATTTGAATTCTTTGCTCCAGAAATATTTTTTTTCACCATTCAAGCATAATCTATGCATATACCATACAAGTAAAGTCTTTTGTTGAGTTTCACAAATGTCCTTTAGCGGAAACTCATTTGAAGTAGATGGTATTGCAGAACAGTTCTCTGTCAGGTCCGTTTGGAATTTATCGACGAAACTCTCTCTATGGCCCTCATAAGCATTAGCTTGAATCCTAGTGTAATCTACAGATTCTTCCTTAGTTTGATCGTCATTGGGGACAAAAGTTTCAGTATTTCTAAAGTTAGTTTTTGGTGTAATAAAAGCTTCTTTGCAGTTAATTCCTTCATCATCATCATCATCATCATCCTCAAGCAGCCATGGGCTACGGAGGTCCAACCAGACCGCGCAGTTTAATTCTCCAAGCATATCTGTTCTGAGCTACATCTGCTGCATCCGGCCACTGTACACCAATTCTAACAAGGTCCTGTTTGACATTGTCTGCCCACCGCATCTTAGGTCTCCCCCTCCTTCTGAGGCCTCTAGGCACACTGTTCATAACCTTATTCGCCAATCTATAATTATCTATACGGGCAACATGGCCAAACCAGCGGAGTCTCTCTCTGCACAATATGCTGCTTAAAGGAGGTTGCAGACTCCTTTGCCTAACCTCATCATTAGTTACAAAGTTGAACCACCTAATGCCCAAGATACTGCGTAAGCATCAAGAATCAAAAGCATCTAGTTTCCTGTTATCTTGTTTACAAAGTGTCCAAGTTTCACTACCATAACTAACCCTAGAAAGAACCACACTATTGTACAATCTAATTTTAGTCTTTAGGTGTATACTCCTATTTCTCTACACTCTCCATAGATTATTAAAAGTCCCAGCAGCAATCACTATCCGTTTGTTAATTTCATACCGCAAAACACCAGTATCTGTTACATAGCTCACAAGATAATTAAACTGTGACACCTGCTCAAGACTGCAACCATTCAGATAAACTGCATCACAACCTGCCTGACCAAATTTCACCACTTTAGTTTTCTCTCTGTTTATAACCCAACCTAATCTACTACCAGTGTCATCAATAGCTCGAATGAAAGAGTTCATCTCATCAACATCATTTGCCAAAAGGGATAAATCATCAGCATAATCTAAATAAGAAATTTTCGTATCTCCAGCCCATTTAAGGCCAAAAGCTTTTCCTTGAAGTGAATTTCGCATAACATAATCAACAACCAAACTAAAGAGAAAAGGAGACAAAATGCACCCTTGTCGAACACCAGAAGTAATGCTAAACCAATTGCTACAAGACTTACCAACCCTCACACATGACTCAGTATTATTATAGAGAGCTTTCATTATGTTAACTAACTTGTCTGGTATACCATATGATCTCACAATCAACCACAAACTATGACGATCAACAGAGTCGAAAGCCTTTTTGAAATCAACAAAGCTAGCAACCAAAGGTTTCTGAAACTCTAAACATTTCTCAAGAATCTGCCTAAGTGAAAATATCTGATCTACACGTCCCCTACCACTTCTGAATCCACATTGCTCATCACGCAATTGCCTGTCAATCAGATTCTTAATTCTATTAAGCTCAATCATGGAAAGAACTTTACCTGGAACGGAGAGTAAGCTGATACCCCTATAGTTATCACAAGAACTGCGATCACCTTTTTTGAAAATAGGGATAACAATAGCTGTGGTAAAATCCTTAGGAACCATGCCTTTATCATAAAAGATATTCAGAATTTCAGTCATTCAAGTGGTAACCGAAACATTCCCAGCTCTAAGCATTTCTTGTAGTAATTTCATCTACCCCTGGGGATTTATGAAGTTTAAGTTTAGAAACAGCCAAAATAACTTCAGATTATGTTATAGGGCCAACATTAAAGCCACCAATGCATCTATCATCATTGCAAACAATGGGTGTAGAACTAACCACATTGTTTAGAACATCACTGAAATGCTCAGCCCACCTAGCCATGACAGAATCCTCACCTTCTATAACCTTGCCTTGTTTATCCTTCAATCCCTGTATACCTGTTCGTTTTCTACCACACAAAACATTAACTATCTGGTACAGCTCTCTGCTGTTGTGCTATCTAACTGCTTCCTCAGCTTTGTCAGCAAGGCCATCAAGCCAAAGATTCTTATCAGTAGCTAACTGATCCTTTACACGTTTATTAAGTTCTTTGTAATGCTTTCTATTAGGACTAGTAGGGTACTGATTAAGGACATTCCTGCAGTTCCTTCTTTCTGAAATAAGCTCAAGTGCCTTATCACTTAAATAATTCTGCCTCCTCTGCTCCTTTTTCCCTAAAAGAGTACTGTTAGTTTCCAAAAAAGCCTGTTTAAAATGGCCCCATTCTTCCTCAACTTCAGTATTAAGCAAACCATGACTGTCATAATGACTAAGTAACCTATCATGATAAGCTTTAGCTGTAACTGGGTCTTTCAGAGCTTCAGTATTAAAGGTAAATTTTTTAACCCTAGCACAACACTTTTTAAGTTTAAGTTGCAACACTTTTAACAAGGTAATGGTCAGATCCCATTTCAGCTCCCCTATATGCCCTGGTATTTCTAACAGAACTAGCCCATTAGCTGTTAATTAATATATAATCAATCATATTCTTATGCAGCCCATCAGGTGAAACCCATGTTATTTATGTATGTCGCGGTGTTTGCAATATGTGTTAGTTATTCTGAAACCATTTAGTTTACTTACCTGTAGGAGACGTTGCCCATTGCCATTGCAGCTACCAATACCAAAAGGGCCTATTACTCCTCCCCAAAGGTCAGAGTCGGTACCAACTTTGGCATTGAAGTCACCAAGAACAAGGGTAATATCTCCTTTCTTGACAGAATTCAAAATATCCTGAAGTTGTCCGTAAAACCTATCCTTCTCATCCTCATCAGAATCCTCAGTGGGGGCATAACAGCAGATAACATTCAAGTCTTTAATGCTTGTCTGAAATTTTTCTGTAAGAAACCTTTCATTAATGCACTCATATCCTAGAAGAGCATCACTAGCATGTCTGCTGAGCAGCAGACCCACGCCTTGGTGATGCTTTCCATCCTCCCTCCCTGTAAAGAGAAATTTAAAGTTATTTTTAAGTATCTCACCTTTACCTGTCCATCTGGTCTCTTGCAAGCCTAGAATATCTAGGTTATAGCGCTGGAATTCCTGCATGAGGACTTCAAGAGAATAATCTCTATGTAATGTCCTCACGTTCCACGTTCCTGCAGAGAGAAAATGATTAGTAGAATTTTTAAAGAAATTAGGTTTATTGAGATTGGTAGGGACAACAATATCAAACAGCCCCCTGATTGCAGGCATGGGGCAAAGACCTGTTCCTCCTCCGCTAAAGGCTGAAGTCACCGATGCTGGTAGGAACTTCAGGCACCACCTTTTCAAGTGGACTTTTTCAAGAACCATATGGCCTGCCTGAGACACATTACTCCAGTTTAGGCTTGACGATGCCCAACTAGCTAAGTAAGGTTCAGGTACCTACGATGGCCTCTGATTAGGATTATCCACCAGCTGATATAAGGTATCCCATGCCTCTGTTCACTTAGAGCTGGCAACCCAGAAGCAAACAGAAAACACAGCGGCAGACTCTCCCTCAACAGAGGCCCACCAGTGCAGCAAGTCCAGGATCCATAATCGAGCTCAAATCCATAAACTAGTCCAGTCTAGTAGGTATAAATGGTCAGCACCAGGACCCTGTGAAGTTGACTACTCCTCAGCAGGGTTGAAAAAAAAGAAAAAAGTGGCCATAGATGACCAGATCAGTAGGCCATACTGAACTGGCAGCCCTCCCCTTCCGTTCCCTTCCAAAGAGAATATCTCTTTTGAAAGGTACTAACGGCCTGCACCACGAGAAGGCGGGGTCGGACATTAGGTGCTAGACCTGGCCGGTTCTGTGCATCATCACTGGGGATTGGTACACAGCTCTCCTTCCAGTTTACGCCTAGCTACCATTTACAATCCTTCAGCTAACTGAATTTCTCTTGCTTTATAGGCTATTTATCCGAATGATACAACCAGCCCAGGTCGCTGGATGCGATCCTGAACAGTTTGGGCATCTAAGAGTTTACAAGTTTGTCGCCCTTTTCAAGTTGAAACTGCATGTCCGAAATTACAACAGCGTAGACATAGATCTGAGGGTAGAGTGTACCTTTTGACATAATGTCTGTTAAAGTTTATATTCACATTAAGAGGCAAGTTCTCGCCCTCAAATTCAAGAACTACTTTATATGTTCTTGCGCTGTTAGAATCTTTTCTAGAAATAGTTTGTTTGTCAAAATGAATCATTCGGCGAAGATTTAATACCTTCTGATCGGATATTCATCAAGTAACAACATCATTTATGTTAACAGGTACATCAAGTAACATCATCATTTATGTTAACAGGTACACCAATGATTGTTCCTAACGAAGATTTTATGAATTTGGGAAATTCAGTTATTGTTGGTACAGATAATAAGTCATTGATTTCAAGAATTTTACTTTGTTCAGTTGAGTTTTTAGGAAATAAAAGCAGACGTCTAAACGAGATAAATTTTCCACTGATATGTTCTCCCAATAAACCAGAAAAAAATGAAGTTACTTTTCGAATATCAAGAGAACTTGTCATCTTTAATTCCTCTGATCACTAATGCTAAGTCTTTATTATCATTTATATTGAACTATTTTAACAAAGTTTTTTGTATCGAGATTGAACTATTTTAACAAAGTTTTTTGTATCGAGGGAGTCACAAGTGTATATTTATTATCTTTTTCATTTTCAGAAATGTTATTTATTTTGTTATTTACTGTGATATTACTGAGATTATTTTCTTCTATAATGTTTTTATCGTTACTGATATGGCTTTCATTCATAGGTATTTATTTTTGTCAGAATTTGTTTTCCCTTTCTGGATTTTCTTGATCAGTAGGAGAAATATTCTTTGGTTGTGAGTTGTCTTATACTGATTTTGTTGGGGACACCACAGTCAGTCGAAACCATCAAGTCCTCCTCTAAAATGGAAATTTCTTTGGGTTCTTTAACTCGTTTATTCGTATGCTGATACATTTTGGACTTTTTAACTCTTATTTTCATATTAATCGGTGAAGATTTCTTTTTCCTCGTTCCCTTGGTCATTTTATAAGATTTCCATTCCGTGCAAAATAGCTTAATATACTTTGCTTACTTCAAAAATGATTAACAAACTATAGAAATTGAAGATATAATCACTTGAAAGTAAAATTAAAGATAAAAACTGACTTTAATTACTTTAGTATCAAATTAGACACACATTTCAAAATCAACCGCCACCAACGGTGGCTAACGGACTGTTTTCAAGTTCGAACGTTCAACCGAAAAATCCAAACTACCGTTAAGGTGAGCAAAGAATTACATCACACGGTACCATTTAAGACAGTAATCAGTTCCACAGCTCATTTCGAATGTGAATTGCTGGCATCATATTCGCTGATTATTTTCTTTTCTTTCAGGAGAAGAATCAACAAATAAAAATATTTGATCAAAAGAAAAATATAAAAATTTAGGAATTCGAAAAAAGCGCAAACGACTTACAACTTCGGTGTTGCCAGATATACGTCTTCCCTGGTGAAAACAGCGGTAAAACAGCTATTTAGATGCATAAATGGATTTTTTTTCAAAATTCTATACAGTCACAATGTTTTTAAGGCATAGAAAGTGGCACACCTTGATCGGAATTAAACAATCAGATTATAACTCTGGCTGTAAATTCAAAAGTTGTTGGCACAGAAACAGCTATTTCCCTCTGTTTTAGGCGTGTAAATCTGAAGAATCAACTGATATTCTGAAGTCTGAAAGTTCAAACTGATATTTTCATAAATAATTCGATATTTTTGAAATTCTATGCACCTAAACTGTTCTTTAGCCATAGAATCTCATTATATAATACGAGGTGATGAATATAATACACTAGGTTGTCAATCTGACGGTAAATTTAAACGTTATTACACACCATATAGCTGTTACCTCTGTTTTATAGGTGGAAAACAGCGGTTTTGATGCATAAAACGGTTTTTTTCAAAATGCCATACAGTAAAAATGTTTTTAAGGCATACAAAGTCATTCTACATTCCGCGTTGATGGGAAATGAACCATCAGATCGTAAATTCTGACTGTAAATTCAAAAGTTGGCACAGGAATAGTTTTCAGCTCTGTCTTAGGCGTGCAAAACAGTGTTCAAACTGATGCTTTTGGTGAATGCTTTGGTGAATAGTTTAGGTTCTTCGAAGATATTCGAAATTGTAAGCACCTAAACTATACTTTAGCCATAGAATCTCATTATATAATACGAGTTGATGAATATAAAGCATTATATTGTCAATCTGACTGTAAAATCAAAAGTTATTACCCACGATGTAACTGTTACCTGTGTTTTAGGTGGAAAAGAGCGGCAAAGAGATATTTTTATACATAAATCGATTTTTCTCAAAGTGCTATACAGTGAAAATGTTTTTAAAGTATACAAAGTCATTCCATCACGCCTTGATGAGAAATATACCATGAGATTGTCGCTCTGACTGTAAATTCAAAAGTTGGTGTCACTGGAATAGCTTTAGGCTTATTTTTATGCGTGCAAAACAACATTCAAACTGATATTTTGGTGAATAAATGAATATTTTCCGAATTTTAAACACCTAAACTATACTTTACCAATAGAATCTCTTTATATATTACGAGTTGATCAATAAAAAGCAATATTTGTCAATCTGAGTGTAAAATCAAAAATTATTACATACGATGTAGCTGTTACCTATGTTAAATTTACAGCTGTTACCTATGTTACCTATGTAGCTGTTACCTATGCTAAATCGATTTTTTTCAAACCCTATAGAGTGAAAATGTTTTTAAGTCATAGAAAGTCATTCCATATCACACCTTGATAGGAAATGAACGATCAGATTATCACTCTAACTGTAAATTCAAAAGCTTTGGCAGAGGAATAGCTTTCATCTCTGTTTTAGGAGTGGAAAACAGCATTCAAGCTGATATTTTGGTGTGGTATATAATTGTGAGCATTTAAACTATACTTTAGCAAGAGAATATCATTATGCAATACGAGTTGATGAAAATAAAGCAAAATTTTTTCAATGTGACTGTAAATTCAAAAGTTATTAGACATCATATAGCTTTTACCTATGTTGATGTGCGTGGAAAACAGCAATTCTATATACTGAAAATTTTTTTAAGGCATAGAGTGTAATTCTATAGCACGCGTTGATGGAAATATTTTTAATTCGGGTATCACTCTGCCTGGAAAATCAAAAGTTGTTTTAACACGAATAGCTTTTTCCTCCGTTTTAGGCAGCGTTCAAACTGATATTTTCGTGAATAATTCGGTATTTTCGAAATTGTACACACCTAAACTATACATTAGCTATAGAATCTCATTATATAGTTCGAGTTGATAAATGAAAAGCATTATATTGTCAATCTGAGTGTAAAATCAAAAGTTATTACACACGATATAGCTCTTACCTGTGTTTTATACGTGGAAAACAGCGGTGAAACAGGTAATTTTATACATAAATCGATTTTTTTTCAAAATGCTATACAGTGAAAATGTTTTTATGGCATAGATTGTAATTCTATATCACGCGTTGATGGAAATAAGTCATCCGATTGTCACTCTCCTGGTAAATTCAAAAGCTGTTGCCACAGGAATAGCTTTCGGCCCTGTTTTTGTCTTGCAAAACAGCGTTCAACTAATATACTGGTGAATAATTGAATATTTTCGAAATTCTACACACCTAAACTATACCTTAGCTATAGAATCTGATTATATAATAGGAGTAGATGAGAATAAAGCAACATTTTGTCACTTTGACTGTTAATTCAAAAATTATTACATCATATAGCTTTTACATATGTGATGTCCGTGGAAAACAGCGCTAAAACTACTATTTTAATATATAAATAGATGTTTTTCAAACTTCTATAGAATGAAAGTGTTTTAAAGCACAGAGTGTCATTATATATCACGCCTTGACGAAAATAAATCATCCGAATGTCACTCTGCCTGTAAATTTAGAAGTTGTTGGCACAGGAACAGCTTTTAGTTCTGATTTAGGCGTGCAAAACAGCGTTCAACTAGTATATTTGTGAATAATGGAATATTTTCGAAATTCTATGCACCTAAACTATACCGTGGCCATAGAATCTCATTATATAATACGAGTTGATGAATATGAAGCAATAGGTTGTTATTACACAAGATACAACTTTCACTTGTGTTTTATAGATGGATAACAGCGGTAAAGCAGCTATTTTGATACATAGATCGATTTTTTTTTAAATACTATACAGTAAAAACGTTTTTACGCCACAGAAAGTCATTCTATATCACGCCTTGATAGGAAATGTACGATCAGATTATCACTCTGACTGTAAATTCAAAAGTTGTTAGCACAGGAACAGCTTTCAGCTCTGTTTTAAGCTGGCAAAACAGCACTCAAACTGATATTTTGGTGAATAAATGAATATTTTCGAACGTGTGAGCACCTAATCTATACTTTAGCCAGAGAATCTCATTATGTTATACGAGTTGATGAAAATAAAGCAACATTTTGTCAATTTGACTGTAAATTCGAAAGATGTGATGTGCGTGTAGAACAGCGCTAAAAAAAAGCTATTTTCATACATAAATACATGTTTTTCAAAATGCTATACAATGGAATTGTTTTTAAGGCATAGAAAGTCATTCTATATCTCGCCTTGATGGAAACAAATCTTTCGGTTGTCACCCTGCCTGTAAATTCAAAAGTTGTTGGCACACGTGTTGCTTTTTACTGCGTTTCAGGCGTGTAAAACAGCGTTGAAACTGATATTTTCGTGAATAATCAGGTATTTTCGAAATTGTATGCACCTTAACTATACATTAGCCATAGAATCTCATTATATGATTGATGAATATGAAGCATTATGTTGTCAATCTCACTCTAAATTCAAAAGTTATTACACATGATATACCTTTTTCCTGTGTTTTATAGATGGAAAAGAGCGGTAAAACAGCTGTTTTGATACATAAATCTGATTTTTTAAAAATGTTCTGCAAGAAAAATGTTTTTAAGGCATAGAAAATAATTCTATATCATGCCTTGATACGAAATATACGATCAGATTGTCACTCTGTCTGTAAATTCAAAAGTTGTTGGCACACGATTAGCTTTTCGCTTCGTTTTAGGCGTGTAGAACAGTGTTCAAACTGATATTTTCGTGAATAATTTGGAATTTTCGAAATTGTACGCACCTAAACTATACATTAGCTACAGAATCTCATTATCCAATTGGAGTTGATGAATAAAAATCATTATACATAAATCGATTTGTTTCAAAATTCTATACAGACAAAACGTTTTTAAGAAATAGAACGTTATTCTATATTCACGCCTTGATAGGAAATATACCAACAGATTGTCACTCTGACTGTAAATTCAAAAGTCGTTGGCTCAGGAATAGCTTAAAAAAAAATCAAACTGATATTTTCGTGAGCAATTGAATATTTTCGAAATTCTATGCACCTAAACTATACTTTAGCCATAGAATCTCATTATATAGTACGAGTTGATGAAAATAAAATAACATTTAGTCACTGTAAACTCAAAAGTTTTTTCCACATTAAATATCATTCACCTGTGTTTTATAGGTGGAAAACAGCGGTAAAACAGCTATTTTGATATATAAATCGATTTTTTTCAGAATTCTATTCAGTGACAATGTTTTTGAGGCATAAAGTGTCATTCTATATCACGATTTGATGGAAATGAATCATCCAAATGTCACTCTGACTGTAAATTCAAAAGTTGCTGGCAAAGGAATAGCTTTTACCTTTGTTTTAGGCGTGTAAAACAGCATCAAACTTATTTTTTGGTGAATAATTGAATATTCTCGTAATCGTATCCAAATAACTATACTTTAGTCATAGAATCTCATTACATAATACGAGTGATGAATATTAAGCATTAAGTTTCCAAACTGAATGTAAAATGAAAAGTTATTACATACACAATGTAGCTATTACCTGTGTTTTACAGTTGAAAAACAGCGGTAAAACAGCTATTTTGATATATTAATCGATTTTTTTCAAAATGCTATACAGTGAAAATGTTTTTAATGCATAGAGTGTCATTCTATATCACACGATCAGATTGTCACTCGGCCTGTAAATTCAAAAGTTGTTGGCACAGGAATATCTTTTAGCTGTGTTGTACACGTGCAAAACATTGTTCAAACTGATATTTTCGTGAATTATTGAATATTTTAGAAATTCTATGCACCTAAACTGTACTTTAGGAATCATCATCATCATCCTCAAGCAGCCATGGGCTACGGAGGTCCAACCAGACCACGCAGTTTACTTCTCCAAGCATATCTGTCCTGAGCTACATCTGCTGCATCCGGCCACTTCACACCAATTCTAACAAGGTCCTGTTTGACATTGTCTGCCCACCGCATCCTAGGTCTCCCCCTCCTTCTGAAGCCTCTAGTCACACTGTTCATAACCCTATTCGCCAATCTATAATTATCCATACGGGCAACATGGCCAAACCAGCGGAGTCTCTCTCTGCACAATATGCTGCTCAAAGGAGGTTGCAGACTCCTTGCCTAACCTCATCATTAGCTACAAAGTTAAACCACCTAATACCCAAGATACTGCGTATAAGCATCTAGAATCAAAAGCATCTAGTTTCCTGTTATCTTGTTTACACAGCGTCCAAGTTTCACTACCATAACTAACCCTAGAAAGAACCAAACTATTACACAGTCTAATTTTAGTCTTTAGGTGTATACGCTTATTTCTCCACAATCTTCATAGATTCTTAAAAGTCCCGGCAGCAATACCTATTCGTCTGTTAATTTCATGCCGCACATCACCAGTATCAGTTACATAGCTCCCAAGATAATTAAACTGTGACACCTGCTCAAGGCTGCAACCATTCAGATTAACTGAATCACAACCTGCCTGACCAATTTTCATCACTTTAGTTTTCTCTCTGTTTATAACCAAACCTACTGTACTCCCAGTCTCATCAACAGTTCGAATGAAAGAGTTCATCTCATCAACATCATTTGCCAAAAGGGCTAAATCATCAGCACAATCTAAATCAGAAATTTTCGTATCTCCAGCCCATTTAAGGCCAAAAGCTTTCCCTTGAAGTGAATTTCGCATAACATAATCAACAACCAAACTAAAGAGAAAAGGAGACAAAATGCACCCTTGTCGAACACCAGAAGTAATGCTAAACCAATTGCTACAAGACTTACCAACTCTCACACATGACTCAGTGTTATTATAGAGAGCTTTCATTATGTTAACTAACTTGTCTGGTATACCATATGATCTCACAATCAACCACAAATTATGACGATCAACAGAGTCAAAAGCCTTTTTGAAATCAACAAAGCTAGCAACCAAAGGTTTCTGAAACTCGAAACATTTCTCAAGAATCTGCCTAAGTGAAAATATCTGATCTACACATCCCCTACCACTTCTGAATCCACATTGATCATCACGCAATTGCCTGTCAACCAGATTCTTAATTCTATTAAGCACAATCATGGAAAGAACTTTACCTGGAACAGAGAGTAGGCTGATACCCCTATAGTTATCACAAGAACTGCGATCACCTTTTTTGAAAATAGGGATGATAATAGCTGAATCTAATTATATAATACATGTTGATGAAAATAAAACAACATTTTGCCAATATGACTGTAAATTCAAATGTTTATACACATGATATAGCTTTTACCTCTGTCATGATTTTCATATATAAATTGAAGTTTACCAAAATTCTATACACTGACAATATTTTAAGGCATAGAGTATCATTGTATATCATGCCTTGATGAAAATAAGTGATCGGATTCTCACTCTTTTATGTGTGCAAAACAGCGTTCAAGTTGATATTTTGGTGAATAAATGAATATTTTCGAAATTGTAATCACCTAAATTATACTTTAGCCATAGAATCTCATTATATAATACGAGTTGATAAATATAAAGCATTATGTTGTCAATCTGACAGTAAAATGAAAAGTTATTATACACGATATAGCTATTACTTGTGTTAAGTAAAGCAGCGGTAAAACAGCAATTTTGATACATTAGTCGGTTCTTTTCAAAATGCTTTAGAGTGAAAATGTTTTTAAGGCAGAGAAAGTCATTCTATATCACGCCTTGATGGGAGTTACACCATCAGATTGTCACTCGGACAGTAAAATCAAAATTTGTTTGCACATTTTTTAGCTCTGTTTTAGACTTGTAAAATATTGTTCAAACTGATATTTTCGTGAATAAATCAATATTTTCGAAATTCTATGCATGTAAACTATACTTTAGCAATAAAATCTCATTATATAACACGTGTCGATGAAAATAAAGCAGCAATTTGTCACTTTTATGGTAAATTCAAAAGATATTACACATCATATAGCTTTTACCTATGTGATATGCGTGGAGAACAGCGCTAAACCGCTATTTTCGTACATAAATAGATGTTTTTCAAAATTCTATACAGTGAAAATATTATTAAGGCATAGAAAGTCATTCTATATCACGCCTTGATAGGAAATATACCATCAGATTCTCACTCTGACTGTAAATTCAAAAGTTGTTGGCACCGGAACAGCTTTCAGCTCTGTTTTACGCGTGCAAAACAGAGTTCAAACTAATATATTGATGAATAATTGAATATTTTCGAAATTATATCCAACTGAACTAATGAGATGCTATGGCTATGATACTACTGTTTTCCACCTATAAAACACAGGGAAAAGCTATATCGTGGGTAATAACTTTTGAATTTACAGTGGGATTGACAACATAATTCTTTATATTCAACAATTCGTATTGTATAATGAGATTCTATTGCTAAAGTACAGTTTAGAGGCATACAATTTCGAAAATATCGAATTATCCACGAATATATCAGTCTGAACGCTGTTTTACACCCCTAAAACAGAGCTAAACGCTATTCCTGTGCGAATAACTTTTGAATTTACAATCAGAGTAACAAACTGATGGTATATTTCCCATCAAGGCGTGATATAAAATGCCTTAAACATATTTTCACTTTATAGCATTGAAAAAAAATCGATTTGTATATGGAAAAGCTGTTTTACCGCTGTTTTCCACCTATAAAAAACAGGTAAAAGATATGTCATTTGTAATGACTTTTGAATTTACCGTCAGATTCACAACCTAAAGCTTCATATTCCTCAACTCGTATTACATAATGAGATTCTATGGCTAAAGCATAGTTTAGTTTGGTACAAATTCGAAAATATTCAATTATTCACCAATATATTACCTTGAACGCTGTTTTGCTCGCCTAAAACAGAGCTAAAAGCTATTCCTGTGACAATAACTTTTGAATTTCCAGACAGAGTCAGAATCTGAAGGTATATTTCCTATCAAGGCGTGATATAGAATGACTTTGTATGCCTTAAAAACATTTTCACTCATTAGCATTTTGAAAAAAAAAACGTTTTATGTATCAAAATAACTGTTTTACCGCTGTTTTCCAACTATAAAACCCACGTAACAGCTATGTATTGTGTTATAAACGTTTGAATTTACAATCAGATTGACAACCTAGTGTTTTATATTCATCAACCTGTATTATACAATGAGAATCTATGGATAAAGTACAGTTGAGGGGGTATTTATTTATTATATATTTGTTAGGTGAATACAATTTCGGAAATATCGAATATCGCTGTTTTACACGCCTAAAACAGAGCTAAAAGCTATACCTGTGCCAACAACATTTGAATTTACAGTCAGATTTATTCAGTCATTGTTTATTTCCCATCAAGGCGTGATATAGAATGACTTTCTATGCCTTAAAAACATTATCACTGTATAGAAGTTTGAAAAATATCCATTTATATATCAAAATAGCTGTTTTACCGCTGTTTTTAATATGTAAAACACAGCTAAGAGCTATATCACGGAGGGATCTGACAACACCGAAGTTGTAAGTCGTTTGCGCTTTTTTCTAATTCGTAAATTTTTTATTTTTCTTTGGATCAAAATATTTTTATTTGTCGATGCTAAATAATCAGTGAATATGACGCGAGCAATTCACATTCAAAATGAGCTGTGGAACTGATTACTAAGTGTCTTAAATGGTACTAAGGTAATTCAGTTAGACTTAAGACTGTCTAACCGTGTGATGTAATTCTTTGCTCACCTTAACGGTAGTTTGGATATTTGGGTTGAACGTTCGAACTTGAAAAAAGTCCGTTAACCACAGTTGGTGGCGGTTGATTTTGAAATGTGCTGTGTGTTTAATTTGATAGTAAAGTAATTAAAGTCAGTTTTTATCTTTAATTTTACTTTAAAGTGATTATATCTTCAATTTCTATAGTTTGTTAAGCATTTTTGAAGTAAGCAAAGTATATTAAACTATTTTGCACGGAATGAAATTCTTATAAAATGACCAACGGAATGAGGAGAAAGAAATCTTCACCGATTAATATGAAATGTTAGAAAGTCCAAAAGTGACCGTGATAAAGAACCCAAAGAAATTTCCATTTTAGAGGAGGACTGGATTGTTTCGACTGACTCTGTGGTGTCACCAACAAAGTCAATAGAAGACAACTCACAACCAAAGAACATTTCTACTACTGATCAAGAAAAATCAGAAAAGGAAAACTTACAGGTAAATTCTGACAAAAATGAAATACCTATAAACGAAAGCCATATCAGTAACAATAAAAACGTTATAGAAGAAAATAATAACCTCAGTAATATCACAGTAAATAACAATATAAATAACATTTCTGAAAATGAAAAAGGTAATAAATATACATTTTTGACTTCCCTCGATACAGAAAACTTAAAGTTCAATAATAATAAAGACTTAGCGTTAGTGATTACAGGAATTAAAGATGACAATAAGTTCTCTTGATATTCTCGTTTGGACGTCTGCTTTTATTTCCTAAAAACTCAATTCAACAAAGTAAAATTCTTGTACTCAATGATTTATTATCTATACCAACAATAACTCAATTTCCAAAATTTATAAAATCTTTAGGAACAATCATTGGTGTACCTGTTAACATAAATGATGATGAGTTTCTTGATATTTTATTCGATCAGAAGGTATTAAATCTTCGCCTAATGATTCATTTTGACAAACAAGCTATTTCTAAAAAAGATTCTAACGGCGCAAGAACACATAAAGTAGTTCTTGAATTTGAGGGCGACAACTTGCCTCTTAATGTGTATATCAACATTAACAGACAATATGTCAAAAGTTATACTAGTATATGTCTACGCTGTTGTAATTTCGGACATGCAGTTTCAACTTGTAAAGAGCGACAAACGTGTAAACGCTGTGGTGGTAAACATAAACTAAAGACAGTGTACTTCCCAAGACTCTTAGATGCCCAAACTGTTCAGGATCGCATCCAGCGACCTGGGCTGGTTGTATCATTCGAATAATAGCCTGTAAAGCAAGGAAATTCAGTTAGCTGAAGGAATTAACTGCAAAGAAGCTTTTATTAAAGCAAAAACTAACATAAACCTTCTTAAAGGCTTTAGAAATACTGAAACCTTTGTCCCCAATGACGATCAATCTGAGGAATAATCTGCAGATTACACTAGGATTCAAACTCATGCTTATGAGGACCATAGAGAGAGCTTCGTCGATAAATTCCAAACGCACCTGACAGAGAACTATCCTGCAATACCATCTACTTCAAATGACTTTCCGCTAAAGGACATTTCTGAAACTGAACAAAAGAAAGGCACATAGACTATGCTTGTATGGTTAAAAAAAATATTTCAGGAGCAAAGAATTCAAAACATTTCAAATAAATCTGTTAAGGCAAAAGCTTCAACTTCAAGTCGAACCGAAACTACTGATAATTCGACCAAGAATATGGATTCTAAAGGCCAAATTATCGGACTACTAATCAAACTTTGCAATAGAACGATAATTCTACAATGGAACTGTAGAAGTATATTAAATAAGAAACATTATCTCAATCACTTAATCAAATCAAAAAATATTCAAATTATATGTCTACAGGAATCTCAAACAAACAAGGTACCAAATTTAGTAATTTCATAGCACATGAACAAAAAAATAGTGAAAATAGCAGGGGAATATTAACTTATATACATAGAAACTTACCTCAAAACAGAATAAATATAGATACAGTACATAAAAAATTAGAAGTCAGTATTATACGAACTAGAATAAATAATATAACTTATATCATAAATACCTACAATTCTGGAGTATGCATAAAATATAGTCAATATTTAAAACTAATTGAAAACTTAAATGATGAAATAATAATATGTGGTGATTTAAACACATAAAAGAATGTAGTTCTCATACAGAAATGAACACAAAAGCACCCACTTGGTACAATTCATTGAAAATTATAATTTAATAATTTTAAATAATAAACATATAACACATATTAATAAAAATAACTCCAACTCTGTAATTGATTTATCCATTTACTCTAATAAAATCTTAAAAGAATTACATTGGCACATATTAGAAGACAGTTATGATAGTGATCATTTACCTATCTTTATTTATTTTAAAAATTATAAAAGCACAAAACCTAATATATAAATAATAAATTGGAAGAACTTAAAACAAGTCATTCAAAATAAGGAATTAATAAATGGTAAATGTGGTTATATAGAATTAACAAAATTTTTAAATAACAAAAAAAAATAAAAATACTATATCACTAAAAAATACCCAAAAATTATATACACACAATATTTGTCAATAAATTAATAGCCATTCGTAGAAGGGCAGAAAGGAGAATGAACAGGAAAAAAACATTTAAAAATGTCCAAAACTTTAAAAGACTAAATAATGTTATCTCAAAAAAAAATAAAAAATTTAGAGAAACTTAATTGGAGAAAATTCACCGAATACTTAACACCTCATACAACCACATCAAAACTCTGGAAAATTTCATGAATTGAAAATTGTTATAAAAACTCTGAAACAAAATACCACACCAATCCCTGACGAAATTATTAATAAACTGCTTAAGAATTTAACAAATAAATGGTTAATTAAACTTTTAGAAATCTTCAATACGTTTTGGTCTCAAAAATGCTACCCTGAATCATGGCTAGACAATTTTATGATATTCACCAAAAATGAACATAAACCTGCTGATGATCTAAAATCGTATCGACCCATTTGTCTTAGCTCAAACATGCTCAAAATGTTTGAAAAGTTAGTCTTTAATAGACTTAACTGGCATATTGAAAACCATAACTTATTTGATTTTTACTTCTTTGGTTTTAGACTAGGACGCTCCACTAAGGATCTATTATTGAATCTTATCTCAGACGCTGAATTTGCAATTAAAAATGGTTTTTCCCTTGTTGCAGTTGTACTAGATTTTGAAAAGGCTTTTGATACAATCTCACACCAAGGATTATTAGTTAAATTAGAAAATTTAAAATTTATGGCAATATGTATCACTTTTTCTCTCATATAATACAAAATAAAAACTTTAGAGTTAAAGTTGCAAATAACTTGTCAAATAAATATGAACTTAAAAATGGAATAATTCAAGGAGACATACTTTCTCCAATATTCTTTAATATATATCTAAATGACATTAAAGAAATTTTTCCTCAGAAATATTCATATATTTCATAGACTACATATGCAGATGACCTTATCTTCTGGACCATTCACACAGATCTTAATATAATAAACACAAAAATACAAAATACTCTTAACAAATTAATAAATTATTGTAAAAATTGGAATTTAAAAATATCATCGGAAAAATCAAAAATCACATATTTTCACAAAAGACAGAATATCACAAATGAAATAATTTAGCTATATTGATATATTATAGCTATTTTGATATAGAAATCGATTTGTTTTCGAAATGCTATAAAGTGAAAATGTTCTTAAGGCATAGAAAGTCATTCTATATCACGCCTTGATGTCAAATATACTATCGGATTGTTACTCTGACTGTAAATTCAAAAGTTGTTGACATGGGAATAGCTCTTTGCTCTGTTTTAGGATTGAAAAACAGAGTTCAAATTAATATTTTCGTGTATAATTCGATATTTTCGAAATTGTATGCACCTAAACTGTACTTTAGCCATAGATTCTCATTTTCTAATATGAGTTGATGAATATAAAGCATTATGTTGCCAATCTCCCTGTAAATTCAAAAACTTATTACCCACGATACAGCTGTTACCTGTGTTTTATAGGTGAAAAACAGCGGTAAAACAGCTATTTTGATGCATAATAAATAAATCGATTTGTCTCAAAATGCTAAACAGTGAAAATGTTTTGAAGGCATTGAAAGTCACTCTACGTTACGTCTCGATAGGAAATAAACAAATCGGACTGTAAATTGAAAAGTTGTTGGCATAGGAATAGCTTTTAGCTCTGTATAGGCGTGCAAAAGAGCTGTCAAAGTGATATTTTGGAGAATTAGTTAATATTTTCGAGATTGTAAGCACCTAAACTATACTTTAGTCATAGAATCTCATTACATGATACGAATTGATGAATACAAAGCGTTACGTTGTCAATTTGACTGTAAAATCAAAAGTTATTATACACGATGCAGCTGTTACCTGTGTTTTATAGGTGGAAAACAGCGGTAAAACAGTTATTTTGATACATAAATCGATTTTTTTCCAAATGCTATATAGTCAAAATGTTTTCAAGGCATAGAATGTCATTCTACATCACGTCTTGACCGGAAATCAGATTGTCACTTTGAGTGTAAATTCAAAAGTTATTGGCACAGGAATAGCTCTTAACTCTGTTGTAGACGTGTAAAACATTGTTTTAACTGATATTTTCGTGAATAATTCAATATATTCGAACATGTAAGCACCTACTATACTTTAGCCATAGAATCTCATTATATAATACGAGTTGATGAATATAAAGTGTTATGTTTTCAGTCTGACTGTAAAATCAAAAGATATTACACACGATTTAGCTGATAGCTGTGTTTTATAGGTGGAAAGCACAGGTAAAACAGCTAGTTTAATACATAAATCGACTTTTTTTCAAAATGCTATAGAGTGAAAATGTTTTTAAGGAATACAAAGTCATTCCTTATCACGCCTTGATAGGAAATTATTCATCAGATTGTCACTCTGACTGTAAATTGAAAAGTTGTTGGCACACAAATTGCTCTTTTCTCTGTTTTAAGCGTGTAAAACAGCGTTCAAACTAATATTTTCCTGTATAATTCTATAGTTTCGAAATTTAATGCAGCTGAATTACACTTTAGCCATAGAATCTCATTATATAATACGAGTTGATGATTATAAAGCTTTAGGTTGTCAATCTGACTGTAAATTCAAAAGATATTACACATGATATCGCTGTTACCTGTGTTTCATAGGTGGAAAACAGCGGTAAAACAACTGTTTTGCGTTATTAATCGATTTTTTTCAAAATCCTGTACAGTGAAAATGTCTTTAAGGCATAGAAAGTCATTCTTGATGAATCATCACGTCTTCATGGGAAATATATCATCAGTTTGTCACTCTGACTATAAATTCAAAAGTTGTTAGCATAGGAATAGCTTTCAATTCTGATTTAGGCCTGCAAAACAGTGTTAAAACTAAAATTTTGGTTAATTAATAAATATATTCGAAATTGTAAGCACTTAAACTATATTTTAGCTATAGAATCTCATTATTTAATACGAGTTGATGAATATGAAGCATTATGATGTCAATTTCATTATAAATACTAAAGTCATTAAGCATCATATAGCTTTTACTCATATGTAATGTGCGTGGAAAAAAGCGCTGGCTACATCACGCCTTTATGGGAGATATACAATCAGATTGTCACTTGGACTGTAAATTCAAAAGTTGTTCGCACACAGGAATAGCTTTTACCTTTGTTTAAATTGTGTAAAAGAGCATTCAAACTTATATTTTTGTGAATGCACTTATCCCTCGATTTACACGGTACTTGTTTTACACGATTTCGGTTTTACACGGTTGATAAAATAACGGATTTCAAAAAACTGGTAAAAATGTATATTCGGCTGCATATATATTTCAAGTCATTTTTTAATCTCATTCCTTTGGTAACCCTGGCAACAACAAAGACGGGGATTTCCCTATATTTTACAACACGAGGAATCCCCGTATTATTTCACAATAATAAAGCTATATGATTCATGTGATACTTCACACAAGCTTTATTATTTATGAATGATACTTCACAGTATCATTTTAGCAGCAAAGCTTTACAACATTTATAATTTTTTGGCATTTTTATAATTTACGTAAAAGATTTCCAAAAGAACTTTTTTATGCCAAAAGTTTTTAAAAAAAATCAAATGAAAAGAATAGTTATTTATTTAGAAACAAAAATTTAAATAAAAAACAAACAACAAAAAACAACAAGAAACAAAAAAAAATGAAAATCGTCTTCGTAATAGAGAAAGAGTAACAGATGTTGCTAATTTTTACTCTATGAATGAAGCCACATAAGGAAAATAAGAAAAAAAGACTCCATTAGAAAAAGTGTAGCAGCTGGATCTTGCACGAGTATGAGCACAATTTCATATGTAAGAGATGTTACAATGGAAAATATGGAAAAGGCATTAGTGATATGTCTAGAAGACCAAACTCAAAAGTGCGTTCCAATTGATACCAGTGCCATTACAAATAAGGCTTTAAAGATTTATGAAACACTTAAGAATCATTTACCGTCGACTTCGTCAGATGAAAAGAAGGTATCTTTTTCCGTAAGCCGTGGTTGGTTCGAGAGATTTAAACAAAGACATTCTTTACATAATCTAAGATTGAAAGGTGAAAGAGCATCTGCTGATTCGGATGCAGCACAACAATATCCAGCAAAATTTGCTGAAATCATTGCCGCCAACTCCTACACTCCTGACCAGGTCTTCAATGCTGACAAGTCCGGGTTATTCTGGAAAAAAATGCCAGAAACAACCTATTTGACTAGAGCTCACAAATCAGCTAGTGATCATAAGGCAGCGAAAAGTCGTACAACAGTTCTTTTCTGTAGCAACGCTTCAGGCGATCATATAATGAAACCATTGGTTATTAACAAATCGAAAACACCACGCTCATTTAAAGGAATAAACATGAAAAACCTTCCCGTTTATTGGATGGGTAAGTCTACTGATCTAAGGGACCTGGGTTCGAGCCCCGGATTAGGCATGGATGTGTGTGTCGTTTTTCTGCTGAGGTCCTGCCATCCTCTCAGATCTCCTACTGTGGCATATAAACTGACAGGCTCCTGTCAGACCTCTGTGGCAAGCAGCTGCTGGAGTCGGTATTTATTTATTTTATTAATAAGAAAGGTTTACAACACGAAATTACACCAAAGAATAGAACTTCCTTATTACAGCCTTTAGATTAAGGGATAATTTCGAGTTTCAAGGCATTGTATATCAAGAGAACCTTCAGGTATATTTTAGAACAAATGGAGAATGATGGATCTCTTACTCTTATGGATGCTTGGAAGATATTTACAATCTTAGATTGTGTTAAGCATGTTGGACTGTCATATACCCAGATTAAACAATCAACGCTCAATGCCTGCTGGAAAGCAATATTACCAGATGCTGTTGAAGGTGAGAGTTATAGATTACCATTAGAGCATGAATATTCTCAGATCACTGAGTTGGCGCATAGTATAAGAGGAGAAGGTTTTGAGGATTTATCTGAGGCAGATATTGAAGAAATAATGGCTAATGAAGAACTAGATGAGAATGATTTAGTTAACATGATTCATGAAAGAAATAAACGTGATGAAGACAATGATCCTGATGAAGAGTAATCTGAACCAGTTGCGTTCACAGCAAGAGTCATCAGCGTAGGACTTGAATTGGGGAGAAAATTGGTAATCATTTTTTAGAAAATGACCCGAATGTTGAACGAGCTCTACGATTCCAGCGGGATATTAGTAAGTGCTTAAATCAATATGAGGAGGTCTATAAAGATTAAACAAAAAATCCTAACAATTGTTAATTACGGATGTTGATCTGAGATTGTCTCTAATTCACCAACCATTGAACCAGAATCGCATCAAGAACTATCGAGTATTGAAAGTGACATCATACCAATCAGGAAGAAAAGACTGATAGTCCATGAAAGTGATGACAGTAATTAAACTTATTGTTAATTTCTTCAAGGATCTTATATTTTTTGTTCCTAATGTAAAATGAATTAAATATGTACTTATATTACATACATATATTTGTTATTTTATGAATGAAGTGTAATTTTATGTTTTTGAAGATGTCTTGCTTTTGTTTTATGTAAATAAATGACTAAATTATGCACATTTTATGCTTTTTTTCGTTTTACACGGTTTTACATAGCAAAATCCAAGATTTAGAATTACACGGTTTTGTGCGGAACCTATCTTCAGTGTAAATCAATCTGACAGTAAATTCAAGAGTTATTTCGCTCTATATAGCATTTACCTATATAGCATTTTTTAGGTGGAAAACAGCGGTAAAACACCTGTTTTGATATATAAATCGATTTTTTTCAAAATTGTATTCAGTGAAAATGTTTTTAAAGAATAGAATGTCATTCTATATCAGGCGTTGATGGAAATAAAGCATCATATTGTCACTCTGACTGTCATTCAAAAGTTGTTTGCCCCCAGGAATAGCTTTTCCCTCTGTTTTAGGCGTGTAAAACAGCGTTCAAATTGATATTTTCCTGAATAATTCGATATTTTCAAAATTGTAGGCACCTTAACTGTACTTTAGCCGTAGAATCTCGTTACATACTACGAGTTGATGGATATATAGCATTAGGTCTTCAATCTCACAAGAAATTCAAAAGTTATTACCTACGATATAGCTTTTAGCTGTGTTTGACATATGGAAAACAGCGGTAAAACTGCAATTTTAATACTTAAATCAATTTTTTTCAAATATCTATGCAGTGAAAATATCTTTAAACCTTAGAATGTCATTCCATATCACGCGTTGATGGAAATAAAGCATCGTATTGTCACTCTGACTGTAAATTCAAAAGAAATTGGCACAGGAAAAGCGCTTTGCTCTGTTTTAAGCGTGTAACAAAGAGTTCAAACTGATATTTTCAATATTTTCGAAGTTTTATGCAGCTGAATTGTACTTTAGCCATAGAATCGCATTAATATACTACGAGTTCATGAGAATAAATCATTAGATTGTGAATCTGACGGTAAATTGAAATGTTATTACACACGATATAGCTTTTACCTATGTTTTGTGCGTAGAGAACAACGCTAAAACAGCTATTTTGATATATAAATCGATTTTTTCAAATAACATGCAATGAAAATGTTTTTAAAGCATAGAATGTTATTTTCTATATCACGCGTTGATGGAAATAAAGCATCATATTGTCACTCTGACTGTAAAATCAAAAGTTGTTGGCAGAGGAATAGCTTTTAGCTCTCTTTCAGGCGTGGAAAACAGCGTTCAAACTAATATATTGGTGAATAATTGAATATTTTCGAAATTCTATCGAACTGAACTGTACTTTAGCCATAGAATCTCATTATATAATACGAGTTGATGAATATGAAGAATTAAGTTGTCAATCTGACGGTAAATTCAATCCATTCCATCAAGGCGTGATATAGCTGTAACTTATGTTTTAAAGGTGAAAAACAGCAATAAAACAGCTGTATTGACACATAAATCGATATTTTTCAAAATGCTATATAGTGAAAATGTTTTTAAGGTATAGAAAGTCATTCTATATCACGCCTTGATGGGAAATATAACATCAGATTGTCACTCTGACTGTAAATTCAAAAGTTGTTGGCACAGGAATAGCTTTCACCTATGTTTTAGGCGTTGAAAACAGCACTCCAACTGTTATTTTGGTGAATAAATGAATATTTTCCAAATTGTAATGGTAGCTAGGCAGTCACTGGAAGCAGAGCTATGCACCAATTCCCTGTGATGATGAATAGAACTGGCCAGGCCTAGCACTTAATGTCTGACTCCACCTTCTCGTAGTGCAGACCATTAGTACCTTTCAAAAGAGATACTCTCTTCTGGCAGTGAAAGAAACGGGAGGGCTGCCAGATTAGTGTGGCCTACTGATCTGGAAAACTATGGCTACATTTCTTTTTTTTTCTACCCTGCAGAGGAGTGGTCAACCACACAGGGTCCTGGTGCTGACCATATAAACCCACTGGACTAGACAGATATATGGCTCTGAGCTTGATTATGGATCCTGATTTTGCTGCACTGGGCTTTTGTGGAGGGAAAATCTTCCGCTGTGTTTTGCTGTTTGTTTGTGGGTTGAGAGCCCCAAGTGAATAGATTCACAGGATATGTTTATCAGCTGTTGGAATATCCTTAGCAGAGGTCATCGCAGGCACCTGAACTCTTTGCTTCTATTGGCATCGTCAAATTCTACATTGGAGGAAGTCTTCCATTGTAGATGGCTTCAGCCTTTAGTGGTGGGGGAACGGGTCTTTGCCCCATGTCTGCGATTAGGGGGCTGTTTGATATTGTCAGCATTCCATTTTCCTCAACAAACATAGTTTCCATAAACATCCCAGTAACCATTTTCTCTCCATAGGTAGTTGGAATATGGGGACTCTGCACAGAGCTTTTGCTCTTGATGTCCTCACACAAGAATTCCACCATTATAATTTAGATATTGTCGGCTTGCAAGAGACCAGATGGACAGATAAAGGTCAGATTCTTAAAAATAATCTTAAATTTCTCTTTTCAGGGAGGGACGACAATAAGCATCACCAAGGCGTGGGTCTGCTTCTTAGCAGACACGCTAGTGACGCTCTTCTAGGATATGAGTGCATTAATGAAAGGTTTCTTACAGCAAAATTTCAGACAAGCGTTAAAGACCTGAATGTTATCTGCTGTTATGCCCCCACTGAGGATGCCGATGAGTATGAGAAGGATAGGTTTTATGAACAACTTCAGGATATTTTGAATTCTCTCAAGAAAGGAGATATTACCCTTGTTCTTGGTGACTTCAATGCCAAGGTTGGTACTGACTCTGACATTTTGGGAGGAATAATAGTCCCTTTTGGTATTGGTAGCTGCAATGGCAATGGACAGCGTCTCCTGCAGGTAAGTAAACTCAATGGATTCAGAATAACTAACACTTATTACAAACACCGCGACATACATAAGTACACATGGGTTTCACACGATGGGCTGCATAAGAATGTGATTGATTATATATTAATTAACAGCAAATGGGCTAGTTCTGTTAGGAATACCAGATCATATAGGGGAGCTGAAATTGGATCTGACCATTACCTTGTTAAAAGTGTCTTGCAACTTAAACGTAAAAAGTGTTATGCTGGGGTTAAAAAATTTGCTTTTAATACCAAAGCTCTGAAAGACCCAGTTATAGCCAAAGCTTACCATGATAGGTTACTTAGTCATTATGACAATCATGGTATGCTTACTACTGAAGTTGAGGAAGAATGGGATCATTTTAAACAGGCTTTTTTGGACACTAACAGTACACTTTTAGCACAAAAGAAGCAGAAGAGACAGACTTATCTGAGTGATAAGGCACTTGAGCTTATTTCGGAAAGAAAGAACTGCAGGAATGTCCTTAATCAATACCCTACTAGTTCTAATAGGAAGCATTACATAGAACTTAATAAACGTGTAAAAGATCAGTTAGCTGCTGATAAGAATCTTTTTCTTGATGGTTTGGCTGACAAAGCGGAGGAAGCAGTTAGACAGCACAACAGCAGAGAGCTGTACCAGTTAATGTTTTATGTGGTAGAAAACGTGGATTGAAGGATAAACAAGGTAAGGTTATAGAAGGTGAGTATTCTGTCATGGCTAGGTGGGCTGAGCATTACAGTGATATTCTAAACAATGCGGTTAGTTCTATTCCCATTGTTTGCAATGATGATAGATGCATTGGTGGCTTTAATGTTGGCCCTATAACATAATCTGAAGTTATTTTGGCTGTTTCTAAACTTAAACTTCATAAATCCCCAGGGGTAGATGAAATTACTACAAGAAATGCTTAGAGCTGGGAATGTTTTGGTTACCACTTGAATGACTGAAATTCTGAATATCTTTTATGATAAAGGCATGGTTCCTAAGGATTTTACCACAGCTATTGTTATCCCTATTTTCAAAAAAGGTGATCGCAGTTCTTGTGATAACTATAGGGGTATCAGCGTACTCTCTGTTCCAGATAAAGTACTTTCCATGATTGTGCTTAATAGAATTAAGAATCTGGTTGACAGTCAATTGCGTGATGAGCAATGTGGATTCAGAAGTGGTAGGGGATGTGTGGATGAGATATTTTCTCTTAGGCAGATTCTTGAGAAATGTTTTAGAGTTTCAGAAACATTTTGTTGCTAGCTTTGTTGATTTCAAAAAGGCTTTAGACTCTGTTGATCGTCATAATTTGTGGTTGATTGTGAAATCATATGGGATACCAGACAAGTTAGTTAACATAATGAAAGCTATCTATAATAACAGAGTCGTGTGTGAGAGTTGGTAAGGCTTGTAGCAATTGCTTTAGCATTACTTCTGGTGTTCGACTAGGGTGCATTTTGTCTCCTTTTCTCTTTGGCTTGGTTATTGATTATGTTATGCGAAAATCACTTCGAGGGAAAGATTTTGGCCTTAAATGGACTGGAGATACGAAAATTTCCTATTTAGATTATGCTGATGATTTAGCCCTTTTGGCAAATGATGTTGATGAGATGAACTCTTTCATTCGAACTGTTGATGAGACTGGTAGTAGAGTAGGTTTGGTTATAAACAGAGAGAAAACTAAAGTGATGAAAATTGGTCAGGCAGGTTGTGATTCAGTTAATCTGAATGGTTGCAGTCTTGAGCAGGTGTCACAGTTTAATTGCCTTGGGAGCTGCGTAACTGATACTGGTGATGTGCGGCATGAGATTAACAGACGAATAGATATTGCTGCCGGGACTTTTAAGAATCTATGGAGATTGTGGAGAAATAGGCGTATACACCTAAAGACTAAAATTAGGCTGTATAATAGTTTCTTTCTTTCTAGGGTTAGTTATGGTAGTGAAACTTGAACGCTGTGTAAGCAAGATAACAGGAAACTAGATGCTTTTGATTCTAGATGCTTACGCAGTATCTTGGGTATTAGGTGGTTTAACTTTGTAACTAATGATGAGGTTAGGCAAAGGAGTCTGCAACCTCCTTTAAGCAGCATATTGTGCAGAGAGAGACTTCGCTGGTTTGGCCATGTTGCCCGTATGGATAATTATAGATTGGCGAATAGGGTTATGAACAGTGTGCCTAAAGGCCTCAGAAAGAAGGGGAGACCTAGGATGCGGTGGGCAGACAATGTCAAGCAGGATATTGTTAAAATTGGTGTGCAGTGGACAGATGCAACAGATGTAGGTCAGGACTGATATGCTTGAAGAACTAAATTGCACAGTCTGGTTGGACCTCCGTAGCTCATGGCTGCTTGAGGATGATGATGATGTAAGCACCTAAACTATACCCAAAGAAATTTGACTCTAAATTCAAAAGCCATTAAACGCAATGTAGCTGTTGCCTATGTTTTATAGGTGGAAAACAGCGGTGAAACAGCTATTTTGATACATATATCGATTTTTTTTCAAAATTCCATGGAGTGAAAATGTCTTTGAAGCATTGAATGTCATTCTACACCACGCCTAAATGGGAAATAAACAATCAGATGAATTGTATGTATCTAAACTGTACTTTAGCCATAGAATACTGACTGTAAATTTAAATGCTGTTGGCACAGGAATAGCTTTTAGCTCTGTTTCAGGCGTCTAAAACTGCGTTCAAACTGATATTTTCGTAAACAATTCGATATTTTCGAAATTGTATGCACCTAAACTGCACTTTAGCCATAGATTCTCATTACATAATACGAATTGATGAATATAAAGCATTAGGTTGTCAATCTGACTGTAAATTCAAAAGTTATTACACAATATATAACTGTTACCTGTGTTTTATAGGTAGAAAACAACGGTAAAACAGCTATTTTGATATATAAATAGAATTTTTTCAAAATGCCAGATATTAAAATGTTTTTAAGGTCTAGAAAGTCATTCTGTATCACGCCTTGATGGGAAATAAACAATCTGATTGTCACTCTGAATGTAAATTCAAAAGTTGTTCGCACAGGAATAGCTTTTAGCTCTGTTTTAGGCGTGTAAAACATTGTTCAAACTGATATTTTCGTGAATAAATCAATATTTTCGAAATTCTATGCATCTAAACTATACTTTAGCAACAGAATCTCATTATATATGATAGCTGTTGATGAAAATAAAGTGTTATGTTGTCAATCTGACTGTAAATTCAAAAGTTATTATACACCTTAAAGCTGTTATCAATGTCATGCGTGGAAAACAGTGCTAACACAGCTATTTTCCTACATAAATCGATATTTTTCAACATGCTATAGAGTGAAAATGTTTTTAAGGCAAAGAAAGTCATTCTATATCACTGCTTGATGGGAAATAAACCGTCCGATTGTCACTCTGACTGTAAATTCAAAAGTTGTGGGCACAGAAAGAGCTTTTCGCTCTGTTTTAGGCGCGTAAAAAAGTGTTCAAACTGATATTTTCGTGAATAATTCAATATTTCCGAATTCCTAGACATCTAAACTATACCTTAACAATAAAATCTCCTAATCTAATAGGTGTTGATAACTATTAGATAACATCTAAACTATACCTTAACAATAAAATCTCCTAATCTAATAGGTGTTGATGAAAATAAAGCATTAGGTTGTCAATTTGACTGTATATTCAAAATTTATTTCTCACCATATAGATTTTATCTATGGGTTGTGCGAGGAAAACAGCGGTAAAACAGGTGTTTTCATAGAGGAATAGAATTTTTTTCAAAATTCTCTACAGTGACAATTGTTTGTAAGGCATAGAGAGTCATTCTATATCATGCCTTGATGGAAATGAATGATCAGATTATGACCATGACTGTAAATTCAAAAGTTGTGTGCCACAGGAATGACTTTCACTAGGATTTAGGGGGTACAACATTGTTCAAACTGAAATTTTCGTAAATAATTTAATATTTTCAAAAGTCTATGTATCTAAACTATACTTAATAATAGAATCTCACTACATAGTACGAGTGGATAAAAATAAAGCATTATGTTTTCAATTTGACTGCAAATTCAAAACTTGTTACACACCATATAGCTTTTACCAATGACTTATCCGTGGAAAACAGCGCTAACACAGCTATTTTCATGCATAAATCGATTTTTTTCAAAATTCTCTGCGATAAAAGTATTTTTAATGCATAATATGTCATTCTGTATATTCTATATATTCTTGATGGAAATAAACCATCAGATTGTCAGACTGACTGTAAATTAAAAAGTCGTTGCCACATCTTTTAGTTCTTTTTTAGGCGTGTAAAACAGCGTTCAAACCGATAATTTCGTGAACAATTCGATAGTTTTGAAATTGTATGCACCTAAACTATACATTAGAAACAGAATCTCACTATGTAATACGAGTTGATGAAAATAAAGAATTATATATTCAATGTGACTGTAAATTCAACTGTTATAACACGCTATATTCAACTGCTAAAACACCTATTTTCATACATAAAACAATTTTTTTTCAAAATTCTATACAGTGAAAATGTTTTAAAGCATAGAAAATCGTTCTATATCACGTCTTGATGGGAAATAAACCATCAGATTGTAACTCTGACTGTATATTCAAAAGTTGTTGGCCCAGGAATTGCTTTTAGCTCTGTTTTAGGCGTGTAAAACAGCATTCAAACTGATATTTTTCGTGAATAATTCAATATTTTGAAAATTCTATGAACCTAAATATAAAACCAATAGAATCTTATAATATAATAAGCGTTGATGAAAATAAAGTATTATATTTTCAATCTGACTGTAAATTCAATAGTTATTACACACCATATAGGTTTTACCAATATCTTATGCGTGGAAAACAGTGCTAACACAGCTATTTTCATACATAAATCGATATTTTTCAAAATGCTATACAGTGAAAATGTTTATAAGGCATAGAAAGTCATTTTATATCATGCCCTGATGGATTTTATATCATGCCCTGATGGGAAATAAACCATCAGATTGTAACTCTGACTGTATATTCAAAAGTTGTTGGCCCAGGAATTGCTTTTAGCTCTGTTTCAGGCGTGCAAAACAGCGGTCAAACTGATATTTTCGTGAATAATTGAATATTTTTGAAAGTCTATGCACCTAGACTATACTATAGCAATAGAATTTCATTATATAATACGTCTTGATGAAAATAAAGCATTATGTTGTCAATCTGACTGTTAATTCAAAAGTTATTACCCCCCATATAGCTTTTAGCAATGTCTTGTGCGTCGAAAACAGCGCTAAAGTAGCTATTTTTCATATAAATCGATTTTTTTCAAAATTCTTTGCAGTAAAAATGTTTTCAATGCATAATATGTAATTCTATATCAAGCCTTTATGGAAATAAACCATGAGATTTTGACTCTGACTGTAAATTAAAAAGTCGTTTCCACAGTAAAAACTTTTAGCTGTCTTAGGCGTGTGAAACAGCGTTCAAACCGATAATTTCGTGAATAATTCGATATTTTGGAAATTTTACCACCTAAACTATACATTAGTCACAGAATCTCATTATGTAACACGAGTTGATGAAAATGAAGAATTATATTATCAATCTGACTGTAAATTTAACAGTTATTACACAACATATGTCTTTTACCTGTGTCTTATGCGTGGAAAACAGCGTTAAAACAGCTATTTTCATACATAAAACGATTTTTTCAAAATTCTGATCAGTGAAAAAGATTTTAATGCGTAGGATGTTATTCTATATCATGCCTTGATGAAAATAGACCGTCAGATTGTCACTCTGACTGTAAATTCAAAAGTCGTCGGCACAGTAATAACTTCTAGCTTTGTTTTAGGGGTGCAAAACAGCGATCAAACTGGTTTTCGTGAATAATTCGATATTTCCGAATTTCTCTATGCACCTAAACTATACTTTAGACATAGAATCTCACTATGTAATATTAGTTAATGGAAATAAAGCATTACATTGTTAATCTGAGTGTAAATTCAAAAGTTATTACACATGATATTGCTTTTACTTTTACTGGTGCTTTTTACCGTTTGCTTTTACTTTTACTGGTGGAAAACAGCGCTAAAACAGTTATTTTCATACGTAAATCGATTTTTTTTTTTTGAAAATTCTATGCAGGAAAAATGTTTCAAGGCATACAATGTCGTTCTATATCACGCCTTAATAGAAACAAAGCATCAGCTTATCACTCTGACTGTAAATTCAAAAGTTGTGTGGCACAGGAATAGCTTTCAGCTATGTTTAAGGGGGTAACATAGTGTTCAAACTGATATTTTCGTAAATAATTTAATATTTTCAAGAGTCTATGTATCTAAACTATACTTTGACAATAGAATTTCACTACATAGTAGGAGTTGATGAAAATAAAGCATTATGTTGTCAATCTAACTGTAAATTAAAAATTCATTACACAACATGTAGCTTTTACCAATGACTTATGCGTGGAAAACAGCGCTAACACAACTATTTTCATACATAAATAGATTTTTTTCAATCTTCTATGCAGTAAAAATGTTTTCAATCCATAGCATGTCATTCTGCATCACGCCTTGATGGAAATAAACCATCAGATTGTCACCCTGACTGTAAATTCAAAGGTTGTTGTCCGAGGAATAGCGTTTAGCTGTGTTTCAGGCGTGCAAAATAGCGTTCAAACTGATATTTTCGTGAATAGTTAAATATTTTCGAAATTGTTTGCACCTAAACTATACTTTTACCATAGAATTTCATTATATAATACGAGTTGATGAATATAAAGCATTAGATCCATATATGCTATCCAGACACGCTAGTGATGCTCTTCTAGGATATGAATGCATTTCTAGGATATGAGTGCATTTCAGACAAGCATTAAAGACTTGAATGCTATATGCTGTTATGCCCTCACTGAGGATGCCGATGAGGATGAGAAGGATAGGTTTTGCGGACAACTTCAGGATATTTTGAATTCTGTCAAGAAAGGAGATATTACCCTTGTTCTAGCTGACTTCAATGCCAAAGTTGGTACTGACTCTGACCTTTGGGGAGGAGTGATAGGCCCTTTTGGTATTGGTAGCTGCAATGGAGTGATAGGCCCCTTTGGTATTGGTATCCTACAGGTAAGTAAACTCAATGGTTTTAGAATAACTAATACTTATTACAAACACCGCGACATACATAAGTACACATGGGTTTCACCTGATGGGCTGCATAAGAATATGATTGATTATATATTAATTAACAGCAAATGGACTAGTTCTGTTAGGAATACCAGGGCATATAGGGGAGCTGAAATTGAATCTGATCATTACTTTGTTAAAAGTGTGTTGCAACTTAAACTTAAAAAGTGTAGTGCTAGGGTTAAAAAATTTACTTTTAATACTGAAGCTCTGAAAGATTCAGTTATAGCCAAAGCTTACCACGATAGGTTACTTAGTCATTATGACAGTCATGGTATGCTTACTACTGAAGTTGAGGAAGAATGGGATCATTTCAAACAGGCTTTTATGGACACTAACAGTACTCTTTTAGGGAAAAAGGAGCAGAAGAGACAGAATCATCTGAGTGATAAGGCACTTGAGCTTATTTCGGAAAGAAAGAACTGCAGGAATGTCTTTAATCAATACCCTACTAGTCCTAATAGAAAGCATTACAGAGAACTTAATAAACGTGTAAAAGATCAGTTAGCTGCTGATAAGAATCTTTATCTTGATGGTTTGGCTGACAAAGCCGAAGAAGCAGTTAGACAGCACAACAGCAGAGAGTTGTACCAGATAGTTAATGTTTTGTGTGGTAGAAAACGGACAGGCATACAAGGATTGAAGGATAAACAAGGTAAGGTTATAGAAGGGGAGGATTCTGTCATGGCTAGGTGGGCTTAGCATTTCAGTGATGTTCTAAACAATGTAGTTACATTGTTTGCAATGATGATAGATGCATTGGTGGCTTTAATGTTGACCCTATAACGCAATCTGAAGTTATTGTGGCTGTTTCTAAACTTAAACTACATAAATTCCCAGGGGTAGATGAAATTACTACCGAAATGCTTAGAGCTGGGAATGTTTCGGTTACCACTTGGATGACTGAAATTCTGAATATCTTTTATGATAAAGGCATGGTTCCTAAGGATTTTACCAGAGCTATTGTTATCCCTATTTTCAAAAAAGGTGATCTCAGTTCTTGTGATAACTATAGGGGTATCAGCCTATTCTCTGTTCCAGGTAAAGTTCTTTCCATGATTGTGCTTAATAGAATTAAGAATCCGGTTGACAGTCAATTGCGTGATGAGCAATATGGATTCAGAAGTGGTAGGGGATGTGTGGATCAGATATTTTCACTTAGGCAGATTCTTGAGAAATGTTTAGAGTTTCAGAAACCTTTGGTTGCTAGCTTTGTTGATGTCAAAAAGGCTTTCGACTCTGTTGATCGTCATAATTTGTGGTTGAATTTGAGATCATATGGTATACCAGACAGGTTAGTTAACATAATGAAAGCTCTCTATAATAACACTGAGTCGTGTGTGAGAGTTGGTAAGGCTTGTAGCAATTGCTTCAGCATTACTTCTGGTGTTCGACAAGGGTGCATTTTGTCTCCTTTTCTCTTTAGCTTGTTATGCGAAATTCACTTCAAGGGAAAGATTTTGGCCTTAAATGGGCTGGAGATACGAAAATTTTTGATTTAGATTATGCTGATGATTTAGCCCTTTTGGCAAATGATGTTGATGAGATGAACTCTTTCATTCGAGCTGTTGATGAGACTGGTAGTAACGTAGGTTTGGTTACAAACAGAGAGAAAACTAAAGTGATGAAAATTGGTCAGGCAGGCTGTGATTCAGTTAATCTGAATGGTTGCAGTCTTGAGCAGGTGTCACAGTTTAATTACCTTGGGAGCTGCGTAACTGATACTGGTGATGTGCGGCATGAGATTAACAGACGAATAGATATTGCTGCCGGGACTTTTAAGAATCTATGGAGATTGTGGAGAAATAGGCGTATACACCGAAAGACTAAAATTAGACTGTATAATAGTTTCTTTCTTTCTAGGGTTAGTTATGGTAGTGAAACTTGAACGCTGTGTAAGCAAGATAACAGGAAACTAGATGCTTTTGAGAAATTCACAAAAATATGAGCTGTTGTGTCAAAGACTTTTGAATTTACAGTCAGAGTGAAAATCTGATGGTTTATTTTCATCAAACCGTGATATAGAATAACATCCTATGCCTTAAAAACCATTTCCACTACTTTGAATTTTAAGAAAAAACGATTTATGTATATAAAATAGTTGTTTTAGCGCTGTTTTCTACTCATAAAACATAGGTAAAAGATATATGTTGTGTAATAACTTTTGAATTTACAGTGAGATTGACAACCTAACACGCTATATTCATCAACTCGTATTATATAATGAGATTATATGGCTAAAGTATAATTTAGGTGTGTAAAGTTTGGAAAATATGGAAATATTCACGAAAATATCAGTTTGAACGCTGGTTTGCACGATTATGAGACAGCTAAAAACTATTATTCTGCCAACAACTTTAGAATTTACAGTCATAATGACAATCTGATGATTTATTTCCATCAATGCGTGATATATAATACTTTTTTATGCCTTAAAAACATTTTCATACTATGGCATTTTGAAAAAAAAACGATTTATGTATGAAAATACCTGTTTTAGCGCTGCTTTCTACCCATAATACATAGGTAAAAGCTATATGGTGTGAAATAACTTTTAAATTTACCGTCAGATTGACAACATAATGCTTTATTTTCATCATCACGTATTATATAACGAGATTCTATGTCTAAAGTATAGTTCAGGTGCATAGAAATTTTATTAAAATTTTATTAATTATAGAATATATTGAATTATTCACAAAAATATCAGTTTGAACGCTGTTTTACACGTATGAAACAGAGCTAAAAATCTATTCCTGTGCCAACAACTTTTGAATTTACAGTCAGAGTGACAATCTGATGATTTATTTCCATCAAGGCGTGATATAGAATGACACTCTATGCTTTAATAACAATGTCACTGTAGAAAAGTTTGAAAAAATCTCTTTATTTATTAAAATAGTTGTTTTAGTGCTGTTTTCGACGCACATCACATAGGTAAAAGCTACATAATGTGTAATAACTGTTGAATTTACAGTGAGATTGACAACCTAACGCGGTGTATTCATCAACTCGTATTATATAATGGGATTCTATGGCTAAAGTATACTTTAGGTACATAGATATTATTCACGAAAATAACAGTTTCAACGCTGTTTTACATGCCTAAAACACAGCTAAAAGCTATTCCTGTGCCAACAACTATTGAATTTACAGTCAGAGTCACATATTTCTATAAAGGCGTGATATAGAATGACTTTCTATCCCGTAAAAACATTTTCACTGTATGCAATTTTTGAAAAAAAAATCAATTTATGTATCAAAACAGCTGTTTCAGCGCTGTTTTCCACGCATAAGACATTGCTAAAAGCTATATGGCGTGGAATAACTGTTCAATTTACAGTCAGATTGACAACAGAATGCTTCATTTTCATCAACACATATTAGGTAACAAGATTCTATTGCTAAGTATGGTTCAGGTGCATAGAATTTCGAAAATATCGAATTATTCACGAAAATATCAGTTTCAACACTGTTTTACACGCGGTGAAACAGAGGTAAAAACTATTCCTGTTCAAACAACTTTTGAAATCACAGTCAGAGTGACAATCTGATGATTTATTTCGATCAAGGCGTGGTATAGAATGACACTCTATGCATTAAAAACATAATCGCTGTACATGATTTTGAAAAAAATATATTTATGTATGAAAACACCTGTTTTAGCGCTGTTTTCCACGCACAACCCATAGGTAAAAGCTATATACTGTGTAATAACTTTTGAATTTACAGTCAGATTGACAACCTAAGGCTTTATATTCATCAAGTCGTTTTAATACAACGAGATTCTATTGGTAAAGCACAGTTTAGGTGCATAAAATTTCGAAAATATCGAATTATTAACAAAACAGAACGAAAAGCTTTTCCTCTGCAAACAACTTTTAAATTTACAATTAAAGTGACAATCTGATGTTTTTTTTCCACCTAGGCGTGAAATAGAATGGTATCCTACGCCTTAAAAACATTTTCAGTTTATAGAATTTTGAAAAAAAATCGTTTTATGTATGAAAATAGCTGTTTTAACGCTGTTTTCCAAGCATAAGACATAAGTGAAAGACATATGGTGTGTAATAACTTTTGAATTTACAGTCAGGTTAACAATCTTATGCTTTATATTCATCAACACGTATTATATAATGAGATTCTATTGCTAAAGTGTAGTTTGGTTGCATACAATTTCGAAAATATCGAGTTATTCACGAATAATATCAGTTTTAACGCTGTTTGACAGGCCTAAAACAGAACTAAAAGCTTTTCCTGTGCCAAAAACGTTTGAGTTTGCAGTCAGAGTGAAAACCTGATGGATTTTTTTACCATCATGGCGTACACAGAATGACATACTATACCTTGAAAACATTTTCACTGCATAGAAGTTTGAAAAAAATGGGTTTATGTATGAAAATAACTGCTTTAGCGTTGTTTTCCACTCATAACACATAGGTGAAATCTATATGGTGTGTAATAACTTTTCAAGTTTCAGTCAGATTGGCAACATAATGCCTTATATTCATCAATTCATATTATATAATGAGATTCTATTGCTAAAGTATACTTTAAGTGCGTAGAATTTCGAAAACATTAAATTGTTTACGAAAATATCAGTTTAAACACTGTTTTACAGGCCTGAAACATAGCTTTAAAGCTATTCCTGTGAAAACAACTTTTGAATTTACAGTCAGGGTTGTTTATTTTCATCAAAGAGTGATATAGAATGACATCCTATGCCTTAGAAACATTTTCACTTCACAGAATTTTAAGAAAAAAAAAAAAGATTTATGTATCAAAATAGCTGTTTTCGCGCTTTTTTCCACCCACAAAACATAGGTAAAAGCTATATGGTGTATAATGACTTTTGAATTTACAGTCAGATTGACAACCTAACGCGCTATTTTCATCAACTCCTCGTATTATAATAATGAGATTGTATTCCTAAAGTGTAAGTAATGTATGTATATATAATATATGTATAATAATAATATAATAATATATATATATTATATGTATGTAGAAATTCGAAAATATAGTATTATTCACGAAAATATGAATTTGGACGCTGTTTTATACGCATAAAATAGACTTAAAGATACTCCTGTGCCAAGGACTTTTGAATTTAGAATTAGATTGACAACATAATGCTTTATTTTCAACTCGTACTATGTAGTCAGATTCTATGGCTAAAGCATAGTTGTGATGCACAGCGCAAGCACAGCGTTGAAACTAGAATTTTCACAATATTTTCGAATTTCTATGTACTTAAAATGCACTTTAGCCATGGAATCTAATTATATAATACAATTTGATGAATATAACGTGTTAGTTTGTCAATCTGACTGTAAATTGAAAAGTTATTACACACCATATAGCTTTTACCTATGTGATTTGCGTGGAAAACAGTGCTAAAACAGCTATTTTGATACATAAATCGATTATTTTTCAAAATTCTATGCAGTGAAAATGTTTTTAAGGGATAGGAAATTCTAGAGAATAACTTTCTATCACGCCTTTATGGAAATAAACCATCATATTGTGACTCTGACTGTAAATTCAATAGTTGTTGGCACAGGAATAGCATTCAGCTGTGTTTTAGGCATGTAAAACAGGGTTGAAACTGGTATTTTCGTGAGTAATTCGATATTTTCGATCGTCTATGTACCTAAAGTATACTTTAGCCATAGAAATAATATTTGTCTATGTACCTAAAGTATACTTTCACCATAGAAATAATACGAGTTGATGAAAAAAGCATTATGTTGTCAATGTGACTGTAAATTCAAAAGTTAGTACACACCATATAATTTTTACCATGTTTTATGCGTGGAAAACAGCGCTAAAACAGTTATTTTGATATATAAATGTATTTTTTTTTTTAAATCTATACAGTGAAAATGCTTTTAAGACATAGAAAATCATTCTACATCTCGTATTGATGGAAATAAACCCTGAGATTGTCACTCTGACTGTAAATTCAAAAGTTGTTGGCACAGGAACAGCTTTTAGCTCTGTTTTCGACATGTGAAACAGCGTTGAAACTAGAATATACGTGAATATTTCGATATTTTCGAATTTCTGTGTACCTAAAGTATACTTACCATAGAATCTAATTATATAATACGATTTGATGAATATAACGCGTTAGTTTGTCAATATGACAGTAAATTCAAACGTTATTACACACCATATAGCCTGTACCTATGTTTTATGGTTGGAAAACAGCTATTTTATACATGAAATGATTTTTTTGAAAATTCTATACAGTGAAAATGTTTTAAGGCATAGGATGTTATTCTATATCACGCTTTGATGAAAATAAACTATCAGATTTTCACTTTGACTCTAAATTCAAAAGTTGTTGCCAGATGAGTGGCTTGTAGGTGTGTTTTAGGCGTGTAAAACAGCGTGGATAATTCGTGGATAATTCGATATTTTCGAATTTCTATGCACTTAAAGTATACTTTAGCCATAGAATCTCATTATATAATACGATTTGATGAATATAACGTGTTAGTTTGTCAATCTGACTCTAAATTCAAAAGTTATCACATACCGTATAGCTTTTGCCTATGTTTTATGGTTGGCAAATATCGCTAAAACAGCTACTTTGATATATAAATCGATTTTTTTTTTCAGAATTCTATGCAGTGAAAATGTTTTCAGGCATTGGATGTTATTATATTTCACGCCTTAATGAAAATAAACCATCAGATTGTCACTATGACCGTAAATTCAAAAGTTGTTGCCAGAGGAATAGATTTAGCTGTTTTAGGCCTGCAAAATAGCGTGAATATTTTCGTGAATAATTCGATATTTTCGACATTCTATGCACCTAAACTACACTTGAGCCATAGTATCTCACTACATAGTACCGGTTGACGAAAATAAAGTATTATGTTGTCAACTTCACTGTAAATTGAAAAGTTATTACACACCATAATGCTCACCTATGTGTGATGCGTGTGTCCTTTCGGAGGCTTCAGTCACTGCAGTCTTGGTTTCGGTCATTCTTGGAGAGACGCTGAGTGCAGGCAAGGAAGATGCTGCACCGGTTTCTCACGAGGGAGCACATGCTCCTTCAACAGCTCTCTATCGAGAGCAGCGGTCTTGACTTGCTACTGCACGCGGAAGATACTTCCCCAACTGTCGAGCATTTTGGCGCTGGGGACTTGTCCTGCTTTCTCCGCCTTTTGAAACTCAGCCTTGAAGTTTTCAGTTGCTTGTTCATTATCTCTAAAAGAGTATCCAACTCTCCCTGAATAGCATTTAGCGCAGCAAGTTTCTGATTAAAGGTGAGGTCCATTGTGAAATGATTTCCTTCGGGATGTGCAGAAGTTTATAAGCTGCTTCAATGTGTATACGCGAGTCCACCCACCTTCACTTTCCACCAATGGGGATCGTATTAAATTCCAACCCGAGATCATGACCTTTTAAACGTCTGAAATGTCGTCTTTTTTTTCCTGTGTGAACGTACTTGTTTTTCACCTTAACTACCAGCTGCATATTTTTTGAAATGCTGATCGGTCTTTGTTGACAGTTTACTGCTGTTCCAGACTTGGAAGATTCACCTGTAACCTTTGATCTCTCAACCATTTTTCTGGATGTGAGGTTGAGAGTCGTCCATTGCAGTTCCTTTTGTATACTTTATTCTGCGGTTGCTTTATTCACGTTAGCTGAGAGATATAACATTTTCATGATGGTGAAAAAATGATTGGTCTGGGTTGGGTTGGGTTGTTTTACCTCTGAGCGGCACTTTTTTGCACACCATGGGCTAAATGGCCAGGTCACATGGACCCCGAAGGTTCAGAGAAGGTTGGGGGAGGGGACCCACTGGAACAGCTGTTGGGAGACAGATGGTAGCCTCCCGTCAAGACCATCCACCGTGTTCTTTAACGTGCACAGGGTATGGCTCTCCCGCACGGGGCCACGGCTTAACGTCCCATCCGACGGACGGCTGCCTTTCCAAGCCCATCGGTGTCCCCTACTGACCGTGGGCAGGGCGGGGAATTTTGCGGAGATAAATCTCAACGCTGACCCAGCTGGGACTCGAACCTGGGAACTACAGATTACGAGCCTGGCGCGCGACCGACTGAGCCACCCCCGCCCCTGATTGGTCTGTAAATGGTAGCTAGGTAGTCACTGGAAGGAGAGTTCTGCACCAATCCCCTGTGATGATGCATAGAACCGGTCAGGCCTAGCACCTAATATCCAACCCTGCCTTCTCGTGGTGCAGACCGTTAGTACCTTTCAAAAGAGATACTATCTTGTGGAAGTGAACGGAAGAGGAGGGCTGCCAGATTAGTGTGGCCTACTGATCTGGAAAATTATGGCTACTTTTCTTTTTTTCTACCCTGCTGAGGAGTGGTCAACCACACAGGGTTCTGGTGCTGACCATATATACCAAACTGAACGGAATTATGGCTCTGAGCTTGATTACGGATATTGATTTTGCTGCACTGGTGGGCTTCTGTGGAGGGAAAATCTACCGCTGTGTTTTCTGTTTGTGGGTTGACAGCCCCAAGTGAATAGATTCACAGGGTATGTTTATCAGCTGGTGGATAATCTTAAGCAGAGGTCATCGCAGCCACCTGAACTCTTTGCTTCTACTGGCATCGTCAAATTCTACATTGGGGAAGTCTTCCAGTGTAGATGGCTTCAGCCTTTAGTGGTGGAGGAAAGGGTCTTTGCCCCATGTCTGCGATTAGGGGGTTGTTGATATTGTCGGCATTCCCTCTCTCAATAAACATAGTTTCTTTAAACATCCCACTAACCATTTTCTCTCCATAGGTAGTTGGAAGGTGAGTACTCTGCACAGAGCTTTTTCTCTTGATGTCCTCACACAAGAATTCCACCATTATAATTTAGAAATTCTCGGTTTGCAAGAGACCAGATGTCAGAGGTAAAGGTCAGATTCTTAAAAATAATCTTAAATTTCTCTTTTCAGGGAGGGACGACAATAAGTATCACCAAGGCGTGGGTCTGCTTCTCAGCAGACACGCTAGTGATGCTCTTCTAGGATATGAGTACATTAATGAAAGGTTTCTTACAGCAAAATTTCAGACAAGCGTTAAAGACTTGAATGTTATCTGCTGTTATGCCCCCACTGAGGATGCCAATGAGGATGAGAAGGATAGGTTTTATGGACAACTTCAGGATATTTTGAATTCTGTCACAAGAAAGGAGATATTACCCTTGTTCTTGGTGACTTCAATGCCAAGGATTGGTACTGACTCTGACCTTTGGGGAGGGGTGATAGGCCCTTTTGGTATTGGTAGCTGCAATGGCAATTGGCAACGTCTCCTACAGGTAAGTAAACTCAATGATTTCAGAATAACTAACACTTATTACAAACACCGCGACATACATAAGCACACGTGGGTTTCACCTGATGGGCTGCATAAGAATTTGATTGATTATATATTAATTAACAGCAAATGATCTAGTTCTGTTTGGAATACCAGGTCATATATGGGAGCTGAAATTGTATCTGACCATTATCTTGTTAAAAGTGTCTTGCAACTTAAACTTAAAAAGTGTTGTGCGAGGTTTAAAAATTTTACCTTTAATACTGAAGCTCTGAAAAGACCCAGTTATAGCTAAAGCTTACCATGATAATTTACTTAGTCATTATGACAGTCATGGTTTGCTTACTACTGAAGTTGAGGAAGAATGGGACCATTTTAAAGAGGCTTTTTTCGAAACTAGCAGTACTCTTTTAGGGAAAACGGAGCAGAGGAGACAGAATTATGTGAGTGATAAGGCACTTGAGTTTATTTCAGAAAAACAGAACTGCAGGAATGTCCTTAATCAATACCCTACTAGTCCTAATAGAAAGCATTACAGAGAGCTTAATAAACGAGTAAAGGATCAGTTAGTTGCTGATAAGAATCTTTGGCTTGATGGCTTGGCTGATAAAGCCGTGGAAGCAGTTAGACAGCACAACAGCAGAGAGCTGTACCAGATAGTTAATGTTTTGTGTGGTAGAAAACTAACAGGTATACAGGGATTGAAGGATAAACAAGGTAAGGTTATAGAAGGACAGGATTCTGTCATGGCTAGGTGGGTTGAGCATTTCAGTGATGTTCTAAACAATGTAGTTAGTTCTACTCCCATTGTTTGCAATGATGATAGATGCATGGTGGCTTTAATGTTGACCCTGTAGCACAATCTGTAGTTAGTTTGGCTATTTCTAAACTTAAACGTCGTAAATCCCCAGGGGTAGATGAAATTACTACGGAAATGCTTAGAGCTGGGAATGTTTCTGTTACCATTTGGATGACTGAAATTTTAAATATATTTTATAATAAAGGCATGGTTCCTAAGGATTTTACCAGAGTTGATTTTCTGAATATCTTTTATGATAAAGGCATGGTTCCTAAGGATTTTACCAGAGCTATTGTTATCCATATTTTCAAAAAAGGTGATCGCATTTCTTGTGTTTACTATGGGGTATCAGCCTACTCTGTGTTCCAGGTAAAGTTCTTTCCATGATTGTGCTTAATAGAATTAAGAATCTGGTTGACAGGCAATTGCGTGATGAGCAATGTGGATTCAGAAGTGGTAGGGGAAGTGTGGATCAGATATTTTCACTTAGGCAGATTCTTGAGAAATGTTTAGAGTTTCAGAAAGAATTCTTCTTGAGGAAGGAAACATTCTTGAGAAATGTTTAGAGTTCAGGCTTTGGTTGCTAGCTTTGTTGATTTCAAAAAGGCTTTCGACACTGTTGATCGTCATAATTTGTGGTTGATTGTGAGATCATATGGTATACCTGACAAGTTAGTTAACATAATGAAAGCTGAGTCGTGTGTGAGAGTTGGTAAGTCTTGTAGCAATTGGTTTAGCATTACGTCTGGTGTTCGACAAGGGTGCATTCTGTCTCCTTTTCTCTTTTGCTTGGTTATTGGTTATGTTATGCGAAATTCACTGCAAGGGAAAGATTAATGGCCTTAAATGGACTGGAGATACGAAAATTTCTGATTTAGATTATGCTGATGATTTAGCCCTTTTGGCAAATGATGTTGATGAGATGAACTCTTTCATTCGAGCTGTTCATGAGACTGGTAGTAGTTATAAACAGAGAGAGAACTAAAGTGATGAAAATTGGTCAGGCAGGCTGTGATTCAGTTAATCTGAATAGTTGCAGTCTTGAGCAGGTGTCACGGTTTAATTATCTTGGGAGCTATGTAACAGATACTGGTGATGTGCGGCATGAGATTAACAGACGAATAGGGATTGCTGCCGGGACTTTTAAGAGTCTAGGGAGAGTGTGGAGAAATAGGCTATACACCTAAAGACTAAAATTAGACTTTGGATTGGATTGGATTGTTTTACCTCTGAGCGGCACTTTTTTGCACACCATGGGCTAAATGGCCAGGCCACAAGGACCCCGAAGGCTCAGAGAAGGTTGGGGGAGGGGACCCACTGGAACAGCTGTTGGGAGACAGATGGTAGCCTCCCGTCAAGGCCATCCAGCGTGTTCTTTAACGTGCACAGGGTATGTCTCTCCCACACACGGGGCCACGGTTTAACGTCCCATCCGACGGACGGCGGCCTTTCCAAGCCCATCGGTGTCCCCTACTGACCGTGGGCAGGGTGGGGAAATTCTGCGGAGATAAATCTCAACGCTGACCCAGCTGGGACTCGAACCTGGGAACTACAGATTACGAGCCTGGCGCGCTACCGACTGAGCCACCCCCGCCCCTACTAAAATTAGACTGTATAATAGTTTGGTTATTTCTAGGGTTAGTTATGGTAGTGAAACCTGGACACTTTGTAAACAAGATAACAGGAAACTAGATGCTTTTGATTCCAGATGCTTACGCAGTGTCTTGGGCATTAGGTGGTTCAACTTTGTAACTAATGATGAGGTTAGGCAAAGGAGTTTGCAACCTCCTATAAGTAGCATATTGTGCAGAGAGAGACTCCTTTGGTTTGGCCATGTTGCCCTTATGAATAATTATAGATTGGCGACTAGGGTTATGAACAGTGTGCCTAAAGGCCTCAGAAAGAAGGGGAGACCTAGGATGCGGTGGGCAGACAATGTCAAACAGGACCTTGTTAGAATTGGTGTTTAGTGGCCAGATGCAGTAGATGTAGCTCAGCATAGACTTGCTTGGAGAACTAAATTGCACGGTCTGGTTGGACCTCCGTAGCCCATGGCTGCTTGAGGATGATGATGATGATGATGATGATTATCCCTATTTTCAAAAAAGGTGATCGCAGTTCTTGTGATAACTATAGGGGTATCAGCCTACTCTCTGTTCCAAGGAGCATTCTTTGCATGATTGTGCTTAATAGAATTAAGAATCTGGTTGACAGGCAATTGCGTGATGAGCAATATGGATTCAGGTGTGGTAAGGGGATGGTAGATCAGATATTTTCACTTAGGCAAATTCTTGAGAAATGTTTAGAGTTTCAGAAACCTTTAGTTGCTAGCTTTGTTGATTTCAAAAAGGCTTTCGACTCTGTTGATCGTCAGAATTTTATTGATTGTGAATTCATATGGTATACCAGACAAGTTAGTTAACATAATGAAAGCTCTCTATAATAACACTGAGTCGTGTGTGAGAGTTGGTAAGTCTTGTAGCAATTGGTTTAGCATTACTTCTGGTGTTCTACACGGGTGCATTTTGTCTCTCTTTCTCCTTAGTTTGATTATTGATTATGTTATGCGAAATTCACTTCAAGGGAAAGATTTTGGCCTTAAATGGACTGGAGATACGAAAATTTCTGATTTAGATTATGCTGATGATTTCGCCCTTTTGGCAAATGATGTTGATGAGATGAACTCTTTCATTCGAGCTGTTGATGAGACTGGTAGTAGAGTAGGTTTGGCAATAAACAGAGAGAAAACTGGTGTGTGAAGAGAGAAAAGTGATGAAAATTGGTCAGGCAGGCTGTGATTCAATTAATCTATGGTTGCAATCTTGAACAGGTGTCAGAGTTTAATTGTCTTGGGAGCTATGTAACAGATACTGGTAATGTGCGGCATGAGATTAACAGACGAATAGGGATTGTTGCCGGGACTTTTAAGAATCTAGGGAACGTGTGGAGAAATAGGCTATACACCTAAAGACTAAAATTAGACTGTGTAATAGTTTGGTTCTTTCTAGGGTTAGTTATGGTAGTGAAACGTGGACACTTTGTAAACAAGATAACAGGAAACTAGATGCTTTTGATTCCAGATGCTTACGCAGTGTCTTGGGCATTAGGTGGTTCAACTTTGTAACTAATGATGAGGTTAGGCAAAGGAGTTTGCAACCTCCTTTAAGCAGCATATTGTGCAGAGAGAGACTCCGTTGGTTTGGCTATGTTGCCCTTATGAATAATTATAGATTGGCGAATAGGGTTATGAAGAGTGTGCCTTAAAGGTCTCAGAAAGAGAGGGAGACGTATGATGCGGTGGGCAGACAATGTCAAACAGGACCTTGTTAGAATTGGTATTCAGTGGCTAGATGCAGTAGATGTAGCTCAGGATAGACTTGCTTGGAAAACTAAATTGCACGGTCTGGTTGGACCTCCGTAGCCCATGGCTGCTTGAGGAGGATGATGATGATGATGTAACGCTTAGACTAAACTATCACTTTAGGGCGCTTTTATAAAAAGTTCCCTTAAGTGATAGTATACCAGGAGGAATATTACAAGGCTTGACTATGTAAAAATAGTATTAAGCTTAATGTAGACTAGTATTGCTCAAAAGCTTTTAGAAGTACAGAATAATCGTGAATTAAACATCCTTTTTAAAACAAATTACTGTGTAGTTTAAAATTAATATAATTGCATATGATTAAATACTGCGCACGGCCTCATACAAAGAGAACAAAAAATTTCGAAAAATAAGAATCTCCCTAAATCGGAAATTACTTAAACTAAAATTTTTGATGAATTGTAAAAAACTTAAATTAATACCAAAATTTTTACAAATAAATAAGAGAAAATTTGAAGAAATGTTTTAGAAAACATTAGTTACAGCAGAAAATACAATGCTATTAATAGCAATCAGGAAAACCCGTGAGGAAATTAGAAAATCAGAAACAGAATCTTATTTAGAATATCTAAAATTAACGACTATAATTACCCATACACCATTAAACCAATTACCGGGTAGTTTATATTACCATATAGAAAAAGAAACGCAAAAAATAATTGAAACACATAATATTAAATTAAATAATTTTTGGCTACTGATCTAAGGGACCTGGGTTCGAGCCCCGGTGCTGAGGGACCCGCCATAGGGGGCCCGGTGCTGAGGACCCGCCATCGTCTCAGACCTACTGCTATGGCGTATAAACTGACAGGCTCCTGTCAGACCTATGTGGTAAACAGCTGGTTGAGGGATATTTACTTATTATTTTTTTATATATGAGATAACATAAAACATATAGAAAAGGTAAGTAAAATAGTGCAATAAACCAAAATATTAAACCTAAATTTCTTAATTTATCGAAAATACAATTGAATGAAAAGCAAACTCAAATATTAGTGAAAGGGGCAAAATAAGCGTACCCCAAGTTAATATCTAAATTAACGGTATCAATACCACAAGTAGAACAAATTATTAAAAAAATACCTACAATAGTAAAAGATAAAGATCGTTTTAAGATATATCATAGTATAAAACAACAAGAACAAAACCAAAAGGCCAATACACGAAATATATTAAATGAGACAAAGGTATTTAATGAATATTAATACCATCATATTAAATGATCTAAGAAATAATACAAATTTCATTAGCAGATAAAACATAACAAATAGTAATAATAGAAAAAGTAGAATATGAGGAAAAAATAACTCAGTTGTTACAAGATTTAAAATGTCAACCAACAGTAAAAAATTCGATATCTAAAAGGATTAAAAGACTAGAGGAGTAAAAAAATGGCCCATACCTACCTCAAAGTATAACTAAAGCCGATTATCCCAATATTCCACAAATGATTGTAAAAATTAAATTACATAGGGAAAATCACCCATTTAGACCATTAATAAATAAATCTAAGGCCTATATTCTAGAAAGACTTTTTTAGTCCATACTTTCCACCAACATAATATCGCATCATATATTATAATATTGCATCATGTTATGATGCAATTAAATTTATACAGCAAACTAGAATTACCACAAAATTTCCCGCCCTGCCCACGGTCAGTAGGGGACGCTGATGGGCTTGGAAAAACATGTCGGATGGGACATTAAGCCGTGGCCCCTTGTGTGGAAAAGCCATACCCTGCGCACGTTAAAGAACACGATGGATGGCTTTGATGGAAGGCTACCATCTGTCTCCCAACAGCTGTTCCAGTGGGTCCCCCTCCTCCAACCTCCTCTGAGCCTTCGAGGTCCACGTGACCTGGCCATTTAGCACATGGTGTGCAAAAAGTGCCGCTCAGATGTAAAACAACCCAGCCCTAGACGTCATATTGCTGTATCCAAATACACCTATTTTGGATGCGCAATATGGTTAAAAGTGGAGTGGTTAAAGATCACCAGACCCACGGCACAACAGTACCCATTGTACAGGGGACCCTGGATCTGGCTACCAAATCTAACTGGTTTTTCGTCGGTGGTTGCACGTGGGTTCAGACAGAGGGGGTCCCAATAGGATCACTGCTGTCTGGACTCATGCCCGACATTGTTATGCAACATGTTGAACAAACAGCCTTAAAAAGAGCGAAATATAAACCATCATTATATTTCGTTACGTAGATGATACATTAATTTTTTGGAACCAACCTGTACACGAATTAGATAAACTAATATTCACATTTAATAGCACTATGCCTACAATAAAATTTAGACACGAATCGGAAATTATTGGAGAATTACCATACTTTGATATATCAATTAAACGTAAGCATTCGAGTTGTACTACTACAGTGTACCGAAAATCTACATTTACTCGTAATTTAATATCATATCATTCCACCCATCCTATTAATTATAACAAATCGGCAATAAACACATATTTCATACGAGCTTATTCGTTGTAAAAAAGAATCAAAAAAGGTGAAAAAGTGTTTAGGATAGCTTAACAGTTCTTTTAAGAACTTTTCGAGTTATGGCAAAGAGCGTTAAAAAGTCTACATCCTACAGCAGAAAAGTCAGAAAGTCAAATTTATTATTTACGATCTTCCTTTCTGAATTTCCTTTGTCTCCGGAGTTCCCCCTCCCCCCGAGAGAGAACCACCTTGTGGTGGTGGTGGTGGGGGGGGGGGGGGGGGGGCTTGAGGGCCCATCGAGGTTGAAGGCTCTGCTGACCGGTTTGGGCCCCAGTTGGACAGGCTAAGACCTCAATCTCAGGGGAGTTGTTAGGGGCCCTGCTGGTCCGTTGGGTCGAACAGGGCCCGAAAGTAGGGCCAGACTAAGAGTTCCCACCACGGAAGCTAAGGCAACTTGGATCTATATATCCTTGTTTGTGGCTAACCGGGGCGCAGATTAAATTTAGGTTTTGATGGATGAGTTTTACTCCTATAGTACTGTTCGCCATTAGGTAGTCGGGGATGAGCTGTATCTATATGGTGAAATATGGTATTTCCCTATACTGGTAGTGCTTTAGGCGGAACTAGTGGGTTTTGTTTCATAAATATATTTACCTGTCTCCGGAGTTGAGGAATTGTCTTTGTGTTGCGGTGGGGAACGTCGGCTGTTGGGATCGTGTGACTGCAGCAGAAGAGTCAGATCTTACTGATTTGTGTTCTTGTCGTGGGCCAAGAATGTTTTCTTCTTCATTGCTGTCACATTTTATGGCTTTCTGGAAGATTCATTGACTGACGTATTTCCTTATTGAAATTTGTTCGACAAACAAATCAACCCCGCACTTGGAAAAAATTTTACGATGCCTTCTGATGGACACGAAATGAACAATGCCTGTCCTAAGCTTCGTCAAATGATAGTCCATTTTATTACGATAAGTGATGAAGTTAAAAAACTTCCGTCGTGTGATATATTAAATGCGCTACCCAAAGATGAATCATACTACATTAATGGACTAATTGTCCAACATTTTCGAACTGAAAAAGCTATCAGAGAACATAAAAATAAAAAATACCCCCTCAAGCAGCTGCTTGCCACAGAGGTCTGACAGGAGCCTGTCAATTTATATGCCATAGTAGAAGGTCTGAGAGGATGGCAGGACCTCAGCAGAAAAACGACACATACATCCATGCCTTACCTGGGGCTCGAACCCAGGTCCCTTAGATCAGTAGCCATTCATACGGTCACTCCTGGAATTTCGAACTTCGCGTCTCGCTGCATAAATAATTCACAGAATGTAAGAAACGACTTTGAAGTAGTTAAAAATGGTTGTAAGAGATCTCTTACATCCACGGATGTACCTAGTACATTAACCAAGAACCGTTTTATGCCCCTTGCAGTTGACGATGATATTGAAAATCTCACAGAAATGATTGATAACGAACATCAAATCAATCATAGAAATAGAAACACAAAAAATCAACGCTCCAAGAGTCCAGTGGACAAACTAACTGTGGGCAGTAAAACCCTAGATTACATAGTCACCTCTGGCTATGAATAATAACAGGCAGATAGGAAACATTCAGATTGCCTATTGGAACTGCAATGGGCCAAAAACTGATCTTCTAGAATTTAAAGATTTTTATCGAAATTTAATGTTGATGTAGCGCTCTTAAACGAGACACATCTGGAAACCAGTGGCGCTATTAGAATTCCTAACTATAATGTGTACCGAAATGACCTAACCCACAACAAAGGTGGCGTTACAGCTACCATTGTGAAAAGAAGCATACCACATCATGAAATCACTTTCAGTGACATCAAAAACTTGGAACTTACAGCCATTACACTCCCATTCACTCAAGTTGGAGAACTGACTCTGGTCGCAACATACAAGCCTCCGAATACGCCTCTTCTTCCAAAAGAACTAGACATTATCTTTGATAAAAATTCTCCTGCCATAGTTGCAGGAGACCTTAACTACAAACACCAAATGTGGCACTCGAGACACGGTAACAAAAATGTAAATAATTCCATAACTACTCTGCAATTAAGGGACTCGTGGTTGATTCTCCCCAGGAATATACGAATTAACCTGCGATTGCTATATTTTAGACCTGATGTTTTGGACATTATTATTATTGGAAACTGCAACCCAGATTACAACCTCAGAGTTATAAACCAGTTATACTCGGACCATCTGCCAATTATTCTCTAATTAAACAGAAATACAAAAGAATTCATTAAAGAAACTTGAGTCACTAACTGGGATAACTTTAAAAGAACCCTTAATCAGGAAACTTTTGCAAACCCCAGGTTAAATAATATTGAGGATATTAATAATGAAATTGCAAATTTCTGTAACAAGATTCATGATATCAGGAATTGTGTTAGTAAAAGAGTTGAAAATTCAAAAGATTACAACTCTCTCCCTCAATATATTAAAGACCTTATCTTGCTTAAAAATCGCACCAGGAAAAACTGGCAAAGCACCAGAGACTCGTAGGTGGAAAGGGAAATTTTATAAGCCAAAATTTCAGGTGAAAGAAGCAATTAAAACTTTAAAAACGACTCTTGGGAAGAGAAAATCAGATCTCTTACTAAAACAGACAGCTCTCTTTGTCACATCACCAAAACACTTAAGAATAAATGCACTAACTACCTCCGAATTCATGGAAGAAATGGGATATTTTTCAGCAACACAGATAAAGTAGAAGCTTTTGCTGATGTGCTTGAAGTGCAGTTCAGAGACAATGATGAGTCATCAGATAATGACACAAGTGATATGGTGGAAGATATGCTCAACAACTTTGCCCAGGTGAACTGCACAGACCATATCAGATTACCACAAGAGATTTCTTTGTCTATCAAGCAGCTCGAAACGAAAAAGGCTCTTGGCCCTGATCGCATATCAAACAGGATTTTAAAAAATCTACCAACTAAAGCACTGGTCTCGATTTTCATAATTTCAATAGGTTTTTGAAACTCGGGCACTTCCCCAAGATTTTAAAAATGGCATATATCAGGGTTATACACAAGCCTGGAATAAAACTGATATTTCCACAGAATTCCGCGCGATCAGCTTACTCTCCTGCATGGGTAAGCTTTTCAACCAGATTATTTTGAATAGAATAAACGACTTTAAAAATGTCAATAATATAATCCCCAATAGACAGTTTGGGTTCAAAAAAGGACACTCTACTATCCATCAACTTCTCAAAGTGGTGGAAATTATTTCTGCAAGTTTGAACAAAAATGAAACAGTGGCTGCGGCCTTTTTGATGTATCTAAAAGCATTCAATAAAGTCTGGCTGATGGACTTATTTATAAGCTCATACGTGCTAAATTTCCCACAGCGCTTATTCAAATAATAAACTCGTATGTATCAGATAGAACTTTTCGACTGCAAATCCAAGAGGCTATCTCCTCTGAGAGAAATGTTGAAGCAGGGGTGCCCCAAGGCTCTCTTTCGGGTCCCACCCCATATAATATCTACACACATGGCATCCCTTCTCCAGCCAAAACTAAGATAGACCTCTATGCTAATGATACTGCCATTCTTGCTCCTTCACTTAATCCCAAGCTTGCAATCACAAAACTGCAGGCTGGATTCAATGAATTGGAAGAATGGTAGTAGTGGTGAGACCCCCTGGGCGGTTTTGACCTTAAAAAGACCCAAGGTCACGATCACGCTCACTTCCGGTTACGTGCCTCAGTGACATCACTTCCGGTTACAGAAAGTCCTCCGATTTTGGCGTCAGTTCGCCATCTTGGATCCTGACGTCATCATCCACACCACAAAGTTCTCCGATTTTCCTGTTCGTCCGCCATTTTGAATTCTGGCGTCATCACCTTCGCACCACAAACTCCCCTGATTATGCAATTCGTCTGCCATGTTGAATTCTGATGTCACACGTCCCCCCTCTAAAGACCCCCTGGAATGGTCATACCCCTCTAAGATCCCGTGGTTGATCCACCCAAACCCCTCATGAAGTAAACAACTCTAAAGGTCCCAAATAATTTTAAGTCCCTAGTCCGCCATTTTGTTTTCTGGTATCATCACCCATCCGAAGTGAAACCTCGAAATTATTCAAAGTCCCAAGCCTACCATCTTGGAGTCTGACATCATCACCCTCGAAAACAACGCTCATAATATTATCACGATTGCAACCCATTGGCAACTATGTCTGATATTTACCAAGTCCAACTAAATTTTCGCTGGCAAAATTATAGGCATCCCCTCTCGGACCTATTGCGCAAACTCATAAAGGGTGACGCCAAGATTATAACGCAAATCATCTTGTCCAGACCAGTCCACCTCTTATCGCAAAGTACTGCAGTACAGCACACTCATTTTAAAAAATACGTTCCATGGCTAGGCTCGATCCCCCTACCTCACACCTATCAGCACATGACGCTCATATCAATTATGCCATAGGTATTTATTTCACTAACGTCCTTTACAGTGGTTGATCTAGAAAAAAAAATGAAAAAACGATTATTTTTATTCCCGAAAAATCACGTTAAACTTACGAATAAATTATTTTTATTCCTTGTAAATCGCATTTAAAAGTAAATTTATAGCCTCTTTGAACATCTGTATTCACATAGGGAACTACATTTCTGGCTCGGTTAATTTTTTTTATTCCTTGTAAATTAACTTAGGAATAAATAATTTTAATGAATTTTTATTCCTTATAAATCGCATATAGAAATTTATACCCTCTTTGCACATTTTCATCTTTTCACATTTTATTGAAGAACATCTCAAAAATAAATGTTTGAAACATCACATAGGGAACTACACTCCTTGCTCTGACTATGGCAAATTTTTTAAAATCCTTGTGTATCGCATTTAAAAATTTATAACTTTTTCCCACATTTTATTCTCGTACTGCAACTCTGTATCTCACTCTTCTTTCATGTCTCACAATGGACCAAGATGGATGGTAAAATAATAATTTTTTACAATCTGACAACTAAAAATTCCATGTGAATAATATTTAGAGGTGTAATACTTTGAAAAAAATATTTGAAAAAATGGAATTACATGTCTTGCTCTGAATAATTAACGATGTATAATACTTTTGAAAAATGAAAATCAAAGGGTACAAATATTAAGTTATGTAGAGGTTTACCTTCCCACAGGATAAGATGGAAAAATTACAAGCGTGTATCAGAATTGATGTCTGTTACTAAAATATTTGAAACAAAAAAAGAGTTATAGTAGTAAAATTTTAAACAAGAAAGTGGATTGGTGATAAAACTTGGAACAGAAAAACAGATGTTGGTAAAAAATTTTGATTAAGAATCGGAAATGGTGTTAAAACCGTGAATGGACTGTTGTGGTTGATAAAAATATATGCGAAGCGTAATGTATTGGACTTGAGGGTTGTTACCATTTTATGATAAAATAGACAGATTAACTGCAAAATCGCATATAATACAGAGGCAGGGGATAGCGAAGTCGGTAGCACGCTGGATTCATAAACTGTTATTCCTAGGCTGAAGCCCCCATTGTGTTGTCATTGAGATTTATATCTGTTATCCCTTGTCCTCCATGAGAAAGGTGATGCTGCTTTGAAAAATACAAGTGTTCGTCGGATGGGACTTTACGTGTACAGAAGAGCCATACTTTCTTAGCATCAAAAAACACTCTGAATGGCCTTGACAGGAGTTTTCAATTTCTCTCCTAACAGTGGTCTAGTACCCTTTCTCTATCCAACTATGAGCCCTTTAGTTCATGCGACCAGGTCATTTAATCAAATTGAATGCATAAATCACCCCTTCAGAAATAAAAAAACCAAAGAAATGGTTGGTAGAATTGTTTGAAAGACACTAAAACGTAGTGAAATAAGTGTTGAAATAACTGTAAATGCGGACACATTGCAATGGATGGGAGATTATTTTCAAATTTCGTCGAAGCGAAAGGCATTATAACGTGCAAAATCAAACAAAGTGTACTGAAGATGGTAAAATATCTTTAAAATACGCTAGAATGGATGACAGAAATAGCGGAAAAATCTGCAATGTACATGGGAGCAGATCAGAAAATATCGTCGAATGTGTGGAAATATCTAATAATAATAGAATGGATGACACAATATCTTCAAAACATACTGTGATGGGAGAGAAAACAAATGCAAAATCGCTTCAAAGGAGTAAACTAGATTGAAATCGATTACTTAATAACTGAAAAATCCCATACATTACAAAATAGGTATAGAAGAATGGCCAGAGAATGAACAAAGTACATAGGAGTGGATAACGGATTATCTTCAAAATATGTAGGAATACACAGTAGAATATTTAAAAGTGTTTAAAAACATCACCGTAAACTCTATTGAACATAAAACGTGTCTGCTTCTTAAAATCCTTGTGTATCGCATTTAAAAATTTATAACCTTTTCCCACATTTTATTCTCGTACTGCAACTCTGTATCTCACTCTTCTTTCATGTCTCACAATGAATCAGGGGTGCCCCAAGGCTCTCTTTCGGGTCCCACCCCATATAATATCTACACACATGGCATCCCTTCTCCAGCCAAAACTAAGATAGCTATTCTTTGGAGTTTTTGGAGACTTTGCTATTCTTTGGAGCACAAATGCTAAAACATAGAAATTTCGAAGGAAGATGATAGACGCAACAATCAAAAAAGCGACAAAAAAGGAATTTTTCTCGGTTATGACATTTAACCAGCTCCATCTAGTGAGTAAAAGTTTTCCTGAAAATTAAGACAAAAATACATCTTTACCAGAAGGAGTAACAGGGGAAAACCATGAAGTATTACTGTACATATTTGGGTCTAGAAAAATCACAGTCCATTGCATTCATTATTTGATATGGATGGTGAAATATCACAAAATACATTGCAATGGAAGGGAAAACAACGATAAAAAAATCGCATACAAACCGAAATATGGTTGGTAGAACTGCTTGAAAGACACTAAAATGTAATGAAATGGATGGTGCAATAACTGTAAATGTGCACACATTGCAGTAGATGGGAGAATATTTACAAAATTCTTCAGAAGTGGAAAGCATTATATCATGCAAAATCAAACAAAGTGTACTGGAGATGATAGAATACCTTCAACATAGGCTGGAATGGATGAGAGAAAAAACGGAAAAATCAACAACAACGCACATGGGAGTGGATCAGAAACTATCTTCGAATATATGGAATGGACAACACAGTATCTTCAAAACGTACTGTGACGAGAGAGAAAAAATGTTATAAAAATCTTCATAAAAATGCACTGTGATGGCTCTAAAACCAAATAATAACGTTGTAAACCGATAGAGAAGAGCTGTCTTTTTTTGATCTCCTCTTTGCTTCTTCGCCTTCCAAGAGCAGCTATGCAGGTTCGAAGGACATTTCATTTGGTTTGCTGGGATATCGACGGCTGATAGATCCTGAAAACACGAACTCTTGCTTCAGAAACACTAAATATCCTGAAACTTGAGGTGTTTGTGAGCCTGGGTTCTCATGAGTGGTGCATGAACCTTACCCCTTTAGACTACAAGCAAAAAAAGTTAACGTTTGAAAAGAATCTGCTTGTGGTCTCTGGATAAGTTTCGGACATCATTTATGAGAGACCTGGACCCTGCCTCACACAAATACCTCAAGTTTCATGATATTTAGAGTTTCTGAAGCAAGAGTTTTTATTTCCAGGATGTATCAGCCGTTGATATCCCAGCAAACCCGAAAAAATGTTCTTCAGACCTGCATAAGTGCTCTTGGAAGGCGAAGAAGCAGAGAGAGGATAAAAAAGGACAACTCTTCTCTATCGGTTTTCTCCTGCACTACAGGTTTAGAGGGTAAAGTTGGCTTTTCTGTATTGACTTAATGAGTATGGCCGACGAAAGTTTAGTTGGAATTGTTAAATTTTAGGGATTTTTAAGGGTTGTGACATCCCTGGTTTCTGTGAAGAGGGATTGAAAATATGGGAGGCACTAATCCATGGATTTGTGATATTCTCTATAGGGGGCTTTCCAAAATTTGGGATTTGAGTAAGGATTTACTTATGACAAATTTTTGATGTTTAAAGATTGTGACATCTAATAAAGTGGCTGTAAGGTAGTTGAATTAATTTATGGGTTTTCAAGTCCGGACAAGACAAAAGATTACCTCATATTCTTTGACATCACCCCGTCATATGATCCCTGATTGCACCATTTTGCTGGGACTTTCTCTGCACTCCTGAAAAGAGTGAGGTAAAAGAGGGAATATTAGATCACTTTTTCGGTACTATCTAGATTATTATTAAAAGCGGAGGGGAGATAGTGTGACTACAAAACGCCACAATACCGTGTGATCTGTGATTGCGCCATTTTTCCAGGATTCACTTTCTTGAAATTCACGGCAAAAGCCTTTCCAGTAAGTTATTATGATGATGTTACTGTAGTAATAAATCAATATCTAGATGATTCTACAACGTCACTTCCGATAAAGAGTGGACTTTCTTGACAGTTTTGTTACATTATATGAATAGGTAATGTTAATAGTAAACGGTTATCGAAAATTCACATTGAATAGTGAAATCGTTCGAGTACTTCCACGATAAATATTTCTTTCACTCCATTTCAACAGTATTATGTATTGATCAAGTTTTCTTTTTTGAAATGTTTGTTCTCTTACTCAATGCATATTTATGAAATTTCGTGGGTTTGTTCCAGCAACCTTCCGGTACAATTTACAGTTTTTTACAGGAATTTTTTGTCATTGCGGTGCATTTTGTGATCTTTTAGTTATTCTCTCACCAATTCCAGTGTATTTTTGGACATATTATGTCATCATTTCCTGTGCACGTTATTAATTTGTAGTTTTTCTGCTCTTCATTCTGCTGTGCTGTGAGATATTTGGAGGTGATTCAGCCATCCATTTCATGTATTTTAATGTTTATAGAGCGATTCTGTCACTCCAGCATATATGTATATAATTTTTACAATTGTTTATTCAGCTATTGCAACGTATTTTGAATTTATTCTGTTTTCCATCCACTGTATTTGAAGATATTTTGTCGTCCATTCATCAAATAATTTTCGCTCTTGACAAAAAAAGATTTGAAATTGATGAATATAATTAAAAAATTAATGTAATGGACAGTGATTTTTCTTGATCCTAGTACAGTAACACTTCACGGTTTTCCCCCTGTTACTCCTTCTAGTAGAGTCGTATTTTTGTCTTAGTTTCCAAGATTCCTTTTATCCGCTAGATGACACTAGTTAAATGACGTAACAGAGGAAATTCCTTATTTACCGCTTTTTTGACTGTTACATGTATCATATTCCTTTGAAATTTGTATTTTTTAGCATTTGTGCTTCAAAGAATAGCAAAGTAAATCGCTATTAAGAAGCAGACACGTTTCATGTTTCCAAGAGTTTACGGTGATGTTTTTAAACACTCATAAATATTCTCATTCCTGCATATTTTAAAGATAATCCGTTATCCACTCCCATGTATTTTGTTCATTCTCTGGCCATTCTTCTATACCTTTTTGTCTTGTGTGAGATTTTTCAGTTATTAAGTAATCGATTTCACTGTAGTTTACTCCTTTGAAGCTATTTTAGACTTGTTTCCTCTTCTATCACATTATGTGTTGAAGATATTGTGTCACCCATTCCATATATTCCTAGATATTTTCACACATTCGAAGATACTTTCTGATCCGCTCCCATGTACATTGCTGATTTTTCCGTTATTTCTGTCATCCATTCCAGAGTGTTTTGAAGCTATTCCATCCTCTCCAGTACACTCTGATTTTGCATGATAATGCCTTCCACTTCGAACACTTTTGAAAATAATCTCCCATTCATTGCAATGTGTGCGCATTTACAATTATTCCACACCTATTTCATTACATTTCAGTGTCTTTCAAGCAATTATACCAACCATTACTTTGGTTTTTATGTGTGTTTCTTTACTGTTGTCGTCTCATCCATTTGCAAAATATTTTATGATATTCATCCATCCATACATAATAATGAATGCAATGGGCCGTGATCTCTAGAGTGAGACTTTAATATACTAATATTTTATGGTGTTCCTGTGTCACTCCTTCTGCTAAAGAGGGTTTTTTATCAGTTAGTCTTTAGGATAATTTTATTCACACTAGATGGCGCGAGTTAATAATCATGGCCAAGAAAATTCCTCATTCCCCCTTTTTAACTGTTACATGTATCACAGTTCTATGATTTTTTCTATCTTACAGTAAAACGATATTAAGAAGCAGATACATAATATATTTCAAATAGTTTATTGCAATGTTTAAAAACGTTATTTCTGTCATCCATTCTAACATATTTTGTAGATATTTTACCATCTTCAGTACACTTTATTTGATTTTGCACGTTATAATGCCTTTCGCTTCGAAGAAATTTGAAAATAATCTCCCATCCATTGCAATGTGTCCGCATTTATAGTTATTTCAACACTTATTTCACTACGTTTTAGTTTCTTTCAAACAATTCTACCAACCATTTTTTGGTTTTTTATTACTGAAGGGGTGGTTTATGCATTCAATCTGATCAAATGACTTGATCACATGAACTAAAGGGCTCATAGTTGGATAGAGAAAGGGTACTAGACCACTGTTAGGAGAGAAATGAAAACTCCTGTCAAGGCCATTCAGAGTGTTTTTTGATGCTAAGAAAGCATGGCTTTTCTGTACACGTAAAGTCCCATCCGGCGAACGCTTGTATTTTTCAAAGCAGCGTTACCTTTCTCACAGAGGTCAGGGGATAACAAAAATAAATCTCAATGACAACACAATGGGGGCTCGAGCCTAGGAATAACAGTTTATGAATCCGGCGTGCTACCGACTTCGCTATCCCCTGTCTCTGTATTATATGAGATTGTACAGTTAATCTGTCTATATTATCACACATTGGTCACAACCCTCAAGTTCAGTATGTGATGTTTCAAAACACTTAGTTTTGCGATGTTCTTCAATAAAATGTGATTGGATGAAAATGTGCAAAGAGGCTATAAATTTCTATATGCGATTTACAAGGAATAAAAATTTATTAAAATTACTTATTCCTAAGTTATTTACTTCAAATTTTATTCCTAAATTTTCAGAATTCAAAATGGCGGACGAGCAGGAAAATCGGAGGACTTTGTGATGTTTGTGATGACGTTAGGATCCAAAATGGTGAGGAACGCCAAAATCGTAGGTCTTTCTCTAACCGGAAGTGACGTCAGTGGTTGCCGTAACCCGTGACATTGGGAACTTTTCAAGGTCAAAACGGCCAGAGAGTTTCACCACTACTAATGGTGTTTCAAATGGAAGATTAAGATAAATGCTGAGAAAAGTCAACAATACTTTTCACTCACAAAAGAGTTGCAAATCCAAATCATATCAGAATCTTTAATGCAGACAACCCATGGAGTCATACTGCTGGAGACAACCATGGAGTCTAACCCATGGAGATTACCTTGGTGTTGACTTACACTCATAATTTAAACGTTCTCATCTGATAGATAAAGTGATCAATAAACCACAAGTAGTTGGATGTAGCTTAAATTCACTTATTGGGAGATATTTTATGATGTCATTAAGCATTAAACTTTTAATGTGCAAATTGGTCATTAGGCCTACAATCACTTATGCATGCCCAGTCTGGAATCAGACTCATAATTTAAACGTTCTCATCTGATAGATAAAGTGATCAATAAAGCACAAGTAGTTGGATGTAGCTTAAATTCACTTATTGGGAGATATTTTATGATGTCATTAAGCATTAAACTTTTAATGTGCAAATTGGTCATTAGGCCTACAATCACTTATGCATGCCCAGTCTGGAATCAGACTAATATTACCAACTATAAGAAGCTTCAGACTCTTCAAAATAAAATTACCAGAGCGGCTGTAAACGCCCCCTGGTTCATAAACGCCCCTTGGTTCATAACAATAAGAATATTCACAAAAATCTGCAAATTTATTATATATATATATATACACATATTAAGAAGACCACACGAAAACGTTTTAATGATATTGGTAGAAATCCAGATCGTATAATATGCATAAGAACAGAATACGATCGTACTGTTAAATCCAAAAAAGTGAAAAGACCAAAGCAAATCTTGCTTGAGAAGGCTCCTAACGATCCTCTGATGGATCATTGACAAATAGTCAGAAACTTTCAATTACTTCGATAAGATGATCTGGAACACAAATCATTCTTTTCTCTCATGCCCGTAAGTCCCCCCCCCCCCCCCCACTAGTGTGGTCTTGAATACCATGAATGCCTACATATTAGATGAAGCAGATTATGGATAAATTCACCTGGTGCTCCGAAAAAGTGAAAATTACGATATACGATATACGTGTATTACACATATCATGATATATCGTATTCAATATACAACTGAATTTAAAAGTCAAGTTATTAATATTACAACATTTTGCTTACTTTATTTTTTTGCTCTATGAATGAACAATTATACTAAATAATCAAAAGCATTGGGACACTTCCATGTCACGTGAACGGAAAGCTATATTGAAAGTTCCTTATCATTAAAACAAAGAGTTTTTTGTTAGCTGAGAAGCTAACAAAAAATTTTCTTCCGAAAAATTTTTGTTCCGAAAACTGAGAGAAGGTTGGAGGAGGGGACGCACTGGACAGCTGTTTGGAGACAGATGTAGCCTCCCGTCAAGGCCTTGCAGTGTTCTTTAACGTGCACAGGGTATGGCTCTCCCGCACACGAGGCCACAACTTAATGTTATATCCGAGGACAGTGTGGTTAGCACACTTGGCTACTAATCGAAGGGACCTGGGTTCGAGCGTAACCTACACGCGCGCATTAGCGGCTGACAATCAAAAGGTGGGGGGTTGCGCATGCGCAACTTCTACTGCTCGGAAACGAGAATTGCGATCAGTCCAAAAAAATGAAATAATATTCTCCAAAATGAAAAATATAACGTAAATAAAGTAAAACGGTTAATGAAAAGTAAAAGTAAATGGGTGGACCATCACAGATGTAGATTCAGAAGTGGGAGGGGATGTGTATATCAGATTTTTTAATTTAGGCAGATTCTTGAGAAATGTTTAGAGTTTCAGAAAACTTTGGATATTTCCTTTGTTGATTTCGAAAAAGCTTTTGACTGTGTTGATCGTCATATTTTGGGGTAGATTGTGTGATACCAGACAAATTAGTTAACGTAGTGAAAGCTCTCTCTAATAACACTAATCCTGTGTGAGAGTTAGTAAGACTTGAAAAAATTGGTTTTACGTTGCTTCGGGTGTTTGACAAGGGTGCATTTTGTCTCCTTTTGTCTTTAGTTTGGTTATTTAGTATGTTGTGCGAAATTCATTGCAAGGGAAATATTTTGACCTGAAATGGTCGGGAGATATGAAAATTACTGATTTAGATTATGCTGATCATTTAGCACTTTTGGAAAATTATGTTGATGAGATGAATTCTTTCATTCGAACTGTTGATGCGACTGGTAGTAGAGTAGGTTTGGTTATAAACAGAGAAAAAACTAAAGTGATGAAAATTGTTTTGGAAGACTATGATTCAATTAATCTGAATGATTGCAGTCTTTAGCAGGTGTCAGAGTTTAATTATCTTGGGAGCTATGTGACTTATACTGGTTATGTGCGGTATGATATTAATCTGAATTTTTTTTTACAATGCGTCCAAGTTTCACTACCATAACTAACCATAGAAAGAACCAAACTATTATACAGTCTAATTATTGTCTTTAGGTGTATAAGCCTATTTCTCCACACTCTCCATAGATTTTTAAAAGTCCCGGCAGCAATCCCTAGTCGTCTGTTAATCTAAGACAGTCTTACGTTGCCTGAAAAATTATGTCTTTAATGCTATTTTAGCCTTAATTCCTCCTTCTTTGCTATTGAAAAATCCAATGTTATTGAAATGAATATGGAGGAAACATGACCATCTGACAGGAACTGTGACAGCAATGGCAACTTCTCACAGAAATAATGAAAGCAAAGATCTATTAGTTAAAAGCAATGACAGTAATGGTGAGAGTGATAAAATTATTTGACGATAACGATTCCACTTCATGTCAGTGTCACAGTGGTATCGTGTTGACTTTGACTACACTGCCCCTTGTTGGTAATCTATTGTTTCTTCTGTTTTAACCTACAAATAAACAGTTATCTTTTGGGGTGTGACAAAAATATCTCTCTATGGCCCTCCAAGTCTTACTCTTTCTGCGGAATCTCTTCCCATCATTATGTTTTGTAAATGTTTGAATCTAAAGATTTGAGTGGAGACATTCAATATTGCAACAGAATCTTCATGATATCGTTAACAACCAATCAGAGCTTTTGATGAGCATAATATAAGCAGTGTTGACACACTAAATTCACATAATTCAAGCCGAAATCGATAAAACTTGACATGTTTGCCTGAGCGACCTTTTTGCAACTAAACGCATGATTCCTGTTACACTTTCTTTGAAACATTAAAGATAACGAGCAGACGATTGAGAACAATCGTTCAATAGTAGCTGATGTTCCAAGTAAGGAAAAAATAAATTTAATTCAATAACATGAAAAATGACCTTCAGTAACAAGAGAGCAAATAAAGTATAATTTCCAAAAAAAAAGATTGAATAGATCTGCACTTTTCTGTTCACATGGATCTGTTTGTAATTTTAGCTATTTCCATCTCTTTCCCACAGTCTGCAAATCCTGCGAATATGCAAATTGTAACAATATCAGGCACAATAAGGGTGCGAGATTTCTGTCGCTAAGTCAAATAGTGGGAGAGAGAAGGGGAAAAAATTAAAAACTCGAACTCTTCTACGAAATGCCCGGGACAAGAGCTCAAAACAGGGAACTATGATAAACCGATGTATACGTCATGCGCATATTCAGAGGGAGCTAAAGCAATCTCAAATAGTGGAAAATGAAAAAGCTATTCACCGGCTCAGTTTGGTTGTTTCACCTCTGAGTGACAGTAGCCTTTTTGATACAATCGACTAAATGGCCAGATCTCAAGGGCTGAGAGCACGTTGGGGGAGGGAACCCACTGGACAACTGTTAAGAGACAGATGGTAGTCTCCCGTCAAGATCATCAAGCGTGCTCTTTAACATGCACGGGAATGGTCTTCTGCAGAGCGAGCCAGAGTTTATCGTCCCGTCCAGCGCACTGCTGCCTTTCCGAGCACATCGCTGTCCCCTACTCACCGAGGGTAGGGCGGGGAGTTTTGCAGAGATAAATCTCAACACTCTCCCAGTTGGGACTCGACCTGGTGGCTGCAGATTACTAGACATGCAGTAGAGCCGGATTTAAACTCTGTGAAATCCTAGGTGCATTTTAGATTCCGATCTCCTTTCTTAAATTTTTGAGACCTTAGGCACATATTAGATTCGAGGACCTTACTTAAATTTTTCAGGCCCTAGCACCTATTAGGTTCGAGGACCATTACTTAAATTTTCTGAGGCCCTAGGCACACATTAGATTCGAGACCCCTTACTTCGGTTTTTTGCAATATTTGGTGTTTGGTTCAGGCAAAATATTTAAAAATTTTCATTAAACAATTGTAGAAAAATAATCACAGAAATATAACTCAATCCCAGTAAACAAAAAATACAGACATTACTAATAAACATTAAAATATTTTAGCATGAATTGCAATTTACTACCAAATTACAATATTGATTATTTTTGACAAGCATTTAACTAAAAACTTTTCGATCAAAAAATTAATCCATTAATTAAATCATCGCAATTTATATAATTTTTCAATTCACATTTAATAAATGTTAAATATAAATTCGACATTTTAGTTTGCGCTAGTGAATTTCGTAATTAATTTTTTATCCGCTTTAGAACCGAAAATGATTTTTCACAACTTGCATTGGCTACAAGCATGGTAAGAAATATTTTAATAATTGTTTCCACATTTGTGAATGTCGATCAGGAACCATCACTAATGGTTTTAAAGGCGTCTATAGGGTTAGATATATTTTCTTCAATAAAATTTAAAAATTGTGTTATTTCATCTTTAAATTGATTGCTGTCAATGCCATTTTTGTACATTTCTATTAATTTATTAATTCGTAACTGAACTCTGGCTTCATTCAGAGTTTAATGGAAAAAGACATTAAACTTAGTTAATGCATTCTCATATACTTCTACTCGTTGATTTAGTTCTGCATTCAGTGTGTCGCAAATAACATTAAATGTATTAACTACAGATAAATCTTTGCCACGCAAAATTGCATCGTTTTTCGTTGTATCGTCAACCAAAATTTTGCGTCTTTTCATTCGGCATTGATCGTTTTATATTTTTGTGTTAACGATGTCCACTTCGATTGATTCAAAATCATTTCTTACCCTTAGAATAAATTCCGTTAACGATTTCAGAAAGCTAACGCCTTTTAATAGAGTTATTTTTGGGTCCTGTAAACATTTGCAATATTTTATTCCAAAAAATAGTCAAAGCGCTGTTTTGTAGTAATCAAAATGCCTCAACAGTCCTTAGATTCAAATCTCAAAACAAAAACTTCAAACAAAAGATTCAAAACAAAAAGCCAGAGTGCCTCTGGCTTTTTGTTTTGGCATGATACCATTTTAATCCAAACATTTTTAATGCATTGGTAAACTTTTTTCATTACCAATACAGCATCAGCCGTAGCCTCCCATCTTGTATCACTTATTCTTTTAATGATGAAGATTCAGGTGATAGGCATTCCTTCACAAGTGTTCCATTGTTGCGTTGGAAAAGAGAGTGTATAAACCAGTGGTTGTCAGCCTTTTATGCTTCACGTAACCCCTGGAAATGTGTAGGTAACTGGCGTACCCCTTGTATAGATAGATAAAACTATAGTTATAATATAACAATGGTTATTTTTACTTTGTTACTAGATCTAGCGACTTCTGAGCTCTCACTGCGTACCCCAAAAAATTTACTAAAAATTACCCACGTTCAAAACCCCTAGTATAAACAATCCACAAAGTAAAGAATCATACGGCATTAGACAAGATTCTACTGCGTAGTTTCCAGTTAAATTTAGAGAGTGAATTCTAAGTCTAGTTTGTAATCCTGTACGTATATGTCCTTGCCATATTAACAGCATTGTCATAAATCTGTTCCCTACATTTTTTTTAATATCTACTGATAAGTGTTTGATTCTGTTTATTACTATTTCTTCTAAATATGCAGTTTTATGCTCTTCAGTGTGCAAAAAACCAAGAAACCATTCTTTAATCTCTCCATCGTTTGTAATATATCTGATTAACAAAACAAGTTGATCAATATGGGTAAATTATATAAACAAGTCTCAGGAGTAGAGCCAAGAATCATAGAAAAATATTTGGCTTGTTGTACTTCAGGTATTATTATTTAATTCATCAGATGTTTGATTAGATAAATAATTTGTCTTGTCCACAAATCACATAATTTCTAAATGACGTTTTAAAAAAGATCATATCCACTCAGAATTCTAAGCAACTTAAAAAGTTTCCTTTTTTTCGTACTGTAAACTATCATTACTGCCTCTAAAAGCTAAACCTAATTAACTTAATAATTTGACTGTTGCAATTTTTCTTCTTAAAATTTCTCTCCAAAAATTTTGTGCCGTTTGTATTTGTTTCATTAATTCGGTATCAATGCGTGCCATTATAGAACTTCTTGTATGCTTGAATATGATCACGAATAATAAAAAATAAAAATAAACACCCCTTCAAGCAGCTGTTTGCCACAGAGGTCTGCCAGGAGACTGTCAGTTTATATGCCATAGTAGAGGGTCTGAGATGATGGCAGGACCTCAGCAGAAAAACAACACACTAGAGGAGAAGGCCCTACCAGTCGGTGAAGCGATTCTGATGACGTCAATTTTAATCGACGCGTAGTCGACTTAGGCAACACAGGAGAACGTGGTATTCTAGTAGCGTCGCCTCCATCTTGTTTTGTTAGTGTTTAACTAGTTTTGCCGCGTTTGATTTGGTGTGTGCACAAAATATTTTGTTATTCATTGATTTTTTTAGCGAAGTGCCATCGCGCTGCTGCGTTCCTCAGCAATTACGACGGGGAAAAATATTCTCAGTTTTTAAATTTCCAGAAGATATCGATTTGCGACAGAAATGGATTAGTTCAATACCAAAGCAAAACTTCTGTCCAACGAAAGCATCCAAGGTAAGAAGAACTTTATTCTGTATTAATATCTGTTGTCATATTTATGAATTTCTAAAGTAAAAATTATCGTTTTAACTATTGTATGTCACGTTTGTATAATATACATATATAATATCATTGATCTTGTATGGATTGATTTGACGTTATTTTTATTAAGTAAGAATTCATCTCATCAGCATAATTTTCCAAAAGTGCTAAATGATCAGCATAATCTAAATCAGTAATTTTCATATCTCCCGACCATTTCAGGTCAAAATATTTCCCTTGCAATGAATTTCGAATATAAATTTGTATTTCGAATATAAATTGTATATGTTAAAATGCTTAAATAGAAAAGAATATTTCACATTGACCAGACTTTTTATTTAATAGATTACAGTAGTAAGTTAAGAAATTGGTACTTTTGTTGGGATAGTTTCAGGGTCTAATGTTATATCACTATATTTATATATCCATAGAGTTCAAATATATCTCGTATAAGTTAATATAATAATACTGTTAAACTTGAAATACATATATGAGCCAAAGTCAAGATCATGGGAAAACCTACTTTTAAATACAAAATCTCTGCATAAGTATTAGAAATTATTTTGGTGTTATTATTAGTATACTTGGATACAAATTGGACCCAGGTTCAAAGATGGCTTTGTGAATATGTATTATTTTCCTGCTGAAGTTTTGCTTACCTCACACATCAGCTATTTTTTAATAAAAGCAGGACAGGTAATGGTAAAAGTTCATTGTAGAAACTGTCGACAACAGTAAACTTCCTGACCAATCAATTCCTAATAACTTTCAGCATTAATATGCCAGTTGCTGTCTATATAAACAAATTTATACGAAATTTATACCTACTGGAGTTGTTTTCAGGCTCAATTCCTGGACTGGAATATTTCAAACCTTTAAGCATTCATTCATAAGAGTTTGTTTCAAATTATTTTCAGCTCAGTGTGATTTTTTGCATTCTATTTTATATTATCACCTTTTAATGGCATTACCAATAGAACTTTATGGTTAGTAATAGCAGTGGAATGCTATTAAATGGTTAGCATTATCTTTCAAGCTGAACTCTATATGATAAATGAAGGGCTAGAAATACTGAGAAAAACTAGCTTACTGGTAGAATAACTAGGTGCACTCCTTGGGGGAATTAATTTCTTCAACCATGGATTTTGATTGAAATCTTAAAAATACACTGATTGTAGAATTATTTTGAACAAAATTATGTTTTTTACTTTCAAAGGAAAAAAAAGTCTTCAGTTCTGAATAAATTTCTTTGGTGTATGACTTTTAGTGTTTATCATTCATCACAGGTTTTTTTGTACATATTCTCAATATTTCTTTCGCTTACATAGGTGTGTGAACTCCACTTGCACCATCTGATGTTAAAAGAGAAACCAGCATGTTTGACATGAAAACTGGGAGAAAGCTTTCCTGCACCTCTAAAGTATCCAAGATTAGCACCGAACTCTATCCCACGTCTCTTTCCAGGCTGCCCTTCATAGTTGTCTACACACTGCAATAGTAGAGACAGCCCTGTTGATAAGAGACTTCAACGAGAAAATGAAGCACTTTGCAAAGCACTATCTGAGAGTGTCAAAGAAAAAGAAATTTATGATAAAAAAAAATGAACTTTTCTACGTTAGGTGAACTACAGGAGAAATTAAACTTGGTGAGTTATCCTGAATCTTGGTCTGTTATCAAAAAACAGGATCTTGTTTATTTTCATTGATTCTGCTCCATTCATTGTCGCATCAGTTTTAATTACTGCTGAACTTAAAGTAAAAGTTTATTTTGGTTATACATTTTTGTCACATTTAGGTAAAAAAATGCATACCTAAAATAATTAATAATATTAATGAGCTTTCATCACTTATTGAAAATGTTAATTCACTTTGATGTCAGTCTGAATGTGATGAAAATGAAATGAGAACTGTACATGTGTTTTGCACAGTATGATGAGCAAATTAAAACTATATGTCGATGAGGAAATGAAGTGTAATTGGATTTTTGTGTGAACAGTTAACACCTGTTTTACAAAAAAGAGAGTCGTAGGTATACTTCTGATACAGTAATATTTTCTGCTTTATTGTATTCAATTTCTCCTCATGCATATAAATTTTTAATGTCATCCAAAAATTTTATTGTGCCACATCCTAGTACACTTTGGAGATTATGCTCAAGGTATCAAATAAATCCAAAATTTGAACAAACTGAAAATGGCTTTTTAAATTACATTAAGTGTAAGTTTTCTTTGTTAAAACCATGTGATTCTAATGTCATTTTAATGATGGATGAAATCCATATGAAACCTTTCTTTGATTATAAAGGTGGCAGCATTCTTGGAGCATCATATAATGCTGCTACAACTGCTTACGTGTTTATGCTGCAAAGCATTGAATCCAGATATAAAGATGTAGACATTCTGCCAGTTTCCAAGTTAACTGCAGATAATTTATTTATTTTTCTAAAGAAAATTATTATTGCTTTGGAAAACATAGAATTTAGGATATTTGTTGTTGTCAGTGACAATAATGCCATAAATAGAAAGGCAATGTCTTTTTTTTTCATCTCCTCCTCAAATGTCTATAGTTTATAAACATCCTGCTGATGCATCAAGGCCATTATTTTTTTCTATTGATTCTGTGCATTTACTGAAATGTATAAGGAATAACCAGAAAAATTGTGGTCAATGTTTCTTTTACCCAGAATTTATTACATCTGGGGGTCAAGAAAAATCCTGACATCATCATTCCTCACTTTAAAAAAAAATGTATCAGTTAGAAAGTAGAGAAAATAGCACAGTGCTATTAAAATATGGTTATGGCCTAACAATGAAAGCCTTGAATCCCAGCAATTTAGAAAGGCAAAATGTGAGCTTGGCACTGAAGATTTTCAATAGGTTTGTTCAAAAAGGTCTTGTTGAAATGGGAAAAAAAGCACAATTTATTAGATTTGAATTATACTGCAAATTTCATAAATATCATATGCACATGGTTTGAAATTGTTAATGTTAAAACTCCATTTAAAGGAAAAAGATTAAACAGCAAATATCAAGAACCACTAACAGCAGATGAAAATGATGAGAGACGAATATTTCTTGAAAATTTTCTAACTTGGCTTGATGTTTGGAAAGAAAAAAATTGTTCAACTAGTACGCTCTCAAAAGATACCCATGCAGCGTTAACAAATACAACATATGCTATCCTTGAAATTTCTCGGTATTGTTTCGAAGAACTAAAGTTAAATTATTTTCTTCCAGGGAAAATAGAAACAGATAAACTAGAAGAGAGATTTGGTAAATATCGTCGACTGTCAGGATCTCAGTATCATGTATCAATTGTTCAAATTTTTGAATCGGAAACTAAATTGAGAATTCAAGATCATCTGCCGTTGATAATTGAATCATCAAAGTTTGGCAAAATAGAGGTAAATAACTTTGAAGAACCTTAAGACTCAGATGAAATAAATAACAATGAAACTTTTAAAATGGTTTTTAAATCACTCAAAGTAACTGCAGATGATTTAAATCAAATTCATATTTTACACTTAATAACTTACCTTGCAGGCTACTGCATTTATAAGTGGTTGAGAAAAGTCAAATGCGAATCATGCAGGACAAATTTAACAGTCGATAAAATGTTGGATGTAGGCGAAACATATTCTTGCACAAAGAGCATGGATAGGTGCAGTTTACTCTATCCCCATCAAGATATTGTTCAAGCTATATCCTATAACTACATTGTTATCAAAAAGCTCTTGTCCAAAGAATCTGAGGATTTATTTTTAAAAGTGCAAAACCAAAGAAGTTTAGTGGTAGATATTACATTCCAGATACTGATGGAAAGAGAATGTTTGCTATATGACCAGTGTGGTAATGGACATACTGTTGAAGTACTTTTAAGACATGTCCTTAAAGCATCCACAAATACATTTTTAAAAAATTATTGTGCCCAAAAAAATGATAACATTGTAACAAGTGCTAGAAACAAAAAAAGGAAACTTGAAACTTTAGTTAAACCAATTATTCAAGATTAGCCTTTATGCTGTACTTTTACTAAGCATTTCATTGCTGTTAAGTTGTGTAAATATCACGATGACAATTGGTGCAGAAGAAAAAACTTTTTGAATCAGGTGGGATCTGAAACTCATGACCTGATGGTTGGGTTACCATATGTCCTTTACTTACTTTACTAACCATACTTTTTCACCTCATCTCCTCTCAGAATTTTGAAAATGCACGAAATGTCCTCCTTTTTGTGCAAATTCATAACATGTTTCAAACTAAAATTCATTTTTTAATTTATTCATTTTTTGTACTTTTCTAAATTTCTTGAACTCATGACTATAATAACATTTATTGTTAACCATGAAATAATTTATTGTAAATGCAAATCATGAATGCTAAATTAACTCTACTGACTTTGTAAAAGTTACTATTCTCTCTAATCTCAATATGTACAATTTACATGTCAGATTGAAGAATTATGAGCTTTAGAAAACTGAAAAAACTTTTACTTCCACCCACGTATAGATGGAACTGTGAAAGTTGATAGCAGGTTTTTTTTGCAACATAAAAGACTGCAGTAATTAAGGAACTACTAGTTTATAGGAGCCTTCTCATACAAGAGTATGCCCTGCCAAAACTGAAATCGTTGCTGACCACTACCTCAGTCAGAGTTTGAAGTAACAGAAAGTTTACCTTTTATGACATAGTTACTAATAATTATGACACTTTAGGAGAAATAACCTTTGATTGCTTATTAAATAGGAATAAAAATCACCACACCATATATTTCATAGTATATTCAATGAGTATTGTTTTTTTTGACTTAACTGTTAGTACTTGGCAAAAAACAGTACGAAAAAACTTATTTCACAAAGAAAGCATGTCCTCCATTTCTAGCTCTGTCCTCTTTTTATAACACTGGCATCGAGTAACCCTACGTCTGGTGGTTATGTGTTTCGATCTCACCTGGCTCAAGGTAATTTTTCCACTATACTCATTATCATCACAATACTTGTGGAGTTTGATAGTGATTAAATGTTAGTAAATCAATGAGGTATTGTGGATTAATTTGTGTATGTTACTTTCACTTTGAGAAAAATTATATTCAGATTTTTATACAATTTGATATTGTATGAAAGTCAAAATGCTGATTGTCTAATTTCACACCTTAAAAATTACTCTTATGAGATTTAATATAATGCAAAAATTTATGTTTGGTAATCTCAATCATGTTGCAAATTTGATATCAGTGGCTGATATTTTTAAGTAAATATTTTATTGAGTCGTGAATCCAATGTCTTAATTTCACCCAATGCAGATAATTTCTTTTAAACTGTTAAATAAAGATAATTAAATAAAGAAATTATTAATCTTCATTCATCTTTAATATCTGGAAAACAATTTCCACAGGCTTTGAGCCAGTAATTGATCATGGATCTTCTATGAAGCATGCATTTTGATTTTTCATATTACACGAGTCTTTGGATTGTCCATCTGCTCGTGTACTTGGCTAGTCTTTACAGACTAGCCACCTTAAAGTACCTAATGTTAAAAAGAAGGTTAAGGAATATCAAATTTGGAGGGAGGTAAAAATAGCTGGTTGTCATTTTCATTAGTTAGCATGAAGCCTTTTGGAAAGTAATGATACACTGTAATGGAAAAGTCTCCACAACATCATAGACCCACCTTCAAATAATTATAGCCCAATAAGTACAATGGTAGAAAACACTTTGGAATGGTGTGCTATTGTTTCAACCATTGTTTTTTAGACATAAAAACTGGTTAATTTATTGTCAAACATTTTGCAATATTTTAGTGAAAATTTTATTGCATGCAAGCTGCAATAGCTATTTTCAGTTCCTTTAACTATGTTCTGCTACTGTACAGGGTCTACTAGATTTATTTCCTTTTTATTTTATTGATTTAACATGACTTTTATGGCTAAATCTATGATCAAAGGGAATCTCTACCTGCACTTGTCAGTAGGTTTTTTTCTTAATTTTGTGTTTAGTGTTACTTTTGAGTGATCTTTTGCCAATTCCACAACATTTTCACTTCCCACTATACTTTTATGGCTGGACTCCTGAAGATAAATTATATTTTTGGTTGTCTTTAATTTTTTTTATTAATGTATCAAATACTTGGGGTTTGTGTTGGACAGCTATTCAGTACTGGATGCAGTATGTGACAGTATATGATTTTCTTTCCAATTTTTTTCCGTTGCTTCTGTATACATGTATTTAGTGGGGGTTTGAAATTTATAATTTTCTGTAGGAACATATACCACCAGTTTCTGGTGAAATGATCAACTGAAACTAATTGAACTGCAAATAGAATTTTCTGAATATTATTTTACCTTCATTACTTTAAATTGAGAACATTATATAAGTAGAAAACTTAAGTGTCAATCTTTGGTTTTTGTAAAAGCCATTGGAGATTTAGGAAGTTAATTTATTCCTTGATTTTCTTTAATATATTTGCATATCTTGTGGCTTCTTCTGCCTTGCAAATGTAGGATTTTTTAAATTTCTAATAGTAATTGCCAATGGGTGTTTGATATGCCTATAAACTATCCTGGTCAAGAGATCAATAAGGTTTTCTGTATCATTTGGGATGTCAGTTTCTGCTTCAAGGGAGATGATTGACTATGTTATTATAAACCTTGTACTGGTTCTGATACATATTTTCTTCTTCCAATTCTTTGTTAACAATTGGTTTCACACTGATAGTGAGTTCAAGTAATATTAAAATTTTAGTGTAAGGATATCTGTTTAAAAAGGAAATATACCCTGTTGCTCTTAGCATTTGAAAGTATCTTCACCAGATATGGCAGTTAAGATATGCATAATAGTTAATGACTTAAATTTAAAAAACTCTGCAGAAGGTCATGATTAGAATAACGTTTTTTTTTAATGTTTCCATACATGTTAAGTATATGCTCTTTACAAAATAGCAAAACTTTTTTTCTGTTCTCTATATTTTTGACACCATACAAATTTAAAGTTACTTTATCGACTTGCCTTTGGGAAGGAATCTTATTAAGAGCCTACTGGTGAAGTTTATTTTTGTGACTTCATCAACCTTTATGTAAATGACATCTAGATATTTTTTTAATACTTCAATTTGATTTGCACATTTGGAGTATACTGAATCATTTGAAACAGCTTGACCTCTCTTAAAAATATAAGAAAATTTTAGATGCTAATTCTATCTATTCAATGTTAGCAAAATGTTTAATAGTTGATATATATTGCTTGTAGTACTTTATTTTTACTTAATTCAAGTTTTGCAATGTCTAAGTTGCTGATGATGGTACAATTCTACTAATTATATATATTGCTGCAAATTTTACAAGTTAAATCTTTTCTTATTACATGCATGTACAAATGTATTGTTATCATAAATATTTTAAATTCTGTGTTATAAAAGTCTGTGTTTGCTGCCATGAAACTACCCCATATACACTCTGTTAATTATGACCACCCAATCCCATGTTGTGTCAATGGAAAGATAATTTCAAAGCTCTGTAATTTCTAAAATAAACATTTCATGGGAAAATATGACTTAATATATATAAGTTAAAAATCTATCTTAATTTTCTATATTTCAATAATATTCATTTAGTATTTAAAGAGGCTTGCTTGGCTACTAACCCGGGTTCGAGCCCTAGGTAAGGCATGGTTGTTCGTGTTGTTTTTCTGCTGAGGTCCCGCCATCCTCATAGACCTACTATGGCATATAAACTTACAGCCTCATGTCAGACCTCTGTGGCAAGCAGTTGTTTGAAGGGGTATTTTTTTTTATTTTATATATCAACTTCTTAAACAGTAATGCCCATTCTGCAGAGTTGGTGAAAATTAAAATAATTGTTACACATTCTGCTAAAACTATGCTAACAGTCCAATAAAATATAATATGGGGATATTGTTTTAAGATTAACTTATTTCAACTACTTCCCAGATCAATATTCTAAACAGCCATTGTTCATATTAAATATTCCAGTTCCCATAATTCTTTAATTTTAAATGAACATAGATTTAGATAAATTTTATTGAGATCTTTAACTAATCTTCATTTCATTTTTTTCATAAAAGCTCATTTTAAAAGTTACAAAGGTTTGAAATTAGCTTTCCATTGACATAACATCGAATTAGGTTTCATAATTATTGAGTGTATATGGATATTTCAATGTGACCTTTACATTGTATGATACTCATTGTATTTTATATTTCTGTTGTATTTTGAATCTATTCAAACCTTTTGACCACATGTATTTAGAGGTTGCTTTCATGTTTCTTCAGAATTTTTTCTATTATTAAAGTTTATTATTATAGCAAAAAGGATAAAAATTTCTATGTTATGTGAAGAAATCAGTTTTAATATGCATTAGGGTGAAAAAGTTTGGGAAAGCAGTTTTTCTTTTCTTTTTATTTAAAAGTCATAGTTGTCCTAGAAACAGTTTTTATTAATGTGATGCATTTTAAAAACAGCTTTCATTATCTATTTAAAAAAAATCAGCAATTGTTCAACTGGGATGAATGGAATATCATAAAATTTTCCTTTTCAATTTAAATAGTATTGCACAATATTAAGTTCCTTCATATTGCTTAAAAATTCTCCCATATGATTGGTGAATTTTCCTGTTTTAATTGCACAATTTTCTTAAAAAGAAAGTAAACAATGATATGAAATATTTGTTTCATTGTAATGTGTATCCTTTATATATTTGTTTTCTCAGATTGTAAATAAAAGTATTTTTAATGTGGAATTTGTTGGTTGTTTTTCTCAACATATGCAATATTGAAACATACTGTTTTCATTAAATAATATTTTAGACCTCATATATATATATACATACATATTTGTGAAAAAAATAGATATCTGTGGTATTTTGTAACAAGTGTTTTTTTCTAAATATATTTCGCACTTCTAGAATCCTTTAAGAGTGAAAATTTAGTAGTTGTTCAATACATTAATCGATCATTTGCAAAATTAGTTAAAAGTTTTGAAATTTCCGAACGTTTAAAGAGTGTTATTATCTAAATAATAATTTAAAGCTATCTGTATAATCGGAAACAGTAATTAATGGTATATCAATGCTAATCAAAGCAAAAAAAAAGTTATCTGTAAAAAAAAATTAGAAAAAAAAGTGGGAAGGATTTTTTTATTATATGAAAACAAATTATTCTAATGATTTATTAGTGAATATTCAAAATCTAAATGGGAAGTTCTATTAACAAGGATAAGCTATCTCTCAATCTATTCTGCCGGCAGTCCGGTCCAGTAATGCTGACGTCACAAATGAGTGGTACGGCCTTCTCCTCTAGGTGGTGTTGGTAGGACACAAGACAGTGTTATTATAGAGAGCTTTCATTATGTTAACTAACTTGTCACGTATACCATATGATCGCACAATCAACCACAAATTATGATGATTAAAAGAGTCGAAAGACTTTTTTCAACCAAAGGAATCTGAAACTCTGAACCTTTCTCAAGAATCTGTCTCAATGAAAATATCTGATTTACACATCCTCTACCACTTCTGAATCCACATTGCTCATCACGCTATCGCCTGTCAACCAGATTCTTAATTTTATTAGGCACAATCATGCAAAGAACGTTCCCTGGAAACTGCGATCACCTTTTTTGAAAATAGGGATAATAATAGTTCTGGTAAATTCAGTTTAGAACATCACTGAAATGCTCAGCCCACCTAGCCATGACAGAATCCTCACCTTCTATAACCTTAACTTGCTTATCTTCAATCCCTGTATACCCATCCGTTTTCGACCACACAAAAATTAACTATCTGGTACAGCTCTCTGCTGTTGTGCTGTGTACCTGCTTCCTCGGCTTTGTCAGCCAAGCCATCAAGCCAAAGATTCTTATCAGCAGCTAACTGATCCTTTACACGCTTATTAAGCTCTCTGTAATGCTTTCTATTAGGACTAGTAGGGTATTGATTAAGGACATTCCTGCAGTTCTTTCGTTCTGAAATGAGCTCAAGTGCCTTATCACTCAAATAATTCTGTCTCCTCTGCTCCTTTTTCCTAAAAGAGTACTGTTAGTTTCCGAAAAAGACTGTTTAAAATGGCCATATTCTTCCTCAACTTCAGTATTAAGCAAACCGTGACTGTCATAATGACTAAGTAACCTATTATGGTAAGCTTTAGCTATAACTGGGTCTTTCAGAGCTTCAGTATTAAAGGTAAATTTTTTAACCTTAGAACAACACTTTTTCAGTTTAAGTAGCAAGACACTTTTAACAAGGTAATGGTCAGATTCAATTTCAGCTCCCCTATATGACCTGGTATTCCTAACAGAATAATAACTGATATTCCCACGTTCCTATAGAAGAAGCCCATTTGCTGTTAATTAATATATAATCAGTCATATTCTTATGCAGCCCATTAGGTGAAACCCATGTCTTCTTATGTATATCGCGGTGTTTGTAATAAGTGTTAGTTATTCTGAAACCATTGAGTTTACTTACCTGTAGGAGACGTTGCCCATTGCCATGCAGCTACCAATACCAAATGAGCCTATCACCCCTCCTCAAAGGTCAGAGTCAGTACCAACTTTGGTATTGAAGTCACCTAGAACAGGGTAATATCTCCTTTCTTGACAGAATTCAAAATATCCTGAAGTTGTCCATAAAACCTATCCTTCTCATCCTCATCGGCATCCTCAGTGGGGGCATAACAGCAGATAAGATTCAAATCTTTAATGCTTGTCTGAAATTTTGCTGTAAGAAACCTTTCACTAATGCACTCATATCCTAGAAGAGCATCACTTGCATGTCTGCTGAGAAGCAGACCCACGCCTTGGTGATGCTTTCCATCTTCCCTCCCTGTAAAGAGAAATTTAAAATTATTTTTAAGCATCTCACCTTTACCGGTCCATCTGGTCTATTGCAAGCCTAGAATATCTAGGTTATAGCGTTGTAATTCCTTCGTGAGAACATCAAGAGAATAATTTCTATGTAATGTCCTCACGTTCCTGTAGAGAGAAAATGATTATTAGGATTTTTAAATAAACTAGGTTTATTGAGATAGGTAGGTCAACAATATCAGATAGCCCCCCTGATCGCAGGCATGGGTAAAGACCTGTTCCCCCTCGGCTAAAGGCTGAAGTCACCGATGCTGGTAGGAACTTCAGGCATTACCTTTTCAAGTGGACTTTTTCAAGAGCCATATGGCAGACACATTAGTCCAGTCTAGGCTTGTCGATGCCCAACTAGCTAAGTGAGGTTCGGGTATCTGCAATGTCCTCTGATTAGGATTATCCACCACCTGATATAAGGTCTTCCATGCCTCTGTCCACTTAGGGCTGGCAACCCAGAAAGCAAACAGAAAACACAGCGGGAGATTCTCCCTCAACAGAGGCCCACCAGTGCAGCAAGTCCAGGATCCATAATCAAGCTCATATTCATAAACAAGTCCAATCTAGTAGGCATAAATGGTCAGCAGTACAGTCTAATCAACAGTCAAGTCCAAGCAAATAAGTTCAGTCTAGTAGGTACCATGCACATGACTGTGAAGTTGACCACTCAGCAGGGTTGGAAAAAAATGTGGCATAGATGACCAGATCAGTAGGCCATACTGAACTGGCACAGCCCTCCTCTTCCGTTCCCTTCCAAAAGAGAATATCTCTTTTGAAAGGTACTAACTGCCTGCACCACGAGAAGGCGGGGTCGGATATTAGGTGTTAGACCTGGCCGGTTCTGTGCATCATCACTGGGGATTGGTACACAGCTCTCCTTCCAGTCTATGCCTAGCTAGCTTTGAATTCTATTATAAGAAAAATATTCGTTAGAAATATTTTAGCATTTTATTTATTTATTTTTTTCTTAGAATCAAAGTTTTTTTTTCTGTTGGTGGTACCGAAATTAAGGTGCGTCTTACAATCGATGGCGTCTTAGAATTGAAGAAATACGGTACGTTAATGAGATGTATGAGGTTCAGTTAGATATCAATAATTTCCATGTAAGGAATGTGCTGCGAAATTCTATCCAACCATAAAATTGTTGTAAAACAATGCACATGTTGTTTGGGTTGTTTTATCTCTGAGCGGCACCTTTTGGTACACAGTGGCCTAAATCGTCAGGTCACAAGGACACCGAAGGATCAGACAAGGTTTCCTACTAGAACAGCTATTGGGAGATAGATGGTAGCCTTCCGTCAAGGTCATTCAGAGTGTTCTGTAATGTGCACAGGGTATGGCTCTCCCACACACAGAACCATGGCTTAACTTTTTATCAGATGGACGAGCGTATTTCCAAGCCCATCGATATCCCCTATTGACCATGGGCATAGCAGGGAGTTTTGCAGAGATAGATCTCAATGCTCGTGACTCGAACTGCTGTGACTCTCAAGTTGTGACTCGAACCTAGGAACTACAGATTGCAAGCCTGGCGTGCTATGACTGAGCTTGCACATGGTGACCTTTAAGAAATATTAAAGCATCATTTCAATTACAAATCAGATTACAAAGAGTACAAGTAAGAAATACGGTAAGTTAATGAGATGTATGAGGTTCAGTTAGGTATCAATAATTTCCATGTAAAGAATGTGCTGCGAAATTCTATCCAACTATAAAAATTTAGCCCAATGCCAATTGTCATGCACATCGCCAGCGTATAAAAGTTTCCAAGGACAATCATTCTCAATTATTGGGTGAATAATTTTCTCATCCCAGAGAAATATAAAAAAATCCTCCGAATTCTTTGTTGAGCACTGTGGGTTTGCAGGGCATTAGATTTGTACACTATTTCCTGCCAATTCTGAGTGGCCATTGCCTTTTAGTCACAACACTACATTCATACCGATGGAAAACAGGGCTAGAGTACCATCCATTGCAACAGAAAAGGAGCTTGGTGCCAGGAGGTAAAGACTCTCCCTAACACCTGCAGGAGTGAACAGTGGTTCCTATTGCAGAGGATATTGTCGTAACCGCGAACTTGCGATATGTGGTCGCCATTTGCCTTCAGCCTCCCATTGTCGTCATTTTTGAAATGGACCACTGTGTTCTTCCCATTCCCAAACCTTTGCTTCGTTCTGACTGGTTTACATGGAAACAAGAGGATGGTGAGCAAGAAGTCTGAAAAGTTCTTAGCTCCCCCTCATTTCGATCTTCACCCCAATCACATGTATCACGCATTGCCATGTTCAGATTAGTTTATGAAGACCACCACTCAAACACTAACAATTTCTCACAGGATATTCTGCCAGGCATTCTGTCATCATTAATGAGATTGGACAAGAAACCTCAGAGTGAGTGTGAGTGACTTTTCTAGTCACTGCTTCCAGAAAGTACTGATATTTATGTCTCGCTCTGTCGGCAATCAAGTTTTGTTCAAGTCGCTGCTTCCCTCTATGAGGCTATGTATACTTTCTTTATGCTGGTCTCAACCTCAATGTCACAGCAAGGACGGAATCATTGTTGGAATGGGTTGTCGTACGTGATAGAAAACTAAGTCAGGCTTAACTGTGGAAAAAAGACAAAGAAGCATCCATCACGTCGGATGGACAGAATTAGGTGAGGAACAAGTAAATTTATTCTCTCCCTCTCCTACCGTCTCCTCCTAAACACCTCATTCACACATATATGCACAAGTAATGTATTCAAAAGCATTGCCAAAATTTTCTGCCATTTTTTGTAACTCATGGTACAGGTTTCAGGCCATATCTGAACCCTGAGTGGTAAGGCTTGTACGAATAAATTTTGTCTCCGGGAGACTTTTAAATCAATGTTGCATTATACTAAAAAATTGTCTGTTTATAATTTGCATCATTTAATGAATCCTGAAATCAGACAAGAGAATCTGCAAAAATCGCAAAATCACGCCCATTGCGTAATTTTCTATATCCCAAATCCACAACGCTCCCCATTGAAGTATTTTTTCCCATTTTACACCCCTCTCGTCTAAATATAGAACAGAGGTGTGAGGTGTAAGACAATATGCAGCGGCATTCCTTCCACTGGACGGTGGAGAGAAATCGCGACCATGGTGTAACAGTATTCCGAGAAAAGGGACACAACCCACGTGGTAAGTGGCGAAAGAACACAGAAATTCTGAAGCCCCATCAACGTATTGGCCCCTTCTGATCGGATGATTCTTACCAATAGGAAGATGCCATAATACCCTTTGTGTCTAAGAAACCTGGGGACAGAAGAGATAATGTTCTGTAATAATGTACTTAAGGAAGTCAGAAGGAGCGGAAGGCAAGTGAGTCTGCTATTTAGTTGCAGTAGTCGAAATTATGAGCAACTAAAATGCTTCGTTTCTTTAGTTAGAGTTCAACCAGGTCTCTACTGTGTCATTATTGATTGTAAAATCTGTAAGAGAGTGATGGCCTGCCAGAATCTGTATGATAAATGTGTCTAATCAACAAATGTTTCCGACAACTTGTTTACCCCATGAGGAGGATTTAATGCCATGAAATAACTAATTTACATTATAACTAATGTAAATAAATCTTGATTTCTTTATTGTTAAAAGGTGGAAAGTCTTTTTCGCTTCATCCAAATGTAATATGCTTTGAAGTATATAATTCTTTTCATCCAGTATATAGATGTCATGCTGGCATGCAGAAAAGCCAACGTAACATAAATAAATTGTTTAGGATTCTGCAGAATGTTATAAATGCTTAACAACGTTTCAAATATATTAACACAACGCTATGTGTTCCTATTTTTATTACCTAGCAAGATCATAGCATGGAATAAAAACACCGGTCACCCAATACATTAAAACTACCTCTGCGTTATGCAAAGAAGCACACATGCAGCCAATCAGTATCTCGTGCCAAGGTCCCAAATGATATATATAATACCTGGGTCAGAGTTTTTGCAGGCAATATTTGGTTTCATCACAACATAGGAAAGCAGAGGATTTATCTGATTTCGACAAAGGCCAGATCGTTATGTCAAAACGCTTTGGTAAGAGCATCTCCGAAACAGCGACGCTGATATGCTGCTCATGCTGTGCAGTAGTAGATACAGGATGTAGGTAGGTTTCGTACCGAAGATGGTACGAAACAGGTGAAGCTTTGAGCCGTCGACTAGGCATGGGCAAGCCACGCTATCTCGTCTTTTCTGCAGCAGCAGGAGGGCTACTGTGGCTGACATTAGTATAATTTCAATTGTGGCAAAGGGTCCAATATGTCCGGACACACAGTTGATCGTAAGCTCTTGGATATGGGTCTTCGCAGCCACACACCCATTTGTGTGCCTATGCTCACAGCCTTCACCATCGTCAACGCTTGGGCACGTAATCATCGACATTGGACCATAGAAGACTGGAAGAGGGTCTCATGGCCATACGAATCCCGTTTTCTGTTACACCATGTGGATGGACGAGCTCGTGTGCGACGTTTACCCATGGAAGTTTCTCACCTGGATGCACTGTGGGACGGATCCAGGTGGCTGGAGGGAGTGTGATGGTCTGACCAATATTTTCTTGGAGAACACTTGGACCAATTCTCCCTGTAGAGCAAACTCTGACAGCTGTTACCTACCTGAACATCGTGACTGACCAAGTACACCCCTTATGGCGACAGTATTCCCTGGAGGAGATGGCGTTTTTCAACAAGACAATGCCCATGTCACACTGCGAAGGTTCAGGAATGGTTCCTAGAACATGATGAGAAATTCCATTTATTGTCATGGCACCCAAATTCTTTGGACATGAATCCTATCCAGCATTTGTGTTTGAGTTGGAGAAACGGGTACTAACAGCATCACCCCAACTACGTAATTTACGGGAACTGTGGGGTCTTCTATTGCAGTCAGGGTATCAAATATCAAGTGACACCTACGAAAATCTCGTTGAATCTATGCTTCATCGGGTGAGAGCTCTTTTGGCAGCGAGAGGAGGACCTACATCATATTAGGTAGTTGATTTCAATGTTTTGGCTGATCAATGTATATATATATATAACGTCAGAACAATAATATACGAATGAATACATGTTTAAAGATGCTCCTTTTTTACCTTCATTCAAATGAGTCTTTTGCAGAAATTTTATCTCACAGTGTCTGCATAAGAATGGTTTTTGGCAAAGAGATTCGTCTGTAACTGGATAGATTTTCACGCTGTTTGAAAGACTTTCTGCAAAGTTCACAGGGAAATGGGTCGCTCTCTGTGTGAATACAAAGATATCTTTCAAGATGATTTTTCCTTTTCAATCTTAAGTTTGAAACTTTTCCCACACTGACAACACTTATGGGGACAATCCCCAGGGTGAGTGAGCATATGATTCTATGCTACATTTGTGGTCGATAGAATAAGGACATAATGAACAAGAATATTTCCGTTCTTTTCCTTCCTCTCTGTGGCTCTTCTTATGTTCGGTGAGGAATTTTGATGATGCAAACTTGCAGTGGTAGATATCACATTTATACACATGGCCAACTGTTTTGGAAGAAAAAATTATAGGTTAGGTTAATGAATTAAAGGTTTGTATTGATAGAAAATCATCACGGAAAATTCATGTAAATTGAATATAAAAACATCTATAATAATATTCCTAAGCTATATTTTATTAGAATTTTTTGATATTTCTTTTACCTAGCTATTAACTAAAATGTTCAAGATATTTTAATTTTTTCATCTACAGAATCTGACACAGGTTTACAATGTGGATCATTAAGCCTAATGCCTTTTAGTAAGTACTTAACATTCACCTTTTCCATCACGTTAAAATAATCCCCATAAAATGTTTTTTTACCAAAACATCACTGGCATATCCTGTTTTATTAACTTTTGCGTCTATTTCCAAACTAGCAATAATTTTCTCATCAAAAAGTTTAACCACTGTTAAAACATTCTCTTTTTCAACTGATGTTGCATATATAAAACCTTTTTGTTTAAAGCAGGTGACATTTTAATATGATCACACTCTTCAAGTTGATACTAGCATAATACACTTTATTACACTCATCCATTGATGGAATTATAAATGTTTTGTTGGTTTCTTTTTTGTTAAATCAATGATCCCTTATGGATTTGAACAAGTGTACTGTATCAAATAATAAAAATATTTTTAGGGAAGTGTTTAAGGGATTTGGAATACTGCTTATAAGTGATCCACCAGAGAGGCTTTGAAATATGTTACAATTAACTCTATTATTATCTGAAATAATTGATACAACAGTATACCCACAGTGGCGGACTGGGTCTAAAAATATTGGTTGCCAGGAGACAAAGGGGGCCCACCCACAACTATAAGGCTATTATTTAATTTTTATAAGAAATAAATAAAATTTTCAAAAAATACATAAGTGGAAAAAAGGTAGAATTAAAATTTTTGCGAAATAAATGTATTTTTTTTATAATTACAGTGTACATATATTGTACATATTACTGGCAGTATACAGTAGATACTAAATATAAATACAGATTGTTACAATTGAATTTTTAAATTATTTTTTATTTTTAAATAAATGGTGGATATTTTTAAATAGTTTGCTTGTACTGAACATTTTACACGTTAACAGGTAGTTCAAAAGCATATTTCATGCAGTCCACTATATTAAGAACAATCGTTTGAATTCACTAGATGATTGTGTGGAATCTGTCAATAATTGCTTCTGCATTCAATTCATCTAACAATTCCTTTTCAATGGACCAACATGTATGATTCCAAGTTCTCCTCAGACAGCGAATTTCTTAGCCTTGTCTTTATGATCTTTAGCTTTGAAAATGTCCTCTCGCATTGAACTTGAGTAACTGATAGTGTGCAGATGACTTTATAAAGTTCATAAAGGTTATCATATGCCTTGTCATGAAGTCTGTTGGATGCCAGAATTTTTAGTACACACGATGGGCAAGTGCTACAAATTTTACACTTGTTGCAAATGGAATCCATATTCTCACCATCGTTAAGCAATAGCTTTAATACATCAAAGTTCGAAGCAAAAGAAAACAATTCCAATATTACTTGATCTTTGCTGATTTGTGGTGACACCTTAATAATGCCTTCCAATGCTTCATCTTCAAGGCCCTTCTCTACAATAGTTTTAAACTTTACTGGGTCCAAGCAGGATAAATCTTTATACAACTTTTTGTGTTGTACAAAGAGTGAATCTAGTGACTGGACAATGTGGTCCATTATTAGGTTAAACACCCGAAAATCAGCTAGAGAATCTGAGGAATTTCTTTCATCATCTATAAGCTCATCTGTCCTTCTTTTCTTCTTTCTCTGTTTCTTAACTAGCAATGCTGTTTCCAAAGAGTCAATTTCCAATGTTTGATTTTCATCCATATTAAACTGTGAAATCTTGTCATTCCATTTATTTACAAATTCCAATGCCATGCTGTGAACGTTATCAAATGTTCTTGTCTGTTCCTTCAACTTTATTGTAGTTGAATCTACTAAACTACATGCAGTAAACGTATCTAAACCCATTCTCTTGTATGATGTTTTCAAAAAAGTTGCTAAATTCTGGAGCAAATTGAAAGAAGAAACTGCAGGCACGCAACATTTTGTTGTTTCAATTATCACCAAATTCAAGACATAAACCATATATGAACATGTTGATCAGCCACATCAGATATTTTACTTTGTAAACCATTATACTGGCCATGGTAGTTTGCAACTCCATCTGTACTGTCAGATAAACATTTCTTGGGATCGATTTTAAGATGCTGTAATGTTTCAGTCAATAGATCAAAAAGTCCCTGTCCTGTACCATCATTACTTGGCACAACTGAAAGTAGACGCTCACAGATAACACCTTTAAGCGCATACTGAATAATAATGCCAAACTGATTGATGGATGAATTATCTTGTGTTGAATCAACTTGAATAGAATAATATTTTGCTTGAGAAACTTCATGACTAATTCTTTCTTGTATCATATTCTTCATAATTTGGATTAACATGTTAATAGTTGTTTTACTCAAGTCCACCACGGCCTTTACTTTGAGTCTTTCCTTGTTGTTCTAATCGTTTGATTCTTTGTGTATACTTATTTTGTACTGCAGAAACGTGAGCTGTCATGATGGGTCATATTTTGCCATCAACTGCACTGTAGCCTAAAAAATTGCCATGATTCAGAACCTCATTATCCAGGGTGTAGGCCGATTCATTTCTGTTACCTCGAAAAGGAAGTGCTTGCTTGCCTAATATCTTTATGATGTCTATAATGGCCGCTTGTACTCGAGTAATATACCTTATGCACTGGGTACAAGGGGCCATTATACAAGGGCACATTATACCCCTTGAACCTGAGTAATATTACCCGAAATTAAAGAAATAAAATTTGATGGCAAAATTATTTTATTAAAATAGTAATACAACGCAAGTTTCAGTGATCCAAACATTACAGCATCTTAAAATTGATCCCAAAAAATGTAAATAATCGGGTAATTATCAAGAAAAAAAATTCCTTTTCGTCTTCTTTCTTTTTAATTAGTGAAGATGCCAAAAAATTTCCTAAGGTGCCATCATTAAACACACTGATAAATTGCTGAACATTTCTACGTGTGTTGTTGGCGATTAGTGTAAAGCCAAGCTCTGGCTAATATGCCTGTGGTCACTAAAGTCACGTACAAAGGGTGATGGATTACAAGTGTTGGGAGACTCAAAGGCCAAGCAGTATGAACAATTATAAGCACCTATTTTCTTTATAATATGTTAGCTATTTTCTTAGGACTGAGTCATTCATAATTTTCTTCTCATAGAAACGAGCATCAAATGGCAGATCATCAAGTGGCTGAAATGGATGTTCAGCAAAAAACTATTTCAGATTTGCTCGTGATGGATATTGGAAGATTCCAGCAGTTGATCTTTCATTTTCTTTCGTAGGTTCGTTTATAGGATGTGCTTCAGAAACCAAGTCATTCATGCATGAAAGTATATCTGATTTCCTGTAACTAGTTGAAGCTATGTGTTCAGATGTTGCAACTACAGGTAGTACAGATACTGGAACAATGAAGCCAGAAGAAGTACTGGGCTTGGGTTGGTGAGTAAAGAATGCTATTGTATTTGCCTCTACATTCAAAGTAGCTATTTCCTGTTCTTGTAACTCACAAGTCATCACCATGAGTATTGTCGCTCTTTGCGTTTCAGTGATCCAGATTTATGCTTTTTCTTTTCCATGCTGGTAAAGGTAATATTCCTGAAATTAAAACTTAATTCGAAATACTTCACGTTGGAAAAAATGAACGTCTACGATTAAATGTTCAATCCAACATTTGCCATAAGTTCGCTATTTGTACGTTTGCATTTGATAATCATCATCATCATCATCCTCAAGCAGCCATGGGCTACGGAGGTCCGATCAGACCGTGCAATTTAGTTCTCCAAGCAAGTCTATCCTGAGCTACATCTACTGCATCTGGCCACTGAACACCAATTCTAACAAGGTCCTGTTTGACATTGTCTGCCCACCGCATCCTAGGTCTCCCTTTCTTTCTGAGGCCTTTAGGCACACTGTTCATAACCCTATTCGCCAATCTATAATTATTCGTACGGGCAACATGGCCAAACCAACGGAGTCTCTCTCTGCACAATATGCTGCTTAAAGGAGGTTGTAAACTCCTTTGCCTAACCTCATCATTAGTTACAAAGTTGAACCACCTAATGCCCAAGATACTGCGTAAGCATCTGGAATCAAAAGCATCTAGTTTCCTGTTATCTTGTTTACAAAGTGTCCAAGTTTCACTACCATAACTAACCCTAGAAAGAACCAAACTATTATACAGTCTAATTTTAGTCTTTAGGTGTATACGCCTATTTCTCCACACTCTCCATAGATTCTTAAAAGTCCCGGCAGCAATCCCTATTCATCTGTTAATCTCATACCGCACATCACCATTATCTGTTACATAGCTCCCAAGATAATTAAACTGTGACACCTGCTCAAGACCGCAACCATTCAGATTAACTGAATCACAGCCTGCCTGACCAATTTTCATCACTTTAGTTTTCTCTCTGTTTATAATCAAACCTACTCTACTACCAGTCTAATCAACAGCTCGAATGAAAGAGTTCATCTCATCAACATCATTTGCCAAAAGGGCTAAATCATCAGCATAATCTAAATAGGAAATTTTCGTATCTCCAGTCCATTTAAGGCCAAAATCTTTCCCTCGAAGTGATTTTCGCATAACATAATCAATAACCAAGCCAAAGAGAAAAGGAGACAAAATGCACCCTTGTCGAACACCAGAAGTAATGCTAAACCAATTGCTACAAGCCTTACCAACTCTCACACACGACTCGGTGTTATTATAGAGAGCTTTCATTATGTTAACTAACTTGTCAGGTATACCATATGATCACACAATCAACCACAAATTATGACGATCAACAGAGTCTAAAGCCTTTTTGAAATCAACAAAGCTAACAACCAAAGGTTTCTGAAACTATAAATATTTCTCAAGAATCTACCTAAATGAAATTATCTGATCCACACATCCCCTACCACTTCTGAATCCACATTGCTCATCACGCACTGTCAACCAGATTCTTAATTCTATTAAGGACAATCATGGAAAGAACTTTACCTGGAACAGAGAGTAGGCTGATACCCCTATAGTTATCACAAGAACTGCGATTACTCTGGTAAAATCCTTAGGAACCATGCCTTTATCATAAAAGATATTCAGAATTTCAGTCATCCAAGTGGTAACCGAAACATTCCCAGCTCTAAGCATTTCGGTAGTAATTTCATCTACCCCTGGGGATTTATGTAGGTTAAGTTTAGAAACAGCCAAAATAACTTCAGATTGTGTTATAGGGCCAACATTAAAGCCACCAATGCATCTATCATCGTTGCAAACAATGGGAGTAGAACTACATTGTTTAGAACATCACTGAAATGCTCAGCCCACCTAGCCATGACAGAATCCTCCCCTTCTATAACCTTACCTTGTTTATCCTTCAATCCTTGTATACCTGTCCGTTTTCTACCACACAAAACATAAACTATCTGGTACAGCTCTCTGCTGTTGTGCTGTCTAACTGCTTCCTCGGCTTTGTCAGCCAAACCATCAAAGCCAAAGATTCTTATCAGCAGCTAACTGATCTTTTACACGTTTATTAAGTTCTCTGTGATGCTTTCTATCAGGACTAGTAGGTTATTGATTAAGGACATTCCTGCAGTTCTTTCTTTCCGAAATAAGCTCAAGTGCATTATCACTCAGATAATTCTGTCTCTTCTGCTCCTTTTTTCCTAAAAGAGTACTGTTAGTGTCCAAAAAAGCCTGTTTAAAATGATCCCATTCTTCCTAAGCAAACCATGACTGTCATAATGACTAAGTAACCTATCATGGTAAGCTTTGGCTATAACTGGATCTTTCAGAGCTTCAGTATTAAAAGTAAATTTTTTAACCGTAGCACAACACTTTTTAAGTTTAAGTTGCAACACACTTTTAACAAGGTAATGGTCAGATCCAATTTCAGCTCCCCTGTATGCCCTGGTATTCCTAACAGAACTAGCCCCTTTGCTGTTAATTAATATGTAATCAATCATATTCTTATGCAGCCTATCAGGTGAAACCCATGTGTACTTATGTATGTCGCGGTGTTTGTAATAAGTGTTAGTTATTCTGAATCCATTGAGTTTACTTACCTGTAGGAGACTTACTTACCCATTGCAGCTACCATTACCAAAAGGGCCTATTACTCCTCCACAAAGGGCAGAGTCAGTAACAACTTTGGCATTGAAGTCACCAAGAACAAGGGTAATATCTCCTTTCTTGACAGAATTCAAAATATCCTGAAGTTGTCCATAAAACCTATCCTTCTCATCCTCATCAGCATCCTCAGTGGGGGCATAACAGCAGATAACAGCAGATAAATGATCCCATTCTTCCTAAGCAAACCATGACTGTCATAATGACTAAGTAACCTATCATGGTAAGCTTTGGCTATAACTGGATCTTTCAGAGCTTCAGTATTAAAAGTAAATTTTTTAACCGTAGCACAACACTTTTTAAGTTTAAGTCTTGTCTGAAATTTTGCTGTAAGAAACCTTTCATTAATGCACTAATATCCTAGAAGAGCATCACTAGCGTGTCTGCTGAGAAGCAGACCCATGCCTTGGTGATGTTTGTTATCCTTCCTACCTGAAAAGAGAAATTTAAGATTATTTTTAAGAATCTGACCTTTATCTGTCCATCTGGTCTCTTGCAAGCCGAGAATATCTAATTATAATGGTGGAATTCTTGTGTGAGGACATCAAGAGAAAAAGCTCTGTGCAGAGTCCTCACATTCCAACTACCTATGGAGAGAAAATGGTTAGTGGGATGTTTAAAGAAACTATGTTTATTGAAAGAGGGAATGCCGATAATATCAAACAGCCCCCTAATCGCAGACATGAGACAAAGACCCGTTCCCCCACTACTAAAGGCTGAAGCCATCTACACTGGAAGACTTCCTCCAATGTAGAATTTGACGATGCCAATAGAAGCAAAGAGTTCAGGTGCCTGCGATGACTTCTGCTCAGGATTATCCACCAGCTGAAAAACATATCCTGTGAATCTATTCACTTGGGGCTGTCAACCCACAAACAAACAGAAAACACAGCGAAAGATTTTCCCTCCACAGAAGCCCACCAATGCAGCAAAATCAGGATCCATAATCAAGCTCAGAGCCATATATCTCTCCAGTCCAGTGGGTTTATGTTGTTATTATTATTGTGTTGCTGTATTCTGCATTTTGTTTGTAAACTGTTGTAGCGTATTCTGGAAAATTTCTACACTACGGTACCGAGGTCCATTATGTATTTCTGCTAGAAACACAAAATGGACCTCGCCGAAAGAACACATCAATGAAAATATGTTCTATAGATGCATCTATTATTAACAACAATTTTAAAAATCACAGTAATTTTAACTGTAGAGTAAATAAAAGGTATCATTATTTATTGAACTTATATTATGCATATATATTATTATTTGAGAGTGCAACTGAAATATGTTTACAACCTAGTATTTTTATACTAATTTTATACAATAAAAATAATACATTATATTTAAATTAAAGGGCATAAGGGCCATAGTATATAAAAATATTAATTAAATACATACCTTTTATAAAACACATAAAACACAGCAAGCACGAGGTGAAGAACTGACGAAGATATGAAAAACGACGCAATGAAAAATATTTGCTGTCTTTGCAATGTATGCAATAGCTCGATAAAAAGTTGACTCCAGCTGCACGTCAAGATCCCAGGCTGGGAATCCCAACTAAGCTTCATTGCGCAGTCGCAATAGTAAAGATCTGAGCCTATGTAACGTATGCGTCGGCTTCACATAACCCGAATCAGAATTATTTTTTCAGAATTATTTATTATATTCTTAAATATAAAGTATCGTCGAAAAATGATTTTAGTAAAAAAAATTATTAAAATAGTAATAGAACGTAAATTTTAGTTGCATACAGTAATAATATTGGAACTTCTATTATATTTTCAAGCTACTAAAAGGTCATTAACATTTTTAACATATTGTCTAATAATAATAGATGAATACATGGATGAAGGCGCCCACTTCATCAGGGGCCCACAGGGCCCACTTGCAATGGGCAAAATGACACCCTGGCCAGTCCGCCACTGTATACCCACAATTCTGAATGCACTGCAAAATTTGCCATGTTAGTTCTCTCAATTGCGAGGTATTCATGTTCTTAACTGGAAACAAAGCTACAACATCCTTATTTTCACAAAACACAGAACTAATCATGAATGGTTGAATAGTGGTAGTCTCTTCAGCATTTGTTGTTGCTGGAAAAACTCAGATTTTCCCATTTTTATATGAAATGGATGGCTTTATATAAATTTCATTTAATAAAAGGTGGAATAATTTTTCTTAATTATTCAAAGATTTAACCTTTTTCATTAAATACGCTATATGAGAATCCTGAATGCCAGATGAAGGGGAACCTACAGTAAGTCTATTTCTCAAATAAGATGGATGGGGCAATACTAGAGAACAACTATTTCTTATATTTCTGTAACAGGAAGTGCTTGTATAAAATGCAGAAGCCCAAATTAACATTTCAGGACTATATGTAGGATGAATACATAAAATTAGGTTAATTTGTTTATTTAAAAATTGCAATCTTTGCAAAAGTGTTTCATTTGAATATATTTTATGCAATATTAAGAATTCACATGTTTTAACAAAATCATTTCATTTTCTTTGTTAAAATTACAAATAATACAAGTGACTTAACAAAGTATCAAATTTCGACCACTTATCACATTTTAAATTTTCACTCAAAATCCAAGTAAGCCAAGAAGTAATATTTCATTACTACAATATAAATCAATCAGCAAATCATTTTTTTTTTAAATAAAATAACAATTTTTGGCAAAATTTCTTTAACTTTAAATACGTATATGCATTTACTCATTAGCATTTCGGCTCATACATTGCAAAATTTTGAAGTAAAAGTGTCTAAAAAAATCGAATGATGAAATAGTATCATTTTCGCACCATTTTTGAAATTCAGTTTCAATTCTCTTAAATTCATTAAGCCTATCCTCTGGATTTTTTTTAAGAGGCACTGATGAAGATAAATATTTTGGTTGACAAGATAATATGGTGGGAAATGAATTAGGTTTCAGAAATAGTGTTTTCTTACGAATAGTTGAAATTGATACATCAAAAGGCAAGATGCAAATACATGCACAAGATCCAGGCTCGAAATCTTTTCTGTGGATCTGATGTAACTACTTTTGATACAACTCAAGGTCTTTTGGAAATGGAAATGTTATTACAGAAACATTGGTTCCATCTTGTTGGATTTTGGCACACTACATTTAAATGGCATATGTAATTTCGAGAAACCGAAATCACTTGATTATTAATGGGATAATTTACTTAAATATCTCTTATATATCAGAAGCTACGAAATGCTTTAAAAAAACTGCTGCTGGTCATTTTTAGCCCTATGATCCATTTGTTTGTTTTGCTATTATCTTTGATAGTCATTTATCTGAGGCTATTGCTGAGTGGTTAGCGCGCGTGGCTACTGATCTAAGGGACCTGTGTTGCTTTTCTGCTGAGGTTCCGCCATCCTCATACACCTTCTACTATGGTGTATAAACTGACAGCCTCCTGTCAGACCTCTGTGGCAAGCAACTGTTTGAGGGGTACTCTTTTTTTTATTGAAAAAGACCTTTATGCTCTAATATCTTTCCATGAATGCGAAGAAAAATTCAATCATTAAGCGATGAAGTATTAAATATCTAACAGTGTAGAAAATTTTGTTATAATATAGCGACATAAATAACTGTTGCATAAAACTTAGAGTAAAACCAAAACTAAGCACCCCTATTAATAAAGTTTGAAACCCTGATTAAAAATTAAACACTATATTAAAGATAGTGATTTTTTGTTTCTTAAAATATGTCAGGTGGTTTTGTATCAATTTATATAATTGTATTACAAGGCTAAATTAAAAGCAATGAAATGAGAAAAATACTGAAATGCTATAGTTGTATTTACTTTTGTTGAAAACTACATATATGTTAATTTATGTAACCTGCGCATGCATCAAGTATCTATCGTTCCAGATCTGACTCTAATGTTGATGAGTAGATTTCAAAGACGTCATTTTTGCCAAAGGAAGTCGAGAGGGAAAAAGTGTTTGTTCGAGACCATAGGATGGGTTCGCCATAGAATGGGCAGAAAATAATATCAGTGGATGTACAATAAGCCAGAGCGTTGAATAGCCTTGTGTTTAGACAATGTGAGGGGGCTATAACATGTACTTGCGTGAGTGTCATTCAGTCGGGTTCAGCGGGAATCACAGTAGGAAAAAACCTATTCTGAGAGGGTTGGAACAATCCTCATTCAAGAGCGAGGTTCTTTGAGAAGCGTTCTGTTGTGAAAATAAGAATAGCGCACATTGTACTTAGGAAACGCAACAATAAGAGCGAACGCGATAGAAGAAACGTAACAGCCAAGAGGAGGCATATCTCTGAATAGTTCCCCCATCCCTGACGCCTAGTATCTGATGTTGGCGAGAAGTATACAGTTCTCAATAGGTCGTTTTTGTTAAAGGAGAGGGCGGAACAAGTATTTGTTGGAGATCGCTGGTTCGGTTCGTGTACATGTCGGAAATAATCCTAGGAGGTGTGCAATAAGTCAGAACTCTGAATAGTCTTGTCATCCACTTTTACAAAATGTCAGAGTGGCTACAGTTACTTTAATCTCTTTCAAAACGGATAGCATGGCTTTTGTTAGTTCTTGCATTTCACTATTGTTTTCTACAGTTTTTTCTGTATTCCCAAATCTTACTGTGCGTTTGTTCGCTCAGGAGGAAAGCATGAAGCACTCGTACTAGCATGTACCACAGCTGACTTTAAGGATTCACCTTCCAACATCCTCAGAGATAGTTGTCTCAGGGTCAGCAACAGCATCAATAAATTGTAATTGAGCTAAGTTATCTTGAATTTCTGATGGGCAGTTACTATAAGCCAATCTAGCTAGACCCTCAATATCACTAGCAAGTTCTTGCAAATATTCACCACTCTTCTGCATAAGATGTTTAAAGTGAGTCACATAGTATTGCTTTAAATAATTATCACCAAATCTGAGTTCTAACACAGACACCAAACTTTGATAATCCAATAGTTTTTCTTCTGGAACAGACTGTAAACATACCGCAGCAGGTTTTCTTAATGAAGCTGCAAGAAAACTGGCCTTCTGAAAATCATTCCTAGTGTTAATGGCTCTAGCGATGACTTCGAATTGTGTTTTAAATACAGTCCAAGATGGCTGATCATCATATGTAGAAGGTTTAGTTGTATTTCTAGCGATATGTGTAAAAACACTATTATCATTACAATTACTGTTATCACAAGAAAGTAACATTTCGTTTCTTAAAATCTGAAACTGGCGTTCACAATCAGTTTCAACATTATCAAGTTTTGTATTAAAATCACAAGTAATTTCATTTACATTACACATTACACTATCAATATCATTTTTTAGACTGTCAATTTCAACCTTTAGATTGAAATTGACAGTCTGAAAAATCACATTGTCTGCTGAGTTCGGTCTTAATATCTTTGTACTGGTCAGTAATCTTACTAATTTGAGAAGCCACTTCATCTCCCAACTCGTTACTTTGTGTAGCTACTTCGTCGTTCAAGTTACCAATTTTATTATTTATGTTATTATTTTGACTGGCTATTTCAGCTTCAAGTCATTATTTTGTGTAGTCAGATCACCAATTTTGCTGTTTATGCCAGTTATTAATTTTATTAACTCATCCATACTTCTATTCAAAAGCATTTAATAAATTTTTCTGCTCCTGATGCCAAACGTAACGAATTAAATGGATGAAAACTGAGCGTGAGTTCAAATAAAGAGTATATAACAATTCTAAAACAATGTAATTTATTTCAAAAGTATGGATAAAATCATTTATGTAAACTAAAGATAACCAACAACATATATCAGTACAAAAATAAATCTTCAAAAGAACTTAGCATCTTATTACTATTTACACTCAAATCATGAAATAAGGCTTATATCAGTCGATGAGCAGTACAATCATGTTTGTAAACAAATCTGCAACATATCGAGAATAACCTTACCAATTATTGTGCACAAAACTATATGTAATTATACACCAATTGATGAACTCTTCCTACAGAACATGTGAAATCAGCTCTGTATGATCGACTAACATAAAATCTCCTCATTCGCACTTTTAAGTGTCCTAAAAGTCCTTATTTTTCTTGTCAGTCCAGTAATAGAATCAACACTAACTTATTTTAACTCCCGCGCACACACCACATAAAACACTCCTTCTTTAGACCATCCTATCTTGCAAAAACTGAGACTAACTACGTTTCTTTTCACACTCCAACTCCCATTTATACAATTCCTTCTTCCTTGTTTTTCAGTTAGGTTCTTTGTTCGAAGTCGTTGGTGACATAATTTTCGCTCTGTAGTTCACACGAGCATCAAGACGAGACATCACATCACGGTTCACTGCAGGACGTTCGAGTATCTGTAGTAACCAAGGAGTATAGAAGAACAGGAGGTTTTTTTTTTTCATTTGTTTGTGCCCTTCACCAGAGCCTCACCAACGAGTTTCTACGGAATTTGTGCAGTAGGGAAATTAAAATCTAACAAATCCATCTGAAGATCGCCCAGAAAGATACAAGGAATATCGTGCAATACGTGAACAAACGTATAATCTGTTTCATTTATTTAAAATAATCGATAATTTATACAAATTAACGCAAAATTGTGAAATCAGTTTCGGAAATATAACGGTGATTTTCAGTGTTGTTAAGTTTAAGTTTAACACTATGAAAAGTAAAGAATCATGCAGTTACATTTGTTCGCATTTCATTTAAAATGATGTGTCATTAAACAAAACTTAGACAATTCTATGTATAAATTATCGATGTCCGTGTCGCCGTAAGAAATTGAGCCCGCCAAGCGGCATCATTTGCCTAATAAAATCTGGCAGAAAAAGTATCCCATACCAGTAGAGGGCGCTGGGCACGAAATTCGTGCCTTGTTAACATTACCCAGTATGGACGTTTCGCTTTTCAATGACTTTTGAGCATAGAAGCATTTATGCAATGATTTTACCATTCGAATGCACATTATTCCTAAGTATTTTAAATGAACTAGTAAAGCTTAGAGAACGTTTGAGCAAATATATTTTTTCAAAACGAAAAATATTGATAGCCATTCGATCAAAACAAACCACATTCCTTTTTATGTATCAGAGCACTGAAGTGATCGTTTTGATTGGCTCTTTGGTGAAACTCTTCGAATGACACGTGATATAACATATGTTCTAACATGTGACATTTGGATTCACCAAGTTGTAATAGTATCTTACAGCGTTAGATATCCCTGTAAATTACAAAAGCAATTTAAAAATTCGTAATTGGCTAAACAAGAAAGAATAATCATGATAATAACTAGTAGTAGTAAAATGCTCTAACCTATCGGTTAAGTCAAATATTTATTACGTTATACGCTATGAATGGTAACAAATAATTCAATTTCCAAAAATCTATGCCAGGCCTGCCGATTTTATAGATATTTCAAGGTTGAAATGTATGAACGAAAAAACGCTGAATATTACTGATTATCTTAGTTTTGTAAACTTACATATTGACAATCCAACCTTCATATATTTAAACAATTGTTAGTGACTGACTGACAGTGGATCACGCTATGGTGCAGAAATGATAGAATTCTGAAAATTTGCACCTAGGAATAATCCGGGTGTTAGATGTGTCTTTAAGGTCAATGTAGGTCACGTAGACTTCCATTTCACTGGCTTGATAGGTTTCACATAAATCATACCGTGATCTACCAGTGCTAGAAAAGTGAAAATTGGTGTCTGGGGGTGTTTCAGGCTGTGGATCTCGAAAAGGTTACGAAATTTCTTATTCGGAGTTTGCATATTTCTTTGTGGTCAAATTAAATCTCTCAGTGCTAGGGAGTTAAAAATTGGTTCTTGGGGCGATTTTGAGTTGTAGATCTCAGAAATGTTGTGAAATTTTGGATGTGATGGGTCCTTCATAGTCAAAATTCAAATATCGATTTACAGGTGTTAGAGGGCGCAAATTAGGTGCCTGGGATATTTTCAGTTGCAGATCACGGAAATGTTGCACGATCATTTTGCACGATCATCATGATTTCAGTTGCAGATCACGGAATGGATGCGATGGATCCTTTGATATTCGATATGCTGGTACTGGAGAGCTAAAAATTGGTGAATAGGGCTATTTTGGGCAGGAGAATTCAGAAATGAGAGGAATTTTTATATTCGGTGTTGTGTTCAAGGTGAAATAGAGGTTGGAGTGACCAGCTAGAAATCAAGAGGTGCCGAAAGCACCAATTGAATATTAATATTCTTTCACGGAAAAAAATTATTATTATCTTCCAACAAAGAATATTAATGTCCTTTCAATACTGTACAGGCCAATCTTATAATGTCGCCTAGGGCTCCAGATCTAATAAATCTAATAATAATAATAATCTTTACCACATAACAATGCTACTGTAGAAAGAATATTCATCAACCTGAAGATAGTGAAAACTGCACACAGATAATCTTTCAGAATCTCTATTGCAGAATGCTTTGTTATATTGCAGAATAAGACAAAGTTTGGGGAAAGATTTCAAACCAACTGATGAACGAAAAGCAAATTTGAAGATGTGACATGTTATTAATATGTAATTATGATTTTAAACAAGAAATATGGAGAAGTGACCCTGTTAACAGATGAGGTGTTTTGTTTTACATAGGAAATTTCAGAAAATGACATTGTTTACTATCTTACATCCTTTATTTTTATAAAGAAATAAATTTGGATATTATTGATAGCTTCTGTGTTAATTATTATTATTGGATGGGTAAAATGGCAACCTCCTAATATTTGATTCGAGCATTATTTAGGCAGGATTCTTCTCTCAGTTGATTGTTTTAACTTTGTGATTAATTTGAACCTCAAAATACTATTGCGAACTCCATTCTAAATGTTACAATATTTTTTTAATGTCAGTAGCAGGATTCTGAAACTGATATTGCACAACCCTGATTTATGTTCTACAAATTCTGATCTCCTCCATCACAAATTATTAATCTTTAACAATAATTGTTTTCATTAATTCACCTTTAAATTGAGTAATGCATTTAATTTATTACTGACGAAGCTATCGTAGCTGGAAGTTATTCAGAGAATATTTATCACTTTGCCGATGTTTATTGGATTTTATCTATTGCAACAGAAATATTTAAAAAATAAGAATTTAAAAGACAACCATATTAACATTTAATTTTCTGCTCAATATTGAAATTACAGTCAACAAGATTTAAATGTTTCATTTATTTACATTTTCCACAAATGAACCAGTTTGAATCATTGGATGATTCATATCCTTAAAAATATTTATATAAGAAACGCTATAAGAAAAATTGCTGAAAGGTTAAATTGCCAACATATTATAGTGATTAAATTTGGTAGCGGTTTGTGGTATCCAACCACCATCGGTTTCAAAACATACTTGCTATAGCAATATTATAATACACATCAGCAAAGAAAAAAAAATAATGGGTGAGACCTGCTAAATAAATGAATGAAACAAATGTAGTCTACTATTTTTACACAAAAAATGCCATAAAATATTTACCTCAACAAATAAAATATTCGTTTGCTTCAAATGCATATTTACATATACAGTATTTTTGCAATTGTATATTTTAAAAAATCTAAAGAGTAATTGCATATAATTGTCAGGGCGCAACAAGGAGAACCTAGGTTGAATCGAAACAAACAACATTCAACAGATTTACATGAAAAAAATATCTAATTTATGAATTTTACTTCTTTGTTTCACAATTAAATGAAGCAGTTATATTTGTTTCAACTGAAGTACTACAAATAAAAGGCAAAAAACTCAGAGACAAAAGCGACACATCTACTGAATACTTTGATTTCAATCGGATATTACATAAAAAAAATAGAATATTTTAAATCCATTTATATCTTCCTATTACATCCTAAAAAGTGGGAAACTAAAGCTTACCGATGGCGCAATCAGTCACTGATTTTGTAGTTTATTCAAAATAACATAGGGTGATGATTTACCTACTCATCAAGAATTGCTGGTGCTTTACTTTTTCCTTTGAACTAAATACGAATTCAGTGACTGCATCATTAGAATGCTTTAGTTTTATTTCCGTTTTTTTAGGTCATACATAAGATTGGTTGAGTTATTTTACCTCTGAGCGGCACTTTTTCCTTTCTAACAGCAGTCGCTAAACTTCCATCGTTAACTGGCGACGGGGAGGCCGAATTGGGTTCATTTATATATACTTGGTTGTACATAGCTAATAGAATGTAGCGATATGAAAGTTTTGTGTACAGAAGAAAAGCATTTCACCAACAACTTCAGAAATCTGCAATTCATTGATTAATTACGACAAGCTTAACGATATAATTTGATGGGGTACAACTATTGTTGAAATATTGTTAAATGATGATATTTGTAGAATTAAATAATATGTAAAAAATAGCATATGCATATATAATATCATTCAGAACACAATATATTTCATTGAAGAGCAGAGTAAAACTTTTGAAAGCTGTAGAAGGATTTAAATAAATTCTGAAATGTAAAATGCTGGATAAATAGATTGGGAGAAACTTATTAGTTATTACATATGATTTTTTTCTTATTTGATCCACATAATTTTACACTGATCCTAAGCTTCGTCAGAAGCGAAAAAGCCCATAGCCTTGAATTAAGTTGCGGTTACCATCGCTTCCGGTCCGAATGCCACAGCATTTTATTACCGGTAAGTACCAGAACATGGGTTGAGGAGTTGACAGGAACCAAATAACGGCTTTACCATACCCAGCGCATATTAGACTTGAATGCTTCTAAAGGTAAAAAGAAAACCTCAGAATTTTTTTTTATATTTGAGTAGAATCTAAAATTCTAAACATTATTCTTAAAAATTCTCATCTTAACTACAGCTGTGTAAAAGATAGTTGCTATATTGAGAAAAATGCTTTTAAAACTGTTCGATGCAGTCTTCAGGCTGCCAGTTCACATCGCTTCAAGATACCGCATGCAAAATGTACATTACTACGTAAAAATACAACAGACATTCAATCATTACTTGCAGCTTTATGATGTTTTTCCACTTGGCGGGTTGAATTTCTTACGGCATTGCAAATTCAGTAAGTTATACCTAAAATTGTATAAGCTTCATATTAAATCTCACGTGAGGTTAAACATGAGCAAATAAAATTATATAATTCTTTACTTTTCATAGCGTTAAACACGGCAACATTGAAATTTACAGATCTGCTGAAACTTGTATAAACGATCACTTATGCTAAATAAAATCAAACAGATTAAATTATTATTCACTTGTTCAATGCTATTTCTTGTATCATTCCGGTGATCTGTAGATGGATTTGTTAGCCAAACAGTTAACTATTTTTAGGAAATCAACTATCCTTACTGCACAACTTACTGTAATTCTAGTAATAATAAAAGCAGCCATTTTGAAAACCACTGTGATAACAGCAGGATATGTTAGACAGCTTAAGAATATATTAATCCTATCATATTATTCAGTATTCTTCCTTAATTTTCGTTTCACAATGAATATAATTATTCACGAAATTTTGAACATAATAAACAGTTTAACTTCTATTTCCGAACGTACTCTCGAAACATCAAGAAATGCATACATTGCGAAAAAAATTACTAATTTAAAATAATTTTACTTGTAACAAGAAAGTTTACTAAACATGCCGATATAAATGATTTTCCACTTATCGTAGATTTCATAATTGATAAAATATATTTATGCATTAATTTGCCAAATGATTTATACTTTGAAAGCTTTTAGTTAGTACCAAATTACGGCGATTTTCTATTTTGTAATGTAATTATTAATATTTAAATTTCAGGAAGAAACTAACGAAAAATTTTAGCTGTTTATAGATTACCAGATTTTTACATGGCCACAATGTTTCGTGATATTATTTTTTATGTAGAACTACAAACGGTACTATATCAATATCTTTTCATTGCGCATGCACCAAGTTATATTTAGAGGCTCTATATAGAGAGAGGTTGGCAATTTCAAAATTTGATGCCATGTTTTGTGTTGCTCGGATTGTTTAGCGTGCATAGCTGAATGGTATTGCACGGTAATTATAGATTCCGGAAAAGAGTAGGATAATATTTAATACATATTGCATTATTCATGATTGGAAGCACTTTATAAAACGGTTGAAAAAGGAAAAGTAAATTTTAGGGCATTTTTTAAAGAAAAAAAAAAGATTTAATTTCGTTTTGTTGTCTGTCTTTCAGTAGACATCGAACTTTTTTGTTCCTACAGATAAATAAAAAATTCTTTTGTGTTAGATAGGTATTAATGATATATTACGATCTGCATTTTTCAAAACTCCCAAAAGATATAACTGCGCCCTCTAACGGTGGAAAATTTTCTAGATTCCAAAATATCAAACGAATATTCAAATGATGTAGTTATATTACAAGTTTGAAATTTTGGTGTTGAAATGTGAAGGTTACAAAGTTACCATTGGCAACAATTACTTGACCCTTTAGACCAACAGCCTAGAATACATAGACTGCTCGTATCATTGCTTTCAGCACCACTAAAAGGTGATGATTTCGGGAAACTTTGCATCCATGACACTTTAGGGCAACTCGTTGACACTCATACATCAGCTCCGTAGCATAACGCTTATTTCTCTGACTGTAATTTTGCAAGTATTTAAGTTTATAAAGTACCTTAAACAATGAGAAAAATGCCGAATTCATGCCGTGCAATTAATTGCACCAATAGGTACAGAAAAGATAATGGAATTACCTTTCATGGGTATGTAAGTGAAATTTATATTTACTAATATTATACATGTGAGATTCAATGTTCGCTCCATAGTAAATATACATATTACCTGTGCTAGATATAGAATTCATCTGATAAAAATTATTGCTGTCCCACCACGTCAGCAATATTTTTTTCGGATGAATAATTGTTCGATATTCGCTACTTTAAGAAAATATTCTTAGCAATTTGTTTACATTTTTTTAGATTTCCGTTTCGAAATAGAGAGTTGTGTGACAAATGGATACATCAAGTAAAAAGATTAAATTGGACACTGAAATAAAACACAAAAATTTGTTCTGTGCATTTTAAACAAGACTGTTTTAGATAAGATTAATAACCATAAAATGGTATAATAGATCTGTAGATAGTTTGAACAGGGAATTAAAAATGTAAAATTCATAATTTTTATTATAGTTTGAGCATTCAGTATGAAATGAAACAATTGAAAATGAAATAATGTTGGCTTAATAAATGTCATATGCAATGTGCATTTCTCCTCTGATTACAGTCTTTAACCAAAAAAAATAAATAAATAAATACCCCCTCAAGCAGCTGCTTGCCACAGAGGTCTGACAGGAGCCTGCCAGTTTATATACCATAGTAGAAGGTCTGAGAGGATGGCAGGACCTCGGCAGAAAACAACACGAACATCCATGCCTTACCCGGGGCTCGAACCCAGGTCCCGGTAGATCAGTAGTGAAGCGTGCTAACCACTCGGCCACGGGACGGCTTCTTTAACCAATGTCATTTTAATTAACAGAAGCAATATGTATAAAGGACCTCATAATCCTTAAGGCCAGAGGATTGTGGGATAATTTCAATAGTCATCACTGTTTTTATAATTTTCTTAAAATCCTTTTGCTGGTAAAAGTTTTAAATATTATAGTCATTTAAATATTGAATGAATATTGTTAAAAACTGATATTTAAATTGATTTGATTGGAAAAATTAATTTCTTTTCAGACATATTTTCCTATAAAAGATTTATTTTAGAAGTTGATGAGAAGCTATTTTTGAAGCTCTATGACAATATAACATGGAGTGGGATGATCATAATTCAATGACCATTCCTCAATGTCATGTCATTTTTTACATGCAAGAAATATGCTTTATTGAATTTTTAAGAAATAAAAAAAAATCTAGTTCTGAACATGTCTACTGATTCTTCCAAATTCATAATTCTTGGGCATTAAAGTATTGTGCACTGTTTAAATTAATATATTTTTAAACAAAAATGTTCACAGTGGCAAAAATTTGCAAGCAGTGAAAGCTAACGAACATTATTTTATATTGTTAGGTAGGTATTATGAGAAAATTAAACATGAATTTGTCAGAGATAGGATGATCCTGGGGGAAAAAGATAACAAGGACTGGTTCTAAATGAATCATTTTCTTTTCCAGGTGATCTAAAACAAATATAGTATTTACTTACCCCCCCCCCCCCGCTATCATTCCAGATATTAAAATTCTCCAGTAGGTAGTTTTAGCCTGAATTCATTTACAGCCCATTCTCAAACGTACTATTTAGGCTTTCAAAATTTGAATGCATAGAATGCCACGGTAAAATTGCGACTTCTAGATACGTTTCTTATCAAACATGAATATCTATTTTAACACATGTTTCATTGTTTTTCACAATTTAAATGAGTAATAAATATATTTAAAGTAATCGTTTAAAACCACTCGAATACGATTTCCAAGGAGCAGCTTCTACCAACGTTATATGGCACTGGCGTTTTGCCATAAATGAACATGGCCGCCGAAGCGTTCACATTGTCTCGCAATGGCCGCCATATAAGCAGTCTATGTATTCTAGGTCGTTCCTTTAGGCCCAGGGGGCAGGTGAATGCAACTTTTTTTCTTTTAACAGAAAAGTGTATATTTTAAAGATAAATAAAAAATTCTTTTTGGGTTGGACAAGTATTGATGAAATATTACAATTTGAATTTTGCGAATATCCCAAAAGCTAAAATTGCGCCCTCGAATGGCGAAAAAATATCGAAAAATCCGAAAATTTAAAACGAATATTGCAACCGATCTAGTTATGCTAGAAATTTAAAATTTTGGTGGTGGAATGTGACTGTCTTGAAAATTCCGTTGATATCAGTGAGTTGACCTTAAGCCCAAGGTAGGTAAGAAACGGAACGGTTTTGGAAATCTCTTTTTTAGTTCGTTACTAATGAAATGTAATTCGCATTTTCAAAGGTAGTTTTAATTTATATCATTAGAGATCACTAAATATCGAAACTGCAAAACTTTTAACGAATATTTCAAGTGATCTGTTTATGGTAGAAATTTCGGCATGTAGATTTCTGTATGGTAGAAATTCCACTGACAGCAATGATCTGCCCACTATTTTCAGAGGGGTGGAAGAAAAGCAACTTTTTAAATTTAAGAACTAAAAGAAAATACTGTTTATGTTTTACAGTTACTAATAAAATACTACTCTGTGCATTTCCCCCATCAAATACTAAAAATAAATAAATAACCCCTCAAGCAGCTGCTTGTACAGAGGTCTGACAGGAGCCTGTCAATTTATATGCCATAGCAGAAGATCCATGAGGATGGCAGGACCTCAGCAGAAAAGCAACATTAACATCCATAATGAAAACTTTTAAGGAGTGAAAAAGTAGTTCAGTCTCCTTGAAAATGAGGTTCTCATATGCGCCAGAGGCGATATGTGTTCTTCTAGTTATTTTACATTTTCAGTACCCTCTGACAACGAAAATTTGAACTACTGTATAATTGAGAAAATAAACTATTGATATTTTAATAGTACCTGTAATATGCAAAAAGAGTTTCTCATTTATTTCTTAAAGCAGAAAATTTGCATTTTACCAATGGGACAAATCATTACTATTAGTATAAACCACTTGACCATTACACTCTATGACCATAAATTTAAGTTTCTAGCAGAAATAGATCATGTGCAATATTTATTTAAAGATTTGGTATTTTCTAGCTTTTTTCCGCCGCTAGAGGTCGCCTTTCGAGAATTTTCATACTGCCATTAGCACTCTCTAACACTAGAAATTCCACTGATGGGGATTCGAAAAATGTAAATATTAATATTCTTGTGGAAAAAAATTTCGCCAACATACGGAGTTCGAACCCACATCGCTTCAGAAACATGTCAGAGTATTCTAACCCTTTGAACTAACGCCAGCTTTTTTACAAAAAAAAACATTTATTGATTTATAGAGGTTTACACGTCTACAGGTAATGCTGAGGTAATCAAATATTGTTTAAATCATTAATATTTTGTTAGTGGTTGTAAAACAAAATATATATTTATATTGTTTCGTTTATCTCTTAAAAAAGTTTCATTTTCGCACACCCTTTTGGCTAAGACGGCAACGCTTTGTTGCCATTGTAAACCTTCTGACCATAACACTCTTATCAGAATTTCAGATATCTATTGTAAATAGTTTATTTGCAATATTCGTTTGAAATTTTAGCATTTTCCATCTTCTTCCACTGCTAGAATACGCCATTAAAGCTATTGAAATTTTTCAAAATTGCGAATCGCAATACTTGTTTGACATTTATGCAACCCAAAAAGATTTTTTCATTTAGCTCTAAAAGTAAAAAAGTTAATTTTCTATAGACGGACAGACAGGTGGAAAGACAGATGGACAGACAACACTTAACAGAGAGACTGATAGACAGGCGAGCAAATTTTGGCATATGCAGACGACAAAGTGAAAACATTAGCTGGTTTTTCAAATGAACCTTAAAAGAAGTATTTTGTTGGTTTTCAGTTAGCTCATTCCACTTTTGCAGCCGATCGCCAACTTCTGATGGAGTTTCTCAGAAAAAAAAATTCATTAATTTCTTTCTTTGAGTGAAATTTTTACATCCAAATGCAGCGCAGTGATGCATTCATAAAATATGAAAGCTTTTACGGACAAAAAAATTGGTAGAAATATATAAAACTATAACAACTGAGAAGTTTTAACTTGGTACATACTCTAACTCATAGGCTTTCGTCTCACGGAACGACAAAACATGGCGCCCATAAACCATGTGACTCGATCAACCAATGGCAGTGAATCACCGAGATGATTTTCTTTCTCGTCCCACGATTAAATACGACAATTACCATCCCTGGAACTTTTTTCGATCATTATCGACTTTCGGCCTTGCCTCCTTATTTTCCTCTAAATTCAAAATTTTGTTATTATAACCTTTGCCTCTACCGATGAATTTCGCTTGTGGTCCTGATGATAGGCGGGCCGAGGCCCGCTTTACAAATAGGACCAGAAGTTTGATGGATGTGAAAGAAGAAGAAGGCCAGCCTCATCCCTTCACCCACCTTCTACCCCATCTTGAGATGGGGCCACTTTTAGATTTTGACTCATTGTATCCCAATCTGAGAGCCAAATATGGCCACTCATCACATAAAAAATTATCTCCCTCCACCAGGAAGAATTTTATCCCCCCACCTCTCTCCCCCCCTATTCCCACCATTTCACGACATGCAACTGGTATTTAAATCACCCATCATCTTCCTCTTCAATCAGTGGGCGGCCTGCTGCCAAATGCCCACTTGCCAATCTATATGGTTGCTGACACTTCACTGTGCCGGCCCTATTTCATTGTTTACAGCAGCATCCACGGCACATTCAGCCTATGGACCAGATAATAAGGGGGTCGAGGCCCCCTTTGCAAAGTAGTCCAGTTACGATTGAAGGATGTTAAAGAAGAATTAGGCCAGCCTCAAACTATACATGACCTCTAGTTATATTTCGATTCTAGTCCCCCTGTTGGTGCGGGACCATTTTTTGGACCATTTTTTAATGGCTAGCCATTAAAATTGCCGCTATTGACGATTGCCTCACTACATACTTATAGGCACTAGCCGTAGTAAGCTGTGCTTCGTGTGCGGCACCGTGAAACGATGGGTACCGCAAGGGTACTTGGTCGTCCGAACTCAAAGACTGCATCGCACAAGACCTTTCAAACGGTTATAAAGGTACATATATTTTTTTCCAATAAAATAGCTTTTTTTTTTTGCAATTATGACCAGAATTTGTAAGAGCAATATTAGAATTTTAGATTCTACTCAAATATAAAGAGCTTATTTTATTTTTAGATTTAAAAACATTGCAGTCTAATATGCACTTTGGCACGGGGAGGCCGATTTCGGCTCCTGTGATCGATACTCGCGTTCAGCGGGAGTAGAAGCCGGCGGTATTCGGCACGTACAGCGAGAGTTGCTGCAGCCTAACTGAAGGCTACGGGATATTTCATATCTGCCAAGCAAGAAGCATAGAATAATTCTAAAATAACGTGATTAAATAACTTTGTTAAATAAGTTCTTACCAATCTATTTATCCAACATTTTATGCTGTAAAATGTTTTTGAATTATTTTTTGCTGTAGCTTTCAAAAGTCGATTTTTTTCTCTGCAATGAAATATTTTATGCTCTTTAAGCGTATTTTATACATCTATATCATTTTTTACGTAATATGTAATTTGTCCATAATCATAATCAGTTAATAATATTCCATCTAGAGTATTTTTTCATCGTGTAAAGTAAATAAATGAACTTACTTGATATCTGACATATACCTGGCACAGTGTTTATGGGTACAAACATATGGCTGTCTTATACTTCACCTGTTGTTACGGCGAAATTAGTTTAGGGTTTCTCCCCTCTTTTCTGTACTCTTTGGTTGTAACTACAGGAATCTAGTTGTAACAATACATTAGATTTCTTCCTAAGGTTAATTTACACCGACAGACCACCATTTTGGTAGCACATTGTACTCACGGTAGTAACATTTTGGTCCGAAGTTGGCAGCAAAAAATGCTGGTCGTGAGCATTGAGGTAGTCGTGAGCAATCTAGTTCCTCTTTATCCGGGTGGAAATATGGCAACTGGTCTTTGATGAGAAATAGCAGAAATCTAACGGACAGGCAAGCTACTGTCATTGAATGCGATCGTGATTTTGAATTATGGATAGCTGAGTGGAACTGTGATATTAAAATACGGCTGTTTGATCTAATTTCGGTGGCATGAAAACCCCAGCCCAGTTGGTAATGAAATATATTATTCAATGTAGTGAAATAAGTATTCAATGTAGTGTATAGCATAGATATACAACGAACCTTTTTGCTTAAATACTAAAGAAACCGAATGGCCGAAAAAATATTTTTATGCTGACAAATTTGCAAATCGATTTATATCAAAAATATATTTATCGAGTTTTCTTTGAATGAGTACAATATATTTGTAATCTTTACTACTTTTATTTGAAGCAGTGTAAAACAAGTAGAAAACTAAGTAAATTTTAAAACTGAATGAAATGAATGACGCTGAAAATTGTTCCGGTTCTGTTTCAGTTAATCTGAATGATTGCACCCTAAAAAGGACGTATGATAAGAGTTACCATACGTCCTTTTTTATTACGTTACCTCCCAGAATTTTGAAAAAACGTCTTCCGTTTTGTATAAAATCATAATATGTTTCAAATTAAAATTAAGGCACTAATTTCTTTGCATTTTCCTTTTATAAATTTCTTGAATTCATGACTAGAATATAATTCACTGTTAGCTGAAATAATATACTGTAAATTTAAATAGTAAATGCTAAATTAATTCTCTTATTGTAAAAGTTACTATTTTCTGTATTCTCAATATCAGCAATTTACATGCCAGATTGAAAAAAGTACATGCTTGAAATCGGTGGAAGGAAGCAAAATTCATGAAATTTTGCTTCCTTCCACCGATAATTGGAGTTACAAAAGTTGACAGCAGTTTTATTTTTTTATTTGCAAGGTAAAATGACAATGAGTTAAGGAAGTACTCCTAGTTTGTACAAGCCTTCTCATATACCTAAATCACTGCTGATCACTACATATGTTGTGGTTAATAGAAACATGCAAAGTTTGCCTCCTGCAACAAACAGATAGTTACTAATCACTATGCCACTTAAGGCCAAATAACCACTCATTGCTTATCAATGCATATGTATGAATAAGAATTGGCAATTGAAGTGTACTGAATAATTAGAATTTTGCCTTTTTGTGACTGAGCTTTTAGTTGGTTTTGAAACTTGGTAGGAAAACACATGTTTTATTACACAAATTGGAAGCATGTCCTCCATTTTAACTTTTTCTGTCCTTTTAGGACACTGGCATTTAGTAACCATATTTTGCACATTGGGCTCAGGTTATAAAATTTTGGGAGTTTAATTATTGTGGAGTTAATAATTTTTAACTTAATTATCTTGGGAGTTATGTAACAGATACTGGTGACATGTGGCATGCAATAAACAGAAGAATAAGGATTGCTGCTGGGATTTTTAAGAATTCACAGGGTGTGGAAAACTGGCAAATACACCTAAAAACTAAAATTAACTGTAGAGTAGTTTGATCCTTTCTGAAGTTAATTATGGTGGCTAAACATGGACCTTTTTAAACAAGATAATAGGAAACTTGATACCTTTGATTCTAGATGTTTACCAATTATCTTGGGTATTAGGTGGTTTAACTTTGTAAATGATGATGTTAGGTAAAAGTGTTTGCAACCTCCTTTGAGCAGTATATTGTACAGAGAAAGAGACTTGGTTTGGCCATGTTGCCTGTATGCATACCTATTATTTAGTGAATAGGGTTATGAACAGTGTGCCTAAATAACCTATGATGAGGTGAGCAGTAATTTCAAACAGGACCTCATTTAGAACTGGCCCCCTGTGGCCAGATGTAGTAGCTATAACTCGAGACATGTTTGAAGAACTAAATTGCACAGTCTGCTTGAATATCCATAGGCCATTGCTGCTTAAGGTATATGCATGTAAGTTTGAAACTACATAATAAATATTGAGATAAACTCAGATAAACTCGACAGTTCAACATCCAGTAATAAATAGACACTCAATTTTAGAGGAAAAATTGTCAGCCTGGTGGGATATGAACCCACGACCTCCTGATAACGTGTCGGGTGCTCTGGACCACTGAGCTACCAGTCGGCGATCAAGATTTCCTCTAACGCTATGAACATTCCCTTTATGTCACATGTAGGTGTTATTTTTAGGCATCTATTTGCAAATAAAAAGCTGCTAGGACTAAAAATTGCCTAAAAATAATGCCTACATGCGACATAAAGGGAATGTTCATAGCGTTAATTAGAGGAAATCTTGATCGGCAGCTCAGTGGTCCAGAGCACCTGACATGTTATCAGGAGGTCATAGGTTCATATCCCACCCGGCTCAGACAATTTTTCCTCTAAAATTGAAATCGATGTCAAAAGTGTCTATTATTGAAACTACATGTTTTAGGAAATGTTTTGCTACATAGATTTTTTTAAAACATGAAGAAAGGGTATAACTGCAGATATCAGCCCTCAGGCATTTTTTTACCTAACATAATAGTGTGTTGGGTTTTGATGGCAGAGAAAAATAACAGTACTGCTGTTCACGGTAGAAAGGCCATTTTTTGGATGCAACAAAATATGTTGAATTTTCACTTGTAGCCCATCTACCTGCCTACTAACTGTGAATGGTAGAAACAAAAAGAATTAGTTTTTCTCAGAAGCATAAAAGTTCTGAAAAATACTCGTAAAGAAAACACTAAATATACAGCATAAAGGAATTATGAAAGAATGCAAAGAAGTAGCACATTATCAAGAATATTCAACTAATGCATATATTTATATAAAGTCCTCAAGCAGTCTTGGGCAACGGAAGTCTAGCCAGACTCCTGAGCAACAGCATTGGTATGAATAATGGCCTAAAACTTGTACTGCAAACTATGGAAGGCACCAAATGACAAGAATACAATGATGAATGCTTATTTTTAAATGTAAAATTTTGCATTGGCATATGAAAGAACAGCAGCAAAAATAACTGCATCTAAAGCAATTTTTTAACTGTGCATATCACTTGACAACGAATGTCAGATAAACAGTGTAAAAATGCCAAGAGAAGCCACGTCTTTCAACAGTGTATATTAAAAATCAATGCCTGTCTGGTTTTACACTTAAAAATCCCAAAAATATAATTAATTTAGAGAGAAATATTTTTAATAGGACATATTACTAAACAACATAGAACTAAGCAATAACTCATATAAAGGTAAAGAGTAAAAGAAATAAAGTCAAAGGAAAATTTGACAAAAATATCTATACAATTAATATCAAAAAATCCAAAAATATACGTTGAAGAGCCAAATCATTATGACCAGCAACTGCAGGTAAACGATGGTGCATGTGAAGGTCAAGGTCATGAAATGGTATAAATAACACATGATACTGAGTTCTGTTAATCAGTGTTATTCATGTTCTTCAGATGGGAAAGGCAGCAGACTTAAGTGAGTTTGACAAAGGCCAAATTGTAATGGCCAGATGACTGGGTCAGAGCATTTCCGAGATGGCAAGGCTTGTTGGGTGCTCACGGTCATCTGTGGTTTTTGTCCATAGAACCTTCAAAAAGTGGTCCGAGGAGGGAAAAATCCACGAACTGCCGGCAAGGCTATCCTATAGGGATATTCTTGTGCAACTTGCCCATAATGTGAATGCTGGTGATGGGAGTAATATATCACAACACACAGTACATTGACTGTGAAAATGCTGAAAATGGGACTGTAGCCACAGGATGCTCCAAGTGCCCATGCTAACCTCGGTTCACCATCAAAAGTGCCTACAATTGGCACGCTAGCATCAAAACTGGACCTTGAATGATCAGAAGAAGGCCGTCTGGTCCGATGAATTGCATTCCCTGTTGCACCATGTGGATGGCCTGATGTGCACGTGTCATTTACCTGGGGAAGTGTTGGCACCAGGATGCACTGTGGGACAAAAACAAGCCGGTTGAGGAAGTGTAATGCTTTGGGCAATGTTCTGCTGGGAAACCCTGGGTCCAGTCATTCATGTGCAAGAAACTATGATGTCTACCACCTACCTAAACAGCCACCTTCCCCAGACATCAATTGAATTGAGCATCTGTGGTTTGTGTTGGAACAGCATATCTGAATTGCAGCAGTTCAACCATGTAACTTAAAGAGTTAAAGGATTTGCTAATAATGTGTTGATACCAGATACCTCAAAGCATCTTTAGAAATCTTGTGGCATCCATGCTTTGCTGGGTAAGAGCTGTTTTGGTGGCACATGAAGGACCAACATCATATTTGGTAGGTGGTCATAAAGTTTTGGCTCTTCAGTGTATATGCCTCATATACTCCAATTGAGCATCTGTGATTCGTGTTAGAACAGCATATCCAATCTGCGGCAGCTCAACCATGGGACCAGGGCCGTGCCGTGCTATGATGCAGAGAGGCGGCCGCATCAGGCGGCACCGTAAGGGGGCGGCATAAGCAGCGAAATCAAAATACATTTTGAAGCATTTAATAATTAAAAATCTTTACGCAACGCTTTTCTATATTGGTCTATGTTATTCCGATATTGATGTATACGATTTATGATTTATCGTACGCCTCTGCCTCAGTGCTTTCGGTACCCTTTGATCTCGGTTTCTGGTGCAGGTGCATCGTTGGCGAGCGCTCGCCGAAAGACTTTTGATCTAACAGCGCGAAGCTATTATTTTTGTTTATAATATACCGCGCGGCCGCTCCTAAAAGCTGAGGCGGCAATTATCACAAAAGACAATAGCACGTGTTACGTGTTGATAGTTCTGCTTTGAGCTTACAATTATTGACAATATTTGATTTTAATGTTACTTTGTCATGAGAAGTGGCAAGTGGCTGTGCTGTATTTAAATCAGTTAAATCAGTAAATCAGATATATATATCTGTATCAGTATAATATTTGTGCATTTATACTAATTCGGTTTTTGTGTTTAAAAAGTAGATCAGGTAAGAGAATTATTGTCTTTTACAGCAATTGTAGTTATTTGTTGTCATTGAAAATGATTATGTTGTGACAATAGGGACTCGAATTAAAAAGTAACATTTGCATGGACTGGGTATATCTCAGGTGCGGAACGTGTGCCTCTGTGTGATAGAGATTTATTTAGGTAATATTGGGCTACTTTTGCGTTCTGTGTGTGATAGAGAGAGTTGCTTAGGAAATATTTGCATTTGCCTACTTTTGCGTTCGTTATTTATTGCTCTATTTTTACCAAATTCATATACGTTGAAGTGGAGACAATACAATAACAAGTTAAAGAAAGGCATATGTCAAAACGGCTGCTAGCTGTCAATTTGACAGATATTCGTTATCTATTTATTATGTTCTGTTACCTACAAATCTTACTAGCTTTGCAACTCATTTCTATCGTTATTTTATCTACCCTTCTTTAATAGCATGATAAGCATAATCATATTTAATCATTTTCAATGACCCCCCCGGTTGCATTTTTGCGAAGGACTGTGAATTTTTATTTAATATTTTTATGACAGTATGGAACAGAAAAGGAAAAAATTGTCTGGAAGTCAATATAAAAAGAAACACATAAAGAAAGAGGAATAAGGAAGAAAGCTAAGCTATGTTATGAAGGAATTCTTAGTACAAAAGTCCTGTTTAGATGAGCCATCCACATCAACAGCGACTGCTTAGGATTTGGCAAATAAAAAATCAGTGCCGCCCCAATCACTTCCAGAAGAAGTTGTTGAAGAGAGCCAAAAATAACACCATCAGAAGTTCGTCAAGAGCCGGGTAGCAGTAGCAGCCAGCAGATATTAAACGAAATTGCTTCTGATCCTACATTGTGGAATGCTTTCTGCATGTCATCTGAAACTCGTCAAATACTGGTTGAGAGGGGTCCACATCAAATTAAAGAATTCGAGTTTCCTATTAATAAAGGAAGGCGTAGATTTTCACCCTCGCATTATTTGAAAGTGTTGAGCAATAGTGAATCGTTGAGAGAAGTTGGTTGATTTACTCTGTTACAAATGATGCCGTTTTTTGCTTTTGTTGTATATTATTTGATAATTCGTCTGCTATTAATGACTGGCCCAAAAAAGGTTATTCTGACTGGGTAAATCTTATAAGGGCCCTCACAATGCACGAAAAGTCTGTAAATCACAGAAATGCTTTTAGAGCATGGAAAGAATTGGACATTCGATTAAAGTAGAAAAAAACTATTCACGCTGAATATCAACGAATTATGGATATGGAAATTCAGCATTGGAGAGGAGTTCTAAAAAGAATTATGTCAATAATTAGACTATTGGCCTCACAATGCTTAGCTTTTCGTGGAACAACTGAACATTTGTTTCAGCCTAATAACGGAAACTTCCTAAAGTTGGTAGAATTGCTTTCTGAGTTTGATCCAGTTATGGAAGAACATATCAGGAGAGTTCAACGCGAGTCTGATAAATTGTCTCTGACTTATCTAAGCAATAATATGCAAGATGAATTGATAAATTTGATGGGAAATGTAATTTTAAGCAAAATTGTCGAAATAACAAAAATCACTAAATATTTTTCGATAATCGCCGATTGTACCCCAGACGTAAGTCATATTGAACAGCTCTCATTAACAATAAGAGTTGTCGCTTTAAACTCCATTCAAAATAAATATGAAATTGAAGAATTCTTTATTGGTTTTTTTGAAGCTAGTGATTCAACCGGAGAAGGTTTGACAGAACTTATTCTGACACATTTGGAAAAGTTAGATTTTGAGTTAAAGTGGCTTAGAGGACAAGGCTATGACAACGGAGCTAATATGAAAGGAGTAAGAAAGGGTGTACAAAATAGAATACTTGAAAAATATCCAAGGGCGTTTTATATGCCCTGTGCATGTCATTCTTTAAACCTAGTTGTGAATGATGCAGCGTCTTCTTCTACAGAAACAACAACTTTTTTTTCTATTGTACAACAACTTTACACTTTTTTTTCTGGTTCTACGAAGTGTTGGGAAGTGCTAAAAAATATGTTTCACAATTAACTCTAAAACCATTGAGTGCTACTAGGTGGTCAAGCACAGTAGATGCGTTAAAACCTTTACGATGTCAACTTTGCGAAATCTATGATGCATTATTCCAAATAATAGAAGACATTAACAGAGATGCAGAAACTAAAGTTAAAGCAAGAAGGTTAGCAAAAAATATTAAAAATTACAAGTTTACATGCGGTGTAATTCTTTGTATGATATTTTATTTGAAATAAATTCAGACTCGAAGCTATTGCAATCTGTAACTATAAATTTGTCAGATTGTGTAAGGATGTTATCAGAAACCATACAAAAAGTGAAAAGTTATAGACAATCTGGATATGATCAGATGAAAATTGCTGCTAATGAGATTGCAGAGAATCTTGAATGCAGTGCAGAATTTCCTGTCGAAACCGAAGTTTAGAGCCAGAAGGAAAAAGCATCAATTTGAATATGAAGAAGCTGTCGATCAACCCTTAACAGAGGAGAATAAATTTAAAATAAACTTTTTCAATTATATTCTGGACATTACCCTTAATTCTCTGAATGAACGATTCACGCTTCTGGAAACCCATAGCAAAAATTTTCAGTTTTTATATGACATTTTAAAACTCAAGGATATAGATGACAAAACGCTAGAAAATTATTGCACCAGTCTCCAGTCAATACTTTCGGTCGAAAATGAATCAGATATAAATGCAAATGATCTTCAAGAAGAATTACGTGATGTATCCCGAATGCTACCATATTCTATGAAACCTTTGGATGTTTTAAATTATTTGTGCCAAAATAACTTAATTACTTTGTATCCGAATACTGTTGTAGCTCTGAGAATTTTATTAACACTCCCTGTTTCTGTAGCTAGTGGGGAAGGAAGTTTTTCCAAATTAATAAAACACTACTTAAGAAGTTCAATAAGCCAAACAAAAATTAGAAATCTGTCATTAATTTCTATTGAATCTACATTGGTTGCCACTCTATTTTGACTACACATCTCTAATTAACGAATTTGTTAAAGTTAGAAGGGTAAAACTGTAGTAGATTGTTGCAGTTGATATCATTCTTTTAAAGTAGTTTATATATTCAAATTAAAAAGAGTATTCGTACATTTTGTGCAGTTTTTTTTTTTAAATCACAATCGAAGGTTATTTTAAAGAAAAAACATTTAAGGGGCGGCATTTCGAAGACTTGCATCATAATGAAAAAATCTACCGCACGGCCCTGCATGGGACTTAAAGAGTTAAAGGATCTGCTAGTAATGTGTTGATACCAGATACCACAAGACACCTTTAGAAATCTTGTAGTGTCCATGCCTTGCTGGGTAAGAGCTGTTTTGGTGGCACATGAAGGACCAACATCATATTTGGCAGGTGGTCATAAAGTTTTGGCTCTTCGGTGTATTTGCCTCATATCCACCTTTTTATAAATGTAAAAAATAAATTCAATATTTAGAAGTCACACATATGAGGTAAATAATTGATGTTTCATGTGTTCTCTTCCTAGTTATGTGTTTTCACATATTATCTAGTTAGGTTATGTTTCTTCAAGCATTTTCTACCTAAATTATGTTTCTTCACATAGCACCATATTTTACTCTGAACCGCTGGCTAACCACAAATTAAACTAACGAAAAATGCATTTAAATATTGTAGATGGGATATTCAACTCCATAATGGTTCTACCAGTAATAAAAAAAATAATGATTACCCCTTCAAGCAGTTTCTTGACACAGAGGTCTGACAGAAGCCTGTCAGTTATATGCCATAGTAATAAGTACCTAATAGTGTCCTGAGACACTGGGGCGGGGGTGGCTCAGTCGGTAGCGTGCCAGGCTCGTAATCTGTAGTTCCCAGGTTCGAGTCCCAGCTGGGTCAGCGTTGAGATTTATCTCCGCAAAATTTCCCCGCCCTGCCCACGGTCAGTAGGGGACACCGATGGGCTTGGAAAAGCCGCCGTCCGTCGGATGGGACGTTAAGCCGTGGTCGGGAGAGCCATACCCTGTGCACGTTAAAGAACACGCTGGATGGCCTTGACGGGAGGCTACCATCTGTCTCCCAACAGCTGTTCCAGTGGGTCCCCTCCCCCAACCTTCTCTGAGCCTTCGGGGTCCATGTGACCTGGCCATTTAGCCCATGGTGTGCAAAAAAGTGCCGCTCAGAGGTAAAACAACCCAACCCAACCCTGAGACACTTTTTGCCATTCTCCTCCAAATGGAGATGCAGGATGTCTAGTGTGTGTACTGGCTCTAGATGCTGTCAGAGGTGCCATCTAAGGTTACTTATTTGAACAATGTAATATCACTAACCAACAAATGTTCATTTTGCAGTTTAAAGAAAACTCACAATAATCAATATCATTGGAAACAATTTAACAAGCTCAAACTACTGAACAACAAACTGTTGTTCTGCAATTTTAAAACATCCCAGAACAAAATAATCGAATCATTGGCAACTGTTTTAACCTGAGCTAAACAACAAATCACCATTTTGTACTTTAAAAAAAAGAAAACCGTAGAATCTCATTAATGAACAGCCTAATGAAAAGCCCCCACAACTAACTAATGCCATCATAGACAACAAGCCTAAAAAATAAAAAGTACACAATTCACTGTTGATATGCAGTAATAAAATCCCCTGCAACTAAATAATTCTATCAGAGACAGCAAGCGTAAAAAACATAAATGTTGTAAACAGCACACAGCCCATCCACATTACAAAAATGAACAAAATAATCTCGGTGGAGTCAGCCATTTTAACCAGAGCATACCAATTAAAACCTAAAAAAAGGTTTTAAACCTTTTTAAGATACCTTTTAAAAATGCACTTTTGGAACATGACAATGACATCATTCCTCCAATTCCCCCCCCCCCCCCCCAAAAAAAAATAAGATTTTCCCCACATTTTGTATCTAACATAATAGACAAAGAAACAGTTTAGACAAGTTAACAATTATATACTGTTAAAGCTGCAGGGCAGTTTAAAGGCATACACCTGCATTGATTAGATGTGTAGCAAAAATACCTTTAGACACTACTGCAGAATACTGTCAAAATCCAGTTTTTCAAAGCAGCATTTTAATATGTGCAGTTGAGGTTTGTTGTAGCCCTTTATTGGCATTTTCTGAAAGAATTTGGGAAGCAGCTGCATTAGCCACCTTCAAAGGGAGAAAGGGATTTGTGATAGCCAGATAAGTGCTGCAGTGGAAAGTCTCCATTCATGCAGAAGGAAAACGGGACAAATAGAGTAGGGTGAAAATCCCAGGTATATTACAATTCCCTGTGATACACTTAAATAACTAGAGAAAGAACTAGTAAGTGGGATAAAACGGGCCATTAATTTATTGACAATAGTCAAAACTTTCAGTTTTAATCTTCCCACCAAAACTACGACTCCCCCCCCCGAAACATTTCCATTGTGTATGTTTGAAAATCCATTAACAATAAACCTCACCTTGTTATATGTTGAGAAAAATAAAGGAGGTAATTTTTGTGTTTCAATTGAGCAGTGATGACACTTACTGTATCTTGTACTTCTCTGCAGTTCCTTAAGAAGAGACTGCGTAAAGTTAAGCATGTAATCTTTTCAAATTTTTTACTTATATTTATTCATTAGATTACTCTTTATTCTATTTGAAGTTTATTTCAAAGAAAACTCATTTAATTATTTTACATGAACTCTACAGGAATGCATCGGTAAAAGTAGTTCATTGTCAACAAATGATATGCTGGAAATCTATTTTGATAAAACCGAAAAATTGGAGGCAAAAGAAAATAAAATTTCAATTTCATAAAATGAATTGAGAGAGCAAACAGAATTTCTGCAAAAGAAAATATTTTTTACTACTGAAAATATCAAAGCAAAGCATTGCAAAGAATTATTCTAATAGTACTCAGGTATCTCAGGGAGAGTTTTTTCTATGCTCAAATGCATTCTCTTAGACAAAAGAAATAATTTAGATTCAAAATTATTAGAAGACATTTTGCTTATAATGATGAATAAAATTTTTGTCAACTAGCATTATAATGTTAACTATGCATTATAATGTTTCTGATGAGAATTTCAATCTTTTAAAAATATTTCCCCCAAGTCATTTCAGCAACTTGTTTTTAAAAATATTAATCTGTGCACAAAAAATCATAATAGTACTAAGAATTATGATTACATACTTATGCTCAGAAAGTTTTATTAATAATACTAGATTTTATTCTGAACAATTTCTAGAAATTTGGTGTTTCTTCAGTCAGTCCAGGAGATGAAGGGTCTCCCCCCCCCCCTCCTGAAAATCTGGTAGTCTTATACAAAATCTCAAATTTGTCTACCTGGTTTGAAATCCAAAATTAGTATTTTATATAATTTTCATTTTTCCCTCGTATTTTATGCCTGACACTAAAATTAAATATAAAGAAGAAACTATAAATTTTTATTCCATATATCATAGAATATCATTTTACCTTTCCTGTCTGGTGAAATATTTTAGTAATTTGGAAACCTACTCAAGTCTTATTCTCAGACTCATTCCTCCAAAACTAAATTCTCACCCCCAAACTAAATTCTCACTTCCCCAAACCTAAATATTTTGATCCCCTTCAAAATTAAATTCTTAAATCTTTCCATAAATTCATGGACTCCCTGAAACTAAATCATGGTACCTGCTTGTCTTCAGTAGTTTTGATTATATTGCTTACATACATTATTAGAATACTTACAGTGGTATCATCATATTTATTCAAAACTGGGTCTCCTAATTGTAATTTTTATTTCATTATTCTTCTTAAACCACAATTTTTAAGAACCGCAATAATTCTATTTACATATATGTATTATTTTGTTATTATTAATTGCTATTAATATTGATAAGTTTCCTTTTTCGATATTAATATGTGTGATCTTCTTGATTCATATTGCCAAGCCAATCTGACTAAATTTATAATACTGTCTATGTTTCATACAAAAATTCTTTTATAGGCAGCACACTAGCTGTGAGATTACACATTTAACAATTTCAATTTTGTTCACATTGTATAAATCTACAGTACCCCAAATAAATTCTTCAACATTATCACCTTCACGTTGTCATTGTGAAAAGAGTTCTGTAACTAGACATGCATAATCATCATGAGGGTAGAGTGCCAAAGTTCTAACCATTGCTGACTTCCGACATTTTTCTGCCATTGTTTAGCACAGGCGTGGGCAAACCTTTTAGCATAAGGGCTGCATTGAAATTTGAAATGAAAGGACGGGCCACCAAAGTAATATAAAATCAGTCATGTACATATAACCAATGCAAAAAAAAAAAACTGAAATGAAACATAAACAATATAATTATTTTAATGGGAATTCACTTCGCTGAAGTTCGGCTTGTCCTATATGCGTTCTTTTTCTCTTTTATAAATTTATTTATCGCCATTAGCTCGCAGGCAGCACAATTATAGGTGGCGAGCCGTAGTTTACCCAGACTTACCCTAGACCAGTGGTTCTCAACCTTTTATGCTTCAGGTACCCCCTGGAAACGTGTATGTAACTGGCATACCCCTTTTATAGATAGATAAAACTATAGTTATAACAATGGGAATAAAATATAACATATGTCTAGCAACTTTTGAGCTCTCACGCCGTACCCCAAAAAATTTTACCACGTACCCCATGTTGAGAACCCCTGCCCTAGGCAAAAAAGAGAATTTCAGTGTCATGCCAATGAAACATCAAAATTCAATGCTCTGTAACTGCAGAAAATAACTTTTTATCGAACCTATAATCAAGAAAAAAAGATTCCTTCGCTGCTCAAATATGTCGTTCTAAATGGAAATTCATATATTTTGCAACTTATGCAATATTAAAATAAATACATAAAATTGTTACAAAATCGATGATACTGAACCATGTACTAACTAAAAATCCTAGGTTTCTCTCGATAAACTATTAAGAATAGCACATGACTTACAAATGCCTTAAAATATTGATTATACTCGAACAAGTATGGTATAAAAGGTATGGTGCCAGGCTCATAATCAGTTGTTCCGAGATTCGAGTCCCAATAGTGACTACATTGAAATTTATCTTCGCTAAACCTGCACCCTGCTCTCAGTGTAAAAGGGACATCGATGGGCTTGAAAAGACCGATGATTGTTGAATTGTGCAAGTTAAAGAACACCCTGGATGGCCTTGACTGGAGGCTATCTCTTGAAAACTGCCCAGTGGGTTCTTTTCCCCAAACTTCTCTGAACCTTTGGGGTCCTTTGACCTGGCCATTTAGTCCATTCTGCACCAAAGTACCCCTCAGAACAAAAATAGAGTACCGGAAAATCTCGCCTTCCCTCAAGCAGCTGCTTGCCACAGAGGTCCGATCTATAGTTTATACACCATAGAGAAGATCTGTCAGGAAGGTGAGATCTCAGAAGAAAGAACAATGCATACCTTCCAGGGGCTTGAACCCAGATCCCTTAGGAGTGGGGGTGGCTCAGTCGGTAGCACGCCAGGCTCGTAATCTGCAGTTCCCAGGTTTGAGTCCCAGTTGGATCAGCGTTGACACTTATCCCCGCAAAACTCCCCGCCCTGCCCACGGGCAGTAGGGGACACCGATGGGCTTGATAAAGGCCGTTGTCCGTCGGATGGGACGTTGAGCCATGTCTCCGTGTGCAGGAGAGCCATACCCTATGCACGTTAAAGAACACACTGGATGGCCTTGACGGGAGGCTACCATCTGTCTCCCAACAGCTGTTCCCCAACCTTCTCTGAGCCTTCGGGGTCCTTGTGACCTTGCCATTTAGCCCATGGTGTGCAAAATAGTGCCACTCAGAGGTAAAACAACTCAACCCAGATCCCTTAAATCAGTAAGCCAAGAATGCTAACAACTCTGCCACGGGTTAATATTCAATTACTCAGATATTTTAGTGAGATTTCATATTAATCATCATCATCATCCTCTAGCAGCCATGGGCTACGGATAAAATAACAAAAATAAACAATCTGGTCCAACCAGATTGTGCAATTTAGTTCTCCAAATATACCTGTCCTGAGCTTACATCTGCTCATCTGACCAACTTAACTAAAAATATGGTTTAAAAAGGAATTTAGGACTGTTAAACCTTCTATTTCCGAACATATTAATAGCCTTAGTTTAAGATTTTATGTGTTTTTTTAATAATTTAAGTTTTTTAGAAAAATAAATACCCTTGAAGCAGCTGCTTGCCACAGAGGTCTGACAGAAGCATATCAGTCCCACATATATTTTAAGTGATATCAAAATTATTACACTTTGCTGTATAAAATACAAAATTGGGTGCGTTTTGATTCAAACAATTATCTTAATTTTATACCCATACTAAATACCTATTAAACACTTACCCAAAAGTTAATCATATAGTGTAAAATTTTATCCCTTAGAGCAGACATGGGCAACCTTTCGTAGTTCAGGGGCCAAATTATCATTCTGTCTCCGAATCAAGGGCCGGACCAAATTATTAAATGAAATAAATTAATATTAAATGAATTAAAACAAGTTGCTACTTCATATTTCATTTATTTATAATATAATAATAAAGCTCTACATAAATTTTATGATATAATGAACGACATAACAATTTAATGTGAAGATTGGTCTTGTACTTGAACTATGAGATTATCAATATTTACATTAATATTACTTAAGGATAATCGCATAGAATTTTCGAGGTATTCGTCCATTATTCTTGTCCAAATTTTTGATTTATTGTATTTCATCCTCGAAAAAAACTTCACGCATATATGTGCTGTCAAAAAGACAAATGATTTTTCTTGAAAAGGTGCGTAAATTTGTATATTTTTCTTCCACCAAATGAAATTTATAAAAATCTGTCAAAGCAATGTTGTTAAATTGTGATTTTAGCACTAAATCCACCTGAAGCTCAATAAGTTCCATCTGTAAGTTTTCTGACACATTATTTATATCAGCATCCATCGGACGAGCAAATATAGCGAATGTGGAGTCTTTGTTTTGGAAGTCGGCAAACCTTGTATCAAATTGCTCTATTAGTGCCCTCATCTCCATAACAATTATAAGGGATATTTTTATGAGTTGCTAGAGTAGGAAAATGATTTTTGCTCTTATCTGACTTTCCAACAATCTTAGTTTATTACAAAAAGCTTTGACATGTCCATGCAGTTCATGAACCAATTGTCCTTGTTTCTGCAGTTTAAGATTCAGTTCATTTAGGTATCCGGTGACATCTACAAGGAATGCTAAATCACACACCCTCTCATCATCTTTTACTTGGTTTATTGTGTTTCCTTTTATGTCCATAAAATCTGCAATGTCTTGTCTCAGATCATAAAACTGTTTCAACATTTTACCTTTACTCAACCACCTGACTTCACAATAATAAGACACATCTTCATAATTCGAAAATAGGTCTGCCAAATACTCCTTAAATTGGTGGTGATTAAGTGCACTGACTTAATAAAATTAGTACTGGCTACTACAACCTCCATAACATTTGTGATCTACATTGTGATAACATTTATGAAAACATTGTGATACATACATTGATTTTGTGAAAACATTTTTGATAACATTGCTAATGAAAGAAATTATGGCAAGATATATACCAAATTAATCAGCATTTATGTCTGGCTTTTATGAAAATATAACAAATATGATAAGTTTAATTTTAATAGAGCTTTTTTAAGAGTCATGTAGTAAAAATAAGCATCATGTAATGCAAGTAAAAATTTATTTAGATCGATAACACACCATGTTTTCTCCCACCACGAATCGGATAAACTTCACTGAAATAGATTAGGGCCGGATCAAAAGAAGTAGAGGGCTGGATCTGGCCCGCGGCCCGGGGGTTGCCCATATGTGGTTAGCACAACCAGCTAGACACAACACTGCACAAACTATTGTTTTATACAAGCATTTTTTAGGGATAATCTATTGTGGTTGATGGTGATGTCATATGTTGCTTGGTTAGACATTCTGTTTCATTCGTAATCATTTTTCAAGAAAAAAAATGCATGAAGGTCTACTGATTGAAACATTAGAGGACATCACAATGAATGACCATAGTTGCTTCTCCCTAAATAATTCTTGGAAATCAGACTTTGTAAATAAATATTCCTCCAGTAAATGCAGTGACTGCCAAAAAGAGTTTAGAATCATTTCAAGTAAGAAATAATTTTTTGTGTCTTTTAATAGTCTTTTATATACTTTTATATACTGTGAGCATTTAGATATTTTTATTTATATTTAACATTCAATTTTTTAAATTTTCTTTGTAGTACCATCTATGGATATTTTGAATACTGCATTTGTGACTCCAAGTAGAACAAACACAAATGGAGCTGTCTCTATTCCCTCAGATATCCTTGATGACCTTAGCAGGTTTGTAATCAATAGTTATGAACTGTTGGAAATTAGTGGCTGAATGGTTAGCATATTTGGCTATAGTATAAAAGACCTTTATTTATTTATTTATACACCTAACATCCATGGTGATATTAGGGCCAGGCTCTTCTACACCATAAAAAAGACCTTTTAATGCTCCATATGTATGTTAAACTTCTTCACTTTGGACCTTGTAACTGATCCTTATTAAACTAATTTTCTAGATAGCATTGGGTGCCAGGCAATTAATCTTTCCAAATACAGTTAAGGTTCACTAAGTATATTATGCATTACTTAGCCACAAAGAATTCGAAAGATTGTCAAATTATTAAAGTTAAAATCTAATCAAAATCAATTTATTTTGCTCAAGAGAAAAAAATGAGAAAAGTTAAAATATTTCATAAAATAAAGTTTATTTCCAAAAAAGCAAGACTCACCAAATAATCTATATAAAATATTTTGCAAAATATTCTGAGCAATTAAAGCTCACTCCAACATTATCTCCAAAACTGACAAACTTCTCAACTAACATCGTCTCAACTACATTCTGAAATTGCAACTTCACTCTTAACATTCTGACTAGCTTCCTTCCTACTAATTCTGTGGTGTAACGTCAGTTACATTACATGCAGTGTGCAGCTGATGTGTGTTGAATGCTGGGAAGTACATTTGCATAATCGTGTGCTTTGTTAGCTATGACGCAAGAGGGGGCTTGTCCTTATGCGTGCATTAGCAGCTGTCAATAAAAAATCGGAGTTGTGCATGTGCAACTCCGTTAGAGGTCTTGGGTGAGGAGAAGTGATGCCAACTGAAAATAGTTGCCCCAAAATAATAAATTTAGCGTAAAGTAAAACCGGTTAAAGAAAAATAAAAGTGAATGGGTGAACCATCACAACCTGTGTCAAAATTCTGAATCAGGCATGAACCATTTGTTCTTGTCTTACTCAAGTTTCACTTACCAGGTCTTCATGTTCAAGCCTGGTTCTTACAGTGCCAGACTTGAAAATAGTCTGGCCACCTGGTAAAATTCAGTTTTTCAACAGTACTCAGTGAAATAAAAGTGAACTTTTATTCCAAAAAAAAAAAAAGAAATTATGGCAATATATATACCAAATTAATCAGCTGGATTTATGTCTGGATTTTATGAAAATGTAACAAATATGATGAGAAGTTTAATTTTAATAGAGCTTTTTTAAGAGTCATGTAGTAAAAATAAGCATGTAATGCAAGTAAAAATTTGTTTAGATTAATAAATGTTTTGTGGAACAAATTTTGCTGCCATGTGGGACTTGAACCCGCATCTCTCCAGAAACATGCCAGAGTGTTCTAACTATTGAACTAATGCCACCTTAGTCTTCTTTTCCATTTAATGACTTTTTTCTGTGATTTCTGGGACCCACACTTGGTGCCATCTATGATCTCAGGTGGCAACTAATTTTTATTGTGCTTAGTAAGATGGAAATAAATAATTAAGTCACTTCATGCTATTAGTGTTATAAATGAGTTTAACAATAAATGACAATCACATTAGAGTTACTTATTGACTTTTTAATGTCTATAAATCAATAAATGTTTTATGAAAAAAATTTGCTGACTTACGGGACTTGAACCCGCATCTCTCCAGAAACATGCCAGAGTATTCTAGCCATTGAATTAATGCCAGCTGTCTTTTTTTCCACTTAGTATGCTCTTTCACTCTTTTACTGTGATAAAAAGGCATACTAAGTAGAAAAAGACAACTGGCATTAGTTCAATGGTTAGAGTACTCTGGCATGTTTCTGGAGAGATAATGTCAGTGAATTTTTTTCACGAAACGTTTATTGATTTATAGACATTAAAAAGTCAATAAGTAACTCTGTGATTGTCATTTATTGTTAAAAGCATTAATAATGCTAATAGCATGAAGTGAATTATTTCCATCTTACTCAGCACAATAAAAATTAGTTGGCACCTGAGATCATAGATGGCACCAAGTGTAGGTGCCAGAAATCACAAGAAAAAAGTGAAAAGTCATAATAAGTGGAAAAAGACTCAGGTGGCATTAGTTCAACGGTTAGAATACTCTGGCATGTTTCTGGGGAGATGCCGGTTCGAGTTCCATATGTCAGTGAAATGTATTTCACAAAACATTAATTGATTTATAGACGTTAAAAAGTCAACAGCTAACTCTGATTGTGATTTATTGTTAAAATTTATTTTTAAATATAATGGACAAAAATAATTATGAAGCATATGGATAAAAAGGCTATTTTTGAATGACATAAAAAGAAATTACTTCAAAGTGAAAAAAAAATTGGTCTTCTATGTAATTTTTTTTCTCGTTGGCATAATTTCAGAAATGTCAAGACTTTTGGTTGTACTCATCCGAGTAAAAGGGTGAAATTAGAATTTTTTTGCCAGATAACCAATCGACAGAAATATGGCATGTTGTACACAAAAAGTAAAATTTGATGTAATGTTTTTAAAAAAAATAAAATTTTTTTTTTTTTCATTTTAACCAGTAAAATTAATTTTTTTTGCTATATTGTGTAAAGTTTTCCATTCTGTTAATATAAATATTTTGTAATATTTCCCTTACTTAAAATGTTTAATTTGACATTTTTTGGTCATTTATGTGAACAATGGATAATGGATGTGCTTGAATATTTAGTCTGCAAACTCTAAGCTTAAGTCAATAAAGTTTTTTAGCACAGCCGTAATTTAAATCAGTTTAACACGATTATGCTGTAATTTATTATAGCATAATCATGTTAAACTGATCTAAGCTTAAGGTAGTAGTGTTTACAAAATTTTACCATGTATTAGATTTTGTGAACTTTTTTGCTTTAAAAACAATATAATTTAAATGAAAATTTAAAATTATATAACTAAAAAGTGGTAAAGAGTAATGAAAAATGTTTCATAACTATCAAGTTTAATACTGAGCTTCAGATCAATCAATTCCAGATTAATTTTCTCATTCCAAAATCACAATTTCTTAATTCTGGTTAAGAAATTGTTTCAGTTTAATTAAAAATAGTTCTAAAATAATTCCTATATTTTTTTTAAATATAACTTTTTGTTATGTCTTAATCAGATAAGTGCCATATATACCTAATGATTTCATTTTTAGTAAAGTTTTAAATAATTATTCTTTTTAATTGCAGTATATGTTTGAGAAGCAATATATATATATAATTCTAGAAATAGAAAAGTGAAAAATATTTGCATCACTGACTTAGATTTGATATTCCATTTCTGAATCAAGAAAGGCTAAAATTTCATCCTTAAAATCAACCAAATATTTTCAGAAAAATTAGTTTTTCTGGATCTTTCAAAAATTCTAATTAATAAGATAGAAGGATGGGAAGCCTACAAAGACTTCAGTACTTGGCAATACAATGCAGATGTTTAAACATTTGGTCTGATACCTGGTATACACACTAAAAGTTTCAAACCAAAACCAGATTTTTCTGCTATTTTCCTTATATGCTCCTATAACATGGATTGCCCATCAGAAATAAAAAAAAAGATTTATCCCTTGATATTTGTTTTGTAAAATATATCTGATAGTAGATTTAAATAATTTTTAAATGTGTGCTAAAATGCTGAAAAAAATCATACAACTATAATTACATAGCAAAGACTGGAAACCTCCATGTGAAAAAAAATTCTGTCTATGAACTTCCAGTTGAATGGAAATTTAAATCGGTAAAGCTGAAGTAAACAAGGCAATTAACATGCAGGAGTTTTCTGCCAACTGAGGAGTTAGCTATAAATGAAACATGAATCACAGCAAAAGTGTCATTTGTATTGTGATAATGGCAGTTTGAAAGAATGCAAACATTTATTACTTTCTGATGCATCAAGTTCTATGATAAATTGAAAAATAGCATTATTCAGGAGTTCTGAAATGTCTCTTTTAAATATATATATAGCTATGAAATTAAGTTCACAGTTATTTATTTAAAAATCTTTTTGTTGTACTAATCATGCAATTTTGCATTCATGGCCATATATATATATTTGCAGGTTTCTTGAATTACAGTTGTGATATTTTTAAATTAACATCATCCTTCCAGATATCTGTGTCAAGTAGCTCAAAGTTTTGTTAATTCTTGGAGGGAGGGAAATAATCCCAATAGTACAAATCAAAATACATATAGATATTTTTAAGTAATAAGTGCAAATGTAGGGTCATTCAACCTTTTTCATAGACCAAAGATTCATCAACAGCTTTTTCAAAAAACCTGTAACCATTGTCTTCTAGAAAATATAAAGGAATTATAGTTCAAAATTTTTGTCCATGAAAAGGACACATAATTCTACATTACAAAAGCCTAAAAGGGCTTTTTTCGGTTAATGGCCTCTTAATCAGTTCTCTCTTAATAGGAATAGATAAATTTATTATGAAATGCTCCATTTTAACTTCTATTAAATTGATAATACCCTAGGTCAGTGGTTCTCAACCTTTAATGCTTCACGTACCCCCTGGAAATGTGTATGTAACTGGCGTACACCTTGTATAGATAGATAAAACTCTAGTTATAGTATAACAATGGTTATTTTTACTTTGTTACTAGATCTAGCGACTTTTGCGCTCTCACAGCATACCCCAAAAAATTTTACTGCGTATCCCACGTTGAGAACCCCTACCCTAAGGGGGTGGGGGTAGCTCAGTCGGTAGCGCGCCAGGCTCGTAATCTGTAGTTCCCAGGTTTGAGTCCCAGCTGGGTCAGCGTTGAGATTTATCTCCGCAAAATTTCCCCGCCCTGCCCATGGTCAGTAGGGGACACTGCTGGGCTTGGAAAGGCTGCCGTCCGTCGGATGGGACGTTAAGCCGTGGCCCCGTGTGCGGGAGAGCCATACCCTGTGCACGTTAAAGAACACGCTGGATGGCCTTGACGGGAGGCTACCATCTGTCTCCCAACAGCTGTTCCAGTGGGTCCCCTCCCCCAACCTTCTCTGAGCCTTCGGGGTCCATGCGACCTGGCCATTTAGCCCATGGTGTGCAAAAAAGTGCCGCTTAGAGGTAAAACAACCCAACCCAACAACCCTACCCTAGGTGTTAAGTTGAAGGTGAACTATAAACCATTATTTAATATGTAGGATCTATAATTTTTTTTTATCCAACTCCAATTTGAAACTTAATTCCCTGATAACATCAGTTTAGGACTTCAATTTTCCATTTATTAAAGATTTTGAAAGGAAAGCTTAAAAGCTAAAGAGAATGGGAATCTTATTGTTTAAAGTAGCAAGCAAAATTAATGCAATTTATATAAAAAAATTTCAAAGATATTTGCTACTTTGGAAAAAAAGGTACTCGTGGATGGATTCATGAAGTTTGATAAAACGTGATTAGCCAGTAGATTTCACTACAAGCCAGAACAAAAGCATATATCAGTGTGGGAGGGAAAGGCAAGAACATTTTCCTGCTCTTATATGCATTAAAAAAAGAGCATGCAACAAAATTAACAATATTCCATTCAAAAATGAAAGTTGATTCTATTTCCTTCAGAAATATTCTACTGTTTTGACTTTTCCTATCTTTGAAAGTAACAAGCCACACCAGAAAATTCACTGACCATTGGCAAATGGGCAAGTCTGTTAATATATGTGACATAGTGTGCATTTTGTAATTTTATTTTGTTCTTTGAAATAAGCATTTGCCTCATGCATACAGACTTTGTTCACGCAACATATACAACAGTCCTATGCACTTCAGGAAACTGTTATCCTTGTGGCCACTGATAACTTGTAAGACAGTGATCCAATTGTTTTGTCCCTTTTGTCTTTTTGTTATTAGAGTGATTGTCCAGAGCAGGCTGAAATTTAGAAAAGAATAAGAAATGACTGATTTTAGCCAGAAAAAAGCCATTGTAGGCAAATTCTAGCAAGGTCCTGTCTGACATATTCTGTCCACTGCATTCTAGATGTTCCCACCCCCCTCTTTTTTTTTCTGAGGCCTTTAGGTACACTTCATAACAGTATTTGAAAAACTACAGTTTTCCATGTGTGTAATGTGGACAAGTCAACATAGTATCTCTATGCATAATGTGATTCAAAAAGTGAGTTGCTGACACCTTTGCCTAACTTCATCACTTACAAAGTCAAACCATGTAATGCTCAAGATACTGAGAAAACATCAAGAATCATTAGATATTTTTATTGACCTATAATGTATTATTAAATTGTTTGTCTGTTTTTTTGCCATTTTTTTTGTTTCCAGTGTTTTAAAGAAAATTTTTGTAAGGGTTCTACATAAATATATATATTGCTTGGGGTTCTATGGTCTGAAATAGTTTAAGAACTTTTTACACTGTTCTAGATGATTCTGAATCAGAATATTTAAGAAGTACTTATCCTGAGTTAATTATCATACTCATGTTAAAATGAGGAGGAGGCTAGGTTAGTAGTGCTCCAGGCTTGCAATCTACAGTTCCCAGGTTCGAGTCCCAACTGGGCCAGAATTGAGATTTATCTCCACAAAACTTCCCGCCCTGCCCTCAGTCAGTAAGGCATACCAGTGGACTTGGAAAGGCTGCCGTCCTTCGGATGTGGCCTAAAGCTATGGTTCAGTGTATGGGAGAGCCACACCCTGTGCACATTAAAGAACATGCTAGATTGCCTTGTTGGGAGACTACTATCTCTCCTAACAGTTGTCCAGTGGGTCCCCCCCCCCCCCAACTTTCTCTGAGCCCTCAGGTTCCTTGTGACCTGGCCATTTATTCCATTGTGTGCAAAAAAAGTGCTACTCAGAGGTAAAACAACACAACTCATGTTAAATAACATTTAATTATTTCACAATTATCACTTTTGGGAGATTTATGTTTCCTGTGTTGCAGCTAGAGGTGCTAAAACGATTCGATGGTAATAGTTCGTTTTAGGTGTGCAGTTGAAAGCTTAATACATTTACCTCTATGGAAGGATACTATAGCATAGTGGATATTTGTAGAAAATTTAAGAAGCAACCTGAAGGTTCTAAAATTTATAAAATGATTTTCTGAATAAACAAAAAAACCCTGATTTTTGTGAATAGCATAAGAGAGCATAAAAGCTGCAATAGAGAAGATCTGTGAGGATGGCAGGACCTCAGCAGAAAAACAACACAAACATCCATTCCTTACCCAGGGTCCAAGCATGCTAACCACTCAGCCAAGGAATGGACACTTTGTTGAATTAAAACCAATGATTTAAAGATGAGAAAGAGTACTGTGAAATTTAAAATTAAGAAATTAAGTAAGAAAAGAAATTGGAATATTAAGAGTCCTAAATATCAGATAAAATTTAAAATCACTGAGAGAGTTAATGATTAAACAGATGAAAGGATGTTTCAGGATCTGTAATAAGAATTCTTTCTGTAAAGGAAAGAATAATGCCCATAGATCTTTCAAGAAAGTTGAGCCTCTGGCAATTTTGGGTAATGAAACTGAGCCTATATCTAATGTAAAATTGAGTTTTCTTAAACATTTTTAGCTTACTTCCTTAAACTTAGGGTTTTCATCAGGAGGGATTAAGACAAACACAGATAACCATGTAACTATTTTGGCAAACAAGAATTAATTTGTATAGTTAGCATATATAAGCCTGTGTACTAATTCTTAGTGCTCTAATTATGTGTGTGACTCGGGACTGTCCATAAATATTGACATTTGAATTCTGAACTTACTGAACATTAAAACAGATGTGAACTGTTCCATGAAACCTTTTAATTTGTGACATTGGACTCTGAAGTGAGAAGGGCAACTGATAATGAACTTTTTTCAGGTCAAGTCATCAGACAAAGTAAAGTCTGGATAACTCTTTGGGGGATAGGGAGTTGCACAGCCAGAGCCAGCTTCCCCATCACCAACCCTCATTGCAATTGTGTAAATATTTATATATATTTTTTTATGTAATTTTTCTGTATCAGTTTTCAGTGTAGGCTTATCACTGTACCATGGCAGTATACACTGCAGAGGGGGATGGTCTTGGAGAGTGACCTCAGTGCTCAGGGTTTGGATAGTGGTGCATCTTGGGTCATTGTCCCTCATGCTTGAAACCCTGAGGGGGGAGAGATTGACGGGAGAAGACTCCTGCATGGGAGAATACCATGGAATGAAATATGAGTGGCAATGGTGGTTTGACTGTTGGCCAGTGCAAATGTATGATGAAAGATTGCCAGCATTGGTTAAAAAGGGAGAATACTTCTGCCAGATGTAGGCAGAAGGATGATGAGCTGTGGAGGGTGCTTTTGAGAAGAATTAAGTTAACAACTTCTGAAATAAATTTTTCGAGGGGAATTAAATTCATTATGAAACTGCTCAGCTGTAAGACACATAGCTGAGGGTACAGTGATGCAGCAATGATAGGCCTTTCTGCCTGCATCGGAAGAGAGATATACTGTCATCTCTCGAAACTCCATTCCCTCCACTTTAACCATGAACTTCTCAGAAAGTTGCAAGACAGGCCTGACTCTGTCATCAACATGTCTAACACTGACTTCTATGACCAAGTCGTCTCTGCCAGCTCTACTGCTGGCCATACATTCTTCCCTGACTTTCCACCCTGGAGGAACAGTAATCTTATGATCAATGTCACTATCCCTTCTCTAGGTTGAAAGAGCCACTTAGATCCAGTGGCCATCAGGCTTCTCTCCACCTCCTATGTCACCGCACAATATGAGAGATGTACTGATGTTTACACTGATGGATCTGTTGACATGGAGAGGCTACCTGCTGCCTCCACTTTTGCCATCCCCGATAAGGCATCGCCAGATGTTTCTGTCTCCTGCATCTCACTTCCTCCACCTCTGTGGAGCTTCATGCTATCCTTGAAGCTGTACTCTACATTCTCAGCCTCAAGAATGGCAACTTTGTCATACTCTGTGACTCCAAGTCAACCTTGGAAGCTCTCCAGAAGCGAGACAGCAAGAGCTGCAACTACTTCCTCATCCAGAAGATCATGGAAACATCCTCCAAGGATACTTCTGCCAAAATCATGGTTGATTTCTAGTGGATCCCTTCCCATGTAGGGATACCTGGTAATGAGCTTGCTGATCGACCATGAAGGAGGTGCTTGAGAATCAGAGTAGGTATCTAATTACCCTCTCTCAGCAATTGCAAGAGTTTTGTCTCACAACTGATGAGCCATTTCTATCTTGCCCAGTGGCAGAGAGACTCCAGTTGTTCCTCATTCAGGTACCTGGTTGACCCCTCTCTCACTGCTCCTAACCTCGGTAACCTCCGCAGATCTGAGGAGACCTTCCTTCATTGTCTCCGAGTTGGTATCATCTACAGCAACTCTGTACTTCACTCTCTCAGCAGAGCATACAGTTCCAACTGTGCCACATGCAGCACACTTGAGATTGTATCTCACGTTCTGCTCAACTGCTCTTGCTACAATGCCAAGAGAGAAGCTTTGTTCCAGGAGCTTCATGCTATTGAAACCACCGACTACTCCATCACCTTATTTGGTAACCACCACAATCTGAAGCTGCAGCGAACATGCTTCCGACTTGTCACTGATTTCTTTCAGAACATTGGCCTCTTCTGCAAGGTCTAATGTTTTTTTCCCCCTAAGAGATTAGTACTCTTAATAGTCCCGAGAGATGGCTGAGAGGCAGTCCCTTCTGCCTCTGCTTTCTCGCCCTTCTGTTGTGTAGGGGGCCCCTCATTGGAGGCTAAATTTCATCATGAACTTACAACACCTTGAACCTTTGCCCAGTAATGGCACTGAAGCTAGCAGACTTTGTTGCACCGGATGATTTCAGTGCTATGGAGTGATGCTGCTATGTAGAGATGTTCTTCTGTCCTTAGTAGTAGCTTGGTCTCTCATATCATTTTGTTGCTAGGAAATTTATTGTAAACTAGCAGTGAAATTGTGGAAATTAGACAATTTAAAGATGTAGACAGTTATTAACTATTTCTAAATATGTAATAAACACTATAAATACCTAAAACAGTGAAGTGATTCATTTATTGGTGAAAGATTATCTCCATTCTAGTAAGGACAAAAAGTTAGATGAAAATTTTAATAATTAGCCATGACTCACATGGTGTATTCACCCTCAGCAGTATCACATTTGGGGATCTCTAAGGATCATTTTGGAATTAGAAATTCACACAGTCCTATATGACACGGTCTTCCCACTGCATTCTAGTCCCCCCCCCCCTCCTTTTTTGAGGTCTTTAGACCTGTAATTTCACATACATGTAAGTGGCCAAGCCAAACAGTCTCTCTATGCACAATGTGCTGCAAAAAGGAGGTTTCCTGATATCTACACCTAACATTACTTACAAGGTCAGTCAACTGAAGATACAAAGATTTGGAATCAATGGCAAGTTTCTCATTATCTAGTTTAAAAAGGGTCATGTTTTGCTACCATAAATAACTTGAGAGAGGACCAAACTATTATGTAGTCTTAAAATAACTGAAAGTTAATGTGCATTATAAGTGTATATAAACCTCCAACTCCACAAAATTCCCCGCCCTGCCCACGGTCAGTAGGGGACACCAATGGGCTTGGAAAGACTGCCGTCCGTCGGATGGGACGTTAAGCCATGGCCCCGTGTGCGGGAGAGCCATACCCTGTACACATTAAAGAACACGCTGGATGGCCTTGACGGGAGGCTACCATCTGTCTCTCAACGGCTGTTCCAGTGGGTCCCCTCCCCCAACCTTCTCTGAGCCTTCGGGATCCATGTGACCTGGCCATTTAGCCCATGGTGTGCAAAAAAGTACCACTCAGAGGTAAAACAACCCAACCCTATAAACCTCCAAACAAACTGTTCAATTCACTGGACTATGATAAGTTGTTCGGAGGAAGCCTCCCAACAATTGTAGCTGGTGATCTCAATTCTAAAAATGTATCCTGGAATTCTCAGTTTACTAATTCCCATGGGAAAGAACTATTCGAATATGCCTACAAAAAATGGCATTGTAGTTTATCACCTCAATCCCCACATTTTTTCTGTCAAACATTTCACAAAAACCTGACATTCTTCATATAGCACTTTTCAATAAATTATATACAGGATATGATTTTGAGGACAATCAACGAACTATCATCTGTCATTATCCAGTCCTTTTAACTCTCGATTTTGCTTTTCATCAAGACAATACTAATTTTACCAAAATAAATTGGGATACCTTCAAATGTAGTTTAAACTCTGTTGTTATAGACAGGTGTCAGAATAACAATAAACAAAGTATCTATAATGCCATCAAGCATTTGACTGAAAGCATTCAATGGGCATTATGTAAAGTTACTAAATTCGTTAAGAGTTTAATATCTTGATAATATTCTAACTGAACTCCAAAGTAATATCAAATGGAAAAAAAAAGCTGAAAAGTCCTGGCAGAAATCAAGAAGACAAGATGATAAAAAGATATATAACCAGTTACAATCTGTTTTATGGAAATCTCTCGCTGAACATCATCATCCTCAAGCAGCCATGGGCTATGGAGATCCAACCAGACTGTGCAATTTAGTTCTCCAAGCATGTCTCCTGAGCTACATCTGCTGCATCCGGCCACTGCACACCAATTCTAGCAAGGTCCTGTTTGACATTGTCTGCCCACCGCATCCTAGGTCTCCCCCTCTTTCTGAGGCCTTTAGGCACACTGTTCATAACCCTATTCGCCAATCTATAATTATCCATATGGGTAACAAGGCCAATCCAATGGAGTCTCTCTCTGCACAATATGCTGCTTAAAGGAGGTTGCCGACTCCTTTGCCTAACCTCATCATTAGTTACAAAGTTGAACCACTTAATGCCCAATTTACTGTGTAAGCATCTAGAATCAAAAGTATCTAGTTTCCTGTTATTTTTGTAAACACGAAGTGTCCAAGTTTCACTATCATAATTAACCCTAGAAAGAACCAAACTATTATAGAGTCTAATTTTAGTCTTTAGGTGTATACATCTATTTCTCCACACTCTCCATAGATTTTTAAAAGTCCCGACAGCAATCCCTATTCATCTGTTAATCTCATGCTGCACATCACCAGTATCTGTTACATAGCTCCCAAGGTTAAACTGTGACACTTGCTCAAGGGTGCAACCATTCAGATGAACTGAATCACAGCCTGCCTGACCAATTTTCATCACTTTAGTTTTCTCTCCGTTTATAACCAAACCTACTCTACTACCAGTCTCATCAACAGCTCGAATGAAAGAGTTCATCTCATCAACATCATTTGCCAAAATGGCTAAATCATCAGCATAATCTAAATCAGAAATTTTCATATCTCCAGCCCATTTAAGGCCAAAATCTTTCCCTTGCAGTGAATTTTGCATAACATTTTCAATAACCAAACTAAAGAGAAAAGGAGACAAAATGCCTTGTCAAACACCAGAAGTAATGCTAAACCAATTGCTACAAGCCTTACCAACTCTCACACATGACTCAGTGTTATTATAGAGAGCTTTCATTATGTTAACTAACTTGTCTGGTATACCGTATGATCTCACAATCAACCACAAATTATGACAATCAACAGAGTCAAAAGCCTTTTTGAAATCAACAAAGATAGCAACCAAAGGTTTCTGAAACTCTAAATATTTCTCAAGAATCTGCCTAAGTGAAAATATCTGATCCACACATCCCCTACCACTTCTGAATCCACATTGCTCATTACGTAATTGCCTCTCAACCAGATTCTTAATTCTATTAAGCACAATCATGCAAAGAACTTTACCAAGCAAAGAAAGTAGACTAATACCCTATAGTTATCACAAAAACTGTCTTTACCTTTTTTGAAAATAGGGATAATAATAGCTCTGGTAAAATCCTTAGGTACCGTGCCTTTATCATAAAAGATATTCAAAATTTCAGTCATCCAAGTGGTAACCGAAACATTCCAAGCTCTAAACATTTCCATAGTAAATTCATCTACCCCTGGGGATTTATGAAGTTTAAGTTTAGAAATAGCCAAAATAATTTCAGATTGTGTTATAGGGCCAACATTAAAGCCACCAATGCATCTATCATCATTGCAAACAATGGCAGTAGAACCAACCACACTGTTTAGAACATCACTGAAATGCTCAGCCCACCTAGCCATTGACAGAATCCTCACCTTCTATAACCTTACCTTATTTATCCTTCAATCCCTGTATACTTGTCCATTTTCTACCACACAAAACATTAACTATCTAGTATAGCTCTCTGCTGTTGTGTTGTCTAACTTCTTCCTCGGCTTTGTCAGCTAAGCCATCAAGCCAAAGATTCTTAGCAGCAGCTAACTGATCATTTACATGTTTATTAAGCTCTCTGTAATCCTTTCTATTAGGATTAGTAGGGTATTGATTAAGGACATTCCTGCAGTTCTTTCTTTCTGAAATAAGCTCAAGTGCCTTATCACTCAAATAATTCACAGAAACAAAAACAAGACAAAGAAGCTCGATATGCTTAATTTTAAAAATTGCTCATTATGGAAAATGCTATAAGATGTAAGGGAAAGCAATACTCCCCCTTCTTGCTGTAGAATCAGGAGTCTTGCTGTGATAATCTATTAAGCTACATTGTTCCTAGTAAAGGAACATTGAGTTACAGATCACAAACCTGTCATGTTACCAGCTGATCCACCCCACCTCATTTTGTATGGGAAGAAACAGACAGGTACACAGAGATTGAAGGATAAAAATGGTAGGGTTATTGAAGATGAGGATTCTGTAATGGCTAGGTAGGCCAAGCATTTCAGAGATGTTCTAAACAATGTAGTTAGTTTTACTCCTATTTTTTATAATGAGGATAGTTGCATTACTGGCTTTAATGTTGGCCCTATATCACATTCTGAAGTTACTTTGGCTATATCTAAATCAAAAATGCATAAATCCCCAGGGGTAGATGAAATTACTGCAAAAATGTTTAGAACTAAGAATGTTTCTGTTATCACATGGCTGATAGAAATTTTTAATTATCTTTTATGATAAAGGATTCTTAAGGATTTTACTAGAGCTATTATTATCCTGTTTTTTAAAAAGGTAATCACAGTTCTTGTGATGTAATCACAGATGTGTCATATCAGCCTACTTTCTGTTCCAGGTAAAGTTCTTTACATGATTATACTTAATAGAATTTGGTTGATGAACAACTGCATGATGAGCAGTGTGGATTCAGAAATAGTAGGGGATGTATAGAAAAAATATTTTCATTTAGGGAAATTGTTGAGAAATGTTTCAAGTTTCAGAAACCCCTGTTATTAGATTTACAGTTTTCAAAAATTCTTTTGACTCTTTTGACCAACATAATTTGTTGTTGATCATCAGATCATATGGAATACCTGACAAGTTAACATAATGAGAGCTCTATAATAACACTGAATCAAGTGTGAGAGTTGGTAAACAATTGTGATGGTCCACCATTCACTTTTACCTTTCCTTAACCAATTTAACCTTATTTACATTATGTTTACTATTTTGGGGCTTTTCTTTAACTTGGCATCATTTTTCTCTTCACCCAAAACTTCTAAAGGAGTTGCACATGTGCAACTCCTTTAGCAGATCACATATCAGTTGCATGCCACATGTATAGTAAGGGACATTAGGTCATGCAGTTAGGAGAGATAACATTGGTTTGGAGGTAGCTAGTAGTCAGATTTAGAATGTAGAACTTTATTTGTTTTATGAAATAGTTTTGACTTTTCTAATTTTTTCTCTTGAGCAGGATTTTTGATATTTGACTAGATTTAACTTTAACAATTGACAATCTTATTTTTGAATTGATTTCTTTTTGACTAAGTAATTGCAAATATACTTATAGAACCCTAGTTTAACTTTATTTGGCAAGATTAATTGCCTGGTGCCTAGTTATCCGGTAATTTAGCATTTTTTGAATCAGTTACAAGGTCCATAGTAAAGAGTTTAACATACATTTGGAGTGTTACACAATTGGTTTAGTATTGCTAGTGAAGTTTGAAAAGGGTGCATTTTGTCTTCTTTTTAGTTTGGTTGTTGATTATGTTATATGGAATTCTTTGCAAAGGGAAATATTTTGGTTCACTGAGTATCTATCCACTATTGAGGTGTTTTATGTAACAGGATGAAGATGGATGTAGAGGAAAAATTGCCTTGAGCCGGGTGGGATCTGAACCCACAACCTCCTGATGACATGTCATGTGCTCTGACCACAGCTCCTGGCTGCTGATCAATCCCTCCTCCACTGCTGACATTATGCTATACACCATCTGTGTCAATCACTTGTCTTTTGAGTGCATTTGGGGGCTATTTCATCAGAGCCATTCCAATCACATGCACATGATCAGCCACAAGGGCCTCCTGGCTGATATTTTTTGTGAGCAAATTGGAATTGTGTCAGCTGGGTACAATCAGTAGTATGTTGCATTTAAACAAATTAATGCACAGTTCATCACTGATTCACTGAGTATATGTCCACTATCAAGCTGTTTTATGTAACAGGATGAAGATGGGTGTAGAGGAAAAAGTGTCGAGCTGGGTGGGATCTGAACCCATGACTTCTTGGTGACAAAATATGATAAATCCTGATAAAAAAAAAAAACCCAGTCAGGAGGCTCTTGTGGCTGGTCGTGTGCAGATGACAGATGGCTCTGAAGAAGTTGTCCCCAAATGTACTCAAAACACAGTAATTGACCAGATGGTGTATAGTATAACATCAGAAGTGGAGGAGGGACTCTTCAGCAGCTGGTTGGCTCAGTGTCAGAGCATCTAACATGTCATCAGGAGGTAATGTTCAGATCCCACCTGGTGCAAGACAATTTTTCCTCTACATCCATCTTCATCCTGTTACATAAAACAGCTTGATAGTGGATAGATACTCATTGAATCAATGATGAGCTATAAATTAATTTGACAAAATATTTTGGCCTTAAACAATTTACAGATTTCAAAATTTCTGATTTAGCTTAGATTATGTGGATGATTTGATCTTGTTGGCTAATGATGTTGATGGGATGAATTCTCTCAATAGGCTGTTGATGAGACTTGTAATAGAGTAGGTTTGTAGATAGAGAAAAAAACTGAAGTGATGAAAATTGGTGAGGCAGATGGTGCTTCAGTTTCTTTGAATGGTTGCACTCTAGAGCAAGAGTCTCAGTTTATCTTGGAAGCTGTTTGAACAGATACTGGTGATATGTGGCACGAGATAAAGAGAAGAATAGGGATTGCCCTGGGACCTTTAAGAATCTTTGGAGAGTGTGTGAAAATAGGCATATACACCTAAAGAGAAAAATTAGACTGTTTACACTGAAGTGCCATTGAATTAGTGATAGCAACCTAGTAACGTGTTAGATCCCCTCTGGCGAGGCAAGGACTCCACAAGCTTGCGTAAATATTCCACAGGTGTGGTGACCCATGCATCCTCCAGAGTTGTCGCCAATTTTCTCAAGGTCATTGCTGATGGGACACGGGCTCGAACACTGTGCTTGACAGTATCCCAAAGGTGTTCAATGGGATTTAAATTTGGTCTTCTAGGTGGCCAATTCATTATTTCAAAGTCAGCAGAATTCTCCTGCAACCATGCAGTATACAACTTGGACATGTGAGATGTGACATCTTGCTGGTAGATTCCATCTCCAGTGGGATGCATGATGGCCATAAATGGGTGTAAATGGTCAGCCATGAGTTCTACGTACCGGGATGCATTGAGAGTTGTCCGTACACTTACCAAAGTTCCCACAGACATCCAAATGAAGACTATTACTGAGCTACCACCAGCTTGTACTGTTCTGACCTGACATGCAGGATCCATGGCTTTATGGGGTTGGTGTAATACCCTCAGTCTCCCATTGGTGTGATGAGGTTTAAATTGGGATTCACCACTCCAGGCTATCTGTTGCCAATTTTCGATGGTCCTGTTTCAATGTTCTTTAGCCCAGACAAGGCATTGAGCCTGGTGTCGTGCCATTACAAGTGGGATTCTCATAGGTCGGCAGTTCACGAAGCCAAGACAATGAAGTGCGTGTTGCATAGTCTGTGCACTGACTTCTTGGCCAGAACCCGCATTCACATGGGAGGTGATTTCAGATAATGTCTGGCCCCTATTGGTCTGTACAATGTGGGTCATACTGCGAAGCCCATGATCATTCAAGGCTGGTTGTTCTTTACAGTTTGTCCAGGAGCTTGTTTTTTTGCCGGAAATTTTATATTCCTGGAACACTCTTGAAACTGTTGTACAAGAAAATCCAAGTTTGTTGACAATTTTAGAGATCGAGTGTCCTATTCGTCAGGCTTCTATGATCTGCCTTCTGTCAAATGCGTCTAAATCCCATGTCTTTCCCATTACACTTCTCACGACAAATGCTTGAGGAAGCCAAAGCTGACAGCTATATATGAACAGAGTTTCAGCTGCGCATGTGCACAATTGCGGGACTTGCAGTACTGAATTTGGATAATGTCTCCTATCCCTAATTCAATGGCACTGCAGTGTAATAGTTTGATCCTTTCTAGAGTTAGCTATGGTAGTGGAACTTGGATCCTTTGTATATAGCTTCATGCAAATATTGGATTCAGATTTTGATAAAGATTTTGAATGTATGTATGGATTTTGTATGCATGTTCGAAACATTTTTGGATTTTGTATGTATGTGTGGTGTATATGTGTGTGTGTGTCAGTTGGTGAAAAATGGATACGTGCTGAGTGGGATTTGAACCTATGTTTCCCAGAAGCATGCCAGATGTCATAACCACTAGACCATCACAGACTGACTATTTTCTTCAATAGTATGACATATAAGCATTGCCAGTTATTTCAACAGATTGACTTTTAGTCTTTAGGTTAAATGTTAACAGGAAACTTGATGCCTTGTATTCTAGATGCTTACACAGTATCTTGGGCATTAGATGGTTTCACTTTGTGAGCAATGATGAAGTTAGTCACTGGAATAGGCAGCCTCCTTTGAGCAGCTTATTGTGCAAAGAGAAATTGTGTTTTCTTGGCTAGGTTGCCCATATGCATAACTTTAGTTTGGCAAATAGTGTTATGAACAGCATACCTAAAGGCCCCAGAAAAAGGGGGAGTCCTAGGATGCGATTGGCAATGTCACACAGGACCTTGCTAGAATTGGTCTACTATGGTCAAATGCAGCAGCTGTAGCTCAGGAGAGATGTGTTTGGAGAACAAAATTGTGCAGTCTGGTTGGACCTCCTCTAACACTCCAAAGTATATTTACTTTTCTGTATAGCTTAAATCTTGGGCACCAGGCAAGAATCTTGACAATAAATTAAACAAGGGTTATTTTTTAAATGCATTAAATGAAACAAGAACTTTAAGGTAGATTATCCCAAAATGAATTTAACTTTAATCAAATATTTAAACAAACCCTGCTCAAGAGAAAAAAACTGCTCAAACAAAAACAACAAATTCCAAACACAAATTTCATATAATAAATGTTTATTTAAATCTCAGACTCGCCAAAAAGCAAAGACAAACTCGTACATCAAACTTCTCTCCACAAAAATTATCAACTAACTTCACACTGCCAACTCATCTCACTAACACTGTTACACTATCTTAGTGACCTAACATCCCTTAGCCATACTCTGTTTTTCTATGTTACTTATGTCTTAGCTTTCAAACTGGCTTTCTATGTTTTAGCTTTCAAACTGGCATGTGCGACATCATGCAGTGGAAGCCACATTTGTATACGATGAACGTGCACTAAGGGTGTTGTAAGTGGGTGTATCCTTCTTTGCACATTTAGTGGCTGTCAATCAAAATGCAGAGTTGTGCAATCGGCAACTCTACTAAGAGAGAGGCAGGGAGAATGATGATTCAAAGTAAATAAAAAGCCCCAAAATAATAATTATAATATAGATAAAGGGAAACTGGTTAAAGAAAAGTAAAAGTGAATGGGTGAACCATCACACTTCTAACCCATGGCTGCTCAAGGATTTTGTATGTATGTTTGAAGCATCCAATTAAACTGACTGACTGTAGTCTTTAGGGTAAATGATAAAATAAACCATTAATTAAAATTATGGCAACACTATTTTTCTCTATATATGAGAGGATTTAACTGACTTTCCTGACTACTAGCTTATGTGACTATTAAACCAGAGGGCATGTCCCTGTATATGTGTCTGTATGGTGTACGAGAAATCAGGATAAGTCCAATAGAGCTTCTATATCTCCATTCTTTATGTAAGGGAGATGTTTGTTGCGATAACACGTGGCACTTGCAGTGTTTATAGAGTTAACTTAATCTATCTTTAATTCAGCACACTGTGTTTTGCCCTTTATATTTACTTTCTCCCCTTTAAAAAATATCAAATCTAACATTAGTGTTGTGAGATACACACACCGACCCGTGAATTAGAAACCTTTATGCAGATGTACATAAATGTCACTGCATAAAGGTTTCTAATTCAGTGGTGCAGTTTCTTGTGCAGTGTATATGCAAAACACATGGTCATGTGCATCACCATCTAGGCAACTATTTAAGACTGCTGATCATCAGTAGTGTTGATCACAATGTAAAAACAAAGGATCCTTCGGGGTTCAATAAAGGGCTTATTGTGGATGCCTGTCTGACTGGAGCAATGGTTTTAAAAGCAACAGAGCCGACTGGTTTCTCAAAAGGTGAGATATCTCGGGTTTTTAATCAGTGGAAAAATAACCTATATTACTTGTCTAAGAGGCATAAGTGTGATGCAATGATAATCTGTTAGGAATGATATCGCCGTCATCTGAGATGGCTTATATGGAGAAACAGGACTTCCAGTGTGCAGCAATTGACCAAAGCATTCAATGAAGGCTGTTCCCGACCCATATCTCAGCAAACTATGCGCAGGGAATTGAAGAGGATCGGTATTAGCAGTCGCATGCCTATATGAAAACCACTGATTTTTGTGACGAACCGGAAAGTTTGTCTACAGTGGTGCCAGGAACACCTTAACTGGACATGAAGGCTGGAAAAAAGTCGTGTAGTCCAATGAGTCACAGTACACCTTGTTCTGTACTGACGGCAGGCAGAGAGTTTGGTGAGAGCCCCATGAAGCAATGGACCCATCTTGCCTTGTGAACACAAGCTAAAGATTCTGGAGGTGGTATCATGGTGTGAGGTATGTTCTGTTAGTATGGAACAGGTCCCCTAATATTGCTGGAAGGTCGAGTGTCCTCCAAGGATTATTTGAAACTGTTGCCGATCAAGTCCATCTTGCAATGTTGACTTTTTATCTGGCAGATGATTGCTGTTTCATGACAATTTAATATTTTCATGATAATACTGTTATATATAAATTATCAGAGATCCTTAAACTAAAATATTTCCAAATTTAGAGGGTTGGGTTGTTTTACTTCTGAGTGGCACTTTTTTGCACACCATGGGCTAAATGGGCAGGTCACATGGGCCCTGAATGCTCGGAGAAGGTTGGGGGAGGGGACCCACTGGAACAGCTGTTGGGAGACAGATGGTAGCCTCCCGTCAAGGCCATCCAGTGTGTTCTTTAACGTGCACAGGGTATGACTCTCCCGCCCACGGGGCCATGGCTTAATGTCCCATTTGACGGACGGTGGCCTTTCCAAGCCTATCGGTGTCCCCTACTGATCGTGGGCAGGGCGGGGAATTTTTGCGGAGATAAATCTCAGTGCTGACCCAGCTGGGACTCGAATCTGGGACCTACACTGACCAAATTTAGAGGAGTGCTTAGCCTTAATAATTAGCTACACAAAAAACCTGCCCTATTGGCATAGCGGTTCGGAACTTTTGATGTTCTATTAACACCCTATGTTACCATTCGACTCTACATAATGCTTTTGCAAACAGAGGCAAATTAGAATGAGAGAAAACCTTATAAGGGTATTTACCAGTATTCTTGAGGCTGGTACAGTTGTATTTTTTGGCACAATCAGTTGGATTTGTTGGCGATGTTTAGCTGAATGCTACCAGTCCTTAAGATTGAGCACATTATTTTTAGCACACGCTGTATACGTGGCTGTTAGATGGTACATCCTCTTTTCGTATAGTTAAGATTGCAGTCAGCACTTATAGTTGACATCTACATTCGTTTTGAGTGATAATTCCATTATAAAAGCAGTTCCTTTTTGGGCTGGTACTTGTGCATTTATTAGCATAACTCAATGAAGCTGTTATATCTTATGCTACCAGTCTTTATAGAGTTGCATTAGTTGACTATATGCAATTCTGCTTAAAATTGTTTCTTCACTCAAATTTGGTAGTCCACCATAGGAATAGGATGTTTAGGTTTACACTGGTACAAAGTTTGTAATTGCACTATCATCACTATTTGAACATTTAAACTTTAAAGGAAACACATTAAGAAAATTTACATGGTTCATGGATGACAATGCTACTGTTCATGGTGCAAGATTTGTTCAGTAGTGATGACAGCAGGCAGGCATGACAGTTGCACCATCTTCCCTCCTTCAGCCACCACAAAGCCCGAATCTGAACCCCATTGACAATGTTTGGGGACATGTTAGAAAAACAGATCTGGGAGCAAAGTCTTCTTCCCTCAAATCTTAGCCAGTTAAAGGACCGTCGTGAATGCCAGGTATGCTGGAGATATAAAGGCACTCCAACACCTTGTGGAATCTATGCCAAACCGCATACGTGCTTAATTCGGGCTAAAGGAGGTTCAATTCGATATTTTTTTTTTCATTTGCGACATATAGGACAGAGAAGAATCCTAGAAGCTACTCCTAGCTTTTACAGGCCTTCTCATACAAGGACATGCCCTACTACGACCGAAGTCACTGCTGACCACTGCTTTAGTTAGAGCTAACACAACACACAAAGTTTGCCTTGCCGGAACAGTCGCTAGCTGCCTAACCACTATGCCAGTTAAGTCATATTGAATAAAGGTTTCTAATTCAGTGGCTGGTGTGTGTATATGAAATTTGTATGTGAACTTTCAGTTAATTATTGAAAATATAATGCCCATATATGTGAATTGTATTTTAATTATTTTCAGTCGATTTATAATAAATGTTCCAGAAGAAGAAAGAAAAGAACTCATTCGTATCTGCTTTCAGATAGAGTTGGCTCACTGGTTTTATCTCGATTTCTACTGTATAGAAGGTGCTAATCTCCCAACATGTTCTATGAGGGATTTCAGTAGAATCAGTATCCTTTTTTTCCTACTAAAATTAAATTTTAAGTGCTTTAATATAGTAAAACAATAAGTAGCTTGTAAACAATAAGTAAGTATTAATACAGTATAGATACACACTTTAGCTAATTATTGGTATTCTGCTTTTTGTATATACTCTGTGTGCCTTTTTCTTGCTAGAAATTTGTGAAGACACATTACGGAAACTATTCAAAAGAATAAAATGGAACAGTGGATGTGCAACATTTTAAAAATGTTGATTCATATTTTACTTGTTCAAACATGCTTAATGAACAGGGATACTGTGTATTTTTCTCTTGCATTATACACTGCTATATATATATATATTTTTTTTTTCTCAAAAATTAATATTGAGAAATATTTATTTTTGAATAATGGAATAAAAATCAATGATTGCTGTGTTGGGTTTCTGAAATTGAACTCATTGTGTTAATGAGATATATTTTAAGGTGTTTTTATAAAATTAATTTTAGAATCTTATCCTTAGGTAACTAATGAATGGAAATATGTCCTCCAAAAAAGCATTTTATTGTGATTAATGAAGAGAAAACAATTCGAAGGGAAAAAAAGAAACAAGTTAAAATTTTTTAGAGCATTTTTTAAAATATTGTAAAGTTTTACTTTTATTTTAACTTCAGTAAAATTTATAAAACTTTTCTGTTTTTTGTAAACTATTTTATTATTTTAATATAAGTGGTTTGTAATATTTCTGTTAATGCTTAAATATTTCATATTTTTTTTTTCTTTTTTAGTCATTTATTCAAAAAGCTTATATATAATGCATGTGCATCATTTGCATAAATGAAGACTTTTGATGATTGGAAAACTCTAAGCCTAAAGAAAGTAATGTCAAAAACAGATAAAGAATGTGAAAAATGAATAAAATTAAACATATGTAATAGTCCCTTTTTTTCACTACAATTGTTTCATCTATCAATGTTACACAGTGTCTTGTAGAATAGTGTAGTAGATGGAATAATAGAAAGGCCAAACAACATTTCAGAAGTTTACACTTACTAAATTTTGTACACTAATCATGGAGATGGATAAAATTAATAGTGAGATGATTAGTAAGCAGTGTAATAGAATATATAAATGAAGTTATCAATTTCATCCCAACTATTAGGACTTCTTCAGACATACAATGATTAGAGAATTAGCTTATAAAAGTAAGTAAAATTTCAAAGTTCTAAGTATTGATTCGAATTGTAGTTGTGCAGAGATGCGATGCACAAGTCATGAAGTATGATAGGCAAGATCAGTTGTCATGAGAGGTGCTGGTGATTGTTGGGGAGTTGTAATTTGTTGATGAATTTTTGCATAATAATTGTGGCAAAGAACATTGTTTTGTGGAAAGTTTTGTAATAGAATTTTCCATGCAGGAATTAGTTCAGCTTGGTTCTTGCTACAGTTATTAACCAAAAATTCATCATCAAACTTACTCCCCAACAATAACCAGCACAGCTGACCTCACCTATCATACTTCATGATTTGTGCATCACATCTATGCAAAACTAAAATTTGAAGCAAGATTTTGAATTTTGAAATTTTACCTACTTTTATAAGTTAATTCTCTAATCATTGTATGTCTGAAGAAGTCCTAATAGATAGGACGAAATCGATAATTTCATTTATATATTCTGTTACTCCGCTTAATAATCATCTCATCTGTTAATTTTATCCATCTTCATGATTAGTGTACAAAATTTAGTAAGTATAAACTTCTGAAATGTTGTTTAGCCTTCCTATTATTCCATCTATTACACTATTCTATAAGACTATAAAATAAATTAAAAACCACACTACTGTATATTAATTTAATTTTCATGATACTTAGCTGTACATAAAAAAATTTAAGACATTGATAATATTCCCAGTTCGAAAATTACAAATCATTTACCAACATCAGTTCAAGGGATGGTATACCTGACGTTATCGTGGCTGAACCATCAGTCCAAGTAACAGGAGAGTGAACAAGCCCTGATGTCATCAGAACTGGTAATAATCATTTATTATCTTATTTCTTATTATCTCATTTTTGTAAGAAAACAAAGATCTTTAGTAGAAATGGAACTTAAAGTCTTAATGTCTTGGATATTGCAATAAATGCAATATGCCACTGAATAGAGATAAATGGTGATTTGTAATTTTCAAACTGGGAAGATTATCAATGTCTTAAATTTTTTTATGTACAGCTAAATATTGTGAATATTAAATTAATTCTACAAGAAGCTGTGTAACATCAATAGATGAAACAATTATAGTGAAACAAAGGGACTATTATATATGTTTGATATTTTCACTGATATAGCTTAGTATTATATGAATAAAATTATTTCAAAGCATTTCAAGTATGCATTGAAATTGTGATTTATAATTTATTTGAGACTACCTAAGTGCTATGGAAAATTATGTGAAGAAATCAGAGTACATATTGTTATGAATTAAATGGATAGAAACTGAGCATGAATTCAAATAAATAGTATATAACAATTATAATTCTAAAACAATGTAATTTATTGCAAAAGTATGAATGAAATCATTTATATAAACTGAAGTCAACCAACAGCATTTCTATATCAGTATAAAAATAAATCTTCTAAAGAACTTAGTATCTTATTGCTATTTACACTCAAATCATAAAATAAGGCTTATATCAACTGATGAGTAGTACAATCATGTTAGTAAACAAATCTGCAATAAATTGAGAATAACCTTACCAATTCTTGTAAACAAACTAACTATACATCAATTGATAGAACTCTTCCTATAGAAAAGTTGAAATCAGCTCTGTATGTTCGACTAACATAAAATCTCCTCAGTCATATTTTTAAGTGTCCTAAACATACTTATTTTTCTTTTCAGTCTACAAGTAGAATCAACACACAACTTATTTAATCTCCCGCACACATACCACATAAAATATTTCTTTAGATTATCTTATGTACAAACAGACTAACTACGTTTCCTTTCACACTCCAACTCATACAATTCTTTCTTCCTTATTTTTCAGTTAGGTTCTTTGTTTGAAGTCGTTGGTGACATAATTCTCATGCTGTAGTTTAAATGAGCATCAAGACGATACATTACGGTTCATCGTAACATATTTATCTGTTGTAACAATATCGTAAATTTAATAACACTCAAGAACACTATATATGATATATAAGTAAAATGCCTTGCATGGTGATTACCTTCACATAAAACCTCATATAATTGTTATCTCTTGTAAGGAATTCCATTCTATAGAGATATAGAAATGTTCATCTATATTAAGGAGATATATATTTACCTGAAATATAGACAATTTGGTGTCTATATTGGCAATTTGGTGCCATTTTGGCATCTGTCTTCTAAACTCTTGCTACCAGAGATTCTGATACACCATTATTACCATTAATGTTGGACCATACCCCTTATTTCTGCTCTGCTTTTCTCATATGTCGTAAACAGTATTATAGAGTTTAACACAGTTTCCATAAATTAAGGAAAAATGAGAAAAATCGTGATAATTCACCAAAAAAATCGTGCAGTCTTCACCAAACTTGTTCATGTAACTAGTAATGCCAAGTGAGCATATTGTATGCAAATTAGTCTAGGTTGCATCAATTTGTGTAATTGGATAGTGGCATAAAAACGGGTGTTTTGGAGTGGATCGTTATTTTGTGCTGTAAATGTTGTGAATAAAGAAATTTGAAATAGCAATTTTGTAGGAATGACCTTGAGACATCATTTGCCAAATGAACTGCATGCTTGAAGCAGGCCAAAGTAAGTCGGACGTGGCACGAAGGCTGAATATCCCTTTGTGGTCTGGAATCAATTTCTTAGCACGGATTCCGTGTCTCGTAGGTTTAGTGAGGAAGGGCTAGAGTTACGACCGCTGTACAAGACTGATATCTGCGATTAACAGCATGAAGGAGCAGGATGTTTACTCCCTCTCAGCTACAATCCTCTCTTGCAGCAGCCACTGGTAGGGTTGTATCAGCTTTTTCTGTGCATAGAAGGCTTCATGAGGGACCCCATGTCACGTCACAGGAGAGAAGAGCGGTTGAATTGGGCACGCATGCATGTTAACTGGACAGAAGAGCAATTGAGATCTGTACTCTTCACAGATGAGTTCAAATATCGCTTGCAGAGTGATTCCGGACATTGTTTGATATGGAGAGAACGAGGTACCCACTATCATCCCAATAACATCCATCAAGGAGACATTAGTGGATTTGGTTTAAATGTTTTTAAGAATCGTGCTTTTAAGCTAATTGCTGAATCTTATGAGTTTTCTGATATCCACCATTTGAGATTATTAGTGGTTCTGTTTTCGATCGTTTCAAATTGTTCTTTTTTATCACATTATATATTAGAGAACCAATAAAAATTTTTTTCCGAGTTTTCCTTAATTTATGGAAACCAGTGTATTAAATTTATGCTACGAAAAAGTTTCATTTTAAAATTGTGGCCGAAATTTTTATTAAGAATCACAGTTTTGTAATGTTCGTTAGTGGATTTGGTTAAAATGTAATTAAAAGTATTTCTAATATGTCAGACTTCTTAAGAATCATTCTTTTAGGCTAATCACTAAATCTAATGAGTTTTCTGATATTAACCATTTGAAATTATTAGCGGTTCTGTTTTCGATCATTTCACATTAAATGTTCTTTTTTTATCACATACATTAGAGAAGCAATAAAAAAATCTTGATACATTAGAATTAAAAATAGTTTTAAAATTGAAAAGTCTGCTAAGATATTGACCGAAAGTGACGGGCGTAGTTCCCAGATGATGCAACTTCTGATAATAAATAAAATCAGTATCTTACATTAAAGGTTCATAAACATTATAACTCTGCAAGAGCAGAAAGTAGCTCAAATACCAAAAAGCAAAACTGATCAATAATTTACATACAGTAACACAAAATGAGTCATAAACTAAATTATGACTGCTATTTACAGTGATTGAACATGCATATATGATCACTACAGGTTCAAATAGATATAATTTTAAACTTTATGATGGTTTTTTTTCAGTGGAATTAACAGATAAATACACCGAAGAGCGTCTATGCAAACTGAAGCAACTGCAGGTAAATAATGGTGCATGTGAAGGTCATGAAACGGTATAAATAACACCTGATACTGAGTTCTGTTAATCAGTGTTATTCTAGTTCTTCAGATGGGAGAAGCAGCAGATTTAAGTGAGTTTGACAAAGGCCAAATTGTAATAGCCAGACGACTGGGACAGAGCATTTCTGAGACAGCAAGGCTTGTGGGGTGCTCACAGTCAGCCATGGTTAGTACCTTCAAAAAGTGGTCCGAGGAGGGAAAAATCATGAACCGTGGCAAGGTGTGGGCCAACCATGGCTCATCGATGCTACAGATGAACAAAGGCTATCCTGTATGGTATGAGCCAACAAGAAGGGATACTGCGGCACAACTTGCCTGTAATTTGAATGCTAGTGACAGGAGTAATGTATCACAACACACAATACATCGAACCCTGCTGAAAATGAGGCTGCATAGCCACAGGCCACTCCGAGTGCCCATGCTGACCTTGGTTCACTGTCAAAAGTGCCTACAATGGGAATGCAAGCATCAAAACTGGACCTTGAATGATTGGTAGAAGGTCGTCTGGTCCATCGAATCTCTTTTCCTGTTGCACCACGTGACGGCCGGGTATGAGTGTGTCATTTACCTGGGGAAGTGTTGACACCAGGATGCACCGTGGGACGAAAATGAGCTGGTGGAGGAAGTGTAATGCTTTGGGCAATGTTCTGCTGAGAAACCCTGGATCCAGTCATTCATGTGCAGGAAACTATGAATCTACAACCTACCTAAACATCATTGCAGACCAGGTATATCCTTTCGTGGCAACAGTATTCCCCTCTAGTAGTGCCTTCTTTCAGCAGGATAATATGGCATGCCACACAGCCCGGATTGTTCAAGAATGGTTCATGAAACATGAAGACTTCCAGTATTGCCCTTGCCTCCAAATTTCCCAGACATCAATTGAGCATCTGTTGTTTGTGTTGGAACAGCATATTGATCTGTGGCAGCTCAACTATGTAACTTACAAGAGTTAAAGGATCTGCTGATAATATGTTGGTACCAGATGCCACAAGACACCTTTAGAAATCTTGTAGCGTCCATGCCTTGCAGGGTAAGAGCTGTTTTGGCAGCATGTGGAGGACCAACATCATATTAGGCAGGTGGTCATAATGTTTTGGCTCTTTGGTGCATATATATATATCACATTTTAATGTGATTTTTGATATTTGAATAGAAATAGTTAAAACACTGCTGATTTCTATTCATAAAGCATTTTTTACAACCTTATGCTATGGGAATGATGTTTACCTCTCAGGTCACCAGAATTTGAAAGATGAAAGCAGTTAAGGATGCTCCAATACAAAAAATATGTCATGAAAATTTTCGTAAAAAAATTTTTCATGGAATCTACATAATAAGGAAAGAAGGTTCTGTGTGTGTACCGCAGCCATAATGTGGTCTCTTTCACAGAATTCACAAAATTTCACTGTAGTTTGGGTTGCAGTGCCAAATTTCAAGTCAAATGTTTGGGGGAGGGGTTTGCTAGAAGCAAAAATATTTACCATGTTATTCCTACAGGAAATGATCATCACTGCCAAATTTATTGTGGTCATTTACTATTTAAGTGTGAACATAAGAGGTAAAATAATAATTAAATCTGCTGCTATTGCCAGATTCCTCACATTTCCAAAAGCATTATTAAGGTGTCCCATTGCAGTTAAGGGCTTGATTTTCTAACCCAACATGGGGTCACGCAGGGGGGAACCCACTTACGAAATTTGGGACCTTTCAGTCAAGTATGTAGAGAATTTCAGAATGACAAAGTCTGTCGAAATAAAAATCTTGATAGTTTGGGACGAGCACACGCTGAGTTGACAATGATCTTTGCAACACCAGGAAATTCTACATTTTGAAACTGTGATAAAATGTTGGGGGGTGGGATACTCACAAAACTAACCTGTGGTGCAGTAAAAAGCTGAATATGCAGATTAAAGGTGAGACGCGAGCTATGACAATTTGTGTAGAAATTAAGTCACGGGCCAAGTAGGAACCTGATTTTTTAACCAACCACTGGGCACACTGGGGAAGCCATGCAGGAAATTTGGACTATGGAGTCAAGTATCAGAGGAGCCACAATGCAGCAAAATCTGCTGTAACAGATATTAAAATCTTGATAGGTAGTTAATAAGTCATAGACTATGAGAGAGAGCACTGATGTCAGACTCAAGTAAACTCCAGGAAAGTTCCTTCATGTTCAATCTGCACTAAAGTGTAGGGGGGGGGGGGGTAGTACTTACAGAACCTTTACTCTATAGTAAAGATAACAATATACAGATTGAAAGTGACACCCAGGTGCCTTTCAGCTAGTTTGAAATACGAATTATGTATAAAATAACAATCTTTGTATCTTACTTCAGAAAAAGGTTATTTTGTGAAAAATGCTTGCTTCAAAGTTGGGAGTTATTGGGGGGTACCAGTGCCACCATATTATACTAACTTCTCCTCATCATAACAACAAAACTCTCAGAGTTTCTTGTTATTTTGGGTGCACACTTACTTTTGTTATTTAATAAAATATAAATAAATAAAAAAATAAATACCCCCTCAAGCAGAATATAACACTTTGAAATATGGGTGTTCTTTTATAATGATCCTGTATATGTAGTGTCAATTTGATAAAACTATCTTATACCTTAAAATAAACCCAGCCATCAGAATAAGTTCAGTTTTAAAAACTTGGTAGTTTAAAGGTATAGAAATTCCTACATAATTTTATTAGTTAACACATTTACTCTGTACTTAAAATATGCTTACTTTTGTAGTAAATATATTTTGATCATCTTAATATGTTTGTATTTGCAAGCAGTGAACCTACTTTTTCCTCTGAACCTGGAATCAAATCTTCTACTTCGTATGTGTGGTTAATCTAATGTTTATCATACATTTGAAATGAATTTAAAGAAGCATTATTTAAATATTATGAAGTAAAGTGAACAGCATGCATTAAATTTTCTATTTCCAATTTGTGTTGCAATGATTGTATGGTGTTGTAAATTGTTGGGAGCGTAGCTAATAAGCTTTGCTTAATGATCTTACCTTTCCTGTCTGGATGTACATTTTTAATATTTACCCAGTTTGAACATGTGTTTTATGTATGTATATCAAGGTAGAATAAACTATTTTCCCGTAAGTTTTTAATTTCAGTAGTTGCACTGTTTTCCAGGAATGAAACCAAATGTAAATAGTAAGGAGCTGAATTTATTTTTGAGGTTTTATGATAAAAGACAGAATATTACTTTTGTTAACAGAAATTGTTTTACATAAATATTTAATATGAGAAGTATTTATACATAAACATTTTAAATAAAATTTAAATACTTAACTTGCAGTTTTTAACCATATACCATTTCTTCGTGAGCATGCAGCTAAAGCTGATTTTATAATAACTTCCTGGAGAGAATACAAAATGGCTGTTCCAACATATGGTGCTATTTTATTGGACAAAGAACTAGAAAATGTAAGTGCAACTTAACTATTTTTAAATTCCTACATCTTGAGTAATACAGGATACTAAATGCTGAAAATAAGTATGTCATGATATAAAAAGAACACCTTTTCCAGCTATAATGAAGAATACAATTTCCTTCTTAGTCAGATTTCAAGCTATTTTATACTCCTTTTGCAAAGTAAAAAATTACATCTTTATTATTCAAAAGTTTTTATACATAAATTTATTGTGTTGAGTATTTTTGTTGGTGTTTGAAGTTCGAGATGAATCAGATATAGATATTAATTGACGTATTAAGTTCTAATTAATATTCTGTTGACTTTTCCAGATAATTTTTTTCAAACTCTTTTATGCTTTTACAAATAAGAACATTGCCCTTTCATGTACTGTACAAGTCATTAATATGTGACCTGTGGTAAATTTATATCTTTTATTTATGCTCTACATATTACAAACATTCAAAATACTACAAAATCAAAATACTCAAGCAGCCATGGTGTACATTTGGTTGTACATGTTCCATGCACACCATGTGTACAATCCATGGTGTACACATGGTGTACATGGTGTACAGTTGCTGCATTTGGCCACTGTTGACTACTTCTAATAAGGTCCTATTTGACATTGTCTCCCCACTGCATCCTAGGTTCGATCCCTTTTTCTGAGTCCTTTAGGTACACTATTCATAACACTGATTGCTAATCTGTAGTTAACCCTACCAGGGTGCAATATGAGAAACTGATTTACATCCAGAGGTCCAGCTATTTTGTTTTTCACTATGATCAGACAAAAAAAACTATAGAACTTTTCTTTGCCAAATAACTCTTTCAAGGAATTATGGCATGTTATATGCCAAATTAATCAGCAAAAATTACAGTAGAGGTACACAGTGCAGTAATTAAAATAAAGTAATTTAATTCTGAACTTTGGGGAGGGGTGATAGGCCCTTTTGGTATTGGTAGCTGCAGTGGGCAACGTCTCCTACAAATTAAGTAAACTCAATGGTTTCAAAATAACTAACACATTACAAACACTGCGACATACATAAATACACATAGGTTTCACCCGATGGGCTGCATAAGAATATGATTGATTATATATTAACAGCAAATGGGCTAGTTCTGTTAGAAATATCAGGGCATATAGGGGAGCTGAAATTGGATCTGACCATTACTTGTTAAAAGTGTCTTGCAACTTAAACCTAAAAAGTGTTGTGCTAAATTTAAAAAAATTACCTTTAATTCTGAAGCTCTGAAAGACCCAGTTATAGCTAAAGCTTACCATGATAGGTTAGTCATTATGACAGTCATGGTTTGCTTAGTACTGAAGTTGAGGAAGAATGGGGCTGTTTTAAAAAGGCTTTTTTGAAAACTCTTTTTTCCTAAAAGAGCACTGTTATATATATATATAATTTTATTATATTATATATATAACAGTGCTCTTTTAGGAAAAAAGGAGCAGAGGAGGCAGAATTATCTGAGTGATAAGACACTAGAGCTTATTTCATAAAGAAAGAACTGCAGGAATGTCCTTAATCAATACCGTACTAGTCCTAATAGAAAGGATTATAGAGAGCTTAATAAACGTGTAAAGGATCAGTTAGCTACTGATAAGAATCTTTGGCTTGATGGCTTGGCTTGACAAAGCTGAGGAAGCAGTTAGGCAGCACAACAGCAGAGAGCTGTACCAGATAGTTAATGTTTTATGTGGTAGAAAACGGACAGGCATACAAGGATTGCAGGATAAACAAGGTAAGGTTATAGAAGGGGAGGATTCTGTCATGGCTAGGTGGGCTGAGAATTTCAGTGATGTTCTAAACAATGTAGTTAGTTCTACTCCCATTGTTTGCAATGATGATAGATGCATTGGTGGCTTTAATGTTGGCCCTATAACACAATCTGAAGTTATTTTAGCTGTTTCTAAACTTAAACTTCATAAATCTCCAGGGGTATATGAAATTACTACCGAAATGCTTAGAGCTGGGAATGTTTCGGTTACCACTTGGATGACTGAAATTCTGAATATCTTTTATGATAAAAGCATGGTTCCTAAGGATTTTACCAGAGCTATTGTTATCCCTATTTTCAAAAAAGGTGATCGCAGTTCTTGTGATCAGGGGTATCAGCCTACTCTCTGTTCCAGGTAAAGTTCTTTCCATGATTGTGCTTAATAGAATTAAGAATCTGGTTGACAGGCAATTGCGTGATGAGCAATGTGGATTCAGAAGTGGTAGGGGATGTGTAGATCAGATATTTTCACTTAGGCAGATTCTTGAGAAATGTTTAGAGTTTCAGAAACCTTTGGTTGCTATCTTTGTTGATTTCAAAAAGGCTTTTGACTCTGTTGATTGTCATAATTTGTGGTTGATTGTGAGATCATAAGGTATACCAGACAAGTTAGTTAACATAATGAAAGCTCTCTATAATAACACTGAGTCGTGTGTGAGAGTTGGTAAGGCTCGTAGCAAATGGTTTAGCATTACTTCTGGTGTTCGACAAGGGTGCATATTGTCTCCTTTTCCCTTTAGTTTGGTTATTGAAAATGTTATGCAAAATTCACTGCAAGGGAAAGATTTTGGCCTTAAATGGGCTGGAGATACGAAAATTTCTGATTTAGATTATGCTGATAATTAGCCCTTTTGGCAAATGATGTTGATGAGATGAACTCTTTCATTCGAGCTGATGATGAGACTGGTAGTAGAGTAGGTTTGGTTATAAACAGAGAGAAAACTAAAGTGATGAAAATTGGTCAGGCAGGCTGTGATTCAGTTAATCTGAATGGTTGCAGTCTTGAGCAGGTGTCACAGTTTAATTATCTTGGGAGCTATGTAACAGATAATGGTGATGTGCGGCATGAGATTAACAGATGAATAGGGATTGCTGCCGGGACTTTTAAGAATATATGGAGAGTGTGGAGAAGTAGGCGTATACACCTAAAGACTAAAATTAGACTGTATAATAGTTTGGTTCTTTCTAGGGTTAGTTATGATAGTGAAACTTGGACACTTTGTAAACAAGATAACAGGAAACTAGATGCTTTTGATTCCAGATGCTTAGGTAGTATCTTGGGCATTAGGTGGTTTAACTTTGTAACTAATGATGAGGTTAAGCAAAGGAGTTTGCAACCTCCTTTAAGCAGCATATTGTGCAGAGAGAGACTCTGTTGGTTGCCCGTATGAATAATTATAGATTGGTGAATAGGGTTATGAACAGTGTGCCTAAAGGCCTCAGAAAGAGGGGGAGACTTACGATGCGGTGGGCAGACAATGTCAAACAGGACCTTATTAGAATTGGTGTGCAGTGGCCAGATGCACTAGATGTAGCTGAGAACTGAAGATGACGGTGATGATGAATTTAATTCTCTATGACACTGTTAAATGATTTTTAAGCACTTCAACACATGGACTATGCTATCAAGTATCAATAATTATTAAAGAGAGATTTACATACCAATGCCGTAGAGGATGGGAAGTAACAGGAGCATTCTTGGAATGCTTTTGGTGAGAAATTTAAAATTCAATGTTCTTGCTGGCAAGTGATGTCTCAGTGGATTTTATAATAATGATGACGGCTGCCAATGGTCTACCCACATTGGTGAATGAAATAATTATTTATACTTTTTGATAGCATAGAGTGCTTAAAAAGTTTTAGATCCATGACGCACATTTCGTGCTGTTTATTTCGGCGCAGGAGACTTAATGCAGGAGAGGCAGTTGGTTGGTGAGCACAGGGGAGGGACGCGGTGCCGTAAATTGACGTGTCAAGTGGTTCAGCTCTGAGGATCGGAGTGTCGGCAGAAGTGTGGGTGGCGGTAATGCGATCTGCAAGTAACAGAGGTTGGGAGAGGGTGTGGGATTATGGGAAATCGCCAAGATCTGTGTATGTTGAGTGAAGCATCATTACTTGTGGGTAGTAATTCGTATTTATAATGCGTGGGGTACTTTTAGTGAATTAATAAATTTCGTAAACTGAAAGTTGGGGTTAAGATAATTATGTTATCGAGGGTCTGAATAATGGTTTGCGTATTGGTATTACTATTGGGAGTTTTTATGTGGGGGGGGGGGGAGTACATTAATCGCCGATTTAGGAGGTATTATGGAGGTGTTCTAAAGGTTTAGGTGGGTGTGTATTATTGCAGGTGGCAAATGGGGATCGGTGATGAGAGAGGAGAGTGTTTAGGGGGGCATGGAATTTCTGAGGTGTATGTTATATCCCCTAAGTATCGGACGCTATGCTGGGGGGAGGGGGACAATATCTGTGTTGCAGAGTTTGGTCAGTTTTACGTTGATGAGGATATTTTCTATGATGGCTAGTTGGAATTTGGTAGGTGGGGATACTATAATTTTAGCGGAGTGAAAATTAGTGGGCAGATTGTTTTTGGTGATTGCTTGAGATAGTTTTTTTTTTCCTAGTTTATTTAAGATGTCGTATTTATGCTCTTTAAGGTGGGCATTAAATGGGCTTGAAGTTTTACCTATGTATTTGTCTTTGGGGAAGATTTTACTGTGGGGTCATTGAGTTGGGTGTAGAAAACTCCTCCAGAGCTGGGTATATGGTCACGATCGTTTCGAATGAGTTTGGATATAGTGTGAGACATTTTAATTGGGACTTTATAATGGAAAGGTTTTTGGTTATTTTTAACAGAACCTTTCCATTAAAAAGTTAAATTATTAATGAATAAATAAAAAATAAAATTTATAATTTATTCTGAGCAAGAAGATTCTTTTAATTGTGTACTGAGAGAAAACTTGACTTGAAACAAGAAAATCAATTTTTTTGTTATTCATAAATGCATAGCCATTCTCTTTATGTGCATTGTAATCATTTCTATTAGTTTTTTAAATATATTATTTGTGTTGCCAGATGCTTTTTTGTGACTCTGAAAAAGTCATCCTATTAAAATAAAAGTAGTAGTTTTTTTTATTAAATATTTCACTTTCAGAAAATCCAGAATTAAATGCTGATTAATTTAAAAGTAAAGTAATTTAATTCTTTAAGACACCGTTAAATGTTTTTAAACACTTCAACACATGGACTATGCTATCAAGTATCAATAATTATTAAAGAGAGATTTACATACCAATGCCGTAGAGGATGGGAAGTAATGGGAGCTTCTTGGAATGATTTTGGTGAGAAATTTAAAATTCAGTTCAAATTCAAATTAAAAAAAACTTAAAATTCTCTGTCTTTGAGCAATAAAATTTTAAAGTTTATCCTCCAAACTATTTACATGTTAAAAGTTTTTAGGAGAAAACTTGAGCATTCCACGGTTTCCACCCAACAACAATAGAAAAGCTAATTAATAAATATAGAAACGAAAACAGAAGAGATTCAGCTCTCCTTCCAATCACCGACCCTGAACGTGCAACTTTTGCCAGACCTATTTCTTATATTCCTGTCCTATGCGAATCAGTTTGCAAATTACTCGGAGCCCAAAATATCAAAATTATTTTCAGCCCAGCTCCATATCTGAAGAAAATTATCAAAAGGAACAGAGACAAATTTAGCCTACTTCAAAAATCGGGCATGTACCGATTTCCCCTACATTTGCCGGATAATTCCGTTGTCTACTACATTGAAAAAACCATACGTTCTTTACAAGAGAAGTTCACAGAGCATCAAACAGATGTTGGCCAAAACAAGCTAACGATGGCCACTGCTGAGCTAGCATACAACACGCAGCAACAATAGACTGAGAGCATGCCACACTGTTTCGTGAGGCTATTGAAATAATGATATCGCCTGCCCCCACCTGCAACCAAGACACTGGAATTGCCCTTCACGACGTGGAAAGAAGCTCTCGAACAACCTTAACTTCAACACATAGTGTCACTTCACTGAAGATGGAGCTCTGTCCTTGCTATGAAAAGCTCCTGAGTTTTCTCCTAAAAACTTTTAAGATGCAAATAGTTTGAAGGATAAACTTTAAAATTTTATTGCTCAGCAACAGAAAAATTTAAGTTATTTTTAATGATTTCTCCCGTTTTGTAATTTCTTTCTCAGTACCATACTTTGAGAAAAGTCTAGGCTTTTAGCCAATTGTGCTGAGTCAGATAAGTCAAATTTATAACATTTTTAAACAATAACCAATCAACAGAAATGGGTCATATTATATATCAAATTAAACAGTATTAAATTGCAAATTTTATGAAAATGAATAATATAAGCAAATTTCCAAGCATGTTGATTTTAATAAGCCTTTTTCAATATGATATGGTTAAAAAAAAAGGTTGCACTGTACAATTAACCCTTCCAGTGTTCACATGTCTGTATACGTTTGGAGAATTTGAAATGAGAGGCCAAGGACACATATATATATCCTGGTACCCCGTCAAAATAGCCCAAGACTAAATAGCCCCGAAAAAAAAAAAAGCCCCGACAAAATAGCCTATTCTAAAATAGCCCAAGACTAAATAGCCCTGACAAAATAGCCTATTCTAAAATAGCCCAAGACTAAATAGCCCCGAAGAAATAGCTTAGCCTATTTAAAATCCAAAGTAAAAATCCAACTTGCGCGTCGGAAAACGCGTGTAATGTCTTCCTATACTTTGGTAAAATGAAGGTAACTTTGCAACAAGTTGCGTTGAGTGCATCTATAATTAGAAATATTATAGTAACAAATGAGTCACGTGACAGGCACATGGCTCACCGGTAGGCGGAGCCATGTGATTTTGTTTTAGTATTAAAACCAATGCTTCTAGTTTAGCTTCTAGTTTTAGTTTTTTGTTCGCACGTGGCACACGTGTGTCTTGCGGGAGTCGTTGCAAGAGATCTCTAACGGAAATAAGTAAGTTATTTTAATATCTATTTTACCGGATGCGTTTATTTATTGATATAATATAGAACTATTTAATAGATATTAACTGATAATCCGTTATTATTTGTGTTTTGCAAGAAAAATGGAGAAAATCTCGTCGCAAAAAGGAAAAGATCTGCTGCTGAAAGATGGTCATCGATATCGCAAGGCTAGGGAAAACCGGGATCAAAGTACATCGTGGAGGTGTGTAGTTCCGACTTGTAAAGGGCGTCTAAGAACATTGGGTGCTGACTTCCGGGTCGTGACGGAACACAACCATGTGCCAAATCCAGCTAAAAATCAGGCATTGAAATGCGTTTCTGAAATGAAACATAGAGCACAGAGTGCTGTGGAGAAGCCTAGGCAAATATATCAAGCCTGCACAAGTGGAATATCTTTGGAAGCATCGATTCAGCTTCCAAATTATATTGCCTCCCAGAGATCAATAGAACGTATACGAAAAAAAACGAATCTTCCATATCCAAATCCTGCAAGTGTTGCCAATATTGCAATTCCAGTTCATCTTCAAAGTACCACAAGAAACGAAAATTTTATTCTGTGGGATTCTGGAGAAAACGATCCTGATCGAATTCTAATGTTCGGCACTGAGGAAAATTTGAGAATATTGCAACAGAATCATCATTGGTTTGTTGATGGCACGTTTAAAGTATCACCTGAACTGTTTTTTCAATTATTCACGATACACGGACTAATAGAAAAGTGTTGTATTCCACTGATATATGTATTGTTAAGAAATAAAAGTGAAGCAATATATGTTTGCGTATTTCAGAAACTATTACAGTTGAAGGAAACTTTAAATCCAACAAGTGTGTTAAGTGATTACGAGAAAGCGGTTCAAAACGCCGTGCAACAAGTTTTTAATAACACAGAAGTTGTTGGCTGTTTGTTTCATTTGGGACAGTGCTTATGGCGAAAAGTGCAAGAACTGAATTTAGTGGAACTTTATGTAAATAATGAAAATGTGCGTGCTTATATAAAAATGTTGTTTGCGTTGAGTTTTGTACCGGTACATGATGTTATAGGAGTATTTGAAGAATTAATTGAAAAATGCCCAAACGAACTAGACCCCATTATCGATTACTGGGGGAAGATACATATATAGGACGAATAAGACGCAATCGCCGAGCACAACCATGATTTGCAATACATATATGGAATGTTCATGAGCGCGTTGTCAATGGTCTTCCGAGGACAAATAATTCGGTAGAAGGATGGCATAGGGCATTCCAGCAAACTGTAGTTTGCCATCATCCATCCGTCTACAAATTCATCGACCATTTCCGAAAAGAGCAGGATATGGTAGAAATCCGATTAACCCGTCTTGCTGCAGGTATTCGCAACCTAGATGCTAGCAAAACTAAATATGTGCAACTGAATCGACGCCTGGAAGCATTAGTGGAAAATTTTGCAACTATGGAACATATGGACTTTCTTCGTGGCATTTTACATAACCTTGAAATGTAATTTTTGTAAAGAATGTGGCAAGGAACACAAACCTTAAAGACTTGTAAAGAATTACCAAACCATATTTAGAATTTTTATTTATATGTCTGTATACAATTTTTAAAATGCGAAATTTAGAATTTAAATAGGCTAAGCTATTTCTCCGGGGCTATTTTAGAACAGGCTGTTTTGTCTTGAGCTATTTCGACGGGTCACGATATATCCTTTTTCAGTACAACAACAACAAGAACAAAAAAAAAAAACGATTTTTTAAAAATAAAAATTGCCAATGTAATTTTTATATATTTTTATCTTATAAAAATATAAAATTCAGGCTTGAAAAATAATATTTTGTTTTCGAATTTGATGCATATTTTATTAAAAAATAGAAAATAAATACCCCCTCAAGCAGCTGCTTGCCACAGAGGTCTCACAGGAGCCTGTCAGTTTATATGCCATAGTAGGTCTGAGAGGATGGCAGGACCTCAGCAGAAAAACGACACATACATCCATGCCTTACCCGGGTCTCGAACCCAGGTCCCTTAGATCAGTAGCCAAACACCCTAACCACTTGGCCAAATGCGAATGATGATTTGCTTGTTAATGTTCCTGTTTGCTGAAGCAACCTTCTCATTTAAGCTCACAAGTTTGATTTGAACTATTTTCAACAAAAATTTCCTTAAATTTTCGAAAATCTTCTAAAAATTAACAAAAGAACTGCTATTTTTGGCCTTTCTTTGTCTAGCCTAAAAAACAGGTTTCCATCCAGAGACCAAGCTATTTTCTCCCTATGTTCAGCCAAAAAAACTTTTAACTTTAGAACTTTTTTGGCAAAAAACTAATGAAAGGAATTATGGCACGTTATATGCCAAATTAATCAGCATTTCTGGAATTTCTGAAAATAAAGTGTTTAATGAAAAAAACTTTTATTTGAAAAGGACTTTTTTAGAATCATGTAGTAAAAAAAAGCAACTGGCAACACAAAACTTTGTTTAAAAAAACTAATAGACAGAAATAATTACAATGCACATGAAAAGAATGATTATATATTTCTGAATAACAAAAATTGTTCTTTTGGTTTTAAGTAAATATTCCTCTCATTTTGTAATTTTTTTTCTTAATACCATACTGTGAGAAAATTCCAGGCTTTTAGCCAATTGTGCTTAGTCAAATAAGTCAACTTTAGAATTAAAAAAAAATCAATGGAAATAGGTCATGTTATGTTTAAAAAAAAAAATCCATAGTGAATGCGCAGTTAAGATAGACATCAAACATTAATTAATAGATTCTGAAAAAAGAAAAAAAAACATCGCCCACACGGCGGGAATCGAACCCGCATCTCTCCAGATTCATGCCAGTGCGCGCTACCATTGTACCATGCATTGGACAATGAAATTTTTCAGAATAAGACCTTATAAATCTTCTTCACTGAGATGTGGCTGAGACAGCGCCATTTTACTCAAGGAGATGCAACTTTTTCAGTCGTTGCTATTGATTATCAGATGTTTATGAGAAGGTCGTTAATGCTAAAGCGTTAATATATAATTAAAAATCAATCCATAGTTGAATGCACAGTATTCCCTGTTAAGATAGACATCAAACATTAATTAATAGATTCTTTTAATTAATAAATAATGAAATAAGCTCGATGTATTCCATATCCACTAATAAATCAGCACTTTAGTGTCAATTTAAATTTTAGAGAAAAAATTGTCTTGAGCCGGGTGGCATACGAACCCACGACCTCCTGATAACCTGTCAGGTGCTCTGGACCACTGAGCTACCGACCTCCAATCAAGATATCTAACGCTATGAACATTCCTTTTATGTTTCGTATAGTTGTTATTCAGGCAATTTTTTTTAGCCACAAGCGGCTTTCTATTTGTCAATATATGGAAGCATGCAATTAGAAGTATGCAGATAATAAATAATGAAATAAGCTTGACGTATTCCATATCCACTAATAATTAGCACTTTAGCACAATTTAAATTTTAGAGGAAAAATTGTCTTGAGCCGGGTGGGATACGAACCCACAACCTCCTGATAACATGTCAGGTGCTCTGGACCACAGCTCCTTAAACACATTTAATTCTTCACGAATAAATACTGTACATTAAATTCTTTCATGCATAACTATGCCGCTTTAAACCAGTAGAGTGCATTGTGTATTACATAAGAAATATACCTTAACTTCGTGATTGCGACAATTACTTGTCTATCGCCCCTTCGGGTTAAGACATCATTTAAACTATCACATAATTCAGAAGGCAATATACATTCTTAACAAGATATTAAACAAATAATACTATTAACTAAGGAAAACCTTTAACCTATCTTAAAGCGTCTTAGTCTAGTATATGACAAAGGATTTACTTACCACAGTCTTGTAACAGGCTGGTAAAACTGCACCAGATGTTGTTGACAAGTTAGTTCAAGAGAAGCCGTCATGGTTCCTAACTTGTGCGACCAGTCATTATGCTGCGATCTAAAACAGCATCGATGAGTATGCATGCACCAGATTTCCACTTACTTCTTGACAGTAGATTATCTTTTACAGACTTGGATTGGCATTGTTGGATCGCCTTTTTATATCAGGCACCTTATTTCGCCATTACAGTCTTCAATTACTATGTCCGCCGGAGTCTTGATGTTTAAATTTTACTTTAAGCTGTCCCATGGCCGAGTGGTTATCATGCTTGGCTACTGATCTAAGGGACCTGGGTTCGAGCCCCGGGTAAGGCATGGATGTACGTGTCGTTTTTCTGTTGAGGTCCTGCCATCCTCTCAGACCTTCTACTCTGGCATATAAACTGACAGGCTCCTGTGAGACCTCTGTGGCAAGCAGCTGCTTGAGGGGGTATATTCTACTTAGAACTTAACAGTGGATAAACTGCAAAATGTTGCACATAATGGTAGAATCCTTTCCTTACTCAATGCTCTGCACTGGAAACGTGGCACCCTCCAACATGAAATGTCTTACAACTTCCAAAGTCGGCCATTAAAACATTTAAAAATACTTTAAAACTTTTGGCCATATTCAACTCAACCATTAAGAGTCATGCTTTACTCCCCGATGTCATTCAGAACCGGTGGCTCAGTGGTCCAGAGCACCTGACATGTTATCAGGAGGTCGTGGGTTCGTATCCCACCCGGCTCAAGACAATTTTTCCTCTAAAATTTGAATCGACGCTAAAGTGCTGTTTATTAGTGGATATGGAATATGTTGAGCTTATTTAATTATTTATTATCTGCATACTTGTAATTGCATGCTTACATCTATTGGCAAATAGGAAGCCGCTTGTGGCTAAATTGCCTGAATAGTGCCTATGTGAAACATAAAAGCAATGTTCATAGCGCTAATTAGAGGAAATCTTGATTGGCGGCCGGTACCTCAGTGGTCCAGAGCACCTGACATGTTATCAGGAGGTTGTGAGTTCTTATCCCACCCGGCTCAAGACAATTTTTCCTCTAAAATTTAAATCGACGCTAAAGTGCTGATTTATTAGTGGATATGGAATATGTCGAGCTTATTTCATTATTTATTATCTGCATACTTGTAATCGCATGCTTCCATCTATTGGCAAATAGGAAGCCGCTTGTGGCTAAATTGCCTGAATAAGCGCATATATGAAACGTAAAAGGAATGTTCATAGCGCTAATTAGAGGAGATCTGGATTGGCGGTCGGTACCTCGGTCCAGAGCACCTGACATGTTATCAGGAGGTCGTGGGTTCATATCCCACCCGGCTCAAGACAATTTTTCCTCTGAAATTTAAATCAATGCTAAAGTGTTGATCTATTGGTGCATCTTTTAATTAATTCAGAATCTATTAATGTTTGATGTCTATCTTAACAGGGAATACTGTGCATTCACTATGCATTGATTTTTAATTATATATTAATGCGTTAGCATTAGTGACCTTCTCATAAACATCTGATAATCAATAGCAACGACTGAAAAAGTTGCATCTCCTTGAGTATAGATGGCGCTGTCTCAGCCATGTCTCGGTGAAGAAGATTTAGGTCTTATTCTGAAAAATTTCATTATCCAACGCATGGTACAATGGTAGCACGCTCTGTCATGAATCTGGTGAGATACGGGTTCTATTCCCACCGTGTTGGTGATGAATTTTTTTCTTCTTCAGAATCTATTAATTAATGTTTCATGTTATGTACGAAATTAAACAATTTCATTACGAATTTTATGAAAATAAATAATATTGATGCAATTTAAAATGGATGAGCACTGAGCTTGAGTTCAAATAAAAACTGGTCAATGAAAATTACAATACAAAGCAATTTATTAAAAAGTATGGATAAAATCATTTATAAACAAACTAAGTCAACAAGCATGAAATTATAATACAAAGATAAGCTCTCAGAAGAATCTATTACATTCCTGAATAACCAAATAACTATACACAAAACTGTGACTAAGTATACTAATTTTTCAGAACTAATTCTTTTCATACATTGATCACCTTGCACAAGACAATATTTTCCTTTTTATACACCAGTTTACCAATATAATCCATAGCAATAAAGTAGTCAACCTTCGGCACATACACAAAATAAAAACATTTCTTCGTTAAATTATCATGCACAGACTTTTAATTATGCCTCCTTTTGGATCTTACAACTTCAAGAACACATTTCTGTCGTTATTATATTTCAGATTGGTTCTATGTTATAATTCTTTGGTTAATTAATTCTCATGCAGAAGCACACACGAGTGTTCGTGATATGCCCATCACAAACTCATTGCAGCATGTTCATCTGTCGTAACACTGACCCCTCCTTAGATCTAGTTCTTCCCAAACAATTCTGGATTCTGAAGCTTCTTTAGTTCTTCGATGAAACGGGGCCAAATGATCCACGTAAACCACCTTGCTTTGTAGTTGGGCGTTGACGAATGAGATACACCACGTCGTTAATCCTGTTAACTACTGTATACAAACCTTCCTAAGGTTTCTGAAGTTTTGGAGAAAGTCTCTTCTTTCTATGTGGATTGTACAGCCAGATAAGATCTCCTTGATTGAAAACAGTTCCATTTGCTTTAGTGTTGTATCTCGTTTTGATTTTCTCGCTTGCTAAGTTGATGTTATGTCTGATGGAGTGATGGATTTCTTCTAGTCATTGTTGCAATCCTTGTACATATTATGGAGTGGATACAGGCATTGTTTGGGCCGACCATATAAAAGGTCTAGGGAAGACATAACTCTCTTCCAAAGAGCATCATGGAAGATGTCTGTCCAGTTGTCTCATGCACTGCTGTTCTGTATGCAAACAAAAGGAGTGGTATATTACGATCCCAGTCATGTTGATGGTCGTCAACAAACAATGCTAGATGTTGTGCAATTGTCCTATTAAATCTCAACCATACTATCTGACTGAGGGTGTAAGGGAGTTGTTCTGGTTTTCTGAATGCCTAATAGTTGGCAGATGCCTTTAAACACATTGGATTCAAAATTGCATCCTTGGTCAGAGGGAAGTTGCAAAGGTACTCCATATCTACTAATCAAGTTATTTACTATCATCTATGCAATTGTTGTTGCTTCCTGGTCTTGGATGGGATAGACCTCAGGCCATTTCGTGAACTAATCCATTACCACTAATAAATAGCGATTTCCATCATCACTCCTATGAAACGGACCCATTACATCAATGGCTATTCTCTCAAAAGGGGCACCAATGTTATATGTCTGCAGCTTACCCCGACTCCTAGTCTTAGGGCCTTTCTTTGCTGCACAGGCCTCATATTTCCTACACCATCTTTCAATGTCTGCCCTACTTTTCAGCCAATAAAATCATTTCCTGGCTTCAGCTAATGTTTTATTAACACTGAAGTGTCCTCCAGTGGCACTATCATGCACATCTTTTATCATTAGTTCCACTCAGGAGCGAGGAAGGATTATCTGCCAACAGATCATCCGCCTAGTGGGATTCTCCCATCTTCTGTATAATACACTGTCTTTCACTTCTAAGGAGTCCCACTGTGCCCAGTAACTTTTGGTAGTTGGACTTACCTCGAGATTTGCTTCCAATTAGGTCTTACATCAGTTTTTTTAATAAATCCATTATTTCATCATCTAGTTGGGCCTTTCTAATTTCTATTGGACTCCAGATGTTAGGAGTATCACTGTTTTCTTGTATCGATGTTATTTGTCTTATGGGCATTACCTCTTTAATAGCAAATTTTAATTCTGCATTATAGCAATGCTTACAGTTGTCAATACATGGATGTCTGGAAAGGGCATCTGCATTTGCATGCATTTTACCACTTTGATGCTCGATGGAGAAATTGTATTCTTGCAACTGCTGTATCCATCTAGCAATTTGTCCTTCAGGGTTTTTAAAGTTTAGTAACCACCTGAAGTGCAGCATGATCAGTGCGTGTAAGAAATTTCTGGCCATAGAGATAATGATGAAGATGTTCTATTGCCTTTACTATTGCTAACAGTTCTTTTCATGTGACACAATAATTTCGTTCTGGTTTGGATAGAGTTTTGTTAAAGTATGCAATAACTTTTTCTTGTCTGTCTTGTTGTTGTAAAGTACAGCACCAACAGTTGTGTTACTTGTATCAGTATCTGTTATGAACTGTTTTCCAGTTTGTGGATATGCTCACACTGGTGCTGTGGAAAGATCTTGCTTCAACTGTTGAAAGGCTATGTCACATTTGGTGGTCCACATGAACCGCTGGCCCGCCTCTGTCAGATGATGTAATGGCCTTGAGATGTTGGAGAAACCCTTGACAAATCTTCTATAGTAGGTGCAAAGTTCAATAAAGCTACGAAGTTGATGAACATCTTGTGGTGGAGGCCAGTCTCTTACAGCTTCTATCTTACTAGGATCAGTCTTAATCCCTGATGTAGTGATGACATGAAAAAGGTAATGAACTTCTTGCTGGAACAGTGTACACTTAGGGCAGCCAAGCTAAAATTAGGACCGACTAAGTTTTTCAAATATTTGACGAAGATTTCTCAAATGTTTTTCAAAAGTCTTTCCTGTAAACCAGGCAGACCACCCAAAACAAACCTTTGAGCACTGACTCCATTAGTCATTCAGACGTTGCAGGTGCATTGCAAAGTCCAAATGGCATCACTTTAAACTGCCAAAGTCCATTTTCTGTAGTGAAAGCTGTTTTCTCACGGTCTTCAGGATGTATACCAACTTGCTAATAACTGCTTTTCAAGTGTAATGTTGAGAAACATTCTGATCCAGATAGAGTGTCTAGTGTATCATCAATCCTGGGTAAAGGAAAGCAGTCATTCTTTGTTATATCATTTAATCTGAGGTAATCTACACAAAATCTGATAGATCCATCCTTTTTCTGGACAAGAACCAATGGTGATGTCCAGGGACTCGAGGTTTCTATAATGTCTTGAGCTTCCATGGCCCTTATGAGTTGTTCTGTCTCCTCCCATTTTGCCAATGGAAGCCTTGCTGGTAGATGGACTGGAGGAGAATCACCAGTGTTGATGTTATGTCAGGTTAGTATGGCCATAATCATTTGATGTAGCAGAAAATATAACTGGAAACCTCAATAGGTTCTCAGCCTTAGCAGCTTGGTCTTCAGTTAATATTCTTCTTGTTTCTCTCCATAAGTCAGTAAGATGAGATGGGATGTCTGTATGGTGCTGGTTTGAGTCAGTAACTTCTATTGTGTTTATACTTATTACCCAAGTAATAAGTTCACATATTGATAATTCTTCACCCCTTTTCAATATTCTATTGAATTTGTTACAGTTCATCACTCTGATAGGAATCTGTTCTTTATCTATACTGACTAAAGTCCTTGCAACTAGGATACCATGAACCAAAGCTCCTTTACCAGGGGCATCAGTGACTGCCAATCAGAAGGCCTCAGAAGTCTGCCCGATGTCCACGGACTATGATTTCACTTTGTGTTGGGATCTCTGTGTCTTCCAACACTAATATTGGGGCCACACTTAATAAAGAATCAGATGTTCGGCTAAGCAGAGGGATCTGTTGTGTCTTATTGATGAGTAGGCTGTCACTGGGTCTAATGTTGAATCCATGTTTCTTTAGGAAATCAAGGCCTAATATGCATTCATCTTAAATGTCAGCGGTGTAAACAGGATGGTACCAGACAGCTACCAACTCTGATGTTGAGGTCTATCTTTCCATGGACTTTAGCACGATCTCCAGTGGCTGTTTGTAGGGTTATATTAGACTGTGTAGCATTCCAGTTTGGATGAGGTTTTATCTGCTTTATTATGTCTGTTCTGAGCAAAGTTATATTTACACCAGTGTCTGTCATTATATGGCAAGGCATCATGGTTCCATCAGCTACAAATCCGTTATCTTCACCATGCGGTGCTGAAACATAGGTGACTTCCCCTGGGGCCAACAAATCAACAGCCAGCCTTTGCCCTTCAGGTTGCTTATGTTGGTTCTGTTGTCTGTTAGATGTGCTTGAATAATTGAATCATCCTTTTTGATAATCAAGTATCCACCACCTTTTGCAGTTGGCTCGAATGTGTCCAGTCTTGCCACAATTCCAATACTATGTAGAAATCCTTGGAGAGGAACCAAAATGGATAATATTGTTTTGGTTAGTTTTTTCATTTCACTATCCTTTTTTATAGTTTCTTCTGCATTCACAAATCTCACTGTGTGTTTGTTTGCTCAGGAGGAAAGCCTGGAGCACTCATACTTCATAGCATGTACCACAGCTGACTTTAAGGATTCACCTTCCAACATCCTCAGAGATAGTTGTCTCGGTGTCAGCAATAGCATCAATAATTGTAATTGAGCTAAGTTATCTTGAATTTCTGGTGGACAGTTACTATAAGCCAATCTAGCTAGATGCTTAATATCACTAGCAAGTTCTTGCATATTTTCACCACTCTTCTGCATATGATGTTTAAATTGAGTCATGTAGTAGTGTTTTAAATAATTATCACCAAACCTGAGTTCTAATGTGGAAACCAGACTTTTTGATAATCAAGTTGTTTTTCTTCTGGAATAGACTGTAAAACTTCTACAGCAGAATTTCTGAATGAAGCTGCAAGAAAACTGGCCTGGAATTCATTCCACTCATTAACTCTAGTGATGACTTCAAACTGTGTTTTGAAGACTGTCCAAGATGATTGACCATCATATGTGGATGGCTATTTCTAGCAATATGTGTAAAAACATTGTCAGTAAAATTACCATTATCACAAGAAGAAGGTAACATTTCATTTCTTAAAATCTGAAACTGGCGTTCACAATTAATTTTTACAGTTTCAATTTGATGTTTATAATCTAGCTTAACACTATCAATAATCATCTTTTACACTGTCAATTTCAACCTTTAAACTATCACACTGTCAAGTTCGGTTTTAATGTCTTTACACTGATCAGTGATATCACTGATTTTTTTTTTATTCAGATCAGTATTTTGATCAGTAATCTTAACAGTTTGAGAAGCCGCTTCAGCTCTCAACTCCACTCTCAATTCGTTACCTTGTGTAGCCATTTTGGTTTTCAAGTCATGATTTTGTCTAGAAAGCTCACCAGTTTTGCTGCTTTGGGCAGCCTATATCACCTTTAATGTCAATATTTTGACTAGCAAGTTCACCAATTTTGCTGCTTTGGGCAGCTAAATAACCTTTAAAAATAAATAAAGCCAATAAAAAACCAATAAAAAACCTTTAATGTCAGTCATCAGCTTTACTAACTCATCCATACTTCTAGTAAAAGGCATTCAATAAATTTTCTACACTCCTGGCACCAAATGTTGCAATTTATTACAAAAGTACAGATAAAATCATTTATAAACAAACTAAGTCAAATGGCACGAAACTCTATAATAATACAAAGATAAGCTTTCAGAAGAATCTAATAAATTCCTAAATAACTATGCACAAAACTGTGACTAAGTGTACTGATTTTTCAGAACTAATTTTCTTCATACGTTGAGCACCATGCACAAGACGATAATATTTTCCTTTATATACACCAGCTTACCCATATAATCTATACCAATAAAGTAGTCAACCACCTGCGCACACTAAATAAAAGCATTTATTTGTTAAACTATTGTGCACAGACTCTTAATTATGTCTCCTTTTGGATCTCACAACTTCAACAACACACTTCTATCTTATATTTCAGATCGGTTCTATGTTGTAATTCGTTGGTTAATTTTCATGCAGAAGCACACATGAGCGTTCATGACATGCCCATCATAAACTCACTGCAGCATGTTCATCTGTCTTAACAATATAAATAAATTTGCAAGCATATTGATTTTAATAAGCCTTTTTCAATGTGATATGGGGAAATATCACAAAATTACGTTCCTGAAATTACCCTCCTACATGATGGCTGATTTCCGTAACAAGGAAGTCTATTTTGCTTCTGTATCCAAGACATTCATTTTCAGAAAATGCTACAAACTTGAAGTTTTTTTTACTAAAGAAACAAACAAGAAATAATAAAAGAAAAATTACATACAGGATGATTCAAAATGTAAAGGTAGATCAGGAATAGAAAAACAAACCATTTTTACATAGGAACATATAGCCGCAAACGCCACCCGAGTGTGCTTAGAGGGCCAGAAATTGAGTTGGGCAGATGAGTCCATCATTCGAGTCGTTGATGTTGCAGGAGTAGGTTGCATCTTTACAGTAATACTGAGATGGCAGATATGCACTTAGCTTATGAGGCAGCGAACGGAAACGGGTGAGCCACAGTGTGATTGTAGTGTGAATGTTTCCAAACAGATGTGTGGCCCATCATCAAATGTTTGCACCACAGATTGTGTGAAACTGGATCTTTTGAAGTAAACCACCATTATGGTCGGAACCGAAAGATGCGCACACCTGTCATGGAAGAAGTGGTCTTACATGAAATTGAATGCAATCCAAGTACAAGTACACAAGCTATTTCGCATCACATTCGTTTACCTCAACCCAGAGTGTGGTGAGTATTACACGAGGAGTTGTTACACCCTTTTCACATGCAATGGATCCAGTAATTGGAAGGAGATGACCACCCGCGTCTGGAATTCACACGTTGGTTTTCGCAAAAATGTGTCGCACAGCCTGAATTTTTAGCATTGGTTCTCTTCACCGGTGACGCTACCTTCTCATGTGAGGGTGTTATTAATGTTCATAATTTGCATGTGTGGGTATATGACAACCCATGAGCTACACCCCCCCCATGCTGCGCAACACCAGTTCACCATAAATGTTTGGGTCATACCTTCTCCCATCTTGACTAGATTGGCATAGGTATCGGATATTTCTGGAGGTCTTGCCGGAACTACTGATTATGTTCCTGTATCTGTGTGCTGATGCATGTGGTTTCAGCATGACGAGGTGCCCGCACATTTCACTTTTGTTGTGCGTTAGTATCTCAACAGCACCTTTCCTACGTGATGGATTGGCCAGGGTGGACTTGTCGCTTGGCCACCAAGATCATCCACCTTGTCCCCCATTGATTTCTTCCTCTGGGGTTACCTCAAACACCTTGTGTATGAAACCCCCATAGCCTCTGACGCTGACCTCATCGCAAGATCATTGAGGCAGCAGCACGTGTCTGCGAGAGGCCTGGCATTTTTGAACATGTTCGCCGACCAAGAGTTGACGTTGTGAGGCATGTATTGCTGCGGATGGAAAGAACTTTGAGCACTTCCTCTGAAATTGTAAACATGTTTTTATACCTTACTTGTATTCCTTTATTTTTGATTCTTCCTGTACCATTAGCACACTCAGGTGGCATTTGCACCTATATGTTCCTATGTAAAAATGGTTTGTGTTTGTATTCCTGACCTACCTTTACAGTTTGTCTAAGACCTTTTTAATCACCCTGTATAACCTAATGGGATGTTAAATAATATATCCCCAACAACTTTTTAAGTCTGCTTCCGATGTAGTTATAACTCAGAAAGATTGATAATCAACCGACCGAAAGATCGCTAACGGAAATAAATATTATCATCGTCATCATCATCCTCAAGCAGCCATGGGCTACGGAGGTCCAACCAGACCGTGCAATTTAGTTCTCCAAGCAAGTCTATCCAGAGCTACATCTGCTGCATCTGGCCACTGCACAACAATTCTAACAAGGTCCTGTTTGACATTGTCTGCTCACCGCATCCTAGTTCTCCCCTTCTTTCTGAGATCTTTAGGCACACTATTCATAACCCTATTCACCAATCTATAATTATCCATATGGGTAACAAGGCCAATCCAATGGAGTCTCTCTGCACAATATGCTGCTTAAAGGAGGTTGCCGACTCCTTTGCCTAACCTCATCATTAGTTACAAAGTTGAACCACTTAATGCCCAATTTACTGTGTAAGCATCTAGAATCAAAAGTATCTAGTTTCCTGTTATTTTTGTAAACACGAAGTGTCCAAGTTTCACTATCATAATTAACCCTAGAAAGAACCAAACTATTATAGAGTCTAATTTTAGTCTTTAGGGGTATACATCTATTTCTCCACACTCTCCATAGATTTTTAAAAGTCCCGACAGCAATCCCTATTCATATGTTAATCTCATGCTGCACATCACCAGTATCTGTTACATAGCTCCCAAGGTTAAACTGTGACACTTGCTCAAGGGTGCAACCATTCAGATGAACTGAATCACAGCCTGCCTGACCAATTTTCATCACTTTAGTTTTCTCTCTGTTTGTAACCAAACCTACTCTACTACCAGTTTCATCAACAGCTTGAATGAAAGAGTTCATCTCATCAACATCATTTACCAAAAGGGCTAAATCATCAGCATAATCTAAATCATAAATTTTCGTATCTCCAGTCCATTTAAGGCCAAAATCTTTCCCTTGAAGTGAATTTCGCATAACATAATCAATAACCAAGCTAAAGAGAAAAGGAGACAAAATGCACCCTTGTTGAACACCAGAAGTAATGCTAAACCAATTGCTACAAGCCTTACCAACTCTCACACTTGACTCAGTGTTATTATAGAGAGATTTCATTGTGTTAACTAACTTGTGTGGTATACCATATGATCACACAATCAACCACAAATTATGACGATCAACAGAGTCGAAAGCCTTTTTGAAATCAACAAAGCTAGCAACCAAAGGTTTCAGAAACTCGAAACATTTCTCAATAATCTGCCTAAGTGAAAATATCTGATCCACACATCCCCTACCACTTCTGAATCCACATTGCTCATCATGCAATTGACTGTTAACCAGACTCTTAATTCTATTAAGCATAATCATGGAAAGTACTTTACCTGGAACAGAGAGTAGGCTGATACCCCTATAGTTATCACAAGAACTGGGATTACCTCTTGAAAATAGAGATAACAATAGCTCTGGTAAAATCCTTAGGAACCATGCCTTTATCATAAAAGATATTCAGAATTTCAGTCATCCAAGTGGTAACCGAAACATTCCCAGCTCCAAGCATTTCTGTAGTAATTTCATCTACCCCTGGGGATTTATGAAGTTTAAGTTTAGAAATAGCCAAAAGACTTCAGATTGTGTTTATAGGGCCAACATTAAAGCCACCAATGCATCTATCATCATTGCAAACAATGGGAGTAGAACTAACTACATTGTTTAGAACATCACTGAAATGCTCAGCCCACCTAGCCTTGACAGAATCCTCCCTTTCTATAACCTTACCTTGTTCATCCTTGAATCCCTGTATACCTGTTCGTTTTCTACCACACAAAACATTAACTATCTGGTACAGCTCTCTGCTGTTTAACTGCTTCCTTGGCTTTGTCAGCCAAGCCATCAAGCCAAAGACTCTTATCAGCAGTTAACTGATCCTTTACACGTTTATTAAGTTCCCTGTAATGCTTTCTATTAGGACTAGTAGGGTATTGATTAAGGACATTCCTGCAGTTCTTTCTTTCCGAAATAAGCTCAAGTGCCTTATCACTCAGATAATTTTCCCTCCTCTGCTCCTTTTTTCCTAGAAGAGTACTGTTAGTGTCCAAAAAAGCCTGTTTAAAATGATCCCATTCTTCCTCAACTTCAGTAGTAAGCATACCATGACTGTCATAATGACTTAAGTAACCTATCATGGTAAGCTTTGGCTATAACTGGGTCATTCAGAGCTTCAGTATTAAAAGTAAAATTTTAAACCCTAGCACAACACTTTAAGTTGCAAGACACTTTTAACAAGGTAATGGTCAGATCCAATTTCAGCTCCCCTATATGACCTGGTGTTCCTAACAGAACTAGCCTATTTGCTGTTAATTAATATATGATCAATCATATTCTTATGCAGCCCATCAGGTGAAACCCATGTGTACTTATGTATATCGCATTGTTTGTAATAAGTGTTAGTTATTCTGAATCAATTGAGTTTACTTACTTGTAGGAGACATTGCCCATTGCAGCTACCAATACGAAAAGGGCCTATCACCCCTCCCCAAATGTCAATCAGTACCAACTTTGACATTGAAGTCACCAAGAACAAGGGTAATATATCCTTTCTTGACAGAATTAAAAATATCCTGAAGTTGTCCGTAAAACCTATCCTTCTCATCCTCATCGGCATCCTCAGTGGGGGCATAACATCAGATAACATTCAAGTCTTTAACGCTTGTCTGAAATTTTGCTGTAAGAAACCTTTCATTAATGCACACATATCCTAGAAGAGCATCACTAGCGTGTCTGCTGAGAAGCAGACCCACGCCTTGGTGATGTTTGTTATCCTTCCTCCCTGAAAATAGAAATTTAAGATTATTTTTAAGAATCTGACCTTTATCTGTCCATCTGGTCTGTTGCAAGCCGAGAATATCTAAATTATAACGGAAGAATTCTTGTGCGAGGACATCAAGAGAAAAAGATCCGTGCAGAGTCCTCATATTCCAACTACCTATGGAGAGAAAATGGTTAGTGGGTTGTTTAAAGAAACTATGTTTATTGAGAGAGGGAATGCCGACAATATCAAACAGCCCCCTAATCGCAGACATGGGGCAAAGGACCTGTTCGCCCACCACTAAAGGCTGAAGCCATCTACACTGGAAGACTTCCTCCAATGTAGAATTTGACGATGCCAATAGAAGCAAAGAGTTCAGGTGCCTGCGATGACCTCTGCTCAGGATTATCCACCAGCTAATAAACATATCCTGTGAATCTATTCACTTGGGGCTGTCAACCCACAAACAGAAAACACAATGCAAGATTTTCCCTCCACAAAAGCCCACCAGTGGAGCAAAATCAGGATCCATAATCAAGCTCAGAGCTATAATTCCGTTCAGGTTGGTATATATGGTCAGCACCAGGACCCTGTGTGGTTGACCACTCACAGATATGAATTTGCTTCCGTATCAAACACCATTTATTTTCAGAAAATGATACCAGATCAAAGTTTTACTGGAAAAGTAATAAATAAGAAAATAAAATTAGCATATAGCCTAATGCAATGTTAAAATATCCACAGCAACAAGTTGTAGGCCAGCCATACGATGTAGCATAACTATGAAAAAATCAATATTTATCAATCGGCCAAAAGATCGCTAATTACCGAAAATAAACTACTGAAATGAAAACTAAGGTTTAAATATAAAAAGTAAATACTAACTTTACAAAGGTTATGCTGGACCAAAACTGTAAACAACACTTAAAGCACACGCAATGTAGATTGGATGTGTCAGCCATCTGCATCTTGTTTGCCTCAGTGAAGCATAACTAAATAAATTCTAAGAATTTCTAAGAAGGATGTGTTTACTTCCAGTTTCGATTTTAAAAGCAGGAAAGATGCCTAGAATGCTGGGGGAAAATGGTAAAAGTAACCTGGGAATATTGAAATAGGTTTATGACGGGAAAAGTGTGTGAAAGAGAAAAAAAAGTGGCAGTTATTTATTTTGCAATTACTTCCATTTAAAAATAGCATTTTTTGTTAATTTTTAGATTTTAAAAAATTTAAGGAAAAATTTGTTGATTCAATTGTTGTTCAAATTAAACTTTAGCTTAAATCAGAAGGTTGCTTCAGCAAATAGGAACATTAACAAGCAAATCGGCAATCCAGTTTAGTGCTTCTAAGAAATGGCAATCAGATAGCTTTATAAAATTATTTATATTGTAGTTTAATAAAACATGCATCAAATTAAAAAACAAAATATTTTTGAAGACTGAATTATAAATTTTTATAAAGATATATATAAAAAATTAAAATGGCAATTTTTAAAAAAATCGATATTTTGTTTGTTGTACTAAAAGCAGATGCATATGTCCTTGGCCTCTCAATTCAGATTCTCTGAACGTATACAGACAATGTGGTCACTGGAAGGGTTAAAAACGGTTAATTTTAGAAGTAATTACAAAGTACTTACTGCCATTTTTTTCCATATAGCACTCTTTTCTGTCGTAAACCTATTTCAGTATTCCCAGGTTATATTTACCATTTTTCCCGGCATTATATGCATCTTTTCTACTTTTAAAATCGAAACTGGATGTAAACACATCCTACTTAGAAATTTTGGTTGCAGCTGCATTCAATTAGTTATGCTTCAGTGAGGCAAACAAGTCAACTGATGGCTGACACATGTATCTCTGTTCCATTTGCTAATAAGTGTTTTTTACAGTTTTTGCCCAGCATATTGGATACCCTTTATGAAGTTAGTATTTACTTTTTTTATATTTAAACCTTAGTTTTCTTTTCAGTATATTTATTTTTGGAAATTAGCGATCTTTTGGCCGATAGATAATTGATTTTTCATAAGTTATGTTACATCGTACGGCTGGCTTGTTGTGGATATTTTAACATCGCATTAGACTATATGTTAATTTTTATTTTCTTATTTATTACTTTTTCAGTAAAACTATTTTTATTAAGTTTGATCTAGTATCATTTTCTGAAAATAAATTATGAATTTGCTTCCATATCAAAAATTTATCTGTAGATATATTTCTGTAAGTTAGTGATCTTTCGGTCGGCTGATTTATCAATCTTTCTGATTTATACTACATCGGAAGCCGACTTAAAAGTTGCTGCGGATATTTTATTTAACATCCCATTAGGTTATATGTAATTTTTCTTTTATTATTTCTTTTTTTTTAGTAAAAAGACTTAGCTTGTACCATTTTCTGAAAATGAATGTCTTTTATACGGAAGCAAAATAGACTTCTTTGCTATGAAAATCAGCCATCATATGGGAGGGCAAATTTTAAACATGGCCAATGTTCTGCAAAGTGACTTGGACTCTTCCCATGATTGTGAAAAGTCCAAGTCATTTTGCAGAACACTGGCCATGTTTAAAATATACGATACGAAATAAAAAAAAATAAAAATTTTATTTCGGGTTGAATATTATTTGGGAAGAAATTTCCTTTTGATTAAAATATGATTTAACTATTTTTATTCATCAGGTTTTCCAAAATGAAGCCTTAATTGTAAAGTGATCTTTTTTTTCACCATATCACATTGAAAAAGGCTTATAAAATATTTTTTTTAATAAGCATTATAAAGCATAAGCTTTATGAAGCATTATTAAAATATGCTGTAAATTTGTTTGAATTACTTATTTTCATTAAATTAGTATTTAAATTCTATTTAATTTGGTATATAACATGACTATTTCTGTTGATTGGTTATTTTTTAACAAAAAATCTTAAAGTTGACTTGTTTATCTCATTCAGTACAATTGGCTTAAAAGCTGGACTTTTCTCAAAGTATGTATTAGAAAAGTATTAGGAAACGAAGAGGAAAATATTAGAAAATGGGAGAAATATTTACTTGAAACAAAAAAATAAATTTTTTTGTTATTCACAAAATATATAGCCATTCTATTCATGTACATTTTAATAATTTCTATCAGTTTTTTTTTAATAAATTTTTATTTGGGTTGGCAGATGCATTCTTTTACTAAATGACTCTAAAAAAGTCCTATTAAAATAAAACTATTAGTCTTTTTTGTTAAATATTATACTTTCAGAAAATCCAGAATTAAATGCTGATTAATTTGGCATAACATGCCATAATTCCTTTCATTTGTTATATGGCAAAAAAAGTTCTGAAGTTAGTTTTTTTTTAGCTGAGCATAGGGAGAAAATAGCTTGGCCTCTGGATGGAAACCTGTTTTTCACGCCGGACGCTGGAAGGGTTAAAGCTTAATTTTAGAAAACCTGATGAATAAAAAGAGTAATATATTAATCAAAAGAAAATTCCTCCCGAATAATATAATATTCAACCTGAAATATGATTTTTATTTCTTTTAATGATTCTTTTCAGTATCTTATATTTTAAGTGCAGCCAGTGTTATACAAAATGACTTGGACTTCTCACATTCTCGGGATTTTCTGAAATAGAAAAAAACTTCCTTGGCTGCTGCTTTTTTGCTAAACATTATGAATTTTTTCTTTGGATGTTGAAGTTTGGTGAGCTTGGCTAAGTGCAGAAAGGTTTGTGCACCAAAGCAAAAAAGAAATTGTTATATTGTCTGTGTGGTACAGCCAAGAAAGCTGCTTTTAAAAATGATTTAATATAAACATGAAAACTCATTTTTTTAAAGTAATTTTTAAGGGGGAGGGGGGGGGGGTAAAACCCTTCAAAAAATTTCCCTCCCACATGACCGATTTCCATGCCATGGAAGTCTACTTTGTATCCGTATCCAAGACCTCATTCATTTTCAGAAAACAGTTAAGTTCAAGGTTTTTTTACTAAAAACCCAAGAAATAATAAAAGAAAAATTACACGTAACCTATAAAAATAAATACCTAAATACCCCCTCAAGCAGCTGCTTGCCACAGAGGTCTGACAGGAGCCTGTCAATTTATATGCCAGAGTAGAAGGTCTGAGAGGATGGCAGGACCTCAGCAGAAAAACAACACATACATACCCAGGGCTCGAACCCAGGTCCCTTAATGAGATGTTAAATATAATACTTCCAACCACTTTTAAGCTGGCCATCCGATGTAGCATAATTCGGAAAGATTGATAAATCAGCCGACCGAAAGATCACTAATTTACGGAAATAAATATACAGAAATGAATTTGCTTCCGTATCCAAGACCTCATTCATTTTCAGAAAATGATACCAGATTCAAAGTTTTATTTTTACTGGAAAACTAATAAATAAAGGAGAAAAATTAACATATAATGTGATGTTAAATAAAATATCCAAATCAACAAGATGTAAGCCAGTAATTCGATGTAGCATAACTATTAAAAATCAATAATTATTGATCGGCCAAAAGATTGCAATTTACGAAATAAATCTACTGAAATGAAAACAGGTTTAAATATAGAAAAGTAAATACTAACATTACAAAGGGTATCCAATATGCAGTAAACAATGTATTATGGAGTCACTTATAACACATGGAGCAGAGCCAGCACCTGTGAGCCACCTGCCTCCTTGAGCAGTGAGCCATAATGTAATTAAGTGCAGCTGTACCCATTTTTTTCAACCTAAGAAGGATGTCTTCACTTCGTTTCAATTTTAAGAGTCGGAAAGATGCATAGAATGGTGGGAAAATGCTAAAAATATTTCTGGGAATACCGAAATAGGTTTATGGCAGAAAAGGGTGTAAAACAGGGAAAAAAATGGTGCTATGTACTTTGAAATTACTTTCAAAATTTGTCATTTTTAAAATGATTGATTGTCATAATGATTTTCATAATGACTAATTTGCTTATCATGGTATGCTTTGGCTACATCTGGAGGCAGATTCTCCCTCAACAGAGGCCCACCAGTGCAGCAAGTCAAACAAGAAAAAAGTGGCTCAGAAAAAAGTGACCAGAAAAAAAAGTGATCAAAAAGTGACCAGAAAAAAAGTAAGCCACACTGATCTGGCAGCCCTCCCCTTCTGTTCCCTTGTGATGGTCCACCCATTCCCTTTTACTTTTCCTTAACCAGTTTTACTTTATTTATGTTATAGTTATCATTTTGGGGCTTTTAAATTTCAGTTGGCACCATCATTTTTCCTTATCCAGACCACAAAAGGAGTAGCGCATGCACAACTCCAACATTTTATTGACAGATGGCCTCTCTTGCATCATAGCTAGTGCGATCGTAAGATTATGCAAATGTTTTTCCCAGCGTGCAACACACGTGTCAGTTGCATGCCACATGTATAGTAAGTGATGTTAGGTCATGGAGTTAGTGGAGAGCAAGTTAGTAGGAATGAAGTTAGGAGAGAGTTGCTGGTAGTAGAGATGAAGTAGTTGAGATGTTTTGATGTGAGCTTTTAGTTGCTCAGAATATTGTATTCATCAGTTTATTTGGCGAGTCTCAATTTTTTGGAAATAAACTTTGTTTTATGAATAATTTTGCCTTTTTTTTCTTGAGCAATGATAGTTAATTTGATTAGATTTAACTTTAATAATTCGACAATCCTTTTGAATTAAATTCTTTGTGACTAAGTAACGCAATAATATACTTAGTGAACCCTCATTTAACTTTATTTGGCAAGATTAATTGCATGGTGCCTGATGCTATCTGGAAAATTAGTTGAGCGTTACAAAGCAATAAAGAAAGTGGCACACTGAACACAGGGATTTATATATATATGTATAAATTGTATGCTATTTATCGTGATTGTCAAAGTTAAAAAAATTTTGAGCTCATTAGTTATATATACTAATCATAGATTTAATGGCAGCTTAAGCTGAAATTTTTATTGATCAAGAAGCTTAACTTTTGTGTTACTCAAAGGTACTGAAGTTTCAATGCAATCAACACAGTCAATGACTAAGCATCATTACTATGTGTGTGCTTTACACTGACTTGCTTAGGTTGCTACAGGCTTTAATCTTTGAGAAGTCGTGGCCATACTATGTTATATCCAAGATATGCCAGCAGCTACAGTTTGGCCACCACTTTGGCTATTTTCTTCTGTTGGGTATCAGGGGCAATGAATTGGGAGATGCTGCTAAGTTGACCCTGCCCTTCCAGCTCTCTACTGCCTGTTCCATGCCTGAGCTTCTGATAGTGTTTTCCCATCTAATTCTGGGCACCGTGGCAGAGATCTTGGTTGGAACAGATAGATAACAAACTTTTTCTGATCAAGTCTGTTATCAAATATTGGCAGTCAGCTTTTCACAGGAATTGCACGGGTTGGATTGTTTTACCTCTTAGTGGCACATTTTTGCACACAATGGGCTAAATGGCCAGTCACAAGGACACCGAAGAAAGAAAGTCACAAGGCTCAGAGAAGTTTGGGGGAAGGAGACACACTAGACAGCTGTTAGGAGACTAAGGGCTCAGAGAAGGTTGGGGGAAGGAGACACTAGACAGCTGTTAGGAGACTGAGGGCTCAGAGAAAGTTGGGGGAAGGAGACCCACTAGACAGCTGTTAGGAGACAGATAATAGCCTCCCAACAAGGCCATCCAGTGTCTTTTGTTAACATGCACAGGGTATGGCTTTACATCCATTCCGACTTCTGCACACAAGGGCCATGGCATTACATCCCATCTGACTATGGGAATCTTTCCAAACCCACTGGTGTCCCTTTTCTGATCAAAGGAAGGCTGAGTTTTAATGGAGATAAATTCCAACACCGTCACATCTGGGAACTGTAGATTATGAGCCTGCTGCACTGCTGACTGAGCCACCTCCACCCCTGGAATTGCAAGGAGAAAGTTGTATGTGGAAGTTTTGTTACACCATGTTATCTATCATCTTATTTTAATTGAGTGTCCAGCATTTAACTGTGAATGACATTTTCGTTTTAGGTCTCATTAGATACCATGTGGGCCCCTTACACTTGAACGTCTTTCATCTGATTACTCATTTTTATCTTCTGCCTTTGAATTTTTATGCTTTATTTTTTTTAAATCATATTTAATTACTTTACTTTTGGTTTTTGCTTTTTGCATGGGTGCTTTACACTTATTGTTGATTTATGTATTTTACAATTGTTGGTTCTCTATATACATGGGCTTTTTTTTTCATACTTATTGTTTTATTATACATTTTGTCTTTTTATAATGTTTTCTACTGCTTTTGCATTTTGCTTTTAATATTGGTTGTTAGTTTAAATGATTTTTATTTGTTTATTCTTTTACTGTTTTTCTTGTTTTGTGCAAACTGGCCTTATTTGTCCTTGCACCATAAAACACCAATAAAACTACTTTGATTTTGTAGAGGGCATAACCTCACCCTTTTCTTTCCAAGATCTGCCAGTAGCTTCATCATCTGGCCATCATGTCTACATTTAAGTTGTATTGTGTTCCTGGAGGGGTGCTGATTTTCCAGATGCTGCCACCATGTCAGCTACACTTTTATTCAGCTCTCTGCTACCAGTTTCTTACCTAGATTTCTGGCAGTGTTTTAATACCAATCTCTGAACAAGTGGCAGCAGTCTTGATCTGAACATAGTATTAGCTGGCGGATTTATCTTGTGTCGCTCATGTTGAAACTCTCTAAAATATATAATAGATGGCACTCCCCATGTCACAAGCTTTCATTTGAAATAAACTCATTATGATCAATCCCCTCCCCCTCCAGTCAAGTTTTTATCCTCTTCTGTTAGAAGAGGAAAGAAGTGGGCATATATCGATCAGCTACACTTTTATTCAGCTCTCTGCTACCAGTTTCTTACCTAGATTTCTGGCAGTGTTTTAATACCAATCTCTGAACAAGTGGCAGCAGTCTTGATCTTAACATAGTATTAGCTGGCGTATTTATCTTGTGTCGCTCATGTTTGAAACTCTCTAAAATATATAATAGATGGCACTCCCCATGTCACAAGCTTTCATTTGAAATAAACTCATTATGATCAATCCCCTCCAGTCAAGTTTTTATCCTCCTCTGTTAGAAGAGGAAAGAAGTGGGCATATATCGAGGTACCACACGATCGTCTCCATGGCAGAAGTTTCTAAATTGGAAAACAGTATTACCGCATTCAGAAAATCACTTTTCAAATCATTTCATACTCACCAGGATTGCTTGGATACCATTTGCTAGATATGTAACTTGCTAAGGAAAATTAAATATGGTCTAAATTGTACCAAAAGATGTGTACATTACACACTACAAATGTAATGCACAATAAAAAAATTATCAGTTAATATATTTTTTAAACATTTATTAATTAACATATTTTGAGATATACATTTATTAACTTTTACATATTTTTTCCAATCGTTTTATCCCCCACTGTTAGAAGAGAAAAGAAGTGGACATATAGTACCACATGATCCTCTCCATGACAGAAGCTTCTAAACTGTAAAACAGTATTACATCACTCGGATAATCGCTTTTCAGATAATTTCATACCCACCAGAATTGCTTGGATACAATTTGCTAGACGTATAATTTTATAGCTGAGGAAAATTAAATATGGTCTAAGTTGTACAAAAGATGTGTACATTATGCACTACAAATGTAATGTACAATGAAAAGCAATAATTTATTACATAATAAAAGTTTAAAAATATGTTAACATGTTTTGAGATATGCATTTATTAACTTTTACATATTTTTCTTATTAACATCCAGTATATATTCTTAGTTTTTGGAGCCTTCAACAAGGAATCTCTTGACTTACTCATTCTTAATTAGAACAACTTCAATTTCCACAGAAATGCTCATCTCTTTAACCACTTCTGAAACAATAGCTTTTTCATGAGAAAGCTGAAAGAAATCAGTGCATTCATTCTTTTAAATTTATTAGTGGCAGCAGCTATTTTATATAAGCCTTAACCATTAATGTTAAGTCTGTGGGGGTTTGAAGAAATTCAAACTGGTCCACAGTAGTTTTTGTTGATCCTAGTAGGTTTGCACATAGCTTGTATTCTTTAAGGTAATGGGAATGTTTGAGCAAAGTTTTGTGCATAATTCGAAGGTAGATTTTCGTAAGTGCATAATTCGAACTAACTTATGTGCAGTTTTCACACCAACGAAAATCTACCTTCGAATTATACAGTATTTTTGCCCTTTTCATAAAAGGAGAATGTCAATGAAAGGGAAGAGTTGTTTCCAATTTAGCTCTTTTACTGCACTAAAGATACAGCTCTATCATCACTTCTTAACTCTTCCAGGGCCCAGGCTGAAAAACAGGTTTCTATCCAGGGGCCAAGCTATTTTCTGCCTATGCTCAGCCAAAAAAAACTTTAATTTTAGAACTTTTTTGCTAAATAACTAATAAAAGGAATTATGTCATGTTGTATGCCAAATTAATCAGCATTTAATTCTGGATTTTCTGAAAATCAAGTTATTTAACAAAAAAGACGAAATGTTTTATTTTAATAGAACCTTTTTAGTCATGTAGTAAAAAAATGCATCTGGCAACACAAAAATTTATTTAAAAAAAACTAATAGACAAAAATAATTACAATGCGCATGAATAGAATGACTATGTATTTCTGAATAACAAAAAAATTATTTTTTTGGTTTTAAGTAAATATTTTTCTCGTTTTGTAATTTTTTTCTCGGTACCATACTTTAAGAAAATTCCAGGTTTTGAGCCAATTGTGCTGAGTCAAATAAACAAGTCAAATAAACAAGTCAAAATTAAAAAAAAATAACCAATCAATGGAAATAGGTCATGTTATATATGAAATTAAACAGTATTTAATTGCGAATTTTATGAAAATAAATAATATAAATAAATTTGCAAGCATATTGATTTTAATAAGCCCTTTTCAATGTGATATGGTGAAAAAAAGATCGCACTATACAATTAAGGCTTCATTTTGGAAAACCTGCTGAATAAAAAGTTAAATTATATATTTTTCGAAAGGAAATTTTATCCCGAATAATATAATATTCAACCTGAAATATGATTTTTATTTCTTTTAATGATTCTTTTAAGTATCGTATATTTTAAACACGACCAGCGTTATACAATGTGACTTGGACTTCTCACATTCACGGGATTTTCTGAACTGGTTATGAAATAGAAAAAAACTTCCTAGGCTGTTTTTTTTACTAAATATTATGAATTTTTTCTTTGGGTGTTGAATTTCGGCGATGTTGGCTAAGTGCAAAAAGGTTTGTTCACCAAGGAAGCCCTTCCCGAAATTGCCCTCCCAAATGATGGACGATTTCCATAGCAAGGAAGCCTAATTTGCTGCCGTATCCAAGACATTCATTTTCAGAAAACGGTACAAGCTCAGTTTTTTTACTAAAAAAAACAAGAAATAATAAAATAAAAATTACATATAACCTAATGGAATGTTAAAATATCTGCAACAACTTTTAACCAGCCTCCGATCTAGCATATCTCGAAAAGATCATAAAATCAGCCGATTGTAAGATCGCTAACTAAAGGAAGTAAATTTGCTTTCGTATCCAAAAACTCATTTATTTTCAGAAAATGATACTAGATCAAAGTTTTACTGGAAAAGTAATAAATAATAAAATAAAAATTAACTTATAGCTTAACGTGACCTTAAAATATCCACAGTAACAAGGTGTAGGATGGCCATAAGGCCGGCCTACAACATAACTGAAAAAAAAAAATCAATACTTATCGATCGGCCAAAAGATCGCTAATTTCCGATAATAAATCTACTGAAATGGAAACTAAGGTTTAAATAAAAAAAAATACTAACTTGACAAAGAGTATCCAATATGCTGAACCAAAACTGTGAACAACACATAGCATAAACAAAGGAGATTGTATCAGCCATCTGTGTCTTGTTTGCCTTAGTGAAACCTAACTAATTAAATGCAGGTGCAACCAGAATTTCTAAGAAGGACGTATTTACTTTTAGTTTCGATTTGAAGGTGGGAAAGATGCATAGAATGCTGTGAAAAATGATAAAAATAGCTTGGGAATACTGACTAGGTTTTTGACAGAAAACGGGGAAAAAAATGGTGGTACGTATTTTTTAATTACTTCCAAAATCTACGGTTTTTAAAAATAGCAGTTTTTTGTTAATTTTTAGGAGATTTTCAAAAATTTAGGGAAAAATTTGTTGATAATAGCTCAAATCAAACTTGTGAGCTTAAATCAGAAGGTTGCTTCAGCAAATAGGAACATTAACAATCGGCAATACCGTTTAGTTCTTCTAAAAAATGGCAATCAGATGGCTTTATAAAATTATTTATATTGTAGTTTTAGTAAAATATGCATGAAATTAAAAAAAAATATTATTTTTGAAGCCTGAATTGTATATTTTTTAAGATATACATATAAAAAAAATTACAACAGCAATTTCTATTTTTTTTAAAATTGATATATTTTTGTTGTACTAAGACCGAATGCATACGTCATTGACACTCGCACTTCAGATTCTCGGTACATGTACATACGGGTTTGGCCCTGGAGGGTTGTTAATCTGTGCCAGCTGACCATTTCCAGACAGAAGACATGGCAAAATCCACACCTAAATTCTTTCATAGAGTTGGTCATAGATTGTTTCTAAATGGGTGTTTATTGAACCTGTAACCAACTGATTAGCTCTGGTTCTAGTTCTGGTCAACTAAATGCCAATTGGATTAATTAGAATTGGAAACTTCAGGTGAAGGAAATAATACAGATTACAGAACTTCCCTTATCTGTGGGCAATGATTGACATTGCAACTGGAATGGATCTCATGCATGTCCATTGTTATTAGAGTTGGGCTATTGGGTTGATAAGGTGTAACACTCGAAATATATGTTAAACTTCTTCACTTTGGACCTTGTAACTGATCCAAATTATACAATTTTCCAGATAGCATCGAGCACCAGGCAATTAATCGTGCCAAATAAAGTTAAATAAGGGTTTGCTAAGTATATTATGTGTTACTTAGTTAATATGAAAAGAATTTAATTTAAAAAAAATTGTAAAATTATTAGAGGGTTCGAGCCCCGGATAAGGCATGGATGTATGTGTCGTTTTTCTGCTGAGGTCCTGCCATCCTCTCAGATCTTCTACTATGGCATATAAACTGACAGGCTCCTGTCAGACCTCTGTGGCAAGCAGCTGCTTCAGGGGGTATTTATTTATTTTATTTATTTAAATCTAATCAAAATCAATTTATCATGTTCAAGAAAAAAATATAGAAAAGTCAAAATATTTCATAAAGCAAAGTTTATTTCCAACAAAACTTCTACACAAAATATTTTGAGCAATTAAATCTCACTTAACCTCTCCAAAACTAACAAACTTCTCAAGCAACATCGTCTCAACTACCTACTACTAGCGTTCTGTCAACTAGCATCTCAACTAACTTCCATGACCTAACGTCATTATAGATGTGGTGTGGAACTGATGTGTGTGTTGCATGTCAGGAAGTACATTTGCATAATTTGATGATCAGGCATTGACGCTATCTATGATGCAAGAGGGATAGCAGCTATCAATCAGAAGTCAGAGTTGCATATTCGCAACTCCTTTAACGTACTTGGGTGAGGGGAAATGATGATAATGCCAACTGAAAATAAAAGCCCCAACCTGATATATATATATATAACGTAAGTAAAGTAAAACTGGTTAAGGAAAAGTAAAAGTGAATGGATGGACCATCCCAACACTCCTTCCCAAAGGGAGTCAAAATTTAACCTAACAGATTTTGATGAGCAGTTTTAAATACAAGGATACTTCTTCCATCATTTACAAATCACTGAACATAAATAAAGTAATGAGTATGTATACTTGAGTCTCTTTTTATGCGGTAGATACGTTCCACAGAAAACCGCATATAAAAAAGTTGCACAAAAAAAGACATAGCTTACGTTGCAAAATTAGGAATACGTTCGATAATTTTCTAAAACCGCATAAAACCAAAGCAATGATTAAAATAAACCGAAAATCGCATAAGAAAGTTTATGAAAATTCAGGAAAATAAGAATGCCTAAAAAAAGGAAAATTTGTTCGAAAATCTGAAAGAAATTGATATAAAACTTAAAATAGGTTTGTTTTAAAATTATATCCATTTAATTTTATTGAAAAGTAATACTTCTTTTTACATTTTTTCATCAGAATTATTGTCGCTATCTGACAATACTCGGCAGCATTTTTGAACTGGTGCGAAATCACTTTCATCACTAGAAGAGATAGTCAGCGCATCAGATCTGCATGGTAAAGACAATGGTGTTATTATCGAGTAACATTGATACAAAGTAACAATGTTACTTGATCTTTGCTTGCTTTAAACCCACTTGCTTTTTTCTCAGACTTTGCAATATAAGTTTGACTAGGTATTTTCTTTCAAAACAATCCTGTTTCATCAGTGTTTAACATTTTATCGGGGCAATACCCACCATCTTCAATAATTTTGTCTAACTTTTCTGGAAAATTTTTGGCTGCTTCTTCATCTGCTGATGCAACTTTGCCTGTAATCTTCACGTTATGAAATACATTCCTTAAAAAAAAAACGGTCAGCCATCCTTTGCTAGCTGAAAATTCTTTATCAGCCTGGGAAGCGGAAGTAGATGGCTCTGATTGCTTCATCTGTTCGTAAAACTGAAGAGCTTTTCGTTTAATTAAATAACCACTTATAGGAATTCTTCTTTGAATTAAATCTTCAATCCAAATTACGAGCGCTTGTTCCTTTTTTTCTAATAAAGCATTTCTTGAGTATGATGATAATTTGGCACTTAGTTTTGTGCCAGAAATGACCGATTTTCTTATTGCGACTTCATTCTTTTTAATGGCTCTGATAGTAGATTCGCCTAAACTAAAATGTATACCAATCGCTGTTGATCCTTCTCCTTTTGCTAAGCGATTTAAAACTGCAATTTTCATTTCCAAAGAAATTGCTTTTCTTTGGTGCTTTTTTCTCTCCATTGTGCCAAATTAAATCTGAAATAAAAATTAGCAACATTTAGACTTCCGATAATGAAAAGACAAATACCTACTCACATAAAAAAAATTAAACTTCTTGAATACTCACTGCTTACACATTCACTACTTGTATGTAAATGTGAAAGTCACAACAGGGAACACCTGAATATGCATGAAATATGCACACCGCATAACTTCAAAACTGCATTAAAAAGATACGCATAAAAAGAGACTCGAGTGTATATGCAAATATGCTAATACAATCTACTCTTGCTTCGACACATCTTCCATCACAACCGAAGGTACCTCCTTCCATTCCTCCTAACAATATGTAAAATCTGCCTAGTGTAATTGCATACCAATGGCTGTGTCTGGTAACTTCATACTAGCATTAACCAGTATCACATTCTGATACATTTCCAAAAGTTGCATACTCCTGACTGTACTTTAAAGCTTGTTAATCTCACTCCTAATCTACTTTTCTGCTAAAAGGTTAGAGAAAATAAATTCAAATTCATCAAAATCTGCTCTTTCACAGAATATAAATACAGGTGTATTAAGCGGGGTACATAACTTCTGCTTATTCCCCTAACAATAAATCAAATACACGAAATTTAATGTTTCATGCCTGCCATACATAAAAAAATGGGCATTGGTACTCTGTTAAATCCTCCTAACTGAAATCAAATACGCGAAGATGATAATTTCATTTTACAAACAAACGGGAGTTGTAATCATGTGCTAAAACTTCACCTAAACACAATAAATCACAATCTTGCTGAAATAAAAATAGCTTTTATTACCTCCCCTCATGGAGCTTTACGTCCCCCTTCCAAAAGAGTTTTGCTATTGACAGGTTGTCAAACTAGGCTTTGCCATTGGGGACAACTACCTCCTACTAACATTCTGACAAAGCATCTCAACTAACTTCCATGACATAATGTCACTTACTATACATGTGGTGTTCAACTGACATGTGTGTTGCATGCCAGGAAGTACATTTTCATAATCTGATAATCATGCTCACATGAACATTAGTGGCTATCAATCAAAAGTCTTATTTTCTCATGCGCAACTCTTAGTGGACTTAGGTGTGGAGAAATGATGCCAACTGAAAATAAAAGCCCCAAAATGATATCATGTAAATAAGGTAAAACTGGTTAAGTAAAAGTGAATGGTGGACCATCACAAAGGGATTAAAACTTTTCTTTCACTAGAGTTGAGGCACTTTTCATTAATATAGAATAAAGTATGCATAATATATTATCTGCTGTTACCATGGAATTATATCTGGTATCTGGGTAAAATGTATGGATGCAGTTCAGTTGGTTTGGTGAGCACCATTTTTCATGCTTGCTACTGCTGACGATCCAAGCACCACACAAAAAAAAAATTGGAGAAAGGGTTTAGCAGTATGCACTTGTTAGAATAGCCATCTCCAGTGAGATTATTGATTTTTGCGAGTGTTTTTAAATTGGGGAATGAACCTTTTTTTAGTGACAGTAGGCTGTTCTAACAAGTAATATCGGATGGTACTGACCAACTGACATTCGTCATATAACAAAATATGCAGTTAGAATCTTTATGAGGGAACACAGTGAGTGATGATAAATAGCAGTTTATTTCACAGTTATCACTGTTAAGAGATTTATCTCTCTTGTGTTGCAGCTAGAGGTGCTAAAACGATTCGATGGTAATAGTTCATTTTAGGTGTGCAGTTAAAAGCTTAGGAATATTTGTAGCTTCGAAAGGATAATCCTTGACTGGTGTGGTCAAGCTGACTTGTCTGTGACTGGTACTCTTGCCATAGTTGCTGCCAAGGCTTACACTCAATTGCTGCAGTGCTCTAGTCATCGGTTCGCCATCTGTCAGATGGGATGTTAAAACATGTCCCCATGTAGAGGAGAGCCATATCCTGTGCACATTAAAGAGCATACTAGATGGCTATCATATCACCTAACAGCTGCCCAGTGGTCCCCTTCTCCCAACCACTATGAGCCCTTGGGGTTCTTGTGACCTGCCATTTAGCTTTTTGTGGGTAAAAAGAGCTGCTTAGAGGTAAAAAACCCAACTTTTTACAAGTCAGTGATTGGCACAGTAACAATGAAGAACTAGATAAGTAGGCCTGGCAGTGACTTTACAACTTAACCAATGAATGAGCATTTCTAATTTGAAGTTGTTTCATTTTATGGTTCAAAAGATAAAAAATAAAGCTATTCCAGGACAGTAATCTTGGCAAAGGAACTCCATGAAATGTTGTTAGAGTGGTAATCAACATTGTTGTTTGAAAAGCTTGTTAATTTGTTTCAGCAAGTAGCTTAACATGGACTTTTTTTTTTTACAAGTATTGGACATCTAGCATCACTGAGTATCCCAGTGATTTTATCACAGTATGTAATAAATGTAGTTTTATTCTGTACAGTTGAATCGTGTATTAATTTGAATAACAAACTTTTTTATAGCATTTCTTTATAGCTATTCCATCATGAAGAAATTTGCTAAGGAAACAAGCACTTATAAAGGTTAGAGAAACTGATTATTTCGGAGGGAATTGCCATGCCCTCTCTTTCTTGGTTCATTTACTGAGTGGCATGTTGGAAAGTTGTGAGTTGATCGAAGGGAATGTCAGTATCTATATCATTGCATTTGTACGTAGCCATACAGATGTATGTTGTCAACATCAGTCAATTATGCTTAAATAACCTAATTGTCAATTAAATGTTGATAGGTATATAATTGACACATTGGCAATTATTTTATAAACATTGCATTACTGGTCCTTCTACATAAGAAACCTGACAGATGCATTCTATTTGCCAAATCCATAACATGATAGTTACTGTTATTGTATGCACAATTTTTGTCAGCTCACTCTACCTGAGTGCATCTATATTTAGTCATGTCCAAAAACTGAATGGAACTAGTAGCTATGAACCTTTTCTGGTCCTCTCATTGTCCATTTCTGCTGTCTGATCTCCTCTCTGGTTCTGTGCATCTTACCTGGTTATGTTCAACAGAAATATGTTTTGGCATCACTGATTTTGGATGTTTGGGCTACAAAACTTCATCCAACAATACCAGTATATCTTGGCTGGGTGCCAATGTCTGTCATCTGATTATTTGAATCTCTTTCCTTGCAGCATTCATAGTCTTTACGGATAATTTCAGTATCTCAGTATAGATGCTGTCAGAATTAAGCTTAGCATAGGTGCTATGATAACTGGCAAGCACATATTGGTGTGCAGATTTTGAAAACCTGGCAACGTCTTTGTGTAAGGAAACCTGTGTGATCTATAAATAGTTATTATGTATCTGTGGTATAGGGAGCCCCTCATTGGAGGCTAATTTCACCATGATCTTATAACACCTTGAATCTTTATATATCTGTATCCAACATGTAAAAAAACTAGGAAAAGTGAAAAGAAATGAGCAGAATACCAATGTAAAGTATGCTGTAATAATACACCAATAAAGCATAAGAATATGAGAGCCAGAAGACAGTCTCAAAAGCACTACAGCAGTAGCAGTGGAAAATGGAATAATGTTCAGAATGGAGATTTTTAAAACTGACGACAATCTGATGGCAACTTGGATGGTGTCTATCAATAGTGTAATAACATGCACACTGATTTATCAGCAAATTTAAGTGAAAAATCTATGATTTTTCAATATTTTAATACTTATAATTATTAGCTGCATTTTTTAGTGTTTACATTTGACAAATACTATCTATAATTTAAAACTTAATTTGAATCATGTGACTTTAAATATTTAATTTACAGGTACTACTAGTTCAAGGTTATTTAGCAAAAGCAAGTTGGGGTTTTCCAAAAGGCAAAGTGAACAAGGAAGAACAGCCTCATGATTGTGCAGCTCGAGAAGTATATATATTTTTAATCTACGTAGGATGTAGTTAAGTTAAAGTAAGTAGTTAAATGTAGTTAAGCTGTGGGGACAGTTTCTTGCTGCCACTAGACGACGGATATGCACCCAGACCATGTGAAATCGCTCCATTGTGTTGGACTGTATGCCCGGCGACCAATGGTATGCATTCCGTTATCTGCTGAAAACCCATAGAAGGTGGGCTGATGAGCATCGTCATTGGACCCGTGATGAGTGGTCAACTGTCCTCTGAGTTACAGTTCAGTTTGCAGCCTGACAATTATCGTATCCTGATCTGGCGTGAACGAGGAACATGGGAGAATCCATGTTTCATGCGAGAAAGGGACTCCTTCGGTGGTGATGGTGGAATCATGGTGTGGGCAGGCATCAGCATTGGTGGTCGTACCAACCTCCACGTCATCAGAAATGGATCGCTGACTGCTGTCAGATATCAAGATGAGGTTCTGCACCCTATAGTGGTACCCTATGCTGGAGCAGTTGGAAACAACTTTCCTTCCATGGACGATAATGCAAGGCCCCACCTTGTGCACTCATCAACAACATTCTTCAGGAGGCAGGAATCGAATGCATGGACTGGCCTTCATGTTCTCCAGACCTGAAATCCCATTGAACATGCTTGGGATGCACTGGGAAGATGTCTGGCAAACCATCCAATGCCTCCCACAACACTTCTTGAGCTGGAAGTTGCCCTGGAGCAAGAGTGGCAGAGGATCCCACAAGAACTGCTGAACATTCTGATCCTGTCCATGCCCCATCGCTGTCAGTGTGTTTTAGCAGTCTTGTGTGACCATACACCCTACTGAACAATGTGTGACACACTCGTCCAGTTTCACATGCTTCTGTTCACCCCCACCAATATGTCACTTGCTGCTCAATCACGACAATTGAGTTTGCATCTCATTTGTGTAATCGAACAACTTTCTTTGACTTATCGTTTGCTTTTCTGATGTTCTTGTTTAATAAAAAAATTCAAATGCATCTTTTTTTTATCGCTTCATATTCATTTTGAAATATCCCCTAATTTTTGTGAGCAGTTTATTTCTTAATAACTAAAAAAAATTTTTTTGTTATTCAGTAATTATATAGCAAATATTTTTCCAATATTTATTAATTCAGTAAATATATATATGTTTTTTGTTTCAAGTAAATATTTCTCCCATTTTCTAATTTTTTCCTTGATACCATACTTTGAGAAAAGCCCAGGCTTTTAAGCCAATTGTACTGAGTCAGATAAACAAGTCAACTTTAGGATTTAAAAAAAAAATAACCAATCAACATAAATAGGTCATGTTATATACCAAATTAAATAGAATTTAATTACTAATTTAATGAAAATAAGTAATTTAAACAAATTTACAAGCATATTGATTTTAAAAAGCCTTTTTCAGTGTGATATGGTGAAAATAAAGATTGCACTATACAATTAGGGTTTCATTTTGGAAAACCTGATAAATAAAAATGGTTAAATCATATTTTAATCAAAAGGAAATTTTGTCCCAAATAACAATCCCAACCTGAAATATGATTTTATTTCTTTTAACGATTCTTTTCAGTATCGTATATTTTAAAAATGGCCAGTGCTACAAAGTGACTTGGACTTCTCACATTCACAGGATTTTCTGAACTGGTTAATCAAATAGAAAAAAACTTCTTTGGCTGCTTTTTTTGCTGAACAATATGAATTTTTTCTTTGGGTGTTTAAGTTTGGCAATCTTGGCTAAGTGCAGAAAGATTTGTGCACCAAAACAAAAGAAAAACAGCTTTGTATTGTCTGTGTGGCACAGCCAAGGTACTGAAGATGGTGGGGTGGGGTGGGTGCCTTTAAAATCATTCAATATAATCATAAAAACTCGTAATTTAAAAAAATATTTTTTAGATGGGGGGTGGGGGGTGGGGTGAAACTTTTACTGTGAGTTTAGGGGATGGGACACCTTACCGAAATTGCCCCCCCCCTCAACATGATGACTGATTTCCATAGCAAGGAAGTCTATTTTGCTTCCCTATCCAAGACATTCATTTTCAGAAAATGGTACAAGCTTAAAGTTTTTTTACTAAGAAAAAAAACAAGAAATAATAAAAGAAAAATTACATATAACCTAATGGGATGTTAAATAAAATATCTGGAACAACTTTTAACCGGCCTCCAATCTAGCATAACTCGGAAAGATCGATAAATCATCCGATTGAAAGATTGCTAACTAATGGAAGTAAATCTACAGAAATGATTTTTTTTCCATATCCAAGATCTCATTTGTTTTTCAGAAAATTATACCAAATCAAAGTTTTACTGGAAAAGTAATAAATAATAAAATAAAAACTAACATATAGCCTAATGCGATGTTCAAATATCCACAGCAACAAAGTTGTAGGCCAGCCATACGATGTAGCATAATTATGGGAAAAAAAATCGATACTTATCAATTGGCCAAAAAATCCCTAATTTCTGAAAATAAATCTACTGAAATGAACACTAAGGTTTAAATATATAAAAAGTAAATACTAATTTTACAAAGGGTATCCAATATGCTGGACTAAAACTGTTAAAAAACACAATCACTCTGAACGGAGATAGCATATGTCAGCCATCTGCATATTGTTTGCCTCAGTAAAGCATAACTAATTAAATGCAGCTGCAACCAGAATTTCTAAGAAGAATGTGTTTACTTCCAGTTTCGAATTTAAGAGCAGGGAAGATGCATAGAATGCTGGGAAAAATGATAAAAAATAACTTGGAAATACTGAAATAGGTTTATGACAGAAAAGTGTGAAACAGAAAAAAAATGACAGTACGTAAGTAATTACAAAGTATTTACTTTGTAATTACTTCCAAAATCTATCATTTTTAAAAATAGCTGTTTTTTTGCTAATTTGTAGGAGATTTTCGAAAATTTAAGGAAAAATTTGTTGATAATAGTTCATATCAAACTTGTGTGCTTAAATCAGAAGGTTGCTTCAGCAAATAGGAACATTAACAAGCAAATTGGCAATACCTTTTAGTGCTTCTAAAAATGGAATCAGATGGCTTTATAAAATTATTACATTGTAGTTTCATTAAATATGCATCAAATTAAAAAGCAAAATATTATATTTGAAGCCTGAATTATATATTTTTTATCAGACTTATATATATAAAAACATTTCAACAGCAATTTTTATTTTTAACAAATCGATTTTTTTTTTGTTGTACTAGAAATGGATACACACGGTCCTTGGCCTCTCGATTCAGATTCTCCAAATGTATACAGACGACATGGACACTGGAAGAGTTCAGATTTAAATAATAATCAGTCATTTTATTCATTTATTGTGAATGTGATGTGTGCATAAGGGATGTGTTTGCATGGGTGGGCCAACTTATTTACTGGCCTCAGGTATACAGAATCTCGTGAGTTGCTACTGGCGTACTGTTTGGTTGAAAAGTCTGGACATCTAGTAAAAACACTTGTGAATGAAAGAAACATTGGTGGATATACTGCAATGATATACTAGTATCTACAAATGTTGTCACAATAATTATTAAACAAAATACTTGGTTGCTCAAAATTTTTTGCATTTTGGAAAAAAATGCTCTTCATGAAGAAATTTTTTGAAGAAAAATTTTGCTCTTCATGAAGAAATCGAGATTCCCCATGAAGCTTTCATAGTGATTCATGTCTTAGCATGTTCTTGGGTTCCCCTCATATCAACTATCATGCCACAAATGTCCATGAATTGTACATTTAGAGTAGTGGTAGTTTTGGGGAGGAATATATTTCTGCAGCCACACCTCTCTTAAGTTCTTCCATCATGTTTTGTTACTGATCTGAAGTACTGGTATGAAGTCTTGGGCCCCTTCATGAGACTTTATGTGGGTGCAATAGGTGATACTATCCTCCTACAGGATGATAATGCCTTCCTATATCATTGTTGCCTTGTTCGTTGCTAGCTGGATAATAGCTTTATTAACCATATGGGGTAGCCAGTCCTGTCTCCCAGCTAAATTTGATAGAACATTTATGAGATTCTCTTGGGAAATCTTGCTCTCTTGAATTCTGCTTCTGGAAGCCTCCTGGAGCTTTGACATGCTTTGGAAGAGCACTGGAGATTACATCCCACAGCAATGCTGTACATGCATGTTAACAGCATGAGACATCAGTGTGCGTCATGTGTAGTGGTAAGAGGTGACCACAGTCCATAGTGAACTGCTTGCGATATCACTGATGATCTTCACCTTTTTATCATGCGACTATTCATATATAATTTTTTTAATTGAAAGTGTTATTGCATTTCTCAACTGTTGTTCTTATGCACAGTGTTTATAAATGCCTATCTAGTGATTCACATCCAACAGATCCAGTGGGTTTTCATATTCCTTAATATATGGAAACCAGTGTGTTATGCTTTCACTCAATTTAAATTCAAGACAGATTTTTGTGTAATTAAATATGTTAAATATAAAAACATATTTTGTTAATGGAATAATTTTTTTTTATCATTTAAAAATTTATTTTTATTTTTGAATAAATTTCTAGGTTCTAGAAGAAACTGGATTTGACATTAGCAAACTTATTGACAAAGAAGCATTCATAGAAAATTATTTTAATGAACAGTTAATTAGATTGTATATAATAACTGGTATTCCTTGTGACACCAAATTTCAACCAAGAACTAGAAAAGAAATTAAGGTATGTTGCTTATTAGGTAAATTTAGGTAATGCATCTTGTAATTCATTAGCTTATTTGATTTCATCTGATTCATTAGTTCTAACTGGTCTTAGTGGTTAGTGTACCTGACTACTAAGATCTGTGGGCATGTCCTTGTATGAGAAACTAGGACACCCTAATATAGCTTCTAGGTTTTCTCCATCATACTTCTTTTTTTTATAAGTAATAATAAAAAATATCAGTATGCAAAAATGTGTGACATTTATTTTGCCAACTGCATATAAAATATGCAAATGATTATTATTAAACTCAACTCATTAACTATCCATCTAGAGAACCTTAAGACTCCTGCTTTCATTTTAGCAAAGTAAATGATGATTTTATTGCAGAAGATTGAATTACAATAGTTCAGATTCAATTGCAATATTTGCCAAAACATTTAATGTATTCTGCTGTTTTTGATCACAAAACAAAAGAGCTAAAATATTCTAACAGAAAATATTTTTGATATTTGTTTTTCTGCTGAGGTTCTGCCATCCTCACAGACCTTCTACTATGGCATATAAACTGACAGGCTCTTGTCAGACCTCTGGCAAGCAGCTGCTTGAGGGGGTATTTATTTTTTATCAATATCCTTTAACTGAAAAAATCCCCCCCCCCCCTCCACCTAAACATTTGCCAATCTATACTTGAGCCTACAGTTAAAACAGCTTTAGATGCATTCCCATGTAAAAGATATAAATGGGTATTAAAAATGAAAGCAATTCATGCAATGGTTTGAAAGTTCAAAAGTTTTAAATGTTATGAAATTTTAAAACACCAAATTGTAATCACTGTTCAATTCTAAATAGCATTAGGATATAGCAAATTTTAACCAAAAATTTAAAAATAGAGAAAAGTTTATCAGTTTTGTAGCTTCATACTAAAATGATTTGAAATATTTTTATTCATATTTTTTCAGAGTTCTTTATCTTTTTTGGATATATTTCTCAGCTTTTATTTAAATCTTGTTTTTAACCAAAGTGAGGGGGCAGGGGTGGCTCAGTCGGTAGCATGCCAGGCTCGTAATCTGCAGTTCCCAGGTTCTAGTCCCAGCTGGGTCAGCGTTGAGACTTATCTCCACAAAACTTCTCACCCTGCTCATGGTCAGTAGGGGACATCGATGGGCTTGGAAAGGCCACCGTCCATCGGATGGGATGTTGAGCCTTGGTCCTGTGTGTGGGAGTCCATACCCTGTGCACATTGGAGAACATGCTGGATGGCCTTGAGCCTCACAACAGCAGTTCCAGTGGGTCCCCTCCTCCAGCCTTCTCTGGGCCTTCGGGGTCCTTGTGACCTGGCCATTTGGCCCATGGTGTGCAAGGGGGTACCACTCAGAGGTAAAACATCCCAACCCATCGAATTTTGCCTTTTTAAGCAGTTTAATTCCATGCACTTCTGGACCAGGATTTATACTATATGCTGTATGATTAAAAAACGTTTTATACAGATGCATAAAGTTACTGAAGAATGAACAGTTATGCTTCATTTTGTGTCTATTAACAATTTATGCTTATGAAAAAAATGTCTCAAAAAATATACTGCAACTCTTAGTTTCTAATATTTTACTGTTATTCCCTGTACATATTTCATTGAGCCATCTGTTTTGTTGAGTACTGCCAACAGCAGACTAATAGTATTCATGTAGTAAAGTAATAGAAATAATAAATAGTAGCCATCCCATGGCTGAGTGGTTAGCGCACTTGGCTACTGATCTAAGGGACCTGGGTTCGAGCCCCAGGTAAGGCATGGATGTTCGTGTTGTTTTTCTGCTGAGGTCCCTGCCAACCTCACAGACCTTCTACTATGGCATATAAACTGACAGGCTCCTGTCAGACCTCTGTGGCAAACAGCTGCTTGAGGGGGTATTTATTTTTTTTTTTTATAATAATTTCCACTCTGTAAATTGATTCAAATATTTAGAGGAGAAATTGTCTTAAGCCGGGTGGGATACGAACCCATGACCTCCTGATAACATGTCAGGTGCTCTGGACCACTGAGCTACTGGCCACTGATCAAGATCTCCTCTAACTGATGTTATGAACATTCTCAACCTACTTTCCTAATATGTAGGCAGTGTTCAGGCAATCCCACCTCAAGCAGCTTTTTAATGCCTTTTTTAGATGGAATGCGTGTCTTACGAGTATGCAATCTACAAAATTATTATTAAACTCAACTCATTAAGTAGCCACTAATAATTTTCACTTTGTAAATTGATTCAAATATTTAGAGGAAAAATTGATTTGAGCCAGGTGGGATACGAATCCATGACCTCCTGATAACATGTCAGGTGCTCTGGACCACTGAGCTACCAGCTGCTGATAAAGATCTCCTCTAACTGATGTTATGAACATTCTCAACCTATTTTCCTAATATGTAGGGAGTGTTCAGGCAATCCTGCCTCAAGTGGCTTTTTAATGCCTTTTCTTAGATGGAATTGATGCTGGATTAGATGAATTAGATGGAATTGAATGCAAGAGTTTACAGAGTGGAAATTATTAGTGGATACTTAATGAGTTGAGTGTAATAATAATTATTTGTAGATTGCATACTCGTAAGACATGGGCATTAAAAAGCCACTTGAGGTGGGATTGCCTGAACACTCCCTACATATTAGGAAAGTAGGTTGAGAATGTTCATAACATCAGTTAGAGGAGATCTTGATCAGCAGCTGGTAGTTCAGTGGTCCAGAGCACCTGACATGTTATCAGGAGGTCGTGGGTTCATATCCCACCCGGCTCAAGACAATTTTTCCTCTAAATATTTGAATCAATTTATAGAGGGAAAATTTTTAGTGGATATAAAATGATTATATGTGATTCTGCAAGTTCACTGCCATCCTATTTTTATCTTGGTTATTTTTGGATTGTGATAGGGGAAACATATGTTTAATTTTATTGTTGATTTTTTCAAAATATATATGAATATGGTATGCTTAAAACTAAAATGAATGATGGGGTCATTTTTATCTATCTCGGAGGGGGAATTGTAAATGCATGAGTATAATAATGTGTTGTATAATTAATGGAGGAAGGAGAACTCTGCACCAATCCTCTATGATCATGTATTGAACTGGCCAGGTCTAACAGCTAAAGTCTGATATTGCCTTCTTATGGGTCAGGCTGTTAGTAACTTTCAAAAGAGATAACTCTCTTGGAAGAGAACTAAAGGGAAAGGCTGCCAGATCAGAGTGGGCTATTGATTTGGACTGTTATGGCTATTTTCATTTTTATTCTACCTTGCTGAGATGTGGTCAACTACACAGGGTCTTGCTGTTGATCATATATACCAACCAGAATGGATTATGGATCCTTAACTTGCTGCATTGGTGGCTTTCTGTTCAAGTAAAATCTGCCACTGTGTTTTGTTTGTAGTTTGACACCCCTGAGTGAACAGATACACAAGTTGTATTTCAAATTAAAGCTTGTGATGCCCCCAATGTCATGGACTACTTTAAACATGACTCCAAAAATAGGGAGAAAAAATATTAATTATGTATGTATCATATGTATATCATACGAAAGTTTATGACGGTATGTGTTTTTAGTGACAAAAATATAAATTAAACAATTAAATGTGACAGAAGAATAATTTCTTGGCTTTATTTTGTACTATATGCATTTGTTCTTTGGGTGGTGAACTTTTGAACATCTTGGCAAAGTAATGAAAAGGTAGTACACCAAGTCAAAAACAATGTTAATATCCTCAGAGTACTGCATCCAAGACACAGGGGAGGGTATTACTTTAAAAGAGTATCTCTTTTAAAGGCCATCAATATAAATTTAAAAACTTATAAATTTGTAAAATAATAATAATATAGCAAGGGGTGGGAAGTGGGGTAAAGCACCCTCAGTGTAGGGAGGGGGGGGGGACCCTTATTGAAATTGTATTCACATAGTAGGATCGATGTACATTCCAAGGAAGTCTTTTATTGCAAATGAAATCAGAGTAAATCTACAGAAATAAAATTCACTACCTCAACCCTATTCTGGTATTCCTGTTAGAGTAAAAAAAAATCAGAGAAAATCTACAGAAATGAAAACGATGGTTTAATTATGAATCTATAACTAAAATACTAACTAATAATAGCCATAATCTATATCTGGTTGGATAAAAAGCCATAATCTATATCTGGTTGGATAAAAAGCCATAATCTATATCTGGTTGGTATATATGATCAACAGCAAGACCCTGTGTAGCTTGTAATGCTCCAAAGATTAATAACTTTTTAAAGTTTGGACCTTTGATCCAATTTATTCAAACTCCAGATAGTTCTATTGTGCACCAGGCAATAATAACTTGCCAAAGAAAGTTGAAATAGGGTTCTTTTATTTGCCAGGCATTACTTATCGAGTAAGAATTAAAAAAAATGATTGTCAAGTTTAAATACAATCTAATCACAATATCAATTTACGTTGCTCGAGAGAAAAATAGCAAAGATTCAAAAATGTTTCTAAAACAAACAGTTTATTTTCAAAAATTCAACTCACCAAACTCAAAGTGAAAATCTCAACTGCATCTCGAACAAAAACTCTGCTACTACATCTCTATCTCGTCACTTCTCACTACAATCTCAATATGCAACAATCTGACAATCTCTAACCCACTACTTCTCAATCTAAATTCCCCTCTCTCTACTCTTCTCTGTGACCTAACGTAACTAAGTTATAACAAGCGGCTTCAAAGCCGGCACATGCCATGTTGCACACTGGGAAAGACATTTGCATAAACTGACGATCGTGCAAGCTATGATACAAGAGAGGTCGTGTCCTTAACACGTGCTTTAGTGGTTGTCAATCAAAAGGTTGGAGTTGCACATGCGCAACTCCTGCAGCTCAGATGAGGATTGATACAGTCCACAAAACTACTTAAAATCCCCAAACTGATAAATATTATGCAAATAAAGCAAAACTGATTAAGGAAAAGTAAAAGTGAATGGGTGGACCATCACAACTCCCCCTCCTAAAGGGAGTGAAAATTTGATCTAACAGATTTTGATGAGCAAATTTAGAAAAAATAGGACACTTCTCATGTCATTTACACATAGTTGAACATAAAGTAAAAGTATAATTACGCAAATTTTGATAAGACAATCTACTCTCATTTCAACACAATTTTCCATCTCAACCAAAGGTACCTCCTCCCAAACCCTCCTATCAAGAGTGTAAAGCTAACCTAGTGTAAATATATATATATGGTTGTGGCAGTTAACTGTATATTAGCGTTATCGGACTACCTAGTATCACATTCCGATACAAACTTCAAAAGTTGCATACAATAACCTGTACAAAATGCTGGTAGAAGGGTTAAAGAAAAAAAATTCGATTACATACATATCAAGTGCCGTACATAACTTCTGCTTATCCCCTAACCACATTCAAAATATGTGAAAGCTAAGTCTTCTCCTAAACCACATAAAAAAAAATGGTTATTGGAACACCGTTAAATCCTCCTAACTACATCAAACGCGCGAAGCTAAGAAATTTCAAATTTTACAAAGAAGCAGGAGTAATCATCTGCTAATTCTTCACCTAGACACAATAATCATTAGCTAGCTGAAATAATAATATATGACAATAACATTTCATCCAATACAATTTCATTCACTTTTTACATGAATACACAAAAATTCGTTTTGAAATGCAAATATTTCACAAAAGTACAAAAAATATTTAATCCTGTACTAAATTCTCTTTTATTCCTATCATTCATATCCATAAACATTTTACAATTTTTGAACTTCTTAATGTAAACTTAAAATACTTTCAGCTTTCAGTCAGCTGAAACGAAAAAATCTACAAAAATACATTTTAAATCACGTTAATACAATATAACAACTAGAACTTCAGATGAACAAGAATACATAAAAAAATTCTATTCACATCACATTATAAATTCAAACTATAGTAAATTCACTCTTTGAAAATAAATATCGAAACTCCAAAGTTTCAACAAGAAATTAAACATTTCAAAATCTCTAAGTATATAAATCACAATAATTCGACTTCAATCTTTGTCTTCATCTATTCCAGAGAAAAGAAAACATTTATAAATCATTAAGTGCCACAGTGGAAGAATAATAATATACTTAAATTTTCATTGTTGGCACTCCGTTGTGATAAATCATTATCCAATCAGTTCCTAGTGACATCCTTCCCTCGTCGATCGATACATCAGGTGAAAGCACTGCTGAAGATCTCATTGGTGATGTCATCTCTGCTATGTTGACTGCTTCGTTGCAGGTTGTCGCTCTGTAGGCTCTGGCCGTTTCGTTGACATCTCGTCGCTATGTGCTGGTCTTTGAAGAACTTGGCTTTGTATTTTCCAGGTTTATTGCAGTTCCACCTCTAATTGAAACTTCAACAGTTGAAAATTTCTAAACTTATTGGATTCATCAGGATTATTTTTACTCGGAACAACCTCAGGGTTGCTTGGTTTAATTTCATCCACCAGATCACTTTTCTCATTATCAATTTCAGCACTATCTTCGTTTAAAACTTTTTCATCAACTAATTTTGTACTATTTTCATCTACAACTATATCAACAAATTTCTCATTATCAATTTGCTTTGCATCATCAACTTGTTTCTCTAAATTTGCATTAATTACACTAATGGGGCATTTTATAGGTTCTTGAACATTATCCTTTGGACTACAAGGTAACTAAAAAAGTCCACTGGACCGTGGCTGCAATTTCAATTGACAACTGTCATAAATATCATCTAAAACTTGTTTATTTGAACATGAAAGATCGGCTTCTGTATCATTGCAATCTATTAATTCAGTTTCTTCGTGACAAGATTTAATAAAAGGTAAAACAACAGGGGCAAGACTTAACTCATGAGAGGGCTTTTCTTGTGAGGAATTTTGGCCTCTCGCTTCAAAGATCCTACTTCAAGTTCCCCAAATTGTCATTCCCTCTATAGCAATATTGCTCTGTGTGCCCTAGGCGGCCACAAAAATTGCATCTGAAAGTTTCTCTATTATTCTTACCAAAACTTTTACAACTAATGTCATTGTTTGAAGCTTGATGCAGAACATAATCTCTGTTTAGTTTGTTCTACATCATTGTAGGTGCGTTCAGCGCAAATTGTCAGAACCGTGTAACTTCTGGTTGTGCGGGAGTCATTTTGCAAGACTCAACCTGATAGCGTTGCTTTGGCAAGGATTGTATAGGCTTGTAAATGGTAGCTGGCTTGTAAATGGTAGAAGGCTTGTAAATGGTAGCTAGGCGTAAACTGGAAGGAGAGCTGTGTACCAATCCCCATTGATGATGCACAGAACCGGCCAGGTCTAGCACCTAATGTCCGACCCCGCCTTCTCGTGGTGCTGGCCGTTAGTACATTTCAAAAGAGATATTCTCTTTTGGAAGGGAACGGAAGGGGAGGGCTGCCAGTTCAGTATGGCCTACTGATCTGGTCATCTATGGCCACTAATTTCTTTTTTTTCAACCCTGCTGAGGAGTGGTCAACTTCACAGGGTCCTGGTGCTGACCATTTATACCTACTAGACTGGACTTGTTTATGAATTTGAGCTTGATTATGGATCCTGGACTTGCTGCACTGGTGGGCCTCTGTTGAGGGAGAATGTGCCGCTGTGTTTTCTGTTTGCTTCTGGGTTGCCAGCTCTAAGTGAACAGAGGCATGGGATACCTTATATCAGCTGGTGGATAATCCTAATCAGAGGCCATCGCAGGTACCTGAACCTTACTTAGCTAGTTGGGCATCGTCAAGCCTAAACTAGAGTAATGTGTCTCAGGCAGGCCATATGGCTCTTGAAAAAGTCCACTTGAAAAGGTGGTGCCTGAAGTTCCTACCAGCATCGGTGACTTCAGCCTTTAGCGGAGGAGGAACAGGTCTTTGCCCCATGCCTGCGATCAGGGGGCTGTTTGATATTGTTGGCCCTACCAATCTCAATAAACCCAATTTCTTTAAAAATCCTACTAATCATTTTCTCTCTGCAGGAACGTGGAACGTGAGGACATTACATAGAGATTATTCTCTTGATGTCCTCATGCAGGAATTCCAGCGCTATAACCTAGATATTCTAGGCTTGCAAGAGACCAGATGGACAGGTAAAGGTGAGATACTTAAAAATAACTTTAAATTTCTCTTTACATGGAGGGAGGATGGAAAGCATCACCAAGGCGTGGGTCTGCTGCTCAGCAGACATGCTAGTGATGCTCTTCTAGGATATAAGTGCATTAATGAAAGGTTTCTTACAGCAAAATTTCAGACAAGCATTAAAGACTTGAATGTTATCTGCTGTTATGCCCCCACTGAGGATTCTGATGAGGATGAGAAGGATAGGTTTTACAGACAACTTCAGGATATTTTGAATTCTGTCAAGAAAGGAGATATTACTCTTGTTCTTGGTGACTTCAATGCCAAAGTTGGTACCGACTCTGACCTTTGGGGAGGAGTAATAGGGCCTTTTGGTATTGGTAGCTGCAATGGCAATGGGCAACGTCTCCTACAGGTAAGTAAACTAAATGGTTTCAGAATAACTAACACATATTACAAACACCGCGACATACATAAATACACATGGGTTTCACCTGATGGGCTGCATAAGAATATGATTGATTATATATTAATTAACAGCAAATGGGCTAGTTCTGTTAGAAATACCAGGGCATGTAGGGGAGCTGAAATTGGATCTGACCATTACCTTGTTAAAAGTGTCTTGCAACTTAAACTTAAAAAGTGTTGTGCTAGGGTTAAAAAATTTACCTTTAATACTGAAGCTCTGAAAGACCCAGTTATAGCTAAAGCTTACCATGATAGGTTACTTAGTCATTATGACAGTCATGGTTTGCTTAATACTGAAGTTGAGGAAGAATGGGGCTATTTTAAACAGGCTTTTTTGGAAACTAACAGTACTCTTTTAGGGAAAAAGGAGCAGAGGAGGCAGAATTATTTAAGTGATAAGGCACTTGAGCTTATTTCAGAAAGAAGGAACTGCAGGAATGTCCTTAATCAGTACCCTACTAGTCCTAATAGAAAGCATTACAAAGAACTTAATAAACGTGTGAAGGGTCAGTTAGCTACTGATAAGAATCTTTGGCTTGATGGCCTTGCTGACAAAGCTGAGGAAGCAGTTAGACACACAACAGCAGAGAGCTGTACCAGATAGTTAATGTTTTGTGTGGTAGAAAACGAACAGGTATACAGGGATTGAAGGATAAACAAGGCAAGGTTATAGAAAGTGAGGATTCTGTCATGGCTAGGTGGGCTGAGCATTTCAGTGATGTTCTAAACAATTGTAGTTAGTTCTACTCCCATTGTTTGCAATGATGATAGATGCATTGTTGGCTTTAATGTTGGCCCTATAACACAATCTGAAATTAGTTTGGCTATTTCTAAACTTAAACTTCATAAATCCCCAGGGGTTGATGAAATTACTACGGAAATGCTTAGAGCTGGGAATGTTTCAGTTACCATTTGGATGACTGAAATTTTGAATAACTTTTATGATAAAGGCATGGTTCCTAAAGATTTTACCAGAGCTATTATTATCCCTATTTTCAAAAAAGGTGATCGCAGTTCTTGTGATAACTATAGGGGTATCAGCCTACTCTCCGTTCCAGGTAAAGTTCTTTCCATGATTGTGCTTAATAGAATTAAGAATCTGGTTGACAGGCAATTGCGTGATGAGCAATGTGGATTCAGAAGTGGTAGGGGATGTGTAGATCAGATATTTTCACTTAGGCAGATTCTTGAGAAATGTTTAGAGTTTCAGAAACCTTTGGTTGCTAGCTTTGTTGATTTCAAAAAGGCTTTCGACTCTGTTGATCGTCATAATTTGTGGTTGATTGTGAGATCATATGGTATACCAGACAAGTTAGTTAACATAATGAAAGCTCTCTATAATAACACTGAGTCATGTGTGAGAGTTGGTACGTCTTGTAGCAATTGGTTTAGCATTACTTCTGGTGTTCGACAAGGGTGCATTTTGTCTCCTTTTCTCTTTAGTTTGGTTGTTGATTATGTTATGCGAAATTCACTTCAAGGGAAAGATTTTGGCCTTAAATGGGCTGGAGATACGAAAATTTCTGATTTAGATTATGCTGATGATTTAACCCTTTTGGCAAATGATGTTGATGAGATGAACTCTTTCATTCGAACTGTTGATGAGACTGGTAGTACAGTAGGTTTGGTTATTAAACAGAGAGAAAACTAAAGTGATGAAAATTGGTCAGGCAGGTTGTGATTCAGTTAATCTGAATGGTTGCAGTCTTGAGCAGGTGTCACAGTTTAATTACCTTGGGAGCTGCGTAACTGATACTGGTGATGTGCGGCATGAGATTAACAGACGAATAGGTATTGCTGCCGGGACTTTTAAGAATCTATGTAGATTGTGGAGAAATAGGCGTATACACCTTAAGACTAAAATTAGACTGTATAATAGTTTGGTTCTTTCTAGGGTTAGTTATGGTAGTGAAACTTGGACGCTGTGTAAACAAGATAACAGGAAACTAGATGCTTACTCAGTAGGATGCGGTGGGCAGACAATGTCAAACAGGACCTTGTTAGAATTGGTGTACAGTGGCCGGATGCAGCAGATGTAGCTCAGGACAGATATGCTTGGAGAATTAAACTGCGCGGTCTGGTTGGACCTCCGTAGCCTATGGCTGCTTGAGGATGATGATGATGATGATGATGACTCCTAAGAATTCCCTAATGGGCAAAAGCAATTGGGACAATATGCAGTTTATAATGTCAGTTTCAGCGGCATCAGCATCGTACCAGCTGCTATAACTCTCCTGTACCCCAGATGAATTTTTCAATATCATCTCCCTTTCCCTTTGTCTTCCTGAAAACAGTTCTGTAGCTAATTGTGTGAAATCATTATAAGCTGGATAGATTTCCAAGAGTTCAATTTTAAAATCTTCCCAAAACTCTATTGCATGATGACATCCTATGTTATTCCACCATTGTTTTTTTTTTTTTTTTGGGGAGGGGGGCTCAGTTGGTAGCACGCCAGACTCGTAATCTGTAGTTCCCAGGTTCGAGTCCCAGTTGGGTCAGCGTTGAGATTTATCTCCGCAAAATTCCCCGCCTTGCCCACGGTCAGTAGGGGACACCGATGGGCTTGGAAAGGTCGCCGTCCATCGGATGGGACGTTAAGCAGTGGCCCCATGTGCGGGAGAGAGCCATACCCTGTGCACATTAAAGAACACGCTGGATGGCCTTGACGCTGGAACAGCTGTTCCAGTGTGTCCCCTCCCCCAACCTTCTCTGAGCCTTCGGGGTCCTTGTGACCTGGCCATTTAGTCCATGGTGTGCAAAAAAGTGCCGCTCAGAGGTAAAACAACCCAACCCAATCCACCATTGTAGCACATCCAATTAGACAAGATACTGTTAAAACCACCTTTTCGTTGTCAGGCACTTCATGTAAATGGAAATGCTCCTCCATGGACTTGACAAATGTCCACGATGATGGACATTTCAAACCATCGAACCTTATCTCAGGTAAAGGCCAATTAACATAAGGACTATAGTTAATAAATGGATTGGCAACTCGTCATTGTGGCGGTTGATAATACTCTGTTCTTTCACTTGCTTCTGATTGAACAAAAAATGGAACCTTACATTCAAAGTTTGTACGTGAACTGATGTAGCATTGTCAGAAAATTAGTTGGGAGTCATTATGGCAGAATCAGCCATATTGTTAGCAGACATTCCCATGGCCGAGTGGTTAGCATGCTTGGCTACTGATCTAAGGGACCTGGGTTCGAGCCCCGGGTAAGGCATGGATGTATGTGTCGTTTTTCTGCTGAGGTCCTGCCATCCTCTCAGATCTTCTACTGTGGCATATTAAACTGACAGGCTCCTGTCAGATCTCTGTGGCAAGCAACTGCTTGAGGGGGTATTATTTATTAATTATTTAGTGGTCTGCCAAAATTTTGAATTTTGGAAATTTTGAAACTTTTTTTAATATTGAGCAGTGCTCAAAGGTACTGTTATACAACAATACAATACTAAAGCTATACTAAGCTTGTAAAATATAAATTTGCTTATCAAAAAATTTATCTAGTATCTAGTGTGTGTGTGTCCCCGGAAACTTCTAATCTTTACATACATACAATAAAGATCTTAACTATCAGCAATAACTGTGCTGAAACTTCAGTACCTTTGACTAATACATAAAAAGTTAAGCTTCTTGCTCAACAAAAATTTTTGGCTTAAGCTGCTGTTAAATCTATAACTAGTACATATAACTAATGTGCTAAAAAATTACTGTCTTTGACAATCACGTTAAATAACATATACAATTTATACAGATATATATATATACATATACCGTCCCTGTTTGCAGCACCACTTTCTTTTCTTGACTCTGTAACTCTCTAAAGATTAATAACTTTTTAAAGTTTGGACATTTTATCTGATCCAATTTATTCAAACTCCGGATAGCTCTATCATTTATTTGCCAGGCGTTACTTATCGATTAAGAATTCAAAAAATGATTGTCAAGTTTAAATACAATCTAATCACAATATCAATTTATGTTGCTCAAGAGAAAAAATAGTGAAGATTAAAAAATGTTACTAAAACAAAGTTTATTTCCAAAAATTCAACTCACGAAACTCAAAGTGAAAACTCGACTACATCTCAAACAAAAACTCTGCTACTACATCTCTATCTCATCACTTCTTCTCACTACAATCTCAATACTGAACAATCTGACAATATCTACTCCACTACTTCTCAATCTCAATTCCTCTCTCTACTCTTCTACTCTGTGACCTAATGTCACTAAGTTATAACAAGCGGCTACAAAGCCGGCACATGTCATGTTGCATGCCGGGAAAGACATTTGCATAAACTGACAATTGCACAAGCTCTATGACGCAAGAGAGGTCGTGTCCTTAACACACGCTTTAGCGGTTGTGAATCAAAAGGTCGGAGGTGCGCATGCGCAACTCCTGCAGTTTGGATGAGGATTGAGACAGTCCACAAAACGAATTAATATCCTCAAACTGATAAATATAACGTAAATAAAGCAAAACTGGTTAAGTAAAAGTGAATGGGTGGACCATCACAAGTTCTGACTCCTCAGCTGTGAAAAAAAATATGTACTTTGTTTTAGAGCCACTATATGCATGGTTACTTTGCCCAGCTGCTGTAAAGAAGATAGTTATCCAGTGTATCCATGGTTATGACATCCAGCATGTGGTAATAATATAGTAAACAATCTGCAATCTAGCCACTTGACTTACACACAGTCATATCAGAATAATACTACCACCTACCTAATAATTGGAATAACCACCCTTGGCTCAGATGACAGCAGTGAGATGGTGTGGCATGGACGCACTGAGGCCCTGGAAGGTTGCCAGTGGCACACGTGCTCATTCAGACTCCAGCAGAGCATGGGGGTTCCAGAGATGACGTGGTTATGGGTTTGCACGCTGAATCTGTCAATCCAAATGGTCCCACAAGTTCTCTGTAGGATTGAGGTCGGGCGATTTTGTTGGCCAAGGGAGAACAGAGACATCGCTGTTGTGTTCCTGTAATCAGTCACACCACCTTAGCGACAAGGCAGGGTGCATTGTCCTGTTGGTAAATACCACCACCATAAACGTCCGACATGAAGGGAGGCATGTGGTCAGCGAGGACGGACATGTAGCCATTGGCTTTCAGGGACCCATCTAGTGGTACCAGTGGTCCCAGGTCATATCGGGGAAACATCCCCCAGACATGCACACTGCCACCGCCGGCCTGTACTTATCTGACAGGCGTGTCTGGGTGTTGGTTCTCGTGTGCCTAATGCCGTATCCACCACCGCCCGTCACTTCTGTGTAGTAGAAACCTCGATTCATTGGAGAAGACAATCTTTTTCCACTGTCCAATGACGGTAGTCTCGTGCAAACTGCAGGCATCGTTGCAGATGGACCTTGGTTAACATGGGCACCTTTACACAGTGTTGACTCCTGAGACCCATGCATAACAGGGTTTGCTCTACTGTTATCGAAAACACTTACCTGGGTGTTCCAGCTTTCATTTGAGTGGTCAGTTGCTGCACTGTTGCACGTCAATTGCCCTTTACCAGTCGATGGAGGCGATGTTTTCCTCTGGGGTCGATGGCCTTTGGGGCTCCACAGTTAGGACATATGGAGGTACTCGGTGTGCCAGCGGTCCATTCTTGGTACACCCTTACTACAGCACCTTGCAAACAGCCCACGAAGTCTGCTTTTTCTGAGATGCTTCCATCTTTGGTGTCATAGCTGATGGATGATCATTCCTTTTTGAACATCCTTCAAATCAATACCTCTGTCCATTGTGCTCACATTACACACTATGGCTCATCTGTCCTGGCAGGCCGCTTATATCTCCATGTGGTCAACCTTGTCATGTGCACTCTGTGACGTGCCTGGGTGGGTACACTGATTCCGGGGGTGATCATATTATTCTGATACAACTGTGTACATAGCAGTTAACTAGGTCATGGCACTTGCTCTGCCATGACTTACTGTATGCAGTCTTGCTCTGGCTAAGAAGGCTCTTTTTACTTTTCATTTTAATTATAGTTTGGACTTGAAGAGCAGGAACAATGCATAGAATGCTGGGATTAATGATATAAATGGTAAAAAATAATTCTAGGAATACCAAAATAGCTTTGAGGTAGAAAAGAGTGTGAAACGAAAAAAAAAGTGCTTTGCTTTAAAGCTGCTATATGCATTGTTAGTTTGTCCAGCCACTGTGAAGAGGATAGTTACTTATAGGTGACTGTCGGTTGGCGATAGCAGGTATGCTCATCTAGGCTCTTGTTGTGTTCACTGGTTGCCCACCATCTTGTTTGTGCTGTGCTGGCTGCCGGAATCGATTCCTGGCAGTTCAGGTTCGATTGCTGAGATGAATTAACTACACACACATACACTTATACATGATGATGATAACACTGGTTGACAACAATTTTTAATATAAATGCTAAATTTGCATTAAAAACTTCTATAAACTTTAAAAATTAAAATAGTTTTAACAAGTTTCCCTCTCCACTAGAGCTTCAGAAAATGTGAGGGACACGTTACTGTCGAATATATAAGCCTTGTGTCTATGACATTTGCTATGTCATTCTTTAGGCTCTCCTTATTGGTGGAGATATCTGTTGCAAGAGCAGTTTCCAAGGTAATGGGGGCTTGGCAATGTAATCATTTATGCATTCATTTTTCTTTTGAAATATGTGATATTGCTTCGCTAAGCCCGACTGGAAATCGGAGCTGGCTGTGTACACATTATATTCTTGCTTGCTCGAAAAGTGGTATAAAGGAGCTGTTTAAGTTTTTTTGGCCAATGCTGTGGTGCATCTTTTGTACCTGATATCTCTGCTTTGTTCCTTGAATCTTATCTGACATGCTCTTTTAGTTTTATGAATTTAAGGTTGAGTATTTTGGCTTTTGGAGTCTTGTAGTGGTACTTTGAATACTCTGCCTTTTAGTGTATTTTTATCTCTGTCTGTTTTAATAAGTTTTAGATTAGTTTTACTGGCCATGGCTGGTACTATAAAGTTGTATGCTTTTACTATTTCTTTCATAGTTATACACTAAGTAATTACCACTTTTAAGTCTATTCAAATTTTTAGAGGAAAATTTGTCTTGAGCCGAGTGGGGTATGAACCCACGACCTCCTGATAACATGTCATGTGCTTTGACATGTTATCAGGATGTCGTGGGTTCCATATCCCACCCGGCTACATTTCTACCTACATACTGTAGGTAGAAATGTTCATATCATCAATTAGAGGAGATCTTGATTGGCAGCTGGTAGCTCAGTGGTCCAGAGCACCTGACATGTTATCAGGAAGTCATGGGTTCGTATCCCACCTGGCTCAAGACAATTTTTCCTCTAAACATTTGAATCGACTTAAAAGTGGTAATTCTGTATATCAAAAAAGTTGAGTTTATTCAATATTTAATCGTTTATAGTTTTAATGAGCCAAGGTATCTGTGGTAATGCTGCTGTATTATCTTGGTTTTTTACTCTTATTAGTGGTTTAGGCTGCTGGGGGTTGAGAATTTTAGCTATTTGTCTTTTCAGTTGATATTTTTATTCTTCATTTGAGTTTTCTCGGATATCCAGCTTGCCGTGCTTCTTGCTGTAAATGTGTATTTTCCTTGTTTTTTTTGTATGTTTTGTGGATGAATGTTGTACATTTATTATGAAGGCTGTTTTTATTGCAGCTACTTTCTGCTTCTTGGGTTGGTTCGATTCTTATGGTATGAAGGTTGTGGGTGCATTAGGTTTCCTATATACTTCTGTATCGCATAATGCTTTATCTCTCATGATCATTATTTCCAAAAATGGTAGTTGGCCATTTTCTTCTATTTCTATAGTTAGATCAGTGGATGTTTATATATTTTTCATTTGTTGCTCAATAATTCTATATTTAATTCTGCAGGATTAAAAATTACTAATATGCCATCAATGTGACATTTATAATAGTTAAATATATTTAGCTGTGGTGTTATTATGTGGCTTTCTACGTCTCACATGACTATGTTGGTTAATGTAATGTACTTTGTAATTACTTCCAAAATCTTCTGTTTTTAAAAAAAAAACAGCTTTTTTGTTAATTTTAAGGAGATTTTGAAAACTTTAAGAAAAAAATTGTTTATACTAGTTCAAATGAAACTTGTGAGCTTAAACCAGGGGGTTTGCTTCACATAGAGTAATGTTAACAAATAAACTGGTACTATCGTATATCTAATCTAACAAATGGTGATCAAATAGCTTTAATAAGTTATTTATATCCTAGTTTAATACAATATACATCAGATGAAAAAGGAAAGTATTTTTTTCAAGCCTAATTATATATAAAATAGACAATATTGTTACAAAATAATTTTAAATGGCAATTTCTGTTTTGTTAATATTGAAGGTTATGTGTTGTTCTAAGAATAGATATAGATGTCCTTGGTCCTCTCATTTTGGATTATATCAACATGTATAACTGACCTGGACATGGGAAGGGTTAAGAACATTTTGCCATATTTGCACACATATGTATAAAAAGTTATTTTGTTTTGCAAAATGTTTCTTAGTCATAAGTTCTAGCAGGTCATTTCTAGTAACATTGCATTTATGAGTGTAATGGCTATGAAACTCAGTATTGTAATTTTCACCATATTTTTCAAGATTTATTGAAAATTATTTTAAGCAGCTGTTTTATAAAATAATTTTCTATTCTTATACATGATGTATATTTTGAGTATAGAAACTTTTTACTCTACTGCAGAGTATTGAGTGGTTTCCTGTAAGTGATCTTCCATCAAGTAAAAAAGATCAAGCTCCCAAAGTTAATCTTGGACTAGGACCAAATGCATTTTTCATGGTTATTCCATTTGTGAGGTAAATGCATTCAAAATTAATATAAATGAAATTAAAAAATATTCTTAAAATTATTTTAAAATAGTTTGTAATTTGACATTTTCAGTATAACATTTTTTTCTGCAATCTGAAAAAGCATTGCAGTATAAAACACAAAATGCATCATTTGTTTATATTACTGTGAATTTTTCAAATTAAATTGCATTTTTTTATATTAGAATCTGCTGAAGCTGAGAAAATGCAATTTTCCAAGCTTGCATATGTAATTAAAAATGCTTGACACAACAATTAATTGAAGAAAAGAAATATTAAGTATTCAGAAATATAAAACTTTTAGTAGCTTTTATTTAATACTAGTAATACTCATGCCAAATGTTTGGCACGAAACAGGTCAATACATTCATTCATAAGTTTCCACTCACAATCGCTTGTCAATCGATAACTCCATTGACAAGGCAGGCGACTGCAGCATCCCAGAAATTGCAATTGCTTTTCGAGGGATCACTCTCAACCCACAGCAGTTAGAAAGGCAATATGCAACCTCAAGAGGGTCAAAACTAAGTGAGACCACTCCACCAAAAAACGGGAAGAATCGCTCAAGTAGGTGTTGAATTACGAGGGAAACTACCAATTTCTGCCACTGATGATATTACTCGTGTTTGTTTGCCATTCACACATTTGGAATTATGCGTTTTATCTATGTGGAGGGCATTCAAAATGTGCTTGGCATGTGCCTTTAAATAGAGTTAATAAGCTATGACTTGTTTGAAAGCTTCTGAAGTTGTCATTACATGTTAAAAACAAAGGCCATATCATAATTTCTCTCTTCATTGGTGGTGCATAAAGTTTGATCTGCAAAATCTGTGTGTAAAAATATATTAAAAGCACAGTGACAAGTTATTATATTTGGTTTTACCACATAATCATTGTATGTAGACTTAGACTGTTAAACTGGTCAATAAATTTTCTTAAAAGTCATGCCTCTGAGATAAAAATAGCATTTCTTAAAGATTTCAAGGTGCTGAACAGGAATATGATAATGAAAAATGCAAAATTGGCTATGATTTCTGAGAAATCTGCAATAGTTTCTTATATAATAGAGTAATATGTACATATGACATGTATTGGTAAAACCACTTCTACTTCCGACGTCACTTTGCCTATCGCTTGTACAGCTGCTCAGGATCATCTCTGGTGATCGTTCAACAGTAGTCAGCCAACATTGAAGTGGACCAGTTTCCTGGTATTGTTTCTCCATCGTTGCAATGTCCTGGTGAAAACGTTCACTCTGCTCACCACTAACCATGATTCAGTTGTCGAGGAAGAACTCCTCAAAATTGAGTCTCATATTCCTCAAAGTGGTTCTTCTAAGTGGGAATGGAGAAAGTGGATCTTTAAGGACATATTGTAGCCAAGTTTGTGATACAGAGACACACGTCTTTAACCAGTTTCTTGTAGTTGTCTGCCCTGACATTCCCGAGGAATTTAGTTGACACCAGATGAAATGCGTCCCAAGCCTTTATCTCATCACCATGAAGCAGGTTGTTGAACATTTGATCTCTGAACAGCTTGCGGATCTGAGGACCCACAAAAATTCCCTCTTTAATTTTTGTTTCACTGAATCAAGGGAATTTGTCAGCCAAGTACTTGAAAGCTGATGCAGTCCGGTCCATGGCTTTTACGAAGTTTTTAATCACACTGAGTTTGATGTGTAGGGATATTAGCAGGATTTTGTGCATTTCTGCCAGTGCTGGGTGTTCCACATTCTTCTCTCTGACCTTCAGAGAGTTCCTCAGAGGCCAGTTTCTCTTCATTCAGACCGCCAGTTTCTCTTCTGGGACAACTGAGCAAAGACTTTGCACGTACTGCAAAGTCTTTGCTTGGCTGTCCCATTCATGTAAGAAACAGCAGTATTTTGTATATCCCAGCTGCAGACCCTCAACAGAGCCACTACCTTCAAGTGACAACAGAGATGCCAGCCATAATTGCTGTATTCAATACAGTTCAACAGCTGGTTTAGGTTGTAGGTTTCTTTCATGTAGATCTGACTTTCGTGTCTGACCAGAATGGATGGAATTCGGTTTCCATTATCCAGCAATGCCACCTTGAGACTCAATTTTGAGGAGTCTATGAATAGTCGCCATTCTTTAGGGTCATGTTTTATTCCAAGGGCATTCATCAGGCCATTTACATCGAAGCAGAACACAAGGTCATCTTCCTTTCTGAAGTAAGGCACAAACTGCTCATGACAAGATCGAGACAAAGTCACTTGGACATTTTCCTTGAGAAGATTCCATTGTTTAAGTCTTGATCCAAGTAACTCTGCTTTGATCTCGTTCGTGATCTGTAGCTGTCCAAGGCCATTCATTTCTTCTTTGGTGGGAATATGTGGCGCAGATGACGCACTGTGACAGATGTATGGATCATCAGACACTGAAGGCTGTGGAGAACTCGACGTCGGTTCGTCTCCCTCCTTATCATCTGAATCGATGGAAAATTCTTTTGGAGGTTTGGGAACGGGAAGACCTTTGCCATGCGGAACTGGTCGGAGAGCACATTGTATATTTGGGTATGCTATTGTCCACTTCTTTTTCCTTGTGATGCCTCCAGAAACAGGTGGAACCATGCAGAAGTAGCAGTCATTTGTTGCTTTGCTCTCTCCAAACCATAGGAACAGCAAATGGCATCGCCACTTTTTCGCCTTTCAGCCACTTCAGAAGATTTTTTGCACATGTACTGCAACGTATGTGTGCCCCAATCTTGCAGCCAAAATAAAACTCGTATACTGCTTTTACTATTGGAGTGATTGCTCTTTTCTGGTTTGCAAATGTCACTTCCCTGCATATGTAACAAAATGTATGTGCACTATTAACACAGTTATGAGGCATCACTACTGCTGGATTAAAACTACAAGGTTCACTTCTGTTGTACTCATGGTGGAAGGAGATGCCCTAAGCACCTACAGGTGATATTAGAGTGACTGTGTGCCAACCATGTTGTTCTATTCAAAATATTAGCTCTAGCTGTACTAACAGAACGATTTCTGCTATGTAAAAAGTTCAGAATTCTTGATTTTTATACTATGGCTTCCTGTTCAGCATCATGCTGTACAAATCGCCTTTCAGACCAGGTACCGGAAATTATATTCACTTGTAAATTTATCAAAATAATCAAAATAAAATAATTTATAAAACGTACAAACCTCTTTCTGTTGTATTTATGCAGTTATGAGATCTAAGTTTTATTCAGTTAGAAAATCTTCCTGAATTTAAGGTGATTTCTCTCATTTCTTTAGGTTTAATGAATCTGATGATTAAATATGAACATAATTTTATGATATTAATATTCATTTTCATTTTAAATTTAAGGAAATTCTTGATTTCTATAATGAAGATGTCTCTCGTTGAACGATATGTATGTCTAGAAATACCTTAGCAAATAATTTGTTTGATTGCTAAAATTTTTGTTCAGTTTCTTGATTAAAGCAGATAAATATGTATTTGATTTAAGTAAGAAATTATAATATTCTATTAAAGATATTTTCATTTGATTCTAAAATTTTAGAGTGCATCTTTATATAAATTTGGAGAGGATTTTGCTTTCTTTTATCACTAAAATCCATTTTTTTTTGCACACAATGTGGTAAATGACTAAATCATAAGGACACCAAGGGCTCAGAGAAGATTGGCTCAGCCGACCCACTGGGCGAGGCCACAAGTTCATCGATTAGGAGATGGAATCTTCCTGTAAAGGTTTCCCAGTGTTTTGTTTAAAGTGCACAGGGTGTGGCTCTTTTCCCACATAGGGCCATGAAATAATGTCCCATCTGATGGATGCCAGTCCTTCCAGCACATACAGGAAATTTGTTGATGAAATGGACTTAAATTTCCTACCAAAAATAAAAATGTAAAAAAATTAGGTGCAGTTCTTTCATTTAATTATCAATAAGGACCTAATTATGGCGTACTTTAAAAAAATATGCTCTAATTAATTTCGTTTCATTCCACAAATAATTGGGATATAGATTTTAGCTTCACTAATTTTTAGCACAAAATTGGTAATGTTTCTTTTACCTTATGATAATGAATATCTGTTAAGAAAAAATACATTAATTGCTTTGCAAAATTTATTAAAATTTGAAAAAATGCCTATTTTGAAAAATTTTTATCCTTATATTACTGAATTATCCATATATGCTTTTTGTGCTTGGCCTTCTCAGGTAAAAAATAAATAAATAATAATAATAATAAAACAAAGAAAAATGCATTCATCATAAAAAAAAATACTTCCCTGTTTTGAGTCCCAAATGTTCCAACATCGAGATTCATATCTGTTAACCCCAAACCTCTATCCTCTGTCAGAAAGGTGACACCAATGGGCTTGGAATGGTTATCATCCATCAGATGGGACATTAAGCCAGGCCCCATGTACAGGAGAGCAATACACTATGCACATTGAAGAACACACAGAATGGCCTTGAAGAGAGAGTGCCATCTGCCTCCTAACAGCTGTCCAATGGGTTCTCTTCCCCCAGCCTCCTCTGATCCATAGGGGGGTCCTTGTGACCTGGCCATTTAGCTCATTGTAAAAAAGATTGTGTTCAGATCTGAGATGGCTCTGCTGCATATTGAGATCCCCAATGGCTCAACATCCCATACGGTGGATGGCATTTTCTAGGCTATCAGTGTCCCTTTTTCCACTTAGAGCAGGGTGAGGTTTTAGAAGAGGTAAATCTCAAAGTTGGCCCATACAAATTGAAATTTCAGTAAGATCAAAATTGTTTTAAACAGTGAGCATCATAAATGTTTAACATGTTTTTTTTTTAGTTTGTTTCTCCTGTAATAGGAAAGACTGGAGGAAAACGCATTTTAATGCATGCGATGCTGATATGTTTTATATTCCATCCCCACCAAAGATTAAATTACATAACATTTCCTAGGCATTTATAATTGCTATTGTTGTAATTTCTAGATTATTGGTTTAAATTTCATAAAATGCATTTTTTTTTTCATAGAAAAAGAAAAAAAAGTTTAGTTAACATAGGAAACAATTAGCATGTTGCATTGTGATTTTCATATTTCAGTTTCGTCATTGTATATTACCAGACCTGTAATTAATATTAAGGGGGAGGGGCAAGTGATGCAACAGAGCCGTAAAAAAAAAGTAGAGGATCAAGAGACTGGATTCCATTGCAGTACCACATTTTTTGCTCTGTTTTGCCTTTAAAAAAAGTGTATAAAAATTTCTTGAAAAATTCATGAATTATGTACAAGTTTATAAATTTTTTGTCTCCGTAATCCTTACTCTCTAGATCTGGCCTTGTACAAAATACGTAGTTATACATATTTGTTATGTACAGTATAAATGTTCAAAGCAATAACTCATTTCAACTATTTGCTGACTACATAACAATAAAAATTCAAAAATTATATAATCATTTCTTTTGTTATTGTTCCATTCATTCAAATTTATCTCTTTGTATTCAATATTTGTAGTAATCAAAGTAATAGTTATGTAACGGAAAAGGTATATAATCTTAAGAATAATGTTAAACACATCTAATTATATAAAATTTAATTACACGATAATGCTGTAATACACTAAAAACCTCTGATGTTAAATAACTTCCAAGTCTAGGGGAGTGCTTTACAATAACAGGACTTAACAGACCATTTGCCCTATTGGCATACTTATTCAAACATATACCATGAATTTACATTATAGTATACTGAATTAACTCAATAATAAATCTTTACAAGTAAAGATAATCAGAGGCAAGAATAAGTGAAGTGAACATATTTTCCGTTAATCTATATGCTGGTACAATTGCATTAACTATTACAGCTGATGGCACATTGCTGTTGTTGGTACTTTAAATGCTACCAGTCCTTAAATACTCTTCCATTTTCGTAACAGGCACTGTACGCATAAAGTGAACTCGTTGCTAGTGATGACTCTTTATGTCTTTCACATAAGGACATAGCCTTCGTTGAATCGGGCACCCGGGCATTTACCTTTCTTCCACAGCTGTTGTCAACAATCGATGTTATTCTTGCCCATGGAAGAACAATGATTAATGGCTCTACGATGTTATCTGCCAACAACTAGATGACACAAAGCAAGTTAGCACTGTCCACCAAACTTGGAAAGTTTACAACTCATTAAAAGAATTTTTCAAAAGTGCAGCAATGCCGACTTTAAAAAAAAAAACTTTTAAAAACCTCTAATAACGAGAACCAGCCCCAACGGCTCACTCAAGGCATTTCTCCACTCTCAGTTTCGTGGCATCTTCAGGTGTGTGATGGTTAACCGTAAATAGAGACTCTTTAAATAGTCTATTTAAAGACAGTATTCACGGTTAACCATCACACGCCTTTCACACGCCGATTCAACGAAGGCTATGTCCTTATGTGAAAGGCATAAATAGTCATCACTAGCAACGAGTTCACTTTATGCGTACAGTGCCTGCTATGAAAATGGAAGAGTATTTAAGGACTGGTAGCATTTAAAGTACCAACAACAGCAATGTGCCATCAGCTGTAATAGATAATGCAATTGTACCAGCATAGAGATTAACGGTAAATATGTTCACTTATTCTTCATCCTCCTCCTCCTCCTCCTCCTCCTCAAGCATCCATGGGCTACGGAGGTCCAACCAGACCGTGCAACTTAGTTCTTCAAGCAAGTCTATCCTGAGCTACATCTACTGCATCTGGCCACTGCACACCAATTCTAACAAGGTCCTGTTTGACATTGTCTGCCCACCGCATCCTAGGTCTCCCCTTCTTTCTGAGGCCTTTAGGCACACTGTTCATAACCCTATTCACCAATCTATAATTATTCATACGGGCAACATGGCCAAACCAACGGAGTCTCTCTCTGCACAATATGCTGCTTAAAGGAGGTTGCAAACTCCTTTGCCTAACCTCATCATTAGTTACAAAGTTGAACCACCTAATGCCCAAGATACTGCGTAAGCATCTGGAATCAAAAGCATCTAGTTTCCTGTTATCTTGTTTACAAAGTGTCCCAAGTTTCACTACCATAACTAACCCTAGAAAGAACGAAACTATTATACAGTCTAATTTTAGTCTTTAGGTGTATACGCCTATTTCTCCACACTCTCCATAGATTCTTAAAAGTCCCGGCAGCAATCCCTATTCGCCTGTTAATCTCATTCCGCACATCACCATTATCAGTTACATAGCTCCCAAGGCAATTAAACTGTGACACCTGCTCAAGACTGCAACCATTCAGATTAACTGAATCACAGCCTGCCTGACCAATTTTCATCACTTTAGTTTTCTCTCTGTTTATAACCAAACCTATTCTACTACCAGTCTCATCAACAGCTTGAATGAAAGAGTTAATCTCATCAACATCATTTGCCAAAAGGGCTAAATCATCAGCATAATCTAAATCAGAAATTTTCGTATCTCCAGCCCATTCAAGGCCAAAATCTTTCCCTTGAAGTGAATTTCGCATAACATAATCAATAACCAAGCTAAAGAGAAAAGGAGACAAAATGCACCCTTGTCGAACACCAGAAGTAATGCTAAACCAATTGCTATAAGCCTTACCAACTCTCACACACGACTCAGTGTTATTATAGAGAGCTTTCATAATGTTAACTAACTTGTCAGGTATACCATATGATCTCACAATCAACCACAAATTATGACGATCAACAGAGTCGAAAGCCTTTTTGAAATCAACAAAGCTAGCAACCAAAGGTTTCTGAAACTCTAAACATTTCTCAAGAATCTGCCTAAGTGAAAATATCTGATCTACACATCCCCTACCACTTCTGAATCCACATTGCTCATCACGCAATTGCCTGTCAACCAGATTCTTAATTCTATTAAGCACAATCATGGAAAGAACTTTACCTGGAAAAGAGAGTAGGCTGATACCCCTATAGTTATCACAAGAACTGCGATCACCTTTTTTGAAAATAGGGATAACAATAGTTCTGGTAAAATCCTTAGGAACCATGCCTTTATCATAAAAGATATTCAGAATTTCAGTCATCCAAGTGGTAACCGAAACATTCCCAGCTCCAAGCATTTCGGTAGTAATTTCATCTACCCCTGGGGATTTATGTAGTTTAAGTTTAGAAACAGCCACAATAACTTCAGTTTGTGTCAACATTAAAGCCACCAATGCATCTATCATCATTGCAAACAATGGGAGTAGAACTAACTACATTGTTTAGAACACCACTGAAATGCTCAGCCCACCTAGCCATGACAGAATCCTCCCCTTCTATAACCTTACCTTGTTTATCCTTCAATCCTTGTATGCCAGTCCGTTTTCTACCACACAAAACATTAACTATCTGGTACAGCTCTCTGCTGTTGTGCTGTCTAACTGCTTCCTCGGCTTTGTCAGCGAAACCATCAAGCCAAAGATTCTTATCAGCAGCTAACTGATCTTTTACATGTTTATTAAGTTCTCTGTAATGCTTTCTATTTGGACTAGTAGGGTATTGATTAAAGACATTCCTGCAGTTCTTTCTTTCCGAAATAAGCTCAAGTGCCTTATCACTGAGATAATTCTGTCTCTTCTGCTCCTCTTTTCCTAAAAGAGTACTGTTAGTGTCCATAAAAGCCTGTTTAAAATGATCCCATTCTTCCTCAACTTCAGTAGTAAGCAAACCATGACTGTCATAATGACTAAGTAACCTATCATGGTAAGCTTTGGCTATAACTGGATCTTTCAGAGCTTCAGTATTAAATGTAAATTTTTTAACCCTAGCACAACACTTTTTAAGTTTAAGTTGCAAGACACTTTTAACAAGGTAATGGTCAGATCCAATTTCAGCTCCCCTATATGCCCTGGTATTCCTAACAGAACTAGCCCATTTGCTGTTAATTAATATGTAATCAATCATATTCTTATGCAGCCCATCAGGTGAAACCCATGTGTACTTATGTATGTCGCAGTGTTTGTAATAAGTGTTAGTTATTCTGAATCCATTGAGTTTACTTACCTGTAGGAGACGTTGCCCATTGCCATTGCAGCTACCAATACCAAAAGGGCCTATTACCCCTCCCTAAAGATCAGAGTCAGTACCAACTTTGGCATTGAAGTCACCAAGAACAAGGGTAATATCTCCTTTCTTGACAGAATTCAAAATATCCTGAAGTTGTTCATAAAACATATCCTTGTCATCCTCATCGGCATCCTCAGTGGGGGCATAACAGCAGATAACATTCAAGTCTTTAATGCTTGTCTGAAATTTTGCTGTAAGAAACCTTTCATTAATTCACTCATATCCTAGAAGAGCATCACTAGCGTGTCTGCTGAGAAGCAGATCCACGCCTTGGTGATGTTTATTGTCGTCCCTCCCTGAAAAGAGAAATTCAAGATTATTTTTAAGAATCTGACCTTTATCTGTCCATCTGGTCTCTTGCAAGCCGAGAATATCTAAATTATAATGGTGGAATTCTTGTTTGAGGACATCAAGAGAAAAAGCTCTGTGCAGAGTCCTCACATTCCAACTACCTATGGGAGAGAAAATGGTTAGTGGGATGTTTAAAGAAACTATGTTTATTGAGAGAGGGAATGCCGACAATATCGAACAGCCCCCTAATCGCAGACATGGGGCAAAGACCCGTTCCCCCACTACTAAAGGCTGAAGCCATCTACACTGGAAGACTTCCTCCAATGTAGAATTTGACGATGCCAATAGAAGCAAAGAGTTCAGGTGCCTGCGATGACTTCTGCTCAGGATTATCCACCAGCTGATAAACATATCCTGTGAATCTATTCACTTGGGGCTGTCAACCCACAAACAGAAAACACAGCGGAAGATTTTCTCTCCACAGAAGCCCACCAATGCAGCAAAATCAGGATCCATAATCAAGCTCAGAGCCATATATCTGTCCAGTCCAGTAGGTTTATATGGTCAGCACCAGGACCCTGTGTGGTTGACCACTCGTCAGCAGGGTAGAAAAAAAAGAAAAGTAGCCATAGTTGTCCAGATCAGTAGGCCACACTAATCTGGCAGCCCTCCCCTACTGTTCACTTCCACAAGAGAGTATCTCTTTTGAAAGTTAATAACGGTCCGCACCACGAGAAGGCGGGGTCGGACATTAGGTGCTAGCCCGCCTCTGATTATCTTTACTTGTAAAGATTTATTATTGAGTTAATTCAGTATACTATAATGTAAATTCATGGTATATGTTTGAATAAGTATGCCAATAGGGCAAATGGTCTGTTAAGTCCTGTTATTGTAAAGCACTCCCCTAGACTTGGAAGTTATTTAACATGAGGTTTTTAGTGTATTACGGCATTATTGTGTAATTAAATTTTATACAATTAGCTGTGTTTAACATTATTCTTAAGACTATATGCCTTTTCTGTTACATAACTATTACTTTGATTACTACAAATATTGAATACAAAGATAAATTTGAATGAATGGATTATTACAGCATTATTGTGTAATTAAATTTTAAGGTTACCCCCACCCTGCCCTCAGTCAGTAGGGGACACTGAAGGACTTAGAAAGATGGCTATGCATTGGATGGGATGTAAAGCCAGGGCCCCATGTATAAGAGAGCTATACCTTGTTTACCCAAGTGGTTAGCGCGCTTGGCTACTGATCTACGGGACTTGGGTTCGAGCCCCGGGTAAGTTATGGATGTTCGTGTTGTTTTCTGCTGAGGTCCTGCCATCCTCTCAGATCTTCTACTGTGGCATATAAACTGACAGGCTCCTGTCAGACCTCTGTGGCAAGCAGCTGCTTGAGGGGGTATTTATTTTTATACATGGGATAGGCTTGATGGGAGGCTTCCATCTGTCTTCTAACAGCTGTCCCTCCCTCCAACCTTCTTTGAGCTCTCGGGGTCCTTATGACCCAGCCAGTTAAGCCCATTGTGTGCAAAAAACTGCCCTTAGAAGTAAAACAACCGAAACCACAAAAGTGATTCTAGCACTCCTGTCGAGCAGTGGCTTATTAATTTTGATCCAAATAATAATATATCATATTGAAATTAAATGAATTCCTATTTCTCTTAAAAAACCATTGATTAATTTTAAATTATTCTAAAAGGCAATAAAAAGCAAATAATAATCAGATACAGAACTGTAAAGCAAAATGTCCACACAATTTGAAAGTTAATGGAAAAATGAGAGTTATGAATGGCTGCTAAAGGTGGCACTACATGTAGTGGTATTGAATCATTCACCTGTGCCTCCTAGTTATTCTGTGAATTTGCTATGCTCTTTACCAAAAATGTTTTTCTCTGATGGAATTTAAAAGCTTGCCATTTGCTTGAATAAATGCACCAAAATATGAGGTTATTACCTTGTAAAAAAAGTATATTTAATTTCAACGTAGGATAAAACTTAAGACTCGAATTCATTTACTTATGAAATACTTCTAATGTTTGGATCCCTAACAGATAATCTACTAAGAAGTTGCAGTCCTGTTGGAACTATGTTCTTTCTTGAATCTATACTTAAATTACCTTATTTATTTATTCTTCCTTGCACATTAAATGAAATGTGCAATGTATACTTTATGTATTTATGTTTTACAAAAGTGAATCTGAGAATGAAATGTTAAATAAAATGATGTCACTGAAGGAAAAATATGAGAATTTAGAAAGTGATTTGATAAGTAACCATTGTTAGTTTTGTGTATTTCAACTGAAAAATATCTGGTTGACACTATTTCAAAGTTTGTAATTCAATTAGTGTTGTTTTAAGTAACTTAATGTGACTGCATTTTTTTAATGTAATTATTTAGTTTTCTCAATATTTCTTATTTAGACCATTGAGAAAATGGATAGCTACCAAGCTGCAAAGCATACCTTCATGTCCACAAGAAGTTTGCCAGACACCTGAAGCTGAAAGGCAAAAGCTAAAGCAGCAGCAACTTTTTGCTCAGATGTCTTTGGTATATACTCATCATTTAGTTGTTCCTAATCTATAAGCTCAGTAAAGGGCATAAGTTACAATCATCTTATCAATATATATTACCATATGTAATTTTCCACTTGCAAAATGTTTTTCCACCATAAGTTTTCATAGCTTTATTTTATGAGTCTGAAATTAGGTGAAAAAATATTCTACAAAAACATGTAATTTAGTTGTAATAGAGCTGTAATGTTTTAACAAAATAGGAATGATGACTTTTTTTTTCTTGCTGTAATTCGTTTTCAAAATAGATATAATGTTTACAGCTGTTTTACTTCTCCCACAATCTATGGAGTGTATCAAAAGTTACTCGGGTAATAATAATTGTGTTCTTCATTTCATAGAAGATTGTGCTAGTGGCTTGTGATAAATTTTCATGAATCTCTAGAGAAAGAAATCAAGCAGGTTGGATCTGGTGAACAAGGAGGTCACTTAATGGGTCCTCAAGATCAATTCAACAGTCTGAGAATTACTAACATACCATTGGTTTTTCTTTTGTGTGCCAAGTGGTTATATTTTAAAATTAAATTTTATTTCATTTCTACTCTAGACATTGTGTTTTCTCTGCACCTATGAAACTTAACATATATATCTTCCTACAGAAGTTCTTCCTATGGACATAACAACTGCAAACTAATGAAAAACAAACTGCAGAGGTGGTTGTGTTTTTACACCATCTAACTTGATGAAGGTGTGCTTTGTGATAGATGGCTTTTTATTGGGGAATGAGTTCCAGCATTAAGTTCATTATTAAAAATATGTACAATTTTTTTTATCTTGAATTTGATTTCATTAATCCTCATGATCTTTAGCTGGTCATAATAAAATGTAATCCTGTGATAATCACTATTCAGTTGAAGCTTTTGTGGTCAGTAGAATCAGGTCATATATGCTGTCATTAACAGCATCACAACAAAATGCCACAGGAAAAACCCGAATGCAAAAATGGTGATACAAAAATGCCAACTAATGCAATTTGCTGACAGAAAAAACGGCGACTGTACAATTGATGAACAGAAAAAACAGCGACGACAAAAATGGCAACTGTGCATTTCACCAACAGCAAAAACACCGGTGTGATATTATGGCGCTAACAAAAATGCCATCACAACATTACGCTGAAAACGAAAATGCTGTTGCAACATGACACCAAAAACAAAAATTCTGTCACAACATACTGAAAACAAAAATGATGTGCAACATGTTGAAAACAAAAATGCTGTTGTAACATGACGCCAAAAACAAAAATGCTGTTGTAACATGACGCCGAAAACAGAAATGCTGACGCAACATTACACCGAGAACAAAAATGCCAAACACTGACACTTCAAAATGTGCAACAGTAGTACTTGTAAGAAAAGCATTAATGAACTCTACTATTATTAGAATTTAAATCAGATAATATTTTCGCTTTATTGTCTGTCTGTCCGTCCATTTGTAAACATTCAGCAGTTTTGTTTTTAGAGATATATGTTTAAAAAAAATTGGGTTGGATAGGTATTGATGAAATATTATAATTCACACTTTTGGCATTCCCCAAAAGTTTAAATTTTACACCCTCTAAAGGTGGAAAAAGTTTAAATTGCAAAATTTCAAATGAATGTTACAAAATGTTGTATTTATGCTAGAAATTTGTATTATTGTTTCTTGAAATTTTGGTTGGTGTATAATCGAAAATTTCTTTTTGCATTGCATGAGTACTAAAATATTATGATCCATATTTTTGAATATTTCATGTTTTTCATTTACCTACTTTTTCACTTCTTAAAAGATTAAATTTGAACTAATAGATGATTGGGAAAACAAAAATAGTACTATTCTATTAGATTCGTTTGAAATCAAAAATGAAAATAAAGAAGTAATTGATAGCATAAAGTATGTGGGAGAAACGTACCGATAGATGGCAGCATGAATGGCAGAACATCAATATGACTTAGGAAACCAATTAGGTAAAACAGCACTTACGCAAACCATATTGCAAACAGATTTGCATAATTGTACACTAATATCTAAAATAATTACATCTCCACAAACAAAAACTAAACTAAATTGCATGGAAAATTTAATTATAAATCTGAACCAAAATAAATTATGTAATACTGATATAAAACTGTTATCGTCTGCCTGGAAATCAATTACAAATCACTTAACAGGTTATGCAATGAATCCCGCTAGAGTGACTGCCTTATAAATCTTCAATGAAATGGATGTAATGAAGCACACTGCCTGAGGAAGCCTGAGTGCGAAACGCATGTTGCAGTGGTCACATGTTTTAATTCCTGTGTACAATTTTGATATTCCTATGTTACATTGAAATGTAAACTTTTTTAACAGGGGGTAGTTCATATTTGAGTTTATATTTTGGGTGTGTCAAAGATTAGCAATTTAATAATTGAATAGTAGAAGGAGAGATTCATAAGTGAGTGCACAATGAATAGCAGCAGTATGTCATCAATGAAGTACATGTAATCAGGACTGACAGTCTCAGAATGAGGAAAGACCATAGTGATCATCAACAGCGAGTCTTTTAAAAAAGTTTTTGGACTGTGTCAGCCTGTAATACTTCTGAGCCACCTAACATCAACTTAGAAGAAATAACAAGAAACTTCTACCCAAGGACTACTTGACTTACTTATGTAGACAACAGCTACTTGGAAGAAAGAAATGGTAAAACATCTCTCTTCTCACTTTAGTAATTATAAAGTGTATGCAACCGTAAGATAATTAACTATCTCCTGTCTCATGAAAATGAGTACTTAGGTTGAGAATAATTATGAAAGGTTAAAGCTTAAGATTTTAGGCATATTTACGATTATGTGTAACAATCAAATGTAAAATACAACTTTTTGTTTCAAGAGATAATTCCAAAATTCTTTTTTCATTAGATTGTTGCTAATGAAATATTATTATTGGCATTTTTGAAATCCTTTGGCAGTTTGAATTTACATCATTAGAGGTCACAAAATACAGAAAAAGGGAAGTTTTAATAAATATTCCAAGTGATCTGTTTGGAGTAGAAATTTAAAATTTCAGTGTCAAAAGATATTCCATTGACTGCAAAAATCTGCCCCATTTTTTGAGGGGTGTGAGAATAGCAATGTTTTAATTTTAAAGAATAATAGGCAAATACTTTTTACATTATAAAAGTACTAATAGAATAGTACTATTTTTGTTTTTCCAATCATCCATTAGTTCAGATTTAAACTTTTAAGAAGTGAAAAAGTAGGTAAATGAAAAACCTGAAATATTTTAAAATATGAATCATAATATTTTAGTACTCATGCAATGCAAAAAGAATTTTTCAATTATACACCAACCAAAATTTTATGAAACCCCTTCAAGCAGCTGCTTGCCACAGAGGTCTGACAGGAGCCTGTCAGTTTATATGCCACAGTAGAAGATCTCAGAGGATGGCAGGACCTCAGCAGAAAAACAACACACACACAACCATGCCTTACCCGGGTTCGAACCCAGGTTCCTTAGATCAGTAGCCAAGCATGCTAACCACTCGGCCACGGGACGGCACAGTTTCCACCTTTAGAGGATGTAATTTAAACTTTTGGAGAATGCTAAAACTGTGAATCATAATATTTCATCAATACCTATCCAACCCAAAAAATTTTAAATGTATATTTCTAAAAACAAAACTGCTGAACGTTTACAGATGGACAGATAGACGATAAAGTGAAAATATTATCTGATTTAAATTCTAATAATAGCAGAGTTCATTGATGCTTTTCTTACAACAAGTACTATTGTTGCAGTGTTGGTGTTCAGCATTTTTGTTCTTCTTGTAATGTTGTGGTGATATTTTTGTTATCGCCATAATGTCACACCGCCATTTTTGCTGTTGGTGAATTACGCAGTTGACATTTTTGTTATCACCTTTTTTTCTGTTAGTGATTGTACAGTCACCGTTTTTTCTGTCAGCAAATTGCATAGTTGATGTTTTTGTATCATTTTTTTATTTGGGTTTTTCTAATGGCATTTCATCGTGATACTGTTAATGACAGTGCATATGATCTGATTCTGCTGACCACAAAAACTTCAACTGAATAGTGATTATATATTATTATGACTAGCTAAAAATAATGAGGACACTATAAAAAATTAATGTAAAAAAATTGTATGGATTTTTAATGATGAACCGTCAACTTAATGCTGGAATTCATCCCCCAATAAAAAGCCATCTACCACAAGAATTTACAAGCATACACCTGTTATTACACTTTGAGAAAAGAAGCTGACAATTTCAATTCTTTCACCTTAGTTCAAAAACAACTCTGAATTTGAACACTCAAGATCCTTGACCAATTTATTAATAAATTGGCACCCCTGTGAATTAAGTGCATTCAGATGCTTTAGACAAGTAGAATTGGTGTTAAAAAACAATCCTTTCCTTTCATTGTCACCACTTGTGTCATCCTTCTTTCTTTGTTTCACATTATCAAAACTGCACTCTGTGGACGAAGTGGTTTCTCATGTGTGCAAAACAACACAAACATATTTTTGTTCAGAAAATATTTTGGGGTTTCTCATTTATTTTTTGCTGTTGCTAAAAATTTAAATGGGAATACCGAAAACTTACTTTCAATGATACAACAATACAATGAAATATACAACCTTTAAAATACTAATTATAGCAATCAACTGCACAGAGATATTATTTGGTGAGAAATCAGAAAAGATGTTGGACAGCCAGGCATGCGTTCATAGACTATATTACTTAACAATAATACAGTGAATCAAGAGTAAGAATAATGTTTATGGCTGTCTTAGGTTTTTCTTTTTTCAAGTTCTGCTTCAGAAAACTAAAGAGGCGGAAAATTCGTCACCAGCAGCAAAGGATGGTCTTTGGATTGCTTTCACATATCATTCATACCCAAAGATAACAGTTCCAATCAACATCCAAAGATGGCCCCAGTAAGGACCTGAAGTATTAGGACATTTTAATCACAAGTGAATGATATTTTGTATATCGATTTTTCTGAAGAGAAATATAACCCTATATTTAAATGGTAATAAATTTAACATTATAAAATGCTTAATATTTTAAATGCACTTGATATTTAAGATTTATTAATTTCGTGATCTCATTTAAATACAAATGAAGGAGAGTAAAAACTTTTTTGTTTACAGTAGCAGAAAAACTTGTTATTTTTGTCTAAATAAATTTAGGTAAAAAGACTGGATTATTAGAACTATTCATTCAAAGTTAATTTTTTTCACTTAAAAATTCATGCATTCAACTCAAGGCATATGCTTTTGAATGAAACAACAGAATTGTAATTGCACTCTACCACTGCTTTTGATGTGCACGCAGGTAGCGAAATCTGAAAATTCTGTGGGCATATTCGCACAAGTGAGCAATGTGGCAGAGGAAATGGCAATTCCTAGTGGCAATGCTTTGTAGCTGATCCTGACCAGTGAGCGTGTACCCTTACTGTACTAAAGGTGCAGCTGTAATACCACTCCGTAATCTGTGCTTGCTTGTGGGACTCACCTGCACATTCAATCAGAGGAAATCTGTAAAGCCCATTACACATGTACATTTTTCCCTTCATGCCAATCCCCAACCCCACACTATTTGTTGGCATAGTGTGTGAACGCTAATTGGTTTGCCTTCACACGACAGTCTTTTCACCATTTCAGTATCTTCTCATTGTGCATGTGCTTATCTGTCAAAGACATTGTGTGGTTCTGCTCCAGCCCTCAAACACCCCTCAAGGCTATGGAAGGGATGGGCGGAGAGGGTGGATGTTAGTGGTTGGAATAGGCACAAAATGCCAAATTTCCCCCAACATGCCACGCCATTCACAGTGATAAGCTTATTAGAGGGGATTAGGAATGGTTGGTATGTGGCACTTATGGAATGGCATGTAGGAAAAAGAGTGTGTGTGGAGGGCCCTTAAGACTCCAGCTGACTATTTCCGATCAGAACACGTGGCAAAGTCCACACCTAAATTCTTTTATAGAGTTGAAGGTCATAGATTGCTTCTAAATGGGTGTTTATTGAACCTATTAGATTTAGTTGGCCAGAACCAAACTCTTTTGGCTCTGGCCAACTAAATACTAATTGGATTACTTAGAATAGGAAATTTTGGAGTGAGAGAAAAAATACAGCTGAGAAAAAATACAGCTGAACTTCCCTGATTTGTAAGCCATGATTGTTAACATTGCAACTTGAATGGGTCTCATGCATGTCTATTGCTATGGGTTTGGCTATCGTGTTGATAAGGGATTAAAAATTTTCTTTCGCCACGGTTGAGGCACTTTTCATTTTAATTAGTTATGCACTATGTTTCCTACTGTTTTGTTACTTAATTTCCTATTGCATTTCACTTGTAATTTTGTGGCTGTCAGTTTTGTTTACCTCAATTACATAACCTGGCAGCTGAACATGAGAGGTATGTACGATTGTTTTATGTCAGCAGCAATGAAAATACTGCTCAGAGGCTATTAGTTGATTATTAATCAATGAATGATATTATTATTATATTACATATCGATTGTCAGTTATTAGTATATTTAATAACTGACAATCTAAGCTATTAGGTTAACTTTTGTTAATATTAGAAACACACGGATACAGTTACTTGACTGTGGTAAGTCAATGCTTTCCATGTTGCATGACAAGGTGCATCTGCTGGCAATCCAAGTACTTTCAAAAAAGAGGTACAAATACTATTTGTTGTTATTTCCAAGGTATTCTAATGCTAACTTTTGAAATATATTGATTGATCTATTATTCTTCAGGGAATGATGCTACATATTGAATATTAATTATTGGCGATTAAATTAATTTTCATTAATGTCAAAAACTCTTCTGCTGGTTCCATGGAATTATATTTTGGTAAAATGTACGGCTGCAGTTCAGTTGTCTGTGGCTAGCACCATTTCCAATGTTACATACAAACTTGCTATTGCCAACGATCCAAGCTTTACGCAAAAAAAAAAAACTTTGGAGAAAGGAGTGCAATAATTGTTACTATTCTCTCTGTATTGTAAATGTTCACTTTTGCAATATATCTATTGTTAATCATTGAATGATACCTGCTTCATATTTTTAATTATTAGAGATTAAGTTAATATAAATATGTATGCATGCCAAAAATGTAATACTTCTCGACATTGAAAGTGCCCACCCAGAAGGACATGTCATACAAACATGCAAATTGAAGGGTGGGTGTGCACAGTTGAGATATGCAAATGATAATCCAGAGCCAATGACGTCTGTGGCTCAAGAGATAAAAGGTGCAAGAAGGAACAGGGATGGTATTGTTTTTATGCAGGTAGAAGTCTTGCGAACGGTTAAGATTAGGTAGTTCCTCTTGGAAATCGTTCAGTGAAGGCCGTCAGCAGATTTATTGCCATTTGATGCTTTTTAGAGAGGAAGAATTATAGGCCTGTGTGAAGCTGGATGGACTACACGTCATGTCGCTGCCCATGTTCATCGGGATGCATGAACTGTTGGCAACAGTGGCGAAATGAAGGTTCTAGCGTGCATCATAAAGGGAGTGGTGCCGTCCGACAGACGTTAGCATGGTTTGATAGGCGCATTGTTTGGCATGCTCATTCATCACCACACAGCACTGCAGGCGATATTTGACGGGCTGTGTTAGCAGCCATGCACTTCCCCATAATGTCCCGAACGGTAACCGAATGTTTCATGAGGTACACCTGTGCTCTAGGCAACCGTTATATTGACTGCAAACCATTGCAACCCTATTCTGGCTTGGTGCCAAAGTCGCACGAACTGGAGTCACAAATAAAACACTGTTGTGTTTAGTGATGAATCCCATTTTTGTCTGGGTGCTGACGATTGATGGGTCTGTGTATGGCGACAACCTGGTGAGAGGATGGATCCAACTTTTGTTCGCAACTGGCTCACTGCCCGTCAGTCAGGCATAATGGTATGAGGTGCTATTGGATATGACAGCAGGTCACCTCTTGTCCGCATCACGGGAACACTGACAGCTGCATGGTATGTTGTTCGGTTCTGCAGCCTATTTTGTTACCATTCGTGGGAGGTATGTAGCCACCCATTTTCCAGCATGATAATACCTGTGTACACACTGCTAGGGTCTCCAGACAATGTAACATGTTCAAGTATTGCCATGGCCAGCACGATTACCAGATATATCTCTAAAAGAAAATCTGTGGAACCACATTGGAGTGTGCAATCCTCTCCGTGGCCGGCACGGAATCTCGATAAATTATGGGAGCAAGTTAATGCTGCTTGGTGTGCAATTCCTCAGGGCCATATCTGTCAACTGTATGACTCCATGCCACGCTGTATTGTTGCCTGTATTGCCATTCACTGCGGTGCAACCACCTATTGAGGAAGTCGCATTCTGCTGCATTATCTCATCTTCTAACCACTGTAAGTGGCTACAAATTAAATCATGATATGCCAATATGCATTGCTATGTATGTGCTACATTTCACACCCATCCCCTCACTCTTTCTTGGTGGGGCAATTTCAATGTTATATAAATATATAATAATATAATAAATTATATGTTATATAAATATATTTTAATTGCTAATAACAAGTAACTAATAATCAAAAGTTGTTACATCTGCAGATTACAGCACTCGCTCACTTGATGGCACCACAAGTGGTAAATTTCTTAAGGTGTGGATCTAAGGGACCTGGGTTCGAGCTGGGGTGGCTCAGTCGGTAGTGCGCCAGGCTCGTAATCTGTAGTTCCTAGGTTCGAGTCCTAGCTGGGTAAGCGTTGAGATTTATCTCCGCAAAATTTCCTGCCCTACCCACGGTCAGTAGGGGACACCGCTGGGCTTGGAAAGGCTGCCGTCTGCTGGATGGGACGTTAAGCCGTGGCCCCGTGTGTGGGAGAGCCATACCCTGTGCACGTTAAAGAACACGCTGGATGGCCTTGACGGGAGGCTACCATCTGTCTCCCAACAGCTGTTCCAGTGAGTCCCCTCCCCCAACCTTCTCTGAGCCTTCGGGGTCCATGTGACCTGGCCATTTAGCCCATGGTGTGCAAAAAAGTGCTGCTCAGAGGTAAAACAACCCAACAACCCAACCCTGGGTTCGAGCCCCGGGTAAGGCATGGATGTATGTGTCGTTTTTCTGCTGAGGTCCTGCCATCCTCTCAGATCTTTTGCTTTGACATATAAACTGACAGGCTCCTGTCAGACCTCTGTGGCAAGCAGCTGCTTGAGGGGGTGGAAGTAACATAAGTGAATAACATACAGTTATAACAGTTTTCATCTTATCAAATAATTTATTGGATTATCTATTGATGTGTTTAATATGGTCTCTGGTTCTTGATTTTTGTTTCCAGGTCTCACCATCTAAGGTGAATGAAAGTTATGAGTTTATATGAAGAGTTTAAGCCCCTTCTGGTTAAATAAATGTATTTTTTCAATGCAATTTAGATTAAATTCCCATATATGTAGCATATTAATATAAATATATATGTATAAATTTTGCTTTAAATAAGTACTGAAAGTTTCAGATTTTTTATTCAACACGCAGTGGAAAAGGGACGATTTTTACTTTAGCGATATGCTCTGTTTTAAAATGGTCGTCTCCAATGAGATTATCTTGTTCAAGGTTTTTTTTTTTAATAATGTATATGTCAGTGCATTGTTTACGATAATTCATGTTTTTTAGGATTGTTGTCTCTGATAGCATTATTTAGTTCTGGAAGCTTTTTTATACTGTGGATCAGAGGGAAATTGTTTACAATAAATTGTTGTGTTTAGGCTTGTTTCCTCTGATGAGATTATTTAGTTCCTGTGCCTTTTTTGATACTGAGGATCTACGGCATTTGTTTACAATAAATTTAGTTTTCTAAACTTGTTGTCTCTGATGGAATTATTTAGTTTCGGGAGAGTTTTTATACTGCATATCAGAGGCGAATTGTTTACAATTTTGTGTTTTAGGCTTTTTATAAGATTAATGTGTTTTGTGGTGTGGGTAAAAAGGCAGAACGGTGGTTTGTTGTTCAGCAGTATGTTCAGGTTAAAATGGTTGTCTCTGATAATTTTGTTCTGGAGTTTTCTTAAATTGTGGAATGGTAATTTGTTGTTTAGAGGTATGCACTTGTTACATAGTCGTCTCTGATGAGTTTATTGATTTTTTTGCGAGTGTTTTAAATTACAGAATGAACATTTGTTAGTCTGTTGAAACAAGTAGTCTCAGATGGTACTGGCCAACATCGGCATATAACGATATGTGCAGTTAGGAAAATATGCCTTAGATACTATTTCTTTTAGAGGTTTTCTTTTATTTGTGGAAACAAAATTTTATTCATAGGAATAAGTGTTTATCATTATATTCTTTACTCAGCGTATTCTTATTTACAGCCTCTTCACTGCTAATAATACGATTATTTAAGTTATTATATGTAGAGCTTTTAAACAAGTTGAATTTTCTTTTTGATGTGATATTGAAATGCATTTTTCATTAGTTTTAATTGCATATTTAGTTGGGATTTTTTTTACAGAAGTAATTTTAAGAAACTTGGCATAATTCTCGAAAAATGAAATTTTTCAGTCGCCGCTAGGAGACCAGAAGTTGAGCGTTCCAGCAACACTTAATGCATTATTGCATTGTGTTAACAAAATGGTGCCTGAGCACTGTAAACTGTAGAACTGCTGCACTCCAATTTCCTCTGATTTTTCATTCTTCCAAATTGTAATTTTTATCGTGCAAGGTTGTCAGCTTTGTTTATACAATGTTGAACACCTGCATCATGTTGTAGAGAGTAACAAAAGAGCTGAGGAAACTTTTTCCAATGCTATATACACTATTGCAAAAAGTGACTAGACGCTTTCATGTTAAGTGAATGAATAGCCACATTCAAATCTACCTAACTTTGAAAATAAGCTTTTTACTAGACATAGATTGAAGATCTCAGTCAGAGCTCTCAAAATTTCAATTTTCTATAATATTAATCTAATATTTAAAGAGTTATGGAAGCTGAAACATTTAAGTGAAATTTTTTCTGGTTTTTAAATTTTCTTCAAAAAGTTACTGTCAACTGTCACAACTGTTATAACAAGTTATTTGCAATATAAATACGATATTTCAATTTTGTGTAAGGATTTTTGAAGTTTTCATCAATATTTTGGGGAAAATGTTTTGGAAGTGTGGTGTGTGATAACATCATATTATAGCTCACATAACTCTTTAAATATTAGATTAATATCATGGAAAATAAAAAATTTAGAGAGCTCTGACCGAGATCTTCAATTTATGCCTAGTGACATTTTTTTTGTTCTAAAAAGCTTATTATCAAAGTTAGGTAGATTTGAATGTGGCTATTCCTTCACTTAACATGAAAGTGTCTGGACACGTTTTGCAATATAGTGTAATTTTTTTGTTTTGCAAAATTTGTGTACTGTTAAAAAATTAGCCAACTAGGGATAGCTGAGAATTTAACTATGTAAAAGAGTATATTAATGACAACATTATTGAAATCCCTTTCCTCAGTAGTGGATTTAGAAGTCCAAGAGCCTTAAGCAGAACATTTAGGGGCTCTATGGTGTGTAGTTAACAAATAGTTATCATCATCATCAAGCAGCCATGGGCTACGGAGGTCCAACCAGACCGCGCAGTTTAATTCTCCAAGCATATCTGTCCTGAGCTACATTTGCTGCATCCGGCCGCTGCACACCAATTCTAACAAGGTCCAGTTTGACATTGCCTGCCCACCGCATCCTAGGTCTCCCCCTCCTTCTGAGGCCTCTAGGCACACTGTTTATAACCCTATTCGCCAATCTATAATTATCCATATGGGTAACATGGCCAAATCAGCAGAGTCTCTCTCTGCACAATATGCTGCTTAAAGGAGGTTGCAGACTCCTTTGCCTAACCTCATCATTAGTTATAAAGTTAAACCACCTAATACCCAAGATACTATGTAAGCATCTAGTTTCCTGTTATCTTGTTTATACAGCGTCCAAGTTTCACTACCATAACTAACCCTAGAAAGAACCAAACTATTATACAGTCTAATTTTAGTCTTTAGGTGTATACGCCTATTTCTCCACACTCTCCATAGATTCTTAAAAGTCCCGGCAGCAATCCCTATTTGTCTGTTAATCTCATGCCGCACATCACCAGTATCTGTTACGTAGCTCCCAAGGTAATTAAACTGTGACACCTGCTCAGGACTGCAACCATTCAAATGAACTGAATCACAACCTGCCTGACCAATTTTCATCGCTTTAGTCTCATCAACAGTTCGAATGAAAGAGTTCATCTCATCAACATCATTTGCCAAAAGGGCTAAATCATCAGCATAATCTAAATCATAAATTTTCGTATCTCCAGCCCATTTAAGGCCAAAATCTTTCCCTTAAAGTGAATTTCCCATAACATAATCAATAACCAAACTAAAGAGAAAAGGAGACAAAATGCACCTTTGTCAAACACCAGAAGTAATGCTAAACCAATTGCTACAAGACTTACCAACTCTCACACATGACTCCGTGTTATATAGAGCACTTTCATTATGTTAACTAACTTGTCTGGTATACCATATGATTTCACAATCAACCACAAATTATGATGATCAACAGAGTCAAAAGCCTTTTTGAAATCAACAAAGCTAGCAGCCAAAGGTTTCTGAAACTCTAAATATTTCTCAAGGATCTGCCTGTGAAAATATCTGATCCACACATCCCCTACCACTTCTGAATCCACATTGCTCATCACGCAATTGCCTGCCAACCAGATTCTTAATTCTATTAAGCACAATTATGGAAAGAACTTTACCTGGAACAGAGAGTAGGTTGATACCCCTATAGTTATCACAAGAACTGCGATCACCTTTTTTGAAAATAGTGATAACAATAGCTCTGGTAAAATCTTTAGGAACCATGCCTTTATCATAAAAATTATTCAAAATTTCAGTTATCCAAGTGGTAACCGAAACATTCCCAGCTCTGAGCATTTCTGTAGTAATTTCATCTTCCCCTGGGGATTTATGAAGTTTAATTTAGAAATAGCTAAAATAACTTCAGATTGTGTTATAGGGCCAACATTAAAGCCAACAATGCATCTATCATTGTTACAAACAATGGGAGTAGAACCAACCACACTGTTTAGAACATCACTGAAATGCTCAGCCCACCTAGCCATGACAGAATCCTCACCTTCTATAACCTTACCTTGTTTATCCTGTAATCCTTGTATGCCCGTCCGTTTTGTACCACATAAAACATTAACTATCTGGTACAGCTCTCTGCTGTTGGGCTGCCTAACTGCTTCCTCAGCTTTGTCAGCCAAGCCATGAAGCCAAAGATTCTTATCAGTAGCTAACTGATCCTTTACATGTTTATTAAGCTCTCTGTAATCCTTTCTCTTAGGACTACTAGGGTACTGATTAAGGACATTCCTGCAGTTCCTTCTTTCTGAAATAAGCTCAAGTGCCTTATCACTTAAATAATTCTGCCTCCTCTGCTCCTTTTTTCCTAAAAGAGTACTGTTAGTTTCCAAAAAAGCCTGTTTAAAATGGCCCCATTCTTCCTCAACTTCGGTATTAAGCAAACCATGACTGTCATAATGACTAAGTAACCTATCATGGTAAGCTTTGGCTATAACTGGATCTTTCAGAGCTTCAGTATTAAAAGTAAATTTTTTAACCCTAGCACAACACTTTTTAAGTTTAAGTTGCAAGACACTTTTAACAAGGTAATGGTCAGATCCAATTTCAGCTCCCCTATATGCCCTGGTATTTCTAACAGAACTAGCCCATTTGCTGTTAATTAATATATAATCAATCATATTCCTATGCAGCCCATCAGGTGAAACCCATGTGTACTTATGTATGTTGCAGTGTTTGTAATAAGTGTTAGTTATTCTGAAACCATTGAGTTTACTTACCTGTAGGAGACGTTGCCCATTGCAGCTTCCAATATCAAAAGGGCCTATCACCCCTCCCCAAAGGTCAGAGTCAGTAGCAACTATGGCATTGAAGTCACCTAGAACAAGGGTAATATCTCCTTGACAGAATTCAAAATATCCTGAAGTTGTCCGTAAAACCTATCCTTCTCATCCTCATCAGCATCCTCAGTGGAGGCATAACAGCAGATAACATTCAAGTCTTTAATGCTTGTCTGAAATTTTGCTGTAACAAACCTTTCATTAATGCACTCATATCCTAGAAGAGCATCACCAGCATGTCTGCTGAGCAGCAGACCCATGCCTTGGTGATGCTTTCCATCCTCCCTCCCTGTAAAGAGAAATTTAAAGTTATTTTTAAGTATCTCACCTTTACCTGTCCATCTGGTCTCTTGCAAGCCTGGAATATCTAGGTTATTGCGCTGGAATTCCTGCATGAGAACATCAAGAGAATAATCTCTATGTAATGTCCTCACGTTCCATGTTCCTGCAGAGAGAAAATGATTAGTAGGATTTTTAAAGAAATTAGGTTTATTGAGATTGGTAGGGCCAACAATATCAAACAGCCCCCTGATTGCAGGCATGGTTCAAAGACCTGTTCCTCCTCCGCTAAAAGCTGAAGTCACCGATGCTGGTAGGAACTTCAGGCACCACCTTTTCAAGTGGACTTTTTCAAGAGCCATATGGCCTGCCTGAGACACATTACTCTAGTTTAGGCTTGACGATGCCCAACTAGCTAAGTAAGGTTCAGGTGCCTGTGATGGCCTCTGATTAGGATTAGGATTATCCACCAGCTGATATAAGGTATCCCATGCCTCTGTTCACTTAGGGCTGGCAACCCAGAAGCAAACGGAAAACATAGCAGCAGATTCTCCCTCAACAGAGGCCCACCAGTGCAGCAAGTCCAGGATCCATAATCAAACTCAAATCCATAAACAAGTCCAGTCTAGTAGGTATAAATGGTCAGCACCAGGACCCAGTGAAGTTGACCACTCCTCAGCAGGTTTGAAAAAAAAAGAAAAAAGTGGCCATAGATGACCAGATCAGTAGGCCATACTGAACTGGCAGCCCTCCCCTTCCGTTCCCTTCCAAAAGAGAATATCTCTTTTGAAAGGTACTAACGGCCAGCACCACGAGAAGGCAGGGTTGGACCTTTGGTACTAGACCTGGCCGGTTCTGTGCATCATCACTAGGGATTGGTACACAGCTCTCCTTCCAGTTTACACCTAGCTACCATTTACAGGCCCAAATAGTTATAGATTCAGAGAAAAATTTGGGAGCTCCTCTGTAGCCAGGGCACTATGGGACCACTTAGTTCTTATCTGTCTATCTGCCCCTGCCTTCCTTAGAGATTACTTTTGGATGCAGGCCAACAAAACTGTAAGATAGTGCATGACAACTGTATACAAAAAATGTTATAATAGATGATACTCAACAATGAAAGCATTTAAGCCAATGTAAATGTCACGATGTGCAAAGTTAAAAAATGGCAAAACTGCATCTGTGAAATAAACTTAAAACTTTGATAATTGATATTGTAATGCTTCAGATGACTAGGCAAAAATCCTTTTTTTTTTTTCAGGTTTGTGGTCTTAATATATGTAAAAAAAAAAACATCAAGTGCACATTAGTAAACTGTCAATGCCTTTATTTTCTGCTGTGGTGAAGGTCGCTAACGCTTCAGCAAACCTTCTCATTAACATCTGATAATCAATAGCAATTACTGAAATAGTTGCATCTCCTTGAGTATAGATGGCACTGTCTCAGCCACGTCTCAGTGAAGAAAATTTATAAGGTCTTATTCTGAAAAATTTCATTGTCTGATGCGTGGTACAATGGTAGCACGCTCTGGCATGAATCTGGAGAGATGCGGGTTCGATTCCCACTGTATCGGCGAGAAATTTTTTTCAGAATCTGTTAATTAATGTTTGATGTCTATCTTAACAGGGAATATTGTGCATTCACTTTGGATTGATTTTTAATCTTACTGTGATATTTAATTTTGTTTCTAATTAGTGACATCTGAATCTTGTTGTAGCCCTAACCTAGTTTGAGGCTATATTCAAGGAAATATGTTTTGGTTTCATTTGTGGGAAATTGCACACTAAATGCTTAGATGAATGAAAAAAATAATTCTAGAAGTACTGAAATAAATTTAAAGCAAAAAGTGAAATAGGAAAAAAATAAACTACTTGATTGCTAATTACTTTCAAAATCCTCCATCCTCCTCCATCCTCCTCCATCCTCCTCCTCCTCCTCCTCCATCCTCCTCCTCCTCCTCCTCCATCCTCCTCCTCCTCCTCCTCCTCAAGCAGCCATGGGCTACGGAGGTCCAACCAGACCGCGCAGTTTAATTCTCCAAGCATATCTGCCCTGAGCTACATCTGCTGCATCCGGCCACTGTACACCAATTCTAACAAGGTCCTGTTTGACACTGTCTGCCCACCGCATCCTAGGTCTCCCCCTCCTTCTGAGGCCTCTAGGCACACTGTTCATAACCCTATTCGCCAATCTATAATTATCCATACGGGCAACATGGCCAAACCAGCGGAGTCTCTCTCTGCACAATATGATGCTTAAAGGAGGTTGCAGACTCCTTTGCCTAACCTCATCATTAGTTACAAAGTTAAACCATCTAATACCCAAGATACTGCGTAAGCATCTAGAATCAAAAGCATCTAGTTTCCTGTTATCTTGCTTACACAGCGTCCAAGTTTCACTACCATAACTAACCCTAGAAAGAACCAAACTATTATACAGTCTAATTTTAGTCTTTAGGTGTATACGCCTATTTTTCCACAATCTCCATAGATCCTTAAAAGTCCCGGCAGCAATACCTATTCGTCTGTTAATCTCGTGCCGCACATCACCAGTATCAGTTACGCAGCTCCCAAGGTAATTAAACTGTGACACCTGCTCAAGACTGCAACCATTCAGATTAACTGAATCACAACCTGCCTGACCAATTTTCATCACTTTAGTTTTCTCTCTGTTTATAACCAAACCTACTGTACTACCAGTCTCATCAACAGTTCGAATGAAAGAGTTCATCTCATCAACATCATTTGCCAAAAGGGCTAAATCATCAGCATAATCTAAATCAGAAATTTTCGTATCTCCAGCCCATTTAAGACCAAAAGCTTTCCCTTGAAGTGAATTTCGCATAATATAATCAACAACCAAACTAAAGAGAAAAGGAGACAAAATGCACCCTTGTCGAACACCAGAAGTAATGCTAAACCAATTGCTACAAGCCTTACCAACTCTCACACACGACTCAGTGTTATTATAGAGAGCTTTCATTATGTTAACTAACTTGTCTGGTATACCATATGATCTCACAATCAACCACAAATTATGACGATCAACAGAGTCGAAAGCCTTTTTGAAATCAACAAAGCTAGCAACCAAAGGTTTCTGAAACTCTAAACATTTCTCAAGAATCTGCCTAAGTGAAAATATCTGATCTACACATCCCCTACCACTTCTGAATCCACATTGCTCATCACGCAATTGCCTGTCAACCAGATTCTTAATTCTATTAAGCACAATCATGGAAAGAACTTTACCTGGAACGGAGAGTAGGCTGATACCCCTATAGTTATCACAAGAACTGTGATCACCTTTTTTGAAAATAGGGATAATAATAGCTCTGGTAAAATCTTTAGGAACCATGCCTTTATCATAAAAGTTATTCAAAATTTCAGTCATCCAAATGGTAACTGAAACATTCCCAGCTCTAAGCATTTCCGTAGTAATTTCATCCACCCCTGGGGATTTATGAAGTTTAAGTTTAGAAATAGCCAAACTCTTCAGATTGTGTTATAGGGCCAACATTAAAGCCAACAATGCATCTATCATCATTGCAAACAATGGGAGTAGAACTAACCACATTGTTTAGAACATCACTGAAATGCTCAGCCCACCTAGCCATGACAGAATCCTCACCTTCTATAACCTTACCATGTTTATCCTTCAATCCCTGTATACCTGTTCGTTTTCTACCACACAAAACATTAACTATCTGGTACAGCTCTCTGCTGGTGTGCTGTCTAACTGCTTCCTCAGCTTTGTCAGCAAGGCCATCAAGCCAAAGATTCTTATCAGTAGCTAACTGATCCTTTACACGTTTATTAAGTTCTTTGTAATGCTTTCTATTAGGACTAGTAGGGTACTGATTAAGGACATTCCTGCAGTTCCTTCTTTCTGAAATAAGCTCAAGTGCCTTATCACTTAAATAATTCTGCCTCCTCTGCTCCTTTTTCCCTAAAAGAGTACTGTTAGTTTCCAAAAAAGCCTGTTTAAAATGGCCCCATTCTTCCTCAACTTCAGTATTAAGCAAACCATGACTGTCATAATGACTAAGTAACCTATCGTGGTAAGCTTTAGCTATAACTAGGTCTTTCAGAGCTTCAGTATTAAAGGTAAATTTTTTAACCCTAGCACAACACTTTTTAAGTTTAAGTTGCAAGACACTTTTAACAAAGTAATGGTCAGATCCCATTTCAGCTCCCCTATATGCCCTGGTATTTCTAACAGAACTAGCCCATTTGCTGTTAATTAATATATAATCAATCATATTCCTATGCAGCCCATCAGGTGAAACCCATGTGTACTTATGTATGTCGCGGTGTTTGTAATATGTGTTAGTTATTCTGAAACCATTGAGTTTACTTACCTGTAGGAGACGTTGCCCATTGCCATTGCAGCTACCAATACCAAAAGGGCCTATTACTCCTCCCCAAAGGTCAGAGTCGGTACCAACTTTGGCATTGAAGTCACCAAGAACAAGGTTAATATCTCCTTTCTTGACAGAATTCAAAATATCCTGAAGTTGTCTGTAAAACCTATCCTTCTCATCCTCATCAGAATCCTCAGTGGGGGCATAACAGCAGATAACATTCAAGTCTTTAATGCTTGTCTGAAATTTTGCTGTAAGAAACCTTTCATTAATGCACTCATATCCTAGAAGAGCATCACTAGCATGTCTGCTGAGCAGCAGACCCACGACTTGGTGATGCTTTCCATCCTCCCTCCCTGTAAAGAGAAATTTAAAGTTATTTTTAAGTATCTCACCTTTACCTGTCCATCTGGTCTCTTGCAAGCCTATAATATCTAGGTTATAGCGCTTTAATTCCTGCATGAGGACATCAAGAGAATAATCTCTATGTAATGTCCTCACGTTCCACGTTCCTGCAGAGAGAAAATGATTAGTAGGATTTTTAAAGAAATTAGGTTTATTGAGATTGGTAGGGCCAACAATATCAAACAGCCCCCTGATCGCAGGCATGGGGCAAAGACCTGTTCCTCCTCCGCTAAAGGCTGAAGTCACCGATGCTGGTAGGAACTTCAGGCACCACCTTCCTCCAATTAAAACTCCTCCACCAAAATCCTCCAATTAAAAAAATTTTTTTTGGTTAATTTTTTTGGAGAATTTTGAAACTTTAATAAGTAATGTGTGGAAAATATTTTAAATCAAACTCATGAGCATAAATTGGAGGATTACTTCAACAAGGAGGAATAAAAATAAATGAACCAGTAATAGTGTATATCATATCAATGGAATGGCGATCAGAGCACTGGAAGAAATTATATCTTAATAAAATGGAAAAGGTAAGTGTTATTTAAAGTGTGAATTATGTGCTTTTGTAAGATGTTAAAAAAAATTCAAATGGGAATTTTTATATACACTTTTATTTGTTGTGCTAGCAACACTTACTAGCACCTATACTTATGATGTGAAAACATTGACGTTATTAGAATTGACTTGCAGTGGACAAATACAGCAACTCTTATTCAGAGTAGACATATTTGGAGAATAAAACTGTACAATCTAGTTGAACTTCCAAAGTCTGTGGTTGCGTGAGTTTTATGTATGTATGTGTGAAGGTGGATCATTTAATTTGTAGACTGATATTATCTATTAATCTTCACCAGCATCTGCAGGTGTTTTCTCCTTAAAGTGTTACCCATTGAAATCTAGGGCTGTAGCAATGATGAGGTGAACAAGGCATTAGCCCCAGGTGCACAAGATGAGGGGGCACAGAAAAACATTGCCTTCCCCCTCCCAATATAGTTCCATAGCATTCTTGCTTCAGGAGCAAAAAGAGCTAATTATGGCTCTGTTAAAATCTATGTACTTAACCCATTGCCTAACCCAGGCATCAAATTCTTCCTATAAGCCATTTTGTGAAAGTGTTCAGAGCACTGTCATTGTGGCTGGTCAAGCCTCCTCATTTTTTCCAAAGTGACAACATTTTAATGTTGTTTTCAGCTTTGAAAACTGGTGAAAATCACAAGGTGCAGGATTGGGGAAGTAAGTTGGATGCTCTAGCATCTAAGTACCAGTGTTGGTGACAGCAGTGTGAACCAAAGCAGTAGTATCGGGCCTCGTGTTTTCTTGTGCGGAAATCTTTTTTTTCCTCAGAATTCTGGCTATGTTTTATGTACTGTACAAAGATTTGGAGGACTTCTACATAAACTTTCTTATTCATTGTTGATCCTGAGCATAAAATGTGTTATGAGAATGTCTCCACAATCAAAAAACACTAGACCCATTTGTTTCCTGGCCAACCACATGGTTTCCAATTTTGTAGGTAGTGGTGAACTTGAGTGCTTCCATTCACTGCATTGGCATTTATTTCTGGATCATAGTGGAAAATACAAGTCTTGTCTCCAGTCACAGCACCCTGTAAGAATCTTTCACCTTCCTCCTTAAACCTTGCGAACCAGTTCCATCACACATCAACATATTTTTGTTTGGGGCTCAGTTTATATGTGGAATTCAACTAGAGTTCTTGACAATTTTCAAGTACTCTGTTACTATTTCATGAACATTGCCATAAGAAAAGCCCATCTTTGATGTTAGTGCATACAGGGTTATTCTATTGTCTTCATTAAGAATATCTTGAACTTAGTCAATTTGTTGTGCAGTATTGGAGTGCTTGGTTGTCCAGATCTTGGGTCATCCTCCATAGAATAGTGCCTATCTGTGAAGTGTTATGCCACTTGAAATCGTGCTACATTTCATTCACTTCTCCATACACTGGAGTAATGTGATTTTGCACCACTTAAGTCTCACCAAACATAGTAACATATCATATACTGCTGCTAAGTTTCCAGATCAGACATAGCCCTAAAAAAACACACCCACAAATGAACAACTTTTCAAAGCGAGAAAATGACATACTGCCTGCTTTTCTGCTGTAACTTGTGATTGCATTGCAGCATGTTCCAAGTGGCACTTCTTCATGCCCTTGAAGAGTCACTGTTGCTACATATCATGTATGAACTCATAGAAAAATTGCTAATTGTTGGCAATGACAATCCATAAATTAAATGATCACCTACATGCATGCATATAGATGTACATTCTTATATGCCTTCTATATAATATGTATGCATATAGAAGGATGCATTCATATATCTTTTATTAAGAATATTAATGTATAATTTATTCCTTTTTGTGCTAAAAATTTAAAACATACTTGTTTTCATTTAGTTTAAGATTCATATGCCAATGTTTACATTTATAAGTGTTATTTAAATTTCAGAATGATTTAACTAAGTATTTACAAGGCAAGGAGGTTAGCCGTCCCATTCGATTTACTTATTCTCCTCCTCCACGAATGTTAAGGCAGAAAAACTTGAAACAAGGAATTGAAAATGACAGATTTAAAACTATACACCGTTCTAATTCTGAATTTGAAGTAAGTATAATAGTTTTAGATCTGAAGATCAAATATTTGCAGTATGCAACAGTGTGACCCAAAGAATGGCATGGGTTGTCTCGTTAAATCTCTGACTAGGTTCCAGTTGAGCAGTATTTTTTAACCTATGTATCTAAACATATTATTGAAGTTGAAAGTTGTATGGAAATTCCTGAATTACAGAACTCTCATCTCTAATTAATACACTGGTTTCCATAAATTAAGAAAAATCATTATGTTAAGTTAAATGGGAAGCTAACATCAAAGCTCTAAAACTTCTAAAATAAGTTTTTTTTTTTTTTGAAAAATGTGATTGCAGATAAAGATCTCAATAAAATAAATCAATACCTGAATTTTCAACAATATTCGTTCAGTATTTAATCAGTTATCGAAATTTGAATATGTAACAACAACAATGCCAGTCTTAAGAAACTTATGCAAAACTGAAGAATATTGAAAGAATTCTTTACACAAAGTGCTAAAATACGAACTTCTTTTATTAAACACTTTGATACAATGCTTATTACTAAGTTTTAATTAACTTCTGAAGTCAATTTTTATGGCTGGCATTATTATCACTAAATATTCAAACTTCCATAACTCATTAAATACTGAACGAATATTGTTGAAAATTGAGATATTGATTTATTTCATTGAGATCTTTATCTGCAATCACATTTTTCAAAACAAAAAAAAACTTATTTTAGAAGTTATAGAGCTTTTACATTAGCTTAACTTAGACTTAACATAGGGGATTTTCCTTAATTTATGGAAACCAGTGTATTAAATCAATAAAACTGAGTTGTGCATAAATGAATGTTTTACTTCATTTAAATGGCTACTCCTCTGGTAGTAATATGTATGAGGGGCATTCTCTGCTGTTTGATAATAGTGTAAACAGGACAATTCAGTACTCAGGCCAGCATTGCAGAGCAAACCACAAACATTTTGTTTATTGCTTTCATGTATTATAAGCTTGTATGTAGTATCACACAGTGTTTTGAATTTTTAATTACTGATGTCCTTATAAAATTATTATACCCAGAATGTGGACAGAATGCTAATATGTCATATTTTTACTGGAAATCATTCTCAATATATGGAGTTCATCATAAATTTGTTGATGTCTTAACTATTCTTTATGTCAGCTATAAATTTTTTACGAACAATATATTGCTCTTTCAAATAATGTATATTTTACCATGAGAAATATAAATTTAAAATTGTTTTGTTTTCGAAACATAAAATTAGTTTTTGGAAGATGATACTTAAAAGTCCTGTCAGACATTAAGTATCGTAATGAAACTTTTTTAAATGTATTCATTAACGAAACTAAAATTAAGAAACTTGACACTGTGCAATATCGGTCCAACCCATGACAGAGGTCGAGCAAGCTCAAAGTACTCCATTAGACTACAAAAATAAAATTAATATCTTGATTCCTAATAGGAATCGTATCAGATATTAAGCTGATAAGAACAGATTTAAAAAGCCTTTATTCAAGGAATGATTATTTATATATATAATAGGCTTGTAAAAGAAGTATCATAATTGGCTTCAAGACGCTCAGTCCATTGAAAATACAAAAATCTTCAGCCCCAAGGGACACATTGTCAAGAGACATTCATTATCTCTTTACCATTCCTTATCATTCATTATGTAGTCTTACAGGAAAGTGCCTTACTAGGTCAAAAAAGACAAGTGCAATAACACATGAAGGCAATGGCATCGCATAATCCACCAATAAGGGGAGAGTCGCAGTAAGCTCCAGGAAGGGAAAATAAATAGTAACTACGTCCAAGTCGCCACTTCCATACTCAAGAATATAACACTAGCTCATCGTCCTCCATTATCAAAGGAGGAAAATAATAAGATGACTCTAGTATCTTGAAGGCAGTGAACAAATGTAAAGTTTCTCTACAGGGAATAGCATACATGGACTAATAAGCAAAATCCAACAGAAAATATATATACTGAGTGAACATAGATTCCAATATTTTAAGTAAGGTTTCAATATGTAGTGGAAAATCAATGGCCACCTAAACAATGGGGCCATCCAATGGTAAAACCACATCAACAGGAGCTGAACAAAAGTCATCATCATCATTGTCACAGATGGATTCACACCATTATTATCAGTTGTAGAAAAATATAAATTGGTATTCACATGATCCATATTGCTCAATGTCAATAATGGCACATTGTCATAAGTAGAAATCATATCTTCATAAGGGTTGGGTTGGGTTACCTCTGAGCGGCACTTTTTTGCACACAATGGGCTAAATGGCCAGGTCACATGGACCCCGAAGGCTCAGAGAAGGTTGAGGGAGGGGACCCACTGGAATAGCTGTTGGGAGACAGATGGTAGCCTCCCGTCAAGGCCATCCAGCGTGTTCTTTAATGTGCACAGGGTATGGCTCTCCCGCACACGGGGCCACGGCTTAACATCCCATCCGACGGACGGCGGCCTTTCCAAGCCCATCGGTGTCCCCTACTGACCATGGACAGGGCGGATCTTCATAAGGTTCAGGACCACCACTGATACAAATGTCAGAAACAGAAGCCATTAAAATACAAAAGATTCATCGGCGAAGGCAGGGGGGAGGGCAATGTAATCATCCAACTCCATGGACCTCTCGCATTGATTCACAAAATCCAAAATGCTTGATGTCATTAATGTGGCACACTGTCATATGTAGAAATTATCATGTCTTCGCAAGGATCAGGTCTGTCACTGACACAAATGTCAGAAACAGAAGCCATTAAGTTACATACAATAAATAAATTCATCAGCGAAGGCAGAGGGGGGGGGGGGGCAATATATTCATACAATTCCATAGACTCCTCACATTCAAATTCAGTATCGGGCCACAGAACCCAGCTCGCTAAATCAGGAATGAAAGAGTCATTAATCATTTCCTCCATCAGACTTTCCACAGGTAAAAATAATTCATCAAGGTTGAAATCCCCAACAGCAGTACAAAAATCAAATCTGGAATCATCAGAAGCATTGATATCGACAGATATGGTAGTGCTACTTGAAGCAAATAAATTAGCAAAGGGGGTACCCATTCTGCAACTCGGAATAGTACAGTCTCTCAATTTAATAGTGTCGCCATTTATCATGGAATCCCACTTAGAAACATCATCAACATTCTCTTCAAGACTAAGGAGTAATGAATTAAGAGATGAGGAAGTAGTGTCAACCACAGGTACGGTGGGTGCTAAAATGTCCGTGTCATAAGCATTAGAAGGAGGCCCATTACACTTTCTCCAAGTGATAAGTCGCCTAGCTCATTTACCGGCTCATGCGGTAGGTCAATGTCAATACAAACGCCATTAGATTAGAGATTGTGGCAAACATGTCCTTTCATTTTCCTCACACTAATATCTTCATGGTCACAATACAGCACCGAAAGCAAAATTTCAAAATAGGGTGCATAATAATGAAATGCTCTATCAAGTCACCATACCTATTAAATGATCCAGTCGTACAACAAAGGTGACAACTAAAAGTCTCAAAGGGATAAAGAATGGCCAATTCGTCCATTTTGTATATGAGGGCCACTACAAATAAAAAACAATTAACAATACCTTACACTTGCTGACAGAAGCCTCCAGTAAACAGCAAATTATGTTATGAAAACCTGTATCCAATTTCACCAAGGCATCCAACACAGCAGTCAATTGCAGAAAGCAGACACAAAACAGCAGTCAATTGCAGAAAGCAGACACGAAACAGGCCTCAAATCAGACTCAAAAATCACCACATGACATCACTCCAAGGAACAAGCATCCAAAAATCCCCAGGCAGGCGATCGCTCTCAGCCAAGACCAAAGGTAGAGCTGTAATAAAAGCAGACTAAAAGCAAAAAATATATATTAAAACTGTAAATGTTAAAATTAGTAAATATACAATCAATACTTAAAAATTAAACTGATAAGAACAGATTTAAAATTCTTTATTAGTCCATAATAATTATAATATAATGGTTGTTTTTGGAAAGGAGATTCACAAAGATAAATTACATCAATCTTCAGCCCCCATGGAGACACACAGTGTAAACACATATATGAGAATCTTCAAGCAGCAGAAGTACAGGTATCTTCAGTCCAAAATTGGACACTCAGAAAAATTAAAGTGAAGAGAGAACCCTCACAAACATTTAGGGAATTCAATAATTCCGATTTCAAAAAATAGGATACCAACAATGTAGATGGCTTTCATTCATGGTCATTGCAGTGTAAGTACATGACAAGAGTGCCACTGAAAACGAATGAGAGTGGTCAGGGCATCCACTTTTTAGATATTTGCCAGGTTAGAATCTAAGATGTAGCTGCTGGGAATATATAAGATTGATTAGAGCTGCTAATCTGAAAGATAGAAGTCATCATCTCTATAAAAAATTGCAAAAACAGTCATGTAATGTTTAAAAAACTTTGAGGTGACTAGTTAGCAGTTCCTTCACAGCATAGTCCACCATGTTCAAGTTAATCTGGTTGAAACAAACTTAACAATTCTGACTTGAGCAAATGAAGCATTGCATTATAGGAATTAGATGATTAATAAAATGCTAAGGCCAAATCCTGTTAGGGCTGGTATTGCCAGTGTACCATGAGATGGTTTGAGATACGATTAGTTTTCTCATTAGTTTGGAATATTGTTTGGAGATTCCCAGACTTCTAAGTGTAGTTTCATTGTCCAAGTCCCAGGAACCCAAAGAACCAACGATAATGGTTTCCATGACTGATTCAGTTCCCTTGGCAGAAAGGTGGTCAATGATGGGCTGGTGGTTCTCCAGTTTACATGATTTGGCTAGATAGAAAGCATTAGGGCCATCTTCGAAGGGTATAGTGATATCAACAATGTGGACAATGTTGTGTAGATCCACAAATGTTAAATCCAGTCTCAGATTCAGGGAGATATTGGGGAATTTTTGGTTCACCTTGACAACCTTTACATCACGTGGCAAAGCTTTGACAATGCGATTTAATTCATCATTGTGGCGTCTCTGCCAGGCATCAGAAATGGTGGTGGGGGGGGGGGGGGGGAGCAATGGTTTAAGACGTGGGATTGTTTCAGATGAGTAGCCACATCTTCAATCTCCATGGCCAAATCTTCTAGTATTAATGAGTTTTAGACAGCCAAGCCTAGCCCGAAAAATGAATTTCCGATCACAAAACCTAAAATGATTCCCTTTGCTAAAGAAGTGATTTGAGGAGTTGTGGGCAGAGAAACAGGGACTTGTTTTATCCTGATCTGGTTTTCTGCTAAGGTGAAACAGATAGTGAAGAACTAAGGCGGTCTTGAGTTGCTTTTTGGCTGTGTTTCTTCCTGAAGGTGTGATGAAGATAGGTTGGTCATTTCTACATAACTTAAGCTGGAATTCCTCCCTGGTAGCTGCAAAGAACCAGCTGACATTGATCTTTTTGGCAAGCCTTTTATAGGCTGCTCTGGAGGCAGACTTCCCTGATGCTACGTCACCACCGTCTCTTGAAAGACCATTCTCGGAGCTCCCATTAAGATAGCCTAGAAGATCATCAATAGTGGGAGCTCTTACAAGTTTTCTCTTGACAGTGGCTGAAAGAGTGGTCATAGCTAGGGATCTTGGTAATGGGTAGTTAGAAGATAGAAGTATAGATGACTGACCCTCAGCATATCAATCATGTCACTTAGCTGGAGTATACCAATGCCACTCTTCCATGTAGGGATATAGAGAATTTCATTGCTTGCTCTCGATGGCAGATTGAGCCAAAGTTTGATGTTTTTCTTAATGGAGCTGTCAAGTGATCTGATATGTTTCTTCTGAATGTAGCCATTGGTTAAGAAGAACTTGAGACAGGGTAGAAGGAAAGTCTTCGTAGCATGCAACTTCTGCCACGGGGCAAGGAGAGAGGTGCTTATTTTGCCAAGGTCAGATTGTATAACATTGATACGATCGGCGGGTGTTTGATCACATTTGAAGCCTAATGGTGTTTTAAATTAGGTATAACCTTTGCCCTCCATCAGTGACTTGATAGCTTTGTCATTGATGTAGAAAATTGTGCTTTTGGCTCTTCTACCCTTTCAACAATCAAGATGGAGGGTAGCACACTTAGAAGGATTAAGTTTCAGGTTTGCAAAAGTGCATGTAGATTGTATGCAATTTATGAGATTTTGCAGGCCAGAGGAAGATTTGCTAATTACAACCGTCAGCATATAGCAAGATAGGCAACATTATTGTTTCAAGGATTTTATAGCCAGCTTGAGTTGATTGGGCAGCTCGGATGACTGGCTCAATGGCTAAATTAAACAACAGGGGACTGAAGAGACATCCGTGTTTGACTCCAGAGTTCATAGGTAGTGGACAGGTCCAACCACCCTCGTGGCAAATTTTATTGACACATCCTGTATAGAGATATTGCACAATATTTAGTAAGGGAGAGGGAAGATGCATACATTCAAGGATTTTGAAGATATAATTGTGTGAAATTGCCCCAAAGTCATTCTCCAGATCTAACCATGCCACACAGACTTGTCGGTTGTTTCTACGGGTGTCACAAAGGATCTGTTGTAATGTAAAATTCTGTTCAGCACACCCATTGAATTCCCTGAAATTCTTTTGACATGGTGAGAGGATATTGAGGGATTTCACCCAGAATTCTAACCTTTTGTAGATTAAGCCCAAGTAGAGTTTGCTGATAGTGAATTGTAGAGCAATGGGCCTCCAGTTTACTGGGACTTGCGACACTGCCTTTGTTATGAATATGGATGATATCTGCTTCTCTCCAGGCAGATGGAATGTGATGGAAGACGAAACAACGATTGAAGATATTGCAGAGAACAGTGCATCCTGGGTCGATCCTTTTAAGATCGTTGTAGAACAGACCATCAGGGCCCGGGGCAGAATTGGGAAATTTGCTGAGTCTCTCCGAGACTTCCTGCAAAGTAAAAGGAGTAGACAACTGGGTGGTGATGTCGAAATCAGGTTGGTCAAAGGCAGGTGGAGTAAACATCGAGAGATCAACTTACTTACGTGTATAGACATTAGCGAAGTGGTCTTCTAAGATCTGATTATCTATGTTATACAGAGGATTGTTTTTTTCTAGAATGGAGCAAATGGCTTTTTTAGCTATTGGAATAGTATAGTTTCTGAATACGTGAGGCTTCCATTGCACTATATTTTACATTTGTGTGTTCAGAGGTGGTGACTGCATTTGGCGGTTATTGAACACAGGCCTTTTCAAAACATGTTTGGAGGATTGGCTCGAAGGATGTTTTGGCCTTCTGCCCAAACTATTAGCAATCAAATCAATATAGTCATTAACTGTGACCTCAAACTCTTGCCAAGAAGTGGTGGCATTAAGTCTCTCCAACCAAGTTTGTTGCATCTGGTTAGGATGACGAGTTGTAGGTTCGTCTTCAATTATTTCAGTCCAAGAATTATCGAGACTGGGATTGCACATGTCATGTGGCGAGAGAGGCGCATCATGAACCATATCTCTCATGGGAGGTTCAGGGTGGAGATTGACCATAGGTGAAGTTCCCAAAAAGGAGGAGTGTTGATCAGGATGTGAAGTCACTGGTTCTCTAGTAGAGGAAGACCTAGAAGTCATTAGGATAGGTGCAGGAGTGAAACTGGTGTTTTGATCCAAAATGGACAGCATCTCAACTGGAAGACCTTCACTGAGTATGTTTGCATCAATTTTTTGCCACAGTTAGACGTGTTTTTCTTTGATGGTAGTGGTGTTAAATTGGTGCTCGCAGAGGCAGCTTGGAAGCAGTTGGGTGGAGTCGAAGAACTGAATATAACCGCAGTTCTTGTAGATGGAGGTAGGTTGATGCTCACAGAGGTAGCTTGGGAGCAATCGGATGGAATCAATGAATTGGCTGTCTCCAGATGGAGGGAGTTGGTGTTTCCTAATTGTTTTTACGTTATTTGATGTAATTGACCACAATCTACATTTTATGAAATAATTATTATCCGGATGTTTTTTCCTTAAGTGCTTGGTATAGTCACTATGTGTTTTGTAGGTTCCAGCAACCCTGGAGCCAGGTAGACCCCAACACAAACTGCATTTGAAGTTGTCAAATGGGAAGAGTAATGGGAGATCAATCTTATCCATGATGAGAGTAGATTATTAATACACAGACTTTGTCAAGAGCATCAGAGGAACTATTGGGGAATTCAGGTTGTCAGGAACTGCTAAAATTCAACCTACCGTTAAAAGAATAATCAAGCAAAAATTGCTTGATGCGCACACAAGAGCAGTTTAAATTCTTAAATTCAAAGCGGTAGCCAAAGCAAAAGACCGCTTTTTTCCTGCCTTCTCGGCCTTTAGGAGGACTCCTGGTAAGTTGAAAATTTAAAATTAACTGTTAAGGTTAATTTAAAAGTTTAAATTTAAGAGTAGTTAAACCATACTCACCAGGGGAAGGCTCCGATTAAGCTGATAAAAACAGATTTAAAAAGCCTTTATTTACAAAGGAATGTTTACATAAGGTTTTTTTTAAAAATAAAATATATCCAGCAGGCACAACATAGATTAAAAAAAACGTGTCTTCAGCCTGCTTTACAATTAGGTTTAAACCCATTAAATGGTTTTACAGAGAGGGTTTAAATTAAGTAATGATTGCTGTTACAAACCTTTAGATGGAGGATCAGACACAACAGATTTCTTCATGTTCTTCAGCCTGATGAATAAAACAGCTTGACTTGCAAGAATTGCGTCCTGCTAATAAAAAGAAGACAACATGAAAGGCACATCCAAACTTTACAAAGCAAATGGGTATCCGATCTAAAATGATGAAAGATGCAAATCAGTCTTCGATTGGCAAACACACTGAAGTGATGCGCCAATGCTGAGCCACAAATTCAAAATCAGTGGCGGTTGCGAACAGTCAAGTCGTAGAAGACGATCCAATAAATATTATAAAATGGGGGCGTGGGATTCCGGTGAAACCGAGACTTTAGCCTGGTTTTCAAGGAATCTCCAGGTCACGGACTTTGAGCCTGGTAATTGGGTAGCATCAGATCACGAGGCTCCGGCCTTGCCAATTACACATGACTATGGAGGTGAAGAGGCAGACTAAAAGCCCATAGCTGATTACGCAGGAATCACAGGACACGAAGGATCGGCCTGGTTTTCAGCTATCCACAGTTCGGCCTGGTGTTGAGATAGTTTCAGGTCAGAAGAATCAATCCATTGGACAACAGGCTCCTGTTTGTGAGGTCGATTTGATAATTATAGAAGGCAACCAGGTGAAAAGTCCCCTTGTGCCATTGTTGACAAGGAAGTAAAGGTAGATTGCCGGTTTCGATCGACTTTTGGGCTTTTGAAAGTGTTAGCTATCGTTTCCAAGATAAAAAATGCTCCAAAATCTTGGATTGAAGCAACAGCAGGGAAGAAAGGCGAAGGCCAATTCGCATTTTTATTTCCAGAGCAGTAGCTGTAGCACAAGCCACTGCTTGGATGTTCACAAGCCTTTTAGAGGCCCCTTGGTGAGTTTAAACTTTAAAAGTTAAAAAATAATTAAAAACATACTCACCAGGGGAAGGCTCCTATTTATCGGCTCCGATTAAGCTAATAAGAACAGAGTTAAAAATCTTTATTACAAGATAATGTTTTGAGTACAGATGTTTTTAAAATGGAATAGCAGTAGCAGGCACAACGGAGATCTTCAAAACATTCATCTTCAGCCTGCTGTACAAAAAGGGCAGCCCCGTTACAAAGGTTTACAAAGAGAGACTGATAAAAATTTGATAAAATTGATTATCATTGAAAAGAATGTAGACAGGCACTTAGAAATCCTATAATTCTTCATCTTGTATATCAGATGACTTTTTGGGGCGGGGGTGGCTCAGTCGGTAGCGCGCCAGGCTCGTAATCGGTACTTCCCAGGTTCGAGTCCCAGCTGGGTCAGCATTGAGATTTATCTCCGCAAAATTCCACGCCCTGCTCATGGTCAGTAGGGGACACCAATGGGGCTTGGAAAGGCCGCCATCCGTCGGATGGGACGTTAAGCCGTGGCCCCGTGTGCGGGAGAGCCATACCATGTGCACGTTAAAGAACACGCTGGATGGCCTTGACGGGAGGCTACCATCTGTCTCCCAACAGCTGTTCCAGTGAGTCCCCTCCCCCAACCTACTCTGAGCCTTCGGGGTCCATGTGACCTGGCCATTTAGCCCATGGTGTGCAAAAAAGTGCCGCTCGGAGGTAAAACAACCCAACTCAGATGACTTCAGGAAGACTACGAATTACCAGATTATCAGGTATTGTACCAACTACAGTGAAGAATCCTCATTTCCAATTTGGCTGTAAGTAAACACTAAGAGAAGTTTCCATTAAAAGCAGTTAATGCAGGGAGAATGAAGTAGAGTGATAATGGTAAAACTAAAATGATTCACATAATTATCCTTTATTTGGTTGACGATGAAGAAATAAGTCATAAGAGATGAGATTGAACCAATTAATAAACACTAAACAGTCATGTATGTATCCATGGTAACTGAGCTTACAGCCAGGTAACAAGTAATCTCCAGATCACAAACTCTTAGCCTGGTAATTGGATAACATCAGAACACGAGGCTTCGGTCTGGTTAGTAGATAAAAACTAAACATGTACTATGGGGGTGAAAAGGCACACAAGAAGCCCATAGCCAGATAGGTAGGTATCTCAGATTACGAAGGGTCGGCCTGGCTTTCAAAAATCCTCAGGTCACAGAAGTTCCACCTGGTATCGAGAAAACTACAGATCACGAAGCATCAGTCAGTAGATATCAGTACATCTGTTTCGAAGAGTTGACTTGATAATCAAAAAAGAAGCAACCAGGCGAAGGATGCAAGCAGAAAAGTTCCTTCAGACCATTGCAGAAAGATGTTATTGGCGTTTTCGATCAACTTCTGGGCTTTTGAAGTGTAAAGTTCAAAAGCTGCTGCCAAGATGAAATGAGCTTCAAAATCTTCAAGTGAAGAGACAGCAGGAGAAGAAAGGTGAAGGTAATTTCGCCTTCTATATCCATGGTGGTAGCTGGAACACGAGCCGCAACTTGGATGTTCTCAAGCCTTTAGGAGGCCCCCTGGTGAGTTTAAACTTTAAAAGGTAAAGAATAATTAAAAACATACTCACCAGGGGAAGACTCCTCTTCATCGGCTCCAATTAAGCTGATAAGAACAGATTTAAAAAGCCTTTATTGCAAAGGAATGTTTACATAGGATATTTTTAAAAACATATTATAAATAGCAGGCACAACAAAATTCTTCACAAACATGTATCTTCAGCCTGCTTTACATTTCTTAATAGACCCATAAAAAGGTTTTACGAAAAGGTATACTAGGAGGTATATGTTATCAGGCACAACAATCTTCTTTCAAAGGAGGACATAGACTTCAGCCTGATGTACAATAATGTAGAATTCTTTGGTAGTCGAACAGCAGTAGATCACATTAATGGTGGACAGAGGCATCTAACTGCTTAGATGAAGATGAACTCTCATCCTGCTGATGGAAAAAAAATATTATATAACTTCAAAGATGAAATGATTGCATAAAAGCTCAGTAGACTCCCAAAAGGAATGAGGATATAGTATCAGTGCAGGGAAGTTAGTCTCCAAAAAAGGTCCATGGAGCACCAAAGTCCCCTCGCTGAAATGGTGACTGTAAGAAGTCCCTTCCTGCCATTGTTGAATCAACTTCTGGGTTTTCGAAGGAGTGAAATCAGGTCCACGAGGCAATTAGGGCCTCTCGCTTCAATGATCAGAGTATCCAAGAAAAGGTCCATGGAGCAATTAGGTCTCCTCGCTGAAATGGAGACAATGAACAGTCCCTTCGTGCCATGGTTGATGAAGATGCAAAAACAATTTGGCGGAAACTCCGGCCCTACCAATCTCACATAACTATGGGGTGAAAAGGCATACTAAAAACCATAGCCGCACACGCAGGAATAACAGGAAACGAGGGATCAATCTGGTCATCAGGTATCCTTAGATCATGACTTCTGGGATTTCAAAGGTGTGAAAATCAGGTCCACGAGGCAATTAGGGCGTCTCGCTGAGTTGATGACTATTGACTCTCTGAGTTGATGACTATTGACCTTGCTGAGTTGACACTAATGAGTGAAGATAAAAGAACATCTCCACATGCCAACACTGAGGCAAAAGATGAAAGGATGTCAAAGCAAGTCGATTACGGTCAACTTTTGAAGTGTAGTAGCAGCAGCGTCACATGTGCAACGAAGGCAATTTCACCAAGGTACCGTTCAGCTTCCCAGTCTTTCACATAATGGGAAGAGTCAAGTAAAAAAAAAAGACGATCGTGCATCAATTAATATTAAAAACAGGGGCGCAGGAATCCGATCTCCAGATCACAAATCTTCGGTCTGGTAATTGGATAGCATCAGATGATGAGGCTCCAGCCCTGCCAATCTCCCGCAACTATGGGGTGAAAAGGCACACTAAAAACCATAGCCACTGCACACAGGAATTACAGGAAATGAAGGATCAATCAGGTCATCAGGTATCCTCAGATCACGAAAGTTCGGCTTGGTAATTAGAAAGCATCAGATCATGAGGCTCCGGTCCTGCCAATCTCACGTAACTATGGGGTGAAAAGGCATACTAAAAACCATAGGCGCCGTACGCAGGAATAACAAGAAACGAAAGATCAATCTGGTCATCAGGTATCCCCAGATCATGAAAGTTTGGCCTGGTAGTTGAATAGCATCAGATCACGAGCTCTGGCCCTTCCAATCCACCAGGTATGTAAAAACCATAGCTGCTGCATGTAGGAATCACAGGACACAAAGTATCAAGCTGGTCTTCAGATATCCTCAGATCGCGAAAGTTTGGCCTGGCATTGAGATAACTTCAGATTATGATGTCTTAATCCGGTGGACAATGAGCTCCTGTTTCTGAAGGTTGACTTGATAAACATTGAAGGCAAAGGCAAAGCTGGTGAAAAGACCCCTCGGACCAATGTTGGCAAAATTGTTAAAGTAAATTGCTGCTTTCGATCAACTTCTGATAGTGTGGAGTTAGCTACCGCTGCCAAGATAAAAAATGCTTCAAAATCTTGGATTGAAGCGACAGCACGGAAGAAAGGCGAAAACAAATTCGCCTTTTTAATTCCAGAGTTTAGCCGTAGCACAAGCCGCTGCTTTGATGTTCACAAGCCTTTAGGAGGCCCCTGGTGAGTTTAAACTTAAAATTTAAAGAATAATTAAAGACATACTTACCAGGGGAAGACTTCATTGGCTCTGATTAAGCTGATAACAGAGTTTAAAATTGTTCCCTAGAGGGGAAATGTTATGAGAAAAGAAATTTTAGACAATCACATAGAATACAGGCACTTGTCAATAGGAAAGAAGCTTGTATAAAACAATAGTGTAAATTCGGCCAGTGTACATTGTCTCATATATTATCAAAAAATATTTTAATAGATAAATAATAGAAACAATTAAATCTCTAAAGTTGAGTCATCCTAGAAGAATATCTTCATTGTCAATAAAAAAGTCGAAAGGATGACCACACCCATGCTTCGGGCTAATATGGTCTGGCCCGTGATGTGTTCTATGTATATGTCCCTTGACCAGGCAATGGTCTTAGAGCATAGTATTTTCTTCATGGTCATGGCGTACTTTCATGAGATGCCCATCATACTTAAAATTCTGTCATTGTTGGGATCCCAAGATCCTAAAACACCCACCAGAATTATATCCAGGTGTGCAACTTGACCATTAGCTTGTAGAAAATCCAAAATTGGTTGATATTTCTCCTTCTTTCAGCAAGCATAAGCAAACGCCTCAAGGCCATCCTCGAAGGGGATGGAAATATCGATTATCATGACTGTGCCGTCTACTTTAGTAAAAACTAGGTCAGGACGTAAGTTCTCGATGCCATTAAAACATTGGTTACGGTTGACATTACACGCATCTCTTGGTAAGGCCTTGATTAGTACTTCATAGTGTCGCTTCTGCCACCCCCCAGCGTGTGGCTTACAGTGGGATAAAACGTGGGATGGTTTCACAATAGTATCCGCATCGGTGGCATCTTTTGTCGCCGTTGCCAAAGCGCCAGGTTCTGTTTAGATTGAGGACACCAAGACAAGCTCTAAAAATAAACTTCCAATCGCAAAACCTACAATAGAGTCCAGAATTTATAAAATGACTAGAAGCATCGTGTAAGGCAACAGGTCTTGCAGTTTTGCCTTGGTCCTTCTTCATAGCAAATTTCTCTAAATAATATAAGGATACAGCAGCTCTAAGGTGCTTCATTAGTGATTTTCTGGCTGCTAAAGGAAGGACTATAGAGGTGTCTTCAGCCTTTCGAATGTGTAATTGAAGCTCAGAAGAATCGTTGGAAAATGACCATTCACATACATTCCTATTCTTTAGTCTGCTGGAGGCAGCACGTACCTTCGACCAAAGTGACGAGAAGTCGCCCCCGTCATGGGCAAAGACTCCATCAGCGAGCCATTCAAATAGGGAGCAAGGTCATCAGACGTGGAATGATGACCAATTTTTCTCATTATAGTTGCCTCTAGAGCTGATATAGCAACAAACCGGATAAATGGGTCCAATGAACCTAGCAGGCGAAATCCATGTAACACTCTGGTTGCCACTTGCAGGATTCATGTATAAAAGTTGGTTACTGGCACGATTAGGAAGATTGAGCCAGAGTTTCAAATGCTTTTTAAAAAAGAGATTGAGTCTATACATGTGCTTTTTCATGATAAAAGAGTTGGTGAAGACATAGTCAAGTTTCGATAATAAAAAGGTCTTCACAGCGTACAATCTTCTGCCAAGGTCACAAGGGAGGCACTAATTTTAAGGAAGTCAATCTCTAGGCTCTCAATTAGCTTGGCAGGCACTTGGTCTATTTTAGCACCCACTGGAATGCCCAAATATCAAATGGGCTTGTCCTCCTTTAAAGTGGGGCAAGACTCTCTCCCTAACTTGAATGTGTTGGGGGGGATGAGATGTCTTCTTCGGTGGTCCATGTGGATAGTAACACATTTGCCCACATTCAGCGAAAGGCCAGCATAAGGAAGTAACTCGTGTAGACAGTCGAGCTGAGATTGAAGACAATCTGGCGTTCCAGCTAATAATGTAACGTCATCGGCAAAGGCAAGAGTTGATATGTTCCATCTGTATAACTCAAAGGGAGTATCACACTGGTTTTCCAAAAGATTTGAGATCGGTTCAATGGAAAGATTAAACAATAAGGTGCTTAGGGGAGCATCCTTGTTTCACTCCCCTATTCATGCTGATGGGCTTGGACCAGCCGCCTTTGTGTCTAAACACATTTGTACATTCAGTGTAGATGTTTTTAATGATGTTGGTAAGAGGGGGGGGGAATCCCCATCAGATCTAATATCTTTATAATATAAGAATGATCCAGAGAGCCAAATGCATTTGCCATATCTAACCAGGCTATGCAAAGTTGTTTTTTATTCCTGCTCGCTAGCGTAAAGGCCTGGTCGATGATAAAATTGTGCTCAGCGCAACTTTTAAACTCGCGAAATCCTTTTTGGGCAAAGGAAAAGCAATTGTTGACCTTAGCCCATTGGGCCAGCTGATCACTAAGCAGTCCAGAGTAAAGTTTGGCGATTGTATTAAGCAAGACTATTGGTCTCCAATTATCAATTTCCTTTTTGTTACCTTTCATAAAAATTAGGGTAACTTTGCCGTTTTTCCAAGATTTAGGGATTTGGCCAAAGTTTAGGCAGCGGTTAAAAGTAAAAGTAAGAATCGAACCATCAGGGTCGCACTTCTTCCAATCCCTATAGAAAGTACCATCGGGACCAGGAGCGGAATTAGAAGTTTTAGCCATTCTTTCACACACTTCTGATTGAGTGAAAGGTACCAATAGGCGCAGAGAAGATTCAAGAGTAGCTGAGCAAATGTCTAAAGTCTCCAAAAGAGGTGGGAGATTCTCCCTTGGTGGGGGAGCAGCATAGAGCCTCAAGAAATGATCTTCGATTACACCAACATGTAGGTCCCAACATGTGCCCTCGGGATGTAAGATCTTGTCCATAGCTTTTTTCTTATTGGACCGATACAATTTTTGTAATGCAGACGCCTCAACTGCATCAAAAGCATGCTCAGGCACTCTTAATAAATACGCAGGTCGGTGAGGTGGAGGAGCGCCCGAAGGAAGAGCTCTATTCATATAAAAAATGTCGTCCTTCCTTTTGCATTTTGTGGCAATGGCCTTGTGAAATATGCCACAGCCAGCTCAAAAGCATCCCATTCAGGGGCGTGTTCTAGACGGTCCAGCCAAGCAGTTTGGAATAAGCTAAGGCTGGGGTTCGGGGTTGAATCTAGGACTTCAAGCCAAGTGTCGTCCATTGACAAATCAGCAGGCTCAGTTGAAGTGGAAGGCAATCCGTGGTCATCGGTAAGAAGAGGAGGAATCTGGATAACGGAATCCTCATAAACAAGAGGATTCAATTCAGCATCTTCAGTTATCTAACCAAGGTCCATCAGACGTTGTCAAGTCATTAGAGTGAGTAGAACTGTTGGAACAAATGTTGATTGGACATTGAGGAGGCACAATGGGGGCATCACAGAGATATTAAGCTCGTTAACTGAAGAAGCGTCGGCAGATAAGTGCCAGTCTGTGTCATTGGTAATTAAAAAGTCATCAAACACTTCGTTGACAATAGCCTCAATCAGCTGGAACAGCGTGGAAACGTTAAATTTGTTTAGTGCAGTGGAGACCTCATTGGAGGGGCCATTGGGAGGGATTTTTCCAGACTCCCTTATTAAATTATTAGAAAGAGTAGAATGGTTCCCATAATCCTCTGCAGTCGATAAATGAGACAAGTTCTCAGAAGATTTATCTAGTGTGTCCTATAGAGTGGCATCCCATAAGTAATTGTCCTCTACAGCAGATTCCAATTGGAGCAGAGCAGATTCGAGGGGGGGGGGTGAAAACTAATTCAGTCATTGTTCAAGCACATGGAAAAGTAATTGAAGAAGAAGAGGCAATTACATCATTCTTCATCATCGGCTCCGATTACGCTGATAAGAACAGATTTCAAAAAGCCTTTATTTCAAGGAATGTTTACAGAGGTAGGTTTTTAAAGACAGAATATCAAGAACAGGCACAACAAGAATCTTCCTTCGTTGACAAAAATCTTCAGCCTGTTGTACATCAGTGTTCAAACCCATTAAAGTGGTTTTAGAAATAGGGAATGAACGTAATATGAAGATAGGCATCGATGTAGTGAATGTTGACAGGGGCGTAGAGATCATTACCTCATGAATCTTCCACTTGATGTTGAAAATACCTTAACTGGTTAGATTCATCAGGATTATTTATACTCTAAACAATTTCTGGAATGCTTGGCTTATTTTCACCTAATAGTTTTACATTGACATTATTTTCCATTACAACCTTTAATTCAACATTTTTCTCATCAACCATTTCAGAACTACTTTCCTTTAAAAATGACACTTCAAAAAAATTTTCATCAACTAATTTTGTACTACTTTTCTTTAAGCTATTTCAACACATTTCTCGTATTCAACTTGCTTCTTTAAATCTAAATTATATGAACTAATAGAAAAGTTTTGTTTCTTCCTGAACGTTTTGCTTTGGACTACAAGATAAATTAGAAAGTCCACTGCATCAAAACTACAGCTGCAATTTGAATTCAGAATTGTTATTAATTTCATCTAAAACTTTCTCATTTGGACATGAAAGATCAGCTTCTGCATCATTGCGATCTATTAATTCAGTTTTTTCATGACAAGGCTTAACAAAATGTAAATCTATAACATTATGTATATCAACAATGACAAGACATAGTTCGTGAGAAGGCTTTTCTTGAGGATCTTTGGCCTCTCACTTCAAAGATCCTAATTTAAGTTTCCCGAATTACCATTGTTCATATAGCAATATTGCTCCATGTGTCCTAGTCTGCCATTAAAATTACATCTGAAAGTTTCTCAATCATTCAACGCAAAAGTTTTTGGTTTAGTGCCATTGTTTGAAGCTTGGCATGGAACGTAATCTCTGCTTCATTCATTCTGCATCGTTGTAGGCACATTCAGCACAAATTGTCGGGACTGTGTAACTACCGGTCATGCGGGAGTTGTTTTGCGAGACTCAACCCAATAGCGCTGCTTTGGTGAGGATTGCATCCATTGTTCATTTAATGCCGATTTTGCAGATTCTCTTCTTGCAGTGTATTGCCGAGCCAATTTGACTAACATTGAAATTGAATCTACATTTCTTACTTCTAAAAATTATCTTACGCCCAATAGTAATTGGGACATAATGCAGTTTATAATGTCAGTTTCGGTGGCATCAACATCGGCACCCATTTAAACAACATGCTGTGCAAACCACCTTTTTGTTGCTGGGCACTTCATGTAAATGGAAATGGACTTGACAAATGGTCGACAATGATTGACATTTCGAACCATTGAACCTTATCTCAGGTAAAGATAAATAAACATAATGACTAAAGTCAAGAATTGGACTGGGAACTTGTCGTTGAGGCGGTCAATAATATTCTTTCTATCACTTGCTTCTGACAGAACGAAAAAGGGAATTTTGCATTCAAAGTTATACCTTCGTGAACTGATGTAGCATTGTCAGAAAATTTAGAGGTCGTTGTCATTCCCCTTTTCTCTCAAGGATCTTTAAGCACATTCATTAACACTTCTGCTTCTTTCATCACATCCTGCAACCTATCTTTTACTAAGTCTGGAGTCATAATGGCAGAATCTGCCATATTACTAGCAGTTATGTTTAGTGATCTGCCAAAATTATGAATTTATGAAATTTTGAATTTTTTTTATCTTGGGCAGTGCTCAAAGGTACTGCTATACAACAATACAATGCTAAAATTATACTAAGCTTGCAATTCAAATTGCTTATCAAATAAATAATGAATAAACTCCACATATTTGGTATTTACCTATAAATTACCACTTTGAAGTCGATTCAAATTTTTAGAGGAAAAATTGTCTTGAGCCAGGTGAGATACAAAACCGTGACCTCCTGATGGCATATCAGGTACTCTGGACCACTGTAAATGAACGAAATTTATAGGTAAATACCAAATATGTTGAGTTTATTTATTATTTATCAACTGTATTACTTGTAAGAAAATGCTTTCCATCTATATGGCATGTGTCTGCCGCTTGTGGCGAAATTGCCAGAACACTCCCTACATGTGATGTAATGTAGGTTGAAAAGGTTCATATCATCAATTAGAGGAGATCTTGATCGGTGGCCAGTTGCTCAGTGGTCCAGAGCACCTGACATGTTATCAGGAGATTATGGGTTTGTATCCCACCCAGCACAAGACAATTTTTCCTCTAAAAATTTGAATCAACTTCAAAGTGGTAATTTATAGGTTATAATTTATACATATATATATATACAGTCCCTGTGTTTGGTGTGTCACTTCTTTACTGGCTCTGTAATGCTCCAAAGTTTATTAACTTTCTCCAGTTGGACCTTTTGTCTGTTCCAAAATAAATTCAAACTCCAGATAGTTTATTGGGTGCCATGCAATATTAACTTGCCAAATAAAGTTGAAATAGGGTTTGTTATGTATGTAGCATTACTTATTGAGCAAGAATTCAAAACGGATCGTCAAATTGTTAAAAGTTTAAATCTAATCAAGAATCAATTAACGTTGCTCAAGATGAAAAAATAGAAGAGTCGCATATAACAAGCAAAGTTTATTTCCAAAAAATTTAAGAGTCATCAATTCAGCTGATGAATACAAAAATCAGAGTAACTAAAAAACTATCTCTAAATACGACTTGCAAAAACTGACTACTAACATTTTCCTCCTTCACTACCTTCCTACTAACATCTCTCATCACTAGTCTACTAACTCCATACTGACTCTTCCTGACAGAGACTGACTTCCATGTAGAAGTCACTCTCTGTGACCTAACAAGCATTAAAACTAGGAGAGATGCCCTACATTTAATGCCATCAGTGCTACATGTGTCTCCCCAACATGTGTGGGACTTCCTCAGGCAATGTTTAATGCTATGGTAAGTGCTTATATAAAAGTGTCCCTCTATCAGTGAGTTGCAAATTTTGCATGCTGCTCACGCTGCTGGAAGGGGTGGAATGTCTATGTTGCACAAGTGATCTTTGTGAAGGTTAATCAAAATGTTTTTGCCATAATGCAATTGAAATTTATTCGATGGGGCAGTTATAGGTTTATATATTAAATTGTTACTTTTTATTATTTTCCTATGTGATAGTTTTTCCCTCCCAATTTATCATCAGTGTCAGGTATTTCAAATTTATACACCCCCCTATTAGGATACATTTATCTCTATCATTAATTAGCAAATTTTTAATTGTATTATTAATTGCATATGGCATATTCAAATTATATTTTAATATTGTCTGTGCAATTATATATATATTATATATATAATTGCATTAAACATCGCCTTAGGAAGCGTTGCATGCATCGGGGAGAAACATGTAGCCCTAATGGCATTAAATGTAGGGCATCTCTCCTAGTTTTAATGTTTTTATGACTTTAATAGCTCTTAATTAAGATGTTTTAAACATTTTAATATGCTAAAAGTGAAGCGCTTTGAAGTTCAATGTTTGCATTTGAGCGTTTTACACGGAGATGTCTTCTGAGCATACTGTATGTCATAAAAATAAGCTGTTGAAGTATGCAACTGCAATTTCTCTACTAGTGTTGAAACATCATAGAAATAACATCTTTAATGAAAAGAACCAGGACTGGTATCCTGATTGTATAGCAACAAATTCAGTGTTAAAGTCTACAATCATCTGTGTAATTCTGACAGCTCTTCAAATAACTTCTTGAAGAATGGCGTTAGAAGATCACAAGAAAGTGCAACTGGGTGAAGCCAGCAGGACTGATTAAAAGACATCTATGCAATGGTAATATCTTTTCATTTTAGCTTGGGAACCTTTTAATGTTAAAACGTCCCTTAAGTTAGAACTTACCATTTTTTAACAGTTTATACCTTGACTATGTGCCATTGTCTTAAGTGTAATGTGAACTAATTGCTCAAAAGTTCCTTACTTTTTAAACAGCATAATCGTGGACTAAATATTCATATATTTCTTCTTATATTCTTTATTATTCACCTTATATTTCTCTTTTCAGGGAGGGAAGATAAAAAGCACGTCCAAGGTATAGGTTTGCTTCTCAGCAGACACACTAGTGATGCTCTTTTATGATATGAGTGCATTAATGAAATGTTTGTTACAGCAAAATTTCAGATAAGCATTAAAGACTTGAATGTTATCTGCTGTTATGCCCCCACTGAGGATACTGATAAGGATGAGAAGGATAGGTTTTACAGACAACTTCAGGAAATTTTAGATTCTGTCAAGAAAGGAGATATTACCCTTGTTTTAGGTGACTTCAATGCCAAAGTTGGTACTGACTCTGACCTTTAGGGAGGGGTGATAGGCCCTTTTGGTATTGGTAGCTGCAATGGCAATGGGCAACGTCTCCTACATGTAAGTAAACTCAATGGTTTCAGAATAACTAACACTTATTACAAACACCACGACATATATAAGTACACATGGGTTTCACTGATGGGCTGCATAAGAATATGATTCATTATATATTAACAGAAAATGTGCTAGTTCTGTTAGGAATACTAGGTCATATAAGGGAGCTGAAATTGTGTTTGACCATTTTCTTGTTAAAAGTGTCTTGCAACTTAAAACTTAAGAAGTGTTGTGCTAAGATTAAAAGATTTATCTTTAATTCTGAAGCTCTGAAACATCCATTTATAGCTAAAGCTTACAATGATAGGCTACTTATTCATTATAATAGTCATGATTTGCTTACTACTGAAGTGGAGGAAGAATGGGACCGTTTTAAACAGGCTATTCATGAAACAAAAACAGTACTCTTTTAGAAAAAAAAGGAGCAGAATCACTCGATCATTTGAGTGATTCTTATCACTCAATTATTTGAGTGATAAGGCACTCAAGCTTATTTCAGAAAGAAAGAATGGTAGGAATGTCCTTAATCAATAGCCTACTAGTCCTAATAGAAAGGATTACAGAGAGCTTAATAAACATGTAAAGGATCAGTTAGCTGCTGATAAGAATTTTGGTTTGATGGCTTGACTGACAAAGCTGAGGAAACAGCACAACAGCAGAGAGCTGTACCAGATAGTTAACGTTTTGTGTGGTAGAAAAGACAGGTATACAGGGATTGAAGAATAAGCAAGGTAAGGTTATAGAAGGTGAGGATTCTGTCATGGCTAGATGGGCTGAGCATTTCAGTGATGTTCTAAACAATGTGGTTGTATTCCCATTGTTTGTAATGATGATAGATGCAATACTGGCTTTAATGTTGGCCCTATAAAACAGTCTGAAGTTAGTTTGGCTTTTTCTAAACTTAAAGTGCATAAATCACCAGGGGTAGATGAAATTATTACGCAAATGCTTAGAGCTGGGAATGTTTCTGTTACCACTTGGATGACTGAAATTTTTAATATATTTTATGATAAAAGGTATGGTTCTTAAGAATTTTACCAGAGCTATTATAATACCTATTTTTAAAAAAGGTTATCGCAGTTCTTGTGATAACTATAGGGGTATCAGCCTACTTTCTGTTCCAGGTAAGTTCTTTACATACTTGTGCTTAATAGAATTAAGAATCTGGTTTGACAGTCAATTGCATGATGAGCAATGTGAATTCAGAAGTGGTAGGGGATGTATAGATCAGATATTTTCACTTAGGCAGATTCTTGAGAAATGTTTGGAGTTTCAGAAACCTTTGGTTGCTAACTTTGTTGATTTCAAAAAGGCTTTCTGTTGATTGTCATAATTTGCGGTTGAATGTGAGATCGTATGCCTATCAGACAAGTTAGTTAACATAATGAAAGCTCTCTATAATAACATTGAGTCGTGTGTGAGAGTTGGTAACTCTTGTAGCAATTGGTTTTGCATTGCTTCTGGTGTTCGACAAGGGTGCATTTTGTTCCCTTTTCTCTTTAGTTTGGTTATTGATTGTTATGTGAAATTCTTTGTAAGGGAAAGATTTTCCCTTAAATGGTCTAGGGATTTCAACATTTCCGATTTGGATTATGCTGATGATTTAGCCCTTTTGGCAGATGATGTTGATAAGATGAACTCTTTCATTCAAGCTGTTGATGAAACTGGTAGTACAGTAGGTTTGGTTATAAACAGAGAGAAAACTAAAGTGATGAAAATTGGTCAGGCAGGCTGTGATTCAGTTAATTTGAATGGTTGTGCCCTTGAGCAAGTGTCTGTTTATTTTTCTTGGGAATTATGTAACAGATACTGGTGATGTGTGGCATGAGATTAACAGGTGAATAGGGATTACCTCTGGGACATTTAAGAATCTATGGAGAGTGGAGAAATAGGTGTATACACTTAAAGACTAAAATTAGACTGTATAATAATTTGGTTCTTTCTAGGGTTAGTTATGGTGGTGAAACTTGGATGCTTTGTAAACAAGATAACAGAAAACTTGATGTTTTTGATTTTAGATGCTTACGCAGCATCTTGTGTATTAGGTGGTTCAACTTTGTAAGTAATGAAAAGGTTAGGCAAAGGAGTCGGCAACCTCCTCTGAGCAGTATATACTGTCCATCAAGACTGAGGAGCACCCAGCCTGAAGCATATCTGCAAGGGCTTCTAGGATACCTGAAGAGCCACTCCTAGAATGCAGCAAAAGAGCAGAGCAGCGACTGAAAGGTCAAAGTTCATGTTTCGAGACAAACATATATCATAGGGAATAACTGACAGAGGCCTGCAAGCTAGGATTGAAGTTGGTGGGAAGAGGGGCATGAAGACAAAAGAGATAGGAGATATATATAAAGAGAATGTCTGAGTTCGAATCTCATTTCGGGAAATTGCAGAGAGTGGAGAAACAGCGGAAAAGTAGATTTAGCATATGAGAAAGAACTTGATTTGTGAGCTGAGGATATTATCTGCCTCATAGAATAATAAATAGATGGAGTAAATTGAAGATAAATATGTAACTCACCGGGCAAGGGTAGAAAAGTTTCAGGAAAGACAGAGATGAGATGAATGGAAAGAGAACATACCTATATAATAAACTCAAGATCTAAATTGAAATCGCTACATCTAAAAAGAAATAATTTTGTTAAATATGCAAAACTTATTAACTGATACTGCACAGATTTACCAACATAAACTAACACCAAGAGATATTTTTGTTATTTTAGTAAACTTTTTTTTAATATATTTTTTAGTTATTTCTTTACAGATATAACAATTATACAGGTACAGGAAAATGTTAACATAGACAACACAGACATAGAAACACACAGTTTGTTTTTTAATTTTTTAATTTGTTTGAATATATAGATTGGAATAAATAGGGGGTCTTGCTCTAAGACCCTAACCTATTTTTGAAATGCCCCACTGTTGACATGTGTACCACTTATGATGATTAAAAAAAAGAAAGTGTGCCCATGGACCTGCCTACCACTGCAAGTTAAATAGATTTATTAATTGCCTCTTGAGAGAAGTCTTAGTAATACTCTATAATTGTCTTCAGTGCATTGGAAATGATTAAATTTTTCTTTTGTCATAAAATTATCTTCCAACTCCTAATAGTTTATACATAACATCAGATACTCTATCCCTAAATGTTTGAAAATGCTTGTAGAAATACTATAATTGGTTGTGTACTAGGACTCCTAGAATTTATTTCAGTTACATGTTTTATTGGATGGTTTCCTAATTTTAATGTGGGGTGTCAAACCATCCACCTCCACTGAGCTATTACCAATGCTTGATTTTTTTCTCTGCTAAATTGAAGTTTATTTAATATAGCCCATTCTGTTAACTTGTCTAAAACTTGTTTTCCTAAGTTTTCTAATTTGCATCTTGTTTTTCCACCTACAGTGATTAGCATATTGTCTACGTATGCTTGTACTTTGACCTTCCTTGGATATGTCACTGACAGCACTTGATCCATTATTAGGTTCCAGTAGAGTGGACCAGTACGTGAGCCCCGAGGGCAGCCTCTTGTAATCTTCTGCATGTGCCGAAATGTGTTTGTTTGGAATATGATATTTCTCTCTGAAAAATAGCTCTCTATCTCTCTCTAGAAAATTATCTCTAATGGATGCAATCCTCGCCAAAGCAGAGATATGATATTGAGCCTTGCCAAATGAGTCCCACATGACTGGAAGTTACACGGTCCCGACAATTTGTGCCGAACTCACCTACAACAATGAAGAACGAATGAAGCAGAGTGTACGTTCCATGCCAAGCTTCGAACAATGACACTAAGCCAAAAACTTTTGCGTTGAATGATTGAGAAACTTTCAGATGTAATTTTAATGGCCGACTAGGGCACATGGAGCAATATTGTTATATGAACAATGGTAAGTCGTGAAACTTAAATTAGGATCTTTGAAGTGATTAGGATCTTTGAAGTAAGATTAGGATTTTTGAAGTGAGAGGCCAAAGATCAGCCTTGTCATGAAAAAACTGAATTAATAGATCGCAATGATGCAGAAGCTGATCTTTCATGTCCAATGAGAAAGTTTTAGATGAAATTAATAACAATTCTGAATTCAAATTGCAGCTGTAGTTTTGATGCAGTGGACTTTCTAATTTATCTTGTAGTCCAAAGCAAAATGTTCAGGAAGAAACAAAACTTTTCTATTAGTTCATATAATTTAGATTTAAAGAAGCAAGTTGAATACGAGAAATGTGTTGAAATAGCTTAAAGAAAAGTAGTACAAAATTAGTTGATGAAAATTTTTTTGAAGTGTAATTTTTAAAGGAAAATAGTTCTGAAATGGTTGATGAGAAAAATGTTGAATTAAAGGTTGTAATGGAAAATAATGTCAGTGTAGAACTATTAGGTGAAAATAAGCCAAACATCCCAGAAATTGTTTAGAGTATAAATAATCCTGATGAATCTAACCAGTTAAGGTGTTTTCAACTGTTGAAGCATCATTTAGAAGCAGGCAACAATAAACCTGGAAAGCACAAAGCCAGGCTCTTCCAAAAGAAGAGTGTAGCGACAAGATAACCACAGCCTGCAGAATGACAACTGGCAATGAAGTAGTCAACATAGAATAGATGACATCACCAACCAGATCTTCAGAAGCGCCTATATGCTTCGCGCTTATCGATCAATGCAAGAATGATGTCACCGGGAAATGACTGGATGATGATTTATTATAACGGAGTGCCAACATGAAAATTTAAGTACCGTATTTGCCGGTGTATAGGACCAAAAAGGGGGGGAAGATGCACCCCCTTTTTTAGACACATTTTTAAGGGGAAAAAAAATTTCCACATTGTTTCATGAATTTCGATAAAGATTTACTGTACTCATTTTATAGTTATTTATGTATACAAAAAATGTAACTAGGGAACATTGTAGTTAGGTACCTTTTAATGTTCATCCTCAAAACCCAGAAATTCATCTCCAGAAATAAATGAAAAACCACTTGAAGCCTCTTTTTCAGAAACTGAGTCTTCGTATAACAAATCATCCCCTAAGCCATCAAGTGAGTTACTAATACCACATTTCTTAAATGACTTTACAACTGTCTCATGTTTCACAGCATTCCATGAAGTTTTGACCCATTCACAAATCTGCAAAATGCTAGGTCTCTTCCTTCTTCCTGATGGTGTCACTTCAAAATCTGTAGACTGCATCCAACTGTTCCATTTCTCCTTCATGAATCCTTTAAATGGTTTATTAATGCAGACATCTAAAGGTTGAAGCTGGCTCGTTAGTCCACCTGGAATTACAGCTAACTGAGTTTTCAGTTGGTTGATTTTATTTTTTACAGCTTCTGTTCTATGACTCCGAAACTGATCCCATACTAGCAAGGCAGGTTTCTTTAACAGTCCACCAGGACGCCTAGACCACACATTGTCTATCCACAACTTCATCCCCCCTTCATCCATCCAGCCCTTAGGATGAATGTGCACAAACACACCTTTAGGCAGTTTTTCCTTGGGCAAGGTTTTCCTTTTGAAAATCAAAAGAGGCGGCAATTTTGTTCCATTGGCACAACAAGACAACACGACTGTGTAATGCGTTTTCTCATGTCCACAAGTTTTAACAATAACACTTCTTGCACCTTTGGAATCGACTGTTTTGTTTGAGGGTACATCGTGCGTCAGTGGGACCTCATCCATGTTTCCTATTTGTGAAAGTTCAAAATTTCCACTTTTTCTTGCATTAATGACAATTTTATGAAACTCGATAATCTTGTCTTCATATTCTTTGGCATCTTCTGTGCTATTTTTGTTTTAGTTTGCATACGTAAGAACACCATGACGTCGATCCCGTAAAATCAGCGATGCCTCTGTTAGTAGCTATCACTCTTGCTTGTTGAATAATCAATTTTGTGGAAACTGAAAATCCCGAGCTTCGGTGGACTAATAAGTTTTTAATTCTTCTTCTTGTTCCGGCCATTTTGCAATTCCATGTTGCAGATTATGTTTACTACGCATAGCTTTTTTTAGGTCTTCCTGTCTTCTCCAAGTTCTTATCTTTTCTGTTGGTGGTCACCCGAAATTCCTCTCTGCTGCCCTGTTTCCGTGTTCTTTAGCATACTCAATCACTCGTAGCTTGAATGCAATATCATAGCAGAATCTGCGTTGTTTTTGAGCCATGTTTCGCAGCAAAAACATGAGAAAGCTTCTTCGGTACTAAAAGTTTACGTTTTGGTTGCCTTGAGGCACTGTAATCGGTAACGACACGCCATGCTCGCGCTTTTCGAAAAAATATGCCGGTGAAATGTGATCACACATGTGCACATTGGATGAATCGTAACCTTGAGGTGTCAGTGGATCTGAACTCTATTTTACTGGAATGCTCCCTCTATCAGTAGTGAAACATAAAATACATCACGCAACTTATTATTTTACAGAACAAAAAAAATATGGAAACGATTTATTTGAAACCACTCTTTCACAAAAGGACAAAATGCAGAAGAATACTTATATATGTATATTGATATAAACCAAAAGTTTTAGACTGAAATTTCAACTCATAATTTTGATTACCGGTGCATAAGACGCACCCCATATTTTAGGCATATTTTGAGGGGAAAAAAGTGCGTCCTATATGCCGGCAAATACGGTATATTATTATTATCCTTCCACTGTGGCATTGATGATTTATGATGTTTTATTTCTTTTCTCTGGAATAGACGAAGATGGAGAAGATTGAAGCAATATTTATTGTGATTTATACTTAGAGATTTTGAAATGTTTAATTTCATGTTGAAATTTTAGAGTTTCTATATTTATTTTTTTAAGTGAATTTATTATTCAAAGTTTGTAGTTTGAGTATATAATGTGAAGTGATTAGAATTTTTTTTATGTATTCTCGTTCATCAGAAGTTTTAGGTGAACAATAAGGAGTTATATCGTATTAAATTGATTTGAAATATAATTATGCTTTTTTTGTAGATTTTTTTTTCTTTCAGCTGACTAAAAGCTAAATTGAGTGTTGTAAGTTTAGAAATTATATAATTGTTTATGGATGTGAATAATGAGAATGAAAGAAACTTTAGTGTGCAATAATGAAATATTTTCATTTTGAGATATATTTATGTATTTGAAGTACTTCTACCCTGCTGAGGAGTGGTCAACCACACAGGGTCCTGGTGCTGACCATATAAACCCACTGGACTAGACAGATATATGGCTCTGAGCTTGATTATGGATCCTGATTTTGCTGCACTGGTGGGCTTCTGTGGAGGGAAAATCTTCCGCTGTGTTTTCTGTTTGTTTGTGGGTTGACAGCCCCAAGTGAATAGATTCGCAGGATATGTTTATCAGCTGGTGGATAATCCTGAGCAGGGGTCATCTCAGGCACCTGAACTCTTTGCTTCTATTGGCATCGTCAAATTCTACATGGGAGGAAGTCTTCCAGTGTAGATGGCTTCAGCCTTTAGTGGTGGGGAACGGGTCTTTGCCCCATGTCTGCGATTAGGGGGCTGTTTGATATTGTCGGCATTCCCTCTCTCAATAAACATAGTTTCTTTAAACATCCTACTAACCATTTTCTCTCCATAGGTAGTTGGAATGTGAGGACTCTGCACTGAGCTTTTTCTCTTGATGTTCTCACACAAGAATTCCACCATTATAATTTAGATATTCTCGGCTTGCAAGAGACCAGATGGACAGATAAAGGTCAGATTCTTAAAAATAATCTTAAATTTCTCTTTTCAGGGAGGGACGACAATAAGCATCACCAAGGCGTGGGTCTGCTTCTCAGCAGACACGCTAGTAATGCTCTTATAGGATACGAGTGCATTAATGAAAGGTTTCTTACAGCAAAATTTCAGACAAGCGTTAAAGACTTGAATGTTATCTGCTGTTATGCCCCCAGAGAGGATGCCGATGAGGATGAGAAGAATAGGTTTTATGAACAACTTCAGGATATTTTGAATTCTGTCAAGAAAGGAGATATTACCCTTGTTCTTGGTGACTTCAATGACAAAGTTGGTACTGACTCTGACCTTTGGGCAGGAGTAATAGGCCCTTTTGGTATTGGTAGCTGCAATGGCAATGGGCAACGTCTCCTACAGGTAAGTAAACTCAATGGTTTCAGAATAACTAACACATATTACAAACACCGCGACATACATAAGTACACATGGGTTTCACCTGATGGGCTGCATAGGAATATGATTGATTATATATTAATTAACAGCAAATGGGCTAGTTCTGTTAGAAATACCAGGGCATATAGGGGAGCTGAAATTGGATCTGACCATTACCTTGTTAAAAGTGTCTTGCAACTTAAACTTAAAAAGTGTTGTGCTAGGGTTAAAAAATTTGTTTTTAATACTGAAGATCTGAAAGACCCAGTTATAACCAAAGCTTACCATGATAGGTTACTTAGTCATTATGACAGTCGTGGTATTCTTACTACTGAAGTTGAGGAAGAATGGGATCATTTTAAACAGGCTTTTTTGGACACTAACAGTACTCTTTTAGGAAAAAAGGAGCAGAAGAGGAAGAATTATCTGAGTGATAAGGCACTTGAGCTTATTTCGGAAAGAAAGAACTTCAGGAATGTCCTTAATCAATACCCTACTAATACTAATAGAAAGCATTACAGAGAACTTAATAAACGTGTAAAAGATCAGTTAGCTGCTGATAAGAATCTTTGGCTTGATGGTTTGGCTGACAAAGCCGAGGAAGCAGTTAGACAGCACAACAGCAGAGAGCTGTACCAGATAGTTAATGAAGTTAATGTTTTGTGTGGTAGAAAATGGACAGGTATACAGGGATTGAAGGATAAAAAAGGTAAGGTTATAGAAGGTGAGGATTCTGTCATGGCTAGGTGGGCTGAGCATTTCAGTGATATTCTAAACAATGCGATTAGTTCTATTCCCATTGTTTGCAATGATGATAGATGCATTAGTGGCTTTAATGTTGGCCCTATAACACAGTCTGAGTAGACAGTGTTATAGGAACTTCAGAACAGTAATCTGAAGTTATTTTGGCTGTTTCTAAACTTAAACTTCATAAATTCCCAGGGGTAGATGAAATTACTACAGAAATGCTTAGAGCTGGGAATGTTTCGGTTACCACTTGGATGACTGAAATTCTGAATATCTTTTATGATAAAGGCATGGTTCCTAAGGATTTTACCAGAACTATTGTTATCCCTATTTTAAAAAAAGGTGATCGCAGTTCTTGTGTTAACTATAGGGGTATCAGCCTACTCTCTGTTCCAGGTAAAGTTCTTTCCATGATTGTGCTTAATAGAATTAAGAATCTGGTTGACAGTCAGTTGCGTGATGGGCAATGTGGATTCAGAAGTGGTAGGGGATGTGTGGATCAGATATTTTCACTTAGGCAGATTCTTGAGAAATGTTTAGAGTTTCAGAAACCTTTGATTGCTAGCTTTGTTGATTTCAAAAAGGCTTTCGACTCTGTTGATCATCATAATTTGTGGTTGATTGTGAGATCATATGGTATACCAGACAAGTTAGTTAACATAATGAAAGCTCTCTATAATAACACTGAGTCGTGTGTGAGAGTTGGTAAGGCTTGTAGCAATTGGTTTAGCATTACTTCTGGTGTTCGACAAGGGTGCATTTTGTCTCCTTTTCTCTTTAGTTTGGTTATTGATTATGTTATGCGAAATTCACTTCGAGGGAAAGATTTTGGCCTTAAATGGGCTGGAGATACGAAAATTTCTGATTTAGATTATGCTGATGATTTAGCCCTTTTGGCAAATGATGTTGATGAGATGAACTCTTTCATCGAGCTGTTGATGAGACTGGTAGTAGAGTAGGTTTGGTTATAAACAGAGAGAAAACTAAAGTGATGAAAATTGGTGAGGCAGCCTGTGATTCAGTTAATCTGAATGGTTGCAGTCTTGAGCAGGTGTCACAGTTTAATTATCTTGGGAGCTATATAACAGATAATGGTGATGTGCGGCATGAGATTAACAGACGAATAGGGATTGCTGCCGGGACTTTTAAGAATCTATGGAGAGTGTGGAGAAATAGGTGCAGTAGATGTAGCTCAGGATAGACTTGCTTGGAGAACTAAATTGCACGGTCTGGTTGGACCTCCGTAGCCCATGGGTGCTTGAGGATGATGATGATGATTTGAAGTACATTATTGTAAAATTTGGATGAAATGTTTGCATCGTATATGATAACTTATTACAGTTTTCTTTACTCTTAGATGTGAACTATGTATATGTGTTCAAATCTTTTCAGTGTCATCCGTGATATTGATGCATCAATGATGCGAAATTTTAGGGATGACATTGGCAGCATTTGTTTGCATATATATGAACTGACCATGATGTCTTGAAGTTTTGTATTTTCTTTGAGCTGTTCCCAAACGACAAAGTCTGGTGACCAAGACAGACACCAGTATAACTCCTTTGGGAGGGGGACGTAAAGCTTGATGAGGGAAGGTAACTAATGCATTTTTTTATTTCAGCTAGCTCGCGATTTTTGTGTTTAGGTGAAGTTTTAGCAGATGATTATAATCCCGCTTGTTTGCAAATTGAAATCTATTAGCTTCGCGTATTTACTTGTAGTTAGGAGGATTTAACTGTGTTCTAATACCCGTTTTTTTATGTATGGTAGGCACGGAAGATTAGATTTTACATATTTGAATTGTTGTTAGGGGAATAAGCGAAAGTTATGTACCCCGCTTGATAAGTCTGTAATTATATTCTGTGAAATAGCAGAATTTGATGGGATTGAACTTTTTTCCTTAACCATTTTAGAAGTTAAGCAGGATAGGAGTAATATTAACCAGCTTTTTGTACAGCTTACTGTATGCAACTTTTGAAATTTTTTGAGAATGTTATATTAGGTTGACCGCTTAACACTAGCATGCAGTTAACTGCCACAACCATTGGTATCTATTTATATTAGGTAGCTATATACTTTTGTTAAGTGGAATGGAAGGGAGGTACTTTTGGTTGTGATAGAAGATTGTGTCGAAGTGAGAGTAGATTGTCTTATCAAAATTTGCATAAGCATGCTTTTACTTTATGTTCCACGATGTGTAAAATTGACGTGAGAAGTGTCGTATTATTCTAAATTTGCTCATCAAAATCTGAGGTCAAAGTTTGACTCCTTTTTGATTAAGATATGTGATGGTCCACCCATTCACTTTTACTTTTCCTTTACCAATTTTATTTTATTTACATTATATTTATCATTTTGGGGATTATTTCATTTGGACTAGATCACAATTCTTTCTTCCAAGACATAGGAGTTGCGAATGCGCAACTCTAACCTTTTGATTGATAGTCGCTAATGCGTACTTTAAAGACACAACCCCTCTTGCATCATAGCTATTGTGTTCATCAGATTATGCAAATGTTTTGCCCGGCGTGAAACACACTTTTCGATTGTACGCCTCATGCAATATTATAAAAAAAAATAAATAATAAATACCCCCTCAAGCAGCTGCTTGCCACAGAGGTATGACAGGAGCCTGTCAGTTTATATGCCACAGTAGCAGATCTGAGAGGATGGCAGGACCTCAGCAGAAAACAACACGAACATCCATGCCTTACCCGGGGCTCGAACCCAGGTCCCTTAAGTGACATTAAATCACGGAGTTCAGCTAGTTTAACTAGTGAAGTGCAATGGAGTTAGTATGGATGTAACGGGCCAAAGAATTGAAAATACTTTTAATGTTTGGACCCTTTGATCCAATAATTATTCAAGCTTTGGATAGCTAAGTCGGGTGCCAGGCAATAATTAACAAATTGCCAAAAATAAAGTTCAATTAGGGTTCGAATACCAGCGAGCGTTACTTAACGAGTAAGAATTCAAAAATTAAATGATTGTCAAACTTCTATTTTCACTTATAATCAAAACAATTAATGTTGCTCAAGAGGAAAAATAGTAAAGAATCAAAAAGGGTTTATATAGCAAACAAATTTATTTCCAAAATTATTTCCAACACTCACCAAACTTAAATGAAGAAAATGCTACATCATTTCTATCTACTCATCAACTGACTTCTCAAAAACTAACTACTTGAACTCCTCACTAACTACTTCTGACTACTCAAAAAAACTACTTGACTCCTGTGACTAACATGTCATGGTTTTAACAAGCGTACTAACCTGTAGCTGTCGCACCTGTAAAGACATTTGCATATAACGACGAGCACGCAAGCTATGACGCAAGAGGGGGCGTGTCCTTGTACATGCGCTTTAGCGGGTGACAATCGAAAGTTCGTAATGCGCACGCGCAACTCCTATGCTCTTGGAAATGAGTGCTGTGATGCCAAAAAGGAAATAAAAATCCCCAAAATGATAAGCATAACGTAAATTAAGCAAAACTGGTTAAGGTAAAGTAAAAGTGAATGAGGAGGCATCACAACTCCCCCTTCCAAAGGGAGTCAAAAATTTGACCTAACAGATATTGACGAGCAAATTTTGAATAAAAGGATTGTTATAAATATATAAATAAATAATAATATAAATAAATTGTCATAAATATCATCTAAAACATGTTCCTTTGAAAATGGAAGATCGGCTTCTGTATCGTTATGATCTATTAGTTTAATTTCTTCATGACAAGCCTTAACAAAAAGTAAAGCCATAGTGGCAAGACATAACTTATGAGAGGGCTTTTCGTGAGGAACTTTGGCCTCTTGTTTCAAAGAACCTAATTCGTTTCCCGAATTGTCATTCCTTCGATAACAATATTGCTCCGTGTGTCCTAGTTGGCCACAAAAGTCACATCTGAAAATTTCTCTATTGTTCTTAAAAAAAGTTTTAAGTCTAGTGTCGTTCGAAGCTTGACGTGGAACAAATTCTCTGCTTCGTTCATTCTGCATCGTTCTAGGCGCATTCAGCGCAAATTGTCGGGACCATGTAACTACTGGTCGTGCGGGAGTCATTTTACAAGATTCAACCTGATAGCGCTGCTTTGGCGGGGATTGCATCCATTGTTGGTTTAATGCAGTTGCTGCAGATTCTCTTCTTGCAGTATATTGCCGAGCCAATTTGACTAAATCTGAAATTGAGTTCACGTTTCATACTTCTAGGAATTCTCTAATAGGCAAAAGCAATTGAGACAATATGCAATTTACAATATCAATTTCGACGGCATCAGCATCATACAGCTGGTATAACTCTACTGTACCCCTTCACGTTTCATGCTTCTAGGAATTCTCTAATGGGCAAAAGCAATTGAGACAATATGCAATTTACAATATCAATTTCGACGGCATCAGCATCGTACAGCTGGTATAACTCTACTGTACCCCAGATAAATTTTTCTATGTCATCTCTTTCCCTTTATCTTCGTGAAAACAACTCTGTAGCTAGTTCTGTAAAATCATTATAAGCAGGATATATGTCCATGATTTCGCTTTTAAATTCTTCCCAATATTCAATACTATGACGACATCCTATGTTATTCCACCATTCCCCTCGATGCGAGAGCCTGTCCGTGGTGAGGGGACCACCCTGTGAAGGTTCCGCTGGCTCGGTTACCTTCACAGGGTCCTAAACGCTCGCCCGCGTGTTTGCCGTGCGCGGAGACCCGTGTCCCAGGAAAGGAGGATCCTGGTAGTTGCTCGGGGGTCCCCGTCTTCTCTCCTCAGCTCATGACTGGCGTGGTCCCCATTGGCTGTCTTGCCATTGGGGAGCCTGTCGGTCGCGGGGCTGGGCAGCGGATTCCGGGGCCTCTGCTATACACTGCTTTGGCCTCTGCTTCCGGTAAACGGGAGCTCCTGGGGTGGCCCCCCCAGGAGCAATCGGCTGGTGGGCAGGTCCTGCTAGGGTCAACCGTGCAGAGCGGTGAGTAACCTTGCCCACGGTCTGGGTACAGGTTTACAAGTTTCCTCACAGATTATTTTCCTTTTGTAGTTATTCTTTCTTTGTGAGGCCAGTTTGGCCATTCACAATTTTTCTTATTTTACGCTTTGTTTGATTTGTGTAGAATGTTTTGTTCTGCACATTTCTCTTTTTATTTTCCTTATATTTATTTGTGAGGGCTTGGCTCACTGTCTGTGTGGGTATAGTGCCTGCGTAGCCCTGGCGCCCGACTGGGCGTCCCCTTGTTGGGCTCCGTGGAGGGTGGGGACAGCGGGCACTGAACCACACTAAAAAAACCATGAGAGAGAGTGATGAAAATAATGCGATCGCCGCCAACAAGAGGGCTCGACATGAGCCCCCATCTTCCTCATTGTCAAAGTTATCTCTGCCGTTGTCTTCTGTGTCTGTGTCTTCGTTCCCAAAGTTCCTGATCATCCACTCCACGGGTGATCAGGTGCTTGGGGACATGTCCCCTTTTTTCGTTAATAAAGGTTTGAAAGGTCTTGCGGGAGAACCGAAATCCGTAAAGCGCTTACGATCTGGCGACTTACAAGTTGAGACCGCTTGTTTCAAACACTCGGAACTACTCCTGAAAGTCAAGGAAATTGGTGGGGTGGCTGTCGAAGTCACTCCCCATAAAACTTTGAATTCCTCTCGGGGTGTGATTACCGAGTGGGGCCTCCTCAAAGTCACTGAGGAGGAGATCCTCTCGGAGCTCACACCTCAAGGAGTAACAGCGGTCCACCGGGTTTCAACACGCTGTGATGGGAAATTAACACCCACTCGGGTGCTAATCGTGACATTCAACACGCCACGCCTGCCTTCTTCCATCAAGGCAGGTTACTTACATTGTGAGGTACCGCCGTATATACCGAACCCTCTGCGCTGTTTTCAGTGTCAGATATACGGTCATGCCCGCACAGCATGCAGGGGCAAGCCCACCTGTGCTCGCTGTGGCAGTAAGGATCATCTCTCCTGACTGCACAGCAGAAAAGGCATGCTGTGTGAACTGTAGTGGCGAACATCCGGCGTACTCCCGCGACTGTCCGAAGTGGAAAGAGAAAAAGGAGGTACAACGCCTCAAAGTCGTGAATAACATCTCGTATGCTGAGGCGAGAAAGCTTGCTGCACCGCCCGCCCCACCTGGCAAGGTTTCCTATGCCAGTGCAGTCATTGGAAAGCCCATCGTTCCAATGACTTCGGTTGCGGTGCAGACAGACATCAGTGTACCACCTACTGAGTCTTTCTCGCCAGCTGCGAAGTACCTCCTCACGCAGGCGAGACCGAGGGTGGTGTCGACTTCGACATCAACCCCGGTTTCCATTCCTGCAGTTCAGCCTTCCACCTCCACCGGAAGGCCTCCTCCTTCCCGACCTCAGACAGCAAGACCTTCCAAACCGAAGGGGCCCCCACCGGGGCCTAAAAAGAAAATAACAGCTCCACAAAGGGCGGTCACCGATCCATGCCCCTCGGACGATTCCGAGGACATGGATACCGACCGCCCCCTATTCACTAAACCGTCCTCTGCGGCGGTTAAGTTGAATAGAAACACGTCGTCCGCCCACTCTTCTAAGTCCTGAGATGGCCACACTCCTACAATGGAATTGTCGTGGATTCCAGAGGAATCTTGACGACATCAAGGCCCTCCTTCAGGTGCACCAGCCCATCTGTGTATGCCTGCAGGAGACATACTTGCAGCCAGTCACAGATCCCACGATCCGGCACTTTTCACTAGTTCGACGGGACCGGGATGGAGATGGTCCGGCTCGCGGGGGTGTCGCCATCCTCGTGAGCAACCATTCTCCATTCCAGGTCGTACCCCTCACCACGAACTTCGAGGCGGTAGCCATCCGTCTCTTCGTGGGGTTCTCGCTGACTGTCTGCTCTGTATATCTTCCACCTGGGAGCATCGTCTTCCAGGAAGACCTTGATGATCTCGTCTCGCAGCTGCCGTCCCCCTTCCTCATTATGGGGGACCTCAACGGACACAGTCCACTTTGGGGCAGTGCTGACACCAACGGGAGGGGCGGGGTCCTGGAGCAGTGGCTCCTGGATCCTTCTCTCTCCCTGTTGAACACCGGTGTCAGTACTTACTTTCACTCCCCAACCCGCTCTTTCACTGCCATTGACCTCACCATCTGCTCCTCCTCGATCCTTCCACTCTTTACATGGGAGGTCGAGGACAACCCTTATGGAAGCGATCACCTCCCCGTGGTGTGTACCATCTCTCGTGGGGGGCCTTGCAGCCCTTCACGCGTCTCGCGGTGGAGGCTCGATCGGGCTGACTGGGGTGGTTTCGAGCTGCTCTCTGAGCTCGATGACCACTCTGTCAGCCAGGAGCCAATCAATGTGGCAGTAGCGGAGATAACGGACTGTATCGTAGATGCAGCTGCATCAACAATTCCTCAAACTTCTACACGGTTTCCTCGCTTTCCGAAACCGTGGTGGAATCCAGATTGCACCGCAGCTCGTAAAGCTCAGAACAAGGCTTGGGGGTGTTTCGGAGATATCCGACAACCCCCAACCTCGAAAATTTCAAACGCGCCAGGGCGAAAGCTCGTTTCGTCCGACGCCAGAGCCAGAAGGAATCTTGGATCAAGTATACATCTTCTATCACCCGCACGACTACTTCTAAGGTCGTGTGGGATAAAGTCCGGAAGATGAGTGGGAACTACACGTCCCACTCGTTATCGATCCTGGAGCACAATGGACAGGCAATTGCTGATCCCAAAGCAATTGCCGACACTCTGGGGGAGTCATTCTCTTCCATCTCTTCGTCTTCCTCTTACTCCCCCGAGTTTCTGGCCCAGAAGGGCAGGGCGGAGCGCTCTCCGCTGTCTTTCCACTCGAATGGCCTGGAGCCTTACAACAGGCCATTCACAGCGGAGGAGCTTCGCCTTGCTCTGCACTCTTCTCGTGCCTCTGCTGTAGGGCCGGACAATGTCCATTATGCCATGCTCCAACATCTCTCACCATCGAGTAAGGATCGGCTGCTCCATCTCTTCAATCGCATTTTTCTCGAGGAGCAGTTTCTGGACTCCTGGCGGGAGGCCATCGTCTTGGCCTTCCCCAAGCCAGGCAAAGATCCCAAGATTCCTTCCAATTATCGTCCCATCGCATTGACGAGCTGCGTGTGCAAGGTGTTGGAAAGAATGGTAAATGCCAGACTCATCTGGTATTTAGAACATCACAACCTTCTTTCCAACACCCAGTGTGGCTTTCGCAGGCAACGGTCAACTCTTGACCATCTGATACGCCTCGAATCGGCTATCAGAAATTCATTTTTAAGAAGAGAGCACCTGGTGTCAATTTTCTTCGACATCGAAAAAGCGTACGACACGGCTTGGAGATTCGGCATTCTTCGTGACCTCCACAGCTTCGGCTTGAGAGGTCACATGCCGATCTTCATCTCCAACTTCTTATCGACACGCTCTTTTCGTGTCCGTGTCGGTAACACTCTGTCGCGGCCGTACCCCCAAGAACAGGGGGTGCCACAAGGCTGCGTTCTGAGTGTTACGCTTTTCGCTGTCAAGATTAATTCTATAACTAGACAACTTCCTCCATCAGTAGGCAATGCCCTCTATGTTGATGACTTTAGCATCTTTTGCTCATCGTCCAGCGTGAGGGTCATTGAAAGACAACTGCAAATTGCCCTGAACAATCTTTCGGTTTGGGCGACGGCAAACGGGTTTCGGTTCTCCCCACAGAAGACCGCTTGTGTGCACTTTTGCCACAAGCGTAATCTTCATCTGGATCCCGAGCTGCGGCTCGGGGGTAACATCATTCCAGTTGTGGTGGAGACCAAGTTTCTCGGTCTCATATTCGATCGGAAATTGACCTTTTTACCTCACATACGTCATCTCAGGTCCAAGTGCACGCGGGCATTGAACATCGTCAAGGTCCTCTCCTCCCTCTCTTGGGGGGCGGACCGATGTTCTTTGCTCCGCCTGTACCGTGCACTTGTCCGATCGAAACTGGACTACGGATCCCAGGTGTACGACTCGGCCCGGGATTCGGTGGTGAAGGTGCTGGACCCCCTCCATCATCAGGCCCTCCGTGTTTGCACGGGAGCCTTCCGCACCTCACCGGTCCAGAGTCTTTACGTTGAGACCGACGAACCATCTTTATCTGTTCGCCGTCAGCAGTTGTCCCTACAATATGCTTCTAAATTGCGATCCCTGCCTGGCCATCCCACTTGGGACTGCGTTTTCAGTCCGAAGTGGGAAATGCTTTACACTAATCGGCCGACTGCCATTCGTCCATTTGGTTTGCGAGTCCGAGGCTACCTCAGAGACATCAACACCAGTCTCGATAGCGTTGCACAGTTGACAGCTGAGCCACTTCCACCATGGCTCGCTGTTTCCCCTTCCTGCGATTTTTCCCTGTGTAGGACGGGGAAGGCCTTTACACCCGACTGTGTGTACCGGCAACTCTTTGCCAGCCATCGTGCTGAGCACCCGGACTTCTTGCCTGTCTTTACAGATGGCTCGAAGTCCAGCACTTCCGTGGGATCAGCCATGGTCTGCTGTGATGTAATCATTGCAGACCAGATCCCACTGCAGTGTTCCATCTTCACTGCAGAGTTGCACGCTATCAGCCTCGCCTTGGACCACGTGGCGACTAAGCATCATCGTCGGTGTGTGCTTTACACCGACTCGCTTAGCTCGCTACAGGCTTTGATCTCGGTGAGGCATTGTCCTCACCCAGTTCTTGCTAAGATCCGCCAGCAGCTACATCGTCTGGCAGCCACCACCACCATCCATTTCTGTTGGGTGCCCGGTCACGTCGGAATCAGGGGCAATGATTTGGCAGATTCTGCTGCTAGGTCAGCCACGCCCCTGTCCGACTCTCCGTTGCCGGTTCCCTATCTGGATTTCCGGCAGCGTTTTACCATCGAGCTCCGGGCACAGTGGCAGAGATCTTGGTCAGAACAGCTTACGAACAAGCTCTTTGAGATCAAACCTTTCATCAAACCATGGCAGTCTTGTTACCGCAGGAATCGCAAGGAGGAAGTTGTACTTGCTCGGCTCCGCTTAGGTCACTCGTTTATTACTCATTCGTTTCTTTTACGGGCGGACGACGTACCTAAGTGCGAGTTTTGTGACACCATTTTAACTATTAAACATATTTTAATCGAATGTCCGTGTTTTAATTTCGAACGTCAATGTTATTTTAGCTTTCATAATTTTATGTCCGAGCCTCTTACACTCGGACATCTTTTATCTGATCATTGCATTTTATCTCCAGTTTTTAACTTTTTGAAATATTGTGGATATTTTAAACGAATTTGATTTTACCGTAATTTATGCATTATTTACCCCAGGTCTCTTACACCTGTTATTATATTATTTAATATTTCTACACTTGTTTTACTCTGTTCCTATACACTTGTTTTCTGTTGTTTTACCACTTTTCAATGTTGAAACTGTATTTTAACTTTTGGTTACGGGGTTCGATGTCTTTTATCTTTTATATTATCTTTTGTTTGGCGCATTATGGCCTTGTTGCCGATGCGCCATTAAACCTCAAACAACCAACCAATATTCCACCATTGCTTACCACATCCAATTAGACAAGATACTGCTAAAAGCACCTTTTTGTTGCCGGGCACTTCATGTAAACGGAAATGCTCTTCCATGGACTTGACAAATGTCCATGATGACGGACATTTCGAACCGTCAAACCTTATCTCAGGTAAAGACCAATTAACATAAGGACTATAGTTAATAGATAGATTGACAACTCTTCATTGTGGCAGTTGATAATACTCTGTTCTATCAATTGCTTCTGACAGAACAGAAAATGGAACCTTACGTTCAACGTTTCTACGTTGGTGAACTGACGTAGCATTGTCAGCAAATTTAGGGGTTGCTGTCGTTCCCCTTTTCTCCCAAGGATCATTAAGCAGATTCATTAGCACTTCTGCTTCCTTCATTACATCCTGCCACCTACCCTTTACTCTTTCTAAGTCGGGAGTCATTATGGCAGAATCGACCATATTACTAGCAGACATGTTTAGCGGTCTGCCAAAATTTTGAATTTTGGAAATTTTGTAACTTTTTTAATCTTGAGCAGTGCTCAAAGGTACTGCTATACAACAATTCAATACTAAAGCTATAACTAAGCTTGGAAAAATATAAATTTGCTTATCAAAAAATTTATCTATCGTGCCTGTGTGCGTGTGTGTCCAGACACTTCTAATCTTGACATACAATAAATAACTATCAGCAATAACTGCACTGAAACTTCAGTACCTTTGACTAATATACAGAAAAGTTAAGCTTCTTGCTCAACAAAAACTTTTGGCTTAAGCTGCCGTTAAATCTATAAATAGAACATACAATAATGAGCTCAAAAATTACTCTCTTTGACAATCACATTAAATAACATACACAATTTGTACATATACAGTCCCTATTCTTGGACCACTATCTTTTACTGGCAAATCCCTGTTCTCAGTGCCACTTCTTTTACTACTGGCAGGTTCCTGTTCATGGCATCACTCCTTTTCTTTGCCCTGTAATGGGCCAAAGAATTAAAAATACTTTTAATGTTTGGACCCTTTGATCCAATAATTATTCAAGCCCCGGATAGCTAAGTCGGGCGCCAGGCAATAATTAACAAATTGCCAAAAATAAAGTTCAATTAGGGTTCGAATGCCAGTGAGCGTTACTTAATGAATAAGAATTCAAAAATTAAATGATTGTCAAACTTCTATTTTTACTTATAATCAAAACAATTAACGTTGCTCAAGAGGAAAAATAGTAAAGAATCAAAAAGGGTTTATGTAACAAACAGATTTATTTCCAAAATTATTTCAAACACTCACCAAACTTCAATGAAGAAGATACTACATCATTTCTATCTACTCGTCTGTACTACAGTTATTGTTACTACAGTTATCGTGTACTACAGTTATTGTATGTTATCTAACTGACTTCTCAAAAACTAACTACTCCAACTCCTCACCAACTACTTCTGACTACTCAAAAAACTACTTCAACTAACTCCTGTGACTAACATGTCATGGTTTTAACAAGCACACCAACATGTAGCTGTCGCACCGGTAAAGACATTTGCATAAAATGACGAGTGCGCAAGCTATGACGCAAGTGTCCTGGTACATGCACTTTAGCAGGTGATAATCGAAAGTTCGTAGTTGTGCATGCTCAACTCCTGTGCTCTTGGAAACGAGTGCTGTGATGCCAAAAATGGAATAAAAATCCCCAATATGTTAAAATTTAATGTAAATTAAGCAAAACTGGTAAAGTAAAAGTGAATGAGGGGGCATCACATGGAGTAGTCAGTTTTTTGTGAGTCATATTTGGAGATGGAGTTTTTTTAGTTACTCCAACTTTTGTATTCAGCTGAATTGGTGAGTCTTGAATTTTTTGGAAATAAACTTTTTTATGTATATTTGACTTTTGCTATTTTTCTCTTGAGTTAATTGATTTTTTTATTAAATTTAAACTTTAACAATTTGACAATCCTTTTTGAATACTTGCTTGATAAGTAACGCTACATACATAACGGACCTACTTCAACTGTATTTAGCAAGTTAATATTGCCTGGTGCCCGATAAGCTATCCGGTATTTCTAGTGAGTTTTTTTTATTATATTTCTTTTAATTATTTATTTTTCTTTCCGATAAGCTATCCGATATTTCTAGTGAGTTTTTTTTTATTATTTTTCTTTTAGCTATCTTATATGGGAGAGAACAGGTTTACTTTGGATATTTCTTTGCAAAAAGCATTCTAAGATGTACTGTAATTTATTAGTCTTCTTGTGATGATCCACCCATTCACTTTTACTTTTTCTTTATTTATGCTATATTTATCGTTTTAGGGATTATCTTCAGTTGGATTATCATTTTTCCTGGTCCACACAGGTTTAATTGAAAACCTTTAATGCTCGCCGAAGGACCCCCTCCCCTCTTGCGTCATAGCTAGCATGAGTGTCAGATTAGACAAATGTCTTCCCATTGTGCAACACACACATCAGTTGCACGCCGCTTGTATGGTAAGTAACATTAGGTCGGGTTGGATTGCTTTACCTCTGAGCGGCACTTTTTTGCACACCATGGGCTAAATGGCCAGGTCACATGGACCCCGAAGGCTCAGAGAAGGTTGGGGGAGGGGACCCACTGGAACAGCTGTTGGGAGACAGATGGTAGCCTCCCGTCAAGGCCATCCAGCGTGTTCTTTAATGTGCACAGGGTATGTCTCTCCCGCACACGGGACCACGGCTTAACGTCCCATCCGACGGACGGCGGCCTTTCCAAGCCCATCAGTGTCCCCTACTGACCGTGGGTAGGGCGGGGAATTTTTGCGGAGATAAATCTCAACGCTGACCCAGCTGGGACTCGAACCTGGGAACTACAGATTACGAGCCTGGTGCGCTACCGATTGAGCCACCCCCGCCCCCATTAGGTCATGAGTTAGTAGGAGTGAAGCTAAGAGAATTATTAGCAGTTGCAGTTAGGAGAGAGCTAGCAGTTGAGAGAATGTGAGCTTTTAGTTGCTCAGAATATTGTATTCATCAGTTTATTAGGTGAGTCTTAATTTTTTGGAAATAAACTTTGTTTAATGAAATATTTTTTACTTTTCTAATGTTTTTTCTCTTGAGCTAATCGATTTTGATTAGATCTAAATTTTAACAATTGATGATATTTTTGAATTTAATTCTTATGTGCTAAGTAACACTTATATACTTAGCAAACCCTTATTTAAATTTATTTGGCAAGATTAATTGCCTGATACCTGATGCTATCCATTAAATTAATTTAATTTGGATCAGTTAAAAGGTCCGAAGTGAAGAAGTTTAACATACTTTTGGAGTGTTAACTTCTGTAAATTGCTATTTGTTTCTGGTAATCTGTTTTTCTGATTTTTCTTTCCTCTGTCTCTGTTGCTCTTTGGAATTATCTTCCCAAAGCTGTTAATTATTTTTCTTATAATATTAAGCTGTTGATTCCTTCAGGGAACTGCTTTTCTGCTTGTCAACTCCTTTTTCCTTCAGCTGCTTATTGCTCATCATTCATATTGTTTCAATGAATGAATTCACAAATTCATCTAAATCTCTTTCTGTATTGTTATTTATTAATATATCTTCTAATAATGTTTGGTCTGTAAATGGTAGCTAGGTAGTCACTGGAAGGAGAGCTATGCAACAATCCTCTGTGATGATGCATAGAACTGACCAGGCCTAGCAACTAATGTCTGACCCCCACCTTCTCGTGGTACAGACCGTTAGTACCTTTCAAAAGAGATACTCTCTTGTGGAAGTGAACAGAAGGGAGGGCTGCCAGATTAGTGTGGCCTACTGATCTGGACAACTATGGCTACTTTTCTTTTTTTTTGTACCCTGCTGAGGAGTGGTCAACCACACAGGGTCCTGGTGCTGACCATATAAACCCACTGGACTGGGCAGATATATGGCTCTGAGCTTGATTATGGATCCTGATTTTGCTGCACTGGTGGGCTTCTGTGGAGGGAAAATCTTCTGCTGTGTTTTCTGTTTGTGGGTTGACAGCCCCAAGTGAATAGATTCACAGGATATGTTTATCAGCTGGTGGATAATCCTGAACAGAGGTCATCGCAGGCACCTGACCTCTTTGCGTCTATTGGCATCGTCAAATTCTACATGGGAGGAAGTCTTCCAGTGTAGATGGCTTCAGCCTTTAGTGGTGGGGGAACGGGTCTTTGCCCCATGTCTGCAATTAGGGGGCTATTTGATATTGCCGGCATTCTCTCTCTCAATAAACATAGTTTCTTTAAACAACCCACTAACCATTTTCTTTCCATAGGTAGTTGGAACGTGAGGACTATGCACAGAACGTTTTCTCTTGATGTCCTCGCACAAGAATTCCTCCCTTATAATTTAGATATTCTCAGCTTGCAAGAGACCAGATGGACAGAAAAAGGTCAGATTCTTAAAAATGATCTTAAATTTCTCTTTTCAGGGAGGGATGACAATAAGTATCACCAAGGCATGTGTCTGCTTCTCAGCAAACACGCTAGTGATGCTCTTCTAGGACATTTACAGCAAAATTTCAGACAAGCGTTAAAGACTTGAATGTTATCTGCTGTAATGTCCCGACTGAGGATGCTGATGAGGATGAGAAGGATAGGTTTTACGGACAACTTCAGGATATTTTCAATTCTGTCAAGAAAGGAGATATTACCCATGTTCTAGGTGACTTCAATGCCAAAGTTGGTACTGACTCTGACCTTTGGGGAGGAGTAATAGGCCCTTTTGGTAATGGTAGCTGCAATGGGTAAGTAAGTCTTCTACAGGTAAGTAAACTCAATGGATTCAGAATAACTAACACTTATTACAAACACCGCGACATACTAAAGTACACATGGGTTTCATCCGATGGGCTGCATAAGTATATGATTAATTATATATTAACAGCAAATGGGCTAGTTCTGTTAGGAATACCAGGTCATATAGGGGAGCTGAAATTGGATCTGATCATTACCTTGTTAAAAGTGTCTTGCAACTTAAACTTAAAAAGTGTTGTGCTAGGGTTAAAAAATTTACTTTTAATACTAAGCTCTGAAAGACCCAGTTATAGCCAAAGCTTACCATGATAGGTTACTTAGTCATTATGACAGTTATGGTATGCTTATTACTGAAGTTGATGAAAAATGGGGTCATTTTAAACAGGCTTTTTTGGACACTAACAGTACTCTTTTAGGGAAAAAGGAGCAGAGGAGGAAGAATTATTTAAGTGATAAGGCACTTGAGCTTATTTCAGAAAGAAAGAACTGCAGGAATGTCCTTAATCAATACCCTACTAGTCCTAATAGAAAGCATTACAGAGACCTTAATAAACTTGTAAAGGATCAGTTAGCTGCTGATAAGAATCTTTGGCTTGATGGTTTGGCTGACAAAGCCGAGGAAGCAGTTAAACAGCACAACAGCAGAGAGCTGTACCAGATAGTTAATGTTTTGTGTGGTAAAAAACGAACAGGTATACAGGGATTGAAGGATAAACAAGGTAAGGTTATAGAAGGTGAGGATTCTGTCACGACTATGTGGGCTGAGCATTTCGGTGATGTTCTAAACAATGTGGTTAGTTCTACTCCACATTGTTTGCAATGATGATAGATGCATTGGTGACTTTAATGTTGGCCCTATAACACAATCTGAAGTTAGTTTGGCTATTTCTACACTTAAACTTCATAAATCCCCAGGGGTAGATGAAATTACTAGGGAAATGCTTAGAGCTGGGAATGTTTTGGTTACCACTTGGATGACTGAAATTCTGAATATCTTTTATGATAAATGCATGGTTTCTAAGGATTTTACCAGAGCTATTGTTAGCCCTAATTTCAAAAAAGACGATCGCAGTTCTTGTGATAACTATAGGGGTATCAGTCTACTTTCTTTTCTTGGTAAAGTTCTTTGCATGATTGTGCTTAATAGAATTAAGAATTTGGTTGACAGTCAATTGCGTGATGAGCAATGTGGATTCAGAAGTGGTAGGGGATGTGTGGATCAGATATTTTCACTTAGGCAGATTCTTGAGAAATGTTTAGATTTTCAGAAACCTTTGGTAGCTTGCTTTGTTAATTTAAAAAGGCTTTCGACTCTGTTGATCGTCATAATTTGTGGTTGATTGTGAGATCATATGGTATACCTGACAAGGTAGTTAACATAATGAAAGCTCTCTATAATAACACTGAGTCGTATGTAAGAGTTGGTAAGGCCTGTAGCAATTGGTTTAGCATTACTTTGGTGTTCGACAAGGGTGCATTTTGTCTCCTTTTCTCTTTAGCTTGGTTATTGATTATATTATGCGAAATTCACTTCAAGGGAAAGATTTTGGCCTTAAATGGTCTGGAGATACAAAAATGTTTGATTTAGATTATGCTGATGATTTAGCCCTTTTGGCAAATGATGTTGATGAGATAAACTCTTTCATTCGAGCTGTTGATGAAACTGCTAGTAGAGTAGGTTTTGTTATAAACAGAGAGAAAACTAAAGTGATAAAAATTGGTCAGGCAGGCTGTGATTCAGTTAATCTGAATGGTTGCAATTTTGAGGAGATGTCACAGTTTAATTATCTTGTAAGCTATGTAACAGATACTGGTGATGTGCGGCATGAGATTAACAGACGAATAGGGATTGCTACTGGGACTTTTAAGAATCTATGGAGAGTGTGGAGAAATAGGCGTATACACCTAAAGGCTAAAATTAGACTATATAATAGTTTGTTTCTTTCTAGGGTTAGTTATGGTAGTGAAACCTGGACGCTTTGTAAACAAGATAACAGGAAACTAGATGCTTTTGATTCTAGATGCTTACACAGTATCTTAGGCATTAGGTGGTTGAATTTTGTAAGTAATGATCAGCTTAGACAAAGGAGTCAACAAACTCCTTTAGGCATCATATTGTGGAGAGAGAGATTTCGTTGGTTTGGCCATGTTGCCCGTATGAATGATTATAGATTGGCGAATAGGGTTATGAACAGTGTGCCTAAAAGCCTCAGAAAGAGGGAGAGACCTAGGATGCAGTGGGCAGACAATGTCAAACAGGACCTTGTTAGAATTGGTGTGTGCAGTGGCCAGATGCAGTAGATGTAGCTCAAGGCACTCTTGCTTGGAGAACTAAATTGCACGTTCTGGTTGGACCTCCATAGCCCAGGGCTGCTTGAGAATGATGATGATGAATAATGTTTCCTCTTTCTTTATATCTTGCACTATTTTTAATAATACTCAGTTAGTTAAATTATATCTCTGAGCAATTGGCACTGTTTGTTTTTCTCCTAAAGTTATGATGTATTTGTGGTCACTGAGTGAATCCTCTTCTAATACTTCCCACTTACATATTTCTTCTTCCAAATTTTTACTTGTTATTATCAGGCCAATCCAGTTTTTCCTATTCACTATTATATATTCACTATATGCCACTATCCAGAGTTTGGTCCCTGCAATTCTCTCGCTGGGGGGAGGGTAAGGAACGAAAATAGACAGTTCTCGATGTTTTGGTCCCACAACCACATGGCTGTCCATTTGGGAGAACCGTTGAGTAGTGGTTCAGGGAATCCTCCCAGGCATCCGGTGTTGCAGTGTCAGAATCTCGGACATGGTGCCAGGTGCCACTCTGATAGAGGGTTTGCATGGATGAGAGAGAGTGCCTCCTTTGTACATGTTGCTCGGATTATAACTGGCAGGAAGGCATTGACTAGCCTTCCTGCCAGTGATGATTCCTGCAGAAGATGCTTTGCTTTGTCCTGCTATGTGGTGCTTCAAGCTGAATTGTCCACCGAGATAATCCTCCTCATGGCGCCAGAATATCGGAAATGAAGATGAAAGCACAAACTTGAAACAGTTCTAAGTGAATATGAAAATTCACTTAGAACATTACCTAGCATAATCAATAACCAAAATAAAGAGAAAAGGAGACAAAAAGGAACTTTTGACAAACTCCACAAGCAATGCTAAACCAATTGTTACAAGCCTTACCAACTCTCATACACGACTCAGTGTTGTTAAAGAGCACTATCATTATGTTAACTAACTTGTCTGGTATGCCATACAATCTCGCAATAAACCACAAATTATGACAATCAAGCACTTAAGTTTCAGTTGCAAGACACTTTTAAGAAGGTAATGGTCAGATCCAATTTCAGCTCCCCTACGTGACCTGGTATTCCTAACAGAACTAGCCCATTTGCTGTTAATATAAATCAATCAATAAAATATTTAATACACGATTATGCTGTTTAAAAGTTAAGGAGCTCCTGAGCTACTATCTCACATTACACTTAAGACTATAACATATAGTCAAGGTATAAGCTGTTAAACATGGTAATTTTAACTTTAGGGACTTTTCATCATTAAAAGGTACCCAAGTAAAAATGGAACATATTACAATTGCATAGATGTCTTTTAGTTAGTCCTGCTGGCCTCAACCGGTTATGCTTTCTTGTGATATTTTTCTGTAGTTATTCTTCATGATGTTGTCTGAAGAACTGTCAGAGTTTCACAGATAGTTGCAGATTATAGCAATGTTGGTCTTGCTATGCAATTCGGATACCAGTCCAGGATGTTTTCGGTGAAGACATTTTTTCTATAATGTTGTGGCATTAATAGAATGGTTTTTTAAACAGCATAATCATGTATTAAATATTTTATTAAATAATATTGCTGTGTAATTTAAACTTTTTTGTAATAAGTGTTAGTTATTTTAAAACCATTAAGTTTACTTACTTGTAGGAGACGTTGCCCATTGCTATTTGAGCTACCAGTACCAAAATAGCCTGTCACTCCTCCCCAAAGGGTAGAAAAAAAAAAGAAAAGTAGCCATAGTTATCCAGATCAGTAGGCAACACTAATTTTGCTTTAAAAATTCTTAATTTAAATAAGAAATGAAAACTATGTCAGAAAAATGATAAAGAACTATGAAAGAAATAAAAATAAAAATATTTCAAAGCATTTAAAGTTTGATTGATGCATTGAATTTGAAAACTAGTCACTTTATTTTGAAGCTGCATAACTGCTAGAGAAAAGTTTAACCCTTTAAGTGTCAGAAACTGATTAATCATTTTTTGAAAATCACTACAAATGATCTAGCAGCATTTTTTTTAATGCTTTTACCTACCATTGTTTTCCTTTTAAGTTATGATTTTTTTTTTCAGAATTAAATTCTCTTTTTTTCAGTATGTAATGTAAACTATTTTATTCATTGTTTCATAATAAGGATCAGAAGTTGAGTTGCATTTTTGGAGAAAAAAAATTAATTTGACATTGTAAGGGTTAATTCTAAAATTCAGGCATAAATTTTGGTTAAAAATAGAATTTCATTACCTAAATTTGTTTATATGCTTTAAATGTATTAAAAATATTGATAAAGTCCTACCATTTAAAAATAGCACTCTGAGTAATCCAATTGCTTGTTCTGATTGTTGCCATTATAGATCACTAGCAGTTTCACTTTCGATTGTTTCTAATTAATTATTGTTTATAATTGCAGTATCCATTTGAGAAGTAATAAAAAATAATTTTGGAAGCATTGAAGTAAATATAAAATGTCTTTAAAATCGAAAGTCTGCTAAAATATTGATCGAAAGCCGATGTGCTTATTTCCTGGATGACACAATTTCCAAGTAGTAAAAAAACAATATCCTTACATTAAAAGGTTAGAAATCATCACATCTCTATAGAGCTGTAAATAGCAAAAAAGAGTGAGAAACACAACCAATCTGTAATCTAAGCATGGTGTGGCAGAGTAAAGGCATGAACTGAATCAGTGCTACTTGATGCTATTTACGGTGACTACATGAGCTTCTGACTCAAATAGATTTATTTTTAAACTTTATCGTAATTTTTTCAAATGGAATCAACTTGTAAAAAATTTATATCATTGATTTAAATGTTATTTTCGATATTTGATTAGAAACGGTTGCAAAATATTCAGATTTCTATTCAAAAAATATTTTTTTCACAACCTTGTACTATGGGAGTGAAGCTTCAGTCTCCGACCACTAGCATGGAAAAGATGAAAGTGATTCCTCAGGCTGCAATACAGTAAGAGTTAATCATTTGACAAAAGTGCTTAATTTTCTTTTGAATAATTTTTTGTGTGCAATTTTGATTTTGTGTAATAATGCATATACACATTTCCACATGTTAATATAATTTTATGTGGCAAGTCTATTATTTTATTCCCACCTGAACACTGAAAATCTGTGCTAAACACTGTTTCTTTTTTCAAAACCTGCTTTGCAATATTAACATATGTCAATAATTGATTTTTTGCAATTTAGAAATTGCTGCTCTACATTACTAGATATAAGTGTTTGAAAAACAGCATAACATAATATTTCATTTATAGAAACTTTAGTTGGATGAATAGGTTAGCCCTCCATGGTCACACATATTAATTAGCTGCTGAGGTACATCCAATACTAAATATATTTTTGTTGTTAAATGATCAACACAGGTAACACAAAATATTTTCTTTTTTATTATGGCTTGCATTTATATGATGATCATTACATATGGTGATCCACTATAATTACTGCGGCAACCAGGAACACAGCATTTATGGGGCATGATGACAATAAAAATTACTATAAATACACTTGAATTTAAACATTATATATAAAACAATGTAAAGAAATAGAACCTACACTTTCAACACAAAGGTAAAGTTGCAAATAGCAATGGCGACTACAGTTTGATAATGATAATGAAGAAGCAGTCATAGAAAATGCTGCGCAGTAGCACTCATAGAAACAAGTTTTACACTTTGACTAAGTCTCTGCTTTGGCAGGCCCCTGGTGGCACAGCCCAAATCACATGACATGGCTTTCCCTTCAGATGGTTTTGGGTGGAGTGATGAAATAAAGTTCAATTGAAAGTTCATCTGGTTTAGTATGGGTTGAAGACTGGTAAGTCATAATTCTAGCCACTGAAGACAGTTGATGGTGATGCTTCTACACTTGAGCTGAACTGTTATAACTTACAACTGGTAATTCATTTTTGAGGGGGACAGCTGTCCTCATCATATGTGTGAAGTTATAGGCCATATGTTACAAGTTGCAATAGAGTAAGTATCATAAGTTAGGTACTACAGTTGCATGCAGAGTGTATCTGGCAGATGGCCCTTAATCATGTATGGATGAGTAGTCCAAGAAATGGAGTGAAATAGTGATTTACCATTTATTTTTAATTCTTTTTTAATAGTGAGTTGTACATTATTTTGAATGATTTTATGTATGCATCATCTCTAATGCAGCCCATAATAAAGTACATTGTTTATTGTTTGTGCTTAATTAAAAGAATGTTACTTTAAATGTTTTATAATATTTAAGGAAGGTACTTTTCATAATTTATTTCTGGTATTACTTTTTCATCAGCATTAAAAAGTGAACCTCCTGTTGCAATATTGTTTGTGATATATGCTAAATATTTTTTCACTGTAAAAAAATTTATTTTTCAGGTTCAACCCATTTCTCATGGGAACAGTACTAAAAGATCACTTGGTACTCAGTTTAATGGTAAGTCTGTAAGACTAATCAACTGGTGAGCTTATGTCCATAGGTGAACTTATTCATCTAGAGACATAAAATATTTTTCCATTTCCATTTTTTTGATGTCTTATTACTGTTTCTTACACTTCCATGCTAGATGCTGTGATGTGGCTCAAAGCAAAATGATTGGACGATGTAGGCCCGTGGCCCCCCAATAGAGTGTTTTATTGTACATGAGTACGTAGATACTTCATCCATTGGTTTAATGTTTACAGTTGTACATAGATCCAGTGGGAATACAGCCCAATAGGCTTCCCTTTCTCTCTCTGGATTCATGACCAATATTGTCATGTACTTTAAACAACAGTTTTAAATACTTGTCCCAAGAAACTAATTTTTTATATTTGGTATATAGATGATTTCGTATTAGTTTTGCAGAACTCCCTTGAAATTCTGCAAATACATATTGCAGCTCTTCAATGGTGTCATATCTACCATCAAGTTTACCCATTAAACAGAAGAATAGTATGTTGACCTTTTCAGCTGTCCTGATCACCCAATCTAACTTGCATTACCTTTTCTGTCTATTGTAAGCTTACAATTACCACACTTACCAATTGCTTACTCAATATTAACTTGAAATACACAACAAAATGTTTAAAAATATTTAATACATGATTATGCTGTAGTAATGTTAATTGCTCCTGAGCAACACTGTTCTACATATAGCTTATCACTATTTGCATTGTCAAGACATGAGTATTTTCGACATGGTATACTTCACTTAAGGTCATGGTCACTTAAACTCATGGTTCACTTAAGGACACTTTTAATCCTTGCAAAATGTTCCCAAGTAAATAGGTGGAAAATATTATTATTTCAGGTGTCTTCAGAACTTCATATGCTGGTTCAGCTGGTCTTGTTGTTATCCATACGTTGTTCTTGCAAGGGCATCGGTCAAAGATCTTAATTTTTCTCTTACTAGCAGCCAGTTCTGATTTATAGCACTGATATTATCACTTGACATTTTGATACCAGTCCCAAGTTTTTAAATAAGTAGACACTGTCCATAAGGTCGTTTGTCACTAACCAATACTGTTTGCATTCCTTATGACTCATATTGCAGAACTTGGTTGCTCAGAAAGCTTTAACTTAAAATTAAGCACCTTAAAAAACATTCAGTGAACTAAATTTTAACCTGAAAAGGTTAAAAACATGCCCTGGAAGAAATGTATCACTGCGTAGAAATGATAGTCAGATCCTTAACTTTCAATGTTGATGTTTGTGGATTTTAACCCATTTTAAGTTAAAATTTAGTTTGCTGAATGTTTTTTAAGGAGCTTAATTTTAAGTTGAAACTTTCTGACCAATCAAGTTCTGAAATATGAGTCGTAAGTAATGCAACCAATATTGGTTAGTGATATAAACGACCTTATGGACAATGTGTGCTTATTTAAAAACTTGTACTGGTATCCAGTAGCACAATATCAAGTGTTAATGTCAGTACTATACATCAGCATCGGCTGCCAGTAGGAGAAAATCTTCGTCAGCCAAATTAAGATTGCAAGTACTAGTAAAGATGACAGCAAGACCAGCATAAGAAGTTATGAAGAAACCTGAAATGGTAATATTTTCCATCTGTTTACTTGGAAACATTTTGCAGGGATTAAGTGTCCTTAAGTTAAATTATACATGTCAAAAATACTCATGGCTTGATTATGTAAATAGTGATAGATGTAGAATAGTGTTACTCAGGAGCAATTAACATTACTACAGCATAATTGTGCATTAAATATTTTTGCTTACTCAATGAATACATGAGCATGGATATGATTTGAATAAACATCTGCAACATACTACATTATAACTCAAACTATATTAAATAACCCACTTGTACCAAATTCGAATCTCTTAAAATTTTATTAGCAACCACCCATTAAATTTCAGCTTAATTTCACACAAAATCTGTTAATTTATAGGCAGATGTCTTTTGTAACACACAATTATGTTGCCCGTTAGCACGCTTGGCTGCTGATCAACGAGACCTGGGTTCGAGCCCCGGGTAAGGCATGGATGTGTGTGTTGTTTTCCTGCTGAGGTCCTGCCATCCTCACAGACCTTCTACTATGGTGTATTAAGCTGACAGGCTCCTGTCGGACCTCTGTGACAGGCAACTGCTTATCTATCATGTGGAAGCTACTCCTTCAGTATTGAGAACTGTATAAACCATAACTCGTTTATTTCTTATGCTGGACAATGCCAGAACTGAGAGGTTGATGAAATGCTTCACAAAATGGCTTTATCTAATTTAACAATATTTTAATATTTAACCCTTCCAGTCTCTCCGAACATAGACATTGACAGAATCTGAAACGAGAGGTACAAAAAAAAATGCAATTTTTTAAAAGTAGAAATTGATGTTTGAAAATTTTCTTACATATCTTTTAAAAATATGTAATTCAAGATTGGTATTATATACACTTTATGGCTGTTAAGCATAAACAATAAGAATTTATTATTCTTTTTATCCCTTTTATATCGAGTCTTGTAACAATAGCAATTAATTTGCCTTCACAGCATAAGAGTTGTATAGTAACATTCGAAGCCAATGGAGCGAACTTCTCTAGTCAGCAGCAGGTCAACAATTTTTGTTTGCTCCACGTCTGGGTGTTATGATCAGAGAAAGTCCTTATGGATGTCTTGACTCTTGCCATAACAGGAACACACATAGTAGCTCTATTTGGAAAACAAGTTAGATGATATAAACGAGTTAAAACGTCCAAAAAAAATTCTTAAAAGGTACCAAAAGTTAAAAACTTTTAATGGACCAACTCTAGTTTTGCAACCTTAGTCATTGCTTTTTCAAGGGCATTGATGATTGAGGTCATGAAACTCAAGTCGGACCATTAAAAGTTTTTACCTTTTGGCTCCTTTTAACCCTTCCTGTGTCACTGTCAAACGTAGACATTGACAGAATCGAAAATCAGAGGTCAAGGGCGTCAATAGATGTCTTTGGTACAACAGATGGAACATCAATTTTTTTTAATTGCTGTTCTAAAATTTTCTAAGATACATCTTTTAAAAGTATGCAATTCAAGTTTAAAAAATAATATTTTCTTTTTTCATTTGATGCATATTTTATTAAACTATAATGTAAATAATTTGTTAAAGCCATCTGGTTGCCATTTTTTAGAAGCATATAAGATATTAATTTGTTTCTTAACGTTACTCTATGCCGAAACAACCACCTGATTTAAGCTCACAAGTTTGATTTGAACTATTATCAACAAATTTTTCCTGAAAGTTTTGAAAATCTGTAAATTAACACAAAACTGCTATTTTTAAATATGGAAAATTTTGGAAGTAATTGCAAAGTATATACCACTATTTTTCTTTCTTGTTTTACACTCCTTTTTGCCATAAACCTATTTCAGTATTCCCAGAATTATTTTTATCATTTATCCCAGCATTCTATGCATCTTTCCCACTCTTCAGATTGAAATTGTAACTAAAAAAAGTTTTCTTTGAAAGAAGGAAGCAAGCCAAGTTGTTATTCCAAAGTTCAGTGCAGTAGAAAGTATGTCACTGTAACAGGTGCAGTTGAGTCTTTGGTTGAGTGCAGTGACCTAGTTATTGCTCACATGTGCAGTAAAGTGACTCTATAGTGGATATTTATAGAAAGAGTTCTTCTCGGATAGGATAATGTGACCATGAATCTAGCCAGTATTAACGTTTATTTTTGTAGATTTATTACCGTAAATTATCGATTCCCCCCCCCCCCATTAGCTGATTTTTTGGGGTTATGCTACATTGGATGGCTGGCTTTACAAGTCATTGCGGATATTATTTAACATCGCTTATGTTAATATTTCTTTTATTATTTCCTGTAAAAAAACTTTGATCTTGTATCATTTCCAGAAAATGAATGAGGTATTGGATATGGAAGCAAAAAGGACCTCCTTCACATGGCAAATTGTTTACATAGCTGATTTAAGTTAAAACTTCCTCCAAACAAATTGGATTATAAACTCCCTGTGTACAGTTGGTATTTTATTTCCCTTTTTTAAATAATTAAACCATACTTTTCATTTCTGTAGATTTACTTTATTTCCATAAATTATCAAACTTTCCGTAGATTGGTTATTATCGATTTTTGTGGAGTTATGCTACATTGGGTAGTTGGCTTACAACTTGATGCTGTGGATATTTTATTTAACATTGAATTAGGTTATCTGTTAATTTTTCTTTTATTATTTATTGCTTTTCTAGTAGCGCGCCAGGCTCGTAATCTGTAGTTCCCAGGTTCGAGTCCCAGCTGGGTCAGCGTTGAGATTTATCTCCGCAAAATTCCCCGCCCTGCTCACGGTCAGTAGGGGACACCGATGGGCTTGGAAAGGCCGCCGTCCGTCGGATGGGATGTTAAACCGTGGCCCCGTGTGCGGGAGAGCCATACCCTGTGCACGTTAAAGAACACGCTGGATGGCCTTGACGGGAGGCTACCATCTGTCTCCCAACAGCTGTTCCAGTGGGTCCCCTCCCCCAACCTTCTCTGAGCCTTCGGGGTCCTTGTGACCTGGCCATTTAGCCCATGGTGTGCAAAAAAGTGCCGCTCAGAGGTAAAACAACCAACCAAGCTTTTCTAGTAAAATAAGCTGATCTGGTATCATTTTCTGAAAATGAATGAGGTCTTGGATACTGAAGCAAATTTATTTCTGTCGATTTATTTCCATGAATCGGCTTCTGTCGGCTAATTTATCGATCTTTTTGATGCCACTTCAGATAGCCAGTTTAAAAGTTGTGAATATTTTGGGGCAGGGGTGGCTCAGTTGGTAGCGCACCAGGCTCGTAATCTGCAGTTCCCAAGTTCGAGTCTCAGCCGGGTCAGCATTGAGACTTATCTCTGCAAAACTCCCTGCCCTGCCCACGGTCAGTAGGGGATACAGCTGGGCTTGGAAAGGCTGCCATCCGTCGGATGGGACGTTAAGCTGTGGCCCCCTATGTGGGAGAGACATACAGTACTGTGCGAATTAGTTGGGACAAGCGAAGCCTGGAGAACCTCTTCGATCCGGCCACATCCAACAATCTCCCAAATACCCAACCAAGGTCATGTTTTGGGGATGTTTCACAGCTTCTAGGCCACAGATGCTTCACCCATTGAAGGAATGATGGACAGCAAAAAGTACATAGGTGTTGTGGTGGCGAAAATGGTTCCAACACTGCAGAAGCTGTTTCCTAATGGCAATGGGGTATTTCAACAGGATCTGGCTCCATGCCACAATTCTAAGCTTGCTAAGAGCTTCTTTACCCAGCAACATTTGAAGGTATTGGAGTGGCCAGGAAATTCACCTGATCTAAACCCATTGAAAATTTATGGGCCATTATTAAAGCGCACATATCTAAGATTTATTGCATGACGAAAACCAAAATGATAGAAAGTGTAATGAAAGTGTGGTACCATGACCCTGAAGTGAAGGAGATGTGTGGAAAGCTAGTGGCATCAGTGGTTGAGAGGGTGAAAGAAATAATTAAAGTTAAGGAGGGTCACATTCACTATTAACTACACTATTAAACAAATAAATATTTTAGTTGTGTCTTTGTTATTGCATTTTCCTATTGTCCCAACTAATTTGCACAGTACTGTACCCTGTGTACGTTAAAGAACACACTGGATGGCCTTGACGGGAGGCTACCATCTGTCTCCCAACAGCTGTTCCAGTGGGTCCCCTCCCCCAACCTTATCTGAGTCTTCGGGGTCCTTGTGATTTGGCCATTTAGCCCATGGTGTTCAAAAAAGTGCCGCTCAGAGGTAAAACAACCCAAGTTGTGAATATTTTATTTAATTGCACAATTAAAAGGACCTTCTTGCTCAGAAATTAATTAAAAATAACTTAAAATTCTCTGTTGTTGAGCAATAAAATTTTAAAGTTTATCCTTCAAACTATTTGCATGTTAAAAGTTTTTAAGAGAAAGCTCAGAAACTTTTTTCGAAAAGCTTCCAAGTTTTTTCCTAAAAAGTTTTAACATGTAAATATACTGCTCACAAAAATTAGGGGATATTTTTATCGCTTCATATTCATTTTGAAATATCCCCTAATTTTTGTGAGCAGTATAGTTTGAAGGATAAATTTAAAATTTTATTGCTCAATGACAGAGAATTTTAAGTTATTTTTAATTTTTTAATTTTATTTAATATCCCATTAGGTTATATGTATTTTTACTTTTATTTTTTCAGGTTTTTTTTAGTAAAAAAAAATATAACTTTTACCATTTTTTTGAAAATGAAAGGTCTTGGATATGGAATCCTGCAGACTTTTATGTCAGCAAGTGGTTGATTAACAAATATATCGGGGTTGAGTTCACTGTGTTCCCAAAATGAGAAACCATCCAGATAAGACTGAACTGTTTATGGGCTTACATCGTGAACTGTCCGAGTGTGCTAGCACACGGAGGCTGTGGCACCCTGTGGACTGAGAGATGGGGTTGCACCAATTAGTGAAGGACAGTTTTGTTCACCCATTTGAGTTGGGTTCTTTAGGTCATTTTGGCATACAAGAACACTGATTCTCGTAGATGGATCAAGGGATGTGAATCTCCATTTGAGCTGCAACAGCATACATATGTGCAGTTCATTCACAAGTGGTAGAGCTGATGGTTTTCTGAAGATCTGATGGTGTGGATGTGGGTCAGCTTCTTGTGTTCTTTGATGCTACACTCCTAACGAAGGTTGTTAGTGTCAGTGTGAACTTATTGCCACACCTCACATCATTGCGACAAGGGGTGGGAGCTGAGCCTTCCATGTGATGTTTCACCCGATGATATGGAAAGAGCAGCAAGAAGGGAGTCCCTCTTATGAACATCTTGAGGAGGCGATGTGTGTGATGAGGCTCGAGAGAGAGCCTGTTGAACGAGAACTGCATCCTGAGAGATCAGCTAGGGCCATGAGATTAGGCCAGCTAATATTGTTTGGGGCAGTTTGTAACTGCTGAGTTAAGGGAGTATTGTGTCCCTGAAAGTGAATTATGTTATTGAAGTAAATGTACATAGATGTATATAGAATAAACGGTGTAAATAGGAATGCTGCATATCTGAGTTATTCAGAAAAGTTGTGCATATGTCTCACCCACGCAAATGACCACTCATGCAGATGAATGCTTTGGCACTGTGTTTGCATGGGAGCAGATGACAAAAGCATACATGTCTGGAGGAGGTCTGGCCATCACCCTGATCCAGCCTTATTGTGAAGTGACACACAACCATCATACCTGGTGTTGCAATCTGGGGAACCATCTCCTGTGGCAGCCAGTCCCCCCTAATAGTGCTACATGGTACCTTAACAGTACAGCGGTATGCTGATGACATCCTGCGACCAGTTGTGTTGCCTTTGCTGTCACATCTTCCGAGGGCTATTTACCAGCATGATAATGTCAGGCTGCACATGGATCACCTCTCCCAGGAATGACTCTGTGGTTTTGAAATCCATCCATGGCCAGCCAGGTCTCCAGACCTCTCACCAATCGAGCATGTATGGGACTTGCTGGGACATGCATTGCAGCCATCCAGGAATGTCAATGAACTAGACCAGCAATTAGAACATGCATGGCAGGGCAACATCCGACTGTTGTTGGTTCAATGCCTTGCTGGATGTTGACATGTATCACTCCTAGAGGTGGCTGTACTATGTACTAACCTGTTAAGCTTATGGAGCTATAGTTCTACAATACAGAGCTCTGTTGGTGTAACATTTTAATCACTTCTCTATCTTTTCATCCTCATTGCAGATGCAAAGTTTCAGCACAATCTGACATTTTGGGGTGCTTCATTTTTTTTTGTCACAAAGTGTAATTTGTTGAAGCCATATGATTGTGAATTCTTAGAACCACTATGTGGTATTGCCAATTTGTTTGTTAATGTTATTGTCTTGTTGAAGCAACCTTCTGATTTTAGCTCACAAGTTTGATTTGCACTATTATCAACAAAATTTTCCTAAAAGTTTTGAAAATCTGAAAAGTAACAGAAAACTGTTATTTTTAAAAACGGAAAATTTTGTAAGTAATTCTGAAGTATATCAGTCCCCCCCCCCCCAAATTTTACACTCTTTTCTTCCCCAAACCTATTTCACTATTCCCAGAATTATTTTTATCATTATCATTTATATCATTTATTCCAGCATTCTATGTCTTTCCTACTCTTCAAATCGAAACTAAGTAAAAAAGTCTTCATAGCCTGATCTCTTCAAGACTAGCTGCATCTCACAATGTCATGTCACTAGAAAGGAAGTTGCAGGTATTCTAATTGCTCACGTGCAAAGAGTGAGGAGAGCCGTCTGCTAAGTGGCTGCATTGGAGTTGTTTATACGGATGATTTAAGTCCAAATACTTCCTCTCAACAAATTGGATGTAAACTCTCTTTGTAAAGTTAGTGTTTTGTTTCCTTTTCATCTCGTTTTCAAAGAAAACAAGATAATAGTTTCACTTTGTCGTCTTTCTGTAGACATTAAACTTTTTTGTTTCATCATCCTCAAGCAGCCATGGGCTACTTAGGTCCAACCAGACCGCACAGTTTAATTCTCCAAGCATATCTGTCCTGAACTATATCTGATGCATGCAGCCACTGCACACCAATTCTAACAAGGTCCTGTTTGACATTATCTGCCCACCGCATCCTAGGTCTCCCCCTCCTTCTGAGGCCTCTAGGCACACTGTTCATAACCCTATTCGCCAATCTATAATTATCCATATGGGCAACATGGCCAAACCAGCAGAGTCTCTCTCTGCACAATATGCTGCTTAAAGGAGGTTGCAGACTCATTTGCCTAACCTCATCATTAGTTACAAAGTTAAACCACTTAATACCCAAGATACTGCGTAAGCATCTAGAATCAAAAGCATCTAGTTTCCTGTTATCTTGTTTACACAGCGTCCAAGTTTCACTACCATAACTAACCCTAGAAAGAACCAAACTATTATACAGTCTAATTTTAGTCTTTAGGTGTATACGCCTATATCTCCACACTCTCCATAGATTCTTAAAAGTCCCAGCAGCAATCCCTATTTGCCTGTTAATCTCATGCCACACATCACCATTATCTGTTACATAGCTCCCAAGATAAACTGTGACACCTGCTTAAGACTGCAACCATTCAAATTAACTGAATCACAGCCTGCCTGACCAATTTTCATCACTTTAGTTTTCTCTCTGTTTATAACCAAACCTACTCTACTACCAGTTTCATCAACAGCTCGAATGAAAGAGTTCATCTCATCAACATCATTTGCCAAAAGGGCTAAATCATCAGCATAATCTAAATCATAAATTTTCGTATCTCCAGCCCCTTTAAAGCCAAAATCTTTCCCTTGCAGTGAATTTTGCATAACATAATCAACAACCAAACTAAAGAGAAAAGGAGACAAAATGCACCCTTGTCGAACACCAGACGTAATGCTAAACCAATTGCTACAAGACTTACCAACTAAACCAATTGCTACAAGACTGTCACACATGACTCAGTGTTATTATAGAGAGCTTTCATTATGTTAACTAACTTGTGAGATCATATGGTATACCATATGATCTCACAATCAACCACAAATTATGACGATCAACAGAGTCGAAAGCCTTTTTGAGATCAACAAAGCTAGCAACCAAAGGTTTCTAAAACTCTAAACATTTCTCAAGAATCTGCCTAAGTGAAAATATCTGATCCACACATCCCCTACCACTTCTGAATCCACATTGCTCATCACGCAATTGACTGTCAACCAGATTCTTAATTCTATTAAGCACAATCATGGAAAGAACTTTACCTGGAACAGAGAGTAGACTGATATCCCTATAGTTATCACAAGAACTGCGATCACCTTTTTTGAAAATAGGGATAATAATAGCTCTGGTAAAATCTTTAGGAACCATGCCTTTATCACAAAAGTTATTCAAAATTTCAGTCATCCAAGTGGTAACCGAAACATTCCCAGCTCTGAGCATTTCTGCAGTAATTTCATCTAACCCTCGGGATTTATGAAGTTTAAGTTTAGAAATAGACAAAATAACTTCAGATTGTGCTATAGGGCCAACATTAAAGCTGCCAATGCATCTATCATCATTACAAACAATGGGAGTAGAACTAACCACATTGTTTAGAACATCACTGAAATGCTCAGCCCACCTAGCCATGACAGAATCCTCACCTTCTATAACCTTGCCTTGTTTATCATTCAATCCCTGTATACCTGTTCGTTTTCTACCACACAAAACATTAACTATCTGGTACAGCTCTCTGCTGTTGTGCTGTCTAACTGCTTCCTCAGCTTTGTCAGCAAGGCCATCAAGCCAAAGATTCTTATCAGTAGTTAACTGATCCTTTACATGTTTATTAAGCTCTCTGTAATCCTTTCTATTAGAACTAGTAGGGTACTGATTAAGGACATTCCTGTAGTTCCTTCTTTCTGAAATAAGCTCAAGTGCCTTATCACTTAAATAATTCTGCCTCCTCTGCTCTTTTTTTCCTAAAAGAGTACTGTTAGTTTCCAAAAAAGCCTGTTTAAAATGGCTCCATTCTTCCTCAACTTCAGTATTGAGCAAACCATGACTGTCATAATGACTAAGTAACCTATCATGGTAAGCTTTAGCTATAACTGGGTCTGTCAGAGCTTCAGTATTAAAGGTAAATTTTTTAACCCTGGCACAACACTTTTTAAGTTTAAGTTGCAAGACACTTTTAACAAGGTAATGGTCAGATCCAATTTCAGCTCCCCTATATGCCCTGGTATTCCTAACAGAACTAGCCCATTTGCTGTTAATTAATATGTAATCAATCATATTCTTATGCAGCCCATCAGGTGAAACCCATGTGTACTTATGTATGGCGCGGTGTTTGTAATAAGTGTTAGTTATTCTGAATCCATAGAGTTTACTTACCTGTAGGAGACTTACCCATTGCAGCTACCAATACCAAAAGGGCTTATTACTCCTCCCCAAAGGGACATGAAGACCCACGCCTTGGTAATGCTTTCCATCCTCCCTCCCTGTAAAGAGAAATTTAAAATTATTTTTAAGTATCTCACCTTTACCTGTCCATCTGGTCTCTTGCAAGCCTAGAATATCTAGGTTATAGCACTGGAATTCCTGCATGAGGACATCAAGAGAGTAATCTCTATGTAATGTCCTCACGTTCCACGTTCCTGCAGAGAGAAAATGATTAGTAGGATTTTTAAAGAAATTAGGTTTATTGAGATTGGTAGGGCCAACAATATCAAACAGCCCCCTGATGGCAGGCATGGGGCAAAGACCTGTTCCTCCTCCGCTATAGGATGAAGTCACCGATGCTGGTAGGAACTTCAGGCACCACCTTTTCAAGTGGACTTTTTCAAGAGCCATATGGCCTGCCTGAGACACATTACTCCAGTTTAGACTTGACGATGCCCAACTAGCTAAGTAAGGTTCAGGTACCTGCGATGGCCTCTGATTAGGATTATCCACCAGCTGATATAAGGTACCCATGCCTCTGTTAACTTAGGGCTGGCAACCCAGAAGGAAACGGAAAACACAGCAGCAGATTCTCCCTCAACAGAGGCCCACCAGTGCAGCAAGTCCAGGATCCATAATCAAACTCAAATCCATAAACAAGTCCAGTCTAGTAGGTATAAATGGTCAGCACCAGGACCCAGTGAAGTTGACCACTCCTCAACAGGTTTGAAAGAAAAAGAAAAAAGTGGCCATAGATGACCAGATCAGTAGGCCATACTGAACTGGCAGCCTCCCCTTCCGTTCCCTTCCAAAAGAGAATATCTCTTTTGAAAGGTACTAACGGCCTGCACCACAAGAAGGCAGGGTCGGACATTAGGTGCTAGACCTGGCCGGTTCTGTGCATCATCACTAGGGATTGGTACACAGCTCTCCTTCCAGTTTATGCCTAGCTACCATATATTATTATATGCACTTTCAGAATCTCTATAAAGCTTTAACACCCTCTAGCAGTGGAAAAAGGTGAAAATTTCAAACAAATATTGCAAGTGATGTATTTGCAATAGAAATTTGAAATATTATTGGTGGAATGTGAAGGTCATGAAGTTTCTATTGCCAACAATGAGTTGACCCGTTAGACTTAGAGAGGATGGGAAAATACCTTTTTAATTTTAGTAGATAATTGTTTTTTGAGATAAATGAAAAATTCTTTTTGGGTTAGATATTAATTGATAAAATATTATGATTCACACTTTTTAAATCTTCCTAAAACTATAATTGTGCACTCTAATGGTGGGAAATTTTAAAACAAATATTGCAAATATCATATTTAATCTAGAAATTTCAAATTTTGGTGGTGGAATGTGAATGCCATGATGTTTCCATTGGCAACAATAAATTGACCTCTTAGACCCTGGGGGGGGAACCCTTTTTTGTTTTAGCAGATAATTGTATTTAGAGATAAATGAAAAGTTCTTTTTAGGGTTAGAGAGGAATTGATAAAATATTATGATTCACACTTTAGAAATCTTTCAAAAACTAATTGCGCCCTCTAATGGTGAAAAAAGTTTAAAAATTCCAAAATTTCAAGCGAATATTACTACGATGTATTAATGATAGAAATATGAAATTTTGATAATGAAATGGGAACATCATGAAGTTTTGATTGGAAACAAATGAAAATAATAGAAAACTTTTTTTCAGTTTGATTGGTACTAATGAAATATAATTAGCATTTTTCAAATATTTAGCAGTTTTAATATATATTTAACTTTATAGATCCTGAAATGATAAAGTGGCAGAGTTGTTTTCGAGTTTTACAAATAATATATGTAAAATAGAAATTTTGAAAATCGGTGCTGGTTTTTATCAGATATTCCACTGACAGCAATAATCTACTCACTTTTCTCGCGAGCTCATTGTAGGCACTTCCGACAGAGAACCAAGGGTAGCATGGACACTCAGAGTGGCCTACGGCTATGCAGCCCCATTTTCTGCAGGGTTTGATGTACTGTGTGTTGTGACATATTACTCCAATCACCAGCATTCAAATTATGGGCGAATTGTGCCGCAGTATCCCTTCTGTTGGCTCATACCATACAGGATAAGCCTTCGGTCACCTCTAGCATCAATGAGCCATGGTCGGCCCACACCTTGCTGGCAGTTCATGGTTTTTTCCTCCTCAGACCACTTTTTGAAGGTACTAACCATTGCTGACAATGAGCACCCTACAAGCCTTGCCATCTTAGAAATACTTTGACCCAGTCGTCTAGCCATTACAGTTTGTCGTTTGTCAAACTCATTTAAGTTTGCTGCCTTTCCCATCTGAAGAACAACACTGATTAACAGAGCTCAGTATCAGGTGTTATTTATACCATTTCATGACCTTCACATGCACTGTCGTTTACCTGCAGTTGCTTCGATTTGCATAAAGACTCGCTGGTCATAATATTTTGGTTCTTCGGTGTATGTTCCCATTCCTTCTGATCTGCACTATGAGCTTTTCATTGTTAACACTGGACCATAGTTCACAGCTAGTACCAATGCACTCCTTCTGTATTTATTGGAAACTTTACCTCATTACTGTACTCTTCAACCTTCAGTCTACACCTGTGGTATATGTCCTTTTTAGTTCTCAAAGGCCTTTTACCATCACCTCTGTTATATCAGCACTAATTGTTATTGCTGCCTTGTTCAATGTTGTTTCTCTTACAAAATGGCTACTATTTGCATCATTTCAATTAATATTTGGAGACTTTTACCTAATTTTTGGACAGGGTTACTATTGGCAAAAAAAAGCTGTCATTTTTTTTTTATTTTGAGTTCAAACCAGGTTATCCCCTCTCCCCAAAAGAACTCCATTTAAATTAAAAAGTAACCACATTATTCCAAAAATGCATTGATTTAATCAGCATAAATGAGAGCTCATAATCAGCATAAATGAGAGCTCAACCAATCAACTCATGTGATTGTGCCAATAGCACCAATCAGAGCTTGTATGATTGTTCTCAACCAATCAGCATCTTTGTTATTGTTCAGCACAACATCCTTGCTTTGTTTTGAAATACATAAGGACACTTTATTCTTTGTTTCTCTTCTGTTTGATATGGTTGTTCAGTGTAAACAGGGGTGGGGGTGGCTCAGTCGGTAGCGCGCCAGGCTCGTAATCTGTAGTTCCCAGGTTCGAGTCCCAGCTGGGTCAGCGTTGAGATTTATCTCTGCAAAATTCCCTGCCCTGCCCACGGTCAGTAGGGGACACCGCTGGGCTTGGAAAGGCCGCCGTCCGTCGAATGGGACGTTAAGCCGTGGCCCCGTGTGCAGGAAAGCCATACCCTGTGCACGTTAAAGAACATGCTGGATGTCCTTGACGGGAGGCTACCATCTGTCTCCCAACAGCTGTTCCAGTGGGTCCCCTCCCCCAACCTTCTCTGAGCCTTCGGGGTCCATGTGACCTGGCCATTTAGCCCATTGTGTGCAAAAAAAAGTGCCGCTCAGAGGTAAAACAACCAACCAGTGTAAACAGAGTGCATTTTTGAGAATTATTATGGTTATTTTTGAATTATCATACCCACCACTATTATGCCACCATTGATTTCATCAGTCCTGCACTAGATGTCTAAGGTAAATGCTAATTTATTGTTATTGTTTTTTTCTTATTTTTTTCTTTTGATATGTTTTATAACTATTAAAAATCTTTATTAAGCAGTCATTATTAATATATAAATCAAGTATAACATGTCAGAAATGTCTATTTTATCTGTAATTGGAGTCACCTGTTAAGGGTTTGGAATGAATTACTGGAAATCAATGTATTATTGGTTTCAGCTTATGATATTTTTAATGTAAATGGATTTTGTGGAACGAATTACTATCAGATGTTGGTGCTCCACTGAATATCTATTTTCTCCGCTTTTTCATTTTCCTATTTCCTATTTCTATTTCTTTGTTACAATATATAATCCCAATACAATATATAATAGAAATAGGATATATATTATTATATATTGTAAATTTGTTACAATATATAATAATATATATCCTATTTCTTTGTTACAATAATAAAGCCCATTACAGTACATTGCAGTAACATTCAAACTAAAAGAATACAGTATATCTACAATAAGAAAATAATAACTTTAGGATTTTTTTTTCTTACATTGTGTTGTTTCCAATGGTTTGCAGATGCTTGTTATGGTGGGACTGGGGAGAGATGTGAGTTACAGCATTAGGAGGTCATCTGTCAGATGACTGAGTAAGCATAGGTGTATATGCCTCCTTGTGTATTGTGACTGTTAGGCCAAGGTAGAGAGTTGAGGTTCTAGTTTTATGCTTTCCTTTTTCTTAAGTTGTTCTCCCCAACAAAAGTCCATGTAAATGAAAAAGGTGACCACATTATTCCAAAAATACATTAATGCTGGTTTAGTTAGTAGGTTTTCAATATGAATTTTTTTTAATATGAATTAAATGCTTTTCAATTTCTGTTATAATATTACCTCTTTCTGTAAATTAGTTACAGGTGAACTCAAACTTGCAAATGTAATGCCTGCCATCAAATGTATTCGTATCCTTTCCAGGGCCCAGCCTAAAGTAACTTTAGAACTTTGTTCAAATAACTAATGAAAATAATTGTGGCATGTTATATGCCAAATTAATCCACATTTAATTCTGGATTTTCTGAAAATAAAATATTTAGCAAAACAACATGACTAGTTTTATTTTAATACAACTTTTTTAGAGTCATGTAGTAAAAAAAAATCATCTGACAGTGGAAATAAAAATTTGTTGAAAAAAAAAACTAATAGATGTAAATAATTATAATGCTTATGAAAAGAAATACTGTTTATTTCTGAATAACAGAAAAATAAAGTTTTCTTTGAAACAACAGAATTACATTCGTTTTCTATTTTTTTTTTGTGGTACTATACTTAACTAAATACACTATAGGAAATAAAAAATGCTACACTTGCAAGAAGTTATGCAAATGTAATAAAATTTAGGGAGGTGATAGTATATGGAAATTCATGGAAATGATTAGGTTTGCAGGACGATCAAAACGATTGGACAGGTGCCAGCTGACATCACAGGTGCGGAGTAGTCAAACACAGATAAAGCAATCAAAGCTAACTAATTTGCAAAATGTTGTGGAAATTGTTCTAAACTGCTAAAGATGCCCTTATGCAGACATCGACAGCCGTTCCAACAGTTAACAGACTTTGATCATGGAAGAATCATTGGCCTTAGAGAAGCTGGTTTGTTGTACAGAGATGTGGCCAACCTTGTTGGCTGCAATCCCAGCACTATCATACACATATGGTGCCAGTGGATTCAAGAAGGATCCAGCACACACTGACAAGGATCAGGAAGACAATGTATGACCACAAAGCGACAGGACTGCCATTTACGATGCATGGCATTGCATGACAGATTCCTGACTACAATGCAACTGCAAAGAGACTGGCAACAGATAACACTTTGAATACCTGTCAGGCGAGCAGTAAACAACTTGCTTTTATAGTTTTCATTTTGAGTCTATCGTCTGGCATTGACTTTACCCTTCACATCTGCTCATATGCAAACACTTCTTCAGTGGTGTCACCTCAGACAGAACTGGAACGAATGAGTACTGTGGTGTTTAGTGATGAATCTCATTTTTGTCTAGGTCAGCACGACGATAGATGTGTTTGCTGTTATCCAGGGGAAAGGAATGCCACCCAGTGGGTGCAGCATCATCACACAGCTCTAGCACTTGGTGTGGGGTGCTATTAGTTGGATATCTCGGTCAGAACTGGTCATCATAAGAGGATCTCTAACCGTCCAATGATGTTACAACATTTTGTAGCCAGTGGCTGTCTCATTTGTTCAGCAGCACAGAATCTTTTACGAGCATGATAGTGCTCATCCCCACACAGCCCGCATTAGTCTGCATGAGCAAAACACTCAAGTAGTACCATAGCTAGCATATCTGCTGGACCTTTCGCCTATTGAACATGTCTGGGACATGATGGGCCGACAGCTCCAACAACACCCAAGAGGTGCCCCAACCACTGTCACTGAAATGGAACAGCGACTTCATGCTATTTGGCATTCTATCCCTCAGGAGGATATTGTGGAGTTGTACAATAGCCTACCCTGCAGTGTTCATGAATGCATTGCTGCACAGGGCGGTTCAACATCATACACACACCGGCCATCGAATTAGAAACCTTTATACAGATGTACGTAAATGTCACTTGTACAGCGTATGTGCAAAATACATGGTTACGTGCATCACCACATGATCTAGGCAACCATTTAAGACTGCTTCTTGTCAGTAATCATCAGTAGTGTTGATCACAATGGGAAAAATAAAGGATCTTCTGGGGTTCGATATAGGCTTATTGTTGATGTCCGTCTGGCTGGAGTGACAATTTTAAAAACAGCAGAGCTGACTGGTTTCTCAAAAGTTGACTCATATCTCGGGTTTTTAATTAGTGGAAAAATAACACACATTGCTTGTCTAGACTTGACTTAAAATCTCCAAATTGAATTCTTCCAGGGTCAGAAAGAGGTGACCCATTGCTTGTCTAAGAGGCATAAGTGTGGCACAACGACAATCTGTCAGGAATTAGATCACCGTTGTCTGAGAAGGCTTGTACGGAGAAACAGGACTTCCTGTGTGCAGCAATTGACCAAAGCATTCAATAAAGGCTGTTCCCAGCCCATATCTCAGCAAAGTATGTGCAGGGAATTGAAGAGGATGGTATTAGCATTCACGTGCCTATATGGAAACCACTGATTTCTGCGAAGAAACAGAGTTCGTCTATAGTGGTGTCAGAAACACCGTGACTGGACACAGGAAGACTGGGAAATAGTTGTGGTATGACGAGTTGCATTACACCTTGTTCTGAATCGATGGTAGGCAGAGAGTTTGGCGAAAGCTCCATGAAGCAATGGACCAAGCCTGCCATGTAAACACAACTCAAGGTTAAAAAAATGGTGTATGGTGCTGGGTGAAATAAACAGGCCAACTTTAGATATTTAAAAAAAAATAAACATTCAACCAAAATAGGTCATGTTATATACCAAATTAAACAGAATTTAATTCTGAACTTTATGAAAATAAAGAAATTAAAAAAATTTAAAGATATTGATTTTAATAAGATATATATATATTCTATTTATTATATTTCATTGTGATAATAGTGAAAAAATAGATTTGACTATGCAATTAAGGCTTAATTTTAGAAAACCTGATGAATAGAAACAGTTAAATTATATATTAATCGAAAGAAAATTTCTTCTCAAATAATATAAAATTTGCCAGAAACACCATTTTTATTTCTTTTTATAATTCTTTTCAGTATGGTATATTTGAATTGGCCAGTGTTTTGAAGGTGACTTGGACTGCTCACATTCATGGGATTTTCTGCCCTGGTTATGAAATGGAAGAACACTTTCTTGGCCTTTTTCTTGTAATAAATATGATTTGTTTTTCCTTTGGATGTTGAATTTTTTGGATCTTGGCAAGAGCCAAAAAGTTGGGATACCAAGGATACAAAATGTCAATATCTTCAAAGTGGAACAACCAAGATTATTCAACATAAACTCAACAACTAGTAATTGTTTTAAATAATAAAAAATGTGGGAGAGGGGATAAAATGCCCTCTGCATGACTGTAGAATGTGGAAAGAGTTATAACGGCCTTCACAAAATTGCCCTTCCAACCATAGGACCATTTTCTGTGTGAAAGCTTTTTGTTTCCTCCATATACAAGACCTCATTCATTTTCAAGAAAAGATCAGTTTTTTGATTGGAAAACAGAAGTAATTAAAAAAACATAACCTAATTCGATGTTACAAAAAGAAATCCACAGCAACAAAGTTGTAAGGCACCTATCATCATAGTCAGCAATATATTATTCCTCTGAAAAATCGATAACATATAAATATACAGGAATGAAATCGGTAAACCAATAGAAGTCGAAATGAACAAGTTATAAGCCAGCTATTGTCACATTTAGCAATGTAACTTAACTCTGAAAGATCTTCAAGAATAAAAATCAATGAATCAATATCAACAAGTTGTATGGCAGCCATTTTAGTACCTAACAATGTGGCATAATTCCAAAAAAACTATTAAATCTACTAAATCAATGGAAATAAAATCATAATAGGTTTACAGAAATAAAAACGTAAGTTTTTAAAAGTGAAAATAATACTGACTGATTTTAAATGTTATCTGACTCTAATGATGCTACATGCACAGCAGACGGCAGACATTTGCTACTAATTACAGTAGTGCAATATGTTCTTGCTGGGCTGTGAGGTAGTTACCACCAATTTTGCACAAAAAAGTTATTTTTAGTTGTGGCTTTGGTTTCAATAGCCAGAAAGCACTGTTAAATGCTGGGATGAATGATAAAAAAAATCTAGATATATTGAAATTGCTTCAAGGCAGAAAGGAGTATAACACACACAAGAAAAAAAAATGACATGTATGTATAATGTGATGTCCCATCATTCACTTTTACTTTACCTTAACCAGTTTTGCTTAATTTATGTTATATTTATCATTTTGGGGATATTTATTTCCTTTTTGGCATCACAGCGCTCATTTCCAAGAGTTAGGAGTTGCACACGCGCAACTCTGAACTTCTGACTGTCACCTGCTAAAGCGCGTGCACAAGGACACGCCCCCTCTTGCGTCATAGCTTGCGTCGATCGTCAATTTATGCAAATGTCTTTCCCGGCGTGCAACATGACACGTGCCGGCTTTGTACCTCTTGTTAAAACCTGGTGACATGTTGTCACAGAGGAGTAGTAAGTGAGTGTAGCTCAGTTGAGCGCACTGTAGCGCATAGAGAAGTAAGGACGGAGGAGCACAGTTAGTGCAGTGTGTGTGTAATCAGAATTGATGTATCTTCTTCATTGAAGTTTTGGTGAGTGTTTATTGGAAATAAATTGTTATTTAAACCTTTTGAATCTTTACTAATTTTTTCTCTTGAGCAACGTGAATTAAGTTTCGATTGTATTTAGATATTTAAACTTGACAACACGCTCGCTGTTATTTTGAAGCCTAATTTAACTTTTTTTTTTTTTTTTTGGCAATTTGTTAATTATTGCCTGGCGCCCTTCTCAGCTATCCGGAGCATAAAACTATTTGGATCAGAAAAAGGGTCCAAACTTAAAAGTATTTTGCATTTCTTTGGAGTGTTACAATAATTTTTCAGGAGTTTTTTGAAACTTAAAAAAAAAATGGAAAAATTGGTTCAGATCAAACTTGAGCTTAAATCAGGGTATTGCTTCAGTATAGAGTAACATTAGCAAATAAATAGGCAATATTGTATGTTGCTTCTAAGAAATGGCAATCAGATGGTTTAACAAATTATTTATATTATAGTTTAATAAATATACATCAAATAAAAATATAAAATATTCTATTTCAAGCTTGAATTGCATATTTTTATAAGAGTTATGTAAGAAAATTTTCAAATGACAATTTCTATATTTTTTTTTAAATCAAATTTTTTTTCATCCTCCTCCTCAAGCAGCCATGGGCTATGAAGGTTCAACCACACCATGCAATTTAGTTCTCCAAGCATATCTGTCTTGAGCTATATCTGCTGCATCTCTCCACTGCACACCAATTCTAACAAGGTCCTGCTTGATATTGTCTGCCCACCGCATCCTAGGTCTATACCCCTCTTTCTGAGGCCTTTAGGAACACTTTCATAACTCTATTTACTAATCTATGATTATCCATACAGACAACATGGCCAAACCAAATTCTCTGCACAATATTCTGCTCAAGGGAGATTGCCAACTCCTCTGCCTAATCGCATCATTGCTTAAAAAGTTTAACCACCTATTAAGCATCAAGTTTCCTGTTATCTTGTTTACAAAGCGTCCAAGCTTCACTACCATAACTAACTCTAGAAAGAACCAAACTATTATACAGTCTAATTTTAGTCTTTAGGTGTATATGCCTATTTCTCCACACTCTCCATAGATTCCTAAAAGTTCCGGAAGCAAACCCTATTCCTCTGTTAACCCTTTCACGACCAAGGGAAACATTTTTCCCATTTTAAAATTGGTGATTATCGTATTTAATTATAACCTTATCTGCATTTTTTATACAGAATGTCAAAATAGAACGTATGCCGAACACAATTACATAAACGAGAACGTTTAGAAAACGAAAACAGAACTGTCAGGACGCATAATATATGTACTATGTGCAATGTCCATCTTTGCCTCACTACCAAAAGAAATTGCTTCGCAGAGTATCATAATTAGCACATCATTTTGTATAGTAATTTTATTTCATGATTTTGTATTATTTTAGTTAACATTTTGTTCTAATAAACCAATAAATAAAAGACATTGCATAATAAGTCTAACTATAATTTGTGTTACCTTTATAGTCCATTGGGAAAAATATTTCCCATAAAATTCCAAAAAAACTACACATTGTTATGTATTTTTCTTATGATTTTTATTTATTTTACGTCTAAACAAACTAAAATAAACAGTTACGTACTAATATTTACTCTTAGAAACCTTATGGTCCTGAAAGGGTTAATCTCATGTCACGCATCACCAGTATCTGTTACATAATTCCCAAGAAAATTAAACTGAGACACTTTGCTCAAGGGTGCAACTGTCGTGACCCCCTTTTGATATTGTGGGTGGTACAACTTTTCAGGCCGTGATGCGTATCTTTTTTTCTACCAAGGCAAAAGCCTGAATCAACAATCTCATGGATAGGCAATTAAAATAAATAGGACTGAGCTTACAATTAAAATGGATAGCACTGAGCTTATTGTATCATTTAAAAAACACAACATTTATTTACACATTTCAATTCATTAAAACAATTTAGGCGTGATGAGCGAGCTACCCGCTCATAACCTGAGCAGTTCATACAGTTAACAGGTCCCTATGTGGGGACGTGAAGATACTAGTTCATAGAAACACCTTTGTGGAAAAATGTCTGCAGATTAGATTTAGGTCTTGACCCCCTTACCTTATCAGTTGATATCACTAGAGGTAAGCATTGCCAGCTGCAGGTATGCTGAAGGCATCGGCTACACTCCCCATTGTCCTCGAATCGGAAGCTCGGCTCGCTGGAGAGACTTGTCACGGCCCTCTGCACAACCCGGACGACAGGAGAAGAAGATCGACTCTCCTCTGCTGGCCACCGCACGACCTGGATGAGAGAGCAAGAGTCCAGTTCTCAGAAAAATGTTTTTCCGTCCTTTTCCGTGAATTCCTCGCGGAGGTCACCTTGTTGACCTGGCGTGGATGATGCTGATTGGTGGAGCTGGTCGAGGTGCGAGCAAGCACCCACCCGTTGTTTTCCTGTTTACTGCACTGGAGCATGTAACCTCAGTTCTGGTGCCGGAGGAGAATTAACGGATCCGTAGAATGTTCGTTACTAGTCTGTCTTTCGGACAGTCACGTCCATGTTATGAAATCACATGGGCATGACACAACCATTCAGAGCGACTTGAGCACCAACTGCCTAACCAATTTTCATCACTTTAGTTTTATCTCTTATCCAAACAACTCTATTACCAGTCTCATTAACAGCCCTAATGAAAGAATTCATCTCATCAACATCATTAGCCGACAAGGCCAAATCATCTGCATAATCTAAATCAGAAATTTTGAAATCTCTAGATCATTTAAAACCAAAATCTTTCCCTTGCAAAGAATTTCACATAACATAATCAATAACCAAACTAAAGAGAAAAGGGGACAAAATGCACCCTTGTCGAACATCAGAAGCAATGCTAAACCAATTGCTACAAGCCTTACCAACTCACACACACGACTCAGTGTTATTATAGAGAGCTTTCATTATGTTAACTAACTTGTCTAATAGGCATGCGATCTTGCAATCAACCACAAATTATGAAGATCAACAGAGTCGAAAGCCTTTTCGAAATCAACAAAGCTAGTAACCAAAGGTTTCTGAAACTAAACATTTCTCAAGAAACTGCCTGAGTTCCTTATGTCTGACCCTGAAACAGACCCTGAACAGATATAACCTTCTCTCAACCTACCATTTGCTTATATGCTGTAAGGACACTGATTTAGCTGAATATAGAACAACAGCCTTAAAGGAAGAAATTAAATGCATTTTCAACAAACAAATAAAAATGCGTCTTACTAGAAAGAATAACATCCTCATGAAACTAGGAATCACTAGATCCACAAATATTTCCAGTTCTATAATGCACATTGTGGAACACCCAGTGCAATTGCAATATCCTGAGACATATTTTCTATTCTCAATGCACAGTGAAAGGAATACCCTCAGTATATCAAAAAAAAATATCTATGGACAAACTAAAAACCAAAGAGTGAGTGATGTTCATCAAATAACTTTCTCGGAAAAGGATTTAACCACCCATCAAAGATTCACAATATATTCAAATGAATTTTCTCTGACTTTTAAATCCAATTAAATGGTAGCTAGGCATAAACTGGAAGGAGAACTGTGTACCAATCCCTAGTGATGATGCACAGAACCAGCCAGGTCTAGCACCTAATGTCCGACCCCGCCTTCTCATGGTGCAGGCCATTAGTAACTTTCAAAAGAGATACTCTCTTTTGGAAGGGAATGGAAGGGGAGGGCTGCCAGTTCAGTATGGCCTGCTGATCTGGTCATCTATGGCCACTTTTTTCTTTTATCTTTTTTTTTCTTTTTTTTTTTTCAACCCTGCTGAGGAGTGGTCAACTTCACAGGGTCCTGGTGCTGACCATTTATACCTACTAGACTGGACTTGTTTATGGATTTGAGCTTGATTATTGATCCTGGACTTGCTGCACTGGTGGGCCTCTGTTGAGGGAGAGTCTGCCGCTGTGTTTTCTGTTTGCTTCTGGGTTGCCAGCTCTAAGTGAACAGATGCATGGGATACCTTATATCAGCTGGTGGATAATCTTAATCAGAGGCCATCGCAGGTACCTGAACCTTACTTAGCTAGTTGGGCATCGTCAAGCCTAAACTGGAGTAATGCATCTCAGGCAGGCCATGTGGCTCTTGAAAAAGTCCACTTGAAAAGGTGGTGCCTGAAGTTCCTACCAGCATCGGTGACTTCAGCCTTTAGCGGAGGAGGAACGGGTCTTTGCCCCATGCCTGCAATCAGGGGGCTGTTTGATATTGTTGGCCCTACCAATCTCAATAAACCTAATTTCTTTAAAAATCCTACTAATCATTTTCTCTCTGCAGGAACATGGAACGTGAGGACATTACATAGAAATTATTCTCTTAATGTCCTCATGCAGGAATTCCAGCGCTATAACCTAGATATTCTAGGCTTGCAAGAGACCAGATGGACAGGTAAAGGTGAGATACTTAAAAATAACTTTAAATTTCTCTTTACAGGGAGGGAAGATGGAAAGCATCACCAAGGCGTGGGTCTGCTGCTCAGCAGACATGCTAGTGATGCTCTTCTAGGATAAGAGTGCATTAATGAAAGGTTTCTTACAGCAAAATTTCAGACAAGCATTAAAGACTTGAATGTTATCTGCTGTTATGCCCCCACTGAGGATGCCGATGAGGATGAGAAGGATAGGTTTTACGGACAATTTCAGGATATTTTGAATTCTGTCAAGAAAGGAGATATTACCCTTGTTCTTGGTGACTTCAATGCCAAAGTTGGTACTGACTGTGATCTTTGGGGAGGGGTGATAGGCCCTTTTAGTATTGGTAGCTGCAATGGCAATGGGCAACGTCTCCTACAGGTAAGTAAACTCAATGGTTTCAGAATAACTAACACATATTACAAACACCACGACATACATAAATACACATGGGTTTTACCTGATAGGCTGCATAGGAATATGATTGATTATATATTAATTAACAGCAAATGGGCTAGTTCTGTTAGAAATACCAGGGCATATAGGGGAGCGGAAATTGGATCTGACCATTACCTTGTTAAAAGTGTCCTGCAACTTAAACTTAAAAAGTGTTGTGCTAGGGTGAAAAAATTTACCTTTAATACTGAAGCTCTGAAAGACCCAGTTATAGCTAAAGCTTACCATGATAGGTTACTTAGTCATTATGACAGTCATGGTTTGCTTAATATTGAAGTTGAGGAAGAATGGGGCCATTTTAAACAGGCTTTTTTGGAAACTAACAGTACTCTTTTAGGAAAAAAGGAGCAGAGGAGACATTATTATTTAAGTGATAAGGCAATTGAGCTTATTTCAGAAAGAAGGAACTGCAGGAATGTCCTTAATCAGTACCCTACTAGTCCTAATAGAAAAGATTACAGAGAGCTTAATAAACGTGTAAAGGATCAGTTAGCTACTGATAAAATCTTTGGCTTGATAGCTTGGCTGACAAAGCTGAGGAAGCAGTTAGGCAGCACAACAGCAGAGAGCTGTACCAGATAGTTAATGTTTTATGTGGTAGAAAATGGACAGGCATACAGGGATTGAAGGATAAACAAGGTAAGGTTATAGAAGGTGAGGATTCTGTCATGGCTAGGTGGGCTGAGCATTTCAGTGATGTTCTAAACAATGTGGTTAGTTCTACTCCCATTGTTTGTAATGATGATAGATGCATTGGCAGCTTTAATGTTGGCCCTATAACACAATCTGAAGTTAGTTTGGCTATCTCTAAACTTAAACTTCATAAATCCCCAGGGGTAGATGAAATTACTACAGAAATGCTCAGAGCTGGGAATGTTTTGGTTACCACTTGGATGACTGAAATTTTCAATAACTTTTATGATAAAGGCATGGTTCCTAAAGATTTCACCAGAGCTATTATTATCCCTATCTTCAAAAAAGGTGATCGCAGTTCTTGTGATAACTATAATGGTATCAGCCTACTCTCTGTTCCAGGTAAAGTTCTTTCCATGATTGTGCTTAATAGAATTAAGAATCTGGTTGACAGGCAATTGCGTGATGAGCAATGTGGATTCAGAAGCGCGATAGGGATTCAGAAGGTAGGGGATGTGTAGATCAGATATTTTCACTTAGGCAGATTCTTGAGAAATGTTTAGAGTTTCAGAAACCTTTGGTTGCTAGCTTTGTTGATTTCAAAAAGGCTTTCGACTCGGTTGATCGTCATAATTTGTGGTTGATTGTGAGATCATATGGTATACCAGACAAGTTAGTTAACATAATGAAAGCTCTCTATAATAACACTGAGTCATGTGTGAGAGTTGGTAAGTCTTGTAGCAATTGGTTTAGCATTACGTCTGGTGTTCGACAAGGGTGTATTTTGTCGCCTTTTCTCTTTAGTTTGGTTGTTGATTATGTTATGCGAAATTCACTTCAAGGGAAAGATTTTGGCCTTAAATGGGCTGGAGATACGAAAATTTCTGATTTAGATTATGCTGATGATTTAGCCCTTTTGGCAAATGATGTTGATGAGATGAACTCTTTCATTCGAGCTGTTGATGAGACTGGTAGTAGAGTAGGTTTGGTTATAAACAGAGAGAAAACTAAAGTGATGAAAATTGGTCAGGCAGGTTGTGATTCAGTTAATCTGAATGGTTGCAGTCTTGAGCAGGTGTCACAGTTTAATTATTTTGGGAGCTATGTAACTGATACTGGTGATGTGAGGCATGAGATTAACAGACGAATAGGTATTGCTGCTGGGACTTTTAAGAATCTATGGAGATTGTGGAGAAATAGGCGTATACACCTAAAGACTAAAATTAGACTGTATAATAGTTTGGTTCTTTCTAGGGTTAGTTATGGTAGTGAAACTTGGACGCTGTGTAAACAAGATAACAGGAAACTAGATGCTTTTGATTCTAGATGCTTACGCAGTATCTTGGGTATTAGGTGGTTTAACTTTGTAACTAATGATGAGGTTAGGCAAAGGAGTCTGCAACCTCCTTTAAGCATCATATTGTGCAGAGAGAGACTCCGCTGGTTTGGCCATGTTGCCCGTATGGATAATTATAGATTGGCGAATAGGGTTATGAACAGTGTGCCTAGAGGCCTCAGAAGGAGGGGGAGACCGAGGATGCGGTGGGCAGACAATGTCAAACAGGACCTTGTTAGAATTGGTGTGCAGTGGCCTGATGCATCAGATGTAACTCAGGACAGATATGCTTGGAGAATTAAACTGCGTGGTCTGGTTGGACCTCTGTAGCCCATGGCTGCTTGAGGATGATGATGATGATGTTTAAATCCAAACCAACACCTAGCTACATAGTGATTAATGACTTTCATTTTAAACTCCATCATTATGATCACCTCCCCCCCTGTTATGCTACAGATGATCTCGATCTGGACACTCGGATATGGCCTGTAGAGGCAGAGTAAGATGCAAAAAATATGGTGGTGCCCACAAATTCGAAGATCGCCGCATTTGATCCTCAAACTGCGGAGGAAGGTACTATGCCACTTATTCAGGATGCTCCACTGGAATAGAAGCTAATCACATCTGCAAATGGGGCGGGGGGTGGCTCAGTCGGTAGCGCGCCAGGCTCGTAATCTGTAGTTCCCAGGTTCGAGTCCCAGCTGGGTCAGCGTTGAGATTTACCTCCGCCAATTCTCCGCCCTGCCCACGGTCAGTAGGGGACACCGATGGGCTTGGAAAGGCTGCCGTCCGTCAGATGGGACGTTAAGCCGTGGCCCCGTGTGTGGGAGAGCCATACCCTGTTCACGTTAAAGATCACGCTGGATGGCCTTGACGGGAGGCTATCATATGTCTCCCAACAGCTGTTCCAGTGGGTCCCCTCCCCCAACCTTCTCTGAGCCTTCGGGGTCCATGTGACCTGGCCATTTAGCCCACGGTGTGCAAAAAAGTGCCGCTCAGAGGTAAAACAACCCAACCCAACCCACAAACTTCATAGATAATAACCTTTTATGGTCACAAGCTGCAGCATTGCACAAAGAAATTTTGGGTAGAAACTCCAATTCTTCCAATTTCAGCTGCAATTTCAACCGACATTCCCACTCTAGAACTATGACGCCTCGAAAAAGATTGGACCACAATTGTCATATAAACAGATGTATAGGCCATTTCTACAAGCCAACTGAAGAATTTCCAGCCTTACCGGATAGAAATAATCCCCCCTCTGAAGAAAAAAGCCCTCCAATTACATCATCCATTTCGACTAACAGCAGCACTTTGACCACAGGTATGGATAAATTACAAGATATAGTTTCAGAGGTCCAAAGCAAAATACAAGCACTTCTGACCTCCTTCACCTCTCAATTGATGATCATCATTCACCAAGCTTTCACTTAAGAATTTTCCCATTCATCGAACCAATGCCCAGGGGCCCAGCCATGCTATTGTTTCTTCTTCGTCGGATAGTGGAAAATAATAATGATTAGGTGAATGTCGCCCCCCCCCCCCCCTCTCCTTCATGTTTGTCGAGAATAGCTACCTTCCACGATCTTACAATAGAATTATTCCATCTCAAATAAAATTCCTCTTCTTCTGGAGGTACTAAGAAAACAAAATTATGCGGCTCTTGCTATACAGGAAGTCATGAAGAATGCAAAAAGAAAGAATGTAAAAATACTTAATTATCTTGCATATCTATCACATAAATCCCAAAATGCCTCAGGGGCTGGAATCTTTGTACACAAAAATATTCCACACTGCTTAATCAAGTTTCCAGACAAGTCATCAGCCGAATGTGTAACATGCATAAGAATTAGACATCAAATCTTCTCGCTTATCTCCATCTATAATCCTAGCAAAGAATTACCTTGAAGTTTCTTGGAGACATCCTATATTCTTGCCCCCCTCCCTGGCTAGTCTATTGAGATTTCAATGTCCATAACCCATTATGGGGAGATGAACTTGATCCTCAAGGCAGACTTATAGAGCAAGCCATCGATAAATACAAACTGGTTTTACTCAACGATGGGAGGCATACGCATATTTTCACCCTCATGTCCGGACCACTGCTATAGACCTCACACTTGCCTCTCCTGAAATAGCACATCTCCTCAATTGGAATCCATTAAATGATCAACTTCTCAGTGATCACCTATACCTATCAACATTGCTGGCTTTCCATTGATTAATTCACCTATAGAAAAAATCTAGCAGCTGCATTAATTGGACAGCCTTCACTAAAAACATTCAAACCACAGCTTCCTTGAATAGTGAAATTACTGACAATTCACTCTCGCTCTTCCTTAATCAAATAACAAACTGCTTAGAATATACTTCCACCATCACTAAACATAACTACATAAATTATCATGCCATATACATAAGGCGAATGATCACAATAAGAAGAGCTGAGTGCAAAGCAAAAGGAACCAGAAGGCAGGAAGATCTATCTGATAGCTTATAAAAGAATAACTGCAGTCACAAAGAAAAAATAAAGTATGCCAGATGAATGGAGTGGAATAACATCTGCGATCGCATAGACATTTTCACCCCCACTTCCACCGCATGGCAACTTATCAAGCAAATTGGCAAACCTACTACTCAAGCCACACCTTGGAAAAATTTACTTATTATTGAAAACTTAGAACCCCCTGCCCTAGCAGAAATTTCCTAAAAACTAGCCCTAGCAGAGTATTTCTTAAAAACCATTGAAGCCGCTGATAATGAAATCTTCCAAACTTTTCGAAATAAAGTAAAAAATTGGAAATATGCATTCAAAAAAGAGGAAAAAGACAAAAATCAAAGTTACAATTCTCACCTTAATATGAACGGAATGCAGAAGTAAACACATCTATCAGTTCACTAGAAATGAATCTGCTGCAGCACCAGATGGAGTAACCAATAAAACACTCAAAAACCTTCCCATGGCTGCAAGAATTAAATTATCGAATATTATTAATCACCATTGGCTAAACGACTCAATACCCGATTCTTGGAAAGAGGCCTACATCATACCATTACCTAAGCTGCAGAAAAATCACTTCACACTTGAAGGTTACAGACCTATTACCTTAGCTTCTACCACCCTAAAACTAACAGAGAAAATGATTTAAAAAAAAGACTGGACTGGCTATTTGAGAAAAAAAAATACTGCATAACTCGCAAACTGGCTTTCGACAACACAGATGTACTGCAGATAGCATCTTGGACGTCAAATTATCTGCAGAATGTAGCCTAGCTTCAGACCATCCTATGACTAACCTCTTCCTAGATCTCAAAGGAGCATTTGACTCTATTTGGCACAATGCGCTTCTCCACAAATTAAAATATATTGGCTTACAAGGGTATATTTACAAATTTATAGAGAACTTCATAACCAAGAGACAAATTAAAATAAAGCTAAGCAAATATTTCTCCAAATCGTATACACCCTCTCTTCAGGGCTCAGTTCTTGTGCTGCTTCTATTTAATTTTTACCTTTACCTATTTTTTAGAAAATTCCTATGCGATCGCAGATGTTATTCCTTTACAACTTTCATAAAGTAATTAAGACACCATGCCATATGTCGCAATATGCTGATGACCTCTGCATTTGGCTCTCAGGGTCTAAATTCTGCAGAATTGAAGAAAAACTACAAAATTGCACTAACCATATTGTTCAATTTTGCAACAAATGGGACCTCCTAACTGAACCCAAGAAATCTGCAGTTTTACCAATCTCTAAAAAAGAAGACCCCCCAAATTACCATAAAAATTGAGAATTTCATCGTTCTCCAAGTGGAACATTTTAAACATCTCGGAGTCATCATAGAAAAACACTGACAGAAAATCTTCAAATTGCAGTTTTAATAAGCAGCGGGAAAAAAAATTCTCAACCTATTGCAATGCCTCTGTGGAATTAAATAGGGCTTCCAACAGCAACAATTTCTTTATTTATATCACACTACTCCGTTCTAAAATAGACTACGGCAGCATTATCATACATTCAGCCAAGACCAGCAAACTTAGAGCTGGAAATCCTATAAAATCATGCCCTGAGATCATGCTTAAATCAATTACCTACAGTTCCTATCCCTTCGCTACTAGCATCAGCAGGAATCGAACCCCTGGCCATCAGAATGAACTTGAACTTGTCATGATTCATAGCTATTTGGCATATAACTCATTCAGCACATATGCCAAATAGCTATCAATCATGACAAACACCATTTGTTCCGCAAAATTCAGAAAAGCAGTATAAGAAGCCACTGTAAAAAAAATTAGAAAACATCCGATCATAGATAATATCATCACCACAGTGGAGAGCAAAGAAATATTGCTGGACCCCCCCTCCTACATGAACCTAGACATCACCTACAATAGAAATTGGAGACAACCTACAATTAAAGAAAAAAAGCTGCGGCAACATCAGAAACAAAAATATAATAAATCCAATAATAAAAGAGGAAAAAAATCAAAGCATATGCATCTTTACTGATGGCTCTAAACCTCAAACCCTAATGCAGCAGCAGCAGCATTCTACTGTCCCTTTACACAAGAAAAAAAAATGTTCTCCCTGTTACTGGAAACCTGCATTACAGATGCAGAGCTTAGTGGCATCCTGGAAGCAACCCGACACTGCCAACAACACAAGAATTCTTTTATTACAGTCTTCACAGATAGCAAAACCTCACTCTTGGCCATACAAAAGAAGTTGAATCAAAATTATTCAAAAGACCTGCCATATCTGATTTTAGAGGAAATCTATCATCAAGCCATTACTCTAAGTAGCAATTACATCCTGCACTGAACCCTGGCACACTGTGGTGTCCCTGATAATGAGGAAGCAGATAGGCTTGCTAAACAAGCAATAATAGAAGGTATACCCACAGCTTACCCTGCAATAACCAAATCCTACCAACCAGAAAATCTGAATAACAAACTGACTGAATTTCAAAAATATTTTGACACCAATAAAGAAAACCTCAGAAGAAAAAGTTACAGAATTACCCCAACAAGAGATGAATTAATTAAAATACTGCCAAGAGAACAAGTCAAACTAACCAGAATAGCTACAGCCATGCCAGATTGAAAAATTCCTATATACAATAAAAAAATTAACTCCCCTTTATGTGATGAATGTCAGCAAATTGAAGACATAGAACATATACTCATCTCTTGCAAAAAACAGAATTGAATTCAAAAAAGGAATCGAAAGCATTGGGATTACAGATTTCAGCATCTGTAATATAATCAATCGCCCCAATAAAAAGAAGAAACCCCTCATTTGCGATCTACTATTTAAATTTCTCAGAGAAATCCATATGTATAAAACCCTCTAATAGAGCCACTCTAAATTGACAAAAAATCCCCAACTTTGTGAACAGATGTGTATTATTTTCATGATTCCACCTACTTCATAAAAAAAATCAATATTAATAGTATAAAATTAAATAAACCCCTGCTTGAAATATCTAAGCATCATACCGACTGGATGAAACCCAAGAAAATATATATATGTGTAATACTTATAATGAATAAAAATAACTTTATACAAGTAGAAAAGTAAAAAAAAATGCTTAATAAAAGTCATCGCAATTCGTAGACTATGATAGCCATTTTGTCTGAGATAAAACTTCTTCTACCTAGCTGCTATACAGCCACCAAGCTACACAGGAAGCCTTATACATCTCTGCATTCCTCAGACCGAGGAACTAGAGAAGACAATAGACAGGAAGTCCCATGCCTCTAGCCATATACCATGGGAAGGTCAAACTACATATTAGGTCTAAGGAGAACTTCTGACCTTGACCTTCCACAATGACCTCTGAGATTAAAGCTCATACTTCTTGCAACCTGCAAAGCAAAGGTCGATTCAATCTTGACTTTGTCACACTTTTAAAAATATCAGCTGCAAAGAAAAAGAAGAAATGCTATTGATCTTACCAGAAACTGCAATCACAGAACCTAACGAAAACAGCATTAAACTAAAACTCACGATCCTACTAAAATTCGTCGCAACCATAAGTAATAGGTCTGTAAATAGTAGCTAGATAGTCACTGGAAGGAGAGCTATGTACCAATACCCTGTGATGATGCATAGAACCGGCCAGGCCTAGCACCTAATGTCCGCCTTCTCGTGTCCGCCTTCCCACCCCGCTTTCTCGTGGTGCACACCGTTAGTACCTTTCAAAAGAGATACTCTCTTGTGGAAGTGAACAGAAGGGGAGGGCTGCCAGATTAGTGTGGCCTACTGATCTCGACAACTATGGCTACTTTTCTTTTTTTTCTACCCTGCTAAGGAGTGGTCAACCACACAGGGTCCTGGTGCTGACCATATAAACCCACTGGACTGGACAGATATATGGCTCTGAGCTTGAATATGGATCCTGAATTTGCTGCACTGGTGGGCTTTTGTGGAGGGAAAATCTTCCATTGTGTTTTCTCTTTGTGGGTTGACAGCCCCAAATGAATAGATTCACAGGATATGTTTATCAGCTGGTGGATAATCCTGAGCAGAGGTCATCGCAGGCACCTGAACTCTTTGCTTCTACTGGCATCATGAAATTCTACATTGGAGGAAGTCTTCCAGTTTAGATGGCTTCAGCCTTTAGAAGTGGGAGAACAGGTCTTTGCCCCATACCTGTTATTAGGGGGTTGTTTGATATTGTCAGCATTCCCTCTCTCAATAAACATAGTTTCTTTAAACATCCCTTTAAACATCTCGGGGCTTATTTTCTTGATGTCCTCACACAAGAATTCCACCATTATAATTTAGATATTCTCAGCTTGCAAGAGACCAGATGGACAGAAAAAGGTCAGATTCTTAAAAATAATCTTAAATTTCTCGTTTCAGGGAGGGATGATTATAATCATCACCAAGGCATGGGTCTGCTTCTTAGCAGACATGCCAGTGATGCTCTTCTAGGATATGAGTACCGTGATGAAAGATTTCTTAGAGCAAAAATTCAGACAAGCATTAAAGACTTGAATGTTAACTGCTGTTATGCTCCCACTGAGGATGCCGATGAGGATGAGAAGGATAGATTTTACAGACATCTTTAGGATATTTTAAATTCTGTCAAAGAAAGGAGATATTACCCTTGTTTTAGCTGACTTCAATGCCAAAGTTGGTACTGACTCTGCCCTTTGTGGAAGAGTAATAGGCCCTTTTGGTAATGGTAGCTGCAATGGGTAAGTAAGTCTACAGGTAAGTAAACTCAATGGATTCAGAATAACTAACACTTATTACACACACTGCGACATACATAAGTACACATGGGTTTCACCCGATGGGCTGCATAAGAATATAATTGATTATATATTAATTAACAGCAAATGGGCTAGTTCTGTTAGGAATACCAGGGCATATAGGGGAGCTGAAATTGGATCTGCCCATTACCTTGTTAAAAGTGTCTTGCAACTTAAACTTAAAAAGTGTTGTGCTAAGTTTAAAAAATTTACTTTTAATACTGAAGCTCTGAAAGACCCAGTTATAGCCAAAGCTTACCATGATAGGTTACTTAGTCATTATGACAGTCATGGTATGCTTACTACTGAAGTTGAGGAAGAATGGGATCATTTTAAACACTTTTTTGGACACTAACAGACACCTCTTTTAGGAAAAAAGGAGCAGAGGCAGAATTATCTGAATGATAGGCACTTGAGCTTATTTCGGAAAGAAAGAACTGCAGGAATGTCCTTAATCAATACCCTACTAGTCCTAATAGAAAGCATTGCAGAGAACTTAATAAACATGTAAAAGATCATTTAGCTGCTGATAAGAATCTTTGGCTTGATGGTTTGGCTGACAAAGCCGAGGAAGCAGTTAGACAGCGCAACAGCAGAGAGCTGTAACAGACAGTTAATTTTTGTGTGGTAGAAAATGGACAGGCATACAAGGATTGAAGGATAAACAAGGTAAGATTATAGAAGGGGAGGATTCTGTCATGGCTAGGTGGGCTGAACATTTCAGTGATATTCTAAACAATGTAGTTAGTTCTACTCCCATTGTTTGCAATGATGATAGATGCATTGGTGGCTTTAATGTTGGCCCTATAAACACAATCTGAAGTCTTTTGGCTATTTCTAAACTTAAACTTCATAAATCCCCAGGGGTAGATGAAATTACTACAGAAATGCTTGGAGCTGGGAATGTTTTGGTTACCACTTGGATGACTGAAATTTTGAATATCTTTTATGATAAAGGCATGGTTCCTAAGGATTTTACCAGAGCTATTGTTATCCCTATTTTCAAAAAAGATGATCGCACTTCTTGTGATAACTATAGGGTTATCAGCCTACTCTCTGTTCCAGGTAAAGTTCTTTGCATGATTGTGCTTAATAGAATTAAGAATCTGGTTGACAGTCAATTGCATGATGAGCAATGTGGATTCAGAAGTGGTAGGGGATGTGTGGATCAGATATTTTCACTTAGGCAGATTCTTGAGAAATGTTTAGAGTTTCAGAAACCTTTGGTTGCTAGCTTTGTTGATTTCAAAAAGGCTTTCGACTCTGTTGATCGTCATAATTTGTGGTTGATTGTGAGATCATATGGTATACCTGACAAGTTAGTTAACATAATGAAAGCTCTCTATAATAACACTGAGTCATGTGTGAGAGTTGGTAAGGCTTGTAGCAATTGGTTTAGCATTACTTCTGGTGTTCGACAAGGGTGCATTTTGTCTCCTTTTCTCTTTAGCTTGGTTATTGATTATGTTATGCGAAATTCACTTCAAGGGAAAGATTTTGGCCTTAAATGGACTGGAGATACGAAAATTTCTGATTTAGATTATGCTGATGATTTAGCCCTTTTGGCAAATGATGTTGATGATATGAACTCTTTCATTCGAGCTGTTGATGAGACTGGTAGTAGAGTAGGTTTGGTTATAAACAGAGAGAAAACTAAAGTGATGAAAATTGGTCAGGCAGGCTGTGATTCAGTTAATCTGAATGGTTGCAGTCTTAAGCAGGTGTCACAGTTTATCTTGGGAGCTATGTAACAGATAATGGTGATGTGCAGCATGAGATTAACAGACGAATAGGGATTGCTGCTGGGACTTTTAAGAATCTATGGAGAGTGTGGAGAAATAGGTGTATACACCTAAAGCCTAAAATTAGACTATATAATAGTTTGGTTCTTTCTAGGGTTAGTTGTGGTAGTGAAACTTGGACACTTTGTAAACAATATAACAGGAAACTAGATGCTTTTGATTCTAGATGCTTACGCAGTATCTTGGCCATTAGGTGGTTCAACTTTGTAACTAATGATGAGGTTAGGCAAAGGAGTTTGCAACCTCCTTTAAGCAGCATATAGTGCAGAGAGAGACTCCTTGGTTTGGCCATGTTGCCCGTATGAATAATTATAGATTGGCGAATAGGGTTATGAACAGTGTGCCTAAAGGCCTCAGAAAGAAGGGGAGACCTAGGATGTGGTGGGCAGACAATGTCAAACAGGACCTTGTTAGAATTGGTGTGCAGTGGCCAGATGCAGTAGATGTAGCTCAGGATAGACTTGCTTGGAGAACTAAATTGCACGGTCTGGTTGGACCTCTGTAGCCCATGGCTGCTTGAGGATGATGATGATAAGTAATAAAACAGTCAAGAACTCTTTAGCAAAAAATGGCGCAAGAATTATGTACACTTACAAAAATAAAATCTTCTGTTCAACATCCATCTACAACTCAACTCTCGAATTTAATCATATACTACCACAACATACACAAATCACCCTCAAATGCGAAAAAAAAAGGAGAAAAATCGAACAAATAAAAAAAAGAAGAAAAACAATCCAACAAACAGAAGAGCCTTCAATATTATATCACAGCTGTCAAATAACCACACAGGATGCCGACTGAAAAAACCAATCTCCTTGTTTTCCTCTCCTTTTCTCTTCCTATATTTTCCTAATGTGACCCAGAAAATTTATTAATCTGCTTTGACCCTATCTTATTGAGATCTTTCCTCTCAACTTTGAATGGAATAGAAGGCTTGGCAGGCCTAATCTTTCCTCTAGCTATCCTTCCTATATCTCCTTAGGATCCATGGAGGGGATATTCCTATATCTATCCTTAGGATCCATGTCTTTATCATAAAAGATACTCAAAATTTCAGTCATCCACATCGTAACCAAAACATTCCCAGCTCTAAGCATTTCCATAGTAATTTCATCTACCCCTGGGGATTTATTATTAGGACTAGTAGGGTATTACTGAAGAATATTCCTGCAGTTCTTTCTTTCTGAAATAAGCTCAAGTGCCTTATCACTCAAATAATTCTGCCTCTGCTCCTTTTTTCCTAAAAGAATACTGTTAGTGTCCAAAAAGGCCTGTTTAAAATGATCCCATTCTTCCTCAACTTCAGTAGTAAGCATATCATGACTGTCATAATGACTAAGTAACCTATCATGGTAAGCTTTGGCTATAACTGGATCTTTCAGAGCTTCAGTATTAAAAGTAAATTTTTTAACCCTAGCACAACACTTTATAAATTTAAGTTGCAAGACACTTTTAACAAGGTAATGGGCAGATCCAATTTCAGCTCCCCTATATGAACTGGTATTCCTAACAGAACTGGTCCATTTGCTGTTAATTAATATATAATCAATCATATTCTTATGCAGCCCATCGGGTGAAACCCATGTGTACTTATGTATGTCGCAGTGTGTGTAATAAGTGTTAGTTATTCTGAAACCATTGAGTTTACTTACCTGTAGGAGACGTTGCCCATTGCAGCTACCAATACCAAAAAGGCCCTATCACCCCTCCCCAAAGGTCTGAGTCAGTACCAACTTTGGCATTGAAGTCATCTAGAACAAGGGTAATGTATCCTTTCTCATATCATCAATGTACTCATATCCTAGAAGAGCATCACTGGCATGTCACCAGACCCATGCCTTGGTGATGATTATTATCATCCCTCCCTGAAACGAGAAATTTAAGATTATTTTTAAGAATCTGACCTTTTTCTGTCCATCTGGTCTCTTGCAAGCTGAGAATATCTAATAACGGTGGAATTCTTGTGTGAGGACATCAAGAGAATAAGCTCCGAGATGTTTTAAAGGGATGTTTAAAGAAACTGTTTATTGAGAGAGGGAATGCTGACAATATCAAACAACCCCCTAAAACAGGTATGGGGCAAAGACCTGTTCTCCCACTTCTAAAGGCTGAAGCCATCTAAACTGGAAGACTTCCTCCAATGTAGAATTCCATGATGCCAGTAGAAGCAAAGAGTTCAGGTGCCTGCGATGACCTCTGCTCAGGATTATCCACCAGCTGATAAACATATCCTGTGAATCTATTCATTTGGGGCTGTCAACCCACAAAGAGAAAATACAATGGAAGATTTTCCCTCCACAAAAAGCCCACCAGTGCAGCAAATTCAGGATCCATATTCAAGCTCAGAGCCATATATCTGTCCAGTTCAGTGGGTTTATATGGTCAGCACCAGGACCCTGTGTGGTTGACCACTCCTTAGCAGGGTAGAAAAAAAAAGAAAATTAGCCATAGTTGTCGAGATCAGTAGGCCACACTAATGTGGCAGCCCTTCCGTTCACTTCCACAAGAGAGTATCTCTTTTGAAAGGTACTAACGGTCTGCACCACGAGAAGGCGGGGTTGGACATTAGGTGCTAGGCCTGGCCATTTCAATGCATCATCACATCTAAATTTGATGGGGACCCTGGAAGGGTTAATACAACATTCATTAACTTGGTCAGATGAGGAATGTCACTGAGTGAGCTCTTATATACACTGGCACAAATTGATAAAGGAACACCGTCAACAATGGAAGTGCTCTCAATAAGATTTATTTAGTAGAAATAACTTGTTGAGAAAGGACAGTGATCACACATGTGAAGTGATTCAATGTTTATTTTACCTTTTAATGAGTATTACATTTTACAGAAGGCACATTTTAATGAGGTGTTCAACCTTTTCGAGCAGCAATACAAGCTTCCAATCTGGCATGTAATCTGTCGTACAAATGCTGGATATCATGCTGGGGGATACCATTCCATGCTCTTTCAACTTGGATGCATAATTCAGCGATGGTTGTTGCCTGCTGCGGTCTGTGGAAGAGTCTGATCTAGTCCCAGACATGCTCGATTGGAGACAAGTCTGGAGAGCGTGCTGGCCAAGGGAGTTGGTGCACTGCCTCAAGAGCATGTTGAGTTGCTTGGGCGGAGTGGGGACCGGTGTTAACCTGCTGGAATATCGCATTTGGGGTTACAGTCAAATATAGCAGGACGACTAGCTGTACGATGTCACTAACGTACATATTGCTGTTCAGTGTACCCTGTACAAACACCAGACACATACGAGAGTGATAGCTAATCGCTCCCCACACCATGATTCCCGGTGTGGACCTTGTGTGTTGCTGGCAGATGCACGATGGTAGAAGCTGCTCACCTTGTCGCCTTTGGACTCGTGAACGACCATCAGATGCTCCTAAGCAGAATTGGCTTTCATCACTGAAGACCACAGACTGCCATTCTTTCCCCCAATGAACTCGTTCTTACACCACTTCAAATGTGCTCAACAGTGACGAGGTGACTGTAGTAACCATGCCAGCAGCACGCATGCCCATAGTCCTGCTTCCAAAAGATGATTGTGTATCATTCTTATGCCAGTAATTTCATTAATATAATTCCATGTTTTTTTAGTATTACCAGCAGCATTTTGAAAAAGCAAAAATAATATTCTCTTTTTGCATTCCTAATCAGATTATTGACCTTGTTTCTGGCTGACGTATAGTCATCTTTGTAAGATGATAAGAGATATGATAAGAGATAATTGAGATAATTTGTAATCTTTGTTATTAATGTATCGCTTCCACAATTTTTCCCTTATAGTCATTTCATTTTTGATTGAATTATTGATCCTCATTTTGTCTGGTCTTATTTTCTTTTTCATTTTTTCTGTGCACATATATTTCCCTTCATTATAAATATTATGGAACGCATCATAAATTTTCTTGTATAAGATTTCAGGATTATTTGTTGATTTTGATAAATCATCCCAATTTATTTCCAGTAATCTTTTCCCAATGATTTTCTCATCATAGGCGTAGGCAGGTTCACTTATTTTATTTCACAGCTCAATAGTGGCTGATTCATTAGAATGTGAATCGTTGGAACCATACATTGCCATTATGAAATAGTGATCTGCTATTTTCTGCGTACATACGTGAGTCAAGATAAATTATTTTTTGCAACTACATGATCGATACATGTGCAGGTCAAGTGATCATTTCTGATTTCACTCTTGAAAGAAGGAATGCATCAAACTAATTTCTTTCTAATTTTACGTGATAAAGTCATTGTTAAGTTTGTTGAGTCAAGAATGCAAGTGTCCATGTATACTGAAGTCATTCTAATTAAGCACAAGTGGAACATGAGATTCTTTGTTGGAAAGAATGCTTTAACAATTAAGAATTCGTATCTGAAATTAAAATCATAACTTAATTTGAAAAATATGTAAAAGTTAATAAATGTAATATTCTAATTAATAAAAGTTTTAATATGTTAAGTAATAAATAATATTTTTAATAATAATAATAATTTTTTCATAGTATCTGTACATTTTTTGATCAATTTAGACCATATTTAATTTTCTTTTTCTGTAAAGTTATATGCCTGGCATGCTGTATCCGAGGGACTTTGGTGGATATGAAATGATTAAAAAAATTTGATTGTATGAGGCAATTCCTTTTTTTGGTTTAGAAACATCTGATCTGTTCATACTGTATCTCGAAATATGTTCATTTATTCCCTTCTGTAAAAGAGAGGGAGAAAAATTTAACTGAAAGGGATTGAACGTAATGATTTTTATGCCAAATGAAAGCTTGCAATGTGGAGAGTGCCATCTACTTTATATTCTAAAGAGTTTCAGACCCGAGCAATGCTGGGTAAATCTGCTAGTTAGATATAAAGCAAGCTCGAGTAGTAGAAAAAGGGGCAGAATTTGCCTACCCTAGTATGATACCTAAATTAACAGAATTGCTCCCACAGATACAGCAAACAATACCAACAATAGTAAAAGAACGATTTAGGATATATCAGTATAAAACAACAGGAACAGAAAAAGTAAAAAGAAAATATACAGAAAAAAAATCAAATATTGAATAATTTAAAAAATAACTATGAAATTAAAATATTAGCTGATAAAACAGAACAAATAGTAATAATAGATAAGACAGAATACATATAAAAATAACTCAATTACTAGAAGAGTTAAAATGCCAACCATTAACGAAGAATTCAATGCCCAAAACTCTTTAAACACTGGTAGAGTTAAATAATGACTCTTTCCTTCCCCAAGTAATAACTAAGGCATGTACACCACCAGTTTACACTGATATTCCACAACTGTTTGTAAAAAATTAAATTACACAAGGAAAATTATCCATTTAGACCACTTATTAGTAAACGTAAATGCCCTACTTACAATTGGAAAGGGCATTCAACTTTTTTAGTCCATACTTTCTTCCAACACAATATACTTCATGTTATGATGCAGTCCAAATTATACAACAAATATCAATTAAGAACACAATAACCATTCACTCCCTGGATGTTGTATTGCTGTATCCAAATACAGCAATTTTGGATGCAACAATGTGACTGAAGTTTGCCAGGTACCCAACAGTACTTTTAGTGTTCATGTGGCCCTAGACACCAACTCTAATTGATTTGTAATCAGGTGGCAATGGTCCAGACCAACAAGATAGAATAGGATAGAGTGAGCAACCATTGTGTTACAGCGCCACCAGTCGGAAGCCAAAGGAAACTCATTTTGTGCCCACCCTTTACATGACTGCCCACACCCAATGCCATCTGGTGGAAGCCAAAGGAAACACTTTTGATCCCAGAGTTTATAAGTGGTTGCTTGCCTACCATCAACGAATATAATTTGTAATGTAGGATACATTAAAATTATTACCAACTTTATTTGATTTTTATAAAACAACAATACTATATTCATTTTGCAGATAAATTCCAGTCTTGTAGAAATACTTTTCCAATTTTTTTTCCAGAACTGGTGTTTGATGTAAATAATAAAATTTTTTTTTGCCCCGATTACTGTTATTGAAATAATATTCATATCTTGCAGATGTCAGTGTCATGCAGTGCTTTAAACCTTTGTCTCTCGCGCTCTGTTCTGTAACATGAATGGGTCGTACTTGATATGACAGACCCATGATATATTTCTTAACTTTAAACACCTGTATATATTTTTTAAAATTTCATGAGGCTTTTTACTAATTTTAAACATATTTTTATTTGTTTTAAGATCTATTTTAAGCTAAAAATAAGTCTCTTTTTTTTTTTTCTTTCAATAACCAATATTTCAGTTTTATATTTGTGAACAGGTCTGGATCTGGAAAAAAAATGGGTTGGGGCAAAAGACTGGATTTTCAATGAAGTATAATATTTCATCCTCCGTTTAACAGTTCTTTAAAACATTTCTTGAAAACTCCATTGAATTTAAATAAGTTTCATAATTTTTTGGTTCTGTTACCCTTACTAGCATTCTAAAGTAGGGATGGAGGGAGACTAGATCTGGCACTGCTTGTGAATGACATTAAACTATTTTTGAATACCTGACAAGAGAAGAATCTACTATATATCTGAGAGGGTCTGCATGTCTTTTTTTCTCGTTTTTTCTGTTTGTTTTCAGGATTGACAAAATTTCTCACCCACCCAAAATTTCTCACCCTCCCTTAAAAAGTGATAGGAACTATTTCTAAAGGGTAATATGAGTTAGAACAGCCAAATATAGTATATAGCTTCCTCTAATGGTAACTTAGAAAGTGTAAGTGTCAGGACAAAAAATATTTCATTCCCCAAAAAATGCTTGCACTGAAAAACAAATGGTAGGAACTACATAAAGAATAAAACTGCTAAAAGATAAGAGCTTGAACCACCAAATTTAGTATACCACTTCCTGAAATCACAACTTAATGTAATGAAAAAGTTTGGCCCTCAAAAAATCGTGGACGTTCTTTTTTTTCCTTTAGAATAAATGGAGAATAATTTCTCTTAAATACTTTAAACTTAATTAAACCAAGAGCTATGGCAAAAAAAAAAAAAATTAATAGCTATGTTTATCGAGTTTGGTATACAACTTCTAGTCCTAGCAGGTTAAAGAGACATTCTCCCTTTTCCCCTAAAATGTTCCCTCCTATTCACACACGTAAATACAAGGAATTTCTCCTTAACTTTAAGGGGTCATCAAATTTGGTATAGAGCTTCCTCTTATCTGTACTGTAAGCAATGAGGATTCCATCCCCCAACCTTCCCCCACAAAAAGGCCTTTTGCATAAAAGAGAAAAAAGAATTTTTCCTAAACGGTTAGAGCTATGATCACCGAATTTGACACATACAGCTTGCTCTCATCATTTCATCATGGCTTTAAGACATCATCTGGGGGGCAAGGAGACCTTATCCCCCCTTTTGGAATGCTAATAATGTTAACAGAGGAAAAAAAATTGTTAAATTTATTTCATGCATTTTTTTCAAGTATTTTTTAAAAAACCTGCAAAATGGAAAGAATGTTATAATTCACTGGAAATCCAGTCTCTTGCTCCCCCCCCCCCTTTTTTTTTTTTACATTTTTCCTACTTGATTGGGGGCGGGGGTGGCTTAGTCGGTAGCACGCCAGGCTCTTAATCTGTAGTTCCCAGTTCGAGTCCCAGCTGGGTCAGCGTTGAGATTTACCTCCGCAAAATTCCCGCCCTGTCCACGGTCAGTAGGGGACACCGATGGGCTTGGAAAGGCCATCGGATGGGATGTTAAGCTGTGGCCCCGTGTGCGGGAGAGTCATACCCTGTGCACGTTAAAGAACACGCTAGATGGCCTTGACGGGAGGCTCCATCTGTCTCCCAACAGCTGTTTCAGTGGGTCCCCTCCCCCAACCTTCTCTGGTCTGGGCCTTTGGGGTCCATGTGACCTGGCCATTTAGCCCATGGTGTGCAAAAAAGTGCCGCTCAGAAGTAAAACATCCCAACCCAAACCTACTTGATTGTGATTTTTGAGGTACCCTCAATTCCCCCCCCCCCCCCCCCCCCCCCCTAGATCCAGGCCTGCACTCCACCACAAAAATTTCAAATTTCTGGTACAACTTAATCGTTTGAAATATTTGTGAAATGTTTGCCATTTCCCACAGTTAGAGGGTATATTAGGCTTTTGGGATATTCTACAAATGTAATATTTCATCAATACTTATCTAACGCGCTAAAAAAATTTTTATTCATCATTAAAACAAAAAGCGTTGACCTAAGTGTCGGTTAAACGAGTGTCAAAAAATGAGGTGATATCATCTTTTTTTTCTTAAAAAAAATCAGTTATTTTTAAAATGAGCAGAAATGGGAGATATAAAAACATATCAGATATCCCTAAACATACCCATGATTTAGTTTCGATGGGGGGGGGACCCCTGTATTATATATATTTTCTTTTGGGGGGGGGGGGGGTTAAATTCAGTTTTGGGGAAGTTCCGAGAATTTATTTTTGGGAGGAAGGGTGTGTGTTAAAGAATAAGATGTCCTGAGAACAAGTATATAGCAGTTTTCCCAAATGCTAAAATATTTCACCGAACAGGAAAGGTTAAATAATATTCTATACTGAATAAAATTTTATAGGTTTTTTTTTACCTATTTTTGGTGTCAGGCATAAAATATGAGCATAAAACAAAATTATACAAATACAACTGTTTTGGATTTTAAAGCAAGTTGATAAGGTTGGAGGTTTCGTATAATATGACAGGATATATATATATATTTTTTTTTTTTGGGGGGGGGGGGGGGAGGTGTAAGGACAGGTCTGTGATTACATTGATGGCAAATTGGGTCTGTGACATATATTCACTACAATTATGTGTTCTGTTATGTAAATAATATGCGAATCTGAGCGAAATGCTCAAGTTATACTTTTGAGGTTGATATCTAATAGCGCTCTGCAAAATCTAAAGAATGAATAAACAATTTTTTTTATTAGCATATTATATATAGTGACAGATTAGGAAAATAAGTTACTAAAACGTATGCTAGAAAACCTAAAGCAGTTCAATCAATTTAAATCATTTAAAAAATTTTATTCAAAATAAAACTAAAAGGGATTAAAATACTAATATCATTACTGGAATGATTGGATCGTGTGAAAATCGACTTAAAAAGTAGTTAAATGTGAAGAAAAAAGATTCCTGATCAAAATTTGATATTATTTTGAAATTGAACTGTCAGATATTGAATATTACTTGAAAATATCTCTGACATATTGAACTGACTGGCATGTATATGACCTCTGGCAAGCAGCTGTTTCAGGTTTTTTTTTTTTTCATTATTTTTATTTAAAACTTTTATTTCTAAAATTTTTATTTAAAAATAAAAATAGGAAAAAACGTATATTAAATATTTTTGAAAGGCATCTTTACTTCTAGGTAATTCTGAGAATAATTATTTAGTTGAGTATTGTTTTTAGTGAAAATTAAATTACCAATGCATGTAAAGCCAATGCTAAGCAATAGTGACTGCCTGCATTACTGCCCACCCTTTACAAGGCCGCTGGTCATTCAAACTGCCTCAACTTTCCAAACCGGTTGCATACTCTATCCTATTCTATCTCGTTGGTCCAGACTGAAGGGATCCCAATGGGATCACCCCTCTGTGGACTCGTGGCTGAAGTCCTCATGAGAGCAGAAAAAACAGCATTGCAAATGTAAAATATGTGCATAACTGTACCTGTGGTACATTGATGATACCCTAATATTTATGGATCATCCCTGAGGTAAATGGTGAATTACCATACCTAGATATACTAATCACCCTTAAACAATTAAAATGTACTACTGCAGTGTCTTGTAAACCTTCGTTCAGTCTTAATATAATAACCCTTCAATCCATCTTATTAATTCAAAGAAATCAGCAATAAACACCTATTTTATACGAGCCTATCGATACTCTTCTAATAAGGTAATATTAACCCTTACAGTGTTGGGTTTCTGAAACTGAGCTCACTGGGGTGGCCGGATTTATTTGAAAGTGTTTTCAGAAAATTAAACAACTTTAGAACCTCATTCTGAAGTAACTAATGAATGGAAATATGTCGTGTTATGTACCAAAAGAAAGAGCATTTAATATTGCTTAATAAAATGTTAAAAATTTGAAGAAAAAAAATGGTAGGTTAAATTTTTAAGCATTTTCTTAGAACATTCTAAAATTTTACTGTATTTTTTTCCATTTTATCTTTAGTAAAATTTCAAATATATATTTTTTTTTGTTTTTTCTATATTATTTTATTATTCTAATATAAGCAGCTCATAATATTTTGATTATTGCTTAAATCTTTCATTTATTTCAGTTTTTCTGCATTATTTAATCATTTATACATATAATGCATAATGCATTCTTAGACTTTTGATGATCAGCAAACACTAAGCCTAATAAAGCAGTGTCATAAATAATTTTGCTTTAAAAACTAGATAATTTAAATAAGAAATAAAAAATAGAAAAGTGATAAAGAACTATGAAAAAAGATTTAAAAAAAAGTTACAAAGCATTTAAAGTTTAATCGATGCACTGAATTTGAGAGTGAGACTTTATTATGAAGCTACATAACTGCTACAAAAAAGTTTAATTCTGAAATTCTGACAGAAATTTTGGTTAAAAATTGCAATTTCCTGACCTTAATTTGTTTATATGCTTTAAATGTAATTAAAAATATTGATAAAGGCCTACCATTTAAAAATCGCACTCTGAGTAATCCTAATGCTTGTTCTGATTGCTGCCATTATAGATCGCTAGTAGTTTCACTTTCAATCATTTCTAATTAATTATTGTGTATGATCACAGTATTCATTTGAGAAGCAATAAAAAATAATTTGGGATACATTAAAATAAAGTCTTTAAAGCATTGCAGCTCTAGTAGAACTATAAATAGCAGAAAAGAGGGGGAAATGCAACCGATCGATAATCTAAGCATGAACTGAATAGGTGCTACTTGATTCTGTTTATGGTGACTGAACATACTTATGACTCAGATTTATTTTTAAACTTTATCATAATTTTTTCAAGTGGAATCAACAGATAAAAAATTTATATCATAGATTTAAATGTTATTTCTATATTTGATTAAAAACGGTTGAAAAAAAAATCAGATTTCTGTTTGGAATTTTTTTTTCTCAACTTTGTACTATGGGAGCAAAGCTTTGGTGTCTGACCACAAGAATGGGAAAGATGAAAGCAATTCTTCAGGCTGCAACACGATAAGGATTAAAAAAGAAATTACAATTAATATATGCCCTCACAAATTTAGCAGGATACTCCGATACTTCAATAAATAAAATCCAATCAAAATTTTTCATAGAACAAAGTTTATTTTCAAAAAAATCAAAACTCGCCAAATAAACTGATGAATACAATATTCTGAGCAACTGAAAGCTCACATCAAAACATCTCAACTACTCCATTTCTACTACCAGCAACTCTCCTTGCTTCATTCCTACTAATTTGCTGTGTACTAACTCCATGACCTAACGTCACTTACTATACATGTGGCATAGAACTGACGTGTCAAGTAGTGTCTAAGGGAGAAGAGAGCAAATAGCTTCATAGAAGAGAGCAAATAGCATTCATATAGAAGAGAGCAAACAGCTTCCATAGGTGTAATGTAAATTTTTCAATTGCAGCGCCTTCTAAATGTGGCAAATTCGTACAGTGAAGCCACCTCGACAGGGAGAAGAGCAAGCTCCCAGCGTTATTTTTTCACTGCCGAGCAAGGTTTTCAATTGCGTACATCCCACGTGACTAATTTTATATACACTCTTGCTCTGAAAATTATTCATTTCCAAAATGTCTCGTTCATGAGGACCATTATAATTTTCTTTTCGTTTAGAGAGAAAATAACGAGTATTAAAAATTATTTTTCTTAATGAAATTTTATTTTGTAAAATAGGTAGTAGCTGTGTTCAATAAGAAAATATTAATATTTTGAACACTCCACAATATTTAGTGTATATGAAAAATTGAGATTTATGTGCCAATACACAATAGCAAGTTTTCTATAATTATATATTATATAATTTTACAAACTTTCAATAAAAATCATATGGAGTATGTTTACTTGTATAAATAGTCAACAGGTGGCAGTAAGTGCTTCTCTATCAACCATAAAAAAGAACTACATTATTAGAACAAAGTTCAGAAACTCATTGATATGCTCCAGTGAGCACAAAACTGGAACATATACTGACTTATACATTCACAAGATAATTAAATGTATTAATTTACATATTATTAATTTTAGAAATTTTACAAAATTACTCAAAATAAACTTACTACTGCATTCCTGAACAGGATAAAATACTCACTGAATAACTTTAGACTCAGCTACCACTGTAGGCAAATAGCCATGATTTTAGACAGGTTGAAACACTAATTAAATCACATTAAATATTTGAAGAGTAGCACAAACCATAGTTTAGCATGCTAAAATGATTGCACTGAGCATGTGCAGATTGCCCCTTACAGTTGTTTTTGCAGCTGCACACCAATTTGCTACATTCAGGTTCGGCAAAATTCTGTCGAGTGGCGCCACGTAACGCCTGTGTGAAGCTGACTTCTCCTTATACCTTCTTTGCGTGTGCATTGCATGCTGGGAAATACATTTGCATAATCTTACGATCGCCCACTCATGCTGGCTATGACGCAAGAGGGTGTGTGTCAGCGAGGGGCATTTAGCAGCTGTCAATCAAAAGTTGGAGTCGCGCATGTGCAACTCCTTTAATGGTCTGGATGAGGAAAAATGATGGTGCCAAGTGAAATTTAAAAGCCCCAAAATGATATATTTAACGTAAATAAACTAAAAACTGGTTAAGGAAAAATAAAAGTTAATGGGTAGACCATCACAAACCTCCATAAGTAAAAGTTAATGCCATGTTAAAAGAACTTTTAGTATAACTAAGAAATGCAGTGCAATCAGGATGTAGACTAGTGGTTGCTCAAGAGCATTTAACATTGAAACAGCAAAATCATGAATTATTAAATATTTTTAAACCCTTTGCTCTGTATTAAAATTAATTGAATGAGCTTGGAAAGGCTGTCATCTGTTATATGGGATGTTAAGCCATGGCCCCATATATAGGAGAGCCATACCTTGTGCATGTTAAAGAACACACTGATAGCCTTGATCAGTGGCTACCATCTGTCTCCCACAGCTGTCCAGTTTGTCCCTCTCCCAACCTTCTCTGAGCCTTTGGGGTGCCTGTGACATGTCCATTTAGCCCATTATATGCAAAAAATGCCACTCAGAGGTGAAACAACCCAATCCTTTTTAAAGTCATAACTAGTGATGAAAGCTGAGTTTATGGGTATAACCAAGAAATTTTCAGGAATCATTCCAATGGAAGAGTCCTCCATGACCATAACCAAAAAAAGGGAGGCAAGTGAAGAACATGCTGGTTTGTTTCTTTGATGTGGGGACAATCATGCACAAGGAGTTTGTTCCTACAGGCCAGACAGTGAATCAACATTATTACTACATCGAGGTCTTGAAACATTTGTGACAAAGTGTGAGCTTGAAATGTGCAGGAAAATTGCATCCATGGGATTGGATGGTGCATCATGACAACATGCCGGCCCACACTATTCTGTCTGTTCAGCAGACAGAAAATAACACTACTCCACTCACCAGACCTCACATTTGTGACTTCTTTTTGTTGCCCAAGATGAAGTTCAAACTTAAGGGTTGATGATTTGACAGTGCCAAAATGATTCAGACTGGAGAATCTCAAAAGTGGAGTTTCAGAAGTGTTTTCAGTGGGAAAAGCACTGGGCTCACTGTATTAGCTCCCAAAGGGACTACTTTAAAGGGAATAACAGTGACTAAAACCTAAGGTAAGCCTATAATTTTTATCAGTATAGTTGGATTGCACCTCATATGTTACATTCTAGTGGTATATTGAATCAAGTGAAGCACTTTAAATGTTTGTACCCCAGAAAGAGAAGCTTTAAGAGATATAGTTTTCTCATTGTATTTTTGATTATTATGCAAACAATACAGCAATTGTGTGTTCTGTACACTTTTTTGCATGTTACGCAGTTTCTATAGATCTGTGAACTAGTGCATGTAATCTGTTGGCTGGCTACAAAAGCAGCTTGGCCATTTGTTACATCATCAGTAAATGCAAATTTTGATATGACTGATGTGTCACTTCCCAGAAGGAGCAAGCAAAGCTAGGACAAAGTTGGTGGCCTAGATTGCAGGGGCAGAGCACCATGTATCAGACCTTGTCACAAATAGGCTACCACAGACACTGACCATATGCCAAGTGCCAATGTTGTCAGTGAAGAACGTGAAAGTGCATCTCCCATGGGTGCAGGAGCATCGACACTGCAGCGTTCAAGACTTGAAAAAGGTAGCCCAGTCAGATGAATCAAGGTTCCTTTTGCATCATTCTGATAGAAAGATCAGAATTTGGGGCAAGCAATATGAGACCATGGAGCCATTTTGTCTGGCGTGTACAGACCAGTGGTGACAGTTTGATGGTGTGGGAAATGTTTTCCTGCCATACATTAGGTCCCCCTGATACCCATTGAAGGATATCTGAATGCCACAGCATATTTGAACATTATTGCTGACCAAATTCATCCCTTCATGGCTACATTTATTCTCAATAGGATGAACATGTTTAGCATGATAATGCATCTGCTCACAAGGCATGTATCATTACCAAATGGTTCCAGGAATATGCTGATGAGTTTTCCTTGCTTCATTGGCCTGCATAGTCCCAAGATCTAAAACCTATCCAGCATCTTTAGGATGAGGTGGTAAGGGCTGTTTGCAGCAAGACTGTGCCACTGTGCAACATAATCTTTTCTGCATGGTACAGCATTCCTGCACAGCACATCCAGCATCTTATAAGTTCCATGACCTGATGAATTCTGGCTGTTCTGAAGGCTAAAGAAGACACAACACGCTACTAGGTAGGTATACCTAATAAACTGGCATCTCATTGTATATGGATTTTAAAGTAAACACAAGGTTTTTAATCTGTATCAGAAGTCTCTATGAGTGCAGTGCTATACTGAAAGCATCTGCTGTCCACTGTTTAAAGTGAAATGCCTTAAGCATGGAAATAATCTATATAGCCATGGACCTATAATCAACTTCTATCAGATGATATTACCAACAGTATATGTAAGTGTTCAGCCAAGAGCCATATGGATATACTGCCAAGTGAATGGTGGCAGGTAGTAAGAACTTAGAACACTAAGGAAATATCAGCAGGAAATCATATATGTGCTGATGATTACTTGCATTTCTTTTACTAGATATGGTAGGTGCAGTCTCTTCATAGAATTAGCTGTGGATTTTGTGCATTATTTTTATAACACTACATAAATCTTACAATTCTTCAAGTACTTATTGTAATCAGAGTGACACCTCTTACTAAGAGCTTTCATTTACACTTGTTAACATGTGATTTTATATATACAGTGGGATTATGAATAAAAATTTTATTTAACATTATTAGCCTCTGGCTAAACTTATTGAATTTTAATTCTTTAGAATTAATCCTAAATACTAGAGAATGACTTCTATACAGGGAACAATATGGTGAAGTAGCAGCAATAATAAGGCAAGTATGACAAAAAACAATCCACTTCTCAGATTCTAATACATGATCTGGGGTTTGCACCAGATGTTGTACTGCCTGGTAGATCAACTGATGCATAATCAGGAAAACCAATTTTCTAATTCGGAAGGCAGTTTTTTTTTTTTGCCAAATTTTTGGCTAATTATTGAGCATTGTGGTGGCTTGCATAACAGTTTTCTTTGTTTTATTAAATTTTGACATATTTTCTAATTAATTTGTTTTAAAATATTTTTTTTAGAATATGATTCTGGATTGAAAGAAAAAAATGAACAGAATATTACTCTGTCATCACAGACTTGGGAGAACTTTACTCTAGATTGCAAATCCCTTTTGGCATGTTTTTAGCGCAACGTTATGGTGAGCATTTTATATGTTAAACAAATATTTTAAGTAAGATAAAAATGCTTTTGAAATTATATTTTTACAAATAATGTGAATCAGTGTATACCTGAATAGCAAAACAAGGCATACAATAAGGTGTTAATTTGAGAAGAACAGTCCAGAACTGTGTTCTGATATTTTTTCCTACATGAGCAAAAGGGAAACCATCAGCATTTTTTTTTCTAAATATTTGTTTATAACTTGTCTGCAATTTATGATGCTTTTAAACTTATAATTAATTTTTGTTTTGAACTCTGTTATTTATGCATCTTTATGATGTATAATATTTTGAAGAAATTCTGCCTTCTCTCTTTTTAAGAAAAGGATAGATAATTTCTACAAATGAAAAGCATTTAAAGCATCATTTGGTATATGTGGGGTTCAAGGTTACTCTAAGTAGGCACTGGATGGAGGAACTAGGATTATTATTTTTCTGAGATAACTCTGATAGTCGACAAAACCAGTTCTGATACCAGTCAAGTTTCATCCATAGAAATATGCAGATTCGTGATTGAATGGAAGACATTACTCAGCATCTGATAAAAAATGGAAAAGGTTATCACCTTAATTTTGTGCCATTACAACCCTTGCTGAAATTCCAATAAATGGGATTTAAATGATACAGCATATAAATCTTGCAATTACTTGAATAAAATATTACAAGAACATATCCATTGCTTTTTATTTTAAATTAATACTTCATTCAGACTTGCTCAACAAGTTTTTTATCAGTGAATTAAGATATTTAAGTGCCGTAATTGATACATAAATTATAAATCTTAATTACTTTAGTATTATAGCAAAAATTTTGTGTTATTGAGATTGCAGAAAAATGACTTTTACTATGAATTAAAAAAAAAAATTAGCATAATAAAATTGAATGGGATTAATGTTCCTGAAGGATGGGACAATGTGTCATCCAGAAATTTGTCACAGAAGAGGATGCATCCCCTGTAAGATTCGAGAAATACTTCAATAAATTTTAACCTAAATTATTTTTTTCGTGAGTCATACTCAATAGATTAAATTTTTTTTGTTTTAAAGCTAAGAGCATTTTAAATCATTATTCAAGTATTCCAGTACATTTCTGTATGCATTTTGTACCATGCTGAAACCATTCTTTTTTTTTCTCTCTCCCACTCACCCATGCCAATAAGATTGGAAAAACCTTCCTGATGAACAACTGTCTGATATCTCTGTAGCAAGCAGAGATATCAGACAGTTGAGTGGTAATTTTGTTAAGATCAGTAGCAATATGCATGTTGGATCATGGACATTCCTTGCACTCAACTTTAGAGCCCTTACATAATTAAGCACTTCATTAACCCTTAAAGTGTTTGGTTATTAAAACTGATATTACTCTGATGGCCTTATTAAATTTCAAGTATATCCAGCAATTAAAATAGCTGAAAGTTCTCTGTCATTGAGCAATAAAATTTTGAAGTTTAACCTTCAAACTATTTGCATAATAACTCTTCCAGGATCCAGCCTGAAAAACTGATTTACAACCAGAGGTCCAGCAATTTTTTTACTCTGATCAGGCAAAAAAAATTAACTTTTGAACTTTTTTGCTAAATACCTAATGAAAGGAATTATGGCATGTTATGTGCCAAATTAATCAGCATTTAATTCTTATTTCCCAAAAATAAAATATATTGCTACCATTTAAATGTGCAACATCATCATCATCCTCAAGCAGCCATGGGCTACAGAGGTTTAACTAGACCATGCAATTTAGTTCTTCAAGCATATCTGTCCTAAGCTACATCTGCTGCATCTAGCCACTGCACACCAATTCTAACAAGGTCCTGTTTAACATTGTCTGCCCACCGCATCCTAGGTCTCCCCTTCTTTCTGAGGCCTTTAGGCACACTGTTCATAACCCCATTCGCCAATCTATAATTATTCATACGGGCAACATGGCCAAACCAACGGAGTCTCTCTCTGCACAATATGCTGCTTAAAGAAGGTTGCAATCTCCTTTGCCTAACCTCATCATTACTTACAAAGTTGAACCACCTAATGCCCAAGATACTGCATAAGCATCTAGAATCAAAAGCATCTAGTTTCCTGTTATATTGTTTACAAAGTGTCCAAGCTTCACTACCATAACTAACCCTAGAAAGAACCAAACTATTATATAGTCTAATTTTAGTCTTTAGGTGTATACACCTATTTCTCCACACTCTCCATAGATTCTTAAAAAGTCCCGGTCGTTTGTTAATCTCATGCCGCACATCACCAGTATCTGCTACATAGCTCCCAAGATAATTAAATTGTGACTCCTGCCAGGAAAAACTCGTCAGATTGTCCCGAAATATGCAAGATGGGTAGCCCATGGGAGAACATGTAAATATTCAAAACACAGCACATCATGTGTGACAGTAATGCACCCTGGTAGTGGTATAAGAGGAGATTATAAAGAGCCGGTGTAAAGCACTGGAATTGCGTTTGGTCGCAGTTCTTGTGCACTGAAGGATCAAGTATGCCCCATCAAAGAACACGGCATCCATACAGCCAGGTTTCCGACTTTGATTGATGGAGAATTCTGGTATTACGGGAAGGTGGATTATCATACCGAGACATCGGTGCTCGTGTTGGATGGAAAGCTGCCATAGTGATGAGAATATGTTGTCAGTGGGTAGAGGAGGAACGAACTCACTGACATGAGGGATCTCAATGGCCCTGTCACAGAAACGAACGAGAGGACAAAAATCTTGTGTGCATGGCTTTGAATGATCATACAGCCATATTAAACATCTTAGCTCAACAGTTAGGGTGTGTTGCAACCAGTGTCCGCGTGTGCCATTCAATGTAGCAACTGCAATGGTGCCAAGAATGATGCACATGGATGTGCGAATGGCATCACATCTTTTCAGACGAATTCTGCTTCAGTATGCAGCAGCATGATGGGCGAATCCATATTTGGCAGTACTGTGGTGACAGGCTCAGTGAGACATGCATGATGCAACACCATACAGGTCCGGCCTCTGGTATTATGGTATGGGGTGCCATTGGACTCCACTCACGCACGTGCCTCGTATGCATTACCGGTACTTTGAACAGCCAGCGTTACATCATTGAGGTGTTGGAGCCTGTGGTCATACCTTATCTTCAGAGGCTCTCTGGTGCCATTTACCAACAGGACAATGCCCCACCACATATGGCATGCATCGTCCAACAATTTCTGGATAGCAACTATGTGACATTTCTGCCTTGGCTTGCGTGTTCACCTGATCTGTCCCCAGTTGAACATGTCTGGTCCGTTATCTCATGATGACTAGCACATCAGACACCAGCAGCTGCTACAACAGATGAACTTTGGCTACATATCAAAACTGCATGGACTGACATTCCCCAAACACATCTGACATCTCATCCTCTTGATGCCCGGCATCAAGAGGATGACCGTGTAGCAGCGGTTATTGCCGTTCATCATGGCTACACTAGATACTGATTTCTTTGTATTCCACAAGTCTTAACTGAGTTGTATTTGTAATCATTTGATCCTTGTAACATAAGCTATGTATTCACTAAATATGGCTTTGATATCTTTCCTAGTGTTGCACTCTTAATGGCCAGAAGTGTATTTAACAAAAAAGACTACTACTTTATTTTAATATGACTTTTTCAGAGTCATGTAGTAAAAAAATGCATCTGTCAACACAAATAAAAATTTATTTAAAAAAACCAATAGAAATGATTACAGTGCACATGAATAGAAAGGCTATTTATTTCTGAATAACAAAAAAATTAATTTTCTTGATTCAAGTAAATATTTCTCCCACTTTTTCATCACATTTTCCAACATTAAGCTCTAACTAAGCATTAAGCTCTAAAACATTTTCTCAGTACCATACTTTGAGAAAAGTCCAGGCTTTTTTTAGCCAATTGTGCTGAGTCAGATAAACAAGTCAACTTTAGAATTTAAGAAAAAATAGCTGAACAACAGAACTAGGTCATGTTATATACCAAATTTAACAGAATTTAACTCGATCTTATGAAAATCAAAAATTTGAACAAATTTACAAGCATATTAATTTTAATAAGACGTTCACAGTAATATAGTGGAAAAATAGATCAGACTATAAGTATAAGGCTTAATGTTGGAAAATGTGATGAATTAAAACCATTAAATTATATATTAATTGAGGGGCAGGGGTGGCTCGTAATCTGTAATTCCAAGGTTCGAGTCCCAGCTGGTCAGCATTGAGATTTATCTCCCCAAATTTCCCCTCCCTGCCCACAGTCAATAGGGGACACCGATTGGCTTGGAAAGGCAGTCGTCCATCGGATGGGGCGTTAAGCCATGGCCCCCTGTGTATGTTAAAAAACACGCTTGGTGGGAGGCTACCATTTGTCTCCCAATAGCTGTTCTAGTGGGTCCCCTCCCCCAACCTTCTCTGAGCCTTTGGGGTCCATGTGACCTGGCCATTTAGCCCATGGTGTGCAAAAAAGTGCCGCTCAGAGGTAAAACAACCCAACCCAACAAATATATTAATTGAAAGTAAATTTCTTCCCAAATAATATAATATTTATTACTTGAAACACTGTTTATTGCATGATTCTTTGCAGTGTGGTATATTTAAAATATGGGCTAATATTATAAAAGTGACTTTGCTGGCATTAATGGGATTTTCTGCCCTGTTTATGAAATGGAAAAAACACTTTCTTGGCTGAGTGCAGAAAAGTTTGTGTACTCAGCCAAGTAAAAAAACAAATGTCTGTCATCAGACTGGCACAGCCAATATATTGAGAGTGTGGGGGAGGGGGGGGGGGGGGGTAAAATCTTTTAAAGCCATTGAATATAAACTTAAACTCATAATTTGATATTTTTAAAATAAAACTTTGCTGGGGTATAGTAAAATGTCCTCAGGTAGTATGGGCGGGGGGAGGGGGGGGTAATGCCAAAATTTACCTCTCACAGAAAGACACGTATCCATGCCAAAGTTCTTTTTGCCTCTGTATCCAAGACCTCAATCAGTTTCAGGAATTTCAGGAAACAATACAAAATCAAAGTTTTTTTGCTGAAAAACAAAAAAATAATAAGTGAAAAATTAATGTATAGCCTAATTCGGTGTTAAATAAACTATCCACAGCAACCAGTTGTAAGCCGGCCATCTGATGTAGCATAACTCTGAAAAATTTATAATTATCGATTGGCGGAAATATCGATAATTTACAAAATTAAGCAGATCTACAGAAATGAAAACTATGGTTTAATTAAAAAAAGGAAATAAAATACTAACTTTATGCAGGGAATTTACAATCCAATTTGTTGGAAGGAAGTATTTGACTTAAATCATCCCTGTAACCAATCATTCCATGTCAAGGAAGTCCTTTTTGCTTCCATACCCAATACCTCATTCATTTTAAGGAAATGATACAATACCAATTTGTTTCTGTTCCTTTTTATAATTTTCTTCAGATTTGGAGCTTTGCTGATAATGATATTGATTTTTTGGAGGCTTTGAGTAATTTGTGGACTAATTTGCACAGGACAAGAAAATAAGATATGGATGTGAAGATTGCCTTCTCTGAGTTGGTAATTAGGAGGAGAGCTGAATCTGTTCTAATGTCATTTCTATACCTATTGATTAGCTTTTCTATTGTGAGACATAGCATTGGTTGCTTAAAAATAAATCTAAAATATTCAGTCCATTCTGCATCACAATGCTCCCACTCAAATGAAATAAAAAAGTTATCAATAAGTATAGAAATGACAACAGAAGAAATTCGGCTCTCCTCCCAATCACTGATTCTGAGCAGGCATCCTTTGCTGGATCCATATCTTAGGTTCCTGTCCTGTACATATCAGCCCAGAGACAAATTTAGCCTCCTTCCAAAAATTGGGCATATACAAATTTCCCCTACATTTGCCAGATAGTTCTGTTATTTATTATATCAGAAAAACCATACATTCTCTACAGGAGAGAATTCACAGAGCATCAGACAGATGTCAGCCAAAACAAACTAATGGCTTCTGCTGTTGAGCTGGCAATACGAAATGCACTACCATAGACTGGGAGCATGCCACACTGCTACCATGTGCATCACTTACTATGGAACCATTGTCCACAAGGCTATTGCAATAATGACCTCATTCTCCCCCACCTGCAACTGAGACACTGAAATCACCCTTCATGACATGGGGAAAGAAGTTCTTAACAGCCCTAATGTCACCACATAGTGTCACTTCACTGAAGATGGAGTGCTGTCCTTACTCCAAAAAGTTTCTGAGTTTGCCCCTGAAAACTTTTTAATATGCAAGTAGTTTGAAGGATAAACTTCAAAATTTTATTGCTCATTGACAGAATTTTCAGCTAAGTATTTTTTGAGCAAGGAAGTCTTTTTAATTGTATCCAGCAAAAACTGGAAAAACATTCATTTTTAAGAAATAATTTTGTTGAAAAAATTAGTTCTGCGATGAATAGGACCCAAACCCATATCTCACAGTTACATGCCAGGTATTCTCGCTACTAATACTCTGTGTATTTATTATTCATTGATTATTTCATTAATAATGCTTCAGCCTATGTTACTTCCAATTTACACCCAATTCTGAGTAATACTGGAAGGTTTCCACTCCTAATCATAGATGGTGCCACAAGTCACAAGATCTGAAAGATTTAAAGTCAAAATTAGGTGATAGAATGAACTAGCCATTGATAGTTTACTGGTGAGAATACCTAGTATGTTAGTGAGAGATATGTTTTGAACCCCAATCATGACAAACTCATTTTTTCAGCAAAATAATTTTTCTTAATTCTATGTCAATGGGCAACAAAATACATCATTGTCTAACTCCACTAGCAATGCTAAACCAATCACTACATGCCTTACCAACTCTCACACATGACTCAGTGCTATTATAGAGAGCTTTCATTATGCTAACTAACTTGCCAGGTATTCCATATCATTTAACAATCAATGGCAAATTATGGCAATCAACAGAGTCAAAAGTCTTTTATGAAATCTATAAAGCCTGGTAAATACAGGTTTCTGAAACTCTAAGCATTTTTAAGAATCTGCCAATGTGAAAATAAGACTGCATTCAAAAAGTTTTTAACATGCATCTGCAAAAAAAAAAAAGCAAACATTACACTTAACAAAAATTAGAGTAGAGTGCATAGTTCGGTAATTAAAATTAAAGTTTTAAATTCTCTATGACACTGTTAAATGTTTTTAAGCACTTCAATACATGGACTATCCAGGGATGGGCAAGTTCTTCAATAAGAAGAGCCACATAAAATATTTTTCATACACTTTTGAATGTTCAAGAGCCACAGAAAATATTATTTTAAAATTGTATTTATAAATAATAAAAAATGCAACTATATAGTAGTCCTACTCACCAAAGCAGAATATGTTAATCTCTGCTCATTGAAGACTTTGAGTGAGTCTTCATTTTTGCAGTTAATAGTTTAAAATCTGGCTGGTAGGATGACAAAGCTGTTCTAAGAAACTCAGTGAGGTGGCTGTTAGTGAGGATAGCATGATGTTTTGACTTGACAAATTTCATTACAGAGAAGAAAGATTCATAGCAGTAAGTTGTCCCAAAAACAGTAGTCTGAAGCCAGTTTTCTGATGATTGGGATACTTTGCTTCTGGGATTTGTTTCCAAAAATCAGTTACTAGTTATGTTCCGCTACTGCCACAAGCGCCTAACTTGTGTGTACTGCATTAAGAGTGATGACACAGAGTCCAGTTGCATCATCCGTATATTTGTTTAAAACAAGTTTTGGTTATGTTTTCATTTTCTTTGTAACCTATTGAAAACGGCAATTTCAATGGTATACTTCTGAATTTTATACCTCTCAGGTCTACGGGAAGCCTACCGTTTCCTCTCCTGGATCTCAAAGGGTTAATATAAAAATTTTAGGAAAATTGGCAATGAAACCCAATATTGTCTCAGGAGCCACACAGAGTAACTTCGGGAGCCACAGTTTGCCCACCTTTGTACTCTCCTTAATAACCTTTGATACTTGATAGCATAGTCCATGTATTGAAGTGCTTAAAATCATTTAACAGTGTCATAGAGAATTAAAAACTTCAATTTAACATTGGACTTACCGCAATAAAACTTTTACCGTACTTCAAAGTACTCCCCTCTAGCATCTGTGAAAAGTTGAAACATCTATGCCAATTGTAGAACGCTTGGTTCTAGAATGTTGTTGGGAAATACTCTGCAACTCTGAAATAAATGCGTTTTGCAAGGTCTTGCACCCTTGAAAAGGCTTCCTGGAAAGTTCCATTTTAATTTTTGGAAACAACTGAAAGATTGCATGGTGCAAGATCAAGTGAATATGAAGGATGGGGTAGCTATTTGGTTTTTCCTGCTTCAGATAGACCATAACTTGTCAGTTTGTGGGAGTACTGCCATTGTCATGAAGAAGGGGAACCAATGACATGCCTATTGTCACTCCTTCATCTCCTTAACCATTTTGGACAAAACAATGTTGATATAGTATTAGCCATTTATAGTTCATTTTTTCAGGTATGGTGTCTACAGTTACCACTTCTTGGGAATTGAAAAAAATTGTTGGAGGATTTGGGGATGCTATTCATCTTCTGCATTCCAAACATAGTTGTCAATCTTTCTGGGAATTGCATAGTAATAAAACATCTCATCACCTGTGACATTGTCACAGGTGATGATGATCACATTCAAACATTGCAGTATCTTCTTCCATGAGTTGACTCTAGCTCTTTTTGATGATCTTTCAGTGTGTGGAGTACCCATTTGGCACAGATCTTTCACAACTCTAAATGTCAATTAATAGTTATTTCCACACTGCCAATCGATACATCGACATCTAAACTTATTACCTGAATGGTGATGTGTGGGTTTTTCATAACAAGTTCATGAACAACAGCATGGTTCTCTCGTTTATGGCTTCCTTCAGTCTTCCTCCATGATGCAGGTCTTCGAAGCTCTGCCATTCTCTGAATTTGCACATTCATCCCTTAACAGTGCCATATGAACAGGCATGATCCCTATATACTTGTGATAAATCAGTACGAATATTGCTTTCTTTATCCCCAAGCTGCATCCTTTGAAAATGTAAAATCTTTCCCCATCTTTAGAAAGGCTCCTAGTAAAAACTGGGAACAACACCTTTATCATAAAAAATATCCAAAATATCAATCAGTCATGTAACAAGACAAATGTTCTGTGCTCTAAGCATTTCAGTAGTACTTTAATCCACCCCTGGGGATTTGTGCAGTGATATAGAATTCAATATATACTTTTGTGGAAAAAATGAGTTTTAACAATAGCACAGATCTCAAACCCACATCTCCCCAAATTCATACCAAAGTGTTCTAACCACTAAACTAGCTACTGACTACATCATTCATTTTCGAAACACAACATAACTTTTTTCTAAGCAGTGTTGCTCATGATAAAATCTATAGGGTTTTTCAAAAGGAACTTTAGGATGTTTTGTAATAAAAAGGAAAACACATGGAATATATCTGATTTGTTTAGTGTAAATTAAAGTTTCATTGTTTACAATTAAACTTGAAAGATGTCATTTAAATGTTCACCATGGCTACGTTTACAGGCATCGATGTGAACATCATAATTTTGTAAGATATTCTCAATCATTGAGACATTAATCTCTCTTATGACGGCTCGGATGTTATCTTTTTTAAATCTGGTATGTTTTCTGGTTTGTTGACGTATACTTTACTTTTCAAATAGCCCCAAAGAAAAAAGTCCAATGGTGGTAAGTCGCAAGATCTTGGCGGCCAATTCACATCTCCATTTCATGAAATTACATGTCCAGGGAATTTCGTGCGTAATAACTCTTATGTTCGCTTGTGTTGTATGGCTTGTAGCACCATCTTGTTGAAAATAAACATTAGAAATGTCAATTCCATCAATTAGAAGCCACAAAAATTCTGTAATCATCACATTATATAACGCTCTGCATTCACCGTAACAGCATTGCCACGATCATTTTCAAAGAAAAATGGGCCAATGATTCCTCCAGACCACAAACCACACTAAACTGTACATTTTTGTGCATGAAGTGATTGTTCGTGAATAATTCGAGGATTTTCTTCCCCCCAAAGTCAACAATTTTGTTTATTGATACTTCCATTTAACATGAAATGTGCCTCATTGCTGAAGATTATTTTAAGTGAAAACTGAGGATCCGTTGCCCTTTGTTCTAACATCCAAGTAACAAAATTTCTGCATTGCAAATGGTCCTTTTCCTTCAGTTTCTGTGTTAACTGAATCTTGTAAGCATGCAAATGCAAATCTTTATGCAAAATTTGCCATAAACTGGTTTGAGCAATGCCTAATTCTTGAGAACGTCGTGGAATGACATTGATGGGTCATTTGCGATACTTTTACGCACAGCAGTAATGTTCACAGCAGAACTTGCAGTTTTTGGTCTCCCTGAAGGTGGTTTATTATGAATAGATCCAATTTCTTCAAAAACTTTCACTAAATTTCGAACTGCTTGTTCAGTAGGACGATTGAATTCTCCGAAAAAAAACACGAATTTTGCAATGTGTTTCTTTTACTGAACATCTATTTCCATAATAAGTTTTAATGATTTCAATGCGTTGTTCTTGTGAGAGCGATGCCATAGTTAGACTTGTATATGACTGAAGTTAGGGTATATGAAATTCCACCTGAAAAAAATATTTTTTTTTAAATTATCAGCATTCATAATCCTAAAGCCCCTTTTGGAAAACCCTGTATTTTGGAAGAAGTATCTTAGTTTTCCAATGTTACTTTGAATAAGATGCATAATCAATTCATAGTAAATATACAGATTACATGTTTATATAGAATTCACTGCATAATTATTCAGAAAAAAAATAAGATTTTGACGATAACACGGGATTCCAACCCACATTTGTCTAGGTTCATGCCAGTGTTCACTCTGGCATGAGTCTGGAGAGACATAGTTTTGAGTCCTTGGTTATCATGAAAACTTATTTTTTCCATTCTTGCAAGTTCCATTTAGTTTACAATTAGTTCTTATTTACATCTTATTCAAAACATCATTAAATAAAAACAAATAATAAATACCCCCTCAAGCAGCTGCTTGCCACAGAGGTCTGACAGGAGCCTGCCAGTTTATATGCCATAGTAGAAGGAGAAAGGCAGGACCTCATGCAGAAAATGCATGAGGATGGCAGGACCTCAGCAGAAAAACGACACAAACAGCCATGCCTTACCCAGGGCTTGAACCCAGGTCCCTTAGATCAGTAGCCAAGCACGCTAACCACTCAGCCACGGGACGGGTGGTTAAGCGCGCCAGGTGGTGGAAGTCATTGTCATGCTCACTGAACCACTGCTGAACAGCATTGGAAAAATTAAATGCCTCTGCCCATCATAGATGGTGCCATGAGCAGCATTGTTTAGGAAAATGTTACATTACATTGTGGAAATGAATAATAGAGCCAGTAGTTAGATTAGGGATTAGAACGTTATGGCGTGAATCTGGAGAAACATGGAAACCTGGCAAAACTCATATTTTCCACGTATGCATATATTGACTTCTACACACACTGGGCACTGAATTAGAAACCTTTATTCAATACCAAGTTGGACCTCCTTTAGCCCGAATTACAGCGGATTATATGCGGTTTGGCATAGATTCCACATGGTGTGGAGTGCCTTTACATCTCGAGCATACCAAGCGTTTACCAGACAGTCCTTTAACTGACTCAGATTTGACAGAAGAGGACTTTGCTCCCAGATCTGTTTTTCTAACATGTCCCATACATTTTCAATGGGGTTCAGATCTGGGCTTTGTGGTGGCCAGGGAAGGTGTTGGAAGTCACTGTCATGCTCACTGAACCACTGCTGAACACATTTTGCACAATGGACAGTAGCATTGTCCATGAAACGGCTGTTGCCTGCTGGATAAAAAGTCAACATTGCAGGATGGACTTGATTGGCAACAATGTTCAGATAATCCTTGGAGGACACCAGACTTTCCAGCAATATCAGGGGACCCATTCTGTACCAACAGAACATACCCCCACACCATGACACTGCCTCCAGAACCTAGAGTTGTGTTTACAAGGCAAGCTGGGTTAAAAACTGATTAAAAACCCGAGATATCTCCCTTTTGAGAAACCAGTCAGCTCTGTTGTTTTTAAAATCGTCACTCCAGCCAGATGGGCACCCACAATAAGCCCATTATCAAACACTGAAAAATCCTTTGTTTTTTCCTGTTCTGATCAAAACTACTGACGATTACTGATGAGCAGTAGTCTTAAATAGTTGCCTAGATCATGTGGTGCACGTGACCATGTATTTTGCACATATGCTGCACAAGTGACATTTACGTACATCTGCATAAAGGTTTCTAATTCAGTGAGTGGTGTGTGTATATCAACAGGATATTACTATAGATAGATATCCTATATTACTATAGATAGTGATATAGGAGTGATCCATCTGTTCTCATTGAAAACTGTAAGAATACATTGTTTAGAACATCTCAAATGCTCATTCACTTAGCCATGACAGAATCCTCACTGTCAATAATCTTACCATATTTATCCCTTAAACCAGTGGTTCTCAACCTTTTATGCTTCATGTACCCCCTGGAAAAGTGTATGTAACTGGCATACCCCTTGTATAGATAGATAAAACTATAGTTATAATATAACAATGGGAATAAAATAAAACATATATACATTAAATTTTGTATTAATAAATTACATATATTGATAAACACAAAAAATGACATTTTTTCACAGCAGTGTTGCCAACTTAGCGATTTTGTTACTAGATCTAGCAGTTTTTGAGCTCTCATGGCATACCCGAAAAATTTTACTGCATACCCCACATTGAGAACCCCTGCCTTAAACCATATGGTGTCACACTGATGAAATATGGTTTCACAAATCTTGAATACATGTATGGCCATAAATGGTAAACTCCAACATTAGTACCATAAAAAATGAATTTGTTTTTTCTAAATGTTAAATTTTGAGCTAACATATATTTATGCATATATATTTAAAACAGACATTTCAGAGCTCCGAAATAATGCTAATTTTTTTCAGTTTATTCCTGGACTTGTGTAGCAGAAAAAAAAAGTCTTTTCTCTTGCTCAAACTGCCATTAAGAGCAGTGCAGGAGAAAGCATCGCTGCAGGCTAAGTTTAAATTTATCCCACTCCCTCACTAACTTACAAAGAGCTCAAGCAAGTTAATTGACTTGTTTAGTAAAATATGCCCCTCTTCGTTTTCAATCAAAGTATAGGGAACAATTGTTTTATTGGAGGCTTTCAGTGATTTGCACGAAAATATAGTATCTATTTTTGCTTCATTTTAGTATATTTTGCATAAGTAAGACATTGGCTTTGGTTTGAAACTTCTAGTCTGTGTTTTGTGAATGTTGTGTAAATACTTAATTCTTTTTTTCCACTTTTTTTGCTTAAATCATGAAATTTAGAGTTTTTGAGATAAGTGTTCACCAAATACTGTAATGGATATTATACATCAAGTTGAACTGAAAAACCACAAGTTTTTTTGTTTTTTTTTTTCAGAATATTTCATCAACTTTGATAGTGATTTAGATGAAATTGTTTCTCAAATATCTACTGCAATCAGAAAGAATAATCATTTTAAACTTGACCAAAAATGAAGTCATTAGATATAAAAAATAAATAAATACCCCCTCAAGCAGCTGCTTGCCACAGAGGTCTGACAGGAGCCTGTCAGTTTATATGCCACAGTAGAAGATCTGAGAGGATGGCAGGACCTCAGCAGAAAAACGACACTTACATCCATGCCTTACCTGGGGCTCGAACCCAGGTCCCTTAGGTCAGTAGCCAAGCGCGCTAACTATTTTAGGTTATGTATATCTAATGGCCATGAGATGGCCATTAGATATACATAACCTAAAATATGGTAGCTGTTTTAGGAGACATCAGATTAGAGCATTTTAACAAAATTCAATTTTAAATTATAGCACTAATTTTAGTACAGTTTATAATTAAATTTAAGTAATTTAATACCTAGCATTCAGAATTTGTAATTTTTAAAATCAAGTTTTTGCCATTGTTATAAAGTTAAACTTTTCTGTAGCAGTCTGTATCTAATGCAAATTGATCTGGAAGTGTCCAATCTCAATTTCATGGTTAAAACAAACTATAGTTGCTTTGAAATATTCTATTTAATTTTTCACAACACTCTATCCCTTTTAGTTATATATTTTTCAATTTTTATTTATATTATATTGTTTCTCAAGCAAAATAAATTTTTAACCCTATTACCTTAATCTTACAGTCTCTTGATCAGGAAAAAATTGACATTGTATATTTTACATATAAATGACCAAAATATTTTAAACAAATTAGATAACTGAAAGATTTAAGTAATGATTAGAATTATTATGAATATTATTAAAGTAATAAAATACTTAAAAAAATACAGCAAAGCAAATTTTAAATTTGATTATAATAAATATAAGAAAAGACTCTCAAGCAGCTGCTTGCTACAGTGGTTAGAGAGGAGTATGTCAGTTTAATATGCCATAGAGAAAATTTATGAGAAAGGTTAGATCTCAGCAGGAAGACAACACAAATATCCATCGTTATTTGAGGCTATTGAAATTAAAATGCAAAAAATACTGTAGAACTGTGTAGTTTCTAAAAAGTAAAGTAATTTAATTCTTTATGACACTGTTAAATGTTTTTAAGCACTTCGACACATGGACTATGCTATCAAGTATCAATAATTATTTAAGAAAGATTTACGTATGATGCCGTAGAGGATGGGAAGTAACAGGAGTTTCTTGGAATGCTTTCGATGAGAAATTTAAAATTCGACATTCTTGCCAGCAAGTGACGTCTCAGTGGAGATTAAAATGATGACGGCTGCCAATGGTCTACCCGCATTGACGCATGAAATAATCATTTATACTTTTAATAGCATAGAGTGCTTAAAGTTTTAAATCCACGACGCGTGTTTCACATGTTCCTATCGGCACTTCGTCAGGTTGTAATGGGCCAAATAAAATGAAATTAATTTTAAAGTTTGGACCCTTTGTCTGATCCAATAATTTTTATGCTCCGGATAGCTGTGTCTGTCAAGAGCGTGACAAAAAAGTTTTTCTATCGTGCCTATGTACGTATGTGTCTGGACATTTCTAATCTTTACATACAATAAATATCTTAATTATCAGCAATAACTGTGCTGAAGCTTCAGTACCTTTTTAATAATACACAAAAAAGTTAAACTTCTTGCTCAACAAAAATTTTCGGCTTAAGCTGCCGTTAAATCTATAAATAGTACATACAACTAATGAGCTCAAAAATTACTATCTTTGACAATCACTTTAAATAACATACACAATTTATATACAAATATACAGTTCCTATTCTTGGACCACTATCTTTTACTACTGGCACGTCCCTGTTCATTGTGTCACTTCTTTTCTTTGCCTCTGTAACGCTCCAAAGAAGTGAATTACTTTTAAAGTTTGGACCCTATGTCTGATCCAATTATTTTAATGCTCCGGATAGTTGAGTTGGGCGCCAGGCTATAATTAACAAATTGCCAAAAAAATAAGGTTAAATTAGGGTTCAAAATACCAGTGAGCGTTAATGAGTAAGAATTCAAAAATATTAAATGATTGTCAGAATGTAAAGATAAATTCTGATCAAACAATTAACGTTGCTAAAGAGAAAAAATTAGTAAAGATTCAAAAGTATAGAATAACAAACTAATTTATTTCCAAAAAACACTCACCAAAACTTCAATGAAGAAGATACATCATTTCTCAACTTTAGCTACACACACTGCATTAACTGTGCTCCTCCGTGCTTACTACCACACTCTCTTCTGTCTACTGTGACACCATGTCACCAGATTATAACAAGAGGTACAAAGCCCGCACGTGTCATGTTGCATGCCGGGAAAGACATTTACTTAAATTGACAAGCGACACAAGCTATGATGCAAGAGGGGGCGTGTCCTTGTGCACGCACTTGAGCGGGTGACAGTCGGAAGTTCGGAGTTGCGCATGCGCAACTAACTTTTGGAAACGAGCGCTGTAATGCCAAAAAAGGAAATAAAAATCCCCAAAATGATAAATATAACGTAAATTAAGCAAAACTGGTTAAGGTAAAGTAAAAGTGAACGAGGGGCATCACAATAAGAGAATTATTAGAAGTACAAAATGTAAATTCAATTCCAACTTTAGTCAAATTAGCTCGGCAATACACTACAAGAAGAGAATCTACAAAAACTGCATTAAATCAACAACGGATGCAATCCTCCCCATAGCAGCGATATCAGGTCCAGACTTGCAAAATGACTCCCACACAACTGGAAGTTACCTGATCCCAACAATTTGTCTTGAACGTGCCTACAACAATGCAGAATGAACAAAACAGATATTATGTTCCACGTCAAGCTTCCAACAATGAAATTAGACCAAAAACTTTTGCTACAAATAATAGAGAAACTTTCAGATGTAATTTTTGTGGCCAATATTGCTACAGTTTCGGAAAACTTAAATACGGCAATTCGGGAAACTTAAATTAGGATCTTTGAAGCGAGAGGCCAAATAACCTCAAGAAAAGCCCTCTCTCATGAGCTGTCTTGCCACTGTTGGTACACTTAATGTAATAGATTTAACTTTCATTAAGCCGTGTCATGAAAAACCTCAATTAATAGATTGCAACGATACAGAAGCCGATCTTTCATGTCCAAATGTGAGAGTTTTAGATGAAATTAACCACAATTGTGAATTTAAATTGCAGCCATGGCCCAGTACACTTTCAAATTTATTTTGTAGTCCAAAGCAAAATGAAAACTTTTCTATCATTTTGAATAATTTAGATTTAAAGAAGGAAGTTGATAATGAGAAATGTGTTGAAATAGTTTTTGAAGGAGAATTTATAAAGGACAATAGTGCTGAAATTGTTGATGAGAAAAATAATGAATTAGTGGTTGTAAAGGTAAACAATGTAAATGAAAACTATTAGATGAAAATAAGATTAGCACATCACGAATTGTTTCAAATGTAAAAAAATCATAAAGAATCTAACCAGGTAAGAAATTTTCAACTGTTGAAGCTAATGTCCGACCCCGCCTTCTCGTGGTGCGGACCGTTAGTAACTTTCAAAAGAGATACTCTCTTGTGGAAGTGAACGGAAGGGGAAGGCTGCCAGATTAGTGTGGCCTACTGATCTGGACAACTATGGCTACTTTTCTTTTTTTTTTCTACCCTGCTGAGGAGTGGTCAACCACACAGGGTCCTGGTGCTGACCATATAAACCTACTGGACAGATATATGGTTCTGAGCTTGATTATGGATCCTGATTTTGCTGCACTGGTGGGCTTCTGTGGAGGGAAAATCTTCCGCTGTGTTTTCTGTTTGTTTGTGGGTTGACAGCCCCAAATGAATAGATTCACAGGATATGTTTATCAGCTGGTGGATAATCCTGAGCAGAAGTCATCGCAGGCACCTGAACTCTTTGCTTCTATTGGCATCGTCAAATTCTACATTGGAGGAAGTCTTCCAGTGTAGATGGCTTCAGCCTTTAGAAGTGGGGGAACGGGTCTTTGCCCCATGTCTGCGATTAGGGGGTTGTTTGATATTGTCGGCATTCCCTCTCTCAATAAACATAGTTTCTTTAAACATCCCACTAACCATTTTCTCTCCATAGGTAGTTGGAATGTGAGGACTCTGCACAGAGCTTTTCTCTTGATGTCCTCACACAAGAATTCCACCGTTATAATTTAGATATTCTCGGCTTGCAAGAGACCAGATGGACAGATAAAGGTCAGATTCCTAAAAATAACCTTAAATTTCTCTTTTCAGGGAAGGACGACAATAAGCATCACCAAGGCGTGGGTCTGCTTCTCAGCAGACACGCTAGCGATGCTCTTCTAGGATATGAGTGCATTAATGAAAGGTTTCTTACAGCAAAATTTCAGACAAGCGTTAAAGACTTGAATGTTATCTGCTGTTATGCCCCCACTGAGGATGCCGATGAGGATGAGAAGGATAGGTTTTATGAACAACTTCAGGATATTTTGAATTCTGTCAAGAAAGGAGATATTACCCTTGTTCTTGATGACTTCAATGCCAAAGTTGGTACTGACTCTGACCTTTGGGGAGGAGTAATAGGCCCTTTTGGTATTGGTAACTGCAATGGCAATGGGCAATGTCTCCTACAGGTAAGTAAACTCAATGGATTCAGAATAACTAACACTTATTACAAACACCGCGACATACATAAGTACACATGGGTTTCACCTGATGGGCTGCATAAGAATATGATTGATTACATATTAATTAACAGCAAATGGGCTAGTTCTGTTAGGAATACCAGGGCATATAGGGGAGCTGAAATTGGATCTGACCATTACCTTGTTAAAAGTGTGTTGCAACTTAAAAAGTATTGTTCTAGGGTTAAAAAATTTACTTTTAATACTGAAGCTCTGAAAGATCCAGTTATAGCCAAAGCTTACCGTGATAGGTTACTTAGTCATTATGACAGTCATGGTTTGCTTACTACTGAAGTTGAGGAAGAATGGGATCATTTCAAACAGGCTTTTATGGACACTAACAGTACTCTTTTAGGAAAAAAGGAGCAGAAGAGACAGAATTATCTGAGTGATAAGGCACTTGAGCTTATTTTGGAAAGAAAGAACTGCAGGAATGTCCTTAATCAATACCCTACTAGTATTAATAGAAAGCATTACAGAGACCTTAATAACCTTGTAAAGGATCAGTTAGCTGCTGATAAGAATCTTTGGCTTGATGGTTTGGCTGACAAAGCAGAGGAAGCAGTTAGACAGCACAACAGCAGAGAGCTGTACCAGATAGTTAATGTTTTGTGTGGTAGAAAACGGACAGGCATACAAGGATTGAAGGATAAACAAGGTAAGGTTATAGAAGGGGAGAATTCTGTCATGGCTAGGTGGGCTGAGCATTTCAGTGATGTTCTAAACAATGTAGTTAGTTCTACTCCCATTGTTTGCAATGATGATAGATGCATTGGTGGCTTTAATGTTGGCCCTATAACACAATCTGAAGTTATTTTGGCTGTTTCTAAACTTAAACTTCATAAATCCCCAGGGGTAGATGAAATTACTATGGAAATGCTTAGAGCTGGGAATGTTTCAGTTACCACTTGGATGACTGAAATTCTGAATATCTTTTATGATAAAGGCATGGTTCCTAAGGATTTTACCAGAGCTATTGTTATCCCTATTTTCAAAAAAGGTGATCGCAGTTCTTGTGATAACTATAAGGGTATCAGCCTACTCTCTGTTCCAGGTAAAGTTCTTTCCATGATTGTGCTTAATAGAATTAAGAATCTGGTTGACAGTCAATTGCGTGATGAGCAATGTGGATTCAGAAGTGGTAGGGGATGTGTAGATCAGATATTTTCACTTAGGCAAATTCTTGAGAAATATTTAGAGTTTCAGAAACCTTTGGTTGCTAGCTTTGTTGATTTCAAAAAGGCTTTCGACTCTGTTGATCGTCATAATTTGTGGTTGATTGTGAGATCATATGGTATACCAGACAAGTTAGTTAACGTTATGAAAGCTCTCTATAATAACACCGAGTCGTGTGTGAGAGTTGGTAAGGCTTGTAGCAATTGGTTTAGCATTACTTCTGGTGTTCGACAAGGGTGCATTTTGTCTCCTTTTCTCTTTAGCTTGGTTGTTGATTATGTTATGCGAAATTCACTTCAAAGGAAAGATTTTGGCCTTAAATGGACTGGAGATACGAAAATTTCTGATTTAGATTATGCTGATGATTTAGCCCTTTTGGCAAATGATGTTGATGAGATGAACTCTTTCATTCGAGCTGTTGATGAGACTGGTAGTAGAGTAGGTTTGGTTATAAACAGAGAGAAAACTAAAGTGATGAAAATTGGTCAGGCAGGCTGTGATTCAGTTAATCTGAATGGTTGCAGTCTTGAGCAGGTGTCACAGTTTAATTATCTTGGGAGCTATGTAACAGATAATGGTGATGTGCGGCATGAGATTAACAGACGAATAGGGATTGCTGCCGGGACTTTTAAGAAACTATGGAGAGTGTGGAGAAATAGGCGTATACACCTAAAGACTAAAATTAGACCGTATAATAGTTTGGTTCTTTCTAGGGTTAGTTATGGTAGTGAAACTTGGACGCTGTGTAAACAAGATAACAGGAAACTAGATGCTTTTGATTCCAGATGCTTACGCAGTATCTTGGGCATTAGGTGGTTCAACTTTGTAACTAATGATGAGATTAGGCAAAGGAGTTTGCAACCTCCTTTAAGCAGCATATTGTGCAGAGAGAGACTCCGTTGGTTTGGCCATGTTGCCCGTTTGAATAATTATAGATTGGCGAATAGGGTTATGAACAGTATGCCTAAAGGCCTCAGAAAGAAGGGGAGACCTAGGATGTGGTGGGCAGACAATGTCAAACAGGACCTTGTTAGAATTGGTGTGCAGTGGCCAGATGCAGTAGATGTAGCTCAGGATAGACTTGCTTGGAGAACTAAATTGCACGGTCTGGTTGGACCTCCGTAGCCCATGGCTGCTTGAGGATGACGATGATGATGAAGCATCATTTAGAAGCAGGCAGCAATAAACCTGGCAAGAAAATGCCAGGCTCTTCACAGACAAGCAAGTAGTGACGAGATGACAACCTGAAGAACGACAACTGTCAATGAAGTAGTCAGCATAGATGACATCACCAATGAGAGAATGATGTCACCGGGAAATGACTGGATGATGATTTATTGCAATGGAGTGCCAACAATGAAAATTTAAGTATGTTACTATCCTTCCTTTGTGGCACTAATGATTTATGATGTTTTATTTCTTTTCTCTCGAATAGACGAAGATGGAGAAGATTGAAGCAATATTTATTGTGATTTATGCTTAGAGATTTTAAAATGTTTAATTTCATGTTAAAACTTTAAAGTTTCTATATTTATTTATTTTTTTGAAGTGAATTTATTGAAAGTTTGTAGTTTGAGTATATAATGTGAAGTGATTAGAATTTTTTTAGGTATTCTTGTTCATGTGAAGTTCTAGTTGAACCATAAGGAGTTGTATCATATTAAATTGATTTCAAATACAATTATGCATTTTTGTAGATTTTATCATTTCAGCTGACTAAAAGCTAAATTGAGTGTTGTAAGTTTAGAAGTTTAGAAAGTATATAATTGTTTATGGATGTGAATGATGAGAATGAAAGAAAATTTAGTGTACAGTAATGAAATAGTTTCATTTTGAGATATATTTATGTATTTAAAGTACATTATTGTAAAATTTGGATGGAATTGTATTGGATGGAATGTTATCATCGTATACGATAAATTATTACAGTTTTCTTTACTCTTAGATGTGAACTATGTATATGTGTTTAAATCTTTTCAGTGTCGTCAGTGATATTGATGCATCAATGATGCGAAATTTTAGGGATGACATTGGCAGCATTTGTTTGCATATATATGAACTGACCGTGATGTCTTGAAGTTTTGTATTTTCTTTGAGCTGTTCCCAAACGACAAAGTCTGGTGACCGAGACCGACACCAGTATAACTCCTTTGGGAGTGGGACGTAAAGCTTGATGAAGGAAGGTAACTATTGCATTTTTTTTTATTTCAGCTAGCTCGCAATTTTTTGTGTTTAGGTGAAGTTTTAGCAGATGATTACAATCCCGCTTGTTTGTAAATTAAAATTTATTAGCTTCGCATATTTACTTGTAGTTAGGAGGATTTAACTGTGTTCTAATACCCGTTTTTTTATGTATGGTAGGCACGGAAGATTAGATTTTACATATTTGAATTGTTGTTAGGGGAATAAGCGAAAGTTATGTACCCCGCTTGATAAGTCTGTAATTATATTCTGTGAAATAGTAGAATTTGATGTAATTGAAGTTTTTCTTTAACCTTTTTAGAAGTTAAGCATGACAGGAGTAATATTAACCAACTTTTTGTACAGGTTACTGTATGCAACTTTTGAAATTTTTATGAGAATATATTAGGTAGACCACTTAACATTAGCATGCAGTTAACTGCCACAACCATTGGTATCTATTTATACTAGGTAGCTATACACTCTTGTTAGGTGGAATGGAAGGGGGTACCTTTGGTTGTGATAGAAGATTGTGTTGAAGTAAGAGTAGATTGTCTTATCAAAATTTGCATAAGCATACTTTTACTTTATGTTCCACGATGTGTAAAATTGATGTGAGAAGTGTCGTATTCTAAATTTGCTCATCAAAATCTGAGGTCAAAGTTTGACTCCTTTTCGAGGAAGAGTTGTGATGGTCCACCCATTCACTTTTACTTTTCCTTTATCAGTTTTACTTTATTTACATTATATTTATCATTTTGGGGATTATTTCATTTGGACTAGATCACAATTCTTTCTTCGGAAACATAGAAGGAGTTGCGAATGCGCAACTCTAACCTTTTGATTGACAGTCATTAATGCCACGTTTCGGATACACCACCCCGTTGCGTCATAGCTAGTGTGTGATCGTCATATTATTCAAATGTTTTTTCCGGCATGCAACAGACACATGCCGGATTGTATGCTGCATGTATCTACAATTGGTCACTAAAGTATTTGGCCACCTTACATTTCTCATAATATTGTATGCTAGAATATAATAACTTTAAAAAATAATATCGTGTTCATATAACTAGAGTATAATCATCATCATCATCCTCAAGCAGCCATGGGCTACAGAGGTCCAACCAGACCATGCAATTTAGTTCTCCAAGCAAGTCTATCCTGAGCTACCATTACTGCATCTGGCCACTTTAAAAAATAAAAAGCACTAAACTAGCCACTCAAAAGTATTTGGCCACCTGCCATATAAAGTAAAAATATAAAACAAAAACACGAAAAACAATATCGTTATATTTTGTTGCATGTCCTCTTGCACGTATGACTGCTTTAAGTCTAGAAGACATTGATTTGACCAGTTGTTTTGTTAAACTGGAACCAATTTTGTCCCACTCGGTTTGAAGATGCATTTTCAATCGATTTTTGATGGCAATTAGTGATCTCTTCAGCTCTCCCCATAAATGTTCTATGGGGAATCTGACGACAGAGGTGGGGTTTCAGGATGTTTTGGTACATTATATAACAACCACAGCTTTGTATTCAAAGCAGTATGTTTTTATAATCTTATCTTGTTGGAACACGAATCTGTCCATTAATGCTAATTTATCAGTACTCTTTTTGAAATTTCTATTTATAATATCTATATACATACTGATCCATAGTACTATCAATAAATTCATGTGTATCTACTCCAGCCACCTTTATACATCCCCACACCATTATAGAACCCCTCAGTATTTGACAGTAGTGCAGAGATTACGTTGATCAAACTCTAAATTGGGCTTCCGCCACACAATTTTCCTCTTGTTTATGTTGAATATCATGAACTTTGATTCATCACTAAAAATCACTGTGTTCCAGAAATCCTGATCCTTATTTGCACATTTGTTTTGCAAAATCCAGTCTTTTTTTTTTCTATCTGGGGCTTCTTTCTGGCAACTCGTCCATAATATCCACTATTTTGTAGTGTTCAACGAACTGTTTCAATGCTTAAATTCTTTCCAGAAAATGATTTAACTTTAGAAAATATTTCCCTTTCTGTTTCAGCAGAATTTGCTTTGGCACATTTAACAAGAGTTTTCTCTTCACGATGATTTAAAATTTTTGGTCTTCCAGTTCAGTGTCTGTTCATTAGGTCTCCTTGCTTGTATCTTTTTAATATGCTTTGCACAGTTGAGCATGGAATTCCAGTCAATTTCGAAATATATCTTTGAGACAAATTCTTTTCTCGAGTTAATAATAATTTCTCTTTCACCTAAACTAGGCTCTCGCATTTTCACCATTCTAAAACTCGAGGTAATGAATGTTTAGAATCTAGACTGGAGGTTCCTTTAAATACTAAAAGTTTCGTGTAAACATCACTTCAAGTTTGCGTATTGACATTAGCATGTGATTACTATGTAAATCCAGAATTTTGCATGCTGTATTACACGGTGGCCGAATACTTTTGTGTGGCTAGTTTAGTGCTTTTTGTTTTTTAAAGTCATTATGTTCTAGTATTTTGTAAATGTAAGGTGGCCGAATACTTCTGTGACCCACTGTAGGTGTCATGAAGTCACAGAGTTGAAATAAAAGTAGAGAGATTATGGAATTAGAGTAGAGGTGAGATGAGAGAGTTGTGTTGGAGTAGGAAAGGTGGTGAAGGAAGACGTTAGTAGTCAGTATTTTTTTAGTCTATTTAGAGATGGAGTTTTTCTGTTAGTTACTCAAAATTTTTGTATTCATCACAACAGAATTGGTTAGTCTTTGAATTTTTTGGAAATAAACTTTATTTTATGAATATTTTGACTTTGCTATTTTTTTTATCTTGAGCAATGATTAGTGATTTTGATTTAGATATAACTTTAATTAAACTTGACAATTTTTTTTTAATTCTTGCTGGATAAGTAATGCTATATACATAATGGACCCTATTTCAATTTATTAGGCAAGTTAATATTGCTTGGCACCTGATAAGCTATCCGGAGTTTGAATCTATTTTGGATCAGACTAAAGGCCCAACTTGAGAATGTTAATAATCTTTGGAGCTTTACACAACCACAAATTATCATGGTCAACAGAGTCAAAAGCCTTTTTGTAATCTACAAAGCTAGTAACCAAAGGTTCCTGAAACTCTAAACGTTACTTAAGAATCTGTCTAAGTGAAAAAAATCTTATCTATACATCCCCTACCACTTCTGAATCCACACTGCTCATCACTCAATTATCCATCAACCAGATTCTTAATTCTATTAAGCACAATCATTCAAAGAACTTTACCTGGAACAGAAAGTCAGCTGATACCCTTATTGTAGTTACAAGAACTGTGAGCACCTTTTTTAAAAATAGAGAATTTCTTAAAATCTGCCAAAGTGAAAAAATCTTATATATACATCCCCTACCACTTCTGAATCCACACTGCTCATCACTCAATTATCCATCAACCAGATTCTTAATTCTATTAAGCACAGTCACTCAAAGAACTTTACCTGGAACAGAAAGTTGGCTGATACCCTTATAGTTACAAGAACTGTGAGCACCTTTTTTAAAAATAGAGATAATAATAGCTCTGGTAAAATTCTTAGGAACTATGCTTTTATCAAAAAAAAATACAAAATTTCAGTCTGCCATGTGATAACAGAAATGTGCCCAGCTCTAATCATTTCAGTAGTGATTTAATCTACCCCTGAGGATTTATGTGGTCTAAGTTTTAAAATTAGCCAAAATAACTTCAGATTGTGATATTAGTGCCAATAATCCATATAACATCATTGCAAAGAATTGGAGTAGAACTAACAACATTATTTAGAACATCACTAAAATGTTTAGACCATCTAGCCATGGCAGAATCCTCACCTTCGATAACCTTACCACGTTTATTCTTCAATCCCTATTATATACCTGTGGGAGCAGGATGGCTCAGTCAGTTTTGCATCAGGCTTGTAATGTACAATTCACAGGCTCGAGTCCCATGTGGACCAATATTGAGATTTATCTCTGCAAAACTCCTTGCCTTAACCTTGGTCAGTAGGTGCTACTGATGGGCTTGGAAAGGTTGCTATCCTTTGGATAGCAACCTTTCCTGTAGGTAACTGTAGTTCCATGTGTGGGAGAGCCATAACCTGTGTGTTAAAGAACACACTGGATGGCCTTACTTAACAAGAGACTACCATCTGTCTCCCTACAACTGTCCATTGGGTCCCATCCCCCAACTTTCTTTGAGCTCTCAGGGTCAGTGTGACCTGGCCATTTAGCCCAATGTGTGCAGGATGTAATGCTCCAAAAAATTATTAAACTTCTTTACTTTGGACCTTTTGTCTGACCCAAATTAAATTAAAACTCAGGATAGCATATCTGGTGCCAGGCAATATTAACTTGCAAAATAAAGTCAAATGAGGGTTTAAGTATATGGTGTTACTTATTGAGTAAGAAATCAAAAATGTTGTCAAAATATTAAAGTCGTAAATCTTAATCAAAATCAATTATCGTTGCTGGAGAGAAAAATAGAAAAGTCAAATATATATAACAAAGTTTATTTCCAAAATATTGAAGACTCACTATATATACTGATGAATACAAAAGTGTGAGCATCTAAAAGCTCCATCTCTAAATACAACTCCAAGAAAACTGACTACTCACGTCTGCTGACTATAACATCTCCCTCCTCCACCACCTTTCAACTAACATTTCTCATTCTGACTACTACTGTTTTTCTTCATCTACTGACTCTGTTTCCTAACTCCATACTTACTGTGACCTAATGTTACTTATTATAATATGCAGTGTACAACTGTCACGTGTGTTGCATACTGGATAAAACATTTGCATAATCTTACGATCGCGCTAACTATGAGGCAAGAAGAGCCATGTCCTAAATGCGTGCATTTAGCAGCTGTCAATCAAAAGTCAGAGTTGTGCATCCACAACTCCTTTTGCAGCTCAGAATGAGAAAAAATGGCCAACTAAAATATAAAAGCCCCAAAATAATATAACATAAAGTAAAACCGGTTAAGGAAAAGTAAAAATGAATGGGTGGACCATCACAACACCTCCCAAAAGGAGTCAAGTTTTGACCTAACAGATTTTGATGAGCAATTTTGAATGAAAGGACCATTCTTACATAATTTACATATCACTGAACATAAATAAAGTAATAAGTATGCAATGATGAGCTGAAAAAAATTGGTTTTGCCATGAGTGGGATTCGAACCCACGTCCCCAGGAAAATGCCTGTTATGCTAGACCACTACACCATCAATGGCTAACCTTTTCTCAGCTTAGTGATCTTATAAGCTTTCTGGATATTATTTATTTGATTCACACTAGTGACACCATCTATCCAGGAAGTGGACAACTCTGTTGCCTCTTTAGAGGTGGAGTTAATATTTGTCACACGCTCGGGGCATTAAATACATCAGTAGTAAATAATCACAGGATAAGTCCTGTAGACATGGAACTCATGAAATGATGAGCTGAAAAAAAATTGGTTTTGCCATGAGTGGGATTGGAACCCCACATCTCCAGGAAACATGCCTGTTATGCTAGACCACTACACCATCAATGGCTAACCTTTTCTCAGCTTAGTGACCTTATAAGCATTCTGGATTTTATTTTATTTGAATCGCACTAGTGGTGCCATCTATCCAGGAAGTGGACAACTCTGTTTCCTCTTTAGAGATGGAATTAATATTTGTCACTCACACTCGGGGCGTTAAATCAATAAATCGGTAGTAAATAATCACAGGATAAGTCCTGTGAAAAAATGCATGAAATTCTGCCCTTTCACAGAATATAATTACAGATACATCAAGCGGGTTACATAACTTCTGCTTATTCCCCTAACAACAAATCATATACACGAAATCTAATCTTCCCTGACTACCATATGTTAAAAAATGGGTATTGGTACTCAGTTAAATCCTCGTAAGTACAAGCAAACACGCGTAGCTAACAATTTCATTTTAAAAATAAGCAGAAGTGTAATCATCCACTAAAACTTCACCTAAACACAATAAATCGCAAACTAGCTGAAATAAAAATAGTATTATTTACCTCCCCTCATCGAGCTTTACGTCCCCCTCCCAAAGGAGTTTTGCTAGTGACTGTCAAACTAGTTTTTGCTGTTGGGGACAGCTCTAAAGGGTACAAAACTTCAAGACATCATGGTCAGCTCCTATATATATGCAAACAAATGCTGCCAATGTCATCTTGATAATTACGCATCAATATCACTGACAAATTTAAACACATATACATCATATCTAAGAGTTAAAAAAAGCTGTATCAGTAATTTATCATATACAATGCTAACATTTCATCCAATACAATTTCATTCACATTTTTACAATAAGAATCAATTTAACTAATAAACCAGCACTTTAGCATCGATTCAAATTTTAGATGAAAAATTGTCTTGAGCCGGGTGGGATACGAACCCACGACCTCCTGATAACATGTCAGGTGCTCTGGACCACTGGGCTACTGGCCGCCAATCAAGATCTCTAATTAGTGCTATGAACATTTCTTTTATGTCACATATATTCGCTATTCTGGGCAGTTTAGCCACAAGTGGCCTTCAATTTGCCAATAGATGGAAGCATATGATTACAAGTATGCAGATAATAAATAATGAAATAAACTCTACGTATTTTTCATATCAACTAATAAATCAGCACTTTAGCGTCGATTCAAATTTTAAAGGAAAAATTGTCTTGAGCCGGCAAACAAAAATATGTCTTCAGCTTGAATAATGAAATAAACTCGACGTATTCCAGTTTATTTCATTATTTATTATCTGCATACTTGTAATCATATGCTTCCATCTATTGGCAAATTGAAGGCCGCTTGTGGCTAAACTGCCCAGAATAGCGCATATATGTCACATAAAAAAAAGTTCATAGCACTAATTAGAGGAGATCTTGATCAGCGGCCAGTAGCTCAGTGGTCCAAAGCACCTGACATGTTATCAGGAGGTCGTGGGTTTGCATCCCACCCGGCTCAAGACAATTTTTCTTCTAAAATTTCAGTTGACGCTAAAGTGCTGATTTATTAGTTGATATGGAATATGTCGAGCTTATTTCATTATTTATTATCTGCATACTTGTAATCATATGCTTCCATCTATTGACAAATTGAAGGCCGTTTGTGGCTAAACTTCCCAGGATGGCACATGTATGTGACATAAAAGAAATGTTCATAGCACTAATTAGAGATCTTGATCGACAGCCGGTAGCTCAGTGGTCCAGAGCACCTGATATGTTATCAGGAGGTCGTGGGTTCGTATCCCACCCTGCTCAAGACAATTTTTCATCTAAAATTTGAATCGACGCTCAAGTGCTGATTTATTAGTTGATGTGGAATACATCGAGTTTATTTCGTTATTTAAGAATCAATTTAAATACAAAAGTGCACTTCAAATATATAAATACGCTTTCCAATACAATTTATATAATCACTGTATACTAAATTCTCTTTCATTCTCATCATTCACATCCATAAATATTTTATAATTCCTAAATTTCTAAACTTACAGCACTCAATTCAGCTTCCAATCATCTGAAACAAAAAAGCTACAAAAATTTATTACACTTGAAATCACATTAGTGCAATATAACTCCTTATGATTAACTAGAACTTCAGATGAACAAAAATACATTAAAAAAATTCTAATCACTTCCTATTATATACTCAAACTTTAAACTGAATGATGAATTCACTTAAAAAAAATATCCAAAAGGTTTTCAACATTAAAATTAAACTTTTCAAAATCTCTAAGTATAAATCACAATAAATATTGCTTCAATCTTCTCCATCTTCGTCTATTCCAGAGAAAAGAAATAAAACATCATAAATCATTAGTGCTACAGTGGAAGGATAATAACATACTTAAATTTTCATTGTTGGCACTCCATTGGAATAAATCATCATCCAGTCATTTCCCGGTGACATCATTCTCTCATTGGTGATGTCATCTATGCTGACTACTTCATTGACAGTTGTCGTTCTTCAGGTTGTCATCTCGTCACTACTTTGCTTGTCTGTGAAGAGCCTGGCATTTTTTTGCCAGGTTTATTGCTGCCTGCTTCTAAATGATGCTTCAACAGTTGAAAATTTCTTACCTGGTTAGATTCTTCATGATTTTTTTACATTCGAAACAATTCCTGATGTGCTAATCTTATTTTCATCTAATAGTTTTTCATTAACATTGTTTTCCTTTACAACCACTAATTCATTATTTTTCTCATCAACAATTTCAACACTATTGTCCTTTAAAAATTCTCCTTCAAAAACTATTTCAACACATTTCTCATTATCAACTTCCTCCTTTAAATCTAAATTATTCAAAATGATAGAAAAGTTTTCATTTTGCTTTGGATTACAAAATAAATTTGAAAGTGTACTGGGCCATGGCTGCAATTTAAATTCACAATTGTGGTTAATTTCATCTAAAACTCTCACATTTGGACATGAAAGATCGGCTTCTGTATCGTTGCAGTCTATTAATTGAGGTTTTTCATGACATGGCTTAATGAAAGTTAAATCTATTACATTAAGTGTACCAACAGTGGCAAGACATATCTCATGAGAGAGGGCTTTTCTTGAGATTATTTGGCCTCTCGCTTCAAAGATCCTAATTTAAGTTTCCCGAATTGCCGTATTTAAGTTTCCCAAAACTGTAGCAATATTGGCCACAAAAATTACATCTGAAAGTTTCTCTATTATTTGTAGCAAAAGTTTTTGGTCTAATTTCATTGTTGGAAGCTTGACGTGCAACATAATATCTGTTTTGTTCATTCTGCATCGTTGTAGGCACGTTTGAGGCAAATTGTTGGGAACCGGGTAACTTCCAGTTGTGTGGGAGTCATGTTGCAAGTCTGGACCTGATATCTCTGCTTTGGGGAGGATTGCATCTGTTGTTGATTTAATGCAGTTTAGTGGTTAGCGAGCTTGGCTACTGATCTACGGGACCTGGGTTCGAGCCCCGGGTAAGGCATGGATGTATGTATGTGTCGTTTTTCTGCTGAGGTCCTGCCATCCTCTCAGATCTTCTGCTGTGGCATGTAGACTGACGGGCTCCTGTCAGACCTCTGTGGCGGGCAGCTGCTTGAGGGGATGTTTTTTTTTGTAGATTCTCTTCTTGTAGTGTATTGCCGAACTAATTTGACTAAAGTTGAAATTGAATTTACATTTCGTACTTCTAAAAATTCTCGTATGGGCAAAATTAATTGAGACGTTATTCAGTTTATTATGCCAGTTGCGGCTGCATCAGCATTGTACAGCTGGTATAACTCTACTGTAACTCAGATGACTTTTTCGATATCATCTCCTCCTCTTTGTCTTCGTTAAAAAAGTTCTGTAGCTAGATGTGTAAAGTCATTGTAAGAAGGATAAATTTCCAAAATTTCGTTTTTTAAAGTCTTCCCAAATTTCATTCCATGATAACATTTTATGTTATTGCACCATTGTTTAGCACATCGAATTAAACAAGATACTGCGAAAACCACCTTTTCGTTGACAGGCACTTCATGTAAACAGAAATGCTCTTCCATGGACTTGACAAATGTCCACGATGACAGACGTTTTGAACCGTCGAACCTTATCTCAGGCAAAATCAAATCACACAAAATTTATTTCCCAAAAATTCAAGACTCACCATATATACTGATGAATACCAGAGTGTGAGCATTTAAAAGTTCCATCTCTAAATAGAACTCCAAAAAAAAAAAACTGACTACCAAAGTCTGTCTACTAATGTCTCCCTCTTTCACCAACTTCCAACTAACATTTCTCATTCTGACTACTAACGACTTCCTCCATCTACTGACTCTTAGCTTCCTAACTCCATATTGATTCTGTGACCTAATGTCACTTAGTGTAGCATGCAGCATACAACTGATGTGTGTTGCATGCTGGGTAAAACATTTGCCTAATCTTACAATCACACTCTTGTGCTAGCTATTATGCAAGGAGGGCCGTGTCTTTAATGTGCACATTAGTTGTTGTCAAACAAAAGTCGGAAAACTCTTTAGGGCTGAGAATGAGGAAAAATGATGGTCAACTAAAATATAAAAGTCGAAAATAATAAATATAATGTAAATAAAATAATACTGGTTAAGGAAAAGTAAAAGTGAATAAGTGGACCACCACAAGGAGAGTGCCGCTCAGAAGTAAAACAACCGAACCCAATCGTTGTATAACTGTTCATTTCTTCCCTCACAAAACTTTAACTGTATGCTGTCTAGCTATCTCCTCTGCGTTTTCAGCCAGGCTCTTAAGCCAAAGATTATTATTAACTGTTAACTGATTCTATTTACGCATTTATTAAACTCCTTGTAAGAGGAGATTAATAAATATGTAAAGCATGTAAAAGTTTAAAATGTGTTGCTAGAACTAGTAGGATGTTAATTAAGGTTATTCCTGCAGTTCTTTCTTTGAAAAATAAGGTCCATTGCCTTATCGCTCAAATAATATTGCCTCATTTGCTCCTTTTTATCCAAAAGAGTACAGTTAGTATCAAGAAAATCCTGTTTAAACAGTGCTGTTCTTCCTCAATTTCAGTAGTAAGCAAACCATGACTGTCATAATGACTAAGTAAACTATCATGATAAGTTTTAACTATAATTGGGTCTTTCAGAGCTTCAATGTTAAAGGTTACTTTTTTAAGCTTAGCACAACACTTCTTAAGTTTAACCCTTCCAGAATCACCTTCAAACACATAGATATTGACAGAATCTGCAATGATAATTCAAAGATTCAATGGATGTCTTTTGTGCAACAAATGAAACTTCAATTTTTAAAAAAATTGAAAGATCTTATTTAAAAAATTTTAATGCATATACTCTGAAAACGTATATTTTAGAAATGTTAAAAAATAATAATGTTTAAATGTATGATGAATATCTATCCAAAGTGACATAAAATATCCTTGGAGCACTTCTAGTTGCCATTCAGATAGCTCAAATCACAGTATTGTCACACTCACTCTTCCCATTGAAATGAAGCTTTCCCGCCACTAAATTTTGCTGGTATGGTTATGGTTTGACTTGTTGCCAACTATATTTTTCTTAAAAGTTTGAAAAGTTTCCAGAAATAAACCATTTTTTTTTGCAGAGCAATTTGAAAGTGTTTACCAATCAATGTATTTTTACTCTTGGTTTTTATTTTACTCTCTTTCCTTACTTCAAATTTATCTTAATATATTCCTATATTTTATCACTTACTGAATATATTAAAATGTAGAAAAATCAATATTTTTTGTAATCATAATCAAAGTTTTCGTGGCAGGCAGTTCAAAGTGGTTTTAGTTACAGAATCATTCCTGCTAGCTGCACAGGATAATCATCAAGTATTTTTATATTTTGAAAGTTTTTGATATTTTTATTTGTGATATGTAAATGGTCTGTAAATGGTAGCTAGGTAGTCACTGGAAGGAGAGCTATGCACCAATCCCCTGTGATGATGCATAGAACCGGCCATGCATAGCACCTAATGTCCGACCCTGCCTTCTCGTAGTGCAGACCATTAGTACCTTTCAAAAGAGATGCTCTCTTGTGGAAGTGAATGGAAGGGAAGGGCTACCAGATTAGTGTGGCCTACTGATCTGGACAACTATGGCTACTTTTCTTTTTTTCTTCTACCCTGCTGAGGAGTGGTCAACCACACAGGGTTCTGGTGCTGACCATATAAACCCACAGGACTGAATTAAGGCTCTGAGCTTGATTATGGATCCTGAATTTGCTGCACTGGTGGGCTTCTGTGGAGGGAAAATCTTCCGCTGTGTTTTCTGTTTGTTTGTGGGTTGACGCCCCAAGTGAATAGATTCACAGGATATGTTTATCAGCTGGTGGATAATCCTGAGCAGAAGTCATCGCAGGCACCTGAACTCTTTGCTTCTATTGGCATCGTCAAATTCTACATTGGAGGAAGTCTTCCAGTGTAGATGGCTTCAGCCTTTAGTGGTGGGGGAACGGGTCTTTGCCCCATGTCTGCGATTAGGGGGCTGTTTGATATTGTTGGCATTCCCTCTCTCAATAAACATAGTTTCTTTAAACATCCCACTAACCATTTTCTCTCCATAGGTAGTTGGAATATGAGGACTCTGCACAGAGCTTTTTCTCTTGATGACCTCACACAAGAATTCCACCATTATAATTTAGATATTCTCAGCTTGCAAGAGACCAGATGGACAGATAAAGGTCAGATTCTTAAAAATAATCTTAAATTTCTCTTTTCAGGGAATGGCGACAATAAGCATCACCAAGGCGTGGGTCTGCTTCTCAGCAGACTCGCTAGTGATGCTTTTCTAGGATATGAGTGCATTAATGAAAGGTTTCTTACAGCAAAATTTCAGACAAGCATTAAAAACTTTAATGTTATCTGCTGTAATGTCCCCACTGAGGATGCCGATGAGGATGAGAAGGATAGGTTTTATGAACAACTTCAGGATATTTTGAATTCTGTCAAGAAAGGAGATATTACCCTTGTTCTAGGTGACTTCAATGCCAAAGTTGGTACTGACTCGGACCTTTGGGGAGGTGTGATAGGGCCTTTTTGGTATTGGTAGCTGCAATGGCAATGGGCAACATCTCCCACAGGTAAGTAAACTCAATGGTTTCAGAATAACTAACACTTATTACACACACTGCGACATACATAAGTACATATGGGTTTCACCCGATGGGCTGCTTAAGAATATGATTGATTATATATTAATTAACAGCAAATGGGCTAGTTCTGTTAGGAATACCAGGTCATATAGGGGAGCTGAAATGGGATCTGACCATTACTTTGTTAAAAGTGTCTTGCAACTTAAACTGAAAAAGTGTTGTGCTAGGGTTAAAAAATTTACTTTTAATACTGAAGCTCTGAAAGATCCAGTTATAGCCAAAGCTTACCATGATAGGTTACTTAGTCATTATGACAGTCATGGTATGCTTACTACTGAAGTTGAGGAAGAATGGGATCATTTTAAACAGGCTTTTTTTTGACACTAAGAGTACTCTTTTAGGGAAAAAGGAGCAGAGGAGCCAGAATTATCTGAGTGATAAGGCACTTGAGCTTATTTTGGAAAGAAAGAACTGCAGGAATGTCCTTAATCAATACCCTACTAGTAGTAATAGAAAGCATTACAGAGAACTTAATAAACATGTAAAAGATCAGTTAGCTGCTGATAAGAATCTTTGGCTTGATGGTTTGGCTGACAAAGCCGAGGAAGCAGTTAGATAACACAACAGCAGAGAGCTGTACCAGATAGTTAATGTTTTGTGTGGTAGAAAATGGACAGGTATACAGGGATTGAAGGATAAACAAGGTAAGGTTATAGAAGGGGAGGATTCTGTCAAGGTTAGGTGGGCTGAGCATTTCAGTGATGTTCTAAACAATGTAGTTAGTTCTACTCCCATTGTTTGCAATGATGATAGATGCATTGGTGGCTTTAATGTTGGCCCTGTAACACAATCTGAAGTTATTTTGGCTGTTTCTAAACTTAAACTTCATAAATCCCCAGGGGTAGATGAAATTACTACCGAAATGCTTAGAGCTGGGAATGTTTCGGTTACCACTTGGATGACTGAAATTCTGAATATCTTTTATGATAAAGGCATGGTTCCTAAGGATTTTACAGAGCTACTGTTATCCCTATTTTCAAAAAAAGGTGATCGCAGTTCTTGTGATAACTATAAGGGTATCAGCCTACTGTCTGTTCCAGGTAAAGTTCTCTCCATGATTGTGCTTAATAGAATTAAGAATCTGGTTGACAGTCAATTGCCTGATGAGCAATGTGGATTCAGAAGTGGTAGGGGATGTGTGGATCAGATATTTTCACTTAGGCAGATTCTTGAGAAATGTTTAGGGTTTCAGGAACCTTTAATTGCTAGCTTTGTTGATTTCAAAAAGGCTTTCGACTCTGTTGATCGTCATAATTTGTGGTTAATTGTGAGATCATATGGTATACCAGACAAGTTAGTTAACATAATGAAAGCTCTCTATAATAACACTGAGTCGTGTTAGAGAGTTGGTAAGGCTTGTAGCAATTGGTTTAGCATTACTTCTGGTGTTTGACAAGAGTGCATTTTGTCGCCTTTTCTCATTAGCTTGGTTATTGATTATGTTAAATTCACTTCCAGGGAAAGATTTTGGCCTTAAAAGGACTGGAGATACGAAAATTTCTGATTTAGATTATGCTGATGATGTTGATGAGATGAACTCTTTCATTCGAGCTGTTGATGAGACTGGTAGTAGAGTAGGTTTGGTTATAAACAGAGAGAAAACTAAAGTGATGAAAATTGGTCAGGCAGGCTGTGATTCAGTTAATCTGAATGGTTGCAGTCTTGAGCAGGTGTCACAGTTTAATTATCTTGGGAGCTATATAACAGATAATGGTGATGTGCGGCATGAGATTAACAGACGAATAGGGATTGCTGCCGGGACTTTTAAGAACCTATGGAGAGTGTGGAGAAATAGGCGTATGCACCTAAAGACTAAAATTAGACTATAATAGTTTGGTTCTTTCTAGGGTTAGTTATGGTAGTGAAACTTGGACACTTTGTAAACAATATAACAGGAAACTAGATGCTTTTGATTTCAGATGCTTACGCAGTATCTTGATCATTAGGTGGTTCAACTTTGTAACTAATGATGAGGTTAGGCAAAGGAGTTTGCAACCTCCTTTAAGCAGCATATTGTGCAGAGAGAGACTCCGTTGGTTTGGCCATGTTGCCCATATGAATAATTATAGATTGGCGAATGGGGTTATGAACAGTGTGCCTAAAGGCCTCAGAAAGAAGGGGAGACCTAGGATGCGATGGGCAGACAATGTCAAACAGGACCTTGTTAGAATTGGTGTGCAGTGGCCAGATGCAGTAGATGTAGCTCAGGATAGACTTGCTTGGAGAACTAAATTGCACGGTCTGGTTGGAACTCCGTAGCCCATGGCTGCTTGAGGATGATGATGATGATGATAATACTGGACTAGTAGTAGAAGGGAAAGAAATTACTAAGCTAAGCCAATGAAGACAGCAATGGTGCAATGCAGAAGAGTATTGCATTGAAGCCCATTAACTGGGAAATGACATAGCCTAAACTGGAACCTATAGATTCCATAGTAACCCAAACTGCAAAATAACCAATTTTTTTTTGTATTGCCAGATGCATTTTTTTTTTACTACATGACTCTAATAACACAAAATTTCACAAGAACTGTGATCACCAAAAAAAAACTAGTCAGATTTTTTTTTTTGAAATATTTTAATTTCAGAAAATTCATAATTAAATGCTGATTAATATTGAATGTATCATGCCATAATTTCCTTTCATTAGTTATTTGGCAAAAAAAAGTTCTAAAGTTAATTTTTATTTTTGGCTGATCATAGTGAAAAAATAGCTGTGCCTCTTGATGTAAATCAGTTTTTAAGGCAGGACCGTGAAAGAGTTGTCATGCAACTTAACCGTTCCAGCCGGGACCCAGGAAGGGTTAAGTTGACAGACACTTTTAACATGGTAATGGTCAGATCCAATTTTCGTTCCCCTATATGACCTGGTATTCCAAACAGACCTATTTGCTGTTAATTAATATATAATTTATCATATTCTTATGCAGCCCATCTGATGAAACCCTTGTGTACTTATGTATTTGTGGTGTTTCTAACACATCTTCACGCAGCCGTGGGCTACAGAGGTCCTACCAGATTGTGCAATTTAGTTCTCCAAGCACATCTCTCCTGAGCTACATCTGCTGTATCTTGTCACTGCAGACCAATTCTAACAAGGTCCTGTTTTGACATTATCTGCTCACATCATCTTAGGTCTTCCTCTCTTTCTGAGGCCTTTAGGCACACTGTTCATAACCCTATTCGCTAATCTATAGTTATGCATATGGGCAAAATAGCCAAACCAATGGAGTCTATCTCTGCACAATATGCTGCTCAAAAGAGGTCGCCCACTCCTTTCCCTAACCTCATCATTACTTGCAAAGTTGAACCATCTAATGCCCAAAAGACTGCATAGGCATCTAGAAAAGCATAAAGTTTCCTGTTATTTTTTTTTACAAAGGCTACGATTTCACTACCATAATTAACTCTAAAAAGAACAAAATTATTATAGAGTCTAATTTTAGTCTTTTGATTTATATGTCTATTTCTCCACACTCTGCATTTATTCTTAAAAGTCCCAGGAGCAACCCCTTTTGCTGTTTATTTCATGCCACACATCACCACTATTCGTTACATAGCTCCCAAGCCCAGCTGGGTCAGCATTAAGATTTATCTCCGGAAAATTCTCTGTCCACAGTCAGTAAGGGACAGTGGGTTTGAAACTGCCGCTGTCCGTCTGTTGGGATGTTAAGCCGTGTCACCATGTGTGGGAAAGCCTACCCTGTGCACGTTAAAGAACTCACTGGATGGCCTTGATGGGAGGCTACCATCTGTCTCCCAACAGCTGTTCCAGTGGGTCCCCTCCCCCAACCTTATCTGAGCATTTTCAGGGTCCTTATGACCTGGCCATTTAGCCCATTGTGTGCAAAAAAGTGCTGCTCAGAGGTAAAATAACCAACCAACCAACCATAGCTCCCAAGATAATTAAAGTAAGACTCCTGCTCAAGACCGTAACCATTCAGATTAACTGAATCACAGCCTGCCTGACCAATTTTCATCACTTTAGTTTTCTCTCTGTTTATTACCAAACCTACTCTACTACCAGTCTCATCAACAGTGCTAATGAAAGGGCTCCTTTACACTTATGGCTTGCCGTGTCGCAAACGCACTGTGACATCACTCGCAGCTCCTCGCCGCTCAACAAGGAAAGGTTGTAGCCTTCACACTTAAATGCGCAGTCTGCAACAAAGAACTAAGCTCATTGGTTCTCGCTGCAAATAACCTGGAACCCGTGCTTTGTTGTCTCTGCGAGATCTACCGTTCTTTGTGACATTTCTTTCACTCTATAGTAAACATTATGTCCAGGAAAAAAGTTTACTCTTTTGTAAATGGTTAATATCACTTGCCTTTGCTAATCATAGGCGCAGTAATAAAAAAATATCGCACTAAATGGGTCATGAGATTTTTAATGATAGAAAAAGATTAAGTGATTTTCACAATTTAATCTGTAATATTCAAGAGTCTGATACTTTAAAAAAAAAAATTGTGTATGACACCTACCGAATTTAAAGAGATTTTGGCTATTGTTTTTTGTTGTTTATCTAAAGAGGTTTTAGCGATTTAGAACAAAGGACACAAAATTGCAGAAATCAATTTCTGCAGCTGAAAGATTGACACATACAATAAGGCAAGATGCACTTAGAATTGTTCTTAGCTCATTTTCCGAAAGAGCTAACGTTTTTACTTTACGGTCTGTTTGCAGATGGTCAACTGTTTTTGTTTGTAGAGGAAAATAAAAAATTCCTTTTGGGTTTGACAAGATTGATGAACTATTACTATGATTCACGCTTTTTCAAATCTACCTAAAGTTTTAATGGCGCTCTCTAATAAACAATGGAAATTTTTGAAAACTGCAAAATTTTAAATGAATATAGGCTGGAAATTTTGGTGGTCGAATATGAATGCCACGAGGTTTGCATTGATAACAATGAGTTGATAATGGTGGGGGGGGGGGATTTTTTTGCTTTAAAAGATAATTGGAAAAAATTGTTCGACAATTACTGATGAAATATGATTCACGTTTTAAATCCTCAAGTAGTTTTTTTTATGTTTAGACAATGTTAAATCTGCAAAATGCAAAACTTTAAATGAATATTGCAAGCGACCTCTTTATGTAGAAATTCGAAATTTCGGCTGTAGAGTGTCAAGAGATATTGCACTAACAAGTTTCAGATATTAAGCATAGGTAGCAACGACTGACAACTTCTTTTGAAGTAAACAATCCATCAGATTGGAAAAAATAATTGATGGGTAAAGATGAAATAAGAACACCATTCTATTTTCATAAAATTATTATATAGCACTTTCTCCTCCATATTATTTTTAATGGAATTTTAAATAGAATTACTGTAATATAATATAAATAAAATATTATCTTTTCAAAGTTTTCTAAAATTCAGTCCTAATGTGTTACATATTATTTGTTAAAATAAAAATTAATGTCTTGACAGAATGGGAATCATAAGCATATACATGTAATGCAGTACGGCAGTATTTGGACCATCTCAACTTTCCAATTCCTTAAATATTTATAAATCTATTTCAAGTTTCAGATATTAAGCATAGGTAATCAGAGAAACGTACTGCTTACATTAGAGTCATCAGTAATTTAATAATGCACAGTAATACATTAAAATCATCATACCGAAACATTACTCATATACAATATTATTTGAATGCATTGTCTTCCGTTTCATTCCTTTGGTAATCAGAGAAACGTACTTGCTTACATTAGAGTCATCAATAATTTAATAATGCCCGGTAATACATTAAAATCATCATACCAAAACATTACTCATATACAATATTATTGAATGCATTGTCTTCCGTTTCATTCCTTTGTATAAATAATCAATCTCCTTATCAAGTGGAACAGCGAAAGTTCAAAATTTCACTTTATGCTCGACAGCGTCATAAAAAGTGGGGAGAGAATCATCCAAAATCTATACATTTTAAATTTTAGGTGTATGTTTGCAATTTTTTTAGCTACTCCTAGAAAAAAAATCTTACTCCCAAAACTATGTGTGGTTACAAGAGAAAAACTCGCTTAATGTTGAAGATTTATATATGCAGATATCCCGTTAGTGAAATGTCTCCAAATTCTCACTATCAACTTTCACCTGGGTTGTTCTAACTACATCATTCGTCAATGACTATTTGATTGGCTCTTGCTTGCAGTCACTTGCATACCGCGTGGCGAGAGTAGAAATAGAACCGACTCCAGCTACGGTCATGCGGTGGCCAGCATAGAGGAAGTGATGCCTTACTGCCAACTACACAAGATGCACAGTCTTCAAAAACTCATCCTTGCAGAGCAGCGAGGCACGGCTAATGTGTAGGAGGCCAAAGAGTTCATCTCAGCAACATCATTTGCCAAAAGGGCTGAATTATCATCATAATCTAAATCAGAAAGTGCTGTATGAGCTCACAATCAACCACAAATTGATATATATATAATATGAGCTCACAATCAACCACAATGGTCAATAGAATCAAAAGCTTTTTTGTAATCTATATAGCTAGTAACCATAGGCTTCTGAAACTCTAAACATTTCTTAAGAATCTGCCAAAGTGAAAAAATTTGATCTACACATCACTACCATTTCTGATCTATACTGCTCATCATGCAATTGTCCATCAACCAGATTCTCAGTTCCATTATGCACAATCATGCAAAGAACTTTACCTGGAGCAGAAAGCAGGCTGATATCCTTATACACTATGTTGAAAAAAGTGTCCAGACACTTCCACGTTACGTGAATGGAAACCACTTTCAAAGCTCCCTATAACATTGAAAATAAACCTTTTACACAAAAACTGTTATTAGCGATAAATTGTAGATGTCCCTCAAATCTCTCTTAATATATTTGCCGCATTATTCGTTTAATATCACTGGGCAACAAATTTTCATAAAAATCGTGCTTCTGAGATAAAAGTAGCCATTTCTTAAAGATTTCAAGGTGCTGAACATGAATATGACAATGGAAATGCAAAGTTGATTTAAATTTTTGAGAAATCTGCAATGGTTTCTTATATAATAGAGTAATACGTACATATTATATGTATCGGTAAAACTCCGCTTCCACTTCCGACGTTGCTTTGCCTATCGCTTGTGCAGCTGCTCAGGATCATCTCTGGTGAGCATCCAACCATAGTCAGCCAACATTAAAATGGACCAGTTTCCTGGTGTCATTTCTCCATCATTGCAATGTCCTGGTGAAAACTTTTCGTCCTCATCACTAAACCTCATCACTAGCCGTGCCACAGTTGTTGGAGAAGAAATCCAAGTGGAAATGGAGAAAGTGTATCTTTAAGGACATATTGCAGCCAAGTTTGTGATACAGAGACAACATGTTTTTAACCAGTTTCTTGTAGTTGTTTGCTCTGACATTCCCAAGGAATTTAGTTGACACTAGACAAAATGTGTCCCAAGCCTTTCTCTCGTCACCCTGAAACAGGTTTTCGAACATCTGGTCTCTGAACAGCTCGCAGATCTGAGGACCTACAAAAATTCCCTCTAATTTTTGCTTTGCTGAGTCCAGGGAATTTGTCAGCCAAGTACTTGAAAGATGATGCAGTCCATTCCACGGCTTTTACAAAGTTTTTCATCACACAGAGTTTGATGTGTAGGGAGGTAGCAGGATTTTGTGCATTTCTGCCAGTGCTGGATGTTCCACATTCTTCTTTCCAACCTTCATAGAGTTCCTCAGAGGCCAGTTTCTCTTCATGTACAGACCACCAGTTTCTCTTCTGGACAGCTGAGCAAAGACTTTGCACGTACTGCAAAGTCTTTGAAAAGACACCCCATTCACATAAAGAAACAGCAGTACTTTGTATATCCCAGCTGCAGACCCATCAACAGAGCCACTACCTTGAAGTCACAACAGAGATGCCAGCCATACTTGTTGTGTTGAAAGCAGTTCTACAACTGTTTTAGGTTGTCATAGGTTTCTTTCATGTAGACATCATGTTGGACAGGAATGGATGGAAGTCGATTTCTGTTATGCAACAACACTGCCTTGAGATTCAATTTCGAGGAGTGTTTGAATAGTCGCCATTCTTGAGGGTCATGTTTTATTCCGAGGGCATTCATCAGACCATCTACATCGGAGCAGAACATAAGGTCATCTTCTTTTCTCAAGTAAGATACAAACTGCTCATGACAAGTTCAAAACAAAGTCATTTGGACATTTTCCTTGAGAAGATTCCATTGTTTAAGTCTTGATCCAAGTAACTTTGCTTTGGCCTTGGACAACTCCAGATTGTGAATGAGATCGTTCATTTCTTCTTCAGTGAGAATATATGGTGCAGACATATTGATCATCATTAGACACCAAAGGCAGTGGAGAACCCAGCATCGGTTCGCCTTTCTCATCATCTGAATCGATGGAAAATTCTTTTGGAGGTTTGGGAACAGTGGAAGGCCTTTGCCGTGCGAAACTGGTCGGAGAGCAGATTGTATATTCGGGTATGCTATTGTCCACTTCTTTTTTCCTTATGATGCCTCCAGAAACAGGTGGAAACATACAGAAGTGGCAGTCATTTGCATGATTGCTTGGCTCTCTCCAAACCATAGGAACAGCAAACTGCATCGCCACTTGTTTGCCTTTCAGCCACTTTGGAAGATTTATTGCACGTGTATTGCAGCATATGTGTAGGCCCAGGCCTTGTGCTGGTCCCCGATCTTGCATCCAAAATAAAACTCATACACCACTTTCACTATTTGAGCGATGTCCCTCTTCTGTCTTGCAAATGCCACTTCCCCGCAAATGTAACAAAATGTATCTGCACGATTAACACAGTTTTTTAAAGCTGGCCGATATGACCTTTTGGCCACTTTCTGATATGTTTTTCTTGTACATAAATGTCCGGCTGAAGGTACACCATGTAAATCTTGGAGTACTCTCTTAAATTCTTGGGAACAAATGGGCGATAACTGCCTGTTTGACTCAGTCATCTGCAGTAGTACAAAATATCATTAATTAATCTGAAATGTCTGGCTCTTCCAACAATACTTGAAGCTATACTAGGATCTAGAGGTAATTCATCAGTTTTCAAATAATGGTACACGTTTCCATATTCTAAATCTTTTTGTTGTTCCTTAATTAAGTGTTCCTTGTATTCGATGGGAACTATTGTGGTGAGTGAGGGAGCAAAAGGCTTATCTTCGAACTCTGGTGTAACTTCTGATGGCCACATGGGAGCATGGGATAATGCATCTGGTAGATGATGTGCACTTCCCTTTCGGTGCTCGACCTTGAAACTGAATTCTTGTAGGCATAATGCCCAGTGCATTAGACAACCTGTTAGATTGGTGGATGTCTGCAACCATTGTAAAGCAGCATAGTCTGTAAAAATAGTAATGTCGGACGTGTCTAATTGTACTTTAAAATTTTCTAGAGCCCATATTACGCTTAGACATTCTTTTTCAGTCACTGTATAGTTTCTTTGGTCTGTAAATGGTAGCTAGGTAGTCACTGGAAGGAGAGCTATGCACCAATCCCTTGTGATGATGCATAGAACTGGCCAGGCCTAGCACCTAATGTCCGACCCCGCCTTCTCGTGGTACGGACCGTTAGTAACTTTCAAAAGAGATACTCTCTTGTGGAAGTGAACGGAAGGGGAGGGCTGCCAGATTAGTGTGGCCTACTGATCTGGACAACTATGGCTACTTTTCTTTTTTTTCTACCCTGCTGAGGAGTGGTCAACCACACAGGGTCCTGGTGCTGACCATATAAACCTACTGGACTGGACAGATATATGGCTCTGAGCTTGATTATGGATCCTGATTTTGCTGCACTGGTGGGCTTCTGTGGAGGGAAAATCTTCCACTGTGTTTTCTGTTTGTTTGTGGGTTGACAGCCCCAAGTGAATAGATTCACAGGATATGTTTATCAGCTGGTGGATAATCCTGAGCAGAAGTCATCGCAGGCACCTGAACTCTTTGCTTCTATTGGCATCGTCAAATTCTACATTGGAGGAAGTCTTCCAGTGTAGATGGCTTCAGCCTTTAGTGGTGGGGGAACGGGTCTTTGCCCCATGTCTGCGATTAGGGGGCTGTTTGATATTGTTGGCATTCCCTCTCTCAATAAACATAGTTTCTTTAAACATCCCACTAACCATTTTCTCTCCATAGGTAGTTGGAATATGAGGACTCTGCACAGAGCTTTTTCTCTTGATGTCCTCACACAAGAATTCCACCATTATAATTTAGATATTCTCAGCTTGCAAGAGACCAGATGGACAGATAAAGGTCAGATTCTTAAAAATAATCTTAAATTTCTCTTTTCAGGGAGGGACGACAATAAGCATCACCAAAGCGTGGGTCTGCTTCTCATCAGACACGCTAGCGATGCTCTTCTAGGATATGAGTGCATTAATGAAAGGTTTCTTACAACAAAATTTCAGACCAGCGTTAAAGACTTGAATGTTATCTGCTGTTATGCCCCCACTGAGGATGCCGATGAGGATGAGAAGGATAGGTTTTATGAACAACTTCAGGATATTTTGAATTCTGTCAAGAAAGGAGATATTACCCTTGTTCTTGGTGACTTCAATGCCAAAGTTGGTACTGACTCTGACCTTTGGGGAGGAGTAATAGGCCCTTTTGGTATTGGTAGCTGCAATGGCAATGGGCAACGTCTCCTACAGGTAAGTAAACTCAATGGATTCAGAATAACTAACACTTATTACAAACACCGCGACATACATAAATACACATGGGTTTCACCTGATGGGCTGCATAAGAATATGATTGATTACATATTAATTAACAGCAAATGGGCTAGTTCTGTTAGGAATACCAGGGCATATAGGGGAGTTGAAATTGGATCTGACCATTACTTTGTTAAAAGTGTCTTGCAACTTAAACTTAAAAAGTGTTGTGCTAGGGTTAAAAATTTTACTTTTAATATTGAAGTTCTGAAAGATCCAGTTATAGCCAAAGCTTACCGTGATAGGTTACTTAGTCATTATGACAGTCATGGTTTGCTTACTACTGAAGTTGAGAAAGAATGGGATCATTTTAAACAGGCTTTTTTGGACACTAACAGTACTCTTTTAGGAAAAAATGGAGCAGAAGAGGCAAAATAATCTGAATGATAAGGCGCTTGAGCTTATTTCGGAAAGAAAGAACTGCAGGAATGACCTTAATCAATACCCTACTAGTACTAATAGAAAGCATTACAGAGACCTTAATAAACTTGTAAAGGATCAGTTAGCTGCTGATAAGAATCTTTGGCTTGATGGTTTGGCTGACAAAGCCAAGGAAGCAGTTAGACAGCACAACAGCAGAGAGCTGTACCAGATAGTTAATGTTTTGTGTGGTAGAAAACGGACAGGCATACAAGGATTGAAGGATAAACAAGGTAAGGTTATAGAAGGGGAGGATTCTGTCATGGCTAGGTGGGCTGAGAATTTCAGTGATGTTCTAAACAATGTAGTTAGTTCTACTCCCATTGTTTGCAATGATGATAGATGCATTGGTGGCTTTAATGTTGGCCCTATAACACAATCTGAAGTTATTTTAGCTGTTTCTAAACTTAAACTTCATAAATCTCCAGGGGTATATGAAATTACTACCGAAATGCTTAGAGCTGGGAATGTTTCGGTTACCACTTGGATGACTGAAATTCTGAATATCTTTTATGATAAAAGCATGGTTCCTAAGGATTTTACCATAGCTATTGTTATCCCTATTTTCAAAAAAGGTGATCGCAGTTCTTGTGATAACTATAGGGGTATCAGCCTACTCTCTGTTCCAGGTAAAGTTCTTTCCATGATTGTGCTTAATAGAATTAAGAATCTGGTTGACAGTCAATTGCGTGATGAGCAATGTGGATTCAGAAGTGGTAGGGGATGTGTGGATCAGATATTTTCACTTAGGCAGGTTCTTGAGAAATGTTTAGAGTTTCAGAAACCTTTGGTTGCTAGCTTTGTTGATTTCAAAAGGGCTTTCGACTCTGTTGATCATCATAATTTGTGGTTGATTGTGAGATCATATGGTGTACCAGACAAGTTAGTTAACGTTATGAAAGCTCTCTATAATAACACCGAGTTGTGTGTGAGAGTTGGTAAGGCTTGTAGCAATTGGTTTAGCATTACTTCTGGTGTTCGACAAGGGTGCATTTTATCTCCTTTTCTCTTTAGCTTGGTTATTGATTATGGTATGCGAAATTCACTTCAAGGGAAAGATTTTGGCCTTAAATGGGCTGGAGATACGAAAATTTCTGATTTAGATTATATTATGCTGATGATTTAGCCCTTTTGGCAAGTGATGTTGATGAGATGAACTCTTTCATTCGAGCTGTTGATGAGACTGGTAATAGAGTAGGTTTGGTTATAAACAGAGAGAAAACTAAAGTGATGAAAATTGGTCAGGCAGGCTGTGATTCAGTTAATCTGAATGGTTGCAGTCTTGAGCAGGTGTCACAGTTTAATTATCTTGGGAGCTAGGTAACAGATAATGGTGATGTGCGGCATGAGATTAACAGACAAATAGGGATTGCTGCTGGGACTTTTAAGAATCTATGGAGAGTGTGGAGAAATAGGCGTATACACCTAAAGACTAAAATTAGACTGTATAATAGTTTGGTTCTTTCTAGGGTTAGTTATGGTAGTGAAACTTGGACACTTTGTAAACAATATAACAGGAAACTAGATGCTTTTGATTCCAGATGCTTACGCAGTATCTTGATCATTAGGTGGTTCAACTTTGTAACTAATGATGAGGTTAGGCAAAGGAGTTTGCAACCTCCTTTAAGCAGCATATTGTGCAGAGAGAGACTCCGTTGGTTTGGCCATGTTGCCCATATGAATAATTATAGATTGGCGAATGGGGTTATGAACAGTGTGCCTAAAGGCCTCAGAAAGAAGGGGAGACCTTGGATGTGGTGGGCAGACAATGTCAAACAGGACCTTGTTAGAATTGGTGTGCAGTGGCCAGATGCAGTAGATGTAGCTCAGGATAGACTTGCTTGGAGAACTAAATTGCTCAGTCTGGTTGGACCTCCGTAGCCCATGGCTGCTTGAGGATGATGATGATAGTTTCTTTCAGTGTGACTCAAACTGTGACTGGCATACATGATAACGTGTTCACAATTGTCATTCTGTACTTGGCGCAGCACAGCACCGAGACTGACATCAGGAGCATCAGTGTAGATGTTAAAAGGTTTGCCTAACTCTGCGGCAAGGCCAACACGGGAGCATGACACAATGCATCTTTTAAGGTCTGAAATGCTGTGTCACAAACAGGTGTCCAGTGGAACCGTTTTCGCTTTCGGCGTAATTCACATAAAGGTTCGGCCAAATTAGCAAAATTAGGTACAAATTGTCGGTACCAACCACACATTCCTAGAAATCTACTAAGTTGTTTTGAATTGCGTGGTGTGGGAAATAGTTCTATGGCTTCGACCTTATTAGGTAATGTTCTTACTCCATCTGTATTAACATTGAAACCGAGGTATTGAACGTCTTCTCGGAGAAATGTGCATTTAGACAATTTTATGGTGAGTCCAGCTTCTCTTAACCTTGCAAATACCAAATTTAAATCACTTAGATGCTCTAAAAAATCAGTAGAAAAAAATAACTATGTCGTCTAAGTATACTTCACAAATTTTTCCTTTTAGATCACCCAGAACCACGGACATAAGACGTTGAAACATGGCGAGTGCTCCGGATAAGCCAAATGGTAAGCAACGAAATTGGAATAATCGATCTTTTGTGAGGAAAGCTGTTTTGAGCCGATCCGGTGGATATACAGACACCTGCCAATATCCTGAAGACAAATCTAGTGTGCTAATAAATTTCTTGCCAGCCAGTTGTGTTAGTAGATTCTGAATAATAGATAGTGGATATCTATCGGGGACTGTAACAGCATTTAGTTTTCGATAGCCCATGCAAAATCTCAAATCACCAGTTTTCTTTTTAACGAAGACGACCGGTGAAGCCCAAGGGCTAAAACTTGGTTCTATTATCCCATCCTTTAACATTTCTTTAATTTGCGTTGAAACTATTTCTTCTTTACTGGGAGGATAATTATATGGTTTGCTATAAACAGGTCTACTGTTGCCCATGTCGATATGATGCTCCAAAATCTGACATCTGCCAGGCTTGTTGTTAAAAAGTTCGTAATTAGCATTGAGCAGAGCTTCTAACTTGACTCTCTCGCTATTATCTAAATGAGCGCTGTCAGCATGTTTTCTAATATCTGATTTTATCTGATCGATATCGAGTTTTTCTTTCATTGTTGCTTTCAGTCAAGTGTTTTTGTATCACATCTATTCCTATCAAAGAGTCGTATAATAATTCACTTAATACTAAAAATTCAAGTCTTATCTCCATATTATTTAAAGTGATAGGTAACTCAACAGTTCCTTGCGGAAAACACTGCTTGGAAGCACAAGCTAAGTTCAAAGGTCCACGGACCATGGCTGCAATTTCAGTTTACAACTTTTCTGAATTTTATCCCATACTTTCTTATGTAGACATGTAATATCAGCTGCTGTGTCAATGAGAGTTATGAATTCAGTCTTATCGTGATAAAGCTTCACAAAAGGTAAATGTAGGACATTATGTATGCCCACAGTAGCAAGACTTAACTCGTGAGAGGGCTTTTCTTGAGGAACTTTGGCCTCTTGCTTCAAAGATCCTAATTCAAGTTTCCCAAATTTCCATTCCTTCGATAACAATATTGCTCCATGTGTCCTAGTCGGCCACAAAAATTACGTCTGAAAGTTTCTCTATTCTTAAAAAAAAGTTTTAGGTCTAGTGTCATTGTTCAAAGCTTGACGAGGAACAAATTTTCTACTTCGTTCGTTCTCTATAGTTCTTGGCGAGTTCAGTGCAAATTGTCGGGACTATGTAACTTCCGGTCATGCGGGAGTCATTTTACGAGACTCAACCTGATAGTGCTGCTTTGGTGGGGATTGCATCCATTGTTGGTTTAATGCAGTTGCTGCAGATTCTCTTGCAGTATATTGCCGAGCCAATTTGACTAAATCTGAAATTGAGTTCACATTTCGTACTTCTAGGAATTCTCTAATGGGCAAAAGCAATTGAGACAATATGCAATTTACAATATCAATTTTGGCAGCATCAGCATCGTACAGCTGGTATAACTCTACTGTACCCCAGATAAATTTTTCTATGTCATCTCTTTCCCTTTATCTTCGTGAAAACAACTCTGTAGCTAGTTCTGTAAAATCATTATAAGCAGGATATATGTCCATGATTTTGCTTTTAAATTCTTCCCAATATTCAACACTCTGACGACATCCTATGTTATTCCACCATTGCTTACCACATCCAATTAGACAAGATACTGCTAAAAGCACCTTTTTGTTGCCGGGCACTTCATGTAAACGGAAATGCTCTTCCATGGACTTGACAAATGTCCATGATGACGGACATTTCGAACCGTCAAACCTTATCTCAGGTAAAGGCCAATTAACATAAGGACTATAGTTAATAGATAGATTGACAACTCTTCATTGTGGCAGTTAATAATACTCTGTTCTATCAATTGCTTCTGACAGAACAGAAAATGGAACATTACGTTCAACGTTTCTACGTTGGTGAACTGACGTAGCATTGTCAGCAAATTTAGGGGTTGCTGTCGTTCCCCTTTTCTCCCAAGGATCATTAAGCAGATTCATTAGCACTTCTGCTTCCTTCATTACATCCTACCACCTACCCTTTACTCTTTCTAAGTCGGGAGTCATTATGGCAGAATCGACCATATTACTAGCAGACATGTTTAGCGGTCTGCCAAAATTTTGAATTTTGGAAATTTTGTAACTTTTGTAATCTTGAGCAGTGCTCAAAGGTACTGCTATACAACAATTCAATACTAAAGCTACAACTAAGCTTGCAAAAATATGAAGTTGCTTATCAAAAAATTTATCTATCGTGCCTGTGTGCATGTGTGTCCAGACATTTCTAATCTGTACATACAATAAATATCTTAACTATCAGCAATAACTGCATTGAAACTTCAGTACCTTTGACTAATATACAAAAAAGTTAAGCTTCTTGCTCAAGAAAAATTTTCGGCTTAAGCTGCCATTAAATCTATAAATAGTACATACAACTAATGAGCTCAAAAATTACTATCTTTGACAATCATGTTAAATACATACACAATTTATACATAAATATACAGTCCCTATTCTTGGACAACTATCTTTTACTGGCAAATTACTATTCTCAGTGCAACTTCATTTACTACTGGCAAGTCCCTGTTCGTTGCGCCACTTCTTTTCTTTGCCTCTGTAACGCTCCAAAGGTTTTAAATACTTTTAAAGTTTATTAAGTTTTGAACCCTTTGTCTGATCCAATAAATATTTAAGCTCCAGATAGCTGAGTCGGGCACCAGGCAATAATTAACAAATTGCCAAAAGGAAAGTTTAATTAGGGTTCGAAATACCAGTGAGCGTTAATGAGTAAAAAATCAAAAATATTAAATGATTGTCAAAATTTAATGTTAATTCTAATCAAAACAATTAACGTTGCTCAAGAGAAAAAATTTGTAAAGATTCAAAAAGTTTCTGTAACAAACAAATTTATTTCCAAAAACACTCACCGAAGCTTCAATGAAGAAAGTACTACATCATTTCTTCAAACTCTTCAACAAAACTATACTCTTTCTCAACTAACTGCTGCTCTAATTGTGCTTGTGCTACTGTGACTGTGACTAACATGTCACTAGGTTATAGCAAGAGGCTACAAAGCCAGCATGTGTCATGTTGCATGCCAGGAAAGACATTTGCATAAATCGACAATCTGTGCAAGCTATGATGCAAGAGGGGGCGTGTCCTTGTACGCGCGCTTCAGCGGGTGACAATCTAAAGTTTGGAGTTGCGCATGCGCAACTCCTATGCTCTTGGAAACGAGTGTTGTGATGCCAAAATGAAATAAAAATCCCTAAAATGATAAATATAACGTAAATTAAGCAAAACTGGTTAAGGTAAAGTAAAAGTGAATGAGGGGGCATCACAAGACCTCCCTCATGAAGCCTTCTACACACAGAAGAAGCTGATACAACCCTCCCAGTGGCTGCTGCAACAGAGGATCATAGCTGAGAGGGAGTAGCCATCCTGCTCCTTCATGCTGTTAATCGCAGATATCGGTCTTGTATAGTGGTTGTAACCAGCTCTTCTTTGGCTAAACCTCTGAGACATGGAATCTGTACTAAGAAATTGATTTCATAGTCTATGGACCACAGAAGGACTCGCATTCAGCCATCATGCCATGTCTGACTGACTTTGGCTTGCTTCGAGCTGGCCAATAGCTCTCCTCTGCAGTTCATTTGGCAAATGATGTCTCGAGGTCATTCCTACAAAATGGCTATTTCGAATTTCTTTACTCACATTTACAACACAAAAATAATGATCCACTTCAAAACACCCTTTTTTATGCTGCTATCCAATTTCTCAAATTGATGCAACCTAGAGTAATTTGCATATGATGTGTTCACTTGTCATTACTGGTTGCATGAACAAGTTTGGTGAGGATCGCAGAATTTTTTGGCGAAATATCACGATTTTCCTCATTTTTCCTTATGGAAACCAGTGTATAGTATTACTGAATCATTTTGCATCTAAAAGCTGCAACACAGGAGACATTGATTGTCTTAGCATAACAGTGATATCGTGAAAATAGATAAAATTTTATGCCAGTCATAAAAATTTATCTCAAACTTAAGGCTAAAATTAAGACTGAATAGGTATTATTATTTCAAATAATTTAATTATTTAAAATAAGTGTGTATTTTAGAACTTGGTCCAAATTAATATTTTGGTATTCATTAATTTTGTATAATATTTTTGTCAAACTTCTACAGCTCATTAAATACTGAACGAATATTGTTAAAAATCGAGATATCGATATATTTGAGAAAAAAATCGAGATATCGATATATTTGAGAACTTTATCTGGTATCATATTTTTTCAAAAAATGAAGCAAAGTTATTTTAGAAGTTAAGAGCTTTGACATTAACTTCCATGTACCTAACATAGGTTGTAAATTAATTTTTGTCCACCAGTGTATAATAATAAAGAGTTGGTGAAGTGTAGTATGTGTATTAATAGTCTTAGTTTGATATAATGAAGAGATAAGTTCGTGGTCAGTTCTAGAAGATTCCTGAATGTTTTAATCTTAAATGTCTTGCATATCACACAGAAAAATATTACATTCTGCAAAAGTAGAACATAATTTAAGCACTCAGTACTTTCACTGAGAGAAATATATACTTCATTATATTTTAACATAAATCTTGTACTGTGAAAGATTTATTGAATAAGGTTTGTTTTTTGAATTTATAAAAGTTGATGAAGTAGTGTTATTGCTGTTTTATGTTCTTTAATGAAATCCAAGCATATCATCATCCTCAAGCAGCCATGGGCTACAGAGGTCCATCTTGACGTCAAATTAATTCATGATTAATTGTATTAAGATGTTGATTAATGGATTATTAATCATATTAACATTTTTATTTTAATCATTATAGTTTAATGAGTCAATATTTGGAATTCCACCTGCCTCCCCCGATAGCTGTGAGCCTTGATCCTGGTCTAAGTTGGTTCCCATCACATGTCAATCTGAAATCTATTGCAAGGAAGCCAAATTTGATTCCTTCATCCCTGCTGTGCCTTTTCAACATTGCCTTGCGATTTTACTGCTAATTTCTTTGTTATTAATTTTTTTACTTACTCTACTAATTAATATTACATTAAGTGCTTATTAATAGCTCTAAGACCAAAAGCTAACTTAGAAGCTCTATAACTTTTAGAATAAACATTTTATGAGAAAATGTGACAGGATAAATTTCAGATCTGATAATCTGTATTTACTATTAATAAGTTGACAGTTTAGAAATTTCACATCTAATGTAGTACTGAAAAGAAAATATTTTGCAAGTGCTTAAAAATGTACTACAATAAAGCACATTAGTTTAAACAAGTACACTTCAAGAAATTTCTATCTGTACATGCCTTTGTTTTGCCTTCTCCCAGCTGATTTCAGCCTGTAGCTCTCATCATCAAACTTGATCATTGCGACGACAGAGAGTGCACAATCTATCCTATGTATGGTCATATGTGCTGTTTAGTTTTAGTTTAGTATTTTGTTCTTCCTATTGCTCATACCTTCTCTCCCTTTCATTTCCCCTGTTAGGGTGAAAGTGGCTGAAAATGTAAGTAGTATTTGGATTTGGCATAAATGCTGCATGCAGTTATTCATTTAAAAGAGTAATTTTTTTCCATTCCTTCAAGTAATAATCTGCAAGCTGAAGGGGCTGATATTATATCCCTGTTACATATAAAATTTCTACTGATGCAAGTAAGTTTTCCATTACTTTTAACTGGTATGTACTATGGGTGAACTTAGATTTTTAGCCACATTGAACTATGGGGAAGTTTTGTATGTATTGTACATGAGGGCATCAGTTGCAAATTATTTTTGTAGTTCCAATGGTGCTCCTCCAAGCAAATGTGAAAGTTTCAGATGGTTTTGCCTACATATGTCTTTATTTTGCAGTACTTTGTTAGTCATTTAATGAAATCATAGAAATTTTTCCTGACAGTTTTCTTTGATTGCAATCTTTCATCACTCTATTGGAAATAGTGTTCCTAACTGAAGTGTGTGTTGTTAAAATTCTACTGCAGGATAATGACAGTATATATAAGCATAGTCCACCAAAACTTCCAATTTTGCTGGAGAAGAATCAGTGGAAGTACTGAAATTATTTGTAACTTACTACTCTCACACAAACTGGTATCACTAGTTTGACATGGCTAAAATAGTAATTACCAGTTGAAAGTAATGGAAATATATACTCATTTGCATTAACAGAATTTTATAGGTAAATAGGTAATACCATTCATCCCCTTCAGCTTGAAGATTTTTAACTTAAAGGGATGGAAATACTCGTTTAAAGGAATCACTGCACATTGTATTTATGTGAAATCTAGGACCCGGTGACACTTTTGCTGCAGCTTGACTTGCATCCTGGTGCTGACACAGTAAAGAGGGGGGGATGAGTGATAGGGAGAATGAAAACCAAGCAGAAACTAAACTGCATGAGGAGGGGAACAGGACTACCCAGTTCATTTCTTGACTCACCCAGTTCACTTCTTGACCTGACAAACATCTCGTGTGTGTATCTACATATAGATCATGTCACATTCCATCCAATCCAAAGTGCACTGCATGAAACATGTATCAATACCTAGTCACAGGTGTCTAGTATAATCAACCAGCTCAGCACACTAATAGGAGTGCAAAGTTCAAAATTTCTCAGACACAGAATGGCTGATGCCACAGCAGCTACCGCCAATGCAGGAAAATGCCAACACAATAGAGACCTCGGTACCAAAAAGTGAAATCTGTAAAAGCACCAGCTCCTGGGAGGAACAGCACACACTGCAGAATTTTCTTTGCTATACAACTCACCAAATGCGTATAAATCCTGCCCTACCAAAAAATGCATCAACCATGTCAACACAGGTATGACTAAGCAACCTTGAACTTTGTTATGTTGATATATGACTATCAGTAGTGAGCCCGTTAGTTGTCAATGAGCTGATTTTCAGTAATACCATATGATTAGTACTGCATATGCAGTGTTTATAGAGTAAATGTTTGATTTAATTTGGCCTACTATGTTTTTAATTTTGATTTTTTCAGATTCTTCGTAACACCTTAGTAATGAACAAATTCTAATATTTTCTATTCTTTTTCTTTTTTTAGGAAGTAAAGATTCTTCCAGAATTGCTAATGGTTGGAGTACTCAGGACACACAGCAAATTGTCACATGGCATGCATTGTCAGGTGAAGTCTTAGTAACTGAAGGTGCTTGAGGGGAAATATTTTTTCATAGAAACTTCATATATATTATGGTTTGTTAGTCTTCATAAGTCTGATGTATCATTGCATATTATATATATGAAAATTACAAAACAGTTGATAAATAAATCTGTAGGAATTATCTAGTTATTGCTGAAAACATCAAGTATAAAACTGACATTTTTATCAATGCTTTTACATTTTGTTTCAACTTAGTTCAAGACTTTGGTACATATTTGATGAATACTGCATGTATGAGGAAGTTTTTCATTAGCAAACCTTTCATAAAAGTTTTTCAATGATACCAGGGTTGATAATTTCAATGATTCCCTGCAAAAATTTTACATTTGTTGAGGCTTTGTTGAGGAGTGTGTTGAGGCTCTAATGGAGAGGGATTAATTAACAGCTGCTTTTCTTACGAGCCATTATTCAGCCACCCAATACCATCACAAGTTGACTTTCCATGGCTTGTGGCAAAAAAAGACCATGATGCATGTACACCAGTCACTATGATAGCAACACAAGTTTAAATTAGAGGAATTTGAAGTATTTATATACAGCCTCTGGCAAATGAGAGATGCTTGTTTTAAAAGATAAGGAGGTTTTGTATTTTCTGAATTTTGTTATATTATTTAACAGTAGTAATTCATACTAATGCATGATTGCAAAATGTAAATAGTATATTATTAGCCCTATACAATGCAAAAAGAATTTATCCCTTAACACTTTGATGACCAGTAAAATTTGTCAAAAGTCAAAAATCGGAAAAAAAATTTCAATTTCAGCCGATAGCTTTCCATTGTTTATGAAGGCAAATATCTTATTTCAGCTGTAAGTGTGATGATTATAGAAATATGTTGATTCACATCTCTGGTCTGCAATGTGTTAGAATGAATGTGTTTTCTCATCCCCTAGGGTTAGAGGGCAAATCAGTCAGTGTGTATATGTATAAAACAAAATCGTTTATTACAACTGTTTTTAAATAATTTACTAACATTTTAAAAATAAAGAGACCCACCAAATTTTTGAAAATAATAACTTAATTAAAGTCATAAAAATATCTCAATCTTGGTAAGTAATCTATGAAACACTCTACCACTAGGATTTCAAATATTTAGTATAAATATATCGTTTGCATTATTCATCATCATCCTCAAGCAGCCATGGGCTACGGAGGTCCAACCAGACTGTGCAATTTAGTTCTCCAAGCAAGTCTATCCTGAGCTACATCTACTGCATCTGGCCACTGCACACCAATTCTAACAAGGTCCTGTTTGACATTGTCTGCCTACCGCATCCCCTTCTTTCTGAGGCCTTTAGGCACACTGTTCATAACCCTATTCGCCAATCTATAATTATTCATACGGGCAACATGGCCAAACCAACGGAGTTTCTCTCTGCACAATATGCTGCTTAAAGGAGGTTGCAAACTCCTTTGCCTAATCTCATCATTAGTTACAAAGTTGAACCACCTAATGCCCAAGGTACTGCATAAGCATCTGGAATCAAAAGCATCTAGTTTCCTGTTATCTTGTTTACAAAGTGTCCAAGTTTCACTACCATAACTAACCCTAGAAAGAACCAAACTATTATACAGTCTAATTTTAGTCTTTAGGTGTATACGCCTATTTCTCCACACTCTCCATAGGTTCTTAAAAGTCCCGGCAGCAATCCCTATTTGTCTGTTAATCTCATGCCGCACATCACCATTATCTGTTACATAGCTCCCAAGATAATTAAACTGTGACACCTGCTCAAGACTGCAACCATTCAGATTAACTGAATCACAGCCTGCCTGACCAATTTTCATCACTTTAGTTTTCTCTCTACTTATAACCAAACCTACTCTATTACCAGTCTCATCAACAGCTCGAATGAAAGAGTTCATCTCATCAACATCACTTGCCAAAAGGGCTAAATCATCAGCATAATATAATCTAAATCAGAAATTTTCGTATCTCCAGCCCATTTAAGGCCAAAATCTTTCCCTTGAAGTGAATTTCGCATAACATAATCAATAAGCAAGCTACAGAGAAAAGGAGACAAAATGCACCCTTGTCGAACACCAGAAGTAATGCTAAACCAATTGCTACAAGCCTTACCAACTCTCACGACTCGGTGTTATTATAGAGAGCTTTCATAATGTTAACTAACTTGTCTGGTATACCATATGATCTCACAATCAACCACAAATTATGATGATCAACAGAGTCGAAAGCCCTTTTGAAATCAACAAAGCTAGCAACCAAAGGTTTCTGAAACTCTAAACATTTCTCAAGAATCTGCCTAAGTGAAAATATCTGATCCACACCACTTCTGAATCCACATTGCTCATCACGCAATTGACTGTCAACCAGATTCTTAATTCTATTAAGCACAATCATGGAAAGAACTTTACCTGGAACAGAGAGTAGGCTGATACCCCTATAGTTATCACAAGAACTGCGATCACCTTTTTTGAAAATAGGGATAACAATAGCTATGGTAAAATCCTTAGGAACCATGCCTTTATCATAAAAGATATTCAGAATTTCAGTCATCCAAGTGGTAACCGAAACATTCCCAGCTCTAAGCATTTCGGTAGTAATTTCATCTACCCCTGGGGATTTATGAAGTTTAAGTTTAGAAACAGCCAAAATAACTTCAGATTGTGTTATAGGGCCAACATTAAAGCTACCAATGCATCTATCATCATTGCAAACAATGGGAGTAGAACTAACCACATTGTTTAGAACATCACTGAAATGCTCAGCCCACCTAGCCATGACAGAATCCTCCCCTTCTATAACCTTACCTTGTTTATCCTTCAATCCTTGTATGCCTGACCGTTTTCTACCACACAAAACATTAACTATCTGGTACAGCTCTCTGCTGTTGTGCTGTCTAACTGCTTCCTCTGCTTTGTCAGCCAAACCATCAAGCCAAAGATTCTTATCAGCAGCTAACTGATCCTTTACAAGTTTATTAAGGTCTCTGTAATGCTTTCTATTAGTACTAGTAGGGTATTGATTAAGGGCATTCCTGCAGTTCTTTCTTTCCGAAATAAGCTCAAGTGCCTTATCACTCAGATAATTTTGCCTCTTCTGCTCCTTTTTTCCTAAAAGAGTACTGTTAGTGTCCAAAAAAGCCTTATTAATTGCATTATTAATGCATTTTTAATTGTAAGTTTATATTTTCTACATTAGCACCCCCTAACAATGTAAATTATAGCCCTTTTCCTTTAAAACAAAAAAATTGTTTTCCTACCCATCCTGAGGCAAAATTTTTCCACAAAAACATTTATTGATTTATAGATGTTTAAATGTCTACAGGTAACACTGAGATTATCAATTATTACTTAAATCATTAATAACGCTAAATAGCATGATGTGACTTCATTGTTTTTTGCCATCTTACTCAGTTCACTAAAAAGAAATAGTTGCCACCCGAGATCATAGATGGCACCAAACAGAGGTGCCCAAAATTCACTGGAAAAGTGATAGTCATTATTAGTGGGAAAAAAAACTGATCCGGCATTAGTTCAACAAGTTAGAATACTCTGGCATGTTTCTGGAGAGATGCGGGTTCAAATCTCGTATGTTGGTGAAATTTTTTCCATAAAAAGATTTATTGATTTATATATGTTTAAATGTCTACAGGTAACACTGAATATTAGTTATTATTTGATTCATGACCTTTATATTTCACTACCAAAATTTCTAGCATAAATACATCACTTGTAATTGTAATATTCATTTGAAATTTTGCTGATTTCAAATTTTTCTTCCATTAGAGGGTGAAATTAAATGTTTTTGGGATAGAGAACCTATATAACACTGGTGCTCAGAAGTTAAAAACAAAGACTTGAATTGCAAATAAGTTCTTTGGTGGATTTCAGAGAAACATAAAGGTGAAGTTCATGATCATCTATTCCACTAACCTGAAAAACACTAATTTTGGTAAATTTTAATCAGATATTCAAATTAGAAAATCATTACCTCAAAATGGCATGTAAAAGTTCAATGATATAACATACCTTTAATATGGTGTGTGACCAAGGGTAATATATAATTTATGACAAAACCCAGGTGCTCCAAAATTCAGAGACTGCGCAACATCTACGTTTACCACTATCCACTGTTGGTGCTGAATGGTACTATAGGAGTTAAGTCCAGCACTCGCCAAAACCTAACATTTCTTTGGGGGGGAGGGGGACGCAGGTTGTTGCCAAAGAGTGCCAGCTCAATTATCCAACTATTGTTTTAACTGGACAAGCCAGTTCTGTTAATCATTGAAATTTTATACAGGTACCACTATAGATACAGTAAAGGCGAGCTAGATAGTGTAGCAACAAAACTGTGACCCCAGCCTCCCTTGCTAGAGACTACCGTTTTGGTGGTAAAAAGCTCGCTGCTGCCAGTAATTCTTATTGTATTGAACTTGTTTTAAGAAAATTTAGTTTTCATTGTATTAAACATGTTTAAAAATTATTAAATTGTTCTTAAGATATCCTATTCTGTATTGATTTGCATAAATCTAAAATCTATATCTTTTTTACTTTTTTAATTGTGTTATATTTCAACTTCGGCAGCAACAGACTGTATTTGTCATAACAGCTTTTTCATGTTTCTGGCAAAAGCAAACTTTTAATTCATTAATAACAGATTCTCAAAGCTAACAGCTTACAATGTTAACAAGTTGTTCATCAAATGAAAGCTAGAAAAAGAATGCAAGTCATAATGGCAGATGCACTTTTGATCGCTCAATTGCAATATTCTTTGGTGCAACATATTGATATGTTGCATCATTATTTCCTAAGTAGCACCATCTGTTTTCTGAGAACCATGAAAATCCAACTAACCAAATATTCTTTTTCCAAAAAAATTGTATAAAAATTGTTTATTCAAGGTATTTTCCTAAAAAAAAAAGCTATATTTGACATAATGAACAAAAGTTGAATTATCACAATAAAAATAATATTCAGCTTCAAAAAGTGTTCCATTAATGCTTGAAAAATTGCATTCATCATCATTTTTCATTTTCATCATTCATCATCAATTTCAACAGCCATAAGCTACGGAGGTTCAATCGGACTGTGCAATTTGGTTCTTCAAACATATCTGTCGTCGGACTGATATGGTGTGCAGTGGCCAGATCCAGCAGCTACATCTGCTGGATCTGGCCACTGCACACCAATTTTAACAAGTTCCTGTTTGACATTGTCTGCCCACAGCATATTAGGTCTCCCCTTCTTTCTGAGGCCTTTAGGCACACTGTTCATAACCCCATTCGCCAATCTATAATTATTCATATGGGCAACATGGCCAAACCAACAGAGTCTCTCTCTCTGCACAATATGCTGCTTAAAGGAGGTTGCAGACTCCTTTGCCTAACCTCATCATTAGTTACAAAGTTAAACCACCTAATACCCAAGATAATGCATAAGCATCTAGAATCAAAAGTGTCTAGTTTCCTCTTGTTTACACAGCGTCCAAGTTTCACTACCATAACTAACCCTAGAAAGAACCAAACTATTTTACAGTCTAATTTTAGTCTTTAGATGTCACACTCTCCATAGATTCTTAAAAGTCCCGGCAGCAATCCCTATTCGTCTGTTAATCTCATGCTGCACATCACCATTATCTGTTACATAGCTCCCAAGATAATTAAACTGTGACACCTGCTCAAGACTGCAACCATTCAGATTAACTGCACAACAACCTGCCTGACCAATTTTCATCACTTTAGTTTTCTCTCTGTTTATAACCAAACCTACTCTACTACCAGTCTCATCAACAGCTCGAATGAAAGAGTTCATCTGATCAACATCATTTGCCAAAAGGGCTAAATGATCAGCATAATCTAAATCAGAAATTTTCGTATCTTCAGCCCATTTAAGGCTAAAATCTTTCCCTTGCAGTGAATTTTGCATAAACATAATCAATAACCAAACTAAAGAGAAAAGGAGACCAAATGCATCCTTATTGAATACCAGAAGCAATGCAAACCAATTGCTACAAGCCTTACCAACTTGCACACGACTGTTATTATAGAGATATTTCATCATGTCAACTAAGTTGTCAGGTATACCATATGAATTCACAATCAACCACAAATTATGGTGATGAAGAAAATCAAAAGTCATTTTGAAATAACAAACTAGTAACCAAAGGTTTCTGAAGCTCTAAATACTTCAAGAATCTGCCTAAGTGAAAATATCTGATCTACACATCCCCTACCACTTTTGAATCCACAATGCTCATCACACAATTGGCTGGCAACCAGATTCCTAATTATATTAAGCACAATCATTCAAAGAACTTTCCCTGGAACAGAAAGTAGGCTGATACCCTAGAGTTATCACAAGAATTCTGATCACCTTTTTTAAAAATGGGGATAATAACTCTGGTAAAATTCTTAGGAACCATGACTTTAATCATAAAATATATTCAAAATTTCAGTCATCCGTCTAGTAGCCGTAACATTCTCAGCTCTCAGCATTTCTGTAGTAATTTCATCTAGCCCAGAGGATTTATGTAGTTTAAGTTTAGAAATAGTCAAAATAACTTCAGACTGTGTTATAGGGCCAACATTATAGCCAGTAATACATCTACATCCATTACAAACAATGGGAGTAGAACTAACCACATTGTTTAGAACATCACATAAATGCTCAACTCATCTAGGCATGATAGAATCCTCACCTTCGATAACCTTACCTTGTTTATCTTTCAAACCTGCATACCTGTCCTTTTTCTACTATACAAAACATTAACTATCTGGTACAGCTCTCTGCTGTCTAACTGCTTCCTCAGCTTTGTCAGCTAAGCCATCAAGCCAAAGGTTCTTATCAGCAGCTAACTGATCTTTATACGTTTATGAAGCTCTCTGTAATGCTTTCTATTCGGACCAGTTGGGTATTGATTAAGAACATTTCTGCAGTTCTTTCTTCCTGAAATAAGCTCAAGTGCCTTATCACTCAAATAATTTTGTGTCCTCTGCCCCTTTTTTGCCTAAAAGAGTACTGTTAGTTTCAAGAAAGCCTGTTTAAAACGGTCCCATTATTCTTCCACTTTTGTAGTAAGCAAACCATGACTGTCATATGACTAAATGGCTAAAATCAACTATCACGGTAAGCTTTAGCTATAACTGGGTGTTTCAAAACTTCAGAATTAAAGATAAATTGTTTACCCTTAGCAGAACACTTCTTAAGTTTAAGTTGCACGACACTTTTAACAAGATAATGGTCAGATACAATTTCAGCTCCCCTATATGCCTTGGTATTCTTAACAGAACTTGCCCATTTGCTGTTAATTAATATATAATCAATCATATTCTTATGCAGCCCATTAAGAGAAACCCTTGGATCTTTGGAATTAAGTATCTGGTTCACAGTCAATTGCATGATGAGCAATATGGATTCAGAAGTGGTAGGGGATGTGTGGATCAGATATTTTCACTTAGGAAGATTCTTGAGAAATATTTAAGAGTTGCAGAAACCTTTGGTTGCTAGCTTTGTTGATTTCAAAAAGGCTTTCAACTCTGTTGATCATCATAATTTTGGTTGATTGTGAGATCATATGGTATACCAGAGAAGTTAATTAACATAATGAAAGCTCTCTATAATAACACTGAGTCGTGTTAGAGAGTTGGTAAGGCTTGTAGCAATTGGTTTAGCATTACTTCTGGTGTTCGACAAGAGTGAATTTTGTCGCCTTTTCTCATTAGCTTGGTTATTGATTATGTTATGCGAAATTCACTTCCAGGGAAAGATTTTGGCCTTAAATGGACTGGAGATACGAAAATTTCTGATTTAGATTATGCTGTTGATTTAACCCTTTTGGCAAATGATGTTGATGAGATGAACTCTTTCATTCGAGCTGTTGATGAGACTGGTAGTAGAGTAGGTTTGGTTATAAACAGAGAGAAAACTAAAGTGATGAAAATTGGTCAGGCAGGCTGTGATTCAGTTAATCTGAAGGGTTGCAATCATGAACATGTGTCACAGTAAATTATCTTGGGAGCTATGTAACAGATACTGGTGATGCGCGGCATGAGATTAACAGATGGATAGGGATTCCTGCCGGGACTATTTAGAATCTATGGATACTGTGGAGAAATAGGCATATACACCTAAAAACTAAAATTAGACTGTATAATAGTTTGGTTCTTTCTAGGTTTAGTTATGGTAGTGAAACTTGGATACTTTGTAAACAAGATAACAGAAAACTAGATGCTTTTGATTCTAGATACTTATGCAGTATCTTTGACATTATGTAGTTGAACTTTGTAAGTAATGATGAGGTTAGGCAAAGGAGTCAGCAACCTTCTTTAAGCTGAATATTGTGCAGAGAGAAACTCCGTTGGTTTTATACCATGTTACCCGTATGGATAATTATAGATTGGCGAATAGGGTTATGAACAGTGTGCCTGTTGGCCTCAGAAAGAGGGGGAGACCTAGTATGCTGTGGGCAGACAATGTCAAATAGGACCTTGTTAGAATTGGTGTGCAGTGGCCAGATGCAGTAGATGTAGCTCGGGACAGATGTGCTTTGAGAACTAAATTGCACAGTCTGGTGGAGCTCCGTAGCCCATGGCTGCTTGAGGATGATGATGATAAGTACTTAAAAGCGGCTTTTAACATTTTTGCTCCTTGTACATATTGTGTTACATCGGTTTCCCCAAAATGTATTCGTGGAAGGATACACATTTTCATCATACTCAATAATAAATATTATTAGCAATGGCTCTTATCCATTGCTGATAATAATTGTTAATCAGCAAGGCATATTGAAGCAGCGAGATATATCTTAAAGTAAGCCCTTTTCGCTTGAGAATATTTTTAGCAAAGAGTGTTGTTCATGTTTTACAGAAAAAAATGTAAATATACTTAAGAGTTTTGCAACCAAAGCAATTGTCTTGTTCCAGGCAATCTGGAGTAATCCCTGCAGAGGAAATGTCCAAAAATATTTAGGAATCGCAAGGAGGAAGTTGTACTTGCTCGGCTCCGCTTGGGTCATTCGTTTATTACTCATTCGTTTCTTTTACGGGCGGACGACGAACCCAAGTGCGAGTTTTGTGACACCATTTTAACAATCAAACACATTTTAATTGATTGCTGTTGTTTTACCTTTGAAAGACGTATGTTTTTTAACTCTCATGATTTTACGTCCGAGCCCCTTACACTCGGACATCTTTTATCCGACCGTTGTACTTTTACCTCTCTCTTTCAATTTTTACGATTTACTGGATATTTTAATCGCATATAGTTTTTACTCTTCAGCTTTTTTATCTATGATTATACCACCTTATACGTTGTTTGTGTATCCCAGGTCATTTACACCTGGTATTCTATTGTTTTCTTTTGTATTTTTACACTTGTTCTTTGTTGTTTTACCTTTTTACAATTTTGCTAATTTCTTTTAAATGTGGTTGCGGGTTTACATGTCTTTTATCTTTTATATTGTCTTTTGTTTGGCGCATTATGGCCTAGTCGCCGATGCGCCATAAAACCCAAAACAACCAACCAACCAACCAAAAATATTTGTAAAATTTTGGACAGAATGTAAAGATACTTAATTATTTTAAGGAACCTCGCAACAAGACATTTTTATCTTGTACTGGTTCTTCATTTTCATAGTAATAGATTAAGAATTCCTGATTTCAAGAAAATCAAAATTCATGTCTTGTTTTATGTTACATTGTCATCAAGAATTAAAAATACGTTTACAATGTCACATAAAATGAACTAAATATTTCTAAATTTAATCAAATAATCATTTTTTTTTACCATTTTCAATAAAAAAATTTTTCTGCATGTCTTTAAATGAAAAGAATTATAATAGAGCAAGCAACTTTATTGGAAACTAGGCTACGTATTCTGAATTAAGCCTGAATTAAGCCGTAGGTTTCATAAGTATCTGTCAAGTATAATGCGTTGTAGAGAAAGTGTGTGAAGAAAGCAAGACCTCCGGAGAAAGACAACATATGAGAAGAAACGTCCGTCCTTATCGAGAGTGGGAGGGGGGGTTAATTCAAAGTCCCTATGATCCGCAATCAAGCACACTAGGCCAGTGGTTAATTTTTTAATGCTAATGAACAAAAATATGTAAATTAAAATCATCCACTAAATGAATTTTAGAGAGAAGACAGATGAAGCTCAGCCTTTTATATTTCTAGCCCTGTAAAAATGTAACACTGTAAAATCCACCTGCTAGAGACCACTACTGCTACGTTAAGACCTACAAGGGCCTCCTGGTTATTGTTTTGTTTGCAGAATCGTTAACTTCCTGTTAAGTCCTTTCACAGGTCCAAAGAGGCCCGGGAAACTTCTAGATTTTGAAACCCATTGTCAATGTAAACACTGATTGTCATTAATATGTACGGAAGGTTTTTATGCTAATTTCACAAAAATCTGTGTAAAAATTTACCCCTTGGATAATCAGAATATAACTTATTCCGATAATAACTTATTAGTTATTATTGTACATCTGATTATAGAAGATGTGTCTCTTACAAAAGCGAGAGACCAGAAAAAAAACATGCCTTATCAGTTAAAAATTATATCATTTACTCTTGGTAGTGTCTAGATTTGAGTCCCACTTATGCCAAAGTTGAGATTTGTCTCCAGTAAACTCTTCTCCACTCACGGTTGCAAAGGAACATCGATGGTCTCTGAAAGGCCACCGTTTATCAGATGTGACATAGCAGTAGATCCATACCCTGCGAATGTTGAAGAACATGCTTGATGGCTTTGACGGGAAGTTTCCATCTGTCTCCTAACAGCTGTACAGTGGGTCCCTTTCCCAACCTTCTCTGAGCACTTGGTTCCTTGTGATTTAGCCCATTGTGTGCGAAAAATGCTGGTCAGAGGTAAAACTCAACCTAAGTTTAATATAAAAAAAATTCACAAATATCTACATTTAAGGCTTCCTTTTGGTCCTTTGAAAGGTTCTTAGTATCAGATGTGCCCAGAACAAGGGTTAGAAAAAAACTTGCTCTCCCACTCTTTTGTTTCTGATGAGATCATCGTAGCATTAAGCAATTTCAACCGTACGTCTGATTCCCCACAAACACAAAATGGTTTAATTCGACTGTTTGAATCAAAAGAGTTGAAATTATGTAGTGTTTTAGAAGCACAACCGGCCTTTAGTTGTTAGCTAATTTTGGTACCACACTTTATTTTCTTTGCTGCAAAAACCGCATAAAAAGGCCCTTAAATGAAATGTCACCTAAAATTCCACAAGGGGGAAAAAACGAAGGTTAATGGGTAAAACCACTACTCTGGAAACACTTGTAAAAAGTCCTGTTATTGATCTGTGAAAATACGGGTTACTTATTCGTTTAATATAAATAAAAATAAATAAATACCTCCTCAAGCAGCTGCTTGCCACAGAGGTCTGACAGGAGCCTGCCAGTTTATATCCCATAGTAGAAGATCTGAGAGGATGGCAGGACCTCAGCAGAAAAACGACACATACATCCATGCCTTACCCGGGGCTCGAACCCAGGTCCCATAGATCAGTAGCCAAGCGTGCTAACCACTCGACCACGGTACATTTCATTTATCTACATTAAAAAAATTATGCATTTATATTAAAGGTTTCTTGAGGGGCCTGATGGGCCAATACTTGAATAAGCTCCTGCTGCGTAGCATAAGCATCGAAATAAAGTTTTTAAGACTTATAAACAAAATTATCTAAGAACGTCAGCCAAAAATATTAAAGAAAAAGAGCAATGTGTGGTCTTTTTCTCCTTTTACACTCCTATTCTTGTAGAGAGAAACACTGCAAAATCCACTACTTCCTCAAAACCTACAAGAGCCACCTGATCACTTCCAATAATCTTTTTATCTTGTCTCAAATCTATGCAAATTTACTTCGTGGTCCTGGAGTATATTTCACTGGCCTCGTTGCAAAATGGAAAATTTCAGTTGGGTACAGAAAGGGTTGAACGGGAAAACTTGTTCGTCTATTCTTTTATATACATTGGTTTCCATATATTAAGGAATATCCCTATGTTAAGTCAATGGGAAGCTAACGTCAAAACTCTGTAACTTACAAGGTTTTTTTTTTGTATTGAAAAATGCGATTGCAGATAAAGATCTCAACGAAATGTATCAATATCTCTATTTTCAACAATATTCATTCAGTATTTAATGGGTAATGGAAGTTTGAATATTTAACAATAGAGGTCCTGTATAGTAAGAGACTGGCCATCTCTGCGATTCACTGCTATTGGTTGATTGGGTCACGTGGTTTATGGGCGCCATGTTTTGTCGTACCGTGGGACGAATGCCTATGAGTTAGTGTATGTACCAAGTTAAAACTTCTCAGTTATAGTTTTATACATTACCAATTTTTTGGTCTATAAAAGCTTTCATATTTTATGAATGCCTCACTACGCTGCATTTGGGTGTAAAAATTTCACTCGTAGAAATTAATGAACATTTTTTTCCGAGAAACTACACTAGAAAACGGCAATCGGCTGAAAAAGTGAAATGAGCTAACTGAAAACCAACAAATAATTTCTTTTAAGGTTCGTTTCAAAAACGAGCTAATGTTTCCACTTTGTCGTCTGTCTATGCCAATATTTGTTCGTCTGTCTGTCCGTATCTTTGTTAAATGTTGTCTGTCCATCTGTTTTTCACCTATCTCTTCGCCTATAGACAATCTTTTTTTTTACTTTTAGATCTAAATGAAAAATTTTTTTGGGTTGAATAGGTGTTGAACAGATATAGCGATTCGCAATTTAAAAAATTTCAATAGCGCTATTAACGCTATTGTATATTTAAAACGAATTTGTTTGTATATTTTAAACGAATATTACAAACTATTAACACTGGAAATCTGAAATTTTGGTAGTAGATTGTTATGGTTAGAAGGTTTACAATGGCAACAAGGCTTTGCCAAATTTTTTTAAAGAGATAAACAAAACATATTTTTTGTTTTACAAAATAAAAAATAAAATACCCCCTCAAGCAGCTGCTTGCCACAGAGGTCTGACAGGAGCCTGTCAGTTTATATGCCATAGTAGAAGGTCTGTGAGGATGGCAGGACCTCGGCAGAGAAACAACACAAACGTCCATGCCTTAAGCCAAGCGCGCTAACCACTCGGCCACGGGACGGCTTTGTTTTACAAGCACTAACAAAATAATGATTTAAGCAATATTTGATAATCTCAGCGTTACTTGCAGACGTTTGAACGCCTATAAATCGATAAATGTTTTTGTGAAAAGCCGGCGTCAGTTCAACCGGTTAGAATATTCTGGTATGTTTCTGGAGAGATGCGGGTTCGAATCTCGTATGTCGGCGAAATTTTTTTTCCACAAAAATATTAATATTTACGTTTTTCGAATCCTCATCAGTGGAATTTTCAGTGTTAGTGCTAAAGGCGGTAAATTAAAACTCGAAAGGCGACCTCTAGCGGCGGAAAAAAAGCTGGAAAATACCAGATCTTGAAAAAAATAATGCAAACGATCTATTTTTTCTAAAAACTTAAATTTTTGGTCATAGATTATAATAATCAAGTGGTTTATTCTAATAGTAATTTGTCCTGGTAAAATGCAACTTTTCTGCATGAAAAACATATTTTTTTGTGTGTGTTTTACAGGTACTAATAAAATATTAATAGTTTATTTTCTCAATTTTACAGTACAAATTTCCACTGTCGGAGGGTACTGAAAATATAAAACAACTAGAAGAACGCATATCGCCTCTGGCGCATATGGGAATCTCATTTTCAAAGAGAATGAAGTTCTTCCTTTGCCTACTTTTTCACTCCTTAAAAGTTTTAATTGTGGATGTTCGTGTTGATTTTCTGCTGAGGTCCTGCCATCCTCATAGACCTACTATGGCATATAAATTGACAGGCTTCTGTCAGACCTCTGTACAAGCAGCTGCTTGAGTGTTATTTATTTTTTTAATGTATGATGGAGAAAAATGCACATTTTATTAGTAATTATAAAACATAAAAAGTATTTCTTTCAGTTATTTAATTAGAAAAGTTGCATTTCTCCCACTCTGAAATTAGTGGGCAGATCATTGCTGTCAGTGGAATTTCTACCATTACAGAATTTTATACGCAGAAATTTCTACCATGAACAAATCACTTGAAACATTCCTTAAAAGTTTTGCAATTTCGATATTTAGTGATCTTTAATGATATATTGGGGCGGGGGTGGCTCAGTAGGTAGCGCGCCAGGCTCGTAATCTGTAGTTCCCAGGTTCGAGTCCCAGCTGTGTCAGCGTTGAGATTTATCTCCGCAAAATTTCCCGCCCTGCCCACGGTCAGTAGGGGACACCGATGGGCTTGGAAAGGCCGCCATCCGTCGGATGGGACGTTAAGCCGTGGCCCCGTGTGCGGGAGAGCCATACCCTGTGCACGTTAAAGAACACGCTGGATGGCCTTGACGGGAGATTATTATCTGTCTCCCAACAGCTGTTCCAGTGGGTCCCCTCCCCCAACCTTCTCTGAGCCTTCGGGGTCCATGTGACCTGGCCATTTAGTCCATGGTGTGCAAAAAAGTGCCGCTTAATGATATAAATTAAAACTACCTTTGAAAATGCGAATTACATTTTTTTAGTAACCAACTAAAGAAATTTCCAATTATCTCTTAAAACCGTTTCGTTTCTTTCTTTTCTACCATGGGCTTAGAGTCAACTCGTTGTCAATGGAATTTTCAAGATTGTCACATTCCACCACTAAAATTTCTAGCATAACTACATCGTTTTCAATTTTCGTTTTAAATTTTGGGAATTTTCGATTTTTTCTACCGTTAGAGGGCGCAGTTATAGCTTTTGGGAAATTCGCAAAATGAAAATTGCAATATTTCATCAATACCTGTCCAACCCAAAAAGAATTTTTAATTTATCTCTAAAAAAAAACTTTTCTGTTAAAAAAATTTCATTCACCTCCCCTGGGTCTAAAGGGTTAAGTGATTGTTGCATATGGTAACTTCGTAACCTTCACATTTCAACACCAAAATTTCAAACTTCTAACATAACTGCATCGTTTGGAATATTCGTTTAATATCAACTTTTTCCACCGTTAGAGGGCGCAGTTATAACTTTTGGGAGATTCGAAAAATGCAAATCGTAATATATCATTAATACTTAACACAAAAAGAATTTTTTATCTGTATGAACAAAAATTTCTATGTCTACAGAGGACAAACAAAGCGAAATCATATCTTTTCGTATAAAAAGATAAAGCCCTAAAATTTACTTTTCCTTTTTTAGCTGTTTTCTAAAGTACTTCCAATCATGAACAATGAAATATGTATCGAATATTACCCTACACTTTCCGGGAATTCAAAAGTACCGTGCAATACTATTCAGCTATTCACGTTAAACAATCCGAGAGACAAAACATGGCGTTGAATTTTGAGATGGCCAACTTCTAGATTCCCCCAGGGATAAAATTTTTTTTTTCTAAAACACTAAATCTGGTAACGATGTTCTTTGATACTCCGTATTACGTTTAAACAATCGCACTTATCTACGTATATATATATGTTTGCATTAAGATGTTCTTGGTGGTGGTGGTGGGGGGGGGTACAGTACCTTCCTCTGCCTCTTTGTGTGATCACTTCGGAGAGCAATACAGGTTGCACTAGTGATGGCGACTATCGATTACGGCAGGAAAACTGCTATTTTGATCATCGCAGACAGGAATGAGAAGCTTCTTTTGATGTAAGCGATATGCCTCGTCCTTGTGGGAACAATGCAGAGCATTTTTGTTACATTTGTCGCAAAGTTACTTTTGCGTCACAGAAGCGTGAAATAACGCCTGCATCGAAAAAGGTCTACCACCTTTGGATGTAAGATTGGAGAAGAACAGAAGAGCTTGGCTTCGCATATAGTGGGTAATAGTTATATAACAGGTCTTCGCAGCTGGCTAAATGGCAAGAGGCGGTCGATGCCATTTGTCATTCCTGTGATATGGGGGGGAACCATGTGAATGACTTTTGTAAGACACCTCTGCTGGGAAGTTGTATTGCTAAAAAAAACTCCAACAGACTACCATCCTCCCACTGCCACGTGGGGAAAACCTGCTCGTCCCAGAGCTACTAGAAGATTATGATGTGGACTGAGCAGGAAGTTGAAGAGAAGGGAGCAACGGGAAATAGCGTCCGAAGATCCTGACCCACAGCATTGGACTCGCTACACAAGATCACTCTGCGCGGGTTGAATGATCATGTAACAGATGGTGCTGTCAAAGAGCAAGATAGAACTCTTAAGAACCAGACTGCAGCAGTGGAATCTTGATAGAAATGTGAAAGTAACTATCGTAGCTACGTAAAAAGATCTGGTATTGTTCTTTACCATGGTGGGTAACCTGGTTACTTGCAAAGATTTTGACAGTTTATTCACATTCCTCCACTCATAATCGAGAAGAATGGAGGTTATTTATATATTCTTCAAAACTAAGTATGAAGCTGTTCTACAGAATGGGAACGTGTTGCCTTCTGTTCCAGTAGGCCATGCTGTTAGTATTGTTACGACAGATAAACGTGCTACAGTGAACCATAATGTTTCGTCATGATGGTCGCGTGAACTACAGACAGAATTACGTCGCCAACTACTACGAACGACTTGAAAAAATATGGAATAAATTGTAATTAAGAGGGAGTGTGAAGAAAGGCGTAGTTTGTTTTAGTCTGTGTGGTGTAGTTAAAAGAAAAAACTTTTTTTTTAGTGTGCTCGCGGGAAATCAAGTTTATTAGTGTTGAACCTGTTAGCAGACTGCATGAAAAAAGGACGTTTAGGATATTTAAAACTGTGACTGAGGAAGTCGTATGTTAGTTGAACAAACAGAGCTGATCTCAACTTTTCTGTAGGAAGAGTTTATTATATTTAGTTGTTTAGTTAATTGCTAATTAGTAATCTCTAAGAGGTAGCTAAGTAGTCGCTGGAAGAAGAGCTGTGCATCAATCCCATGTGATGATGCATAGAACCGGCCAGTCCTAGAACCTAATGTCTGACTCTGCCTTCTCTTGGTGCAGGCCGTTAGTATCCTTCAAAAGTGATACTCTGTTGTGGAAGTGAACGGAATACAAGGGATGCCAGATTAGTGTGGCCTACTGATATGGACAACTCTGGCTAGTTTTCTTTTTTTTTTCTTCTACCCTGCTGAGGAGTGGTCAACCACACAGGGTTCTGGTGCTGACCATATAAACCCACAGGACTGAATTAAGGCTCTGAGCTTGATTATGGATCCTGAATTTGCTGCACTGGTGGGCTTCTGTGGAGGGAAAATCTTCCGCTGTGTTTTCTGTTTGTTTGTGGGTTGACAGCCCCAAGTGAATAGATTCACAGGATATGTTTATCAGCTGGTGGATGATCTGAGCAGAAGTCATCGCAGGCACCTGAACTCTTTGCTTCTATTGGCATCGTCAAATTCTACATTGGAGGAAGTCTTCCAGTGTAGATGGCTTCAGCCTTTAGAAGTGGGGGAACGGGTCTTTCCCCCATGTCTGCGATTAGGGGACTGTTTGATATTGTCGGCATTCCCTCTCTCAATAAACATAGTTTCTTTAAACATCCCACTAACCATTTCTTTCCATGGGTAGTTGGAATGTGAGGATTATGCACAGAACTTTTTCTCTTGATGTCCTCGCACAAGAATTCCTCCGTTATAATTTAGATATTCTCAGCTTGCAAGAGACCAGATGGACACAAAAAGGTCAGATTCTTAAAAATGATCTTAAATTTCTCTTTTCAGCGAAGGATGATGATAATTTTCACCAAGGCATGAATCTGCTTCTCAGCAGACACGCCAGTGATGCTCTTTTAGGATAATAGTACATTGATGAAAGATTTCTTAGTGCAAAAATTCAGACAAGCATTAAAAACTTGAATGTTAACCGCTGTTATGTACCCACTGAGGATGCCGATGAGGAGAAGCATAGGACAACTTCAGGATATTTTGAATTCTGTCAAGAAAGGAGATATTACCCTTGTTTAGGTGACTTCAATGCCAAAGTTGGTACTGACTCGGACCTTTGGGGAGGGGTGATAGGGCCTTTTTGGTATTGGTAGCTGCAATGGGCAACGTCTCCTACAGGTAAGTAAACTCAATGTAAGTCAACAGGTAAGTCAACACTTATTACACACTGCGACATACATAAGTACACATGGGTTTCACCCGATGGGCTGCATAAGAATATGATAGATTATGTATTAATTAACAGCAAATGGGCTAGTTCTGTTAGGAATACCAGGTCATATAGGGGAGCCGAAATTGGATCTGACCATTACCTTGTTAAAAGTGTCTTGCAGCTTAAACAAAAAATGTTGTGCTAGGGTTAAAAAAATTACCTTTAATACTAAAGCTCTGAAAGACCCAGTTGTAGCTTAAAGCTTACCATGATAGGTTACCTAGTCATTATGACAGTCATGGTTTGCTTACTACTAAAGTTGAGGAAGAATGGGACCGTTTTAAACAGGGTTTTCTTGAAACTAACGGTACTCTTTTAGGAAAAAAGGAGTAGAGGCAGAATTATTTGAGTGATAAGGCACTTGAGCTTATTTCGGAAAGAAAGAACTGCTGAATCACCCTTAATCAATACCCTACTAGTCCTAATAGAATGCGTTACAGAACTTAATAAACGTGTAAAGGATCAGATAGCTGCTGATAAGAATCTTTGGCTTGATGTCTTGGCTAACAAAGGCGGGGAAGAAGTTAAACAGCAGAGAGCTGTACCAGATAGTTAATGTTTTGTGTGGTAGAAAACGGACAGGTATACAGGGATTGATTGATAAACAAGGTAAGGTTATTATAGAAGGTGAGGATTCTGTCATGTCTAGGTGGGCTGAGCATTTCAGTAATGTTCTAAACAATGTGGTTAGTTCTACTCCCATTGTTTGTAATGATGATAGATGCATTGGACCCTATAACACAATTTGAAGTTATTTTGGCTATTTCTAAACTTAAACTTCATAAATACCCACGGGTAGATAAAATTACTCTGCAAATGCCTAGAACTGGAAATGTTTCGATTACTACTTCCATGACTGAAATTTTGAATAACTTTTATGATAAAGGCATGGTTTCCAAGGATTTTACCAGAGAGATTATTATCCTTATTTTCAAGAAAGGTGATCGCAGTTCTGTCGATAACTTTCTGTTCCAGGTAAAGTTCTTTGCATGATTGTACGTAATAGGATTAAGAATCTGGTTGACAGTCAGTTGCGTGATGAGCAATGTGGATTCAGAAGTGGTAGGGGATGTGTAGTAGATTAGTTACTTAGACAGATTCTTGAGAAATATTTAAGAGTTTCAGAAACCTTTGGTTGCTAGCTTTGTTGATTTCAAAAAGGCTTTCAACTCCGTTGATCATAATTTGTGGTTGATTGTGAGATCATATGGTATACCATACAAGTTAGTTAACATAATGAAAACTCTCTATAATAACACTGAATCGTGTGTGAGAGTTAGTAAGGCTTGTAGCAATTGGTTTAGCATTAATTCTGATGTTCGACAAGGCATTTTGTCTCCTTTTCTCTTTAGTTTGGTTATTGATTATGTTATGCGAAATTCACTACAAAAGGGAAAGATTTTGGCCTTAAATGGACTGGAGATACGAAAATTTCTGATTTAGATTATGCTGATGATTTAGCCATTTTGGCAAATGATGTTGATGAGATGAACTCTTTCATTCGAGCTGTTGATGAAACTGGTAGTAGAGTAGGTTTGGTTATAAACAGAGATAAAACTAAAATGATGAAAATTGGTCAGGCATGCTGTGATTCAGTTAATCTGAATCGTTGCAATCTTGAACAGGTGTCTCAGTTTAATTATCTTGGGAGCTATGTAACAGATACTGGTGATGCGCGGCATGAGATTAGCAGATGGATAGGGATTGCTGCCGGGACATTTTAGAATCTATGGAGAATGTGGAGAAATAGGCATATACACCTAAAAACTAAAATTAGACTATAATAGTGTGGTTCTTTCGAGGTTTAGTTATGGTAGTGAAACTTGGATGCTTTGTAAACAAGATAACAAAAACTAGATGCTTTTGATTCTAGATGTTTATGCAGTATCTTTAACATTATGTAGTTGAACTTAGTAAGTAATGATGAGGTTAGGCAAAGGAGTCGGCAACCTCCTTTAAGCTGAATATTGTATAAAGAGAGACTCCGTTGGTTTTACCATATTACCCGTATGAATAATTATAGATTGGCGATTGGCTCCTAATGGCCTCAGAAAGAGGGGGAGACCTAGTATGCTGTGGGCAGACAATGTCAAACAGGACCTTAGAATTGTGCTGTGGCCAGATGTAGCTTAGGACAGATATGCTTGGAGAACTAAATTCCACGGTCTAGTTGGACCTGTGTAGCCCATGGCTGCTTGAGGGTGATGATGAAGAAGGTTATTCTCGATAGATTGTAGGTTTGTTCACAAATATGATTGTGCCACATATCGACTGATGTAAAAGCCTTATGCTTTTTGTGTAGATAGTAAGAATAGTTGCAAGGTGTAAAGTTCTTTTGAAGATTTATGTTACTTCGGTTGAGCTGATATAAATGTTTTAATTTTCGTAATTTAACTTTTGTAATAAATTGCATTATTTTAGAATTATAATTGTTAAATACTAATTTTTTGAACACACGCTCAGTTTCCATCCGTTTAATTCATAACAATATGAAGGAAACTTATGGCAAAATGAAACAATTTCTTTTCATACATAAATTATGACAAATATATGACATATTTGTGCGGATTTAAAATTTATTGCTGTTTTGCTTGGACTACTCACGGATGTATAAATTTCTGTTGCTTCCTTTGCGAATAGAATAGCAGAGACAAGGCATCTGATTACGTGAAGAGGATTTGGCCTTCTTCGCAATCACTGGAGCCAGGGAAGAAAATTATACGGCATCATCAGCTGGTAGAATCCACGAAGATTTTATTGCCACCTTTACTCGTAAAATTGGGCCTAAGGAATTTTGTCAAGTATATGGATCAGATGCAAACTGCCTTTCTGTGCCTTTGGCAAGAAATTTCCAAGACATAAAAGAGGTTATTACCATCCAGATATTCGCTCACTGTTAGGTGATGAGGTATTTAATCGTATCATCACTGGTGATAAACGGAGAGTGTAGCATGCCCTCTTACAGGTGGTAACTGGCTTCTTGGGGAATAAAAAAGCAGGAAAAAACATGGACGTGGAAGAACTTCCTCATATCACAAACTGGGATGTAGTATGTCTTTGAAGGTACATTTCGTAAGTTGTCATTTGGATTTCCGGAAAACGCGCTATGAGTGATGAGCACTGGGAACGTTTTCAGCAGGAAATTTCTGCAATGGAAAAGTGATATCAAGAAAGATGGAGCTCATCAACGTTAGCAGATTACTGCTGGAATGTGATGCCAGATTATCAAGATTTGAATTGGGTTTTACCTTTGAGCAGCACTTTTTTTTCCACATGATGGGCTAAATGGCCAGGTCACAAAGACTTAGAGAAGTTTGTGAGGGAGGACATCTGTCTACCACAGCTGTTGGTAGACAGATGGTAGCCTCCCATCAAGGCTATCCAGCATATTCTTTAATGTACGTAGCTTATGATTCTCCCATACATAGGGCCACAGCTTAACATCCCATTTGACTCGCAATTTAGTATAAGGGGAAGGGGTGGTATATTACGTCATTTCCTGAAGGTGGCATACGCAACCTTCAGGAAATGACGTAATATAGTTAAGTGACTGTATCTTGAAAACTAGCCAATCAAATATTTTTGTTGTCATTTTCGTGTTCAGCACCACAATTTGCATAAGAAATCGCCATTTGCACTTCCGAAACACACCAAATATCAAAATTGGTTGTTCAAAATTGGTTGTTCATATCAGTGTAATTGAAAAGTAATTCAGTTAATTATACAAATTTATAATGGGAATGGGGTTGAAAACGTAGACATATTTGACATATTTCATAAAATTACATGTATTTTGTATGAATAGCTTTTTAAAATATTACCAAAAGGAAAAATATCAGTTGCATTACATTGACTTCATTTGGAAAGACAATGCAGGTTGATTAGGGCAAGATTTTTTACCACACGAATTAGTTTTTTTCACCGTTTCCAGTAAATAGGAATGCCTATTAAAACGGTCACATAAAGCCCCTTATAAACGTTACGACACTAACAACAGCTGCTGAATCTAAACGTTTTCACAGAAAAGAATATGCAAGTACCTTAACTTCTGAAATCACAAATAGCAGCTTCCCTGCTGCACAGCACGTGTATTTGCATCCTTGTGGCACTGCAGCCAAAAGTGTCTTGCATTACACTTACGGGAGCTTCAATATTTAAGTAGTGGCAATATCCCACAGGATTGGCGTCATGCAATAGATTCGCCTGTTTTTAAACGAAATGGTAAAGCATCAAATCCCCGCAACTGTTGCCCCATTTCACACCAATATAATGCATAAGCTTATGGAAAGATGCGTTTTCTTGCAATCGCGTTATATTATGCCTAATGAACAGTTTGGATTCTTTTGTAACCATCTTCACTTTTAGATAATAATGACGTCATATTCGTGAATTTTTCAAGAGGCCAATAAATTAAACTTGTTTCAAAAATTTCCCATTCTGGGTAAACCTAGTCTGATTGTGAGGCTTCTCTCCATCCTGAATACTCATCGAACACACCAAGTTTAGGTGGGAACAGTTTATCCTCCATCAGAACAGTCGACAGTGGAATCGTACAAGGATCCGTTCTAGGCGTATTGTTCTTCATAATCTTCACCTGTGAAATTCATAGTATTCTTTGTCCTATCCAATGTACAACATGTGCAGATGACATTAATTTCTTTTGTACCTCCAACAATGAAGAAAAATGTAGTTCATTACAAACTGCTTGTGACGCCATTTACCAGTGGGGCTTAAAGTATGAACTACCTATATCAAAAGCCAAATCAAGTGTTCTGTACCTTGTAAGTAAGAAACATGATAAATTCAACTTCAGAAATGATCCAGTTATAAAGGTACAGATGCAGAAAAATTTAGGAGTGCTTTTCTCATCACAGTTAATTTTTGGTTACCACTTCCTACAAAGCACAATTACATTAAAAGGATATCCTAGAAATTTCTCACTTTTGTCGGTTTACCTTTTATGCATGTGCATAAGTGGTTGCGCATTTAATTATTTATTTTCATCCTGAAAATATCCATAGCATGATTGCCTTGAATATTGCAGATGTGTTAAGGACGTTTACATATATGTAGTACATCTTATGAATGTTTTATGGACATATTATGGATGATACTGATTATTTTGAAACATTTTTAGACTTTGCTGATGATTCATAGCTCTTTTATGGATATTTTTTGTCCCGTTATAGGCATCTCAAAGTTTTTACAGATATGCATGTCTTATAGATGTTATTGATAGCCTATTTGTAACCAAGGAATTCTCGTTAAAGGTTTCATAGATGTTTCGAATCACCCACTCCTATCCACTGGACATCCATCGAAGATCCCTGTGTTGCATCGATCTCTTATTGGTATCCTACTCCGTTGTAAAGTATACTCAATGCTCACTAATTATGACCGCCTCTCTCCACATTATCAGTGTAAGCTACCATAAAAACGTTTTATGACATAATGGGACTTAAGATAAAGATCTTATCAAATCTATTTAAATCTCGCTTTTTAATAATATTCCTTTGGTATTTGAAGAGTTTTGGAAGTTTGAAAATTTAGCAACAACAATGATTTTTGTTTCACTCGAATATATAATTTGAATAAGACTTATTATTTCATACCATTTGATGTGACAGATATATATTTGAAAAGGTAATGGTTTTTTTTGATATTTTCCAATTTTCCTATGAGTTGCATTGTTGCTGTTGAATATTCCAACTTCCACAACTATTTAAGTACAAAGCAAACATTGAAAATCGAGATTTAGATAGATTTTCTATATACAGTAAAAGTCTGAGAATTTGGAGTTTTAAAAATACTAACAAACTTTTGTGAATATCCTGATCTGTTATTTTACTGTGTATTACAGAATTCTGGTTGAAGTGCCAATAGTGCATTGTGGCAACTCCACTTTTCATCTTTGACGATTCACGATTTTGAAACATATAAGTTAGTCAATCTGTGGCAACGCTAAAAAATGTATATTATTTGCGGTCCTACTGCTTTCATTTACATACATCAAAGAGCCAAAATATTATGACCAGTGCGTCTTTATGCAAATTGAAGGAACTGCAGGTAAATGATGGCACATGTGAAGGTCATGAAACAGTATAAATAACACCTGATACTGAGCTCTGTTGATCAGTGTTATTGTTCAGATGGGAAAGGTAGTGACCATCTCGGAACTGTTCCCATTACAATTTGACAAAGGCCAAATTGTAATGGCCAGACAACTGGATCAGAGCATTTCCGAGATGGCAAGGCTTGTGGGGGTACTCACGGTCAACCGTGGTTAGTACCTTCAAAAAGTGGTCCGAGGAGCAAAGAACCAAAAACCACTGACAAGGTGTGGGTTGACCATAGCTCATTGATGCTTCAGGTGAGCGAAGGCTATCCTGTATGGTTCGAGCCAATCGTGCAAATACTGCGGCGCAACTCTAATTTGAATTCTAGTGATGGGAGTAATGTATCACAACACACAATACATCGAACTCTGCTGAAAATGGGACTGCATAGCCATAGGCCCCTCAGAGTGCCCATTGCTACCCTCGGTTCACCATCAAAAGTGCTTACAATGGACACGCAAGCATCAAAACTGGACCTTGAAAGATTGGAAGAAGGTCATGTGGTCCAATGAATCCCATTTCCTGTTGCACCATGTGGATGGCCAGGTATGTGTGCGTCATTTGTGTTGGAACTAAGATGCACCGTGGGATGAAAACAAGCCAATGGAGGAAGTGTAATGCTCCGGGTAATGTTCTGCTGTGAAACCTTGGATCCATTCATTCATGTGCAGGAAACTGACGTCTACCACCTACCTAAACATCATTACAGAACAGGTACATCCTTTCATGGCAATGGTATTCCCCTCTAGTAGTGCCTTCTTTCAGCAGGATAATGTACCTTGCTACACTGCCCAGATTGTTTGAGAATTGTTCGCAGAACATGAAGATTTCCAGGTATTGCCCTGGCCTCCAAATTCCCCAGACATTAATCCAATCGAACATTTGTGGTTTGTGTTGGAACAGCATATCCGATCTCTGGCAACTCAACCATGTAACTTACAAGAGTTAAAGGATCTGCTGGTAACGTGTTGGTACCAGATACCACAAGACACCTTTAGAAATCTTATAGCGTCCATGCCTCGCCAGGTAAGAGCTGTTTTGGTGGCACGTGGAGGACCAGCATCATATTAGGCAGGTGGTCATAATATTTTGACAGCATGTGTACGACCAACATCATATTAGGCAGGTGGTCATAATGTTTTGGCTCTTCAGTATATGCAGGTTACACGTACTATTTGCAAATTTTTATTAAACCCCATAAAAATGGCTCCAAAAGTAGATAGAGTTCGTAGCGTTAAAACAAAGACAACCACATTAAAATCAATGAAAAAATTAAAATAGTTAAGAAAATAGAGTGTGGTGTAAGCAATGCTGTTCTAACGAAAAATTGCAGCATTTATCTATGTTTTAATCCAACAAATTAGCAAAGAAGAAAATTTTAGAATTCACATGCATCTTCGGAACCTAACAATAAAATTGCTGAAAGAAAAGGTTTGCACAAAACTAGAAAACCTTGATAAATTATTGCATGAATGGTTTTTGCTAAAATGATCAGAAAGTATGGCAATTTCTTGATCTATTCTTATTGCTAAAACAGAATCTTTTAAGGAGCAAATGAGCATTGAAAATGAACGTTCATTTAGTGATGGATGGCTTAGAAATTTCAAGCTTCATCATTGCTTTGAACAGTTAGATATTGCTATAGAAAATGACAGCATATGCAGTCGATTTGAACAGCCAATGAAATTTATAATGCTGACAAAACGGGTTTATTGGAAGTGTTTTCCAACTGAAATTCTGGCATGGTATACAGAACGAAATGCTACTGGGTATAAGCCTAACAAGGACAGATTAACAGTTCTTACATGTGTCAAATGTTTCAGGTCAGCGTAAAATTGAGCTTTTTGTAATTGTCAAATTTCAGCGTCCACGGGCCTTAAAAGGGATTGTGTAATTGCCTCTCACCTATAAAGCACAAAAAAAAAATGCTTGGATGGACAAAGAAATATTTCGAGATTAGTTCATTAGTCATTTTGTTCCATCTGTTCCTCAGAACTTAATCATATTGGGGGAGCTAAAAATACAAATTGCCTTTTACTTCTCGACAACTGTAAGGAACATGAATCCACAGGAATCAAAATTAGTGTCTGATTGCGGGAATATTTTTGCTTGTTATTTGGATGGATGAAGGAGGATAAAAATCACTTCATGATGAATAAGAATATGGAACCTCAAGAATTTCAACGCAGTTTTACAATTAAAGACGCAATTTATTCATTAGTGAATGCATGGGAGGCAGTGAAATCTCTTTTGAGAGCGTGGAGAAAGGTATGACCAAACGTGATATTGGCTGATCAAGAGATGAATAAAGACGAAGATTTTGAAGAGTTTCAAATAAGACTGATTATCTTCTGAAGATTACCCTCTCTCTAAACTTAATAACGACCTGGAAGAGTGGATAAGAATTGATAATGATATTTAAGTCACAGCCACTTTCACTGATCAGCAAATCATTGAAAATATCATCACTCCCAATAAAAGAGAAGAAGACTGTTCTGAACATCCTGGTGAGGAAGAAAATGTAGTTCAAGAAAAAAAATTACTCTTTTGTGCACTCCCAAGTTTAGAAAATGTCATAAAATTTGTGAACCATAACCACTGCTTCAAGATGGCGTGCATGTACATATGGTGAAAAATAATTTGATTCGAAAGAAATTACAATCTCGTAAACAAAGCGACATAAGAAACTTTCTTAAAAAGCTGTAGAACTATCTACCGAGAGAACAAGTGTTCCATCCACAAGTAGTGCACCAGATTCCCATGAAGTCTGTAAAATTAAGGAATAATTTCTTTTATTTAATAAAAATGTTTCTTTTGTTAATGATTTACAAAATAAATTTGTACTGTATTATTTCATAGTAAAAACACTCATGATTTACTTGTTCTCTTTTTCTTCATCCCTCCTTAAATTTGAATCTTAAAGTTACCCCTGAGAATCTGGGCCATCCCAATCCCCAAGCAGTCCGGATATTTTGACCCTTACTGTAATTACATACAACTACAGCAATTTTGATTAAAAAAAATAAATTCACAATTAAAATTTAATAATATATTTAATATTGAAATTAATTTTTTTTTCAGATTTGGTTTAGATCTTTGTCTTCTGTTACATTTTCTCATGAAACAGTTTAGAAACTATAGAGTTTCGAAGTTAGTTTCCACTTGCATAACATCGATGGGGGTGGTCATAATTTAGTGAGCACCGAATGTATGTCTTTTGATTATAATTAGCTGCGTGTCATATATGGAATGTATTGGGAAACTCTCTAGACAACAAATGAAACTTTCGTTTTTTATGACATTGGTCATATAGGATGCTTTTAACTAATTTTGGGGTGCTAAATTCAAATACGGATGTGAAAAAATTACAATTTTTTTTAAATTACGGATTGATGTATTTCAATGAATACAGATAATTGGGAAATGAAAATAAATATGACTACTTCTTAAATTGCAACTTAAAACTCATTAATTACATGATTACAGTGAAAAAAAAATAGAAACATCATTGTTATAAACCATTGAATATAAAGTAACAAAAGAAATAATGTTGAAGCGCAAAATAAGGAAACATGGGTAAGGATCTTTTATACTTAAAAGAAGTTCATTTTTGTCTTTTATGTGCTTGGTATCTTCCTTCTGCAAGAACCAGCAGTAGTCACCCATCATTGCTGGGTCCCACCTGCCTTGATATCTCTCCTCCATGGTTCGGATATCCTGGTGAAATATTTTTCCTTGCTCATCACTAAGCCCTTGCTCATCACTGACAGCTCCTAAGTTCTTGTTTTACTCTGCTATAGTTTTACTCCAATGTTTATTTTTCTATATGTTTAACCCAGGTCCTTACACCTGGAAAACTTTTATATTTATAACATATTTATGCATTTGTTTCTTGTTGTCGACTATGTTTCCTTTTATTGTTTTAGAATTTGTGTATGAGTTTGTAGTGTATTTTTAATAATTGTTTGAGGGTTCAATGACTTCTATTTGGATATATGTTTGGCGCATTATAACCTTAGATGCTAATGCGCCATTTAACCAAAAACAACCAACCAACCTAAGTTCTTGGGAAAGAAGTCGAGATTCGAGTGCAAGAAATGGATCTTCAAAGACATTCGGCAGCCCAGATTTTCATAGTTTATGAGAAGATCTTGAAGGAGTCTTCAAAAAGGCTTTCTGGGTTTTACAATATGCCACATTAAAGGTTGAAAATGCTCTCGTTGTTTTCCTTGGAATGGAGAAGACTAATGTTTGATTAAAAAAAGTTATAAATTTATTCATGGAATAACTCACTCTAATGGAAGTACTCCAATATTCAACCTTATCAACAGAAAAACAAGAAGTCATTCTCATGGTGGATATGCCTTTTGCTCGAAAAAACTGTAACTACCATTCCTTTGTGTACCGTGTTGGAAGAGTATAGAACTACCTTCCCAGCGAGATTGTCACTTCTACAAGTATTGATGTTTTTATTTTCAGACTAAAGATATTTGACTTATCACCATTTTTCAAATTTTGATGTACTCTGGTATCAGTGTGCTGATATAGCCCCTTTCGGCCTTCTTTGTAATAAAAATAATGTGCAGAACAGGGGAGTGCAACTGCTGTTCAAGCGTGGCTGAAAGGAGGCAAGAGTTGGGGGAAATAGCCAACTCGGGGTGAAAGATTGCGTTGTGATTTACTTCCTTTTCTCTGCCGTGCGAATATGAATAAAAAAAAATGTGCAAAAAATGGCCAGAGCCACACCAGGTTTACTTTCTTATTAAGACATACATTTATTGAATAAAACTACTCACACATACACATTTCGGCGCCAAATTTGTGGCCGCCTGATACACATTTAGTTATTTCATTTTCAGCCTGTCTGAGGTGTTAGTTGTAATAAGATAGGAACTTGAAAAGTATGGACCTGTTTATCACTTAGTGACTGCCTGTCTCAGTATATGTCATATCTTCCGAGGCTCAGGGGAAGAACAAAGAAAGAAAAAGACTAGCTGACCTGTCGATCTATCCAGCAACGTTGGTTGCCTGCTAGATCATTTCCACCGTTGAGCTGCTGAGATGATTTTTCCTAACTAGTTATGGTTTAACTTCTAATCTACAGGTCTAACTACCTAATACTACGGCCTTATGCTAAGGCCTCGTTGAGTGCGAAAACGTTTGGTGACTCGCTGGCTTGGAGACTCGAGAAGACTAGGGGAGAAGTTCTCCGTGTGCTTTCGAAACTCCCGCAATGCCAAGCTCTCTCATTGGTTACTTGCAGCTAACGAGTCCAAGCATGTGCTTTTGGTGACCTCTCATTGATCAGCGTTTCTCTTCACCCAGTAAGATTCTAGACAATTCCAGACAAACCTGGAATTTCTTTTAAAGGCTTCATCTTATACACAGGTCAGCGCTGATGCATTAAAGAGAGATAGAGAGAGGGGGGGGGGGCGTACGTGGAGCCGACCGTTTCTCCATTGGCGTCTAACAATGGAGGCTGTAAGACATGGCGGACTCGTACTGAAACCTACGAGTACGACACCACTTATGCTTATTCGAAGCTACAAATAACCAGCTAGTAAAGATAGACGACTCGGCACCAGGTATAGTAGCAGTCGTAATTCTTATTTTCCCCGCAAACTTTTAAAGTATGAGGATGCGTGTTGTTGCTGCCATTCTTGCCTTGCAGTTCTGTGTCCGACTACTTTGTTTTCTTTCTTGCTTTTCCTCTTGCTTGAACTGTTTTCATATTTTTGGATAATGTATTCTTCACTTTGAAAACGTTTGTTAGAATACTTAATTGCATGCTAAGGTTCAAGTTCCAACCTATCATGAAAAGAAAAGGGATGCTTTAATTTATTAATACACTGGTGCTCAAAAGTTGAGCAAAATGCAAAAATCGGCATAACTTGTGCGATAATTGAAAATGCATAACAAAAGTGTGATTTTTTACATAAAAAGACGGCGAGTTCAAATCTGCACACGGAATTTGCATTAAACAGAACTGCACATGCTAAAACAGATCAGTATAAAAAGCACTGTCAGTTCGTGTTAATGTCAGTTTGCACTGGCACGAATTGCTTGCACCAGTAATGTACTGGCAGATAGTAATATGAACTTCCGAACGAAACACCTGGTGCTGTTGGTTCGGAAGGCCAGTCGACCAAGACGAACAGAAGGCGAGTGGGCCAAGCCATGACGTCACCATAGATAGTTCTAAGCTCGCTCTTCACCAAAAAAATTTCTGATTTTAGTTCTGTTTTTTTAAACACAGTACAGATTTTTAAAAAATTTTATTTCAATTTTTAGTATTATTGACTGTTATTTTCACTTTTATATTCATATTATAGAAGAATACGATGTTAATATTTCTAGCAAGTAACTGAATCTGTAATTTTTATAGTCGCTTTTCTCCTGAAAAGTACTCGAAATTGGCTTTTAATGGAAATTAAGAGTATTATTTTGTGCAACCGCTAAAGCATGTGACACCCAAAAATTTTGGTATATCTTTTCATTCTGCCTAAATGTTTTAAAAAATATTGCTAACAATCTTAATCATACTAAAATTTTTTAAACAAGGTGAAAAAATTTAAAAAAACAACTTATGTAATCTTCTCACACTTTTGTTATATAAAATAAATAATAAATAAATACCCCCTCAAGCAGCTGCTTGCCACAGAGGTCTGACAGGAGCCTGTCAGTTTATATGCCATAGTAGAAGATCTGAGAGGATGGCAGACCTCAGCCGAAAAACGACACACACATCCATGCCTTACCCGAGGCTCGAACCCAGGTCCCTTAGATCAGTAGCCAAGCGCGCTAACCACTCGGCCATGGGACGGCTATGGACGATATAGTAATACAAAAAAAGGAATTGTGATATATAACGTTATAAGCACGTTTAACAAGGGTGCAAACTTCAATTTCGTTAAATTGGTACTCAAATCTTTGTTAATACACTGAATGGGCCAATTATTATATACACCCTGATAACAATATGCAAAGCAGAAGTATTGCGTCCAGTCACGTAGGATGCTGAAACTGGCAATGTCTATAAATAGACCAGGTCTCTACGCATTGGAAGCCAGTCACCGAAAAGTAATAATGGGTAAGGGCAGCAACGTAAATGAGTTTAACCTTGGTCAGATAGTAGGTGCGAGGAAGACTGGTTGCTCAATCACCGCAACTGTTGAACTGTCGTGATGTTCACGTCAGACCGTCGCACGTGTTACCAAGACTATGTGAAATAGGTAAAACTTCCAACCAGTGATATAACTGTGAACGTAAACAGTAATTGATTCCCGAGGTGAGTACAGACTGTCTCGCATCGTTACAAGGAATCGCACAGCTACCATGGAGCAGGTAATATCGGAATTGAATGAGAGCGCATCCACAAGCTTATGCATAAAGACTATCCATTGTACCATGGAAAAAATGTCTATGGCAGTCGACGTCCACATCATGTTCCCTTGTTGAGTGCAAGGCACCAAAAGATTAGGCTTCAGTTTGCAAAGGCCTATTGCAACTGGAGTGCGGAGGACTGGAAACACGTCATTTGGTCTGACAAATCATGGTTTAAACTCTATCACGCCGATATCACGCCGGTAGGGTCATACAAATAGGTGGAGGCGATGTAGCAGTTCGGGGTGGGTTTACATAGGCTTCCTTGGGGTTCGTTGTACCTGTCGAGACTTCCGTCACCGCCACAAGGTATGTTAACATACTCGCTGACCATCTACACCCGTTCTTAACGATTCTTTCCACACCATGACGCCATCTTTCAACAGGACAACGCCAAACCCCATACTTCCCGAGTGACGACCAATTGGCTCCAGTAGCATTCAAGTTAAGTGTATGACACTCGAACCCCTCGATCGCCGGACCTCAACCCCATTGAGAATTTGTGGACAAATCGGAAAGATCTGTTCGAGCCTGCCAATACCCATTGTCAACTATGGAGCTCTACGACAGGCGATCCTCGCATTATGGGCAGCAATACCACCTCCGTATTTTCAACATTCATTGAGTTCATTAGAATGTTTTAGAGGAAAAATGTCATTATCCAGGTGGGATCTGAACCCGCGACCTTCTGATAACATGTCAGGTGCTGTAACCACAGCTACCGGCAGCCGAACAATCATCCTCTATTATAGGTTTAAGCATTATACCATAGAATAGTCATTGGAAATGTAGTTGACTGTAATCGAAGTCTCTGGTCTTATGGAAACGTAGTTCATTGAAAATGTAGTTCACTGTAATCGAAGTCTCTCCTGATAACATGTCAGAGCACCTGACATGTTATCAGGAGGTCGTGGGTTCAGGTCCCACCCGGCTAATGACAATTTTTCCTTTAAAACATTCTAATGAACTACTACCAGGTGTATATCTGAGAAATTCTAATATTATTAACCTCACTGAATCTTACCTAAACGTCTGGCTTCTGTTGTGAGGATAAAAGGTGGAGCAACAGGTTATTAGGTAGGTGTATATAATATTTTGTCCATTCCGTTTATAACGATTAATATTAAGACATTGCTTAATAAGACATTACATCATAAAAGAATTTGACAAATCGTATTTCTTACTGCGGGATATATAATGCACTATACACATCAAAATTACAGTAAAATATCTAATGATGAATTACAACTATGTAAGGAAATAATTTTTTATATTCGAAAACGTAACGTGAAACAACACTTGAAACCAGGGTTGGGTTGTTTTCCTCTGAGCGGCACTTTTTTGCACACCATGGGCTAAATGGCCAGGTCACATGGACCCCGAAAGCTCAGAGAAGGTTGGGGGAGGGGACCCACTGGAACAGCTGTTGGGAGACAGATGGTAGCCTCCCGTCAAGGCCATCCAGCGTGTTCTTTAACGTGCACAGGGTATGGCTCTCCCGTACACGGGGCCACGGCTTAATGTCCCATTCGACGGACGGCGGCCTTTCCAAGCCCATCGGTGTCCCCTACTGACCGTGGGCAGGGCGGGGAAATTTTTTGCGGACTTGAAACCAGTGCAGTGGTGGACTGGTAAATGGAAATATCCCTGGAAATTGCCTATGGGCCGGCCTCCAAATACGTACCACATCTCGCCATCCACTCCTCCAGATGCCATCCACTCCTCATCAGATATTAACACGTAATGAGCGCCCTTAGAAACGTTTTCCTGGAGAGCGAAGGCAGGAGGAGCAAACGATACCTATTTGACCAGAGTTTGGAGTGTATGGAATATCTGCTAAGAGAGAGTTTTGTTCCTGAGGAAAAATGTTTTCCAAAGAAGTAAAATAATACCACATTTTAAATGGCTTGCAGCTAGATCGGCTTTTCAGAGCGGTACAGAGCAGGGCATATCTAATATTTTTTTTGGGGGGGAGGAGGAGTTGGAAAGAGAGATTAAAACCTTTTTCACGGGATTGGCTGAACATAAGTTTTTCTTATCCTCTAAAAAAATCTTCGCACGCGATGTACAATACCAAAGTCAAGGCATTTGTATTGGTGGTGGTGATGGGGGGGGGGGTTGGAAACAATGTGATCTCTGTTGGTGACTCAAAAAACTGAAATGTCACAAATTGGCTATAATTTCATTTCATCTCTTACTGATTAGTTTTACTTCATATTTATTCTTTCGTGGTTGGTGACAAAAAATAAGGGCCAGCGATACTCATTTCCTATACCCTGTCAAGGTGCAACTGCTTAGCTTACTCAACTTGCTTTACTCAATTTCGTTAACACTGCGTTTCCCAAAGTTTTATAGAAATAACTGAAATGTTTGCTTTTTCAAGTTCTAAGGAGAAGTAGCTGGAATTTTACGTTGTTCGCATCTAAAATCCGATTCATTTTGAAACACGTTTTTTGTTTTACATTTCTGAAATTTTTGATTACTAAAGATGTTAAAAAGATTATTTCAGCTTATTCAGGTGTCAGAGCTTGGAAAAAAAAATTAACCGATATACGGTCATAAAAATGCACATTTTGACTCGAAAATATGTGACATGAATTATATTAAAACAGTTCTTTTGGTGATAGTGAGTGTTATCTACATGACTAATTTTTCGCAAAATGGGGGAGGGTTCAAAGCACTTCTTGTTCATTATTGCCTGCCCCATGGTAGCATGAGAGATTTCTCCGTTAAGGTCGAGTGGGAGGAGGGTTTTCTTAAATTCCGATTAACAGGCTAAAGTGAAAGCAAAATTTATATTTTAAGTAAGTTTATTTTCTGTTTTTTGTACACATACAGTGCCTGACTGCTATAAAGAAATGTTTAAAATAACAACTCTTTTTGCTTTGTACTAGGGGTTCTCAACGTGGGGTACGCGGTAAAATTTTTTGGGGTACGCCGTGACAGCTCAAAAGTCGCTAGATCTAGTAAAGTTTTATTCCAATTGTTATACTATAACTATAGTTTTTCTATCTATACAAGGGGTACGCCAGTTACACGTTTCCAGGGGGTACGTGAAGCATAAAAGGTTGAGAACCACTGCTCTATACTACAAACAATCTTGAGTACATATTTTACATATAAGCAATTTTAAACTATGCATTCCATTTCTTACAATAAAAAACTTATTTGGTGTTGTGCATTTTTGTCTTGTATTTTTTGCCATTACTGTAACATTACCATACACATTATAATAATAGGAACATCCCACACGAGTAAAACTCGTTTGAGGGATTTAAATATAGAAAAACATGTTCACTCATTTCTATTGTCAAATGCGAAATTAACCCATCCAATTTTGTTTCTACATCTGGTACGCATTTAATGACCATATTACTAATACAAGATAAATATGACTAAAATATCTTAATGCATATCAGCATAAATGAACTCTTCTAAATTCTCTTGGGATAATAAACTGCTAAGAGTGCTTTTCATTCCGTTAAGGGGGCGGGGGTGGCTCAGTCGGTAGCGCGCCAGGCTCGTAATCTGTAGTTCCCAGTTCGAGTCCCAGCTGGGTCAGCGTTAAGATTTATCTCCGCAAAACTCCCCGCCCTGCCCACTGTCAGTAGGGGATACCGATGGGCTTGGAAAGGCCGCCGTCCGTCGGATGGGACGTTAAGCCGTGGCCCCGTGTGCAGGAGAGCCATACCCTGTGCACGTTAAAGAACACGCTGGATGGCCTTGACGGGAGACTACCATCTGTCTCCCAACAGCTGTTCCAGTGAGTCCCCTCCCCCAACCTTCTCTGAGCTTTCGGGGTCCTTGAGACCTGTCCATTTAGCCCATGGTGTGCAAAAAAGTGCCGCTCAGAGGTAAAACAACCCAACCCATATCCGTTAAACGAGAAAACTTTCGTTCATATGCAACCTTCGTAAAGTCCAATATAATAGCATATTTATATGCCATATAGAAATTGCTGTAATCACTACAATATAAATTATACAATAGTTGAAATTTGGGTTGCGCACTTCTTCACATTGCTCCGAATTTTTTCTGAGTCAGACTTGTCAGAGGATTCATCTATTACATATATCTTTCTTTTATTAATTTTTTTTAATTGTTCTAGTTTGAAAAAACATCTCTAATTCCTCCCTTAGAGTTGCCGGGTTTTTTTTTAGTATTTTATAAGCGAAGTAAATAAATTATTTATTGAATTTTCCAGACCAAGTTCTTTACATTTTTTGGATCCAACAAGGAGCAGTACCGAATCAAAAAGGTTTTCATACCGTCTGAATGCATAAATTAATTTAATTACAGAAAAACAAATGAAAAATTTAATATGTATCGTATACATTTGCGCATACTGAAAAACAGAGGAAGAATTATAAATAAAACTAAATATCTGCTCTTATAGTGCACTTGCAGAAAATTAACAAGAAACAGCTAAGTAAAGACGTGAGATGTAGAGTACAGCTAAGTAAGTAGTATATTATACTGATTGTAAAATATTTCCCTGAATAAAATGTTTGAAATATTTGGAGACCTTCATGAATGTCGAGGTCCCAGGCAAGCGCTTCTGCCGTAATCCGCCACTCGATCTAACAACGTTTGCGAATAATTTTTGTGATTTTGAAAACATCGCTCAATTGAGTTTATTGTGCCGTTAGCGCGCTTGGCTACTGATCTAAGGGACCTGGGTTCAAGTCCCGGGTAAGGTATGGACGTTTGTGTCGTTTTTTCTGCTGAGGTCCTGCCATCCTCTCAGACCTTCTACTATGGCATATAAACTGACAGGCTCCTGTCAGACCTCTGTGGCAAGCAGAGGCTTGAAGAGGTATTTATTTTTTATAATTACATTAGAAAACTTCACCCAAAAATGTTCTATCGTATTATGTAGCTTTTAGTTTATTAAATTGTTATTTAATTATTATTTCACATTATAATTTCACCAACAATTAGTATTTCGTTTTTTGGTTTTCGAATTCTCTCTTCGGGAAGACTTTTTTTTCTACTACTAATTCAGTGTTAACTTCTGAAGCGTCCACAAAAACATTAGTATTTCCAAATATTTATTAAACAAATGTTGAATAAGTGTATAGAGCGTCTGTTCGAAATTTATTTTAAAGCAGGCAATAGTAATCTTCAAATATTCGATGAATATTTCTGAGAACCAAGATTATCATAGATTTCATTTATATACTTAACTCATCTGTCATATTTTTCCTACAAAAAAAGTTAAGAGTTACGGAACTTTGATGTTGTTATTCAAGGGACTTTCTATTTTAAATAAAGTCTGTACAATTTCAAAAAGACAAATTTCTTCTCGTGGATGCACCTAGGAGGAACTAATATTTTGCAGATTACAAAGGTTGCAATGTCACTATTAGCCTGATAAGAAATTTAGCCTCGGAATCGTGAAGAATTTTTACTATTTTTCACTATATCACAAAAAAAAAACATGCTAAAAAAACTCTTCACACACACAATTTTATTTTACGTTTATATTTTTCTTCTTTCGTGTCTTCCTACTCTCTAATATTTCGTAACTCCTGCCCGAAGGAATTTCAATTCCATTCATTTATATTTTCCACTAACCCAATTCACCACAGTTGACTACTGTCCTTAGCCCATTATTTTGTAGTTAATTAAGAATCGACTAGCGACCGTCCGGCCTTGAGGTAAAGATTTTGTGACCGGCCTACCGGGAAATGTTCCGGCGGCCCAGTCGGCCACTGAATTAGGGTTGCCAGATTAGGGTTTTCCCCCTAGATCTAGGGTTGGTGTTTTTTTTTCCCTAGAATCTGGGGTGAAATCTGGAATTACATTTTTTTTTGGGGGGGGGAAAGTTTAGGAGGTTTATAAATTGGGTGGGGAACGAATTTGGGTGATTATTTAAAAACATTTTGCACAGTTCTTGCAACAAATTTCAGAATAATTGTTTGGGGGAAAAAGTGAAATTTGGACACGACAACCTGCATTTGTAAAATTGTACTTTAATGGTAATTGCCATTTTGATCATTGTTTGGTCTTTTAGTGTGCGTAGAGATCAGGTTGAAGAAAGACATATCAATTATTTCGATTTTGAGAAATATTCTGCTTAGCATTAATGGGATGTTTATTTAATCAATCTTCAACTGGCATTGTGAGTACTGATTTTTCAGCTATTTAAAATAAAATGCAAGATTTTTTATTTTTGCGAATTACACACTCAAAGAACTGCAATGTCGCTTTACAGAAAATATCGAAGTAATAAAAATATTAACCTTGCTTCTCCACAAAATGAAACTTGCCAATGAAAAATGATATTACTACTATCCATCCTAAATTCAAATATGTGTGTGGAAATAGAGATGAAGCATTAAAAGAAATAGAAGCTGAAACACTGAAACAAATGGTATTGCTATAAAACTCTGAAGGCTTCTGGATTGAAGCGGATGGCCAATTAGATAGTGGAATGAAGAAGCAAATATGGAAAAACCGCCGGACAGGCGTTAACATTGCTCAGTTACAGTTTTCAAGTGCGTCTGTGGAGACAGCCTTTTCCCTTTATATATCATCCAAAGAAAATTTGACAAATACTGTAGAATAGCTGTGAGATAGTTGATGCATTGATTTATATAAGGTATAATTTAGAAAAAGTTTATGATAACTTTTTGTCTCTCACTGACTATGGTAAAAGTGTTCAGAAATAATGTAGAAAAAGTATGGAGACGAAGCAGAAACTATTTTGAAAAATAAATGACAAATAAAATTAATAATATTTATGAACGTTTTGATAAACGATAATAAACAACCTTCCAAAGCAGCCATTTTATTACATTGTTAATCATGGTGCACATCATTAACGCTGTTATGAAAATACAAAATTTTCCTAGTTCAACCAAAATGGTTACTAAAATAATAACTCTAAAAGATATTGAAGAGAATAACAGTTTACATTGGTGGAAATTGAGAAAGGAACATCATCATCCTCAAGCAGCCATGTGCTACGGAGGTCCAAAAAGACCGTGCAATTTAGTTCAAGCACATCTGTCCTGAGCTACATCTGCTGCATCTGGCCACTGCACACCAATTCTAACCAGGTCCTGTTTGACATTGCCCACAGCATACTAGGTCTCCCCCTCTTTCTGAGGCCTTTAGGCACACTGTTCATAACCCTATTCGCCAATCTATAATTATCCATACGGGTAACATGGTAAAACAAACGGAGTCTCTCTCTGCACAATATTCAACTTAAAGGAGGTTGCCGACTACTTTGCCTAATCTCATCATTAGTTACAAAGTTGAACCACCTAATGCCCAAGGTACTGCATAAGCATCTGGAATCAAAAGCATCTAGTTTCCTGTTATCTTGTTTACAAAGTGTCCAAGTTTCACTACCATAACTAACCCTAGAAAGAACCAAACTATTATACAGTCTAATTTTAGTCTTTAGGTGTATACGCCTATTTCTCCACACTCTCCATAGGTTCTTAAAAGTCCCGGCAGCAATCCCTATTCGTCTGTTAATCTCATGCCGCACATCACCATTATCTGTTACATAGCTCCCAAGATAATTAAACTGTGACACCTGCTCAAGACTGCAACCATTCAGATTAACTGAATCACAGCCTGCCTGACCAATTTTCATCACTTTAGTTTTCTCTCTGTTTATAACCAAACCTACTCTATTACCAGTCTCATCAACAGCTCGAATGAAAGAGTTCATCTCATCAACATCACTTGCCAAAAGGGCTAAATCATCAGCATAATCTAAATCAGAAATTTTCGTATCTCCAGCCCATTTAAGGCCAAAATCTTTCCCTTGAAGTGAATTTCGCATAACATAATCAATAACCAAGCTAAAGAGAAAAGGAGACAAAATGCACCCTTGTCGAACACCAGAAGTAATGCTAAACCAATTGCTACAAGCCTTACCAACTCTCACACACGACTCGGTGTTATTATAGAGAGCTTTCGTAATGTTAACTAACTTGTCTGGTATACCATATGATCTCACAATCAACCACAAATTATGACTATCAACAGAATCGAAAGCATTTTTGAAATCAATAAAGGTAGCAACCAAAAGTTTCTGAAACTCTAAACATTTCTCAAGAATTTTCCTGAGTGAAAATATCAGTAGGAGGATAATGAGAGTTCTGGAACAGAGGCCGATCAATGTTAATCCTATGGGATCCGCCTCTATGTGTTTGAAAGCGGACGCGGGCCTTTTTCGTCACACATACAGGTCAATATTACCCCTCAATATTTTAAATAATTTCAAATAATTAGTTTTTAAATCAGATATTTCTTTTCTTTTCACCGTTTTTTCTTTTATTTCTTTTTTTACCAAATAGCATTTTTTCATTTTCTGCGGGATAGACATTTATTCCAGTTTCTGCGGGATAGTCCTTCCAGTATAAATACGACATCCATTAGTCAGAATCCTCATTCTGTTGTCAGACGTTGACAGTGACAGTTTGCTGCTGCTGCGTCTCCGTGATTTTTTTCAACTGTTAGAAGCAAATAGTGATAGTTTTCGACGTCCTCCAGTTTCTGCGGGATAGTCCTTCTTCTAGTATAAATACGACATTCATCAGTCAGATTCCTCATTCTGTTGTCAGACGTTGACAGTGACGGTTCTCTGTAGCTGCGTCTCCGTGATTTTTTCAACGGTAATAGTGATAGTTCTCGACGTCCTCGTGTAGTATAAATCAGCTATTTCACAACTTACTGCTACATAATGTATTAATGTGATATGTGTGAGAAGGCTTTCACGATCCAGACAAATCTCATTCGTCATGTGAGAAATCACGATGGAAAAAACCTCTTTAAGTGCTCTCAATGCGAATCGACTTTCTCAAGAAGAGATGACGTCATGAGTTAAACCACACCTCCAGAAAAACCTACAAATGTGAAGAATGTACAATGAAGTTTGGAAGAAAGGACAATCTTTTACGACATCAAAGAAAGTCACACAATAATAAGCGAAAACGTTCTGAAGATGAAAGGATTCCCCAAAAGAAACAAAACCAGACCCTGAAGACCCCTGCCAGTTTACAGAAGAAATGAAAAGGACCCTGTCAACACATAAACTGATGGCAATGGAAGAAACATCTGTTGACCTCACCTTTTCCTTGAATCCTCGCGGGAGTCACTCCTAATTCATCTGAAAGCAGAATTGACCTCGAAAGGTAGCATTAAATGGTACCTTGCTGTACAAGTGCGCTTCAGGCGAAAAGTTTCCCCTTTTACCTTCGAACACTGTACTGCATTTTTCCGAAGTAACTGTATCACAAGTCTTCCTACATCATCCCTAAACAGAGAACTGGATTCAGCGTGTAAGACCTCATTTGAAAAATTTGCAGGAGCACATAGCGGATGGATACTGGATGCTGTGCTCCACGCTGAAATGAACATTGGAAAATATATCCCTCTTGAAGGGTCCAGTTATATCCCTACTCCAAGAGAATTACTGTTAAAACACGCTATTGTCAATGTATGTAATTCTGACCGAAAATGTTTTGTCTGGTCTGTTTTAGCCTCTTTGTATCCTGCCACAGATAATCCACAATGTCCTACCACCCACATTCATTTAGAGGAAAAATTAAACACATCTGGCCTAATTTTTCCCTATAACAATAAATCAAATATCTAAATTCGAAAAAATGAACAACATTTCTGTCAATGTTTTTGGATACGAGAAAGAGGTGTTCCCGTTCTACATCGCACCATTCAGATTTAAAGCGCACGCAAATCTACTATTGTCAGATGATGAAAAGCAGCATTATTGCTCCATTAAGAATATGAGCAGACTTCTCAGTCCTCTCACCAAACATAACGGTGTGAGTTACTATTGCGATAACTGCCTTCACCGTTTCACAAATGAATCGCTCTTGAAGGATCATGTCCCTTATTGTCAAGAACATGGACCCCAGAGAGTAGAGTTTCCAACTGAAGAGAAGAAATGCCCGTTCCATACGTGATTTACGCCGACTTTGAATCATTCCTAGTGAAACTGGACACTTGTATGCCTAACCCTCAAAATCCCACATCACTATCACGGCAAATCATGAACCCTGTGGATATGCATATTTTGTTGTCGGAGCTGATAGCAGCGAAAAGTTTGAAGAAACGTTATTACCTCCACGTGAAGCTTTTTCAATCAGCTAACAGAAGAAGCGCTAGGGGATGCAGACTATATACATGCAATGAAAGTATGGAACTCATTCGACAAAAAAATTCTAGGCCAATATCACGACTTGTACCTGAAGACCGAGGTACTCCTCTTAGCCGATGTGTTTGAGAATTTCAGAAAACTATGTGTCAGATACTATGAAATTGATCTCTCTCATGTTTACACAGCTCCTGGACTAGCTTGGCAAGCACGCCTGAAGATGACAAATATTATCTACAATATTATCTACAATGTACCTTTTCCTGGATAAAGGCATACGAGGAGGAATTTCAGTGATATGTAATCGTTTTAGCACGACAAACAACAAATATTTAGATACCTATGATCCTCAGCTACCCTCTAAATACATTATGTACTATGATGCCAACAATCTTTATGGATGGGCAATGTCACAATGTCTCCCTGAAAGCGATTTTGGATGGCTTAATAAAGAAGAAATAGAAGATCTAGCTATCACAACAGTTGCTGATGATTCGAATAAAGGGTACATATTGCAAGTTGATTTAGATTATCCAGTTTCTCTACACGACAAGCATAATGATTATCCACTAGCCCCTGAGAAACTTCAGATTACCAGCAGCATGCTATCACCATATTTTCAAGAGGTTGCCCAAAGCCTTGGAATAAATACAAGTCAATCAGTCGTAAAATTAATCCCAAATCTAAATTCAAAGGAAAAATATGTCCTTCATTACCGTAATATGAAACAATATTTAGCCTTTAGTATGCAGCTGAAGAACGTACATCGCGTTTTAGAATTTAATCAGTCTTGCTGGCTAAAACCATATATAGAATTTAATACATATCAGTGGAAGAAAGCTAGAAACGACTTCGAGAAGAACTTCTTCAAACTGATGAATAATGTTGTGTTTGAAAAAACGATGGAAAATTTGAGAAATCGAGTGAAAATTGAATTGACTCGGAACCCGAAGAGAGTATGTAAACTCGTAGCATCATCTGCTTTTCACGCTTTTCGTGTTTTTGACAACGACCTCGCATGTGTACAATCAAAGCAAACTAAATTGAAACTCAACAGTTCTATTTACGATGGTTGGTTGTTTAGGGTTTTATGGCGCATCAGCATCTATTGCTATAATGCGCCAAACAAAAGTCCAAAAAGTAAAAAGATAAAAGTCATGAAACCCTGAACCAATATTTTAAAAGATAAATTACAAATTTAACACGAAAAATGTAAAACAATAAAATACCACGTTGGAAATAACAGTAAACAAATGTAGAAATATGTTATAAAAGGAGATAAAAGTAACCCAGGTAAAAGCAATCTGGGTTAAATATATATATATAAAGCTGAAGAGTAAAAACTATATGCGAGTCAAATATCCAGTATATCTTAAAAATCTAAATACAGAGGTAAAAGAACAGTTATCAGATAACAAATGTCCGAGTGTAAGGGCCTCGGACGTAAAATCATGAAAATTAAAAAACAAACTCCGTTCAAAATTAAAACATGGACATGAGATTAAAATGTATTTGATTGTTAAAATGGTGTCGCAAAACTCACACTAAGGTACGTCGTCCTCCCGTAGAAGAAACGAATGAGTAATATACGAATGACCTAAGCGGAGCCGAGCAAGTACAACTTCCTCCTTGCGATTCCTGCGGTAACAAGACTGCCATGGTTTGATGATAGGTTTGATCTCAAAGAGCTTGTTCGTAAGCTGTTCTGACCAAGATCGGGGCGGGGTGGCTCAGTCGGTAGCGCACCAGGCTCGTAATCTGTAGTTCCCAGGTTCGAGTCCCAGCTGGGTCAGCGTTGAGATTTATCTCCGCAAAACTCCCCGCCCTGCCCACGGTCAGTAGGGGACACAGATGGGCTTGGAAAGGCCGCCGTCCGTCGGATGGGACGTTAAGCCGTGGCCCCGTGTGTAGGAGAGCCATACCCTGTGCACGTTAAAGAACACGCTGGATGGCCTTGATGGGAGGCTACCATCTGTCTCCCAACAGCTGTTCCAGTGGGTCCCCTCCCCCAACCTTCTCTGAGCCTTCGGGGTCCATGTGGCCTGGCCATTTAGCCCATGGTGTGCAAAAAAGTGCCGCTCAGAGGTAAAACAACCCAACCCAACTGACCAAGATCTCTGCCACTGTACCCGGAGCTGGGTGGTAAAACGCTGCCGGGAATCCAGGTATGGAACCGGCAATGGAGAGTCGCACAGGGGCGTGGCTGACTTGGCAGCAGCGTCTGCCAAGTCGTTGCCCCTGATCCCGACCTGACCAGGCACCCAACAGAAATGGATGGTGGTGGTGGCTGCCAGACGATGTAGCTGCTGGCGGATCTTAGTAAGAACAGGGTGAGGCCGATGCATCACCGAGATCAAAGCCTGTAGTGAGCTAAGCGAGTCGGTGTAAAGCACACACCGACGATGATGCTTAGTCGCCATGTGGTCCAAGGCGAGGCTGATAGCGTGCAACTCTGCAGTGAAGATGGAACACTGCAGTGGGATCTGGTCTGCAATGATTACATCACAGCAGACCATGGCAGATCCCACTGATGTGCTGGAATTCGAGCCATCTGTGAAGACAGGCAAGAAGTCCGGGTACTCAGCACGATGGCTGGCAAAGAGTTGCCGGTACACACAGTCAGGTGTACAGGCCTTCCCCATCCTGCACAGAAAAATCGCAGGACGGGAAAACAGCGAGCCAAGGTGGAAGTGGCTCAGCTGTCGACTGGGGGTTGCCATCGAGACTGATGTTAATGTCTCTGAGGTAGCCTCGGACACGCAAACCGAAAGGACGAATGGCAGTCGGCCGATTTGTGTAACGCATTTCCCACTTCGGACTGAAAACACAGTCCCAAGTGGGATGGCCAGGCAGGGATCGCAATTTAGATGCATATTGTAGGGACAACTGCTGACGGCGAAGAGATAATGGAGGTTCGTCGGCCTCAACGTAAAGACTCTCGACCGGTGAGGTGCAGAAGGCTCCCGTGCAAACACGGAGGGCCTGGTGATGGAGGGGGTCCAGCACCTTCACCACCGAATCCCAGGCCGAGTCGTACACCTGTGATCCGTAGTCCAGTTTCGATCGGACAAGTGCACGGTACAGGCGGAGCAAAGAACATCGGTCCACTCCCCAAGAAAGGGAGGAGAGGACCTTGACGATGTTCAATGCCTGCGTGCACTTGGACCTGAGATGACGTATTTGAGGTAAAAAGGTCAATTTCCGATCGAATATGAGACCGAGAAACTTGGTCTCCGCCACAACTGGAATGATGTTAACCCCGAGCAGCAGCTCAGGATCCAGATGAAGATTACGCTTGTGGCAAAAGTGCACACAAGCGGTCTTCTGTGGAGAGAACCGAAACTCATTTGCTGTCGCCCAAACCGAAAGATTTTTCAGGGCAATTTGCAGTTGTCTTTCAATGACCCTCATGCTGGATGAAGAGCAAAAGATGCTAAATCATCAACATAGAAGGCATTGCCTACTGATGGAGGAAGTTGTCTAGTTATAAAATTAATCTTGACAGCAAAAAGTGTAACACTCAGAACGCAGCCTTGTGGCACCCCCTGTTCTTGGGGGTATGGCTGCGACAGAGTGTTACTTACACGGACACGAAAAGAACGTGTCAATAAGAAGTTGGAGATGAAGATCGGCATGTGACCTCTCAAGCCTAAACTGTGTAGGTCACCTAGAATGCCGAATCTTCAAGCCGTGTTGTACGCTTTTTCGATGTCAAAGAAAATTGACATCAGGTGCTCTCTACATAAAAATGAGTTTCTGATAGCAGATTCGAGGTGTATCAGATGGTCAAGAGTTGACCGTTGCCTGCGAAATCCACACTGGGTGTTGGAAAGAAGGTTGTGATTACCATTCTTCCCAACACCTTGCACATGCAGCTCGTCAAAGCGATGGGGCGATAATTGGAAGGAATCTTGGGATCTTTGCCTGGCTTTGGGAAGGCCAAGACAATGGCCTCCCACCAGGAGTCCAGAAACTGCTCCTCGAGAAAAATGCTATTGAAGACATAGAGCAGCTGATCCTTACTCGATGGTGAAAGATGTTGGAGCATGGCATAATGGACATTGTCCGGCCCTACAGCAGAGGCACGAGAAGAGTGCAGAGCAAGGCGAAGCTGCTCCGCTGTGAATGGCCTGTTGTAAGGCTCCAGGCCATTCGAGTGGAAAGACAGCGGAGAGCGGTCTGCCCTGCCCTTCTGGGCCAGAAACTCGGGGGAGTAAGAAGAAGACGAAGAGATTTAGGAGAACGACTCCCCCAGAGTGTCGGCAATTGCTTTGGGATCAGCAATTGCCTGTCCATTGTGTTCCAGGATCGATAACGAGTGGGACGTGTAGTTCCCACCCATCTTCCAGACTGTATCCCACACGACCTTAGAACTAGTCGTGCGGGTGATAGAAGAGGTATACTTGATCCAAGATTTCTTCTGGCTCTGGCGTCGGACGAAACGAGATTTCGCCCTGGCGCGTTTGAACTTTTCGAGGTTGGGGGTCGTCGGATATCTCCGAAACACCACTCCAGCCTTGTTCTGAGTCTTACAAGCTGCGGTGCAATCTGGATTCCATCACGGTTTCGGAAAGCGAGGAAACCGTGTAGAAGTTTGAGGAATTGTTGATGCAGCTGCATCTACGATACAGTCTGTTATCTCCGCTACGGCCACATTAATTGGCTCCTGGCTGACAGAGTGGTCATCGAGCTCAGAGAGCAGCTAGAAACCACCCCAGTCAGCCCGATCGAGCCTCCACCGTGAGACGCGTGAAAGGCTGCAAGGCCCCCCACAGGAGATGGTGCACACCACAGGGAGGTGATCACTTCCGTAAGGGTTGTCCTCGACCTCCCATGTAAAGAGTGGAAGGATCGAGGTGGAGCAGATGGTTAGGGAGTGAAAGTAAGTACTGACACCGGTGTTCAACAGGGAGAGAGAAGGATCCAGGAGCCACTGCTCCAGGACCCCGCCCCTCCCGTTGGTGTCAGCACTGCCCCAAAGTGGACTGTGTCCGTTGAGGTCCCCCATAATGAGGAGGGGGGATGGCAGCTGCGAGACGAGATCATCAATGTCATCCTGGAAGATGATGCTACCAGGTGGAAGATATACAGAACAGACAGTCAGCGAGAACCCCATGAAGAGACGGATGGCTACCGCCTCCAAGTTGGTGGTGAGAGGTACGACCTGGAATGGAGAATGGTTGCTCATGAGGATGGCGACACCCCCGCGAGCTGGACCATCTCCATCCCGGTCCCGGCGAACCAGTGAAAAGTGCCGGATCGTGGGATCTGTGACTGACTGCAAGTATGTCTCATGCAGGCACACAGAGATGGGCTGGTGTGCCTGAAGGAGGGCCTTGATGTCGTAAAGATTCCTCTGGAATCCACGACAATTCCATTGCAGGAGTGTGGCCATCTCAGGACTTAGAAGAGTGGGCGGACGGCGAATTCCTATTCAACTTAACCGCCGCAGAGGACGGTTTAGTGAATAGGGGGCGGTTGGTATCCATGTCCTTGGAATCGTCCGAGGGGCATGGATCGGTGACCGCCCTTTGTGGAGGAGTGATTAGTTTCTTTTTGGGCCCCGGTGTGGGCGGACGGCGAATTCCTATTCAACTTAACCGCCGCAGAGGACGGTTTAGTGAATAGGGGGCGGTTGGTATCCATGTCCTTGGAATCGTCCGAGGGGCATGGATCGGTGACCGCCCTTTGTGGAGGAGTGATTAGTTTCTTTTTGGGCCCCGGTGTGGGCCCCTTAGGTTTTGAAGGTCTTGCTGTCTGAGGGCGGGGAGGAGGAGGCCTTCCGGTGGAGGTGGAAGGCTGAGCTGCAGGAATGGAAACCGGGGTTGATGTCGAAGTCGACACCACCCTCGGTTTCATCAGCGTGAGGAGGTACTTCGCAACTGGCGAGAAAGACTCAGTAGGTGGTACACTGATGTCAGTCTGCACCGCAACCGAAGTCATTGGAATGATGGGCTTTCCAATGATTGCAGTGGCATAGGAAACCTTGCCAGGTGGGGAGGGCGGTGCAGCAAGCTTTCTCGCTTCAGCATATGAGATGTTGTTCATGACTTTGAGGCTTGTACCTCCTTTTCCTCCTTCCACTTTGGACAGTCACGGGAGTACGCTGGATGTTCGCCACTGCAGTTCACACAGCATGCCTTTTCTGCTGTGCAGTCAGGATCAAGATGATCCTTACTGCCACAGCGAACACAGGTGGGCTTGCCCCTGCATGCTGTGACCGTATATCTGACACTGAAAACAGCGCAGAGGGTTAGGTATATACGGTCGGACCTCACAATGCAAATAACCTGCTTTGATGGAAGAAGGCAGGCGTGGCGTGCTGAATGTCACAATCAGCACCCGGGTAGGTGTCAATTTCCCATCACGGTGTGTCGAAACCTGGTGGACCGCTGTTACTCCTTGAGGTGTGAGCTCCGAGAGGATTTCCTTCTCAGTGACTTTGAGGAGTCCCCACTCAGTGATCACACCTCGAGAGGAATTCAAAGTTTTATGGGGAGTGACTTCGACAGCCACCCCAGCAATTTCTTTGACTTTCAGGAGTAGTTCGGAATGTTTCGAACAAGCGGTCTCAACCTGCAAGTCGTCAGATCGTAAGCGCTTGACGGATTTCGGCTCTCCCACAAGACCTTTTAAACCTTTGTTAACAAAAAAAGGGGACATGTCCCCGAGCACCTGATCACCCATGGAGGATGATCAGGAACTTTGGGAACGAAGACACAGACACAGAAGACGATGGCAGAGATAACGTAGACAACGAGGAAGATGGGGTCTCATGTCGAGCCCTCTTGTTGGCTGTGATCGCATTAATTTCTTCAATCTATCTCATGTCTGTTTTGTGTGGTTCAGTGCCCACTGTCCCCACCCTCCATGGATCCCAAACAAGGGGACGCCCAGTCGGGCGCCAGGGCTACGCAGGCACTATACCCACACAGACAGTGAGCCAAGCCCTCACAAATAAATGTAAGGAAAATGAAAAGCAAAATGTGCAGAACGAAAACGTTCTACAAGAAGAAACAAAGCGAAAAATATCAAAATTGTGAATGGCCAAACTGGCCTCACAAAGAAAGGATAACGACAAAACGAAAATAATCTGTGTGGAAACTTGCAAACGTGTACCCGGACCATGGGCAAGGTTACTCACTGCTCTGCACGGTTGACCCTAGCAGGACCTGCACACCAGCCGATTGCTCCTGGGGGGGGGGGCACCCCAGTAGCTCCCGTTTACCGGAAGCAGAGACCAAAGCAGTGTATAGCAGAGGTCCCAGAATCCGCTGCCCAGCCCCACGACAGACAGACTCCCCAATGGCAAGGCGGACAATGGGGACCCTGCCAGTCATGAGCTGAGGAGAGAAGACGGGGACCCCCGAGCAACTACCAGGATCCTCCTTTCCCGGGACACGGGTCTCTGCGCACGGCAAACACGCGGGCGAGCGTTTAGGACCCTGTGAAGGTAACTGAGCCAGCGGAACCTTTACAGGGTGGTCCCCCTCACCACGTACAGGCGCTCACACCGAGGGGGTCTATTTACGATGGATTCAGAATTCTAGATATTAGTAAAATATTGATGAATAACTTTCATTATGACTATATTAGTCCAAAATATGGAGATAAAGCTAAATTATTATTCACTGATACAGATTCACTCTGCTACGAGCTTCCAACTGAGGACGTGTATGCCGATATGAAAGTTGATATAGATCATTTCGATACGTCCGACTATCACATAGATCATGTTTTCATAGTACGCATATTAAAAAGGTACAAGGTAAAATGAAAGATGAACTTTCAGGACTACCTATCAAAGAATTCACAGGACTTCGTTCAAAAATGTATTCCCTTCTGAGTTTACAAGAGGAGAAGACAGGGAAAGGAGTCTCCAAATATATCGTAAAAAGAACCCTTCGTCAGAAGGATTACAGAGACTGCTTGATAAACAAATCACCTAGTCGAGTAGTTTGACGAGGATTCAAAGTAGCAGCCATCATCTTCATACAGTGAAAGGTGTAAAACTTGGTCTGTCACCATTTGATGATAAAAGATATATTTTACAAAATGGTTACGACACCCTTTCGTACGGTCACTACAAAACGATGAAAAAATAATATAACAGAAAAAACGAATATTTTGTTCACTGTGATTTTTAATATGTTTGAGCTATATGTTAATATGAATAAAAATATGAAAATTTTATCCGAATGTATGCATAATTTTTTTTGTATAACCCCTGCATATTTAAAAATATTGCATGTCATTATTATATGTAGACAGTTGTATGTAAAACCATTTCCTCTGTTAACCTGCATTTTTGTAAGAAGGCTGTAAAGTATATCTATATCAATGGGAAAAAAGCATCATTGTGATTTCCTTTCAAAGTTGTCTGGAGACGCTTGCTTGCTTAGTCATAGGCCATTACGCTACCCGGACTGAGCCACCTCGAAATCAACATTTTTTTTTTAAGTAATCGCCTTTCAAAGTGCCAGGACTTCAATAAATGCACCGAGTGCTGTGTTTATGAGAAAATTATCAGCACGGAATGAAATTCTAATTTTTACTTTGCAGAAACGGAAACTATCATTACGTAGTTTTTTACAGAGAAATAATCGAAATTATTACATCAGCCATTTGGCAATAAAGGAATTTATCAAGTGTTTTAGAGCAGATTATACTAAATATTAATACTTTTCAATAATGACCTACAAGGAAAAGGATAATTTCCTGTATATTAAATAATACAGAGAAGTACAGACGAATTTTATATAATTTTCCTATGAATAAGTAAAAAAAATTGGATTTTCATACTGTTATTCGAATTACTCAGTTAATAATTGTTTTACTTTGAAATGTTTCCGTGACAAAAAGTATGATGATTTAATTAAAAATGACGTTTTTTTTCTAATTTCATTGAAAATTAAGGGGATTTCATCATAAAATTTAAGTGATTTAAAAAAAAACAGAGAAAATTCCCTAAAAATGAGATTTTTTCAATTGCAGAGATGAAAACATCGTTTTTTCTCAAATGCATTGAAAATTGAGCGATTTCGCCACTTATTTCAACTGTTTAGTAAAAAATACATTTAATTCCCTAAATATTTGATTTTTAACGACTGAGATAAAAAATAATATGCTTTCCTACATTAAATACAATGATAAATGACGAAATTCACCACTAATTTCAGCTGCTAATATCAAGAAATATAGATAAATTCGTTTTTTTAACATTGCATATAAGAAAGAAAAAGAACTAGCGAATGTATCAACATATATTTACCTCTGAGACTTAAATATCACATGTTCTGTGTTTCAACATTACCCATTTTTAATGTTTTACACATTAATTACTAATTAATATAATTTTTTCATTCAACAGTTAAGTACTCAATTAGAAGTAATGTGAGCAATATTTCCTGTTTAAATGCATCTCTACACAAATCCGCTTTAAAACATTTTCTTATAATTTAAGGGAAAATAAAGAACTTTAATTGGATTTCTTTTAACACTATATACTTAATATATTGTCATCAACGCATTCTATATACAAAACGAATTAATACAGCCTAGTTACTGGAAATTAACATAATATTGAAGTATTTTTTACCTAAAGAATCAAATAAAAAAAAACTGAATTCTTTAATTTTAATTACATTTTCAACCACTAGATGGCACCACAGTTACTATGAGACCTTGTGCAGACGGTTGAAATTTAATGCCTTTTTGCTCAGAGTGTCACCTAGCGGGATATTTTCGAGTAGTTTAGTCGCACTCAATGGTTTCACCACCAGGAGCTTTCACGGCCACGCCTACCTGAAATGGGGGGAGTTCAATATTTAATTTTTAATTAATATTAATTAATTAATTATTAATTGTGAATTATTAATTATGACTATTAATAAGGGGTCACATGACCGGAAGTGGGCGCGGTTTGTGACGTCATATCGTGTGACCGAAAGTTGGCGTGGCCGGTTACGTCATAGGGGAAAAGCACTAGTGGGGGTACCGTATAGTACCTTTCACTGTATGAAGATGATGGCTGCTACTTTGAATCCTTGTCAAATCTGCTCGACAAGGTGATTTGTTTATCAAGCAGTCTCTGTAATCATTATGATGAAGGGTTCTTTTTACCATGTATTTAGGGACCTTCTGAGTTTACAAGAGGAGTCTTCTTCTTCTCTTGTAAACTCCGAAGAGAATACATTTTTGAACGAAGTCCTGCGTATTCTTTGATAGGTACTCCTGAAAGTTCATCTTTCATTTTACCTAGTACCTTTTTATTATGCGTACTATGAAAACATGATCTATGTGATAGTCGGACGTATCAAAATGATCTATATCAACTTTCATATCGGCATACACGTCCACAGTTTGAAGCTCAGATGTCAGATGAGATGTTTGAAGTTGGGGTGGGGGGCTATTAAAGATACTGCGATAGAATAGGCCAACACTTTTCCGACTATTTTGAAAAAGTTTAATCCATTCAGAGTGAGTTATTTTATTTTCTCTAATGCACAAATCTTTGTATGTAATAATGTTAAATATGTTTGCGGTTTTCTGTAAGCTCTCTCTAGCAGTTTTGTCAGCCTCTTCGTTCCCATGGATTCCTATATGGCTAGGAATCCACTGGATCACAATTTGATTTTTCTTTTCTTCAACATGTTTATTGCATTGCCATAATATTTCTGAAATTAATGAAGAGTTAGAGGTAGAAAGTGGATCAGCTAGAAGAGCTTGGAGTGAAGACCTGCTGTCTGAAAGAATCAGAATTTTTTCTGAATGAAAAATGAATGCCCATTCAAGTGCCTTGAGGATAGCCCAAAGTTCGCCATTCATAATAGATGTTGGATTAGACATCGAAAATCCTTCTTTAATACTGAGACCAGGAATGCAGAAAGCACAGGATACTATTCCAGTTTCATCACTTCTAGAACCATCAGTAAAGATGTGGCAAAAACCAGCAAATTTCCCACCAATATACTGCAAGGAAAGAGTCCATAGTTCTTCAGAAGGGTAGTGATGTTTTGAAATCACGTCAGGGATGTAAGGAAAAATATCTGGCCTAGAGATATTCCAAATGGGAAAATCGGGTATGCTGTCTCCTGCAATATTTCTGTTAGTCAAATTTAAAAGGAAAATATTACTTTTGATACTTCTAAAAATGCTCGATCTTTTGCAGTTCAAAATTTTATCTAAGATTAGATTTTTATTGGTCTTGGTTTTCATTCTTGCTATACTTTTAAAAACAATGGAATTTCTTCTAACGCTGAGTGGAGGTATGGCAGCTTCACAGCAAGTGATGGAAGGGTTGGAGATCCAGGAAGTAATCCGAGGCAACATCTAATAGCTTTATTTTGACAGGTTTCAAGCTTTTTGCACAAGGAATCGGAAGCATTAAGGTAAAGCTGGCTACCATACTCGAGAATCGGGCGTATTAAAACTTTGTAGAAAGTAAGGAGAGTTTTAGATTTAGCTCCCCACGATGTACCAGTTAGATATCTCAGCATATTCAATCTGCTATTAACTTTTTGACAGACTAGATTAATTTGAGGTTTCCAAATTAAATGATGGTCAAGAAGAACACCAAGAAATTTGTGTTCTTTAACAACTTCAATAGGCTCATTGTTAATTTGTAGTCTTAATGGGAAGTGCTTAGATCGTGGTCTGGAAATAATTAAACACTTAGTTTTATCTTGTGAAACTGAAAATCCCCATTCATCTAAAAACTTATGGACTTGATTGACTGCTATTTGTAGATTCTTTTGAAGGATGTCAAGATCTCTGCCAGTAACCCAAACAGCCAAATCATCAGCAAAAATTGAATATTTAATATTTTTGTTTAAGCACTTAGGTAGGTCCTGAAGCATGATGTTGAAAAGCACAGGGCTCAGAACGCTGCCCTGTGGTAAACCCTCAGAAACAGGGATAAGAGCTGAAAAAATATTTCCTAATTTTACTTGAATTTTTCTATCTTTCAGAAAATTGTTTATATAGTTAAACATATTGCCAGTTATTCCTAATTTTAAAAGCTTAAAAAGCAGTCCAAGATGCCAAACACTGTCAAAAGCATGTTGGATATCGAAGAAAACCACAGCCACTCTTTGTTTTATGGAAAGAGCATTTTGTGACTCAGCAATTAGTTGAAGTAAATTATCTTGAGATGACATTCCTCTCCGAAAGCCCGTTTGGAAAGGAGATATAATTCCAGAGTATTCAAGAAACCAATTGAGTCTGTAAAGTATCATCCTTTCATATACTTTCCCAAGACAAGAAGTCAGTGAAACAGGTTTGTAGGAGCTTAATAAATTAGGTGGTTTCTTAGGTTTTACAATAGGAATGATCTGGGCTATTTTCCAAGTATCCGGAATTGTGCCTCTGTTCCAGCATTCATTAAGTAGTTTCAATAAATATATCAGTCCTTCCTGTGGAAGGGATTTCTGACTGATGGGTGTCGTATTTATACTAGAAGAAGGACTATCCCGCAGAAACTGGAATAAATGACTATCCCGCAGAAAATGAAAAAATGCTATTGGGTAAAAAAAATAAATGAAACAAGCAAAGGTTTCTGAAACTCTAAACATTTCTCAAGAATTTGCCTGAGTGAAATTATCTGATCTACACATCCCCTACCACTTCTGAATCCACATTGCTCATCACGCAATTGCCTGTCAACCAGAATCTTAATTCTATTAAGCACAATAATGCAAAGAACTTTACCAAGAAAATAAAGTAGACTGATACCCTTATAGTTATTACAAGAACTGCGATTACCTTTTTTAAAAATAGGGATAATAATAGCTATGGTAAAAGCCTTAGGAATCATGCCTTTATCATAAAAGATATTCAAAATTTCAGTCATCCAAGTGGTAACCGAAACATTCCCAGCTCTAAACATTTCCGTAGTAATTTCGTCTACCCCTGAGGATTTATGAAGTTTAAGTTTAGAAGTAACTTCAGATTGTGCTATAGGGCCAACATTATAGCCACCAATGCATCTATCATCATTACAAACAATGGGAGTAGAACTAACCACATTGTTTAGAACATCACTGAAATGCTCAGCCCACCTAGCCATGACGGAATCCTCATCTCCTATAATCTTACCTTGTTTATCCTTCAATCCCTGTATAGCTGTCCGTTTTCTACCACACAAAACATTAACTATCTGGTACAGCTCTCTGCTGTTGTGCTGTCTAACTGCTTCCTCGGCTATGTCAGCAAAGCCATCAAGCCAAAGATTCTTATCAGCAGCTAACTTATCCTTTACACGTTTATTAAGCTCTCTATAATGCTTTCTATTAGGACTGGTAGGGTATTGATTAAGGACATTCCTGTAGTTCTTTCTTTCCGAAATAAGCTGAAGTGTCTTATCACTTAAATAATTCTGCCCCCTCTGCTGCTTTTTTCCTAAAAGAGTACTGTTAGTTTCCAAAAAAGCCTGTTTAAAATGGTCCCATTCTTCCTCAAAAGTAGTAAGCAAACTATGACTCTCATTATGACTAAGTGACCTATCATGGTAAGCTTTATTAATCATGATTAGCTATAACTGGGTCTTTCAGAGCTTCAGTATTAAAGGTAAATTTTTTAACCCTAGCACAACACTTTTTCAGTTTAAGTTGCAAGACACTTTTAACAAGGTAATGGTCAGATCCAATTTCAGCTCCCTTATATGCCCTGGTATTCCTAACAGAACTAGCCCATTTGCTGTTAATTAATACATAATCTATCATATTCTTATGCAGTCCATCGGATGAAACCCATGTGTAATTATGTAAGTTGCGCTGTGTGTAATAAGTGTTAGTTATTCTGAAACCATTGAATTTACTTACCTGTAGGAGACGTTGCCCATTGCCATTGCTGCTACCAACACCAAATGGGCCTATCACCCCTGTCGAAAGAACCAACTTTGGCATTGAAGTAACTTAGAACAAGGGTAATATCTCCTTTCTTGAGAGAATTCAAAATATCCTGAAATTGTCCGTAAAACCTATCCTTCTCATCCTTATCGATATCCTCAGTGGGGGCATAACAGCAGATAACATTCAAGTCTTTAATGCTTGTCTGAAATTTTGCTCTAAGAACGTTTCATCAATGCATTCATATCCTAGAAGAGCATCACTGGCGTGTCTGCTGAAAGTAGGCCTATGCTTTGGTGATGATTATTATCATCCCTCCCTGTGTGAGCAAAGAAATAGTAGAAGCAAAGAATTCAGGTGCCTGTGATGACCTCTGCTCAGGATTATCAACCAACTGATAAAACATATCCTGTGAATATATTCACAGCGGCTGTCAACCCACAAACAAACAGAAAACACAGCGGAAGATTTTCCCTTTAGCAGTGCAGCAAATTTAGGATCCATAATCAAGCTCAGCGTTCATTACGTTAACTAACTTGTCTGGTCGGAGCCTTATTTCATTCAATCCAGTAAGTTTAAATGGTCAGCACCAGGACCCTGTGATGTTGACTACTCCTCAGCTGGGTAAAAAAAAGAAATGTAATATAAATATAATGTAATGAAATAATAATAATAATAATAATAATAATAATAATAATAATAGGCCACACTAATCTGACAGCCCTTCCATTCCGTTCATTTCCACAAGAGAGTATCTCTTTTGAAAGGTATTAACGGCCTGCACCATGAGAAGGCAGAGTAGTTCATTTGGTACTAGACCTGGCCGGTTCTATTCATCATCACAGGGATTGGTGCATAGCTCTCCTTCCAATGATGGGACGGGGGTGACTCAGTCGGTAGCGCGCCAGGCTCGTAATCTGCAGTTTCCAGGTTCGAGTCCCAGCTTAGTCAGCGTTGAGACTTATCTCCACAAAACTCCCTGCCCACGGTCAATAGGGGACACCGATGGGCTTGGAAAGGTCGCCGTCCGTCGGATGGGACGTTAAGCCGTGGCCCCGTGTGCGGGAGAGCCATACCCTGTGCACGTTAAAAACACGCTGGATGGCCTTGATGGGAGGCTACCATCTGTCTCCCAACGTGAGCGGCACTTTTTTGCACACCATGGCCAATTAGCCCATGGTGTGCAAAAAAGTGCCGCTCAGAGGTAAAACAACCCAACCCTTCCAGTGACTACCTAGCTACCATTTACAGACCTGAAGACGTTACAGAAATATTTATCTCATCTCTTTGTTAATAAAACAAACTCGCCCAAATTGATGGATATATTTTTCCAAATATCTATGGTAAATGTAGTAATAGTAACTACATTTTTATTTTTAAAAAAGGACTGAATTCTTATAGTATATCTATATTTTATTTGTGTGACAGTGTCATTCACAATTTCTACCTAAGAGTACACTATACTCTTAGATAGTCGTATTGTGGGCTGCAGTACAGAAATTTTTTAATGTGTAATTTTATGTGAGACATAAGTCTGCAGCGAATCAGACATAGATAAACAAACCTCAGGACTAAAAATGAATGCATAATGTGCACATAAAATAATTTGAAATATTCTAATGTTACTTATCAATTCCAGTATATTTTTGTAATTTTGGTTGGTTGTTTTATCTCTGAGTGGTAGTTTTTTTGGTCATAATGGGTTAAATGGCCAGGTCACGAGGACCAAGAGGGTTCAGAGAACCCGCTTGACAGATGCCTCTTGTCAAGACCATCCAGCGTGTTGTTTGACGTGCACAGGGTAAGCCACGTCTTAGCGTCTCATCGGACGGACGGCAGCCTTTCCAAATCCAGGATTGTCCCCTACTGACCAAGGGCAGGGTGGAGAGTTTTGCGGAGATAAATCTCTAAGCTGGCCCAACTGGGACTAGAACAAGTGGAGTAGTAATATTAGCAGTGTAATATTAGGATTGTTTCTAGTGTAATATTAGCAGTTTGGATATTTCACCTAAAGGTTTTAGCGACAAAAGGTGGTGTTCGAATGCAAATGCTTTTAGGGCTCTCTATTTACAAGTGAAAGAAGTGTTATACGTTTTAAAAGAACTATCTGAAGCTTCTTCTTATGGGGACCGTGTTGCCACCTCCTAGTTACACAAAATCAAATAAAAAGCTATAATTTTATATTTTACTAATAATGCAAAGCAAAATTTAAAATTAAATAGTTAACAAAGCATTTAAAATAAATCGGAAGATGTTGCCAGATCTTCAAAAATGTTGAAAGGACTGAAGTGATTTCAAACATCTTAGAAATGATATGGATGGGTTAGATCCGATTATAAACTGAACAGTAAATATATTTAAAGAAAACGAAATAAATCCAGTTCCCAGTGATAAAGAAACATAAAGAGAAAAACATTGCCTAGTGAAAATGGTAATGACGAGTCAAAAACATTTACAGATAATGATGAACTAAAATATTTATGTTACGAAATTGTTGTCTAAAATCTACACATTTGAATCAATGAACCGAATATCAATGCGATTTGACTTCTGTTCTACGCGGATTTTTCGTATCCGTCTAGAACCGTTACCGATTATCTCGGCGGACAGTTCTATTTGAAGTGCCGCAGAACAGGGCAATGCCATTTACCTGCCTAGATGGCTCTTATAATCCAAGGTGAAGCTAGCTACCAGAAGTAATTTGTACAATTTTGTTGTTTGGGTTGTTTTACCTCTGAGTGGCACTTTTTTTGTACACAATGAGCTAAATGGCCAGGTCACATGGACCCCGAAGGCTCAGAGAAAGTTGGGGGAGGGGACCCACTGGAACGGCTGTTGGGAGACAATGGTAACCTCCTGTCAAGGCCATCCAGTGAGTTCTTTAACGTGCACAGTGTATGGCTTTCCCGCATACGGGGCCACGGCTTAATGTCCCATCCGACGGACGGCGGCCTTTACAAGGTCATAGGTATCCCCTACTGACCGTGGGCAGGACGGGGAATTTTGCGGAGATAAATCTCAACGCTGACCGACTGAGCCAAATCTCACTACTGACTGAGCCACCCCCGCTCCATAATAATTTGTACAAAAGGTTGCGTCCTTTCATCTAAGCCAGTGGTTCCCAACCAATGGGTTGCGACCCCATCTGGGGTCGCAAAGGGTTTTCTGTGGGGTCACCGAGCAGTGGTGAGCTATGAAATTTTTAAAAAGGGAAAACAAAAAATCACGAAACAACAAAAAATTACTCCCCTTTGTTTCTACATATCTCTGTGAGAGTGGATTTTCAACTCTTCTTCAATTGAAAACCAAAGCAAGAAACAGAATAAATGACACGAGGTTGGCATTAACGAAAACTTAACCGCGAATTTTTAAGCTTGTTAATGAGTTACAATTACAATAATCGCATTAAATATGTCAGAATCTATTTTCGATGTGTTTTCATTTACCCTATTAAAAAGCCTATTTTCAATGTATTGGGATCGCGGGTCGCTTTGTCTCTATAAAATGGGGTCGCGACTCGAAAAAGTTGGGAACCGCTTATCTAAGCAAAGCACCAAAATCCTCTGTCAGAGTGACGCACCTGGCGCCAAATCTTAAAATCTAACACTACAGCACAGGACGTTCCAGGGAAACCCTCTTCACCACTGCTTCACCGTTCCCCGAACGGACAGTCACGTGTTTCGGGACAAGGATATTGCGGCAAGAACTGTTCAAATTTTCGTCCTTTATCACCACCATAGCATCTCAGCATCAAAGCACCTTAGCAGAGAGAATTGCGGGGGCCACTCAGACTCTGGATAGCTACGATTTGTGTTCAAGAGAGCAAGAAGAGAGGGAGGAGAGCGACGACAGAGCACAACAGTCACACAGAGCACACAGAATGCTACTAAGTGATGTAAGTCACTTTAACTTCCAATATAAGGTTGTTTAAAAATTTCTGAGATAAAAGCATGTGATTTGAAATGTAGATCGCACGTTGTAAATAAATATACACTGGTGGGTTCGAGCCCCGGTATTAGGCATGGATGTGTGTGTCGTTTTATCTGCTGAGGTCCTGCCATCCTCTCAGATCTCCTGCTGTGGCATATAAACTGACAGGCTCCTGTCAGACCTCTGTGGCAAGCAGCTGCTTGAGGGGGTATTTATTATTATATTATTCCATAAATTAAGGAAAAATTAGAAAAATCGTGATAATTCGCCAAAAAATTGTGCGAACCTCACCAAACTTGTTCATGTAACTAGTAAAGTAATGCCGAGTGAGCATATCGTATGAAAATTAGTCTAGGTTGCGTCAATTTAAGAAATCGGATAGCGGCATAAAAATGGGTGTTTTGGAGTGAATTGTTATTTTGTGTTGTAAATGTGAGTCAGAAATTCGAAATAGCCATTTTGTAGGAATGACCTCGAGACATCATTTGCCAAATGAACTGCAGTGGAGAGTTATTGGCCAACTCGAAGCAGGCCAAAGTCAGTCAGACGTGGCACGATGGCTGAATGTGAGTCCTTCTGTGGTCCATAGACTGTGGAATCAATTTCTTAGCACGGATTCTGTGTTTCGGAAGTTTAGTCGAGGAAGGGCTAGAGTTACGCTGCTGTACAAGACCGATATCTGTGATTAACAACACAAAAGACCAGGACATCTACTCCCTCTCAGCTATGATCCTCTCTTGAAGCAGTCACTGGGAGGGTTGTATCAGCTTCTACTGTGTATTGAAAGCTTTTATGAGGTATGTCTGTAGGCTAGAAGGCCAGTAATTTGTATATCCCTCACGTCACACGAGAGAACGGTTGAATTGGGCACACACGCATGTTAACTGGGCAGAAGAGCAATTGAGGTCCGTATTCTTCACAGATGGGTTGGGTTGGGTTGTTTTACCTCTGAGCGGCACTTTTTTGCACACCATGGGCTAAATGGCCAGGTCACATGGACCCCGAAGGCTCAGAGAAGGTTGGGGGAGGGGACCCACTGGAACAGCTGTTGGGAGACAGATGGTAGCCTCCCGTCAAGGCCATCCAGCGTGTTCTTTAACGTGCACAGGGTATGGCTCTCCCGCACACGGGGCCACGACTTAACGTCCCATCCGACGGACGGCGACCTTTCCAAGCCCATCGGTGTCCCCTACTGACCGTGGGCAGGGCGGGGATTTTTGCGGAGATAAGTCTCAACGCTGACCCAGCTGGGACTCGAACCTGGGAACTACAGATTACGAGCCTGGCGCGCTACCGACTGAGCCACCCGCACCCCACTCTTCACAGATGAGTCCAGAATTTGCTTGCAAAGTGATTCCGACATTGTTTGATATGCAGAGAATGAGGTAACAGCTATCATCCTAGTAACATCCGCCAAAGAGACAGTTACAGCGGAGGTAGCATTTGGGGTGGCATTTCCTTAGGTGGACGCAGAGACCTCTACGTATTGACCAGTGGGAACCTCAATGCTCAAAGGTACAGAAATGAAATCCTGCACCCGTATATATGTCCTTACGCTGGTGCAATAGGTGAAACATTCATTTTACAAAACGATAACACTCATCCACACAGAGTTCGGCTGGTGGAACAATGCCTTCAAGAGGAAACCATTATGTATATGAAGTGGCCAGCTCGATCTCCCGACCTAAATCGATTGATCATGTGTGGGATGCTCTAGGGAGACGTGTTGGTGCCCTCAACCCGCCACCTGAAACAAAGGGTATCTTATTAATGCTTTAAAGGAACAATGGTCATTACTCCCTATTGAGCTGATTCACAACATCATAAACAGCATGGAACATCGCTGTCGTGCTTGAATTGCTGTGAAGAGCGATCACACTCCTTATTAAAGAACTTTGCCCATTGTATTCTGACACCTCATTTTTGAACAAGTTCCTGTAAGTGTTATTTTTTGACGAAAGATGTTTCTAGTGTAAAATATTTTATGCCATTCTGAAACTAACATTGTAATTGATGTTTCTATCAAATTTCATTCAAAGCATTGATATAGTTTTTGTTTGTCATAATTTTTCTGAGTTTTCCTTAATTTATGGAAACAGTGTATAACACAGTCGTATCAGAATAATATGACCACTTACCACACATATACTCTGGTAGATGGTCATATTTTTCTGATACGACTGTGTATGTCTTTTGTTCAAAAACCATTACCTCCCATTGTTATTCCACTTTGTGTGGGAAGATATTTTTCCCCCCGTATAACACAAGTATTTAAAAAGGTACAAACGTAATGTATTGAAAATCGATCACTGCCAAAGTAATAAGGAACGGGAGGATTCTCCCCCCCCCCCTTTCCGTATAACACTTTCTCGCAGGAAAACATTTAGCATCTGCATTTGTAAAAGAATTAAAAAGACTGTAAAGAATTTTTGCACCGAGTATGCAGTCACCTGTTTGCAGGTGCAGAATGAAATAGAGTTCTTTAAATATCAAAGGAAGAACTTTTTGAAAATTTAAACAGCTTGCATCACTCTGAAATTTTGCAATACATGGCAAAAGTAGAACTGTGGGAATCGTATCCAAGCATATTTATAGTTTTGAGGATACTCTTAATACTTCCAGTTACAGTACAGAGTAGTGAACGTAGTTTTAGTAAATTCAAAATAGTAAAATATTATTTACGGTCTACTATGCATCAAGAGAGACTAAGCGGATTAGCAATTTTATCTACTGAAAATGATTTATTGGAAGAAACAAATTTTGACGATATCATTAATGATTTTGCAAGAAAAATGAAAGAAAAAATTAACTTTAAAAATAAAATATATTCTCTCTTTAGTGAGATAATTTGTTCTATAGATGTAAAATTATCATTATAAAAATGTATGCAATTTTTTTGTTGTATGCCATACCTAGAATGTTTTCTATAAAAAATGCATTTTGAATTTTAGAAGTCATTACTTTAAAACGGCGCATTTCTAGTTTTTTTTTGCCATAGGCACCATGAATACTGGATACGACTCTGTACTAAGTAGCTGTCTACACGTAAGAAATATATTCTTTAGCCATTAAAAAATTCTGAAAAATACAAAAAATAGTGTTTTTGAAAACGAACTATGAAAAATAAAATGGCTGGAAATCATGAAACATTAAATGCATGTAATTTTATTATAAATTTCGGCTTTTGCATTGAAGCCATAATTTTTTCTTCTGTTTTACGATATTGTACTCAAGTCATAATTCTTTTGGTATTTTATTATTTTGATTTCAAGCAAAAATCTTTTGGCTTTTCTTTTTTCTGTTTACTAGATGATACAAGATTATTCAAGGTTAACAACATAATTGTTCTTTTGCACAGTATTCAATGTATTGATTTTAGAAGACTGAATTTAGTCTAAATGAAATGAGAATCAAATTAATTCTTTGTCATTTCTTCTCAATTTTAGAACGGTTACACTAAAAGCTACACATGCAAACATTTGTATCCTCGCTAGTGATGAGGTTTGGCTCGAACTTTTTCGAGCTGAACTCGGCGCAAAATAGTGCAGACAACTTCAAGCTCAGAGTAATTTAGATTAAAATATGTTTTTTAAAATTTTGAAATGCAGAAATATAAAATATTTTTGATTATAATTTCAACCTTTGAATCAGTCTATAGTAATTGAAAATGAGAACCACATATTTTTTATTTTTTGCGTATTCTCTTATTGTTAATAAATTAATGATTAAAATTTCAGTTTCTGGTAGTATTTCTAGAATTTTTCGTTCCAAATAGTATTAACATTCAATTTTGTCATAAAACTATTTTAATTAATATGATAAGAATAAAATAACTGATTTTCGACATTCATTTCAGTATAAATATTTTGTGATGCGTCTGAATTTCTTTTTCCCAAAGCAGGCTCAGACGGGTGCAGATTCGAAAAACAGCCCGAAAATCATCACCACTTCTCACTAAACGTTCTCCTTTGATGTTTTGCATATATTTCTCTGACTTCCCAATCAAAGTCATCAGAATAGCCTTTGCGTTTTGGCTTGTGGTTGGGGGCATTATTTTGTAGCGCGCCAGACTAGTTTTGTGACGTTCCCAGGCTCTTGAGTTCCGATTATGATTTATTTCTGTTAACCCTCATTTAGCTCTCGACGAGAAAGGGGACACCGATGGGCTCAGAAAAACTGCCGTCCGTCGGATGAGGTGTTAAATCGTCACTTTAGGTTAAGTTGCTTTACCTCTGAGCGGCACTTTTTTGCATAAAATTGGGTAAATGGCTGAGTCACAAGGACCTCAAACAGAGATGGTTGGGAGAGGGGACCCACTGGACGGCTGTTAGGAATTGGATGGCCTTGACGCTGGATGGCCTTGACGGAGGTGGTAGCCTCCCGTCAAGGCCATCCAGCGTGTTCTTTAACGTGCACAGCCCATGGCTTAATGTCCCATTCGACGAATGGTAGCCTTTCCAATCCCATGGATATCCCCTATTGACTGAGGGTAGGGTGGAGGAGTTTTCCGGAGATAAGGCTCAATGGTGGGACTCGAACCTGGGGACTACGATTACGAGCCGGCGTGCTACCAAGTGAGCCATCCCTGCCCCCTGTTCATGAGAACCCTACTATGATGAATACATTGAAGGAGACGCTAGATGAGTTTAAAAAGATTTCCACCTGTCTCCTAACGGTTGTCCAGTGGATCCCTTTTCGATTCTTAGCTCTGAGCCCTGGGGAGGGAGGTCCTTGTGACCTATCTTTAGCCCATTGTGTATAAAAAAAGCGTCTCTCAGAGGTAAAAGCGTTTCAAAACTGGCCTAGCTATGATGGGCATAACTAGTTTTCGAATGGCGACAAAATTCCGCATCTTCCATACATGTCTGTTTATAGAATTCAATATTGGAACAAGAAATAATAGAGATAAAATAATAATACGTTTACTGAAGCGCAAAATATCAATTAAATGAAAAATAACAAGAATGAAATTTAGGAATTACACATAATTTTTTTTATATACAATCAGTGGCCTAGCCAAAATTAGCCAAAATATTTCTAATTATTGGGTTTTAATTATTATAATATTAACCAAAAATTTGATTAACATTTTTATTGACTCCAATTAATGAATTAAAAAATAAAAGGCCTCAAAAATCATACAGGAGCTAGTCAGCATAACATTCTTGTCTTATGCAGGGCTTGAATCCAGGTTCTGAAGATCAATAGCCAAGCAAGCTGGCCATTCAGCCACCGGGAAGCTGAGGAATAAATGATTGCTTAAAAATAAATTTCCTGAATAAGGGGGAGATTGCACCCTCAGCCCCCCCTTCCTTTGTTACTATGAGATAACTCATAGATGTACAGAGTGATTCAAAACTCTTGGGCCAAACTTTAAGGTGTGATAGAACACACCTAAACAAGCACTTTTCGTCATACAATGCATGGTCGGAACTCAAGCGGTGAAGCGCTAGAGGGCGCTTTCCAGTGAACACTTATAAGCGTTGGTTTTCGCACTCTTTTTTCTGATTTGCTGTGACAACCACAGCAAAACATGACAAACCCTGATTCCGCCTTTCGCTACTACCAGTATGGAATGCCGTGTACTATCTACTGTCAGGGGCAAGGCTATAACCATATAGATATATCTTATCCCTGACGGTCCTATGGCGAGCAGCCCTATAGAAGGAAAGTTCATACATCGGTCAAAACCTAAATTTACTTTGTTCCCCGGTTAGCCATGAACAAAGATATATAGATCCAAGTTCGCTCGGCTCCGGGGTGGAGACTCTTAGTTGGACCCAGACTTTGAAAAAGGCCCTAGCCTACTAAAGGAACCACTTCTTTCAGCAGGGCCCTGTATTTGCTCCATTGAGCCTTGAGTTGAGGTCTCGAGCACTGTCAAACCGGGCCACTAAACCGGTCAGCAATGCCTTCGACTGTTGCTGGGCCACAAGCCCCCCCACCATGTCAAGGTGGTCCCCTGTTGGGGGGGGGGGGTCGCACTCGTCGTCATTTCTACCGTGAATTGCAGAAGGGATGGATTGTTTCACGAATCAGGAGAAGGCGGACATGCATTTCACGTACGGAGTTGCGGACGGGAATGCAAGGGAAGCAGAAGACTGCAATCCACGGTAGAAATGACGGCGAGTGCGAAAACCAGCGCTTATAAGTGTTCACTGGAAAGCGCCCTCTAGCGCTTCACCGCTTGAGTTCCAACCATGCATTGTAGGACGAAAAGTGCTTGTTTAGGTGTGTTCTATCACCCCTTAAAGTTTGGCCCAAGAGGTTTGAATCACCCTGTATATATACAGGCACTGGACTGAAAAACGAAATTAGTTCCATGTTATATCAATAGATAATCACATTCAGAGTTCGATAACTTCTTCAAGGGTAATAAATGCAGCTTTCTTCTAGATTCAAGAGTGGAAATTTGGCAGTTGGAATTAATATCAGTAAGTGTTAGAGATTCTCATTTGTTAAAATAGTTTTTGATGATGATTTTGAGAGCTTCATTTTGAATTTTTTCTAAGTTAAAAGAGTTCTTTTTATTAATACCAAAAAGAGTGGAAGCACAGTATTCGAGTTTCGGTCGAATGTAAATTGTGTAGAACATTGGGGCATAGGAGGATATATAATTTCGAATATACCTCAATATATAAGTTCTTTTAGATGCTGAAGCGACGGTTTTATTAACGTGGGTTCCAAAATCAAGATTATTATCTATCGTCATGTCTAGGTACATCATGGAAGTGGAAACTGTAATATGGGTGTTATTAATTTTAATGTTTGTGTCATGTGGAGGAGAATTTGCTATTGTAAAACTTTTTTGTATACCAATGAAGCACATCATGAATATTATTTTCTATTTCTTGTTTTAGAGAAGTGAACGAACTTGAGGCAAAAGAAATAAGACAATCATCTGCATACATAAAAATATTGTAGTTGGTGGAGGAATATAGAAGATCATTAACAAAAAGGTTGAAGAGAAGTGTGTTAAGAATGATTCTTTGAGGTACTCCCCGATTGATTTTAAGAGGTGTAGAGCTCTCATTAATGCTTAATTTCGTTCGGAAAAAACGGTCGTTGAGATAATCTTTTAACCAGGAAAGAGCTGAAGGCGATAGATTAAGATTATAGCCGAATTTTTGTAAAATAAATTTGTGTTCAACTGAATCAAATGCTTTTGAGATGTCAAGGAAATGAGTCTGACAACAGTTTTCACTTTGCTGTCGAAAGCCAATCTCCATTGATTAATAAGAAATGCCATGAGAGTTTCAGTTGAACGTTTTTTCCTAAACCCGAATTGTCTGCACGAAAGTAAATTAAAATTTTCAGCAAAAGTCGATAATGGTCTCTCGACAGCTTTTTCTAAAATTTCGTCTAAATCACATGTAACTGAAATAGGTCTATAGTCCAGAGGGTTGGAAGGATTTTAAATTTTTGGTATAGGTGAGATGGCTTCTTTCCATGGAGCTGGGAATTCATTAGAGTTAATTGAGCAATTAATTAGATCACAAAGGGGTACAGAAATTAATGGGGAAATAATTTTTAGAATAAAGACAGGGATTCCATCTGCTCCGACACTGCGAGTGTTTTTTTTAGCGAATTTATAAAGTTAAGAACTTCGATTTCGGTAAGTATTTTGAGCTTTAAGTTTTCCAGATTATTAAATGATTTATCGGAATAGGACAATGACTCATTTGCGTTTGCATGATTTTCTGTAGAAATGCAGAATTTACAGAATACATTATTTAAAACATTAGCAATGTCTTTAGGATCATAGAAGGAGTCGTGATTATTAATCACAACTCCTTCTATGATCAATTCAATTCGAACAAATCTATGATCAATTCAATTCGAACAGACGATCTTATTAATTTTGGTTTGGTTTCTAACGTTACCAGTAATAGAATCAAAAATTCGAAATATTCGTTACCATTTGGATTAATAAGTAAAGTCGATTAAGAAAATATAAACGCAAGGCATTTTTAATACTACTGTTGACCAGATTACGGAAAGTTTTATAGTTCTCCCATGTGTATGGGTGATTAGGATTAATAGCATTCGTAAAGTGTTTATTTTTTAAAGAGATCATTTTCAGAAGCTCTTTTGTAATCCAAGGCTTTCAGAAGGGCGAACTCTGAAAGTTTTATAAGGAGCATAAGTATCAAGTGCAAAATTGATTAAACAGGAGAGATGTTGTGCTTTTGAGGTAGGAATTGTGCATTTGGAAATACTCTTATGGAAAGGGAGATATTTTTCAAAATAAAAAACTCATCGTTGTTGAAATTTTTAAAGGATCTTTTTGAAATTGAAAGTTTAGGTGCACGAGGTGTAAAATACATTACAGATGTGCTAATAATAAAATGATCACTCATGTCTTCGAAGAGAGTAAGTGTATGCTTGTGAAGGTCTATTGGAGAAAGTCATATAAATGAGAGATTCACTGTGATCAGTAATGCGAGTCAGCAATTCTTTTAAACATATATGTCGGAATGTTTTTAGGCAGATGTCAAGCTTGGAATACGTAGAATTATGTTTTAGTGCATCGATATTAAAATATTCCGTAAGAATGGAAGTAATGTTGCAAGGCAAACTTTCAAACTGAGTACAATGAATTACTAAAATCTTCGATATTGCTGTTAGGAGTGTGCCGACAATAAGAGTAGGGTTTTGTTTATTGATATGGGACATTTTGACCCAGAGCCCTTCGAAACAAGAGCAAGAAGGAATAGGTATTAGTTCGACTTAAATGTTTCTCTCACATATAATACAAGTTCTCCTCCTATCCCCTAGATCTGTCGATGCGGGAGAGTTTATATCCTTCGAGTTCAAAAAGATCATCTGGAAGGGAGATATTGAGCCATGTCTCTGTAAGAGCAATTTCATCAAATTTCAAAATGTCAGAACTCAGCAGATAGGAGTATTTAGATTTAAGAGAATGGATATTGTTAGTGGTATATAGGGACATGAAGTTATAAATATGTACAAATGAAAAACTAATACAGAATAATAAAAATAGATAAAAAAAAGGGGACAAATGGGTTTAAAAAAGTTGTAAAAGGACTCGCAGTAGGAGAGTGTTTACTTTAAAAACGACAAAAGTTTAGCAACAATAGAAGTTGAGAGACACAGGACTGTGTAAAGTCATGGTCGTCTATATACCTACCAGGCTAGAACATTCTGTTTATGACGTCACCAATGTAGTGTTATGGAAGAGTCGTAGAATGAAGTCGTACATGAACAAAATATAGGATTCACCGCTTGCTTTGGGCACAAAAAGATGTTTTAAACTTATAAATACATTACAAAAATTGTGAAATTAGTATTCAACTAATTTTAGTCTTCATTACTGGGAAAGAAATATAAAAAGAACGCATTTGTTCTGTAAATCCCATCATGTGGAAGAGAAAAAAAATATAATCGAAAGCTTAGAAGTCTTATTACTAGAAACTGATATGATGATTTGTCGACTAACGATAAAAAAAAGTCACAGTTTTATAACCCTTACTTCTTATATTTGTATTTTTACTAAGTGAATTCAATTCGAACAGAAACATTTTACGGTTTTATGTAGTAATTGATTCTTCGTAAGCGAAAATGGTGAAGAAAAACAAAATCCACATTTCTTAAATGACATATATTATAAATAAAAAATAAATATTAGGCATTCAAAATTCCATTGCATGGAAATACTTATGTTGAATGTCATTTCTGCCATCATAGCCTCGAAATGCTCTCCTGCTCCTGACCCTGATGGTATCAGCTATCCTCTGTTAGCCAGTTGTCTCCTGGCGATCTGACTGTTCCATTTTAAAGCCTTCAATCACTCCTGAACCACCTCCACTGTACTTCATTCGTGGAAGATTAAAAACATAGTCTCTGTCCTGAAGCAGGAAAACCTGCCACTGAACTATCCTCTTACAGGACCATTGCCCTTTCTTCTTGCCTCCGAAAGATACTCGAGAGACTTGTCCTTAGTCGTTTAGAATGGCACCTGGAGTCCAAGGACTCACTCAGGTTTCTGGAAAGGGAATTGCACTTCAGATAACCTCGTTGACTTCTCTAACATTGACCATGCTCTGTATGAAGGACAACCATAACAGTCTTCTTGAACATCCAGAAGATGTTTGACTCTCGATCTCACACTGATATAGAGGAAACATCGTGCACTGGATTATGGTCTACCTATCCAACAGGACAGTCCACATCAAATTAGGTAAGAAGCTTAGTGCCCACCATGTCATCAGTCATGGAGTTCCTCAAGGGGTGTCCTCAGCCTGATGCTCCTTAAGATCTTGCTTTTTGGCCTTCCTTCCCGACTTGAGAATAGGGTAGGGATTTTCATCTATGCGGATGGCTACTGCCTCTGGTTCCCTCGACAAGACCCCACCTATGCAAGGCTGAAGATGAAACTAGCCGTGATTAATGGTGTGAACGTGTCATCAAGTTCTTCAATACCCTCACCCCCTCTCTTTCCACCGAGAAGACGGTCGCCATGGTTTTCACAAAAAAAGAACCGCCATCCTCCTACCTTTCCTGATATCAAGTGTGGACCAGACAACAGCAAGATCATCAAAGAGCACACATTCCTAAGTGTCGTCGTTGACAACAAGCTGACCTTGGGTTCTCACATCCAGCATCTAAAGACCACCCCCACTGCCCAGCAAAATATCCTGTCTTTCCTTACAGGCACCAACTGGGGAAACTCTTGCAAAACCCTCCTGGTTTTGCACTGACACCTGATCCTATCCTGCATCTACTACAGTGATCACCTTCTGTGCAATGACATTCTTTTCCATCTCCATCGGAAGAGAGATTTACGGTTCACTTATCCAGGCATCACAATCTCCACTATAACCATGAGTTACTCAGCAGGCTTCAAGATAGGCCAGACTCTGTTTTCTCCATGTCCGCCACTGACTTCTACAACCGATTCCTTCCTGCTAGCTCCACAGCTGGCAATAGTCTCTTTCCTGACCTTCCACCCTGGATGAACATTGAGCTTATGATCAACGTCTTCATCCCATCTTTAGAATGAAAGTGCGACTCAGATCCCCTGGCTATCAAATATCTTTCTATCTCCTATGTCACTGCCCACTATGAGAGGAATACCGAAGTCTACACTGATGAATCTGGTGACCAGGAGAAACTATGTGCTGCCTCTGCATTCGCCATCCCGGCAACCGGCATCACAAGACGATTCTGACGTTCCCATCTCACTTTCTCTACCACTGCGAACTCCATGCTTTTTGGAAGACGAAAATTTCACCCACATCCTCGGCAGCAGCAACTTTGTCATCCTTTGCGACTCCAAGTCAGCCTTACAAGCACTCCAGAAGAGAGACAGCAAGACCTGCAACGCTTTCCTTATACTGAACATCATGGAGATGTTCTCCAATCTCACTTCCGCCAGTATTACGATCCACTTACGTGGATCCTCTCATATGTTGGAATACCCTGGAACGAGCTTGCAGGCCAGACTGTCAATGAAGCGCTCCATATTTAGAGGTATCTAAATTCCCTCTGTGACTGCAAGATCTTTATTTCACAGCTCATGAAGCAGTATCGACTTGCCCAGTGGCAGAAGAACTGTAGTCTTTCCCCCTTTAGGAACCTTGTAGGCCTATCTCTCTCCTATAAGCCTCGGAAACCTTACCAGTATTGAACAGACCTTTCTCCATCGTCTCCAAGTTGGAAGCATCTACAGTAATTCTATACTTCACATCCTTGCTAGAGTTATCAGTCCTAACACAACATCTGAGCTGTATCCAACATTCTGCTTAACTGTCCTCGCTTCAATGCTGAGCAAGAAGTTTTTTTTTTCAGGAGCTTAACGCCATCGGAATCTCAGATTACTCCTTTACTTCTTTTCTAGGTACCCACTAGAACAAGAAACTGCAGCGAATGCGCTTGTGACTACTAACAGATTTCTGTCAGAAGATCGGTCTCTTCTTCAAAATCTAATGACTTTTTTTCCTTTCAGCCTATATATTTTATTTTATTTACCCGCCTTAGTGGAGTAGCACAAAAGTAGCTACTACTGCCACTCCTATCTGCTTCTCCTGCTCTGACAGATGTAGGGGAGCCCTTCACTGGAGAGCTAATTTCACCACAATCTTACAATCTCTTGAACCTTGCAACCAACTTTTTTCAGCTAATTATTTCAATTGTTTCTTATCTATTGGGCAGTTTCCTGTGATACGTTATTACTGAATTATTTATATAACGCAGTGAGCGTGAATGACATAATATTACTTCCATCATAACGAGGCAGCTTGGTTGTGCGATTCCGCAATAGATGACGCTAGTGGCGAATCAACAGAAATGAGGGAATGCTTATATGTCACATTGTTTAAGAAAACGGTTAGTCTCCAGTGGCTATGATGAAGCCTGGCATGCTTTGGGAGACTTGTATTCATTCAGATCCCACTTAAGGCAAACAGTTTTTTTTTCAGCTAGTTATTTCAATCGTTTCTTGTCTACAGGACATTTTCCTGTGACACTGTAGTACTAAAAGCTTCATTCTCTTTGTAAACGAGCATCCCATATTCCCCAGAAGTGAGATGCTCTTCTTCAAGGTCTGTTGTGTTAAATGGTGTGTATTGGACTTCGTATGAAAGTGTGGATAGCCATGATGATAAAGCACACTTATATAGTCATAGAGACTAAGTCTCAGTATACAGTAATAGAGTTTTTTTTTCTAGAATGGTGGAGGGGTTCGACTATCCCCACTTGTAGTTTTTCTATTTGAAAGAGTATTAATTGAAATACTGGATCTAGAGAAACGGAACCAGGGGGCCATGCCTCCTCTTGTATAATATTAATAACTGGAAAGGAAGTCAAAAATATTAATGATATATATATTAAAATATATTTTTGTATAGTTTATGAAGCCGTCAAACCTAAGGTTTGTGTTGTACACTAAAATAGAAAAAAAAAACATATAATGGAAATAGGTTTCAGTTTGTTCTGCTTGATCCGATCACTTAGTCCTTCCCCAAAATGTTTATTTAAATAGATCTAGGTTGGGGTACCAATATTGGAAAAGAAATGTAGAGTTGTGGAAAATTATAAATTTCAAACGTAATTCCTCTTCTTCAAAGCTCTGACTATAGATTATAATAATAGTGGCACTTAAAAGAAGCAAAGGTGCCTATATGGTTTGGGAAAGAAGTGTTTTATTCTTCCTAATCTAAAATTGAGCTTTCTCTTTGCAGACCCTCTCTCCCACCCTCAGCGACAAATCGGAAGATTCTTTATCGAGGAAATCGCCTCCAAGTGAGTTCAATATTTCTCAAATCTCAAACTTTCGACAAAATGTTGATCGAATAAATTTCCATTTCGAACAAATTTCCGTCGAATAAGTTTCTGAACACCGAAAAATCATTGCTGTGAGTGTCCTTGGAACTTTGACAATGACACTCCACCAAAAAAATTTCAAAATTTCTGCATAAATGAATCGTTTATAATATTTGTTTAAAATTTTGTCATTTTCTAAATTTTTCGATCGTCAGCGGCCGCAATTTAAGCTAGTAGGAAATTTTGAAAATGTGAATGATAATATTTCATAAATACCTATCCAACCAAAAAATAAATTTTAATTTATCTCTAAAAGCAAAAATAACAACAACAAAAAAAACCTCTGTTGTGGTACTTAACTTATTGTTTTAAAAAACTCGCAGTTTTCGAGAAAATGATCATTCGAAAATTAATTAATATGCATTCCCTATCGTAATAGCGTACCATTATACCACTCTTTGGAAACTAAAAAAAGAATCGGAGGTTTGGAAACGCGTTTCATTTTCCGCAACCGAAACATAGTTGTCCATCTTTCTGGGAGCTGTATAGTAATAAAGCACGTCTCATCACCTGTGACAATATCTGTTAACCGTTTGAGGCCACTAGGTTCAAACATTGTCAGTATTGTCTTGCACGAGTCGACTCTAGCCCTTTTTTGCTGTTCTGTCAGTTTGTGGGGTTCCCATTTGGCACAGATCTTTTACAACTTTAAATGGTGATGAATAATTGTTTCCACATGGTCAATCGATACACTGATATCTGAGTTTGATATGTGATGCGTGAATTTTCCTCAATAAGTACACGAACAGCAACGATGGTTCTCTTGTTCGCAGCCTCCTTCGATCTTCGTTCACGAGGGAGGTCTACGAAGTTCTTCTGACGTCCTTCTCTGAATTTGCGTATCCATCCCTGCCAGTGTCATATCAACAGGCATATACATTGATGATAAATTGGCATGAATGTGTTTCGTATCGTCCCCAAGCTGCATCATTGTGAAAATGTAAAATTTTTCCCCGTCTTTAGTGGGCCCCTTAGCAACGACGCACAGATTCCCCAGAACGAACTTTAGGCGCCGCCAGCGAAGAGAAAAATGATTTTTACGGTGCCTTTGTTTTTAACACGTAATGATAAGTTTAGACAACATTACAAACAAGTCGTAACTCGTTAACTTCGGAAGAACGAGTGGAAATTCACGCACACGTCCCAAGAACTTTTTAAATGCCCTCCGTACCTCCCAAGTACTCTTACCGTACCTCCAAGCATCCAACTACTCAGAGATATATCCCAAAATGGATATATCTCTGAGTAGGTGTATGTATTGCATTTCTATTGTTGTATTATTATTGTTAAAATATTTATATGTTCAATTTAAAAAATTGTTGTACGCCATTCAAAGCTTGTTAACTTGTTTCTACATATTGTTAACGAGTTGATAGTTTTCAGTATTTCAGTTTGGGAAGACAAGTTATTTTAAATTATACTTCACTGAAACTGATGGAATAAATTGGCTTGAATTTTGACTTGAAGTTTGACGGTTAGCTGATGATTCAGCATGTTTGCTTAAAATAAATGAAATATGCATATTCCTTCGGAAGTAAAAAAAATGCATTTCTTAATTTTATAATCTTTTTCATTCAATCATTTATTTCTTATAAAGTCTTATGGAATGTGGACTTCATACCCATAAATATTTCAGTCGGTATGTCCGACTCCATTGCTCCACCAACCAGAGATGACCGGCTGTAATTTTGATTTTGTCTCTATTTTCATTGAAGTGCCAACAAAATGGTTATTTTTAAGCCATGAAGTTGTTTTTATTATTATCTGCCTTCCTATTGCTTTTCACTTGTCATTTGTTGGTTTGCCCAAACAGTTGTTCTACAACATCTTTCGAACGCAACTGTCGTTTCTAGAGCCCTCACTCCCCCCACCAGATTGAAAGTCGAATAACTCTTCAGTAATGATGAGAACAGTAAAACATAGTCAAGAAGTTATAAATCAATTCAGTAAATAAATGCACGGTGCAATTAGGCTTAGACGGTATTTGAACATGAAAATGCACAATTTGAAATGTGGAAGCCAAACATAAAGGCAATAAAAGAAGGGTATTTGCTACTTTTTTTTAAAAAAAAAACAGCTAAACAGGGTCGGATCTCGGGGTGGGGGGAGGAGGTGAGGTGGGGGGGGGGGCATTGCATCTTGGGAGGAAATCTAACAATAGCAGCAAGGGTGTCTCCCTCCTCATATCCAGCTCTATTTCCAGGCCCGATCTAGGGCATGGTTATAAATAAAAAAAAACCCTGTTTTTCATGAATTTTTTTAAACCTCTGAAACAGAGGGAAAACGTTACACTGCAATGGGAATATAGTCTCTCCAACAGCTATATATATTTCCCCTGCAGCTAAAATACACTTACCTTTGATGAGCTGCTAAAATTTCTTCTCTTTTCAGTGACACTACCGACAAGGGCAGTAACCAGGCACAGAGCGATCAGCCTGCCTCTAACGGTTATTGAGAAAGGTAATTAGAATGAACTTACTGAAGTTACAAAAATACTTTTCTCTTTTGTCAGGCGTTTATATATTATACATAAATTTCATATATATATATTTAGCTCACTTGCATTTAAAGGGACCCACGGACTAGTGGTTAACGCGCTTGGCTACTAATCTAAGGGACCTGGTTTTGAACCCCAGGTAAGACATGGATGTTTTTGTTCTTTCTGCTGAGGTCCCGCCATCCTCACAGACCTTTTACTATGGCGTATTAAATTGACAGGCTCCTATCAGACTTCTGTGGCAAGCAGCTGCTTGATGGGGTATTTATTTATTTGCTTCACTGGATGATTTGCCACTGGTATGTATGAATACCCATTATCTTATTTCTCGAGAAACATAGAAGCGATTTAAATCAAACTTTCAAAAGATGTTCAATTATTTAAATTAAAAAAAATCTCCCGGGTCTTTTTGGTAGTGCTCCAAAGAGCTTTGCTAAACTTTATTCAGCACTTTTTTTTTATTTGTTGCCAAGAGCAAAAGAGAAAAACTTTACCATAAGGAAAAATAACAGAACGTGGTTCCACGAAGTTATGCTTGCCTTACTTTATTTTGCATAAAGATAAAAAAAATATATTTTTCTTAACTGGAGATTATTTTCTGCTAGAGATCTCTGTAATGAACTTACAGGGGAGACTGAATATATCCTGTCGTGATCAGATAGATGTAACACTTTTTTATGGCCAGGTGGTTGTACGATCTTGTGGCTATCAATAATCGAATAGAGGCGGAATAAAACGTAACAATTTATTGAATAACAACAGTACAGTATGAATTTCGAGCTGTCTGGCAATCTGGGCGACTATTTACTTATACTCTACTAGCCATAGAGGACGTATAATCCATACGATTATGCACGGATCTCCCCCTTTAGTTTACAATGGAGAAATCCAAAGGAGTCCCTCGATATCCCGGCTTAAAAACCTCCTCACCGCATTCGCACACCGACGACTTTACTCACGACCTCTCTGCTTCGGAGTTCTCACCGTTCTCCTTGTCTTCTTTCTTCTCCTTCCTTGCAGCCTCACACAAGCCCCCTTGGACTTAAACCAAAGCCGTTTGAAGGGAAAGCCTGATGTCACGTGATATGGGCTGTGCCACCGGAGTCCTATCAGGGCAGAGGCTCAGTCGAAGCGCGAAGATTGTATCTACTCTTGTATGCTTTGTATCACGCAAATGCTGTTTGCAACTGTTCCTTTTTGTTAAAGGTAGGTGCTATTTCTTTGTTCTGTTGTATAGATAAATATTAAAATTATATTTTATATAGTTTATATTTAAGTGTATTTATAATAATTATTATTATTACCATGACCCGTAAATGTTGTGTTCTTGGCTGCCATAGTAATTATAGTAGATCGCCATATGTAACTGTATTTCGTTTATTTCGCATATTCATGTAACAACAAACAGGGATTTAGTATTAGATGTACCTCAGCAGCTAATTAATATGTGTGACCGTGGGGGACTAACCTATCCTACTGAAGTTTCAATAAATGTGTGAATATTATGCTATGTTGTTTTTCAAACACTGATATCAAGTAATGTAGAGCAAGAATTTCTGAACTGCAAAAATCAATTATTGACATATGTTAATATTGTAAAGCACGAGAAACAGTGTTTAGCACCGATTTCAGTGTCCATGTGGGAATAAAATAGTTGACTTGTTACATAAAATTATATTACTATGTGGAAATGTATATATGCATAATTACACCTAATCCAAATATGTACCAAATAAATCATCCAAAAGAAAACTAATCACTTTGGTGAAATGATTAATCATATGCCGTCTATGTCTATCTTGTTAAATTTTACTGGTCTACTAGTCATGTCTAAAATGATAGACATTGTTATATATTTGATGTGGGTTTGAAATAATTAGTTTTCTTGTAGTTATTATCATCATTATATGGTATTCAATGTTATCATTTTCCTTAAAAACCTACATGGGCTATATTTCTTGTTATAATGGAACATTCTTCAAAGTTGCACTGAAATCTGCAATTTCTCTTATATTAATGTGAATTCTGTTAGAAACTTCAGTAAGGCAATGATATAAGTTTCCACTGGTGTACTTATTAATTTTCACTTGCCTACTGGAATGTCTCAATGATAGACATTGGTTATCACAAACTATTTTTGAAGCATACAGTATGAACGATATATCATTAATTTATTTGATATGGATTTCAAATATTTATATACAATATGATTGAGTTATCATTGTCATATTTGATGTGGATTTAGAATATTTACTTTTTTGTTGGATGTATGTGTAGTCGATAGATTTAGCTGTAAATAATTCAAAGTAATATTTGTATCAAATTTTTGTGTCATCGTGTTTATTAAACAAATAATTCGTTTTGGTGTTTGTATTGGGGTTAATTTCAATTATGTTTAAATCTTAGTAAGAAAATAATTCTAGTCTTATTAATAAAATAGTAGAAATGCACTGATGATTTTGTCAGCTGTGAATGAATTCTGATCTCAGTAACTTTCTTAGAACATAAATATATATAAATATACCCCCTCAAGCAGCTGCTTGCCACAGAGGTCTGACAGGAGCCTGTCAGTTTATATGCCATAGTAGAAGGTCTGTGAGGATGGCAGGCCCTCAGCAGAAAAACGACACAAACAGTCATGCCTTACCTTACCCGGGGCTCGAACCCAGGTCCCTTAGATCAATAGCCAAGCGCGCTAACCACTCGGCCATGGGACGGCGAACATAAACTATGTGAAATTTAAAAGTTTTGTATGAAATATAAACATCAGCATTTTTAGTGACAAACTGTATGTATGATATTTATCATATTATTAAATCCTCTCTGAAATTAGTATACAGTATATATATTTTGCTAACCTGAGAATAGATATTTATCTCTTCCAATATATTTGCAAATGTGACACATATATTTCGTTTCAATTTTTTTTAAATCAATAAAATTATGCTTTAAAATCTATATTTTATCTATATCCGTTTTCTTACAATAACGTTTACAAATAAATATAATGAATAAAAAAATGTGTAACTAAGTTTAGATAATATGTTTGTTAATATTTTTGACATTGAGAAATAAGGTGTTTTTTTTTTATGTCTGTGAAAATAAAATATTTCCTGCAAGAATGAAATGCTTCTCCGCATTTATGATTATTTGCATTATAATTGATATTTGATTCATTTCAGTACAGGAAATGAAATCATTTAAATAGCGCGTACATCGAATTAGAAACGAATCAGATCCGCTGACTTAAAACTATGAAGTGATGCACGGCCCCCGCTTCTGACGTCATTAGCCATGCCCGTCACGTGACATCAGCTTTCTCTTCAGACGGCCTTGCTCAAACCCATTAGCTTAACGTTTCAACGGCTACGATTTAATCCTATCTCATTGCCACAGACAACCGCACTCATCGTGCTGACCCTCCCCCACCTTCACATTTAGCGGCATTGATCCTTGTCGATGACAGAAAGCCGAGGAATTGCGGGGAGGTTCCTTACATTTGCTCTGTGTTAATACATATCGAAATATGCAAATGCCTATGTACATGAGTAAAAGGGGGTAAGGAGGGGCCGAAATTGCCAATCTCATCTCTGACGGCATCAAAACGAACGTGTCTCGCGAGCGTCATAGCCTATATTTTAAATATATTTTCTGTTCACAGTTCGATTTTATGCAGAAATGCTGTTTCAAGGAATGATTCTTAAAACTAAAATATTATCCGGCACACGAAATGCTATAGGTTATTTCTCCCAAATCCACTCTTTTCAAGGGCAACGCAGGGTATTTCGGTTAGTCATTAAAAAAAATGTTTACTTTTCTCATCATAACAGTTATAACAGATCACATCAATGAATGCCTTCAATGAATGTGAAAATAATTGTCAGAGCATCAGTGAGTAATAGAGGAAGTTCTCTTTTCGATATCCTCTCTATTACCAGAGCACTTGTTTCTCCTCTTCCTCTTGTGCTTCAGATAGTAGCAGCTGATCTACATTCTATTGATTTCTGGATGCAATGAACTTCACCCATCCTATGTGGGAAAAACAAACGTCGTCATCGAAAAGATGTTGCTCGTGCGCGGGACACTTCATCTATACTACGCGACTAGATCATTTGCTGCCTCTAAGGGGAAAGGACATCGTCGCTGTCGGGTCTTGCACCTTAGTCACACCATTCAAAAGAGGAGCAATTTCTTTATTCAGACAGATTATTTTTCGTTCCGAAATGTTCGGAAACTGCTCTTTGGTTTAAAATAGATGTGAGATTAAGAGTGCTTGAAAATGAGACTGAAAATTAAGCGTAGGAGGAGCGAGCTCTTAAGATGCATCGCAATGAAAGGAAGAAGCGAAGGTAGCAAAGTGTCACTGAAAGGAGCTCTGGAATATTGCAGGTAAGAGAAGTGGATACATTCTAAACTTATTTTAAATCTGAAATGCTAAACTGAAGTAAAAGGATGCTAATAGAAGACAAAGTTAAGAAAGTTCATTATGCGTCAACTAAAATATTTAAACAATGAATTTAGAAAGAATCCGAGGTGCGCTTCATTTCTTCAACGTCGTTGCAGCCAATTAACGAAATGTTTTTAAATGATATCCAAGTATCTCAATGCATGCATTTTATATATTAAAAAGAAAAATTGTTATTACAGATATTTAGGTATGGGTAAGAAATTGTTGATTTATAAATGATTTCTGTACATTGGATGACATTGTAGCACAGTCTTGTATCTAGAGAAAATTGGATCTTCGACTTGGATCTAAGATCCAGTCGAATCAATCGGGGCGCCGTTCCGGTATAAACCTTTTTATCTCCATTTCTGTGGTCTTTAGCAAATTACTTGAAAAAATGCCCCCTCCCCAGTTCCGATTACTATCATTCTCAAGGGGGAAGGGATGGCCTCCTTCATTTCCTACATCCGGCCCTGTTGTAAAATGATTTCTTTTGTTAAGACTTATGGCTCCATTCGTTTAGGAAAAAAGCTGAACAACTTGGAATATATTAAAAGTGACTTACACAGCATTGGATATTTCATAAAATTAAGCAAATTATTTTTAAACCTATTAAAAAGAAGTATATTTGTATCAGAATAAGAATTAACGAAGATATTTTTTTTTGTAAATCAATAATTAATTTTATTACTTTTTATTTATTGTAAGTGTTTTTAGTAGAGCAATATTCCACATTGAAGAGATTCTAAGAATTAGTTGCACATGCGAAGGAAAGAACTAAAGAAAGAAAGAAAGCACATGCGAAAGAAAGAAAGAGTGAAAAAGTTTAGATACTTAGATCAGAGATATTGATATTAATGCTACGTAGTTTGAAAAATATAAAAAAAAAATAAATTCTCTTTTTCCTACATTTATCTTAGTCGAAATATTCCTAATATTTTTCTTCTCAAAACATTATACTTTGCTACGTTAATTATTTTATGTTCTATATTCTTGGGATGGTGTATTTTACAGAAATTTGATCCTTGGAATGTGATCAAATGCATATTTTTAGATATGTGGTGATAATGAGAAAATACGAAGACTAGACGATACATTTGTGAGTTACATAGAAAATTATGCTTTAGATTATTAAGCACTTAAAGGTCGAATGTGCAAAAGTTTAGACATTTTGTGTAAGATACATGCTTTGGAATAAATCTGCTTACAGTCCCTTGTGCCATAAAAGGGACGCTCAGTCTTATTTTCTGACACAAGCATATTTCTCTTTTCATGGATATTGCATGTTTTATCATCCCTTCAATTCCTTTGTGCGAGACAACTGGATTTCGCCCCTATCAAGTCATTGCTCATATTTTAGCGGCCCTCCGCAGCGTTCTTAACGCATTTCGTGGCCCTCTACAGGATTTTGGGTTTTTCTAAGTTTGGAAATTCTTGTGCTGTCGCTAGTTTTTATTGTATTTCGTGCACTGAACAAAACTCCGTTATGGTTTTTTTTCCCAAATTCTTAAACCTAACCGCTCTCATATCATCTTCTGTATTAACAAAAACATACACCTCTTAAGACATACAGCCTAAAGAAACGTTTAGTTCGTTACGAGACATCTGACAGAAAACGTAACGTAAAGACGTTCGCGATCAAAAGGAAAACTCTGCGCACATTCTCTCCAATGTGAGTAACGAGAAAAAGTGACGAAAGACGTAACGTAAGACAGTCATGCTCAGAAAGATTCAAACTCGATGAGAAAAACTCTGAAGAAAATCCTTACACTAACCGAAATATGAATATTCAAGTTCAGATCAGTGGTGAAATATTTAGCAATAACCATCTGTTGAACAAACAATACTTCTGCTTCTTCGAAACTCCTGAAAAAACTAATTTCATACCTGCAGATTCGAACACTCCGAAAAACATAAGTCGGTCTCGCATGTGCAAGCACCTGCATGAAAATTATCCAAATTGGCTCATACTTCTGATTAGGAATCCTAATTTTAACTCCAGAGCTTTGGGTTTACAATTTATATAGAAAAAACGAAAAAGGAAATTTTCCATAAAATTTTTATTTTATTGTGCCTAAATTTTTTAATTTACTGGAGTATACAATAACAAACGAAAAATGTTTTACAACTTTTAAGAAATATTTGCGTGCATATTTGTCAAAGTTAGACAACATTGAATGTATGTTTACTGTGATTAAATAATTTTTAATAGTATTTATATAGGAACTGATATTTGGTAAAACTGTATACCCACCACCACTCGTGATAGCTAATATTTTTTATACTTTTTATTTTTTATTTACTTTATTTTCTTTAACAAAAATCAATTAATTTTTTTATAACCTGGAAGAGCTCGAAAGCTCCTTGTTGTTCATATGTACCTATTGATAGTTTTGCTTGATTTTGTGCTTTTATTGTCTCTCTGTTCTTTGCAAAGTGTTGTATTGATATTGTATTTGACAAAGTGCTGGGCATTGTGTATTTATTGTCCTCATGTATTTCTTTATGTTATAATAAATTTGAATTTGAATTTAAACTTACAAATAAAATGTTATACTTGCACCCCTGTTAAGAAAAGTGAAAACTTGATTCACATAAAGCTGAAAAAGGAACAGGCCCTATTCACATGCATATATAAAAAAGTGTATATTTGCATCCCCTCAAAATTAACATACTTCACTCGCACTATTGTTGGAAGCGAACATGTGCAATTAATGTTTCTAGGGAGATGAGAAAAATAATGATTCACCCTTCTTCAGAAAAGGGAATGCTTGATTGCACAACTGAAATGGTACATGTAAAATTCACACGCTTACGCAAAAAATGAATGTTTGCAGGAAAAATAACATTGCTGATTTCCATCGCACTCCAAATGAACGTGATTGCAGGAAACGAAATTGTGTCATTAACGCCCTAGTTCTTAAAAAATGAATACTTGCGGTTAAAATATCGTTACTACTTCGCATGTGCACATACTTGTAAAATAATAGAAGCAGGCATTCTCATGGGGGAAAATAACTTCATCCGTTTCTCACTTGAACGTGAAATGTGCATGTTAGATTTACTCGCGTAATGAAACACATATGTGAATACATATCGCTGTCGAAAAACGTGTCCTTGCAGAGAAAAATAACCACTTTCACTTTTATACAATACAGAAATATACATACTAGTGCGGGAAAAATAACTAAAGTCACTCTTACTTAAACATGAAATGTGCGTGTTAAATTTATTCGCGAAGTGAAACACATGCATGAATACATATCTTATCGAAAAACGTGTCCTTGCAGGAAAAACAACCACTTTGACACTTATACAAATCTAGTTTACTTAAATACACTTGTTCGAAGAATTCCGCATTGGTATAGAAATATGCATTCTCATGAAGGAAAAATAACTAATCCGATTCTTACTTAAACATGAAATATGCATGTTAAATTTACTCACGTAGTGAAACACGTATGGGAATACATATCATTGTCGAAAAACGTTACTTGCAGAGAAAAGTAACCACCCTCACTCTTAAACAAGCACAGTTTACTTACGTACTTGTTCAAATGTAGATTTACATTCGCTCTAGTATATTGAAAAGTAGATGCCTGCAGGGAAAATAACTCTAGAAATACACACGTAACCCTGAAAAGAGTATGAGAACGTGAATACTTCTCTGAAAATAAAGACATCCTTTGTACGAACTTCGCGTTTTAACACGAGTTTATACTTTATATGCTCATGTATAAAAATATTCCACATACTCCGAATTTCATCCAAGTCATGACTTTTTAGTTCAAATCTTAATTGCACCCTGTCTATGAGAAATGCACCGTTCATTGACCAGGTTTGCTTTTTAGCAAAGTGCATGATCATATCGCTATTGTGCGAAAGAGCGTCCCCTGCGCCATTTTCGCATCGAAATGACCATCGGAAAGGGACTGTCTCGCAGAAACTGTGCGTTATTGGGGTGGGAATGTTATTGGTTTCGAAAAATCAAAGAAGCAGAAACTTAAGTGATGGAAATGATATATCCCTGAATGTCATTGGAAAATCCCTGGATGTTGGTGCATGTTAACGCTATCACCACCTAACAAATGACGTGGAAATTAACATATATGCTGCTGCAGATTTCTTTTTCGCATTACTTCTACATCCTATCACACTGGGATTGCAACTTTTGCACATTCTATTATTCTGTGAAACTCGCATTAAAAGATATTATCCTTGCTTGTTTTTTTCATTTTTACATTGAATTTTTCTGTTACATCGATACGTTTTGTAAAACATGCAACATTCACACATTTCTTATGATATTAAATTAACAATTTTCTGGTGTGCAACTGTAAAATTTTCTGTCTGGGTTCCTTCTAACAGTGATTCCCCCCCCCCCCTCCCTGTCTAATGTACTATGAATCCTTTTCTGGTGGGATAAAACCATATTTTCAGAGTAACTGTTACATACTTTTTAATTGTGATGTACACTGTAACAGGATATTTTAAAATAGCTGACCGCTTTCAGTAGCTTTTGCAGACAGTAAACTGCTGAGACACCTCATTAAGATGAAAAGATCCCTACGGAAAATAGGGGCGGGGGTGGCTCAGTCGGTAGCGCGCCATGCTCGTAATATGCAGTTCCCAGGTTCGAGTCCCACCTGGGTCAGCTTTGAGATTTACCTCCGCAAAACTCCCAACCCTGCCCACGGTCAGTAGGGGACACCAATTGGGCTTGGAAAGGCCGCCGTCCGTCGGATGGGACGTTAAGCTGTGGTTCCGTGTGTGGGAGAGACCTTGTGCACATTAAAGAACACACTGGATGGCCTTGACAGGAGACTACCATCTGTCTCCTAATAGCTGTTCCAGTGGGTCCCCTCCATCAACTTCTCTGTCTTCGGGGTCTTTGTGACCTGGCCATTTAGCCCATTCTGTGCAAAAAAGTTGTGTTCAGAGGTAAAACAACCCAACCCACGGAAGATGTCACCATACGATGTCATACATAAGATATACGATGTCATACATAGATGTCATACATATAGCCCAGCCATGGAGTTACTACCTCCATGAGCCCAGCACAGCGATTGAGCGCTGCATTTCGTCATGAATGAAAGCGATTGATTATTTCACTTTATCATTAGGGCTGAAAAAATCCTTGAGAAAGATAAAATTCACAGAGCTGCTATCCCGTGGAAGACGGACAGCATTTCCCATAAGTGAGGGATTTAGAAACGCTACGTTTATCTGATTTCACTTTGAAGGATCCATTCCAATGGTCAGTACCTAAGTTGCCTTTGACCTTTGAACCGTACTTTCGTCACTTCACACTTCCTCGCTACCCGGCGGCTCTTTACGGCACTTCCTGTTCGCGCATGCGTCTCTGTGCCATTTTTTCGGATTAAGTTTTCAGTTAAAGAGGTTTTTAATAGAAGGATAGTTTAAATTTAGGAAATGGGAGCGTACAGGGAGGGAATTTTCCAATTATTTAAGAAGAGCATTTCTGGACTTGGGATATTTCACTCTGAGTGGCGCCATAATTCATTTTGTAGACATTATATTCTTGTCTGATGTCACTTATATCCAATGTATGCTCTACATGTGAACATCGATTTTTTCTGACATATCTATAAGTGTAGTTCGTTGGTTGGTTGTTTGGGGTTTTTTGGCGCAATAGCAACTAAGGCTATATTTCGCCAGACAAACATCTATAAGTGTAGAATTCTTTTACTGAGCTGCTTCACAACATATATGTCAGAGCAAACGACTCCATCCCTCAGCAGTGCGAACCATCGAGATGCGATTGAGGTTGTGAAAAGGCATTATTGGGACGACTATGAAAATTGTGCGCAAAATTCAATGGTCTGTGACGTATTGACCCGCTGCTCGTTCCGACATGTGGATGAGACAGTTCTTCGCTGATCCAACAGTTCGCGATAATACGATAAGAAGAAAAAAAATATCATCAGTCCGCGAGCGTTACATGAAAGGTAAATCAGTGTCGTTATTTCTATTACAGTATTATTTTTCTGCACAAGGGTGGGGCGGGGGTGGCTCAGTCGGTAGCGCGCCAGGCTCGTAATCTGTAGTTCCCAGGTTCGAGTCCCAGCTGGGTCAGCGTTGAGATTTATCTCCGCAAAATTCCCCGCCCTGCCCACGGTCAGTAGGGGACACCGATGGGCTTGGAAAGGCCGCCGTCCGTCGGATGGGACGTTAAGCCGTGGCCCCGTGTGCAGGAGAACCATACCCTGTGCACTTTGAAGAACACGCTGGATGGCCTTGACGGGAGGCTACCATCTGTCTCCCAACAGCTGTTCCAGTGGGTCCCCTCCCCCAACCTTCTCTGAGCCTTCGGGGTCCATGTGACTTGGCCATTTAGCCCATGGTGTGCAAAAAAGTGCCGCTCAGAGGTAAAACAACCCAACCCAACCTGCAGAAGGGTGAATTTCCCACGTTCGTTTTCAACGGTGTGACTGACCAGGAACAGTAATAAGTATCCAAAGCTTATTACTTCAGGCTTGGCGTTTTAAAATTATTCCTGAAAATTTTAGCGCAGCGTGATTTTTCTGTTACCGATATCGTATCGAAGAAGCTTTTTTTTTACATCGCTTATCCACAGATATACTTTATATAATCGTTGAAGAAAGAAGTATTTGCTAAATTTTGACTATCAGTCCAGTTCCAAATAAAATTTCGACGGATTAGCTCTGGTAAATTGAGAAGGTTATCAGTTCAGCTCAGTAAAGTTGAGTGGGTTATCAGTTCAGCTCAGTAAAGTTGAGAGGGTTATCAATATATCAATTTGGTGAAGCTTATTAAGTGTATTATTTTTTATAGTTGAATCCTAGTAGCTTAATATATGAGTGTATTTTATAGTATTTGTTACTATTAATGTCCCCCTCCTCCATTAATATACGATTAAGTTCATGTTCTGCTTAGATATAGACTTAAAGATAGAAGTTTCAAAGTTTTCGAGACGCAACGCAAACGAAAACGCAACGCAAAGGTATCCGCAACGTATGAATATCTAGGTAGTCACTGGAAGGAGAGCTCTGCACCAATCCCCTGTGATGATGCATAGAACCGGCCAGGCCTAGCACCTAATATCCGACCCCGCCTTCTCGTGGTGCAGACGGTTAGTACCTTTCAAAAGAGATACTGAACGGAAGGGGAGGGCTGCCAGATTAGTGTGGCCTATTGATCTGGACAACTATGGCTACTTTTCTTTTTTCCTACCCTGCTGAGGAGTGGTCAACCACACAGGGTCCTGGTGCTGACCATATATACCAACCTGAACGGAATTATGTCTCTGAGGTTGATAATGAATCCTGATTTTGCTGCACTGGTGGGCTTCTGTGGAGGGAAAATCTTCCGCTGTGTTTTCTGTTTGTTTGTGGGTTGACAGCCCCAAGTGAATAGATTCACAGGATATGTTTATCAGCTGGTGGATAATCCTGAGCAGAGGTCGTCGCAGGCACCTGAACTCTTTGCTTCTACTGGCATCGTCAAATTCTACATTGGGGGAAGTCTTCCAGTGTAGAGGGCTTCAGCGTTTTGTGGTGGGGGAACGGGTCTTGGCCCCATGTCTGCGATTAGGGGGCTGTTGATATTGTCGGCATTCCCTCTCTCAATAAACATAGTTTATTTAAACATCCCACTAACCGTTTTCTCTCCATAGGTAGTTGGAATATGAGGACTCTGCACAGATCTTTTTCTCTTGATGTCCTCACACAAGAATTCCACCATTATAATTTAGATATTCTCGGTTTGCAAGAGACCAGATGGACAGATAAAGGTCAGATTCTTAAAAATAATCTTAAATTTCTCTTTTCAGGGCGGAAGGTTAACAAACATCACCAAGGCGTGGGTCTGCTTCTCAGCAGACACGTTAAGTGATGCTCTTCTAGGATATGAGTGCATTAATGAAAGGTTTCTTACAGCAAAATTTCAGACAAGCGTTAAAGACTTGAATGTTATCTGCTGTTATGCCCCCACTGAGGATGCCGATGAGGATCAGAAGGATAGGTTTTACGGACAACTTCAGGATATTTTGAAGCTGTCAAGAAAGGAGATATTACCCTTGTTCTTGGTGACTTCAATGTCAAAGTTGGTACTGACTCTGACATTTGGGGAGGGGTGATAGGCCATTTTGTTATTGGTAGCTGCAATGGCAATGGTTAACGTCTCCTACAGGTAAGTAAACTCAATGGTTTCAGAATAACTAACACTTATTACAAACACCGTGTCATACATAAGTACACATGGGTTTCACCTGATGGGCTGCATAAGAATATGATTGATTATATATTAATTAACAGCAAATGGGGTAGTTCTGTTAGGAATACCAGGTCATATAGGGTAGCTGAAATTGGATCTCACCATCGTCTTGAAACTTAAACTTAAAAAGTGTTGTGCTGGTTTAAAAATTTTACCTTTAATACTGAAGCTCTCAAAGACCAAGTTATAGCTAAAGCTTACCACGATAGGTTGCTTAGTCATTATGACAGTCATGGTTTGCTTACTACTGAAGTTGAGTAAGAATGGGACCATTTTAAACAGCTTTTTTGGAAACTAACAGTACTCTTTTGGGGAAAAAGGAGCAGAGGAGACAGAATTTTGTGAGTGATAAGGCACTTGAGTATGTTTCAGAAAGAAAGAACTGCAGGAATGTCCTTAATCAATACCCTAGTTGTCCTAATAGAAAGCATTACAGCGAGCGTAATAAACGTGTAAAGGATCAGTTAGTTGCTGATAAGATAATAAAGAATGGCTTGATGCCGGCTGACAAAGCCGAGAAACCAGTTAGACAGCACAACAGCAGAGAGCTGTACCAGATAGTTAATATTTTGTGTGGTAGAAAACGAACAGGTATACAGGGATTGAAGGATAAACAAGGTAAGGTTATAGAAGGTGAGGATTCTGTCATGGCTAGGTGGGCTGAGCATTTCAGTGATGTTCTAAACAATGTGGTTAGTTCTACTCCCATTGTTTGCAAAGATGATAGATGCATTGGTGGCTTTAATGTTGGCCCTGTAACACAATCTGAAGTTATTTTGGCTGTTTCTAAACTTAAACTTCATAAATCCCCAGGGGTAGATGAAATTACTACCGAAATGCTTAGAGCTGGGAATGTTTCTGTTACCACTTGGATGACTGAAATTTTAAATATCTTTTATGATAAAGGCATGGTTCCTAAGGATTTTACCAGAGCTATTATTCTCCCTATTTTCAAAAAAGGTGATCGCAGTTCTTGTGATAACTACAGGGGTATCAGCCTACTCTCTGTTCCAGGGAAAATTCTTTGCATGATTGTGCTTAATAGAATTAAGAATCTGGTTGACAGGCAATTGCGTGATGAGCAATGTGGATTCAGAAGTGGTAGGGGATGTGTAGATCAGATATTTTCACTTAGGCAGATTCTTGAGAAATGTTTAGAGTTTCAGGAACTTTTAATTGCTAGCTTTGTTGATTTCAAAAAGACTTTCGACTCTGTTGATCGTCATAATTTGTGGTTGATTGTGGGATCATATGGTATACCAGACAAGTTAGTTAACACAATGAAATCTCTCTATAATAATACTGAGTTGTGTGTGAGAGTTGGTAAGTCTTGTAGCAATTGGTTTAACATTACTTCTGGTGTTCGACAAGAGTGTATTTTGTCTCCTTTTCTCTTTAGTTTGGTTATTGATTATGTTATGCGAAATTCACTTCAAAAGGGAAAGATTTTGGCCTTAAATGGGCTGGAGATACGAAAATTTCTGATGTAATTATGCTGATGATTTAGCCCTTTTGGCAAATGATGTTGATGAGATGAACTCTTTCATTCGAACTGTTGAAGAAACTGATAGTAGAGTAGGTTTGGTTATAAACAGAGAGAAAACTAAAGTGATGAAAATTGGTCAGGCAGGCTGTGATTCAGTTAATCTGAATGGTTGCAATCTTCAACAGGAGTCACAGTTTAAATACCTTGGGAGCTATGTAAGAGATACTGGTGATGTGCGGCATGAGATTAACAGACGGATTGCTGCTGGGACTTTTTAAGAATCTATGGAGAGTGTGGAGAAATAGGCGTATACACCTGAAAACTAAAATTAGACTGTATAATAGCTTGGTTCTTTCTAGGGTTAGTTATGGCAGTGAAACTTTGACAGTTTGTAAACATGATAACAGGAAACTAGATGCTTACGCAGTATCTTGGGTATTAGGTGGTTCAACTTTGTAACTAATGATGAAGTTAAGCAAAGGAGTCTGCAACCTCCTTTAAGCAGCATATTGTGCAGAGAGAGACTTCGTTGGTTTGGCCATGTTGCCGGTATGGATAATTATAGATTAGCGAATAGGGTTATGAACAGTGTGCCTAAAGGTTTCAGAAAGAGGGGAAGACCAAGGATGAGGTGGGCAGACAATGTCAAACAGGACCTTATTAGAATTGGTGTGCAGTGGCCAGATGCAACAGTTGGAGCTCAGGACATACTTGTTTGGAGAACTAAATTGCACAGTCTGGTTGGACCTCTGTATCCCATGGCTGCTTGAGGATGATGATTATGATGAATATTAATGTCCCCTTCCTCCATTAATATACGATTAAGTTCATGTTGTGCTTGGATGTAGACTTAAAGATAGATGTTTTAAAGTTTTTGAGACGCAACGCAAGCGAAAACGCAACGCAAAGGTATCCGCAACGTATGAATTGTTTTCTACTTTTAGCATTGCTAACTTATTTTTTACACGAAAAGGCTTTTCTATAACACTCAACCGTGTATAAAAACTACAGAATTATTTTTTTATCCGATGAAAGAAAACAAAATTCCTGAACTTGTAAACAAACGAAACGAACTAATCACACGCATGGACGTGTACAAACGACGGGTCACAACACGAAATGAAATTTCATCATCATGATGAGTCATTGGTCTTGTGATCACAAGTTCTCCAATAAACGGAGGAAAAGACGATTTTTAAAACTGTAAGAATGTTTAAAATTGCCGATTTTTTTTAAAATGATATTGTTACGATAGATGAACGTGCTACAGTGAATTTATGATAAACGTGTCGTGAAGCTCGCGTATGCTTCTGCGTGAGAATTATGTAACCAACGAATTGAAACTAGTGTTGGTTTTTAAAATTTCCTTAAAAATCGAAAATCGAAAACAAAACATCGTTTTTTTTATTGACTACAGTAAACTTGAATTTTTTTATAACAGGTTTTTAAAGAAAGAGAGGAAGAAGGAGAAAGAAAAAAATGAAAAATGAACACATTTCAAGGTCATTCAAATAATGAACTAACGCATACATGAAATTTTTTCCTTTCCAATTTTATGTACCGTATATATAGAGAGAGATAGAGTGAGAGAATGAAGGCCTATGTAAACAAGTCATTATTTTTTTTAATAGATTGCAATGGTAATAGTTTTATATTTTAAATCATCATCATCCTCAAGCAGCCATGGCCTACAATGTAGACCTAGACCATGCAATTTAGTTCTCCTAGCATATCTCAGGAGAGATATGCTAGGAGATCTGCTGCATCTCTCCACTGCGCACCAATTCTAACAAGGTCCTGTTTGACATTATCTACCCATCGCAACCTAGGTCTTCCCCTCTTTCTGAGGCCTATAGGCACATGATTATCCAAACGGGCAACATGGCAAAACCAATGGAATCTCTCTCTGCACAATATGCTGCTTATAGGAGGTTGCCGACTCCTTTGCCTAACCTCATCATTACTTACAAAGTTGAACCACCTAATACCCAAGATACTGGGTAAGCATCCAGAATCAAAGGCATTAAGTTTCTTGTTGTCTTGCATACAAAGCGTCCAGGTTTCTCTACCATAACTAACCCTAGAAAGAACCAAACTATTATACAGTCTAATTTTAATTTTTAGGTGTATGTGCATATTTCTCCACACCCTATATAGATTCATAAATGTCCCAGAGGCAATCCCTATTCGCCTCTTAATCTCATGCCGCACACCACCAGTATCACTTACATAGCTCCCAAGATAATTAAACTGTAACACCTGCTCAAGACTGCAACCATTCAGATTAACTGAATCACAGCCTGCCTGACCAATTTTCATCACTTTAGTTTTCTCTCTGTTTATAACCAAACCTACTCTACTATCAGTTTCTTCAACAGCTCGAATGAAAGAGTTCATCTCATCATCATTTGCCAAAAGGGCTAAATCATCAGCATAATCTAAATCAGAAATTTTCGGATCTCCAGCCCATTTAAGGCCAGAATCTTTCCCTTTTGAAGTGAATTTCGCATAACATAATCAATAACCAAACTAAGAATTTTCTGGTATACCATATGACCTCACAATCAACCACAAATTATGACGATCAACAGAGTCAAAAGCCTTTTTGAAATCAACAGAGATAGCAACCAAAGGTTCCTGACACTCTAAATATTTCTCAAGAATCTGCTAAGTGAAAATATCTGATCCACACATTCCCTACCACTTCTGAATCCACATTGCTAATCATGCAATTGCCTGTCAACCAGATTCTTATTTCTATTATGCACAATCATGCAAAGAATTTTGCCAAGAAAAGAAAGTAGACTGATACCCCTATAGCTATCACAAGAACTGCGATCACCTTTTTTAAAAATAGGGTGAATAATAGCTCTGGTAAAATCCTTAGGAATCATGCCTTTATCATAAAAGATATTCAAAATTTCAGTCATCCAAGTGGTAACCGAAACATTCCCAGTTCTAAACACTTCCGTAGTAAATTCATCTACCCCTGGGGATATATGAAATTTAAGTTCAGAAATAGCCAAAATTACTTCAGATTGTGCTATTGGGCCACATTAAAGCCAGTAATGCATCTATCATCATTACAAATAATGGGAGTAGAACTAACCACATTGTTTAGAACGTCACTGAATTGCTCAGCCCACCTAGCCATGACAGGATCCTCACCATCTGTAACCTTACCTTGTTTATCCTTCAATCCCTGTATAACTGTCCGTTTTCTACCAAACAAAACATTAACTATCTGGTACAGCTCTCTGCTGTTGTGTTGTCTACCTGCTTCCTCGGCTTTGTCAGCCAAGCCATCAAGCCAAAATTCTTATCAGTAGGCAACTGATCCTTTACCTGTTTATTAAGCTCTCTGCAATGCTTTCTATTAGGACAACTAGGGTATTGATTAAAGATATTCCTGCAGTTCTTTCTTTCTGAAATAAACTCATTTACCTTATTACTCAAATAATTCTGCCTACTCTGCTCCATTTTCGCTAAAAGACTACTGTTAGTTTCCAAGAAAGCCTGTTTAAAATGGTCCCATTCTTCCTCAACTTCATTAGTAAGCAAACCATGACTGTCATAATGACTAAGTAACCTATAATGGTAAGCTTTAGCTATAACTGAGTCTTTCAGATCTTCGATATTAAAGGTAAATTTTTTAACCTTAGAACAACACTTTTCAAGTTTAAGTTTCAAGACACTTTTAACAAGGTAATGCTCAGATTCAATTTCAGCTCCCCTATACGCCCTGGTATTCCTAACAGAACCAGCCCATTTGCTGTTAATTAATATATAATCAATCATATTCTTATGTAGCCCATCATGTGAAACCCATGTGTGCTTATGTATGTCACAGTGTTTGTAATGGTGTTAGTTATTCTGAAACCATTGAGTTTACTTACCTGTAGGAGACGTTGTCCATTGCCGTATGATAGTATACACTGGTGCAAATGTAACGTTACTCATAACAGACATAATAAAGAGGTTAATACCTCACCCAAACTCTAATGCTAGAGAGTCTAATATAACCTTATAAACAGCCACTGGAGATCGTGCTAAAGTCCATGAAAAGATAGAATTCAACATCAGAGTTCGTAGCTGTCTGGTACGCCGTCTTGTTTGCATCGCTGACATCTACGATTAATGCATATTAGGCCTTGATTTCCTAAAGAAACATGGATTCATTATAAGACTCAGTGACAGCCTACTCATCTACATATAAGACAGAAGAGATCCCTCTTCTTAGCCAAATGTCTCACTCTTTATCAAGTGTAACCACATTATTAGTGAGGAAGACACAGAAATTCCAGCACAAAGTGAAGGTATAGTCTGTGGAAATCATGCGAAGACTTTGTGGGGCCTTCCGATTGGCGGTCAGTGATGCCCCTGGTAAAGGAGATTTTGCTCATGGTATCCTGGTTTCAAAGACTTTGATCAAAGTAGATAAAGAACAGATTCCTGTCGAGTGATGAACTGTTGAAAAGGGGTGAAGAATTAGCAATATGTGAACCTGTTACTTAGGTAACAAGTATAAACACAATAGAATTTTTTGACTCAAAACAACACCATACAGACATCCCATCTCATCTTACTGACTTAATCGAGAGAAACAAGAAGAATATTAACGGAAGACCAAGCTGCTAAGGCCGAGAACTTATTGAAAGAGTTTTCCCAACATTTTTTCTGTTATATAAAATGATTATGGTCGTACTAACCTGACAGAACATAAGATCAACTCTGGTGATTCTTCTCCAATCCATCTACCAGCAAGAAGGCTTCCATTGGCAAAACGGGAGAAGACAGAACAACTTATAAAGGACATGGAAGCTCAAGATATTATAGAACCATCACAGAGTTCCTGGACATCACCAGTGGTTTTGTAAAGAAAAAGGATCGATCAACCAGATTTTGTGTGGATTACCGCAGATTGAATGATATAACAAAGAAATACTGCTTTCCTTTTCTAGGATTGTTGATACACTGGTCAGAATGGTTCTCAACATTAGACTTGAAGAGCGGCTATTGACAAGTTGGTATACATCCTGAAGACCATGAGAAAACAGCTTTCACTACAGGAAATGGACTTTGTGAGTTTAAAGTGATGCCATTTGGGCTTTGCAACGCACCTGCAACGTCTGAACGACTAGTGGAGGTCAAAGTTTGTGTTGGGAGGTCTTCCTGGTTTACTTGGACGACATCATCGTTCTCGGGAAGATTTTTGAAAAAAAAATTGAGAAATCTTCGTCAAGAGTTTGAAAAACGTAAGCAGCCAAGCTAAAATTGGGACCGACTAAGTGTAAACTGTTCCAGCAAGAAGTTCATTACCTTGGTCATGTCATCACTACATCAGGGATTAAGACTGATCCTAGTAAGATAGAAGCTGCAATAGATTGGTCACCACCACAAGATGTTATAAACTTCGTACTTTTATTGGAATTTGCACCTACTATAGAAGATTTGTCATGGGTTTCTCCAACATCGTAAGGCCATTACATCGTCTGACAGAGGTTTATATGGACCACCGAATGTGAAGTAGTCTTCCAACAGTTGAAGCAGGCTCTTTCCACAGCACCAGTATTAGCATATCCACAAACTGGAAAACAGTTTATAATAGATACTGACGCAATTAATACAGGAGTTGGTGCTGTATTTTTACAATAAGACGGACAAGAAAAAGTTTTTGCATATTTTAGCAAAACTCTATCCAAACCAGAACGAAATTATTATGTTACACGTGAAGAACTGTTAGCAATAGAACATTTTCATCATCACCTCTATGGCCAGAAATTTCTTATACGCACTGATCATGCTGTACTCAGCTGGTTACTAAACTTTAAAAACCGTGAAAAACAAATTCCTAGGTGTATACAACTGTTACAAGAGTATAAATTTATCCATCGAGCATTGAAGTGGCAAAATGCATAAGCCTGCAGATGTCCTTCCCAGACGTCTATGTATCGACAACTGTAAACATTGCTATAATGCAAAGTTGAAAAATGGTACTAAAGATGTTATGCCCATAAGACAAATAATATCGACAGAAGCAAACAATGATACTTCTAACATCTGGAGTCCAATAGAAATTAGAAAGGCCCATCTAGACGATGAAGATATAAGGCCAATAATGGATTTTATTGAAAAATCTGATATAAGACCTAATTGGGAACAAATCTCGAGGTATCGCTCAACTACCAAAAGTTACGGGTACAGTGGGACTCCTTAGAAGTGAAAGATGATGTATTATAGGGACGATGGGAGAATCCCACTGAACGGCTGATCCGTTGGAAGATAATCCTTCCTCGCTCCCGAGTGGAATTAGTGATGAAAGTTGTACGTGGTAGTGCCACTGGAGACGCTAGGGTATAAATAAGACATTAGCTAAAGCCAGGGAACGATTTCATTGGGTGGAAAGTAAGGCAGACGTTGAAAGATGGTGTATGCCTGTGCAGCAAAGAAAGGCCCTAGGGCTAGGAGTCTGGGTAAGCTGCAGATATATAACGTTGGTGCCCCTTTTGAGATAATAGCCATTGATGTAATGGGTCCGTTTCCTAGGACTGATGATGGAAATCGCTATTTATTAGTGGTAATGGATTATTTCATGAAGTGGCTTTAGGTCTATCCCATCTAAGACCGGGAAACAACAACAGTTGCAGAGATGATAGTAAATAGCTTGATTAGTAGGTATGGAGTACCTTTGGAACTCCACTCTGACCAAGGACGCAATTTTGAATCCAAGGTGTTTAAAAAATAAATAAAAAAATAAATACCCCCTCAAGCAGCTGCTTGCCACAGAGATCTGACAGGAGTCTGTCAGTTTATATGCCACAGTAGAAGGTCTGAGAGGATGGCAGGACCTCAGCTGAAAAACGACACATACAACCATGCCTTTACCCGGGGCTCGGACCCAGGTCCCTTAGATCAGTAGCCAAGCACGCTAACCACTCGGCCATGGGACGACGAAGTGTTTAAAGGCATCTGCCAATTATTAGGCATTCAGAAAACAAGAACTCCCCTACATCCTCAGTCGGATAGTATAGTTGAAAGATTTAATAGAACAATTGCACATCTAGCATTGTTTGTCGACGACCATCAACGTGACTGGGATCACCACATACCACTCCTTTTGTTGGCATACAGGACAGCAGTGCATGAGACAACTGGACAGACACCTTCCATGATGCTCTTTGGAAGAGAGTTACGTCTTCCCTTGTGATCTTTTATATGGTCGGATCAAAGCAAAGCCTGTAACCACTCTACAATACATACAAGAATTACAACAACGACTAGAAACATCAACTTAGCAAGCAAGAGAACCAAAACTAGATACGACAGTAAAACAAATGGAACTGTTTTCAATCAAGGAGATCTTGTTTGGCTGTACAATCCACATAGAAAGAAGAGACTTTCTCCAAAAATTCAGAAACCTTGGGAAGGTCTGTATACAGTAGTTAACAGGATTAACGAAGTGGTGTATCGCATTCGTCAACGTCCACCTACAAAGTGCAAGGTTTCATCGAAGAACTGAAGAAGCTTCGGAATCCAGAATTGTTCGGGGCGAACAAGACCTAAGGAGGAGGCAGTGTTACGACAGATGAACGTGCTACAGTGAATTTATGATAAACGTGTCATGAACGTTCGCGTATGCTTCTGTGTGAGAATTATGTAACTATGAATTGGAATACAGAGCCGATCTTAAAAATAGGAAAGATAGAATTTTTATGTTGGAGTTGTGGATATCAGAAAGGAGGCATAAATAGTTTCAGTATGTACACTATGGGTGTAAAAGTGAAGAAGTATTTTATATGGTGAGTGCGTATGAGCTTGGTTAGTTTATTGGTGTGGATCGTATTGGCAAGCTGGTAAAGGAAAAGAAGAATTTCTCGTCTTGTGCGTGGTGATCAACGTCTGAAAAGAATTGTTTCTGAGAAACTAGTACACTTAGCCGCAGTTTTGGAGTACTTGATGACTAAAACCTAAGAAGGAAGTCATTTTGTGTATAGTTATTTAGTTTGTTTAGGAATTGATAAGAATAATCTCGTTAGATTGACTATTTATTTACCAACATGATTTTATTGTTCATTGAATGATATAAGCCTTGTTTTGTGATTTGGGTGTGAACAGAAATAAGATAATGGATTATTCTGAAAGTTTATCTTTGTATTATTATAGAGGTTCGTGCAGGTTGACTTAGTTTGTTTATAAATAATTTCATTCATGCTTTTGTAATAAATTGCATTTTATAGTAATTTCCACTGACATGTTTTTACTTGAACTCACGCTCAGTGCTCATCCATTTTTAATTTGTAACAATATCTTACTTCCAAATAATTTTAAGTTAACAGCTGATTTTTTATTCCGAGGAAGAAACAATATTTTGTTATCGATAATTACTGAGTAGAGTTACTTCCCAGGAAAGAATAATATTTTGCATAAGTGAATCATGTGTTGATTTGGGGATACAGCGACAATAAGTATTAGGAACCCTGGAACAAGATGGAGACTAATTTTAATAAGAGAGGCACGACACTTGGAGGTTTGGGAGCGCAAAGGATAATTTCAAGATGGGTTACTTTGTTTATTTACAAAATAGCTGATCTATCATAAAGGGGAGTTGGGTTAAAATGTTTCGATAAGAGGGTGAAGATTATTTCGAAAACATGCCCTATCTTCTGTGATGGCCTGAAACAAGGGGACAATGTGAGTTTGGCCAGAAGGGTTATTTACTGCCAACGTCATCCGACATCTCTGGACTAGAGAAATTTCGAGATGGGCCCCAAAATGGCGGTCAAGGGTGTGAGGGGGATGAACTTTCCCAAAGCATGTTGTAACACATTATGTCTGATGCAATATGGAAACGGAGGGAAGTCGACAGCGTGGTGGGTGACGTCATCCAAGATGACTGTCGTTGGAAATTTCGAGAAGGGTTGGCCATTCAGGATGGCCACCCAGGGGTGAGGGGGTGGAACTTTTTCTAAGAGTTTCAATTAATGAGGGTTTTTTAATAAAGGGAGATTGGGGGTGACTTTTTAATGAATAACGAGTTTATAGGTTGACCATCGCAGATGGCCGTCAAAGGGATGAGGGGGATGGAACTTGTGATATGGGGGATGAAGAGATTCCAAATTGTGTTGTAACACGTCCTCTCAATATGGAAACGAAAGTGGGTGAAGAGGGGGATCGAAAATGTGGCGTGACGTCCTCCAAGATGGTCGTCGTGGGACTAGAGACATTTCGAGAAAGGTTGGCCATCCAAGGGGGCTGGAACTTTTGATAAGTGTTTGAATAAGAGGGGGCTGCACTTTAGATTTTTTATTAAGGGGGCGCATATTAGTAAAGGGTTACTTTTTAATGAATAACGAATTTATAGGTTGGCCATCCAAGATTGCCGTCATTGGGGTGCGGCGGGGGGAGCGGAACTTTTGATAAATGTTTTAATAAAAGGGGTCCATTTTAATAAGAGGGTGTTCGACAAGATTGCATTTTGTATTTTTTTCTCTTTAGTTTGATTATGTTATGCGAAATTCTTTGCAAGGGAATGATTTGGCCTTGTTAGTTAATGATGTTGATGAGATGAATTCTTTCATTAGGCTGTTGATGAGACTAGTAATAGAGTTGGTTTGGTGATAAACAGAGAAAAAAACTAAAGTAATGAAAATTGGTCAGGCAGATGGTGCTTAAGTTTCTTTGAATGACTGTACTCTTAAGTGTCTCAGTTTAATTATCTTGAGAGCTATGTAACAGATATTGCTGATGTTCGACATGAGATAAATAGAAGAATAAACATTGCCGCTGGGACTTTTAAGATTCTATGGAGAGTGTGGAAAAATAAGCGTATACACCTAAAGACTAAAATTAGGCTGTATAATAATTTGGATCTTTCTAAGGTTAGTTATGGTAGCGAAACATGAACCCTTTGTAAGCAGGATAACAAGAAACTTGATGTCTTTTATTCTAGATGCTTACGCAGTATCTTGGGCATTAGGTGGTTCAATTGTAACTAATGATGAGGTTAGGCAAAGTAGTTGGCAACCTCCTTTAAGCAGCATATTGTGCAGAGAAAGACTCCGTTGGTTTGGCCATGTTGCCCATATGGATAATTATAGATTGGCGAATAGGGTTATGAACAGTGTGCCTATAGACCTCAAAAAGAGGGGGAGACCTAGGATGCGGTGGGCAGACAATGTTAAACAGGATCTTGTTAGAATTGATGTGCAGTGGCAAGGTGCAGCAGATACAATTCAGGACAGATATACTTGGAGAACTAAATTGCATGGTCTGGTGGTGTGGAATTCAGAACAGTGTGGATTCAGAAGTGGTAGGTGATGTATATATATATAGATTTCAAAAAGGCTTTGACTCTGTTGATCGACATATTTCGTGGTTGATTTTTAAATCATATGGAATACCTGATAAGTTTTGGAATACTTGATACCTCCGTAGCCCATGGCTGCTTAAGGATGATGATGATAGTCAGTTATGAATATTAATAAGGGGCCGTGGACGGAAGTGAGTAACCGGAACTGTGACGTCATAGGAGAAAGCACTGTGTGTGTGGATTTCTGTATACTGCGGTGATACTACTTATACTTATTGCCTTAGTTATTAAATTTGTTTATTTACAGTCTGTTTATTTATTGCGAATTAACACTCGGTTGTCAAGTATTCAAATTCAGCTAAAAAACTGTAACCTTGGTAAAAGTAAATTTCTGTTATTGTTCTTTATAAATCTCTTGGTTTACAATAAATAATTTTAATGCAAAGCTAAGTAAACTATTGAATGCAGTTATAACTGATAATATTTATTTAAATGAAGATTTGAATGTAAATTCCTTGAAGAATAAAATGGAAGTAAATGAGTATATAAATATTATTTCCGACTATGGATATCGAATATTTATAGATATCCCAACTAGGCATGTAAATGTTTTGGAAATTCTACTGAACATATTTGCATTAAAAACAGGAATTGACTGTAACAGCACATAGGGTGCCTACTACAAATAAAAATGAAATAAGTCCAATAATTTTGAAATCGAATCATATTTGCTTTGTAATGTTATAACATTTCCCCCCCCCCCACTCCCACTAGAAAGAAAACAAATCTTGGGTTAATCACTGAGAGCATAGGCTAGATGAATGAATCAAGCTAATGTAAACTACTATGTTTACACAGAAAATTGCCATTTAAAGATTTTTTTTTTACACTTGCCTTTGAAATATGTTGAAAAATACTGCTTAAGCATGTCACAATGTCAAAGAATTGGACATTACATACATACAAAATCCACATACAGCCATAGGCTGCAGAGCCCCTACCAAACTGTGTAATTTTGCTCTCCATAGCGGTCTGTCCTGAACTGCAGCTACTGCATTTGGCCATTGTATCTTCTTAGGTCTCCCCCTTTTCCTGTAGCCATCTTAGGTCTCCCCCTTTTCCTGTAGCGTTTGGGCATACTGCTCATAATCTTATTTGTCAATCTGAAGCTATGCATACTGGCAACATTGGCCAAACCAACTGATTCTCTCTCTGCAAAGTATGCTGCTCAAAGGAGGTTGTTGACTCCTTTTTCTAACCTCATCATTACTTACAATGTCAAACCACTGAATGCCCAAGATACTGCATAAGAATCTAGAATCAAAGTCATCAAGTTTCTTGTTATCCTGCTTACAGACGGTCCATGTTTCACTACCATAACTAATTTTAGAAAGAACCAAACTATTATACAGCCTAATTTTAGTCTTTAGGTGTATCCATCTAATTCTCTACACTCTCTAAATTCTTAAAAGTGCCGGCAGCAATCCCTATTCCTATGTTAATCTCATGCCACGTATCAGCTCCAAGTAGCTCCCAAGATAATTTAACTGTGACACCTGCTCAAAACTGCAACCATTCAGATTAACTGAAGCATCATCTGCCTGACCAATTTTCTTCACTTTAGTTTTTTCTCTGTTTATAACCAAACCTACTCTACTATCAGTGCCATCAACAGCCCTAATGAAAGAATTCATATCTTCAACATCATTATCCAACAGGGCCAAATCATCTGCATAATCTAAATCAGAAACTTTGAAATCTCTAGACCAATGATTCCCTACCTTTTCTGGACCATCTCCCCCTTTAGAAGAGAACAAAAATTTCAACGCCCCCCTAGTCCATAATAGTTAATTTTATATGAAATATTAAAATATTGTTGCATATTATCTGTACCTAATTTATCTGTTTATTTATCTATTAAAAATCATAAAGCAGAAATTAATAAAACGACAACCAAATGTACAATAAAATTGTTTATTAAAATTTTAAAAAATAAACACAGAATCAATAAGAAATAAAAAATAATGAGATAAACACAAAATTAATAATAAATAAAAAATTAATGAGATGGTTGAGGCTGGTGGAGTCTCGGGTTCCAATTTCGTTAACATCAATCGCAGATCGCCACGTTCAGTGATGTGTAGTCTGTTCCTCTTCTTTGACAGTAAATTAGCTACTGCACTGAATCCACGCTCAGCCATATAGGACGAAGGAAATGCGATTAAAAACTTCTGTACTATTGCCCACAATCCAGGGTAGAGAACTGGTATTGATTTTTGAAGCCAGAACTCTTGGTATCTATGTTTGAATTGTACTTTGAGTGCTTCGTTAGTCGTGAGTTCTAAGAGTTCCTCTTCCAAATTTCATGATTCTTCAGTATCTGTGTTTGCGAAAGGATTTAAAACCCAACTCGGTATATTCATGTTTAAAATATCTTGGAAACGCTCCGTAAAATCAACATGAAGAACTTCCAAGTGTTGGAAGTAAGTAAATCTTCCGGTTTTGCAGAGACTGCTGATAATGTGGGAAAGTGGTTGTATTCACCTCTACCTAGATTTCGTTTGAATAGAAGAAGTTTTCCCGCAAAAGCAGCTATGACGTTTTTTGTTTTAATTAAATTCAACTCATCACCTTGCAATTGTAAATTAACTTGATTAAATATTTTAAACAGGTCTGTCAAATAAGCGATGTTGTTTTTTGACGTAATCAGGTTTTCGCGCAATTTTTCGTCTCTGTCTTCAAGAAAGTCCAGTACTGAGTCAAATAGATTGAAAAAACGATTCAGACAAACATCTTTAGAGAGCCAACGTACTTCTGTGTGCAGAAGCAAGCGATTGTAATCTTCATCATTTTCATTACAAAGCTTACCAAATAATCGGTCATTCAATGAATTGCTTCTAATCTTACTGATTGCTTTAATAACGTATTGGTTGCAAATTTTTTGCAACCAAATGCTGACGACGAATAATACAATATACAGCGAGTACATTTGGTACTGCTTGTTTCAAATACGCCCTGTCATTGCTGGAGCACCATCAGTAGCAGCAGACAAAATATTGCAAATAGGAATTTCTTTCTCTTGAAAAAACTTTTGCCTGGTATTAAATATAGATTCTCCCTTTTTATCAGATTCCAAATTTTTAGCAAATAATAACTCTTCATGAATTTTTTTCTTCTTTTATAAATCGTACGTATGATAAGAGTAGAGCTTCGTTATTTGGTTACAGTTGATTCATCGAGTTGAATGGAAAATTTTCAAGTCTTTAAGTAATCACATAATGATATTTCAACGTCTTTTGCCATTTCATCTATTCTTCTTTGCACTGAATTATTACTGAGAGGAATTTTTTTTATGATATCTGACGGTGTCTTATGATGAAGAACAGTTTTTAATATCTCTTTGACTGCCGGCAAAATTAATTCCTCGCCAATTGTGTGTGGTTTTCCTGCTTTTGCGATTAACAATGAAACGTTATATGAGGCTCGTAGTCCATCATCATCTTGTTTAGAAGACGACGCAAAAAGGTTTGACATAATTGGCTGTTTTAAATATTGCTTTTCCAGTTCTCGAAAATAGGATAAATCTTTGTTCTTGTTATCAGCATGCATTTTATTTAAATGCTCTTGTAGCCTAGAAAAATAGTAGTACCCCTTGTAACCTTTAATGTAGAATATTAGAATTTTAAACCTCTTGTAGCCTTTAAATGCTCTCATAGCTTCATTTGAAAAAACCTTTCGGCAAATTAAACACATAGGTAATGATTGGTTTGTAGGAGAGTACGTAAATCCATATTTCAAATACTCAATACTGTACTGCCGGCATTTCTTTTTAGATGTAGATTCAGACATTTTCAAATACAAATTAACTTCTCAACAGATTTATAGATAGTTATAAAAATAATGTTTATAATGACTTCTAACACTTATCACTCACGACTATTTATCACGGCGAAGCACATAAAAATAATAAAACATTCCTAGAGCTATCGCTTTTATAGATTTGATTTTGTGCACGCATTAACTTGTATGTTTGCGATGCCGGCGCACTTGCTCCGTAAACAAGTCATTTCAAGCTCCCATATTCTTGTCGAAACATGTTAAATTGCATGAACCGCGTGTTTGCCTACCAACTTGCAAGGACTTGTCACCTTCAATCTATTCTAAACTAAAACAAATTAGGTATAGGTATACCTAATGCTAATTTAAAAATGCTTATTAACGCGATAACAATAAGATAATTTACATAGCTAGATAAAATATTTATTCATGAAAACAGGTATTTTCAAAGTATTTTATTATATTAAAATATAATAAAAAAAATATTAAATATAATAAATTTATTATTATTATATTATTATTGCATCAAGGTTGATTTGCCTATCAGGACGGACACACATGTCCAACATAATAAGCCTGATATAGTAGTGCATTATAAGGTATTGAATGAGATTACAATTATTGAAGTAGGAATAACATCTCAGTATAAGCTGCAGACAGTAGAGGTTGAAAAGAAGAGGAAGTATGATCTGCTGGCTAATGAGTTGAGCCTAATTCACAAGTGTAATGTTAATATTATACCTTATGTTCTGACGTGGGATGGTATTGTAACTACGTACCATAAAGCATACTCAAAGCGACTTGGAGTGGGAAAACATATTGAAGCTTATATCCAATCTGTGATCTTGAAGAGAACTTTTGAGAGCATCTCAGTCGACTTCAGACGTACCAGTACGTTAGTAGGCGGTAGCAGGAAACTTATTGTCCAAGCTGCAGTTGAAAAGCTGTACATGACGGATGAGGTAGTGGATGACCAGAATCACCAGGAAGACACCGCAGAATAGAAGAGATAAAAAGGTTGTCACAGAAAATTCCATTAAATTTATTTATTTATTTGACCGCCCCTCTTGACTGCCTCAACGCCCCCATTTGCCTCTGGATCCGCTACCGCCCCATGGAAGGCTCCAGCGCCCACTGGGGGGTGGTATCGCCCCCGTTGGGAATCTACGCTCTAGACCATTTAAGACCAAAATCTTTTCCTCGAAAAGAATTTTGCATAACATAATCAATAACCGAACTAAAGATAAATGGAGACAAAATGCACTCTTGTTTTAACTCCACTAGCAATACTAAACCAATCATTACAAGCCTTACCAACTGTCACACATGACTGAGTGTTATTATAGAGAGCTTTCATTACACTAATTAACTTATCAGGTATTCCATATGATTTAAAAATCAACCACGAATTATGTCGATCAACAGAGTCAAAGTCTTTTTGAAATCTATAAAGCTAGCAACCACAGGTTTCTGATATTCTAAACATTTCTCAAGAATCTGCCTAAGTGAAAATATTTCGTCAATACATCACCTACCACTTCTGAATCCACACTGTTCATCATACAGTTGTCCATCAACCAAATTCTTAGTTCTATTAATTATAATCATCCAAAGAACTTTACCTGAAACGGAAAATAAACTAATTCCCCTATAATCATCACAAGAACTGCGATCACCTTTTTAAAAAATTGGGACAATGATTGCTCTAGTAAAATCCTTAGGAATAAAACCTATATCATAAAAAATAATCAAAATTTCAGTCAGCCATGTGACAACACAAATGTTTCGAACTCTAAATATCTCAGTGGTGATTTCGTTCCCCCCGGGGATTTTATGCATTTTTAATTTAGAGATAGCGAATGCGACTTCATATAGGGCCATCATAAAAGCCAGTAATGCATCTATCCTCATTACAAATAATGGGAGTAGAAATAATCACATTATTTAGAACATATCTGAAATGTTCAGCCCACCTAGCCATCACAGAATCCTCACCTTCAACTACCTTGCCATATTTATCCCTCAATCCTTGTGTACCTGTCTGTTTCTTCCCACATAAAACATTAACAATCTGTACAACCCCCTGTTGTTGTGCTGTGTAACTGCTTCCTCTGCTTTGTCAACCAAGCTATCAAGCCAAAGATTCTTATCAGCTGTTAACTGATCCTTTACATGTGTATTAAGCTTGTTGTAATGCCTTCTGTTAGGGCTAGTAGGGCATCATCATCATCATCATCATCATCATCATCATCATCATCATCATCATCATCATCATCATCATCATCATCATCATCATCATCATCATCATCATCAAGCAGCCATGGGCTACGGAGGTCCAACCAGACCGCGCAGTTTAATTCTCCAAGCATATCTGTCCTGAGCTACATCTGCTGCATCCGGCCACTGCACACCAATTCTAACAAGGTCCTGTTTGACATTGTCTGCCCACCGCATCCTAGGTCTCCCCCCCCTTCTGAGGCCTCTAGGCACACTGTTCATAACCCTATTCGCCAATCTATAATTATCCATACGGGCAACATGGCCAAACCAGCGGAGTCTCTCTCTGCACAATATGCTGCTTAAAGGAGGTTGCAGACTCCTTTGCCTAACCTCATCATTAGTTACAAAGTTAAACCACCTAATACCCAAGATACTGCGTAAGCATCTAGAATCAAAAGCATCTAGTTTCCTGTTATCTTGCTTACACAGCGTCCAAGTTTCACTACCATAACTAACCCTAGAAAGAACCAAACTATTATACAGTCTAATTTTAGTCTTTAGGTGTATACGCCTATTTCTCCACAATCTCCATAGATTCTTAAAAGTCCCGGCAGCAATACCTATTCGTCTGTTAATCTCATGCCGCACATCACCAGTATCAGTTACGCAGCTCCCAAGGTAATTAAACTGTGACACCTGCTCAAGACTGCAACCATTCAGATTAACTGAATCACAACCTGCCTGACCAATTTTCATCACTTTAGTTTTCTCTCTGTTTATAACCAAACCTACTGTACTACCAGTCTCATCAACAGTTCGAATGAAAGAGTTCATCTCATCAACATCATTTGCCAAAAGGGCTAAATCATCAGCATAATCTAAATCAGAAATTTTCGTATCTCCAGCCCATTTAAGGCCAAAAGCTTTCCCTTGAAGTGAATTTCGCATAACATAATCAACAACCAAACTAAAGAGAAAAGGAGACAAAATGCACCCTTGTCGAACACCAGAAGTAATGCTAAACCAATTGCTACAAGACTTACCAACCCTCACACATGACTCAGTGTTATTGTAGAGAGCTTTCATTATGTTAACTAACTTGTCTGGTATACCATATGATCTCACAATCAACCACAAATTATGACGATCAACAGAGTCGAAAGCCTTTTTGAAATCAACAAAGCTAGCAACCAAAGGTTTCTGAAACTCTAAACATTTCTCAAGAATCTGCCTAAGTGAAAATATCTGATCTACACATCCCCTACCACTTCTGAATCCACATTGCTCATCACGCAATTGCCTGTCAACCAGATTCTTAATTCTATTAAGCACAATCATGGAAAGAACTTTACCTGGAACGGAGAGTAGGCTGATACCCCTATAGTTATCACAAGAACTGCGATTACCTTTTTTGAAAACAGGGATAATAATAGCTCTGGTAAAATCTTTAGAAACCATGCCTTTATCATAAAAGTTATTCAAAATTTCAGTCATCCAAATGGTAACTGAAACATTCCCAGCTCTAAGCATTTCCGTAGTAATTTCATCCACCCCTGGGGATTTATGAAGTTTAAGTTTAGAAATAGCCAAACTAACTTCAGATTGTGTTATAGGGCCAACATTAAAGCCAACAATGCATCTATCATCATTGCAAACAATGGGAGTAGAACTAACCACATTGTTTAGAACATCACTGAAATGCTCAGCCCACCTAGCCATGACAGAATCCTCACCTTCTATAACCTTGCCTTGTTTATCCTTCAATCCCTGTATACCTGTTCGTTTTCTACCACACAAAACATTAACTATCTGGTACAGCTCTCTGCTGTTGTGCTGTCTAACTGCTTCCTCAGCTTTGTCAGCAAGGCCATCAAGCCAAAGATTCTTATCAGTAGCTAACTGATCCTTTACACATTTATTAAGTTCTTTGTAATGCTTTCTATTAGGACTAGTAGGGTACTGATTAAGGACATTCCTGCAGTTCCTTCTTTCTGAAATAAGCTCAAGTGCCTTATCACTTAAATAATTCTGCCTCCTCTGCTCCTTTTTCCCTAAAAGAGTACTGTTAGTTTCCAAAAAAGCCTGTTTAAAATGGCCCCATTCTTCCTCAACTTCAGTATTAAGCAAACCATGACTGTCATAATGACTAAGTAACCTATCATGATAAGCTTTAGCTATAACTGGGTCTTTCAGAGCTTCAGTATTAAAGGTAAATTTTTTAACCCTAGCACAACACTTTTTAAGTTTAAGTTGCAAGACACTTTTAACAAGGTAATGGTCAGATCCCATTTCAGCTCCCCTATATGCCCTGGTATTTCTAACAGAACTAGCCCATTTGCTGTTAATTAATATATAATCAATCATATTCTTATGCAGCCCATCAGGTGAAACCCATGTGTATTTATGTATGTCGCGGTGTTTGTAATATGTGTTAGTTATTCTGAAACCATTTAGTTTACTTACCTGTAGGAGACGTTGCCCATTGCCATTGCAGCTACCAATACCAAAAGGGCCTATTACTCCTCTCCAAAGGTCAGAGTCGGTACCAACTTTGGCATTGAAGTCACCAAGAACAAGGGTAATATCTCCTTTCTTGACAGAATTCAAAATATCCTGAAGTTGTCTGTAAAACCTATCCTTCTCATCCTCATCAGAATCCTCAGTGGGGCATAACAGCAGATAACATTCAAGTCTTTAATGCTTGTCTGAAATTTTGCTGTAAGAAACCTTTCATTAATGCACTCATATCCTAGAAGAGCATCACTAGCATGTCTGCTGAGCAGCAGACCCACGCCTTGGTGATGCTTTCCATCCTCCCTCCCTGTAAAGAGAAATTTAAAGTTATTTTTAAGTATCTCACCTTTACCTGTCCATCTGGTCTCTTGCAAGCCTAGAATATCTAGGTTATAGCGCTGGAATTCCTGCATGAGGACATCAAGAGAATAATCTCTATGTAATGTCCTCACGTTCCACGTTCCTGCAGAGAGAAAATGATTAGTAGGATTTTTAAAGAAATTAGGTTTATTGAGATTGGTAGGGCCAACAATATCAAACAGCCCCCTGATCGCAGGCATGGGGCAAAGACCTTTTCCTCCTCCGCTAAAGGCTGAAGTCACCGATGCTGGTAGGAACTTCAGGCACCACCTTTTCAAGTGGACTTTTTCAAGAACCATATGGCCTGCCTGAGACACATTACTCCAGTTTAGGCTTGACGATGCCCAACTAGCTAAGTAAGGTTCAGGTACCTGCGATGGCCTCTGATTAGGATTATCCACCAGCTGATATAAGGTATCCCATGCCTCTGTTCACTTAGAGCTGGCAACCCAGAAGCAAACAGAAAACACAGCGGCAGACTCTCCCTCAACAGAGGCCCACCAGTGCAGCAAGTCCAGGATCCATAATCAAGCTCAAATCCATAAACAAGTCCAGTCTAGTAGGTATAAATGGTCAGCACCAGGACCCTGTGAAGTTGACCACTCCTCAGCAGGGTTGAAAAAAAAGAAAAAAGTGGCCATAGATGACCAGATCAGTAGGCCATACTGAACTGGCAGCCCTCCCCTTCCGTTCCCTTCCAAAAGAGAATATCTCTTTTGAAAGGTACTAACGGCCTGCACCACGAGAAGGTGGGGTCGGACATTAGGTGCTAGACCTGGCCGGTTCTGTGCATCATCACTGGGGATTGGTACACAGCTCTCCTTCCAGTTTACGTCTAGCTACCATTCATATTAATTGTGTTCATATTAATAGTATTCATATTATAGTATTCATATTAATCTTGCACTTCCTTCCTTCAGAAATAAGTTTGATAGCCTTATCACTCAAATAATTTTGTTTCCTCTGTTCCCTTTTACCCAAAAGAGAAATGTTGGTTTCAAGAAAAGCCTGTTTAAACTGATCCCATTCTTTCTCAACTTCAGCAGTAAGCAAACCACGATTGTCATAATGACTAAGTAGCCTATCTTGGTATTCTTTGGCTATATCTGGATCTTTCAGACCTTCAGTGTTGAAGGTAATTTTCTTAACTTGAGCACAACATTTCTTAATCTTCAGCTGCAAGACACTTTTGACCAGGTAATGGTCAGACCTTAATTTCGGCTCCCCTATGTGATCTGTTATTCCTAACTGAACTAGCCCATTTACTATTAATTAAAATATAATCTATCATATTCCTGTACAACCCATCAGGTGAAACCCATGTATATTTATAAATGTCCCGATGTTTTATAAATGTCTCGATGATTGTAGTCTGTGTTAGTTATTCGTAAACTATTAGGTTTACTTACCTGTAGGAGAGGTTTCCCATTGTCATTGGAACTATCAATGCCAAAGGGACCTAAAACTCCTCCCAAAGGTCAGAGTCAGTACCAACTTTAGCATTGAAGTCACCTAGCACAAAAGAAATATCTCCTTTCTTCACAGAATTCAAAATATCCTGAAACTGGCTGTAAAACTTATGTTTCTCGTTTTCATCAGAGTCCTCTGTGAAAGGGGGGGGGGGATAACAACAGATGACATTCAAGTCTTCAATTTTTGTTTTAAATTTTGCTCTAAGAAATCTTTAATTAATTCAGTCATATCCTAGAAGAGCATCACGGGCGTTTCTGCTGAGAAGCAAACCTACACCTTGGTGATGCTTTCCATCCTCCCTTCCTGTAAAGGGAAATTTAAAGTTATTTTTAAGTATCTCAACTTTACCTGTCGATCTGGTCTCTTGTAAGCCTAGAATATCTGGGTTATAATGCTGGAATTCTTGTGTGAGGATATCAAGAAAATAATCTCTATATAACGTTCTGATGTTCTACCAACCTGCAGGGAAAAATGATTGGTGGGATTTTTAAAGAAACTAGGTTTATTGAGATAGGTAGGGCCAACAATATCAAACAGTCCACTGATCGCAGGCATGGGGCAAAGACCTTTTCGTCCTCCGCTAAAGGCTGAAGTCACCGATTCTGGTAGGAACTTCAGGCATCACCTTTTCAAGTGGACTTTTTCAAGAGCCATATGGCCTGCCTGAGACACATTACTCCAGTTTAGGAATGGGAATGCCCAACTACTAAGTGAGGTTCAGGTACCTGCGATGGCCTCTGATCAGGATTATCCACCAGCTGATATAAAGTATCCCATGCCTCTGTTCACTTAGGGCTAGCAACCCATAAGCGAACTGAAAACACAGCAGCAGATTTTCCTTCAACAGAAGCCCACCAGTGCTGCAAGTCCAGTATCCATAATCAAGTTCAAAGCCATAAATCAGTCCAGTCTAGTGGATATAAATGGTCAGCAGCAGAACCCTGTGAAGTTGACCACTCCTCAGCAGGACATAAAGAAAAAGAAAAAGGTTGCCATAGATCACCAGTACGTCATATTGATCTAGCAGCCCCCCATCCGTTCCCTTCCAAAAGAGAATATCTGTTTTGTAAGGGGTCTATACCACGAGAAGATTTGGTCGGACATTAAATGCTGGGCCTGGCTGGTTCTATGCATCATCACAAGGGATTGGTATACAGCTCTCCTTCCAGTATAAACCTAGCTACTATTTACAGGCAATACCTATTTTTTTTAAATAGTTTTGGTCTAGAAATACTCCTTTTAAGATATTATTACATATTCCACTTATTTATATGCACAAATTACACTATATGAAACTTTCATATAACAATATATACCAGTCCTATATATTATATCCATAACTAATAATACAGGTAGAAGTATGTTACCTAGTAATTTTTTTTAAAATGCTTTAATTTCAGACGAATACTAAATCAAAAAATATAAATAGGAATATTTTTAAAATATCCATCTTCATATGTGTGTCCTAAAAAGCACAAAATAAAATTAAATCGTAACTATGGTGCAATCAGCCACTGATTTCGTAGTAAATTCAAAATAAGATAGGGTGCCGATGTATTTAGCCATCGGGAATTGCTGGCACTCTATTTTCCTTTGAAGTGAATATGAATTCAGTGACTGATTACATCATCGATATATTTTAGATTTCATTTACATTATTTAGGTCGCATATAGGAAAACGGGTATTTTTTAAATTATCTAATTCGTATTTTTTACTTTATCCTACAAAAAAAAATTTCCTGTCTTCAACAACTTTCATTTGACATACGATTCTATTCGTAAAGATCGATCCCATTTTTGTGAGGGGGAGGGGAGAGAGAGAAGAAAGAGGGAGTGTGCTTTGAAGTAACCCACGATATTGTAGACGTCACAAGCTTTAATTATAGATATAATTCGTTGGGTTCAAGAAATTTCTGGCCCTTTTAGGGGGAAGAAGGGACGGATAAAATTCTAAAGTAGCCTACGATAGTCAGCACTCGAAAAGCGTTCTTCGGACATATAACTCGGAAGCCCTCGCTTTCGGTTAGAGTGAAAGAACGATTTTTCACATTCCCTCTCTCTTTCAGTGGGTGTGAAAGTGTGAGGGAGTGTTTTATAGCCTGTGACACTCCCAGGCTTTCTATTTACACATAACCCGTTGAGATCGGCCACAGCGTCGGTAAGAATAGTTCTCTGCACATAAGAATAGTTCAGAGTGGAAGTTCATAGCAAAACGAAGGGATTTGTCTGTACTGAAACAGAGAGGAAGAAAGTCAGGAATGTACCTAGGAGTTAGGGGGTGAGCCCCTCCCCTTTTTTGCAGAAGGTTTAAAGAGAAGTTAATCGATTTTGTTGCGTTCCTCCCATTACATGGAGACTCAAAAATCTTCCAAGTCCAGTGACAGGTAAAAGACAACGGCGATAGTAAACTGTCAACAAAGCTAACATGCCATCAGTATTGTTTAGGCCTGCGAAAAAAACGTGCAGCTGGGGTTGGTGCTAAGGTGGAAAAACAAGCGCAGTTTCATGGGGGAAAAGTCATTAGGCCAAACGTGTAAAACGTCATGAAGAGGCGCTGGAATTCAAAAAGACCCTTATTGGTGGAGGGTGAAGATGGGTGGTCTCGCGCATTGAAGCGGTTTATAAACATCTGAACGTCGTGAAATAAGTCATTGCACAATGGATTATTTTCACAATTAAAAATTTTCAGCATTAGATGCTGCAAGTTTTAGAAAATTGATGAACCACTGAAAGTCTCTCATCTCAGCCTTAAGAGATGGAAGAAGTCTGACCAGATATCCGCATCCAAATGTTCCAGAACTGGTGAAGCATCTTCCACATGCAGCGATGCCCCAAGATCGTTTGCTGTTGACCCTACGGGTGCCTTTTCAGTCACCGGTCCCCAGCCGCAAACTCACTGCGATGTCACTCCGCTGCACTCGCCGCTTTGCAACCGTCAGGTATATGCGTGGTTTAATAGCCTTCACACTAAATGCACGGTCTGCAACGAAGGACTAAGCTTATTGGTTCTCGCTGCAAATAACCTATTTAGTTGTCTCTGTGTGATCCACCATGCTTTGTGATATTTCTTCCACTCTATAATAAATATTAGGTCCAGGAAAAGAAACTTGCTCTTTCGTAAAAGGTAAATATTATTTGCCTTGGCTAATCATAGGCGTAGTCATAAATGGTATCGTACTAAACGGATTCGAGAGTTTTAAATAATAGAAAAAGATTAGACGATATTCACAATTTAATCCCTAATATTTAGGAAACGAAATTGTGGAAATAAATTTTTGAGGTGTTTTTAGTTCGTTTTCCAAAATAGCCAATGTTTTTACTTTGTCGTCTGTCAACGCATCATTCAATCAATTGCGGCATTCAAGCTCCCTCGCTTGATGCCGTAACTGGGCCAGCATCTTTCATGCCTGCACCTGACCCCCTCCAAGGTCGCCGAGCAATGCAGATAGTTCGGTCGCCATGGATACGGTCGCTGACGCAGAGCCTGACAACAATACTGATGGTGCACCTTCTACTCTGGCTCATGGTTACATTGCCACATGATAGAGCAAGTTTCGGTCTACGAATTACAAAGCGCTATTCATCTCTCATATGGTTCGAATGACAAATTTCGACAGTGTGAACAGTACGGAGTTCATGGAGACAGTCCTGTCTGTGCAAAAGAACACTTTCAGTGAACTCCTTCCAGAGACTAAGTACAGCCATGTGAGGCTCTGTGTGTGTTCCAAATGGGTCAGGAACCCCATCAACCTGCTATTGACCTCGCGTAATGAGGTGGCAGCAGGAAAATTCATGGAGACTGGAGAAAATGCCCCAATCCAATAGGACGATCGGCACTAACGAAGACTTCTTCTTCGACTTTGCTGCCGCCGATTTTGAACGTTTTGGGGGTATCAGCAACGTCCCAAAATCATGGCACGGGCATCTAGACGACCTTGAGGCATTTAACGCAGGTAGAAGATCCCTGATTGTGATTTACAATGAAGACAATCTGTGCTTTGTGCGAAGCCTCGTTGTTGGTCAGCAGAAAACAACAACTATCTCCTGCATGATGAGAATCATTTGTCCATCATCACAAAACAGGCAGGACACCTCCCGGCCATCAACTTCTGCGTCTTCTAAAGCCCATCCACAATGTGCCACATTATTCACACACAACAGTCTATTATTCCTCCATGACCTCAGATTGTGGGAAGAAAAGTAGTGCCATCTTTTGTCATTTGTGTCATGATTATTTCCAAGGGCACCTTCTTAGTGGCATCTGTGCTAACCCTCACAGGTTGCGACACTCTTGCCTTTTTTCAAACTCCAAATTCCAAATTTCAAACATACTAAAGAAATAAATGTGACACCATCCTTTAAATCTCTCAAATAAACCTACTGAAATATACTCAACAAATCCTCTTCAAATATGTTCTCAAATCAGCTCTACAAATCTTGGGGGTTCAACATCTTCAATGGCGAGACCAAATGTTGCAATGTGAAGTAGAAGGGAGCCATCTGAAGATTGAACCTCGAGATTTGTAGAGCTGATTTGAGAAAATATTTGAAGAGGATTTGTTGAGTATATTCGAGGAAGTTTATTTGAGAGCTTTAAAGGACGATGTCACATTTGTTTCTTCAGTATGTTTGAAATTTGGAATTTGGAGTTTGAAAAAAGGCGAGAGTGTCGCAAATGGCGCCCATCGTGGGGGGCCTAGAGGCCCGGCACAGTATAAGCCAATTAGTACAGTTCAAGGCCCCACATAGGTGAGGAACTGAAATCAAAATGAGAGTTATCAAACCCGGAAGATGAATCTCCTCTCATCGGGGAGTGGGGGGGGGGGGAGAATGTAATGGTTCTCCGTTATGACAGAACACACATATATACTTAATCGTAACGACCCCCCCTGGGGTCGTTACGATTAAGTACATATTAAATACAAAAGATGACTTAATTAAGTTCTCAGCAAAAGTAGAGAAGATGGCTTTAATCATCTCTCAGCAGTGTTTGCCGACATCCCTCGATTCCTGTTCGGGTGAACATCCTTTATTGCCTCTGTAATGTTCCAAAAGATTTTAAACTTTTTATCTTTGGATCTTTTGACTGATTCAAATTAAATTAAAACTCCGGATAGCATATCGGGCGCCAGGCAATATTAACTTGCTAAATAAAGTTAAACGAGGGTTCATTAGGTATATGGGCATTACTTATTGAGTGTGAAATCAAAATATTGCCAATTTTTAAAATTTAAATCTTAATCAAAATCAATCATCGTTGCTCAAAAAAAAATAACAAAGTCAAAATATTCAATTAACAAACAAAGTTTATTTCCAAAAAATTCACGACTCACCATATAAACCGATGAATACAAAAGTATTCTAAGCAAATAAAAACTCATTTAAACATCTTCAAAACTGACAAACTCCTCAGCTAACATCGTTCTCATTCTCCACTATCATTAATCTACTATCATCACTACCTTCCTACTAACATCTTTCATCACTGTCTGACATTCTATTCCCTCCGTGACCTAACGTCACTTAGTATTTCATGCTGCGTACAACTCACACGTATGCTTTGCACGCCGCGAAAAACATTAGCATAAACTGACGTTCGTACGCTCGCTATGACGCAAGAGGGGGCGTGCCCTTATGGTCGCTATGACGCAAGAGCGCGCGCATTAGCGGCTGTCAATCAAAAAATCGGAGTTGCGCATGCGCAACTCCTTTAGCGGATCGGAAAAAAAAAATGTGATGGCCAACTAAAAATAATCCTCCAAATGATAAATAAATAATAAAAATAAATAAATACCCCCTCAAGCAGCTGCTTGCCACAGAGGTCTGACAGGAGCCTGTCAGTTTATATGCCACAGTAGGAGATCTGAGAGGATGGCAGGGCCTCAGCAGAAAAACGACACACACATCCATGCCTAATCCGGGGCTCGAACCCAGGCCCCTTAGATCAGTAGCCAAGCGTGCTAACCACTCTGCCACGGGACGGCTAATAAATAATAATGAATACCCCCTCAAGCAGCTGCTTGCCACAGAAGTCTGACAGGAGCCTGTCAGTTTATATGCCAGAGCAGAAGGTCTGAGAGGATGGCAGGGCCTCAGCAGAAAAACGACACACACATCCATGCCTAATCCGGGGCTCGAACCCAGGCCCCTTAGATCAGTAGCCAAGCGTGCTAACCACTCGGCCACGGGACGGCTAATAAATAATAATGAATACCCCCTCAAGCAGCTGCTTGCCACAGAGGTCTGACAGGAGCCTGTCAGTTTATATGCCAGAGCAGAAGGTCTGAGAGGATGGCAGGACCTCAGCAGAAAAACGACACATACATCCATGCCTTACCCGGGGCTCGAACCCAGGTCCCTTAGATCAGTAGCCAAGCGTGCTAACCACTCGGCCACGGGACGGCTAATAAATAATAATGAATACCCCCTCAAGCAGCTGCTTGCCACAGAGGTCTGACAGGAGCCTGTCAGGTTATATGCCAGAGCAGAAGGTCTGAGAGGATGGCAGGGCCTCAGCAGAAAAACGACACACACATCCATGCCTAATCCGGGGCTCGAACCCAGGCCCCTTAGATCAGTAGCCAAGCGTGCTAACCACTCGGCCACGGGACGGCTAATAAATAATAATGAATACCCCCTCAAGCAGCTGCTTGCCACAGAGGTCTGACAGGAGCCTGTCAGTTTATATGCCAGAGCAGAAGGTCTGAGAGGATGGCAGGACCTCAGCAGAAAAACGACACATACATCCATGCCTTACCCGGGGCTCGAACCCAGGTCCCTTAGATCAGTAGCCAAGCGTGCTTACCACTCGGCCATGGGACGGCAATGATAAATATAAGGTAAATAAACTAAAACTGGTTAAGGAAAAGCAAAAGTGAATGGGTAGACTATCACAAGGTGCACTGACTGTAACATCAGTTACCAAACCTCAGACCACCCTCACAAGTGTGTGCAAAAAGAATTGGATTACATGAAAGTGGCCAAGGAGGGTGAAGTCACAGGATCCTGTCTCTATTTTGAAATAGAAATGGTGGAAGAAGGTGGATTACTCATCCCTATTTTGTTCATTGTGACATGTGAAGATGATGACCGCATCTGGAAATACCATGAATTCTCCGACATCGAAAACTTTATGGATTGGCTACTGTTCACCGAGAATGGTAAGCAGAATTTTACAGACGTTACTTTGCTTGCTCATAGCAATAGAGAATTTGCTCAGTTTTAAACTACCTTTGTCGGAAGTGTGAGGGGACAGAATTGATCTTTAACGGAAATAATATTCTCCCGCTCAATTTATCCGGCCTCAAAATTAGGTTTATCGATTCTCTTGCCTTTATTCAGGGCTCTTTACGATCTTTCCCTATAACGTTCGGCATCACATAAGTCAAAAATGGTTTCTTCCCTTGCGCTTTTTGTATAAGGGAAAATTTGAATTATTCTGAACCCTTTGTAGTTGCCCATTTTACGAACCCAAAATATGACCCCGGGAGAAGCTGCAAAGTTCCATCAGTGGTACGAAATGGTAAAGGGAACTTACTGGGATTTTAAATCAGAAATGGTTGCATACTGCAAATCTGACATGCACATTTTAATGCGTGATTGTGAGAGCTGCATGGAAGTTTTAGAAATGACGGGGGTAGACCCTTTTTCAAAAATTACTCTTTCTATAGATAGAAATTCATGCTTGAGGAAGTGATTGACGTTTATTCATCAAAGGGTTGTTATACGGGTGAGATACATAGAGCAGGAAAGGCCTTGCTTGGTTAGACTACATAGCAGAGACTGAAAATATCATTCTCCATATGGTGTGCTCTGAAGAGGGCGAAGCCAGAATTGGCCCTTATATTTTGGACCATGTGCGCAATCGGATGGCCCAAAATAAACAAAACATGACAAACAATGTATCATGAATAAAGGCAAGAGAATCGATAAACATCCCTGAATAAAGGCAAGAGAATCGATAAACCTAATTTTGAGGCCGGATAAATTGAGCGGGAGAATATTATTTCCGTTAAAGATCAATTCTGTCCCCTCACACCAACAACATGACCAACAATGTACATATTAACTAAAAATATAATAATGTATATAACATACTAAAAATCAGAGCAGAGCTCCGATTTTTTAGTATGTTATATACATTATTGTGCCTAATGTTACAGCCCCAGCCTATCTATCCTCTCACAAGGCAACCCATGGGGTAAAATTCTTTAAGGACCCTCGATACGGAAAGCTGCATCCACCAGATGTTAACTCATCACAAGTTGAGAGTGTGTTGGGAGCACGAATTCGATTGACTGCTCAAAACAGATCTCACAATTGCACGCGTTTATAAACAGAGAGAAGAGATTTGGAGAATTAGTGGGTGTTTGTTCCTCTGTGGTGAGAGAACAGAGACATATTCTCCTTGTTTTGTAACACAAAGGTCGAAAATTATATCTTAAAGTAGTACGACATGAGCAGTTTTTATCCCTATATTTGCAAGAGTGGTATTTTCTCCTTAAAACACACAAGGAGGATCAGAGAAAGTTTTTATTATTCACCAGACGCTTATTTAGGTATCATTCATTGTATGGTGCTTCTCTCTTCTAACCTGTGCATCCCAGTCCTGACCAATCGTTGCCGAAACAAACTGTTATTCCCTCTGTGTGGTGCATGTGCAGAATTAGCATAGACAGACCCTTGCATGCACACAGAAGTACAGAGAGCTGTCACAGCCTCTTATGTATCGCTGGAATTATATAAAGCTCTTCGCGAATGCTACAAAATTATCAAAATTCAAGAAGTTTGGCACTATTCTGAAACCCCAACTTACTCTGCCCAGCTTATTCGGAAAATGCATCGACACATTCTTCGAGAACAAACAGAAACATTCAGTCTACCCTCCCAATATCATCACTGAATCTGAAAAAGTGAATTTTGTGATATTGTTTGTGAATAATTGAAACTCCTAAGAAGACCCCAGCGACTTTTGCTGTCCTATTCAATGTCAAATTAGACAAACACAAGGTCACCCTAATTAACTGCCCCTTCCGTAAAAAAGCTATCATTTAATTTCAACAAGAGAATCTTTAAATCTGGGCAGAGTGCCACACAACATTTTGGGTTCAAAACATAAATTTCTGCTTACCGTTCAAAACAGACATTTCCCCGAGTTAACCGACCACTATACTTTATTAAAAAAATACATATTCCTCAAATATGATTTTAAAATAGTTCCCATTATGATATTACATGTCGAATGATTTGTAAACTGATATCCCCAATATTATTATATGTCAAATATATTCTTTCACTGATATTACATGCAAAAAGACTTGTAAATAAATTTCACTATATATAATCACATGACAAATGACATTTGTTTCTTGAATATATTTATAAATAGTTGTCAAGAGATTTTTTATAATGATTGTTTCGAACATACTTTATGTTGAAACCATTTGTATTATAATGCTGTTAAATGATTTTTCACCGATATTTGTGTCACCATTAATTTTTTCATCGATATGACCTTATATGAAAAATACTTCGACACATTCTGAGAGGCCAAACAGAAATATTCACGTTACCCTCCCAATATTACCACAAAATCCGAAAAGCTAAATTTTACGCAAATTTTTTCAGGCAGAGGCGGTGAGAATTAACTCCAAGGAGGCAAAATTCAATAGCTCCAATAGAAGTTTATATAAAGGATTGACAACTTTTATTGTGGGGAAAATTATCAGAAGAGCTGTAAAAACACATCTCCCTTCCAAATTTAACTACTACTACACTCCTCTACTAATTTTAAAATGATTGTTTTTCGAAATAAATAGGATTTACATTGAAACTATTTGTATTATTACGCTTTGTATAATTTTATTAGTTTAAATAATTTTTCACTGATATTTGTGCCATCATTATTTCTTAGCTAATATCATTTTTTAAAATGAACAAGCTTTATGTTGAAATTCTCTTTGTTATTATGTTTATCGTATGTTAAATGATTTTTCACTGATATTTGTGCCATCATTATTTTTGCTGCTGATATCATTTTTTAAAATGAACAAGCTTTATATTGAAATTATTTGTATTATTATGCTATTGTATGATATTATGTTAAATAATATTTCACTGATATTTGTTCATCATTATTTTTGTTGTTGATATCATTTTTAAAATGAACGAGCATTATGTTGAAATTATTAGAATTATTACACTTTTGTATGATTTCATTATATTAAATAATTTTTCAGTAATATTTGTTCATCATGATTTTTTCCATTGCTATCATTTTTTAAAATGAACAAGATTTATGTTAAAAATATTTGTATTATTATGCAATTGTGTGATTTCATTTTGTTAAATAATTTTTCAATGATATTTGTGCTATCATAATTTTTTCACTATTATTTTTTTAAATTAGCAAATTTTATGTTGAAACTATTTTTATTATTATGCTATCATATGATTTCATTATGCTAAAAATTTTTCACTGATATTATTGGAGATTTTTTCATTGATATAATTTTTTTAAGTGAGCAAACTTTACTTTCAACCTATTTGTATTATTCTGCTATCGTATGATATTTTATGTTAAATAACTTTTCACTGGTATTTGTGCCATCATTATTTTTTTCACTGATATCATTTTGTGAACTGTTTTTTTTATCGCGATATTGTATGATTTCATTATATTACATGATTTTTCATTGATATTATAATTTTTTAACTGATATTTTTGCCATCATAATTTATTCACTGATATCATTTTTCTAAATGAACAAGCTTTATAATGAAACTAATTCTATTATTATGGTATCTCACGATTTTATTATGCTAAATAATATTACACTGATGTTTGTGCCATAATTATTTTTGTCGCTGATGTCATTTTTAAAAATAAACAGGCTTATTGTTGTTGTTATTATTATTATTATTATTATTATTATTATTATTATTATTATTATTATTATTATTATTATTATTATTATTATTATTATTATTATTATTATTATTATTATTCCATAATTTCATTATTTTTAATATTTTTTCACTGATATTTGTGCCATCATAATTTTTTTACTAATATCATTTTTTAAAACGAACAAGTTTAATGTTGAAATTATTTGTATTATTACGCTATTGTATGATTTCATTATGTGAAATAATTTTTCACTCATATTTGTGCCATCATAATTTTTTCACTGCTATTGTGTTTTTAAAATTAACAAGCTTTATGTTGAAACTACTTTTATTATTATGCTATCATATGATTTCAGTATGTTAACTAATTTTTCACTGATATTTGTGCCATCATTATATTTTTCACTGATATCATTTTTAAAATTAACAAACTTTATGATGCAAACTTTATTCGCATTATTAGGCTAGTGTGTGGTTTCGTTATATTAAATAATGTTCCTCTGATATTTGTGCCATCGTTATTCTTTTCAGTGATATGATATTTCAAAATGAACAAGAATTGTGTTGAAACTATTTGTATTATTATACTATCGTATGATTTCATTATGTTAATTTAATTTCTCACTGATATTTGTTCCATTTTTGAAAATGAACAAGCGTTTTATTGAAACTATTTGTATTTTACGATATTTTATGATTTCATTATGTTGATTTATTTATTATTTATTTGTGGCATCGTAATATTTTGACTTTTATCATTTTTAAAATGAACAAGCTTTATGTTGAAACTAGTCGTATTATTGCGCTATTGTATGATTTCATTATGTTGAATAAATTTTGACTGATATTTGTGCCACCATAATTAAGTCGCTGATATCAATTTTTAAAATGAACAACTTTTAAGTTGAACCTGTTTGTAGTATTATGCTATTCTATGATTTCATTATGTTAAATAATATTTCACTGATATTTGTGCCATCATTATTTTTCCCACATATCATTTTTTAAAATGAACAAGCTTTATGTTGAAACTCTCTTTGTTATTATGCTATTGTACGATTTCATTATGTTAAATGATTTTTCACTGATATTTGTGTCTTCATTATTTTTTTCATTTTTATCATTTTTTAAATTGAAGAAGCTTTATGATGAAATTATTTGTATCATTTTGCTATCTTATGATATCATTATGTTAAATAATTTTTTACTGATATTTGTCCATCATTATTTTTGTTGCTAATATAATTTTGTAAAATGAGCAAGTTTTATGTTAAAAGGATTTGTATTTTATGCCATTGTAAGCAGCTTCTTGAGGGGGTATTTATTTTATTTTTCAATATGATTTCATTATGTGGAAATATTTTTCACTAATATTTCTGACATCAGAATTCTTTCACGGGTATAATTTTTTAAAACGAAAAAGCGTTATGTCAAAACTATTTGTATTATTACGCTATTGTATGATTTCATTACGTTAAAGAATTTTCCACTGATATTTGTGCCAATATTATTTTTTCACCGATATCATTTTTTTGAAATAGAACAAGCTTTGTTTTGAAGCTAATTGTATTATTCTGATATTGTATGATGTCTTTATATTAAGTGATTTTTTCACTGGTATTTGAGCACTCTTTCGTGTGATTGATATATTATTATGCTATCATATGATTGATTATGCTATCGTAATGAAGAAGCTTTTTTCACTGATATCACTTTCTAAAATGAACAAGCTTTATGTTGAAACTATTTGTATTAATATGGTATTGTTTGATTTCATTATTCTAAATAATTTTTTACTGATATTTCTGCCATCATTATTTTTTTCACTAAAATCATTTTTAAAAATGGACAAGCTTTATGTTGAAACTTTTTGTATTATTACTCTATTGCATGATTTCATTATGTTAAATAATTTTTCACTAATATTTGGGCCCTCATAATGTTTTCATGATATTATTTTTTAAAATGAACAACTTTATGTTGAAGCTATTTGTATTATTATGGTCTTGTATGATTTCATTATGTTAAATAATTGTTCTGTGATATTTGTGCCATCATTTTTTTTCACTGGCATCGTTTTTTAAAATAAACAAACTTTGTGTTGAAACTATTTTTGTTATAATGCTATCGTATGATTTCATTATGTTAAATAATTTTCCACTGATAGTTTTGCCATCATTATTTTTTCAATGATATCATTTTTTAAAATGAACATGTTAATGTTGAAATTATTTGTATTTTTACGCTACCGTGTGATTTCATTAAGTAATTTTCCACTAATATTTCTGGCATCATTATTTTTTTCACTGATATGATTTTTCAAAATGAAGAAGCTTTTTGTTTAAACTTTTTTATTATTATAGTATCGTATGAGTTCATTACGTACAATTAGTTTTTTGCCATCATAATTTTTTTCACTTATTTTATTTTTTAAAATGAAGAAGCTTTATGTTGAAACTAGTTGTTTTATTATGCTATTGTATGATTTCATTATGCTAAATCATTTTTCACTTATATTTGTGCCATTTTATTCTTTTCGTTGACATTGTTTTTTAAACTGAGGGATCTTTATGTTGAAACTGGTACCCCGTCAAAATAGCCCAAGACTAAATAGCCCCGAAAAAAAAAAAGCCCCGACAAAATAGCCTATTCTAAAATAGCCCAAGAGTAAATAGCCCCGACAAAATAGCCTATTCTAAAATAGCCCAAGACTAAATAGCCCCGAAGAAATAGCTTAGCCTATTTAAAATCCAAAGTAAAAATCCAACTTGCGCGTCGGAAAACGCGCGTAATATGTCTTCCTATACTTTGGTAAAATGAAGGTAACTTTGCAACAAGTTGCGTTGAGTGCATCTATAATTAGAAATATTATAGTAACAAATGAGTCACGTGACAGGCACATGGCTCACTGGTAGGCGGAGCCATGTGATTTAGTTTTAGTATTAAAACCAATGCTTCTAGTTTAGCTTCTAGTTTTAGTTTTTTGTTCGCACGTGGCGCACGTGTGTCTTGCGGGAGTCGTTGCAAGAGATCTCTAACGGAAATAAGTAAGTTATTTTAATATCTATTTTACCGGATGCGTTTATTTATTGATATAATATAGAACTATTTAATAGATATTAACTGATAATCCGTTATTATTTGTGTTTTGCAAGAAAAATGGAGAAAATCTCGTCGCAAAAAGGAAAAGATCTGCTGCTGAAAGATGGTCATCGATATCGCAAGGCTAGGGAAAACCGGGATGAAAGTACATCGTGGAGGTGTGTAGTTCCGACTTGTAAAGGGCGTCTAAGAACATTGGGTGCTGACTTCCGGGTCGTGACGGAACACAACCATGCGCCAAATCCAGCTAAAAATCAGGCATTGAAATGCGTTTCTGAAATGAAACATAGAGGACAGAGTGCTGTGGAGAAGCCTAGGCAAATATATCAAGCCTGCACAAGTGGAATATCTTTGGAAGCATCGATTCAGCTTCCAAATTATATTGCCTCCCAGAGATCAATAGAACGTATACGAAAAAAAACGAATCTTCCATATCCAAATCCTGCAAGTGTTGCCAATATTGCAATTCCAGTTCATCTTCAAAGTACCACAAGAAACGAAAATTTTATTCTGTGGGATTCTGGAGAAAACGATCCTGATCGAATTCTAATGTTCGGCACTGAGGAAAATTTGAGAATATTGGAACAGAATCATCATTGGTTTGTTGATGGCACGTTTAAAGTATCACCTCAACTGTTTTTTCAATTATTCACGATACACGGACTAATAGAAAAGTGTTGTATTCCACTGATATATGTATTGTTAAGAAATAAAAGTGAAGCAATATATGTTCGCGTATTTCAGAAACTATTACAGTTGAAGGAAACTTTAAATCCAACAAGTGTGTTAAGTGATTACGAGAAAGCGGTTCAAAACGCCGTGCAACAAGTTTTTAATAACACAGAAGTTGTTGGCTGTTTGTTTCATTTGGGACAGTGCTTATGGCGAAAAGTGCAAGAACTGAATTTAGCGGAACTTTATGTAAATAATGAAAATGTGCGTGCTTATATAAAAATGTTGTTTGCGTTGAGTTTTGTACCGGTACATGATGTTATAGGAGTATTTGAAGAATTAATTGAAAAATGCCCAAACGAACTAGACCCCATTATCGATTACTGGGAAGATACATATGTAGGACGAATAAGACGCAATCGCCGAGCACAACCACGATTTGCAATACATATATGGAATGTTCATGAGCGCGTTGTCAATGGTCTTCCGAGGACAAATAATTCGGTAGAAGGGTGGCATAGGGCATTCCAGCAAACTGTAGTTTGCCATCATCCATCCGTCTACAAACTCATCGACCATTTCCGAAAAGAGCAGGATATGGTAGAAATCCGCTTAACCCATCTTGCTGCAGGTATTCGCAACCTAGATGCTAGCAAAACTAAATATGTGCAACTGAATCGACGCCTGGAAGCATTAGTGGAAAATTATGCAACTATGGAACATATGGACTTTCTTCGTGGCATTTCACATAACCTTGAAATGTAATTTTTGTAAAGAATGTGGCAAGGAACACAAACCTTAAAGACTTGTAAAGAATTACCAAACCATATTTAGAATTTTTATTTATATGTCTGTATACAATTTTTAAAATGCGAAATTTAGAATTTAAATAGGCTAAGCTATTTCTCCGGGGTTATTTTGTCGGGGCTGTTTAGTCTTGGGCTATTTTAGAACAGGCTATTTTGTCGGGGCTGTTTTGTCTTGAACTATTTTGACGGGTCACGGTTGAAACTACTTGTATTATTATGGTATCATATGATTTCATTATGTTAAACAATTTTTCAATGATATTTGTGCCATTATAATTTTTCGTCGCTGATATCATTTTTTAAAAGAGCTAACTTCATGTGAAACTCTTTGCTTCATTATGCTATTGTATGATTTCATTTTGTTTAATAATTTTTCATTGCTGATTGTGCGATCATTATTTTTGTTGCTGATATTTTTTTAAAAAATGAACAAGCTTAAGGTTGAAACTATTTGTATTATTATGCTATTCTATGATTTCATTCTATGATTTCATTTATTCTTTAAACATCCCACTAACCATTTTCTCTCCATAGGTAGTTGGAATGTGAGGACTCTGCACAGAGCTTTTTCTCTTGATGTCCTCACACAAGAATTCCACCGTTATAATTTAGATATTCTCGGCTTGCAAGAGACCAGATGGACAGATAATGGTCAGATTCTTAAAAATAATCTTAAATTTCTCTTTTCAGGGAGGGACGCCAATAAGCATTACCAAGGTGTGGGTCTGCTTCTCAGCAGACACGCTAGTGATGCTCTTCTAGGATATGAGTGCATTAATGAAAGGTTTCTTACAGCAAAATTTCAGACAAGCATTAAAGACTTGAATGTTATCTGCTGTTATGCCCCCACTGAGGATGCCGATGAGGAGGAGAAGGATAGGTTTTATGAACAACTTCAGGTTATTTTGAATTCTGTAAAGAAAGGAGATATTACCCTTGTTCTTGGTGACTTCAATGCCAAAGTTGGTACTGACTCTGACCTTTGGGGAGGAGTAATAGGCCCTTTTGGTATTGGTAGCTGCAATGGCAATGGGCAACGTCTCCTACAGGTAAGTAAACTCAATGGATTCAGAATAACTAACACTTATTACAAACACCGCGACATACATAAGTACACATGGGTTTCACCTGATGGGCTGCATAAGAATATGATTGATTACATATTAATTAACAGCAAATGGGCTAGTTCTGTTAGGAATACCAGGTCATATAGGGGAGCTGAAATTGGATCTGACCATTACCTTGTTAAAAGTGTGTTGCAACTTAAACTTAAAAAGTGTTGTGCTAGGGTTAAAAAATTTACTTTTAATACTGAAGCTCTGAAAGATCCAGTTATAGCCAAAGCTTACCATGATAGGTTACTTAGTCATTATGACAGTCATGGTTTGCTTACTACTGAAGTTGAGGAAGAATGGGATCATTTTAAACAGGCGTTTTTGGACACTAACAGTACTCTTTTAGGAAAAAAGGAGCAGAAGAGGCAAAATTATCTGAGTGATAAGGCACTTGAGCTTATTTCGGAAAGAAAGAACTGCAGGAATGCTCTTAATCAATACCCTACTAGTCCTAATAGAAAGCATTACAGAGACCTTAATAAACTTGTAAAGGATCAGTTAGCTGCTGATAAGAATCTTTGGCTTGATGGTTTGGCTGACAAAGCCGAGGAAGCAGTTAGACAGCACAACAGCAGAGAGCTGTACCAGATAGTTAATGTTTTGTGTGGTAGAAAACGGACAGGCATACAAGGATTGAAGGATAAACAAGGTAAGGTTATAGAAGGGGAGGATTCTGTCATGGCTAGGTGGGCTGAGCATTTCAGTGATGTTCTAAACAATGTAGTTAGTTCTACTCCCATTGTTTGCAATGATGATAGATGCATTGGTGGCTTTAATGTTGGCCCTATAACACAATCTGAAGTTATTTTGGCTGTTTCTAAACTTAAACTTCATAAATCCCCAGGGGTAGATGAAATTACTACGTAAATGCTTAGAGCTGGGAATATTACCACTTGGATGACTGAAATTCTGAATATCTTTTATGATAAAGGCATGGTTCCTAAGGATTTTACCAGAGCTATTGTTATCCCTATTTTCAAAAAAGGTGATCGCAGTTCTTGTGATAATTATAGGGGTATTAGCCTACTCTCTGTTCCAGGTAAAGTTCTTTCCATGATTGTGCTTAATAGAATTAAGAATCTGGTTGACAGTCAATTGCGTGATGAGCAATGTGGATTCAGAAGTGGTAGGGGATGTGTGGATCAGATATTTTCACTTAGGCAGATTCTTGAGAAATGTTTAGAGTTTCAGAAACATTTGGTTGCTAGCTTTGTTGATTTCAAAAAGGCTTTCCACTCTGTTGATCGTCATAATTTGTGGTTGATTGTGAAATCATATGGTATACCAGACAAGATAGTTACCATAATGAAAGCTCTCTATAATAACACTGAGTCGTGTGTGAGAGTTGGTAAGGCTTGTAGCAATTGGTTTAGCATTACTTCTGGTGTTCGACAAGGGTGCATTTTGTCTCCTTTTCTCTTTAGCTTGGTTATTGATTATGTTATGCGAAATTCACTTCAAGGGAAAGATTTTGGCCTTAAATGGGCTGGAGATACGAAAATTTCTGATTTAGATTATGCTGATGATTTAGCCCTTTTGGCAAATGATGTTGATGAGATGAACTCTTTCATTCGAGCTGTTGATGAGACTGGTAGTAGAGTAGGTTTGGTTATAAACAGAGAGAAAACTAAAGTGATGAAAATTGGTCAGGCAGGCTGTGATTCAGTTAATCTGAATGGTTGCAGTCTTTAGCAGGTGTCACAGTTTAATTATCTTGGGAGCTATGTAACAGATAATGGTGATGTGCGGCATGAGATTAACAGACGAATAGGGATTGCTGCCGGGACTTTTAAGAACCTATGGAGAGTGTGGAGAAATAGGCGTATACACCTAAAGACTAAAATTAGACTGTATAATAGTTTGGTTCTTTCTAGGGTTAGTTATGGTAGTGAAACTTGGACACTTTGTAAACAAGATAACAGGAAACTAGATGCTTTTGATTCCAGATGCTTACGCAGTATCTTGGGCATTAGGTGGTTCAACTTTGTAACTAATGATGAGATTAGGCAAAGGAGTTTGCAACCTCCTTTAAGCAGCATATTGTGCAGAGAGAGACTCCGTTGGTTTGGCCATGTTGCCCGTATGAATAATTATAGATTGGCGAATAGGGTTATGAACAGTGCGCCTAAAGGCCTCAGAAAGAAGGGGAGACCTAGGATGCGGTGGGCAGACAATGTCAAACAGGACCTTGTTAGAATTGGTGTGCAGTGGCCAGATGCAGTAGATGTAGCTCAGGATAGACTTGCTTGGAGAACTAAATTGCACGGTCTGGTTGGATCTCCGTAGCCCATGGCTGCTTGAGGATGATGATGATGATGATGATATATTTTTTCTCTGATATTTGGGCATTCATAATTTTCTCACTGTAACATTTTTTTAAATGAAAAAACCTTGTGTTGAAACTGTTTGAATTATTATGCACTTGTATCATTTCATTATATTTAATACGTTTTTCTGATGTTTGTGACATCATTATTTTTGATGATGATATCATTTTTTAAAATTAACAAGGTTTATGTTGAAACTATTTGTATTATTATGCCATTATATGATTTCATTACGTTAAAATATTTTTCACTGATATTTGTGCCATCATAATTCCTTCACTAGTATTTATCCCATGATAATTTTTTCATTGATATTATTTTTTAAAATGAACAAACATTATTTTGAAACTATTTGTATTATTATGGTATCCTACGATTTAATTTTGTTAAATACTTTTTCACTGATATTCGTGTCATCGTTATTTTTGTTGCTGATATGATTTTTAAAACGAACAATCTTTTTGTGGAAACTAGTTTTATTATTCTGCTATGGTATGATGTCTGTATATTAAATAATTTTACACTTATATTTGTGTACTCATTGTTTTTTTCACTGATATGACTTTTTGAAATGAACAAGTTTATGTTGAAACTGTTTGTATTATTACAGTATTGTATGATTTCATTATATTAAATAATTTTTCACTTATATTTGTTGCATCATAATTTTTTCAGTGATGTTTGTGCTATGATAATATTTTCAGTGATATAATTTTTTAAAATGAATAACATTTATGTTGAAATTATTTGTATTATTACGCTATTGTATAATTTCATTATGCCAAATAATTTTTCACTAATGTTTGTGTCATCATAATTGTTTCATCGATGTTATTTTTTAAAATGAAAAGCGTTATGTTGAAAATATTTGTATTATTATGCTATTGTATGATTTCATTAACTAATAGTGATATCGTTTTTTAAAATCAGCAAACTTTCTGTTGAAACCATTTTTATTATGCTAACGTATGATTTTATTATGTTAAATAATTTTCCACTGATGGTTTTGCCATCATTATTTTTTCATTGGTATAATTTTTTAAAATGAACAAGCTGAATGTTGAAATTATTTGTATTATTATGCTACCGTGTGATTCCATTATGTTAAGTACTTTTCCACTGATATTTGTGCCATCATTCTTTTTCCCACTGATATCATTTTTTAAAATGAACAATCTTTTTGTAGAAACTATTTGTATTATTAGGTTATTGTACGATTTCATTGTGTTAAATAATTTTTTCAATGACATAATTTTTTAAAATGAACTAGCTTTATGTTGAAACTGTTTCTATTACTATGTTGTCGTATATCATTGGGTTAAATAATTTTTCACTGATATTTTTGCCATTATTATTTTTTCGCTGATATCATTTTTAAAACGAAAACACTTTATGTTGAAACTATTTATACTTTTACGGTATTGTACGATTTCATTATGTTAAATAATTTTTCACTGATATTTGCGTCATCATAGTTTTTTCATTGCTATTTTAGCGATCATTATTTTTTCACTTATATCATTTTTTAAAATTAAAATGCTTTATGTTGAAATTAGTTGTATTATTACGCTTTTGTATTATTTCATTATGTTAAACCATTTTTCACTGATATTCGTGCCATCATTATTTTTTTCACTGATATCATTTTTTAAAATGAAGAAGCTTTATGTTGAAACTATTTGTATTATTTTGCTATCGTATGATTCCATTATGTTAAGTAATTTTTTACTGATATTTGGGACATCGTTATTTTTTTCAGTGATATGATTTTTTTTTAAATGAATAGTCTTGATGATGAAGTTTTTTGTATTATTATGCTATTGAAAGATTTGGTGCATTATGGCCTTGGCTGCCAATGCTGATAAAACCCCGAACAACCAGCCAATCAAACGATTTGATTATGTTAAATGATACAGTATTTGCATCGTCATTATATGTCAAATTATTATTCTGACTGTTATGATTTTTAAAATGAATAGACTTTATGTTGAAGTTATTTGCTTTGCTCTCAAATGATTTTAATAAGACCCCAGAGATGGGAAGAAAACGTATGACTTGCGTGTAAGTCTGATATGTTTTTTTGAGAACGTTATATTGAGAAATGTAAAGAATGCTTTTTTACCTTTTCATCGCGTGTACTGTGATCTACGACTTTTTTATGTATCCTGAGTAGGGGAAGTGGCGAAGCGTCCATGGAAGCAAGGGAAGCAGTGGTTCTCCTAAAATTTCACGAATAAAAAGAGAAAAAAAGAGATTTATATTTTACGCTTATATTTTCTTTATTTTCATTTAAAAAGTATTTTCTTAACTTTAGTTAATTTGAACAGAAAACTTCCATTTTGAAAATATTGTTCAAATTTCCCTGTAATATTACTCTGTATAATAAATAGAAGCGCCAGTCTACCAGGGAAATCGAGCTAGGAGTGTATCAGAAATCTCGCTTCACCTCTATTGCGTTTGGCATCGCATCACACACTGGATATCTAAGTTTCTATCCTCAGCAGGCGAAAAAGCGACAGTAATATGATTAGTTAGAGAGCGAAAAAGCAACAGTAATCGCTTTTTCGCTCTCTAACTCTTCAAAGGTCTGCTATAGAGGTACATGCTCCACATATAGTTTGAAACCACCAATCAGTGTTCTGCTGCAAACTAATTAAACGCAATAAACGCCATTAGTATGGCGGACTACTATGAAGAAAATTCCATGAAAGATAAATTGGTTTTTGATACATTTTATCATGTGGTTTTTTTGTGTGTGTGTGTTTCTTGGATTGTATAACTTAAACTGGGAGGGATTATTCGTCAAATCCCAGGTATGTGTCGCATCTAAAAATAACATATCATAAGCATCCATAGAAATCGTTTCGATTTTTATGAGCCATTTCCAATAACACGTTTACTGAGGAAGGCGAGCAAAGTTTCTAGATGCCCGATGAAAGGTCAAGTTCCTTTTTACCTTTACCACTCTTTGTCCGACAGCCAAATATACTTGATACTGTCCGATTTTCACTCCATCCAAATGAAGCACAAATTAATTTTGATATATTTCTTGGGCGGTAAACTTATTTACCACCGTTCGTCTTCTCCTGACCCGTCAGAGAGAGATGGCATTCGCTGAGTGATTTCTAACTTGCTTGATTGACTATTACTACTCATTTTTGCAATAATAACTAGTAAGCATATTACAATGCTTTTATGTACATAATAGAAAGAGTATATAAATAGTTATCAGTGGAAAAAATAGAAAATTATATTATATATTAATATAATCCGTTAAGTTGTAATTGAAATAAAATACGAAATTCTGTGATACATTTCACTTTTTTCAAAGCGAATGATTTCTTCAAAGCGAAGGCATTGCAATATTTTCCAGTATAAGGTACAGTGGCGTACCCAGAATATTCCAATGGAAAGGTATTAAAATCAGTGTCATTGGGGGGGGGGGGGGGGTGATGACCTAAATTAGATTTTGACAGCTACCTAGGAAAATATGTTAATTGTAGTCCTCAAGAGAAGAGGTGCCACTGATGAGACCCTTGGGTAGGGCTACTGATGAGACAAAATGTTCTCGATTTTAAATTTTTTGTTGTTCAATCTAATACTTTCATGTCCTATATTTTGTTTCTGTTTTAAAGCACCGATGAATTTCTAACCCAAAATTAATATAAACTATTTATGATTTTGTATTATTAACCTAAACTATATTACGATTTTTAAGGATTATTTTAGGTTAATATGGTAGCCATGCAATCTTATAACCTAACAATAATTCTCCGAAGACCAAGAAGTGGTGTTCTTACCGAGGAAAAACGTTTACGAATGAAATCACACTAAACGAGAAGCTTAGTTGATGCTTCTTCGACGAGCTACGCAAAATTATGACATTAACATCTGTGAAAATTGTACATTATTGTATATGAAATACTTGTTTACATGCCATAGCAAACGATAGACCTATACATAAAATATTTACGCGCATTTATCTATGTGAAAAGTTTTAATATTTTTAAAAGAAATTTTTCTAAAAAAAGGAGAAGAAACCAAGTTATAGTCAATCCGCTTTAAACGGGTTTTACCTGTATTAATATACTGTACGGGGCTGATTAAAGTGAGATTAAAATTAATAACTTTCCTTCAGAACAGTTTAATCGTTAAATGGCCATAACGAAACAATGCACTAAATAAATCTCGACACAAGCACCTTTGTAATCGGGTGTGGTGGTGAAGGTTTGAACCTGTGAACTCCGCGTTACGAGCTTTGCATGAAACCATGTTAGTCAACCATCGCCCATTGGATGAAAGAGAATTGCGCTAAATATCTCGATAACAAGCTGAGAGCAATACGAAATATTAAGCGTCTGGATCAGAATTATAAAGTAAAATATAGCTGATAATTATAAAGTGAAATATAGCTGAGAATTGAAAAGTTAAATATGATTTTCTCTTTCCTACGATGAACTACTTCCTGTCTACTTCTTGAAGCACGTGTGACAGGAAACATAAAATTAATGGAGCTATTGTTTGGTAAAAATTAAAAAGCTAATTTAAATTTTTACCAAGCAATAGCTCCTTTAATTTTATGCCGTTAGTAATAACTAAACAACTAGCATTGTTTGTAAAACCCACATATTCTGCAAAGACATAAAATTCTTCTCCTTTGGGAGGTACTTGTGTATTGGTGGGAACTACCCCAAAGCCCAGGTGGCTTATGCTTCAATCAGCTACTGAATATAGTCTATGGCTTATTTTATTTCAGAAAAAAATTTCCTCCGACTATTTCGTTAAAGAAGCAATTTATAAATCTGAATTAAAAAAAGTGCGTAATGCGTTTCATTACTAAAACTCTGGTCAGCATGGTGTGAAAACAAAAATTTCCCTTCCACTGCAATAAAACGTGTCAAAATCTTAATGAATTTCTGAAAATTATACGATATATGTACAGAACTATGATAGAGAATGTTCTAAAACTTTTGTCAACTGAGGAAGCTCTCAATAACATTAGACAACAAATTTAAACTTTTTTTTATAACATTGGCCAAATAGGATGTTTTTGACTAATTTTGGTGTGCTGAATTCAAATACGGTTGTGAAAGATCTGCAGCACGTACAGTTTTTTTTTTTATATTGCAGATTGATGCATTTGAAATTTCAATGAATATGCATATCTGGCAAATGAAAATAAATGTGACTGTTTTATTAAATTGCAACTTAGAGACTCAATAATTAATTAATTACATGATTACAATGAAAAAAATTAGAAACTTCATAGTTATAGTCCACTGAATATAAAGTAACAAATGAAATAATATTCAAACGCAAAATAAGTAAACATGGTAAAGATCTTTTATACTTACAAGTAGTTCATTTTTGCCTTTTATGTGCTGAAGTATCTTCCTTCTGCAAAACCCAGCAGTAGTCACCCATCATTGCTGGATCCCACCTGCCTTGATATCTCTCCTCCATGATTCGGATATCTTGGTCAATCTTTTCCCTTTCTCATCACTGAAGCTCCTAAGTTCTTGCGAAAGGGTAGAGATGCGAGTGCAAGAAATGGATCTTCAAAGACATTCGGCAGTCAAGATTTTCATGAAGATCTTGAATGAGCTGATGGTAGTTTTCCTCTTTGTGATTCCCCAGAAAACCCTGGACCACAGAAGTGAAGGTTTTCCATGCAGCACGCTCCCTCATATTCAGTTTTACTTCGAAGACAGCATCATTCAGTAGCTTCCTGATCTAAGGACCAACAAAGATCCCTTCTTTTAGTTTGGCATCACTTAATTTTGGAAACATTTCCTTCAAGTGCAAAAACCCTTTACCTGTTTTGTCCAAGCGTTTACAAAGTTTTTCATAAACCCCAGTTTGTTGTGTAGTGGTGGTTGTAGCAGTACGTCAGAGAGGTCAACTAAAGGCTTATACATATTACTCTTTCCAGTAACAAAAACATCTCTTTTGGGCCAGTCTTTTGTTTTGTAGTGTTCCTTTCTGTCCCTATTTTCCTACTAACACAGAAAACAGCAAAATTTTGTGAGGCCTCCTTGAAGCCCAAGCTAGAGAAGGATGACTTTTAGGTCACCACATATTGTGGTGACCTTAAACTGGTCATATTTTATAGCAGTGGTTATTTTTTCCCATACATTAATAATTGTTTTGTGTATTTAGATCACATTGCTATTCATTAATATTTTTAACTTAGTTATTTAGAATATTCTTTTGTCATTAAAAAGGCACGGTGTAATTTTAATTGTAGATCTAAAATATTTATATTTTACAACATTATGATTATGTAAATGAATATTTTAATCAATATTTAAATGTTTTGACAACGTATAGTGTTGTGTTATTTATTAATAATCCAACTAGAAAATTTAATAATGCAGTTTCTTATCTAGATCATATTTTTGCTAAATAAGATTTTTAACTGAAATAAGATTGATACTACGATTGCGAAAATAACAATATCTGATCATTATCCAACGACTTTAAAAATCTGCAGTAGCCAAATAAAAAATAAGCAAGATCTAAATAATACAGATCTGTTTGTTTCTAGAATTAATTATAAATTATTAAGCGAAAAATTATAGAATTGCTCCTGGAGAAATATTATAATCCAAGAGAATGTCAATATTACACATAGTAAATTTATGAAAGTATTTGATCAAATAATCCACTAATCAACTATAAAAATTAATAAGCAAAAACTAAAATAAACTTTAAAAAACCATGGATTACTAGGGAGTTGGTTAATACGTTATAATTAAGGATAAATTGTACAAGAAATATAAAAAAATCCACATAATCAGTTAGATAAAGATCACTTTAAAAACATAAGAAATCGCATTAATTTCGAGATTGGTCAAAAGTAAAATAATTTTTTTCAAATATGAATTCCTTAAATGTTCTAATGATAGCAGAAAACAGTGGAAATTTATTAACAGATTCATAGATAATTCAAGGAAAATGAATATTGAGCCTGCTAGCCTTGATCCACCAAATAATTTTAGCAATGAAATTGTTAAAAATACAGCTAATAATTTTAATATACTTTTTGCTAATGTGACAAAAAAAAAGTAAGTGAGTGAGAAAAATGAAAAAGATGTTCTGAAAAATCATGATATTACTTAGAATAATAATACTATGTTTTTTCTTCCCCCATGTTGTACAGAAATTGAAATTATTATTTCTGGTTTTGATGCAATTGGTGCTAACACAATTAAGCAGTGTCAGGATTATACACTTCAACCGCTGGTTTATTTTATTAATTTTTCTTTCACATGGTATCTTTCCCAAAGATTTTAAACACTAGGTTAAAATTCCAATTTATAAAAAAGGAGACAGGAATATTTTTACAAATTACAAGCCGATTTCTCTTCTACCACTTTTTAGTAAAATATTTGAAAAAATTATTAAATCTAAGTTACAAAAATTTTTTGGATAACGAACTTTTTTTTCTGGAAAACAATTTGGTTTTAGGGTAGGTCTTGATACTGAGAAAGCTTTAGAGAGTTTCATTAACGAAATTGTTCATTCTGTAGATGAAGTAAATTAACACTTTCTGTGTTTCTTGATCTGGAAAAAGCATTTGATACAGTACATCACAATATCTTATTGAAAACATGAAATATATTGGGATTGCAGGTATTGTTTTGGATCTATTTAGAGATCCAAAACAATCTTCACAAAATTTTCAAGTTGAACACAACTGTGAAATTACATAATATTATTATTGATCCTATTTCAATTAAAAATGGTGTTCCTCGAGGATCTGCTTTAGGCTCGATATTGTTTCTAATATAAATTAATGATATTTGAAATAAAAATCTAAATTGTCATATTAATGCCAATGCTGATGATACGATTTTGACCTTTAATGCTAATACTTTTGAAGAATTACAGTTTTTGGTAAATTCAGAACTGGAAAAATTTCAAAATGGTTCTATTATCATAAACTCTCTATAAATGTGTCCGAAACTAAATACATTTTGCTCCGTTTATAAATTCAAAATGTGCAGATTTTGATAAGTTGCTACTACAGATACAACCACCAAAATGAAAAGAAAAATTAATTTGTCCCTGTCCTGAAATTGAGAAAGTTTGTAGTTTCGATATTTCGGTGTTCGATTGATCATAATTTAACACGAAAACCGATCGTAAAACAAATTACTGATAAACTAAGTTTAATGTTAAAAAAAGGTTTTACTGCTTGAAATATATTATAGATAATGATACGTACAAATACTTTACTTTTCATGGGTAAAGTCTGTTAATCAATATGGTATTATAAGTTGGCGGTACTTGTATTACAAATTTATGAAGAATTGTTTCTGTTCAAAATAGAATAATTAATGTTATAATAAAGAGTAACGACAGAAATTTAGTGCAGTTTGAAAAATATTGCAATTGAAGAATTTTTTCGCTTACACATTTATGCATTTTTAAAATGCAAAATGTGTTCTACTCTAACATTTCATTGGAAGAATTATAAGAGTAAATATAGTGGTTTAAGATATATAATTTCAACCGGGGAAAAAGAACTTATGCATAAACATTTCTACTTTCTTGGACCAAAGTTTTTTAATTCATTACCTTTATATATATACGAAATGAATCAAATGCATATCATTTTAAGTGTCTATTGAAGAATTATTTTAGAAATATTAAGCAATGTCGAGCCCTTTCTAGCTATTTTACAATGACTTAAAATCATCTAATTTTTATTATTTTGTCTTTAGAAACTAAATCTATATATATCCACTGTTGCTTTAAAAACTTAATAGTCACTATTTTAACCTAGACGAGCTATTGCTCTAGGGTTTTAAATATCACTCCACAAGCAATATATGAATGCTTTGCTCATGTGTATAATTGTGAGTAGTTACATCACAACCGACGGACCCCAGTGCTTTCCCCCTATGACGTCACAGGCCACGCCCACTTCCGCCCCCTCCCCTATGGCGTAACATTACGTAACATGACGTAATCATTACATAATCATAACGTAACCTGCCACGCCCCCTCATTAATAATTAATAACACCCTTTCCCCCTCAGTGGCGCCATCTGTTGACAGTGAGAAGTATTATTTCCCAAAAGCCCTTTATTTTCACTCTAATTTCTTGTTTTCGGACCACCCGGGCGACCTACCTATATTTTAAGCCCTCCCATCTTATTAACAAACCCCTGGCGCCATCTGTTGACAGTGAGAAGTACTATTTTCCCAAAAGCCCTTTATTTTCACTCTAATTTCTCGTTTTTGGACCCCCAGGTCGACCTACCTATATTTTAAGCCCTCCCCCCTTATGAAAAACTCCCTGGCTGACCTTTTAAACACCATACCTATATTTTAAGGTCCCCCTCCTTCACTCGGCTGATGCAAGTTTCAGAATAATTGCATGGAACGATTGGCTGGTCTCAGAATAATTGTACAGAAAGGAATGATACAAAATTCCTTAGTAATTAAACACTCGTCAAAATTCCCTCTATTAAAAATCATCCTACAGCTGAAACTCATTTTACCCTTACTGTTTCCATAGAAAATACCATAGGGTGAAATTAATAATGGTTTAAATTATTCGTAGGACTTGTAGGGATGACATGTTAAATCTGCAGTGAAAAAATTTTAAAACTCCGTTAATCAACTCCCTAGTAATTAAGCACTCGTCAAAATATTCCTCACCTTTATTAAAATCACTCCACGGTCGAAATAAAAATCAGTTTTCTCTAGATGTGTTTCACCGGAAAAAAAAAACCTTCCCTCCTAGTGTGATTTGATCCTGCTCTCTTGGGCTCCCGGACGCACTCGACTATGCCGTGTACTTGAGGTGGCTTAGATGCGTGTCGAACGGGTCATACATTTCAGATATTAACCTAGTACGTTTTATACAACCTTCGTATTCTTTATAACTAGCTTTTTCTATGTATTTCTTACACCAAAACCCGATAGTCCTTTCGCGTTAATATACGTATTTTAAGTCCGTTTCAGTAACACTTATTTCTTTTAACTCCGCGACGAAAAATATTGAGGATGATAGGATCGACCTAATAGACTCCGTGTTCGGATCCTCACCCCGGACAACGTTTCACTGATGGATGGTTAAGTCCTACGAAAATAAAAAATTCCAAACGGGGGATCAAATTGACGAATGAATCTGTGCTGCTCCCGCATTAGGCATGCTGCCTTACATCGTGAAAACCCGCTCACACCCTTGATCCGTGTTTAAGCACTCGAAATTTTTAAAGTCAAGAGGTGGCTCCCAGCATTCCCAATTTCCTTTACTAGCTCACTTCAAAAACATTGTGATTGCAAAAGTATGACTAATAAAACTAACTGTTTTAATTCCTATATATCCGTTGAGCGACATGTTTTAAAAAATACTTATGCCGTTGTATCCTCGGTACGGGGGAGTAACACGGTTCGAAGAAAAATCAGGTAAAACAGTTTTTAAAAAATCGTCTCCTCCGTCGTTTATCGAGTAAAAAAAATTAACTTTTTTTTTGTACGAGATAGAAAGTAGGAATGTTAAAAGCACGCTACCTAAAAAACTTTAGCTCCATCACGAATACACGTTAATGAAGTAGGAGGGTATTAGTTTAATATTTCAGCTATAAAAAATAATACATAGGACTCACTTGAGCACATCCTCTCAACATGCCTCCACTAACCCACTGAAATTATATTTGCAACGGGACTGGTAGTCAAAATTTAGCAAATACTTCAAAATACCTTGTCTCACGCGAGCGCGCCCTCACAACTTACCTCCGCTAATCCACTGAAATTTTATTTGCAATGGGACTGATAGTCAAAATTTAGCAAACGAAAACCGCTTTACTATGCTCTGATCGAGTCTGAAAATGATCGAGCCTACTGCTTACAAGAGAGACGACCTTCTAACCCATTTCGACACCTTGTACACTCATCCCCATGTGATCTGCTGAACCATAGCAACAAGCGGGTGGTGTGCAAAGGTCACGGGGGCCAACGTTGGAATGCTGCATCTTTGAGAAGAGTGGCGGGTCCGTCCGAAAACCTAATGGGAAAGTTAAATAATTACTGTTTCCTCTCGAAATACAGAGGAATTCTTCTGCTGATAGACACACTTAAAAATAGGAATCTATGAAATTCAAAGGGAGATTGTTGTTTTTCCATATTATTGGGATTACAATTAATACCGATTCCATGCAGATTTTTTTCGTTTAGGATATGAAATATAACTGGAACTTTATTAGATCACTTAAAATTGAGTTGACACACATTATGACCGACTTCTCGGAGAAGTGCTAAATCTATGTGGCGGAATGCTAAAAGTAGAATTCATACGTTTCCGTAAAAACTTTAGTTCCAATATGAGTTAAAAGGTTATGGTTCGACTCAGGACATTAGAAAAGATGTGCGCCATATAATTCCGTGGAAAAATACGAAAATCTTTAGCAATATCTTAGGCGTCCTTTGTTAGGCGATAGTATTAACATCCTTATACGTTCTCACTTCAAGCTTGCTTTCTCTATCATAACCCTCGATGCCTGCGAAAATTATCAAAGATGAATAGATGTCTGAATGTACAATCTTCGGAGTTCATTTTACTGTAGATGTCTAATTCTGGCAGGATCCCTCTCCACTTTTAAAATTTAGATCTTACACCAAAACCCGATAGTCCTTTCACACACGTATTTTTATAACCCACGTATTTTAAGTCCGTTTTAATCAATACTTATTTCTTTCAACTCACCCCCTCGTGACTATTGGCTGGCACATTTTTACTAGAAGAAGGGCTACCTCACAGTAACAGCCCCGCAGAAAATAAAAAATCTGATTTTATTCCTTGTGATGAAAAATATTGAAGGTAATAGGGTCGACCTAAAAGATCCGTGTTCGGATCCTCACTCCGGATGGCTTTTAACAAAAGTCCTACGAAATTAAAAAACTCCCCCTTGACGCGACGTTGTTTAAAAATACTTATTATGGTTGTATCCTCAGTACATGATGCAAACTCTTTCCGAGGAAGTAACGCTATTCGATGCATCCCCCAGTTACATGCTTTTACAGGGGAAAGCCTGTGTGGCAGAATGTAAAAGTAGAATTCATACGTTTCCGTAAAACGTAAGTTCCAACATGCATTAAAGGAGTATGGTTCGACTCACTTTGAGAGGAGCAGTCGCTCGGGTCAAAAGCCTGATGGGTCTCCTGCCGAATGCTACACTTTATCAGAACACCGTGTGGGGTGCCATCTAGAAAAGGAGAAAATTTTTAATGTCATAAGAAATGTGTGACGTATAATCCGTGGAAAAAATAAGAAATCTTTAACATCCTCACTTCAAATTTTCATACGACATTCGGGGGTTAAGTTTCAACTTTTATTTTTCCCAGCCGCAATAATACACAGTTTCTGTGGAGCACTGGTGATTCGACGCAAAGGGTGATCACCCTTTGCGTCGAATCACCAGTGCTCCACACTAAAAAACAAATCCCATAGACAATGAAGAACTAAAAAAGTCATTAAAGCAGTGAATGGACTTGTGTAATGTACAGAGATTGACAGCAGTAATATAGACAGGGACCCATCGCTCACTATGATAGCCCCTCGAGAAATTATCAAAGATGAATAGAGTTCTGGCCACACAATCTTCTGAACTAATTCTGGACGGATCACAAGGACTTTTTCTCACATTCGTTAATCAAAGTGTCTACGCATCAGACTTGTCATTACTCCGACAAACTACATATCCATAGGCTGAGTAAGCATTTAGAAGGAAAAATTGAGTTTGCTTCAGTGTCATACCTTCAATTTTCAGATGCACTCCACAGATTCGTAAAACACTCATTAGGTATGCATTTCCGTTCACAAGACAGTTCATCACTGATTCATCTTCCCTATCTTTCTAATAAATCATACGCCCAAAGTAGATAATTATGTTACGAAAATAAAATCGATTTTAAGTGATTCCGTATTCGTAATTTATTAATGCTAAAGAATCACAAACATCATCAGATTATATCTGATCAGGACGAAAATCTCACAATACTTTACCATAGCCGATACAATCACAAGTTACGATAAATTGATCTCTATGTTGCGATCTTGTGCAACCACGGCAATTCCCGGTTCCGCCTGACAGCACTACCTAGTTAAAGAAAAGCCATGACTATCTAGAGCTGGGGGCAAGGAATACGCCCTATAGGCGCACCTCAACCCCGGCCTCACATAGTCAGCATCTGCCCCCATAGACCAGGGACGGGTGAATAGCGACCCGTGGGTCGCATTCAGCCCGCTAAGAGATTTTTGTGACCCGCCAAGACAGAAAAATCCGTCTTGCACCGAGATTTCCTCCCCGTGCGCGCCGAAGATTCGTCTTGTATTTTCCATTAGGACGGCCACGTCAATACGCATACGAAGTGTAGATACAAAAACAATTTCCCACTCCGGCCATAGACAGTAGGATAGTTACTTCTAACAAAGTCAAGGTTTGAGATCCATAGTAAGACACGAATGTTACCGAACACCTATGTCGTGTGAATGCTAAGTGTTAAGACAGCTAGTTGCATATTCTTTTAAAAAAGATACATCGAATGCACTCTTACATGCACGAAGGTTCCATTTCCTAATGTGTGAGGGGAAAGCGTGAACAGTCAATGCTGACTGCATGAAATATGACTCGAACGGAAGACAATCTGAACAGGTGCTTTTGTTTAAAAACTGAAAACTCACTGTTTATAGTATTTCCGTGAAAAGTTGGGGGAGCCAGATTCGCGACCTAGCTTTGCGTTCACTGACTTCCCGCCTACACCCTTTGTAATTAGGAAAAAACTCTCGAGAGCAAATTATATCTAAAATCAGTTTCACTTGAATTTTTCGTAACCCCTTGTGCCGTCGAACTAAGATTCAGATACTCAGCTGTCGGGCATAAGGTTAAACTAATTTCTCACCTCGGTACGTTTGAATAAGCGCACGCTGCAAACACAAGTTTTTCGACAAAAGATAAGGTGTTTCACTACAACATAACACGGAGATGTCTGCTTAGTTATTTTTCCCTATTTCAACACTGTCTATGGAACATTACGCCTCTACATACCATAAGCATAATGCCTCGCGATTCTAAGCGTCCCCCGAACCGATATTAATCTTATTTTTGTAGTTCAACGGAGTGCATTGAGCTTGCTCAACCTCTGGCAAGGGTTGGACCAGTGCTTGCACCGATGGGGCGGACCAGTAGCGATGCTATTGCTCGTAATAGCAGAACCGGTACCAGGTGAATGCAAATCGGTTCATATGTCGTGTCTGCTTCTTCATATCTCTATTCTTTCGAACACAAATGTTAAAAGATTTCATGTAGCAGCTAAGAAACAGTAAAAAAGTGATTTTCCGCATTTAACCACAACCATCTATCGGGTAGAGGAATTCTCAAAACTAAGTAACAATACTAGAAAAATCACTGTCCATAACATTTATATTCATGTATTTCATTTTCTTGCTGCGACCGAAAACGTAAGCATTCACCACCTCAAAACAGATAAGACAGAATGCGCCGTCTTGAAGAACACCAAGAAGGCTAGTAACCACGGTTTAACCATTAATTTTTTAAGTATTAGGACGTTCATGTTACAATTTCTTGCAACAACGTTCATTTCTGGTAAAGATGCATGTCAGCACATTCATTTTACGTGTGAATATTACATTTCAATCGTGTGTGAACCAGGTATTCAGTTGAGAAGAGTATGTGAATCAGTCACTTCAGAATACTAACACCTTTGCGAGCTCACTGAAACGTACCTCTTTCTTGTGTCTCTCCATATACTATTCTTATGAGCACAAAAGATAGGATGTTTCACTACAATCTAACACGGAGATGTCTGCTTAGTTATCTTTTCCTCCTATTTCTACACTAGTGTGGAAGTCTTAGAACAAGTGGTTCGGGTTAGCACACGTTTTTAATATGTATCTTGTTTAGAAATCTGAAAGAACAGTGTCTATGGAACATTACCCCCTTGCAAGCTAGTACTAATTACTTCACGATTCTGAGGGACGAAGGTTGTAATCGTTGGCGGATATTTTTCAGAAATATGTAATCAACCATAGTGTTCGGATATTTGATCCATAGTAAGACATGAACGTTGTTTACCTCCCATCGACAATCCCTTCTACGGATCGTATGAGAGATGATGTTACGACAATTAGCTACGTGAAGTCGAATTTATTTTTAAAAGCAAAGACACACTAATTACCGACTAGCTAGAGAACGATATATTAACCTGCTAAAGTTTGATTTTAACGATCAGATAGTGTATATACCATCACTTTTTTAGTTCATACTAATATTCCAACTTTTAAAGGAAATATTGTCTCGTTATAAACGATTACATGCACACTCTATACTTTAAATCTATAGAGACAACGATCACTAAACATGGAACACATCTGTGAAATATCACCACATTTTTGTTTTTAACGTACGATTGAATCGTTCTACTAAGCTAGCTTTGGTTTCATTATGAGTGTGTTTTTTAAGATACTTTTGAAATACTCTGTTAGTGAATTCAACCCCCCTTATCTGTTTGTAATTTCAGAGGTATTCTGAAAGGTTTTTGTGATCAAAAGCTCCCACGCTATCCGTTTTAAAGGAACACCAGATGCATATTTCGAAAGCACGTCTATACATGCCAGTAAATATTTGTAGACGTCATTATGCTTACTAAGAGATGGTATATCTACCAGATCTCGACCAATGGGATGGAGTTACAGGGACACGTCACAGGTTTAAGGTATAAGTATTACCCTTCGACGAGCAGTAAGGCATTATTTTTACAGTATCGACTTGCTATGGCTTGTGCTAAACGTTCCCTGACCGGTGGTGATCTTCCTGCGAAGCGACTTGCTGTTAGAGATGATGATAGCCGTATGTTTCAACTCGGATCGGATTTGTTTGCGAGCGTTTGTGAATATCGGACATATCCTAAAGTGCACATATGTGTGTTCCAGAGTGATGACTCATTAAAACTATATCCTACAAGGGACGGTGTGATGCTGTCTGAAGAGCAGTGGCATGGACTGGTTTCGTATGCGTCTACAATCGTCGAAGCGTTCGAAGATGTCGAATACGGCGAGTATGAACTGGACGTTATGGTTTGCCTCGTCGTGCTCAAAGGTGGACACGGGGTGGTCATTAAAAAAAGCATCCCCCGTGATGGAGGACTTGTATTTTCGTCATCGGTTCGTCTCAGCGTCGAACAGTGGCAGCGGTTGACAGATTTATGTGATCCAATCACCTACAGCTTGATGGCTCTGAAGTTTGAAAACGGTAAATTTTGGAATGCCGTGCGGAAGGCCGAATTATGTGCAAATCTTCCGCGAACCCCACCATCTAACGACCGACCCCTTGAACAAGACAGCAGTGATTCGGTAAAGCTTATGGACTGTTTAAAGCAGACTTTGAAATCAATTCTCCAAAAAGAACTTTTTACACTGCTACGTAAGAACTGTTACGGGTGTGAAGTGGATCATCCGAGTCAACTTCGCCTCACCATAAACGCTGAATCAGCTTACGATTATTTCCCTGAAGTGGAAAGAAACGTTAATTTTGTGTTGAATCATGTTCGTACACATTTGTGGAATGTTCGTACGCTTTGTGGAAGAATCATGTATCGAACTAAATCGTCCTGCTAATGTCGTATTTATGTCTAAATTGAACTTTGCAACAGTACTAAAAGAGGTGCACAATGAACTGGTATGTACGAACTACATATTAATGTGACCTTAATGTAAATAAATATGAATGTCTCTGATTTTTTTGTCAATGTAATTTCTTTGTATAGTTAACAGCGGTTTTAAGGTCAGCCTTAGAAGTGTTAATATTGTTCTCTGTATCAAGACCCTACACAGCAAGCAAGCTATGTTGGGTCGAATGTTTTATATTGAGTGGGTGTAAAAGAAAGGGGTGGGAAACTAAAGCTAGCTTAGTAGAACGATTCAACCGTACGTTAAAAACAAAAATGTGGTGATATTTCACAGATGTGTTCCATGTTTAGTGATCGTTGTCTCTATAGATTTAAAGTATAGAGTGTGCATGTAATCGTTTATAACGAGACAATATTTCCTTTAAAAGTTGGAATATTAGTATGAACTAAAAAAGTGATGGTATATACACTATCTGATCGTTAAAATCAAACTTTAGCAGGTTAATATATCGTTCTCTAGCTAGTCGGTAATTAGTGTGTCTTTGCTTTTAAAAATAAATACGACTTCACGTAGCTAATTGTCGTAACAGTCATCTCTCATACGATCCGTAGAAGGGATTGTCGATGGGAGGTAAACAATGTTCATGTCTTACTATGGATCAAATATCCGAACACTATGGTTGATTACATATTTCTGAAAAATATCCGCCAACGATTTACAACCTTCGTTCCTCAGAATCGTGAAGTAATTAGTACTAGCTTGCAAGGGGGTAATGTTCCATAGACAGTATTCTTTCAGATTTCTAAACAAGATATATATTAAAAACGTGTGCTAACCGGAACCACTTGTTCTAAGATTTCCACACTAGTGTAGAAATAGGAGGAAAAAAAAAATAACTAAGCAGACATCTCCGTGTTAGATTGTAGTGAAACATCCTATCTTTTGTGCTCATAAGAATAGTATATGGAGAGACACAAGAAGGAGGTACGTTTCAGTGAGCTCGCAAAGGTGTTAGTATTCTGAAGTGACTGATTCACATACTCTTCTCAACTGAATGCCTGGTTCACACACGATTGAAATGTAATATTCACACGTAAAGTGAATGTGCTGACATGCATCTTTACCAGAAATGAACGTTGTTGCAAGAAATTGTAACATGAACGTCCTAATACTTTAAAAATGAATGGTTAAACCGTGGTTACTAGCCTTCTTGGTGTTTTTCAAGACGGCGCATTTTGTCTTATCTGTTGTGAGGTAATGAATGCTTACGTTTTCGGTCAGATGCCTCGCAACAAGAAAATGAAATACATGAATATAAATGTTATGGACAGTGATTTTTCTAGTATTGTTACTTAGTTTTGAGGATTCCTCTACCCGATAGATGGTTGTGGTTAAATGCGGAAAAAATTTTTTTTACTGTTTCTTAGCTGCTACATGAAATCTTTTAACATTTGTGGTCGAAAGAATAGAGATATGAAGAAGCAGACACGACATATGAACCGATTTGCATCCACCTTGTACCGGTTCTGCTATTACGAGCAATAGCATCGCTGCTGGTCCGCCCCATCGGTGCAAGCACTGGTCCAACCCTTGACAGATGTTGAGCAAGCTCAAAGCACTCCGTTGAACTACAAAAATAAGATTAATATCGGTTCGGGGGACGCTTAGAATCGCGAGGCATTATGCTTATGGTATGTAGAGGCGTAATGTTCCATAGACAGTGTTGAAATAGGGAAAAATAACTAAGCAGACATCTCCGTGTTATGTTGTAGCAAAACACCTTATCTTTTGTCGAAAAACTTGTGTTTGCAGCGTGCGCTTATTCAAATGTACCGAGGTGAGAATATAGTTTAACCTTATGCCCGACAGCTGAGTGTCTGAATCTTAGTTCGACGGCACAAGGGGTTACGAAAAACTCAAGTGAAACTGATTTTAGATATAATTTGCTCTCGAGAGTTTTTTCCTAATTACAAAGGGTATAGGCGGGAAGTCAATGAATGCAAAGCTAGGTCGCGAATCTGGCTCCCCCAAATTTTCATGGAAATACTATAAACAGTGAGTTTTCAGTTTTTTTAAAAAAAGCACCTGTTCAGATTGTCTTCCGTTCGAGTCATATTTCATGCAGTCAGCATTGACTGTTCACGCTTTCCCCTCACACATTAAGAAATGGAACCTTCGTGCATGTAAGAGTGCATTCGATGTATCTTTTTTTAAAAAATATGCAACTAGCTGTCTTAACACTTAGCATTCACACGACATAGGTGTTCGGTAACATTCGTGTCTTACTATGGATCTCAAACCTTGACTTTTTTAGAAGTAACTAACCTACTGTCTATGGCCGGAGTGGGCAATTGTTTTCGTATCTACACTTCGTATGCGTATTGACGTGGCCGTCCTAATGGAAAATACAAGACGAATCTTCGGTCGCGCACGGGAAGGAAATCTCGGTTCAAGACGGATTTTTCTGTCTTGGCGAGCCACAAAAAACTCTTAGCGGGCCGAATGCGACCCACGGATCGCTATTCACCCGTCCCTGGTCTATGGGGGAAGATGCTGACTATCGTAACTTGTGAGTTACTGCAGCTGTGGGGCTCCAGACGCAGATGTTGGGCACTATATCCTCAGGTGCCCATTCAGTGAAGGGTTCGCTAACAAACTCAGGGACTCCCAAGCGATCAATGAGGTAGCAGGCGAACTGGTCTCAGTGTCCATTGAGAGTGCCCGTGTCAGGGCACACTTGAGGGACATAGGCTGGCTTGTCTGCCAGCTCCGGGACTCTCTCCTTTGAGCCCCGTGGCTGCTGTCTCTCTTGGACTTATTTTCCTACCTTCTTCCCGGGCTGCACTCAGCACCCCCTTTAACACCACCCATACTCCATGTCCCTACTGGTCTCCCCTGAGACAAACTTCACCTTCTTTTTTCCAAGCCTCTAGTTGCTATGCACGTGTAGTGTCGTGAGACGGAGCACGTGCTTTCCCCATGGGGAGTGGGTCGTTCGGGACCCACTCCCCACCCCGTATTAACCAGAGGTGTATCGTAACTTGTGAGTGTATCGGCTATGGTAAAGTATTGTGAGATTTTCGTCGTGATCAGATATAATCTGGTGATGGTTGTGATTCTTTAGCATTAATAAATTACGAATACAGAATCACTTAAAATCGATTTTATTTTCGTACCATAATTATCTACTTTGGGCGTATGATTTATTAGAAAGATAGGGAAGATGAATCAGTGATGAACTGTCTTGTGAACGGAAATGCATACCTAATGAGTGTTTTACGAATCTGTGGAGTGCATCTGAAAATTAAAGGTATGACACTGAAGCAAACTCAATTTTTCATTCTGAATGCTTATTCAGCCTATGGATAGGTAGTTTGTTGGAGTAATGACAAGTCTGATGCGTAGACACTTTGATTAACGAATGTGAGAAAAAGTCCTTGTGATCCGTCCAGAATTTTCAGAAGATTGTGTGGCCAGAACTCTATTCATCTTTGATAATTTCTCGAGGGGCTATGATAGTGAGCGATGGGTCCCTGTCTATATTACTGCTGTCAATCTCTGTACATTACACAAGTCCATTCACTGTTTTAATGACTTTTTTAGTTCTTCATTGTCTATGGGATTTGTTTTTTAGTGTGGATCACCCTTTGCGTCGAAGTCACCAGTGCTCCACAGAAACTGTATATTATTGCGGCTGGAAAAAATAAAAGTTGAAACTTAACCCCCGAATGTCGTATGAAAATTTGAAGTGAGGATGTTAAAGATTTCGTATTTTTTCCACGGATTATACGTCACACATTTCTTATGACATTAAAAATTTTCTCCTTTTCTAGATGGCACCCCACACGGTGTTCTGATAAAGTGTAGCATTCGGCAGGATACCCATCAGGCTTTTGACCCGAGTGACTGGTCCTCTCAAAGTGAGTTGAACCATACTCCTTTAACGCATATTGGAACTTACGTTTTACGGAAACGTATGAATTCTACTTTTACATTCTGCCACACAGGCTTTCCCCTGTAAAAGCATGTAACTGGGGGATGCATCGAATAGCGTTACTTCCTCGGAAAGAGTTTGCATCATGTACTGAGGATACAACCATAATAAGTATTTTTAAAAAGTGTCGCGTAAAGGGGGAGTTTTTAATTTCGTAGGACTTTTGTTAAAAGCCATCCGGAGTGAGGATCCGAACACGGATCTTTTAGGTCGACCCTATTACCTTCAATATTTTTCATCACGAGGAATAAAATCAGATTTTTTATTTTCTGCGGGGCTGCTACTGTGAGGTAGCCCATCTTCTAGTAAAAATGTGCCAGCCAATAGTCACGAGTTGGTGAGTTGAAAGAAATAAGTATTGATTAAAACGGACTTAAAATACGTGGGTTATAAAAATACGTGTATGAAAGGACTATCGGGTTTTGGTGTAAGATCTAAATTTTAAAAGTGGAGAGGGATCCTGCCAGAATTAGACATCTACAGTAAAATGAACTCCGAAGATTGTACATTCAGACCTCTATTCATCTTTGATAATTTTCGCAAGCATCGAGGGTTATGATAGAGAAAGCAAGCTTGAAGTGAGAACGTATAAGGATGTTAATACTATCGCCTAACAAAGGACGCCTGGGATATTGCTAAAGATTTTCGTATTTTTCCACGGAATTATACGGCGCACATCTTTTCTAATGTCCTGAGTCGAACCATAACCTTTTAACTCATATTGGAACTAAAGTTTTTACGGAAACGTATGAATTCTACCTTTAGCATTCCGCCACATAGATTTAGCACTTCTCCGAGGAGTCGGTCATAATGTGTGTCAACTCAATTTTAAGTGATCTAATAAGGTTCCAGTTATATTTCATAACCTAAAGAAAAAAAATCTGCAGGGAATCGGTATTAATTGTAATCCCAATAATATGGAAAAACAACAATCTCCCTTTGAATTTCATAGATTCCTATTTTTAAGTGTGTCTATCAGCAGAAAAATTCCTCTGTATTTCGAGAGGAAACAGTAATTATTTAACTTTCCCATTAGGTTTTCGGACGGACCAGCCACTCTTCTCAAAGATGCAGCATTCCAATGTTGGCCCCCGTGACCTTTGCACACCACCCGCTTGTTGCTATGGTTCAGCAGATCACATGGGGATGAGTGTACAAGGTATCGAAACGGGTTAGAAGGTCGTCTCTCTTGTAAGCAGTAGGCGCGATCATTTTCAGACTCGATCAGAGCATAGTTAAGCGGTTTTCGTTTGCTAAATTTTGACTATCAGTCCCATTGCAAATAAAATTTCAGTGGATTAGCGGAGGTAAGTTGTGAGGGCGTGCTCGCGTGAGACAAGGTATTTTGAAGTATTTGCTAAATATTGACTACCAGTCCCGTTGTAAATATAATTTCAGTGGGTTAGTGGAGGCATGTTGAGAGGATGTGCTCAAGTGAGTCCTATGTATTATTTTTTATAGCTGAAGTGTTAAACTAATACCCTCCTACTTCATTAACGTGTATTCGTGATGGAGCTAAAGTTTTTTAGGTAGCGTGCTTTTAACATTCTTACTTTCTACCTCGTACAAAAAAAAGTTATTTTTTTTTTACTCGATAAACGACGGAGGAGGCGATTTTTTAAAAACTGTTTTACCTGATTTTTCTTCGAACCGTGTTACTCCCCCGTACCGAGGATACAATGGCAATAAATATTTTTTAAAACATGTAGCTCAACGGATATATAGGAATTAAAACAGTTAGTTTTTTTACTCATACTTTTGCAATCACAATGTTTTTGAAGTGAGCTAGTAAAGGAAATTGGGAATGCTGGGAGCCACCTCTTGACTTTAAAAATTTCGACTGCTTAAACACAGATCAAGGGTGTGAGTGGGTTTTCACGATGTAAGGCAACACGCCTAATGCGGGAGCAGCACAGATTCATTCGTCAATTTGATCCTCCATTTGGAATTTTTTATTTTCGTAGGACTTAACCATCCATCAGTGAAACGTTGTCCAGGGTGAGGATCCGAACTCGGAGTCTATTATATCGATCCTATCACTCCTCAATATTTTTCATCACGACGAATAAAATCAGATTTCTTACCCATCGGCATTTTCTGCGGGAGAGTCTTTTAAAAACAGTTACTGCTGATAGATCTAGTCAGCGACAGTCGTGGAGTTAAAAGAAATAAGTGTTACTGAAACGGACTTAAAATACGTATATTAACGCGAAAGGACTATCGGGCTTTGGTGTAAGAAATACATAGAAAAAGCTAGTTATAAAGAATACGAAGATTGTAAAAAACGTACTAGGTTAATGTCTGACCCCGTTCGACACGTATCTAAGCCACCTCAAGTACACGGCATAGTCAAGTGCGTCCGGGAGCCCAAGATAGCAGGATCAAATCTCACTGGGAGGGAAGATTTTTTTCCCCGGTGAAACACATCTACAGAAAACTGATTTTTATTTCGACCGTGGAGTGATTTTAATAAAGGTGAGGAATATTTTGACGAGTGCTTAATTACTAGGGAGTTGATTAACGGAGTTTGAAAATTTTTCCACTGCAGATTTAACATGTCATCCCTACAAGTCCTACGAATAATTTAAACCATTATTAATTTCACCGTACGGTATTTTCTATGGAAACAGTAAGGGTAAAATGAGTTTCAGCTGTAGGATGATTTTTAATAGAGGGAATTTTGACGAGTGTTTAATTACTAAGGAATTTTGTATCATTCCTTTCTGTACAATTATTCTGAGACCAGCCAATCGTTCCATGCAATTATTCTGAGACTTGCATCAGCCGAGTGAAGGAGGGGGACCTTAAAATATAGGTATGGTGTTTAAAAGGTCAACCAGGGGGTTTTTCATAAGGGGGGAGGGCTTAAAATATAGGTAGGTCGACCTGGGGGTCCAAAAACGAGAAATTAGAGTGAAAATAAAGGGCTTTTGGGAAAATAGCACTTCTCACTGTCAACAGATGGCGCCAGGGGGTTTTTTAATAAGGGGGAGGGCTTGAAATATAGGTAGGTCGACCGGGGAGTCCGAAAACGAGAAATTAGATTGAAAATAAAGGGCTTTTGGGAAAATAGTACTTCTCACTGTCAACAGATGGCGCCACTGAGGGGAAAGGGGGTTATTAATTATTAATAAGGGGGCGTGTCCGGTAACGTAATGATTATATAATGATTACGTCGTGTTACGTAATGTTACGTCATAGGGGGAGGAGGCGGAATTGGGCGCGGCCTGTGACGTCATAAGGGGCGGAAGTGGGCGTGGCCTGTGACGTCGTAAGGGGCGGAAGTGGGCGTGGCCTGTGACGTCATAGGGGAAAGCACTGTGGGGATTCCATCGGTTGTGATGTAACTACTATTGTGCAAATATATCTGTATCCTTTGTTCATGTACATAAATATACAGACATATGTGTATTATTTTGTCCATGTGCATCACTATTTCTGGCCACTGCACACTAATTCTAACAAGATCCTGTTTGACGTCTGCCCACAGCATCCTAGGTCTCCCCCTCTTTCTGAGGCCTATAGGTACACTGTTCATAACCCTATTCGCCAATCTATAATTATTCATACGGGCAACATGACCAAACCAAAGGAGTCTATCTCTGCACAATATGCTGCTTAAAGGAGGTTGAAAACTCCTTTGTCTGACCTCATCATTAGTTACAAAGTTGAACCACCTAATGCCCAAGATACTGCGTAAGCATCTGGAATCAAAAAGCATCTAGTTTCCTGTTATCTTGTTTATAAATTATCCAAGTTTTACAACCATAACTAACCCTAGAAAGAACCAAAATATTATACAGTCTAATTTTAGTCTTTAGGTGTATACGCCTATTTCTCCACACTCTCCATAGATTCTTAAAAGTCCCGGCAGCAATCCATATTCGTCTGTTAATCTCATGCCTCACATCACCATTATCTGTTACATAGCTCCCAAGATAATTAAACTGTGACCCCTCAAGACTGCAACCATTCAGATTAACTGAATCACAGCCTGCCTGACCAATTTTCATCACTTTAGTTTTCTCTCTGTTTATAACCAAACCTACTCTACTACCAGTCTCATCAACAGTTCGAATGAAAGAGTTCATCTCATCAACATCATTTGCCAAAAGGGCTAAATCATCAGCATAATCTAAATCAGAAATTTTCGTATCTCCAGTCCTTTTAAGGCCAAAATCTTTCCCTGGAAGTGAATTTCACATAACATAATCAATAACCAAGCTAATGAGAAAAGGCGACAAAATGCACTCTTGTCGAACACCAGAAGTAATGCTAAAAACATTGCTACAAGCCTTACCAACTCTCACACAGGGATCAGTGTTGTTATAGACAGTTTTCATTATGTTTCCTAACTTGTCAGGTATACCATATGATTTCACAATCAACCACAAATTATCACGATGAACAGAGTCGAAAGCCTTTTTGAGATCAACAAAGCTAGCAACCAAAGGTTTCTAAAACTCTAAACATTTCTCAAGAATCTGCCTAAGTGAAAATATCTGATCTACACATCCCCTACCACTTCTGAATCCACATTGCTCATCACGCAATTGACTGTCAACCAGATTCTTAATTCTATTAAGCAGAATCATGGAAAGAACACTACCTGGAACAGAGAGTAGGCTGATACTCCTATAGTTATCAAGAACTGCGATTACCTTTTTTGAAAATAGGAATGACAATAGCTCTGGTAAAATCCTTAGGAATCATGACTTTATCATAAAAGATATTCAGAATTTCAGTCATCCAAGTGGTAACCGAAACATTCCCAGCTCTAAGCATTTCCGTAGTAATTTCATGTACCCCTGGTGATTTATGAAGTTTAAGTTTAGAAATCGTCAAAATAACTTCAGATTGTGTTATAGGGCGAACATTAAAGCCACCAATGCATCTATCATCATTGCAAACAATGGGAGTAAAACTAACCACATTGTTTATAACAACACTGAAATGCTCAGTCCACCTAGCCGTGACAGAATACTCATCTTCTACAACCTTACCTTGTTTATTCTTGAATCCCTGTATACCTGTTCGTTTTCTACCACTCAAAAAGACTTTATAATCAATCTAATATATAAAGAAGAAAGTTTGTTTGTGTGTTTGTCCGCTTATGCACTGTGCCCCCAGAAGTGCTAGAGACACCAAACTTTGCAAGAACGTTCCCTTCACCCAGGGGAAGAATATAGGCTATGGGCGAACTCGCTGGAGTTAACCAAAGTTGGGGTTGACGGGATTAAATTTCTCAAAGTCCCAATAGACTTAACATTAACGGTTTGAAGTTATTGAAAATAACTGTTGCCACTAATAGGTTTGAAAAAAGGGAATGCATCAAACTAAATAACAAGTAATATCTGAATTCCCGTGATTAAACATTAACAGTTGAAAGTTATTTAAAAGTAGCTGAACATACTTGGTGCTGCCCGGTGTCACTTTTAACCTGTATATTCTTCTTTCCACTGCATCAAAGGTAAATTTTGTAATCCCCCCACTTTCGAAATTTTAGAACAGATTTTCAACAGGAAGAAATTTGCCTAGTGTTGACTTGGATCGTTGTTGATGTCAGCGAGCTCTCTCATAGCCCGTGGCTTAGTTTCTGCGTAAACTATCGAGATTTTTATTTCTGTTACCACAAATTTTGCCACCCTATGGCTCCCGTGATATTCGTCCACATGGTCGTAATTTCATGTTCATCCCACGGTGATTGGTTTTTGAATCAGATTCTCATTTGGCCCGTGGCTTCATTTCTACACAAATTGTGACAGCTCGTGTATCACTTTTAATCTGCATATTTTGTTGTTTCGTGCACTAATGGTTAGTTTTGTGAGTTCCCCCCCCCTCCCCTCGGTGCGAGCTTCTGTCCGTGGTGATGGGACCATCCTGTGTTCTGCTGGCCTGGTTACCTTCACAGGGTCCTAAATGATTGCCCACACGTTTGCCGTGCGCGGTGACCCATGTCCCTGGAAAGGATGATCCTGGCAGTTGCTCGGGGGTCTCCCGTCTTCTCTCCCCAGCTCATGACTGGTGGGTCATGAGCTGGGGAGTGTTTTGCCATTTGGGGAGCCTGTCTGTCGTGGGGCTGGGCAGCGACTTCGGGGGACACTGCTATACACTGCTTTGGCCTCTGCTTTAGGTAAACGGGAGGTCCTGGGGTGGCCCCCTCAGGATCAATTGGTTGGTGGGCTGGTTCTGCTAGGGTCAACCATGCAGAACGGTGAGTAACCTTGTCCACGTCCGGACAACGGTTTACGATTTTCCTTGCACGTTATCTAAGTTGCTAGTTTTCTTTCTTTTGTGAGAACGAGTTGCTTCTCACTTTTCTTTTTTTTACTGCTTCTTTTCTTTTCTGAGACCTAGGTTGGGTTTCTCACATTTCTCTTTTCCTTTCCCTTTTGTTTCGTTGGGAGAGTATGGTGCCCTGGCGCCCGACTGGGCGTCCCCTTGTTGGACTCTGTGGTGGGTGGGGACAACGGGCACTGAAACGTTAAACCCAAACATGAGCCTTAAAAATGAAAATTTAGAGGCGAATGCAGCTAAGAGAGCTCAGCATGAGCCCTCGTCTTCAGTGTCTTCTTTGTCATCATTGCCGTCGTCTTCGTGTCTTCCTTCTTTCCCAAGGTTCCTGGTCATCCACTCTATGGGTGAACAGGTTCTTGGGAACATGTCCCCATTTTTTATTAATAAGGGTTTGAACGGTCTTACGGGAGTACCCTTATCAATGAAGTGCCTAAGATCTGATGGCTTACAGGTGGAAACTGCCTGCTCAAAACATTCTGAGCTCCTCTTGAAGGTAACAGCGATTGGTGGAGTGGCTGTCGAAGTCACTCCACACAAGACGCTTAATTCTTCCCATGGTGTGGTCTCCGAGTGGGGCCTCCTCAAGGTTTCTGAGGAGGAGATCCTCTCGGAGCTCTCTTCCCAGGGAGTGATAGCAGTCCACTGGGTTTCACAACACTGTAATGGCAAATTAGAACCCACCTGGGTTCTAATTATCACATTCAATATGCCACGTCTGCCTGCTTCCATCAAGGCAGACTACCTTCACTGCGAGGTACAGCCATACATTCCAAACCCCCTGCGCTGCTTTCAGTGTCAGAGGTTCGGCCATACCCGCACAGCATGCCGGGACAAACCCACCTGTGTTCGTTGTGGAAGCCTGGATCACCTTGATCCTGAGTGCACAGCAGAAAAGGCATGCTGCGTGAACTATGCTGGCGAACATTCGGCGTACTCCCGTGACTGTCCTAAGTGGTTGGAGGAGAAAGAGGTGCAGAGGCTAATGACCATCAACGACATTTATGCAGAGGCGAGAAGGTTGGCTGCACCGCCTGCCCCACCTGGCAAGATCTCCTATGCCAGTGCGGTAGTTGGGAAGCCCATTGTTAAGATGGCTTCCATAGCAGTGCAGACTGATATCAGCGTTCCACCAGCTGAATCTTTCGCGCCTGCTGCAAAGTACCTCTTGATGCAGGCGAAGCCACAGTCGGTGCCAATCTCGACATCGACTCTGGTTTCCATTCCTGCGTCTGTGCCTTCCACTTCCACCTCTGGAAGTCCCCTCCAACCTGCCCACAGACAGCAAGACCTTCTAAGCCCAAGGGGCTCCCACCAGGGCCCAAAAAGAAACTTTTAACATCTCCTCATTTGGTGGTCTCTGATTCATGTCATTCAGACGACTCCGAGGACATGGACATGGACCGCCTCATTTTTTCGAAACCGTCGCTGGCGACGGTTAAAATAAATCGAAAATCGTCCGCCAATTCTTCCAAGACCTGAGATGGCCACACTCCTACAATGGAACTGTCGTGGATTCCAGAGGAATATTGATGACATCAAGGTCCTCCTGAGGGCACATGAACCCATCTGCGTGTGCCTCCAGGAGACATTCTTGCAGACAGCCAACGATCCCACTATCGGGCACTTTTCTCTCATTCGCCAGGACTGGGATGGAGATGGTCCAGCTCACGGAGGTGTCACCATCCTCGTGAGCAACCATTCTCCATTACAGGTCGTGCCCCTCACCACAAACGTAGAGGCGGTAGCCATCCGTCTCTTTGTGGGATTTTCGTTGACTGTCTGTTCTGTCTATCTCCCACCCGGAAGCATCGTTTTCCAGGATGAGCATGATGATCTCGTCTTGCAGCTTCTGTCCCCCTTCCTCATCATGGGGGACTTCAACGGATACAGTCCACTCTGGGGCAGTGCTGACACCAACGGGAGGGGCTGGATCCTGGAGCAGTGGCTCCTGGATCCATCGCTCTCCCTGATGAACACCGGTGTCAGTACATACTTTCGCACCCCAACCCGCACATTCACTGCCATTGATCTCACTATCTGTTCCTCCTCGATCCTCCCACTCTTTACATGGGAGGTCAAGGACAATCCATATGGAAGTGATCACCTCCCTGTGGTGTGCACCATCTCCCGTGGGGGGCCTTGCAGCCCTTCACGTGTATCCCGGTGGAGGCTTGATCGGGCCTTCTCCTCCATCTCTTCTGTGTCTTCCTACTACCCCGAGTTTCTGGCCCAGAAGAGCAGGGCTGAACGCTCTCTGCTGTCCTTCCATTCGAATGGTCTGGAGTCTTACAACAAGCCATTCACAGTGGAGGAGCTTCGCTTTGCTCTACACACTTCTCGTGCGTCTGCCGTCGGGCCAGACAATGCCCATTATGCTATGCTCCATCTCTCACCATCGAGTAAGGATCGACTGCTCCTCCTATTCAATCGTATTTTCATCGAGGAGCAGTTTCTGGAGTCCTGGTGGGAGGTCATTGTCTTGGCCTTCCCCAAGCCAGGCAAAGATCCCAAGATTCCTTCCAATTTTTGTCCAATTGCGTTCACGAGCTGCGTTTGCAAGGTGTTGGAAAGAATGGTAAATACTTGGCTGGCCTGGTATTTGGAACATCACGGCCTTCTTTCCAACACCCAGTGTGGCTTTTGCAGGCACCAGTCACCTTAAGACCACCTTATCCGTCTCGAATCGGCGATCAGGAATTCGTTTTTATGTCGAGAGCACCTGGTGTAATTTTTCTTCGACATCGAAAAAGCATATGACACGGCATGGACATTCGGCATTCTTCGTGACCTTCACAGCTTCGGCTTGCGAGGTCACATGCCGATCTTCATATCAAACGTTGTATCTTCTCGTATCTTCGTTGTATCAAACGTTGTTCTTCCTTTTTACCTCATATTCGCCATCTCAGGTCCAAGTGCAAGCAGGCATTGAACATCATCAAGGTCCTCTCCTCCCTCTCTTGGGGGCCGGACTGATAGTCTGCCTTTACCATGCACTTGTCTTATCGAAACTGGACTACGGATCCCAGGTGTATGACTCCACCCGGGATTCGGTGGTGAAGGTGCTGGACCCCCTCCATCATCAGACCCTTCGTGTTTGCATGGGGGCCTTCCGTACTTCACTGGTCCAGAGTCTCTATGTTCAGACTGACGAACCATCATCTATTCGCCGTCATCAGTTGTCCCTACAGTATGCGATCCTTGCCTGGCCATCCCACTTGGGACTGCGTTTTTAGTCCCAGGTGGGACTAAAAACGCAGCATTATTTGTCAGCATTTATTGTTTTAAAAGCAAACGTCAGCATTTATTGTTTTTATTGATATCAGCAGAATATCAGCATTTAGTGTTTGGCTGGTGATATGTGAACTACATCTTTATAGTTGGAAAGCAAACTAGTTATAAATACATGGGCACTGGTTGCCATGCTTTGTGTGTCAAATGACAGACCAACAAGATTACCACATTTGAAATCCAAATACTGTTTGAGATGAATTTCATCAAGCATTAAAATCACATTTTTTTTTATCTGTATCACTCAAAAAAATATTTTTTTTTGAGTGATACAGATCTTGATCTTTTTTTTGAGTGATACAGATTTTTATCATATGTCAGGCATTTTGCCTGACATATGATAAAAATTTTGAATCTAATTTTTGTGTAGCAGGATTGACATTAAACCGAAGACAAATGCGTCGAATTGTACTAGGATGTGGTAATCTAATGATTCCACTTTCTCCAACAAAATTATATGCATGAGGAGCCATGCTAAAAAAAGTGATGCAAAAATCATCATATCCCATGAATACCTTGAACCACACTTATTTAACCCAAATAGTATCAACTATTCCTCAATGAATTTTAAATGATTGTTATTACTTTCATCAGATGTGCAAAGTACTTTCAAAATATTACACATTAATCAATACTATGTCTAATATTACTTTCAGTAGTTTTAACCCTTATTAAACAATTTAAATTCAATAAGTCAATAATAATTTAATTCAATAAGTGTATCAATATGACTAATGTTTTAGAAGAAAAGTATATTTTCTAACTTTGGATTGTTCATTATCTTTTTCATATGCTCTCACCATAAGCTCAGAATTAACAACATAAAATTTTACTATAGAAACTGGAGTTTTGATGGAATGCTACCTGGAATTAGTCTGGGGACTTTCAATTGCACAGTAACCGTCTTATCAGTTTTCTCATCGAATGCACTTGAACATCTTTGAAAATCACTCTCTTTGAAGTGTAATTCATAATCCTAGAGAGAAAGATGAACACCATTAAGTGTGTTGTGCTTTATATGTTAAAGTTTTTTTGTCTGATTGTTACTGATCAGTTAAGCTTAATCTGCAACACTGTTGTGTTATTCCAGTTATATATGCTTTATAAAAAATAGCAAGAAAAGTAAAAATTATTGTAAATGGTCAAAAGTCCAAATATGTCAACAAATCAAGTTTCTCTGTGTTTCGAGAGATGCAAACTTGAATTATATTGCTCAAGAGAGTAGAATAATTGCAAAAAATATTGGACGCATTAAAATATATCTTGAATTACAAATATAAGGCAATGATGAATTTGTATTATGCATTAGTTCAATCCTACAGTATTTATGATATCTATTTAATGAAACACCAATACTAGAAATTTTCTATATCTTGCAGAAACCTAATTTGAGACATATTTTACATTTGACTTATAATGATCCAGTAAAACATTTCGTGGGCTGAAAATTTCATAGAGTTGAAAAAGGCAAATAATAATTTGCCGTTTTCAACTCTATGATTTCTGCATATAAACAATTCTGTTATGATATGTATATTTGTAGGTGATATGATCAATCACTACATAATTTATGTTACACAAGCATTCATGAAATAGAAATTTATTCATAATGCACAAATTTTACCCGACGACTATGGCATTAAGTAATGAATGATATATAACCTGTTCTCTTGAAAATGATTAAAACTAACTAACACATTAAAACTCTGAGGAAAATGTGAAAATCAGATTTGCACAAACCTGAGACACTTTCAAATAAAAGAGATATGGGTTTCTAGATGCAAAGTTCATTCCTGATATTTCCCAAGGGTATTATGAAAATAAACCTTAAATTTACATGTCATCCAAACCATTAATGAGTGACTAATGCTCTGTACTCTCTCTATATATATGTTGTTTTGTGATCACTATTTCTTTAACCTATATTTCACATAACTGTATAAAAATCTCATATTCAATACCCTCCTTCGCAAAAACAACCACGATGCAAATAGAAAAGGATAAACAAACAACTAATTGTGACTAAACGTATAGCAGTTAAGTTATATGAATGTATGGCACAATATACTCTTCACAATTATCATTCAAACCATTTTATATACTCTTGCCAAATATTGCAATTTTGCTAGGATTTCAGCAATCTCATAATTTTATCACATATATACTTGCTATTATAAAAAGGCGAAAAACAAAATTTTCATACTTTGCTAAATTTTGTTACTGTGAAGCTTTCTTATTGCTAGAAGCCATTTTCTGCACAACTCTTCATCCTGGGAAAAACTGTAAACGCGCACATTTCTTGAACTTTCATAGTTTCCTCTACAGCCAGGAACATAACAAGGATGAGGCATTTCTTCAAAAACTATGATTCACAAGTAAAAACTTAATCACAGAAAAATAAAGCGCCACTTTGAAGATAAAACAACATTAAAAAATTCCGCCAACAAATATACAAGTAGCTACGGGTGTGAAGATGCTAGATCCACGAATGCTGACGTCAGAACATATGACGTCATCAGTGAAATGGCCTTGAGTCTCGACGGTTACGGTCAAGAGCGCGAGCGTCCGTGGATATTGAAGTCGTTCTAATTAAGCATCAGCAGAACACGAGATTCAAACACTAAATTCGTATAGGAAGTTAAAATCATTAACTTGATTTGAAAAATATACAAAAGCTATTAAGCGTATATCTATATAATAAAAGAAAGTGTCTGTCTGTTTGTGAGTCTGTCTATCTGTGTGTCTGTGAATATGTCTGTGGCAGTCATAACTCATTGGGAAATCAACGTACACGCTCCAAATTTTCAGAGAACGTTACTGGTTGTAGTACGGATTGCAGTGCCAACTTTCAGGTCGAAAGTCCAAAAGGGGGGCTTGCTAGAAGCAAATGTATTTACCATGCTATTCCTACGGGAAACCAGAATCGCTGTCAAATTTACTGTTGCCATTTTCTGCTCCTTAACTGTGAAAGTGAAGTGTTAAAATAGCATTTCAATCTTCTGCTGCAAATCTGATGCCGCTGCCAGATTCCCCACATTTCTAAAAGCATTATTTAGGCGTTCCATTGCAGCTAGGAACCTGATTGTTCTAATCAAAAATGGGGTCGGACACGGGGAACCCGCCTGCGAAATTTGGGACCTTACAGTGAAGTACGTCGGGAATTACAGAATGCCAAAATCTGACGAAATAAATATCTCGATCATTTGCCACGGGCTCTGAGAACACGCGCCGAGTTTGCAATGACCTTTGCAACACTGGGAAATTCTTCGTGTTCAAATTGTCATAAAATATCGTTGGGGGGGGGGGGGATACTCACAACACTAACCTTTAGTGCAGGAAACAACAAAATATGCATGTTAAAAGTAATACACGAGCTGTCACAATCTGTATAGAAACGAAGCCACGGGCCAAGTGAGAACCTGAATTTTAAATCAATCACAAAGGGACGCTGTGCATGAAATTTCGAGAGTGCGGCCGAATATAACGGGAGCCATAGGGCAGGAAAATGTGTGTAAACGGAAATAAAATTTTCGATACCTTACGCGGAAACAAAGCCACGGACTATGAGAGAGCTCGCTGACGTCGACAACGATCCAAGTCAACACCGGCCAAATTTCTTCCTGTCTGTGCCTTCCTTCTGTACTAAAATGTCGGGGGGTGGGGATTACAAAAATTACCTTTGGTGCAGTGAAAAGACAGGTTAAAAGTGACACCTGGGCAGCGCCGGTTAAGTTCAGTTAGTAAATAAATAAAATAAAAAACCCCTCAAGCAGCTGCTTGCCACAGAGGTCTGACAGTTTATATGCCTTAGTACAGTGATTCCCAATCTTTTCTGGACCATCGCCCCCTTTAGAAGAGAACAAAATTTTCAACGCCCCCCTAGTTCATAATAGTTAATTTTATATGAAATATTAAAATATTGTTGCATATTATCTGTACCTAATTTATCTGTTTATTTACCTATTAAAATCATAAAGCAGAAATTAATAAAACGACAACCAAATGTACAATAAAATTGTTTATTAAAATTTTAAAAATAACATATAATCAATAAGAAATAAAAAATAACGAGATAAACACAAAATTAATAATAAATGAAAAAAATTAATGAGATGGTTGAGGCTGGTGGAGTGTTAACAATTTGTTAATGTCGGGTTCCAATTTCGTTAACATCAATCGCAGATCGCCACGTTCAGTGATGTGTAGTCTGTTCCTCTTCTTTGACAGTAAATTAGCTACTGCACTGAATCCACGCTCAGCCATATAGGACGAAGGAAATGCGATTAAAAACTTCTGTACTATTGCCCACAATCCAGGGTAGAGAACTGGTATCGATTTTTGAAGCCAGAACTCTTGATATCCATGTTTGAATTTTACTTTGAGTGCTTCGTTAGTCGTGAGTTCTAAGAGTTCCTATTCCAAATTTCATGATTCTTCAGTATCTGTGTTTGCGAAAGGATCTAAAACCCAACTCGGTATATTCATGTTTAAAATATCTTGGAAACGCTCCGTAAAATCAACATGAAGAACTTCCAAGTGTTGGCAGTAAGTAAGTAAATCTTCCGGTTTTGCAGAGACTGCTGATAATGTGGGAAAGTGGTTGTATTCACCTCTACCTAGATTTCGTTTGAATAGAAGAAGTTTTCCCGCAAAAGCAGCTATGACGTTTTTTGTTTTAATTAAATTCAGCTCATCACCTTGCAATTGTAAATTAACTTGATTAAATATTTTAAACAGGTCTGTCAAATAAGCGATGTTGTTTTTTGACGTAATCAGGTTTTCGCGCAATTTTTCCTCTCTGTCTTCAAGAAAGTCCAGTACTGAGTCAAATAGATTGAAAAAACGATTCAGACAAACATCTTTAGAGAGCCAACGTACTTCTGTGTGCAGAAGCAAGCGATTGTAATCTTCATCATTTTCATTACAAAGCTTACCAAATAATCGGTCATTCAATGAATTGCTTCTAATCTTACTGATTGCTTTAATAACCTATTGGTTGCAAATTTTTTGCAACCAAATGCTGACGACGAATAATACAATATACAGCGAGTACATTTGGTACTGCTTGTTTCAAATGCGCTATGAAACCCTTATGACGCCCTGTCATTGCTGGAGCACCATCAGTAGCAGCAGACAAAATATTGCAAATAGGAATTTCTTTCTCTTGAAAAAACTTTTGCCTGGTATTAAATATAGATTCTCCCTTTGTATCAGATTCCAAATTTTTAGCAAATAATAACTCTTCATGAATTTTTTCTTCTTTTATAAATCGTACGTATTATAAGAGTAGAACTTCGTTATTTGGTAGAGTTGATTCATCGAGTTGAATGGAAAATTTGCAAGTCTTTAAGTAATCACATAATGATATTTCAACGTCTTTTGCCATTTCATCTATTCTTCTTCGCACTGAATTATTACTGAGAGGAATTTTTTTGATGATATCTGACGGTGTCTTATGATGAAGAACAGTTTTTAATATCTCTTTGACTGCCGGCAAAATTAATTCCTCGCATATTGTGTGTGGTTTTCCTGCTTTTGCGATTAACAATGAAACGTTATATGAGGCTCGTAGTCCATCATCATCTTGTTTAGAAGACGACGCAAATTAATGAGATGGTTGAGGCTGGTGGAGTGTTAACAATTTGTTAATGTCGGGTTCCAATTTCGTTAACATCAATCGCAGATCGCCACGTTGACATAGTATTGACATAGTTGGCTGTTTTAAATATTGCTTTTCAGTTCTCGAAAATAGGATAAATCTTTGTTCTTCTTATCAGCATGCATTTTATTTAAATGCTCTTGTAGCCTAGAAGGTTTCATAGCTTCATTTGAAAAAACATTTCGGCAAATTAAACACATAGGTAATGATTGGTTTGTAGGAGTGTACGTAGATCCATATTTCAATACTCAATACTGCACTGCCGGCATTTCTTTTTAGATGTAGATTCAGACATTTTTAAATACAAATTAACTTCTCAACAGATTTATAGATAGATATAAAAATAATGTTTATAATGACTTCTAACACTTATCGCTCACGACTATTTATCACGGCGAAGCACATAAAAATAATAAAACATTCCTAGAGCTATCGCTTTTGCAGATTTGATTTTGTGCACGCATTAACTTGTATGTTTGCGATGCCGGCGCACTTGCTCCGTAAACAAGTCATTTCAAGCTCCCATATTCTTGTCGAAACATGTTAAATTGCATGAACCGCGTGTTTGCCTACCAACTTGCAAGGACTTGTCACCGTCAATCTATTCTAAACTAAAACAAATTAGGTATAGGTATACTTAATGCTAATTTAAAAATGCTTATTAACGCGATAACAATAAGATAATTTACATAGCTAGATAAAATATTTATTCATGAAAACAGGTATTTTCAAAGTATTTTATTATACAGTGGACCCCCGATATAACGCGCATGTCGGGCGGGAAACAAACCCGCGTTATAAGGTGAACCGCGTTATACCGAGCGGCGCGGTGGCGACACAATAAATTTCCCACTGTAAGCTTTTCTTTTACTCATCATGCATACAATAATTAAACACTATTCAAAATACATACAGGAACTCAATACATACACAATTACTCAATACGCAGTAACAATAAAATGCGATACTCACTAACGCCACACGGACCTGTATAAACATGTTTGAACTTATCGCGAACATCGCCCGCGCTATAACCGAGTGCGCGGTATAGCGAGCAGCGCTATAATGAAGGTCCACTGTATTAAAAATAATTATAAAAAAATATTAAATATAATAAATTTATTATTATTATATTATTATTGCATCAAGGTTGATGCCTATCAGGACGGACACACATGTCCAACATAATAAGCGTGATATAGTAGTGCATTATAAGGTATTGAATGAGATTACAATTATTGAAGTAGGAATAACATCTCAGTATAAGCTGCAGACAGTAGAGGTTGAAAAGAAGAGGAAGTATGATCTGCTGGCTAATGAGTTGAGCCTAATTCACAAGTGTAATGTTAAAATTATGCCTTATGTTCTGACGTGGGATGGTATTGTAACTACGTACCATAAAGCATACACAAAGCGACTTGGAGTGGGAAAACATATTGAAGCTTATATCCAATCTGTGATCTTGAAGAGAACTTTTGAGAGCATCTCAGTCGACTTCAGACGTACCAGTACGCTAGTAGGCGGTAGCAGGGAACTTATTGTCCAAGCTGCAGTTGAAAAGCTGTACATGACGGATGAGGTAGTGGATGACCAGAATCACCAGGAAGACACCACAGAATAGAAGAGATAAAAAGGTTGTCACAGAAAATTCCATTAAATTTTTTTATTTGTCCGCTGCCGCCCCCATGGAAGGCTCCAGCGCCCACTGGGGGCGGTATCGCCCCCCGTTGGGAATCTATGCCTTAGTAGAAGGTCTGTGAAATGGCAGGTCCTCAGCAGAAAAACAACACAAACGTCCATGCCTTATCCGGGGCTCGAACCCAGGTCCCTTAGATCAGTAGCCAAGCGCGCTAACCATAGAAATAATTAGAAAATGTTTCAAATATTATGTTAAGTAATAAATAGTTTTGTTTTATAATAATTTTCGTATACCTATACATTTTTTATGCACCTTAGACCATAGTTAATTTTCTTTTGCTATAAAGTTACATATGTCTGGCAAATTGTATCCGAGGAACTCTGGTGGGTACGAAGTGATTTGAACAGTTCGATTATCTGAGCGAGGAAATTCCGGTTTTTGGCTTAGAAACTTCTGACGTAGGGACGATAATGGGTATCTCGAATTATATCCATTTCTCTTTTTCCCCCTAAGAAGGAGCAAATTTTATCCGGAGGTGTTGGGTTGTTTTACCTCCGAGCGGCAATTTTTTTGCACACAATTGTTTAAATGGCCACGTCAAAAGAACCCGGAAAGTTCAGAGAAGGTTGAGGTAGGGAAACCATTAAAACAGATGTTGTAAGACAGATGGTAGTCTTCCATCAATGCTATCTAGTGTGTTCTTTAACGTGCACAGGTTATGGCTCTCCCGCACATGACGACCGGCTTAAAGTCCCATCCGACGGACGGCGGCCTATCCATGTACATCGGTGTTCCCTGCTGACCATGGGCAGGGCGGGGAGTTTTGCGGAGAAAAGTCTGAACGCTGACCCAGCTGGAACTAGAACCCGGGAACTACAGATTACATGTCTGGCATGCCCCCGCCCCTCCGGAGGACGAGGAGATCGAGTGTTATTGATATTGATATTTATGCCAAATGAAAACTTGCGACGTAGGGAGTGCCATCTACTCTACATTTTAAAAAGTTCGAGACCGACAACGCCGGGTAAATCTACTAGTTTATCATAAACATTATAATTTTCGATAGTGTATATCTGCCTTATGTGAATTTCATAAAAAAAATCTTTTTGTAAGTTTTCAACATCTAATAATATGCCATCCATTTTCTTCCGTATAAGAAGGTTTACTGAAATTATTATCACTTTTTTATACATCTGCTTTACAGCTTCTAAATTTTTTAGTCTACTGGCTTCTGCGCGTTCATCCTTTCTTACATAGATTTTCGCATCTGTTACGCACGCAAATTTGTAGCCCTTTTCCTTTGGCTTTGCTTTTACTTCGTAGAGTATCTATTTATTCTTTGGTATTAGGTGGTGATTAATGTAGATTTTGCCTTTCTCTAAATCCTCATTTATTCCCTTCATATTTAAATCTTTTTGATTTTCAACATTTTAACCCATGTTTCCATGACTACTGATCAATGGGACCTGGGTTCGAGCCCCGGGTAAGGCATGGATGTTCGTGTTGTTTCTGCCGAGGTCCTGCCATCCTCTCAGATCTTCTACTGTGGCATATAAACTGACAGACTCCTGTCAGACCTCTGTGGCAAGCAGCTGCTTGAGGGGGTATTTATTTATTATTATTTATATTCCTTTATTTTTCTGGATCCAAACTGGAGAACTATTGGGAGAATTCTATTTCTGTTTCTGGTGGGAATTCTGTGCTCTGCTTTAAGAAAAATAAATAATTAATAACAGTATATATTTAAAATGCCTAAGGAACGCTTACTATGTTTAAATAGAATAATTTAGTACCTACAATTTTTGGGTAGTTTTATTCGCTAGGAATTTGAAAAGCAGTTTAAAAGAAAGAAAAAATATCAAACTTTTCTTTTAAAATGCTTACATTTTTATTAATGTCGCAAAAAAAGATGATGATGTAGCAAAGTTTTAATTTAAAACATAATTGTGTGATAATTTGCCTCAGGTGGCAAATTATCACGCCACGGTACTAGATTCGAATGAGATTTAGATTTATCTTGCCCTGTTTTCCTATCAAAAGCTTATTGTAGAAATTACGGATCTTCAAATTTGACTCTCCATTGACTTAATATGGGAATGTTACCACTTCTCTGTCCATTATCTGTAGGTAAAAATAAACTAAGTTGGATAAAAGAAATCGTTACTTAGAAATGAGAAAGAAAATTAAATGTAACGAAATTTCAATTGCTTCTTGGTCTGGGAAATTTTTTGGCTGTCAATACGAGACTCTGGATTTTAGTGTGGAAAACGGGACACACTCGCACAAATCAGGACATCTGGCTACCTTGGGTCGATTCCAGTGGGAAGTGTCTCATAAGACAACCTGTCTACGTAACCAGCAAGGAGTTGTGAGCCTCTTCTTCCTTTTCTATAAATCGGTGTTTTCCAGCGTTTCTCACTTCGAGCATTGAGTGTCCGTTTCAAACCGCCAAATGTAAATATTTGAAGAGCATATTGAGAAAATGTCTAAATTAATAAACGGTGTAAATTGAAAATCGTGCAAATTGAAACCGCGCAAATGGAAAGCTATCTTTATTATGAACACGTAATTTTAATTAAAATTCTCTCAACTGTAGGAGCCCTTCTTACTGTGGGCCCAAGTACGAGACACCCATTGCAAACCCTTTTTGTATGGCCCTTGGTATTAGTGTACACCGATCTTCCGAATTACCCGGCAGATAGCTTCCAGAAAATCACCGTGTTTTAAAAAGAAACGTATTAATGAAACGTAATATTGAAAGTTCTGTTTATACACATATGTCTCAAATTTCCGTGCAGTATTAATAACAAATATTATTGCAACATTATTTTCTACTTTAGCACTATTTAAGGTAAGCTCAATTTAATTTCTGATGTTTTTTGAACTTTAGAACTTCAGGGTGAAATTTGAAAGAAAGATATTTCTGAGTGAATGTCGGCATTTGTACAGACACTTAGTACTTATGTAAGATATTTTATGAAACACAGTACTTACGAATCAGTTCTATTCGGCCAGTATAATAGTCTACAAAGTTGAACAGGCTGCAAAAAATCAGATAAAACAGTTTTACTAGCCTGAAAGAATTCAGTCACATCTCGCTGCCGATCCCAAGCAGGTTTTATTACATTAAGATGTCGCGAGACCGATTCCATTACAATAGCAAACATGTAAATATGACTGTCACAGATCACGTTTTTTTTAATATAGGAATTTGCTATTATCTGTATGTTTTAAAAAAAAAAGATATCAAATAAAACTATTAAATTGATTTTAAACCATTAAATTAATTTTTACTTTGATCTAACAGTCTAATATTTGGGTTGGTTGTTTTTCCTCTGAGCGGCATTTTTTGCGCACAATGGTCTAAATCGACAGGTCACAAGAACCCAGAGAGCTCAGAGAATGTTGGGTGAAAGAAACCCATTGGACTGCTGTAGGGCGACAGATGGTAGCCTCCCATCAAGGCCATCCAGTTGTGTTCTTTAACATGCGCATGGGGACTGTCGCACATGGGCACTGCTTAATGTCCCATCTGACGAACGGCGGCTTTCCCGAGCATATCGGTGTATCTCCTACTGACTGAGGGCAGGGTGGGGAGATAAATCTGAAAGCTCACCGAGGTGGGACTCGAAGCTGGGAACTGCAGATTACGAGCCTGGGCGCTCCCGGCTGAGCCATCCCTACACCCAGTTTAATAGCATTCCTTGATACTATCGCACCTGCTACTTCATAATAAGTATTATATCTACGTACAGAAAAAGAAATCTAAAACCGTCCATAATCGTGTAAAACGATATTGATGGCCTTTTCTTGACTGTTTAAACCTGATACTATGCAAATCGAAGGATGGGTGCATATGATTTTAATTTCAACAAATAACCGTTTGTGCTAAGAGCATTCACGTGTTTTTATCCTTTGGTCTATATATTGAATATTATCATAATTAACAATCTATAACTGCAACGATTTAACAAATATATATATATATTTTCTTTTCTAGGATCTGAGCCATCGAGTCATCTGCATCATGGAAATAGAAACTCTGCTTTATGTTTCTGCCAACATATCGTGGAACATTTCCACCCCCTCCCAAGAAAACAATGATGTCCCTTATAGTGTACTGGGACTAGAGTATCACCATCAAGTGCGCATGTGCACCCTCTCCATTATGATCGCTGCTTCGTTGATTGGAAACTGCATCATGTGTCTTCACATCCATGGCAAGAAGCGCAAGAAAAATCGAGTTCATTTGCTCTTCATTAACTTGGCCGTAGCCGATCTCATGGTCACATGCTTTGCTATGACATCACAGCTTGTATGGGAATGCATGGGACGTGAATGGATAGCAGGAGCGGCGTTCTGTCCTATCTTTAAGGTCCTGCAGACATTCACGATGGTGTCTTCCAATTATCTTATTGTGACCATTGCCCTAGATCTTCACGTGGCAGTTGTTTATCCTCTAGCTCGGAATCCAAAAGTGAGATGTTTCCTAATTGGTGCATGGATTTCGTCACTAGCTCCCTCCCTCCCCAGTGCTTATGTGTTTCAAGCGTACACGATGCCAACGGGAAAGATGTTTTGTGTTGCCAAGTTCTACACATCCTCTTTATCTCTCTTGCACAGGCAACTGTACATGGGCTTCATCTTCCTCTCGGTTTTCGTATTACCGATCTTTATCATGATTGGGTTGTACACCCGAATTCTGTACGTCATCTGGACTCGATCAAGAGTGTTCCATTTGCAGACTGAAAGAGAGGCTTCCTCAAAAGCGCAAACTTCTGTTTTCCTTGGAAACCATACTTCCAGTTCCCATATTCCTCGTTCTAAGATCAAAACTCTGAAAATGACGTTAACAGTGGTGGTCACTTTCCTTGCCACGTGTTTGCCCTATCTTATTCAAGAGATGCTCATTGCATTTGGAGACCCTTCTGTTCTCAACCAGAATGTTGTGGCGATGACGGGAATCATTTCTGCTAGTAACAGCACTCTTAACCCTTATATCTATTTGCTCTTCAATTCGAAGACGCAGCTGGCAAAGAAGGTGACGAACACCATTTGCAGCTGTGTGTTGCCCTTTCTTCCGAAACATATTTCTAATGGAGAAACTCAGAATGCCGTGTAGCTTCGATTCAATGAGAATCAGTATGTAGAACTTGTTCTGTATTACCTGTCCATAAATCAGTGAAGGCAAAATCATTTTTTTAGCAATAATAAAGAGATAAATGTATGTTTACCTCCAGTGGTTGGTTCGTGTACAAGTGAATATAGGGATAGAGATCATTATGATCAATAGAAAATAAATGACTCTCAAACTGGAAAATAAATAAAGTGAAATAGCAGATGCTCTTATAAGAGAATTGTAAAGCACTGGATATATGGCATATATTTCTACATATGCATCTTTTGCATTGACGATAGAATGACACAGATCTGAAAACTGACCGAGGACTTCCAAATTCAGAATTTTTTTTATTATGAATAGAAACCACTCTCTAACAAAGAGATTAAAATCGTGTGGATTGGATGCATAATTTCATAAATTACTACTCAAGGAGCTGCTTGTCACAGAGAACCGATAAGAGCTGTCAGTAATATGCCATAGAGAAGGCTGGATGGGATTGTTTTACCTCTGAGAGACACTTTTATGCACATGATTGTTAAATGGCCAAGTCACAAAGACCCCAAGAATCCAGAGAAGGTTACAGACGGGTAGTTATTAAGGAGAGTACTGTTTAGAAATGAGGCTGGTTTAACATAAATAAAACAGATATATAATCTCCATAGATTCATGATTATAATTAAATGAACGCAGCCTTCTCTTTAGTCCAAGCTTAGAAGTTACATCAGCTATCCACGTGGAACAACAGCCATCCACGAAAAACAAAACAAACAAACCTGTGACCATGGATGGTTTCGAACAGGAGATCTGTATATCCTAAATCAAAAAACATTACTTGTTAAAGTACGATATTACTATTCCATTGTAAACCAAATATTTAATAAATTACTATATTTTCATTCTCATTTTGTTTCGTGTTATGGTAAGACTGAGATTGTAGAGGGATTGTAAAAAGTTGATAAAGTTACTATTTTAACAGAATTTTTTTCTTACTATTTCAACACTTTTATGGCACTCAACAGCTTTCATGTCTTTTTTCCTAGTATGTTTAAGAATAAGATTCCATTTGTAGAGAATCGTCAAGTAACTAAATTGATTTCATTTCTTTCCTTTCATTACATCTGAACAGAGTAACTTTTTACATCTGTTAAAGACATGAAACGATTACAAATTAGCGCAGGTCTTTGCAAAGTCCTCTGTAAAGCAATGAAAGTGCATGAAACTAGTTTTTAATATGGAATAGAAGATTTCTCTTTATCTGATTCAGTGATTGTGAGACGTTTCGAGTTCGCAGACCCCTAGGAACACATTGAACCCTCAAGAGTTCTCTATCGCATTTAAATTTAAAACAGATTCAACTAAAATATTTCACTTAAAATATTTTAATGTTTCTGTTGCACACTTCCTATTTCGGGTCCATGCAACAATATGTTCCAACGGGGTGAACTTTGTACAAGTGGTTGCGTTCTGAATCTGCAGTATGTCGAAAACAGCGTCTGTGGTCATTTTGTTGGAACTTCCGTAGCCCATGGCTGCTTGAGGATGATGATGATGACTTATGGAGAGCACATGGCTTGCTTTAAACCCCACTCGATTCAAAATCCTTTACTAATCACCCTCCAAAGCCTTAAATATTAGTATTGTGAATTGCGCTCTTAATTAACTGTTGAAATACCGTGCTCTTAAGTGAATGTTGTGCTCATTCAGTACTCTGCAGGTTACAATTCCAGATATTTAAAATGTGGATTCGACTCGTACAACAGAGCAAGGAGATAGGCCAATTAACTCCCAGGTGCGGGAAGGATACTAAGGGTCGACATCTAAGTAATTTGCATGGTCCGCAAAAAAAAGGAACTCTAACTGGATATCTTCTTCTCCCTGGAGGTTTTAGAATTCCCAAATCCTCTTTCTTTCAAGACAAAAGAGTTGTTTAGCAAAACGGATAAGAAAGTCAAAACATGTAAACTGAAGGCAGTTAACTTTAGAATACCTTGTAGTAGCACAACTCCTACATATGATGCAATAATCAGTAATTTTCAATGGATGACACATCACACAAATTTTCAAATAACATAATAAAATTATTCATACAAAACAGTTCTACGTTAATTTTGTACGGAACTGGTTTCCAATTTCTGTGTTTGCAGGACAGAATAGCAAGGAATAATTGATCGAAAAAGACTCATAAATCAAGTATCTCATTAAAATTGTCAGAATTTTAATATGCAATCAAAAATGACACTCCTACATTCCTCGTCCTAAGTACATAAGTGAAAACTGAATAGCGGAAGCGTACCTCCGTTAGGGGTGGTCTGCTGAGTTTTCGTGTATTCTCTAATATGGCTTTAGCTGGCCTGGTAGGAACAAAAACTTCTAGGACAGTTTATTGTTGATGAATTCATCCTTTCACAAAACACATCACTGGTATAACTTTAATATATCCATGGCATGGTCAGGAACAGAAATTCAGTAAGGTGAACATAGCTGAGAGAAGAAGAAGGATGATGCCTTCAGCAGTAATTAATGCTTTGCTTGGACAGTGGTGTTGGTGAGGGATTTAGTAACTGCGGACATCTGAGACTGTGAAATTCCTTTTCCATCGATGTCTCTAGGAACCTATCCCGAACGAGGCTAGTTTCACAGCTAGAGTTGTTTGCAGGAAAACGGGAGGACATAAACGTTTTACTAAAATTTATGCTTTTGTTGTTACTGAACTAAGCCTTATAGTTAACTTCTACGAAGGTTGTGGGCTTGTATGTTCCTATACCACTAAACTGGACACTTGTTTAATGCTGTTGAACTTTGGAAACAAATACTTCTGACAACACTCAAGGCTAGGCTGGGGCTGTGATGCTTCGCATGCTGTTTAAGAGCTATTGAACATCGTCATCATAACACCATCTGGCTCAACAGTGAACTTGTTTCACTCTCGCTATATTGCTGGACTCGCTGTCGCCAAATTACTGAATCAAAAGAACGTAGGGGACCAAGGCCTACATTTACATTTTGGGACATTTGCTTACTGTTCATTCAATACTCCTCTCTACTGTGCTTCATGAAGGAAATGTTGCCACTTCTGTTCCATCCCGGGAGAGCGGACATAGCAATGTACTTTGTGAAACCCACATGCTGGAGGACCCATATGTCTCAAATATTCTACCCGGTACCTTTTTACACTCATTATACTCTGACATCTGAATATGATATACTGATTATGGACTGTGGCCTTGCACCAAATATCTACAAAACTTTAACAGGATGTAATGTATCAACTATAATAGAGCTTCTACATCAATTATATCAATCAAACTTTTACTTAGTCTTAACAAGACACCACTACATCATTTTAACTGTTTATTTACATTTGTCCTACATATTTACTCCAACACCTCTCTCTGTTATTAACCTCTTTTAACGTGATTAGCTTTCTATAATGATTCAACGATTCAGTGACACTTCTCTGTGTGAACCTGAAAGGGATTCTATGGGACCTACAGGGTGTGCTGGCAGTTTTTTTCTAAACTTCTCTTCATTCTTTCCAATTTAACCACATTTTCTCACTCTGTGTATCAATTTTCTATCTCCCAAACTACCACTTCCCACAATTCCTAATGGAACTGACTTCACCTGCTTTGGGGTTAAATAACCAATTTTGATATTTTCGAACTGTTCGTCCACCTTCAAATTGCCCAACTCAAGACTAAGTGGTCGTTCTTCAGATTTTGTTGGTGATAATTGTGCTGCTAACTCTTCTAGCATACTTGGAATCTGCGGTTTGTTAGGGAATGGAATTTGGGTATTTTCCCTAGTAGGTACTCATAAGCGGTTGGTAATGGTGGTTTTACGACCGTGCCGGTCAGGTCTTGAGAGTGTAAAGTGTAATGTTGCTTGTCTTAGGGATCATGTGGGATAAAATCGTTAATGTCGATTGGCTCATTAATTTCAATTGTTCGTTAGCTTGGTTAACTGCTGAGATATGTACTTTTGTACGTATTTCCAAAAGTTGGCAAACATGCTGGGCCAAAAATATTGGAATATCACCCAATTTAAGGTTTTAACCACTCAGAGGGGTTTGGAGCTAGATAAATCGTAAAGTAAAGCTAAAATTTGCGCTATCAAACTATGTGGAATGACCAGTTGTTCTGATATTTCCTTTCTTTATTCAACTTTTTAATTCTCTTTCTTTTGTCAATAGGAATAGTATGCAGTTTTCCAAATAAAACTGGTCATAAATACATGTTGTGAAAATGTCTGTGTCCTTCCAAAAATCCAATCATCCGTCTCAATTGGGATTTCCATCTGGAGTGCTCTTATTTGGTTTGAACCCTGAAAATCACTCTGAAATGCGGTCTCATTCTTCTGTTGTCCTTCCTAAATTCTCTAATCCGTGAACGTTTTCGTATAGCCTGAATATTTTTCAAAAGGTTATCAGCAGGAACATTTTGTTTGCTTGGCTAATAAATAATATCAAAATCATACTCTTGCTTGACAGGTCCTTAAGTTTCAATAAGTAAGACTGTTGAGCTTGATACGAGACATCCACAAACTTTCAACCATATATGTACTGCTTGAAATTCCCAGTCGCAGATTTTATTGATAATGATTCTTTTTCAAGAGTGTACCTCAGCTGGTTTTCACTTGCGATTGGCGTAGACAACAGGAAATCAAAAGCCATCAGGATAAGCCTATTCTAACCTGATACGCCAACATCGCTAGCATCGGCTGAGAAAAAAATCTTTCTCTAAATTGGTATATAACAAAATGCATTCCTGTACCACTTTTATTTCAAATCTTTAAATGTTCCCTCTGCCTCATTTCAGTTTCATCTCCTTCTCCACAAGTGCAACTAAAGTTACTTCTGTCTTAATCTCTTGTAGTCTCCAGTGAGGCAGAACTCAAATGGTCCAAGTATGACAATTTTGCCAAATAAGGGGAGAAGAATGCTTCATCAACTGACTCTTAGAAAGCTTCAGGTTGAGCTCAAATTTCCTTAGGCAGTCAAAATCTGTCTGGGGCCATTCCAGTTGCTGATATATGGTTTGGGATGTAAGAATGATATTATTACAGATTTTAGGATGCACTTGTGAATGAGGAATATCAACACTCTGGGTGAATTTGCAATAACTAAACAGGTAATAAATGAACTTAGGTAATAAATAAAGCAATTAACATACCAGAAATAGGTAAAACCTGAAGTATTCATCACTACCTTTACAAATAGACTAACTAAACTCATGGCTATTTACTGTTGTCATCTATTGTCAAATACTAAAAAGATATAACATTGGAAATTGTATTGCAAAGTTTTCTACATAGCAAATCATAGAATCAACTCTTACCAAAAAATTTTTCTTATTATCTATACAATGTGCTTATCGGGAAGAATATTCCCTAAGACAACCAAAGATGTTGGCTTCACATGAAATCTGCTAATAAATAAGCAATTGCAAACTTAGCCAAAAACCCACACACTATACACAAGTCACTCAACACTACTACATTTCTTCTCTAAAACTGTTTTCAAAATTTAACTCTCTGTTCTTCTCTGATTATACACACAAGTCACTCAACACTACTACATTTCTTCTCTAAAACTGTTTTCAAAATTTAACTCTCTGTTCTTCTCTGAATATGACGTATTTCCACAGTATGTGCAATATATCGTAATACAATAATCACGCTTCAATTGCTGCACGTGAACATGTTATTTCAATACCATTGAGAGACACTAGGCTTGTTCGTGTGTAAAGCACATTAAAACTTTATCTGATGGATGCTGAAATGTTAAGGACGAATTTTTAAACCCAAACGGAACCACGGAAAATTCATAGAGGCCGTTCTGGCTTATGAGAGCTGTTTTCTCTATGTGCATTCGGTGGAGAAACCGAAATATTGTGCTTCGGAGATTTGGGCTATTAATTTTGCTGATTAAAAGGAGAGGGTATGAGTCTGGGATCATTTTTTCATTTAATGCTTGGGAATCAACACAAAATCGATGCGATTACTTATTCTTCTTTACCAAAAACACTAGTGATGAGAATGGAGACATGCTTTTTCTGATGATCACGTTTTTTAACATCTCAAAGTCTGTCAATCCAGTTCGTCTTGCAATGCAGAATGGAGCTTTGTGGGGGAGGGTGGAAAATTAGTCATTTAGTTTCAAACTATATCTCCTTTTGAACTGCACTCCTACCTGTAATTCCATTGATATCCCTCGAAAATACATTTCTATTTCTCGTTGAAAGCTGTCCTAATTTTTTTGTGTGTGCTGGTTCAGGTAGATGCTAAGTGATCTTGCTGAAAGATCTTGCCAAAATAATGGGAGTCTTCTTATCTTTCTGTCTATTACACCTTTTCTCCTGCTTTGTATTTTAATCTCATTTACTCCTTCTTATTTCGCTTCCAGACTCGCGCCTGGACCATCATTGAGATTTATCTCTGCAAAACTCCCTGTCTCCGGTCAGTAAGGATACTGATGAGCTGGGAAAGGCTGCCATTCATTGCATGGGGCGTTAAGACGTGGACCCATGTGCAAGAGAGCCTTATCTTGTGCACATTAAACAATATGCTGGATGGCCTTGATGGGAGGCTACCTTCTCTGAGTTTCAGGGTCCTTATGACCTGGTCATATAGTCCATTGTGTGCAAAAAAAGTGCTATTCAGAGGTAAAATAACCAAAGCCAACCTACTCTCCAAATATTCTTATTTATCCACCATATGACTGTGATGAATTAGCCACTGTTACATTCAACAACTCTGTGATTTTATTTACCGATTTTGCCATTTTATTATTAATTCGCCATTTTGCAGCCTGTGAACAGTCTGTGCTAGAAGAAGCTTTTACAATGCACCAAATTTATGTTGTCCATGCAGGAGGAGGACCTGCTTACTAATCATTTTAGAGATGGGATTACCTTACTTTGTGCGTGTATTATGTTCATCGCCATATGTATCAAGATTTCGGGATTTTCCCTGTAATTGATTTTCATTCTGAGCAGTCTTTATTCCTTTCTCTAAATCAACTATTAATCCCTATGACCTCAAGATATCGATACCTATGATCATATCATAGTGGTCAGAGATATCCAATTCCAAAACATATATTGAGTGTTCAAATATTAACATCTAAGTCAATCACTACAGAATAGTTCCTTTCCCCCGTATGCCTCTAAGACCCATTTTCATTGAAAGTACTTCGTTAAGCAACTTTCTATTAAGCTTTCTAAAGCAGCATTCGCTAATTGATGAGGCTGGGCCCACTTATCTTGCATGATCTCCTCCTCTTCTATATGAGAAGTCATTCATGGCATTCTGTTGTTCTCCATTGCTAGTTGGCATTTATCAATCGTAATGTTAGGAATCTTCACTGAAGTTGTGGGAGTGGCTCCTTAGCACCTCTCTCTCTAACTAGCGTAAATGCCTGCCTGTCACATGGTATTCCTGTGACTCGTGGTTTGTATCACAGATAAGGAAAGGAACAGATGCACAACTCCCATTGGGTCCATGGTAACCAAAGCGCGATAGCAGCTCCCCCTGTCTTCTTTGCGGTTTCCTTCCATTTTCCGCGGATATATTATGCACTACTTTTATAACTCATTTCCAAATATTTTGACTTTAGAATTTTATGCAGTGTTAAATATTTTAAACAATTTTTTAAAGTTTGACCACAGAATTTTATTCAATATTTTCTTACATGCATTGAATATATTTAAATATTTAAAATTTTTTTATAAAAATCTAAGCTTCATTTTTGCACATTGTATTAGATGAAACTATCAATTATGCAAATCAGTGGTGTAGCCAGGGAAAATTCATTGCTTTATAAATTTTTCTCTGGGAGCAAATTTTATTTTTTTCAAAATCTTACTTCATTAATGAACAATGGAACACCCACGAGCACCAATTTCCAGTTTCTAGCGTTGGTCAGGATTTGCCATATATGACTTCTGTTTGACCTTGAAGGACAGATAGAAAGTTATATCCTTTTTCTGAGATCTGCGACCAGTATTACCTGTAAGTGCAAATTTTGAGAGCTCTACCATTTCTGCATCATAGGTAGAATTAGAATGATCCCTTGTCAGTCAGCTGTTAGTCAGGCAATCATCATCATCATCATCATCATCATCATCATCATCATCATCATCATCATCTCAAGCAGCCATAGGCTATGGAGGTCCAACCCCTTTTGGCAAATGATGATTAGAGAACTCTTTCATTAGAGCTGTTGATGAGACTACTAGTAGAGTAGGTTTGGTGATAAACAGAGAGAAAACTGAAGTGATAAAAATTGGTCAGGCAGGCTGATTCAGTTAATCTGAATAGTGCCACTCTTGAGCAGGTATAAAATTTAATTATCTTGGGTGCTATGTAAGAGATACGATGAATTGCGTTATGAGATTAACACTTTAACACCCATAACTGCCCAAAACGGCCGAAATTAGAAATGGACTCTTTCAAAAAGTGCTATTCCTACGTCTCCGTTTGTTTAGCCATGTTGCCGTATGTAAAATTATAAATAGGGTTATAAACATTGTGCCTAAAAGCCTCTGAAAGAGGGGTGACCTAGGATGTGATGGACAGACAATGTCAAACAGGACCTTGTTAGAATTGGTGTGCAGTGGTCAGATCCAGCAGATGTTAGTTCAGTATAGATATGCTTGGAGAACTAAATTGCAATCAGTCACAATTGTCTGCATATATATATTAGATACAAAGTTCGATATCAAAAGCTTAAAATTCATTATAGCAAAATTCTTATTCAGAATTAATGGGATAATTAAATGATTCTTTGCTGCAGCATATAAAATTTTTAACTCTCTTGTTTATTTCCCATTGATAATTATGTATTTTAAAGAGAAAGTTTTACTAAACATTACGATTTCTTGGTTTAAAGACTGTATAACACGTTGCCAAATTATCGAAAATTTATATACATTGTTGAAGAATATCCTTTTGCTTTAAGAAATTGGATCATTCATGATTTTCCAAAGTGTATAACTATTAAAATGCTTTTATTACCTATCTTCCTATTGCTTTTGGCTTCGGCATTTATCGGTTGGTCAGTTGGGCGTTCGGTCGGTTTGTGGATTTGACATAAGGTTTTCCACCATACCTATCGAACGTGATGGAGAAACGTAATGATTTATGTGCCAAATGAAAGCTTGTGACGTGGGGAGTGTCATAGACGGTGCTTTCTTCCGCACTAAAAAGGGAGAACGTGGAAATAATTTTTGCTCTATATCTCTTGAAAGCGAGTGTGGAAAGTAACGAGTTATATATGTCGAATGAAATCTTGTGACACGGGGAGTGCCATAGGCTATAAAAAATAACCACCTATGCTGGCCTCCCCCCTAAAAATGATATGGAGAATATTCGTTCTGCCATATTGTCATGCCCACACATATTTATTCTGTTGACACGACTTCAGGTCGAAATGTTCGTGAATATTCGATTTACATGATGGGAACAAAGACTCTTGTTTTGCCATCCAGTTCTGCGAAATTCCCTGATGCCGTTTTCAGCAGAGGACGAGTTTTCGCTTCCGGCATGGAAACTTCGCGACTTGAGAGTCGCGGTCAGAATCAAAGGCACGGGGAAGGTGTATCTTCCCTGCTTCGGCCACCCTTGATCAATGAACATTGACCGCATCAGCTTACGCACTGACCTCCACCAGAGGTCGCGGCAATACGCGGAGTTGGAAGAGTGAACTGTTTGGGAAAAGAAGTGTGTTCTCTCTTCTTCTGGTCGGAACTCTCAGAGGAGGACTTGAGTTCCTCCTTCTTTTCTGAACTCTCAGAGACAATAGCCAACTTCTGCAGATAGTGAACAAATTCTGCAATGTCTTAATCACCGGCCAAGCGGTCTAAGGATGAGATACTTGAGCAACGGCAACATGAAAGCAGGTAGGGGTCAATTTTCACGATTAAATCTGTGTTATTCCACATGTATGCGCTTCTACCAGCTGCCATCACGGTGCTCCAAATAGGGACCATGGACTGTAAGGACTTTTAGAGCTAGTGGCTCGTGCTTTTATTATGGACTATGATGAACATTTTCGTCTCCACCACTATAAAGGTTACCCTTGATTAAAAGGGCGGCGTATTTGGAAAATACCCCAAAGATGGGAGGAATTGTATGAGAAAATGTCAAAAATAGTAATTTCGTAATAAATGTTGTGTTTAATTGCTAAATGCGGATTATCTCCGTTTTCTATCTGTTGAATGTTAGTTACTTTGAATCTTGAGTTAAGGGGCTGCGTTAGCCTTGGCAGGATGGACGAATCACGGCCAGAAAAAGTGGTGGACCGCCCTAATAAAAGAGGGGGTGTACACCAAATTGGTTTCCGTGACCAGGATTCTTTCGAACCTGTTGGTTATTGCGGATAAAAAATTTTGAAAAATTATTGTGGATAAATATTGTAAAAATAAAAAAGAAATAAAAAAATGATTATTTATGTGGAACATTATACCTATATCTTAACAAATAGTGTGTTAACAAATGAAAAGTTATGGTTGTTAAGGAAAGTGTATGGTTATTAGCAAGGAGTATACCATGTTTTAGCTGAGATTTACAGGGACATCTGTTGTGATTTACATGCTAGTTTTTAAGATTAGATCAAGCCCAGGAGTAGACTGTACGAAGGGATTTTTTGAGATTCGACTAGGGACTACTGCACTATTTTATTTTAGTTAGGAGTGATTTTCTTGTAATTGAATTGCATTTCTGTGTACGCCTCCATTGCACTTAGGAGGCACAAAAATCCCAACATACAGCACAACACAGTACATAATCTGCGTAGTAAAAGGGAACCCTCAGGCCAATGGATAGTCAGGACGAGAGCACGCCACCCATCCAGGAGCCGTCCCCAACAGCCGGACCTCTTTTGGCGGGATTCTTGAATTTGGTAAATCCATACGAAGGAGATAATAGCCGCACTGCAGCAGCATTTTTTTAGCAACTTGAGGGAGTAAGAAAATCGCACGAGCGAGATGGCAAACATTGCCCGCTCGAAATTGGGAGGAGCCGCCGCAGAATTTGTAAATCAATCCCCGGAATTGAGGAATGAAGAAGACTTTAGCATTTTTAAAAGAGCAGTGTTAGAGAGATTCGACAGTGAGACACTGTTAGCCACCCGATTGCACGAATTTACAAGCTGTCAGCAAGCTGCGAACGAAAGCGTCATAGAATATGCTGCCTGCATTCGAACCCATGCCTATCAGTTCTTGGGAACGACAGGAAGGAGTACGGATAACGAAAATCGAGGAGTCGGCGATCAGATGCGCCTCGCTCAGTTTTTAGCAGGTCTGATTCCGTGGCTCCTGTGGTTCGTGCTATCACATAACCCCAGCATATTTCAGGAGGCATTAGCTAAGGCGATATTAGAAGAAAGCAATGAGCGTGCCTCCGGACGGACAGCAGCCATACGAGCACTCGAGGACGAAACCCCCACGAGAACCACGGAATCGAACCCCCTGCTCCAGCTTCAGGACCTGTTGGCAACCTTTCCGCTGTGCCAGATCCAGGCAGATTTGGTTCGTTTAGGAGAGTGCCTCCACCAGATGAAAGGACAGCAGGAGCGGAACCGCACATACGACTGCACAAATCGACCTCAGCAATAGCAGCACATCTGGGCAGACCGCTGGGGTGTCAAGTGCTTCGCATGTGGTGAGGTAGGCCATTATGCTCGTCAGTGTGCGTCATCCCCGACCCCACGCCCAGGTGACCCCTGACATCTGACAGGACGAACTCTGCCACAGAATCGAGACCGAGCAACCCCAGCGAGGACACACTGGATGAGAGGTCAAGGTCTACATTTCCCGTCCTCCCGAACATGGGAGCAGCGGAGAGAAGAATCAGAACCCACCAACTGTTATACGGCTTCTTTAAACTAAAGTGGGAGGGAAGCCCCGGATGCACTTCCCAGAGTCCCCTTGAAACGTTAGCCGTCTGCATTGCACCATGTGCCATACTGGGCAATGATGAAAATTCGCTCATTGTGTCTGGCTGCATGGAGGACACGGAGGTGTCGGCCCTCACTGATACTGGCGCAACTATGTCCGTCATGGATAGCCAATGCTTTCAGCGCTTGAAAAGCCGGACCCTACACAAAATGGTACCCCTCCAACATCAATTGAAAACTGTAGGTGGAAACCCCCTTCCTGTGATAGGCAGATTCATGGTAACCCTCACGTTCGATGAAATCATTTTTGAGCACCCGATAGTAGCCCTAGACATAGAAACTCCACAGTACGACATGATAATGGGACATGATAATGGGACATGATATTTTGAAAAAGCACCGATTCATTATTGATTGTTATTCGGGCACAATACAAAGAGAAGAGGATAGAGAATCGAACCACGGAAACACTCCCATCATATTATCCTCCTGCCCTACTCAGGACCAATCTACAATCCCCTCCCCTACACCCACATACATTGGGCGCATGGTACATAAGCTCTGCGTCCCTCCCCGAGCCGAGTGCCTAGCCCTTGTTGAATGTTCTGCCCCCTAGCTCCGAGGCTGCACGATCCTGGCTCAACCACACGAACTGCTGAAAACCGGTTCCTTGTGCATGGTCCGCTCAGTGAACAGCGTGGATGGTAGCGGCCGGCTTAACATCCGGGTCGCCAATACCTCCTCTGTCACCATCTGGCTGAACAAATGCATGCGCATCGTCGCATTGGAAGCGCTCGATGTCGAACAAATCCAGTCCCCCTAGTATTCCCCCAAAGAGAAAGAAATCGCCCTTGTCCCTGGGGGATTTCCAGCTGGATCATCTTGGGCAACGAGAAAATAATAAATTGGGAAAATTAATGATGAAAAACAATGATGTATTCACTAGAGATGTTGGCGAATTGACAGGCATAGACGCCGTTTATCATGAAATTCATCTCACCGACGACTGTCCTGTGAGGCAACGGGCATACAGGGTGCCGTTTGCGCTACAAGGTGAATTAGATCGACAGGTGGGATGAGCTGCTAGAGCAGGGTATTATAAGAGAAAGCGTCTCTCCTTTCACTTTACCCATCGTACTAATGAAAAAGAAAGACTCCACATACAGGTTCTGCGTCGACTATAGAGCAGTAATTGCAAACACTGTCCCGGATTCCTACCCTCTCCCTCTCATCAAGTAAATTATCGACCAGTTGGCTCATGCCAAATACATACTTCAGCTCTCTGGATATGGTGTCCGGATATTGGCAGGTTCCAGTTTACCCACGTGACATGGAGAAAACGGCATTCATCAGTAGGAAAGGATTATTTGAGTTTAATTACCTACCGTTTGGACTGAAAAACAGTCCCGTCACTTTCCAGCATTTAATAGATCACATATTAATGGGAATGCGGCAAGAGCAAGTGCTCGTATACCTCGACGATATCATGGTGGCTTCCCAAACATTTGAGCAACACGCTGAACGTTTACAGAAAGTATTCGACCCCTTAAAGGCTTACAACTTGAAGATAAAATCAGCGAAGTGTCAATTTATGAAGGAATCCGTCACTTACCTGGGACATTTGATTTCCGCAAAAGGGGTCCAGCCTGACCCGCAGAACGGCCAAGCCATTGAGGAATTTCCCCGACCCTGTAGTGTCCGGAACGTTCAGGCCTTTCTAGACCTAACTGGCTACTACCGGCGTTTTATTGACCGCTACGCCGACCTCACTGCCCCCTTAGTTCACTTGGTAAAAAAGGACACCAAATTTAGCTGGTCCCCAGAAGCAGAGGTTTTGAAAAGGAGGTTAATGACGGAGCCCCTTCTCCTCTACCCCGACTTTGTGCGGAAGTTTTTCCTGTTAACCGATGCGTCGGACATTGTGGTAGCCAGCGTACTGGAGCAGGAGATGGATGACGGCTTCCGTCATCCGATAGCCTACGCCAGTCGGAAATGGAAGCCCCCAGAAACACGCTACTCAACGATTGAGAAGGAGGCCCTTGCAATCCATTTCGCCATTACCCACTTCAAACAATATTTGTATGGGCGACGTTTACTGTTGTATCTGACCATGCCCCCCTCTCGTATTTGATGAAGCTCAAAGATCCCTCCAGCAGACTGGCCAAGCGAAATCTAGCTCTACAGGACTATGATTTTGACGTCATTTATTGGCCTGGGAATCACAATGTCCCCACCGATACTCTGTCTCATCATATTCAGGCAGTCGAGAGAGACCCCCCCCCCTTCCCAGAGCCCCTTTGGCGATTTAGCCCATCTAAGCGACCTACAACTTGAGGACCCCGCCTTTAGAAACACCATCGAAACATTAGAGGGTAGGACCCCTGATTCGCCCGCCAGTGCCACTGAACCATTCTATTTGAAGGAAGGCATTTTGGCCTCCCCCAGATCGCCATAGCTCCCGCTTTGAAGCGACGGAACAACTAGCGATCCCCGTCAATCTCCGAGGACAGATATTAGAACTATGCCATGATAACCCCTGTTCAGGCCACTTGGGAGAAGATAAGACCTTGTAAAGGGTAAGGTCTGAGTATTACTGGCCCGGCATGTATGCTGATGTTCATAATTATGTCCAGACCTGCATATCTTGCCTGCAACTAAGAGGTTAACAGGAGAGAAAGTAGGGAAATCTGGTCCGAGCCCCACTCACCAACCGCTTACTTTCAACATATAGGTATGGACATTTTAGGCCCCCTCTCCCTCACTCAGCGATGCAATAAATACGTCTCAGTTGTTATGGACTATTTTACTAAATGGCCCGTGGTCTACGCTCTGGCCGATCAGTCAGCAGAGTCTATTGCCAGAGCGTTCGGGGAAGATTACATTCCCAAGCATGGAATTCCCACTGCAGTCATCAGTGACAATGGACGAAACTTTACCGGTCGAGTGATGATTAAAGTATTTAACTGATTAGGCATCGTTAAGCAGAACACCAGTTTTTATCATCCGTGTTCAAACGGCCTCGTGGAAAAATTCAACCAGTCCATAGCATCCGTTTTGTCTCATCTGATGGCTGACAAAAATGATGTGTGGGATGAGCATCTGCCATTTGTTTTGATGGCTTATCGGAGTGCCACCCACAGCGCCACCCATGAGACCCCTCTACTTTTTACTTTATGGCAGAGATGTTGCCCTGCCCTACCAGTTATGGCAGACAAAAGAACCCCCAACCTACACTGACAGAGAGTTATGGTGAACAGTTGACCAGCAAACTAAATTGGGCATATGAGTTGGTAAAAACGAATTTAGAAGCGGCAGCTGCGAATCAGGAGAAACAGGGAAAGAAAGTGGCTGTAGATAAAGGTATTCGGCCGGGTGACCAAGTGTTTTTATATAGCCCACGGGTCCCTCGCCGGAATACCAGGAAGCTATCAAAAATGTTCACAGAACCATGGCGAGTGTTGCAGCGTGTCACCGAAGTTAATTATAGAATCGCCTTGGTTACCAACCCTCACAAAGTGGAGACAGTCAACATAGATCGGCTCACGAAGCTGCAAAAGCGCTGCCCGTATCTGATAGGCGAGCCTCTCGCTCCCGAGGACCCCACACCTAAACCCCCTGACGCCTCCATCACAAACCATCCCCGAACATGAATCGGAAGACAATGACTGGGAATCGAACCCCAGAGTGACACGGGACCATATCGCAGGCCGTCCGTCGCCAGTTGCTCAGACACACCCTGCCGCAGTGAGCCCACCGCAGCCACCACTCACTACAGCGGCCTGACAGCCACATCCATATGAGCTACGATCCCATGGGCAAGACAGGAGAGTCATACCGTCCCCAGCCATTGCTGCTAACACACGCCACAAACCTTGGCTTGCTACTGTGTCAGCAAACCCGTTGAATCAGCACCCCCTCATCCATTGCGTCAGTGGCCGCTCCGAAGCACACGACGCATGAAACCACTGAATGCTGGATCATACGACGAACCTGAAGAAGCGAGCTCCACCTCATGGGCTAATGTTGCTGCGAAGGGACGCCTCCGCGACGCATCGCCCGAGGGCAGAGCGAAACTCTCGCTGGTCTCGTCCGCACCCAAGGTCTCCGACAGTACACCTTGCGCACACGCCACCCACCCATCCACTCGACCCCTTCTGACCCCCCCCCCCCTGGCTATCAAGCGCAACAGCGCAGTGAAGATTAAGCCAAGAACGCTCGCACGAGAAATCGCGAGATTTCTCGTGATTTGCGCGAAACCGGTTTGCACGCGGGATTGATGACGTTTTTGGGAAGACTATGGCTGAGCAGCAGAGCTGAGTCACCCACATTGGTCGAGGAAGGAAGCACACAGGCAAAATGACGTCATGATGTTGCGGTCGTCTTATCTCCCTAGAGCCCAGGGAATAAAGCTGCGAGAGCAATGTATGGCACGACCTGTGTAACCCTGCCCCCTCACACGTGTGCCGCTGACAATCAATTGAACGGAAGGAACGAGTAGTTTAAGGGAGTGATTGTAGATATTGTGGGCCTGTTGTAGCAACCCTCGATGACGTAAGGAGACATGTAAATGGAAATGAATGAATAAATTGAGGAATCATTTTAATAGATTGTGAGCATTAGTTTGAATTATTGTCACATTGTAGAGAGGAGTTAAATGAGGAATTAATTAGTTTGAATTATTGTCAAATTGTAGAGATGAGTTGATTGAAGAATTAATTACTTTGAATTATTGTCAAATTGTAGAGAGGAGTTAATTGAAGGATTAATTAGTTTGAATTATTGTCAAATTGTAGAGAGGAGTTAAATGAGGAATTAATTAGTTTGAATTATTGTCAAATTGTAGATGGGAATTAATCGAAGAATTAATTATTTTGAATTATTGTCAAATTGTAGAGATTGAATTAATTGAAGAAAATTATTTTTGGGTTATTGTCAAATGGTAGAGAGGAGTTAATCATTTTATGGAATAAGAATAACAGATGTGGATTATTTTGAATTATTGCCAAAGTGTAGAAACGATGTAAATCAAAGAGTTAATTATTTTGAATTGTTGTCGGGTTATCGAGATTGAATTAGTCGAAGAAGCAAGATATTAATTAAGAGTATATAAATGGATGATTAGAAATTATTACAGGATTGTTATGTAAGACATAGGAAGTAAGACAGGCGTTAAGTGAGAATGTGATTGGCAGATTGAATAAGTAAATGTAGCACTTGTCTTTTAAGGAATAAATACTATGCAGTGTCAAATGTGAATGTAACATGTAGTGGGTCCTAATGGCCCCAGAAATAAAAGGTTTGAGTGAATCAGTGAATCACGTGGCGGTAGGCACGGAGACAGACTGTGTGATTGTGAATTAAGTGCATGTGGAAAATCAGGTTTTTAACCCCCTCCTTTTCTCTTTTGTTTCATGTGCTTGGAAGCTTCCACGAGCCGACATCCACGAGAGCGGCCCAGGCGGGCCCGAACCACACGACTATGGCTCTTGGTGCACCTGTTGCTACACCATGTGATACCGAGACTCGCCGAGGGAAAAACCAGAACTGTGGCCGTGTTGACTTGGGAAATCGCCTTCTCCTACATCGGATGTGTGCGCATCGTTGTCTACAGCTGGTCAAAGACTTTTCCGTGCCCTGCCTATTTCCCCCTCTCCCTAAAGGGGGATAGGTATGTCGTGCCCACAGAGATTTATCCTGTGGACATGACTGGGGGCTGAAAGGTTCGTGAATATTCGATTTACATGAGGGGAACAAAGACTCTTGTTTTGCCATCCAGTTCTGCGATATTCTCTGACGCCATTTTCAGCAGAGGACAAGTTTTCGCTTTCGGCATGGAAACTTCACGACTTGAGAGTCGCGGTCAGCATCAAAGGCTATGAGGAAGGTGTATCTTCCCTGCTTCGGCCACCCTTGATCAATGAACATCGGCCGCGTCAGCTTATGCGCTGATCTCCACCAGAGGTCGCGGCAATACGCGGAGTTTGAAAAGTGAACTGTTTGGGAAAAGACGTGTGTTCTCTCTTCTTCTGATCGAAACTCTCAGAGGAGGACGTGTGTTCCTCCTTCTTCTTGTCTGAACTCTCAGAGACAATAGCCAACTTCTGCAGATAGTGTACAAATTCTGTAATGCCTTAATCACCGGCCAAGCGGTCTAAGGATGAGATACTTGAGCAACGGCAACATGAAAACAGGTATGGGTCAATTTTCACGATTAAATCTGTGTTATTCCACATGTATGCGCTTCTACCAGCTGTCACCACGGTGCTCCAAATAGGGACCATGGACTGTAAGGACTTTTAGAGCTAGTGGCTCGTGCTTTTAATATGGACTATGATGAACATTTTCGTCTCCACCACTTTAAAGGTTACCCTTGATTAAAAGGGTGGCGTATTTGGAAAATACCCCAAAGATGGGAGGAATTTTACGAGAAAATGTCAAAAATAGTAATTTGATAATGAATGTTGTGTTTAATTGCTAAATACGGATATCTCCATTTTCTATGTGTTGAATGTTAGTTACTTTGAAACTTGAGTTAAGGGGCTGCCCTAGCCTTGGCAGGATAGACGAATCACGGCCAGAAAAAGTGGTGGGCCGCCCTAATAAGAAAGTCAAATGAAAGCTCGTATAATGACGGTAGTAAACTATTTGGAATTTCCCCTACACTGTTCCCCCCTGATAAAATATGGGGGCAGATTTTTGTGGGGGTCGACTTTAATGAGTCGTAGTGGTTAGCGCGCTTTGCTACTGATCTACGGGACCTGGGTTCGAGCCTGGGTAAGGCATGGATGTTCGTGTTGTTTTCTGCTGAGGTCCTGCCATCATCTCAGATCTTCTACTGTGGCTTATAAACTGACAGGCTCCTGTCAGACCTCTGTGGCAAGCAGCTGCTTGAGGGGGTATTTATTTATTTTTTATATCTCAAATTAAATCTTGTGATGTCACCAATGTCGTGGTCTACCTCAAAGGTGACTCCAATAGGGGGTAAATCTGTTCAAAATTTGTGGGTCACATATCAAAATTCTGGAAGGTAGGTGTTTTTAGTGACAACAAAAAAATTAAATTAAATAATTTAAAAAATACCTAGCTTCCTATAGTGCTGTAAAAAGTAGAAAATAATCCTAAAACATATCGATGATGCAATCAGTCACTGAGTTCGTATTCCCTTCAAAGAATAGATACGGTGCCGATTTACCTACTCGACAAGATTACCGGTGTCTGTGTTCCTTTGAAGCGAATACCAACTCAATAACAGATTGCACATCGATATGTTTTAGGATTATTTTCTACTTTTTACGGCACTATATGAAGATAGGCATTTTTTTTAATTTTTATTTTATAGTTTTGTTTCTCTCAGATAATTATAAATGCTTAAAACTGAGAACGACTTTACTTTTGACATAAAGTTTTCATATTTTACTTTAATTATTAAGATGTTAGTGTTATTATCCCACAGAAAACTCGAGTGGATATAATGATAGTGTTATTATTCCACAGATTAACTCGAGTGGTATATTAAATCTCCTAATGACTCGAAATTTGAATCAATGTAAATGTAAAAGCATTTTTTCAACAGGTAACAAAATTTATCTTTATAATCATTTAGAATGATAATGAATATTTTACAAAATTTTGCTATGGACTGAAAATACAACTAAATGTATTCATGAGTTTAATAATTGGTCATTTAATTCGATTTTGCATTGTTCATAAAACACCAGAGTTTAATAAATATTTATTAAACTCTTTGGTGTTATTTTATCATTCCCTATGGTCTATTTTTATGTTTAAATATCATTAAGTTGGTGGAAACTGCTTCAGGTATGCGAAATATTTTTGGGAGCCTTCCCCACACACATTTTATTGATACTGTTACGAATTAAATGGACGAAAATTGAGCGTCAGTACATATAAATAGTACATAACAATTCTAATTCTAAAAAATTTAATTTTTTACAAAAATATATAACAAATGTATATTTGTTATATATTTTTGCTCAACAATTCTAATTCAAAAGCAATGTAATATATTACAAAAATATATAACAAATGTATATAACAATTCTAATTCTAAAGCAAAGTAATTTATTGCAAAAAAAACAAATGTATATAACAATTTTAATTTTAAAGCAATGTAATTGATTACAAAAATATATAACAATTCTAATTCTAAAGCTATCTAATTTATTACAAAGTATATATAACAAACGTATATAACAATTCTAATTCCAAAGCGTTATAATTTATTACAAAAATGTATAACAAATGTAATAGCAATTCTAATTATAAAACAATGTAATTTATTACAAAAATATATGAAAAATATATATAACAATTCTAATTTTAAAAGATTGTAATTTATTACAAAAATATATAACAAATGTATATAACAATTCTAATTCTAAAGCAATGTAATTTATTATAAAAAAAATAAAAAATGTATATAACATTTCGAATTCTAAAGCAATGTAATTTATTAAAAAATATAACAAATGTATATAACAATTCTAATTCTAGAGTAATGTCATTTATTACAAAAATATACAACAAATGTATATAACAATTCTAAAACAATGAAATTTATTTAAAAAATATAACAAATGTATATAACAATTCTAATTTTAAAGCAATGTAATTTATTGCAAAAATATATAACAACTCTAATTCTAAAACAATGTAATTTATTACAAAAAAAATAACAAATGCATATAACAATTGCAAGAAAATGTAATTTATTACAAAAATATATAAAAAATTGTATATAACAGTTCTAATTCTAAAGAATTGTAATTTATTACAAAAATGTATAACAAATGTATGTAACAATTCGAATTCTAAACCAATGTGATTTATTAGAAAAATATATAACAAATGTATATTACAATTCGACTTCTAAAGCAATGTAATTTATTTATAAAAATATATAACAATTCTAATTCTAAAGCTATCTAATTTATTGAAAAATATATATAACAAGTGTATATAACAATTCTAATTCTAAAGCAATGTAATTTATTGCAAAAATATATAACAAATGTATATACGAATTCTAATTCTAAAGCAGTGTTATTTATTACAAAAATATATAACAAATGGATATAACAATTCTAATTTTAAAGAAATGTAACTTATTACAAAAATATATAACAAATGTATATAAGAATTCTAATTCTAAACAATGTAATTTATTACAAATATTTATAAAAAATATATATAACAATTCTAATTCTAAAGCAATGTAATTTATTACAAAAATATATAACAAATGTATATCACAATTCGACTTCTAAAGCAATGTAATTTATTACAAAAATATATAACAAATGTATATCACAATTCGACTTCTAAAGCAATGTAATTTATTTACAAAAATATATAACAAATGTATATAAGAATTCTAATTCTAAAGCAATGTAATTTATTACAAAAATGTATAACAAATATATATAACAATTCTAATTCTAAAGCAATGTAATTTATTACAAAAAAAATAACAAATGCATATAACAATTGCAAGAAAATGTAATTTATTACAAAAATATATAAAAAATTGTATATAACAGTTCTAATTCTAAAGAATTGTAATTTATTACAAAAATGTATAACAAATGTATGTAACAATTCGAATTCTAAAGCAATGTGATTTATTAGAAAAATATATAACAAATGTATATTACAATTCGACTTCTAAAGCAATGTAATTTATTTATAAAAATATATAACAATTCTAATTCTAAAGCTATCTAATTTATTGAAAAATATATATAACAAGTGTATATAACAATTCTAATTCTAAAGCAATGTAATTTATTGCAAAAATATATAACAAATGTATATACGAATTCTAATTCTAAAGCAGTGTTATTTATTACAAAAATATATAACAAATGGATATAACAATTCTAATTTTAAAGAAATGTAACTTATTACAAAAATATATAACAAATGTATATAAGAATTCTAATTCTAAACAATGTAATTTATTACAAATATTTATAAAAAATATATATAACAATTCTAATTCTAAAGCAATGTAATTTATTACAAAAATATATAACAAATGTATATCACAATTCGACTTCTAAAGCAATGTAATTTATTACAAAAATATATAACAAATGTATATCACAATTCGACTTCTAAAGCAATGTAATTTATTTACAAAAATATATAACAAATGTATATAAGAATTCTAATTCTAAAGCAATGTAATTTATTACAAAAATGTATAACAAATATATATAACAATTCTAATTCTAAAGCAATGTAATTTATTACAAAAATATATAACAAATGTGTATAACAATTCTAATTCTAAAGCAATGTAATTTATTACAAAAGTGTATAACAAATGTCTTTAACAATTCTAATTGTAAAGCAATGTAATATATTACAAAAATGTATAACAAATGTATATAACAATTCTAATTCTAAAGCAATGCAATTTATTACAAAAATGTATAACAAATGTATATAGCAATTCTAATTCTAAAGCAATGTAATTTATTACAAAATATATAAAAAAATATATATAACATTTCTAATTCTAAAACAATGTAATTTATTACAAAAATATATAAAAAATGTATATAACAATTCTAATTCTAAAGCAATGCAATTCATTACAAAAATATATAACAAATATATATAACAATTCTAATTGTAAAGCAATGCAATTTATTTTAAAAATACATAACAAATGTATATAACAGTTCTTATTCTAAAGCAATGTAATTTATTACAAAAATATATTACAAATGTATATAACAATTCTAATTCTAAAGCAATGTAATGTATTACAAAAATATATAGCATATGTATATAACAATTCTAATTCTAAAGCAATGTAATGTATTACAAAAATATATAGTATATGTATATAACAATTCTAATTCTAAAGCAATGCGATGTATTACAAAAATATATAACAAATATATATAACAATTCTAATTCTAAAGCAATGTAATTTATTACAAAAATATATAACCATTCTAATTCTAAAGCAATGTTATTTTTTACAAAAATATATAACAAATATATATAACAATTCTAATTCTAAAGCAATGTAATTTATTACAAAAATAGATAACAAATGTATATAACAATTCCAATTCTAAAGCAATGTAATTTATTACAAAAATATATAACAAATGCATATAGCAATTCTAATTCTAAAGTAAATTATTACAAAAATGTATAACAAATGTATATAACACTTCTAATTCTAAAGCAATGTTACTCTCATGCCGCACATCACCTGTATTTGTTACTTAGCTCCCAAGATAATCAAACTGAGACACCTTCTCAAACGCGCAGCCATTCAGATTAACTGAACCACAACCTCCCTGACCAATTTTCATCATTTTAGTTTTCTCTCTGTTTATAACCAAACCTACTTTATTACCACTCTCATCAACAGCTCGAATGAAAGAGTTCATCTCATCAACATCATTCGCCAAAAGGGCTAAATCATCATCATAATCTAAATCAGAAATTTTCATATCTAATCATTGTGATCGCATAAAATAATCAATAACCACATCAAAGAGAAAGGGGACAAAATGCACCCTTGTCGAGCACCAGAAGCAATTGCTACAAGCCTTACCAACTTTCACACAGAGGTCAGTGTTGTTATAGACAGCTTTCATTATGTTGTCTGCTATGCCATACGATCTCACAATCAACCACAAATTATGACGATCGAGAGAGTCGATAGCCTTTCTGAAATAAACCAATCTAACAACCAAAGGTTTCTGTAACTCTAAAAATTTCTCAAGAATTTTCCTGACTGAAAATATCTGATCTAAAAATCCCCTACCACTTCTGAATCCACACTGTGCATCACGCAATTGTCCGTCGTCCAGATACTTAATTCCAATGAGCATAATTATGCAAAAACTTATCTCGAACAAAAATTTGGCACATACCCTTATAGTTTTCACTAAAACTGCGATCACCTTTTATAAAAATAAGGATAATAATAATAGCTCTGGTAAAATCCTTAGGAACTATGCATTTATCATAGAGACATTCAAATTTTCAGTCATCCATGAGGTAACCGAAATATTCCTAGCAGCATTTCCGTAGTAATTACATCTACTCCTGGAGATTTATAAAGTTTAAGTTTGGAATCTCCAAAATAACTTCCGAGTGTGTCATAGGGTTAACATCAAAACCAGTAATGCATCTATCATCATTACAAACAAAGGGAGTAGAACTAACCACATTGTTTAGAACAGGGGTGGCCAACCCAAATGATCTTGCGGGCCACTTTGGAAATGCATCATAACTCCGCGAGCAGCATATAAAATTATATATCCCCATATTAGATTTAGACCCACTATAGACATTTTTTTTGGAGTAAAAATTTGAAACATAATGAGTTATTATTATTGTGTTTACTATTATTCTTACATGTAAACATAGATAATATAATAATAATGATACTAAACGCACATTGTAAAGAAATATATAACACTAAAAATGAAATATAAAAAATATATAAATATAAATGAAATAAAAAAAAATGAAATCATTAAAAAATATTTATTTTACTAGTGCGATATTTGTTTCTCCACTCTTTCACTTAGCTTTTGCAAATCGATCTCAATTTGGGCATTTGCACATCGTAATTGGTGTTGCAGGTTAGCGTCCGTTATGTTTGAGCGTGTTTTGTGTTTGGTCAATTTCATTTTCGAAAAAAAAAACGATTCGCAGGTGTAAGTTGAACCAAAAGCGCTAACAACTTTTTGTGCCAGATTTCTCAAATTGGAAAATTTCTCTTTTGTGATGTAAGTGTTATAAAAATCTATTTTTGATTCTGATGTTTCAAAAATGTGTTTTAATTCAATATTGCACTGTAAGTCAACCAGTTCCATTTGGAGATATTCTGGAGCCGACTCGATTTCAACATGAAAGGGAGATGAATATATTTCAAAAATTTTTTTGTATTTGTCTAACTCTAAATTACTGAATCGGCTTTCAAAAGCAGCTGTAAGTTTTCTTATTTCTTTTGCATATTTGATGTAATTGTTACATTTCGATTTCTTAAATTCTTTCAACAATGGAAAGTGGTGAGCGTTATTACTTTTCAATTGCGATTCAAATAACAACAATTTCTTCTGAAATGCTTTGATGTGATTAAATGTATCGATTATAAGGTTATCTTTTCCTTGCAATGATATATTTAATTGATTGAGTTTTTCGACAATATCCACTAAAAAGCATAAATCCAATAACCACTCATCATTTCTTAATTCTGGTACAGGTTTTTGCTTGTCATTCATAAACAAGTCAATTTCTTCTCGTAACTCATAAAACCGCTGTAAACATCTTCCACGACTTAACCATCTGACTTGACTGAAGTATACAAAGTCACCATATTCAGAATCTAATTCTTTCAGGAACTCCTTAAATTGTCGATGCGGAAGTGCATGTGATCGAATGTAATTCACTGTTTTTATAACTACTTGCATAACATGATCCATCGATAATACTTGGGCACATAAATTTTGTTGATGAATCAAACAGTGGATTATAATAAAACTTCTCTTTTGGAGCGGTTACTAGTTTTGTTGTTGGATTCTATTTTATCGATTAGTAATTTTATAGCTCCCTTTTCGTTACCTATCATAGCAGGTGCTCCATCAGTTAATATTCCAGAAAGTATTTCCAAATCCAAGTTGTTTTCGCATAAACAGTTTTCAACTGCATGGAAATATCTTCTGCATAGAAAATATCTTCTGCCTTTTAAACTTATCAAATTTAACATTTCTTCAGTTACTTGAAATGATTCATTTACTCCACGAAGGAACACTACAAGCTGAGCTGAGTCTGAAATGTTTGTGCTTTCGTCAAATGCCAAGGAAAAATATTTGAAATCTCGAATTCTGTCGCGCAGTTTTAAGATAATTTCATTTGAAGTGTCATTAATTCGACGACACAATGTTTGCCGAGATAGGCTTAGGTTCGGAAACAGTTTACTTTTATCAGGCAAAATATCCTTCACAACAGCTTCCAAACTTTCTTTCACAAATTCATCATCCGAAAATGTTTTCATTTTTTTTTGCAATCAAAAATGAAACAGAATAGCTTGCCTTAACAATATTGGAAGGTTGCTGTAATGCTGCACCAAACATTTTTTGTTGAGCCTTTAATTGCGACTTAAACTCCTTGAGCTTCGATTGTTTCACTTCTTTATCGAACTTCAAATAATCCTCATGTTTTGTTTCGTAATGCCTCTTAACATTATATTCCTTAAATACAGCAACGACCTCTCGGCAAATTAAACACAATAATTTTGTATTTTGAACTATGAAGAAGTACTTTTCTTCCCATTCCTCGCTATACTTTCTATTTTCGTCCACTATTCTTCTTTTCTTTGAAGTCATACTGAAAATAAGAGAGATATTAAATATATCTATTTTTAATTGTTAAATTAAAAGTCATTTTTAATTTAATAGGCGTTATTACCTGGCTGTTGTTGTTTTAAATATGTTGTTGAAGTACAGGTATATTAAAATAATTATCCTGCAGGCACAGCACACAAAACGAAACCAAAAAGCAAATTTTCACTTGAAACTGAGAGTCTGCTCTGCTATCAACAATCAACTGTGCGTATCTAGGGATGGTCACTGCGTCACTGAGGTCACTTAAGAGTGAAACATCATGAGTTCGCAGAATATAATTTAATTATTCTGCGAACTCATAACTGTAAACTCATAGATAAAACAGGCAATATCTGTCATATATTCGCAAGAATATTATTTTTAAATCAAAGTTAATTTTTTCTCATAATTTCGACAGTTAATTTTTGAATATATGGATGCACAAATAATGTATTTTTTAATACATTGGTTTTCACTACTTTGGCCATTATAAAATAAATATATTTTGTAAAAATGTGATGAATCTCGCGGGCCGGAAAAATGTTCAAGGCGGGCCGCGGGTTGGCCACCCCTGGTCTAGAACATCACTGAAATGCTCAGCCCACCTAGCCATGACAGCTTCCTCGGCTTTGTCAGCCAAGCCATCAAGCCAAAGATTCTTATCAGCAGCTAACTGATCCTTTACACGTTTATTAAGCTCTCTGTCATGCTTTCTATTAGAACTAGTAGGGTACTATTAACTATTAAGGACATTCCTGCAATTCTTTCTTTCTGAAATAAGCTCAAGTGTCTTATCACTCAAATAATTCTGTCTCCTCTGCTCCTTTTTCCCTAAACTGTTATTACTGTTAGTTTCCAACAAAGTCTGTTTAAAATGGTCCCATTCTTCCTCAACTTCAGCAGTAAGCAAACCATGACTGTCATAATGACTAAGTAACCTATCATAGTAAGCTTTAGTTATAACTGGGTCTTTCAGAGCTTCAGAATTAAAGGTAAAATTATTAACCCTAGCACAACACTTTTTAAGTTTAAGTTGCAAGACACTTTTAACAAGGTAATGGTCAGATCCAATTTCAACTCCCCTATATGACCTGGTATTCCTAACAGAACTAGCCCATTTGATGTTAATTAATATATAATCAATCATGTTCTTATGCAGCTCATCAGGTGAAACCCATGTGTACTTACGTATGTTGCGGTGTTTGTAATAAGTGTTAGTTATTCTGGAACCATTGAGTTTACTTACCTGTGGGAGATGTTGCCCATTGCCATTGCAGCTACCAATTCCAAAAGGGCCTATCAGTCCTCCCCAAAGGTCAGAGTCAGTACCAACTTTGGCATTGAAGTCACCTAGAACAAGGGTAATATCTCATTTCCTGACAGAATTCAAAATATCCTGCAGTTGTCCGTAAAACCTATCCTTCTCATCCTCATCGGCATCCTCAGTGGGGGCATAACAGCAGATAACATTCAAGTCTTTAACGCTTTCTGAAATTTTGCTATAAAAACCTTTCATTAATGCACTCATATCCTAGAAGAGCATCACTGGCATGTCTGCTGAGAAGCAGACCCACGCCTTGGTGATGTTTATTGTTTTCCCTCCCTGAAAAAATAAATTTAAGATTTTTTTTAAGAATCTGACCTTTATCTGGCCTCTTGCAAGTCTAGAATATCTAAATTATAACGGTGGAATTCTTGTGTGAGGACATCAAGAGAAAATGCTCTGTGCAGAGTCTCACATTCCAATTACTTATGGAGAGAAAATGGTTAGTGGGGTGTTTAAAGAAACTATGTTTATGGAGAGAGGGAATGCCGACAATATCAACAGCCCCCTAATCGCAGACATGGGACAAAGATCCGTTCCCCTACCACTAAAGCCTGAAGACATCTACACTGAAGATTTTCTCCAATGTAGAATTTGACGATGCCCGTAGAAGCAAGAGTTCAGTTGCCTACGATGACCTCTGCTCAGGATTATCCACCATCTGATAAAACATAATTTATGAATCTGTTGACCTGGGACTGTAAACCCACAAAAAAAGAGAGAACACGGCGGGAGATTTTTCTTCCACTGAAGTCCACCAGTGCAGTAAATTTAGGATACGTAATAAAGCTCAAAGTCATTATTATATTTAGGTTGGTAATATATATGGTCGGCACCAGGACCCTGTGTGTTAGACCACTCCTCAGCAGGGTAGAAAAAAAAAATGTAGTCATAGTAGCCCAGATCATTACGGAACACTGTCTTCCCCTTCCGTTTCCTTCCACAAGAAAGTATCGTTTTTGAAAGGTACTAACGGCCTGCACCAAGAGAAGGTGGGGGTGGAAATTATGTGCTAGGCCTGTCTGGTTCTATGGATCATCACAGGGGATTGGGACATAGTTCTTTTTCCAATGACTACCTAGCTACCATTTACAGATTATTGGAAAATAAATGCTTGAAATGCAAATATAATTTGGAAAATTATAAGTATGTTTGGTTCAAAAATGGAAAAGTTCTAATGAGGAAATCAACTGGTGAAAGAATTATCAATGTGGATATGTTCACCAATTTTGATGATTTTTGAACTTTTAGATATGTCCGATAAAAATTGCTTTTTTTTTCTCTCTTTTTTTTTGCTCTTTCTTTTGCTTTTTTTTTATGAATATTCTTGTTAGCTATGTCTGATTTGAATTTTGAAGTTTTTGATAGCAACTATGATGTTGCTTATGTAACTACAGGTTTAGAAGTGGAGGCTTGGTTCGAAAATAATTATAGTAAATTTATTCACAAAAATAAATTAGGAATTGCTCATGTTAATATAAGAAGTCAAAGAAAACATTGGGATTCATTAAAATTAAGTATTAACAATTACATGAAACACATTGATTTGCTTGTTTTAACTGAAACAAATGTAAATAAATATGAAAATTACTTATATAACATTGATAAATTTAATAAAATCACAAATGATAATATAAATAAAAATATTAGGGGGATTTCAGTATACTATAAAGAAAATCTAGATATTGAAATTATTTCACAACAAACACTTCGAGCGGAAACTATATATATAAAAGTAAAAAAAAATAATATAATATATCATGTTTTAGCACTATACAGATCGCCTAGTACAGATGTGAACTCTTTTCTGTTGAATTTCCGAAACTGGATGGAAAATATAGAAAAAGACCAAAATCAGATTTTAATAGGTGATTTTAATATCGATACAATGAATACTAAAAAACATGGCACAGAAAAATATATCACACTATTGGCTGAAATGAATTTTGAAAGATTAATAAGGGAAGCTACAAGAGAAGAAATAGTAAAAAATAAAATTACCAAAACCTGTATAGACCATATTAATATTAAACTGATTAAAAATATGTCAGAAAATTCAATAAATCAAACAAGCAAAATAACAGATCACTATATGATTTTAACACTGATTAGCAACACCAATAACAATTTAAATAATACTAATTATAATGAAACAGACCAGGAAAATAAGAATTAGTCATTTGACCATAACAATATAAACAAAGCTATTTCTGAAACGAATTGGAATTTAGAAAATTATGGAGACAACTCAAAGGATGAATTTAACCTATATAAAGTATTTAAAGACATTTATGATGGAATTTTAGGAAAAAATAGAATATATATGAGGAGAGTTGGAAAAGTAAAAAGAAATCATAGCAAAAATTGGATAACACCGAATTTGATAGAATTAATTAAAGAAAGAGATAAAGCTTGTATTAAATTTAAAAACAATGAGAAAAGTGATGCTTATAAAAATAACTATAAAAAATTAAGGAATAGGGTTAATATTCAGATTAGAAATCAGAAACAACTTTATTATAGAAATAAACTTATAATGAAAAAAAATGATATGAGGGCTACCTGGCAATTAATATATGAAATATTAGAAGGAAAACATAAAAAAATCATCGGACGATGTAATAATTGACAATATGACCAAAAAGAAATTATCTGTGGAAGAAATAGCAAATAATTACAATGACATTTATAATACATTAATTTTACAGATAAGAAATACAAATCACCAAGACGATATAAATTATGTTCCAACCATGATACAAAGAGTTTTGAAATCTATCTATATACATGAAATCACTGAAAAACAAACTGAAGAAATAATTACTTCATTAGGCACGAATAAATCACCTGGTTACGATAATGTTTGCATTAAACATATAAAAGTTAATAAAGAGACACTACTAAATATTATATCAAAAATTATAAATCAGATTATATTTACTGGGAATGAACTCAAAACAGGTATTTTAAGACCTATTTTTAAAGGTGGTATTAAGGAGGATTTTTCTAACTATCGACCAATAACAATTCTGCCTATTTTTTCGAAAATAATGGAAAAATATATTTATAATACTGTTTTTAACTTTTTACTTAAACACAGCATAATTAATGAAAATCAGTTTGGCTTTCAAAAAGGAAAAAACACAATTCAACTAATTTCCAAAATTTCAAATAATATTAATAAATCAATGAATAATAGGGAAAATATTGTAACTATGTTCTTAGATTTAAAGAAAGCCTTCGATACAATAGATCATAGCATTTTACTAAATAAATTGGAAAATTACGGTATTCGCGGTATATTGTTAGATTGGTTTAGAAATTATTTATCAGACAGATACACAATTACTAAAATAAAAAACTGCTACAGCAGAAAAGTAATTACACGATGTGGAATTCCTCAAGGCTCAATTTTAGGTCCTTTATTGTTCCTAGTATACATAAATGATTTGTTCAATACAAAATTAAATAGTGCTATTTATCTATATGCTGACGACATTGTTTTAATAAACAGTCAGAAATATTTAAATGATAGCATTTCAGAGGTTCAAACAGATTACAATAATATTATTAGATGGTTAAATTATAATAAAATCTATTTAAATGAGAAAAAAACAAAACTGATGATTATTCATTCACCAGGATTTCATATTCATCAAAAGCTCTTTATCAAAACTCATAAAATAAATTGCAGAAAAAAGGATGCTTCGAATTGTGAATCATTATGCAGCTGCCCACTTGTTGAGCAAGTAAATAAAATAAATTACTTAGGAATCATTTTTGATGAATATTTTAGGTGGAATGCCCATATATCCCACATATGTGAAAGCTTGAGAATATCGGCGATAAAAATTCAAAAATTGAAATACGTATTAAATATGGAAACATGTGTCCTATTTTATAAAGCAATATGAGAATCTATTTTAAATTATGGAATAATTGTGCATGGAACAACTAACTTAACTAACATAAATAAAATAGAAAAATTGCAGGTCTATAATAGCTAAAAATATTATTCCGTTTCATTTGCAAAAAAGTTATAAAACTTCTACCGATAGATTAAAATTTTTAAATCTTTTGTCCTACAGCAATTTATATAAATATAATGTAATAAATAAAAACTTTTTTGACGAAACTTATAAACTAAAAATTCAACATAATAAAAATACAAGACTTCAAAACCAGGGTTATTACAAATTGCCAAATTTTCGAAATAATTATGGGAAACATACCTCCGAATATCAAGTACCACTTATATTTAATGCTATTCCAAAAGAATTACTAAATATAGATTCTTTTAGAAGACTTAAAATGGAATTAAAAAATTATTTGGTATTTTCTAGTTAGCTGATTTTTATGTGTTGTGTTTTGTGGATTTATTTGATGTACACCATTTTTGTGGCTGAATGACTTATGTTAATATAATTTATTCATTTTCCTGCAGATAAGCTATTTAGCTTTGCGGGTCAAAGTGTAAATGTATTTGTATTCTTTACTCTTATGAATAAAAATTATATTCTAAAAAAAAAAAAGAATAACATGTGCAGAAAAAATTTAGATCAATTTAGATCAATTGAAATAATAGATATAACTTACTAATGTAAAACAATTTCTAGGTCATCACTTTTTAAAATATACATATAGTTTTAAATTTTTTGCAGAATAAATGATAATTTCGAATTGTTTTGACTCATTTGGAATAAAGGAGAGAATTTTCCGGAGCTTAATAGAAATAATAACGTCTAAATATTTCTTTATGCAATTTTGGTACCCTGAAATTTAATATTGTGATTTGACTTTAACTCGTACTGATTCGCGGAAGCAAGATTTTTTTCATTTCTAAAATTATAGTATTTGAGAATTTGAAAAATGTTATCGTGTCTTATGGCTTAGAGGTAAAATTTACATATGTCGAATTAATGGTAATATGTGTTTATTCGTTTAAAGACTATTATACATTAAAGGAATAAATCGTTTCTGAAGGATGAATAATTGCCTAAAATTATTATTATACATACTACCCCGCCCACCATGATTTTATGTCATAGGTTAATCGGGAGCTATTAATGCATAATATAATACGTGCATAAATTTAGGTGATACGATATATTTTGTACTGAGTACAGCTGGGCTAAACAGTAAAGCATTTCTTTTTAATCCATGCTAGATGTTGTTCCAAGTTAAGCAAGCATCAAACCAAATACCGAAGTAATTGACAGATGATACTATGGGTATTTCAGGACAATTACATTCTTCATTACTATGTCAGTATAAATCATGAAAAATTAATTTATTATTATTTAATATACTTGAGAGTAAGTTATTTTTCTTCAAATATTAGAAAATAGCTTTTGTCGTATTTAAATTACTATTTAATAAATTGCTATTAAACTAGTTACGAATTATTTTTAAATCAGAATTTGAATCTGAAAACATATTAGAATAGTTCTTGCCAGTATATGTTAAACAGATGTCATCTTCAAATAATGTTTATTTACCTTTTAATGAATAGTTCTTGCTAGTATATGTTAAACAGATGTCATCTTCAAATAATGTTTATTTACCTTTTAATGAAATAAAATTTATGTCATTTATGTATATTAAAAACTGTTAAGGCCCTAAAATCGATCCTTGTCTTGCATCATGTTAATTTTGACTCCAGTTGCTATATACATCTCCTATTTTAAAGACTGTATTCCGTTACTCAGAATTAATAATCCACTTTCATGGTAATCCTCAACTCCAGTAGCCTGTAAATTTATTATTAGTTTCTAATGATCTACAGTAGGGGTTCTCAACATGGGGTACGTGGTAAAAAATTTTGGGAACGCCATGAGCGCACAAAAGTCTCTAGATATACGTTATATATATATGTTTTATTTTATTCCCATTGTTAGAATATAGCTGTAGTTTTATCTATCTATACAAGGGGTACACCAGTTACATACACATTTCCAGGGGGTACGTGAAGCATAAAAGGTTGAGAACCACTGATCTATAGTATCAAAACTTTCTTTATATCTATAAATATTGTCAATGCATGATGACTATTATTTACAGATGTACATATTTTATTTGTTACATTCAATAATGCATCATCAGTCCTAATTTCTTTCTAAAACCAAATTGAATTTTAGACAGTAATGAAAATAAATCAATTGGCCTATAATTTCCTCAGTCAACTTCATTTCCTTCTTTGAAAATAAGAATAATTATCGTTTGTTTTAATATCAGTGAATACAGATTCATTTGTTCAACAGATAAATTAAATGACCTTACCTAAATTTCATGAATTTTTCATCAAATAATTGCAATAATTCACTTGTAACCCTATCGAAACCTGGGGATCATGGGCGTCCGCAGAGGGGGAAAAAAGGGGCACTTGCCCCCGTGGGATCGAGTAAAAAATTCCACAAATTACAATCGTAACAGTTTAAACGTAATTAATTTATATACATTATGTATGTGTTTTTGTATTGATGCAATACTGTATTCTATAATCTATTTGTGAAAAAAACCCTAAAAAAATAAATAATTGAATAAAAATTTATTGATGTAATTATTTGTCTCCAAGCTTTGCCCCTCTCCCCCTGGAAAATTTTCTGCGGACGCCCATGCTAGGGATTTGTTTCAGGTAATAGCCTGATTTGAATTTTAATTTCTAAGATAATTATGGATGATAGAAAAAAATAATTATTCAAACTGCAATTTTTTTTCTTAATTCCACAATCAAAATCTGATATTAAATCTTCACTTAATTTTCAGGAATAGTTAAAAAGTACTCATTAAATAAATCTGCAAATTTTTGTGTTTCATCTTTATACCTAATCATTTCGTTATTATATTCAATTACGGTTGGAAAATATCCGGGTTTTTTTTTCATACCTACCATTTATCTCATTTGTTACCTTCCATTGATTTTTTAAGTTAATATTTGCATTTAAAAATTTATTTTCGTAATATTGCATTTCAGCATCTCTAATTTTATTAGGTATAAAAATTTCTAAATTCAGAAACGTAATTTCTTAAGGATAATTAGTAGGATCTTTTTCTTATTTCTTTATGCAATTTGTTTCTATAGTTAATCAACCGTAACAATTCATTAGTAATCCATGGTTTTACTTGACGAAATCTTTTATTTTTTATTATTTATGGCCTCATTTATTAACCATTGAATGTGGCATTTAAATTTCTGAATTAAAAATTTTGAATTGTTTAAAACCTTGCATTCATTTCCTTAAATTGATAAAATTCACCATTGTTATTACATTGGCTTTCTATTTTTTGTTGTATTTTATTATCTAGGTCAGTGGTTCTCAACCTTTTATGCTTCACGTACCTCCTGGAAATGTGTATGTAACTGGCGTACCCCTTGTATAGATATAGTTATAGCATAACAATGGAAATAAAATAAAGCATATATGTATAACATATATCTAGCGACTTTTGAGCTCTCACGGCGTACCCTAAAACGTTTTACCACGTAACCCACGTTGAAAACCCTTACTTTAGGTTAATCTTAATCAAGCAATGATCTGTAATACCAATGTCTTCAACAAATTATATTACAGTTCTTAACTACTTTACGTGTAAAAACACGTAACAAACGTGTTGTTCTAACATATTTATAAAACCATTTTAAGCCAATATTCCCATGTATTCATCGCTGTTAAGATTATCGTTTAGCAAATTAATATTAATATCACCTGCATATAATACATTTAATTTGTTCATTGAATTTAAAACAGTATTTAATTCAGCATTATAACATTTAATATATTCCTGATGGTGATTTATATATAGCTAGCGACGAATAGTGAATGTTATTTAATACAAAATGCAATATAACAGCTTGTGCAGTATCCATTTGAAGGCTCTGTTCTATAGCAATTATGTCATATTGAATGTAAATTAATATATCTCCAGCTCTCTAGTCATCCCTACAATATGAAAAACATTTGAAACCATTTATATTGCCTAGATATATTTCATATGAATATATCCAAATTTCTGTTAATACAATAATTTGAGGTTTTAGGAACAAGGTGCCTAAATACGTCAAACATTCGTTAAAATGTGCTCTAGCACTACATATGTTTAACTGTAATATAGAAAAAATGTTATTTTTTATTATCATAGTTACGCAAAGTTCTAAATTTTGTATTATTCTTATTCGCTTTCCTGTATTAAAATTGAATATTAGCCAGATCATGTATTGTGTTGACACGTAATACTGGACTGACATCATTACGTCGCAGGAAAATCTTACGTTCTCTAGTCCACACATATTTAAATCCACTTCTACGTTGAAAACTTTCAGTTTCCTAGAAGAGTTGTTTCGTTTTTTGGAATGAAATATTTATTTACGTAAGTAAAAATTTCAGTATCAGTTCCAGTTATTTCTTTATTATTAAGATTCTTGGTTAAGCTGCCGAATGGAAGCTCAACCGGTTGATTGTGTAGTGTTGATACTTAAACTCATTGATTTCTGCTCTCTCGGTAATCTAATTGTACGATTACTACTCGTGGATTATTCTTATTTCTTGGAGGCACTTTATGTGCAGCTTGTATTTCCTTACTTCCAACAGAAATCTTAATTGGTCACCAATTTTTATTTATTTTTTATTTTTTTCTGACATATTTTTATTTGGTGTTTCATTCAATATCACAATCTAAATGTTCCTCTTATTGCGACTTGTAACTCCATTGTGTCAGATTTTAGTTTAGCCACAGACACTTCTAATGAATTAATTTCATTTGCAAATGTTTAAATTTTTTATTACATTACTAACAGATTATCAAAGTTTTTCTATAATTGTATTGAAGTCATCAATTTCGTTAAAAAATTCTGAGACTTTTTTAACCTTCGTTGGTTCGTTTTTAACAGCAGACAATTCCTTTTTAATCGTAAAATAAAAATTAAATAAATTTTTTTTAAAAAATTAAATAATTTTCAATTCATCTTCAATTGACAGGCCATCACTTCTTAGACTGGAAATGATTTCTTCTTTAAACTTACACGTCAGAAAAAGATAAAAATTTATTTGTGGAACCATTTAACTTGTTTTTATTGAGCCACAGAATATTGTTTGTTTCTCTTTGTTTTGCACGGGGACCCACGTGATCTACTTGTTGAACGTCATTCTCTACATTCTTTTCGCTTGATATTCTGTTGAGTATTTCATACGTGTTTCGATTTCGAATAATAATTTTGGCATTTCCATTTCTTCTTAGTAGCCTTTGACATTTTCTTAATACTGCACTGAATACGATCATATTTATTTAAAACTATTTCAGAGCAAAGTTCACAAGCCTCTGCCATTACTATTAGTCAACTTGCACTAAATCGATAATATGCTTCCAGAAACAAAAATTAAGATCAGAAACTGATATCTTCGAAACTTAAAAGAGTTGGTGTAACATACAAACACCAACAAATACCATTTAAAAATAACTAGAAGGACGCATATCGCCTCTGGCGCATATGATATCGTTTTCAAAGAGAAAGAAGTTTTTCCTTTACCTACTGTTTCATTCCTTAAAAGTTTTAATTTGAGCTAGCGGATGATGGGAAAATTGCAAACAGTATTTCATTAGTAATTATACAATATAAATTCAACATAAAAGTTATTTAATTCTTAAATCTAAAAAGTTGCATTTCCCACACCTCTCTCAGAAAAGTGGATTGATTATTGCTGTTTTGGAATATCTCTTAAAAGCTACCACTAATTTTTCAAACTATTTTTCTATTGCATTATATTTTCTAAAATATAACACCTCTTCAATTCCTTGACCCACAGGTCTCGGAAATGAAAACTAGTGGTGCTCCTTCAAAAGCCAATGCTGGGAAAATTCCACCTATCATTTTGAGGTCACCCAAAAATTGAATTGTTATACACAGAGACCTTATTAAGATTGCTGTGGAGTCATTCTCAGCTAAGACATCTGGAGACACAATCCGTCTTCAGACGAAGTGCTCAGGTGACTGTAGGTCCTTTATTAAGTATTTTGAGACATCCAAATTACAGTTTCATACCTATAAGCTAAAGGATGAAAGAATTTACACGTTGTTCTCAAAAACCTCCAGTCTGATATGAATTCCGAAGACGTTCGCACTGCTCTTGTGGACGAAGGATTTACCATAATTAAAATATCCCAAATGAAGAGAGGGGAAAAACAGAACTCCTATTCTTTTAAAAATTTAAAATTTTTTTTTTCTTTTTGGCTGAATTGCCAAAAGATGCTGCTAACAAGAAGATTTATGACATTACTGATCTTTTTGATCTAAAGATCCACGTCGAAAGCTACTGGACCAGAAAGAGCCCTACTCAATGCCACCAGTGCCAACGATATGGGCACGCTCAGAGTGGCTGTTACAATTTACCTCGCTGCGTGAAATACGCAGGTAATTATTTAACTAGGGACTCTCTTAGAAAGAAAGAGAACAGTTCCCCTAAATGTGCTAACTGCGGGCTTGGACACACCGCTAACTATAAAGAGTATGTCCATTTCCCAAAGATGGAAGTGGTGACAAATAATAATGTCAAACCAACTATGTCCCTCAGAAGAAGGTTACCAGCTCTACGGTAACTCCAAATGCTACGTATCCTACGTAGCTGCTACATCCACAAAAGTGAATGCAGGAAACCCAACATTTACAACTAAGCCTACTTCTAAGGCGACCAAGCTTTCCGATGAACAAATGCCCACTGTTGATCAGTTCAACGCCAATATTTTGAATGATCTTAAAGACATTTTCCTTTTATTCAAGAGTTTTAATATTCCGAAGATACTGTTCACTGTCAAGTCTTTTATGACCGACTATCAGAAAGCCAATGGCCTGATGGCCAAACTTACAATTGGCATGAAAGCTTTTGATACTATACTCTGAACTTTTGTCTCAGATGGCAGATAAATCTTCAGATTTATTTCTGGAATTGCCACGGAATTCTTAATGATCTGCCTGAGTTATGTTCATTTTTGACAGATACCCAGGCAGACATTGTCTTATTTGGTGAGACGCATCTGCGTGCCTCAGATGTCTTCAAAATGCCTAACTATGAGGTCTATTGTACAGACCGTTTGCATAACAGTGGAGGAGGCACAGCTGTTATGATCAAGCGGTCAATTCACCATCCTATCTTACGTACTTTAAACCTCATAACTCTTGAAGTCACAGCCATGGCTATTTTAGATACCAACGTAGGAACTGTACACCTAGTTGCTAGTAGCCACCAAATGCTATGCTTATGAATGATGATCTGAACTCCATTTTTGACTCCAATCTTCCTACAGTGCTTGCAGGTGATCTTAATGCCAAAAATACCGCTTGACATTCAAGGGCCTGCAACAAAAATGGAGGTATTTTACTCCAATATACTACTGACAAGGGATTCATTATCGACGCTCCCTGTGAGCCGACGTTTTACCCCTTCAATATTATGCATAGACCTTACGTCCTTGATCTGGCCATTTTTGGCAACTTCTTGCCAAACTATGATCTTAGTGTCGTCAACCAACTCAACTCTGATCATTTGCCGGTCAGTCTGACTTTACACCTTTCCACACCTCTTCTGACTGGTTCGTTTAGTCGGACTGACTGGCAATTTTATAAGGTTCTTGTAAACAGCAAGATTCTTGAAACCTTCCAACTTTCTAATGGTAGATCCATTAATGATGCCCTAAATGACTTTACAACCATATTGCTAACTTCCAAAACTGACGCTAGCGTGGATTTTACACCAAAGCGAATTTTTTATCTCCTTCCATCGCATCTCTCTTGCCTCATTAAGGAGAAAAACAAGGTAAGACATGCATGGCAGAGACATGGATTTACATCTCATAAGAGGCTTTAGAACTCTTTAAAACTCAAGGTCAAATCCAGCCTCAAGGCTTTTAGAAGTGAACGATGGAATAAGAAAGTTGAATCATTGTCTACAACCGATAATTCTATTTGGAATTATAGGTAGATCCATTAATGATGCCCTAAATGACTTTGGGTAGATCCATTAATGATGCCCTAAATGACTTTACAACCATATTGCTAACTTCCAAAACTGAAGCTAGCGTGGAATTTACACCAAAGCGAGTTTTTTATCTCCTGCCATCGCATCTCTCTTGCCTCATTAAGGAGAAAAACAAGGTAAGACATGCATGACAGAGACATGGATTTACATCTGATAAGAAGCTTTAGAACTCTTTAAAACTCAAGGTCAAATCTTTTAGCCTCAAAGCTTTTAGAAGTGAACAATGGAATAAGAAAGTTGAATCATTGTCTACAACCGATAATTCCATTTGGAAGATGACCTAAGCTTTAAAGAAACCATTTACCAGTTTCCCACCTATACATGGAGAAACTAGTTTAAATTTCAGTGATGAAGATAAATCCGAGGCTTTTGCGGACGCCCTCGAATTGAAATTCCGTGAGAACTTTGATCTCTCTGACCACCATACCTGTGGATTGGTGAAGGATTCCCTTCTCCATTTTGATCAGGTGGATCGGATCACGGTGAATTAAAATCACTACTGGAAATTCAGCTGGCAATCAAAGGCCTAAAATTGAATGAAGCCTCTGGTCAAGACAAAACATCGAACAGGGATGCTCAAGCAGCTTCCAAAGAAAGCCATTGTGCATCTCTGTTCGATATTTAATTATTTAGTTCGAAATCTTATATTTCCTGATGTCTGGAAAAATGCTATCGTGAAGCTTTTACAGAAACCAAGCAACGACTCTACTATTTCATCCAGCTACTGCACTATCAGCTTGCTGTCTACAATTCGTAAGCTATTTGAAAAGATTTTGCTCAATCGTATTGACGACTTTCTTGACTGCCACCCTATTCTGCCTGAGACCCAGTTTGGTTTCAGGCGTAATCGATCTACCGAACACCAGGTCCTTAGGGTGGTGGAGAAAGTCGCCGAATCCCTTAATAAAAAGGAGTCCGTTGCAGCCATCTTCCTGGACATGGCCAAAGCCTTTGACCGTGTCTGGTTCGACGGCCTTTTACACAAGCTTATACAAGCCGAAGTGCCATCTGGACTCATCTGTTTGATCCAATCATATCTCTCCAATAGGACTTTTCAAGTCCAAATTAAATCTGCCATGTCTACAAGAAGAGTCATCTCTGCGGGTGTGCCTCACGGCCCCCTCTTGGGTCCTACACTCTTCTCGTTATATTTATATACGATTTACCTTCCTTTGATCGTATTCACCTTACACTTTACGCAGATGACCTTGCCTTACTATCTCCCTCCTTCTGTCCTGCTGTCGCTGTGAAGAGTCTGCAGCATAGCTTGACCGAGCTGGGCACATGGTAAGAAAAATGGAAGATAATGATTAAATTGGACAAGAGTTCTGCCATCTTTTTTACTGGAAAGCTTATTGTGAATCCCACTTGCCTCCATTTACAAAATATTTCTATTGACTGGAGTGATTCAGTCAAATATCTTGAGGTTGTTATACATAAGAGGTTAAAGTGGGACTATCACATAAATAATATAATCTCCAAAGTCAATTCATTGAGGTGCCAGCTAGGCCCGCTCCTTAGGAGAAATTCCATTTTATTGATTTCATCATAAGCTATGATATGATCATCAGATCGGTGACTACACCCACCAATATTCGTAAGTTCAGGTCTTACAGAACAAGATTTTGAGAACTGCGTTCCATGCCCCTTAGTTTGTCACTAACAGACAACTCGATAAAGACCTGGGCATCGACCATATATATATATACACATATACAAAGCATCTCAACAAGATTTTTTGAGAAGAAGCGGAATTAGTTTTTTCAAAATAAATTAGTTTTAAATGTTGCCAAATCGAAGTACATAAATTTTAGATTACAAGAAAATTAACAGATGACTTTTTCAATAGACTCTTCTATCATGATCTTAACCTGCAATGAGATATACTGGCTAAGGAGGTCCAATCACACCAAACAACCTATTTCTCCATAGCATATCTGTCCTGAGCTACATCTTCTGCATCCAGCCACTTCATACTAATTCCAAAAAGGTGCTGTTTCACATTGTCTACCCACCGCATCCTAGGTCTCCCCCTCTGTCAGAGGCCTATAATACATAATCTATAATTATATATACGGGAAACATGGCTAAACCAACGGAGTCTCTCTCTGCCAAATATGCTGCTTAAAGGAGGTTGCCGACTCCTTTACCTAACCTCATCAATATTTACAAAGTTAAACCACCTAATGTTAAAAAAAATTTGAATCTGTCCCACATTTAATTCTAATACCTAAATTGGAGGCAGCTGAAATGAGAGGTGAAATGCTATCTTGGCTCTCTATCTTCTGACAGGTAGAATCCAAAGGGTTAAAATGAAAAATTGCTTCATTTCCGATGCTAAGATAAATTTCGGTGTTCCTCAAGGATCCATTTTGGGTTCTTTATTATTTTTGATTTATTTTAATAATCTTTGTGACTTAAAATTGTACGGAAGCAACATAACTTTTACAGATGATATATCTTTAACTTATGCAGGTAAAAATGAGGAATTGATAGTGCAAGTAAATGATGATTTAAAAAAATTTAAAATTGGTTTTTTCAAAATAAATTAGTTTTAAATGTTGCCAAATCGAAGTACATAAATTTTAGATTACAAGAAAATTAACAGATGACTTTTTCAATAAATTCTTCTACCTTGATCTTAAGCTGCAATGAGATACATTGTAGATGTTCAGCCATTCAGGGTGTTGATTGCTTCAGATATTTGGGTGTCTACCTTGACAAAAAAAACTTTCTTGGAAAACGCATATAAATAACATAATTAAGAACTTAAATATTATGGTTTCAAGATTTTATTACATAAGAAATTTTATAAATTTGTCAATGTTAAAAATTATTTAAAATTTGTGGATAAAATCCTATTTGAAATATGGCATTATATCTTGGGGAGGTCTACATGAGACAAATCTGAAACCATTACAAGGTTCTCAAAATTGCATAATAAGATGTCTGCTAAAGAAAAAGAAATTTGATAGCATAAAAAAATATTATAAAATATTAAATATCTTACCAGTTAGAAAATTATATATTTATCACCTATTAGTATACACTATTCAAAATTGGGATGAGTCTAATGTTAAGATCTTTCGCAAATATACACATTTATCATCTGCTTTGCATTTATCCATATCGTTTCCTAAAAAAAACTATCATCCAACAACACTACGTTTATCTGGCACAAAAACGTTTAAATGCTCTGCCGGCTAACATTAGAAATGAACGAAACATTTATGCTTTCAAAAGATTAATATGGGATTGGTTAGTGGATTGTGATGATGTAGAGAAAAATCTATGGAGATAAAACTTTAGCTTAAATATTTTTATTGCACTGTTGAAACTAATTCTGTAAACGTTATATTCGTGAACTTCTCCACACACGAGCTCGGACTCAAGTGGAGTTCTCTTATTTATTTACTCCTTTCATATTCTTCAGTTTGTTCACTTTGTTTGTTTAAAAAAAACTACCTACAAAATAGAAAATAATTATACTTTACAATATAATTTATGTTAATTAGTTCATGTGTATGAACTTTTGAACTGGAAAAATTTATATAAAAGTACGTTTTTTGTTGCGAATTTTTGTATTGAACTGTACTGGTGTTGAGAGTAGTGAATAAAAACAGCTATCTATCTATCTAATGCCCAAGACATTGCATAAGCATCTAGAATCAAAAACATCAACTTTCCTGTTATCTGGTGTACAAAGCATCCATGTTTCACTACCATAACTAACCCTAGAAACAACCAAACTACTATACAGTCTAATTTTAGTCTTTAGGTGTATACGCTTATTTCTCCACACTCTCCGAAGGTTCTTAAAAGTCCCGGTAACAATCCTATTCATCTGTTACCCTCATGCGGCGCATCACCTGTATCTGTTACTAACCTCCCAAGATAATCAAACTGAGACACTTTCTCAAGACTGCAACCATTCATATTAACTGAAACACAGCCTGCCTGAACAATGCTCATCATTTTAGTTTTCTCTCTATTTATAACCAAACCTTCTTTATTACCACTCTCATCAACAGCTCGAAGGAAAGGTTTCATCTCTTCAGACCATTTGATGCCAAAATCTTTCCCTTGCAGTGAATTTCGCATAATATAATCAATAACCAAACTAAAGAAAAAAGGATACAAAAAGCAACCCTTTTCGAACACCAGAAGTAATGCTAAAAACATTGCTACAAGCCTTACCAACTCTCACACAGGGATCAGTGTTGTTATAGACAGTTTTCATTATGTTACCTAACTTGTCAGGTATACCATATGATTTCACAATCAACCACAAATTATGACGATCAACAGAGTCGAAAGCCTTTTTGAAATCAACAAAGCTAGCAACCAAAAATTTCTGAAACTCTAAACATTTCTCAAGAATTTTCATGAATGAAAATATCTGATCTGCACATCCCCTACCACTTCTGAATCCACATTGCTCATCACACAATTGACTGTCAACCAGATTCTTAATTCTATTAAGTACAATCATGCAAAGAACTTTACCTGGAACAGAAAGTAGGCTGATACTCTTATAGTTTTCACTAAAATGCGATTACCTTTTTTAAAAATAGGAATAATATTAGCTCTTGTAAAATCCTTAGGAATCATGCCTTTGTCATAAAAGATATTCAAATTTTCAATCTTCCATGTAGTAATTTCATCTACCCTGAGGATGTATAAAGTTTAAGTTTAGAAATAGCCAAACTAACTTTAGACTGCGCTATAGGGCCAACTTTAAAGCCGTAATGCATCTACCTTCATTAAAAACAATGGAAGTAGAACTAACCACTTTGTTTAGAACATCACTGAAATGCTCAGCCCACCTAGCCATGACAGAATCCTCACCTTCTATAACATTACCTTGTTTATACTTCAATACCTGTATACCTGTCTGTTTCCTATCACACAAAACATTTACTCTCTAGTACGGCTCTCTGCTGTTGTGCTGTCTAACTGCTTCCTCTTCTTTATATATAAGCCAAGCCATGAAGCCAAATATTCTTATCAGCAGCTAACTGATCCTTTACACGTTTATTAAGCTCTCTGTAATGCTTTCTATTAGGACTAGTAGGGTATTGATTAAGGATTTTCCTCCAGTTCTTCTGCAGTTTTATTTTCTGAAATAAACTCCAGTGCCTTATCACTCAAATAATTTTCCTTCCTTTTCTCTTTTTGTTTCAAAAGAGTAATGTTAGTTTCAAGAAAAGCCTGTTTGAAACTGTCCCATTCTTCCTCAACTTCAGTAGTAAGCAAATCACGACTGCCGTAATGATTAAGTAACCTATCATTGTAAGCTTTAGCTATAAATGGATGTTTCAGAGTTTCAGAATTAAAGGTAAATTTTTAACCTTAGCAAAACACTTCTTAATTTTAAGTTGCAAGATAATTTTAAAAAGGCAATGGTCAGATCGAATTTCAGCTCCCCTATTTGACCTGGTATTCCTAACAGAACTAGCACATTTGCTGTTAATTAATATATAATCAATCATGTTCTTATGCTGCCCATTTGGTGAAACGCAGGTGTAATTATGTATGTCGCGGTGTTTGTAACGTTAGCTATTCTCAAAAGATTAAGTTTACTTACCTGTAGGAGACGTTGCCCATTGCCATTGCAGTTTTCAATAACAAAAGGGCCTATCACTCCTTCCCAAAGGTCAGAGTCAGTAGGAACTTTGGCATTGGTGAATGACTAGGATATGCCTCACGATATAGGTGAGGTATATTTTAGTTAGGGTCGGTTGAAAGTCACAAATGCGAGAATTAGATAATCCATGTCACATTTATCATAACATTTCAGAATTAAGAAAACGGTTCGATTAGCCTTTCTAACAATGTTATTATAGTGGTCACCAAAAGTTAGCTCTTATGAGAATAACACTCCTACGTTTTTCTGTGTCTGTATATTTGTAATAGAATCTGTAATGGGGAGATGAACCTTAGCCGCTCCAAATGCCAAGAAAACCAAAGTATTTTGCTTCTGGATGTGGGAGGGTCATCAATCTGCTCCCTTGGCTGTTACCTACGATGCGGTGACCAGAACGTTTGGCCCTTTGTGTGGACAAAGGACCACAAGTGACTCAGTGCTAGAGGGTAGAAGCAAGACTTTGGCTCGGAAATTGATGAGCTCGAGTAACGAGAGAACAGAGAAGCAAGCTCTATCGCGGCAAAGTTAGCATCGGAAGATTTGTCCAACCGGGCCATTGCTCGGTCACATTTGCGGTACAGTTTGAGGCCCTACTGGAGGGTCGAGTATTTGGTTATTGGTAAATATATTTGCATATACTTGTATTGTGGATCATAAAGGTGTTGTACATATTTGTACAGTCTTCTTGCTAATCAGTGCGACCACCCAGCTCACCATATTCCTGACATCAGCAAATCATTAGGTACATTTCAAATAAATGCTCGGGACCCATTGCCAGTTCATAAAGGTTCATGATTGCACGAAAACACTTTCTGACAGGGTCAATTGTGAAGTTGTATTTAAATGAGCATTCTTGCTTCCAAGGTACAGAACACCTGGATTATCTTTCATATAGGTAGTTCATATGTTAAGCTCCATTGGTAAATAGTGTCACAAGCAGTTTGTAACTGCATTCGTCTTCATTACTAGAGGTACAAAAGAAATCAATATCATCTGCGTAATGCTGTGCATTGGATAGGACGACATATGCTAAGAATTTCATAGGTGAAGATTATGAAGAAGAGAACACGCCTAGAACCCACTTTCGACGGTTCTGATGGAGGATAAACTGTTTCCAACTCGAACTTGATATGTTCGATGTGTAATCATGTTGGAGAGAAGCCAAATAATGAGACTAGGTATACCAAGGCTGAGCAATTTTTGAATCAAAAAAGATCGCTTTTATTTCTCGAAGGCCTTCTGAAAGTCCAGGAAAATGACGTCAATAGGGATATTATCATCTAAAAGTCTATGAATGCAAATTATGGAGTATCTGAATCGTTGTAGAACGGTTAGGAAAGAATCCGAAATGTTCATTAGGATTCATTTCACGATTGTAAGAAGGGTAACAACTTATATAATATCATCTTCATCATCAAACCATCAAGTCCTCGGGCAGATGTAGGTCCATCAAAGTGTGAGTCAAAGGTAGAATCTTCAACGGATATATTGTTAGCTGTGTAGTCAAGGACATAAAACTAAATTAAAAATGTCAAATAAAATTGATACTTTGTTAGATTCCATAGTAACCATCGTGCGGTCACATTTCAATAATGGGGGAATGCTACACGACCCTTTCATGCGTTTTCGAATATCACGGAAGAAAGCTTTTCGATTATTAGCATGACATAAATAATTCAGTTTTATGGATTCGTTTCATTCACGACTTTTGAAGGATACCAATGCTTTGAAGTATACTTTCCGCTTCTCGACTCTGAGCCCAAGGAGAAGGGTGGGGTCCTTGTGTATATATCACATGTGTGTGTGTTATATTCACCCACTGTGTATGCAAAAGGGCCATTCAGAGGTAAAAGTTTCAAAACTGGCATAGCAATGATGGGCATGACTGTTTTTCGGATGAGACCAAATTCCGCATCTTCCACACAAGATCTGTTTATAGACTTCAATATTGGAAGGAGAGATTAGAGGGATTTTTTTATAGTAATAATAATAATGCCTTATTTTAAGCACAAACACAATATGAGTTAAATGAAAAATAACAAGTACGAAATTTGGAAATTAGACAAATTAAAAAAATTAAAAAATTAGAAAATAATTAGAAAATTAATATTAATAAATTAGAAAATTAGAAATTAATATGAATGAATAAGTTCTTTCATATGCAATCAGTGGCATAACCAAATTAACTAAAATATTTATAATTGTTAGGGCTTTCAAAAATGTTGCTAGCATTTTTATTATTGCCAGTTAATGAACTAAAATAATGTACCATAATTTATCATAATGTAAACGCTCTATAATAACACTGAATGATATGTTACAGTTTATAAAGCTTGTAACAATGGTTTAGCATTATTTCTGGTGTTTGACAAGGGTGCATTTTGTCTCCTTTTCTTTTTGGTTATTGATTATGTTATGCGAACTTCACTGCAAGGGAAAGATTTTGGTCTCATATGGTCTGGATATCTGAAAATTTGTGATTTATTTTATGCTGATGATATAGCCCTTTTGGCAAATGATGTTGATGAGATGAACTGTTTCATTCGAGCTGTTGATGAGACTGGTAGTAGAGTATATTTGGTTATAAACAGAGAGAGAACTAAAGTGATGAAAATTGGTCAGGCAGGCTGTGATTCAGTTGTTCTGAATGGTTGCAGTCTTGAGCAGGTGTCACAGTTTAATTATCTTGGGAGTTATGTAACAGATACTGGTGATGTACGGCTTGAGATTAACAGGCGAATAAGGATTGCCTCTGGGACTTTTAAGAATCTATGTAGGGTTTGGAGAAATAGGTGTATACACCTAAAGACTAAAATTAGACTGTATAATAGTTTGGTTCTTTCTAGAGTTAGTTATGGTAGAGAAACCTGCTTTGTATGCAAGATAACAGGAAACTTGATGCCTTTGATTCCAGATGCTTATGCAGTATCTTGGGCATTAGGTGGTTCAACTTTGTAAAGTAATGATGAGGTTAGGCAAAGGAGTCGGCAACCTCTTTTAAGCAGCATATTGTGCAGAGAGAGACTCCGTTGGTTTGGCCATGTTGCCCGTATGGATAATTATAGATTGGCGAATAGGGTTATGAACAGTATGCCTAAAGGCCTCAGAAAGAGGGAGAGACCTAGGATGCGGTGGGGAGACAATATCAAATAAGACCTCCATAGAACTGTTCTACATTTGCGAAATGCAGCAGATGTAACTCAGGAGAGATGTGTTTGGAGAAATAAATTGCACAATCTGGTTGAACCTCCGTAGCCTATGGCTGCTTGATGATAATGATGATGATGAATGGACAAATAAAATACCCCTGAAGCAGCTACTTGCACATAAATCTTACAGGAGCCTGTCACCATAATATCCTTGTCTTTTATGCAGGGTTTGAACCCAGGTTCCTAATGTCAATAGCCAAGCAAGCTAGCCACTCGGTCACTCCCCCTCCTTCGTTACTATGAGACAACTCGTAGGTAATCATATATATAAAGGTACTGGACTACAATATGGAAACAGTTACATGTTATATCAACAGAAAATCACATTCAGAGCACCGTAACTTATAGAATTTTATTTTTAATGAAAAATGTGTCCAAAAATAAATTACAAATCTCAATAAAATCTATCTAAAACCAGATTTTAAACAATATTTTTTAGTCTTCAAAGAGTTCTTAACGCTGGAATATTTAACAGGTTAAAATAAAATCGTCTCCAAAATAAAATTTGAACAAGTTGAGAGATCAGAAACGGATGCAATGAACCCACTCTAGTAAAGTAATCGCTGATCTCTTAAACTGTTTTAATATTTTTTGGGGCATTTTTCGGGAGCCTATTAAATATAAAGTATTAGGCAGATTTACCCGGCGTTGCTCTGGTCTCGAACTTTCTAAAATGTAGAGTAGATGGCATTTCCCACGTCGCAAGCTTTCATTTGGCATAAATATCAATATCAATAACACTCGATCTCCTCGCCCTCTGGAGGGGTGGGGGTTGCTCAGTGGGTAGCGTGCCAGACACCTAATCTGTAGTTCCCGGGTTCTAGTTGCAGCTGGGTCAGCATTAGACTTATCTCCGCAAAACTCCCCACCCTGTCCACGGTCAGTACGGGACACCGATGGGCATGGATAGGCCTCCGTCCGTCGGATGGGACTTTAAGCGTGGCATCATGTGCGGGAGAGCCATACCCTGGGCACGTTAAAAACACACTATATGGCCTTCACGGAAGACTACTATCTGTCCCCCAACATCTTTTCTAATGATTCCCCTACCCTAACCTTCTCTGAACCTTCGGGGACCTTGTGACGTGACCATTTAGCTCATTGTGCGCAAAAAAGTGCCGCTCGCAGGTAAAACAAAAAGCAACCCAACCCCTCCGGTTAAAATTTGCTCCCTCTTAGGGGAAAAAAAAAGAGAAATGGATATAATTCGAGATACCCATTATCCTCCCTACGTCAGAAGTTTCTAAGCCAAAAACCGGAATTTCCTCGCTCATATAATCGAACTTTTCAAACCTCTTCGTATCCACCAGATTCGTATCCACCAGATACATTCCTCGGATACAATTTGCCAAGCATTTGTAACTTTATAACAAAAGAAATTAACTATGGTCAGAGGTGCTCCTAAAATGTAAATGTACTAAAAATTATTATTATTAAACAAAATTATTTATTACGTAACATAATATTTGAAACATTTATTAATTTTTGTATATATTTTTATTAGCTTTTGCATATTTTTCAAATTAAGCTAATTATTTTAACTTCCAATACGATTTTAAATTTTCAAGCTTTCATTTCAACAAGAATCTCTAGTTGTGCTTTTGCTTAATTAGAACGACTTCAATATCCACAGACTTGCGCGACCCAACAAAGTGAACGATGAGTTTATCGGGAAATCAGAAATTAAGTTGGTGCATTCATTATTTTATATTTATTGGTGGCAATTGTTATTGTTTAATCACTCGAAATCAGATATTAATTTTGTTTGATTTCATCTTTTTTTTTTTCAAATTTATTCCTGGCAACTATTATTTTGAATAACTTCCATCGTTAATGTTAAATCTATTTGGATTTTTAGAAATTTAACCCTTCATTGCGTAGCTTTGCATATTTGCAAAGCGAAGTTTGCATTTGATTTTCTCCGCTGTCCTTGACAGTTTAACATTGCCGTCTGCTTTGCACATTTGCAAAGATGCGGCTTTGAAGTAGTAAGAAAGAATTTGCCGCCAGGCTGCTGTGTTATCAACACCACATGCCCTTGTATGTTGCGGCGTGGAGATTTGTTAGTTAGACGCGTACTGTCATATTGTGAAGGTGAACATAAGTGATTCAGAATCGAAATGTGTAAAATATAAAATTATATTAGTGTTCTGGTACCTTCAGTGAATATATCTTCGTGTTTGCAATATATATCTGCTGAATAATAAATAAGTAAAACTATTTTTCTTTTGTTTTGCAAGTCTGCAAAAGTGCGTGTTATAACAATACTGAATATATATTTCTCCATTCTCTTTTACTTTCTTGTGTTACTGTTTAAAAAAATTTCATGCAATGGATTAGTTTGTCTATGTGGACAAAGGAAAACGTAAAGTAATGACAATAGAGGAATTTATGGCAATAGAATGCCCCTCTCATAGTGAAGATGGGTTGGATTTCGATGACTCAGATGAAGATCCCACAGTAAATTATAAGGACCAGGAATCTTCAGATAGTATCGGTGAGTCTGACACTGCTATGCAAACGGAAGTTAATTCTAATGTAAATAATACAACAGTGAGGCAGGTACCAATTGCTGAAGTATCCACTCCTGAATAAAATCGAACCAAAACAGAAAAATACAAGATTTTGTGGAAAAAGCAAAGTGCAACTTTTTCTAGTGATCAGTTTCCATTCAATGGAAGCGCTACACTGCCACAATCAATTTTACAGTTATCTTACGCCTCACCAATTTCTCAGATTCCCCACATTTATAAAATCATTATTATGTTTACTGACGAAATAGTATCTAAAATTGTACATGAAACTAATTTATATAGTGTTCAGCAAAATCCCAACAAGCCTCTTGACTGTACAGCTTATGGCATTTATAAATTTATCGGCATATGTATTGTGAGCTCATTGCCTCCACCCTTCAATGTCGGTGACCTCTGGAATGATGTTATTGGTGTTGAATTAGTGAAACAGACTATGTCACAGAGGTACTTTGAAAGACTGCATAGCACACTGCATTTCAATGACAATGCAAAAAGACCAGATGCTCAAAGCTCTGAACATGATAATATAGTAAATACAAAATGTTTGTTGCTTACCATGAGTGAACGATTGCCCATTGATTGATTGAATTGAATCATTGAATTGATCCATTGAAGTTCAGGACTGAATTAGCCCTATGCCAGATTGATCGGCCAGATTGATATCTATGCCAGATTTGATTGGGAACAAAAAAGTGTGGCAGACCAAGCAGCTCAGACCCAACAGAGTGCAAGAGGCTGAAACACAAGGGATCTTCGCTGCCTCCGAGGGACGTAAGATTAGATCCATTCAATCACTGGCCTGTCGGGAATGACAAGAGGACGACATACAAAAAACCTAACTGCAATGGTACTAACTGCAAAAGTACCTTTGTAATGTGTGATAAATGCAAAATGAACTTGTGCTTGAACAAAGATAAAAACTGCTTCATCGCATTCCTCAATAACTTAACTCTCTCGTAATCATCCATATCGAGCTTCATTTAATAATATTTTAGCTTTTTAAAGTAATTTCAGCCAAATTTGTGTTTCAAAATGTGAGTTCTTTGGTATTATCTATGTATCTAGTGCACCTGTGGTTTTTACCCTGTACACGCAGTTTTGCATATATGCAAAGTGACAAAAAATAAGTATTTCTTCAAAAATTGCAAGCGAAAAACTTTTTAAAATTTTTTCCTGTTTTCCTTGACCAATCCTGAACATTTAAACATTTATTTGAGATTACTAAAAAAAATTGCGTAATGAAGGGTTAAACCCGCCCACCCCAATTTTGGTTGACACCATCAGGTTTGCAAATAGCATATATTCTTTCCCTGGATGAAGGGAAAGATCATGCAAAGATTGAAGGATCTAGCTCTTCTGGGGACCGAGTGCAAAAGTGGACACAAACAAACTTTCTTCTTTATATGTTAGAGTGGCAACATAAATCAATGTGTTGGACAAAGATTTTAGGGCTCTGAATTTTAAGTTGTATTTCATCACGTTTCCAAAAAAAACGAGAAAATGCCTTCGCTTTATTGTCTGTCCGTCTGTAGACATCGAACTCTTGTTTATAAACAAATAATAAAATTATAAATACCCGCTCAAGCAGCTGCTTGCCACAGAGGTCTAACAGGAGAGACTTTTCCTGATGAGGAGGAACCTCAGCAGGAAATATCACAAGCTTCCATGCCTTACCCAGGGCTCGAACCCAGGTTCCTTAGATCAGTATCCAAACGCGCTTAGAGAGATAAAGTAAAATTTCTTTTTGCGTTGGATAGGTATTGATGAAATATTACGATGTGCACTTTCTGAATCTCTCTAAAGTTACAATTATGTCCTCTAGAGATGGAAAATTTTGAAAATTCCAAATTCTCAAACGAATATTGCAAATTATGCATTTATGGTTGAAATTTCAAATTTTGATGGTGGAATGTGAAGGCCACGAAGTTCTCACTGCCATCAATGAGTTGACCTCTTATAACCAGAGGGGATGGAAAAACAAACCTTTTTAGTTTTAACAGATTATTGTTTGTTTTTAGAGATAATGAAAAAATCTTTTTGGGTTAGATAGGAATTGATAAAATATTATGATTCATGCTTTCTAAATCTTGCGAAAACTATAATTGAGCCCTCTAACGGTAGAAAAATTTGTAAATTCCAAAATTTCAAACAAATATTGCAAACGACGTATTTAAACTATGAATTTTAAATTTTGGTGGTGGAATGTGAACGGCATGATGTTTCCATTGGCAACAATGAATTCACTTCTTTGACTCATAGGGGAGGAAAGACAATTTTTTGTTTTAGAAAATAATTGTTTGTATTTAAAGATAATTAAAAAAAATCTTTTTAGGGTTAGGTAGGAATTGATAAAATATTATGCTTCGCCCTTTCGGAATCTTTCAAACTATAATTGTACCCTTAGGTTTTGAAATTTTTTTCGGTTTGAGAAAAAAATTTGTTTGAGAATTGCCAAATTTCAAGCGAATATTTCAACGAAGTGTTAACGATAGAATATGAAATTTTGGTGGTGGGATGTGAAGGTCATGAAGTTTCTATTGGAAACAATGAAAATGATAATTAGAAAACTCTTTTTTAATTTGATTCATACTAATGAAATATTCAAATACGCATTTTTAAAATGCTTTAGTAGGTTTAATATCAAATCTTTCAGTGATCTTTACAGATCACTCAAACATCGTAGATATTATAATCATATTCGATGTACCGATTAATAATTTTACCCCTAACCATCTCCATCATAAAGATATGCCTATTTGGCATGAATAAGAACAAAATATATAAGTAAACCACCCTTAGGTTGGTCCCTAAGGGCAAACATAGGAAAAGCTAAAAATAGCAGTAAAATTATATATGAAACCTAAAACGGGTAGTTCTCCTCAGAGAACGCTACCGTTTTAGGCCTCTTGTACTTCTTTAAAACAGTATGATCGTAAAGAATCACCGAAGAAATAATCTCATTGGAATTATTGCTTACAGCCTCAAAAAATCTTTTTGAGGTGCGTTGTATATGTGTATATACAGGGTGAATCTGAAAAAGTGGGCAAAACTTTACAGGGTGGTAGAACACAGCTATACGAGCAATATTCGTCATAGAATGTATGGTCGGAACGCAAACGGCGAGCCGCTAGGTGGCGTTGGAAATGCCACCTAAAAAGGGTCGGTCCTCGCACCCAACGGCATTTCTACCGTGGATTGCCGAGAGGATGGCTGGTGTTTGGACTTTTTCCTGTGGGGCCATATGAAAAGCCTAATCTACGAGTGCCCATTGAAACCGATATGGATCTAGTCGCCAGGATCGCCGTTGTTGCCGGCGATATTCGGGAAATGCCTGGTGTCTTTGCAAATATGCGTCGGTCCCTATCCCGCAGGTGTGAAGCCTGCATTACAGCTGGCGGCAGCTCTTTTGAGCAATTTCTTTGAGCATGTACCTCAATTACATTCCTGTTAATAAAATGTTTTCTGAAGTATCTCCTCTCCTTCTTGTGTTCATTCTTTAAATGTAACAGTGGAAAACTACCTTTTAACTTCTCACCGCTTGCGTTCCGACCATACATTCTATGACGAATATTGCTCGTATAGCTGCGTTCTACCACCCCGTAAAGTTTTGCGCACTTTTTCAGATTCACCCTGTATATGGTCGATGCCCAGGTCTTTATGGAGTTGTCTGTTAGTGACAAACCAAGGGGCATGGAACGCAGTTCTCAAAATCTTGTTCTGTAAGACATGAACTTACGAATATTGGTGGGTGTAGTATTCGCCCATATGGGTGAAGCATAGAGAATCATCGATCTGATGATCATATCATAGAATAAAAGCTTATGATGAAATCAATAAAATGGAATTTCTCCTAAGGAGTGGGCCTAGCTGGCACCTCAATGAATTGACTTTGGAGATTATATTATTTATGTGATAGTCCCACTTTAACCTCTTATGTATAACAACCTCAAGATATTTGACTGAATCACTCCAGTCAATGGGAATATTTTGTAAATGGAGGCAAGTGGGATTCATAATAAGCTTTCCAGTAAAAAAGATGGCAGAACTCTTGTCCGATTTAATCAGTATCTTCCATTTTTCGTACCATGTGCCCAGCTCGGTCAAGCTATGCTGCAGCCTCTTCACAGCGACAGCAGGACAGAAGGAGGGAGATAGTAAGGCAAGGTCATCTGCGTAAAGTGCAAGGTGAATACGATCAAAGGAAGGTAAATCGTATATAAGTATAAAGAGAAGAGTGTAGGACCCAAGAGGGGGCCGTGAGGCACACCCGCAGAGATGACTCTTCTTGTAGACATGGCAGATTTAATTTGGATTTGAAATGTCTTATTGGAGAGATATGATTGGATCAAACAGATGAGTCCAGATGACATTCGGCTTGTATAAGCTTGGGTAAAAGGACGTCTAACCAGACGCGGTCAAAGGCTTTGGCCATGTCCAGGAAGACGGCTGCAATGGACTCCTTTTTTTTTAGGGATTCGGCGACGTTCTCCACCACCCTAAGGACCTGGTATTCGGTAGATCGATTACGCCTGAAACCAAACTGGATCTCAGGCAGAATAGGGTGGCAGTCAAGGAAGTCGTCAATACGATTGAGCAAAATCTTTTCAAAAAGCTTACTAATTGTAGACAGCAAGCTGATAGGGTGGTAGCTGTTTGGAATAGCGCAGTACTTGCCTGGTTTCTGTAAAAGCTTGACGAAAGCATTTTTCCAGACATCTGGAAATATAAGATTTCGAATTAATAATTAAATATCGAACAGAGATGCACAATGGCTTACTTTGGAAGAAGCTTGAGCATCCTGTCCGATATTTCGTCTTGACCCGAGACTTTATTCAATTTTAGGCCTTGAGGGTTATGTTTGATTCCGAGGGCATTCATCAGACCATCTGCATCGGAGCAGAACACAAGGTCATCATCCTTTCTGAAGTAAGGTGAAAACTGCTCAAGGGACGAGTTTGAAATGAAGTCACTCGGACATTTTCCTTGAGATGATTCCATTGTTTAAGTCTTGATCCAAGTAACTCTGCTTTGGCCTTGGACAACTTCAGATCACGAACAATATCGTTAATTTCTTCTTTGGTGAGAATGTGTGGCGCAGACGAAGCACCGTGACAGACATATGGATCATCATTAGACACCGAAGGCTGCAGAGAACCCGAAGTCGGATCGCCTCCCTACCCATCGTCTGAATCAATGGAAAATTCTTTTGGAGGTTCGAGAACGGGAAGGCCTTTGCCGTGCGGAACTGGTCGGAGTGCAGATTGCATATCCGAGTACGCTTCTTTTTCCGCTTCTTTTTTCTTTTTCATATTCGAGTACGCATATTCGAGTACGAGTACCACTTCTTTTTCCCGCAACTCCCTCGCTGACATCTACTGAGTGAACATAGGAATGACCAAACACCCAGTGTGAATCTTTGAGGAACTTCTGAGAAAGCTGGCTGAAACTAATTTATAGTGATCTTTATACATTTCGAATCATTTGCAATTGTTTTCTCGAGAGTAGCCTTTAATATATTGAAATGAAGTGCATTAAATATAAAAATGATATTCCGCTCTGATCTGACTGTGTCACCTGTAACGGAGTGTGAGGTGTAAATTACATATAATTTGCCGAGGCATTTCTGAGTCGAACTACCGCAGAATGACTTAGGAGAGACGTATGAAGTGGAAATGTTTTAATTGCAAAAAGATAAAGTCAACAGCTAACAAAGATTTAAACGCTAATGGAGAGCAAACTGAACTCACAGTTGGACACATGTCAAAGTCGCATGTGAAGCTCAGTGAGGCAAATGAGTCACTTCGGATGAAATGAGTCACTTCGATTCAGTCACTTCGGATGAAAGCAGTGATGATTTGAAGGCACTGTTAAAGGAAATAAATATAAAAATTCAGGTTATTAATGAACTAAAAGATGAAATTGTAGACCTAAGACGTTAATTAAAGATTCAGAAATTGCCTTGTAGACCATAAGGCAAACGTCAATATCGACTATGAATTGTAATTTGTAAATTTTAGCGGCGCGATATCTGAAACTTTCACATAGCTTTAAAACGTTAGTGTTCAATCGAAAAGTTTGATCCAAATATAAACCCAGTTATTTAAAGTTATCCACCAATTCAGTGCTATGACAATCTCAAATATTTTTGTAAGTTTCGGATTTATATATACAATTTATATTGTGGGTCTTAATTACATGGTTTGATGTTTTCAAATTGCCTGGTGAGTGGAAGATCATCCATTTAGTTTTATCGTTAATTATATATATTAAATTAATATTGAGTCATCTCAACAAGCAACTATAGTCATCCTGTAATTCTCTTATAGCAGCGTCCACGTCGCGATTGCTGTTTAAAATAACAGTATCATCAGCATAAAGAAATAATTTACTTTTTATACTTAAATTATTCATATCATCAATATACAGGAGGAACAACAAGGGTCCAAGTATAGATCCTTGTTGAACTCCAACATTTAATTTTCTTTCGCTACTTAATGCATTTCCAAATTTGGTTATAATAGTCCTATTACTTAGGTAGTTTTTGAACCACATAAGAGCTGTCCCTCTAATTCCATAGTTTTCAAGTTTTGAAAGAAGTATATTGTGATCCAATGTGTCGAATACTTTACTAAAGTCAAGAAAGAGAGCAGCAACTTTTTCTCCATAGTTCAAGGCTTTATTTACACATTCTGCAAAATTAGACAGTAGAGTTGTAGTACTTTTTGCCTTTTGGAAGCCATATTGTCTATTAGAGATAATGTTGTGTTTTAAGAGAAAGCTACGGAGAGTGTCATCGATGTACTTCTCTAAAGTTTTGTTTACAAAATATTTTTGATTGTGGACAAGATAGCGATTGGCCTATAATTCGTATAATTACTTTTAACACCACTTTTATAGATAGGTCTCAGTCAGTGGCGGCTCGCGTATAGGCACTGTAAAACTGCAGCAACCCCAATTTCAACTTGATATTATCGATAACATTTAATATAACGAATCCTTTTTCCTTTAATTCTTTCTTTATACTTGTACAATATATAATCCTTAAGCTTAATGTCAGTAGCCATCCCCCAGTTTATGAAAAAGATACAAAAATCTTTGTATGGAACTGTGCGCTTTACAGTACTAGCGACAAGGTGTTTGACTGTTGTGCGCATGCGCACATAGGAAGCTACACGCGAGACTGCAAGGGAGAGAGAGCACTGTCCACTGTCGTTCCCGCAGTGCCCACCCTGGCTTGCTGGTTGAAGGTAGTTTTTTTTACTCTGTGTGTGTTGTGCTTAAAAACCGTGTACCATATTCTTGAATGTGATAAAGTGTAGAATTAGATTATTATCATGCTTCCAGCTATTCTATTTGATTCATTTTTTTTCGGTTCTTTTATTTAACAGAAAACTTTAACCATGGCCTTGCATCCCCAAGAAATAAGTTCTGTGACTAAGTGAACTTCAACAGCTTACGTTTTCACAGCTGAGAAAGCTCTGATGAGAAAAGTGGGAGTTAAGAAAAGAGGTCGTTCAACACATGATATTCTCATATCTCAGCCAGGCATAAGCAACAGCAAGAAATATATTCGTAGCTTCAATTCTGAATGGTACCAACGGAAAAGTTGGCTTTGCGGCTGTGAAGTAAAAAATGCACTGTTTTGCTTCCCGTATTTGATGTTTGGAGGTGATGTAACGTGGACCAAAGATGGTTTTAGAAATATAAACAAAATGAAAGAAAAAACTGAAAAGCATGAGAAGTCAAAGAAGCACGTTGATAATGTAGTTTCACTGGCACTTTTAGGAACCGTAAGTATTAAGGTGAAACTTAGTGAGGCATACAGACTTTCAATCAATGAGCATAATATAAAGGTTAAAAAGAACCGTGAAATTTTGTCCAAAATAATAGATTGCATTTCCTTTTGTGGAAACTTTGAAACTCCCTTACGTGGACATGAGGAAAAAATCGATTCAATAAATCCAGGGATATTTAGAGGATTAGTGAATTTTGCATCTAAATTAGATTCAGATTTAAAGAATCACTTAGAAACCAGTGCAGTCTTCAAAGGTGTTTCTAAGACCATTCAGAATGAGATACTTGACTGCCTGCTACAAATATACCATGAGGAGTTAAGGACGGAAATTAGAAAAGCTTCCTTTGTAGCTGTCATGGCTGATGACACAAGAGATGTTTCGGAACACACTCAAATGGCCCTTGTTCTACGGTACGTATTGAATGGAGAAATATTTGAGCGTTTTTGGGGATTCTTTATTCCAGAAAATCAAACTGCAGATGGCATATCAAAACGTATTTTAGAAGAATTGGACATATTCCTTCAAGGAAATGAACAAAAACTGATAGCTCAGACATTTGATGGTGAAAATGTCATGAAAGGCAAAAAAGCAGGAGTTCAAGCAAAAATAAAAGCAGTATATAGTAATGCACATTTCATTCACTGTTATGCACATCAACTTAATTTAATAATGAGAAATGCAGCAAGTGTTACACGAAACGCAAGAATATTTTTCTCTAACATTCTGGCTATTCCAACATTCTTCTCAAGATCACCGCAACGTGTGTCCATTCTCAAGAAGCATATGGAAGTCAGCATTCCACGTCCATCTTCTACAAGGTGGAACTTCAACATACGGACCATAAACAGAGTTCATGAAAATTTGCAACCTTTAAAAAACTGCTTTACTGAAATTGAGTCAACATCAAATGCAGATCAAAATATTGCAGAAGCAACTGGAATTTTAAAATACCTGAATGATAATAACTTCAAGTTTGGGTTAGAGCTTTTTCATCAGATTATGCCTCATATTGAAATAATTTACAACCAAATGTAATCTCGAGAAATTAGTGTGTTTAAAGTTAATGAATATATAACAAATTTCAAAACTGCTATTTTAGAATTGAGAAACTCAAAGTACTGTGAGAATCCTTCAATGACACTCATGGCAGAAGCTAAGGAAGTGTGTGACTGTATATGTGTTGATATAATGGACAGATATTCTTCCACTAAACACTTAGTAGCTGCTAAATTGTTCAACAAGAAATGCTTCACTAGTTTTAAGAATGAACATCCCACAGAAGAGATAGTACTGACCACTGAAGCATATCCCACTGTTGACAAAGAAAAGCTTGAAACTGAACTAAAAGTATTCTATTGTAGGTCTGATATTCATGAATATTGCAAATTAATTGAGGTGCTGAAATTTATTTTGGAAAATAATCTAGATGATGTTTTTAGTGAAATTACGAAACTGATAAAAATCCTTTTGACAGTTCCCATGACTACATCAGAGGCAGAACGCTGCTTTTGAACATTGAAAAGAATAAAAACTTTTCTAAGAAGCACTATGAATTCGGAAAGACTAAATGCGCTTGCAGTGCTTTCAATGGAGAATAATTTCCTCAGTTGTCATCCAGAGATCAAGGAGAAAATTATTCATATTTTCGCGCAAATTAAAACAAGAAGAATTGATTTCATTTTTAAATGAATAGATTAAGCTTGAACTGTAACAATTTAGGTTAAAGTAAGTAAAAAATGTTTGATTTTGTTCTTTTAGGATTTTATCAAATTTCTGAATAAATTTGCTTTTTATACATGTTTGTTTCCTTTTACACAATTTTAAAACAAAGGTTAAAAATTTTCTGGAGCAGCACCCCCACTAATTTTAGCTACGAGCCGCCACTGGTCTCAGTATTGCAATTTTTAAAGTGGAAGTTATATTTCCAGATGTAATACTTAAGTTAATTAGTTTAGCAAGATATTCTGTTAATTGATTCATGCATGCCTTTATATGTTTGGGGTGTATGTTATCAACCCCCATGATTTGCGTTCATCCAAAGAGGTAATTACTTTTTTCAAATGAATGTCCGAAATAGGTGGTATGTAAATGGATGAGCTCAATGGGATATTAAGCACCGGCTTATAATTTTCATTTTGGGTTGGATTGTTCTCCCTTAATTTATCAACCATGTCTGCATAATAATTATTAAAATTCGTAGCAATTTGAGAATTTGTCAGATTTTTGAGCATATGATTAATTATTATATTATCTAGTGGCTTTTTTTTCTTTCGATCTTATGTAGTATTAATCATATCCAAAGGATTATTTTGTATTTCCAGCAATGGATTTGAAGCGTTTTTTGTAAAATTTAGATTTTTCGTTTCTTATAAAATTGGTTAATGAATTTCGTAATTGTTGATAAAGTTTTTTTTTAGCATTGTCGTTACTGTTGTTTCTGTAAGTAACCATGTTACATCTCTTTGTTCAATCATATTCATAATTTCGGAGTGATCCATTCTTTGCTGTTTTTCAGAAATTTGATGTTGTGTTGGCTTGTTGAAACATTTTCATCCAGAATCATGTTGTATTTATTTTTAAAACAATTATACATTTCATCAGCAGACGTGGTGACTTGTTTAGTATTCCAATTAGTCCTAATTATTGAATTAATAATATGTTTATGATCATATTTCAAATATTTTTCATCACCTGTTGTCTATTCGCACACTGATTTATTCGAGCTTAGTAATAACGAAATAAAATAGTGGTCTGCAACTTTGATTCGTGAGATTAAGGATTTATAATTAAAATTTCTATCTAATTTTATATTAATGTGATCAATGCACGAGTGAGTAGTGGAGCTTCTCAAAATCTCTTCTCTAGTAAATCCTCTTATTGTAGGGACAAAGTCAAACTCAGAAAGAGCTTTAAGATATTTTTCAATTCTATTCTTTCTATGATTAGAAATATCAATACTGAAATCTCCGATGAGCATTATATTCTTAAATTTATTCCCATCCATCTAGTCAGAGAATAAAGAAATTCAATAATATCGGTGCCCGGAGATCGACAGACACCAAGTTATATATTATTTTATGTTTGATAATCTTTAAGTGCATAGATTTGCTGGTGAGATACGTACGCTAACGTTTTTTATTATCAAGGTTTCTCTGTAGAAGATAATACTACTCTTGCTTTCTTACCGGTACTATTTAAAGAAATTTGGTTTACTTATATTGTATAAGGATTTTTCATATTCATTAACATTCGTTTCTGTTAATATAATTACATCTAGAAAATCTAAGATATTAATTAAATAGCAATATAAGAGTTAGCAGTTATTTTTTAAACTTCTAAGATTAACATGTTTAACTGATACGTTTTTATCTTCTTGAAACCAGTTTTTAACTTCAGCAGTACTGTCCAGTTCATAATGATTCTGGTTATTCCAGTCCGCACCAAGATCGTTTCCATCGTCGAAGAAGGCCATTGTGGAGATTACAGTTCGTTAGCCATGTCTGATATTAAACAGCAGTTTCAGACAGAAAATTCAAAGCCTGTCTAAGTTGCTATGAATATCGAGTTTATGATATTGTCATCGTCTGATTTTCTCAAGAAAATTTTTCCTTGTTTACACCACACATATTTATACTGCCTTTCACGAGCGATTGATTTTGCCCTCCACAAAAGTTTTTTATTCGCAGACCTAAGATTTTCATTCAGGTAAATTGGAGTATCGTCAGCATTATTAGAGGCTACTTCTGAGGCCAGCAAACCCCTTCTTCTCCGTGACAATCAATAATCTCTTGTGAGTCTCGATGAAAATTGCACAGTGATTGGCGAAATTTTATTTTTATTTCTGACAGGCAGTCTGTGGATGGCTTCTATTTGCTCTATGTTAAAATTACTTATTTCAAGCTATTTCACGATAGTGGTCATTAACAGGTGCATCTTATTTCCATCTTCCTGGTATTGAACGGGGATCCCATGTATTTCAAGATTTTTGTTACGTCCATACTGATCTAAGTCGTTTAGCTTAGTTTGTAGAGTTTTTATTTCAGCCATGTTTTCTGTACAAAGTTTATCAGTAACTTCTAGCTTGTGTTCTATCTCAGTTTGGTGTTTTTCTTATAATTGTAATCTTTCTAATAATGTATCATATATTTCAGAGAAAAACTCTACAGAACGTCTTAGGTCTAAAATTTCATCTTTTAGTTCATTAATAACCTGAATTTTTATATTTATTTCCTTTAACAGTGCCTTCAAATCATCACTGCTTTCATCCGAAGGGACTGATCAGACTCATTTGCCTTACTGAACTTCACATGCGACTTTGACATGTGTCCAACTGTGAGTTCAGTTTGCTCTCCATTAGCGTTTAAATCTTTGTTAGATGTTGACTTTATCGTTTTGCAATTAAAACATTTCCACTTCATTCGTCTCTCCTGAGTCATTCTGCGGTAGTTTGACTCAGAAATGCCTCGGCAAATTAAATGCAATTTACACCTCACACGCCGTTACAGGTGACACAGTCAGATCAGAGCGAAATATTATTTTTACATTTAATGCACTTCATTTCAATATATTAAAGGCTACTCCGGAGAAAACAATTGCAAATGATTCGAAATGTATAAAGATCACTATAAATTAGCTTTAGCCAGCTTTCTCAGAAGTTCCTCAATGCTTCACACTGGGTGTTTGGTCATTCCTATGTTCTCTCAGTAGATGTCAGCGAGGGAGTTGCGGGAAAAAGAAGTGGAGAATAGCGTACTCGAATATGCAATCTGCACTCCGACCAGTTCCGCACGGCAAAGGCCTTCCCGTTCCCGAACCTCCAAAAGAATTTTCCATCGATTCAGACGATGGGTAGGGAGGCGATCCGACTTCGGGTTCTTCATCTGCGCCACACATTCTCACCAAAGAAATAATTAGTGATCTTGTTCGTGATCTGAAGTCGTCCAAGGCCAAAGCAGAGTTACTTGGATCAAGACTTAAACAATGGAATCATCTCAAGGAAAATGTCCGAGTGACTTCATTTGAAACTCGTCTCTTGAGCAGTTTTCACCTTAATTCAGAAAGGATGATGACCTTGTGTTCTGCTCCGATGCGATGCAGATGAATGCCGTCGGAATCAAACATAGCCCTCAAGAATGGCGACTATTCATAGACTCCTCGAAATTAGGTCTCAAGGCAGTGTTGCTGCATAATGGGAATCGACTTCCATCCAGTTTGGTTGGACACGCTGTCTACTAGAAAGAAACCTACGACAACCTAAAACAGTTGTTGAACTGTTTTCAATACAGCAAGTATGGCTGGCATCTCTGTTATGACTTGAAGTTAGTGGCTTTGTGATGGGTCTGCAGCTGGGATATACGAAGTACTGCTGTTTCTTATGTGAACGGAACAGTCGAGCAAAGGCTTTGCACTACGTGAAGAGAAACTGGCCTCAGAGAAAATCTCTGAAGGTCAAAGAGAAGAATGTGAAACACCCAGCACTGGCAGAAAACTGCACAAAATCCTGCTACATCAAACTCTGCGTGATGAAAAACTTCGTAAAAGCCATGGACCGGACTGTATGAGCTTTCAAATACTTGGCTGACAAATTCCCTCGACTCAGCGATGCGAAAATTAAAGAGGGAATTTTTGTGGGTCCTCAGATCCGCGAGCTGTTCAGAGACCAGATGTTCGACAACCTGCTACAGGGTGACGACAAAAGGGTTGGGTCGCGTTTCTTCTGGTGTCAACTAAATTCCTCGGGAATGTCAGGGCAGACAACTACAAGAAACAATATTCCAGAGAAGGACATGTTGTCTCTGTATCACAAACTTGGCTGCAATATGTCCTTAAAGATCCACTTTCTCCATTCCCACTTAGATTTCTTCCCTGACAACTGTGGCATGGTTAGTGATGAGCACAGTGAACATTTTCACCAGACATTGCAACGATGTAGAAACGATACCAGAGAAACTGGTTCACTTCAATGTTAGCTGACTACTGTTGGACGCTCGCCAGAGATGATCCTGAGCATCTGTACAAGCGATAGGCAAAGCGACGTCGGAAGTAGAAGCGGAGTTTTACCGATTTATGTCATATGTATGTATTACTCTATTATATAAGAAACTATTGCGGATTTCTCAGAAATCATGGCCAATTTTCCATTTTCATTGTCATTTTCGTGTTCAGCACCTTGAAATCTTCAAGAAATGGCTACTTTTATCTCAAATGCATGACTTTTATAAAAATTTGTTGCCCAGTGTAATAGGCGTATATTAACACTACGCATAAGAATAACAGTTGAGAAATGGAATAACACCTTCAATTACCAAAATTATATACGAATACAATTACATGGTAAAAAGTTGAAAGTGAACTGAAAGGAACCAAGTGGTTCCCTATGGAGTGTGATCACCTCTTACTGCTCTGAAGGCCTCACAGCGATGTCTCATGCTGTTGATAAGACTGTCCAGCAGTGCTGTGGGTTGTAATCTCCATTGCTCATTCAAAGCACGTCAAATCTTTCAAAGCATTTCAAGGCTCCGGGAAACTTGCAGGACGGAGATTCAGGGGAGCAACCCATCTCCAACAAGTCGAAATTACTCATTACCATCGACCGTTCTAGGTCGGGACATCAGGCTGGCCACACCATTGAAATAAGTTAATAGTGCTATTATCCAGACAGCAATCGATAAAGCGACAACGTTGAGGGAGCGCATTACCATCCTTTAAGAGGAAAGTATCATCTCTTGTACCTACATATGTTCGCATAAATGATTCGAAGATTTCATCGCTGTACATGCAATCAGTGATGTGGCTTATGGGAAGCATGTACAGATCTGTACGGCTATACAAAGATATCTCTTTCAAAATCATGACATTACCACTACTGTAGGTGTCCATTCAGAAATAATTGAGGGATGATAGCATGTTCCTGGTTCCCTTCATATCGACTGATGTCGTGAATCACTGTGGAGGACAAATCTCGATTCATCCGGAAGAACATAGACTATCATTGCTCCTGGATTCAGCTGATATAATTCTGTGACTTTGGAGAGCACGCCCACCACTGGCCACCTAGCATAAAGGCGCACTTCATGAAGACTTTGACGTACAGGGATAATTGATATTGTCGTTCCTCGCCATAGCAGACTGAGTTTTCTCCATAACAGTTGACGTGGTGTTCACATCCTATTCCAATGATCGATAACATCAGATAACATCATCTTCCTTAGGGTTGTTTCCCATCGTCGTCCACTACTGAATCATCTGGATGAATTCTGTCCTTGTAGGAATCTCTGTCAAAGTCTAATACACCACTGAACGACTCGCATTAAGCCATCTGGCAACATCTGCTTGACTTTGGCTTGTCTCGAGCCGACCTGTAGCTATCCACCTCCCTTCTTCCGATAAATGATGTCTGGTAGACATAGCCAACAAATCTGTTATCTCAAAAACCTCTCCCACTCTTTGCAGGAGAACTGGAGTGCAGTTTAGAATCAATGCATTTGCACATATCGCTGCCAGTGCCATTCATTTGCATACCGTACCTGAATCCTGCGTCGCATTTGACTTTCGTGCATTTCTGTCTTCGGAGTTTTACGCTATCACGCATTTTCATCTGTTCCTTAATTTATGGAACCCAGTCACGGGCTCTCAAAACAAGACTTCTGAAACAAATGTCGGGAAGCGGGTTTATGCCATGACACTTTGGTTCTTTATACTGATATCCGCTGTTTGTCAAGGGGAAGTCTCTTGTAAGATGTTATCAACAGAGAAATGAGCTGTTCAGTATTCTTTTATCATGAAAATTCGGTTTTGACTGCTTAGTTAAATGACAAACAGCGGTGCACAAAGCCTGCCGACATGGCTGCTATTTCAGCCATGTCGGCAGGTTCAGGATTAAGATTAAGCCTAAATGGCCATTTAGGCATTTAAAGCCATTTAGGCTGTTTAAGCCAAAATGCGAGTATTTAATGGAAAAAAGAAAATCTGCTGATTTCAAGGTTTCGTAGAAAACTTGAGTTTCTACGAAATCGATTCGAATCGAATACGAATTGAGTATCAACAACTATATGTTTATTATTAAATTTCAGGGACCAATTTATTGCAAATATAACTGCTAGAAGTTCTGCTAGGAAAACAGGTTCATTAATTTTAAATTTAAATTGTTGTTTGTATTTTTCAATTGGGCAGTATATTGCTCCAGAAGTAATGGTTTTATCAGAATTTAATGATCCATCTGTATAGATTTGAACAAAGTTATTATATTTTTCATTGATATAATTCTCTGAAAATATTTTTATAATAGTTGGATCAAATTGCTTTTTAAAATCAATTCCAGGAATTTTATCAATAATGATTGGAGTTGTTGAAATCCAACTTGGAAATTTAGGAATCAAATCTCCACTGAGGTTATTGTTAAGCATATATAGTAATCGTTCTTTTTCATAAAAGTTATATAAGGTTACGTCTTGGAAGTTATTAATAAATTTTTCTATTATAGGGTGTGAATGATTTTTGCTAATTATTCTAAATATTAAATTTGATAATAAATATTTTTTTTTAAGTGGTGGAATTGATGTTTGAGCATATAAGTTATTTGAAGTTTGAATTTGACCAAGACAATATTTTAAAATCTTTGTTTGAATTGTTTCTAATTTAATTAGTTTGGCTTTAGAGATTTGATTAATGAGTTCAATTTTTCGTCATTCATAGAATTTTTTGACGATTTTCCAAAATGCTTATAGAATATATTTATATCAGTACGATTTTCCAAAATGCTTATAGAATATATTTATATCAGTACTTGTGATCTGTAGATAGCTAAAATAAGATATGTAATATTATTTTTAATGATTTTCAAATAAATAGTTTCAGCTGGAAGTATTTCACAAGATATTATTTCTACATTCAAATTTTCTTTATAATATATAGTTATTCCTCTTAATTTTCCATTTGTAGCAACATTTGTTATAATTTTTAAAACTCTGAATAATATAAATTTCATTCTAAATTGTTTAAATAATTTTCTGTTGAAATTGAAAAAATCAATAGGTTCTAAATATTTTTCAGTACTTATTTTCAATAAGTCCCAATTTTCCCTTTGACTTCTTGTATTCACATGGGAAATTGCAAATTTACTTTCAGAGTTGACAATTTTGTACTTCTCTCGAAACCAATCATAAACATCTAGAGATGTATTAAGGTATAAATTGAATCAATTGTTCTTTAAGTCTTCAATCGATAAACAAATCATGATGAAATTAAAATCGGACATTAAAATCAATAATTCAAAAAATATGTTAAAGTTAATAAAAGTATCAGATAAGTGTAAAGTAAAAATTGTCATTAGCCAGGTAGGATCCGAACCTATGACTTCCTGATGACATGTAATGTACAGTTTCTTTGACCGTTGAGGATCAAGATCTCCTCTATTGACCATTTCAAGCAGTTTGTCTGTTTGTCAATCTATTTGACTTTATTTGAAGACTCGGTTCTAGAAGGCACTTTGCAGCTTAGTACGACCAGAAACGTCAAGAGGCATGATATATTTTATGCCATAGCTTTTAAAACAATATATGCATATGCTCTGCCGTTGCTGGTCATGTGCATTAACCTAGAAAGTGCCTTGTAGATCTGCCTCTTGATTTAAAGTGAAATAGATTCCAATGACTGATTCTATGGTATAATACTTAAAGCCACTAATAGAGAAAACATTGACCAGCGGCAGCTATCTGAGCAGTCAAAGCACCTGACATTCATCAGCAGGTCGTAGATTCTCATCCCACCTGACCAATGACAATTTCTTTCCTATACTAATATATATATTACCTATAGCGTGCCTACCTGTGATTGCCAATTACTTAATAAACTTATATATCATGAAATATGTCAATTAATGTCTTAAGTAACAAACAACGCATTTCTTTTTCATTGTACATTACATTGGTAGCACGTGAATATTTTTGTGTAACTTAGACCATACTTAAAATTTTCTTTTGTTATAAATTTACATATGCCTGGCAAATTGTATCCAATCAATTCTGGTGGGTACGAAATGATTTGAAGAGTTCGATTATTTGATGGAGCCAATTTTTTTTGGTTTAGAAACTTCGAACGCGGAGAGATTCATATCTCAAAATAGGTCAACTTCTTTCTTCCCCTAAAAGAGAGACTGACTGAAGAGGGATCACGCTAATTTTAATTATGATGCAGAAACGTTAGAACTCTAGTAATTTGCACCTAGTGGTAATCCGTGCCTCAGGTCTCGTGAAAAATCCAAAATTTGACCTCCGAGGTGTGCTTCAAGGTGAAACGGAGGTCACGTAGATGTCGAACTTTATCTACGACTTTCTAGTAACGTGAAAACTTGCGTCTTGGGTTTTGAAGCTGTAGATCTCAAAAATGACATGAAATTTTGGATCCAGAGGGTCCTTCGAGATCAAAGGTCAATTTAAATGTAATGGTACTTATGAGCTAAACTTTACGTTCCTGGGGAAATTTTGGTCGTAAGTATCAAAAACTTTTGTCAAATGTTGTCCCTCGAGGTCAAAGATGAAATTTCTTTATACCCAGTGGTTAAAGTAGGCTGGTATGCTCCAGTACGGAGTACCAGTAAGACATTTTTTCAGTAGTGGTGCAGTTAACGATTTTCTTTATATTTTAATGCTCTTTCATCTGGAATTTAATTGCAAAAGAGAGAATACTTTCTTTGGAAAAATATTTTATCTACTTTTAATTAAATTAGTACAGTTCAACCCTTTAGATATCAAGCCGTTTGAAAACAGTTGCTTCAAGTTTCATTTCTGCCGACAGGGAATGCCAAGTGGGAGTGCTTTCTCACATTGAAATATTCTGAATTGACAAATTATTATATTCAGACCGATAACATATGCAAAGCACAATTATCGCATCCACTCATGAGTGAGTCCCCCAACAGGGGTTCTTGGGTGGGGAAAATGTAGCTTTTTGTTTTGAGAGAGGAATTAAAAATTCTTTTTGAGTTGAACAGATGCTAATGAAATATGATGATTCATAGTTTTCAGATCCTCCTGTCGTGGTGGTGGTGGTGGGGGCTTGTGGCCCAGCAACGGCCGAGGGCTCTGCTGACCGGTTTGGGCCCCGGTTGGACAGAGCTAAGACCACCCCGAGGTCGAAGGCATTGCTGACCGGTTTAGTGGCCCAGTTGGACAGTGCTCAAGACCTCAACTCAGTGCTCAGTGAAGCAAGTACAGGGCCCTGCTGAAAGAAGTGGTCCCTCTAGCAGGCTAGAGCCCTCTTCAAAGTCTGGGTCCAACTAAGAATCTCCACCCTGGGAGCAGAGCAAACTTGGATCTATATATCTTTGTTCATGGCTAACCGGGGAACAGAGGAAATTTAGGTTTTGACCAATGGATGAGCTTTCCTTCTGTAGGACTGCTTGCCATAGGACCGTCAGGGATGAGATGTATCTATGGTATAGCCTTGCCCTGACAGTAAATAGTACACCGCATTCCATACTGGTAGTGTCGAAAGTCAGAATCAGGGTTTATCATGTTTTGCTGTGGTTGTCACAGCAAATCAGAAATCAGTCCACTCATGTGGGATGCTGAACTGGCAATGCCTATAAAGAGAGCAGGTCTCTACGCATTAGAAACCAGTCATGGACAAGTAATCATGAGCAAAGGCAGCGACAAAAGTGAGTTTGATGGTGGCCAGATAATAGGTGCGAAGAAGGCCAGTTGTTCAATCACTGCAACTGCTGAATTGTTGGGAGTTCCACGTTAGACCATCGCACATGTATACTAAGACTACATGAAATACTGAAAAACTTCCAACCAATAGGAGAAATGTCCATATGACTTTCGAGATGAGCACAGATTGTCCTGCATCATTACAAGGAATCGCACAGGCATCATTAAATACGGTTTCTTTGACCGCTAAGGATCAATATCTCCTCTATTGATCATTTCAAGCAGTATACCGCAGAGTCTTGCGATTTGTTTAACATTATTAACTGAAATGACTGATCATTAAAATGCGATGCTAAACGTGCATTTGACTTTCGAGATGAGGACAGATTGTCCTGCATCATTACAAAGAATCTCACAGCTACCGTGGAACAGATAACGTAGAAACTGAATGAAGACATGTCCACAAGCTTATTCATAGAGGCTATATATCGTATCATGAAAAAAAATAGGCTGCTGCAGTCGACTCCACATCTTGTCTCCTTGTTAATTACAAGGCACCGAAAGATTAAGTTGCAGTTTGCAAAGGCAACTGATGTGCGAAGAACTGGAAACACATCATCTGTTTCTGACGAATCATGGTTTCAATTCTATCAAGCTGGTGGGAGGGTGGGTGTGTGGCGCAAACCACAAGAAGCGATGGACCAGCTTGCCAAGTACAGTCATACAAGCAGGTGGAAATAGTGTAACAGTTTAGGGTACGTTTACGTGGGCTTATTTGGGGCCCTCGAAACCATCGAAACGTCCGTCACCGGCATAAGATGTGTGAAAATCCTCGCAAACCATCTACACTCGTTCGCAACGATTCCCTTTCTTCACCATGACGCCATCTTTCAACAGGACAACGCCACACAGCTTGCTTTCCGAGGGGTGACCAATTGTCTCCAGCAGCATTCACGTGAGTTTAACTCACTAGAATCACCCCCTCGATCACCGGACCTCAACCCCATTGAGAATCTGTGAGAGGAATTGGAAAAATCTGTTCGAACCCAACAACCCCCATCAGCAACTGTGAATGCTCTAACAGGCGATCCTCGCTTGGTAGGCGCCAATACCACCTCCATGTTTTCAATAGCTTATATTGAATTCTTACCAATAAGCTGGCAAAAATATTGAGTTCTTACCAAGATGTTTCGCTGCTGTTGTGAAGATTAAAGATGGAGCAACAGGTTATTAGGTAGTTGTATGTAATAATTTGTCATTTCAGTTTATTAGCAAAGATACTCGGTAAAGAGATTAGCAGAGGTACTCGCGCAATCAGTAGCCAAGTGCGCTAATAACTCGGCCGTCCGTGGTCACGTGTTTAGAGCGGTTGGCAATTGATCCAAGGGACCTGGGTTCGAGCGCCAGAAGAGGTATGGTTGTATTTCTACTGAGGTCCCGCCATTCTCACAGGACTGAAAAAACACTGTTTTTTTTTGTTTTGAGAAAAAAAATTATTTGTTTTAGAGATAAACTGAAAAATGTTTAAGTATTATTATGATTCACACTTTTAGAATTTCCAAAAAGCATTAATTTCGCCCTATGACAGAGGAGAATTTTCAAAATTTTAACAATTTAATCGAATATTGCAAACGATATATTTCGGCTACAAATTTCATATTTAAGTTAATAATGTAATAATAATAATTTATTCCATGCAAGAGTTACAGTAAAGCCAAGGTGCAAGTAATTTTGGATATTAGTTTAAATGTTGTGGAGTGTTGGCAGCAACAATTTGTCCCTTTACACTCCAGAGTGGGTGGGGAAAATTTAGCTTTTTGTTTTTAGAGAGGAATTAAAAATTCTTTTTGAGTTGAACAGATGCTAACGAAATGTGATGATTCATAGTCTTCAGATCCTCCAAATGGCCTTAATTTAGCATCGTCAAAGGGCGCCAAATGTAGAAAATGTAAAACTTGAAATAATATTGCAAACGATATATTTATGCTAGATATTAGAAATTCTGGTGCTTGAATATGTCGATAAAAAAGAGAATAATTGATAGTCATATGTGTTTAAATTAAACTACAATTGTTTAAAATTCCATTGCTTGCTCGTTATTTTCATAAATTTAGTACTTAATTTTAAAATTTTCAATTATATTTAAATGAAAAAAAAATAAACAAATACCCCCTCAAGCAACTGCTTGCCACAGAGGTCTGACAGGAGCCTGTCAGTTTATATGCCATAGTAGGAGGTCTGAGAGGGTGGCAGGACCTCAGCACAAAAACGACAAAAACAGCCATGCCTTACCCGGGGCTCGAGCCCAGGTCCCTTAGATCAGTAACCAAGCACGTTAACCACTACCGTACGGAAAATTAATTATTTTATATTTGCTGGATCAGTGGTTCTCAACATTTTATGCTTCACGTACCCCCTGGAAATGTGTATGTAACTGGCGTACGCCTTGTATAGATAGATTAAACTATAGTTATATTATAACAGTGGGAATAAAATAAAACATATATATATATAACATATATCTAGCGACTTTTGAGCTCTCAAGGCGTACCCCAAAAAATTTTACCGTGTACCCCTCGTTGAGAACCCCTACTCTAGATGAGAGGAGGACGTCCCTCAGCCCTAGGGGAAAAGGAAATTCAATTCTTTAATTTTAAAGAATAAATGAGATATGCCTTTTGCGCTTTATAGGGCTAAAAATATATTATTTTTCACATTTTCCAATCACCCATTAGTACGAATTACTACTATTAAAAGGTGCAAAATTCGGAAAATGAAACACTTTATTTTCTCCGACAATGACTTCTCATATTCACCAGGGGCGATCAGTTTAAAAACGTAACCCTCGATCGTATTATTTTTTTCTTCATTGAGGTCGAAATTCGCCAATACAACGGAATCATCAAGTATTTAGGCATATTCGCATTTATTTCACATTCACACAGTGGCGGCTCGCGTATAGGCACTGTAAAACTGCAGCACCCCCAATTTCAACTTGATATTATCGATAACATTTAATATAATGAGTCCTTTTTTCTTTAATTCTTTCTTTATACTTGTACAATATATAATCCTTAAGCTTAAATGTCAGTAGCCATCCCCCAGTTTATGAAAAAGATACAAAAATCTTTGTATGGAACTGTGCGCTTCACAGTACTAGCGGCAAGGTGTTTGACTGTTGTGCGCATGCGCACATAGGAAGCTACACGCGAGGCTGCAAGGGAGAGAGAGCACTGTCGTTCCCGCAGTGCCAACCCTGGCGTGCTGGTTGAAGGTAGTTTTTTTTACTCTGTGTGTGTTGTGCTTAAAAACCGTGTACCATATTCTTGAATGTGATAAAGTGCAGAATTAGATTATTATCCTGCTTCCAGCTATTCTATTTGATTCATTTTTTTCGGTTCTTTTATTTAACAGAAAACTTTAACCATGGCTTTGCATCCCCAAGAAATAAGTTCTGTGACTGTAAGTGAACTTCAACAGCTTAAGTTTTCACAGCTGTCTCTCCATGAGAAAGTTGGAGTAAGAAAAGAGGTCGTTCAACACCTGATATTCTCATATCTCAGCCAGGCATAAGCAACAACAAGAAATATATTCGTAGCTTTAATTCTGAATGGTACCAACGGAAAAGTTGGCTTTGCGGCTGTGAAGTAAAAAATGCACTGTTTTGCTTCCCGTGTTTGATGTTTTGAAGGTGATGTAACGTGGACAAAAGATGGTTTTAGAAATATAAACAAAATGAAAGAAAAAACTGAAAAGCATGAGAAGTCAAAGACGCACGATGATAATGTAGTTTCACTGGCACTTTTAGGAACCGTAAGTATTAAGGAGAAACTTAGTGAGGCATACAGACTTTCAATCAATGAGCATAATATAAAGGTTAAAAAGAACCGTGAAATTTTGTCCAAAATAATAGACTGCATTTCCTTTCGTGGAAACTTTGAAACTCCCTTACGTGGACATGATGAAAAAATCGATTCAATAAATCCAGGGGTATTTAGAGGATTAGTGAATTTTGCATCTGAATTAGATTCAGATTTAAAGAATCACTTAGAAACCAGTGCAGTCTTCAAAGGTGTTTCTAAGACCATTCAGAATGAGATACTTGACTGCCTGCTACAAATATACCATGAGGAGTTAAGGACGGAAATTAGAAAAGCTTCCTTTGTAGCTGTCATGGCTGATGACACAACAGATGTTTCGTAACACACTCAAATGGCCCTTGTTCTACGGTACGTATTGAATGGAGAAATATTTGAGCGTTTTTGGGGATTCTTTATTCCAGAAAATCAAACTGCAGATGGCATATCAAAACGTATTTTAGAAGAATTGGACCATAATCCTTCAAGGAAATGAACAAAAACTGATGGCTCAGACATTTGATGGTGAAAATGTCATGAAAGGCAAAAAAGCAGGAGTTCAAGCAAAAATAAAAGCAGTATATAGTAATGCACATTTCATTCACTGTTATGCACATCAACTTAATTTAATAATGTGAAATGCAGCAAGTGTTACACGAAACGCAAGAATATTTTTCTCTAACATTCTGGCTATTCCAACATTCTTCTCAAGATCACCGCAACGTGTGTCCATTCTCAAGAAGCATATGGAAGTCAGCATTCCACGTCCATCTTCTACAAGGTGGAACTTCAACTTACGGACCATAAACAGAGTTCATGAAAATTTGCAACCTTTAAAAAACTGCTTTACTGAAATTGAGTCAACATCAAATGCAGATCAAACCATTGCAGAAGCAACAGGAATTTTAAAATACCTGAATGATGATAATTTCAAGTTTGGGTTAGAGCTTTTTCATCAGATTATGCCTCATGTTGAAATAATTTACAACCAAATGTAATCTCGAGAAATTAGTGTGTTTAAAGTTAATGAATATATAACAAATTTCAAAACTGCTATTTTAGAATTGAGAAACTCAAAGTACTGTGATAATCCTTCAAAGACACTCATGGCAGAAGCTAAGGAAGTGTGTGACTGTATATGTGTTGATATAATGGACAGATATTCTTCCACTAAACACTTAGTAGCTGCTAAATTGTTCAACAAGAAATGCTTCACTAGTTTTAAGAATGAACATCCCACAGAAGAGATAGTACTGACCACTGAAGCATATCCCATGATTGACAAAGAAAAGCTTGAAACTGAACTAAAAGCATTCTATTGTAGGTCTGATATTCATGAATATTGAAAATTAATTGACGTGCTGAAATTTATTTTGGAAAATAATCTAGATGATGTTTTTAGTGAAATTATGAAACTGATAAAAATCCTATTGACAGTTCCCATGACTACATCAGAGGCAGAACGCTGCTTTTCAACATTGAAAAGACTAAAAACTTTTCTAAGAAGCACTATGAATTCGGAAAGACTAAATGCGCTTGCATTGTTTTCAATGGAGAATAATTTCCTCAGTTGTCATCCAGAGTTCAAGGAGAAAATTATTGATCTTTTCGCGCAAATTAAAACAAGAAGAATGGATTTCATTTTTAAATGAATAGATTAAGCTTGAACTGTAACAATTTAGGTTAAAGTAAGTAAAAAATGTTTGATTATGTTCTTTTAGGATTTTATCAAATTTCTGAATAAATTTGCTTTTTATACATGTTTGTTTCCTTTTAGACAATTTTAAAACAAAGGCTAAAAATTTTCTGGAGCAGCACCCCCACTAATTTTAGCTACGAGCCGCCACTGCATTCAAAGCCTCTACATCATTCGCTATTAGCCAAAAACAGAGAAAACTAGAAAATATTGGAGCCCTTTTTTAGCATACACTTCTGCTAACTCCCTTTCTGCCCTTTTAGAGTAAGATTTTTCAATCCTCCCGCTCCTCAAAAAAAGCAAATAAATAAAATGCATTCCCCCCCCCCCCCCCCCCCCCCCCCGAAGCATTTAGACTATTTTCATTGTCTATTCAATGTCGAAATTTAGGCTATAGAGCCTTCTATCTCGGAAAGAAAAGAGAGGATTGAAAAGTAGAAAGATCAGAATGGGAAGTAAATATTGCACATAAATGTCAAAGTTATATAGGCGTGATGTCTTGTATACATTTTCTCTTTAGTCTTCCATTTCTTGCTCCTGGAAGATGTGAAACTTAGTTTTTTATGCAAGTCATGATATTTGAATTCATTTCCTTTTCCGTTTCGACTATAGTTTACTTCGATTTTCCTCCGTTTTAAAGTTGCTTACTGAGAGCTATTTTGAGCTGGAGTCTTGTTCCGTAGTGGGGGAGGGGCGTGATCATTCGGATCGGTACCTTGTCTAGCTTGAGGAATGGAGTTGCGGTTTATAGAGACAGTGACAAGAAGTAAAGGTGGCTCTTGTGTGTTCTCAAGTTGAGAAGTAAAGAGCTTTTTATTTTTACATGTTAATTTCCCTCTTTTAATTCTACTTGTTTTTTCCGAAATTAGTATCGTTTTATAAGCAAAAAATTTCTCTTTTTTCTGGCTGACAACGAAGATAAGAAAGGAAATCGAAATCAGATAATGATCAATGTTGCAAAAGCGCTGCATAAAAACAATTTTAGCATTGCTCAACCTGAAGCCTTACATAGACTGACAACAAGGAACAAGAACAAAACACTTGCAATTATTGCCCAATTTAAATCTAGAAACGAACGTGAACAATGGATGTCAAAAAAGAAATCGAAAATCTTTGTCAGTAACGTTATTGATGACGCTAAAAAAACGCCAGTCTATCTAAATGAAAATTTAATACCAATGAACATAGAACTTTTCTGGAAAGCGGGGTGACTGACCAAATCGAAAAATTTTAAATACGTCTGGTTTCGGGACGGAAAAATCATGGTGAGAAAATCTGATGGTAACAAAATAATTCGAATTGATATTCTCTCGAATTTAGATGAATTTTAAACGGGAAATATCTTACTTATGTGCTCCACCATATTTGTTTTGCCATGGCGACTTTTCATTTTGATGACTTACCAACATTTAATCATAACGAAAATGTTTTGTGCGACTATGAAGAAGTTAAGAAATGGTTCTTGACTAGTAAATTGTGTTATGAATCTGATGAACATCTAAGCTTTCTGCATGTGAACATTCGAAATCTGAAAAAAAAACTCTCTCTGTTTATCTTAAAGATATTTTGAAATTTTTAGATATTATTATATTGACAGAAACTAACATCTTCAGCACGGACGCGCCATTGTTCAATTTAGAAAATTTTAATAAACTTTTTTACGAGAACCCCTGATCCGTTTGAACATGGGATTCTACTTTTCTTCCACGACACATTATTAGTTAAAATGAAACCTTTCTTTGTGATTCATGTTGAAACATTCATTGAATATAAATATCTACAACGGTAATTTAACTTCCAATTTATTTTCTATTTACAGATCACCAAGCTCGGACATTAACACTTTTCTTTCTAGCCTAAAAAATTGGTTCCAAACAACTGATAAACATTGCAATCAAATACTAGTTGGAGACTTTAATTTAGATATCAAAAATATTTAAAAAACACGGAGTTGCCAAATACATAGAACTGTTAACCGAATTTGGTTTCTCACCTATCATTACTGGTATCACCAGGGAAGACATCATTGGTGATTCTCTCTCTCAGACATGCATTGATCACATTAACGTCCGACTTGACATTAAACTCGACACAAATTCAATGATTTTTTGCAGTAGGATAGCAGACCACTACTTAATTGCGTCAACTTGCTGGAAAAAAAAACTTGGGAATTCGTCCAATCACACTAAAAAGCAAGACAGCAATTTCAACACAGAAACTATTTTTGATCATAAAAACATATGCAAAGAAATAAGCCTAACAAACTGACTAGACAGAGGCACTGGAAACGAAACCCCAAATTCAGAACCAATAGACGTACTTTATGAAGCATTCATAAAAAATATACAGCGATTGTTAACAAAAACAAAATTAAGAAAATATCAGATGGCTCAAAAATTAAACAACGCAATTGTAGCAAAGACTGGATAAATCAGGAAATAATAAACTTAATAAGAAAAGAGACTCGGCTTGGATTGACTACAAAAATAATAAGAGAAATAGAAATTTTAAATTACTTTACACAAACTTAAGAAACACAGTCATGTCCCTTATTAGACAGGAAAAGAAAAAATATTACTTCAAGCAATTTGAGTCCTGTAAAACAATTCAAAGCAAAATTGGGAACTCATCAACCAAATTATCAACAATAAACCTAAAACTGCGATTGACGATTTTATCATGAAAAATTTTTTTTTTATCGTTTTATCACAAGGTACATCTGAAACTCAATCAGCAGAGAAATTTAACAACACTTTTGCAGACATTATTGTCAATCTTAGAGACGATAACCATATACAGAACCTCTCTACAGTTCCTAAACATATCGAACCTTCTATTCCCTCAATTTTTATTCCACCCATCTCAAAACAAGAAACTTTCAAAATCCTAAGTGATTTAAATGAAAGAAAATCATGTGGATAATATTATAAAAAAAATGAAATACTGCGAAAAATACTGATTGAAGTAGAGGTACACATAAAGCATATTAAAGCATGCAAAATCTCCTTAGCCTGATCTCGTGATGAACTTTATCAATGAAAGCATATCCACAGGAAACATCCCTAAAAAACTCAAAATTGCTATTTTAAGACCAATTTACAAAAGTGGAACTAAATCCGATTGCACTAACTATAGGCTCATTGCAATCTCACCTGTTCTTCACAAAATCCTTGAAATATATGTAGCCAATGTTCTAGCCAATTTCTTGAAAAAACAACATTATTAGTGAAAAGATTTCCATAAAGGTAAAAATGCAATTACACTTTTAATGGAGTTTTCTGACGTCATTAACGGAACTTTAAACAACGAAAAAAAGCAGCTGCTATCTATCTTGACTTTCGTAAGGCATTTGATACGTTAGATCCCGATATTTTACTTCAAAAATTGTATACCTATGGTATCCATGGTATTACCTTTAAATGGTTTGAAAATTATTTAAAAAACAGAGTGCGGGTTACTAAAATTAATGGCGTTTTTAGTGAGAAGAGAACAGTGTACATTGGTGTCCCACAAGGTTTCATTTTAGGTCCGCTCTTATTCATTATTTATATTAATGATCTAGCTAACCTTAACACTTTAACGCCTAGCGTCTCTGTAAAACCAGTACCTCTGATATAAAAAAATATAATAAATAAATACCCCCTCTAGCAGCTGCTTGCTACAGAGGTCTGACAGGAGGGATAGGGAGGCCATAGTAGTAGGTCTGTGAGGATGGCAGGACCTCAGCAGAAAAACAACACACACATTCATGCCTTACCCGGGACTCGAACCCAGGTCCAGACTGGCCGAATTTCGAAATTGACTCTTCCAAACGAAATCCCTATCTGCCCTATCATGTCCTAAGGCGTTAGTTGTCTTCTCCTCTTGTAGCCTGAGAAGCAGCAGATAATCCTTCAAGCCAGTTGATTGTGATAGGGGAAAGTTGAACACCTGCTCTTTTCATTTTCAGGAGGGCACATTTCTGAAAAAATGTAATATAAGATAATTTTAATTCTTGCAAAAAGAAATAAAAAAATAAAGGAAAAGAACAGTTTGTCTGAAACAAAACTGAGATTTATTGTTTTTGAATGAATTTTATTTCTAAAAAAAGAAATACCAACTTTGTGTCAGAAGCATTTTCTTTTTCAGCAAATGGTTTCCAACTCTTTACCTGCTTCAAAACATTTGGGTTGAGAAGATTTGTGAAATATATTAATACACTTATTATTACATAAAATCTGAAATTCAAGTTTTAATTGTCTCTTTTTATGTTTTGAAAAAAGGTCGAATGTGGTGTTAAATATAAAAATAATTGCAGCATGTTTAGGGCTCAGCGTGAACAAATTGTAAAAAGTTTCATTTCCTCATGGAAAAAAAAGTTATATATATATATTCATTCGACCTCGCAATAATCGAATTGTGCCAGCATTGAGATTTATCTCGCTAACCCTGATCTTAGTGAACTTGTATCAGAGTATGACTCTCGAGTCATGATAATCTGTCAAATTTTTAATCGTGGGAAGGAAAAATAATGAACTGCACCTTGCGTTTTCGAGTTATAATTCTTCCAGAACAAACGAAAAAAATATGAAAAACAAGAAGACGATTATTATCTCGAATGCACTTTTAAAAACACCATGCACTAGGCATTTAGCTAGGAGTATTCTGAGAGGATCAGAGCCCTTCGAAAAAAGATTTTAGTTCGTGTTGATTTAAAAAAAATCTGTTGCTTGCACTCTGTTATGTCATTTGTAAATACAAATTGTTTAAGGGGCAATTCGCAAAATTTTTGTTGGATAACAACTTATTAAATAAATGAGAAAAGGAACACGGTTGGGCTTGGGGATACGGCCGTCCATCAGATGGAACATAAAGTCGTGGTCCCCTGTGTGCATAAATAAATAATACTCTGAATGCCTCGACGAAAGGTTTCCATTTGCCTCTTTACAGCTGTCCGTTAGATTACCTGTTCTAAACTTCTCCCTTGATATATTTATGACGTGGCCATTTAGTCCATTTTGTGCACAAAGTTCCCCTCAGAGACAAAACAATCTAACTTTTCATTAGTTTGAATTTGCTAAGTCATAGAGTTCTCGCGGACAAAAAATATTTTTAATCCGCCAGAAGCGTCTGGGCTTCATAGCTATGTTAATTTGTTTATTACCTCTTTACTATTCTAAAAGATATAATTACATGCTTTCGTAGAAGTAGAAGAAAAGTATTTCATCTAATACATAATTTTTACCATCCACTATAGTTTTTTAATTTATTCTTTGAAATTTAACTCTTCTCAACATAAATTTTTATTACCCTGTTTGCAGTATACTAGAAAAAAATTATACATCTCACTTCTTGATCTCATTGCACTGTTTATATTCTTCCATTTCAATACCTGATTCTGAAACTAGTAGATGGATTTCAACCAAACTTTAGGGCGGGGGTGGCTCAGACAGTAGAGCGCCAGGCTCGTAATCTGTAGTTCCCAGGTTCGAGTCCCAGCTAGGTCAGTGTTGAGATTTATCTTCGCGAAACTCCCCGCTCTGCCCACGGTCAGTGGGGAACACCGATGGGCTTAGAATGGCGCCGTTCGTTGGATGGGACGTAAAGCCGTGGCACCGTGTGCGGGAGAGCCATGCCCTGTGCACGTTAAAGAACACACTAGATGGCCTGACGGGAGGCTACCATCTGTCTCCCAATAGTTTTTCCCGTGGGTCCCCTCCCCCAACCTTCTCTGAGCATTCGGGGGTCTTTGTGACCCCCGAAGCTCATGATTCGCAAAAAGCGATTTTTAGCTTATGATGTGCAAAAAAGTGCCGCTCAGAGGTGAAACAACCCAATTCAAACAAACCGGTTCACAAACCTGAGGTATTGAAATACTAACTAGAAGACAACAAATCCTCTCTGACGAATATCGAAAGCTCCTTTTCAAAGAAGATGAAGCTTGCCTTTTATCAACTTTACCACCCACTAACGGTAGAAATTAGAACTAATGAAGTACTATTTAATTAATATGTAACAGATGTGATGTAGAACGATCTTTTACGAAATGAAATCTGAATTGCCGGGCAGAAGTAATCTCGTTGATGAATCAATGGCAATGAATATGCTACTGATTCTTCATTGATTGTTATTTTATATCCGTAATAAAATTACCTAATATCTAAATATTCGGATATTTTTTTTATCAACTTTACCACCCACTAACGGTAGAAATTAGAACTAATGAAGTACTATTTAATTAATATGTAACAGATGTGATGTAGAACGATCTTTTACGAAATGAAATCTGAATTGCCGGGCAGAAGTAATCTCGTTGATGAATCAATGGCAATGAATATGCTACTGATTCTTCATTGATTGTTATTTTATATCCGTAATAAAATTATCTAATATCTAAATATTCGGATATTTTTAATATTGACTCAATTTTTTTAAACAATTTTAGATCACTATTTTTTCACTCCATTTTACTTAAATTTTTAAAACAGTGTTGAATTTTTTTTCAATCTGTTTTAACCCGAATACGATAAAAAAAAAAAGATTTCCCCCCCCCTGAATCGATTTATTCAACCTAAAAGAGTCATCTTCTAATAATATATAAATAATATTCTACCACAGGATTTAATCCAGGAGCTGAATGGAATTTGTTACAGGAAGTTTCAGATCTATTTTTGTATCCAGTTACTGTTTTCAGAAAGTCAAAATTTCTCCGTTCAAATTATTTTCAGATTAATGATTTTCGTTAAATATTAAACGATGTAATTATTCATCAAATATAATACTTATGGCACGCCATACATATATTTATGGTACCGAAATTAACAAATAAACCATAATAAATTTCAGAGAAAATTCTCCTACTTCTGTAAAGTATGAATTTCTTGTTTCAGAATCTCACATTTATTTCCCTGCGCCGCACCTCTCGCTTACAAGAGATTTAAGATCCGTGAAGAAATAGCGAAGGAGGATTAAGTTCCCCTTTAGAAAGAGGTTCCCCCACAAAACGCAGGACCCGGCAGGAGCTAAGCTCCCTGACGCATTAGCTCTAACAGCCCATCCAATCATCTGCGAATACCCTAAGAACTGGGCGTCTGCTTGAAAAGCCGTTCTGGGCGTTAAAGGGTTAAACTGAAGTGCTCTTCTTATATATATGCTGATGACACCGCCTTGGTTAACGTGAATCACATATAGGAGACACAGTCCGAGATACACAGGATGATTTTAACAAAGTTATTAACTGGTCTCACATTAATCGTATTTACGTAAACTCAGATAAAACCAAATGGATGAGCTTTCGTTCACCAGGATATTATAATCTTTCATCATATGGAATAAAAAACCACGAACCCTTGTGTCCTCATAACATGATAACTCATGACCCTGACTGCTGCGACTGTGATGTTATTGTGCGTGTTGAGAGCCATAAATATTTTGGACTTTACATGGACACAACCTTCCGATGGAATACACATATTCAAAAGTTAGCAGGGAAATTGCGTCTATGTGCATCTAAACTTTAGAAACTACAATTTGTTGCAAGCACACATACATGTATTTTGGTTTACAAAGCTATCTGTGAATCTATATTGACTTATGGTTTGACAATATACGGCTCAACTAATCTCACAAATATAAAGAAAATAGAAACTATTCAATCATCCATTAATAAAAAATATAATCCCATACAATTTAAGAAATTCATTTTATCATAGCGAAGAAAGACTAAATTATCTAGACAAACTTTCTTTTCACAACCTTTACAAATACACCATCACTTTAAAATATTTTTTTGAAAATCAATTTAAATTCTAAAATCTCTCATGGGAAAGACACAAGGTTACAATCCAAATATTATTTCCAACTTCCAAAAATATTAAACAATTACGGGAAATGTACAAGGGCATATACAGTACCTTACGTGTTCAATCAATACCAAGGGAAATTATTTTATTAAACTAATTTAAAGAAATCAAAAATAAGACTTAAAATTTTCTTCTAGGCACTGAGATCAATATAAAAGTTTGAACCACCACAATGTAGCTTCCACTGAAATTCACATAATTCGATGACATTGTTTTAAACTATATCTTATGTATTTTCATGTAATGTTATTCTTCTTCTCTCCTGCAGATAAGCAGATGCTTTGCGGTTAATTTCTTTAAACTCTTGTCTAACTTTTATATCTTGTATAATATATATATATAATAATATATAATATATATAATATATATATTGTATAACATGAATCTTGTATAACATCTTGTATAACATGAATATGAATAAAGATTATTATTATTATTATTTTCCTCCCATCAGCGTCCCTGCAAAATTGTTTTAGTTGCAGCAGTTTTTGTTCATCCATTGCAAAAAAAAAGTTTACCGAGTAGAAGAGAATCATTAAAATGGATGGCCAAGGTAGGTACATAAGTACACTCTGATATAGGATGGCTATTTAGAGAATAAAGTAAAGGAGATCTTCTTTTCTTTCAAACAGAGAACCTTATCCTTTTTTGAAAAAAAAAATTCAATAACTTGTCAAGAAACTTTTATTCAAAAAAAAAACTAATTTTAAATAATTTTAAAAAATATTGTTTACTATCAAGGAGAATTCACATAGAAGAGGAAGCGAAAATGTTATTTTCATAATGCAAGAAAATTTGGTGGGTGTGATATTTAAAAAGGAAGAAATTATACTAAGGTGATTCGATTTATTTTTCTCGATGTTTTTGAGCAATCTTTTATCTCGTTACCGTCCCATGACCGATTGGTTAGCACGCTTGGCAACTGATCTAAGAGACCTAGGTTCGAGCCCCGAGTAAGGCATGGATGTGTGTGTTGTTTTTCTGCTGAGGACCCGCCATCCTCACAGAACTTCTACTATGTCGTATAAACTGGCAGGATCCTGTCAGACCTCTGTGGAAAGCAGCTGCTTGCGGGGGTATTTATTTATCTCGTTTTCAAAGAAAACGAGATATTACTTCCGCTTTGTTTGTCTGTCCGGCTGTAGACAACGAGCATTTTTGTTTAACAGAGGTAAAGCAAAAATTCTTCTTGTGTTGAATAGGTATTGATGAAATATTACGATATGCACTTTCCGAACTTCTCTAAAGCTATAATTACGCCCTCTAGCGATGCAAATTTTTCAAAATTCCAAAAATTTCAAACGAATATTACAAACGATGTATTTATGCTATAAATTTTGAATTTTGGTGGCAGAATGTGAATACCACGAAGTTTCCACTGCCAACACTTAGACCCAGAGTGGATGGAAAAACAAACCTTTTTAGTTTTAACAGATTATTGTTTGTTTTTAGAGATAATGAAAAATTCTTTTTGGGTTAGATAGGAATTGATAAAATATTATGATTCATGCTTTCTAAATCTTCCAAAAACTATAATTGAGCTCTCTAACGGTAGAAAAATTTGTAAATTCCAAAATTTCAAACAAATATTGCAAACGGCGTATTTAAACTATAAATTTTAAATTTTGGTGGTGGAATGTGAACGACATGATGTTTCCATTGGCAATAATAAATTGACTTCTTAGACCCAGAGGGGAGGAAAGACAATTTTTTGTTTTACTAGATAACTGTTTGTATTTAAAGATAAATAAAAAAAAAATCTTTTTTAAGGTTAGATAGGAATTGATAAACTATTATGCTTCGCCCTTTCGGAATCTTTCGAACTATAATTGTGTCCTCTAACGGTGAAAAGGTTTGAGAATTGCAAAACTTCAAACGAATATTGCAACGAGGTATTAACGATAGAAATATTAAATTTTGGTGGTGGGATGAGAACGCCATGAAGTTTCTATTGGTAACAATGAAAATGATAATTAGAAAACTCTTTTTTTAATTTGACTGGTACTAACGAAATATAATTCGAATTTTTGAAATGCTTACTAATTTTAATATATATACAGGGTGATTGTAAACTCTCTCAACAAAAAAGAGGGTGATTGTACACATCAAGACAAACAATTTTTGCAACGGAACCTAGGGTCGCATTCCACTCCTTCCGCCAGAAAAGAGTACTTTCGAAAAACGCCACGCATGCACAAATATTTACAATCGGTGCATGAAGAGCACAAATGCAAATCAGTTGCGCTGAGGAAGTGCGTAGATGATTAAGAACAAACATTTAAAAACGCAGCCGAACCCGGTTCATCGACATTACCGTGATAACGTCACATGATAAGTGACGTATTCGTGAAGGACATGGAAGACTACACATACGAGGAATTGGCGGATATGCATCTGATGTACGGCCAAGCATGTGGTAATGGACGTGAAGCACAAAGATTGTACCGTGGAGATTTCCGAATCGTCGTATTCCTTACCATTCGACCTTCGCCAGTGTTGATCGAAGGTTGCATGAAACTGGCTCGTTGGCTATCTCAATGAGTGATACTGGACATTCGCGAAGTGTGTGGACACCGGAAATGGAAGAACGTAAACAAGTTTACGTTCTTCCATTGTACGAGAAATTCTACAAGTACTTCCACAAGTACGCGAGTGGTGTCATCGGAAATGGGAGTTTGTGAAACCTCGGTTTGGAATGTCCTATATGAGGCACGGATGCATCCCTTCCACGTGCAGAAGGTCCAAGCTTTGAACGAAGATGACTATCCCCGCCGGGTAGAGTTTGTTAGGTGGATGCTCCAGATGAACAATGTTTCCGCAATTTTCCGCATTAGTGTTATTTAGTGATGAGGCCAAGTTTACCCGGGAACGCATTTCCAACAATCACAACCAGCACGCTTGGGCTCAAGAAAATCCACATGTCACTGACCCTCGTAAACACCAGCAGTCAACATCTGGGCAGTATCCTGGGTGAAAGTCTGATGGTCGGTGGGTGATTGTCTGATGGGACCTTACCTCTTGCCAGAACGACTGACTGGTGCAGCGTACTGTGTGTTTCTGGAGCAAGGTTTGTTGCAAGGTGTTCCATTCACGACGCAGAGGGACATGTGGTTTATGCATGATGGGGCCCGAGCACACTTTTTCATCGAGGTCCGATACTTTCTAAATGCAACATATCCTGGGCGATGGATTGGAAGTGGTGGACCTGTGGCTTGACCTCCACGCTCCCCAAACCTCAATCCACTAGACTTCTTCTTCTAGGGGCACATGAAAACACTTGTGTACTAGACACCTGTGGACTCCCTGGAAGATCTCGTCACGAGAATCGGTGTTGCAGTGGACAAAACCAACACCACACCAGGAGTCTACGAGAGGGTGTGACAGTCCTTCATTCGCCGGTGTGGGCTGTGCAACAATGCCCTCAGACGCCACTTTGAGCAGCTACTTTGAGTCTTCTTCTGACGCGAATATAATTAAGCAACTCATAAATTAGTTAAGTGCCTTTGTTTTCACTGTTGAAGGATCAACGTGGATATGTAACTTTACACTTCTCTGGCGGAAGGAGTGGAATGCGACCCTAGGTTCCATTGCAAAAATTTTATGTCTTGATGTGTACTATCACCCCTCTTTTTTGTTGAAAGAGTTTAAAATCACCCTGTACATATATATCTTTACAGATCACTGAAATTGGCACAACTTTTAGGCCATGATGCGTTCTTTGCTGCAAAAATCAAGGCAAATTCCTGGACCCACGACTAAATTAACTGACATTTTCAATAATGTGGACAGAGATAATTTTTCAGTTAACAAAATTACTTTCAAACATTCTACATATATGTAGTTCCCACTTTTGTGACAGATTCAACAATGCCTCTAGCATGGCCCTTTTCAATTAAGGGAACTTTGTAAGTTTATTAATTCACAGTCATTAATCAACAGTTCATGATGAAGAGCTACTTGCTCGTGACCCTAACATTCCTACATTCTGGTCACCGTGACGGCCGTTCACAGAAATACATTCAATATGCAAAAGAAAAGCGGAGCCAGTTTCATTAAAGTGCCCCCTTATCTCATCAAGTCAGGTCAGGAGTCCCTCGGGAAGGCAATCACTGGGCAGCTGCGCTCCAAGTTGCTGGGAGCCCGGGCTGCTTAGCACTTCCCCTGCATATACACTGTTCGCACTTCAGGGCTCTGCTAGCTGGAGAGGATCATTGCTGTATGGGATTGGCCAGAGTAGCCGAGGTGCGAATCTCAGCTCCTCCGGCCAACGTTGTTTACCAGGCATGTCACGTAGTTCCTCTGCCATCTGGGGTTCCAGGCTCAATCTGGAAAGTTCGGGGCCTGCGGCCGAGTTCCTCTTCGTTGAACTGGACACAAAAATGGAGGCAGTCGAAAATGTCACTATTAAAATGGATCCTAATCTAATGTCGTCCCGAAGCCATTGAAGTCTTGCCCATGTAATAAAATTACATGGGCATGACAAAATGATGAAACGGCAGAGCTGTTACAGAGTTTACAAATAACATGTATAGAATAAATTTTTGAAAAATTAGTGGTAGTTTTTAGGAGATATTCAACTAACAGAAATAATCTACCCACTTCTCTGTGAGAGGGGTGAGAAATGCAACTTTTGGATTTAAGAATTAAAAGACGAATACTTTTATGTTGTATAATTACTGATGAAATAATAATTTGCATTTTCCCCATCATCTGCTAGCTCAAATTGAAACTTTTAAGGAATGAAACAGTAGGCAAAGGAAAAATTTCTTTGTCTTTGAAAACGAGATTCTCATATGCGCCAGGGGTGATATACGTCCTTCTACTTGTTGTTTATTAACTATTCCAACAAAGATTTCCACAACCAAAATTGAAATTTTCTAGCTTAAATGCATCGTTTGCAATATTTGCTCGAATTTTTGGACATTGCAAATTTTTCCACCGTTAGAGGGCGTAACTATTGTTTTCGGAAGATTTAAAAATCGTGAATCGTAATATTTAACAATTCCTATCTAACCCAAAAAGAATTTTTCATTTATCTCTAAAAACAAACAGTTATCTGTTTAAACTAAAGAGATTTGTTTTTCCATTCCTTCTTGTTCTAAAGGGTCAACTCATTGATGGCAATGAAAACTTCGTGACCTTCACATTCCACCACCAAAATTTCAAATTTTTAGCATAAATATATCGTTACCAATAATCATTTGATATAATAATCAATTTGGAATTTTCAAAATTTTCACCGCTAGAGGGCGTAATTATTGCTTTATAGAAATTCGGAAAGGGCATTTCGTAATATTGCAATACCTACCCAATACAAAAATGATTTTTAATATATCTCTGTAAACAAAAGAGTTCGATGCGAAACTAATATCTCGTGTTCTTTGAAAACGAGATAAAAAATATCACTAGAAAATATTATAATAGTTTTTTCCATTTAAAGTAATAAAAAAATTTGTTACAGAGAGTCCTCAATAAGGAAATAAATTTAATTCAAATTTCGGAATTTGGTTACCGTTCTGTCTTTAGGGAGATACGTTTTAATAATACTGATCTAGTAATTTTATTTTTATTTTACATTTCTTAACGTTTTCAAAAAATGTACATATTTTGTATTGTAAAATATATCAGAAGTAAAAATTTTTGTTAGCAGTTAAAAAAAGAAGGACAAACGAGAACATTTCTTTTATGAAAAAAACAACAAAAAAGACAATATGTTTTCTTTAAAAGAGTCATTTTGATCCGGCATCTATCTGGCGTCAACTTGGATTTTCAATATCCTTGTTTGTGGCGACCCAGGACGGAGATCATCGTTAGGTTTCGGCGAGTGCTGACTGTTCAGCCCCGAACGGTTTATAGTGGTAAACCTGGCATCTCCCAATAGATGTAGTGCAGTCACTGAATTGCGGAGCATCTGTGTTTGTCATAAATTTGATTATCCTACTCCGAAACAGGGACGTATGTTACGCAGATCATTAGTAGTAAAATGAAATCTGTGTGAAGATGAAATTTGGATATTGAGGAAAAGTATCTTTATCCCATCGAAACTGTAATTCCTACTTGGTCTCTAACAAGGACATATTCAGTAAATTTTTATTGAGTAGCCTAGGATTTATTAAGAAGCCTAAGGAACCTGAATATTTTAAATCCCTAATCATAATTCTACAGGGTAGCGTTTTAACCCTTTCATTTCAAAAACGAGTAAAGCGTTTGTTAGAACCCACGGTTTTTTTTTTTTTTGAAAATTTCAGGCATTTAAATTGTAAAAAAAATGAAAATAATGCATGATTTCTAAAATAATGTATATTTTGAAATTTCGTGTTTGATGAAAATGATATAAGCATATTTTGTCAGGCACTTTTTCTTTCCACTAGGGGTATTCTATAAAACAATAAAGCTAAGGGTGAAAAAAGTGCATTTTTTGTAGAACAACGAATTTTCTTCAAAAAAAATTGCAGAGTTTTTCAGGCTTTAATTTAAACTAAGACTTGCTTTAGCTGACAGCACCAAGAAATTGCCATATTACCTCTCCTAGTACAGCGATTATGACTCAATATGTAATCATGGATAGATCGCATGATTGAAAACAAGTTTTTTTCCCAACATTTTTGATTGCATTAAGTGAGTAGATGTATAATCACAAGGTTTGTCAAGTATGTTTTGAGAGTTTTATCAAGCTTTATTATCAAATGAAAAAGAAATTATATTATTCTTATTGTAACTGACAGTGGATATATTTTGTAACAAGTGGTGTTTATGTTGAAAAGTTTTATCCATGCTGTGTTTATGTAATATTAGGGGTATCAGTTGATATCAGTGATAGGATCTGATACTGAAGAAAGTTCAGTATGATGTGTTAAAAGGATATGCTGAAATGTTATTTTTCCTAAATTTTAATTCTCAATTTGGTAGGCTTTAGGAACTGGTCATGCTTGAAAACTACAATGCTAACCAGTTGTAAAGGAGCACAGCAGCAAGTGAACTGTTAAGGCACATGTATTTTTCCCCCACAGTGAAAAACACTTTTCTGTGTGTACTGCTGGAGCAATAATCTTCTCAAAGTCATCTAGGAGCAAATTAGAGAATTTTTCAGTTGATAAGCTTGCTCAGGCTGCAACAATAGCAAGCTATCCATCCTTAAATGTTTTTGATGCAAAAAAATAGTGTGCAGGTTATTTTTAAAAAAATATGGATATCTATAAAATATTTTGGAAATATGTTTATTTGGTTCCATTGAAACTATCTTTGTAAGAGTTTGATAATATCAACAATCAAGAGACTTTGAAATTTCAAGAGCAAATGCAAAAATAAGGTTTGTTCCAGTGATTTTTTGCATCGTGTTTTATCATAATAATGTGTATAGGGATCTTGCCAATCAGATGGGTATATTTATTTTAGCATGCTATGTACGATATAAAATTCTCAACTTTTAGGTCCAATTTTTAGTTTTTTTTCCACTTGGATATAAGTAAATGATTGTGTTTTATACTTATATTTTCTGATCTTTCCAAATGACAAATGTTATTCAATTTTTATTCATTCTGAAATGAATTACTACACTGCTACTGTAAGAATTCATTTCAGTATAATGCAGTTACTATTCATTATAACCCACTGCTACTGAAATTAGGAATTTTTCAGTACTAATGGATCGATACAAAAGTAATGAGAAAAAATTTGAACCTTGCATTTGTCATTTTCAGGAAATGTGCAATGGTCTTGCGAACAACATATAAAAGACAGTACATGTGTATCCAGTATCTAATGACGTTCTGTATCTACTGTACATTTAGTCCATACAAGTGGCAACAGGCATTTCACAATGGTAATCAAGAAGTGTGTATCTGTTTCATCATGCTGTACTAATTCAGAAATGGTGTTGGTGTCCAAGACTGTTTGCATAAACTATGCAATGCTTATGGGAACAAAGTCATCTCTAAAATCACCTGTTACCAGTGGTATGACAAATTCCAGTCAGGTGACTTTCAGCTCAGAAATGAGCCTCAAAGTAGCTGGCTAGTGGAGTTGAATAATTATCGTTTATAAAAGCACTGCTGAACGAAAATCCACTTCAGACATCCAAGGAATTGGCATGGCTGATTCCTTGGGTGTACACCAATCAATCCTCTGTTGTTTGACAGCTGCAAAAGCTGCCAAAACTGCATACCTGCATTCTTGTAAGATGATGCTTGTAAGGCAATATTGGTGGGATTGCACTGGTATCATCCACTATGAGCTTTTAAACTGGTCCCAAAACATCAACGTGGATGTCTACTATGAGCAGTTGTACCATGTGCACTGAAGGCCAAATGCTTGGCATTTGTAACATAAAAGGTTTCATGTTCCAACAGGAGAATGCAAAGCCCATGTTGCATTATGGACACAGCAGAAGCTGCAGCAATTGGGCTGGGAAATAATGACATGTCCCCCATATTCGCCAGACCTGGCTCCTTCAGATTTCCAACTGTTCTGATCCCTGAACAATTTCATTTTCAGTAGGAAGTTTTGGAATCATGGGAACAATTTTTTCTTGCTTGTCTCATGTTTTCCTATTACTTTTGCATCATCTAGAAGAAATGGTTGAAATCAGAAGAAAATCACTATCAAGAAGGTTGGTAGAGTAGTAAGGCATTATTACAATTACAGGACCAAAGCACAAATTTATTTCACACACAGACAATTATATGGCAGTAGTCAATGCCTTGTAAATCCTCAATGATTCACAACATATGCAGCTACACATTATGGTATGGAGTTGTACAGGCACTGAATAGAATCCTGAGGCAGCCCACCATGCCTGCTGCAGCTGGTCTTTCAGGGCTGCTACAGTCATCCTAGTTGCAGATGAGTCTGAAGATGATGCCCTACCATATGTATACATATATATAGTGTATATATATTTATGTATATTTTTTATCACATGTGGGAGCTTTGAATTAGCTGTACCATGAAAAAAGTAACATCTGTGTGAGACATAGGCTTAGCTATGCAGAATAACTATTCAATCTGCACATGGCATGCTCAGAGCAGGTGAATTATTACTCCTCCCACCTTCCTCAAATTGCTTGTTTTGCATGTGTCATGCCTATTGCCCCATTTTACAACTGCCTAAGTTAAATTTAGTTAAGTTTCCTGTGGGATTATCTTCCAAAACTATGCCCCAAACATATAAATTTAATAAAACTCTATAACACTGTATACAGGGTGTCTCAAAAATATAGGTACGGGCTTTTGGGGGAGGTGGATGGCATCTGAAAGAATGAGAATTGCATAGGAACCCATAACTGGAAACGTCATGGGAAAATGGTAGCAGAGGTACAAGATCTGAAAGGACACAAGACAGTGATTAATGGGAAAACATGTATTGGACAAAATTATTACAAATGGCATACTGGATTGGCCTGCCCTCACTTCTGCTACCTCTTAATGACCCATAATCGCACAAATTTTGATGTGCACGCGCAAACAAATGGTGGCCCGGTACATGTCTGTGTGGGAAGCGTTCTTGATACATTCATTGAGCGGCTCATCCGTTGCCCTCAGCCATTCCATACACTAAGTGCATGTCTGCCAGCTCCCTGTTCGAATACCTTTGCATGCTCTTCATCAACTGACTACCGCTCAAATGAGGAAATCCGAAATTTCCCCTTAGCGCATTGAAGAACAGTGCTGCCTATTGACTTATGGTGACGTTTCCAGTTATGGGTTCCTATGCAATTCTCATTGCTTTGGATGTTGTCTGCCTCCCCTAAGGGTTTGTACCTGTATTTTTGAGACACCCTGTATATAAATAAAACATAGCTGAAGTACAGCAGCATAATCTGACAGTAATGATAACAATGGCATATAAGGATATATGGTAACAAGAATTTGCAAAACGGATGCCAAAATGGCATATAGGATATATTTTTGTCTATATTTCAGGTACAGATGTATCTCTTTGATGTAGAATGACAATTTCTATATCTCTATAGAATGAAATTCTTTAAATGAAATAACAAAATTTGGGATTTGTAAGTCAAGGCAAACACCATGCAAAGCGAGTTGTTACTTTTTATGCTTTTATAGTTTAATCATTAATTTCAGGTGCACAGGTAGCGCTAGCTAACCAAAAAGGTTAGTAGCTTAGGTGTTATAAAGTCAGTGCACAGAGCTGTTCTAGGTTAGTGGTCTTTGTTACCTGACCATATTACCTTACTGAGGTCTGCTTATCTAATCCCTTACTTTATGCAGTTCCTGACTTGTGTTACCAATTTTACAGGACTAGACTAGTGACTAGTCATTGGAGCTTATGCAGACAGCAGGTAATATATTAAGATTTATTTTTTATATTTTTAATTACTGTAATTAATGCTTATTATTATAACTTAATATATTCTAGTTGAAAAAAGGTTTCGTGCATTACCATTTCATTGCCAGGACAGTTTAGTTATGGTTTCAATTTCAGTTTTCTGAAACTGGGACATTTCTTTTTGGAAGTATAATGAAGTATACTGAACTAAATTTACAGCCAGTGTGCACTGACTGGTATTGTTCAGTGCAAACCATGTTATTACAAAACAAAAGCCCCCTCAGTGTGAGCACCTGTACGCGGTGAGGGGGACCACCCTGTGAAAGTTCCACTGGCTCGGTTACCTTCACAGGGTCCTAAACGCTCGCCCACGTGTTTGCCGTGCACGGAGACCCGTGTCCCGGGAAAGGAGGATCCTGGTAGTTGCTCGGGGGTCCCCGTCTTCTCTCCTCAGCTCATGACTGGCGTGGTCCCCATTGGCTGTCTTGCCATTGGGGAGCCTGTCTGTCGCGGGGCTGGGCAGTGGATTCCGGGGCCTCTGCTATACACTGCTTTGGCCTCTGCTTCCGGTAAACGGGAGCTCCTGGGGTGACCCCCACAGGAGCAATTGGCTGGTGGGCAGGTCCTGCTAGGGTCAACTGTGCAGAATGGTGAGTAACCTTGCCCACGGTCTTGGTACAGGTGTGCAAGTTTCCTCACATATTATTTTCCTTTTGTCGTTATCCTTTCTTTGTGAGGCCAGTTTGGCCATTCAAAATTTTGTTATTTTAAGCTTTGTTTCATTTGTGTAGAATGTTTTTGTTCTGCACATTTCTCTTTTTATTTTCCTTCTATTTATTTGTGAGGGCTTGGCTCACTGTCTGTGTGGGTATAGTGCTTGCGTAGCCCTGGCACCCGACTGGGCGTCCCCTTGTTGGGCTCTGTGGAGGGTTGGGACAGCGGGCACTGAACCACACAAAACAAAAAATGAGAGAGAATGAAGAAATTAATGCGATCACTGCCAACAAGAGGGCTCGACATGAGCCCCCATCTTCCTCGTCTTTGTTATCACCGCCGTCGTCTTCTTTGTCTGTGTCTTCGTTCCCGAGATTCCTGATCATCCATTCCACTGGTGATCAGGTACTTGGGGACATGTCCCCTTTTTTTGTCAACAAAGGTTTGAAAGGTCTTGCGGGAGAGCCGAAATCCGTCAAGCGCTTATGATCTGGCGACTTGCAGGTTAAGACCACTTGTTCCAAACACTCGGAACTGCTCCTGAAAGTCAAAGAAATTGGTGGGGTGGCTGTTGAAGTCACTCCCCATAAAACTTTGAATTCCTCTCGGGGTGTGATCACCGAGTGGGGCCTCCTCAAAGTTACTGAGGAGGAAATTCTCTCGGAGCTCACACCTCAAGGAGTAATAGCAGTTCACCGGGTTTCGACACGCCGTGATGGGAAATTGGCACCCACTCGGGTGCTGATTGTGACATTTAACACACCACGCCTGCCTTCTTCCATCAAGGCAGGTTACGTATGTTGTGAGGTTCAACCGTATATATCCCAAACCCTCTGCGCTGTTTTCAGTGTCAGATATACGGTCATGCCCGCACAGCATGCCGGGGCAAGCCCACCTGTGTTCGCTGTGGCAGTAAGGATCATCTTGATGCAGACTGACATAAGTGTACCACCTACTGAGTCTTTCTCACTCGCAGCAAAGTACCTCCTGACGCAGACAAAACCGAGGATGGTGTCGACCTCGACATCTACCCCGGTTTCTATTCCTGCAACTCAGCCTTCCATTTCCACCGGAAGGCCTCCTCCTCCCCATCCTCAGACAGCAAGACCTTCCAAACCTAAGGGGCCCTCACTGGGGCCAAAAAAGAAAATCACAGCACCACAAAGGGTGGTCACCGATCCATACCCCTCGGACGATTCCGAGGACATGGATACCAACTGCCCCCTATTCACTAACCCAACCGCCCACCTATTCACTAAACCGTCCTCTGCGGCAGTTAAGTTGAATAGGAATTTGTCGTCCGCCCACTCTTCTAAGTCCTGAGATGGCCACACTCCTACAATGGAATTGTGGATTCCAGAGGAATCTTGACGACATCAAGGCCCTCCTTCACGCACACCAGCCCATCTGGGTGTACCTGCAGAAGACATACTTGCAGCCAGTCACAGATCCCACGATCTGGCACTTTTCACTAGTTCGCCGAAACCGGGATGGAGAGGTCCAGCTCGTGGGGGTGTCGCCATCCTCGTGAGCAACCATTCTCCATTCCAGGTCGTACCCCTCACCACCAACTTAGAGGCGGTAGCCATCCGTCTCTTCGTGGGGTTCTCGTTGACTGTCTGCTCTGCATATCTTCCACCTGGGAGCATCGTCTTCTAGGAAGACCTTGATGATCTCGTCTCACAGATGCCATCCCCCTTCCTCATTATGGGGGACCTCAACGGACACAGTCCACTTTGGGGCAGTGCTGACACCAACGGGCGGGGTCCTGGAGCAGTGGCTCCTGGATCCTTCTCTCTCCCTGTTGAACACCGGTGTCAGTACTTACTTTCACTCCCCAACCCGCTCTTTCACTGCCATTGACCTTACCATCTGCTCCTCCTCGATCCTTCCACTCTTTACATGGGAGGTCGAGGACAACCCCTATAGAAGCGATCACCTCCCCGTGGTGTGCACCATCTCCTGTGGGGGGCCTTGCAGCCCTTCATGCGTCTCGCGGTGGAGGCTCGATCGGGCTGACTGGGGTGGTTTCAAGCTGCTATCTGAGCTCGATGACCACTCTGTCAGCCAGGAGCCCATCAATGTGGCAGTAGCGGAAATAACGGACTGTATTGTAGATGCAACTGCATCAACAATTCCTCAAGTTTCGACACGGTTTCCTCGCTTTCCGAAACCGTGGTGGAATCCAGATTGCACCGCAGCTCGTAAGGCTCAGAACAAGGCTTGGGGGGTGTTTCGGAGATATCCGACGACCCCCAACCTCAAAAAGTTCAAACGCGCCAGGGCGAAAGCTCATTTCATCCGACACCAGAACCAGAAGGAATCTTGGATCAAGTATACATCTTCTATCACTCGCACGACTAGTTCTAAGGTCATGTGAGATAAAGTCCGGAAGATGGGTGGGAACTACACGTCCCACTCGTCATCGATCCTGGAGCACAATGGACAGGCAATTGCTGATCCCAAAGCAATTGCCGACGCTCTGGGGGAGTCATTCTCCTCCATCTCTTCCTCTTACTCCCCCGAGTTTCTGGCCCAGAAGGGCAAGGCGGAACGCTCTCCACTGTCTTTCCACTCGAATGGCCTGGAGCCTTACAACAGGCCATTCGAGTGGAGTGGAGGAGCTTTGCCTTGCTCTGCACTCTTCTCGTGCCTCTGCTGTAGGGCCGGACAATGTCCATTATGCCATCACCAATCACATTTTTCTCGAGAAGTTTCCGGACTCCTGGCAGGCCATCGTCTTGGCCTTCCCCAAGCCAGGCAAAGATCCCGATTCCTTCCAATTATCGTCCCATCGCGTTGACGAGCTGCGTGTGCAAGGTGTTGGAAAGAATGGTAAATGCCAGACTCATCTGGTATTTAGAACACCACAACCTTCTTTCCAACACCCAATGTGGCTTTCGCAGGCAACGGTCAACTCTTGACCATCTGATACGCCTCGAATCGGCTATCAGAAATTCATTTTTACGTAGAGAGCACCTGGTGTCAATTTTCTTCAACATCGAAAAAGCTTACGACACGGCTTGGAGATTCGGCATTCTTCGTGACCACAGTTTCGGCTTGAGAGGTCACATGCCGATCTTCATCTCCAACTTCTTATCGACACGTTCTTTTCGTGTCCGTGTCGGTAACACTGTCGCAGCCGTACCCCCAAGAACAGGGGGTGCCACAAGGCTGCATGCTGAGTGTTACGCTTTTCACTGTCAAGATTAATTCTATTACTAGACAACTTCCTCCATCAGTAGGCAATGCCCTCTTTCATTGATGATTTTAGCATCTTTTGCTCTTCGTCCAGTATGAGGGTCGTTGAAAGACAACTGCAAATTGCCCTGAACAATCTTTCGGTTTGGGCGACGGCAAACGGGTTTCGGTTCTCCCCACAGAAGACCGCTTGTGTGCACTTTTGCCACAAGTGTAATCTTCATCTGGATCCCGAGCTGCGGCTCGGGGATAACATCATTCCAGTTGTGGCGGAGACCAAGTTTCTCGGTCTCATATTCGATCGGAAATTTACCTTTTTACCTCACATACGTCATCTCAGGTCCAAGTGCACGTGGGCATTGAACATCGTCAAGGTCCTCTCCTCCCTTTCTTGGGGGGCGGACCGATGTTCTTTGCTCCGCTTCTACCGTGCACTTGTCCAATCGAAACTGGACTATGGATCCCAGGTGTACGACTTGGCCCGGGATTCGGTGGTGAAGGTGCTGGACCCACTCCATCACCAGGCCCTCCGTGTTTGCACGGGAGCCTTCCGCACCTCACCGGTCCAGAGTCTTTACGTTGAGACCGACGAACCTTCTTTATCTCTTCGCCGTCAGCAGTTGTCCCTACAATATGCATCTAAATTGCGATCCCTGCCTGGCCATCCCACTTGGGACTGCGTTTTCAGTCCGAAGTGGGAAATGCTTTACACAAATCGGCCGACTGCCATTCGTCCTTTTGGTTTGCGTGTCCGAGGCTACCTCAGAGACATTAACATCAGTCTCGATAGCATTGCACAGTCGACAGATGAGCCACTTCTACCATGGCTCACTGTTTCCCCTTCCTGCGATTTTTCCTTGTGCAGGATAGGGAAGGCCTTTACACTCGACTGTGTGCACCAGCAACTCTTTGCCAGCCATCGTGCTGAGTACCCGGACTTCTTGCCTGTCTTCACAGATGGCTGTGGTCTGCTGTGATGTAATCATTGCAGACCAGATCCCACTGCAGTGTTCCATCTTCACTGCAGAGTTGCACGCTATCAGCCTCGCCTTGGACCACGTGGCAACTAAGCATCATCGTCAGTGTGTGCTTTACACCGACTCGCTTAGCTCACTACAGGCTTTGGATCTCAGTGAGGCATTGGCCTCACCCAGTTCTTACTAAGATCCGCCAGCAGCTACATCGTCTGGCAGCCACCATCCATTTTTGTTGGGTGCCCGGTCATGTCGGGATTAGGGGTAGCCAAAGATCGGATGCTCCATCTCTTGGCAGACGCTGCTGCCAAGTCAGCCAGGCCCCTGTCTGACTCTCCATTGCCGGTTCCATATCTGGATTTCCGGCAGCGTTTTACCACCGAGCTCTGGGCACAGTGGCAGAGATCTTGGTCAGAACAGCTTACCAACAAGCTCTTTGAGATCAAACCTATCATCAAACCATGGCAGTCTTGTTACCGCAGGAATCGTAAGGAGGAAGTTGTACTTGTTCAGCTCCGCTTAGGTCATTCGTATATTACTCACTCATTTCTTTTACGGGCGGATGACGTACCTAAGTGTGAGTTTTGTGACACCATTTTAACTATGGCCTGTAAATGGTAACGGCCTGTAAATGGTAGCTAGGCGTAAACTGGAAGGAGAGCTGTGTACCAATCCCTAGTGATGATGCACAGAACTGGCCAGGTCTAGCACCTAATGTCCGACCCCGCCTTCTCGTGGTGCAGGCCGTTAGTACCTTTCAAAAGAGATACTCTCTTTTGGAAGGGAACGGAAGGGGAGGGCTGCCAGTTCAGTATGGCCTGCTGATCTGGTCATCTACGGCCACTTTTTTCATTTTTTTCTTTTTTTTCAACCCTGCTGAGGAGTTGTCAACTTCACAGGGTCCCGGTGCTGACCATTTATACCTACTAGACTGGACTTGTTTATGGATTTGAGCTTGATTATGGATCCTGGACTTGCTGCACTGGTGGGCGTCTGTTGAGGGAGAGTCTGCCGCTGTGTTTTCTGTTTGCTTCTGGGTTGCCAGCTCTAAGTGAACAGAGGCATGGGATACCTTATATCAGCTGGTGGATAATCCTAATCAGAGGCCATCGCAGGTACCTGAACCTTACTTTGCTAGTTGGGCATCGTCAAGCCTAAACTGGAGTAATGCGTCTCAGGCAGGCCATGTGGCTCTTGAAAAAGTCCACTTGAAAAGGTGTTGCCTGAAGTTCCTACCAGCATCGGTGACTTCAGCCTTTAGCGGAGGAGGAACGGGTCTTTGCCCCATGCCTGCGATCAGGGGGCTGTTTGATATTGTTGGCCCTACCAATCTCAATAAACCTAATTTCTTTAAAAATCCTACTAATCATTTTCTCTCTGCAGGAACGTGAGGACATTACATAGAGATTATTCTCTTGATGTCCTCATGCAGGAATTCCAGCGCTATAACCTAGATATTCTAGGCTTGCAAGAGACCAGATGGACAGGTAAAGGTGAGATACTTAAAAATAACTTTAAATTTCTCTTTATAGGGAGGGAGGATGGAAAGCATCACCAAGGCGTGGGTCTGCTGCTCAGCAGACATGCTAGTGATGCTCTTCTAGGATATGAGTGCATTAATGAAAGGTTTCTTACAGCAAAATTTCAGACAAGCATTAAAAACTTGAATGTTATCTGCTGTTATGCCCCCACTGAGGATGCCGATGAGGATGAGAAGGATAGATTTTACGGACAACTTCAGGACATTTTGAACTCTGTCAAGAAAGGAGATATTACCCTTGTTCTTGGTGACTTCAATGCCAAAGTTGGTACCAACTCTGACCTTTGGGGAGGAGTAATAGGCCCTTTTGGTATTGGTAGCTGCAATGGCAATGGGCAACGTCTCCTACAGGTAAGTAAACTCAATGGTTTCAGAATAACTAACACATATTACAAACACCGCGACATACATAAATACACATGGGTTTCACCTGATGGGCTGCATAGGAATATGATTGATTATATATTAATTAACAGCAAATGGGCTAGTTCTGTTAGAAATACCAGGGCATATAGGGGAGCTGAAATTGGATCTGACCATTACCTTGTTAAAAGTGTCTTGCAACTTAAACTTAAAAAGTGTTGTGCTAGGGTTAAAAAATTTACCTTTAATACTGAAGCTCTGAAAGACCCAGTTATAGCTAAAGCTTACCATAATAGGTTACTTAGTCATTATGACGGTCATGGTTTGCTTAATACTGAAGTTGAGGAAGAATGGGGCCATTTTAAACAGGCTTTTTTGGAAACTAACAGTACTCTTTTAGGAAAAAAGGAGCAGAGGAGGCAGAATTATTTAAGTGACAAGGCAATTGAGCTTATTTCAGAAAGAAGGAATTGCAGGAATGCCCTTAATCAGTACCCTACTAGTCCTAATAGAAAAGATTACAGAGAGCTTAATAAACGTGTAAGGGATCAGTTAGCTACTGATAAAAATCTTTGGCTTGATAGCTTGGCTGACAAAGCTGAGGAAGCGGTTAGGCAGCACAACAGCAGAGAGCTGTACCAGATAGTTAATGTTTTATGTGGTAGAAAACGGACAGGCATACAGGGATTGAAGGATAAACAAGGTAAGGTTATAGAAGGTGAGGATTCTCTCATGGCTAGGTGGGCTGAGCATTTCAGTGATGTTCTAAACAATGTGGTTAGTTCTACTCCCATTGTTTGTAATGATGATAGATGCATTGGCAGCTTTAATGTTGGCCCTATAACACAATCTGAAGTTAGTTTGGCTATCTCTAAACTGAAACTTCATAAATCCCCAGGGGTAGATGAAATTACTACAGAAATGCTCAGAGCTGGGAATGTTTTGGTTATCACTTGGATGACTGAAATTTTGAATAACTTTTATGATAAAGGCATGGTTCCTAAAGATTTTACCAGAGCTATTATTATCCCTATTTTCAAAAAAGGTGATCGCAGTTCTTGTGATAACTATAGGGGTATCAGCCTACTCTCTGTTCCAGGTAAAGTTCTTTCCATGATTGTGCTTAATAGAATTAAGAATCTGGTTGACAGGCAATTGCGTGATGAGCAATGTGGATTCAGAAGTGGTAGGGGATGTGTAGATCAGATATTTTCACTTAGGCAGATTCTTGAGAAATGTTTAGAGTTTCAGAAACCTTTGGTTGCTAGCTTTGTTGATTTCAAAAAGGCTTTCGACTCTGTTGATCGTCATAATTTGTGGTTGATTGTGAGATCATATGGTATACCAGACAAGTTAGTTAACATAATGAAAGCTCTCTATAATAACACTGAGTCATGTGTGAGAGTTGGTAAGTCTTGTAGCAATTGGTTTAGCATTACTTCTGGTGTTCGACAAGGGTGCATTTTGTCTCCTTTTCTCTTTAGTTTGGTTGTTGATTATGTTATGCGAAATTCACTTCAAGGGAAAGCTTTTGGCCTTAAATGGGCTGGAGATACGAAAATTTCTGATTTAGATTATGCTGATGATTTAGCTCTTTTGGCAAATGATGTTGATGAGATGAACTCTTTCATTCGAACTGTTGATGAGACTGGGAGTACAGTAGGTTTGGTTATAAACAGAGAGAAAACTAAAGTGATGAAAATTGGTCAGGCAGGTTGTGATTCAGTTAATCTGAATGGTTGCAGTCTTGAGCAGGTGTCACAGTTTAATTATCTTGGGAGCTATGTAACTGATACTGGTGATGTGCGGCATGAGATTAACAGACGAATAGGTATTGCTGCCGGGACTTTTAAGAATCTATGGAGATTGTGGAGAAATAGGCGTATACATCTAAAGACTAAAATTAGACTGTATAATAGTTTGGTTCTTTCTAGGGTTAGTTATGGTAGTGAAACTTGGACGCTGTGTAAACAAGATAACAGGAAACTAGATGCTTTTGATTCTAGATGCTTACGCAGTATCTTGGGTATTAGGTGGTTTAACTTTGTAACTAATGATGAGGTTAGGCAAAGGAGTCTGCAACCTCCTTTAAGCAGCATATTGTGCAGAGAGAGACTCCGCTGGTTTGGCCATGTTGCCCGTATGGATAATTATAGATTGGCGAATAGGGTTATGAACAGTGTGCCTAGAGGCTTCAGAAGGAGGGGGAGACCTAGGATGCGGTGGGCAGACAATGTCAAACAGGACCTTGTTAGAATTGGTGTGCAGTGGCCGGATGCAGCAGATGTAGCTCAGGACAGATATGCTTGGAGAAGTAAACTGCGTGGTCTGGTTGGACCTCCGTAGCCCATGGCTGCTTGAGGATGATGATGATGATGATGATGATTTTAACTATCAAACACATTTTAATATCATGTCAATGTTTTAACATCGAACATCGTATGTTTTTTAACTTTCACGATTTTACGTCCGAGCCCCTTACACTCGGACATCTTTTATCAGATCATTGTTGTTTTAACGCTGTTTTTCAATTTTTAAAATATACTGGATATTTTAATCGCTTGTAGTTTTACTCCCTTTTTATTACTCTATATTTTTAACGCAGTTTGCTTACAGCTGGGTTATTTTTATGTTTTTATTCGTATAACATATTTTTACATTTGTTCATTGTTGCTCTACATGTTCTCTTTTACTGAAATCGATTGTTTTGTTGTTCTTTATAGTTTATTTTTAACTTTGGTTAAGGGGTAACATGATTTTTATCATTTTACCTTTAGGACATATGTTTGGTGCATTATAGCCTTAGTTGCTAATGCGCCAATAAACCCCAAACAACCAATCCAAAACAAAAGTCCACATAAATTAAAAAATAGTTTAAATGCAATGGCCAAGTTATTCTTAAAATGTGTTAATTAAATCCATATACATCGAGAGTCATCTGTATATCATCACAAAAACATTGTACATTGGAATGTCCCAAAAAAATATTCAGGACACTAGGATAGTTCTCTAAAAAAACGGGATGTATGAATGCCATACATGCAAGAGCCTTGGTGCTGCTGCACCCTCTACACCATTATAATTATGCCACTGGTTCAAGGTCATTGTTTGAAGTTCAAACTTTCTGATCTGGGTTAAGATGTTTATATAATAAATAGTTTAATAATATTTCTTTGTTGACATTGATTAATATCTTTTGAGGTACATGGATTCATAGTATTTTAGTAATGAAATATTTAGTTCTGTTCAGATATATAATTTAAAAATTCAATATATTTAAGTTTAAACTTTGAGAAAGGAGAAATAATGATCTGTTGAAAAAAGCTGTTGCCTTCATTGATACCTCTTAAAGTCAACGATTAAGTTTTTATATTTGCTTCTTTAGTTGCTTTTCTAACATTATACTATTTTGAATAAAATTTTGATCTTTGTCATTTTCTTATTAAATTAGTACATAATTTTATCAGAAGTTTGTAGTTGTACATTTCTATAATATTATATACAGTCGAGTGGTTAGCACGCTTGGCTACTGATCTAAGGGACCTGGGTTCGAGCCCCGGATTAGGCATGGATGTGTGTGTGTCGTTTTTCTGCTGAGGTCCTGCCATCCTCTCAGATCTCCTACTGTGGCATATAAACTGGCAGGCTCCTGTCAGACCTCTGTGGCAAGCAGCTGCTTGAGGGGGTATTTATTTTTATTTTTTATCTTTATTCTGAACATCCAGAGCTGACCGGGTTTCACTTTTACGATGCAATGTGTATATACAATTTTCACTACAATACAGGCTAGTTTTGTTAGAACCACCCCCATCCTCCCTTAGCACACAAATTTATCACGTATATATGTCGATTTAATAAGGAATAACGATTAAAGCTAATTTTCATTTTCGTATCATTGGGAAACTTTTCTGAAGAGGGTTTCCTGAGTGAAATCGAACTGCGAACTGAACCAAAAGATAAAATTTTAAAAAAGCTTAAGTAAATTTTTCTAGTTGCATCATAATTACTATACGGCAAAAATGAAACAAAATATAGCGGGTCAAAATCCCCCTTTCTTTCCCATGGTAAATCATGGAAAATAAAAGAGCTGAAGATGTTACAAAAAGTACTTTTCTCATATCTTTGCAAATGAAACAACCCAGAAAATCGATGGATATATATTTTTCAAATTTCTATGCTAAATGCAGTAGTAGTAACTTCATTTCTAGTTTCAACAACATTGAATACTAGCAGATTTACCCGGCTTTGCTGGGGTCTGAAAATTTATAAAATGTAGAGTAGATGGCACTCCCCATGTCGCAAGCTTTCATGTAGCATAAATATCATTGCACTCGATTTCCTCCCTCTCCTGGTGGCGGGGTGGCTCAGTCCGTTCCGCAAAATTCCCCTCCCTGCCCACAGTCAGTAAGGGACACCAATGGATTTGGATAGGACGCCGTCCGTCGGATGGGACGTTAAGCGGGAGAATCATATGCTGTGCACGTTAAAGAACACACTGGATGGCCTTGATGGGAGAATACCATCTGTCCCATCAAGGCCATCTAGTGTGTTCTTGACCAACAGCTGTTCCAATGGGTCTCCTTCCCCAACCTTTCCTGAGCATTCAGAGTCATTGTGACCTGGCCTTTTAGTCCATTGGGTGCAAAAGAGGGCTGCTCAGAGGAAAAACAACCTAACCTCCTAATTCGTTTAAAGTTTTCTCCCTCTCTTTTAGGGAAGGAAAGAAATGGACATAGTTCGAGATACCCATTATCCTCCCTACGTCAGAAGTTTCTAAACCAAACATCGGAATTTCCTCGCTCATAATCTAACTTTTCAAATCACTTCGTACCCACCAGAGTTCCTCGGATACAATTTGCCAGGCATATGTAACTTTATAGCAAAAGAAATTAACTATGGTTTGAGGTGCATAAAAAATGTAAAGGTACAGAAATATTATTATTTAAATAAAAATACCCCCTCAAGCAGCTGCTTGCCACAGAGGTCTGACAGGAGCCTGTCAGTTTATATGCCACAGTAGAAGATCTGAGAGGATGGCAGGACCTCAGCAGAAAACAACACGAACATCCATGCCTTACCCGGGGCTCGAACCCAGGTCCCGTAGATCAGTAGCCAAGCGCGCTAACCACTCGGCCACGGGACGGCTTATTATTATTTAACAAAATTATTTATTACTTAACATAATATTTAAAACATTTATTAATTGATTATATATATTTTTATTAGCTTTTGCATATTTTTCAAGTTAAGTTCATGATTTTAACTTTCAATACGAATTTAACGTTTGAATATCGTGTTCTGCTGATGCTTAATTAGAACGACTTCAATATCCACGGATACTCGCGTTCTTGACCCAACAAATTGAACAATAAGTTTATCACGCGAAATCACAAAAAAATTAGTTTGATGCATTCATTATTTCAAATTTATTGGTGACAATAGCTATTTTGAATAACTTTCAACTGTTAATGTTTAATCAGGCGAAATCAGGTATTAGTTTAGTGTATATATTCCTTTTTTCAAATTTATTAGTGGCAACAGTTATTTTGAATTGACATTAAACGCACCCACCAAAATTTTGGTTGATCCCAGTGAGTTCGCACATAGCCTACATTATTCCCCTGAGTGAAGGGAACGTTTATGCAGTTTTTTTGCTTGTAGTTCTTCTGGAGGATAAGTGTAGAAGCACACAGACACACAAACAAACAAACTTTCTCCGTTATACATTAGATTTATGACGGATTCCATATTTTATTTCTATGACAGTGTCACACACAATTTCTATCAGAGTTTGTATCAATAATATGCAAGGAAATTAACTCACCAAGAGAATATTGAAACTCGCTCGTGGTTTAATTAAATGTAGGCTATTTCTGAAAAGAAAGCATGAATTATCCTGAAATAGAGAAATTAACATTTGAAACGAAGGCCGTAGTTTCAATAATAATAACTGGATGTACAAATAAATAAGAAAGAAAACATTGTAGAAAATGGTTATCCTTTTCCGAAAACAAGAGACCTTTACAATATTTTCCTTGCCTTTTTTTTTGTCAAAGATTGCAAATTCTTCACTTTTTGGTAAGCAGGATTCTGGATTTTCCAAATACCTGCATTCAAGAATACATAACCATGAATCTTCAATCAATCATATAAAGAGTCACAGATAAGGGTAGAAAGTTACACTGTGTGGAAAATATCTGAAAAAACTTGAAAGTTGGAAGACTCATTAACGATGATTTTAAATGATAGGTAGAAAAGGAAAGTGATAAATGGTGTTAGATCTTAAAGGTAATCTTGGGATGTATTACGTTATAGGTCTGTAAATGGTAGCTAGGTAGTCACTGGAAGGAGAGCTATGCACCAATCCCCTGTGATGATGCATAGAACCGGCCAGGCCTAGCACCTAATGTCCGACCCCGCCTTCTCGTGGTGCAGACCGTTAGTACCTTTCAAAAGAGATACTCTCTTGTGGAAGTGAACGGAAGGGGAGGGCTGCCAGATTAGTGTGGCCTACTGATCTGGGCAACTATGGCTATTTTTCTTTTTTTTTTCTACCCTGCTGAGGAGTGGTCAACCACACAGGGTCCTGGTGCTGACCATATAAACCAACTGGACTGGACAGATATATGGCTCTGAGCTTGATTATGGATCCTGGTTTAGCTGCACTGGTGGGCTTCTGTGGAGGGAAAATCTTCCGCTGTGTTTTCTGTTTGTTTGTGGGTTGACAGCCCCAAGTGAATAGATTCACAGGATATGTTTATCAGCTGGTGGATAATCCTGAGCAGAAGTCATCGCAGGCACCTGAACTCTTTGCTTCTATTGGCATCGTCAAATTCTACATTGGAGGAAGTCTTCCAGTGTAGATGGCTTCAGCCTTTAGTGGTGGGGGAACGGGTCTTTGCCCCATGTCTGCGATTAGGGGGCTGTTTGATATTGTCGCCATTCCCTCTCTCAATAAACATAGTTTCTTTAAACATCCCACTAACCATTTTCTCTCCATAGGTAGTTGGAATGTGAGGACTCTGCACAGAGCTTTTTCTCTTGATGTCCTCACACAAGAATTCCACCATTATAATTTAGATATTCTCGGCTTGCAAGAGACCAGATGGACAGATAAAGGTCAGATTCTTAAAAATAATCTTAAATTTCTCTTTTCAGGGAGGGACGACAATAAGCATCACCAAGGCGTGGGTCTGCTTCTTAGCAGACACGCTAGTGATGCTCTTCTAGGATATGAGTGCATTAATGAAAGGTTTCTTACAGCAAAATTTCAGACAACCGTTAAAGACCTGAATGTTATCTGCTGTTATGCCCCCACTGAGGATGCCGATGAGGATGAGAAGGATAGATTTTATGAACAACTTCAGAATATTTTGAATTCTGTCAAGAATGGAGATATTACCCTTGTTCTTGGTGACTTCAATGCCAAAGTTGGTACCAACTCTGACCTTTGGGGAGGAGTAATAGGCCCTTTTGGTATTGGTAGCTGCAATGGCAATGGGCAACGTCTCCTACAGGTAAGTAAACTCAATGGTTTCAGAATAACTAATACATATTACAAACACCGCGACTTACATAAGTACACATGGGTTTCACCTGATGGGCTGCATAGGAATATGATTGTTTATATATTAATTACAGCAAATGGGCTAGTTCTGTTAGAAATACCAGGGCATATAGGGGAGCTGAAATTGGATCTGACCATTACCTTGTTAAAAGTGTCTTGCAACTTAAACTTAAAAAGTGTTGTGCTAGGGTTAAAAAATTTGCTTTTAATACTGAAGCTCTGAAAGACCCGGTTATAGCCAAAGCTTACCATGATAGGTTACTTAGTCATTATGACAGTCATGGTATGCTTACTACTGAAGTTGAGGAAGAATGGGATCATTTTAAACAGGCTTTTTTGGACACTAACAGTACTCTTTTAGGAAAAAAGGAGCAGAAGAGGCAGAATTATCTGAGTGATAAGGCACTTGAGCTTATTTCAGAAAGAAACAACTGCAGGAATGTCCTTAATCAATACCCTACTAGTACTAATAGAAAGCATTACAGAGAGCTTAATAAACGTGTAAAAGATCAGTTAGCTGCTGATAAGAATCTTTGGCTTGATGGTTTGGCTGACAAAGCCGAGGAAGCAGTTAGACAGCACAACAGCAGAGAGCTGTACCAGATAGTTAATGTTTTGTGTGGTAGAAAACGGACAGGTATACAGGGATTGAAGGATAAACAGGGTAAGGTTATAGAAGGTGAGGATTCTGTCATGGATAGGTGGGCTGAGCATTTCAGTGATATTCTGAACAATGCGGTTAGTTCTATTCCCATTGTTTGCAATGATGATAGATGCATTGGTGGCTTTAATGTTGGCCCTATAACACAATCTGAAGTTATTTTGGCTGTTTCTAAACTTAAACTTCATAAATCCCCAGGGGTAGATGAAATTACTACCGAAATGCTTAGAGCTGGAAATGTTTCGGTTACCACTTGGATGACTGAAATTCTGAATATCTTTTATGATAAAGGCATGGTTCCTAAGGATATTACCAGAGCTATTGTTATCCCTATTTTCAAAAAAGGTGATCGCAGTTCTTGTGATAACTATAGGGGTATTAGCCTACTCTCTGTTCCAGGTAAAGTTCTTTCCATGATTGTGCTTAATAGAATTAAGAATCTGGTTGACAGTCAATTGCGTGATGAGCAATGTGGATTCAGAAGTGGTAGGGATGTGTGGATCAGATATTTTCACTTAGGCAGATTCTTGAGAAATGTTTAGAGTTTCAGAAACATTTGGTTGCTAGCTTTGTTGATTTCAAAAAGGCTTTTGACTCTGTTGATCGTCATAATTTGTGGTTGATTGTGAAATCATATGGTATACCAGACAAGTTAGTTACCATAATGAAAGCTCTCTATAATAACACTGAGTCGTGTGTGAGAGTTGGTAAAGCTTGTAGCAATTGGTTTAGCATTACTTCTGGTGTTCGACAAGGGTGCATTTTGTCTCCTTTTCTCTTTAGTTTGGTTATTGATTATGTTATGCGAAATTCACTTCAAGGGAAAGATTTTGGCCTTAAATGGGCTGGAGATACGAAAATTTCTGATATAGATTATGCTGATGATTTAGCCCTTTTGGCAAATGATGTTGATGAGATGAACTCTTTCATTCGAGCTGTTGATGAGACTGGTAGTAGAGTAGGTTTGGTTATAAACAGAGAGAAAACTAAAGTGATGAAAATTGGTCAGGCAGGCTGTGATTCAGTTAATCTGAATGGTTGCAGTCATGAGCAGGTGTCACAGTTTAATTATCTTGGAAGCTATGTAACAGATAATGGTGATGTGCGGCATGAGATTAACAGACGAATAGGGATTGCGGCCGGGACTTTTAAGAATCTATGGAGAGTGTGGAGAAATAGGCGTATACACCTAAAGACTAAAATTAGGCTGTATAATAGTTTGGTTCTTTCTAGGGTTAGTTATGGTAGTGAAACTTGGACACTTTGTAAACATGACAACAGGAAACTAGATGCTTTTGATTCCAGATGCTTACGCAGTATCTTGGGCATTAGATGATTTAACTTTGTAACTAATGATGAGGTTAGGCAAAGGAGTTTGCAACCTTCTTTAAGCAGCATATTGTGCAGAGAGAGACTCCGTTTGTTTGGCCATGTTGCTCATATGAATAATTATAGATTGGCGAATAGGGTTATGAACAGTGTGCCTAAAGGCCTCAGAAAGAAGGGGAGACCTAGGATGCGGTGGGCGGACAATGTCACACAGGACCTTGTTAGAATTGGTGTGCAGTGGCCAGATGCAGTAGATGTAGCTCAGGATAGACTTGCTTGGAGAACTAAATTGCACCGTCTGGTTGGACGTCCGTAGCCCATGGCTGCTTGATGATGATGATGATGATGATGATGATGATGATGATGATGATGATGATGATGATGATGGTGATGATTACGTTATATGTAAAGAATAATTTAGGTTTGAGGTTATCATAGAAAATAAAACTGATGTGAACAAAAAGCATGGAAAAGTTTTCAAATTAATTGAACTAGCAATTATGATACAACTGCAAAACTGTGTTTAATGAATAGAAATAAAGAGCAACATGACGAGGAGTTGGTAGCGTGCTCAGGCTCGTAAGATGTAGTTCCGAGGCTCGAGTCCCACCTGGGACAGGATGAGGTTTTAGGAAAGATAAACCTCAACACTGGCTTTGGGATTTATTTCCGCTAAACCCCCACATTGTCGTAAGTTAGAAAGTGGACACCGATTGGCTTGCGAAAGGACGCCTTCCGTCCGAATATCCAAATAGTCAGCGTTGCACGGGAAAAAAGCGAATTATTCAAGCAAAGTGAATTATTCACTTTTCACAAAGCAAAGTAAATTATTCAAGTAACCTGCTTCCCGAAGACCCACTATACGATCTCCCTCAAACTCCGCTAACTGAACAAATGTTGTGCGCCTGCATCGTCCAGGCTTGGTAGCTTCTCCAAAAAACACTGAACAACACGATACAAGACGAATAACTTCTTTCTTCACGCCCTAGTCCTTAAATACGAGTTGCGTACATTTACATGTTGTCGTCCTCAGTGACGTCATTATTTCGCCCAACGACTTTCACTCTTGGATAACGGTTTCTGTTCACTTAGAGCTGGCAAGCCAGAAGCAAACAGAAAACACAGCGGCAGATTCTCCCTCAACAGAGGCCCACCAGTGCAGCAAGTCCAGGATCCATAATCAAGCTGAAATCCATAAACGTCCAGTCTAGTAGGTATAAATGGTCAGCACCAGGACCCTGTGAAGTTAACCACTCCTCACCAGGGTTGAAAAAAGTGGCCATAGATGACCGGATCAGTAGGCCATACTGAACTAGCAGCCTTCCGTTTCCGTTCCCTTCCAAAAGAGAATATCTCTTTTGAAAGGAACTAAATGCCTGCACCACGAGAAGGCGGAGTCGGACATTAGGTGCTAGACCTGGCCGGTTCTGTGCATCATCACTGGGGATTGGCACACAACTCTCCTTCCAGTTTATGCCCAGCTACCATTTAACTAGTCATATATATGTTCAAGAAAGAAACAAAATAAAAATAAAAATTAAACGAAGAAAGGAAAAGATTAAAAAGGTGGCAACTCGCTTTTAAATAGTCAAACCTCATGCACAGTCAGACAACAACTCTATATTAGCCAATTTTCTGCATTAAAAAAGATTTTGTCTTTTTCTTGAAATGTCTTTGGTAAAGTTCGTTCCTAATATTATAAGGCAACAAGCCCATAGCTAACAGTAGCCTGAAACCGGGAAAAATACAGTTGAATTAAAAATTTGTTTGATATAATTTTTCTTAAATAATATAACCTATATAAATAAAGGCTTAATATTTTTTCTAATCATAGTTATGTGAGTATTCCATTTCAAATTGGAGTCAAGATATACTCCAAGGTACTTAACACAATCAATTTGAGAAATCTCATTACAGCAGCAATTATTAGGTTTATCGTAAACATTAGAATGAAATTTTGATTTATATATTAATTTGTCCAAATCATTCAAGGAAAAGTGCATGAAATTAGTTTATCCACATTTCATTTTAGCAAATTAGCATCAAACCATTTTTTAACTTTAGTCAAGTCAGAACACACAGCATTATGCGTAGTTGTTGTATCTGAATTTTGATGTAACATAGTAGTATCATCTGCATATGATAATATCTTTCCCCCGAAGATTTTGAGAAAAAAATCATTAATATAAATTAGAAATAAAACTGGGCCAAGGACTGAACCCTGTGGGAAACATTTGTAACATTTAAAAGTTCACTATTAAAGGTTTTAATGTTGACAAATTGTTTTCTATTGAATAAATATGATTTTAACCATTTCAACACTTGTCCTCTAACACCAGCATGCTGTAATTTACTCAAATGAATATTTTGCGTAGTTTTGATTTATATTGTAATAATTTGTTTAAAAAAACAATTAAACTTTGGGAAATATATTATTCCTAATGTCTCGTCTGCCTTAAGTCTGGTGAAATCTCCGCGCGGCCCTTAGAACATCCTCAACCCCCCCCCCCCAGAGGGGGGGGAGCACACCACAGTTTGGAAATAAAAATTGTGGTGTGCACCACATCAGGTTTTCCCATAATTTTTTTAATTTTTAAACGCTACCCCTTTCCTCCCACATTGAGAGGATAGCGAGGCTTACCAATATGTCTCTGGGGTAACTTCATTAGTAAACATTTTCTCATTTCTAATTTTTAACTGAAGTGTTGTGAAATACGGTAAAATGAGAATGTAATAAATTAATATTATACATAACATAAATTTTCTAACATTCAATAACAATCAAAAAGCAATATATTCATTTTAAAATTCAAACTATTTTTTTTTTCTTTTTTTTCCAGTGTTAATAAATTATCACACCGGAATGTCCCCCCAGTATATGGACACTTCCATGTTGTATGAATGAAAAGATCTATTCAGTGCTCCCTATCTTTGAAATGCACCTCTTATAGCCAAAAAGCACAAGAAATAAATTTAAAATCTTAATCAATTTATTTATTTATTTAAATTTAAAGTGACAGGCTCCTGTTAGACTCTCTGGCAAGCAGCTGCTTGAGGAGACTTTTTTTTAATTTGTTAGTATTACTTCACATCCTTTAAAAGGCAACTTGCGATTGACAGGACAGAGCTGTTCGAAGTACTTCCTTTTTAAACCATGGATGTTCGAAACAGGCAATTTTTCCTTCTAAAAATTTCAAACGACGCAATTTTGTTCCTACTCAAAAAAAGAAATTTTAACACCTGAAAGCTGGCGCACCTGTTGTGTTTGCGCTCCCAGGCAAATGCCTAACATGGGTTATGGAAAATCCGCCCTGCTCATTATGCATAGTGAACTCGCTTTTATTGCATTAAAGAATAAGAATAAAATCTCATTTAGTCTGCAAAGAAAAGAGTCGGTCGCATCTAATTCAGCTCCCACGAATATGCCTTTATTTAAATCATAAATAGTTTTCCTACGTCTAATTTATTATTGAAGAACGTGAAATGAAGAAAAGTTTCCACGTCTACAATTGGGAAGAGAAACTGTAAAACTTCTTCTGTTGGGAAAGTTGTTGTTGAATTCTGTTGGGTTCAACATTCTTGAATTCTGTTGGGAAAGTTGTTGTTGAATTCTGTTGGGTTGAAAGTTCTGTTGGGAAAGTTGTTCTTCAATTGGGAAGAGAAACTGTCTAAACTGTCTTCTTTAGATTTTCGTTTCTTTCATTCCCTTATGAGAAGTCTTTGTTTCAAGACCCAAGCCACCATTATACAGAGCAAGCCAGCTTGTGTCCTTGAACCTCAGCCCCTCTTTGCTTGGTAGAAAGGAGCGGACAGCAGATCGTCCTTCATTCTCCCTTCCATAGTCCTGCTGACCCGAAGCTCAGTTCCTTAATGTGACCCGATATTTTTCAGCTGTGTCAGCTCCGTTTACTGTGGTCTCAACGACACATTTTGCCTTCAGACACACAGCAATGGTAATGTGACTGTCGTAGAGAATAACCGCGACTGAAGGGAAATTGGCTAATCATTTATTTATATTTTGGACAACTGAGCAAAAATTTCTGAAATATGACTATGATATGCTCATGTAAAAAGGATATTTTCGAACATAATGATTTGTTGCAGTGTATTGAGTTTTCTGAGAAATTTCATTTGTATTGCCTGGGTCTCTCGGAAAAATATTTTCGGAAAATGTCGACTGAAAATGGAAAAAAATTAAATGTGTAGAATGTAAAAGTGGAAAGGAAAAGTTTTCACAAGAGATAGAGGATAAGAATTTGCCTGGTGACGTCGACATTTTTGTTGCTGGCAATAGTTCTTCACTTAAATTTATTACACAAGAAATGGAGAAGCAATTTATGACAATGAAGAAAGATATGATTTATTAAAATTCAAGCATTAGATCATATCTACAGAAAGATTTACAAGAGTTTAAAAATTTGTTACCTTCTGTTAAGATAAGCTTGATGAACAAGGAATACTGTCAATATACGCAGTCAAGGTATACTGTCAAGGAATTGTCAAAAGTCGTCAAAGAGGTGCAACTCCAAAACCTCGAATCTGAGACAAGAAAGAGAAATTCTGTAACAAGAAGTGAAACATCTACGTAAACGAACTGCAACAATACATAAGAAAATTGAATATTGATATTTCCGGTATTCCAGAGGTAGAAAAGGAAAATACAGAAGAAATTGTAAACAAGATGGCAGATTAAAGGTTGACAAAAACAACATAGATATTCAGGCAATTCATAGCATTCCTACTATCGCATTGAGTGCTATCATACTTATTGTAAAAGCGGCTGTATAAATCGATCTGGAGTGGTGATACTCTATGTGAAAGACTGTATTAAGAAGTTAATCATGTCAAAAAATTTCGAAACGGCAGATTTCATTCAATTAAATTTAAATTAAAAAAAAGGAGTCGTCCAGTTGTGGTCCTATTCTTCCAAAATAACTTAATGTTTTTTGTTGGGTTCCAATTAATTTCTGTACGATAAACCTTTTCATTTAGCAGTGGTAATTGTGAATAGTGATTATGATACCATTGATACTACAAAAATGGAGCAAGTATGAAACAGATCAGTTTCTATGCAGGAATATTCATTTTTGAGTGTTGTGTTCATTCATTCAGGTGTACAATAGTGAATATTATGATTGGAGAAGGAAATTAAATTGTTTGAAAATCAAACAGGGAAATATACGCAGTATGCAAAATAATTTCGACCACTTTTCAGCATATTTAAATTTAACAGATGCAAAGTCAGATATAATCCTATTGACGGAAATTTGGATTAAGGATAACGAGACTGAATTCTATATATTGATAACGAGACGGAATCTATATATTGAGAGCTATAACACTTATGGTAAAAGCGGGTGTATAAATCGATCTGGAGGGGGGATAGTCTATGTGAAAGACTGTATTGAGATGTTAACCATATCAAAAAATTTCGAAACGGCGGATTTGATCCAAAGAAATTTAAAACTAAATGATCACAAGTTTACGCGCTCTGCAGATGACATGAGTTTACATTAAAAGGTTTGTTGAGGAATTAGAAATGGAACTAGATGAAACAGATGACAGATATGTAATTATATTAGGTGACATAAATTTGGATCTGCTAAATAAAACTGAATCAGTTACTGATTACTTAAGTTTGGTAAGAGTATATGGTTTTCTTTGCAGTCACGAAGAGGTAACTAGGCAGTCAAGAACTTGTCTAGGCCATGTATTTTTAAGAAATTTTGAGTTATGCAACTGCCATATTTATATCATTAAATTATTATTAACAGATCACTGCTTTATTGGTATCACAGTTAGGTTAAACTCTAAACCAGAAAGAATTGGAAAATACTGGTTCAGTGAAAAATATAAATTAAATATAGAAACATTAAAGAGTAAATTAAAAGAAATAAATTGGGAACAAGTAAGAAATTTGAATGCGGATGAAGGGTTCAGTTTATTTTTTCTATTTTGCAGAATTTAGCTGAATATTCCAAAGGTAATATGATATAAAAAAAAGATAAAAAAATTAAAACCATGGATTACAAACGGTTTATTAGAGCCTATCTCAAAGAGAAAAAGCATGGGTAAATGTTATAAGGCTGGACTTATGAAAAATCAAGATATTAAGGAATATAAGAAATATAAAATCATTTGGACGAACGTGATTAGACACGCGAAAATAAATTATTACAAAATAAAATTTTCCAATAATATATGAAATGCTAAAAAGAACTGGGATGCGATTCAAGAAATATGTCTGACACATAAAAGAAGAAATTGGTTGCCAAAGGAAATAATTGAAGGGAATAATCACTATCTTAGAGGTATGGAGTTAGCAAATAAATATTATATTTATTTTGCTGAGACCATATAAAGAAGACTATAAACAAGCAAATTATTCCAACGGTTCTTCCTTTTTTCAGAACTATATCACAGAAATTCAGGTACAGGAAATTGTAAAAGGCCTTGAAAATGGAATATCAGTAAAATATAATTAAAGAAATTTGTAATGAAATAAGAGAAATTTTATGTTATTTAATCAACAATACATATCAGCAGGGTATTTTCCTTTCTGTTTTGAAGGTTCCTCAGGTTATCCCAGTTTATAAAGGAGAAAATCGTACTCAACTAGATAATTATCGCCCAATCTCTCTTCTACATGTTTTTTTAAAAAAATATGAAAAAGTAGTTAAACAAAAAACTGTTCCTTATTTGGAGAAAAATAATTATTTTTCTAATAATCAATATGGTTTTAGGAAGGGACGTAGTACCGAAGATGCAATTCTGGATTTTACTCCTCCGATTTATTGTATATTAAATGAAAATCTTGATGCAATCATTTCATTCTTAGATATAAAAAAGGCTTTCGATACCGTATCTCACAAAATATTCTGCTCACAAAAATTAGGGAATATTTCAAAATGAATATGAAGCGAAGAAATATTCCCTAATTTTCGTGAGCAGTATACGTTTAGGCAAAATTGAAAAGGCTGGTTAGGGGAACGATTAAGAAATTGTTTCTAAGTTATTTACGAGGTACAATACAAAGAGTTAAAGTAGATAAATGGGTAAATGATAAAAGAGAAATAAATTATGGAGTGCCTCAAGGTTCGGTTTTAGGCCCAATTTTTTTAATTTACATAAACGTTCTTTGTAATTTACAACTGAACGGAAGAGTTATTACATTTACTGATGATACAGCAATTGTTTTTACAGGTGAACACAAACCACTAATAGACAAAGTCAAAAATAATTTAGGGATTCTTAGAAATTGGTTTGTTCAAAATAAATTAATATTAAATGTAAAAAAAAAAAACGAAATATATTTATATTAGGACTAAGGGGTAATGAAGAAGACTATTTTACAGGAAAATTAATATATCATGAAAGAGATTGCAATCTTACTATGTGTAACTTTGAAGCCTATGAGGGTGTTGAATGCTATAAATACCTAGGAATCATGTTGGACAGGAAAATGACATGGAAAGATCACATACAAAGTGTCTATAAAGGAATTAATGCCATTATCCCAAAAATATATTATATCAGAAATTTTGTTGATATTTCCTTGCTTAAAATAAAAAGTTGTTTAAAACATGTTGCCAGATTATCTTAAGTTTATACATAATGTTAAAGAGAATTCTGTTGCTTTAAGAAATTGGATTATTTATGATTTCAAAGTGTAAGATTATTAAATTAATATTAAATTAAAATGCTTCTGTATTTTACTCAGATAATTATTAATGTTTAAAACTTAATTTTTTGTTGCATCCACATGTTCTGCAGCTCACTAGAATTTCTCAATTCATTATTTAACAACCGGTTAAATGAAACCATTTCGGACAAATCTTTTCACATGTTTGAATCTCTACCTACTTACACAAAGATTAAAATCAATCAAGACTGGACATGGAAAGCTATCGAACAAAAATGAAAAAAATAGTAATGTAAAAATAATGAAGTTATTTGCCTATAATTTAAAAAAATTAACTACAAGGTATTTACTTTAAAGTGCAATCAAATGCGATAAGCTAGTTATTAAAATATTTAAAAAATATTTAAAAATAAACTGCCTCCTATATTTTAACCTGTTCACCTCTCTACATTACACTAAATAGCAACTGATACGATTAATCGGAGTGGCTCACTCAAAGAATTAAATGAGTCAGAAGAAAGAATCTTTTCAATCGAATTTTAGAAAAGAGGCATTTTGCCCATCAGTACCCATAGAACCCATGGTTATAATGAACGTATCACAATGCCTCTCTGAACGAGACCCGGAAACTCTAAAGAGCCTGCCAAGAAAAAGTATTTTTTAATCTAGAGCTAGCTTCGAACTAGCGACACTGCACGATGCCACAATTTGAATTATTTGAAGTTATTTATCCGTCTTCTCCTTTATCTCTAACTGACATTTCAGTTTGAATATAGCCTCTGGTGTGAACGAATAGTTCGCAAACAATCTAGTAGTCCTATATAGGGAGAGGTTGGCAAACGGCGATATCGATTTCTATCCGTTGTCGCTGTCACGTGTCTTGTGGGCGCCATTTCTGTGCGTCGATTGTCGATTAGCTCTATGATAGTTACAGATAAAGTGTATACGTGTGTTGGTTCTATACTGAATTAGATCGCTGTGTTATAACGTAAATTGCTTATTATATTCCTCATTTATTTTCCTTCATAAACATAAGGTATTAAGCTTGTTAAAATGTTACATTATGCAGCATATTTATAAATTAAAAAATTGTTCAAGGACTAGATTTTAGCCCAGGAATTTTAACTCAAGGTTTGGATTTATTAAAATTAAAAGTAGAGGCAATGAGTGACAATAAGATTGCGTTCTATATTGGAATATCTATTGGAAGCCATGCCAAAATGGTGTCGTTCTTGTTACCCAGACATTCCTTGATTTACAGGAATTATTTTTAGAGAAAGAAAATTACATTTTCCTCTTAATGTCTCGCTTTTCCCAAGACTGCATTGAAAACCTCTTTTCAAGTGTTCGTGCAATTCATCCACTACAATCAGCATTGCAACTTAAATACAATTTAAAGTTAATTTGCATTGCCTAATATTTAAAATATGTATCAAGTGGGAACTACGATGAAGATGACAGAGTTTTTAGTTGAATTCTTAGACCCTTCCAAATTTGCAAATCACGCTGAAAAGCCTGAAATGTCACACAAAAAAGTATGGAATAGTGCTACCAATAAATTGGAATACTCATTCAAATCCGTCATTGTCAGAAAAGAATGAATTATATCACATTTCAGGATATATGATATCAAGAGTTCTTTCAAACGAAAAAGTTTGTACTGAATATTATAATGCATTGCAAAGTAAAACGATCTTGACTACTGAGTATGCTTCACTAAACGAACTGAGAAGCTATGAAGAAAACTCTTTGGTGAAGGCTAGTGCAGAAATTTATAATGAGTGAAAAATATTTTCGTAAACTTCAACAGATGTACAAACTTTAAAACTTCCCAACATCAAAAAGCATTGCTCCAGAAATATTAAAAGAAATTGGCTCAAAATTTCAGCTTCCAACTTGTCATAATATTAAGCAGAAACTAATATACCATTTTATCGTGTTTCGTATGAGAATTTGGATAGTAGAAATGAAGCAGCTTTTTAAAAGGCAGAAACAAAATGAAAAGTCAAGCAAAAGTATTGTAATGAGATTGATAATTGCAAAAGCAAATTACCAAAGCTGGGTAGGTGGAATTTTGATTCTAGTTTGTGATATATTTATAAACAGCATAGTGTCCGAGTGGTTAGCGTTCTAGGCTACTGGTCAAAAGGACTTAGATTCGAGCCCCGGGTGCTACTGGTCAAAGGAACCTAGGTTTGAGCCTTGGGTAAGACATGGATGTTTGTGTTGTATTTCTTCTGAGGTCCCACCATCCTCACTAATCTAATATGGCATGCTAAACTGACAGGCTCCTGTCAGACCTCTGTGACAAGCAGCTGCTTAAGGGGTATTTATTTATATTATTATAGTGTAATAAAGGAAAAAAAATCATTTAGAATGTTCTAGTTCTTTTATATATCATAATTTTAATAGATTTCAGAATATGTAAAAATATTTTTATAAAGCCTGCTTATGCTACAAATGTTCAACTATTATTTTTGAATAGAATTTGAATATTAATTTTGCAAAAGCATAAATCAGAGCCCAAATTAAAAATATTGTCATATCTTTTCAGGAATGTTAAGCATTTTTATTTTTTAAGAAAAAATTGAAATACTGAGACTGAATAAAGTTATTGCTTTAATTTTATTATCTTAAGTAATTCTTATTAACTTAACAATCAATAAATATTAGTATAAAATACTGAGAACAGAAAGCATTTCCATGATTTTTAAGTAACAAAACCTTATTCCAGAGTTGCTCCGTCCTCTTGCGTGTGTTGACGAAGCTAGAAAATCAGTCAGCTAGCCTAACTGACGCACTCGCAGAGCACAGACATGGCGCCCATGAACGCCGTTTGCCAACCTCTCTCTACATAGGACCACAAAAACAATCCAACAAGCACTGCCCTCTATCTTCTGAAACAGGAACTAGTGAACTAGAGAATCTAGAAATACTTACACTATTTTTATTAATTATATCTATTTGTAAACCATATTTCTATGAAAACAGGATACACCTGAATTTTAAAACAAAATTTTTTAATTTTTTTATTTTCTTAAAAGATTTTAGAACGTAATATAGAACAACATTATCATAAATAATTGGTGTAGATAAATTATTTATTCTGAAGTTAGCAAAATATATTCATGCTAACGTCAGATAAGGTTTAACAATCATCATAAATATCCCATATACAGTCTCTCACTAAAAGTATTGTTGCATTCCATATAAAGCTTTAAAATCTCACACATTTTAGGTTCTAAGTAGAAAGCTACTGAGATCAGAATTTCATTCACAGCTGACGAAATGATCAGTGCAATTTCATTATTTTATTAATAAGACGAGAATTATCTTCTTACTAAGATTAAAATCATCATTATCACATAATTGAAATAAAGGCCAATACAAACACCAAAACAAGACTTGATTGACAAACATGATGACATGAAGAAATTATTACAAAGATTACACTGAAATATTTACAACTAAATATATTGAAAACCTCAAAAGAATTAATGTTCTCTTCAGATATGAGGTCAGTATGAATCTGCAAGACAATCTCTTCAAATAATGTTAAATGAATAAAAAAAAGTTAATTTTGCTAACAGTGACTACATATACTCGAACAACAGAAATAAATGTTTGAAGTCCACATCAAATATGCAAAATATAACTCAATGATATGGTATGCTTCAGAAATAATTTGTGACAACCAATGTCTATCCCGAGACATACAAGTAGATAAGTGAAATTTAATAATACAACATTTGAGCATTATATTATTGCCTTACTAAAGTATATAACAGAATACGAAGAAATAAAAAAAAAACAGATTTCAGTGTAACATTGAAGAATGTTTCATAATACAAGAAATATAACCCATACAGATTACTGAGAAAAATCGTAACATTGAATGCTTTTGACTGAGATTCCATGATAGTAAGTACAAGACATAAATATTTGAAATCTATATCAAATATAACTCAATCATATTGTATGCTTCAAAAATTTTTTCGCAAACAGCAAATGTCTATTATTGACACATACTAGTAGGGCAATGAAATTTCAAGAAATAGATTGAAAGAGCAGTATATCGTTGTGTTACTGAAAAATTACAAAATTCATTATAACATCCAAGACTGCTCTTTAATATACATAATATTAAAGAATTTAATATACATAATATTAAAGAATTTAATATACATAATCTAATTAAAGAATTTAATATACATATACAATAGTAATTTAATATACATACATAAAGTATTTAATATACATAATCAAAAAATATAGATGATACAGCTTAAATATTAAGAAAAGTATGCATTGATGCATATGAGCACTATATTTTTTTCTTACTGAAGTTTATACCATAATATATTGGCATATAAAAAAGTTACAGAATTCAGTGCAACATCCAGGAGATTTTCATAATCACAAAAAATATAACTCATACAGGTTATCATTTAAAATATATTAGAAATATATACCTTATACTGCAGTTTACCATTGAAATATTCATCAAATATAACAATTTTAACTTAATCATAATGTGTGCTTTAAAAAATAGTTCGCGATACTTTTTGTTGATCATTGATACTGAGTAGTAGAACAAGAAAATTTCAATAAAAGAATATACAAGCACTATATTATTGTGCTTCTGAAGCTACTACCATAACAATAATAGTAACAAAGCGTATAGAATAATAGTACAGAATTTAGTGAAATAAAAAGTTTTTCATAATCACAAAACATATAACGCATACAGTTCATTAACAAAAATGGTAATATTGGCTGCTTTTTACGGAGGTTTCATGATAGTAACTACAAGACAAAAAATTATTTGAAACCCATATCGCATATCATCATCATCAAGCAGCCATGGGCTACGGAGGTCCAACCAGACCGTGCAGTTTAATTCTCCAAGCATATCTGTCCTGAGCTACATCTGCTGCATCCGGCCACTGCACGCCAATTCTAACAAGGTCCTGTTTGACATTGTCTGCCCACCGCATCCTAGGTCTCCCCTTCTTTCTGAGGCCTTTAGGCACACTGTTCATAACCCTATTCGCCAATCTATAATTATCCTACGGGCAACATGGTCAAACCAACGGAGTCTCTTTCTGCACAATATGATGCTTAAAGGAGGTTTCAGACTCCTTTGCCTAACCTCATCATTAGTTATAAAGTTAAACCACCTAATACCCAAGATACTACATAAGCATCTAGTTTCCTGTTATCTTGTTCATACAGCGTCCAAGTTTCACTACCATAACTAACCCTAGAAGGAACCAAACTATTATACAGTCTAATTTTAGTCTTTAGGTGTATACGCCTATTTCTCCACACTCTCCATAGATTCTTAAAAGTCCCGGCAGCAATCCCTATTCGTCTGTTAATCTCATGCCGCACATCACCAGTATCTGTTACATAGCTCCCAAGGTAATTAAACTGTGATACCTGCTTAAGACTGCAACCATTCAGATTAACTGAATCACTGCCTGCCTGACCAATTTTCATCATTTTACCAATGATAAATCAATCATATGTGTGCTTAAAAAAACTGTTTGCGACAACTAATATCATTGACACATATCACTAGACATAAATGAATTAGTACACCAATGGGAACTCTATATTATTGCTTTACTGAAGTTTCTAACATAATTCACATTAATATAACAGAAATTGCAGATTTCAGCGCAACTTTAAAGAATGTTCCATTATAACAAGAAAATTATACCATATAATGATGATAATAACTACAAGAAAACTAATTATTTCAAACCCACATCAAATATATAACAATGTCTATCATTTTAGACATGACTAGTAGACCAGTAAAATTTTAGAAGATAGACATAGACGGCATATGATTAATCATTTCACCAAAGTGATTAGTTTTCTTTTGGATGATCTATTTGGTACATATTTGGATTAGGTGTAATTATGCATATATACATTTCCACATAGTAATATAATTTTATGTAACAAATCAACTATTTTATTCCCACATGGACACTGAAATCGGTGCTAAACACTGTTTCTCGTGCTTTACAATATTAACATATGTCAATAATTGATTTTTGCAGTTCAGAAATTCTTGCTCTACATTACTTGATATCAGTGTTTGAAAAACAACATAGCATAATATTCACACATTTATTAAAACTTCAGTAGGATAGGTTAGTCCCCCACGGTCACACATATTAATTGGCTGCTGAGGTACATCTAATACTAAATCCCTGTTTGTTGTTACATGAATATGTGAAATAAACCGAATACAGTTACATATGGCGATCTACTATAATTACTATGGCAGCCAAGAACACAACATTTACGGGTCATGGTAATAATAATAATTACTATAGATACACTTCAATGTAAGCAATATATATGTAGGTATAATACAATTTCAATATTTATTTATACAACAGAGTAAAGAAATAGCACCTACGTTTAACACAAAGGAAAAAACAGCATGGCGAGATGTAATCTTCGCGCTTCGACTGAGCCTCTGCTCTGATAGGACTCCGATGGCACAGCCCATATCACGTGACATCAGGCTTTCCCTTCAGATGGCTTTGCCTTAACACGCGAACCAATTCACCATAGGGAATAGTTTGCGCGAACTACACATCTCTACTTCCAACCGTTAATGTCAATGGAGATTTTGAGAAATGCAAACCCGCCCTCCCCAATTTTGGTTGACCTCAGCAGTTTGCAAATAGCCTATATCCTTTCCCTGTGCAAAGGGAAAGTTCATGCAAAGTTTTTGAAGCCTCTAGCTCTTCTGGGGCCGAGTGCATAAGCGGACAAACAAACTGTCTTCTTTATATATTACATTTCAAGCTAAGAATCTGTTGAATGTTCAAAGTCTGCAGGTCAAGAAAACTGTTCGTAGAAGAATAAAATTTTCTTTTAAATATCATAACTTTCACTACATTTTTTTGCATATATTTAATAGATTTAAGCGAGTTTTCAAACTTTTTGAAACCTTACTTAAATCTAAATCACTAACAAATCTGAACTCAATGATCTAATTTAAGTTTGAAGTACTTAACTCAATTTGATCAATTTATTTTTCTTAAACAGTTAAGTGTATCTCTAAACTAATTCTAATCGGTTACAATATAAAAATGTTATCAACTGCCTCTATAGGCAATAGTTTCTCCTGTTTATAAGATTTGCTTGTTTCACCTCTGAGCTGCAGTTTTTTGCACACAATAGGCTAAATGGCCAGGTCACAAGGAGTCCGAAGGCTCAGAGAATGTTTTGGGAGGGGACCACTGGAACAGCTGATGGGAGACAGATGTTAGCCTCCCGTCCCACAGGAAAAAAAATAAATAAATAAAGGAGGAATAACAATTTAAAAAATGGGAATCCCAACATCTCTCACACCCATTCACTCGCATTTAAAAAAAATTACACTCCCATAAATTCACTTGAACCCAGTCCCTCTTGGCCCAAACGTTAAAATCACATTCTTCCCCCTCACTGTGCCTATGCTTTCTTTTATTTTTCTTTCTTTTTTTTAAGGGGGAAAAAAAGAAAAGATAAATAAACAAAAAAAATTTATGATAATAAACAAAATCAAACCAAAAATAAAATGATATAAACAAAAAAAAGGTATGACTTAAAAAAATAATAATTATTAAAACAAAAAAAATAGAAAAATATGAAAAGATATTAATGAAAATACTTTAAAAAAAATAATAATTAAAATACTCTAAAATAAAATCAATAAAATACTTATAACAACATGAGAAAAAAATATGAAAAAACATAATTGAAAATACTTCAAAAAAGTATAAATAAAAAACACAAACAAATATAAAATACTTCACAAAAATTATAAATAACTATAATAAAAATAAATAAAAATAAAATAAAACAACACTCTCTAGTCCGAGAGGAAAAATATATATATAAAAAAAATAAAAAAATATATATATTATAAAAATGGAAATCTTCCAGCTCTAAAATCTGTGTTATTAAACTCGCAAATCAAACATTTAAACTCAAACTTAAATGCAGAGACTCACGGAAAAATATGTATAACAAAACAGGAATAACCATCTCACTTATTTTTTCTCTCAATCCTCAAAACCACCACAACCACTTAAACCACCTCACTCTAGACAGCCACCACATAATAATCAATAACTCCCCAACACTATTATATACACTCAAAACACACATGGGCGAATATTAATACAAAATAATTAAAAAAAAACAATCTGGATGAACTTATTCACTAATAACTAATATAATTTCACATCAAAATTTTGTATTGAGAAACCCTGAAGAAGGAAATCTCATTGGAACGTAACGTGTAACAAACAAACAATTAGCCTCCCGTCAAGGCCATCTAGCGTGTTCCTTAACGTGCACAGCGTGTGACTCCCCCGCACACGGGGCATGGCTTAACGTCCCATCCGACAGACGGCGCCCTTTCCACGTCTATAAATGTCGCCTACTAACTGGGGGTAGGGCGGGAAGTTTTGCGGAAATAAATCTCAACGTTGGCCCAGCTGCGAATGGAACTGGGAACTGTAGATTACGTGTTATCCTCACCCCTCTTATTTCTAAGAATATAGTATTTTTGATGATTTCTTTTCATCACAATTCCACTCAATATTTTAAAATTTTTAAATTTGCACGTAAAATAAGGGCCGTAGTTATCATGAAGCAAACGAGCCCTGAGCTCAAGGAGTCAGTCGTACAATAGTCAAATTTCAAGAGGTATATACAATGTGTTTATCGTTATATTTGTATATATGCTGATTTGACGATTACACTTACCAGTTTGACGATATATTTATATGTATCATTTCTTATCCAATTGAGCTGATGAGTTGAGCGCGCCTCACAGGTGATGGGAACTCTCTTACTAACTTACACAATGTCCCTTATAAACCCCGTTGCATCCCTCAGTGGTCAGATAACCTGGAATCTGCTGGAGTGAGGCATATCTTTATGAAAGTCCTTGTAAACTAGAAATAATTTCTTAATTTCTCCAGCATCCATCTTGAAACTAATCAGCAGAAGTATGTTTGTTTGCACTTCACGGAATTTGACTAAAGCGGAATTTCGTTTAGTTGTAGATAAATGCATTCTACATAATGAAATTAAACAATAGCGATTCTCGCAACATTCTTGCTGCTGCACGCCAGAAGAAAACTTTACCGTGCTCTCCGTCGCCTGACTAATCTCATCAAGAAAGCACTAACACAATCAAGCGAACAAATTAGCTCATCAGCAGAGAACAAGAAGGAGTCGATTTTTCCCCTTTGATGTTTTTTCAGTGTCAGTGACGACGAGTGCTTTAGTGGCAGACTGGAAGTTGGGTAAACTTAGTAAAGTAATGCATTACTTCTAAGATTTTAGTTTCATTTGGTGTTTGAGCTTTTCTGTAAAGTATATATACTGATATAGTTCTCTTGCACCATTTAATAAAGAACTGACATAGTCCTCTTGCACCATTTAATAGAGAACTGACATAGTCCTCTTGCACCATTTAATAGAGAACTGATATAGTTCTCTTGCACCATTTAATAGAGAACTGAAATAGTTCTCTTGCACCATTTAATAGAGAACTGATATAGTTATCTTGCACCATTTAACAGAGAACTGATATAGTTATCTTGCACCATTTAACAGAGAACTGATATACTTCTCTTGAATCATTTAATAAAGAACTAATATACTTTTCTTGAATCATTTAATAGAGAACTAATATACTTCTCTTGAACCATTTAATAGAGAACTGATAAAGTTCTCTTGCACCATTTAATAAAGAACTGATATAGTTTTATTGCACCATTTAATAAGAATCTGATACAGTTCTTTTGCACCGTTTAATAAGAACTGATATAGTTCTCTTCCACCATTTAATAGGGAAATGATATAGCTCTCTTGCACTATTTGATAAAGACTGATATAGTTCTCTTGCACCATTTAATAGAGAACTGATATCGTTTCATTGCCCCATTTAAGAAGGAACTGATATAGTTCTCTTGCATCATTTAATAAAGAACTAATATAATTCTCTTGCAGCATTTAATAGAGAACTGATATAGTTCTCTTGCACCATTTAATAGAGAACTGATATAGTTCTCTTGCACCATTTAATAGAGAACTGATATAGTTCTCTTGCACCATTTAATAGAGAACTAATATAGTTTCTTGCACTATTTAATCGAGAACTGATATCTTTTCCTTGCACCATTTAATAAGGAACTGATATGGTTCTCTTGCAGCATTTAGTAGAGAATTAATATAGTTCTCTTGCACCATTTAATAGAGAACTGATATAGTTCTCTTGCACTATTTAATAGAGAACTGATATAGTTCTCTTGCACCATTTAATAGAGAATTGACATAGTTCTCTTGCACTATTTAATAGAGAACTGATATAGTTCTCTTGCACTATTTAATAGAGAACTGATATAGTTCTCTTGCACCATTTAATGAAGAACCGATGTATTTCTCTTGCACCGTTAAATATAGAACTGATGTAGATCTCTTGCACCATTTAATAAAGAACTGATATAGTTCTCTTACACCATTTAATAAAGAACTGATATAGTTCTCTTGCACCGTTTAATAAAGAACTGATAGAGTTCTCTTGAACCATTTAATACAGAACTGATATAGTTCTTTTGCACCATTAAATAGAGAACTGATATCGTTTCATTGCATCATTTAATAGAGAACTGATATCATTTCATTGCACCATTTCATAAAGAACTGACATAGTTCTCTTGCAGCATTTAATAAAGAACTAATACACTTCTCTTGCACCATTTAATAGAGAACCGACATAGTTCTCTTGCACCATTTAATACAGAACTGATATAGTTCTCTTGCACCATTTAATAAAGAACTGAAATAGTTCTCTTGCACCATTTAATAGAGAACTGACATAGTTATCTTGCACCATTTAACAGAGAACTGATATACTTCTCTTGAATCATTTAATAAAGAACTAATATACTTCTCTTGAATCATTTAATAGAGAACTAATATACCTCTCTTGAACCATTTAATAGAGAACTGATATAGTTCTCTTGCACCATTTAATAAAGAGCTGATATAGTTCTCTTGCACAATTTAATAAAGAACTGATATAGTTTTATTGCACCATTTAATAAAGAACTGATATAGTTCTCTTGCACCATTTAATAAAGAACTGATAGAGTTCTCTTGAACCATTTAATAGAGAAGTGATACAGTCCACTTGCACCATTTAATACAGAACTGATATAGTTCTTTTGCACCATTTACTACAGAACTGATATCGTTTCATTGCACCATTTAATAGAGAACTGATATCGTTTCATTGCACCATTTCATAAAAAACTGATATAGTTCTCTTGCACTATTTAATAAATAACCGACATATTTCTCTTGCACCATTTAATATAGAACGGATGTAGATCTCTTGCACCATTTAATAAAGAACTGATATAGGTCTCTTGCACCATTTAATAAAGAATTGATATAGTTCTCTTGCACAATTTAATAAAGAACTGATGTAGTTCTCTTGCACCATTTAATCGAGAACTGACATAGTTCTCTTGCACCATTTAATAAAGAACTGATATAGTTCTCTTGCACAGTTTAATAAAGAACTAATGTAGTTCTCTTGCACCATTTAATATAGAACTGATGTAGATCTCTTGCACCATTTAATAAAGAACTGATATAGTTCTCTTGCACCATTTAAAAAAGAACTGATATAGTTCTCTTGCACCATTTAATAAAGAACTGATATAGTTCTCTTGCACCATTTAATAAAGAACTGATATAGTTCTCTTGTACCATTGGGCATTGCTTTCAGAAAAAAGTGCGCTTTTGAAGTTTTAGCACCAGTAAGCATCCGTTTAATTTATAGCAACTTGACTTTTGAAATGTTCGACCTCGCCTGTCTTCACTTTGCACTATTTCGATTAAAAAAAATTTAATGTGCCTTTCTTCTTAAAGAACAAGTCGGAAATGGCGTTTGACTAGTCAATTCAATTAGATTGCTAAAATCGTCTCATATGGTTTGATTCATTATCTATTAAAAAATTATTTATTATTAAAAATTATTTTCTATTAAAGAAAAAATCTTACCGATAATATATTCCAAGATTTCAGAAATCATTTTTTTTTTGTTTACACATTCTGATTATTAATTGTACACCCATTCCGATTATTAATGCGTAACAAGCTAGGGCGTATCCAGAGAAGTTTCTTGGAGGAGGGGGGGGGGGCACAGATTGTTGATTTATATTGTAACTTCAATTAACCGACCTTCTATTATGATATTATTGGTGTAACTGGTCAAAGTCTGATGACCGATCGTCGATTTTTGTACAGGTAAGCTCTCAGTGATAGAGCTATCTGCCACCCCCACCCTCCTACCCCCTGAAGATAGAGTTAAAAGAACTGGAAAAGGTAGTTACGTTCACCAAATTTTCAGTAAAATTTAAAATAACATATTTAATTGTGCAATGGTACCCTCCTCTTTTTTTCTCTAATTAATGTACCCTAGAATGTTTTAGAAGCTTTCGCCATAAAACAAAAAAAATTATTAAGAATATTTACAGGGGAAATCAAGGATTTATAAAAAAGAGAAATTTTGATTAAAATAAGTATATTTTATTACAGTTCCATGTAGTAGCTTCCTCACAGTTTTAAAATGATGTTAGCTTTTTTTTACGACCTGTCTTCGTATTTGGTTTTTGCTAGTCATTTGTTAGTTTGTTGGTTATTATGTTTGTCAAAACAGTTGTTCCACCATAGCTTTCGAACGTGACGGACGAACTTAATGATTTATGTGTGAAATGAAAGTTTGACGCGGGGAGTGTCATAAGCTATACAAAATTGACGCTCACCCCGCATGCGTTTTCCCCCCTTAAAACGGGGAAATGTGAAAACGATTGTTCTGCTTTATCTTCGGAATGCGCCGGCCGAAAGTAACAAAGGATAGACATACAAAATTCTTACCTGAAAAGTTCTAAAAATCCAAGAATTCCGGTTGGTAGGGATCTGACTACGTATAGCTCCCGAGAGTTTTCGTTTCTTATATGGCTTGGCGACTGCTTATTTAATAGTAAAACAAATATCAACTCGTTGCTGACACCAAAGTTGTAGAACTTCAGTTTAAGCAGAGTTTCGCGATGAACTGGATTTTATTTGTTGTACTGATAGTTGTAGGAAATATCATTTTCATTGCATTTTTCATTTTCATTGCGGTTTTTGCAACTTACCTAAGGAAGGCTACGTAAAAAGTCTTGGGTATTGAAGCAAGCAAGTTCTAAGTGTAATGCGGCAAATACCGTTTTAAGAGGCTTGCTAGAATGGAAGTAAATGATTCTCCTGATGCAATTGAAAACGAAGCAAACCCATTGCCTCCAATAATAGATGGATCTTATTCTCTTCGATCGCTTCTACTACAGATCTATCCAGGGCCAGATCTCGGGGGGAGGGGACATCCCTTCCAGACTTTTCCCACTCCTTTTGAGAATGTTAGTAATGCTAATGGTGTGCAAAAATTATTAAATTCATGCAGTTTTCGCGTATTTTTTCATTAAAGCTTTTCAAATACCCTAAACACAAAGAAGAAGCCTTTTACAATAGAAATCTTTACCTCTTTACGACTCAATTGCGTCGCTTGTACCCCCCTCCCCCCCCAACACAAACACACGATTTTTTTTCTAGATCCGGGCCTGGATCTACCCGACATTTATGGGATCTACGGCAATTCGGCGGATGAGACAATTCCGAGGATACGACAGTTCGGTGGATACGAAAACACGGTCGATGGAGATTCGGTGGAATTAATAAATAGATAAATAATTTTAAATTACTAAACCCTAAGTAAAATATATTTTCTGTTAAGAAACAAAACCAACATTTCTGGGAAATCTCTGTAATTCAGCACTCCGTAAAACGAGGTTGTTTATAACTTAATGTACTCGCCAATTATATCTATTCTCTGTAATCCGACATACAATTAAGGGCTTATATCTACTCTCTACAATCCGACATTTCATTCTCGAAGCCTATTTCTCCTAAATCAAGCAATCAAAAGCGAAAAGAACACACTACAATCTGCATCAGGACTACAAATATTACTTTTAATCACGACCAACAATAAAACAAAAATTTTTAAGTTTTTTTGTATTGAACAAAACAACAAAGATTTAGAAGATTTTAAAACATCTGTCACTGTCTGTTCAAATAAGCTTGATGAATATATTAATATTGTCAAGGAAATGTCAAAAGTCGTCAAAGAGGTGCAACTCCAAAACCTGGAATCTGAGACAAGAAAGAGAAATTTTGTAACAAGAAGTGAAACATCTACGTAAACGAACTGCAACAATACATAAGAAAATTGAATATTGATATTTAAAAAATTTTTATTGAAAATTTAATATTGATATCCAGAGGTAGAAAAGGAAAATACAGAAGAAATTGTAAACAAGATGGCAGATTAAAGGTTGACAAAAACAACATAGATATTCAGGCAATTCATAGCATTCCTACTATCACATTGAGTGCTATCATACTTATTGTAAAAGCGGCTGTATGAATCGATCTGGAGGGGTGATACTCTATGTGAAAGACTGTATTAAGAAGTTAATCATGTCAAAAAATTTCGAAACGGCAGATTTCATCCAATTAAATTTAAATTAAAAAAAGGAGTCGTCCAGTTGTGGTCCTATTCTTCCAAAATAACTTAATGTTTTTTGTTGGGTTCCAATTAATTTCTGTACGATAAACTTTTTCATTTAGCAGTGGTAATTGTGAATAGTGATTATGATATCATTGATACTACAAAAATGGAGCAAGTATGAAACAGATCAGTTTCTATGCAGGAATATTTATTTTGGAGTGTTGTGTTCATTCATTCAGATGTACAATAGTGAATATTATGATTGGAGAAGGAAATTAAATTGTTTGAAAATCAAACAGGGAAATATACGCAGTATGCAAAATAATTTCGACCACTTTTCAGCATATTTAAATTTAACAGATGCAAAGTCAGATATAATCCTATTGACGGAAATTTGGATTAAGGATAACGAGACTGGAATCTATATATTGAGAGCTATAACACTTATGGTAAAAGCGGGTGTATAAATCGATCTGGAGGGGGGATAGTCTATGTGAAAGACTGTATTGAGATGTTAACCATATCAAAAAATTTCGAAACGGCGGATTTGATCCAAAGAAATTTAAAACTAAATGATCACAAGTTTACCATTTTAGCGCTCTGCAGATGACATGAGTTTACAATTAAAAGTTTTGTTGAGGAATTAGAAATGGAACTAGATGAAACAGATGACAGATATGTAATTATATTAGGTGACATAAATTTGGATCTGCTAAATAAAACTGAATCAGTTACTGATTACTTAAGTTTGGTAACAGTATGTGGTTTTCTTTGCAGTCACGAAGAGGTAACTAGGCAGTCAAGAACTTGTCTAGGCCATGTATTTTTAAGAAATTTTGAGTTATGCAACTGCCATATTTATATCATTAAATTATTATTAACAGATCACTGCTTTATTGGTATCACAGTTAGGTTAAACTCTAAACCAGAAAGAATTGGAAAATACTGGTTCAGTGAAAAATATAAATTAAATATAGAAACATTAAAGAGTAAATTAAAAGAAATAAATTGGGAACAAGTAAGAAATTTGAATGCGGATGAAGGGTTCAGTTTATTTTTTCTATTTTACAGAATTTAGCTGAATTTAGCCAAAGGTAATATGATATAAAAAAAGATAAAAAAAAATTAAAACCATGGATTACAAACGGTTTATTAGAGCCTATCTCAAAGAGAAAAAGCACGGGTAAATATTATAAGGCTGGACTTATGAAAAATCAAGATATTAAGGAATATAAGAAATATAAAAACATTTTGACGAACGTGATTAGACACGCGAAAATAAATTATTACAAAATAAAATTTTCCAATAATACATGAAATGTTAAAAGAACTGGGATGCGATTCATGAAATATGTGTGACACATAAAAGAAGAAATTGGTTGCCAAATGAAATAATTGAAGGGAATAAACAATATGTTAGAAGTTCCATACCTCTAAGTTGTTAATGGTTCCATACCTCTAGTTGGTAATGTACCAGGCAATAAAGATTATAAACAAACAAATTATTCCAACGGTTCTTGCTTTTTTTTCAGAACTATGTCACAGAAAAACAGGTAGAGGAAGTTGTAAAAGGCCTTGAAAATGGAAAGGCTCCGTGTTAGATGGAATATTTGTAAATGTCTAGATTCTAATCTTACTATGTGTAACTGTGATGCCCTTGAGGGTGTTGAATGCTATAAATACCTAGGAATCATGTTGGACAGGAAAATGACATGGAAAGATCACATACAAAGTGTCTGTAAAGGAATTAATGCCATTATCCCAAAAATATATTATATCAGAAATTTCGTTTTTTTTTTTGCTTAAAATAAAAATTTGTTTAAAACATGTTGCCAAATTATCTTAAAGAGTATTCTGTTGCTTTAAGAAATTGGACCATTTATGATTTCAAAGTGTAAAACTATTAAAATGCTTCTATGTTTTACTCAGATAATTATTAATGTTTAAAACTTAATACGACTCTACTTATAACGTAAATTTTTATTCTTGAATGTAGTCACTTTAACTATTAAAATGTTCTTGTTATTATCGCAGAGACGACTATTAACTCGAGTGGGATATTGAATCTGATAATAACTCAAAATTTGAGTCTATGCAAATGCAAAAGTATTTTTCAGTATATAATAAAATTTATCATATTTATCTAAAAGAAAAAAATTAAGAGTAGAGGAAATTATAGCAGCAGAAGTTTGGGAAAGCCTTTTCCTCTAATTCGGCGTTTCTTAAACCAGATTTCATATTTTTATCCCTTTCTGTTTCTTCTAAACCATAGATTCCCAACGGGGGCGATACCGCCCCCCAGTGGGCGCTGGAGCCTTCCATGGGGGGCGGTAGCGGATCCAGAGGCAAATTGGGGGGCGTTGAGGCAGTCAAGAGGGGCGGTTAAATAAATAAATAAATTTAATGGACTTTTCTGGGAAAACCGTTTTATCTCTTCTATTCTGTGGTGTCTTCCTGGTGATTCTGGTCATCCACTACCTCATCCGTCATGTACAGCTTTTCAACTGCAGCTTGGACAATAAGTTCCCTGCTACCGCCTACTAGCGTACTGGTACGTCGGAAGTCGACTGAGATGCTCTCAAAAGTTCTCTTCAAGATCACAGATTGGATATAAGCTACAATATGTTTTCCCACTCCAAGTCGCTTTGAGTATGCTTTATGGTACGTAGTTACAATACCATCCCACGTCAGAACATAAGGTATATTATTAACATTACACTTGTGAATTAGGCTCAACTCATTAGCCAGCAGATCATACTTCCTCTTCTATTCAACCTCTACTGTCTGCAGGTTACACTGAGATGTTATTCCTACTTCAATAATTGTAATCTCATTCAATACCTTAACATGCACTACTATATCAGGCTTATTATGTTGGACATGTGTGTCCGTCCTGATAGGCAAATCAACCTTGATGCAATAATAATATAATAATAATAAATTTATTATATTTAATATTATTTTATAATTATCTTTTAATATAATAAAATACTTTGAAAATACCTGTTTTCATGAATATATATTTTATCTAGCTATGTAAATTATCTTATTGTTATCGCGTTAATAAGCATTTTTAAATTAGCATTAGGTATACCTATACCTAATTTGTTTTAGTTTAGAATAGATTGACCGTGACAAGTCCTTGCAAGTTGGTAGGCAAACATGCGGTTCATGCAATTTAACATGTTTCGACAAGAATATGGGAGCTTGAAATGACTTGTTTACGGAGCAAGTACGCCGGCATCGCAAACATACAAGTTAATGCGTGCACAAAATCAAATCTATAAAAGCGATAGCTCTAGGAATGTTTTATTATTTTTATGTGCTTCGCCGTGATAAATAGTCATGAGTGATAAGTGTTAGAAGTCATTATAAACATTATTTTTATAACTATCTATAAATCTGTTGAGAAGTTAATTTGTATTTAAAAATGTCTGAATCTGCATCTAAAAAGAAATGCCGGCAGTACAGTATTGAGTATTGAAATATGGATTTACGTACTCTCCTACAAACCAATCATTACCTATGTGTTTAATTTGCCGAAAGGTTTTTTCAAATGAAGCTATGAAACCTTCTAGGCTACAAGAGCATTTAAATAAAATGCATGCTGATAAGAAGAACAAAGATTTATCCTATTTTCAATAACTGGAAAAGCAATATTTAAAACAGCCAACTATGTCAAACCTTTTGCGTCGTCTTCTAAACAAGCTGATGATGGACTACGAGCCTCATATAAAGTTTCATTGTTAATCGCAAAAGCAGGAAAACCACACACAATATGCGAGGAATTAATTTTGCCGGCAGTCAAAGAGATATTAAAAACTGTTCTTCATCATAAGACACCGTCAGATATCATCAAAAAAATTCCTCTCAGTAATAATTCAGTGCAAAGAAGAATAGATGAAATGGCAAAAGACGTTGAAATATCATTATGTGATTACTTAAAGACTTGAAAATTTTCCATTCAACTCGATGAATCAACTGTAACCAAATAACGAAGCTCTACTCTTATCATACGTACGATTTATAAAAGAAGAAAAAAATTCATGAAGAGTTATTATTTCCTAAAAATTTGGAATCTGATAAAAAGGGAGAATCTATATTTAATACCAGGCAAAAGTTTTTTCAAGAGAAAGAAATTCCTATTTGCAATATTTTGTCTGCTGCTACTGATGGTGCTCCAGCAATGACAGGGCGTCATAAGGGTTTCATAGCACATTTGAAACAAGCAGTACCAAATGTACTCGCTGTACATTGTATTATTCATCGTCAGCATTTGGTTGCAAAAAATTTGAACGTCTGCATACGTCGCTCCATTACGGTATTAAAGCAATCAATAAGATTAGAAGCAATTCATTGAATGACCGATTATTTGGTAAGCTTTGTAATGAAAATGATGAAGATTACAATCGCTTGCTGCTGCACACAGAAGTACGTTGGCTCTCTAAAGGTGATTGTCTGAATCGTTTTTTCAATCTATTTGACTCAGTACTGGACTTTCTTGAAGACAGAGACGAAAAATTGCGCGAAAACCTGATTACTCAAAAAATGACATCGCTTATTTGACAGACCTGTTTAAAATATTTAATCAAGTTAATTTACAATTTCAAGGTGATGAGTTGAATTTAATTAAAACAAAAAACGTCATAGCTGCTTTTGCGGGAAAACTTCTTCTATTCAAACGAAATCTAGGTAGAGGTGAATACAACCACTTTCCCACATTATCAGCAGTCTCTGCAAAACCGGAAGATTTACTTACTTACTGCCAACACTTGGAAGTTCTTCATGTTGATTTTACGGAGCGTTTCCAAGATATTTTAAACATGAATATACCGAGTTGGGTTTTAGATCCTTTCGCAAACACAGATACTGAAGAATCATGAAATTTGGAAGAGGAACTCTTAGAACTCACGACTAACGAAGCACTCAAAGTAAAATTCAAACATGGATACCAAGAGTTCTGGCTTCAAAAATCAATACCAGTTCTCTACCCTGGATTGTGGGCAATAGTACAGAAGTTTTTAATCGCATTTCCTTCGTCCTATATGGCTGAGCGTGGATTCAGTGCAGTAGCTAATTTACTGTCAAAGAAGAGGAACAGACTACACATCACTGAACGTGGAGATCTGCGATTGATGTTAACGAAATTGGAACACGACATTAACAAATTGTTAACACTCCCCCAGCCTCAATCATTTCATTAATTTTTTATTTATTATTAATTTTGTTTTTATCTCATTATTTTTTATTTCTTATTGATTCTGTGTTTATTTTTAAAATTTTAATAAACAATTTTATTGTACATTTGATTGTCGTTTTATTAATTTCTGCTTTATGATTTTTAATAGATAAATAAACAGATAAATTAGGTACAGATAATATGCAACAATATTTTAATATTTCATATAAAATTAACTATTATGGACTAGGGGGGCGTTGAAATTTTTGTTCTCTTCTAAAGGGGGCGATGGTCCAGAAAAGGTTGGGAATCACTGTTCTAAACGAAACAATTAGTCTCTTTTATCTGAAGAAAACCATATGAAATCAACGAAAAGTATTGGATGGAAGATGGTATATTTACATATTTACCCTATAATCCGAAATCTGAGAAACTGGAATTTTCTACTTCTATACTTTTCTGTGCCAGAGAAGTAAACTGCAAAGACTATCATCATTCTCATTAATCCGACATTCAACAAAATTGATATCTGTTGTCCCGTTTATTCGAACAAAACAATATGAAATTAATGATATACATTGGAGGAAAAAGACGATATGTAAAAATTTTTTTTTTACTCCAATAGTAAATATCGCCTTTTTCCTACTCTATAATCCGAAATCTGTTAAACCGGAATTTTACCCTTCTGGATACAATGAGCAAAATTAGAGTTCATAGGAATATACTCAAAGGAAGTAAACCGCACAAGACTACCGTTGTAAGGGGCGGATTCTCTTCCCCCGCCTTCCTATTAATGGAACACAAAATAAAGCTTATTGGCACACGACATTAACAAATTGTTAACACTCCCCCAGCCTCAATCATTTCATTAATTTTTTATTTATTATTAATTTTGTTTTTATCTCATTATTTTTTATTTCTTATTGATTCTATCGGTATAACTGCCCGAGAAGGAGATGTCCCTCAGCCAAAGGGAGCTGTCGACGCTGAAGCGGACAGTCATGGCGGCAGGTGATTAGTGAGTCAGCGGAGGTCACCTGATAGATAGACAATGGTTGCCGCCACGGAACTTTGGAGGAGAGAGCATTGGCTGCAGCAGTCACGTCAAGGACTGCTGTGAATTATCCTTTGTTGAATTAGCGAGGCTGTTTCACCAGTTTGCTGGGACAGGGAACAGGGTCGGATTCGAGACCGCAGTATTACCTGGGTTCGAGCCCTGGGTAAGGCATGGATGTGTTTGCTGTTTTTCTGCTGAGGTCCCGCCTTCCTCACAGACCTTCTACTATGGCGTATTAAACTGACATGCTCCTGTCAGACCTCTGTGGCAAGCAGCTGCTTGAGGGGGTATTTATTTTATTTATTTATTGTATAAATGTCCAAAAATGTTCTGTAAATAAATATTTAATCCGAGGTCATTGCGTCGAGATCTGAAACCACTACTAAGGCACAATTTCCAAACAATAGTTAGAACCGACATGATAGCGCACTGACCGCAAATAGCATAAGGTAATAGGTGCCCGCGGGAGGTAGCTTTCACGTTCGTCATTCTCAATAATCCGACACTCAACTGACCGAATATCTTTCGTTTCTGTAATCCGCACAAAACAATATGAAATTAAGGAAATAAATTGGAGGAAAGAGGCGATATTTACACTTCTACTCTTTAATCCGAAGTCTGTGAAACCTGAAATTTATAGTTATATGTCGTTCTGTTCCTAATGAAAGGATCGTTTGAAAACCAAAAAAAAAAAATAAATTTCATGGAACTAAACACCACAAGACTATCGACATTTTCATTAAACCGACACTTAATTAAACGAATATGTATCTTTTATCGGAAAAAGCAATATAAAAAATTAAGGAAATAAATTGGAGGAAAGAGGCGATATTTAGTTTTCTATTCTTTGATCCCAAGTCTCTTGAAGCGGCATTTTATACTTCTGTACCTTTATGCATCTACTAAACTGTACATGTAAATTGCAAAGGAATGAACTTAAGGGAAGAGAGACTATACTCATTCTCATTAACCTGACACTCAAAAAAAGAATATCTCAAGAATATCTCTAGTCCCTTGTATCCGAAATAAACAAGATGAAATTAAAGAAATGCATTAGAGAAAAGAGGCAATATATATATATAGATTTCTACTCTTTATTCCGAAGTCTGTTAAACCGTATTTATCATAGTTCTATGCCTTTCTGTACCTACTGAAGGGATCATCTGAAATTCAAAGGAATACACTTCAGGGAAGTAAACTGCACAAGAATATCGTCATTCTCATTAATCTGACACTCAAAAAAAAACGAATGTGCTTAGTCTCTTTTATCCAAAAAAAAAAAACAATATATGAAATTAACGAAATGCATCGGAGGAAAGGGATGATGTTTACGTCTATTCGTTAATCCGAAGTCTATTAAAATGGAATTTTATACTTCCATGTCTTTCTGTACGTACTGAAGGGTTCACTTCAAATCCAAAGGAATACACTTCAGGGAAGTAAACTGCACAAGAATATCGTCATTCTCATTAATCTGACACTCAATAAAACGAATATACTTAGTCTCTTTTTTCTAAAAAACACAATATATGAAATTAACGAAATGCATCGGAGGAAAGGGACGATATTTACGTCTATTCTTTAATCCGAAGTCTATTAAAATGGAATTTCATATTCCCATGTCTTTCTGTACGTACTGAAGGGTTCACTTCAAATCCGAAGGAATACACTTCAGGGAAGTAAACTGCACAACAATATCGTCATTCTCATTAATCCGACACCCAAAAAAATAATATTTTCTCTCTTTTATCCGAAAAGACAATATGAAATTAAAAAAACGCATTTGAAGAAAGAGGCATATTTATTTTTCTACTTTTTGATCCGAAGCTTTTAAACTGGAATTTTATACTTCCATGTCTTTCTGCATGTACTAAACGGAACATTTGAAATCATTTGAAATTCAAAAAATACACTTAAGGGAAGTAAAGAGCACGAGACAATACTTATTCTGTTTTGTCTCACACACAATAAAACGAATATCTCTTGTCCTTATCAGAAAAAAATGATATGTAATTGATAGCATATGTATTGGAGGAAAGAGGCGATATTTACATTTCTATTTTTTAATTCGAAGTCTGTTAAACCGGAATTTTCATACTTCTTCTACATTTCTGTACGTGCTGAAGGGATCCTTTGAAATACAAAGGAATACATTTCAGGGAAATAAACGAATCGAAAATATCGTCATTCTCAATAATCCGACACAAAATTATTATTATTATTATTATTATTATTATCATTATTACAGCTATATATCGGAAGGTGCTATACATTTGAGAAATGGCGATCAGTCAAATCTCTTTAGTATAAAAGAAAAAACATCGATACTTGTAGAAGGAACAATCTCGCAGGGAACGGAGTTCTATACTTTTCCAACATAGCATACAAAGGAATAGTACTTACAGTTCTTTCGAGCAAAAGGCACATCGATCACAAGAGAATGACCTCTTGTTCTTCTTTTGACAAAGTTCAAGATGGGAGTACCTGCCTTAGAGGGAGTTATTCCATGAATAAGTTTATAGCATGTTTTTAAGTCAAACAGTAGTCTTCTTCACACCAAGGAATGCAAAGAGAGTCTTTTCAACCTTTCTTCATATGGCATATTGTAAAACCCAGGAAGTCTTTCTGTAATACTGTCGTGCCCACAGAAATTGATCCTGTGGACACGACATGGGCCAATAGGTCCTAGGATATGCCTTTCGCATGTTGAGAACAAAGACTTGTTTTGGTCACCAAGTTTCCACGAATTTGTCCCTGACGCCGGTTGACGCCGGTGGCGACTTCGCCCCGGGTGTAGAAACTTCTGGACTGGAATCGCGCTCGACATCAAAGGCCCCGAGAAGGCGGAGCGACTTCGCTCAAGCGTCCGCGACCAATAGCCAGTGCCTGCATCAGCCTTCCGCGCTGACCACCGCTAGAGTTCACGGCGGGAAAATGTGGCAAGAATGAACAGTGAGAAGAAAATGTATCTTTTGTCTTGTGTCTTTCGTCTGTGTGAGTTGTCTTTTGTTCGTCTCGCAGTCCGGTCGAGCAGTCTCTCCCCCTCCGTCCAACGAACGAACGATGCGAGCACCTGCGAGGAAAGGGCACGATCCACCTTTGTCTGGCCGAGACTAGGCAGACGATATACCAGTCGACGATGCTGGACTCCCCATCCGAGGTCCCTGCAACGTCTACATATGAAACAGGTATGGGTCACCATCATTTGTAAATCTGGTTTTTCTTTCCTAAATACTGTTTTCCGCCAGCCTGCCACCGCGTTCCCAAATAGGGACTACGGAACATGACTTTGGAGCTAGTAGCTCGGACTTAACTGATGGACTTTGCCAGAGCAATTTCTTGGCTCCCCATTGTAAAGGCTGACATTGCCTAAATGCTGAGTAAAAGAAACTGTACCCCGATGAAGGGCGTAAGTTGTGCAAGAGAATTTTTAAGTAATGCTGTTTGTTAATAAATTGAGTGTTAATTGGTAAAGCATGACTCCTCTCCATTTCTATTATTGTAAGTAAAGTTTCTGGGGTTACTATGGGAAGAGTGCCTCTCTCGGTAATCAGCGCAATTGAAGCACGGCCAGATATTAGGAAAGGAATCAAAAATTAATGTCGGACAGCCCTAATACTAAAGGGGGGTTCACGGCAAATTGGTTCCCGTGACCAGGATATTCGAACCTGAGGGTTATTGCGACCAGAAATCGGAAAATGAATAGTGTTCTGAAATTTGTTAAAGAATTTAACGATGTCGCTGTTATGACCATGATACCCTCGAATCTGCGAGTTAGTACTGTTAGAAGGTAGAAAATAGCTGGTATTCAAAGAAAAGTTTCAAAATTGAAAAACTGTAATTTTATTGTTAAATACGTAAATTCAAGTAAATTTCAAATCGAATCGATAAGTTGGATGTTCCGTGAAAAGCATATATATATATTACATAATTATTGTGTTAAAATGGGGCAGTGGCAGAATGTTAAGAAGGTTAAAAAATAAGAGTAAATTATTGTGATATGTGGAATGTTATGAAGTGTATATTAGAGAGTAAGATAGTGCATTTTTAGTGAGGATTGTATATCATGTTCGAGTTAGGAATTTCAGGACCATCTGTTGAAACCAGTTTTATTTTGGAATATAGTGAAGTAATATTGGATTAAATATTTTAGTTCTAAGATAATTATAAGACTGTAGCTAGGCCCAGGAGTAGAATGTATGAAGAGAGTTCTAGAGATTCGACTAGGGACTGCTACACTATTATATTCTAGATAGGAGTGATTTTTGTCTTACCGTTAAGTTGCATTTCTGTGTGCGCCTCCATTGCGCTTAGGAGGCACAAAAACCCAACATACAGCACAACACTCAGTACACTATTTGCGTAGTGAAGAAGACCCCGGGTTAATGGAGAGTCAGGACGCGAGTGCGCCATCCACCCAGGAGCCGTCCCCAACGACGGGACCTCTCCTGGCGGGGTTCGTGAATTTAGTAAACCCATATGAAGGAGATAGTAGCCGCACTGCAGCAGCGTTTTTCGAGCAAGTAGAGGGAGTAGGGAAGATCGCACGATGGCAGCCGAGCGAGATGGCAATCATTGTCCGCTCGAAGTTGCGAGGAGCCGCCACGGAATTTGTTAATCAATCCCCGGAATTGAGGAACGAAGAGGATTTTGGCATTTTCAAAAGAGCAGTGTTGGAAAGGTTCGACAGTGAGGCGCCATTAGCCGCCCATCTGCACGAATTCACAAGCTGTCAGCAAGCCGTGAACGAGAGTGTCCGGGAGTATGCTGCCTGCATTCGGACCCGGGCCTATCAGTTTTTGGGAACAGCAGGAAGAAACGTGGACAGCGAGGATCAGGGAATCGGCGATCAGATGCGCCTTGCCCAGTTTTTGGCGGGCCTGGTCCCACGGCTCAAGCGGTTCATACTGTCCCATAATCCCCGCACTTTTGAGGAGGCTTTAGCGAATGCTACACTGGAGGAGAGCAACGAGCGTGCCTCCGGACGAACAACAGCCATACGAGCACTTGACGAGGAAGCCCCTGCTAGAAACATGGATTCGAACCCACTGCCCCAGCTGCAGGATCTGTTGGCAGCCTTTCCGCTGTGCCAGATCCAGGCAGATCTAGTACGCTTGGGAGAGCGCCTCCACCAGATTGAAGGACAGCAAGAGAGAAGTCATACCAGTCAGCCCCAGCAACGGCAGCACCCCTGGGCGGATCGCCAGGGTGTCACGTGCTTTGTGTGCGGTGGAGTGGGCCATTACGCCCGTCAGTGTGCGTTGCCCCCAACCCTACACCCACGTGACTCGCGATACCAAATGGGGCGAAACCGGCAGCAGAATCGAGACCGAGAAAAAACTCCCCGGAGGAACTGCTGGACGAGAAACAATGGATCCCTTTTCAGCCCCCCTCAACAAGCTCGAGATCAGTGTAGAGAAGAGTTACAGCAGGCCAACCGCCATACGGCTCCTTTAAACTGGAACGGGTGGGAAGCCCCGGATGCACTTCCCAGAGTCCCCTCGAAGCATTAGCCGTCCGCATTTCGCCGTGTGCCATACTATGCAGTGATGAAAATTCACCCATTGTGTCTGGCCGCATGGAGGACATGGAGGTGTCGGCCCTCATCGATACCGGCACCACTGTGATCGTCATGGATAGCCGGTGTTTTCAGCGCTTGAGAAGCCGAATCCTGCACAAAATGGTCCCCCTCCAACATAATTTGAAAACTGCAGATGGCCACCCCCTTCCAGTGATAGGCAGATTCATGGTGACCCTCACATTCGACGAGATTAGTTTTGAGCACCCCATAGTAGCCCTTGACATAGACACTCCACGGTACGACATGATAATGGGACACGATATCCTCAAAAAGCACCGATTCATTATAGATTGTCATTCAGGCCCACTGCGAAGAAAAGAGGACAAGGAATCGAACCATAGGAGCACCTCCCTCACATTGCCCACCTACCCTGCCCAGGAACAATCTTAACCCCCCTCCCCTACACCCACGTACATTGGGCGCATGGTGCAGAAGCTCTGTGTCCCTCCTCGAGCTGAGGGCATAGCTCTCATCGAGTGTTCTGCCTCCCAGCTGCGAGGCTGCACGATCTTGGCTCAGCCAAATGAGCGGCTGAAAACCGATTCCCTGCGCATGGCTCGTTCAGTGAACTGTGTGGACGGTAGCGGCCGAGTTAACGTACGGGTCGCCAATACCTCCTTGGCCCCCATCTGGCTGAACAAGAGTATGTGCATTGCCCGGCTGGAAGCACTTGACACCGAACAGATAGAGCCCCCTAGTGTTCCCCCGAAAAGGAGAAACATGCCCCTGTCCCTGGAGGATTTCCAGTTGGACCATCTTGGGTGCCGAGAGAAGAGTAAACTGGGGAAATTGTTGATGAGAAATAGGGACGTTTTTGCTAGAGATGTCAGCGAATTGACCGGCACAGACGCCGTGTACCACGAAATCCACCTCACCGACGACCGCCCCATGAGGCAGCGGGCATACAGGGTGCCGTTCGTGCTGCAGGGCAAATTGGACCAACAGGTGGATGAGTTGTTAGAGAAAGGGATAATAAGAGAAAGCGCCTCTCCTTTTGCATCACCCATAGTTTTAGTGAAGAAAAAAGACTCTACATACAGATTCTGCATCGACTACAGGGCACTAAATGCGAAAACAGTCCCAGATTCGTACCCTCTCCCCCTCACTCAGCGTGGAAATAAGTACGTCTTAGTCATTATGGACTACTTTACCAAATGGCCAGCGCTAGCCGATCAGTCAGCAGAGTCGATTGCTAGGGCGTTTGTAGAAGATTTTATTCCCAAACATGGAATTCCCGCTACTGTCATCAGTGATAATGGCCGCAACTTTCACAGTCGCGTGATGACCGAGGTATTTAGCCGATTAGGCATTACTAACAAAACACTAGTTTCTATCACCCGAGCTCCAACGGCCTCGTGGAGAAATTCAACCAGTCCATAGCATCCATTTTATCTCATCTGGTGTCCGACAAAAATGATGTGTGGGACGAGCATCTGCCATTTGTTTTGATGGCCTGTCGGAGTGCCACCCACAGTTCCACCCATGAGACCCCCTATTTTTTACTGTATGGCCAAGACGTGGCCCTGCCTTACCAGTTGTGGCAGACGAAAGAGCCCCGACCTACGCCAACACTGAGAGTTATGGCGAATAGTTAGCCAGCAAGTTGAATGAAGCATATGAGCTGGTGAAGACGAATCTTGAAGCAGCAGCTACGAGTCAGGAGGAGCAGAGAAGGAAAGTGGCCATGGATAAAGGTATTCGGCCCGGCGACCTAGTGTTTTTGTATAGCCCACGGGTCCCTCGCCGGAATACCAGGAAGTTATCGAAAATGTCCACCGGACCATGGCGAGTGCTGCAGCGCCTCACCAAAGTGAACTATAAAATCGCCTTAGTCACCAACCCTCACAAAGTGGAGACAGTGCACGTCGATCGACTCACCAAACTGCTGAAACGCCGCCTGTATCTGATAGGTGAGCCCTCCGTCCCAGAAGAACCCACACCTAAACCCCCCAACGCCCCTATCACGACCCATCGTTGAGCCGGAATCTGAAGACGACGACTGGGAATCGAACGCCCGAGTCACACGGGATCATGTCGCAGGCCGTCCTGCGCCAGCCGTGCAGGCGCGCCCTGCCACAGCAAGCTCACAGCCACCAGTCAGCCACACCGGTACGCCCTTTGACCACGTGGACAAGACGGAAGAGTCGCACCATCTCCAGCCACTGCTGCTGACACTCCCTCGCAAACTGTGGCTTGCTATGACGTCAGCAAACCCGGTGGATCAGCACCACCTCGTCCATTGCCTCAGCAGCCGCCCCAAAGCAGACGACACTTGAAAACACGGAATGCTGGGATATATGACGAACCCGAAGAAGTAAACACCACCTCATGGGCTAATGTTGTTGCGAAGGGACGCCTTCACGATGCATCGCCCCAGGGCAGCAGAGGTCCCCCCCCCCCCCGGTCTGTCAGTACCCAACGGTCTCCGTCTGTACACTAGCGCACTCACCCCTCCCCTCCGGCTATCAAGCGCAGCGGAGCAGTGGAGTCTGAGCAATAGAACGCTCATGCGAGTAATCGCGAGAATATCTCCTGTGCGCGGTGGCAGAGCCGGTCGCATGCGGGAAAGGTGACGTTTTGGGGAGACTCTGGCGAGGCTGCAGTTCTGAACGCAACCCCCCCCCCCCCCCATGAGTCGGTAAAGGAAGCACGCCGGAGAGATAACGTCATGTCATGGCGCTCGTCTTATCTCTCCAAGCCCGAGGGATGAGTGCGAGAGCAGCGACATGGACACACCGGCGTTTCACCAACCCCCCCCCCCCACACACACACACACACACGCGCTACCATCAATCAATTGGCTGGAAGAAACAAAAAGTGATTGGAAATATTGTAGACCTAATGCAAAGCCCTCAACTTGAGTAGTAGAGATTTGAGATTTGAGAAGTAACTTTAGATGATCATTGTAAGAGTGAATTAGTAAAATGATTTTGTTATTATAGAGTGAGTTTTTGAGAAGTGTTTTGATTGTCATTATGGAATGACCTAGTAAAATGATTCTGTCGTTATTGAATGAATTTATCGAGAAGTGAGTTTATAGATGATCATTGTAAGAGTGACTTAATAAGATGATTTTGTTATTATAGAGTGAGTTTTTGAGAAGTGTTTTGATTGTCATTATGGAATGACCTAGTAAAATGATTCTGTCGTTATTGAATGAATTTATCGAGAAGTGAGTTTATAGATGATCATTGTAAGAGTGACTTAGTAAGATGATTTTGTTATTATAGAATGAGTTTTTGAGAAGTGTTTTGATTGTCATTATAGAATGACCTAGTAAAATGAGGTTGTCATTATTGGACGAGTTTACCGAGAAGTGACTGTTAGAGTATTATTGTAGAACGACTTAGTAAAATGATGTTGCCATTGTAGAGTGAATCCATTGAGAAGGGATTTTTAAAATTATCAAAGAGAGATGAATTAACGGCAGAAGATTATTTAAAGCATTGTGACACCAGGTTGTCTTGTGAATTTTCAGTTTATCTAGATGAGTTAATTGAAGGATTACCTGTCCGAGTTATTGACAAAGAGTAGAGATCGGATTAATTGTGGGAAAAGAATTACTTCAAACTAGTGTCTTATGAATTAGTGGAACTTGTAGAAAGAAGTTAATTGCGGAATATGTTGTTCGGAGTATTGGCAAATAGCCAAAACTAAATTAATTGAAAAAAAAAAAAAAAAAAACTTAACTTTTGAATTATTGTTATGTAAAACATAAGAAGAATGAATAACTGCAATGTATGTATCAATTGTGAATGTAACCTGTGCTGGGTCCAAATGGCCCCAAAGGTAAAGAGTTTGAGTGTATCAGTGAGTCACGTGGCGGTAGGCACGGAGACAGACTGTGTGCTTGTGAATTAAGTACATGTGGAAAACCAGATTTGTGACCCTTTTCCCTTTTCTCTTTCTGTTTCATGTGCCGTGGAGCCTCCTGCAGACTGACACCCACTAGAGTGGTCCAGGCGGACCCGAACTGTGACCCTTTGGACTTTTAGTGCACCTGTTACTACACCATGTGACACCTGGACTCATTGAGGAAAAAGGGAAAATTCCGGAACTGTTGATGTGTGACCCAGGAGATCGCCTTCTCTCACATCCGATGGATACACCATTATCTCCGGACAGTCAGAGACCTTTTCCCTGCCCCGCCTATTTCCCCCTCTCCCTAAAGGGGGATAGGTGTGTCGTGCCCACAGAAATTGATCCTGCGGACACGACTTGGGCCAAAAGTGTCCTAGAATATGCCTTTCATATGTTGAGAACAAAGACTTGTTTTGGTCACCAAGTTTCCATGAATTTGTCCCTGACGCCGGTTGACACCGGTGGCGACTTCGCCCCGGGTGTAGATACTTCTGGACTGGAATTGCGCTCGACATCAAAGGCCCCGAGAAGGCGGAGCGACTTCGCTCAAGCGTCCGCGACCAATAGCCAGTGCCCGCATCAGCCTTCCGCGCTGACCACCGATAGAGGTCGCGGCGGGAAAATGTGGTAAGAATGAACAGTGAGAAGAAAGTGTGTCTTTTGTCTTATGTCTTTCGTCTGTGTGAGTTATCTCTTGTTCGTCTCGCAGTCCGGTCGAGCAGTCTCTCTCCCTCTGTCCGACGAACGATGCGAGCGCCTGCGAGGAAAGGGCACGATCCACCTTTGTCTGGCCGAGACTAGGCAGACGATATACCAGTCGACGATGCCGGACTCCCCATCCGAGGTCCCTGCAGCAGCTACATATGAAACAGGTACGGGTCACCATCATTTGTAAACCTGGTTTTTCTTTCCTAAATACTGTTTTCCGCCTGCCTGCCACCACGTTCCCAAATAGGGACTACGGAACATGACTTTGGAGCTAGTAGCTCGGACGTAACTGATGGACTTTGCCAGAGCAATTTCTTGGCTCCCCATTGTAAAGGCTGACATTGCCTAAACGCTGAGTAAAAGAAACTGTACCCCGACGAAGGGCGTAAGTTGTGCAAGACAATGTTTAAGTAATGCTGTTTGTTAATAAATTGAGTGTTAATTGGTAAAGCACGACTCCTCTCCACTTCTATTATTGTAAGTAAAGTTTCTGGGGTTACTATGGAAAGAGTGCCCCCTCGGTAATCAGCGCAATTGAAGCACGACTAGATATTAGGAAAGGAGTCAAAAATTAATGTCGGACCGCCCTAATACTAAAGGGGGTTTCACGGCAATACATCTCTGGGTGGGTTCAAGACTTTTTATGTCTGATATTAGATGAGGTGTCCATACAGGTGAGTCGTATTCTAGTGAGGGTCTGATCAAAGTCACAAATACGGAAATTAGTTAATCAATGTCACATTTATCATAACATTTCATAATTAAGAAAACGGAGCGATTAGCCTTTCTAACAATGTTATTATAGTGGTCACAAAAAGTTAGCTCTTATGAGAATAATACTCCGAAGTTTTTCTGTGTCTGTACATTTGTAACTAGATCATTTCTGAAATTGTATTTATAATGCGGATTTTTGATTCCAAGGTACAGAACACTTGATTTGTATTTTGATACAGGTAGTTCGTACTAAGCTCCATTGGTAAATGGCGTCACAAGCAGTTTGTAATTAACTACATTTTTCTTCATTACTGGAGGTACAAAATAAATTATTGTCATCTGCACATGCTTTACATTGGATAGGATAAAGAATACTAAGAATTTCAGAGGTGAAGATTATGAAGAACAATGCGCCGAGAACGGATCCTTGTATGACTCCGCTGTCGATGGTTCTGATGGAGGATAAACTGTTCACTATTCTAACTTGGTGTGTTGGATGAGTAATCAGGTTGGAAAGAAGCCTGGCAATCAGCCTAGGTATACCAAGGCAGACCAATTTTTGGATAAAAAGGGATCGTTTTCAGTTATCGAAGGCCTTTTCAAAGTCCTGGAAAATGACGTCAACAGTGACATTATTATTTAAAAATGAGGTCCACGAATGCAGATTGTGTAACTGAATCGTTGTAGAACGGTTAGGCAAGAATCCGAACTGTTCATTAGGTATAATGTTTCGCGACTGTAAGAAGGGTTCCATAAGCTTAGGTATTATATTGGTGAGTGAAATGGGGCGATAGTTGTGAGGATTTGATACTTCACCATTTCGCTTAAAAGTAGGTACAACTATTACATGACACCTATCCTGTGGAATATTTCCACTACTTAAACAACTATTGAAGAGTATTGATAATTTATCGCTGATGGAACTAATGAGGTTCTTGTAAATGATCGGTGGCAACCCATCAGGACCTGAGGAAGAAGTAGTAGGAGCTTCATTCATCGCTTTCCTATTTTGCACATGAAATAGTCACTTTCCTATTTTGCACATGAAATAGTCAATCAAAGTGTAAGTCAAGGGTATCGCTAAGCATTTTTCTATAGAAAGGGTAAAGGCCCAATAAACTTCAACGAACTTGCTGGTTTAGTACTATTGCGCGCATCTAAGTGCGAAAACTTATCAGTGTTTATGCTGGTCATAAAACGACAGTTAGCGTTATGATAATCATGATACTCTTAAAACTGATGAATTTGCTACAGTGGATTTATTATAAACGTGTCATAAATGCTCGCGTATGCTTCTGCATGAGAATTACGTAACCAACGAATTGGAACACAGAACCAATTTGAAAAATAGAAAAGATAGAATTGTAATGTTGGAGTTGTGGATATGTGAAAGGATACATAGATAGATTGAGTCTGTAACGATAAGTGTATAAAAAGAAGTATTTCATATGGTGAATGCGCGGGAGGTTAATTAGTTTTATTAGTATAAAACCTACTAATGAATTAAAAGTAGGATGGTTTACGCCTGAAGTGAAAGTTATAAAAGGGACATTGACATTAAAAATGAAGAGGTAAACGTTAATCGAATAGACAGAGCTACTCTTAACTGTTCTGCAGGAAGAGATTATTACATTATGTACGATAGTATTTAATTTGTTTATAAATAATTTCATCCATGCTTTTGTAACATATTGCATTGTTTTGTAATTATAATTGTAAAAATATTTACATGAACTCACACTCAGTGCTCATCCATTTTAATTCGTAACAATACTTTTGTTTGCAAGATGGATGAATGTTGAAATTCATTTTAAATGAGATGGGAAAATGCTGTGGTGAGTCGCTGTGGGAGAAATGGTCGAAAGCTTGTACATTGTAAGTAAATGAATCATTAGTGCAAAATATAAAAATAAAATAATAAATACCCCCTCAAGCAGCTCTTGCCACAGATGTCTGACAGGAGCCTGTCAGTTTATATGCCATAGTAGAAGATCTGAGAGAATGGCAGGAATGCCATAGTAGAAGATCTGAGAGAATGGCAGGACCTCAGCAGAAAAACGACACAAACAGCCATGCCTTACCCGGGGCTCGAACCCAGGTCCCTTAGATCAGTAGCCAAGCGCGCTAACCACTCGGCCATGGGATGGCTAGTGCAAAATATCAAATCAATAAAGTTATTTGTCTCTTGTGTGGAAATCAGCAAGTTGTCGGAAACCGTGAAAGTGGAATTGAGATATTAGGTGTTATGCTGAACTCTTGGAAGTGGACGTATGCCAGTCAATTCCACTTAGATTAAAATCGCTTGCTATAACAACTGGAACTTGAGTTACCAGAATGGAGCTAATACTATGAAAGAAGTTGACGATATCTATACTTATTGGACTGGTTTGACGGAATATAACTGTTATCAATGTGCATTTGAGATATTTATTCTCAAAGATGTCAAATTCCAACATCTGACCATCAGGAACAGATATTAGTGAACGTTGGATAGAATTTTTTTGCTATGATACAAACTCCACCTCCTTTTCTCTCACAGAGACCTTTTCGGAAGGCAATTTATTTGCTAGGGCACATATACGAATTCTCGATATTTTTCTCAAGCCAAGATTCAGCAATACGCAGTACATCAATGCCATTGAATTCTATTTAGGAGTTTAGAAGCTGAAGTTTATTACAGATACTACGTGGATTGATTAATACAAGACATTGTTTGCTTTGTGAATTCATGAATGCAATATTACAGTTGTTAACGTTCTGAGCAAGTCACTCTTTATTTTTGACGAAATTAATATATTGTGATGTTGAGGGTACTTGATGTTGTTGATTGTTAACTTTATTCTGTTTATTAGCAGGTTGCACATTACAATCTTCATTAGCAACAGTAGAGAGAACTGGAGTTGCAACGATGTGTCTCGGAGCTCCTCTGAATTCTGTGATGAAGGTTCCTTTACGACATAATGCGGTTTCCATCATTTCGTTCGTCTGTGCGTCAAAAGAATATAACGAAAGATGAATATAAGGCAACATTCCTGGTCTGAAACTTCACATACTCATAAGAGAAATTTTTGGATCCTAGCATAAGGACAATATCCTCTGCCGAGGTTGTAACATTAAATCTGTTAACCAAGATGCGTTTATTCCTAGGAACATTGGCATTAGTGATATTTGGAGCATCTCGGGTGCCCACGAAACACTTTTTCGAGGAGAAAGTGTGCTCATTGCGGTTTGTAGTCGAATGTCGGGGGGAACTTTAAACTGATACTACTAGTATCAGCAATGACATGGTTAGCAGAAGCGCTGAGAGGAGTATTATTTTTAGCAATCATGGCATAAGTTTGTGGTGATTCAGACGAGGTTGGACTGTTCAACAGGGCGTAATTGGGAATGTCCGTGTTGAATGGGCAGAATGGGATGATTCGCATGCTGCTGATGTTTCATGGTGATGATCTCGAGATTTAGTGCTTCTATCATAGTTAGCCGATGGTTATTGTTTGCATTAAGATTACTGCTCAGTTTGGCAATCATGTCCATTACATTTGGTGAATCACTTGTAACAGATGGTTGAGAATAATTAGTTGTACGTTCTCGTAAAACGGATTTGAAAAATAGGTTGCCTGGCATTTTGCAGTATTAAATGCACTTTTATCAAACCGGCTAGCAGATTTTTTCTCAGAAATGCGAACAAGGATTGCATTCATGCAGTCAATCTGGGCTATAAACTCTTGGAAAGTAGGATTCGAATCTCCATTCACCTGAGGTGATGTGCAAGTGGCTTGACTGGTGATCTGCAGGGGAAGGCAGAGAGAAGGTAGTACACGGCGTCAGTGATGCGTTGTGGGGAGTGCTAGATGCCTGACACCTGGTCGTTTGCCACGGAGGTCTGACAGGAGCCTGTGGTGAGACTGCAGCCGTAGTAGAGACAAGCACAGTGCAGGAACGCTTGTGCGACTGCTCTCGCCACCATGGAGAATATGGAACACTACAATCCGAAGCCTATTAAACCGGAATTTTACACTTCTGCATATAATCGAAGAATTGGAAATTAAAGGAATTCACTTGAAGAAAGAAAACCGCACAAGACTATCGTCATTCCCAGTAAGATGACGTTCAATAAATCGAATATCTTTAATCTGTTTTGTCGGAAACATCACCATCATCGTCCTAAAGCAGCCATGGGCTACGGAGGTCCAACCAGACTGCGCAATTTAGTTCTCCAAACGCATCTCTCATGAGCTACATCTGCTGCATCTGGCTACTGTAGACTAATTCTAACAAGGTCTTGTTTATATTGTCTGTCCACCACATCCTAGGTCTCCCCTACTTTCTGATGCTTTTAGTCACACTATTCATAACCCTATTCGCCAATCTATAATTATCCATACGGGCAACATGACCAAACCAACGGAGTCTCTCTCTGCACAGTATACTGCTCAGAGCAGGTTGCCGACTCTTTTGCCTAACCTCTTCATTACTTACAAATTTGAACCACCTAATACGCAAGATACTGCATAAGCATCTCGAATCAAAAGCATAAAGTTTCCTGTTATCTTGTTTACAAAGGGTGCAAGTTTCACTACCATAACTAACCCTATAAAGAAACAATTTTAGTCTTTAGGCGTTTACCGCTATTTCTTCACATTTTCCATAGATTTCTGAAAATCCCAGCAGCAATCTCTATTCGTCTGTTAATCTCATGCCGTACATCTCAAGTATCTGTAACATAGCTCACAAGATAATGAAACTGAGACACTTGCTCAAGGGTGCAACCATTCAGAGCGACTGACGCAACAACTGCCTGATCAATTTCGTTCACTTTAGTTTTTTCTCTGTTTTACCAGTGTCAAAATTTTACCAGTGTCTTTTACCAGTGTCTGAACCAACTCTTTTACCAGTGTCTGAACCAACTCTTTTACCAGTGTCGTCAATAGCCCTAATGAAAGAATTCATCTCATCAACATCATTAGCCAAGAAGGCCAATTATTTTTTATTTCAGAAACTTTGAAATCTCCAGACCATTTAAGGCCAAAATCTTTCTTTTGCAAAGAATTTCGCATAACATAATCAATAACCAAACTAAAGAGGAAAGGAGACAAAATGCACCCTTGTTGAACACCAGAAGCAATGCTAAACCAATTGCTATAAGCTTTACCAACTCTCACACACTACTCAGTGTTATTATAGAGAGCTTTTATTATGTTAACAAACATATCTGGTATGCCAAACGATCTCACAATCAACCGCAAATTATGAAAATCAACAGAGTCGAAAGCCTTTCTGAAATCAACAAAGCTAGCAATCAAAGGTTTCTGAAACCTGTTCCTACTTAATGGGAATGCCTGCCGATTCCCGCGAGTCCCCGTTTTAACAAGCGCATATAGGAACCTTCACAGCTTGTCACATGAGGACAGCACCGTTCCGCAGTAAGGTAACCTACGCAAACGGTAAGTATATAGCGATCTGGTCGAAGACATATGGTAAAGAATCAGACAAATGGTTAATCAAATACAATAAACTAGAATCTTTCTTGGAGATACAATGGGAATAAATGATTTAAACTCTCCATAACGAAAAATATGTTTAAAAATAATCGCATTACAAATGAAAATTATTATTCATTAAAATCCGAAATTTTCAAGTGTTTTTCTAATAATATTATTTAACTGTAATTCTTTAAGGATCAAAATTTATTTTTTTTTCAAAGCAATTCTTTACCTAATTATAACTTCTTTACCTAACTATTGCAAGAGAGTTTTATTATTAAGGAAAATGCATGAGCGATAGATTTAAGCAAGATCATTTTGATATTAGTACCCTTTTTTCAATTAGCATGAAGCGGAAAATTTGCTAAAAAATTAATGATTAAAAAAACAGTTTTTAAATGCAATAGGCACAAAGTTTATGACTGCAGCACAGAAAAAAGTTAACATAAATAGACAGATAGATTTTTATTCACTACTCTCAACACCAGTACAGTTCAATACAAAAATTCGCAACAAAAAACGTACTTTTATATAAATTTTTCCAGTTCAAAAGTTCATACACATGAACTAATTAACATAAATTATATTGTAAAGTATAATTATATTCTATTTTGTAGGTAGTTTTTTTTAAACAAACAAAGTGAACAAACTGAATGATATGAAAGAAGTAAATAAATAAGAGAACTCCACTTGAGTCCGAGCTCGTGTGTTGAGAAGTTCATGAATATAACGTTTACAGAATTAGTTGCAACAGTGTTATAAAAATTAAATATTTAAGCTAAAGTTTTATCTCTATAGATATTTCTCTACATCATCACAATCACTAACCAATCCCATATTAATCTTTTAAAAGTATAAATGTTTCTTTCATTTCTAATGTTATCCGGCAGCGCATTAAAAAGTTTGGTGCCACATAAACGTAGTGTTTTGGGATGATAGTTTTTTTAGGAAACTGTATGGATAAATGCATAGTAGATGATAAAAACGTGTATATTTGGGAAAGATCTTAACATTAGACTCATCCCAATTTTGAATATTGTATATTAATAAGTGATAAATATATAATTTTCTAACTGGTAAGATATTTAATATTTTATAATATTTCTTTATGCTATCAAATTTCGTTTTCTTTAGCAGACATCTTATTATGTAATTTTGAGAGCCTTGTAACCGGTCTGTAAATGGTAGCTAGGTAGTCACTGGAAGGAGAGCTATGCACCAATTCCCTGTGATGATGCATAGAACCTGCCACGCCTAGCACTTAATGTCCGACCCCGCCTTCTCGTGGTGCAGACCGTAAATACCTTTCAAAAGAGATACTCTCTTGTGGAAGTGAACGGAAGGGGAGGGCTGCCAGATTAGTGTGGCCTACTGATCTGGACAACTATGGCTACTTTTCTTTTTTTTCTACCCTGCTGAGGAGTGGTCAACCACACAGGGTCCTGGTGCTGACCATATAAACCCACTGGACTGGACAGATATGTGGCTCTGAGCTTGATTATGGATCCTGATTTTGCTGCACTGGTGGGCTTCTGTGGAGAGAAAATCTTCCGCTGTGTTTTCTGTTGGTTTGTGGGTTGACAGCCCCAAGTGAATAGATTCAAAGGATATGTTTATCAGCTGGTGGATAATCCTGAGCAGAGGTCATCGCAGATTCCTGAACTCTTTGCTTCTATTGGCATCGTCAAATTCTACATTGGAGGAAGTCTTCCAGTGTAGATGGCTTCAGCCTTTAGTGGTGGGGGAATGGGTCTTTGCCCCATGTCTGCGATCAGGGGGCTGTTTGATATTTTCGGCATTCCCTCTCTCAATAAACATAGTTTCTTTAAACATCCTACTAACCATTTTCTCTCCATAGGTAGTTGGAATGTGAGGACTCTGCACAGAGCTTTATCTCTTGATGTCCTCAAACAAGAATTCCACCATTATAATTTAGATATTCTCGGCTTGCAAGAGACCAGATGGACAGAAAAAAGTCAGGTTTTTAAAAATAATCTTAAATTTCTCTTTTCAGGGAGGGACGACAATAAGCATCACCAAGACGTGGGTCTGCTTCTCAGCAGACACGCTAGTGATGCTCTTCTAGGATATGAGTGCATTAATGAAAGGTTTCTTACAACAAAATTTCAGACAAGCGTTAAAGACCTGAATGTTATCTGCTGTTATGCCCCCACTGAGGATGCCGATGAGGATGAGAAGGATAGGTTTTATGAACAACTTCAGGATATTTTGAATTCTGTCAAGAAAGGAGATATTACCCTTGTTCTTAGTGACTTCAATGCCAAAGTTGGTACTGACTCGGACCTTTGGGGAGGGGTAATTGGCCCTTTAGGTATTGGAAGCTGCAATGGCAATGGGCAACGTCTCCTACAGGTAAATAAACTCAATGGTTTCAGAATAACTAACACATGTTACAAACACCACGACATACATAAGTACACATGGGTTTCACCTGATGGGCTACATAGGAATATGATTGATTATATATTAATTAACAGCAAATGGGCTAGTTCTGTGAGAAATACCAGGGCATATAGGGGAGCTGAAATTGGATCTGACCATTACCTAGTTAAAAGTGTCTTGCAACTTAAACTTAAAAAGTGTTGTGTTAGGGTTAAAAAATTTGCTTTTAATACTGAAGTTCTGAAAGACCCAGTTATAGCAAAAGCTTACCATGATAGGTTATTTAGTCATTATGACAGTCATGGTATGCTTACTACTCAAGTTGAGGAAGAATGGGATCATTTCAAACAGGCTTTTTTGGACACTAACAGTACTCTTTTAGGAAAAAAAGGAGCAAAAGAGTCAGAATTACCTGAGTGAAGGCACTTGAGCTTATTTCGTAAAGAAGGAACTGCAGCAATGTTCTTAATCAATACCCTACTAGTCCTAAGAGAAAGCATTACAGAGAACTTAATAAACGTGTAAAAGATCAGTTAGCTGCTGATAAGAATCTTTGGCTTGATGGTTTGGCTGACAAAGCCGAGGAAGCAGTTAGACAGCACAACAGCAGAGAGCTGTACCAGATAGTTAATGTTTTGTGTGGTAGAAAACGGACAGGTATACAGGGATTGAAGGATAAACAAGGAAAGGTTATAGAAGGTGAGGATTCTGTCATGGCTAGGTGGGCTGAGCATTTCAGTGATGTTCTAAACAATGCGGTTAGTTCTATTCCCATTGTTTGCAATGATGATTGATGCATTGGTGGCTTTAATGTTGGCCCTATAACATAATCTGCAGTTATTTTGGCTGTTTCTAAACTTAAACTTCATAACTCCCCAGGGGTAGATGAAATTACTACAGAAATGCTTAGAGCTGGAAATGTTTCGGTAACCACTTGGATGACTGAAATTCTGAATATCTTTTATGATAAAGGCATGGTTCCTAAGGATTTTACCAGAACTATTGTTATCCCTATTTTCAAAAAAGGTGATCGCAGTTCTTGTGATAACTATAGGGGTATCAGCCTACTCTCTGTTCCAGGTAAAGTTCTTTCCATGATTGTGCTTAATAGAATTAAGAATCTGGTTGACAGTCAATTGCGTGATGAGCAATGTGGATTCAGAAGTGGTAGGGGATGTGTGGATCAGATATTTTCACTTAGGCAGATTCTTGAGAAATGTTTAGAGTTTCAGAAACCTTTGGTTGCTAGCTTTGTTGATTTCAAAAGGGCTTTCGACTCTGTTGATCGTCATAATTTGTGGTTGATTGTGCGATCATATGGTATACCAGACAAGTTGGGTAACATAATGAAAGCTCTCTATAATAACACTGAGTCGTGTGTGAGAGTTGGTAAGGCTTGTAGCAATTGGTTTAGCATTTCTTCTGGTGTTCGACAAGGGTGCATTTTGTCTCCTTTTCTCTTTAGTTTGGTTATTGATTATGTTATGCGAAATTCACTTCAAGGGAAAGATTTTGGCCTTAAATGGGCTGGAGATACGAAACTTTCTGATTTAGATTATGCTGATGATTTAGCCCTTTTGGCAAATGATGTTGATGAGATGAACTCTTTCATTCGAGCTGTTGATGAGACTGGTAGTAGAGTAGGTTTGGTTATAAACAGAGAGAAAACTAAAGTGATGAATATTGGTCAGGCTCTGATTCAGTTAATCTGAATGGTTGCAGTCTTGAGCAGGTGTCTACAGTTAATTATCTTGGGAGCTATGTAACAGATAATGGTGATGTGCGGCATGAGATTAACAGACGAATAGGGATTGCTGCCGGGAATTTTAAGAATCTATGGAGAGTGTGGAGAAATAGGCGTATACACCTAAAGACTAAAATTAGACTGTATAATAGTTTGGTTCTTTCTAGGGTTAGTTATGGTAGTGAAGCTTGGACACTTTGTAAACAAGATAACAGGAAACTAGATGATTTTGATTCCAGATGCTTACGCAGTATCTTGGCCATTAGGTGGTTCAACTTTGTAACTAATGATGAGGTTAGGCAAAAGAGTTTGCAACCTCCTTTAAGCAGCATATTGTGCAGAGAGAGACTCCGTTGGTTTGGCCATGTTGCCCGTATGAATAATTATAGATTGGCGAATAGGGTTATGAACAGTGTGCCTAAAGACCTCAGAAAGAAGGGGAGATCTAGGATGCGGTGGGCAGACAATGTCAAACAGGACCTTGTTAGAATTGGCGTGCAGTGGCCAGATGCAGTAGATGCAGCTCAGGATAGACTTGCTTGGAGAACTAAATTGCACGGTCTGGTTGGACCTCCGTAGCCCATGGCTGCTTGATGATGATGATGATGATGATGATGATGATGATGATGATGATGATGATGATGATGATGATGATGATGATGATGATGATGATGATGATGATATAATAGTTTCAGATTTGTCTCATATAGACCTCCCCAAGATATAATGCCATATTTCAAATAGGATTTTATCCACGAATTTTAAATAATTTTTAACATTGACAAATTTATAAAATTTCTAAGTTATAAAAACTTGAAACCATAATATTTAAGTTCTTAATTATGTTATTTATATGCGTTTTCCAAGAAAGTTTTTTTGTCAAGGTAGACACTCAAATATCTGAAGCAATCAACACCCTGAATGGCTGAACATCTACAATATATCTCATTGCAGTTTAGATCACGATAGAAGAGTTTATTGAAAAAGTCATCTGTTTGATTTTCTTGTAATCTGAAATTTATGTACTTCGATTTGGCAACATTTAAAATTAATTTATTTTGAACAAACCAATTTTTAAATTTTTTTAGATCATCATTTATTTGCACTATCAATTCCTCAGTTTTTCCTGCATAAATCAAAGATATATCATCTGTAAAAGTTATGTTGCTGCCGTACAATTTTAAGTCACAAAGATTATTAAAATAAATCAAAAATAATAAAGGACCCGAAACAGATTCTTGAGGAACACCTAAATTTATCTTAGCATTGGAACTGAAACAAATTTTTATTTTAACCCTTTCGCTTCTACCTGTCAGAGAACTAGAGAGCCAAGAAAGTATTTCACCTCTCATTCCAGCTGCATCCAATTTATGTAATAGAATTAAATGTGGGACAGAGTTAAATGCTTTTTTAACATCAAGGAATAAAACAACAACTTTAAAATTTGATTGATGCTTTTATATATGGTTGATGTTATTTTTAAAATTGCATCCTCTGTTCCCATGTTTTTTCGGAAACCATATTGATTTTAGAAAAGAAATTATATTTATTCAAAAAAATTTTAAATATGCTAGCTTTTTTATTTCAAATACTTCTTCCGACCTACAGGGCCCATCTTGTTTCTTGTTTAAAGTAATGTTATTTTCTATCACGTCAATCGACGAAGTTACATAAAATAGTTCAATTTTCTTTATTTTCAATTTAGAAAGATAAAGGAGATCCATTTAGAATTTAAAATATAAAGGCACCCATTTAGAATTTGGCTCCAGGTCTCCCAATTGCTTAATCCGCCCTGGTTCCTACATATATTTGGGCCGTTCAAAACGCTGATAAACTGTTATATATTTCCACATTCTATTAGTCATATACAGGATTGGTTTAATGAGAGATGGGGGAAAGGACAAGAGTGTCAGGCCCAAGAAAATGAGCGATATTTTGAGTACTTACCTGGTACTATTTTTTTAAAGTAGCATGTTATTTGAATAAGTGAGAAATTTTGAATTGATGGTCAGGTTACATAGGACCCCGAAGGTTCAGAGAAAGTTGGGGGAGAGGACCCACTGGAACAGTTGTTGGGAGACAGATGGTAGCCTCCCGTCAAGGCCGTCCAGCGTGTTCTTTAACGTGCACAGGTATGGCTCTCCCGCATACGGCTTAACGTCCCATCCAACGGACGGCGGCCTTTTCAAACCCATCGGTGTCCCCTACAGACCATGGGCTGAGAGTTTTACGGATATAAATCTCAACGCTGACCCAGTTGGTACTCGAGCCTGGGAACTTCAGATTACGAGCCTGGCGCGCTACCGACTGAGCCACCCACGCCCATTTTAAATTGGTAAAAGCAATATTATATTCAGAGAAAGCTATAGCATTATCTTTCCATGTTATGTCAACGGGAATCTAACTCCGAAGCTTTATAACATCTAAAATATGCATTTCATGGGAAAGTGTGAAGAAGATAAAGATTGTAGACTGGTACTTGTAGACCCATGAGGACTAGTTTCTTTTCGAGCCGCTCTGTGTGTGTGCAGAAGGGTAGTTGTCTCTGCCTTGTCAGGATGTTGCTGCTATCTATGTGGTCGATAAACACAAGCCCAGATGTTACATATAAGCACTTGATGCATTTAATGAAAAATTATGATTGAAGTTAGAGATAATCCAATTTATTCAAAACTCGATTTATCATCAACATTCGTTCCGTATTTAAAGAGTTATGGAAGCTGGAATATTTTTAAATAATTATTGTACTTTATAAAAATCATTCATAATGATCTTCTAATATTGAAATAATCATTACGCAAATTTTAAAATATATATATTATTAAATGATTTGAAAAATACTTATTATTTAAGTTTTAATTTATATGTGAAATAAATTCTTATGACTCATTTCTGTTGTGAAATATCCTAGGTTCCATAATTCCTTAAATACTAGACGAATGCTGTTAAAAATCGAGATTTAATTGATAAGGTTACGATCTTTAATTTATTTTCAGTAACATTTTTCCATTAAATGAATATTTTAGAACTTATAGAGCATCCAAGTTAAATTCCCATTCGCATAATGCACATGCGAATTCAATACCACAAAACAGGGCAGTGTAACTCAGTTTTGTACATTGTAAAGATATTCACCGTTTTGAGTTAATGGGAATAACTTTCCCTTCCTTACAATTTCTGCGATTCCAAAATATTAATTTTTGAAAAGTGATCTCTGAAATTTTTTCCAATTACTCATGTCAACTTTACGTTGCCAACACAGACTTCAGCAACTTGTCTCGTAGATCAAATTTGGAAGGGATTCGATAGAAACTGAGCTTTGGTTTATAAGTTTTGCTCCTGCAAAACATCACACAACACTTTATCATCGTTCACGCTTCTAGTTAAAAATAGTAGCAAGTAGCCAGAACAGTAAATAAATAACATGTGAACAGATCCGTATCAGAATTCAATATCGAAACTAGCGGTAAACAGCGTAATAACGTATAATGTTACGAAGCAAGTAGCAATCAAAACAGCGGATCGCCAGCGCCACAGCTGATGAAAATGTACCATATTTTAACGTGTATAAGGAACCCTTTTTGCCAAAATTTGGGTCCCAAAAATAGGGGGTTTCTTTTACGTGGATAGTATTATAGATATTAACAAATTACTCAATTCCTCGAAACTCAAATCTTCATAACTTGCAACACCGCAAGCCTCAGGCCGACACCCAACGGGTAGCGACGTCCTATTGGAGGAGAAGTGCACGCGTTCGTCAAGCAACGAGACCGCCGCGAATGACAATCGTCTGTCAAACGGTACCTACTTGTGCTCGCTGAGACACGCTCTTAGGTGTTGTCTATTGTTATTTTAATTGACCCGTGAGTTATTCTTCCCACAGACTTTTGTTTTCCACGAACATAAAAATGTCCGAGGCAAAAAGCGCGAGGCATAAAGGCAAAGTGGCCAAACCTGGAGAAAAAACTCAAACACTGGGTCGAAAGCCAAAGGCAAACTGGTGCATCTGTTTTGACAAAGATTATCATGGATCAAGGAAGAAGAATTGCCCAGGAGATGAAAAAGAGGAAGGACAAGAGACAGAAGAGACAACTGATTTGAAAGGCACACCTATCTGGTGCTTCCGTTTTATGAAGAGGAATGGTTTGAGTCTAAGGACCAGAACCAAGCTTGCTCAGAAGATGCCTGATGCCTATGAGGAAAAGATTCTTAAGTTTCATTCTTATGTCATCAATTTACAAAAGAATACTAACTTTGAACTTTGCCACATAGCAAATATGGACGAAGTTCCACTATGGATATATGGACGAAGTTCCAACAAAACTGTGCATCAAAAAGGGGCAAAATAGTGGCCATCAAGACAAGTGGCCAGCTATGCTGGTGCTAGATCAGTTCAGGGTACACTTAACAGATGAAACAAAGAAGTTGGAAAAAAAATCAGAAACCCAATTGGCAGTTATTCCTAGTGGCCTTAGAAGCCAACTTCAACCTCTGGAAGTCAGTACCAACAAACCCTTCAAACCACTAATGAGGGAGGAATGGATGCAAGATGCTGACTCCAACCTAACATCAACAGGAAAAGTCAGGAAGCCAACAATTAGGGAAGTTTGCAGCTGGGTGAAGAAGTCGTGGAATGGTGTGAAGAAAGAAGTGATTGTAAAGGCCTTTAAAAAGTGCGGCATAAGCAACAACATGGATGGTACTGAGAATGATGCAATTTACGATGAGAGTGACTCTGATGATGATAATGAACTAGTTGATGTAGCTGATTGTGATGTATCAGATGAGAGTGATGAGCAACTTTATGGTTTCTATGAATAATAATTTTTTTTTTATATCTTAAAATAAAAATATCTTTGATGAAAAATCAGGGGTTCCTTATACACGTTAAAATACGGTAACTGGTGCTGCTGTCGCGTCACGTCTTGAAATCCGCAGGCATTCCCATTACGTAGGCACCGCTGAAACTCTAAACATCTCTCAATAATCTGCCTGAGTGAAAATATGTGAATAATACATCCCCTATCACTTCTGATTCCATATTGCTCATCACTCAATTATCCGTCAACCATATTTTTAATTCTATTAAACACAATCAGCAAAGAACTTTACCTGGAACAGAAAGTAGTCTGAGATAGTGGTTAGCACGCTTGGCTACTGATCTAAGGGACCTGGGTTCGAGCCCCGGGTAAGGCATGGATGTGTGTGTGTCGTTTTTCTGCCGAGGTCCCTCCATCCTCACAGACCTTCAACTATGGCATATGAACTGACAGGCTCCTGTCAGACCTCTGTGGCAAGCAGCTGCTTGAGGGGGTATTTATTTATTTATTTATTTATTCCTAACAGAATTAGCCCATTTGCTGTTTACTAATACATAATCAATCATATTCTTATACAGCCCATCAGGTGAAAACCCATGTGTTCTTATGTATGTCGTGGTGTTTGTAATAAGTGTTAGTTATTCTCAAATTATTAAGTTGATTTACCTGCAGCTACCAATACCAAAAGGGCCTATCACCTCTCCCCAAAGGTCAGAGTCAGTACCAACTTTGACATTGAAGTCACCAAGAACAAGGGTAATATCTCCTTTCTTCAGAGAATTCAAAATATCCTGAAGTTGTCCGTAAAACCTATCCTTCTCATCCTCATCGGCATCCTCTGTGGGGGCATAACAGCAGATAACATTCAAGTCTTTAATGCTTGTCGGAAATTTTGCTGTAAGAAGCCTTTCATTAATGCATTCAAATCCTAGAAGAGCATCACTGACTTGTCTGCTGAGAAGCAGACCTATGCCTTGTCCTTCCAGATTAATCTAAGGTTATTTTTAAGAATCTGACCTTTGTCTGTCCATCTGGTGTCTTGCAAGCCGAGACAATCTAAATTATAACGGCAGAATTCTTGGTGTGAGGACATCCAGAGAATAAGCTCTGTGCAGAGTCCTCACATTCCAACTACATAGGAGAGAAAATGGTTAGTGGGATGTTTAGAGAAACTATGTTTATTGAGAGAGGGGGGAATGTCGACAATATCAAACAGTCCCCTAATCGCAGGCATGGGGCAAAGAACCACTAAATGCTGAAGCCATCTACACTGGAAGACTTCCTCCAATGTAGAATTTGACGATGCCAGTAGAAGCAAAGAGTTCAGGTGCCAGCGATGACTTCTGCTCAGGATTATCCATCAACTGATAAACATATCCTGTGAAACTATTCATTAGGGCTGTCAAACCACAAACAAACGGAAAACACAACGGAAGATTTTCCCTCTGCCAGTCCACCAGTGTAGGAAATTCAGGATTCATAATGAAGCTCAGAGCCTTATTTCAGTCCAGTAGATTTACATGCTCAGCACCAGGACCCAATGTAGCCATAGTTTTCCAGATCAGTAGGCCACACTAATATGGCAGCCCTTCGCTTCCGTTCACTTTCACAAGAGAGTATCTCTTTTGAAAGGTACTAACGTCTGCACCACGAGAAGGCGGTGTTGGACATTAGCTGCTAGGCTTGGCTGGTTCTGTGCATCATCACAAAGAATTGGTGAATAGCTCTCCTTCCAGTGACTACCTAGCTACCATTTACAGACCACGTCCGAAACAACAATTTGAAATTAACGAAATGCACTGGCGGAAAGAGACGATATTTACATGTATATTGTACATTCCGAAGTCTGTTAATCCGGATATTTATACTTCTGAATAAAATCGAAGATTTGGAATTTTAAGGAATTCACTTCAAGAAAGAAAAGCGCACAAGACTATTTTCATTCCCATTAATCTGACCCTGAATAAAGCGATATCCTAAGGGTCCTTTATCCGAACCAAACAATATGAAATTAACGAAATGCATTGGGTGAAATCCTGTGATTCGAATTATGTTAAATCCGAATTTTATTATGCGGCTCTATGCCTACTGAAGGAATAATTTGAAATCGAAATATTACACTTCAAAGAAGTACACCGCACGGGAATATTGTCACTCATTAATCTTAGTCTCTTTTATCCGAACAAAGGAATATGAAATTACCGACATTTCAGTAATTTTGGTGGAAAGATGCGATATTTACATTTCCACTCTTTCGTCCGAAATCTGTTAAACTAGAATATTCTACTTCCATAGCCGTCCCATGGCCGAGTGGTTAGCGCGCTTGGCTACTTTATTTACGCAAGTCTAAGGGACCTGGGTTCGATCCCCGGGTAAGTCATGGCTGTTTGTGTCGTTTTTCTGCTGAGGGCCTGCCATCCTCTCAGACCTTCTACTATGGCATATAAACTGACAGGCTCCTGTCAGACCTCTGTGGCAAGCAGCTGCTTGAGGGGGTATTTATTTTATTTTTTTATACCTTTCTATATCTATTAAAGGAATCCTTTGAAATCCAAAGGATTATACTTCAGGGAAGTAAACTGCCAAGACTATCGTCATTCTCTCTATTCCGTCACTCAATATCTTTAGTCTCTTTAATCCAAAAAAAGATAACAATATGAAATTAATGAAATGCATTGGAGGAAAGGAGCAATATTTCCATATACTGTTTAATCCGAAGGGTCATAAACTGGAATTTAATAGTTCTTTGACTTTCTGTACCCACTGAGGATCTCGTTTGAAATCCAAAAGAATACACTTCAGGGAAGTAAACAGCGAAGACTGTTGTCTTTCTCACTAATCTGACACTCAATATTACGAATATCTTTAGTGTTTTTAATCCGAAATATTCAATATGAAATTAAAATATACATTGGAGGAAATGAGCGATATTTTATTCTCTAATCTTTTATCCGATGTCGGTAAACCGGAGTTTCGTGCGGTTTACTTGCCTATGCCTTTCTCTACCAACTGAAGGAATAATTTAAAATGCAAAGGAATACACTCCAGGGAAGTAAACCGCACGAGACTATCGTCATTCTTAATAATCCGACACTGAATAAAATGAATGTCTTTAGTCACTTTAATCCAAACAAAATATGTAATATGAGATTAACGAAATGCATTGATTGTGTTTGGAGTAATGTGGACTTTCTTGCAATGGGTGTTGCCACCGAAAATTTATTTGACTTGGTAAAATGTTTATAATTGCGACATTCAAGTCGTGCTCTGAGAGGACCGAACTTATATTAGGGTTTTCAAGTCTGAACAAGGTTTTCAAGTCTGAACTTCTGTGAAATTACCCCAATCATGTGATTCTATCTGCAACATTTTTCAGGGACTTTCTTGAAGGTGGGAGAGGAGGGGGAAAAGGGGTAGGATACTTTCAAGAAAGTTATATGACGTCATATCAGTGGATTTCGCTATTTTTGTGGGCCTTTTTGGTTTTGTCACTTCCGGTGGGCGGGGTCGTATTCCCAGGCCTTGGGGACTTTCCAAGGTTAAAACCGGGCAGAGAGTAGTACTACTACTGCTAACCTGCCTACCTATCTGCATAGGTAGGTAGGTATATATGGAAAAATCTTAATGGTCCAGAAATAGGAATTTCTGATTACTAGCAGGAAATGATTAAATTTAATGAGGGAATAAGCATGATATGCTTATTTTAATTGCTATACCAGGGATTACCAACCTGGAATGATTAGAATATTTGGTAAATAACTGCATTATTGCATTGAACTATTCTAAAGAAGTAGTGTTAGTGAAAAACGTTGTGGTTTGGAAAGAGAACTGCGTGGAGGATTGGGTGGGAAATAAAGTGAGCGCAGGGATTTGGGCTATTAAGGGGATCATTGGGACTATTAAGCAAGGCATAGTTTCATTCATATTTTCCATCCTGAGCTCAGGTAATCATCGCTGATCATAAATTCTAACCATTCTAAAAAACTGTTGTTATGTACGGAATAAAATTTTCTGTATGAAAAATTAATAAATCTGTTTATTTGATTTATTTTTTGTATATGCGTGTTAAACTGTCAAATTCATTTCCTTTCGCATGAATAAGACGTACGGAAAGGTTTACTAAAAACCAAGGGAATACGGGAACCGAACGGGTTGGGAACTCCTGCCATAGATAGACCTTTAAAAAGAGTATACATCAAAACAGAGAATAATCTGAAAATAAAAGTTAAAACATTACACTTTTGAAATTTGAATAATAAGCAAACACTATTAATATAACTATTTGTTATTACTGATACTATTACTAATATAATAACGTAGCTTCCAACGTTGCTTATATATTCTAAGCCAATTGCTCTGGGGTCACCATTTTTTTAAGAGCTACTTCAGGGTTAATCGAAATCCGCGCCCTAGCTCTCAAACTCTTGCAAACGATGAAAGAATGACGGACACTCCCTCCGTCAGCAGAGGGAATGATCCAATCTCAGCTTCCCGTTCAGATCCCTAAAAACGAAACGTAACCATTTGGAGTATAATGTTTCATTAAGTGCATTTAATTCAATCCATTAAACTATTCATTTTTATTCGATTTTGAATATTTCAGTGCGTACTTTTTAGAAATATTCATAGGGTCTACCCTTGTGTACGTAATTGTGAAGAAGAATTGTATTCACTCAATATAAAGAAAAACAATATTGTTTTTCTTTCAACTTCAAATTCTCCTCTTCATGACACAAACATTAAAATTAATAATACCCATATTACAGTTTCCATTTCCATGAAGTACTAAGGTATGACTATAGATAATAATCTTGACTTTACTGTAACCTCCTGCATGGAATAAATTATTACTATTATTAACGCACAAAACACTATTAATTAGTCTATTCTTAGTGTTGTGTTCCAGGTTTTTACCTGTGTCATCGAAAATTTCAAAAAACATTCGGGAGATAAGAATCGGGTGAAATGGTGCTAAATCCGAAGCACTATGTACTACCTACAGTGTGTGCGAAGTATAGAGAATATAAATTAACGTAGCAGGGCCGAGTTGTTAGCGCGCTTGGCTACTGATCTAAGGGACCTGGGTTCGAGCACCAAATAAGGCATGGATGTTCGTGTGACTTTTCTGCTGAGGCCCCCCCATTCTCACAGGCTCTGTCAGCCTCTGTGACTAACAGCCTCTGTGACCTGCTGCTTGTCACAGAGGCTCTGTCAGACTCTGTGACAAGCAGCTGCTTGAGGGGATATTTATTTATTTATAGTAGGGCCACTTTTAAATCTTCCCCAATATAACACTCCGCTTTTCAGTCTCAAAGCGAAGTTCCGAATTTGTTTTGCACTCACCCAGACACCAAATCCACCCTCCCCCCACTAGCATTATGAATTGCTGCAATACTTAACCTAGCTTATATAGATAATGCGAAATATGCTGTTATTCGGTTAGGTGATGAAGCAAATCAATAAGTAATCTAACTTCCAGATTTCTCAAGAATGGAAAAAATAGCGAAATATTGTCAAAAAGAGAGTGTCGTAGCCATCTGCAATTATAAATTCTAAGTGGTTGTATCTTTTAAAGTTGTTAAATTTACCTGTAGCTACTAACATGGATTGTAACTGTTGCTATCTATTTTGGGAAACGAACTGAGCATCAATTTTATCATTTCATTCATCCTGAGTGTTGCATTTCTGCTCTGTGGTCAAATGGCGAAGCTTTGGAAAAGCTAGTAGGCGTGATTCAAGAAACATTACCCTTTAGTTTACTATTATTATGTATTTAAATATTTTTCTACGGGTTTTTTAATTGCAAATTTCTAAAATCTAAATCAAAATTCTGCAAATATTTTATTTTTCGTTTCATCTGATAAGCAGCAAATGTTCAATCACAGGCTAAGAACGAATATTACAGCTGAGAAATGCAAGGGGGTATAAGAAGTTTAAGAAAAGAAATGTATCTTTCTGGATGGGCCCTAAAAGGTAATAAAAGAAGAGTGAAACATACTACATAGAATAAAATCACCAATTCAATTTATCGATAATTATCGTTCGCTTCACTCGATTCATTGATCGTGTTTACGGGAGACCGTTAACAAAATGCAATTTTTTGACACTCTTTTGATCCAACTCTCCTCCTACCTTTTGGATTCACAAGTTTGTTGTCTTTAAATATCATATGGCAACTATGAAGGCGCCTCTGGTTAGTTATCCAAGACGATACCAGTCTTCAAAAAAAATATATTCTTAAAAATATATTATACATAAAAATGGTTAGATTAGTGCAGGAGTGGGGAAACTGCGGCCTTGTAGGCCATTAAGTGCGGCTTTTTGAATGAATCGAAATTTTGCAATCCTTTTACTTTTAGTATTATGTTTTTGTTCGTCTTTTATTATTTTTATTTTAATCCTAAAATGAACATATTTAAAATACCAAAGAGTGAAAGAAGATTCAAGGAAATAATCTTCCCCGACTGAGGGCCACAAATAAAAAATTAGCAAATCATAAGGGCTATTTTGACACCTGCTGTGCACAACAAAGTCATTAAAAGGTTAATAAAAAATTAGAATTAACAAAATTTTTCCATTTTTTGAAGTTAGTACATAGTAGTTAGATTTTTACAAAATAATGCACATATTGAATTGTATCTAATTGAAGTTTCTTGAATGCGTCCTTATTAGATTATAGCTAACTTATGCGGCCTTCCAGCGTGAAAAGGTTCCCCACTCCTGCCTTAGTATTACGATCTGGACCTTCCTGACAGTAATTATCGGAAACTTTAATTCTAGTATGGTGATTCGATCAACGGGTGCACATTGTTGAAACTCAGTTTTGCCAGATTGGGTTTTTCGCCCTAGATATAGGAGTAAATCTAGGGTGAAATCTAAGGGAATATTTTGGGGGATGGCTTAGGGGGATTTATGAATTTGTTGGTGTTAATTTGGAGTTAATTTAAATAGTGGTTTATTTACACAGTTCTTGTAACTAATCAAAATAAGAATAATTTTGTGGGAGGAAAAAGTGGAAATTCGAATAATGACTAAATGACAACTTGCATTTTTTAAATTGTACCTTAACCGGAATTGCCATTTTGATCATTGTTTGGCCGTTGAGAGTATACAGAGATCAAGTTCAGAGAAGAAATATCAGTTTTTTTCCATTTTCGGGAACATCTTATTACACTTCACAGCATTAATGCAAATGTTTATTTAATTAACCTTCAGCTGGCATTGTGATTACTAAATTTCCAACAATTAAAAAAAATATTAATTAAAAAATTTAAAAAACTACTTATCTTCCTACAGGGTCCTAAAAAGTAGAAAATAAACCTAAAGCATATCGATGGTGCAATCCGTCACTGAGTTCGTATTCACTTCAAAGGAAGATAGGGCGCCAACAATATTGTAGAGTAGGTAAATCAGCGCCCTATCTTCCTTCGAAGAGAATAAACTCAGTGACTGATTGCACCATCGATATGCTTTAGGTTTATTTTCCACTTTTTACTGCTTTATAGGAAGATAGGTACTTTTTAATTTTTTTTAATTGATATTTTTCTGTTGCCACTAAAAACAGTTACCTTCCAAAATTTTGATATACGGCTCATAAACATCGAGCACATTTACTCCCCTGTTGGAGTATGGTTTGAGGTAGACCACCACATTTGAGACGTCACAAGCTACAATTTGAGATACGACTCGAAGTCGACTCCCGCGAAAATAGCCCCCCACATTTTATCAGGGGAGAATAGTGGGGGAGAAATTCGAAATAGTTTACGACCATCATTATGCGAGCTTTCATATAATACCTAACTCGTAACTGTAGGCGATCACGTTCCGATGATATTGTAGAACGACTTTCAGGTTTCCCGTTTTTTAGGGGGGAAGAAAGCACGGGGCAGTTTTTCATAACCTACAATTCTCCCCACGTAATAAGCTTTCATTCGACACATGAATCGTTACTTTCTGTACTCGCATTCAGGAGATATATGGGAACAATATTTTTTATTCCCCCCCCCCCGTTTTTAGGGGGGATGAAAGCACGGGGTCCATTTTTCGTAGCCTACGACATTTCCCGCATCAGAAGCTTTCATTCAACGTATAGCTTGTTACTTTCGGCCTTCGCGTTCTATAGATAAGCTTAAGAATAGTTTTTACATTTCCCTTTTTTCAGGGGGAAAGAAATTGACCTTGCTTTCTCCACAAAATGCAAATTGCGACGCAAAAATCGATATTGCTCTTATCCTTCTTTAATTCAAATATGTATGTGAAAACAGAGATCGAAGCCAGTACACAGAAATGAATGGAAATCTCTACAAAACACTGAAAGTTCCTGAAGGGGATGGCCAATTTGATGGTGGAGGGACAAAAATATATGGAATATCTCCAGACTGTCGTTAACATTGCTCAGTTACAATTTTCAAATGCTTCTGTGGGGAGAATATTTTCCCCTGTGAATATTATGAAAACAAAACTGAGAAAAACTGCAGAAGAGCTGTAAAAACAGTTGATGCCTTGGTTCAAGTGAGGTACAATTTAGAAAAAGGTTGTGAGGATATTTTGCCTCTCACCGCGACTATGCTAAAATTTTTAATTCACCAACCATGTATAAATGAAGATGATAGCATTTTGGAAGCATTTGGAAAAACAAACTTCGAAAGGAATAATTTTATTAGTTTTATTCATGATGCACATTATTACTGTTGTAATCAAAATTGCAATTTAACTAGTTCAACCAAAATGGTTACTAATACACTGCAGTAAAAGAAATTGCAACACCTGGAAGGATTAATACCATTTTATTGAAACGCAGGCAGCTGTTAATACACATTGAGATGTGCGATTGATTTCATTATCAAAAAATATATGAAAAATTGCCATTTTACCTACCCGGTGAAGTGATATAATTAGTATGATGTTGAACGCCCTGCGCAGCAGTGAATTCATGAACACGTCGGGGAAGGCTATCGTACAGCTCTATAATGTCCTTTTGAGGGGCAGAACGTCAAATTGCGCAAAGTCCTGTTCCATTGCAGTGACAGTGGTTGGCACACCTCTAGGGGTGTTCTTAGAACTGTCGACCCATCATGTCCCAGATGTGAAAGATCCGGTGAGCGTGCTGTCCATAGTAATATCTGAACGTTTTCCTCGTGTAGATACTGCAGACTAAAGCGAGCTGTGTGGGGACCGATGTTATCTTGCTAGTAAAAGGTTCCGTGCTGCTGAACAAATGGGACAGCCACTGGCTGCAAAATGTTGGTAGCATATCATTGGGCAATTAGAGATCCCCATATGATGACCAGTTCTGAACGAGATATCCGACTAACGGCACCCACACCAAGACACCAGGCGCTGGAGTTGTGTGACGGTGTCGTACGTACTGGGTGGCGTTACTTTCCCCTGGATGACGGCGAACTGACCAAGACAATACCGTCGTGCTGAGCAAGACAAAAACGATAGTTGTCACTTAACACCACGTACTCCACTCTTGTTCGTTCCAGTTCTGTCTTAGGCGACACCACTGAAGACGTGCTTGCATGTGGGCAGATGTGAGGGGCAAACGCAGTGCCTGACGATAGGCTCGCAATGAAAACTGTAAAAGCCTGTTACCTACTGTCCACCTGTTGCAGTCTCTTTGCAGTTGCGTTGTAGCCGCGAATCTGTCATGCAATGCCATGGAAAATCACGCAAATGAAAAAAAACTATATAAAAACACCACCATCGCAAATGGTGGTTCCATCGCTCCGTGGTCATATGTCGTCTTCCTGATCCTTGTCGGCATATTCTGGATCCTTCTTGAACCCACTGGCGCCATATCTGTACGATGCTGCTGGTTGGCCCCATCTCTATACGACAAACCAGCTTCTCTAAGGCCGATGATTCTTCCACGTTCAAAGCCTGTTGACTGTTGGAACGGCTGTCGACGTCTGCGTAAGGGCATCTTTAGTGGTTTAGAACAATTTCCAAAACGTTTTGTCAACCAGGGACCTTTGGTTGTCTTTATCTGTGTTTGCCTGCTCCGCACCTGTGATAGCTCACGCCTGTCCAATCCTTTCGATCGTCCTGTAAACCTAATCATTTCCATCTACTACCGCCTCCCTAAATTTCGTCACATTTGCATAACTTCTTGCAAGTGTTACAATTTTTATTTCCTGTAGTGTATAAGGTCTGAAAATGGTAGCTAGGCATAAACTGGAAGGAGAGCTGTGTACCAGTCCCCAGTGATGATGCACAGAACCGGCCAGGCCTAGTACCTATTGTTCGATCATGGCTTCTCTTGGTGCACGCAGTTAGTACCTTTCAAAGGTGATATTCTCTTTTGGAAGGGAATGGAAGGGGAGGGCTGCCAGTTCAGTATGGCCTACTGATCTGGTCATCTATGGCCACTTTTTTCAACCCTGGTGAGAAGTGGTCAACTTCACAGGGTCCTGGTGCTGACCATTTATACCTACAAGACTGGATTTAGCTTGATTTTAGATTGTTTATGGATTTTAACTTGATTATGGATCCTGGACTTGCTGCACTGGTGGGCCTCTGTTGAGGGAGAATCTGCCGCTGTCGTTTGTGTTTGCTTCTGGGTTCCCAGTCCTAAGTGAACAGAGGCATGGGATATCTTATATCAGTTGGTGGATAATCCTGCTCAGGGGCTATCGCAGGTACCTGAACCTCACTTAGATAGTTGGGCATCGTCAATCCTAAACTGGAGTATTGTGTCTTAGGCAAGGCCATATGGCTCTTGAAAAGGTGGTGCCCGAAGTTTCTACCAGTATCGGTGACTTCAGCCTTTAGCGGAGGAGGAACAGATCTTTCCCCCTTGTCTGCGATCAGGAGGCTGTTTGATATTGTTGGCCATACCTATCTCAATAAACCTAGTTTCTTGAAAAATCCTACTAATCATTTTCTCTCTGCATGAACATGGAACGTGAGGACATTACATAGAGAATTTTCTATTCATGTCCTCACACAAGAATTCCAGCGCTATAACCTAGATATTCCAGGCTTGCAAGAGATCAGATGGACAGGTAAAAGTGAGATACTTAAAAGTAACTTTAAACGTCTGTTTTTAGGGAGGGAGGATGGAAAGCATCTCCAAGGTGTAGGTTTGCTTCTCAGCAGACATGCCAGTGATGCTCTTTTACGATATGACTGCGTTAATGAAAGATTCTTTAGAGCAAAATTGAAAACAAAAATTAAAGAATTGAATGTCATCTGTTGTTATGCCCCCACAGAGCACTCTGATGAGAACGAGAAGGATACTTTTTACCGCCAGCTTCAGGATATTTTGAATTCTGTGAAGAAAGGAGATATTTCTCTTATGCTAGGTGACCTCAATGCTAAAGTTGGTAATGACTCTGACCTTTGGGCAGGAGTTTTAGGTTCCACCGGCACTGGAAGTTCCAATGGTAATCTCCTACAGGTAAGTAAACTTAATGGTTTACGAATAACTAACACATACTTCAAACACTGGGACATTTACGAATATATATGGGTTTCACCTGATGGGTTGCACAAGAATATGATAGATTATATTTTAATTAACAGCAAATGGGCTAGTTAATTTAGAAATACCAGATCATACAGGGCAACCGAAATTTGGTCTCAACATTATCTGATCAAAAGTGTCTTGCAGCTGAAGCTTAAGAAATGTCGTGCTAAGGTTAAGAAAATTACCTTCAACACTGAAGGTCTGAAAGATTCAGATGTAGCCAAAGCATACCATGATAGGCTACTTAGTCATTATGACAATCGTGGTTTGCTTTCTGCTGAAGTTGAGAAAGAATGGAATCAGTTTAAATAGGCTTTCCTTGAAACCAATAGTACTCTTTTGGGTAAAAGGGAACAGAGGAAACAAAATTATTTGAGTGATAAGGCTATGAAACTTATTTCTGAAAGAAGCATGTGCAAGATTAATATGAATCAACACCCTACTAGCCCTAACAGAAGACATTACAATGAGCTTAATAAACATGTAAAAGATCAGTTAACAGCTGATAAGAATCTTTGGCTTGATAGCTTGACTGACAGAGCAGAGGAAGCAGTTAAACAGCACAACAGCAGGGGGTGTACCAGATTATTAATGTTTTATGTGGGAAGAAACAGACAGGTACACAGTGATTGAGGTTTAAATATGGTAAGATGGTTGAAGGTGAGGATTCCTAGATGGCTAGGACGCTGAGCATTTCAGAGATGTTCTAAATAATGTTAATATTTCTACTCCCATTGTTTGTAATGAGGATAGAAGCATTCTGGCTTTTATATTTTTTTATCTCTAAGTTAAAACTGCATAAATCCCCAGGGGTGGACGAAATCACTAGTGAAATGCTTAGAGCTGGGAACATTTGTGTTGTCACATGGCTGACTGAAATTTTGATATTTTTTATGATAAAAGTATTGTTCCTAAGGATTTTAATAGAGCTATGGTTAATGATCTACGGGACCTGGGTTCGAGCCCCGGGTAAGGCATGGACGTTTGTGTTGTTTTTCTGCTGAGGTCCTGCCATCCTCTCAGACCTTCTACTATGGCATATAAACTGACGGGCTCCTGTCAGACCTCTGTGGCAAGCAGCTGCTTGAGGGGGTATTTATTTTTTTTTTATTATCATTATCGCATTTTTTAAAAAAAGGTGATCGCAGTTCTTCTGTTAATTATAGGGGAATTAGTTTACTTTCTGTTCCAGGTAAAGTTAGTTGCATGATTATACTTAACAGAATTCAGAATTTGGTTGATTGACAACTGCGTGATGATCATTGTGGATTCAGAAGTGGTAGGGTATGTATTGATCAAATATTTTCACTTAGGCAGGTTCTTGAGAAATGTTTAGAATTTCAGAAACATGTGGTTGCTAGCTTTATAGATTTCAAAAAAGGCTTTTGGCTTTTTTGATCGACATAATTTGTGGTTGATTGTTAGATCATATGGAATAATAGTTGGTTAGTGTAATGAGAGCTCACTAAAACAACACTGAGTCATGTGTGAGAGTTGGTATGTTTTGCAGAAATTGGTTTAGCATTGCTAGACAAGGTTGCATTTTGTCTCATTTTCTCTTTAATTTGGTTATTGATTATAATGCGAAATTCTTTGCAAGAGAAAGATTTTGGCCTTAAATGGTCTAGAGATTTCAAAATTTCTGATTTAGATTTTTCAGATGATTTGGCCCTGTTGGCTACTGATGTTGATGAGATGAATTCGTTCATTATGGCTGTTGATGAGACTGGTAATAGAATAGGTTTGGCGATAAACAGAGAAAAAACTAAAGTGATGAAAATTGATCAGGCAGATGGTGCTTCAGTTGCTTTGAATGGCTGTACTATTGAGCAAATGCCTCAGTTTAATTATCTTGGGAACTATGTAACAGATATTGGTGATGTACGCATGAGATAAATAGAAAAATAGGGAATGCCGCTGGGACTTTTAAGAATCTATGGAGAGTATGAAAAAATAAGCGTATGCACCTAAAGACTAAAATTAGGCTGTATAATAGTTTGGTTCTTTCTAAGGTTAGTTATGGTAGCAAAACATGCACCCTTTGAAAGCAGGATAACAAGAAATTTGATGACTTTTATTCTAGATGCTTTCGCAGTATCTTGGGTATTACGTGGTTCAGCTTTGTAACTAATGATGAGGCAAAGGAGTCGGCAACCTCCTTTGAGCAATATATTGTGCAGAGAGAAACTGCGTTGGTTTGGCCACGTTGCCCGTATGCATATCTGCAGATTGGGAAAGAGGATTATGAACATTGTGCCTAAGGGTTTGAGAAAAAGGTGGAGACGTAGGATGCGATGGGCAGACAATGTGAAACAGGACCTTGCTAGAATTGGCCTAGAATGGTGAAATGCAGTAGCTGTAGCTCAAAAGAGACACTTCAGGAGAGGAAAATTGCACAGTCTGGTTGAACCTCCGTAGTCCATGGCTGCATTAGAATTTTGTATGTATGTATGTATGTATGTATGTATGTATGTATGTAGTGTAAATAACATACTATTATCTAAAAATATCGTATCTAAAAATATCGACTGGGATAACAATTTATATGAAAACAGCGAAGTTTGGTGCTAAAATCTCTCAAGTTCCTTTTTTTCCGTATTAATGATTCAGAGATTCAGCTACACTTACCTGTTTTCACTTAAGCTGTTTCCTATAAAATCCATTTAAAGAGAAGCTGAATTCTTGCGAAAATCTTAAGGATTAGAGGACCTTAAAGGATTTTTTTGTTGCGTTTTTAAAACTTTGTGTATAGGTTAATCTTTATTTATTTGAACTGGCAGGAAAAAAATCTCCTGTAAGAGTTTATTGAATCGTAGGATCGAAGGTGTAATATTTTGCTGCAAAATCTTGTACTTTTGACACAGGGAAGAAAACAACTTTGGAAATTTAGATGCTACTTTCTGAAAATCGTCAAATCTAGAGAGAAAACGAAGCATCCATCTGGCAATACTGTTGCAACTGCAACTGAAGAAATTGAGAGACTTTTCTCGAAGACACTAGATAATGATGGAATAGTAGACTTTCTTTTGGTTTGCGCTGGATTTGCATCAGAAAGCGATAAATAACTTGTGAGTCTCATCATCATCCTAAAGCAGCCATGTGCTACGAAGGTCCAACCAGACCGTACAATTGGGTTCTCCAAGCATATCTATCCTGAGCTACATCTGCTGCATCTGGCCACTGCACACCAATTCTAATAAGATTCTGCTTGACATTTCTGCCCACCGCATCCTAGGTCTCCCCCTCTTTCTAAGGCCTTTAGGCACACTGTTCATAACCCTATTCGACAATCTAATAATTATACCTACGGGCAACAGGCCAAACCAACGGAGTCTCTCTCTGCACAATATGCTGTTAAAGGAGGTTGCCGACACCTTTGCATAACCTCATAATTACATACAAAGTTGATCCACCTAATGCCCAAGATACTGTGTAAGCATCGAGAATTAAAAGCATCTAGTTTCTTGTTATCTTGTTTACAAAGCATCCACGTTTCACTACCATAACTAAGCCCCACTATTATTAAGCCCCACTATTATTAAGAACCATAACTAAGCCCCACTATTATTAAGAACCAAACTATTATACACTCTAAATTTAGTCTTTAGGTGTACACACCTATTTCTCCACACTCTCCATAGATTTCTAAAAGTCCTGGCAGCAATCCCTATTCGCCCGTTAATCTCATGCCGTACATAACAAGTATCTTTTACATGGCTCCAAAGATATTTAAACTGTGACACCTACTCAAGATTGCAACAATTGAGATTAAATAAATCACAGCCTGCCTGACCAATTTTCATCATTTTAGTTTTATCTCTGTTTATAACCAAATATACTCTACTACCAGTCTCATCAACAGCTCGAATAAAACAGTTCATCTCATCAGCATCATTTCCCAAAAAGACTAAATCATCAGCATAATCTAAATCAGAAATTTTCAGATATCCAGACCATTTAAGGTCATTCTCACACACGACACAGTGTTATTATAGAGAGCCTTCATTATGTTAACTAACTTGTCTGGTATACCATATTATCTCACAATCACCACAAATTATGACGATCAACAGAGTCGAAAGCCTTTTTGAAATCAACAAAGCTAGCAAGCAAAGATTTCTCAAGAATCTGACTAAGTGAAAATATCTGATCCACACATCCCCTACCACTTCTGAATCCACATTGCTCATCACGCAATTACCTGTCAACCAGATTCTTAATTCTATTAAGCACAATCATGGAAAAAACTTTACCTGCAACAGAGAGTAGGCTGATACCCCTATAGTTACCACAAGAACTGCGATCACCTTTTTTGAAAATAGGGATAACAATTCCTCTGGTGAAATCCTTAGGAACCATGCATTTATCATAAAAGATATTTAAATTTTCAGTTATCCAAGTGGTAACCGAAACATAAGCATTTTACATTAACATCTAATACAAATACAAACAATACAATACAAATACAAAATAAAAACAATACAAATCTATATTAACATAAACATCTAAGCATTTCTGTAGTAATTTCATCTGCCCCTGGGGATTTATGAAGTTTAAGTTTAGAAACAGCCAAAATAACTTCAGATTGTGTTATAGGGCCAACATTAAAGCCACCAATGCATCAATCATCATTGCAAACAATGGGAGTAGAACTAACCTCATTGTTTAGAATATCACTGAAATGCTCAGCCCACCTAGCCATGACAGAATCCTCACCTTCTATAACCTTACCTTATTTATCCTTCAATCCCTGTATACCTGTCCGCTTTCTACTACACAAAACATTAACTATCTGGTACAGCTCTCTCCTGTTATGCTGTCTAACTGCAACCTCGGCTTTGTTACACAAGCCATCAAGTCAAAGATTCTTATCAGCAGCTAACTGATCGTTTACATGTATATGAAGCTCTCTGTAATACTTTCTATTAGGACTAGTAGGGTATTGATTAAGGACAATCCTGCAGTTCTTCCTTTCTGAAATAAGCTCAAGTGCCCTATCACTCAAACAATTCTGCCTCCTCTGCTACTTTTTCCTAAAAGAGTAATGTTCGTTTCCAAAAAAGTCTGTTTAAAATGGTCCCATTTTTCCTCAACTTCTGCAGTAAGCAAACCATGACTGTCATAACGACTAAGTAACCTATCATGGTAAGCTTTAGCTATAACTGGGTCTTTCAGAGCTTCAGTATTAAAGGTAAATTTTTAACCTTAGCCCAACACTTTTTAAGTTTAAATTGCAAGACACTTTTAACAAGGTAAGGGTCAGATCTAATTTCAGCTCCCCTATATGCCCTGGTATTCCTAACAGCACTAGCCCATTTGCTGTATTAATTAACATATAATCAATCATGTTTTTATGCAGTCCATCAGGTGAAACCCATGTGTACTTACGTATGTTGCGGTGTTTGTAATAAGTGTTAGTTATTCTGGAACCATTGAGTTTACTTACCTGTGGGAGATGTTGCCCATTGCCATTGCAGCTACCAATACCAAAAGGGTCTATCACTCCTCCCCAAAGGTCAGAGTCAGTACCAACTTTGGCATTGAAGTCACCTAGAACAAGGGTAATATCTCCTTTCTTGACAGAATTCAAAATATCTTGAAGTTGTCCGTAAAACCTATCCTTCTCATCCTCATCGACATAACATCGACATAACAGCAGATAACATTCAAGTCTTTAACGGTTGTCTGAAATTTTACTGTAAGAAACCTTTCATTAATATACTCGTATCCTAGAAGAGCATCACTAGCGTGTCTGCTGAGAAGCAGACCCACGCCTTGGTGATGCTTATTGTCTTCCCTCCCTGAAAAGAGAAATTTAAAGTTACTTTTAAGAATCTGTCATTTATCTGTCCATCTGGCCTCTTGCAAGTCTAGAATATCTAAATTATAACGGTGGAATTCTTGTGTGAGGACATCAAGAGAAAAGGTTCTGTGCAGAGTCCTCACATTCCAACTACCTATGGAGAGAAAATGGTTAGTGGGATGTTTAAAGAAACTATGTTTATTGAGAGAGGGAATGCCGATAATATCAAACAGCCCCCTAATCGCAGGAATGGGGCAAAGATCCGTTCCCCCACCACTAAAGGCTGAAACAATCTACACTGGAGGACATCCTCGAATTTAAAACTTGACGATGCCAGTATAAGCAAAGTGTTCAGGTGCCTGCGATGACCTCTGCTCAGGATTATCCACCAGCTGATAAACATATCCTGTGAATCTATTCACTTTTGGCCGTCAACCCACAAACAATGAGAAAACAGTTCATCTCATCAGCATCATTTCCCAAAAGGACTATAACCACATTTTTGTAGTTGCGGAAGACACAGCGGAAGATTTTCCCTCCACAGCAGCCCATCAGTGCAGGATACTCAGGATCCATAATCAAGCTCAGAGTCTTATTCCTGTCCAGTAGATTTATATGGTCAGCACCAGGACCCTTTGTGGTTGACAACTCTTCAGCAGGGTAGAAAAAAAAGAAAAGTAACAATAGTTTTCCATATTAGTAGGCCACACTAATCTGGCAGCCCTTCTATTCCGTTCACTTCCACAAGAGAGTATGTCTTTTGAAAGGTACTAACGGCCTGAACCACGAGAAGGCGGGGTCGGACATTAGGTGCTAGGCCTCGCCGGTTCTATACATCATCACATGAGATTGATGCATTGCTCTCCTTCCAGTGACTACCTAGCTACCATTTACAGACCAGTCAACCCAGATTTAAAAAGTGTTCTGGTTGATTTGAGGAAGTGTAAATTTTGTTAGTCGCATTTCGCTTGTTTAATGAAACACCGTTTCTAATTCCCCATACGAAGATCTGTTCTTGTTTTGTGCACACTCCGATATCAAATTCCATTTTTCAGCTTTCCCTCTCCACTAATACGCTACTGACAGCATCTAAAGGCACCTTTCCACAGGTAATATTGGTCTTGCGAAACGCAACACGAACCAGTTAGGTGACCAATTAAAAAAAAAGAGAAAGTTCCCCTAAATAGTACTAGTATTTGTGTAAATATCTTCTTCTTGCTGGTGTGATCAGTGGATCTAAATAAACTTGTAAAATGCATTCATTCGGTCTCATTCTTGAAATTCACAATGCTAATAATAAATAAAATTCGTGCAATATCTAACGTACGAAATTACTTTTAAAGAGCTATTCCTCACAATAAAAAAATGTAAATTTAACATCTGTTTCTTCTTGTCCGGTTGTAGAAATTTAAGAAAAATTTCTTTCTAACAATTTTTTTTATTTAATACATTACCACGAAAAGATTTAGTTTTTCTCTGTTTCATGCCACACTAGTTCAGAAATCTTTAAGCAATTTTCCTCAATTACATGAGCACGTTTCTGATATTTTAGAACTTTGACTCCTTTCTATTTCTTATTTTTTTTCCATTATTATTACTAATACTCTTTTCTTTATGAGTTATTTTAGATGTGTCAATGCAAATGCGAAAACTGGCGTTCTGGGAGAAAAAAAATATTTTCGAATTCCCGTATCATAAATTTTCCTTTTTGCCATCAACAGCATCTCCAACAAAAGCAAATTGGCAATCTCTCTTCCTTCCTCTCTCGATCCCACTGATGGATGCCTAGCTGCATTTAGTGGCGGCGATGGTACGACAGCAGGAAGTGGAAGCGCAACAAGCACGAAGCACGGTAGAGAAAGAAAAGTGACCAGATACAAAACGAGGCTAGTTAGTTGTTGCGCACCATATAACGAGCTGGCAGCAAAAGAAACAGAACATTCATTTCTAATTTGGAGCCATCGTTGTTTAAGGGAATCGTAACGAGCCCACAGCGCAATAGCTGGGACTTCGGAAATTTTTCCTTTTACATCTGTTTAATTCCTTACGATAAAAGAATTCTTCTAATCAGAAATGAATATTAGAACATGCTTCAAAAGCTTTGAAATGAAACGAAAAAGTATTGAGTATTTTGCATTGTTGCAAAAAAAAAAGCTGTTAAAAAAATCTTATATTCAAGGAATATTGTCACTTACGTGGTTAATTCGATACTTCATCTATAACTACAAATTTTTGCACTTAAGGGTGAAGGGATTCAAATCTACACCAAATGTAGAATTTTTATTTCATTCTTTAATTATAATACCATTAAAAGTAGCATACATAAAAAAAATTGCTATTAAATTAGCAAAATATAGTATATTTGAATAATTACACAGAAATAAACCCAAATAACAAAAAACAAAAACAAGTTAGTAAAAGATGGTTGATCTTTATCCCTCAATTTCGTGTCAAAACTTCATTCTAGGCATTAAAAAAAAAAGAGCCAATTTGTTTCATCAATTATCTCCCCACCCCTGAATTAATAAGGCCTGTAAATGGTAGCTAGGAATAACTGTCTTCTTGTGATGAAGTAGAGAAGAGTCCAACCCTGCCTTCTCCATGGTACCTGTCAACGAAATATTATCTCTACTAGAGGAGAACGGAAGCGGAAGGCTGCCAGATTAATGTAGCCTACTGATGTGGACTTCTGTGGCCGCATTTTCCTTTCTCTCCTACTAGTCAACTTCACATGATCTCGATGTTGACCAACCCGACTGGCTCTGATTTTCATTGTGAATTTTATGCACTGGTAAGCTTTTGAAGGAGAATCTATGCTGAGTTTTCTACTTTTTTATGGGTTAACCCCGACTAGAAAAGTAAACAGGATTCTGCATTTCGTTACAACACCATGAAAAGTAGGATACAAGGCCGACAGATAATCCTGATCAGAAGCCACTATTTAATTTTATTTTCTGATTTATTGTTATTGTATATATCTCTGTTACATGCGTATTTTCAGAAGTATCTTAGATAGGAATGTTGCTCATCAGCTGTGATTCGTGGCATAGCTGTGTAGTCTCCAGATGCTTGCGAAAGAGAGCGCACCAAATGGTTTTATGCATCTCCATCACTCGACGACCCCACTTGTAGCCAGAGGGGTTAGGATGTGAATGATCGAGAGAGGGATGCAAGATGCGGAAAGTTCGGTTTTGTGGTGAACCAGAGTATGTACGCAGGTACTGAGATATCCTCTCGATGAGTTCTTAGGTCTGTAAAATGACTTGTGTACGGAGAAGTACAGGTTTCCATCTCGTTAGTGAATGCTTTAAACGTAAAAAAGCACTCAAACCATGTTAAGTTGATGGGAGTCTCCAAGAATAGCAAATTAAGCGATTTCATTCAGCGAAGTGTTGAGCACAGCTAAGGCTACAACATCAAGCCAATTCCAATAATACAAATATACAACCTATATCCAGAAACTTCCGAGACTGATGGTATAAAGATTAGTACGATGTACTTACACTCTAGTGCTTAGGGATCTCTTTTGAACTAGTTTCCTACTGCATCAATACACCGAATCCAGTTTTTCTGGAGATCTTTGTAGGGATCCTGGAAAGCACTTTCTGGAATGCCGTGGAACTCTTCTGTCAACGCTGTATGAATGACCTGAATGTCAACATCCTGACCATTCGTCACGAAAACGCTCATGCCATTCAAACATACGTGCACGTGATAACGCTTCATCACCGTACACTTGCTGTATTAAGTTGTAAGTTTCAGTAGTACTTTTCCCAAGTTTTGCCCAAAACGTCAAGTTCACTCTTTGATCGTCCATTGGCGAGGCAAAACTGTCCGTGGAAACGTCTCACCTTTCATAATCGAAAGTCGTTCCAGCGAGTAGCGGTGCAGGTCTGAATATATCAAAACGTGTGCAGCAGGAGGGGACTTTACTGCCGCAGAAACAGAACTGACCTGTTATTCCTCGTTTGTCTGCAAAAAATTCAGTCTCGAAACTTTCCGGACATTGATTCTATACATGTGAATGTAAAATGTATAAACAAATGGAATGTCGTCCCAGGGTAGTAGCGAAGAGTTATGGTTGGGGGGGGGGGGATAACGAAAATTTGCGAACTGAGAAAATAAGCATTTTACATAAATTTCATTATGTATCTTCTGTAAAATCGATTTTGGGTGTTGCCCAGAGCCTCGATTTTTGGTTTTACCAAGTGCCTTGATTTTGCAAACTTGCCATGATGTTACAACAAAAAGCTCTACAACATTTTGCCCAGTTGTCTCGATTTCGACAAGCTTTCCTGATATCAAGAAATATCCTAAATTTCACAAAACCATTTTCATTCTTCACAACTGACTTGTTTTTTTTCCCTAGTGGCTTCAAATTTTGCAAAGTTTTCTTGATTGCGTCAATTGTACTTAATTATTCGAAACCAATCCCTCTTTTGCCTATCCTCCTATTTCTTTTGGTTTTGACATTTGTCGGTTTGCGGATTTAACAAAAAGTTGTTCCATCATATCTTTTGAACGCGATGAAGAAACTTTATGATTTATGTGTCAAATGGAAGCTTGTGATGCGGTGAATGTCATAGGTTATAAAAAATCATAGGCTTATAAAAAATTGACATCCCCGGGCATTCTTCCCCTAAAAATGGGAACTGAACTGTGAAAGTTGTTCTATTATATCTTGTGAATTCGAGGGCCTACAGTTACGATTTAAATGTCAAATGAAAGCTCGTATAATAACAATCGTAAACTATTACGAATTCCCCCTCCCCCCACTGTTCCTTCCCTGAAAAGAAAAGTGGGGGAGAATTTCGCGGATTTCGACTTTAACGAGTCATATCTCAAATTAAACCTTGTGTCGTCTCCAGTGTCATGGGCTACCTCAAGCATGATTCCAAAAAAGAGAAAAAATGTGGTCGATGTTTTTGAGTCCTATATCAAATGAAAGTTTTCGAAGGTAAGTGTATTTAGTGACAAAAATAAATTAAAATTTATAAAATACCTATCTTCTTATATAGAAAATAAACTTAAGCATGTCCATGATGCAATCAGTCACTGAGTTCGTATTCACTTCAAAGGAAGATAGGGCGCTGATTTACCTACACAACTAGATTACCGGCGCCCTATCTTCGTTTGAAGCTAATACGACTGATTGCACCATCAATATGCTTTAGGTTTATTTTCTGCTCTTTAGGTCCCATGTAGGAAGGTAAGTATTTTAAAAATTTTCAATTTATTTATATTTTTTCTTTGTCATTTCAAGCATCTACTTTCAGAAACTTTCATATGCATTATGACTCATAAACATCGACCAGATTTTTCCTCCCCCTTCTTTGGAGTCATGGTTCAGGTAGCCCATGACATTGGAGAGGACACAAGCTTTAATTTGTGATATAACTAGTTAAGGTCGATCACCCTAAATTTCCGTCCCCGTTTGGGGTAAGTGGAGAATGGTGGGGAACATAATTCGAATGAGTATGAGAATGACATAATTCATGTGAGCTTTCATTCATCAACTAACTCATAACTCTAAGCCCTCGAATTCGGAAGATATAGTAGAAGAAGGAATTTCACATTTCCCCTTTTAGGGGGAAGAAATCAGGGGGTATATTTTAATTGACTACAACATTCCCCACGTCGTAAGCTTTTATTTGACATACAGCTTGTTACATTCGTCCCTCACTTTCCGATGATAATCCAGAACAATCGTTTTCATATTTTTCCCTCTCTAAGGGGGGTAAAAAGGAGAGTATTTTTTTTAATAACACTTGACACTCCCCTTGTCACAAGCTTTCATTTGACGCACACAGCTCGTTACTTTCCGCCTTGGAGCTACGAAGATGAAGGAGAATAATCATTTTACTATTTCCCCTTTTAAGAGAGGGGGATGGGGGAAAGAAAGCGTGGTTTTTTTTTTTTTTCGTTTTTTTTTATATATAGCCTACGATACTCGCAGCATCATAAGCTTTTATTTTACGCATAGCGTATCACTTTACGACTATGCGTTCTGAAGATATAGCGGGAGGATCAATATTTTTATAGCTTCTGACACTCTCCCCGTCACACACTCGAATTTCTCATTTTTTTTAGAGGGAAGAAAATATGAGGGGGTCACTTTTCTATAGCCTATGACACTCACAAGTCAAAAGCTTTCATTTCACACATTAATCACTAAGTCTCTCCACCGCGTTCGAAAGATATATGTTAGAACATCTGTTTTGACAAATCCACAAATCGACGAAGGACAAAAGAAAAGCAATAAGAAGATAGGTAACAAACGAAAAAAAAAATTAAAGTAACCCATCTTCTTATATGAGCCCTAAAGAGTAGAAAGTAAACTTCAAGCATATCGATGGTGTAATCAGTCACTGAATTCGTATTCACTTCAAGCCATGACAGGACGCCGATTTACCTACTCGACAAGATTGCTGCGCCCTACCTTCCTTTGAGGTGAATACGAAGTCAGTGATTGTTTGCACCATTGATATGCTTTTGGTTTATTTTCTACTTTTGAGGGCCATATAGGAAGATGTGAATTAAAAAATTTAAAAATACCTAACTCACCTGTATTTTACCAAGTGGATTCGAATTTTGCCAACTCCCCTAAATTTTATCAACTTGCCATAATTTTAGAGAAAAAAATCCCAATTTTTACATCTCACCTGAATTTTATCAAGTCACGTCGGATTTTGATAACTATTGTAGATTCTGCCAAGAGTTCTTGATTTTGTCAACTCTCCATGTCACAAAACAATCCCAATTTTTACAATTCACCTGCATTTACCAAGTGGTTACTAACTCCCCTAGATTTTGCCAACGCTCCTTAATTTCACAAAAACAATACCAATTTTTACATTTCACCTGAATTTGCCATGTCACTTCAAATTTTTGAAACTCCCCATGATTTGGCCAAGTTTTCTTGATTTTGCCAACTCTCTTTAATTTTACAAAACCCATCCAAATTTTCACACTCACCTGTATTTTACAAAGTGGCTTCGAATTTTGCCAACTCTCCTTATTTTGCCAACTCGTCGAAATTTTACAGAAAAAAAAATCAAAATTTTTCACATCTTTCCTGAATTTGCCAAGTAACTTCGAATTTTACCAACTCTTCTTAATTGCACAAAAACAAGCCCAATTTTCACAACTCACCTGTACTTTACAAAGTGGCTTCAAATTTTGCCAACTGCCCTAGATTTTGCCAAGTTGCCTCCATTTCGTCAACTCGCCATAATTTTACAAAAAAAAAAACAATTTTTCACATCTAATCGGAATTTGACCAAATCATCCCAATTTTTTCCAACTTCCAAAGAATTTCCTAAGTTATCCGGTTTTGCCAACTCCCCAAGATTTTCCAAGTTGTCCCGATTCTGCCAACTCACCTTATTTTACTAATTGGCTTCGAATTTTTCCAACAACTTCCCTAGATTTTGCCAAGTTCTTCAATTTTGATAACTACCCTAGATTTTGCCAAGTTGTCTAGATTTTGTTAACGTCCTTTAGTTTTACAAAAAAAAAAATCCAAATTTTAACAACTCACCTGGATTTTACAAAATCACTTCGAATTTGGTAGCTCTGGTTTACTTTGGGGGGTTTTTTGGGTTTTTTTTTTCTCCTTCCCCCACAGCTAAGCCCCTGTATCGTCCTCTACATAGTGCATTGCATATTACTTCTTTCATCGAAGGTTCATGAAATCTGACGCACAGACGTAGTACGTCTATAACAACGCGCAGATCTGTTGAGTCACCGAGAGCCACGACTGAAGAGGTATTAATTAAAATATTTAAGAAAAGAATAGTTACAAGGACGTTGATGGTCTCCCATCTGAAAGTTATGGGTTAGTAGTTTATTACCAACCGGGGAATCCCCCTTCGCACAGTGCTTTCCCCTATGACGTAACAGGCCACGCCCCTATGACGTAACATTACGTAACATGACGTAATCGTTATATAATCATTACGTAACATGCCACGCCCCTTTATTAATAATTAATAATTCCTCCCCTTTATTAAACCCCCTTTCACCCCCTTTTCCCCCTCAGTGGCGCCATCTGTTGACAGTGAGAAGTACTATTTTTCCAAAAAACCCTTATTTTCACTCTAATTTCTCGTTTTCGGACCCCCCCGGTCGACCTACCTATATTTTAAGCCCTCCCCCTTATTAAAAACCCTCCTGGCGCCATCTGTTGACATGGAGAAGTACTATTTTCCCAAAAACCCCTTTATTTTAAGTCTAATTTTTCGTTTTCGGACCCCCCGGTCGACCTACCTATATTTTAAGCCCTCCCCCTTATGAAAAACCCTCTGGTTGACCATTTTAAGGCCCCACTCCTTCACTCGGCTGATGCAAGTTTCAGAATAATTGCATGGAACGATTGACTGGTCTTAGAATAATTGTACAGAAAAGGATGATACAAAATTGCTTAGTAATTAAACACTCATCAAAATTCCCTTACCTCTATTAAAAATCGTCCTACAGTTGAAACTCATTTTACTCTTACTGTTTCCATAGAAAATACCATAGGGTGAAATTAATAATGACTTAAATCATTCGTAGGGATGACATGTTAAATCTGCTTTTAGAACACACGTCTGCAGTGGAAAAATTTTCAAACTCCGTTAATCAACTCCCTAGTAATTTAAACACTCGTCAAAATATTCCTCACCTTTATTAAAATCAGTTTTCTGTAGATGTGTTTCACCGGAAAAAAAAAAAATCGTCCCTCGCTGGGTGGATTCCAGGACTATGCCGTGTACTTGCTGTGGCTTAGATGCGTGTCGAACGGGTCGGACATTTCAAATTATTTATAACCTAGCATTCTTTATAACTAGCTTTTTCTATGTATTTCTTACATCAAAACCAACACTACCACTGAACGCTTTTGAATGCGGATCTCAAATTGTAAATCAAACTCACAAAGCTGTATTTATTCCACCAAGACGGTTAAACGATTTTCTTATAATTAAAATTCCCGGCTATTAAACTCCCTAGTAATTAAACACTCGTCAAAATATTCCTCACCTTTATTAAAATCACTCCACGGTCGAAATAAAAATCAGTTTTCTGTAGATGTGTTTCACCGGAAAAAAAAAAAAAATTCGTCCCTCGCTGGGTGGATTCCAGGCCTATACCGTGTACGTGCTGTGGCTTAGATGCGGGTCAGATATTAACCCAGCAGTCTTTATAACTATCTTTTTCTATGTATTTCTTATACCAAAACCCGATAGTCCTTTCACATTAATATACGTATTTTTATAACCCACGTATTTTAAGCCCGTTTCAGTAAGACTTATTTCTTTTAACTCCGTGACTGTCGCTTACTAGGTCTATCCACAGTAACTGTTTTTAAAAGACTGTCCCGCAGAAAATGCCGATGGGTAAAAAATCTGATTTTATTCGTCGTGATGAAAAATATTGAGGAGTGATAGGATCGACCTAATAGACTCCGTGTTCGGATCCTCACCCCGGACAGCGTTTCACTGACAGATGGTTAAGTCCTACGAAAATAAAAAATTCCAAATGGGGAATCAAATTGACGAATGAATCTGTGCTGCTTCAGGAATGCTGTCTTACATCGTGAAAACTCGCTGGCGTTCTTTATCGTGGATTTCGGACTTGATATTTTCCCAAGTCCGGACACGGTTCTCTGCACACCCCTTTATGATAGGTTTCAATGCACCGCATGTAGACTTTTGAAATTATGCGCCCTAAACCTTCAAGAGTTGAGCGTATTAGTTTCCAATGGGGTGATGCCATCAGATATCTGTGCTTCCGCGTCAGGACGTCTTGGAAAGTGGTTTTACGTTTGTGTCAATTCATTACTCTCCGTAAGTATATCCGTTATGCGACATGGTTTGAAAATACTTATTACCGGTGTATCCCCAGTACATGATGCATTGGAAGTAACGCTACTCGAAGAAAAATCAGCTATGGGAGTAATCATTAATCTACAAACGCTCTCACAGTTTGTAAAAATCGTCGAACGTTAGGACGCTAAGGAAATTCGCATTGCGCCGTCAGTTACAAGCTTTACAAGGTCAGTTGTTTTCATTGGGTGAAATTTGTAAAGACTACGCGGAACATTGTTATAGAAAGTAAGCCATGCTAAAAATAGAATTCATACGTTTCCGCTTGGGGAAAAAAAAAAAAAAATAATTTAGTTCCAACACGAATGCGCGTTAATTGGGGACAAGAGTCAAATACACTAACCTACTATAAAAAGTAATACATAAGTCTCAATCGAACGTACCCTTCTCATCATACCTGAGCTAATACACCTAACTCACCTCACCAATGAGCTTTGAATACTTATTACTGTTCAGTCACACCGGTGAAAACGAATTTTTCCCTTGTGGTTAAAAGCGCCGCTGATATACCTTTCACGCAAAAGACTTAATGATCGCGAATGGTTCAATCAGCGAAGGATTCACACAAGTGCAGCAGCCTCCGCAACCACGAGATGGAATGGTGAATTGTGCGCTTAATAGCCAACCCGAATAAGACCTTTTCACAAACGCAGGCAAATCTCGAGAATTCACAGTCAGTCCTCCCGGTGATAAAATGTCACGGGTCAACTCAAGTGCTGACCTATGGAAAGCTGATAACCGAAACAGGTCTAATTTCTTCTGAGAACCGCTCAATGCTTTATCTTCCTCGAGGGTGCCCTAGTGAGAAAGTTAAATAATGACATAGCGAAATGCAGCAATTCAAAATAAGGGATTCTTCTACCGATTCACGTGAACTGCTTAAATACACATCACGGCAACAAGCAGGCCAGCTGATGACGTACAAAGGTCACGGACCACTCGTCCACGCCAGTAGCTCTGACCTATGGAAAGCTGATAAGTCGATGCGAAAGATATGTTACTCATCATTTACTTGTGCCTTCATCTTCCTCAAAGATCTTTTGAACAAAGTTAAATAATTACTGTTAATGCCATGCTATCAGAACTCCGTGTGGGCTAGCTTCGGGTCTTATCGCGTCCCCCCAAGCGTACGTATTTTTATAGCCCACGTATTTTAAGTCCGTTTTAATCAATACTTATTTCTTTCAACTCACCCCCTCGTGACTATTACTAGAAGAAGGGCTACCTCACAGTAGCAGCAAATAAAAAAAAACTGATTTTATTCGTCGTGATGAAAAAATATTGAAGGTAATAGGGTCGACCTAAAAGATCCGTGTTCGGATCCTCACTCCGGACGGTTTTTAACAAAAGTCCTACGAAATTAAAAAACTCCCCCGTTACGCGACGTTGTTTAAAAATACTTATTGTAGCTGTATCCTCAGCACATGATGCAAACTCTTTCCGAGGAAGTAACGCTATTCGATGCATCCCCAGTTACATGCTTTTACAGGGTAAAGCCTGTGTGGCAGAATGTAAAAGTAGAATTCATACGTTTCCGCAAAACTTAAGTTCCAACATGCGTTAAAGGAGTATGGTTCGACTCGCTTTGAGAGGAGCAGTCGCTCGGACCAAAAGCCTGATGGGTCTCCTGCCGAATGCTACACTTTATCAGAACACCGTGTGGGGTACCTTCTAGAAAAGGGAAAATTTTTAATGTCGTAAGAAATGTGTGACGTATAATCCGTGGAAAAAATACGAAATCTTTAACATCCACACTTCAAATTTTCATACGACATTCGGGGGGGTTAAGTATCAACCTTTATTTTTTCCATCCGCAATAATACACAGTTTCCGTGGAGCACTGGTGACTTCGACGCAAAGGGTGATCCACACTAAAAAACAAATCCCATAGACAACGAAGAACTAAAAAAGTCATTAAAACAGTGAATGGACTTATGTACAGAGATTGACAGGGACCCATCGCTCACTATCATAGCCCCCGAGAAATTATCAAATCTGTAAAGGTCTGGCCACACAAACTTCTGAGTTAATTCTGGACGGATCACAAGGACTTTTTCTCACATTCGTTAATCAAAGTGTCTACGCATCAGACTTGTCATTACCCCGACAAACTATCCATAGACTGAGTAAGCATTTAGAATGAAAAATTCAGTTTGCTTCAGTGTCACATCTTTAATTTTCAGATGCACTCCACAGATTCGTAAAACACTCATTAGGTATGCGTTCACAAAAGAGTTCATCACGGATTCATCTTCCCTATCTTTCTAATAAATCATACGCCCAAAGTAGATAATTATATTACGAAAATAAAATCGATTTTAAGTGATTCCGTATTCGTAATTTATTAATGCTAAAGAATCACGACGAAAATCTCACAATAGTCTACCCAATACTTTACCATAGCCGATACAGTCACAAGTTACGATAGTCAGCATCTGCTCCCATAGACCAGGGACGGGTGAATAGCGACCCGTGGGTCGCATTCGGCCCGCTAAGAGTTTTTTGTTGCCCGCCAAGACAGAAAAATCCTCCCCGAGCGCGACCGAAGATTCGTCTCGTATTTTCCATTAGGACGGCCACGTCAATATGCATACGAAGTGTATGAAAACAATTGCCCACTCCGACCATAGACAGTAGGTTAGTTACTTCTGACAAAGTCAAGGTTTGAGATCCATAGTAAGACACGAATGTTACCGAACGCCTATGTCGTGTGAATGATAACTGTTAAGACAGATAGTTGCATATTTTTTTAAAGATATGTCGAATGCACTCTTACATGAACGAAGCTTCGATTTCCTAATGTGTGAGGGGGAAAGCGTGAACAGTCAATGCTGACTGCATGAAATATGACTCGAACGAAAGACAATCTGAACAGGTGCTTTGTTTAAAAACTGAAAACTCACTGTTTATAGTATTTCCGTGAAAAGTTGGGGAAGCCAGATACGACTTAGCTTTGCGTTCACTGACTTCACGCCTACCCCCTTTGCAATTAGGAAAAAACTCTCGAGAGCCAATTATATCTAAAACCAGTTTCACTTGAGTTTTTCGTAACCCTCTTGTGCCGCCGAATTAAAATTCAGACACTCAGCTGTCGGGCATAAGGTTAAAGTAATTTCTCACCACGGTACGTTTGCGCACGCTGCAAACACAAGTCTTTCGACAAAAGATAAGTGTTTCGCTACAACATAACACGGAGATGTCTGCTTAGTTATTTTTCCCTATTTCAACACTGTCTATGGAGCATTACGCCTCTACACACCATAATGCCTCGCGATTCTAAGCGTTCCCCGAACCGATATTAATCTTATTTTTGTAGTTCAACGGAGTGCTTTGAGCTTGCTCAACCTATGTCAAGGGTTGGACCAGTGCTTGCACCGATGGGGGGCGGACCAGCAGCGATGCTATTGCTCGTACTAGCAGAACCGGTACAAGGCGAATGCAAATCGGTTCATATCTCTATTCTTTCGAACACAAATGTTAAAAGATTTCATGTAGCAGCTAAGAAACAGTAAAAAAGTGATTTTCCGCATTTAACCATCTATCGGATAGAGGAATCCTCAAAACTAAGTAACAATACTAGAAAAATCACTGTCCATAACATTTACATTCATGTATTTCTTGTTGCGAGGCATCTGACCGAAACGTTAGCATTCATTACCTCAAAACAGATAAGACAGAATGCGGCGTCTTGAAAAACACCAAGAAGGCTAGTAACCACGGTTTAACCATTCATTTTTTAAGTATTAGGACGTTCATGTTACAATTTCTTGCAACAACGTTCATTTCTGGTAAAGATGCATGTCAGCACATTCACTTTACGTGTGTGATTTCAATCATGTGTGAACCAGGCATTCAGTTGAGAAGAGTATGTGAATCAGTCACTTCAGAATACTAACACCTTTGCGCGCTCGCTGAAACTACCTCCTTCTTGTGTCTCTCCATATGCTATTCTTATGAGCACAAAAGATAGGATGTTTCACTACAATCTAACACGGAAATGTCTGTTTAGTTATTTTTTCCTCCTATTTCTACACTAGTGTGGAAGTCTTAGAACAAGTGGTTAGCACACGTTTTCAATATGTATCTTGTTTAGAAATCTGAAAGAACACTGTCTATGGAACATTACCCCCTCCCTTGCAAGCTAGTACTAATTACTTCACGATTCTGAGGGACGAAGGTTGTAATCGTTGGCAGATATTTTTCAGAAATATGTAATCAACCATAGTGTTCGGATATTTGATCCATAGTAAGACATGAACGTTGTTTACCTCCCATCGACAATCCCTTCTACGGATCGTATGAGAGATGACTGGTACGACAATTAGCAGGGTGAAGTCGTATTTGTTTTTAAAAGCAGAGACACACTAATTACCGACTAGCTAGAGAACGTTTTATTAACCTGCTAAAGTTTGATTTTAACGATCAGATATACCATCACTTTTTTAGTTCATACTAATATTCCAACTTTTAAAAGAAATATTGTCTCGTTATAAGCGATTACATGCACACTCTATACTTTAAATCTATAGAGACAGCGATCACTAAGCTAGGTTTGGTTTTATTATGAGTGTGTTTTTTAAGATACTTTTGAAATACTTTGTTAGTGAATTCAACCCCCCTTATCTGTTTGTAATTTCAGAGGTATTCTGAAAGGTTTTTGTGATCAAAAGCTCCCACGATTTCCGTTTTAAAGGAGCACCACATGCATATTTGGAAAGCACGTCTATACAGGCTCGTAAATATTTGTAGACGTCATCATGTTTACTAAGAGATGGCAAATCTACCAGATCTCGACCAATGGGATGGAGTTACAGGGACACATCACAGGTTTAAGGTATAAGTATTACCCTTCGACGGGCTGTAAGGCATTATTTTTTCCAGTATCGACTTGCTATGGCTTGTGCTAAACGTTCCCTGACCGATGGTGATCTTCCTGCGAAGCGACTTGCTGTTAGAGATGATGATAGCCATATGTTTCAACTCGGATCGGATTTGTTTGCGAGCGTTTGTGAATATCGGTCATATCCTAAAGTGCACATACGTGTGTTCCAGAGTGATGACTCGTTAAAACTATATCCTACAAAGGACGGTGTGATGCTGTCTGAAGAGCAGTGGCATGGACTGGTTTCGTATGCGTCTACAATCGTCGAAGCGTTCGAAGATGTCGAATACGGCGAGTATGAACTGGACGCTATGGTTTGCCTCGTCGTGCTCAAAGGTGGACACGGCGTGGTCATTAAAAAAAGCATCCCCCGTGACGGAGGACTTGTATTTTCGTCATCGGTTCGGCTCAGCGTCGAACAGTGGCATCGGTTGACAGATTTATGCGATCCAATCACCTACAGTTTGATGGCTCTCAAGTTTGAAAACGGTAAATTTTGGAATGCAGTGCGGAAGGTAGAATTAGCGGCAAAATCTTCCTCGAAGCCCACCATCTAACGATCGACCCCTTGAACAAGACAGCAGTGATTTCGTAAAACTTATGGACTGTTTAAAGCTTACTTTGAAAACAGATCTCCGAAAAGAACTGTTTACGCTGCTACGTAAGAACTGTTTCGGGTGTGAAGTGGATCATCCGAGTCAAATTCGCCATTCGTGCCTCACCATAAACGCTGAATCAGCTTACGATTATTTCCCCGAAGTGGTAAGAAACGTTAATCTAACTGATATTGCCGTAAGTTTTGTGGAAGAATCATGTATCGAACTAAATCGTCCTGCTAATGTCGCGTTTATGTCTAAATTGAACTTTGCAACAGTACTAAAAGAGGTGCACGGTGAACTGGTATGTACGAACTAAATATTAATGTGACCTTAATGTAAATAAATATGAATGTCTCTGATATTTTTGTCAATGTGATTTCTTTTGTATAGTTAACGGGGATTTTAAGGTCAGCCTTAGAAGTGTTAATATTGTTCTCTGTATCAAGACCTCGCACAGCTAGCAAGCTATGTTGGGTCGAATGTTTTATATCAGGTGTAAAAGAAAGGGATGGGAAACCAAAGCTAGCATCGTAGAACGATTCAATCGTGCGTTAAAAACAAAAATGTTGTGATATTTCACAGATGTGTTCCATGTTTAGTGATCGCTGTCTCTATAGATTTAAAGTATAGAGTGTGCATGTAATCGCTTATAACGAGAAAATATTTCTTTTAAAAGTTGGAATATTAGTATGAACTAAAAAAGTGATGGTATATCTGATCGTTAAAATCAAACTTTAGCAGGTTAATATATCGTTCTCTAGCTAGTCGGTAATTAGTGTGTCTCTGCTTTTAAAAACAAATACGACTTCACCCTGCTAATTGTCGTACCAGTCATCTCTCATACGATCCGTAGAAGGGATTGTCGATGGGAGGTAAACAACGTTCATGTCTTACTATGGATCAAATATCCAAACACTATGGTTGATTACATATTTCTGAAAAATATCCGCCAACGATTACAACCTTCGTCCCTCAGAATCGTGAAGTAATTAGTACTAGCTTGCAAGGGAGGGGGTAATGTTCCATAGACAGTGTTCTTTCAGATTTCTAAACAAGATACATATTGAAAACGTGTGCTAACCACTTGTTCTAAGACTTCCACACTAGTGTAGAAATAGGAGGAAAAAATAACTAAACAGACATTTCCGTGTTAGATTGTAGTGAAACATCCTATCTTTTGTGCTCATAGGAATAGTATATGGAAAGACACAAGAAGGAGGTAGTTTCAGCGAGCGCGCAAAGGTGTTAGTATTCTGAAGTGACTGATTCACATACTCTTCTCAACTGAATGCCTGGTTCACACACGATTGAAATCACACACGTAAAGTGAATGTGCTGACATGCATCTTTACCAGAAATGAACGTTGTTGCAAGAAATTGTAACATGAACGTCCTAATACTTAAAAAATGAATGGTTAAACCGTGGTTACTAGCCTTCTTGGTGTTTTTCAAGACGCCGCATTCTGTCTTATCTGTTTTGAGGTAATGAATGCTAACGTTTCGGTCAGATGCCTCGCAACAAGAAATACATGAATGTAAATGTTATGGACAGTGATTTTTCTAGTATTGTTACTTAGTTTTGAGGATTCCTCTATCCGATAGATGGTTAAATGCGGAAAATCACTTTTTTACTGTTTCTTAGCTGCTACATGAAATCTTTTAACATTTGTGTTCGAAAGAATAGAGATATGAACCGATTTGCATTCGCCTTGTACCGGTTCTGCTAGTACGAGCAATAGCATCGCTGCTGGTCCGCCCCCCATCGGTGCAAGCACTGGTCCAACCCTTGACATAGGTTGAGCAAGCTCAAAGCACTCCGTTGAACTACAAAAATAAGATTAATATCGGTTCGGGGAACGCTTAGAATCGCGAGGCATTATGGTGTGTAGAGGCGTAATGCTCCATAGACAGTGTTGAAATAGGGAAAAATAACTAAGCAGACATCTCCGTGTTATGTTGTAGCGAAACACTTATCTTTTGTCGAAAGACTTGTGTTTGCAGCGTGCGCAAACGTACCGTGGTGAGAAATTAGTTTAACCTTATGCCCGACAGCTGAGTGTCTGAATCTTAATTCGACGGCACAAGAGGGTTACGAAAAACTCAAGTGAAACTGGTTTTAGATATAATTGGCTCTCGAGAGTTTTTTCCTAATTGCAAAGGGGGTAGGCGTGAAGTCAGTGAACGCAAAGCTAAGTCGTATCTGGCTTCCCCAACTTTTCACGGAAATACTATAAACAGTGAGTTTTCAGTTTTTAAACAAAAGCACCTGTTCAGATTGTCTTTCGTTCGAGTCATATTTCGTGCAGTCAGCATTGACTGTTCACGCTTTCCCCCTCACACATTAAGAAATCGAAGCTTCGTTCATGTAAGAGTGCATTCGACATATCTTTAAAAAAATATGCAACTATCTGTCTTAACAGTTATCATTCACACGACATAGGCGTTCGGTAACATTCGTGTCTTACTATGGATCTCAAACCTTGACTTTGTCAGAAGTAACTAACCTACTGTCTATGGTCGGAGTGGGCAATTGTTTTCATACACTTCGTATGCATATTGACGTGGCCGTCCTAATGGAAAATACGAGACGAATCTTCGGTCGCGCTCGGGGAGGATTTTTCTGTCTTGGCGGGCAACAAAAAAACTCTTAGCGGGCCGAATGCGACCCACGGGTCGCTATTCACCCGTCCCTGGTCTATGGGAGCAGATGCTGACTATCGTAACTTGTCCCCCTCGAAGGGAACCACCTTGTCGTGGTGGGGGGGCTTGCGTGCCTTAATGAAGTCGAGGGCTATGCCGACCAGAGTTACTCATGTCGGACAGGCCAAGATGGAAAGGCCAGACTAAGAGTTCCCAAGTAAGGACAGACGAAGAAAGAGAGTGTGATGTGGTGAAAGGTGAGAGGAAAGTGGGACCCCACAGGAAGAACACCAAGGTATGTGGTGGTCAGTTGGCAAGGCCAACTATGTTATAACTTGAGTACAGCTGGAGGTGGGCTGTGAAAGAGGACTGAGGATGGGAGAGAAGAAATGTGGATTAAGATAGAAAGGAGAGTTAAAATAGTGCAAAAGGCAGCACAAATGAAGTGAGTAGGATAGGAATGGAGGTGTAGAGAATGGTTGATGAGACGGACGAAATTTGTTGAGGAAAAATTTTTAATTACTGCAGTCAAGGTTCTTAGAATGGCTGCAGTAAAGTTTAGGAAATGGAAAGTGTGGAGGGTGAACACACTACAGAGGTAAAGGCGTACAGACGCCTGTGGCTATGAGGAGAGCCAAAATTACAGGTCTGTTATCAAAGGGGAGAGGCGGTCTGTGTCGAAAGGCACAGACTCCTCTCCAACCCGTTTTTATTTTCTTTTTAGGTTCACTGGTCACCGTTTAGATCATTCGTAGAGATTAGGCTGAGGTCGTTTCATTAACACGGGGGAGGATGGGAGTCCTGGTCCTTTGGACAGGGGACTTCCGTCCTTCCCCATTTTTACGCCTCTGATTTTTCCGTTTCCGGGTGGAGGTTAGGATGAACTCTACCCGGAGTACGCGCCTCAAAACGTCCCGGAGGCGCGGGCCTACTTCCTAGTTGGACTCAAGGAAGGAGACTGGCCGAGATTGTTCAAATTGAACAACTTATCTAATAGGACAAAGTGGCCAGTGTTTAGGTTTAGATTGTGCCCTGATGGGCAAGGTGGGGAGATTATATCATGGTCGCCACACCTATGAGTGGCCCACCTGTTATACCGTGGGTGGAGACCCGTAATATGGAAAAGAGGGTCCTGGCGGTTGAGGGACAGGCAAGCTGGTATCCCAATACACCGTCCTTGGCCTCCGCTTCAGTAAAACGGGAGGTCTGAGCTGGCTCACTCGGATCAATCGGTACGTGAGGCATCCCCTGTCCCACCCCTTGACCGGGATGGGTCAGGGGCGGTTGCTGAGTCAACCGGGTGGAGGTGATTCTTGACGATAGGGGTTGGGTCCGGACCGGGGCCCGGACGAGTTCCGGGCCTCGGCCCGGATCATGCTCTGGTCCGAGGGGAGAGCCGAAGTCTGGGTATAACCTGGGCGTATCTCTGAGGTACCTCGAGCGATGATTTTAACTCTGAGGCCTCCCCATGTAGGGCTCCGTTGTGGGTGGAGACCGCCTGGGTCGAACAGTATACCTCAACATGAGATATCCACGCGTAACGACGGCTTCAGGTGATCGGGATAAAAGGACCAGTAGAAAAGACAGCAAGCCCAAGGAGGCTGCTGATCTAGAAGTGGTAGTGGAGGAAGTCCCAGAGACTCCCCCTCCCACCACAAGTGATACGGAAGAAGTAAAGGTTCCTCCAAAGGAAGGAGAGAACCCAAACATAGGCGGGGATGAAGGGAGCATAGCCAAAGATGCAGCCCCGGATACACAAGAAGAGTCCAACGGAAACGAGATGGGCTCAGGTAGGTTGGCCAATGCGGCCGGCCTGCTGGAGGAACTCGCGGTGGAGCTGTTCCGCCACAGGGTAGACACAGATCTGAAGAGCATGGTCATGGGTGTGGCACGAAAGCTACACACCATAATATGCGAGCAAGAGATAGAACTCGCGACCATGAGTGGACAGCTGAAGGAGCGAGCTACACGTCCACAGGTAGTAAAGGAGAGACCACCAACTTACGCGAAGGCAGTTGGTGGTCAAGGAAAGGGCAAGGGAGGTTCGGTGGTAGCTCCAAAGCCCACCCCCCCTGTAAAGAAAACCAGGCATACCCTGCTGATCTATTCCAAGAACAAGGAAACGACAGCATTGCAGGTACGGGATAGCCTGAAGAGTAACATCAACCCCGCAGACCTGAATCTGGGGGTTATGACCGTTAAGCCAATGAGGGCAAACGGAATAATAGTGGAATGTAGCTCGGAGAGCGACATGGCCTGTCTTAAAAACGCAGTGGACAGCCATGAATCGCTCAAGAATACTCTAGAGGCCAAATCTGCCGTAAGGCTGAAGCCTAAGATATTGATCTGTAGTGTAGATAAGGACGTTCCCCGCGAGGACCTCCAGAAGATTATCCGCAGCCAAAACAGTCTAGGCGAAGAAGAGGTGGACATAAACCCACTATTCTCTATAAAGGCCCGAGTGGAGAACACCGTCCACTGGGTGGTGGAGGCCACTAGTGCCTCGCACAGGAAAATATTAGCTGTAGGTAAGCTAAATGTAGGATGGTCTAGATGTATAGTCAAGGACTACATCAGGGTTCTGCGGTGCTACAAGTGCTACGCATTTGGGCACAAGCAGACCGAGTGCGAGATAAAGACGCAACGGTGCTCACAGTGTGCGGGCAAGCACTCTTACAAGGAGTGCACGAAGCCCAAACCGAAGTGCATTGTTTGTAAAACCGCCAATAGGGAGCATGGGGCCAAGTATGACATTGGCCACAGTGCGATGGACACGAAGTGCCCGTCGTACTGTCGTGAGATGAAGCTGTTGCGAAGACGCACCGACTATGGGCAGTAGGCCTCCAGGTGCTCGAGGGGCAAGTCTTAAATTTGTTCAAATAAATCTCAATGGGGCTAGGGCCGCAATGGCCCAGTTCAGCCAGGTGATAAAAGAGGAAGGAGTCGATGTTGCTCTTGTGCAGGAACCTTACTGCACAGAGAACGTCATTAGAGGGCTCCTTCTGACCAGCAGGCAATTTGGTGAAAAAGGCACCAAGCCAAAAGCTGGAATTGTTGTTTTGAACCCCAAGGTGAATGCCATCCTGGCATATCACACAGATAAAATTGTAGTAGTGGAGATTGGGTACGGACGGTTAATAGTACACGCCATCTCCATCTACTGTCCTCCAAATAACAACATTGAGGACTTGTTAACCGAGCTGCAAAACGTCCTGGCTCGGGTTAACTCTAAGACCGTAATTATCGGCGGGGACTTCAATGCGAAGCATCCCCTGTGGGGTTCAAACCGACAAGATGTCAGAGGTGATATGACTCTTGATTTTATCAACTCAGCTGACTTGTATTTATTAAATGATTGGGATACTCCAGCTACATTTACTGGCCCAAGAGGGCAGAGCTGGATAGACTTGACCCTGGTTTCACCTCGGTTGTTTCCCCTGATTCAGGGCTGGTGCGTCAGCGACATGGTCTCTAACAGCGACCATAATTACATCATGTTCCAGGTGGGTGGAACATCATCTCCCCAAAAGCATGCACGACGGTTTGCGGTGGGCAAAGCTCCTGTTTGGTGCAAGCTCATGCGCTGTGTGTCACCGGAGCTGGCGAAGATCGGCCAGCGCGTCAGTGACATAGGAGATAGCAGTTCTCTAAATAAGATCTTGGGAGATCTGACTGATTGTTTATGTACTGGATGTGAGATGGCCTTCGGGTTTAAAAGGCAACCCAGAGTGGGCAATAAATCAGTGCCCTGGTGGACACCTGAGCTCACAATTAAAAGGAAAAGAGTAAGAGCTCTTAGACGGAGATATCAAAGGTGCCACAATGTGGACAGAAGTGCCAGAGAGGAACTGTACAGGAAGGAACAAGCAAAGTACAAGCTCGCCATACGAGAGGCGCAGCTGACTTCCTGGCAGAAATTCTGCAGCGAGGTCTCTGCACAGAACCCTTTCACATTACAGTATAGGCTAGCTACGGATAAAGATTTTAAACCCCTGGAAATTGCTTATGTTCGCAGGGAAGATGGGTCCAAGACCACTTCCTTTGGCGAGACCATCCAGGTACTATTAGATAATTTATTCCCTAAAGACAACAGGAGCTCTGATGATGCAGAACATCAACTCCTCAGGGAAAATTGCAGGACTCCACCGGATACGCCGGATGACGTCCCGTTTACAGAAGAGGAGGTGAGAGAAGTAATCAGGGAAATGGCCCGGGGCAAAGCCCCGGGTAACGATGGTCTGACAGTGGAGATCGTTTCTCAGGTGTTTAATGAACATAAAAGCTTGTTCACCCAGCTCTTCAACAAGTGCTTGAATCTGGGAGCCTTCCCAACCGCCTGGAAACAGGCGGACCTAGTCCTTTTTAACAAGGCAGGTAGGGATCCGGCGGATGCAAGATCCTACAGACCGATATGTCTGCTGCCGGTGTTGGGAAAAGTGCTAGATAAACTCCTGACAAACAGGATGTATTACCACTGCCATAAGAACGGATTCTTGAACCCCAAGCAATTCGGGTTCAGAACAGACCAGTCCACCACCGCTGCAATTAAACAGGTGGTGGACATTGTTCAGATAAATAAAGTGCACAAGCTGCACACCTCTCTCATCGCCTTGGATGTGACGGGCGCGTTCGACAACGTCTGGTGGCCAGCAATCTTGAATAAATTGAAGGAATGTTCCTGTCCCAGGAACATATTCATTCTAGTGGCCAATTACCTCAGTGAGAGGATGGTCACATACTCACATGCTAGCGGGACGGCCTCAAGAAACTTGGAAAGAGGCTGCCCACAAGGGTCGTGCAGCGGACCGTTCCTCTGGAACTTAGTCGCTGATTCCGCTCTGGAGTTGACTATGCCCGAGGGTGTCTGGCTCCAGGCGTACGCAGATGACTTGCTGCTTGCCATAACAGCGTCCTCCAGAGCTAAGCTGGAGGATGCTGGCAATGCGGCAATTAAATTACTAGAAGGATGGTGTCTGCGCAATAAGCTCGGGTTCAGCGTTGCAAAGACTACATCAATGACTATTGCTAAGGAGGGTGTCCTCAAGAAGAGGTACCCTATTTTCAAACTAAAAGGCGAAAATATCCGCCATGCGACAACATTAAAGTACCTAGGGATCACTCTGGATGAGAGGATGAGCTGGATCCCACACCTGCAGGACCTTAAAGCTAAATGCACAAATGTTATGTGTAAGCTTGGGCGCATGGCTCGCGTCTCATGGGGACTCCGAAGCGAGGTCCTCAAGGAAATTTATCTTAGGGGAACGGAGAGGATCCTAACATATGGTGCGGGTGCCTGGTGGCGCCCGACGGACCACTCCATAATGTGTAGAAAGCTGCTTGCAGCCCAACGACCAGCTTTACTGCGAATTACCAGGGCATACAGGACGACATCTACGGATGCCCTCCTGGTACTCGCAGGGATCCCTCCGCTATTTTTGACGGTCGGCAAAGAAGCGACCATTTTCAGAGTCCTGCAGGCTAAGGAAAAAGCAACATTCCTCGGAGTCCAGTATGACCCTGGGGATTTTGAGGTAAATACCGCTAAGTGGGATCTCCATCCCACAAGGAGACTATGTGTGCCCTGGTCCACGGAGTTACCATCAGGTACAGATACTGAAATATACACCGACGGTTCCAAGAGCGAGGAGGGTGTGGGCCTAGCCTTCACTGTCTTCAATCAAGGGGCCAAAGTGTATGACTTTCAGAGGAAGGTTTCAAATAATGGCTCGGCCTTCCAAGCAGAACTGCTCGCTATCAGAGAGGCCCTTAACTGGGCCCTCAATGACGGCGGTCTAAACAACGACATAAGGCTGTACACAGACAGCCAAGCAGCTCTGCATGCACTTGAAGATGCAACCAACAGGCATCAAATAGTGAATGAGATCAAGTGCATCCTGGGCAGTCAGAACATGCCCAGGGTATCCTTCTCCTGGATTAGGGCACACGTAGGACATGAGGGCAACGAGCGGGCCGACCAACTGGCCCGTTCCGCAGGTAATAACACTCAACCTGTGATAGCGGTAAAGACTTCAAAAACTACCCTGAAGTCTATAATTGGCCAAGGTACCATTCAGGAGTGGCAGAGGCTCTGGGATACGACTGAGAATGGTCTTCAAACAAAGACATTCTTGAAAAGGGTCAGTCTATCCCTGAGATCCTCTGACCACTATTTGACGCAGGTCCTAACAGGACATGGGAGCTTCCCCAAATACCTGGAGCGTTTCAAAATCTCTGCCCACAGTTACTGCGGCTGTGGGGCTCCAGATGCAGACGTCGGGCACTATATCCTCAGATGTCCGATCACTGAAGGGTTCGCTAACGAACTCAGGGACTCCCAGGCGATCAATGAGGTAGCAGGCGAACTGGTCTCGGTGTCCATCGAGAGTGCCCGTGTCAGGGCACACTTGAGGGACATAGGCTGGCTCGTCTGCCGGCTTCGGGACTCTCTCCTTTGAGTTCTGTGGCTGCTTTCTCCCTTTGACTTATTTTCCAAATCTTCTTCCCGGGCTGCACTCAGCACCCCCTTTAACGCCACCCATACTCCATGTCCTTACTGGTCTCCTCTGAGACAAACCTTATCTTCTATTTCCAAGCCTCTAGTTGCTATGCACGTGTAGTGTCGTGAGACGGAGCACGTGCTTTCCCCATGGGGAGTGGGTCCTTCGGGACCCACTCCCCACCCCGTATTAACCAGAGGTATCGTAACTTGTGACTGTATCGGCTATGGTAAAGTATTGGGTAGACTATTGTGAGATTTTCGTCGTGATTCTTTAGCATTAATAAATTACGAATACGGAATCACTTAAAATCGATTTTATTTTCGCAATATAATTATCTACTTTGGGCGTATGATTTATTAGAAAGATAGGGAAGATGAATCCGTGATGAACTCTCTTGTGAACGCATACCTAATGAGTGTTTTACGAATCTGTGGAGTGCATCTGAAAATTAAAGCTGTGACACTGAAGCAAACTGAATTTTTCATTCTAAATGCTTACTCAGTCTATGGATAGTTTGTCGGGGTAATGACAAGTCTGATGCGTAGACACTTTGATTAACGAATGTGAGAAAAAGTCCTTGTGATCCGTCCAGAATTAACTCAGAAGACTGTGTGGCCAGACCTTTACAGATTTGATAATTTCTCGGGGGCTATGATAGTGAGCGATGGGTCCCTGTCAATCTCTGTACATAAGTCCATTCACTGTTTTAATGACTTTTTTAGTTCTTCATTGTCTATGGGATTTGTTTTTTAGTGTGGATCACCCTTTGCGTCGAAGTCACCAGTGCTCCACGGAAACTGTGTATTATTGCGGATGGAAAAAATAAAGGTTGAAACTTAACCCCCCCGAATGTCGTATGAAAATTTGAAGTGTGGATGTTAAAGATTTCGTATTTTTTCCACGGATTATACGTCACACATTTCTTACGACATTAAAAATTTTCCCTTTTCTAGAAGGTACCCCACACGGTGTTCTGATAAAGTGTAGCATTCCACAGGAGACCCATCAGGCTTTTGGTCCGAGCGACTGCTCCTCTCAAAGCGAGTCGAACCATACTCCTTTAACGCATGTTGGAACTTAAGTTTTACGGAAACGTATGAATTCTACTTTTACATTCTGCCACACAGGCTTTACCCTGTAAAAGCATGTAACTGGGGATGCATCGAATAGCGTTACTTCCTCGGAAAGAGTTTGCATCATGTGCTGAGGATACAGCTACAATAAGTATTTTTAAACAACGTCGCGTAACGGGGGAGTTTTTTAATTTCGTAGGACTTTTGTTAAAAACCGTCCGGAGTGAGGATCCGAACACGGATCTTTTAGGTCGACCCTATTACCTTCAATATTTTTTCATCACGACGAATAAAATCAGTTTTTTTTTATTTGCTGCTACTGTGAGGTAGCCCTTCTTCTAGTAATAGTCACGAGGGGGTGAGTTGAAAGAAATAAGTATTGATTAAAACGGACTTAAAATACGTGGGCTATAAAAATACGTACGCTTGGGGGGACGCGATAAGACCCGAAGCTAGCCCACACGGAGTTCTGATAGCATGGCATTAACAGTAATTATTTAACTTTGTTCAAAAGATCTTTGAGGAAGATGAAGGCACAAGTAAATGATGAGTAACATATCTTTCGCATCGACTTATCAGCTTTCCATAGGTCAGAGCTACTGGCGTGGACGAGTGGTCCGTGACCTTTGTACGTCATCAGCTGGCCTGCTTGTTGCCGTGATGTGTATTTAAGCAGTTCACGTGAATCGGTAGAAGAATCCCTTATTTTGAATTGCTGCATTTCGCTATGTCATTATTTAACTTTCTCACTAGGGCACCCTCGAGGAAGATAAAGCATTGAGCGGTTCTCAGAAGAAATTAGACCTGTTTCGGTTATCAGCTTTCCATAGGTCAGCACTTGAGTTGACCCGTGACATTTTATCACCGGGAGGACCGACTGTGAATTCTCGAGATTTGCCTGCATTTGTGAAAAGGTCTTATTCGGGTTGGCTATTAAGCGCACAATTCACCGTTCCGTCTCGTGGTTGCGGAGGCTGCTGCGCTTGTGTGAATCCTTCGCTGATCGAACCGTTCGCGATCATTAAGTCTTTTGCGTGAAAGGTATATCAGCGGTGCTTTTCACCACAAGGGAAAAATTCGTTTTCACCGGTGTGACTGAACAGTAATAAGTATTCAAAGCTCATTGGTGAGGTGAGTTAGGTGTATTAGCTCAGGTATGATGAGAAGGGTACGTTCGATTGAGACTTATGTATTACTTTTTATAGTAGGTTAGTATCCCCTATTAACGTGCATTCGCTTGTCCCCTATTAACGCGCATTCGTGTTGTTACTAAATTTTTTTTTTTTTTTTTTCCCAAGCGGAAACGTATGAATTCTATTTTTAGCATGGCTTACTTTCTATAACAATGTTCCGCGTAGTCTTTACAAATTTCACCCAATGAAAACAACTGACCTTGTAAAGCTTGTAACTGATGGCGCAATGCGAATTTCCTTAGCGTCCTAACGTTCGACGATTTTTACAAACTGTGAGAGCGTTTGTAGATTAATGATTACTCCCATAGCTGATTTTTCTTCGAGTAGCGTTACTTCCAATGCATCATGTACTGGGGATACACCGGTAATAAGTATTTTCAAACCATGTCGCGTAACGGATATACTTACGGAGAGTAATGAATTGACACAAACGTAAAACCACTTTCCAAGACGTCCTGACGCGGAAGCACAGATATCTGATGGCATCACCCCGTTGGAAACTAATACGCTCAACTCTTGAAGGTTTAGGACGCATAATTTCAGAAGTCTACATGCGGTGCATTGAAACCTATCATAAAGGGGTGTGCAGAGAACCGTCTCCGGACTTGGGAAAATATCGAGTCCGAAATCCACGATAAAGAACGCCAGCGAGTTTTCACGATGTAAGACAGCATTCCTGAAGCAGCACAGATTCATTCGTCAATTTGATTCCCCGTTTGGAATTTTTTATTTTCGTGGGACTTAACCATCTGTCAGTGAAACGCTGTCCGGGGTGAGGATCCGAACACGGAGTCTATTAGGTCGATCCTATCACTCCTCAATATTTTTCATCACGACGAATAAAATCAGATTTTTTACCCATCGGCATTTTCTGCGGGACAATCTTTTAAAAACAGTTACTGTGGATAGATCTAGTAAGCGACAGTCACGGAGTTAAAAGAAATAAGTCTTACTGAAACGGGCTTAAAATACGTGGGTTATAAAAATACGTATATTAATGTGAAAGGACTATCGGGTTTTGGTATAAGAAATACATAGAAAAAGATAGTTATAAAGACTGCTGGGTTAATATCTGACCCGCATCTAAGCCACAGCACGTACACGGTATAGGCCTGGAATCCACCCAGCGAGGGACGAATTTTTATTTTTTTTTCCGGTGAAACACATCTACAGAAAACTGATTTTTATTTCGACCGTGGAGTGATTTTAATAAAGGTGAGGAATATTTTGACGAGTGTTTAATTACTAGGGAGTTTAATAGCCGGGAATTTTAATTATAAGAAAATCGTTTAACCGTCTTGGTGGAATAAATACGGCTTTGCGAGTTTGATTTACAATTTTAGATCCGCATTCAAAAGCGTTCAGTGGTAGTGTTGGTTTTGATGTAAGAAATACATAGAAAAAGCTAGTTATAAAGAATGCTAGGTTATAAATAATTTGAAATGTCCGACCCGTTCGACATGCATCTAAGCCACAGCTAGTACACGGCATAGTCCTGGAATCCACCCAGCGAGGGACGATTTTTTTTTTTTCCGGTGAAACACATCTACAGAAAACTGATTTTAATAAAGGTGAGGAATATTTTGACGAGTGTTTAATTACTAGGGAGTTGATTAACGGAGTTTGAAAATTTTTCCACTGCAGACATGTGTTCTAAAAGCAGATTTAACATGTCATCCCTACGAATAATTTAAATCATTATTAATTTCACCCTATGGTATTTTCTATGGAAACAGTAAGAGTAAAATGAGTTTCAACTGTAGGACGATTTTTAATAGAGGTAAGGGAATTTTGATGAGGTTTAATTACTAAGCAATTTTGTATCATCCTTTTCTGTACAATTATTCTAAGACCAGTCAATCGTTCCATGCAATTATTCTGAAACTTGCATCAGCCGAGTGAAGGAGTGGGGCCTTAAAATGGTCAACCAGAGGGTTTTTCATAAGGGGGAGGGCTTAAAATATAGGTAGGTCGACCGGGGGGTCCGAAAACGAAAAATTAGACTTAAAATAAAGGGGTTTTTGGGAAAATAGTACTTCTCCCGATCAACAGATGGCGCCAGGAGGGTTTTTAATAAGGGGGAGGGCTTAAAATATAGGTAGGTCGACCGTGGGGTCCGAAAACGAGAAATTAGAGTGAAAATAAAGGGGGTTTTGGGAAAATAGTACTTCTACCTGTCAACAGATGGCGCCAGGAGGGTTTTTAATAAGGGGGAGGGCTTAAAATATAGGTAGGTCGACCGGGGGGGTCCGAAAACGAGAAATTAGAGTGAAAATAAGGGTTTTTTGGGAAAATAGTACTTCTCACTGTCAACAGATGGCGCCACTGAGGGGGAAAAGCTAGTATTGAAGCCATTATGAAAGGGGGGTTAATAAAGGGGGAGGAATTATTAATTATTAATAAAGGGGCGTGGCATGCTACGTAATGACTATGTAATGAATACGCCATGTTACGTAATGTTACATCATAGGGGCGTGGCCTGTTACGTCATAGGGGCGTGGTCGATGACGTCATAGGGGGGAAAGCAATGTGCAAAGGGGAATCGGTGGGTTGGTAACAAACTACTTGGGTTATACTCAAAAGAGTGGGATGGATTGTGATAGTTCTCCCATACTTCTCTAAGTTTCAACCATTGGCTGTTTGAGACTTGCAAGAGAACAGATGGATAGACAATGATCATTATCATCATCATCCTCAAGCAGCCATGTCCTACAGAGGTCCAACCATATTGTGCAAATTAGTTCTCCAAACGCATCTCTCATGATCTACATCTACTGCATCTGGCTACTGTAGACTAATTCGAACAAGATCCTGTTTGACATTGTCTGCCCGCCGCATCCTAGGTCTCCCCTATTTTCTGAGACCTTTAGGAAAATGTTCATAATCCTATTCACTAATCTATAATTATCCATTCGGGCAACATGGCCAAACCAACGGAGTCTCTCTCTGCACAATATGCTGCTTAAAGAAGGTTGCCGACATCTTTGCCTAACCTCATCAGTATATACAGAGTTGAACCACCTAATGCCCAAGATACTGCATAAGCATCTAGAATCAAAAACATCAAGTTTCCTGCTATCTTGTTTACATTCTATAATACAGTCCAATTTTCATCTTCAACCGTATACGCCTATTTCTTCGCACTCTCCATAGATTCTTAAGTCTCAGCAGCAATCCCTATTCGTCTGTTAATCTCATGCCGCACATCACCATTATCTCTTACATAGCTCCCAAGATAATTAAACTGTGACACCTGCTCAAGACTGCAACCATTCAGATTAACTGAATCACAACCTGCCTCACCAATTTTAATCACTTTAGTTTTCTCTCTGTTTATAACCAAACCTACTCTAATACCAGTTTCATGAACAGCTCGAATGAAAGCGTTCATCTCATCAACATCATTTGTCAAAAGGGCTAAATCATCTGCATAATCTGAATCAGAAATTTTCAGATCTCCAGACCATATAAGTCTATGCAGTGCCATATAAGTCCATGCATCTTTCCCTTGCAGTGGATTTCACATAACATTATCAATAACCAAACTAAAAAGGAGACAAAATGCACCCTTGTCGAACACTAGAAACAATACTAAACCAATTACTACAAGCCATACCGACTCTCACACACCAGTCAGTGCAGGGCCGGACAAAGACATTGTGAGTCCCTAAGCTATGCCAAACTTAAGATGCCAAAAAAATTCAAAATTCATAATATATGCTTATTATTAATCTGTGCAGACCCGGATATAAAAAAACCGATAGGAGGGGAGCAAGAAACACATCCGAGCTGAAAAAAGGCAGGGGGAGTTGAAAAAAAAGGGGTGGAAAGAGACTGGATTTCCCATGCATTGTAATATCCCCCCCCCCCTTCCGCTTTACAGGTCTTTAAAAAAATTCTTGAAAAATGCATGAAATATAAATAAGTTTCATATTTTTTTTTCTTTTTTACTCTTACTATTATTCTGAAAGGGCATGGCCCCCTGGATCCGGCTCTTTTTCTGCGACTGAAGGGAACATTAAAAATAATGAAATTAATGTGACGAAAACATTATACTACATTGATATACAAAGATAATGTTGATAGCTAACATAACAGTGTTTAAAAAATAGATTAATTTAAATATTAAAACATTTTTTTCGAAAAATTTCTAGGACAAATTCATTGACGATATCTTGAAACGATAAGCTACGAAGTTTGTCCCTTTCGATGCACATTTCGCTTAGGGCAGATAGTTTTTCTTGAAGCATTGTTGTCCGCAGCTCATTCTTAATTGTGTTTTAATCGCGAAAACGATCTTTCTCTTGAGTAATTTGTTACGATTAGACTCAAAAATAGCCGCAATATTATTTTTACATTACGGAATGCCAATCGAATGTTCTCTTTCATTATGATATGATAAAGGTCTTGGTGGCTTAAATATCATTTGGCTTCATATCTGTAGTTTCAGGACAATGGTGATTTGTTAGATGAAGAAACTTCTGAAGTTGTTGAAAATGCACTCGATCATTTCTCTCAGTTGGCGACCTCTAACATTCGCTTTACAACTCCTACTGAGGTTAATAAAGCAATAAAATTGTTAAAACCCAGACAGGATCCTGGCCTTGATGAAATCACGAACACCATGATCAAACAACTTACGCCTAGAGCCATTGTTTACATCTGTTGTTCTTTTAACAGCCTTTTACGTCTGAAACACTTTCCATCGATCTGGAAAAGGGCTATTTTTACAATGGTACATAAACTGGGGAAAAATCCAACCTTTCCCCAGAGTTATCGAGAGATAAGTTTGCTCCCATGTTTGAGTAAAGTGTTTGAGAGAATCATCTCTTAAATCGCCTAATGGAGCATACTGATCAGAATAGCCTAATTCCAGAAGACACAATTTGGCTTTAGGCGGAAGCGATCTACAGTTCACCAACTGCTTCGAGTTGTAGAAAGGGATTCCAAATCCTTAAATAAGAAGGAGACCGTCGCATCCACCTTTCTTGATGTGGCGAAAGCTTTTGATAAGATCTGCATCGACGGTCTCATATTTAAAATTATTGAAGCTAACTTCCCTTCGGGTATGACACATATTTTACAGTCATACCTGAATGAAAAATCATTTTGTGTTGCATTGGCAACTGCCTTTCCACTGAAAGAAACATAAATGCAGGTGTCCCACAAGTCTCCTTGTTGGGCCCTGCTCTTTCCAACTTCTATATGCACGATCTTCCAGATCCCCATTCTGTCATGACGGCACTTTACGCTGATAATATTGCTCTACTCTCTTCATCTCTGAGTCCCAGACTGGCCATCAAAAGGATGCATCTGGGGATGGACAAAGTAGAGCGCTGGTACTCCAAATCGAAAATCAAGCTTAACCCGGATAAAAGTGTCAGTTCTCCTCTCCAGAAAGAAGATTGTTAATCATGATTCTCCTAAACGTTTTGGAGTTAAAACATCCTGAATATCAATGGTGAAATACCTTGGTGTCATTCTACATAAAAAACTTAGTAGGAATGCACACATTTGTGCTGTCAAAGACTCATGTCATCAGATGTAAACTTGCACCCCTGATAGGGTGGAGCTTGAAACTGCTTCCAGAAAATAAATTATTTCTATATAAGACGGAGTCCTGACATATGCTTCACCGGTGTGGGGTAATACTACTAACACCAATGTAAGGAGGCTTCAGAGCTTCCAAAATAAAATCCCATAGTAGTTAAAATTAGACATAAGGAAAATAAAACTTTTGACAAAAGAAATAATAATATTAAAGATTACATTCTCAGAATTAATTATGAATTAATAAATGATAAATTAAAATATTATAAATGGGAGGGGATAACACAGGAAACTAACGTTAATAATGCGCATAAAACATTTTCAGAGATTTTGTGTAAAGTAATTAAGGATTCACCTTACTATGGAAAAAGAAACATTCAAAAACTGAAAAAGCTTTGGATCACAAATGAAATCTGCGATATGATTAAGCATAGAGATAAGCTATATAAAATTTTTAAAAATATCCATAAAACGAGGACCATGAGAAGCAATTCTTAGAACATAGGAATAACATAAGGTCTAAAACTAAGGAGGCCAAAAACAAATATTACATGGAAAAAATTTTTAATGTGTAATAGTGATATGAAAAAACAATGGAAGTTCGTAAATAATTTAATTGAGAATAACTCAAAAGATGAAGTTCTACCAAATAAATTGAATAATATTGAGAACTCTAATACTGACGAAATTAGAAAATGAATTTAACACTAATTTTGTCGATTTACCTAGCAAAATACTTAATGATAAACTTACTGAATATGAATGTTATAAAAATTATTATAAAACAGATAGCTCTTTCTTTTTTACTCCTATAACCGTACAAAGATTAGATAAGACCATTACAAATCTAACAAAAGGCAAATGTCCAGGAATCGATAAAATTTTGGTATTTACAGTCAAAAAGTGCAAAAATTTCTCTTTTTTTTTGTCTATCTTTAACCTTTCTTTTCAAACTGGGATATTTCCAGACGATCTCAAAACCTCTATTGTACTTCCGATTTACAAGAAGGGAAATAAAAAACTTTTTAAACTACAGACCGATCTCGCTTTTGCCAGTTTTTCCAAAATATTTGAAAAACTAATAAAATTCAGAGTATTGAGTTATTTAATAAAATAAATTTCTTTTCGTCAAATCAGTTTGGCTTCACTGAGGGTAAGGGCACTGATCATGTGTTATTGTCATTTACTAATTTTATTTATAAATCAATTGACCAAGTAAATTTAACTCTATCATTTTTCTAAATCTTGAAAAAGCTTTTGGCACCGTAACACATTCATTGCTTTTGAAAAAACTGGAGCATTTGGGTATGAGAGGGATTGCTCTAGAATGGTTTATCAGTTACTTAACAAATGGAACTCAAGTAGTTAAATTAAAAAACTGCCTCAGCAATCCTAAACAAACTAAATATGGCATTCCGCAGGGCTCTGTTCTTGGACCCTCTATTGTTTAATATTTATATTAAGGACCTTTGTGAAATGAACATTAATTGTAATATTACTACCTTTGCAGATGATACTGCATGGACGTTTAGTAACCAAACTATAACAGATTTATTGTCCAATGTCAATAATGTTCTTCAGAAAGTTAACATGTGGTTCGAAAATAATAAACTCTCAATTAATAAGAAAGTGGTAGGGACACTTTCCTGGGGACGGAAGTAAACAATTATAATAACGCTTTGAAGGTGGTCATTGACCTCCTGAGCATAGGTCGGGGGGACACTTCCGGTTACATGTTAGAGAGGGCTTAATTTTTGAACTCCCCAAAAAGGCCCCCCCCCCCACTTTGATGGGGAGGGCTTAATTTTAGGCTCCACCCTAAGCATAGAAATAGGCTGAAAGAAGTGACGTCCCAAGTTTTACTTGTGCTAGGTCACCACCACGCTTTGATGGGGAGGGCTTAATTTTTTCCACCCCATTCCTTACCCCCACACGTGTGCTGCAGTTCTAGACGACCTGGGCAACAGAATTTTCTCGAGTGTTGACCCACTTTGATGGAGGTCATTGACCTCCTAAGCATAGATCAGGTTGGGGGTCCACCATCCACGCTTTGATGACCCCCCATTTCTTTCCCCCACATGTGTGCTTCAGATTTTTTCTTGTTCCCCGCTGTAACCCTTCTGATCGGTCCCTTCAGTCTCTTGGGTTGATTGATCCTTAACCCCTTCGCCCCTCAATTTTTAATTGATTGACCTCATTTTTGTGTATTGTGGTTGGACGCGTTGCTCATTGGTGGATGTTTCTAATGAAAAGGCACTGCAGCGTTCGGGAGCCACAGTCATGGCTTTCGCAGACATTGTTTTGGAATCCGTGCAGAAGTATTGGTGTGGCCAGCCTAGCGATAAATTAGGGCCTGTGTTTCCCGGTCTCCTGGAGCAGTTAGTGTGCGACAGCATCATCAGTCAACTTCCCGATCCTACTGTAGAGAAGTAGCGTTTGTGTTCATGCTGAAAGCCCATAAATATGGGTATCCTGTGCTTGAAGGGCTCGAGAGTTTCGACTTTGAAGACCTGATAGAAACAACGAAGGTGGCCCGTGACCTATCATCAGCCTGAACCCACGTATGCTAGAAATTAGTTGTTCTACAGTTCAGGGTGAAATGAGTCACGTCTGTTGTGTGTTAGATTTAGACGGCTTCACCTGAAAGGTGAATTCCTGATTTGTGAACTAGGTTATTCGGACTGCAGTGGTCTGACAGGTGTCTACAGATTCGACCTTTCCTTCGTAACGTACATTCCTCAAAAGGACTGGAAGTGTATCTGCCATGTGCCCAAGCACGTCACGGGACTTCCCTTTTATCCTTGTACCAGTGAAGTGGTGTGGGAGTACGACTGTCTGGACGATATAGTGCGCCACATCCACGAAAAGTGTCGTAGATAATTTTCTACTGTCGCTTACAAGGGAGGACTTCACGAGAAGCGGTTATTGGACAGACTCGGTATACCCTCGTCCAATCTAGAGAAAATCGGCTGCCCCCGTTTCAAAGACCTTCCTAAAATAGCTGGAACGGAGTGTGGTTATCACGAGGGTCGTGGTGTGCATTTTCCACAAGCCAAGACAGCCGCATTTAGCGCATGGATGAATGAGTATAACGAGAAACGTCACTCGCAATGGACCGCACGTTAATCAGGCGCCCACATGGACAATTAGAGGCTTTTCCTTTGTGGGGTTTGTTCGACGACGAACTTGAGGAGGATGTAACTCCTATGAATCCTGTTAATGAAGACTCCCCACCTGTTAATGAAGATCCTATGAATCCGGTTAATGAAGAAGACTCCCCACCTGTTAATGAAGATCCTATTAGCGTTGAAGAGGAAAGCCAGCCTTGTGTTAAACGTGCAGAACCGTCCGGCGTCCCTGTGACACCACCACCAAGCCCAGTTCCGGTTTCCCCCCCACCTCTCAAGCCAAAACCTAGACGAAAAATGACCTGGAAGTCTATACCACCCAAGTACGAGGATTCACCACTAGAGGCGCAACCTTCTCAACCTAGAGGGGAAAAACGTGACGTCACCCCCGCACAACAGAGACTTAAACGTCTGAAAACTCTGTAGGTCAGTTTTCGCCATGCAGCCTACTAATGCACACTCCTACCCTCTCGGAGATGAGATTTTCATCATGCCCAGACTGTACCGTGAGCGGCTCCAGGTCCATGTGCGTCATTACCGTCGCTACTGTGAAGGAAGCCTACTTTACCAGACGAAGGAAGGGGTCACTCTAACCCTCCTGGAGTGGCAGGAATTATTAGCAGTGTCGGACAGAATCGATATCGCTAATTCCACCGAAAGAGAGACTTGGTTCGTGACAAGCAACCTACAATTGTGCGCTTACTGTAATAGTGATGGTAGCCAGCGGCTGGACATCATCAAATCACAACCTGGTTCGACATCTTGCGGCGTGAACCTTGCCTTGGCCCAGTGGGATGAAAGGGGAAACTGCCGTGACGACGTGAAGAGCATCCTGGATCATCACCGCAGGTCAGATGTTAATTTTCACCTACGTCACGCCATCGCCGAGCAGAGAGACCTTCTACTATCGTTTCTTTTGACTCTCCCAGCGGAGGGGAAAGGCCATTTGATGCAGTTATTGACGGACATTGTGATGAACGAACTAATTCAATCCTTATTACCCAGTTCTAGGATTATAGAGCCCGAGGATCAAGAACTTTGAACACTTATTTGAGTGATGCAGTGCGCTTATTGAACATTGACGCTTTTTGCTAATGCCTTTGTTGACATGGCGTGTGCCCGAGGTCTTCTCTGTTATGCAGACGACGCTTTCCTTTCCTCTCTGTCCTATGGTGACGTGTTAAAGAGAGCGAATGACGAACTGTATGCTTCCGACAATTGGTACTGTAAATAAAAGTCCGATATTACCTAACAATCAGTGTCTAGTGTGTTCATTTGTGTCATGAATCGCGTGAAGGTGGTATCTGCATCGTTAGGGGTCGCTACGATTTGTGGGATTGCAGTGATTTGTGGATTATCCCGGGACTATTTAACGACAGAGTGCGGAGAATCGCAGCATTTGGGTGGGAACATTTGGCTGAGTGTATGTAACCGCACGGTGGACATCAGATTACTTTTAAGGAAAAAACCTACGATAAAAGGTATTAATTTATCTCTTTTGCAGTGGAAGAAACTCGTTACTCTGGACGAGTGGGTCGAAAAAATGTTGTGGGCTCCGAGTTACCGATTCTACCTGGTGTAGGTGGGAACAAAAGCGATGCACTACGACCATCCGGTCGTTTACACATCGAGAGAGTTGTGCGAAGAGGCCGCAGACTGTACATCTATAGATGTACCTGATTCCCTCCCTATCGAGGTCTGGATTAAAGAGGAAAAGCTACTGCTGGTCGATGAACGCCGCATTGGAAAAAGCTTATTACGATCCCAAGAACCCTGGCAGCTTTGCAGGGGTGAATCGGTTATCCCAGAGTACTGGACTGGATCGAAAAACAGTCAGAGAATGGTTATCGGGTCATGAGATATACACTCTCCACAGACCGGCAATGAGCAAATACCAGAGGAACAAAACATATGTGACAGGTCTGAATCAACAATGGCAGGCGGATTTAATGTTCATGAAAAATATCGCACGATTTAATGATTGCTATGGATACATATTGTTGTGCACCCCACCAGCTCTGGGAGATAGGGTGGCTACAACTAGGGGAGAAATCAGCATATAATTTCAATTCCCCAAGATACGTGGATGGTTGCGTTGTGTATTTTATTTTTATCTACCCTGTCGATATAACCAGGTTTTTTCCTCCTTCGCTCATTTAACCAAAGTGCGTTTATTAGGCGGCCAATGCATGTTGCCAGAAATCTTCCCCCCGTGCTGGTATGTAACTTAACAAAACATAGAGGTTACAAACAAACGTTTATTTTCGCGATCCCTTAACTAAGCATAAAATCATACAATCATGATAATTACAGAGGCCGATAATGTCCCTCATATGGGAAAGTTCTTACTAGACACTCACTGTGCAGGTCTCTCGGTCCCTTCGACCGTAATAGACGCCAAAGTTCGTTTGGGCCGAGAAATGTTCATAGAGTCTCTTTTTGGCCAGAACTCGGTTAGAAACGTTACAAGCTTTTTCACCAGTTCACTATGGGAGTATGGTGACGGAGGCTGGACACTGCATAAGTGAATGAGAGCCCATAATGTTGAAAATAATTTCCCTACCTCGTTCTTTGTTGAGGTCGATGGTCCGCCATCAGCGTCTCTCTTTGTCTGAAGGTTTTGGACTTTTGCAGAGCACTCACAGGGCACGTCCGCCCATCTGGCTGACCCGAAGCAGAAGCAGAAAGAAACGTCGTCGTCACTGGCGAGGAAAAGTCTCTCCTCTTTTGTTCTAGACCTCGCCACCAATCGTTTACCCCAGCGAGATGTGTTTTTACCTTATTGGTCGAACTTTCGAAGATCAAAGGGGAGCGCCCCCCCTCCTCTCTCCAGGGTCCTTGGCGTGGCTCAAAGCGTGAGTGCCGTCCGCTCTCACCGCCGCGGGGAGGGGGGCAGGGGGTCATCTTGACCTCTGCTGCAGTTCGCTCCGCCGAATTTGAACATGGCGGCTGGCTCAACGGCTGGTGTTCTCGAACCTTCCGGCTCCCAAAGTCGTGTCCACAGGAGGAATTCGCTGTGGGCACGACAATATTAGTCGTCATCGATATTTTATCTCGCTATGCATGGACGAACCGCATAGCAGATAAAATATCGCAGGAACCCTTTCCTGTTTCCTGTTTTTCACAGGAACCCTGTGAAAAAGAGAAACAGGAAGTGCTGTGAAAGCTGCATTCGAAAAGATTCTGACACAGGGGAGGGAACCCTTGACTCTGAACACTGATCAGGGGATAGAATTCACGAATCGTGTATTCCAGAAATTCCTAAAAGAAAAAAACATTCACTTCTTCATGTTTTATAGCGAGAAGAAAGCTGCTCTGGTAGAAAGACTGAATCGAACCCTGAGAGAAAAATTATGGCGTTATTTCACTAAACATAAAAATTTTAGATTCTTGCACGTTCTGGACTCCATAGTGAAGGGGTATAATGCATCAAATCATCGAGCTCACGGCTTTGCGCCCAAGGACGTGGATCTCTTTAACAAGAGTATCGTCTGGGAGAGATTATATGGAGCTCCAAAGCAGACAGAGCCTGTCCGTTTTAAAGAGGGAGATCACGTGAGACTCAGCAGTCTGAAACTTCCGTTCAAGAAAGGAGCGTCACAACAGTGGACTCGAAATATATTCCGAGTGAGCAGAATCGTACCTAGAACACCCCCTGTTTACGAAGTGACAGATAGTGATGATAACAAGATACGTGGAACGTTCTACAGCCAGGAACTAATTCCCCACCCTGCCCACGGTCAGTAGGGGACACCGATGTGCTTGGAAAGGCCGCCGTCCATCGTATGGGACATTAGCTGTGGCCCCGTGTGCGGGAGAGCTATACCCTGTGCACGTTAAAGAACACGCTGGATGACCTTGATGGGAGGCTACCATCTGTCTCCCAACAGCTATTCCAGTGGATCCCCTCCCCCAACCTTCTCTGAGCCTTCGGGGTCCATGTGACCTGGCCATTTAGCCCATTGCGTGCAAAAAAGTTCCGCTGAGAGGTAAAACAACCCAACCCAAGCAAGGAACTACAGAAAATAAAACTTCCGGAACTCTATGCCATGGAAAAATTCTTCGATAGCAACCGGAAAAAAGGTGTCTTAGTGAAGTGGTTAGATTACCTCACCCCTAGCTGGATACCTAGAACATGGCTTTCTACCTAACCCTCCCTTCTATGGGCAGCAGTGATATTTACCCTCATAATATGCAGACTGATTACACTATGCAGCTGGCACAGCCTGTGGAACTAAAGGGCGCTCTAGTCGAGATCCACATACCTACGAGCTGGTATAATATCGACGATTCGAATAATACCTTCACCACCAAATTCAGATGGTTCCCATGTATCCCTCAACGTGCTATTAAGGTTACACTAAAACCACAATACAACGGTCAGAAAACGAAGAGAGACGAGATTATAAAAGCCATCCAGAGTCAAATACCGACTGATATCCAAATGACGAAAAATGATGATTTGTGGGTGTTCCATATAGGTGACATCGATTATGGGTTGGTGTTTAAAAAGGAAGCAATGAGCTTCAACTCCTTCTTCAACATTGATGACATGTACATGGAGACCCCTCATTATGGGGGCTTTGCGAGTCGGGTGACAGAGGGAGATGACTTTTTCACCCTTGATGTGACAACATTTTATTTTTATTTGATTCCACATCCCATCGTACGAAGTCAAGAACACCACATTCCCACAGGACGTTACGAAAATGCAGAAGCGATATTTTGTCATGTTGCAAGGTATACCTCCCGAGAATAGAATAAATTTTGCCTTCAAGAAGCAGGCTAATAACCACGTGAAAATTGCCGCACAGGAGGGCCATTTTCTGATGTTTCCACATCATTCCAAAGGTTTGGGAGAATTGCTTGGCTTTAATAAATTCTGACAGCTGTACAGTAACGATGTAGCCAAGTATGCCATTGATATTAATGCAGGTATATCGGGTATTTATGTATACTCCGACCTGGTCGCACCTCGTTTACTAGGTGACACTTATGCAGAGCTGTTACGTGTGATTTAACACCTCCACGGCGAATAACGAATCCATAGTAAAAAAATTTACGAGTCCCGATTATTACCATCTGGCAAGGAACGTGTTCAAGAGTGTTAGAATAAATTAATCAAATAAAAAAATAAATAAAAAAATAAAATAAATAATAAATAAATAATAAAATAAAAAAATAAATAAATAAATCAAGTCGAAGAATAAATCTTCGTCAGTGCCCACTGCGTTATTCGAATTTAAAACCCTTTCCACGCTTTCCATGAATTTTTCTGCCTTGACCTCATTACGCGAGGTCAACGGCAGGTTGATGGGGTTCCGGAGGCATTTGGAACGCATGCAGAGCCTCACATGTGAATATTTTTCCTGGGGCATCAGTTCTTGAAGTATCTGTCGTTGAACTTTGAGAAGTGTGTTCATAAACTGTAGAGGCTCAACATGGTCGAAATTGGTCATTTTTACTGTGTGGTAAGTAAATATTGCTTTATATTTGGTGACCTGTAGCTGCCATAGCCAGGAGATTCTTTGCCAGCAGCGCTAACGGCTGTACTTGCCTGCGTGATATAATGCGCAGGCGCAGAAGATGCTGTAGCGTCATGCAACGGACTTGACGGGAACCCCCCAAAGGGGGCTTGCCTCCTTTGGTTCTCTTCCACTTCAGCGATGGGCCTTCTCCCTGCTGCAGCCGTCTCTTCAGGCTGAGGCGATGTGACTTTGATGCCGTGCCGCTCGGCGCGCCAGCAGGCGCATGCATGGGAGATGCAGTGTAGGTGCTCAGTCACCAAGGGGTTGATGCATCGGCGCTCGACAACCCGGCACACACTGTTTCTATGGTCCTTGCTGGGGACTGGACTGTCCATTTCTTCAGAGACAAGCGTGAGGTTTTTGTCTTCACACTTTCCAAAATAGCATCAAGCTCACGTTGGATTCTCTCTAAGGCCGTAAGTTTCTGCTCAAAGGAGAGTTCCATGGTTGAATGACTCCTTCTAGGCTGTGCGAGAGTTTATAAACCCTTTTAATGCGCATGCGCGAGTCCTCCCACCTCCCACCAATGGAGGTCGTTTTAAATTTCGATCCCTCCTCGTGACCTTTTAAACTTCTGACTGTGTGGGCGAACTTGTTACCGTCAACTGTTGTACCGGACATCCTTTGACCCAACGAACATTTTTCTGGATGTGAACTCCTATTGCAACACCATAGTGTCCTATGGAAAGGTGATTAGGGGGCCTTTTCAAGGGATAACGCCAGAAAAGTGTGGGAGTCTAGCACAAGGAAGAAACTGTGAAACAGGTCATCTCACTCATACAGGCGATGACCTAGTTCATGGGGGCGATGACCTAATTCTGGTCGCCATTTTTAATTGCTTACTTCCGTCCCCAGGAAAGTGTCCCTACTACTTAAGAATAAAACTAAATTTGTTTTATACAAGTTGAAAAATAATCAAAATGCTGTAAATACTTTTGTCATTAAACTATATTCACCTCAATATTATAAACGTATTGATTGCCATTGTGATGACATAGAACAGGTTGAGAACATTAAATATTTAGGTATTTTCGTAGATCTAAAATGGAAGAAAAATACTGACTATATTACAGGTAAAACACGCTACAAACTACTCAATTTACACCACTTGAAATACAAAGTTAATCTTAATATGCTGCGAACTCTTCGCGATCGATACTCTTCTCATGGACACGAGCTGCATTTCAATACGGTATAGTTTATTCGGGTGGAACTTATGTCTCGATTTTTAAACCTCTGGTGTCTCTGCGAAACAAAATTATTCCATTAATTGCAAAAAATAACACTGATATTTTAAGCAATTACAGTCGTTACTGTATTCTAAAAATTCTACCCATTAGACATATACAGTAAAACCTTGGATTGCGAGTAACTTTGTTTGCGAGCATTTTGCAAGACGAGCAAACGACGACGACGACGACGACGACGACGACGACGACGATGATGATGATGATGATGATGATGATGATGATGATGATGATGATGATTGAATGAACGTACGACAAACCCAGAGACTGAGACAATAGACACTAGAATTGTCAAAACACACTTGATTACAGGGTTAAAGTTTACTCTGCAATCTCTGGTGAGAGCAAAGATTTATAAAATCGTGCGTAAGCAGTGCAATGGTTGTGAATGGCAAAACCCCAGCCAACGCCACTATTCTTGCCCGCAAATGGCTGATGACGATGTTTTCGCATATTATGTGGAGGCCATTACAAATGTTAACATTGAGACTATCGCTAAAACGTTAGTCAATGAATGTAGGTTCTCCTTAAATCAAGTGAACTACATGACATTCATAAAGGAAATTTATCGAACCCGTTCAGTACTACATTGTGCCTTAAATGCGTACTTCTGACACTAGTTCGTTATCAACAAGTTCCTTCCGTAGAGTGGAGATTAATTAATATAATTTACCATTTTCATTGCCTCATTCAACATTATTGATAAATCCGATGGCATTTTTTTCGTGGCGAGGGCTTCACGATGAGTGCTACAATGTACAAATTTTGCCTCGGGAGCAACATTTTAAATTGGGATAACAACTCCACAGTGTTTCCCAGTCATTGCACGTGCTCCATCGGAATAAACACCAACACATTTTTTCCATTCAATATTATGATGCTTCATAAACACATCTAGCTTTTCAAAAAAGTCTTTCGAAGTGGTTTGTCCCGGCAAGGCTTCGCGGAATAGAAATTCCTCTTTGATTGGCACTTCCGTCTTCAAATCTCATAAATGTAAGAAGTTGGGTCAGGTTACTTCCATCGGTGCTTTCATCCAATTAATAGCATCCAATTAATATCAATTAATAATATAATAGCCAATTAATAGCATATATATTAATAGCCAATATAATAGCACTAGCTCTCACCTTTTCGATTAACTGTTCCAAGACATTTGAAGCCATGTCTGAAATGCGTCATGAAACGGTATTGTATGTCAAGGGAATAGTCTTCAATTAAATAGATGCTTTTTCCCCAAAAATTGAAAGTACTATTCTGTAGCTGCTGGTAGTATTATGATGCATTTGCATGAGGGTTACATATTGAGGTTACAATTGCATGAGGGTTACCTGCTTTGGCAAGCCTTAAACTTACTTTATATGATGCTTCGGCCGCCTTCATATTAATTCCAGAGAACTGCTTTATTTGGCATTTACTTGCTGACAAATCTGATAATTTCTGTTGGAAATACTTCAATGGTTTGTCTTTGAAATCTCCGTGCTGTGTTTTTAAATGTCGCAACAGAAGAGAAGGTTTCATGCAATGGTTTGACAGCTTTTTGTTGCAAATTACACACTGAGGAGAAGGTGCATTTTCTTTCCCAGTGTAAGTAAATACATACGCAATGCACGAGGAATTATATTTCTTTAAAACCGCAGCACGTTTCTTTCTTGAGCATGTTGTTTTAATCTCCGTACAGCCGTCAGTAGATGTGAATCCTGAATGGCGGTGGGCGTGTCCGAAATGACGTCCCCCCTGCGTGTTCGCTGGGTGCTTTCTGTTGCTAGGTGCTTTTTTTTTGGCAGTGGGCGTGTACGAAATGATGTCACCGCTGCGTGTTCGCTGGAAGCTTGAGGTCCCGTGACTACAGATTTTTTTTTTCTACAGTGTTGTTTACTGTCCCTATTTCTTTACTAAAAAATTTACTAAAAACGTGTCGACCTAGGAAGGACTTCTTTATAATCGGTTTTCCCCCATTTCTTTCCCCCTAAGCTTCTAACATAACACTCCCCATACCATCGAGCACATCATCTTCAAATGTGACCAACGATGAAAGAACTGTCTTTTATAATAAACTGAAAAACTAATGAACTAAATATTTCTGACTAACAAACTGATTAAATATTTCTAAAAATCCAAATTTTAGATTCACTTTTAAACTTTTTTTCAGGTTGTTCAAGAATAATGAAAATTTCTCTGAATGAGTCGGCATTGAGATAACTAACTCTTTGTAGGAATATTCAAGTGTTGATTTGTTTTCTATCTAAATTTCTGTTGCTAGGCTGTCTCTAGTGCCGTCCTAACTTGGATTCCACTGACGGTTCAACATCCTATGATAATAAAAATAAATAAATACCTCCTCAAGCAGCGGCTTGCCACAGAGGTCTGACAAAAACCTGTCAGTTTATATGCCACAGTATAACAGAGATCATTGTCAAACTCTGAGAGGTTGGCAGGACCTCAGCAGAAAAACGACACGCACATCCATGCTTACCCGGGGCTCGAACCCAGGTCCCTTAGATCAGTAGGACTACGAATTTTATTGGTTGACTGTTTAGGAGGGGCGTACCTATGAATAGCATCATCTCTGTGTGTATGGAGGATGCTTTCTGTTGCTAGGTTTCCCTTCAGTGACGCCCTAGGATGGGGCTACGAAATTTATTGGTTGGCCCCCTTCACTACCGCTGGTGAGAAGTTTCACTAAGTTTCTGTTGCTAGGTTGACCTCCAGTGACGTCCTAACTTGGATTCCACCGTCGGTGAACATCCTAGGATGAGCCTTCGAAATTTATTGGTTGACCCCCTTTTCCCCCTTTACTGGTGCTGAAGAGATGGCGTTCCCACAAACGCTTCACACAAGTGTGCGATAGCATCAGTGAAAATGTAACTCATGTCAGTACTGAAAGGTAGCCTATCGCTCTTTTTGTTTCTTGAGTGTCATTCCTATTCTGGGAGGTCTCCTCTTTCAAGAGCGAGGTGCTTTGTACTTAGGAAACGTAACAACTCCCTAGGAAATGCTCTTGAAAGAAACGTGTCTCTCTGTGAAACGAATTGCTTCCAGGACGATTCTGTTGAAAAAATAATTATAGGCGACGCACTGCCTGCTACTTAGACAGATAAGACTAATAATATCGAGGACGCCAGTGCCCTTCGGGGTCCCTGCTACCTGCAGTAAGGATTATGTTGTTCGTAAACGTGACAAAAAGCGCGATAGAACCCACATAACAGCCAAAGAGGGGCGCTAAAGGAAGTGGGTCAGAAAGCCTGTTCTGTCGAGAAATAATTATAGGGGACTGACACTTAGCCAGGTATGTGCACTGATAACAATGCCCTTTTGGAAGGCTTCTTAGTCGGGGTCCTTCAAGGGGGCTTAACGTCCACTCCGATGGGTCATGACTTGTTACTGAATCTTACCCACCATTGTTCCGTTTAACAGTTTGTTCCGTTTAACAGAAGGATCGCTACTGAAAATAAATGGGAGGCTTGGGTTGTCGTTAGGAAAGCCCCAAGAGTAACTCTTTTCGTCCGAGCGTTGCTCCGTTATAACAGAAGCGGGGGAGGTAACGAAAAACCCATAACTCACGTCGGGGAGAATGCGTCCCTTCAACCCAATACAACTTGCGAACACGCTGTTTCCAATGAGAAAGACGGCGATGGAGCTATACAACAGTTATTCGGAAAGCGGGAAACAGGATTGTAAGGAACCGGGCTGGGGTCACGTGACTCTGACCAAGCGTCGTCAGACACATCAACAAACTTCAAAATAGATTTAAAACACCAGACAAGGAGATTATTGTATAACTCAAGACGAAGGCTTTTATTAAATGTGAAAAAAACGTGTACTTTAAAAGTGGAATATACTTACGCATTTTACGAAATAATTAATTTGCAATCGGGCTTTTAGAATGATTAAAAGGTTAAATAATGCTTCAAAAGAGATGCAAAGGACAAAAGTCATAGCTAAAATGCAAAAGATGGAAACATTAAACCGAAAAAGATAAAATACAAATAAAGTGAAAAAGGTATAAAGGAGTCTTTTGGGAAAAAAGCACGACCGAATGTAAGAAACGCGAAATAGAAACCCCGTTCACGATTAAAAACAGACCAATCAAATAAGATATGTTTAACGGGTTCACACTTATGTACCCTACGTAATAAAACTGACTTTTGCGGTGAATGATATTATTGTAAAAATTTTAATCCCCCACTGCAACTTCCGAAATAGTGTGGTATACGGTTTGAAAAAGAGGCTGATTTTACCTTGAAGAATCATTCCTTACGAGCCCAAGTGCATACGGGTAAATTTCAAGCTTTGATTTAATTCATATTTCGCAGGGGAGACAAATAGTTGTTCGCCATAACACGTTTGTTATAGAGGTCAAAAAACTTCGGTACCGAAGCTAAAATGTTAATGTTAAAATGCAAATGATGGAAGTATTAAACCGAAAAAGATAAAGTATTGGATATATATAATAAAAATGCAGGAATTCAAACGGTAAAATATCCATTTAAAAAAAGACATTGGAAAACATATGCTCCTGGAAGGTACGCAAAATAAAAACTCCTTTCGAGATTAAAAGCAGAAAGCTCAAGAAAATATGTTTAATGGTGTCATACTTAGGACCCTGACGTAATAATCGAATGACCGGAAAGAACTACCTCCTAGCGAAAACATGATGGAACTTATAATAACAAAAGGAATAAATGTTTTTCCAAAGTAAATAGACAGTTTTTAAAATCCCAAACTCCTCAGGAGTCAAAGCGCGTTTGTGGAGATATTAAGCAAACAAAGTATTTTAAAGCCACAGGACCAGCTTAACACTGACGTATAATAAACCCGTTAACAACATGACTCAAAAAGTATATTTAGACACTATAATCATGCAAGACATAATCACTATAACAAATTTTCAACATTTTGCTTCAGTATCCATTTCATAATTAATTTTTAAAAAAGATTTCTTTATGTCTTATTGTCATGTTTCTTTCATTCTTATGTTATGAGGTTTGACAATGATCTCAAAACGTATTGATTATGGTGTTAATAAAACTGATTTTTTTCTCCACTGTCGCGTATATTGGGTGTAGAGGGCTCTATATTTTGAATGACTAATTGATTTTACCACGAGACCAGTGCATAGGGGAAAATTTTTATTCATATTTCGCAGGGGAGACAAATAGGTTGTAACATACCACCCCAGGGTCTAAAAATTCTTTCTCAAACAGTATAACTTTGATATATGTTCCTCTATCGAAGACGGAGTGTTTTCTCTACAACGCACCACCCCATGGGCTAAAGAATCTTTCTCAAACCCATTCACACAGCGCGTTTTTTCACGGATCGCTATATCGATAGATTTAAATGCACCAATAGAGTGCACACGCCTTTGTACGAAATCGTTTATAATATTACCTCTAAAGTTGGACTGAGGAAAGCGAAGGCTCTGTGGTTAAATATTTAGACGATAATACACTCTCTGATCGTTAAAATCAAACGTTACCAAGGAAATTAGTATACTGACAGATGTTTTGGTTCTACGGTGTAAAATACGTTTACCTACTAACAGCTCAATCAGGAAAAGACATAATTTTTCGATTTAACGATTTTGGAGAACAATCGAGGAATTTGCTACAGAAAGCTCTGACCGAAGTGTAATTGCTGCACTTTATACTGTAAATAAAACTGCTATCCATGCGCGTAAGTAAAATTTTCAAATCACACATGTAAACTGTTAATATTGAGATAAAATAGTAACTTTCAAAACATTTATATCAGCATTCACGGTAAATGATAGTCAAAGTTTAAAACATATTACGCAACTACGAGGACACCGGGTCCTTTTTACCTGTACGGTTTCTCTCTCCGTAGGTCAACGGCGATACTATTTTTGATGAGTGTCAAACAAGGTGGTTTCATTTAGAATGACGAAATATTTGACAGACTTACTAATTAATGTTTAAAGATATTTTGTCACTGGCTTCATTAACCAACATATTAAAATTCAACACTCGAAAAAAGTTCAGGTTTTTCGCTGTCGCATCTTGTGCCTCGCTCGATGGCTACTGCGAAGCGTTTGTGCTGAAGAAGACCAGCGGGGATCTCGGATGGGTGCAGCCTTTCAAACTCTTGATGGCAACGGGGGATGCGCCTAATGGGAGTTTGACGCGAGGACGCGAAACTCTCTCCCTTCTTACAGTATGGTTTTCACAAAGGGAAAAACTTGGTAGAACATAAGATACTCATTGTTTGCTGGTAGTTTACGTCCGTGAAGAAAAATGCAAAATAATAGCGTTAACTTCCTGTTTATGGAAGCTGACTTGAAAAGGCTTCCACTTGAAAATTGCAATACGCCTTCACGAATCGAATCGTGCGCACTATTTTTCGAAAACCCTTAGAATCGCAACTATACAAAAAGTTTAGACATCGAAGATGGGACGTTTTCACCACAACACGGGCTGACATCAAGGGTGGTATGATCTCCGAGATGGAGCGCTTTCCTGCAATATACCACCCCAGGGTTTAAAGGATCTTTCTAAAAACCCATCCCGTGTAACTTTAACGGCGCGCAGAAGGAGATGTCACCCTTGTTCTTGGTGATTTCATTGTCAAAGCTGGTACTGGCTCTGACCTTTGGGGAGGAGTAATAGGCCCTTTTGGTATTGGTAGCTGCAGTGGCAATGGGCAACGTCTCCTACAGGTAAGTAAACTCAATGGATTCAGAATAACTAACACTTATTATAAACACCGCGACATGCATAAGTACACATGGGTTTCACCCGATGGGCTGCATAAGAATATGATTGATTATATATTAATTAACAGCAAATGGGCTAGTTCTGTTAGGAATACCAGGTCATATAGGGGAGCTGAAATTGGATCTGACCATTATCTTGTTAAAAGTGTCTTGCAGCTTAAACTTAAAAAGTGTTATGCTAGGGTGAAAAAATTTCCTTTTAATACTGAAGCTCTGAAAGACCCAGTTATAGCAAAAGCTTACCATGATAGGTTATTTAGTCATTATGACAGTCATGGTATGCTTACTACTCAAGTTGAGGAAGAATGGGATCATTTCAAACAGGCTTTTTTGGACACTAACAGTACTCTTTTAGGAAAAAAGGAGCAGAAGAGTCAGAATTACCTGAGTGAAGGCACTTGAGCTTATTTCGTAAAGAATGAACTGCAGCAATGTTCTTAATCAATACCCTACTAGTCCTAAGAGAAAGTATTACAGAGAACTTAATAAACATGTAAAAGATCAGTTAGCTGCTGATAAGAATCTTTGGCTTGATGGTTTCGCTGACAAAGCCGAGGAAGCAGTTAGACAGCACAACAGCAGAGAGCTGTACCAGATAGTTAAGATTCTGTGTGGTAGAAAACGGACTGGTACACAGAAATTGAAGGACAAACAAGGTAAGGTTATAGAAGGTGAGGCTTCTGTCATGGCTAGGTGGGCTGAGCATTTCAGTGATGTTCTAAACAATGTGGTTAGTTCTACTCCCATTGTTTGCAATGATGATAGATGCATTGATGGCTTTAATGTTGGCCCTATAACACAATCTGAAGTTATTTTGGCTGTTTCTAAACTTAAACTTCATAAATCCCAAGGGGTAGATGAAATTACTACCGAAATGCTTAGAGCTGGGAATGTTTCGGTTACCACTTGGATGACTGATATTCTGAATATCTTTTATGATAAAGGCATGGTTCCTAAGGATTTTACCAGAGCTATTGTTATCCCTATTTTCAAAAAAGGTGATCGCAGTTCTTGTGATAACTATAGGGGTATCACCCTACTCTCTGTTCCAGGTAAAGTTCTTTCCATGATTGTGCTTAATAGAATTAAGAATCTGGTTGACCGGCAATTACGTGATGAGCAATGTGGATTCAGAAGTGGTAGGGGATATGTGGATCAGATATTTTCACTTAGGCAGATTCTTGAGAAATGTTTAGTGTTTCAGAAACCTTTGGTTGTTAGCTTTGTTGATTTCAAAAAGGCTTTCGATTCTGTTGATCGTCATAATTTGTGGTTGATTGTGAAATCATATGGTATACCAGACAAGTTAGTTAACGTAATGAAAGCTCTCTATAATAACACTGAGTCGTGTGTGAGAGTTGGTAAGGCTTGTAGCAATTGGTTTAGCATTACGTCTGGTGTTCGACAAGGGTGCATCTTGTCTCCTTTTCTCTTTTGTTTGGTCATTGATTATGTTATACGAAATTCACTGCAAGGGAAAGATTTTGGCTTTAAATGGACTGGAGAAACGAAAATTTCTGATTTAGATTATGCTGATAATTTAGCTCTTTTGGCAAATGATGTTGATGAGATGAACTATTTCATTCAAGCTGTTGATGAGACTGGTAGTAGATTAGGTTTGGTTATAAACAGAGAGAAAACTAAAGTGATGAAAATTGGTCAGGCAGGCTGTGATTCAGTTAATCTGAATGGTTGCAGTCTTGAGCAGGTGTCACAGTTTAATTATCTTGGGAGCTATGTAACAGATAATGGTGATGTGCGACATGAGATTAACAGACGAATAGGGATTGCTGCAGGGACTTTTAAGAATCTATGGAGAGTGTGGAGAAATAGGTGTATACACCTAAAGACTATAATTAGACTGTATAATAGTTTGGTTCTTTCTAGGGTTAGTTATGGTACTGAAACTGGACACTTTGTAAACAAGATAATAGGAAACTTGATGCTTTTGATTCCAGATGCTTACATTGTATCTTGGGTATTAGGTGGTTCAAATATGTAACTAATGATGAGGTTAGGCAAAGGAGTTTGCAACCTCCTTTAAGCAGCATATTGTGCAGAGAGAGACTCCGTTGGTTTGGCCATGTTGCCCGTATGAATAATTATAGATTGGCGAATAGGGTTATGAACAGTGTGCCTAAACGCCTCAGAAAGAAGGGGAGACCTAGGATGCGGTGGGCGGACAATGTCAAACAGGACCTTGTTAGAATTGGTGTTCAGTGGCCTGATGCAATAGATGTAGCTCAGGATAGACTTGCTTGGAGAATTAAATTGCATGGTCTGGTTGAACCTCCGTAGCCCATGACTGCTTGAGGATGAAGATGATGATGATGATTCCTACAATGCACCAACCCAGGGGTACCTCAAACCCATTCACGGCGTGTTTTTCTAGGATGCGTCATGGGTCGATAGCAGGGTAAACAACTGTTCACACATGAATACGACTTCCATATTCTTAGGTGGTAATGGAAACTGAAAAAAGCAGCCAAAGTCCATATTGGGATATACAACCTCTCCTGAATTAAATGAAAGCGACATAAATAAACAATATACACTATATACACTTCCTCGTGATTAAAATCAAATAGCATCCATATACAAACGCTGTATTCACTCTCTGCTGATCAAAGGAATATTAATATACATTCTCTGATGAATAATATGTCTCGTACGCCTATATATGCGTATGAAATGTATGAATAGCCAAGTGCACACTAAAAGATATTATGGCTGAGGTCTTGGTCGCTGTCTGTGCTTTCAGCGGTTAACAGTAAAGTCAGTTTAAAACAACCCTATAATTGCCTGTGTGTTTGACATCTCAATTTTACCAAACGTATTCATCATCATCATCATCATCCTCAAGCAGCCATGGGCTACGGAGGTCCAACCACACCGTGCAATTTAGTTCTCCAAGCAAGTCTACCCTGAGCTACATCTACTGCATCAGGCCACTGAACACCAATTCTAACAAGGTCCTGTTTGGCATTGTCCGCATCCTAGGTCTCCCCATCCTTCTGAGGCCTCAAGGCACATTGTTCATAACCCTATTCGCCAATCTATAATTATTCATACGGGCAACATGGCCAAACCAATGGAGTCTCTCTCTGCACAATATGCTGCTTAAAGGAGGTTGCAAACTCCTTTGCCTAACCTCATCATTAGTTACAAAGTTGCCCAAGATACTACGTAAGCATCTGGAATCAAAAGCATCTAGTTTCCTGTTATCTCGTTTACAAAGTGTCCAAGTTTCACTACCATAACTAACCCTAGAAAGAACCAAATTATTATACAGTCTAATTTTATTCTCTAGGTGTGTATGCCTATTTCTCCACAATCTCCACGGATTCTTAAAAGTCCCGCCAACAATCCCTATTCGTCTGTTAATCTCATGCCGCACATCACCATTATCAGTTACATAGCTCCCAAGATAATTAAACTGTGACACCTGCTCAAGACTGCAACCATTCAGATTAATTGAATCACAGCCTGCCTGACCAATTTTCATCACTTTAGTTTTCTCTCTGTTTATAAACAAACCTACTCTAATACCAGTTTCATGAACAGCTCGAATGAAAGAGTTCATTTCATCAACATCATTTGCCAAAAGGACTAAATCATCCGCATAGTCTAAATCAGACATTTTCATATCTCCAGTCCGTTCAAGGCCAAAATCTTTCCCTTAAACTGAATTTGGCATAACGTAATCAATAACCAAGCTAAAGGGAAAAGGAGATAAAACTCACCCTTGTCGAACACCAGAAGTAATGCTAAACCAATTGCTACAAGCCTTACCAACTCTCACACTCGACTCAGTGTTATTATAGAGAGCTTTCATTATGTTAAGTCACTTGTCAGGTATACCATATGATCTCACAATCAACCACAGATAATGACGATAAACAGAGTCGAAAGCTTTTTGAAATCAACAAAGCTAGCAACTAAAGATTTCTGAAACTCTAAACATTTCTCAAGAATTTACCTGAGAAAAAAAAATCTGATCCACACATCCCCTACCACTTCTGAATCCACATTGCTCATCACGTAATTGCCGGTCAACCAGATTCTTAATTCTATTAAGCACAATCATGGAAAGAACTTTACCTGGAACAGAGAGTAGGGTGATACCCCTATAGTTATCACAAGAACTGCGATCACCTTTTTTGAAAATAGGGATAACAATAGCTCTGGTAAAATCCTTAGGAACCATGCCTTTATCATAAAAGATATTCAGAATATCAGTCATCCAAGTGGTAACCGAAACATTCCCAGCTCTAAGCATTTCGGTAGTAATTTCATCTACCCCTTGGGATTTATGAAGTTTAAGTTTAGAAACAGCCAAAATAACTTCAGATTGTGTTATAGGGCCAACATTAAAGCCATCAATGCATCTATCATCATTGCAAACAATGGGAGTAGAACTAACCACATTGTTTAGAACATCACTGAAATGCTCAGCCCACCTAGCCATGACAGAAGCCTCACCTTCTATAACCTTACCTTGTTTGTCCTTCAATTTCTGTGTACCAGTCCGTTTTCTACCACACAGAATCTTAACTATCTGGTACAGGTCTCTGCTGTTGTGTTGCCTGTTTCCTCGGCTTTGTCAGCCAAACCATCAAGCCAAAGATTCTTATCAGCACCTAACTGATCTTTTACACGTTTATTAAGTTCTCTGTAATACTTTCTCTTAGGACTAGTAGGGTATTGATTAAGAACATTGCTGCAGTTCATTCTTTACGAAATAAGCTCAAGTGCCTTCACTCAGGTAATTCTGACTCTTCTGCTCCTTTTTTCCTAAAAGAGTACTGTTAGTGTCCAAAAAAAGCCTGTTTAAAACGGCAGTATTAAAGGTAAATTTTTTAAATTTAGCACAACACTTTTTAAGTTTAAGTTGCAAGACACTTTTAGCAAGGTAATGGTCAGATCCAATTTTAGCTCCCCTATATGACCTGGAATTTCTAACAGAACTAGCCCATTTGCTGTTAATTAATATATAAACAATCATATTCTTATGCAGTCCGTCAGGTGAAACCCATGTGTACTTATGTATGTCGCGGTGTTTGTAATATGTGTTAGTTATTCTGAAACCATTGAGTTTACTTACCTGTAGGAGACGTCGCCCATTGCCATTGCAGCTACCAATACCAAAAGGGCCTATTTCTCCTCCCGAAAGGTCAGAGTCAGTACCAACTTTGGCATTGAAGTCACCAAGAGCAAGGGTAATATCTCCTTTCTTGATAGAATTCAGAATATCCTGAAGTTGTGCATAAAACCTATCCTTCTCATTCTCATCGGTATCCTCAGTGGGGGCATAACAGCAGATTACATTCAAGTCTTTAATACTTGTCTGAAATTTTGCTGTAACAGACCTTTCATTAATGCACTCATATCTTAGAAGTGCATCACTAGCGTGTTTGCTGAGAAGCAGACCCATGCCTTGGTTACGTTTATTGTCTTCCCTCCCTGAAAAGAGAAATTTAAAGTTATTTTTAAGAATCTGTCATTTATCTGTCCATTTGGCCTCTTGCAAGTCTAGAATATCTAAATTATAACGGTGGAATTCTTGTGGAGGACATCAAGACAAAAAGCTCTGTGCAGAGTGCTCACATTCCAACTACCTATGGAGAGAAAATGGTTAGTGGAATGTTTAAAAAAACTATGTTTATTGAGAGAGGGAACGCCGACAATATCAAACAGCCCCCTAATCGCAGACATGGGGCAAAGACCCGTTCCCCCACCACTAAAGGCTGCAGCCATCTACACTGGAAGACTTCCTCCAATGTAGAATTTGACGATGCCAATAGAAGCAAAGAGTTCTGGTGCCTGCGATGAGCTGTGCTCAGGATTATCCACCAGCTGATAAACATATCCTGTGAATCTTTTCACTTCGGGCTGTCAAACGACAAACAAACAGAAAACACAGCGGAAGATTTTCCCTCCACAGAAGCCCACCAGTGCAGCAAAATCGGGAATCATAATGAAACTCAGAGCCATATATCTGTCCAGTCCAGTGGGTTTATATGGTCAACACCAGGATCCTGTGTGGTTGACCACTCCTCAGCAGGGTAGAAAAAAAAAAGAAAATTAGCCATAGTTGTCCAGAACAGTATGCCACACTACTCTGGCGGCCCTCCCCTTCTGTTCACTTCCACAAGAGAGTATCTCTTTTGAAAGGTACTAATCGTCTGCACCACGAGAAGGCGGGGTCGGACATTAGGTGCTAGTCATGGCCGGTTCTATGCATCATCACAGGGGAATGGTGCATAGCTCTCCTTCCAGTGACTACCTAGCTACCATTTACAGGATAGCCCTGGATAGTTATTTATTAGTAGTAATAACATATATTCGGATAAAAATCAGGAAGCCTTGTTATAAGCTAAGTATGGCGAAATTTCTTTTGATTTTCAAGCAAACTCTATCGAGCGATATCACTTCTTTACATTCAGAAACTATATTGAAACCCCAAAAATATCTTCTATACCCCATCTTTATCTGGATTATTCTTTTTCCCTGTTCGTTTATTTATTCTCTGTTGTCTTAAACCTTCTATCCCGTAAGTTTGCTTTGTTTTTTATCATATTACACCTTTGACCATCTAACCGTCTAACTTGTTTATATGCAATTCCTCTAAATATATTTGTACTATCCTCAAATGTGCTGGGGTACCAAGCCACTTGAATGTTTAATATCCAGAATCCCTGCATTAATATCCCTGCATGGAGTTATGATTATTTTGACAATCTTTGTTTTGGTCCACGGATAATATATTAATAATTCATGCTGATATATGCGCTCTAAATCTTAACTGGTTATTCTATCACAAATCATTTTAGGTAATGCAGGATTACCGGGATATAAAGTTTATGTCGGCGAATAAAAGTATTTATAGATTAGAAAATGCACCGCCAAACTTCAAAAATATTTTGTTATCATACTGGGATGCAAAATGATGATCATTTTCTCGGCAAAGGACTTATTAATGAAAGTATGCACCCGGCAATTGGTCAAGATTTGAGGCAAAGATCGTCTTCTAGTCTCGAATTTTGGAACATTTCGAAAATGATGAGCAACATTTTCAATTTGCGAGGTCTCATTTTTAGAAAGAATGCTAATTAGCCGAAACTGTTTTCTAATTTAACCGCTTTATTTCTCTGACTTATTATATTAAATCTTTACTATTGACCAGATGTAGTGTTTGAAAACCATATGGATTGCGCTATTAGTAAAATTGTGTTATAAGACTTTACTGCGAACACTTGCATATCGTGAGTGAAATATGGTATGGAAAATTACAACCGTAAACGAGTCATACTCTAGGGGGTTATTATATATAACACACTTGTAAAAATATTTTGTATTTATTTTTGTTCATGTTGGAAGAAAATTTAAGATTCTTATTCCAAGGAACTTTCATTTCTCTTGCAAGAACGTACAAAAGTAACAGTGATGTGTAATAGAAGTTTGCCCCATAATTACTATTCTAAATGCATCTGTAGCTAAAAAAGATTCAAGTGTTCTCCACCAAGACATCCCGTGGAAAAAACTTTCGCAGTACTGTAGCACATTTTAAAACTCTCTGATTATTTGCCGAATTCTTACCGATTACTTCTCTGATATTTTTATCCGAATTTTTCGTCATTGCAATTTCTTACGCAGTTAAAATATTTCTTACAAGTGTATTATTAGAGATTATTTACTAGAGATTATTTACACTCAGATTTCTGTGTCGGGAAAATTAGTCGACACTGGCCTCACTTTCTTTCTGCGGTTATTTTTAAAAATGGAATGTGTGATAAAGAATGTCAGTCGTATTCTACTTTGTTTCACTAGTTTCCAAATGGTTTAGGCTTCAGGTCGTTGTAAACCTTTCAACTTAATATTAACTGCGTTAAGAAATCGCAATGACGAATAATCAGATATAGAACACTATTTATTTAGTAACACTATTAGCATTTAAGCCGTCCCGTGGCCGAGTGGTTAGCGCGCTTAACTGCAAATCTAAGGGACCTGGGTTCGAGCCCCGGGTAAGGCATGGATGTATGTGTCGTTTTTCTGCTGAGGTCCTGCCATCCTCTCAGATCTTCTATTGTGGCATATAAACTGACAGACTCCTGTCAGACCTCTGTGGCAAGCGGCTGCTTGAGGAGGTATTTATTTTTACTTTTTTTTTATTAGCATTTATTTTAGTACATATTCAGAGGTGTGTACCAGTTCGTCGTACACTTCGATTAGTAACGTAGCAAAGTTCCATTCAGACATGTAGCAATAAATAACTTCAACTCCTGCCTCTTCCACAACAACCGTTACAGTTCATATGTAGAATCCGAAAAAGTGTCTCTGTGCATCCTGACACATTCGTAATTGAACGATGCAGAGTCTTAGTGGATAGTTCTTCGTTTGCTACGTTACTAAACGAAGTGTACGACGAACTGGTACACACCTCTGAATATGTACTAAATAAATGTTAATAGTGTTCTATATCTGATTTTTCGTCATTGCGATTTCTTAACGCAGTTAATATTAAGTTGAAAGGTTTACAACGACCTGAAGCCTAAACCATTTGCAAACTAGTGAAACAAAGTAGAATACGACTGACATTCTCTATCACACATTCCATTTTGAAAAATAACCGCAGGAAGAAAGTGAGGCCAGTGTCGACTAATTTTCCCGACACAGAAATCTGAGTGTAAATAATCAGAGAAGTTTTAAAATGTGCTACAGTACTGCGAAAGTTTTTTACACGGGATGTCTTGGTGGAGAACACTTGGATCTTTTTTAGCTAGAGATGCATTTAGAATAGTAATTATGGGGCAAACTTCTATTACACATCACTGTTACTTTTGGACGTTCTCGCAAGAGAAATGAAAGTTCCTTGGAATAAGAATCTTAAATTTTCTTCCAACATGAACAAAAATAAATACAAAATATTTCTTACAAGTGTGTTATAAATAATAACCCCCTAGAGTATGACTCGTTTGCGGTTGTAATTTTTCATACAATATTTCACTCACGATATTCAAGTGTTCGCAGTAAAGTCTTATAACACAATTTTACTAATAGCGCAATCCATATGGTTTTCAAACACTACATCTGGTCAATAGTAAAGATTTAATATAATAAGTCAGAGAAATAAAGCAGCTAAATTAGAAAACAGTTTCGGCTAATTAGCATTCTTTCTAAAAATGAGACCTCGCAAATTTAAAATGCTGCTCATCATTTTCGAAATGTTCCAAAATTCGAGACTAGAAGACGATCTTTGCCTCAAATCTTGACCAATTGCCGGGTGCATACTTTCATTAATAAGTCCTTTGCCGAGAAAATGATCATCATTTTGCATCCCAGTGTGATAACAAAATATTTTTGAAGTTTGGCGGTGCATTTTCTAATCTATAAATAATTTTATTCGCCGACATAAACTTTATATCCCGGTAATCCTGCATTACCTAAAATGATTTGTTATAGAATAACCAGTTGAATGTAAAGAAGTGATATCGCTCGATGGAGTTTGCTTGAAAGTCAAAAGAAATTTCGCCATACTTAGCTTATAACAAGGCTTCCTGATTTTTATCCGAATATATGTTATTACTACTAATAAATAACCATCCAGGGCTATCCTGCAAATGGTAGCTAGGTAGTCACTGGAAGGAGAGCTATGCACCAATCCCCTGTGATGATGCATAGAACCGGCCATGACTAGCACCTAATGTCCGACCCCGCCTTCTCGTGGTGCAGACCCTTAGTACTTTTCAAAAGAGATACTCTCTTGTGGAAGTGAACGGAAGGGGAGGGCTGCCAGATTAGTGTTGCCTACTGATCTGGACAACTATGGCTAATTTTCTTTTTTTTCTACCCTGCTGAGGAGTGGTCAACCACACAGGGTCATGGTGCTGACCATATAAACCCACTGGACTGGACAGATATATGGCTCTGAGCTTCATTATGATTCCTGATTTTGCTTCACTGGTGGGCTTCTGTGGAGGGAAAATCTTCCGCTGTGTTTTCTGTTTGTTTGTCAGTTGACAGCCCGAAGTGAATAGATTCACAGGATATGTTTATCAGCTGGTGGATAATTCTGAACAGAGGTCATCGCAGGCACCTAAACTCTTTGCTTCTACTGGAATCGTCAAATTCTACATTGGAGGAATTATTCCAGTCTTCAGCCTTTAGTAGTGGGGGAACAGGTCTTTGCCCCATGTCTGCGATTAAGGGGCTGTTTGATATTGTCGCCATTTCCTCTCTCAATAAATATAGTTTCTTTAAACATGCCACTAACCATTTTCTCTCCATAGTTGGAATGTGAGGACTCTGCAGAGAGCTTTTTCTCTTGATGTCCTCACACAAGAATTCCACCATTATAATTTAGATATTCTCGGCTTGCAAGAGAGCAGGTGGACAGATAAAGGTCGGATTCTTAAAAATAATCTTAAATTCCTCTTTTCAGGAAGGGACAACAATAAGCATCACCAAGGCGTGGGTCTGCTTTTCAGCAGACACGCTAGTGATGCTCTTCTAGGATATGAGTGCATTAATGAAAGGTTTCTTACAGCAAAATTTCAGACAAGTGTTAAAGACTTGAATGTTATCTGCTGTTATGCCCCCACTGAGGATGCCGATGAGGATGAGAAGGATAGGTTTTATGAACAACTTAAGGATAATTTGAATTCTGTCAAGAAAGGAGATATTACCCTTGTTCTAGGTGACTTCAATAACAGAGTTGGTACTGACTCTGACCTTTGGGGAGGGCTAATAGGCCCTTTTGGTATTGGTAGCTGCAATGGCAATGGGCAACATCTCCTACAGGTAAGTAAAATCAATGGTTTCAGAATAACTAACACATATTACAAACACCGCGACATACATAAGTACACATGGGTTTCACCTGACGGACTGCATAAGAATATGATTGTTTATATATTAATTAAGAGCAAATGGGCTAGTTCTGTTAGAAATTCCAGGGCATATAGGGGAGCCCGAAATTGGATCTGACCATTACCTTGCTAAAAGTGTCTTGCAACTTAAACTTAAAAAGTGTTGTGCTAAATTTAAAAAATTTACCTTTAATACTGAAGCTCTGAAACACCCAGTTACAGCTAAAGCTTACCATGATAGTTACTTAGTCATTATGACAGTCATGGTTTGCTTGATACTGAAGTTGAGGAAGAATGGGGCCGTTTTAAACAGGCATTTTGTGGACACTAACAGTGCTCTTTTAGGAAAAAAGGAGCAGAAGAGTCAGAATTATCTGAGTGAAAACGCACTTGAGCTTATTTCGGAAAGAAAGAACTGCAGGAATGTCCTTAATCAATAACCTACTAGTTCTAATAGAAAGCATTACAGAGAACTTAATAAACGTGTAAAAGATCAGTTAGCTGATGATGAGAATCTTTGGCTTGATGGTTTGGTGACAAAGCCGAGCAAGCAGTTAGACAGCACAACAGCAGAGAGCTGTACCAGATAGTTAATGTTTTGTGTGGTAGAAAACGGACAGGTATAAAGGGATTGAAGGATAAACAAGGTAAGGTTATAGAAGGTGAGGATTCTATCATGGCTAGGTGGGCTGAGCATTTCAGTGTTATTCTAAACAATGTGTTAGTTCTACTCCCATTGTTTCCAATGATGATAGATGCATTGGTGCCTTTAATGTTGGCCCTATAACACAATCTGAAGTTATTTTGGCTCTTTCTAAACTTAAACTACATAAATCCCCAGGGGTAGATGAAATTACTACGGAAATGCTTAGAGCTGGGAATATTTCGGTTACCACTTGTATGACTGAAATTCTGAATATCTTTTATGTTAAAGGCATGGTTCCTAAGGATTTTACCACCGCTATTGTTATCCCAATTTTCAAAATAGGTGATCGCAATTCTTGTGATAACTATAGGGATATCAGCCTACTCTCTGTTCCAGGTAAAGTTCTTTCCATGATTGTGCTTAATAGAATTAAGAATCTGGTTGACCGGCAATTGCGTGTTGAGCAGTGTGGATTCAGAAGTGGTAGGGGATGTGTGGATCAGATTTTTTTCTCTCAGGTAAATTTTTGAGAAATCTTTGGTTGCTAGTTTTGTTGATTTCAAAAAGGCTTTCGACTCTGTTGATCGTGATAATCTGTGGTTGATTGTGTGATCATATGGTATACCTGACAAGTTAGTTAACATAATGAAAGCTCTCTATAATAACAATGAGTCGTGTGTGAGAGTTGGTAAGGCTTGTAGCAATTGGTTTAGCATTACTTCTGGTGTTCGACAAGGGTGCGTTTTATCTCCTTTTCCCTTTAGCTTGATTATTGATTACGTTATGCCAAATTCACTTTAAGGGAAAGATTTTGGCCTTGAATGGACTGGAGATATGAAAATTTCTGATTTAGATTATGCTGATGATTTAGACCTTTTGGGAAATGATGTTGATGAGATGAACTCTTTCATTCGAGCTGTTCATGAAACTGGTATTAGAGTAGGTTTGGTTATAAACAGAGAGAAAACTAAAGTGATGAAAATTGGTCAGGCAGGCTGTGATTCAGTTAATCTGAATGGTTGCAGTCTTGAGCAGGTGTCACAATTTAATTATCTTGGGAGCTATGTAACTGATAATGGTGATGTGCGGCATGAGATTAACAGACGAATAGGGATTGCTGGCGGGACTTTTAAGACTCCATTGAGATTGTGGAGAAATAGGCATACACATCTAGAGACTAATATTAGACTGCATAATAGTTTGATTCTTTCTAGGGTTAGTTATGGTAGTGAAACTTGGACACTTTGTAAACGAGATAACAGGAAACTAGATGCTTTTGATTCCAGATGCTTACGTAGTATCTTGGGCAACTTTGTAACTAATGATGAGGTTAGGCAAAGGAGTTTGCAACCTCCTTTAAGCAGCATATTGTGCAGAGAGAGACTCCATTGGTTTGGCCATGTTGCCCGTATGAATAATTATAGATTGGCGAATAGGGTTATGAACAGTGTGCCTAAAGGCCTCAGAAAGAAGGGGAGACCTAGGATGCGGACAATGTCAAACAGGACCTTGTTAGAAGTTGTGTGCAGTGGCCAGATGCAGTAGATGTAGCTCAGGATAGACTTGCTTGGAGAACTAAATTGCACGGTGTGGTTGGACCTCCGCAGCCCATGGAGGATGATGATGATGATGATGAATACGTTCGGTAAATTTGAGATGTCAAACACACATGTTTAAACTGACTTTATTGTTAACCGTTGAAAGCACAGACAGCGACCAAGAACTCAGCCATAATATCTCTTAGTGTGCACCTGGCTATTCATACATTTCATACGCATATATAGGCGTACGAGACATATTATTCATCAGAGAATATATATTAATATTCCTTTGATCAGCAGACAGTGAATACAGCGTTTGTATATGAATGCTATTTGATTTTAATCACGAGGAAGTGTATATAGTGTATATTGTTTATTTATGTCGCTTTCATTTAATTCAGGAGAGGTTGTATATCCCAATATGGACTTTGGCTGCTTTTTTCAGTTTCCATTACCACCTAAGAATATGGAAGTCGTATTCATGTGTGAACAGTTGTTTACCCTGATATCGACCCATGACGCATCCTAGAAAAAACACGCCGTGGATGTGTTTGAGGTACCCCTGGGGTGGTGTATTGTAGGAATGTGCGCCGTTAAAGTTACACGGGATGGGTTTTTAGAAAAATCCTTTAAACCCTGGGGTGGTATATTGCAGGAAAGCGCTCCATCTTGGAGATCACACCACCCTTGATGTCAGCCGCTGTTGTGGTGAAAACGTCCCATCTTCGATGTCTAAACTTTTTGTATAGTTGCGATTCTAAGGGTTTTCGAAAAATAGTGCGCACGATTCGATTCGTGAAGGCGCATTGCAATTTTCAAGTGGAAGCCTTTTCAAGTCAGCTTCCATAAACAGGAAGTTAACGCTATTATTTTGCATTTTTCTTCACGGACGTAAACTACCAGCAACAACGAGTATCTTAAGTTCTACCAAGTTTTTCCCTTAGTGAAAACCATGCTGTAAGAAGGGAGAAAGTTTCGCGTCCTCGCGTCAAACTCCCATTAGGCGCATCCCCCGTTGCCATCAAGCGTTTGAAAGGCTGCATCCATCCGAGATCCCCGCGGGTCTTCGTCAGCACAAACGCTTCGCAGTAGCCATCAAGCGAGGCACAAGATGCGACAGCGAAAAACCTGAACTTTTTTCGAGTGTTGAATTTTAATACGTTGGTTAATGAAGCCAGTGACAAAATATCTTTAAACATTATTTAGTAAGTCTGTAAATTATTTCGTCATTCTAAATGAAACCACCTTGTTTGACACTCATCAAAAATAGTATCGCCGTTGACCTACGGAGAGAGAAACCAGGTAAAAAGGACCCGGTGTCCTCGTTTTTGCGTAATATGTTTTAAACTTTGACTATCATTTACCGTGAATGCTGAAATAAATGTTTTGAAAGTTACTATTTTATCTCAATATTAACAGTTTACATGTGTGATTTGAAAATTTTACTTACGCGTATGGATAGCAGTTTTATTTACAGTATAAAGTGCAGCAATTACACTTCGGTCAGAGCTTTCTGTAGCAAAGTCCTCGATTGTTCTCCAAAATCGTTAAATCGAAAAATTATGTCTTTTCCTGATTGAGCAGTTAGTAGGTAAACGTATTTTACACCGTAGAACCAAAACATCTGTCAGTATACTAATTTCCTTGGTAACGTTTGATTTTAACGATCAGAGAGTGTATTATCGTCTAAATATTTAACCACAGAGCCTTCGCTTTTTTCAGTCCAACTTTAGAGGTAATATTATAAACGATTTCGTACAAAGGCGTGTGCACTCTATTGGTGCATTTAAATCTATCGATATAGCGATCCGTGAAAACAAGCGTTGTGTGAATGGGTTTGAGAAAGATTCTTTAGCCCATGGGGTGGTGCGTTGTAGAGAAAGCACTCCGTCTTCGATACAGGAACATATATCAAAGTTATACTGTTTGAGAAAGAATTTTTAGACCCTGGGGTGGCATGTTACAACCTATTTGTCTCTCCTGCGAAATATGAATCAAAATTTTCCCCTATGCGCTGGTCTCGTGGTAAAATCAATTAGTCATTCAAAATATAGAGCCCTCTATCACCCAATGTACGTGACAGTGGAGAAACCATAATCAATACATTTTGAGATCATTGTCAAACCTCATAACATAAGAATGAAAGAAACATGACAATAAGACATAAAGAAATCTTTTTTAAAAATTAATTATGAAATGGATACTCAAGCAAAATGTTGAAAATTTGTTATAGTGATTATGTCTTGCATGATTATAGTGTCTAAATATACTTTTTGAGTCATGTTGTTAACGGGTTTATTATACGTCAGTGTTAAGCTGGGCCTGTGGCTTTAAAATACTTTGTTTGCTTAATATCTCCACAAACGCGCTTTGACTCCTGAGGAGTTTGGGATTTTAAAAACTGTCTATTTACTTTGGAAAAACATTTATTCCTTTTGTTATTATAAGTTCCATCATGTTTTCGCTAGGAGGTAGTTCTTTCCGGTCATTCGATTATTACGTCAGGGACTAAGTATGACACCATTAAACATATTTTCTTGAGCTTTCTGCTTTTAATCTCGAAAGGAGTTTTTATTTTGGGTACCTTCCAGGAGCATATGTTTTCCAATGACTGTTTTTAACTGGATATTTTACCGTTTGATTTCCTGCATTTTTATTATATATATCCAATACTTTATCTTTTTCTGTTTAATACTTCCATCATTTGCATTTTAACATTAACATTTTAGCTTCGGTACCGAAGTTTTGTCACCTCTATATCAAACGTGTTATGGTGAACAACTATTTGTCTCCCCTGCGATATGTGAATTAAATCAAAACTTGAAATTTACCCGTATGCACTTGGGCTCGTAAGGAATGATTCTGCGGGGTAAAATCAGCCTCTTTTTCAAACCGTAGACCATACTATTTCGGAAGTTGCAATGGGGATTAAAATCTTTTCAGTAATGTAATTCACCGCAAAAGTCAGCTTTATTACGTAGGGTAAATAAGTGTGAACCCATTAAACATATTTTACTTGATTGGTCTGTTTTTAATCGTGAACGGGGTTTCTATCCACTTTTATATATATATTATAGTATATTCCACTTTTATTCTATACGTTTGTTTCACATTTAATAAAAACCTTCTTCGTCTTGAGTTATACAAAAATCTCCTTGTCTGGTGTTTTAAATCTATTTTGAAGTTTGCTGATGTGTCTGACGACGCTTATTCAGAGTCACGTGACCCAGCCCGGTTCCTTACAATCCTGTTTCCCGCTTTCCGAATAACTGTTGTATAGCTCCATCGTCGTCTTTCTCATTGGAAACAGCGTGTTGGCAAGTGTATTGGGTTGAAGGGACGCATTCTCCCCGACGTGAGTTATGGGTTTTTCGTTACCTCCCCCGCTTCTGTTATAACGGAGCAACGCTCGGATGGGAAGAGTTACTCTTGGGGCTTTCCTAACGCCAACCCAAGCCTCCTATTTATTTTCAGTAGCGATCCTTCTGTTAAACGGAACAATGGTGGGTAAGATTCAGTAACAAGTAATGACCCATCGGAGTGGACGTTACGCCCCCTTGAAGGACCCCCGACTAAGAAGCGTTCCAAAAGGGCATTGTTATCAGTGCACATACCTGGCTAAGTGTCAGTCCCCTATAATTATTTCTCGACAGAACAGGCTTTCTGACCCACTTCCTTTAGCGCCCCTCTTTGGCTGTTATGTGGGTTCTTTCGCGCTTTTTGTCACGTTTTCGTACAACATAACCTTACTACAGGTAGCAGGGACCCCGAAGGGCACTGGCGTCCTCGATATTATTAGTCTTATCTGTCTAAGTAGCAGGCAGTGCGTCGCCTATAATTATTTTGTCAACAGAATCGTCCTGGAAGCAATTCGTTTCACAGAGAGACACGTTTCTTTCAAGAGCATTGTCCTAGGGAGTTGTTACGTTTCCTAAGTACAAAGCACCTCGCTCTTGAAAGAGGAGACCTCCCAGAATAGGAATGACACTCAAGAAACCAAAAAGAGCGATAGGCTACCTTTCAGTACTGACATGAGTTACATTTTCACTGATGCTATCACACACTTGTGTGAAGCGTTTGTGGGAACGCCATCTCTTCAGCACCAGTAAAGGGAGAAAAGGGGGTCAACCAATAAATTTCGTAGGCCCATCGTAGGATGTTCACTGACGGTGGAATCCAAGTTAGGACGTCACTGGAGGTCAACCTTGCAACAGAAACTTAGTGAAACTTCTCACCAGCGGTAGTGAAGGGGGCCAACCAATAAATTTCGTAGCCCCATCCTAGGGCGTCACTGAAGGGAAACCTAGCAACAGAAAGCATCCTCCATACACACAGGGATGATACTATTCATAGGTACGCCCCTCCTAAACAGTCAACCAATAAAATTCGTAGTCCTATCCTAGGATGTCGAACCGTCAATGGAATCCAAGTTAGGACGGCACTAGAGACCAGCCTAGCAACAGAAATTTAGATAGAAAACAAATCAACACTTGAATATTCCTACAAAGAGTTAGTTATCTCAATGCCGACTCATTCAGACAAATTTTCATTATTCTTGAACAACCAGAAAAAAAATTTAAAAGTGAATCTAAAATTTCAATTTTTAGAAAGGAAATAGTATAGAGTAAAGTATGGTTTTTTGTGAAGATTTTGAAGGTTCTAATATATTTTTAAGGTTAATCTGATTTACATTGTATTTTTTCAGTTTATTATAAAAGACAGTTCTTTCATCCTTGGTCACATTTGAAGATGATGTGCTCGATGGTATGGGGAGTGTTATATTAGAAGCTTAGGGAGAAAGAAATGGGGGAAAACCGATTATAAATGAAGTCCTTCCTAGGTCGACACGTTTTTAATAAATTTTTTAGTAAAGAAATAGCGACAATAAACAACACTGCAGAAAAAAATCTGTTGTCACGGGACCTCAAGCTTCCAGCGAACACGCAGCGGTGACGTCATTTCGGACACGCCCACTGCCAAAAAGAAGCACCCAGCGAACCCGCAGGGGTGACGTCATTTCGGACACGTGCACTGCCAAAAAAAAAAGCACAAAGAGTACACGCAGGGGTGACGTCATTTCGGACACGCCCACTGCCATTCAGGATTCACGACTACTCTCGTCCCCAGCTGCATGGATATTTGATGCTGAAGTTATTTAAGCTTCTGATTCTTGGACTTCATTGTTTTTTTTTTTTTCTTTTACTAGAATCAATTTTTAACCACTTATCTACATTAAATAAAGGATAAGACCTGTCCTCTCATTTAAAGAAATAAATTAACTACTGTTAAATATATAGATATTGAGAATCGAACGTACTGTTATAACAGAAATATGAGCTGTGGGCACGAAATACTCCTCTCATTGGTTTACTCGACGAAATACTCCTCACCATTGTTCGGTATCCCGCTTTCAGTGCGTTTTGTAGCAGAAAGCCTTCATTGTCGAATTCCCCCCAATTATATGTTATATCTTCATTAAGAGAATATTTTCAGATTGTTTTGAGTTAGTCATTCGAATTAACTGGCATCTTTCGTCGGACATTCATAGATGTTAAAAATAAATTTAATAACTTGAACTTTGACTTCCTGCCGCATTATCTTATTATTGTACATTACATGTTATCTTTTCTATCAACTGACCGCGTACCACAGAGCAGCACAGAGTACACGTGTTGCTCTGTGGTACGCGGTGGAGGAATGATACTCAAGAAACAAAAAGAGCGATGGCTACCTTTCAGTACTGACATGAGTTACATTTTCACTGATGCTATCGCACACCTGTGTTAAGCGTTTGTGGGAATGCCATCTCTTCAGCACCAGTAAAGGGGGAAAAGGGGGTCAACCAAAAAATTACCAAAATACCGCGTACTTAAAAAAAGTACCGCCAAAATACCGCCAAAATACCGCGCGGTTAAAAAAATTACCAACCCAAAATACCGCGTACCACAGAGTACACGTACCACAAGTTGTTCACAGAGCAGCGGCAGGCGTACAACTTGTGGTACGTGTACCGTAATTTGGGAACCTCTGTTCTAGAGCATCTTTCCCTTAATGATTATAGTCCCTTATACGTCCTTATTAGTCCCTTATACGCTCCTTCAGGATGTTCGGGGCTGAGAACCACTCACAGATTTCAGATAGTTTCCTTTTAAAGGTAGCCTGAGGAGGCGCTTCTTTCTGCTTTCGTGGCTTATCAGTGGTTTATATAATTTTAATTAGATAGATTTAATTTTAGATCGATAGATAATTTATTCTCAGAATATGCAGTACTTTACATTTACAGGTTTTTTACCTTAGAACTGAAGTTATAATGAAATATATATAATGTTGTATTTATAACTACAACTTTACATAAATTTCGTATATATTAAAGTATATACAATTGTTTATATATCAGATACACAATTTTATTATTAAAGTATACAGATATAAAATTGTTTATATATCAGATACACAATTTTAAAGTATTACATTTTCTAATAAACTTTATACATAGTTCGTCCAATAAAAATCATATATTTATTCATACTATATATATATAAAAAATTTTAATATTATATTTCATTAGTGTTTTATAATTTTACCTACATTTTTCAGTACAAGTCTGAGAAAAAATGTTGAGTCTTCCACGAGAGTAAAAACTCGCTTGTGGAAGAAATTTAACAGTTATGTTGTAATAAAATGAAAAGGCAACATGCTTCAGTTTCACATTTCCTCACACTTTGCTAGCTTGATCAAAAAATCTAAGTAAATATTTAACTAATTTATAAGTTTGAAAATTATTATTAAGAATAAATGAACTTAAAAAAAATAAAAAATAAAAAGACTTTACTGGGTAGAAAAACAGAAAAAATATAAAAATCTATATTGAACTGTGCGTTAGTAAGTGGTTCAGTTGAGCACCTTAAGACTCAGCATCAAATGAAATTTTATTATATTTAAATATCCTAATTCCCAAACGAAGGTCAATACTAGACCTACGTTATCCATGCTGATAAGCCTCCATATAGTTATGGAGATACTAACAGAAAAAATCTTGGAAGTCTTCAGTCAGATAAGAGAGACTGCCCAGGTCGTAGATCTAGATTCTGGAGCTCAAGAATACTTGTGCAGAGTGTGTTTCTCAGAAGAAATGACTCTTAGCCATGCCACCAGTTGCAATCGTTACAATTTCTTCATCAGCCTTCCTTTAAAACATAGATTTCAATCTTTTTTACACCCATCTGATAGTTTTTCTTATTATATGTTACTGATCTCTTCACGTTTTCTCTCTCTGTCCCTTGCTTTTTTTAATCGATTTAATATACGTGGTTGAATAAAAAGACAATGAATAAACCCCTTAAACTCTTATACAACTTTCGCACTCATGAACAATTTATGTCTCACGAAATTCACTTTTAAAGTTTCTATCGTGTAACTTTGTCAACAACACATATACCACTGTTGCCCTCATGAATGGACGTTTATCACGGCGTCAATTAGAAGCACCCCCTAAACGATATATTTCTGCAATGTCACTCCTCAAGTGGTAGAAAAAAAATTCTTTCAAGAGCAACGATTATCTCATAGAGTTTGAAACTCGTAATGAAACTGAAATTTCCTACAGTGAATGAGATAGGGTCAAGCCTGGGATACGATTAACCTAAACCCCCTCCCCCCCCCACCACCACCGGCAGCAGACAGGAATCGGGTTCTTCAAAACTCCAGAGCATATCAACCCTAAAATTAATGCTTTTCTCCAAAATATAATTTTTCAGAATATAACCACACCGAAAAATTTCCTCTCCTCTTAAAAAACAAAGAAAAAATCCGCCAAAATAAAAGCCATGTTGGTTTCACTTTTTTTTTTTCGATTTTTCCTTTAAAAATACGCAATTTCCATTGCATGTCATCTATTGACATCTTTTTCAACATTTTGCAATTTCATTTGTTGTTTTTAAAGCGATTGAAACAAAATAATTTCACAGTTTTAACCAACTGACCGATGAATTACACAAAGGAAGAAACATAAAAGATTTAACTGTCTAAGGTCAAGTTTCTAAACCGAAAGAAAAGGTTATAAGGTGTTTTCTTCTTTCGATGAGGCTTCCTCGCTCGATAAATCATTAAGAGACAATCTTCTCTACCCCCAAGCATCTAGTACTTCAGTTGAAACCCTTTCCTATCTAGTTTCTACTAGGTACATCAAGGAGCAACATTGATCTCGTTCTTTGTCCTTCAACATATTCCGTTTCTTATCCTCAAGCCAGAATAATGTATCGGTGGTAAGATGACACGCGCCTGCAGCTAAACACAGAATGAGATCTAACGTCGCAGTGGAGATAGTAGGAATGAGAATGACTTCTAATGAGGAGCTGTCGTCGATTTCGCGCAAAATAAAAACTAAATGGTTGACACTATTTTTTTTTGTTTACGAGAAGTGAAATTTGAAGAAAACTTTAAATACATCGGTTTTAAAACAGATCGTAACTAAAGTAAATTAAATTCTCTTCTTTTACCTCTAACCAAAAAAATACCAAGAAAATTTACATACATACCTCCCTCCATTCCTGAATGACAGGTAGCCATCAGATAAGGAATTCCAACTAGACTGAAAAATTAAACTGACATAAAACTGACTTTGCACTAGATAGGTATAAAAATAATGTCAGATGATACTAGCAAATCAATAACTACACAACTAAGAGAGCCTTCTTCTGTTTTCTCTATTAACTGTATGTGCTCATCATCATCATCCTCAAGCAGTCATGGGCTACGGAGGTTCAACCAGACCATGCAATTTAATCCTCCAAGCAAGTCCATCCTGAGCTACATCTACTGCATCAGGCCACTGAACACTAACCCTTCTAAAAAGGTCCTGTTTAACATTGTCTGCCCACCGCATCCTAGGTCTCCCCATCCTTCTGAGGCCTCAAGGCACATTGTTCATAACCCTATTCGACAATCTATATTCATACGGACAACATGGCCAAACCAACGTAGTCTCTCTCTGCACAATATGCTGCTTAAAGGAGGTTGCAAATTCCTTTGCTTAACCTCATCATTACTTACAAAGTTGAACCACCTAATGCCCAAGATACTGAGTAAGCATCTGGAATAAAAAGCATCTAGTTTCCTGTTATCTTGTTTACAAAGTGTCCACGTTTCACTACCATAACTAACTCTAGAAAGAACCAAACTATTATACAGTCTAATTTTAGTCTTTAGGTGTATACGCCTATTTTTCCACACTCTCCACAGATTCTTAAAAGTCCCGGCAGCAATCCCTATTCGTCTGTTAATCTCATGCCGCACATCACCATTATCTGTTACATAGCTCCCACGATAATTAAACTGTGACACCTGCTCAAGACTGCAACCATTCAGATTAACTGAATCACAGCCTGCCTGACCAATTTTCATCACTTTAGTTTTCTCTCTGTTTCTAACCAAACCTACTCTATTACCAGTTTTATCAACAGCTCGAATGAAAGAGTTCATCTCATCAACATCCTTTGCCAAAAGGGCTAAATCATCAGTATAATCTAAATCAGAAATTTTCGTATCTCCAGTCCATTTAAGGCCAAAATCTTTCCCTTGAAGTGAATTTCGCATAACGTAATCAATAACCAAGCTGAAGAGAAAAGGACACCAAATGCACCCTTGTCGAACACCAGAAGTAATGCTAAACCGATTGCTACAAGCCAACTCATACACGACTCAGAAATATCACATACACAATGTGGTTGATTGTGTATGTGCTATTTCTAAGGAATATGTTTGTAGCATTTGTTCTTAAAGTCAAACTCCTAGAGCTTTCTATGGCAACTCTGTGTATGTAAATGGGAAGGAAATAAAAGTTATGATATAAAAGAGAGTGGCCTTACGAACTTCGGTTAGTTGTGTGTTGTATTTCTGCAAACGGACAGGCTGCTTCCCTATCACTAGACTTCGCAGCTTTGCTTTCAGCTTTAAAAACAATAATTATAGTCCTTTTCGAGTACCACAAAAGTTCCTTAATTCAAAATATGTTTTTAACAAACGACTGAATTACTTGTAGCCTCTGTGGCGCAATGATATCGTGTTGATCAGAGTTGACACTACAACAGGGGGGCGGGGATCTAGGTTCGAATCATGAGATAGCATGGTCATTTGTTCTGTTATTACCTATAAAAAAACCAGTAGGATTTCGAGTTTGATCACAAACTGAAAAAAAAAAATAGCAAAATAAATGATACAAATAATAGCGAATACCAAAATAAGAGAAAAAAATGATTTCTGCCTTAAGGTTCTCCTGACTTAAAATCTACAAATTCCATCAAACCGCAATATTTGATCTAGACAAATATTATCCAAAACAAGAACAACTTCAGGAACGGAGATAATGAACTGAAATTAGAGTGGTCGCAGAAAGTCCTGAATCCACCTGTGGTTTTGCTTCTTTCTCTGGTTGATACTGATTTCTAACCAATGAATTACTAAATATTTGTAAACTTCTATCATTCACTAAAGTATTTTTTTATGCTGATTGCGAAGCTTTTTTTAGCGTTTTGCTATCTAGAGCAGGTTTTGAGATATAATTACCTGATCTTTTTATTCAGTTCTACGTTTTGAGATATACTTCTAATCAACTACAAATTGCACTATTCTATGCATACATTTAAATTACCAGAAACTGTCAGAAAATGTCACATGTTAATGAAGATATTAAAGCTTAACTTGTGGGTTGTTTATAGGAAGCAAATGTATATTCATTTATAAAATAAAGTTAAAGTTGAAATATTTTAAAATCAATATTATATATACCAGACCTTCTTTAATAACTACTTTAATTTGCTCTTTTGGCGTGCAATGCTTTAATTTCACCAGCAGTTCGTCTGTGACAATACATTTAAAGGAAAAGAGGAAAGCCTCAATTAATTTTTGCATTTTTGAAGGACTTTTCTTGGAAATTTCATAATTAACTTTGTACCATGAGTTCTCGATGGAATTTATATCCAGAGACTGTCCAGTCTTCTCGATGGCTTGGACAGCATTTAATGGCACTGTTTGCTAACCATTTCTGAACAACTTCGCACGGAGACAAGAAGCGTCTTTTCTTTTTTTTGAAAATTAAAAGGTCCATCTACAAAAATGATCCACTGTGGTTGGCAACAATTTCACTTCTAGTGTTCGATTTCCATTTACGATATGTAGCATTTCAACACCTAGACAGAACATACAACCCCATACCATGATTTCAGTTGGATGTTTCACAGTAAATTTAAGACACCAAGTGCTGAATTCCTTATGAGTCCGTCTTCTTAAAAAGACACTCCGCTGATTTTCAGTAAGGCAGAACGGTATGCCGAAGACTAAAATCTAGGAGTAACTTCTGGGATTCTTCTCTGTCCTGTGGGCCCAAATGAAAGGAAATTCTTTTCAGTAAGGGAGTTCTCGTGTATTCTCAAAATTAAAGGATGCTGAAGAATTCCCATGTTTCATTAATCTTATCGATAGGGTTCCAATCTGGATTTGCATTTGTTTCGTTTCTTTTTAGATTAGCCCGTCTAACCAAAATTTAATGAAGAGTCACTAATAAAAAAAATATTCTTAAAGAGCGAAAGGAAAAATTCTCAGTCAGGAAAATATTTTGATTAAAACAAAAACGTACTTTTCAATGAGTATTAGGAATTGGTAATTGGTTATCAATGATCAAGATTCAGTACAGTGATTTTTTTTTGTAAGCCGCAAGTTCTTTTGCAATGATCCGTAGATTGGACGGGTCTGCTTTGGATGATCCTTATATCGTTTCGTATTATTCATAATCAACTCACGCATATTGTCACTCAGCAGTAATATTCTTACCGGAATATTATGAACTGGTATAGCTCTTTTTTCATGAGCAATCCAGGTAGCTCATGAAGTATCCTCCTATCACTCATAGTATCCCCTAAAGATAATCAAATCAATGGTAGATCCGAAGAAAGGGGCGGCGGATATCCAAATTCCCTCCGGGTGGCCAAATAGTTATTGCCGAGCCTGAATGGATCAAAAATAAGCGTCGACGATTAGCATCACTGAACTTGCACAGACAGGACACAACGAATGTAAATTATTCAACCCTCAAATGATCAAACCAGCCCGAGCCTATAATGGCGCTTGAGACGGATTGGTCCTTGGGATCTTGTGATCCAGCTCGGTGGTGCGCAGCAAAGGCAATGGTAAATTACACTTAGTAACTTTTAAGATAGGCGCACACTGGCCAGCAAAAACCCCCAAAAATGCCATCTACTGTTTGTAAAGGTGGATTCCCAGACGTCATTTCCCTGCGTGCTAATGACGTCAAGCGCAAATCCCTTTAATGGCCAAGTCTTCAAGGTCAATTCTTCCTTTGCTTAAGGAAATGGTGATTGTCCCTCTAACACCGCTTTTGATGCGCGTAGCTATAGAAATTGAAGAATCCAATGGTAAAAGACGGAAAATTGTACTGGAGGTGCCGTGAGTCCGTTACTTAGCAATGTGAACCTATCTTTAATATTGGGTCGTCTATTTATGAAAAATAGTAATGAAGCGTGGTCAGTCAACCTTGGAGATCTTTCTAAAAAATTGGTGATGATATATTAGTTAAGGTGGAACATCATAGTGGAACATCATTTACTTCACGTTCAAAACGTGAGGTACGTGAAGAATGTTTGACTCCAGTTGACAATGCATCGGTTACGACGGCTATTTCTAGTTTTTGCACCTTTAATAATGTGTCTGAGATGATTGATAGAGGCAAATATAAACACCCAATTTCTTCTATTGATGGCAAAATCAGATGCGACCTAATAGAGATATTATGGAAATATCCACCTATAGATTCAAGTTAACTTATTCAACTCATCTGAAAAAACGAAGGAAGAAAAACATATTTCTATCAATCGCACCTAATTAGTTTTCCATGACTACTTCAGTCCAACGTTAAGAATATTAAGTCCCTCATTTTACGCAGTTTTGGTTTTACATGGTCAAAAAATGATGTAAGTGTCCATTCTTGTGACAAAAATATTGGCATTTTAAGTAAAATAAAATAAAAAAAGCCCTCAAGCAGCTGATTGCCACAGAGGTCTGACAGGATCGATCAGTTTATATGCCACAGTAGAAGGTCTGAGAGGATGGCTGGACTGCAGCAGAAAAACGACCATGCCTTATCTGGGACTCGAACCCAGGTCCTTACAGCAGTAGCCAAGTGTGCTAACCACTCGGTCACGGAACAGCATTCAGATGGCTCGTATTAACACAAAAATTCTAATCTTAATCATCATTCTGCTAACTCCACTCAGGGCCGGCGCCACAGTGAAGTTAATATAGAGCGAAACAAAATTTCGGCGCGCGGGGAAATTTTTCCAATTGTAAAAAAATTCGTTGTCTGTTATAATTTCAATTATTGTCTTTGTATTATAAAAACTTTCTTGTCTACAGGATCTGGATTTATACCTCAAGCCCCCTATACACAAAGAGAAGTAGTGAGCAATTATATGTGGTATGCGCTTGATTTTCTAGAAATTTCTTATTTTTTTTACGTTTGTAGCCATAAATATAGGTAATACCTGTTGCTTTGTAACAGTTTTGTTACCAAATTCAACAAAATTAAAGTAATAAGAAATATGCATTACATAATACATATGGAGTATTCAATACGAAATTGCATTTAAAATCAAATTATTATTATTATTCAAACATTTTCTTTCCTCTTTGTTTGCTCCTGGAATTAGCAAGTTATACAAAATTATCGAAAGTATTGCGACATTTCCATGCTACGTGAATGGAAAACCATGTTGGAAGTTCCTTAATCATGAAATAAAATATTTTTTAAATAAAACGTTACAGGAAACTGAAAATATTAAAAAAATCCCGATTTTGAACAATGTTTTCTATTTAAAGAGTTCTGGTTGCTGAAACATTTAGCAACAGCTTAATCGTAAGAATCTACTTCTAAAGCAATATCGAATCGTTTGCTAAAATAAAAGTATAGTCGAACCTGTTTATAAACGATATTGAAGGAACAGACGAAAGACTTCGCTTTATCCGTTAATTCGTTATAAGAAATATTTATCGGAAAGTTGCCTAAAGAAAAGAAATATACCATGAGTTTGGGCCCAAATAATAAAGACTAAATTTCAAACATAATAATACTACTTAAAAGACAATAAAGAAGAGTTGCTTATTTTTTAGTAAACCATGCACTTAATGAATACTGCTTTCCTTTCTTTCGTTAGAAGCAGTGGACCGATTAGTGTTCAATTTTGAGCTCTGGCTCATGGATGAGACCAATGGATCTCACCAATGGATGAGAGCTTCTTCAACATTCGAGTATAAAGTTGATTTAATATTTTTCATTGAAGCAGCACCTCTTGAATTTTTTAAAAGTATAGATAAAGAACTCAGTGAAAGTCTTTACACCTTGACAACATCAGCTATCTTTTTACCTTCCTGAATTTTTTTACGATTTCTCCCTTCTGTCTCACATTAAGAATTTTACGTTTTTCGGACTCTTAGTGCCACTGACAAGATCAGTAGACGAATATTTTAAAAAAAAAATTACTCCTCAAATAGCTGCTTGCTACAGAGGTCTCACAAGAGCTTGTCAGTTTAATACGCCAGAGAGAAGATCCGTGAGGAAGGTGAGACCTCAGCAGAAAGACATCACAAACATCCATGTCTTACTCTGGCTCGAACCCAGATCCCTTGGGGGAGTAGCCAAATGCGCTAACCACTCGGCCATCGGGACAATGGAGTTTGCAGCAATTGTAATAGAATGGTGCTTCGGGTTTGTTTTCTACCTGGTACATCAAAGGGTAAAAATCAGAATAGGCATATAGCGAGAAACATTTAGGGGAGGAGACGATAAAATAAATGGCAAAGGAAGTGAAAAATACAAATGAAATTTTTCTAAATTCTGGTAAAGTTTAAAAGCGCATAAAATAGAATAACAAAGAAGTTGAAAAGAAATCATTCCGTAAAAAATTCATTAAATTTTAAGCTCGATTTTTAGACATCGTACAATTTCGAAGTTTAGATATTTGTCCTATCTGCCACTGGCTAAGTCCCAGAGTTAGAAAAACGAACTCACAAGAAGGAATATTGTTTTGGTATGTATTTAAAGATAATTGGCCAATGGATTTTTTTTTGGCCATTCTGGATTACTTGAAGCTATAGAGGTAAAGTTCTTCATGAGAAATGTGATATTTTTTCGCAAGATGACTTCAGTGAGGTGTGGTGCTTGTGACTTAGGTGTCGAGAAAAAAAAAGAATTTCTTCAATGTTTCGGTAAATGTAGAGCATTTTTTCATATTGATTGTATTCGAATGAGATCTACAGCATTTAGAGCAATGATGATTGACAAGCGTAGTAGGTGGATATTTTCGAAGTGTAAAGAAAAATCTAAGTTGGTTGAATTTGACATCAATATGTATTCCAGTACCAGTAAATATGCTAAAATGCATGTGATTATCTAAGATAAGCTGGTGCCAGCCTACCTTAGATAATCTTCAAGATAATATTGATTTCAGTTACTTGAACACAAATACTTCCCTGATAAAATCTGAAATTAAAGGCGAATTTTCTATTCCATTTCAAAAACTGAAGGGGTAAATTTATAAACAAGAAATAGAATTAGAGAAATCAGTAAATTATTCTTGTAACAAATTTAATGAATTTTTCTAGGAACATGAGAAACTGAGAGCAGATTACATTGAACAAATGAAAATTGTAAATGAATTTGTAATAAAAGACAGGGAGCTGGAGGGTAAAGTGGCTCAGATGAATAGCAAATTAGTGGAGATTGATCAGAATAGACTAAACAGAAATATAGAGATAATTGGCCTTCCTAAGGCTGCAAACAATGACTTGCAGCTTGTAGTGAGTAAACTTGTTAAGGCTTTAGAAGTAGAAAAACAGCGATAAAAATATTAAAATTGTACATGAGGTAAAGTCAACACACTCCAATAAATCAAATTCAATGAGTTTGAAGTAAAGGAATTAGGAATCAATGGTTAACTATGAGAAAATCTAAAAGAAGGTTAATGCAACGTGAAATATTTGAGGTAGATGATAATTCCCCAATGTATATCAATGAACATTTGGCAAAATTAAAAAAAGAAATTTTTATGCATGACAAAGCAGTAAAAGAAAAAAAAATTAAATATATTTCGGCAAAGAATGGAAGGATTTATCTTAGAAGTACAGATGTTGTTCAAGCTATATTGATAGATAGTGAGAGTAAATTGCTTAATTCTTGAATGCATGTTTTTTAAACATAGACTGTACTTAATATAGTATTATTGATCTGGAGGTTCATCCAGTTAGGGTTTTGGTTTGATGGATAGTTTCAACATTCTTGATTTAAACATTAGAAGTCTAAGGAAGAACTTTGATTTATTTTAACTTAATTTGAATTTGTTATCAGTTAAGCCTTCTTTACTTCTTTTGACTGAGATGTGGATTAAACCAGAGGAAACTGATTTATATTCCTTAGATGATTATATTGTTTACTGGGATTATAGTTTCATAGATAAGCCAGGAGAGAGAGGTGCTTTTGTTTTAAAAAATTATAAAGTGGAAATTATTGAAAGAAGTTTTCTTAATACGGAATCTATTAGCATTGATGTACATATTAATGATAAGTTGAAATGGACAGTGTCTGTCAGTTCTAAAACTGAGGATTTTGCAGAACAGTTACTGCAAAATTTATTTACAATTAAAAATAAAAACTTAATTATCATTGGGGATATGAATATTGATATATTGAAAACAGGAAATAGTTCAACTTTGTATAAGGATGTCTTGAAAAGTTTCGAATTTATATCTTGCATTAACAGCATAACTAGGACCTTAACAGGCTCATATTTTTATCATATTTATATTAAGTCAGATCAACGGTGTACTCTGAAATCCTACATAATTGAATTTGATATTAGTGATCACAATATGATTGCCTTGGATTTATATTTGAAAAATAGTTGTTCATCAGGAAATCAGGATGGTCTTATATTCACTGAGAGGCCAAAAGTCATGGGAATTGCAGTGAAAGTAGAACTAGCGCGCTGTATTCGTAACCAATGAGGGGCGGGGGTGGCTCAGTCGGTAGCGCGCCAGTCTCGTAATCTGTAGTTCCCAGGTTCGAGTCCCAGCTGGGTCAGCGTTGAGATTTATGTCCGCAAAATTCCCCGCCCTGCCCACGGTCAGTAGGGGACACCGATGGGCTCGGAAAGGCCGCCGTCCGTCGGATGGGACGTTAAGCCGTGGCCCGTGTGCGGGAGAGCCATACCCTGTGCACGTTAAAGAACACGCTGGATGGCCTTGACGGGAGGCTGTCTCCCAACAGCTGTTCCAGTGGGTCCCCTCCCCCAACCTTCTCTGAGCCTTCGGGGTCCATGTGACCTGGCCATTTAGCCCATGGTGTGCAAAAAAGTGCCGCTCAGAGGTAAAAGAACCCAACCCAACCCAACTCGTAACGAATGTTTTAGGTCAACCGCAGAATGGAGCTGCAGTAGTCTACAAATTCAACATTCATTTTGGAGTAGTTGTTAATTCAGCATGGTTGCACGTCTTGAGTTGTGTTACTTTGAACGTTGTCTTGTTCGTCGGTGCCAGAAGGATGGGTCATGCAATATCGGAGATCGTGCAGGAATTCGGTTTTTCCAGGTCTACGGTGTTAGGAGTTTATCGTCAGCATTCTACTGATGACATTTCCACACATGTAAACCAGCGAACTGGACGGCCACGTACAATTGACGAACGGAATTCGCATCGGCTGTTATGAATGGTAACGACCAACAAACGGGCTACAGTGCATGAAATCACTGCCAATTTGTATGCGGGCCAAACACAAAACGTTTCTGAAAGGACTACTGTCGCCACCTGCATTCCATTGGATTTGGCAGCCGAAGACCCACTCATGTCCCAATCCTTACATGTCATCACAGAGCTCAACGACTGGACTGGGCCCGAAGACATCTAAATCGGACAGTAGAACAGTGGCTTCAGGTTGATGAATCAAGGTTCCAGTTGTTTCGCACTGACGGGCGCTTTAGAGTGTGGCATAGGTCCCGTGAAGCCATGGACCCTTCCTGTCTACAAGGTACTGTTCAGGCTGGAGGCGGCTCTGTGATGGTGTGGGGCATGTTCAGTGGTTTACATTGGGCTCTCTCGTCCGTTTGGAGCAATCGCTAACAGCTATGAGATATGTGAACATTCTCGCAGATCATCTGCACCCCTTCATGACTCTCGAGCTTGAAGGTTGATGGTGAAGGGGTATTCCAACAAGATAATGCAACGTGCCACCAGTCTTTGGTTGTTAGGAGGGGGATTGAGGAACACTCCACGGACTTTACTACCATGAATTGGCCTCCACGGTCCACGATATGAAACCCTTGGAGCATCTGTGGGACACAATAGAAACAAGCTTACGATTCATGAATCCAGCACCATCTAATGCAACACAATTATGGTCTACACTGCAGGATGTGTGGGCTTTCCATCCCTGCAGAATGGTACTGACAACTCGTTGACTGCATGCCTCGAAGTGTGGATGCACTGCTGAGGGCTCGAGGAGGATCAACCCGTTATTAGGCACGTATCCCATGAACGTTTGGCCTCTCAATGTATAAGGAATACTTAAATTACAATGATATGCTTCATAAAGTGGAACTTATTGATTGGTCAACTGTATACTCCCTATCCAACATTTCTTTGTCCTTTAAGATACTTATGGATAAATTAAAACAGTGTGAAGATAGCTCTAAAAGGAAAGTAAAATTGACAAACTTGGAAGAAAAAAATCAAACCTTGGATGACAGATAAATGGAAGCAATTCAAGAGAAGAAGAAAATGTATACTAGATGGGAAAAAAAAAAGCAGTGTAATTTGGATGATCATAAAACACATAGGATCATTGTTACTGACTTGTTAAAGAAAGCTAAACTGGACAATTATAAGGAAAATTAGCATCTCTTGGTAAGGAATGAAAAGAAAATGGAACATTGTAAATAAATTAACTAACAAAACATTTGCTGGTAAAATTATTGTTAAAATTGTTTATAATAATACAGAAATTGATTTTTCAAAGCATTCCTTTCTTGTTGGTCAATATTTCAAATGATTATTTTTCTACATGTGCAATAAATTTAAATAGACAAATAGGGATTAATAATAACCCATTTTAGATGTGGATACAAGAAGTGGTCAGAACAGCATGATATTGGTTCCAACTAATATTTATGAATTAATTTGATTTTACTTTCTTTACAAAATTGTAATTCTCTTGGATATATTTCAATTGGTACTTTATTCTTTAAAAGTTATTGCTCCATATGTTTTGCAAATTTTATGTTTTTTGTGCAATTTGTCTTTTGCAGATGCGCAATTTCCTGATATTTTGAAAATTTCTTTAATTACTACTTTACATAAAGGGGAAATGTCTTTAATACAAATAATTTCAGACAAATTTATGTTTTATCTGTCTTTTCAAAGGTTTTAGAGAAACGTTTTAAAAATAAACTTGTAGAATTTTTGACAAAGAATGGCATTATACATGATAAACAGTTTGTTTTTCAAAATAAGAAAGGTACTTTAGATTCTGTTATCTGTTTGCATTATACTGTTCTTAATGCATTTAATAATAGTCAGAAAGTCTTTTAGTTTTGAAAAAAGCATTTAATTCAGTGGATCATAAGATTTTGCTAAAAAAGTTATATAATATTGGCACGAGGAATCTGTAACACATGGATAGCAACTTACTTGAGAAACAGAAAACAAATGGTGAAACTTAATTTTATTAGTGAATTGAAACCTGTAAAATTTGGTGTGCCTCAGGGATCAGTGTTTGGTCCTATATTATTTAACTGTTTTGTTAATGACATATTTGACATAAAACATTTTGGAGATGTTATTAAATTTGCAGATGATATTGTATTGTTTTTTATATGTGACTGATGATAATGACCAAATGTTAAACTACAGAAATGCAGAAATGCTTATATTACATAAATGGTTGGGAAAACATAAACTGATTTTGAATTTAGATAAGACAAAGTTTATAAATTTTTCGCTTTCAACTAAATCAACCCTGGAATATATGATTAGATATCATTCTTTAAATTGTACTAATTTATTTACTTGTTCATTTCTAGAGATATCAGAGGTGTAGAAATAAAATATCTAGGTGTTTTACATTGATAAAAATTTAAATTGGAATAAAAATATAGACCATATGGCTCAAAAACTAAAATGTGCTATTAATAGGTTCTTCATTTTAAGAGTTTTTTTGAATATTGAAACTTTATATATATATTTTATTTTGCATGTGTACAATCTTATTTACAATATGCACTTCCTGTGTGGGGTGGAGTTGGAAAAACCATGATAAACAGGTTAAATGTCCTGCAAAAATATATTGTGATAATAATGATCAAAGAAATAGGTTAACACATATTGCACCTTTAGTTTTCGAACTACAAGTTTTACTTCTAAAAAATTGTATGTTTTTATAATTTTAATTTACATTTTCCAACATTTTACTGATTATAATACAATGATATCATCTTATTTTATGAGAGATAATTGTAATAAAATTGTGATGCCTAGAGTATTTAAAGCAAAGTTTAAATAGAGTATTTTGTGCATTGACCCTAGACTATACAATCATTTAAACAATGAAATCAAAACCCTAAATAATATTGTAGAGTTTAAAGAAGAAATTTCAAATTGGCTGTATACTCTCGATGACCTTGATGTAGTATTATTTTACTGAGTTATGGTTGAAACTTAATTGTTGCAAATTGTCCTCAAATATTTCTCTTAAGCGGATGTGGCTTGATTACACTATGTTCATAAATTGGTTTCAATAAATTTATTATTCTTATTATTCTTATATATTTCCAATGTTGATTTACGTAAGACTGCTGGGGAGGGGAAAATCTAGACAGTATAAAATGGTGTGGCAGTTATCAAAAATTTCGAGAAATCTCAATAAATGAGTAAAAAAATCTGGTCTCCCATAGGTATCGTTCTTCATTTCAATTTTGTTGCTTGGACATTATTAGAAAAAACGACAACCACAAGCTATGGTGACCATTTGTTTTCTGGGAAATATAGGACACTTATTTAAGACATATTTTCAGGCTTTTTTTTAAATTAACGCTATTTTTTCGTTAATTCTTTCCTCATACTATTAAATTTATGCTGTGTGTTAAAAAGCTCTAAAATCAAACAAATGATATGAGTATATTAATTTTATTTAAAGCGCAAAAGTGTTCAAAAGCGTAAAAAAAGAGCAAACATATTAATAAAAGCATTTTTAAATTGTCCAAGGGTTACATTATTAGTAACATTATTTAATAATTTAGTATAATTAAATATTCTCGAATTATAAATATTGTTACGACAGATGAATGTGCTACAATGAATTAATGATAAACGCGTCATGAACGCTCGCGTATGCTTCAGCGTGATAGCTACGACACCAATGACATCGAATGAACTTGATTGAAGAATAAGAAAAAAATTTTTTGTGCAGTTGAAGTGCAAAAGGAAATGTAGTTAGTCTAAGTTTTTACGTGACAAAATATTCCAAAGAAGTTTTATGTGGTGAGTGCGCGGGAGGTTAAAAGAGTTAATTAACTCTTTTAACCTCCCGCGCACTCACCACATAAAAATTTTGTGTAGAATTTTGTTAGTAAAACTAGTAAGAAAAGACAAAGGATTGTTTACGCTGAAGTGAAGGTTATACAAGAGACATGGTAATCAAAATGAAGAGGTAATATGTCAGTCGAGTAGACAGAGCTGGTCTTAACTTTTCTGTAAGAAAGTTCATCACTTGGTATATAATTACATTTAGTTGTTTGTAAGATTCTCGATAGATTGTAGATTTGTTCACACATATATGATAAGCACTGGTTGAATTTAGTTTGTATAAATGATTTTATCCATACATTTGTAAGAAATTGCATTGTTTTAGAATTATCATTGTTATATACTACCGTATTTCTTCGATTCTACGATGCACCCCGTTTTTAGAGTCCTTTATATGGAGAAAAAAGTGCGGCCTAGAATCGAAGAAATACGGTATTTAATTGAACTCACTCTTAGTTTCAGCCATTTAAATTTGTAACAATATTACAGTTATATGTTATTAATACCTCAAACATATCAAGAATAATAAAAAGAGTTATCAAAATTAGTGATAATACAGAATGAATTTTATTTGGTATCAGAAATGTAGGGCGTTTAAAGAGCTGAACAAAATATATACAACACAAACGTCTTTCCGAAATTTTTATAAATATGTAGGACAACACCCTAAAATACACTGAAGTGCCACTGAATTAGGGACAGCAACCTAATAACGTGTTGGACTTCCTCTGGCCCTGATAACGGCCACCACACGACGAGGCAAGGACTCCACAAGTTTGCGTAAATGTTTCACAGGAATGGCGACCCATGCATCCTCTAGAGCTGTCCACAATTCTCTCAAGATCGTCGTTGATGGGACACAGGCCCAAACACTCCGCTCGACGGTATCCCAAAGATTCTCGATGGGATTTAAATCCGGGCTTCTAGGTAGCCAATTCATTATTTCAAAGTCAGCAGAATGCTCCGGCAACCATGCAGTAGAAAACTTGGACCAGTGAGATGAACAGTTGTCTTGCTGGTAGACGCCATCTCCATTGGGATGCATGATGGCCATAAATGGGTGTTAATGGTCAGCCATGAGTTCTACATACCGGGGTGCATTGAGAGTCGTTGGTACAAAAGTATCAAAAGTCCCACAGACGTCCAACTGAAGACCCTACAAGCCATCACTGAGCCACCACCAGCTTGTACTGTTCCGACCTGACATGCAGGATCCATAGCTTCATGGGGTTGGCACCATATCCTCAATCTCCCATCGGTGTGATGAAGTTCAAATCGGGAATCATCAGTCCAAGATATCCGTTGCCAATTTTCAATGGTCCAGTTTCTATTGTTCTTTAGGCCAGGCAAGGCGAAGCTTGGTGTTTTGTGGTTTGCCGATAGAAGTGGGACTCTCGTAGGTCGGCGGCTCCCGAAGTCGAGACAATGAAGTGAGCGTTGCACAGTCCATGCGTTGACTTCCCGGCTGGAACCTGCATTGAGATGGGAGGTGATTTCAAATAATGTCTGGCCCCTATCGGTCTGTATGATGCAGGTCAGACGGCGAAGCCCACGATCATTCAAGGCTGGTTGTCCTTTACAGTTTGTCCAGGTGCTTTTGTTTGCCAGAATTTTCATATTCCCAGAACACTCTTGAAATTGTCATACGAGAAAATCCAAGTTCGTTGACAATTTCGGAGATCGAGTGACTCATCCGTTGGGCACCTAAGATCTGCCCTCTGTCAAATGCATCTAAATCCCACGCCTTTCCCATTACACTTCTCACGACGAATGCTTGGGGAAGCCAGAACTGACAGCTATATATGAACAGAGTTTCAGCCACGCATACGCACAAATGCGGGACTTGCGGTACTGAATTTGGACAACGTCTCCTATTTCTAATTCAATGGCACTTTCAGTGTATAGAACGAATATATGTAACGATAGAATCAATTTCAATAAGTTTTGCAAAACTAAACATTCCGCATTTAATTAATTTTGCAATTACGAAAAACAATCACCTAGTTTCTGCAAAGTCAAAAGAGCACAAAAATAAATGTATTGAAAGAAAATTGAAAAGTCAGAGCATTTATCTTAATGTTGTTTAATAGTTCTTGTAAGATGATCTCTCATGTAAAATATTAACTAACTTCAAGGTACGGGGAATAAAGCTGTCATAGCTGAAAGGTTGCTACCCTATTTCACACGTGTCTTAAGGGTTAATGAAGCACCTCCTATAACGTTATATGAGGTGTTGGTTACTGATTTCCACGCGCCGTCTCCCGCACCACTACCAACTAACTCCACAGCCTTCCATGCAGCATGAATAATCATTTACTGAAAGTCGTCATTATGTTTGTTCTCTGTTAGCTATTGAGAAACGTCCACCACCAAGGAACTAATTTGTGGAAATTTGAAGTCTACCATTTAGAGAAAACATCTTGCCATTGAAGATTAAAGGGAACCGCTGTAGACAACAAAGCGAGTAAGTAACGATCACTGCTCCTCAATCAACATCGTTGTTGCATTCCGTCACAAAACAATTTCCTAAGTTCCGTCATGTATCCAACACTTCTCCGCATGTTTAAATGATTCCCAAAGAGTATTGTAACACATTCTGGATTTTAAATCTGTTAAAGCTGACCGCTCTGTTTCCACATTTAAAACCTATTGTCCGAATAGTCCCTGGTTTTTTAACTTTCATGAATAATTTTGTACGTAGTTTCCATCAATTTTGAAAGTGTTTATGGCGGGCAGCCACTGCTGTCAAATAACTCAGTTTCAATAGTTATTAAAGAATTATTTTTTAAAATTGAGATTTGGATAAATTTTAGTGGAGCTATAATTTATTTTCTGTTGCGTTTCTCTGTTAAAAAAACTTAGAGTCAAAGTTACAGAGAGAGCTTTGAATGTGATCCCTATTCATAAAAATATGGAAGTATCCCAATACGTTTGGTAACAAGTTGTGTTGTCTCATAATCCATATTAAAACTTCACTTTAGATTGTCAGCAGAGAGACTGCTATAAAGAGAGAGCTATATATAACATATCTTTATACCATCGATACTTGCGAGTACTTTATTACTTCTTGGTTAGCGCGCTTGGCTTCTGATCTAAGGGACCTGGGTTCGAGCCCCGGGTAAGGCATGGATGTATGTGTCGTTTTTCTGCTGAGGTCCTGCCATCTTCACAGATCTTCTACTACGGCATATAAACTGACAGGCTCCTGTCAGACCTCTGTGTCAAGCAGCTGCTTGAGGGGGCATTTATTATTTTTTATTAAGAAATGAACAGAAATAATTTTGTTGTTACCTAAACAAATGTCAAGATGGAGCCTTGTTATGTTGGTGCCCCTAGGTAAGTGCCTAACCTGACTCCACTATTCTAAAATAAACAAAAATACAAAAGATTGAGTACCTTTAATGATCAAAGTAAGCGAACACACAACTACTTGTAAATGTCTGTTAATGGTAGCTGGGTATTCACTTGAAGGAGAGCTATGCACCAAACCCTTGTGATGATGCCGCAGAACTGTCAGGCCTAGTACCTAAGTTCGACCCTAGCCTTCTCGTGGTGCAGACCGCTAGTTCCTTTCAAAACTTTCTTGTCTTGTGGTAGGAAATGGAAGAGGAAGGCGGCCAGGTCACTGTGGACTATTGATCTGGACTATTATGGCTACTTTGTTTTTCTTCCCTGCTGAGGAGTGGTTGAACCACACTAGGTCCTGGTGCTGACCATATACACCAAGCGGAAGGGAATAATTCCTTGCCATGAAACAATCCCAAGATTCCTTTGAATTGTCATCCCAAGTTGGCCAGCTGCGTGTACAAGGTGTTCGAAGGAATGGTACAGTGGAATTACAACTTACCCGGGATTAGGTTGTAAGGTCAGTGCATAAGACGAAAATCGTGTATAGAAAAAATTTCCCTTGAAAATCCCTTAAATCGCCCATAAAGTACAGTACACATGGTTTTCTGTATACAATCCTCTACAGTAATATGTATAAATGTATACTTTATACATTAATATGTAGTATATAATAGGGAGTACATATTCAAAATGTAATTTCATAGAATTTTTAATTGCATAAGAGAGAGATGGAAGAATGATTAAATAAGGAAGTTACTGAGATTGAAGCAGATGCTAAAGTGGTACTCAGCCTTGGTTGACTCAGGTTTGGTCATCAGAAGGAGTTATGTAGTTTTGAATAGCGCATAGTGACTAAGAGCCTTTTTTAGCAACGTGTTGCCATCGATAGGCACATGTTTACAATTTCTGTCTTCCATCCATATGTGTAATGCCTTTTCAGTGTTCACTAAGTCTCATCATGAAGTTGACTGCTCACTTTAGCAGTTATTGGAGCATTCGTGCATCCTGATGAACACGGGCAGTGACACGATGTGTAGTTCATCCAGCTTCACATAGACCTTTTCGGCCTTTGCTGAACAATTTCCATGCGGAACCACCTAATCTCAACTGTTCGCACGAATTCCACATGCATAAATATAATACCATCCCTGTTCCTTCTTGCACCTTTTATCTCTTGAGCCACACACGTCATTGGCTCTAGATCATCATCATTTGCATATCTCAACTGCGCACACCGCAATTCTATTTTCATGTTTGTACATGCCCTTCTGGGTGAGGCACTTTCAATGTCGAGCAGTGTATAATGGAAGCATGCTAGCGTAAACAAGGCATTTTTTGTGTATGTAGATAATAAAATTTTATATGTTTGAAACGTGCAAATGATATCTCTGTATCAAGAGCTGCTTTACAGCATTTGGTGTTGTGCGCACCTATGAGAGGTTATGAGTGGTTATCTGTGAGAGAGAGCCCGACACTTATCGAATTTTTCACACACACACACTCCTCCCACAAGCTTGAAGGGGGAGAATTGTAATTAAATTACATATAATTTCCGTTAAGGCAGGCCAAAATTCACTGCAAATTCTGGGAATATTACAGGACTAAACGTTAAAGATCGAACTGATCGGAACTTAGGAAAGTGCGAAGATAATATTCAAACGTGGCCAGCAGAAGGTTAACAAAATTATTTATATTATTTCATTTTTTTTTCTGTTCAATTGGGAAAATCGTGATGTTGAGTGCTATGTAGTAATAAAGAGAAAAACAGCCTAATAGTGAATAATTAAAGCAGCTATAGGGAACTCTGTAATTATATAGATCACGCGGTAAAATTTTTTGGGGTACGCTATGAGAGCTCAAAAGTCGCAAGATCTAATAACAAAGCAAAACTAACCATTGTTATACTATAACTATAGTTTTATCCATCGATACAAGGGTCAGTTACATACACATTTCCAGGGGGTACACGAAGCATAAAACTTTCAGAACCACTGATATAGATCTAAAAGAACGAGAATAATGCAAATAATAAAATTCTGACAATAACCTTTAGCATGTTAAAACATTTAGCAATGAATTTAATAAATTAAGGGAGTGTATTTAAGTGCTACGTTGCGTAACGAGCACCCGGTTACAGTTCATGAGGATACATGAGTCGAAATATCGAAAATGGACAGTTAAATATAGAAGAGCAATTTCCACCATTCTCGCCTAGTTTTTCTGCTCCTATATAATCTGTGAGCAATTTCAGCTCACCTGCTGTTGTTTTTACCCTGCAAAGTAAAATCAAGCAGTTAGTTATAAGTCACTTCAACTGATTAGTGAAAGACAAATTATAATTTGTATGAAAAATACAGGAGCCTAGCAGCAATTTTTAGACAAAGAATAAATATTTTCACTATTAATTAATCTCTGTATCAAGAGCTGCTTTACAGCATTTGGTGTTGTGCGCACCTATGAGAGGTTATGAGTGGTTATCTGTGAGAGAGAGCCCGACACTTATCGAATTTTTCACACACACACACTCCTCCCACAAGCTTGAAGGGGGAGAATTGTAATTAAATTACATATAATTTCCGTTAAGGCAGGCCAAAATTCACTGCAAATTCTGGGAATATTACAGGACTTTTCACCCGTTTATTTCTCGGTTTGTCGGTTTTTGTGTGTTTGTCAAAATAGTTGTTCTACCACATCTTTCGAAAGCGATGGACAAACGTAATGATTTTTGTATCAAATAAAAGCTTCTGACCCGGGAAGCGACGCATAGGCTATAAAATTTCACCCCCACCCCCCCATGCTTTATTCTCCCCTAAAAAAGGGGAAATATGAAAATGATTACTCTGCTATACCTTCGGAACGCGCGACGCGAAAGTAACGGGCTATGCGTCAATTGAAAGCTTGTGATATGGGGACTGTCTTAGCTTATAAACCCCCCAATACTCTCTCTCTCTCCCCAGAAAATAGGGAAAGTATCTATCTAGATGGCTCTATTACATCTTTCGAACGCGAAGGCCAAATTTAATAAGTTGTATATGAAATGGAAACTTGTGGCATAGGGAGTTTTATGAGTTATCAAAATTTTCGACCGCCCTTACTTTCCTCCAGACTGAAAGGAAGAAATGTCAAAATCTTTTTTGCTATTTCTTCCTAACACAAGAACCCACAGTTATGAATTAGGTGTCGAACGAAAGCTCATATGAGGAAACGTCATTGAATACTTCGAATATGTCCACCCCCACCCCCACCATTCATCCCCACCCAAAAGAGGTCAGAAATTTCGCGCTGGTTAATGCAGTATTATTATTTAATAAACTAAAATAACTAATTAATTTCCAAGAAGACTGGAAAAGATCTGAAGCTCTAGATACCGAAATATTTCCCAAACCGGTTCCCAGTGAAGCTGTTTTCCTCAGAACTAAATGCCATCAAAATTAATTTTCTAAATCGGGGACTTGTCTCTCTAATCGTGGGCTTTCTCTTAAATATTATTTTAAAGATGTGATTTTTGCTTATCAACGAATTCTGCTTTAGAGAGCTAAGAGAAGGATTCGCATTGCAGATTGTTAATTGGAAGTTGCTTCTGTAGATGTCGGAAACACGTCTCAGAATAAAAGGTCAGTCTTGGAACAAACTGGCATTTTGCATGCACGACCGAGAAGAGCCATACTGTGTACATCATCATAATCCTCAAGCAGCCATGGCTACGGAGGTCTAACTACTGTAGATTGAGCAATTTAGTTCTCTAAACACATCTGTCCTGAGCTACAGTCGCTAAAAAAAATATCCGAACATTATGGTTAAATTCAGAATTCAGAAAAAATATCTGGCAACGATTTTGTTTAGAAATTAGTGATCTGGTAACCTTCGTATAGAGTACACGAAGGATTATTTTGAGCGACTTTACATCTGCTGCATCCAATTCTAATTCTAACAAGGTCTGTTTCCCATTGTTTGCTCATCGCATCCTGCTTTAGGCACACTGTTCATAATCCTATTCGTTATTTTATAATCATGCATACAGGCAACATGACCAAAATAGCAGATCAAGATTGATCGCAAATCATCATCATCATCATCATCACCATCATCAAGCAGCCATGGGCTACGGAGGTCCAACCAGACCGTGCAATTTAGTTCTCCAAGCAAGTCTATCCTGACCTACATCTACTGCATCTGGCCACTGCACACCAATTCTAACAAGGTCCTGTTTGACATTGTCTGCCCACCGCATCCTAGGTCTCCCCTTCTTTCTGAGGCCTTTAGGCACACTGTTCATAACCCTATTCGCCAATCTATAATTATTCGTACGGGCAACATGGCCAAACCAACTGAGTCTCTCTCTGCACAATATGCTGCTTAAAGGAGGTTGCAAACTCCTTTGCCTAATCTCATCATTAGTTACAAAGTTGAACCACCTAATGCCCAAGATACTGCGTAAGCATCTGGAATCAAAAGCATCTAGTTTCCTGTTATCTTGTATACAAAGTGTCCAGGTTTCACTACCATAACTAACCCTAGAAAGAACCAAACTATTATACAGTCTAATTTTAGTCTTTAGGTGTATACGCCTATTTCTACACACTCTCCATAGGTTCTTAAAAGTCCCGGCAGCAATCCCTATTCGTCTGTTAATCTCATGCCGCACATCACCATTATCTGTTACATAGTTCCCAAGATAATTAAACCGTGACACCTGCTCAAGACTGCAACCATTCAGATTAACTGAATCACAGCCTGCCTGACCAATTTTCATCACTTTAGTTTTCTCTCTGTTTATAACCAAACCTACTCTACTACCAGTCTCATCAACAGCTCGAATGAAAGAGTTCATCTCATCAACATCATTTGCCAAAAGGGCTAAATCATCAGCATAATCTAAATCAGAAATTTTCGTATCTCCAGCCCATTTAAGGCCAAATCTTTCCCTTGAAGTGAACTTCGCATAACATAATCAATAACCAAGCTAAAGAGAAAAGGAGACAAAATGCACCCTTGCCGAACACCAGAAGTAATGCTAAACCAATTGCTACAAGCCTTACCAACTCTGACACACGACTCAGTGTTATTATAGAGAGCTTTCATAATGTTAACTAACTTGTCTGGTATACCATATGATCTCACAATCAACCACAAATTATGACGATCAACAGAGTCGAAAGCTGGAAAGCCTTTTTGAAATCAACAAAGCTAGCAACCAAAGGTTTCTGAAACTCTAAACATTTCTCAAGAATCTGCCTAAGTGAAAATATCTGATCCACACATCCCCTACCACTTCAGAATCCACATTGCTCATCATGCAATTGACTGTCAACCAGATTCTTAATTCTATTAAGCACAATCATGGAAAGAACTTTACCTGGAACAGAGAGTTGGCTGATACCCCTATAGTTATCACAAGAACTGCGATCACTTTTTTTGAAAATAGGGATAACAATAGCTCTGGTAAAATCCTTAGGAACCATGCCTTTATCATAAAAGATATTCAGAATTTCAGTCATCCAAGTGGTAACCGAAACATTCCCAGCTCTAAGCTAGTAATTTCATCTACCCCTGGGGATTTATGAAGTTTAAGTTTAGAAACAGCCAAAATAACTTCAGATTGTGTTATAGGGCCAACATTAAAGCCACCAATGAATCTATCATCATTGCAAACAATGGGAGTAGAACTAACTACATTGTTTAGAACATCACTGAAATGCTCAGCCCACCTAGCCATGACAGAATCCTCCCCTTCTATAACCTTTCCTTGTTTATCCTTCAATCCTTGTATGCCTGTCCGTTTTCTACCGCACAAAACATTAACTATCTGGTACAGCTCTCTGCTGTTGTGCTGTCTAACTGCTTCCTCGGCTTTGTCAGCCAAACCATCAAGCCAAAGATTCTTATCAGCAGCTAACTGATCCTTTACAAGTTTATTAAGGTCTCTGTAATGCTTTCTATTAGGACTAGTAGGGTATTGATTAAGGGCATTCCTGCAGTTCTTTCTTTCCGAAATAAGCTCAAGTGCCTTATCACTCAGATAATTTTGCCTCTTCTGCTCCTTTTTTCCTAAAAGAGTACTGTTAGTGTCCAAAAAAGCCTGTTTAAAATGATCCCATTCTTCCTCAACTTCAGTAGTAAGCAAACCATGACTGTCATAATGACTAAGTAACCTATCATGGTAAGCTTTGGCTATAACTGGATCTTTCAGAGCTTCAGTATTAAAAGTAAATTTTTTAACCCTAGCACAACACTTTTTAAGTTTAAGTTGCAACACACTTTTAACAAGGTAATGGTCAGATCCAATTTCAGCTCCCCTATATGAACTGGTATTCCTAACAGAACTAGCCCATTTGCTGTTAATTAATATGCAATCAATCATATTCTTATGCAGCCCATCAGGTGAAACCCATGTGTACTTATGTATGTCGCGGTGTTTGTAATAAGTGTTAGTTATTCTGAATCCATTGAGTTTACTTACCTGTAGGAGACGTTGCCCATTGCCATTGCAGCTATCAATACCAAAAGGGCCTATTACTCCTCCCCAAAGGTCACCAAGAACAAGGGTAATATCTCCTTTCTTGACAGAATTCAAAATATCCTGAAGTTGTTCATAAAACCTATCCTTCTCATCCTCATCGGCATCCTCAGTGGGGGCATAACAGCAGATAACATTCAAGTCTTTAACGATTGTCTGAAATTTTGCTGTAAGAAACCTTTCATTAATGCACTCATATTCTAGAAGAGCATCGCTAGCGTGTCTGCTGAGAAGCAGACCCACGCCTTGGTGATGCTTATTGTCGTCCCTCCCTGAAAAGAGAAATTTAAGATTATTTTTAAGAATATGACCTTTATCTGTCCATCTGGTCTCTTGCAAGCCGAGAATATCTAAATTATAACGGTGGAATTCTTGTGTGAGGACATCAAGAGAAAAAGCTCTGTGCAGAGTCCTCACATTCCAACTACCTATGGAGAGAAAATGGTTAGTGGGATGTTTAAAGAAACTATGTTTATTGAGAGAGGGAATGCCGAAAATATCAAACAGCAACCTAATCGCAGACATGGGGCAAAGACCCGTTCCCCCACTACTAAAGTCTGAAGCCATCTACATTGGAAGACTTCCTCCAATGTAGAATTTGACGATGCCAATAGAAGCAAAGAGTTCAGGTGCCTGCGATGACTTCTGCTCAGGATTATCCACCAGCTGATAAACATATCCTGTGAATCTATTCACTTGGGGCTGCCAACCCACAAACAAACAGAAAACACAGCGGAAGAATCCCTCCACAGAATCCCACCAGTGCAGCAAAATCAGGATCCATAATCAAGCTCAGAGCCATATATCTGTCCAAAAGCGTGTGTAAAATTTCTTGATGTGAAGTAAAACTTTGTCTACTTTCTTGTGTCTGTGGTGTATAAGGCGACTGTTGTTAATTTATTATAACACCGAACTGTTGAGGAGTTCTGCCAGGAATCATCAATAACAATGAGCGCAGGAGATGACGGTTCATCAACAGCAACATCCGCAAGGCATCTGTGCCAGAGACCGTGAAAAAGACCCCTAACCGTGGTGGCAACAACGTAAGTAGAACTGTCCCACATGAGATTTTCAACGTGAGAAGAGTGAACCTTACAGTAACATTTCGACAATTGCAAGACACTTAATAAGGTAATGGTCAGATTAAATTTCAGATCCCTTATATGACCTGATATTCCTAGCAGAATTAGCCCATTTGGTGTTAAAAAATAAATAATCAATCATATTCTTATGCAACCCATCTGGTGAAAGTCATGTGTATATTATGACGTGGTGCTTGTAATAGGTGTAGTTATTTTCAAACGATTAAATTTATTTACCTGTAGGAGACGTTGCCCATTGCAGCTATCAATACCAAAGGGACCTATCACCCCTCTCCAAAGGTCTGAGTCAGTACCAACTTTGGCATTAAAGTCCCCTAGAAAAGGGTTATATCTCTTTTCTTGACAGAATTCCAAAGTGTCCTGAAGTTGTCCTTAAAACAATTAATTTATTAATTAAACAATTAATCAAAGGCCTAATCACTGAGGATGCCAATGAGAATGAAATCATTCCCATCCGCATCCTCAGTGGAGGCATGCCAACAGATAACATTCAAGCCGTTAGTGCTTGTCTCAAATTTAGCTGAAAGAAATATTTCATTAATGCATTCATATTCTAGAAGAGCATCAGTAGCGTGTCTACTGAGAAGCAGACCTACTCCTTGCTGATGCTTATTATCGTTCCTCCCTGAAAAGAGAAATTGTAGACTATTTTTAAGAATCTGGCCTTTATCTGTTCATCTTGTCTTTTGGAGGCCGAGATTATCTAGATTGTAACAGTAGAATTCTTATGTGAGGACATCAAGGAAATAAGCTCTGTGCAGAGTCCTCACATTGTAAGAACTTGCGGAGAGAAAATGGTTACTTAGATGTTTAAAGAAACTATGGTTATTGACAGAGGAAGGGACGACAATATGAAATAGCTCCCTAATCACAGGTATGGGGCAAAGACCCGTTCTCCCACTACTAAAGGCTGAATCCATCTACACTGGTAGATTTCCACTAATGTAGGTTTTACGATTCCCTTAAAAGCGAGAGTTTAGGTACCTGCGATAGCCTTTGATCAGGATTATTCAGCAGCTATTAAAATGCATCCTGTGAATCTGTTCACTTCGGGCTGTCAACCCACAAACAAACCGAAAACAGAGCGGAAGATTTTCTCACATCAGAAGCCCACCAGTGACGCAAAATCAGGATCCGTAATCAAGCTCAAAATCATTATTCCATTCAGGTTATTATATATATATTCAGCATCAGGATCCTGTGTGGTTGACTACTCCAGCCTGATTGTAACAATTCATATAATCTTCGTAAATATATTGTAAAAATTCATCATCCGATTGTTTGAACATTAGACAAAGAATCGGTATAAACATTACAGAAATCTCTACGTGAGTGCAAATCTAGTTGATGAACATCAATAGATATTTGTAGTATAAGAAAAATAACTGGGTATAAAGTAGATCAGCAGAAACTAAATAGAAGAAAACCCTCGCTCAGATTTTCAGATTTTTTCCTGATGACTTTTTATCTTTGCTGATGAAAACTTTTCCATCTTTTGTCGAAACAAATTTATAGTTGAACTTTTTTCTGAATTGATTTGCCTCATACAGCAACTTCTTGTTCACCTGACTAAGGTGTTCATTGACATAAACTGTTGTGTCCTAAATGTTTTTAGACAGAAACTCTGACGACACAGATTTTTTCTTCATGGCCATCAGAAAAGCGTTTCGTTGATCTTTTATCGTAAATTGCCCAACGATTTGCCTTATTTAATTTTTAATGGTAGCTGGTACTCTGTGCATGTTAGCAAAACCTATATTTTTGATATTTTAAGACATTTTTTATGAATTTCTTACAGAAATCTTCAAACAATTTCTCGCTCATTCTGTGGAACTCTTACAATTTTCGAATTCCTATTTCCCAAATATTGTTCTAAAACATTTACTCGAGTTATAAAATCTACATTCATACTTTGTAGATTTCCATTTCCACTTTTTAACCCCTTATTTTCTTTCTTTATTTGTAGCAACTCAGATTTGAAATCCTCAGTTTCCTTCTTCAAGTCATTAATTGTTCGTTAATTACATTCAATTATCCAATAGATCTTTTCAATTCACTAAGATCATCAGTCAAGAGCTTATGAGAGATGCATATCTGTCCTTATGCATTCCGGAATGTCCCTCGTATCCCCTCTGTTATGTCTTCCTCGCTGTCTTTATCATTTCCACCACTGACATTTCTCCTTCCTCTGCGTTGCAATCCGGGCTTCCGGCTGCAAAATTTCTTTCTGATCCTTGCGAATCTATGCAAGGCAAATGTTTTTCCTTGCAAATAGTTTTCAGATTTTAATTTACTTCCAATATTTTCTGCACAAAGTGAACAACTCAATATATTGTGCTGCTCAATAGAATATTTCCTAAAATTCCCCTCCCTAATACCGAAGCAGAAGAAGTAGTACATTTGGAACAAACAGAGCACAATAAATTATCCTTCAGCAGCGACCTTACAGCGTACACACAATTTCGCTTTCTGCATTTTCTCCACTTTTCTTTTTGGTGAGCAACACATCCCTCTCTGAGGACCGGAGAAGAACTCCGTCACAATGATACCAGAAACACATGACTCCCTGCTACTGTCGTGCCCATATTTATTTTAAATGCGGACACGACTGTTGGCGCGGAAGGTCTTTCGGCCGTCATTATATTCAGCTAGTTCGTGTTCCCCTTTACCTCCATTTTCGGTGCCCAGTAGAGTCGGTGAAGAACGCCGCCCTCGGCATGAACTTTCTGGAACATGGTCCGGTGACCCCCAGGTGATAAGGGTCTACGTGACTGTTGTTGTAAACAGGTAGTTCCGCGATCGGGGTTCGCATCTCGACCCGCGCTAGCCAATGAGCAACAGTCACACGTAGATATGAGTGACCTCTGCCGAGGGACGGGCGAGAAGGTCAACTAGGAGGGCGCACGTTTTGGTCACTCTTGTCTCCGACCCGGGCAGAACAAGATGTGCATCAGTTAGTTTTTTCTGGTGAGCGAAAAGAGCGGAGAAGCGACGAAAGCGTGGTCGCGAGAGACTTCACCAACCCACGGCGCCTGAGCAGCAGTCCTGCCAACGATGATGCCTACCCTTCTGGTGCACCTGAGCTGATGAAGTAAGGGTATCAACTTAATTCCGATCTGGTTGGTAGCTAGGCGTAAACTGGAAGGAGAGCTGTGTACCAATCCCTAGTGATGATGCACAGAACCGGCCAGGTCTAGCACCTAATGTCCGACCCCGCCTTCTCGTGGTGCAGGCCGTTAGTACCTTTCAAAAGAGATATTCTCTTTTGGAAGGGAACGGAAGGGGAGGGCTGCCAGTTCAGTATGGCCTGCTGATCTGGTCATCTACGGCCACTTTTTTCTTTTTTTTTCAACCCTGCTGAGGAGTGGTCAACTTCACAGGGTCCTGGTGCTGATCATTTATACCTACTAGACTGGACTTGTTTATGGATTTGAGCTTGATTATGGATCCTGGACTTGCTGCACTGGTGTACCTCTGTTGAGGGAGAGTCTGCCGCTGTGTTTTCTGTTTGCTTCTGGGTTGCCAGCTCTAAGTGAACAGAGGCATGGGATACCTTATATCAGCTGGTGGATAATCCTAATCAGAGGCCATCGCAGGTACCTGAACCTTACTTAGCTAGTTGGGCATCGTCAAGCCTAAACTGGAGTAATGCGTCTCAGGCAGGCCATGTGGCACTTGAAAAAGTCCACTTGAAAAGGTGGTGCCTGAAGTTCCTACCAGCATCGGTGACTTCAGCCTTTAGCGGAGGAGGAACGGGTCTTTGCCCCATGCCTGCGATCAGGGGGCTGTTTGATATTGTTGGCCCTACCAATCTCAATAAACCTAATTTCTTTAAAAATCCTACTAATCATTTTCTTTCTGCAGGAACGTGGAACGTGAGGACATTACATAGAGATTATTCTCTTGATGTCCTCATGCAGGAATTCCAGCGCTATAACCTAGATATTCTAGGCTTGCAAGAGACCAGATGGACAGGTAAAGGTGAGATTCTTAAAAATAACTTTAAATTTCTCTTTACAGGGAGGAAGGATGGAAAGCATCACCAAGGCGTAGGTCTGCTGCTCAGCAGACATGCTAGTGATGCTCTTCTAGGATATGAGTGCATTAATGAAAGGTTTCTTACAGCAAAATTTCAGACAAGCATTAAAAACTTGAATGTTATCTGCTGTTATGCCCCCACTGAGGATGCTGATGAGGATGAGAAGGATAGGTTTTACGGACAACTTCAGGACATTTTGAATTCTGTCAAGAAAGGAGATATTACCCTTGTTCTTGGTGACTTCAATGCCAAAGTTGGTACCGACTCTGACCTTTGGGGAGGAGTAATAGGTCCTTTTGGTATTGGTAGCTGCAATGGCAATGGGCAACGTCTCCTACAGATAAGTAAACTCAATGGTTTCAGAATAACTAACACATATTACAAACACCGCGACATACATAAATACACATGGGTTTCACCTGATGGGCTGCATAGGAATATGATTGATTATATATTAATTAACAGCAAATGGGCTAGTTCTGTTAGAAATACCAGGACATATAGGGGAGCTGAAATTGGATCTGACCATTACCTTGTTAAAAGTGTCTTGCAACTTAAACTTAAAAAGTGTTGTGCTAGAGTTAAAAAATTTACCTTTAATACTGAAGCTCTGAATGACCCAGTTATAGCTAAAGCTTACCATGATAGGTTATTTAGTCATTATGACGGTCATGGTTTGCTTAATACTGAAGTTGAGGAAGAATGGGGCCATTTTAAACAGGCTTTTTTGGAAACTAACAGTACTCTTTTAGGAAAAAAGGAGCAGAGGAGGCAGAATTATTTAAGTGACAAGGCAATTGAGCTTATTTCAGAAAGAAGGAATTGCAGGAATGTCCTTAATCAGCACCCTACTAGTCCTAATAGAAAAGATTACAGAGAGCTTAATAAACGTGTAAAGGATCAGTTAGCTACCGATAAAAATCTTTGGCTTGATAGCTTGGCTGACAAAGCTGAAGAAGCAGTTAGGCAGCACAACAACAGAGAGCTGTACCAGATAGTTAATGTTTTATGTGGTAGAAAACGGACAGGCATACAGGGATTGAAGGATAAACAAGGTAAGGTTATAGAAGGTGAGGATTCTTTCATGGCTAGGTGGGCTGAGCATTTCAGTGATGTTCTAAACAATGTGGTTAGTTCTACTCCCATTGTTTGTAATGATGATAGATGCATTGGCAGCTTTAATGTTGGCCCTATAACACAAACTGAAGTTAGTTTGGCTATCTCTAAACTGAAACTTCATAAATCCCCAGGGGTAGATGAAATTACTACAGAAATGCTCAGAGCTGGGAATGTTTTGCTTATCACTTGGATGACTGAAATTTTGAATAACTTCTATGATAAAGGCATGGTTCCTAAAGATTTTACCAGAGCTATTATTATCCCTATTTTCAAAAAAGGTGATCGCAGTTCTTGTGATAACTATAGGGGTATCAGCCTACTCTCTGTTCCAGGTAAAGTTCTTTCCATGATTGTTCTTAATAGAATTAAGAATCTGGTTGACAGGCAATTGCGTGATGAGCAATGTGGATTCAGAAGTGGTAGGGGATGTGTAGATCAGATATTTTCACTTAGGCAGATTGTTGAGAAATGTTTAGAGTTTCAGAAACCTTTGGTTGCTAGCTTTGTTGATTTCAAAAAGGCTTTCGACTCTGTTGATCGTCATAATTTGTGGTTGATTGTGAGATCATATGGTATACCAGACAAGTTAGTTAGCATAATGAAAGCTCTCTATAATAACACTGAGTCGTGTGTGAGAGTTGGTAAGTCTTGTAGCAATTGGTTTAGCATTACTTCTGGTGTTCGACAAGGGTGCATTTTGTCTCCTTTTCTCTTTAGTTTGGTTGTTGATTATGTTATGCGAAATTCACTTCGAGGGAAAGATTTTGGCCTTAAATGGGCTGGAGATACGAAAATTTCTGATTTAGATTATGCTGATGATTTAGCCCTTTTGGCAAATGATGTTGATGAGATGAACTCTTTCATTCTTTCAAGTTGATGAGACTGGTAGTAGAGTAGGTTTGGTTGAGAGAAAACTAAAGTGATGAAAATTGGTCAGGCAGGTTGTGATTCAGTCAATCTGAATGGTTGCAGTCTTGAGCAGGTGTCACAGTTTAATTATCTTGGGAGCTATGTAACTGATACTGGTGATGTGCGGCATGAGATTAACAGACGAATAGGTATTGCTGCCGGGACTTTTAAGAATCTATGGAGATTGTGGAGAAATAGGCGTATACACCTAAAGACTAAAATTAGACTGTATAATAGTTTGGTTCTTTTTAGGGTTAGTTATGGTAGTGAAACTTGGACTCTGTGTAAACAAGATAACAGGAAACTAGATGCTTTTGATTCTAGATGCTTACGCAGTATCTTGGGTATTAGGTGGTTTAACTTTGTAACTAATGATGAGGTTAGGCAAAGGAGTCTGCAACCTCCTTTAAGCAGCATATTGTGCAGAGAGAGACTCCGCTGGTTTGGCCATGTTGCCCGTATGGATAATTATAGATTGGCGAATAGGGTTATGAACAGTGTGCCTAGAGGCTTCAGAAGGAGGGGGAGACCTAGGATGCGGTGGGCAGACAATGTCAAACAGGACCTTGTTAGAATTGGTGTGCAGTGGCCGGATGCAGCAGATGTAGCTCAGGACAGATATGCTTGGAGAATTAAACTGCGTGGTCTGGTTGGACCTCCGTAGCCCATGGCTGCTTGAGGATGATGATGATGATGATGATGTTCCCACATGAACAGTGTTACTTATTACCGTCACGCTGCTTCCCCCACAGGACTGAGAGACTGCTTCGCTCCCGTAGCCTCTCGAGCACTTGCGGGGCCAAATGAGTAGAAATTGCCATTGACCTGCCGCACCAAAAGTTACCTTTAGTTGTAAAGGACTGCTCCAAGGGCGCTTACCAAGAATTTTGATGAAAGTGGTGTTAAACAATTGTGTGATTTAATTTGAGCAGATATGTTTTAATAAATGTTGTTTTATTACCTATGAAATTACCTTAGTTTCCGATTATTACTATATGTGTGAAGAGTTTAATGTTGGGTCCGGGAATTGCCTTAGATTTTCCAGCAAATAGAGAATCACGGCCTCTTAATGTCTGTGCCGCCTTAGAATATACACGGAGTGGTCACGACACTTCAACGCAATCACACTTCTGCACTTCCTTTTGCACTTGTCGATTTCTTAAACCTAATGCCACTGTCTTTAAGAGTTCATTTAAGGTGATCCAAATCACTCTCATTCCTTTCATTTATGCTTCAAATATCACTTCTGGTATCATTTATCATATTATTAATAATACTACTCAAAAAATATACACCGCAATTAGGGCCGCGTTTTCGCCTAGGTAAACTAGGCACGTGCCTAGGGCCCTGGAATGGGCTTTGGAACCTTTGAAGAATAATGTATTTTATTTTTTTGCAACAATTGAATTTAGAATTGTGTTACTAAAACTGCACAAGCGAGAACCAAAATGGTCCTAGTCCCATAATCATACTACATGGTATACTCTGTCTCTGTTACCCTCTAAATACTTGACGTGTATATTTTAGAAGCTTAGCTGAGAACAAATAAAAAATGTAGTTGACAGATTGGGTACCGGAAAGGTGTCACTTGTCGTTCATAATGCCTTTATTGATGTCTTTCGTACCCAGGGCCGGATTAAGCTAGGAGATCTGAAGATATCCTGTCCCACAAAAGGTAAAAATTTAGTAAATACAGGCAAGTTTCTGGAGGCCAATGCCACATTTCAATATGGCAGGTATTTGAGTGGAAAAATAAATTAAGAATGCATTCAATCCTGAAATTAACGTTCGCTACTAAAAATATGGAGAACCTCGACATTTGTAGTTTTTCTGCCAGTCAGAGACGGGAAGAGCTGAAGGCAAAATTGTTTCTTTTAGCATTACTGTTACTGAAGATATTTCAAAAAGACTATCTTCCTGTCTTAATTTATTTGGTTGGTTACTGTGCCATTTTAGTTCTAAAGAAAATGAAATGTAAATCCTGATGCACAACAATGGTATATCCTTGAATTGATTTCATTTCTTATTTGATTGCTGCTCTGTTCACGCTTTGATAAATAGTACTGATAAGTTCTCAGGGCTTCAAGTCTGCTTTCAGATATTTAGTGAAACAGATTAACTGTTTTTTTTTTACTACACATACTATCAGTATATTGGATTGGACAGTTGCTCAACGGTCAGGTAAATATATCTAGCAATATTAAAACCATGCTAATTTCTTTTGATGATTTTTATCAAATTTGCTCGAAAATCTTCACATTTTGTCATACCCTTAAACAGAAAAACCAGTATATATTTATTGTTGATATCAAACAGGGAAAAACCTTATAAATACATTTTCCTATGTAGAATATGTAAATCATACCAGAATTTTCCTACATTTGCTCTGGATGCTATCAATTTATTCTTAATATCCCCCCCTTCCTTCTCTTATTACCTCTAATGAGTATATTTTGTTTAACCATTTAAAGAGTAATTTTCAATCGCATAACATTTGAGAGATAATCACCCTGACCACTAAGTGGTTAGTGTGCCTGTATATGCAATACAGTGACCAAAGTTTGAGCCATGGGGAGTGTATGGAATTTTCTTTTATCAGGTATTAATGTTAAAGTATTGTTTTTCCCAGAGAGATCTATAGTTTATAATAGCAGGCTGTATCAGACTTCTGTAGCAACCAAATGCTATAAGGATAATTTTTCTGCTTGTGGTATGCAATGATCATCATGGTACATGATATACTATTTAAGCTGTATATAAATTTCTATTCAATCACGTTCTATGTTATAAGTAGAAATTTACAGAAAACTGTTTTAGTGCTAGCTGAACAAAAGATCAATGCATTTAGTAAGGAGAATATGAGAAGTAGCATGACAGAGCAAAATTTTCAACTTACTAAAGCAAATGTGCCAGGAATAAAAAAAATAAGGAATAAGAAAAGTTATTAAAGTATTACATGTAAACTGAGTAATATTTTAAAATCATAAAGAAAGCTATTATGGATTATTTGCTGTTAAATCACCAATATACTTGGTAAAGCAAAATATATTCATTTCCTTTTGGTGATGAGCAATATTGATAATATCACACATAGTTTCTTGATACAAATATGCTCACCATACATCAATTTTTGCTCTGTCATATTTTATGTTACAAGAGAAACAATTACTGAAATCAGAGTTCCTGTGAGATATCTAGAAGCAATTTTGGGTAAGGAATATATGTGAAACATTTTCATCAGTAAAATATATACACATAGAGAAAGAGAGTTTAAAAAAGAAAAATATTCTTGGTAAGGATATTATTACTAACATATTGTAGAATGATTATGTGGTTTCAAGCTAGAGCTTACACAGTAGAGCAACTTTAAACGTCAGGGAATTGCAGCTATTCCTCAATAATAGTCATATATCATTGGTTGACTTCACTATCAATTAAAAATCAACTAGTGATCTGTAAATGTTCCAGTGCTAGGTAGTCACTGGAAGGAGAGCTATGCACCAATCCCCTGTGATGATGCACAGAACCGGCCAGGCCTAGCACATGATGTCCGACCCCGCCTTCTCGTGGTGCAGGCCGTTAGTACCTTTCAAAAGAGATGCTCTGTTCTGAAAGTGAACGGAAGCGAAGGGCTTGCCAAATAGCATGGCCTACTGATCTGGACAACTATGGCAACTTTTCTTTTTTTTTCTACCCTGCTCAGGAGTGGTCAACCACACAGGATCCTGGTGCTGACCATATATACCAGCCTGAACGGAATTATGGCTCTAGCTTCGTGAATCCTGATTTTGCTGCACTGGTGGGCTTCTGTGGAGGGAAAATCTTCCGCTCTGTTTTTTGTTTGTTTGTGTTTTCTGTTTGTTTGTGGGTTCACAGCCCCAAGTGAATAGAGTCACAGGATATGTTTATCAGCTGCTGGATAATCCTGAGCAGAGGTCATCGCAGGCACCTGAACTCTTTGCTTATATTGGCATCGTCAAATTCTACATTGGAGGAAGTCTTCCAGTGTAGTCTTCAGCTTTTAGTGGTGGGGGAACGGGTCTTAGCCCCATGTCTGCGATTAGAGGGCTGTTTGATATTGTCGGCATTCCCTCTCTCAATAAACATAGTTTCTTTAAACATCCCACTAACCATTTTCTCTCCATAGGTAGTTGGAATGTGAGGACTCTGCACAGAGCTTTTTCTCTTGCTGTCCTCACACAAGAATTCCACCATTATAATTTAGATATTCTCGGCTTGCAAGAGACCACATGGACAGATAAAGGTCAGATTCTTAAAAATAATTTTAAATTTCTCTTTTCAGGGAGGGACGACAATAAGCATCACCAAGGCGTGGGTCTGCTTCTCAGCAGACACGCTAGCGATGCTCTTCTAGGATATGAGTGCATTAATGAAAGGTTTCTTACAGCAAAATTTCAGACAAGCGTTAAAGACTTGAATGTTATCTGCTGTTATGCCCCCACTAAGAATGCCGATGAGGATGAGAAGGATAGGTTTTATGAACAACTTCAGGATATTTTGAATTCTGTCAAGAAAGGAGATATTATCCTTGTTCTTGGTGACTTCAATGCCAAAGTTGGTACTGACTCTGACCTTTGGGGAGGAGTAATAGGCCCTTTTGGTATTGGTAGCTGCAATGGCAATGGGCAACGTCTCCTACAGGTAAGTATACTCAATGGATTCAGAATAACTAACACTTATTACAAACACCGCGACATATATAAGTACACATGGGTTTCACCTGATGGGCTGCATAAGAATATGATTGATTATATATTAATTAACAGCAAATTGACTAGTTCTGTTAGGAATACCAGGTCATATATGGGAGCTGAAATTGGATCTGACCATTACATTGCTAAAAGTGTCTTGCAGCTTAAGAAGTGCTGTTCTAAGGTTAAAAAATCTACTTTTAATTCTGTAGCTCTGAAAGATCCAGTTATAGGTAAAGCTTACCATGATAGGTTACTTAGTCATTATGACAGTCATGGTATGCTTACTACTGAAGTTGAGGAAGAATAGGATAATTTTAAACAGGCTTTTTTGGACACGAACAGTACTCTTTTAGGAAAAAAGGAGCAGAAGAGGCAAAATTTTCTGAGTGATAAGGCACTTGAGCTTATTTCGGAAAGAAAGAACTGCAGGAATGTCCTTAATCAATACCCTACTAGTCCTAATAGAAAGCATTACAGAGAACTTAATAAACGTGTAAAAGATCAGTTAGTTGATGATGAGAATCTTTGGCTTGATGGTTTGGCTGACAAAGCCGAGGAAGCACAGTTAGACATCATAACAGCAGAGAGCTGTACCAGATAGTTAATGTTTTATGTGATAGAAAACGAACAGGTATACAGTGGATTGAAGGATAAACAAGGTAAGGTTATAGAAGGTGAGGATTCTGTCATGGTTAGGTTGGTTGAGCATTTCAGTGATGTTCTAAACAATGTGGTTAGTTCTACTCCCATTGTTTGCAATGATGATAGATGCATTGGTGGTTTTAATGTTGACCCTATAACACAATCTGAAGTTATTTTGACTGTTTCTAAACTTAAATTTCATAGTGCAGTCCCCAGGTGCAGATGAAATTACTACGGAAATGCTTAGAGCTGGGAATGTTTCTGTTACCACTTGGATGGCTGAAATTTTGAATATCTTTTATGATAAAGGCATGGTCCTAAGGATTTTACCAAACTATTGTTATTCCTATTTTCAAAAAAAGTGATCGCAGTTCTTGTGATAACTATAGGGGTATCAGCCTACTCTCTGTTCCAGGTAAAGCTCTTTGCATGATTGTGCTTAACAGAATTAAGAATCTGGTTGACACACAATTGTGACACGCAATGTGGATTCAGAAGTAGTAGGAGGTGTGTGGATCACATATTTTCACACAAGCAGGTTCTTGAGAAATGTTTAATTTCAGAAACCTTTGGTTGATAGCTTTGTTAATTTCAAAAAGGCTTTCGGCTCTATTGATCGTCATAATTTGTGGCTGATTGTGAGATCATATGGGATACCAGACAAGTTAGTTAACATAATGAAAGCCCTCTATAATAACATTGAGTCGTGTGTGAGAGTTGGTAAGGCTTGTAGCAATTGGTTTAGCATTACTTCTGGTGTTCGACAAGGGTGCATTTTGTCTCCTCTTCTCTTTTGTTTGGGTATTGATTATGTTATGCGAAATTCACTGCAAGGGAAAGATTTTGGCTTTAAATGGTCTGGAGATACGAAAATTTCTGATTTAGATTATGCTGATGATTTTTTGACAAATAATGTTGATGATATGAACTGTTTCATTCGAGCTGTTGATGTAACTGGTAGTAGAGTAGGTTTCGTTATAAACAGAGAGAAAACTAAAGTGATAAAAACTGGTCAGGCAGGCTGTGATTCAGTTAATTTGAATGGTTGAAGTCTTGAGCAGGTGTCCCAGTTTATCTTGGGAACTATGTAACAGAAACTAGTGATGTGTGGCATGAGATTAATAGACGAATAGGGATTGCTGCCGGGACTTTTAAGAATCTATGGAAAGTGTGGAAAAATAGGTGTATACACCTAAAGACTAATATTAGACTGTATAATGCTTCAGGGCACCCATTTAGAACTTGACTCCTTGCTTAATGGTTCGTTATTTGTGCCGTTCCAAACGCTGACGAACTGTTATAAACTTCCACATTCCATTAGTCATGTACAAGATATGTTTAAGGAGAGATGGGGGGGGGGGAGAGTGTCCGGGTCCCGTGAAAGCGAGCGAAATTTTTACTAATATACCTAGCACTATTTTTTTTAAATAATGTATTATTTTAATTAAGGAAAATGTTTTATTTGGTGAAAGCAATATTATACTCAGAAAGCTACAACATTATCTTTCCATGTTATGTCAAGGGAATCTAACTCCGAAGCTCTATAACATCTAAAATATACATTTCATGGGAAAGTGTGAGGAATGTAAAGATTGTAGACTGGTACTTGTAGACCCATCAGGACTAATTTCTTTTCGAACAGCTCGTGTGTATATGTGCAGAAGGGTATTTGTCTCTGCCTTGTCAGGATGTTGCTGCTATCTAGGTGGTCGATAAACACAAGCCCAGATGTTACATATAAGCACTTGATGCATTTAACGAAAAATTGTGATTGAAGTTAGAGATAATCCAATTTATTTCAACTCGATTTAGCATCAACATTCGTTCCGTATTTAAAGAGTTATGGAAGCTGGAATATTTTTAAATAATTATTGTATTTTATAAAAATCATTCATAATGATCTAATATTGAAATAATCATTTCGCCTTTTTTAAAATATATATATTATTAAATGATTTGAAAAATACTTATTATTTAAGTTTTAATTTATATGTGACATAAATTCTTATAACCCATTTCTGTTGTGAAATATCCTAGGTTGCATATTTCCTTAAATACTAGACGAAGGCTGTTGAAAATCGAGATTTAAATAGATAAGATTATGATCTTTAATTCATTTTTCAGCAACCTTTTTCCATTAAATGAATATTTTAGATTCTCCTTCACACAATATGGAAATTGTCTAATATTTTTTAGGGCAGTGTAACTCAGTTCCATTGAGCTAATAGGAATTCCTGCGATTCCAAAATATTATTATTCAAAAGTGATTCAAAAGTGATTCTGAAATTTTTCCAATTATTCATGTCGATGTTATGTTGCCGATATGCTGCTTGCATCCACTTGTCTCGCATATCCAGTTTGGAATGTATTCGATAATAACTGAATTTTGTTTCTGCAAAACATCCCCAATACTGCATTATCGTTTACACTTCTAGTTGAAAACGGCAGCAAGTGGACAGAACAGTAAATATAATCAAATATTAAAAATTTCGCATCAGAATTCAATTTTGAAACTAGGGGTAAACAGCGTAATAACTTATACTGCTACGAAACAAGTAGCAATGAAAACAGCGGATCGCCAGCGCTACATCAGTCGAAAATGTAACTAGAGCTGCTGTCGCTTTCACGTCTTGAAATCGCTTGAATCGCAGCATTTCCATTACGTAATCACCGTTAATACCCTACTAGTCCTAATAGGAAGCATTACAAAGAGCTTAATAAACGTGTAAAGGATCAGTTAGCAGCTGAAAAGAATTTTTGATTTGATGGACAAAGCCCAGGAAGCACTTAGACTGCACAAAAGTAGAGAGCTATACCAGATAGTTAATGTTTTATGTGGGAAGAAATAGACAGGTACACATAATAACTTATACTGCTACGAAACAAGTAGCAATGAAAACAGCGGATCGCCAGCGCTACATCAGTCGAAAATGTAACTAGAGCTGCTGTCGCTTCACGTCTTGAAATCGCTTGAATCGCAGCATTTCCATTACGTAATCACCGTTAATACCCTACTAGTCCTAATAGGAAGCATTACAAAGAGCTTAATAAACGTGTAAAGGATCAGTTAGCAGCTGATAAGAATTTTTGATTTGATGGACAAAGCCCAGGAAGCACTTAGACTGCACAAAAGTAGAGAGCTATACCAGATAGTTAATGTTTTATGTGGGAAGAAATAGACAGGTACACAGTGATTGAGGGATAAATATGACAAGGTGTTTGAAGGTAAGGATTCTATCAAGGCTAGATGGGCTGAGCATTTCAATAATGTTCTAAACAATGTGGTTAGTTCTACTCCCATTGTTCGTAATGATGATATTACTGACTGCATTACTGACTTTAATGTTGGCCCTATAACACAATCTGAAGTTATTTTTGTTATTTCTAAACTTAAACTATATAAATCCTTAAGGGTAGATTAAATTTATACAGAAATACGTAGAGCTGGGAATGTTTCAGTTACCACATGAATGACTGAAATTTTAAATATCTTTTATGATAAAGGCAATGTTCCTAAGGATTTTACCAGAATTATCATTATCCCTATTTTTAAAAAAGGTGATGACAGTTCTTGTGATAACTGTAGGAGTATCAGCCTACTTTCTATTCCAGGTAAAGTTCTTTGTATGATTGTGCGTAACAGAATCAAGAATCGGGTTGAGGACATTTGTTGGTGAGTAGTGTGAATTCAAAAGTGGTAGGTGATGTATAGATCACATATTTTCACTTAGGCAGATTCTTGAGAAGCATTTAATTTCAGAAACTTTTGGTTGCTATCTTTGTTGATTTCAAAAAGGCTTTCGACTCTTGATCGTCACAATCTGTGGATGATTGTGAGATCATATGGTATACCAGACAAGTTAGTTAACATAATGAAAGCTCTCTATAATAACACTGAGTCGTGTCTGAGAGTTGGTAAGGCTTGTAGCAATTGGTTTAGCATTACTTCTGATGTTCGACAAGGGTGCATATTGTCTCCTTGTACACCAGAAGCAACTTATCAGTTGCTTCTGGTGTACAATGAGACAATCCATTGCTTCTTCAATCAATCAGTTGCTTCTATCCCGTGACTTGCTTTGAATTATGTTATGAGAATTTCACTGCAAGGGAAAGATTTTGACCTTCAATGATCTGGAGATCTGAAATATTCTGATTTAGATTATGATGCTGATTTAGCCCTTCTGGCAAATGATGTTGATTAGATTTAGTCTCTCATTAGAGCTATTAATGAGACTGGTAGTAGAGTAAGTTTGGGGATAAACAGAGAGAAAACTAAAGTGATGAAAATTGGTAAGGCAGGCTGTTATTTAGTTAATCTGAATAGTTCCACTGTGGAGCAGGTGTCATAGTTAAAGTATCTTGGGAGCTATGTAGCAGATAATGGTAATATGTGGCATGAAATTAACAGACGAATAGGTATTATCGCAGGGATTTTTAAGATTCTGCATAGGGTGTGGAAAAATAGGCGTTTACACCTAAAGACTAAAATTAGACTGTAATAGCTTGATTCTTTTTAGAGTTAGTTATGGTAGTAAAACTAAGACCCTTTGTAAACAAGATAACACGAAATCTGATGCTTTTGATTCTAAATTACTAAGCAGTATCTTGCGCATTAGGTGGTTCAACTTTGTAAGTAATGATGAGGTTAGGCAAAGCAGTCGGAAATCTCCTTTGAGTAGCATATTGCGCAGAGAGAGACTCCATTGATTTGGTCATGTTGCCCGTATGTATAACTATAGATTAGAGAGTTTGGTTATGAACATTATGCCTAAAGGTCTCAGAAAGTAGGGGAGACCTAGGATGCAGTGGGTTGACAATGTCAAATTTAGAATTGGTGCACAGTGGTCAGTTGCAGCAGTGCAGCTCACTTAGAAGTAGTAGCATAAATGAGAGTTCTGGGCCAATAAATGGGGCCACAGAATTCTATAAAAATCTATGGGAAAGGTTATGGGGGGTGAAGTAAAAAGTATGTTATTTGTGAAAATACGTGTGAAAATTAGAAAAAAAAAGGGGTGCTTTTAGTGTTTTTTTTTTCTGAAAATATGTGTGAAAATCAGAAAAAAAACGGTGCTTCATGTGAAAAAGTAATTTAAGTTTTTTGGGCAGACCAGATTTAAACTGATTTGTTTAACTAATTTTCAGAAAAAATGAGGTGTGTGTGAAAGAGATAAAAATCGATGTGGTTTGCTGAGTTATCATACACTTCACTGGATTATTTGGTTGTAACAAGCCAGGTAAATCGGAGAATTTGACAAAGTCAGACAGTTTCGAAAAATTTGTTTGAAACTTATGACAAAATCAACAGGTAAAATGCCGTTTTCGGGGGGTCTGATGAAAAGATTGACTTTGAATATCTGTGAATGTATGAAGAGAGGGTACTAGATGGAAAAACATTTTTTTGAAGTGAAAAGTGATTTAGGTTAATTGTTTAAACAATTAGAAAAAATTTCAAGTGAAAAGTGATGTAGGTTAGAATAATTTTGAGAATATATGAAGTTTGCAAAGAGAGACAAGAGTTTTATGTTATCGTGCTAAACGGAAATCATTCTCGATCTCCTCAAAAGAATAACGGGCTCGAGATTTAATTTCATTGTTCACTGAAACTCGAACTAAATTTCTTATTCACTGAAACTCAGAATAAAAGGGAAGCTTAAAAAATACTGGTTCGGGAACATACATATTTTCTTTAAAACATCCAAATTGATGTAGATTTCGAAATGATTGCATATAAATATTTTTTTTAACCAACAACTAAAAGATTTCCCTCTAGTGGTTGTAAAGTTGCTTTTCGTTCTGAGACAATTACGCAATATACGTGATATAATACGTTTGGCAGTCTATTTAATTTAAATCGTATTTCGATGTCAGCAGTTGCTGATAATTCATATAGACGTGATTCGTATTTGCTAACATAGAAGTGTAATATCGAATACAGTTTCATAAAATCTTGATAACTGACTTGTGTACCCGAATCGATGTCCATATTTTTTGCAGCTGAAAAGCTGTTGTAAACTCACGCATAGTCTAAAGTATTGGGTTCAAAGCTGCACTCGTATTCTTGTTCGGGAAAGTGTTTGCTGTTCACTCTGATCTGAATCCGTTCTAGTAACATGTGATCAAACACCATATTGTTTCTGGTTTGATTATTTAATCGGTTAGACTTTTGTAAGATGACATAAAGATGGACAGGTTTGTTTTGAGTTGTAGTAACCCGCCAACTGACATAAGAGTCAATTCGAGTATCAGATTTGTACAGTTTGCACGATTCTCAAATGATTCCATGTGGATTGCCGATTGCTAACTGAGATTCTAGTTTTGCAAGCACTTGTAGTGATGGTTCCACTTTTGGAATAAACCAAGATACGTGAGATATTTCAAAATTATTCAGCTTAGCCCCAACTCTCTGAACAATGTCTTTGTCGTCACTTTTGTCTAGTTTTATGGAATGTTTTACACCGCGAAACACTTTATCCATGTCTCGGCAGAATCCAAACAGCCGATTCAGTGGTAAGAATATACTTACATTTTGACTATTTTTTGCAATTTCATATCGTCCGAGAATCCTTAATTGAATTCAGGATTTTTCTTCAACGCTTGTGCAAAATCCTTTATCTTATTATTCGTGTCCAGTTTGTCTTCGCCTCCGTCGTACAAATACTTATTTATTTTCGAACTGTCTGCGGTATCTTTGAACCACATCATACTTGTGGCAGCACTGTGTGAAAAGTCTTCGGTAAAATCAATTAAATTGTGAATCAAGGTCATCACTCCTGGCAATTCAATATCTTCCAATTCTCTGTTTTCTATATAATATTGAGCTCTCTTAAAAATATTGTACCCGTTATTGACCATCGTAACTACATCATTGCCGCCGATATCAGATCCATCTGATTTCAGCATTTTGCCTCTGACGTGTATATAACTATTGAACGGATGTAGAAAAACGTCCATATCTTTGGTAAATATTTCGTATTTTTCGAGATTCTTAACATTAACATTTCCTTCTCGATATTCCAAGTGTTCGTATTTTGTCGTGGAATTATCGTCTATTGAGTCTTCGAACAAATTCCAGTAAGTAGCTTCAACGTTCATCCTATGCTTACTTTACGACTTTATAATTTTTAGGCCATTTCCGTAAATTAACTGATTAAGAATATTTCTGTTTTTAGGGGATATTTTCTCGTTTTTCGAACGATAGGCGACGGATTTGTATAAAATATTTTAATTCGCTTTCTCAGTATTTTCATCTTTATTTGGGTCTGATGTGTAACATATAAGTTACGTTTTCCTTGTTCAAGTCAATTACTTTATTGTCCTGATCTGTTACTTTCATTCTAACGTTGTAAATGTAATCAGTTTTATTCAGCGGTGAATATATGGGGAAGAATGGATGTGTGTCGATTAAATTGCCAGGAGGTGTTTGAGGCATGAAACTGTACAACACATCGCTTTTCTGGTTATTTTCGATTCGAACCCTAGTATTTCTCGTAACTTTTCGTCAGAAAAATCTATTTTAAATCCTCTTGCCAAACGAAAAACTAATCTTAATATGGGGAGGTTGCTTTCTAGTATTAATAGGGATAGGATCCCTAAAGATATTTTTTAAAACGTCATTGAATCCGTCTATATCGTACATTCCATTCGGGAAAGTTATTTTATTCCATTTTCTTCCATTGAAATATTTCAGAGTGTTATTGTTATATTTATCACTGATGTTGTACCAGGAATACCACATATTGCTACCGATCAGTGCTATCTCGTATTCACCATTGAATGTGATCGGCGTTTCATAATTAATTTCCAAATCTTCGGGTTTGTATGCCGTAATAGTAGATGAATTGATAGTTATGACTACAATCTTTATTAATATAGTGTAGTAATATGTAGTACTCATATGCTAGTTGTTACCAACAATTCATTCCTATCGTTAGGAGTTTGTTCAAACTGATACAAATCATCACGTGGGCTTATGTTATTATCCCTTAGTTTAATGTAATAGATGCAATAGTAACCGCATTTTACAGAGTAATTTGCTTGAATTTGCGAAGAGTTATACACGATCGGCTTTGAAGATGTAAGTAAATAACATTTTATTCCTTCTGGTGGCGACGAACCGAATGGATCAAAGTACTCGACCTAAGGTAACTTCGCATCATTGAAATAAGCTACCCAATGAGTTTCTGAACCACTGGAAACGTCAAAGTTCACTATACCATTTTCGTTCTTGAATATTATTGTTGGCAAAGAATCGATAGTGTATACACCACGGAAACCTTTTTCGTTTTTCATTATATATTCATTTTCGTTTTTCATTATATCCAAGTTACTTAATGGCTCTATTTTTTTTTTAATTCCTGAGCTATTTGTTTTCCTGGAATGTACAAACCTTTACCCTTTCTTTTTTTTTTCAGATATGCCAGTTGCTCTTTGGTTTTCAGGAATGTGTAACCATTTTCCAAGAACGTTTTGTGCAACCAGCATATCCTGCAGCTCCAACTGCAGCTACTTTTCCCAATGCTACGAGTGCAGGTTTTAAGAACGGTAAAAATCCACCAGCTGTGTTTTACTGAAACGAAGTCGAACTGGCGATGTAGATTTTTTCAGTTTAATGATTTGTCTCTTTCTCAGTTTCAAAGTATCGTTACCTTTCTTTTGTGGATCAATACTTAAAGTTATAGGATTCTTATTTGCAAATGCACTCTTCAGTTTTTGCTTTTGTCCAGGTGTTAAACTAGTCTGATAACTGTGATACATTATACTTTATAAGTATCAGGTACTTATATTTTATATATAAATATTAAGCATGCATTGTGTAAAGGGTAAAACGAAAACTTTAATGGATAACGTTGAATATGTCACATCAAAGAATAAAAGAGTAATGATGAGAGGTAGATTCCGAACGTGTGGAAAAATGAAGTATAATTTTGTGAAACAGAAAGGAAAATTTGTAAAAGGTGGAGATATAGTAAGCTGGATTCATGAAAAGTTTAATCCACCCGAACTGCACATTCCAGGTTACCAGTATTGTAGACGGTTTACGAAACTGGAGAAAAGGTTAATGCGAGAAGATCCTGGTATTAACCGTGTGGACAAAGCCTGCATAAAGCACATTTCTTACTGCAAAGCTACAGAAACTAAAAAGAGACACGAAGCCGACCAAGAATTATTAAATGATTTGGATGAAATTCGGAATCCAACTTTAGGAGAAAGAATTTCAAGAACGATAATCAAACCTATTATTAAAACAAAGAAACGGTTCGGTTTAGGACACAAGAAATAAGATGCTATCTTCCGTTTACTATGACCCATTAAGGGGATTTTCCGGTATAAAAGATCTAATGCGCAAAACTGAATTGACGGAAAAAGAAGTAAAAAGACTTCTCCAACATTACAAAAGCCCATTTATAAAAAATTCCAGACCAGACTGGTTTATGTATCGAATGTAAACGACAAGTGGCAGAGTGATTTAATCGATATGCAAAAATTTAAATTCCACAATAACCACGAATTACATTTTAACCGTGATTGACATTTTCAGCAAATTCGCCTGGGCAATACCTATTAAAAAGAAAACGGGTAACGAGATTACCAAAGCATTTGTCGAAATTTTTAAACAACGTAAGCCATCCAAGTTACAAACGGATAAGGGACTTGAGTTTATCAATAAAAAAATTTCAAACATTGTTTAGCCAACGAGGTGTCCTTTGGTTTGCCACAGAAAATGAGACTAAACCTCAAATTGTGGAACGATTTAATAGGACTCCAAAGACAAAAATGTGGAAATATTTCACTGCGAATAACACTAGAAAATGGATCGATGTTCTACCAAACCTCGCTAAGAATAACAATACTTCTTATCACAGATCAATAAGGATTTCACCAAAAGAAAAAAGCTTGCAGAAAAATAAATATATTGTGTATTTTAATCTGTTTGGTAAAAGAATTAAATCTATTACAGCACCAAAATTTAAAATTGGCGACAGAGTGAGAATCGCCAAGTACAAGACACGGTTTAGAAAAGGTTATCTGTCGAAATTTATAGAAGAGATTTTTGAAATTGCTCAAGTTCTTAATACAGATCCCATAACCTATAAGATCAAGGATCTGAAAGGAGAACCAATCATTGGTAGTTTTTACACCCAAGAAATGGTGAAATACGACAAGCAAGATGACATTTATAAAGTTGAAACCATTCTGAAAACTACAGTGAAGAATAATAAAAAAGAGTATTATGTTAAATGGTTTGGTTATGATAATACATTTAATTCCTGGGTCAAAGAAGATGATATTTTTAAATAAAGCAAATAGGGATTCAAAATTTTGACTTTGGAGAAGATGAGAAATTCTTGAACAGAAACGTATTAGCACCTCTCTGGCCTTTTAGACTTTTAATCTGGCTCAGGGAATCTGGCTCGTGGTCCATGGGGCTCAGGGAAGAAGAACCTTTTGTTGAATTTATTTAAACATCTCTACTATAATAAAATCTTTTTTTATCCCAAAGATTTAATCGAGGCGAAATATCAGTTTATGCAAGAAATTTTCGACGATTTGCACGAAATTTTGGTGAAAACATTTGGCGAAAATATCTCAATTACAACTTTCTCTGCCAGTAAAGATGATATCGTCAAGGTCAGCGAACTCGATCCCGACATGCAAAATTTAATTGTTTTCGATGATTTCGTAACGGAAAGAGATCATAAACTCATCAAAGAATTATTTTTCAGAGGAAGGGAAAAGAACATATCATTGATTTACCTGAAACAGAATTATTTTTCGACTCCAAAACACATTCAACTACAGTGTAATTATTTTATATTTTTTAATATGCAGAACAAGAGAGAAATGTGGCAGATACAAATGAATCATGCAACAGAAATCAGGAAAGATATTTTTATGAGTTTTATGCATTTGCAGTTTCAAAACCAGACGATTTCTTATTAATCGATAAAAAAACCAAGCACATGCCTCTCAAGTACAGAAAAATCTTTGGTAAATGAAGATGAATTACTTGACAAAGTTTGGCGTCATCACTTCTGAGACCGGTTCCGAAAGAGGACCAGCGGGAATTCCAGGTCTCGGTTTTAAATTGACACACGATGGGGACTACGACATGAGTATTAAAAAATTGAGAAATGTAGCCAATCCCGAAGAGGGTTCGGACTCTGTGACAAAACAATATCTGCAACAAGAGTCTATAACACTGAATTTACACGGGAAATTATCCCACGTATACCAAAAGAATATCGAATGTAGGCAGACCTATAGAAAATGGAGATGCCGCTACCATTCAATACGTTAATAATACTTCTTTAATTTTTCGGAACAATCGCTACGATGCGCGAAACAAACAAATAACCAATGTTACTGAACCGGATGCAGATTCTGGAGTAGTTACAAAACGATATTTGGAAAAAAGAGCACTTTGCAATGACGATGATAATTACGATGCAACCAATAAACGCATTAAAAATCTTCCACAACTGATCGATTCATCCAATGCCACTACGAAACACTACGTCGACAACCTGACCACTGTTCAAAATAATCCAATGAATACATTGGTGAGAAATAAAAATGGGATTTACGTTCAACGAAGCATTGCATTCGACGGGCATAGTTTCAATCTAGAAAAAAAAAAGAATCTTGGAATTTGATCAAAAACCATGGCTGAAACCTTACATAGATTTTAATACAACAAAACGAATTAATGCCATAAATAATCTGGAAAAAGACTTTTTCAAACTGATGAACAATGCTATATATGACAATTGTTTAGAAAATAAGAGAAAAAGAATAAAATGCCACATTGTTAATACTGAGGAAAAGCTTAAAAAATTAATTGCAAATCCTAGGTACGTTTTTTGTGTTAAACTTGCAGAAAATATCGTAATTCTCCATATGAAAAAGAAAAATATTATATTAGATAAACCATATTACATTGGTGTAACGATTTTGGAGTTGAGTAAATTACAACATGTATGATTATTTCTACAATTTCCTGAAACCAAAATTATATACAGAATTGTTATTTACCGATACTGATTCCTTCTGTGTTGATATCCAGACAGATGACATATATGGGAAATTTAACTCAGAGTACTTTGATTTCTCAAATTACCCCACAAACCATGCATTATACAGTGAATCAAATAAAATGGTTCCCGGAAAATTTAAAGACGAATTAAAAGGTCTTCCAATCAAAGAGGTTGTTGCGTTACGTCCAAAATTGCATTCTATTGATGCTCCAATTCCCAAAAAAGCAGCTAACGGAGTTACAAATGAATTTAGTCACGAAGATTATTGGGAATGTCTGTTTGATGGAAAAATCGTATATACGCAAACAAACGGAATTTCGATCGGAAGAACATGATATACATGTATACCAAATTAAAAAAATTGCTTTATTCCAAGAATACACAAAACGACATATCAATGGAATTCAAACTTATGCTTTCGAAAATTATAGAATCTCAGATGTGTATGGTAATGTGTATGGTATAGTACTTTGAACTGAAAACAAATCGGAAGACACTATAGTCATGTCTAATCCGAAGTTGAAATAGACATGACTGTAGTGTGCGTCCAAGAGCAAATTTCTAAATAATACCGATGTTACTGAACAGAATTTTATGTTCCTTTTTGTCAGTAATATAGTTTTTTAGCAAAGTATCCAAAATTTCGACAATTTCGTTTACTACTTCTGTACTGGTGTTTCCAGCTCGTTTACTGGCAACCAAGATTGATAATTTTTCGCATATGTCGTCGAAACTCTTGAATTGTCCAGAACTAAACAGTTGACTTTCTATTACTGTGAGAATCATTTTAATCGACTTTAAATATTTTCTAAGTGCCTCAATGTGATTTTCGATAATTCATTATTTCTCAGTAGTTTTACCATAGCGTTTGGTTTCTGTAGCCTTTAGTTTCTGTAGCCTCTGTTTGGCAAATCATTTCTTTCAGCTCAGGAATGGGGTTTCTCGCCTGTAAGATATAACTCGGAAGTTTTAGTTTATATTGGTTTAATATCTTGCAATGTTGGAATCTGGATTATAAACAAACGTCTTTTTTGGCATCTCAGTGAGCTCTTCTGGCTCTAAAGTTTTCACTACATCTTGTATGTTTTTCATGGTTTCTTCACGCACAATATCCAGACCTTTTAACCGTTCCACCACTGGCTTGTGAAATTCTTCACGTTTCCTTAACTCGTTCACGTTTCATTCCTCACGTTTCCTTAACTCGTTCATCACCCAAAATAATGTCTTCAATTTTCGATTTTGTAGTAGCTTGCGATTTCAAAATTTCATCTATAATACTATGTAATTGCTTAAGATCTTTCATCTTTATTCATATACAATAAAGACATATACCCAGTGAGGAATGTCTGAAACAAGACCTCCAGGTACTTTTCTTCTTTCTTTTGGATCTGGATAGTGTGTAGCAAGTGAAACACTAATCTTGCTGCCCCTGTCAAATTCCTTGTTTACTGGAGTAACAGAAAAAAGCTGCTGAAGTTGTGGTCTTACTACTTCAATGAATGTTTGATCGTCCAAGTTGATACTATAATTTATACTAAAAGAGGGATTTGTTGTGCAGCAGAATACCTTGCTTATATATCCATTAGAAATGCATACATGATAATTATCTTTGAAAATAGGTGGCGTTAGTAGGTCGAATTTCGTGATTATCTGTATGATTGGATGAGACTGCAATATGTCTTCTTTATCACCATAGGTAAGGCAAATTACAATATTTTTTTTTAAAAATAGTTTCGTAGCAGCATCATTGTTTACAATTGGGGTGCCAACATTCGTAATTCGTTTCCTATTTGCATCTCCATTGAAACTGCTCCCACTTGATGCAAAATGTCCATTTTCATTTCTCAATAGAGCATTGGATGGTTTAGGATCTAACTTTGTCAAGCCATCAACGTAACTTTTTGTTGTCGCATTTCTGTTGTGCCTCGGTACCCCTAGATTTCCTATCCTCTTGTTGTTCGCATTAAAGACATCCTCGCCAGTTAATGCGATTTTTCCCAAATATCTCTTAGTTACAGCAGCAGAATCAGACTCGGGATCAGCAATATCAAGGATTTTTTTTTTTTTTTTTTTCTGGATTGAAACTATGCCCGTCGAATGCAATGCTTCGTTGAACGTAAAGCCCATTTTTATTTCTCACCAATGTATTCATTGGATTATTTTGAACAGTGGTCAAGTTGTCGACGTAGTGTTTCGTAGTGGCATTGGATGAATCGATAGGTTCTGGAAGATTTTTAATGCGTTTATTGGTTGCATCGTAATTATCATTGTCATTGCAAAGTGCTCTTTTTTCCAAATATCGTTTTGTAACTACTCCAGAATCTGCATCCGGTTCAGTAACACTGATTATTTGTTTGTTTCGCGCATCGTAGCGATTGTTCCGAAAAATTAAAGAAGTATTATTAACGTATTGAATGGTAGCGGCATCTCCATTTTCTATAGGTCTGCCTACATTCGATATTCTTTTGGTATTTGCGTGATAATTTCCCGTGTAATTCAGTGTTATAGACTCTTGTTGCAGATATTGTTTTGTCAAAGAGTCCGAACCCTCTTCGGGATTGGCTACATTTCTCAATTTTTTAATACTCATGTCGTAGTCCCCATCGTGTGTCAATTTAAAACCGAGACCTGGAATTCCCGCTGGTCCTCTTTCGGAACCGGTATCAGAAGTGATGACGCCAAACTTTGTGAAGTAATTCATCTTTATTTACCAAAGTTTTTTCTGTACTTGAGAGGCATGTGCTTGGTTTTTTTATCGATTAATAAAAAATTGTGTGGTTTTGAAACTGCATATGCATAAAACTGCATAAAAATATCTTTCCTGATTTCTGTTGCATGATCCATTTGTATCTGCAACATTTCTCTCTTCTTCTGCATATTCATCATCATCATCATCATCAAGCAGCCGTGGGCTACGGAGGTCCAACCAGACCGCGCAGTTTAATTCTCCAAGCATGTCTGTCCTGAGTTACATCTGCTGCATCCGGCCACTGCACACCAATTCTAACAAGGTCCTGTTTGACATTGTCTGCCCACCGCATCCTAGGTCTCCCCCTCCTTCTGAGGCCTCTAGGCACACTGTTCATAACCCTATTCGCCAATCTATAATTATCCATACGGGCAACATGGCCAAACCAGCGGAGTATCTCTCTGCACAATATGCTGCTTAAAGGAGGTTGCAGACTCCTTTGCCTAACCTCATCATTAGTTACAAAGTTAAACCACCTAATACCCAAGATACTGCGTAATCATCTAGAATCAAAAGCATCTAGTTTCCTGTTATCTTGTTTACACATCGTCCAAGTTTCACTACCATAACTAACCCTAGAAAGAACCAAACTATTATACAGTCTAATTTTAGTCTTTAGGTGTATACGCCTATTTCTCCACAATCTCCATAGATTCTTAAAAGTCCCGGCAGCAATACCTATTCGTCTGTTAATCTCATGCCGCACATCACCAGTATCAGTTTCATAGCTCCCAAGGTAATTAAACTGTGACACCTGCTCAAGACTGCAACCATTCAGATGAACTGAATCACAACCTGCCTGACCAATTTTCATCACTTTAGTTTTCTCTCTGTTTATAACCAAACCTACTCTACTACCAGTCTCATCAACAGCTCGAATGAAAGAGTTCATCTCATCAACATCATTTGCCAAAAGGGCTAAATCATCAGCATAATCTAAATCAGAAATTTTCGTATCTCCAGCCCATTTAAGGCCAAAATCTTTCTCTTGAATTGAATTTCGCATAACATAATCAATACCCAAACTAAAGAGAAAAGGAGACAAAATGGGGGACTTTTGGGCTGCCTATTAAAGAATGTAAAATAATTACACTGTAGTCGAATGTCTTTTGGAGTCGAAAAATAACTCTGTGTCAGGTAAATCAATGATATGTTCTATTTCTTTCCTCTGACGAATAATTCTTCGATGAGTTTTTGATCTATTTCTGTTAGGAAATCGTCGAAAACAAATAATTTTGCATGTTGGGATCCATTTAGGTTACCTTGACGATATTTTCTTTACTGGCAGAGAAAGTTGCAATTGAGATTTTTTCGCCAAATGTTTTCTCCACAATTTCGTGCAAATCGTCGAATATTTCTTGCATAAACTGATATTTCGGCTCGGTTAAATTTTTTGGCATATAAAAAGATTTTATTGTAGTAGGGATGTTAAATATTAAGTTCAACAAAAGATTCTACTTCCCTGAGCCTGATGGACCACAGATTAAAAGTCTAAAAGGCCAGAGAGCTGCTAATACGTTTCTGTTCAAGAATTTCTCATCTTCTTCAAAGTCAAAATTTTGATTCTCCATTTGCTTTATTTATAAAGATCATGTTCTTTGACCCAGGAATTAAATATATTATCATAACCAAACCATTTAACATAATACCCTTTTTTATTATTCTTCACTCTAATTTTCAGAATGGTTTCAACTTTATAAATGTCATCTTGCTTTTCGTATTTCACCATTTCTTGGGTGTAAAAACTACCAATGATTGGTTCTCCTTTCAGATCCTTGATCTTATAGGTTATGGGATCTGTATTAAGAACTTGAGCAATTTCAAAAATCTCTTCTGTAAAATTCGCCAGATAACCTTTTCTAAACGGTGTCTTGTACTTGGCGATTGTCTCTGTCGCCAATTTTAAATTTTGGTGCTTTAATAGATTTAATTCTTTTACCAAACAGATTAAAATACACAATATCTTTGTTTTTCTGCAAGCTTGCCTCTTTTGGGATCATTTTTATTGATCTGTGATAAGAAGTATTGTAATTCTTTACGAGTTTTGTTAGGACATCGATCCATTTTCTAGTGTTATTGGCAGTGAAATATTTCCACATTTTTGTCTTTAGAGTCCTGTTAAATCGTTCCACAATTTGAGCTTTAGTCTCATTTTCTGTGGCAAACTAATGGACACCTCGTTGATTAAACAATGCTTGAGTTTCTTTACTGATAAACTCAGTTCCCTTATCCGTTTGTAACTTGGATGGCTTACGTTGTTTAAAAATTTCTACAAATGCTTTGGTAATCTCGCTACCCGTTTTCTTTTTAATAGGTATTGCCCAAGCGAATTTGCTGAAAATGTCAATCACGGTTAAAATGTAATTCGTGTGGTTATTGTGAAATTTAAATTTTTGCATATTTATTAAATCATTCTGCCACTTGTCGTCTACATTCGATACATACACCCGTCTGCTTTGGAATTTTTTATAAATGGGTTTTTGTAATGTGTACACATCTTGTTGTTGGCGAAGTCTTTTTACTTCTTTTTCCGTCAATCCAGTTTTGCGCATTAGATCTTTTATACCGGAAAATCCCTTTAATGGGTCATAGTAAATGGTAGAAAGCATTTTATTTCTTGTGTCCTAAACCGAACCGTTTCTTTGTTTTAATGATAGGTTTGATTATCGTTCTTGAAATTCTTTCTCCTATAGTTGGATTTTGAATTTCATCCAAATCATTTAACAATTCTGGGTCGGCTACGTGTCTCTCTTTTTAGTTTCTGTAGATTTGCTGTAAGAAATGTGCTTTATGCAGGCTTTGTCCACACGGTTAATACCAGGATCTCCTCGAATTAACCTTTTCCCCAATTTCATAAAAGATCCACAATACTGATAACCTGGAATGTGCATTTCGGGTGGATTAAACCTTTCTTGAATCCAGCTTAATATCTCCACCTTTTGCAAATTTTCCTTTCTGTTTTAGCCGTCCCATGGCCGAGTGGTTAGCACGCTTGGCTACTAATCTAAGGGACCTGTGATCGAGCCCCAGGTAAGGCATGGATGTTTGTGTTGTTTTTCTGCTGAGGTCCTGCCATTCTCTCAGACCTTCTACTCTGGCATATAAACTGACTGGCTCCTGTCAGACCTTTGTGGCAAGCAGCTGCTTGAGAGGCTATTTATTTATTTTATTTTTTTTTACAAATTTATACTTCATTTTTCCACACGTTTGACATCTGCCTCTCATCATTACTCTTTTATTCTTTGAAGTGACATATTCAACGTTATAAGTTAAAGTTTTCGTTTTTCACTTTATACAATACATGCTTAATTTTTATATATAAAATATAAGTACGTGACACATAAAATAAAGTGTAATGTTTCACAATTATCTGACTAGTTTAACGCCTGGACAAAAGCAGAAATTGAAGAGTGCATTTGTAAATAAGAATCCTATAACTTTAAGTATTGATCCACAAAAGAAAGGTAACGATACTTTGAAACTGACAAAGAGACAAATCACTAAAGTGAAAAAATCTACAACGCCAGTTCGACTTCGTTTCAGTAAAACACAGCTTCTTGGAAAAGGGTTACACATTCCTGGAAACCAAAGAGCAACTGGCATATCTGAAAAAAAAGGAAAGGGTAAAGGTTTGTACATTCCAGGAAAACAAATAGCTCAGGAATTAAAAAAAAATAGAGCCATTAAGTAACTTGGATATAATGAAAAACGAAAATGAATATATAATGAAAAACAAAAAAGGATTCCGTGGTGTATACTCTATCGATTCTTTGCCAACAAAAATATTCAAGAACGAAAATGGTATAGTGAACTTTGACGTTTCCAGTGGTTCAGGAACTCATTGGGTAGCTTATTTCAATGATGCGAAGTTACTTTACATCGAGTACTTTGATCCATTCGGTTTATCGCCACCAGAAGGAATAAAATGCTATTTACTTACATCTTCAAAGCCGATCGTGTATAACTCTTCGCAAATTCAAGCAAATTACTCTGTAAAATGCGGTTACTATTGCATCTATTACATTAAACTAAGGGATAATAACATAAGCCCACGTGATGATTTGTATCAGTTTGAACAAACTCCTAACGATAGGAATGAATTGTTGGTAACAACTAGCATATGAGTACTACATATTACTACACTATATTAATAAAGATTGTAGTCATAACTATCAATTCATCTACTATTACGGCATACAAACCCGAAGATTTGGAAATTAATTATGAAACGCCGATCACATTCAATGGTGAATACGAGATAGCACTGATCGGTAGCAATATGTGGTATTCCTGGTACAATATCAGTGATAAATATAACAATAACACTCTGAAATATTTCAATGGAAGAAAATGGAATAAAATAACTTTCCCGAATGGAATGTACGATATAGACGGATTCAATGACGTTTTAAAAAATGTCTTTAGGGATCCTAGCCCTATAATACTAGAAAGCAACCTCCCCACATTAAGATTAGTTTTTCGTTTGGCAAGAGGATATAAAATAGATTTTTCTGACGGAAAGTTACGAGAAATACTAGGGTTCGAATCGAAAATTATTGATGCAGCGAAAAACGAAGGAAAGTTCCCACCCAACATAACGAGAGGGGTCGATCGCATTCTAATTCACTGTTCTATTGTCGAATCTTCCTATCTCAATAACCAGAAGCACGACGTGTTGTACAGTTTTGTGCCTCAAACACCACCTGGCAGTTTAATCGACACACATGCATTCTTCCCCATATATTTACCGTTGATTACATTTACAACCTTAGAATGAAAGTAACTGATCAGAACAATAAAGTAATTGACTTGAACAAGGAAAACGTGACTTATATGTTGCACATCAGACCCAAATAAAGATGAAGATACTGAGAAAGCGAATTAAAATATTTTATACAAATCCGTCGCCGATCGTTCGAAAAAACGAGAAAATATCCCCTAAAAACAGAAATATTCTTAATCAGTTAATTTACGGAAATGGCCTAAAAATCATAAAGTCATAAAGTAAGTATAGGATGAACGTTGAAGCTACTTACTGGAATTTGTTCGAAGACTCAACACACGATAATTCCACGACAAAATATGAGTATTTAGAATATGGAGAAACCAATGTCAATGTTAAAAATCTCAAAAAATGCGAAATATTTACCAAAGATATGGACGTTTTTCTACATTCGCACAACAGTTATATACACGTCAGAGGCAAAATACTGAAATCAGATGGGTCTGATATCGGCGGCAATGATGTAGTTACGATGGTCAATAACAGGTACAACATTTTTAACAGAGCTCAATATTACATAGAAAACAGAGAATTGGAAGGTATTGAATTGCCAGGAGTGACGACCACGATTCAAAATTTATTCGATTTTACCGAAGACTTTTCACACAAGCTGCCACAAGTATGATGTGGTTCAAAGATACGGCAGACAGTTCGAAAATGAATAAGTGTTTGTACGATGGAGGTGAAGATAAACTGGACACGAATAATAAAATAAAGGATTTTGCACAAGCGTTGAAGAAAAATCCTGAATTCAATCAAGGATTCTCGGTCAGATATGAAATTGCAAAAAATAGTCAAAATGTAAGTTTATTCTTACCACTGAATCGGCTGTTTGGATTCTGCCGCGACATGGATAAAGTGTTTCGAGGTGTAAAACGTTCCACAAAACTAGAAAAAAGTGACGACAAAGACATTGTTCAGAGAGTTGGGGCTAAGCTGTATAAATTTGAAATATCTCACGTATCTTGGTTTATTCCGAAAGTGGAACCATCACTACAAGTGCTTGAAAAACTAGAATCTCAGTTAGCAAGCGGCAATCCACATGAAATCTTTTGGGAATCGTGCAAACTGTACAAATCTGATACTCGAATTGACTCTTATGTCAGTTGGCGGGTTACTACAACTCAAAACAAACCTGTCCATCTTTATGTCATCTTACAAAAGTCTAACCGATTAAATAATCAAACCAAAAACAATATAATGTTTGATCGCATGTTACTAGAACGGATTCCAATCAGAGTGAACAGCAAACACTTTCCCGAACAAGAATTCGAGTGCAACTTTGAACCGCGAGTTTACAACAGCATTTTATCGGCAAAAAATATGGATACAGACTTGGGTACACAAGTCAGTTACCAAGATTTTATGAAACTGTACCCGATATTCCACTTCGATACCAGCAAATACGAATGACATCTATATGAATTATCAGTAACTGCTGATATTGAAATACGATTCAAATTAAATAGACCGCCAAACGAATTATATCACGTATATTGCGTAATTGTCTCAGAACGGAAAGCAACTTTACAACCACTAGAGGGAAAACTTTCAGTTGTTGGCTAAAAAAACTGTTTTAAATACAATCAAAATTTACATCTATTTGCACGTTTAAAAAATATGTATGTTCCCCACTTCTAATTGAATCTGATGAAATGTTTTTAAGAGAAAATTTCAATTAATCCGTTCAGATATTGTTGAAGATCCTAAAAATTCTGATCATTAAGATTGTTTATGCATTTTTTTTTTCACTTCAGATGACATTCTTTTCAAACTTCTCTCTGAACTAGAAAAATTGACGGCCGCCCGCGCCAACAGCGACCAGCGATTCAACTAAGCAACTTTGAAAAAACACACAAAAATAACTACTTACTCTTCAGGAGGGGAAAGTCAAAATGACTTGGAATCGCTTGAGACCTTCTTAAATACTCCACAGAACCAAAACTGAATTTGGACTTTCTATTGAATCTTGAAGTTTGGTTTTGGATAAAAATTATTATTTGGACTTTGCTACTGAATCTTGAACATGGGTTTTGGATAAACATTTCGGTTTGATAGCAAAATTATTATTTGGACTTTGCTACTGAATCTTAAACTTTGGTTTTGGATAAAAATTTCCGTTTGATAGCAAAATTATTACTTGGATATTGCTACTGAATCTTGAACTTTGGTTTTGGATAAAAATGTAAGTTTGATAGCAAAATTATTACTTGGATTTTGCTACTGAATCTTTAACTTTGGTTTTGGATAAACATTTCAGTTTGATAGCAAAAATTATTACTTGGACTTTGCAATCAAACCGAAATTTTTTTTAATCCAAAACCAAAGTTCAAGATTCATTTTTGGTTCTGTGGAGTATTTAAGAAGGTCTCAAGCGATTCCAAGTCACTTTGACTTTCCCCTCCGGTATAGAGTCCCAATCAAAGGTAAGTACGATTTAAATTGATTTAATTGTAAAGCTGGAACGGGAATTATTACGTAGACTTTAGTTAGATAAAAGTTTTAATATTCTTATAGCAAAATCATTACTTGAACTTTGATTAGATGAAAATTTTAATGTTCTTCTATGATAAGAAATTTATTCAGTTTTGGTTTTAAATTTCGGTTAAGTATTTAAGAAAGATCTCAAGCGATTCGAAGTCAGTTTGAGTTCCCCCTTCGGTATAGAGTCCCAATCTAAGGTAAGTACGATTTAAATACATTTAATTGTAAAGCTGGAATGGGAATTATTACATGGACTTTCGTTAGATAAAGTTTTAATATTCTTATAGTAAAATTATTACTCGAACTTTGATTAGATTAAAATTTTAATATTCTTCTATGTTAAATTATCATACACTTCACAAAGTTTCGGTTTGATAACAGAATTATTACTTTGAACTTTTATTAGATAAAAGTTTTAATATTATTGTTTAATAGCAAAATTATTACTTGAACGCTGCTTAGATAAAAGTTTTAACATTCTTGTAGCAAAATAATTATTTTGGACTTTGATTAAAAGTTTTAATATTTTTCTATGATGAGAAATTTATTCACTTTTGGATAAAACTTTTAATATTCTTCTTTGATAACAGAATTTATACTTTGGACTTTGCTTAGATAAAAGTTTTGATTCTGCTGTATCCAGCGAAGTGTATAATAACTTAACAAAACACATCCATTTTTTTCTCATACACACACACCTCATTTGAACCTAATTCATTTTATCTCATACACACACACCTCATTTCAACCTAATTCATTTAAATTAATTCACAAATTAGTTTAAACCTCATCTCCCCAAAAAAATTAAGTTAGTTTTTCACATGCTAAAAAACACCCCCGTTTTTTCAAATTTTCACACATATTTTTACAAAAAACCACAAGAAACATACCTTTTACCTCACCCTCATAACTTTTCCCATGGATTTTCATAGAATCTCGAGCCCCTTTTACTGTGCCAGAAATCTCATTTATGCTACTACTTATAAATAAAAGCAGTGCGTTTGGTAAAACGTTTCGCGCATATAAAATTGATGACATAAATGCCAGAGAAGACATAAAAAGTTTCCTGGAGAAAAAATAACAATAAACGGAAACATATAATTAAGAATAAACTCAGTCAGCCTCTAAAGGTTAGATTCATATTACAAATAAAATTTAAAAAGCAAACAGATCCTGAAGGACAGAAAGAAATATATGCACATTTTTCGACATGTAACGAAATAATCAGTTTACCTACCTATCTCAATGAATTACTGAAAAATGCTTATGAGAAAATTGACAACGACTTTGAAAATTTTATACAAAAGGGAAGTGGATGGGTGTTGGACAAAATAATTTCTATGGAAATTCAAATGTCTCAGTATAATGCAGGTATAATCTGCTTTCGTAAATTTACCAGAACATTTGAAATCTACAAAAGGAATAGTGAATGTTAAAAACTACGACAACAAATGTTTCTTGTGGTCAATATTATCAGCTCTACATCCTGCTAAAGACCATCCACAACGTGTGGAAAAATATATAATATTTGACAACGCCTTAGACATATCTTCTTTGACTTATCCAGTAACCCTCGATCAAATCCCGAAGTTCGAGGTTTTAAATAATATTTCTATAAATGTTTTCAATTCTAAGAAAGATGGTTTGCATACGTTATATATTTCACGGTCTGTAAATGGTAGCTAGATAATCACTGGAAGGAGAGCTATGCACCAATACCCTGTGATGATGCATAGAACCGGACAAGCACCTAATGTCCGACCTCGCCTTCTCGTGGTGCAGACCGTTAGTACCTTTCAAAAGAGATACTCTCTTGTGGAAGTGAACGGGAGAGGAGAGCTGCCAGATTAGTGTGGCCTACTAATCTGGACAACCATGGCTACTTTTTCTTTTTTTTTCTACCCTGCTGAGGAGTGGTCAACCACACAAGGTCCTGGTACTGACCATATAAACCCACTGGACTGGACAGATATATGGCTCTGAGCTTCATTATGATTCCTGCTTTTGTTGTACTGGTGGGCTTCTGTGGAGGGAAAATCTTCCGCTGTGTTTTCTGTTTGTTTGTCGGTTGACAGCCCGAAGTGAATAGTTTCACAGGATATGTTTATCAGCTGGTGGATAATCCTGAACAGAGGTCATCGCAGTCACCTAAACTCTTTGCTTCTACTGGCATCGTCAAATCCTACATTGGAGGAAGTCTTCCAGTGTAGATGGCTTCAGCCTTTAGTAGTGGGGGAACGGGTCTTTGCCCCATGTCTGCGATTAGGGGGCTGTTTGATATTGTCGGCATTCTCTCTCTCAATAAACATAGTTTCTTTAAGCATCCCACTAATCATCTTCTTTCTATAGGTAGTTGGAATGTGGACTCTGCACAGAGCTTTTTCTCTTGATGTTCTCACACAAGAATTCCATAGTTATAATTTAAATATTCTCGGCTTGAAGGAGACCAGATGGACTGATAAAGGTCAGATTCTTAAAAATAATCTTAAATTTCTCTTTTCAGGGAGGGACGAAAATAAGCATTACCAAGGCGTGGGTCTGCTTCTCAGCAGACACGCTAGTGATGCTCTTCTAGGATATGAGTGCATTAATGAAAGGTTTCTTACAGCAAAATTTCAGACAAGTGTTAAAGATTTGAATGTTATCTGCTGTTATGCCCCCACTGAGGATGCCGATGAGGATGAGGATAGATTTTATGAACAACTTCAGGATAATTTGAATTCTGTCAAGAAAGGAAATATTACCCTTGCTCTTGGTGACTTCAATGCCAAAGTTGGTACTGACTCTGACCTTTGGGGAGGAGTAATAGGCCCTTTTGGTATTGGTAGCTGCAATGGCAATGGGCAACGTCTCCTACAGGTAAGTAAACTCAATGGATTTAGAATAACTAACAATTATTACAAACACCGCGATATACATAGGTACACATGTGTTTCACCCGATGGGCTGCAAAAGAATATGATTGATTATATAATAATTAACAGCAAATGGGCTAGTTCTGTTAGGAATACCAGGTCATATAGGGGAGCTGAAATTGGATCTGACCATTATCTTGTTAAAAGTGTCTTGCAACTTAAACTTAAAAAGTGTTGTGCTAGGGTTAAAAAATTTACTTTTAATACTGAAGCTCTGAAAGATCCAGTTATAGCCAAAGCTTACCATGATAGGTTACTTAGTCATTATGACAGTCATGGTATGCTTACTACTGAAGTTGAGGAAGAATGGGATCATTTTAAATAGGTTTTTTTGGACACTAACAGTAATCTTTTAGGAATAAAGGAGCAGAAGAGACAGAATTATCTGAGTGATAAGGCACTTGAGCTTATTTCGGAAAGAAAGAACTGCAGGAATGCCCTTAATCAATACCCTACTAATCCTAATAGAAAGCATTACAGAGAACTTAATAAACGTGTAAAAGATCAGTTAGCTGCTGATGAGAATCTTTGGCTTGATGGTTTGGCTGACAAAGCCGAGGAAGCAGTTAGACATCATAAGAGCAGAGAGCTGTACCAGATAGTTAATGTTTTGTGTGGTAGAAAACGAACAGGTATACAGGGATTGAAGGATAAACAAGGTAAGGTTATAGAAGGTGAGGATTCTGTCATGGTTAGGTTGGTTGAGCATTTCAGTGATGTTCTAAACAATGTGGTTAGTTCTATTCCCATTGTATTGCAATGATGATAGATGCATTGGTGGCTTTAATGTTGGCCCTATAACACAATCTGAAGTTATTTTTGCACTATCTACTCTTATATTACATAAATCCCCAGGTGTAGATGAAATTACTACGGAAATGCTCAGAGCTGGGAATGTTTCTGTTACCACTTGGATGACTGAAATTCTAAATACGTTTATGATAAAGGCATGGTTCTTAAGGATTTTACCAGAGCTGTTATTATCCCTCTTTTCAAAAAAGTGATCGCAGTTCTTGTGAAAACTATAGGGGTATCAGCCTACTCTCTGTTCCAGGTAAAGTTCTTTCCATGATTGTGCTTAATAGAATTAAGAATCTGGTTGACCGGCAATTGCGTGATGAGCAATGTGGATTCAGAGGTGGTAGGGGATGTGTGGATCAGAATTTTTTTCTCTCCGTAAATTCCTGAGAAATCTTTGGTTGCTAGCTTTGTTGATTTCAAAAATGCTTTCGACTCTGTTGATCGTCATAATTTGTGGTTGATCGTGAGATCATATGGTTTACCAGACAAGTTAGTTAACATAATTAAAGCTCTCTATAATAACACTGAGTCGTGTGTGAGAGTTGGTAAGACTTGTAGCAATTGGTTTAGCATTACTTCTGATGTTCGAGAAGGGTGCATTTTGTCTCCTTTTCTCTTTTGTTTTGTTATTGATTATGTTATGCGAAATTCACTGCAGGGAAAGATTTTGGCCTTAAATGGTCTGGAGATCGGAAAATTTTTGATTTAGATTATGCTGATTTAGCCCTTTTGACAAATAATGTTGATGAGATGAACTTTTTCATTCGAGCTGTTGCTGAAACTTGTAGTAGGGGATGTTTGGTTTATAAACAGAGAGAAAACTAAATTGATGAAAATTGGTGAGGCAGACTGTGATTCAGTTAATATGAATGGTTGCAGTCTTGAGCAGGTGTCACAGTTTAATTTTCGTGGGAGCTATGTAACAGATAATGGTGATGTGCGGCATGAGATTAACAGACGAACAGACGAATAGGGATTGCTTCCGGGACTTTTAAGAATATATGGAGAGTGGAGAAATAGATATTTACACCTAAAGACTAAAATTAGACTTTATATTAGTTTGGTTCTTTCTAGGTGTATATCATTGTTGTTGTATTTCATTTGTATTGTATTTCTAGTTGTATTTCATTGTAGTGAAACTTGGACACTTTGTAAACAAGATAACAGGAAACTAGATGCTTTTGATTTCAGATGCTTACGCAGTATCTTGGGCATTAGGTGGTCCAACTTTGTAACTAATGATGAGGTTAGGCAAAGGAGTTTGCAACCTCCTTTAAGCAGCATATTGTGCAGAAAGAGACTCGTTGGTTTGGCCATGTTGCCCGTATGAATAATTATAGATTGCCAAATAGGGTTATGAACAGTGTGCCTAAAGGCCTCAGAAAGAGGGGGAGACCAAGGATGCGGTGGGCAGACAATGTCAAACAGAACCTTGTTATAATTGGTGTTCAGTGGCCAGATGCAGTAGATGTAGCTCAGGATAGACTTGCTTGGAGAACTAAATTGCACGGTCTGGTTGGACCTCCGTAGCCCATGGCTGCTTGAGGATGACGACGATGATGATGATGATGATGATATATTTCACAGAATCCTGTTAAAGAACCCATACAACTTTTACTTTTAAAAGACAGCAATAATTCTCACTATGTTGGATTAAAAATATTAGTAGGGTTACAGCATACCTTTCAAGACATAATGGTAAATCCTATCCCTGCCCATACTGTCTTCACAATTTCGCTCGCGACGATTTATTAAAGAATCACGTAGATAACTGCAAACCAAACACTTTACAAACTATCGTAGAACTATCCCGAAGCGAATAGTACGAAATTCCATACAATTAAAAACGGTTTGAAACATCCATATGTGATTTATGCAGACTTCGAATGCTTTTCGAAATTTAGAATAAATGAGATTAATCCATGTAGGGTACGAACTAAATATTTAGTACCGTCAGGATTTGCATATGTTATAGTTGGACCGGAAGGTAAACTGATCACAACCAGAATGTACAGAGGGAAAAATGTAACAGAACAATTTTTGAATGAAATGTTCGAAGCCGAAACTTTGATTTGAAGAAACGAAATGTTAAGATGACTGATTTTGATTGGCAAATTTTTACTGGAGCAAAATATTGTAATATTTGTGGGAAAATTCTAGGAACTGATAGAGTAAGGGACCACGATCACTTAACTGGAAAATACAAAGGTGCTGTTCACAACAAATGTAATTCTTCAATACAAATTCTCACTTCTAATACCAGTGTTGTTTCATAATCTCAAAGGATTTGATGGTCACTTTATAGTAAAAGATTTGTGGAAATTTAAAGATAAGAAGAAAATTTCTTGTATTCAACAAACTACAGAAAAATATATATGCATTAAATTCGGTCAAATTAAATTTATTGATTCATTCATGTTCCTCAGTTCTTCACTGGATTCACTGTCGAAAAATATGGAAAATTTCTACATCCTAAGTCAATATTGCAGACAACATAATCTGAATGACTCACAAAAAGAACTTTTGAAAAGCAAAGGAAGTTTTCCAAATGAGTACTTGCAACAGAGTGCTCAGCTTTTGCAAACGTCACTTCCATCCAAAGAGAATTTCCAAAACAATGAACAATACGAAAGAGCTCAAATTTTGTGGAAAGCCTTTTCTATTGCTACCTTCGGGGAATATCATGATCTGTATATGATCACTAGCCGTCCCGTGGCCGAGTGGGTAGCACGCTTGGCTACTGAACTAAGGGACCTGGGTTCGAGCCCCGGATTAAGGCATGCTGTTTGTGTCGTTTTTCTGCTGAGGTCCTGCCATCCTCTCAGACCTTCTACTGTGGCATATAAACTGACAGGCTCCTGTCGGACCTCTGTGGCAAGCAGCTGCTTGAGGGGGTATTTATTTTATTTATTTTTATATGATCACTGATGTATTACTGCTAGGAGATATATTTGAAAACTACAGAAATTCGTGTATGAATAACTACCAACTCGATCTTTGTCATTATTTTAGCTCTCCTGGCTTATCCTATGCTGCCTGTTTAAAAATGACAGAAATTTAGCTGGAACTTATAAAAGGTGATATGTATTTTTTCATAGAAAGAGCTCTGCGAGGAGGAATATCTTTAGTGTCTAAGAGGTTTGCACAGGCCAACAATCCTTTAGTAGATCCATATGAGAAAAGTAAACCACAAAACTATATCATGTACTTTGATGCAAAACATTTATATGGCTGGGCAATGTCTCAACCTCTTCCAACTGGTAATTTCAAATGGGTAAATGATATTGACTTGTTTAATGTTCGAGACGACAGCAAAAAGGGTTATTTCTTCGAAGTTGATCTAGAATATCCGGCATATTTACACGATTTACACAATGATTTCCCCTTGGCTCCTGAAAAATTTAAACTCTCTGATAGTAATATGTCATTCTTGATTCCAAATCTGTTCGACAAGCAAAATTATGTCGTTCACTATAGGTTACTTAAACTCTATGTGGAACTGGGATGAGTGTGAAACAGGTGCATAGAATCTTGGAATTTGATCAAAAACCATGGCTGAAACCTTACATAGATTTTAATACAACAAAACGAAATAATGCCATAAATAATCTTGAAAAAGACTTTTTCAAACTGATGAACAATGCTATATATGACAAATGTTTAGAAAATAAGAGAAAAAGAATAAAATGCCACATTGTGAATACTGAGGAAAAGCTTAAAAAATTAATTGCAAATCCTAGGTACGTCTTTTGTGTTAAACTTGCAGAAAATATCGTAATTCTCCATATGAAAAAGAAAAATATTATATTAGATAAACCATATTACATTGGTGTAACGATTTTGGAGTTGAGTAAATTACACATGTATATTTTCTTCTACAGTTTTCTGAAACCAGAATTTAATGCAGAATTGTTATTTACTGATACTGATTCCTTCTGTGTTGATATCCAGACAGATGACATAATGAGAAATTTAACTCAGAGTACTTTGATTTCTCAAATTACCCCACAAATCATGCATTATACAGTGAAACAAATAAAATGGTTCCAGGAAAATTTAAAGACGAATTAAAAGGTCTTCCAATAAAAGAGGTTGTTGCGTTACTTACAAAATTGCATTCTATAGATGCTCCAATTCCCAAAAAGGCAGCTAACGGAGTTACAAATGAATTTAGTCACGAAGATTATCAGCAATGTCTATTTGATGGAAAAATCGTATATACGCAACAAACGGAATTTCGATCGGAACAACATGATATACATGTATACCAACTTAAAAAAATTGTTTTATCCGAAGAATATACAAAACGATATATCATTTGGGATTTAAACTTATGCTTTTGGAAATTATCGAATCTCAGATGTGTATGGTAAAGCAGGCAATACCATTTACAAAATTTTGAACTGAAAACAAATGTAAAAAAAAATTAAGTACTAATAAAACATTTTGAAAACTGTACCAATTTGTAATTCTTTAGAGATGCTAATAATCAGTGTGTATTATCTCTCTCAATTAGAAGAGGGGACATAGAGATTCAAATTTAAGCGGTCTCGACTCAATTTCTGTAAAATCCTATTGTCGGAAATCCTTTGTAATAAAATTAAGAGCAATAAACTGTTTAGAACAATTTTGTACAAGGGACAAAGGATTAAATATCCCAGCCGTTTATCTAGCTAAAGTCAAATATATTTTTTTTATTGGGTCAAGACTAATTATTTTTGTCAGATTAGAGAATTTGATAAATCATAACTATCAATGTTAAAACCAAGCTTCTAGCTCGATTAGAACAAAAGTTATTGTAACACAAAATCTAAAAGTATCGAACCTGCAAAACTTAAAATAATGGTTGGAGACCGCTTCCAATACATTTAGCATATAGTGTTTGCCGAATGGAACACAATGATATTAGTTTGAGTTCTATAGCTCTATTAGAAGCAGAGCTATAAAGCTGCAACTTTAAGAGGGGTTCTACCCACTTTGTCGGCTAGAAACGGTTTCAGACCAATTATTCTTTCGTCAGATTGTAGAACTTGATAAACCTTATCTATTAAAATTGAAACCACGATCATAGCACAATTAGAATGGACGTTATAATTCGACAAAATCTTAAAGTGTCGACCCAGAGAACAAAAACTAAGAGGTCGAGACTGCTTGCAATACATTAAACGTATAGTGCTTCCCGAATGTAATCTAAAGACATTAGTTTGAGATGTGTGGCTCAATTAGAAGCAGAATTATAAGGATGCAAAATTAAGAGGGTTCGACCCAGTTTCTAGGCTAGGAAACGGGTCCGACACCGTTTCCAGTTGAATTTAGCGGAATGAGAATGATGTTGATAAAAAACCGAAAACATTTCGAAATCTTAAATGAGAATCAGCAATGTGTAGTATGCAAAAGGTTTTGAAACCAGAAGACCTTTTAGTAATGGGGTCGAGACCAATACCCACATGTTCAAAGTGTAGTACACCCCGAGTGAAATCCAATAATATTAGTTTTAAATCTGTAGCTTGATTACAAGACAAGTTATGAGATCATAAATTTAAGAGGGTTCGACCCACTTTCTCGGCTAGATAAGGGGTCCGAACCCGATTCTAGTCAGTTCAGAAAATAGTGTCTGCTTAGTATTATTGAACAACACCAGAATGAACTCTGCAGCATAATTAGATCAAACGTTATTTCAACTTTTGTAAATTACAAAGAATTAACTCTCCCTCCTCCTCGCCTCCCTCCTTCTCCCCTCTCCCATAGAATCAATGTTATTTAAAATACTGATCAATATTACAAAGTAATTTAATCGCACTGGTTTAATTTTTTTGCAGCTAGATATCCAAAACACTGCTACAAAAACTTATTATTTTAGGTTTGAGTTAAAGTTCATAATACTATTTCATTTTTAATTTTTTTCTTTACCCACCACTAGAATATGAGTTGCTGCTGAGTATGGTATATAAGACAATTAGTTTTAAATGTTCATTACGTAGGGCCTTTTAGGCTCAGTACATGAGACCTCTTTGGGAGGGGAATCGGGGGGGGGGGGTGTTAGCTTCCCTGGCCAACTTGCGACATGGTACCTGTAGTTGATTGCAGTAACAATGGGATCGATTTGGCCTGTGGGGGGGGCGGTCTTAGCAGCGGTCATATAATCAGGGACTCCAGTTCCAGTTGTGTCTTGTGTATACAAGAAACTGGAACTGGAGGATTTTTTTTTGCGCTCGATCGAGGCAGAGAGAGGAGGAAGGGACAGAGGGAAAGAGAGAGCAGAGAGGGGGAAGGGACAGAGAGAGGGGGCAGAGAGAGGGGAGGGGACAGAGAAAGAGGGCAGAGGGGAGGAGGGGACAGAGACAGAGGAAGAGAGGGGAGCAGGGGACAGAGAGAGAGAGGGCAGAGGGGAGGAGGGGAGGAGGGGAGGAGGGGAGGAGGGGACAGAGACAGGGGAAGAGAGGGGAGCAGGGGACAGAGAGAGAGAGGGCAGAGGGGAGGAGGGGACAGAGACAGGGGAAGAGAGGGGAGCAGGGGACAGAGAGAGAGAGGGCAGAGGGGAGGAGGGGAGGAGGGGACAGAGACAGGGGAAGACAGGGGAGCAGGGGACAGAGAGAGAGGGCAGAGGGGAGGAGGGGACAGAGACAGGGGAAGAGAGGGGAGCAGGGGACAGAGAGAGAGAGGGCAGAGGGGAGGAGGGGAGGAGGGGACAGAGACAGGGGAAGACAGGGGAGCAGGGGACAGAGAGAGAGGGCAGAGGGGAGGAGGGGACAGAGACAGGGGAAGAGATGGGAGCAGGGGACAGAGAGAGAGGGCAGAGGGGAGGAGGGGACAGAGACAGGGGAAGACAGGGGAGCAGGGGACAGAGAGAGAGGGCAGAGGGGAGGAGGGGGACAGAGACAATGGAAGAGAGGGGAGCAGGGGACAGAGAGAGAGGGCAGGAGGGGACAGAGACAGGGGAAGGGAGGGGAGTAGGGGACAGAGAGAGGGATTCACAAATTAGTTTAAACCTCATCTTTAAACAAAAACTTATATTAGTTTTTCACCCGGTTTTTTTCCAATTTTCGCACATATTTTCACAAAAAACATACTTTTTACCTCATCCCCCATAACTTTTCCCATGGATTTTTATAGAATTCTGTGGCCCCATTTACTGGCTCTACATTACAACTCTCATTTATGCTACTACTCTTGGAGAAGTAAATTGCACATTATGGTTGGACTTCCGTGTCCGATGGCTGCGTGAGGATGATGATGAAAGTTTGTTTCTTATTCTTAGGCTACTTAGTTACCTGAAGAATAGAATCTATCACTTACTTCAGTAAGAGGGAGAGCACCTCACCAAGCAGCCCATCATCAGCATAAGGAGTTTCTGCAGCTTCGCAGATGGCTCTCTTCAAGCAGGCATTGCCGTCCACACCGAATCTTGTTAATGCTGCTTCCACACCTAGAAAGAAACTGTATCTGCTCTGCTCTAGGGCTCTGCCGTATCCTCTTCTGTGAAGAGGCAGAAACGTGTCGTTGGGAAGAGTGATGGTAACAGGCAGCTCCACTTTAACTGACGCTTGCACTTGGTTAGGCAATATGAGTGGCATCGTGAGCAGAGGGGTCAACTCCAGAGTACTAGTTGGAGGAAATGCCAATCGGCGGACGCGATGATGAGGCTTCAAGCTAGAATCAAGATGATCACCATCATTCACATTTGGATCAAATATTGCTTCTTGAGAGTGCACCAAAGAAAGGGTGAAATACAGAATCCCAAAATACAAATGAAATAAACAGATCTTTGGCTTTACTGGCATGTTAACCTGTGTGAAAGAGTCAAGAAAAATGGCTAAAGATTTAAAGAAAATCTATGACAGTGATTCTCAAAACCTATGAAGTCGCAGAAACCTTTTTTCCCCTCTTCACTCTTTACACCAACGATTCGTTGCGTTGTCTTTAATACTGTGAACGACGCGACAAAGGGCCCACATGTTAAGTTTGAGAATAACTACGAAGATATAGATAATATCAAAGGACAGTGGTTCCCATTTGGTGGTTCGCGAACCTCAAGAGATTCGCGCTAAAAAATATGTAATGGCGCCTTAAGCAGTAAAGAATTGTCCAATTATGTTACAAATATGCTTTTCCTCTCTGACAACAAGCATCTTTGAAACATTATAAGTTTGTTTCTGCAGAGATCATAAATTTTAGAGGCTTCCTAATTAAAGGCAGTAAAGTTTTACATTTTATAATTATAATTATATAATGTAAATTTTAATTTGGAGCCTTTTTTTCTTTTAATCATTATTACCCTGGAGGTACGAAGACGTTTTTTTGGTTCAAATGAGTTTGAGAAACAAAAAACTTTGGAAACCATTGTCACAGGATATTAATAATGAAATATGTAACTTAATTTCAAAACAGCAAAAGAATATTTCGAAACTCATTAAATAATAGTGTGTATCTTTCAAGAAGATGACAGATATTTGTAACGAATTTCACTCAAAGAAGCATAAAATGCTATTGTGGAACCTCAGGATTCTGCGAAGCACAGTTTGAGAAACGCTGTTTCAGAATTCTTCTTATTATTATCACTTAAAACATATTCATGAAATTATTCATTAAAAAACAGAGTGAGTAAACAAGTGGTCACCTTTGCTTAGAATAAGTGGAGCTTCATAAAAATCAACCACTTGAATTAAATAGTATAGCAGTTTTGAGGTAGAAGCATAACGTTTTTTAAACTAAAAGGGCACATATCAGAATCTCGTTTTCAAAGTGAAAGAAGTTTTTCCTTTACCTACTATTTCATTCTTTGAAAGTTTTAATTTGAGCAAGCGGATGAAAGGTGAAATGCAAATAGTATTTCATTAGTTATTATACAACATAAATGTATTCGCCTTTTAATTCTTAAATCTAAACACTTGCATTTCCGGCACCTCTCAAAAAAGTGGGTACATTATTGCTGTCAGTGGAATATCTCTTAAAAACTACCACTAATTTTTCAAATTTCCATTCTATACATATTGTTTATAAAACTCAATAACAACTCTACAGTTTAAATATTTCAGTGGTTGGTAAAGATATGTATTAAAACTACAACGTATTTGAAAAGTGCAAATTGTAATATTTCATTAGTACCAATCAAATTAAAAAAGAATTTTCTAATTGTCATTTTCATTGTTTCCAATGGAAACTTAATGACGTTCACATTCCACCATCAAATTTTCATATTTCTATCATTAATTTTAATTAATTTAATTTAATAAAATTTTGGAATTTTCAAACCTTTTTCTCCGTTAAAGAGAGCAATTATAGTGTTTGAAAGATTCCGAAAGAGCAAATCATAATATTATATTGATTCCTATCTAACATTAAAAAGATTTTTTAATTTATCCCTAAATGCAAACAATTATCTGCTAAAGCAAAAAATTGTCTTTCCCACCACCCCCTGGGTCTAAGAGGTCAATTTAGTGTTGCCAATAGAAATATCATGGCGTTCACATTTCAGCATTAAAATTTAAAATTCCTAGCTTAAATACGTCGTTTGCAATATTTGTTTGGAATTTGAAAATTTTTCTACCGTTAGAGGGTGCAATTTTAGTTTTCGAAAGATTTAAAAAAAACCGTGACTCATAATATTTCATCAATTCCTATTTAACCCAAAAAGAATTTTTCATTTATCTCTAAAAATAAACAATTATTCTGCTAAAACTTAATCACCAATAAAATTTCAAATTTATAGCATAAACACATTGTTTGCAATATTCGTTTAAAACTTTGGAATTTTCAAATTTTACACCGCTAGAAGGCGTAATTATAGCTTTAGAGAGATCCAGAAAGTACATATTGTAATATAACATCAACACCTATCAAGCAGAAGAAGAATTTTTAATTTATCTGTGTAAACAAAAAATTCGATCGTTAGTACCTTTCAAAAGAGATACTCTCTTGTGGAAGTGAACGGAAGGGGAGGGCTGCCAGATTAGTGTGGCCTACTGATCTGGACAACTATGGCTAATTTTCTTTTTTTTTACCCTGCTGAGGAGTGGTCAACCACACAGGGTCCTGGTGTTGACCATATAAACCCACTGGATATAAAACCACCATATGGCTCTGAGCTTCATTATGATTCCTGATTTTGTTGCACTGGTGGGCTTCTGTGGAGGGAAAATCTTCCGCTGTGTTTTCTGTTTGTTTGTGGGTTGACAGCCCCAAGTGAATAGATTCACAGGATATGTTTATCAGCTGGTGGATAATCCTGAGCAGAGGTCATCGAAGGCACCTTAACTCTTTGCTTCTATTGGCATCGTCAAATTCTACATTAGAGGAAGTCTCCCAGTGTAGATGGCTTCAGCCTTTAGTTGTGGGGGAATGGGTCTTTACCCCATGTCTGCGTTTAGGGAACTGTTTGATACTGTCGGCATTCCCTCTCTCAATAAATATAGTTTCTTTAAACATCCCACTAACCATTTTTTCTCCATAGGTAGTTGGAATGTGAGGACTTTGCACAGAGCTTTTTCTCTTGATGTCCTCACACAAGAATTCCACCATTATAATTTAGATATTCTCGGCTTGCAAGAGACCAGATGAACAAATAAAGGTCAGATTCTTAAAAATAATCTTAAATTTCTCTTTTCAGGGAGGGACGAAAATAAACATCACCAAGGCGTGGATCTGCTTCTCAGCAGACACACTAGTGATGCTCTTCTAGGATACGAGTACATTAATGAAAGGTTTTCTTACAGAAAAATTTCAGACAAGCGTTAAAGACTAGAATGTTATCTGCTGCTATGCCCCCACTGAGGACGCCGATGAGGATGAGAAGGATAGGTTTTACGGACAAGTTTAGGATATTTTGAATTCTGTGAAGAAACGAGATATTACCCTTGTTCTAGGTGACTTCAATGCCACAGTTGGTACTGACTCTGACCTTTGGGGAGGAGAAATAGGCCCTTTTGGTATTGCTAGCTGCAATGGCAATGGGCGACGTCTCCTACAGGTAAGTAAACTCAATGGATTCAAAATAATTAACACTTATTACAAACACCGCGACATACATAGGTACATATGGGTTTCACCCGATGGGCTGCATAAGAATATGATTGATTATATATTAATTAACAGCAAATGGGCTAGTTCTGTTAGAAATACCAGGGCATATAGGGGAGCTGAAATTGGATCTGACCATTACCTTGTTAAAAGTGTCTTGCAACTTAAACTTAAAAAGTGTTGTGCTAGGGTTAAAAAATTTGCTTTTAATACTGAAGCTCTGAAAGACCCAGTTATAGCCAAAGCTTACCATGATAGGTTACTTAGTCATAATGACAGTCATGGTATGCTTACTACTGAAGTTAAGGAATGATATCATTTTAAACAGGTTTTTTTGGATACTAACAATACTCTTTTAGGAAAAAAGGAGCAGAAGAGTCAGAATTACCTGAGTGATAAGGCACTGGAGCTTATTTCGGAAAGAACGAACTGCAGGAATGTCCTTAATCAATACCCTACTAGTCCTAATAGAAAGCATTACAGAGAACTTAATAAACGTGTAAAAGATCAGTTAGCTGCTGATAAGAATCTTTGGCTTGATGGTTTGGCTGACAAAGCCGAAGAAGCAGTTAGACAGCACAACAGCAGAGAGCTGTAACAGATAGTTAATGTTTTGTGTGGTAGAAAACGGACAGGTATACAGGGTTTGAAGGATAAACAAGGTAAGGTTATAGAAGGTGAGGATTCTGTCATGGCTACGTGGGCTGAGCATTTCTGTGATGTTCTAAACAATGTGGTTAGTTCTACTCCCATTGCTTGTAATGATGATAGATGCATTACTGGCTTTAATGTTGGCCCTATAACACAGTCTGAAGTTATTTTTGCTCTATCTAAACTTAAAGTACATAAATCCCCAGGTGTAGATGAAATTACTACGGAAATGCTCAGAGCTGGAAATGTTTCAGTTACCACTTGGATGACTGAAATTCTGAATATCTTTTATGATGAAGGCATGGTTCCTAAGGATTTTACCAGAGCTATTTTTATCCCTATTTTCAAAAAAGGTGATCGCAGTTCTTGTGATACCTATAGGGTATCACAAGAACTAATTATTAATAATTTTATTAAATAATTAATTAATTCTATTAAGCACAATCATAGAGAAAACTTTACCTGGAACATAGAGTAAAGCATGTTCTCTGTTCCAGGTAAAGTTTTCTCTATGATTGTGCTTAATAGAGTTAAGAATCTGGTTGACAGTCAATTGCGTGATGAGCAATGTGGATTCAGAAGTGGTAGGGGATGTGTGGATCAGATATTTTCACTTAGGCAGATTCTTGAGAAATGTTTAGAGTTTCAGAAACCTTTGGTTGCTAGTTTTGTTGATTTTAAAAGGCTTTCGACTCTGTTGATCATCATAATTTGTGGTTGATTGTGCGATCATATGGTATACCAGACAAGTCAGTTAACATAATGAAAGCTCTCTATAATAACACTGAGTTGTGTGAGAGAGTAGGTAAGGCTTGTAGTAATTGGATTTAGCATTGCTCCTGGTGTTCGACAAGGGTGCATTTTGTCTCCTTTTCTCTTTAGCTTGGTTATTGATTATGTTATGCGAAATTCACTTGAAGGGAAAGATTTTGGCCTTAAATTGACTGGAGATGCGAAATTTTCTGATTATGCTGATGATTTAGCCCTTTTGGCAAATGATGTTGATGAGATTAACTCTTTCATTCGAGCTGTTAATGACACTGGTAGTAGAGTAGGTTTGGTTATAAACAGAGAGAAAACTAAAGTGATGAAAATTGGTCAGGCAGGCTGTGATTCAGTTAATCTGAATGGTTGCAGTCTTGAGCAGATGTCACAGTTTAATTATCTTGGGAGCTATGTAACAGATAACGGTGATGTGCGGCATGAGATCAACAGACGAATAGGGATTGCTGCCGTGACTTTTAAAAATCTATGGAGAGTGTGGAGAAATAGGCGTATACACCTAAAGACTAAAATTAGACTGTATAATAGTTTGGTTCTTTCTAGCGTTAGTTATGGTAGTGAAACTTGGACACTTTGTAAACAAGATAACAGGAAACTAGATGCTTACGCAGTATCTTGGGAATTAGGTGGTTCAACTTTGTAAGTAATGATGAGTTTGCAACCTCCTTTAAGCAGCGTATTGTGCAGAGAGAGACTCCGTTGGTTTGGCCATGTTGCCCGTATGAATAATTATAGATTGGCGAATAGGGTTATGAACATTGTGCCTAAAGGCCTCAGAAAGAAGGGGAGACCTAGGTTGCGGTGGGCAGAAAATGTCAAACAGGACCTTGTTAGAATTGGTGTGCAGTGGCCAGATACAGTAGATGTAGCTCAGGATAGACTTGCTTGGAGAACTAAATTGCACGGTCTGGTTGGACCTCCGTAGCATCCTCCATGATGATGATGATGATGATGATGATGATGATGATGATGATGATGATGATGATGATGATGATGATGATGATGATGATGATGATGAATGTTTTTGGGACAATGGTATTAATTCTTTTACCAACACTTTGGGTATGATATTTCCTTGTCAGTTTCCTGTCCAACATGATTTCTAGGTATTTATAGCATTCAACACCCTCAAGGACCTCAGAGTTACACATAGCAAGATGAATGTTTTTTGGACAATGGTATTAATTCATGAAAATTAATATATCATGGAAACAATCGTTTCCATGATATATTAATTTTCCTGTAAAACAGTCTTCTTCTTTACCCCTTAGTTCAATATACATATTTTTCGTTTTTTTTACATTTAATATTAATTTACTTTTAAAAAAGCAATTTGTATCAATCCCTAGGCCATTTTTGACTTTGTCTCTTAGTGATTCGTGTTCCCATGTAAAAACAATTGCTGCATCATCAGCAAATGCAAACCTTTTCCAGTTCAATTGTAGATTACAAAGATCGCTTAAGTAAATTAAAAATAAGATTGGGCCTGAAACCGAACCTTGAAGAACTCCATAATTAAATTATCTTTCATCACTTACCCAATTGTCTACTTTAACTCTTTGTATTCTACCTCGTAAATTACTTATAAACCATTTCTTAATCGTTCCCTTAAACCCAGCCTTTTCAATTTTGTCTGAACGTAGTTTGTGAGATACGGTATCGGGGGCCTTTTTTATATCTAAGAATAAAATGATTGTTGCCAAATTTTCTTTTAAGTTATGATAAATCCTAGAAGTCAAATTCAGAACTGCATCTTCGGTACCACGTCCCTTTCTATTATTAATACTATATTACTATTAATTATTAGAAAAATAATTATTTTCCTCCAAAAAAGGAACTTTTTTTTGTTTAACTACCTTTTCAAATATTTTCGAAAAGAACAGTTAGAAGCGAAATTGGATGATAATTTTCCAGTTGAGTAGGATTTTCTCCTTTATAAACTGGGATAATCTGAGCAACTTTCAAAACAAAAAGGAAAATACCCTGCTCAAACATACTATTGATTAAGAAAAATAATATTAATTTTATTTCATCATAAATTTCCTTCATTGCATTTACAGATATTCCATCTAAACCCGGAGCCTTTCCATTTTCAAGGCCTTTTGCAACTTTTGCTATCTGTTTTTCTGTGATATAGTTGTGAAAAAGGGAAATACTGTTGGATTAATTAGTTTGTTCATAGTCCTCATTGTCTGGAATCTCCGCATAATAATTATTAAATTTATTTACTACCTCCATACCCCTGATATATCGATTATTCCCTCCAATTATTTCCTTTGGAAACCCATTTTTTTCTTTCATGTGTCCCACACATTTCATGAATCGTATCCCAATTCTTTTTAACGTTAGATTTATTATTGCAAAATTTAATTTTGTAATTTATTTTCGCGTTTCTAATGAAGTTTGTCAAAATATTTTTTTTATTTCTCATACTCTTTAATATCTTGATATGTCATAAGTCCAGCCTTATAACATTTACCCATTTTTTTTTCTACATGAAATATACTCTAACGAACCGTTTGTAATCCATGGTTTTACTCTTTTATCTTTGTTCTTAAATATTATCTTTGGATTCCTCAACTAATTCCTGCTAAAAGAATACATTTCATTCCTGCTGTGTTTCGCGAAAGAGGGTGAATGTTATGCCTTTAACGAGTGTATATTTTGATATTGAAAACCCTTGAATAATTGAGCTCAGTACTTACCAGTGTTAAAAACGAAAGCTTAGAAGCTATGCCACCTTCATCTACTTATTATTCACTAATGTAATTCATATATATATTAACTCTTCGTTGGTCGCACTCTGTTTCTTAACCCATTTCTTCCCAGTGTTTCGTACACGCAGCACGAAGTGTTGCGTTTACGCAACACTGGGAAGAAATGGGTTAACCCGAATGATCGCATTGGATCTTACAGACCCAGGATACGTTTCTTAACATTAAAAAATAAAACGATTGTTTTTAATAAAGCTTTTTTTGTGAAGGACATTCAAAAAACGTTCTTGACATGAATCTGCAGTACAAAAACCACTGCACGTATTTCAACCAAACTTTTACTGTCCTTCAACGTACTCCCCTCCACCATCTATACAAAGTTGCAGACGTCCACACCAATTCTAGAACGCTTGGTTGGCGAATACTCCACACTCTGAATGAACCCATTGTGCAAGGTCTTGCACCCTTGAAAAAGGCTTCCGATCAAGTTCCTTTTTAATTCTTGGAAACAACGAAAAACCGCATGGTTCAAGATCGGATGAATATGCAGAATACGATAACTGTTTCTTCCTACTCAAAGATAGGCCGCAACTTGCCGGGTTTTTGAGCACTCGCATCGTCATGAAGAAGAACCCTTGACACACCTGTTGTTGAATGCTGCTCCTTCAACTCCTTAACCATTTTGGGCAAAACAATATTGGTGTATTATTGGCAATTTATAGTCATTTGATTTTCAGGTAAGGTCTCCCGGCTACCACTCCTTGAGAATTGAAAAAAATTTTGAACATCCTCCTTCTTGAGCAAAAGCCTTTTGGGAGGATTTTGGGATGCGATACATCTTCTGCAACCCAAACATAGCTGTCGATCTTTCTGGGAGTTATAGAGTAACACAACCACTTAACCTAAGGCAATGTCTGGTAATCGTGTTGGGGCAACACCACCTAGAGGAGAAGGCCATACGAGTCGCTGAAGCGATGCTGATGACGTAATTTTAGTCGACCTAGCCGTAACACAGGAGAATGTGGTATTCTAGCAGTGTCGCCTCCATCTTGCTATAGTTAGTGTTCAAGAAGTTTGCCGCGTTTGATTTGGTGTGTTCACAGAGTATTAAATTCAATAATTCTTCTATCGAAATGCCATCATGCTGCTGCGTTCCTGGTGCTAGAGCAATTACGACGTTATTTTTATTAAGTAAAAGTTTAAACGTCGAAAGTACATATGTTAAAATGCTTAAATAGAAAAGAATATTTCACAGTGACCAGACTTTTTATTTAATAGATTACAGTAGTAGGTTAAGAAATTGATACTTTTGTTGGGAGAGTTTCAGAGTCTAATGTTGTATCATTATATTTATATACCATAGAGTTGGATTATATCTCTCGTATAAGCTAATATGAAGATAATGTTAAACGTGAGATACATATATGAGCCAAAGGCAAGATCATAGGAAAACCTACTTTTAAATACAAAATCTCTGCCGAAGTATTAGAAATTATTTTGGTGTTGTTGGTATACTTGGATACAAATTGGACCTAGGTTCAAAAACTAGAGATGGCTTTGTGAATATGTATGACAGGCTTTATGATGAAATTAATATGCATAATTATTTCTCTGAAATCAAGTCAAGCTGTAGTGGATATTAAAGAATGGATGGGATACAGCTAATGTACATATGGATTAATGAATGAAAAGATATTTTGAAAAAGGATTTAATAGTAAAGAAAGAATTTTTCTACATTGAAAGGAGTAATTAAAAGTGCATATATTTCCAATCGCACTCATTCTGAAATGAGATAAGTCAGGTGTATTATAATAAAGGTATAACAATCTACTGTCATATTTTATTGCATGTGGCTGAAGCTTTTTTAATTTTGTTAAAAATGTTTTCTATAATCATATTAGAGAATATTTGAGGGGATATCTGTCATTTCATCTATTATGCAAATATAAATATATAAACACCATAAATGCATACAATATTGTTTTCAAGTTAACTTCAAAGTTTAACCTCTGTACTTACCACTGGTTTGTATTTTACAACTGAAGGAGTCAAAATATTATCATAAAAATTTGAGGTATTTTGATTTTACTGATATGTAATGGTAAAAGTTTATTGTAGAAACTGTCGACAACAGTAAACTTCCTGACCAATCAATTCCTAATACCTTTAAGCATTAGTATAATACCAGGTGCTGTCTATATAAACAAATTTATACCTAATAAACTGAAAATCACAGTAAGAGGAAATTGTCTGAAACAATAAACTTGTTACTGGAGTTGTTTCCAGGCTCAATTCCTGGACTGGAATATTTCAAACAATTAAACGTTCATTCATAAGAGTGTTGTTTTAAATGATTTTCAGCTCAGTATGATTTTTTGCATTTTATTTTACATTATCACCTTATAGTGATATTACCAAAATCACTTTATGGTTAGTACTAGCAGTGGAATGCTATTAGATGGTTAGCAACTTTCAAGGTGAACTATATATGATAAAAGAAGTGCTAGAAATATTGAGAAAAACTAGCTTACTGGTAGAATAACTAGGTGCATTCCTTGGGAGAATTCATTCTTTCAAACATGGATTTTTATTGAAATCTTAGAAAATACACTGATTATAGAATTGTTTTGAACACAATTATAGCTTTTACTTTCGAAGGAAAAAAGTCTTCAGTTCTGAATAAATTTTTTTAGTGTATGGTGAACAGTATTCCTGGTTGTTTGGATTTTTTGTTTGGATTTTTGTTTTAATGTTTATCATTCATCAGAGATTTTTTCTACATATTCTCAATATTTCTTTTGCATACATAAGTGTGTGAACTCCACTTTGCAGCATCTGATGTTGAAAGAGAAACCAGCATGTTTGACATGAAAACTGGGAGAAAGCTTTCTGACCTCTAAAGTATCCAGATACTGATGGAGAGGGAATGTTTGCTATATGACCAGTGTGTTAATGGACATACTGTTCAACTACTTTTAAAGCATCCAAAAATACGCTTTAAAAAAATTATTGTGCCCAAAACAATAACATTGTAACAAGTGCTAGAAACAAAAAAAGGAAACTTGAAACTTTAGTTAAACCAACTGTTCAAGGTAACATTTATGCTATACTTTTACTAAGCATTTCATTGCTATTAAGCTGTGTAAATATCATGATGACAATCGGTGCAGAAGAATAAAATAATTTGAATCAGGTGGGATCTGAAACTCATGACCTCCTGGTTAGGGTACCCCAAAAGGAGGACAGTACTCCTTTTTCACCTCATGTCCTCTCAGAATTTTGCAAATGCACGAAATGTCCTCCTTTTTGTGTAAATTCATAACATGTTTCAAACTAAAATTAAAGCACTCATTTTTTGTACTTTTCTAAATTTCTTGAACTCATGACTATAGTAACATTTATTGTTAACCATGAAATAATTTATTGTAAATGCAAATCACGAATGCTAAATGAACTCTATTGACATTGTAAAAGTTACTATTCTCTCTAATCTCAATATGTACAATTTATATGTCAGATTGAAGAATTATGAGCTTTAGAAAACTGAAAAAACTTTTACTTCCACCCACGTATAGATGGAACTGTGAAAATTGATAGCACGGTTTTTTTGCAACATAAAAGACTGCAGTAATTAAGGAACTACTTCTAGTTTATAGGAGCCTTCTCATACAAGAGCATGCCTTGCCAAAACTGAAATCATTGTTGACCACTACCTCAGTCAGAGTTTGAAGTAACAGAAAGTTTATCTTTTATGACAGTGCAGTTAATGTTTCGTGTGGTAGAAAACGGACAGGCATACAAGGATTGAAGGATAAACAAGGTAAGGTTATAGAAGGGGAGGATTCTGTCATGGCTAGGTAGACTGAGCATTTCAGTGATGTTCTAAACAATGTAGTTAGTTCTACTCCCATTGTTTGCAATGATGATAGATGCATTGGTGGCTTTAATGTTGGCCCTATAACACAATCTGAAGTTATTTTGGCTGTTTCTAAACTTAAACTTCATAAATCCCCAGGGGTAGATGAAATTACTACGGAAAAGCTTAGAGCTGGGAATGTTTCGGTTACCACTTGGATGACTGAAATTCTGAATATCTTTTATGATAAAGGCATGGTTCCTAAGGATTTTACCAGAGCTATTGTTATCCCTATTTTCAAAAAAGGTGATCGCAGTTCTTGTGATAACTATAGGGGTATCAGCCTACTCTCTGTTCCAGGTAAAGTTCTTTCCATGATTGTGCTTAATAGAGTTAAGAATCTGGTTGACAGTCAATTGCGTGATGAGCAATGTGGATTCAGAAGTGGTAATGGATGTGTGGATCAGATATTTTCACTTAGGCAGATTCTTGAGAATTGTTTAGAGCTTCAGAAACCATTGGTTGCTAGCTTTGTTGATTTCAAAAAGGCTTTCGACTCTGTTGATCGTCATAATTTGTGGTTGATTGTGAGATCATATGGTATACCTGACAAGTTACTTAACATTATGAAAGCTCTCTATAATAACACTGAGTCGTGTGTGAGAATTGGTAAGGCTTGTAGCAATTGGTTTAGCATTACTTCTGGTGTTCGACAAGGGTGCATTTTGTCTCCTTTTCTCTTTAGCTTGGTTATTGATTATGTTATGCGAAATTCACTTCAAGGGAAAGATTTTGGCCTTAAATGGGCTGGAGATACGAAAATTTCTGATTTAGATTATGCTGATGATTTAGCCCTTTTGGCAAATGATGTTGATGAGATGAACTCTTTCATTCGAGCTGTTGATGAGACTGGTAGTAGAGTAGGTTTGGTTATAAACAGAGAGAAAACTAAAGTGATGAAAATTGGTCAGGCAGGCTGTGATTCAGTTAATCTGAATGGTTGCAGTCTTGAGCAGGTGTCACAGTTTAATTTTCTTGGGAGCTATGTAGCAGATAATGGTGATGTACGGCATGAGATTAACAGACGAATAGGGATTGCTGCCGGGACTTTTAAGAACCTATGGAGAGTGTGGAGAAATAGGCGTATACACCTAAAGACTAAAATTAGACTGTATAATAGTTTGGTTCTTTCTAGGGTTAGTTATGGTAGTTAAACGTGGACACTTTGTAAACAAGATAACAGGAAACTAGATGCTTTTGATTCCAGATGCTTACGCAGTATCTTGGGCATTAGGTGGTTCAACTTTGTAACTAATGATGAGATTAGGCAAAGGAGTTTGCAACCTCCTTTAAGCAGCATATTGTGCAGAGAGAGACTCCGTTGGTTTGGCCATGTTGCCCGTATGAATAATTATAGATTGGCGAATAGGGTTATGAACAGTGTGCCTAAAGGCCTCAGAAAGAAGGGGAGACCTAGGATGCGGTGGGCAGACAATGTCAAACAGGACCTTGTTAGAATTGGTGTGCAGTGGCCAGATGCAGTAGATGTAGCTCAGGATAGACTTGCTTGGAGAACTAAATTGCACGGTCTGGTTGGAGCTCCGTAGCCCATGGCTGTTTGATGATGATGATGATGATGATGATGATGATGATGATGATGATGATGATGATGATGATGATGATGATGATGATGATGATGATGATGATGATGATGATGATGATGATGATGATGATGATGATGATGATTACTAATCATTATGACACTTTAGGAGAAATAACCTTTGATTGCTTATTAAATAGGAATAAAAATCACCGCACCATATATTTTATAATATAGTCAATGAGTATTGTTTCTTTTTTTGACTCAACTGTTAGTTAGTACTTGACAAAAAACTTAGTACGAAAAAACCTATTTTATTTCACAAAGAAAGCATGTCCTCCATTTCTAGCTCTGTCCTCTTTTTATAACACTGGCATCGAGTAACTCTACGTCTGGTGGTTATGTGTTTGGATCTCACCTGGCTCAAAGTAATTTTTCCACTATACTCATTATCATCATAATACTTGAGGAGTTTGATAGTGATTAAATGTTAGTAAATCAATGAGGTATTGTGGATTAATTTGTATATGTTACTTTCACTTTGAGAAAAATTATATTCAGATTTTTATATAATTTGATATTGTGTGAAAGTCAAAATGCTGATTGTCTAATTTCACACCTTAAAAATTACTCTTACGAGATTTAATATAATTCAAAAATTTATGTTTGGTAATCTCAATCATGTTACAAATTTGATATCGGTTGATATTTTATTGAGTCCTGAATTCAATGTCTTAATTTCACCCAATGCAGATAATTTCTTTTAAACTGTTAAATAAAGATAATTAAATAAAGAAATTATTAATCTTCATTCTTCTTTAATATCTGGAAAACAATTTCCACAGGCTTTGAGCCAGTAATTGAACATGGATCTTCTATGAAGCATGCTTTTTGATTTTTCATATTACACGAGTCTTTGAATTGTCTATCTGCTCGTGTACTTGGCTAGTCTGTAAGTACCTTAAAGTACCTAATGTTGAAAAGAAGGTTAAGAAATATCAAATTTGGAGAGAGATAAAAATAGCTGGTTGTCATTTTCATCAGTTAGCATGAAGCCTTTTGGAAAGTAATGATACACTGTAATGGAAAAGTCTCCACAACATCATAGACCCACCTTTAAATAATTATAGCCCAATAAGCACAAGGTGGAAAACACTTTGGAATGGTGTGCTATTGTTTCAACCATTGATTTTAGACATAAAAACTGGTTAACTTTATTGTCAAACTTTTTGCAATATTTTAGTGGAAATTTGCAAGCTGCAATAGCTATTTTCAGTTCCTTTAACTATATTCTGCTACTGTACAGGGTCTACTAGATTTATTTCCTTTTTTATTTTACTGATTTAACATGACTTTTGTGGCTAAATCTATGATTAAAAGGAATTTCTACCTGCACTTGTCAACAGGTTTTTTCTTCATTTTGTGTTTAGTGTTACTTTTGAGTGATCTTTTGCCAATTCCACAACATTTTCACTTCCCACTATACTCTTATAGCTGGACTCCTGAAGATAAATTATATTTTTGGTTGTCTTTAAATTTTTTTATCAATGTATCAAATACTTGGGGTGGATGCTTTTGTTTGGACAGCTATTCAGTACTGGATGCAGTATGTGACAGTATATGATTTTCTTTCCAATCCATTTCATTGCTTCTGTTATACATGTATTTAGTGGGGGTTTGAAATTTATAATTTTCTCTAGGTACATATACCACCAGTTTCTGGATGATATGATAAACTGAAACTCATTAAACTGCAAATAGAATTTTCTGAATATTATTTTACCTTCATTACTTTAAATTGAGAACATTATAAGTAGAAAACTTAAGTGTCAATTTTTGGTCTTTGTAAAAGCCATGGGAGATTTAGGAAGTTAATTTATTCCTTGATTTTCTTTAATATATATGCATATTTTGTGGCTTCTGCTGCCTTGCAAATGTAGGATTTTTTAAATTTCTAATAGTGATTGCCAATGGGTGTTTGATATGCCTATAAACTAGCCTGGTCAACAGGTCAATAAGGTTTTCTGTATCATTGGGGATGTCAGTTTCTGCTTGGAGGGAGGTGATTGACTATGTTATTAGATACCTTGTACTGGTTCTGATACATAGTTTCTTCTTCCAAGTTCTTTGTTAATAATTGGTTTCACACTGATAGTGAGTTCAAGTAATATTAAAATTTTAGTGTAAGGATATCTGTTTATAAAGGAAATATACCCTGTTGCTCTTAGCATTTGAAAGTATCTTCACCAGATATGGCAGTTAAGATATGCATAATAGTTAATGACTTAAATTTAAAAAAAGCATACATGTAATAAGAAAAGATTTAACTTGTAAAATTTGCAGCAATACATATAATTAGTAGAATTGTAGCATCATCAGCAACTTAGACATTGCAAAACTTGAATTAAGTAAAAATAAAGTACTACAAGCAATATATATCAACTACTGAACATTTTACTAACATTGAATAGACAGAATTAGCATCTAAAATACATGTATGCTCCTAACATGTATACATCTAATATTACATGTATGCTCTTTACAAAATAGCAAAACTTTTTTTCTGTTCTGTATATTTTTGACACCATACAAATTTAAAGTTACTTTATCGACTTGCCTTTGGGAAGGAATCTTATTAAGAGCCTACTGGTGTAGTTATTTTGTGATTTCATCAACCTTTATGTAAATGACATCTAGATATTTTTTTAATACTTCAATTTGATTTGCACATTTGGAGTATACTGAATCATTTGAAACAGCTTGACCTCTCTATAAAAATATAAGAAAATTTTAGATGCTAATTCTGTCTATTCAATGTTAGTAAAATGTTCAGTAGTTGATATATATTGCTTGTAGTACTTTATTTTTACTTAATTCAAGTTTTGCAATGTCTAAGTTGCTGATGATGCTACAATTCTACTAATTATATGTATTGCTGCAAATTTTACAAGTTAAATCTTTTCTTATTACATGTATGTACAAATGTATTGTCATCATAAATATTTTAAATTCTGTGTTATAAAAGTCTGTGTTTGCTGCCATGAAAGTACCCCATATACACTCTGTTAATTATGACCACCCAGTCCCATGTTATGTCAATGGAAAGACAATTTCAAAGCTCTGTAATTTCTAAAATAAACGTTTCATGGGAAAATATGACTGAATATATATATAAGTTAAAAATCGATCTTAATTTTCTATAATCCAATAATATTCATTTAGTATTTAAAGAGGCCTCGCTTGGTTACTAACCTGGGTTCGAGCCCTGGGTATGGCATGGTTGTTCGTGTTGTTTTTCTGCCGGGTTTCCGCCATCCTCAAAGACCTACTATGGCGTATAAACTTACAAGCTCATGTCAGACCTCTGTTGTAAGCAGCTGTTTGAAGGGGGTATTTTATTATATATCAACATCTTAAACAGTAATGCGCATTCTGCAAAGTTGGTGAAAATTTAAATAATTATTTCTGCTAAAACTATGCTAATAAAATTTAATATGGGATACTGTTTTGAGATTAACTTATTTCAACTACTTCCCAGATCAATGTTTTAAACAGCCATTGTTCATATTAAATATCCCAGTTTCCATAATTCTTTGATTTTTAATGAACATAGATTTAGATAAATTTGATTGAGATCTTTGATTGATCTTCATTTCAATTTTTTTTTCATAAAAGCTCATTTTAAAAGTTACAAAGGTTTGAAATTAGCTTTCCATTGACATAACATCGAATTAGGTTTCATAATCACTGAGTGTATATAGATATTTCAATGTGACCTTTACATTGTATGATACTCATTCTATTTTATATTTGTGTTGTATTTTGAATCTGTTCAAACCTTTTGACCACATGTATTTAGATGTTGCTTTCATGTTTCTTCAGAATTTTTTTCTATTATTAAAGTTTATTATGATAACAAAAAGGATAAAAATTTCTATGTTATGTGAAGAAATCAGTTTTAATATGCATTAGGGTGAAAAAGTGTGGGAAAGCAGTTTTTCTTTTCTTTTTATCTAAAAGTCATAGTTGTCCTAGAAACAGTTTTTATTAATGTGATGCATTTTAAAAACAGCTTTCATATTAAACTATTTAAAAAAAATCAGCAATTGTTCAACTGGGATGAATGGAATATCATAAAATTTTCCTTTTCAATTTAAATAGTATTGCACAATATTAAGTTCCTTCATATTGCTTAAAAATTCTCCCATATGATTGGTGAATTTTCCTGTTTAAATTGCACAATTTTCTTAAAAATAAAGTAAACAATGATATGAAATATTTGTTTCATTGTAATGTGTATCCTAATATATTTGTTTTCTCAGATTGTAAATAAAAGTATTTTTTTAATGTGGAATTTGTTGGTTGTTTTTCTTAACATATGCAATATTGAAACATACTGTTTTCATTAAATAATATTTTAGACCTCATATATATATATACATACATATTTGTGAAAAAAAATAGATATCTGTGGTATTTTGTAACAAGTAGTTTTTTTCTAAATATATTTCGCACTTCTAGAATCCTTTAAGAGTGAAAATTTAGTAGTTGTTCAATACATTAATCGATCGTTTGCAAAATTAGTTAAAAGTTTTGGAATTTCCGAACGTTTAAAGAGTGTTATTATCTAAATAATAATTTAAAGCTATCTATATAATCGGAAACGGTAATTAATGGTTTATCAATATTAATCAAAGCAAAAAAAAAACGTTATCTCTAAAAAAAATTAGGAAAAAAAAGTGGGATTTTTTTTTACTTATATGAAAACAAATTATTTTAATGATGATTTATTAGTGAATATTCAAAATCTAAATGGGAAGTTCTATTAACAAGGATAAGCCATCTCTCAATCTATTCTGCCGGCAGTCCGGTCCAGTAATGCTGACGTCACAAATGACTGCTACGGCCTTCTCCTCTAGGTGCTGTTGGTTGAAGCCACTAGGTTTAAATGTTGTCATCATCTCCTTCCACGAGTCGACTCTAAACCTTTTTGTTGTTCTTTCAGTTTGTGAGGTACCCATTTGGCACAGAGCTTTAGGATCCTTAAATGTTGATGAATACTTGTTTTCATCTTACTAATAGATACGCTGGCATATAAATTTATTATCTGAAGGATGACGTATGAGTTTTCCTTAATGAATTAACGAAGAGCAACGATGGATCTCTCGTTCACGGCCACCTTCGGTCTTCCTGCACGAGAGAGGTCTTCGAAGCTCTGCAGTCCATCACGTAACAGTGGCATATGATCAGGCATGATTACATCCTTGTCATAAATCGGCATGAATTATTTTCGCTTCTTCCCAAGCTGCAACCTTGTGAAAATGAAAAACTTTCTCCGACTTCAGCTGGCTGCAACAACTCACAGATTTCGCAGACCGAATTTTAGGCGCCGCCAATAAAGAGAGAAATAACGATGCGGCCTTTAACACGCAATGACAAGTTTAGACAAACTTTCAAACAAGTTGTAGGTCGTTAACTTGGGAGAAAATCTGCAAATCTACAGACACATGTCAAGAACTTTTTAAACTCCCTCCATATATCATTCTATTTTAAGCTATATATGATAGTCTCATTTTTTTAAATCCTATATTTCATAGTTCTATGCTTATGAATGACATCGAAGACTATAAAAATGCTTAAACTTAATTGGGTAATTATGAATAGTTAGCCGAAAAAAATTGAGTTTCGCTGAAAGTGGGATTCCAACCGACGCCTCCCAGTTAAATGACAGGTAACTTTCTTGACCCCTAAACTATGAGCAAAGCAACTAACTGTTTCTTCAACGAATGTGACTTATGAATTTTCGAGACTTATAAAGTCTTTCAGCTAACATTTCATGAGTCCCATATGTAAAGGATATTTACATATGGGACTATATTATATTATACCCGTGAATTAGGTAATATACTGAACTCTATATCAATCAGTGGGAAGCTAACGTTCAAGCGCTGTAAATTCTAACATAAGATTTTCTGTATTGAAAAATCTGACAGCAGATAAAGATCTCAATAAGATATATTAGTATTTCTATTTTCAACAATATTCGTGCAGTACTTAATGAGATATCGAAGTTTTAATATTTAGCAACAGTAATTCCAGTCTTAAGAAAGTATACAAAACTGATGAACAGTGAAAGAATTATTTACACATACATAAATATATACATACATATATACACCGAAGAACCAACACATTATGATCAGCGCGTCTTTATGCAAAACGAAGTAAATGTAGGTATATGACAGCGGATGTGACGATCATAAAACGGAATGAATAACACCTGACACTGAACTCTGTTAATCAGTCTTATTCTTGTTATTCAGATGGAAAAGGCAGCGGTCCTAAGTGAGTTTAACGAAGGCCAAATTGTAATGGCCAGAGGATTTCCGAGACGTCAAGGCTTGTGGGGTGCTCACGGTCAGTCATGGTTAGTACCTTCAAAAAGTGGTCCGAGGAGGGAAAAACCTCGAACCACCGGCAAGGTTTGGGCCAAACACAGTCCAGTGATTCTAGAGGTGAGCGAAGGCTATCCCATATGATTCGAGCCAACAGAAGGGATACTGTGGCGCAACTCGCCCGTAATTTGAATACTGGTGATGGGAGTAATGTGTCACAACACACAGTACATCGAATCCTGCTGAAAATGGGGTTGCGTAGCCGCAGGCCTCTCCAAGTGCCCATGCTAACCTCAGTTCGCCACTGAAAGCGCCAATAATGGACATGTGAGCATCAAAATTGGATCTTGAATTTGGAAGTAGGTCGTCTGGTTGTATGAATCTCGTTCCCTGTTGCACCATGTGGATGGCCGGGTACGTGTCCATCATTTACCTGGAGAAGTGTTGGCAACAGGATGCACCTTAGGACGAAAATAAGCTGGTCGAAGATGTGTAATGCTTTGAGCAATTTTCTCCTGGGAAATACTGGGTCCAGTCATTCATGTGCAGGAAACTATGATGTCTACCACTACTTAAACATCATTGGAAACCAGTACATCCTTTCATGGCAACGGTAATGTCCCTCTAGTAGTGCCTTCTTTCAGCAGGATAATGCACCATGCCACATTGCCCGGATTGTCCGAGAATGTTTTGAGGAACATGAGGAAGACTTCCAGGTATTGCCCTGGCCTCCAAATTCCTCAGACATCAATCCAATCGAGCATCTGTGGTTTGTGTTGGAACAGCATATCCGATGTGCGGTGGCTCAACCACGTAACTTACAAGAGTTAAAGGATCTGCTGGTAACATGTTGATACCAGATACAACAAAAGGTCTGTAGATATCTTGTAGCATTGATGCCTCGCTGGACCATAGCTGCTTTGGTGGCACGTGGAGGACCAACATCATATTAGGCAGGTGGTCATAATGTTTTGGCTCTTCGGTGTACATACATACATACATACATACATACATACATACATACATACATACATACATACATACATACATACATACATACATACATACATACATACATACATACATACATACATACATACATACATACATACATACATACATACATGCATGCAAAATTCTCATACAATCACGGGCTATGGAGGTTCTACCAGACTGTGTAATTTTCCTCTCCAGACATGTCTGTTCTGAGCTACAGCTCCAGTATATGGCCACTGTAGGCCAATTCTAGCAAGATCCTGTTTGACATTGTCTGCCCATCGCATCCTAAGTCTCCCCCTTTTCTTGAAGCCTTTTAGGTACACTCTTCATAATTTTGTTTGCAAACCTGCAGCTGTGCATACGGATAACATGGCCAAACCAACTCAATCTTTCTGTGCACAAAATGCTGTTCAAAGGGGTTAATGACTCCTTCTAACCTCATCATTATATATAAAGCCAAACCACCTAATGCCCAAGATACTGCGCAAGCATCTAGAATCAAAAGCACAAAATGTCTTGTTATCCTGCTTATAAAGGGTCCATGTTTCGCTACCATAACTCACCTTAGAAAGAACCAAACTGCTATACAGCCTAATTTTAGTATTAGGTATAAACGCCTATTTTTCTACACTCCCCATAGATTTTTATAAGTCCCAGTGACAATTCCTATTCTTCTATTTATCTCATGCAGCACATCACCAATATCTGTTACGTAGCTCCCAAGATAATTAAACTATGACACCTGCTCAAGAGTGTAACTATTCAGATTAACTGAACAACATCCTGCATGACCAATTTTCATCACTTTATTTTTTTCTCTGTTTATCACCAAACCTACTCTATTACCAGTCTCATCAACAGCCCTAATGAACGAATTCATATCTTCAACATCATTAGCGAACAGGGCTAAATCATCTGCATAATCTAAATCAGAAATTATGAAATTTCTAGACCATTTAAGGCGAAAACATTTTCATTGCAAAGAATTTCGCATAACATAATCAATAACCAAACTAAAGAGAAAAGGGGACAAATTGCACCCTTGTCTAACTCCACTAGCAATGCTAAACCAATCGGTACAAGCGTTATCAATTCTCACACACAACAAAGTGTTATTATAGAATGCTTTCATTACACTAAATACCTTGTCAGGTATTCCAAATGATCTAACGATAAACCACAAATTATGTCGATCAACAGAGTCAAAAGCCTTTTTGAAATCTATGAAGCTAGCAACCACAGTTTTCTGAAATTCTAAACATTTCTCAAGAATCTGCCTAAGTGAAAATATTTGATCAATACATCCCCTACCACTTCTGAATCCACATTGCTCATCACGCAATTGATTGTCAACCAGATTCTTAATTCTATTAAGCACAATCATGGAAAGAACTTTACCTGGAACAGAAAGTAAACTAATTCCCTTATAATTATCAGAAGAACTAAGACCCCCCTTTTTTAAAAATATGGATAATAATAGCTCTACTAAAATCCTTAGAAACAACAGCTTTATCGTATAAAATATTTAAAATTTAAGTTAGCCACGTAGCAACACAAATGTTCCCAGCTTTAAGCATTTTGGTGGTGATTTCATCCTCCCCTGGGGATTAATGCAGTTTTAATTTAGATAGCCAAAACAAATTCAGAATATGATATAGGGCCATCATTAAAGCCAGTAATGCATCTGTCCTCACTACAAAGAATGGGAGTAGAAATAATCACATCGTTTAGAAAAATCTCTGAAATGCTCAGCCCACCTTCAACCACTTCACCACGTTTATCCATGAAGAAATAGCCTATATTGCAAAAAGTGTCCGGACATGTTCGTGTTAAGTGAACGAAAGTCACATTCAAATCTACCTTACTTTGAAAATAAACTTTTTACGGAAAAAAGTCACTAGACATTAATTGAAGATCTCGGTCAGAGATCTCTAAATCTCTATTTTCTATAATATTAATCTAATATTTAAAGAATTATGGAAGCTATGTTATTTAACAACAGATGTTATCACACACAACGCATCCGAAACATCCCCCCCCCCCCAAATTGATGAAAACTTAAGAAATCCTTACAGAAAATTCAAATATCGCATTTATATTGCTAGCAACTTGCTATAACAGTTGTGATTTAACTTTTTGAAGTAAATTTTCAAAATTAGCAAAAGTTTCACTTATACGTTTCAGCTTCCATAACTCTCTAAATATTAGATTAATATTATAGAAAATAGAAATTTCGAGAGCTCTGACCGAGATCTTCCATTTATGTCTAGCGACTTTTTTCCGTAAAAAGCTTATTTTCAAAGTAGGGTAGATTTGAATGTGGCTATTCGTTCACTTAACATGAAAGTGTCCGGACACTTTTTGCAATATAGTGTAGAGAAGTCAATCTCTGTACTTGACTATTTCTTCCAACACAACACATTAACAATCTGGTACACTCCCCTGCTGTTGTGCTAACTACTTCCTCTGCTTTGTCCGTCAAGCTATCACACGAAGATCAACAAGAAAAATAAGATTCTTATCAGCTATTAACTGATCCTTTCCACGTTTATTGAACTCATTGTAATGTTATCTATTAGGACTAGTAAAGTGTTGATTCAAATTCCTGCAATTCCTTCTTTTAAAAATAAGCTTCATAGCCTTTTCACTCAAATTATTTGCTTCCTCTGTTCTCTTTTACCCAAAAGGATACTTTTGGTTTCAAGAAAAGCCTGCTTAAACATTCTTTCTCATTTTCAGCACTAAGCAAACCACAATTGTCATAATGATTAGGTAGCCTATCATGATATGCTTTGGCTGCAATTGGATCTTTCAGACTTTTAGCGTTAAAGGTAACCTTAGTACAATATTTCTTAAGTTGTTATTCTAGTCTTAATTTGTTGGAACACACTTTTGACCAGGTAACGGTCAGACCCAATTTCGGCTCCTCTGTATAATCTGGTATTCCTAGCTGAACTAGCCCATTTGCTGCTAATTAAAATAAAAATCTATCATATCCCTGTGCAACCCATCAGGTGAAACACATGATTCCCATCAAGTGAAACACATATTTATAAATATCCCGGTGTTTGTAGTATGTATTAGTTATTCGCAAACCTTAAGTTTACTTACCTGTAGAAGACGTTCCCTATTGCCATTGGAACTACCAATGCCAAAGGTACCTAAAACTCCTGCCCAAAGGTCAGAATACGTACCAACTTTGGCATTGAAGTCACCTAGAACAAAGGTAATATCTGCTTTCTTTACAGAATTTAAAATATCCTGAAGCTGTCTATAAAACTTATCCTTCTCGTTCTCATCAGAGTCCTCTGTGGGGTCGTAACAACAGAAGACATTAAAGTCTTTAATTTTGATTTTAAAATTTATTGTAAGAAATCTTTCATTAATGCAGTCATATCCCAGAAAACCATGACTGGCGTGTCTGCTGAGAAGGAAACCTACACCTTGGAGATGCTTTCCATCCTCCCTGAAAACAAAAATTTAAAGTTATTTTAAGTATCTCACCTTTACCTGTCTTTCTGATCTCTTGTAATCCTAGAAAATTTTGGTTTTAACGCTGAAATTTCTGCATGGGGAACATTAAGGAAATAATCTCTACGTAACATCCGCACATTCCACGTACCTGCAGAGAGACAATTATTAGTAGGATTTTTAAATAACTAGGTTCATTGAGAGAGGTAGGGCCAACAATATCAAACTGCCCTCTGACCGCAGACATGGGGCAAAGACATTTTCCCATACTGTTACAGGCTGAAATCACCTGTGCTGGTAGGAACTTCAGGCACCTCCTTTCCAAATGCACTTTTCAAGAGTCTGTAAATGGTAGCTAGGTAGTCACTGGAAGGAGAGCTATGCACCAATCCCCTGTGATGATGCATAGAACCGGCCAGGCCTAGCACCTAATGTCCGACCCCGCCTTCTCCTGGTGCGGACCGTTAGTAACTTTCAAAAGAGATACTCTCTTGTGGAAGTGAACGGAAGGGGAGGGCTGCCAGATTAGTGTGGCCTACTGATCTGGACAACTATGGCTACTTTTCTTTTTTTTCTACCCTGCTGAGGAGTGGTCAACCACACAGGGTCCTGGTGCTGACCATATAAACCCACTGGACTGGACAGATATATGGCTCTGAGCTTGATTATGGATCCTGATTTTGCTGCACTGGTGGGCTTCTGTGGAGGGAAAATCTTCCGTTGTGTTTTCTGTTTGTTTGTGGGTTGACAGCCCCAAGTGAATAGATTCACAGGATATGTTTATCAGCTGGTGGATAATCCTGAGCAGAGGTCATCGCAGGCACCTGAACTCTTTGCTTCTATTGGCATCGTCAAATTCTACATTGGAGGAAGTCTTCCAGTTTAGATGGCTTCAGCCTTTAGTGGTGGGGGAACGGGTCTTTGCCCCATGTCTGCGATTAGGGGGCTGTTTGATATTGTCGGCATTCCCTCTCTCAATAAACATAGTTTCTTTAAACATCCTACTAACCATTTTCTCTCCAGGTATTTTCTCTCTAGATAGTTGGAATGTGAGGACTCTGCACAGAGCTTTTTCTCTTGATGTCCTCACACAAGAATTCCACCGTTATAATTTAGATATTCTCGGCTTGCAAGAGACCAGATGGACAGATAAAGGTCAGATTCTTAAAAATAACCTTAAATTTCTCTTTTCAGGGAGGGACGACAATAAGCATCACCAAGGCGTGGGTCTGCTTCTCAGCAGACACGCTAGCGATGCTCTTCTAGGATATGAGTGCATTAATGAAAGATTTCTTACAGCAAAATTTCAGACAAGCGTTAAAGACTTGAATGTTATCTGCTGTTATGCCCCCACTGAGGATGCCGATGAGGATGAGAAGGATAGGTTTTATGAACAACTTCAGGATATTTTGAATTCTGTCAAGAAAGGAGATATTACCCTTGTTCTTGGTGACTTCAATGCCAAAGTTGGTACTGACTCTGACCTTTGGGGATAAGTAATAGGCCCTTTTGGTATTGGTAGCTGCAATGGCAATGGGCAACGTCTTCTACAGGTAAGTAAACTTAATGGATTCAGAATAACTAACACTTATTACAAACACCGCGACATACATAAGTACACATGGGTTTCACCTGATGGGCTGCATAAGAATATGATTGATTACATATTAATTAACAGCAACTGGGCTAGTTCTGTTAGGAATACCAGGGCATATATGGGAGCTGAAATTGTATCTGACCATTACCTTGTTAAAACTGTGCTGCAACTTAAACTTAAAAAGTGTTGTGCTAGGGTTAAAAAATTTACTTTTAATACTGAAGCCCTGAAAGATCCAGTTATAGCCAAAGCTTACCATGATAGGTTACTTAGTCATTATGACAGTCATGGTTTGCTTAATACTGAAGTTGAGGAAGAATGGGATCATTTTAAACAGGCTTTTTTGGACACTAACAGTACTCTTTTAGGAAAAAAGGAGCAGAAGAGACAAAATTATCTGAGTGATAAGGCACTTGAGCTTATTTCGGAAAGAAAGAACTGCAGGAATGCCCTTAATCAATACCCTACTAGGCCTAATAGAAAGCATTACAGAGACCTTAATAAACCTGTAAAGGATCAGTTAGCTGCTGATAAGAATCTTTGGCTTGATGGTTTGGCTGACAAAGCCGAGGAAGCAGTTAGACAGCACAACAGCAGAGAGCTGAACCAGATAGTTAATGTTTTGTGTGGTAGAAAACGGACAGGCATACAAGGATTGAAGGATAAACAAGGTAAGGTTATAGAAGGGGAGGATTCTGTCATGGCTAGGTGGGCTGAGCATTTCAGTGATGTTCTAAACAATGTAGTTAGTTCTACTCCCATTGTTTGCAATGATGATAGATGCATTGGTGGCTTTAATATTGGCCCTATAACACAATCTGAAGTTATTTTGGCTGTTTCTAAACTTAAACTTCATAAATCCCCAGGGGTAGATGAAATTACTACGGAAATGCTTAGAGCTGGGAATGTTTCGGTTACCACTTGGATGACTGAAATTCTGAATATCTTTTATGATAAAGGCATGGTTCCTAAGGATTTTACCAGAGCTATTGTTATCCCTATTTTGAAAAAAGGTGATCGCAGTTCTTGTGATAACTATAGGGGTATCAGCCTACTCTCTATTCCAGGTAAAGTTCTTTCCATGATTGTGCTTAATAGAATTAAGAATCTGGTTGACAGTCAATTGCGTGATGAGCAATGTGGATTCAGAAGTGGTAGGGGATGTGTGGATCAGATATTTTCACTTAGGCAGATTCTTGAGAAATGTTTAGAGTTTCAGAAACCTTTGGTTGCTAGCTTTGTTGATTTCAAAAAGGCTTTCGACTCTGTTGATCGTCATAATTTGTGGTTGATTGTGCGATCATATGGTATACCAGACAAGTTAGTTAACATTATGAAAACTTTCTATAATAACACTGAGTCGTGTGTGAGAGTTGGTAAGGCTTGTAGCAATTGGTTTAGCATTACTTCTGGTGTTCGACAAGGGTGCATTTTGTCTCCTTTTCTCTTTAGCTTGGTTATTGATTTTTTTATGCGAAATTCACTTCAAGGGAAAGATTTTGGCCTTAAATGGGCTGGAGATACGAAAATTTCTGATTTAGATTATGGTGATGATTTAGCCCATTTGGCAAATGATGTTGATGAGATGAACTCTTTCATTCGAGCTGTTGATGAGACTGGTAGTAGAGTAGGTTTGGTTATAAATAGAGAGAAAACTAAAGTGATGAAAATTGGTCAGGCAGGCTGTGATTCAGTTAATCTGATTGGTTGCAGTCTTGAGCAGGTGTCACAGTTTAATTACCTTGGGAGCTATGTAACTGATATTGGTGATGTGCGGCATGAGATTAACAGACGTATAGGGATTGCTGCCGGGACTTTTAAGAACCTATGGAGAGTGTGGAGAAATAGGCGTATACACCTAAAGACTAATAATAGACTGTACAATAGTTTGGTTCTTTCTAGGGTTAGTTATGGTAGTGAAACTTGGACACTTTGTAAACAAGATAACAGCAAACTAGATGCTTTTGATTCCAGATGCTTACGCAGTATCTTGGGCATTAGGTGGTTCAACTTTGTAACTAATGATGAGATTAGGCAAAGGAGTTTACAACCTACTTTAAGCAGCATATTGTGGAGAGAGAGACTCCGTTGGTTTGGCCATGTTGCCCGTATGAATAATTATAGATTGGCGAATAGGGTTATGAACAGTGTGCCTAAAGGCCTCAGAAAGAAGGGGAGACCTAGGATGCGGTGGGCAGACAATGTCAAACAGGACCTTGTTAGAATTGGTGTGCAGTGGCCAGATGCAGTAGATGTAGCTCAGGATAGACTTGCTTGGAGAACTAAATTGCACGGTCTGGTTGGACCTCCGTAGCCCATGGCTGCTTGATGATGATGATGATGATGATGATGATGATGATGATGATGATGATGATGATGATGATGATGATGATGATGATGATGATGATGATGATGATGATGATGATGATGATTTCAAGAGCCATAAGACCTGCATGAGATATATTTCACCAGTTTAGGATTGACGATGACCAACTGGCTAAGTGAAGGTTCAGGTACCTGCGGTGGCCTCTGATCAGGATTATCCACCAGCTGATATAAGTATCCCGTGCCTCTGTTCACTTAGAGCTGGCAAACCACGAACAAATCGAAAACACAGCGGCAAATTTTAACTCAACAGAGGCCCAGCAGTGCGACAAGTCCATAATCCATAATCAAGCTCAAAGCCGTAAACCAGTCTAGTAGATATAAATGGTCAACACTAAGACCTTGTGAAGTTGATCACTCCTCAGAAAGACAGAAAATTTTTAAGAAAGTGACCATAGATGACCAGATCAGTAGGCCACACTGATCTGGCAGCCCTCTCCTTCCATTCCCTTCCAAAAGAGAATATCTCTTTTGAAAGGTACTAATGGTCTGTACCACGAGATGGCGGAATCGGACATTAGATGCTGGACCTGGCCGGTTCTGTGCATGATCACTGGGATTGGTACACAACTCTCCTTTCAGTTTATGTCTATCTGTCAAATACACATTTATTTTATTATACACTTTGATAGAGTACTTAGTACTAAGTTTGAATTAACGTAAAAGTCAATTTTTGTAAATGGCATTGCTATTGTTAAATATTGAAACTTCCGTAACTCATTAAATACAGAACGAATATTGTTGAAAATCGAGATATTAATATATTTGATTGAGATCTTTTTCTGCAATCACATTTTTCAATATAAAAGCAAAATTTTTTTTAGAAGTTGCAGAGCTTTAACATTAGCCTCCCATTGACATGACATAGAGTTGTTTCTTAATTTATGGAAACCAATGTATTAAACAGATCACACAGAGTTTGCCAATGCAAGTCAAGAAAAGAATCTACTCTACATTTGAGAGAGTCTGCTTGTCTGTTTTTGGTTCTGTTCCTCTTACACTTTTCACCTATAATCCTATTGCTTTTCGATTGACATTTGTCCGTTTGTCATTGTGTGTGTTTGTCAAAACAGTTCTTCCATCATACCTTTCGAAGGCAACGAACAAACTTCATGACTTATATGCCAAATGACAGCTTGTCCCATAGGAGTGTCATAGACTACAAAACATTTTCACCTCATACTTTCTTCTCCACTAAAAAAAGGATAATATGAAAACGATTGTTCCGCTATATCTTCAAAATACGAGAGCCGAAGGTAAAGGTCAATGCGTCAAATGAAAGCTTGTGGCATGTGGAGTGTCATGTAATAGATATTCTTTCTCCAATCCTTCTTCGCCCCCCCCCCCTCCGCCCAGGAGGAAATATACGAAGGGTTGTTCTGCTATATCTTTCGAAACCAAGGGCCATAGTAACAAGTTATATATGAAATGAAATCTTGTTACATGGGAAGTGTTGCGAGCAATAAAAAGATATCCCTCTTGCTTTCTTCTCCTCGAAAAAAGAGAATATATGAAAACCATTGTTTCGTCATATCATTGAAACGCGAGGGCCGAAAGTTCCGTATGCTTCAAATGAAAAGCATGTGACACGGGGAATGTCACAGGTTATAAAATAACAAATAACTCTCTCCTCTAAAGGATATAAGCCCATATCCTCCAAAAAACATGGGAGGAGAAATCTGGTCAATGTTTATGAGTCATGTGTAAAATGAACGTTTCTGAAGATAGGTTTTTTTGTAACAAGGAAAAAGCAAATGAAATACCTTAAAAGATCTCAAAAGTAGGAAATAAAACTAAAGCATATTGATTATGCAATCAGTTACTGAATTCACATTCACTTCAAAGGAAGATAGGGCAATGAATTATCTACTTAATAAGATTGTCGACGCTTATCTTCCTTCGAAGTAAATACGAAATCAGTGGCTGACTGTAGTGTTATTTCCTACATTTTAGGTCAAACGAGTTATATCCTAGGACGGTTATGCATATAGAAAGATAAATAGTTTTTAATTTTTTTAAAAATAATTTGCTCCTCGTAATGACGAATTTTTTTTATTAAAAAATGCCTCCTCATCGAATTTCGACCTTCTGATTTCTGAATACAATGCTTAACAAATGACCAGGCAAAACTTCATAAGCGGAGTTGTCCAGGAAACCGTGCTTGGCACGTTACTTTTTGTTTGTTTTACCACGTTTGACATTCCAGATATTCTTCTCCCAATCACGAATAATGATGACGCAAATGACATCAAAAATACAGCGACACACCAAGACCAATTGCAGACAGCGTGTAACAATATTCTGGAATGGAGCACACTTCACGGACTTCCTATCTCGACAACCAAATCGTCAGTCGGGCCACAATAACAATCATTACAACTACCACATTGGTAACAATCCTCTCGCCAGTGTCCATGAACTTCTGACCTTGGCGTCACGTTCAACGACATTATATCATTCTCACCCCATTCTAAGAAAGCTGCTACCAAGGCCATTCGCGTTGCCAACATGATTCTAAGAAGCTATGGAAAGGGAAATCATGTCGTGAATGCCTTCATCACCTATGTTCGACCCATACTCGAACATGCTGCGCCAGTGGGGTGCCCTCACATGTTCTCTGATATTGTCTCATTATAAAGGTCACAGAAATGGTTTACTAAAAGACTGCCAGGTTACTTTAATTTGGCATACGAGCAAAGGCTGGCAAATCTTAATATCCATTCAATGGAATGGAGGAGACTTAAACTGGATCTGAAATCATGCCACAAACTCATTTATGAGAGAACTCACCAAGACATTCAATATCCCACGCAAACAATTTCAAGTAGCAACACGAGAAGATACTCAATGGATTAACATTCCATTGACAAAGAAAAACCGCAAATACAGTACCAATCTTTCGTCTGCAGAGCAGGGAGGCTTTGGAACCAAATTCCAACGGACGTGGTACTATTGTCAACATTGCAAAGTTTCGGAATAAAATTGAATGAAGTGGATTTGCACCATTTCTTCGATGCTAAGCATCATTTCAACATGTTCTAAACATCATTGTGAACTTTGTTGCTACAAATATTAATTATTTTAGTCCTTTATTTATGCATTTCTTGTTTTCAAGTCAACAGGGAAGGAGTAAGAGTGTAATACGCCATCTGATCCTTCTGTGCATTCAATTATACCCCTCAAGCAGCTGCTTGCCACAGACGTCTGACAGGAGCCTGTCGGTTTATATAAACCATAGTAGAAGGTCTGTGATGATGGCAGGACCTCAGCAGAAAAACAACACAAACACCCGTGCCTTACCCGGGGATGGAACCCAGCTCACTTAGATCAGTAGCCAAGCGCGCTAGAAAATAAATAATTATTTTATTATTATTATCATCAGTAAGTACGAATTACTAATGTTAAAATGAAAAAACTTCGGAAAATAGAAAACTTAATTTTCTTTTAAAACGATCCTTGCCTATTCGCCAGAGGCGATATGCTATTCTTCTTGTTTTGCTCTAAAATACCCTACTTGTCTTAATATAGAAAAGCATTACAAGAGAGGCTAATAAACGTGTAAAACGCGCATTTGAGAGCTGGTAAGATTAAGGTAATTTGTAGTAGACTACATATTAAAAAAATGCAAATTTCTATAGAATATTAAGAACATAAAAGATTTCATTTTCTAATTTGAATAAGCTATTTATTACGATGTAAATTAATTAATAAGCATTTTAATAAGCATTTTAATGATGCATAGTCCATTGCAATAGAAATAAAATAAAGAACTTGTTTCTACTTATTTCCCTAGAAAAAAGTTGATCTACCTTTGAAAGGACAACTCCAACTTCCATCGCAAGCAGGCAGAAACTTAGATGTCGGGAATCGGCTTTCGAGCTTCGTTAATATATAGCATCACTATGGATGACGCTGCACGTAATAGTGGTCAGTGATCTTTCGAAGAGGGAGAGAGAGAAGGATTTCCTCCCACCCACACCTCGTTCGAGGAGTGATATGGAAAGGTCAACAAGGAAATGATAATGCAACGTCATTCACCGGAAAGAAAGGCGAAACAGGAAAAAAATTAAAGGCTGTAGTAATCATCGTAACAGAGAGACTTGAATGTTATGCTGACGAAAGCAGTTTCTCCAGTAAAAAAAAAGTTGCCAGCATTACTGTAGGCCATCTTGGACTAATTGTGAAGCCTTTTCCGATTTGTTTTTGTGCGATAACCCTCTGTAAAAGTGGAGCTTTAAAAAAGCATATACTCGGAGTGGGATCGATCGTGGAATTAAAACTATAGGGCAGGGATGGCGAACCTTTTCGAACTCATGTGCCAAAATCACAAAAAATGCTCTAAAATGTTATTTATGCCAACTAAGGTTACATATACGTTTAGCATACAATGCATATTAAATGATACAAAATATTACCGATTTAAATATAATGGCAGAAAATACTAAGTTTTAGATTCCACCGCTCTAGAAGGATATTCGATATTAACTGACAGATATTTATTGGTCAGTATAATTTTGTTGAAATTTTTACGTTCTAAAAGTGTTACCGTTAGGATTGTGCAATACCGTAACCTTCGAGACTCAAGGCCTTTGAAGTCTAAATTGACGTCACATCCGGTGGATCTACAGTGCTTCCTACGCACGTAGTACTATCGTCGCAAATCGAGCAACTTTTTTATAAGGTCGGTGGGCATTTTTGTTTGATACTGTGCTCAAAAACTGATTGACATATTATGATTATATTGTATATATGTACATTAATGTAATACTTTTATGGCAAACTTTAAAATAAGGAAGACGTTGAAACTAAAATAGATCTTGATTTGTAATTGTGCTAAATTGATGACTGAAAATGCAGAGTAATCGTCGTTTAACGTTCTCTGAACATGTATAACCATATATAAATTACCAGGAGCGTCATAATCGATTCTACATATAATTACAATGACACAATATGTTTAAAAATAAGGTAAAATGCGAATAATTACTCGGTCATATATTAACAAAAATAAAATCATTTCCTTCACATATTTTTCCTGATAAATGCTGTCAATAATTGATCGTTTTTTATTCCATTGATAATATAATCATGACATAAATTGTTATAGAAAAACTAGTGTGTTATATTAAAAGGAAAAAAAAACACGCAAAAATTCTTCAGAACAATTTTATTGACAAATGTGAACTACAAATTAATGACATACTGTAATAGCTTTAACTGTAACAATTGCAGTTATGATTTAATTGAAATACTTTTTCTTAGTAATTAGACTGAATTTATAGTACATGGATACAACCTTTCGATGGAATACATATTCAAAAACTAGCAGGAAAAGAGCATCTAAACTTTACAAACTAAATAAATTCTCTAACAAACAATTATTTTTTTAAAAATATATTTGTTGAACACCAAATAATCATTTCTAGAGTTTTCCCAATACAGTGGCGAAATTCACAACTTTATGATAATCAAGTAATTCTGCATCACATAAAAGACTGGTTGTGATTAAAGTAACATTTCTTTGATTTGCCATTTCCATAAATTCTTGTTTAAATTCAGTACACAATCTTTTCATAGTAATGTAATTTAGTAATACAACATTAATTACTATCTCATTTGAGCAAAAAAAAATGCCTCTATCAAATTTTTGTAAACACTTAAATTTTACATCCAATTCTACTTTTTTATCACGTAATAGTAAATGTTTACAATGATCACATTTCAAACTTTTCAAAACTGAAAATACACAATAACCTGCTACATATGCAATTACAAGAGAGTTATCACAATCAGACAAATCTGAATGTTAAATTACTGTAATGTTAAATTTTAAGCTAATAGACATAAAATTCATTTCCTTAAAATCATCTTTAAAATCCAAATCGGTTATTTTAATTTTGCCACTTGACTTAGTGGGAAGTTTCAACAGTGACTGCACTCTTAATTTTGTTTCACATTCAAATAATTGACATACTTATATTATATTGGCTTCCAGCTAACTGCCTGTAGAGGCTGAAACGACTCACTAAATTATCAGTTTGAAGCGACTCTCTAAATTTTCAGTTTGAACAGTTTGATATACCAGGTAAAATATATTTTGAGTTCAGAGTTACAATATGAAGCAATTTCCAGCAATGAATATGTACTGTCTTAATGCAGAATGGGTTTCTTTCGTTAGTATACCAGTTGTGCAACTTATCTGTTCCCATTTATCTAGCCAACAATAAAGTAAAATAAATACCCCCTCAAAGTCTGACAGGAGTTCGTTAGTTTATATGCCATAGTAGAAGGTCTGAGAGGATGGCAGGACCTCAGCAGAAAACTGACGCTTACATTTATTCAAGAATTCAGAAATGAGACATTTTCATCTGACTCTGAACACGTTAATGGCATTTGGTGTTTGTTATTCAAGCGTTCACCTTTAAAAGGTGATTTTACATTTACAATATGCCACCATGTTAAAATAATCTTAATGAAATCTGATGTATCATGGTAATGTAACAATTTGTACTTTTTTCCTATTTCTAAAAGTCCATTAACTTACAAAGTCATTAAAAATATTTAAGACTAATTTAACATTTTGTCTCTCAAGGTTACTTGGGTTCAAGGCTCTACACGAGAGATTAAATCCGTATTTTAACAATAAGTTTGCTTCAATTTTATGCAGTTCTTTAAGGGTTGATAAGGATGCAATTTTGAACGATGAAAAAATAACTCCATTATTTACAAAATGTGGATAGTACATACATTTTTCAAAATGTTTTTGATTTAGCCAGTTATTTCTGATACACTTCAACAAATGAACTGGGTCAGTAAGAAAAAAATAAAGGTGTTGATTTATCTGATGGATGAGGACATACAATTTGAACTTTAGGGGGAGAAAGACATAATGACATACTCTTACGATTGATAGAATTATTGTGAGCTGCCACACATATCATAAAAAAATCAATTTCTTCCCAACCAATGATAATTTTTTTAAATAATACTGTAAAGAATATCGGCATTTATTGCTTTGGCTGGTAATATATGAACGACATCTTTATAGTTGGAAAGCAAACTAGTTATAAATAATAGTGCCCATGGGCACTGGTTGCCATGTTTTGTGTGTCAAATGACAGACCAACAAGGTTATCACATTTGAAATCCAAATACTGTTTGAGATGAATTTCATCAAGCATTAAAATCACTTTTTTTTATCTGTATCACTCAAAAAAGAATATTTTTGCCTGACATATGATAAAAAATTTGAATCTACTTTATAGCAGGATTGACATTAAACCGAAGACAAATGCGTCGAATTGTATTAGGATGTGGTAATCTGATGTTTCCACTCTCTCTAACAAAATTATATGCATGAGGAGCCATGCTAAAAATCATCATATCTGATGAATACCTTGAACCACACTTATTTAACCCAAATAGCATCAACTTTTCTCAATGAATTTTAAATGATTATTACTTTCATCAGATGTGCAAAGTACTTTCAAAATATTACACATTAATCAATACTATGTCTAATATTACTTTCAGGAGTTTTAACCCTTATTAAACAATTTAAAAGATCATTTAAAACATCAATATGACTGATGTTTCAGAAGAAAAGTATATTTTCCAACTTTGGATTGCTCATTATCTATTTCATATGCTCTCAACATAAGCTCAGAATTAACAACATAAAATTTTCTATAGGAACTGGAGTTTTGATGGAAGGCTACAAGGAATTAGTCTGGGGACTTCCAATTGCACAGTAACCGTCTTACCAGTTTTCTCATCGAATGCACTTGAACATCTTTGAAAATCACTCTCTTTGAAGTGTAATTCACAAACCTAGAGAGAAAGATGAACACCATTAAGTGTGTTGTGCTTTATATGTTAAAGTTTTTTTTTTGTTTGATTGTTACTGATCAATTAAGCTTAATTTACAACACTGTTGTGTTATTCCAGTTATATTATGCTTTATAAAAATAGTAAGTAAAAATTATTGTAAATGGTCAAAAGTCCAAATATGTCAACAATCAAGTTTCTCTGTGTTTCGAGAGATGCAAACTTGAATTATATTGTTGAAGTGAGTAGAATAATTGCAAAAGATATTGGACGCATTAAAATATATCTTGAATTACAAATATAAGGCAATGATGAATTTGTATTATGCATTAGTTCATTCCTACAGATTTATGATATCTGTTTAATGAAACACCAATACTAGAAATTTTCTATACCTTGCAGAAACCTAATTTGAGACATATTTTACATTTGGCTTATAATGATCCAGTAAAACATTTCGTGGGCAATAATAATTTGCCTTTTTCAACTCTATGATTTTTGTATATAAACAATTCTGTTATGCTATGTATATTTGTAGGTGAAATGATCAATCACTATATAATTTATGTTACACAGGCATTCGTTATTTATTCATAATGCACAAATTTTACCTGATGACTATGGCATTCAAACATTAAGTAATGAATGGTATATAACCTGTTCTCTTGAAAATGATTAAAACTAACACATTAAAACTCTGAGGAAAATGTGAAAATCAGATTTACACAAACCTGAGACACTTTCAAGTAAAAGTTAAGAGATATGAGTTTCTAGATGCATAGTTTATTCCTGATATTTCCCAAGGTCATTCAAACTATTAATGAGTGACTAATGCTCTGTACTCTATTTATATATATGTGTTGTTTTGTGATCACTATTTCTTAAACCTTATTTCACATAACAATATAAAAATCTCATATTCAATACCCTCCCTCAGCAAAAACAACCACGATGCAAATAGAAAAGGATAAATAAACAACTAATTGTGACTAAACGTATAGCAGTTAAGTTATATGAACTCTTCACAATTATCATTCAAACCATTTTATATACTCTTGCCAAATATTGCAATTTTGCTACGCCAAATTTGCTTGCCAAATATTACAATTCAGCAATCTCAAAATTTTATCACAAATATACTTGCTATTATAAAAAGGCGAAAAAAAATTGACATACCTTGCTAAATTTTGTTACTGTGAAGTTTTCTCTTCTTATTGCTAGAAGCCATTTTCTGCACAACTCTTCATCCTGGGGAAAACTGTAAACGCGCACATTTCTTGAACTTTCATAGTTTCCTCTACAGCCAGGAACATAACAAGGATGAGGCATTTCTTCAAAAACTATGATTCACAAGTAAAAACTTAATCACAGAAAAATAAAGCGCCACTTCGAAAATAACACAACATTAAAATATCCCGCCAACAAACATACAAGTAGCTACGGGGTGTCAAGATGCTAGATCCACGAATGCTGACGTCAGAACATATGACGTCATCAGTGAAATGGCCTTGAGTCTCGACGGTTACGGCAATACGCGTTCGATTCTAATGGTGAATTCTCTAACTGTCTTTTGAAGTGTTTCCTATATATAACTTTATTTGTTTCATTTATGGAATCCACTGGCTTAATTTTTACATGTTTCAATTTGAAATTTGAATTATATTGCAGAGGATTTACAAGTCTAAGTTTGCTTTTTTACTCGTACATATTACATCCCGAAATTTGAAAAATAGCAAATTTCTTATTATTTAACATGTCACAAAACGAAGGAACTTCTATATCTATCGCAGACCACCGAGAGATCCGGTTCAATGATTCTTTTCTTCTTCTGTATACCCTCGAATTCAATATTTCCATTGATAATTGGGCATATCACTGACTCATTCAGCAACATGTTATGTTTAAAAAATTCATTTATGCCATACACTAAAAATGAATAGAAATATGGAAATTTGTTTCTTCTTTTTTTTATGTTACTTAATCTTCATGTTGTTTATGTTGTAATGATATGAGATTTTTTTAGTTATTCTTTATGTTGTTCATAATGCATTGAAGTTTTTGTTTATTTATTTATTTTTTCCTTTTTCTATATGGAGTTCAAATGATTACCATCTTTAAAAAATGAAATTAAAATCTTCTATAAAATTATTTTTTATTTCTTTTTTGTTCCAGGATAGATTTAAACTTATATGTATTTATTTAATATTTGGATAATTTTTGAATTATAGTTGATTCTTTGTGAGTTCAAATGTGAACATTCAAAAATTATATGTTGAAGGGCTTGGGAAGTTCGACAAAATGTATAATTTCAACTAGAAATGAATTTAAATTTAAAAAGAGAAGAGTTAGTAAGTGCATAATTGGATCTTATTTTAGTGATGACATTAATCTCTATTTTTGGAAGATTGAAGTCATTGAATCTTTGAATATTGTTTGAAATAAGATGTCTGTGTGTTTATAGCATTTTCTTCAAAATATTTTTGAGTGTCATGAAATATTAATTTTTTATTACCTTGTTTATGAAGATATATAAAGAAAGGAATAGGAATGAATTGATTTTCATTTAATGCATTTTTGACTAATAAATCAACTTGTTCATTGTAATGAATACCCACATGTGATGGGATCCATTGAACATTTAAAATATTACCTTGATAAATATGTTTAAAAATTATAATTGAAATATCATTTGTAAAAATAGAGAATTTTGCTTTATTTTGAAATTGTGAGAGAAAATCATAGCTGGTTTACAATCAGTAAAGATAACAATTTTAGAATTTTTAAATTTTAAGGCCCAGTTTTATCCAAATATGATAGGCAACAACTTCAGCCAATAAAATAGGAGATGGCTTGGAAAACTTAAAGCAATCAGAGAAGTGATGTTCAGGGCAAAGAAATGCACCAGCTGACAAATTGTTTCTATCATTATGAGATCCACCTGAATAAAGTTTTACAAAAATTTGGTAAAAATTAAAAATATGAATATTAGATAAATTTTTGTGAAGCTGCTTATCAAGATTGTTCTTATACAAATTCCAGGAATGTCTTTATTAAGAATAGGAAAACTGCTGAGCCATTTTGGAAATTGTGAGAAACAATCTCCACTGATATTCTGATTAATAATCTCTATTAATTTTTGTTTCTTAATAAAATTATTAATAATATGATCATTGAAACTTAACGAAATTTTTATAATTAAATGATGTTTCGTCTTTTTTGAAACAATTCTATATGAAAGATTTGATAATAAATATTTCTTTCTTAATAAAACCAGGAGCAATAGGCTATCTGCGCATATAAATTTAAAATTTTGATTCCTCTAGGAAGTCCTAAACAAAATCTTAGTATTCTAATTTGAATTTTTTTCTGTGGAATTAATATTGCTGTTGGACATTGCAGAAAACAGATCAATTCCATATAAGAATTTTGGAGCAATAATACTATTAATAATTAATATATATAATTAATTATGATTAGCAAATTCTTAGATATTGCATCTCCCTTCAGCATTGCCCAAATATTTGAGAAATTTAAATAATTTTTTTCCTTTTTCAATGGCATTTTTAGTTACGATGTTCCATGATAATCTAGAATCAAGTGTAATACCCAGAACTTAATATTTTTAACCAATTCAATTTTAAAATTATGAATAAGAATTTTGAAGTGTTTAGGAATAAATTTATTTTTGTGAAAAGGAATGAAATATGTTTTCTCCTTGGAGATATTTAAAATCCATTTATTGTAATAATTTTAAAGATTATATAATTTTTTTGTAAAACTTATTCAATCACATAAGGATTATCATGTGAAAACCGTAAAATGATATCATTAGCATATATACTGGATTTAATACCATTTGTAAATATTTGAGTAGTGTCATGTAAATATAAGTTAAAGAGACAAGGTGACATAATGTCTCCTTGGACCCACTTGGACCTGTCTCAAGTGGGAATTCATCAGAGAAAATTTTACCAATTTTTACTTTGAAAGTTTTGTTTATGATTAAGGAATAAAAACTTTCGTATTTATATTACGTTAAATATTTCCAGAAATTTGCAAATTTTTTATTTTATGCAGTAATGCTCCATGACTAACTGAGTCAAAGGCACTTTTTATATCAGTAATAATAGCTACTAAAAACTATTTTCATTAAAAGCATTTTCAATGTCAGAAATAAAGTTTAACAAAAGATCCTTTAAACATTTTCCCGGTCTAAATCCAAAGAAATTTTTATTTCAAATATTTTAATTTTCTATGTGCCATGTTAATCTGTAATTAATCAATCTTTCAAACAATTTTAACATATTAGAAGAAAGGCAGATTAGTTAAGATTCAATATTTTCATTCGCCTTTTTTTTTTTGGAATGAACACCATATGATTTAAAAACCACTGTTTAAGTAAATTTACTGAATACCAGAAAGAATTAAAAATATTTAAAACTTTTATAATCCAATTATGGGGTAAATTTTTAATCATCTTGTTGTTAATATCATCAGGTCCATTAGCATATTTATTTTTTAAAATTTTTATAGCAAATTTCAGTTGATGCAATGTGAAGGGTAGATTTAAATAGTAATTTTTTTCCTTTAAAAATATGTGAAAATAATTTTCTCTGTTATATATTTTTTTCAATTAATTTCGAATATTTTGTTTTATTTAGGAAATTTGTTGCAAATTTGTTTGCTGTAGTTTTGATTGTATCATTATTTTCAAGAGACATATATTCAATTGAATTTTGTATAATTGTTTCATTGTGAAGATTATTAAAAATTTTCCATAAATTTTTTGTTGTAGTGACTAGAGATAATTGAGCTGTAAAAAGTTGCCAATTCTGTCTTTGAAAATTTAATATTTTTTTTTGTTATGGCTGCTGTTAATCTTTTAAAATTCAAACAACCTTTAAATGTATTATTTCTTTTTATAATCCTTTCTGCTCTTTTTCTAATTGCTATTAATTTATTATTGAATACACTATGAATATTGTTTTTAAAAACTATTTTATAATTGTATATGTGTTATTTATTTTATTTTTTTCATTGTGTCAATTATGTAAATATAGTCCATTATGTTGCTATTTGGATCAAGAGTGGTAAAATCATTTTTAAATTTGGTCCAATTTGTTACATTAATATTAGGTTTGCTAATATGATTATGAGGAAGAAAAATAAAGATAAAGATGATCACTACCAAATGAATCACCTGAAATTGTCCACTGAACTTTGTTAGCTAACTTTGGAGTAATAATAGTAAGTTCATTAATGGAATATGTGCTGCGAATATTTTTACGTGTTATTTTATTTTCATTTAATATTATCAAATTATGTTTATTAATAAATTTATGCAATTGAATGCTATTACTGTCTATTTGTATGAATTCCAAATTTTATTATGAGAGTTCAAATTACCACAAATGCTAGTATCAGCATCAAGTTGATTAAAAATTTCTGAGTAAACATTTTCATTTATAACAATACCAGGATTATAAATATTTAAATAAATATTATTTTTTATTAAAAGATATTTTAATTAAAATATAATCTAAAAAGATTATAAATTGGAAGATTAATTCTTATTTGAGGGACCCATTTATTGACAAATGTAACAATTCCTCCAGAATCGACAGAATTGTTTTGCAAATATTTAAAAAATTATTAAGTGAATGAAAATTATCAGACTGAGTTTCTTGAATAATAAGTATTTGAATATTACATAATTTTACAAGATGCTTTAGAACACGAAATTGTGATTTTATTCCTGTAATATTCTACTGCAAAATAATAGGTTTGTCTTTCATGAAAGAGTACAGAGTAGATAAGAGTATATCATTTATCAAACTTAGTTGAGGGTAACCTGGGAGTACCAAATTAAGTAACTTCAAAATTAAGCTAATAATTTGCCCTTTTGATTCTAGATTGTAGGCAATTCCTCCATCTGGAATAAGTTTTGGAATATGTGCATAAGAGTTACCTGTTTTGGATTTTTTTTCTTTTTTAGAATTAGAAGATGATTTTATTCCAGTTATATTTTTTTTACTGAGTTAGCATAAGATATCTTCATTACAGTCTGGACTTTGTCCACAGAAGGTGCATTTAAAATCGTTGTTGAAGTAAAAGGTACGACTGGGAATTCATAAGAGTCATTATGTTGCAGTTTGATTTGTTTGATATGTTAACATTTCTAGTGTCAATTTTTCCTTGTAGATTTCCTTATCACTATTTTTATGTTCTTCGTGATATAATCATTCTCTTGATTCAGACCACCTGGGAAGCTTCGGTTGTAATAGAAGCTACATCGGACCACCGAGAATGCTCCCATGTTAACCATGAGGCAAAAATCTGTGCTTTTATAACTGAGAAAAACATTCTTTTATATGATGTTAATGAGATTTTAAATAATATTCCCAATATGAAAGATATCCATGCATTTCCTTCCATGAGATATGATTTTATAAACAAAACAATTTTACAAAAACTTTTTCTTGAAAAAGATAAATAAACATATAGGTTTTGAAGAATGCCAAAGATTGGCAAATGACTTTGAAGTTGTTAAACTGACAAGCACTTCAACCCACGAATTGGAAACTAGCAACCCATTTAATGACATGGATACTTTTACAAAAAATGCTGATAACTCAAATGTTTTACAAATTGAGTCTTTGAAAGAAACTGCTACAGCTACTGATAATTTTAAGAAGGTTAAGAAAGGACATAAAAAAGAGCCCTCTCACCCTTTGTTGAGATTAATTTTGTCTCAAAAACCAGATTTTCTGTCTTAGATGAAGAAAATCTAAATCCAAATGAGTCTGAAATGGGCAAAAATTAAGATCTTGCTCATTCGCAAGCTAAGGGAAACAGGAGAGAAAAATTCCTCCTCCCCCAGTCAATTATACTCCGATCTCCTAAAAACTGGACAACTATTCATCGGGAATTAACCAGGATAGCACTAGAAAGTTTCACTGCCAAGATTTGAGGAGACTCGATCCGCATTCAAACCAAATGCATTGATGCCTATCGTACATTTGGGAAAAAAATTTTAAACAACTAAACAAGTTTTCATACTTACAAATAAAAGGCCTGAAAAAAGCCTGAAAGTTGTCTTGAAAAGCCTACAACAAAAAATACAACAATACAATTTGAAAAGAATACAACGTGAACTACTAGGCTTAGGATTCTCAGTCGTAAAGAAATTTCATCTGAAGCATGGGAAAGAGAGAATCTTGATACCAGTGTTTCTTGTGCAGCTTCCCAAAAATGCAGCCAACGAGAAAACACACCACATCTCGGATCTCTTTTACCTAAAGATAAAAGTAGAGAGCTGCTAGAGCCAAAAGAAGTTCAACTCAGTGCCACCGATGCCAGTGATATTGGGCATGCTCAAAATGGGTGTTACAATCTCGCGAGGTGCGTGAAATGTGCGTGTGAGCATCTTACTAAAGATTGCGCTCGACATAAATCCGATACTCCTCCTAAGTGTGCCAATTGTGGCCTTAGCCATACGGCTAATTATAAAGGATGTACCCACTTTCCAAAACGGAAACCCTGCTTCAAAGGAGAAGCAAATTACCATCCCTTTAAAAATGACAAATAGGAAGCCTGTTTATTCCATAGGTTTCTTATGCTAATGCTGTTGCAAATACAGCACCTTCAGCAAATACAAATGATAAAGGGAAATCTCTACCCGTAAATAAATCACCAACCAAACAACCTTCTAATCAAACACCTCCTACCAGTGATCATTTTGATGCTAATATCTTAAATGATCTAAAAGAGATATTTCTAGAGTTTGAATGCTTCTAAAATTCTGCTCACTTTTAAAACTTTTGTTGCCGAGTACCATAAAGCTAACGGCTTAAAGAGCATTCGACTATTTAATATCTAAACTAAACTTTAATGGAAAATGCTATTCAGAAAACTTATTATAATAGTATTCTATTTTAAATTATTAATTTTAAAATTTTAAATTTATTATTAAATTTTAAATTATTAATTATTATTTTTATTGTAACAGTATACGGTAACAGTATTCTTACCGATCATCCTGAATTCTATAGAGTCTCCTAATGGGTGAAACGCACATCCGTTCCTCTGATTTACTTAAATTTCCTAACTTCGAAGTATATAGGACGGATCGCTTACACAACAGTGGAGGGGATACTGCTGTCGTTGTAAAGAGATGCATTAAAACATCACTTACTTCCTATTACTCATCTCAAAACTTTAGGAAACTACTGCAATAGCAGTTACAGATACGAGTCTTGGAACTATTACTTTATACGTATCTGCATACAAGCCACAAAATTCTGACTTTGTATGAGATGATTTTAATTCCATTTTTGATACTAGAATTCCTACTGCTTTCATAGGCGATTTAAATGCCAAGAACGTAGTTTGGCACGCTAGAACCTGCAACAAGAGCTGAAGATTGCTTCTAAATTATGCTACCAAGAAAGGACTTATTGTTGATTTTCGAAGCGAGCCAACTTTTTACCTTTTTAACACTATGATGTTTAGGATAAGGTCGTCTTTGGGAATTTTCTACCATTCTATGAACTTTGTATTCTGAATCAACTAAATTCAGATCACATGCAAATCTGTTTGACTTTATTTCTTTCTACAAAGTTTACCACAGAATCACACAATCTTTACAAATTAGGAACTCTACAAGGTTACGGTCAATAATAAGATTTCTGGACCTTGTTTCGTGACCACCCTTGAGTATTTTGGAGGTAGTTCGGCTTTAGGGGCGAACTGATAAAAAAAGGAGGGGATGTGAGAAAACGTTGTGATATCATCACACTCAGCCTTCTATCTAGAGCGAGTTTTATCCGCAATAAGGTTTGATAGTGAAGGAGCGATGGCTGCCAACTCCCTCTTAGGCCGTCCACCTATCTCCAAATCCCAGAACCAACACAATAATATTATTACACATATTCAAGCAAGAAATACTTTAACATAAAAACGTATTTATTAAACCCATTTCATCAGTAAAACCTCAATACAAGATCGCTCAATGCTACTCTTTTCCATGTGATATGCTAGGGCGCTAGGCCAACCAGTTCTGTCTATCTCGTAACTACGAGAAAGTTCAGAAAACAGCCGGAGAATCAATAACGTGAACTCCGTTGAGGGCAGTGTGGCGGCAACCGTTTACAATTAGCATTAATCGGGAGACCAGATCAGAAAACGACCATACCTCACTCTTTTCTAAGTGGGAGGAAAAAACCTCTGTCTCTCTCCTGCTGTCCACTAGGTCTCTCTACGGCGCTGCGAGGTCCCTAGGAAGTGGCTAGATTGTCCATCACAGTGGCAGCTATGGAGTCCCTTTGCTTGGCATACTTCATACCTATCAGGAAGTTTCAGTCTTCAAAACGGTTTTTTTCTCTGCTGGTTTTCTGTTGAACACTTCGCTGAGAACTTCAAGACATGTCCTCCTTCACCAGTCGCTTCTGCAAAAGTGTTCTGTATGACTTTCTTTTTCGTCCTCCTTAGGTTTGCCACAGGCAACCTCTGCACCATCTGGACTGTCGAGGATACTTGCTATTGGTCAGCGGACCTCGACGCGGAATTTTGGGACCAATCTGTCAGTTGTTTTTCTTGCTTTTCTGCACATAGGTACTGCCAGATGGGGTACTTTTAGTTGCTTTTCCTGCTCCTCTGGGCCCATGGCTGCTGCTTCTTGGGGGTAGGCATCCTGAGTAAATGTGGCAGAAAAAAGTGGGCACCATAGCCCAGTGACATATACAGCGGACGGGGATTAGTCCATAAGTACTGTAGTCCTATTATACTGTAAAACGTCACTTCCTTCCACTCCCCTATGACGTCACTTTCGGTCACAGAAAATCCTCCGATTTTGCCGTTCATCCGCCATTTTGGATTCTGATGTCATCCCACAAACTCCTCAATTTTTTTTCCTTTGTCCGCCATCTTGTATTCTGACGTCATCACCCATACGAGGTAAAACCTCGAAATAATTCCAAGTCCCATGCCCGCCATCTTGGTTTCTCACGTCATCCGCAAAGTCCCCAAAAATTTGCGAAACTTGCATCCTCTGCCGTAATAGAACTTTCTAGAAAGACCTAGAAAATGTTGCAATCACCCCCTTCTTCCCAGTAAATGTCGCAATTCTGGAATGGATAATGCAATCATCCTGTTGAGACTTGAAAACCCCTCCCAATAGTGATACCGCAAAATTTAAAAAGTCCAACTAAACTTTCGGTGGCAACGTTCAGGGTATCCCCTCTCAGAATGGATGATGCAATATCAAAATAATTACAAAGTCTCATATATTGTGATATCGGCAAAGCCTCTCCAAATAATTCTGCAATGTGCATTTACGCAACAACCCTTCTCAGCAAACCTACACTGTCGACCCCCTTTATTTCAGGCCATCGATTTTTCGTATTTAGACTTGTTCCACCATTTACATTCCATACAATGACATCACTCACCATATTAGGACTTCATTTAGAGACGATGTATTGAAAAAATAGTCTTATTTCTGCAACATTCAGTTATCCAAGGTTATTAAACCTTCCTAAATTTATTTCTCCCTTTAATTCCGTCACACATGTTTTAGATAAGAAAAAAAATTCCTTCTACAGTAAATCACCTCACATTACATTAAACTCTTCTTATTTTATTTCCTCTTTAATACTAATTATTTCAAAAATATCACAGATTAATAAAATTCTTACTTATAAATTTAAATCTCCTCCCCAATCATCCAACATTCCTTTTAATGCTAAACCATTTCAAAGACATCGTGGCTGTTATCACCACAAGAATCACAGGTAAAAAAATCTAAAACTCATCATCCTAATTTTATTTCTCATGTTTAATTCCACTGTATGTAGTACACGATTCACTTAGTGGAATATTAGTCATCCCTAAGAAGTAATTTTAAATCCCTGCCTATTCAATTCCCTTAGTAACTTTTTATTACCGATAACAAAATATTATTTCATCCATTTATTTTTTTCCTTCGAAGAAAAAAACCGTTAAAAACATTTAAAATAATTTCTTACTTCGAACTAAATTTAAAAAAATTCACAATTATAAACACTCTTTGAATTTTGAAAATCATTATTGAATAAATTTTGTTAGTGCATGACCATAACAGATAGGAAAAAATTAGTTTCCTAAGTATAGATGGACCTGTAAATGGTAGCTAGGCGTAAACTGGAAGGAGAGCTGTGTACCAATCCCTAGTGATGATCCACAGAACCGGCCAGGTCTAGCACCTAATGTCCGACCCCGCCTACTCGTGGTGCAGGCCGTTAGTACCTTTCAAAAGAGATATTCTCTTTTGGAAGGGAACGGAAGGGGAGGGCTGCCAGTTCAGTATGGCCTACTGATCTGGTCATCTATGGCCACTTTTTTCTTTTTTTTTAACCCTGCTGAGGAGTGGTCAACTTCACAGGGTCCTGGTGCTGATCATTTATACCTACTAGACTGGACTTGTTTATGGATTTGAGCTTGATTATTGATCCTGGACTTACTGCACTGGTGGGCCTCTGTTGAGGGAGAGTCTGCCGCTGTGTTTTCTGTTTGCTTCTGGGTTGCCAGCTCTAAGTGAACAGAGGCATGGGATACCTTATATCAGCTGGTGGATAATTCTAATCAGAGGCCATCGCAGGTACCTGAACCTTACTTAGCTAGTTGGGCATCGTCAAGCCTAAACTGGAGTAATGTGTCTCAGGCACGCCATGTGGCTCTTGAAAAAGTCCACTTGAAAAGGTGGTGTCTGAAGTTCCTACCAGCATCGGTGACTTCAGCCTTTAGCGGAGGAGGAACAGGTCTGGGGGCTGTTTGATATTGTTGGCCCTACCAATCTCAATAAACCTAATTTCTTTAAAAATTATACTAATCATTTTCTCTCTGCAAGAACGTGGAACGTGAGGACATTACATAGAGATTATTCTCTTGATGTCCTCATGCAGGAATTCCAGCTCTATAACCTAGATATTCTAGGCTTGCAAGGGACCAGATGGACAGGTAAAGGTGAGATACTTCAAAATAACTTTAAATTTCTCTTTACAGGGAGGGAGGATGGAAAGCATCACCAAGGCGTGGGTCTGCTGCTCAGCAGACATGCTAGTGATGCTCTTCTAGGATATGAGTGCATTAATGAAAGGTTTCTTACAGCAAAATTTCAGACAAGCATTAAAGACTTGAATGTTATCTGCTGCTATGCCCCCACTAAGGATGCTGATGAGGATGAGAAGGATAGGTTTTACGAACAACTTCAGGATATTTTGAATTCTGTCAAGAAAGGAGATATTACCTTTGTTCTAGGTGACTTCAATGCCAAAGTTCGTACTGACTCTGATCTTTGGGGATGGGTGATAGGCCCTTTTGGCATTGGTAGCTGCAATGGCAATGGGCAACGTCTCCTACAGGTAAATAACCACAATGGTTTCAGAATAACTAACACATATTGCAAACACCGTGACATACATAAATACACATGGGTTTCACCTGATGGGCTGCATAGGAATATGATTGATTATATATTAATTAACAGCAAATCGGCTAGTTCTGTTAGAAATACCAGGTCATATAGGGGAGCTGAAATTGGATCTGACCATTACCTTGTTAAAAGTGTCTTGCAACTTAAACTTAAAAAGTGTTGTCCTAGGGTTAAAAAATTTACCTTTAATACTGAAGCTCTGAAAGACCCAGTTATAGCTAAAGCTTACCATGATACGTTACTTAGTCATTATGACAGTCATGGTTTGCTTAATACTCGAGTTGAGGAAGAATGGGGCCATTTTAAACAGGTTTTTTTGGAAACTAACAGTATACTCTTTTAGGAAAAAAGGAGCAGAGGAGACAGAATTATTTAAGTGATAAGGCACTTGAGCGTATTTCAGAAAGAAGGAACTGCAGGAATGTCCTTAATCAGTACCCTACTAGTCCTAATAGAAAGGATTACAAAGAGCTTAATAAACGTGTAAAGGATCAGTTAGCTACTCATAAGAATTTTTGGCTTCATGGCTTGGCTAACAAAGCTGACGAAACAGTTAGGCAGCACAACAGCAGAGAGCTGTAACAGATAGTTAATGTTTTGTGTGGTAGAAAACGAACAGGTATACAGGGATGAAGGATAAACAAGGTAAGGTTATAGAAGGTGAGGATTCTGTCATGGTTAGCTTAGTTGAGCATTTCAGTGATGTTCTAAACAATGTGGTTAGTTCTATTCCCATTGTTTGCAATGATGATAGATGAATTGGTGGCTTTAATGTTGGCCCTATAACACAATCTGAAGTTATTTTGGCTATCTCTAACCTTAAACTTCATAAATCCCCAGGGGTAGATGAAATTACTACAGAAATGCACAGAGCTGGGAATGTTTCGATTACCACGTGGATGACTGAAATTTTGAATAACTTTTATGATAAAGGCATGGTTCCTAAAGATTTTACCAGAGCTATTATTATCCCTATTTTCAAAATAGGTGATCGCAGTTCTTGTGATAACTATAGGGGTATAAGCCTACTCTCTGTTCCAGGTAAAGTTCTTTCCATGATTGTGCTTAATAGAATTAAGAATCTGGTTGACAGGCAATTGTGTGATGAGCAATGTGGATTCAGAAGTGGTAGGAGATGTGTAGATCAGATATTTTCACTTAAACAGATTCTTGAGAAATGTTTAGAGTTTCAGAAGCCTTCGGTTGCTAGCTTTGTTGATTCAAAAACGCTTTCGACTCTATTGATCGTCATAATTTGTGGTTGATTGTGCGATCATATGGTATACCTGACAAGTTAGTTAACATAATGAAAGCTCTCTATAATAACACTGAGTCGTGTGTGAGAGTTATTAAGTCTTATAGGAATTGGTTTAGCATTACGTCTGGTGTTCGACAAGGGTGCATTTTGTCTCCTTTTCTCTTTAGTTTGGTTGTTGATTATGTTATACGAAATTCACTTCAAGGGAAAGATTTTGGCCTCAAAAGGGGTGGAGATACGAAAATTTCTGATTTAGATTATGCTGATGATTTAGCCCTTTTGGCAAATGATGTTGATGAGATGAACTCTTTCATTCGAGCTGTTGATGAGACTGGTAGTAGAATAGGTTTGGTTATAAAAAGAGAGAAAACTAAAGTGATGAAAATTGGTCATGCAGGTTGTGATTCAGCTAATCTGAATGGTTGCAGTCTTGAGCAGGTGTCACAGTTTAATTACCTTGGGAGCTATATAACTGATACTGGTGATATGCGGCATGAGATTAACAGACGAATAGGGATTGCTGCCGAGACTTTTAAGAATCTATGGAGAGTATGGAGAAATAGGCGTATACACCTAAAGACTACAATTAGACTGTATAATAGTTTGGTTCTTTCTTGGGTTAGTTATGGTAGTGAAACTTGGACACTGTGTAAACAAGATAACAGGAAACTAGATGCTTTTGATTCCAGATGCTTACGCAGTATCTTGGGCATCAGGTGGTTTAACTTTGTAACTAATGATGAGGTTAGGCAAAGGAGTCTGCAACCTCCTTTAAGCAGCATATTGTGCAGAGAGAGACTCCGCTGGTTTGGCCATGTTGCTCGTATGGATAATTATAGTTGGCGAATAGGGTTATGAACAGTGTGCCTAGTGGCCTCAGAAGGAGGCGGAGATCTAGGATGCGGTGGGCAGACAATGTCAGACAGGACCTTGTTAGAATTGGTGTGCAGTTGCCGGATGCAGCTGATGTAGCTCAGGACAGATATGCTTGGAGAATTAAACTGCGTGGTCTGGTTGGACCTCCGTAGCCCATGGCTGCTTGAGGATGATGATGATGATGATGATGAAGTATAGATATTTTACAAGTCCCTGCAACACTTAAAGTAATCGGATATTGCAATAAATATATATCCCTATGCATCTGTTGGTCTGTAAATGGTATCTAGGTAGTCACTGGAAGGAGAGCTATGCACCAATCCCCTGTGATGATGCATAGAACCGGCCAGGCCTAGCACCTAATGTCCGACCCTGCCTTCTCGTGGTGCGGACCGTTAGTAACTTTCAAAAGAGATACTCTCTTGTGGAAGTGAACGGAAGGGGAGGGCTGCCAGATTAGTGTGGCCTACTGATCTGGACAACTATGGCTACTTTTCTTTTTTTTCTACCCTGCTGAGAAGTGGTCAACCACACAGGGTCCTAGTGCTGACCATATAAACCTACTGGACTGGACAGATATATGACTCTGAGCTTGATTATGGATCCTGATGTTCCTGCACTGGTGGGCTTCTGTGGAGGGAAAATCTTCCGCTGTGTTTTCTGTTTGTTTGTCGGTTGACAGCCCCAAGTGAATAGATTCACAGGATATGTTTATCAGCTGGTGGGATAATCCTGAGCCGAAGTCATCGCAGGCACCTGAACTCTTTGCTTTTATTGGCATCGTCAAATTCTACATTGGAGGAAGTCTTCCAGTGTAGATGGCTTCAGCCTTTAGTAGTGGGGGAACAGGTCTTTGCCCCATGTCTGCGATTAGGGGGCTGTTTGATATTGTCGGCATTCCCTCTCTCAATAAACATAGTTTCTTTAAACATCCCACTAACCATTTTCTCTCCATAGGCAGTTGGAATGTGAGGACTCTGCACAGAGCTTTTTCTCTTGATGTCCTCACACAAGAATTCCACCATTATAATTTAGATATTCTCGGCTTGCAAGAGACCAGATGGACAGATAAAGGTCATATTCTTAAAAATAATCTTAAATTTCTCTTTTCAGGGAGGGACGACAAACATCACCAAGGCGTGGGTCTGCTTCTTAGCAAACACGCTAGCGATGCTCTTCTAGGATATGAGTGCATTAATGAAAGGTTTCTTACAGCAAAATTTCAGACAAGCGTTAAAGACTTGAATGTTATCTGCTGTTATGCCCCCACTGAGGATGCTGATGAGGATGAGAAGGATAGGTTTTATGAACAACTTCAGGATATTTTGAATTCTGTCAAGAAAGGTGATATTACCCTTGTTCTTGGTGACTTGAATGCCAAAGTTGGTACTGACTCTGACCTTTAGGGAGGAGTAATAGGCCCTTTTGGTATTGGTAGCTGCAATGGCAATGGGCAACGTCTCCTACAGGTAAGTAAACTCAATGGATTCAGAATAACTAACACTTATTACAAGCACCGCGACATACATAAGTACACATGGGTTTCACCTGATGGGCTGCATAAGAATATGATTGATTACATATTAATTAACAGCAAATGGGCTAGTTCTGTTAAGAATACCAGGGCATATAGGGGAGCTGAAATTGGATCTGACCATTACCTTGTTAAAAGTGTCTTGCAACTTAAAAAGTGTTGTGCTAGGGTTAAAAAATTTACTTTTAATACTGAAGCTCTGAAAGATCCAGTTACAGCCAAAGCTTACCATGATACTTACTTAGTCATTATGAGAGTCATGGT